>CM055116.1:1049281798-1054574298 GCA_029206835.1 Rana muscosa
CCCACGTTGTACTCTGTACTCCCCCCCCCCCCCCCCCCACGTTGTACTCTGAGAGCTGGAGGAAAAATACAAACACCCCTCACACAACACACAGGAACAGGGCTGAGGCTGTCAAGCAACTGGAGATACTTGCTGTGTCGCCTTTTTTGTCTTCGTGTCAGGAAAACTTGTCAAAAGTAATTCGTGCTGATAGCAGAGGAACAAAGCAGCAAACTAAAATGACGGGTTGATTTACTAAATCTGGTGCAGCTCTGCATAGAAGCCTATCAGCTTCCAGTTTTGTTTTCGCAAAGCTTAATTGAACAAGCTAAAGTTGAGTGGCTACAAAGCACAGCTGCACCAGATTTTGCCGGATCCAGTTTTAGTAAATCCACCCCTTATAGCGTACGACAGATCGTCCAACTTTCTTTGCTTACTAGTCGCAAGTAGAAATTGAATAGGTTACTAAAGTCTCAAATTCTCGTACGACAGAAAAAAAAAATTGGAAATGATGTCGTGTTGTAGTGTATTTGTAGTGTATTTTCGGATGACAACTGTACTGACTAAACGAAAATCATACGAGGGAAATTTTCTTGCTTGTCCGATCGAGGAAATGTCGTGATCGACTCTCGAAAGCTCTGTACTAACGATCCGATTACCGTACGATCGTGCCGAAATCAGTATTTTTCGTACGATTTTTGGATCGTGTTTACGGGCTATAAGTGTTCATAATTGAGACAATTGCACACTATAGTATGATATAATTTTATATTTCATGTCCGAGGTTTACAACCACTTAAAAAGTTTTTTTTGCTAGTATGCCCACATCCCACTAATGTATATAACAGAATGTGTGTTATAGCAAAGGGACTGCAAAAGAGTGTACATGTAGTGAGTACCATTTTCTATAGTCATAATGGTTACATTTCTAGTGAAGTGAACAATTTTTTTTGTCTTTTAAGATATGAATATGGGTTTGACACACAAGTGTGATTTCTCTTGCCATTCAGGGTGGGGACAGCAGACCTATAAGTGTATGTGCCCTGCTTTTAGAAGGTTGGCCAGCAGAACACACTTTCCTTGATCTATACCTCTCAGCCATCCGATTTTGTGTTCAGCAGTGACCATATATAACTGATGACTTCAACCATTTGGGGAACCTGCAACTTGCTGTTGCAAATGGGACAAAAGGAACAATGCATTCATTGTCTTGTATGCAGCTCTAATGATGTAGCTTGTGACAGGTACAGGTCCTTCTCAAAAAATTAGCATATTGTGATAAAGTTCATTATTTTCTGTAATGTACTGATAAACATTAGACTTTCATATATTTTAGATTCATTACACACAACTGAAGTAGTTCAAGCCTTTTCTTGTTTTAATATTGATGATTTTGGCATACAGCTCATGAAAACCCAAAATTTCTATCTCAAAAAATTAGCATATCATGAAAAGGTTCTCTAAACGAGCTATTAACCTAATCATCTGAATCAACTAATTAACTCTAAACACCTGCAAAAGATTCCTGAGGCTTTTAAAAACTCCCAGCCTGGTTCATTACTCAAAACCGCAATCATGGGTAAGACTGCCGACCTGACTGCTGTCCAGAAGGCCATCATTGACACCCTCAAGCAAGAGGGTAAGACACAGAAAGAAATTTCTGAACGAATAGGCTGTTCCCAGAGTGCTGTATCAAGGCACCTCAGTGGGAAGTCTGTGGGAAGGAAAAAGTGTGGCAGAAAACGCTGCACAACGAGAAGAGGTGACCGGACCCTGAAGAAGATTGTGGAGAAGGACCGATTCCAGACCTTGGAGGACCTGCGGAAGCAGTGGACTGAGTCTGGAGTAGAAACATCCAGAGCCACTGTGAACAGGCGTGTGCAGGAAATGGGCTACAGGTGCCGCATTCCCCAGGTCAAGCCACTTTTGAACCAGAAACAGCGGCAGAAGCGCCTGACCTGGGCTACAGAGAAGCAGCACTGGACTGTTGCTCAGTGGTCCAAAGTACATTCGGAAATCAAGGTGCCAGAGTCTGGAGAAAGACTGGGGAGAGGGAAATGCCAAAATGCCTGAAGTCCAGTGTCAAGTACCCACAGTCAGTGATGGTCTGGGGTGCCATGTCAGCTGCTGGTGTTGGTCCACTGTGTTTTATCAAGGGCAGGGTCAATGCAGCTAGCTATCAGGAGATTTTGGAGCACTTCATGCTTCCATCTGCTGAAAAGCTTTATGGAGATGAAGATTTCATTTTTCAGCACGACCTGGCACCTGCTCACAGTGCCAAAACCACTGGTAAATGGTTTACTGACCATGGTATTACTGTGCTCAATTGGCCTGCCAACTCTCCTGACCTGAACCCCATAGAGAATCTGTGGGATATTGGGAAGAGAAAGTTGAGAGACGCAAGACCCAACACTCTGGATGAGCTTAAGGCCGCTATCGAAGCATCCTGGGCCTCCATAACACCTCAGCAGTGCCACAGACTGGTTGCCTCCATGCCACGCCGCATTGAAGCAGTCATTTCTGCAAAAGGATTCCCGACCAAGTATTGAGTGCATAACTGAACATAATTATTTGAAGGTTGACTTTTTTTGTATTAAAAACACTTTTCTTTTATTGGTCGGATGAAATATGCTAATTTTTTGAGATAGGATTTTTGGGTTGTCATGAGCTGTATGCCAAAATCATCAATATTAAAACAAGAAAAGGCTTGAACTACTTCAGTTGTGTGTAATGAATCTAAAATATATGAAAGTCTAATGTTTATCAGTACATTACAGAAAATAATGAACTTTATCACAATATGCTAATTTTTTGAGAAGGACCTGTATAGTCCAGACATAGAAAAAAGAAAGAAAAAAAAAAAGAAAGAAAAAAGGAGGGCGCACTGACCTAGTGTATTACCACTTAGACGTTTTATTTAAAATATAAAAAAGCAGTAATCTTACTCACAAACGGAGCTTAAATAAAAGCTTATCGGACAAATCAGCTGGAAATTCTTTGGCACTTGCCGACTGGACTCGATGACAGAGAGGGTCGGACAGTACTTCAGACAACTGGATAGCTGACGCGTTTCTGGGGCGCACCCCTTTCCTCAGAGCCTAGATGGTCCATGATAGCCATCTAGGCTCTGAGGAAAGGGGTGCGCCCCAGAAACGCGGCAGCTATCCAGTTGTCTGAAGTACTGTCCGACCCTCTCTGTCATCGAGTCCAGTCGGCAAGTGCCAAAGAATTTCCAGCTGATTTGTCCGATAAGCTTTTATTTAAGCTCCGTTTGTGAGTAAGATTACTGCTTTTTTTATATTTTAAATAAAACGTCTAAGTGGTAATACACTAGGTCGGTGCGCCCTCCTTTTTTCTTTCTTTTTTCTAGCCACATGAACACCCATTGTTCTGAGGAGGGCTGCAAGACTTTAGACTTTGCCTTTAGACGGAACCACACTACCCGTGTTTTGACGATACACCGAGAGCGCAGGAGATTTTTGTCTTTTTGTGTAGTCCAGACATACCCTTGGAATCAGGCAGTGAGTCAATACAATTTTACACTGTGGTGGCAACGTATTGGTCATTAACCACTTCAATACAGGGCTTTTTATACCACCTCAATACCAGGCCTATTCTGGCACTTCTCTCCTACATGTACAAATCATCATTCTTTTTCTAGAAAATTACTCGGAACCCCCAAACATTATATATGTTTTTTTAGCAGACACCCTAGGGAATAAAATGATGGTCATTGCAACTTTATATCTTGCACGGTATTTGCACAATCATTTTTCAAACGCCTTTTTTTGGGGGAAAAATAAATGGTTCATGAATTAAATAACAAAACGGTAAAGTTAGCACAATTTTTTTGTAAAATATGAAAGATTGTTACGCTGGGTAAATAGATACCCAACATGTCACGCTTTAAAATTGCGCACACTCTTGAAATGGCGCCAAACTTCGGTACTTAATCTCCATAGGCGACGCTTTGAACATTTTTTACAGGTTACCAGTTTAGAATTAGAGGAGGTCTAGTGCTAGAATTGTTGCACACTCTAACGCACGCGGAGATACCTCACGTGTGGTTGAACGGCGTTTACATATGTGGGCGGGACTTGCACGTGTGTTCGATTCTGAGCACTTGCTACCGGGGACAGGGGTGTTTTAAAAAAAAAAAATTTTTATTTTTTTTTACTTAACCACTTAAGCCCCGGACCATTTGGTAGCTAGAGGACCAGAGGTGAATTCAGAATTTTGCACTGCGCTGCTTTAACTGTAAATTGTGCGGACATGCAATGTTGTACCCAAACGAAATTTGCGTCCTTTTCTTCCCACAAATAGAGCTTTCTTTTAATGGTATTTGATTGCCTCTGCGATTTTTATTTTTTGCGATATAAACGGAAAAAGACCGAAAATTTTGAAAAAAAATGATATTTTCTACTTTTTGTTATAAGAAAAATCGAATAAACTCAATTGTAGTCATACATTTAGGCCAAAATGTATTCAGCCACATGTCTTTAGTAAAAAAATGTCAATAAGCGTATATTTATTGGTTTGCGCAAAAGTTATAGTTTACAAACTAGGGTACATTTTCTGAAATTTACACAGCTTTAAATTTATGACTGCCTATCTCATTTCTTGAGGTGCTAAAATGACAGGGCAGTACAAAACCCCCCCAAATGACCCCATTTTGGAAAGTAGACACCCCAAGGAAATTGCTGAGAGGCATGTTGAGCCCATTGAATTTTTAATTTTTTTGTCCCAAGTGATTGAATAATGACTAAAAAAAATAAAAAATTACAAAAAGTTGTCACTAAATGATATATTGCTCACACATGCCATGGTTATATGTGGAATTTCACCCCAAAATACATTTTGCTGCTTCTCCTGAGTACGGGGATACCACATGTGTGGGACTTTTTGGGAGCCTAGCCGCGTACGGGACCCCGGAAACCAAGCACCGCCTTCAGGATTTCTAAGGGCGCAAATTTTTGATTTCACTCCTCACTACCTATCACAGTTTTGAAGGCCATAAAATGCCAAAATCGCACAAAACCCCCCCAAAGGACCCCATTTTGGAATATAGACACCCCAAGCTATTTGCTGAGAGGAATGGCGAGTATTTTACAGCTCTCATTTGTTTTTGAAAATGAAGAAAGAAAATATATATATATATATATATATATATATATATATATATATATATATATATATATATATATATAATTTTTTTTTTTTTTTTTCAATTTTCAAAACTTTGTGACAAAAAGCGAGATCTGCAAAATACTCACAATACCTCTCAGCAAATAGCTTGGGGTGTCTACTTTCCAAAATGGGGTCATTTGGGTGGGTTTTGTGCCATCTGGGCATTCCATGGCCTCCGAAACTGTGATAGGCAGTGAGAAGTGAAATCAAAAATTTACACGCTTAGAAAGCCTGAAGGCGGTGCTTGGTTTTTGGGGTCCCGTACGTGGCTAGGCTCCCAAAAAGTCTCACACATGTGGTATCCCCGTACTCAGGAGAAGCAACAGAATGTATTTTGGGGTGTAATTCCACATATGCCCATGGCATGTTTGAGCAATATATCATTTAGTGACAACTTTGTGCAAAAAAAAAAAATTTTTGTTTTTCCGCAACTTGTGTCAACATATAAAATATTCCATGGACTCGACATGCCTCTCAGTATATAGCTTGGGGTGTCTACTTTCCAAAATGGGGTCATTTGGGGGGGTTTTGAACTGTTCTGGCATTTTATACACAACATTAGGAAGCTTACATCCACTCTTCTAACCACTTGAAGACAAAGCCCATTTTGACACTTTTTGTTTACATGAAAATTTTTTTTTTTTTTGCAAGAAAATTATGTTGAACCCCCAAACATTATATATATTTTTAAAGCAAAGGCCCTACAGATTAAAATGGTGGGTGTTGCATTTTTTTTTCCACACAGTATTTGCGCAGCGATTTTTCAAATGCATTTTTTGGGTTAAAAAATACACTTTTTTTAATTTTAATGCACTAAAACACACTATATTGCCCAAATGTTTGATGAAATAAAAAAGATGATCTTAGGCCGAGTACATAGATACCAAACACGACATGCTTTAAAATTTCGCACAAACGCGCATTGGCGACAAACTACATACATTTTTAAAAGCCTTTACAGGTTACCCCAGTAGATTTACAGAGGAGGTCTACTGCTAAAATGATTGCCCTCGATCTGACCTTCGCGGTGATACCTCACATGCATGGTGCAATTGCTGTTTACATATGACGCCAGACCGACGCTTGCGTTCGCCATTGGGCAAGAGCAGGGCAGGACAGGGGTGCTTTTTTTTTTTTCTTTTTTTTTTTTATTATTAATTTTGCTTTTTTATTTTATTTTTAAATTGTTCCTTCCAAGTATTTTTTTTTTTTATCATTTTTATTGTTATCTCAGGGAATGTAAATATCCCCTATGATAGCAATAGGTAGTGACAGGTACTCTTTTTTTTGAAAAAACTGGGGTCTTCTAGACCCTAGATTTTTCCTCTGCCCTCAAAGCATCTGACCACACCAATTTCCCAATTTCCCAATGGCGCTTTTTATATCCGGGGGGGGGGGGGCATTCCCTCCCACTGCTTGTAAAAGCAGTCCAGAGGCTAATTAGCCGCTAGGATTGCTTTTACATGAAAGCCGGCCGCAGGCTGAAAAGAATGATACCAAGATGATACCTAAACCCGCTGGCATCATTCTGGTATAAACATTCAAAGTCCAGCAACATACCAGTACGTTGCTGGTCCTTGTTGGACATGTATTGTAATCTTTTTATTTCATGCAGCCAGTTGGCTGAACGAAAAAAGAGATTGATCGGTGGGTATGCCCACCATTAGAATACCGCCCTTCATCCACCCACTTCCAATGATGGACATACACGCACCATTTTATATATGCCGAAGCATGGGGGCATCCTCCCGCAAAAAAGTTATGCCGCACACACATGGTCGGACTTTTCCACGGGCAAGCCTCCGTCGGAATTTCGACCGTATGTACGCGGCATTAGGAGCAAAATCGCTCCTCCGCCCCTGCTGCCCCAATGCTTCGGCATATTTGCTTTTTTTTTTTTTTAACTGTGGTGGTGAAATCACCTCCTACAGCACTGGAGTCGCAGGGATCAGGCCTGTCTCTGCGAACGCTGCAGTTATGTGTGTTTTTGTTTTGTAAGTGACAGTGATCGATCGATACTGCACTTGGGTGGCCTGGGCTGGACGGAGGGGCAAAACGCAGGTGCCAGCAGGTATCTGGGCTGATCCCGCTAACGCTGCGTTTTTGGGAACCCTAAACTGCTGGGGACGCTAGTATAGATCTGATCAGATCAGATATTGATCTGTTCAGATACTATACCACTAAGGGGGGGTGTATGCTTCACGCGTGGGTGTTAGCGTTACTGGCACTAACCTGACGCTGCCTGGGGTGTGACTCAGATCCTCTCTGACGCTAAAACCTAATTGATATCACCCGCTGGCCGATCAGGGGGTTAAACCTTTATTGGGTTATATACACGGCGGGTGCCCTGACACTATAAAAAGCAAACTAACTAACCAGCGTCACCCGTAACACTTATATGGTGATCACTGGTGAAAGGGTTAACTAGGGGCAATCAGGGGGTTAAAACCTTTATTAGATAATATATGGGGGTACCTGACGCTATAAAAACCTGCGGCGAACCTAAAAAAAATTACCAGCTACCGATCTGCATCACCGACACTAAGACAGCGTTTAGAAAAACAATTGCTTAGCGACAGTGGTGATGGGGGTGAAAGGGTTACCTGGGGGGGGTGATCAAGGGGGTTAAACCTTTATTAGATAATATATTGGGGTACCTGACGCTATAAAAACATGCGGCGAACCTAAAAAAAATTACTGGCTACGATCTGCATCACCGACACTAAGACAGCGTTTAGAAAAACAATTGCTTAGCGACAGTGGTGATAGGGGGTGAAAGGGTTACCTGGGGGGCGATCAAGGGGGTTAAACCTTTATTAGATAATATATTGGGGTACCTGACGCTATAAAAACCTGCGGCGAACCTAAAAAAAATTACCAGCTACCGATCTGCATCACAGACACTAAGACAGCGTTTAGAAAAACGATCGCTTAGTGACAGTGGTGATAGGGGGTGAAAGGGTTACCTGGGGGGCGATCAAGGGGGTTAAACCTTTATTAGATAATATATTGGGGTACCTGACGCTATAAAAACCTGCGGCGAACCTAAAAAAAAAATACTGGCTGCCGATCGGCATCACTGACGCTAAGACAGCGATCAGAAAAATGATCGCTAAGCGACAGTGGTGATAGGCGGTGAAAGGGTTATCTGGGGGGTGATCAGGGGGTTAAACCTTTATTAGGGGGGGTTAGGGGGCTACACTGGACCTAAGACTAAACTTTGGTGACACTTTTACAGTCACAAATGTCACTGATTGCAGTGATCACTAAATAAATGGTCACTGCAATCAGTGACACTGTGACTGGGGCTGGGGGGGTGATCTTGGGGAGCTAGGGGGGGGCGATTTATGTCCCTATGTGTCCTGGTGTCAGTGTAGTGTTGTGTGCACTGACCTGATGTCTTCTCTTGTACGGCGCTCGGTATATGTGAGCGCCGCACCAGAGATGACATCACTTCCTCCTGCTCCCTCTGTCTGACACAGACAGAGGGGGCATTTCCATTCGCCGGGAGCGATCGCGAGGGGGTGGCCAGAAACGAATGGCTGCCCCCTCATCCCGGAACGCTCCCGGACACTTAGCCACCGCTCACTGTACAGAAGGGGGGTCCGATTGGACCCCCCAACTATACAAAGGCAATCACGTACACTCTACGTGATTGTGCCTGTCGGTGCCATTCTGCCGACGTATATATACAGTGAGCGGTCGTTAAGTGGTTAATTGTTTTTATTTTTACACTTTTTTTTTACATTTTTATTTTTTTGATCACTTTTATTCCTATTACAAGGAATGTAAACATCCCTTGTAATAGGAATGGTGTGTGACAGGTCCTCTTTATGGAGAGATGCGGGGTCAATAAGACCCCTCCTGTCGCCTATAAGAACGATCAAGCGGCGGAACTGCCACTATGATCATTCTTATGGTGCACAGAATCGCCGGCATGAAAGAATATCTGAATGATGCCTCTAGCTGCAGGCATCATTCAGATATCCCCCCACAAAGTCAAGGACGTCATATGACGCCCACCCAGGAGGGGAGATCCCATCTGTGGATGTCTTATGACTATGGCTGGGTATTGAAGTGGTTAAAAAAAAAATGTAAAGGCCTGCAGTGACCATTGTCTTTGTTTTTCTGTTGCAGATATCACAATGAAAGCAAACACAGAAAGCTGGATGACCACAGAAGCAGGTCAAACACAGAAGGAAGTTTAAAAGATAGATCCCTTTCAGATCATCGATCCCATTCTGATCACCGTTCCCATTCAGACCACAGATCAAGTTCTGACTACAGCCATCACAAATCTTCCAGGGATTACCGGTACCATTCAGACTGGCAGATGGACCATAGGGCTTCTGGTAGTGGACCCAGATCACCTTTAGATCAGAGGTCTTATGATTCTAGGTCTCCTTTGGGACACAGGTCACCCTTTGAGTGCTCATCGGATCACAAAAGCACCCCAGAACATTTATGGAGCGGGCGCAAAACATAACACATGGAGTGTAGTCCAGGACATTAGCCATATTCAGTAAAATTATCACGGTGATTGCCTTACATGACTTGAAAGAAATGGACTGCATCTGCCCTGGGCAGACATTACTACTTTCCTGAATGCAAGGTCTATTATCACAAAAAAACAGAGAATATTTTTGTATTTAAGGTATATGCTGCACTGTGCTGCAATCGTGGCATTTTTAAAAAAATTAAGAAATAGATGTTTACTATTTCGGTGACCTCAGCACTGCCCATTTTGACTGAATTTTAACAGAAAACATCAGATGCCTGTACTATGGATACTTTGTGTTGGCCTATGGTCCTGTTCCATGAGTCAGAAGAAAGGGGTTTTATATTGTCTGGAAAATGCTCTCAAGGACTACGTTCACTTTCCAAAGCTATTTGTTTACATTGTACACTGCAACCACCTTGCCGCTTTTCATCATATGCTTGAATATTTAAATCCTGTAACTAAACCTGTAAAATAGCCTTTTTTTTGATCAACTGTAATATTTTTTTTATACAAAGTAAAACTGCTGTAAATTATTGTAAATTAATTAAATGAACATTTCCTTTCTCAGGCTTTCTTTGACTGACTGTTCCTTTCCCCACCAACTCAGGCCTTCTCATTCAGTATGGAATATATATATATATATATATATATATATATATATATGTATATGAATATTCATAACCTTTTTTTGTTTTCTTTTTATATATATATATATGTATATATATATATATATATGTATATATATATATAGTTTGATGGAATCAATGTTCAGAATGTAAAAAATGTCGGGGAAAGTGAACACTAATTCCATTATGTCTTTGGTGTTCCAGTTTATAGATTTATTTGTTTTTAATTTTAAACAGATATCAGTGTTGTGTGGATAACATGACTTTTATGCATCTAAAAGCCGTTATCATGTACTTGTTTTTATAAACCAGGTAGTGTGGTAGACGAGCAGCTCCACTGTCCAAACCAGCCAAAATTTTATTGTCGATCCATATGTTTTCCCTAATTTTTTTTTTCTTTTCTTTTTCTTTTTTTTTTTTAAGAAAATGGGCAATAATGTCAAATGTGCTATGCAGCCAGTATAATTTTCAGTTTCATGATTGAATTTATAAATTGTTTAAATGCACACTGATTGTATATAGATTTCTTCTATATATGGAAAATTAAAGAGCGATACATGTGAACTATATTTTCTGTTTCTTTTGCCCTCTGTTTTTGTATGTACAAATATATTCATTTTATACATTTGGATAATGTTGATATAGTCCCTACTTGCATCAGTCCCTTGATGATAAATGGTTCTTGCAATGTAATGTCCCCACTACATCCATGAACATACTGTGAGGTTAAAAAATTGAACTTCGTTTTTCTGCTAACATAGGCAGGGGATCAGCTTAATATGAATATTGGTGTGTTTAATGCTTTAAAAATCTGGTTCAAATGTAATATAGCTATAATTTTTTTGTAAATGGTGGTCGTCCTATCTGCCCATCATTTTTACATGCTTTTCTTCGTGATTGTATCTTGATGTACCTCATATCTCACTGCAGTTCTTTTAGACAAATTTTGTCCTATTGGAAAAGCACACTTGTGTACCTAGAGATGTGGGAAAAGCAGTATTTGTATGGGCACTACTGAACTAGAGATGGTAACCTCTCCAATGTGCTTATTGAGCAAGGAATTAAGGGACATCGACATGTCTAAAAATACTACCCCAATTTATAAGTAGCCGTATGCTCTAATTTGGAGACTCACAAATATAGTTAGGACTGCAGTATACAAAGGAATTTTGCCGAAACACTGCAGCATCCACATATATTTACAAATATGTGCAACTAAACCCTGAATTGGTAATTTGCGTTTTTGCAGGTTAACGGGTAAGTGTGGTTGCCTGCATGACTTTTTTTTTTTTTTTTTTCTCTAGTCCTCACGGCAATAGGATGTGACAACTGTGTATTCCATGCATTTATCCCCATACGTTCTTTTCCCCTCTCTCCAGGTCTTGATTTTGGTTTTAATACAGCAAATCCAGAGACACTTGTTTTTCCCAGCATGACTTGGTTATTGACTTGGGAGTCAACCTTTAAAGTGTAGTATTGTGTAAACAAATTATCTAAATCAAATCACTGTTTGGTGTGACTACCCTTTGGCTTCAAACCAGCATCAATTCTTACAAGAAAAGAAATGGCTGCACATCCAGGAATTCCGATTTGCCTTTTTATTGTTCAAAGTGATAACACCAAAGACACCAACACGAGGTCACGTAGACGCGTTTCACACAAACATCTTGTGCTTAATCATTACAATGACTAAAATAGCTGATAGATCTTAAATAGACTGCCCCAGTAACTGCAGGTGTTCTGGGGCCGGTGATAATCAGCAATTGACTGACATCCCACTCGAAGTTGAGCCAGAGAGGAATGCGAGTCTGGAGATGGAAAATCCAGAATAATTCCCTCCGACACAAGGATCGGAACGCATATTTATGAGACAGTATTCATTAAATGATTTTTTATTTTTATGGTCATAAATATGCCCCATCTCTACACACGTTTATAATATATATTTTGACCATTTGCCGCATTGGTCCTTCCTCTGCTGTGGATCCTTGCACGATCCACATTGGTTCATGTATGGGCTCTGTCAGACAGAAAGCTGTGCGATCATTATGCGATCAACACAAACAAGTACAAATAAATATTGAAGCAGCGCTAAATGTCCGTGAACAATAATAGATTATCAACGTGCTGTATAAGCGCTAAAATATAAATGAACGAATCCAATGAAAGTGCTAAATGGCGTCAATACACAATAATAATGACTGTTAATAAACATGCATACTGTCCAAAAAAATTGTTTACAGAAAATACAAAAAAACATCCAAATGTTAATGTGTCCCAAAGGAATAATAATTATATATATATATATATATATATATATATATATATATATATATATGTGTGTGTGTGTGTAAAAAGTTCACACATAAAGTGCTAATCTTCCCAAAAAATTTGAAAATATCAGCAGCCAAGAGCAGGAAAAAAGGAAAAGAACAGGCGTGGGAGTCCAGCTCATCACATCAAAAGGGAATCTGTAGGAAATCGATATGCATGTACAATCCTCCCCCGTTGACACCAGCCTCTCACCTTACTGATGGACCCCAAGGGGTCAGATACAGCCTTAATAGATCTCCACTGCTCCAGATGATGAACTCCAGTTCTTGTATGCAAAAAGGGATTACTGCAACCTTTTCACCACTTCCAACCGTGGTTTCTTAGGGTATACCAAGGCCAAGATGCTGAGAGCGGCCCGCCGCCGCGACCAAGCGCAGTCCGCCACCCGGAGGTGGTACAGAGGGCGGACGGCACAAAGAGGCACAAGCCACCAGGAGGCAGGGTCGCTTGCGTGGAAGTCCTGTAGAACTGGAGCAGGGACAGATGGGTATCAGGAGAAGTCAGGCAGAAAGTCCAGAGCAGGCCGAGGATCAAACACAGGTAAGCAGACAATCCAGGTCACAGGATGGGGGGTCAAGTCACTAGAGACAGGAGGCAAGAGTGTGTCACAAGCAGAAGGTCAAGGCACAGGAGACTGAAGGTGAATCCGGGCCACAGGCAGAGGGCCAAACACAGGAGGCAGGAACAAAGTCCGTAAAACAAGCCGAGGTTGGGTCCAGGAGAAGATCAGAGTAGGTCAGGGTCACAGCAGGTAATCAATCAACAGGAAACAGGAACTCAGGCACAGGAAGCCGAAGACAAACCAGCCTAGTCAGCTGCTGGTATGTCTTATATTAGTTATTTATACTTGGCACTTTAATTTAGTTGTACATATTGGTTGGCGCATAGGTACCCCCCTTTTTTACATTATGCGATCGTTGTGCGACTTGTATTGGTCTATATATGGACCCCATTGGACAGTACTTGTAGCTTTACGTCATTGTATAGAGTCTGGTGATGATGGTTGGTTCCTTGTCTGGGTTATGGATATACTTGTGAGACAGTATTCATTAACCTTCCTAGCGGTATTCCCGAGTCTGGCTCGGGGTTAAATTTCAGCACCAAAAGCGGTAACCCCGAGCCAGACTCGGGCTGCATCGCAGTGATCCAGGCAGAGTTACTTATCTTGTCCCCTGGATCCTGCGATGCCTCTCCGCTGTGTGATCGAGCCGTGTCTCCTTGCTCGATTCACACACTGCCGAGTGCCGCCGAGCTCCGTTCCCTGCGACGTTACGACGCACGGGGACGGAGATCGGCGCCAAATTCAAAAAAGTTAAAACACAGTATACATATACAGTACACTGTAATCTTACAGATTACAGTACTGTATGTAATAATTACACACCCCCATTGTCCCTAGTGGTCTGCCCAGTGTCCTGCATGCACTTTTATATAATAAAAACTTTTCTTTCTGCCTGGAAACTGGAGATTGTCCATAGCAACCAAAAAGTGTCCCTTTATGTCAAAAGTGGTTTTAGACCAGCTAAAAAACAGCGATAATAAATTAGAATCACTCACAGAATTAAGCGATAGCGATTTGTGGGGAAATTCGTCATCAAACACTGAAAAACACTTATTATTATTATATTATTTGTTATAATTATTTTATAGTTATTTATTTTATGTATAATTTTGTTTTTTTAACTTTCTCATACCTGGGATGTCTACTAGACTCTGGTTTGGACAGATTTAAGTGAGTTATTCCTAAGAATTACAGGCCTGCAATATAAAACGCCAAATTTCCATGCAGAATAATGGTACCGCTTTCAGCACCTAAAATCTGACAGAATCATACCGCCAGGGAGGTTAAATGATTTTTTATTTTTATCGTTTATTTTCATTTCATTTCATTGATATTTAGCCTTAAGTATTTCCTACTATCTACGTTTACTTTTGTGTGGACACATTGGACCAGTGGACATTATCACATGTATGGTACCTGTATATAGGGTCTGTATCAAATTACCATACAATATTTATGATTGTATTGGGACACATGCGTCCTTACGGGCGTCAAAATGGAGATAGTTCTTCTATGATGTATACATGGGTGCATTTGTTTATGCATTCATAGTGTTGGAGTAGTCTTTTGCATGGAGGAATAGATGATTTTACAAGCATGTCTCTTGTGTGTGCATTCATGTGTGTGTGCATACATGCTCATATTAGACCAATGTTTTTATATTCACTATGGTTTTTATTCTTCTTTCTCTCTACACTATATGTAATTATATTCATTTTTCCTAATTATTTACTGGTGGTGTTCATGTATTTTAAATACAATGTTTCTATGCGATTGTTGGTCCAGGTCTTTGTGTGTATCGGAGATTTCTCCATGTGCACGGGAACTTGGACCTTCAGTTTGATTTTGTATTTGAATCTTTACTCAGATGCTCTTTGGGGCTGAAGTTTGGTGATTGATCGGACTGTGTACTATTGCTGATTATCACCGCCCCCAGAACACCTGCAGTTACTGGGGTAGTCTATTTAAGATCTATCAGTTATTTTAGTCATTGTAATGATTAAGCACAAGATGTTTGTGTGAAACGCGTCAACATGACCTCGTGTTGGTGTCTTTGGTGTTATCACTTTGAACAATAAAAGGCAATCGGAATTCCTGGATGTGCAGCCATTTATTTTCTTACAAGTTTCCCACGGAGGCGGGCCGGGGTCTCTACGAGACATTCCACCTCAAGTTATCATCATACACCTGGAGCAGCGGCTCTTATTCTTAGCATCAATTCTTACGCTTTCACAGTCAGGGATTTTGTAGGATTGGAGGCAGGTGTATGATTAACCAATTATGGCAATCGGGTGCGTATGATCGATTTTCATATGCAAGTTGAAAAACAATCATTTAACTGGAAAAGAAATGGCTGTGTAGGAGGCTTAAAATTGGACGAGGAACAGCCAACGCTGTATCCTGTCCTAGGCCAACAAGGCCCAGGCCTAGGGCAGCACTTTGCAGGGGGGCAGCACAGAGAGTCCCCGCCGACTTGTGATACACTGTTAGTGGGGTGGACTGGGATGAGAGGCAAGTTGGTCTAGCGCCCCCATAAAGCGGCTGCACTGCTTCCGGTATGCAGGTGGCCGGCATTCCGTAACGGGGGGGGGGGGTGCTGCTTCTAATTTTAACTGTCCTATCATCCTGGACCACAAACCTTCCTCACTGTGCTATATGTTTTCTGCTGCACCGTTGGCATGGTTATATCTTCTTAGTCCTCTCCATAAAATTATCAGAAATTTGTGCTTAAAGTAGAACTATAGGCAACACTTTTTTTCTTTTTTTTCATTTTGGGTAGAGTAAGGGAGGGTTATAGCCCCTGTCAGTTTATTTTTTTTTACCATCCCTGTCCCATTGCAGAGATTTCCCTTCACTTCCTACCCCACAGCCAAACGGGAAGTAAGAGGAAATCTATGCAAATTAAGGGAATCCATTGCCCCCCCCCCCCAGGCCCTCAGAACTAGTGTCCCCACTCGAAAATTTCAGGGCGGGACTTAAAACAGAAAAGGTTGGTGGGCCTTGACAGGAAGGGGTGGGTCATATTTTTAAATTAGGGGGTGCATGAGTTTAGTCACGCCTAGGGCAGCACAAAACCTAAATACACTACTGGGAACAGCCAAACTCTGCTACTAAGTTGAGGTTGTGGAAGACGGTCTCATGTCACAGGTCATACACCATGGCAAGACTGCGCACAGCAACAAGACACAAGGTAGTTATAATGCATCAGCAAGGTCTCTCCCAGGCAAAGATTTCAAAACAGACTGGGGGTTTTAAGATGTGCTGTTTAAGCTCTTTTGAAGAAGCACAAAGAAACGGGCGATGTTAAGGACCGTAGGTGCAGTGGTCAGTTGGCCACAGAAACCTAATGCAGCAGATGAAAGACATATGCTTAAAAATTGCAGCCAAAAAGCCATACCTCCCACATAGAAATTAGACTAAGCAGCGCAAACTTAGAATTTGGGGTGCAGAAACATGGCAGCTAGTTTGATGAGTCAAAAATTTTAACTAGTTTGCTGTAGCAGAAGGCAGTTTGTTCAGCAAAGGGCGGCAGAGTGGTACAATGAGTGTCTGCAGCAGTGTTTCCAACCTCCCAAAGTGACTACAGCCAGCTATATCACATGGCAACTGGAAACAGGAAAAGGTTTGACTGCACTCTCAGGTTTAAAGCAAAAGTAAAGACTTTATTGAAGAAAAAAAAAATCATCAGACAATATCGTAGCCATCAATGCAGACCTGGGAAAGATGAATGCGTTTCATGAATTGAAATTCGCTTAGTTATAATCTGACAAACACTGGTAGGTATAACCCTTATATAGCATATACTCAACTGGCATGACCAATTACTGGTGGCTGAGGTTTCTGCAATAAAGCGGACAAAAAACATATCTACAATCTATAATAAAACCAGTACACATATAATAAAGGAAAGAAACTTTAGACATGTATAGAAAAAAATAAATGATGTCCCTGTTGTGGATTGCTATCCCAACAGAAAAGAAAAAAAAAAACACTTTATAGAAAACCACTTATACATAATGTTTTTCAAAAATCCTCAATATTAATTTCTTATCGTGGTAATCCAAACATTTTGTAACAATCACACCTATCTATATATGCATACACATGCTTACATCTGTAAATATGTCACTATTGATTAAAAAAAGCACAAAATAGTGTACTCAACCCTAATGACTAGTTTGTATGTATATAAGCTGCAACAGGATACAAAGAACCAAATTGAACAAGAAAATAAAATTAAAAAGGGGGAAAACCAAATTATTATATGGAAGAGCACTGCCCAGAGGGGGAACTGATTTTATAACCAAAAATTAAACTTGATAAAAAAAAAACTATTGTACAAAAGAGAATTGCCCAGAGGGATGGGGATGGGGAACTGTTTTCGGAACAAAAAGTTACTTTGTAAAAATGTGTAACCTCCCACTGGTTTAACCCCCTCTGTATCCTACGCTGTAGTTTGAAGATCCAAAAGGCCTCTTTTACAGAGAAGGCGAAATACATTACCTCCTCTTTGGGTAATTTTCACCTTTTCGGTCACCTGTACTTGTACAAGTGACCGATTCTCTCCATGTTTGGAGTTAAAATGACGGGCTACATTAGTGGGGCTTACACAATCTAATGTCTGCTAAATGTTCACGAAATCCGTCTCTGTGCCTGCGAGTGGTTCTCCCCACATACTGCACGCAACATGCTGCACGGGTGATGGCATACACGGCCTAAAAGGTGTTACAATTGAAAAATATTTCAATATTGTTTAGCCTGCCATCAACCGAAGAGCAGAAAGTGTCACCCTGCAATGTGTGCAGACAACAAAGGCACTCACGGGAACCACATTTAAAATTGCCCTTGTAAGGGAATGATGCAGGAATGTCTTTGGACACAAAACTGGGTGATGGGTTTTTGCCTTTCTGGCCACTGTTGACTCCCCCATCCAAATGCTGAGCACATGTCTGGTCATTGTAAAGTATGGATAAATATTTATTGACAATTTTTTGCTAGTGCTATTAGCAATGTGTTTAAGGTATAACCAAAGGCAAAAACATTTTTCTCCATTTACATGAAGGTCAGGGTAATATAACCCAGCGCAGAGTTCCCCCTTACATCAGTCTGCAGGGTTCCGCTTTACAGTGCAAGGTGAAATGCTACCCTGATGGTAATGTAAAGGTGAAATTAAGACTCTGGACATCAGAGTCTGCAGCACTACCCCTTGCACTGTAAGGGGGGGGGGGGGGTAGACTGGACTCTGATGTAACAAGGGGAACTCTGTGGACTCCTGTGTAAGGAGGAGGCTGTAGTCATTAGAGTCCCCATGCTATCAGACTTCAGTGTACCTACTAGGGATGAGCTCCGGCGTGTTCGCACACTTCATGTGCAGAGACCGCCAGGAAGTCGGCACGGCGCTAATCACAGGCAGGGAGACATGTCCCAATGTGCGGCTGTAGAGATCGGGACATATCTCCCTGCCTGTGATTAGCGCAGCGCTGTGCCGACTTCCTGGCGGGCTCTGCACATGGAGGGTGTGAACACGCCGCAGCTCATACCTGGTACCTACCAATTACATTTTACACGTGGTCATCTTTGCCATGTACTAAAGCTAAAAGACATTAGGTATATCACATGGCAATGCTACCAGACATTGGGGTGCCTACCACTTCTATCTGTATCACATGGCAATGCTACAAGACTTGGGGGGTTAAGGGTACCTACCAATAACATCTTACACATGGTCATCATCACATGCCTATGCTAAAAGACATAGAGTATCTACAACTGCCACCTTCATCACACTGCAATATTGGCAAACATCAGGGTACTCGGCACTCCTTTGTATATACATGGCAGTATGATATCTGTGAACTGCGCTGATGGCTTGTTCTTCTACTACTCACTGATGTCTTTCCTAAAGTTCCCTTTTCTGATGTTACAGTTGTTCTCCTCTATCTCATATATATATATATATGTGTATATGTATGTATATATAAAAAATTAATTCTCTGGCTAACCCTTGTGAGAGCTGATCTAAGCCCTATACGCCTAGCCATCCTGCAGCTTCTATCAATGCCTAGCACACAGGGCTCCCAGAACAACACTCCCTTCCAGCTCACAGGGGTTTATGTCAGAGTGTGGAGTTTGCAGTCCCAATGCTGGGTCCGGGCTCATCAGTGATCTGGTCAGCGGCTGAGCTGTGTGTTGGGTCTCTGACTCCTGGGATGGCCAAGCTGTAGTTCATAAAGGGTGCCACTGCGCCATGACATCACCAACCATGTGCCCGGCCGCCAGTCCATGACAATACTATTTACATGCAGCCACCGTCTTTTACAAACTGTCCATAAATGTAGGGATGGTTAGAAACGGTAAAGCCTGGTGGAGGTTCCTTGCAAATTTGGGACTGCATTTCTGCAAATGGAGTTGGAGATTTGGTCAGGATCAATTGTGTAATCAATGTTGAGAAATACAGGCAGATATTTAGCCATCACCCCATACCGTAAGGGAGGCGTGTGATTGGCCCAAAATGTATTCTGCAGCAGGACAACGACTCAAAACATCCAGCCAATGTCATGAAGAACTATATTTAATATAAAGAACAGAGTGATGTTTTGGCCCCCACAGAGCCCTGATCTCAACATCAAGTTTGTCTCGGATTTCATGAAGACAGGATTTGAGGCAGCCTACATGGTCAGGGGTGCTTTCGGTCCCCTTCACATAGGCTTTCCGCTGAGGTCTGCCTGTCAGTTTTTCATGCGGACCTGATCGGACCCTCTATTCAACCCTCTTTGTCATAAGGTGCCATGTTGAACTTCCAGTGACCAGTGTGAGAGTGATAACACAAAATTTAACACACCTGCTCCCCATTCAGACCTGAGACCTTGTAACACTAATGAGTCACATGACACAGGGGAGGAAAAATGGCTAATTGGGCCCAATTTGGACATTTTCACTTAGGGGGTGTACTCACTTTTGTTGCCAGTGGTTCAGACATTAATGATGTGTGCTGTCAGTTTTTCAGGCAAACCTGATCGGACGCTCCATGCACCTCCTATGGAACAACGGATGTTGGCTGTGACGTGTCTGCTGACATCTGCCGCTATCCGATCCGGTCCACCAAATCCAGACAGATGGAAACCCTATTTTCCATCCGTCTGATGGATCGGATGAAATCAGATGAAAAAACGGACAGGCGGATCTGTTTTCATCCGCTCGCCCATAGAAGACAGCAGGGCTCTGAAAGGTCCGTCTCCGCATAGTGAGCGGAGACGGACCTGTCATCCGCCTGCTGAACAAGCAGAGTCCATCAAAACGGGCGTGCCCTGTGTGAAAGGGGCCTTAATACAAAACGTGAATGTATAAAAATAAAAAAAAGATGGTGAAGTCGTTGAATGGGCTCTTATTGCAGCACAGTAAATGTGTGTTTTTACATGACACTAGTTGAAATCTTCTATCCTTTAGCACAAAGGTTCTCAACTGGGTTTCTGAGAGAACTCCTCAAGAGTTCTGCTGCAATCTACCCCTCAGTCGCAGGCAGCTGATAGGTATAGCGCATCCCTTCTGCCGACACATTCAGAGCTACGCAGGGAAGCGGCTGTGATGTGCTGGTTGTAGTGCACTGTTCCTCACTGACCCCTCCTACCCTCTTGTCCCACCCAGGTGCTTGTATGTGACATCACCTGTGATGGACAGGAGAGGTGTTCAAGGAACAGTGCCCCACACTAGAACTGACCACAGCCGTTTTCCTGCATTGCTCTGCATATGAAGGAAACTGCTGCTACTGGAATGTGTCCTGCTCCGCAACTAATGTGCCTTGTTCTCAGCTAATACGTCCCGCTTTATGCCCCATAATGTGCCTTGTGCCCATATAATGTGCCCTACCCCCAAGTCATTTGCCCTGCTCTCATGTAATGTGGCCTGTTCCCATGTAATGTGCCCTGCTGACCCCCCCCCCTTCCCCCATGTAGTGTGACCTCCTGACCCCCTGTACTGTACACTGTTGGACCCAGAATTGAGCATCTGTGCAGAAAAAAAGCAAGCACAAGTTTCACAATAAATTAGTACATTTTAATACTGATTCTATTACTTAAAGTGATTGTAAAGGTTGTTTTTTTTTTGACACAGACAGCAGGACTCGGCCCCGCCCTGGCTCCCGTGTCACTGTATTTGATTGTCAGAAGCTGGAGCCAATGGCTCCTGCTGCTATCAATCTATCCAATGAGGACCCGAGATAGCGGCTGGAGCTACTGGGCACATCGCTGGACTGATAAGGTTCAGGTAAGGAAAAAAGGGGAGGGGCTCTGGGGGGCAGCTGCAGCACAGAAGTTTTTTTTCACCCAATACATAGAATGCATTAAGGTGAAAAACCAAGAGACTTTTTAACCCCTTAAATGCTATTTCTAAAAATAATTGTTGCTTTATCAACAGCTCATTGATCACATCACTGTTCAGTGAGCTGTAGAATATTATTTCAGGGGTTCCTCAAGATATCAAACTTTTTGCCAAGGGTTCCTCCAAGTTAAAAAAAAAAGTTGAGAAACCCTATTCTAGCAAAACATTTTGTAATGTAAATATAAACCGATCAGCCATACTTTATGATCACCGCCTAATACTGAGCAGGTCTCACTTTTACCACTAAAACAACGCTGACCCGTTGAGGCATGGACGCCACTAGACCTCTATCAGCTGGTCAGAGAGAGAGAGTGCGGGTAATTAAAAAGCTCTCTTGGATAGGGAGTCCATGTATGAAAGTTCATGTCCAGCACAAGATGTAATGGTGGTCTCAGGTGTGCTGACTGAGGATGGCTGCTGGCTCCTAACAAGCTAGCAAGGGCTCTGCGGAAAACAAAACACAAAGAAGAGCAGCGCCATCTAAGTGCAGCAATAGTAAAACATTTTATTTCAAGATGGACAATTGGGAACTCACAAGATCACAAGGCACGCAGGTGGAGAGGCAGCTGATGGTCCAGGTGACGTTGGTGGCTCCCAGTGCTCCCAGTGCTCCCCATTCTCTCTTCAACCGGAAGTGATGTGTAATGCCGTTCTGAGTGCCTGGGAGCCACCAGCATCAACCGGACCAGACCACCAGCTGGCTCTCCACCTGCGTGCCGACCGTCTTCCCTCATGAGTTGATGAGCCTTCTAAATTACTCCAATGCGCTGACACATCTATAATCTTGTGAGTTCCCAATTGTCTATCTTGGAATCAAATATTTTACTATTGTTGCACTTAGATGGCGCTGCTCTTCTTTGTGTTTTGTTTTACCAAGCCATCAATAGCAGATCCTTTAAGTGCTTCCAATTTCTAGGTGGGGCCTCCATGGATCGGACTTGTTTTTCCAGTACATCCCACAAATGCTGAATGGGATTGAGATCTGGAGAATTTGGAGGCCAAATCAACACCTCAAACCATTGTTGAATATTTTTTGCAGAGTGCCAGGGCACATTATCCTGTTGAAAGAGGCCACTGCAATCAGGGAAAAACGTTTCCATGAAGGGGTGTACTTGGTCTGCAACAATCTTTAGGAAGTTGGTATGTGTCAACGTCAGGGCTTTTTTTCAGGGGGAACTTGGTGGAACTCAGTTCCACCACCTCTGGCTCAGACCCTTTGGTGACTGCTCACCACAATCACTTGTAAACACAGAAGTCTGGATTCTGTGTTTACAAGTGACAGCTCTGCAATCTGTGTGTAATGCAATCCTGGTATTTAATGCCCCTTGAAGACCCTTCTACCGTTTTTGTGAAATTTGACTGACCACACCCACTATTTGATGTGATTTGGAGGGTGTGTGTAGGGGGAGGGGTTTTTGTGGGGCCGTGGTTAAGTTCCAGCACCTATTGTTTAAGAAAAAAAAGCCCTGGTCAACGTAACATCCATATGAATGGCAGGACCAAGGTTTCCCAGCAGATTATTGCCCAAAGCATCACACTGTCTCCCCTGTCTTGCCTTCTGTCCAATACTGCACCTCAGCATCATCTCTTGCCCAGGTAAGTGACACACGCACCCAGCCATCCAAATGATGTAAAAGAAAACGTGATTCCTCAGACCAAGCCACCTTCTTCATTTTGCTCCGTGGTCCAGTGCTGATGCTCACTTTCCCATTGTAGGCTCTTTTGGTTGTGAACACGAGTCAGCATGGGCACCCTGACCGGTATGTGACTACGCAGACCCATACACAACAAACTGCAATGCCCATTTTTTTCTGCTTTCAACAAAACTTCAAGAACAACATGTTTACTTACTGCCTAACATATCCCACCGACTTTCAGATGCCATTGTAACAAGATAATCAACGTTATTCACATAGGTGTGCACACAGGGTGTGCCGGATGTGCCTGGGCACACCCTAATCACCCCATACACATTAGCATTATCGCTTTGTGTGCCAGCAGGAAGATGGAAAAGATCTCCATCTTACCAGCTCTGCCATAAGAGAAGTACACTTCTCTTTCAATGTGCCGGCAGGGAGGCCGATCTCCCTGTCTGCGTGGTAAATATGTAGACACACACGTGTGCTTGAGCTTTAGGGTGCACACCCTAATACAATAGGCTGCGCACACCTATGGTTATTCACCTAACTTGTCTGTGGTCACAAAGTTATTGCTGATGATCAGTCGATATTCCTTTATGTATTACATACAGACAAATAATGCTTAAATACGACCACTAGATGGAGACAAATACCAATTATTTTTAGGGCTTAAAGCAAACCAGTGCATGAGAAATGGCCATAGGATACTGTACATGCTATGTACACAGTTCATTCAATTAATGAACTGAATCGCTGTTTTGTAGAGCAGATTTAACAATGCAAAAATCAATATACCCTGAAATGATAATCGTTAAAAAAAAAAAAATTGTAAGAGAACTACTACTCCCATTCTCAGCTAAGTTATTGTTCCCATGTAAGGTCAGAGGCTGGCATATGTTTTGCTGTAATTTATGAAGAGCAGAAAAAAATAAAAAATGCATAGAAAAATGGCCATATGTGGATGGAAGGGGCTCAGAGAATGTGGGGTTTCGGCTTTAAAGTGTGCCTGCGCACTCTATTTTGATATTTTATTTAAACTATGCGATAAAAAATGTCCAATTTGCACAAAGCTAAAAGGAGCTCTATTTAAAATAAATAAATAATGAAACATTGGTATGGCTTTTTAATCTGTTATGGCTGCTTCCCCCACTGTTCAATTCAGGCCTATTATCACTAGATAAAAAAATCAGGTGTTGCGGTCATTACTACCTAAAAAGGTTTAACTCAATTAGATGTATTTAAGCAAAGCAATAATGCAAAAGAAAAGAATGAATTACACGTGCAAAATATGTCATGCCAGAATATGATGTTTTTTGTAAAAATCACACCGTTCAGTAGCGCCACTTGCAAATTAAAGGCACCTCCCAAGCATGTTTTCAAAGGACTTCTGGATTTCCGTGTTTCCCTCAATGACACATTAACCACTTTAGCCCCGGAAGAATTGGCTGCTGAATGACCAGGCCATTTTTTTGCGATTCGGCACTGTGTTGATTTAACTGACAATTGCGCTGTCGTGCGACATTGCACCCAAGCAAAATTGACGTCCTTTTTTTCCCCACAAATAGAGATTTCTTTTGATGGTATTTGATCACCTCTGCGGTTTTTATTTTTTTGTGCTATAAACAAAGAAATAGCAACAATTTTGAAAAAAATGCAATATTTTTTACTTTTTGCTATAATAAATATCCCCAAAAAATATATAAAAACATTTTTTTTCCTCAGTTTAAGCCAATATGTATTCTTCTACATATTTTTGGTAAAAAAAAAATCGCAATAAGCGTTTATTGATTGGTTTGCGCAAAATTTATAGCGTCTATTTTATTCTTTATTTCAGATTTTTTTTCCCTTACAGGCAGTATCATAAACATAAGCAATAACATTTTACCAATCAGTTATGCCCTTTTTAATCATAGTATAACAGTGAATATGTAGAAAAAAGAAAACCAAGAAACAAACATATAAAGATTAGTTCTACAACAACATTCATCTACTCCCATCCCCTAACCCCGGAAAAAAAATATATATATATATATATTTTTTTTTTTTTAACTAGTAATCGTGGCGATCTGCAATTTTTATTGGGACTGTGATATTGCGGCGGACACATCGGACACTTTTGACACTATTTTGTGGGCCATTGTCATTTATACAGCAATCGGTGCTATAAAAATGCACTGATTACTGTGTAAATGACACTGGCAGGGAAGGGGTTAAACACTATGGGTTGAGGAAGGGAGTGATTCTAACCGTGAGGGGGATGGGCTACCAGTGACAGACATTGATCACTGCTCCCGATGACAGGGAGTAGTAGATCATTGTCCTGTCACAAGGCAGAACAGGGAAATGCCTTGTTTACATAGGCATCTCCCCAATCTGCCGTTCCGTGACACGATCGCGGGACACCGGCGGACATCGAGTCCGCGGGTCCCGTAGGCACGGTCACGGAGCTCGCGCGCTCCCGCTAGGCGGCAGATTCAAAGCAGCGTACCTGTACGTTGCTTTGCCTGCCCGTGCCATTCTGCCAACGTATATGTACGTGAGGCCGACGGCAAGTGGTTAATGGAAGGACCCCCTCTCTCCGCTGTTTAGTATTTTTATAAATACCATACCAGGGGGACCGGAAACATTTAGGACTACAGAGCACCGCCCCCCCTTCTTATCTTTACAATATAGGGTGAAGGTGTACTGTAGTCCACAGAGGGAGCTAGAGCAATATAACTTTTTAATGATCAGCAGAGGTATAAAGAACAGAACGTTTTAAGCTCACAAGATTTTTGGCAGGATCAACATTAATTTTTTTGAACTAACCAAACCAAAAATTCTAGCCCTTCACTTGTATACTTATCAGCCTTTAGGAGAAGAAGATAAGTTCATGGTAAGGGTTTACATATATTTTAATATCAGCTTCATACTGTAGCACTGTTTTGTGCGCCAAGGGCTTATTAGCATATAAACTTTCCAGGGTATACCTCAGTACTCCCCACTTACTACCTTTATGCCTGGCATATGACTATCTGTGTTGGGAAGTATCACCTATTTGTCTTCTCTCTACACTCCTTTTAGACTCGGATTGTGTTATCCTAAGAATCATCTCTTCATCCTTTCCAGTAATCCAAACATTCTTTTCAGGATTAGAAATTCTCACCATATTTTCTTTGAAACAGGTATATCTTGTTAATCATTTCATGGTCCCTAACATGTTTTTTACTCCGTATTCCAAGGAAATGTGTGTGAAAGCCTATATACCGTATATTTATATATATTTTTTTTTTAACTGATTTAGGCAGGAGGCCATACTGATACTATCCAGAGAATTAAATCGGGTGTATTCTTTTGAGATGCCTGTATTAATCCATTTGCAATACACAAACTTCACACCGATTTAGTTAAAAAGAGCATCCAGAAAGTATTCACAGAGCTTCACTTTTTCCACATTTTGTTATGTTACAGCTTTATTCCAAAATGGATTAAATTCTATAAACAATACTCCACGATGACAACGTGAAAGAAGTTTGTTTGAAACCTTCGCAAATTTATAAAAAAATAAAAAAATCACATGTACATAAGTATTCACAGACTCTGATGGGGACATCTAATGTAAAGGGGGACTCTGATGGGACATCTGATGTGAAGGGGGACTCTGATGGGACATCTAATGTAAAGGGGGACTCTGATGGGACATCTAATGTAAAGGGGGACTCTGATGGGGACATCTATTGTAAAGGGGGACTCTGATGGGACATCTAATGTAAAGGGGGACTCTGGTGGTGACATCTGATGTGAAGGAGGACTCTGATGGGGACACCTAATGTAAAGGGGGACATCTGATGTGAAGGAGGACTCTGATGGTGATATCTGATGTAAAGGAGGACTCTGATGGGAACATCTGATGTAAAGGAGGACTCTGATGGGGACATCTAATGTAAAGGGGGACTCTGATTGGGACACCTGATTTATAGGGGGACTCTGATGAGGACACCTGATGTATAGGGGGACATCTGATGTGAAGGGGGACTCTGATGGGGACATCTAAAGTAAAGGGGGACTCTGATGGGGACATCTAATGTAAAGAAGGACTCTGATGGGGACATCTAATGTATAGGGGGACTCTGATGGGGACATCTAATGTAAAGAAATACTCTGATGCGGACATCTAATGTATAGGGGGACTCTGATGGGGACATCTAAAGTAAAGGGGGACTCTGATGGTGACATCTAATGTAAAGAAGGACTCTGATGGGGACATCTAATGTAAAGAAGGACTCTGATGGGGACATCTAATGTATAGGGGGACTCTGATGGGGACATCTAATGTAAAGGGGGACTCTGATGGTGACATCTAATGTAAAGGAGGACTCTGATGGGGACATCTAATGTAAAGGGGGACTCTAATTGGGACTCCTGATTTATAGGGGGACTCTGATGGGGACACCTGATGTATAGAGGGATGCTGATGGGGACACCTGTTGTAAAGGGGGACACCTGCTGTAAAGGGGGACATCTGATGTAAAAGGGGGCTCTGATGAGGACACCTTATGTTAAGTGGTTTTATTTTATTTTATTTTACTTGAAAGGTGGATGTGATTGGCCTACGATGACGGGCACAGTGAGGCTGCCTATGACGGGCACAGTGAGGCTGCCTATGACGGGCACTGTAAAGCTGCCTATGACGGGCACAGGGAGGCTTCCTATGATGGGCACAGTGAGGCTTCCTATGACGGGCACAGTGAGGCTGCCTATGATGGGCAAGGTGAGGCTGCCTATGAGGGGCACAGTGAGGCTGCCTATGACGGGCACGGTGAGGCTGCATATGACGGGCACGGTGAGGCTGCATATGACGGGAACGGTGAGGCTGCATATGACGGGCACAGTGAGGCTGCATATGACGGGCACAGTGAGGCTGCCTATGACGGGCACAGTGAGGCTGCATATGATGGGCACAGTGAAGCTGCATATGACGGGCACAGTGAGGCTGCCTATCTAGCAGTAATGATACATAATTGCCTGATAAATGGCTATTTACAGTCCTGCATTGCTAACAGTTGAATTTTTCAGTTTGTTTGCGCCCCCCCCCCCCCCCAAAAAAAAAAACTTGAAGACCAGTCTCCACTGGTAACACCATTGACCTTGTATTTCCCCATCTCTGCACTTCCAGCAATCTCACCAACACCTCCTTTCATATTTTTGATCACAACTTTATCAGTTTCACGGTATCCTTGTCTTCAACCACCTGCCCCTCCAAGCAGCAAAACGGTTACCCGTAGAAACCTTTGGCAATTTAACTCCTGGCTTCTCTATTCTGCTACTAACCACCTCTATGACAAATGTTTCCTCTGTCCTGCCCTAGCCTGGTCTACAACAGTTCACTTTGCAAACTGTTGGCGCTATATATAAATCCTGTATTATAATAATAATAATAATAATAATACAGTGTCACTAATGCTGTCCATGAAAATTCTACTTTTCCTTAAAGTGGTTGTAAACCGCTGTACTTTTTTATTTTTTATTTTTTTTCTTACCTGCAAGACAAAAGCATAATGTGCTAGTATGCATCACATACTAGCACATTATGTGAGACTTACCTCAAAACGAAGCCTTCCAACGATGCAATGTCCTCGCTGGAGACAGCGTACATCTTCACCCGGTCTTCCTTCCGGGTTCGCGGACTCCGGCTCTGTGATCGACCGGAGCCACGATGACGTCACTCCCGCGCATACGTGTGGGAGCTGCCGGTCACAGCACAGGGCCCCACGAAGAAAGGGCATGGACGGCTGTTCCTTCAGAGCGCATGTGCCAGTGATTTCACTGACTGCATGTACAGTAAATATCTCCTAGATGGCACAGATTTAGGAGATATTTACACTACCTATAGGTAAACCTTATTATAAGCTTACCTATAGGTAAAACTTAAAGATGGAAGTTTACTTCCTCTTTAACACCACAAGTGGGTTCGTGTTTTTCCCAAGTAGCCCTCAACGTCACATTAAAAAGACCCTCTTCTCATTGTATGATATAAAAAAATTGTTTTTGCTTTGCTAAATGCCACTGTGGAGCTTCCCAGCTTCCCATGTCCTTTTTTGACAATAGCTTGAGTATTAAGCCTCATACACACGATCGGATTTTCCGACGGGAATTGTGTGATGACAGGCTTTTGTCGGAAAATCCGACCGTTTGTACGCTCCATCGGACAATTGTCGGATTTTCCGCCAACAAATGTTGGATAACATGCTTTAAAATTTTCCGACAACAAATGTGTTTTGTCGGATTATCCGATCGTGTGTACTACACAAGTCCGTCTGACAAAACACCAAAGTACAAACACGCATGCTCAGAAGCAGTGCTAACCATAACACAACATTAGCAGAAGTTGCCCAAAGGGTGGCGCTAAAGAGCTGAAAAAACACGTTGTTTTGTGTTTGTTGGCCAACAATTCTGTGCCGTTTGTATGCAAGACAAATTCCTGGCCAACGCCCTTCGGACAAAAGTCCTACACTTTGTCCGTGGAAAATCCGATCGTGTGTACCAGGCTTAAGCCTTACATGTAGAATGCATGTACAGATGAGGTGGTATATCTCATATATTGTTCTAAAACAACCCGTTTCATGAAGACGGAGAGATCACGGTCTGCCTAGGCTCTGAGGAAAGGGGTGCGCCCCGGAAAAGCGTCAGCCATTCAGCTATTTTTGGGTACCGTCTGACCCTCTGGTCACCGTATCCTGGTTGCAGTTGTCATGGGACTCTGAGTGATTGCCAGAAATGCCTATATGAAAAGCTTGTTTGTGAGTAGGACCTTTTTTGTCTTTTACGTTTTAATAAAGTTTTTATCTGCTAATGCACTAGGTCCGTGCGCCCTCCTTTCTTTTTATATGAAGACGGATAGAACATGATTTAGTCATAAGAAATAATTTGCTTTCTAAGCAGAATAGGTCATTCCTTAACTTCTGTCAAAACAAGAAGTAATTCTGTTTCCATGTGTGGAATGCTAATAGGTTAATTGTGACTGACATATTGCCATGCAAGAATGACTTCAAGCAATAGATTTCACCTGTTTTACTCAGCGGAATACAACTACTCTAATTAATTACTCACTTCCTTCCTCAGCCGAAACTCCATAGTGTTCCCCTTTTTGTACAACGTGAGTCTGTCTGAGTACTCCCACCATGTACAAACTGATTACAAGAATTCTTTAGACCCTACAATATACCCCACACAATAACATATTAAATACTCTGCTTCTGAACTTCTCTCTGATTAAAATCAACTGACCTTTTATAGATATCTACACTCCCCAACCTTCGTAGTCCTTCTGAGCTAATCTTCTTTCAGGCCCTATTCATATTTTACCACAACACATGGTGAGATGCGATTCCATTGCAGCGCAGCAAGGGGCATGTCTGGTGCTACTGCAAATGCTGCATGCACCCTTTTTTGGTCCATTATAGTGCGCTAGGCCAGTGTTTCTCAACTCCAGTCCTCAAGGCGCCTGAACAGGTCATGTTTTCAGGTTTTCCATTATTTTGCCCAGGTGATTTAATCAGTTTCACGGCCTTAGTAATTACCACAGCCATTTCATCTAAGGGGAATCCTGAAAACATGACCTGTTGGGGCGCCTTGAGGACTGGAGTTGAGAAACATTGCACTAGGCAATCCATTTAATGAGCAGGCTGTCCTAAAACAACACGCAGCATAATGTGCACAAACACAGCACATCATTGTGAACTCACCATGGCTGCTTACTTCGCTCAGTGGGGCAGCCATGGCATGATTCTTGTTTTCATCCTTATCTGGCCAGAATCTTCTTCTCCGCTGGCTGGGTCTGCACGTTATGCCCTCATAGACATGTGTAGAGCTGTATTCTGACTCCAGTCTTGGAATAAGGCCCTATTAACCGGTTCCTGTCCGGCTCACGCAGATATACTGGGCAGAATGGCTCTCCTGGGCGAAATCCCGTACATATACGGCTTCGCCCAGGAGAGCCCCCCAGAGGGCGCACAAGCGCCGACAGAGGCGTGTGCCTGCTGCACAGCGGGGAATCCGATGCGCGTGGCCGGCAGACGCGATCGCCATGGGCTAAGCGCGATCGCCGCGGGCCAAACGCGATTGCGTGCACAAGCGGCAGCACGGGGGTTTGTGTGTGCAAACACACAAATCCCTGTGCTGTCAGAGGCGAGAAGACGGATCGTGTGTTTCTACAAAGTAGAAACCACGATCTGTCATCTCTCCTAGTTAGTCCCATCCCCTCACAGTTAGAACACACAATAGGGAACACAGTTAACCCCTTGATCGCCCCCCTGGGGTTAACCCCTTCCCTGCCAGTGACATTTACTGTACATAGTAATCAGTGCAAATTTATAGCACTGAGCGCTCTTTAAATGTCAATGGTCCCAAAAATGTGTCAAAAGTTTCCGACCTGTCCGCCACAACGTCACAATACCGCAAAAAAACGCAGATCACCGCCATTACTAGTAAAAAAAACAAAAACAAAAAACGCCATTTTAATGCCATAAATCTTTCCCATAGTTTGACGCTATAACTTTTGTGAAAACCAATCAATATACGCTTATTGCGATATGTTTTTTACCAAAAATATGTAGAAGAATACATAGCGGCCTAAACTGAGGGGAAAATATAAAAAAAAAAAAAAATTGTGATATTTATTATAGCAAAAAGTACAAAATATTGTGTTTTTTTAAAAAAATTTTTTTTTTTTGTTTATAGCGCAAAAAATAAAAATTGCAGAGGTGATCAAATACCACCAAATAAAAGCTCTATTTGTGGGGAAAAAAGAGCGTCAATTTTGTTTGGGTACAACATTGAACGACCGCGCAATTGTCAGTTAAAGCGACGCAGTGCGTATCGCAAAAAATGGCCCAGTCATTGAGCAGCCAAATCTTCCGGGGCTGAAGTGGTTAATGCCTGCGAGGGCATACAGAGCAGGCTTACCCAGAGGTGTAGATGATTTTAGTCTATAAAGGATATAAAAAGAGCAGTGGTTGTGCGCCATTTAATATGGGCATGTGTGGTATTAGAAATATTCTATCCCGTGTGTTACTAATTATTACAATAAACTATTAGGATTGTATGGGGTTGTATTTATTTGGATTCACTTACTTTGTCTGAGCCTCACACAGCAATGCGAGTGTCAAAGGTCATATATGTCTGACCAATGCTGCCATGACAAGTGCCTTACCTCATTGTTTTCCAACACCCAAGAGCACGTAACAGCATGAGGATACTGAGTCATGTATCAAGGAAAACCTTTAGGCCGGGTTCACACTGTCACCGCATGCGGGGCACAGCAGGAGTCTGGTGCGTGCTGGTTCACCGTTTCAGGTCCGAATTCAGCCCGAATTTTGGGCTGAAATCGAACCTGAAACGCACCAAAAAAGGCACGCGTTTTTCCAGCACGCCGCACCGGACCCGCTGCAGAGATATGTGAACCGGCTCCAGAGAGAGCTAGTCACATTCTCCTACTATGCAAATTGAGTGCGGGGAAACGGGCATTCAATTCGCATAGGTGTGAACCCGGCCTTAAAAAACAAGTGAGCTTTGTTAGTTCTCATAATAAAACCCTACACCCTCCTATCCTTTACAACCAAGGAAGCTTCTGGTTGATCTGCAGTTGCCATGGTGTTGCACATGTGTTCAGCTATGACACCAGCCATTTGACGGCTTGACAATTCAGTTGAGAAATAACGTAAGCACACTAGTACCTAACAGTTATTATTCAAGGAATACACTTGAACGTACCTATTTTTGATTGGTGGTTTTAGTTTCGATTTAATGTCATAATTATTTAGAATTAGATCATCAAGTTAGTAGAAGAGTCCGTTATAACTCCTCAAACAGTGGGTGATGAGTTTTTTTTTAATGAAGGTTGGCTGTGGGAATTAATATTAGAATATTGGAAGGGACACTACCAGGGCCGCTGATAAGCTAGTACAACTGGGCCCAGGCAATCTAGAAAGAAAGAAAGCAGAATAATAAGAATAGAAAAAATTTCACCAACAAGCAATCCCAACCCCCACACCCATGGGCCGCCTCCCCCGCCCCTCCGCTCCGCTCCAACTTAGCAGCATATTTTTTTAAACTTTCTGGTTCCCTCTCTCTGTTTTTCTTCTGGGTGTGTTGGAGGGACTATTTATTGTATTTTGGGCGCATGCACGGCCGCTCCGCATGTCAGTGCTGGCTCCAGTCCCGGCCTACAGATTGCCTTCCCCGGCGGAGTGATTTATCTCCTATCTGAGACTGGGGAAGAAGCAATGGCGAACGGCAGCGGCGGTGGCAGAGGAATCATCTCATCATCTGACAATTGAAATTGTGAGGAGTCCAGGGAGCAGCAGGATCAGAGAAGAAGTTGCAGGAGGTGGGGGGCTAACACAGGTGTGTGCTTAGTGCTTGCTTGAGGGTGATGCATCATGCAAGAGATCTACTATATGATGATGATTGATTACACATATCTGTCTCTGCAGCATCTACACATTATGGCATTGGCAGCATGGGTGGCACTGTCTCTGCCGGCAGCACATGTGTTTCTGGCATTGGCAGCATCAGGGCCATCTTTAATATGGTTTGGGCCCTGGGCAAAAAAATGTTTTGCCCCCCCCCCCCTCCAGCTTATTTTGGGCCTGGCTGGTTCACATGTATGTGTTTTTGCGACCCTCATTTGCGCAGACACAGCAGCCCATTCATTTGAATGGGCTGCATTGCCTTTGTTTCCTGCAGAAAAAAAGGTGCATGCATCATTTTAAAAATGCAGTTGCCTTGAAATCCATTCTGCTTTTGCACCATGCACCTTACCTGCAGTTCCTGTACACACAAATGCACTGTGTTTTTAAAAGCGTGACCTAAACATCTAAAAATGCAGCAAGTTTGCCGGTGCAGGAACTGCAGATAAGTCACATGGTGCAAAAGCAGAATGGACAGACAGTGCTGTATTTCATTGCTTTATGAGCATAGGTGTGCCGTGTGTGCAGCCTATTACATGATGCATGCACTTTTTTTTTTTCAGGAAACGCAGGCATGGCAGCCCATTCAAATGAATGGGCTGCTGTGCCTGCATAAATGTGAACCAGCCAGGCCCAAAATAAGCCCATCAAGCAGTTAAATACAGACAGTAATGCCATGTGCTGTAAATTATGCTGTGTCCTCTGAGGCCTCACTAAGCCTGGACTGCAGGTCTGGTCAGTGTTTTAAAAAGTTCCTCTATTTTACACATGGCATGGCATGGCATGGGGTCCCCATGCCATGGGTAAAATAAAAGAACTTTTTAAAACACTGACCAGACCGCATGCCATGTGTAAAATACAGACCTGCAAAAACTCATTTCCGGGAGGTGACGCTCCAAGCCGGCGTCGACACCCCCCCCCAATTAAATGCAGCCTGATCAGCGGCAATTAAGGTTTGCAGTTTTTGACATACATAGGCATTCTGTGTCTCTTTTTTTTTTTTTACTAGTAAATGTTTTTTCAATGAGTACTGTCTGCTTCAGAGAGAAGGGAGAGTGCAAAACTGAGTGCTGGAGCATGGAAACTTCAAGTTAAATTTGCGATAAAATGTATAATGTCATATTATGGAAAGTTCTCCTGCCATATACCCAGCACTCAGCTCTTCACAGAGGAATACTGCCATTGAAACATCAAATATTATAAAGACTTTGGACATACTCTACTGAAAACTTATATTTGCAATAAACATTGGCAAACAGTGGCATACCTTGGGGTGTAGGACATGAAGAAGAAGTCAGCCTCGGGTACAGCAAACTGTGGATGCTCTAAAATCACATTCTAATTCACCTTTATATACAAGCAGCACCCAGTGGCAGGAAGAGAGAAGTGCACGTCTAGAGGGAAGCCAGGGGTGCTGTACATTTTATAACACTGGGAAGGGAAGCAGTACTGGCACTGGCTGCGTGCCGCTGATGATTTTCAGCGACGATTTGTGGGCAGCACGTGGGCTTAACGGGCGGCTCTGCTTTGGGCCCCTAACAGTGACAGGGCCCTGGGCAGCTGCCCCGTTTTGCCCTGCGGTAAAGATGGCCCTGGGCATCATGGGTGGCACTGTCTCTGCAGGCAGCACATACGTTATGGCATTGGCATGTCTCACTGTCAAGTTGCTGATCGCCACCATTACATGCACTTTGTTTCAAGGCCGGCACTGGGGAGGGGCCAGGGGTGGGGCTGAAGGAGGGACCAAGGGCAGAACCAGGGGTGGGGCTGAAGGGGGGCCCCGTCAGGTAGGTTGTACGGTGACCCATGATTTCTATCAGCAGCCCTGGACACTACATAGTGCATGTGTTGACTTATTGACCTTTACAACACAATTATTGCACTAAAAAGTATAAATGAGTTGTAGGGATGAGCTGAACTGCCCTGGGTTTGGCAAACTTCAAAGAAGTTTGGATGCTGAACCCGAACCCCAATAAAATCAATTGGTGCTGAATATGTCAAATTAAAAATGACCATTTTCTAAGCTAATCAGCAATAGGGTGTAAAAAAAAAGCATGGTGGGCAGGGCACAGCTCTGCGGAACATATACCAATGCAAAAAAAACAAACATTTTTTTTTATTCCATTCAGCCAGGAGCAGTGATGTTTTTAAATGCTTTAGGTGAAAAACGAAAAATGCCCACTTTCTTTAAATAACATGCCTGGGGATTGTTCCTTATCCTGTCTGGGAAGGGGCGCATCTTTGTGATGTACAGAAAGTACTGCAGAGCTACTGACATTTACAAATGAAAAAAGTCTCGAAAACTGCCGACAAATGACATGTCATTGAGAACTTGCACACATACCCCTCTAAGGGTCTGCTGTATATTTTAGGGGACTTTTGGATAGATCTGTGTGTTATTTTTCTTTCTTTGTAAATGTCACGTTTGCTGTGGCACATCATACAGCATGAAAAAAAATTGAGATTGGTATGATTTTTAGGGGTATTTAAAAAAATAAATAAATACATGAGGTCCTTCAGGAAATTAATACCAGATCCATAATCTGAGCATACAGCCTGGCCAGAAAAAAGGGGGGAGAGCACTTTCCTGAACCATACCAGGCAATATGATATGCCCTCAACATGGGGCGAGTGCATTGCCAGAAGAACCCCTCCAACCCCAACACTGAAAAGCACCTTGTCCTCATGTTGTTGAGCACAAGAGCCTCTTCCCCACAACCCTGGCTGGTGGTTGTGGGGTCTGCGGACAGGAGGCTTATCAGTATCTGGAAGCCCCCTTTAATAATAAGCAGGGCTCCAGATACCACCCCCCCCCCCCCCCACACCACTACTCATTCACAGAAAAAAAAATCACCTATAAAAACCCAAACATTTGACAAGTACTTTATAACAATGTCCATTTTTGTAAATACTCCATCAAGGTGTATTACTCCATCAACTCTATACTCCACCTCCATCAGTTGGGGTTTTCAGTTGGGTTTACAATTAAAACTGGATTTTTTTTGCATGGTGCCTAATATACCCTTTGCGAGAGAAGACTCTATGTTGCTTTATCAAAAGTGGATAAAAAGTGTAAACTCTATACAAAACCTAAATCTGTTTTCAGTATGTTTGGTGACATGCATCACTGTATATACACTCACCAGCCACTTTATTAGGTACACTTCAGAACTGCCCTAATTCTTCATGGCATAGATTCAACAAGGTGTTGGAAATATTTCTCAGAGATTTTGGTCCATATTGGCATGATAGCATCACACAGTTGCTGCAGATTTGTCAGCTGCACATCCATGAGGTGCTCTATTGGATTGAGATCTGGTGACTGTGGAGGCCATTGGAGTACAGTGACCTCATTGTCATGTTCAAGGAACCAGTTTGAGATGATGTGATACTATATTGTCAAAAGTATTGGGACACCTGCCTTTACACACACATGAACTTTAATAGCATCCCAGTCTTAATCAGTAGGGTTCAATGGATGAGCGAGTTTGGGGTGGAGGAACTTGACTGGCCTGCACAGAGTCCTGATCTCAACCCGATAGAACACCTTAGGGATGAATTACAGCGGAGACTGCAAGCCAGGCCTCCCGCCCAACAACAGTGCCTGACCTCATAAATGCAAGTTTCTGGAAGAATGGTCAAACATTCCCATAGACGCACTCCTAAACCTTGTGGACAGCCTTCCCAGAAGAGTTGAAGCTGTTATAGCTGCAAAGGGTGGGCCAACTCAATATTGAACCCTACGGACTAAGACTGGGATGCCATTAAAATTCATGTGCGTGTAAAGGCAGGTGTCCTAATACTTTTACAATGTAGTGTATAGCGTGTGTGTGTGTGTGTGTGTGTGTGTGTGTATGTATGTATATATATATATATATATATATATATATATATATACACAAAAGTGAGTACACCCTTCACATTTTTGTAAATATTTTATTCTATCTTTTCATGTGACAACACTGTAGTGAGTGTACAGCTTGTATAACAGTGTAAATTTTCGGTCCCCTTAAAATAACTCAACAGACAGCCATTAATGTCTAAACCGCTGGCAACAAAAGTGAGTACACCCCTGTAAGTGAAAATGTCAAAATTGGGCCCAATTAGCCATTTTCCCTCCCCCATGTCATGTGACTCGTGTTACAAGGTCTCAGGTGTGAATGGGGAGCAGTGTGTTTAATTTGTTGTTATCACTCTCACTCTCTCATACTGGTCACTGGAAGTTCAACATGGCACCACATGGCAAAAAACTCTCTGAGGATCTGAAAAAAATAATTGTTGCTCTACATAAAGATGTCCTAGGCCAGTGATGGCGAACCTTGGCACTCCAGATGTTTTGGAACAACATTTTCCATGATGCTACACTACACTGCAGAATGCATGAGCATCATGGGAATTGTAGTTCCAAAACATCTGGGGTGCCAAGGGTTGCCATCACTGTCCTAGGCTATAAGAAGATTGCCAAGACCCTGAAACTGAGCTGCAGCGCAGTGGCCAAGACCATACAGCGGTTTAACAGGACAGGTTCCACTCAGAACAGGCCTCGCCCTGGTTGACCAAAGAAGGTGAGTGCACGTGCTCAGCGTCATATCCAGAGGTTGTCTTTGGGAAATAGACGTATGAGTGCTGCCAGCATTGCTGTAGAGATTGAAGGGGTGGGGGGTCAGCCTGTCAGTGCTCAGACCATACGACGCACACTGCATCAAATTGGTTTGCATGGCTGTCATCCCAGAAGGAAGCCTCTTCTAAAGATGATGCACAAGAAAGTCCGCAAACAGTTTTCTGAAGACAAGCAGACTAAGGATATGGATTACTGGAACCATGTCCTGTGGTTTGATGAGACCACGATAAACATATTTGGTTCAGATGGTGTCAAGCGCGCGTGGCAGCAACCAGGTGAGGAGTACAAAGACAAGTGTGTCTTGCCTACAGTCAAGCATGGTGGTAGGAGTGTCATGATCTGGGGTGCATGAGTGCTACCGGCACTGAGGCGCTACAGTTCATTGAGAGAACCATGAATACCAACATATACTGTGACATACTGAAGCAGAGCATGATACCCTCCCTTCGGAAACTGGGCCGCAGGGCAGTATTCCAACATGATAACGACCCAAAAGCACACCTCCAAGATGACCACTGCCTTGCTAAAGAAGCTGAGGGTAAAGGTGATGGACTGGCCAAGCATGTCTCCAGACCTAAACCCTATTGAGCATCTGTGGGGCATCCTCAAACAGAAAGTGGAGGAGCGCAAGGTCTCCAACATCGACCAGCTCTGTGATGTCATCATGGAGGAGTGGAAGAGGACTCCAGTGGCAACCTGTGAAGCTCTGGCGAACTCCATGCCCAAGAGGGTTAAGGCAGTGCTGGAAAATAATGGTGGCCACACAAAATATTGACACTTTGGGCCCAATTTGGACATTTTCACTGAGGGGTGTACTCACTTTTGTTGCCAGCGGTTCAGACATTAATGGCTGTGTGTTGAGTTATTTTGAGGGGACAGCAAATTTACATTGTTATACAAGCTGTATACTCACTACTTTACATTGTAGCAAAGTGTAATTTCTTCAGTGTTGTCACATGAAAATGTATAATAAAATATTTACAAAAATGTGAGGGGTGTACTCACTTTTGTGAGATACTGTATATGCACACAGAAAAACACCTTAAAAGTATATAGTGGTTACAAAACAATTAATTATACCAGTATTGCAGTCTTTAAGATCTTCAATGAGAAGAGCCGTATTTTCATCTGATCCTTAGTAAAAACATCTGTGGTTTCATCTATTACCTTCACAGAACATCACTTTTTTTTGTATCATTAGCCTTACTGGAATCTGTTCTCCAGCAGTATTTGTCAGCACAGAACTGCTGTTATTAGATTATTCCTTCGAGAACCCTGGAATTCCTCACTCCGTCTTTGTTGGTGAAATCAGGCATTCCCTTCTTTGTGCTTAGCAAACAGATGGAATGTCTTATGGATCCCAGCTAGTTTTCTTCATCCCTTCAAAGCCCCAAGTGAGCATCTTACACACAGCTTGGTCAAAACCTATTATTTTCCCAGTATGTCCTATTGGCAAGTAAATTGAAAGTAGTAAATAAGGACGCGTCTTCTATAAGCAAAATATTACAGAAACAGTTGGGCGCTTCACATAGCTGCGGCCATGCTTCTTCATGGCAATCAAGGGCCTTTGTGAGTATTATATGGCCCTTATAGGTTTTCTGTATTTATTTTGTACTACAGAATCTGTGTGCTGATCAAACCTGCTTGCAAGGTCCTTTCCCAGAACCAGATTGGCCCTTTATCTAATAATTCAGGACCCAGACATGTTTCCTACTTTTACAATATTAATAATTCATTTTTATATCAGTGAGCTTCATGTTGTAGATAGCTGTGAAACAAAAGAAGCTCCATTTACAGGTTCAGAAATTCCACACTTAATCCTCTGTAGAAGACTCAACAGTTTTCCATAAGGGATTATCTTTGGAATTCCAGAACTTGTGAACATTATTATCTATTGTTGCTTACGTACTGTGTGCAGGCTTAGAGTACTATCTAGTTGTCAATGCTATCCAATATAACTCACAATGTATCCTAGGGGAGCACAGTCTTTAAGCTTTATCAACCAACACCTCCCTAAAACATCCATTCTTAGCCAAAAAAAAATGACATTAAAAACATCAAACACAGATATGTTGTCTCCTTGTCACACATTTATAGCCTGTATTGAATATGTAATCTCTCCAATGTGATGTTGAGCCATGTGTCAGCAGTGATTACCTCTAAACACATCCAAAAGTGGCTGTGACCATTGGTCACTCATTGGCCTTGTTGAATGGTTCTGTTAAAATTAGATGACATTGTCACCCAGGCAATTTGAGTAAAAGCACAAAAGTCAACGTGTCATCCACCTCCATGGTATGATTTTGTTGGTTTTGAAGTCCTGAGCTAAGAAGAATTCAGGTGAATCAAATAAAATTATTATTTTTTATTCTGCTGAATATAACGTATATACTCGAGTATAAGCCGAGGCACCTAATTTTACCACAAAAAACTGGGAAAGCTCATTGACTCGAGTATAAGCCTAGGGTGAGAAATGCAGCAGCTACTGTAAGTGGAAAAGAGGGTCAACAATGCCCATTTGCACGCCTCACTGTGCCCATATGCACGCCTCACTGTGCCCATATGCACGCCTCATGTACCTGATCTCGAGCTGTGACATCGTCGGCGGCCATCCAGTGTAACAAAGCCCCGCGCCTCTTCCTTGTCCTCGTCCGTGACGGAACACGGATTTAGTTTCCCAGCAGTGAGTCAGTGTTCCGCCTATCACGGACGAGAAAGAGGCGGGGCTTTGTTACACTGCACAGCCGTCGACTGCAGTTGAAGCGGAGTTCCACCCAAAAGTGGAACTTCCGCTTTAACCACTCCTCGCCCCCTTACATGCCACATTTGGCATGTAATTTTTTTTGGGGGGGGAGTGGTGGCTTCGGTAGGAGTGGGACTTCCTGTCCCACTTCCTCCTTCCGCCCAGGGACCGCTTAGGCGACTCGTCATATCGCCTAAGGCGGCCCCTCCCTGTAGGCGATGGCCTGGGACGCGTGACAGGTCCCAGGCGATCGCCTGTCCACTCCTAGAGCGCAGCGCGAGTCGCGCATGCACAGTGAGTGCCCGGCCGTGAAGCCGAAAGCTGTCACAGCCGGGTGCCCACAGAAGGAATGGAGGCGCCGGCGGAGAGAAGGGGAAGAGGAGAGACGCTCCCGGCGGCAGCGGCGCTGGGCAGTGGAGCAGGTAAGTGTCTGTTTATTAAAAGCCAGCAGCTACACTTTTTGTAGCTGCTGACTTTTAATAAACATAAAAAAGGCTGGAACTCCCCTTTAAAACTGCATGTCACAGCTCGAGATCAGGTACATGAGGCTGCAGATGGCCACAGTGAGGCAGGGAGACTCGAGTATGAGCCGAGGGGGGCTTTTTCAGCACAAAAAAATGTGCTGAAAAACTTGGCTTATACTCGGGTATATACAATAGATTTGTCCAGTCTGCATCTAACAGAATTCTTAAATAATGTGATTCTCAACAAATCAGTCAGGCAGATATTCAGCCAAATTAAAAACTGAGGAATTTGCATTTCTAATTCGACTCATTGAGCATTTCCATTTTCAGCTCTGAACAAAAAGCCTAACTCCAGGTTTAATTTCACTTTATATAGTTTGTTTGGGCCAGCTTGGCTATTTCTAAGCTCTCCTTCTAAAAATACTGGTTCACAGCCTGTCATGCTAATCCAAAAACACCCCTTTCACACTGGCGTGGTTTTCAGGCGCTTTAGCGCTGGAAATAGCCTCTGCTAAGCGCCTGAAAACCGCCTCCCATTCATTCCAGTGTGACTTTTCACACTCAGGCCGTGCGCTTGTGGGACATTCCGAAAAGTCCTGCAAGCAGCATCTTTGGGGTGGGTTGGGAGTGCTGTATTTAGCACTCCCAAAACGCCCTGCCCATTGGAATGAATGGGCAGCGCTTCGGGAAGCGCCGCTACACGGGAGCTTTTAACGAAAATCGCTGCTAAAACGAGCAACGCTTTACCGCAATCGCGGCCACAGCCCCAGTGTGAAAGGGGTCTAAAAGAGAAGTTAAGGATTTTTTTTCTTTTTTTAGAATCATACTCACTCGGATGCTGCATCTGGCCCCCACCGGCTCTCAGGCTGAGAACCGATCTCTGATCGCTGGGATTTTCAGTGCTCCGTGAGCAAAGAGCTAGTGACTGTCAGTCACCAGCTCTCTGCTCTGCCTCCCCCCCCCCCATGCTCACTGGCGTGCTGGGCTGTGAAAAGGGACGGGAGCGGCTGGCTCAGGCTCTCAGCAGGAGTTTACTAAAACTGGTGAGTGCGAAATCTGGTGTAGCTGTGCATAGAAACCAATCAGCTTCCATTTTTTATTGTCAAAGCTTAATTGAACAAGCTGATTGGCTACCATGCACAGCTTCTCCAGATTTGCAGTGCTCCCCAAAGTTTCTTTCGGAACAGGTTCTGTTTACTGATATCTGGTCCCCTGTCCTTCTTAATTATCTAATAGCAACATTTTTTTCTTTTAATATGATCTTCACATACCCGGTAAAATTTTACAGCTGGAAATCCTGAAAGTATTAACTCTTACAAATATATAAAAAAAGCAGTTTATAATGTGTCTGTGTGTTTTATACATTTAATTCAAGCTAATTTGCAGTTTCCTGAAAAAAAAAAAAAAAACAATTGATGGCACAGTCTATGCCATATCCTAATATGAGACATGTGGCACAAAATTATGTGACTATTTTTTATTTGATTTCTCCTTTAAATTCTAAATACAAAAAATGTTTAAATAAGAGTCGTGGGAAGCTGAGGGTTACAACCTTTGCTAATCCAGCAGCTGAGATCGGTTCCAGTATGTTCCTTCCCCCACCTCTGAAAGAACATCTGCAATCGATTCAGAGTGCCCTTCAGAAAACCTGTCTACTTTTTTTCTCTCCTTTTCAGTCTTCACTATCCAGCAGAGGTACTGGGCTGCAAAGGGATTCCTAGTGAAAAATATCTGGGATGTGTAGCTATGGCCATAATGTATATTGTACAAACAGGTTGAAAATGTTTTTATTTATACAGTGCTGATAAAAAGCATTCAACCCATTGGAAGTTTTCAAGTTTTTGTTTCGTAGAACATTGATCGCATGGATTACTCCGATCAACAAAATATCACTTTTTAATAAGTAAAAATAGATTCCTGCAAGTGGATTGAAATAAATTTCAATGACAAAACATTAAATGCCTAAAGGGACGTACACACGACCTGAATATCGGATGGTATTGGCCGGTTCAATAGAAACCAACCAACATTTGGCCATGTGTACGGTCTGACTTAAAGTGGATGTAAAGCCACTCTCATCCTTTCTAAACTACTGCAATAGTGCTGATCTATAAGGATATAGATGCCTCCTGCATGTATCCTTACCTGTCAAATGTCTCCCCTCTGTCTGTTATAAGAACTGAAAAACTGCAGATTCTGTGGGTGGGTCTGTTGTCTGGAGCTCGGTGGGTGGAGATATGTAAATAACCTGTCACGCAAAGAAAGGGGGCGGAACGGACAAAGGTTTTTCTCTTTTTGTCCGTTTTATCTCACTGAACAATAAAAGAGGATTGGTCAGAGCTGGATTAACTCTTTGTGGCAAGACCTGGCACAAATGATAGGAAATCTTATACTCTACACTGTGACAGCAAAAAAATAAATAAAAAAATTCGGGTTTACATCAACTTTAAGCTGGCCGAACGTCTGCCTTCTGTCGAAGAGGCATGACCAAAAAAAGGTCTGTTGATCGGTATCCGATCAGCACTCTCAGCCACTGGCTAAGAGCACTGACCAGTGTGTTCTGGTGGTGATGGTGGGCGCCCCCCTGTCAGAACAGAATAGCTCTGTGGGGTAGATCGATTTACTAACATCTGATAGTCAGTACAGGATCTCCTTAATTTTTTTTTCGTTCAGCCCACTGGATTGAATGAAAAAAGCCAATAGTGCATACTAGATTTAAGTATACACCACCTATAAAATTACATTACAAGGGGATTGGCTGTGTGTAGTCAAGGGGCTTCCAACAACTTAAGTATAAATACAGGTGTACTTGAAAGGATCAACTTCTGGAGAGTCAGTATCATGGCATAACCTACACCATGAAGGCCAAAGAACATTCCAAGCAACTCTGTTAAAAAGAGGTAATTACAAAGCATACGTCTTGGGAGGGATACAAGAGAAAAAAAATCGAATTGCTGAACATACTTACAGTTAATTCAATTATTTACTGAAGAGACAACTGTAATTCTGCAAAAAAAAACAGAATCCACCAAAAGCGAGTGACCGGGCAAAAAGTAGACTAGTGATGGAGAGACCTATGCCCACTCTTAGTGAGATTGGAGAGACTATGCATACAGCTGTTGCCCAGATGATTCACCAGTTGCATCTTTATGGGAGAGTTTCAAAAGAAAGCCACAGATATTTTGTCTATAGTTTGCCAAAAGGCATGGGGAGACTTGACTGAAGAAGAAGGTTCTATGGTCTGAGATCAAAAGTGAACTTTGGGTCTTTAGAATAAACACTTTGGTTTAACCTCTTGAAGACCAGACCTATGCAGACACTTTTTGTTTATATTTAAAAATCAGTATGTTTGCTAGATAATTGCTAGAAAGTTGCTTATAACCCCCAAAGATTTTATAAATATATATACACACACACACACACAGTGGGTACGGAAAGTATTAAGACCCCCTTAAATTTTTCACTCTGTTAAATGATTTTAGCAAATGGCTGCAATATAAATTCATTTTTTTTCCTCAATGTACACACAGCACCCCATATTGATAGGAAAACACGGAATTGGTGACATTTTTGCAGATTTATTAAAAAAGAAAAACTGAAATATCAGATGGTCCTAAGTATTCGGACCCTTTGCTCAGTATTTAGTAGAAGCACCCTTTTGATCTAATACAGCCATGAGTCTTTTTGGGAAAGATGCAACAAGTTTTTCCCACCTGGATTTGGGTCCAGTTCTGTCAGGTTGGATGGTAAACGTTGGTGGACAGCCATTTTTAGGTCTCTCCTGAGATGCTCAATTGGGTTTAAGTCAGGGCTCTGGCTGGGCCATTCAAGAACAGTCACAGAGTTGTTGTGAAGCCACTCCTTCCTTATTTTAGCTGTGTGCTTAGGGTTATTGTCTTGTTGGAAGGTAAACCTTCGGCCAGTCTGAGGTCCTGAGCACTCTGGAGAAGGTTTTCGTCCAGGATATCCCTGTACTTGGCCTCATTCATCCTTCCCTCGATTGCAACCAGTCGTCCTGTCCCTGCAGCTGAAAAACACCCCCACAGCATGATGCTGCCACCACCATGCTTCACTGTTGGGACTGTATTGGACAGATGATGAGCAGTGCCTGGTTTTCTCCACACATACCGCTTAGAATTAAGGCCAAAAAGTTCTATCTTGGTCTCATCAGACCAGAGAATCTTATTTGTCACCATCTTGGAGTCCTTCAGGTGTTTTTTTTTTAGCAAACTCCATGCGGGCTTTCATGTATCTTGCACCGAGCAGAGGCTTCCGTCGGGCCACTCTGCCATAAAGCCCCGACTGGTGGAGGGCTGCAGTGATGGTTGACTTTCTACAACTTTCTCCCATCTCCCGACTGCATCTCTGGAGCTCAGCCAAAGTGATTTTTGGGTTCTTCTTTACCTCTCTCACCAAGGCTCTTTCTCCCCGATAGCTCAGTTTGGCCAGATAGCCAGCTCTAGGAAGGGTTCTGGTCGTCCCAAAAGTCTTTTGTTTAAGGATTATGGAGGCCACTGTGCTCTTAGGAACCTTTAGTGCAGCAGAAATTTTCTTGTAACCTTGGCCACATCTGTGCCTTGCCACAATTATGTCTCTGAGCTCTTCAGGCAGTTCATTTTGACCTCATAATTCTAATTTGCTCTGACATGCACTGTGAGCTGTAAGGTCTTATATAGACAGGTGTGTGGCTTTCCTAATCAAGTCCAATCAGTATAATCAAACACAGCTGGACTCAAATGAAGGTGTAGAGCAATCTCAAGGATGATCAGAAGAAATGGACAGCACCTGAGTTAAATATATGAGTGTCACAGCAAAGGGTCTGAATTCTTAGGACCATGTGATATTTCAGTTTTTCTTTTTTAATAAATCTGCAAAAATGTCAACAATTCTGTGTTTTTCTGTCAATATGGGGTGCTGTGTGTAAATTAATGAGGAAAAAAAATGAACTTAAATGATTTTAGCAAATGGCTGCAATATAACAGAGTGAAAAAATTAAGGGGGTCTGAATACTTCCCGTACCCACTGTATGTATATGTATATATATATATATATATATATATTTTTTTTTTTTTCTAGCAGAGGCCCTGGAGAATAAAAAGGTGGTCATTTAAATATTTTATGTCACATTGTAACAGCAGTTATGCAATGCAGCGTTTGTTTTTTGTGGAAGAAATTTCAATGCAAAAAAACACAATACATAACCCAATTTTCAGCAAAGTATTAAAGATGAGATCATGCTGAGTAAATAGATACCCAACATACCTGGTCACACTTTAAAATTGTGCACGCTGGTGGAATGGCGACAAGCTTATGATACCTACAAATTTCCATAGGAAATTATATTTATAATTATATTTTTTTTACAGGTTATCAGTTTACAGTTACAAAGAAGGTCTAAAGCTAAAATTATTGCTCTCGCTATAACGTTCGCGGTGATAGCTCACATGTGTTTACCGCTGACAGCTGAATGTAAAAAAAGAATTGCCGGCTTAGAAAATGCGAGAAAAAAACAGCTGACAGCTGATGACTCATCGGTTGTTAGGGACGTGGCGGCTGGCTTCCCAGCCTGCTCTTTAGCAACCAGCCATGTACAGTGTTTTTAAAGGGGAGATAAAAAAAAAACACAAACTGCAAAATGCATTAAAAAACACGTAAAACGCAATCTGCTGCAGGAAAAAAAAGTCCCCGACCCTTTCCAAAAACGCACCGGTTGAAAAACGCATAGATGTGAACGTGTAGCATAGGAAACCATGTTAAATGGACTGTAGTGCATTTCTGCAAAATGGAAAAAAGCACATAGGTGTGAACGTAGGGTAAGACTCCAGATTTCTCTTTTATCCTAAAAAGCATGAGATAAAAATAAATAAATAAAACAAACCACAAAAAAAAAAATGGCCTTGTTTACATTCTTCCTAACCGGAAGTGACAAAATGCTTGTCACTTACGGTCTCTGAGACCATAGAGATGATCAGGGATGTTCCACTCCTCAACATCTCTATGGCATGGGGCCACAACTGCTGGATTGGATCCCAGGCGCCTCAGTTAAGCGGGTAAGCCCAGGAAACAGGAAAGCTGCACCGGAAGAGGGATGGGGGGGTTTCGAGTGACCACTCTCGCTGCCCGCTGCTTCTAAAAGCAATCCAGCAGCTAATTAGCTGCTGGGGTCACTTTTAGCAGAAAGGAAAACGCCAGCTGAAAATCTTAATACCAGGGTTATAGCTACCAGCTGCAGCCAGGACCCCAGTATAACCACTTGTACATATATGTGATTGTGCGTCAAGTGGTTAAGCCAAAAACTGCACCTTATTATAAATGCACCATCCCCAACATAATGCATGGTGGTGGCAGTTTTATGCTGTGGAGATGCCTCTCTGCAGCAGATCCAGGAGGAAGGCTTGTGAAGGTAGAGTGAATGCAGCAAAAAACAGGGAAATCCCAGAAGAAAACCTGATGCATTCTGTGAGAAACCTGAACCTATGGAGATTTGTCTTTCAACAAGCCAATGACCTTAAGCACAAAACCAGAACTAAAAGAGCATTTTTAATGGTGAATTCCAAGAATGGCAATTTTTACAATTGTGCAATAAGCTACATTTTTAAATGGGCTTGGACCAATGTAAGTACACATGTGCCATACCTGTGGAAGTTAGAAATCATTGTAGTAGGCACCGCTACTCCAGTGATCTTCACTAGTTTCCAGGTGCTGTGCCAACTGTGAACACAGGAGGTTGCTCCTTCGGCATAAGCGCCATTCAGGAAACACATTGCATTTTCTCAATGAGTGCAAAGCATTCTCTGATTGGATGGGGTGGTGCGATGATGTCACAATCTCCACTTTGTGCAATCACAGACAATGAGGCAGCAGTGCAACCGCTCGGTGTGGGACCCAGAAGCTAATGGCAATTGGTGTAGTAGTGATAACTACTACAGTGATTTCTAGCTTCCAGGGGCATTCAACAGGTATGGCACATAAATACTTACACTGGTCCCAGCTGCACCAATGTAACTGTAAAAATGGCCACACCTGTAATTCAGGTTTAATGTCTTCAAACTGCCAAGTCGGCATCCAGATCTCAGTCCAATTACGGAATTGTGACTAGACTTGTGGTGACTGTAGTAATCTTGCAACAACATAGTTAAAATAATACCAAACAATATCCATATTCTCTCCTGAACCCCTCCTCACTTCTGTTTGTTGTAGTGTATGCAGACTACAAATCCCATAGTCCCTAGACCATCTCAGTGGGACCATGGAGAATGAACGTTGTCACCCTAACAGGAAGTCCGATCACAGCAGCAAGAAAAAATAAAAAATGGTTTGGAGGAGGCTGAGAGCAATAGAGTATACTTTTTTGAGTTAGGAATACATACTTGAATAGTATTTATTTTTAAACCAGTTTACTACTATTTTAAATACTGTGATTCTTTTTTTTTTTAAATTGCATTAAATAGTTAGATTTTCAGGAAAAGCTTGGGCTTTCAGGGTGTTCCCTTCTCCTTGGTCCAAGTAGCACTGGACTTGACTTTTTGGCCCGCGAATATTTGTAAAATACAGAAAGGATGTAGCCCTCATACTGAAAAGTTTGGAGACCCTGTTCTATGACCATACAAAAACTAAAATGGAAAAGGGAAACCAACACAGGGGTTATAGGCACTGTGTATTAGGCCCCTTTCACACTGAGGCGCTTTGCAGGCGCTATTGCGCTCTAAATAGCGCCTGCAATGCGCTCCAAAAAAGCCTCTCAATACTATCCAATGTGAAAGCCCGAGGGCTTTCACACTGGAGCGTTGCGCTTGCAGGAGGCTCAAAAAACTCCTGCAAGCCGCATCTTTGAGGCGCAATAGGAGCGCTAAAAATAGCGCTCCTGTAGCGCCCCTGCCCATTGACTTCAATGGGGTAGCGCCTCTAATACGCCCGCAAAACGCCTCAAAGAGGCGTTATTGCGGGCGTTTTTAACCCTTTTTCGGCCGCTAGCGGGGGTTAAAATACCCCCGCTAGCGCCCGCAAATCGCGGCAAAAAAAAAACGGTATAGCGGTGCTAAAAATAGCGCCGCTATACCGCCAGCGCATCCAGCGCCTCAGTGTGAAAGTAGCCTTAGTCATGGTACAATTTAAGAATGTTAATCTAGGCTTGTCTGCATGCAACTTCAGATGTGAAGACTCCTCATTCATGCTGTATGGGCCTCAGCGCTATGTGAATAATGCCTTAATCCTCACTACAAGCAGAGCTGATAGAAGCAATTAGCTGTTTATATTGTAAACTACTAAACCTTAGTTACAAAACATTTTTTTTTTACAAAAAGGCAATTATTTACAATCATAACTCTGAACAGAAACTGAGCTACAAAGAATACACAAAGCATACTGTACTTGTTTGCTGTGCAACCTACTACTCCGTACATTAAACTTCCCCAGAAATCACATGACAGTTCCTTGAACACATACAATAGGAAAGCTCCAGCTCTTTGAGGGGCTGGAGAAACAAAAGAACACCTTGCTATTGTTGAAAAAAACCTCAAGAATTCTATATATAATTTTATTTATTACCGGTACTTATATAGCACCAATCATTTACACTTTACATATATATTATGCATTCACATCAGTCTTTGCCCTCAAGGAGCTTACAATCTAAGGTCCCCAACTCCCATTCATTCATACACATACTAGGGTCAATTTCAGACAAGAGAAATTAACCTACCATCATGTCTTTGGCGTGTGGGAGTACCCCCAGGCAGGCAAAGGGAGAACATGGAAACTCCAGGCAGGTAGTGTCATGGTCGGGATTCGAACCAACAACCCTAGTGCTGCTAGGTGGAAATGCTAACCACTTAGCGACTGTGCTGCCTCTCAATGAAAGATAGATCCAGGGAGAGCAACTAGAGACATTTTTCTAAATAAGGCAGTTACTATATCAGTGTTCCATATTAAAAACTTGCTGCTGTGATCATACCTCTTCTCAAAGTTTTCCATGGCTCCTACCGATCCACATGCGGAGTCATGATTAAAAGCGCTGGCTTAGTTGTGTTATAGCTAGAAATGCATTTTGGAGGACCATGGAGGTAAATACTGTGGCTACAACTGCAGGTCAGTTTTAGCCATTACATCCAGGAAACAGTAGCACTGTCTGGAGGAGCCCAGCAATAGCATGTTACGTTTTTCTATTGCCCATGGAGTGACACAGCATTTTAGAGAGTCTAAACCAGAATTTCTCAATCTTTTTTCAGTCAAGGCACCCTTTAGAATTGTGCAGTCTTGGCACATACCAGTCTGAGGACTCGTTCACACCAGGAGGTGGGTCCAAGCGCATGTGCTTTTTGTGTGTTCCCGCACATGGAGTTTTTTAATGGGCTGTTCTATGCACATGAAACACGCAAAAAAGGCGCCGGCCTGATTTTAAAATCACACCACACCAAAACGCATGGTACTACAGTACCATGCATTTTAGCATATGAAAACGTACTTGCAATTGCTGGATGTGTAGGGGTGCCATTTTTGTGCGGTTCTGGAAAACGACTACTCCCAAAACCCCATTCCTGCCCTGAAAATACCCCGCCTATAAACACAAATTATGTTTCTCCTCCCCACTCCAAGCACAAAACCTCTCATCCCAACACATTCCTCTCATCACTACAGGAGTAGTGACGGCAGCAGAGAGGACGAGAGAGCCGGGAGGAGGTGCGGTCTTATGTTCTCCCTCCTGTCTGTATACAGGAGATAATACAGAACTCTTAGATCGGGACAGTAAAAGGTTTCATTACTGCCCCTTACTCACAATTTCTGCTGCCGGGACAGAAGAATGGTGGGTGGTAATAAAACATCTACAGTCCCGATCAGCTCTGTTTTAACTCCTTTATATAGACAGGAGGGAGAAAACAGCCCACACCTCTCCCCAACTCTCTCCTCCTCCCTGCTGCCATTTGTACTGTTCTTCATGATTTGGTAAGAAGCGGATGGGCAGCCCATACAGCTTTTTGGGTCACCTACAGGAGTACAGATGGCAGCAGAGAGGAGAGAGCTGGGAGGAGGTGTGGGCTGTGCTCTCTCCCTCCTGTTTATATACAGGAGTTAACACAGAACTCCTCCAATCAGCTTTTATCCATCTGCCACAGCACCCCAGTTGAAAAATGCTGGTCTATACGATAGGGGCAGCAGAACTCATGGTATAGACCAGTGATGGCAAACCTTGGCACCCCAGATGTTTTGGAACTACATTTCCCATGATGTTCAACTAGTCTGCAAAGTGCAAGAGCATCATGGGAAACATAGTTCCAAAACATCTAGGGTGCCAAGGTTCGCCATCACTGGTATAGACTCTCCACAGTGCTGTGTCCTGCAATGAACATCCAAAAAAGGGATTTTATGTAAAAGGTAAAAAAATGTAATTACTCTCAGAGCAGGTTTCCTGTTAAAAAAATAAAGTTCACCAACCATAAAGTAAAAGTCAGCTACCGGAAGATAGACTTGATGGGAGGCTGGGGATTTACAGAAATATGTTTTTTTTTTATTCCATTCATTAAATGCATCTTTAGGAACAAAAGGTTTAGTGGAGTTCTCCTTTAAAGCCATGCAGAGTTAATAGTAAAAGAATGAGGAGATGACTATCAAGCACGCACATGGTTACAATTACCAAGCATAGCTAAGCTGTGAGTCACAGCATATCTGCAAGGTGCGCAACAATTTAGCAGAACTTGTTAAACCCCACCCATACCTCACACCTCTTATGTAACTTATATATAGTACCAATTCTGATTAGCAGATACCCACCTTACACCTCTTATGTACAACCCATCCTGATCAGATAACCCATGTCAAACACCTTTTATGTAGAACCCTTAAGCCATACCTTACACCACTTACATGTAGAATATTTTCAAATCAGCTAAGCTACCTTCCCTTCCTTATACCTCACAACTCTTTTGGAGTCATTTGCAATCAGCTAACCCCACTCATACCCAACTTTTTTTAATGTAGAATCCATTCTGGTCAATAAACACCCCGTCCCCCCTGACCTCCCAGCTCTTATGTAGAATCAAATCTTGTCAGCCAACTCCCGATCCACACCTCCAAACTCTTATGTAGGACCCATTCTGGTGAGCTAACTACCAAATCCTTACCGTCCATCTTTTATGTAGAACCCAGGCTAGTTAGTTAACCCCCTCCCCACACTATATGCTTTCCTATGTAGAAACCACTCTGGTGAGTTAATCCCTTCACCCTGCCTCTTATGCAGAACCCATTCTGCTCAGTGATCTCCCTCCCAATACCTCAAATGTCTTTTGCAGAATCCAACTAGTTAACCCCATCAGCTATCCATTTTTCTTCATTGTTCACTTTTTAACAAAACAACACAGAAAATCACGAGAACACCACACATGAGCCTTTTTACCTTAGGGTAATCAACTTTATTCTTGTAGCATAATAAGTTAAACTATTTACACAATGCACAGTCACTTTTACACAAACAGATACTTATTGGCATAACTATGAACCACATCTAAAATTTTCTGCAAAGACATCATGGGGCTTATCCAAGCACGACAGGAGGAGGCCATTTTGTGCACATCCTCTCAAAAGTTTTAGCTCTCCCCCGAGGGTACTCGCCAAGTTTTAACTATCCTTATGTTTGGCTTCATCTAAAGCTCTCTTAGCCACAACAGCCTGCAAGAACATGTGCAAATAACATTTTCTCAATTCCCAGAGCTGGGCCAAGAGCGGAAAAACTAAGAAGTGCTAAACTACAAGAAAGACGTACAACTAATACTTAAAAGTTTTCTGGACACGTCCGCGCATTTAATCTCAGCTAGAGCTAGAATACAAACCTAAGTTTAGAACTGCTCTTCCTAAAGGGTCCATCTACATAAAACTGATATTTGAATTAAAGCTGGGCAGTGGTGGACGCAATCATTATTCAGTGAGTAATATGACCAGGGTCTTCCTTAGATGAGATCTCAGGACTGGACTTGCCAGGTCCTACTATTTAAATTGCCCTTCAACTACTACAAGGAGTAATGAGAAGAGAAGAAAGATTAAACAGCAAAGAAATGATGACAGCGGCAGGAACTCCAACAAGGAAATCTTCGGAAGTTCACAACATAAGTAAGTTAGGTCACATTTTCGTACACCAAAATTCTTGCCCATAAGCCAAATATCAGTTTTGGGTGTCCTTTGCCTCTAGTTAAAGAGCAACAGCTTTTAGTGCTGTTTGCATATGCACTAGGTGGTGCGGTCACTGGTTGTAAATACATATAATGTAATAAAAAGCACTGCAAAAGGTTTTCCTCAGATAACAAGGAAAAATATAGTAACTTCAATAAAGTGGGCTTTTGCCATCTGTGATTTCTGCTTGCCTTTACTGAGAGGTTTGCCATATAATAGACAGATTAAATCCAAGAAAGGTTTTTGTCACACATTGGAAGACCTACTCTGAAATGTGCACAAATGGCCAGTTTATTGGTTGAAAAAATGACTAGTCTATAGTTAGCATGGGAGAAGGTCCACTGTAGGTAAATTTGAACTCTTGAAGCTCCACAAATTAAAAAAGGTGGATTTTTTTTTTCTGGTCACAAAATGGATCTATTGGTCAGTACTCCCCCCTCTCCAATCTCTTACTAAAGTAAACTGGAATCCATGAAATAACGTCTATTTAAAGCAACACAAAAACCTATTATACTAACAAAATGTATTAAGCTTGAAAAAGAGGTTTAGGTTTCATTCACAGTAAAAAAAATGTACAATAATAATTAGCATTCTTGATAGAGTTGTGTGGAAGTGTTTTTATTCTAGGTGTGCTTGCCTATATACTAATGAGACAACTTTTGTGTTCTGAAACAATCATTTCTAAGAATGTACCATAATCAGCAAAGAAACAATGATGTTAGAGAGGCATGAGGTACATTGTGTTAAATCGGCATGTGGGAGCTGTTGATTCTTGCCAAGTTCATGATTGGTAGTTTGACTAAAAAGACTCTGTAATGACCATTACCTTTTCAGGAAGAACTTTGGAGCTTTCCATGGCAGAAATCATTCTCCAATCCCCGGGACACATAGTAGTTTCATTATACTTGAACTAGCACACATCATGGCAGTCATGAGTACTAATGCTATGGAAGGGTTGAAGCTGTTCCTTCTACAAGTACATGAATCCCTAAAAGATGTGTGTATGTGAGACACGGGTCCAGTTTGAGAAAATACAGATATAAAGTGTAATGCCGCGTACACACGATCATTATTCACGGCGGTTTAAAAACCGCCGTGAATAATGACATTTTAATTGAGGGAACAGCTTGTTCCCCACACACGGTCATTTTTCTCGTCATTTTTTAAAATGACGAGAAAAACGATCGTCTATGGGCTCCGCGGCAGTGTTTCCCTATGGGAAACACTGCCGCGGAAGAAATGTCAGGAAAAACGACGAGAAAAATTAGAACATGTTCTAATTTTTCACGTCGTTTTTAATGCCGTTTTTCACGACGTGAAAAATGACAAAAAGACCACACACGGTCGTTTTTCTTGTTGAAAACAAAAAATGTCATTTTTCACAACGTGAAAAATGATCGTGTGTACGCGGCATTACTGTACGAGCCCCACTATCAGCAAACTAGAGAGAAACGATTAAGTGATTCTGCAAAGACAAGATTATGTATTTTGGCAACATGTTTAAAAGATAACATCTGACCAGAAGGAAGGAAATAATAGGAGCATGTCTCCGGGAGCCAGGATCTGAGGGACAGCCAATATGACAAAATCAATGTACAAGTTAAAATCATATTGCTGCATCAAATGTAACTGTCATTGGTGAGATAAGGTCAACAAATGTGAATTATTCACGTGCAAAAGCATAAAGTAGCAATTGGCTTTTCTCTATCATATCAAAGGAAACGGGAGAGTTAGGCAGAATTTCAAGACAAATGAGTGACAGGCAAACTTTGATTTGTTAGTTGATCAATGGCCAAAGACAGCGGTAAACAGCTGTGAGTTTATTTTAAGATCTCCTTCAGTTACTGCATCTGTCAAGAAAAACACAATCATGGCATCTGATTGCAAGTAAAACATAAATGAATAAGGCGAGGACGTACAAGATGTACAAATCCTGATCTGAAGACTACGATCCCTTCCACACGGGGCAAGCTCCGTTAAGAGTCTGCCTGCTCAGCGGGAAATCTGTCCACTGATCCCCCGTTGAGCAGGCGAATGGCTGGTCTGTATCCACTCCGGAAGTGGGTGGTTGGATGTAAACGGACTGCCTGTTTACACAAAACTGCTATCCAATCTGCCAGACAAATGTTTTTTGATGGATAGAATCGGAATGGATGTCGGCAGGTGTCATAGGACACATGTCCGTTGACACCCGCCACTCCACAGGAGACTGGAGGGTCCGATCAGGTCCACTTGAAAAACTGACAGGCAGACCCGATCAGTCCACCCATGTGAAAGGGCCCCTACATTGTTATTGAAAGAACCACAGTTTATTTGAAGGTAAGCTGCAAACCTGGTCAGCTAATTTACTCAGTACCTTATAATATATCTCTGGGCTATATCAGGAAGAAATCATCAGAATTCCTATTTTCACCAAACTTCCATGGTCACTTCAAAGCCAAATGCTGGTATGGCACTACCCCAATGTATTATCTATAACATCAAACATGATTGGGAAGTCCCGAAGAGAGAAGTTAAAGTATTTGTAAAGGAAGCAGACAGCTACAAAAATTTTGTGGCTGGAGTCCTAAAATAAGCAGCAGGGTGATTCAATCCATACATACCCCAACCCAAGGTGCTACAGCACACTAAGTGGGAATTAAGCACACCCAATAAAAGAACCTTTTGTGCCAGTCCTGGTTTGAGTGGCTCCTAGAACATGTGGCCATGAGGCTGTTTACATACATGGGCCTCCATGGGCTTGACAAAAATAAATAAATTCAGAAGCCAGGCATCAAAGGCTCCTTAAATAACTGTAGCAAGTGCACAGGTTTTCTGAGCCTTTTCTGAAGCTGCCAATGGAACTGGTTTCTTGAATTTTGCAATAGTTTTTTCACCACAACGTTTAATACCTACTAGAAAGAAGACTGCAGTATGCTTAATTTTAAGTAACCGAGTCATTTCCATTAGTTATTTAGTGCTACCAAAGACCACCCCAAAGTAATAAGTTTGTTTATATGTAAGCAAGTTGAATCACCCACCGTCAACTTCTTGAGGAACTCCAGAGCAGAGATCTGTCTCACTCTACCCTCTACTTTGGCACTAGACCAGCAAAGATGGAAATTGACTAATTCAACCGTCCAGCAACCACTGAAGACTGCAAGCTCAGGGGCCAGAAAACGGAGAGGCGAGATTTACTGCAGGGTATATAGCAAAGGGCACCACAGACATGTGAGAAGTGTAATCTACAGAAAACACATACTTTCCTAACAGAGATGTACTGTGCGTTGGGGAGTTCTCCCCCATTTGGCCGTGTATGTACAAGGTTCAGCTTGTATATGAAAAGTGTGTACAGCAAACTTATACAAAGCATTGGCATTGCTTGAAAAGCACCATTTCAGTTTCAGTTTAGGAAAGTCAAATACAGATCATAATGCAAGTGCTGTCACTTTAAACATATTAGCTGATGTCCGAAAACATCTGTAAGCTTCTGCACTACTTGAAGCTTGCTGAATGTCTGCAGAAGCCTGTTAGCAGCATATTTAAAGGACAGCACTGCAATTCAGATCTCTGTTTAAAGGATTCATTCACCTTTAGAAAAAAATAATAATAATAAAACACACATTTTTTTGCAGGTAAAAAATGTGCAGTTACTATTTTGTTTCTTAGGAGCCTGTGAAGCATTGCACCTGAAAATAACTCTTGCAAACTGTCAGTATAGCCGTCTGCCCGTACCTTGGAAAGCAGCTACTTCAGTCCAGGAAGCTCAATGAACTACGAGAGTGCTCACCATGAATGACGTGGCCATAGCTCCAAATGGCGGCGCTCTTTTTAAATTGTGACAGCGGGTGCAGGGAGAAGATCTCCGGTCCACTGTCACAGAGAAGGGGATATCAGGGGGGAGGACTGCAGGAGCATATTAATGTTCCACCTTAAATGGTTTCAATCAAGCTGCTAATAGCTTTGCAAATATTCTGTGAATGCTTACTGCTCAAAAAATCATATACTTAATTACTCATCTTTTTATAACTTGGCGTGAATAAAGATTACCTTTTGTTTACTATGCATTTAGCTATGATGACCTAAAATGAGTAAAAGAGGAAACTCAGACAAGTTCCTTTGATGGTGACTGATGATGTGACTATAACAGAAAGACATTCCCACTCAGCACCTGGAAAGTGGCTGGAGGAAGTATGAAGCTGAGTGAAATCAGTGTGGGAGCTCCAACTGAAATGGCAGCAGGTAGAAAATTGGCCACATTCCTTGCAATGTATATGCTTGACTGGCAGGTAGGGGTTATTTATTTTTTTCCCCAGCAAATGTGGAAATGCACTTAAAACCTCATTTTTGCTGTTTTTAATAGCGTGGAGAAGAGTTAAAATATCGGTCAGGTTGTATTTCCATCTATATCTCTCACTTCCTTCCTTTTCCTGTAATGCCTGTGCAAGGAATGAGGGGGTTATGGTAGTCATGCTGAAAAGAAGGCACCAATTGTGTCCCAAAATGGAGAGCGTTTTCATCACGTATGGTCATGACAGGAAATGAGGGGGGATTTTGCCAGCAGTGACACAGACCTAAGCTTCGACCCTTCCCCACTCAACCCAATGAAAAACATTTTGGCTGGAGTTGGGCTTTATGACAGTGTTCTAAATCCAGGAATACATACGATTCAAAAACAACATCCCATACTTATATTGTAAATACTTTTTTCTTTCGATGCTCTACATCCAATAACATGGCTTGAAAGGCTGTCCCACATACAGATGTGTGAGCAGAAGATCTACACTTTGATACAGTGAACTGCATATTATAAATCTATGTAATGGGCATTGTAAGACCTTTGTTTATTCCTCTCTATTGCTCTTAAGTGGTCCATTCAGAAGACATAAGAAAGTTGTTCACATTAATTTCTGTGAATAAGCCTCAGAAAGAAAGCCTATTCCTTGATCTACCATGGCAAATCTATTGCCACTACATACCTATCCTGGCAACCGACACGATATGAAAAAAACCAAAAAAAAAAAACTCTTAGGTTTCAACACAATACATAAGCAGAGCTTAGTCTGTGTGCTATCACACACATACTTTCTCACTGGTAGAGACACATAAATATATTATAAAAAAATAAAGTGCTTTCTAAAAGGTTCCAGCAATGGAACATACAAAACATTTCACAAGAAAAAAAAAACCAAAAAAACAAAAACAAACACAAATTAAAAATGTAATACTACATCCAAATTAAGTATAAACAATGACAATATTTACAATCTCATGGGCATCCCAAGACGAACATCCCTTCATATACACGGTATATACATATACGCTGTTATCCTTGATCAATATATTATAACAATATATATTTTACATTTTTTTGTTTTTACACAAGAAACCCTCCTACAAAAAAGCAACAAGGACCGAGCATACAAGCCCAAGAACGACGGCCGGCAAAGCTTGTGTCTTGCCCCCATTTCCACTGTTTGGGAAAATTTGCCATAGCTCCTTCCTGGGGTGTAGAACTTCCACGTCCTCCCAAGCACTATAAGCTGCAGCAGTGAAGTTTGCATCACCCGTTGTCAACAGGTCAAAGACACAAGAGTGGAAGTAGATGTGTCGGACCTGGAACTTTTCAAGACATTTGGCAATTGCACTTTCCAGTGTGTATGCTGATCGAGCCTGACTAGGTGATGGGCTGGGTGGAGTATTAACGGTCTCCGGAAAACGCAGGTGTCCACCTTCATCAATGCGTTCACTAGATGGGCAGCCATTCATACACAGCTGCAAGTCTTGGCTCTCCTCGTAAGCCATTGCCAATTCTTCCGGCATGCGAATCGCCAAAGTTAGGTAGTTTCCATGTTGTCGTACAATGACAGTTGTTCCGATGTACCTGGCATGTATTTCCACATTCTTTCCACTGACTTTCTCTGTAATCCGTAAGGTTTTAGAGTCTACATCTCCTCCACTAGTTGTGCCGTCAACAAAAGCTGCTGGCAGGTCATCAGTCACAGCCTGGTAAACTTTCTGGTCGATGCAATCGGGAAAGGATTTAAATATTATAGTAATCTAAAAGAGAAGAGAAAGAAAAAAGTAAATGGAACGTTACAACAATATAATAAAAGTTGCAAATATATCACCCCAATAAAAATAATTTCCATTATTAAAACTCAGGATCCAAGAAGCATACATACATGCCTAAAAAAACACATCTGACAACCAAGTTTATTCAACATTTTTTACTGCGGTCAACTGAAAGATGTTTGTTAGCTCTCTGCCTTCCTTCTACTAGATTGGGGTGACTAGAGTGGAGTCAAACTCCTGATCCATACACTTGTTCTGGGTCAGGAACACAGAACGCACCGAAGACAGTGGACTGGCATGACAGCCAGTAACCGGTTCTCTTTTAACCAGCCAGCAGGTGGCTGACCTGCATTTTTGCCCTTAGGCCCATAAAGTATAACTAAAGCCAAAACTAAAAAAAAAAAAAAAAAAAAAAGTTTTGCATAGAGGGGAGGTGGATTACACCTGTCAGTTTTTATTGCGGTCTTTGTCCTGTTGAAGCCCCATCAAAGCTCCACCAAAGCCTCACCAAAGCCCCACCCACCAAAGCCCCACCCACCAAAGCCTCATCGAAGCACCAAGCAAAAGCCGGTGTAAACAGGACTGTAAGCTAACCATTTTATTTAGTGACAGGGGCTTTGACTGGCGTTCAGAGAGCTTTAACAAAGCGTGTTTTGAAGCAAGTGTAAACTAGCCCTTAAAGAGAATCCCAAATTTTGGGCTGTCTCCTGAAAAGTAATGAGGGGAATCTTCCAAAGGGGACACTAGTTCTGGTAACCAGGGGGTGCCCAAGAGATTCTCTTAATTTGAAAAAATTTCCACTCACTTCCTGTTTTGGGTATGGGACAGGAAGTGAATGGATATCTCCCCAATGGGACAAGGATGGAAAAAATAAACCTTACAGGGGTTCTTACGCTATCCAAAAAGAAAGAAAAGGGTTTGCCTACAGTTCTACTTTAAGCTGCAAAAGCAGCCAGATGGGTAATGGACACATCCTGCAAAGATGATTCCCCCTATCGTGTTTGGTGGGCAGTATGGCCGTCAAACACGACCCATTCAAGTGATGCATGCACTTGCAGCAAGGTGGGTCCACATTTTGAGGGTTAAAACAGGTGGTGAGGAGGTGACATATAACCTATTCCTTGCCTGTCAAACACCTCTGAAAAACAAGGCATGCAACATAAACTGTGGGTGTATTTCTACGCTCGTAAGAGTCAGTAAAGGTAATAAATGGCTGTAGGTGGGTATTTGCAGTGTTTGAGGAATCATAAATCCTGCCGCATGCTAAAGCCACATTCCAGGGATTTATGCCCTTACACAAGTTTAGAAGTTCCAAGGACAGGTTTGGGAAACACTGCTATAGATAATGGTTCACAGTCCCTCCTGACAAGCAGATTTAAATCATTTCTCATCAGACACAAGAGAGAAAATCTACAAAAAGCACAGGGGCTGACAGTTGGTAATTTTTAATTGCACGTTCACAAAAAAAAACTACAATTTAAATGTTTTTTTTTTTTTAATTACTTAATTCATCGAACACCCTAAATATTGCAATCTGAAAAATATAATTGCTGAGAAATGTATTATATGTTTATAACTAGTATAAAACGTACTTTAACCACTTCAGGCCCGGGCCAATTCTGACACTTCGCTTCTACATGTAAAAATCATCATTTTTTTGCTAGAAAATTACTTAGAACCCCCAAACACTATATATGTTTTTTTAGCAAAGACCATAGAGAATACAATGGCAGTCATTGCAACTTTTCATCTCGCACGGTATTTGCGCAGCAATTTTTCAAACACGTTTTTTTGGGTAAAAAAAACTGTTTCATGCTTTAAAAAAAACAATTTTTTTGCATAATGTGAAAGATGAAGTTACGCCGAGTAAATAGATACCCAACATGTCATGCTTCAAATTTGCACACGCTCGTGGAATGGCGCCAAACTTCGGTACTTAAAAATCCCCATAGGCGACGCTTTAAAAATTTTTACTGGCTACATTTGAGCTACAGAGGAGGTCTAGGGCTAGAATTATTTCTCTCGCTCTAACGTTCACGGCGACACCTCACATGTGTGGTTTGAACACCGTTTTCATATGTGGGCGTTCGCTTCTGCATGCGAGCACACGGGCACTGTAAATATTATTATTTATTTTTTTATTGTTAATTTTACTTATTTTTTTTTTATTTTGACACTTAAAAAAATATATATATATTTTGATCACTTTTATTCCTATTACAAGGAATGTAATCATCCCCTCTAATAGGAATATGACATGACAGGTCCTCTTTACAGTGAGATATGGGGTCAATAAGACCCCACACCTCACCTCTAGGCTGGGAAGTTTAAAAAAAAACATCACTGCTTCAAAGCCAAAGCGGCGCCTGTTTTTTGATTGCAGAGGCGGGGCGTGACGTCATAACATCGTGCCCGGCCTCCGACGATCATAGAGACTCCGGCGACCATCTGGTCCGCCGGAAATCTCTTTGATCAACATCCGGGGCCGGCGGATCCTGTCACTGACTCACCGATCGCGCAGGTGAGTCGGTAGAAGCACCGGAGGGCGGCGGGGGACGTCCCCTTCCGCTGCCCGTAAGAACGATCAAGCGGTGGAACAGCCGCTATGATCGTTCTCATGGTGCAGGGAATCGCCGTCTGAAACTGCAGGCATCATTCAGATATACCCCCACAAACACGAGGACGTCATATGACGTCCTGTGGGCCTGAAGTAGTTAAAAGGCTGAAAAATAAGATGCAATGGATCACCAACGTATAGATAATTTTATTTCGGACGGTTTCAGAACAGATAAATATTTTCGACCTCGACAATTTCAGGGCAGGTAATTTATATTTTCACTGTTGATTTTAAATGACTGCCTTGAAATGGTAAATGTGATGTTAGGCTTTAAATAACCATGAAAAGTACATGATCATATCCAAATCTACTTGATTCTTTTATGACTAGGACAGCAGTTTACAAGACAAAAGAAAAAAAGAAAACAAGAACGGCAACATCTTCCTCAAGTTTACTCAACACCTGTGAGAGTGAATAGAACTTGCAGAAGCAGTAATAATGAGACACAAATGACAGGTCTCTTCATTTAATAGGTACCTTAGGCAACCCGCAATCATAACATTAGCACTGTAAATTACAGCATCAACTCTTCTCACAAAGCTAAGCAATTTGTCTACTTGACAGCCGTGACTCATAAAAGTCTGACTTCTCCTACTGAAATCCACCTTGATGGAAAACTGCAGGACTCATGTTTCAACTCGGGCGCTTATAATTTTTTAACTTGAAAAAAAAAATTAATTAGCAATTGCCTAATATGAAACAACTTCTCCTAACGGGAAGCAATCACTGTGGAGGAGCGTACACTGTTGGTTTCAATACAAGTGTCATTTTGTTCCAGAAAACATCTTGCGTAAACAGGCAACCACCCCACCATCTTAGAGAGAGCCCAGCACGACCGGGCTCAGGCACGAATTACAACACATAACTTAAACCTAGAATTTACACATTTCTCCAACTGGATCCAATTGGAAAGGTGTGTAGTTCTTGGGGGGAAAAACAACATGACTCCTTAACCTCCCTGGCGGTATGATTCTGTCTGGAATTATGTACCAAAAGCGGTACAATTATTTTGCATGGAAATTTGGTGTTATGTATTGTAGGCCTGCGATTCTTAGTAATTACTTACATAAACCTGACCAAACAAGAGTCTAGTAGATATCCCGGGTATGATAAAGTTTGAAACACAAAATCATAAATTAGAATATAATAAATAACTATAAATAATTATAACAAATAATAATATAATAATAATAATAATAATAAAAATTATTCATTAATGTAATCAAATCAAAAACACAGAAATTTGCTCAGTTGCAGAATTGTCGCCGTCATTAGATTTAGTGTTTGACGACGAATTTCCCCACAAATCGCTATCGCTCAATTCTGCGAGTGATTCTAATTTATTATCGCTGTTTTTTTAGCTGGTCTAAAACCACTTTTGACATAAAGGGACACTTTTTGGTTGCTATGGACAATCTCCAGTTTCCAGGCAGAAAGAACAGTTTTTATAATATAAAAGTGCATGCAGGACACTGGGCAGACCACTAGGGACAAAGGGGATATGTAATTATTTGATACAGTACTGTAATCTGTAAGATTACAGTATACTGTATCTTTACTGTGTTTTTCACTTTTTGAATTTGTCGCTGAACTCCGTCCCTGTGCGCCGCAACGTCGCAGGGAACGGAGCTCGGCACTTGGCAGTGTGAATCGAGCGAGGAGACAGCTCGCACACACTGCGGGAGGACATCGCAGGATCCAGGGGACAAGGTAAGTAATTTTCCTGTATCCTGCAATGCAATCCCGAGTCTGGCTCGGGGTTACCGCTCTTAGCATGAAAAAAACTCACCCCGAGCCAGACTTGGGATTACCGCCAGGGAGGTTAAAGGATATGTTGACACTTTTTTTCTTTTCTAAATTCAAGTACCAATTTAGCATTAATGTACTACTATTGCAAAAATAAAACAGGTTTCCATTCATTCTACACACTCTTACGTCACTGTCCTCGTGGCTGTTTAAAAACACTTCTCCAATACTTTTGCCTTACTTCCAGGACAGACTTTAGGTCATGCCACAGGAGTTGACCAACTGAGGGTAGATGATGCAGGGTGTGTGCCAATGAGATCAGCTGGTCAACTCCTTCCTGTGTCAGGACCTAAAATCTGACCAGGAAGTAAGGCAGAAGTAATAGAGCAGTGTTTTCAAACAGCCATGAGGACAGTGAGGTAAGTGTGTGTAGAATAAATGGAAAGCGGATTTTTGCAAGAGGTACATTAATGCTAAATTGATACTTGAATTTAGAAAAGAAAAAAAATCGCTGATCACCGCCATTACAAGTAAAAAAATAAACATACCATAAATATAGCCCCTATTTTGTAGACGCTATAACTTTTGTGCAAACCAATCAATTGTCGTACTTTTTTGTTTATAGCGCAAAAAATAAAAAACCACAGATGTGATCTATTACCACCAAAATAAAGCTCTATTTGTGGGAAATAAAAGGACATCAATTTTATTTGGATAAAGTGCTGCACGACCCAGCAATTGTCAGTTAAAGTAACAGAGTGCCGTATCGCAAAAATTGGCCTGGTCATTAAGGGGGTAAAACTTTCTGGGGCTGAAGTGGTTAAGCTGGCCACTCACAGACCGCTGCATGTGTTAAGCTCGCCTAACACTCTTACGAAACGTTTAGTTTTGAGAACATTTGATTTTCTAATCTTTAGTGGGGTCAAATCAGTGATTTTAGCTGTAATAACGAGAACATTCAAAGGAGCAGGATGGAACATTATTCTTGAACAAATTTCTAACAGTGTATGTGGTTTTTGTTTGAAAAAAGACATTCATTCCAAAAAAAAAATGCGAAAAGCAAACAAAGTTATGAAGTACTTTTGTACTTTGTCACCATTTCATAAAAATGTTTGTATGAACAATCGTTCAAAAAAACTACTGCAGAAATAGGGAGAGAAAGCCGTCTTAACTGGTCCGACTTGTGTCGGTCCAACTTTAGAAAAGGTCCCGCACTACTTTGGTCTGACTTCTGTCCGATTTCAGCCCATAGAATTGAATGGAAGTCGCATCCAAATCAGATTCTTATTTTAATTGATGCAATTTGGATCCGACATCACAGGAACATTACACACGCATTCCCTGAAGCTGCTTTGAAGTTGCGCAGAAGTCGCCCAGCAAAGTCCCCCAACTTTCATATCGGAGCAGTGTGAACCCAGCCTAAAACCAAGACGCCGATTGGTTACACCAGATTCTGTGCACACCAGTTTTAGTAAGTCTCCTCCGTGACCAATCTAAAAAATGCAAGCAGAAGCACAGAAAGATCAAGTATTTCAAATGCTTATAGAGAAAGGGAGTCACCGCTCAAGGCAGAAGATGTAACTGATGAACCTCCTCACCAAATCCAAGGCCACGGGTGCTGGCAATGCATATGATAATGCAAATTGAAGAGGAATGTTTGGACAGCCGCACTTCAAATTTTTTTATTTTATTGTAAAAGTAAAATCACAGGAAACATGCCACAGCAAACCAGGTACAAGCTGATGCGGTTCACACTAAAACTTAGTGCTTAATCATAGCTAGAGGTCGACCGATATGGGTTTTTCTCTGGCCGATGCTTAGAAATTGGGGCGGCCGATGGCCGATATATGATGCCGATTTTTGTGGCCGATTTAAAAAAAACAACTCACTTACTTCACTCCTTCATACTTACTCCTGTCACTCTAGCACACACTTGATGTCCTCAGTACAGATGGCACTGGTTGGCACTGGCAGGTGGCACTGGTTTAGAACTGGCAGGTGGCACTGGTTTGGAACTGACAGATGGCACTGGCAGGTGGCACTGATTGGCACAGGCAGGTGGCACTGGCTGGCTTTGGCAGGTGGCACTGGTTTGGAACTGACAGAGGGCACTATTGGCACTGGCAGGTGGCACTGACAGATGGCACTGATTGGCAGCAGGTGGCACTGGTTTGGAACTGACAGATGGCACCAGTTTGGGACAGATGGCACTGGCAGATGGCACTGATTGGCAGTGGTACTTGCAATTGGAACTGGTTGGCACTGGGAGGTGGCACTGGCTGGCAGTGGCGGGTGACACTGGCTGGCAGTGGCGGATGACACTGGCTGGCAGTGGTTGGCACTGGCGGGTGACACTGGCTGTGGCACTGGCTGGTGGCACTGACAGATGGCACTGGCTGGTGGCACCGATTGGCGGTGGCACTGATTTGGGTGGCACTGACAGATGGCGCTGATTTGCGGTGGCACTGGCAGGTTTCACACTAAGCCGAGTGTAACGAACTGTGTGAAACTGACAACAGAGAGGAGAGAGAGAGCTGTCAGAATTGAGCTCGATGTGGGGGTGGGCGGGACCCGGCCGGGGTGGGCGGGACCCAGCAGCTAAATTACACCAGCCAAGGATTGGGCTGCTTTAGAAAGGGGGCGGGCCACATACATGTAGTGGCCCGCCCAGATACCATCCCATTGGCTGGTGTAATATATCTGCTGGGTCCCGTCCACCCCGGCCGGGTCCCGCCTACACCCCGACATCGAGCTGACAGCTCCTCTCTCTCTCTCTCCTCTCTGTTACTTGCAGTTTCACACACAGCGCGGCGCTTGATGCTGCCCGAGCCGCTGAGTGTGGAGAAGGGAGGAGGAAGGGCAGCCAGTGTAAAATATCGGCCCAGTTTTGATAATAATCGGATGATGCCGATTTATCAAAAATGCCCAAATATTGGCCGATATATCGGTTGGCCTCTAATCATAGCTATGATTAAGCACTAAGTTTTAGTGTGAAACGCGTCAGCTTGTACCTGGTTTGCTGTGGCATGTTTCCTGTGATTTTACTTTTACAATAAAAGAAACATTTTTGGTGGAGTGCGGCTGTCCAAACATTCCTCTTCAATTTGTATTTCAAATGCTTACCTTCAACGTTTTCCCTTACATAAATTATTTTTAGTGTCTTAAGATGTGTCTTTGAAATTTCTAGGGAATCTGACGATTCCCGGAAGAGTTGATTGCCTAACACAGCCACAGGTTTCCCCCTCTGCCACATCAGTCTTCTCCTCTTCTGGAATTGTCTAATTATTCTCTGTGCAGACATCACATTCAAGATGGCAGAGTCCATTAGCAGTCTCAAGGCTTTCAGATGTGTACACACGGGAGGCTTTTTCAGCTAAATATTATGCATAAATGCAATATAATCTTATTGGTAAGATTGCTGCTGAAATGAATGATCAGGATCTCTTTAAATAATGAAGTCTAACATTTGGTCCATTTTTTTCATTGGGTTTGGTCTGTTAAAGATGTCACCTGACATCTGTCATCAAGACTTGTTCCCTTTAAAGCGGACAACTCATTTCCATATTTTAGTTGTGGAGAGACGTCGACACACAATCACTCCCTGCTTCTTCTGCCTCTGCACTATGCCATAGCCTTAAAAAAACAAGCTAGAATGTCTCACTCCTTGAGCTGCATTAACCATCCATAAACAAGATTCAACAGTGCCCACCAGATCAATGCTGTAACAAGAGCTAGGCCTTCGCTGCAGAAATCTTACTTCTAGGAGTCACCAAGAGAAATAATAGGCCACCAAGAGACGCAACTCACCTGCAGGGATAACTAGGGTTAGCCATCTGTTGTCTAGATCGGGCGAATAAACCCTTTTTTTAGGATTTTGAGATAACAGTCTGTACAGTTCTAGCTGGTAGGTGCTGCCATTGATTTAGTGGAACGTGCAAGACATGTATACAAGATTCTACAGGTTCTTAGAAATGCATGGTCTATAGATTGAATTATATTATACGTCCCTTACTGTACGCACATTGATGAGCCGGTGGGAGACAATTAGCTCATCTTCAGCTAAAACACCTAACTTGTCTTGTGTCCTTGTACATTAGACGTTCAGGAATTTGGCACGACCACCCCCACCACCAATATGTCATTTATTATTGATAAACAGAAATGCTGTGTATTTAAAACATCAATGCTTATGTTAAGCTTCTTTCCCGGATGAGCTGCTGCACTCATCCATTTTTAAACAATTTGCTCCTTGGCTTCTCACCAGCTGTGAAAACAGGAACATCAAGGTAAGGATAAGCATTCCAGACCTCCCTACAATGTCAAATACTGCAACTAATGTGCATTAGAGCTTCACCAGTCATGTGACCCTACTGGTACTAACAATATTCTTCAAACAAGGATTATACAAAGTATTGTATAGTATACAGTGTACTCTATACCCAAACTTGCACCCTTATGGGGGAGTTCCAGCTGAAATGAAAATTACCTATGTGTAATGGAGGGCCCCCTATACAAACCCGTGCAGGGTCCTTGTCCAGTTCTTGTTTACCATGCCTTGAGCACTAAAACCTGTTCCTGCCACGTGATGGAATACTTCCATGGAATACAAATTTTATTTAGCACCCTCCTCGGTAGGTGCTAGAAGAGAGTACAGTTGTTGGGTCTTTCTGCTTACCAGGAAGGCTATGAGGTAAATTTAGATGCTCTCTGACTACCAGGGAGCAGGGATCCATTGATAGGGTCTGCTCATGGTGTTCAGGTGCTGCTCATGTTGTCTGAATGTTTCACACTGGTCCAATAGGTGGGCATATTGGTCAGAGTGAGGAAACATGGCAAATAAGAGCACAGGCATAGTAACAGTCCTGGACATTGGCAGAGGAAAGTGCCTCAGTGCATGCTGGGTGACTGTATATATGCCAAGGGCACACGTGCTTGGGATCTTCGACTGGAGAGCGACCAGAGGGAGGGGGCGGCTGCCCCTCCTCTGTATAAGCTGCCATGTGGCCTTAGGCTGCTGACCTGAGGTGCCTGAAGCTGAGAGTAGCTGCAACCCAGATGTCCTACAGAGCTGACTGGAAGGGGGACAGGCCAGAAAGGATCTGATTCGGCTCACAGTGAGTACAGATCTGTGTCATAGGGCCTGTCGTGCGAGGGCCACCCCTTCAGCTAGAAGAGTCAGAGGACGGGTGTTTGTCAAAGGGGGTGCTAGAGAGTGTCCTGTAGATGGTTCCATTAAATCTGCTGCCAGAGCAAGCAAAGGACTTATTCTTCCCATACAAGTGTTGTATGATATAACAGCAAGTCTGTTACCACATCTAACCTGTGAGGCCGAGTGAGAGCTGTCCTCATTTGTAATTAGTTCCAGTTGGAGTATCCCACAATTCTCTTCTCCTATCCAAGTTCTAACAATAAATACCAAAAAAAAAAAAAACACAAACCCCTGGATTGATTATTGGAAACAAGCAAATGAGAGAGTGGACGGTGGTTTGAAAACTCCTAGTGACTGGCTGCAAGATAAGAAGGGGAAAAGCCCAGGGAAGTCTATACACAGCAACCCCTACGGGGGCAGTGCTACATTTATTTCACAGGATAAGCCACAATACCAAATTTCTCAAGGTGGCACTGTAGCATTCACCTTTCTCAGCCTAATAAAGCCAAGTGCTACTACTTTGGTTCTGACCCAACAAAAATATATTGCGTTTGTGAACATATTTAGTTCAGCCAGTAAGCAAAGCTATAGAGGCTGAGCCCAATTTTGAGTTTTCTGCAGTTCTACGTGCTGTTGTATTCAGAACACACACACACAACTAACTGAGGTCCTTGAGATAGCTCACACAATATATTGTGTGAAGAATCTCTTCAATTATCTAATTATGTCCAGATGGAATAAGAAAATAGGGACTTGTCTTTCATATGATTGGATGATTGAAGTGAATCTCAACTTAGTACATCAGCCTCAATGTCTCAGAGCCAGCTTCCTTCCTAACTTACATGGCATTGTATGTCTTATGCCCCATACACACGATCATTTTTCATGCCGTTAAAAATGCCATTAAAAAAAATGGCCATTAAAAATGATCGTGTGTATGCTCCAGAGCATTTTTAACGACGTGAAAAACGGGCATTAAAAATTTCGAACATGCTCTCTTTTTTCATGTCGTTTTTTTTAACGACGTGAAAAACGATACTGTGTGGGCTTTAACGACGTGAAAAAAAATGCGCATGCTCAGAATCAAGTATGAGACGGGAGCGCTCGTTCTGGTAAAACTAGCGTTCGTAATGGAGATAGCACATTCGTCATGCTGTAACGGACTGAAAAGCACTAGACTGAAAAGAGCGAATCGTCTCTCAACAAACTTTACTAACATGAAGGGTGGCGCCATTCGAACGGAACTTCCCCTTTATAGTGCCGTCGTACGTGGTGTACGTCACTGCGCTTTTCTTGAACATTTTTTAAAATGATGGTGTGTACGCAAGACAGGCTTGAGAGGAAACAAGAAGAAAAATGACGAGAAAAACGTCAGTTTTAAAAATGACATTAAAAATGATCGTGTGTATGGGGCATAAGGCTCCATTCACATCTGAGCATCTCTGAACATTTTTATTGGGTTCTTTTGCTTGCATTTTGAGGCCTAAGAGATGTTCTTTATTTTTACCTAATAGAAAACTTGACACTAGGCAAGAAAACGCACAAAAAATGTCCTAAGCTCATGTACTTTGAGTGACACCACACTCAGGAATGAGTGGGCACCACTGACTATAACAGAAATCCTAGCGTCAATCTTTAAAGCACTTCTGATGAAGCTTTAGACAGCATGTCAAATCGCTCAGGTGTGACCAGGACCTTAAAGTGTTTTTTCTACCTTAATGTATTCCTTGGACACTGGCGGTGCGGCTCGGGATCCAGCCTGCTGATGTGCCATGAAAGAAGCCAGGAGAGCGGGTGGGACATCGGCGAAAAGGAGGTTCGGGGCTGCTCTGTGCAATGGAATAAGTATAAACCGGTTGGCAATTTCAAGGATAAGTTGACTTTAAAAAAAAAAAAAATGCAGATTTTTTTTGCTGATTAAAAAAAAAAAACATTTGCATTTACTATTTTTATTTCCTTAGGAGCCTGGAAAGCATTGCACTTCTGGGTCAGCGCCGCCGAGGACCAGCTCCGTTTGTGATTGGACATAGCGGGCGCCAATCAGTGGGTCCAGCAGACCAGATGTCTGCTGGGACCCACCGATCGTTCCCGACAGAGGCAGAAAGGCGGTCTACGTATGTAAACAAGGCAGATCGCCGTTCTGTTAGTAGGGAAGGCAGAAATCTTGTGTTTCTGCCAAGCAGGAACACGGATCTCTGTCTTCCCACAGTACAAGCAACTCCCCCACGGGAGTGGGAGCGGGTGATAGATCGGCAAAAAGAAGGTTCGGGGCTGCTCTGTGCAATAGAATAAGTATAAACTGGTTGGCTATTTCAAGGTTATGTTCACTTTTAAAAAAAATAACTGCAGATTTTTTTTTGCGGGTAAAAAAACAAACAAACAAAAAAAAAACTTGCATTTACTATTTTTATTTCCTTAGGAGCCTGGAAAGCATTGCACCCATGAGCAGCAGATCACAGGTGTAATGTCCTGCAAACTGTCAGTGTAGCTGTGACTTTAGTCCAGGAAGCTTAATGGAATACCACCAGCACCCTTACAGTTCATTGAGAACTACAAGCTGTCAGCAGCAAAGGCTGACAGTACTTGTAGGCATTCATTCACAGAACTCTGTGAATGAATGATGCAGCCTTGGGGGCGGAGAGCCACATGTCTACGCTCTTTTCAAATAGTGACAGCTAGTGCAGGGAAAAGATCCCCGGCCCGCTTTCAGAGAGGGGGGTTGATCAGGGAGCGGCTGCAGGAGTGGGAACATGTCACATGTTCCACCCTAAAAATAGCTAAACTTATCCTTAAAAAAAAAAAAAAAAAAGAAGACTTTACAATTACTTTAACTTCTTGCTGACCGCCCATATGTACATTTACTGCAGGGCAGCAACTCCTCTGTGAAACATCACATACAGGTACGAGATTTTGCACTTCTGGGTCTGCGCCGCCGGGGACCAGCTCCGGCTGTGATTGGACACAGCAGGAGCCAATCAGTGTGTCCAGTGGAGCAGATGTCTGCTGGGACCCACCGATCATTCCCGACAGAGGCAGAAAGGCGGTCTACGTATGTAAACAAGGCAGATCGCCGTTCTGTTAGTAGGGAAGACAGAAAGCTTGTGTTTCTGCCAAGCAGGAACATGGATCTCTGTCTTCCCACAGTACAAGCACCTCCCCCACACAGTTATAAAGCACTAGGAACACATTTAACCCTTTGATTGCCACTGATGTTAACCCCTTTCCCTGCCAGTGTCATTAGTACGGTGACAGTGCATATTTTTTTAGCACTGATCACTGTATTGGTGTCATTGGTCCCCAAACGTGTCACTTAGTCTCCGGTTTGGCCGCCGCCGCCACGTCGCAGATCCGCTAAAAGTCACTGATCGCCGCCATTACTAGTAAAAATAAATAAAATTCCATAAAAATATCCCAGTTTGTAGCCACTATAACTTTTGCGCAAACCAATCAATATACGCTTATTGTGATTTATTTTTATTTTTTACCAAAAACATGTAGCAGATAACATACTAGCCTAAACCGATGAAGAAATTACATTTTTTTTTATTGGATATGTTTTATAGCAGAAAGTAATTTTTTATTTTTATTTTTCAAAATTGTCAGCCTTTTTTTGTTTATGGCGCAAAATATAAATCGCAGAGGTGATAAAAAACCAACAAAAGAAAGCTCTATTTGTAGGAAAAAAGGACATACATTTTATTTGGGTACAACGTCGCATGACCGCGCAATTGTCAGTTAAAGTAACGCAGGTGCTGTATCGCAAAAACAAAAAGGCCTGGTCATGAAGGGGGGGGGGGGTAAACCTTTCGGAGGGTAGGTGGTTAAAGTTAGAGGCTTTATAACCTAAAGCGCAGAATAGTCAGATAATAGTTTCCGGAAATCAACTTTATTCTCAAAATTTTACATTTTACTAAATTAATATAATAATAATATAAGACCTGTTTCTGCTAAGAATTACAAATTCTTTGGCAGGTAAACCTGTGTAGCACATATGTAATATCCCTTTATATTGTAAAGCGCTGAGTAAACTGTTGATGCTATATAAATCTTATAAATATAAATCTTGTATAATAATAATAATAATAATAATAATAATAATAATATGCATTTCAACTGTGCATTATTTGTTTGCCTGGAGTGTTACGTTAGGTAACAAAAAACCTTAACAAGTACTACAAAAAAATCTTGTGCAAATGTTTGCAACCTCTATGTCTGCAGCCCCAGGCACAAACATATACAATATCACTGTTGATAAATAGGAAGCCGTCTGATCTCCTTTAACTATGTGGGTTCCAATAGCGCTGTTCTGCTGGTGAGGGCGTGTGACAGTGGAGTTATTGTTAGTTGGCTATCTGGTTGTAGATAGAGAAGCCTCTGGTGGCACACACCTTATCATGGCTGTCAGCCAAAAACTGAATCCAAGCAGGACTGCTTATACGTGTGATCCAATAGCACTAGAAGAAGACAAATGCATGCCAACTGTGAATACTCCATTTCTGTCAATGAATACGTTTTCTGATCCATTATTTGTTCTAAAATATGAAAAGGCCAAGATGTAAAGTGAAGAGTACCATTCAAAGAATTCTAAACTTTCTTCTATGAACTGAAGTTAGTAAATTGTGTAATCTGGGCATGAAGTCTTCTGTGTTCCACAACTCTTGCCTAAACTAAAACTAAAAGAATGTGTACAATGATTTACAGTATCTCACAAAAGTGAGTACACCCCTCACATTTTTTGTAAATATTTTATTATATCTTTTCATGTGACAACACTGAAGAAATTACACTTTGCTACAATGTAAAGTAGTGAGTGTACAACAGTGAAAATTTGCTGTCCCTTCAAAATAACACACAGTTATCAATGTCTTAAAAGACAAATGTGTTTTGCCTACAGTCAAGTATGGGTGGTGGGAGTGTCATGGTCTGGGGCTGCATGAGTGCTGCTGGCACTGGGGAGCTACAGTTCATTGAGGGAACCATGAATGCCAACATGTACTGTGACAGAGCATAATCCCCTCTTTTCGGAGACTGGGCCGCAGGGCAGTATTCCAACATACCTCCAAGATGACCACTGCCTTGCTAAAGAAGCTGAGGGTAAAGGTGATGGACTGGCCAAGCATGTCTCCAGACCTAAACCCTATTGAGCATCTGTGGGACATCCTCAAAGGTGGAGGAGCACAAGGTCTCTAACATCCACCAGCTCCGTAATGTCATCATGGAGGAGTGGAGGAGAACTCCAGTGGCAACCTGTGAGGCTCTGGTGAACTCCATGCCCAAGAGGGTTAAGGCAGTGCTGGAAAATAATGGTGGCCACACAAAATATTGACACTTTGGGCCCAGTTTGCCCTTTTTTACTTAGGGGTGTACTCACTTTTGTTGCCAGTGGTTTAGACATTAATTGCTGTGCTTTGAGTTATTTTGAGGGGACAGCAAATTTACACTGTTATACAAGCTGTACCCTCACTACTTTACATTGTAGCAAAGTTTAATTTCTTCTTCAGTGTTGTCACATGAAAAGATAGAATAAAATATTTTCAAAAATGTGAGGGGTGTACTTACTTTTGTAGCTGTTAACAGTATTTATCCTGCCTATGGGCACAGAACCTACAGTATATCCCTATAATCCTTTAATTCTACTCCTCAATCCCTGTTACTGTTAAAAAATCTGGAAGACTAATACAGGCACTTAGAATATGACACTCCGATAAATCCACCAGTTTCCTTCTACAGCCCGACAACACAAAATGAAAATTCTGCCACTGATGTCACTCAGAAGTCAATAACCAAGCCTACTTGGGAATCCAAAGAGTTACTGGCAATAGATGGCCTACCTATAAGGCCCCATTCACACACTAGGCAGCAGAGCCGCTCAGTGTGTGAAACTGCCAGTGCGGTGTGGGGAAGGGAGGAGTACAGTCAGTAATCGGTAATCAAAATTTGCACAAAAATCGGCCGATGACGATTTCTTAAAAAAGGCCAAATAATGGCAGATATATCGGTCGATCTCTACAACTATATAGCAGTCTTGTGACATCTATCAGTGTCTGGCTAAAGTTTTTACTCTACTCTGACTGTCCTATGAGGCTGCAGGAACCCTGACCCTCTGCCTGGACAGTGCCAATTGGTCCTGTGATGATCACATGCACCCTCACATGAAAAAAAAAGCTCTCTAGCAATACACACTAATTTGAGCATATGCAGAGTGACTCCAAAGGCTCTGTCTTATCCGGAGCTGGATTGGGGACAGTGGAAGAAGCGGAGGATCAGGGAAGACAGGATCAAACTAATTTTTTTACACAATGCAGAGGATTAACCCCTTAGGTTCAACAGTGAGTATAACACGCATGCTTTACTGCATACACAGACCGATTTTACTGTTGTGGTTTAGTAACACTTTAAGATCCGTCCATCCTTGTCCAGGTCAAGAGCATGGATGAAGCCACATTGCCATCTTGTACACTGAACACAAGGAGTCACTTTCTCCTGTACCTCCACCATTCAGCAAACGTCTTTTATATTTCAATGATTTCTCTGACTAGACAAGAAGGAGAGCACCCTAACAGGATAGCACTGACTGTATGTAGCAAAAACTACTACAGTGAGTTTTAGCATCCCTAGCAGCTCCCGATGTGACACACGACTAAATTACATGTAACCAAGCTGGCTCAATGTAAGTTTAAAGTAGTTCTAAAGGCTGAAAGTTTTTTCCTTCATGCATTCAGGTAAAAAACCTTCTGTGTGCGCCCCCCCAATCCAGCGATATTCACAATAGCCCTGGCTGGATGAGGACTCTCCCTCCTCATTGGCTGAGACAGCAGCGGGAGCCCATTGCCTCACACTGCTGTCAATCACAGCCAGTGAGCCAATGAGGAGAGAGGGGGGTGCGAGGCATGGCTCTATGTGTCTAATGGCCCCAGGGCAAACAGCTTTCTCTGGGGGGGGGGGGGGGCTACTCGATGGGGAGGAGCAAAGAGCGTCGCCAAGGGACCCAAAAAGAAGAGGATCGGGGCTGCTGTGTGCAAAATCATTTCACGGAGCAGGTAAGAATTACAGGTTTATTATTTTAGAAAAAAAAAAAAAGCTCTAGTATTACTAAGTTCCTGCAGTTAAAGTGGTTGAAAACCCTTACACATACCCAGTGAAGAGATTGGCCTCAGGTCATACACTGAGATGAAACAAATCCTTCCACATAAGTTGTACCTGTTTATTTTCAGTCTTCTCTACATCTGTTCAAAGTTCAGAATTTATAACATTTGTCTGAGCTGTCAGAAGAAAAAAGGGGGCTGGAAGCTGAAGTTACACTCTGCAGAGCTCAGTGAGGTCAGTGAGGGGAGCTCTGAGAGCGGATTGGAGGAAAGGACACGCCCCCGTCACACAGCACACAGGAACAGAGCTGAGGTTGTCAATCAGCTGAAGATCCCTCCCCTGTCACCTTTTTTCTCTTTGTGTCAGGGTAACTTGTCAGAAGTGATTCATGTTGATTGCAGAGGAATGAAGCAGCAGACATAAATGACACTTTGTGCTGTGGATAGAGACTAGCACAACCTATGGAGTGATATGCTTTGTTCATATTTAATGTCTAAGGTTTACAACCACTTTAATCTTTAACAACACAAAATCTAAGCCAAATTAAAACAAAGCAATTTTTGCACAATCTAGGTCAGGGGTGGGGCAACCCTGGTACTCCAGCTGTTGTAGAACTACTAGTACCATGATGCACTGCAAGGTTCTGACAGCCACGACACCCAAATGCATGGTGGGATTTCTAGTTTCAGCACAGCTGGAATGCCGATGTTTCCGACCCCTGGTCTAGGATATTCATCTTCCCATATAAGAGGTTTTTTTTTGTAAATAAGCACATTCAACCAATACGTAAAGAAAACATTGTGACAGTTTAGTACAATTGTTATTGCCAACTCCATGATGTTAAAGGATTTGTGCGTTGCACACGGCTGTGAAACGAAATGATTGAAAGCCAAATACAGCGATTATGTGGAATGGAGTGGGAGAAAGTTTAATTTTAAACTTGGCACCAAGTTAGATGGAAAAGTTTATGTAAAGTTCTCGAGCACAGATGAAAAACGGGCTGCAATCAGAGCACTCGAGTGTGCGGAACTCAAACATACGGGCAGCCACCACATCTATGCTTTATGATACGTACAACTGATCAATATCACTACAGGCTTTTGGGTTTGAAAATAAGAAATATAGGTAGCAGGCAGATATCAAACTAGAATGGATCCTTCAAAGGGCTCTACAAGCTAAAGTTTTGTACAGCTTAGGAGCCTCTTCTGTAACACACAATACCAAATGAAAGCTTATGCCGCGTACACACGCTCATTTTTCCCGTCGGGAAAAATTACATTTTTTTTTAAACAAGAAAAACGACCGTGTGTGGGCTTTTTGTCATTTTTTTCCCCCCCGACGGGAAAAACGGCATTAATCACGACGAGAAAAATTAGAACATGCTCTAATTTTTCTCTTCGTGATTCCCGTCGTTTTTTTCCGCGGCAGTTTTCCCATAGGGAAATACTGCCACGGAGCCCATACACGGTCGTTTTTCTCGACCAAGAAAAAAAAATGTCGGGAAAAACAGCCGTGTGTACGGAACTAAGCCGTTCCCTCGTTTTTCCCATCGATTTTCTCGACGGTGTTTTCACCGTCGAGAAAATCGATCGTGTGTACGCAGCATTAGGTTCACCATTTGTAACATGTTACACAAGGATGTAATATGTTACTGTGCTTCAGGCCCCGCCCCCTAGCTGTGATTGACAGCAGCAGAACCCAATGGCCCCCGCTGCTGTGTCTGAGCCAATGAGGAGAAAGAGTGCAGCAATGCTGCTCTCGTGCACAACACTGGATCAACATCAGGCTCAGGTAAAAATGAGGGGGGGGGGGAATTGGGGGAGGAGCTGCACATAGATGTTTTACCCTAATGCACAGAATGCATTAAGGTTAAAAAACGTCTGCCTTTAGAATCACTTTGAAGTGAATATAAAACTTTATCCAGTCCTTGGGACACTGTTCCTCCCACTGACATAAGGCACTATTCCTCTCACTGACACCAACGATGAGGCCCCATTCCATTTAAGGACACCAACAATGAGGCAGTAATACTTCCACTGACACAGACAATGGAGCATTATTCCTTCTACTAACACCAACAATGGGGCATCTTCCACTGACACCAACAATGGAGCATTATTCCTTCTACTAACACCAACAATGGGGCATCTTCCACTGACACCAACAATGGAGCATTATTCCTTCTACTAACACCAACAATGGGGCATCTTCCACTGACACCAACAATGAAGCATTATTCCTTCTACTAACACCAACAATGGGGCATCTTCCACTGACACCAACAATGGAGCATTATTCCTTCTACTAACACCAACAATGGGGCATCTTTCACTGACACCAACAATGGAGCATTATTCCTTCTACTAACACCAACAATGGGGCATCTTTCACTGACACCAACAATGGAACATTATTACTTCTACTAACACCAACAATGGGGCATCTTTCACTGACACCAACAATGGAACATTATTACTTCTACTAACACCAACAATGGGGCATCTTTCACTGACACCAACAATGGAACATTATTACTTCTACTAACACCAACAATGGGGCATCTTTCACTGACACCAACAATGGAACATTATTACTTCTACTAACACCAACAATGGGGCATCTTCCACTGACACCAACAATGGAGCATTATTCCTTCTACTAAACACCAACAATGGGGCATCTTCCACTGACACCAACAATGGAGCATTATTCCTTCTACTAAAACCAACAATGGGGCATCTTCCACTGACACCAATAATGGGGCATTATTCCTTCTACCAACACCAACAATGGGGCATCTTCCACTGACACCAACAATGGGGCATTATTCCTTCTACTAACACCAACAATGGGGCATCTTTCACTGACACCAACAATGGAACATTATTACTTCTACTAACACCAACAATGGGGCATCTTCCACTGAAACCGACAATGGAGCATTATTCCTTCTACTAACACCAACAATGGGGCATCTTCCACTGACACCAACAATGGGACACTCTCCTTGCTTAAAGATAAACACTTGGGCACAATTCCTTCAACTGAAAACAGTGGGATACTATTCGTCCCACTAATACCAACGATGGACCACTATTCCACCCTCTAATGACCACAGGCACTATGCAATATTTTTTCTCCCACTGATTCTGGCATTTTCTCCTCCTACTGGCAGCAGTCTAGACCCCCTAAAGTCTGAAGAAGAACGGAAAAATTGCCCTTTGTTTAGAAAGTTTGGAGACCCCTAATATTTAGCAGTGTTTAAGCCCTGGTTCACATGGCAGTGATTTGGCATGTGATTTAACATGGATATTTATTATAGAAAATAGTACAAAATATTGCTTTTTCTCCTAAGGCCTCATGCCCACGGGCGTTTTTTCAGCCGCGTTTTTGAGCGTTTTTTACAGCTTAAAAACGCCTGTCCATGTTAGTCTATAGCTTCATGCCCACCTAGGCGTTTTTGAGCTGTAAAGAGCATAGGCGTTTGTAAGCTGTAAAAAAAACCCAGGGCCAGTGCGTTCCTCAGCGTCAGAACTAGGCAGGAAAAAACGCGAGCGTCAAAAAACGCGCAAAAACGCGCACTAACGCGTGGTCGCGTTTTTAGCTCCGACATTTTTTTTTTTTTTTCAAAAAAAAAAAAAAATATTTACAATAACATGGACAGGCGTTTTTAAGCTGTAAAAAACGCTCAAAAACGCAGCTGTAAAAACGCCAGTGGGCATGAGGCCTAAATGTACGTTTTTTTTGTTTTGTTTATAGCGCAAAACAAAAAACGCAGAGGTGATCAAATACCACCAAAAGAAAGCTCTATTTGTGGGGAAAAAAGGACGTCAATTTTGTTAGGGTACAACGTCGCACGACCGCGTAATTGTCAGCTAACGCGACGCAGTGCAGAATCGCAAAAGATGCTCTGGTCAGGAAGGGGGTAAATCCTTCCGGGGGTGAAGTGGTTAAACCTTTTTTTTAGCGATGGCAAAATGGCATTTCTCTGGACGAGTTTCCAGACAACAGTGGACCATATCTAACTAATTATCAAAATGGCCACCTGTAATCTCCACTGAATGCCCATATGACAGGGTGACAACACAGGAGCGCACGTGAAAGAAAGGGACAGAGCGTTGTCACCCTATAACAGGAAGTGCCTTAACAAGGACCTTTGGGTATTATTTTAATTCTGGCTGCAGATTTTAAAATATCTAAAGTTGCTTTTAAAATGATTGATACTTTATATATTGGTTCTACCCATACAAGACCTTGATGAAAGAGAACCCAGCTTTATTTTTTCACGCTCGTGTCCAAAGTCCAGGAATATACTGCGTCTTACTCTCCATGATCGTTGTGCAAGAGTCTCTTTGGCAGGATACAAGAGATCAGTGTCTTATCCTATGGAACTCAGTTAAAACAAAGCAACAAAAAGTTTGACATGCTGGCCCTGGTCATTAAACATCAGGAAATGTCTTCTCCATCTGGCCATGATTAGCACACTGGATAAGTGATCAACAAGTTCCAATGAATGTCTTTTTTTTTCTGTAATTACTTACACATCACAATGGGGTTAGGAAGCCAGCTGTAAATCTAAGAACTGTTGTATGCTGGGCTGATTAGAAAAGCTCATTTTCTACAATTAGGATCATTAGGAAGACATCTGCTCATACGTTACCATTAGCATTCCATGTAATGTAATAAGGCCTTCCATAAAAGACAAAAAACAAAAACACAGATATATATATATATATATATATAGTGTATATTATATATAGATATCTTTGTGACGTTCATTGCGGTCTTTAGGGTACAGAAATGAAAGGTCTGTATATGACACAGCGTGTATTCTCCTAAAAAAGGATTGGTGCTTGCCTTAGCCTTCTATAGCCAATATTACTTGCAAATGAGCATCAAAGAGAGTCATGCGATTTATGTAAACCATCCAGCTTGATGTGAGTTTAATTGCTGTTAAAGCTTGGTTACCATTAAATGATTTCTATTGAGTTCCCCCCGGCTGGTAAATAACATTACATTAGTTACAGAATGAAGCATCTGGCAAAAGCAAAAAAAGAGAACTCTAAATTTATAATGGGGGTGAGAAGTGCATTCATAAGGTCAGGAACAGACACCACAACAATTAGGCCGACCATAGGCAAAACTTTTTTTACCCTCTGTCCACCTTATACAGTGCATAGGGACAAATCTGTAGTGCTGGCTATTGTATACGATATCCAACTGTATCTAGCCACTATTCAGCTGACAACTTTCCACCCTATTGGGCAGGAAGGTGCCAACAGGATCACCAATAAAGCAAAGGGTCATATTTCTGGGGATAACAGTTATACCACAGCAGTGACACCAATCTTTCTTATTAGGGATGCACAGAATGGGTTTTTTGGTACCAAAACCGATACCGAAAACAAATCTTGATTGATCCCGAAAACCGAAAGCTGATACCAAAACATTATCCATACCGAATGTGACTGTTTTTAAATAATATTTTTATACAGGAGATGGTCAGAGACTGGGGACATGGTACAGGAGATGGATGGTCAGAGACTGGGGACATGGTACAGGAGATGGATGGTCAGAGACTGGGGACATGGTACAGGAGATGGATGGTCAGAGACTGGGGACATGGTACAGGAGATGGATGGTCAGAGACTGGGGACATGGTACAGGAGATGGACGGTCAAAGACTGGGGACATGGTACAGGAGATGGATGGTCAGAGACTGGGGACATGGTACAGGAGATGGATGGTCAGAGACTGGGGACATGGTACAGGAGATGGATGGTCAGAGACTGGGGACATGGTACAGGAGATGGATGGTCAGAGACTGGGGACATGGTACAGGAGATGGATGGTCAGAGACTGGGGACATGGTACAGGAGATGGATGGTCAGAGACTGGGGACATGGTACAGGAGATGGATGGTCAGAGACTGGGGACATGGTACAGGAGATGGATGGTCAGAGACTGGGGACATGGTACAGGAGATGGACGGTCAAAGACTGGGGACATGGTACAGGAGATGGATGGTCAGAGACTGGGGACATGGTACAGGAGATGGATGGTCAGAGACTGGGGACATGGTACAGGAGATGGATGGTCAGAGACTGGGGACATGGTACAGGAGATGGATGGTCAGAGACTGGGGACATGGTACAGGAGATGGATGGTCAGAGATTGGGGACATGGTACAGGAGATGGATGGTCAGAGACTGGGGACATGGTACAGGAGGAGATGGTCAGAGACTGGGGACATGGTACAGGAGGAGATGGTCAGAGACTGGAGAGCCACCGCCGCGTTGATTACAGCGCTGGGAACATCACAGCTTTCATTTCAATAGCTGTGTGTTCCCTGCGGCGCACCATCACATACAGCCCCTCCCCTTTGTCCGGGCACTTTGATAGACAGATCACCCGTCCAATCCTGGGATGGGTGATCTGTCTATCAAAGTTCCCCGGACAAGGGGGAGGGGCTGTATGTGATGGCGCGCTGCAGGGAACACACAGCTATTGAAATGAAAGCTGTGATGTTCCCAGCGCTGTAATCAACGCGGCGGCTCTCCTCACTTCTCAAACCACACGGCGGCTCTCCTCCCTTTTCAAACAACTATCGGACACCCCCGTAATGGGCAGCACCAGGTGCGGGGGGGGGCGGAGCCCCGCCCCATTTTCGGTATCGTTATTTTTTTTCTTTCGCCATTTTGCCGAAAGGGCCATTATCGGCCGATATTTTTTGGTGGCCGAAATTTCGGTGCATCCCTATTTCTTATGATAAATGCTTCTGCAGGAAGCTTTACACATCACCGACCCCTGCACTGTGCTTTGCACACCACCGACCCCTGCACTGTGCTTTACACACCACCGACCCCTGCACTGTGCTTTACACACCACCGACCCCTGCACTGTGCTTTACACACCACTGACCCCTGCACTGTGCTTTACACACCACCGACCCCTGCACTGTGCTTTACACACCACCGACCCCTGCACTGTGCTTTACACACCACCGACCCCTGCACTGTGCTTTACACACCACCGACCCCTGCACTGTGCTTTACACACCACCGACCCCTGCACTGTGCTTTACACACCACCGACCCCTGCACTGTGCTTTACATACCACCGACCCCTGCACTGTGCTTTACATACCACCGACCCCTGCACTGTGCTTTGCATACCACCGACCCCTGCACTGTGCTTTGCATACCACCGACCCCTGCACTGTGCTTTGCATACCACCGAACACCCAATGCAATCCAATTCCAGTGCGGACCAAAAAAAGGGTCCTGCACCATTTTGGAGCGAATGCGATGCGATTTCGGCCATACAATTTGATGGCTGAAATCGCATCGCACAGACATGGCATGTGATCTTCAAAGCAATGCAGTGTGAATCACATGCAATGTCTGGCATCGCACTAGTGTGAACCAGGCCTCTAAATATATAGTTTTATGAAATTGCAGAGGGGGATTTGTTTAAATATTTGTTGCTCAGGTAAGTATTAGGGGGGCTGCTGTACGGAGAATGCTTTTTATCGTAATGCATGATAAAAAAAAACCAACCCCTTTAAGAATCCGTGTAATATTTATACTTTAAAATAAAAATAAATAGTGCAGCGCTTTAAAAGTCCATATATCAAAGATAGAAAAACAGCACAGTAAATCAGTATATAATCCCCGTGATCTTCATAGATGACACATGGACTCTTGATTGCATGCAGGTGGTAACAGACACACACACAGTGAGAGACCTCCACCAACAGATAAATTGGCCGCTCACCTTCCAACATGGACCCTTTAATTATAGAGGGTCACTGAAAAACTTTCCCTTACGGGTTAATCCAAAGCAGATGAAGATGTAAACTTCCCCAAAAGGATTAGGGTCATCAATTCCATATAACATCAGGATCATTCAAAAACTTCCAGGTATTAAGTTCATAGGGCAGTGTTTACATGTGGAAAATATATAAGCAGACCATAGTGTTTCTCCGTAATAAAAAACAATTTAATGAAAAACGAAAGTAGTGCACTTACATTTAAAAGGCACTAAACCAGTGCCGAGGTACAACAGCGCGTCTGGTGAGACTGTGAATGAACTGCGGGTGACGTCACGAACTTCCCATCCGTACGCACGTTACGTCCCAGTAGGCGGGACTTCATCAGCGGATATGGGAAGAACGCCAGACACCCGCTCTTATAGCAACAAGGCGCCTGTGACTATGGAGACACGATGCAGCGTCACATGACGCCGATAGGGACGTCTGAATCACATGACATCAACCAGGAAGTGTCCCCGTGAGCCAGATATCCACACAAAGACTCCAAAGGCAACCAAAATACATGATAAAAACTTTGAAATAGAAAATATAAATATATATATATCTAAAATTCAACCAGTAAACCAGCCCAGTTGATTAATATAAAATATATGTATATTAATGCAGCGATCAACTCCTACAGTTACTACCGATATGGAGAAAGAAGCTGCTTATACATTGGATAAAAAATAAATAAACAAATCTGGACTGCAGACCTGAATATAGACGTGACATCAACCACAGCCCACAACAATCTCACCAAACCAAAATAAACATACTAAAACAATAATACATTAATAAATCACATATAATAAATGAAAAAAAAAAAAAAAAAAAAAAAAAAAACATCTACGATCTAATTAGCGGTCAGTTATAAAACAATTTATGTCAAATTCGACATTTAACCCGTCAGGGCAAAGAACTCGTGTTTCATGAATCCAATGGGATTCTCTTTTGCTCAGCTGACGGATAAAATTGCCACCTCGCCAATGTCTAGTGACTTTCTCTATGCCCCAGAATCTCAAACCCTTGGGATTTTGTTGGTGGAACTGTTTAAAATGCCTAGAGACATTGTGGGTTTTGACCCCCTTTTTAATATTATTAACATGTTCTGCCACACGAACATGTAGAGGTCTCGAGGTTCGGCCTATATATTGGAGTCCGCAATCGCACTCCAGCATATAGACGACCCCCACCGTGGCGCACGTAATCAATTGTTTAATATTGTATTCTTTATTGGTGGCAGATGCCAAAAAAGACTTCCTTTTCTTAAGATTAACTTTGGAGGTCCTGCACGGGACACAACGGCCACATGCGTAAAATCCACCCAGGAATCTAAACATGCTGTTATCTGACGGTACAGGGGGGTTTAGGACACTAGGTGCCAATCGATCTCGCAAGGACGGGGCTTTCTTATAAATGAATTGGGGTTTCTCCGGTAGAACGGGACCAAGAATCTTATCTTGTTTTAAGATGGACCAATTTTTAACAATAATTTTCTCGAACTTTTTATACTGGACATTGTAGTCCAATATCATTCGAAAATTGTGAGAATCCCCATCAGAAGTTTTACTTCGATCAGTCAATAATGTCTGTCTATCAATCATCTTAACTTGTTCTACCTCTCGGAGCAGAACCTGTTCATCATAACCCTTTTGCACAAATCTAGTGGTCAACACTCGTGATTGGTTTACAAAATCAGATACTTGTGTGCAATTCCGACGCAACCTAATATACTGTCCCCTGGGGATGTTGCACAACCAAGAACGGTGGTGACAACTCCCCAGGGGAATGTACGCATTGCGATCGGTGGGTTTAAAGTGATTGATCAACTTAAAATGATCACTTTCCTTGGTGATGGTAAGATCCAAATAATCAACCTTCTCATTATCTATGGTCCATGTGAGGATAATATTTTTGTTGTTGTCATTAAGATGACTAATGAAAAAATCCAAAGCGGATCTATCACCCTCCCACACCAGGATCAAATCATCAATATAACGAAAATAACAAACTAATTCAGGGGGACGACATGCGAACACTGCCCGTTCCTCCCAGTGGGCCATAAAAATATTGGCCACACTGGGAGCAAAACGGGCCCCCATCGCAACTCCCCTAGTTTGTAAGAAAAAATCCCCATCGTACCAAAAATAGTTCCGGGATAAACAAAAATCCAAACAACTCAAAAGGAACTCCTGATGTCTACCAGACAGCGTAGAGGTGGACAGAGCCCATTCCACAGCCGTCAGTGCATCCTGGTGTCCTATAATGGTGTACAGGGACCCCACGTCTGCTGTCACCAATATACTTTTTTCAGAACACCCCAGAGATTGGAGGATCTGGATAATATGTTTAGTGTCTTTAAGGAATGCTGGCGTTTTAACTACCAGGGGTTGTAAGAATGAATCAATGTATTGCCCTAATCGGGCTGACACTGAGTCAATCCCATTTACTATGGGCCTCCCTGGAGGGTTAACACTGTCTTTATGTAATTTCGGTAGAAAATAAATGATAGGAGTTCTGCAAAACAATGGATCCAGGTAAAGAGCCTCTTTTATGGTCAATATTCCCTGATCTTTACCATCCTCAATGATATGGTGTAACTCATCCTTAAAGGACAACATAGGGTCTGTATGAAGAACTCTATATGTATCCTCATCTGACAATAGGTTACTCATTTCCATTTTATAGTATTCTTTACTCAGGATGACTAACCCTCCTCCTTTGTCCGCTGGACGAATTACAATTTCTTTTCTTTTTTCCAAAGATCCCATACCCCGTTTAATATATTGTGGATCTAATACCTTTTTAATTTTCAATGACTCCAAATCCTTTACTACCATATTCTTGAAGACCTCCATATATTTGCTGTCAACATTAATGGGGTTGAATATTGATTTATTTCGTAAAGAAGAATGGTCACCCCTAACAAGTGGTGTAGCCCTACTAGTGTTGGATAAAAAATATTTTTTCATGTTCAAACTTCTAATGTATTTTTGCAAACTTACGTAAGTTTGGAATTTGTTCAAATTTTTGGTTGGGGCAAATTTAAGCCCTCTATCCAGGACTTTGATTTCATCATCATTTAATGTTACCCCACTTAGATTATAAATTCCTGCTCCCGTTATGGTTTCGACCTTTTGTAATCGCCTACCCCCTCTCCTTCCTCTCTGTCTTTTCTTTTTCTTGGGGTACCTACATTGGGCGGTGGATACTGTGGCAATTGTCTCCACCATTCCCCTAGGTTGGGTCTGTGTACAGGGGGTCCAGTTTGGTATCCCCCACGTGACCCTAAAAAATCCCCCCTATCGTGGTCAGAGTGGTTGGCTAACGGTGCAAAACTATTTTGCATAGGAAACCCCCTATTTTGGGGGTAATGGGGCCTCCCTCTATTGGATGGGTCAGCCCCATCTCCAAAATTACGAGAATCTCTCCATGGTTGGGATGCATTCTGATAATAAGATGATGTTGGATAATCATTTTCATAATGGGGGGTTGGTTGATAATTACCTTTACCTCTACCTCTTTTGTTCTTACCCCTTTTGGGGGGACCCCTATTAGGGTAATCATGAGGGGAAGAAAACCTCTCATGACTCAGGGATTTTGATTATTTGACCCTTAGTGTTCAGCTGCTTAGTAGTACATTATAGTTTATTGCGCGGATTTGTTTCTTTTTACATACTCTGATTTCTCAATATTTATACTTTCCCAAATTGAAAAGCAACTTAATTCACTCACCATAGGCAAAATGTTATTGATAATACATACCCTTGACCCCTGCCCTACTTATTCCTGACCCTGCACAGCTCACGCCCGGCCCCTGCACCCTGCGCAGCTCACGCCCGGCCCCTGCACCCTGCGCAGCTCACGCCCGGCCCCTGCACCCTGCGCAGCTCACGCCCGGCCCCTGCGCAGCTCACGTCCGGCCCCTGCACCCTGCGCAGCTCACGTCCGGCCCCTGCACCCTGCGCAGCTCACTCCTGACCCCGGCTAGAAAAACAGGCAAGGTACAGCTGTCTCCAAAACATACCTGGCCATCAGACCGAGGGGGCACCTGGCCAGCCTAATATAAAGACAACGGTATAAATACATACACTGCCATCTCATATAGAGAACATAGCTCCCTCTGTATGTGTTCTGGATGAAATGGCTTTGATTTTTATGTTCAAACACAGCATGAAAGCAATGCTCGGATGCATCTTTAATTGCAGCTCGTCTATAAATTACTTTCAGACAAGAGATCAATATATTCAACTATTCTGCAATTCAATTTCCTCCATTTCAACCAAATGGATTGGCTTTTATCACAATCAGCTAATTAAGAGCCTTCTTAGTCTTCTCTTCCACTATGCAAATAAAGGAAAATATACAAAGAGAACACAATGCAAACATCACTTTACCATAAAAGAGGTACCTAATGTTGTTATATGGAAAAAAATCTACCCCCCCCCCCCCCCCTTAAATGCAGCCACATGAATAATCCACCTATACTGAGAAGCCTTCAGGTGGATCTTGCTGCAAGATGAACGATCCATTTATAATGTCTGCCCCCCCCCCCCCCAATCCCTGTAAAAATCACCTGCTATAAACATGTGCAAAGCACCTATGAAAGGGAAACTATTTTATATTTACCTTACCCATTCTTTATAACACCGCTGGGTGTAAAGACACCTTCCTTCAGGGGGGGGGGGGGGGGGGGGGGGTTCATTTGAGAATCTTGCAAAAAGACACTCCAGTCCACTGCCAAGGTATCTTCTCACAAGATTTGTCCTGCTTTGTATACCCCCGGTTCTAGCCGCAAGGAATGTAATGACATGTTGGAGGCAGCAGCTAATGAGAAGTCAAGTGTAAAATCTAGGTTTTTTTTCTTCACAGGAACATTTTGCTTTCAGCACGTGATTTTTACAGAAGAGGTCCTGGAGATTGTAGGTTGACCTTGCATTTTAAAGTGGTTGTGCCGAGTGAAGAGACCGTCCTCTGGTGATACACACAGAGCTGAAACAAATCCTCCTACATAAGTTGTACCTGTTTATTTGCAGTCTTCTCTACATCTGTTCAAAGTGCAGAATTTATAAAGCTTGTCTAAGCATTTAAAAAGCAAGGGGTGGATAGCTGAAGTTACTCTGCAGAGCTCAGTGAAGAGAGCTCAGAGCTAATTGGAGGGGAGGGGAGGGGAGGGAAGGGACAACCACCCCCCCCCCCCCCCCAGCACACACGAACAGAGCTGAGGCTGCAAATAAGCTGGAGATCCCTCCCCTGTCACCTTTTTTTTCTCTGTGTCAGGAAAACGTGTCAGAAGTGACTCATGCTGACAGCAGAGGAATAAGGCAGCCAACAGAAATGACACCTATTGATCTTAATTGGGACAAACACACTATAGAGGGATATGCTTTGTTCATATTTCATGTCGGAGGTTTACAACCACTTTAATGCAAGGTTAACTTTAAAGTGAACTCGTAAGGGTAGAACTGCATTTTCCATTTCCACTAAACATGAATAACCCAACCTTTATAAACAGCTCCCAAATTTCTATCAAGTCCACTTTAAAAAAATTAAAATAAAAAATGTGAATCCCAATAAGACATCAAAGCAGCAACAAGCTTAGCAGATGGCTCATGGCTGTAAAATACACGCCGGCTCATGGCTGTAAAATACACGCCGGAATGATCAAGCAGCAAACATTTCAAGGAAAGGGTTAACACTAGGTGAAGCAGCAGCACAAAGTACAATATCAGCACATGGTAATCGTGGCATAAAGGGCCAATTATTTGTATATTATTTACATGTATGTGACAATACAGGATTATGGTGGGCATAGTTATTTATGTGCGGATATGATTGTGTAAGAAAGTCTCAATTTTCACCGTATTCTTAGCGGAAGCTTTCCTGCTCTGGTCTCCAGGGCATCTCAATTTTCACTCTGCTGCAAACAGTGGGCAGCTGTAATATCACTAATTAGCAGATAGCATTATCTACAGCCTGGGTACACTGAGCTAAGCTGACCTAATGGAGCAAGAGATAGTTGGGCGCCCTACTTAAAAAGATGTAAACTCAAAACTGTGCTGCTTCTTCAATATCCCTTTATTCACTTAGTACTACCCTGAAAATTGGTGAAGGTCTTCACTTTCAAAATGGTGCCTTATTTCTCCATTCTTATCTAGGGCTAATCCATTTCAATGAAGGCCAACTTTCCTTAACCCTGTCCCACCCGCCCCAGCATTCCATAAAATCGTTCTGAACCCCCTGGAGAGGGAAGTGTGGGAAGGATCGGCAATCATGTGACCACTGTGATTGGTAGTCGGCATGACCGACAACTAATCGTTAGTGGAAACCGAGAGCAGTCTTTGACAACTTGGTCTCTGTGCTGGAAGGGCGCTCTCCGCACAGAAACAATGGCCGCCCATACGTATGAATGGGCATGTTGACATTAAAGCTCATCCCTTTGGATACATATGCTTTAACCTCTTGCTGCCCACGTAACGCATATCTAAACCCTAAACCAAAAGATTTATAGATTGTACCTTGCCAGCCCTTAGATGTTACCTGATTTCAGGGATTCACTGCCCTGTGTAGGAACACTCTAGAGAGCAGGGTTTGACAAATTTGCTTGGAATCTAGGAGCCAGCTAAAAAAGTTAGGAGCCAGGAACGCGCCCCGTCCCGCCGAGCTCGTGCGCAGAAGCGAACGCATACGTGAGTAGCGCCCGCATATGAAAGCGGTGTTCAAACCACACGTGAGGTATCGCCGCGATCGGTAGAGCGAGAGCAATAATTCTAGCCCTAGACATCCTCTGTAACTCAAAACATGCAACCTGTAGAATTTTTTAAACGTCGCCTATGGAGATTTTAAAGGGTAAAAGTTAGTCGCCATTCCACGAGCGGACGCAATTTTGAAGCGTGACATGTTGGGTATCAATTTACTCAGCGTAACATTATCTTTCACAATATAAAAAAAATTGGGCTAACTTTACTGTTGTCTTATTTTTTTATTTAAAAAAAAGTGTATTTTTTCCCAAAAAAGTGCGCTTGCAAGACCGCTGCGCAAATACGGTGTGACAGAAAGTATTGCAACGACCGCCATTTTATTTTCTAGGGTGTTAGAATAAAAAATATATATAATGTTTTGGGGGTTCTAATTAGAGGGAAGGAGATGGCAGGGAAAACAGACAGGGAAACTCCATTAGCATTGCTGGTTGTCATACCAACTGCCACCACAAGATGGCGCTAGTTCACAGAAGGAAGCATAGGCCTGCAGAAGGCCGCAAAGCCGCGGCCTCAATTACCGGCCGGCGCGGCCCGACACGATCCCGCGGCGCGGAGGGGGGGGGCACCGAGACACAGGATACCCCAGCTGTGCTGCCCTAGGCGCCAGGTCGCTAATTCTAGTCGCAATGGCGACCTGGTGCCCGGGGTTTGTCGAGCCCTGCTAGAGAGGGGTACTATTTAGGGATTCGGAAATTGTTTTTCTGGGGGGGGGGGGGGATTTGGGGGTGCTTGTGGGTTTGGGGGAGGTGGGATATGCATGCCAGTACCATGTCTCAGATGGGAGGCATACATCTCTCTTTTAGTCCATTGCTCACGCAGTCGCTGGATTAACCATGGGACATTTTGGGGTTTGGTTGCCCATTAGTTAGGGGACCAAGGTTTTTTCTATATGTCTTTTGGTATTGTTTTTGATACATTTTATAGTACTTAATAAATGGCAGTTAACTCTTTAGGGAGTGTTCATGTCTGTCTTCTTTATTTTATTTTTGTGGTAGCCCTTAGATGTAGTTACTGTGTCTTCATTTTCACATGGCAATTCAAATTCTGCCCCTTCATGTCTATGCTTTTCATGCGCTGTCTCTATGGAGGCAGCCATGACTGTCAGGACTGGATCTTAAACAGTGAAGCCCCGTACACACGAGCGGGTTTTCCGACTGGAAAACTGCGAGGAGAGTTTTTGGCCAGGAATCCCGGCCATGTGTATGCTCCCTCGCAGTTTTTTTGAGGGAAAACTGCCAAAAAACGGCGGACAAAAAAAAAAAAAGAGAACCTGCTCTCTTTTTCCCGCCGGGATTCCCGGCAAACTTTTTCCCGGCAGTTTTCCTTTGGGAAAAACTGCGATGGAGCATACACACGGTCGGGATTCCCGACCAAAGCTCTCGGCTGAGTTTTCCCGACGGGAAAACCTCTTGTGTGTATGGGGTAAAAGTTACCGAGCAGGTTCTTGGTTTTCCCCCCAGGATTTACGACGGATCTTTTCCCGCCAGGAATCCCGCTCGTGTGTACTAGGCATAAGCGTTAGGGACCACACTACACAGAGGAGCCTTGACAAGGCAGTATGGCTTCCACATACACCGATCAGCTATAATATGACCACCCACCATAATCTGTTGAGGCATGGACTCCACTAGACCTCTGAAGGTATGTTGTGGTATCCATTGTAAAAAACCCAACCAAAACAGATTGCTTGGAGTGGAAATACCCGCTTAGTGCCACACCCCTTTTAGGGGACGTGCATCCAAAAAGTTCCAGTATATTTACTTTGAGAAGCAGGTAGTTCAAGGTCAAGTGCCGGTGCAACCGGACTTGGACTTTTCATGCATGCATGAGACCTGATTTATTTTCCATCAGACTGCATTTTTCAGCCTGGTCATGGTTTTGTGGGCTAATTCGCGTTTTTGGAGGTTTCCACCGGCCGGGAGATGGGAGGACGGCGTGTTTGAGGGGGTAATTCGTGTTAGGGTCCTCTTTTGGGACACTGGAGTGGGGGTGGGGGTGGGAGAGTTGCTTGGGTGGGACGGGGATGTTTGTTTCCATGGGTTAGCTGACTGACTTGGTCAATGGGTTTGTGCTGTTTTTTGTACTTTTGATGTCCAATAAATTATATTTTTTACTGCAATAGTAGACTTTGAGGTGCTTTATCCTAGTGGGGATTTTTTTTATATGTTGTGGTATCTAGCAGCAAGGCAACAGTAGCAGAGTATTCAAGTTGCAAGGTGGGGCCCCCATGAATCAGACTTGTTTTTCCAGCCAATTCCACAAAGCCTTGATTGAAGTGAGATCTGAAGAATTTGGAAGCCAAGTCGTTCTCAAACCACCATTTTTGAAGTCATCAGACCAGGCCACCTTCTTCCATTGCTCTGTGGTCCCGTTCTGATTCTCCCATGCCCATTGTTGGTGCTTTTGGCTGTAAACACAGGTCAGCGTGGGCACCCTGACCAGTCTGACTATACAGCCCCATACATAAACTATGACGCATTGTGTGTTCTGACACCTTTTTATCAGGACCAGCATTTGAGCTACAGGTGCTCAGAGATTGCATCGGCCAGTCTTCCCACCATCAGTGAGCCTTGGACACCCAGGAGCATGTCCTGGTTTGCCAGTTTTCCTTTCTTGGACCACTTTTGGTAGGTAGTGACCACTGCAGACTGGGAATATCCCACCCATTTACCCGTTTTATCCCACCCATTTCCAGGTGCCATTGTAACGAGATATAGAATTCACTTTAACTGTCAATGGTCATAATGGTATGGCTGTTTGGTGTATATTTGCAAATGCATCCAAACTTGATTTTTAATAAAAAAAAAAAAAAAAGTTGGAAGGAGTGCTGGCTATTTTTTAACCCTGGATTTGTACAGTGCCATTGTAGGCTCTTTATATTGATGGTGACATTTTAGGACAGATTGACGAATGTAATTGGACTTTAATGCTCGATTTACATATGAGCCGCATGCAGCTCACAGCAGGGTCCAGTGTGTGCTGGTTCAGTTTCAGGTCCGATTTCAGCCTGAATTTTGACCTGAAACGGACCAAAACACGCACAGCGTTTTTCTGCAAAACACACTGGACTTGCTGCGGAAATATATGTCAACTGGCTCCATAGAGAGCCAGCCAAAATGTCCTGCTATTGCGAATTGGATGCAGTGATTCCGCATCCAATTCGCAATGGTGTAAACCCAGCCTAAAGTGGTTGGAAACTCTTACATTATACCCAGTGAAGTGACTGGTCTCAGGTGATACACAGAGATGAAACAAATCCTCCTACATATGTTGTACGTGTTTATCTGCAGTCTTCTCTTCTTTAAATCTATTCAAAGTCGAGAACTTATAAAGTGGGTCTGAGCTGTCAGAAAAAAAAGGGACGGAGAGCTGAAATTACACACGGCAGAGCTCAGTGAGGAGAGCGGTGAGAGCTGATTAGAGGGAAGAGACACCCCCCCTCCCCCCCACACAGGAACAGAGCTGAGGCTGTCAATCGGCTTAAGCTCCCTCCGTGTCACCTTTTTTCTCTTGGTGTCAGGAAAACTTGTCATGCCGTGTACACACGACCGTTTTTAATGGCATTGAAAAAAAAACAAAGTTTTTCTCAACATGATTCTTCTCAAGCCTGCCTTGCCTACACACTATTGTGAAAAAAAAAATGCTTGAGCAAAGCGCAGTGACATACAACACGTACGACGGCACTATAAAGGGGAAGTTCCATTCGGATGGTGCCACCCTCTGGGCTGCTTTTGCTGATCCTCGTGTTAGTAAAGTTTGGTGAGGGACGATTCGCGCTTTTCAGCCTCGTGCTCTTCAGTCCGTTACAGCGTGACGAATGTGCTATCTCCATTATGAATGCTAGTTTTACCAGAACGAGCGTTCCCGTCTCATAACTTGCTTCTGAGCATGCGCGTTTTTTTTCATGTCGTTAAAGCCTACACACGGCTGTTTTTTACGACGAGAAAAACGCCGATGTGAAAAACAATGAGAAAAATGCAATTTTTTAATTTGGTCATTAAAAACGATTGTGTGTGGGCTCCAGAGCATTTTTCACGACGTGAAAAATGGGCATTAAAAATTTGGAACCTGCTCTATTTTTTCTCGTTGTGAAAAACAGTCGTGTGTACGCGGCCTCAGAAGCGATTTATACTGATAGCAAAGGAACAAAGCAGCAGACAGAAATTACACTTTGTGCTCTTAATTGAGACAAGTACACACCCTAGAGGGATATGCTTTGTTCATATTTCATGTCTGAGGTTTATAACCACTTTCCTACCCAGCCATAGTCAAATGACGTCCACAGATGGGATCTCCCATCCTGGGTGGGCGTCATATGACGTCCTCGGCTTTGTAGGGGGATATCTGAATGATGCCTGCAGCTAGAGGCATCATTCAGATATCCTTCTGTCCTCCATCCGGCGCACGATAGGAAGCATAGAGATGACTGGTGACCAGATGGTCACCAGTCATCTCTATGACCGTCGGAGGCCTGGGCGCGATGTGATGACGTCACGCCCGGGTCCTCAGATGTAAACAAAGCCGCCATTGCGGCTAGTAAAACATGAGATCAGTGAATTTTTTTTCGCGATCTCATGCTTTCCAGCCTGAAGGAGAGATGTGGGGTCTTATTGACCCTGCATCTCTCAATAAAGAGGACCTGTCACACACCATTCCTATTACAAGGGATGTTTACATTCCTTGTAATAGGAATAAAAGTGATCAAAAAAAAATTCATGTAAAATAAGTGTAAAAATAAAAAAAAATAAGTAAAAAAAAAAAATAAATAATAAAAAAGAAAAAAAAAAGGTAAACGCCCCTGTCCCCGGTAGCTCGTGATCGGAAGCGAACGCACACACAAGTCCCGCCCACATATGTAAACGCCGTTCAAACCACATATGTGAGGTATCGCCACGTGCGTTAGAGCGTGTGCAACAATTCTAGCACTAGACCTCTGTAACTCTAACCTGGTAACCTGTAAAAACAATTAAAGCGTCGCCTATGGAGATTTTTAAGTACCGAAGTTTGGCGCCATTCCATGAGTGTGCGCAATTTTAAAACGTGACATGTTAGGTATCTATTTACTCGGTGTAACATCATCTTTCATATTTTACGGTTTTGTTATTTTTTAATTCATGAAACCATTTTTTTCCTTAAAAAAAGGCATTCGAAAAATTATTGCGCAAATACCGTGCAAGAGAAAAAGTTGCAATGACCGTAAATTTTATTCCCTAGGGTGTCTGCTAAAAAAAAACATATATAATGTTTGGGAGTTCCGAGTAATTTTCTAGCAAAAGAATGATGTAGGAGAGAAGTACCAGAATAGGCCCGGTATTGAGGTGGTAAAAATAGCCCGGGGTTGAAGTGGTTAAACATTTCCGTTACATGGTGGAATGCAGGGCCTATTAGTTTACACAATACAAATAAGGTTCTTTGTGTTTTCCCTCCTGAAAATATTCTTAGCCTCAAAAGAAAAATACTATGAATTTGCCTGTGTCCTTTACTGCAGTGTTTCTCCACTCCAGTCCTCAAGGCGCCCCAACAGGTCATGTTTTCAGGATTTCCATTATTTTGCACAGGTGATTTGACCAGTTTCACTGCCTTAGTAATTACCACAGCAGTTTCATCTGAGGGAATCCTGAAAACATGACCTGTAGGGGCGCCTTGAGGACTGGAGTTGAGAAACACTGCTTTACTGTATAATTAAAATATGACATTTTTGTTTTTGGGCTTACATGTGCTTTAAAGTGCATATCCACTTTGGCCATGTAATTAATTAGGTGATTAAACAGAAAGATGACATGGGTGGGGTAGAGGTATGAACTGGCCAGAAAATGAGCTGTCTATGGGGGGGCCTTCAGAGGTACAGGAAAAAAAAAAAAAAAAATGTTGCATCTTCACAGAGCGGGTTGTAGCCATTGCAAAATCCCAGTGTTGTGTCATGTGACCTTTCTGAACACCAAGACTGCTTAGTGCCCACCAACATTTACACCACACTGCGTGCTGGTGACAGCTGAAACTGTGCACAACTTTCTATCTGGAAACAAGATAAAACTGAAACACTTGACACAAACCGCACTAAATACACAAATGGCCACATAATGAAACATGCTAGGAAGCACATTGTAACAACATGCCTGTTTGCTAAACACAATGGCCAAGTCAGCCAAAGCAGACAGATGCCGCAGTTTACACATAACACACACCTTGCGAAGGCTGGCTGCCCACTGACTATGAATGCCGCATTCAGCTCTCACAAAGAGAGACTTGAAGAAAATGCATGTTATTAGCTGCTGCACAGCCTAACCCCTTCTCTGCCAGCTTCTTCCACAACGCCTCCTGAGGGGAAACGTCCAACTTTACCTTGTGGAGTCCCTCTACAGAAAACATACCACGTTCCACACAATTTTAAAGGATAATGATAGGCCTTTTAACTTTTTGGCTAGATATATATACAAAAGTTATTAAAAGAGGAAGTAAACTTCCATCTTTGAATTTTACCCATCGGTAAGCCTATATATAGGTAGTATAAATACAGTGCCTTGAAAAAGTATTCATACCCCTTGACATTTTCCACATTTTGTCATGTTACAACCAAAAACGTAAATGTATTTTATTGGGATTTTATGTGATAGACCAACACAAAGTGGCACATAATTGTGAAGTGGAAGAAAAACGATAAATGGTTTTCAATTATTTTTTTTTACAAATAAACATGTGAAAAGTGTGGCGTGCATTTGTATTCAGCCCCCCTGAGTCGATACTTTGTAGAACCACCTTTTGCTGCAATTACAGCTGCAAGTCTTTTTAGGTATGTCTCTACCAGCTTTGCACATCTAGAGAGTGAAATTTTGCCCATTCTTCTTTGCAAAATAGCTTAAGCTCTGTCAGATTGGATGGAGAGCGTCTGTGAACAGCAAGTCTTGCCACAGATTCTCAATTGGATTTAGGTCTGGACTTTGACTGGGCCATTGTAACACAATTATGCTTGGATCTAAACCATTCCATTGTAGCTCTGGCTGTATTGTTTAGGGTCGTTGTCCTGCTGGAAGGTGAACCTCGACCCCCGTCTCAAGTCTTTTGCAGAACAGCAGGTTTTCTTCTAAGATTGCCCTGTATTTGGCACCATCCACCTTCCCATCAACTCTGACCAGCTTCCCTGTCCCTGCTGAAGAAAACATCCCCACAACATGATGCTTGCCACCACCATGTTTCACAGTAGGGATGGTGTGTTCAGGGTGATGTGCAGTGTTATTTTTCCGCCACACATAGCATTTTGCTTTTAGGCCAAAAAGTTTAATTTTGGTCTCATCTGACCAGAACACCTTCTTCCACATTTGCTATCTCCCCCACATCACGGCTTCCCAAAAACTGCATCGGGACTTATGGCTTTCTTTCAACAATGGCTTTCTTCTTGCCAGTCTTCCATAAAGGCCAGATTTGTGGAGTGCATGACTAATAGTTCTCCTGTGGACAGATTCTCCCACCTGAGCTGTGGATCTCTGCAGCTCCTCCAGAGTTATCATGGGCCTATTGGCTGCTTCTCTGGTTAATGCTCTCTTTGCCTGGCCATGTCTTGTTAGGTTTGAAGTTGTGCCATACTCTTTCCATTTTCAGATGATGGATTGAACAGTGCTCCATAACCTAACCCTGCTTTAAACTTCCCCAATTTATCCCTGACCTATCTGGTGTGTTCCTTGGCCTTCATAATGCTGTTTGTTCACGAAGGTTCTCCAACAAACCTCTGAGGGCTTCACAGAACAGCTGTATTTATACTGAGGAATAAAATTACACACAGGTGGACTCTAATAATTAGGTGACTTCTGAAGGCAATTGGTTCCACTAGATTTTAGTTAGGGGTATCAGAGTAAAAGGGGGCTGAATACATATGCAAGCCACACTTTTCAGATATTTGTTAAAAAATAAAAAAAATAAAAAATAAAAAAGGAAACCATTTATCATTTTCTTTCCACTTCACAATTATGAGCTACTTTGTGTTGGTCTATCACATAAAATCCATTTACGTTTTTGGTTGCAACATGACAAAATTTGGAAAATTTCAAAAGGGTATGAATACTTTTTCTAGGCACTGCCTCTCCTAAACGTGCATTGTTTAAAAGATATTTACTGCACATGCAGCCAGTGCCATCACTGGTGCATGCGCGCTAAAAGAACGGCCACCCCTGCCGTTCCTTCAGAGCCCTGTGCCGTGCCCGGCGGATCCCGTCCGCAGTCACAGAGCCGGTGTCCCTTACCCGGAAGCAAGATGGGTGAAGATGGAAGCGGCCTCTAGTGATGACATTATGAAAAGTTTCACATAATGTGCTAGTATGCGATGCAATTGCCTTTGCAGATATGAAAAAATAAATAAAAAAAATAGTAGAACTTGATTGAAATGACATTGCGTTCACATTTATGCACCACAGCACCTTGTGATGTGGTGTAGTGCGTTGCAACACACTGTGGTGAAAAGATTGTGCACTTCTTGTTCCCCCCCCCAACATATACCACTGAAGTGTGGTGGAATGAACTGAACACATAGGACACAAGGCAAGTTGCCTTATCTATGCAGCAAGGCTGCGCAGTGCAACGCATTATGGTGTGAACAGGCCCTCAATCTGTCCTGACTAAAAACAACACGCTCTATATATCCAGATAGCATATGTCAACAGTTCTTAAGAGGAACTCCAAGGAGAAGTATTTATGTCTTAACCGTCCCTTCAAAAAAAATCACTCTGATATTACAGAGAACGACTCTCTCCGTCTCTGTAGTCCAGCCAGAACTTAGGCCTCATGCACACTGGACTTTATAAAAACACCAGTAGTGTTAGCTGTAGAAAGCTGTAGAATGAGTTCGGGCTGGGGAAAAAAAATCGATTTTAATCTTGAATCGAGTTGAGGGGTCAAATCGATGAAAATTTTCAGCAAATAGATATATTTTTTTTTTTTTTCACCAGGACCGGCGCCGACACCGCGCCGGTCCTGAGGAGCTGCTGGCAGGAGTTTTTAGGCGAGGCCGCGGCTTCGGCCTAGTCCGCGAGGCCGGACGCCGCGGACTAGGCCAAAGCCGCGGCCTCGCCTAAGAACTCCTGCCAGCAGCTCCTCAGGACCGGTGCAGTGTCCATCCAAAAAAAAAAAAAACTAGATTCGAATCGTGAATTGATTTTTTTTTTATATAAAAAAAAAAAAAATTCGCAGATTTTTTTGGGGGGAGAAAATCGCCCAGCTCTAGAATGAGTTTTGCAGTGTGTTTGCAGTAGCATTTTTCAGCATTTTTTTAGCAAAACTATACTCCCACAAAAGCTTATGGCTCAAAAACGCTGATAAATGCTGAATAGCAGCACAGCTGAAAAACACTTCTTAGGCCTCATGCACACTGGACTTTATAAAAAAAAGGCAGTAGCGTTCGCTCTAGAAAACTGTAGCTGTAGAGCACGGGTAGGCAAACTCGAAACTCCAGCTGTGGTGGAATTACAAATCCCATCATGCCTCTGCCTCTGGGGTTTGATTGGGATTGTCAGGGTCTTGCAATGTCTCATGGGACTTGTAGTTTCAAAACAGCTGGAGAGCCGAGGTTGCCTACCCCTGTCTAGAGTGATAGGAAAAGGGTGAGACGGTTTCAATTCCCCCTTTTCCTCATGGGACAGCAGAAGGAAGGGCAGTTTTAAGTCTCCCCTGAGAGCTCGTGGCTCTCAGTGGAGGCTTCTGGGTCACATGGCTTGGCAGAGGTCATGTGACCTCTGCTGGGTCATGTGATTTTTGAAATTTAGAGAGTTCTAGAACCCCAAAGGGGGTTCCGTCGAAGCAGGTTCAGTTGCCTCAGAAGACCGAGCTGTGGTGCTCAGTTCCCTCCCCTTTTATGTCGCGGCTGTTATGTGGTGGTGCCATCTTTGTCCAATGCATAGGGGGACAGATATGTTTGCAAAATAAAGATGTATGGATAAAGATGAATAATATTTGGTGAAGTGTTTAATTTGTTTTGGGAAGTTATTGATTCTGGAATATAGTTATACAGCCTGAGTCGTAGTGGCTAGGTTGTTTTAGGCTTATATAATGAGTGATATTTGTTATGAATTACTCTATTGTTTTAAAACTTAATTCCAAATATTTGTCTAGCGTTTTTGCAGTAGCGTTTTATTAATTTTTTTAACCACTTGCTTACTGGGCAGGCGAAATTTCAGCTTTCAGCACTGTCACGCTTTGAATGACAATTGCGCGGTCATGCGACGTGGCTCCCAAACAAAATTGGCGTCCTTTTTTTCCCCCACAAAAAAAAGCTTTCTTTTGGTGGTATTTGATCATCTCTGCGGTTTTTATTTTTCGCGCTATAAACAAAAACAGACCGTCAATTTTGAAGAAAAAAAAAGATTTTTTTTACTTTTTGCTATAATAAATATCCCATTTTTTTTTTTTTAAAAACATTATTTTTTCTCAGTTTAGGCCGATATGTATTCTTCTACATATTTTTGGTAAAAAATAAAATAAATAAAAAAAAAAAAAAAAAAAAAAATCGCAATAAGCGCATAGCGATTGGTTTGCTCAAAAGTTATAGCACCTACAAAATAGGGGATAGAATTATGAATTTTTTTTTTTTTTTTTACTAGTAATGGCGGCGATCTGCGATTTTTGTCAGGACTGTGATATTACGGCAGACACATCGGACTCTTTTGACACATTTTTGGGACCATTCACATTTATACAGCGAACAGTGCTATAAATATGCACTGATTACTGTATAAATGTGACTGGCAGGGAAGGGGTTAACACTAGGGGGCGATCAAGGGGTTAAATATGTGCCCTGCTAGGTGATTCTTACTGTGGGGGGGGGGGGGGTGACCTATGGTTGTCCCTATGTACAAAGGACACACCATCGGTCTCCTCTCCCTGACAGGGCGTGGATCTCTGTTTACACACGGGGGGGGGGTGTCGTCCGGAGAATGATACAGGTTATACCCCAAATATGGGGCGAATTCATTGTGAAGGGACTGCCAATGCCCCAAGACAGATGAAAAAGTACATGCTTGGTGGTGGGCTGCTGTGCCCTGGCATTCACAATGACCTCACATAGAGCAGGTGCGTAGGCATGTGTTGTGGCAACTCATTGGACAGGTCTACCTACCAGTAACAAGGAATACCTCCTAAACGTGCACCGTTTAAGAGATATGCAGTGTCTCTGCAATTGGTGACATCACCGACGCCAGCGCTCTGCAGGAACGGCAGAGCACTGTGCCGTAAACAGTAATTTGCTCGCGCATACGCAGCAGTGGCATCATCGCGGCTCGCCTATTTAAAGGACCAAAGCCCGCAAACCCAGAAGAATTGAGACCAGGTGAATATGGAAGCCCTGTCAGCGGTGAACAGCGTGCTTCTGGAGGGCTTCATTTCAAGGTAAGTCTTTCATAATGTGCCAGTATGCGATGCACACTAGCACATTATGACTTTACCTTGCAGGGAGAAGATTTTTATTATTTTTTAGATAACTTTACTTCCACTATAACATCTTCTCAATGGTCCTAGAAGCCCCAATTCCTAGGTTTGGACAAACGAACACTTGCCGAGAGCTGACCTGTCCTCTTTTGCAATAGGATGGAAAGGGACAGGTCCAGCTCTTGATACTGCTAGAAGTGTTGGAAATCGCATATTAGAGCAGGGTTCGACAAACTCCTGGCGCCAGGTTGCCATTGCGACTAGAATTAGCGACCGGGCACTGCACAGCTGGGGTAACATGTGTCTCCGTGAGCCGCCCCCCCCGCTGCGCGATCACGTCGGACCGCACCGGCCAGTAATTGAGGCCGCGGCTTTGCGGCCTTCTGCAGGCCTATGCTTCCTTCTGTGATCTGGCCCCTCTTTTGGTGGCCGTTGGTATGACAAGACAATTAGCAATGCTAATGGAGCGTCCCCTGTCTGTTTTCACTGCCATCTCCTTCCCTCTAATTAGAATCCCCAAACATTATATATATTTTTTATTCTAACACCCTAGAGAATAAAATGGCGATCATTGCAATACTTTGTCACACCGTATTTGCGCAGCGGTCTTACAAACGCACTTTTTTGGGAAAAAATACTTTTTTTTTTATTAAAAAATAAGACAACAGTAAAGTTAGCCCAATTTTTTTTTTTATATTGTGAAAGATAATGTTACGCCAAGTAAACTGATACCCAACATGTCACGCTTCAAAATTGCGTCCGCTCGTGGAATGGCGGCAAACTTTTACCCTTTAAAATCTCCATAGGCGATGTTTAAAAAATTCTACAGGTTGTATGTTTTGAGTTACAGAGGAGGTCTAGAGCTAGAATTATTGCTCTCGCTCTACCAATCACGGCGATACCTCACATGTGGTTTGAACACCGCTTTCACGTATGAGTTCGCTTCTGCGCGTGAGTTGACGGGACGGGGCGCGTTCCTGGCTCCTAACTTTTGTAGCTGGCTCCTAGATTCCAAGTTAATTTGTCAAGCCCTGTATTAGAGTGTCCTGGTATTTGGCGCTCCCATTGCACTTGTAAAAACAAAAGTATATGCGGATATTTTAAAGGAGATCTGTACTGGGGAAATATAAAAGCTGCCATAGCCGATTTCTAAGAATCGTCTTCGTAATCATATTTAATTACATTTTAATAAGGCAACAATAGTGAATGACTGCTTTGGTTACAGTGTGTTATCACCCATTGACTTATGCCTTATTGAACATTCTTTCTAAAAAAAAAAACAAAAAAAAAAAAAAACGTAAGTGTCCTAGAACATTAGGAGAAGAGAACACAAAGAAATTACAAAGTAAGGTGTGTGAATTAAAAAGCCATCAGTGCTCAATGTAGCTGTCAAGCCATTATTGAGCCAATTCAAAAATAAATAGCACAAAACTCCAAGCCCAGCCAATGACTATTCAATTAGATTTTTTTCTTTTCTTTTAATGTGACAGAGCTCATTCAATACCTGGTAACCCTTTACATATACTAATAGCACAGGTCATTAATGACGGTTCTTTCTTCCAGCTCTGCCCCCAGCACAGCTCCTAAAGTATGGAGGCTACCACTGCTGGCAAGCTGATGCAATGCCTCCAGTATTTTCTGAGGCTTTGACTTGGAACAGTAGGTTAGCAAACTTCACTGCTTTGTATAAATAATTGCAGATTAGAACAACAAAAAGCATTGAAGCCATAGACAGCCAGGCAATTAGCACTTCGCACCAATGCATGTTTGCTTGATGCATTAATTTACCTTGAGATCAAGGGAAATTCAGCAAAAGTACACATCACTGCATGCACTAAGAAGCACAGCGACGCATCATGATGTGTTGACAGGTGGTCTTATGCGTTCTCATTCATTTCAAAGGGAAACCCATCTGGAGGAAAAACGCTGCGATGCGACTAGGCTTTAACCGTCTGGCTGCCATTGCTGATCAAATGGCTTTAGTATTATTGTGTCAGATCATATGTTTTGACTGCATTCTGACTTTCCAACCTGCATTGATAATCCAGGTCAGTGACTCAAAGTACTAAAGCCAAAAGACGGCCAGGCAACTAGCATGTTGCCAAGGAGGTCGGCAATGGTGAGCTCTATATCTCCATCAGTACGGGTTTACTTCAACATAGTTTCAAGAGGCTGCATGTGTAAGAAATGCACTTTGGCATGCATTTAATTAAAAACAACTCCAGCCATTTTCTAGTTCTGAATGTAGTAGGAAAGGACCTCCGTACGGGTTTTGTTGTTGTCCCGTCACTGGGCAGATGTCCTGTCATTTCTATCCTTGAGCCAGCAGGACAACAAATGCATGAGGTCACCAGGACGATGATAAAAACCTCACAGATGTCATGCTCCCGGCCCACCCTGTGCCAGCTGCCGCGCACTACACTTGCTGTCCGAAATGGTGAGTGTGGTTGGTTAACCACACTCACCATCGGCACCAGGCATGCTGCCGCTGGCATTCATTATGCTAAATTTCTCTAGATATTTACTACCAATTTAATTATGTTCTGCTATATATGTACCGCTTTTCATCATGTTCATGTCTTGTACACAGCTCTTGTATGTGTATATATATGAAATATACTTTTAATGTCTTCTGATCAATCATAATTAATAAATAACAAATATTTTGTACTCTAATCTACCTCCACTATTCAATTGCTTCATTCAAAGTCCCAACTTCCTTCTAGGTAAAACCTCACAGATGTTCTAGCACTTCCCTCAATCTACTAAAAAAAAAAAAAAATTTGTTAGTTTTAGCCCGCATTGGACCAAAAAACATGGAGAAGGGAACACCTGTAGCAAAGACAGCATTTTGATGGGTGTCCTAGCTCAGGGGTCTCCCAACATTTCAAACAAAGGGCCAGTTTATTGTCCTACAGACTTTAGGATGGCCGGATTATGGCCAGCAGGGGCAGAAAATGTCACTGGCTCAGCATGAGTGAGAATAAACATGGCCTAAGGCCTCGTACACAAAACTGAGAATCTCGTCGTAAAAAAAAACCCGTTGTTTTTCTCGACGAGATTCTTGTCAAGCTTTCCTTGCATACACACGGTCAATTCCAAATCTCGTTGTTGTAAAGCGCGGTCAGTATAAAGGGGAAGTTCGATTCCAAATGGCGCCACCCCTTGGGCTGCTTTTGCTGATCTCGTGTTACCGCATGTTAGTAAAAGTTTGGGGAGAGACGATTCGCGCTTTTCAGTCTTCGTGCTTTCAGTTCGTTTTAGCGTGACGAATGTGCTATCCCCATTACATACGCTAGTTTTACCAGAAGGTGCGCTCCCGTTCTTATACTTGATTCTGAGCATGCGCAATTTTTTAAGACTCGGAAAAGCATACACATGAGCGGTTTTCTTGTCGGGAAACAGGCCGACGAGAATACCGATGAGAAAAACGAGAATCCTGAGGAGAAAATAGAGAGCAGGTTCTCTATTTTTCTCGTCGAGATTCCCTGCAGTTTTCTCAATGAGAAACCATACACACGAACGTTTTTCTCGGCAAAAAAACTCTCCCAACAGTTTTCTTGTCGTTTCATGGCAAGAAAACCGTGTAGGGTTAGTGGTCAATAGGAGTAGTATTCCTATTAGTAGGAGGAATAGTATCCCATCATTGGTATCAGTGAAAGAAATAGTGCCCCATTGTTAGTGTCAGTGGGAGAAATAGTGCCCCAAGGACCAGATAAAGGCTAGCAAAGGGCCACATTTGGCCCTCGGGCCACAGTTTGGAGACTCCTGTCCTAGCTAAAAAGAAAGCATTTTGGCTGGAGTTGGCCTATAACATACCAGCAGATAGTGGGCAACAAATATCTGCCATCTAAACCAAACTTGCCATAATACATTTCAGAAATAAAAAGACTGAAAACAGTATTGTGTGGAAAAGTTGATTTTCCTTGTCACTGGCATAACATTTGAAGGTGTCGACTTATCGTCATCAATTCATTTAACTATACAAATAACCTCAGTCATTTTACCTGTAGGTTTAAAGATGTGAACTTTATTCAGAATATGTTGCAATACTATGGTATTTGTAGTTTAGCTTTTCCAGGAATACCATGGTTTTTATTCAGTAACGTAGTGCAAAGTGCAGTAATTTGCTGTAGCATACATGGAGCAATCAAGACTTACCCTAGCCATATACACACAGAGATTTCTAAACTGCGTGGACGGCCCTTCTGGTTATTGCATGCAGGCAGGCGGCTGTCCGATTACCTGAACATCCGATGGGATACAGTCATTTTTCAGTCAACAATTTTCCACCAAGCTCCTTTGATTTTTTTTTTTTATTTCAAACTTGTCAAGCAATTGGCCGTATTTCAAGCCACTTTTGGGCAGATTTAGAGGACAAATGCATATATAGTAAAAAGTAGATTGGTTATTCTTTCCATCGCCCTTAACTAAACACCTAAAGTGAAATGTCAGTAATTTTTTCATCTTTCTATCTATTAAATCTTCTGCCCTTGTTGTTCTAACTTTGGATAGTAAAACATTTTTTCTGCCAGTAAATACCTTATACAGCCCACTTCCTGTTTCCTGTCTGGTAAAAAGCCTAGGTTTATGACATCATGCACAGCTCTCTCCCTCACTCTTGTGAGAGTTTACCAGGAAGGGGGGGGGGGGGGCGGGGGTGAGTCATAGGAGGGCCAATTAAAGCTGCAGGGGTGTGTCTGTAAATCCAGGAAGTGAACAGGCAGCAGCTTCAGCTGCCCACAGTTAAAATGGATGCAGCCAGACTCAGTGCAGGGAGTTTTCTGCAGCATATTTGGCAAGTACAGAATCACAGTATATATATATAAAATAAGAAAAGTGGTTGGGGGGAAGCTTTATAATGGCAAATGTTTTTATTACAAATTATGTGAGCAGACTGCAGTTCCTCTTTAACCAAGTTGTCCATTTACCTCCTTCAGCCTGGGTTCACACTGCTGCGAATCTTGAGCAGTTTAGATGCGGTTATGGAGCCCAAGATTCAGATGTCACTTGAATAGAATGGATATCCATGCGTTTGGTTCACATATCAGTGTTGCGAATTTGATGCAGGGGAAAAAAAGACTTCTGTGCTTTTTTGATGCAAACTTCTATCCTGCAATGCAAATTTGTTCGTACCTCCACACTGCAAATCGCACTGTAAATTCACACCTCACCACCCAAGACAAGAATTCGTACCATATCGCAGCGCTGCAGTGCGAACCCAGGCTCACTGTTTCCTAGAGATGGACATTTTCTACAGCTTTGACCACACTTGCAAAGTGAACCCTTATAGAATTGAATACTCTGTACACTACTGAGACTAGAGATGCTCAAAGCGTGGCTCCATTCAAGTCTAAGGGCACACACTGCATGGGTGCACAAAGCATTACAGAAGATTGAGGACAACAGCAGTGGAGGCCAAACTGGTAAACTAAAGACTCCCTAGTTAGAAAGAAATCCTGTTGAAATGGACCTCTCATTTGCCCCCAACGGTACGTTCATGGGAAGACTCGGTTAATGCAATACTACCGCTATATAAGCTATTACATGAGTAGAGGGTGCCCTTTGAAGTGAGAGGATTTGGAGGCCGTGGACGGATCCCATGTATAATGCTGACCCGTAATTGGTGCTGTTTTTGGGTGGGCCGGGCATGGGGTAGCTGTCTGGGGCCTTCCAATCCACCCCTTCCCTCACTGGTGATGTCCAAGATTTAAGGATGTTCTCCATGTCTATCATATCATATATATGGTATATATTGACTTGAGACACTGTATTTGACTGTTCTGCTCCTGTATTATGTGTAACTGCATCTTTCTCTTACCAAGAGGTATTTGTATCATACCATGTTTGTCCGTTTTTTTTTTTTCAATAAAGACCAACCTTGTTTAAAAAAAAAAAAAAAAACACTCCCTGGTTTGGTACACACCCAATCCTAATACTACAGGTTTAGCGGTAATAGCTTTAATAAAGAGTGCCAACTTAAGGTGAATCTGATCATGCACTCTGGAATTTACAGATCCTAAACAATCACTAAAAACACTTTAAAAGCAAGCCCTCGTTCATTTCTGAAAATTAATTTCTCCACAATGCTTATAGATACAATATTCACCACACAGGCACTCTGGTTTTCTACTACAGCAGAATTTTGGCAGCTTGTCAGCCCTCTGACGTAAACAACCAAAAAGTATTTCGAAGTCATAAGTAATAACTTGTTTTAAATGCTTGTTATGCATATAGTTCAAGGCCCATAGATTGGCCACAGATGCACTTTATGTGTAGTTAGCCATAGAAGAATTGAACCTGCAGAAGTCAGACCAGGAAATAATGAAATCTGATAGGCTGCTAAGAATTACGGCACATATGAATTACCAATTAAGTCCCCGTCATCTTGCGAATTCAGGAAAGGGTGACGGGGTATATACAAGGCCCACCCAATGACCACTTTATATTCACCTCTCGGGTGCTTCGCCACCATTCCTCCTATTGTGTCCACCACTGCCAAATACCCAGAGCAGGTGACTTCTATCAATTATGCAGTACTCAGGCCTAACAGTCAATCACTAGGCCCAAGCATGACCGAGGGTGTGACATCACCACTCGTGATTTGATACGGTCAGACAATAGGTAGTTTGGTGGGTGCAATGGAGGAAGGAATGGCAAAAAAGCACTAGAGAGGCAGATATAAGTTGGTCAGGTGTTGGCTTTACACAGACACTGTCATGAGCAAGGGTGGCAGGGCCTCTTTATGGGTTAAGGAAAAAGGCGTCACTAAATCTCCCACTGTATGTACAGAAATTCCCCTTCAAAACACGAAAGGGCTTCCAGTTAGATGGCACACATGATCCTGTTAGGGGCAACTACTAGCATGAAAAGGTCATCGGTACTACGATGGTCAGAAATGTCCAGTGCTGAAAAGACGGAGACATTCTAGCCCAGAATAAGTGATTGGGTTCAACAAGTCCAAAGGTTTTAAGGATGTCAACGACAAGGTTATGGCTGTCTAACCTTTTGGTATAGATGACAGGTACAGAAATATGCCATTTGTACCGAGTTATCTGCAGAGAGACAAAGGTTTCAGCCATTTCAGAGAACAGCCAAATGCTCAGTTACCGAGAAGGAAAACAAGGTGGTTACTGAAACATATAATACAAAGTTTCATGGTTGCATTCAAACATGTTATAAAAAGTTCCTGCTATTTAATGAAAGCAGCGTGACAGTAATAGGTACCTTGTTTGTAGCAGTAGCACTGGATCCAGTGACCACGGGCACATTCGTCACTTGAACAGACAAGTAATTGTTGTCTATCAGTGGCCATGCTCCCTCCACTTTACAAGTCTGAAAATGGTCTTTAAAAGTCCTTAGATGAGGGTCCCCAAACAAGCCACAAAAGAGGTAATTGGGCTGCGTCTGCTCCCCTGCCCTTAGTTCTCGTGCTGCCACCCTATTATGAAAGTTACAAAGGTCGATGACAGTATCTGGATTGGTTGAAGAAGTGGGGCCATCCTTGGAGCAATTCCTCTGGCTCATCAGATCGCTGATACCCAACACAGCAGAATGGTAAACTAGGTTTCCACGGCATGCTTTTGAAGTTCTATGCGTACAGCCAGCATAGGCCCGCAAGGCCTTACAGAATTCAGAGTCAAAGCCATCGCTCCCTGTGTTTAGGTGTGACGTTAATGACACAAAGTCGGTTGTGCACTTCTGAATGCGACACTGTGTCTGCTGATGACAGTAGCCTGCAAGGACAGAAAAGAGAAGGTTATAAAACACTTGAAACATCCAAAATCTATATAAATTGTGCTTTGTAAATTTACAAAAACAAAACTAGTATAAAAGGCACTCAAAGGTGAAATGAAAGAGCTTATAAATGTAAAATACCCATTTGTTTACATGAAGACCTTTCACCCCTTGCTGTTGACCTAAATAACCAGTAGGGCCCTTTCACACGGGTGGACCATGTCAGTTTTTTCATCTATCAGTATACGGATGAAAAAGGGACATACATGTAACCCTATGGGATAGCGCGTGTCAGCGGATGAACATCCGCTGACACCTGATCTCATCCGTGTCCGCTATGCTCAGTTTCTGCAGACTGAGGAAAATCCTATTTTTCCATCCGTCTGCAGACGGTCCGTGTTCATCCAATCCCCCCATAGAGGAGAGCGGAGATTTGACAGGGCGGTCCCTGCACAGTGTGCAGGGACCGCCCTGTCATCCGCTGGCTCAGCAGGGATCAATGGAGCAATCCCCGCTGAGCAAGCGGATGGTTATAGGGCGGATCATCACGGGATCCACCCGTGTGAAAGGGCCCGTAGGCTGAGATCGCACTTTTGCGTTCACTATAATTTGCGCACAATAATGATGTAATCAGGTGACCCTTCTACTGGCTCCCATTCATCGGTACCTGACAGTGAGCCATCTGTGACAGCTCAAAACTGTCATGGGGGTCACAGATCAAGTGCGTCCACAGAACAGCATAGCGCCACATAAATGTGACAACTCACGTTACGGCTTACCACCGTACTGCCACATATGTGCTACACAGGAGAGAAGTGGTTTATAACATTCACAGATGAATCTGGAAGCATTTCAGAAGTTTATCAAAAACAGAAAATATTTGTGAAGGCGAGCTGATTTAATAGGCAGACCCACGTAAAGCAGAGTTCCACCTAAAAGTGGAACTTCTGCTTTAAGCACTCCTCGCCCCCTGACATGCCACATTTGGGATGTCATTTTTTTTGGGGGGGGGGGGGGGGGAGTGTGTGTCCACTTTTTAGTGGGACTTCCTGTGTCCCACTTCCTCCTTCCAGGTCCTCGGCCGCCTAGGTGACGCCTCCTCTCGCCCTAGGCAGCTCCTCCCTGCCAGCGATCTTCTGGGACACAACACAGGTCCCAGAAGATTCGCTGGCCAATGGCAGAGCACAACGCAATGCGCACACAGCCGTGAAGCCATAAGCTGTCACGGCCGGGTGCCCACAGTAGAAATGATAGCCCCCAAGGAGAGGAGCAGGCCTCCGTGCGGCCACATCGCTGGACCGTGGGACAGGTGAGTGTGTGTTTATTAAAGGTCAGCAGCTATGCTTTTTGTAGCTGCTGACTTTTAATAAACTAAAAAACAGCTGGAACTCCGCTCTGAATATATAAAGTTTTACTATATTGCAAAGTTAAAGCCCAATTGAGCTTGAGGTTTTAAATCAGCTAAAAAATATTTCAGGCGTTCAAAGGCTTACATTTAGTTTTCTTAAGAAAGCAACAGCCTGAAGCCTCATACACACGACCGGTTTTCTCGACAAGAAAACTGCTGGGAGAGCTTTTTGCAGAGAAAACCGTTCGCGTGTATGGTTTCTCGTCTGGAAAACTGCCGGGAATCTCGACGAGAAAAATACAGAACCTTCTCTCTAATTTTCTCGGTGGGATTCTTGGCAGAGTTTTCCTGCCGAGAAAACTGGTCATCTGTATGCTTACCTGTTCCACTGTAAACCAGACTTCGACGCATGCGCGGTAGCATACAAGGGCAGTGTAGGGTGTAGCAAGATGGCGGCCACGGCATCGAATGTGACGAGCGCATTCTCGTCGTAGTCGATGACGTCACTGTGTTCTTGACATTAAAAAGAATGGCGGTTCTTTTGAATGGCCATGTGTACACTTGGCGTGCAAGGCAAGCTTGCCGGGAATCCTGTCAGGAAAACCAACGGTTTTCTTCCCGACAGGATTCCCACCCGTGTGTACGAGGCTTGAGTAGAGAAGCCTGCCCCCTGCAAGCATGCTGCAGAAAAGGCCCTTTACTGCATGGAAACAGTGGTCTCCCTGCAGAGGTCCAACACGCCCTTTGAGGTGGTTAGATATAGAGCTCTCCAATCAGCAAAACTTTTTCTCCCTGCCAATTAACTAGTTCTGACTCAGTTGGTGGTTTGGCAGATCTCTGCACAGAGGACACTGCTTCCACACAGAAAGCAAGGGTTCTCTTTTGGAACAGCTGGCTGGGGAAAGGTTTTTCTACTCAGGCTGTTGTGTTTTTCGAAAAAAAAAAAACTCTAGATCTCTTCGATTTGATGCACTCGGATAGTATTTAGGAACTAGGGTATAACACTTTGGTCTCTACAGTGTAAAAAAAAGCTGGCGCATTTCAGCACACGAGAGGCACAGGTGGTGCGTAAAAAGCCCACTGCCAGCAGCCTGTCAAAATCTGAAATTCACGGCGGCTGTACACACATCTGAGCATTACTCTTGTCTTCAAGGCCGTATGTGTACAGGGAAAGTCAGCACTCTAGGCACACGTCCCTGTACACAAATACCACTTGGCTGATTTTGACAGGCTGCTGGCAGCGGCTGTATGTACCCACCTGTGCCTCCCGGGTGCCGAAATACACCTGGTTTTTTTTTATGCTGTGTGAGCCAAAGCACTCGTGTACATGAAGCCGAGCCGATTTAATTTGAAATTCAGTTGATCTTTAAATACATTGTCAAAGATCCCATTTACCGCAGAAGATTACATCAATTCTGAATATTTCCGTAGAAATAAAACCTTTTCCAGCATATTTAACATCCTCTGCCTACCTGAAAAATGTAAACTTGGTGAAATGGGTTGCGGATCCCACAATTGCACAGCGAGACTTACTAGCTGCAATAAGCATACACATTGGGGGTTATTTACTAAAGCTAGAGAGTGCAAAATTTGGTGCAACCCTGCATAGACACCAATTAGCTTTCAGGTTTTATTGCCAAAACATAGGTAAACAAGCTGAGGTTAGAAGCGGATTGTTTACAATGCACAGCTGCACCGGATTCTCAGTGCACCAGTTTTAGTAAATCTCCCCCATTGTGTACCAACACAGCAGGGTTTCCCCAATGTTAGCGGCCCATTAAGAACGCCTCAACACTTTACAATCTTGTCCTCAATGCCGCGTGACTCATTTTTCAGCTCACAAATAGGTCTACAGGGAGTTTCAACTGTGCATACTGAAATCTCTGAACCCTGTCTGACTTTACTATGCATCCTATCCTACCCTATCCAGGAGAGTCTACTATGCATCCTATCCAGGAGAGTCTACTATGCATCCTATCCAGGAGAGTCTTTACTATGCATCCTATCCAGGAGAGTCTTTACTGTGCATCCCATCCTACCCCATCCAGGAGAGTCTTTGCTGTGCATCCCATCCTACCCCATCCAGGAGAGTCTTTGCTGTGCATCCCATCCAGGAAAGGCTTTGCTGTGCATCCCATCCAGGAGAGGCTTTGCTGTGCATCCCATCCAGGAGAGGCTTTGCTGTGCATCCCATCCAGGAGAGGCTTTGCTGTGCATCCCATCCAGGAGAGGCTTTGCTGTGCATCCCATCCAGGAGAGGCTTTGCTGTGCATCCCATCCAGGAGAGGCTTTGCTGTGCATCCCATCCAGGAGAGGCTTTGCTGTGCATCCCATCCAGGAAAGGCTTTGCTGTGCATCCCATCCAGGAGAGGCTTTGCTGTGCATCCCATCCAGGAGAGGCTTTGCTGTGCATCCCATCCAGGAGAGGCTTTGCTGTGCATCCCATCCAGGAGAGGCTTTGCTGTGCATCCCATCCAGGAGAGGCTTTGCTGTGCATCCCATCCAGGAGAGGCTTTGCTGTGCATCCCATCCAGGAAAGGCTTTGCTGTGCATCCCATCCAGGAAAGGCTTTGCTGTGCATCCCATCCAGGAAAGGCTTTGCTGTGCATCCCATCCAGGAAAGGCTTTGCTGTGCATCCCATCCAGGAAAGGCTTTGCTGTGCATCCCATCCAGGAAAGGCTTTGCTGTGCATCCCATCCAGGAAAGGCTTTGCTGTGCATCCCATCCAGGAAAGGCTTTGCTGTGCATCCCATCCAGGAAAGGCTTTGCTGTGCATCCCATCCAGGAGAGGCTTTGCTGTGCATCCCATCCAGGAGAGGCTTTGCTGTGCATCCCATCCAGGAGAGGCTTTGCTGTGCATCCCATCCAGGAGAGGCTTTGCTGTGCATCCCATCCAGGAGAGGCTTTGCTGTGCATCCCATCCAGGAAAGGCTTTGCTGTGCATCCCATCCAGGAAAGGCTTTGCTGTGCATCCCATCCAGGAGAGGCTTTGCTGTGCATCCCATCCAGGAGAGGCTTTGCTGTGCATCCCATCCAGGAGAGGCTTTGCTGTGCATCCCATCCAGGAGAGGCTTTGCTGTGCATCCCATCCAGGAGAGGCTTTGCTGTGCATCCCATCCAGGAAAGGCTTTGCTGTGCATCCCATCCAGGAAAGGCTTTGCTGTGCATCCCATCCAGGAAAGGCTTTGCTGTGCATCCCATCCAGGAAAGGCTTTGCTGTGCATCCCATCCAGGAAAGGCTTTGCTGTGCATCCCATCCAGGAAAGGCTTTGCTGTGCATCCCATCCAGGAAAGGCTTTGCTGTGCATCCCATCCAGGAAAGGCTTTGCTGTGCATCCCATCCAGGAAAGGCTTTGCTGTGCATCCCATCCAGGAAAGGCTTTGCTGTGCATCCCATCCAGGAGAGGCTTTGCTGTGCATCCCATCCAGGAGAGGCTTTGCTGTGCATCCCATCCAGGAGAGGCTTTGCTGTGCATCCCATCCAGGAGAGGCTTTGCTGTGCATCCCATCCAGGAGAGGCTTTGCTGTGCATCCCATCCAGGAGAGGCTTTGCTGTGCATCCTTATCCTACCCTATCCAGAATAGTCTGTACTGTGCATCCTATCCAGGAGAGAGTCTTTACTATGCATCCTATCCTACCCTATCCACAATAGTCTGTATTGTGCATCCTATCCTACCTAAGAGAGTCTTTACAATGTATCCTATCCTACCCTATCCACAATAGTCTGTACTGTGCATCCTATCCAGGAGAGTGTTTACTATGCATCCTATCCTACCTAAGAGAGTCTTTACAATGCATCCTATCCTACCCTATCCACAATAGTCTGTACTGTGCATCCTATCCAGGAGAGAGTCTTTACTATGCATCCTATCCTACCCTATCCACAATAGTCTGTACTGTGCATCCTATCCTACCTAAGAGAGTCTTTACAATGCATCCTATCCTACCCTATCCACAATAGTCTGTACTGTGCATCCTATCCAGGAGAGTCTTTACTATGCATCCTATCCTACCCTATCCACAATAGTCTGTACTGTGCATCCTATCCTACCTAGAATAGTATTTACTATGCATCCTATCCTATCCAGAATAGTCTGTACTGTGCATCCTATCCTACCTAGAATAGTCTTTACTATGCATCCTATCCTACCCTACCCAGAATAGTCTGTACTGTGCATCCTATCCTACCTAGAATAGTCTTTACTATGCATCCTATCCTACCCTATCCAGAATAGTCTGTACTGTGCATCCTATCCTACCTAGGATAGGATGCACAGTACAGATTCTATTGAGGAGAGTCTTTACTGGGCATCCTATCCTGGAGAGTCTTTCTTGTGCATCCTATCCTACCCTATCCAGGAGAGGGGTCTACAAATGTAACATTTTCCCCCATTTTAACAGCTGGTATAGGCACACCCACATTCTGCCACTTTCAGATTTGAACTGGTGGTTGAGGGTGATGGGAATTTAATATAAAGAAGGATTACAGGTAATTACACTTGGCACAGTTTTACAATAACATACGTGATTCACTAAATATACATACTGACTAAATATTTTTTACTTTTGCCTGGAGCTCTACAATCAACAGCACACCTAGAGCAAACAATTTGGAAAAAAAAAAATTTCTAGCTTCACACTGGATTTTTGTGGCCATTAGGTTTGACCACCCTGATGTTTCTTTACAGCCTGGGAAACACTGCCAGGAAAACACAGGTGGTAAGCTAATATTCCAATCCATGTACATACAGTAAAAGAGAAAAAAAATACAGCTCACATTTCAAGCTATGCAAAACAGAATTGTAGCTAAGCTCTTCCAGCAGACATAGAGGAACTTAGTTCAACGAGGCCTGGAGCAAATCAAATTTCAAGCTCGCTCTGCCTTTCCCAAGATGACTTGGAACAATAACATATGCTGCAATCAGACAAGATACATTTCCCCGACTGCCATTTTAGATACATTTCCCCGACTGCCATTTTTTCAAAGGTCAGAAAATCTAAACAAATAAAAAAAAAGCCACACAGCTGACCTCCACCGACTGAGACGAGGACTTACAGAACGTCTAGAAAACTGCACCTTCGGGAGATCTGTACATAATGGCCGTGACAGGCCCTGAACTGCAAATAATCAAAGTATGCGCTGTCATTTCTGAGCCTCTGCAACCATCGGCCAGAAATAATAATAAACTATGCATTAAAAGAATAAGAGTTTTGAAGGGAGTAAATGAGTTGAGTGAAAGGAGATCAACGCCAAGGATCAGTTGACCCCACCACTGGGTGACACTGGCCGAAAAGATGTGTGAATATATAAACCGACTCAAACAAAGCCCAGCCCATGTTACTAAGCAACAGGATTCTAAGGGCACCTTCAATGGGAGGTGGATGCATATGAGCAGCCAATCATTTTCACCTTTGTTGTGTTGCACTTCACTTGCTCTTAAAGCTTCAACGTCTTGTACATCACTGACCCAGAACTAGTATGCAGCAGCCAGTGAAGTCAAAAGTCAAGAAATGGCTGTTTGTTTGTTTGTGTCCGTGTGTAAAGTGAATGGTTTTATAATTATAAATCAGCTGCTGCACATGCAGGGCTCTAATGAGGAAAGTTGCAGGATCTGTATCTCACCAAAAATGGCATTTTGTTACAGGGGATGTTCAAAATCTATATTGGATCTTTGTGAAGACTTCTGGGAAAATCAGTAAGTCAATCACTCAAGCACAGAACGCCTCCGGGTAGCCATATTGCATTCTACAGAAAATTACAGCGCAGAAAATTGAAAAGAAAAAAAGTAATTTTTAATAACATTCAATCACAATATGACTTGTGTTGCAATTGTAACTGCTAACCCCCCCCCCCACAAAATTAGAGTTACCCTTTAAATTAGTGGCTATTATCCTGCCTCCCCCCCCGCAAAGCAGTATTTATACTTTCTGTACAAGTCCATGTTTTTCCTAATTGGGCACTACTCATTCCCCAAGACCAGTGGTCTCCAAACTGTTGGAGCACAGTTCCTCCCAATGACACCAAAGATGGGGTGCAATTCCTCTCAATGATAACAATGGGGCTCAACGACGGGGAACAATTTCCCCCAATGACACCAACGATGAGGCATTGTTTTTTTCCAACTGATGTTGGGACCTTTTCAACTCCCAATGGCCACAGCCCAGCCCCCCTCAAGTCTGAAGAACAGTAAACTGGCCCTTTGTTGAAAGGTTAGAGATCCCTGTCCTAGACTACTTGGACTCTGGACATTTTCAGTTCCTGTTATTACACCAGCTTAGTAATGTCTATGTGAGATTGTTGTTTATTTCTGTTCTTGCTTTGTACAAAACCTAACTACATTGATTTATCCCTAATTTGGTGGCTGTTTGGGAGAAGGTTTACTCCTTATGTTGACGTAGAGCTGGGCAATTTTGGCTGCGATATAAAAAAAAAAAAAAAAAACAGTACAGCTGCAGTTGAGCTGAACAACTATATTGAACCAACAACTTTTGAAGCAACCAGCACTGGTCTGTCTCATTCTTCTATTCAGGGCTTTTTTTCAGCTGGAACTTGGTGGAACTCAGTTTCACCCACCTCTGGTTCAGGTAGCACATCCCTGAACTCTGCACTATGTACATAGCACACTCCCAAACTCTGCATGTAGCGCATCCCTAAACTCTGTACTATGTACCAGGCGCACCCCGGAACTCTGCACGTAGCACACCCCTAAACTCTGTACTATGTACCAGGCGCACCCCGGAACTCTGCACGTAGCACACCCCTAAACTCTGTACTATGTACCAGGCGCACCCAGGAACTCTGCACGTAGCGCACCCCTAATCTCTGTACCATGTACCAACCAGGACTCTGCACATGGCGCACCCCTAAACTCTGTACTATGTACCAAGCATACCCCAGTACTCTGCACGTAGCGCACCCCTAAACTCTATCAGGCGCACCCCGGAACTCTGCACGTAGCACACCCCTAAAAACTCTGTACTATGCACCAAGCGCACCCCAAAACTCTGCACGTAGCGCACCCCTAATCTCTGTACCAAGCACACCCCAGAAATTCTGCACGTAGCGCACCCCTAAACTCTGTACTATGTACCAAGCACACCCCGGGGAGGAGGGGGGGGGTTGTGGTTGAGTTCCTTCACCTATTTTCGGAGAAAAAAAGCCCTGCTTCTATTACTATAAGTGGTTAGCACCCATCTGAGCCAGTGTTAAAGCTACTGAAATATGGTCTTCCAGGCACTCAGTAGTCACAAGTCTTAAAGTGTATACTAATTTTAACGAAGCCTCGGCTCAATGCGCTTTATTTGTTCAAAGTTACAGACAATGCTGTGTGCATGCCAAATACCCCTTTCTGACGCTGATCTGTACACGGAAAGGTCATTTCTGTAGAGATGGCTGCCATTTCCAAAGTGGAGCGGTGTTCTCATGAGGTTATTGTGCAATTCTGCAATATGGCCTTGACATGGTTATTTTTTTTCTACCTGACATCAGAGACTCAAAAGACTTCCAAGCCTTTGTGTCCTCTCAGACGTAAGCTCAGCAATTTTAATTTGCGATGTCTAGCGTCTCTTCTCACTGCAGAAGACAGGTCAGCTTTAATACAATCCAGGTAGTCCTTAGCAGGATTCAAGCTTAGAATTTATTATGGCCTTGCTGCATATAGATTTCTGATTTAGAAGCCTCATCAATTGAAGGTTTTTATCTCTTTGAACATCCTGTACAGCCTACACCCAGAAATATCCATTATTCATACATTTATAATGACAGTGCACACTTTGGTTAGACGGGGTGCCTAAAAGAAAAGAGAAAACACTACTGTCAGAATGCCAGAGCAATGCTTAGTAAAAAAACAAGCTTGGGGAGCCGGCCAAGAAAGCCCATGAAATGTATGAGTAAGCAGCCTCTGCCCCATTTCATCTCCATTCAGGAAATGCATGCATTGCTTTGTTGAAATCAGAAGCCTTTGCCTGGCATTTGGATAGGATTACAAAGAGCTAATGCTTTGATTGATTTACATTTCCAATTTATTTTTAATATTTAGCATTAGATATCTAGGTATCAGAAGAATAGCAATTTGATTGAGTACTTATCTGCATCTTGGAAGAGAATTTAAAGTACACCTATTCATTTATGACTTACTGTTGGGAGACCCATTTTGACACGAATCAAAATTCATGAGAATGCAGCCTATGAATTACAGTGGAACCTCGGATTGCGGTTAACGAGCGTTTCGCAATGCGAGCACTGTATTTAAAAAAATCGTAACTTGGCTTGCGAGTGTTGTCTCGCAAAACAAGCATGATTCAGGCCAAAGCGGTGTGCAGTACCGCTTTTGGCCTGAGGTGGGGGGCGCCGAGCAGAGCCAAACGTCGCCGTTCGGAAATGCACGGAAAGGCCAGAGGACAGCACGGCTGACCTCTGCAAATCTCGGGTAGGAAGTCTTTCAGAGGTTTGCCAAGGTCAGCCGAAGTGTCCTCGGGCCTTTTTGGCTGTTTCCGAGGCTCTCTGGCGCCCCCCCCGCCTCTGGCCGCATGCGGTATTGCATGCCATTGAAGTCAATGCGGAACAAATTATTTTCGTTTACATTGACTTCAATGGGGAAACTCGCTTTGATATGCGAGTACTTTGGATTACGAGCATTCTCCTGGAACGGATTATGCTTGTAATCCAAGGTTCCACTGTATATGGAAAGTAGGAGCATCATCAACATTCATAGGACACTGCGGAAAAATAAAATAATTGGTTCAATCCAATGGATTTTTATATTAATAAAATGGCTGCCTGAATGGAGCATGTCAGGGGATTTCCCACGTCAACAGAAAGGTGGCCCCTTATTAGTCCCCGCCATGCAGTTATCAGGGAGGGTCTAACCCTCACATTCAACTCTAAAGCAACTGTTAACACCTCCACCCCAACATGACATCATTATGGCAGACTAAGTTAATCCATCCTGATACAAGAATATTCTTAAAATCACCATTATACACGATGATCAAGGGCCAGTTTACCCGAATGAATGCCAGCTGGCACCCAACTTACGGTCCTAAAGAGGATCTGAACTGTGGAAGGTGTGCCCAAAGAGGACAAGCAAGGTCAAAGAGACTAGTCACTAGTCTTGCAGATAGGCAACGTTATCCTTTCCCCATTACCGACCAACCAGTTTTGTTCTATACACAACTGTGGGGGGAGTGAACTGACTGGGAGTAGAGAGATCGCCGTTTCTGATCACTAGGTATGGCCGATCTCTTTCTACTCCCCTGTCAGAACGGGGATCTGCTTTGTTTACACTGGCAGATCCCCGTTTTGGCTCTCTGTGGGGCGATCGCGGGTGGCCGGCGGACATTGCTGCTGCCGGCCACACGCATCGGCTCTGGCGGCGCACCCGCTTTAGCTATTACACGGAGCGCCGTACCGGTGATGCGGTTCACGCAATAGAGCAGCCCTGCCGCAGTATATGCCTGCCTTCTGAACTACATAGGTGCTGAAAGGAGGAGTTTCAGGAGGCGGAGTCAGTACAGCAATCACTGCTTGCAGGCAGCAAGGTACCATGGGATATGTATTCCTTAGAAATATAAAGTAAACAGCAGAGGAGAAGCTGCAAAGCATGCAGGGAATCCAGGAAGATGTGGAAAGAGATGGCCAGCAGATTGGTAGAACTTTTTTCAGATTGTTCATGTAAGCTCATATTGGATTGTCAAATATAACTATAGTTAGTATTGCTTTTACAATGTTGATGGTATGAAATGAAAGTGTATGCGGTGACCATAGATGTCCTTTAAAGCGAAGGTCCGCCTAAAAAAAAATATTAAAAGCCAGCAGCTACAAAATACTGCAGCTGTTGACTTTGGTGCCTGCGATCTCGGCAGCCAATGCCGATCAATCACTCGGCTCTCTGCTGCCCCCGCCGCCATCTTCGGTGAGGGAATCAGGAAGTGAAGCGTTGCGGCTTCACTTCCCGGTTCCCTACTGCGCATGCGCGAGTCAGGCTGTGAGACCTAACTGGTCCCGCTGTCTTCTGGGACCTGTGTGTTTCCCAGAAGACAGCGGGGGGGGAAGGGGCGTGACTCCCGCAGAAGTCTATGCCCGGAAGTGGGTGCAAATACCTGTATTTTACAGGTATCTGCACCCCCTTCCCCCCCGAAAGGTGCCAAATGTGACACTGGAGGGGGGGGGAGACTTCGGAAAAGCGGAGGTTCCATTTTTGTGTGGACCTCCGCTTTAAGTAAACTCAAACTACTCAGAAATTGATGAGACATGCAAAATCAGTCATACTGTCCTCTATAACGTCTTCTACAGATTAGCACACCCGATTATAAGACATAGAAGCCCAGCTATCGGCTCTGCAGTGGTCCGATGACCTTCAAACTAGTCAGACCTATAGCTCTGTAGTAAACAAAGCTTGTTCCATCTTCTTAATGCTCTAGATCTGACTCAGCAGGAGGATGTTGGAACTCGGCAGAGAGACCACTGCTTCCACACAGCAGCAAGGGTCTTTTTCTGTAGAATGCTGACAGGGGACAAGCTTTTTGGCACAGAGAGAGTCTGCTCTCTGATGAAAAGAATGTAAAGTTTTATAAGGTTGTTATGGTCACAAACCAGTATTCATCCTTAAAATGGCACATCATTTCTGCCACTTCTAGTGACAATCCCTAGGGACCTTGCTCCAAAGACACACGATCACACTTTCCTAATCTCATTCAGTGTATAGAACACATTATATTCTTATCACTTCTCTAAAAGAATAAACTCTGTAACGGCATACACATGGTAAACACAGAACGGCTTTATAATTCACACTTTGGTTACATGAAGGAAGGTTAATGCTTCATTTGCTAGACATTTGCGGAGTGTCAACACAATGAATGTGAAATAAATACCACTCATTACCCGACACAAAGCTTTTAGATGGGTATGCACTGACCAATAATTACATTATTTTCTCTAGTTTTTCTAATCAGTATTGGGATAGTATAATTTGGCGAATCAATTCTGTGCTGGGTTTGAACCATATAGGCATTATTGAAATCTTTAATTAATATTCATTTTAAAAGTAAAAGATTTAAAGCGGACCTTCAGTAATTTTTTTTTCATCTTTCCATCTATTAAATCTTCTGCCCTTGTTGTTTTAACCTTGGATCATAAAAAAAAAAATTCTGCCAGTAAATACCTTATACAGCCCACTTCCTGTTTCCTGTCTGGTAATAAGCCTAGGCTTATGACATCATGCACAGCTCACTCTCTCGTGAGAGTTTGCCAGGAAGGGAGGGGAGACGAGTCATAAGAGGGCCAATGACAGCTGCAGAGCTGGAGGTGTGTCCTGTGTAAATCCAGGAAGTGAACAGGCAGCAGCTTCAGCTGCCCACAGTTAAAATGGATGCAGCCAGACTCAGTGGAGGGAGATTTCTGCAGCATATTTGGCAAGTACAGAATCACAGTATATATAAAATAATATGCAAAGTGGTTGGAGGGTAGCTTCAGAATGGCAAAGATGTTTTTATTACAAATTATGTGAGCAGTTCCTCTTTAAATACCTAAAAACATAACAATGACAAATTTGGTGTGCTGAAAATGACAATATACTTGGCAATAAATATACCAGAGTTTGGCTTGCATTGGGCGTGGCCAATAATTTAAGTTCAGAATCCATCTTTGATAGGGAAAACATAGTTTGCCCTATAGTTCAGTTATCACCCTTTGTGGAAGTAAGCAATGGCTTTTAGTCTTGCCTCCAAACATAGAAAAGAAGAAAAGCCTGTCCCCTGCCAGCATGCTGTAGAGAGGGCCCATTTGCTGTCTGTGTGGAAGCAGTGGTGTCACTGCAAAGGTCTGACAACCCCCAGCTGAGTCAGAAATATATCCCCGAAATCAGGAAAAGCACTAGCTCTAAATCATGCCTATAAAGAGGACGAGTATTCTGGCAGGGGACAGGCTTTCTACTCAGGCTGAGGCTGTTACACAAAAAGAAACAAACATTTTAGACCTTTAGTTTTTATAGACATAGAATTTATTTAGCCAATTTAGACTACTTGGGATTCAACTACTAACCAAGAACAAACAACGTTTTAATCTCAAGGTCATGGTGATGCTCCAGTGCAGGCCAGGACATCACTGTTATGGATCAATGCGGCGTTTACATGCCACGTTTGCGTTTAGAAGAGTTTTAAAAAAATTAAAAAACCGCCTGTAACTGAAAACGCGGCTAAATGCGAGTTACTGCGTTTAGCAGCGTTTACAAGCTGTTACAGGCGTTTGAAATGACCCTGAACATCCGTTCTGAACGCATTTTTTTTGCTTTCCAAAAAATGCTTCTAAACTGGAACTGCCTAGAAACGACTATAAACGACCCAGTGTACATGTACTAATAAGAACAGAGGAGAGTTCAGGGGCAGCTGAAAAAAAAAATGCCATACTGCTCCTAAACGTCCGTTTACCAGCAGCAGTGTACATGAGGCCTTAAGCCACACGGCTGGGAAAACTGCGAGGAGAGCTTTTGGCCAGGAACCCCGGCCGTGTGTATGCTCCCTCGCAGTTTATCGGACGGGAAAACCGCCGGCAAAAAAAAAGAAAGAAGAAGAGAACCAGCTCTCGCGGGTTTCCCGATGGACTTTTTCCCGGCAGAAAACCTGGCCATGTATAGCAGAAAATGGCAATTTTGCTGTGAGGAAAAACGCTGATGGAGCAAACACAGGGTCGGGATTCCCGAGGAAAAGCTCTCATCTGAGTTTTCCTGACGGGAAAACTGAGCGTCTGTACGGGGGAAAGTAGGGAGCAGGCTCTCGGTTTTCCCCTCTGGATTTCTGACAGATCTTTTCCTGTCGGGAATCCCGGTCGTTTGTACAGGGCATTAGACCAGTCATTCTTAAAGCGGAGGTCCACCCTGAATTTTTTTTACACTAAAATTCATTAAAAAAAAATAAAAACATTTATAGAATTTTTTTAAAAAAAAATTATACTCACCCAAAATTCCCGTTGCCATTTGGAAGTCCCCTAATCTGCCTCTAATGTGCCTCTTCCTTATCCTCGGATTGAGAACGTCCGTTTTCTCTTCTTGTGAATGGGGCGCGCTGCCTTCTGGGAACTGTGTGTATCCGCCCATTCACAAAGCGCAGTGCGAGTGGAGCATGCGCAGTAGGAAACGGGCAGTGAAGCCGTAAGGCTTCACTGCCTGTTTCCCTTAGTCAGGATGGAGGAGCCAGGACCTGCCAGCAGCGATCGATCGCCGTCAGGGGACCGACATCACGGGCGAGTAGGACAGGTAAGTGTCCTTATTAAAAATCAGCAGCTACACTGTTAGTAGCTGCTGACTTAAAAAAAAAAAAAAAAAAAATCTGGGTGGACTGCCGCTTTAAAGTGTTACTAAACCCAGGACTCTGCATTCAATATATCTGGTCTCCCACAGTACACAGAACATCACAGAAGATCTTTTTATCTGCCTGGAAGGGTGGCATTCTCATCATAAGTGAGAGGGGTATTTTCCCCACCATCAATGGGCATTTTTCCCAAAGCATTCGTTTTGTCAAGGGTTCCCCGATACCTGAAAAATATTTCAAGGGTTCAAAAAAGTTGAGAAAGGCTGCATGAGATAATTAAACCAAAAGCATGTAGTGTGCTACCAACACCCAACTCTCTTCTCTATAATATAACAAAGGGTTCCGCCATTACTTTTGTCCTTCTAGGAGTCAAGTAATTACGTAATTTACAAGTAATTGACGTATTTCCTATTTCTTGGCGTTCTGGCTCTCTAGGAAATGTTTGACGTTTTATTCTGTTACATTCCTTTTTAATCATTAATAAGGTTTGGTAAGACACGTCACAACACCAACATAGGATGAAGCAATGAGCAGTAAGGAGGCTCAGAGCTGCTCATTTGCTTTATACTGTAATGTAGCTCTGGTCTTAGAAGATCAATAAAATCTATTTGCCTTCAGGGCCAGAGTTGTGCTGGGATGGAGAAAGCCCGGAGTCTGCTTCCAGCCTCTGTACTGCTCACAGGCATCTGGTGAAGGGATGAGGATTGGCAACCTCTGCTCTTAGCATAATTCCAAGAACAAAGCGGTTGCTTTCTTCAGAAAAAAAAGTAACATACTGTATATACTCAAGTATAAGCCGATCCGAATATAAGCCGAGGCACCTAATTTTACCACAAAAAACGGGGAAAACTTATTGACTCGAGTATAAGCCTAAGGTGTCCATCTGCATGCCTCACTTTGCCTCACTGTGTCCATCTGCATGCCTCACTGTGCCCAATCTCCCTACCTGATCTCCGGCGCTGTGTGACTAGACTGACTTTTAACATTAGTCTATGGAAGGAGTGCTCGGCTTTGAAAAAAATCGGTGCTCCCCGGCTGTAGGTCCCCTGGACAACAAACTTTGCACACTTGTAGAGGAAGAGTAGGGCTACATGTGTGCCAAGCTTGGGGTCCAGGGGACCTAGGGCCGGCCAGTACCGGGTCCCCAAATTCCCCGGAGAAATTACCGTTTAACATTGGAGTCTATGGAAGGGGTGCCCGGCTTTGAAAAATCGGTGCTCCCCGGCCGTAGGTCCACCGGACACCAAACTTTGCACACTTGTAGAGGAAGAGTGGGGCTACAAGTTTGGGGTCCAGAGGACCTAGAGCTGGCTGGGATCAGGCGCACAAATTTGAAGTCGGACACAGACTCGAGTATAAGCCGAGGGGGGCATTTTCAGCACAAAAAAAAAAATGTGCTGAAAAACTCGGCTTATACTCGAGTATTTACAGTACTTCACTTGCAGCATGCATTTATTATATATATATATATTTTATTTTTTAAATACTTGAATTTATATTTATTTGCAGAATGGTTATAAAGACTGAACCAAACCAAGAACCGTTCAGTACGTATTTGTGGAGCACATGGATTTTGGGAAAAACATAAAATGCATCCATGACCATGTGACATCTTACATCCACCACGAAGGTCTGCAAAAATATGTAAATCCTCATGAAGCTATGTATCAATTTTATACCAAAAACTATGAATAAATAGTTTAACAAAATTAGCTTCAAAATATAATTGTAAGGCCAAACTACATATAACATTCCGAAGTGAGTGTCGGACAATCTGAAACTGCCTGTGATCAGTCAATCCAAACGCCCTCCGTGAACTTCTATTGTTACCGCTGGATGAACCTGCGTTACCACCATGGTCTGGGATTGATTTCTACTACAGTGCAAATCCATGAAAGTGCGTAACAACTGCAGACGGCTGCGACAACAATCAGTTAACGATCACAGTCAACGCGACGGAACTGATAATCATTTGCGAGTATTTAACGCCTCGTGCGACTGAAAAAGCGCTTTAGAAATCGCACATATAGCTTTGCTTTCAAGTGCTCTAGGCACTAGAGTTTGTCAGGCTGTAGTTCAAAACTTAGGGATTAATATTAAAGATCGGACAAAAAAAAAAAAATTATAAAAAAATTCGGACAAAAATAATGCACCCGTGTTACGTTTTTTGAGTCACATGACCTATGAAAAACACACCCTTAACACAGTAAAATCGTGGTAAAATTGCATGCGTTTTCGGCGCTGTTAACACCACCTTTTGCTCTATCGGCAAAACGCCGATAACCGTTAGGTTAACCGCAAAAGGTGGCGTTAACAGCGCCGAAAACGCATGCAATTTTACCACGATTTTACGGTGTTAAGGGTGTGTTTTTGATAGGTCATGCGACTCAAAAACGTAACACGGGTGCGTTATTGCTGCATTTTTAATGCATTTCAACAGGAAGATGCGTTTGACGCAATTTTTGTTTTACCGACCAAAAATGTAGCCAACGTGAATTTGAACACCACAACGGAAGCGCAACAGACCAGAGTGAAGAAAAGGCATGAATTTTTTCTTGTGCTTTTCTCGCCCTAAAAAGGTGCCGATAATGGCCGACAATACAAAAAAAAATCTGTTGTGCTATAGGTACATAAAGATGTAAAGGGTTAATTATAAGCAGCCGACACAATATGCATGGAACAACAAACAAACAAATATAGTAAAAATGGTGCAGCGCTAGTTGCAGTTAAAGTCCATAACAGTCCATAGAATATCCAGATAGACGAGTAGTGCTAAAGCAGAAACCATATGTCATATTCGTATAGAGACCATCACTAACAACCGAACACACTACACTGCCTCTTACCCTCAGATGGAGTAATTAGCGCATAAAGTATCACCCAAACAACAGCAATCAGCCTCAGGTATAGTCTCCAGCGTCTCGACCACAGCACCCAAAGCCTCAATGGACATTAAAAAAATAAAAATATACTCCTCATAGTGCAGACATCCCATTAAAAGTTTATTGTAATAAGAATCAAATAAATACACTCACATTTGCAAGAATAAAAACTTGCAAAACCCACAAAATGGGCGCAACGTCCCAGCATAAAATTGTGTCACACGTCTCTGACTCCTCCCTGCGCGTTTCGTCATTTAAATTCATGATATTAAATTAAAAAGTCAAAATACTTAATTATATATAAGTACCCTCCCAAAGATCTTTGTGGATCTTTGGAAGGGTATAAATGGTCGGAATTCTACTGCTACTGGGTTAAAATGATATAGTGACTCGCGCTGTCATTGCTATCATTTTATTATCATTACTATAATACTTACCTTTATTGCGTCTAATGTTATTTACCATGTCTGGAGATATGCATTCACTATTTTAATGCTTATTACCCGCCTTGTTTAATTTTAGCTTGACCAACATTTGCATTTGCTTAATTGCCTTTATTAGTCTGTGTTCCCTTGCTCCCGGAGTGTGCTGAGCCAATGGGCGCCTTGTTGTGGTCGCAGTGATATGCACCCGTCACCTGTTGCTAGGTGCGCCCGATTGGCTGGCTTGCCTGGGACTTGGCGATTTAAACCCTGTGTGATGTCGTGCGGTCACGCCCTCTGTTGAAGTCGGATATGACGAAACGCGTAAGGGCATGACCCGCATGACATCCCGGGGGTGACGCCTGCGCTCCACCGCCATACCCTAGCCAGAAGTAATTGCGGTGTCTGCAAGGAGACACACGCGGATTCCCTGGGACGGCAGATCACGGTGATGGGCGCCCTCTTGGGCCACTCTATATGCTTGAAACATTTTTTATTGTGTACGTAGATATTATGAAGGGATCCTTTGGTTATGTTTTTCCTGTGGATCTCTGTGGATAGTGAGGCTAAGAGCGGATTGACTGAAGAACACTTACCTTTAAGGCTTATTGATTAGAGGCGTCTGGCGAGTTTGACCCCCTGGGGGGGAGTGTGCTTCACGAGGTGGAAAGTCGGATGTTTATTTTGGTGGAAGGCGCACACTGAATTTACTGCTTTCATCATCACCCTTGATATATTTGAACTTTACCCACTAACATTGCTGCACAAAGACTATTGACTGCGGCGTTTATCACACGGATTATCATTCTTCATTTTAGCGCCATTTTAGTATCCGTTGAATTCAGATCATTGGACTGTTTTATCGTTGTGCTACTTATTTTTATCTTTTACATTTTTAAACAGCTGCTTAGTGATATTATCTTATGTTTTTTATAATATTTTATTCTATATTTATAACCTTTTACTACTTGAGACCTGTGGGACAGAATTAGCGCTGAGTGGTGTATTGTAGGCGGTTTTTATATGTAGCAGCGCTTTAAGTCAAATTATCATTTGAAAGTCCTCTATCCCAGTGCCTAGATAGGAAAACAGCATGAAGCAGATGCGGATGGTGATGATTGATAAGTCTGTGGGATAGTGCTACTTTCACCCAAAATGTGTTCACCTTGTGGGGGGGGGGGGATTTATAACTCCTTTTGGGGATGCACTCACCAGATAGTAGATAAAAATAGGCCTAAAACCAATCTCAGCTTCCGTTGTTTAAACTGCTCTCTCCACCGATGTCATCAGGTCATAATTGCATGTTAAAAAAAGTAGAGGCCACATAGAGTAGTACTGCTTAAAAGATTTATTGATAAAACCCCCTTTAGTACTCCCTTATAAGATTTATGCGTACCAAAAACATAATATAAACAAGCATTGGATGTGTGCGCGTGCACATTCGGGCTTAGTGTAGTACTGAGTACCGCAGTTTACCAGTTCCTGGTCCTCCGTCCCGTGAAGCGCACGCGTCACTTCCGGTTAGTTAATGAGAAGTCACGTACTGACGCGTTTCGTCACTCCCGGACTTCGTCTGAGGGCGCACACATCCAATGCTTGTTTATTTTATGTTTTTGGTAGCACTATCCCACAGACTGTCTTATCATTCATCCATTGATTTTATAATACTGTTTTTTTTGCATATTCATGTTATTTTAAGCAGCAGCTATAACACTGGGTCTTGTTATACTTTAATCCTGTACTTTTATCTGAGTGGTGCTTTTAGCTAGGGCGGGATTTTAGTACACACATATTTATATATATATATATATATATATATATATTAGGGTGCGTGTTATACACCTGTGCGTGTTATATGCTGATAAATACGATATGTGTGATAGATATATATCTATCTATCACACATACCGTATTTATCAGCATATAACACGCCCAGGTGTATAACACGCCCAGGTGTATAACACGCACCATATATATATATATATATATATATATATATATATATATATATATACATATACACACACACACACACATACATATGTGTGTGTGTGTGTAAAAAAAATTAAACTGTCAGTCGTTTTTGGTGCATCTTGCATTTTCGGTTTCAGCACCAACATTTTCATTTCAGTGCACCTCTTAAAAAAATAAATAAAAATTTCTTAAAAATTAAAATGTCATAAATAAAATATTTTTTTATTATATAAATAAAAGAATGTAATGTATATTTTTTTTCCATTCATTCATAATTCTGTTTTAAAAGTCAAAAGAATATATTAAATATGGTCTTAAAAAAAAAATATGAATGTATATGCTGGCAGTAACCTTGAACTACTCCGCTGTAAAGCCCTTGACCAGTAAATGTGGTTACTTAATAACTTGCTGATAGAAATCCAGATGTAAACATTTAATAGATAATCAGGCTTTGTTGATCAGATTTAGATTAGCCTGCCCCAACCTTTTCCCAGTTAATCGCTGCAGGAATTATTCAAGGTAATGATCTTGAACAAAAGCACCTCTCAGCCATCCACCCCATACAAACTGTTCAAATTAGTCACAAGCCACAAATATTAGGACGTTATGCAAAGGTCAAATCACATATGTGGACCCTGAATGTCTCAGAAAGTCTAGCAGGCAATAGAAAGCTCTGAACTGTTCCCAAGCAGAGGGGAGGAAGTACTGTAGATTCCCAGATGTAATCCTATCTGCTTCTGCTCAATGGCTGCTGCAAACCACATATCCTTGCACACATCAGTTGTTACAATTACAACCATAATTAGCTTCAGAACTTTAGATCTAAACAGAAGGGGAACCCTCCATGTACAGGGGCCGCTCTTCATGCAGCATACAGAATTCCAATATAGCAATAGAAGAATTAGCTGTCACTTGATAAGGGAATGTCAGATTGCTCTGTCAGAGGAAATCTCCTGCAGGGGTTAAATTCTTTCCAACTCCCATCCAGAGCAGAATCAGCACAAGGCTCCCCTTTCTCCTTGTAGAAGCTGGAAACCTGATCTCAGCCTGACTCCCAGCAAACACCAGGAAAGGAATTGAGGGGGAAAAAAAAAGACATCTGGATCATTACACACAGTATACCTAAGAGGGGATATTTAACTCCTTCACGCCTGCAGCAAAAAATGCAATACGTTAAAAAACAGATAAAGGAAAAGAAAAAAAAAAAAACAAATTGGTCTTTCAGCTTTATATTCCACTATCAATCATATCCTGGCTCTGCAAATGACTGCACAGTTTAATACAGATCTTTGTGCTACATTTAAACCAACCTTTCCCAACTAGGGTCCTCCAGAGGTTGTTGGGGGGTCCTTGAACTCTGGCTGATTGACCTCACCTTTGATGGCGTATGAATAGTTCTGGGGCCATCAAAACTTGGCACAGCCAGCTGCGTGGCAGAAATGGTCTTTTTGGCTGTCTGTAAAGATGAGATTTTGATCACCAACGTGAGGACTCTGCCACTGGCCACCTACAAGAAGGGGACCGATCTGCCCACCTACGAGAAGGGGACCGATCTGCCCACCTACGAGAAGGGGACCGATCTGCCCACCTACGAGAAGGGGACCGATCTGCCCACCTACGAGAAGGGACCGCTCTGCCCACAGGCCACCTAAAGGAGGGGGATCGCTCTGCCCACAGGCCACCTAAAGGAGGGGGATCGCTCTGCCCACTGGCCACCTACGAGAAGGGACCGCTCTGCCCACAGGCCACCTAAAGGAGGGGACCGCTCTGCCCACCTAAAGGAGGGGACCGCTCTGCCCACCTAAAGGAGGGGACCGCTCTGCCCACCTGCCACCTAAGGGAGGGGACCACTCTGCCCACCGGCCAACTAAGGGAGGGTACTACAGAGGTTGTTGGGGGTTCCTTGAACCGTGGCTGATTGACCTCCCATTTGATGGTGCCTGAATATTTCTGGTGCCAAAGAAACTTGGCACAGCCAGCTGCATGGCACCAATGGTCGTTCTGGCCATCTGTAAAGGCGAGATTTTGACCACCAACTTGAGGGGGTTGATCTTCCCATTGGCCACCAACGTGAGGGGGGGGGGGGCAATCTTCCCAATGGCCACTAGCGTAAGACATTCTTCTAACTAAACCCAAAGCTAATGGGCATTTTCCCACTGACACCCAATAAATTAATTTAGGGTTCACCAAAACGTGAGAAAAAAAATAAAATTTAAGCATTCCTCCGTTGTAAAAAGTTTGAGAAAGGCTGGTCTAGACAATACATTTATATAAACACGTAATAATAATAATAATATATATATATATATATATATATATATATATATATATATATATATATTTTTTTTTTATTTTTTTTTATTTATTTGTAAAGCGTTGCATACACTGTTGGCGCTATATAAATCCTGTATAATAATACATATTATATATATATATATATATATATATATATATATATATACGGTATATATATATGTGTGTGTGTGTGTGATACAGGATTTATATAGCGCCAACAGTTTGCGCAACGCTTTACAATAAATATATATTTATTTTTTATTATTATTACACTTTGCAATGCCAACAAGGAATAGGAGTTATGGTAAATGAGTCTTGATGGTGGCTGCTAAGATAAGAATGCTTGACAATAACAGTGCATCTCATGATGGTGCTCATTCACCTCTGCAGAGAATGCTGGTTCTCATTCACCTCTGCAGAGAATGCTGGTTACGATGTACAAGTAGCGTCAATGAGAAGTATATCACACAGATATTGTAGCATTCATTTATCTGCACGCATAATAAAAGCATTGGCAGGTTTCTTTGATAACGCCGCACATGAGCAGAATCCCACCACATTGGGAGATCACTTTATCCTTAAATCTGGAAATACGACATCTGACTGGTTGATTTGGGTTACCCAACTTTCCAAATAATTTTCTAAGCCATGAAGAATCCTCCGGAGTATAGTCATGAGAAATCATCATGGAGGAGAGGCAGAGCCTTGGCACCTCGGGGAAATGACAGAGCACATCCCATTAGAGAGCATCTACCAGCTGCGCCAGCCGACGTCCACACCTCTCCTGACATACAAAGGATATACAGGTGCTCAGACATTGCTGGTGTCTCTATGTACAAAGCCCTCCACATCTAAAAGGGTGATCACTGCATCTCCGATAGGCAAACTACACCCATCAACCACAAAAAGGAGAACCAAGTATGACAGCCAGCAGAGACACTGGAGGAACATCATTCCAAACATCTTCTCTACACAAGGATAATGAAACTTTTATTAATGACATATTCAAATTATCTCTATGTGTATACATGTATAAGGTTAGGGCCCCGTTTTCTGATATGGGGCCCATCTCCACTGGTGTTCCCATATTCAACGCTCACATTTTTTTTTTTTTAAACGTATGCAGACAGTTTATGAAGGTGTGTGACCACCCTTGGGTTGGGAAACTCGGAAGGCCCCCCATACACACCCAAGCATTTTGCTGTGCGTTTTCGCACATTTCCCTACGCACGACGACACTCAAGAATCCAATTGTGGATGTTCAAAATCCCCACGCTCAGTCACGTGAAGCACAAAATGATGCATGAGATTTGTTTAGAGCCGCGTTGGGTTTTTGGCCCCACAGACTTTAATTGAAGCGTTGATAAACGTGGAACAGAAGCGCTACTGTGCATTTTTTCACCTGAACAACTGGACTTCTCTTCTCTCCCAATACAAAGCTGCCTAAGCTCACAACCATACTTGTAAAATACTCTTTAAAAAAGTGCCGACGTGTAAGAAATGCTTCCAGATCTCCTGAAAACCGCGCACCTCTGGAATTGGGGACTAAAATGCTGCTTTGTTGCTTTTTTTGTCGCGCCGCTTCTCTGGGTACTGGGCCTATCAACAGCACTGCCGCGGTTCTACTAGGCAGGTTTAGGACATTTCAGTGACGGCAAAACCGCCAGGAGACAAGCTCATAGGTCTAAGCTCATCATACCGCAAAACTAGGACTTCTAAAAATGTAATAAAATACAGATTGTGTATAATAATAAATATAATGATACTCTTCTAATACACAGGCCGCCTTGTAAAGGGTCTTATGTAAGGCGTTCTCTGGAAAGTTGCATTAGGTGAAATTCCTCCTCGGTCACTTAGTCTGCACAGCCCAGCATACTGTTCACAGCTGTGGAAGATGCTGGCGTTTTATCAATGAATAATTAGGATAAAAGGGGAAAATGTCAATAAAGGCCTGGAATAAGTGCTAGCATATGGACTCCTGGGTCCGGCATGTAACCGCTACTAAGCCCAGAAGAGGTGCGGGGGAACCAAGGGGCACAGAGGAGGCTTTCATGTCACCCGGGACAGAAAGTCCACAACCAAGTCCCCACCATTGTCCTTCATACAGCCCAGATCTGCCAGGAAATACAAATCTACTACTCTCAGCTAATCCTATCTACTACAACACACAAGTATGGGTTACAGAACAGGCTGATAAAACAAGAGACACCCCCCAACACTGAAACCAAAAGGAGGCACACCCCCCCAACACTGAAACCAAAAGGAGGCACCCCCCCCCAACACTGAAACCAAGGAGGCACCCCCCCCAACACTGAAACCAAGGAGGCACCCCCCCCAACACTGAAACCAAAAGGAGGCACCCCCCCAACACTGAAACCAAGGAGGCACCCCCCCCCCAACACTGAAACCAAGGAGGCACCCCCCCCAACACTGAAACCAAGGAGGCACCCCCCCAACACTGAAACCAAAAAGGAGGCACCCCCCCCCCAACACTGAAACCAAAAAGGAGGCACCCCCCCAACACTGAAACCAAGGAGGCACCCCCCCCCAACACTGAAACCAAGGAGGCACCCCCCCCACACTGAAACCAAGGAGGCACCCCCCCCAACACTGAAACCAAAAGGAGGCACACCCCCCCCAACACTGAAACCAAAAGGAGGCACACCCCCCCAACACTGAAACCAAAAGGAGGCACACCCCCCCCAACACTGAAACCAAAAGGAGGCACACCCCCCCCAACACTGAAACCAAAAGGAGGCACATCCCCCCCCCAACACTGAAACCAAAAGGAGGCACACCCCCCCAACACTGAAACCAAAAAGGAGGCACCCCCCCCAACACTGAAACCAAAAAGGAGGCACCCCCCCAACACTGAAACCAAGGAGGCACACCCCCCCAACACTGAAACCAAGGAGGCACCCCCCCCCCAACACTGAAACCAAGGAGGCACCCCCCCCCCAACACTGAAACCAAAAGGAGGCACCCCCCCCCCCAACACTGAAACCAAAAGGAGGCACCCCCCCCCAACACTGAAACCAAAAGGAGGCACCCCCCCCCCCAACACTGAAACCAAAAGGAGGCACCCCCCCCCCAACACTGAAACCAAAAGGAGGCACCCCCCCCCAACACTGAAACCAAAAGGAGGCACCCCCCCCCAACACTGAAACCAAAAGGAGGCACCCCCCCAACACTGAAACCAAGGAGGCACCCCCCCCCCAACACTGAAACCAAGGAGGCACCCCCCCCCAACACTGAAACCAAGGAGGCACCCCCCCAACACTGAAACCAAGGAGGCACCCCCCCAACACTGAAACCAAGGAGGCACCCCCCCCCCCCAACACTGAAACCAAGGAGGCACCCCCCCAAACACTGAAACCAAGAGGCACCCCGGCACCCCCCCAAACACTGAAACCAAGAGGCACCCCACCCCCCCCCCAAACACTGAAACCAAGAGGCACCCCACCCCCCCCCCAAACACTGAAACCAAGAGGCACCCCCCCCAAACACTGAAACCAAGAGGCACCCCCCCCAAACACTGAAACCAAGAGGCACCCCCCCCAAACACTGAAACCAAGAGGCACCCCCCCCAAACACTGAAACCAAGAGGCACCCCCCCCAAACACTGAAACCAAGAGGCACCCCCCCCAAACACTGAAACCAAGAGGCACCCCCCCCCCAAACAAACACTGAAACCAAGAGGCACCCCCCCCCCCAAACACTGAAACCAAGAGGCACCCCATGAATCAAACCCAGGATGGTTTGAACTGAGCACACACACACCATACAATCTGGGATCATAGCTGCCATCATTCTAAACATTTGTCACCAGTAACACCCATGACTCCAATCATCCAACCCACCGTGGTTTATATGAAGCTGAGCACTCACCATACAATCAGGGACTACAGCTGCCAAACCAGTGACATCCAATTGCTACAACCATCCGGCCCATGCCGATTCATCAAACACCGACCATACAATCGGGGGGTACAGCTACCAATCTCAGGGACCCTCAGTACGGTTTCTGGAGGGTCCCCTAACTCCAATGTGACCCCACACACACACCTCAATACAATCATTGATTATTGGATGCCATGGAACCAAACAAATCACCAACCAACAGAGATCTGCCATCCCAGTGGGCTGTGGAGGAACGTTCATGATCGCTCAGAACAAATATCTGTGTGTGTGTGTGTGGTGGGAGATATCGGAGAATCAAATAATCCTAGTTTATGGTTTTCAGATGATCACAAACAATGGAACAATCTCTGATGTCATCCAATCTTTTCATTGATGACACAGAGCTCTTAGTGTCCAAGTGAACCCCTTTTGTTTCCGTGTTCCCCTTATTAGGGGGGGGTTAGGTGATCCCCTTATTAGGGGGGGGTTAGGTGATCCCCTTATTAGGGGGGGGTTAGGTGATCCCCTTATTAGGGGGGGGGGTAGGTGATCCCTTTATTAGGGGGGGGTAGGTGATCCCTTTATTAGGGGGGGGGTTGGTGATCCCTTTATTAGGGGGGGTTAGGTGATCCCTTTATTAGGGGGGGGTTAGGTGATCCCTTTATTGGGGGGGGGGTTAGGTGATCCCTTTATTGGGGGGGGGTAGGTGATCCCTTTATTAGGGGGGGGGTAGGTGATCCCGTTATTAGGGGGGGGTAGGTGATCCCTTTATTAGGGGGGGGTTAGGTGATCCCTTTATTAGGGGGGGTTAGGTGATCCCTTTATTAGGGGGGGTTAGGTGATCCCTTTATTAGGGGGGGGTTAGGTGATCCCCTTATTAGGGGGGGGTTAGGTGATCCCCTTATTAGGGGGGGTTAGGTGATCCTGTTATTAGGGGGGGGGTTAGGTGATCCCCTTATTAGGGGGGGTTAGGTGATCCCTTTATTAGGGGGGGGTTAGGTGATCCCTTTATTAGGGGGGGGTTAGGTGATCCCTTTATTAGGGGGGGTTAGGTGATCCCTTTATTAGGGGGGGGGGGTTAGGTGATCCCTTTATTAGGGGGGGGTTAGGTGATCCCTTTATTAGGGGGTTAGGTGATCCCTTTATTAGGGGGGGTTAGGTGATCCCTTTATTAGGGGGGGGTTAGGTGATCCCTTTATTAGGGGGGGTTAGGTGATCCCTTTATTAGGGGGGGTTAGGTGATCCCTTTATTAGGGGGGTTAGGTGATCCCTTTATTAGGGGGGGGTTAGGTGATCCCTTTATTAGGGGGGGTTAGGTGATCCCTTTATTAGGGGGGGTTAGGTGATCCCTTTATTAGGGGGGGGTTAGGTGATCCCTTTATTAGGGGGGGGGGTTAGGTGATCCCTTTATTAGGGGGGGGGTTAGGTGATCCCTTTATTAGGGGGGGTTAGGTGATCCCTTTATTAGGGGGGGTTAGGTGATCCCTTTATTAGGGGGGTTAGGTGATCCCTTTATTAGGGGGGGTTAGGTGATCCCTTTATTAGGGGGGGTTAGGTGATCCCTTTATTAGGGGGGGGTTAGGTGATCCCTTTATTAGGGGGGGTTAGGTGATCCCTTTATTAGGGGGGGGTTAGGTGATCCCTTTATTAGGGGGGGGTTAGGTGATCCCTTTATTAGGGGGGGGGGTTAGGTGATCCCTTTATTAGGGGGGGGGTTAGGTGATCCCTTTATTAGGGGGGGTTAGGTGATCCCTTTATTAGGGGGGGTTAGGTGATCCCTTTATTAGGGGGGTTAGGTGATCCCTTTATTAGGGGGGGTTAGGTGATCCCTTTATTAGGGGGGGTTAGGTGATCCCTTTATTAGGGGGGTTAGGTGATCCCTTTATTAGGGGGGGGTTAGGTGATCCCTTTATTAGGGGGGGTTAGGTGATCCCTTTATTAGGGGGGGTTAGGTGATCCCTTTATTAGGGGGGGTTAGGTGATCCCTTTATTAGGGGGGGTTAAGTGATCCCCTTATTTATTAGGTGTTTAGGTGATCCCCTTATTTATTGTGAGTTTAGGCGATCTCCTAACTTGGTAAAGCCCCGAAGCTGTGTGTATTGGTCAGACATATGTGATGAGATGATCGCTGTGTGTATGGAGGCGATGATCGGTCGGACACACACACATATACATATATACACACACACACACGGGCCGGTCTCACCTGTGTGCCCCCAGAGGGTCAGTATCAGTAGCGGGAGGAGGTGGAGGGGTCCCGGCGTACCGCGGCGATCAGCCCCGGGGTAGGAGAGTGCGGCCCTTCTCCCCATACCCGTCCATTCAGGTCGCGATGCCGGGGGGCGGTGGGGCTGCGGATCGGGAGCAGGCTGGTACGGCACGACTCGCTTCCTTCTCTTCCTGGCGGAGAAAGTTTTCAGGAGGCGGAGAGTCCGGGTTGGAGATCGGGGGAAGAGAGAACACAGAGACGGTTAGACGGAGCACACATCCCGGACACAGCTCACATCACACTGTGTGTGCCGGAGGGGGACCGGGAGAGGAGGAGGGGCGGGACAGGAGGGGAGGAGGGGCGGGACAGGAGGGGAGGAGGGAAGGAGGGGCGGGACAGGAGGGGAGGGGGCTGCCGCTCATTGGGCGGATCCCGGAGACCCGCACTGCTCCCTCCACCCCACTGACAGCCAGCTCCGTACCGGCCACGCCCACTATCCCGCCCCCTCTCCCTTTCCTGTGACTGGCCGTGTGGGGTCCCGGGCTGGGCGCTCAGCGGACTTTATCTATGGAGAAGTAGACGGCCCGGACATCTCTCCCTCCCGGCATTTATTTTACATTTCACACTTCCAAATCACAAGGCGAACTTTGGCAGCCGTACCCCGTGATTGGTGAAGATAGGCGGAATGGGCGTGGTTGATGATGTTTAGGAAACGCCCACTCCCCCCATCTAACATTCCTGGGCCTCTTGTCACTAATACACAGACGAGGGAACGGAGGGGCGGGGACTTCTCTCTGATTGGATACAAGTTGTCCTGGCTGTCAGAATGTGTACCGCACTATACAATCTGATTGGACGATCTCCATCCTCTATGGAGTGCAGGGGCCTGCCTGATTGGATGCTATTTGAATGGACAGTTGTATAGTTTTGGCTATACAACCCTGAATACATCTTATATATAATATTAATATATTCTTATTAATAATATAATATATAGGGCTAAGTTCACACTTGTGCAGGTCAGGAACACTCACCAAATTCTGCACACAAGGCGCACTGCTCTTTAGCAGACGCAAAGTGGTGTCAATAATTCTTAATGGCACCCCCATGCATTGGCAAACGCGGCATATTTTTGCGCACGCCAATCACATGTTGCTGATGCACCATGAAGCTCAGGGACTTCTTTCCACGCGTTTCTGCTGTACCCGCGACATGTGCATACAAAACGCTCTGCACATATATGAACCTAGGCTTAGGGCTCGTTCATATGTGCATCAACCCTTGCACCCCTCTGAAAAGTGATCTGCGGTGGATTTGCATTCGACAATATGTCGCCTCCTCATCACCTGTTTTAACCCCATGCATTGGATCTGGTCGCAGTGCGCCCCCATACACTTAAATGGGTCATGTTCGATGGCAGTGCCTCCCATCAAGTGCACCATGCTGTTTAATTTTTGCCTTGGCTGCAAAGCACGGCAGTCACAGCATGTGTCATGTGTCCAGCCCTGGGCTGCTGCATGCCCTTCTGTAGGGCTGTAAAAGTATCAATTTCTTGGTTTTAAGACCCCCTAGTGGCAGGGAGGGCTGGCGGCCTTAGGCCTGGGGGGCAAGTCCAGTCAAGTGGCCCACTGAACCGCTAAATCAGCTCACCATCCATGGCCCACCTGGTTTTTCAATGCAGCCTCACCAGTGCCCATCAGTGCAGCCACCTTCAGTACCCATCAATGCAGCCTGATCACTGGGGCAGGTTACATGGGGTAGATGGGGGGTCAGCTAGGGGTGTCAGGGTCTCTCACCTCAACGATCTCAGCTCAGCAGGTCCTTGCATGCCACGGTCTCCTGGGGGGGTAACGCTCCTAATCCTGGGGTCAAGTTGCAGCCAGCACCCAGCCCTGCGTCCCGACTCCCTGGCACGCTCCACCTCTGCCTGCTTCCAAGAACCTGGTCCCAGGGAGTTGTAGTTTCCTCTGCGCTGCTGTGTTTTCCACCCACCAGAAGCTTGAGTGCGGACTATAACTCCCGGAATGCAAAAGCTAGTGGTCGGCCACCATGGCCATGCCCCCGGCCTGACTTCCTAAACCAGAATAAAAAAGAAAATGGTAGCGGGCAGCAGCTGCCGGCCATTTTGAACATAAGTTAGGGTGGCCTGGGAGGCAATTGCCACCCTGCCCCCTGACCCAGCCGTCCCCTGCCTAGTGGCCCATGTGAAGAAGCCCTAAAGGAGATTGTACAATCAGATTGTAGAGTGTATGTCCAGCTAGTGATAGAGCTAGCAGATCTCCCTGACACATAGCTCCCAACTGTCGTTGATTTGGAACAACGTCCCTCTGTCCCTATTTCCTCCTCGTTTGTCCCTTGTTGTGGTCTGATCTATATATATGTATATAAAATTCACTTTTTATCTTTCAAAAAGTGTTTCCCAGTGCTAAACCTTTCATCCAATTTCTAAATTGCTGCATTTGTAAATTTCAAAAACCAATTTAAAGGAATAGTAGTGGTAAAAAAAAAAAAAAAAAAAAAGCACTTGTCAGTTTAACTAATCTTTTTTTTAATAGAATTCTCCTTTAAGGGGGCGTGGCAGGGGGAGTGTCCTATGCCTACATATTTTTGCTAATAGGTGTCCCTCATTCTCCATCTTATAAAGTTGGGAAGTATGCTGACATGCTGTGGTGCACCCAACATCATTGCAGTTATTTATTTATTTATTTTACCCAATTCAGCGTTCAGGCAGTGAAATACTCATTACTAAAGGCACATAGACTGAGCACTTTGCAAGTACAGTTGCTCTAGATCAGGGGTCCTCAAACTACGGCCCTCCAGTTGTTCAGGAACTACAATTCCCATCATGCCTAGTCATGTCTGTGAATGTCAGAGTTTTACAATGCCTCATGGGACTTGTAGTTCCGCAACAGCCGGAGGGCCGTAGTTTGAAGATCCCTGCTCTAGAGCTTACTAAATGAGGGGAAGCTCTGCTGACTTCCATCATCCAATCATGTGCAAGCAAAAATGCTCTTTTTTTTCACTTGTATGTGATTGGATATTCTTTGCAAAGTGAAGCTTCACCTCATTTACTAAGCTCTGGAGCAACTGCACTTTTAAGCCGTGTACACACAATCGGTTTTACTGATGAAAACAGACCGATGGACTTTTGTCATCGGACAAACTGATTGTGTATGGGCCCCATCGGTCTTTTTTCCATCGGTGAGAAAAAATAGAACATGTTTTAAATTTATCCGATGGAAAAAAAAAAACGATAGCAAATTCCGATCGTCTGTGTGGAACTCCATCGGAGAAAAAACCCAGGCATGCTCAGAATCAAGTCGACGCATGCTCAGGAGTATTGAACTTCATTTTTCTCGGCTTGTCGGAGTGTTTTACGTCACGGCATTTTGGACGATCGGTTTTTTGACTGATGGTGTGTAGGCAAGACTGATGGAACTCAGCTTCATCGGATTTCCGATGGAAAAATCCATTGGATTAGAATCCATAGGAAATCCGATTGTGTGTCCAGGGCTTTAAAGTGTACAGTTATTTTGCCTTTAGTAAATCCACCCATTGTCTTTGCTATAGAGAAAAGGGAACACTTCACTTTCTACATACAGCAACAAAACCATGTTACCAAAAAGCAGGTAAAAGCGCAGACAAATCAAGTATTGTAAATGCTTACGATCAATGTTTTTCTTCTCCATAGATTACCATTCACTTGTAATGTTCCATTGAACTTGCTAGAGAATCTGAATTTGCAGGAAGGGTCAATTCCTGGAACAACCCATGCCCTCCTTACATGCCCCTCTTCTGGGAGTGTTTCGTTACTGAGTGTCTGTGCTGGCCCAGCTCCTCCTTCCATTCTTCACCTCCCTATAATATCTTTTATGTAGCTGCCAGGAGAGGGGCATAGGGGAAAACTATACAGTGTCACTTAAGGGACAACCCTGAGTCTGCTAGGGCTGCTTTCATCACATCCATGACTGTCCAGGTAAATAACATGTATAAAATACACACACTATATAATCATATGGGAAGAGATTGATTGCAATAAATGGTCTGGTGGCAGGTTCTCAGGAAATCTTCTGATTGGTCCCATGAAGTCATTTTCTTGTCGGGCTTTGGTGGTCCTTATTGGTTTAGGAACAACCTCTTGATGTAAGCACCACCATGTCCTGCGTTCTGTAAATCCAGGCTGGCATGATGATGCCCCCACTCCTCCCCCCTTCCCCAGACTGCGTCTATCTATTTTTTAGGCAAGAAATATATGTAGCGGGGTGGTCAATTTAGGGGGAGTCTCTGAGTGGTAATTAGGCTCAGACACCTTAATTTGTTAGGGGTTATGGACCATTTTTATCCTCAGGGGATAATGCTGGTGATGGGCTCCCTGTGGCCTGCGGGTGGCGCTGCCATTCTGGGCCAGGGTTGAACCGTGAGCGTAGTGCTGTGTCTTTTGTGTCCCCTCTCGGCAGCCGTACGGTGGGTGGGGAACCTGTTGTGCATGCCGGGAGAGGATATAAAAGGGGCAGACATCTTCTGATCGGGGTCCACGCCCAGGCACCTTCAGCCTGAGAGTGTGTGAGGTTCATCTCCGGGTGCCCTAGGCCCGGAGGCTGTGTTCCTGTTCCATCTCAGGCACCTTTAGCCTGGGGTGAGGTACTATCCTGCTGTCCTGTTCGCCTGGGTATGAAGACCCAGGGGTTGTGGAAAAGGCCCGGGGCCCAGCACCTTTGGCTGGGGTCCGCTAAGGATTGAGGAGTCCAGGGTGCCGCCTTGCGAGGGGACCCGCACTCTCAGAGAAGGGAGGATCATTCCGAAGGACCGATGCGGCAGTCACGGTGAAGGAAGGGTCTGTTGACTCTGGGGGGACGTCTTCTCCTTGATAGGGGCCATGTTCTAGGAGGGAGACTAATTCACCAGGTCAGTGGCAGTGGCCTTATTCACCAGGTCTGTGGCAGAGACCAACCTCATGGTCTGTGGCAGAGACTGTGCGCCTAATACACTGCTTGAGAATCTGAGTAGTGAAGATTGAGCTATGTTTGTGCCTGGACCTCCTCCACACCTTGGGCTGTCCTGTTTCCTTGCTTCAACCTTTCCTATCCAAAAGACTGTTTATTGCAAAGCGAGAATAAATCTTGAGTTGGAGTTTCAGCTGGTGTGGACATTCATGTTACTGGGGAAGTCAAGGTAGAGGTGAGAATCATTCTCAGGAGGATTTTGGCCCTGGCTGCAGACAAGACCCAACAATAACACCGCTCAACCTTTTTACACAAGCGGGTACGGGCTGATAGTGCGGTGTGCCTTTCCCCCCCCTGCGAGGAGCCAAATTAAATGCAGGCTGCGGGAAAGGTGGGTGCACTAGATATATTTTTTGTTTATACTGTTGTCCACCTATAACTAGCACAATACCCACATGCTAAGGCCTGCCATGGGTGCAGTGGCCTGCGCAGTATGGATGGACAGGTGGAGCCACCCAAAGTTGTGTGCAGGCTGCCTGTGCTACTCTATGGGGACACAGTGGCTGTATGGACACAGCAGTAGGTCCTTATTTGATAGGCACACAGGTGTGGGACTGTGGGTAAAGCCGTGTACACACGATCGGTTTTACCGATGAAAACAGTCCGATGGACTTTTTTCATCAGACAAACCGATCGTGTATGGGACCCATCGGTCTTTTTTCCATCAGTTTTAAAAAATAGAACATGTTTTAAATTTTTCCGATGGATCAAAAACCGATAGCAAATTCCGATCGTCTATGGGCAAGTCCATCGGATAAAAAACCCACGCATGCTCAGAATCAAGTCGACGCATGCTCAGAAGCATTGAACTTAATTTTTCTCGGCTCATCGGAGTGTTTTACGTCACGGCGTTTGGAACGGTCGGTTTTTTTAACTGATGGTGTGTAGGCAAGACTGATGGAAGTCAGCTTCATCGGATTTCCGATGGACAAAACCATCGGATTAGAATCCATAGGATATCCGATCGTGTGTACGAGGCTTTAGTGTCCCCGAATGCACACTGCTTGCATTCAGAGACGCTCATTTGCCCCTATCAAATTAAGACAAGTCTCAGTATTCCGTGTCCCCTACAGCGGGGGTCCCGAACCCCTAGGCCGCGGCCTGTTTGCAGCCGGGCCACGAAGGCTGCACTGTCAGAGGTGTGGCAATCAGAGAGATGACATCATCTCTAACCAACCCGTTCCCCATCACTGCTGTTCCACCCTCACAGCTGGGCCGTGAGCGATAGACTGTCAGAGGTGCGGCAGCGGGCGAGCAGAGATGACATCATCTGTCACCAACCCGTCCCCCATCACTGCTGTTCCACCCTCACAGCCGGGCCATGAACGATAGACTGTCTGAAGTGTGGCAGCGGGCGAGCAGAGATGACATCATCTGTCACCAACCCGTCCCCCATCACTGCTGTTCCACCCTCACAGCCGGGCCGTGAGCGATAGACTGTCAGAGGTGCGGCAGCGGGCGAGCAGAGAGATGACATTATCTGTCACCAACCAGTCCCCCATCACTGCTGTTCCACCCTCACAGCCGGCCCATGAGCGATAGACTGTCAGAGGTGCGGCAGCGGGCGAGCAGAGAGATGACATTATCTGTCACTAACCAGTCCCCCATCACTGCTGTTCCACCCTCACAGCTGGCCCATGAGCGATAGACTGTCATAGGTGCGATGGGTGAGCAGAGAGATGACATCATCTCTCACCGCCCGCCCTGCATCACTGCTGATCCGCCCTCACTCTAGGATAGGACAGAACCCACCCTGCCCCTGTGCTCAATGGACCAATGTGCACGCCTGTGCTTCCACCAATGTGGTGACAGGCTGGCGATGTAGCAAAGTGACATGCTGCATCTGGTGGCAGGCGACGGTGGCAAGTGACATGCCCGGGGCTCCCACTGATTCAGCATTATGGTGAGTTGAACTATTTCATTTTATATTACAATGTAATGATAGAAATAATGAACTTCAATCATCCTGACACCATATTATCAACCATGGTGTCATGATGATTGAAGCGCCAACATCAGTCATTTCCCCAACAAATCGCCCGCGAAAACCTGGACTGTACTGACCTGAAGATGGATGTTTAACCTGATTCAGTTTTCATGCATTTTTTTTAATCAGTTTTTGTGACGGAACTAATGATGTTTGAATGAAGGACCTTTCTACCATCCCCCTTCTGAAAATGCTAGTTGACTGGCCATTAAAGCTGAACTCCAGGAAAAATAAAACTTGCAGTGAAGCTGCCTGTACAAGATTAGGCAGCCCATACATTAGTCATCCCTAGCCACGTATTGGATGTGAGGATGCCTAGAGACAATCTACCACCCGAGCATAGAGGAGCGCTGTCTGCCTCAAAATCGGAGGATCTGGTAAGTAGAGTGCTTTTACCGTCCCCTAGACAGAAACAAGTGGTTAGCCTTGCAGTGCGGGCACAGCCTTACGGTACGGGAGGGTTTTTAGGTTTTCAGGGGTTGGGCTATAAAGTTTTACTAAACCCAGGACCCTGCATTCACAATATCCGGTCTCCCACAGTACACAGAACATGGATATGCAATCATTTTACTAACTATAACCTGCTAAATACCTTTTCTCATCAGCAGTTAATAGCAGTCTTGTGACTTCTATCAGTGTCCGGCCAAGCACTGGTTAACGCTTGGAGTTTTCATTCTCCTCTGACTGTCCTATAAGGCTGCATGACTCCTGACTTTCTGTCTGGACAGTGCTGATTGGCCCAGAGCTGATAACATGCACCCCCCCCCCCCCAAAAAAAAAAAACTCTCTAGCAATTCACACCAAACTGAGCATGTGCAGCGTGACTCCAAAAGGCTCTGCACTATCAGCAGATGGATTGGGGACTGTGGAAGAGGGGGAGGATCAGAGAAGACCGAATCAAACAGCCTTTTTACACAATGTGGAGTATAAACCCCTTAGGTTCCACAGGGAGTATAACAAGCATGCTTTACTGCATATACAGGCTGATTTTACTGTTGTGGGTTTAATAACACTTTAAGCCGATGCAATGCCTACAGTGATTTCTGAATCGCTGACATAGAATAAGGATACAGATCAGGAAAGTCAGGGAAATGTTGAAAACCTTTATCTGCATCCATGTTCCAGGACAATGACTGAAGGAATTAAAGAATAAGGCTTAGCATGGTAGCCAGGCCACTAGCAGTGTAATGTTTCCCTGTACTGTACAAATCAGAAGTCCTTATCTGCATAGTTGTTCCAGGACAATGACTCCAAGCATTGAAGCCTGACAACCAAACAACTAACATTTGCAGAGTGAGACGTCAGCAATAGCAGCCTCCATGCTTCTCCCAAGAAAGCTTTACTTATATTGCCCATGTTTTATTTTACCGTTAGAGTATAACTAAAGACAAAACTTTTTCTTTCGTTTTGGATAGTGTGGAGAGGGATTAGAACACTTGTGAGCTTTTATTGCTGTCTGTGCCCCCATTAGGGAGATTCACACTCTCTATTTGTCCTGTTTATCATTATCATTAAAAGTGGGAAAAAAATCACAAATTTTAGGTTGTCTCCAGAAATGTAATACATCTTCCAATGGGGACACTAGTTCTGGTGGCCTGGGGGTTCCCAAGGGATTCCCTTAATTTGCAGGGATTTCCTCTCACTTCCTGTTTTGGTTATGGGACAGGAAGTGAAGGTAAATCTCCCCAATGTGACACAGATGGAAAACAATTGTAGCGCACAGACCCCCTTTTACCTGTCTGCTTTGGCTCCTCTCAGGAAAAAGGGGCACACCGCACCACAAGCCCGTACCCTCCTGTGTTAAGAGGTTAGGCGGTGTTGATTTTGGGTCTTGTCTGCGGCCAGAGTATAAAGTCCTCCCGAGGATGATTCTCACCTCTACAGTGTGTAGATGCAAGTCCTTGACTTCCCCAGGAATGTAAATGTCCACACCAGCTGAAAGTCCAACTCTATATTTATTTTTCACTTGCACAACACATAGTCTCTTGGATAGAAGAAAGGTTGGAGCAAAGACACAGGACAGCTTTAAGGTGTGGAGGAGGTCCAGGCACAAACGTATCTCCAACTCTTCTGACTGTTCAGGTTTCTCAAACAGTTTTGGTGCATGGTCTCTGCCACAGACCTTGTGAATAAGGTCACTGCCATTGACCTGAAGAACCTTGGTTCCTTCCTACCCAGAGAGTCAACAGACCCCTTCCTTCACCGTGTCCACAGCACCGGTCCCTCGGAACAGATCCTCCCTTCTCTTAGGCCCCTTTCACACTGAGGAGTTTTTCAGGCATTTTGCGCTAAAAATAGCGCATAAATAACGCCTGAAAAAATCCTGCCCCAGTATGCTCAATGTGAAAGCCTGAGGGCTTTCACACTGAGGCGATGCGCTGGCGGGAGGAGAAAAAATCTCCTGCAAGCCACATCTTTGGAGCGGTGAAGGAGCTGTGTGTATACCGCTCCTTTACCGCTCCTTCCCATTGAAATCAATGGGACACCGCGGTAATACCGCCCGCAAACCGCGGCTATAGCTGCGGTTTGCGGGAGGTATTAACCCTTTTTCGGCCGCTAGCGGGGGTTAAAACCGCACCGCTAGTGGCCGAATATCGTGGTAAATACGACGGTATAGCGGCGCTAAAAATCGCGCCGCTATACCGCCACCGCACCTGCCCGACCCAGTGTGAAAGGGGCCTTGGGGTGCGGGTCCCCTCGCAAGGCGGCACCATGGGCTCCTCGATTCCTTGTGGACCCCAGCCGAAGGCTACTGGGCTCCGGGCCGGTACTGCAACTCCTGGGCCTCCGTGCCCAGGTGGACAGAAACGGTGAGGTAGTACCTCACCCCAGGCTAAAGGTGCCTGAGGTGGAACCGGAACAAGGCCCCCGGGCCTAGGTCACCCGGAGATGACTCACACACACACCCAGGCCGAAGGTGCCTGGGCGTGGACGAACCACACACACCCAGGCTGAAGGTGCCTGGGCGTGGACGAACCCCTGAGAAGATGTCTGCCCCTTTTATACCCTCTCCCGGCATGCACAGCAGGTTCCCCGCCCCACTGTACGGCTGCCAAGAGGGGACACAAAAGGCACAGCACTGCGCTCGCGGTTCAACCCTGGCCCAGAATGGCAGCGCCACCCACCGGCCACAGGGAACACATCACCAGCATTAACCCCTGAGAACAAAAATGGTCCATGAATCCTATCAATTTAATGTGTCTGAGCCTAGTTATCACTCAGACACTTCCCTTACATTGAACACCCCGCTACACAATAAACCAGTTTTTCATCAGATTAGGCGACCCGTCATAAAGAGTAACGGAAGTGACGTTCGGTCGCCGCCATCTTGCTACACCCCGCACTCATCCACAGTAAGGATACACTGAGAAGGGGGTAAGTGCACATCTTTTTACATCCACCGGAATTTAACATTTTAAACGTTTTTTTTTAACAGTAAACTGACTTTATATAGTTGAATACAGTACTTATAACTCCGTGTGAATGGTTACATGTTGCATTTTAAAAGCTGCGAACGTCTGTCAGATTGACAAACCTGTGAGATCAGCAGGCTTGCCGAAGCTTTTAAAATTCATCATCTAAACAGTAAGCCTGAGTACTACAGTAAGCCTGAGTTCCAAGTACTGTATTTCACTATATAAACTCAGTTTACTGTTAAAAAAAAACGTGTAAGATGCAAAACTCCGGTGAGTGTAACAAGATGTCCGCTTACCCCCTTCTCAGTAGATCCTTACTGAGGAATGAGGATGAGTGTCGGGTGTAGCAAGATGGCAGAGACGAAATGTCACTTCCGTTACACTTTCTGACGAGTCGCCATATCTGATGAAACACTGGTTTATTGTTTTCCATCTGTGTCCCATTGGGGAGATTTATCTTCACTTCCTGTCCCATAGACGCATCAGGAAGTGATAGGAAATCCCTGCAAATTAAAGCGGAGGTCCTCCTAAAAAATTGAATTCCCTTAATTTGCATAAATTTCCTCTCACTTCCTGTTTGGCTATGGGGCAGAAAGTGAAGGGAAATCTCTGCAATGGGACAGGGATGGTAAAAAAATAAACTGACCGGGGCTATAACCCTCCCTTACTCTATCCAAAATGAAAAAAAAAAAGTGTTGCCTATAGTTCTACTTTGAAGTGGAAGTAAACCCTCCTATCATTTTCAGCCAAGGAAGCTGCCATCTTAGCCTCTGTTTAATTTGCAACTGCCATGATGCTGCACATGTGATCTGTTATGACACCAGTCATTGGATGGTTTGACAGTTTGGTTGAGAGCACAACCAATGTGACAGCTAGCATTTCCGGCATGCCGGAAATGTTAACTGTTTTTTTAAACTATCAAATCGATGGGTTTACTTCCACTTTAAGCACAAATTTCTGATAATTTAAGAAGATATAACCATGCCAATGGTGCAGCAGAAAACATATAGCACAGTGAGGAAGGTTTGTGGTCAAGGATGATAGGACAGTCAAAATTAGAAGCAGCGCCCCCTCCCCCCCCCCACAGTTGCGGAATGCTAGCCGCCCGCTTACCGGAAGCAGTGCAGCCGCTTTATGGAGACGCTAGACTAATTTGCTTCTCAGCCCAGTCCGCCCCATAAGACTGGCGTTACACTAATAGTGTAGCGCAAGCCAGCGGAGACTCTTTCCGTGCTGCCCCCCTGCAAAGTGCTGCCCTAGGCCTGGGCCTTGTTGGCCTAGGCCAGGATTAGTGATGAGCCGAACACCCCCGGGTTCGGTTCGCACCAGAACCCGCGAACGGACCGAAAGTTCGAACGAACATTAGAACCCTATTAAATACAATGGATGCGAACGTTCGAATTCTAAAGTGCTAATTATAACAACTATTATGCATGTTATTGTCCTAAAAAGGGTTTGGGAACCCGGGTTCTGCACCAGGGGACATGTATCAATGCAAAAAGAAGTTTTAAAAACGGTCGTTTTTCGGGAGCAGTCATTTTAATGATGCATAAAGTGAAAAAAAAAAAGTCAAATATTCCTTTAAATATCGTACCTGGGGGGTGTCTAAAGTATGCCTGTGAAGTGCCACGTGTTTCCCGTGTTTATAACTGTCCCTGCACAAAATGACACTTCTAAAGGAAAAAAAAGCCATTTAAAACTGCTTGCGGCTTTAATGTAATGTCTGGTCCCGGTAATATGGATGAAATTCTTTAAGAAAAATGGCATAGCTACCCCATGACCACCCCCCCCTACCCCAGCCCATTACCAGCCCCTTTGGGTCTTGTATGGATATTAAGGGGAACCCCGCACATAAAATAAAAAAGGCCCTATATACTCTGAACAGCCCTATACAGGCGGTGCATACAAGACAGGGACTGTAGGTTTGTTCTTATGTAGAATCTGTTTGTAATTTTGAACAGGTACATTGTTGAAGTGTAGCTCCAGACCAAAAATCTATTTTTAAACTTTTTGGAAAACATAGGTAAGGGTTATCACCCCTGTAACATTTGTTTTGCTGTCTGTGCCCCTGTTCAGAACATTTCACCTCACTTTCCGTCCCAATGACAACTGTTTTTGAAATGTGGTGTTTTTCTTGAAACAAGGATTGCTGATAAAGCATCAGTACAGAGGAGACACCTTTCTCCCATATTTATTCTTACAGGAGAGAATTTTCCTTCCTAGTGGTAGATTTCCTCTCACTTCCTGTTGTCTTCTTGCGTTTGCAAGTAGGAGTCGTTTGTAAGTTGTATGTTTGAAAGTAGGGACCTGCCGTATATACTCTGCAGAAATAGGCCCCTTAGTTGTTGGTGTTGGCACAACACTGTAAGCACTCACAGTTACTCTTGGTTGGTGCTGGAACGCCCTGCTGTCAACTATTATATCAGGAATTTTAATTACATATAATTGTTGAACAGTGGTAGTAAAAATTGGGCCTTTGATGGTGGTGCTGGTGCCACAACACTGTAAGCCCTGACAGTTACTCTTGGTGGGTGCAGCAATGGGCCCTGCTGTGAATTATTAGATCAAGAATTGTAATTACATGCCCCTGTTGAACAGGGGCTGAAAAATTGGGCCTTAGGCACTGGTGGCACAACACTGCAACCCCTCACAGATACTGTACTTGGAGCACAGCAATGAGCCCTGTTGCAAAGTATTGCTTCAAAAATTGTAATGACACGCCCCTGTTAAACAGGGGCTGAAAAATTGGGCCTTAGGCACTGGTGGCACAACACTGCAACTCCTCACAGATACTGTACTTGGAGCACAGCAATGAGCCCTGTTGCAAAGTATTGCTTCAAAAATTGTAATTACACGCCCCTGTTAAACAGGGGCTGAAAAATTGGGCGTTAGGCACTGGTGGCGGCACCCATAAACAAAAATGATCTTACAAGCTATCATCATCAATCGTATCATTGAGGACTCGGAGGAGGAGGATAGCCAGTCAACATAACAGCACAGGCACTCAGCATCAGCATCAGTCTTGAAGGGATGTGACATGTTAAAATCAATTAGTCTGTTATATCAGCATCAGGTGTGTGGTAGCTGGTGGTGATCCAAGACTGGTTCATCTTGATGAAAGTCAGTCGATCAACCGAGTCGGTGGACAGGCGCACCCTGTGATCCGTGACAAATCCTCCAGCAGCACTGAATGTGCGTTCCGAAAGAACGCTGGATGCAGGACAGGCCAGTAGCTCAATTGCATACTGTGCAAGCTCTGGCCAGTGATCCATCCTCAAGACCCAGTAAGCCAGAGGATTTTCGGTGGGGAAGGTGTCCAAGTCTGACCTTGCCCCTAGATATTCCTGCACCATGTTTATCAGACGCTGGCGATGGTTGCTGGAACCGATCATACTTTGGGGCTGCGGACTAAAGAATTGTCTGAACGCATCGGTCAGACGGCCACCTTCCCCACCGCTCCTTCTTTGACTGGCCGAAGCCTCAGCAACTCGTTGTCCAGGACCAGGAGTTTGCAACCTCCCAGTCTCTGGGAACGCGTTGCACAGACCTTTCTGCAAGGCCTCCCGGAGTTGTCTCATCCTCTGCTCCCTCTGCGACGGTAACATAAGGTCCGCAACCTTACCCTTGTACCGTGGATCAAGGAGAGTGGCCAGCCAGTAATGGTCCCTCTCCTTGATCCGAAGAATACGAGGATCCTTCCGCAGACTTTGCAGGATCAGGGAGGCCATGCAGCGTAGGTTTGCTGAGGCATTCGCTCCGGAGTCCTCTGGGTCACTAAGGACGACATGATCCGCAGCCACCTCCTCCCAGCCACGTACAAGTCCACTGGTTTCTTGGGACTGTAAATCATCCCTAAAAGACTGCTGCTGATGATGCTGAGTGCCAGCCTCCACCTCCATGCTGACACAATCCTCCTCCTCCTCCTCCTCCTCCTCCTCCTCTTCCTGTGCGATGGGTGGGACAGAAGGAACACTGTCTGGGTAAAGGGGGCCTTGAGAGGCAAGGAAGTCCTCCTCTTCCTGCCTCTGTTCTGCCTCAAGTGCCCTGTCCATTATTCCACGCAGCGTGTGCTCCAACAGGTGGACAAGAGGTACAGTGTCACTGATGCATGCACTGTCACTGCTCACCATCCTCGTGGCCTCCTCAAATGGTGCCAGGACAGTGCATGCATCCCTGATCATGCCCCACTGGCGTGGAGAAAAAAAACCAAGCTCCCCTGACCCTGTCCTGGTGCCGTAGTCGCACAGGTACTCATTGATGGCCCTCTGCTGCGTGTGCAGCCGCTGCAGCATGGCCAACGTTGAGTTCCACCTGGTGGGCATGTCACATATAAGGCGGTTCTTGGGCAGGTTCAACTCCTTTTGCAGCTCAGCCAGGCGAGCACTGGCATTATAAGATCTGCGGAAATGCACACAGACTTTCCTGGCCTGCCTCAGGACATCCTGTAAGCCCGGGTACCTGCCCAAGAAGCGCTGCACCACCAGGTTAAGGACGTGAGCCACACAGGGCACATGGGTCAGTTGTCCCTGTCGGAGGGCGGAGAGGAGGTTGGTGCCATTGTCGCAAACCACCATTCCTGGCTTAAGCTGGCGTGGCGTCAACCACCTCTCGGCCTGGCCCTGCAGAGCAGACAGGACCTCTGCCCCAGTGTGGCTTCTGTCCCCCAAACACACCAGCGCAAGCACGGCATGGCATCTTTTTGCCTGCGTACTTGCGTAGCCCCGTGAACGGCTACGGAGCACCGCTGGTTCATAGGACAAACCACAGGAAGAGGCCATGGAGGAAGAAGAAGAGGAGGGGGTGGAGGAGAGAGGTGTGTCACAACCAGTAGTAGCATTTTGGAGGCGTGGCGGTGGGACAACCTCCAACACTACTGCACCTTGTCCTGAATCCTTCCCAGCTGCCAAAAGAGTGACCCAATGGGCCGTGAAAGAAAGGTAACGTCCCTGTCCATGCCTGCTGGACCATGAGTCAGCGGTAATATGCACCTTACCGCTGACCGCCCTGTCCAGCGAGGCCAAGACATTGCCTTCCACATGCCGGTAGAGAGCCGGAATAGCCTTCCGTGAGAAAAAGTGGCGTTTGGGAACCTGCCACTGAGGAACCGCACATTGCACAAACTCACGGAAGGGGGCCGAGTCTACCAACTGAAAAGGCAGCAGTTGAAGCGCTAGCAATTTAGCCAAGCTAGCATTCAACCGCTGGGCATGTGGATGGCTGGGAGTGAACTTCTTTCGACGGTCCAGCAGCTGGGGCAGGGAAATTTGCCTGCTAGAATCGGACGTCGGTGTACTGCTAGCAGAGTGGGCGCAAGTACTTGGCTGTGACACACCTAATTCTACACCTTCATTCCTCTCAGTGCATGTTTCAGAGAGGACTGAAGTTATAGTGGGGTTGGAGATCCCAGCTGATGCGGTGCAAGGAGAGGTCCGCTTTGTTCTTTGGTGTGGGTCTTTGAGGTAGGCTTGCCAACGAGCTGCATGGCAGGTCAACATATGTCTGGTCAGGCATGTGGTACCCAAGCGGCTGATGTTTTGGCCACGCGATATACGCTTGAGACATATGTTGCAAACAGCAGCTGTGCGATCTGATGCACTAGCCTCAAAAAAGGCCCACACCAAAGAACTTTTTGAATGACGGGCAGAGGCAGCGCCCTGCACAGGCGGAGCTCTGCGGTGTGATTCCGTCGGTGTACTGCCCTTACGCTGGCCACCAAAGGGCATCCTGCCTCGTTGGAGATGTGCCTCCTCCTCATCCTCCTCCTCCTCCTCTCTCCTATTAGGCACCCACGTGGAGTCAGTGACCTCATCATCCCCTCCCTCCTCATCACTGGAGCCAATCTGGCAGTATGCTGCAGCTGCTGGAACATGACTGCCAGATTGGTGTCCTTCTTGAGCATCCCCTCTGTCTGCTCTCACGCTACTGCCTTCCTCTAGCTGGGTTTCATCATCAGACCCTTCGAAACGCTGGGCATCCTCCTGGAGCATGTACCCAACACTGTGCTGAAACAGTTCGGGGGACTCCTCAGGAGGATGACATGGTGGGTCTAGGGAAGGAGTGACTGATGATTTGTCTGACATTGATACCAGGGAAGACGACGCTTTGGCAGCTGCTTTTCCAGTACCCTGAGCCTGGGTGAGAGAGGATGAGGAGGAGGAGGAGGGCTTGGTCATCCACTCTACCAAGTCTTCGGCATGATGTGGCTCAACATGTCCAGCTGCCGAAAAGAAGGACAAGCGTGTCCCATGGCCATGTGCTGATGACAATGCACCACGTCCACGACCAGCACTGTTGCCCCCAGACACAGAGCCTGCTTGCCCTCTTTTATTGCCTCCTGACTGTCTGCCTCTCCTTGTTTGCCTTCCAGACATTCTAATAGATGGCCTGCAGGGAGATGGGAAAAAAGCAATAAGGGCTACCTTCAGGTGTCCTTCTCTGTCCCTTGAAACAAGGACTTTCACAGTGAAAGAAACTGACACTCTCCCTACCTACAGTTTTCTGTCCCTAGAAAAAATATTTTTTTTAAGCACAATATAGCACAAGGACAATTCACTCACTGTCCTTACAGGTCCCTGGAAACAAGGACTTGCAGAGTGAAAGAAAAAAAACACTCTCCCTACCTACAGTTTTCTGTCCCTAGAATAAATGTTTTTTTTAAGCACAATATAGCACAAGGACAATTCACTCACTGTCCTTACAGGTCCCTGGAAACAAGGACTTGCAGAGTGAAAGAAAAAAAACACTCTCCCTACCTACAGTTTTCTGTCCCTAGAAATTTTTTTTTTTTTAATCACAATATAGCACAAGGACAATTCACTCACTGTCCTTACAGGTCCCTGGAAACAAGGACTTGCAGAGTGAAATAAACTGACACTCTCCCTACCTACAGTTTTCTGTCCCTAGAATAAATGTTTTTTTTAAGCACAATATAGCACAAGGACAATTCACTCACTGTCCTTACAGGTCCCTGGAAACAAGGACTTGCAGAGTGAAAGAAAAAAAACACTCTCCCTACCTACAGTTTTCTGTCCCTAGAAAAAATGTTTTTTTTAATCACAATATAGCACAAGGACAATTCACTCACTGTCCTTACAGGTCCCTGGAAACAAGGACTTGCAGAGTGAAATAAACTGACACTCTCCCTACCTACAGTTTTCTGTCCCTAGAATAAATGTTTTTTTTAAGCACAATATAGCACAAGGACAATTCACTCACTGTCCTTACAGGTCCCTGGAAACAAGGACTTGCAGAGTGAAAGAAAAAAAACACTCTCCCTACCTACAGTTTTCTGTCCCTAGAAATTTTTTTTTTTTTAATCACAATATAGCACAAGGACAATTCACTCACTGTCCTTACAGGTCCCTTGAAACAAGGACTTTCACAGTGAAAGAAACTGACACTCTCCCTACCTACAGTTTTCTGTCCCTAGAAAAAATATTTTTTTTAAGCACAATATAGCACAAGGACAATTCACTCACTGTCCTTACAGGTCCCTGGAAACAAGGACTTGCAGAGTGAAAGAAAAAAAACACTCTCCCTACCTACAGTTTTCTGTCCCTAGAATAAATGTTTTTTTTAAGCACAATATAGCACAAGGACAATTCACTCACTGTCCTTACAGGTCCCTGGAAACAAGGACTTGCAGAGTGAAAGAAAAAAAACACTCTCCCTACCTACAGTTTTCTGTCCCTAGAAATTTTTTTTTTTTTAATCACAATATAGCACAAGGACAATTCACTCACTGTCCTTACAGGTCCCTGGAAACAAGGACTTGCAGAGTGAAATAAACTGACACTCTCCCTACCTACAGTTTTCTGTCCCTAGAATAAATGTTTTTTTTAAGCACAATATAGCACAAGGACAATTCACTCACTGTCCTTACAGGTCCCTGGAAACAAGGACTTGCAGAGTGAAAGAAAAAAAACACTCTCCCTACCTACAGTTTTCTGTCCCTAGAAAAAATGTTTTTTTTAATCACAATATAGCACAAGGACAATTCACTCACTGTCCTTACAGGTCCCTGGAAACAAGGACTTGCAGAGTGAAATAAACTGACACTCTCCCTACCTACAGTTTTCTGTCCCTAGAATAAATGTTTTTTTTAAGCACAATATAGCACAAGGACAATTCACTCACTGTCCTTACAGGTCCCTGGAAACAAGGACTTGCAGAGTGAAAGAAAAAAAACACTCTCCCTACCTACAGTTTTCTGTCCCTAGAAAAAATGTTTTTTTTAATCACAATATAGCACAAGAACAATTCACTCACTGTCCTTACAGGTCCCTGGAAACAAGGACTTGCAGAGTGAAAGAAAAAAAACACTCTCCCTACCTACAGTTTTCTGTCCCTAGAAAAAATGTTTTTTTTAATCACAATATAGCACAAGGACAATTCACTCACTGTCCTTACAGGTCCCTGGAAACAAGGACTTGCAGAGTGAAAGAAAAAAAACACTCTCCCTACCTACAGTTTTCTGTCCCTAGAATAAATGTTTTTTTTAATCACAATATAGCACAAGGACAATTCACTCACTGTCCTTACAGGTCCCTGGAAACAAGGACTTGCAGAGTGAAATAAACTGACACTCTCCCTACCTACAGTTTTCTGTCCCTAGAATAAATGTTTTTTTTAAGCACAATATAGCACAAGGACAATTCACTCACTGTCCTTACAGGTCCCTGGAAACAAGGACTTGCAGAGTGAAAGAAAAAAAACACTCTCCCTACCTACAGTTTTCTGTCCCTAGAAAAAATGTTTTTTTTAATCACAATATAGCACAAGGACAATTCACTCACTGTCCTTACAGGTCCCTGGAAACAAGGACTTGCAGAGTGAAATAAACTGACACTCTCCCTACCTACAGTTTTCTGTCCCTAGAATAAATGTTTTTTTTAAGCACAATATAGCACAAGGACAATTCACTCACTGTCCTTACAGGTCCCTGGAAACAAGGACTTGCAGAGTGAAAGAAAAAAAACACTCTCCCTACCTACAGTTTTCTGTCCCTAGAAAAAATGTTTTTTTTAATCACAATATAGCACAAGGACAATTCACTCACTGTCCTTACAGGTCCCTGGAAACAAGGACTTGCAGAGTGAAATAAACTGACACTCTCCCTACCTACAGTTTTCTGTCCCTAGAATAAATGTTTTTTTAAGCACAATATAGCACAAGGACAATTCACTCACTGTCCTTACAGGTCCCTGGAAACAAGGACTTGCAGAGTGAAATAAACTGACACTCTCCCTACCTACAGTTTTCTGTCCCTAGAATAAATGTTTTTTTTAAGCACAATATAGCACAAGGACAATTCACTCACTGTCCTTACAGGTCCCTGGAAACAAGGACTTGCAGAGTGAAAGAAAAAAAACACTCTCCCTACCTACAGTTTTCTGTCCCTAGAAAAAATGTTTTTTTTAATCACAATATAGCACAAGGACAATTCACTCACTGTCCTTACAGGTCCCTGGAAACAAGGACTTGCAGAGTGAAATAAACTGACACTCTCCCTACCTACAGTTTTCTGTCCCTAGAATAAATGTTTTTTTAAGCACAATATAGCACAAGGACAATTCACTCACTGTCCTTACAGGTCCCTGGAAACAAGGACTTGCAGAGTGAAAGAAAAAAAACACTCTCCCTACCTACAGTTTTCTGTCCCTAGAAATTTTTTTTTTTTAATCACAATATAGCACAAGGACAATTCACTCACTGTCCTTACAGGTCCCTGGAAACAAGGACTTGCAGAGTGAAATAAACTGACACTCTCCCTACCTACAGTTTTCTGTCCCTAGAATAAATGTTTTTTTTAAGCACAATATAGCACAAGGACAATTCACTCACTGTCCTTACAGGTCCCTGGAAACAAGGACTTGCAGAGTGAAAGAAAAAAAACACTCTCCCTACCTACAGTTTTCTGTCCCTAGAAAAAATGTTTTTTTTAATCACAATATAGCACAAGGACAATTCACTCACTGTCCTTACAGGTCCCTGGAAACAAGGACTTGCAGAGTGAAATAAACTGACACTCTCCCTACCTACAGTTTTCTGTCCCTAGAATAAATGTTTTTTTAAGCACAATATAGCACAAGGACAATTCACTCACTGTCCTTCCAGGTCCCTGGAAACAAGGACTTGCAGAGTGAAAGAAACTGACACTGTCCCTACCTACAGTTTTCTGTCCCTAGAATAAATGTTTTTTTTAAGCACACTATAGCACAAGCACAAAACACACTGACACTCTCCCTACCTATCCTTCTCTTTCCCTAAACTAAAGGAATCCAGGTTAAGCAAGAAAGAAATAACAGTCACTGTCCCTGCCTATGCTGCTCTATCCCTGCTCCGGAACACACTACACTAGGCCGCCGTGCTGGCGGCCTTTTATAGTGTGGGGCGTGTACTAAACACCCTCAGCAATAATTGGCCACAGGCATCCTGCCTGTGGCCAATCATTGCTCTCCTCGCTGCCGGCGCTGTGATTGGCCAAGCATGCGGGGTCACAGTGCATGCTTGGCCAATCACAGCGCCTGGATGACACTGCGATGGCGTAGTGCATTGTGGGCCGTTCGCGTCACTCGAATTTGGCGCGAACGGCCCAAATCGTTCGATCTTCGTCGAACGATCGAACAGCCGATGTTCGAGTCGAACGTATGTTCGACTCGAACACGAAGCTCATCCCTAGCCAGGATACAGCGTTGGTCTGTAGTTCTATAGTTCTACTTTAAGCTGACCATACATTATACAGTTTGATTCTACAATCTCGTTTGGAACCACTATCATCTAAAGCCCCGTACACACGGTCGGACTTTTGGCCAACAAACTTCATTTTGAGCAAGTTGGACCAACAATCCGACCGTGTGTACGCTCCATCGGACAAACTTTTTTTTTTGTTTTTTGTTTTTCATCGAACAAAAGTTCGGTTTGCAAACGGACAAACTTTTGGCCAACAAAAGTCCGATGGAGCAAAGTCCGACCGTGTGTACAGAAAACCATCGGACTTTTGTCCGATGGACAAAACAAATAATGTTAAAATCAACCAACAATAGCAGAAGTTGACCAAAGGGTGGCGGTAAAGAGCAGAAAAGAGCAGAAAAACCACGCGATGTTGGAAGAAGTTTTGGGAAAGTTTGCAGAAAAGTCCTGTGGTGTGTATGCTATGGGTGTTCCCGACCAACTCCGTTCGGACAAAAATCCACGGAAAAGTCCGATGGAAGTCCGACCGTGTGTACGTGGCTTAGGAAGTCGATCAAACAAGGACAGAAACACTCCTTGCCGGTGCGTACTAAACCACCCAAATAGGGATCAGTGTATGGCCAGCTTTGAGAAAGCCCGGAGACAAATGATGTCTGTAAGATGTAGCAGTGGAGGGTGAATTCCAGTATTTATGGGTGGTCTTCCAGCTAATTCTGCTCTGACAAATTTCTGGCATGCTCCGGCTATCTTAAAGCAATGTTTCTCCCTTCTATGCTGCATCCAAGAGGAAGCCACTAGCAATCCATGTGAACTCAACTATGTACTTGTTTTTTTTTTTCTGGCTCGGCCTCTTATAATAGTGGCCATTCAAAGCGGCGCCAGGAATGTGTTGTTGACAACTGCCACCTCCAATCCATCCTTTTCCTTTTACTACACTGAAAGTACAGACCAATATTCTTCTGCCAAACGCATGTTTGCAAACCAGGGACAATATTTTCTTTTTTAATGGAAAAATGACATATTTATTAGTGTTGACATGTCACCTGTGCTTTGCTTCCAGAGGGAAAACTGCTTGTATATTGGATAAGAATGACTTTCTATTAACTTGTTTTGAGGGCCGGTGTTCTGTCGATATGTGCCCGCCGTAGAAAAGTGCCTGTGCATCGTAGGAGCCTTTTTTAGACGGGAGATACCGTTTCTCAGCCACGGTGTCCCTCCTTACAGCGCCCCCTCCTGGTTAACCCCTTCACTGCCAGTGTATTTTTACAGTAACCAGTGCATTTTTATAGCACTGATCGCAGTAAAAATGACAATGGTCCCAAAAATGTGTCAAAAGTGTCCGATGTGTCCGCCATAATGTCGCAGTCACGAAAAAAATCGCTGATCGCCGCCATTACTAGTAAAAAAAAATTTTGGGATAAAAATGCCATAAAACTATCCCCTATTTTGTAAACGCTATAATTTTTGTGCAAACCAATCAATAAACGCCGATTGCGATTTTTTTTTTGCCAAAAATATGTAGAAGAATACGTATCGGCCTAAACTGAGGAAAAAAAATGTTTTTTTATATATTTTTTGGAGGATATTTATTATAGCAAAAAGTAAAAAATATTGCATTTTTTTCAAAATTGTCGCTCTATTTTTGTTTATAGCGCAAAAATAAAAACCGCAGAGGTGATCAAATACCACCAAAAGAAAGCTCTATTTGTGGGAAAAAAAGGACGTCAATTTTGTTTGGGAGCCACGTCGCACGACCGCGTAATTGTCAGTTAAAGCGACGCAGTGCCGAATCGCAAAAAGGGGCATGGTCTTTATGCTGCGTATTGGTCCAGGGATTAAGTGGTTAAATAACCAACCAAACAGGAGGAAATTAGCCGAATGCCCTTCCCCACCCACAAGGGCCCTGAGCCCCAGCAAGACAAGACCTCCCACCTCTCTCCCCCTCAGGTATCCAAACTTTATACATGAAACTCTGGCCAATGGTATATAGAGTTTTCCTGTAAAACCCCATCATTTATATCATAAAACCCAGTATCTCCTTACCCCTTAACCTTTCACTGATCCACATCATCCTCCAAGGTATCTTTTGAGTCAACCCACCTAAACCAGACCTTCCTAAACTTCTTGGGAGCTCCCCTGGCCTCATACGTCATATGGTAGAGAAGAATGTCCACATTCACAACTTTCCTACCACATCCCTACCAATGTCAGTTGTTCCCCATAGACCACCTCCTAGCTATGAGTTTCTGAACTCCAAGAATGGCTGTATGTTTACCCGAGCATGTGCGTACCCCTACGGTGCTTCTCCTCTTTCACATTTAGGGAGCCATACATGCATGCATGGGTGAACACTAATGCAGGAGCCGTCAGCATTTACCTGAACATGACATGTACAACCATTCACTTGTGTTGGAGGTTGTAAATGGCAGCTGTAGCTTCCTAGGCAGGGATTTTGCACCTTAGCACACAGGAACTGTTGATAACAGAAAAACAAACACACCTGCACACGAGTTGACCGTCAAGCACTCAATAGTTTATAACGATGGCACTAGCTTTGCTGCCCTTCATGGATAGGGGTATACTGGTAGTGAACAAGAAGAGAAAGAACAAGGGCGCACCAGCCTAGTGTATTATCGTTAGGATATTTTATTTATATAAAAACAACGAATAGGTACTCACAAAGGTAGTAAAATGGTTCGCAATGTACAAGTGGTACCATGGATGGCTGCAACATGTAGAACCCAAACCACACCCCAACCGATCATGAAGGCTGTGATAGGAGACACTACCAGCTGACGCGTTTCGAATCGCAAAGCTTCTTCATCAGAGCCAAGCAGTCCACACAGGAACTGCTAAGCATCTGAGGTCTGAATGCCCCGTGAACATAGGTGTGCGCAGCCTATTGCATTAAGGTGTGCACCTCAAAGCTCAAACATACGGGTGTGTAACATATTTATCGGGCTCCTCCCGCTCTCCATCCTGAAACAATGGGGGGAGCAAGGGAGCACACAGGGTGGCCCCGGGCAACAGAAAGAAGAGGAACAGGAGGGGTGGCATATATTGTTACCGATCCCCTGTTTTTTCCTCCTGTGGCAGCTGAATGTCAGCGAGAGGGAGAGGAGGAGAAGCCTACTTTCAGCTGCTGCAGGAGGAAAATACAGATTGGTTCTACTAAATTCCACCCCCGCAACCTCTTCTGTCCAGGTTCTGGTGGTCGACAAGAAAGGATCACGATCTACCTATTACCTGCCCTCGATCGGCGAGTAGATTGCGATTGACAGGTTGCCAACCCCAGGATTAGGGTGTGCCCAGGCACACCTGGCACACCCCTTGCGCACGCCTATGCCCGTGGATCAAGAGCTTCTAGAAAATACAACAGGGATGTATCTTGCCATTTGTAAACTAAAACATCTTTCATGTGTTGGACTTGGTATATCGGTTTTATGCTTTCATACAATATTTATATTTTACTGAGATGGAGATTTTAATAATGTGAACAAAGCACAACATGCTTTTCATGATTCCAAAGCCCTTTGCTTCTCTGCAACAATGACTTGCTCTCAGGCACAGTTGCAGAATTACATACTGTGAAGGAGCTGTCAATCACGTCTACCTCTTTTATGTTTTATGGTGAGGAGAACACAATGGTGATGCATCTCTGCTAGTGGGGAAGATCTTTTTCTTCGCCTGCTCTCCTCCACCTGTGTTTTGAAAGCTTTGGGACCATCGGACATATGGGGGGGGGGGGGGGGGCTCTTTTAAGTTGCTGCAATTTAAAGAACGGCTGTTGGCTGACAACATCTTTGAGCTTTATTTTATGTATGATTTATATTACTTGTTTTATATGAAATGCATTAGGCACTTTTGTACCACGTTTGACTTGCCTGATGTTTGATAAAAGATCTGCCCGTTCTCTGTGATTTCTGATTTATTTATCCACCTTGGCCTTTTCTCCATTCTCTATTTTATTTAAAGAGGAAGTAAACCCTCATTCATTTTTTTTTTTAAATCAACACTGCAAGAGAATGTCATAATGAGCTATGTAGTTGTATATAAAATTGACTTTTTATCTTTCAAAAAGTGTTTTTACAGTGCTAAACCTTTCATCCAATTTCTAAATTGCTGCATTAGTAGATTTCAAAAGCCTGTATAAAGCAATAGTAGTGGTAATCAAAAGCACTTTTGTATTATTCTCCTTTAAGGGGGCATGGCAGGGGGGTGTGCCCTATGCCTACATACTTTTGCTAATAGGTGTCCCTAATTCCCATCTCAAAGAAGTTGGGAGGTATAATATCATTGTAAACACTCCTGCTAGTGTTAAATGGCTTTTCTCATTCTGGTTAACTGCTACATCTGCAGGAGAGTTTGTTCTTTTGAAAAACAACAGACTTACTGGCTGGATCACAAGATGAAAATAGAAGAAAACGCCTGAAAAAGAAAACTAATACAGCCATCTAGTCTAAGAATTGGTAAGCTGCAAGATAACAAATGTTTGCTTTTGGGATATAATACAGTTTTAAAGCTGAACTCCAGGAATTATTGGTATTGATTAGTTACATGGTCCAGCTTGGCACAATGTAAGTATTATTAATATTATTATTATATAGGATTTATATAGCACCAACAGTTTGTTTGGCGCTTTACAAAATGAAGGCAGACAATAGTATGCATATCTCATACCTGATGAACCACTACGAAAGCTGGAAATCACCATAGTAGTTGGCGCTACTACAGCGATTGCTGCAATTTACCAGGTCCTGCTCGGGTTCAGCTTCCTCTCTGCACACTGACCACAGGTTGATTACTTGGCACCATAGGCATGCGCAGGGGGTGTGCCAGGTGTGCCTGGGCACACCCTAATCACTATGTGCGGTGCTGATTCCCCGTACTGCCCAGGCTTCCCCCACCTTGTTGCCCCCCACCCCAACCCACAGTGCTGCTGGCTTCCCTCCTCTCCCACCGGCTGTTACGGGGTTTATTTCAGAATGGAGAGTGGGGGCAGGAGCTAGTAAATATGTAATTTACCAGCGCCTTCCTTTTCTAAATGAACACAGTGAACACACTCGCTCACTGTGTCCATTCATAACTGAAGCATAATAAACTGTGTTTACTATGCTTTTGTTTTTAAATGAACAGGGAGCCGCTCAGCACAGAGCACTTCCCATTCATTCACTGTCCTGTGCAGCTGAGGCTGCAGAGAAAGGCATGTGTGTTTGAACTTTGGGGTGCATATCCTAATGCAATAGGCTGCGTACACCTATGCTTGGCACTGTCGCCATTCATAGAGAGCCTAGTATCCTTTTCAATGAATAGCTGAATAAAGGCATTCTGTGACTGGATGAGGTGGAGATTTTGACGTCATCACCCCCACTCACCAGCCTTGACCAGTCTCTTCAGCAGTTGACATTTCTGAAACTGTCAGAAGCCTGTGTCCCCCGCTGCACATAGTGCTTCATTCCTACAAGCTCTACCTCATTACAGGTTACAGCAGTGCAGTAGAGGTTGAAGAATGGAATCACAGTGTGTGGTGGGAGACACAGGCATCTGACACCTCCAGAAGTGGCTGTTGGAGACTGCAGCGCTAAAACAGACCAAAGGCAGAAGAAGACACTGGTCCCCGGGTAGGTGGGTATACTACTTGTTCTCTTGCACAGAACCTACAGCGAACTACCAATAGGTCATTTTAAAGAGGATCTTCACCCTGTAAACAAAAACTCAAAAGTCAGCAGCTGCAAATACTGTAGCTGCTGACTTTCAAAAAACACAAACGTACCTGTCCTGTCCCAGGATCCAGCAATGTCCTCACCCAACCCAGCTATTTGCCAGGCTTCGGGTCCAGGTGCCAGCATCTTAACTATGGGCGGCCAGCTGAGACTCCTTGCGGCTTCACAGCAGGCTGCCCACTGCACATACCTGAGCTGCCCTGTGCCCGTGGATGGTCCTGTGACATGTCCCAAGAGGCTGCAGGGAGAGTTGCTGGGGGGGGACTTTTGCTTTGATCGCCTAGGTGGTGTTAAAATCAAGTACCCGCTCCCCTCCTCCCATGTTCTCCTTCCTGCCCTAAGCCTCTGCCAATGAATGAGCAGCAACAGAATGATGGGGTCATCATCCTCCTATCAGCATGTTACGTCAGCACATGTGCAGGTAACATTGCCTGATTGGTTAAGCCCCCATTCACACTTAAGCATTAGGCCCCTTTCACACGGGCGCTCCGATCAGGTCTGCCTGTCAGTTTTTCAGGCAGACCTAATAAGACGCTCCATTCACTCCGAAGGAGCTGCAGATGTCAGCGGTGACGTGTCCGCTGACATCTGCCGCTATTCGATCCGATCCTGTCCGTGAAATCCAGATGGATGGTGACCCTATTTTCCGTCCGTCTGGAGGGTTGGATTGGATGAAATTGGATAGGCGGATCCGTTTTCATCCGATCTCTCCATAGAGGATAGCGGGGCTCTGACAGGTCCATCCCTGCACAGTGAGTGGATACGGACCTGTCATCCGCCTGCTCAGCGGGGATCAACGGATCGATCCTCCACTTAGAAAAGCGGAGTCCGCCGGGAGAACTACATGTGGGATAAAGAGCCCTTATAGTTTTCAGGTAATATTGGAGCATTTGTACATAACTTCTTTGGGCATTTTAAGGCTTGGCCATTTTTGTATTAGCCAATGGGAAGCTAGTTATTAGGATCAGGAAAGGCAGGAAATTGTGCGAAAAGTGGCCATTTTTAGGCATTTTCTAGGAGCCTCCTATTGAAGTCAATAGGGCTTTTAGGGGTTAAAAACACCCTGTGAAAAGCGATCTGCTACCGATCACTCTTCTGATTGTAAAGCTAGTGTAAACGAGGCCTAAAGCCTTGTACACACGGTCGGACTTCCATCTGACTTTTCCGTGGATTTTTGTCCGGAGTTGGCGGGGAACACCCATAGCATACACACCACAGGACTTTTCTGCAAACTTTCCCAAAACTTCTTCCAACATCGTGTGTTTTTTTTTTTGCTCTTTACTGCCACCCTTTGGTCAACTTCTGCTATTGTTGGTTGATTTTAACATTATTTGTTTTGTCCATCGGACAAAAGTCCGATGGTTTTCTGTACACACGGTCGGACTTTGCTCCATCGGACTTTTGTTGGCCAAAAGTTTCTCCGTTTGCAGACCGAACTTTTGTCCGATGAAAACAAAAAAAAAAAAAAAAAGTTTGTCCGATGGAGCGTACACACGGTCGGATTGTTGGTGCAACTTGCTCAAAATGAAGTTTGTTGGCCAAAAGTCCGAACGTGTGTACGGGGCTTAAGGGGCATCATAAATTCTGGTACTTATAGTTGGCTGATTGGTATTTGGAGCACAGTCCTTCTTTCAGACATATAAATCCAGGCAGGGACTGTTGTGTTCTTTTGATTTGTTTGAATATGTAGACTATACCATATCTAATGATACAGAGCCTATTAAAATGCAGACTGAAAGCGGCTTATACAGCATTTTCAGAAATCCCTTCTTTAGCCTCTATTATCTATGACCTGTCTTCACCTAATTAGTTCATAGTTTTAGTTGTAGCCAAAGGGAGAGGAATGTAGTGACAATTTGTATGTAAGGGGAGGGGGATGGGCTGCCCGGGACAGCACTCTGATGCTAACTTCTAAGTCAACGATTCCTTTAAATGACTTATTATATAAATGTAGAACTGTTTTCTACCTATATATTCATAAAGCAAAGCATTACAAAAAAAATCCAAGCACACATTGTTAAGTAGTGGAGACTACAGATTAGAGGGGCTTGTTATCAGCAAGTGTGAAGTGCCATCCAATCTACATGAATGGCCTCAACCACTTCAATGCACATTGCCAACTCCCATCCCCCACAGCCATGTTCACACTGCCAAAGCTGTTAACTCTCTCAATGACCTTCCCAAACTGCGAGACACGTCCCCCGGGGTCTGTCCTCCTCCGTCATCCACAGTAATTCCGTTAGTAAACTGTTTATTAGAAATAGGGATGCACGGATACTTTTTTTTAGTACTCGCCAATACCAATTACCGGTACCTAGTGGCGGCTGGTGCTCAACATTTTTGGGGGGTCGCAAACAAACTGAAAAATTCTGAAAAAAAACACCCCATCAATTGCAGCCTTACTGTGCTTATCAAACGCAGCCACTGTACCATCAAATGCAGCCACTGTGCCCATCAAACGCAGCCACTGTGCCCATCAAACGCAGCCACTGTGCCATCAAACGCAGCCACTGTGCCCATCAAACGCAGCCACTGTGCCCATCAAACGCAGCCACTGTGCCCATCAAACGCAGCCACTGTGCCATCAAACGCAGCCATCAAACGCAGCCACTGTGCCATCAAATGCAGCCACTGTGCCCATCAAACACAGCCACTGTGCCATCAAACGCAGCCACTGTGCCCATTAAACGGCGCCACTGTGCCATCAAATGCAGCCACTGTGCCCATCAAATGCAGCCACTGTGCCCATCAAACGCAGCCACTGTGCCCATCAAACGCAGCCACTGTGCCCATCAAACGCAGCCACTGTGCCATCAAACGCAGCCACTGTGCCCATCAAACGCAGCCACTGTGCCATCAAACACAGCCATCAAACGCAGCCACTGTGCCATCAAATGCAGCCACTGTGCCCATCAAACACAGCCACTGTGCCATCAAACGCAGCCACTGTGCCCATTAAACGGAGCCACTGTGTCATCAAACGCAGCCACTGTGCCTATCAAATGCAGCCACTGTGCCCATCAAATGCAGCCACTGTGCCATCAAACGCAGCCACTGTGCCCATCAAATGCAGCCACTGTGCCCATCAAATGCAGCCACTGTGCCATCAAGCACAGCCACTGTGCCATCAAATTCAGCCACTGTGCCCATCAAATGCAGCCACTGTGCCCATCAAATGCAGCCACTGTGCCATCAAATGCAGCCACTGTGCCCATCAAATGCTGCCACTGTGCCATCAAATGCCGCCACTGTGCCCATTAAATGCTGCCACTGTGACACCCCCACCCTCTCGCCATCTGCCCGTCACTTACCCAGTCTTGTGGGGCAGTGGGTGACGGCGACAAGCGGGGTCCTTCATGCTTCTCCTCCCATCCTCATCTCCCGTCCTCTCCTCCTGATAGGCATCCAATTGCGGCGCCTGTCGTTTCAGCCAATCAGGTGACGGGTAACAGACCGTTGGTGGAGAGTTGGTTCAGTGTTAGGAAAGCGAATGTTCATTCGCTTTTCTAACACCCCTGGGTGAATTGCGAGCCCCAAGCATGGCACTCGCAGTTCACATATTTTGAAGCCTAGTAGAGCCTATGGCTCTAATCAGATTCTTCAAAAACACCCCCCCCCCGCCGCTGTAATTCAGGCACCCGGGGTCCAAAAAGGGCTGCCATGGATAGATTCATTCTATGCATAAATCTATCCATTGGTCATAGAGGGGGTGGCTGGAGAGAGGGGGCAGCGCCCGTGCGCCCTTATGGACGTACCGCCACTGCTAACGCAACTGTTTTGTTTATACTTCAGCTATCAGCAATGGTACACAGCAATATGAAACGTGTAAATATATATTAAAGGTGTAAAAATATTGGCGAACAAAGCAAACAAAAAAAAGTTTTAATTATTAATAGTTTATTAATATTTTATAAAATAGAATTGAACAAAAAAAATCTGCAGGAAAATAATAATTCAATGGAGAAGGAGAATAAGGAGATAATTAAGGCTGATTAGAGTAAGTTAAGGGTTAATGTGAAGTTAAACAAAAGAACATTTAATTGACAGGTTGCATTAAATTTTCTTTATTTGCATATTGAAGTTCATCCCTTTGATCTGTAGCTGTATAAACAAAAAGAAACAATGTTTCTTTTTATCTATCTGTTTCAGCGACTGAGCAATGTTGTTAATAAACATTGCCTGTCTCCTTTTTTTTTTTTTTACAGCTCCAATTGCCTGGGCATAGTTTACACTTCAGCTGTCAACTGGGGAACCCCACTGACAGCTGAATGAGTCATCAGTTGTTAAGGAAGCGGCGGCCCGCTCCTTAACAACGGATAATTGCTGGCTTTTTTTATTATTTTTTTATATATATTTAAGCTGTCAGTGGGGGAATCCCGCTGACTGCTAAAAGAACCGAGCCTGAAAGTATTGGTTTCAGGTATCGCAGCATTTGCATGAGTATTGATACTTGTGCAAATGCTAAATATCAGCACCGATACCGATACCAGTATCGGTATAACCCCAATTATAAATATACCAATTTTTGTGAGCAGTGCAAAAGAGGAAGACACCATCTCTGTTTTGGGGCAGCCCCTCACTCATCTGGAAAAGCGTTAGAAAAAATCCCAGCACTCATGTATGCAATCTAAAAAGTATGTTGCTCTCCATCAAATGTGACCAATTAGAGAACTGGTTACAGCATTGGTCCTTGGTAATGACGCAGGCATCTCTTTTCCTATTGCCTCCCTTGGCTGGGAAAGCTTTAAAAACGGTCCAGCACATATATATATATATATTCTTAAAAAGGTATGTTACTCTCCAGCCAATGACCAATTAGGGTGTCATAAGACTCGTAACGGGTTACAGAACAACTCCACAAACTGGTACCGCTCTTTTTACTCTCCCAGGGCTGCCACAAAATACCCAATATGGGAAGCATGTGACCTCCTTCCATAATGCACTGTTTGGACCCAATCAGTTTATCACTACATTCTAAAACGGTCACTTAAAGTGGATGTAAACCCGATTTTTTTTTTTTTTTTGCTGTCACAATGTAGAGTATGAGATTTCCTATAATCTGTGCCCAGTCTTGCCACAAAGAGTTAATCCAGCTCTAAACAATCCTCTTTTGCATTATTTTTTAATTCCCACCCCCACTCCTTTTCTGAAGTCATGTGGTTACTTTTCTGGATTTTAACTGGATGTTAGTGATCATAGCAGAAGTTCAATGTAAGGAATACACAGGAGAAAATGCATGTTGACAAGGGGAGTGTAGAGGTGGGCGGGGAGTCTACTCACATTACGACTCCACCCACTGAGCTCCAGACAACAGATCCACCCACAGAATCTGCAGTTTTTCAGTTCTTATAACAGACAGAGGGGAGACATTTGACAGGTAAGGATACATGCAGGAGGCATCTATATCCTTATAGATCAGCACTATGGCAGTAGTTTAGAAAGGATGAGAGTGGCTTTACATCCACTTTAAAGTGGTTGTAATCTCCACTTTTGAACTTGTACCTACAGGCAGTGCCAGGACAAGGTCATCCAGCGCCCAGGGCAAGGATGCCAAACTGTGCCCCCCCCTTCCCTTAGGGTTAGTGTCAGGGCGCTCCCATCCCTGCAATAACCCATTGCGCCTCCTGCCCACCTCTTGTCCCGGTCCTGCCTAAGGGTCACCTGTAAGAAAGAAAGATTGCCGCTCCAGGTGGGTGGATTCCGCTGATCACTCAGTAGTCAAGAAATCGAGGGTGCTGGCGATGCACTAGGCAGTTGAAAAATAAAATAATGAAAAAATGGACTGCCGCACTCCAAAAACCTTTCGGTGGCTTTTATTTAAATATAGCTATGAGTAAGCACTATTTAAAAGTGTGAAACGCGTCAGCTGTTCCTTTGCTTTGCTGTGACTTGTAGTGCCATTTGTTTGATGCCATTTTAAATAAAAGCCACCGAAAGGTTTTTGGAGTGTGGCAGTCCATTTTTTCATTATTTTATTTTAAGGGTCACCTGTAGGTACAGTGAATATCTCTTAAACTTGCACTGCTTAGGAAATATTCACACTAGATGCAGCTGGTGACTTCACCGGCGCATGTGTTCTGACGGGACCCATACCGTCCCTTCAGAGCTCTGTGCCATAACCCGTGACTCCCGTGCGCATGCGAGGGAGTGATGCCATTGTGGCTCAGCCATTCAAAGGACAGGAGCCAGCAAACCCCGGAAGGAAGACCGGAGGAAGATGAAAGCCCTGTCAGCAGTGACAGCATTGCACTGGGGAGCTTCGTTCTAAGGTAAGAATTTCATAATGTGCTAGTATGTGATGCATACTAGCACATTATGCCATTGCCTTGCAGGCAATTTCTTTTTTTTAAAGCGCTTTTAGGGTGGGAGTGACATCACTAAACCTGTGAAAGTTCTGACACATCCAATGCAAAAATTACACAGTAGTAGAACTACAGTGTGGGGATGTGGGGAGAATGGGAGGTCTTCAACACTTTTGTGACTTCTTTATTCTATTTTAAGTCCACACCAAAAATTCCTTTTTGCTGTGAAAATTTTACTTAACCTGCACCAGAGAACTAGGAATGTGCAGCTGTGTGTATTCCTAGTTCCCAGACCTGACACCAAGCTAAAAAATGAATTGTCAGGTTAACTGATGCATACTGAAGCTGCTAAATTCACTCTGGGCATCTAAGCTTCAAAATCTCTGGTCATGGGAAAGGTTAAAAATGAAAAATAAACAAACAATGTCACTTTGTCCTGAATAGGCAAAGTGACAGAGGGGATTATTTACTAAAGCCGGAGAGTGCAAATCAGGCCCACTTCTGCATAGAAACCAATCAGCTTCCAGTTTTTTTTTTTGCCAAAGCTTAAAGGGGTTGTAAAGTCAGATTTAATGCATTCTATGCATTAGGATAAAAAATCTCCCCCCCCCCCCTCAGCTCCCCTAATACTTGCCTGAGCCCCATCTCTATCCAGCGATGTGCACAAGTGTGTCGCCTGTGTGGGACTCTCCCTCCTGATTGGCTGAGACACAGCAGGGGCGCCATTGACTCCCGCTGCTGTCAATCAAAGGCAGTTAGCCAATCAGGAGAGAGGGGGCGTCGCCGAACTGCGGCTCTGTGTCTAAATGGACACACAGAGCTCCGGCTCGGGTGCCCCCATAGCAAGCTGCTTTCTGTGGGGGGCACTCAACAGGGGGAGGGGCCAGGAGAGCTGAAGAGGGACCCGAGAAGAGGAGGATCCCGCTGCCCTGTGCAAAACCAACATGTTTGTTATTTTTAAAGGAAAAAAAAAAAAACTAGACTTTAGTATCACTTTAAGTTGAGGTTATAAGCTGATTGGTTTCCATGCAGAAGTGAGCCTGCTTTTGCACTCTCCAGATTTTAGTAAATTAACCCCAGAGACTCTTTAAAGCAACCTTTCTTATCCAACAGCATCCTGACATTACTTCATACAGGTGGCAAAAAAGAAAAAGTCTCATCCTTGCAACCTTGGCAACAGTGTTTAGATTGTAGGCAGGATTTTCCATAATCACTATCCCTCTGCTTTTTACTCCCCTAGAAGTCTGCACAGAGCTTGAGGTCACATTAGAGGCAGCTTGTTACTTAGAATATAGACTCAAGTTTGTGGGTTTACTGCCTTGCCAATTTATTAGGCAATACATCCTTGGTAGTCAAGGAGTTAAATCATTCATCAACTCCAGATCTTAAAGTGGTTGTAAACTCTTACATATACCCAGTGAAGGGACTATCCTCGGGTGATATACAGAGATAAAACAAATCCTCCGACATAAGTTGTACCTGTTTATCTGCTGTCTTCTCTTCTCTACATGCGTTCAAAGTGCTGAATTTATAAGCTTGTCTGAGAATTCAGGGAAAAAGGGGGCGGAGAGCTGAATTTACACCATACAGAGCTCAGTCAGGAGAGGTCTGAGAGCTGATTGGAGGGAAGGAACACACCCCCCTCCACACATTTCACAGGAACAGATCTAAGGCCGGCCATACATGGTCCAAATTCGAAAGAATTTTCTTCTAAAAATCAGAAAAATTGTGCGTTTTGTGATCTGATGGTGCCACCATTTGAAATTCGACCAACCAAGCCTTCAATTTCACCTCATGTTGCTACAGAAAAGAATTTTCGTGGCTGGGAATCTTCTTTTCTTTCTGGGAATTTTCTTTTCTTGCACTCATGCGCATTTCTTTTTCGATTACATTACTTGCACGATTCTCCGATCATTAATTAGAAAATCGTTTGTTTTTCCAAAAATTTCCAAAATGTCCGATTACTCAAATTCAATGGCCGTACGAAAATTGGCTGTTGCTGCAGCCCACTAATGTGTGCGAAATATGAACAAAAGTACTTACCGTGTATACTCGAGTATAAGCCGAGTTTTTCAGCACTTTTTGTGCCTGGTCTCCCGGACTTTGGGGACCCGGTACCGGCCGTTTTGATGTCCGGGGGACCTACGGCTGGGGAGCACCGATTTTTCAAACCCGGGCACCCCTTCCATAGACTCCCATGTTAAATGGTAATTTCTCCAGTAACTTTGGGGACCCGGTACCAGCCGGTCATAGGTCCCCTGGACCCGAAACTTGGCACACATGTAGCCCCATTTCTCCTCTACCAGTGTGCAAAGTTTGTTGTCTGGAAGACCTACGACCAGGAAGCACCGATTTTTCAAATCCGGGCACCCCTTTCTTAGACTCCCATGTTAAACGTCAGTCTAGTCATGGGCACAGTGAGGCATGGACACAGTGAGGCATGGGCACAGTGAGGCATGGGCACAGTGAGGCATGGGCACAGTGAGGCATGCACATGGACACGGTGAGGCAAAGTGAGGCATGCAGATGGACACCCTAGGCTTATACTCGAGTCAATAAGTTTTCCCAGTTTTTTGTGGTAAAATTAGGTGCCTATATTCGGGTCGGCTTATACTGGAGTATATACGGTAGATAACATTTTCAAAAGATAATTATTTCAAAATCGATCCATGTATGGCCTGCCTTAGGCTGTCAATCTGCTGGAGGTCCCTTCCCTGTCACCTTTTTTCTCTTGGTGTCAGGACAAATTGTTAGAAGATATGCAGATAGCAGGGGAACAAAGCAGCAGACAGAAATTACAATTAGTGTTTTTAATTGAGACAAGTACACACTATAGAGCAGGGGTCTCAAACTGGCCCTCCAGCTGTTGCGAAACGACAAGTCCCATCATGCCTCTACCACGCTTGTAACTGTCAGCCTTGCAATGCCTCATGGGACTTGTCGTTTCACAACAGCTGGAGGGCCACCAGTTTAAGACCCCTGCCATAGAGGGGTATGCTTTGTTCATATTTCATGTCTGAGGTTTACAACCACTTTAAAGGGAGAGGAAATTTAGGTTTGGGTCGTTTTATTTTATTATTGTTTTTTAAAAAATTTATGATTTTTAACTGATGTTTATATCTGTCTACCTGACGGGAAAAAAAACTGCTGTGACGCTTGCATTTGAAGCCAGACCATAAAAAATACAGACCAAATATAAAGTCTCTATACATTCTCTTTTATTAGCTTACTGGTTGTTGCTTTAAAGCCATGTGTGGCCAGCCTAACAATAACCCTTGTCTGTACACTCACCTCTCCTGTACTGGAAACCTTTGTGCCAAAGGCCAACCCTACCTGCACTGAAACTCTTCCACTACTTTATGTATACATTACTCTCCAGATTAGTGTTGAAGAGCTGAAGCACATGTGATCTACGTGCTTGAAAGACACCAAGGGGTCTGTTTATAGAAAATTCACATTCATCCAGAGGATCAGCAGGTACATTCATGCTATGTGAATTAAACAAAAAAAAAAATGTTCTTTGGGCTACAGCGGAACCTTGGATTACGAGCATAATCCATTCCAGGAGAATGCTTGTAATCCAAAGCACTCGCATATCAAAGCGAGTTTCCCCATAGAAGTCAATGGAAACAAAGATAATTTGTTCCGCATTGACTTCTATGGCATGCAATACCACATGTGGCCAGAGGTGGGGGGCGCCGGAGAGCCTCGGAAATACTTGGGGACAGCTCGGCTGTTCTCGGAAACCCTCGGAAAGGCTCGGAAACACTCAGGAACGGAGTATTTCTGAGTGATTCTGAGTATTTCCGAACGGCTCCGAACCATTCCGTGTGTCACCGACGCCCCCACACCTCTGGTCAAATGCGGTACTGCACACCCCATTAGCTTGAATTCTGCTCGTTTTGCGAGACAACACTCGCAAACCGAGTCAGGATTTAAAAAAAAAAAGTTGCTCGTCTTCCAAAACGTAAACTAAGGTTCCACTGTATTTTCTTTTCTGAGCAAATGTTCTTTTATTATGGGCAGTTGGTAAAATATTGCATTATGGCCACAAGATGGAACTGAGGAGCATAGGAAATTCATACAACTTTTTGACAAGAGAAACAATGTAAGAACTCCGGAGAACACTTGCAGGAATTAGCTGATAGATTTAACCAATGTATTTGCCTATATCCTCTACCATTCTCTAGAATTGTTACATTTCATCTCTTGTTACAAAGACTATGTATTTCCCATGCTCCTCAGCTCCATCTACTGGCAATAATGCAGTATTTCACAACTGCCTATAATAAAAAGAAGAGAAGTAGAAGAAGAGATAAAAGTCTGAATTTATTTGTTTAGGCCCAACTTGCACAGAATGAATGCACATGCAGATTTGCTGGATGAATGGCTATGCAAATGTTTTATCAATAGACACCTAAGGACAAATTTCGATCCATCTATGGTTGTTCCCATTCATGAGAGATCGGTCTAATGATAAACTTCTCATGAACCAGCTTGTTGGCATATTTCGCTTCCATCAGCGCTGCAACCAATCGCCTGCAGTGCTGATTAGCGTATTCTGATGGTCCGGCTGTCAGAATACAGTGCCCCTTTTCACACTAAAGGGGGTTTTTCAGGCGTTTTAGCGCTAAAAATAGCGCTGTAAAAACGCCTGAAATAATCCTGCCCCAGCATTCTCAATGTGAAAGCCCCGAGGGCTTTCACACTGAGGCGTTGTGCTGGCTGTGCGTTGGGAAAAATCCTGCAAACAGCTTTTTTGGAGCATCTTTGGGGCGCATAAAATAGCGCTGTAAAAACGCCTATCCCCATTGAAATGAATGAGTACCGCTGAAAAAACGCGTTAAAAACGCCCAGATGCTGTGGGAAGGTCACATGACCGCAGTAGAGTGGAGGATTGTGGGATACCAAATAATCCTTTTTACCGCAAAAACGCGGTAAAACCGCATAGGCGTTAGCGCTATCTTTAGCGCTAACGTGGTAAAAACGCGGTAAAAAAATTTAGCGCGTTATTGCAACGCCTCAGTGTGAAAGGGGCCTAAAACAGTGGGGGAGGATTCCCCCATCCATCACAAATGTGTGGATAGGACAATTTGTTCTGGTTTTTTTTTTCATTCAGCTAGCAGCCATGTATGACCAGCTTAAAGAGCAACTCCACTTTTGTTGAGAAAAAACATTTCCCCTGTGGGTGATCTATCTACATTGCAAGGATTTTAACCAACTTTGTTTCAGATTCCTACCTTATTTTATTCTGAAGAAATAGGTGTTTGTCGGTGTCCATGAATCTATATGGGAGTGGCTTTATAATTATCGATCAGCTGCTGCACTTGCAGGGCTCTAATGAGGAGATTGGCAGGGTCTGCATCCCTTTATACAAGCTTTCTCTTTGGAAGGGAATGCCTAAAATCTGACTTGTATCCTTACTGCAGACTTCTGGGAAAATCAATAAGCCAATCACTCAAGCAGGAAATGCCATTTTCAGTAGACGTTCTATATGATGTCTGTATACAGGTAGCCATATTTCATTGCATTTTACAGAAAATTACAGAGCTACAGATTAAAAAGGAAAATACATTTTTTAACATTCAATTACAATATGACTTGTGTCGCAATTGTATATGCTATATTATTTTTTTTTTATTTTCTATTTTTTTTCCCATGAAAGTAGAGTAAGTAAATTATTTTTTTTCAATGGACCAAAAAACGCTTAAAAACGCTCGCGGCCAGCGTTTTTGAGCGTTTATGAGCGTCTTTCAGCGTTTTGCATTTTTTTGGCGTTTTTTTTCTGCCGAAAAATGCCACTTTGAACGCGAATTTCTTGCGTTCAGAAAAAAAGCCCATTAACTCCACTGCTCATTAAAGCTAAAAAACGTTATGTGTACATGGACACATAGGCTAACATAGAGTGCAGTTAATGGGCTTTTTAAAAAAACGCCAAAACGCCAATAAACTGCAGTTTATCAGCTTCTGTGTACATGGAGCCTTACCCTTTAAGTGTTTTGTTCTGACTGCACACAGTCACTTAGGTAACCAACCAACTTAATAATAGGTCAGACCTTTGTGCTCTGCAAGTAAAATGTGATCATTTTTTACTGCCTCATGGATAGGTAGATGCCAGATTTATTTTTAATTCTTTTTATTTATAATTTTGTAGAATACTTGCAACTGAAACACTATAGGCTTTTGTCTGCTCACTGCTTGTGCAAACAGTGTGATTCCAGCTAACAAAAGATTTGCAGCATGAAGGAATATTTGCGATCAGCTGTTTTTCATTCCTGCAGTACCCTGTTATTATAAACATAAGGTGAACAGGCAGACTGTGTCTGTAGAATTCCAAAGTTGTTTTTTTTTTTCCGCTAAAGGAATCTAGTGACTATATCTGTGTTCCCAACACACAGACAACAGGGGGCAGTATTGAGTTATCAGATTTCAAATTAAACAGCCGCAAATCAGCTTTAGCTCAAGTGGAAAAAAAAGGCTCGACAATAATTCAGCATTTGCCCATATTTTAATATTTATGATTATTATGCATTTGAAGCCATGTTACAAAATATTAATTTTCATGGCTGTACTTCAAGATGAACATTTTTTTTTTTTTTTACAATGCAATTACATTATTAACAGTTGTGACACTCTGAGCACATCATTAAAAATGTATAATATTACAGTCCTAAGATTAACTGTATACAGCATTGTGCATTCTTTTATATGTAAAGCTTAATAAGCAGGCAAAGAGCCTATGCAATGCTGTTATATATCCTATTATTAAATATAATTTAAAATCACATATATATATATTAGGGCTGTTCCTGTTTAAAATTTTCATGTTCGATTAATCGCTTTTTTAAAATCGATTAATCGACTAATTTTGATTAATTATAACGCACATAGATCCAACTACTTTTAGCTGATCTCCTTGCAGGCCGATTCCCAGTGCAGCTACCAACCACTGGAAAAATCAATAGCAGGATACAAAAAACACACAAAGGCAGCGCTCGATGGGAATAGCATTAAAACTTTTATAGTCTTCAAGTAGGTAACAAAATAAATATTGCACTGGAGATAAAATCAATGTAGCTACATAAACTGTAAAAATGGTGCGAGTAATACCAAACGGTAGCAAAAGCAGTCATAAAACCATGTAGCTAAGTATGATACTGGTATAAAAATGTGTACAACGATACCACTGCTGAATCCAGATAAGAAGGGGCTAACATCAGTCCGTCGGCATGTAGATGTCCCGTGAAGGGAACTATCACAACTCCCAGTGGATGGCTGTAGAATCCCAGGTTGATAGAGGGAAGTGATAGAGGGAAGTGTAACAGCCCTTGCGTGTGGCAGATAGTAAGGTCCCGCCGGCATGCAGATATGAAGGCACAGCAAAGGAGCCCTTCAGATGGACACGGCAAGCCCCGCCGGTGATGTCACCTGATCTCCCTGAAGACCCGGAAGCCGGCGGAGAGGTGAGTACCGATCAAAAGAATTTCGATCGATCAAAAGAATTAATCGATTAATCGAGGAATTAATAGTTAATTTCCACAGCCATAATATATATAACAGTAAGTTAATATAAATATTATTGGAATATATTGAGAGTATACATCAGTTTACATTCAGACAAAATGGTTAAAAGAAAAACTTCAGGAAAAAAATTATATATATCTATATAGATAGATATATCTATCTATAGATATACATATACATATATCTATCTCTCTCTCTCTCTCTCTCTCTCTCTCTCTCTATATATATATATATATATATATATATATATATATATATATATATATATATATAAAAAACGAAAAATTTATATCATATACTTACCGTAATTTTCCTTTCCTGATGGACTCCATGGCAGCCTACGTGTGGGTTAATCCCGCCTCTCCTACCTCATAGGACCCTACTCCCATAAATCTCTGCTTCTAGCCACAGACCGTGTTCCATAATTTAGCCTACTCCAGCAATGGGAGGGAACTCCTGCTGCCATGGAGTCCACCAGGAAAGGAAAATTACGGTAAGTATATGATATAAATTTTCAGTTTTCCTGACAGACTCCATGGCAGCCTACGTGTGGGAAATGACTAGCCATGCACACCCGGGTGGGCAAATGCTGGTTAAAGAAAAAGGTTTAATTGACACCGTCAACAGATAAAACATATAAACCAAAATTAACCGAAGACAAAGAAGCGGATTCTACACAATAGTGCGTCATAAATGTGTTTATTGACGACCACGAGGCCGCCTTGCAGATTACTCCTGGGGAGACATGACGGGCGGCCGCCCATGATGTGGAGACGCTCCTGGTAGAATGAGCGGTCACTGCCTCTGGAGGAGCCAGACCCTTCATCTTATATGCCCCTTGAATGGCCTGAACGATCCAGGCTGCAATGGTTCTGGAAGAAGCACGCAAACCTTTGTTTTTCCCTTGAAAGAAAATAAACAGATGATCAGATTGGCGAAACAAAGCTGTGGCTTCCAGGTATTGTTTCAAAACTTCTCCAACATCTAAAGGATGGACATTAGAGTTCTCAGATGATCGAAAGATAGGAAGAACGATTTCCTGATTCTCATGAAATACTGATGTTACCTTAGGATTTGATCCTAGCATAGGAATCATAACTACACAATCCGGAAAAAAGGTCAGGAATGGTTCCCTGGATCCTAGGGAACCAATTTCGGAAACCCTTTTAGCCGATGTTATGGCTACAAGGAAGACAACCTTGAGGGAGAGTTCTTTGATAGATAGTTGACCTGTGTGTTGCCTTTCTCTTTCTGAGAAAAAATACAAGACCAGGGGAAGGTCTCATTTGGAGAATCTCAGTTTTCTCTGAGGTCTGAGTCTTATAGCTCCTCTGAAGAATTGCCTAACAAGAGAGTGTCTAGCCCAGGATTAGTGATGAGCCGAACACCCCCGGGTTCGGTTCGCACCAGAACCCGCGAACGGACCGAAAGTTCGTACGAACATTAGAACCCTATTAAATACAATGGATGCGAACGTTCAAATTCTAAAGTGCTAATTATAACAACTATTATGCATGTTATTGTCCTAAAAAGGGTTTGGGAACCCGGGTTGTGCACCAGGGGACATGTATCAATGCAAAAAGAAGTTTTAAAAACTGTCGTTTTTCGGGAGCAGTCATTTTAATGATGCATAAAGTGAAAAAAAAAAAGTCAAATATTCCTTTAAATATCGTACCTGGGGGGTGTCTAAAGTATGCCTGTGAAGTGCCACGTGTTTCCCGTGTTTAGAACTGTCCCTGCACAAAATGACACTTCTAAAGGAAAAAAAAGCCATTTAAAACTGCTTGCGGCTTTAATGTAATGTCTGGTCCCGGTAATATGGATGAAAATCTTTAAGAAAAATGGCATAGCTACCCCATGACCCCACCCCCACCCCAGCCCATTACCAGCCCCTTTGGGTCTTGTATGGATATTAAGGGGAACCCCGCACATAAAATAAAAAAGGCCCTATATACTCTGAACAGCCGTATACAGGCGGTGCATACAAGACAGGGACTGTAGGTTTGTTCTTATGTAGAATCTGTTTGTAATTTTGAACAGGTACATTGTTTAAGTGTAGCTCCAGCCCAAAAATCTATTTTTAAACTTTTTGGAAAACATAGGTAAGGGTTATCACCCCTGTAACATTTGTTTTGCTGTCTGTGCCCCTGTTCAGAACATTTCACCTCACTTTCCGTCCCAATGACAACTGTTTTTGAAATGTGGTGTTTTTCTTGAAACAAGGATTGCTGATAAAGCATCAGTACAGAGGAGACACCTTTCTCCCATATTAATTCTTACAGGAGAGAATTTTCCTTCCAAGGGGTAGATTTCCTCTCACTTCCTGTTGTCTTCTTGCGTTTGCAAGTAGGAGTCGTTTGTAAGTTGGATGTTTGAAAGTAGGGACCTGCCGTATATACTCTGCAGAAATAGGCCCCTTAGTTGTTGGTGTTGGCACAACACTGTAAGCACTCACAGTTACTCTTGGTTGGTGCTGGAACGCCCTGCTGTCAACTATTATATCAGGAATTGTAATTACATATAATTGTTGAACAGTGGTAGTAAAAATTGGGCCTTTGATGGTGGTGCTGGTGCCACAACACTGTAAGCCCTGACAGTTACTCTTGGTGGGTGCAGCAATGGGCCCTGCTGTGAATTATTAGATCAAGAATTGTAATTGCATGCCCCTGTTGAACAGGGGCTGAAAAATTGGGCCTTTCGTGGTGGTGGTGGTGGTGGCGTTGCCACAACACTGTAAGCCCTCAGAGTTACTCTTGGTGGGTGCAGGAATGGGCCCTGCTGTGAATTATTAGATCAAGAATTGTAATTACATGCCCCTTTTGAACAGGGGCTGAAAAATTGGGCCTTTCGTGGTGGTGGTGGTGGTGGCGTTGCCACAACACTGTAAGCCCTCAGAGTTACTCTTGGTGGGTGCAGGAATGGGCCCTGCTGTGAATTATTAGATCAAGAATTGTAATTACATGCCCCTTTTGAACAGGGGCTGAAAAATTGGGCCTTTCGTGGTGGTGGTGGTGGTGGCATTGCCACAACACTGTAAGCCCTCAGAGTTACTCTTGGTGGGTGCAGCAATGGGCCCTGCTGTGAATTATTAGATCAAGAATTGTAATTACATGCCCCTGTTGAACAGGGGCTGAAAAATTGGGCCTTAGGCACTGGTGGCACAACACTACAACCCCTCACAGATACTGTACTTGGAGCACAGCAATGAGCCCTGTTGCAAAGTATTGCTTCAAAAATTGTAATGACACGCCCCTGTTAAACAGGGGCTGAAAAATTGGGCCTTAGGCACTGGTGCCACAACACTCCAACCCCTCACAGATACTGTACTTGGAGCACAGCAATGAGCCCTATGGCAAATTATTGCTAAAAAAATTGTAATTACACGCCCCTGTAAAACAGGGGCTGAAAAATTGGGCCTTAGCCACTGGTGGCGGCACCCATAAACAAAAATGATCTTCCAAGCTATCATCATCAATCGTATCATTGAGGACTCGGAGGAGGAGGATAGCCAGTCAACATAACAGCACAGGCACTCAGCATCAGCATCAGTCTTGAAGGGATGTGACATGTTAAAATCAATTAGTCTGTTATATCAGCATCAGGTGTGTGGTAGCTGGTGGTGATCCAAGACTGGTTCATCTTGATGAAAGTCAGTCGATCAACCGAGTCGGTGGACAGGCGCACCCTGTGATCCGTGACAAATCCTCCAGCAGCACTGAATGTGCGTTCTGAAAGAACGCTGGATGCAGGACAGGCCAGTAGCTCAATTGCATACTGTGCAAGCTCTGGCCAGTGATCCATCCTCAAGACCCAGTAAGCCAGAGGATTTTCGGTGGGGAAGGTGTCCAAGTCTGACCTTGCCCCTAGATATTCCTGCACCATGTTTATCAGACGCTGGCGATGGTTGCTGGAACCGATCATACTTTGGGGCTGCGGACTAAAGAATTGTCTGAACGCATCGGTCAGACGGCCACCTTCCCCACCGCTCCTTCTTTGACTGGCCGAAGCCTCAGCAACTCGTTGTCCAGGACCAGGAGTAACCTCCCAGTCTCTGGGAACGCGTTGCACAGACCTTTCTGCAAGGCCTCCCGGAGTTGTCTCATCCTCTGCTCCCTCTGCGACGGTAACATAAGGTCCGCAACCTTACCCTTGTACCGTGGATCAAGGAGAGTGGCCAGCCAGTAATGGTCCCTCTCCTTGATCCAAAGAATACGAGGATCCTTCCGCAGACTTTGCAGGATCAGGGAGGCCATGCAGCGTAGGTTTGCTGAGGCATTCGCTCCGGAGTCCTCTGGGTCACTAAGGACGACATGATCCGCAGCCACCTCCTCCCAGCCACGTACAAGTCCACTGGTTTCTTGGGACTGTAAATCATCCCTAAAAGACTGCTGCTGATGATGCTGAGTGCCAGCCTCCACCTCCATGCTGACACAATCCTCCTCCTCCTCCTCCTCCTCCTCCTCTTCCTGTGCGATGGGTGGGACAGAAGGAACACTGTCTGGGTAAAGGGGGCCTTGAGAGGCAAGGAAGTCCTCCTCTTCCTGCCTCTGTTCTGCCTCAAGTGCCCTGTCCATTATTCCACGCAGCGTGTGCTCCAACAGGTGGACAAGAGGTACAGTGTCACTGATGCATGCACTGTCACTGCTCACCATCCTCGTGGCCTCCTCAAATGGTGCCAGGACAGTGCATGCATCCCTGATCATGCCCCACTGGCGTGGAGAAAAAAAAAACAAGCTCCCCTGACCCTGTCCTGGTGCCGTAGTCGCACAGGTACTCATTGATGGCCCTCTGCTGCGTGTGCAGCCGCTGCAGCATGGCCAACGTTGAGTTCCACCTGGTGGGCATGTCACATATAAGGCGGTTCTTGGGCAGGTTCAACTCCTTTTGCAGCTCAGCCAGGCGAGCACTGGCATTATAAGATCTGCGGAAATGCACACAGACTTTCCTGGCCTGCCTCAGGACATCCTGTAAGCCCGGGTACCTGCCCAAGAACCGCTGCACCACCAGGTTAAGGACGTGAGCCACACAGGGCACATGGGTCAGTTGTCCCTGTCGGAGGGCGGAGAGGAGGTTGGTGCCATTGTCGCAAACCACCATTCCTGGCTTAAGCTGGCGTGGCGTCAACCACCTCTCGGCCTGGCCCTGCAGAGCAGACAGGACCTCTGCCCCAGTGTGGCTTCTGTCCCCCAAACACACCAGCGCAAGCACGGCATGGCATCTTTTTGCCTGCGTACTTGCGTAGCCCCTTGAACGCCTACGGAGCACCGCTGGTTCCGAGGACAAACCACAGGAAGAGGCCATGGAGGAAGAAGAAGAGGAGGGGGTGGAGGAGAGAGGTGTGTCACAACCAGTAGTAGCATTTTGGAGGCGTGGCGGTGGAACAACCTCCAACACTACTGCACCTTGTCCTGCATCCTTCCCAGCTGCCAAAAGAGTGACCCAATGGGCCGTGAAAGAAAGGTAACGTCCCTGTCCATGCCTGCTGGACCATGAGTCAGCGGTAATATGCACCTTACCGCTGACCGCCCTGTCCAGCGAGGCCAAGACATTGCCTTCCACATGCCGGTAGAGAGCCGGAATCGCCTTCCGTGCGAAAAAGTGGCGTTTGGGAACCTGCCACTGAGGAACCGCACATTGCACAAACTCACGGAAGGGGGCCGAGTCTACCAACTGAAAAGGCAGCAGTTGAAGCGCTAGCAATTTAGCCAAGCTAGCATTCAACCGCTGGGCATGTGGATGGCTGGGAGTGAACTTCTTTCGACGGTCCAGCAGCTGGGGCAGGGAAATTTGCCTGCTAGAATCGGACGTCGGTGTACTGCTAGCAGAGTGGCCGCAAGTACTTGGCTGTGACACACCTAATTCTACACCTTCATTCCTCTCAGTGCATGTTTCAGAGAGGACTGAAGTTATAGTGGGGTTGGAGATCCCAGCTGATGCGGTGCAAGGAGAGGTCCGCTTTGTTCTTTGGTGTGGGTCTTTGAGGTAGGCTTGCCAACGAGCTGCATGGCAGGTCAACATATGTCTGGTCAGGCATGTGGTACCCAAGCGGCTGATGTTTTGGCCACGCGATATACGCTTGAGACATATGTTGCAAACAGCAGCTGTGCGATCTGATGCACTAGCCTCAAAAAAGGCCCACACCAAAGAACTTTTTGAATGACGGGCAGAGGCAGCGCCCTGCACAGGCGGAGCTCTGCGGTGTGATTCCGTCGGTGTACTGCCCTTACGCTGGCCACCAAAGGGCATCCTGCCTCATTGGAGATGTGCCTCCTCCTCATCCTCCTCCTCCTCCTCTCTCCTATTAGGCACCCACGTGGAGTCAGTGACCTCATCATCCCCTCCCTCCTCATCACTGGAGCCAATCTGGCAGTATGCTGCAGCTGCTGGAACATGACTGCCAGATTGGTGTCCTTCTTGAGCATCCCCTCTGTCTGCTCTCACGCTACTGCCTTCCTGTAGCTGGGTTTCATCATCAGACCCTTCGAAACGCTGGGCATCCTCCTGGAGCATGTACCCAACACTGTGCTCAAACAGTTCGGGGGACTCCTCAGGAGGAGGACATGGTGGGTCTAGGGAAGGAGTGACTGATGATGAGTCTGACATTGATACCAGGGAAGAGGACGCTTTGGCAGCTGCTTTGCCAGTACCCTGAGCCTGGGTGAGAGGATGAGGAGGAGGAGGAGGGCTTGGTCATCCACTCTACCAAGTCTTCGGCATGATGTGGCTCAACATGTCCAGCTGCCGAAAAGAAGGACAAGCGTGTCCCATGGCCATGTGCTGATGACAATGCACCGCGTCCACGACCAGCACTGTTGCCCCCAGACACAGAGCCTGCTTGCCCTCTTTTATTGCCTCCTGACTGTCTGCCTCTCCTTGTTTGCCTTCCAGACATTCTAATAGATGGCCTGCAGGGAGATGGGAAAAAAGCAATAAGGGCTACCTTCAGGTGTCCTTCTCTGTCCCTTTACTTAAGGATTTCTAAATATGGTTGAGGATGATTGCTTTTGCACAGAATAGCACAACGACAATTTCCCTGACTGTCCAAAAAACAAGGATTTCAAAGATGGTTGATGAGGAATGCTTTAGCACACTATAGCACAAGGAGAATTTCCCTCACTGTCCTTCCCTGTCCCTAGAAACAAGGATTATCACAGTGAAAGAAACTGACACTCTTCCTACCTATAGTTTTCTGTCCCTAGAAAAAATGTTTTTTTAAAGCACACTATAGCACAAGGAGAATTTCCCTCACTGTCCTTCCCTGTCCCTAGAAACAAGGATTATCACAGTGAAAGAAACTGACACTCTTCCTACCTATAGTTTTCTGTCCCTAGAAAAAATGTTTTTTTAAAGCACACTATAGCACAAGGAGAATTTCCCTCACTGTCCTTCCCTGTCCCTAGAAACAAGGATTATCACAGTGAAAGAAACTGACACTCTTCCTACCTATAGTTTTCTGTCCCTAGAAAAAATGTTTTTTTAAAGCACACTATAGCACAAGGAGAATTTCCCTCACTGTCCTTCCCTGTCCCTAGAAACAAGGATTATCACAGTGAAAGAAACTGACACTCTTCCTACCTATAGTTTTCTGTCCCTAGAAAAAATGTTTTTTTAAAGCACACTATAGCACAAGGAGAATTTCCCTCACTGTCCTTCCCTGTCCCTAGAAACAAGGATTATCACAGTGAAAGAAACTGACACTCTTCCTACCTATAGTTTTCTGTCCCTAGAAAAAATGTTTTTTTAAAGCACACTATAGCACAAGGAGAATTTCCCTCACTGTCCTTCCCTGTCCCTAGAAACAAGGATTATCACAGTGAAAGAAACTGACACTCTTCCTACCTATAGTTTTCTGTCCCTAGAAAAAATGTTTTTTTAAAGCACACTATAGCACAAGGAGAATTTCCCTCACTGTCCTTCCCTGTCCCTAGAAACAAGGATTATCACAGTGAAAGAAACTGACACTCTTCCTACCTATAGTTTTCTGTCCCTAGAAAAAATGTTTTTTTAAAGCACACTATAGCACAAGGAGAATTTCCCTCACTGTCCTTCCCTGTCCCTAGAAACAAGGATTATCACAGTGAAAGAAACTGACACTCTTCCTACCTATAGTTTTCTGTCCCTAGAAAAAATGTTTTTTTAAAGCACACTATAGCACAAGGAGAATTTCCCTCACTGTCCTTCCCTGTCCCTAGAAACAAGGATTATCACAGTGAAAGAAACTGACACTCTTCCTACCTATTGTTTTCTGTCCCTAGAAAAAATGTTTTTTTAAAGCACACTATAGCACAAGGAGAATTTCCCTCACTGTCCTTCCCTGTCCCTAGAAACAAGGATTATCACAGTGAAAGAAACTGACACTCTTACTACCTATAGTTTTCTGTCCTTAGAAAAAATGTTTTTTTAAAGCACACTATAGCACAAGGAGAATTTCCCTCACTGTCCTTCCCTGTCCCTAGAAACAAGGATTATCACAGTGAAAGAAACTGACACTCTTCCTACCTATAGTTTTCTGTCCCTAGAAAAAATGTTTTTTTAAAGCACACTATAGCACAAGGAGAATTTCCCTCACTGTCCTTCCCTGTCCCTAGAAACAAGGATTATCACAGTGAAAGAAACTGACACTCTTCCTACCTATAGTTTTCTGTCCCTAGAAAAAATGTTTTTTTAAAGCACACTATAGCACAAGGAGAATTTCCCTCACTGTCCTTCCCTGTCCCTAGAAACAAGGATTCGCACAGTAAAACACACTGACACTCTCCCTACCTATAGTTTTCTGTCCCTAGAAAAAATGTTTTTTTAAAGCACACTATAGCACAAGGAGAATTTCCCTCACTGTCCTTCCCTGTCCCTAGAAACAAGGATTCGCACAGTAAAACACACTGACACTCTCCCTACCTATAGTTTTCTGTCCCTAGAAAAAATGTTTTTTTAAAGCACACTATAGCACAAGGAGAATTTCCCTCACTGTCCTTCCCTGTCCCTAGAAACAAGGATTCGCACAGTAAAACACACTGACACTCTCCCTACCTATAGTTTTCTGTCCCTAGAAAAAATGTTTTTTTAAAGCACACTATAGCACAAGGAGAATTTCCCTCACTGTCCTTCCCTGTCCCTAGAAACAAGGATTCGCACAGTAAAACACACTGACACTCTCCCTACCTATAGTTTTCTGTCCCTAGAAAAAATGTTTTTTTAAAGCACACTATAGCACAAGGAGAATTTCCCTCACTGTCCTTCCCTGTCCCTAGAAACAAGGATTCGCACAGTAAAACACACTGACACTCTCCCTACCTATAGTTTTCTGTCCCTAGAAAAAATGTTTTTTTAAAGCACACTATAGCACAAAGGAGAATTTCCCTCACTGTCCTTCCCTGTCCCTAGAAACAAGGATTCGCACAGTAAAACACACTGACACTCTCCCTACCTATAGTTTTCTGTCCCTAGAAAAAATGTTTTTTTAAAGCACACTATAGCACAAGGAGAATTTCCCTCACTGTCCTTCCCTGTCCCTAGAAACAAGGATTCGCACAGTAAAACACACTGACACTCTCCCTACCTATAGTTTTCTGTCCCTAGAAAAAATGTTTTTTTAAAGCACACTATAGCACAAGGAGAATTTCCCTCACTGTCCTTCCCTGTCCCTAGAAACAAGGATTCGCACAGTAAAACACACTGACACTCTCCCTACCTATCCTTCTCTTTCCCTAAACTAAAGGAATCCAGGTTAAGCAAGAAAAAATAAATGTCACTGTCCCTGCCTATGCTTCTCTTTCCCTGCTCCGGAACACACTACACTAGGCCGCCGTGCTGGCGGCCTTTTATAGTGTGGGGCGTGTACTAAACACCCTCAGCAATAATTGGCCACAGGCATCCTGCCTGTGGCCAATCATTGCTCTCCTCGCTGCCGGCGCTGTGATTGGCCAAGCATGCGGGGTCACAGTGCATGCTTGGCCAATCACAGCACCTGGATGACACTGCGATGGCGTAGTGCATTGTGGGCCGTTCGCGTCACTCGAATTAGGCGCGAACGGCCCAAATCGGTCGATCTTCGTCGAACGATCGAACAGCCGATGTTCGAGTCGAACGTATGTTCGACTCGAACACCGAGCTCATCCCTACCCAGGATATACCTGTGAAGGCAGAGATAGCGGAAACCTGCACTCTTAGGGAACTAACTGACAGGGACAGATCCAGGCCCGTTTGTAGAAAACCTAGAACATCTTGTATCCTGGGATCGTCAGGAGAACCTTCAACAGTAGAAATATAGCCTGTGAATTTTTTCCAGATCCTTTGATATACTTTGTTGGTATTAGCTCTTCTGGCATTCAACAATGTAGAAATTGCTCTGCTTGGGCAACCTAATGCCTCCAGCCTTCCCCTCTCAAAAACCAAGCCATCAGATGGAGATGGGATGGGCATGGATGAAGAGTTGTTCCCTGTAACAGGAGATCTGATCTGGCTGGGAGGGGAACTGGGTTCCGGAAGCTCAGCTGTAACAGGAGAGGGAACCAAGGCCTGTTTGGCCAGTATGGAACTATTGCCACAATTTCGGCCTTTTCCCCCCTGAGTCTCGATAGGAACTGTAGAATGACTGGTACCGGGGGAAAGGCATAGGCCCTGATGAATCTCCACTGATCCATCAGGGCATCCACTCCGAAGGCTTGGGGACAACGACATCTCGTGTAATATTTTGTTAGTTTGAAATTGCACGGGGAGGCAAACAGATCTACTTCTGGTACAGTTCCCAGGGATAGAATCCAATTGAAAACCTCGGTGTGGAGAGACCATTCGTTGTTGTCGAGGGACGTTCTCGAGAGAAAGTCCGCCTGTAGGTTCTGAGATCCGGGAAGATAGACAGCTGTCAGGTTTGTTAGATTTGTCTGGGCCCATGACATGATTGGTTCTACCTGCCTCAGTAGAGAGAGACTGCGAGTGCCTCCCTGCCTCTTGATATACGAGACTGCCGACGTGTTGTCCAGCTTTAGGAGAACTGAGGCACCTTTTATCAGGTGAAGAAAAGCTTGTAGGGCACAGAAGGCTGCTTGGATCTCCAGGACATTGGACACTATCCTTCTGGACGAGAAGTCCCACTTCCCCATAGCTACTTCCTTCATGCAGAGAGCTCTGCCCCTGTTGCTATTGTACACCTGCTCATTTGCGCTGTTGTCTATTTGTTCTCTTGCTTGTGTGAGGATTTAGCTGGACCATATATCGCCAATTGCTCATTATTTATCGTTAATGATGTTTAAGTGGTTTTATTATATTATATATGTATATTCTTTGTTGTCTATTTTATTGTCTGTTTTTTTATTGTGTAGCTCCACCTATAGGGCGTAAGCTTTTGCCCTATGAGGGAGGAGCTACCGGGGTCCCCGGGAACCCCTCCCCTTCCACCCAATCATTGGCCCACATGCACATGTCCCTATATAAAGGGTAGGTAGAGGGCTCTGCATTGAGTGGCTCTGATGAAGAAGCTGGGCGATTCGAAACGTGCCAGCCGGTAGTGCGCCCCATCACGTCCTCCTCGATCGGTCGAAGTGTGGTTTTGGGTTCCATATGCTGCAGCCTCCACGGCACTGCTTATACATTGCAAACTATTGTACTATTCTTGTGAGTACCTTTTTATTGCTTTTATTTGAAATAAATTATCTTAAACGATATCACACTAGGCTGGTGCGCCCTTGTTCTTTCTTTTTTCATTTTCTATTAGGACACCCCTATCCATGAAGGGCAGCAAGGCCAGTGTTATCGCTATAGACTACTGAATGGTTGATGGTCATCTCGTGCGCAGGATTGTTTGTTATTTTTCTGCCATTTTAAAATGCAGAGAGCTCCCCAGCCTCTGTTGCTGGCATCCGTCGTGATTGTGATCCAGGAGACGGGGGCTATGGAATGGCAGTTGAGAAGATTCTTCCGTAGTAACCACAAGGGAAGGCTTTCCCGCATGGACGGGGTTATCTGTATGAAATGATCGCGAGACCTTGGATCCCACTGCTGGAGAAAACCCTTCTGAAAAGGACGCATCCTCCATTGTGCACATTTCACCATCGGGGCTGTGGATACCATGGTGCCTATTATCTTGAGACACTGTGAAGCTTTGAGGAGAGGAAAGGCCATTGCCAGAAGAATCCTGTCCCGAACCACTGGAATTTTCTCCAGGGGTAAGGAGATGGTAATCTCTATTGTATTGAATTGAGCGCCGAGAAAAACCAGAGACTGTGTAGGCTCTAGATGATTCTTCTCTCTGTTCAACAGCCAACCGAATTCTGTCAGAGTGGATATGAGACTCATGTATTAACAGCTGCTCCCTGTTTTGAGAAAGTACTAGCAGATCGTCCAGGTAGTGATATAGCCGGATACCTCTGGTCCTGATTAGAGCTACTACAGCCAATAAGAGCTTAGAAAATACTCGAGGCGGTGTTGTAAGCCCGAACGGGAGACATACAAACTGGAGGTGAATATGGCCCACTGCAAACCGAAGGTACTTTTGAAATTCCCCTGCTATCGGAACATGAAAATAAGTGTCTTTCAGATCTATGGACACAAGGCAGTCGCCTGGTTGTACTGTCTGACGTATTGTGAGTAATGACTCTATTTTGAACTTTTCCTTTCTGATAAAGGTGTTTAGATGTGTCAGGTCTATCACTGGTCTCCAAGAGCCGGCCTTTTTTTGAACAATGAACAGGGGTGAGTACATCCCTTGGAACCTTTCGTCTGTTGGTACATGTATGGCAGCACCCTGGGCAACGAGAGTGTCTGTGTATGAAAGAAGGATTTGTCTCTTCTCTTCCGAGCAAGGTAGGACTGTGGGTACGAACTGAAGTGTGGGTGGACTGACAAGCACCCAGGAATGACCTGAAGAGACTGTTTTGACAGTCCAGAAATCTTTTATCGAGGCTGCCCAGACGTGCCGGAACTGAAGTAAACGAGCTCACACTTGTTCCGTCTGGGCCGACCCTATATCAAAAGGACTTAGGGGCCTCACGTCCACCAAAAGAGGCTCCCTTTGTGGATTTCTGACCAGAAGGCTGATTTCCTCTCCAGTTCTTTCTGAATTCCCGACCTGGTCTGTAACGGCGAGCATCTCTTGCACGATCCTGGTCTTGTCTATGTTGAGTTCTTTTCTGACTAAAAAAGCGACGATCCTGGGGAAGGAACCCTGACTTACCCCCTGTGGCACGGGTGATAGCACTGTCAAGCTTATTCCCAAAAAGGGAAGATCCTTGAAAGGGAATCCTGCACCATGTCTGTTTAGAGGCAGGATCAGCTACCCAAGGACGTAGCCACAAGGCACGTTTAGCTGTAACGGAAGAGAGCATGACACGTGCCACCAGGCGAATAATATCAAGAGAAGCCTCACCCAAAAAAAACGACGCCATTCTTAGTTCATGGATCGGCATGCTTCTGGCTAACTCCTCAGAGATGTTTGTCAAGGAAGAATCCACTTCATCTGTCCAGGCCTCCATTGCTTTGGACAGGGTTGCAAGGGCCAATGCTGGCTTACAAGCCATGCCCGGGGTGATATATATACGTTTGAGATCCGTATCTATTTTTCTCTCCAAACCGTCCCTGAAGGAAACAGAGTCTTCTAGTGGGAGGGTAACGTGTCTTACCAACCTCATTGAGGCTGCATCAATCAGAGGAGCCGATTCTAGATGTTTCACATCCTCACTTTTGAATGGGTAAATTTTCGCTATTTTGGAAAGTAATGAATTTTTCCTTTCTACGCCAGTCCATTCATCTGTAATAATATCCCCAAGTTCACCCAAAAAGGGAAAATTTGGACGCTCCTTTTTAAATTGTTTGAAGTACTTCCTTTGTTTAGAAGGAGCTTCTATTGGTTCATCCCATTTTAAAGCGTCTTTAACTGCTTTGACCAAGTTTGGTACTAAAGAGAAATCAAACCCTGTGGCATTGCTGGCCTTTTCAACATCACTATGTGAGGATTCATATGAGGAGCAATCATGCCAAGAGGGACCCGGGATTTCAGGGTCATCCTGTACAAGGACTGGTGCTGGGTCCACAGGAGGAATGGTGATACAGATGGAGTCAGTTTTGTTCAGGGATTCCTGGACCACTCTTCTGACTAGTGCCTCCACTTGATGGTCTCCACCTCCTCTTTCCCCTACTGCTTGGGAATTGCATGGCTCAAAGAGGGATTTACCTTCCGGGACCTGAGCCCTACAACCCCAGCAGACTCTCCTTTCAGAATGATTGGAATGGCGGTGAGAGTGGTGCCTAGACCTAGACCTGGGCTCCTTACTATGATGTATGGAGGATGATCTAGGATGTCTAGAACTAGATGAGGAATGATGATGTTGTGTTTTGGAATTAACATTATCTTCGTGTGCTGAGTGTCTATTTTCAGACCTAGAGGGGCTGAGGGAAAGAAAAGAAATGCATTGGCTCATGTAAAGCACCCAAACTGCTAAGCAGAAGGAAAAATTCCTACCTGCAGCGCAAGGGTTGGCCACTGGGGGGCGGTGACACGTCCATAGCACAAGCTTGGAAACTGCAAAAAACGACCATACAATGAATACAGGGAAACATAAGTCTAAACAAGCCACCCCTGTAAATAGCAGGTTTCCTACCTTGACCACTCCAAAACAAAGCACCGGGAAGTTGCTGACTGAGCCTGCAGGACATCCCAAGTTATAGCTGTATCTGACAGCTATTTAAACTTGGCGCCGACGATGACGTCACTGCGCCCCCCAGCGTGAACAGCGGAGCTTGTGCGCATGCGCGAGCGCCGCCGCGATTCAGACTGCGCACGCGCGAACCAAGCCTCGATCTCGGACGAGCTAACAAAGCTGTGCATACAACCCGGAAGAGGTGGCTGAGTGGAGTGATCCAGCCTGGGACTTAGGAGCCATCACTTCACTGCACGACCTGGGCGTTTTCTATCAGGGCCTCCCGCTAATAGCTAGGACGTTTGGCCAAATTGCCGCTTGTCTGCCAATGGCCAGGCCAGTAAGCTCTTCGTGGCATCGCAAAATGTCACCCGTATCCACCCTGCTAATAGCTGGGATTGCTGGACTCCAAAACAGAACCGCCATGAAACTCGTGCAACCAGGACTGAATCGCAGAAAAAAACTTCTTTAACCACTTCCCGCCCAGTCAATAGCATATTGACGTCCGGGAAGTGGTTGTGTTATCCACACTGGACGTCATATGACGTCCTGCAGGATAACAGCCGCCGCGCGGCCGGGGGGCGCGCATCGTGGCGATCGGTGGAGCGGTGTGTCAGTCTGACACACCGCTACACTGATCTCGGTAAAAAGCCTCCGGCGGAGGCTTTTTACCACGTGATCAGCCGTGTCCAATCACGGCTGATCAGGATGTAAACAGGAAGAGCCATTGATCGGCTCTTCCTCACTCGCGTCTGACAGACACGAGTAGAGGAGAGCCGATTGGCGGCTCTTCTGACAGGGGGGGTTCGCGCTGATTGTTTATCAGCGCAGCCCCCCCTCGGATACCCACACTGGACCACCAGGGAAGCCCCCCAGGACCACCAGGGAACCCCAAATCATGTGGATGGCCAGGTAAGTACCCCATGGCCATCCACATGTAAAATTGCTCAAAAAACATATGCCAATCAGTGCCCACAAATGGGCACTGTCTGGCACACCACAATGTGCAATGCCCAGCAGTGCCACCTACAAGTGTCAACAGTGCCACCTACCAGTGTCCATCAGTGCCACCTATCAGTGCCCATCCATGCCCATAAGTGCCCACCTATCAGTGCCCGTCTGTGCCACCTATCAGTGCCACCCATAAGCGCTCATCAGTGCCGCCTACAAGTGCCCATCAGTGCCGCCTATGAGTGCCCAACAGTGCCGCCTATGAGTGCCCATCAGTGCTGCATACCAGTGCCACATATCAGTGCCCATCAGTGCCGCCTATCGGTGCCCATCATCAGTGCCCATCAGTGCCACCTCATCAGTGCCACCTCATTGGTGCCACCTCATCTGTGCCCATCAGTGTCGCCTTATCAGTGCCGCCTTATCAGTGCCCGTCATTGAAGTAGAAAAGGTACTTATTTACAAAAAAAAATGACAGAAACAAAGAAAAACTTATTTTTTTTCAAAATGTTCGCTCTTTTTTTATTTGTTGTGCAAAAAATCGCATAGGCGATCAAATACCACCGAAAGAAAGCTCTATTTGTGGGAACAAAATTATAAAAAAATTGTTTGGGTACAGTGTTGCATGACCGCGCAATTGTCATTCAAATTGCGACAGCGCTGAAAGCTCAAAATTGGCTTGGGCAGGAAAGTGTATAAGTGCATGGTATTGAAGTGGTTAAGGTAAGAAAAAGCACACATTGGTCCTAGGAGGAGGACAAAAAAGGAACACGGTCTCTGGCTAGAAGCAGAGATTTATGGGAGTAGGGTCCTATGAGGTATGAGAGGCGGGATTAACCCACACGTAGGCTGCCATGGAGTCTGTCAGGAATATATATATATATATATATATATATATATATAAAATCATTTTTTCTAAAGGAAAAACTTCAGGAAAAAATTATATATATAGATATATATAGAGAAATGTAGCAGGGTGAGGTGCACATCGGCCCCAGCTGGTTTAGTGCTAGCAATCAAGCCTCCCCACAGGCCTGTATATAGAAAAAATAGCGGCGGGATTGCTGCACTTAAGCCCAGGTTCACACTGGGCTGCGGGAGTGAAGCCTGCGAGTTCAGCTGAACTCGCACGATTTCACTCTCGCTGGCAGTCCCGATTTCAGCCGCGATTACAAAGACATCTGACACAGATGTCAATGTAAATCGCGGCCGAAATCGCAAAAAGTAGTACAGAAACTACTTTTTGAAATCGGTGCAGCGCCGCAGATGCGGCATCGCACCGATTAGGACGGTGCCATTGCCGGCAATTTGCGGCAAATATCGCCGTTTTGACATGCGATTTGACATGCCAAATCGCATGTCAGAACGCACCAGTGTGAACCAGGGCTAAAAGTTATAAACGTTTTCGGGCTATTGTAGGAAGGGCGTAATCTACAATAGCCCGAAAACTTTTATAACTTTTAGGCTTCATGCCCACGGACGTTTTTAGGCCCCTTTCACACTGGGGCGGGCAGGAGCGGTGGCGGTATAGCAGCGTGATTTGCAGCGCTGCTATACCGTCGTTCTTACTGCGGTATGCGGTCGCTAGGGGGGTGAATTTAACCCCCACTAGCGGCCGAAAAAGGGTTTGCGTGCGGTATTACCGCGCTGTCCCATTGATTTCAATGGGCAGCCACGGTAAAGGAGCGGTGAACACACCGCTCCTTTACCGCTGTAAAGAAGCGGCTAGCAGGACTTTTGGAGCGGTCCTGCTAGCGCACCGCTTCAGTGTGAAAGCCTTCGGGCTTTCACATTGAAGGCTACAAGGCAGGATTTTTTCATGCGGTATAATAGCGCTATTATTAGCGCTAAACCGCATGAAAAACGCCTCAGTGTGAAAGGGGCCTTACAGCTGTGTTTTTTACAGCTTAAAAACGCCTGTCCATGTTATTGTACTTTTTTTTCTTTTTGAGAAAAAACGCGACCGCGTGTTAGTGCGCGTTTTTGCGCGTTTTTTGACGCTCGCATTTGTTTCTGCCTAACTCCGACGCTGAGGAACGCACTGGTCCTGGTTTTTTTTTACAGCTTAAAAACACGTATGCTATTTGCAGCTCAAAAACGTCTAGGTGGGCATGAAGCTATAGACTAACATGGACAGGCGTTTTTTAAGCTGTAAAAAACACTCAAAAACGCGGCTGTAAAAACGTCCGTGGGCATGAGGCCTTAAGTGCAGCAATCCCTCCGCTATTTTTTCTAAAGATATATATATATATGTATATATATAGATATATTTATCTATATATATCTATATATATAGATATATATCTATATATATATAGATATTTATATATACCTGTGTGTGTGTGTACATATACATATACATATATATATATATATATATATATATATATATATATATATATATATATATAAATAATTTTTTTCTGAAGTTTTTTCTTTTAACCATTTTGTCTGAATATATACAGTGGAACCTCGGATTAAGAGCATTATCCGTTCCAGGAGAATGCTCGTAATCCAAAGTACTCGCATATCAAAGCGAGTTTCCCCATTGAAGTCAATGGAAACTAAAATAATTTGTTCCGCATTGACTTCAATGGCATGCAATACCGCATGTGGCCAGAGGTGGGGGGCGCCGGAGAGCCTCGGAAGCACACGGAAAGGCCCGAGGACAGCTCGGCTGACCTCGGCAAACCTCGGAAAGCCTCGGGAACGGAGTATTTCCGAGTCTTTCCGAGTATTTTCGAGCGGCCTCTAACGGCGCCGTTCGGCTCCGCTTGGCTCCGGCGCCCCCCCCCCCACCTCAGGCCAAACGTGGTACTGCACACCGCTTTGGCTTGAATCCTGCTCATTTTGCGAGACAACTCTCGCAAACCGAGTTAGGATTTTTTAAAATACAATGCTCGTATTGCGAAATGCTCGTTAACCGCGTTACTCGCAATCCGAGGTTCCACTGTATTCCAATAATATTTATATTAACTTACTGTTATTTGACTCACTATCTCTGCTGGAAAGCTGTTCCATTCCATGCTTTTAACTCCTTTTTTGGTAATATAATACTTTCCAAAGCTAAAGAATATGTAAACGTAACATTTCATATTCCTGATATTTGCCTTCTGTACCATGTACTTGTATGAAAAAGTATCCCTTTCTCTTTCTACCACTTTTTTTGTGTGAAATTCCTGCCAGTCCCTCTGCTTTCCTAGAAAACAAACTGACCACACTAGGCATGGAAGCACAGTGTGGCCAGTTCTCTAAGAGCCTGCTCTCCTCCAATGATCAGACTTGTGCTGACACCCCTCCCCTCCTGCAGAGTCATTAACTGGACTAATCAACCAAGAATCAGGTTGGAATCTCTGGAATCTGTTTTTGTATGTGGGTATAATTAAAATAAATAATAATAAAAAAAATTAACTGGGAAGACCAGTGTGCAGCTGTTTCTCCTCCCCAAGCTCTCTGAGCTCCGTATGCAGCTGAGAACAGAGGATATGTAATCACTTATATAAAAGGGGAAAACATTTTTTTTTATGTTTTTATAGTTCTACACAAATGTTTTGCCTTTCATTTCTATATTTTTTTTTTTCCTATTTTATACTGAACGGGTTGTTTTACAAGATGAGAGTTGACATGTACTTTACTTGCAACTCTTCTTCTAGTACTCTTCTTAGTTTAAGATCATGCCCCCGCCCCCCCATTCTTGATCTTAGCTTCATAATAAAGATTCTGCCTTCTTGAACCCTATACACCCTATACACAATCCTATACGTATTAAAATATTTAAGGGCCAATTATATTGTTGCCTTATAGCACATGCATTGCAATGCAATAAAATCCATGTGTCCAACTTGTCTTTAATAATAATAGTGGCTGTTCCCATTACCCATCCCGTTTTGAAAAATATTACATTTCGTTTTTCTGCATTTTAGTGCATTGGGAGAATAATAAAAGCCAATGGCAGCACATCAAAACTTATATAACGTTGCAATGCGTTCGCAACCGCTATTACCATAGCTTGGTCAATGGCTGTTAACCCTATCCAGTCTGAATTTAAAATTCAAAAATGCCTTGAAACTGTGTCACTGTGCACTAAGAAAGTTCATGTTGATGGAAGACAATGCATCTGCCCATCTCTATGCATACACACACTGTACATGGGCCCGTAATCATGTCCTAAGATTGTTATGATGAAGCCATTGTGACAATATCTTACTTTCTCTGTTCTGTCTCATGGCACTCAGTAGTAGATCCAAATGGATATACAGCTGGACTGCATTCAAACACATGTAAGACACATTAATGGATATTACAGCGAGTGCATTCTTTTCCAGAAAGTGTGTGAAGCTGGAATATAACATGGAAAGTGCGAAGCCTGGCCAAGGAACTGTTCAATGTGTTGTTCCTTTGTGTTGTTCTGTTTGGCATCATTGTGCAACAGATCATTAATGTGTTCTCAAACTCAACAGCTTTTATCTGGCCATACATCGAAAGCAGGGACTGGCTGAATTTGGATCCATGTATGGGAACTGTGGTTGTACAGAGATCGACCTACCGATCAACTCCTGTACAACCAACCTGTCAAAATCTCCTTGCTCGATCAGCGCTGCAAGCCACACACTGGACCACACTGGAAGCCATTAATGTGAGAGGCACTACCGTGTTTTCCTGAAAATAAGACCTACCCGAAAATAAGACCTAGTGTTATTTTCCAGGAGGGCTGCAATATAAGCCCTACCCCGAAAATAAGTGTAGCGATACCCTCACTCTCCCTCTTTCCTACGGTGTATGGCTTGCGTCTAGGGGTACCTGGGAGAGGAGAGTACAGGGACACTACGCCAAGCTCTTCCCTCGTGTGTATAAGAGGGTTGAGCAAAGTTAGTTGAATTACCTCCGGGTCTGTCCACTGCATACGAAGCCTCAGTTGTCCCATGGAGATGTGTCTGCCAATAACAGAGCCCCACACCAATCGAAAGTCCAACACTCCTTATTTCTCATACAGTACGGTGAACACACTCAGTTGAACTTCCAATAACAGACGAACAAGGGGGAGTGTGGGAACGAGTAGGCCCAGGCACAACTAAGCTCTCCTATTCCTTTTTAGCGAATAGGCCTGGCGCACGGTCTCTGCCACCGACCGTGAGGGTGGTCTCTGCCACAGACCGGATGAACTGTCGAGGCCCCTGCCACGGGCCTAATAGCAGGCCCCTGCCACTGACCTGAGTGAACTAGTTGGACCGCTGCCACCGGTCATTGAACGTGGACTGAACTTCCTCTTTGGACTTGGCCCCTGTTTGGGAAAGATATCCCTCCGGGCAGTCTCCAGAGGTACACCCGGCACTGGCAATCTGCTGCACCAGGTCTTCGGGTGAGTCCCTCCTCCGGTCCCTTACGTCTCTGGATTCGGGTGCCCCACTCCCGGGGCCCCCTAGGATGATCCCTCCCTCGTGGGACCCAGCGGAAGGTACTGGGCCCCAGGCCTCCGGCCGAGTACCTCACCCCAGACTGAAGGTGTCTGGGAGGGAACACGAACTCCAAGTGCCCAGGCCTAGGCCGCCTGGACACCGACCGCAACGACAGCCCTCGGGCTGAAGGTGCCTGGGACTTCCACCCCGTGGCGAAGATGTCCGCCCCCTTTATACCCTCTCCCAGGATGCACGGCGGGTTCCCCGCCCCGCCGTACAACCGCTGCGAGAGGCCACAAAGGGTACGGCACTGCAGTGATGGTTCAACCCCGGCCCAAAGTGACAGCGCCACCTGCTGGGCCGCAGGGAACTATGCATCACTGGTGTTCTCACCAGTTTAAAAAGTACATACCCGCTACATAAGCCCTAGTTTTGAATGTTTGTAAAATCCTATAATCTAGTCTATTACAGTAGTATATAATATACAATGTGTGTTTCTGTAATATACTGTATTTATTGGCGTATAACACTCACTTTTTTACCCTGAAAATAGAGGGTAAACTGTGCCTGCGTGTTATACGCAGGGGGCTGTGGAAAGTTTTTTTCCTGAAACTTCCCTCTTAAAGTTAGGGTGCGTGTTATACGCCTGTGCGTGTTATACGCCGATAAATACGGTAATTGCGTGGAAGAGAGCTCCGTCGGGTCACAGAAGTGCAGAGCGGCGCTATAACGAAGGTATTTGGCACAATTATATTATAGAAACACACATTGTACATTATATACTACTGTAATAGAGTGGATTATAGGATTTTACAAGCATTTTAACTCAGTTCACATTCCTTTCAGTCAGGGAGAGAGAGGGGGAGAGAAGACAGCACATTACATGGTAAGACCTACCCCGAAAATAAGCCCTACTGTGTCTTTTGTTGCCAAAATTAATATAAGACCCGGGCTTATTTTCGGGGAAACACGGTATGTAGGTATTGGATTTCCCTCCCCTCTCTGTTGGTTTATTTATATATGAGCGAACAAAGAGAGAAGCCGCTCAGGTGTGGCTGTCTTCACACGTGATAGTATTCACAGACACCCCGGGTGCAGGCAATGCATATACAAGGCAAAAAGAAAAGAAATTCCTTCTGGACAGCCGCACTCCGAATAAAAATTGCCTTTATTGTAAATCCACCACAGCAGCACTACAAGTCACAGCACACTTGGTCAAGCTGACGCGTTTCACACTATACTAGTGTTTAATCATAGTGATTAACAACTTAAGCCCCGGACCATTTTGTAGCTAAAGGACCAGAGCTGTTTTCAGAATTTTGCACTGCGCTGCTTTAACTGGAAATTGTGCGGAGATGCAATGTTGTACCGAAACGAAATTTGCGTCCTTTTCTTCCCACAAATAGAGCTTTCTTTTAATGGTATTTGATTGCCTCTGCAATTTTTTTTCTTTGCGATATAAACGGAAAAAGACCGAAAATTTTGAAAACAAATTATATTTTCTACTTTTTGTTATAAGAAAAATCGAATAAACTCAATTTTAGTCATACATTTAGGCCAAAATGTATTCAGCCACATGTCTTTAGTAAAAAAAATGTCAATAAGCGTATATTTATTGGTTTGCGCAAAAGTTATAGCGTCTACAAACTAGGGTACATTTTCTGGAATTTACACAGCTTTTAATTTATGACTGCCTATCTCATTTCTTGAGGTGCTAAAATGGCAGGGCAGTACAAAACCCCCCCAAATTACCCAATTTTGGAAAGTAGACACCCCAAGGAAATTGCTGAGAGGCATGTTGAGCCCATTGAATATTTTTTTTTTTTGTCGCAAGTGATTGAATAATGACTAAAAAAAAAAAAAAAAAATTACAAAAAGTTGTCACTAAATGATATATTGCTCACACATGCCATGGTTATATGTGGAATTGCACCCCAAAATACATTTTTCTGCTGCTCCTGAGTACGGGGATACCACATGTGTGGGACTTTTTGGGAGCCTAGCCGCGTACGGGCCCCCGAAAACCAAGCACCGCCTTCAGGATTTCTAAGGGCGCAAATTTTTGATTTCACTCCTCACTACCTATCACAGTTTCGAAGGCCATAAAATGCCAAAATAACACAAAACCCCCCCAAATGACCCCATTTTAGAAAGTAGACACCCCAAGGAAATTGCTGAGAGGCCTGTTGAGCCCATTGAATATTTTTTTTTTGTCCCAAGTGATTGAATAATGACAAAAAAAAAAAAAATTACAAAAAGTTGTCACTAAATGATATATTGCTCACACGTGCCATGGTTATATATGGAATTACACCCCAAAATACATTTTGCTGCTTCTCCTGAGTACGGGGATACCACATGTGTGGGACTTTTTGGGAGCCTAGCCGCGTACGGGACCCCGAAAACCAAGCACCGCCTTCAGGATTTCTAGGCACAAATTTTTGATTTCACTCCTCACTACCTATCACAGTTTCGAAGGCCATAAAATGCCAAAATAGCACAAAACCCCCCAAATGACCCCATTTTGGAAAGTAGACACCCCAAGCTATTTGCTGAGAGGCATGGTGAGTATTTTACAGCTCTCATTTGTTTTTGAAAATGAAGAAAAAAAAAATTTTTTTTTTCTTTTTTTTTTTAATTTTCAAAACTTTGTGACAAAAAGCGAGATCTGCAAAATACTCACCATACCTCTCAGCAAATAGCTTGGGGTGTCTACTTTCCAAAATGGGGTCATTTGGGGGGAGTTTTGTGCCATCTGGGCATTCCATGGCCTCCGAAACTGTGATAGGCAGTGAGAAGTGAAATCAAAAATTTACACCCTTAGAAAGCCTGAAGGCGGTAATTGGTTTTTGGGGTCCCGTACGCGGCTAGGCTCCCAAAAAATCTCACACATGTGGTATCCCCGTACTCAGGAGAAGCAGCAGAATGTATTTTGGGGTGTAATTCCACATATGCCCATGGCATGTTTGAGCAATATATCATTTAGTGACAACTTTGTGCAAAAAATAAAAAAATAAAAAAATAAATTGTCAATTTTCCGCAACTTGTGTCAACATATAAAATATTCCATGGACTCGACATGCCTCTCAGTATATAGCTTGGGGTGTCTACTTTCCAAAATGGGGTCATTTGGGGGGTTTTGAACTGTTCTGGCATTTTATACACAACATTAGGAAGCTTACATCCACTCTTCTAACCACTTGAAGGCAAAGCCCTTTTCACACTTTTTGTTTACATGAAAACATATTTTTTTTTTTGCAAGAAAATTATGTTGAACCCCCAAACATTATATATATTTTTAAAGCAAAGGCCCTAAAGATTAAAATGGTGGGTGTTGCAATTTTTTTTTCTACACAGTATTTGCGCAGCGATTTTTCAAACGCATTTTTGGGGGAAAAATACACTTTTTTTAATTTTAATGCACTAAAACACACTATATTGCCCAAATGTTTGATGAAATAAAAAAGATGATCTTAGGCCGAGTACATAGATACCAAACACGACAAGCTTTAAAATTTCGCACAAACGCGCATTGGCGACAAACTACATACATTTTTAAAAGCCTTTAAAAGCCTTTACAGGTTACGCCGTTAGATTTACAGAGGAGGTCTACTGCTAAAATTACTGCCCTCGATCTGACCTTCGCGGTGATACCTCACATGCATGGTGCAATTTCTGTTTACATATGACGCCAGACCGACGCTTGCGTTCGCCATTGGGCAAGAGCAGGGCAGGATAGGGGTGCTTTTTTTTTTTTTTTTTTTTTTATTATTAATTTTGCTTTTTTATTTTATTTTTAAACTGTTGCTTCCATATTTTTTTTTTTTTATCATTTTTATTGTTATCTCAGGGAATGTAAATATCCCCTATGATAGCAATAGGTAATGGCAGGTACTCTTTTTTGAAAAAACTGGGGTCTATTGGACCCTAGATCTTTCCTCTGCCCTCAAAGCATCTGACCACACCAAGATCGGTGTGATAAAATGCTTTCCCAATTTCCCAATGGCGCTTTTTATATCCGGGGGGGGACATTCCCTCCCACTGCTTGTAAAAGCAGTCCAGAGGCTAATTAGCCACTAGGATTGCTTTTACATGAAAGCCGGCCGCTGGCTGAAAAGAATGATACCAAGATGATACCTAAACACACAGGCATCATTCTGGTATAAACATTCAAAGTCCAGCAACATACCAGTACGTTGCTGGTCCTTGTTGGACATGTATTGTAATCTTTTTTTTCATGCAACCTGTTGGCTGAACGAAAAAAAAAAGATTGATCGGTGGGTATGCCCACCATTAGAATACCGCCCTTCATCCACCCACTTCTAATGATGGGCATACATGCACCATTTATATATGCCGAAGCATGGGGGCATCTTCCCGCAAAAGTTATGGTCAGACTTTTCCACGGGCAAGCCTCCGTCGGAATTTCGACCATATGTACGCGGCATTAGGAGCAAAATCGCTCCTCCGCCCCTGCTGCCCCAATGCTTCGGCATATATGCTTCTTTTTTTTTAACTGTGGTGGTGAAATCACCTCCTACAGCACTGGAGTCGCAGGGATCAGGCCTGTCTCTGCAAACGCTGCAGTTATGTGTGTTGTGTTTTGCAAGTGACAGTGATCGATCGATACTGCACTTGGGTGGCCTGGGCTGGACGGAGGGGCAAAACGCAGGTGCTAGCAGGTATCTGGGCTGATCCCGCTAACACTGCGTTTTTGGGAACCCTAAACTGCTGGGGACGCTAGTATAGATCTGATCAGATATTGATCTGTTCAGATACTATACCACTAAGGGGGGTGTATGCTTAACGCGTGGGTGTTAGCGCTACTGGCACTAACCTGACGCTGCCTGGGGTGTGACGCAGACCCTCTCTGACGCTAAAACCTAATTGATATCACCCGCCGGGCGATCAGGGGGTTAAACCTTTATTGGGTTATATACGGCGGGTGCCCTGACACTATAGAAAGCAAACTAACTAACCAGCGTCACCCGTAACACTTATATGGTGATTACTGGTGAAAGGGTTAACTAGGGGCAATTAGGGGGTTAAAACCTTTATTAGGTAATATATGGGGGTACCTGACGCTATATAAAAACCTGACGGCGAACCTAAATTTTTTTTACTGGCTACCTATCGGCATCACCGACACTAAGACAACGATCATAAAAACGATCGCTTAGCGACAGTGGTGATAGGGGGTGAAAGGGTTACCTGGGGGGCAATCAAGGGGTAATATATCGGGGTACCTGACGCTATAAAAACCTGCGGCGAACCTAAAAAAAATTACTGGCTACCGATCTGCATCACCGACGCTAAGACAGCGATCAGAAAAATTATCGCTTAGTGACAGTGGTGATAGGGGGTGAAAGGGTTACCTGGGGGGCGATCAAGGGGGTTAAACCTTTATTAGGTAATATATGGGGGTACCTGACACTACAAAAACCTGCGGTGAACCTAAAAAAAATTACTGGCTACCGATCTGCATCACCGACGCTAAGACAGCGATCAGAAAAATGATCGCTTAGCGACAGTGGTGATAGGGGGTGAAAGGGTTACCTGGGGGGCGATCAAGGGGGTTAAACCTTTATTAGGTAATATATGGGGGTACCCGACGCTATAAAAACCTGCGGCGAACCTAAAAAAATTACTGGCTACCGATCAGCATCACCGACGCTAAGACATCGATCAGAAAAATGATCGCTTAGCGACGGCGGTGCTAGGGGGTGAAAGGGTTATCTGGGGGGTGATCAGGGGGTTAAACCTTTATTAGGGGGGGTTAGGGGGCTACACTGGACCTAAAACTAAATGTAGTGACACTTTTACAGTCACAAATGTCACTGATTGCAGTGAGCACTAAATAAATGGTCACTGCAATCAGTGACACTGTGACTGGGGGCTGGGGGGTGATCTGGGGGGGCCTGGGGGGGCGATTTATGTGCCTATGTGTCCTGGTGTCAGTGTGCTGTTTTGTGCACTAACCTGCATCTTCTCCTGTATGGCGCTCGGTATATGTGAGCGCAGCAGGAGAGATGACATCACTTCCTCCTGCCTGTGTAAACAGTACACAGGCAGGGGAAGCTCTCATTCGCCGGGAGCGATCGAGAGGGGGGGCTGGAATCGAACGGCCGTCCCCTCATGCCGGATCGCTCCCGAAGGTAAAACGACCACCCACTGTAAAGAAGGGGGGTCCGATCGGACCCCCCAACTATACAAAGGCAATCACGTATATGTACGTGATTCTGCCTGTCGGTGCCATTCTGCCGACGTATATTTACAGTGGGCGGTCGTTAAGTGGTTAAACACTAGTATAGTGTAAAACGCGTCAGCTTGATCAAGTGTGCTGTGACTTGTAGTGCTGCTGTGGTGGATTTACAATAAAGGCAATTTTTATTCGGAGTGCGGCTGTCCATAAGGAATTTATTTTCTTTTTGGTTTATTTATATATCTTGGCAGTCCCTATGGATGCGGTCGTATCTTTTGGATTGTATAAAACCTGCATATGACCTTTCCCCCTTTTTTTTGCCTTTTTATATTTTAGGTCCTTGCCTTCATTTATTGTGAACTATAGGTGGCATACGGACATACTTCCTCTGGTGATTATTGGACCCATATGGGGGTTGCTATGTCAAGGAACACAGGACCAGAGGGTAGGTTTCTAGGTCAGTTTGCCCGGTAGTTATATTTGGAATTATAACTGCATTTTTTATCCTATTATTAACATTGTCATCTCTTTTCTATTTGGACTGCAAAGTTCCTACTATAGCAGGGGTGTCCAACCTTTTGTCTTGGCCCCTTGGGCCTCACATAAAGAACGCTAACAATAAGGATAGCTGATAAGCAGAAAAATTTGGGCAGATCACAAGTTAATGATCACTGATAATGTACTATCTGAGAAATAAGGCTCCATGCACACTGGCTTAAAAAACTTTGCTTCTACAGGAGTTTTGTGTTCTGCCCGTAGAAGCAGCTCAATGTTATCCTATGTCTTCATTTGGACGTTAAGAGGCATATTTTGAGTTTAACGTTTAGAGGCAGAAAAAAAAAACCTTCTGGTTCGCATTTCTGATTGGAGCTTGGAGGCAGAAATAACGTAAAACTCTCCTAAATTCATCTGAACTTTGTACAAAAAATGCTCTATATGAGCGTTTTTTACTCCCGAGAGAACAGACTTTTTTTTAAGCCCAGTGAGCATGGAGCCTTAAACTTTTTCTAATTTTTTTTTAAATATTTGTTATTATATGTAAAAGAGAGCAACATAAAACTAGTGCGATATTTGACGCTATATTGATAAACTATATTGATAACGCCTTAATATCTGGTTCAAAGGAAGTACTAGCAATCCTCAATGAATTCTCAAGGTTATCATCAGATATTTTGGTTCTAATTTTGCCCTTTGTGTGTTTCATCTTTGAAAATATTTGCTCATAAATATAGGTGCTGCCAAAAGGCATAATTAACCACTTGCTTACTGGGCACTTAAACCCCCTTCCTGCCCAGGCCAATTTTTAGCTTTCAGCACTGTCACGATTTGAATGACAATTGCGCGGTCGTGCGACGTGGCTCCCAAACTAAATTTACTTCCTTTTTTCCCACAAATAGAGCTTTCTTTTGATGGTATTTGATCATCTCTGCGGTTTTTATTTTTTGCGCTATAAACAAAAAAAAGACTGACAGTTTTGAAAAAAAACACAATATTTTTTACTTTTTGCTATAATAAATATCCCAATTAAAAAAAAAAAAAACGATTTTTTTCTCCGTTTAGGCCGATATGTATTCTTCTACATATTTTTGGTCAAAAAAAATCGCAATAAGCGTATAGTGATTGGTTTGCGCAAAAGTTATAGCACTTACAAAATAGGGGATAGATTTATGACATTTTTTTTTTTTTTTTACTAGTAATGGCGGCGATCTGCGATTTTTGTCAGGACTGCGATATTGCGGCGGACACATCGGACACTTTTGACACCATTTTGGAACCATTCACATTTATACAGCTATAAATATGCACTGATTACTGTATAAATGTGACTGTCAGAGAAGGGGTTAACACTAGGGGGCGATCAAGGGGTTAAATATGTTTCCTAGGGAGTGATTCTTACTGTGGTGGGAGGGGACTGACTGGGGAAGGAGACCGATCTGTGTCCCTATGTACAAGGGACACACCATCCGTCTCCTCTCCCTGAAAGGACGTGGATCTCTGTGTTAACACACAGAGATCCACGTCCCTGGCTCTGTAAATGCCGATCGCGGGTACCTGATGGACATCGCGGCCGCCAGGCACGCGCATCGGCGGGCGCAGATTTTCCCTGATGCGTGCCCGCGGCGGCGCGCAAGGCGGAAGTAAACAGGAGGACGTCCAGGGACGCCCTCCTGGCAGATGAGCGCCGCGCTGTAGATGTGTTTTGTCTATAGCGCGGGCGCGAAGAGGTTAAGAATAGTGGGATATTTTTCTTTGGAAAGATAAAACTTAGTGTTTCCAAACCTACAACAGTAAACTGTGTGTATTTGCAGTAAAGCATGCTTGTTATACTCACTGTGGAACCTAAGGGGTTAATCATCTGCATTGTGTAAAAAAGGCTGTTTGATCCTGTCTTCTCTGATCCTCCCCTTCTTCCACAGTCCCTAATCCATCTCCTGTCTTGCCTTGGGGGCACTCTGCACATGCTCAGTTTGATGTGTCTTGCTAGAGAGATTTTATTTTCTTGGGAAGGTACATGTGTTCAGCACAGGGCCAATCAGCACTGTCCAGACAGAGGGTCAGCGGTCCTGCAGTCTCATAGGACAGTCAGAATAGAATGAAACTCCTCCTACAAGCTTTAACCAGACACTGATAGAAGTTATATGACTGCTATATACTGCTGATGTGAAAAGGTATTTAGCAGTTTATATTTACTAAAATAATTGTATTTCTATGTTCTGTGTATGGTGGGAAACCATATATAGTGAATGCAGGGACCTGGGTTTAGTAACACTTTAAAGTACAGTAAAGAGACACTCTTACATTTTTCTTCGGCCCCATGTGTTAACTAAATGTAAAAGATTTTGTGTTGGGCCGTATTCATAGGCGATTTGGACTGCATGCGGCCTGTGAGCCTCAGGTTGGACATCCCTGTTCCATGTAGAGACCTCTATGGAGTATGCATATACTCCCTTGATCATCTCAAGATGTTTTCTTAATCCATCCCTCTATTGACTAATGGTACAAATTCATGCTATCCCAGGTGATTAAACTTTCAGGCTGGCTAGTCTTGGCACATTGGAAACAGTAGTATGCCATGACATTTTGGTAATTTCATTTTTAAACCTTTTTTTTAACCACTTAAAGACCGGAAGAATTTGCCCCCTTAATGACCAGGCCATTTTTATATATGCGATATGGCACTGCGTCGTTTTAACTGACAATTGTGCGGTCGTGCAACTCAAAATTGTTGTCTTTTTTTTCCCCACAAATAGAATTTTCTTTTGGTGGTATTTGATCACCTCTGCGGTTTTTATTTTTTTTGCGCTATAAACAAACAAAGAGCGACAATTTTGAAAAAAAACACATTTGTTTTACTTTTTGCTATAATACATATCCCAAAATTTCTTCATCAGTTTAGGTCGATATATATTCTTCTACATATTTTTAGTAAAAAAAATCGCAATAGGCGTATATTGATTGGTTTACGCAAAAGTTATCATGTTCTCAAACTATGTGATAGATTAAGGGCCTGACCCCAAATTACACATTTTGGGGAGCAGTGACATTATTACATTGATCAGTGCTATAAAAATGAACTGATCAATGTAAAAATGACACTGGCTGAAAAGGGGTTAACACTAGAGGGCGATCAAGGGGTTAATTGTGTTCCCTGGGTGTGTTCTAACTGTAGGGGGGGCTGCCAGGGACATGACAGAGATCACTGTTCCCGATGAGAGGGAACTGTAGATCTCTAACATGTCCCCTGTCAGAATGGGGATTCGCCTTGTTTACAAAGGCAGATCCCCGTTCTGCCTCTGTAATAAGCGATCGTGGGTCACTGGCGGACATCGAGTCTGCCCAAACCGCGGGCATGCTCCCACAGCGTGCAGCGCGTCCGTAACTACGCCTGCGCAAGCCGCCGTACAGCTACGGTGATTCGCGCAGGAGAGCCAACCTGCCGCCGTATAACAGCGGTGGCTGGTCGGCAAGTGGTTAACAAATGTATAATATTACAGTATGCAATAGAGAAGTTGCAAACCCGTGTGGCCCTTGGGGGTTGGCTTTCCGCTCTCTGCGTGTATTCATACGCATTCGGCACATTCATTTTGTGAATATAGTATATGTAAACCTTCTCACTGTATGTATTTGTATATGTGTGTGTGTGCGTTTTTTTTCCCTACCATAACCCCTCCATTCCCCTGAGGAAATCCTTTGGGTGAAACAGGTTGGACTTTTTCATCCATCTACAGTAACTTTTATAAAAATTTTCAACATCTCCTAAATCAGACCAATTGCAAATGATGTTGTGGTTCCATTATTACCTATAGGAGTGCTGTGTGTCTTAAACAGTGTATCAAAGACCTATAAAGTAATTATAGGATCTATGGGGGTTTATGTTCTATGTTTGCTTTTTTAGACTTATATGTAGCACCCTCTAGTGTGTGATAGGAGTTAGTACAGGTAAGTTTACTGGTTCATGGTAAAATAAGACTTTTTAATCTGGGTCAGGGGTTTACTAAGATTGAGGGCTGGGTGACTCATTCTTACAGCTCTCTGGTGCCTCCCCCGGTCTAGAAGGTTGGAGAATCTTCTAGAATTAGAGGGTGGAGGTTAGGAGGAACTGCCTTGAATATTTATGAAGCCATAGCCAATCCTCAGAGGTAGGCTGGTAGGGGGCTGAGACCACTTCATAAATAGACATGGGCCATGCCAGTAGGGGCAGTCGGGTGGAAGATGGAGATACAGTGTTGAGGAGGCTGTAAGTGACCCTCAGGGGTGCCCCCTAGTCTAGGGGGAGTGTCTTGGCTTGGGTCAGGGGCAGGGCTTGAGTGCTGGAAGGATCCTGCCACAACACACGGGAGGAAGTTTTTCCTGGAGACATGGGAGCAGGAGAGGACAGAGTGAATAGAGCAACACTGTGGGGACTAACAAAGGGGGGAGGACTGCCACTGTGCCACATGTAGCCAGTCTCCCTTGAAGACAGCAGTGTGCTTAAGTCTTCAGCCTTGCCCTAGAGATCTCCTTAGAGTCAGCCAGGTGGGCTGGTGAAGCGTCAGCCAGGTGGGCTGGTGAAGCGTCAGCCGGGTGGGCTGGTGAAGAGTCAGTTGTGTGGACTGGTGTAGAGAGAGACAGCCGGGAGGGCTGGTGAAATGGGCAGCTGCAGCTTAAAACCTTAAAACCTAAGGAAATGTGCATGTATTGCAGAGATGTAATACATATGTTTTTTTTGTTTTGCCCTAACATACACTTTAATATTTTATTATATTATGTGTAGTGTTGTACGTCACCGCGTTCTTGACGTTCGGAATTTCCGAGCAACATTTGTGTGACCGTGTGTATGCAAGGCAAGTTTGAGCGAACATCCGTCGGAAAAAAATCCACAGTTTTGTTGTCGGAAATTCCGATCGTGTGTACGCGGCATTAGGCAGGCCATCCATTATGCAATTTTCTTTCCTTCAAACATTGGTTGAAGAAAAGAAAATTGCTTGAGTCCCCCATCAACACACTCAGTGTTGGTGGGGGAATCCCTCCCGCAGTGCTATTGTGTTCTGCCGGTGGGAGCGCAGGGAGCCTTTCCCACCGGCAGTGATTGGGTGAAAAAGTCTGGTTGTACTGAAGTCAGTCGATGGATTGACTTCAATACAATCAGCCTGCCCATAGATGGATCGAAATTCAGCCAGTTCTTGCTGAATCGGCCGAATTTCTATCCGTCTATGGACGGCTTTACTCCTCTAATTGCTGTAGAGTGAGTCTCACTACTGCTGCTTCATTTTCTATACCAACCAAATAAATGAAAATTCTAGAATCTGACCCACTAACATTGATTACCCACTAACATTGATTACCCACTAACATTGATTACCCACTAACATTGATTACCCACTAACATTGAGCGCAAAAAATAAATCAGACTGATTTAAAAGAAAGCATAAAAAGGACACTTGACTGTGATGTTCTTTCGTTCCCTCACCTACTCTAGAAAAATGAAATGTGGCACTGTATTGGTTGATATGATAAATAAAGACTAGATAAGATATAAAGAAACATAGGCGCACAAAGTAGAGAAGCACAATTAAAGGAGACATGCAAAAGCACAAGAAATGAACACAGAGCCAAGAAAACAGAAGAGGAAAGGACAGAGAGAAGCAGATAAAGAATCACATCAGGTGGGTGTAAGGGGGAGAAAGAATAGAGAGGAGAAGAAGGAAACAAGAGACTCTGGGGATGGAAAAGGCAAAAAGCAGAATAGATTATGGTGGACGGTAGCAAAAGAGAGATAATAGAAAGATGATAAAGAAGTTAGAAAAGACAAATTTGGCTTTGCAGAAAAAAAAAAAACATGATAATGAGCAAAGTCTTTTCCCAATATATACCAGCAGGCTTCACTTAAATAAACTGTCGCCAGACAATTAATTTTAGCATCAATCTTTCCATAATAAATATGTGCATGTAAAATATTTAGGCATGTTATTCATCTGTAAAAGCTTTCCTTTTGTAGACAACCAAAACCTCAGGATTTTTGATGTGTGCCGCCATCTTGGTTGTGATGTCAGCAGCCCCAGCAGACTCAAAGCTCAATGACCCTCTATAGCAGGGGTAGGCAACATTGTCACAACAGCTGATGTCCAGAGGCGGCTCTAGGCTTTGTGAGGCCTTAGGCAAAACTTAGACATGAGGCCCCACTCACGCCCATAATGGGAAAAATAATTCAAGCAAGAAAAATGGCTGCAGAAAATGCACGGATCTAGCACACAGGTGATCAGCACCACTTCCAGGGCACCCTCTTCACCCATCAGACATATTCAGCCAATGCAATAGGGAGGAGAGAGGGGAAGGTGCGAAAGAGAGAGGGGTAATAGAGAGATCCGATGACGCAGACATTAGTATTGATCACAGGCAAATTAGGCAGCCGCGAGGCCACTGTGAATGCGAGGCCTTAGGCGACCGCCTAATTAGAGAGCCGCCTCTGCTGATGTCCCATGAGGTATTGTAAGACTATGACAGCCACAGGCATGACTCTCAGTGGCAGGGGCATGATGGGATTAGTAGTTTCTAGACATGTGCACAACATAAAAATTTGTTTAGTTTGGTTTCGTTTCTGTTAGTGTCCGTTGATTCATAACGATTCGTAATTTCGTAAGACGTGGGTTATCGTATTCGGACTCTTTCGTATTTCCGTAAGGGTTATTTTTCCGTTGATTCGTTTTTTCGTTAGTCTAATTTTCGTTGATTCGAAATTCGTATTTTTTGTTATATTTTATATTCGGCCGCGTTCGTATTTTCATAAGAACTATATTTTTGTTGATTTGCAATGATTCGTATTTCCGTGTCTAATTTCCGTTGATTGGAAAATTGTACTTTTGTAGATTTAATTACATTCGTACTTTCGTTAGAATACATTTTCCGTTTATTCGAAACACTACTTGTCGTAATTTTGTAATTCGTACTTTCGTGAGATTGATCGGCTCATTCATTCGTACTTTCGTATCATTGTTTTCGTAGATTCGTAATCGGGGCATAATTCGTAATATAGAAACTAGAATCTAGACAGAGTATGCTTAAGAAACAAAGAATTTCTCTCACACAAGTCACAACTTAACTCACAAATCGACCAAAACAGGACTCTGAATGGAATGCACTGCAGTCTAACACAGAAAAACACACAAGGGAATAAGAAACAAGCTCATTGGGGGAAGGGACAACCTCTTCAGGGGAAGGGACAAGCTTATTGGCCAACGTCCAGAAATATTTCAGAACTAACGAATTTGTTGTTTTGATTTCAGTTTTCTGAATATTCGTAATCTATTTATTTTTTTTCGTTCATTTTGATTTTCGTTATTTTGAATCTTTGTTCGGTATTTTCGTTGTTTCTATGTTTTCGTTTTTTCACTCTTTCGTATTTTCGCTGTTTCTATTTTAATAATTTCGTATTTTCGTTGTTTTCCATATTCGTTCTTTTCGATAATTCGTTTTTCGTTGGTAATTTTAGTAAACCGTTCGTTTATTCGTATGTTTATGAATTAACGAATATAACGAATTTTGACGAATAACGAATTCGTAACTAAACGAAGTTCACGTCTAGTAGTTTCACCACAGCTGGAGTGCTGAGGTTGCCAACCCCTGCATAATATTCCCCTCCTCCCTGGCAGCTACAAAAAAGTGTGAAGAATGTAGGGAGGGGAGGGGCAGAGGAGCTGGGTCAGCCCAGAGAGCATTTAGACATTCCCACAAGAGGAAAGAACTATGGTTTGCAAGAAGGGAGGGGGCTGTGCTGAAGAATGGACTCTTCCTGGACTCGGCTTTGCTAGAATGTTTATTTAGCTAGAAAGTTCAAAGACACATCGCAAGTGAATAAAAATCATTTACGGAAAGGAAAAACACTGCAATTAAGCAATTAAAATACTTGATTTTTCCGTGCTTTTCGAATGATCTTGTACAGTAAATTCACCCACTTATACTCACATTCCCCAAACTCCATGACACTCTGGAGTTGATTTACTAAAGGCAAATAGACTGTTCACTTTGCAAAGTGCAGTTGCTCCAGAGCTTTGTATATGAGGTAAAGGCAAGAAAAAAAAAAAAAAAACATTTTTGCTTGAACATGATTGGGTGATGGAAGTCAGCTGAGCTTCTGCTCATTTACTAAGCTCTGGAGCAACTGCACTTTGCAAAGTACACAGTCTATTTGCCTTTAGTAAATCAACCCCAATGTTTCTTCTTCGGAGATGGGAGTCAAATACTATGTGAGTTCCATGTCAGATGGAGTCAGAGCTTACACAAGTTTGATGGCATTGTACTTGTCCTCAGGTAATATGTTTGGGTTTGGGAAGTTGCATGCTCTTCCATAGGACCAGATATCTGAGACAGCTCCAGAGGAGCACCAAGAGGAGAGCGCAGATAAGGTAAGTATATGTGGGTCAGGGAATGGGCTACCAAGAGACTCTTTAACCTGACTCTGTCCGGATCCAACAGCAATACTTAAGAAAAGAAGGAGCTTATTCTTTCTAAAGAAATGGGCAGAGTTTGTTGAATTTTTGCTCTTCACCCATCAATACCTACGTCACCACACCACTGTTTCCTGGAGTGATGTAGGGGTTGATGGAGGGAACCACATAATCCAGCAGGGGACACATTATAAGACACATCAGGAAGTGTCAGATAGTAACAGCTCTTCAAAAGTGCAAAGATTTAACTCAACGTGTGCCAAAGAGATATGTAAAAAGCTTCTTCTTATATCAGGTATTGCTATTGGAAGACTTTTCATCCCTTACAGGGACACTTTGGAGTTGATTTACTAAAGGCAAATAGACTGTGTACTTTGTAAAGTGCAGTTGCACTCTGCAAGAGCAGTTGCTCCAGAGCAGTGGCGGTGCGTCCATAGTGGGCGCAGGAGCGCCGCCCCCTCTCTCTTGCACCCGTCACTCAACAATAGATAGATTCATGCAATGCATGAATCTATCTATTGTCGCCGCTGCCGCCCACTATTCAGGTGTCCGGCCCCCTGTTGAGCTCCGGCTATCTGAATTACAGCGGTGGGTGTGTTTTGGAAGTGCCTGATTAGAGCCGTCCGCTCTAATAGGCTTCCTGATTAGAGCCTGTGGGCTCTAATCGGTTTCCAAATGGGTAAACATTGGGCGCACTGCTGTGCATTCCCTGTTTAAACAGTGCTGTGTTAGGGAATCGCTTCCCTAACACTGACCCGCCTCTCATGCCGCATACACACGACCATTTTTCTCGTCGGGAAAATTTTTATTTTTTCTCTTTGACGAGAAAAACGACCGTGTGTGGGCTTTTGATCATTTTTCCCGACGAGAAAAACGGCATTAATCACGACGAGAAAAATTAGAACATGCTCTAATTTTTCCCGTCGTGATTCACTGCATTTTTTTCCGCTGCAGTTTTCCCATAGGGAAACACTGCCAGGGAGTCTACATACGGTCGTTTTTCTTGACTAAGAGAAAAAATGTCGGGAAAAACGACCGTGTGTAGGGGAACAAGCCGTTCCTCGTTTTTCCCGTCGATTTTCTCGATGGTGTTTTCACCGTCGAGAAAATCGATCTTGTGTACGCGGCATCAGCAAATCAGGTGCACCGGGTCTGGTTACCGGTCACCTGATTGGCTGAAGCGACAGGTGAGCAGAGATGACATTGAGGACTCGGAGGGAGCATGGAGGAGGACGGCGCTGACCCGAGAAAAGTAAGTGCCGGGCGGGGGGCAAACTGGCTGCATTTGATGGGGCAAACTGGCTGCATTTGATGGGGCAAACTGGCTGCATTTGATGGGGCAAACTGGCTGCATTTGGAGGGGCAAACTAGCTGTATTTGAGGGGGCAAACTGGCTGTATTTGAGGGGGCAAACTGGCTGCATTTGAGGGGGAAAACTGGCTGCATTTGAGGGGGCAAACTGGCTGCATTTGAGGGGGCAAACTGGCTGTATTTGAGGGGGCAAACTGGCTGCATTTGAGGGGGCAAACTGGCATCATTTGAGGAGGTAAACTGGCTGCATTTGATGGGGAAACTGGCTGCATTTGATGGGGAAACTGGCTGTATTTGAGGGGGCAAACTGGCAGCATTTGATGGGGAAAACTGGCGGCATTTGATGGGGCAAACTGGCGGCAATTGATGGGCACGGTGGCTGCGTTTGATGGCACAGTGGCGACAATTGATGGGCACAGTAGCTGCATTTGATGGGTACAGTGAGGCTGCAATTTATGTTTTTTTTGTTTTTTTCAGTTTGTTTGCGCCCCCCCCAAAAATTTTGAGCACCAGCTGCCACTGCTCCAGAGCTTAGAAAATGAGCAGAAGCTCTGCTGACTTCCATCATCCAATCATGTGCAAGAAAAATACTGTTTTTCTTCCTTGCACTTGATTGGGTATTCTTTGCAAAGTGAAGCTTTACCTCATTTACTAAGTTCTGGAGCAACTGCGTTTTGCAAAGTACACAGTCTATTTGCCTTTAGTAAATTACCCCTTTATGTGTACTCAAATCAGTTCAATTCTGATTGCCTCCTGCAGGTTATCCTATTCAGACATCCTCATTGCTCTTGATTGTACTTCTGAATAAGCACTAACATGTATAAAGAAATGACATGTGGGTGGGTTAAGAAGGGGAAAAAGTGGTTGCATTTAGAATAGTATTTTTTATTATAACGCACAAATAGCACTACTTACATATCCAGTCAGCGGGTCATGTCAGTCTTCAGGCTGTAAAACATTACAAGGAGTGTTGATACCATGATGGTTTAATGCACATAATGCCCTAAAGATTGTAAGCTTGCAGGGTCCACCTCATTATCTGATTTTACATGCACATTAGCACCAGAATTTTACTTAGAATCCTATTTTCTTACTGTGCACGTCTAAGGGCAGCATTGACAGGTTATAAATAAATAATCACAATATTAGCAATCAAAGGAGTGGAAAGTTGCATCTGCAGAACAGGTCCACAGTGTTCCATGCCTTTTATTGCTATAGGTAACCTGCTAAACTGCACACGGCCTGCAGCCCTAAAACACTTTCAGCTCCCCATTAGTCAAGCACTCAGGAAAGCTTTACAGTGAAAATACTTAGTCAATAATGTCTTTTCAAGGTGAAGTAATGTAAAGTCAATTACCAACAGGACCAGATGCTTTTTGGCCCCTGTGATCTTTAGTTGTCCCAATAGTGGTTCAAACACAGATGTACTTTCCCTGTGAAGTCACGCACACCAGTTTTAGGAAACTCTTCTATGACTTCCAGGCTTATTAGAATATACAGGGAGCTACATTTACAGGGCACAAAAAGAATATATTTTTATCCATATGTGAATTCTATACAGAAAACATGAAACATGCCTTTACCAGTAGTAAAGGGTAACTAAACCTAATAGACAGGCAGCTTTATTTAATAAAGAGCTCTAATTTTCATTCTAAAAGCACAGATCAGTTATCTTAAAGGCATAGCTCCCAACTTTCCCTGATTTCGAGGGATTGACCCTGATTTTGAGGGACTATCCCTGATTTGGAGCTTTGGAGATTTGTCCCTCTGTCCCTCATTCCTCCTCATTTGTCCCTCATTTTGGTCTGATCTACATCTATATAGATGTATATAAAATGCACTTTTTATCTATCAAAAAGTGTTTCCCAGTGCTAAACCTTTCATCCAATTTCTAAATTGCTGCATTTGTAAATTTTAAAAGCCAATATAAAGGATTAGCAGTGGTAAAAAAGCACTTGTGGGTTTAACCAATCTTGTTTTTTTGAACAATTCCCCTTTAAGGGGGTCGTGCCAGGGGGTGTGTCCTATGCCTGCCTGCTTTTGCTGATAGGTGTCCCTCATTCCCATCTCAAAAGGTTTGGTAGTATGTAAAGGGGACATCTGGATGTGTTCATTGTGTTTAAGCATGACCCTGAAAGTGTATTCTGTCTGGAATTCCTCCTAAAAAATAGAAGTGCACTTCCTAGTATGTGAGTGTGCCTAGGCACTCCTGTTTCTACAACTTCATAGCGGCATAGCTGCAGCGTGAGATCTAAAACACTGTTCCTCTGACCACTAGTCTAATGACATATGTTAGTGTCATAACTGTGCTGCTCATTGTTCTCTTTGCTGGAAGTTCTGACACGGGTCCTTTGATCTCTGCCTGGTGCAACTTCTGTTCCAAATGGCATGTCTCATTACATGCTATATAACAATTTTCATACTCACAAAGCCATTAAAGCATTTGTTATATGTACAGTGAAAAATAACTTGTTTATTTTGCCTTCAGCTGTCCCTCCCATCTTCTCTGTGTCCCCATTGAAGGTTGAGATTGTATAGATCATCTGTGTTCTCTACAGAGCATGCTCATGTTTCAGTTCCATTCTAATTTCCTCCTTTTTCTTATCTGTGCAACCCACATGACTAGAGAGTCACAGATATGGGCAGGACTGCTGTTAGAAATCAACGGGGCCCTGTACAGCCTACCTGACAGGTCCTCCCCCCACTCCCCGTGAAAATATCAAAACAATATTTTCCCTAAAATACATGAAAATCATTATTAGTGGACACAAACATTCCGTCATACATAAAAAACATAAATTCCACCTGCAAGCCAAAGTTCTCTCCAAACAATAATTCACATATTCCCTCAACTCCCAGTTCAAATCCCCCCTCCCAGCACAACTCTTTGCCCCACCCCAGCTTAAATCTCACTCCAATTCCCTCTCCTAGCACAAATCTTCCTCATCCCCCAAAAAATCACCCTATCTAGCACACATTCTCATTCTTCTCAAAGTTTCTATCCTAGCAAAATCTTCTCCCCTAAATCCCCCACCAGCACAAATCCCCCCTATTTGCCCAAATTCCCCCACCCCCTCCTGGCACAAAATCCTCCCCATGTCCCCTCCGAGCACAAATCTTCTTTCTCCAATCCCCCTCCTAGAACGAATTCCCACAAATCCCTCCTCCTAGCACAACCCTCTCTAAAAATTCTTCCTCCCTACCCAAATCCCCCAACCCCCTCCTAGCACACATACCCCCCCCCCTACTTGCTCCAACCCCCTTCCCACAAACCCTCCTCCTGGCACATATGTCTTCTCCCCAAATCCCCATTACACCTTCCAGCACAGATTGCCTCCCCCCCCCACACATACATCCCAAGCACAAACTATTATTCCCCCCCAACTTACAGGGGGAAGCTACAAAGTTAGGACGCGGTGCACTGTGTTGTGCTCTCGCCTCGTGTCAGAACAGCCCTCCTCCATACAAGACATGAGACAGGATCGCTCTTACACACACCACACAGGTTTGATTGCCGCTCCCTATCTCCTCCAAGGGCTGCTCATTTCCCGGCAGCAGGAAATATGGATAGGGGGTGGAAATCAAACAGTTTGTGTGTACAGTCCAAGTATGGAGGAGCGCTGTTCTGACACGAGGTGAGAGCACAACACAGCGCACCTCCTCCTGGCTGTTTTCTCTCTGCCTCCTCTTCTCACACTGCTCCAGCCTCCAGGCTACTGTCTCCTTGTCCCAGCCCTGAGTATGGGCGGAGGTGGAGAAAGGAGCTCAGTGGCTGCCATGCACATCATCCAAGGGAAGGCCGGCCTGGGGGGCAGAAATAACATCTGGGAGGGCACAGCCTAAATCCGGCCATGTGTGTCTCCCAGCAGCTGAAAGCTGAAGGGAGGGAGAGGGGGAGAAACTGGCTTTCAGCTGCTGCAGAGAGCCGCACAAATCTGTCATCATTTGTTCTCTGCTCCACCTATCCTCCTGCTGTCCAGGCCCCGAGCCCCCTACAAGAGGACAGGTGGCACTACCCCTATCGGTGGCCCTGCATGTCGGCATATACACAGTGGTAAATGACACTGCCCTCTCTCCCTTCGATTCCATGTCCTCCGATTGCTAAACACTATGGGGAGGCTAAAGCTTAGTTTTAATATAAATCAGTATTAAATATATCAAATGTACGGTACTTGCTAATACCTGTAAAGTAAAAAAAGAGCCTTGGACGCAGATGCCGTCTGAACAAAATGAAAGCTAGTGTCAATCATCTTTCACTCTGCCTACACCATATAAGGCCCCTTTCATACTTGTGCGACCTGAAAGTCGCACGATTGTGCCGCGATTTTAATGCGACTTGAAGTAATGCCTGTGTAATCTTGAGGTCTATGGACCTCAAGTCGCATCAAAGTCTGACCAAAGTACTGCAGGGACTACTTTGAAGTCGCTCCAACTTAAAGTCACACAGATATGAACAGTAGTCATTGGAGATCATGGAGTACGACTTGTCATGCGACTTGCAGTGCCAAGTCGCAGGACGTGTCGCACAAGTGGAAAAGGAGCCACAAAAAATACACATTTGACATTCAATAACAATTTATAGGAAACTGCAAAAACTATTATTTGATAGTTATAATCTAATTTGAATTGCTCTTCTGAAACCCTTTTTTTAGTCATGTGACTGGCACAGCACCAATCAGGGCTGGCCAGACACAGACTCACACTGTAGAGAGCATATATCAGCAGAGTAGCAGAAGCCCCCCCCAAGATCTTTCCCTGCAGATGCCAAAGAACAGGGAAAGATCACGTGACCACAGAACAGCACTGCATGAATAAGGTACTTAGAGAACTAAAAAAAGAAACCTATAGTGGCACGATATATGATTTATGTTAATTAATTATGGTAAATAATGCTTCTCTGTTTAGTATCACTTTAAGTGCATGACCACAGCTGCAGTACTGCATAGAAACCAATCAGAATCCATAATGCTAAAGTCAAACTATTGGGGTTGATTTAATAAAACTGTAGAGCAGGGATCCAAAATTGGCAGTCCTCCAGCTGTTGCGAAACTACAAGTCCCATGAGGCATTGCAAGACTGACAGTTACAAGCATAACTCCCACAGGCAGAGGCATGATGGGACTTGTAGTTAGCAACAGCTGGAGGGCCGCCAGTTTGAGACCCCTGCTGTAGAGTGCAAAATCGTTTGCAGCTGTGCATGGTAGCCAATCAACTTCCAACTTTAGCCTGTTCAATTAGGCTTTGACAAAAAAACTAGAGGCTTATTGGTTTCTATGCAGAGCTGCACCAGATTTGCACGCTCCAGGTTTAGTAAATCAAACCCATTGTGAGATGGATTTTGATTGTTCACTCTGGGTTATAGTGCTTGGCAATTAGCATTTAACCTCCCTAGCGGTATTCCCGAGTCTGGCTCGGGTTGGAATTTCAGTACCATTAGCAGTAACCCCGAGCCAGACTCGGGATTGCATCGCAGGATACAGGGAAAGTTACTTACCTTGTCCCCTGGATCCTGCGATGTCCTCCCGCTGTGTGTGTGCGAGCTGTCTCCTCGCTCTATTCACACAGTGCCCGAGTGCCGCCGAGCTCCGTTCCCTGCGACGTTGCGGCGCACGGGGGCGGAGATTGGTGCCAAATTCAAAAAAGTAAAAACACACAATACATACAGTATACTGTAATCTTACAGATTACAGTACTGTATGTAATAATTACATATCCCCTTTGTCCCTAGTGGTCTGTCCAATGTCCTGCATGCACTTTTATATTATAAAAACTGTTCTTTCTGCCTGGAAACTGGAGATTGTCCATAGCAACCAAAAAGTGTCCCTTTATGTCAAAAGTGGTTTTAGACCAGCTAGAAAACAGCGATAATAAATTAGAATCACTTGCAGAATTGAGCGATAGCGATTTGTGGGGAAATTCGTCATCAAACACTAAATCTAATGACAGCGACAATTCTGCAACTGAGAAAATTTCAGTGTTTTTGATTTGATTATTATTTGATACAGTACTGTATGTGTATTGGGTGTTTCACTTTTTGAATGTGGCGCCGAACTCCATCCCCGTGTGCCGCAACACTCGCAGGGAACGGAGCTCAGCGGCACTCGGCAGTGGGGATCGAGCGAGATGACGGCTCGCTCACACAGAGGGGAGACATCGCAGGATCCAGGGGACAAGGTAAGTAACTTCCCCTGTATCCTCCCCTGTATCCTGCGATGCGATCCCGAGTCTGGCTTGGGGTTACCGCTTTAGGTACTGAAATCCTACCCGGAGCCAGACTCGGGAATACCGCCAGGGAGGTTAAGTCAGTTATTCCAAAAAATTGCAGGCCTACAATATAAAGCGCCAAATTTCCATGCAAAATAATTGTACCGCTTTCAGCACCTAAAATATGACAGAATCATACCGCCAGGGAGGTTAAATGAAAACATAAAAGTTTTGGGGTCAATTTAATATGAGTTTTATTTTAACATTTTTATATATTTTTATTTGTTTTTTGAAAAGTGTTTAAACTGATGTTTTATCTGCATTTAATTTTTATTTATTTTTTAAAGGTTTGTTTTTTAAGTAAATATTTAATACAGGTTGCATAAAATTCACATAGTATTATGGCTTTTCTACAGAAAAAACAAGTTAGAAGCAGTATGCATTCATTCTTCCTCTCTCTAACTGACACCTTTTATGGGAGCTTTTTTTGTACAAGAGGAGCGAATAGGGGAAGGGGATGAATCACTCCTCTAACTCTTTTACTTGCATTCACACATTTCAACGTGAGCTATTGAACTCTGTAAAAAAGAGTGCTTTCAGCATTTAGCTTGGAAAACACCCGAAAAGGTACCCAGAGTGCCACCTGCTTGCAAGAAAACATGGTTAAAGTGGTAGTAAAGTATTTTTGTTCACTTGTACCTACAGGTAAGCATATAATAACGCTTACCTGTAGGTACAGTGAATATCTCCTAAACTTGCACCGTTTAGGAGATATTCACACTGCATGCAGCCGGTGACATCAGCGGTGCATGCGTTCTGAAGGGACGGCATACCCTTCAGAGCTCCGTGCCGCAGCTGTGACTCCTGCACGCATGCACAGGAGTGACGTCATCACGACTCTGCCAATCAGACAGCTGGAGCACTCAAACCCAGAAGGAAGACTGGGAGAAGATGGAAAACCTGTCAGCGGTGATAGCGCGCCGCTGGAGGACTTTTTTCTAAGGTAAGTATTTACCTAGCACGTTATGCCATTGCCTTGCAGAGTTTTTTTTTTTTTTTTTTTTTAAGGTGCGATTTACTACTGCTTTAAAGGAACTTGAGATCTCATGTTTCTATGTGTATATTTCAAAAATATGCACCTGTGTGCTCTTTTGTATATTCTTGTATGTCTTGAAAATACTGTTTCTTTGTTCTATATGTTATATATACAGTATATGTTGTACAACTCTCCTTCTTTATTATTATTATTATTTATTAAAGCTTTATTAAATAAATAATAATTAAATAAATAATTAATTAAATAATATTATTATTATTATTTATTAATGCTTTATTAAATAAATAAAATAAAAAATACTTACCATCATGCATACCCTTTAAAAACAAGAACTCTTTATTGAATAAGGCCAGTTGCAGTTTAAATAAAACATCATTAGCAGTTGGCTCTGGGATGAGTTAAATGTTAATATTGCCAGGGGATACATTGATGCACACAGCTGACTTCCTGTCCTTTTATTCCAGCTGAAGGACACTGCAGTCAGTTTCTAGCCAGCCATACACTAGTAGATTTTTGAATGAACATTTGTACGAATATTCTCATTAGTACGTTAGATAACATGACGAATGTCATTGAAATGTTCGAAATTTGCTGTTAACATTTGACTTTGGAATGAATGGACTTTCGTAAACTAAAGCCACATTCCCTGTTAGAAATTCGTTAGTTTAATAAAAAAAAAAAAAAGAATCTTCCATTCTGCTTCTTTGAATTTTCTCATCTAAAATGATTGCCAGTTTGATCCCACAAGCAAACCAAACATACGTTACTAAAAAAAAAATGTTCAAACATAATTCTGCTAGTGTATGGCCAGTTTTAGCCTTGTCCTAGCCTGAAATGACTGATAATCTAAGACAATCCAATCCTAAGGGCTATACAGCAAATGTTATGCAGTTTGAATTATCCAAGTTCTATCATACCTGGGATAAGTGGGTTTGAAGAACTGAGTCATTTTAAAATAGCTGTGTGTTTCAGCCAATAAAATTCAGGTTTATAATATGTAAGTATTTCAGGAGAGAAATATGAGCGTTATGGATGCAAATTACTTATATAAAATACTAAATAACTGTCTGTTATACTAACCTTCTTGCCTATGCACTATGCACTTTCTGGATCAATTATTTTTAATAATTAGGCAGATGAAGAAAATCAGAAAAAAAGCAAAAAACAATCTATAGATTTAAAAAAAAAAATCCATTTATGCTAAACAGCGTAGATAGATGTATCTCCCGCTTTGGCTATTGTATTCCGACAACCAGTTCTGTCATCTGTCAAAATACCGGAACAGTGCCTGCATTGAATGCGGGAGCTGTTCAGCCAATGATCACCCTCCTGGCTTCTTAGATTTTTCATGAGAAGGAGGTCAGGTGGGAGATTGCCAGCAGGCAGTGGCGTCGGGAGGGGGGCTGGGGGGGCTGGAGCCTTGAATGGGTCCCCAAAAAGCCCCAGGTCTCAGGCATTCACCCTTTTATTGTTAGCCCCGAGTGCCACTGCAGAGCGGGAACCGATCTAATCCCAAGCGCCGCTGAGTGCGGCCGAGTGACATAGCAGGTCCCGCCTTCTGGATCCTGCAGCGCCTATGATGGACGTCTCACCGGTCCAATGCCAGGACCTCAGGATGTGTGACGTCCATCATAGGCGCTGCAGGCTCCAGAAGGTGGGAATTACAATGCGCCCGCCGCGCCACATTACTGTGAGATCCCCGCTCGTCGCTCGGGTGGGCGGCTCTCCTCTCCTCCTCTGGCTGCCTGCTGTGATGATGATAGGAGTGCCGCACACTGCACACCAGGGCTGAGCTGAGCTTTTGCAGAACACATGAAGCCTGTCTCCTAGTCAGGTAGGTCAGTATATGTATGTAAGGTAGGTCAGTGTATGTCTCTCAGGTAGGTCAGTGTATGTCAGGTAGGTCAGTGTAATGGTCAGTGTGTCAGGCAGGTGAGTTTAGTGGTCAGCACTGGGCACTGGCAAGCCAGGCAGCAACCTGCAAGTGAGCTTACCCCCTGCCACACAACCACCCCCCACACAACCCCACCGCTCAGCCAAAAAAACAAACCTGCACCACTAACACCCCCCCCCCCCCCCCGGTGCCGGCCTTGGACTTTGGGCTGAAGCCCCTGGTCTTTTTGCCACCTCCCCATGGAGTTAATTTAGACTAATTTTGTCAGGTTTATCAGCTTAATTTGTATCTTTGGTTTGGGGGTGTGTGACTTAAAAGGGCTTAATTCACTAAAAGCAAATAGACTGTGCACTTTGCAAAGTGCAGTTGCTGAAGGACCCTTCTCTTTGGTATAGTGTTTTTCTTTTTTTCATATGCCTGTTTGGCCACTGAGCCCCAACCTTACATCGAAGGGAGTGGAGTATTTAGTGGCACTATTTTGTACCCTATTTTTGGTTTCCATTTTCTTTTTTGTTCACTTGGTAAAGAATACCAATCATGTACAAGAAAAAAAAAAAAAAAGCAGCATTTTTGCTTGCATATAATTGGATGATGGAAGTCAGCTGTGCTTCTGCTCATTTACTAAGCTCTGGAGCAACTGCAAAGTGCACAGTCGGTTTGCCTTTAGTAAATCAGCCCCAAAACGTTGAAGCAAGAATGTCAGTATGAAAGCCAAGAAGCTAGCACTTTCAGAAAGAAACATCAGCAATGGCAGCTTTCATTTATCTTTCATGCGATTTCCTTTAAGACAATAGACTCCACACAGCTACACAGCAAAGTATTTGAACTTTTCAATGTTTGTGTATTAACGACTTTTTTAGGATTAACGTCTCGTTAAATTAAATTAAAAGTTACTTAAAAACTACGAGTACAGTGAGCGGAGAACTGTTTACTCAGTGACAGCTTGTATGACATGAGCAAACATAACAGCACATACAAAGAAAACAAAGAACTATCTATAGAACTCTTCATGCTGTACAGAGATGCCAAGTAAGAGAAGTACACTGGAAGTCAATAGAACGATTCCCTGTTCTGTAATAACATGGAAATGCTATGCAGCGTGTATTTAGAATATTTGTATGTTCAATATTTGCACACAGCCTAGTATGTACAGGGGCCAGGCTGTACAAATATATTCCGATGGATTTTAGTAGACAGGGCAAGCCATTGTTGCATGAATGACACTTTTGCAATTCTGGCATCTACTTCTGTGCAATGACAGGTGTAGGGATTACAGAAGAATAAATACATTTAAGTACCCCAAGCTCCCCAGTCATCATAATGTTCTACATCTGGAATAACAAATAAAGAAATAAAAAATAAAGAAAAATGTGTGCCACTTACCTAGAGAGGAGACAGAAGGGGACTTGATGCCTGGATGTTGAGCAGACACAGGTTATAGAGTTGCTTGCCTTGACTGGAGACTTGGATGAGCCTGCACTGGCTCTGCCTGCCTTCCTCTCCCTTTTCTTTGTGTGTGTGTTTTATTTCTCAGCTCTAAGAGGAAAATTAAGGTTTTCGTCACAGCAAACAGTGACACACTTACCAGCGTGAAGTGAAGACATGCTGGTTAGGCATTTTGGCATAGGTAGAAAATACAAGCTGTGACTGAGAGAACAGGACTGAATATATAAAATAGCACTCTACATTATTTACAGACAAAGGAGCTTTTCCATGCCCTGTGCTCACCGCTACTGTTCAGAAAACATCATCTGTTCTGAGGATCGAAGTTTAACAAACCCGTAGACACAACTTATCCAATGTGGACCTTGTGCGCTATTTTCAACTTTCTCTTTTTGTACCATCGAATAGGTTAGATCCCAAAAAATAAATATGGCCTTACTTTATCAATGCAAATAATCAGGTGGCCTTTGTTGATGCAGTTTAACAAATGATGTAGTATTTTGACAATTTTAATGATAAAAATAATTTCCAATTCACAAAATTATTGCACAGGTATCAATCATTAATGAAGTATGACCAAAAATGATTTTTGTATATTTGCATATTTAAAATTGGTTACCTCCAATAAAGTGTGCCTCATCTCTGGCTGCTGATGCGTTTGTTACAACTTTTCCTTACTTATTCAGCCTGCACTCCTCTGTTGGCATTGAACATCTGGTGCTGAGATATATAGTTCTGGCTGCAATGCAGGTATCACAGACCAGCCTTTTTCAACTGGGGTGCCCTGGCACCCTTGGGTGCCTTCAGGTTTTGGTCTGGGGTGCCCAAAAATTGCCAACATTTTTTATACAAGCTGGCGGGTGGATGAACCATTGCATATTTTTACACAAAGCCACAGGTTTTCATTGCACACCATTACGACCTTCTACCTGCTGACCTCCTAATGACCAATGACATCATCAGTTAATAATGAGGATGTTAGTCACCTGCATAGCATCATTGTCTGACCCTCCCTTGCCCCTCTCCATCAGCTTTGGGGTCACATTAGCTAAGTGATGGAGGAAAAACTGAGGGAGAAGAGAAACGTTGGAATACTAGTCAGTACCAGTTTGCAAAAAGTGTATTTGCATTGGAAGAATAAATCACCTCTAACATTGGGTGTCCTACATGTGTGGATGTTGCTGCATTATGTAAAAGTATTAGAATTGTTTTTACATTTTAGAATGGGGTGCCTCCAGACTGTTCATAATTTTGGAGGGTGACTTGAGATTTTTCATAGTTTTAAAGGGTGACTTGACTTAAAAAAGGTTGAGAAACACTGACATAGACAGTTGCTTGCTAGGTAGCTCCTCCATTCAGGAAATATATAATGTACTAATATAATATACTTAGAGGGCAGCAGTCAGGAGTATGAAATGTACAACATAACATCTATTGTGCAGGGCTCAGAAGTGCAAAATGCACAGAGTGCAGGGCTCAGGAATTCAACCAAAAATAACCTCCTCTTTCCAGTGCAAATCCACCACTCCCCCCACCCCCCAAGCCCATATCCTCCACAGTACAGGTCCCCCCTAATATCCTTAAATCCCCCTTGACACTCCACCCCCCAGTAAATACCCCCACCCTAGTACAGACTTCCAGCAGCACAAAACACTTTAATAGAACAGACCCCCTCAGTAAAGAGATTGGTTAACCCCCCAAACATATATTTTCTGAAACAGTGAAAAGAGAAGCAGCACACCAATGGGGTACTTAGGGGGGTGTAGTCCACACAGGGTAAGGATAGCGAGGAGACCTGTAATTAAAAGTGAAGCTGCAGCTGAGAAAGGTTGGGTTACCTCCCCTACTAAACAAGACTTGTGCTGTGTGGCAGAGGTTTGTAAATCTTGGTACTAAATATACAGAGATACAAAACCTTTGGCAGGTAAAACACCTAATATATCTGTATTTGTTCTGAGTATTTAGCTGTTTGCCTGGAGTTTAGCTTTAACTACTTGTCTGCCGGTGCCATTTTATAAATAGCGGCTGTTAGAATGGGATTTTAAACACACATGAGTTCGCTGTTCTCTCCACCGGTGAATGAAGACAGAAGCGGTGTGCATTATGTCACTTCCCTGTTCGGCTGTTACTTTCCATGACTGCTGTGGCTGGGGAAGAAAAACGAATGGAGCATGCTCTGTACTTCATTAGCTTCAATGGAGGGACAGGGAGATATAAGGGGGCAAATATCCCCCTGACGTCTCAGTAAACGAACCTCAGATATGGCATGCTATCACATAGGTGGCTAAGTTAAAGTGGTTGTAAACCCGAAAAAAAAAAAAAAAAAACCTGCAAGACAAAGGCATAATGAGCTAGTATGCATAGCATACTAGCTCATTATGAATTACTTACCTGAGATTGAAGCCCCCGCAGCGGTCCTCGTCCCCCCCTCCGGCAGCGACATCTCTCCCGGGGGTTACTTCAGGAAATCGCGGCTCCGGCGCTTTTATATCGCGGTGCCGTTGCTTCAGTTTGCTCCAGTGCGCATGTGCCGATGACATCGGTACATGCAGGGTTTTACAAAAAGTAAAAAACAAAAGACACAATTAATAAAAGAAACACAAAAACAATTTCTAACGTCCCCCACCTTAATGTTCTGTGCACATAAGAACATAAATGAGTGCAGTAGGCTTGCCTATGTATGAAAACAACAACTAAGGCACCACATGAGGTATTGCCTCGAATGTCAGAGCAAGCGGTATAATTCTAAGGTTATCATTCATAGTTAATTCAAAACTAACAACCTGCAAAGGCATTTAAAGTGTTGGCTATGGGTAATTTTGTGTACTGAAGTTTATTGCCGTTCCATGGGCATGTAACATTTTTTTCTTTACATGTTTGGTATCTATTTACTTATTGAAACCTCATCTTTTACATTTTACTAAAAATTGGGTAGTATGTTATATTTGTGTGCACTAGAATTAACTTCAGTTTATTTTTTATTGAAAATTAGCTTTTGTGCACTAATATCATGTGCAACTACCACCATTTTATTCTCTAGGGTCTTTGCTTTCAGAAAACATGTAAAGTTTTGAGGGTTAACTAAACCCCTGGCCTAAAACTGCATTTTAACATGTGTGCAGAAAACTGAAAAAATGGCCATGGTTAAAATATGACTAAGTTATATGGCATCTGGGGGAAAAACATAATAATAACCAACACCAAAATTTATAAGAATATACTATTTTATTTTTTAGATAAACATTACTTTTTTATTTTGTACAATAGAATAGGTATCAGTGTATCTTTTGGATTCGTTATATTGGAAATAATATATTATAAGTAATATAGCATATAATTAAGAACACAATAAAAAACATTAATTTCATTTCATAAGGTTTGATTCCTTTCAAAAACATTAATTTCATAAGGTTTTACACTTATTGCTTCTATTAAGCATCAGGAGATTGTAGGACCAGTAAACCAGTTTAGATTAAATTCCTCCTATCTACAAAATCATGATCTTCCTGTGTTGTCCTGTTTCTGGGTTAAGCTAGCCATAGACGGTTTAACTCCTGCTAAACCGGCCAAAATTCGAACCGTGTATGGGCAGGCTGAATGTACCCAAGTTGATCGATTAATCAACTTGGGTACAACCAACCTGCCAGATTTTACATGTGATTTATGCTAGCGGCTGTTATATACGCTAGCTAAAATCACTGTGTTCTCCCAGCGGGGACAGCCTCCCCTGCCCCCTCCCCCCCCCCCCCGCCAGGAGGACACAATAGCTCTGCAGGTGGGATTCCCCTGTCAACGCTGTGTTGATGGGGGAATTGAGCAAATTTCTTTCCAGCAACCCGTGGTTGCAGAAAATAAATTGGCTCCATCTATGGCTGGCCTTAGATGCAGCCTAATCCCTCCTGGTCTATTCTAGGTCCTCCACCCATTTAGATGGAAGGAGATAGCTCAAATATGACCCTCATGAGTAGCATTTATATAAGCTGTCATGACTCCCTCAACCAAATATTAGAAGCCAAAAGGTGCTTCTTGATCACTACATTCTTTCTTGAGTAATGATACCAGATTCCATAGAAAACTGATTCTTGAACTCGTAGCTTCTTGCCAGTGGCGGTGCATCCATAAGGGGCGCATGGGCGCCGCCCCCTCTCTTCTGCCACCTTTCTGTCACCATAGATAGATTCATGCATTGCATAAATCTATCTATGGTCACCGCTGCCACCCCCTATTCAGGTGCCCAACCCCTTTTCGGGCTCCGGGCACCTGAATTACAGCAGCGGGGTATTTCTTGGAAGCACCTGATTAGAGCCATAGGCTCTAATAGGCGTCCAAAAAAGTTAACAGCGGGTGCCATGCTGGGCGCTCGCTGTTCACTCAGCGTTGGGTTAGGAAAGCGAATGAATATTCGCTTTCCTAACACTGAACCGCCTCTCAGCCAATCAGGTGCTCGGGTCTGTTACTTGTTACCTGATTGGCTGAAACGACAGGTGCTGTGATTGGACGCCGCCTATCAGGCATCCAATCATAGCAGGGGACGGGAAGAGAGGACGGGAGAAGACATCTAGGAGCATGGAGGACATCGCCGTGACCCGCTGCCCCACCGAGACAGGTAAGTGGCGGGCGGGGGATGCACACTGGCAGAATTTGATGGGCACAGTAGCGGCAATTGATGGGCACACTGGCAGCAATTGGTGGGCACAGTAGCGGCAATTGATGGGCACACTGGCAGCAGTTGATGGGCACAGTAGCGGTAGTAGATGGGCACACTGCCAGCAGTTAATGGGCACAGTAGCGGCAGTTGATGGGCACAGTAGCGGCATTGATGGGCACACTGGCAACAATTGATGGGCACACAAGCAGCAATTGATGAGCACACTGGCAGCAATTGATGGGCACAGTAGCGGAAATTGATGGGCACAGTGTCAGCACTTGATGGGCACAGTGTCAGCAATTGATGGGTACAGTAGCTGTGTTTGATGGCACAGTGGCGGCAATTTATGGGTACAGTGGCTGCGTTTGATGGTCACAGTGGCTGCATTTGATGGCACAGTGGCGGCAATTGATGGGCACAGTGGCTGGGTTTGATGGGCACAGTGGCTGCATTTGATGGGCACAGTGGCTGCGTTTGATGGGCACAGTAGTTGCGTTTGATGGGCGCAGTGGCTGAAATTGATGGGGGTTTTTTTCAGTTTGTTTGCGCCCCCCAAAATTTTTTGGAGCCCCAGCTGCCACTGCTTGTTGCTGTACATAATTACATAGTCAGTCAGGTTGAAAAAAATAAGACACAAGTCTATCTAGTTCAACTATCTAGTTCCTCCTTAGCCATTGCCCAGAACATAGGACAATAATTTAGGACAAGGTCGTAAATTAATGGCGACGGCAAACCTCATTAGAAAACATCTTGCATGCTTTCCTGCCATAGAGTGGTACTATTGAGAGCTGTCATTCTTTACCCACACATCAGCTGTATTTATATTCCAACTGTCATTTTTAAAGGAAGGGTTTGCTATTGATAATTTTATTTTAAATGAATACTGACATGCTGATACTTGAGGCCAGTCATCCTCGGCACTGCAGACACTGACCCAATCTGATTGCCCAGTTCATGTTCCTTATAGGCAGATACAGGACTTAGTAGCTTAGTAGCGTTTTTCTAAATTTCAAATGTTAAATTAAGAATAGAAACATGTCTGCAGAAACCTATATGCAGTATTCATAGAATTACTGGTATTTTCAATATATTATAATATATCAATTCTCCATGTCTGCAAGGCACCTAGTCCTTATCAATTAATCACACTCACTGGTTTATGCTATGTAAATTCTACTTTTCATGATAAATAAGTATATCTATGCAATGTAGAATTTTTTTTTCCTAATAAAAAATACATCATGGATATATTTTTTCTATCTCATTGTCATTCTTCATTTTCTTCAATTGCATTCAATATCATTTCTATGTTAATTTACTTATCTACAAATTGTATGCATCGTCTCAGTTATCCTCGAAGGACGTTGTTTAACTTCATCATTTAATCATACAGCTTTAATTTCTAGGCAGACCCCGAACATCCTGGCTTCACCTGTGTTTCCTTCTGGCTATGTTTGACTTTTAATTGTCTACTTCACCATTTGTCTCACCCACACAAGCATGCTTGAGATCAGCACATTATTTAGATAGCGTTGGTTTACATAATACACTATGTATGCTAAAATCCATCTGATCCCCACTCTTCCAGGCAATGACAGAGAAGATGTAGATGGTTCCCTGAGAGACTTCCCATAATGTCCTCATCACAGCCCAGCAAAACAGCTGATGTCATGTCAATGGATTGAAAGGGAATAGCAGTCCCCTGAGCATGAAAAGGAGGATGTGTGAATTGTCAGCAACATAATTATACTTTTAGTTTTTATGAGTACCAAACTGCATACTGGCTTATGAGAAATGATGATGTACAGGGACATTGGTGGTAGTTCATTAGGCTGTATGAGTTATTTTTCTTGAGTTATCTCATGTGTCCTTTATTTTCTCATGAAACTACCGTATTTATCGGCGTATAACACGCGCCGGGGTATAACACGCACCCCAAGTTTAGGAGGGAATTTTAAGGAAAAAAACTTTTAGGAGAGAAGTTTAAGGAAAAAAACTTACATTTAAATGCCCATCAATGCAGCCTTATCAGTGTCCATCTGCAGCCTTGTCCATCATTGCAGCCTTGCCCAGTGTCCATCTGCAGCCTTGTCCATCATTGCAGCCTTGCCCAGTGTCCATCTGCAGCCTTGCCCAGTGCCTTTGCAGCCTTGCCCAGTGTGTTTTCAGCATTGCCCAGTGCCTTTGCAGCCTTGTCAGTCTCTTCCCTGGTTTAAAATTGGCGCCGATTTCCGCTGACTGTGAGCGGAGAGGAGCGAGCGGAACCGAGATACAGAAAGCCGAGTGTACTTCTGCTAGACTCGGCTCTGCTCACAGTCCCGCCCATCTCCACTGATTGCGAGAGGAGAGGAGCGAGCACCGCTGACATACAGAAAGCCGAGTGTACTTTGGCTAGATTCGGCTCTGCTCACAGTCAGGGGCGGGACTGCGAGAGGAGCCGAGACTAGCCGAAGTACACTCGGCTTTCTGTATGTCAGTGGAGCTCGCTCCCCTCGCAATCAGTGGAGGTGGGCGTGACTGTGAGAGGAGCCGAGTAAAGCCGAGTGTACTTCAGCTTTGTGTATCTCGGCTCCGCTCGCAAATTTCCTCACAATCAGCAGGGGATCAGCGTATAACACCCACCCACGATTTTCCCCTGATTTTAAGGGGAAAAAAGTGTGTGTTATACGCCGATAAATACGGTATTTAATTCACATCCATAACTATCAATTAGTGTGTAATTATACAATTTTTACTTAAAATGTATTTTGCAAGCCTTCATTTCTTATGAATCCTTATTTCATCTCATTAAAGTGATACTAAAGCTTTGAGTATTTTTTTTTTTTTTTAAATAACAAACATGTCATACTCCCCTCCACTGTGCAGCTCGTTTTGCACAGAGTGGCCCCGCACACCGACTTCTGGGGTCCCACGGCGGCTCTCGCGGCTCCTCCCCGCATTAGATAACCCCTTCTAGGAAGCTCTCTCCCGAGGGGGTTACCTTGTGGGTGCGCTCCTGAGTCATACACTCGGCGTCCATAGACACCGAGTGTATGAGTCGGCCCCGCCCCCGGCACCCGCGTCGTTGGATTTGATTGACAGCAGCGGGAGCCAATGGCTGCACTGCTATCATACTATCCAATCAAAGCCGGGACTCCGCGGAGAAGAGGACAGCGGGGACATGCGCACGGAAATTCGGGGCTCAGGTAAGTAAAACGGGGGGGCTGGGGGGGCCGGACATTGCAAGGTGTTTTTTCACTTTAATGCATAGGAAGCATTAAGGTGAAAAAACACGTAGGTTTACAACCCCTTTAACCACTTAACGACCGCTCACTGTATATATACGTCGGCAGAATGGCACCGACCGGCACAATCACGTAGAGCATACGTGATTGCCTTTGTATAGTTGGGGGGTCCAATCGGACCCCCCTTCTGTACAGTGAGCGGTGGCTAAGTGTCCGGGAGCGTTCCGGGATGAGGGGGCAGCCATTCGTTTCTGGCCACCCCCTCGCGATCGCTCCCGGCGAATGGAAATGCCCCCTCTGTCTGTGTCAGACAGAGGGAGCAGGAGGAAGTGATGTCATCTCTGGTGCGGTGCTCACATATACCGAGCGCCGTACAAGAGAAGACATCAGGTCAGTGCACACAACACTACACTGAAACCAGGACACATAGGGACATAAATCGCCCCCCCAGCCCCCCCAGATCACCCCCCAGATCACCCCCCCAGCCCCCAGTCACAGTGTCACTGATTGCAGTGACCATTTATTTAGTGATCACTGCAATCAGTAACATTTGTGACTGTAAAAGTGTCACCAAAGTTTAGTCTTAGGTCCAGTGTAGCCCCCTAACCCCCCCTAATAAAGGTTTAACCCCCTGATCACCCCCCAGATAACCCTTTCACCGCCTATCACCACTGTCGCTTAGCGATCATTTTTCTGATCGCTGTCTTAGCGTCAGTGATGCCGATCGGCAGCCAGTATTTTTTTTTAGGTTCGCCGCAGGTTTTTATAGCGTCAGGTACCCCAATATATTATCTAATAAAGGTTTAACCCCCTTGATCGCCCCCCAGGTAACCCTTTCACCCCCTATCACCACTGTCACTAAGCGATCGTTTTTCTAAACGCTGTCTTAGTGTCTGTGATGCAGATCGGTAGCCGGTAATTTTTTTTAGGTTCGCCGCAGGTTTTTATAGCGTCAGGTACCCCAATATATTATCTAATAAAGGTTTAACCCCCTTGATCGCCCCCCAGGTAACCCTTTCACCCCCTATCACCACTGTCGCTAAGCAATTGTTTTTCTAAACGCTGTCTTAGTGTCGGTGATGCAGATCGGTAGCCAGTAATTTTTTTTAGTTTCGCCGCATGTTTTTATAGCGTCAGGTACCCCAATATATTATCTAATAAAGGTTTAACCCCCTTGATCGCCCCTCAGGTAACCCTTTCACCCCCTATCACCACTGTCACTAAGCGATCGTTTTTCTAAACGCTGTCTTAGTGTCTGTGATGCAGATCGGTAGCCGGTAATTTTTTTTAGGTTCGCCGCAGGTTTTTATAGCGTCAGGTACCCCAATATATTATCTAATAAAGGTTTAACCCCCTTGATCGCCCCCCAGGTAACCCTTTCACCCCCTACCACCACTGTCGCTAAGCAATTGTTTTTCTAAACGCTGTCTTAGTGTCGGTGATGCAGATCGTAGCCAGTAATTTTTTTTAGGTTCGCCGCATGTTTTTATAGCGTCAGGTACCCCAATATATTTTCTAATAAAGGTTTAACCCCCTTGATCGCCCCCCAGGTAACCCTTTCACCCCCTATCACCACTGTCGCTAAGCAATTGTTTTTCTAAACGCTGTCTTAGTGTCGGTGATGCAGATCGGTTGCTGGTAATTTTTTTTAGGTTCGCCGCAGGTTTTTATAGCGTCAGGTACCCCCATATATTATCTAATAAAGGTTTTAACCCCCTGATTGCCCCTAGTTAACCCTTTCACCAGTGATCACCATATAAGTGTTACGGGTGACGCTGGTTAGTTAGTTTGCTTTTTATAGTGTCAGGGCACCCGCCGTGTATATAACCCAATAAAGGTTTAACCCCCTGATCGCCCGGCGGGTGATATCAATTAGGTTTTAGCGTCAGAGAGGGTCTGAGTCACACCCCAGGCAGCGTCAGGTTAGTGCCAGTAACGCTAACACCCACGCGTGAAGCATACACCCCCCTTAGTGGTATAGTATCTGAACAGATCAATATCTGATCTGATCAGATCTATACTAGCGTCCCCAGCAGTTTAGGGTTCCCAAAAACGCAGTGTTAGCGGGATCAGCCCAGATACCTGCTGGCACCTGCGTTTTGCCCCTCCGTCCAGCCCAGGCCACCCAAGTGCAGTATTGATCGATCACTGTCACTTACAAAACAAAAACACACATAACTGCAGCGTTCGCAGAGACAGGCCTGATCCCTGCGACTCCAGTGCTGTAGGAGGTGATTTCACCACCACAGTTAAAAAAAAAAAGCAAATATGCCGAAGCATTGGGGCAGCAGGGGCGGAGGAGCGATTTTGCTCCTAATGCCGCGTACATACGGTCGAAATTCCGACGGAGGCTTGCCCATGGAAAAGTCCGACCATGTGTGTGCGGCATAACTTTTTTGCGGGAGGATGCCCCCATGCTTCGGCATATATAAATGGTGCGTGTATGCCCATCATTGGAAGTGGGTGGATGAAGGGCGGTATTCTAATGGTGGGCATACCCACCGATCAATCTCTTTTTTCGTTCAGCCAACTGGCTGCATGAAATAAAAAGATTACAATACATGTCCAACAAGGACCAGCAACGTACTGGTATGTTGCTGAACTTTGAATGTTTATACCAGAATGATGCCTGCGGGTTTAGGTATCATCTTGGTATCATTATTTTCAGCCAGCGGCCGGCTTTCATGTAAAAGCAATCCTAGTGGCTAATTAGCCTCTGGACTGCTTTTACAAGCAGTGGGAGGGAATGTCCCCCCCCGGATATAAAAAGCGCCATTGGGAAATTGGGAAAGCATTTTATCACACCGATCTTGGTGTGGTCAGATGCTTTGAGGCAGAGGAAAGATCTAGGGTCCAATAGACCCCAGTTTTTTCAAAAAAGAGTACCTGTCATTACCTATTGCTATCATAGGGGATATTTACATTCCCTGAGATAACAATAAAAATGATAAAAAATAAAATACTTGGAAGGAACAATTTAAAAATAAAATAAAAAAGCAAAATTAATAATAAAAAAAAAAAGAAAAAAAAAAAAGCACCCCTGTCCTGCCCTGCTCTTGCCCAATGGTGAACGCAAGCGTCGGTCTGGCGTCATATGTAAACAGCAATTGCACCATGCATGTGAGGTATCACCGCGAAGGTCAGATCGAGGGCAATCATTTTAGCAGTAGACCTCCTCTGTAAATTTACTGGGGTAACCTGTAAAGGCTTTTAAAGGCTTTTAAAAATGTATGTAGTTTGTCGCCAATGCGCGTTTGTGCGAAATTTTAAAGCATGTCGTGTTTGGTATCTATGTACTCGGCCTAAGATCATCTTTTTTATTTCATCAAACATTTGGGCAATATAGTGTGTTTTAGTGCATTACAATAAAAAAAAGTGTATTTTTTAACCCAAAAAATGCGTTTGAAAAATCGCTGCGCAAATACTGTGTAGAAAAAAAAATGCAACACCCACCATTTTAATTTGTAGGGCCTTTGCTTTAAAAATATATATAATGTTTGGGGGTTCAACATAATTTTCTTGCAAAAAAAAAAATGTTTTCATGTAAACAAAAAGTATCAAAAAGGGCTTTGTCTTCAAGTGGTTAGAAGAGTGGATGTAAGCTTCCTAATGTTGTGTATAAAATTCCAGAACAGTTCAAAACCCCCCCAAATGACCCCATTTTGGAAAGTAGACACCCCAAGCTATATACTGAGAGGCATGTCGAGTCCATGGAATATTTTATATGTTGACACAAGTTGCGGAAAAACGACAATTTTTTATTTTTTTTTGCACAAAGTTGTCACTAAATGATATATTGCTCAAACATGCCATGGGCATATGTGGAATTACACCCCAAAATACATTCTGTTGCTTCTCCTGAGTACGGGGATACCACATGTGTGAGACTTTTTGGGAGCCTAGCCACGTACGGGACCCCAAAAACCAAGCACCGCCTTCAGGCTTTCTAAGGGTGTAAATTTTTGATTTCACTTCTCACTGCCTATCACAGTTTCGGAGGCCATGGAATGCCCAGATAGCACAAAACCCCCCCAAATGACCTAATTTTGGAAAGTAGACACCCCAAGCTATTTGCTGAGAGGTATTGTGAGTATTTTGCAGATCTCGCTTTTTGTCACAAAGTTTTGAAAATTGAAAAAAAAAAAAAATATATATATATATTTTCTTTCTTCATTTTCAAAAACAAATGAGAGCTGTAAAATACTCGCCATTCCTCTCAGCAAATAGCTCGGGGTGTCTATATTCCAAAATGGGGTCATTTGGGGGGGTTTTGTGCGATTTTGGCATTTTATGGCCTTCGAAACTGTGATAGGTAGTGAGGAGTGAAATCAAAAATTTGTGCCTAGAAATCCTGAAGGCGGTGCTTGGTTTTCGGGGTCCCGTACGCGGCTAGGCTCCTAAAAAGTCCCACACATGTGGTATCCCCGTACTCAGGAGAAGCAGAAAAATGTATTTTGGGGTGTAATTCCACATATAACCATGGCATGTGTGAGCAATATATCATTTAGTGACAACTTTTTGTAATTTTTTTTTTTTTTTGTCATTATTCAATCACTTGGGACAAAAAAAAATATTCAATTGGCTCAACAGGCCTCTCAGCAATTTCCTTGGGGTGTCTACTTTCTAAAATGGGGTCATTTGGGGGGGTTTGTGCTATTTTGGCATTTTATGGCCTTCGAAACTGTGATAGGTAGTGAGGAGTGAAATCAAAAATTTGCGCCCTTAGAAATCCTGAAGGCGGTGCTTGGTTTCCGGGGTCCCGTACGCGGCTAGGCTCCCAAAAAGTCCCACACATGTGGTATCCCCGTACTCAGGAGAAGCAGCAAAATGTATTTTGGGGTGAAATTCCACATATAACCATGGCATGTGTGAGCAATATATCATTTAGTGACAACTTTTTGTAATTTTTTATTTTTTTTTGTCATTATTCAATCACTTGGGACAAAAAAATAAAAAATTCAATGGGCTCAACATGCCTCTCAGCAATTTCCTTGGGGTGTCTACTTTCCAAAATGGGGTCATTTGGGGGGGTTTTGTACTGCCCTGTCATTTTAGCACCTCAAGAAATGAGATAGGCAGTCATAAATGTACCCTAGTTTGTAAACTCTATAACTTTTGCGCAAACCAATAAATATACGCTTATTGACATTTTTTTTACTAAAAACATGTGGCTGAATATATTTTGGCCTAAATGTATGACTACAATTGAGTTTATTCGATTTTTCTTATAACAAAAAGTAGAAAATATCTTTTTTTTTAAATTTTTTCGCTCTTTTTCCGTTTATATCGCAAAAAATAAAAATCGCAGAGGCAATCAAATACCATTAAAAGAAAGCTCTATTTGTGGGAAGAAAAGGACGCAAAGTTCGTTTGGGTACAACATTGCATGTCCGCACAATTTACAGTTAAAGCAGCGCAGTGCAAAATTCTGAATTCACCTCTGGTCCTTTAGCTACCAAATGGTCCGGGGCTTAAGTGGTTAAGTATTATTTTATCACTACCTCTTATGGCTGTGTTCTCTGCCTCTCGCAGTACACACTAAACACCAGTCACAAGCTAGTAATATCTGAAAAACGGAAAACCTGTAATTATTTTAGTGAATTGTCTTTTACTTACAAATGACAGCAAAAATTGGTCAGGTAACGTATATGCTGTAAATTCAGTTGATCTGTACAATAACGTTTTTAGTAAATTAAAAATATTAAAATAGAACTTGTGATATGTGATATGAATTTGCCAAATTACTGCAGAGACCCAAAATTCTAATTGGTTTTAGTCTACTGAAATCACATATTTAAAATACGCAATTTTACTTGGTTGCGATTGTAGCACTGCCTCAGTGGGGTTTGCTGAGTTTAGACTTCCCTGGGTCTCCCACTGATTATCCTGCTGCCAGTTACACGGTACTTTCACACAGTCAGGTGCACACACTCTTCCGCTCGTTGCCTCCAATGACCAGTCTAGGGGATTTGTTTTATGTTTTATTTGGAGAACTTGGATAGGAGAAGGGAGTTAGTAGGATTACCGTATATACTCGAGTATAAGCCGACCCAAATATAAGCCGAGGCACCTAATTTTACCACAAAAACTGGGAAAACGTATCGACTCGAGTATAAGCCTAGGGTGGGAAATGCAGCAGCTACTGGTAAATATTGCCCATCTGCGCACTGTGCCCATTTGCAGCCTCACTGTGCCCATCTGCAGTCTCACTGTGCCCACCTGTATCATCAGTGCCCATCTGCAGCCTCACTGTGCCCATCTGCAGCCTCACTGTGCTCACCTGTATCATCAGTGCCCATTTGCAGCCTCACTGTGCCCATTTGCAGCCTCACTATGCCCATTTGCAGCCTCACTGTGCCCATTTGCAGCCTCACTGTGCCCATCTGCTGCCTCACTGTGCCCATTTGCAGCCTCATGTACCTTTGATTACAGTCTCCCGCTGTGTCATGCAGTCTTAACTGTTCGGCGGCCGTCCACTATAACAAAGCCCCTCCCCCTCCTCCTCGTCTGTGATAAACGGAACACTGATTCAGTTTCCCAGCATTGTATCAGTGTTAAGTGTTCCATCTATCATGGACGAGGAGGAGGGCTTTGTTACAGTGGACGGCCGCTGAACAGTTAAGACTGCATGACACAGCGGGAGACCGCCACTCGAGTATAAGCCGAGGGGGGCTTTTTCAGCATAAAAAATGTGCTGAAAAGTCGGCTTATACTCGAGTATATACGGTAACTATGCATAACTCTCTTTCTGTAGAACTATGGAGCAGATTATCTGCGGAACCATACAGCATGTGTATGGAAGAACAAGTCCCTCTGTAACAGAAGAGACTCAGTGGAATTTGTCAATGGACTTAAAGGGGTTGTAAAGGTACATGTTTTTTCACCTTAATGCATCCTATGCATTAAGGTGAAAAAACATTTGACAATGCCGCCCCCCCCCGAGCCCCCGTTTTACTTACCTGGCCCCTCGAAAGTCCCGCGCTCGCTCCCGTCATCCTCCGAGTTCCTGAGCCCGGCCGTTGATTGGCTACACTGGATGGATTGAAAGCAGCGCAGCCATTGGCTGGCGCTGCTGTCAATCACATCCAATGACGCGACACGCTGGGGGGGGGCGGGGCCGAGTGATACAGTAGGCGGCTATGGCTGCCGCTGTATCACGGGAGCGCGCCCGCAGTAACTCCACACCATGCGAGCTCGCTCGCATTATGGTGTGGAGTCCTTGCGGGGAGGAGCTGAAACAGCCGCCGAGGGACCCCAGAAGACCAGGATCGGGGCCACTGTGTGCAAAACGAGCTGCACAGTGGAGGTAAGTATAACATGTTTGTTGTTTTAAAAAAAAAAACGGGAACCTTTAGTGTTCCTTTAAGTCTTCAAGACACTAACCAGTGTCCCCTTTAGCTCACATACCCAATATGCTGACTTCTAAGGCCAGAGGGGAATTGAAGCAACACCCTCAGTCTCATGGATCCCTTCAGGTGTCTGTACTCACCAAATGTCCAGGCACAGCTGGTAGACTCCTTCCAACTTTCAAGCGACACTCTATACCAGTGACATAAGACCAGATCAATAGACTTCCTCCTTCAGTCAGCTTGCAGAGGAACGCTGGGTTGTAGCTTTCAGGCTTCAGGCCCTTAGGTCTGGGATTACAAAATTTTTATTAAGAAGAATAAAATGGAATACATAAGCAAGGTTATATAGATGTGTTGTATAGAATAACATCAATGAATATACAAATAAATATATTGAGAATAGTTAACAATAAAAAATAAATTAAAAAAATTAAAAATTAAAACTAAAAAGGAGAAATTGAGGAAAAAAAAGAGAAGAAATAAAGAAGAGAAGATGAAAAGGAGGATTGAGATATGCTGGGTGTTATATGAATGGTGGATGTAACTTTATAATTTTAGAGAGAAAGCAAAGAATTATCAATATTAAAGTGGTTGTAAACCCACTTATGTACCTTGCACCTACAGGTAAGCCTAGATTAAGGCTTACTTGTAGGTGCAAGAAATATCTCCTATACCTACACGGTTTAGGAGATATTTTACAAAAAAGAAAGCACCGCTGTCTACGGCGCATGCGCACCATAGACAACGGCGCATTCATAGGGTTAATCCCATTCACAAATCCGGCTTAGCCAGATTTGACGGCTCCCGCGCGCATGCGCGGAGTCATGTCTTCGCCGCTCCGGCCAATCACAGCGCCAGAGCGGCGCTGTGATTGGCTGGAGCGGCGATACCCGGAAGTAACATTCCGGCTATCGCCGCAGCGATGGCTGCGGCTGGAGAGGGAGACGAGGACGGCTTCGGGGGCCCCGATCTAAGGTAAGTGATGCATGATGAGCTAGTATGCTAGTCATACTAGCTCATTATGCCTTTGTCTTGCAGGTGGGATAAAAAAAAAAACTTTACAAGGGTTTACAACCACTTTAAGTGTGTTGGTAAAGTCAAGCCATGGAGACCAGATTTGTAAAAAGTTAGAATGGTTATCAAGTAGGATAGATGTTAATTTCTCATGAACCATGGTGCCCATAATTCTTTGCTTAACTTCTCACACATTCAGAGATGGAGTTCTCCAGGCTTTAGCAATAGTTTGTCTTGTGGCCAAAAAGATAAAAGAGATCAATTTTCTCTTGGGTTTTCTAAAACTCATATGTGGTTTATTTAGTAAGCCTTTACATGGGTCTAGATTCATGGGTTTGTTAAACATTTTGTTAATCATATCATAAATTTGTGTCCATAGTTTCTGGACAATAGGGCATCACAATGAGGCCGCACGACAGCCTATGCTGGGGAGAGGCAGCCGCCTCCTCCCCACCTGTGCCTCTCTCTTTAGAGGTGGGGTGGACTGGAACCCAGAGACCATGTGCTCCTCAGACTTAAATACAGGCACCCAGAATCCTTGGGGTACATCCCCTTCTAATTGGCCAGGGATGTATCTGCATCCATGCTCTCACCTGCTAGGTTTCCTCCCACTCTCCAATATGCCTTCTTGCTATTGGATCAGTGTGAAATATCAAGCCAGCATGAGCCGCACCAGAGCACACTGAGCAGACCTCACTAATCAATCACTGCTCTCTGTTAAGCAGACAGCACCTACATTTTCCTGTCTGCTTCTCTGTTAAGCAGAAAAGCCAAACACTAGCACCTCCTAGGTAGGTGCTCCTTCTAGTACTAGCACCTCCTAGGTAGGGGCTAGAGAGTGTATATAGACACTCTCTAGCACCTACCTAGGAGGGTGCTACACAATTATAAATAGCCTAGATAGTATAACTCATGGGTATGCTCTAAAACTGTAAGAAAGGTACATTTTTCGCCTTTCCATAGCAATCACTTGGACTTGGATTCCAACCATCATTCTTCTTCTGAAGTTTTGAAGGTAAAAGGACATATTTGACACAAGCAACAGATTCTTTTTTCAGTTTCAGCTCTTTCTTCTAGATCCCTGAGGGCACATTCACATTAGGATGTTGCGGCATCCCACAGTAATGCATTGGTACCCCAACACGTCTCCATTCTGCATTGCTGCCTGGACTAAATTTTTATATGTTGAAGTGCATTGATTTAGAATGGGCTGCCTAACACAGCATGCCACGATGGGCCTCAATTCACAAAACATGTACATTTAGCTCACGACTTGTAGTGTCAACCAGCCTTATAGTTAATCTGTGTAGCACCCTCTAGTGTAGAGTGCTAGGTAATGTAAATATTTTTTTTTCTAGTGTAGGTAAATTGAGGCTTGGCTGGCAGCCAAGCCTGTGTGTTTTGAATCTGGGTCAGGGTGAGATGGCTCATCATGCAGCACCTCTGTTACCTCCCCCTACTTGCTGGAACTTTGCAGACACTTCCAGAAGAATGAGAGGGTGGTTGAGGTTCCCAACCAATCCCAGGCCAAATGGGATGGCATGGGGAGGGACCTTTAAAATACTCTGGGTCAGTCCAGCAGGGGCAGTGTGAGTTTAGGGGGAAGCTGAGGAGGCTGTCTGAGGCCCTTGAGGGTAGCCCCCTAGTCTGGGGGGGGTGTCCTCGGGCCTGGGGCTCAGGTGCTGAAGGGATCCTCTTCAAACACACAGAGGAGTCCTGTCCAGAGGCACAGAAGCAGGTGTGAAGACAGCAGGAGCCAGCAAACACATCCAGGAGATCTCCAGGGAGAAGACAGCCAGGTTGCTGGTGAGTGAGACAGTCGGGGAGGACTGAGAGACAGCCTGAGAGGACTGAGGAGTGGCAGTCTGGGGTGGCTGTAACTGTGGAGGATTAGCCAGGAGGGCTAGTAAAAGGGGCAGCTACAGCCAGGTGGGCTGCCAGTTCCTGAAGTGGGGGTGCTGGGATCAGTATCCACAGGAAGGTAGCTGAACACTGGGACTTTTCTACACACCAAAGGGGACCACGGTCCTTGCCTTAATAGGGTTTTTCTGGATCTGGTCGAGTGCCCTGTCAGATCCCACCTAAACAGTGTTCCAGCTGGACCTGAGTGTTTCTGCAAAGCAAGTGAAGTGCTGGAGGAAGAGGAGTGTACATAGTTAGGTGTCCCTCAAAAGACTTTGTTCCAGTCAAGTTGGCATCCCATAATATCCCTATCACCATCCAAGTTCAAAACCCCTAATAAAAAAACAAAAGCAAAGCTTCGTGGACCCTTTCCTGTCTCAAGCAAGCCTGTGAAAATTTGGTGTGCCTGGCTGCGCAGGGTATTCACCAGCGGCTCCTACGGGGGATGCACTATAGCAGTTATATAGTTTAGAGCAGGATTCCTTTAATACATTACCAGCACTTAATGTTAAATGTTTTATTTTATAATGTGGAATTATGGAATTATGGAATTATGTGGGTGGTTAAGAAATTTAGTGCAAGTACTTAACTCAGTAGTCTACACATCCCGCTGAAACAGTTAAAGGCATCCAAATATAGATTATGAAATTATAAAAGTTTACTTGCAAGCACCTATAAAAAAGGATGTTTGTATGGGTTTATTGTTTTTAAAGTGGTTGTAAACCCTTTACAACCACTTTAACCTACAGGTAAGCCTAGATTAAGGCTTACCTGTAGGTGCTTGAATTATCTCCCAGACCTGCACGGTCTAGGAGATATTTGCAAATCGCCGTACGGCGTGTTTTTCTGCGCATACACCGAAGTTAGAAAGGGCACTCAGGTGAGTGGCGGCTCCCACGCGCATGTGCGGGAGTGACCTCACGCGACTCACTCACAGAGCTAGAGTTCGCTGCCCTGGAAGGAAGAGGCGTGAAGAATGGACGCTCGCTACTAGCGAGGAAGACGGGGACATCGCAGGCTTCTCCTGCAGGTAAGTGTCACATAATGGGCTACTATGCGATGCAAAGTAGCCCATTATGCTTTACCTTTGCAGGGAAACAAAGAGGAAGTAACACTCATAAGGGTTTACTTCCTCTTTAAGTTACTGTGTCATAATTAAGCCATTAATCCTGCAAATTTCTTACTCCTTTGTACTTCTGCAAACTAGTGCTTAACTGCCTAACTTTTGGACAGTGTTCTCATAGGTTCTAGAAAGATAGAAGGTTCCTGTCTTTTTTCTGCCAGCATTAAGGCAATGTACCTATTACTGTCGCAACGGTGGGGCCAGGCACAGGGAAAGCCGTGACTGAAGCAAATGCCTTGCACAACTGGAATCCCCTTTCTTCCACATGTGGGAAGTAGTGGTGATGGTGGGCACTTCACAGCCTATTTAACCACTTCAGCCCCAGAAGAATTTACCCCCTTCCTGACCAGAGCACGTTTTGCAATTCGGCACTGTGTCTCTTTAACTGACAATTGCTCGGTCGTGCGAAATGGTACCCAATCAAAATTGACGTCCTTTTTTTCCCACAAATAGAGCTTTCTTTTGGTGGTATTTGATCACCTCTGCATTTTTTTTTTTTTGCGCTTCAAACAAAAAAAGAGAGACAATTTAAAAAAAAAAGCTATATTTTTAACTTTTTGCTATAATAAATATCCCCCAAAAATATATAAAAAAAATACTTTCTTTCTCAGTTTAGGCCGATATGTATTCTTGTACATATTTTTAGTAAAAAAAATCGCAATAAGCTTATATTGATTGGTTTGCGCAAAAGTTATAGCGTCTACAAAATAGGGGATAGTTTTATGGCATTTTTATTAGTGTAGCGCCCTGCTCCCAATGAGTGGGTGCTATATGTTGAAATTTAGTTGTCTGGGCATTAGTTTAGCCCAGAGAGAGATTGTTTATTCAAATTGTGGCACTGTTTCAGTTCGGTTGGTTGCATGATTTTTCCCCACCGGTGGGTGTCGCTGTCACCGCTGGTCAGGGTTGAAAAAGGCAACAGGCTGGACGTATTTGGTACCTCTTTCCCAGCAGCAGCCCAGGGGGCATGGTGAACCCGCCGTGCATGCTGGGGGAGGGTACTTAAGTGACAGACGCCATTAGGGTGGAGGAGAGTTGGGGGTCGTCTTTTCAAACCTCACCTGAGGGCCCTCCTGGCCTCAGGGATGTGTTGGCAGTTCCCGCCTTGGGGCCACGTTGGCCCGAGGCCTCGCAACTGAGATGTAGGCCCAGTAGTTGCTGGGAACTATTGATCCAGGGATGATCCTGTGTCACCTTGCCTGATGGAAGGGACTGAGAAATTGAGGACTCAATTGGAGGATGCACCTGGATCCCAAAATCTACCTCACAGTGCTGCCGGAGCAGCTGAAAGATCCTGGCACTGAGAGCTGTGTTCTTTCTGAGGGAGCTAACCCAGTGAGGGGTTATACAGGTCTGTGGCAGAGACTATTCTATTAAACAAATTCCAATACCAAGTTTGTGGCAGAGACTATTCTGTTGATCGAGCTTCGCACCGGCTGCTAGGCCAGTGAGATTGGGCCTATCCGGTGGTGACTGAGTCCAGCGTGAAGGCAGTCGCTCCTCTGGACCTAGGAAGTTTCCGTGATTGACAAGTAAGGTACCTGAGTCCTCCCCATTCCTCTACCCCCTCGGTTGGAACGTTTTATTCAAATAAAACTCTTGAAAGAGACTTTGTGTCAGTGCAGACATTTCTTATGGATAGACTCTTCAAGGAGAACCCCTGAGCCGAAGATTTGGAACAGTAAGGTAATGTACAAAGACCCACAACTAAACCAGCAGCTCCTACGGGGGTACTGCTACATTAGTAATGGTGGCGATCAGCGATTTTTATCATGACTGCGACATTATGGCGAACACATCGGACACTTTTGACACTATTTTGGGACCATAGTCATTTATACAGTGATCAGTGCTCTAAAAATGCACTGATTACCGTGTAAATGACACTGGCAGGGAAGGGGTTAAATACTAGGGGGCAATGAAGAGGTTAAGTGTGTCATAGGGAGTGATTCTAACTGTGTGGGGGCTGGGCTACGAGTGACATGACAGTGATCACTGCTCCCGATGACAGGGAACAGTAGATCACTGTCCTGTCACTAGGCAGAACAGGGAAATGCCTTGTTTACATAGGCATCTCCCCTCTCTGCAGCTCTGTGACACGATCGCGGGACACCGGCGGACATCGAGTCCGCGGGTCCCGCGGGCACGATCACGGAGCACGCCACAGGGGTGCGCGCCCGCAAGGCATCAAATTCAAAGCAACCTACAGGTACGTTGCTTTGCGCAACCGTGCCATTCTCCCGACGTATATGTACAGGCGGCGGTCGGCAAGCGGTTAAATTGGTTAAGTGTTCCCTTTATAAGTCTGCGTGTGCATATTCTTAATGTATAATGGGATGCATGCAGCATGTCTCTGTACTACATCAATTAAATATGAAGTGTACACACTGCTACCAGTTGGACTTCAATGATCATTTTTTCTGTGCATATTACTAAATAAATGCAAACAGTTGACTGGCAGCAATGAACAGTATGTATGGCAGTATGTGAATATAAGAAACCACAAAAGCAAGCTAGAAGTAGACGCAAGGTAAATTACCCACAGACACATCACATGGTTTTGCTTATTTTGGCTACGATGTGAGACATTTGCCTATCTGTTTATACTATGTGACCTGTACAGAAACCCCAGACTAATCAGTTTAGTAGAGAATCTATTGAGTTTTCTAGCATGATTACTATGTTTTCATGGAATTAGGTTTGTGTCAGCTAGGCATGTCTGCGCTGTGCATGAAGATGCATGCTCAGCCAGTACTAGTGTGCATATTTATACAAAAAATGTTATACCAGTAATACAAACTATTCTTTTCATAATGGTAGAGTGGTTTTCATAACAATGCATTGTCACACGATTTCATGATTAAAGCAGTGTATTAGGCATCTGGGAGTATCCAGTCATTAGTAATTAGCATGCAAGATTTGGTACAGTGACTAGATTATGATCCTGGAGTTAGGATTGATTCTTTTGTTTGCAGGTGTTACTGTGTGAAATTCTCTTTGCAAGAAATTCCCTGCTTTACCTCTAGAGGGCCTGGCCCATGAGAAGTACCCTTATTCAAATGGTCAACTTAGAGGCCATTATTGTAAAGGAAAACAGACCAGCCACTATTACTGGCCATACAGGGTGATGGTCTGGCCTATCTTTTATGCTCTTTACAATATTCACTTCATCCCCCTTCATAGTGTTGCTGAAGACAATGAACAAGGCCTTTGCTCTTTACTTGCAAACTTTTCTGTACCTTGAGAAAAACTTATCTAAAAAGGAACTGAGCTCTGGAACCCAAAATTAGTAGACAGAGGGCAAAGGATGAATCACCAGTATTGCCTTTGGTCTCCCTGCAGCTGATCCTTCCTTCCCTTCCTTGTTAATGCCTTGTTCTGCACTGTGTGGAAGTGGCCATATTGCTAGAGGTAGGGTTGTACTTTCTTCATGTCAAAGCCTCCAACAAAAAGAACAGTGAGCAGCATAATAGCTACATCACCAAATCTAATTTCATATCTCCTGAGAGACAATAGGAGGCAGTAGTGCCTTAAATCTCATGCTACAGATATACTATAAGACTATCGGCACAGGAGTCAAAAAACAACAAATGGAAAAAATTTCTAGCTCACTTACCTACCGGCCAGCAACAAACTGAATTGTCCTGTCTATTGCAGGCTGGTTGGTAAGTGAGCTGGCAATTTTTCTCTGTTGTTTTTTGACATGCGTTGCCTTTCCATGTGCTCTTTGCTGCAAATGCCAGTTATAGGTTGGGAGCGGTTGCCATTTATTTGTACTATTGGCAGAGGAGTGCCTTGGAATGGGCAAGCGAAAAGGAGGGGCATACAAACAAGACTATAGCTTCTCATAGTTGCAGTGCCGGAAGTATAGCATGACTGAAAGTATGATTTTTAAACTACACAGCAGCGATCCAAATATAGGATAAACATTAATAGAGGTAATTTTTTTTTTTTTTTGCCACCACGAGTCACAAAAACCTATTTGCCTGGAGTTCCACTTCAATTGCTGTTGTACCTAAAAACAAGATCTGGATCATTTCTACAGAAAAATTTGCACATATTACTAGGGGACTTATTTATACGGCACTCAATTTGACATTCACCAAACATTCACTGAAGGTGAATCTTTCAGAGACATGTTTTTCTTAAAATAAACATCTCAGAGTGCGCATGCGCCGCCTGTGCGCTCCATCTTCCTCCGCCCCGTCTTCTTCCTCCTGTGCTAGGGAAGTGTGACTTAGTTCTCTGACCTCAGGCTGTGTCAAGAGAGGGGGGGAAGCTCCTCTCACCGGTGTTGGGGATATCAGGATTGGATGATCCTGTGCCACCATCTTCCTTAAGTCATTCGAAGCTGGCTATTTTGTATATTGTGAAAGATGATGTTATGCCGAGTAAATAGATACCTAACATGTCATGCTTTGAAATTGCGCACACTCGTGGAATGGCGACAAACTACACTACCTAAAAATCTCCATAAGCGACACTTTAAATTTTTTAAGCGGTTATCAGGTTAGTGTTACAGAGGAGGTCTGGTGCTAGAATTATTGCTCTCACTCTGACGATGATCGCGGTGATACCTCACATTTGTAATTTGAACACCGTTTACATATGCAGGCACCACTTACGTATATGTTTTCCTTGTTGCGTGAGCTCGTGGGGACGGGGGCGCTTTAAGTTTTTTTTTTTTTTTTTTACATTGTCTCTGTAAAAAAAAAAAAAAATTCTAATCACTTTTATTGCTGTCACAAGAAATGTAAACATCCTTTGTGACAGTAATAGGTGGTGACAGGTACTCTTTATGGAGGGATCCGGGGTCTAAAAGACCCCAAATCCCTCCTTTGCACTTCAAAGTATTCAGATCGCCAACAACGGTGATTCTGAATACTGTAGCTTTTTTTAAATTCGGCGTCATTGGCAGCCGAGTAAACCGGAAGTAACGTCGCTTCCATGTTTACACATAGGAAACTGGAACCAAGCCGTTTCTGGCTTTGATTCTGTCTCTCTCTAGCTGGCGGAAGTGCTGGATCGCGCATGGGATCTCCCGGTGGGACGGGAGGCCCGGGAACAGCGTCAGAAGATGGGGGGAGGAGGGGGAAGTCCCTCCCATTCCTCTGGGATAATAACCGAGCGGCTTTTAGCCACATCGGTTGTTATCCCTAAAGAGCCGACCACCTGCTCTAAAAAACGGTACTGGGGTGATGCCTGCAGCTGCAGGCATCATTCCGGTATAACCCCCTAAACCCGAGGCCGCATATGTGCGTACGGTTGGCGGGAAGGGGTTATTGACACAACTGGTAAAATTGCAGTAAGAGAAGCTTACATGTTTTTGGCAAACAGTCTAAAGCCCGTACACACGGTCGGACTTTTGCCCAACAAACTTCGTTTTGAGCAAGTTGGACCAACAATCCGACCGTGTGTACGCTCCATCGGACAAAATTTTTTCGTTTGGTTTTGGATTTCATCGGACAAAAGTTGGGTCTGCAAACGGACAAACTTTTGCCCAACAAAAGTCAGATGGACCAAAGTCCGACCGTGTGTACAGAAAACCATCGGACTTTAGTCCGATGGACAAAACAACTAATGTTAAAATCAACCAACAATAGCAGAAGTTGACCAAAGGGTGGCAGTAAAGATCAGAAAAGAGCAGAAAAAACACGTGATGCTGTAAGAAGTTTTTAAGAAAGTTTGCAGAAAAGTCCGAGCGTGTGTATGCTATGGGTGTTCCCAACCAACTCCGTTCGGACAAAAAACCACGGAAAAGTCCAATGAAAGTCCGACCGTGTGTACGAGGCTTTAATCAAAGTCTAGTTTCATACACAGTCTAATCCAACCTTATAGGAGCACATGATACAAAAATATGGATCCGGTGTTTCTAACAAGTAAAAACTAAAAGCAGACATGGAGCACAGAAACACTGTGGATGTGGGATAACCTACAATAATTCTAAATGTTATAAAAACTGTGTCTGTAAAACACGACCCTGCACGAGGCACGGATGTGAATGTGAATGAGACCACCCATGTGAATGAGTCCTAACACTTACTGCTTTAAAAGTATGCCTCCTAGTGTGTCATTTTTATATATTGTCTTTTTATTAAAAAATTGTAGAAAGAAAATAAGCATAGTAAAAAAGAAAAGATTTACAATAACATTATCAGGAAAAATAATGTTGTGAACAGAATGAAGAAGAATAATTTATGTAGTACCGTAATTAGAAATAGATGAAAATTCAAGTAATAAAAGGAAATTCATTCGTATATGAACCCCAAACACTGTTTCAACTGTAATAAATATTTGAAGACATATAGTATATGCATTGCAATAAACATCATAAACAATTTCAACAAAGTTGAATTGTATAAATTTGGCACAATGACCGGCAATCGGCACAATTGAACATGCCATTTTTAAACTGTGTTGGATTAATGCATGCATAATGTTTTTTTGAATCAAAAAGGTTTTTATTGCTCACAAAACAAACAGGATATGAAAACATGCAGTACGGTACATTCTGTTCAGGCAATATGATGATACAACGACAGTTCTTGAGTATAATAGACAATACATGAAACAAACATTCCACTCATAATCCCGACTTGCATATAGTTCACTGCCTATACCCCACTGGCCCAACCCTACTCCAACCCCCACCAACCTCCCACCTGTTCCAGCATTTAGACAAATGTCCAACCATAAATCCCCATCGCAATATCCATGTCTACACACCCCTCAACAGCCTCATCCGTATTAGTTCCATGGGGCTTAAACCAGGTACAGCGAGCCATGAGTCCCAGAGCTTATCAAATTTTCCGGCATTACCTCTGTGCTGATAAATGTACTTCTCCATTATGAGCATTCTACCCATTTGTTATATCCACATTTTGGCCGTGGGCAGTGTGTCTGATTTCCAGTGTAGAAGGATGGTTTTCCGTGCCTGAAATAATGCTCTGGTAAATGCCATTCGAGTCACCTTCTCTGGTATCACCCCCTCCAGAACTCCAAGCAGGCAGTGTAGTGGGTCAAGAGGGACGTTGGTCTGGAACACCGAATTGAGTGTAGCCAGAACCTTCGTCCAATATCTGCGGCATGCATAATGCTAAAAAAAATAAATAAATCACAACTTAAAAAAAAATGTAATTCTCTTCATTCATGGGATTGGTTTGCTAAAGGGGTAGAGGCTGTCCATTTTGCTAAGATAGATGTTGGTAAATAAGGTGGAACTCTATTCATTTTGAATTCCCAATCAAATGCAAGGGATTTTTTTAAAAAAACCTGATCTTGTTAGCATGTGATTGGGTTTTCAAAGCTCCACCTTATTTAATCACATTCACTTTGCATGGTGACTGTACAGTTTGCACAATGAACATTCACTTTATTAAACTGATTGTAACCCCCCCCCCCCCCCTCTTTTTAAAATAACAAATATGGTACATTTACCTGCTCTGTGCAATGGTTTTGCATCCCTGTTGCTCCTCTTCTTGGGTCCCTTTCTGGCACACCTCGCTCCTGCCCTCCACTTCCTCTCTATAGACACATATAGCACGGCTCAGTAGCACCCACCACCCCTTCCTCACTGGTTGTGATTGACAGCAGCCAATGGCTCCCAATGCTTTCCCTATCCCTTTGAGAAGGGAGAGATCCAAGAGAGCCGCTGCTCTTGTGCACATCGTTGGATCAAGATCAGGCTCAGGTCACTGTAAGGATGGGTGGGGCGCTTCACTCAGAAGGTTTTTTTACCTTATGCTGAGATTAAACTAAGGTAAAAAACTTTCTGCCTTTAGAACCAGTTTAGGTGAACAATCTCTACTCCTTAACCACTTCCATACCGGGCCATTGTAAAATGACGCCGGCAGGAACCCTCTCTCCCTCCGGGTGGACGTCATATGATGTCCTGTGCTTTGTGGGGGGATATCTGAATGATGCCTGCAGCTAGAGGCATCATACAGATATCTTTCTGCCGGCAATTCTGCACACCATAAGAACGATCATAGTGGCGGTTCTGCCGCTTGATCGTTCTTATAGGCGGCGGGGGGGGGACATCCCCCCCTCCCGCCGCCATCCGGTGCTTCTTCGGGGCTCTCCCATGCCATCGGGGGCCCGGAGAAAGAATCGTCCGGCGCCGGTGGTCACATGACGAGCATAGAAATGACTGGTGACCACATGGTCACCAGTCATCTCTATGACTGTTGGAGGCCTGGGCGCGATGTGATGATGTCACGCCGGGTTCCCAAAGGTAAACAAAGCCGCGATTGCGGCTGAAAGCATGAGATCAGTGATTTATTTTTCCCGATCTCATGCTTTCCAGCCTGGAGGAGAGATGTGGGGTCTTATTGACCCCGCATCTCTCCATAAAGAGGACCTGTCACACACCATTCCTATTACAGTGATGTTTACATTCCTTGTAATAGGAATAAAAGTGATCAAAAAAAAAGTGTAAAAATAAAAAAAATTAAGTAAAATAAAAAATAAATAATAAAAAATTTTTTTAAAATGCCCCTGTCCCCAATAGCTCACGCTCAGAAGGCGAACGCACACGTAAGTCCCGCCCACATATGTAAACGCCGTTCAAACCACATATTTGAGGTATCGCCGCGTGCGTTAGAGCGCGTGCAACAATTCTAGCACTAGACCTCCTCTGTAACTCTAACCTGGCAACCTGTAAAAAATTTCAAATCGTCGCTTATGGAGATTTTTAAGTACCGAAGTTTGGCACCATTCCATGAGTGTGTGCAATTTTAAAGCGTGACAAGTTAGGTATATATTTACTCTGCGTAACATAATCTTTCATATTTTACATAAAAATTGGGCTAACTTTACTGTTTTGTTATTTTTTTATTCATAAAACCATTTTTTCCCAAAAAAAGGCGTTTGAAAAATGATTGCGCAAATACCGTGCAAGATAAAAAGTTGCAACAACCATCATTTTATTCCCTAGGGTGTCTGCTAAAAAAAACATATATAATGTTTGGGCGTTCTGAGTAATTTTCTAGCAAAAGAATGATGATTTGTACATGGAGGAGAGAAGTGTCAGAATAGGCCCGGTATGGAAGTGGTATAAAAAGCCTGGGGTTGAAGTGGTTAAAGAAAAATTTCACACTTATTCATTTGTAGGCACATGCATTTCCACTGAAATCAATGTAAGCCCATTAAAGTGTTAAAGTGAAGGTTAACACATATTGTGGGTCAGTTGAAGCACGCCTTGAGGCATGTTGATGCACATATGATGACGCGTGTTATTCAAATGGAAGGCAGCACATCACAGGTAAACCTGCACAACAGCATTGTGGTTAAAAAGATGCCCCCTTATTCCATGCAAAATAAACTATTTTTTTTCACAATACTTGCCCTTTAATTCAATGCAAACCAGATGTGTCCAAAAAAGTAAACTCCTAGTCCTTACAAAACAGGTTCATTACATCAATTTGTGTTGTTTTACGTCCCTGACATACTGATCTAAAGTAAATTGTCAGTAAAAGTATCAACATGTACAAACTGTACAAACACAGCTGTCATATAGCAGACAGTATGATAAATGCTCAATACAGATATGATACAGTATTGAATTCTACAGCTTTGGCACCTTCTAAATATCAATAAATTCCAAGAAATAAAAAAATAACAGTCCAGCTTTTGTTTTATTTATACAATATACTGTATATATATATATTTTTTTACTTTGCTTTCAAAGCACTGGTCTAGGCTAGATGTGTAACAAGAATTCATGGGTACTGTCATATGGATTTCATAGGGGTCTTGAGCCAAGATGTAAGATAATGCAATGGCATCATCCCAACCAGTCTATAACACCAGCGCCCTGCAAGCATGAGGTCTGACAACCATAAAAACATGTGGAAGACCCTAGATCTTCCTTATTGGTGGGCAGTAAGGATCCTAAGCATACAGCCCACTTTGCATTTGTACCTTTATTTACCCTTTAGTTTAGCCATTATTATAATGCCATTGGCTGCTAAACTCTGTTTACTGTGGTCCTATGATTGTCTCTTCTGTTAGGCAGGTAAAACTCCCATTAAAGAAATAAGAAAAATTCTGTCAATCTTATCTTGAACACTATGAAATATAGATCTGTACTGTACCTGGTTCAAGTAGGTTATTTAACGTCCCTGATCTATAAAATTTCTTGGTAGGCAGGTGGACCCATGGGCTGTGATAAGACTTAGGCTAAATTTACACACAAAAAAAACCTAGAACCAAAATTTAAAGACTTTAACGGTTCCACCTGAATATGATAAAAATTCCAAACATTTATTGTACAAAGATTAAAAAAACTTAAACAGTGAAGCAAATCATAAAGCAATACACACTACACACATGTACAAAAATAGTATTATGCTATATGGTAGTTTCCAAATCCCTGCTAGAATTGGGTGATGGATTGCTTGCTGTGTCTTGACGCGTTTCATGGGTCACTGCCCGCTTCATCAGGAAGAGAACAATAGCCAAGCACTATCATATGTATCTAAAAAAAAGCATACAAAGGTGCACTCCAAAAGCAATATGACCAGTTAGTGCTGATTTCCACACCGGATAGGTCAGTTCCTCCACTGTGTCAGCATAAGTCAAGACACTAACCATAATGACAGATTATAATAAAGAGGAATATCTTGATAGTTTTTGAGTGTCCCCAAATGGTAAGATAGGTGTCCAAAGGTCTGTCTATGGTAACAAGGAGCCAGCCAGGGAGAGAGAGTGAACCACCATATCCCTGGTTCAGCAGTTGTGGAATGAGCTCTCATTCTGCAACGTATTCCTATAAGCTTATTCCACAACTGCTGAACAAGGGATATGGTGGTTCCTCCTCTCTCCCTGGCTGTCTGACTGTTACCATAGACAGACCTTTGGACACCTATCTTACCATATGAGGACACTCAAAAGCTATCAAGATATTCATGTTTATTATAATCTGTCATTATGGTTAGTGTCTTGACTTAAGGTGACATAGTGGACCAAAATCTGATGAACTGCCCTATCCAGTGTGGAAATCGGCACTAACTGGTCGTAATGCTTTTGGAGTGTACCTTTGTATGCTTTTTTAAACATATATGATAGCGCTTGGCTGTAGTTCTCTTCCTGATGAAGCGGGCAGCGACCTGTTAAACACCTCAAAGTCACAGCAAGCAACTCATTACCCAATTCTAGAAGGGATGATGACGTTGGTGTTTATATGTTGCGGTTGTGATGTTTCACGTTGCACCCATGGCACAATCTCCCAACCACTGGTCCTTACACATTCAGGTGAACAGGAAAGCACTGCAAAGGCCCCACAACCAGTTAAAACAGGTGTCGAGGAGGTGTTGAATCGCCTCCTCACCGCCTGTCAATCACCTCTGAAGTGGGAATCGATTGTAAATCAGGCTTCAGAGGACAGGTAGGTTTAGGTGCACTTAATCTTAACCTACCCTAAAGCCTTATACACACTACTATTTTTTTTTAATTCAACCCAGCTCAGGGCGGAGCCGTTGTACTAACAATCCGATGTTAGTACGGCGATCTCCCCTGCTGAGCTGTTGTGTTCTGACTGTGGAACCCTCCGGTCAGCACTCTCGGCCATTGGTCATAAGCCTTCGCCTGGCCGACATTCGGCCCGTGTGTACTAGGCTTAAGTAAGTCCATATAAAAAAGGCCCATTCTATAAAGTTTAAAGTAAAGCAGAACATTAACATTTTAAACCCGAGAAGGGATGCTTCATTGATCAAGCAGTTTATTAACATGTGATGAGTTACGCTCAGGTTTACTTTTCACAGTGCTGTTTAAAGTAGCAGAATAGGACCTGAAGTTTCTTGTACATGCCAATGTCTTTCCATAAACGCCATACATAATACATATTAGTGCTCAGACATGGTTCCTAGATGAAAATACTGACTTGATCTGTGCAAATTGCACAGTGTTATCTGTTATCTGTAATAAACCCTGACAGTATGACTATGATTGGATACACTAATCTTCCCGTTGAACAAAACTATTTTTATTGCTTAACGAAAGCAGCCCTTGGTTTATTTATCCTCTTAACGATGCCACTGGTAAATTAGCAAGTGCATTGGACATAATAGGCTGGCTTCCTTGCTTAGGCAGACTCGAAATTGATGGGCTTGAGACACACAATTGAATATGTTCTTCTCATTAAGGAGGATTTAGAAATCCCTTCTTGCAGCTTGTATTAACATGGGGTGGTAATTTACTCAGAGCTCCCATTTATGAAATGCAGCTCTGCTGTAATCAGGAAAGCAGGACATTAGCTTTGATAATAAAACCCTGCGAGTTTATTCAGTCTCTCCACCATTATATTCAAAGCACAATGAAGGGCTGTGCAAGTGTGCATAAAATAATGAATTGGGAAATTCAAGGCTGTAGCAGGAGCAATCCGCAGTGAAGAGGTTTGTGTAACAATGTTCTCAAACAAAGGCACTTAGCTATTTAGGTGCCAAGGTTCTAGGACCAAAAAGCGATTCATAATAATACTCAATAGAATATGTTATATACGATATAGTAAAGGCAAAACCTTTTTTGCTTTGGATAGAGTGGGGGAGGGGTTAGAATCCCTGTCAGTTTTTTTTTTGCTGCTGTCTGTGTCCCTACTGGGGAGATTCACCCCTCTATTTGTCCTAGCAAGTTTCGCCATTGGGACTAAAAGTGAAGGCGGAAAAGATGAGTGAACCTGGCGATATTTGATTCAAGCTGGGTTTGGTGAACTCAGCAGGAAGTCCAGGAACACCAAACTTAGCGAAGAACCCCCTAGGAAGTCTATGGGAGATGAAAATAGCACATTTATTCTGTCCCTTTTCAAGACTAATAGGCAAGCAATTGATGATAAAGGGGATGAGTACTTGGAGTGGGAGACGTGTATCAATGCAAAAAGAGAGTTTTAAAATATACTGTAGATCAGGTAGAGGGTCTTTTCATACAGCTTAAAAGGGTTGTAAAGGTTCATGTTTTTCACCTTAATGCATTCTATGCATTAAGGTGAAAAAATATCCAACGATTACCGGCCCCCCAGCCCCCTATTTTACTTACCTGAGCCCTGAAAAGTCCCGCTTCGCGAACAAGCTCGATCATTGACCAGGCTTCTCGGCTCTTCATTGGATAGATTAATAGCAGCGCAGCCAATGACGTGGGCACCGGGGAGCGGGGCCGAGCCATGCAATTGGCGGCTATAGGGGGTTATCTGAAGCGGTGACGAGCCGAGGGACCCCAGAACAGGAGGTTCGGGGCCACTCTGTGCAAAACAAACTGGACAGTGGAAGTAAGTATGATATGTTTGTTATTTAAAAAAAATAAAAATCAAACCTTTACAACCACTTTAAAGCACAAAATTGTAAATACACAAATTGTTTGAATAAAATGCTTGGGGGATGCCTTAAAGAATCGTACACACTATAAGGCGAATATTTTCGTCCAAAGAATTTTCGTACGATTTTCGTATAGTGTGTACACAACTTTCGACAGCCGATTCCGATTTTTCATACGAAAATTCCCAAAGGGACAAACTCCAAAACGTTTCTCATATGGGAACAGAACGAATGATATTAGTTTAATGTGTACCGTTTTTGTACAAGAAGAATCAGAAAACAAATACTGCGCATGATCAGAAACAATAAACAACAAAAAAAAAAGTCAGTCGTACGAGAATTTTCATACGTATTCTAATTCATTGGTTCCGATTTGCTGTGAAACAATGAGGAAAATCGGACGATCATTTGCCTGATTTTCTTACAGTGTGTACCCCACTTAAGGCTACACATGGTGTTACAGAACAATATAATGTAGTCCTTTAAAAATGATGGGAAAAAGAAAATGTGGGGTTCCCCCTAAAACTACACACAGACCCTAATGGCCCATACACACGATCCGAAACCAGTCCATGCTAGTCGTATATCGAAAATGGAGAGGTTACTAAAGCGACCAAAATTCTCGTACGACAGAATAAAAAATTTGGAAGTGGTCTCATGTGTTGTAGTGTATTTCTATTGTATTTTCGGACGACAACTGTACTGAATAAACAAAAATCGTACAATCTGGTATCCTACGAGAAAATTTTTCGTGTTTGTCCGATCGGATGAACTGTCGTGATTGGTTCTCAAAAGCTCTGTACTAACGATTATCGTGCGATCACTTTGAAAGTGGTATTTTTCGTCCAATTTTTTAATCGTGTGTACGGGCCATTAAGCTTAGTACACACTACTAGTTTGTTTTCCGTTCAACCCAAATTGACAGCTCCTGTCGGAGCCACTGTACTAACAATCGGATGTTAGCACAGCGATCTCCCCCGCTGAGCTACTGTGTTCTGACAGGGGGATGGCCCCCCCACCAGAACACTCCGGTCAGCGCTCTCAGCCATTGGCTGAGAGCGCTGATTGGGAGTTGGTCAGCTACTGGTTTTCCAGCATGACCATCCAACAGAAGCCGGCCAAATGGCTTCTGTCAGACTGGCTGCCATACACACAAGCCGAATGTCTGCCGGTTTTATTGAACCATCCAATGTGGCCCAACATTTATCCCGTGTGTAATAGGCTTCATCCTTGCATGGGGCATGGGTGGCCAGAAAAGGGAGGGTAGTGAGTGTCCCCTCCCCCTTTTTGCTCTACAGGACCAAGCCACGTGCCTTTCTTCATGGGGGAGTACCTTGCAAGGGGGGCATGACATAACCTTTCCCTTTGCAAGGAAACTTGTCTCAATGTTGAAGGACAAGGGTCTCTTTCCCATATCTGGTCCTCCAAAAAGGATGTGGGGGTTAATGGGAGGGGACTTTCAGTGGAATTTTCAAACTCCCTTTATAATAAAAGGGTATCCAGATATCTGTCCCCTCCCAAGGGAATGGGTACAGGGGTATATTAGTACCCCTTATTACTCATACCCACAAAGAGTTAAATTGAAATGAACACAAACTCTGTGAAAAAGTCCTTTAATGCTATTATATTTAAAAAAATAAATTACAAAAAGGATAAAAATTTCCCCTGGCAACTTCAGTTATGTCACCCAGCAATGTAAATACATTGTCAGTCACAGCATCTAGTGATGTGAATACATTGTCAATCACGACGACCACCTGCCATCTGCTGATATGTACACATTGCGCTTCTGTCACAGAATGACAAATCCCCGATACTGCTGTAATGTAAACACAGTGCGGGGGGATCCTGGGCGATTTCATTGACCACATATGTTAATGACTTAATTCGATCAGTGGAGTCACCCAGGATGCCGTTTTTACAATTCAGCAGCACCAGAAATTCTGGCCAAAAATTTGGAACATAGTCACAAACAACCGCAATAGTCTGGTGGGTGTGTGAATAGCAAGCAGACTGACTTTGACTCAAATGCAAATCTCATCCCTACTAGGGGTTAGGGTTGCCACCTTTCTGGGATTCACCTGGACAGTTTGGGTTTGGAATCATGTGTCCGGCTTTCAGACTGTCTGAAACTCAGACACATTATTTACACTGGAATATTATTCATACCTCCCAACATTTTGAGATGGGAATGAGGGACACCTACTAGCAAACGTATGTAGGCAAAAAAGTTAATGAAATCTACAAGTACTTTTTTTTGCCACTACTATTCCTTTATATTGGCTTTTAAAATTTACAAATGCAGCAATTTTAGAAATTAGATGAAAGGTTTAGCGCTGGGAACCACTTTTTGAAAGATAAAAAGTGCATTTTATATACAACTATAGAGATCAGATCAAAATGAGGGACAAATGAGGAGGAATGAGGGACAGAGGGACATTGCTTGGAATCAGGGACAGTTGGGAGCTATGGACTATGACTTCCCAGCAGGGTTGCTGGCTGGAGTTTTCTAATCTGGGAGTGTCTGTTACACTCTCTCGTACACTGCCCAAAGCCAGCACTAACAGTCCCACCCCCTCCACACACACAGACAGGAGAGGAGAGAGGGCTCGATCTGCTCCTCTTCCTCCCGCTCCTACCCCTCTGTGTGTGCCCACACTCCAATCCCCAGTGCTGTGCCTTAGAAAAGGAAAGTGCGGGCTGGAAATTTGAAGCCCAGCAGTCACAGATATATCTGGTTGAGAGGTGCTGACTGACAAGGGGTGAGTGAGATCACCATCCACCCCTGTCTGTGACTGAAGTCTCCCCCCTCCCCCATTCTCTCTCCTGCTTCTGAGTGAGTACACTAAGGTAAATCGGGGTTCTTAGAGCACCCCTTACATCAGAGTTCCCCTTTACACCAGAGGCCACAGTGTTCCCCCTTACATCAGAGTCCTCTCCATACATCAGAGTTCTCAGTGTTCCCCCATAAATCAGTGTTCCCAGAGCATCCCTTATGTCAGAGTCCCAAGAGTTCTCCCTTGCATAGGAGTCTGCTGAGTCCCTCCTTACAATGGACTCTGTGGATTCAGATGTAAAGGGGGACTCTGTGGACTCAGATGTAAAGGGGGACTCTGTGGACTCTGATGTAAAGGGGGAATCTGTGGACTCTGATGTGAAGGGGGACTCTTGTAATTAACGTCATATGATTAGAAATGTTATTTAATCGCAAAGTATATGTATAGTATATTTATACTATAAAAAAATTGCTGCGCGCCGCTAAAGTGTTCAAGTTTGACTAGTGGCAACCCTACTAGGGGTGAATGAATCTGCCTGGGTTTGGTTTGTGAACAGCTTTTCAAATCTTGCTTGAAGTTCAAATTCGTAAACTTTGCAGCAAACCCCATTGAGGTCCATGGGGGAACTTTTTATTATTTAATTCTGACTATTTATAATGCTAATAAGCAGCAATTGCCATACAAAAGGCATGGGAAGCTGTGTACTGCCTTGAGAGACATGTATCAATGCCAAAACTAAAAAAATATAAAATAGTAATGTAGCGGGGTGTTCCCCTTTAATGCAGAGAGACAAGAAGTTCCAGGTGAGAGGTGAGTCGGGAGGAAGTAAAGAGACATTATGGAAGTGAAAGCAGAGGAGAGAGAGACTACATCTCCCAGTACATCTTGCAGCACCCAGGGTGCATTGCTCCAGAACAGAGACTGCTGGGGCAGACTTTATAAAGGGGAGGCGGAGTTTTGGTCGGTCTCTTTGTACCCCCCTCTCCTAGCAAGAGGATGTCTGTGCTGAACTGCTGTGTGCACAAGGCCTGAAGCCCGGGCCGTGTGCTCCTTTCCAAAGAGCCCTCTGCCAGCCTAGCAGAGCCTTAGAGACATCTAATCCTCCTTGCTGCAGTACACCAGAAGGATTGAAGACTTGGATGTCGGTGGATTCCTGTTCCTAGACGAATCGATGGAGGAAAGGGACTTGGACTTGTCCAGGTGGTGAGAGCTGTTTAAAGACAGATACTTTATCTTTACTATTCGTTGGGATTACAAAGTTGTTCTTCAAGTGCACCACCGAGAGATTGCTAGCAAATATTGTTTCACTGAACTTCCATTTAGATCAGTCAGGCCTGACTGCATAGGTAGACATTGCTGGGTGTTAGTCTACCCATGAGGGGAAGTAGCTGTAAAAGGGCAGCGCTAGAGTTGCATAGCAATACTTAATTATTCTGATTACTCTGTTTATCTTTATTACTGTTTATTGCAGGGATCTGCAACTTGTTATACTGTTGTTTATTACTTGCCCATTAGCCTCAGTAAAATATCTGGGTAAAGTACATTTGGTGTCAGTTCCGCTTACTTTAATAGGAGTTTTAAAGTATATTCTGTGTATGTTTGTTATAGGACTGCGTCACCAACAGTTGCGGTCACGCGGTCCTATCCCTCTATCACCAGCTGTGCCACGGGAGGTTAGAGCCGATTGCCAGGGGTTGACAGCAGTGCACTACAGGGCCCAAATCAATATCAGCGGCTCTCTTAACTGGGGGTAGCGCTACACGTGGGGGCTCGAGTCCGGGATCCTTGTACGTTGCACGCTGCAATCAAGCCGGTCAGAAGTACCAGCATGGACCCGCTGGCAATGTCACAGTGGTGCGCAGCGATTGGCGCCGATCCAACCGCGGCGGTAGTCATTGTACTCCCGGGGGAAAGATGGAAGGAAGAGGAGATAAAACATCTCGTATTGTTACTGTCTCCGAGCCACAAAGCATGGGTGATGGATTTTAGGCCAGATCCAGTGATCTCGTTTACATACGCACTGGTAGAATGGAAAAACGAAATCCCAGAGCATTTTAAAAGTCAGAGTATACAAGCCATAGATAATCAGATCTATCACTTGATACATACGCTGCCAGTGAAGGAAGAATGGTTTCAGACACCAAAGCCATCACTCCCACAATTATCTCCACCACTATCCCCTAAAGCAGAAAAGCTTAAGGAACTATTAAGCCCGGGATCACCGCTGGCCGCTATAGGGCCTGAATTGTTGAATGCTCTAGGAGACCTTGTAATTAAGTGCCTGAAAAGCAGTACGGTGCATGTGGAGGCCGGTTACCAGAAGCTTAGCACCTTCTCAGGGAAGCTCCCCGTCCCTGCGGGGGAGGAAGATTTTGACACTTGGGTGGAACAGGCATTGCAGGCAGTAGAAGCATGGGAGGTGCCTGAGGCACAGAAGAGACAGCGAGTCTTAGAAAGTCTGAAAGGTGCCGCGGCAGAATCGGTGAAGAGCTTCCGGTTTGGAAATGAAAACTGTACAGCTCAAGATTGCCTGGCCATGCTGCAGGAAGAGTTTGGTCAGCTGGAGAAGGTGTCAGAGATGATTTATCAAATTGAACACACTCTCCAGCAGCCGAATGAGAAACTGTCAGAATATGTTAGAAGGCTGAACAGGCAGTTATGCAAGATTGTACTGAAGAAGGGAATGCTGCCCAAAGATGCAGATGAAGCACGCATGAAGCAGATCATGAGGGGAGCGCGGCGCTCAGACCCGGTCTGGCTGCACCTGAAAACCTCAGGAGGAGGAATGTCACTAACCTACTCTGATCTAATAAAAATTATTAGGGACGAAGAGGCGCTGGAGGAAGATCAGCAGGTGGCCAAGGCGAATGTCACACCTGTACCAGTGTTGGTACATTCGGTCAAGAGCCCAGAAAGAGAAGCGGAGGTTGACACTCTGAAATCGCAAATGGCCCAAGTGTTGGAGATGCTGACCTCTTTGATGGAGAAAGATCATAGAAGACGAGAGAAACCAAGCCCAAGAAAGGAGTTGTTCCCGAACACCTCAGCACCGGCCTCCCTACAGGACCGAGAAGAGGTGATTTGCTATAACTGCGGAGGGAGTGGCCACTTTGCAAACGTATGCTCCAGCCCAAAGAAGAAGAGAACAGATAATTGCAAGCCGGCGGGAAACTCCAAAGGGCCCCGGTGAAGGAGTCAACCGGGTGCCCATCATCTTCAGTGCGCTCCAAACTAAAAAAAAAGGCCAAGAATGGAGGAGACAAAACTCCTAGGAGGAGGTATAGTACACCCCCACCAAGATGTACCCCAGAGGGAGGGGGCAAGACCCCTCAGTGGAAGTACAGCACCCCAAAGAAGGAACATCCACCTAAAAGGAACAATAACATCCCTCAGCGGGTTTGTGCCCCCATTGAGAGGGAGAAAGTCAATGCATGCCAGGCTCAGGAAAAATTAAAGTCCAAAAGGAGCAGGGCAAGGGTCGAAAGCCAAAAAAAAGAGGTGACCCCAGTCCGGCCATACCCAAAGGAACTGGTGGGCCCGTCTCCTACTGTGCCCATTCAAGTGGAAGGAGTCTATACTAAAGCTCTTTTGGACACCGGAGCACAGGTGACTTTACTATACCGGGACTTCTATGATAGGCACTTGAGTCATCTGCCTATCCAGAAGATAGAAGAGCTGGAGATATGGGGACTTGGAACCCAGAGTTTCCCTTATGATGGGTACCTGCCCATAAAGATGACTTTCGACCCATCCGTGGCTGGGAAGGCTGAAGTGTTTGACACCCTGGCAGTTGTGTGTCCCCGGCCGCCTGGAGCCAGCAAGATTTCCCTGATCATTGGGACAAACACGGATCTAGTCAGGAGACTCCTGACCCCTCTAGTGAAAGAGAGAAACCATTCAGCCACCAAAATCCATCCCATGCTAAAGACGGCCTACCAACGACTGGTCTTAGAGCAGAAGACCCCGGGAGAGGGGATAGGGAAGGTGTGGAGACTTGGCAGAGAAGGAGTAGTGCTACAGCCCGGAGAAGTAACCTGTCTTAGGGCCACTGTGAAGCTTTCGTGGGAACAACCTGGCCCCTTTGTCATGCTGGAATCAGACCCAAGGGAAGAGTCCTCAGGCCTGGAAGTGATACCAGAAGTGATTCCGTTCAAGGCCCTGAAGAAGGCCCATGGCAGAGTTCCGGTGAGTGTTAGGAACACTGCGGGAGGACCCATGGAGATCCCTGCCAGAGTGTTGCTTGGTCAGGTGAGCCCTGCTGCCCCGGTCACTTGGTCCGAAGTCAAGGGGACGGGTGACGGAGGAGATGTTTGGGAGAAACTGTCCGTGGAAAACCCGAACCTACCCAGGGCTTGGAAAGAAAGAGCCAAGGCCCAGCTGTCCAGGTGGGAGAAGATCTTTTCCGAAGATGAATTCGATGTGGGGTGTGCAAGAAGTGCCACCCATCGGATCCGCCTCCAAGAAGATAAGCCCTTCCGAGAGAGGGTCAGGCGGGTCCCCCTGGCAGATCTGGAGGATCTGAGGGAACAACTTGTAGAACTAAAGAAGACTGGTGTGATCCGGGAGTCTAGAAGTCCCTATGCCTCCCCAATCGTGGTGGTCAGAAAGAAGAATGGGTCGTTGAGGCTTTGTATCGATTACAGGACTCTCAACAGGAGAACCATCCCTGACCAATACACCACGCCAAGGATAGAAGATGCCCTACAAAGTTTGTCTGGAGCCAAATGGTTCAGTGTGATGGACCTCAAGAGTGGGTACTATCAAATCCCTATGCACCCAGAAGACAGGGAGAAGACAGCCTTCATAACCCCGGTGGGATTCTTCGAATTCAATAGGATGCCTCAGGGTCTGTCTGGAGCTCCTGCTACCTTTCAACGCCTTATGGAGAAGACTGTTGGAGACATGAATCTTATAGAAGTCCTTGTGTACTTGGACGATGTCATTGTCTTTGGAAGAACCTTGGAAGAACATGAAGCCAGGTTGGAGAAAGTATTGAGAAGACTCAGCGAAGAGGGACTTAAGCTTTCCCCCGAGAAGTGTCGGTTCTACCAGTCTTCTGTGAACTATCTGGGGCACATAGTGTCTGAAGAAGGGGTGGCCACAGATCCTGAGAAGTTGGAAGCAGTCACTTCCTGGCCACGACCCACCACAGTAACAGAGCTCAGATCCTTCCTGGGGTTCTGCTCCTATTATAGGAGGTTTGTGGAGGGGTTTGCTCGGATTGCCCGCCCGTTGAATGAATTGCTAAAGGCAGAAGGGGAAGAGGATGACTCAGGGCCCAGGAGGCCTGGTGAGTCAGTTCAAGATCAGTGGAACCCAAGGTGTGAAGAGGCCTTTCATGCTCTGAAGAGGAGCTTAACCACTGCCCCAGTCCTGGCCTACGCCGACCCTACCAGACCTTATGAATTACATGTGGATGCCAGCCATGAGGGTCTAGGTGGTGTACTCTACCAAGAACATGAAGGACAACTGCGACCAGTGGCCTATGTGAGCAGGAGCCTGACCCCCTCAGAAAAGAATTACCCCACTCATAAGCTGGAATTCCTGGCCCTCAAATGGGCGGTAGTAGACAAGCTAAAAGACTACTTGTATGGGGCAGAGTTTACTGTGAAGACAGACAACAACCCCCTGACCTACCTCTTCACCACCGCGAAACTAGATGCCACCGGACACAGGTGGTTGGCCGCATTGTCTGGATTCAACTTCAGTCTGAAGTACAGACCAGGAGCCGGAAATAGGGATGCAGATGCCCTGTCCCGGAGGTCTCATGCCACAACAAATGACTGGGAAGATTGGACCCAAGTGGCACCGGACGGGGTGCGGGCCCTTTGTCAAGGGGCTGAATTCCAAGCCAGAGGAGGCTCCAGAGCAGAAGAAATAGGGGTTACCATGGTAGGAGTCCCCAAACACTATTGTGGGGTAACTCAACTGGAGGAAGACAACCTACCGAGACTGTCCAAGAAGGAGTTGAGGTGTGACCAATTGGAAGACCCCATGGGGAGATTGGTCCTCAAAGCCCTGGAGAATCAGGATCCCAACAAATTCCTACATCACCCCTCAAAGGAGGCTCGCCTGTTGAGGAAGGAATTGGACAGGCTACAGGTACATCAGGGAGTGGTCTACCGAAGGGGCCCCTCTGATGACTCAGAAGATAAGTGGCAGTTATTTCTTCCAGAGAAGCACCGAGAGACTGTACTAATTGCCCTGCATGACCATCATGGTCACCTAGGGGCAGAAAGGACCTTCCAGCTTGTCAGAAATCGGTTCTATTGGCCCTGCATGAGGGCAGAAGTAGAGGAGTATTGCCATTCCTGTGCACGATGCATTCAGAGAAAGACCCTACCCCATCAAGCTGCCCCAATGGGCCATTTACAGAGTCAAGGCCCAATGGATCTGGTATGCATTGACTTTCTCTGCCTCGAACCCGACCTGAGTGGATTGGGGAATGTTCTGGTAATAACCGACCATTTCACCCGCTACAGTAATTAAAAACACTGTGGGGCTGATTTACGAAACGTTTGCGCCATGAGTATCGGCGCATCGGCGTGCGCAACGGCTGTTTTGGTATTTACAAAACATTTGCGCCGGTAGAGCAGCGCTATTCCCCATTTACTATAGTGTTCTCGGCGTACGGGAGGAGGCGCTCAGTGCGCCACTATGGACCTGGCGCACAGCATCTTAAAATCTAAATATAAAGATGCTGGCAGTGCCAATATAATGGGGGTGATATGGAGTGATGTGAGGAAGTGTAGTGACACCTGCTCAAGTAACAAATATGCCCAAAATAGATTGAGAAAGTAACTTTTTCTGAACCAGCCCGCTGCGACGGCAAGTACGTTTAGAACTGCGAGAGGTCTTTTTGTGCTCAGCGCGAAAATTTCAATCGTTCAAATGCGCCGGGACACTGCACCGGCAAAATCTTCGTAAATGTCAAGTCACGTAAATCAATTTGCATAAGTTGAACATGCGCAGCTCTGAACTTGCCGTTATATAACTGTGCGCCAGCAAAATGACATTTCTAAAGGAAAAAAAAAGGCATTTAAAAGCACCCGCGGGTATAATGAATTGTCGGCTCCCGTCAATATAGAGAAAAGTCATTGAAACTCATTGATAAAAAAAAAAAAATGCGTGGGGTCCCCCCAAATTCCATTACCAGGCCCTTCAGGTCTGGTATGGATATTAAGGGGAACTCCGCGCCAATTTTTTTAAAAAAAATTACGTGCGGGTCCCCCTCAAAATCCGTACCAGGCCCTTCAGGTCTGGTATGGATTTTAAGGGGAACCCCCGCGCCAAACTTAAAAAAAAATAGCGTGGGGGTCCCCCTAAAAATCCACACCAGACCCTTATCCGAGCACGCAACCTGGCAGGCCGCAGGAAAAGAGGGGGGGACGAGAGAGCGCCCCCTCCCTCCTGAACCATACCAGGCCACATGCCCTCAACATGGGCAGGATGTCCCCATGTTGATGGGGACAAGGGCCTCTTCCTGACAACCCTGGCCGTTGGTTGTCGAGTCTGTGAGCGGGGGCTTATCAGAATCCGGGAGCCCCCTTTAATAAGGGGGCCCCCAGATCCCTGCCCCCCACCCTATGTGAATGAGTAGGGGTACATCGTACCCCTACTCATTCACCTGGTGGCAAAAAAAGTCAATAAAAAACACAACACAGGTTTTTAAAGTAATTTATTAGGCAGCTATTTCTGCCGGGCGCCCCGCTATCTTCTTCCAGCTCTTTTGCTAGCAGGGTCACGGTCTTCATCGTCGTCTTCTTCCGACTTCGGGGGTCTTTCTGCCGGGCGCCCCGCTATCTTCTTCCAGCTCTTTTGCTAGCGGGGTCCCGGTCTTCATCGTCGTCTTCTTCCAACTTCGGGGGTCTCTTGTTCTGTTCTCCGGTGTCGTCTCCGCGCTCTCTGGTTCTTCTCCTGCTCTCCGGTGCCTTCTCCACGATCTCCGGTTCTTTCTGCCTTCTGCCCCGCTATCTTCTTCCAGCTCTTTTGCTAGCGGGGTCCCGGTCTTCATCGTCGTCTTCTTCCCTCTTCTCTCTGCCCGATGTTGCCTCGTCGCTGTCTGCCGCTACAATGCTGTGTCCGCGGAGCGCACCCACTTATATTGGCATGGGGCGTGGTCACCGGATGATGCCACCCGCTGACCCCGCCCCCGTATGACGTCACAGTCCCATCATTCCCCGGGACTGTGACGTCATACGGGGGGCGGGGTCAGCGGGTGGCATCACCCGGTGACCACGCCCCATGCCAATATACGTGGGTGCGCTCCGCGGACACAGCATTGTAGCGGCAGACAGCGACGAGGCAACATCGGGCGGAGAGAAGAGGGAAGAAGACGACGATGAAGACCGGGACCCCGCTAGCAAAAGAGCTGGAAGAAGATAGCGGGCGCCCGGCAGAAGGCAGAAAGAACCGGAGATCGTGGAGAAGGCACCGGACAACGGGAGAAGAACCGGAGAGCGCGGAGACCACACCGGAGAACAGAACAAGAGACCCCCGAAGTCGGAAGAAGACGATGATGAAGACCGGGACCCCGCTAGCAAAAGAGCTGGAAGAAGATAGCGGGGCGCCCGGCAGAAAGACCCCCGAAGTCGGAAGAAGACGACAATGAAGACCGGGACCCCGCTAGCAAAAGAGCTGGAAGAAGATGGCGGGCGCCCGGCAGAAAGACCCCCAAAGTCAGAAGAAGACGACGATGAAGACCGGGACCCCACTAGCAAAAGAGCTGGAAGAAGATAGCGGGGCGCCCGGCAGAAAGACCCCCGAAGTCGGAAGAAGACGACAATGAAGACCGGGACCCCGCTAGCAAAAGAGCTGGAAGAAGATGGCGGGCGCCCGGCAGAAAGACCCCCGAAGTCGGAAGAAGATCCCCGGAGCTGCCTAATAAATTACTTTAAAAACCTGTGTTGTGTTTTTTATTGACTTTTTTTCCACCAGGTGAATGGGTAGGGGTACGATGTACCCCATACTCATTCACATAGAGTGGGGGGGGGGCGGGATCTGGGGGCTCCCTTATTAAAGGGGTCTCCTGGATTCCGAAAGCCCCCCGCCCGCAGATCCTGACAACCAATGGCCAGGGTTGTCGGGAAGAGGCCCTTGTCCCCATCAACATGGGGGCAGGTGCTTCGGGGTGGGGGAGCGCAGGGCGCCCCCTACCCTAAAGCACCCACCCCCCATGTTGAGGGCATGAGGCCTGGTACGGTTCAGGAGGGGGGGGCGCGCTCGCTTGCCCCCTTTCCTGACCTGCCGGGCTGCGTGCTCGGATAAGGGTCTGGTATGGATTTTGGGGGGACCCCCACGCTGTTTTTCGGCGTAGGGGGTTTCCCTTAAAATCCATACAAGACCTAAGGGCCTGGTATGCTCCTGGAGGGGAACCCATGCCGGTTTTTTTATTAAAATTTGGCGTGGAGTTCCCCTTCATGATTCATACCAAACACGGGACAGCGAGCGCGAGGCTTGCAGTACCCTGTTGCCGAGAGCCAGCGCAATGCATTCTCGTGCAGGTAGTCGCCTCTAGGACATGACTTGAGCAGCTGCTTCACACTTAAGTCGTGTCCAAGTTGCCTCGCAAAGTCGAGCTGTCCCTCTGTCAACCGGCACACGAGTCGCCCCCCCCAAGTCGGATCGTCTTCATCCGACTTCCCGGGCGAACTCTATTCAAATCAATGGGCTCCCATAGGGAACCATTCATTTTCAATAGAGCGCCGCTGACATTTTTATTTACTATAGCAGTGCGCCGCCGGTTCATGCGCTCAATTAAGGATTTATCCGGCGCACCAATTAAGGTATGAACCGGCGCAGCGCACTGTTGATAGTAAATCACCCCCTGTGTCTCCCTGCACAGAATTGTCATCTCTTCATAAAAGCTTCAACACACACTGACATAATGGCTGCTGGCCCACCTGATTATAGAAAGGGGACTGAGTTATCCATTCCTTCAAATTATTTGATCCTGTGTCATTATTTTTGCCCATGGTAGTGGGAAGCCCAAACCTCATGCCTAATTCTAACCAGATAAAGAAAAGAGGGGACATTTTTAGGCTCCATGCACACTGGATGCTAAAATAATGTTATAAAAACGCCAGTCTTTCAACGGTTTTTAACGTTTTTGCAATAGCGTTTATTAGCGTTTTTCCGCATTAACGTTTTTTAGCGTATTTTTTTTTAAAAACATTAAAAAAACGCTGGTGAGCCACGTTTTTGAGCGTTTATCAACGTTTTTTCAGCGTTTATGAGTGTTTGGCTTTTTTTGTGGTCAGAAAAACTACTCCTGAACGCGATTTTTAGGGCGTTCAGAAAACAGCCCATAAACGCCACTTCTGATAAACGTCCAAAAATGTCCATAGGATAATATAGAGTGGAGTTTAAGGGCTCTAAAAAAAAACGCCCAAACTCCAAAAAAGGGCCGTTTATGAGCTCCAGTGTGCATGGAGCCTTAAATGGGATTCTTATAAGTGCCAACTGTCTAGAAGCAAGTGTACCTCTTTTAAGAGACTTCCCCTCACTTGTTATGTTTACAACAGGGGCGGAACTGCAGATCATGGTGCCCCATGGTAAAGTTTTTATGGCGCCTCCAGGCAACCTCTCTGCTGTCATTGATTTTAACATATAGTAGTATATCTAAATTTAAGGACAGGTAGCAGGAAAGCTGTCAGAATGATCCGTACATTTGTAGGGATTAGAGCTGTGATTAGGAGTTTTTTTTAGGGAAGAGGGGAGAACTATTGCATGAAATTAACATTCAACCTTCATTTTCCACCAGTAGCTTTTTAGCCTTTTTCTTTTAGCATCTCAGATACTTAGGTTCCTTTCACATTAGCGGTATCTTTTACCGTTCTCTGAAAAGCAATCCTTGGCAGATCACTTTTCAGAGGATGGTGAAAGGAGGTTAGCAGGTGTTCAGAAGGGGATGCTTCTGCCTCCAGGTGCATTTTTTTTTTCTTTTTAAAAACTTTTACTCTTTTTTCCAATTGCCAAATGGCAATTATATGTAGCGGCCTCACCCCATCTCCTTTGTCTAGGGGTATGTCACACGACAGGGTGAGATGCGCTACGGCCCATGTCCTCCCCATAGCTGGGGGTGAGGTGAAGGCCAGTACCAGATATCTCCTCGGGCCTATGTGCTTTTGTCTAGAATACAGTCCTGCTGTGTCAACACTTCCCTCTGCTCCCATTAACCAGAGTTCCACACACCGATCACAGTCCAACTCTTGCTTTATTGTACATCTCACAATAAACAGTGCTTCAGTAGCCATCTGGTTGCGACTTGATAACATGTTGATATGGGGAATGAGCAGGTCGAGGCACTATCCTGGTTATTAACTAAACCACTGCGATCTCGCCAGCGGTTACTATAGCATTTAGCTAGAAAGGACTTAGAATCTGAGAGTCTCTACCAGCGACTCAAGAGAACGTAGATAGGAGTACCTTTGCTGCGCTGCGGCCCCTATCAGGGGAAGATGTCCCTCCAAGGGAGTTACCAGAGGCCCATCTGTCACTGGGTTGATCCTGCTCCAGACTCTCCGGACGGGTAGCCTCCTCACCTCAGACATGGGCCCCATCCACCTCAGGGACCCTCGGACGTTTCCACCCTCGCGGGATCCAGTCGAAGTCACTGGACCCCAGGTCTCCTAGTTTAGTACCTCACCCCAGGCTGAAGGTGCCTGGGATGGACTCCAACTCCATCCCGGTCAGGCCTAGGGCGCCTGGGCCGGAATCCAGAACCGCCCGCACCCAGGCCTAAGGTGCCTGGGCGCGTGAAGAAGATCCTCCAGAAGACCTCGTGGTTAGGGCGTCTCCCCCTTTTATCTCCTCCCATCGACACCACGGCGGGTTCCCCGCCCTCGCCGTACCATCTCCGGAAAGGGACAAAAAGCGTAGCACTATCATGGCAAATCTACCTTGAGCCTCCAGGTACCCCGCCACCCAGAGGCCAAGGAGATTATTACACCATCCAATCCTCCACGAACACAAATGGTCCACTATTCCCATACTTACACACCTGGGTGTCCCACCTAAATTTAGAGACCCCGCTACATACTCCCCCCTGTGATTTGACGCTGGTCCCCAGCGTCTGGTGCAAGCCCATGTCTCCCATGGAGTGATGACACAAGCTCAGCCCCAGAGGCTATCCCTAAATTTTTGAACCTCAACCATACCAAGACCTGCTCAAAGGGTAAAGGGAATATAAAACAATAAAACTTTTCCCTAAAAACATCTATCATGTACACATATACAATCCCTCCCATCACTGTCTAAGAACCACCCCATACTCAGCAGTCTTGACAGACGAATCTCCTGCAGAGGGAAGAAAGAAAAAAAAAACACAACACACAAAATAAAATCACATCCTGACATTTTTGTGTTAATTTGGAATGAATGGGTCCATCAACCAATTGACCCATTCGCTCCAATGAGTAAAGTGATGCGCGTGTAAAAAAAAAAAAACAGCCGTTGCACAACACTGCCACCTGGTGACAGTGCCGCGGTAATAACACTTGGTGCAATCTTCATTCTTCCTGCGTCCCTACACTAATTCTACCCTAAAGTCTGTCTTTGAACTGTGAGGAAGAGAGAACAAACAAAAACTGCTCTCATTCCTCCTGAAGAGTAGAAAACAAAAGCCCAAATAAAAAAAAAAAATAGGGCACAGTTCGGATGCTCCGGCAAGAACACCTCTGGAAGACTGTAGGAAAGGAAACAACAAGTGAGTCTCTTCTCACAAATAGAACTTCGGGTCAGGTAAGAACAAGGGCTTCAGATGCTTATCAAAAACCTCAATTGAATAGTCAGCATCCTCTCCATCTTTCCTGCAGATGCGCACCTTGTCTGCGTGGATATGGCGGCCCCACATCCAGTCTGCTCTGCAGTCCCGAAGCTTTTTCGACACAGGTGGCGAACAGGACAAATATCTTCGTGCATGGGGTACTTTGAGCTTTTCCCAAACAAATTCGTCATACCATCTCTGACGTATGACCTCAACTTCAAAAAGTAAGTCCCGAGGCAAGTAGGGATATTCCCACCCATACTCACGGGTGACTCTCTGTGAGAAAAGTCGTTGCAATCTGGCCAAAGGAGGCATGGCTTCTCGCTCACCTTCTCCGGGTTGAACGATGGCCTCCGGGTGCCGAGGTACTTTCACTACCTCTGATGGCTTTTCTCTCGGTGCTCGTAGTGAGGCTCGCTGCATCCCCGCCACCAAGACGGGCGATGTTGTAGATTGTGGGAAGGCACTTTGAGGACTAGACTTCCTCGTAGACTCTGGGGCTTGTACCCGGGGCATGCTGTCTCCTATTGACATAGGGGAATCCTGCGGTACACGTAACACAGGCAATGGGCGTTTGTCCCAGCCCTTCCGATGAAACAGTTCATCAATCTCCCCGTCATCTCCACAATCTGACAGCGACTCTAGGTCGGAAGTGTCATACATCTCAGCGGGAAGGTAGTCTCTGGTAGACGTGGTACTACCCTCCCTTGCGGGCTCCCCTGGCTGTGGACCCCCGACATCTCCAACCACCACCACAGTCCCAGCCCCTGGCTCACCTTGACCTTTTGTAGAACTGGGATGTCCAGGACTCTTCCAACCGGATCCATCCAGGCCAGGCAAGCGACGGGGTGAAGCTCGACCACGACCACAGGAGGCCTGCACCAGGCCAACTTTCCTCTTCGGAGGTGGGAGCAGAGAATCTGTGGTGACCGAAGCAGCATCCTCGGATTTTTCTCTCTCAGTCTCTGATTGGGCAGTCACATCGCCCTGGTCAATGCGTACGGGAACCTCCGCAAAGGCCTGGATCTCTCCTTCCAGAGTAGCGGTACCTGTGAGGCTGTTGAGGCGAAGGGCCCGGGGCCTTACTGTGGATGGCTCCACCTCGAACAAAAACTCTTTGCATGCCTCGCAACGCCCGAATGGCTTCAGGTGGACCACCAGTCCCGAGCATCCGGGACAGATCACGCCGAGGGCCTCTGTGTCTCTGCATGAGTACAAAGCCAACTGTCCTCGGGGCCTGAGTCTTATCCCCGTGTCTGTAAGGGGAGCAGCGAACGTAGTCATCTTCGTGGGGTAGGGAACCGGAATCCACAGGGAGCTTGAGGCCATCCCGACTGTCTGCTGCTCCATCACGCACTGACCACGCGCCGAAGTCTCCACGTGAGTTCCTCCACATGGCCAGACTCCTCCCATGACTTGCACGTTTTCGCGGGCTTCCTTCAAGCTCCGCCCACGAACTGCGCAGTCACGGGGTGCCTCGTGGCGCAGTGCAATAAAAGCCCCCACATGTAGTACTTTACACGGCTGGACTCCTCCCTCTTCTCTCTCCTCTGCATGGGCCTTTCCCGTCCTAGGGTCATTTCCACGACTTTGAGCAGGGATGCACTTTGGCCAATCACATGGCCAACCTGCTCGGAACTCCTCCGGGCAGCAAAGTCCAGACACAGCCATTCTTTCTTCCAAAGTCAAAACACATATCATCCCGGACTCACGAGCCCCCACGTGTAGCGGCCTCACCCCATCTCCTTTGTCTAGAGGTATGTCACACGACAGGGTGAGATGCGCTACGGCCCATGTCCTCCCCATAGCTGTGGGTGAGGTGAAGGCCAGTACCAGATATTTCCTCGGGCCTATGTGCTTTTGTCTAGAATACAGTCCTGCTGTGTCAACACTTCCCTCTGCTCACATTAACCAGAGTTCCACACACCGATCACAGTCCAACTCTTGCTTTATTGTACATCTCACAATAAACAGTGCTTCAGTAGCCACCTGGTTGCGACTTGATAACATGTTGATACGGGGAATGAGCAGGTCGAGGCACTATCCTGGTTATTAACTAAACCACTGCGATCTCGCCAGCGGTTACTATAGCATTTAGCTAGAAAGGACTTAGAATCTGAGAGTCTCTACCAGCGACTCAAGAGAACGTAGATAGGAGTACCTTCGCTGCGCTGTGGCCCCTATCAGGGGAAGATGTCCCTCCAAGGTAGTTACCAGAGGCCCATCCGTCACTGGGTTGATGCTGCTCCAGACTCTCCGGACGGGTAACCTCCCCGGCCTCCTCACCTCAGACATGAGCCCCATCCACCTCAGGGACCCTCGGACGTCTCCACCCTCGCGGGATCCAGGCGAAGTCACTGGACCCCAGGCCTCCTAGTTTAGTACCTCACCCCATGCTGAAGGTGCCTGGGATGGACTCCAACTCCATCCCGGTCAGGCCTAGGGCGCCTGGGCCGGAATCCAGAACCGCCCGCACCCAGGCCTAAGGTGCCTGGGTGCGTGAAGAAGATCCTCCAGAAGACCTCGTGTTTAGGGCGTCTCCCCCTTTTATCTCCTCCCTTCGACACCACGGTGGGTTCCCCGCCCTCGCCGTACCATCTCCGGAAAGGGACAAAAAGGGTAGCACTATCATGGCAAATCTACCTTGAGCCTCCAGCTACCCCGCCACCCAGAGGCCAAGGAGATTATTACACCATCCAATCCTCCACGAACACAAATGGTCCACTATACCCATACTTACACACCTGGGTGTCCCACCTAAATTTAGAGACCCCGCTACATATACATTTCAGGACCACACAGCAACTGCAAGCCAAGTGTTTGGCTTACCTGTGGGATGTGGCCTCTTCCACTTACAATGGCACCTGTCAAACTCTGCATGTAGTGTTAAAATTGCCGCACTGTGATGCAAAGCATTGCAGCCATGGCAGTGTGTACTGTTCTGACCAGGACCATGTCTGCTTGTAGATGGGAGGTCGGGGAACAGTAAAAATGCTGATCAACGCCTGTTTTTACAGCCCCTTTGTTGTTTGTGCGAATGGAATATTAATGTAAATTCTAAGCCTTCTCCTTTCTTCCACTGACACAGCAAGCAATTGCTGAAATAAGTTGCCTAGTAAAAGGTTAAAAAAAAAAAAAAAAAGATTTGTAGTAGCAATAATAATGAACATCACATTATTTTTTTATTATGATAATATGGCGTAATTGTCAGTACTTCTGCACACAATTACTCTCTCACTCTAATACAAACTTCTTTAACTTCTTCAATACTAGGCACTTTTACCCCTTCCTGCCCAGGCCAATTTTCAGCTGTCACACTGTGAATGAAAATTGCGCGGTCAGGCAAAGATGTATCCAAATGAAAATTTTAGCATTTTTTTCACACAAATAGAGCTTTCTTTTGGTGTTATTTGATCACTGTTGGGTTTTTTTATGTTTTGCTAAAAAAAACAAAAAATGACCGAAAAATGTGAAAAATTTGAAAAAAATAGTTTTTCTTAGTTTCTGTCAGATTTTTTTTTACATTTTCTCCATCACTGATGTGTGCTGATGAGGCTGCACTGGCACCGAAGGGCACTGATGGGGTGGCACTGATGAGGAGGCACAAATATGCAGCACTGATGGGCACTGATAGGTGGCACTGATATGCAGCACTGATGAGCACTGATAGGTGGCACTGTTGGGCACTGATAGGCGGAACTTATGGGTAATGGTAGGCAGCACAGATAGGCGGCACTGATGGGCACTAAGGAGATGGCACTGATGAGCAGGCACTGATGGTCACTGAAAGGGAGCACTGCCTGGCATCACTGATGTGCACAGATTGACATCACTGGGCACAGATTGGCATCACTGATGGGCACTGACTGTCATCACTGATGGGCACTGTTGGGGCTGCACTGATAATCCGACACTGTACAGGTCTCTGATCGTCTCTCCTCTTCTTACACTCTGTCAGTGTGAGGTGAGGAGAGCCGATAACCAGCATTTCCTTGTTCACATGTGATCAGCTGTGATTGGACACAGCTGATCACATGGGTAAAGAGCCCCGTCGTTGGTTCTTTATCGAGATCGGGGTTGCGCCTGTGATTGCCGTGATGCGTTATGCTTTAAAAATGCACTGATTACTGTGTAAATGTCACTTGTAGGAAAGGGGTTAACACTAGGGGCGATCAAGGAGTTAAATGTGTGTTCCCTAGATGTGTTGTAACTGTATGGGGATGTGACTGACTGGGGGAGGAGACATATCATTTGTTCCTACTTAGTAGGAACAAACAATATGTCTCCTCTCCCCTGACAGAACAGGAATTTGTGCGTTTACACACACAATGCCCATGCTGGTGCTCGTGCCTGCGATCGTGCATGGCCGGCGGCAATCGCGCCCGCCGGCAACACGCATCGAGGTCCCCCGCTCTTAAAGGGTTCAATGTACCCATACAGGGATTTGCCCAGCAGAGCCATTCTGCCATGTATATCAACATGAGCCGGTCAGCAAGCGGTTAATCTGTGACTTTTTTGCAGGGCTTCAAACAGATGTTTAGTAGATTTTTACCTGAGGAGACATTCTGGATTTTTTTTACAACCTGCAATAAGCATACAGGGTTAATTTCATTGCTGGCTAGGTTGACCAGAAGCTCTGATGGAAATAACTGTACACCGCTAAGACAGCTAAACAAATTCTCCTTACTTTGCAGCCTGCAAAGGGGATCTGTGACTAGCAACAGTAATGCTGTGCATCTGACATAAGTTGTTCTTGATTGGGAATGTCATTGGTAATGTCATAGTGGGTATAGGATCAGGGTCAACAGCAATGCCTGCAATCCTTAATAATACAGTGATTTATTTGTGCTGTCTTCACATGCGCACATTGGGGCCCTGTTCCATCCTTATGGGCTGCTATGGATATTGTTACACCACTGGTCTACAGGATAGGAACTGAATGGAAATCTCTAGATTCCCACACAGATGGCAAACAAATAAATAAAAATTTAATAATTCGTTGCTCTATCCAAAATTCCAAAAATAAGTTTTGGCCCTTTTTCTTATACCTTCATCATCCTTCTGAAAAAAAAAAAAAAACCTGCATCAATCTAATTGATGAATACGATTTTTAGAAGGTAATAGGTAATTTTTAGACTTAAGCCTCGTATACACGACCGTTTTTCTCGGCAAGAAACGACAAGAAAACTGCTGGGAGAGCTTTCTTGCCGAGAAAACCGTTCATGTGTATGGTTTCTTGTCAAGAAAACTGCCGGGAATCTCGACAAGAAAAATAGAGAACCTGCTCTCTATTTTCTCGTCAGGATTCTCGTTTTTCTCATCGGGATTCTCTACGGCCTGTTTCCCGATGAGAAAACTGGTCATGTGTATGCTTTTCCGAGTCTTAAAAAATCGCGCATGCTCAGAATCAAGTATGAGACGGGAGTGCTCTTTCTGGTAAAACTAGCGTTCGTAATGGAGATAGCACATTCGTCACGCTAAAACGAACTGAAATCACGAAGACTGAAAAGCGCGAATCGTCTCTCCCCAAACTTTTACTAACACGCGGTAACACGAGGTCAGCAAAAGCAGCCCAAGGGGTGGCGCCATGGGAAACAAACTTCCCCTTTATACTGCCGTCGTACGTGTTGTACGTCACCACGCTTTTCAACGACAAGATTTGGAATTGACAGTGTGTATGCAAGGAAAGCTTGACAAGAATCTCGTGGAGAAAACCAACGTTTTTTTTTTACGACGGGATTCTCGGCTGTGTGTACGAGGCTTAAGTATTCTTGAAGGGTAGAGATTGCACTGGACTGACTTGGTTGGTCACTGGTTGTAGATAGGAGGTCCAAAAGGCAAGGTAAGAAAGGATTCTTTCCATTGTTTGATGCTTGACTGTTTTGTGAAGATGGTAAGCCCTGTTATGGGTATGGGCTGTTACCTCAGGGTGCGGCCAGGTGGTCTCTCCAGTAGTGATCAAAAGAGGTGAATGTAAAGGAGCGCTCGAAAAAAAATTATAAAAATAATAATAATAATAATAATAAAAAAAATGAGGATAAAACAAAAAGTAGAATAAATAAAAGTGGAATAAAAGTGGAATAAATAAAACACGTCCTTTGTCCCCCGAAACGCATTGGCTATATTTCACCATCTGTACTCCAAATAAAGAGGATTCTTTCACAGCTACTGCATTTCGGGTGCCCCTTTACATTCACCTCCTTTGATTGTTAGACTAAGGGCTGGCTGATTTTGGAAAAATTACACCATTTTGTTTGTACAAGATAACATTAAACATACAATCTAAAGACTGGTGGTATAATACAGTGGATGAATAGAGCAGGAGCAAATAACATTTCACTGCAAGAACCTGTACAGGCCGAGCGTAAGTTAGAATGAAACCAGAAAGTTCTAATAAAACCCGTTCAATATTTCAAACTTTACTATTATAAATTCCTGACAGGCTTGTATAAAGAAATAACATTTCCTAAGCCAGTATTGATTTAATAAAGTTGCTAGACTTCACGGGTAGCATGATAAATGGTTTTCAGGTACAGTAGTACATTTGATTGGAGCCTTGCTTTTCATGTCAAACACAGACAGAATACTGCCCATATGCACATTTACAAAAGCATTTCTGTTCAATGCTGTTTTTCAAACTGCTTGGCTACATTTCTAACACTTTCTTAATGTCCGAAATATTGTGTTTTTGTCTGGAACTTTGTCACTTTTGTTTTGTTAATAAATATTTTTTTTAGAAGCAATGTAAGGTGAAATAATTGATAGCTGATATTTAAAATAACTGAACATAAACAACATTATACAAAAGACAGCATTAGGATGTAAAAGGACCTGGTAGATAGGCTCAGCAATGGCATGCAATGCCAAACTGCTGCTAACAAAGCAAACAGAATATTGGCATGTATTAAAAGGAGATTAACTGCAGAGATAAAACTATAATTCTTCTACTCTACAAGACTCTGGTCCGGCTGCACCTGGAGTATGCTGTCCAGTTCTGGGCACCAGTCCTCTGGAAGGATGTACTGGAGATGGAGCGAGTACAAAGAAGGGCAACAAAGCTAAGGCCCCATGCACACGAGACGCAGGTGCAAACTCTGCTGAACACACGTTTTTAAACGCTGAAACCGGCGTTTATAAACGCGCGTTTTGCCGCGTTTGCGGCCGCGTTTAGCGGCGTTTAACCGCGTTTGCGTTTATAAGCGTTTCATCATAGACCCTCCCTAAGCTCAAAAAACAGTAAATTTTAACCATTTCAGCCAGTTTGTGAGACCAGAGTGAGTAGCAGCAGCTGAGAGAGCAGCAGTGTACTTGTATTTAGCGTATCACTTGCCACATCATCTGCCACAAGTTGTGGATTGTCCACTTGCCATGTCACCTGCCACGTCACCTGGCCACATCACCTGGCCACGTCACCTGGCCACGTCACCTGCCACAAGTTGTGGATTGTCCACTTGCCACGTCACCTTGCCACATCACGTGCCACGTCACCTGCCACAAGTTGTGGATTGTCCACTTGCCACGTTACCTGGCCACGTCACCTGGCCATGTTACCTGCCACGTCACCTGGCCACGTTACCTGCCACGTCAGCTGGCCACGTCAACTGCCACAAGTTGTGGATTGTCCACTTGCCACGTCACCTGCCACGTCACCTGGCCACGTCACCTGCCACAAGTTGTGGATTGTCCACTTGCCATGTCACCTGGCCACATCACGTGCCACGTCACCTGGCCACTTCACCTGCCACAAGTTGTGAATTGTCCACTTGCCACGTCACCCGCCACGTCACCTGGCCACATCACCTGGCCACGTCACCTGCCACGTCACCTGGCCACGTCACCTGCCACAAGTTGTGGATTGTCCACTTGCCACGTCACCTGGCCACGTCACCTGGCCACGTTACCTGCCACGTCACCTGCCACGTCACCTGGCCACGTCACCTGCCACAAGCTGTGGATTGTCCACTTGCCACGTCACCTGGCCACGTCACCTGGCCACATCACCTGACACAAGTTGTTGATTGTCCACTTGCCACTTTACCTGCCACAAGTTGTGGATTGTCCACAATGCGATGCAAGCAATTACAGTTTTCTTTTATATTTTTTAATAGTTTTTCATCATTTGCCATCATTTTTGAGATTTCTAATGTTAAAAAATAGGTCACCTTTAAAAACGCTTATAAACGCAAACGCGGCAAAACGCCAGTACCGCGTTTAGCCGCGTTTAGCCGCGTTTAGTAGCGTTTAGCGTCTGAAATTTGAAAACTTTTGCGTCTGAACCCATTTTTTTGCTTCTGGAAAAACGAGGTTAAACGCAACTGCTTGTAAACGCCAAAAAACGAGAGTGTGTGCATGGACACATAGGATAACATTGAATGGGTTCAGGAGCAGTTGAAAAAAGCGTCCAACTGCCTCTGAACGCGCGTTCAACAGCAAATAACAGCGTCTCGTGTGCATGGGGCCTAATAAAGGGTCTGGAGGATATTAGTTATGAAGAAAGGTTGCGAGCACTGAACCTATTCTCTCTAGAGAAGAGACGCTTGAGAGGGGATATGATTTCAATTTACAAATACCATACTGGTGACCCCACAATATGGATAAAACTTTTTCGCAGAAGGGAGTTTAACAAAACACGTGGCCACTCATTAAAATTAGAAGAAATTAGGTTTAACCTTAAACTACGTAGAGGGTTCTTTACGGTAAGAGCGGCTGGATGTGGAAATCCCTTTTCACAGGCGGTGGTTTCAGCGGGGAGCATCGATGGTTTCAAGAAACTATTAGATAAGCACCTGAACCACCACAACATACAGGGATATACAATGTAATACTGACATATAATCACACACATAGGTTGGACTTGGTGGACTTGTTTCTTTTTTCAACCTCACCTTCTATGTAACACCAAAAGTAAGAGATGAAATTATAATTATTCTGTGTATTATGAACAGATAGCTGTGTCCATCACAGAACTATCTTAACCACTTAACGACCGCCCACTGTAAATATACGTCAGCAGAATGGCACCGACAGGCAGAATCACGTACATATACGTGATTGCCTTTGTATAGTTGGGGGGTCCGATCGGACCCCCCTTCTTTACAGTGGGTGGTCGTTTTACCTTCGGGAGCGATCCGGCATGAGGGGACGGCCGTTCGATTCCGGCCACCCCCTCTCGATCGCTCCCGGCGAATGAGAGAGCTTCCCCTGCCTGCCAGGAAGGAGGAAGTGATGTCATCTCTCCTGGGGCGCCTCATATACCGAGCGCCGTACAGGAGAAGATGCAGGTTAGTGCACACAACACTACACTGACACCAGGACACATAGGCACATAAATCGCCCCCCCCAGGCCCCCCAGACACCCCCAGATCACCCCCAGCCCCCCCATCCCCCAGTCACAGTGTCACTGATTGCAGTGACCATTTACAGGTCCTTCTCCAAAAATTAGCATATTGTGATAAAGTTCATTATTTTCTGTAATGTACTGATAAACATTAGACTTTCATATATTTTAGATTCATTACATACAACTGAAGTAGTTCAAGCCTTTTCTTGTTTTAATATTGATGATTTTGGCATACAGCTCATGACAACCCAAAATTCCTATCTCAAAAAATTAGCATATCATGAAAAGGTTCTCTAAACAAGCTATTAACCTAATCATCTGAAACAACTAATTAACTCTAAACACCTGCAAAAGATTCCTGAGGCTTTTAAAAACTCCCAGCCTGGTTCATTACTCAAAACCGCAATCATGGGTAAGACTGCCGACCTGACTGCTGTCCAGAAGGCCATCATTGACACCCTCAAGCAAGAGGGTAAGACACAGAAAGAAATTTCTGAACGAATAGGCTGTTCCCAGAGTGCTGTATCAAGGCACCTCAGTGGGAAGTCTGTGGGAAGGAAAAAGTGTGGCAGAAAACGCTGCGCAACGAGAAGAGGTGACCGGACCCTGAAGAAGATTGTGGAGAAGGACCGATTCCAGACCTTGGAGGACCTGCGGAAGCAGTGGACTGAGTCTGGAGTAGAAACATCCAGAGCCACCGTGAACAGGCGTGTGCAGGAAATGGGCTACAGGTGCCGCATTCCCCAGGTCAAGCCACTTTTGAACCAGAAACAGCGGCAGAAGCGCCTGACCTGGGCTACAGAGAAGCAGCACTGGACTGTTGCTCAGTGGTCCAAAGTACTTTTTTCGGATGAAAGCAAATTTTGCATGTCATTCGGAAATCAAGGTGCCAGAGTCTGGAGGAAGACTGGGGAGAGGGAAATGCCAAAATGCCTGAAGTCCAGTGTCAAGTACCCACAGTCAGTGATGGTCTGGGGTGCCATGTCAGCTGCTGGTGTTGGTCCACTGTGTTTTATCAAGGGCAGGGTCAATGCAGCTAGCTATCAGGAGATTTTGGAGCACTTCATGCTTCCATCTGCTGAAAAACTTTATGGAGATGAAGATTTCATTTTTCAGCACGACCTGGCACCTGCTCACAGTGCCAAAACCACTGGTAAATGGTTTACTGACCATGGTATTACTGTGCTCAATTGGCCTGCCAACTCTCCTGACCTGAACCCCATAGAGAATCTGTGGGATATTGGGAAGAGAAAATTGAGAGACGCAAGACCCAACACTCTGGATGAGCTTAAGGCCGCTATCGAAGCATCCTGGGCCTCCATAACACCTCAGCAGTGCCACAGACTGGTTGCCTCCATGCCACGCCGCATTGAAGCAGTCATTTCTGCAAAAGGATTCCCGACCAAGTATTGAGTGCATAACTGAACATAATTATTTGAAGGTTGACTTTTTTTGTATTAAAAACACTTTTCTTTTATTGGTCGGATGAAATATGCAAATTTTTTGAGATAGGATTTTTGGGTTTTCATGAGCTGTATGCCAAAATCATCAATATTAAAACAAGAAAAGGCTTGAACTACTTCAGTTGTGTGTAATGAATCTAAAATATATGAAAGTCTAATGTTTATCAGTACATTACAGAAAATAATGAACTTTATCACAATATGCTAATTTTTTGAGAAGGACCTGTATTTAGTGATCACTGCAATCAGTGACATTTGTGACTGTAAAAGTGTCACTACATTTAGTCTTAGGTCCAGTGTAGCCCCCTAACCCCCCCTAATAAAGGTTTAACCCCCTGATCACCCCCCAGATAACCCTTTCACCCCCTATCACCACTGTCACTAAGTTATAATTTTTCTGATCGATGTCTTAGCGTCGGTGATGCTGATCGGTAGCCAGTAATTTTTTTTAGGTTCGCCGCAGGTTTTTATAGTGTCGGGTACCCCCATATATTACCTAATGAAGGTTTAACCCCCTTGATCGCCCCCCAGGTAACCCTTTCACCCCCTATCACCACTGTCACTAAGTTATAATTTTTCTGATCGATGTCTTAGCGTCGGCGATGCTGATCGGTAGCCAGTAATTTTTTTTAGGTTCGCCGCAGGTTTTTATAGCGTCGGGTACCCCCATATATTACCTAATAAAGGTTTAACCCCCTTGATCACCCCCCAGGTAACCCTTTCACCCCCTAGCACCGCCGTCGCTATGCGATCATTTTTCTGATCGATGTCTTAGCGTCGGTGATGCTGATCGGTAGCCAGTAATTTTTTTTAGGTTCGCCGCAGGTTTTTATAGCTTCGGGTACCCCCATATATTACCTAATAAAGGTTTAACCCCCTTGATCGCCCCCCCAGGTAACCCTTTCACCCCCTATCACCACTGTCACTAAGCGATAATTTTTCTGATCGATGTCTTAGCGTCGGCGATGCTGATCGGTAGCCAGTAATTTTTTTTAGGTTCGCCGCAGGTTTTTATAGCGTCGGGTACCCCCATATATTACCTAATAAAGGTGTAACCCCCTTGATCACCCCCCAGGTAACCCTTTCACCCCCTAGCACCGCCGTCACTATGCGATCATTTTTCTGATCGATGTCTTAGCGTCGGTGATGCTGATCGGTAGCCAGTAATTTTTTTTAGGTTCGCCGCAGGTTTTTATAGCGTCAGGTACCCCCATATATTATCTAATAAAGGTTTAACCCCCTGATCGCCCCCCAGGTAACCCTTTCACCCCCTATCACCACTGTCGCTAAGCAATTATTTTTATGATCGTTGTCTTAGTGTCGGTGATGCCAATAGGTAGCCAGTAATTTTTTTTTAGGTTCGCCGTCAGGTTTTTATATAGCGTCAGGTACCCCCATATATTACCTAATAAAGGTTTTAACCCCCTAATTGCCCCTAGTTAACCCTTTCACCAGTGATCATCATATAAGTGTTACGGGTGACGCTGGTTAGTTAGTTTGCTTTTTATAGTGTCAGGGCACCCGCCGTATATAACCCAATAAAGGTTTAACCCCCTGATCGCCCGGCGGGTGATATCAGTTAGGTTTTAGCGTCAGAGAGGGTCTGCGTCACACCCCAGGCAGCGTCAGGTTAGTGCCAGTAGCGCTAACACCCACACGTGAAGCATACACCCCCCTTAGTGGTATAGTATCTGAACAGATCAATATCTGATCTGATCAGATCTATACTAGCGTCCCCAGCAGTTTAGGGTTCCCAAAAACGCACTGTTAGTGGGATCAGCCCAGATACCTGCTAGCACCTGCGTTTTGCCCCTCCGTCCAGCCCAGGCCACCCAAGTGCAGTATCGATCGATCACTGTCACTTACAAAACACAACACACATAACTGCAGCGTTCGCAGAGACAGGCCTGATCCCTGCGACTCCAGTGCTGTAGGAGGTGATTTCACCACCACAGTTAAAAAAAAAAGCATATATGCCGAAGCATTGGGGCAGCAGGAGCGGAGGAGCGATTTTGCTCCTAATGCCGCGTACATACGGTCGAAATTCCGACGGAGGCTTGCCCGTGGAAAAGTCCGACCATGTGTGTGCGGCATAACTTTTTTGCGGGAGGATGCCCCCATGCTTCGGCATATATAAATGGTGCATGTATGCCCATCATTAGAAGTGGGTGGATGAAGGGCGGTATTCTAATGGTGGGCATACCCACCGATCAATCTTTTTTTTTCGTTCAGCCAACAGGCTGCATGAAAAAAAAGATTACAATACATGTCCAACAAGGACCAGCAACATACTGGTATGTTGCTGGAATTTGAATGTTTATACCAGAATGATGCCTGCGGGTTTAGGTATCATCTTGGTATCATTCTTTTCAGCCAGCGGCCGGCTTTCATGTAAAAGCAATCCTAGTGGCTAATTAGCCTCTGGACTGCTTTTACAAGCAGTGGGAGGGAATGTCCCCCCCGGATATAAAAAGCGCCATTGAGAAATTGGGAAAGCATTTTATCACACCGATCTTGGTGTGGTCAGATGCTTTGAGGGCAGAGGAAAGATCTAGGGTCCAATAGACCCCAGTTTTTTCAAAAAAGAGTACCTGTCATTACCTATTGCTATCATAGGGGATATTTACATTCCCTGAGATAACAATAAAAGTGATAAAAATAAATAAATATGGAAGCAACAGTTTAAAAATAAAATAAAAAAGCAAAATTAATAATAAAAAAAAAAAAAAAAGCACCCCTGTCCTGCCCTGCTCTTGCCCAATGGCGAACGCAAGCGTCGGTCTGGTGTCATATGTAAACAGCAATTGCACCATGCATGTGAGGTATCACCGCGAAGGTCAGATCGAGGGCAGTAATTTTAGCAGTAGACCTCCTCTGTAAATCTAACGGGGTAACCTGTAAATGCTTTTAAAGGCTTTTAAAAATGTATGTAGTTTGTCGCCAATGCGCGTTTGTGCGAAATTTTAAAGCATGTCGTGTTTGGTATCTATGTACTCGGCCTAAGATCATCTTTTTTATTTCATCAAACATTTGGGCAATATAGTGTGTTTTAGTGCATTAAAATTAAAAAAAGTGTATTTTTTCCCAAAAAAATGCGTTTGAAAAATCGCTGCGCAAATACTGTGTAGAAAAAAAAAATGCAACACCCACCATTTTATTCTGTAGGGCCTTTGCTTTAAAAATATATATAATGTTTGGAGTTTCAACATAATTTTCTTGCAAAAAAAAAATATGTTTTCATGTAAACAAAAAGTGTCAAAAAGGGCTTTGTCTTCAAGTGGTTAGAAGAGTGGATGTAAGCTTCCTAATGTTGTGTATAAAATGCCAGAACAGTTCAAAACCCCCCCAAATGACCCCATTTTGGAAAGTAGACACCCCAAGCTATATACTGAGAGGCATGTCGAGTCCATGGAATATTTTATATGTTGACACAAGTTGCGGAAAAGATAAATTTTTTTTTTTTTTGCACAAAGTTGTCACTAAATGATATATTGCTCAAACATGCCATGGGCATATGTGGAATTACACCCCAAAATACATTCTGTTGCTTCTCCTGAGTACGGGGATACCACATGTGTGAGACTTTTTGGGAGCCTAGCCGCGTACGGGACCCCAAAAACCAAGCACCGCCTTCAGGCTTTCTAAGGGTGTAAATTTTTGATTTCACTTCTCACTGCCTATCACAGTTTCGGAGGCCATGGAATGCCCAGATGGCACAAAACCCCCCCAAATGACCCCATTTTGGAAAGTAGACACCCCAAGCTATTTGCTGAGAGGTATTGTGAGTATTTTGCAGATCTCGCTTTTTGTCACAAAGTTTTGAAAATTGAAAAAAAAAAGAAAAAAAAAATGTTCTTTCTTCATTTTCAAAAACAAATGAGAGCTGTAAAATACTCACCATGCCTCTCAGCAAACAGCTTGGGGTGTCTACTTTCCAAAATGGGGTCATTTGGGGGGGTTTTGTGCCATCTGGGCATTTTATGGCCTTCAAAACTGTGATAGGTAGTGAGGAGTGAAATCAAAAATTTGCGCCCTTAGAAATCCTGGAGGCGGTGCTTGGTTTCCGGGGTCCCGTACGTGGCTAGGCTCCTAAAAAGTCCCACACATGTGGTATCCCCGTACTCAGGAGAAGCAGCAGAATGTATTTTGGGGTGCAATTCCACATATAACCATGGCATGTGTGAGCAATATATCATTTAGTGACAACTTTTTGTAATTTTTTTTTTTTGTCATTATTCAATCACTTGGGACAAAAAAAAAATATTCAATGGGCTCAACAGGCCTCTCAGCAATTTCCTTGGGGTGTCTACTTTCTAAAATGGGGTCATTTGGGGGGGTTTTGTGCTATTTTGGCATTTTATGGCCTTCAAAACTGTGATAGGTAGTGAGGAGTGAAATCAAAAATTTGCGCCCTTAGAAATCCTGAAGGCGGTGCTTGGTTTCCGGGGTCCCGTACGTGGCTAGGCTCCTAAAAAGTCCCACACATGTGGTATCCCCGTACTCAGGAGAAGCAGCAAAATGTATTTTGGGGTGCAATTCCACATATAACCATGGCATGTGTGAGCAATATATCATTTAGTGACAACTTTTTGTAATTTTCTTTTTTTTTTTGTCATTATTCAATCACTTGGGACAAAAAAAAAAAATATTCAATGGGCTCAACATGCCTCTCAGCAATTTCCTTGGGGTGTCTACTTTCTAAAATGGGGTCATTTGGGGGGGTTTTGTACTGCCCTGTCATTTTAGCACCTCAAGAAATGAGATAGGCAGTCATAAATTAAAAGCTGTGTAAATTCCAGAAAATGTACCCTAGTTTGTAAACGCTATAACTTTTGCGCAAACCGATAAATATACGCTTATTGACATTTTTTTTACTAAAGACATGTGGCTGAATACATTTTGGCCTAAATGTATGACTAAAATTGAGTTTATTCGATTTTTCTTATAACAAAAAGTAGAAAATATCATTTTTTTTCAAAATTTTCGGTCTTTTTCCGTTTATATCGCAAAAAATAAAAATCGCAGAGGCAATCAAATACCATTAAAAGAAAGCTCTATTTGTGGGAAGAAAAGGACGCAAATTTCGTTTGGGTACAACATTGCATGTCCGCACAATTTACAGTTAAAGCAGCGCAGTGCAAAATTCTGAATTCACCTCTGGTCCTTTAGCTACCAAATGGTCCGGGGCTTAAGTGGTTAAAGATTCTGGAAAGTTTAATAGTTCACATGTATATGCATTCCAACTCTGTATATTATTTCCTGGAGCTCCACTATAATGAATATATACATGTAACACTGACCCACTGATTTCCCACTTATTGGTAAATTTGGTAAATTGCCAAATCAAATTCTGGGGGCACCCAAAGACATGAGAGGACAGTGGCACAATCCAACTGTTTATAGACAAATCAGGAAACACTCTGATTTTTGAGGGAAACCCCTGAGCTGGCTGATCAACCTCTGCCTGGGGAACTGGGGACTGGGTTGGGTTGTTTCTTGATCACGTTTTGCCCATGATGGCTTCCTGCCATAAACATTACATGCCGAGCTGAACTTATAGGTAAGAAAAGTGCCCTACAACGTCCTGGTGCACTGAGGAGAGATGGATTGTGCCTACAGTATCAATCCTCCTCTAACTTCTATGGCTAGCTTGATATTACATGGGTAACCTAACATGAACTTGCAGGTTGCCTATAAAGGGCAAATCAACGGGCTCATATAATTGCCAGTGCTCTACTGCTTGTACCTACCTTCTCTTTGCTCACCTGCTGCCGTGTTTCCCAGCCAGAGTAAAAAAGAACAAGCCCATAATTGCATTATGATATAACATGAAGGGAGTGCTTCCCATACCACTTTAGTGAGCAAACAAAGCCATGGGGGAAAAAGGGATGGTGAGGGTAAGCAGCAGAGGAGGGGACTATTAGGTCAACTTGTTACACTGCTTTTTATAGGGCACAGATTTAGATTAAGAAATTTAATATAAGGGTTTTTTTTCTTTTGGATTTACTCTAAATGACTGATAACCTTGGTTATAACAATTTATTAGAATCTTACTCTGATTGCCAGCTATAGGTATTAAATATGTATCTCATAATCCTGAATAGAAATAATTTTTTTGATGATTTAGATGCTTTTGTTCTTCACTAGATTTCAACAGGCACACTTGGGAAAAGTTTACCAGTCTTGTTAGGCTTTTCAGCTAATGATTTAACATCTTTTGAGACGAGAGCAGCACTATAAATTTATGGCTTTATATGTGCTGGTCTGTGAAAAAATACCATAAATTGTTATATTATTTGATAAATTCATTATGTTAATATATTTTCTCTGCCCAACGTTACAATACAATTTGTATGCACCTAACTAGGCAGGTTAGGTAGTTTATATGCTTGCTAATAACCCTTTTGCCAATCAGATACCGAATGACTTTGATTAAAAATTCACTCAGTGTAATTCTATATCTGTCTGAATCCATGATCATCATATTATGCACACTGTTTGACCATAAGAATGCATGTTCAAGCAATATATGTGTAGCACCCTCCTAGCTAGGCTGCTGGGTAAATTTACTTTTTGGCTACACTGTAGTGAATGGAGCGGTTGTTGATTGTCTTGGTCTAATCTGGATTCTTGAGCTGAGAGTTTGTTTGCCTCTCCCTGGCTCTTAAAGACATTTCTATATTATAGAACTGGGAGATTCAAATGATAAAATGAATATTTATCATGCCCCAGCCAATCCCTGGAATAAGGCATCCAGAAGGTGGCTGGGGAGATGATAAATGTGCAGGAAGCCTGGCAGATTGATTGTTCTTTCCTCATCAGGAAGGTTTAGGTTCTCCGGGAGGCTGTTTCCCCTGGATGATAGCCAGAGAGACAAGAAGCTGCAGTTGCTGGGCTGAGGGCCTGGGGAAGATTGCCTGAGAATTACACTTGATGGAGGGCACTTCATTGAGTCCTGGGTCTGGAGAAGGTTCTTGTTATCTCCCTCACTAATGATCTACACGTGGATGCTGAGTGGAAGACAACTCTTGGGAGACTGCGAATAAAGTTCTCACTGGGACTGATAGCTTTGCGAGTGCTATAAGGGAACTAAGTGTCAGAAGTGTCTTTGTAGACTGCTGCAGTAGGGTCTTAAATATACTGTCCGTTCCCTGCTAACTCTGGAGGGTTACTATTGAGAGATTAGGGACAAGTTTGTCCTCCCATCATTGTTAATGGTCATTTTGGCGTATCATATGACCCTAAACCCCTCTCCTGTTAAATGTACTTCAGCAATAAATACTAAGAAGACATCCCCTAGCCCAGAGGTGCTCAACCTCTTGGAAGCACAGGCCACTTAAGTGATTTGGTAACCGCTCGCAGTGCACAACGAAATTAAATGGTTCTGAATAAAAAAAATAAAAACTTTAAATAGCATAATTTACATTTTCCTGTCCAAGTGTAAAATGTGGTCACTGTTGTGACCCTTGACGCTACACCAGTGGTTGGGTAAGGTGTGGTAAAAATGTGCCTCAACAATGGTGTTTTTCTACCCCCCAAAACGCAAATGAAAACAAGCCCTTACTTTCCTGAGCCCTCTATAAGGCTGCTTTCACACTGATGCGCTGCGGTTTACCCACACTGCGGGTGCACCTGCGGCTTACCTGAGCGTTAGCTGCACTTTGCCATAGACTTCTATAATATCTTGTGGGTGTGGTGCACTTTTCTAAAAGCACACCAAAACTCCAGAAGTCAGAAGTTTTGGTGCGCTTTCAGAAAGCGCACCAAACCTGCAGGATAAAATAGAAGTGAGGTTCACTGGTTTGAGGTCAAGCGCCACATCACAGGGCTCAGAGGGCCACATGTGTGCATGGGACTGTGCTTGCGTAACTGACATCCTCTGTACTATTTGGGAGGGCCTGTGCATATTCTCAGTGGCCCCTTCATGTGAAAGCACCAGACACCTACCCTCACTGAGTACAATCTAAAAAAATTGGAAGTGGGTGAACAATATGAAGAAGAGTTAAAAATAATTTCACTTTAGTATGAGCTGGCTTTAATCAACACTGTTACCAGAGAAAAACTGCTGTTGGGTATAGAGATACCTACCTACCTACAGAAGCTTTCAAACCCCTGCCACTACATCCAAATCCCAGGCTGAATTGACAGGCAAAGCTCCAGTCTAATTATGCAGAGCTGCCCATCACTGAATGTCTGTGGATAGCCTTAGAACTTGATCAGATTTAATAACATGGACAATTATAATCATTTTCACACCATTAAGAGGTTAAAAGTATTTCCCCTTTTTTAATTCGTGAACTGCCTGTTCTACAATCATTATTTCACATTTGATCACTATTTAATTAACTATTGCTGCTAAAGAACTATAATTATTTAATTACAAATTAATTATTATCTCCCACATTTAATTTATGGTGAGCAATCATGAAAAGAAACCTATTAGACAATATTTATTGTCTAGAGGATCATGGAAATCTCACCTTGGAAAAAGAAAGGCACTCTGTAAAACAATTTTGAGCCAACATATTACATTTTAGTAGTACAAAAAACGCTATTAGTTATTTTATTTTTTTCCCTTAGGACAGTATAAAGAGCTGTGATGGTGTGTTAAGCTTGTTGATGCAGGTAGACATAATAACAGAAACAGCTAATGATATGTCAATGACCCTGAATGGAGTAGGGTCACAATTTGCTGTCAGAACAGCCTCAGTCTTTCAAGGAAGACTGTCACATAAATCTTGAACTATCTGTATGGAAATATTGAATATTGTCACTGAAAGCTCCTGCTGCATATTTTTTTCCATCATACGCGTAGTTTAAATTGCTTAGATTTGAGGCAGGTTTGCTGTTTCTGTAGACCAGTATTTTTTTTTATTATGGAACTATGGATTGGGACCCTAATTGGATCACGGATGTGTTTTTGTTGGGTCACCACATGACTGTGTAGTAAATATAGCCAAGTTGGTCTGCATGCAAAATTAATTGAGAACTTTCAAAAATAATAATGAACATCCACAATGTGGTATATAGTCTTTGTTATTAGTCTTTGTATGACTTTGTAGACATTTTGGTATCAACTGTATTGTTATTTTATTGGCATAGCCCCAAAAGAAAAAGGAGGAGTTCAACTCTAGTGGGAAAGGGTGGGGACTGCCAACATCCCAGTGGTAAGTCAAAAATACAAAGAAAAACCCTCTGTTGGGACTTTGAAGGCAATCACTCCACCCAAATAAATGTACAAATATGAATTAATCAAAAAATTTAATTTGTTACAAAATATTAAAACATAAATATGGAATGGTCCTACACAAGAAACTTACATTTCCAATTGACATAACCAGATAAAAAAAACATAAAACAACCACTATTTATAACACTCTTGAATGAATATACATAGTGCAGCTCTACGAGTTTCGAGGTTTGGAAGGTATATCCTCTTCGTCAGGAGCATGTGGTGTTCAATTGTTTATGATCTATAATTTATAAGGGTGAGTATAAATATATGATAAACATACATAAATGAAAACAGACAGAATTAATTCATAGACAAGCAATATAACATAAAATATGTACTTTATCTGCCAGCTGACACAGCAAAAGACAGATATTTGGAATATCTAACGTCAAAATTACAAGAAGACCAAAAACAGCAAAAACAGAAAAAAGAGGAAAACTGTACCGGTGGGGAAGAGCAAGGAAGAAGAGAGCTGTGTCTGTGACGGATGGAGCAACACCAGGGTGGGTCGATGCACCGAACAGTTGGGACGCAAACAGAGACCAAGAGGGGGAGCTGGGGATGGAGCACACACTAGACCCAGGACCAGGTGTCCATTCCCATGCGGCTAAGTCAATTCAAATCTAGTATTGTATAACATAATTAGCATAGTTAGTATAAATCCCATGTATCAATAATATCAATTCAATCACACATGTCCACACACTCAAGAACCACAATGGCTCAAGAATGACATGTTCTAGAAACATATAGACAAAATAAAGGTGGATAAAGCACCTAGACCAAATGACTTACATCCATGTGTCCTCAAAGTGTTGAACTATGTTATTTTGAAGCCGTTGTTTCAAATTTTTTGAAAATCTTTATTGACTGCCTAGGCACACTAGATTGGCACAGGGCCAATGTGGTGCATATATTTAAAAAGGAATCAACATCTTTACCAAGTAACTATAGACCTGTTTGTTTAACTTCTATAGTTTGAAAGATACTTGAGTTTGATAATATACTGCATAGATTGATTTTTGCTAGAAAACAATATTTTAAGCAATAGACAGCATGGATTCACAAAAGACCAAAGTTGTCAAACAAATCAGCTTTCTTTAAAAATTGAAAGGAAGGCTACATCACTCCAAGCTCTGTATATGATTCTCAGGTCTGTCACTGCACCAGATTCCGGCTACTGAGAACTCGTCCCACTCAGCATAAAGTGGAGCTCCGCCGTTAAAAAAATATTAAAAGCCAGCAGCTACAAACACTGCAGCTGCTGACTTTTAATATTAGGACACTTACCTGTCCTAGAGTGCAGCGACGTCCGCAGCAGAGGACGAGCAAACGCTCATCACTCTGCTGCCCCCACCGCCATCCTCGGTGAGGGAATCAGGAAGTGAAGCGTTCCGGCTTCACTGGCTGGTTCCCTACGGCGCATGCGCGAGTCGCGCAGCGCCGTCCTCACTGGTCCCCGCTGTGTCCTGGGAGCCGTGTGTTTCCCAGAACACAACGGGCGGGAAGTGACGCACTACCCGCAGAATACCCGCATAGAGGACTCCTGGAAGTGGGTGCAAATACCTGTCTTAGACAGGTATCTGCACCCCCCCCCCTGAAAGGTGCCAAATGTGACAACGGAGGGGGGGAAGGTTCCGATGAGCGGAAGTTCCACTTTAGGGTGGAGCTCCGCTTTAAGTAGCAGGGCAGAAAATAAAGACACACTCGGTAAATGTCACACCATTGGAGAAAGCAAAAACTTTGACAAACGAGTGGCTGTGGATATAGTATATAGACTCTACAAAAGTGTTTAACCCAGTTCCCTACACATGGCTAATGTGCTAAATGAGTCAATGAGTTAAAGTCTAAAATATCGTATTCAGAGAGTAGTAATTCATGATTCATATTCTGAAGTTATTAGTCGTGTCCAAAGTTATTAGTCATGTACATGACTAATAATCCCACATCCAAAAGGTGCTCTATTGGATTGTAATCTGGTGACTGTGGAGGCCATTGGAGTACTGTGACCTCATTGTCATGTTCAGGAAACCAGTTGGAGATGATTTGAGCTTTGTGACATGGATTATCCTACTGAAAGTAGTCATCAGAAGATGGGTACACTGTAGTCATAAAGGGATGGAGGTGGTCAGCAATAATACTCAGGTAGGCCGTGGTGTTTAAACGATGCTCAATTGGTACCCAAAGTCTGCCAAGAAAATATCCCCTACACCATTACACCACCACCACCAACAGCCTGAACAATTGATACAAGGCAGGATGGATCCATGCTTTTATGTTGCTTACGTTAAATTCTGACCCTACCATCTGAATGTTGCAGCTGAAATCGAGACTCATCAGACCGGGCAAAGTTTTTTCAATCTTCTACTGTCCAATTTGTGAATTGTATTGCCAATCAGTTTCCTGTTCTTAGCTGACAGGAGTGGCGCCCCATGTGGTTATCTGCTGCTGTAGCCCATCTGCTTCAAGGTTCGATGTGTTGTGCATTCAGAGATGGTATTCTGCATACCTTGCTTGTAACGAGTGGCTATTTGAGTTATTGTGGCTTTTCTATCATCTCAAAGCAGTCTGTCCATTCTCCTCTGATCTCTGACATCATCAAGGTATTTTAGTCCACACAACTGGATATTTTCTCTTTTTTGGACCTTCTCTGTAAACCCCAGAGATGGTAATGCGTGAAAATCCCAGTAGATTAGCAGTTTTTGAAATACTCGGACCAGCCTGTCTGGTTCCAACAAACATGCCACATTCAAAGTTACTTAAATCCCCTTTCTTCCCCATTCTGATGTTCAGGTTTGAACTTCAGCAAGTCATCTTCACCACGTCTAGATGCCTAAATGCATTGACTTGCTGCAATGTGATTGGCTCATTAGCAATTTGTTAGACCAAGCAATTGAACAGGTGTGCCTAATAAAGTCGCTGGTGAGTGTATGTTGAACAAAAAAAATAAAAATTAAACACCAGCAGTGTTGATACTTTTTTTTTAATAGTGTCTATAATCGTTTTGTATCAAATAATTTAAATTACACAAAAACAAAATACACAAAATTTATATGTGTAATATTCTTGTAGCATAGTATTTTGTGTAAGACTTCCTTGGCTCTCAGACAAAGACTGTACTAGGATAAGCAGGATTTCCAGTGACATCCACGCAACATGTTTTTGGTTTGGAGAGACTTGTTAAAATCATCTAAACTTGTTTTATAGTCTCTCAGTCGAGAGGTATGGGACCAAGCGGTATGTAATATGATTAACATATTGACATCTCCACATAGCTTCAGGGTCCCTGGGCTCTGTTTCAGTAGCGGCTCCTGATAAAATTATTGCTGTCCCCCTTTAACTGTGTTTTTAAAGCTGTCTCCGTATCTTCAAAATGATGTGTAACAAATAACGTAAGTATTCTCTTTTGGCCACTTAAAACTTCTCAGTGGAAAACGTGGGGATTTCAGTTTACATATTCATATTAGGTGCCTTTAATCCCTGTGCTTGCCTGGAATACACTCACCATACAAATCCCTTTCCTGAGAAAAAAGAAACTGTTCTTCGGTCCAATCAACACAACTAATTGGCATCTAACCATCTTAATACTGCAACATTTCAGCTTTGGTTGGTTTGTTTTAATTCTCATGTCACCAGCGCAACATCATGACAGACTATCAGCCCAGCACTGTTCAACAAGCTTTACAAAGTGAATAAATTACATTTAGGAGAGGCATCATGGAGCTAATGTTTGACAGTGGATGAAATATGGAATGAAACATTATGTGCTATTAAATGATTGTTCCGTTCTTATACTCTGTTTTCACAAAAGGCTAACTCTACTTTTTCTAATCAATTAGATATTGTAAGACTAAACAGGGAAATACTTCTAAATAGTGTGCTTATATTATGTATCTTTATGCTCGTAAAAGGTCTTAAATATTATCTTCCTTTAAAACCCAGTTAAAACCAAACTCAAGGGGAAAAAAAAGCACAGTGCAAAATCTTGCTCAGTTTCCCCAGTCTGAGCATTAGACATGTGCACTGCCGAAAAATTAGTTTTTTTCTTTTTTTTTTAGTTTTTGGCTTTTTTCGGAAATTCATGAAATTCTAAAAAAAACAAATTTTCGGAAATTCGGAAATTCGTGAAATTCGAAAAATTCGTTTTTTTCGTTTTCGTTTTTTTCGCAAATTCTGGAAATTCAGAATTCGGAAATTCGGAATTCTGAATTTCCGAATTTTCGGATTCCGAATTTTCTAATTTGCGAATTCCAAAAAAACGAATAAAACAAATTTTTCGAATTTCCGAAAAAAGCAAACAAACGAAAAAAACAAATTTCCGATTTTCGGAAATTCTAAAAATTCGGAATTCGAAAATTCGTCTTTCCAAATTTCCCATTTTCGAAATTTTAGATTTTCGAATTTTAGATTTTCGAATTTTGCAATTTCGAATTTTCCAATCTCGAATTTTCGAAATTTCCAATTTTCGAATTATCGAAATTTCCATTTTCGAATTTTCGAAATTTCCAATTTTCGAAAATCCGAATTTCCGAATTCCCGAAATTCAGAATTTCGGAAATTCAAAAATCCGAAATTTCGGAAATTCGGAGTTTCGAAATTCCGAATTTCGGAAGTTCGAAATTTCGGAAATCTTGAAAATCCGAAAATTCGTAAATTGAAAAATTCATAAATCTGAAAATTCGTAAATTGAAAAATTCGGAAATTCATACATTTGAAAATTTCGGAATTAACTAATTTCTCTAAATTCGGGAAAAACTAATTAGAAACTAAACGAATTGCACATGTCTACTGAGCATTCTGTGTCCCCCCCACTGGTTCTGCCGGCTGGCCTCTTACTTCTCCAATGCCAGTCCACCATGCCGTCATGACACCCCAATTTGCGCATACGTATCAAATTACACCGCTTGACCCACATGATCTCCCTGGAAGCCACTGGTGAAGTAGCCTTCCCAGGGGGAAATTGTGGAGCCTTGAAACTTCAGCAGTGTCTCTGAAGGCCAAGAAGTAGGACATTTGTAACAGTAAGTAATAGCCAATAAACTTATTTAAAAAATGACTATAATATGATTTCACATTCACATTCCCTGTTAATGTTTTTGTTATGCCCTGTAGAGGAATTCTTAGACTAGGAGATGGATTGGCAGCACTAGGGCCCAATAAGGGTGTGCAGCAATGCACATATGCTGACAGTGAACATTTTGACAGGATTCAGGCTCACAATGACTGATTACTCATTGTCAATTCAGCCAGCTGTTCGTGTGCACTTGACAAAGCTGTGCTGTTGTTGCAATGGAGGTCAAGAACCTTCCTGTGTGGCAGAGGTGACTGTACCATATATCTGACTTCGCATTATTAGAAACCTCTTTTTGACAGATAAAAAACAGCTTCCATATACTGTATGCATGAGGGTTCTTCAAAAAGTCCTCACACTTTTTTATATTTAATAGAGTTTAAAAAAAATGTGGGAACTTTTTGAAGAACCCTCATGTTTACCTGTATAATCAACTGTTTGCCTGTAGTTCAGCTTATTTAAGTGCATGCAGTGTTAATGCCCTTGGACGAACAAAGTGAGGAAAGTGAGCACATACAGTTGGCCAAAGGTGTCCTCTGCTGTCTGCTAGCTAGTACACATACAGTATATACTGGAGGATTGTTTCCTGATCATACTGAAATGAATCAACTTGGGTAATAATTACGTCATGTGTGGGAGGAGGTGGGGGGTCAGTTAAACAAACTGTAAAGTCCTGATTTTGCAGTCCTGATGGAAGAGGGATACAGTAAAAGGAGTGTGGAGCTGGAGAGGAGAGAGAGAGCACATCCCGCTCTCTCCTCCTTTCTGTATTTGGCATATATCATACAACACTAAGCTGACAGAAGGAGTGATGCCTGTCACTACTCCTGTCAGCTAATAGTAGCAGAAACTCTCCTGGCAGCGCCCCCTCCACCTCCCATGCTGCAGATGCCCGGGGCAGCCGTCCACTCTGTCCCCCCCCCTGTACCGGCCCTGAGACCAACGTTTCGAGTTTTGAAACATTTCCACAGTGTAAGTTCTGCTGTGAGCAAAGCTGCAATTTGCAAATATTGTGAGCAGAAAGATTCTTTTCCAAATGCTACAAGGATGACAAAACACAGCCTTGCATGTCAGAGGTGTCCTAGAGACATTCAAAAATACTTTATGGAATAAAATAATGAGTACCATAATGAAAGTGCAAGTAGCTTCTCCTTCCAGAGTTCTCATTCCTGAAACAGCCTTTCTTCAGCCTTTGGATCATCACAAAGTGTTTATTCACCAGCAGCATCTTCAATTAAGGAAGTGTTACAAACCACTGCCTCCCAAAAATACTTGATATCTTCATTTATAGAGAACATGACACCTGAATATCAGGAGCACATTGATCAAGCTTTTGCAAGAGCGATATTATGCTTCACTTTCCCAGTGTAACAAAATACGTTTCAATTTGTAAAACTACTCCAAACTAAACTTTTTTGAAAAAAAATCTGAAAATTTCTATTTTTCCAGAAAAACACACAGGGGAAAAAAAGTTTATTTCCCATGGCTTCAACATTTCCAGACATTTTACATCTCTAAAAATGAGTCTGGTTATACTATTGCTTAGCATAAAGTACATCACATTTCTCCATGTTAATATTATTAAATATTATTTCATTGGTTACCAGTTTTTATTGTATCCATATCAATTATGTGTAACAATGTTCTGTAGAATAAATAAAGATTTATTAGGATTTGGCATTAGTCTGGTTAAACTACTGCATCCAGTAATGCTTCCTTCCTTCATATTGCGGTACTAACACAACACGTGAACTATGATTCTTAAAAGGCCTTCTTGTTATTCCTTAGAGTTCAGTTAGTTTCCTCCTGCTGATTATAAATCAGCTATTTTCTGTCATCTTACCAACCCATTAGTGATGAATTAACACTATATTGGGTCCTAGATGATACCCAGACCACATCCTTTATCTTTACTTTGTGACAGATCGAACACAGAAAACACATTTCTAATATTCACCCAGCACAATTTCACTTCAATTTTTCATGAGAACACACAGCAAGTCTCCAGTACAAAAGCCTGCCTATGTTTTGAAGTAAACCAATACATACATGAAGTTTTGAACAATTTTTTTACAGTTTCATTATTGCTCAAGGCAAGCCTAGCTTCTTCATTTGATCATTATTGTAGAGAAGTTTAAGTCTAAAGGGTTGATTTACTAAAGACAAAAAGGCTGTTCATTTTGCAAGGGAAGTTGCACTTTGCAAGTGCAATTTCCCCAAGGCAGAATCAATACCTAATCATGTGCCAGGAAAAAAAACAGCATTTCTGATTGCACATGATTGGATGATGAGGTAAATAGAGTGTTACCTCATTCACTAAGCTCTAGAGATAATATCTTTGCAAAGTTCAAATTCCCTTGCAAAGTCTTTTTGCCTTTAGTAAATCAACCCCTAAAAGCTCATAGCCTTTTGATAGGCAACTAGGGATGGGCTGGGTGTTCGAGTTGAACGTAAGTTCGACTTGAACATCAGCTGTGCATTTGTTCTTAGAACAAACGAACATATGGGGCATTCGTGGGAAATTCGCCTGCCGCGTATCGCCCCATAATGCACTGCGAGATCGCAGTGCATTGAGGCTGCTGATTGGCCAAAGCATGCACCTGACCTGCATGCTTTGGCCAATCACAGCGCGATGTGCTGTGAGAGATATGATTGGCCAAAGGCAGGGTGCCTTTGGCCAATCATGGCTCAGAGGCTAAGTCCACACCCCACACTATATAAGGCTGCTGCTTACATGGCGGCCGTATATAGTGAATGAATGGAAATTAGGCAGGTAGTGTAGTTTGCAGTCAGTCAGTGTAGTATATATAACACAGTTCACAGTATATAGTGCAGTTAGTGTAGTATATATAATACAGGTCAGAGTATATAGTGCAGTCCGTGTAGTATATTTAATGCAGTTCAGAGTATATAGTGCCATCAGTGTAGTATATATAATACATTGCAGAGTATATAGTGCAGTCAGTGTAGTATATATACAGTGTATTGAAGTGGTTAAAGGGAACCCTATGACAGAATTAAGAAAAAAACGGCAAGCCCCCCCCCCCCCCCAAAAAAAAAAAATCCATACCAGGCCTTTTGTGTCCAGTATAGATTTGAAGAGGAACTCCACGCCAATATTTTTTAAAAAAACAGCATGCTGTTCCCCCCAAAATCCACACTGGGTCCTTTGGGTCTGGCATAGGTTTTTTTTTTTTTTTTTAAATAGATTTTATTGAAGGTATAAGTCATACAGATTACTACAGCAATAGAAGTAATTATATTTTTACATATCAATAGTTGTGTCAAACCAGTAAATATGGTAAAAGAAGACAATAATGCATAGATAACAATACGCATCATAGGAGATAAAAGAATAAGGTCCCATGCAAGGGATGAATAAACAATGTAGGAGGTAAGAGCTTTCAAAGCTAAACATCCCTATGTAAAGGGGGAGGATAAATGAATGGATCCTGGAACTGGGGAGGACCCTAGGAAAACTGGAGGGCAGAGAACAGAACAAAACAAAACCAAAAATCTAGGGAGAAAGAGAAAAGAAAAAACAAAAAACGGGAGGGATGGGGGATGATGGGGGGGGGGGGATGGAAGTAGACACCAAGCTACCATTATGAGAGGTATCAAGGAGGTAGACATCAAATTGCACTGGAAATATCTAGAGTGCATCTCACCATATAGATTCAGATTCAGATTTAGATTTAGTCCCATCAAGATAGGTCACCCGGGGGGGGGGGGGGGAGAGTAGAGACACTGGAGGTGATGGGAGGTGGCATAGGTTTTAGGGGAACTTCACGCCAAAATCCATACCAGACCCTTATCCAAGCATGCAGCCTGGCAGGCCAGGAAAAGGAGGGGATGATCAAGTGCCCCCCCTCCTGAACCATACAAGGCCGCTTGCCCTCAACATGGTGCCCCCCCCAAAGCACCTTGTCTCGATGTTGATGGGGACAAGGGCCTCTTCCCGACAACCCTGGCCGGTGGTTGTCGGGGTCTGCGGGCAACGGGGGCTTATCGGAATCTGGAAGCCCCCTTTAACAGGGGGACCCCAGATTCCGCCCCCCCTTATGTGAATGGGTATGGGGTAAAAAGTGTCCCGCGATGTCCATCCATCTTCAATCACGCCGCCCGAAGGTAATTTAAAAAGCTCCGCCTCCATAGGAGGCCTCCCGGCAAGTGCTGTCTCTTTACTTTGACAGCTGTTATATAGGCAAGGGCGGGGTCACCCGGTTACGTCATTGGGTGGTCCCGCCCTTGCCTATATAAGAGCTGTCAAAGTGCAAAAACAGCAGTTGCAGGGTCCGTCGGGAGGCGTGATTGACTATGGATGCTTTTAATAAAGGAATTGTCAAAAACTGTCTACATTGCAGCTGCAAGCAAGTTTAAATTATATATTTTCCTTTAAAAATGTCATTATTTATGCGGCACTGTTCTACACATCGCACAGATGCACTACTTTACAGGCAAACTAAGGGGACCCCCAAGGCACAATATTTAAATGTAGAAAAAAAGAGGAAGCACTCACATTGCCACATCCGAATTAATGAGGGAACAATATGTAAGATTACTCAGAATGAGTAACCAATGGTCGGACTTTAAAGGCAACACAACAATAGAAATATAAAAAATGTATATTTATTACAGAAAATAAACACATTAGCACAATATTCAAAGAATTAAAAACCATACAAGATGAAAAAAGTATGAGTTAAATCCCTTATGCGTCGTCTACGCGTTTCGCCATGAGGCTTCGTCAGGACTGACAGCAAGAGAGTACAAAAAAGGGAACAAATCTCACTATCTTAGGAGAACAGAACCTGGCATAGGTAAACGCCCATCCGAATATCGGAGAAAATATACAGGCGGAAAGGGTTCCAAGAGGGTAATATTGAAAGTGATCTATTTAAATATATAGAGAGTCTGCAAATATATCAGGGGAGAGTATATTGTGGAATAGACAGTTCCCTATATGCGGAGAGTCCAGTAAAGGGAACACCAAATATTACAAGCAAAAGGGTCTCCAATTGATAAATGGAACTTGTTTGATGGGGGTAGGTATCAAGAGAGGGCTTATATATTCCAAATACTGTCCAAATAAAACATCCAAAGGAGCAGACCAAATAGGTGATAGACAGTGGAGCCCGTCTGGTTAAAAAAACGAAGCCAGCAAGATATTGCCAACGAGTGTATATAGTCAGACCCCCGGGAGACAGCCTCACGCTGTACACAATAAAAATCGCAGATCGTCGTCGTTACTAATAAAAAAAATTATAATAAAAATGACATAAAACTATCCCCTATTTTGTAGACGCTATAACTTTTGCGCAAACCAATCAATATACGCTTATTGCGATTTTTTTTAATATGTAGAAGAATACATATCAGCCTAAACTGTGGAAGAAATTCGTTTTTTTATATATTTTTGGGGGGTATTTATTATAGCAAAATGATAAAAATATTACTTTTTTTTCAAAATTGTCGCTCTTTTTTTGTTTATAGAGCAAAAAATAAAAACCGCAGAGGTGATCAAATGCCACCAAAAGAAAGCTCTATTTGTGGGAAAAAAAGGACAGCAATTTTGTTTGGGTGAAACGTCGCACGACCGCACAATTGTCAGTTAAAGCAACGCAGTGCCGAATCGCAAAAAGTGCTCTGGTCAGGAAGGGGGTAAAGGAAGGCAGTAAATTCTTCTGGGGTTTAAGTGGTTAAATAAATCATTTATACTTTTTATTTGAGGTGTGCTTTTTAAAAGTCCCAAGGGCATTTTTGTTTTTTGTTGTGTTCCTGAAAAAAACGATTGTTTCAAAAACTTTTTTTTGCATTGATACATGTCCCCTAGGGCAGTACCTAGGGCAGTACCCAGTCCCCATACACTTTTTTATGGCAATAACTTGCATATAAACCTTTAAAATTAGGACTTTTGATTTTTTATGTTCGTGTCCCACAGACTTTATTAGGGTTTGCATGCTCGCTAGAACTTTTTGCATATTTGAGGTGTTCTGGTGCGAAAATATATATATAGGATATACTGCGCTGTGCAATAAGTGAACACAAAAATTAGCTGCCAACACAGCTGTGACAAAGCAAAAACTTGTGAATATGAAAAAAGTGTAGCGCTTACTTTTGTGCATAAGTCAGTTGACAACACATGTCAAATGTTGCAAACATACATATACATGAAATCTTAATTTCAGTGACACCAAGTGACTAGGGATGAGCTTCGAGTTCGAGTCGAACCCATGTTCGACTTGAACATCGCCTGTTCGCCGAATTTCGAACATTATGGGTCGTTCGCACCAAATTCGAGTGGCGCGTCACGGCCCATAATTCACTGCGGCATCGCAGTGCATTGCTGGCTGATGATTGGCCAAGCATGCACTATGACCCGCATGCTTTGGCCAATCACAGCGCTCAAAAAACGGAGAGCCATAATTGGCCAAAGCCTGGGTGGCTTTGGCCAATTATGTCTTAGGGGGTTTAGTACACGCCCCACACTATATAAGGCCGCCTCTGTGTGTTAAATAGAGAGGTTAAAGACAGAGAGAGACAGTGCATTTATTTTGAGTTAGATAGAGCAGGCAGGCGAGTCAGTTAGCTGCAGTTACAGTGTGTAGAGGATATATATGCATCCTAGGTGTTGTGTATATATATTTACACACTGTATTCAGTTTAGGTAAATCCGTTGCTGTTATTCTTAGTGTACTTAGTGTGCAGTGTTTCACTTAGTGTACTGTGTCCTTTGCACAGTGTGTACCTGAATACAATTGGTGGTGTTTTCATACCAATACCACAGGCAGGGATCTGCTTTATTTTCACTTAGTGTACTGTGTCCTTTGTACAGCGTGCACCTAAAGGTACCTGAATACAATTGGTGGTGTTCTCATACCAATACCACAGGCAGGGATCTGCTTTATTTTCACTTAGTGTACTGTGTCCTTTGCACAACGTTCACCTAAAGGTACCTGAATACAATTGGTGGTGTTCTCATACCAATACCACAGGCAGGGATCTGCTTTATTTTGACTTAGTGTGATTCTGCTAGCTGCAGTATAATCAGTATAGATATATATATATATACATCCCACCTTTGTGCAGCTACATCTCACTGCAGGCCATTAGTATGTCTGGAAGGCAAACAAGGAGAGGCAGACAGTCACAAGCCAATAAAAGAGGGCAAGCAGGCTCTGTGTCTAGAGGCAACAGTGCTGGTTGTGGACATGGTGGATCATCATCAGCAAGTGGCCGTGGGACACGCTTGTCCTTCTTTTCGGCAGCTGGCCATGTTGAGCCGCAAAATGCCGAAGACTTGGTAGAGTGGATGACCAAGCCGTCCTCATCCTTCTCATCCTCTCTCACCCTGGCTCAGGGTACTTTGTCTGGCAAAGCAGCTGCCTACGCGGCCTCTTCCCTTGGCTCAATGGCATCAGTCACTCCTTCCCTAGCCCCACCATGTCCTCCTGAGGAGTCCCCAGAACTGTTTGACCACAGTGTTGGGTACATGCTCCCGGAGTATGCCCAGCATATTGAAGGCTCAGATAATGGTACCCAGCTAGAGGAAGGCAGTAACGTGAGCCCAGAGAGAGGGGGTGCCCAACAAGGACAGCAATCTGGCAGTCATGTTCCCCCAGCTGCAGCATACTGCCAGATTTGCTCCAGTGATGAGGAGGGAGGGGATGATGAGGTCACTGACTCCACGTGGATGCCTGATAGGAGAGAGGAGGAGGAGGAGGCACATCTTCAACGAGGCAGGATGCCCCCCAGGGGCCAGATTAAGGGCAGCCAACCGACTGCATCACACCGCAGTGTTCCGCATGTGCAGGGCGCTACTGTCTCTGCGCGTTATTCTAAAAGTTCTTTGATGTGGGCCTTTTTTGAGACGTGTGCAGCAGATCGCACCGTTGCTATTTGCAACATATATCTGAAGCGTATCTCGCGTGGCCAAAACATGAGCCGCTTGGGCACCACGTGCTTGACCAGACATATGTCGACCTGCCATGCAGTCCGTTGGCAAGCATACAAAAAAGACCCACACCAAAAAACAAAGCGGACCTCTCCTTGCTCCTCATCAGCTGGGATCTCCAACCCCACTATACCTTCAGTCCTCTCTGAAACCTGCACTGAGAGGAATGAAGGTGTAGAATTAGGTGTGTCACAGCCAAGTACTTGCAGGCAATCTGCTATCGGTACACCGACGTCAGATTGTACCAGGCAAATTTCCCTGCCCCAGCTGCTGCACCGCCAAAAGAAGTTCGCTCCCAGCCATCCACATGCCCCAGCGGTTGAATGCTAGCTTGGCTAAATTTCTAGCACTTTAACTGCTGCCTTTTCAGTTGGTAGACTCTGCCCCCTTCCGTGAGTTTGTAGAATGTGCGGTTCCTCAGTGGCAGGTTCCAAACGCCACTTTTTCTCACGGAAGGCGATTCCGGCTAAGGTGCCTATTACCGCTGACTCATGGTCCAGCAGGCATGGACAGGGACATTACCTATCTTTCACGGCGCATTGGGTGACTCTGCTGGCAGCTGGGAAGGATGCAGGACAAGGTGCAGTAGTGTTGGAGGTTGTTCCGCCACCACACCTCCAAAATGCTACTACTGGTGATTCTGACACACCTCTCTCCTCCACCCCCTCCTCTTCTTCTTCCTCCATGGTCTCTTCCTATACTTTGTCCTCGGAACCAGTGGTCCTCTGTAGGCGTTCAAGGGGCTACGCAAGTACGCAGGCAAAAAGATGCCATGCGGTGCTTGAGCTGGTGTGCTTGGGGGACAGGAGCCACACTGGAGCAGAGGTTCTGTCAGCTCTGCAGGGACAGGCTCAGAGGTGGTTGATGCCACGCCAGCTTAAGCCAGAAAGGTGGTATGCGACAATGGCACCAACCTCCTCTCCACCCTCCGACAGGGACAATTGACCCATGTGCCCTGTTTGTCTCACGTCCATAACTTGGTGGTGCAGCGGTTCTTGGGCAGGTACCCGGGCTTACAGGAGGTTCTTAAGCAGGCCAGGAAACTCTGTGGGCAATTCTTGACGGTCATATAATACCAGTGCTCGGCTGGCTGACTTGCAAAAGGAATACAACCTGCCCAAAAACGGCCTAATCTGTGACATGCCCACCAGGTGGAACTCTACGTTGGCCATGCTGCAGCAGCTGCACACGCATCAATGAGTATCTGTTGCAATATGGCACCAGGACAGGGTCAGGGGAGATAGGATTTTTTCCCCACATCAGTGGGCCATGATCAGGGATGCATGCACTGTCCTGGCACCATTTGAGGAGGCCACGAGGATGGTGAGCAATGACAGTGCATGCATCAGTGACACTGTCCCTCTTGTCCACCTGTTGGAGCACACGCTGCATGGAATAATGGACAGGGCACTTGAGGTAGAACAGAGGGAGGAAGAGGAGGACTTCCTTACCTCTCAAGGCTCCCTTTATCCAGACAGTGTTCCTGCTGGCCCGCCTATCACACAGGAAGAGGATGAGGAGGAGGAGGATTGTGTCAGCATGGAGGTGGAGCCTAGCACTCGGCAACAGCAGCAGTCTTCAAGGGATCAATTACAGTCCCAAGACACCCATGGACTTGTACGTGGCTGGGAGGAGGTGGCTGCGGATCATGTCGTCCTGAGTGACCCAGAGGACTCTGGACCAAATGCCTCAGCAAACCTATGCTGCATGGCCTCCCTGATTCTGCAAAGCCTGCGGAAGGATCCTCGTATTCGTGCTATCAAGGAGAGGGATCATTACTGGCTAGCAACCCTCCTTGATCCACGTTACAAGGGTAAGGTTGGGGACCTTATCTTGCCATCGCAGAGGGAGCAGAGGATGAAGCATCTTCGGGAAGCCTTGCAGAAAGGTCTGTGCAACGCGTTCCCAGAGACTGGGAGGTTACAAATTCCTGGTCCTGGACAACGTGTTGCTGAGGCTTCGGTCAGTCAAAGAAGGAGCGGTGGAGAAGGTGGCCATCTGACCGATGCGTTCAGACAATTTTTTAGTCCGCAGCCCCAAGGTATGATTGGTTCCAGCAACCATTGTCAGCGTCTGGTTTACATGGTGCAGGAATACCTAGGGGCAAGATCAGACTTGGACACCTTTCCCACCGAAAATCCTCTGGGTTACTGGGTCTTGAGGATGGATCACTGGCCAGAGCTTGCACACTATGCAATTGAGCTACTGGCCTGTCCTGCATCCAGCGTTCTTTCGGAACGCACATTCAGTGCTGCTGGAGGATTTGTAACCGATCACAGGGTGCGCCTGTCCACCGACTCAGTCGATAAACTGACCTTCATGAAAATGAATCAGTCTTGGATCACCACCAGCTACCAAGCACCTGATGCTGATGTAACAGAATAATTTTCTTTGAAATGTCAGAACCCCCTCAAGACTGTCTATGCTGATGCAGAGTGACTATCCTGTTATGCTGAGTGACTATCCTCTTCCTCCTCAATGATCATGCTGATAGCATGTAAGAAAATTTTTGTTTCTGGGCACCACCACCAGTGGATAAGGCCCAATTTTTCAGCCCCTGTTTAACAGGGCGTGTAATTCCAATTTTAATGCAATACTTTACAGCAGGGCTCATTGCTGTGCTCCAACTAGAGTATCTGTGAGGGGTTGCAGTGTTGTGGCACCAGCACCAATGCCTAAGGCTCAATTTTTCAGCCCCTGTTTAACAGGGGCGTGTAATTACAATTTTTGATGCAATACTTTACAGCAGGGCTCATTGCTGCGCTCCAACTACAGTATTTGTGAGGGCTTACAGTGTTGTGACAACACCACCACCACGAAAGGCCCAATTTTTCTGCCCCTGTTCAACAGGGGCATGTAATTACAATTCTTGATCTAATATTTCACAGCTGGGCCCATTCCTGCGCCCACCAAGAGTAACTGTGAGGACGTACAGTGTTTTGGCACCAGCACCACCACCAAAGGCCCAATTTTTCCTACCACTGTTCAACAATGGCATGTAATTACAATTCTTGATATAATAGTTGACAGCAGGGCCCGTTCCAGCGCCCACCAAGAGTAACTTTGATGGCTTATAGTGTTGTGGCAACACCAACACCTAAGGGCCAAATTTCTGCAGAGTATATACGGCAGGCCCCTACTTTCAAACATCCAACTTACAAACGACTCCTACTTGCAAACGGAAGGAGACAACAGGAAGTGAGAGGAAATCTACGCCTAGGAAGGGAAATTCTCTCCTGTAAGTGTTAATATGGGAAAAAGGTGTCTCCTCTCCACTGATGCTTTATCACCAATCCTTGTTTCAATAAAAAACCCAAATTTTCAAAAAACATTTGTCATTGGGACGGAAAGTGAGGTGAAATGTTCTGAACAGGTTCACAGACAGCAAAACAAATGTTACAGGGGTGATAACCCTTCCCTATGTTTTCCAAAAAGCTTAAAAATAGATTTTTTGGCTGGAGCTACACTTTAAAAATGTACCTGTTCCAAATTACAAACCGATTCTACTTAAGAACAAACCTACAGTCCCTGTCTTGTTTGCACCGATTGTATACTGCTGTTTAGAGTTTATAGGGCCTGGGGGCCCCACGCCTTTTCTTTTTTTAATTTGGGTGCGGAGTTCCCCTTAATAACCATACAAGACCCAAATGGGCTAAACATGGGCTGGGGGGGAGGGGTTGGGGGTACCAATGACATTTTTCTCAATGATTTTCATCCATATTGCCGGGACCAGACATTACAATCAAGCCGCAAGCAGTTTTAAATAACTTTTTTTCCTTTAGAAATGTCATTTTGTGCAGGGACAGTTCTAAACACGGGAAACACATGCCACTTCACAGGCATACTATAGACATCCCCCAGGTATGATATTTAAAGGAATATTTCACTTATTTTTTTTTTCACTTTAAGCATCAATAAAATCACTGCTCCCGAAAAAAACTGCTGTTTTTAAACATTTTGCATTGATACATGTCCCCTGGGGCAGGACCCGGGTCCCCAAACCCTTTTTAAGACAATAACTTACATATTAGCCTTCATAATTAGCACTTTTGATTTCGAACGTTCGAGTCCCATAGACTTCAATAGGGTTCTAAAGTTTGCGCAAACATTCGGTCCGTTCGCAGGTTCTGGTGCGAACTGAACCGGAGGGTGTTCGGCTCATCCCTACAAGTGACTGAATGTGATCCGTGAAAATTTTTTGTAACAAATAAATCAGAACGAAACAGTCCTAAACACAAATAACAGTCCAAAAGTGTAGAAAAAAACTGTATGGTTGAAGAATTCCACATGGATATGACCCACTTTGTGAAAGGATAGAGACACCACCACCGATATAAGGAGGAGGCTTACCAGATGGTGTTGACTTGGTGAGGTATATACCACCCAAGTCAAAACAGGCTTGTATAATCAGTCAGCAAGATGAATCCAGCTGTTCCTGAATCCACATCTCAGTTGGCACCGCAAATTCCAATAAACACCAGGAAGTGTAAAATACATGTAGTCTTGTTGGAGCCAGAGGTACGGTAACCACATAACATGCGTAATGGAAATCTGAGGCCAGATGATGACTGTTTAGTTGAAACGCATCGGGTGGACCCATTCACAAACATCGCTCTTGCACTTTATGATTTGCCTATGACGTTCTACCAAATGTGAGTGTTCATTTTGAATCTTTTTAATAAATACTACTTTGTACGGTATCACACTATGTGAGGTTTTTCCCATTACGCGTGTTATGTGGTTACCGTACCTCTGGCTCCAACAAGACACTTCCTGGTGTTTATTGGAATTTGCGGTGCCAACTGAGATGTGGATTCAGGACCAGCTGGATACATCTTGCTGACTGATTATGCAAGCCTGTTTTGACTTGGGTGGTATATACCTCACCAAGTCAACACCATCTGGTAAGCCTCCTCCTTATATCTGTGGTGGTGTCTCTATCCTTTCACAAAGTGGGTCATATCCATGTGGAATTCTTCATTTCAACCTTGTAGTTTTTTTCTACACTTTTGGACTGTTATTTGTGTTTGGTCACAATAGAGGACTGTTTCGTTCTGATTTATTTGTTACACATTTTTTTCACGGATCACATTCAGTCACTTGGTGTCACTGAAATTAAGATTTCATGTATATGTATGTTTGCAACATTTGACATGTGTTGTCAACTGACTTATGCACAAAAATAAGCGCTACACTTTTTTCATATTCACGAGGTGTTCTGGTGCGAACCGAACCAGGGGGGGTGTTCGGCCCATCCCTATAGGCAACCCTATTAACTGCAGATCGGTGGTGAAGGGTAGGCCGAGGGTAGTTTGTTATTGAGTATGCCTTCTGTGTACCTGCCCAGAACACTAGCTGGTATCACTCATTTGTCATACATAGATTTGGGTTCAAATTGAGGAATCACTATCTCCTCCTCTTGCTTCTTTACCGTGGATTCTGTCCTCCCTATGCCCTAAGGCAAATTCTATACCTCTTTGTGTTTTAACAACTCCTAAAATTTGGGACAGTTTACTTACTATCTTCCTACATAGGTCTGTTAACACCACTTGTTGGTAATCCGGAATTACCCCCTTGGACTTCCTTTAATGGCTCCTTCCTTTTAAATCTTAGAAAACTTGCTTTTTAATGATTGATGTCATTGATTCCACTGGTTTGGAACCTTTGACACAAGCGACCAAGTTTCAAAACTGTTATTCAAGTAGGTGGCTGTTATATTTTCAACTTTGAAATTTTTATAACTTATTAAAAGCAAGAGGCGATCTTCACCACCCTCTTACCACCTTTGAGTCTCTGTGTGTGCAATCTGATCCCCCCCCAAACATATTGTGTCCTCCCTTTATAACCTTCTCCTAACCAAGATTTTTTCTGATAAAACTTCTTCGTTGAATGGGAAAGGGAGCTAGGTGTCACCTTCACAGACGCAGAAGTCCACAAATCTTGCATTTTGACTCATTGGAAGTAAAGCACAGGAGCGAATTTATATCGTTGCCCCTGGACCTTACATAAAATATTTCCAAATATATCTGGCAGATGCTGGGATATATATCTCATATAGGCACCATCCAACATAAAGTATATAGTGGAATTGCCCTATTCTGCGCCCATTCTGGGACAATGTCTTTAAATCATATGTAGCGCCCTGCTCCTATTGGGTAGGCGCTAGTGTAAATTTAGTTGTCTGAGCTGTAGTTTAGCTCAGAATTGTACCAAATTATTGCTCTCTGTTCCAGTTCAGCTGGGTTACACATTTTCCACCTGACTGTAGGTGTCGTTGTCACCACAGGTCAAGGTTGGAAATGCAATAGGCTAGATGCATTGGGTATTCATTTTCCCAGAAACAGCGCAGTGGGAGTGGTCACCCGCTGTGCATTCTAGGAGAGGGTACTTAACAGACAGACACCGTTTTCTCAGGGTCTTCCGATCCTGACCTGACGGCCCTCCTGGCCTCAGGGATGTGTTAGTAGTTTTTCTGCCTCGGGCCTGCAGACCCGAGGCTTTGTTACTGAGAGTAGGCCCAGGAGTTTCTGGGGCCTACGGATCCAGGGATGGTTCTGTGTCGCCTTGCCTGCGGGAAGGGACCGAACAATTGAGGGCTCAATTGGAGGACGCATCTGGATAAAAATCTACCTCACAGTGCTGCCGGCTGGCTGAAAGATCCTGGCACTGTGTGTCATGTTTTCAGAACTTTATCAAGTGAGTGATTACACAAGTCTGTGGCAGAGACTTTTGAGCGAGCTCGCACCGGCTGCTAGGTCAGGAAGGAGGCCTATCCGGTGGATGCTAGATCCAGTGTGGAAGCTGTTTGTCCTCTGGATTAGAGGAAGTACCTTTGCTCTGCAAAAGCAAGGTACCTAAATCTCCCCCAACCCTCCATCCCTCTGTCTGGAAGTTCTTTAATAAAACCCTTGAGAAAAAGAGACTAAGTGTTTGGTGCAGACATTTGTGAACAACTCTTCAAGGAAGAACCCTAGGACAGACGTGGTGAACAGTAAGGTAACGGCAGGCCCAAAATCTTAAACCAGCGGCCCCTTCGGGGGTATTGCTACATGTGGGGACTCGAGTTCAGGATTTGCCATTACCGACCGCAACTCAAGTAAGCTGTTCACCGGGGCTTATGCTACAGAGGGTTTGGACTGTGTCGTTTTCTGAAAAAAGGGGGTAATTTGCGGATCACTTCTTAGTCGCGTGGACTGTGGGCAGAGCCAAGAAAGAGAAAAACCTGTGAACTACGTGACTGAAGAGACAAGTGGGAGGAGTGAGACGCAACCCTCCATCCCTCTGTCTGGAAGTTCTTTAATAAAACCCTTGAGAAAAAGAGACTAAGTGTTTGGTGCAGACATTTGTGAACAACTCTTCAAGGAAGACCCCTAGGTGGGAAGTGGTGAACAGTAAAGTAACGGCAGGCCCAAAATCTTAAACCAGCCGCCCCTGCGGGGGTATTGGTACACATATAATGTCTTTGTCTCAGACACAGTGCCTCAAGCTCCTTAAATAGCACTATTGACCATGCTTCCAGAATCTATTTCTAAGGTCAAGAAAATAATTTTACATTTCTTTTTAGTGGCTGTAATTCTGATGTAATGGAAGTCCCAGTCTATACCCTCTATAGCAGAATGGTTAGCAGAATGAATTAAATAATCTTAGTAGAATGGAAGCTCTATCAGCACAGCTACACGATCAACATTTCTATTCATGGCTCCCTTGAATATCTTTTATGAACTATTACAAATGTGCAACCTTACTAGCTTAGAATTCTTCTGCATGGCCCTAGAACCTTCCTAAACCCCATTTTTTCACATAGTATAGGATATCTTGCCAGAGGGTCCATTTCCTCCCTATTTTTCTTTTTTTTTTCTTTCTTTCCCCTTTTTCTTCTGAAGTCCTTGTCCCTTTATATTCATATTTGGTTTTTGCTTTTTAACACCTCAAATATACAAGGTTTTTATTTTTATTTTTGGCCTTATATGTCTCAACTTGCTCATCTCTTTTAAATTTGCAATGTTGTTTTAATTTCCTTAAAGCAATCTATACCAAGAGCCATATCTATGTTGTTAAGTGTATTTTTGATTACTCTACTTCATATTTAAGTTTAGTTTCTCTCTCTTTTTTGTAAATTTGTATGATGAAAATCCTTATAAAAATATACTATTTATATAAAAAAAAATATAGATTTGGTCTGCTTTGCTAAAGGAAATGAGAAAATTCACAAAATAAATTTTGTAAATATTCACTTCATTTATCCAATAATGTGCAGATGGAAAGAGTAAATAGGACTTTTGCTTTTCACGATTGGATAATTGAAATTAATATCCACACAATTTATTGTGGCGATAATTCTCAGTAAATCAGACTCATTGGGGTTGATTTACAAAAGGAGTAGAGGAATTTTTACTTTTAGCTTAATGAATATGATAAAAATGTACTTTGCAAGTGTAACGGGGATTTAAATTTAGGGGGATGTTTGAGTGGTAGTTGTGCTCAAACACATTATTTGATAGGGTTCTGTTGGCCTGTTGGTGACGCTGCCATCGGAAGCCAGGGTTGAACTGCTGGTACAGTGCTGTGCCTAGGATGTCCCCTGTCTGCGGTGGTATGGTGGGCGTGTTTGCCTGCTGTGCATCCCGGGATGGGATAAAAAGGGGCAGACCCTGGCTGTCGGGGGTGAGTTCCCGGGGGTCCGACCACGGGAGCGTGTGATTCTGTTCGTGGCCACCCCAGGCACCTTTAGCACTGGGGTGGAGTTCCTGGTTCGGTACACTGGCGGATCAGTCCCAGGCACCTTTAGCCCTGGGGCTGCAACTGGAGGCCTTGGGCTCAGCACCTTTGGCTGAGGCCCACAGCGGAACGAGGAATCCCAGGGTGCTGCCTTGCGACGAGACCCGTATCTTAGATGAGCAGGCCGGGGGAGGACCGTTCCGAGGGACTGGTGAGGAACTCACAGTGAAGGAAGGGGCCCGGTAACTCTCTGGAGGGATGTCATTTCCCTGAAAGAGGCTTAACGTTGCAACCAAGTTTACCAGGTCTGTGGCAGAGACCCAAGTGTATCTAGTTCGAGCATCATTCCGGCTGCTAGGGCTCTGTTCCGGATGGGCTGAGTCTACTTGAAGATATGGGTAGTGAATAAGAATTTGTTTGTGCCTGGACCTCGGAAAGAAGAAGAAACCCCCAGAAGTTGGACTTTATTCCCCTTGTGAGGCTCCGTGGAGGTCGGCCATCTTTAAAAAAAATTCTGGCTGCGCCACGAGGAGAGCCCAAGCTGCGTAGTTCGTGGGCGTGTCAAGGAAACTAAAAGCCCACGAACATTGCAGGAAAATGGGAGGGGCCTCGCCATGCGGTGAGTCGTGTATGGTGGCTTTGGCGCCAAATGGACAGTGCGTGATGGATCGGCGAGTGAGCAACATGGCGACTAATGCCCCATGGATTCCAAGTTCTTCTACCATGAACGTTGCCTCTTTCGCTGCTCCCTTGAAGGATACAGGGATTCAGCTGAAGCCTCTGGGTCGCTTCGCTCTCTACTTCTGCAGGGATGCGGAGGCCCTTGGAGTGGTTTGTCCCGGATGCCAGGGACTGGTGGTGCACCTTCGGCCCTTTGGAAGATGTGAAAAGTGCATGGAGGTCATCTTCGAGGTAGAGCAACCTACGGAAAAACCTCGGGCCTACCGTTTGAATTGCCTTACGGGCGCCACTACTCTTGAGGAGGAAACCAGTGCTTCTGCAGCCACCCCCACGCGCACTGTCGTGACTTCGGGAGAAGTCATTGAGAATGTTCCGGTGGAAGAGGAACCGGAGACGGAGAAACCGGAGGATGTTGCCTCGGTTGTTACAGAGTCCTCGCTCCCACCGCCAGAGCGGAAGGTTGGCTAGGTGAAAGCCTCCTGCGGCCGTGGTCGAGCTACACCCCGGCGCTTACCTAAGTCGGATTGCCTAATCGGAGGGACCTCCGGACGATCCGTGACAGCTACAGGTCGAGGTAAGCCGGGGAAAGGGACAAAGTTAAGTGTCTGAAGTATCGGGATGCTTTGGTTCCTGATCCCAGGGAACGTGAACTAGTAAGAGATAGTGATTCCTCTAATACTAGGAATTACTTGCCGGCAGAGGAGTGTGACATCTCTGATCTGGAGTCGTCCTCTGAGATGGGAGAAGATGCTGAAATAAACGTGCTGTTCATCAAGAAAGGCTGGGATAAGATACCCTTATCCTCCGCAAGACGTAGGAAAAATTTACCCAACGTTTCTGGGGCTGTTGTTCCCCCGACAGAGGCCCCTGTGTTAGAGGAGGTATCTGACCCCAGGCCTGCATCACCCAGACCTAAGTTGCCTGTGCCTGCCGCCGTGGCTGAGTATGCGCCATTGCGGGCTACTATGTTGGGTCTCAAGGCAGTGAAAGTGTCTAGGCATCCAGATGCCATTGTCTTGCCGGGTGCGGGAGACCGTGCCACTATTCCTCCGCTCTCCAGGATGCAGCGGCTATTCAACCATAGGGTGGCTGCTGAATACGGATGGGAGTACCCGTATCTCTCCAAAGACGTACTTTTCGAGGTGGAGGTCTACAGAGAGAGATGGTACGCTGACTTTCTGTGGGACTATTTAAAAGTGCCTAACGCACGCAGGTATCTCTCCTGTTCTGCAGCTGTTGCAGAGAGGTACAAAGGGTGCAAAATGGACTAGGTACTTGGCAGACACATACATGCGGATCGGGAGGATGCAGTTTATTCCATTGAAACTTTTGATAAGAACTGGAAGCTCCTTGTTTTACCCGATCCGAAATTCTACCTCTGAAAGACTGGGCTCTGATGTGTTTTATTGTTTCCGGAGTGTACTCTCCTGGAGTCCAGGGACTTTGCCCTTGTAAATTGGAGTTGTCTACTCAGCTAGAGAGCCAGGAGAGCTGTTGCTGCTTCTCTCCGCTCATAGCGCCGCAAAGACAGAGACTTTGGGGTAGATGTAGTTTAGGGCCACAGCCAGATTCAAGAAGAAGAAGATGTATCTTCAAAAGTTTTGGGACAAGTGTCTTGACGGTAGCACTTCCACTAGGTGGCGGTGTTGGTAAAGTTTTTTTGTGCGCCCAAAAAAAAAAAAGAAAGGGTTTACATTTAAAATGTTTTATTTTGCACTAGGACTAGTGTAATAGGTACTTGTTCAGAAGGAAAATATTCTCCCCTCGGGGAGGATAGTTCCCTTCTTATGTAGATAGTAGTTAGGATGTGTGATTATATTGGTTTTATGTGTGTTTTCTCTCTCTGCAGGTGAACATCTAGCAACCACGGAGTCTGGGTGGATTAGCTAGCACAGGAGGGAAGGGAAATGTGTAAATAAATGTATAATGTGTTTTATCTTGCTATGTGACATTGAGAATGGGATGTACACATTTGTTTTCTGTTGATCTTCCTTCATTTCTTCATTTCCAATCCCTTTCCCCACAATCAGGTTCTGGCACAAACAAACCATTTTTTCCATTATTGTTTTTTTTTGTATATAGTTCTGAGATAAACATGCGTAGACTCAGGCTTGAGGTACGCGGGTTTACCCCAGAAACTGGGGACAGTGTCTATCTGTCCTGGGGGAGTGTGTAGCGGGGCTTTGAAATTTAGGGGGATGTTTGAGTGGTAGTTGTGCTCAAACACATTATTTGATAGGGTTCAGTAAACCCAATTTTAGCTGCAGACGGGATACTGGTGTATAGTTCCCCGTGGACTGTTCGTGGTGCTGCCATCGGAGGCCAGGGTTGAACTGCTGGTACAGTGCTGTGCCTAGGATGTCCCCTGTCGGCGGTGGTATGGTGGGCGTGTTTGCCTGCTGTGCATCCCGGGATGGGATATAAAAGGGGCAGACCCTGTCGGTCGGGGGTGAGTTCCCGGGGGTCCGACCACGGGAGCGTGTGATTCTGTTCGTGGCCACCCCAGGCACCTTTAGCTCTGGGGTAGAGTTCCTGATTCGGTACACTGGTGGATCAGTCCCAGGCACCTTTAGCCCTGGGGCTGCAACTGGAGGCCTTGGGCTCAGCACCTTTGGCTGAGGCCCACAGAGGATCGAGGAATCCCAGGGTGCTGCCTTGCGAGGAGACCCGTATCTTAGATAAGGAGGCCGGGGGAGGACCGTTCCGAGGGACTGGTGAGGAACTCACAGTGAAGGAAGGGGCCCGGTAACTCTCTGGAGGGATGTCATCTCCCTGAAAGAGGCTTAACGTTGCAACCAAGTTCACCAGGTCTGTGGCAGAGACCCAAGTGTATCTAGTTCGAGCATCATTCCGGCTGCTAGGGCCCCGTTCCGTGGGGAGACTATTTGGATGGGCTGAGTCTACCTGAAGATATGGGTAGTGAATAAGAATTTGTTTGTGCCTGGACCTATTCCCACACCTTTTGCTGTCCTGCTCTTCTTCCAACCTTCTCCTGTCCAGTTATTGTGCATAACCGAAAAAATTTACTCTAAGTTGGAGTTGCAATCGGTGTGGACCTTGAAGTTATTGGGGAATAGAGACTTGTCTTTGTTACAGTGAAGACGGGAGCCATTCTCTGAGGGAACCTGATCACAGAGACCCAGGTACATTACACCGCTCAACCTCTTTCTACGGGAGGGTACGGGCATGTGGCACGGTGGGCCCTTTTTTTTTGCTAAGGGGTTGTGTCGCTACACAAGGAATACCCATTCACACGCAAGAGAAGTTAGGCAAACAATATTTTTGCTTACACATAATTGGATGATTAAAGTCAGCAGAGCTTCACCCCATTCACTAAGCTACAAGAAAATTTCCTTGCAAAATGAAAGTTCACTTTGATGAGCAAATAGCACTTCTTTAGTAAATCCACACCAACATCTCTGTCTCTTAAAGAGGAAGTAAAGGCAATTTTTTTTTTTTTAAAACCCTGCAAAAGAAAGGCATAATGAGTTAGTATGCATAGCATACTAGCTCATTATGAATGACTTACCTGAGATCGAAGCCCCCGCAGCGGTCCTCGTCACCTCCGCCGCTATCTTGCCTTGATGTCCCGTCACTGCTTCGCCTCTCCGGCGATGATGTCACAAGCATGCGCGCTCGGGCTGGCAAGATCCCATTCAGAAAACCGGCAATGGTGCCGGCCCGCTATTGCGCATGCGTGTGACGTCATCGGCGGTTTGTTTAATAGTAAATATCTCCTTAACCGTGTGGCTGTTCTTGCCAGACCAACCTTTTAACATTCTATGAGGAGGTAAGCTGTATCTGGATTTTATACAGTACCACATAAATGTTTAATTAACCACTTTAGTCCCAGAAGGTTTGGCCCCTTAATGACCAGGCCATTTTTTTGCGATAAGGCACTGTGTCGCTTTAACTGACAATTGCGCAGTCGTGCGATGTTGTACAAAAATAAAATTTATGTCCTTTTTTCCCCCACAAATAGAGCTTTCTTTTGGTTATATTTGATCACCTCTGCAATTTTTATTTTTTGCGCTATAAACAAAAAAATAGCGTAAATTTTTAAAAAACAACAACATTTTTTACTTTTTGCTATAATAAATATCCCCAATTTTTTTTAAAAAACAAATTTCTTCCTCAGTTTAGGCCAATATGCATTCTTCTACATGTTTTTGGTAAAGAAAATCAGATACATTGCGGCGGACAGATCGGGCACTTTTGAGACTTTTTTGGGACCATTGACATTTATACAGCAATCAGAGCTAAAACTACCCACTGATTACTGTATAAATGTCATTGGCAGGGAATAGGTTACCACTGGGGGGCGATCAAGGGGTTAAAGGGGTTGTAAAGGTTTGTTTTTTATTTTCTAAATAGGTTCCATTAAGCTTTTCCTTAGATTTCCCTTCTAAATAATTTTTTTTCTTTGTTTTCTTTGTCTGAATTTCTCACTTCCTGTTTATCCTCAGTAAGCTGTTCAGTAAGCTGTTCTGGATGACTCCACACCGCTCGGATGATGGTGTGGAGTTCAGTGAGGAGAAACAGGAAGTGAGAAATTCAGACAAAGAAAACAAACATTTAGAAGGTAAATCAAAGGAAAAGGTAAGTGAAGCAACAATGCACTAGCTTAAAGGAACCTATTTAGAAAATAAAAAACAAACCTTTACAACCCCTTTAAATGTGTTTCCTAGCGAGTGTGTTTAACTGTGGGGGGATGGGACTGCCTGTGGGAGGAGACCGATTGTTGTTCCTAAGCATTAGGAACAACTGATCAGTCTCCTCACCCCTGACATAACGGAGATCTGTCTATTTACATTGACAGACCTCCGTTCTGTCTCTGTGTGGAGCGATCGTGGGTGCCTGGCGGACATCCCGTCCGTCGTGCACGTGCAACGGCTCAGTCGTCCCACCGCAGGCGCGTGTGCGTGCCCCCTAGTGGTCTTAAAGCGGCCGATGTACTAGACATGTGCAAAAGGAAAAAATTTGTTTACTTTCGTTTCGTTTTAATTCGTTAATTAAGTGTAAAGGCTGGCCGAAGCCTGTATTTGTGGGAGGAGGCTGAGAGGACTACTTAAGCCTCCTCCCCTGTCGGGTCCTGCGTCGGCGGCTCTTTCAGGGTTGCGGGTTCACAGGGCTTCCGCGTCACTTCCGGTTTCTTCGTTCCAGCAGAGCGGCAGCATGGTTCCCCGGCAGGAGGCTCCTCTTCATCACTTCTGCCAGGGCTTGCGGTTCTGGTAGGGGGGCGGAGGGCATCAACAGGGGGGTCCGCTCGGCTGTCACTTGCCATGCACGGGCCGGGGGGGGGGTGTCATGCACCGGCCGACCGCCCGCACACGGCTTGACTTACGGGGGGAAGCCTTGCGGAGTGAGCAGCGGTCGGAGTAGCCTTGTCTGTCGCTGGGGGTAGGGAGACGCATGCTGACAGTCTGTCCATGGGTCACTCATCTCCCGGCTTTCACGTGGGGGACTCCCGCATGCCTCCCTTCCTGCTCCTAGTCCATGCAGGGCGGGGGGCCGCCCGCCCGTCCGCTGCCATCCCGGTCTCCACGCTTGTCAGGGGGAGCGCTTACCACCCGGTTCTCACACAGTCTCCACGGGGGGGACTCTGCACGCCTCCCTTCCTTCTCCTGCTCACGCTGGTTAACGGGGGGCCGCCCCTTCCATCCATCAATCCTATCTATCCTCTTCTCCCGGGCCTATGTTGGTGTCACGAGGGGGACTTCCATCCACTCCTCCCGGACCACGCTGGCAGCATGGGGGGGGGGATTGGTCACCTCTCTGCTGCAGGGGGCCAGTTGCAGGCAGTAGTAGTCCACCTTTTTCCGTGGTCACGCCAGCGGTATGGGGGGCTGTGGGGGGGGCTGTCCACCCACGGGTCACGCTGGCAGTATTTTCCTTGCGTTGCATGCTGCTGTCATAGGTTCCTGTTCAGCGGTTCAATCTCAGTTTTCTGTCTCCACATTTATGCATCTGGCGTTTTTGTTTTTGGCGTTTCTGTCATAGCGTTCATTTCTGCCCCAGGTTTTTCTGTCATTACTTGCCTCAGCTTTCGGGCTCAGCGTTTCTGTCTTTGCGTTTCAGTCTCAGCATTTCTGGCATAGCTTTTTCTCTCTCTGCGGTTCATTCTCAGCATTTGTCTGCCTCAGGATTCTGTCATTGCATTTCAGTCTCAGCGTTTCTGCCCAAGGGTTTTCCATCATTTCATTTTCTGCCTCAGCGGTTCACTCTCAGCGTTCTGTCATAGCGTTTAGTTCTGCCCAGGTTTTCTGTCTTTGCGTTTCTGCCTCAGTGTTTCAGGCGCAGCGTTTCTCTCGTAGCGTTCTGCATCAGGGTTTCTGTCACTGCTTTTCTGCCATAGAATTTCTGTCTCAGCGTTTCTGTCATGGCGTTTCTGCCCCAGGTTCTGTCATTGCATTTTTAGTCGCAGCTTTCTGTCTCAGCATTTCTGTCATAGTGTTTCTTCCCCAGGTTTCTGTCATTACATTTTCAGTCGCAGCATTCTGTCATAGCATTTCTGTCATAGTTTCTGTCCAAGGGTTTTCTCTGTCATTACTTTGCTGCCTCTGCGGTTCAGTCTCAGCGTTCTGCCCCAGGTTTTCGGTCATTGCATTGTCAGTCGCAGCATTCTGTCTTAGCATTGCTGTCATAGTGTTTCTGCCCCAGGTTTCGGTCATTGCATTGTCAGTCGCAGCATTCTGTCTTAGCATTGCTGTCATAGTGTTTCTGCCCCAGGTTCCTGTCATTGCTTTTCAGTCGCAGCATTCTGTCATAGGATTTCTGTCAGTGTTTCTGCCCCAGGGTTTTTCTGTCATTGCTTTTTTTGCCTTTGCGTTTCTGTTTTAGCGTTTGTCTGCCCAGCATTTCTGTCTTTGCGTTTCTGCCTCTGTGTTTCAGGCACAGCGTTTCTCTCATAGCGTTCTGCCTCAGGGTTTCTGTCACTGCTTTCTGCCTTAGAATTTCTGTCATAGCGTTTCTGCCCCAGGTTCTGTCATTTCATTTTCAGTCGCAGCATTCTGTCTTAGCATTTCTGTCATAGCGTTTCTGCCCCAGGTTTCTGTCATTGCAATTCAGTCGCAGCTTTCTGTCATAGTGTTTCTGCCCCAGGGTTTTTCTGTCATTACATTTTCTGCCTCTGCGTTTCTGTCTTAGCGTTTCTGTCTTCCAAGGATTTCTCTCTTTGTTTTTCTGCCTCAGGGTTTAGGCGCAGTGTTTCTCTCATAGTGTTCTGCTCCAGGGTTCCGTCTTTGCATTTTTGTCGTAGCATTTCAGTCTCAGCGTTTCTGTCATAGCGTTTCTGCCCCAGTTTCTGTCATTGCATTTCTGCCGCAGCGGGTCAGGCTCAGCGTTTCTCTCAGGCCATTTCTGCCCCAGGTTTTTCTGTCATTACATTTCTGCCTCAGTGTTCCAGGCTCAGTGTTTCTCTCGTACCATTTCTGCCCCAGGGTTTCTGTTTTTACATTTCAGGCTCAGCGTTTCTCTCATACCATTATTGCCCCAGGATTTCTGTTTTGCATTTCTGCCTCTGCGTTTCAGGCTCAGCGTTTCTCTCATACCATTATTGCCCCAGGATTTCTGTTTTGCATTTCTGCCTCTGTGTTTCAGGCTCAGCGTTTCTCTCATACTATTTCTGCCCCCATGTTTTCTGTCATTGCATTTCTGTCGTAGCGTTTCTGCCCCACGATTTCTGTCGTAGCGTTTCTGCCCCACGATTTCTGTCGTAGCAATTCTGCCCCACGTTTTCTGTCGTAGCGTTTCTGGCCCACGATTTCTGTCGTAGCGTTTCTGCCCCACGATTTCTGTCGTAGCGTTTCTGCCCCACGATTTCTGTCGTAGCGTTTCTGCCCCACGATTTCTGTCGTAGTGTTTCTGCCCCACGATTTCTGTTGTAGCATTACTGCCCCACGATTTCTGTCGTAGCGTTTCTGCCCAACGATTTCTGTCGTAGCGTTTCTGCCCCACGATTTCTGTCGTAGTGTTTCTGCCCCACGATTTCTGTCGTAGTGTTTTCTGCCCCACGATTTCTGTCGTAGTGTTTTCTGCCCCACGATTTCTGTCGTAGTGTTTTCTGCCCCACGATTTCTGTCGTAGTGTTTTCTGCCCCACGATTTCTGTCGTAGTGTTTTCTGCCCCACGATTTCTGTCGTAGTGTTTCTGCCCCACGATTTCTGTCGTAGTGTTTCTGCCCCACGATTTCTGTCGTAGTGTTTGTCTGTCATAGCGTTGTCTTCTTCGTGGTTACCATGTCTCATCATACTTGTCCATGTTGCAACCTGGGTTGATTAGCTGGTGCTCACATATCGGGATCTGTCACGTCTACAGATCCATACGGGCTGAGGTTTCGTTTTTAATGATTGTTGACCACAGTCTTCTCGCCCGTATACCATACTTCATACGATGCACGTTCTTTCATTACTGGTGAATATGAAAAAGTGTAGCGCTTATTTTGTGAAAGAGTCAGTTACCAACACATAACAAATGTTGCAAACATGCATATATATATTAATTTCAGTGACACCAAGTGACTGAGTGTGATCCGTGAAAAAAAATATTAATTGTAAATAAATCAAAACGAAACAGTCCTCTATTGTGACCACACACAAATAACAGTCCAAAAGTGTAGAAAAAACTGCAAGGTTGAAATAAAGAGTCCCACATGGATATGACCCTCTCTGTGAAAGGATAGAGACACCACCACCGATATAAGGAGGAGGCTTACCAGATGGTATTGACTTGGTAAGGTGTATACCACCCAAGTCAAAACAGGCTTAAATAATCAGTCAGCAAGGTGTATCCAGCTGGTCCTGAATCCGCATATCAGTCGGCACCGCAAATTCCAGTAAACACCAGGAAGTGTGAATACATATAGTCAGATGGTATTGACTTGGTAAGGTGTATACCACCCAAGTCAAAACAGGCTTAAATAATCAGTCAGCAAGGTGTATCCAGCTGGTCCTGAATCCGCATATCAGTCGGCACCGCAAATTCCCGTAAACACCAGGAAGTGTGAATACATATAGTCTTGTTGGAGCCAGAGATACGGTAACCACATAACATGCGTAATGGGGAAAAAAAACTCACATAGTGTGATACCGTACAAGGAAGTATTTATTTAAAAAAAGATAAAAAAATGTACACTCACATTTGGAAGAACATCATAGGCATATCACAAAATGCAAGAGCGATGTGTGTGAATGGGTCCACCCGACGCGTTTCAACTAAAAAGTCAACATCCATTTCACCCGTTCCTGTTGCGAGAGCGCAACATCAAGCACTGCGGGCTCCTAGGCTCCTAGGCCCTAGGCTCCTAGGCCCAGATCTACCGAGGTGGTGAACGCACCTCGCCACCCAGAAGCGATTGTTCCACCTGGAGAAGGAGACCGAGCCACTATGCCACCTTTGTCAAGGCTGCAGCGTCTCTTTGGCCAGAAGGTTGCTCAGGAATATGGGTGGGAATACCCGTATCTGCCTCAGGAACTGCTCTACGAGGTGGAAGTTTTTCGGCAATGGTGGTATGATACCTTTGTGTGGGACAAACTTAAAGTACAGCAAGCACGGCGGTACCTTTCCTGTTCACCAACGGTCACCAAGAAGTTCCAGGACTGTAAAGCTAAGTGAATGCTGGGAAGACACATCCATGCGGACAAAGTGGTGATTTGCCGTAAGGAAGGAAAAAGTGTTGAGTACCACGTGGAGGCTTTTGATGACCGTCTGAAGCCTGTGTCGTTGCCTCATCCAAGGTTTTACCTATAAAAGGAAAAAAGAGGGAAAGAGACTCCCGTGTGCTTTTCTTTTCCATTCATGGCTGAACTTTCCGGAGTGCCTTTGCCGGAACACAGGGACTGTGCCCTAGTTTTTTTTTGTATTTGGGCAGTTCTACTCTTTGGAGAAATGGGAGCTGTTTTTGTTTTGTTCTCCCTCCTTCTCCTTGCACTCAAGAGAAATCAGTGACTCTGGGTTTTAGTTAGTGTAGGGTCACAGAGAAATGATCAAGAGGAAGAAAAAAAGTTCATCTGGAAGTGATGAGTGTCTTGACCGCGGCACTGTCACCAGGTGGCAGTGTTGTGCAACAATTGTTTGTTTTAATGACATTATGCAGCACTCATTGGAGTGAATGGGTTTCTTCTCGGATAGACTCATTCATTCCAAGCAAACACACATATGTTGTTAGGATGTATGTTTCTTTTCTTTCCCTCTGCAGGAGATTCGTCTATCATGGCTGCTGAGAATGGGTGGTCCTTAGATAGCCGGGGGAGGGAAGAATGTAAATGTGTGAGATATTTACACTGTTTTATTGAAAAGTTTTATAGTTATATTGTTTTAAGTTTTCCCTTTCCCATTCAGGTCTTGGCACAATTCAGGGCTAAAATGTGTAGTTTGGTTTCTGGGCTGAACTTATGTCACCACCCTTGTGGGATGTGAGTTTGTACCAGACACTGGGGACCAGTGTCAAATCACCAGGGGGAGAGTGTAGCGGGTACTTGAATTTAGGGGAAGCATCTGGGTGGTAGCGTAACCCAGATGCCTTGATTGTTAGGAAATTCAAGGTTCGGTTTGTGAGTCTTGGAGGACTCTGGTGGTGTGAAGTTCCCGCCGGCCTATAGGTGGCGTTGTTGCCTTGGACCGGGGTTGGGCTTGCACCGCAAGACTGTACCTTTTTGTCCTCCCCTGGAGCTGGTACAGTGGGGCGGGACACCCGCTGTGGCGCGAAGGGAGAGGTCATAAAAGGGGCGGACGCCCTAATCACGGGTTAGAGTCCGGAGCCAGAAGATGCGGCCGCACCCAGGCACCTTCAGCCTGGGTGCTGGCATTCCGGTGTTCCAGGCCTAGGTGCCCTTGACCTAGCCGGAGCGGAGATGGAGTCCATCTCAGGCACCTTTAGCCTGGGGTGAGGTACTATGGCGGATGCCTGGGGCTCAGTACCTTCGACTGAGTTCCGCAAGGGTGGAGGAATCTGAGGGGGCCCTACCTCCTTGGGTGCCCGTGTCTGAGTTTGTGAGGACTGGTGTGCAGTAACTTCTATGAAGAGTCCGGCGCAGCATCGCTGGTGACGGAGAGGCCTCCATTTCTCCCTTGGACGGATTTCTTCCTCTGACAGGGGAAGAGTGAGCGAAGGTAATTCACGTTCTACATCACCTAGTCAGTGGCAGTGACTATTCACCACTGGTGACAGCACAGTGGTCAGCAGCAGAAGGGAAAGGATTGTGCCTCGATCTGTCCCTATTTTCACAAAGTAAAGAAACTGTTTTATTGCTTGGCAAGAAGAATAAAACTGAGTTGGATCTATTCACTGTGTGGAACTCTGGTTACTAGAAGCAAAGGAGTCAGGGACGAAGTACTAGACTTGACTCTAGGACACCTACACAAAACCCAGTTTGCTGGCCTTCACCTCTTAGCTATGGAGGACATGGGCCGTGGTGTGTCTTATCCCTCTCTCCCAGGTACCCCTAGACAACAGCCATATAACCGATGAAGATAGAGAGAGGGGTGAGCCCCGCTACATATATATATATATGTAGCGGCCACCCCGCCACACCCCGTCTTCTTCTCTAGCCCAGGGGTATGTCACGCGACAGGGGTGAGGGTGCGCTACGGCCCATGTCCTCCCCACTACTTGCAGGCGAGGTGAAGGCCAATACCTAATGTTTCCTCGGGCCGGTGTCCTGAACATGTACCGAGTCTGTCGTGCAGGAAACTTCCCTTTGCTCCCATTAACAGAGTCCATACACCGATCACAATCCAATGGTTAGATTTATTTCGTATCTTCAGTTACAAGGCAATGCGATGGCATGATACGGTGAAATGAGCAGGTCGAGGCACTATACTGATATGGGTCCCTACACCCCCCCTATGACCAAGGGTTGTAGGAGTCTCGACATGAATACCTCCGTTGCGCTGCAGGCCTCTATCAGGGGAAGATGTCCTCCAAGAGAGTTACTGAAGGCCCATCCGTCACCGGGTTGACACTACACCGGGTCTTCGAACGAGTGACCTCCCCAGCCTCCTCACCTCAGATGCGGGTCCCCTCGCAAGGGGCGCCCTGGAGCAACTTCACCCTCGCGGGACCCAGTCGGAGCCACCGGGTCCCAGGCCTCCTCAATAGTACCTCATCCCAGGCTGAAGGTGCCTGGGATGGACTCCATCTTCATCCCGGCCAGGCCTAGGGCGCCTAGGCCGGAACCTTGAACCGCCCGCACCCAGGCTAAAGGTGCCTGGGTGCGTGAAGAGATCCTCCGGGAAAGAGACCTCGTGGCGAGGGCGTCTCCCCCTTTTTATCCCCTCCCGTCGACACCACGGCGGGTTCCCCGCCCCGGCCGTACCATCTCCAGGAAGGGACAAAGAAGGGTAGCACTCTGGTAGTGATTCTACCCCGAGCCAGTAGGTACACTGACACCTACTGGTCGAAGAGAATATTACACCACCCAATCCTCCACGAATAAGAAAAAGGGGTCTGAACCCTAACATAATTACACACTTGGGTCACACTACTCCCCAAGTGTACCCCACTAAATTGAAGACCCCGCTACACATATATATATATATATAAATAACCATCTTCCAAAATTCGAATTTAGTATATAATGATTTTGATTTTAATAGAAAAGATTTGAATAGAATATAAAAGAATAGACTAGAAAAAAAATAGAACAGAATAGAATAAAATATAATATATTCTGTCCTATTGTTTTTCTAGTCTATTATCTGTTTTTCTATTTTATTATAATCGTTTCTATTCAGTTGAAATCATTTCAAATCCGGTTGAAATATTATCGAATTTGGTTGAAATATTAAAGAATGCGGATGAAATATTATCGAATCTGGTAGATATATTTTCGAATTTGGTTGAAATATTTTCGAATGCGACCGATTTTTCGAATTCCAATAAGAAAAGATTAGGATAGAAATAGAAAATAGACTAGAAAAAAAATAGAACAGAATAGAATAAAATATAATATATATATTGTATTTTATTCTATTCTGTTCTATTGTTTTTCTATTTGATTATTTCCAATATTTTTGATTCTATACTAATTTTTTTCAAATTCGATTAGACTAGAATTCTTTTCGAATTCGATTTGAATTTCATCCGTGGTTTTTCGATTTGAAACGTTCGGATTCGGTTGAATTCGTTAGCATTGTAATTCGTTAATTCGGATGCATCCGAACGTCCGAATAATGAAAATTCGTCCGAATTTCGATTCGGAATGAAACGAAATGCTCATGCCTACGATGTACAGCTTTGATGGCTCACCCAGAGGAGCCAACCTGCCACAGTATAACTGCGGCGGCTGGTCAGGAAGCAGTTAGGGTCTTCCAGCATTGACGAAATTGTATGTACTATTTCAAGATAGAAAACTAGTTACAGGAGCAGGGTGGTGATTAATGGCATATTTTCTGAATAATCTGGATTTGTGAGCTGGGTGCCCCAGGGCTCTGTCCTGGAACCAATTCTGTTTAACTTGTTCATAAACAATATAGAGGTTGGAATAAATAGTTTAGTCTTAGTATTTGCTGATGATACAAAGCTAAGCAGGACAATAACTTGACCGCAGGATACAGCAACTTTACAAGAGGGCCCAGTTAAAATAGATGAGTAGGCAGCTATGGCAGATGAGTTTTAATACTGAAAAATATAAAGTAATGCCCTTGAGAGCTAAAAGTATGAATGCAAGTTTCACGCTTGGGAGAGAGGGGAATTGAGGTCCTGGTAGGACACAGACTCAGCAATAACATTAAATGCCTAGCTGCAGCAAGCAAAGCTCACAGACAATTGTCATACATTTAAAGAAAAGGGTATTTACACAAGAGACAAAACTATAATTCTACCACTTGAGTATGCCGCCCAGTTCTGGTCACCAATCCTCAGGAAGTATGCGCTTGAACCAAAAACATTTTAGACAAGAGCAACCAAGCAAATAAGGGGGATGGAGGCCCTTAGTTATTAGGAACAATTACAAACATTGTCTTATTACCTTGGAGAAGAGACTTTTAAGAAGTGATGTGATCGCAATATACACATCTTTAAGTGGGGACTCTAACATTGGAAATAAACTAGTTAACCTAAGGTCTCTAAAGAAGGCACGCAGCCACACATTGAAGTTGGATAAGAAGCAGTTTAATCTGTGTAGGGGTTCTTTACTGTTATAGAGTGATCAAGATGTGAAATCCCCTTCCTCAGTTGCTGGTATCAGCAGAGAGTGTAGATACATTCAAAAAACATTTAATGTGTTTCTCAGTGAGCACAATGTACAGGGATATGGAAAATGGTAGTGACATAAATAAACACACACTCAGGTTGAACTGGATAGACGGGAGTCTTTATACAACCTTGCCAGCCGTGTAACTATATATGTCTAATGTAGCCCTACAAGTTGAATAAAAGTGTCCAGTTTTAATAAGCAATTCCAGCAACTGGGACCAGTATAGTAAGCTCCTTGAGGTTCACTGGGAGTACACTTCCTGAAGCTTCTCTCTCTCTCTCTCTCTCTCTCTCTCTCTCTCTCTCTCTTTCTAACCACGAGTCACATTCAAACCCCCAATGAAAATTTGAATGAGATTGGTGTTTGTGCAATTTCTTAGCTTTGACATAGTGTACATCAAGCTTTCTGTATGTGAGAAACAGCAAGAAACCTGAACTGGGTGTGTCTGAGAACCAGGGCCGGCCCTACCATGGGACCTGATGGGACCATGGTCCCAGGCGGCACTTTAAGAGGGGCGGCAACAGGGGCGCACTGCCTGAGGACCTGGGTTTCCCTCCATCTAGTGTGCAGTGTCATACTTGTACTGCATCGCCGGCGCTGCTGTCACTGGCCGCAGTGGCAAGACCCACTTCAAGGGTCTCTCCAGCGGCCCCTGCTTCACTGCCCAAACTGGTTGCTAGCCGCGGACCGCTTTGTGTCTAGCAACCAGTGACGTAAGGAGAGAGAGGCCCATCATACATTGCAGAGAGTATTTCCCTTCCTCCTCCTCCGCTAGCTCCACCCACCTCCTCCCTGTATGTAACAGCATGAGATCGGAGCGGCTGTGTGTGTGTGTGTGGAGAGAGAGCAGCTGCGGGCTCTTCTCCCCCCTCCTTCTCCTCCTCATGCTGCTGTTCCCAGGACAGCCACCGTTATGTTTCTTCCCCCTTTTCCTCCCATTGGCCAGGGAAAAAAACTTAAAAGGAGAAAAGAGGATTATGGGATATGTAGTGCAAATGGCTGGCCCATTGCAATTCTAGGGGGGAAACTGCAGCCCCCAGCATGCCCATCTGAAGGGGAGGGAGAGAGAGCCAGGCTGAGTGACAGGCTGCATCTGGTGACAGGCATCAGTGACAAGTGTCAGGCTGCATCTGGTGACAGGCATCGATGACAAGTGACAGGCTGCATCTGGTGACAGGCATCGGTGACAAGTGACAGGCTGCATCTGGTGACAGGCATCGGTGACAAGTGACACGCTGCATCTGGTGACAGGCAATGGTAACAAGTGACAGGCTGCATCTGGTGACAAGTGACAGGCTGCATCTGGTGACAGGCATCGGTGACAAGTGACAGGCTGCATCTGGTGACAGGCATTGGTAACAAGTGACAGGCTGCATCTGGTGACAGGCATTGGTAACAAGTGACAGGCTGCATCTGGTGACAGGCAATGGTGACAAGTGACAGGCTGCATCTGGTGACAGGCATTGGTGACAAGTGACAGGCTGCATCTGGTGACAGGCATTGGTAACAAGTGACAGGCTGCATCTGGTGACAGGCATTGGTAACAAGTGACAGCCTGCATCTGGTGACAGGCATTGGTGACAAGTGACAGGCTGCATCTGGTGACAGGCATTGGTGACAAGTGACAGGCTGCATCTGGTGACAGGCATTGGTGACAAGTGACAGGCTGCATCTGGTGACAGGCATTGGTGACAAGTGACAGGCTGCATCTGGTGACAGGCATTGGTGACAAGTGACAGGCTGCATCTGGTGACAGGCATTGGTAACAAGTGACAGGCTGCATCTGGTGACAGGCATTGGTGACAAGTGACAGGCTGCATGTTGTGGCAGGCTATGGGTGGCAAGTGGCACAGCTGCATCTGGTGGCAGGCAACGGTGGCAAACGACAAGCTCAGGGTTCCCACTGATTCTGCATTATGGTGAGTTAAACTATTTCATTATATATTACAATGTAGTAATAGAAATAATGTGATTTGATCATCCTGACACCATATCGATCATAATGTTAGGATGATTTAAGTGCTAACACCAGCCATTCGCCCGACAAATCACCCGCTGCCAAATTCCCTGTCAGCGAGACTACACCCCCCCCCCTCATCTTTTTTTGGGAAGGAAGGGCGGTATCCCTGAATGGCAGTTTGGAAATGTGGTCACCCTAGCCGCCACTGCAGCGCTGTTGTTGCAGCATGTTGCATTACTGAGCTGGGATCAGAGTGTAGCTGGTCGGTGGCAGTGGAGAGAAAGGGGGGAGCTTTTGTGGTGCTACACAATACTCTTTGCAGGAAGGAGCTATGGTGACCACATTTTTAAACTACTATTCACGGACACCCCCCCCCCCCTTCCCAAACATCAGCTTGTTCTGTAACGAATCACAGCACAGTGATTGGACACAAGAGGTGGGATTTATGATTTCTCCAATCACATGCAGGGGGCGGGGATTGTGCTCCTCCAGGCATTCCCGGCCAGGACAAGTACTGTCAGTGAGTAAAGAGGTGATGTGGCAGCCTTTTTTGGGGGCATCAGATTGGCCTAGGGGGGTGGCTGTGTCAGTTTCATTCCGGGACACTGTTTTGTCCTGGAATGAATGTGCACGGGACAGACCTGCAAAATGCGTGGTCACCCTAGAAGGGGCATGTCTCTTTGCTGAATATATGGGATGTCTCTTGCTGAATATATTGGGCTGTCTCTTTGCTTTATGGAAACGTCTCTTTGCTGGATGGGCATAGGATTTTTTTTTGGGGGGGGGGCAGCATTTCATTCTTGGGCCCAGGCAGCACAATGTCTTGGGCCAGCCCTGCTGAGAACATATCTTTAGCTTCAAAATCAGGGGTTCTGAGACCATCATTTTACTAGCAAAAGAGGATTTGATAGACTGATGCAGTACATCATTGTCTGGATGAAAAGCTGTACTCCCTGTATGCATCACAAGGTTTTTGTTTCAGTTTTGTCTGACGTGTACCTTTAAAGCTGATCCCAGGCAAAAAACTCTTATTCATATCTTTTGTGGTCATGAACAACACACAATTTGCTTTATTTGATTGAAATGGCATCGCAAACCTCGATATTGCATTGTAAAAATGGCAATGACATCATTACTATATTGCATATACAGTAATAGGAACAGAGCTGTAGGTGGTGCCCAGCAAGTTCACCCACAACATGACTAAAGGATTCAACAACCTGGGTCCTTAATCACTAGAATAAAGACACAAACTGCGTGACATGGGTTTAATACGGCCACAGCAGCCAATTTATTAACCAAAGAATAAATAAAAACACATTAAAAAACATACCAATAAGTACAAAATCCAACAATGTAATTCTAACAATTCCCAACAACAGGGGGTCTTTGGGTGTCCATAAGGCACAATTTTAACTGGAATTGTCCATGTCTTCAGCCGAGCTCCAACCGGCTTGTAGACGTTACGACATCACACATTTCCATTTCCTCCCCCCAGATGACCTAGCTCCTGGGAAAACCACCACTAACCAAGTGGGAGCGCCATAACGCCTAGATGGACCCCGCCATTATGTATAATGTAACAATGTAATCACTGACCCCCCAAAGACCCCCTGACCCACCAACTGCTGTGACAAAATAATCATGTTTTATATATATATATATATATATATATATATATATATATATATATATATTAACTCAATTAAGGTGTGTAGCGGGGTGCTGAATTTAGGGGAAGTGTTTGGGTGGTAGTTGTGTCCAAACACCCTAATTGATAGAGTTTTTGAAACCATTTCTGTCCACAGGAAGAGTATTGGTGTACAGTTCCCTGTGGCCTGCGGGTGGCGCTGCCATGGTAGGCCAGGGTTGAACCACTGATACAGTGCTGTGCCTTGTGTGTCCCCTCTCGGCAACCATACAGTGGGTGTGGTCTGCCTGCTGGGCATGCTGGGAGAGGATATAAAAGGGACAGATGCTGCCTGTTGGGGGTTCGTTGTCGGTGGTTCGTTGTCGGGGATCCTACCCCAGGGTTATGGTTCCTGTCCGCCCTGGGCACCTTTAGCCCAGGGGCGGGTCTGCGGTTTGTTGTCAAGGGTCCCAGGCACCTTTAGCCCTGGGACTGCGCCAAAGGTCTGGACCCAGCACCTTCGGCTGGAGCCAATCAGGTATCAAGGAATCTCAGGGTGCCGCCTTGCGAGGCGACCCGTATCCTAGATGAGGAGGCCGGGGGAGGAACCGTTCCGAAGGACTGGTGCGGAAGTCACAGTGAAGGAAGGGTCCTGGTAACTCTCTGGAGGGATGTCTTCTCCTTGAACAGAGACCAAGTTCACCAGGTCTGTGGCAGAGACTTTGGGTAAAGTTTGAGCGTCATTTCGGCTGCTAGTCCCAAGCTAGGGAGACCATCCGAATGGGCTGAGTCTGCTTGAGAATCGGAGCAGTGAATTGTGTAACGTTTGTGCCTAAACCTCATCCACATCTTAAGCTGCCCTGTTCTCCCTCCAACCTATTCTGTCAGAGACTGTGTTTTATAAGAAATAAACCTCTACGTTGGAGTGCAGCTGGTGTGGACATTCAAGTTACTGTGGGGATACAAGGACTTATCTTTGGTGTGCCTCTCTCTTCCTGCGAGGAGCCAAAGTTAATGCAGGTAGAGAAAGGGGTCTGTGCGCTACACGTGGGGGCTCGAGTCCGGGATTTTATCAGCAGAAAGAAGCCCAGATTTTTAACTTGTTTCCCCTGTGAAGTTCTGTGGAGGTCGGCCATCTTTGGAGAAAAGTAACTGCGCCATGAGGAGAGCTCCAGCTGCGTAGTTCGTGGGCGTGCCTAAGGAAAGAAAAGCCAGCGAACATTGCAGAGAGATGGGAGGAGCCTCACCATGTGAAGAGTTGCACGTGGTGGCTTTGGCGTCAGAGAGACAGTGCGTGATGGATCGGCGAGTGAGTAACATGGCGTCTAATGCCGCATGGATTCCGAGTTCAACTACCATGAACGTTACTTCCTTTGCTGCTTCTGTTACCGATACGGGGATCCGACTGAAGCCTCTAGGTTGCTTCGCCCTCTATGTATGCAGAGAGGTGGAGGCCCTTGGAGTGGTTTGTCCCGGATGCCAGGGACTGGTGGTGCATCTCAAGCCTTTCGGGAGATGTGAGCAGTGTAAGGAGTTCTTGTTCGAGGTGGAGCAGCCTACTGAGAAGCCTCGGGCCTTTCGTCTGAACTGCCTTACAGGCGTCACCACTTTGAAAGAAGGAACCAGGGCTTCCGCAGTCACCCCTACGCGCACTGTTGAGACTTCGGAGGAAGTCACGGATGAAAGTGTTTCGGTTGTTGAGGAACAAGAGCCGGAGAGACCGGAGGATGCTGTTTCAGCCTTTACGGAATCCTCACTCCCACCATCCAAGAGGAAGGTCGGCTATGTTACAGCTTCCTGCGGCCGTGGTAGAGTCACACCCCAGCGCTTGCCCGGATCAGATGCATCCACAGGGAAAAGCCCCGGACATCCTGTTTCAGCTACAAGCCGAGGTAAGCCGGGGAAAGGGACCTTGTCTAAGGTCCGAAGTGTTGGGGATGCGTGGGTCAGGGACCCCAGGGCCCTTGAACTTGTTCGAGGCGGTGATTCGTCATCCACCCGGAGTTACCTGCCGGCGGAGGAATGTGATACCTCTGAACTGGAGTCAGTCTCCGATCCAGGGGATGATGTGGCCATTGATGAGTTATTTGAGCGGAAGGGTTGGCATAAGGTACCCCTGTGCTCGTCCCGTAGGAAAAGGGACTCACCTATAGTTGCTGGGGATGCTACACCCCGGGTGGAGGCCCCGGAGCCTTAGGAGGAGTCTGTCCCGTTGTCTGCCCTTCCACCACTGGAGATGCCTGTACCTGTTGCTGAGGTATCGAGGGTGTCATTGCGGGCCCCTATGTCTGGTCCGGAGGCAGTGAAAGTGCCTCGACACCCGGATACCATAATTTTACCAGGGATGGGAGATCGAGCAACCATGCTACGATTGTCCCGGTTGCAGAGGCTGTTTAACCAGAAATTTGCAAGCGAGTACGGATGGGAACACCCGTACCTGCCTAAAGAGTTGCTGTTTGAAGTGGAGGCCTATAGATATCGCTGGTACGCAGACTTTGTCTGGACTCATTTGAAGGTACCTCAGGCCCGTAGATATTATTCCTGTTCTGCTGCAGTCACTAAGCGGTTCAAAGAATGTAAAGAGTCCTGGATGCTCGGCAGACACATTCATGCTGATAAAGTGGTTATTTGCCGAAAAGATAAAGACAATGATGAATATCACATTGACACCTTTGATAAGAACTGGAAACCATTGGTGTTGCCGCATCAGCAGTACTATCTTTGAAACTGAACTCTTTTGTGTTTGCCTTTGTTTATTCTGGAGTATGTTCTCCTGGAGCCCAAGAACTTTAGCCCTTGCATGTGGGGTTGTCTACTTGTTGGAAGAGCGGGAGTAGTTGTTTTTTTTCCCTCTTACAGGGCCTGAGAGACAGAGACTTTTGGGGTAGAAGTAGCTCAGGGCCAGGGCCAAAGGAGAAGAAGGAAGATTTACCCTCAAGAAGAAAAAAGTTTGTGGACAAGTGTCTTGACGGTGACGATTCCACTAGGTGGCGGTGTTGCATAACTTTTATATTGCATTTTAGGTGTGACTTACTTTTTAGAAGGAAAGGGTTTTTCCTTCGGGGAGAATTCTTACACTTCTAGTGTAAATAGGTTGGAATGTAAATTATTGGTTGTATGTTTTTGTTTTTTTTCTCCCTCTGCGGGTGGACACCATGTAAATCACTGAGAATGGGGTGGGTTTAGCTGTTGCAGAGGGAAGGGAAATGTAAATGATAAATGTGTTTTATGTGACATTGAGAATGTGATGTACACATGTGTTTTCTCTGCTCTTCTTTCATTTCTGCATTTAACTCCCTTTCCCCATGTTCAGGTTCCGGCACAAACAAACATTTTTCTTTTTCCAATTTGTTTTTTTGTGGATAGTTTCTGGAATAGGTCTATGTTGACTCAGGCTTGAGAGACATAGGTTTGCTCCAGACACTGGGGACCAGTGTCTATTTAGTGGGGGGAGTATGTAGCGGGGTGCTGAATTTAGGGGAAGTGTTTGGGTGGTAGTTGTGCCCAAACACCCTAATAGATAGAGTTCTTGAAACCATTTCTGTCCACAGGAGGAGTGTTGGTGTAAAGTTCCCTGTGGCCTGCGGGTGGCGCTGCCATGGTAGGCCAGGGTTGAACCACTGATACAGTGCTGTGCCTTGTGTGTCCCCTCTCGGCAACCATACAGTGGGTGTGGTCTACCTGCTGGGCATGCTGGGAGATGATATAAAAGGGGCAGACGCTGCCTGTTGGGGGTTCGTTGTGGGTGGTTCGTTGTCGGGGGTCCTACCCCAGGGTTCTGGTTTCTGTCCGCCCTGGGCACCTTTAGCCCAGGGGCGGGTCTGCGGTTCATTGTCAAGGGTCCCATGCACCTTTAGCCCTGGGACTGCGCCAAAGGTCTGGGCCCAGCACCTTCGGCTGGAGCCCATCGGGGATCAAGGAATCTCAGGGTGCCGCCTTGCGAGGGGACCCATATTCTAGATGAGGAGGCCGGGGGAGGAACCGTTCCAAAGGACTGGTGCAGAAGTCACAGTGAAGGAAGGGTCCTGGTAACTCTCTGGAGGGATGTCTTCCCCTTGAACAGAGACCAAGTTCACCAGGTCTGTGGCAGAGACCAAGTTCACCAGGTCTGTGGCAGAGACTTTGGGTAAAGTTTGAGCGCCATTTCGGCTGCTATTCCCAAGCTAGGGAGATCATCCGAATGGGCTGAGTCTGCTTGAGAATCGGAGCAGTGAATTGTGTAACGTTTGTGCCTGGACCTCATCTACATCTTAAGCTGCCCTGTTCTCCCTCCAACCTATTCTGTCAGAGACTGTGTTTTATAAGAAATAAACCTCTACGTTGGAGTGCAGCTGGTGTGGACATTCAAGTTACTGTGGGGATACAAGGACTTATCTTTATTGAAAATAGAGGTGAGAGAAATTCTCTGGTTGTCTGACTGTGGAAGACCCGTCAACAACACCGCTCAACCTCTTCACACAGGAGGGTACGGGCTTGTGGTGCGGTGTGCCTCTCTCTTCCTGCAAGGAGCCAAAGTTAATGCAGGTAGAGAAAGGGGTCTGTGCGCTACACGTGGAAATTAGAAAAATGATTCCCACAACTTGTACACTTCAGCAACCCTTAACAGGAAGGCGGGGGGGGGGGGGTAAGTTAGCTTTTCTCCTAAATTTCTTGGAAAGAAATAAAAACCCACCTATCTGCACTGACCCTCACAGCCACTCCCTGCCCATCCAGCCTTTGCCCCCAATCAGGTAAGGACTATTCCCCTTCCCACCACTCTAACCTAGCTGACCATTCCCAGACCCTGTTCCTCCCTTAGTCATGCTGCCCCTTCGTCCATTTTCTCCTCTGGGCCTCACTGACTGAATAGAGAAACAACAGAGGGACGGATGTAAGACCAGTCACTCTGTATACAGAGAGAGAGAGAGAGAGAGAGAGAGAGAGAGAGAGAGTAAATGGTTCAGTTTTTTTGTTCAGCCAGAAGGCTGAATGAAACAAACTGAACTGATTCCCCCAATCACATATTTAAGGTGGATGGGGGAATCCTCCCCACTGTCAGAATACATAGATCAAAGCTGCCGCCATTGGCTTTTATCTGACAGGATGGTGGAACAGAAGTCAATCAGTAGGTTGCCTTCTGTTCAACTGCAGTGGCCACAAATCGATCAAAATTCTGCTGGTCTATGGCCACCTTTACAGTGACTGGTCTTTAAAAAGTTCCACATTGGATTAATGCACAGTTCTGGAAGAAATACACAAAGAAAACCAGAATTCAAGTAAGAATGCACAGGCATCCTGTATTAAGCATTATTTTTTTTAGTCTGGATTTCATTCACAATTTTTTGAAATTCCACAATGTAATTATTATTAATTAATTATTTTTCATAATTACCTTATGATTCATTTCCATAAATATAATAATTATTATGTGTGCCCACAGCTGCATTATGTAATAGTGTTACTTTCATTCCCCCCATACAGTACAGCCAGTACTGAACTTTTGGCACTGAAAATTACAGCTCAGATGGAGTACACAGATCACAGCGGGTCTTTTGCTCTGCAGCTCACGCTTTCTTTTTAATGACGCAAGGCATTCTGTGATTGGAGGATGGAGGAAGTGCAAGTGAACATCCCAATCTCCCTTATACCAGAAGGAACGTCTTGCATTTCTTAAAAAGAAAGAATTAAGTTTTCAGAATAGATGAGCTACAGAGCGAGCGACCTGCTGTGATGTCTATAGTTTATTTGGAACTGTAAGTTTCTGCACCAGGTGTTTAGTGCTGACTGTACTGTATGGGGGGTATTAAAAAGTATTACATAATGCAGAAGCTTGCACACATTGCACACATTTCATTACAGTGCAAGAGGGCAAAAAATGTTTTTGGCTGGAGTTCGGCTTTAAAAGAGTATGGCCAAAGCTACCATAATTTGTTAAGCACCACCCATTTTTTAGTGCCATCTACAAAAGGGTCAGCTGCCAATTAAGACAGTTCTTTGCAGAGTTTTATTTAGTTTGAGTTTATCGTTTTTTTTTTAAAGAATTCATTACACTCTAGTCTAGCTTGAAAATTCAGGACTGCAAGATTGTAATTTGAAATTCATACTCACACAATGTGTTTGGTATGTGAATGCTTTTAGATTTCAATGAAAACAGCAGTAATCATAGGCTCACTTAGCATCTTGCTCTGTATTTCATGATGTTGCTGCATCAGCGCTGCCTTTTGTATCTACTCAGACTACTGTCAAAATAAAAAGAATGTAGAGGCAGGCAACCTTCACAGGGCACTCTCACGGGAACTCATGGGAAAAAGGCACTAGAACAAACATTTTTCAAGTTCACAGAATACCACAAGTATCTGTCAGTTCAGACACATCAGTGTTATCTTTACTTATGTATGTCAGAAGCTCAGTAGAGTTATATAATGTTTTAATAGGAAGACATAATACAAAGCCTGGCCTACATCCCTACATTTCATTTAGGTCATGGAAATTAGCATTTCAATTATTTATAGGAATCACACTTGCTAAAGAACCTAGATCTAGGGAATGCTATTAATATATTAATGCCTGATTACTCATATGTTTTTTTTTTCTAAGTATATAACTGTGTTAAAGAGACACGCCAGTCAACACTGGTAATATTGTTTTATTTTTCTATGCAGCTAGCCTGTTTTAAAGTAACACTAAAGCTTCAGTTTTAAAATTAAAATAAAAATAATAAACATATTATACTTACCTGCTCTGTGCAATGGTTTTACAAAAAACAGCCCTGATCCTACTCTTCTCAGGTCTCCTGTCAGCACTCCAGACTCTTCCTCTATGGCGAGTCCCCCCCATTGAAAGATGCCTTCTATGGGGCACTCATGCGGGCTTGCTTCCGAGCGGCCCTATCTGTGCCTATTGACACAGACCGGGCTTCTTGGCCCCGCCCTCCCGCTCCCAAGTCACAGTATTTGATTGACAGCAGCAGGAGCCAATGGCTTCCGTTGCTATCAATCTGCTAAGTCAGGAGGGAGAAAGCTGCTCCCATGCACATTGCTGGATCAGGCTCAGGTAAGTAAAAGGGGGGGGGGCTCGGGGGATCCTGCAGCACAGAAGGTGTTTTTTTTTTTTCTACCTTAATGCACAGAGGTGAAAAGCTTTAAAGTGGTTGTAAAGCCTCTCATATACCCAGTAAAGCGAGTAGCCTCAGATGATACACAGAGATTAAAAAATTTTCCTACATAAATTTTACTTGTTTATCTGCAGTCTTCTCTTGTCTACATCCTTTCAAAAGAGCACAATTGTGATAAAATCCTTCTGCATCTGTGAGGAGCAGAGATGAGGGGGTGGAGAGCTGCAGTTACAGTGTGTGAGAACTGATCGGAGGAAAGGGACACACCCTCCTCCACACACTGCACAGGCACAAAGGAATATGCAGAGCTGTGTTCTGAATAGATAAACTGTGTGCTGAGCTCTCCTCCCTTTTACAAATTTATCTCATGCGTTGGGAAAACTTATCAGAAGTGACTCATGCTGGTAACAAACTGACATATCATTATGGATGTCACAACACTTCCTCAAACTCAATCTTTCTAAAACTGAGCTTGTAATATCTCTCTTTCTGAATCCCCTCCCCATGACTTTACCATTGAGATCAACGGACATTGGTCCCTCCACACATGCACGGTGCTGGGTGTAATCCTATACTCTGACCTCTCCTTCAGCCCCCACATCCAATCACTGGCTAAATCTTGCTAAATTCCACCATTCCTGACTAATGACACCACAAAAAAATGTATTAACTCCTTGGCTATTTCCCGCCTTGACTACTGCAACTCCCTCCTCACTGGCTTACCTTTACACAGGCTATCCCCCCTTTCAGTCTATTATGAATGCAGCTGCTAGACTAATACACCTTACTAACCGATCCGTGACTGCTGCTCCTCTCTGCCAATCCCTTCACTGGCTTCCTCTACCCCACTGTATACAATTCTAAATACTAACCACAACATACAAGGCCATCCACAACATCACCCCCCCCCCATAATCTCATCTGCAGATATCACCCAAATTGTCCTCTCCGCTCCTCCCAAGACCTCCTGCTCTCTAGCTCCCTTGTTACCTCCCCTAATTCTCACCACCAGAACTTCTCCAGATCCTCCCCCATCCTCTGGAACTCCCTGCCCCAGTATGTCTGGTCATCCCCTACCCTGTCTGCCTTTAGGTAATCCCTGATAACGTATTCAGGGAAGCCTACACCACCTTCACCCAAGAACTGTACCCGAGTCACCTCCATCAGATCATCCATGCAACTATAAGCTTTTGTACCACCTCCCCCTCCCTTTAGACTGTAAGCTCCATGAGCAGGGTCCTCCTATTCCTACTGTATTAAACTGTATTGTAATTTTACTGTCCCCCTCTACATTGTAAAGTGCTATGCAAACTGTTTCCGCTATATAAATCCTCTATAATAATAATAATAACAACAGAGGAACGAAGCGTCAGAGAGAAACGACACTTAGAGCTTTGGAGAGAGACAAGTAAATACTACAGTTCTATGTGCTTTGTTCAGATTTCATGACTGAGGTTTACAAACTTTAAGGCTTTAGAACCACTTTATTTTCTTAACTGATACCAAAGGTACCCATAGGTTTACAGAGATCCTGTTATCAGACCAGTAGGACCAAATTATTCCTATAAAAATATATGGCCATTTAACCAATTTTATGCACGCTATTTACATTTAAAAAGCCACCCTTGTGTAGACAGCAACAAAACAAAAGATTTGCCCTGGGACTTTGAGTGAGGTGAGCACAGTTTAGCCAATAGACGTAGCAGCAGTAAATACAGTATAAAATGTATTCAAGTAGAGATAATATATGCATTGATATCACCAACAAATGCCAATTCATAAGGGATACATATAAATTAAATGATGGTATATTTTTGTAATAGCAATTATATAGCACACAGGCATCTAGTTTACCTGATGCGTTTCGCAAGACCCAGCTCGCTCTTCAGGGGTGGATGCGTGTAAAATGTAACTAGGATGAAAAAATACAAACTGGGTATATAGCGTGGTTCTAATAATATAGGCACAGGGTAAGAGAGGCCTTAGTATAAGAAACCCCATACTCACAACTAATCATGGCCAAAACAACGGATGTCCGCAGGCAATCCGTGATCGCGGGGAGGAGAGGCAGAACAGGGAACTGCCTATGTAAACAAGGCGATTCCCCGTTATGCCAGATGACATGACAGAGATCTACTGTTCCCAGTGATCGGGAACAGTGATCTATGTCATGTCCCAGTGAGCCCATCCCCCCTACATCCCCCCTACAGTTAGGACACACCCAGGCAACACACTTAACCACACTTAACCCCTTGATCGCCCCCTAGTGTCAACCCCTTCCCTGCCTGTGTCATTTTTACTGATTTCTGATCAGTTAATTTTTATAGCACTTATAGCACTGATCAATGTAACAATGTCACTCGTCCCCAAAAAGTGTCATTTAGGGTCAGATTTGTCCGCCGCAATGTTGCAATCCTGCAAAAAATCGCAGATCGCTGCCATTACCAGTAAAAACAATAAAAACGACATAAAAGTGCCTAAATCTATCCTGTAGTTTGTAGACTCTAAATTTTGGTCTTTTTTAGTTTATAGCGCAAAAAATCAAAACTGCAGATTTGATCAAATACCACCAAAAGAAAGCTCTATTTGTGGGTAAAAAAGGACATCAATTTTGTTTGGGTACAGCTTTGCACGACCGCACAATTGTCAGTTAAAGCGACGCAGTGCCGTATTGCAAAAAATGGCCTGGTCATTAAGGGGGAAAATCCTTTCGGAGCTCAAGTGGTTAAAATATGTATCATTTATTTACTACAGCAAAAAAAAAAAAAAAAAGTTATAACACCCTAAACCAATATAGAATCATCCCTGCTGATCGTGGAGCCCTCTAAAATGTAAATACCAATTAAGAATGGGGTTAAAAACGTAATAAAAAAAAAAAAATGGGGTATAAACCAAGAACTGAATGTAAATAAATACCGATTACACAGTTGTAGTAACAATATAAACTAATTGCACTTATAAACCTCAATATATAAATATAACATACGATGTGTGCATATACCATAATCATAATGCCAGTGACCACAAAATAACCAAACACAAATGTTCATAAAATGTGTAGTAACCACCTACAGTATATACCAAGCATGACTGTGCACATCCTAATATAGTGCAAACATACAAAAGGCATAACTGCTGGCATAACACTGTTACATACCATGATCAGGGATGAGCCGAACACCCCCCTGTTCGGTTCGCACCAGAACCTGCGAACAGACAAAATGTTCGTGTGAACTTTAGAACCCTATTAAATGCAATGGACTCGAACGTTCGAAATCTAAAGTGTTAATTATAAAGGCTAATATGCAAGTTATTGTCCTAAAAAGTGTTTGGGGACCTGGGTCCTGCCCCAGGGGACATGTATCAATGCAAAAAGAAGTTTTAAAAACGGCCGTTTTTTCGGGAGCAGTGATTTTAATAATGCTTAAAATGAAAAAATAAAAGTGAAATATTCCTTTAAATTTCATACCTGGGGGGTGTGTATGATATGCATGTGAAGTGGCGCATGTTTCCCGTGCTTAGAACTGTCCCTGCAAAAAATGTCATTTTTGAAAGAAAAAAATGCATTTAAAACTGACTCGCGGCTATTAATGAATTGTCGGCTCCCGGCAATACATACAAAAGTCATTGATAAAAAAAAAAAAAAAATTCAATTACCAAAAAAAAAAAATTCAATTACCAGGCCCTTCAGGTCTGGAATGGATATTAAGGGGAACCCCGCCGCAAATTTAAAAAAAATTGACGTGGGGTTCCCCCAAATATCCATTCCAGGCCCTTCAGATCTGGCATGGATTTTAAGGGGAACTCCACCCCAAATTTTTTTAAAAAATGGCGTGGAGTCCCCCTAAAAATCCATACCAGACCCATTATCCGAGCACGCAACCTGGCCGGCCGCAGGGGAAAAGGGGGGGACGAGAGAGCGGCCCCCCCTCCCTCCTGAACCGTACCAAGCCACATGCCCTCAACATGGGGAGGATGTCCCCATGTTGATGGGGACAAGGGCCTCATCCCCACAACTCTTGCCCGGTGGTTGTGGGGGTCTGCGGGCGGGGGGCTTATCGGAATCTGGAAGACCCCTTTAACAAAGGGGACCCCCAGATCCCGGCCCCCCCTATGTGAATTGGTAAGGGGTACATTGTACCCCTACCATTTCACGAAGAACGCGTAAAAAAATGTTTAAAAAACCACACAAACACCTTGAAAAAGTCCTTTATTTAAAAAAAAAAAAAAAAAAACCATTCCAGCGGTGAAATCCAGTGTCCCGCGGCGATCCCGATGTCCAGCGCTGTCCTTCATTGGTTGTGCCTGAGCGGACCTGATGGGGAACTCCTCCCTCTCAGTATTTTAAATGTATAGACCCGCCCCTTCTAAAGTTCCCCATCAGGTCCGCTCAGCGGACCAGATGCGGAACATGAGAAGGGGCGGGTCTATACATGTATTGCCAAAGTGAGAGCAGTTCCCCATCAGGTCCGCCCCCTCGGTATGTCGGACCCGCCTACGTCATTGGCTTGAGCGGGGAACTTTCTTCACTATGTAAATTACATAGTGAAGGAAGTTCCCCGCTCAAGCCAATGACGTAGGCGGGTCCGACATACCTAGGGGGCGGACCTGATGGGGAACTGCTCTCACTTTGGTAATACATGTATAGACCCGCCCCTTCTCATGTTCCGCATCTGGTCCGCTGAGCGGACCTGATGGGGAACTTTAGAAGGGGTGGGTCTATACATTTAAAATACTAAGAGGGAGTTCCCCATCAGGTCCGCTCAGGCGCAACCAATGAAGGACAGCGCTGCTGAGCGGACCTGATGGGGAACTTTAGAAGGGGCGGGTCTATACATTTAAAATACTAAGAGGGAGTTCCCCATCAGGTCCGCTCAGGCACAACCAATGAAGGACAGCGCTGGACATCGGGATCGCCGCGGGACACTGGATTTCACCGCTGGAATGTTTTTTTTTTTTTTTTTTAAATAAAGGACTTTTTCAAGGTGTTTGTGTGTTTTTTTAAACATTTTTTTACACTTTCTTCGTGAAATGGTAGGGGTACAATGTACCCCTTACCAATTCACATAGGGGGGCCGGGATCTGGGGGTCCCCTTTGTTAAAGGGGTCTTCCAGATTCCGATAAGCCCCCTGCCCGCAGACCCCCACAACCACCGGGCAAGGGTTGTGGGGATGAGGCCCTTGTCCCCATCAACATGGGGACATCCTCCCCATGTTGAGGGCATGTGGCTTGGTATGGTTCAGGAGGGAGGGGGGGCCGCTCTCTCATCCCCCCCTTTTCCCCTGCGGCCGGCCAGGTTGCGTGCTCGGATAAGGGGTCTGGTATGGATTTTTAGGGGGACTCCACGCCATTTTTTTTTTAAATTTGGGGTGGAGTTCCCCTTAAAATCCATGCCAGATCTGGTAATTGAATTCTGGGGAACCCCCAGGCTTTTTTTTTTTTTATCAATGACTTTTGTATGTATTGCCGGGAGCCGACAATTCATTAATAGCCGCGAGTCAGTTTTAAATGCATTTTTTTCTTTCAAAAATGACATTTTTTGCAGGGACAGTTCTAAGCACGGGAAACATGCGCCACTTCACATGCATATCATACACACCCCCCAGGTACGAAATTTAAAGGAATATTTCACTTTTATCTTTTCATTTTAAGCATTATTAAAATCACTGCTCCCGAAAAAACGGCCGTTTTTAAAACTTCTTTTTGCATTGATACATGTCCCCTGGGGCAGGACCCGGGTCCCCAAACACTTTTTAGGACAATAACTTGCATATAAGCCTTTATAATTAGCACTTTAGATTTCTCCCATAGATTTTTCGAATTTGCCGCGAACACCCCAATTTGTTCGCTGTTCGGCGAACGGGCGAACAGGCAATGTTCGAGTCGAACATGAGTTTGACTCGAACTCGAAGCTCATCCCTAACCATGATACATAGAAAACTATTCTAAGGATGCCCTTGGTACCTTGTTGCAGCAATTTATTTGTATGGACTTCCTGAGATCTTACTAGTTTTTTAATCCTTCTTTCTTTTTTTTATGCCAGAATCGATTGCCTTTGCTGGCCATACAATATGCGAAAAATTGTTTTCATTCATTTTTGAAAAACGAACACTGGGCCGTGAGAACAAATGATTGTGCTATTATGTAATGACTGATAAATCATTTAATGGACATAAATGAATACGTTTTTTGTTCGTTTTTTCACATATACCTAGTATACCTAAACTGTTTGGACGAGAAACACATTAACCTTTCAATTTATCATTCGTCAGGCAGACAATTTCCAAACTTGTCCTTTGTGTTTTTGGCTCAAAAACATCACAACCAATTACCTATTTGTGCCCATTAACTGGCCAAAAAACGAACAAACTGTCCAAATGACCGAATTTTGGCCAATTTTTCGTATAGTGTATGGCCATCATTAGTTTTGTATATTTGCACTATATTGCTCAGGATGTTTACAGTTATACTTGGTATATAGGTACTCAGTGCCCTTCTTTTTTAAAGGTACCCCCCCTCTATTGAGGTCCTGTGACCTGGCATAGGGAGGGGGCATCCTATTCACCCATCCTTTCTGGCCCAGACAGGCTGCATGCTTAAATAAGGGTCTGGTGTGATTTTAAGGGAACCCCCTGGCAAAGCACCTTGTCCCCATGTTTTTTTTTTACCAACAAAAATGTGTTTATTGATTCAAAGGTGGTACAAAGTCATATACATCAAAAACAATAATCAGCACTTCCATGCTCATGACCGATTGATACAAAACAGGGTTAAAGTAGCAACCTCATAATATTTCTCTTCCTACAATATAGCATTCACAGGCAGAGTGTTTCCCCCCCCCCATAACTAGCCCAATAATCTGCCCGCGACCAGGTCCACCGGGGCAAGCCCCGGTGTATCCAGCCACGGTGCCCAGAGATTTTCATATTTCTGCATACTCCCCCTGTGCTGGTAGATGAGCTTTTCCATACGTAACATATCCCCTATCTTACATATCCATTCCCTCGAAGTTGGGGGCGCCTCCGATTTCCAATACAACATAATCAGCCTCCTGGCTTGGAACATCACCCTCTGAACTGCTTCCCTAGGATGCGCTTCTATCACATGCTCTTCCACCACCCCCAAGAGGCATACCTTGGGATCTACTGGTAAAGATATCTGGAACACAGAATTGACCACAGTTACCACCTCATTCCAATATAAATGCAGTTTGGGGCAGCGCCACAGGAGGTAAATAAGATCCCCATGGTCCCTCCTACATCTGGTACAGGTACCATCCGTCTGCAACCCCATCAGCTGTAGTCTATGCGGCGTGTAGTATACCCTCAGAATAATATACAGTTGCGTGAGCCGCTGGGCCACATTTAAAGAGCATACACTTACCCCCTGAAATATCTCCTCCCACTCCTCCCCGTCCATTTGACCCACATCTCTCTCCCACCGCTCCCTCACCTTCAGGGGATGCTGCCCCAGGAAGTATTGTAAAAGGATATTGTAGCTTTGGGAAATAAATCCCTTCGAGGTCACAGCATCTCTGATGAGGCCGAATACAGGAGTTGGAGACAAGTGCCACTCTGAAGATCTACTCTGTGCTCTAACCGCATGCTGAAGTTGCAGATATTGGAAGAACATTGGGGACGGCAGGCCAAACTCCGCCTGCAGATCCGCAAATGTCCTAAGAATACCGTTCTTAAAGACGTGCTTAACATGTCTTGTCCCCATGTTGATGAGAACATGGGCATCTTCCCCACAGCCCTGGTCTAGTGGTTGTGGGGGTTGTGGGTAAGATGCCTATTGGATTCTGGAAGCACCCTTTAAAAATAAGGGGTCCTCCAAATGCCAGGCCTCTCTATGTGAATGAGTCATAGGTATGTAATGCCCCTACTTTTTCACAAAAAAAGAAAAGTAAAAGTGAAAAAAAACACTCACACAGTTTTTGACCTTCAATAAACAAAAAGAGAAGGAGTAAATCCACAGTCAATCATGTTGTCTACTCATGCAGATCCATGTCAATAGCGATGATACACGGACAACATCCTCTCCCAATGACTGCTTGCCTGCAAATTACAGCTTTGGCGGATGATAGCTGTGTATAAACAAAGGGGCAAGGTCTCCAAGGTGATGTCATTGATCAAATATGGACATATGTAGTCAATGATGTCACAGGGATTTCTGGGAACCATTGACCAAATATGATCATGTCCTTAAAATCCATTGGGACCCGTGTAACATCCATACCAGATCCTCGTCAAAGATAAGGATCCGGTATGTAGTTTTTTGGGTGAACCCCACAACCTCTTTTTTTGTTGGGTTAACATCTGGGAATCCCCAGTCTCTTTCTTTACAAACAGCAAATAAGCAGCGGAAGCTGTCATTTGGTAACAATTTAAACTGCATGAATTCTTCATTTATAAATGTCAAGTTTTGCTGCAGTAGGTTGTATACATTGTACATGTAGCGGCCTCACTCTCTCTCCATCTTCTTCATCGGTTACACGCCAACTCATGTCTAGGGGTTCCTGGGTTGTGAGAGTGAGATGCGCTACGGCCCATGTCCTCCCCATTGTAGTAGGGAGGTGAAGGCCACTTCCTTTTGTTTCCTCGGGCCGGTGTGTTCTGTGAATGCACTGAGTCTGTAATTGCAAGCTCACCAGCCTCCCCTTTGCTTCCAGTAACTGGAGTTCACACACCGAAGAAAGGTCCAACACTTGTTTATTTGACACTCCAATACGCAAAGCACAATAAACAGTTCTTTTGCAGCAAACTGGTTGGGACCTATAACCTTGCCAACGGTGGGGCGAGCAGATCAAGGCACTTCCTAAAGTTTCAGTTCTATGCCACTGTACTATGACCAGCGGCGCCTAAGCCAATCCGGCTGTTACAGAACAGGAAGGATGGGGTCTCTTCCAGCAACCCCTATGAACAGCAATGGAGCCCTCTTCGATGCGCTGTGGCCCCTATCAGGGGGATGTGTCCTCCCAAGAGAGTTCCCAGAGGCCCACTGTCACCGGGTTGGTGCTGCTCCGGGTCTCCAGTGGGTAACCTCTCCGGCCTCCTCACCTCAGGTACGAGTCCCTCCGCTCAGGGACCCTCGGACAGTCCACCCTAGCGGGACCCAGTCGAAGGTACTGGGCCCCAGGCCTCCTCGATAGTACCTCACCCCAGGCTAAAGGTGCCTGGGATGGACGCCAACATGATTCCGGACCAGGCCATGGGCACCTGGACCAGACTCCTGGATCTCCCGCACCCAGGCCTAAGGTGCCTGGGTGCGGGCCGCAGCCCTCCTCCTCCGAGGACCTCCTTCTCCGCAAAAACGACGACGACCTCGTGGTCCGGGCGTCTCCCCCTTTTATCTCCTCCCTTCAACGGCCCGGCGGGTTCCCCGCCCCAGCCATACCATCTCCGGGAAGAGACCAAACAGGGAGCACTGCAGGGGATGATTCTACCTGAAGCCTGTGGGTACCTCGCCACCCACAGGCAAAGGAGAATATTACATCCTCCAATCCTCCACGAAACAAAAAGGGGTCTGAATCCTAACACAATTATACACCTGGGTCACACTATTGCCCAGGTGTATCCCATCAATTTGAGGACCCCGCTACACACTCCCCCCTGTAATTTGACGCTGGTCCCCAGCGTCAGGTGCACACCCATACCTCCCATAAAGTGGTGGCATGGAGTGAAACCCCTGAAGCAATTCCTCTATGACACTCAACGAATCTTCGTTCTTCCAGCTTTTCCTACTCTGCCACTATTCCCAAATGTCCTTGCCTTTGGCACATGAAGAAAAGGGGAAACACGAAAACACAACAGTCCCCAAGTCTCCAACGAGAAAAAAAAAAAAAAAAAAAAACCCAAACAAAAACAAAAACAGGGCACAGTCCTGCGTGTCTGGGAATGGCTCTTCCAGAAAGTTCAAGTGCACAAAAGAAATAAACAGGAGTTCTTTTCTCCTATAAGTAAAACTTTGGATCCGGCAGGTACAGGGGTTTCAGGTGTTTGTCAAATGCCTCTATCGAATACTCGACATCTTCTCCTTCTCTTCTGCAAATGACTATCTTGTCAGCATGGATATGGCGCCCCAATTTCCATTCAGCTTTGCAGTCCTCAAACCTCTTAGACACTGCCGGCACACATTCCAGGTACCTGCGAGCATGGGGCACCTTCAACTTGTCCCACACAAACTCGTCATACCATCTTGTTCTCCAGACTTCCACCTCATACAGCAAGTCCCGGGGTAGATACGGGTACTCCCACCCATATTCCCGAGCTACTTTATGGCAAAACAGTCTCTGCAAGCGGGCCAAAGGTGGCATAGTGGCTCTCTCTCCAGTTCCAGGCAGCACAATAGCTTCCGGATGCCGAGGTACCTTTACCAGCTCCCTGGAAATGACTTTCGGCGCTCTCAGAGAAGCGCGGGGTGTCCCCACAACCAAAGTAGGTGAGGTAACAGTAGCTGAGGACACAGGTGGAGGGGTAGGCTCCCTCGTAAGCTGCGGGTCTTCCACCCGAGGCGTGCTGTCTCCTGTGTACATAGGTGAATCCCGTACCGCACGGGAAACAAGAAGTGGCACTCTATCCCAGCCCTTGCGGCTGAACAGTTTGTCTATTTCGCCATCATCTCCGCAATCAGACAGCGACTCTAGGTCGGAGGTGTCATACATCTCCGCAGGCAGATATCTTCCGGTGGACACAGAATCAACCTCCCCGGGGGGCTCCACCTCCAATGGGCCCCCGACACCTCCAACCACCACCACAGTCCCAGCCCCTGGCTCACCTGACCCTTGTAGACTGGGATGTCCGGGACTTCCTTCTCGACCGGCGCCATCCAGGCCAGGCAAGCAGCGGGGTGAAGCTCGACCACGTCCATAGGATGCCTGTACTAGGCCAACTTTCCTCTTCGGGGGTGGGAGCAGAGAACTTGTGGCGACCGAGGCAGCATCCTCGGATTTTTCTCTGTTGGGCAGTCCATCGCCCTGGTCAGCGCGCACGGGAACCTCGACAGAGGCCTTGACCTCCCCTTCCGGAGTAGCAGTACCCGTGAGGTGGTTGAGGCGAAGGGCCCGGGGCCTTGCTGTGGACGACTCGACCTCAAAAAGGAATTCTCTGCACTCCTCACATCGCCCGAATGGCTTCAGGGTGACCACCAGTCCCGAGCAGCCGGGACAGATCACACCGAGGGCCTCCGTGTCTCTGCAAGTGTACAGAGCCAACCGCCCTCGGGGCCTAAGTCTTATCCCCGTGTCTGTGATGGGGGCAGCAAAGGAAGTCATTCTCGTGGGGTGAGGAACCATAATCCACGGGGCACTTGAGGTCATCCCGACTATCTGCTGCTCCATCATGCACTGACCCCGCGCCGGAGTCTCCACGTGTATCCCCACACTTGGCCAGACTCCTCCCATGAGCTGTACATTTTCGCGGGCTTCTTCTTGACTCCGCCCACGAACGATGTCGCCATGGGGTGCCTCGTGGCGCAGTGCGTTAACAGTCCCCACGTGCAGTACGTCACACGGCTGGACCTCTCCCTTTTTCCGCTCCTCCGCATGGGCCTTTCCCTTGTTAGGGTCATTTCCACAACTCCGAGCAGGGACGCACTTTGGCCAATAATATGGCCGATCTGCTCGGAACTCCTCTGGGCAGCAAAGTTCAAATGTAGACATTCTCAAGTCCATCTTTAGAACACACTCTATCCCGGACTCACGAGCCCCCACGTGTAGCGGCCTCACTCTCTCTCCATCTTCTTCATCGGTTACACGCCAACTCATGTCTAGGGGTTCCTGGGTTGTGAGAGTGAGATGCGCTACGGCCCATGTCCTCCCCATTGTAGTAGGGAGGTGAAGGCCACTTCCTTTTGTTTCCTCGGGCCGGTGTGTTCTGTGAATGCACTGAGTCTGTAATTGCAAGCTCACCAGCCTCCCCTTTGCTTCCAGTAACTGGAGTTCACACACCGAAGAAAGGTCCAACACTTGTTTATTTGACACTCCAATACGCAAAGCACAATAAACAGTTCTTTTGCAGCAAACTGGTTGGGACCTATAACCTTGCCAACGGTGGGGCGAGCAGATCAAGGCACTTCCTAAAGTTTCAGTTCTATGCCACTGTACTATGACCAGCGGCGCCTAAGCCAATCCGGCTGTTACAGAACAGGAAGGATGGGGTCTCTTCCAGCAACCCCTATGAACAGCAATGGAGCCCTCTTCGATGCGCTGTGGCCCCTATCAGGGGGATGTGTCCTCCCAAGAGAGTTCCCAGAGGCCCACTGTCACCGGGTTGGTGCTGCTCCGGGTCTCCAGTGGGTAACCTCTCCGGCCTCCTCACCTCAGGTACGAGTCCCTCCGCTCAGGGACCCTCGGACAGTCCACCCTAGCGGGACCCAGTCGAAGGTACTGGGCCCCAGGCCTCCTCGATAGTACCTCACCCCAGGCTAAAGGTGCCTGGGATGGACGCCAACATGATTCCGGACCAGGCCATGGGCACCTGGACCAGACTCCTGGATCTCCCGCACCCAGGCCTAAGGTGCCTGGGTGCGGGCCGCAGCCCTCCTCCTCCGAGGACCTCCTTCTCCGCAAAAACGACGACGACCTCGTGGTCCGGGCGTCTCCCCCTTTTATCTCCTCCCTTCAACGGCCCGGCGGGTTCCCCGCCCCAGCCATACCATCTCCGGGAAGAGACCAAACAGGGAGCACTGCAGGGGATGATTCTACCTGAAGCCTGTGGGTACCTCGCCACCCACAGGCAAAGGAGAATATTACATCCTCCAATCCTCCACGAAACAAAAAGGGGTCTGAATCCTAACACAATTATACACCTGGGTCACACTATTGCCCAGGTGTATCCCATCAATTTGAGGACCCCGCTACATACAGATGTGCCAATTCACAAGCAGGATCGGGGCATCATTCAGGCATGTTATTTAAAGGAGTTTAGCTTTGTTGATATTACCTTTTAATTATTATTAAATTGCTGCTCATCGCCAAATGGAGTTTTTTTTGTTTTTTTGCTTTTGTACATTTTCCCCAGGGCAGTGCCCAGCCTCCCATGTCATCATGTTATTTGTTTGACAATCCTTAGAAAATGGCCATTACCACTTTTTACCATTCAGCACCGGAACTTTAGTAATGTACACTGAGCCTGCCTGAAAACAAACAAAGGTTTGTTCGGCTCATCCCTAGTTCTAATCCATCATTACTCTATTCCAAAGAAAATGTTGGCTTTACATACTGTATACTTTGGGGAATATATACAAAGCAGTGAATGTAACTTTCCCCAATTTTTTTCTGCAGTGAATCAATAACTCTAATTTAAAAAACATGCACCAGGAATACACATCTGCAGCGCTGTGTGCACTTACCTGCATTTTTCCTTATTGAAAAATGCAGGTAACTGCAATGACACAAAGAAAACAATAGGTTTCTATGTGTCTTATTTAGATCAGAACACAATGTTTCGCTGTGTTGCAGAGCAGTGGGATATTATGCAACCTGTATGCACAATATCGCACCGCTCTGCTTGGGCCTGTATGTCACTGCACAGCAAGCACACAAAGCTGCTGTGCTGTGACATAAATGAAGTGTCACTTTGTACACTTTATATAAGGTATGGTTAAATAAAGGAGCTGTGTGATGCAATAAAACACACATCACACTGTGCCCTGCTGCACGACTGTGCAGCTCAAAATGCTGTGCGTTCAGCTGCATTTTTGGCTGCAGGGCAATGTGATTGGGTCCTAAATAGTGGGTGAATGTCACATTATAAATATACCCTTTGGGCATGTTAATGTCTATACTCAAGAGGTACAGGTACTCCCACCTTCTGAGCCACGCCTTATCTCCGCCCCCTACCACTCTCTTAGCACAATCCCTTGGTTCCACCCCATACCCCTCTCAGTATTGCCCCTTTTAGAGAATATAAAATCAAGTATAATCTTGTGGCGCTAAGTAATTAGTAAGGAATTTGTTCATGAGAACAAGAAAAGCAGTAAAATAGATTCCCTGCAGCCAGCAACAGAAGACCCCCCCCCAGCAACAATAGATACCTCCTTCAACAGCAGACCCCTGCAACAATATACCCCCCAGCAACATTAGATCCACCCCAGCAACAATAGACTCCACAGCAACATACCCTACAGCAACAGTAGACCCCCTAAACAATATACCCCCAGCAACAATGGATCCGCCCCAGCAACAATAGAGCTCCCAGAAGCCACCAACCTTAGACCCCTCGCTCAACAGTAGATCTCTCCCAGCAACAACTGACCCCCAGCAACATATTACCCCCCAACAACACAAGATCCCCCACCAGCAACAATAGGCCTCCTAATCAACAATAGACCCCCCCACAATAATAGATCCCCCAGCAGCCAGCATCAATAAACCCTCCCGCACTCCTTGGCATTAAAGCGGAGGTCCACACAAAAATGGAACCTCCACTTTTCGGAACCCTCCCCCCTCCGGTGTCACATTTGGCACCTTTCAGGGGTGAGGGGGGTGCAGATACCTGTATAATACAGGTATTTGCACCCACTTCCGGGCAAAGACTCCCACGGGAGTCACGGACCTTCCCGCCCCTCCCCCCTGCTGTCTTCTGGGAAACAAACAGGTCCCAGAAGACAGCGGGGGACCAGTTAGGAAGCGCAGCAAGACTCGCGCATGCGCAGTAGGGAACCGGGAAGTGAAGCCGCAACGCTTCACTTCCTGATTCCCTCACCGAGGATGGCGGCGGGGGCAGCCGAGAGCCGAGCGATTGATCGGCTTCGGCTGCCGACATCGCGGGCACCCTAGACAGGTAAGTGTCCATTTATCAAAAGTCAGCAGCTGCAGTATTTGTAGCTGCTGGCTTTTAATGTTTGTTTTTTTTAGGCGGACCTCCGCTTTAAATAAATGTAGTGCTGGAGGTGCCCCAACTGCGCTCCCCGTGTTCCCACTGAAAAAAGGCCCTGTCTATACTAAATCTAGAAATAACTAAAGCAAAATAAAAAAATAAAACATTAAAGCACACATTTTATGTGTTGTGTTGGTGCCACCTCCTTTTACCCTGCTGGCTAGGCATTGGCTTGTGAGATTTAGCAAGCGAATCTTGTACTGTGTTTAGAATAACAGGGAGAGGGAAAATTTTTAGGATATTTGATTAGAGAATGGAGTACACAAATGAATGTATACTATCTTCTCAGACTAATAACATTTTGCAAATAAATTAGGCACAAATACATATTTAATAACGGATAAATAGATCTCAAAGGAGTAGCAGCAGGAATTGCACTTATAATGAGTACAACACATTTTCTAGGCTGATATCCAGATATGAGTGAGGAATGCTGAACAGTTCTTGAGCTGATATAATTATTGAAATGTGCACAGAGGTTTAGGCTGGGTGAGAACTTGATATAAATCTTAATTGCTTGTATCTGACAGCACGATAAAGTTAATGGATCAAAGCTGTTCCAGCCATCCTCCAGATTCGAAAGAAGAAAAGAGAAGGGAAAATGTACAGTATGGTGTTATGATTTTTCCAGATAACAAATCAGATTATATTTCAGTCTTTTTGCATTTTCTATTTGTGTACTTTATATTTCTTGGCAGCTTTTCATAATGAATATAAATGAATAAAAACTGGAATATACAACAGTCAGTTGCCTCTTGATGCCTCTTTCTACAAAATATCCTGAATCACATTGTATTTTAAGACAGTGAAGTCAAATCTGCTTATAGTGTAACATCCTCTCTGGGTGATCTATTTACATTGCAAGCATTTTACCAAACTTTATAGGACATTCCACTATGTTCCTGACTGATTTCTGAAGGGGAGGGTCTGGTTCATTAAAACTAACTGGTGTACTTTCAGTACAGTGTCTGCAACTCTATAAAAGTTATTAATCCTAAGGGAGCATTTCACCAAAAAGGAAGTTCCAATTGCAGAGCATGCCTAAAACTTTACCTGTATCTTAGTGAAGATGTTTGTAAAAATCAGTAAGCCAATCACACAACCTACTGTGTACAGAACACCATCAGGTTTGCATTTTGCATTGATTTTTTTTTTTTTTATTCTTTATTTATTTATTTTCAACAATAGGTTTTACACACACATACCTCCATCTTAAACTGTAGGTTAATCAAGAAAAAGAAAATCAATTCAAAGCCTATTTCTTCACATCACATCTTTCAAAAATTTAATCTGTACATTATCCGTAATATATTAATTTAATGTATATATATATATATATATATATATATATGTAGCGCTACCCCCAGTTAAGAGAGCCGCTGGTTTGATTTCGGGCCCTGTATACAGTACAGCCAACCCCCGGCAATCTTACTCGACCCAATCTGGCAAAGTTAGTCTAGGGTTAAACTTATACCACATTCAAATGTACTGCACTTAATAATCTCTAAACAGTCAGACAACACGCTGAGGCGAGAGATTAAATATAACAGCTTTACTGGTAGTGAATAACATAGAGTATAACACCCAACATGTAATATATCTTTCAGAGCCTTGCATTAATTAGTTCAATAGTTGCAGCACAATATAATGGCGCAGCGCAGTACTCCACCACGTGTAGCTATTATGGCGTGCGCGCCCTAAGGCGCACTAAACAATCTCTTACTCTCCCCACCCAAGTCAGGCCTGACATGAATTAATCTCAGTCACTTCCCTAAAGGATTTCTTCGCATGCCAGCTTTCGGTGGTGCACTTGAGGAACTTATACTTTTGTAATCCAACAGGCAATAACGTGAATTAACTATACTGGGGAGGGACACTCCAACTCTGTCCCGCTACCGGTCCCTCCCGTGAAACAGCAAGTAAACGAACTGTGGGCCTATACAGTCACTAGGCCTGAGCACGGCACAGTCTATAGGTCTGGGCAGGTGCCCGGTCACCGCTCCGGACGCGATCCCAGTCCAGGACTTCCACCTGCTGTGTATCCGCCACAGCGTCTGCAACGATCGGGTCCCCGATCCGACAGATGTCCTCGCTTGACCAGTCAGGATCCACCCAGGCCCCGCAGTGGGGGTGGAAGGCTCTTCGGATGTTACGCAAGGCCTCAGGCTTCAGGCCTTGCACCGCAGCAGATCCGCACAGGAAGCCTCGTTGCTTGCAGCGCGGTGTCCCAAAGAGGCCGAGCTCCGCCTCATCTCTTCCTTAAGTAGCCCCTCCCATGAGTCTCTGCGGTGGAAACTTCCGCCCTGGGGCCGAATGGGGTTCTGGGTAACGTAGTTCTGGGGCCATTAACAGAGACCCCGCTACACACTCCCCCCCACTTAAACTCTTTGGTCCCCAAAGATAACATAACCTTAAACTACAGATCGTACAACATCAATCAACTTTTCATATGATGTCGGCAGAGGAAATTCCCACCAAAAACGAGGTAGTAAACTTCCCTGCCCACAGGACACACTATCATCAGTATCCGGTCTAACTGTGCCAGAGAGTGAGCTGGGGTTGCCTCCCACCAAATGAACAGTAGGAGGGTCAGGGTCTTCCATACTCCTTCTGGCAGTAACTACAGTGTCTTCCACACTCTCCCCCATTTGTGGGTAAGTCAATCTCCAGGGAGGTTTTATGGCCCTCCGTTTCCTCTGTCCTCTTGGACTTTCTGTTGGAACAGGCTCTTCTTCCGTAACTGACTTGGGGATCTCCTCTGACTCGGGAGCATTGGGCTCCGGAGCAGGGAGATATATGGCTTCCCTTGGATCCTCCTCTGGGGATAATTCACAGGCACTCTCCCAAGCATCTGACCAAGGACTGGACGGGATGAACTCAGTAGCTTCTGCATTCAGTGTCTGATCTTCGGTATCTTCGTCAGGTGGAAGATCAATAGCAGAAGTTGTCGGGGCCTGGGAAGGCCAAAGCCAGCCAAGTTCCTCTCCCTCATCTTCACTTATCTCTGAATCTTCTGTATCCACGGTCCGAGGGGTTTGAGACCGTGTGTTTGGTCTGGGAGTATCCAGGATGGACGTCGGTCCAGAGGAATCCACCATAGGGGGTATCCGGACCACCTCAGCTAGTGGAAGTAGGTGGTTCCGATGCCAAGTCTTCAAAGGCCCCAACTTCCCTTCTGGTTTAAGTCTGTAGACGGGTAGGCCCGGTAATCTTTTGCAAACAACATAAGGTTCAGGTCTCAGATCTATCTGCAAGCTTGTGTTTTCCAGGGACTCCCAAGTTCCGCAACAACACTCTGTCTCCTGGTTGTAGATCTTGGATCCTAACCTTCAAATCGAAATTCCTCTTGTTGCGAGACCCCCTTTGCTCCGAGGCCGCCTGAGCCTGCTCATAGGCCATTTTCAAATTGCGTCTGAGTCTATCTACATATCCCTTGTGGGAAGCAGCAGAACAATGGTCTATGGAAGTGCCAAAAGCCAGATCCACTAGACATGTGCACACTGAAATATTTCGTTTCGGAATTTCGTTTTCGTCCGAAAAATACATTTATTTAGTTACTCCCGAAATTCATTTTTATTTATTTTGTTTTTCGTTAGAAATTGCATTCATCCGAAAATCTGAATTAATTAAGGTCGAATCTGTCATTGAAGGCTTATGGTGTCTGTCGAATGTTCAAAGAAGATTCGACGGAGCAGTGAAACTGTACGACGCTGCAATCATACATTTCCGGTCGAATGTTCCGCCCACAAGCTATAGAAGAATTCTAATGTTGTATGACTAGTAATAATTATATTTATTCATTACTATTACTAGTCAACCAACATTAGAATTCTTCTATAGCCTATGGGCGGATGCATTTGACCGGAAATGTAAGATTGCAGCGTCGTACAGTTTTGCTGCACCGTCGAATCTTCTAACTTTCGATGCTTTGTCGAATCTTCGTCATTCTAGCTATTTTACTGCTCCTCCTCTTTGGTTACAATCAGCCAATAACATTCATCATCAACTTTATTTTTATTTTACTTCCCCCACCCAATTCCAGCAGTGATCTTTTCTCTCTATGTCGAATCTTTTCTCTCTATAATAACAAATCTTTTCTCTCCTATGTCGAATCTTTTCTCTCCTATGTCGAATATTTTCTCTCTATAATGTCAAATTTTTTCTCTCTATAATGTCGAATCTTTTCTCTCCTATGTCGAATCTTTCTCTCCTATGTCGAATCTTTTCTCTCTATAATGTCAAATCTTTTCTCTCCTATGTAGAATAATCTTGGACTAATAGAGTTAAGGTTAGGCACATTCGACCACAGGTTCGATAGACACAGATTGTTATTGTCAGCGTCACGTCGAATCTCCTATCTATATCGAACTGTTGTAGCAACGAAAACGAAAATAAAGCATTTGTTTATGTCGGATCTTTCGGTTTTCGGATTCTGTGCTTTCGTTTTCGTTTGTTAAAACGATAACGAAAATAGCTGAAATTCGGACGAAAATGCATTCGGACGAAAATGAATGCACATGTCTAAGATCCACCGGCAATCTTGCTTCTCTCCCGAACATAAGCCTGTAAGGTGAGTATCCTGTAGCGTCGCTGATGGTGCTATTGTATGCATGCACAAGGGCCGCTATGTGGTTGCTCCAATGTTGCTTCTTTTCTCCACTTAAAGTTCCTAACATGTTGAGTAAGGTTTGATTGAACCTCTCCGGCTGAGCATCACCTTGCGGATGATAGGTGGTAGTCCTTGTCTTCTTAATCCCCAAGGTATCCAGGAGCTTTCGTATCAGCCTACTTTCAAAGTCCCTTCCCTGGTCTGAATGGAGCCGTTGTGGTAGCCCATAATGTATGAAGTATTTCTCCATAAGTATCTTGGCCACAGTGGAGACCTTCTGGTCTTTGGTTGGGAAAGCCTGGGCATACCGGGTGAAATGGTCGGTTACCACCAGAACATTTCCTAGTCCACTCAGGTCGGATTCGAGGCAGAGGAAATCAATGCATACCAGATCAAGCGGGCTTTGACTTTGTAGATGACCCATTGGGGCAGCTTGATGGGGCAAAGTTTTTCTCTGGATGAATCGTGCACACGAATGGCAGTATTCCTCAACTTCAGTCCTCATGCAGGGCCAATAGAAACGGTCTTTAACGAGTTGGAAAGTCCTATCCGCCCCTAGGTGGCCATGGTTGTCATGCAGAGCAATCATGACAGTTTCTCTGTGTTTCTCGGGCAGGAACAACTGCCATTTGTCTTCTTGGTCATCAGAGGGGCCCCTTCAGTAGACCACTCCCTGACGCACCTGCAGCCTGTCCCACTCTTTCTTCAACAGGCGAGCTTCCTTCGAGGGGTGACGTAGGAGTCTGTTTGGATCCTGGTTCTCCAATGCTTCTAGGACTACTCTCCCCATAGGGTCTTCCAATTGGTCGGATCTCAACTCCTTTTTGGTCAGTCTTGGCAAGTTATCTTCTCCCAGTTGGGCTACTCCACAGTACTGCTTGGGGACTCCTACTGTAGTAACCCCTATTTCTTCTGCTCTTGAGCCTCCCTTGGCTTGGAGCTCAGCCCCTTAACAGAGGGCCCGCACCCCGTTGGGTGCCACTTGGGTCCAGTCTTCTATACTGCGGGTGGGAACATGAGACCTTCTGGACAAGGCGTCCGCATCCCGATTTCCCGCTCCAGGTCTGTACTTTAGGCTGAAACTGAAGGCAGACAGCGCCGCCAGCCATCGATGTCCTGTGGCGTCTAGCTTGGCTGTGGTAAAGAGGTAGGTGAGGGGATTGTTATCTGTTTTTACAGTGAAGTCTGCCCCATACAGATAGTCTCAGAGTTTGTCAACTACGGCCCACTTGAGGGCCAGGAACTCCAATTTGTGAGTGGGATAGTTCTTTTCGGAGGGGGTCAGGCTTCGGCTCACATACGCAACCGGTCTCAGTTGCCCTTCATGCTCCTGGTAGAGCACTCCTCCCAAACCATCATGGCTGGCATCTACAAGGTAGTTCGTAGGGCTTCTTTGGGTCTGCATAAGCCAGGACAGGGGCAGTGGTTAGGTTAGTTTTCAACATCTGGAAGGCATCTTCACACTTCCCATTCCACTGGTCCCTGACTGACTCCCCGGGTTTTCTGGGGCCCGTGTCATCCTCTTCTCCATCCGTCTTCAGCAGCTTATTCAAGGGCCTGGCTATCTGAGCAAACCCCTCCACGAACCTCCTGTAATAGGAACAGAATCCCAGGAAGGACCTGAGTTCTGTCACAGTGGTGGGCCTTGACCAGGAGGTGACTGCCTCCAACTTCTCAGGGTCTGTGGCCACCCCATCTTCAGACACTATGTGTCCCAGATAGTTGACTGAAGACTGATAAAATTGGCATTTTTCAGGTGAGAGCTTGAGTCCTTCCTCGCTCAGTCTCTTCAAAACTTTCTCCAGCCTCTCTTCATGTTCCTCCAAAGTTCTCCCGAAGACAATGATGTCATCCAAGTACACGAGGACCTCGATGAGATTCATGTCTCCCACCGTCTTCTCCATGAGTCTTTGGAAGGTGGCTGGAGCTCCAGACAGACCTTGAGGTATCCGGTTGAATTCGAAGAACCCTACCGGGGTTATGAAAGCCGTCTTTTCTTTGTCTTCTGGATGCATCGGGATCTGATAGTGCCCGCTCTTGACGTCCATACCACTGAACCACTTGGCTCCAGACAAGCTCTGCAGGGCATCTTCTATCCTCGGAGTGGTATACTGATCCGGTGTGGTTCTCCTGTTGAGGGTCCTATAGTCTATACACAGCCTTAATGACCCGCTCTTCTTCCGGACCACCACTATGGGGGAGGCATTTGGGCTTCTAGATTCTTGGATCACCCCTGTTCGCTTGAGTTCGGCGAGCTGTCCCCTCAGATCTTCGAGGTCTGCCAACGGAACCCGCCTAACCCTCTCCCTGAAGGGCTTGTCTTCCTGAAGGCGGATTCGATGGGTGGCACTCCTAGCACACCCCACATCAAATTCATCATGGGAAAAGATCCTTTCCCATCGGGTCAACTGGGCCTTGGCTCTCTCTCTCCAAGCCCTGGGCAGGTTTGGATTCTCCATGGAAAGTTTCTCCCACACAGTACTTTCTCCATCTGTCTTCTCCACATCTGATGAAGCAACTGGTGTAGCTGAGCTCGCCCGGCCCAGCAACAGCCTGACTGGGATTTCCATGGGACCATCCGTGGTGTTTCGGACACTCACAGGCACCTTACAGTGGGCCTTCTTCAGGGCCCTCACCGGGACCACTTCTGGGACTACTTCTAAGCCCGAATGTTCTTCCCTTGGGTCAGGTTCCAACATAACAAAAGGACCAGGCTGCTCCCAAGTGAGTTTCACTGTGGCTTTCAGGCAGGTTACTTCACCGGGCTGCAGCACTATCCCCTTTCTTCCCAGTCTCCAGACCTTCCCTACCCCCTCTTCCGGGGCCTTCTGTTCCAAGATCAGCCATTGGTAGGCGGTCTTCAACATTGGGTGGATCTCAGTGACTGTGGGGTTCTTCCCTCTTGTCAGTGGGGCTAGAAGTCTTCGGACCAGATCCGTGTTGGTCCCTATTATTAAGGAACTCTTGTTAGCTCCAGGCGGTCGGGGGCACACCACAGCCAAGGTGTCGAACCCTTCAGCCTTTCCAGCTATGGACGGGTCAAAAGTCAGTTTTATGGGCAGATAGCCATCATAAGGGAAACTCTCTGTCCCAATTCCCCATATCTCCAACTCTTCAATCTTTTGGATAGGTAGGTGACTTAGATGCTTGTCATAAAAGTCCCGATACAACAGGGTCACCTGCGTCCCAGTATCCAATAGGGCTCTCGTGTAGACTCCCTCTACTTAGATAGATACTATGGGAGAGGGACCCACCAGCTTCTCTGGATACCGCTTCAAAGGGGTTTCTTTCCTTTGATCTTTGCATTTCCCTTTTTGACTTTCTTTCCTCCATTTATCTCTGGACTTAAGTCTCTCTTGGGCCTGGTATGCATTGATCTCCCTCCTCGTTATGGGTGTAGCTACCCGCTGAGGGACATTACTGTCTTTCTTTGGAGTGCATTCCCTCTGAGGAACCTTTGGTTTCTTCTGTGGGGTCCTGTCCACTCCTCTCATGTGCTTCTTATTCAGTTTGGAGCTCACTGGAGGTGATGGGCACCCGGCTGACTCCTTCACCGGGGCCCGCTGAAGTTTTCCGGCGGCTTGCGGTTATTCAGTCTCTTTTTCTTAGGACTGGAACACACTCTGGCAGCGTGGCCAATCCCTCCGCAGTTGAAACAAGTCATATCCCCCCTATCCTCCAGGGATGCAGGCGCTGAGGTATTCGGAAACAACTCCCTTCTTGGGCTTTCCTTCTGAGATACCTTTGACTCTTTTTCCATCAGGGAGGTCAGCATTCCCAGCACTTGGGACATTTGCGACTTCAAGGTATCAACCTCTGCATCTCTTTCCAGGGTCATGGCCGTCCTGACCATCACGGGAGGAGGATTCACCGTCTCAACTGGTTGGCTCCTCTTCTTCTCCTCCAGCATGGCTTCTTCTTCTCTGACTACTCGAATCAAATCAGGGTATTCCAGGCTCTTCCCGTCCTGTCTAGTACGTAGCGTCAGTGCGATGGGGTCCAGGGGCTGAGATCCTTTCATCACCTGCTGGACACGGGCCTCATCCACCTTCCGCGGGTCAATCCCCTTCTTCAGGATCATCTTATGCAGAATCTTATCCAGGCGCTTCATGAACTCTGACAGTTTCTCTCCTGCCTTTTGGTAACAGTGTTCTAGCTGGTACGTCAGCTCCGTGATTTTCTCTGTTCCTCCGAACACATTCTGCAAAATGTCCAGATAGTCCTGTGCATTACAGTCTGTCTTGCTCATTTTGAGGTTGCGTATGGCCTCTAAAGCAGGGCCCTTCAAGCTCTCAGCAATTCTCTGCTTCTTTCTGTGGTCTGGAAGTTCCCACTCCTCTAGGGCCTGAGTTGCACCGTCTAACCACTCCTCAAACCCCTCTTCGCCTGAGGGTACAGGTTTCCTGCCTGAAAACATTCTGAGTTTTCAGTATCCTGACATTTGGTAATCTGTAGGATCTTTCTTGCACTGGGCTATGATTTCCCCTAGGACCGCGCATAATTCGGTGCTGAGGGTGCCCTACGGCGACCCGGGACTCTCTTCCTTCTCCCTTTTTACAGTTTTTTGGGTGGGTGGTGACAATTTTGGTGTCTGAAACCACCCTCCTGTGGTAGGCAGTGGTGCGTGTATTAGGTTATAGGTTTGATCATCAATCTCTCCTATACTTGGATTCTTGAAGTCTTCTGGGACTCCATCCTTCCACTCTATCAGTGCGTGCGTCAGCGAAGAATTCGACCTGATATCCACTATCCATGCCTTCTGGTGCGGGGATAGTGACATCACTAGCTGCTTCAGCGCTTCGTCTTGCCAGATCCCTGGGAGTTCTATAACTACTATCCCGGCTGGATCTGTGCCGACTGCCTTGCACCACTTTACTACTTCTAGTGGGTCCATGCTGGTACTTCTTGGCGCGTTATTTGCTGCAACAGGATCCCGGACTCGAGAGCCCCCACGTGTAGCGCTACCCCCAGTTAAGAGAGCCGCTGGTTTGATTTCGGGCCCTGTATACAGTACCGCCAACCCCCGGCAATCTTACTCGACCCACTCTGGCACAGTTAGTCTAGGGTTAAACTTATACCACATTCAAATGTACTGCACTTAATAATCTCTAAACAGTCAGACAACACGCTGAGGCGAGAGATTAAATATAACAGCTTTACTGGTAGTGAATAACATAGAGTATAACACCCAACATGTAATATATCTTTCAGAGCCTTGCATTAATTAGTTCAATAGTTGCAGCACAATATAATGGCGCAGCGCAGTACTCCACCACGCATAGCTATTATGGCGTGCGCGCCCTATGGCGCACTAAACAATCTCTTACTCTCCCCACCTAAGTCAGGCCTGACATGAAGTAAATCTCAGTCACTTCCCTAAAGGATTTCTTCGCATGCCAGCTTTCGGTGGTGCACTTGACGAACTTATACTTTTGTAAACAACAGGCAATAACGTGAATTAACTATACTGGGGAGGGACACTCCAACTCTGTCCCGCTACCGGTCCCTCCCGTGAAACAGCAAGTAAACGAACTGTGGGCCTATACAGTCACTAGGCCTGAGCACGGCACAGTCTATAGGTCTGGGCAGGTGCCCGCTCACCGCTCCGGACGCAATCCCAGTCCGGGACTTCCACCTGCTGTGTATCCGCCACAGCGTCTGCAACGATCGGGTCCCCGATCCGACAGATGTCCTCGCTTGACCAGTCAGGATCCACCCAGGCTCCGCAGTGGGGGTGGAAGGCTCTTCGGATGTTACGCAAGGCCTCAGGCTTCAGGCCTTGCACCGCAGCAGATCCGCACAGGAAGCCTCGTTGCTTGCAGCGCGGTGTCCCAAAGAGGCCGAGCTCCGCCTCGCCTCTTCCTTAAGTAGCCCCTCCCATGAGTCTCTGCGGTGGAAACTTCCGCCCTGGGGCCGAATGGGGTTCTGGGTAACGTAGTTCTGGGGCCATTAACAGAGACCCCGCTACATATATATATACATATATATATATATATATATATATATACACATATATACATACATACATACACACACATATATATAATTTCAGCCAGACCCTATTTATTCACCTCATACAATCTTACTTTCTATATTGATTCCTTAATCTCTTATCTACATATTCTCATCTTCCCCTGTTATCTTCCCTTTTATCCCAAACTCATCCCAATATCCCTATACCCATTTCCCATTCCCTTCAATCTCCATATTCCTCCTCCCCCAAAGAGAAAAAAAAAAAAGAGATTCTCTCCTCCTTAACCCTTCCATTGTGACACTTATCTATCTTTTCACTCTCCTAATAGCCTTTTACCTTCTTCTGATTGTATATATACCTCCCATGGAGCCCAGATTTCTTTAATTTGTTCCTTTCTATCTAATATTATAGGTAACAATTTCTCCATTATTCCTATCCTCCTAACTTTTTTAAGCCACTCTGAAACCGCCGGGGCTTTTGTGTCCTTCCAATTTGTTGCAATACAACTTTTTGCTGCGTTTATTAGGTGGCACAAAATTGAGTTAACATATCCTTTAGGTGGAATTTGTGTATTATGTAACAAAAATAAATCTGGTTCCTGTGGGATTAAATATTCAGTAAATGTCTGTGTAATTCCCAGAATTGTCTAATTACTGGGCACGACCAAAATAAATGTATCATTGTCCCTCTTTCATCACATCCCCTCCAGCACCTGTCAGGAAATTCTGGAAAAAACGTATTTAAGGCCGCAGGCGTATAATAACAACGTGTTAAAATTTTATAATTTAATTCTTGTATTTTAATACACCTTGATGATTTTAAAGACAGATCTATTATGTTCTGACATTGTGCTGGAGAGAAGGTATGACCTATATCTCTCTCCCATTTACCCAAGCATTCCATTTTAAAGTCATCTGGGGGTGCAATCAGCAGTGCATACATTTTAGATATCACATGTGAAAGGGGTTCCCCTCGTTCAAAGTAATCCTCAAATCTTGTCCGTGTCCGTCTATATGTTCCTACTGGTCCCAAGTTTTCTAAATAATGTCGGATCTGCCGAGCTTGCCATATCGGATTTCATATTTCCCTCCTTGTTTTGTGAGCATGTCTATTGTTACCCATCCCCTTTCTCCTACGAAATCAGACGCTTGGAAAATGCCCTTTTTCCTCAATTTCTTAAATATTAGTGATTCTATCCCAGGTAAGAAATCTGGGTTTCCTATTATTGGATATAAGGGTGATTTTTTATTTGTAAGTTTAGATTTCTGACATGTTTTATTTCCTATCCATAACGTCGTTCCTATCGTGGGATGGGATTTTACCAAGGGGGGTAGGGCTGTGTAGCACCATAGAGCTCTATTTAGGGGGATTGAACTTATTTGCTGCTCCATATTTGTCCATAATTTGTAATCCCTATGTCTGCTCCAATCTACTAACCTCCCTAGATGTACTGCCTGATAATATTTATATATATCTGGTGCAGATATACCTCCTACTCTTTTTGGTAAGGTTAGAAGTTTTCTACCTTTTCTTGGCCTTCTACTAGCCCAGATGAATTTCATGAACAGAGTTTGGACTTGACTAAAGAAAGACTTAGGAATTCTTATTGGTAATGCAAGAAATAGGTAAAGGAATTTTGGCATCACACTCATTTTAAGGATATTACATCTACCGAACCATGAGTGCATACCTTTATTCCAACATTCCAGTAACGTTCTTACCGTTCTAATTAATGGTTCAAAATTTAGTTCAAAGGTTTTCGTTAAGTTTGCGGGCATCTGTGTACCTAAATAATTTAAAGCTTTCCTTCATCCACTTAAATTTAAAACTTTGTTTTATTACATTTTTAATGGAACCTGGTAGTGCCACCCCCATCGCCTCTGATTTACCATAGTTTATTTTAAGGTTCGACATAGTCCCATATAATTCTACTTCTTTCATAAGGTTGGGTAAGGAAATTTGTGGTCTTGATAGTGAAAAAAGCATATCATCTGCGTAAGCCGACACTTTGTATTCCTTTTCCCCAAATTCAATACCCCTAATATCCGGGTTCAGTCAAATTTTATTTAAGAAGGGTTCTAATGTCAAGGCATATAAAAGAGGCGAAAGGGGACAGCCCTGTCGTGTTCCATTTGTAATTATGAAAGGTTTAGAGTAAACCCCATTTACTTTTACCAAGGCCCGAGGGCTCGCATACACTCCCGCTATCCATTGTACCATCCTTTCTCCTATGCCCATTTGTTTTAATACCTCAAACATAAATTTTCCAATTTACTCTATCGAATGCTTTTTCTGCATCCGTTTTCAAAAAAACACTCAATATCTTTTTTTGGTTAACTTGATGAATGAAGTTTAGTACTTTAATAGTACCATCCCTTGCTTCTCTTGTAGGGATAAACCCTACTTGTTCCAGATGTACTAGTTGCGATAGATGGGGCTGTATACGATGTGCTAAAATTTTTGTCAAAATTTTTAAATCAACATTTAATAAAGATATTGGTCTATAGCTGCTACATATCTCGGGATCTTTCCCCTCTTTTGGTATCAAAGTAATATGAGCAGCTACAGACTCAGGGGGTAGCACCAATGTTTGTCCAATTGCATTAAATACCTTAATCATATATGGCCCTAATTGTGTAATACATTTTTTGTAATATTGTATGGTAAAACCGTCTGGGCCTGGTGCTTTGCCATGTTCAATTGTCTTCATTATTGATTGCACTTCCTCCATGGTAATTGGCCCTTCTAATTTCCTTCAATCTGGTGATAATAATCTGGGCAAACATGTCGAAGTCACATATTTCCTTATAGACCTAAGAGAAGCTCCTGTTTCTGGAAGATTATATAAAGCAGAATATACAAAGGAGCATGGGGAAGCTCATGTCCAAAATGGGGTGGTAGTGACACAGCCCCAAATCCACAATGGCTCAAAAGTGATATGGTCCAGAAATATGTAGATGGAATAAAGGTAGATAAAGCACCTGGACCAGATGGCATCCACCCACAGATCCTAAAAGAATTGAGCTCTGTAATTTCAAAGCCATTGTATTTAATTTTTAGGGACTCATTAATGACAGGAATAGTACCACTGGATTGGCGCAGGGCCAATGTGGTGCCTATATTTAAAAAGGGAACAAAGTCTTTACCAAGTAACTATAGACCTGTTAGTTTAACTTCTATAGTTGGGAAGATACTGGAGAGAGTAATAAAAGACCACATAGATGAGTTCTTGCTGGAAAAAAACTATTTAAGCAACAGACAGCATGGATTCATGAAAGACAGAAGTTGTCAGACAAACCTGATTTCTTTTTATGAAGAGGTAAGTAAAACCTTGGACAGAGGTGTGGGTGTGGACGTGGTATACTTGGATTTTGCAAAAGCGTTCGATACAGTTTCCCACACACGGCTCATGTGCAAGGTAAAGTCTACAGGATTGGAAATATCAGTTTGTAAATGGATAGAAAACTGGCTAAAAGACAGAATTCAGAGAGTAGTGGTTAATGATGCTTACTCTGAATGGTCCAAGGTTATCAGTGGTGTACCCCAAGGTTCAGTGCTGGGACCCCTACTTTTTAATATCATTATAAATGATATTGGGTCTGAGATCAAAAGTAAAATTTCTGTCTTTGCAGATGACACCAAGCTATGCAGTGGAATAACGTCCTTACAGGATGTCACCAATTTACAAGCCGACCTCAATGCTCTGTCTAATTGGGCGACTATGTGGCAAATGAGGTTTAATGTTGATAAATGTAAAGTTATGCACTTGGGGGCTAAGAATATGAATGCATCATACATACTAGGGGGAGTACAACTAGTATGTATGATCCATAGTGGAGAAGGATCTGGGGGTTTTGGTAGATCATAAGCTCAATAATGGCATGCAATGCCAAGCTGCGGTTTCCAAAGCGAGCAAAGTTCTTTCTTGTATTAAGAGAGGTATGGTCTCCAGAGAGAGATATATAATTTTGCCCCTGTTCAAATCATTAGTAAGACCTCATCTGGAATATGCAGTTCAGTTTTCAGCCCCAGTTCTCAAAAAGGATATTGGGGAACTGGAGAAAGTGCAGAGAAGGGCAACCAAACTGATAAGAGGCATGGAGGAGCTCAGCTATGAGGAAAGATTGGAGGAACTGAATTTATTCACTCTTGAGAAGAGGAGATTAAGGGGGGATATGATCAACATGTACAAATATATAAGGGGTCCATATAGTGAACTTGGTGTTGAGTTATTCACTTTACGGTCAACACAAAGGACAAGGGGGCAGTCTTTGCGTCTAGAGGAAAAGAGATTTCACCTCCAAATACGGAAAGGTTTCTTCACAGTAAGAGCTGTGAAAATGTGGAATAGACTCCCTGCAGAGGTGGTTCTGGCCAGCTCAGTAGATTGCTTTAAGAAGGGCCTGGATTCTTTCTTAAATGTACATAATATAACTGGGTACTGACATTTATAGGTAAAGTTGATCCGGGGAATATCCGATTGCCTCTCGGGGGATCAGGAAGGAATTTTTTCCCCTGCTGTAGCAAATTGGATCATGCTCTGCTGTTTTTTTTTGCCTTCCTCTGGATCAACAGTGGGTATAGAATTGGGTATATGGGATTGTACTATATTTTATTTATTTATTTTATTATTTTTTATGGTTGAACTGGATGGACTTTTTTCAACCTGACTAACTATGTAACTATGTAACATATTTCCTTATAGACCCAAGAGAAGCTCCTGTTTCTGGAAGATTATATAAAGCAGAATAATATTCTCGAAACTCTTGTGCTATCTCTTTTGGAAGTGACTTTTTTAGATCTGCTTTTCCTTTAATAGTTGGGATATAAGACCGTATCAATTGTTTTTTTATTTTTTTTGCTAATAGCTTACCACATTTATCTCCTGAATTGTACATCCCTTTCCTCCCATATTGTAGGGCCGCTTCAGCCTTATATCAAAGTAAGTCTGCTATTTGTCTCCTTAAATGCGCTACCTCATTTCCTAATTCTCTTTCTGTTATCTTCTTGTGTTGTATCTCTAATCCCTGTAACTTTTCTAATAAATATTTTAACTGTTCTTCTCTGGCCGTTTTTATTTGAGAACCATGTTTAATTAAAATACCTCTAATCACCGATTTATGGGCTTCCCAAACTATTCCTGGATCGCTTTCTCCGTTGTCATTTATCTGAAAATACCACGTAATTTCTTTAATTAAATCTTACATAATTTGGGGGTTTTGTAATAAACTTTCGTTTAACCGCCATCTCCATTCCGGTGAATGGCTCCCCCCACCAAAGTCAACTCCATCGTGACAGGTGCATGATCTGTCCATGTTATGTTTTCTATTGAGATGTCACGTATTGAGTGTAACAATTGATGGGGGACTAAGAAAAGATCTATTCTTGAGTAACTTTGGTGAGGGTTTGAAAAAAAAGTATAGTCTCTCTCCCCTGGGTGTATAGTCCGCCATCCATCTACTAGTTGTAATTCATGTAGTTTCCGTAAAATACACTTTCTAATTCCGTTAGGTACTGATGAAGTCCCATTGGAGGTATCTACTCTTGGGTCCAATGGAATATTTAAATCTCCTCCACATATCAGTTTTCTTTCACTAAAATCCCTTAATTTTGACAACAGTTTAACCAAAAAACTATCTTGATGTGAATTTGGGGCATAAATAGTGGCCAAAGTCACTTTTTCCCTGTCTATCGCTCCTTTAAGAAAAAGGTATCTTCCCCCTGGATCCGAACATTTATCTGTAAGTGTCCAAGGTATTTTATTTGAAATCAGAATGGCTACTCCATTTGTCTTAGTTTCCTGGTTAGAAGCTTGGTATACATTAGGGAAAAATCTATTTTGAAGGTATGGAAAAGCCCCTTCCCGGAAATGTGTCTCTTGTATAAATCCTACATCTGTATTTAGATGTTTTAATTCATTCAACAACATTTTACGTTTTTCTGGGATATTAAGCCCTTTGGCATTTAATGATGTTACTCGTATTCTATCCATCTTCTATTTTCAGCAATATCAGCTAGGCTATTCTTCCTTCCGTGTCTAGTAAATGAGAAGAAAATGGAAAGAAGAAAAAAATAAATAAATTAGGGGTGGGATGGAGAGAGGATGGGTCTAGGGAATAAACCCTGGCTCCTACTTGGGACTTCGATTTTCCCGTAAGTAGCCAAATTGGGGGTGTTGGTCTAGCTATGACGTGGGTGGCTGAGCTCCCTCCTCACCCTTCCAGTCCATCATTTTCTTTTTTACCTTTTATATTCTCCTTTTACATCCTCCTATCTTATTCCTTTTCCATCTTTTTTTTCTTTTCCTTTATAACCCTGTAGTCAGGTCCCGTCTCAACCTGTATTTGTTCCCTGTCTTTTATATCTGGCTCCCTTCATAAAATGGATTCTTCATTTCGGTTCTACCTTTTTTACTTTCTTCTATGACCATCTCATCTTTTCCTCTCTCACCCCCTCTTTCTTCCCTCTGGATAGTAACATATATTAACTCCGTATAAACTTTAAATCTCAACTTAATCCTAAACCAAATATCTTCTTCCCCCAGGATCCACCCCTATTAATAGTACCAACCCCTTTGTCCCCTTTCTTTTTACCTTTCAATTTCAGAATATTTGTATTTCTTTAATATAAATTATATTCCACATAATCACAGCATGCCTTATCACATTATATTCTCTATATCTTTTTCTAAAAAAACAAACAAAAAAAAACCAAAACAATTACATATTACCATTTAACATTTACCATTTGCCTACATATACATCTCCTTCCTCTCACTCCCCTTTCCCCATTTCCTAGCAATTATTATCCTCCTCCTCCCCCCTCAGGGGGTCCCTCCTACTTCTTCCCTTTTTTTTTTAAAGCATATTAGATTGTCCAGGGAATCCACGCCTTCCTAACACCCATTTCCCTTATGATGTGTATAATGTATCTCCTTCCCCTCCTTCCCTTTACCCCACCCCCCTCTTATCTTCCCTTTATCATTATATAAACCCAGATATGTGTAAGAATGTGAACTATATTAAAATAAACTTATATAAATTGTGTCTTATTCATTATATGTGTATTATATGTGTATTGTTATTATTATGTGTCTTCCCCTCCCCGCACCCTAAAATCCCTACCCCCCATCCCCTAAACCCTTGAAGAAAAAAAAAATATTGCATAGATTAATTGAAATAGTCTATACAGTCTAAGAAGGCTTCTCCCTCAAATAAACATCCTAAGCGTGGAGGCACCCCATGGGGGGAAAGGGGAGGAGACAAAACAAAATTTGGTTATAGGGATCCAAAAAAAAAAAAAAGGGGATATCCCTGCCCTAACCGGGCATGAACATTCATTCTCTCTAGGATTCTCACTTCCAATATTTAACATGTTATGCGTCCTCTCTATTCCCATATTAAATATCATAGGGGCCAATAGGAGACAAAAAAGTATTTTAGTGAGAAATGGCCAGTACATAATTTATTAATCCTCAATTCCTCCAGAGTACTCTTTATTTCATAGGTGGCATTGTTCATCTAGATCCCGGGGAGAGAAAAAAATAAAATAAAACAATCCCGGGGGATTTAAACCCCGGATACAACCCCGGATACAACCATATATATATCCCCCAAAAAATTTGGGAAAAATTAAAAAGAGAGGGCCATAGAGTAGTTTAGGCAGTTCTTTTCGTCTTGACTCACGATTTTCCAATCCCATTCCCTGAAGCCTCTGTAATTTGTTCTTGTCCACCCCTTATCTGTGTTGAAACACCCAGTTTTCTTGTTTGGGGTCCTCCTCTGCATTGCCTTCTATCAATTGAATGCAGCCAGTCTAAAACCTCACATCCCTCTACTCCCAAAAAATTAAATAGCTCTGGTAGTTCAGATGGTTGAGAAAGTAAAAATGAAAGGGGTCCCTTCTTTACAAAGAGTGATATTGGGTATCCCCAGGTGTATGACCCACCCACTGATTTGATCTTTTCTAAGATCGGTCTCAAGATCGCCCTCCATTGTAAAGTTGCCAGAGAAAGATCGGGTAAAATTTTAATTGACATTCCTTCATACATTATTGTCCTGATTTCCCATGCTTTGCGACTGACCTGTTCTTTATGAGTGAAGCGATGGAATCGTCCAATAACATCTCTGGGTCTTTCTGGGTTCAAGGACCAAGGCCCAAGAGCTCTATGTAATCTATCAAATTCAATTTTTCTTGGGGCAGTCACTACTCCCAATTGTTTACATATTGATAACACCATTGTATATAAAGAGGCTTCCTCGATTTCTTCCGAAATCCCCCTAAACCTCAGGTTCAACCTCCGACTCTGATCTTCAATTTCCTCAAATTTTAACTCTATTAAGTAGTCCTGCCCCTCCTGTATGGACCTCTTTTCCAGTCCTTCTAATCGTGCAATCCGATCCTCCAGTTTTGCTGTACTTCCGGAGAGATTTTTTCTGACAAATTTTGAACCTCTGTTCTAATAGCCTGCATTTCCTTTCGATGATTCTCCTCTAAGCGGGACACCAATGTTTCCATCTCTTCTCTTGTTGGAAGCGTTTGTAATATGGCCATCTTGTCTCGGGTTGGTAAGGCTTGTAGGATAGATATTAAATCTGGTTCTCCCATCATTTTATCCATCTCTATTCTCTGGGTATCAACCAGTCTATATTCTTCACTTATTTCTGGGGTCTGTGGAAGACTCATTCGGGGTGCGGCTCTAGGTATTTCTGTGTATTCGACTCCTCGTGTCTCTACTATTGACGCTCTAGCTACAGCTGCCCGTGTTTGTGGAAAGAAGTCCTTAATCTCCTGTTGCACAGGTTGCGGCTTTATAAGGCACTTCTGGGTGTGTTTTACTTCCTGCCTCTCCTCACCCTTACCCCTTAAGCTTTTTATGCTTTTTATACTCTTTGTATTGCTCATCCCGTGTTCATCCCGTATATTATCTCATATACACAGTGAACAATATTACAAGACTGTATCCAGCTACCCGGGTCAATACCCTCAATATAGTGAATATAGTCCAATATCTGATAGCATATATTATATACTCTGTATATCAAGGAGCAAGCTAGGAAGCAGTTCAGAAGCTAATTCAGTGAGTTCAAAGGTAATTCCCACACATCGTGAGATAGACGCCTCTCCTCCTCCTCTCGTCCTCACCTGTTACGTCCTGCTGACTCTCACAACTCCAATATTCAGCTGCCCACTGTCCGCAATTCACCTCCTCCTTCCCTTATAGCCGGATACAATAAAATAACAGTCCTTCAATCCTTATGTAATCCTTATATAGTCTCTTTATACTAAAACAAGTCTTTATCAGTTTATCTGTCAAAGTTTTATTATTTAAATTTCAAAAGAGAGTCCTAATCCATATACAGAAAGGGAAAAAAATAAAAATAAAAAAAATAAACTGAAATAATCGCAGTAGTCACTTTTTACAGTGATATTCCGCTTGATTGAGCCTGGAGGGTTTAAGAGTTTAAAAAGTTCAGAGCGTAGCTTATTAGACTTATAGTATGGATATGGTATAGACACAGTACCTTGTAAAGATTTTCATGTCTGGGGCATACAAACCCGCATGCAGTAGACCCTCCAGAACAAAGAGCAAAGAACCAGACCCAGATCGTAACACCGCTAGAACGGGAGAACGAGAGCGCTCCGTCACCTCCGTCCCTCCAGGTGGATGACGTCTCTCCTCTGCGACGCTGATTGCGGCGCTGGCTGGAGACGGGATTTCAGCGGCTCTGTGCAGCAGACGGAGACCGGCTGGAGACCCGGGACACCGTACAACAGATATGCTGCACAGCACACTCGTCCTCCGCAGGTAGGCTCACTGCCGCTGCCGCTTCTGCTCTCTGGTAAGGTTACGACGAGCTGCCATTCGGTAATACAGATCCTTAGTACCCTAGTGCACTGGCCAGCACATAGACAAAATATTCCGGTGCTGTAAAGTTCTTAGGCTGTGTACATAGATGCTATTATGCTATTATACTTTCCATGCTGGCATACGGTCTCAGGGTCCATAGCTACGGTCCCAGGGCTGCAGGGTCTCACTTCTCTTACTGGACCTTGGAGGGTTTGCTCAGCTCACAACCTCACAACCTCCCTACTCTGTCATTGCTAGGCCATGTCCCTGAAAAAAAAAAAGGGTGATTTTTTAAAAATTTTTATCAGACTTAGATTACATCAGTTTAAGGTTATGTTTCCATTTCAATCTTAAACTGATGTAATCTTCTAAATCTGATTTTTTTAAATCAGATTTAGAAGATTACATCAGTTTAAGATTGAAATGGAAACATAATTTATAATAACATTAAAGTAACAGATTTTTTTTTTGGGCAATTTTATATGCTATATTATTTTTTTTTTTTTTAACAAAAGTAGTATTCCCATATCCTATTTCACAATGTTCCCTCTCCTCTCCTGGAGTTTGCCACTAAACACAGTTATTTTTGGTTTAATGATAATTTTTATTTGCAGTCACGCGGCGTGGCTATGGGGGCTAAATTTGCCCCCAGCCTCGCCAATCTTTTTATGGCTAAGTGGGAGGAGGATGTCGTCTATACCCATGATACCCCGTCACTGGTGTTATGGGTAAGATATATAGACGACATCCTCCTCCTCTGGGATGGTGACATGGCGTCATTGGAGACCTTCATGGGCCGTCTCAACTGTAATGATAGAGGGATCTCCCTTACACATACAGCCAGCAAAGAAAATATACAATTTTTGGACTTAGAGATCAGCATCATAGATCAAAGTTTTCAATTTCAAACTTTTTTCAAAAAGACTGATCGAAACGGGGTTATCCCCCATTGACAGCTGTCACCATCGCTCGTGGCTAAATTCAGTCCCACGTAGCCAGTTTCTAAGACTACGTAGAAATTGTACCACCACAGAGTCATTTAAAGCACAGGCTGATGTTCTCAAACATAGATTTATCGAGAAGGGTTATAACCCTAGAGATGTTGAACGGGACCTTGAAAGGACCCTTTTGATTGATAGAGGCTCCCTTTTAGAGGTCAAACCGAAAAGAGAACAAGATGCCAACTTTAAGTGGGCAATGTGTACATCCTTCTCCACCCAACATAAGCAAGTTAGAGCTATTATAGCGAAACACTGGGGAGTGTTGAAAAATGACCGAGTCCTACACAGCGTCTTACCGGAACAAGCAAAAGTGGTGTTCAGAGGTCTTCCCACACTTCAGAGCAAAATCGCACCCAATATCATTAATCCTCCGGTGCGACCTTCTTTTTTCTACCAACTAGTGGGCTATCACCCTTGTAAGAAATGTTCCGTGTGTAAATTTAACACTTTAGGGAGAAGTAAGACTTTGGAATTTAATTCCACCATTACGGGTAAAACCTATCCTAACAAGCGTTTTTGCACATGTGCCACTAAATACGTGGTTTATCTTATAACTTGTCCATGTGGCAAACTATATGTGGGCCGCACTATACGATCCTTTTCTGTGCGTGTTGGGGAGCATGTAGCTCTTATCCTTAGTGGTGACACACAGCACACGGTACCTAGGCACTACAGGGCACATCACAACAGAAACCCTGCTGGTACACAATTCCTGGTTATAGATCAATTTGTTCCCCCTTGGAGGGGTAGTCCTAAAACCAGGGGTGTGTCACAACTCGAAACTTATTGGATCTATGAATTACAGTCGCACACGCCTTCTGGTTTAAACGTTGAGTGGGACATTAATTCATTCATCAATAAATCCTAGTTTGACACGGGCCCATTTCAGTTTTCTCCTTCTTGAACAATTTTAACCTGTTGTAATACACTCATGGTTTTATTAGTATTTTATTCATGTTTGTTATCTATGTATTCATTTTTAATTACACATTTCAGTAGGCCATTTATATATAGCATTTTTATTCATATATGATGTTATTTTATGCATTTTGTGGGAGTCTATTCAATGGGTGAGTTTAAACACCCATAATTATATATGGGTTTTTTTTTCCCACATTATTACATTCCATGTGAATTACTTCCTGCACACCAATATGGTCCATTCAGGGACACAGGGGTCTTATTTCATTTCTGTAGAGATGTGAAATTTATCCCATATACTGGTAATTATCATATAATGATGTGTGTCCCCGTTCCATTTAATTAATTTAATTTTTTTTACATTCGTGACCTACTGTTTTATCACATTAGTTTCCCTTTATATTAAACATATATATTTATAATGTATTATTTCATGATGGAACGTCTTACACAATGCTAGTTTTTTTAGATCATTTTATGGATTGACCCCGTGGTCCCTGTACTAGCTGCAATGAGTTGGAGCGCATTTCATACTGCGTTCCAACACATAATGCATTGTTACATCTCTGGTGTCTAATCCAGATTGGTCCTTACAGAGGCTGGCGAGGTGTCACATGACCGCATTCACGTCGCCAGCCAATTTCCTTTCAATGGTGTCTCCTCATGGTGACGCATGTAACGTTGCGTCGCGCGTCCCAATAACAACAGTGGACGTGCGACGTCATCACACTAGAGTGAGGCTTGGTGCGCGCCCGGATATCAGATCGAGGTGCGGCACACAAGCAGAATCACATGGCCTCCGGAGTCCCATAGTGAGGCTTGGTACATATCAAAACGAGGCTTGACGTATGTAAGGTTGCGTCGCGCGTCCCAATAACAACAGTGGACGTGCGACGTCATCACACTAGAGTGAGGCTTGGTGCGCGCCCGGATATCAGAAATCGAGGTGCGGCACACAAGCAGAGTCACATGGCCTCCGGAGTCCCATAGTGAGGCTTGGTACATATCAAAACGAGGCTTGACATACAAGCCAGAAGTCTAAGACTCCGCCGGACTCGTGTTTCGGCGGGGTTTCATACATTTAAAGTAATTTGGACTTGTCACCCTAATGCCTGTTTTATAACAGGATCATTATACAGCACATTTAAAGGCAAGGCACAATATCACGTTTACAATTAAATTTATATATAAATTCCAACAGATAGCCCAGCCCACTAAGTTAGACCAGAGGGAGGCTTGACACACAAGCAAGACAGACATGTTGGTACACCTTCAATTTTTGCACTACTCTATTAGGGGGAGTGTGATCCAGGTGGAGGCTTGGAACACACACTGGAACTCCATCTTGGTTAACCAGGAAGTGATTCATGAACACATGGACGCCCAGAGGATGGCCTCCCAAACAAGGGGTCACAATATCTATAAATTTATGGAGGGCAGCAGTGGGGCATCACCCCAGACGATGCATTTGGATGCGAAACGCGTCGGGAGACCCCACTGTTGCCAACTGATCATTTGATAAAGCGCTGTTACACTCTTCTAAATGTAAGTGTTCCTACCTACATTAAACACCCTTTTTACACAGTATCACACTATGTGCCTTTTTCTTTCCTTATATTTTTGCAATTCATCTGGTAACACCATCTTGCTCTAATCAGGCACTATCCGCAAGTCTCATCGCCATCCGGATACGAGAGACACTTCTTCCCACCTTTTTTGGATTGAAGTTTGAGGTTCCTGTTTGAATTGCTTCTGGAGATTCGCTGTCCATAGCGGCTTACCTATGCCTAATTGACCCTCTGAACGTATGTTTTTGGGGTCCACTCTCTCTGGTAAGCCTTCTCTACAACCGATTGGTGGTGGTCACTATAAGTTCACTTGTTTCATGTGAAGTTCATTTGGGAGCACCAACACCTTGATTGTTATTTATTATTTCTCACCAAGATTTATTTTTATTTTCATCTATGAACTTAATTCTTTTTGGTGACCTTCAAGTCACACAATTTACATCACTGTGGACTATTTGCACAATTTTTTTTATCTGTTTGTTAGATGTTACATTGTTTGTTATGGTCACACATTATTGTCACATACTGCACTCTATCCGAGTACAGTCCTTATCTAGTTTAGCGCTACACTTTTTTGTTTTGTTCCCTCTCCTCTCCTACCTTACCTGCCCAACCTGTATAAAAAAATAATAATCTGTATATATACCTATTTTTTATCTGCTCCAGTTCACATGATCATGTAGCTCTGGCTCCACTGTGTCAGTGAGTGGCTGGATTGAAAACAGTGGCTGGGCTATGGGAGCCTTTGGGTGACATCATGGGGTCGATTTACTAAAACGGGAGAGTGCAAAATCTGGTGCAGCTCTGGATAGAAACCAATCAGCTTCTAACTTCAGCTCTTTTCCTTGGATTTATACTTGGCCTTGTTTATATCTAACTTCAGCTAGTTCAATTAAAGCGGATGTCCACCCAAAATAACAACAATATCCTATCACCTTCATTACAATACATACATGTTGAATTGCCACAACAATTTTTTTTATGATTTAAATACCGTATTATTGATGTCCAACCGGTTTTTCACTGCCGCGGGAGTAGGCGTTTCTACTCCTTTCCCCGGTGCCGCACTGTTATCTGGGAGCTCACCGCAATGTCTCCTGGGTGCACAGTGTCATGCTTCCCAAGAGTCCATGCGGAACGCCGTCCTGCGAAATCTCGCAAGATTTTCAAACACGAAGTGACGCGTGACGCGGGCGTATCTGATTTCGCCATTTTAAAGAAGGGCATGCAGGTGAATATTTCCATTAGCTACCTACAGACACGAGGCAAAGGAAGCAAAACAAAGGAGTGCAGCAAAATTTATACCTGATTTCACAGATTCTGGAAAAATTACATTGTTTAGCTCATGGTTATTATGCCAGAGCTATTCTTTTACAATACCTATACAGCTGCTCTGTCCCCATACAGAGCCTCTATTGTTGTGAATGCCATCACAACGGGGTGGGAACTTTCAATGATGCCGCCTGTTGTGATGGCAACCAGGCTGTAAACACTGCGCATGCGTGGGAAAGAGCGGTGAATGCTGGGAGATGAGCATTCACCGCTTCCCGGAAATCAGTGCTTGTGGGCTTCACAATACCCTCAAGCAAAATGGAAACTGCCTATATCGGATTTTATAAGTTCTTCTTGTGCACGAAAACAGACAGGGGATAATTAAAGACACCAATCCAGTGAATATTACTTTGTCATGCAAAAAACAATTTAATGCACAAAAAAAAAAAACGATTGGCTGCGGGACATCCGCCTTAAACTTTGTCACAAAAAGTAAAAGCTGATTGGTTTCTGTGCAGAGCTGCACCAAATTTTGCACTCTCGAGTTTTAGTAAATCAACCCCTATGATTCCCAGAATTCAGAGCTGTGGTATACAGTTCTTTTTTTATACAGGCTATGCAGGATAGATAGGATGTATGCTCTTGATATTAATACTTAGGCATTAAAAACAGTGCACTAATTATAACCAAACATGCATACATTCATCAACTTGTGAGAGTCATCTGAACTATATACCAATTCCTTTCATTTATAGCTGTTTCCCAAACGCTTTTTCCTTTTTTTTTTTAATCCTTATTAATTGTAGTGCTGCCTCTGTGTTGTGTTTTTTATCTTAAGATAATTTTCTAAATGTTTTGTTTACAAGCCTTAAAGGGGTTGCAAACCCTCATTTTTTTTCACCTTAATCCTTCCTATGCATTAAGGTGAAAAAACTTCTGCCAGTGACTGGCCCCCCTGTATTACTTATCTGAGCCCCGAATTTCCCTCAGCGGAGACGCACTCTTCCTGTCTGCACGGGCTCTAGGCTGTTGATTGGATAGATTGATAGCAGCGCAGCCATTGGCTCCCGTTGCTGTCAATCAAATCCAATGATGCGGGCGCTGGGGGGCGGGGCTGAGTCCGGCATTCGCGTCTATGGACGCAAATGCTGGACTCGGGAGCGCGCCCGCAATGTAACCCCCCGGGAGAGCGCTTCTCCTAGGGGGGTGATCTGATGCGGGGAGGAGCCTCAAGAGCCACAGAGGGACCACAGTGGAGGTAAGTATGACATGTTTGTTATTTAAAAAAAAATAAAAAACAAGACTTTACAATCATTTAAACATTGTATAGTCATTGCATAGATCATTATCTTTAAGCATTAAAAAAAAAAAAAACTAGAATTTTTTTTTTTTAAATGATAAATGCATTTTAGGGTAAACATGGCAAATGGTCCCCTTTTGTACTCATCGCTAGTGATGAGAAGGTGATTTGGGAAAACTTTGTTTTGTCATTAAGCAATGGATTTTGTCTTTGCAGAAATTGCTTCAAAAGGAGCCTCTTAAGCCCCATACACACGATCCGAAAATCGTACGAAAAATGCAGCTTTCGAATCAATCGTACGATAATCGGATCGTTAGTACAGAGCTTTCGAGAGCCGATCAGGACAGTTCCTCCGATATTATTCTATCGGACGTGCACGGAAATTTTTTTTGCCAGATCGTACGATTTTCGTTTAACCTCCCTGGCGGTATGATTCTGGAAGATTTTAGGTGCTGAAAGCGGTACCATTATTTTGCATGGAAATTTGGCGTTTTACATTGTAGGCCTGTAATTCTTAGTAATAGCTCACCTAAATCTGTCCAAACCAGAGTCTAGTAGACATCTCGGGTATGATAAAGTTTGAAACACAAAATCATAAATTATAATATAATAAATAATAACAAATAATAATTTAATAATAATAATACTTTTTATTCAATACATTTTAGTAAATAATATAATCAAAAACACTGAATTTTTTTTTGCTCAAACAAGGGTGCAATATTAGAAGTCATATTGCTTCAGTAAACGTCTCGGGTATGGACATTTTTAAAACAAGGTACAGCACAAAGTCCTACGTCGCAATCGGGACAATAGAACCGCGTTTCTTTACGGATTTTCCTTCCGGTGTCGTCACGCTTGGAGAAGCAAACCACACACATCCTTGTGGGTGCTGTCTTCTTTTCAGTAAATGGAATGTGGTCCATAAAGTGACGACCAGTCAGGCGTTCCGGGTTCACAACACCAGCAGCCCGACGTCCAGATCTGCTTACAGTCTTTGGCGTCTGGTGCTTTAGAAAAATTAGTACGGCAACCTTCCACACAAAGTCCGCATGAATAATAGGCCTGTCACAATTTTTTTTCACAAGAATGGAAGCATTCCACAGGCACTGTTCCAGAAGATGCCTGAAGATTTTTTTATAATATTTCTTCTGTTGCTTCCTCATCGCAGGATAAAAGGTTCATGGCCTGGTCAGCCCTGTCCACACCTCCCATGGAATTGTTGTAATCCAACACGACCTGTGGCTTCATGACATCTTTTCCACCTTTGGTATGTACCATTACAGTAGAGGTGTTGTGGATGGTACTCATAAGGCACACGTTTTTTTTGTCCTGCCATTTCAGTGCCATCATTTTGCCTTTCTGCCAGGCAACTATTTCTCCTGCCCCGAGCTTTTTATTGGCAAAGGTTGGCGGCATGTCACGCCGGTTAGGCCTAACGGTCCCATAGGCATCCGTTTTGTTCAGAAGAAGGAACTCAAAGAGTTCTGGGGACGTTGAAAAAAATTGTCTGTGGTGACACAGTAGCCCTGATTCAGCAATGGCTCAATCATAGAGAGAACCGAAGTGGTTGCCATTCCAAAACTGCTGAATCGTTCGCTGAATTTGGTTCCTTTCCCGGTGTACAGGACCGAATTCCAGATGTACCCAGAGCTGGATTCACACAGCATAAATGACTTCATGCCAAAACGAGCTTGCTTTGATGCGATGAACTGTATCCAGCTAAGTCGACCTTTGTAGGCCATAAGACTTTCATCAATACTTATGTCTCTGTCCAGCACATAGGTCTGCTGGAAATTCGTCAGAATAAGTTGGTAAATCTCCCAAATTTTTTTCAGCTTAGGAGCTGGATGAGAACTCTCATCAAAGTCTTCATTATTTGCAAAATGCAAATATTTCATGATAAGCGAAAATTTATATTCGGACATAACGGTGCCAAAAAAAGGAGTGGCCAGCAATTTGTTGGTTGTCCAGTACCATTTCTGCAGGGGTTTCCCCACCACTCCCTGAAGTATTATAAGGCCCAGAAACTTCCAGATGTCCTCTCTGGTTACCGGTTCCAATTTTCTGCACCTTGAAAAGCGATGATGGGTAGCAGCTTGTTGCTCCTGGTAGCGATTCGTCTCCAAAACAATTTTGGCAATAACTTCATCCGTCAGAAAGAGCTTGAGGTATGCCAAGGGGTTATTGTCCTCAACTTCCACTTTGATCCCAGGTGCTCCTGTAAACGGAAATCTTGGTGGCGCTACGTGCTCCGTACCGCAATCAATTGAGCACCAAGTCCGCACATCGCTGGGCACAGTCGCAGGATCGTCGCTAAAATCTCTTTCTGTGTCCGATGAAGAACTTCCCCATGAATCGCTGTCACTCAACTCCTCTGCAACCCATTCTGAGTTGCTGTCGCTGACTTCCAGCAGGTCATATAGCGATTTCGAGGTGGAGTGTCAATGTATATTTTCTTTTTGCACTGGTGGGCAGTCATGTTGGAACAGGAAGGGGCCGTCCCTAAACTGTTCCCACTAAGTTGGGAGCATGAAATTGTCCAAAATGTCTTGGTATGCTGACATCTTTAGACCCCTTTCACACTGGGGCATTTCTGAGGCGCTTTAGTGTTAAAAAAAGCGCCTGTAAAGCGCCTGAAAGAAGCTGCATCTGCAATCCCAATGTGAAAGCTCGAGTGCTTTCACACTAAAGCGCCTGAAAAACGCCCCAGTGTGAAAGGGGTCTTAGCGTTAAAAAAAGCACCTGTAAAGTGCCTGAAAGAAGCCTCATCTGCAATCCCAATGTGAAAGCCCGAGTGCTTTCACACTGGGGCGCTGCACTGGCAGGGCATCAAAAAAAGTCCTGCAAGCAGCTTCTTTGCAGTGCTTTAGGAGCGTTGAATACACCACTCCTAAAGCGCCCCTTCCCATTGAGGCACTTTTTTTAACGCCAAAATGCCTGAAAAACACCCGAGTGTGAAAGGGGTCTTATCGGAGCTTTACCAGCTGTAGCGGGTATGTACTTTTTAAACTGGTGAGGACACCAGTGATGCATGGAGTGGGGCACCCGAATCCAGAGGCGTAAGGGACCGGAGGAGGGACTCACCCGAAGACCTGGTGCAGCAGATTGCCAGTGCCGGGTGAACCTCTGGAGACCGCCCGGAGGGATATCTTTCCCGAACAGGGGCCAAGTTCAAAGAGGAAGTTTAGTCCACGTTCAATGACCGGTGGCAGCGGTCCAGCTATTTCAATCAGGTCAGTGGCAGAGTCCTGCTATTAGGCCTGTGGCAGGGGCCTCAACAGTTCATCCGGTCGGTGGCAGCGACCAAAACTCACGGTCGGTGGCAGAGACTGTGCGCCAGGCCTATTCGCTAGAAGAAAAGGAATAGGAGAGTTCAGTTGTGCCTGGGCCTACTTGTTACCAGACCCCCATGTTCGTCTGTTATTGGAAGTTCAACTGATTGTGTCCACCGTATTGTACGAGAAATAAAGGAGTGTTGGACTTTCGATTGGTGTGGGGCTCTATTATTGGCAGACACGTTTCCATGGAACAACAAGGCTTTGTATGCAGTGGACAGACCCGGGAGGTAAATCAACTTACTTTGCTCAACCCTCTTATACACACGAGGGGATAGCTTGGCGTAGTGTTCCTGCACTCTCCTCTCCCAGGTACCCCTAGACACAAGCCATTCACAGAGGCAAGAGGGAGAGTGAGGTTCCGCTACACAGCATTTTTCGGGCACTGGCAGTGTGAAAGGGCTCTGAAAGCACTTGGGCTTTCACATTGGGATTGCAGATGAGGCTTCTTTCAGGCGCTTTACAGGTGCTTTTTTTAACGCCAAAGAGCCTGAAAAACGCCCCAGTGTGAAAGGGGTCTAAGAGTTACCTTCACTGAAACTAGGGGGCCAAGCCCAACCCCTGAAAAACAACCCCGCACCATAATTCCCCCTCCACCAAATGATTTGGACCAGTGCACAAAGCAAGGTCCATAAAGACATGGATGAGCGAGTTTGGGGTGGAGGAACTAGACTGGCCTACACAGAGTCCTGACCTCAACCCGATAAAACACCTTTAGGATGATCTAGAGCGGAGATTGCGAGCCAGGCCTTTTTGTCCACATCAGTGCCTAACCTCACAAATAAGCTTCTGGAAGAATGGTCAAACATTCCCATAGACACACTCCTAAACCCTGTGAACAGCCTTTCCAGAAGAGTTGAAGCTGTTATAGCTGCAAAGGGTGGGCCAACTCAATATTGAACCCGACGGACTAAGACTGGGATGCCATTAAAGTTCATGTGCGTGTAAAGGCAGGTGTCCCAATACTTTTGGTAATATAGTGTATTTTCTCTAATGTTCTGATGTGTCTACGGGAAGGCAAGTGGAGGCAAATGATTCCAATAGGACACAGATGGCAGAAGGAAAACCTCACAGGTATTTAACTTATGCTCCACATTATACAAAACAAAAAAGGTTATGATTTGTTAGAAAAAACATGGTATACAACATGCTCATTATTACACTCCATTCTGCACAATATATTCTTTTTAAAAGCAGAGGTTTAACTAAAAAAAACAAAACTTCATGCATGGACTGCATGTCAAACTATACAATAACCTGCAGATTAGTATCTATCACCTGTGCATATTTTTCTAGGTGTTCTAGGTGCAAAATCCATACTATTTAGTGTTATTATAAATCACCAGCCCATCAATCATCTGCGTGCTTTGACTCTGGCCTCTTCAACCTTCTTTTTTAGTAAAACTTTCTCAAAAAAGTAAACTATGCTTCCTGTGAATTTTACTGTTTTACTTCTCAGCAGGCCTGTTTGGAGCTGTCACTAAACCGGCCAAACTATGGCTTCCCACCTAGAAATGTTCTCTTTGCTCATGTGTTTAGTCTTTTAATGCCAGTCACCTGCTGGTCATCATATAGATAACAGTGTACATCTTAGATCATTTATTTCGAGCACATTGTAGACTACAGTGATGTGACCTTAAAATACTTTTCTAATTATCTGTAAACAACATTTCTCGTGCTTCACATGACTCCCCAATCCTCTTTTGAAGGATTTTAGCAGATGTGAAGACTCATCAAATGAAATGATTGGTAAAAACTAACACATGTTTTAATATAAGTGTAGCACTACCCCCGTAGGAGCTGCTGGTTTAAATTTGGGCCTGCCGTTACCTTACTGTTCTGTATGCTCGTCTCAGGGGTTCTCCTTGAAGAGTTGTCCAAAAGAAAGTTTGCACCAACACAAAGTCTCTTTCAAGGGTTTTATTGATTAAAGTTTCCAACAGAGGGGGTTGAAGTGATGGGGAAGACTCAGGTACCTTAATTGCGGATCACAGGAACTTTCCTAGGTCCAGAGGAACAACTGTCTCCACGCTGGACTCAGCAACCACCGGATAGGCCCAATCTCACTGGCCTAGCAACCAATGCGTAGCTCAATCACATATAGTCTCTGCCACAGACTTGGTGCAAATAGAACAGTCTCTGCCACAGACTTGGTGCAACCCTTACCTGGGTTACCTTCTGAATAAAAGAACACAGCTCTCAGTGCCTGGATCTTCCAGCCGTTCCGGCAGCACTGTGAGGTAGATTGTGATCCGGATACATCCTCCAATTGTGTCCTCAATTGCTTGGTCCCTTCCCGCAGGCAAGGCGACACAGGATCATCCCTGGATCAGTAGGCCCCCGGTAACTCCCGGGCCTACATCTCAGTAACGGAGCCTCAGGCCAACGTGGCCCCGAGGCAGAAAATGACAGTACATCCCTGAGGCCATGAGGGCCCTCAGGTCAGGATCGGGCGGGCGGTGCCCACCACCAACGAACGACGACCCCACAAAATGGTGTCTGTCTCTTAGTACCCTCTCCCAGAATGCACAGCGTGTTGACCACGCCCCCTGAGCTGCTTCTAAGAAAGAGATACCCAATGCATCCAACCTGTTGCCTTTCCAATCCTGACCAGTGGTGACAGTGACACCCACTGTCAGGAGGAAAATCATGCAACCAGCTGAACTGAAACAGAGTATAATTTGAAACACAATCCTTCTGAGCCAAACTATTGGTCAGACAATTATAATTTTAACACATAGCGCCCACTCATTGGGAGCAGGGCGCTACATAATATATTAGGAATAAGCACACTTTGCAAAACCCAGATATACAAAGAATTGGGCCAGTCCTTGATAAGTGAATGTTTGCTGTAGATCGGTAACTCACTGTGCCAGATACCTGTATACTGATTTGCTTTGTGGCCTGGTCAAGATGTCCTGTCTTCAGTGGAGTGGAGCACAACTTTCGTTTTCTGAATAAATTAGAACAATTGTGATACCATCTTCTTAAACATTTTTCAATACAGTTTGAAGAATTCCAAAGGAAAGCGATATAGAATTTGCATGAATTTATTTCCTGTGGCCAGAGATTAAAACAAAGTTAAACTACTAGTTATCTGATAGGCACAATTTAAAGTGGATGTAAACCCGATTCATGAAATTTGAGATGGGCACATATATCTGCAGTGTTTTCTTATCTCTATTCAAAGCACTGTGTCCCGTAGCTGTCTCCTGCTCCGTTCTATCAGCCTGATAACGCCTGACAAATTATCCGTCACATGTGATAAAAGCAGCCAGAGTTTTGTGTTGGGGAGGATGCTATAAATAGATTAGCAGAGCCCAGAACTATTTAACAAACAGATCTGAATGTCTCTACCTATGAGGAGAGGGGGTGTGTGCCTTTCCTCCAATCAGCTGTCTTGGCTGTAAACCCAGGCTTCACTGCATTGTTGAACAGGAAGAGAAAATCTCCTAACACAATGTGAATTTTCTAAACAGTATATAAAGCTGAAGACAGCAGATATACATGTAAAACTTATGTAGGGAGATTTGTTTCATCCCTGTGTATCATCTGAGGCTGTTCACTTCACTGGTTATATGTGAGGGTTTACATCCACTTTAAAGCTAAACTCCAGGAAAATATAAAGCGCACAGATCTGCTTTAGAGAATGGTACATAACCTCCAGCACCTCTGATGTTTCTACAATTCATTTGTGGCTACAATAAATCTATTTTGGGCGGGTTCACCTGTCCGTTCTTCTCTATGGAGCAGCGGATGTAAATGGGCATGCGTCCATTTACACCCGCCTACATCCATTCCATCTTGCTTAAAACAAATGGATGGGGATGACTTCCCCTCTGTCTGACTGGATTGGATGGCAGTCGGGTGTCCAATCTGGACAGGTGGTCTGTTTACATCTGACCGCCCATAGAGGAGAGCAGGCTGTGTCTGTGTGTCACAGACCTGTCATCCCCCTGCTCAGTGGGGTTTAGGGCACAGGTCCCCTGCTGAGCAAGTGGATCACAGGCCCGCCCCGTGTGAAAGGGGCTTAAAATAGGGGTTTGCTGCAATTTTTTCAAGGCGTGTTCCACTATTACCTCACGTTATTTACTCATCTTGAGAAAGATGCATTACTTTTGGAAGGTAACAGGTGAACTAATAAAAGTGTTAGTCCATTTGAGGATATATTTTAACTATAGACCTCCTGAAAGGTGATTGATGTTTGGATATAGCAAATGTTATTTCTAATCAGCCAAAGGTATGCAGTCAGATGTTTTTTTGGCATTAGAATTATTTAGGCAGTGTCATATTTTTAAAAGGCATTGCGTACTTATGCTGTACTTACAGTGCCTTTAAGCTAAATAAATATAACTGCAACTGGTTACTGAATTTCTGGCTGTATCCTATTTATACTCAATGTATTTTTAAAAGACATTGGGTGGATTTTTTATTGAATACAGTGGTACCTTGGATTACAAGCATAATTTGTTACAGAAAAATGCTTGTATTCCAAAGCACTCGTATGTCAAAGCGAGTTTCCCCATAGGAGTCAATGGAAACTCAGATAATTCATTCCACAGTGACTGCTATTGTATGCAGTACCGCATGTGGCCAGAGGTTGGGGGGGGCACCAGAGTCACTCGGAAACACTCAGAGACTTCTCTGAGCCTCTCGGATGCACTCTGAGACACTCAAAGAGGCTCGTAGACATTCGTAAACGGAATGTTTCCAAGCGGCTCAGAGCGGCTCTGAGTGTCACGGGTGCCCACACACCTCTGGCTAAATGCAGTACTGCACATCCCATAGGCTTGAATCCTGCTCGTCTTGCGAACTGAGTCAGGATTTAAAAAAAATAATAGCTTGTATTGCGAAACGCTCGTAAACCACGTTACTAGTGTAGCGGGTGTTTGATTTTAGGGGAGGCATCTGGGTGGTAGTGTAACCCAGATGCATTGATTGTCAGGGAATCTGAGACCCTTTTGTGGTTCTTGGAGGACTCTGGTGGTGTGAGGCTCCCTGCGGCCTGCAGGTGGCGCTGTCGCCCTGGGCCGGAGCTGAACACTCACCGCAAGACTGTTTCCTTTTTGTCCTTTCCTGGCGCTGGTACAGCAGGGCGTGGAACCTGCTGTGACGCAAAGGGCGAGGGGATAAAGGGGCGGATGCCCTGACCTTGGGCTCAGAGTCAGAGGACGTGGCTGCACCCAGGCACCTTCAGCTTGGGTGCTGGCATTCCGGAGTTCCGGGCCCAGGTGCCCTTGACCTGGCCGGAGCGAGAGATGGAGTCCATCTCAGGCACCTTTAGCCTGGGATGAGGTACTATGGCGGAAGCCTGGAGCTCAGTACCTTCGACTGAGTTCCACGAGGGTGGAGGAATCCGAGGGGGCCCTAACTCCTTGGGTGCCCGTGTCTGAGGTCGAGAAGACTGGTGTGCGGAACTTCTCTGGAGAGTCCGGCGCAGCATTGCTGGTGACAGAGAGGCCTCCAGTGACTCCCTTGGACGGGTTACCTTCCCCTGACAGGGGCTACAATAGCGAAGGTAATTCACGTTCTGATCAATATAGTCAGAGGCAGTGAGTATTCGCCACTGGTGATACTACAGTGGTTAGCTTTATCTAGAAGAATTGTGCCTTGGCCTACTCCCCACAAATACTGAAGTGTTACATGGGTCTCAACCTGTCTGTGCTGTATGACTATTTATTGAGAAGAATAAATACGAGTTGGACCTATTCAGTGTGTGGAACTCTGGTTACTAGGAGCAAAGGGGAGTCAATCCGAGGAGAGGATTGGACTCTGGGACACATACACAAACCCGATAGTTCTGGCCTTCACCTCTACACCTTGGAGGACATGGGCCGTGGGGTATCTCATCCCTCTCTCCCAGGTACCCCTAGACAACAGCCATATAACCGATAAAGCTAGAGAGAGAGTGAGGTCGCTACACTTGCAATCCAAGGTATTACTGTACTTGAGTATACCGTTTTCAATAAATTATAATGAGCCCAAGTTATGCTATTCTTTAGAGTTGCATGGACGCTGTTTTTTTTTACCAGCGAGTGTGAGTACTGATACTTTTGGTCAAGTACTCGCCGATTCTGAGTACCGATAACTTTGCAGTATGATTTGAGCCCATAAAAAATGAATGGGCTCTAATCGCACTGCAAAGAGATTGTTGGCCGGGATAAGAGATGTAGTGTAGTTGGTATCACTCCGCATGGAACAGGAGCCAGCTTATGAGGCTTTTGCTCCCTTTGCTCCAACTTTACAAGTAGTCCTTCTGCATTGCACTCTGTTTGATGCTCTGCAATGGCAGGTCAGCAGGTCCAAACCTAGATCTAGCAGTCACCTGTCCGTGATCTACTGGTAGATCTTGATCTACAGGTTGCTGACCCCTGGCCTAGGCCAACTTTATGTAGAGCAACAATTCTTTTTTTCAGATCCTCAGAGAGTTCTTTGCCATGAGCTGCCATGTTGAACTTCCAGTGACCAGTATGAGAAAGTGAGAGCGATAACATCAAATTTAACAAATCTGAATCCCATTCACACCTGAGACCTTGTAACACTAACGAGTCACTTGACACCAGGGAGGGAACATGGCTTATTGGGCCCAATTTGAACATTTTCACTTAGGGGTGTACTCACTTTTGTTGCCAGTGGTTTAGACATTAATGGCTGTGTGTTGAGTTTTTTTGAAGGGACAGCAAATTTACACTGTTATACAAGCTGTACACTCACTACTTTACGTAAATATTTACAAAAATGTCAGGGGTGTACTTACTTTTGTGAGATACTGTAGGTACCCAATATATTTGGGGGAAAAGGATTCTCTGACTTTTTTTTCAGTAGTGTTTATATCACGTTGCATTGGGGAACCTCACAGCACAAACCTCTGTGTACACTTATTGCAAAGAGGATACCTTTGGATACTGTGCATTGAGGTACTAGGTCAAAGAACCTGGTAACAGCATGGGCTTCTCCTGCATACTAGTAAGGGATTCAGAGTAACCCTTTACTACTTCATTACATGCTGGATGGATTGTGAATATCTGCCTGGCAAAGTAAAATTCAGCATCTACAGATTTTCCAAAGATTACTCTTCATTAATTTGAAAGCTGCATTGCTGCAAGGTAGTTTGGTACGTTCATTTATGGGTTTAAAAAAAGCCACAGCCAACACTTCATTGATTCTGCTCAGTTTGTTAGCTGTCACCAAGGGCAACTATGAGAATGCAATATTTTATAGTCAATGTTTGCAGTTTCATTCTAATATGTCCTATGTTTGTGTGACTTTTGTGTGCTTCCGATTATATAACAGGTGAAGATCCAGAAACTATAAAAATTATATTGCTATTTATTTTAATGGTGTAAATATAATATTTTGACAATAGGAGAGAACTGGAACAAAGTAAATCACTGAGAGTGGTTATTCTCAGGGATGGGTTGGGTGACTGCAGGTAGGCTTGTGCAATTCGTTTCGTAACGAATTGAAATTCGTCCGAATTTAGCAACTTTCGGACATTCGGAAGCATTCGAATTTCCGAACAAAGCAATTACGAATAAGACCGAATCCGAAATAAATTATACCGCAAATAGCGAATGCCCGAATGTCTTCGGCATAATTCGTTATGAAAAAGTTACGAATGTACGAATCCATACGAAGCACAATAACACTCACTCTGCTCTGCTCTCTGCTTCTCCCACACCGTGCTGAACTCCCTCTCAAAATGGTGTACAGGGGTGGAGGTTATAGCCGCATGTAAAAAACGAAAGTAAAATACGAGATTTCGAATCCATTCGAAGCACAATAACACTCTGCTCTGCTCTCTGCTTCTCCCTCACCGTGCTGAACCCTCTCAAAATGGTGTACAGGGGCAGAGGCTATAGCCGCATGTAAAAAACGAAAGTAAAATACGAGATTTCGAATCGTTACAAATAACCGCAATGTATTTAGAAAAGTACAAATCCATTCGAAGCACATTAGGCATAATAGGCAGCGTCGTTGTGAGAGAGACACGGAAAATTACGAATCAACGAACCCAAAAAAAGTTACAAAAGTAGGAGTTGTGTCCAGAATCAACGAAAAACAACGTACTCTACCGAAAGTACGAACCCCAAAAAAGTTACGAAAGTAGGAGTTGTGTCCAGAATCAACGAAAAACAACGTACTCTACCGAAAGTACGAATTATAAAGCAACAAAAAATTCAACGAAAAATGTCGCTTGCAAAAATACGAATGAGTCCGAACACGAAAAATCCCGTCTAGCAAAATTACGAATGATTACGAATCAACAGGACCGGAAAGAAACGAACCGAAACGGAACGAATTTTTCCGTTGTGCACAAGTCTAACTGCAGGTGACCAGTATGACTTTTTCTAGATAAAATAAAGCTGTTGGCTTGTTGGAAATTGTAATTCACTTTAGTAAAGCTGATCTTTAGGCACATTTTATGTCACATGATAAGTAAGTTGCAGATGTCACAAGACCTGGAAGCATACAAGGGGGTGGGGGAGAGACATACAGTATCTTACAAAAGTGAGTACACCCCTCACATCTTTGTAAATATTTTATTCTATCTTTTCATGTGACAACACTGAAGAAATGACACTTTGCTACAATGTAAAGTAGTGAGTGTACAGCTTGTATAACAGTGTACATTTGTTGTCTACTCAAAATAACTCAACACACAGCCATTAATGTCTAAACCGCTGGCAACAAAAGTGAGTACCCCTTAGGGAAAAAGTCAAAATTTTGCCCAATTAGCCATCTTCCCTCCCTGGTGTCATGTGACTCGTTAATGGTACAAGGTCTCAGGTGTGAATGGGGAGCAGGTGTGTTAAATTTGGTGTTATCGCTCTCACTCTCTCATACTGGTCACTAGAAGTTCAACATGGCATATCATGGCAAAGAACTCCCTGTGGATCTAAAAAAAATAATTGTTGCTCTACATAAAGATGGCCCAGGCTATAAAAAGATTGCCAATACCCTGAAACTGAGCTACAGCACGGCGGCCAAGACCATACAGTGGTTTAACAGGGCAGGTTCCACTCAGAACAGGCCTCGCCATGGTCAACCAAAGAAGTTGAGTGCACGTGCTCAGCGTCATATCCAGTGGTAGTCTTTGGGAAATAGACATATGAGTGCTGTCAGCATTGCTGCAGAGGTTTAAGGGGTGGGGGGTCAGCCTGTCAGTGCTCAGACCATACGCGAACGCTGCATCAAATTGGTCTACATGGCTGTCGTTCCAGAAGGAAGCCTCTTCTAAAAATGATGCACATGTTTGCTGAAGACAAGACTAAGGACATGGATTACTGGAACCATGTCCTGTGGTCTGATGAGACCAATATAAACTTATTTGGTTCAGATGGTGTCAAGCGTGTGTGGTGACAACCAGCTGAGGAGTACAAAGACAAGTGTGTCTTGCCTACAGTCAAGCATAGCGGTGGGTGTGTCATGGTCTGGGGCTGCATGAGTGCTGCCGACACTGGGGAACTACAGTTCATTGAGGGAACCATGAATGCCAACATGCACTGTGACATACTGAAGCCGAGCATGATCCCCTCCCTTTGGCGACTAAGCCGCAGGGCAGTATTCCAACATGATAACGACCCCAAACACACCTCCAAGACGACCGCTGCCTTGCTAAAGAAGCTGAGGGTAAAGGTGATGGACTGGCCAAGCATGTCTCCAGACCTAAACCCTATTGAGCATGGAGGCGTGCAAGGTCTCTAACATCCACCAGCTCCGTGATTTTGCCATGGAGGAGTGGAGGAGAACTCCAGTGGCAACCTGTGAAGCTCTGGTGAACCCCATGCCCAAGAGGGTTAAGGCAGTGCTGGAAAATAATGGTGGCCACACAAAAACTGACACTTTGGGCCCAATTTGGACATTTTCAATCAGGGGTGTACTCTTTTGTTGCCAGCAGTTTAGAAATATTGGCAGTTTAAGAAGCAATATGGACTTTCATGGTACAGTATAGACTTACACAATTTATTGTACAAAACATAATTATTAAAACATGGGAAGATATACAATACACAAAATATGCTGTTCAAAAGGAGAAGCACCCTATTCTCTGACACAATCTGGAAAAAAAGTGAAAAAAATTCCCGCAATGGATTTACGGAAACAATTATCTAGTTGCAAACTCTACATGTTTTGCGGTTACCCGCTTATTCAGGAGTATACTTTCAGAGAATATAAACCTAAAAAAGATAAGCCAACATATAAACATCAAAGGATAGACAAAATATGTATACTCAGACTACAGAAAACTGAGGCAAGTCACCAAAATGGCTGCCATCTTGGCGAAGCATCATATATCTATGGCCTGAATAGATATAATAACAGTACTATGTCCATTCAGAAAGCCCCAGGATAGAGGTCGAGCCAGAAAGAATGTTGTTTCAAGAGAAAAAAAGTACTCAACAATACTACCAGCACCAATAGGATTGGGCATCACAAAGCCTGTAAAGGCATTCTCCCTGGCGAGTGCGGGAACCAGGTGAAATATAGGAATGTAGAACACTGTTTCAAGGAGAAAGAAAAAAAAAAGGAATGTACCATGCAGAGAAATATCCCAAAAATAGGTGCCTACCATATGGTCTATGGAAGGGATGAGATGTCATCTAAATCATCCACACCTTACTAATCAATACAACTCATTCTGGTATACTGTGTAGCAGGGTATTCCCCTTTAATACAGAGAGACTACATCTCCCAGTACATCTTGCAGCACCCAGGGTGCATTGCCCCGTGCAAAGACTGCTGGGGCAGACTTTATAAAGGGGAGGCGGAGTTTGTTCTGTCTCTTTGGACACCCCCTCTCCTAGCAAGAGGATCCCTGTGCTGAACTGCTGTGTGCACAAGGCCTGAAGCCTGGGCCTTGTGCATTTCTCCAAAGAGCCCTCTGCCAGCCTAGTGAAACCTCAGACATTTCCTCATCCTTGCTGTACTACACCTTGCTGTACTACACCAGAAGGACCGAAGGCCTGGATGTCGGTGGATTCCTGTTCCTAGACATGTCCGGGTGGTGAGAGAGCACTTGTATATAGACAGATACTTTATCTTTACTATTCGTTGGATTACAAAGTTGTTCTTCAAGTGCACCGCCGAAAGATTGCTAGCGAAGATTGTTTACCCTGAACTTCCATTTAGATCAGTCAGGCCTGACTGCGTAGGAAGACATTTCTGAGAGTCAGTCTGCCCACAAGGGGAAGTGATTGTAAAAGGGCAGCGCTAGAGCTGCATCGCATTACTTGAGTAGTCTGATTGTTCTGTTCATTTTAAATACTGTTTATTGCAGGGATCTGCAACTTGTTATACTGTTATTTAATTACTTGCCCATTAGCATCAGTAAAATATCTGGGTAAAGTACATTTGGTGTCAGTTTGGCTTACTTTAATAGGAGTTTTAAAGTATATTCTGTGTATGTTTGCTATAGGACTGCGTCACCAACAGTTGCGGTCACACGGTGCTATCCCACTATCACTAGCTGTGCCGCGGGAGGTTAGAGCCGATTGCCAGGGGTTGACAGCGGTGCATTACAGGGCCCAAATCAATACCAGCAGCCCTCTTAACTGGGGGTATCGCTATACGTGGGGGCTCAGTCCGGGATTCCTGTACACTGCACGCTGCAATTAAGCCGGTCAGAAGTACCAGCATGGACTCGCTGGCAATGGAACAGTGGTGCGCAGCGATTGGCGCCGATCCAACCGCAGCGGTAGATGTTGAACTCCCGGGGGGATCTGGCAAGAGGAAGCGATAAAGCAGCTAATAATGTCACTATCACCGAGCCAGAAAACATGGGTGATGGATATAAGGTCAAATGCCTCGTTTACATACGCACTGGTAGAATGGAAAAACGAAATCCCAGAACATTTTAAAAGTCCAAGTATACAAACCATAGATAATCACACCTATCACTTGATACATACGCTGCCAGTGAAGGGAGAATGGTTCCAGACACCAAAGCCATCAACCCCGCGATTATCTCCACCACTATCCCCTAAAGCAGAAAAGTCTAAGGAAATATTAAGCCCGGGATCACCACTGACCACCCTTAGCTCAGAATTATGCGCTGTCCTGGGGGAGATTGTGGCCAAGTGTAAAAAGGACCCTACAGACTACCCGATGTCAGGATACAGGAAACTTAGGATTTTTTCTGGAAAGAAACTAGTACCTTCAGTGGAAGAGGGATTTGAAGAGTGGCTAGACGGCGCCACTCAGGCCCTAGAAGAATGGAAGGTCCCAGAACAACAAAAAAAACAAAGGATTGCGGAAAATTTAAAGGGGCCTGCTCTGGAGGCCATACATAACCTTAAGCTAAGCAAGAAAGACTGCAATGCACAGGATTATCTGGACATTCTGCAGATTGTGTTCGGCGGGACGGAAAAGGTCACTAAACTTACTTACCAGCTGGAGCACTTCTACCAAAAGGAGGAAGAGAAGCTGTCAGAATTCATAAGACGTCTGGATAAGATCCTGCATCAGATCCTATTGAAGAAAGGGATCGATCCAAGGAAAGTGGATGAGGCCTGTGCCCAGCAGATGTTGAGGGGAGCTCAACCCTTGGACCCCATCGCATTAATGCTACGCACCCGGCAGGACGGGAGCAGCCTGGAATACCCCGACTTGATCCGGATAGTCAGGGAGGAGGAGGCTATGTTGGAAGACAAAAGGAGGAGGCAACATACCGAACCAACTACCCTCCCTGCGGTGGGAGTCAGATCAGCTATGGCTACTGAGCGGGACTCAGAAGTGGAGATCCTGAAGTCCCAAATGACCCAGGTGCTGGATCTTTTGACCTCACTCCTGTCTAAGGGCTCAGGAATGAAGGAACCCGAGGAAATTGGGAATGAACCACGCCAGAGCAGTTCAACACCAACCTCCCCACAGAAGAGAGGAGAGATTGTCTGTTTCAATTGTGGAGGTGTAGGCCACTACCAGCGAGTATGTCCAAGTCCACGAATGGAGACAGAACGCTGGCGGAGGCCTCAGAGAAGTGACCCAAGAATGGAGAGAAGATCCGGGTCTTCAAAAATAACTTTCCCTGAATCTGCGAGGGAGCGGTGGAGGACACCTGCAGTTTATGCTGTCTCAGTGAACAATGCTTATCAGCCTTCCAAACAATGCCAGAAACGGCATTCCCAGCGCCGGAAGCTGAAGAGAGCACAAGTCCAAGTATGCCAGTCTGCTGTTACAGGTGTTTCCAAAAGGACTGCTACCCAATTGGTAGGTCCTCTGCCTGTAGTGCCTGTTCTGATTTAAGGGATCTACACCAGAGCCATCCTTGATACAGGTGCTCAGGGTACCCTGATGACCAGAGACTTTTACCAGAAGTACCTGTCATACCTGCCCCTGGAAGAGATGGGAGACACCAAGATTCAGGGTATCCAAGCAGAAGAGTACTCTTGTGATGGATGTCTGCGGATCAAGTTGTTGTGTGATCCATTGAGGGCTGGGGAGCCCCAGAACTTTGAGACACTGGCCATTGTCTGTCCCTGGCTGCCAGGGCCCTCAAGAAGTTCTCTCATCGTTGGGACCAATACCGATCTGGTGAAACGGCTTTTAGCCCCTGATGTCCCCAGATGTGATCCCTTACCCTCACTGCCAGAAGAAGGATCCATAGCAGTAGTGGAAGAAACCAATCTGCAGGAGGCAGAAGTACTCAAAGAGGCTAGTGAGCATACCATGTCTGAGCCAGTGGAACAGAGAAAGCGAAGAGTTAAGTATCCTCTCAAGAGACCGACTTGTGAAGTGATGGGTAAGAGCACCGAAGAAGTTAACCTCATCCCTCAAGGGTTGCCAAGAGAGCCTGACCTTCTCACCACAGATTTGGTGGAGGGCAACCCCAGCTCACTTCCTGGCACAGTTAGACAGGTCGCCCCCACTGAAGCGACCTGTGGACAGGACAGCTCCCCATCATATGATGATTGGTGGGAGGCTCCTCTGTCAATCCTATGCAACCGCATTGAAGCTAAAATGGTTTGCAGATCTAAAAATGTTAGATGTCTTTGGGGACCAAAGATTCAAAGTGGGGGGAGTGTGTAGCTGGGTATTCCCCTTTAATACAGAGAGAATACATCTCCCAGTACATCTTGCAGCACCCAGGGTGCATTGCCCCGTGCAAAAACTGCTGGGGCAGACTTTATAAAGGGGAGGCGGAGTGTGTTCTGTCTCTTTGGATACCCCCTCTCCTAGCAAGAGGATCCCTGTGCTGAACTACTGTGTGCACAAGGCCTGAAGCCTGGGCCTTGTGCATTTCTCCAAAGAGCCCTCTGCCAGCCTAGCGGAACCTCAGAGACATTTCCTCATCCTTGCTGTACTACACCAGAAGGACCGAAGGCCTGGATGTCGGTGGATTCCTGTTCCTAGACTTGGTGAGAGAGCACTTGCTCATAGACAGATACTTTATCTTTACTATTCGTTGGATTACAAAGTTGTTCTTCAAGTGCACCGCCGAAAGATTGCTAGCGAATATTGTTTACCCTGAACTTCCATTTAGATCAGTCAGGCCTGACTGCGTAGGTAGACATTTCTGAGAGTCAGTCTGTCCACAAGGGGAAGTGATTGTAAAAGGGCAGCGCTAGAGCTGCATCGCATTACTTGAGTAGTCTGATTGTTCTGTTCATTTTAAATACTGTTTATTGCAGGGATCTGCAACTTGTTATACTGTTATTTAATTACTTGCCCATTAGCATCAGTAAAATATCTGGGTAAAGTACATTTGGTGTCAGTTTCGCTTACTTTAATAGGAGTTTTAAAGTATATTCTGTGTATGTTTGCTATAGGACTGCGTCACCAACAGTTGCGGTCACGCGGTCCTATCCCACTATCACCAGCTGTGCCACGGGAGGTTAGAGCCGATTGCCAGGGGTTGACAGCGGTGCATTACAGGGCCCAAATCAATACCAGCAGCCCTCTTAACTGGGGGTATCACTATACTGTATATAGGATATGATAAAAAGAATACAAACCTACAAAATCTTCATATGAATATATAGCAATATGGTACGAAGGTACTTCATTTATTTCTTATGTAGTAGCATTTCATATTTTTAATAATGGCTGTGTGTTGAGTTATTTTGAGGGGACAGCAAATTTACACTGTTATACAAGCTGTACACTCACTACTTTACATTGTAGCAAAGTGTCATTTCTTCAGTGTTGTCACATGAAAAGATAGAATAAAATATTTACAAAAATGTGAGGGACGTACTTACTTTTGTGAGACACTGTAAGTACATCCTTTACTGGGCTAAATATAAAACATACAAATGATTACAGTTTTATTATTATTATTACACCATAAAATGTATTAGTAGTATAAGTACCTGGTTTTAGCCTCCTGCAGCCTCTATACAGCAAGGTTAGAGCGTGAGTATATTGTTTCACTGACAATAGTGACATATATTGTACAGTCAATGCACCTTATATTAGCAGTTTTTATAGCCCACAATTTAAGAGGGAGAAATGAGGCAGGTTTTATCACAAAATAATTATTTTACAATAACCACAAATATTGAACATTCGCTGGGGGGGGGGGGGGGGGTATGTAAACAGTTTGATTGGGCCACAGAATTAGGCACTTTTTATCTTGAAATATACATTAGATTAAATTATTTCACAGAGATGATAGTCACAAATATTTTTCAATGTTGGAGCACTGGAATAGGCCGCAAACTAGGGGACACAGATCATAATTTACACTGCAGCAAAAACTTAAAATGTTGCACCTGGGGCCCAGCTACAGAAGCAATATGTACGAGACCTTTAAATTACGGGAGCACCAGAGAGGCAACAGAAGCTGGTAACGGTGGCAGGCCAGTAGAGGTGGCTGGAGCTAGTAAATGTGGCAGTCCAGGAGGGGTTTTAGGAGCTGGTACCGTGGCAGCAGCAGGATAGGAGAGGTGGTGGGAGCTTGTAATAGTGGCAATCCAGCAGAAGTGGCAGGAGCTGGTAATGGTGGCAGGCTGAAAGGCAAGCCAGGAGCTCCAGCACTTACTGTGCAAGCTTTGGCCAGTGGTCCAGTCTAGGCACCCTGTAGCCCATGGGGTTCTCGTTTTAAAGAGTGTCTGTATAAGAGCTGGACCCCAAGTAGTCTGCCCAGTCCATCATATTGTTTAGGCTCTGCATTTAACTGCTGCCAGCAGACGGGCCTGTCCACTGTGGTTGGCAAATTGACATAGAAGCATCTCTGAGGCAACTGCCACCACTGATTCCCCAGCAATCTGAAAATCAGAGAACATTGAACATGAGAGGATATCCTGTCACTATCTGGAAATGTGGCCAAGAGGGTCTTCTGTAGCACCTCTTGTAAATGGCAGATTTATGCTTCCTATTGGATGGTAGCATGGGATCTTCCATTTTCCCTTTATATCAGGGATCTAAAGAGATGGCCACTCAGTAATGGTCTCTCATCATGACATAAATCCTAGGGTCCTTGCATAGACATTTCAGCATTAATAAGCCTATTCACCACAAATTACCCCCAGCAGAGAATCCTGAGTCATCAGTAGGCATGAGCTTTATGGGGTCCCCCCAAAATTCCATTACCAGGCCCTTCAGGAACCCTGCATAATTAAAAAAAAAATGGCATGGGGTTCCCCCCAAAAATCCATACCAGACCCATCAGATCTCGCATGGATTTTAAGGGGAACCCTGCACCAAAATTAAAAAAAAAATGGCGTGGGGTTCCCCCCAAAAATCCATACCAGAGCCTTATCCAAGCACGCAACCTGGCAGGCCGCAGGAAAAGAGGGGAGGACTAGAGAGTGCCCCTCTCCTGAACCATACCAGGCCACATGCCCTCAACATGGGGGGGATTCTTTGGGGGTCTGTGACCCCCAAAGCACCTTGTCCCCATGTTGATGGGGACAAGGGCCTCATCGCCACAACCCTTTCCCGGTGGTTGTGGGGGTCTGCGGGTGGGGGGCTTATCAGAATTTGGAAACAAAGGGGACCCCCAGATTCCGGCCACCCCTATGTGAATTGGTAACGGGGTACATTGTACCCCCTACCATTTCACAAAAGAAAGTGTCAAAAAATGTAAAAACCACACAGACACAGTTGGGAAAAAAAAAACCATTCCAGCAATGTAATGCAGTCTGTCCAGCGATGATCCATTCTCTCTCCAGTGATGCAAGTCTCTCCGCACTTCTTCCCTGCACCGGAGCCCCCCGGCTAATGATGCACAAGCAGTGTTTGACAGTTCTTTTATAACCCAGGTCGGGGCCACCCGTGACGGGTAACCCCGCCCCCTCTAACGCGTCAAGGGGTTTCCCGACCTGGGTTACAAAAGAACTATCAAACACTGCTTGCGCGTCATTATCTGGTGGGCTCTGGTGCAGGGAAGATGTGTGGAGAGACTCGCATCGCTGGAGAGAGAATGGATCATCGCTGGACAGACTGCATTACATCGCTGGAATGTTTTTGTTTTGTTTTTAATAAAGGACTTTTCCCAACTGTGTCTGTGTGGGTTTTAACATTTGATACTTTCTTTTGTGAAATACAATGTACCCCATTACCAATTCACATAGGGGGGCGGAATCTGGGGGTCCCCTTTGTTAAAGGGGGCTTCCAGATTCTGATAAGCCCCCCGCCCGCAGACCCCCACAACCACTGGGTAAGGGTTGTGGGGACAAGGTGCTTTGGGGGTCACAGACCCCAAAGCATCCTCCCCATGTTGAGGGCATGTGGCCTGTTACAGTTCAGGAGGGGGGGTGCTCTCTCGTCCCCCCTCTTTTCCTGCGGCCTACCAGATTGCGTGCTCGGATAAGGGTCTGGTATGGATTTTTGGGGGGAACCCCATGCCATTTTTTTTTAAATTACGCGGGGTTCCCCTTAATATCAATACAAGACCTGAAGGGCCTGGTAATTGAATTTTGGGGGGACCCCCACACATTTTTTTTGTTTCCCTGCACAAAATGTCATTTTTGAAGGAAAAAAAGTCATTTAAAACTACTCGCGGCTATTAATGAATTGTTGGGTCCCAGCAATACAGATAAAGGTAATTGAAAAAAACGGCCGTTTTTTTCAATGACTTTTATCTGTATTTCCGGGACCCATTTTGTGCAGGAACAGTTCAAAGCACGGGAAACAACCACCACTTTACAGGCATACTATAGACACCCCCCAGGTACGAAATTGAAAGAAATATTTAACTTTTATTGCTTCACTTAAAGCATTATTAAAATCACTGCTCCCGAAAAAACTGCAGTTTTTAAAACGTATTTTTTTGCATTGATACATGTCCCCTGGGGCAGGACCCGGGTCCCCAAACACTTTAGGACTCGATTCGCACTTTTGATTTCTCACGTCCGAGTCCCATAGACTTTAACGGTGTTCGAATGTTCGCGTGGACTTTTGGTCTGTTCGCATGTTCTGGATGCGAACCGAACCGGGGGTGTTCGGCTCATCCCTAGTCATCAGTGTCGCTGAGTGTCCTCCATGGTCTCACCCTACCCACATACAGCTCTTTGGTGGGTAAAATGTCCCCCTGAAAATCTGCCCCATTTCCTCCTCCTCACTGCCAGCACCCCAACCTTCCTTGTGCTTCTCCTCTGCATTTTCCTGCTTTTGTCTCAGAGGGATGGAGGCAGTAGACAAAAGAACTTGCTGGCTTTGAGACAGTATGAAGTCCTCCTCTTCTTCCTTGTACTGTGCCTTCAGACAGTGCCCAATCTATAACACCATGCAGTGTGTGATCCAGCAGAAACACCAGAGGGATTGTGTTGCTAATCCCTGCCTCATTGATGCTCATCATTCTGCTCAGCAAAGATGTTGCATGTTGGTAAATGTTATAGAGTTGCGCTAAATGATAAACACAAAAAAACAAAACAAAAAAACAAAGGTTAGAAAGAATGTCCACAAGTCATGTCACGTGCCAATAAATCTTATTTCCAAATGCTATAATGATAATCTTGATGTGCATCTCCACCATCCATTTCCAGAACTCTCCTGTCTTTAGCGTACTCCTTAATTGATTGTAACAGCATTCACCAAAAATATAAAAAAGCTCCACATGGTGTAAAATCCTTAAAAACTTTATTCACGCATACAATATATTGCACTTCCAGCAATGTAGAGAGAAAATCGCCTTATGCTTGGTGTGTCGGCCTGCACAAATCCTTCCGGGACTTGAGGGTATTGGTAATATCAGCACGGAGCTATTTTGGCTCTACTTCTCCTGTAGGTCACAGGAGTGCACCTAGTTCTGCACTCCTGTGACCCGTTTCCAACCCACATCGGGCTAAAGCCCATTGTTGGCTGACATCACTCAGCCGAGCTAAGCTCTGCAAAGATCCTGACTTTAAAGTCAGGATCCACCCAGAAGCCTGGACCGACACCTGGCTCAGCCTCTCTGCAATCCACTGAGAGCCAGAGCCAGCCTCTCCCACCCCCTCCACAGCCCAACACTTCAGTGAGCACTAGAGGGTAGAGCAGAGAGCCAGTGACTGACAGTCACGGCACTCTACTCAAATCAGAGGGGAGCACTGAGCGATCAGTGGTATTTAATCGCTCAGTTTCTTACTGTAGAGCTGGAGGGGGACAGATCAATGCTGCATACACCAAGGTGAGTATAAATGTTCTTTTCTTTTAATTTTGAATAACATGGTATCTTGTGCTTCCTCCTGCAGCAAGTAACTGAAGTTTTACTAAAATAATTCAACCAATTCTTCCATGCCAGTTTCAAGGGCTACTGCAGAATTAGATGTAGAGGCAGCGGAAGAAAGTGTCTTTGCAGCTGCTGGGTAAAATGTGCTGCTCTTCACTTGAGAGGAGTAAAAAGAGGAAGGCTTGGTGAGACACTCCACTACCTTCTCCACATGCTCTGGCTGTACAGCATGCCCACTGCCAGAAAAAAAAGGCAAATGTACCCTGCCTCTCAATATGGCAATGGCCTGACCACTGCTTTGTCCTGCGGATGCAAAACCTGCCTACCCCCTACTAGCCGTGCACAGGGCTGCTGATAGGCCAGCACAACCAGCCCTGTTGTACCGGGCCCGCCCCCATCACTGGGGCCCGGGCATCATTACAATTCTTTACTGCATTTAAAAAAAAATTTTTTCTAAACTCTTCCCCGCCTCCACTTGCTTACAGAGTGGTTATATAATTTTCCTGGGCCCCATCGGGTCAACACAGGGGCCCCGAAAGGGAGCACAGCGGAGGGACTATTTCTTTGTTTTCGGGCACATGTACATCATGCCGCCCCACTATTCTATAAGTCCCGGCTGGCGGAGTGATACAGTGATTCTCCTTTCGACCCCCGGCTGCTTTTCTCATGAGATATGATAAAGTTGAGCAGCTGACAGGGAAGAGCAGGAGGAGATCATGGCTGCACTGGACACAGTGAGTGGGGAATAGAGGAAAGAATACTCACTGTGTCCTATTATATGTATCTCACAGTACAGCAGGTTACAATCATCACACAGCTGAGGCAGCACAGCAGGGTCTCTGTCAAGGCTCTGTGTTACATTGATTTTGGGTACTGACTTTTGTTGTGGTTGTACTGTTACAGTCTGTTATATACAATACAGCCATAAGTTAAGTCAGCACCCAACAGCCATGTGACATATAGCCATGATAAAGCCATGATATTGCCCCTGGTTACTGTGCTGCCTGTGTGATAATTGTAACCTGATGATAATAAGAAACATTCATTTGGGGGAGCAGTAAACGTGCATTTTTACTGCCCCCCAAACCAATCCCATTTAACTGCTTCCCATCCAGCGACGTACCAGTACGTCGCTGGATTGGAGGGGTGATATCCTGGTCGTCACTACAGCAATGATCCAGATATCATTTTTTAGCCGCTGGATTACTTTTACAGGCAGTGAAAGGGGATTCCCACCACCACCTTTACTGCTTTTAGGATGTGACCATTAGCATCTGGTTTCTGGAACAACGTGTGACATCAGAAACCAGAAGTGACGAGGACTTTATCACTTCCAGTTTCAGGCTCCTGTAAAGAAGCCATTACTGACTTGAACAAGCATCTGATTAAACTGATCTCGGTTTGATCAGATGCTTTGGAGGCCAGAGGACAGATATGGGGTCTAAAAGACCTCATATCTCTCCATAAAGAGAAACTGTCATGGCCCATGCTATCACAAGGGATGTTGTCCATCCCTTGTGAAAGCAAAAATGAAAAAAAAAATGTAAATATACAGTGTAAGATAATTTTTTTATTATTTGTGATAAATAAAATACAATTTAAAATAAATTTTACTTGCCCCATGCTCCTTCATGCTTACTAATTGCAAACACATGCATTGGCTCTGCACACATATGTAAACGGCAACAAACCTGCATTTCGCTTCAAGTCAGGGTCGGGGGGGGGGGCAAGGGCGTGGTTGAAGGGGGCCCCTTCAGGTAGGCTGTACGGGGCCCAATGATTTCTAACAGCGGCTCTGGCCGTGCATGCAGAACCTCTGCCTCTTCCTTTAGGCCTCCCAGATACCGTGAATGCAGGGGATTTCCTAACTTTATTATGAACTCTGGCAATAAGGGGATTGAGGATGTAATGGTTTGATGCACTCAAAAATTTGGTGATTTTGGGAACTAAACTACTACAAAAGTATGCAAAAAGTAAAACCTAAAAACGAAACCCTAGCTCTAAAACACTAAACCTTAATACAGAGACCACCACGTTAGAATTCACTCTAATGCAGCCCTCCCTATCTACACCAAATATCCAGCATACACTGACAAAAGTTTTATAGTTGCGAGGTTGGCACAAAAGAAAACCAAAACCCAATTATTGGTCTCTGCAAATGCCTGCATTAATTTACCACATTCCCAAATTGCAAACAGCTTGGGTTTGTCACGATCTTATGAGCCATATACAAGAAAAATAAAACCTGCAATCTGATTGACTTTTATGGACAACAGCCTCTTTTAATGTCCTTCAGGCTGGGTTCACACTGCTGTGCGGAGAGGTTTACAGCAGGGGTCCGGTGCGTCCCTGTTCTCCGTTTTTAGGGACGAATCAGGCCCGACTTTTTGGCTAGATTCGGACCTGAAACAGACCAGAAGACGCACAGGACTCTCCTACAAATCGCTCGGCAGCCGTCCCGGAGCTGTGTGAACCGGCTCCATTGACAGCCCGTCGCAGTCTCCTGACATGAGAATTTGATGCAGTGAAAAAAAAACATATCCAATTCGCACTAGTGTGAACCCAGCCTCAGTGTTTATACTATTCCCAGCTTTACTTGTCCACCTATCAACAAAAAGAAAACCGTACATAAAGTACAATAAATGCAATAAATACAAAAAAGTGGAAAAATAGTACCAGATAATTTTCATACAACTGCTTCACAGGCCCTACATCCATCTCTGAAGGGACGCTGTATATTTAACCCCAATTGATTTAACATATTTCTGCACTTTAACCTGGATTCTTTTCGACCCGTCAAGTAAGTATTCTACTTTATCATTCATTAATGGATCTTGATGGAATTAACACACATTTTACTCCAGTTAATCCCAGCTGTCTGTTAGATTCAAATAACAGAAACACATAGAAGGAAAAAAGAGTATGAATCCTTTCCTGACATTGCTGCCAAAGGTTTTATGAGGCAGATAGTCTATCACAATGCAGTAAGCATTTCACACACTGGAATATACACATCCATGTGTAGAAAGATGCTTTCCTGGCCTTTATCTACTGTCAGCTTTCTCTCTTCCAATACTAGAAAACGATGAATCTAAATGTAAATAAATTTGATACTCTGCAGCCACCACATTTATTGTTGTCAAAAGATCATGAATAAGGATGTGATTTCAACTGCATTGATTTTGCTGCACAATGACCGTGTCTGCAAATTTTTTTCTAAAGCAGGAACTCTCAATTTTACTCACTGAAAATGCTTGGGAATAAATTGTGTGAAATTTGCATGACTAAAAAAACTTCCTAGTGGGAGTGTTTTTTCTTGGAGGAAGGGTATATTTGGCTTAGTTTAATTTATTTTATTTAGTATTCTTTGTATTTGTTTTTCATGCTTTTTTGTGTAATTCATGATATTGTCGCGTTTTATTTCACTTTTTCCTAGTCTTTTTCTTACTACAATGTACGTTTAAAAATGGGCTAACAAGAGCAGTTTTTGCCACAGGGACAGGTCCAGTTTTGGTAAAAGAAACTTTTTTAACCCTCATTAACCCATTGCAAAAAACACAAAAGCCTTACCAGGCATACCCCACTTCTAAGTACACAATGGGACCAGAGCAGGTATGTAAAACGATAATGTACTTAAAGTGAAGCAATACCTTTTTTCACTTCTAGGGTGTAGTGGGGGGTCAGGGGCACACTGGAACAGGGCGGGCTACACTCTCAGAGCTTCAGCTCCTTCTACTGTGGCTGCAAAATGTCTGTACAGTACTTGCAAGCCACATTACATTCACTCGCGGGTATGCCCGCTTAAACCATTCCTCGCCCCCTTACATGCCACATTTGGCATGTAATTTTTTTTGGGGGGGAGTGGGGGTTTCAGTAGGAGTGGGACTTACTGTCCCACTTCCTCCTTCTGCCCAGGGACCGCTTAGGCGACTCGTCATATCACCTTTTGGCGGCCCCTCCCTGTAGGCGATCACCTGGGACACGTGACAGGTCCCAGGCGATCGCTTGTCCACTCAGATTGTGCAGCGCGTCTTGCGCATGCGCAGTGAGTGCCCGGCCGTGAAGCCGAAAGCTGTCACGGCTGGGTGCCCACAGTTAGAATGGAGGCACCGACAGAGAGGGGGGGAGAGGAGCAAAGCTCCGTTTGGCCGCGTCGCTGGACAGTGGAACAGGTAAGTGTCTGTTTATTAAAAGCCAGCAGCTACACTTTTTGTAGCTGCTGACTTTTAATAAACATAAAAAAGGCTGGAACTCCCCTTTAAAGCGGGGTATGTACTTATTAATTTTGCAAAAATAACAAATTTTCACTGAAACCTCCAGATTTTATCCAACATTTTAGAAAAATCAAATCTCTGAATTTTGCTCCTCCCCAATTTTGAACACTGTATTATGAATATCATTCATTATGATTTTATACAGTATATCCAAAATATAGGGCTGAATGAAAAAAAAACTGACAGCTCTGGAGGAACCGCTGTAATAACCATGTGACTTTAGCACAGTGATCTTCCCTGCTGTTCTAATGTGTTCTGAAAGGGGGATACCCCCCCCCCCCCCACCAGAACACTCTGCTCAGTGCTCTCAGCCATTGGCTGAGAGCACTGATCATGAGCCAATTGGCAGACCTTTTTTTGGTCATGCCCCATCAACAGAAGCCGGCTAAACGGCCAGCTCCTGTCCAACCAGCTTCTATTGAACCGGCTGATGCTGCCCGACATTGGGCCCATGTGTACTAGGATTTAGTGTTGTGGATCTTTATTTTCTACAATTAAACATTGATAGGGCATATAAACCCAGTCTGCTGTTATCCTGTCAGTTCACACCATGATGATGTGGCAGGCAGAATATGCGCTCAGTAGAAGTGAAGGACATCACAGGTTCATGTTGCTTTAGAGGTCACGGGCCATTGGGATATTAGCCCAATATTAATATATTATATTATATTATATTAATAATATTGGCACAATTTTCTTTATTTTAACACATTTTTACATCACTCGTGTTTCTTTATTGGTGCAGTGATACACAGACAGTGCAAATGATCTTATAAAACTAGTCTCTGAATCTTGTGAATCTTGTGTTAGGCTGGTGTTAGCAGATTCTTTGAGTCAGTTTTTTTGTGTTTTCCAAGGTGCTGCAGTGCCTATAGCATTGCAACACTGCTTTTGCTTGCCTGTCAGTGGCAGTTCAGAACCCATAGGAGGCCTCCCGTAGCTGTCACTGCATCGGAGGTCAGATGAGTGGGTTTTAGGGAGAAAGGGAGTATTTCTGACATCCTGCATGTCACTGAGGGGTGGGCTGGATGGAGGAAATCTGTACAAAGAGAGGGGATCTGTACTGAGTGGCTGAGCTGGGAAGGTGGGTCTATACTAAGGGGGGTGGGCTTGGAGGGGGGGATTTTTCTGGCATGGTGGGCTGAAAGGGAGGGTCTGTACTGCAGAGTCCATGCTTGGGGGCCTCTGTACTAGGGGGATTTGGGATTTGTACTTTGGGGGACAGGAGGGATTTATTTTTGGTTGCTAAATGCTGGCCTGTGAATTACATTCTCCTGACCCCCACACTCTGTGCATTACACAGTCATATGCCCTCTACATACTCTTATATACTCCTGACCTTTGGTGCATTATATATTCCAAACCCTTGCACTCTGTACATTACATATTTTTGACCCCGTACAGCCTGTGTTATGCACTCCTGACCCCTGAACTCTGTGTTAGGTGCTACTGACCCCTACACTCCCTGTGATAACCACTGCAGACCCCCATACTCTGTGTGATACCTATTCCTGACCCAATACTCTGTGCTATATGTACTCCTTATCCTTGTACTCTCCGCAATACAACCTTGTAAACCCTGAACTTTGTGTAATACCAACTCCTGATTCCTGTACTCTCTGTGATACCCATTACACACCCCTGATCCATGCACTCCCTGCATTATGCACTCCTGACCTCTGCACACTCTGTGTTATGCATTCCTGACCTCTGCACACTCTGTGTTATGCACTCCTGACCCCTCTAATCTCTGTGGTATCCTCTTCTGACTGTACTATGTGCAATATGCACCTCTGACCCCTGTACTCTGTGCATTATGCACTTCTGAGCCCTGCATTATATACAGAATGATGCACACTAAATACTCCTGACCACTGACCTGAAATTGAAAGAAACAGATTGCTAGTGGGCAGAGCTTTTCGTTAGAAGAGATTATGTATATCTCTTCTACCAAAAACTGCTTTACCTGTTTACTAGTAATATATGTATTATAGCAGGTACTTTTTGTAAGATTTTGCTTTAAGAATTTTAAATTGCAGAATAAAATAACTGGTACAATTTTGTTTACCTGCCAGATTTTGAAACCATGGAGAATGTATGCAGTCTTTAGTAAAGGAATTTGCTATTGTTATATATCAACAAGAACTATCTGGTGATCACTCATTAGAAGAACTATTATACATACCGTATTTATCGGCGTATAACACGCACCGGCGTATAACACGCACCCCAAGTTTAGGAGGGAATTTTAAGGAAAAAAACTTTTAGGAGGGAAATTCAAGGAAAAAAAACTTACATTTAAATGCAGCATGCAGCCTTGCCCAGTGTCCATCTGCAGCCTTGCCCAGTGTCCATCTGTCCATCTGCAGCCGTGCCCAGTGTCCATCTGTCCATCTGCAGCCGTGCCCAGTGTCCATCTGTCCATCTGTAGCCTTGCCCAGTGTCCATCTGCAGCCGTGCCCAGTGTCCATCTGTAGCCTTGCCCAGTGTCCATCTGTCCATCTGCAGCCGTGCCCAGTGTCCATCTGTCCATCTGCAGCCGTGCCCAGTGTTCATCTGTCCATCTGCAGCCGTGCCCAGTGCCTTTGCGATCGTGTCAGTCCCGGCGGTTTTTAAAATTTGGCGCCGATTTCTGTGGAGAGGAGCGAGCGGGGCCGAGTGTACTTTGGCTGGACTCGGCTCCTCTCGCAGTTCCGCCCATCTCCACTGACTGCGCCGCTGACGGAGAAAGCCGAGTGTACTTCGCCTAGACTCGTGTCTGCTCACAGTCACAGGCAGGACTGCGAGAGGAGCCGAGACTAGGCGAAGTACACTCGGCTTTCTCCGTCAGCGGCGCAGTCAGAGATGGGCGGGACTGCGAGAGGAGCCGAGTAAAGCCGATTGTACTTTGGCTTCGGCTCCGCTCGCTCCTCTCGCTCGTTTTCAGCAGGGTAATTCGACGGAGTATCGGCGTATAACACGCACCCACGATTTTCCCCTGATTTTAAGGGGAAAAAAGTGCGTGTTATACGCCGATAAATACGGTAAGTATTTTTTTTGTGTTTCCCAAGGGTATGCTGTATATACTGAGCAGTAACTCTACAACACTAATTAATTGGATAGCACTTCTCATATACCATAACCAGTGCACTGTGACAAATTATGAAATTAATAATTATTATGTGACATGATTAGTGATTTAATATAAATGAGATGACATGCAACATAAAGAACAGCTACTGTACGAATAAGGTTGTACAAAATACTGTAAAACATTATTGCTATTTGCTAACATCCTGTATGTTTAGTATATGTCGCATGAACTTCTTTTAACAAAGTCAGAAACACATTTTCCTGTATATATGAAATGCAATTTTGCTGTAATTTGTTCTTTGCTGAATATTTGCATTAAAAATATGCCGGCCTTGAGATTGGGCTTAATACAAGAGCCACTAAACATAAATTCCATGCATTTATTGAACTGTTTATATAAAAAAAGCAGTGTAGTACATCCTTGTAAAAATGTAATAGGTAGTAAAGAAATTAGATTTGTAATTTATGCCCCTTGATAGCCTGAAGGTGCTCTTTGGATTTTAGGTCCCTTTATGCAGCTATGCAGCAAAACATATCTCACACGTGGTGACCTAAACTCAGGAGGAGTAGCATACAATTTGTTTTGGGGGTGTACTCCTATGTACGTCTATATTGTGTGTTACAAATCATATTAACTGACAACTTTGTGTAAACAAAAACTTTGCCAACAAAAATATATTTTTTTAAAAGATTCACTGTTTCATAAAAATATAGCATAAGCCCCGTACACACGATCGGACTTTTGACCAACAAACTTCATTTTGAGCAAGTTGGACCAACCGTGTGTACGCTCCATCGGACAAACTTTTTTTGCTTTTTTTTTGTTTTCATCGGACAAAAGTTCGGTCTGCAAACGGACAAACTTTTGGCCCACAAAAGTCCAATGGAGCAAAGTCCGACCGTGTGTACATAAAACTATCGGACTTTTGTCCGATGGACAAAACAAATAATGTTAAAATCAACCAACAATAGCAGAAGTTGACCAAAGGGTGGCGGTAAAGAGCAGAAAAGAGCAGAAAAACCACGTGATGTTGGAAAAAGTTTTGGGAAAGTTTGCAGAAAAGTCCGAGCGTGTGTATGCTATGGGTGTTCCCAACCAACTCCGTTCGGACAAAAAAACACGGAAAAGTCCGATGGAAGTCTGACCGTGTGTACAGGGCTTTAGAGTGTCTGCATTCCAACATATGGTTGTGGGAGTTTCAAATATGATAGGTAGTCAAAAAATTGAATGCGTCATTTATGCCCCTTTAAAGCCTGAAGGTGTTTTTTGGATTATGGGCCCCTCTTTATGGCTAATCTGCAAAAAAAAATCACATTTGTGGAATCCCAATACTTTTTACCATACCTTTCAGTAAATAACATGGAGGGTTTGCTTTCCAAAATATGGCAATTTTGCGATTGTTTCTCCTTTTATGGCACTTCAGGACCTTCACAAATGTGATACATAGTCAGGAAATTAGATGTGTAATGTATGCCCCTTGAAAGCTTGCATGTGCTTCTTGAATTTTGGTCCTCTTTGCATCTGTGAAAAAGTCCCACACATGCAGTTTCCCCATACTAGACATGGGCGCCGTCAATAAATTTGTTTCATTCCGTTACATTTCGTATTAGCCGTTATTTCGTATTTCGTAATTCGTGTCCGAAATTCAATTTGGATTCGTACGAAATACAAATTTTCGTTAGATTCGTTAACTTTTGGTAAAATCACGAACGTTCGTTATGATGAATTTAAAAAGCAAACCCAGGAAGTCAGCAGTGCTGCTGACTTCCTGGGTTTGCTTTTTAAATTCATCATAAAGAATGTTCGTAATTGTTACGAAAAGTTTACGAATCTAACGAAAATTCGTATTCAATCCAAATTGAATTTCGGACACGAATTACGAAATACGAACTAACGGCAACAGGCTACAAACAAACCCAGGAACTCAGCACAGAACAGGGATGGTGGGAGCCCCTCATAATGAGCATAGCAGGGGCACAGCCCCAGGAGGAAGTCAGCATAGCACAGGGATGGTGGGAGCCCCTCATAATGAGCACAGCAGGGGTACAGCCCCAGGAAGAAGTCAGCACAGCACAGGGATGGTGGGAGTCCCTCATAATGAGCACAGCAGGAGTACAGCCCCAGGAGGAAGTCAGTATAGCACAGGGATGGTGGGAGCCCCTCATAATGAGCACAGCAGGGGCACAGCCCCAGGAGGAGGTCAGCACAGCACAGGGATGGTGGGAGCCCCTCAAAATGAGCACAGCAGGGGTACAGCCCCAGGAAGAAGTCAGCACAGCACAGGGATGGTGGGAGACCCTCATAATGAGCACAGCAAGGGCACAGCCCAATGAGGAAGTCAGAACAGCACAGGGATGGTGGGAGCCCCTCATAATGAGCACAGCAGGGGCACAGCCACAGGAGGAAGTCAGCACAGCACAGGGATGGTGGGAGCCCCTCATAATGAGCACAGCAGGGGTACAGGCCCAGGAAGAAGTCAGCACAGCACAGGGATGGTGGGAGACCCTCATAATGAGCATATTGAGTCGACGACTGCCATATTGAGAAAGGTATTGTAGCCCGGGCCGTTAGTTCGTATTTCGTAATTCGTGTCCGAAATTCAATTTGGATTGAATACGAATTTTCGTTAGGTTCGTTAACTTTTCATAACAATTACGAACATGCATTATGATGAATTTAAAAAGCAAAAAATACCTTTCTCAAATTTGGATCCGAAATTCGTCAACGAAATTTTGTATTTCGTTAAATTCGGAAGCATATAAATTCGTATTTCGGATGCTTCCGAATGTACAAAGTTTCGGAAATTCGTACGAATTTTCGATTTGTACGAAGCTAATCGCACATGTCTACCCCATACTCGACAGGATTAGAAGAATGTGTATTGGGGTGTAATTGTAGGTATGGCTATGCTGTGTGTGAGAAAAAACGGAGGTAAAATGATTTGGTGCTTGTTTAGACTGTCACATACAGTAGAAGCCAACTCCAACAAAGACAAATATTGCTAATATTGCTAATAAAATTTGTAGCCCTGTTTGTGCGACAGTAAATTGAATCAGTCATTGCCCTTCTATATTTCTTTGAAACTCCAGCTCTAAGATTTTCTTACATTTATCTCCTTTTATATGGCCAAAGTAAGGTGTCATTCATTCTTTCTTTCTCGTACATCACGGGACACAGAGCGACATAGTCATTACTAATGGGTTATATAGATACCTTCAGGTGCTGGCACTGGCAACTTCCAAAACCGGAAGTACCCTCCCCTATATAAGCCCCTCCCATCCGGGAGCACCTCAGTTTTTTGCCAGTGTCTAAGGTGTTGGCCAAGAAGTAACATGTGTTTCATTGAGCTTGCGTACAGGTTCTTTTGGGCCTCAGTAAGCTATTCCGGATCCGACCAAAAAAGCTTCATAGCTAAACGGTCGGTACCCGGGCCTTGCAAGAGAAGAGCAAGGTTTTGCCTGTAATGCCTCTCTTAGGAGGGCTGGACCCTGGGATCCAGAGCTCTGGTCATACCCACGACCAAGATGGTTTCTGTGCAGGGTGCTATACAGGTCCAGGGGAGTGGAATCCTTGGGAACCCGGTCCCTGAAGGTTTGATTACAATGCCTGCCGTGATAGGTGACGTTTGGGCTTCTGTGGACCAAACAGAGTCCTGCGGCGAGGAAAAGGTAAGTGGGGGCCCTCGGGAACTTGGTTCTATTGAGGGACCCCCAAGCCTATTTTGTCTTTCTGCCTGTTACCTAAGGTATTCCCGCTAATATTCTGTGTATGCCTGTTACTACTGAGAAAATGTAAAAATTTTAATAGTAGGCAAGAAAAAAAAAAAAAAAAAATGTAAGACCGCGGTACCTGTGTTAGACACTAGAGGCCGCTATGGTTCTTTTTCTTGTAATGTGTATTTTTTTCTTCCAGAATCAAATCCAGGCAGTTGGTATGTTCTCTGCTGGGAAGCTGTCTCCTCTGCCCTGTTGCTGCGCTCATCCATCCCCGGGCCCTGCGGCAAAGGGACCCTGGCTCCCATCTAGCTCCTTATTGTTTTCAAAAAAGGCGCCGAAGGCGCACGTGCCCACGCGTGTGCGCGTGCACGCGCCTCTATATATAGAGGTGATCTGGAAAAAGGGGCCGAGCGGGTGGATGACGCTCAGGTGTGCGCCGCGGCGCTACTGCGCATGTGCGGGCGTCCAGCGTGTTTTAAAGCACATTATAGCTGGCTATTGAAGTGCACAGACAGAGCTAGCAACAGTATAAAGGCACACAGAGGCGGTTGATGCAGGCATCCCCTAGAAAGGCACTTTAGTAGACACCAACAGTGATATAGCAGCAATTGTGCTAGACTATTCTCAGTAAAAGTGGTGAATTACGGCTGGAATACCTCAGCTTTAGGCTTAGGAATATGCCGTCCAGAAGCTCCGGAACTGAATCTTCCAGGAAGCGAAGGGGGTCTCATCGGGCTCTGAGGATCTTGGGCATGCTTCTGCTGCACCAGTCTCCCCTGAAGTTCAGAGGTAAGTGACCGTAGAGACCCCGCAGGGGTACTTGGTACTGTGGCTGTCCTCAGTTCACCTGCTCCTGTGTATGTAACAGAGGAGGTTTTTTCCTCAGCTCTGGGAGGATTAGAGAGAGATTGTCAACATTGATCGCTGCCTCCCTGTCAGGGAAAGCACGCCCGATCTCCGTCTCCTCCTTCAGAGTGCCTGTTAGCAGAGCAACAGTCCCATACAGGGATCGACCTGCCTGAAGGGGATCAGGATGAGGTTGATTCTGTTATAGAGGAATCAACAGTGGGGGAACCTTTTCTCAGCATCTCAAGCTGAAAGATTATGGGTTCAGTCTCTGACTAACATGGTCCGATCAGCATTTAAAAATGCACCTTGCGGAACCATCAACCACTACTGTATCCTCGTTGGGGTCGCTAGAAGCCCCCAGACTGTCTGTTCTTTTCCACTTCACCCTTTACTGAAAGGGCTCATTTACCAGGATTGGGAACGTCCTGAGAAAATATTTATTCCCCCAAGAGATTTCCGGTGGTCTATCCCATGGAGGATAAGTTCATCAAAAAATGGAAGGTCCCTACAGTGGACGCACTTCTGAGCCCTGCATTATATACAGAATGATGCACACTAAATACTCCTGACCACTGACCTGAAATTGAAAGAAACAGATTGCTAGTGGGCAGAGCTTTTCGTTAGAAGAGATTATGTATATCTCTTCTACCAAAAACTGCTTTACCTGTTTACTAGTAATATATGTATTATAGCAGGTACTTTTTGTAAGATTTTGCTTTAAGAATTTTAAATTGCAGAATAAAATAACTGGTACAATTTTGTTTACCTGCCAGATTTTGAAACCATGGAGAATGTATGCAGTCTTTAGTAAAGGAATTTGCTATTGTTATATATCAACAAGAACTATCTGGTGATCACTCATTAGAAGAACTATTATACATACCGTATTTATCGGCGTATAACACGCACCGGCGTATAACACGCACCCCAAGTTTAGGAGGGAATTTTAAGGAAAAAAACTTTTAGGAGGGAAATTCAAGGAAAAAAAACTTACATTTAAATGCAGCATGCAGCCTTGCCCAGTGTCCATCTGCAGCCTTGCCCAGTGTCCATCTGTCCATCTGCAGCCGTGCCCAGTGTCCATCTGTCCATCTGCAGCCGTGCCCAGTGTCCATCTGTCCATCTGTAGCCTTGCCCAGTGTCCATCTGCAGCCGTGCCCAGTGTCCATCTGTAGCCTTGCCCAGTGTCCATCTGTCCATCTGCAGCCGTGCCCAGTGTCCATCTGTCCATCTGCAGCCGTGCCCAGTGTTCATCTGTCCATCTGCAGCCGTGCCCAGTGCCTTTGCGATCGTGTCAGTCCCGGCGGTTTTTAAAATTTGGCGCCGATTTCTGTGGAGAGGAGCGAGCGGGGCCGAGTGTACTTTGGCTGGACTCGGCTCCTCTCGCAGTTCCGCCCATCTCCACTGACTGCGCCGCTGACGGAGAAAGCCGAGTGTACTTCGCCTAGACTCGTGTCTGCTCACAGTCACAGGCAGGACTGCGAGAGGAGCCGAGACTAGGCGAAGTACACTCGGCTTTCTCCGTCAGCGGCGCAGTCAGAGATGGGCGGGACTGCGAGAGGAGCCGAGTAAAGCCGATTGTACTTTGGCTTCGGCTCCGCTCGCTCCTCTCGCTCGTTTTCAGCAGGGTAATTCGACGGAGTATCGGCGTATAACACGCACCCACGATTTTCCCCTGATTTTAAGGGGAAAAAAGTGCGTGTTATACGCCGATAAATACGGTAAGTATTTTTTTTGTGTTTCCCAAGGGTATGCTGTATATACTGAGCAGTAACTCTACAACACTAATTAATTGGATAGCACTTCTCATATACCATAACCAGTGCACTGTGACAAATTATGAAATTAATAATTATTATGTGACATGATTAGTGATTTAATATAAATGAGATGACATGCAACATAAAGAACAGCTACTGTACGAATAAGGTTGTACAAAATACTGTAAAACATTATTGCTATTTGCTAACATCCTGTATGTTTAGTATATGTCGCATGAACTTCTTTTAACAAAGTCAGAAACACATTTTCCTGTATATATGAAATGCAATTTTGCTGTAATTTGTTCTTTGCTGAATATTTGCATTAAAAATATGCCGGCCTTGAGATTGGGCTTAATACAAGAGCCACTAAACATAAATTCCATGCATTTATTGAACTGTTTATATAAAAAAAGCAGTGTAGTACATCCTTGTAAAAATGTAATAGGTAGTAAAGAAATTAGATTTGTAATTTATGCCCCTTGATAGCCTGAAGGTGCTCTTTGGATTTTAGGTCCCTTTATGCAGCTATGCAGCAAAACATATCTCACACGTGGTGACCTAAACTCAGGAGGAGTAGCATACAATTTGTTTTGGGGGTGTACTCCTATGTACGTCTATATTGTGTGTTACAAATCATATTAACTGACAACTTTGTGTAAACAAAAACTTTGCCAACAAAAATATATTTTTTTAAAAGATTCACTGTTTCATAAAAATATAGCATAAGCCCCGTACACACGATCGGACTTTTGACCAACAAACTTCATTTTGAGCAAGTTGGACCAACCGTGTGTACGCTCCATCGGACAAACTTTTTTTGCTTTTTTTTTGTTTTCATCGGACAAAAGTTCGGTCTGCAAACGGACAAACTTTTGGCCCACAAAAGTCCAATGGAGCAAAGTCCGACCGTGTGTACATAAAACTATCGGACTTTTGTCCGATGGACAAAACAAATAATGTTAAAATCAACCAACAATAGCAGAAGTTGACCAAAGGGTGGCGGTAAAGAGCAGAAAAGAGCAGAAAAACCACGTGATGTTGGAAAAAGTTTTGGGAAAGTTTGCAGAAAAGTCCGAGCGTGTGTATGCTATGGGTGTTCCCAACCAACTCCGTTCGGACAAAAAAACACAGAAAAGTCCGATGGAAGTCTGACCGTGTGTACAGGGCTTTAGAGTGTCTGCATTCCAACATATGGTTGTGGGAGTTTCAAATATGATAGGTAGTCAAAAAATTGAATGCGTCATTTATGCCCCTTTAAAGCCTGAAGGTGTTTTTTGGATTATGGGCCCCTCTTTATGGCTAATCTGCAAAAAAAAATCACATTTGTGGAATCCCAATACTTTTTACCATACCTTTCAGTAAATAACATGGAGGGTTTGCTTTCCAAAATATGGCAATTTTGCGATTGTTTCTCCTTTTATGGCACTTCAGGACCTTCACAAATGTGATACATAGTCAGGAAATTAGATGTGTAATGTATGCCCCTTGAAAGCTTGCATGTGCTTCTTGAATTTTGGTCCTCTTTGCATCTGTGAAAAAGTCCCACACATGCAGTTTCCCCATACTAGACATGGGCGCCGTCAATAAATTTGTTTCATTCCGTTACATTTCGTATTAGCCGTTATTTCGTATTTCGTAATTCGTGTCCGAAATTCAATTTGGATTCGTACGAAATACAAATTTTCGTTAGATTCGTTAACTTTTGGTAAAATCACGAACGTTCGTTATGATGAATTTAAAAAGCAAACCCAGGAAGTCAGCAGTGCTGCTGACTTCCTGGGTTTGCTTTTTAAATTCATCATAAAGAATGTTCGTAATTGTTACGAAAAGTTTACGAATTTAACGAAAATTCGTATTCAATCCAAATTGAATTTCGGACACGAATTACGAAATACGAACTAACGGCAACAGGCTACAAACAAACCCAGGAACTCAGCACAGAACAGGGATGGTGGGAGCCCCTCATAATGAGCATAGCAGGGGCACAGCCCCAGGAGGAAGTCAGCATAGCACAGGGATGGTGGGAGCCCCTCATAATGAGCACAGCAGGGGTACAGCCCCAGGAAGAAGTCAGCACAGCACAGGGATGGTGGGAGTCCCTCATAATGAGCACAGCAGGAGTACAGCCCCAGGAGGAAGTCAGTATAGCACAGGGATGGTGGGAGCCCCTCATAATGAGCACAGCAGGGGCACAGCCCCAGGAGGAGGTCAGCACAGCACAGGGATGGTGGGAGCCCCTCAAAATGAGCACAGCAGGGGTACAGCCCCAGGAAGAAGTCAGCACAGCACAGGGATGGTGGGAGACCCTCATAATGAGCACAGCAAGGGCACAGCCCAATGAGGAAGTCAGAACAGCACAGGGATGGTGGGAGCCCCTCATAATGAGCACAGCAGGGGCACAGCCACAGGAGGAAGTCAGCACAGCACAGGGATGGTGGGAGCCCCTCATAATGAGCACAGCAGGGGTACAGGCCCAGGAAGAAGTCAGCACAGCACAGGGATGGTGGGAGACCCTCATAATGAGCATATTGAGTCGACGACTGCCATATTGAGAAAGGTATTGTAGCCCGGGCCGTTAGTTCGTATTTCGTAATTCGTGTCCGAAATTCAATTTGGATTGAATACGAATTTTCGTTAGGTTCGTTAACTTTTCATAACAATTACGAACATGCATTATGATGAATTTAAAAAGCAAAAAATACCTTTCTCAAATTTGGATCCGAAATTCGTCAACGAAATTTTGTATTTCGTTAAATTCGGAAGCATATAAATTCGTATTTCGGATGCTTCCGAATGTACAAAGTTTCGGAAATTCGTACGAATTTTCGATTTGTACGAAGCTAATCGCACATGTCTACCCCATACTCGACAGGATTAGAAGAATGTGTATTGGGGTGTAATTGTAGGTATGGCTATGCTGTGTGTGAGAAAAAACGGAGGTAAAATGATTTGGTGCTTGTTTAGACTGTCACATACAGTAGAAGCCAACTCCAACAAAGACAAATATTGCTAATATTGCTAATAAAATTTGTAGCCCTGTTTGTGCGACAGTAAATTGAATCAGTCATTGCCCTTCTATATTTCTTTGAAACTCCAGCTCTAAGATTTTCTTACATTTATCTCCTTTTATATGGCCAAAGTAAGGTGTCATTCATTCTTTCTTTCTCGTACATCACGGGACACAGAGCGACATAGTCATTACTAATGGGTTATATAGATACCTTCAGGTGCTGGCACTGGCAACTTCCAAAACCGGAAGTACCCTCCCCTATATAAGCCCCTCCCATCCGGGAGCACCTCAGTTTTTTGCCAGTGTCTAAGGTGTTGGCCAAGAAGTAACATGTGTTTCATTGAGCTTGCGTACAGGTTCTTTTGGGCCTCAGTAAGCTATTCCGGATCCGACCAAAAAAGCTTCATAGCTAAACGGTCGGTACCCGGGCCTTGCAAGAGAAGAGCAAGGTTTTGCCTGTAATGCCTCTCTTAGGAGGGCTGGACCCTGGGATCCAGAGCTCTGGTCATACCCACGACCAAGATGGTTTCTGTGCAGGGTGCTATACAGGTCCAGGGGAGTGGAATCCTTGGGAACCCGGTCCCTGAAGGTTTGATTACAATGCCTGCCGTGATAGGTGACGTTTGGGCTTCTGTGGACCAAACAGAGTCCTGCGGCGAGGAAAAGGTAAGTGGGGGCCCTCGGGAACTTGGTTCTATTGAGGGACCCCCAAGCCTATTTTGTCTTTCTGCCTGTTACCTAAGGTATTCCCGCTAATATTCTGTGTATGCCTGTTACTACTGAGAAAATGTAAAAATGTTAATAGTAGGCAAGAAAAAAAAAAAAAAAAAAATGTAAGACCGCGGTACCTGTGTTAGACACTAGAGGCCGCTATGGTTCTTTTTCTTGTAATGTGGATTTTTTTCTTCCAGAATCAAATCCAGGCAGTTGGTATGTTCTCTGCTGGGAAGCTGTCTCCTCTGCCCTGTTGCTGCGCTCATCCATCCCCGGGCCCTGCGGCAAAGGGACCCTGGCTCCCATCTAGCTCCTTATTGTTTTCAAAAAAGGCGCCGAAGGCGCACGTGCCCGCGCGTGTGCGCGTGCACGCGCCTCTATATATAGAGGTGATCTGGAAAAAGGGGCGGAGCGGGTGGATGACGCTCAGGTGTGCGCCGCGGCGCTACTGCGCATGTGCGGGCGTCCAGCGTGTTTTAAAGCACATTATAGCTGGCTATTGAAGTGCACAGACAGAGCTAGCAACAGTATAAAGGCACACAGAGGCGGTTGATGCAGGCATCCCCTAGAAAGGCACTTTAGTAGACACCAACAGTGATATAGCAGCAATTGTGCTAGACTATTCTCAGTAAAAGTGGTGAATTACGGCTGGAATACCTCAGCTTTAGGCTTAGGAATATGCCGTCCAGAAGCTCCGGAACTGAATCTTCCAGGAAGCGAAGGGGGTCTCATCGGGCTCTGAGGATCTTGGGCATGCTTCTGCTGCACCAGTCTCCCCTGAAGTTCAGAGGTAAGTGACCGTAGAGACCCCGCAGGGGTACTTGGTACTGTGGCTGTCCTCAGTTCACCTGCTCCTGTGTATGTAACAGAGGAGGTTTTTTCCTCAGCTCTGGGAGGATTAGAGAGAGATTGTCAACATTGATCGCTGCCTCCCTGTCAGGGAAAGCACGCCCGATCTCCGTCTCCTCCTTCAGAGTGCCTGTTAGCAGAGCAACAGTCCCATACAGGGATCGACCTGCCTGAAGGGGATCAGGATGAGGTTGATTCTGTTATAGAGGAATCAACAGTGGGGGAACCTTTTCTCAGCATCTCAAGCTGAAAGATTATGGGTTCAGTCTCTGACTAACATGGTCCGATCAGCATTTAAAAATGCACCTTGCGGAACCATCAACCACTACTGTATCCTCGTTGGGGTCGCTAGAAGCCCCCAGACTGTCTGTTCTTTTCCACTTCACCCTTTACTGAAAGGGCTCATTTACCAGGATTGGGAACGTCCTGAGAAAATATTTATTCCCCCAAGAGATTTCCGGTGGTCTATCCCATGGAGGATAAGTTCATCAAAAAATGGAAGGTCCCTACAGTGGACGCATCCATCTCTTGTATGTATAAATCACTGACATGTCCAGTGGATAATGTCCAAATGTTCAAGAACCCAATAGATAAAAGATTGGAGTCCTTATGAAAGTCTGCTTCTTTCTACAGCAAGCTTGGTGACACAACCAGCAGTGAGGTCTGCTAAGCAGTGAAGGATCAGTTGAAACAGGTCTTGAGGGACTTGACAGATCAGCAGGCCTTGCCCTAGCTGATCTACCTAGAGCCTTAGGCTTTGCGGTTGACGCCATAAAGGATTCAGTCCATCAGGCCTCCCGCCTTACGCTGTCTATAGTACATATGCGTAGGCTTCTATGGCTCAAAAACTGGTCTGCTGAAGCTCCCTGTAAAGAATGGCTGGTTAGCGTCCCATTTCATGGTGATCGCTTATTCAGGGAAAACCTGGACAAATATATCCAGAAAATTTCCAGCGGTAAAAATACGCTCTTGCCGGTTAAAAACAGAGTTAGAGGTCCCTCTTTAAGAGGCCTGCTACTCCAGTCCCTGGGGCATCGGCTGTGTAACAGTTCCGACGGCCTCCTCGGTCAATTCCCGGGGGTAAAAAACAGGGACAATAGCAGGGTAATGAGAAACCCTGGGTCAGGGGAGGTACAAAACCTCCCCCAAAGTTAAATTCATTGAAGGGTTGCCCCCACTCAGTCGGGTGGGGGGAGGACTCCAGTTGTTCGCAAGAGACCTGGCGGGACACGATCAAAACAGATAGGTGCTCTCCGCAGTATATTTGGTATACAGTTTGGAGTTAAAAGACTCTCCTCCTTCCCATTTTTGAGGTCAAACGTGCCAAGGGATCCCCGGAAGAGAGAGTCCCTCCTGTTGGCACTAGAACAACTATTGCTCCAAGGAGTAATTATGGAGGTTCCCCTGGAAGAATGAGGGTTCGGGTTTTACTCAAACCTCTTTACAGTCCCGAAGCAAACGCGGACGGGAGGCCCATATTAATTCTAAAAGGGCTATACAAATTCCTGTATATCAGGACTTTCCGATGGAGTCGATCCGATCGGTGGCCACTGCCCTACAAGGGGAGGATTGGTTAGCCGCGATCGACATCAAAGATGCTTATTTGCACATTCCCATCTTTCCAGTCCACCAAAAATTTCTACGCTTTGCAGTAGAAGGGCGCCATTTTCAGTTCAGAGCCTTACCCTTCGGTTTGGCCACAGCACCACGAGTGTTTACAAAAATTCTGGCCCTTTATTGGCCAATCTAAGAACACAAGGTGTAATGATAATGGCATATCTAGATGACTTGTTGCTGATAGACCACTCAGTGAAAAAACTAGACGTGGTCGTTCACAAGACAATCAAGTATCTGGAATCTCATGGTTGGATTATCAACCGAGACAAGTCAGCCCTAAAAACCAGTCAAAAGTCTGGAATACTTGGGGCTAAGGTTGGATTCAGGCCAGAGAAAAATATTCTTGCCTCGAGGAAAGGTGTTGTCTTTGAAAGATTTGATCCACTTAGTGGGTACAAAAAAGACAGCCGTCCATACGCCTGTGCATGAGGCTGCTGGGAAAAATGGTGGCATCATTCGAAGCAGTACCCTACGGTCAATTCCGTTCAAGGAATTTGCAAGGGGCCATACTGTCAGCCTGGAACAAAAAAGTTCAGGCCCTAGACTTACAATGTCCTTGTCCCCTTCCGTTCGCAAGAGCCTCCGTTGGTGGTTGGTTCCCCAGAATCTGGAAAAAGGGAAATCCTTCAGTCCGATTTCTTGGAAGGTGGTCACTACAGATGCCAGCCTTATAGGCTGGGGAGCAGTACTGGAGCAATGGTCTCTCCAGGGCAGATGGTCGGATGCAGAAAAGGCCCTGCCCATCAATCTCTTAGAGATACGAGCAGCCCGGTATGCCCTAGTAGCATGGACATCCAAACTCCAAGGGTCCCCTGTCAGAATTCAATCAGACAATGCCACAGCAGTGGCATATATCAATCATCAGGGGGGCACCAGGAGTCGTGCAGCCCAGAGGGAAGTAAATTACATCCTGAAATGGGCAGAAAGATATGTCCCAGCCATATCTGCGGTATTCATTCCAGGAGTGGAGAATTGGAAGGCGGACTTTCTAAGTCGCCAGCAATTATGCCCAGAGGAATGGTCCCTTCACCCCGAGGTTTTCTGGACAATATGTCAGCGGTGGGGAACATCGGATGTAGATCTTCTAGCATCCAGATTCAACGCAAAGGTGGACAGGTTTGTCTCTCGGACAAGGGATCCCCTAGCTTGCGGCTCGGATGCCCTAGTGTTCCCTTGGGATCAGTTCAAGCTGATATATGCATTCACACCGCCACAATGGTTACCTCGATTACTCCGCAGAATCAGGGTAGAAAAGAAACCAGTGATTCTGGTGGCTCCAGCGTGGCCCCGAAGAGCGTGGTATGCGGAGATTGTAAAATGTCAGTGGGGAGTCCTTGGACTCTCCCACGTCGTCCGGACCTGCTTTCGCAAGGCCCGATATACCACCCTTCCTTACCAGCCCTAGGTTTGACGGCCTGGCTATTGAAGCCCACATTCTAAAAAAGAGAGGGCTCTCTAATCCTGTGGTATCTACCATGATCAATGCCAGGAAGCCGGTATCCAGGCAGATCTACTATAGAATCTGGAAGGCGTACATCGCGTGGTGTGAGGCCAAGAAATGGCATCCACATAAGTACGTAATGGGTAGGAGTCTGGACTTCCTACAGTGGGCTGTAGATAGGAAGCTTGCATTGAGTACTATCAAAGGTCAGTTTTCGGCCTTGTCAATATTTTTTCAAAGGCCCTTGGCTTTGCATTCACTAGTCAAAGCCTTTAGATAAGGAGTGATGCGTATTAGTCCTCCGGTTAATATTCCCATATGTCCATGGGATCTAAACCTGGTTCTGTCGGTTCTACAGAAACAACCATTTGAACCATTACAGCATAGTTCCTTGGTTCTTCTCACCAGGAAATTGTTTTTTCTAGTAGCCATTTGTTCGGCTAAAAGAGTGTCGGAATTAGCAGCTATGTCCTGTAAAGAGCCATATCTGGTTATCCATAAGGACAGAGTAGTGTTACGTCCTCATCCAGCCTTTCTTCCTAAGGTGGTATCAAGGTTTTCATTTGAACCAAGATGTGGTTCTTCCTTCTTTTTTCCCCAAACCTAGTTCGGTAGAGGAAAAGTTATTGCATTCTTTGGATGTAGTAAGAGCAGTTAAAGCTTATCTAAAAGCCACTGCTCAGATTCGCAGAACGGATACTTTGTTTATTCTGCCGGAAGGCCCCAGAAAGGGTCAGGCAGCGTCAAAATCTACTTTAGCCAAGTGGATTCAACAAGTCATTATGCAAGCCTATGGCTTGAGAAGGAGACCGCCTCCGTTCAAAGTTAGAGCGCACTCCACGAGAGCAGTTGGAACTTCATGGGCAGCGCATCACCAGGCCTCCCTGGCTCAAATCTGTAAGGCCGCAACATGGTCTTCAGTACACACGTTTACTAGGTTCTACCAGGTGGACGTTAGAAGTCAGGAGGATGTCGCCTTTGGGCGCAGTGTGTTGCAGGCCGCAAAAGATCCTCATGTCTGATAGCGCTCAGCTTATGTATGGTGTATCCCCCCCCTCGTTGGGCATTGCTTTAGGACATCCCATTAGTAATGACTATGTCGCTCTGTGTCCCGTGATGTACGAGAAAGAAAATAGGATTTTTATAACAGCTTACCTGTAAAATCCTTTTCTTGGAGTACATCACGGGACACAGAGCTCCCACCCCTCTTTAGGGACACTTATTGCTTTGCTACAAAACTGAGGTGCTCCCGGATGGGAGGGGCTTATATAGGGGAGGGTACTTCCGGTTTTGGAAGTTGCCAGTGCCAGCACCTGAAGGTATCTATATAACCCATTAGTAATGACTATGTCGCTCTGTGTCCCGTGATGTACTCCAAGAAAAGGATTTTACAGGTAAGCTGTTATAAAAATCCTATTTTTTGTAGCTGATCATTGTGGAGAATGACATCACTTGTCTTTGTAATGGTCATTAGCTTTACCGAAAGTGAGAATTCTGTTGATTATCTCTCTGTCCGCAGGAGATTTAAATAATTATAAAAATAAATAAAAGCATATTCATTAATTTGCCAAAAAACTGTGCAAACCTGTACTATCAGTTTTGGTTGAAGATGGCCTTCACCACTGTTGAATAATTCACCAGCGAGTCACCTTGGTTCCTTTCTTATACATACACTTTCCATTTCTGCGTAGTAGCTTTAGGCTATGAATATATTATAAGACATCACTTTTTTCTCTTTAACATCTATGTCTGAAAAGCTTGCATGAGATTGACAAGGCATTCTTATCATCTGGCCTGTCAGCACAATGGGATTTTTACAAAGTACCTAGGAGGTAAGAAGCATGATAGCATGACTGGGATTATATTCAGCAGGAGGCCAGTAACAACACACTTTATTTTACATAGCTGAATATCGGCAAAGGTAGCAAAATGATCTCTTGTAAAGGAACATGTTTTCTATTAGTCTCTATTTTCTTACATTATTTCAAAGACCACACAGTAATATGATATGAATCACATGTCCACTAAAGAAAGCCTTTGATAGTTGCCCTGTTCTTCACACTTGGGTTTAACTAAATAAAAATAAAAGTAATGACTTCTTCAGTAAAGCAATGCAAAGAGCAAGGATGGTGTAAAAAAGCTGAATATTTCCCAAAATCCAATTAGATTTCAGAATATTGCAATTACGGTATTTAAAAAAAAAGTAATGGCTGCTACAGTCAACTGCACTATGCTGTGATTCACATAGTTAGTCAGATTAAACATTTAGTTTGATTTCATACTAAAAAACAACAAAAAAAAACTTTGTACCCTCAAAGCCTTAAACCCACAATTGATACCGAAGAAAGGCAAAAAAAAAAACCCTTATAAATGTAGCGGCCTCACCCCCTCTTCTTTGTCTAGGGGTATTTCATATGTGAGGGTGAGATGCGCTACGACCCATGTCCTCCCCATGGCAGTGGGTGAGGTGAAGGCCAGTACCAGTTATTTTCCTCGGGCCTGTGCGTTTCAGTTAAGGACCAAGTCTTGCTGTGCTGACACTTCCCTTTGCTCCCATTAACCAGAGTATCACACACCGATTAAGGTCCAACTCTTGCTTTGTCACACTCACAATAAACAGTGCTTTACCAGCCAACTGGTTGAGACCCAATAACAGTTCGATACGGTGGGGTGAGCAGGTCGAGGCACTATCCTGATTGTACGCTAAACCACTGTGTTTTCACCAGCGGTTACTATAGCCTTGGCTAGAGAGAACTTAGAACTTGCGAGTCTCTACCAGCGACTCAATAGAATGTAGATAGGAGTACCTTCGCTGCGTTGTGGCCCCTGTCAGGGGGAGACGTCCCTCCAAGGGAGTTACCGGAGGCCCAATCCATCACCGGGTTGATGCTGCTCCAGACTCTCCGGACGGGTGACCTCCCCGGCCTCCTCACCTCAGACATGGGCCCCATCCACCTCAGGGACCCTCGGACTCCTCCGTCCTCACGGGACCCAGTCGAAGTCACTGGGCCCCAGGCCTCTGGTTTAGTACCTCACCACAGGCTGAAGGTGCCTGGGATGGACGCCAACTCCGCTCCGGCCAGGCCTAGGGCGCCTAGGCCGGAACTCCGGACCGCCCTCACCCAGGCCTAAGGTGCCTGGGCGCGTGATGAAGAAGATCCCGAAGACCTCGTGGCAAGGGCGTCTCCCCCTTTTATCTCCTCCATTGACGCCACGGCAGGTTCCCCGCCCTCGCCGTACCATCTCCGGAAAGGGACAAAAAGGGCAGCACTGCAGCAGCAAATCCACCTTGAGCCTGCGGGTACCTCGCCACCCACAGGCCAAGTAGAATAATACACCACCCAGTCCTCCACGAATACAAATGGTCCAAATCCTCTCATGATTTACACACCTGGGTCATACTATTACCCAGGTGTATCCCACCTAAATTTAGAGACCCCGCTACACACTCCCCCCTGTGATTTGACGCTGGTCCCCAGTAGTGATGAGCCGAACACCCCCGGGTTCGGTTCGCACCAGAACCCGCGAACGGACCGAAAGTTCGCACGAACTTTAGAACCCTATTAAATACAATGGATGCGAACGTTCGAAATCTAAAGTGCTAATTATAATGACTATTATGCATGTTATTGTCCTAAAAAGGGTTTGGGAACCCGGTTCTGCACCAGGGGACATGTATCAATCCAAAAAAAAGTTTTAAAAATGGCTGTTTTTCAGGAGCAGTCATTTTAATGATGCATAAAGTGAAAAAAAAATATTCCTTTAAATATCATACCTGGGGGGTGTCTAAAGTATGCCTGTGAAGTGCCACGTGTTTCCCGTGTTTAGAACTGTCCCTGCACAAAATTACATTTCTAAAGGAAAAAAAGCCATTTAAAACTGCTTGCGGCTTTAATGTAATGTCTGGTCCCGGTAATATGGATGGAAATCTTTAAGAAAAATGGCATAGCTACCCTATCACCCCCCCCCCACCCCAGCCCATTACCAGCCCCTTTGGGTCTTGTATGGATATTAAGGGGAACCCCGCACACAAAATAAAAAAGGCCCTATATACTCTGAAAAGCCGTATACAGGCGGTGCATACAAGACAGGGACTGTAGGTTTGTTCTTATATAGAATCTGTTTGTAATTTTGAACAGGTACATTGTTTAAGTGTAGCTCCAGCCCAAAAATCTATTTTTAAGCTTTTTGGATAACATAGGGAAGGGTTATCACCCCTGTAACATTTGTTTTGCTGTCTGTGCAGTGTGCACCTGTTCAGAACAGTTCACCTCACTTTCTGTCCTAATGACAAATGTTTTTTGAAAATTTGGGGTTTTTATTGAAACAAGAATTGGTGATAAAGCATCAGTGGAGAGGAGACACTTTTTTCCCCATATTAACTCTTACAGGAGAGAATTTGCCTTCCTAGGGGTAGATTTCCTCTCACTTCCTGTTGTATCCTTCCGTTTGCAAGGAGGAGTCGTTTGTAAGTTGGATGTTTGAAAGTAGGGGCCTGCCGTATATACTCAGCTGAAATTTGCCCCTTACATGTTGGTGTTGCCACAACACTGTGAGCCCTCACAGTTACCCTTGGGGGGCGCATGAATGGGCCCTGCTGTGAATTATTAGATCAAGAATTGTAATTGCATGCCCCTGTTGAACAGGGGCTGAAAAATTGGGCCTTTGGTGGTGGTGGTGGTGTTGACACAACACTGTAAGGCCTCACAGTTACTCTTGGTGGGCGCAGGAAGGGGCCGCCCTGCTGTGAATTATTAGATCAAGAATTGTAATTACATGCCCCTGTTAAACAGGGGCAGAAAAATTGGGCCTTAGGCACTGGTGCCACAACACTGCAACCCCTCACAGATACTGTACTTGGAGCACAGCAATGAGCCCTGTTGCAAAGTATTGCATCAAAAATTGTAATTACACGCCCCTGTTAAACAGGGGCTGAAAAATTGGGCCTTAGCCACTGGTGCTGGTGCCACGTAAATGGAACCTCTCCCAGATACTCTAGTTGGAGTACAGGAATGAGCCGTGCTGCAAAGCATTGCATAAAAAATTGTAATAACACGCCCCTGTTAAACAGGGGATGAAAAATTGGGCCTTAGGCACTGGTGCTGGTGCCACGACACTGCAACCTCTCCCAGATACTCTAGTTGGAGTGCAGGAATGAGCCCTGCTGCAAAGCATTGCATAAAAAATTGTAATTACATGCCCCTGTTAAACAGGGGCTGAAAAATTGGGCCTTAGCCACTGGTGGCGGCACCCAGAAACAAAAATGTTCTTCCAAGCTATCATCATCAATCGGATCATTGAGGAGGAGGAGGATAGTCAGTCAACATAACAGGACAGTCTCTCAGCATCAGCATCAGTCTTGAAGGGATGTGACATTTGAAAATAAATTAGTCTGTTATATCAGCTTCAGGTGTTTGGTAGCTGGTGGTGATCCAAGACTGGTTCATCTTTATGAAGGTCAGTCGATCAACCGAGTCGGTGGACAGGCGCACTCTGTGATCCGTGACAAATCCTCCAACAGCACTGAATGTGCGTTCTGAAAGAACGCTGGATGCAGGACAGGCCAGTAGCTCAATTGCATACTGTGCAAGCTCTGGCCAGTGATCCATCCTAAAGACCCAGTAAGCCAGAGGATTTTCGGTGGGGAAGGTGTCCAAGTCTGACCTTGCCCCTAGGTATTCCTGCACCATGTATATCAGACGCTGGAAATGATTGCTGGAACCGATCATACCTTGGGGCTGCGGACTAAAGAATTGTCTGAATGCATCGGTCAGACGGCCACCTTCCCCACCGCTCCTTCTTTGACTGACCGAAGCCTCAGCAACTCGTTGTCCAGGACCAGGAGTTTGTAACCTCCCAGTCTCTGGGAACGCGTTGCACAGACCTTTCTGCAAGGCCTCCCGGAGTTGTCTCATCCTCTGCTCCCTCTGCGACGGTAAGATAAGGTCCGCAACCTTACCCTTGTACCGTGGATCAAGGAGAGTGGCCAGCCAGTAATGGTCCCTCTCCTTGATCCGAAGAATACGAGGATCCTTCCGCAGACTTTGCAGGATCAGGGAGGCCATGCAGCGTAGGTTAGCTGAGGCATTCGGTCCGGAGTCCTCTGGGTCACTAAGGATGACATGATCTGCAGCCACCTCCTCCCAGCCACGTACAAGTCCACTGGTTTCTTGGGACTGTAAATCATCCCTAAAAGACTGCTGCTGATGATGCTGAGTGCCAGGCTCCACCTCCATGCTGACACAATCCCCCTCCTCATCCTCCTCCTCCTCTTCCTGTGCGATGGGTGGGACAGAAAGAACACTGTCTGGGTAAAGGGGGCCTTGAGAGGCAAGGAAGTCCTCCTCTTCCTGCCTCTGTTCTGCCTCAAGTGCCCTGTCCATTATTCCACGCAGCGTATGTTCCAACAGGTGGACAAGAGGTACAGTGTCACTGATGCATGCACTGTCACTGCTCACCATCCTCGTGGCCTCCTCAAATGGTGCCAGGACAGTGCATGCATCCCTGATCATGCCCCACTGGCGTGGTGAAAAAAAAAACGAGCTCCCCTGACCCTGTCCTGGTGCCGTAGTCGCACAGGTACTCATTGATGGCCCTCTGCTGCGTGTGCAGCCGCTGCAGCATGGCCAACGTTGAGTTCCACCTGGTGGGCATGTCACATATAAGGCGGTTCTTGGGCAGGTTCAACTCCTTTTGCAGCTCAGCCAGGCGAGCACTGGCATTATAAGATCTGCGGAAATGCACACAGACTTTCCTGGCCTGCCTCAGGACATCCTGTAAGCCTGGGTACCTGCCCAAGAACCGCTGCACCACCAGGTTAAGGACGTGAGCCACACAGGGCACATGGGTCAGTTGTCCCTGTCGGAGGGCGGAGAGGAGGTTGGTGCCATTGTTGCAAACCACCATTCCTGGCTTAAGCTGGCGTGGCGTCAACCACCTCTCGGCCTGCCCCTGCAGAGCAGACAGAACCTCTGCCCCAGTGTGGCTCCTGTCCCCCAAACACACCAGCGCAAGCACGGCATGGCATCTTTTTGCCTGCGTACTTGCGTAGCCCCTTGAACGCCTACGGAGCACCGCTGGTTCCGAGGACAAAGCACAGGAAGAGGCCATGGAGGAAAAAGAAGAGGAGGGGGTGGAGGAGAGAGGTGTGTCACAACCAGTAGTAGCATTTTGGAGGCGTGGCGGCGGAACAACCTCCAACACTACTGCACCTTGTCCTGCATCCTTCCCAGCTGCCAAAAGAGTGACCCAATGGGCCGTGAAAGAAAGGTAACGTCCCTGTCCATGCCTGCTGGACCATGAGTTAGCGGTAATATGCACCTTACCACTGACCGCCCTCTCCAGCGAGGCCAAGACATTGCCTTCCACATGCCGGTAGAGAGCTGGAATCGCCTTCCGTGAGAAAAAGTGGCGTTAGGGAACCTGCCACTGAGGAACCGCACATTGCACAAATTCACGGAAGGGGGCCGAGTCTACCAACTGAAAAGGCAGCAGTTGAAGCGCTAGCAATTTAGCCAAGCTAGCATTCAACCGCTGGGCATGTGGATGGCTGGGAGTGAACTTCTTTCGACGGTCCAGCAGCTGGGGCAGGGAAATTTGCCTGCTAGAATCGGACGTTGGTGTACTGCTAGCAGAGTGCCCGCAAGTACTTGGCTGTGACACACCTAATTCTACACCTTCATTCCTCTCAGTGCAGGTTTCAGAGAGGACTGAAGGTATAGTGGGATTGGAGATCCCAGCTGATGCAGTGCAAGGAGAGGTCCGCTTTGTTCTTTGGTGTGGGTCTTTAAGGTAGGCTTGCCAACGAGCTGCATGGCAGGTCAACATATGTCTGGTCAAGCATGTGGTGCCCAAGCTGGTGATGTTTTGGCCACGCGATATACGCTTGAGACATATGTTGCAAACAGCAGCTGTGCGATCTGATGCACTCGACTCAAAAAAGGCCCACACCAAAGAACTTTTTGAATAACGGGCAGAGGCAGCGCCCTGCACAGGCGGAGCTCTGCGGTGTGATTCCGTCGGTGTGCTGCCCTTACGCTGGCCCCCCGAGGGCATCCTGCCTCGTTGGAGATGTGCCTCCTCCTCATCCTCCTCCTCCTCCTCCTCTCTCCTATTAGGCACCCACGTGGAGTCAGTGACCTCATCATCCCCTCCCTCCTCATCACTGGAGCCAATCTGGCAGTATGCTGCAGCTGCTGGAACATGACTGCCAGATTGGTGTCCTTCTTGAGCATCCCCTCTCTCTGCTCTCACGCTACTGCCTTCCTCTAGCTGGGTATCATCATCAGACCCTTCGAAACGCTGGGCATCCTCCTGGAGCATGTACCCAACACTGTGCTCAAACAGTTCGGGGGACTCCTCAGGAGGACATGGTTGGTCTAGGGAAGGAGTGACTGATGATGACATTGATACCAGGGAAGGGGACGTTTTGGCAGCTGCTTTGCCAGTACCCTGAGCCTGGGTAAGAGAGGATGAGGAGGATGAGGAGGGCTTGGTCATCCACTCTACCAAGTCTTCGGCATGATGCGGCTCAACACGTCCAGCTGCCGAAAAGAAGGACAAGCGTGTCCCATGGCCACGTGCTGATGGCGATGCACCGCGTCCACGACCAGCACTGTTGTCTCTAGACACAGAGCCTGCTTGCCCTCTTTTATTGGCTCCTGACTGTCTGCCTTTCCTTGTTTGCCTTCCAGACATTCTAATGGCCTGCAGGGAGATGGGAAAACCAGCAATAAGGCCTAGCTTCAGGAGTATAATTTGCAGGAATCACACTACGCCTGCTGTAAGTGCTGCAAATGCCTGTTGGTGTAACACACCAGGAAAACACAGCAATACAGGCTAACTTCAGGTGTAATATGATCAGGAGGCACACTCCGCCCGCTGTAAGTGCTGCAAATGCCTGTTGGTGTAACACCAGGAAAACACAGCAATACAGGCTAACTTCAGGTGTATAATGTGCAGGAGGCACACTCCGCCCGCTGTAAGTGCTGCAAATGCCTGTTGGTGTAACACACCAGGAAAACACAGCAATACGGGCTAACTTCAGGTGTATAATGTGCAGGAGGCACACTCCGCCCGCTGTAAGTGCTGCAAATGCCTGTTGGTGTAACACACCAGGAAAACACAGCAATACGGGCTAACTTCAGGTGTATAATGTGCAAGAGGCTTAGCAACAATGACACTGACACTGTCCCCTGCCTATCCTTCTCTCTCTCTGCACACAAGGTTTATCAAAGAATATGACACTGACACTCTCCCTGCCTATCCTTCTCTCTCCCTGCATACAAGGTTTAGCAAAGAATGTGACACTGACACTGTCACCTGCCTATCCTTCTCTCTCCCTGCACACAAGGTTTATCAAAGAATATGACACTGACACTCTCCCTGCCTATCCTTCTCTCTCCCTGCACACAAGGTTTAGCAAAGAATGTGACACTGACACTGTCCCCTGCCTATCCTTCTCTCTCCCTGCACACAAGGTTTAGCAAAGAATATGACACTGACACTCTCCCTGCCTATCCTTCTCTCTCCTTACACACAAGTTTGAGGTACAAATAGCACTGACACTGTCCCTGCCTATGTAACTCTTTCCCTGCGCCGGAACACACTACACAAGGCCGCCGCGCTGGCGACCTTTTATAGTGTGGGGCGTGTGCTAAACCCCCTGAGCTATAATTGGCCACAGGCAACCTGCCTGTGGCCAATTATGGCTCTCCTAGCTGCCGGCGCTGTGATTGGCCAAGCATGCGGGGTCACAGTGCATGCTTGGCCAATCACAGCGCCGGGATTGCACTGCGATGGCGCAGTGTATTGTGGGCCGTTCGCGTCACTCGAATTTGGCGCGAACGGCCCAAATCGTTCAATGTTCGCCGAACGGTCGAACAGCCGATGTTCGAGTCGAACTTATGTTCGACTCGAACACCGAGCTCATCCCTAGTCCCCAGCGTCTGGTGCAAACCCATGTCTCCCATGGAGTGGTGACATAAGCCTGACCCCAGAGGCTACCCCTCAAAATTTTAGTCCTAATTGTGCCAAGACCTGCTCAAGGGAAGGGGAACATAAAACAATAAACTTTTTCATAAAACCCTCTAAACATGTACACATATACAATCCCTCCCATCACTGTCTAAGAACCACCCCATACTCAGCAGTCTTGACAGATGGATCTCCTGCAGAAGGGAAACAAAAAAAAACCACAACATCCTAACATATTTGTGTTAGTTTGGAATGAATGGGTCTATCAGCCGAGAGACCCATTCGCTCCAACGAGTAAAGTGATGCAAGTGTAAAAAAACCACAGCCGTTGCGCAACACTGCCACCTGGTGACAGTGCCGCGGTAATTACACTTGGTGAAATCTTCCTTCTTCCTGCGTCCCTATTCTGATTCTACCCCCAAAGTCTCTGTCTTTGAATTGTGAAAGAAGAGAGAACAAAACAAAACAGCTCTCCATCCTCCAAAGAGTAGAAAAAAAAAACACACAGGAGAGTCTCCTCTTACAAATAAAACTTCGGGTCAGGCAAGAACAGGGGCTTCAGATGCTTATCGAAAACCTCAATCGAATAGTCAAATTCCTCTCCATCTTTCCGGCAGATAAGCACCTTGTCCGCATGAATATGACGCCCCAACATCCAGTCTGCTCTGCAGTCTCTGAATTTTTTCGACACGGGTGGCGAACAGGACAAGTATCGCCGAGCATGAGGCACTTTAAGTTTCTCCCAAACAAACTCATCATACCTCCGCTGCCGCAGAACTTCAACCTCAAACAGTAAGTCCCGGGACAAGTAAGGATATTCCCATCCGTACTCACGAGCGACCCTCTGGCAGAAGAGTCGTTGCAGTCGGGCCAAAGGAGGCATTGTGGCCCGCTCACCTTCTCCTGGTTGAACGATGGCCTCCGGATGCCGAGGTACTTTCACTACCTCTGATGGCTTTGCTCTTGGTACCCGTAGTGATGCGCGTTGTGTCCCCGCCAACAAAACGGGTGATGATGCGGATTGTGGAAGAACAATTGGAGGACTAGGCTTCCTCGTAGACTCTGGGGCTTCCGCCCAGGGCGTGCTGTCTCCTATGGACATAGGCGAATATTGTGGTGCACGTAACACAGGTAACGGGCGTTTGTCCCAGCCCTTGTGATGAAAAAGTTTGTCTATTTCACCGTCATCTCCACAGTCCGACAGCGATTCTAGGTCGGAGGTGTCATACATCTCTGCGGGAAGGTAGTCTCTAGTAGACGTGGAACTACCTTCCCTGGCGGGCTCCATCGGCTGTGGACCCCCGACACCTCCAACCACCACCACAGTCCCAGCCCCTGGCTCACCTTGACCTTTTGAAGCACAGGGATGTCCAGGACTCTTCCAACCGGATCCATCCAGGCCCGGCAAGCGACGGGGTGAAGCTCGACCACGACCACAGGACGCCTGTACCAGGCCGACTTTCCTCTTCGGAGGTGGGAGCAGGGAATCTGTGGTGACCGAAGCAGCATCCTCTGATTTTTCTTTCTCAATCTCTGGTTGGGCAGTCACATCGCCCTGGTCAGTGCGTACGGGAACCTCCGCAAAGGCCTGAATCTCCCCTTCCGGAGTAGCGGTACCTGTGAGGCAGTTGAGGCGAAGGGCCCGAGGCCTTACTGTGGATGGCTCCACCTCAAATAAGAATTCTCTGCACGCCTCACAACGCCCGAATGGCTTCAGGTGGACCACCAGTCCCGAACATCCGGGACAGATCACGCCGAGGGCCTCCGTGTCTCTGCAGGTGTACAGAGCCAACTGCCCTCGGGGCCTGAGTCTTATCCCCGTGTCTGTAAGGGGAGCAGCAAAGGTAGTCATCTTCGTGGGGTAGGGAACCGCAATCCACGGGGAGCTTGAGGCCATCCCGACTGTCTGCTGCTCCATCACGCACTGACCACGCGCAGAAGTCTCCACGTGTATCTCCCCACATGGCCAGACTCCTCCCATGACTTGCACGTTTTCGCAGGCTTCCATCAAACTCCGCCCACGAACTGTGTAGTCACGGGGTGCCTCATGGCGCAGTGCAGTAAAAGCCCCCACATGTAGTACGTCACACGGCTGGACTTCTCCCTCTTCTCGCTCTTCCGCATGGGCCTTTCCCGTCTTAGGGTCATTTCCACGACTTTGAGCAGGGATGCACTTTGGCCGATCACATGGCCGACCCGCTCGGAACTCCTCCGGGCAGCAAAGTTCAGACACAGCCGTTCTTAATTCCAAGGTCAAAACACACATCATCCCGGACGAGCCCCCACGTGTAGCGGCCTCACCCCCTCTTCTTTGTCTAGGGGTATTTCATATGTGAGGGTGAGATGCGCTATGGCCCATGTCCTCCCCATGGCAGTGGGTGAGGTGAAGGCCAGTACCAGTTATTTTCCTCGGGCCTGTGCGTTTCAGTTAAGGACCAAGTCTTGCTGTGCTGACACTTCCCTTTGCTCCCATTAACCAGAGTATCACACACCGACTAAGGTCCAACTCTTGCTTTATTGTCACACTCACAATAAACAGTGCTTTACCAGCCAATTGGTTGAGACCCAATAACAGTTCGATACGGTGGGGTGAGCAGGTCAAGGCACTATCCTGATTGTACGCTAAACCACTGTGATTTCACCAACGGTTACTATAGCCTTGGCTAGAGAGAACATAGAACTTGCGAGTCTCTACCAGCGACTCAATAGAATGTAGATAGGAGTACCTTCCCTTGAAAAAAATATTTCTTAGGCCCGGTTTACACTGGTGCGTTGCGAGAACACTGCGAATCCACTGCGGTTTCCTGCATCGCACCCGACACGCACGCAAGTTCACATTTAAGGCTAGGTTCACACTGCTGCGATGTCAGAGTTCGCATGTGATCCGCACCGCACTGCAAGTGCACATCACAGGACCCTTTTTTTTGTCCGCAGCAGAATCGGATCGCATGGGTGTTCACACCCATGCGATCCGATTCCTGTCTGAGTTTGCAGATCGCACTGCGATATGTTAACTGATTTGGGGGTGTCATTAACTTTTACTTGACACTCCCAGCAGTTCACATAGGGCAGTGTGAACTGCTGCCGGGAAAACCTGCGATGCGGGAACCCGCAGTGGATTCGCAGCGTTCCCGCATCGCAGCAGTGTGAACTGAGCCTAAATCTGAAATAAATAGCTGGTGGTTCTGGTGCCGGACAACAGTAACTTCAAAGATACATAAGACAGAGCTCTCATGGAGGTAACAGAAAAAATACTTAACTAATATTATATATTGGGGTCAATGATATATATTTTAACCTCTAAAACACACATTGGTTTGGGTTTTGCAAAAAGAAAAAACAAAGCCTCCTATATACTATTTAGTCAATATTACTTCATCTTTTCATCATGCTTTTCTAATATTAGTTAAGTATTTTTTCTGTTACCTCCATGAGAGCTCTGTCTTATGTATCTTTGAAGTTACTGTTGCACCAGAACCACCAGCTATTTATTTCAGATTATAAATGGTAATGCAAGCAAATTTTTACTGTTTTTTGGACCTACCTTTCCTGTGGCAGCACTGGTGGCAGAGGCACTGTGACTGGACTGGAGTTGGCGGGCAAAATATGATCAATTATTCATGCTAACCTACCGCGGCGATGGGAGTTAGCATGCGGTAGGCTGGCTGCGCTGCTCTTCTCAGTGACTCACTGACTCCACCCCCCTGGAGCAGGGAGCTTGAGCACGACGTAGCCAGCGCCGCGGACTACAATTCCCATAATCAATAGCGGCGGCCGTCAGACGCGACGTCACGTGACAGACTGACGTCTGTTACTGTAGTGAGTCTGATTCAGTCATTCAGCGCCGCGGATGGAAACTCAGATAGCCGCGGCGCTGGCGGACATTTTTTGTGTTAAAACCAACAACTTAACTTGGGGGGGCACATGGGGGGGCACACAGTAAAATTGGGGGGGACGTGGCCCCCTCAGGTCCCACCCTGGTGACGCCCATGATATAGCCCTCTTATAAACAAATTAGCCAACCAGTACTAATAATGTGCAAAAAATAATAATATATATATATATATATATAAAAAAATATAAATATGTGCAGAAAAAATATATATACAGTATGTGTAGTCCACAAGTGCAAACAAATATAGGTGAAAATCAATGAGTCCATGAATACTCCTTAATGCTTCAAATTCATTCGCAAAAGATTCTTATTCCACACCGCTGTGAGTGAATCCTTCACCATTATCTCTACCACTGACCAGATATCCGTGAAGGATTCACTCACAGCAGCAGTGGCAGTGCGTCCATAGTGGGCGCAGGAGCGTCGCCCCCTCTCGCTCCTGCGCCCACTCACAATAACAATACATAGGTTCATGCATTGCATTACTATTCAGATGGCCGGCCCCCTGTTGAGCGCAGGCCATCTGAATAACAGTGGCTGGTTGGTTTTTGGAAGTGCCTATCAGAGCCAGCGGCTCTGATAGGCTTCCCGATTACAGCTGTAATCGGCTTCCAAATAGTTAACCAGAGGACGCACGGGAGTGCGTTCCCTGGTTAACACTGACAGGCGTTTCAGCCAATCAGGTTCGCCATGTCTGGTTACCAGTAACCTGATTGGCTGAAGCGACATAGAGGGCGGGAGAAGACATCGAGGACGGAAGAAGGACGGCGCTGACCCGAGGAAGGTAAGTGCAGGGCTGGGGGGACAAACTGGCTGTATTTGGGGGGGACAAACTGGCTGTATTTGGGGGGGACAAACTGGCTGTATTTGGGGGGGACAAACTGGCTGTATTTGGGGACAAACTGGCTGTATTTGGGGACAATCTGGCTGCATTTGGGGACAAACTGGCTGCATTTGGGGACAAACTGGCTGTATTTGGGAGGAAACTGGCTGCATTTGGGGACAAACTGGCTGTATTTGGGAGAAAACTGGCTGCATTTGAGGGGGCAAACTGGTGGCGTTTGGGCACAGTGGTTGCGTTTAATGGGCACAGTGGCGGCAATTGATGATTTTTTTTTTTCAGTTTGTTTGCGCCCCCCCAAAAATTTTGAGCACCAGCCGCCACTGCACAGCAGTATGGAATAAGAATCTTTTGGCACTGAATTTGAAGCATTAACGAGTATTCACGGACTCATTGTTTTTCACCTTTATTTATTTGCACTTGTGGACTACACATATATATATATATATATATATATATATATATATATATATATATTTTGCACATATTTATATTTTGTTGTTTATATATATTTTTTGTACATAATTAGTATTGGTTAGCTAATTTGTTTATAAGAGGGAAAAATAGGTTTATTGAGCGCAGCTATCCGCTAATAGTATTGCATTTGCTAAAAGCTGAAGTTTAATCTGCATATTTTTTTAATTTTCTGGTTCCTCCTTTCATCCCTCATCAGCATGCTAATGGTATTTTGAAATAAAGCCCTTCTGTTTTCATTATGTATATGATATGGTGTTTGCGTTTCTCAGAGCAATGCAGGCAGATCATGGCTGGTGAGAGGGGCTCTATATAGCTTCCTGAAAACGGCAGACCACCCTAGGTGGTGCCCACATGTGATGCTAAGCCTTCATGATTAAAAGATCTGTGAGAAAATGAAAAAGGGAATCAGCAATTGTATTAGCCAAATCCGGAACATGTTTGGCCAAAATCTGCAGATTTTAATACTAAAAAATGGACTAGGGAAGCAGCAGGTGGGGATACTGAAGATAAATGGTTTATGACATGAACCAACCATAAATTGTCAGTCCGAAAAACAGACTTTTGTTTTTCAAATGCTCTCCCCACAGTTCCATGGCCAAAATAATGGGAAATAACTCTAGCAGGGTGAGGTTTTGCATGAAAACTGCTTGGACCCATGAGACCAGCCACACTTCTGTGGACCAATGCCCCTGAAAATAAGCACCATAACCCCATGATTGTATCACCCTAAATCTGCACATCAATACACTGTGATTGTCTACCGTTTCTTTATCTGGTTGTATTAGGGACAACAGATATACAAATTCACATTTCCAAAATTTGTCCTTAAAATCTGGTAAGATGTGCATACCCAAAGGTGAAATTGAAGGTGTTAGGCCCATATGGCTCAAAAAAGCCTTAATCGCTTCTATTAACCACTTGCTTACTGGGCACGTAACCTGCCTGGCGGTATGATTCTGTCAGATTTTAGGTGCTGAAAGCGGTACCATTATTCTGCAAGGAAATTTGGTGTTTTATATTGTAGGCCTGTAATTCTTAGGAATAACTCACTTAAATCTGTCCAAACAAGAGTCTGATAAAGTAAAAAAAAAAATCATAAATAACTATAAAATAATTATAACAAATAATAATATTATAATAATAAAAGTGTTTTTCAGTGTTTGATGACGAATTTCCCCACAAATCGCTATCGCTCAATTCTGCGAGTGATTCTAATTTATTATCGCTGTTTTCTAGCTGGTCTAAAACTACTTTTGACATAAAGGGACACTTTTTGGTTGCTATGGACAATCTCCAAATTCCAGGCAGAAAGAACAGTTTTTATTATATAAAAGTGCATGCAGGACACTGGGCAGACCACTAGGGACAAAGGGGGTGTGTAATTTTTTTATACAGTACTGTAATTTGTAAGATTACAGTGTACTGTATGTGTACTGTGTTTTAACTTTTTCGAATTTGGCACCCATCTCCGTCCCTGTGCGTCGTAACGTCGCAGGGAATGGAGCTCGACTGCACTCGGGCACTGTATGAATCGAGCGAGGAGACAGCTCGCACACACTGCGGGGAGGCATCGCAGGATCCAGGGGAGAAGGTAAGTAACTCTGCCTGGATTACTGCGATGCAATCCCGAGTCTGGCTCGGGGTTACCGCTTTTGGTGCTGAAATTTAACCCCGAGCCAGGGGGGTATTTGAATTACAATTGCGCGGTCATCCAACACTGTACCCAAATGACATTTTTATATTTTTTTTCCCACAAATAGAGCTTTCTTTTGGTGGTATTTGATCACCTCTGCGTTTTTTCTTTTTTGTTAAAAAAATGTAAAAAGACTGATTAAAAAAAAAAAAAACGTATTATATTTTTTTATTTTGTTATAAAATTTTGCAAACAGGTAATTTTTCTCCTTCATTGATGTACGCTGATGAGGCTGAACTGATGAGCACTGATGGGCTGCACTGATGGGCACTGATAGGCTGCACTGATGGGCACCAATGGGCTGCACTGATGGGCACTGATAGGCGGCACTGGTGGGCACTGATAGGCGGCACTGGTGGGCACTGATAGGCGGCACTGAGAGGTGGCAATGATGAGTGGCACTGAAGGGCATTGATAGGTGGCACTGGTGGACACTGAGAAGTGGCACTAATATGTGGCATTGATAGGTGGCACTGATAGCTGGCAGTGATGGGCACTGATAGGTGGCAGTGATGGGCTCTGTTGAGTGGCAGTGATGGGCACTGATGAGTGGCAATAATGGGCACTGGTAGGTTACACTGATAGGCAACATTACTAGATGGCACTGATAAGGCACTGATTGGCATCACAGGTGGGCATTGATAGGTGGCACTGTGGGCATTGATAGGTGGCACTGTGGGCAATGGCAGGTGGCACTGGAAGGCGGAATTTGTGTGCACTGATGAGGCAGATGTGCCTCCTTCCTCTTCGGGACCGATGTCCCTTGTAAACCAGCCGGTGGTCGGCTTTTTCAGCGAGAGGAGAAAAAAAAAAGATTACCGATCCTTTGTTTACATCATGTGATTAGCTGTCATTGGCTGACAGCTGTTCACGTGGTAAGGGTCCGGGACTGGCCCCTTACACAGATCTGTGATCCACCGAGTCTCAGTGACTCGGTGATCACAGCGCGCGCCTCGCACGCCCTGCAGGGGGAGCGCGTTGTGCATGCAAAGGGGAGGACGTCTATTGACGGCCTCCCAGATTTTGAGGTCCGCGCTGTTGCCGTCATTTGACTATAGCGCGGGTCTCTAGTGGTTAATCTATCATCTGACACTGGAAGAGATGTTGCTTCTGCCCTCCTACCCCACACCTGGCCACAATCATACTCACTAATTTTGGGCATTTCTCTTGGTACTCGGGTGGGCTGCGTCAGATCATGCTGCCCGTTATTGATCATTTGCGCCATGTTTGCTCAATGCCATGTTCAGGGATCAGATGTCAAGGTTGAACTGGCAAGCCTTGTAGGCCTTTACCAGGCTTGAGCGTTGTCAGTCTGCAGCATCTGGGAGTCCGTGGCATGTTTAGTATTGCTTGAAGCTGTTATATTCAATGGTAGCGCATGAGAAGCAATAGTAATAGGTGCACTTTGAGATGCAGACAGCGAAACAGGTCTGGACCGTGGAATGTCATCAGTTAAATTATTCTGGACTTGTGGTTGCAGTACTGGGGGTGATACATAGGTGGCAGGCTAGTGTCATTACAAGTGCTGAGTTGTTAGAAATTCTGTATATAGCCCTACAGAACAAACAGTGCACAGTCCACATGGGCTTTCTGCTTAACTGCAGACAAGAAACATGAACTTTCTTTTACACAGAGAAAAAACATAGCGTTTACTATGGAGCAGCTACAAATTTATAAACACTGCCATCTACTGGCTAATGTAGTTGTTGCACAAAATACATGAGTATTGTATTCCAACATGAGTAAATGAGTCAAAGGAGGATTGAGCAGGGAAGGGTTAAAGTGCACATTGTGTAATACACTTGGGAAGTGACAGAAGTGGCAGGTACAGAGCTTGTGACTCAGGGTTGTCAAACTCAATTTAGTTGAGGGCCGCATCAGTATTATGGTTGCCCTTAAAGGACCGGTTGTATTTGTAAGAGTACATACATTTATCCAGGGCTTTTCTTTTCTTAGAATTGGTACAGGAACTCAACCACAAATTGCACTACCAGTGGGAGGACCTTAAAGGAGCAATAAATACCAGGAGTGCGTTGTGTGCAGAGTTCAGGGGTGCGCTATGTACCAAGTGCAGGATTCAGGGGTGTGCTATGTACAGAGTGCAAAGTTCAAGGGTGCAATGTGTACAGAGTGCAGGGTTGAGGAGTGTGCTATCCACAGCGTGCAGGGTTCTGGCTAAAAAAAAAAAACCCTAGGTGCGAGGGCCACATGAAATGGCCTGGTGGGGCGGGTTCGGCCCTCGGGCCTTGTGTTTGACACCTGTGGCTTATGTTATTATTAAAGCCGGAGGTCCTGGAAGTGCTGCACCTTCTCCTTGAATGAGATCTGTGACTAAAGCTGGGCTGAGGTGGGTCTATGGTCTTGCAGGACCTGCGGGGCTCTACTGTGTTAATAGCCTGTCTAGAGGAAGGAGGGGGAATAACAGCAACTGGATCAGGTGGATCGCACGAGAGAAGGAGAATGAGTAAGGCAGCATCGCCTCCATCCACCATTTGTTAGAATTGCTTTGTGTCCATGCTGGGCAGGGAGATCTATTCATGTGGGAGCCAGAAGTCCAAAGAGGACATGCTCCCGCTCACAGGTAATTCCATACTCCACCACCTAGCTCACCCACTTTAGAGCTTAAAGGGGAACTTTGCACTACCCAATACCATGCTTAAGCCAGTCAGGAGTCCCTTTTCTTATTGTGCAAGGGCTCTTACAGAATCTCAATTTGTACACACAGACCAGTATGAGTCAAATAAATCACTCACTTTTCTCCAGATAGACACAGTTTTTTAATTTGTAACTAGAGTTGAGCGGACACCTGGATGTTCGGGTTCGACGGGTTCGGCCAAACTTCGGAAAAAAGTTCGGGTTCGGGACCGAACTTTAACCCGAACCCGGACCCGAACCCGAACCCCATTGAAGTCAATGGGGACCTGGACTTCCAAGGACTAAAAAGGCTCTAAAAAAGTAATGAAAAGGGCTAGAGGGCTGCAAATGGCAGCAAAATGTTGTTAAGAGCATGGCAAGTGCTCTGCAAACAAATGTGGATAGGGAAATAACTTAAAATAACATAAAAAAAATAAAAAAACATGCTAGAGGCCCCCTTTTCAGCAGAAGAGGTACGGGAAGTCATTAAGAACCTCAGAAACTCAACGGCACGATGCCACACATATGGTGGGAATGCCCCAGAATACGCCCTTTCTGGAATAAATTATTCAATTTTATGGATAAGCTAGTGGGAAAATAAAATACTTTGAAATAAAAATGTAGCGGGGTGCTAAATTTAAGGGAAGTGTTTGAGTGGTAAATAGGCTCAAACACCCTAATTCTGTAGGATTCATGGACCATTTTGTCCTCGGGGGACAGTATTGGTATGCAGTTCCCTGCGGCCTACAGGTGGCGCTGCCATGGTAGGCTAGGGTTGAACCGCCGATACAGTGCTGTGCCTTTTGTGTCCCCTCTTGGCAGTAGTACAGTGGGGCGGGGAACCTGCTGTGCATGCCGGGAGAGCATATAAAAGGGGCAGACCTTTGGCCTGGCGGCTGATGTCCAGTGGGGTCCACGCCCAGGTGCCTTCGGCCTGGGTGCATGTGTTCCTGTTCCATCTCGGGTACCTTTAGCCCGGGGTGAGGTACTATCCTGGAGTTCCTGCTGCCCTGGGTATGGAGGCCTAGGTGCGGGAGTAAAGCCTGGAGTCCAGAGCCTTCGTCTGGAGTCCGCTAAGGGTCGAGGAGTCTTAGGGTGCCGCCTCGTGTAGGGGACCATGTTCCAGGGAAGGGAGGATCATTCTGATGGACCGATGCGGGAGTCACGGTGAAGGAAGGGTCTGTTGACTCCCTGGAGAGATGTCTTCCCCTTGATATGGGCTAGGTTCGTAGAAGGAGGAGCTCAAGGTCATCTTGACTGTATCAGAGGCCTTATTCACCCGGCCCGTGGCAGGGGCCTTATACACCCTGGTCTGTGGCAGAGACCAAAGTTCTCCAGGTCCGTGGCAGGGGCCTTGTACACCCGGTCTGTGGCAGAGACCAACCTCAAGGTCTGTGGCAGAGACCGTGCACCTAAAACTGTTTGAGAAACCTAAGCAGTGAAGTGAATGTGCTACGTTTGTGCCTGGACCTCCTCCACACCTTAAGCTGTCCTGTTTCTTTGCTCTAACCTTTTCTATCCGAGTAGAGTTTATTTTGCCATGAGAGAATAAGAGTTGTAATTTCAGCTGGTGTGGAGATTGACTTTACTGGGAATTAAAGGACTTGCCTCTACCTACAGTAGAGGTGAGAATCATCCTCTGGAGGAGTTTTGACTCCGGCTGTGGACACGGCCCGTCAAGTACACCGCTCAACCTCTTTATATAGGAGGGTACGGGCTGGTAGTGCGGTGTGCCTTTCTCCCTCCTGCGAGGAGCCAACAACATAAAGGCAGGTAAGGGGGAAAGGATCTGTGCGCTACAAAAAAATAAAATAAAAATTATAATCTTGACCTAGGAGGACGAGGTCCATATGGAGTAGGAGGTTGAGGTGGCGGTGGATGTGGCTGTGTAGGTGGAAGCGGCGGTGGAGGAGGACGAGGTAGCCAACACTGGTTCAAAAATACAACAATGGCTGGGTAAGGCCGGTGATGTGTCGAATTCTGTCCCCCGTCAAATAGTGTCCACCCTGTACTGCGCTTGCTCAGTATGTAGGACAAGGGGATTTCGAAAATCTCCCAAGACGAACGGCGCCTGCGTGGTGAGTTCAGGTGAAGGCCACACCATCCGTGGTTCAAGCCGAGCCAAGTGAGGCCGTGCCCGAAGCGTGGCGATCGAACCGAGCCCGTGAGGGGCCCTGTTACTATGTGCTACCGTATGTCCACTTGGATGGTGGGGCTTGAACCTGCACTCACGGCGCAGGCGCCGTTCATCTTCGGAGATTTTGTGTATCTCCTTGTCCTCTGTACTGCGCAAGCGCTGCGCCTTCGCAGTATGGGCCGGACACAATCCGATGGCCGGACAGTTTTTGTCACAACACCGGTATACATGTCTATTCTGCACAAGGTACGGACAAGTCCTGTGGGATCCATGCCTGGTTCATTTTAATGAACGTGAGCTTGTCCACATTGGCTCTGGACAGGCGGCTGCGCTTGTCTGTGATAACGCCCCCTGCCGTGCTAAATACACGTTCAGATAATACACTGGCTGCAGGGCAGGCCAGCACCTCCAAGGCATAAAGGGCAAGCTCAGGCCATGTGCCCAATTTGGAGACCCAGAAGTTAAAGGGGGCAGACCCGTCATCCAGTACGTGTAGGCCTGTGGACACATACTGCTCAACCATGTTGGTGAAATGCTGCCTCCTGCTAAGACGTTCCATCTCAGCTGGTGGTGCTGGTTGTTGTGGCGTGCTGACAAAGCTTTTCCACATTTCAGCCATGCTAACCCTGCCTTCTGAGGTGCTGCCGGTGCCCCGGCTGCGTTGGCGACCTCTTCCTCCTCCTCTGCCTTCGCCTTGTGCTTCCACCGTACGCCCGCTGTCAGGTGGGAATGCCACCAGCAGCGCGTCTACCAGCGTGCGCTTGTACTCGCACATCTTACGATCCCGCTCCAGTGAGGGAATTAAGGACGGTACGTTGTCCTTGTAACGGGGATCCAGCAGGGTGGCCACCCAGTAATCAGCACCAGTTAAAATGTGGGCAACTCGGCGGTCATTGCGGAAACACTGCAGCATGTAATCGCGCATGTGTGCCAGGCTGCCCAGAGGCAAAGAAAAGCTGTCCTCTGTGGGAGGTGTATCGTCTGTGTCCTCTGTATCCCCCCAGCCACGCACCAGTGATGGCCACGAGCTGGTCTGGGTGCCACCCTGCTGTGAAAATGGCTCCTCCTCCTCCTCCTCCTCCTCCATCTCCTCCTCTACCTCGTCATCCTCCAGAACTGTGCCCTTTCTGCCGGACAATTGTGTACCTGGCGTTTGTTGGTGCAGGAACCCACCCTCGTAGCCACTTGTGAAAGACTGCCCTGAAAGCCTTTGAAATGATCCCGCTTCCTCCTCCTCCTCCTCATCCTCCTGTGCCACATCCTCTTCCATCATCGCCCGAAGCGTTTTTTCAAGGAGGCATAGAACTGGGATAGTAACGCTGAGAACGGCGTCATTGGCACTGGACATGTTGGTGGAGTACTCGAAACAGCGCAACAAGGCACACAGGTCTCGCATGGAGGCCCAGTTATTGGTGGTGAAGTGGTGCTGTTCCGCAGAGCGACTCACGCGTGATTGCTGCAGCTGAAACTCCACTATCGCCTGCTGCTGCTCGCACAGTCTGGCCAGGATGTGCAAGGTGGAGTTCCACCTTGTGGGCACGTCACATATGAGGCGGTGAGCGGGAAGGCCGAAGTTACACTGCAGCGCTGACAGGCGAGCAGCAGCAGGGTGAGAACGCCGAAAGTGCGCACACACAGCCCACACTTTCTGCAGCAGCTCTGGCATATTGGGGTAATTTTTAAGGAACCTCTGGACCACCAAGTTCAGCACATGTGCCAGGCAAGGGATGTGCGTCAAACCGGCTAGGCCCAGAGCTGCTACGAGATTTCGCCCATTATCGCACACCACCAGGCCGGGCTTGAGGCTCACTGACAGCAACCACTCATTGGTCTGTTGTTCCATGTCCCTCCACAAATCCTGCGCGGTGTGGGGTTTTTCCCCGAAACAGTAAAGTTTTAAAACTGCCTGCTGTCGTTTACCCCTGGCTGTGCTGAAGTTGGTGGTGAAGGTGTTACGCTGACCGGATGAGGAGGCGGTAGAGGATGAGGAAGCGGAGTAGGAGGAGTTAGCAACAGGAGGCAAACTGAAGCGCCCTGCAATCCTCGGTGGTGGAAGGACATGCGCCAAACTGCTATCTGCCTCAGGCCCAGCCGCCACTGCATTTACCCAGTGTGCTGTTAGGGAGATATAACGTCCCTGACCGTGCTTACTGGTCCACGCATCCGTAGTTAGGTGGACCTTGCCACAGATGCCGTTGCGCAGTGCACACCTGATTTTGTCCCCCACTTGGTTGTGCAGGGAAGGGATGGCTCGCCTGGAAAAATAGTGTCGGCTGGGCACGACGTACTGTGGGACAGCCAATGCCATCAGGCTTTTAAAACTCTGCGTCTCCACCAGACAGAATGACAGCATTTCAAAGGCCAGGAGTTTTGAAATGCTGGCATTCAGGGCCAGGGATCGCGGGTGGCTAGGGGGGTACTTCCTCTTCCGCTCCAATGTTTGGGAGATAGAGAGCTGAACGCTTCCATGGGACATTGTGGAGATGGTTGGTGACCCAGGTGGTAGTGTTAATGGCAGATCCTCTGTTTGCGGGGTGGCAGGTGCCACTGTCACTACAGAGGTGGATGAAGAGGCCGAGACTGCAGCAGAAGAGGAAGCAGGAGGAGCCAGAGACCTTTCTTGGTTTTTGAGGTGTCTACTCCACTGCAGCTCGTGCTTTGCACTTAGATGCCTGGTCATGCAGGTTGTGCTCAGGTTGAGAACGTTTATGCCTCGCTTCAGGCTCTGATTGCACAGCCTGCAAACCACTCGTGTCTTGTCATCAGCACATTGTGTGAAGAACTGCCACGCTAGGGAACTCCTTGGACCTGGCTTTGGTGTGCTCGGTCCCTTGCTGCGTTGGGCAGTAGCAGACATACTGTCTAGGGGACGGACGCTCCGCTTTTGCACCCTGCTCCCTCTTCTGCTGTGCTGGTGGCTCTGTGCGACCACCGCCTCTTCCTCCAAACTACACTGGTCCCCTGCATAACGTTGATTCCATGTGGGGTCGAGGACCTCATCGTCCTCCACATCATCTTCCACCCAGTCTTCACCCCTGCCCTCCTTGTCTGTCTGCACAATTGCGAAAGCAGCAGCAGTTGGCACCTGTGTTTTGTCATCATCCGAGACGTACTGCGATGGTCCTCCCATGTACTCATCATGAAACATAAGTGGTTGGGCATCGGTGCACTCAATCTCTTCCACTTCTGGGGCAGGGCTAGGTGGATGGCCCTGGGAAACCCTGCTAACAGAGTCATCGAAAAGCAGAAGAGACTGCTGCATGATTTGGGGCTCAGACTGCTTGGCTGATTTGCAAGGGGGTGAGGTGAAAGACTGATGGACATGGGTTTCAGGTGCCAACTCTGATCTTTCATCAGAAGAGTGGGTGGGAGACAATGTGAAGGAACCTGAGGCACTGTCAGCAACCCAATCTACTATCGCCTGTACTTGTCCTGGCCTAAACATTCGTACAGCCTCATTAGGCGCGACAAAATACCGCCGCAGGCTCGGTCGCCTACTCGCACCTGAGGAAGGTGTTTCACTTGTGCGTGTATCTGGCACAGATCCACCACGTCCTCTCCCTGCAACAGGAGCTCCACCAGCAGCACCACGACCGGGGCCACCACGTCCCTTTGACCTTCTCCTCATATTTTCCAAATTTAGGATCTTGCCCTAAATGTTTTTTTTTGGAAGAGCAGAATACACCCACAGTACGTAACCGCTGAATCGCACAGCTACAGAACTGCAGAAAATGCTATTCAAAAAAAAATTTTTTTTTTTAGTATAGCACAGTAGGAGAAAACTATATAGAAATTGTTTATTTCACACACCTCCAAATATGTATAACACACTGCAAACAATTTTTTGTGCCTCTAAGCGGCGTTTTTTGGAAGAGCAGAACACACCCACAGTACGTAACCGCTGAATCGCACAGCTACAGAACTGCAGAAAATGCTATTCAAAAAAAAATGTTGTTTTTTTAGTATAGCACAGTAGGAGAAAACTATATAGAAATTGTTTATTTCACACACCTCCAAATATGTATAACACACTGCAAACTATTTTTTGTGCCCCTAAACGGTGTTTTTTGAAAGAGCAGAACACACCCACAGTACGTAACCGCTGAATCGCACAGCTACAGAACTGCAGAAAATGCTATTAAAAAAAAATGTTGTTTTTTTATATATAGCACAGTAGGAGAAAACTATATAGAAATTGTTTATTTCACACACCTCCACATATGTATAACACACTGCAAACTATTTTTTGTGGCCCTGAATGGCTCTTTTTGCAAGCGTACATTAAAGTGCAAATTTTTATTTTATTTTTTTTGCCCTAAACGGGTCTTTTTTTGCACGAGCAAAATAAAATGCTAATTTTTTATTTTTTTTGCCCTATGGGTCTTTTGGAAAAGAGCACAATAAAGTGCCTTTTTTTTTTTCCCCTAAATGCATATTTTTCCAAGAGCAGAATACACCCACAGTATGGAAACGGTGTATCGCTCAACGTAATATGCAGTGCTGGTGCACTGAGCTTGCAGATAAAAGGTAGATTTTCTCTGACACTGGGCTCATGGCAGTGTAAAACGACTGTGCACTGCAACACAAACAGGTAAACCTATGCAGATCGCTGATTTTAATCTCTGAATCTGGACTCCTATATAATATTCTCTCTCCCTGAAAGCACCAGCAGGAACCTGGCCCTACACTACACGATCTCTCTATCTTTTCCCTCAGATTGCAGAATCAGGACTACCTCATGTATTTTACAATCTCTCCCTATTAGCAACAGCAGCAGCCAAGATCCTCTCCCTATCTATTCTGAAGCAGAGTGACGTGTGTGCTGTGTGCATCTAGCTTATATAGAAGCTGGGTCACATGTTGCACTGACCAATCACAGCCATGCCATTAGTAGGCATGGCTATGATGGCCTCTAAGGGCACACCAGCTAATCAAAAGGTGATTGGCTGGCTCCTAAAGCATTTCTAAATGCGTAATTAGATTGCCGAACCCGAACCCGGACTTTTGCGCAAAGTCCGGGTTCGGGAAAAAGCTAAAGTTCGGTACGAACCCGAACATTACAGTTCGGGTTCGCTCAACACTATTTGTAACAGCAGAAATAAGTGCAGGATTAATGCTGAGATTTCTTATTAGGCAGCCAACATGCACTGCAGATACTAAAGCATGGAATCTCCTGGATGAAGTGTTCATTCCAAAAATTTGGATTTTATAAAAATAAAATAAAAATAATGAAATAAAATAAATGATAAACTTACAAAATGAAAAAAAAAAAGGACAAAAACACTATATTTTCCCCTTATAATAAAAATTTTGCTAACGCATAAATGAAACTGTAGGTAAGAACAGCCGTATTAGAATTTCATAATTTCCCGTAAGAACCAGAGACCATTGTACAATAACACATGATGTCTAATCACAGATGGGGCCAGAATGACTTCATCTAAGAAGCTGAAACCAGTTCATTAGTTATTTTCATATGGACACCATCAAATCTTTGTTGGCTTGCTGTTGCTTTCTATCCTACAAACCAATGTTAAATATCTTAATGACAGAATTTTTTATTTTTTTGAAAAGACACAGGAAATACATATTAAACCAGATGTTACTCAACAATATTGTTCATTTGTCGACTCAGATAGCTGAAATAGAAATAAAACAGCAACTAAAATATTGAAAATGTTACAGATGTGACATCTGTTCTTTACTTTTCCCAGAGGCATAATCACTCTCTACTCTGCAGCTAGGAAAGAACTTGTGTCCCCCCCCCCCCAAACCCACCCCACAATTACTGGTCAAAGATAAACTGGTTCCAATTAGGTGCACATGGTTAGAGGCAGGTGTGCACGGTGACCCTTTGAGAGGGAGATGACTAGGCTGTGCATTCTGCTTTGTAGCGTGTACAGCTGCAACCCCCTCTCCAGAGAATCCAGTGCACAGAATAAAGATGGCGATTGTCTGATATGTCCTCAGATGCTTCACAAGATTACCCATTCTGACATGCCTAACAGATGTATGAAAGACAGGATTTCCACCACTGCATTTCATATGATACTTCCAACTTGTCTTGAAATAACAACTGGGGACTTAATAAAAAGTCCATAGTGTTAGTTTTCTAAAATGTTAGTGTTCAGATGACATCCATTATAAATCAATGTATAGTCAGGGGTTGGGGGAGGGGGGAGTTGAGGAAATGACATCATCTGGCTTCCCAGTAGTAGTCTGAACAATATGTTGGGAACACAATCAGTTTTAACATGAGTTTAAAAAAAAAGACATGTAGCAACCTTTGATACATTTAAGAGGTTGTCTTGTTGTAATGCACATCTTTGATCTCTCAGTCACTATATACAGTAACTGTGAATAAAGCTGTCAGCAGATATAAAGTGCAGGCCAAAAGAGAAACCTTTAGCCATTAGGGTACTCTATGTTAGGCCCCTTTCACACTGAGGCGCTTTTCAGGCGCTATTGTGCTGAAAATAGTGCCTGCAATGCCCCCCGAAAAAGCTGCCCCATTGTATCCAGTGTGAAAGCCCAAGGGCTTTCACACTGGAGCGGTGCACTTGCAGGAGGGTAAAAAAACTCCTGCAAGCCGCATCTTTGAGGCGCGATAGGAGCGGTAAAAATACCGCTCCTATAGCGCCTCTGCCTATTGAAATAAATGGGGTAGCGCCTCCAAAACGCCCGCAAAACGCCACAAAGAGACGTTATTGCGGGCGTTTTTAACCCTTTTTCGGCCGCTAGCGGGGGTTAAAATACCCCCGCTAGCGCCCGCAAATCACAGCAAAAATGACGGTATAGCGGCGCTAAAAATAGCGCCGCTATACTGCCAGCGCATCCAGCGCTTCAGTGTGAAAGTAGCCTCAGTGTTTCTCAACTCCAGTCCTTAAGGCGCCCCAACAGGTCATGTTTTCTGGACTTCCCTCAGATGAAACGGCTGTGGTAATTATTAAGGCAGTGAAACTGATCAAATCACCTGTGCAAAATAATGGAAAGCCTGAAAACGTGACCTGTTGGGGCGCCTTGAAGACTGGAGTTGAGAAACACTGCTCTATGTGCTACACGGTGACCAGCCAGGAAGGAAGCCATTAAGGCCCCTTCCACACGGGGGCAGGGAGGTGCGCTGGCGGTATAGCGGCGTTATTTTTAGCGCTGTTATATCGCTGTTTTTGCCGCGATATTCAGCCGCTAGCAGTGCGGTTTTAACCCCTGCTAGCAGCCAAGAAAGGGTTAAAACTGCCCGCAATGCGCTGCTGAAGCAGCACATTGCGGGCGGTATAGCCGCGCTGTCCCATTGATTTCAATGGGCAGCAGCTTTAAAGGAGCGGTAAACACACCGCTCCAAAGATGCGGCTAGCAGGACTTTTGGAACGGTCCTGCTAGCGCACCGCTTCAGTGTGAAAGCCTTCGGGCTTTCACATTGAAGACTGCAGGGCAGGATTTTTTCAGGCGTTTTTCAGGCGCTATTTTTAGCGCCAAAACGCCTGAAAAATGCCCCAGTGTGAAAGGGGCCTAATGGTCCAGGCTGGGAACTCAGGTCATCAACTTTTAGGCTGGACACACAGGGGTTGATTTACTAAGGCAAATCAACTGTGCACTTTGGAAGTGCAGTTGAACTCTGCAAGGGCATTTGCTCCAGAGAATAGTAAATGTGAAGGGAAGCTTTGCTTTTCAAATAATACCCACTTGCCGACCGCCGCACAAACATATACGTCGACAGAAAGCCACGGACAGGCAAATGGGAGTACAGGTACGTCCCTTTAAATTTACTGCCGTGTGGTCCTGCAGCGAGCTCCGTGACCGTGCCCGCGGGACCCGCGGACTCGATATCCGCCGGTGTCCCGCGATCGTGTCATGGAGCTGAAGAACAGGGAGATTTCGGTGTAAACACATCTCCCCGTTCTTCCTAGTGACATGTCACTGATCATCTGCTCCCTCTCATCGGGAACAGCGAACAGTGATGTGTCACTCGTAGCCACGCCCCCTAACAGTTAGAACACATCCATAGGACACACTTAACCCCTTCCTAGCCCCCTAGTGGTTAACCCCTTCACTGCCAGTCACATTTACACAGTAATCAGTGCATTTATATAGCACTGATCGCTGTATAAATGTGAATGGTCCCAAAATAGCGCCAAAAGTGTCCGATGTGTCCGCCATAATGTCGCAGTCATGATAAAAATCGCTGATCGTCACCATTACTAGTAAAAAAAAAAATATTAACAAAAATGCCATAAAACCATACCCTTTTTTGTAGACGCTATAACTTTTGCGCAAACCAATCAATAAACACTTATTACAATTTTTTTTACCAAAAATATGTAGAAGAATTTGTATTGGCCTAAACTGAGGAAAAACTTTGTTTTTTTATATATTTTTTGGGGATATTTATTATAGCAAAAAGTAAAAAATATTTAATTTTTTTTCAAAATCTATTTTTGTCTATATCGCAAAAAAGAAAAACCGCAGAGGTGATCAAATACCAATAAAATAAATCTCTATTTGTGGGAAAAAAAGGATGTCAATTTTGTTTGGGAGCCATGTCACACGACCACGCAATTGTCAGTTAAAGCGACGCAGTGCCGAATCGCAAAAAGTGCTCTGGTCTTTGGCCAGCTAAATGGTCCAGGGCTGAAGTGGATACCCAATCACATGCAAGAAAAAAAAAAAAGCATTTTTGTTTGCACATGATTGGATAGTAAAAGCCAGCAAAGCTTCTTCTCATTTACTAAGTCCTAGGGCAAATGCCTTTGCAAAGTGCACAGCCTTTTTACCTTTTCTAATTGACTTAACTAATTGATTTATTAGCTGAACTACGCATACGTGTATATCAGCCACATCTAAAGGAGAGAGTCATCAGTACACAAGTAATATTTGCTGTTTTGCAGTCTACTTGTAGATGTTCTTTCCTTTTTTATTTTAAAGACTCTAACTTAAAACACATTCATTTAGGAGTATTTTGCTTATTTGTTTTCCATTGCACACCCTGGGAGTTATTTACAAAAGGCAAATCCACTTTGCACTACAAGTGCAAACTACAAACTACTAGCACTTTGCACTTGTAGTTTGCACTTGTAGTGCAAAGTGGATTTGCCTTCTGTAAATAACCCCCTATGTGTACCACATATCTCCACACTAAGGTTTCCCTTTCTCTCAATTTTCTGAAGTTGGGGGTATGTAATGTAACTACAGGTCAACTCAAGTGTTTTATGAAAAGCCTTCTACAACTAAAAGGGACAGTACAAGTTCAGCATTCCTGTACTGGTGGCTAAAATATACTCTAAAGCCCTGTACACACGATCGGTTTTACCGATGAAAACAGTCCGATGGTCTGTTTTCATCGGACAAACCGATCGTGTATGGGCCCCATCAGACTTATTTCCATCGGTAAAAAAAAATAGAACATGTTTTCAATTTTTCCGATGGAAAAAAAAAACGATAGGAAATTCCGATCGTCTGTGTGGAACTCCATCGGAGAAAAAACCTACGCATGCTCAGACTGAATTAGGAGACGGGAGCGCTCGTTCTGGTAAAACTAGCGTTCGTGATGGAGATAGCACATTCATCGGACTGAAAAGCACGGAGACTGAAAAGCATGAATCGGCTCTCACCAAACTTTTACTAACACGCGGTAACACGAAATCAGCAAAATCAGCCCAAAGGGTGGCGCCATTGGATTTGAACTTTCCATTTATAGTGCCGTCGTACGTGTTGTACATCACGGCGTTTGGGACGGTCGGAATTTTGTCTGATGGTGTGTAGGCGAGACTGATGGAAGTCAGCTTCATCGGAATTTGATTCCATCGGAAATCTGATCGTGTGTACAGGGCTTTACTCCCAGGTTTTGGTGATGGGAGATACAGTAGCTGTGTTATCCATAAAATGGTTAATCTGAAAAGTTTTACCAAGTGCACAACTCTGGAGGCAAACAGAAGGAAAAAAAATATCAAAAAGATATGATCTTGGTCCCTAGCTTTCTTGACTGAAACGACTGTATGAAATATGAAAGCGCCTGGTGTTTCTCTGATGTTTACGACAGATGAAGACATCTTTATTACATCTCCCAGTGACATTTATAAATCATCACAAAGAGAGCTATCTATTTTGATATAATCAAAGTAAGAAAAAAAACTGCGCTAATTCGTGAGCAAAAAATTAAAAAGACTATAGCTGCAACAATAAGTGCTATACTACACCACCAATTAAATAAAGAAAAAAAGTTGCGCTAAACGTACAAAAAATAGTTGATATCTTAGTGTAAAATTGAATGCTAATTCACAAGAACTGAATAAACATGCAAATTAAACCAATGAGTAATGTGAAGTGAAAAAAACCCTATAAAAAGTGTGAGGGGGTTAACTCGGTAGCGGGTGTGTGTGACCCCCTGGTTGGGCTCCCCACACAAAAACAGGGCCAGCAGACGGAGGTTGTGGTTTTCAAAATCAAAAGGTGCGGTTTATTTCTCTATGTACAGTGACAAAAACACAGCAAAGCCAAAAAGAAACAAACAAAATAAATCCTGGTCAGTTTGACCTCTGACTAAACATGCAGGTTTCCTAAACTAACAACTGGGATCAGCCTGGTGCTGTCCTAGTCCCTAAGTCCCTGGTTTAGTAAAAGTCCAAACAAATAGCCACACAGGCTTTGCCTCACCGCACAGGGGTTCACTCTCCCTAGACAGTCCACACAGGTCTGGTTCCAGGCATGAGCTAACATCTAATGAAGCTGGGAGTTCTTATAGAGGCCTAAATGAGCTGACAAGGTTCAGCTGGTCTCCTCATCTCTGTCTGCACGACGCCCCACACTCTCCCTAGAGGTAAGAGTCATCCATGAGCCTACTAGCCTCAGCTGGGCTTATACAACTCTCCACCCTAGTTGTATAAGTCAGCATAAAGCCTGAATCTGGGAGAAATATATCTACCCCCCTGGATGCAACCAGGTGACTTTACCTTCCTGCTGTCACAAAAGGTTTAACATGTGAAGAGCACAGCAGCTCTCCAAATAAATTGTGAATGGTTAAATTGACCCCAAAAACAAAAAAAAACACAACAATAACACAGTTCATAAGTTCATAGATATAAAAAAATGTTCAGAGAAGGGGTCCTCCACCATATTCGATATAATCCGTGATGAATAAACACCAAAAAAATAGTGATAAAGAGACCTCCACCGATACACACACTGCCGCTTACCCCAAGTAAATGATCCCTTATGACAGGGGATCTGGATGCGCCTGTGGCTAAATCCCTAGCCAGGGGTCTGTGGCAACCGCGTCCAATCGTTGAATTGGCGTCCGCTTGTGATGAAACGCGTAGGCAGGAGTCGAGTGCTGACGTCACCGCGCCCACGCAACCCCAGAACTGTACGGGCATTTTATCGTAAGCCGGCCGGCTTTCCTTTGTCTTTTTTCAACTGATTTACTGTAAGTTTGCATTTGACTATTATGCGGAATAAAATGTGTAAGGATTTACACTATTAGCTCTTCCTTTTCTTTGGTTCCTTGGTTCATTGCCATACTGGTATCGTATGTCCACCCACTGTGAGTTGCCTCTTCCTGGTAAGGACGCCAATTCAACGATTGGACGCTGTTGCCACAGACCCCTGGCTAGGGATTTAGCCACAGGCGCATCCAGATCCCCTGTCATAAGGGATCATTTACTTGGGGTAAGCGGCAGTGTGTGTATCGGTGGAGGTCTCTTTATCACAATTTTTTTGGTGTTTATTCATCATGGATTATATCGAATACGGTGGAGGACCCCTTCTCTGAACATTTTTTTATATCTATGAACTTATGAACTGTGTTATTGTTGTGTTTTTTTTTGGGGTCAATTTAACCATTCACAATTTATTTGGAGAGCTGCTGTGCTCTTCACATGTTAAACCTTTTTATAGGGTTTTTTTCACTTCACATTACTCATTGGTTTAATTTGCATGTTTATTCAGTTCTTGTGAATTAGCATTCAATTTTACACTAAGATATCAACTATTTTTTGTAAGTTTAGCGCAACTTTTTTTCTTTATTTGATATAATCAAAGCCTGAGTTTTATTTTTCAGTTTAGACAAATTCATCTTAATTATATGTTGTCGTTTTTTTCCTCAAGTAAAGATGCTTCATTGTGACGACAGAAAACCTTACTTCCTTTCAAATGATATCGACAAACAGTAGACAAGCTTGACAGAAATACATTTATTCCACTATGACCACACAGTCCAAGTCTGTTGTGAAACCAATGTCAAAAAGAATATCCCCTTTGATAGGGCATGAAATATCCTGTTGAAAGTTTCTCACATTGTAGAAGAAACATAAAATGTTAGTTACTCTCACTGGAGAGCTGAAACTTTGGATTATAAAATAATGTAGTCTTCAATATTTCATCTGCGGAAAAAAATATCTCATTGCAGAAGGTTGGACTTGGACTTGAACTATAATATGTCTTGTAGATATACGTAATTCAAAAAATAGAAAATAATTCCATTCTAAGAGTAGCAGTTAAGTAACACTGAAAATAAAACATCATTAGTAATATAATTCTTATGAAAGACTAATTCTGGTTTAATAAAATATAAAACAAAGTAAATAAATAAATAAATGAACACATAATATCTACAGATGTTAATAACAAAAAAAGCAGCTCAGACTAATACACAATTCTGGTGCAGTCAAATATCTCCATCACAAGATGTCATTGGTCTTCTGGACTATAAAGGTTGAATGAGGGGCCAACCTAATACCAGATCTATCATACACTGGTAAACCAAAAACAGAAAATATGCAGACTAGGCTTGTGCAATTCGTTTCGTAACGAATTGAAATTCGTCCGAATTTAGCAACTTTCGGACATTCGGAAGCATTCGAATTTCCGAACAAAGCAATTACGAATAAGACCGAATCCGAAATAAATTATACCGCAAATAGCGAATGCCCGAATGTCTTCGGCATAATTCGTTATGAAAAAGTTACGAATGTACGAATCCATACGAAGCACAATAACACTCACTCTGCTCTGCTCTCTGCTTCTCCCACACCGTGCTGAACTCCCTCTCAAAATGGTGTACAGGGGCGGAGGTTATAGCCGCATGTAAAAAACGAAAGTAAAATACGAGATTTCGAATCCATTCGAAGCACAATAACACTCTGCTCTGCTCTCTGCTTCTCCCTCACCGTGCTGAACCCTCTCAAAATGGTGTACAGGGGCAGAGGCTATAGCCGCATGTAAAAAACAAAAGTAAAATACGAGATTTCGAATCCATTCGAAGCACAATAACACTCTGCTCTGCTCTCTGCTTCTCCCTCACCGTGCTGAACCCTCTCAAAATGGTGTACAGGGGCAGAGGCTATAGCCGCATGTAAAAAACGAAAGTAAAATACGAGATTTCGAATCGTTACAAATAACCGCAATGTATTTAGAAAAGTACAAATCCATTCGAAGCACATTAGGCATAATAGGCAGCGTCGTTGTGAGAGAGACACGGAAAATTACGAATCAACGAACCCCAAAAAAGTTACGAAAGTAGGAGTTGTGTCCAGAATCAACGAAAAACAACGTACTCTACCGAAAGTACGAATTATAAAGCAACAAAAAATTCAACGAAAAATGTCGCTTGCAAAAATACGAATGAGTCCGAACACGAAAAATCCCGTCTAGCAAAATTACGAATGATTACGAATCAACAGGACCGGAAAGAAACGAACCGAAACGGAACGAATTTTTCCGTTGTGCACAAGTCTAATGCAGACTCTAAAGATACAACAATTTTATACTAAAATAAATATTTATTGACAACAAGATTAAAAAATGTATGGATCCACCATGAATACCAAAATTCCACACAGTTTCTCTTCCTAGATACATATTAAATGGTGAAATGTCTGTATTCAAAATGGAGATGTGCTTTTTGCTATCGACACCCTAATGCAGTTCCAGTGGTGGCTGCTACTGTATATTTTGGGGGGGCAAACAAGACTGCCGGTGGCCACACCGCCAGCCCCCCCCAGTTGGTCGGTTGGCTCATCGCTTACCCCATCTAGGTCGTGGGCAGCTTTGGCTCCTTCCTGCATCTCCTCCTCTTCTGCGTCATGGGCTTCACAGCGACTTCCCTCCTCCTTCCCTCGGCGCTGCAGCCAATATGATTGCTTCTCCTCTCGGCCAATCGGGTCTCAGGACCCGCTTCCTGTTTGGCCGGGAGTAGATTCAGGAAGACAATAGCGAATATAGATTCACTATTGTCACACAACTGGGTGGGCTCCGGGCGCAGTGTTCTGCGTCCAAAGCCCACCCTTTTTTTAAGCCATTTAGTGCCTCTGGCTCTAATCACATGCTTCTAAGAAAAAAACTCCATTGCAATTCATGCGCCCTGCATGTAGATTAGGGGCCAGGCACATGGATTCGGGGGGCAGCGCCCCTGTGCCCCTAATAGACGAGCTGCCACTGTACAGTTACATGATTTTTTAGACAGTATATTACTCAGGTATAATCAGGGGGTCGTAACCACTGGCAGAGTGTCCTCATACTTCAACATGTTTCACAGATAAAGCCGCTTCTTCACACTGCGAATCATAAAAGGACTCAATGGGAAACCCAATGGGGAAGATTTACTAAAACTGGTGAGTGCAAAGTCTGGTGCAACTCTGCATATTTATCAGCTTACAGGTTTTATTGTCAAAGCTTAATTTAACAAGCTAAAGTTAGAAGCTGATTGGCTACCATAAACGGCTGCACCAGATTCTGAGTGCCCTAGTTTTAGTAAATCTCCCCCAATATGTTTACAAGAAACAAGATACATACATAATTCAATATGGGAGAAAAAAAAAACGCTTAAAAACGACAGAAGGTAAAAACGACATGGACAGCAGAGACTCAAATGTGTGATATCACAAAAACGGCATTGTAAAAAACAGAGTCACGCTTAACTAACATATACAGCATAAAACATCTGATAGTGAACAGTCCTCCTTATTGGAAAAAGTGATGTGAACAGCAGGCTGATAAGTAGACAGCAGTGACAAAATCTTGGAATTAGTAGTCCATGTGTAGACTTTCAGACACAATATAGCCAATCCCCTGTGCAATGGACACCATATGAGACCACCACCGGTGATAAGAAATGCCTGCTTACCAGATATACTGGACCTTTAGAAAGGCCAGTAAAGCTTGTGGCTGATTACCCCGCCAGGGCCTTTGGGTTGCAATCCGACTAAAGATCTGTAGTCCTGCATGCGATCTCTCTCTCTCTCCCGATGTTAGGAGTCTCCCAAAGACTGCTTCTTGACTCTGGGATACTTCGGAAATTCGACTGAACTCACACGGCTTTATTCCCGCAGCTCAGTGTAAACCTAGGTTGAATGCAACTTAGTAAAAAAAAATTAATAAATAAATAATTATTCCAAAAAAATGCAGATCAAGAGCACTGCAAATGCATGCAAAAGAGAAAAAATTTATTACAAACACATTTAAAGGGGTTGTAAAGGTTCGTTTTTATTTTCTAAATAGGTTCCTTTAAGCTAGTGCATTGTTGGTTCACTTACCTTTTCCTTAGATTTCCCTTCTAAATGTTTTTTTTCTTTGTCTTAATTTCTCACTTCCTGTAAGCTTGCCCCCATCATACGAGCCGTTCTGGCTGGGGGTTAGTCAGCGTGCTCGCCCCCTCCCTTGGCCCTTGGGACTACATCCCTGCGGGGAGACGCTGTGAACATTCACAGCGTCTCCCCGCAGGGATGTAGTCCCAAGGGAGGGGGCGAGCACGCTGACTAACCCCTAGCCAGAACGGCTCGTATGATGGGGGCAAGCTTACAGGAAGTGAGAAATTAAGACAAAGAAAAAAAACATTTAGAAGGCAAATCGAAGGAAAAGGTAAGTGAACCAACAATGCACTAGCTTAAAGGAACCTATTTAGAAAATAAAAAACGAACCTTTACAACCCCTTTAAACACACATGCAGAAACACACAATGAATGCAGGGATTGTGTTGTAAAGAGGAGTTTACAAGTCTCTTGACCAGTCTAAAGACATTTGAAAATAGGGGGGTCATCGAGGGTGAAATGTAGATTTAAGGAAAAAATAATTATAGGAAAATGGCAGCACTAAAAATAAATTTTCAGGTAGACAAAAATAACAAATAAATTACTTATATATTTATTAATACAGCAACAACAAAAAAGAGATACACAAAAAAAGTTCTTTACTAAAGCAAAGTTTTACAATTCTATCTATTCTTGTACATTTTAGAAAATAAATGTAAAACAGCTTTAAAAACTGGCTGTACATGGCTCAGTTTTGAGCCATTTTCTCCATCCACACATTTGAGATGGATGGGGAATTTCTTCCCGCTGTGTCTTTGTATTCTGACAGCGGGACTCCCCCGCCATCGGAATACACTGATCAGCACTACAGCCCATTAGCTGCATGCGCTGATCGAATGCTGGTTTACCAGCAGGACCATTCAACAGAAACTTCTGCTAAGCAGACTGGGCTACACACGGATCAAAATTAGCCGGTTCCTGATGAAACAAGCAAAATTTTGATCTACATATGCCCAGCTTTACAGTATCTCCCTTGTGTTGTAACTATGTATAGAGTGGATGCTAAGACTCCATTCACATAGGGGCAACACGACTTCCAGCGTGACTTTACAATGCAACTTGGACACGACTTGTGAATGAATCACAGCGTGACCTGGAGCTACTTACAATGCAACTTCAAGTCGCCTGCAGGACAGGAGACATTCCAGTGGCCAATAAAACAAGAATCAGCTCTGTGGGAGGGAGGGGGGAGGGAGGGGTTTGCCTGAGAAATGTATGTTTCCTTCCTGTATTGTTGCTTCTGTTAAGACAGGGAATCCGACTTCTGAGCGACTTCCATTGAAATCAATGGGTACAGGTCGCCTAGCAGTCGCCTAGAAGTCGGATTGAAGTAGTACAGGAACCTTTTTTGAAGTCTGAGCGACTGCAGTCGTGTACATTAAAACGGCTCCATTCACTTCAATTATTTTTAAAAATAGCGTGACTTGGGGCAACTCGGGGCGACCAGAAGTCGCGTCCGGAGTCGTCCCTGTGTGAACCGGGTCTAAAATTAATGTCTGCTTATACAAGTAAGGATTTGTTTATCCAGACAAACTTTAGACCTGATAGGAGGCCAGATATGGCACAAAGATGGATTGGGATCCAAAAGAGGCAACCGGGACCCATGCTACTAGTACCAGAACTGTTGCTAGCAACTGGAATTAAAGTACAGTTCACTAAATCTCCCTGTGCAGTTTGTCAGCTTTCTATATGCTTTCCCTGCAACATTTTCCAATTGATTGACACTATGACTGTTCTGTGCCCTCTCTTTTATAGTGGTCGAGCTAGCTTAAACAAATGCCCCCTTATAGTTCCTGTAAGCCTGTTGGCCATAGTTCAAAGGCTATGCGGTGCATTATGGTTTAAAAAACTGACCCATGCAAATCTGCACATAAATTAGCTGGAACACAAAAAATGATTGAATAAAGATGTGAAAAACAATCATTTTTGTACTCAAGGGGAGAAATCTGAGCCATGGATAAATGCATTGGCAGGGCCAGCACGGTAACTGTTCAGGGGAGAGACACCATCACTGCAGGGAACTGCTGCGGTTGCCAATGAGCAGAGAATATAGAATTACTAAAGCCACCAGAGGGAAGAAGGACCTTTAAACGAGATTACAGCCGCAAGGGATGCTGGGATATGCATTTTGGAAGACAGGATGCCCCCTTCATCAGTCACATAAATTTGCCTGGACCATGACTCTTGAATCGGCAGGATTCACCTTGAAACCCATGGTAGTCGTGAATCCAAACCTTATCCCTAGTGGTGAAGGGGTTAAGGTAAACACCACAATAATCACTCTAAACACATTCTCAATAGAAATACACAATACTTTCCCTTAAAAAAAATATTTAAATTGCATTTTTTTTCTATGTCCACATGGTAAATCTTACTAGCAATTGCAAACAGTGGACCGGGCAATGTCATTTTCTTGGGGATTACAGCTGTGTGTAGGGCCAGTGCCACCCCTAAGCAGTCTATTGGGACTAGTTAACAAGTCATAGAAAACTATAACTCAGGCTCATTAGTACTGTTTTGAACAGTTACTATGTAGAACATTGTACAATCAACATTTAATTGGTAGACTTGCTCTTGTATACGCTCTGTTATAATCTAATCTACATGTCTGCAATAAACGCCTAATAAGAATATGAGGTGAAAATTACATTCATATGTTAATCGAAAAAAAAAAAAATTGTCACAGAATATTAAAACACTGTCACTATATAATGAGTAAACTATACAGTATGTATTCTTGTATACATTCTATTCTGTTCTAAAAAAAAATAACAATAGAAAACTGGTTGTAAAAACTAGATAGCATGAATAACTTACTTGGATTGGCATGTTCTTCTGATAACATACTGCGAGTGCATTATGGAAAAAACCTATAGAAGAGCTTCTTCTGCCTTCAAAGCCTATTTTGTGCTTGGTGACCTGTAGAAAGTGTTATTTCTAGATAACTAAACAGCAATCCATGCTGTACAAAACACAGTGCGAATCCTGTGCTGCATGAAACATGTCGAAGGATGGTCATACATGGAAACCTTTTTTTTTAATCAGCTAGTGGGCTGATCGAAATAACTAAGCAGGTTTCCCAACTCCACACCAGGTGGATAGAATTTCCTCCCCACTGTGTTTTTGGATTCTGATAGCGTTTGGAAGGAACATTTTCAAACAAGCCGCTTCAAAAGAAGTCAATCATTAGATCAACTTCTATGCAGTGGTGGCTGGTGCTCAAAATTTTTTTGGGGGGGCGCAAACAAACTGAAAAATTCTGAAAAAAAACCCATCAATTGCAGCTCACTGTGCCCATCAAATGCAGCCACTATGCCCATCAATTGCAGTCACTGTGCCATCAAATGCTGCCACTTTGCCCATCAAATGCTGTCACTGTGCCCATCAAATGCAGCCACTGTGCCCATCAAATGCAGCCACTGTGCCCATCAAACGCTGCCACTGTGCCCATCAAACGCAGCCACTGTGCCCATCAAACACTGCCACTGTTCCGACAAATGCTGCTGCTGTGACATCAAATACTGCCACTGTGCCCATCAAATGCTGCCACTGTGCCCATCAATTGCTGCCACTGTGTCATCAAATGCGGCCACTGTGCCATCAAATGCTGCCACTGTGTCATCAAATGCCGCCACTCTGCCTATTGAATTCCGCCACTGTGCCATCAAAATGCTGCCACTGTGCCCACCAAAGGCTGCCACTGTGTCATCAAATGCCGCCACGGTGCTCATCGAATGCCACCACTGTGCCATCAAAGGCTGCCACTGTGCCCATCAAAAGCAGCCACTGTGCCCATCAAACACAGCCACTGTGCCCATCAAACACTGTCACTCTGCCATCAAATGCTGCCACTGTGCCCATCAAATGCTGCCACTGTGCCATCAAATGCCGCCACTGTGCCATCTAATGTTGCCACTGTGCCCATCGAATGCTGCCACTGTGCCGTCACCCTATGGCTCTAATCAGGTGCTTCAAAAACACCCCCCGCCGCTGAATAGTGGGTGACAGCGGTGGCCATGGATAGATTCATGCAATGCATGAATCTGTCCATTGGTCATAGAGGGGGTGGCTGTAGAAAGGTGGCAGTGCCCGTGCACCCTTATGGACGCACTGCCACTGCTTCTATGGAACAAGAACAGCCATTGACGGATAGAAATTTGTCTTGTCCCTGCGTAACTGGACAAACTTATGTCCATCTATGGCTATCTTAAGGTCCCATAGTGTCTGGTGCTCAGAAAAATGTACAGGCAACTCAAAACATAAGGTGACTTATCTGTGTGTCTCATTCTCTGGTGTCCATTTATGAAACAGTGTGAGGCCTGGTTCACACTGGGGCGACAAACGCTCCGACATTGGGAGCTCATGTCGCATGACGTGTGAAAATCAATGTTTCCCTATGGGAGCCGTCTTAACTGGTCCGACACATGTCGGTCCGACTTTGAGAATGCTCCCTGTACTACTTTGGTCCGACTTTGATCCGACTTCAGCCCATTGACTATCATTGAAGTCGGATCAAAGTCGGACCGCAGTCTTGCATTATCCGACTTTGGCATGCGACTTGTGCTCTGCTGCTCTTGAGGGGGAACTCCAGGCCAAATTTTAAATAAAAAACCGGCATGGGTTCCCCCTCCAGGAGCATACCAGGCCCTTGGGTCTGGTCTGGATTTGAAGGGGCGCCCCTACGCCGAAAAAACGGCGTGGGGGTCCCCCCAAAATCCAAACCAGACCCTTATCCGAGCACACAACCTGGCAGGCCGCAGGGGAAGAGGGGGGGACGAGAGAGCGGCCCCCCCTCCCTCCTGAACCGTACCAGGTCGCATGCCCTCAACATGGGGGGTTTGGTGCTCTGGGGCAGGGGGGCGACCTGCGGCCCCCCCACCCCAGAGCACCCTGCCCCCATGTTGATGAGGACAGGGCCTCTTCCCGACAACCCTGGCCGTTGGTTGTCGGGGTCTGCAGGCGGGGGGCTTATCGGAATCCGGGAGCCCCCTTCAATAAGGGGGCCCCCGGATCCCGGCCCCCCACCCTATGTGAATGAGTATGGGGTACATCGTACCCCTACCCATTCACCTGGTGGAAAAAAATTGCAATAAAAAAACACTACACAGGTTTTTAAAGTAATTTATTACACAGCTCCGGGGGTCTTCTTCCGACTCCGGTGCTCTTCTTCCGACTTCCGGGGGTCTTTTCCGACTTCGGGGGTCTCCGGTGTCGTCTCCGCGCTCTCCGGTTCTTTCTTCCGCCGGGCCTCCGCTAACTTCTTTTTAGCTCTTTTGCTAACGGAGGCCCGGTCTTCCCGTTGTCTCGTCCGGCTCTCCGTTGTCCTTCTGCCGGCCCCTCCACTAACTTCTTGGTAGCTCTTTCGCTAGTGGAGGGGCGCGGTCTTCCCGTCGTCGCCGTCGGCTTCTTCTTCCCTCTTCTCCTCCTCGATGTTGACGCGTCGCTTCCTCCCGCTGTAATACTGGCTCTCCGCTCCGCTCCGCATTAATATAGGCTTTTTATGACGTCACAGTCACATGTTCCCATGACGTCACAGTCACATGCTCCGGGGCCATGTGCCCCGGAACATGTGACTGTGACGTCATGAGAAGCCTATATTAATGCGGAGCGGAGAGCCAGTATTACAGCGGGAGGAAGCGACGCGTCAACATCGAGGAGGAGAAGAGGGAAGAAGAAGCCGACGGCGACGACGGGAAGACCGCGCCCCTCCACTAGCGAAAGAGCTACCAAGAAGTTAGTGGAGGGGCCGGCAGAAGGACAACGGAGAGCCGGACGAGACAACGGGAAGACCGGGCCTCCGTTAGCAAAAGAGCTAAAAAGAAGTTAGCGGAGGCCCGGCGGAAGAAAGAACCGGAGAGCGCGGAGACGACACCGGAGACCCCCGAAGTCGGAAAAGACCCCCGGAAGTCGGAAGAAGAGCGCCGGAGTCGGAAGAAGACCCCCGGAGCTGTGTATTAAATTACTTTAAAAAACCTGTGTAGTGTTTTTTTATTGCAATTTTTTTCCACCAGGTGAATGGGTAGGGGTACGATGTACCCCATACTCATTCACATAGGGTGGGGGGGCCGGGATCCGGGGGCCCCCTTATTGAAGGGGGCTCCCGGATTCCGATAAGCCCCCCACCCGCAGACCCCGACAACCAACGGCCAGGGTTGTCGGGAAGAGGCCCTGTCCTCATCAACATGGGGACAGGGTGCTCTGGGGTGGGGGGGCCGCAGGTCGCCCCCCTATCCCAGAGCACCAAACCCCCCATGTTGAGGGCATGCGGCCTGGTACGGTTCAGGAGGGAGGGGGGGCCGCTCTCTCGTCCCCCCCTCTTCCCCTGCGGCCGGCCAGGTTGTGTGCTCAGATAAGGGTCTGGTTTGGATTTTGGGGGGACCCCCACGCCGTTTTTTCGGCGTAGGGGCACCCATTCAAGACCAGACACAAGGGCCTGGTATGCCTCTGGAGGGGAACCCACGCCGGTTTTTTTTTTTATTTAAAATTTGGCCTGGAGTTCCCCCTCAAGATTCATACCAAACACAGTGCCTGATATTGGCGGGGATCCAAGTCGGATCCCCGTTCATTGAAAGTCGGACATATGTCGGCTTCATGTCGCAGGGCAAAGTCGGATCCAAAGTAGGACAGATGTCGTGTCGCACTAGTGTGAACCCAGCCTCAATGCAATGCAAACGGATGGCTTAACAAGGTGTATTGAAAGCACCTGACTGCTCATTTGTGTAAATTGTCTTCTTCCTTCTGTCTCCACCTCACTGGAGGCAACAGCAGGAAGAGATGAGAGAAACATCCGCAATGTGGTGAGGAAGGAGATGAATGAATTCCTCTGCTTCCCTGACACTGCTTAGCAGCCCTTAAAACTTAGAGGAAGTATACAGAATACGGTATCTTCATATCTGTGTGTATATATACTGTACATCTATAAATAATATATATATACATGCTGGTTTTTTAAGCCATTTATATGTACTGTATATAAATATACAGTATATACAAACAGGATCACTCTCAAAAATCACAATCTCCTTTGGCCTTTAAATGTTAGGGACCTTTATCCCCTAAAAAATGTCCTAGTGCTTGGGGATTCCCTGGGATCTAGTTTGGGTATACGTATATTCCATTTTACATATCTATGACACTTATTGTAAAGTCAGAAATACATTTGGTTACAATTGTTACAGGAATGTCTTGATAAGTAAAAATACATAAATATATGAATTGTTCCTCTCCAATGCAGTTAAAGTAAATTTAATTTGTTATTGTTATTTTTCTTTATTTTTTTATTTTAATGTACTGTATATTTGAGCCCATATTCTTGTGAGATAATAGGCCCAGATCTCGTTTCTCCTCAGTTTCACTACAAATCATAGGCATTCACCCCGTATTGCATTCACTTGTCAGTCAGAGAGGAGAAGTACAGGTGATACTCAAAAAAATAGAATATGGTGCAAAAGTTCATTTATTTCACTAATGCAATGTAAAAGGTGAAACTAATATATGAGATAGACTCATTACATGCAAAGCAAGATAGTTCAAGCCACGATTTGTCATAATTGTGATGATTATGGCTTACAGCTCATGAAAACCCCAAATCCACAATCTCAGAAAATTAGAATATTACATGCAATCAATAAAACAAGGCTTGTACATAGAATAATATAGGACCTCTGAAAAGTATAAGCATGCATCTTGCAGTGTGTGCCTCTCCATTCTTCCTCCATACTCTGGGTCCTTGGTTTCCAAATGAGATGCAAAATTTGCTCTCATCAGAAAAGAGGACTTTGGACCACTGAGCAACAGACCAAGTCTGTTTTTCTTTAGCCCAGGTAAGATGCTTCTGACGTTGTTTGTTGTTCAGTAGTGGCTTGACAAGAGGAATACGACATTTGAAGCCCATGTCCAGGATCCGTCTGTGTGGTGGCTCTTGATGCACTGACTCCAGCCTCAGTCCACTCCTTGTGAAAGTCCCCAACACTTTTGAATGGCCTTTTCCTGACAATCCTCTCCAGGCTGTGGTCATCCCTGCTGCTTGTGCACCTTTTCTTCCTCACTTTTCCCTTCCACATAATTTTCTAATAATGTTCTTTGATACAGCACTTTGGGAACATCCAACTTCTTTTGCAATTACCTTTTGAGGCTTTCCCTCCTTATGGAGGGTGTTAATGATGGTTTTCTGCACAACTGTCAGGTCAGCAGTCTTCCCCATGATTGTGATTCCTACTGAACAAGACTGAGAGACAATTTAAAGGCTCAGGAACCCTTTGCAGGTGTTATGACTTAATTATCGGATTAGAGTGGGACACTTTGAGCCTAGAATATTGCACCTTTTCACAATATTCTAATTTTCTGAGATTGTGGATTTGGGGTTTTCATGAGCTATAAGCCATAATCATCACAATTATGACAAATCACAGCTTGAACTATCTTGCTTTGCATGTAATGAATCTCATATATTAGTTTCACCTTTTAAGTTGCATTAGTGAAATAAATGAACTTTTGCACGATATTCTAATTTTTTGAGTATCATCTGTACAAATGTTAATAAACGTGCTCTCTTCTGAGAGCTTTATATGCGTTTATTAGATGCAATGTGTAAAGGTGCTCTAGACTGCATCTTATTAAATAGACACCTCTGTCTCTCCTCACCTTACCTGTTCAAACACAGGGGGCATGCATTAAAAAGACTGAACAAAAAAGTTATTTCAGCATTGTAGCGGGGTGTTCCCCTATATTGGGAAGAAACTACATTACCCATAACCCCATTCTTGTTGTGACGTTCCACCGCAGAGACTCATGGGAGGGGTTATAAAAGGAAGAGGCGGGGCCGGGCTCGGCCTCTTTGGCGACACGAGACTTCACGGACGGATCCTCCTGTGCGGATGTGTCGGAGGGGCAAGGCCTGAAGCCTAAGGCCTTGCTCTGCACCGAAGAGCCTTCCATCCTCCCCCTCTGCGAGCCTGGGTGGCATCTGACTTAGTGAGCTACCGCCTTGTCGGATCGGGGACCCGATCGTTGGAGAGATCGAGAGTGTGTGACACGGCCGGTGGAGGTTTTCCCGGACTGGATCCGTAGTCCGGCGGGTGAGAGGGCATAAGCCCAGCTTAGATACTGTTGCTGTGTATAGGCCTATAGACTGCCGTGGCCTACAAGTTATTTTCATACCCCTTGGATTACAAAGTTATACTCTGTTTAAGTGCACCACCATTACAGACCTGCCGGTGAAGAAAGAAGGACTAAGCTAAATATTAGAACCAGGCCTGGTGGGGATTCTAGCGTGTTTGATTGCTGCGCCATAGGGCACTTAGTTAACGGTCGCCCGTATGGCGCATTTGTAGCGTGTGTTACTATATAGTGTGTTAGAGTGGCAGGACGCTGCCCTTAGGAGTGATTGTTTAGAGCTGTGATTATTGTTACCCCTTTTATTCATATTGAGAATTGATGAGTAAAACACTTTACCTATTACAATTCATTACTGTGTCCTTGCTTAGTTATTCTATTGCATAGGACATATCATTGATTGTTAGTACTAGCTGTGCCAGAAGGGGATAGAGCCTATTGCCGGGGGTTGGCGGAGCTGCACTCAGGGCCCAAAATCTAATTCTGCGGCCTCCTTCGTTGGAGGTATCGCTACACGTGGGGGTTCTCGTCCGGGATCCTGATGCAGCAAGCGAACGCCAGAAGTGCCGGCATGGACCCCATGGATCCAAGAGCGGTAGAAGAGTGGTGCAAAGCCGCTAATACAGAGCCAAAACAGTCGATAGCCATTAGCCTTCCTGGCGAGAAATGGTCAAGTGAGACGGTAGAGGAACTGCTAAGTTCAGTGTCCCCAGATCACACACCGTGGGTGATAGACATGAAGACAGACCCAAACATCTCATATCAATACGCATTAGTGGAATATTGGGACGGGATGCCAGAGGCCTGTAAGCACAAGTGTCTGCGGACGCCAGACAACAGAACATTTAGGCTGGCGCACGCAATAACTGTAGAAAGGGAACCATCCCCTACGGGATCGCCACAGGCTGCGGCCCGAACTACACCTGAAAGAGAAGACAGGGCGCCACCTCCGGTGGCACCTGCATCGGCCACTGCTATATCACCAGAACTGATAAATGCAATAGGGGATTTGCTAGCCAAATGTCAGAAGACAAGTACGGTGCATGTGGAAACTAGCTACCGGAGACTAAAAATATTCTCAGGGAAGCTCCCTGTCCCGGCAGGGGAAGAAGATTTTGATACTTGGGTGGAACAGGCATTACAGGCAGTGGAGGCATGGGAGGTGCCGGAGGCACAGAAGAGGCAGCGAGTGTTAGAAAGCCTTAAAGGTGCAGCAGCAGAAGCAGTGAAAAGTTTCCGGTTTGGGAATGCAGGGTGCACGGCGCAGGATTGTCTAGCTATGCTGCAGGAAGAGTTTGGTCAATTAGACAAGGTGACAGAGACGGTCTACCAGTTTGAACACACTTTCCAAAAACCGGAGGAGAAACTTTCCGAGTATGTCAGAAGGCTAAACAGGCTGCTGTGCAAGATTGTGTTAAAGAAAGGGATGAAGCCCCAAGATGCCGATGCGGCAAGAATGAAGCAAGTCTTAAAGGGAGCGCTACGCTCCAATCCAGTCTGGCTGCACCTGAAAACCTTGGGAGGAGGAATGTTGCTGACTTATGCTGATTTAATAAAAATTATCAGAGATGAGGAGGCGCTGCAACAGGACCAGCAGAAGGATAAGACAAGTGTTGTACCCGCACAGGTGCTGGTCAATCCAGTGATGACCCCTGAAAGAGAGGCGGAGATAGACACCCTAAAAACTCAGATGTCCAAGGTATTAGAGATATTGACCTCTCTGATAGCAAAAGACACAGAGTGTCCCAAGAAGAAGGAAAGTCCAAGGAAGGAATTGTTCCCGATTGCCTCAGCACCCGAACCTTTACAAGAATGGGGAGATATAGTCTGCTTCAACTGTGGGGGAGTTGGCCACATTGCAGCCACATGTTCTAGTCCGAAGAAGAAGAGACCAGACAACCGCAAGCCGGCGGGAAACTTCAGAGGGCCCCGGTGAAGGAGTCAACCGGGTGCCCACCATCTTCAGTAAACTCCAAGCTGAATGCAAAGAAAAACAAAAAGAGAGATAGAACACCAAAGGGGAAACGTAATACCCCTCAACAAAGCTATACTCCAAGAAGAAGGGGGGAGACCCCTCAGGAGAGGCACGGCACCCCCCAAAGGGGGTGCCCACCCAAGAAAAATAATAGTACACCTCAGCGGGTTCCTACACCCATCAAAAGGAGGGAAGTCAGTGCATACCAGGCTCAAGAAAGGTTCAAGTCCAAAGGGAATAGGACAAGAGAGAGTCCAAAGGGAAAAGGTCTGAAGAAGGCAGCTCCTGCCGGACCATATCCAGAGAAGCTGGTAGGCCCATCCCCTATAGTGCCCATTCAAGTGGAGGGAGTCTACACCAGGGGCCTCCTGGACACCGGGGCACAAGTGACCCTACTATACCGGGACTTCTACGACAGGCACCTGAGTCATCTGCCTATCCAGAAGATAGAGGAGCTGGAAATATGGGGAATTGGAACCCAGAGTTTCCCTTACGACGGCTACCTTCCTGTCCAAATAACCTTTGACCCATCCGTGGCTGGGAAGGCCGAAGTGTTTGACACCCTGGCAGTTGTGTGTCCTAGGCCGCCTGGAGCCAACAAGAATTCCCTTATAATAGGGACGAACACGGACCTGGTCCGAAGACTCCTGACCCCTCTAGTGACGGAAGAAAGACAAGCAGCTACCAAGATCCATCCCATGCTGAAGACAGCCTACCAACGGCTGGTCCAAGAGCGGGAGACCCCTGGAGAGGAGATAGGGAAGGTGTGGAGACTTGGAAGAGAAGGGGTAGTGTTGCAGCCCGGTGAAGTAACCTGTCTCAGGGCCACTGTGAAGCTTACTTGGGAACAGCCTGGTCCCTTTGTCATGCTGGAGTCAGACCCAAGGGGTGAATCCTCAGGTCTGGAGGTGATACCGGAAGTGATTCCGCTGAAGGTCCTGAAGAAGGCCCATTATAGAGTTCCAGTGAGTGTTAGGAATACTACCAAAGACCCCATGGACATCCCAGCCAGAATGTTGCTAGGCCAGGTGAGCCCGGCGGCCCCTGTTACCCTGTCAGAAGTGAAGAGGACAGGTGAAGAAGCGGATGTTTGGGAGAAGCTGACCATGGAAAACCCGAATCTGTCCAGGGCTTGGAAAGAGAGAGCCAAGGCCCAGTTGAATAGATGGGAGAAGATCTTCTCTAGGGATGAGTTTGATGTGGGGTGTGCAAGAAGTGCCACCCATCGGATCCGCCTCCAAGAAGATAAGCCCTTCCGAGAGAGAGTCAGGCGGGTCCCGCTAGCAGATCTGGAGGATCTGAGGGAACAACTTGCAGAACTCAAGAGGACTGGTGTGATACGGGAGTCCAGAAGCCCCTATGCCTCTCCCATAGTAGTGGTCCGAAAGAAGAATGGATCATTGAGGCTCTGTATAGACTACAGGACTCTCAACAGGAGAACCATACCTGACCAATACACCACTCCGAGGATAGAGGATGCCCTACAGAGCTTGTCTGGAGCCAAATGGTTCAGCGTTATGGATCTCAAGAGTGGGTACTATCAGATTCCGATGCACCCAGCAGACAAGGAGAAGACAGCTTTCATAACCCCAGTGGGGTTCTTCGAATTCGACCGGATGCCCCAAGGTCTGTCTGGAGCCCCAGCTACTTTCCAACGTCTCATGGAGAAGACAGTAGGGGACATGAACTTGATCGAAGTCCTTGTATACCTAGACGATGTCATTGTCTTTGGGAGAACCTTGGAGGAACATGAAGAGAGGCTGGAGAAAGTGTTGAGAAGACTCAGTGAGGAAGGACTTAAGCTTTCGCCTGAGAAGTGTCGGTTCTACCAGTCTTCTGTGAACTATCTGGGGCACATAGTATCTGAAGAAGGGGTGGCCACAGACCCTGAGAAATTGGAGGCAGTTACCTCCTGGCCACAGCCCACCACAGTAACAGAACTCAGATCCTTCTTGGGCTTCTGCTCCTACTATAGAAGGTTTGTGGAGGGATTTGCTCGAATTGCTAGACCATTGAATGAGTTGCTCAAGACTGAAGGAGAGGAGGATGGATCGGGGCCCAGGAGGCCAGGAGAGTCCATCAGAGATCAGTGGAATCAGAGGTGTGAAGAGGCTTTCCAGGAATTGAAGAGGAGCCTGACCACTGCACCATTCTTGGCCTATGCAGACCCAACCAAACCCTATGAACTGCACGTGGATGCTAGTCACGACGGTCTGGGAGGAGTACTTTACCAAGAACATGAGGGGCAATTGCGGCCTGTTGCCTATGTGAGTAGAAGCCTGACCCCCTCTGAGAAGAACTACCCCACTCACAAGCTGGAGTTCCTGGCCCTCAAGTGGGCGGTAGTAGACAAGCTCAAAGACTACCTGTACGGAGCAGAGTTCACTGTGAAGACCGACAACAACCCCCTTACCTACCTGTTCACCACGGCCAAGCTGGATGCCACTGGACACAGGTGGCTGGCCGCACTGTCTGGATTCAACTTCAGCCTTAAGTATAGACCAGGAGTGGGGAATCGAGACGCAGACGCCTTGTCCAGAAGATCTCATTCCCCGACCATTGAAATAGAAGATTGGACCCAAGTGGCACCGGACGGGATGCAGGCCCTTTGTCAAGGAGCTGCATTCCAAGCCCGAGGATGCTCCAGAGCAGAGGAAATAGGAGTTACCACGGTGGGAGTCCCCAAACACTACTGTGGAGTAGCTCAATTGGAAGAGGGCAACCTACCAAGATTGTCCAAAAAGGAATTAAGGTGTGACCAATTGGAAGACCCCATGGGGAGATTGGTCCTGGAGGCCTTGAAAAATCAGGATCCAAACATACTCATGCGTCAACCCTCCAAAGAAGCTCGCCTACTGAGGAAGGAGTGGGATAGGTTGCAGTTGCATCAGGGAGTGGTCTACCGAAGGGGCCCCTCTGATGATTCAGAAGATAAGTGGCAGATGTTCCTCCCAGAGAAACATCGGGAGACTGTTTTGATGGCCTTGCATGACAATCATGGCCACCTAGGGGCTGAAAGGACTTTTCAACTTGTCAGAAGTCGGTTCTATTGGCCCTGCATGAGGGCAGAGGTAGAGGAGTACTGCCACTCATGTGCGCGATGCATCCAGAGGAAGACTTTGCCCCATCAAGCTGCCCCAATGGGCCATCTACAGAGCCAAGGGCCTATGGACCTGGTGTGCATTGACTTTCTCTGCCTCGAACCCGACCTGAGTGGACTAGGAAATGTTCTGGTGATAACCGACCATTTCACCCGGTATGCCCAGGCCTTCCCCACCAAAGATCAGAAGGCCTCCACCGTGGCCAAGGTACTTATGGAGAAGTATTTTGTCCATTATGGGCTGCCACAGAGACTCCATTCAGATCAAGGGAGGGACTTCGAGAGTAAGCTGATCCGGAAGCTCTTGGATTCGTTGGGAATCAGGAAGACTCGAACTACACCTTACCATCCTCAGGGAGATGCTCAGCCGGAAAGGTTCAACCGAACCCTGCTCAACATGTTGGGGACTCTGGAAAGCGAGAAAAAGCAACATTGGAGCAAACACATAGCAGCCATGGTACATGCTTACAACTGCACCATCAGTGATGCTACAGGCTATTCCCCATATCGACTCATGTTTGGGAGAGAAGCGAGACTACCGGTGGACCTGGCTTTTGGCACCTCACTGGACCATTCCTCCATCACCTCTCACAGAGGATATGTGGATAGGCTCAGACACAGCCTGAAAGTAGCCTATGAACAAGCTCAAGCGGCCTCAGATCAAAGGGGAGCTCGGAATAAAAAAAATTACGACCTGAAGGTCCGGGTACAAGACCTACAGCCCGGGGATCGAGTACTGTTGCGCAATCTGGGAGTCCCCGGAAAGCACAAGCTTGCAGACAGATGGAGATCTGAACCTTATGTCATCTGCAGGAAGTTGCCGGGCCTACCTGTCTACAAGGTGAAGCCAGAGGGAAAGGTAGGCCCACTGAAGACATGGCATCGAAACCACCTGCTCCCACTGACGGAGGCAGTTAGAATACCTTCCGTGGGAGACTCCCCTGCACCGGCCTCTATCTTGGATACTCCTAGACCGCACACTCGGTCACAGACCTCCCGAGCTGGAAATGGAGAAGCCTCCCAACTTAGTGGAGATGAAGAAGGAGAGCTTGATTGGCTGTGGTCTTCCCCAACTCCAGGAACTTCTATCATAGATCTTCCAGTCACCCAAGATACCACAGATGAAACACTGAACCCAGAGGCTACAGAATTCATCCCTTTCAGTCCTTCAACAGATTACTGGGAAGATGCCCATGATAGTTACTCCGAGGAAGAGGAGCCTGAGGCGCCAGAGCCAGAGATTCCAAGAGAGCAAAGAGCTCGAAGAGTCATTCAACCTCCTAAGAAGCTGACCTACCCCCAGATGGGGAACAGTTCGGAAGACTCTGTGGTCACTGCTAGGAGAAATGCTGAGATTCCGGATCCCTCCACTGTCCATTTGGTGGAGGGCAACCCCAGCTCACTCTCTGGCACAGTTAGTCAGGCCACCCAAGATAATGTGACCTGTGGGCAAGGGAATTCAACCCCTCAGTTATGGTGGGAATCCCCTATCCCAACATCGTTTTCAGAATTGTCCAATGTTGTATATAGTTGTTGCTAAAATTTATCTTTGGGGACCAAAGAGTTTAAGTGGGGGGAGTGTGTAGCGGGGTGTTCCCCTATATTGGGAAGAAACTACATTACCCATAACCCCATTCTTGTTGTGACGTTCCACCGCAGAGACTCATGGGAGGGGTTATAAAAGGAAGAGGCGGGGCCGGGCTCGGCCTCTTTGGCGACACGAGACTTCACGGACGGATCCTCCTGTGCGGATGTGTCGGAGGGGCAAGGCCTGAAGCCTGAGGCCTTGCTCTGCACCGAAGAGCCTTCCATCCTCCCCCTCTGCGAGCCTGGGTGGCATCTGACTTTGTGAGCTACCGCCTTGTCGGATCGGGGACCCGATCGTTGGAGAGATCGAGAGTGTGTGACACGGCCGGTGGAGGTTTTCCCGGACTGGATCCGTAGTCCGGCGGGTGAGAGGGCATAAGCCCAGCTTAGATACTGTTGCTGTGTATAGGCCTATAGACTGCCGTGGCCTACAAGTTATTTTCATACCCCTTGGATTACAAAGTTATACTCTGTTTAAGTGCACCACCATTACAGACCTGCCGGTGAAGAAAGAAGGACTAAGCTAAATATTAGAACCAGGCCTGGTGGGGATTCTAGCGTGTTTGATTGCTGCGCCATAGGGCACTTAGTTAACGGTCGCCCGTATGGCGCATTTGTAGCGTGTGTTACTATATAGTGTGTTAGAGTGGCAGGACGCTGCCCTTAGGAGTGATTGTTTAGAGCTGTGATTATTGTTACCCCTTTTATTCATATTGAGAATTGATGAGTAAAACACTTTACCTATTACAATTCATTACTGTGTCCTTGCTTAGTTATTCTATTGCATAGGACATATCATTGATTCTTAGTACTAGCTGTGCCAGAAGGGGATAGAGCCTATTGCCGGGGGTTGGCGGAGCTGCACTCAGGGCCCAAAATCTAATTCTGCGGCCTCCTTAGTTGGAGGTATCGCTACAGCATACTGTATTATTTTTTCCAAAGCACGTGGCGATCTGAGCTAGGAGTGTGAGCAGGTACCTGTCAAAACGAGGTACCCCCCCCCCCCAAAAAAAGTACCAAATGTGGCAGTGGAGGGGGAGAGGTTGAAAACAAGTGGAGCTTCCCCTTTTGAGTGGAGCTCCCCTCTAAGTTTTTGTTGTACACGATTCTGTTCTAAATAATGACAAAAAAAGATACAAGATAAAGTTGTTGGCTAATAGATAATAGGCAAGGAGGAGATAATGAGAGATGATGACATCACTTCCGGTTATCTGTCCACGCTGGTTGTTGGTCCCTTCCTGCTGAGGTCACTTCCTGGATTCAGCTTCCAGGCTGTCTCAGACAGCCTAGCTGTCTTCCAAGTATCCAGGAGAGTCGGCTTCCATCTGTCAGCTACTTCAGAACATGCTACCATAGAATTACACCTCCGGATATCCCTGAGACCCCTTGGGACTACCAGAACGCCGGACCACCTACCATATTACTAATCACCCTTTTGTAGGTGTTTTTAACCCCTTTGGGAAATATAAAGTTTTACTTCTGCACTTAGAGGTGCCTTTTTTCTTTTCATTTTACTTCCGGAGTTTGATTCTCTCTTCAAGTGCTTACGGAAGTGCATGAAGACCCTCTTCAATTTTTACATAGACTTATATCTGCTTGGTCTGTTACTCAGAGCTCCCTTATACACATTTTTATCAGGAAGAGATAAAGACTATGGGGTTGATTTAGTAAAACTGGAGAGTGCAAAATCTGGTGCAGCTCTGCATAGAAACCAATTAGCTTCCAGTTTTTTACTTAATTAACCACTTCAGCCCCGGAAGGATTTACCCCCTTAATGACCAGGCCATTTTTTGCACTGCGTCGCTTTAACTGACAATTGTGCGGTCATGCGACATTGTACCAAAACAAAATTGATGTTCTTTTTCCCCCACAAATAGAGCTTTCTTTTGGTGGTATTTGATCACCTCTGCGGTTTTTATTTTTTGCACTATAAACAAAGAAAGAGCGACAATTTAGAAAAAAAAAATGTTTTACTCTTTGCTATAATACATATCCAAAAAAAAGTAAAAAAATTATTCATCAGTTTAGGCCGATATATATTCTTCTACATATTTTTGGTAAAAAAAAATCGCAATAGGCGTATTTTAAATGGTTTGCGCAAAAGTTATCACGTCTACAAACCATGGAATAGATTTAGGGACTTTTATTTTTATATTGTTTTTACTACTAATGGCGGCGATCTGCGATTTTTAGTGGGACTGCAACATTGCGGCGGACAAATTTCACCCCAAATTACCCTTTTTGGGGACCAGTGACATTATTACCTTGATCAGTGCTACAAAATTGCACTGATCAATGTAAAAATGACACTGGCAGGGAAGGGGTTAACACTAGGGTGCCATCAAGGGGTTAACTGTGTTCCCTGGGTGTGTTCTAACTGTAGGGGGGGTGGGCTTCCAGGGACATGACAGAGATCACTGTTCCCGATCACTGGGAACAGTAGATCTCTAATAAAATAGTGCAGCGCTAAATAACTTAGTAATTTCTAAACAAGTCCAAAAAGAATCAAGAAAAAAATGTCCCAAAATTCAGTATGAACAATAACAAATGAAAGGAAAAAAGTTGCTAGATGTAGAAAATCCTCAAAAGTGATCAGAGTGCTTGAAAACAATATATCAATAGTGCTTCAATACATGTGTTCCCGTCACCAACTTCACAGGCCGCTCACCTCAAAGATTGGGTCTCTGAGCTAACAGAAGACCAAGATAAAACATTCCCCTTGGAGGGGTATAATTATAGATGAATCCTGTCTTCAGATGATCATTAACAAATGGCGATGCTCCTCCAAACATTAATTCTCAGCAGTATTCATGTAAGACATAAAGACAACCATAGTGCTCTCTGTTTCATTTAAAAACGATCACATTTATTTAAAAAAATCTCACTTACATAAAAAGCACTGAGCCCAGTGCTAGGAACATGAGCCTCCTGTTTTATAGACACAGCGTCTTTCGGTTGCAAGCTTCTGGGTATTGCTGGATGGAATGTCACATAATGGTCCCCTCCGCACGCGTATCGTTCCTCAGGGTGGAACTTCCTCAGCGTATTATGGGGACCCTGTATGGACAATCCTTTAAATACCCTTTCCTTCCATCTGTTATAAGCCACACCCCCAGTGGTCACATGATCACAATGAGGAGAATCACCATCACATGACTCACCATAACCTATCAGTGGTCAGCATGACATACGGCCTCCTTCAAGAGCTAATACCACACCCCCTATTTATTTTTTTGATGTTTAATCAATAGATCAAAAATCCCTGAGAGTGAAATATATTTCAACAATCTGTACCTCATCCTGAAAGAACTTACACTCCGATAAGTCTAATGTACCCCACATACGTGTTCGAAGGTGACCCGCAGTCATCCACGGTTGCGATCATGTAAAAACATGACCGCAAACACCCTCCCCCCGGGCCATCCTGAGGCGCAAATCGGACACACCCCTTGGAGCGCGTCCTTCTCTATTGGTCGGCGCTGCATTTAACATGACGGCGTCATACGTGATCACGTGACGCACGCCAGCCATACGCAATCACGTGACATGCGTCGGCCAATCAGTGTGTCTCTGTGCCAGACTCGTCGCCATAGCGACGCTGACGCCTTAATGCCGGAACTGCACTGAGCACCGTTGCGGCCAAATAGCATCAAGGCCCCACATAAGCGTTCAGTGCAACCTACGGCTACAAGGAAACCGAGCTACCAACTCCCCAAGATGTGTTCTTATTGGCAAGCTATTCAATTTAGCAGTGTCACATAACTGATGGCCCACACTATTTCTACCGCAATGTCATCATAAGTGATCGCATGGTGTGCGTACACCAATCCGTGTATGCACAGCATGAACCAATTGGCTGTCATAACAACCCCAACGCCATAAAACCGAAAATATTAATATAACAGCAATATATATTATATAATACCGTATTACTATCCATAATATTAATTGATAATTACACTCGGGACCTTAATATAATAACACAAGAGGTGTGGCTAAATTTAATATCCATTTTGATATCTAAAATAAAAAAATACTATTATTAGTCATGAGGATGCCATTGCATCGGTAACCTGGGCCTTTAAATCCTTTAATCTTTCAAGACGGCATAAAAACTTCTTGACAGACAGTTTGAGATTCTGCTTAGCCAAGAATTATTTTTGGTATAACAAGCAATTTTATAGCCAAACGAGAGGAGTGGCTATGGGAGCCCGATTTGCTCCCAGTGTAGCTAATCTCTTTAAGGCTCATTGGGAGGAAACGACTGTATTTAAGAATAGACCATCGGAACTGGTATGTTACCAGCGCTATATTGATGATATCGTAATGGTTTGGGATGGCGACAGGCCGTCCTTGGATAGGTTCATGAGGAAGTTAGATGCTAATAACCAAAATATAGCTCTGACTTGGAATGTCAGCACAGAGCATATGGTTTTCCTTGATTTGAATATATCTAAGGATGGAGACCATGTAAAAATGATCAACCACTTCAAAGCCACCGATAGAAATGCGTTTATTCCGATAGACAGTTGCCACCATAGCAAATGGCTGTGCAACATTCCCAAGGGGCAGTTTATACGCCTTAGACGGAATTGCACGTATGAAAACGATTTCATATCTCAATCTAAAGTTCTATCTACCCGTTTTTTACAGAAGGGGTATGATGAAAATACTTTACAAAAAGAAATGGAAAGTGTACGGAAAATAGATAGAAAAAGCTTGGTTGCCAATATTCCCAAGCCTAATTCAAATACCAGCACGGGTATGAGAATGTTTCTTGAATTTAACGTCCAATTCAGGAAGTTTGAGAAAATTATACAAAAACACTGGCCGATCCTTAAACAGGACAAGGTTTTGGGTCCAGCATTGCCTGAACGCCCCCAATTTGTGTATAAAAAGGCGCCCTCACTACGAGACAAGTTGGCTCCAGGGGTGATTGACCCTCCTGTTCTGTTTGAAAATAGAATTTTTAATTTCCTTACAGGATTTTATTCCTGTGGGAAATGCCCTCCATGTAGGCAGGCCAAGTGTAACGTTAAGAAGAGAAAAGAATTCACCGCATCTGCCACCAATAAGAAATACCAAATTAAGCAATTAATAACATGCAACACAGAAGGTGTGGTATATATGTTGGAGTGTGGATGCGGGTTGCAATATGTGGGAAGAACTTCCAGGCCCCTCCATGTGAGGATAGGGGAACACGTGACGAATATCAAAAAAGGCCTCATTACACATAATGTCTCCAAGCATTTCCGATTGTTTCACAATCGGAGCCCCGCAAAATTAAAATTTTGGGGGATTGAGAAAGTTACCAAGCATTGGAGAGGAGGAAATTTTATAAGACAGCTTAGTAAACGGGAATCATTCTGGGTGTATGAGACAAAGGTGGGGGTCCCTTCGGGGCTTAATGTTGAGTTTGACCTCAACTGCTTCATCTCTGATCGATAAGCGGATTGGATGGTTCCATGTTATTTAGCATTATTTTATTATGTATTGTTTTAATACGGTTGCAGGGTTTTGGGTGCTGATGGATGTGATGTCGGTATCTATTACTGTGTAGGGGGTTATCTGACGATTAGAGTCCGTTAATATCTGGAATATTTACTCTGGTCGTGAGAATCTTACTGTATGCAGTTGTTTATAATTATCTAGTTGGTTGTAAAAATAATTTCTATATGGGTAGTGATGCCCTAATTTGATTGGGTCCATTGGATTGGACCAACCTTCCCATATAGTTCACCAATTAAAGATGCATACATTTTGTTATTTTTATTTTAGATATCAAAATGGATATTAAATTTAGCCACACCTCTTGTGTTATTATATTAAGGTCCCGAGTGTAATTATCAATTAATATTATGGATAGTAATACGGTATTATATAATATATATTGCTGTTATATTAATATTTTCGGTTTTATGGCGTTGGGGTTGTTATGACAGCCAATTGGTTCATGCTGTGCATACACGGATTGGTGTACGCACACCATGCGATCACTTATGATGACATTGCGGTAGAAATAGTGTGGGCCATCAGTTATGTGACACTGCTAAATTGAATAGCTTGCCAATAAGAACACATCTTGGGGAGTTGGTAGCTCGGTTTCCTTGTAGCCGTAGGTTGCACTGAACGCTTATGTGGGGCCTTGATGCTATTTGGCCGCAACGGTGCTCAGTGCAGTTCCGGCATTAAGGCGTCAGCGTCGCTATGGCGACGAGTCTGGCACAGAGACACACTGATTGGCCGACGCATGTCACGTGATTGCGTATGGCTGGCGTGCGTCACGTGATCACGTATGACGCCGTCATGTTAAATGCAGCGCCGACCAATAGAGAAGGACGCGCTCCAAGGGGTGTGTCCGATTTGCGCCTCAGGATGGCCCGGGGGGAGGGTGTTTGCGGTCATGTTTTTACATGATCGCAACCGTGGATGACTGCGGGTCACCTTCGAACACGTATGTGGGGTACATTAGACTTATCGGAGTGTAAGTTCTTTCAGGATGAGGTACAGATTGTTGAAATATATTTCACTCTCAGGGATTTTTGATCTATTGATTAAACATCAAAAAAATAAATAGGGGGTGTGGTATTAGCTCTTGAAGGAGGCCGTATGTCATGCTGACCACTGATAGGTTATGGTGAGTCATGTGATGGTGATTCTCCTCATTGTGATCATGTGACCACTGGGGGTGTGGCTTATAACAGATGGAAGGAAAGGGTATTTAAAGGATTGTCCATACAGGGTCCCCATAATACGCTGAGGAAGTTCCACCCTGAGGAACGATACGCGTGCGGAGGGGACCATTATGTGACATTCCATCCAGCAATACCCAGAAGCTTGCAACCGAAAGACGCTGTGTCTATAAAACAGGAGGCTCATGTTCCTAGCACTGGGCTCAGTGCTTTTTATGTAAGTGAGATTTTTTTAAATAAATGTGATCGTTTTTAAATGAAACAGAGAGCACTATGGTTGTCTTTATGTCTTACATGAATACTGCTGAGAATTAATGTTTGGAGGAGCATCGCCATTTGTTAATGATCATCTGAAGACAGGATTCATCTATAATTATACCCCTCCAAGGGGAATGTTTTATCTTGGTCTTCTGTTAGCTCAGAGACCCAATCTTTGAGGTGAGCGGCCTGTGAAGTTGGTGACGGGAACACATGTATTGAAGCACTATTGATATATTGTTTTCAAGCACTCTGATCACTTTTGAGGATTTTCTACATCTAGCAACTTTTTTCCTTTCATTTGTTATTGTTCATACTGAATTTTGGGACATTTTTTTCTTGATTCTTTTTGGACTTGTTTAGAAATTACTAAGTTATTTAGCGCTGCACTATTTTATTTGTACATGTTATTTGCAAGGAGTGTGATATATTGACCTTGAGTGCACAGCGGCTTTAGGGAACCTCTTCTGGGGTTCCATATTTTCACAGTTTTTTTCTTTTGCGCTGACTAAACCCACCATTTTAACAGTAGATCTCTGTCATGTCATCTGGCAGAATGAGGAATCGCCTTGTTTACATAGGCAGTTCCCCATTCTGTATCTCCTCCCTGCGATCGCGGATCACCGGCAGACATCGAGTCCGTGGGACCAGCAACTGCAGGTACGGCCATTCGCACAGTGCTGCCGACCTGCTGCAGTATATCTGCGTGAGCTGGTCGGCAAGCTGTTAACCCCCTTGGCGGTATTCCCGAGTCAGGCTCGGGATGAATTTTTAATGCTAAGAGCGGTAACCCCGAGCCAGACTCGGGCTGCATCGCAGTATCCAGGGGAAGTAACTTACCTTGTCCCCTGGATCCTGCGATGTCTCCCTGCAGTGTGTGCGAACTGTGTCTCGCTCGATTCACACTGCCGAGTGCCGAGCTCGATTCCCTGCGACGTTGCGGCGCACGGGGACGGAGTTCGGTGCCAAATTCAAAAAGTGAAAATCACACAATACATACAGTATACTGTAATCTTACTGATTACAGTACTGTATCAAATAATTACACATCCCCTTTGTCCCTAGTGGTCTGTCCAGTGTCCTGCATGCAGTTATATATAATAAAAGTTGTTCTTTCTGCCTGGAAACTGGAGATTGTCCATAGCAACCAAAAAGTGTCCCTTTATGTCAAAAGTGGTTTTAGACTAGCTAAAAAACAGCGATAATAAATTAGAATCACTTGCAGAATTGAGCGATAGCGATTTGTGGGGAAATTCGTCATCAAACACTAAATCTAATGACAGCGACAATTTTGCAACTGAGCAAATTTCAGTGTTTTTGATTTGATTACATTATTGAATAATTTTTATTATAATTACAGTACTATTTGTTATAATTATTTATATTTATTTATTATATTATAATTTATGTGTAGCGGGGCCCACCCCTCTCACCCTTTCTTCTTCTCGGCTTGCTGTCTTGTCTAGGGGAACCTGGGAGGAGGGATGAGATCCACCACGGCCCATGTCCTCTTCTGGATAGAGGGTAAGGCCCGAATGTATTTTTACCATCAGGTTGTGTGTATAACCCGGGGTCAAGTCTTTCCTCTAACTGACCCCCCTTTGCTCCCAGTAACCAGAGTTCCACACCACTGAAAAGGTCCAACTCTTATTTATTCCTTAGCAGCAAATAAATCGTCACTCAGCACAGACAGTTTGTGACCAAAGAACAGTTCAGTATTGGTGGGGAGTAGGTCAAGGCACAATCCTTAATAAAGCCAAACCATTGAGATATCACCAATGGTTATAACGCACAGTGGCTGTGAATGTACTTCTTTCCTTTTCTGAGTCTCTACCAGCAACTCTAATGAACATGAAACAGGAGTTACCTTCTTGTGGCTGCGGCCCCTGTCAGAGGGAAGACATCCTTCCGAGAGAGTTACCGGAGGCCCCGCCGTCACCGGCAATGCTGCACCGGGCTGTTCGGAAGGGTTACACTCCCTGTCCTCCTCATCTCAGATTCGGGCGCCCAACACCTTAGGGCCCCTCGGACTCCTCCACCCTCGCGGAACCCAGTCGAAGGTACTGGGTCCCAGGCCTCCTCAGTAGTACCTCACCCCAGGGCTAAAGGTGCCTGGGATGGACTCCATAACCCGCTCCGGCCAGGTCAAGGGCACCTGGGCCCGGAACTCCAGAACGCCAGCACCCAGGCCGAAGGCGCCTGGGCGCGGCTGCGTCCTCCGACTCTGAACCCCGTGTTCAGGGCGTCCGCCGCTTTTATCCCCTCTCCCTTTGCGTCACAGCAGGTTCCCTGCCCTGCCGTACAAGCGCCAGGAAAGGACAAAAAGAGATGCAGTCTTGTGGTGAGGGTTCAACTCCGGCCCAGGGCAACAGTGCCTCCTGCAGGCCGCAGGGAACCTCACACCACCAGAGTCCTCCAAGAACCATAAAATGGTCCCAGATTCCCTAACAATCAGTGCATCTGGGTTACACTACCACCCAGATGCTTCCCTTAAATTAAAATACCCGCTACATATGATTTTGTGTTTCAAACTTTATCATACCCGGGATGTCTACTAGACTCTTGTTTGGTCAGGTTTAAGTAATTACTAAGAATTGCAGGCCTACAATACATAACACCAAATTTCCATGCAAAATAATTGTACCGCTTTTGGTACATAATTCCAGACAGAATCATGACGCCAGGGAGGTTAAAGAAGCTGAAGTTAGAAGCTAGTTGGATACAATACACAGCTGCACCAGATTTTGCACGCTCCAATTTTAGCAAATCAACCCCTAAGTCATAGGCGTAGCAGAAGGACATGCACACACAAGGAGAGAGTGTACAGGATCTGATATGTAGAGGGTCATTACAAAAGGATGCAGTGCTACAACACATGCGTTTTTTGCACTGAGACACACTTTTGCATGCTTCAGTAGGTGAATAGGTAGCCCTTTAAAAAAAAGGGCTGTACCACACTTTAACGCTCATATAATAAATAGGTTGTGCTAAGTCTTATTGCAGTGCAGCACACAGACGTGCATTTAAGCACAGGTGAATTCTGCCCGTGCTTTGGTCTGCCATTGAGAGTAAATAACACTTTAATGTACTAACACATTGATGTCCACATTTATCCTTGGTTACTGTAGTGTGGGCGGTGGGAATAGACCCGAAATCTCAGGCATAGAAGCTCTGCAGAGGTATCATTCAACACATAGTACCCCGCAGTGCTGGGACAAGGTAATCTAGAGCCCAGGGCGAACATGCCAAATTGCGCCACACCCCCCCCCCCAAGATGTATTAGCATTATGTGTCAGCAAAAATCCCCCCCCCCCCTTAAGCATAAATTCCACCTCCTCCCAATAAAAATCCACCCCCTGCTGAAATTCCCTTCCCAGCACAAATCTTTGTCCCCCCCCCCAGCTCAAGTCCTCTCATTCCCCATATCCCCCCAGCATAAATCCCCACCCCACAAAGAAATTCCCACATCTTAGTACAAATCCTCTATCCCTCAAATTTCCCCTCTGATCACAACCCCCCCCCCCAACATAAATTCTCCCCAACCCCCATTCTAGCACAACCCCCCCCCAATCACCCCTGCTAGCACAAATACCTTCTCCCCCCCAAAAAAAAAAATTCTCCATCTAGCATAAACCCCATAAAATTCCCCCTCCTAGCACAAATCTTCTTCCCCCCTCCCAACACAAATCCACCCAAATCACGACTCCTAGCACAACTGCTCAAAATGTCCCTTTCTTATCCCCTGCCCCCCCTTTCCCCCTCCCAACACAAATCCCCCTCCCCAGCCTCCTTGTGGTGCCCCCCCACCTCACATGACACCACAGCGCCCAGGGCAGCCGCCCCTCCTGCCCACCCCTTGTCCCGGCCCTGGTACCCCGGTGCTGATAGCAATGCCTAACCTGAACTCATTCCTTACAGTATCTCTCCCTGTAACCCAAACTGTCACACTGACCCTCCACTAATTCAACCCTCATGGTAACACTCCCTCCTTTGCATACTCTCCACTTGTGTGCCAGGTTCTTCTGTGCCAGAGACTAACCATCCTACTCCAAAAGATAACATTGGCATCTCTGCAGCAGAAGTTTCCATCCCACATCATCCCCTATGATCCTGGAGCACATCTATCTGAGGGACAATGTTTGGTATGGGACCTGGGCTTGTTAGTTTGACCTCTAACAGAATCACCCATGTGGTCACCCATGGAAATGGCTGAACTAAACATTGATCCCACTACATGCAAGCCCTGAAAAAAATGGCTTTATGTTATTCCTTCAGGTAAAAGAAGATAAAAATAACATTTAAGGCTTTTCATTTATTCTTAGCTCCCAGCAGAGAGTATTAGCAAGTTTTATCAACACAATTATTCATTTGGACATCTTTCTTTTCTTTTTTCCAAGTACCAAAATGATTTTTCTACCTTGAGCCATAAATGTAGAATGTAACAATTACCTTCCCAGATATATTTTATATCCATCTAGTAATTGTGCTCATTTTTCAATCAAGCATCACTGACATATACAAGCCATTTTGATACAGGTGAATTATGCCTCATCTCCATTCTTTTATTACATCTTCTTACCACTTAAGATTTACGCTCACATCTACCTAGATAATAGCTTATTAAATTGCTTTCCTTTATAGACTTTCAATGTGGGTTGATTTTTTGTTTTGTTTTATTTTCCTGATGGAAAAGTGTTACTTTACACCTATAATGAGATTTTATTTAGAACTATCAGAGTATAGTGTGGTGGATAAAAGCAAATATGTGCATATTGTAAAAACTGAATGTGTTTGAAATGTTTCTTTCACTGAAAGTTTAAAAATGATCAGTCGCTGGATGTTGGAGGACCAAAAGAGTGAAGTTGAGCTGTTTCCCAGAAAAAATAGCAATAGTTTTTTATACCAATATTAGAGAATAAAATAGAACCCGCAGAGCACACTTATGGGCTTGTGTTGACAAATGCAGTATGCATTAAGTTACAATAAGCTTAACGTGATTGTAAAGATCACCTTGTAAAATAACCCATGCAGTTTAACACCTTGCTTACTGGGCACATAAACCCCCTTCCTGCCCAGACGAAATTTCAGATTTTGGCACTGCGTCGCTTTGAATGACAATTGCGCGGTCGTGCGACGTGGCTCGCAAACAAAATTGACATCCTTTTTTCCCCACAAATGGAGATTTCTTTTGGTGGTATTTGATCACCTCTGCGGTTTTTATTTTTTGCGCTATAAACCAAAAAAGAGCGAAATTTAAAAAAAAAACACAATATTTTTGGATTTTTGCTATAATAAATATCCCAATTTCTTAAAAAAAAAAACTATTGAGGCCGATACGTATTATTCTACATATTTTTGGTTAACAAAATCCCAATAAGCGTATAGTGATTGGTTTGCGCAAAAGTTATAGCGTCTACAAAATAGGGGAAAGAATTCTGACATTTTTTTTTATTTTTTACTAGTAATGGAGGCGATCTGCGATTTTTGTCAGGACTGCGATATTGCGGCGGACACATCGGACACTTTTGACACTATTTTGGGACCATTCACATTTATACAGCGATTAGTGCTATAAAACTGCACTGATTACTGTATAAATGTGACTGGCAGGGAAGGGGTTAACACTAGGGGGCGAGGAAGGGGTTAATATGTTCCCTAATGTGTGATTGCTACTGTGGGGGGAGGGGACTGACTGGGGGAGGAGACCGATCTGTGTCCCTATGTACAAGGGACACAGCATCAGTCTCCTCTCTCCCTGACAGGACATGGATCTGTGTGTTTACACACATAGATCCATGTCCTTGTCTCTGTACCGGCCGATCTCGGGTACCTGGCGGACATCGCGGCCGCCAGGCACGCGCATCGGCATCTCAGTGATGCGCCGGGCGCGCGCCCCCCAGTGGCCGGAGGAGCAGAGGCCGTACAAAGACGGCCTCCCGGCATTGTAGAACCACTTTGCGGCCGTCATTAGTCGTATGACGGGCGCAAAGTGGTTAAAATAGAAATGAAAGGCAAAACATTTTTGTATACATATAAACAAAACGTTGTTATATTTCTTTATTAAAAGTTTTCATCATTACAGACCAGATTATATTCTAGGTGCGCCTGGACGATGACAAGTGTGTCGAAACGACGTAGGGAGGAGCGGCGTGCTGACGTCATCACATTTCCAACGCAGAGTCCCGGAAGGACGGGCTGTAGGACCCGGCCGGCTACACTATATACTTTTACACGCCTAATAATCTACACAATATTGTAAGTGCGATTCTTTTATTTTAATACATTTGTTTTTACTGTATCACGCTATGGTGGATTTTTCTTTTTCTGCCATGACGCATATGATGAGCTGAGAGGGATTGGAGGTCCATCTACTACACTGGTGGAGGTAGCTGATCGCGCCACTCGGAGACCCTGGAAGGGGTAACAGCCGCAGGTTTAGACTGATCTCTTTCAGGGAGCAGTGGCTCTGGTAAGCGGCAGTCTTATTGGAGGTGGTGCACTTTTTCTTGTACTGGAATACAGCATTTTTTCTCGGGTGTTTTATCGTTTGAAGTCACAGATGCATGTTTAGAAGATATCTCTATCAACTGAATATCAATGCTAATTTTGCAGACTACTTATTTTTACATCAATTTAAATGTGAACTGATATATGGACTTTATATGCACTGATGCACTTTTTATGCGATTTGGTTGCATGGGAGGGTACATTTGGGGTTTATAGTCCATGCTAGTCAGTTGTACATGCAATCCTCTTTCTTGTGTGCAGCATAATATGCATCAGTGATTGGACTCACTGGTCTTATATTTATATAGATTTATTTCACGATTTTGCGCAGCTTGATTTTTTTTATTATCTTTGTCTATTGTGTGTGTCTCACATATTTAAGTTGCAGCATTTTTTATTTTAGTGTAATTTATAATGTTCAATATTCACATATAGACAGCACAGTATATATACTTTATTTTCAGATTACATTCTTATTGGAGAGTATAGCACTTATGGGGATGAACCACATTTCCTCTGTTCTCAGCTGCATAAGAGCTTGGGGGGGGAGGAGAAACAGCAGTACACTATTCTTCCCAGTGAATGACTGTGCAGGAGGGGTATGTCAGGACAAGTCTAATCATTGGAGGAAAGTAGGCCAGCATAGCTAGAGAACTGACCATGCTGTGCTCTCCTGCATAGTGTGGTCATTTTTTTTTATAGGCAAGCAGAGGTACTGACAGCAACACCGCGGATTTCACACAAAGGAAGAAATACAAAGAGAACAAGATACTTTTTAATCATAGTACATGATATAGCACATGATATAGCACGCACATACATACTGTATCAGGAATATATAATGTTGGGTTTACATACACTTTAAGCTTACATTTGAGGCCAGGTTATGATGCTGCTGAGATTATTCAGAGGTTTGACCTCCTCTGGACCTGCATTAGACCTTCTTTTATGGTTCTTTGATCTGCTTCAAGTTGCTTTTTAGTCCAATTAAAGTGGTTGTAAAGCTTCACTTTTTTTTTTAAACTGCTTGCCGACCAGTGCACGACTATATACGACGACAGCATGGCACGGACAGGCAGAAGGACGTATTTATACGTCCCCTTTAAGATCGCGGCATTGTGGATGCGCGCGCCCGCCGCGAGCTCCGTGAGCCCGACCGCGGGTCCCGCGGACTCGATTGCCGCGGAGATACCCGCGATCGTCTCACGGTGAGGAAGAACGGGGAGATGCTGATGTAAACAAGCATCTCCCCGCTCTGCCTAGTGACAATGACAGTGATCCCCGCTTCCTGTAATCGGAAGCGGTGATCACTGTCTTGTCACACACAGAGCCCATCCCCCCTACAGTAAGAATCCCTCACTAGGACATACTTAAGCCCTACAGCGCCACCTAGTGGTTAGCCCCTTCACTGCCAATGTAATTTTTACAGTAATCAGTGCATTTTTATAGCACTGGTCGCTGTAAAAATGACAATGGTCCCAAAAATGCGTCAAAAGTGTCCGATGTGTCCGCCATAATGTCCCAGTCACGATAAAAATCACTGATCGCCGCCATTACCAGTAAAAAAAAAAAATATTAATAAAAATGCCATAAAACTATGCCCTATTTTGTAGACGCTATAACTTTTGCGCAAACCGATCAATAAACGCTTATTACCAAAAATATGTAGAAGAATCTGTATCGGCCTAAACTGAGGAAAAAAAAAAAATTTATATATTTTTTGGGGAAATTTATTATAGCAAAAAGTAAAAAATATTGCATTTTTTTTCAAAATTGTCGCTCTATTTTTGTTTATAGCGCAAAAACTAAAAAACGCAGAGGTGATCAAATACCACCAAAAGAAAGCTTTGTGGGAAAAAAAGGACGTCAAGTTTGTTTGGGAGCCACGTCGCACGACCACGCAATTGGCAGTTAAAGCGACGCAGTGCGGAATCGCAAAAAGTGGCCTGGTCTTTGGCCAGCGAAATGGTCCGAGGCGGAAGTGGTTAAGATACAATAAGCTTAAAGTGATTGTAGTTGGGTTTACATACTCTTTAAGCTTACATTTGAGGCCAGGTTATGATGCTGCTGAGATTATTCAGAGATTTGACCTCCTCTGGACCTGCATTAGACCTTCTTTTATGGTTCATTGATCTGCTTCAAGTTGCTTTTTAGTCCAAGTAACTAATTCTTATGCAAACAAAAGACTGCATTAAAACAAAAGCAAAAAAAGCTAACAGCTCCACTCCAATGGACACATTTACCAGTTCTCAGCGAGGCAATAGCAGCATGCTTTGGGTTACACATTGACTCCACAATTTCTGTCCCAGCTTCTAGTGCACATGTGGTAGGAGAAGTCAAAGCCAGGCCGGTGTTTTGGGGGGCAATTTTTAGGGACCTACTATTATTCATTTTTTTACTTTAAAAAATCGCTGATGGATTAAGGTGAGTTTAGTAATTAATTATAGTGCTGTGCGTCTATAATGAGTAATGCATTCTCACCAGTGGTGGCTGGTGCTCAAAATTTTTGGGGGGGCGCAAACAAACTGAAAAAAAAAAAATCAATTGCCGCCACTGTGCCCATTAAACGCAGCCACTGTGCCCAAACGCCACCAGTTTGCCCCCTCAAATACAGCCAGTTTGTTTCCATATACAGCCAGTTTGTCCCCATATACAGCCAGTGTGCCCCCATATATATATAACCAGTGTGCCCCCATATATACAGCCAGTGTGCCCCCCATATACAGCCAGTGTGCCCCCATATTCAGCCAGTTTGTCCCCCATATACAGCCAGTTCCCCCCATATTCAGCCAGCGTGTCCCCATATACAGCCAGTTCCCCCCAAATGCAGCCAGTTTGTCCCCCATATACAGCCAGTTCCCCCCATATTCAGCCAGTTTGTCCCCCATATACAGCCTGTTCCCCCAAATGCAGCCAGCGTGTCCCCCATATACAGCCAGTTCCCCCCAAATGCAGCCAGTTTGTCCCCCATATACAGCCAGTTCCCCCATATTCAGCCAGTTTGTCCCCCATATACAGCCTGTTCCCCCCAAATGCAGCCAGCGTGTCCCCCATATACAGCCAGTTCCCCCCAAATGCAGCCAGTTTGTCCCCCATATACAGCCAGTTCCCCCCATATTCAGCCAGTTTGTCCCCCATATACAGCCAGTTCCCCCCATATTCAGCCAGTTTGTCCCCCATATACAGCCAGTTCCCCCCATATTCAGCCAGTTTGTCCCCCATATACAGCCAGTTCCCCCATATTCAGCCAGCGTGTCCCCCATATACAGCCAGTTCCCCCCAAATGCAGCCTGTCCCCCCCCCCAGCCCTGCACTTATCTTCCTCGGTCCGCGCCGTCCTCGATGTGTTCTCCCACCCTCGATGTCGCTTCAGCCAATCAGGTTACCGGTAACCAGATCCGGTGAACCTGATTGGCTGAAACCTCCACACAGTCTTCTCCAAGGAACGCACCCCCGTGCGTACCTGGGAGGAGTTTTTGGAAGCCGAATACAGCGTGAGAGCTGTATTCGGAAAGCCTATCAGAGCCGCTGGCTCTGATAGGCACTTCCAAGTTACACCCACTGCCGGCCACCGCTCTAATTCATATGGCCGGCGCTCACCAGGAGGCCGGCCATATGAATAGTGGGCAGCGCGGCAGCGGTGACAATACACAGATTCATGCAATGCATGAATCTGTGTATTGTCTTTCAGTGGCGTTGCGGGAGCGAGAGGGGGCGGCGCTCCGGCGCCCTCTATGGACGCACCGCCACTGATTCTCACCCAGTAATGATGGAGGCCCACATGCACCTTACTGCGAGCACAGATGCTGCAAGGTGAAGGCAACTAGTTGGTATAATTGTAGCAAGTACAAAATTATTTTTGAGTAATGGGATACACAAAGCAAAATGTATTTATTATAACAGCTGCAAGAAAGGGCTTTGCATTTCTTGTGGAAAATAGAATAGAAAACAAAAGTACCGGTATTTGCTTTTGAAATGACCAATTCCCTTTTTGCCGGATAGTGATGAATGTGGCTGAGATTTTCAGTAGGTCTGTGCCTGAGGTGAAGTTTTGCTTGTGTGTTGGATCTAGAGACATCAAGAACATACTGTATAAACTGAGCCTCATATCACCTTGTTACTGATATGTAGCAGAAATTCTGTCCAAGGAAACAAAGCTACAGATGTTGTTAAAGTGTTACTAAACCCACAACAGTAAAATCAGTCTGTATATGCAGTAAAACATGTTATACTCACTGTGGAACCTAAGGGGTTAATCCTCTGCATTGTGTAAGAAGGTTGTTTGATCCTGCCCTCCCCTTCTTCCACTGTCCCCAATCCATCTCCTAATAGTACAGAGCCTTTGGAGTCACTCTGGACATGCTTAATTCGGTGGGTATTGCTAGAGAAATTTTCCTTCTTGGGAGAGTATATGTGATCAGCACAGGGCCAATCAGCACTGTCCAGACAGAGGGACAGGGGTCCTGCAGCCTCATAGGACAGTCAGAGAAGAATGAAAACTCCTCCTACAAGCTTTAACCAGACAATGATAGAAGTCACAAGACTGCTATATACTGCTGATGAGAAAAGGTATTTAGCAGTTTATATTTACTAAAATAATTGCATTTCTATGTTTACTGTGGGAGACCAGATATAGTGGATGCAGGATCCTGGGTTTAGTAACACTTTAAATGTATCTTATGTCAGTTCACTAAATTACTTCCCATAAATAACACAACATAACAAATCACATTTTTGGGTGGATATTTTCGGGGCAGCTTCCCAAAGAATAAAGAGTTATCTCCCAACATCTTGGCTCCACATTGAACTATGTCCTCCCAACTGGATATTCCAAGAGAATAAATATCAAATGAAGAAGAGTGAATTTGATGCACCAGCCTTGAATTTAGGATCTGGATTAAGCTGACCCTCTGGTGTTTAAGCACTGCATGCATTTTTATGCACATCCAACAAAGGGAATAGTAATGCCTTGTACACACGATCGGACTTCAGACGAAAAAGTTAGATGGAATTCCGATGAATTCCATCGGAGTTTAGATAGAGAACATGTTCTATTTTACTCCGATGAAATTCCGTCGGAATTACGATGTGAGTTTGGCCGGGCAAAAGCCCGATCGTGTGTACAAGGCATTACACATCTAAAATGTAATTACAAAATTTACACCTATGCACTTACATTGCACCACGTTTTTGAGATGTGTTTTTAACACGATTCATATGGCAATGCCATTTCTATCCATTCTATACATGCTTTACATTTGTTTGGCCAATGTGTGCCAATGTGCTGCATAAATGTGAACTGACAATACTAAAAACAATAGCAAGCCCCTGCATATACATTAAAGGATAAGCTCAGTAATATAAAAAAAAATCCCACTAGCCCCCTTTTCTAGCCCCCTCAATACACTCAGTTGTGTCATGGTCATGGATACAGTAAATAAAAATGTAGTGCCAGGCTGACCACCACTGTGCACTGACATGCCTAATGCCGCGTACACACGACCATTTTTCTCGTCGGGAAAAATGCAATTTTTTCTCTTTGACGAGAAAAACGACCGTCTGTGGGCTTTTAGTCATTTTTCCCGACGAGAAAAACGGCATTAATCACGACGAGAAAAATTAGAACATGCTCTAATTTTTCTCGTCGTGATTCACAGCATTTTTTTCCGCTGCAGTTTTCCCATAGGGAAACACTGCCGGGGAGCCTACACACGGTCGTTTTTCTCGACCAAGAGAAAAAATGACGGGAAAAACGGCCGTGTATATGGGACCAAGCCGTTCCTCGTTTTTCCCGTCGATTTTCTCGACGTTTTTTTCACCGTCGAGAAAATCAATCGTGTGTACGCGGCATTAGACTTGAATGGCACCTTCCCATTTTGCAGGAGCAGCATCCCATTCAAGTCTATTGGATGTTAGTAGGTAGACTCAGGGGGCCTGACACTTGATTATTTCCAGATTCTAGTCAGCTGTTGAAGTAGGTGAGTTGGTTATGCTGGCCATACCCTATACGAAAAATCGTCCGAAAATCGGTCGTTCAGACAGTTCGTTTGTTTTTCAAACAGTTAATTAAGTAATTAACTAAGAACAAGTTTAGAAATTTTCTGCAGAACGAACGATAAATTGAAAAGGTAATGTGTTTCCCGTCCGAACTTTCTGCACTAGGTATATGTAAAAAAAACAAACCAATTTTTTTTTATTTATGTCCACTGAACGATTTATCGGTCAATACATGATGGCACTATCGTTTGCGCTCATGGCCGAATGTTCGTTTTTCGAAAGTTCGGACGATATTTCGTATAGTGTATGGCCAGCATGATGCCGCGTACACACGGCCGGTTTTCTCGTCGGGAAAACCGTCATGTTTTCTCTTGGTCGAGAAAACCGGCCGTGTGTATACTCCTTGGCAGTTTTCCCGTCAGGAAAACCGCCGAGAATCACGACGAGAAAAATTAGAACCTGTTCTATTTTTTCCCGTCGCGAATCGCTGCGTTTTTTTTAACCGCAGTTTTCCTATGGGGAAACACTGCGGTGGAGCATACACACAGCCGTTTTTCCCGACCAAGAGAAAACATATCGGGAAAACCGTGTGTACGCAGGGAAAAATTATCGAGCCGCTGCTCGGTTTTCTCCTCGGCATCATGTGTACTCGGCATTAGAGTGAGAGGCACAGTTGAGCTCATTGAGTGGACTGTGTAGGGATAACATCTTTAGATATTTTTGAACATATCCATTAACATGTATTAAAATGCGCTTGCGAAAATTCATAGGTGTGAATGGGTCCTTAAAGTATAACTAAACCCAAGAGCAAAATTGTAAGTTATTCCTGCTTACCAGTTCTTAGATGTGGTGGCTACATTCATTTTTTTCATGCTATAAATATTTTTTTATTAGGTACAGAAAATACCCATTAGGCTCTATTCACACTAATGCGTTTTTTGATGCATTTTGCGTTTTGCAAAAATGCAGGGGAAATTTTTAACATGGGTTCCTATTAGGGCTGTGGAAATTAACTATTAATTCCTCGATTAATCGATTAATTTTTTTAAAAGATCAAAATTCTTTTGATCGGTACTCACCTCTCCGCCGGCTCCCGGGTCTTCAGGGAGTTCCGTCGGAGATCCGGTGATGTCACGGACACCGGCGGGGCTTGCCGTGTCCATCTGAAGGGCTCCTTTGCTGTGCCTTCATATCTGCATGCCGGCGGGACTTTACTATCTGCCACACGCAAGGGCTGCTACTTTTCCCTCTATCACGTCCCTCTATCAACCTGGGATTCTACAGCCATCCACTGGGAGTTGTGATAGTTCCCTTCATGGGACATCTACATGCCGACGGACTGATGTTAACCCCTTCTCCTCTGGATTCAGCAGTGGTATCATTGTACACATTTGTATACCAGTATCATACTTAGCTACATGTTTTTATGACTGCTTTTGCTACCGTTTGGTATTACTCGCACCATTTTTACAGTTTATGGAGCTACATCGATTTTATCTCCAGTGCAATATTTATTTTGTTACCTACTTGAAGACTATAAAAGTTTTAATGCTATTCCCATCGAGCGCTGCCTTTGTGTGTTTTTTTCCTGCTATTTATTTTTCCGGTGGTTGGTAGCTGCACTGGGAATCAGCCTGCAAGGAGATCAGCTAAAAGTAATTGGATCTTTATGTGCGTTATAATTAATCGAAATTAGTCGATTAATCAATAAAAAAAAAAAAAGATTAATCGAACACGAACATTTTAATCAGTAACAGCCCTAGTTCCTATGGAACATGTTCACTTCAATGCATTTTTGTGTCTCTGCGTTTTTGGAAAGGGTGGGGGACTATTTTCCTGCAAAATGCAGCGTTTTGCATGTAATAGAATTTAATGGACCCGCATCCAAAACGCAAGTACCACGCTTTTGCGTCTTTTTTATTTCTTTTTTTTTACACTGTATATAGCTGGTTGCTAAGGAGGGGGCCAGCAAGCCAGCCGCCACGTCCTTAACAGACGATGAGTCATCAGCTGTCAGCTGGCTTCCCGCCGGCTAAAAAAAAAATGTGAAAAAAAAACAGCATGGGGCCCCCCCCCCAGGTCCATACTAGGCTCTTGGGTCTAGTATGGATTCGGAGGGGACCACCCACACCAAAATTTTAAAAAAAATGGCGTGGGGGTCCCCCCGTAATCCTTACCAGACCCTTATCCGAGCATGCAGCCCGGCAGGTCAGGAAAGGGAGGCGACGAGCGAGCGCCCCCCCTCCTGAACCATACCAGGCCGCATGCCCTCAACATGGGAGGATGGGTGCTTTGGGGCAGGGGGGGCTCAGCCCCCCTGCCCCAAAGCACCTTGCCCCCATGTTGATGGGGACAAGGGCCTCTTCCGGACAACCCTTGCCGGGTGGTTGTCGGGGTCTGCGGGCGGGGGCTTATCGGAATCTGGAAGCCCCCTTTCAAAAGGGGGCCCCCAGATCCCGCCCCCACCTATGTGAATGAGTATGGGGTACATTGTACCCCTACCCATTCACTAAAAAAAGTAGTGTAGTGTTAAAAAATACAGTAAACAGTTTTCGATAGGTGTTTTATAAAAAATCTTCTTCTCCGCTTCTTCCTCCATCTTCTCCCGCATCTTCATCCTCCGGTCTTCTCCTCCCCCTGCTTCTTCATCCGCTGATATATAAGCTTATCCAGCTGCCCTACCCCCCCCTCACCAAACAAACAAAGCTGCAAAATACTTTCCTAAAAGTTGTTGCCACAGGCAATCATGTGGGCCCTTCAGGTGTGATATTCAAGCAGAACCAGCCAATAAATGCCTCTGTTTGGACACAAATTCTGACCCTGCAAGAGAGCTCTGGTGCTGGTGCTTCAAGAAGCTTCAAGAAGTAATTCATAATTTTGCAGATTAGGTTTTAAATGCAGCATGAGAGCTGTAAAATAACAGGTTGAGGATTTATTTCTGCTTTAGGTGGTCAAGAGACAGAACGGTCTAGGACAACAACTGCATATGAGTGTTGGCAGGTGTAGTTCTTTACCACCCAGCAGGTTGCACCTTACCACCCAGTGATTGAGTGAAGACCTAAGAGGATGATGTTCCCTTGCAGCCTTGGTAGGTGTCACAGGATCTGTCCAATTGGACATTGCAGCTCCCAGTGGCTTCTGCAGCCATCTTGGTTGAGGGAAACACTAATAAATAGCAGTGCCCTGCAGGTTTGGTGTGCATTTGTGAGTGGACAGTGTAGGGAAAGGATCCACACTTGCCAGGAATAGAGAGATAGCCTTAGGGAAATGTTCCTGTGTGAGTAGGCAGAGATTAGGGACACTCCTGTATGCCTTACGATTTACCATTCTCTGGGATTACTTCCCAGGACATGTACAGCTTCCTTGGGGGCCACTTGTGCCATCACCCTTCCAGTCACTGCCTACCAAGCTGATTGCAGCTTTCAAAAACATTTTAGGTCCACTCTGTATGTGATTTATGGCTCAATTGCAAGTCTACAACAATTTGTTTTCAGGATGCATTTTAAATTATGTTTTGCAACCTGTGTGAAATATGTTTTGGACAAAATACCATAATTATGGCATATCTGCAGCTACGAATAGTGATTCATCAGTCCCTAGCATTGATATCTTTTGCATTTTCTGTATTGTTACAGAATAAGTCAATTGAACTAAAGAAACTTCAATAAAGCAGTGCAGTAACACAAAAAAAATAAAGATCTAACATATCTGACTACATTAACGTGTTATATACTGTATGTTATCTGTTCCTGTTTGTTGCACTGTCATGTGTAAACTAATTTTGCCAGTCTGCAAAAAAAATAAAAAATTCCTTTTTGGCGAAATAATGAGAAATAATGAGAAATCAATTAGCATAACATATTTGAAAATAACATTACAGATCAGAAGGGTTGTAGTTCAGTTCAATGTATTTGTCTGCTTTTGTGAAATCAATATTGCAAAGTCTGCTAGTGCAATTCATCAATTCTACAAATTGTGTTACAGAATTCTCCTCCTTTAGCTGCTAATCTCTGATATTTGGTGGCTGTCTACTTTGTTCATTCAGAGCTTGAAAATAATACTGTATAATGGTAATTATTACAAACTATAGGGTCCATCATGACTCCAGCATTATGAGATCACTGCCAAATCTGAAAGGTCATCCTTTCTTAGACTCAGGGGACATTTGTAGCAATCATCATTTCTCTCTATTGTAGTCATCCCCTACTTTAAACCTCACCTGCTTATGAAGGATTTCCTTGAAAAGCTTAACACATTCAAGAGATCGACTTAGCTTCTCATTGAAGTGCATGTCCTACCAGCAGTCCATTTCCTTAGCATAGCTTTCTTTTAGTAGAATAGAGTTAGCTTATAGAGGCATCTTGTACAATCAGGCTACTAATTCTTTGATAATGGAACCAGTCACAGCATTCATCTTGCTGTTGCATTGTGGTGATGGTACTAATAGCTTATTGACTAGCCCTGGCTGAGTAGCCCATGAAGCATCATTAAATCTGTACAGAATGGCAAATCAAGATAGTAAACAAAGGTTGATGGCTAATTTATAACATGGCCTCTTATCTATACATTGAAAACCTTAAGATATATATGTAATCCAAACATATAAATATATACAGTATACAGGGGGTCCCCCGGTTACGAACCTGTTAGGGACTTTCCTCCTGCTTGTATGTCGGAAATGTACGTAAGTCGGCCGCGCATGCGCAGACCGACAATTACAGACATTTCCGATGTTTTCCGATGTTCCGTCGAATGCCGCCCTGCGCATGCGCGGCCAATTACGGACATTTCCGACATTTCCCGAGGCTCCGTCTGGCCGCGTATGCGCAGAACAGCCGACGGTCCGCCCAAAATGGCAGAGGGTCCCCGCAGCGCCCGGTTCGTAAGTAGGAGAGGTTCGTAACTCGGGCGTTCGTAAGTCTGGGACCCCCTGTATATATTGTTTCAGAAGCATTTTACATTCAAGATGCAAGTTAAGTTTAAATATAAGTACCGTCTGACTACTGGACATTCTTTGAAATTTGAAACATCTGTACATTTTGTACTAGATACTCATGTCAATTTAAAGTGTGGAATCATTCTAGTAATGGACTGGATCAAGACTAGTATTTATGTGGTTCAAAGTAACAAAATAAATTGAGCGTAATTTATTTATAATGAAATTCTTAGCAGGCTGATTGCATGTCCAATTCACTTTGGCAGCATTGAACGTACCATGCAGTAACGGCAAACACTAATCATGTGACCCATCTTTTCCGTTCCGTGATTATAATAAGGTCTAATTTCCTGTCATAATCAACTGTGCATAGGTGGCTTTAGCCATCACAGTTGCACACTCATATCTTATAACTCCCAATCAACTGGGTGAATAGGGTTTTCACCTAAAATGATAAGTTTATCTAAACACATATTATGAAGGGTTGAATCACTTATTGCCTTCTTATTTACTCTGTGTTGATCTGTCAATCCTTTAGATCTTTTTTGACCAAATTTGTGCACCTGATTTCCCAAGTGTCAATCTCTGCCAGGAAGTGATGATAAAGCAGATACAGGGTGGACTAACGTTATATTGAAGAATAATATATGCGTAGTAGGAAAAGCTTGAGAAAAGTGTATGTGTGTGGGTATGTGCACTAGGTGTGCTGTTGATGACATCTAAAATTTGGTTAAGAGAACAGTAGCACTTCCATTAAGTGCACCCAGAATGGAGATAACAGGTACTTGAAGGACTTCAAGAAAGCCGGTATCCTGCCAAAAAAGGTCCCCCCCGGCGCATAATGACCCCCCTGTACTGTGCAGGCGCAGCGCTTGCGCAGTACGAACCACAACGGAGCCGCCGAAAATAGCCGAAGATGTAGAGCTGTGAGTCAGCTGTACACGGCGCCTGCGCAATGACGACAAGGGGAGGGTGTATTACTGTTATGTCGTGTAAGGGGCGGGTGTATTACTATTATATCGTGTAAGGGGCGAACAAGGGGCGGGTGTATTACTGTTATATTGTGTAAGGGGCGAATGGCTACAAAAGAGGCCGAATTTTAAATTGATGGACAGAGGTGATAACTTGGTGGTGGTTTTAGCAATAAACTACACGTCTTTGTAGCCATCAGCCCCTTACACGATATAACAGTAATACACCCGCTCCTTGTCCGCCCCTTACACAATATAACAGTAATACACCCGCCCCTTACACGACATAACAGTAATACACCCGCCCCTCGTCGTCATTGCGCAGGCGCCATGTACAGCTGACTCACAGCTCTACATCTTCGGCTATTTTGGGCGGTTTCGTTGTGCGCAGTACAGGGGGGTCATTATCCGCCGGGGGGACCTTTATCGGCAGAACACCGGTCAATGCTTTTTAAATACTTGCCGCAGTTGATGCATTTTAGATTAGTGTAGACAAACTAGGCTTAAAGAATATGTTACCCCACCATTTCTTTTTCCTGATATGTGTCTGTTGTACCAGGTACTTGTGTTAAAAATGATCCAGTTCTCTTTTTTTCTTTCTTCTACTGTGTGAAATACCAGGTGATCCTGCCACTTCCCGTGATTTGACCACACTAGGTATGAAGGCACATCTATTCCAGCGTGGTCCCATACAGTTTGGGCCTATAGAGCAGAAGTAAAGAAACCATTGGAGATCATTTCTAATTCTAAGCACAGATTGGTGCATGTACAGTATACAATCTACCTTTCCTACATATTTTACTGAGAAGAGAGAGGATTTGGCAAGGTCACATGAAAATGTGTGTGTCTAATATTGAGAATTTCTAATGTTAACACTTCCTAGAGAGACCCTTGAATGGCCTGGTTCCTTCCAAGGCATTGTTTGTCGTCAGAACGGGGGAGTAGGCCATTTAAGGCTAACCTTTGTTGTTTTTGTTTTTATAATCCACCTTGACAGTTTACCCTTGAAAATTGCATTTTCATTAGCATTTGCCAGCTTTTCAACAAACCAGAAAATGATCTCACCACGGATGGAAAGAACAGATTATTTGAACTATTTTGTAAGTCGCTCTGAACAGTCCATTAACACAACATACTTATTTTGCAAATTAATAGGTTAACACTGAAGTCTATTTTGTCACAATACACTTCATGTTTTCATTTCACAGAATCTGATCAAGCACAACAATTTGTTCAGATGTAGAATGTAAATCAGAATTTTGCTCTAAGACTCTCTTCTAATTTTGACAATTTCTGAGGCTATGGCCTCGTACACACGACCGATTTTCTCGTCGTAAAAAACACGTCGTTTTTTTCGACGAGATTCTTGTTAAGCTTGTCGATTTTCTCGTCAAGCTTTCTATGCGTACACACTGTCATTTTCCAATTTCCTCGTGGTTCTCTGCGCTCACGTCCAGCACGTACGACGGCACTATAAAGGGGAAGATCTTTTTTCTTGGCGCCACCCCTTGGGCTGCTTTTGCTGATCTCGTGTTACCGCGTGTGAAGTAAAAGTTTGGGAAGAGACGATTCGCGCTTTTCAGTCTTCGTACTTTTCAGATCGTTTTCTGCGGTTCAGTTTGTGCTTGTGGGTTCGTATCTTGACTTTCAGGGCGTCTAGGCAGGTCGTATCTGTTTTACAGTGCGTTATTGCCTGTTCGTTTCTGAATTTCAGTTCGTTATTCATAGGCCTTGCTGTTCTAAAGTGCGTTCTGTTCTGTACGTTCTGATTAGACGACCGTTTCCTAGCCATGTCGCCTGGACGTTCTCGTCGTCGAGTTCGTGCTGTGCGTGCGCTTGGTGTTGGTCTGCTTGTTTTGGACCAAGACCAGTCCATGAATGGTGTGAGGAGGAGTTCATGGACCAAGAATTGGTTGCTCCAGCGGGACCAATTCTGCCACATGCCTCTGCTGCGGGAGATCGTCGAGAATAATCCTGAGGACTACAGGAATTTTCTGAGGATGTCTGACCCCGTTTTTCAGGAACTGTTGGCTTTGGTGTCCCCCTATATTACCAGGAAGGACACCGTTATGCGGGAAGCCATCAGTGCTGAGCAGAGGCTCATCGCCACGTTGCGTTACCTGGTGACAGGGAGAAGTCTTCAGGACTTGAAGTTCACCACAGGCATCTCCCCCCAGGCTCTGGGCCTCATAATCCCAGACACCTGTTCTGCTATTATACAAGTCCTGCAGGAGGACTATATTAGGGTAAGTTTTCTCCCTTAACATCACATTTTATGTATTACATGTATGCTAATGTATTGTATTTCTTTCATCCTTCCCTAATTACCATGATTGTAATATGCTGAGAATGTCCCCTTTGTCCCCATGCATGTTGGAAGCTTTAGATTGCCCCTTTTTTATCCTCCCTAAATATTTCCCCTCACTAACTTTTCCAGCAGGGGCGCCTGTTGCTCCAAATGTTGGGGGGTTCCAACCCCAATTTCGGAAATAAACTTCCTCCTTTTTTGCTCTGTTGCCTAATAAACGCCCCCAGTTGTCCCCTCCAATGCAGCCATTTAGTCCCCTCTAATGCAGCCAGTTTCCCCCCAGCCCTGCACTTACCTTCTTGTGGTCAGCGCCATCCTTCTTCTGTCCTTGATGTCTTCTCCTTCCCTTCATGTTGCATCAGCCAATCATGTTACCATTAAACAGACTTGGTGAACATGATTGCCAGAGCAGCCTGTCAGTGTTTACACAAGGAATGCCCCCTCCTTGCGTCCCCGATTTTTCTTTGAGGAAGCCAATTACATCCCTCAGGTTGTAATTTGCCAGACTTTTTTAATACCTGTTTCTGCTCTGCAATTTTAACCCCCTAAATGACGCAATTATTCATATGTCGGTCGCTTTACAAGAGGCCATCCACCTGAATAGTGTGCGGCATAGACAATACATAGGTTCATGCAACGCATGAACCTATGTATTGTTCTGAGTGATGGGCACAGGAGAGAGGGGACAGTGCTCCAGCGCCCACTCTGGACGCACCGCCACTGCAATGCTATCCTGTGGCCAAACACATCTCCCCCCCCCCAAAATAATTTAGTAATGGCCCATCAGAGGTGGTGATGAATATGATAAATGAGCCTTCCATTATACTTTTTTTACACACCTTAATAAACGTATAATTAGATTGATGTTGGTCTCTAATTTTTTGGTTTAGAATTTGCTTGTAATGTATGCCTTTGTTTTTCTAATATTATTTCATCTTGTTTCACTCCACAGCTTCCTTCCACGCCACAGGAATGGCAGACTGTGGCATCGGAGTTTGCCACGCGGTGGGACTTCCCCAACTGCGGTGGTGCCATAGACGGGAAGCACGTCCGCATCGTGCCGCCACCCCGTTCTGGGTCCTACTACTACAACTACAAGGGGTTTCATAGCATTGTGCTGATGGCGGTGGTGTCAGCACGGTATGAATTCCTCTATGTTGATGTAGGGAAGAATGGCCGGATGTCCGATGGGGGATCCTTCATCCAGACGGAGTTTGCCCTCCGTCTCCAGAGTGACGACCTTGCATTGCCACCGGATGCAGGGAATATTGAAGGACTCCCCTTTGTTTTCTTGGCTGATGAAGCCTTCGGACTCGGACGGCATCTTATGAGGCCATTTCCACAGAGGACCCTGACCCCAGAGAAGAGTGTGTTCAATTACCGGCTGGCCAGGGCCCGAAGAGTCGTTGAAAATGCCTTCGGCATAATGGCCAGCCGGTTCCGCCTTTTTATGACTTCCATCCACTTGGCGGACTACAAAATAAACTATGTAGTGTTATGCTGCTGTGTGCTACACAACTTTCTGAGCCAAAAATCTAATTCGTATATGGCCTCAGTTTTGCCAGAGGCTGGACTTTCCCCTGCAAATCCCCTTCCGGGCCTGGAATCTGCCCGTCTTGGCTTGCCCCCCCAAAATGCCCGTGTGGTTCGGGACAAATACATGGAGTATTTCACGGGTAGGGGGGCAATTCCTATGCCAGCCTATGTCTAAGTATCCCAATAAAAATCTTGTTTAAACCTTTAATTATTTGTTCTTTCCTGTCTCCTAGTTTGTCTTTGTGCATTTGTAGTGGCAAGTGTATTTTACTTTAGTAAATAACAACCAATTTCACTATGTTACCTTACAAAAGAACCAAATAAGCTTAGAGAGTATTATAAAAAGAAGCTACACGTTGTTTGTGGTCAAATATTTTACTCTCTGCACTTTTTTTTTTTTTTTTACTTTGGGGTTGGCCTGGCCACAACCCGGCAAATTTTGGCTTATGAAAATACAAAAATACCACTTGCATTTCTAAAATGACAACATTGGATACCTCTGAGCAATCTGAGACATTCAGTTACACAAACTATGTCTCTATGTGCCCGTCCTAATATGGGGTCCTGCCACCCCTTGCCCAGCCAAAAATTCAATATGCACACATTTTTAATTTTTTGCAAATAGGAAGTTTACAATCCTGATCCCTATTGTCAACATGTGCTATCTGCCATCAGGGGTGATCAATGGACGTGTTTTGGGGGTGCATCCCCTTCCTCAGTTCACCGACTTTTGATACGAGGAAGGGGTTGCACCCACAAAAGACGTACATGGATATCCCCTGATGGCAGATAGCACATGTTCACACACTGTGTGCATATTCAATTTTTGGCTGCTTTGTTACTCAAAAAATTAGTAAAAATATAAAAACAAACATGTAAAAACAAATGTGTTTGGATGGCTTATTGAATTCTCCCCAAAACATCGAGAATGTCTTTAAATGTTTGTTCCATCACATGGATTCTTTGTTTAATTAGGTCCAGTTCCGTGCTACATTCCATCACTTGCTGGATGAGGCGGAGGGCACTGTCAGCAGAGAACGGTGTGCTATCCTTCACAACATTTCCATCCCCTAAAAACCATAAAAAAAAATTAATAAAACTCTGCAGGCCTACCTCGCTTACCTTAAGCTGTGGTGTCAGATACTGACCTGTTGCGGTGACCAGATCCACAACGTCATCCACCTCTCCTTCCTGCACTTCTCCTTCCTCCACCTCAACTTCCTGCACATCTTTCGGTTGTGGATCTTTGGGAGTTTGGGGTTGCTTGGAAGTTGTGGGGTGCATGTGCTCCCTGGAGTGTCCTCCTCCCAGTCTTCTCTCCCCTATGAGAATAAAACCAAAGGTCTATTTATCACACTGTAAAAATCTCATTTTTAAACTTAAAACAGGCTAAATTGTTTGGAAGTGGGGTACAAGTGTGTGTTTGTGCGGAATTTAAAGAAAAATGCATTATTTATGACCCCAAATATGTTTAGTATTCACATTTGGATGTAATTTTTTGGACATGGAGGCACCACAAATAAACTCTGATGCACCTGTGTGGGACACCCAAAAAAGGCGGGTCTGGTGGCCCACACTATAGTGCTCCAAAGTACAGATGTGGAAGCAGCTGCTGAGTGTCCTCTCCTTTACACTGATTAAAGTTTGCATTTCATTCTCCTTACAAACACATCATCTAGACTTAAAAATTATCCACAATACTTGATCAAAAATGGCAGATGTCTAATTACTTTTGGGGGTCTTAAATAAGCCAAAACCGCGGATAGTGGCCGAACGAAGTGTCGGTAACGTAACGAACGATTACTGTGCCCAACCTAGTTCAAAATATTACATTTTGGAAGGGAGTCCAATATGAAAAAAAAAAAAAAAAAGTCAGTTTCTAAAAAGATTAATAGCAGAAAGGTCGTCATTTTACTTACTTTTAGCGAGCATCCTCTTTATGCTCCTCAACTGGTCTGGCTCCCTCAGTTTGAGGTCTGACCACCTCTTTCTGAGCTGCTCATTTGAGCGTTTCACCCCGAACTTCGCCCTCAGACTCTTCACAACTTTAGTGAGGATTTTGGCCTTCCTTCTATTTGGTTTGCTATACGGCCCATGCTTGGCATCATAATCAGCCTTGACCAAGATGTCCACCATCTCCGCCATCTCCGCCAAAGACATATTCGATGCCTTGAATCTCCTCCTTGATCGTGACGTGTCCTCGGTCTCCGGGCTTGTCTCCTCGCTAGTTGTGGAATTATCAGACACCTGCTGTAACTCCGCCATATCTGTCTGCGCGCCGAAAGAGAAGGGGCGGGAAAAAGATGTTAGTTAGAACGTCATGGGCGGACGACGTGTGCGGAGCGACGTGTTCGAATTTGGACGCATGCGTGGTGTGTATATAGCAAACACACATGTGACTATAGTACGTTCGGTGTGCGGAGAGAGGAGTTCAAGTGACGGACGTGCGAACGAAGGTATGTGATTTTGTGAGACTTGTAAAAATTGTGGGCCTATACTGTCTTGAGATTGGTGGAGGATATATATGGTGACTAGGATGTGAAGGAGGTTAGACTGTTTGCCTCACATTATTTAAATATAAATTATTTTACTTGCAGATACAATATGAATGTCTTTATTAGCGACAAAGAGTTCCTGGCGGAATTTATTGACCGGGTAAGGGAGCTGCCGGCTCTGTGGGAGACCAAAAACCCCATCCATAAAAAAAAAGGGGTGAGAAAAGCAGCGCTGGAGAAGCTGCTCCCATTTGTGCATACCAAGGTGCCCACAGCCACAGCAAAACAAGTGGACACTAAAATTTGGAGCTTGAGAGGTACCTACAGGACTGAACGCTCTAAGGTGCTGGCTTCTCAGAGGTCAGGAGCAGCAGCAGATGATGTTTATGTCCCGGTTTTGTGGTACTACAGCAGGATGTCCTTCCTGGATGACCACATTGAGCCAAGGCCATCACTCTCCACTCTTCCCCCCAGACTTCCCTGCAGCCAACCTGAGCCTTCTCTGGAGCAAGAGGAGGCAGCCATCCTGGATGATCCTGATTTGTCCATCTGGAGCCAGGTATAGTATTAACTGAAAATGTAGTGGGATAAAATTAATGTTTCCCAAATATGTCAGGATGAGAAACATACATTATTTTGTATTCCACAAGTGAAATCATGATCTGTAGACATTATTCTGCACTTAATTGTGTGGTAAATAGTCAAGCTGATGTAGTGGTAAATTTAAAGCAAGGATTTATGCATTTACATTCTAATTGCTTCCATCAGGATTACAAAGTTTGAGGCAAAGATTAAACCAACATATTAAACTATGTTTCTTTTTCATACACAGGATGAAATCAGCCAGGAGGAGGGTCTGGAAACTGTCAGGCAGGAGGAGGAAGGGCCCAGTGGCAGCCAGGAGGTGGCAGGGCCCAGTACCAGCCAGGAGGTGGCAGGGCCCAGTGGCAGCCAGGAGGTGGCAGGGCCCAGTACCAGCCAGGAGGTGGCAGGGCCCAGTGGCAGCCAGGAGGTGGCAGGGCCCAGTGGCAGACAGGAGGTGGCAGGGCAAAGGAGAAGCACCAGATCCCAGGTGCCTCCCATCAGGCTTCACAAAAGAGGCAGGAGGGACAGGACCACCAGTGACGCAGCAATGGCCCTTATTAAAGAGGCCCATGCCACCCTCAAGGAGCCCACATCCCCTGAAGAGGCCATTGCCGGCCTAGTGGAGGCTAAGTTCAAGGTGATGAGCATGGAGCAACGCCTCCTATGCGAACCCCTGCTCATCACCTTGCTCAACAAGGGGGTGATGGAGCAAATTACCCCCAATACCGCCATATGTGAGGTGGCCCAACTGACCCAACCTCAACCTCCACCTCCACCTTCCTCTTCTGCCCCACCCCCTTCTGCTACCCCTCCACCTTCTGCCCCACCCCCTTCTGCTACACCTCCACCTTCTGCCCCACCCCCTTCTGCTACACCTCCACCTTCTGCCCCACCCCCTTCTGCTACACCTCCACCTTCTGCCCCACCCCTTCTGCTACACCTCCACCTTCTGCCCCACCCCCTTCTGCTACACCTCCACCTTCTTCTTCTGCCCCACCCCCTTCTGCTACACCTCCACCTCCTCCTCCTGACAGGAGTACCCCTCCAGTGGGCCAGCCTCCAGCTAAACGAAGAAGGAAGGCTGCAGGAAAGGCTGCAGGAAAGGCTTCAGGAAAGGCTTCAGGAAAGGCTGCAGGGAAGGTTGCCAGGAAGAAGAGGAAGTGATGGCCTTGCTTCATTGTGGTCGCACTGGTCGGACAGAAGGCAGCCTGTTGTAGTACCACACACTTGGGACATATATCTCACCTGCTGCTGTTCCTGACCTCTGGGAGGCCAGCATCAGATTGTGTTCTGAAATGTGGGCCTTCTCAAGCTCCCAATTTTAGTGTCCACACAGGGTTGCTGTGTGCTCTGGGGTCCCTGGGATGCACAAATGGCAGCAGCTTCTCCAGCGCTGCCTTCTCTTTATTTAATTTATAAACATGAATAAATGTGTTTTTTGTTTAAGTTCATACTTGACTATGTGTATTTTTAAATAATAAAAAAAAAGCTTTGGAGTAAGCAGATACATTTGACTGACAATAAAAGGCACAGATATCACCCCCCCCCAAAAGAATAACTAAATCTGATTAGCTCAAAAACATGGTGTGAAATTTTAAAAATATAGATTAGAAAATTAAATGTGAGATCGCTATCAAAACATTGAGAAATTATAATTAACATCATTTTGAAAAATCTAACCATTTAAATTATTCCTAAAAACTTGCACGATATAATACACATAAATCTTATAAAGAGCAGCATGAAAAAGGTTAAAAATAAGGCAGAACTCTGTGTGAATATCAGCAGCAAAATAAGGTCTCTCGTTTTGATTAATGTAACATTCTAACGAAGAATTCAATGCAGAACATTTAAACGATGAAATATTTATGAGCGTGACGAATGTGCTCTCTCCATTATGAAGGCTTGTTTTACCAGAAGATGCTCTCCCGTCTCATAGTTGCTTGTGAGCATGCGCGCTTTTGGAAGAGTCGTAAAAGCATACACACGAACCATTTTCTCGTCACAAAACAGGCCGACGAGAAACACGACGAGGAAATCTGGAATCCTGACGAGAAAATAGAGAGCAGGTTCTCTATTTTCTCGTCGAGATTCTCGTCAAGTTTCTCGTCGTAAAACCATACACACGAACGTTTTTCTAGACAAAAAAACTCTCGCGGCACTTTTCTTGACTGTTTACGACGAGAAAATCGGTCGTGTGTACGAGGCCTTAGACATTCACAATTTTATCTTTGTTAACCAATCTAGCAACTATATATATAATTGTGAAGAAATGTAGTAAAATGTATTTAAAACTTAATTTTAAAAATCATAACATTTGTGCTTATCATACCCTCTTTCTCCAGATCAGGTGTTCTTTCTCTTTTACAAATTTTTACTACATTTACCCTTTTTATCCTGACAGATACAGTCTCTATTGGAACGCTGTTTGCTCTTTGACAATTGGTGCTCCCTAAACGAGATAAAAAAAATTCTCCTTGCAATGTGTGCTTCCACTGGGTATGCCAAACTAATGTGCCAACAGTATATCGGCATGGTAAAGTGAGCTTTCCACCTAAATTACTTATTTATATGGCCCCCTCCCACTTCTAAAATGCTGCATGAACCTTAAAACAAAAATCTTAGATAACATACTTACCATTCCCCTGAATCCCATCCACGGGGTGATGTCATTATCTTTTTCGCAAGATTCCAGGGACTGTTGAGTAGCTAAAATCTGAGAAGAAGTCAATCCTGTACTGTGCTGCAGTGTCTGCAGGATGACGATGTTACCTCCTACTCCACAAAAGGGGGAAAGATGAATATATTAGCAATTTTTTTCACTTACATTTTTTTTTTTAATGATGTCTGCTTTGCTCATTTTACTAATGCTTTAGGAATCCCTTGTCATCTGTGTCTACTGCACTAAATATTTATTTGTTAAATAAAGATTGTATATATGGTAAAAAACATAAAACATTTTAAAATTACAAACTTAAAACGAGAAACAGATACCATTATATTATATTCATTGATATTCCTAGTTCAGGGATGTCAAATTCAAATTCATCGCAGGCCACCTCAGCATCAGTTCAGGAGTGCGTTACGTATAGAGTGCAGACTTCAGGATTATGCTATGTACAGAGTGCTGAATTTAGGGGTACACTAGGTACATAGTGCAGAATTGAGGGGTGTGCTATGTACAGAATGCAGGATTTAAGGGTGCACTAGGTACAGAGTGTAGAGTTCAGGGTTGCACTATGTACAGAATGCAAGGTTTAGGCGTGTGCTATGTACAGAGTGCAGAGTTCAGGGGTGTGCTGTGTATAGAGTGCAGGGTGTGCAACCTCAACCCAAATATCCCCCCCAAGTTTCCTTGCATCTCTCTCTCCTACCTGGCCCGGCTCTGTCCCCACTGTGAGCATGTGCAGGGATTTGTTAGACCTGGGAGCCACTGAGCAAAGCTTTCCCTTGAAACACAAAAGGTTTCTATGTTTCCAAGTGACAGTGGGCAGCAGGAGTGGAGGGTGAGAGCCAGAGGTGGTGGCAGAAGTTCTGCCATGTTCCGGCTGCAAAACTGGGTGCAAGGGCCACATGACAAGACCCGAAGGGAAGGGCCAGATTCCACCTGTGGGTCTTGTGTTTGACATACAGTGCCTCAAAAAAGTATTCATACAAATTTTCCACATTTTGTCATGTTACAACCAAAAACATGAATATATTTTATTGGGATTTTATGTGATAGACCAACACAAAGTGGCACATAATTGTGAAGTGAAAGGATAATTATAAATGTTTTTCCAAATTTTTTCCAAATAAATATCTGACAAGTGTGGCATGCATTTGTATTCCGCCCCCTTTACTCTGCTACCCCTAATTAGAATCTAGTGGAACCAATTGCCTTCAAAAGTAGTAAATAGAGTCGACCTGTGTGTAATTTAATCTCAGTATAAATACAGCTGTTATGTTAAGCCCTCAGAGGTTTGTTAGAGAACCTTAGTAAACAAACAGCATCATGAAGGCCAAGGAACACACAAGACAGGTCAGGGATAAAGTTGTGGAGAAGTTTAAAGCAGGGTTAGGTTATAAAAAAGTATCCCAAGCTTTGAACATCTCACAGAGCACTGTTCAATTCATCATCGTAAAATGGAAAGTGCAAACCTACCAGGACATGGTCGTCCATCTAAACTGACAGGCCAGGCAAGGAGAGCATTAATCAGAGAAGAAGCAAAGAGGCCCATGGTAACTCTGGAGGAGCTGCAGAGATCCACAGCTCAGGTGGGAGAATCTGTCCACAGAACAACTATTAGTCGTGTACTCAACAAATCTGGCCTTTATGGAAAAGTGTCAAGAAAAAAGTAATTGTTGAAAGAAAGCCATAAGAAGTCCCATTTGCAGTTTGTGAGAAGCCATGTGGGGGACACAGCCAACATGTGGAAGAAGGTACTCTGGTCAGAGGAGACCAAAATTGAGCTTTTTGGCCTAAAAGCAAAACGCTTTATGTGGCAGAAAACTAAAACTGCACATCACCCTGAACATACCATCCCCACCATGAAACATGGTGGTGGCAGCATCATGCTAAGGGGATGCTTTTCTTTAGCAGGGACAGGGAAGCTGGTCAGAGTTGATGGGAAGAAGGATGGAGCCAAATACAGGGCAATCTTAGAAGAAAACCTGTTAGAGTCTGCAAAAGACTTGAGACTGGGGTGGAGGTTCAGCTTCCAGCAGGACAATGACCCTAAACATACAGCCAGAGCTACAATGTAAGGTTTAGTTTAGATCAAAGTGTATTCATGTGTTAGAATGGCCCAGTCAAAGTCCAGACCTAAATCCAATTGAGAATCTGTGGCAAGACTTGAAAATTGCTGTTCACAGACGCTCTCCATCCAATCTGACAGAGCTTGTGCTATTTTGCAAAGAAGAATGGGCTAAAATTTCACTCTCTAGATGTGCAAAGCTGTTAGAGACATCCCCAAAAAGACTTGCAGCTGTAATTGCAGCAAAAGGTGGCTCTACAAATGCACGCCACACTTTTCAGATATTTATTTGTAAAGCATTTTGAAAACCATTTATCATTTTTCTTCCACTTCATAATTATGTGCCACTTTGTGTTGGCCTATCACATAAAATCCCAATAAAATACATTTACGTTTCTGACTGTAACATGAAAAAATTTGGAAAGTTTCAAGGGGTATAAATACTTTTTCAAGGCACTGACCTAGTTGCTACCTTATGCTTTATACACTGCTGAAAGAGCATACCTACTTTATCTGCTCAGTCGCTACACTGGTGGGATAACCAAGGTCAATGATAGGTGGATCTTGGTGCCGGTAGTTGGACGCAGCTGTTAAATGTTTTATACTTATTGAGCAAAGGTGCAGGGCTTTGTACTCTACTAATAAATGTGAAATTTAAATAATCGCCTTATCGTTTTCTTAAAAATTAAGACATTTCATACCCTGTGCTGATAAATAAATATATCTCCTTAAAACATGCTTTAGAAGAATATGTGTGCTGATGACAAACATTCATGTGCAAACTTTATGGTACATTAAAATATACAGTTCAGTAAAGTGCTCCTAGCAGTGGGGTTAATTTACTAAAAGTGCAGAGAGTGCAAAATCATGGGGTAGCTCTGGATGGTAGAGAATCAGCCTCCAACTTCAACTTGTTCAGTTAAGCATTAACCTAAAAAAAAACTTTTTTTGGGGGGGGGCGAACAACCACCCCCCTGGTCGGTTGGCGGCACCCCTCCCCCCTGCTATCAGTCTCGTGGTCAGTCATCCAGCCCCGCACCCCATCTAGGTTGCAGGCAGTTAGGGGTCCTATGACCGACGGGCGGCGGCTTCTATCACGTTTTCTCCTCCTCTGCATCATGTTGGCTTCCGCCGTGCTTCTCCTTCCTCCTCCTCCTACAAGTCCAATAGGATCGCCTGTCCTTTCAGCCAATTGGGTGATGGGTCTAAGGACACGCTTCCTGATTGGTGATTGGGCGGGAGGAAGCCCACCCTTTTTTGAAGCCTATTAGAGCCCCGTGCTTCAAAAAAACACCCCACCCCACAATTGGAATCCACGCGTCCGGTGCCCTGCATGTATATTAGGGGGTGGATACATGGATGGGGGGGGCGACGCTCGTGCGCCCCTAATGGACGGGCCACCACTGACATAAAGTTGATTGCTTTTTGTGCAGAGCTGCACCAGATTTTGCACTCTCAGTTTTTAGTAAATCAACCCCAAAGTGTCCATTAACCTCCCTGGCGGTATTCCCGAGTGTGGCTTGGGGTGAATTTTTCATACCAAAAGCAGGATCCATGTAGAGGTTACTTACCTTGTCCCCTGGATCCTGCGATGTCTCCCCACTGTGATCTGCGAGCCGCCGTGTCTCGCTCGATTCACAGTGCCAAGCTCCCTTCCCTGCGAGCGTTGCGACGCACGGGGATGGAGTTCAACGCCAAATTCAAAAAGTAAAAAACAGTATAGATACAGTACTGCAATATTACAGATTACAGTACTGTATCAAATAATTACACATCCCCTTTGTCCCTAGTGGTTTGTCCAGTGTCCTGCATGCAGTTTTATATTATAAAGACTGTTCTTTCTGCCTGGAAACTGGAGATCGTCCATAGCAACCAAAAAGTGTCTGTTTACATCAAAAGTGGTTTTAGACCAGCTAGAAAACAGCGATAATAAATTAGAATCACTTACAGAATTGAGCGATAGCGATTTGTGGGGAAATTCGTCATCAAACACTAAAAGTAATGACAGCGACAATTCTGCAACTGAGCAAATTTCAGTGTTTTTGATTTGATTACATTATTGAATAATTTTTATTATTATTATTATATTATTATTTATTATAATTATTTATAGTTATTTATTATATTATAATTAATGATTTCATGTTTAAAACTTTATCATACCCGGGATGTCCTTCTAAAATCTTGTTTGGACAGATTTAAGTGAGTTCTTTCTAAGAATTACAGGCCTACAAAATAAAACGCCAAATTTCCATGCAAAACAATTGTACCGCTTTCAGCATCAAAAATCTGACATAATCATACCGCCAGGGAGGTTAACTGTGTCTCAATGCAATGTATATCTTGTAAACAATCAGATCATCTGTGCCAAGATTCACATACAATTTGTTTCAAAAGGACTCCAATGACTGTGGACTGTGTCCATCCACACACCTTGTGAAAAACTCACTCACCAGATTTCTTGTTACCCCTTATAACATAAGAAGATCTCAAAGTGATTTTCTTATATGTACCATTGCTCAAACGTCTCCTTCTTTCCCCTTCTTTCCACTGGTTTCCTTTATTAGAGCCCATCTCCAGCTATCAGATTTTTTGTGACCCCTTATAACATAGAAAGATTGCAAAGCACTCCTCAGGGTCTTCTCCTTTCCCCCTTTTTCCACCGGTTTCCTCTAGTAGAGCCAGTCTCCAGCACTCAGCAACCATGTATGGGCAGGCTGATTGTACCCAAGCTGATCGATTAATCAACTTGGGCACAAACAGCATGTCACATTTTTCGAAATATGGTTACTGCCAGTGGCTATAGCCGCTAGCAGTAACCACTGTATTCTGCCAGCCTGGAATGCTCCCTGCACCGCCCCACTGGCAATAGCTCAGCAGGAGGCTTTGCCCCGTCAACACTGACTGTGTTGATGGGGGGAAAGGAGTGATTTTCTATCCTTTCACCTGTGGTGGAAGGAAAGAAAATCATATAATCTATGGCCAGCCTAAGGGTGTGTCTGCTCCATTGGAGGAGCAATGGAAACACCTTTGGACAGCAGCATTGTCAATTTGGGATAGTGTAAAGCCCCGTACACACGGTCGGACCTTTGGCCAACAAACTTCATTTTGAGCAAGTTGGACCAACAATCCGACCGTGTGTACGCTCCATTGGACAAACTTTTTTTGCTTTTTTCTTGTTTTCATCGGACAAAAGTTGGGTCTGCAAACGGACAAACTTTTGCCCAACAAAAGTCCGATGGAGCAAAGTCCGACCGTGTGTACAGAAAACCATCGGACTTTTGTCCGATGGACAAAACAACTAATGTTAAAATCTACCAACAATAGCAGAAGTTGACCAAAGGGTGGCGGTAAAGAGCAGAAAAGAGCAGAAAAAACACGTGATGTTGCAAAAAGTTTTGGGAAAGTTTGCAGAAAAGTCTGAGCGTGTGTATGCTATGGGTGTTCCCGACCAACTCCGTTCGGACAAAAAAACATGGAAAAGTCAGATGGAAGTCCGACCGTGTGTACGGGGCTTTAGAGGCACTGGCAGATTTAGATGGACTTGACTAATAAATTAAAGCTGAACTCCAGCAGTTACATCAAAAGTTTTTCTGTTTATTCCTTTTGGAATAAACATTTTACATTTACAAAATAAAAGAAAAAAAGCCTAAGGGCTCGTTCACACCGGAATGCAGTACAGAAATCCTGCACTGCATTCCAAAAGCACTGGGTGTGCGATCTGCTGCGGGTTTTAATAGATTCCTAATGACACCCCAAATTCAAACCGCAATTGTAGTGTGTTTGCCTATACTAGATCACGTGGTACTGCAGTACATTGCAATCTGATTGCAGTGTGTTTTTAAAAGTAGGGCATGCAGTACTTTTGGTGTAATCCAGTGAGATCTCAGCCCATTAAAATGAATGGGCTGAAAATCACATTGCACTGAATCCCATAGGAATCACACAGGAACATGGAGTACGTTCAAATGTGAAAGAAAAAGGTAGCATATAAGTAAAGTTCATTGTCAGCGTTTACACTTACATTTTCTGCTTTATGTTGTATTTTAAGTTGTATATTAAGCTTTGTCTATTTATTTCTAGTAGAACAAGTGCTGCATTTTATGTAACGCAGTGCTTTGTTTACTTATGAGCCAATATGTTTTGCGATTCTTTTTTTCTCATTTGGAAGGTTATTCCTTTGGACGGCTCACCATAAATTTCCTAAAATCAATATTTTGACTGTTGAAACACCATTAAAAATCTGTTGGTTGATGTACAGATCAATAAGATCATGAACTACAAGTAATCTACTGTTGTGCATGCCTCAAAGAATAATCAAACATGCGTGAATTTTAGTGGTGAATTTGACTGAATGACATTCCCATGTTATATTTATAATCTACTGCAAGCAGACAGCTAAATAATGTTAGCAAATGTCAGACAAAAAGCAAATGATTCCACACAAGAAAATGGTATGGTTTAATTTAATATTCAATGAAAGATGCATGGCGGAAAATTTCATTCTTTCTACAAATATTATTCTTTTACTGCTAGTCAATTTACCTTGAATATAATGTAGCACACCCCCGCAGGAGCTGCTGGTTTTAATTTGGGCCTTGTATGTTACCTCAGTATTCGTTGTCTAGGGGAAGAATGTGTGTACAAACTCCAATGTCCACACAAGATGTAAAATCTTAAGCAGTTAGGTTTTATTTTCCTTTTTGCAATAAACAGATGAACAATGGTAGAAGGGTGAAGGGAAGGGGTAGGTTCAGGCACACGGTACCGATCACTGGGGAAACTTCTCATGTATAAAGTTAGTCACCACTCCTCCCTGAGTGGCTATTGCTCACCCGGATAGGTTCCTCTCTGAGTGGGCTAGCAGTCGGAATGATGCACGAACTATAATCAGGACCAGTCTCTGCCACAGGACAAAGAGGATTGTGGACAAATTGGATACTCCGGGATCCTCTGCCACAGGATTTAACGCCCGAACTTCCAGCCAAACAGTCCAGAGCCTTTAAGCCAACCCGGCAGACTGTAAGGTGAACTTTAACTGCGGTGCATCCTCCAATAGAATTACCAGGCCCCCCTCAAGACACCAGCCTTCCGCTTGGTCTTTTCCAGGACAGGTCCTCCCCTGGTTTCCTCCATTGAGTGGCTTCCTCCCACAGGACGGACAGCACAGGATCACCTTCAAAGCGTAGGCTCAGTCAGCATAACTGGGCCTACTTGTTGGAGTTGCGGCCTCGGTCCAGCATGGCTACAGGCCAAAAATCACACAATACACCCCTCATGCCAGGAGGGCCGTGAGGGGACGAAGGACCCCTCCAAGATGGCATCTGCCCCTTAAGTACCTTTCCCCAGCATGCCCAGCGGGTAGACTTCGCCCACTGAACTGTTCCCGGGGGAAGGTACCTAATACACTCTGGCATGTCAGTCTTCCACATTGGCCAGAGATGGTAATGCCACCTACAGGCGAACAGTGGGAAGTCTGCCCAACACAGCCATAGCCGGAACAGAGGCTAATTTAGCATCAATTATTCACATCTGAGCCTAACTATTGGCTCAGATACCCTCTGAATTGAAACATAACGCCCAGTCATTGGGAGCAGGGCACTACAATAATAAACAGTGCAACTTTTGAAATTTAAAATGACCATAAAGCTTTGGACTTTTAGCAAGTGACTTACATATTAAATTGATATTAAAGCAAAAATAAAATACATTGAAGCATGCCAGTCCTTAGATGCAATGACTGCATTTGTTTTCTTCTTCAGACTTTTTTTTAACCTGGTGATCCTGCCAGAAACACATTTCCTGTCCACGGGTGACAATGCTCACTAACTGTGCTGTATCCATGGAGAAGCAGCATAGTCATCCTAGGCTGCTCACCTACTTTGGACTACAAACATCTATCTCTCTCTTCATCACTGTTACATGGGGAGGAGGTTTTCAGGAGTTCACAGTAGGCAGCTTGTTTGAGATATAAGTTCATCTCACAGGATATAACATGGACACAGGTTTTTTGGCAAGACCAATAAGTATTTCATGTACCTAAAGAAAATGTTCTCAGATTGAAAAAAAATAACACAGCCATCACTTTTAGGCTGCAGTATATTACATTTTTGTTCTTGGCTTTAGATATCCTTTTATTAGGCATGCAATAACAATGCCAATTTGTATATAAAAAAGCTATACAAAAATGACAACTAACTAGCTTTAGATATAAGGTGCACATGGATATATAAAAAAAAAGTCAAAAACGAAATCATAAAGTAGGACTGTGGTCAGGCTATGAACATTTAAAGATGTATATATTTATAACAAGCAATAAATACAATTTTAAAAAAGCTCTCTGATGCTGAAGAGACTGTGAAGTGATTCATCCTAAAAGTTTACAGCAAGACCATTTCGACCTTTATTTCAGCATTAAAGTAGAACTCTAAGCAAAACTTTTTTTCAGTTTTCTGTCCAATAGCCAGCCAGAAAGTGAGAGGAAATCCCTGCAAATTAAGGTAATTCCTTGGGGACACCCAGGTTACAAGTGTCCCCATTGGAAGATTTCCCCTATTACTTTTCTGGGGACAATTCAACATTTGGGATTTTCTTTTATTTTTTCTTTCAATGATAATGGTAAACAGGACAATAGAGAGGGTGACTCTCCTTAACGGAGACAAGGACAGCAATAAAAACTGACAGGTGTTCTAATCCATCTCCACTCTATCCAAAACTAAAAAACTAAAATTTTCCTATCAAATACTTACCGTAATTTTCCTTTCCTGATGGACTTCATGGCAGCATACGTATGGGTTAACCCCGCCTAGGAGTGGAGGCAGGGTTAACCCATACGTATGCTGCCATGGAGTCAGTCAGGAAAATAAGTTTGACCTTTAGTTATACTTTAATCTCTAGTTTAGACAAAGTGAAAGTGCACTATTCACTCTCTCCATATGGAAGAAGTGCTTGCGCCAATTCTCCCTCTCTTCTACATGTCCGCCCCTATTGAATGTATTATTCAACCCTGATGTTCCGGATAGTCTTTCTTATACTCGAATGCTCCCGTGGACACAAGCTGGTATTTTCCAGCTCAGAAACCTTGTGCATCCACTCACCCGCACGTTTTTACCTTTTAATGAACTACAACGTAAATATCAGATTCCTAAGCATTTATTTTACTCTTATCTCCAATTCAAACACAATTTTTCCTCTAAATCCCCTACTTTACCTTGGATAAACCTACCTCATTTGAACTATTATGTGCTCAAGGTCCATACCAAGCCCATCTTATTTCAGATATCTATAGATACCTACATGAAGCTTCCTCACTCACCGACACATATCACTCTTACATGCAGAAATGGTCCCAGATTATTAAGCGACCTATCCAACTCCCTCAATGGCAGAAGATTTGGGAGACTACTTCCAAGTCTTCAAGGTGTGTGGAGCAGAGGGAGACGACCTATAAGATACTATTTTTTTGGTATAGAACCCTGGAGATCTAACATAGATACGACCCCAAAGCTTCCCGGGTGTGTTGGAGATGCCGGGATGACGTTGGCTCTCATTTCCACATTTTCTGGGAATGTCCAATGATTCAACATTTCTGGTACTCCATCCAAACCCATTTACAGGAGCTCTTTGACACTACTCTCCCTCTGGACCCGATCCAGTATCTTTTAGGCTTGCCGTTCCCTGGTATCCCCAGACACACCCAAAAGTTAGCCACCTTTTTTCTCCTGGCAGCAAAAAGGGCTATACCTCTGAGATGGTTGTCCCCCTCCCCACCCACCCTTGCACAGGTTCTGCAAATATTGGAACAAATTTGCAGGATGGAACACCTGACTGCGACAGTCCATGATATACTTCCTCAATTTTCCAAAATTTGGGACTTGTGGGATCAGTCGAAGCTTAATCCAGGTGCCATTTCACTACCCCCCCAGTAGTGCAGTACACTCTTAATCATATGTGCTAAATTTTATGTTTCTTTAGTCCTGTTAGCCTGTTGTTTTTGGTGATTCCATGGTGCCCCCTCCCTTTCCTTCCACTCTCCCTCCCTCCTAGGTGGGTTCCCCTCGGGGCATCCTGGTCCCTCAGTTTGGGCACCCTGGGACCCCCACTGATACTGGATCCAGAGGGCAACATTTCCTTCTATGTGAAATATTGTTTTGTTTGTGCCGCCCGCCCCCCCTGGGTCCCCCTCCCCCTTCCCCCTCTCCACCCTACCTGGTCTATACACTACAGTTGAATTATTATGCTTTTGTGAATTTGGTAGCATTGTAGCGTTATATCTACGGTTTTAACATCTGTTATATGCCTTTTCAATCAGCATTCATATAAGCCGTACTACATGTTTGGCATTTATTTTATGTTTCTATTTTTGAAAAAATTTAATAAAGATACAATTTATAAAAAAAAAAGAAAGTGCACATGTAGAGGAAGAAAGCAGAATTAGGCTTGATTGAATTGCAGCTCTTGTACATTTTAGAGATAAACTGCTTCACAGCTCCTGCAGCTAGAGAGGTTAGGGAGGGCTTGTATTAAAACTCATTAATAAAAATGAAAAAAATATTTAACAATTTAGACTGCTGACCTTGAATCAAAATGCATAGTACTATTGTTTACTTCCATGTAAAAATACTTTGTCTGTTTTAAAGAATATGTGCACTTTTAGTCATTATGAAATCCCACTATTTGCAAATTTGATTATTCCAACTTAGCTAGGAAAGTTTTATTGAATTCCATGAACAATCTACATATTTTGTCCTCTGTGCATCACAAATATTTATTCCATTTGGCTGTGTTCCCAGCTATGAGAGAAACAAGGTTTCTTGCCAACCCAAAAGCAATCAAACGGCTAATTTATATTTTACAATAACACCATTATTGTTAATAATTAGTACCAAAAAAATAAAAAATAAACGTATTAAATGCAATATGCCAAAATAGACTAAACTAACTTCTTCCAGTCTTTCTGAGGCTCACAGGACCTACTGCAGCACTAAAATATTTGAGCGCTAATCATTTATTTACAGTACACATTTATTCAACCAAAACCCAAAGCCAAAACTATGGTCTGACACCTATTATATCATGGCAGGCTGCCCATAAGAGGTCCTGATTTCAGAGACGAATAAAGCGTTCAATGTTTTACATACACAAGGCACTATTTGTTTACTTCTCAATTTTTATTTAGTTACGTCTGTAAATTTCAGCGCGTTTTAGTATATGAAATTTATGTGAAATCTTCCTAAAGTAAGCCATTAAAAAAGTAGGTATCAAAGTGGAACTGTGTGTTTTTTTGGGGGTAAAAAAAAGAAAAGAAACAATTCATTGCAGCCGATATATTGTAAGAAGTTTAGCAAACTTTATTGGTTGCTAAACTTCTTACAATACCACCTAAAGTGACATCACATCTGGATGTAGTGGAATGCATGCCGGGGCTTTGTAAGAGGAACGGCAGTGCATTTTGAACAATCTGATGGATCTTTGGGCACCATTTGAATACAGATATGCTGATCGAGGTGGTCCAGGTCTGGGTACTTTAACATGTAAGCGCATTGATTGTGGGAAAAAAATAAAAATAAACTGTGTTGCACAATCATCCATTTACTTTTCCTTTTTGGTGATTGGTGTTCATCCATTGATGGGAGAATACATCTATTGGAGGAAGAAATGCTGACTGTATAAGAGGGTATGAATCTTACATTTGGTCTTATTGGCCAAATAGCAAGGCTCTGGTGAGTGTATTTGTAGCATCACTGGAGCACTAGTTGTGTCACATTTTAGGATCACCTATATAGAAGCACGGTGGATGGGACTAAGCCTATTAAGTGGAAAAACACTGGAGTTTGATGTTGAATGTTATAAAGGACTGTTTTTTTAGGATCTTTTATTTTTACACAATTTTTTCACATTTTTTTTACGTTTTGATTTAAAGGGGTTGTAAAGGTTAGTTTTTTATTTTCTAAATAGGTTCCTTTAAGCTAGTGCATTGTTGGTTCACTTACCTTTTCCTCCGATTTCCCTTCTAAATGTTTTTTTTCTTTGTTTTCTTTGTCTGAATTTCTCACTTCCTGTTCCTCCTCAGTAAGCTGTTCTGGCTGACTAAACACCGCTCGGATGAGAAAAAAAAACATTAATGCGGCGTACACACGATCGTTTTTCATGCCATTTTTTAAACCGACATTTTTCTCGTCGTTTTTTTTCATGTTTCCTCTCAAGCCTGTCTTGCGTACACACGATCATAAAAAAAAAGGCTCGAGCAAAACGCAGTGACGTACAACACGTACGACGGCACTATAAAGGGGAAGTTCCATTCGGATGGCGCCACCCTTCATGTTAGTAAAGTTTGTTGAGCGACGATTCGCGCTTTTCAGCCTCGTGCTTTTCAGTCCGTTACAGCGTGACGAATGTGCTATCTCCATTACGAACGCTAGTTTTACCAGAACGAGCGCTCCTGTCTCATACTTGATTCTGAGCATGCGCGTTTTTTTCTCCTCGTGAAAGCATACACACTATCGTTTTTCACGTCGTTAAAAAAACGACATGAAAAACGACGTGAAAAAATAGAGCATGTTCGAAATTTTTAATGGCCGTTTTTCACGTCGTTAAAAATGCTCTGGAGCATACACACGATCGGTTTTAATGCCCATTTTTAAAACTGGCATTTTTAACGGCATGAAAAACGATCGTGTGTATGGGGCATTAGAAGGGAAATCGAAGGAAAGGGTAAGTGAACCAACAATGCACTAGCTTAAAGGGACCTATTTAGAAAATAAAAAACAAACCTTTACAACCCCTTTAACATATTTTTTATTTTTATAATTTTTCACATGTTTAATTTATATTTTTAATTTTGGCAAGATAAATTGATGCGTTTACTAGTACATGTATTTTGGGGTCACTAACCAATGCATACTATTGGAGTAATTGCAGTGATGCACGTTATTTGAAACACAGGTCATTGTTTGTACTTGAGGAGATTAGTGTCTACTTTACCTCAGGTTTTGTTATATTAGTGTGTTTCACACTTAAAGTGGCAGCTGTCATGTTTTTTCACATTATATTTTTAGGTTGGTGCCATTTATATTATTGTGGTTTTCTAGTGCAAGAGATGCCTATTGACTTCTTGTATTGTAAAGACTTTTGGGAAAAGTGGAGCTAATCACACAATCGGGAAATGATTACACAACCCACTGGATTACATTATTATGAAAATATATATATATATATATATATATATATATATATATATATATATATATACCGTATATACTCGAGTATAAGCCGAGTTTTTCAGCACATTTTTTTGTGCTGAAAATGCCCCCTCGGCTTATACTCGAGTCACTTTTTTTGTGCCTGATCTCCCGGACTTTGGGGACCCGTTACCAAACTTGGCATACATGTAGCCCCACTCTTCCTCTACAAGTGTGCAAAGTTTATTGTCCGGGGGACCTACGGCCGGGGAGCACAGAGTTTTCAACCCGGGCACTTTTTCCATAGACTCCCATGTTAAATGGTAATTTCTCTAGGGAATTTGGGGACCCAGGACCAGCCGGTCATAGGTCTCCTGGACCCGGAACGTGGTACACATGTAGCCCCATTTCTCCTCTACAAGTGTGCAAAGTTTGTTGTCTGGGGGACCTACGGCCGGGGAGCACCGATTTTTCAAAGCCGGGCACCCCTTCCATAGACTCCCATGTTAAACGTCAGTCTAGTCATGGACACAGTGAGGCATGGGCACAGTGAGGCATGGGCACAGTGAGGCATGGACACAGTGAGGCATGGACACAGTGAGGCATGGACACAGTGAGGCATGGACACAGTGAGGCATGCACATGGACACAGTGAGGCAAAGTGAGGCACAGTGAGGCATGCAGATGGACACCCTAGGCTTATACTCGAGTCAATATGTTTTCCCATTTTTTTGTGGTAAAATTAGGTGCCTCGGCTTATTTTCGGGTCGGCTTATACTCGAGTATATACAATATATATATATATATATATATATATTTATATATTTAGAGAAGATGCAGAAAGTTTAGAGTTTAAGACTTTAAGTAATACTTTTAATTAGTTAACATACGTTTTTAAAGATGGAAGTTTTCGGTATTCGTTGGATCCCGTCATCAGGCAGAAAATACAAGAAAACCATAGCAGCTGCAGATTTAATTTAATTTAAATTTTTTATTTTTTAATAATATTTAATAAAAATGACCTGTATAGAAATGACATATGTTCTATACTTTTATACAAAAGTGACATTTTAGCTGTAAAGTTACCCTGCCGCTAACGCCCCAAAATAAGACTAAAAGCACTTTGTAAAAGAAGGTGTTGGATACTTACCTTTCTGATGGTTGGTATGTTAAATCTTTGCTTTTGTTCATTTCCAGCTGCCGATGGTATCCAAGACACTTCTAGATGTGTCAGTTACCTGGTCCTCCATCACAGCAAGACATCGTAATGACTTAGGGGCTGGTGGCAGGATGGGCTACAACAAACTGTATGAGACCAGATATCTGACATGCCGGGAAATGTCAGATATGACAGCAGTGGCCAGAGATTTGTATCAGAGCATCAGAGCAAAGACTTAACACAATTTCCATGGGGTGCTTTCGCATTTTTTGGGGGTGTAGGTAACGGGGGGGCGGTTAGGCTGTCTATACACTAATTGAAATTTCTCCAGTTTCTGCAGGGGCCTGCCAAATTTTGATCAGAGTGTAGCAGTCCCTGCTCGACAGCAGTTAATTGTTAAATTGACTTCCGTAGAAGGGACATGCTGGAAAACCTTTCTTGATCAGTGGCTAAAATATCTGTTAAGAAAAGGGTTGACATTACTTAACGTCATGAATTTTACAAGTATGTATTTAAAAAAACACTGAACAAAACATACTAATTGTAGTAGTTTATAATTATATGAACAACATATAAAACCTGGGTGCCAAAGAGGGCGCTCAGTGCACAGCGTCTCTAACAGACCAGCTCTCCATCTGGCAACAGGGAGTCCAAAGCACACTGGCAGTGTGGCTTTTCAGGGTTGAGCAGGCCACCTCTCTGACAGAGAGCATGGCATCTCAGAGTCAAGCATATCATCCTTTCTCGCATTACCCTATAGGCTATGGGTAGCTCCTGGTTTATCAACCTTTTTTGATTAAAGTGTCACCAATCCCACTTCATAAAAAACTCTCAATAAATGCTGTATTACATGCTGTTCATACTCACTCAGTCACTATGAGAGGCACATCTTAGTATGCAGGCATCCGGGGTAAAGCGATCCACATAGACTGTCCTCCTCACCGCCGACTGTCACCGCTGTCGGTCTGCAATCGTGACCGGGAAGACTACCCTGCAGTAGAGCGATCTGAAAGCGAGGCTTGAACTGTTCGCGGAAGGAACGGCATCAATGGCGGTGCAGAGGACTGTCTGTGGACATCTTTACCCCGGATTCCTGCTTACTTAGATGTGCCTGTTTTAATCATCAACCATGTGAGTTTCTAAATGTTGTACCTTCATTAAATGTAACCATATTGCTACACTTAGAGGCGCGTCTCTTCTATTTTATACTCAGTTGTGACATGACACTACTCTTATATCAAGACATCGCTTGTATATCAAGTCAAAATTTATTTAAAAATGTTGCTTGTCTTGCAAAACGCTCTCAAACCAAGTTACTCTCAAACCAAGGTCTTACTGTATATGTATAACTGCAGCGGCTGATCCTTAAGAGGTAAGAGTATAATTAAAGGCAACATATTTTTTTTTCGTTTTGGATAAAGTGGAGAAGGAATGGAACACCTGTCAAGTTTTTATTGCTGTCTGTGTCCCTGTTAGGGAGATTCACCCTCTCCATTTGTCCTGCTTATCACTATCGTTGAAACTGAAAGTAAAAGAAAATCCCAAATTTTGGGTTGTCCCCAGAAAAGTAATAGAGGGGAAAATCTTCCAATGGGGACACAAGTTCTGGTGACCTGGGGGCCCCAAGGAATTCCCTTAATTTGCTGGGATTTCTTCTCACTTCCTGTTTGGCTATGGGACAGGAAGTGAAGAGAAATCTTTTCAATGGGACACAGATGGCAAAAAATATGACAGGGGTTATAACCATCCCTTGTTCTATCCAAAATGAAAAATAAAAAAGTTTTGCCTATAGTACTACTTCAACTTACAGCCTCAGTAGCTTGCCAGACAGTGACTCAATCCAACTGACATCTTGAAGATCACAGAAAGCTTGGATCTAAGACTTGTGCATAACAGATGAACATCAGATCAAAAATCATATTGTGCATAGCTCCTGCAGAATACAGTACATGTGGTGAATGGAGGCTAAAGCATGAAGAAAAAGGTAGGAATAACTACATAGAACATCCCTTTGCTACAGAGTGAGGTATGGACAAAATTATTAAAGGTAGACAAACAGACAATGGATGTGTAACATTATATTCACCTTTACATCTTTGATAGTATTTATTTTAGTTATGTGTCTATGCATATAAAAAGTATAGGACAAATTTGAAAAACAACCTATAGAACAAAAATAATAAAATTTAACTGGCAATAAAGAATACACAACAACCATCATCAACCTTTAATTCACGAGTTTATAGGATTTGGATGAGTGGACAACATATATGTGTAATTTCCCTTTTATAATACACATCAATACATCAATGATTCTTTTGTATTTATGAACAATATACTACAGTTTGTATTGTAACTCTTTTTTCCTGAAAACAGGAGCTTGAAATATTCTCCTTTAGTGAGTGGTATAATGTTACACCGGTTCGTTACTTACATGTTTCAATTTGTACGGAAATGCTCTACATGTGTCAAAACCATGTCAAGTTTTCATGGTCTACTGCACTAGATTAAATCTGTACATGCTGCTCAATGTTAGAGGAGCAGAACGTACAGTATTCGCTTGGCTATTTCATGCCCATTTTATGCACTCTCTGGATTAAATGAGTCATCTTATAAGACCAAATTTCACGTTTCATGACGGAAACAAGGTCATTGGCTGACCACTGCAAAAATGAGCAACGTTTTTCTTCGGGAACCGATTGTGTTTTTAAGCATTCACAAAATAATTGGCAGCTCGCGGCATTATGTTTAAAATATTAATGAGAGCATCTGAAAATGAAAAGGGATGGAGTGAAGGAAGCCCCAGAGGGTACCATTCATGTGATCTAATCACACATTTCCAACACAGGTCTCCTTCACATTGTAACAGGTCCTGGGTAATTTGAGAAGAGCTAAAGTCATGTTATGCTTCATCAGTTTTTCATTTGTCTTTATAAATTGCATTTAACATATTTTAATATAAGTTTTCATGCAATTTCCACAAGCATTTTACCTCCTCTAACCTTGAACATAAAACAGACTTCAAAGCCAAAGTATTTTAAATGAGGCATAACCTTCAATTCTTGAAACTCCCAATAAATTGGCACTCACGGGACATGATACACATTTTCACGTGTGGTACATGTCAGGTCTCAGTATTTAAATGCCAAATCCAAGTCAACAAATATATAAATAATGAAAAGAAGTGAATAATAATGGAAAACAACCAGAAAAGATGCTAAAAAAAACGAACTAATATTACATAATACAGAAAGAAAGAACAGTCAAAAGAGGAAAAATAAAATTAATTGATAGACAAGCGATGAATGTTCAAATACCTACTAAGTGGTAGATTCTATATATTTATATATCCTAGCACCATACAGAAGGAGGCAGTCTGAAATAAGGAATGTACAGCAGAGTGCACAGAATGAGGCTGTGTGAAATAGGGAATGAATAGGCTTAGCATACAAAATTAACCATTGTGGACTTGGGATTGTACAGCTTAGCTTATGGGTTGAGGCAGTGTTAAATGGGGAAAGTATAGCTCAGTGTGCAGAATGAGGTGGTGTGGAATAGGGAAATTACAGTGCAGCATACAGGATGAGGCAGTGTGAAATGAGGAATTTGCTAAGTGCCTAGCAGCACTAAGGGCGTTGTTTCGAATGCCAACCACTGAACTATCTGCATGGAGTTTGCATGTTCTTCATGTGTTTGGGTGGGTTTCCTCTGGGTACTCCAGTTTCCTCCCACACTCCAAAGACATGCTGGTAGGTTAATTGGCTCCTGTCTATATTGGCCCTAGTGTATGTATGAATGTGAGTTAGGGACCTTAGCTTGTAGGCTCCCTGAGGGCAGGGACTGATGTGCATGTACAATATATATATATATATATATATATATATATATATACACAGTGGGTACGGAAAGTATTCAGACCCCTTAAATTTTTCACTCTTTGTTATATTGCAGCCATTTGCTAAAATGATTTAAGTAAAAAAAAATCCTCTTTAATGTACACACAGCACCCCATATTGACAGAAAAACACAAAATTGTTGACATTTTTGCAGATTTATTAAAAAAGAAAAACTGGAATATCACATGGTCCTAAGTATTCAGACCCTTTGCTCAGTATTTAGTAGAAGCACCCTTTTGATCTAATACAGCCATGAGTCTTTTCGGGAAAAATGCAACAAGTTTTTCACACCTGGATTTGGGGATCCTCTGCCATTCCTCCTTGCAGATCCTCTCCAGTTCTGTCAGGTTGGATGGTAAACGTTGGTGGACAGCCATTTTTAGGTCTCTCCAGAGATGCTCAATTGGGTTTAAGTCAGGGCTCTGGCTGGACGATTCAAGAACAGTCACAGAGTTGTTGTGAAGCCACTCCTTCGTTATTTTAGCTGTGTGCTTAGGGTCATTGTCTTGTTGGAAGGTAAACCTTCGACCCAGTCTGAGGTCCTGAGCACTCTGGAGAAGGTTTTCGTCCAGGATATCCCTGTACTTGGCCACATTCATCTTTCACTCGATTGCAACTAGTCGTCCTGTCCCTGCAGCTGAAAAACACCCCCACAGCATGATGCTGCCACCACCATGCTTCACTGTTAGGACTGTATTGGACAGGTGATGAGCAGTGCCTAGTTTTCTCCACACATACCGCTTAGAATTAAGGCCAAAAAGTTCTATCTTGGACTCATCAGACCAGAGAATCTTATTTCTCACCATCTTGGAGTCCTTAAGGTGTTTTTTAGCAAACTCCATGCGGGCTTTCATGTGTCTTGCACTGAGGAGAGGCTTCCATCTGGCCACTCTGCCATAAAGCCCCAACTGGTGGAGGGCTGCAGTGATGGTTGACTTTCTACAACTTTCTCCCATCTCCCGACTGCATCTCTGGAGCTCAGCCACAGTGATCTTTGGGTTCTTCTTTACCTCTCTCACCAAGGCTCTTCTCCCCCGATAGCTCAGTTTGGCCAGACGGCCAGCTCTAAGAAGGGTTCTGGTCATCCAAAACATCTTCCATTTAAGGATTTTGGAGGCCACTGTGCTCTTAGGAACCTTAAGTGCAGCAGAATTTTTTTTGTAACCTTGGCCAGATCTGTGCCTTGCCACAATTCTGTCTCTGAGCTCTTCAGTCAGTTCCTTTGACCTCATGATTCTCATTTGCTCTGACATGCACTGTGAGCTGTAAGGTCTTATATAGACAGGTGTGTGGCTTTCCGAATCAAGTCCAATCAGTATAATCAAACACAGCTGGACTCAAATGAAGGTGTAGAACCATCTCAAGGATGATCAGAAGAAATGGACAGCACCCGAGTTAAATATATGAGTGTCACAGCAAAGGGTCTGAATTCTTAGGACCATGTGATATTTCAGTTTTTCTTTTTTAATAAATCTGCAAAAATGTCAACAATTCTGTGTATTTCTGTCAATATGGGGTACTGTGTGTACATTAATGAGGAAAAAATGAACTTAAATGATTTTAGCAAATGGCTGTGTAGCGCCCTCCTCACTCCCCTCTTTCTCTCGGCTCATCTCGTCTCTTGTCTAGGGGTATCTTAGAGGGGAGGGAGCGGGGACACCACGCCTGGCTTCCACCACATGTGTCAGTGCGGTATAAGCAACGTTCCCGTATTACCTTCGGGTCAGTGCTGTGCACCTGGATCCTCCCTCCAAGAGTCACTTTGAACAATGTCTGTTAGGAAATGAGCCCCACACCATTAAAGTTCAACACTCCTTTATTCTTCTTGAATGAACACAATCAGTTGAACTCCCTTTAGTAGGAACAGAACAGGAAAGGAGGTGTGGATGCGAATAGGCCCAGACACAATGTAGTTCTCCACTTTCCTTCCTGAAAGTGGGTTACGGTCTCCGCACAAGGGGGAATTTCCTTCCAGGCGGTCTCCGACGAGAGGCTCACCTGTCACCGGCAATATGGTCAGCAGACCCGTCGTCAAAACAGTCATGGTGTCGCATCCCGTATGACGGGAAGTCCTTATTTGGAGATAAAATGGATACGGCAATATCCAGAGTCACAGGCGGGAAAAGCGGTCTTATTCCCCACAAATCGTCTATGGCAGCGTCGTCTCCCATGTCCGAGAGCGACTCCAGGTCAGAGGTGTCACACTCCTCCACGGGTATGTAGCCAGTTGTAGAAACGGAGCCACCACCTCCCACAGATTCGCTAGGCCATGACTTCCAGACACCTCCGCCCACACACCAAATCTCTCCGCCTGGCTTACCTCGACCTTTACTTGAAGAGGGACGTCTGGAACTCTTGTCAACGGATCCATCCAGGCCGGGCGTAAGCGGGCGAGACGGTCCACCACAACCGCTGGTCGGGGCTACCATGCCGGTCTTTCTCTTCGGTGGCAGACGCTGCAAGGCAGTGGTGACCGAGTCAGCATCCTCGGATTTCTCCGTTGGGGTTTTACGACCTCCTCCGCGGTCGTTGCAGTGTGCGTAGGGATGGCTCTCACAGCAGTGATGCCTCCTCTCAGAGTGGTGTTGTCCGCAGCACGGCTGGGGTAAATGGTTCTCGGCCTCTCCACTGCCGGATCCACTTCGAACAGGAACTCCCCACAGGCCTCACATCGCCCGAATGACTTCAGCTGGCACACCAGTCCCGAACAGCTGGGACAAATTACACCCAGGGCCTCAACGTCCATGCACGAGTACAGGGCGAATCGACCCCTTGGCTTTAGCCGGATCTCCGTATCTGTTACCGGAGCAGCAGCAGTCAATGTCGTTGTGGAAGGGTGAACTGGAATCCACGATGTATGTCCGATCATGGCGACCTGTTGCTGATCCATCGCACACTGCAGAGTTTTTGCGCCAATGTCTCACGTGTAGTCCTTCACACGTATTGGACTCCTCCCCTTTGCTCCAGTTGGCGGGCTTTTCTTCTTTTCTGTTTCTGAGTCACGCCCACGAACTAAGCGATGGTGGTGTGCCTGGTGGCGCAGTGCAATAGAAGCCCCCACGTGTAGTACTTCACACAGCTGAACTTCCCCCTCTTTCCACTCTTCTGCGCGGGCCTTTCCCTTCATTGGGTCATGTCCACGACTTCGAGCAGGGATGCACTTCGGCCAATGAAGGCCTGCCTATTCGCTTTAACTCTTCCAACAGACACGTTCAATACTGTGGTGCACAAACACTATCCCGGACGAGCCCCCACGTGTAGCGCCCTCCTCACTCCCCTCTTTCTCTCGGCTCATCTCGTCTCTTGTCTAGGGGTATCTTAGAGGGGAGGGAGCAGGGACACCACGCCTGGCTTCCACCACATGTGTCAGTGCGGTATAAGCAACGTTCCCGTATTACCTTCGGGTCAGTGCTGTGCACCTGGATCCTCCCTCCAAGAGTCACTTTGAACAATGTCTGTTAGGAAATGAGCCCCACACCATTAAAGTTCAACACTCCTTTATTCTTCTTGAATGAACACAATCAGTTGAACTCCCTTTAGTAGGAACAGAACAGGAAAGGAGGTGTGGATGTGAATAGGCCCAGACACAATGTAGTTCTCCACTTTCCTTCCTGAAAGTGGGTTACGGTCTCCGCACAAGGGGGAATTTCCTTCCAGGCGGTCTCTGACGAGAGGCTCACCTGTCACCGGCAATATGCTGCACCGGGTCTTCAAGTGAGGAGCTCCCCCCGGTCCATTGCGCCTTCCGGATTTGGGTGCCCACTCCCGGGGTTCCCTAGGATCTCCTTCCCTCGCGGAACTTAGTGTTGGGCACTGAGCTCTGGACCTCCATCCGAGTACCTCACCCCAGGCTAAAGGTGCCTGGGATGGAACACGACCTCCGGTTGTCCTCTAGGCCTAGGCCACCCAGAGGACCGACACGAACCACCGTCCGCAAGCTGAAGTTGCCTGGGACTTTGACCCCGTGACAAAGATGGCCGGCCCCTTTATACCCTCTCCCAGCAAGCCAGGCGGGTTCCCCGCCCCACCATACCACTGCCGAGTGAGGACAAAAAGGAGGCATGACACACAGCAATGATTCAACCCCAGCCCATGGCAACAGCGCCACCCACTGGGCTGCAGGGAATTACACATCACTAATGTCTCTGTCAAATTCAAATTTACACCCGGGAAAGTACATACCCGCTACAGCTGCAATATAACAAAGAGTGAAAAATTTAAGGGGGTCTGAATACTTTCCGTACCCACTGTATATATATATATATATATATATATATATATATATATATATATGTAAAGCGCTACATAAATTAATGGCGCTATATACATACCTGTAATAATTAAAGTGTACAGCCTAGGGTATGGAATGAGGTGGTGTGGATTGTACAACATAGAGTACAGAATTAGGCAGCGTGGCACATGCGTGGAGCATTCAGAATAAGTTTATGTGAAATGAGCACACTGAATGTGGAGGTTCAGAATACTGAAATCTGTACAGCGTACAGAATAAGGTAGTGTGGAATAGGGAAGGTACAGTGCAGCATAGAGAATTAGGCTGTGTGGAATAGAAAAATTACAGCACAGTAACTATAGATTAGGGCACATACAAACTTGCTGCTATAGTTCACCACAACACACATATGCATATTTTCTGCATTACTTAATGAAGTGCATGATTTCATAGAGGTGTGTTGACAGACCATTCTTTAAAAAGGTAAAGACAAGTAAGGTGAATGTCATCAAATGTTAGATACTCACTGACTCATCCATTGGGGTGTGGTAAATGCCTAATGGAAATGAAGGTAAACAAAAAAGAAGAAAAAAGACAGCTGTATAGTACAGACTGTCAAATAGTAGGCACTAGGCAGTAAATTTACCATGCAGTATAGTATAAAAAAAACGTTTATTGAATTTGTTTAAAAATTATTGCAGACTTACATCCACTATGAAGATAAAACTTCCAAAAATGAACACTAATGCCCTGTACACACAATCGTTTTTTACGATGAAAAAAGTCCGATGGACTTTTTTCATCGGAAAAACCGATCGTGTGTGGGCCCCATCGGACTTTTTTCCATCGGTGTAAAAAAATAGAACATGTTTTAAATTTTTCCGATGGAAAAAAAACGTTAAGAAATTCCGATCGTCTGTGTGGAACTCCAACAGAGAAAAAACCCACGCATGCTCAGAATCAAGTCGACGCATGCTCAGAAGCATTGAACTTAATTTTTCTCGGCTCGTCTGCGTGTTTTACGTCACCGCGTTTTGGATGGTCGGAATTCCGATGGAAAATTCCATTGGAAATCCGATTGTGTGTACAGGGCATAATACAGCATACAAACATCAGTGTTAAAAACAATCCTGGTTGTTACCCAGTGTGGTTTAGGGATTCAGGCTGTAGCTACTGAAGAAGTCTAACTGATCATTGGATAGAGGTGCTCAATCATGTATCCAGTATTTCTGGTAACTCCAGCCAGTAAAGGAACAAGAAATGATTCAGATAGTCTGAGATACAGAAAGATTGTAGCACAACACCAATAGGTATTGGTAAATTGACTCCTCTCATAAGTAATCTAAATGTCCAAAGGGAATTCCCCCTTTGATTTGGAGTAAGACTTTATGAGTTACCAGTAAAACACAATATTGAAAAATCCAATATCTACTTCTGATGTAGCTGACATGCAAAAAATAGAAAATGCATCATAAAGGCTGATTCTGTGAAAAAGAGATATGGATGATTCGTAAAGCAGTAGCAGTTCATATGGCATTGACAAGCAGCAAGTAATAGCAAAGTAGAACGTACAGCAACCAGGAATGTCAACAGCAATTCTCTAGCAGTCAGTTGGTATAATAGACATTATATGCAGCTGAAAAATGGCATTATATCTATTCAGTCTTTTCAACCTTTCCACTGCAATTCAGCATTCCACTTTAGATGTTACTTTCCAATAAGCAATGCTTGTTAAGAGGTTAGTATAGATCTTGCGTCAGTAGTGAAGTGTTAGTGATAGCAAGCTGGTAGTATGCAAATCATACAACAAAAAATACTCCTGCGCTCCGGTGTTTCACTGCATGCGGATAGTGTAGACCAGGGGTCTCCAAAGTACGGCCCGCGGGCCACATCCGGCCCGCCAGGCCATTTCTTCCAGCCCGCAGCTGGAGTCCTTAGTCCTCCTGTCAGTTGTGAAACCCCCGGCAATATGCAGCGCAGGTCCCGCAATCTCTCCCGGCGTCTCACTGTGTTGGCTGCTGGGACCGCGGGCATCCTTTCAGCCAATGAGGTGCTTTAGTGCAGACCTGTTGCCACCTTCCGGCTCCCGCCTCCTGCCTCGCTGTTAACCAGTGTGTAATACCAGGGGGGTGGGAGTCAGGAGATGCAGCAGGTCTGCACAGCCAGTGTAACGTCTGAGATGCGCTGGTATAGTTTAAGTACACGTGCAAATTCGGGGGGTGGGGGGGGAGCTAATGGCTCTCATGGGGACACAAACATCTGGGGGGGGCTGATTGGGACACAAACGTGTGTGTGTGTGTGGGAGGGGGGGGCTGATGGGGACACAAATGTGGGGGGACTGATGGCTCTAATAGGGACACAAACATGTAGGGAGTGGGGGGGGGTGATGGCTCTAATGGAGACACAAATATGCAGGCGGGAGTGGGCTGTAATGGGGACACAAATGTGCAGGGAGACTCCGATGAATGATGGGGACACAAAAATGTGGGGGGTTTTAATGGGGACACCAATTTGTGGGGATACCCTGATGAGTGATGGGGACACGGCTGAATGGGGAAAATGATGGGGACACGGATGTATGGGGAAAATGATGGGGACACGGATGTAAGGGGAAAATGATGGGGACACAGATGTAAGGAGAAAATGATGGGGACACGGATGTTTGGGGAAAATGATGGGGACAGGGATGTATGGGGAAAATGATGGGGACACGGATGCAAGGGGAAAATGATTGGGACACGGATGTTTGGAGAAAATGATGGGGACACAGATGTATGGGGAAAATGTTGGAGACATGGATGTTTGGGGAAAATAATGGGGACACGGATGTTTGGGGAAAATGATGGGGACACGGATGTATGGGGAAAATGATGGGGAAAATGATGGGGACACGTATGTAAGGAGAACATGATGGGGACACGTATGTAAGGAGAACATGATGGGGACACGGATGTATGGGGAAAATGATGGGGACACGGCTGAATAGGGAAAATGATGGGGACACAGATGTATGGTGAAAATGATGGGGACACGGATGTATGGGGAAAAGGATGGGGACACGGATGTAAGGGGAAAATGATGGGGACACAGATGTAAGGAGAAAATGATGGGGACACAGATGTTTGGGGAAAATGATGGGGACAGGGATGTATGGGGAAAATGATGGGGACACGGATGCAAGGGGAAAATGATTGGGACACGGATGTTTGGAGAAAATGATGGGGACACAGATGTATGGGGAAAATGTTGGAGACATGGATGTTTGGGGAAAATGATGGGGACACGGATGTTTGGGGAAAATGATGGGGACACGGATGTATGGGGAAAATGATGGGGAAAATGATGGGGACACGTATGTAAGGAGAACATGATGGGGACACGTATGTAAGGAGAACATGATGGGGACACGGATGTATGGGGAAAATTATGGGGACACGGCTGAATAGGGAAAATGATGGGGACACAGATGTATGGTGAAAATGATGGGGACACGGATGTATGGTGAAAATGATGGGGACACGGATGTATGGGGAAAATGATGGGGACGCGGATGTAAGGGGAACATGATGGGAACACGGATGTAAGGGGAAAATGATGGGAACACGGATGTAAAGCCTCATGCACACTGGAATTTTAGCCCCGCTGCATGATGATCCAGCGTTTAGGTGCCAGCAAAGGATACAGGAGCACCATCCAGTCCTGCTGTCAGCAGTAAGTAAAATTCTATTCTACTCTTTTACTGTGGATTTATTTATAAATGATTTTTCCGGCCCGCGAATATCTGTAAAATATAGAATGTGGCCCTCGAAGTAACATTTTTGGAGAACCCTGGTGTAGACCATTCCTTTGTAAAAAGGCAAAAACTTGAATCTTGCAGCCCTCCTCAGAACAATGTGTTGTGGAAAATTTTATTAATGTATGTTGTCAGATGTCCCCCAGTGTCGGTTTTGCTGTAATACGCTCATTTGAGCGGATTCACACATACAGACGTTGGTGGAAGACCTGTGGCGCGAAAATCTTCCTGTGGACACAGCGATGTTTGCTCTTTTAGGGATGTTTGTTTTATGCCTCGCTAGGGGACTGGCCACTTCTTGGCGTTGGCATTAAATGACTCAGAGCGGACAGATCTGCGTCCACGAGAACTATAGCATAACTATACGACAATTGTGGCCCATTGAGCCATAATTTTCGTATGGTTCCCATCATTGGAAGCGGTGCACGTCACTTCTAGTCTATTTGAATGTATACATGTCTGTGATTGGTTCTTTTTTTGTATTCATGTATTGTATTGTATTGTATGGGACAATACATTGGAAGGTGAGTGAATTTTAGCTTAAGATGCATTATATCATTGAGACGAAATGTGTTACTATTAGAGACACTATATCTGGCTGTGTGCTCTGCGTACAGCCTGATTTCGCTGACAAATGGGTGTTCATAAAACTGCAAGAAAAGAAAAAGAAAGGAGGGCGCACCGACCTAGTGCATTACCAGATAAAAAACTTTATTAACCACTTAACGACCGCTCACTGTACATATACGTCGGCACAATGGCACCGACAGGCACAATCACGTACAGTGTACGTGATTGCCTTTGTACAGTTGGGGGGTCCAATCGGACCCCCCTTCTGTACAGTGAGCGGTCGGAACTCGTCTGGGAGCGATCCGAGATGGGGGGGCGACCGTTCGATTCCGGCCACCCCCCCGCGATCGCTCCCGGCGAATGAGAATGCCCCCTCTGCCTGTGTAATGTAAACACAGGCAGAGGAAGCAGGAGGAAGTGATGTCATCTCTTGTGCGGCGCTCACATATACCGAGCGCCGTACAAGAGAAGACATCAAGGTTAGTGCACAAACACTACACTAACACCAGCACACATAGGCACATAAATCGCCCCCCCAGGCCCCCCCAGATCACCCCCAGCCCCCAGTCACAGTGTCACTGATTGCAGTGACCATTTATTTACTGATCACTGCAATCAGTGACATTTGTGACTGTAAAAGTGTCACTACAGTTTCGTTTTAGGTCCAGTGTAGCCCCCTAACCCCCCCTAATAAAGGTTTAACCCCTTGATCACCCCCCAGATAACCCTTTCACCCCCTAGCACCGCCGTCGCTAAGCGATCATTTTTCTAATCGCTGTCTTAGCGTCGGTGATGCAGATCGGTAGCCAGTAATTTTTTTTAGGTTCGCCGCAGGTTTTTATAGCGTTGGGTACCCCCATAAATTATCTAATAAAGGTTTAACCCCCTTGATCGCCCCCCAGGTAACCCTTTCACCCCCTATCACCACTGTCGCTAAGCGATCATTTTACTGATCGCTGTCTTAGCATCGGTGATGCAGATCGGTAGCCAGTATTTTTTTTTTAGGTTCGCCGCAGGTTTTTATAGCGTCAGGTACCCCCATAAATGATCTAATAAAGGTTTAACCCCCTTGATCGACCCCCAGGTAACCCTTTCACCCCCTATCACCACTGTCGCTAAGCGATCATTTTTCTGATAGCTGTCTTAGCGTCGGTGATGCAGATCGGTAGCCAGTAATTTTTTTTAGGTTCGCCGCAGGTTTTTATAGCGTCAGGTACCCCCATATATTATCTAATAAAGGTTTTTACCCCCTAATTGCCCCTAGTTAACCCTTTCACCAGTGATCATCATGTAAGTGTTACGGGTGACGCTGGTTAGTTAGTTTGCTTTTTATAGTGTCAGGGCACCCGCCGTATATAACCCAATAAAGGTTTAACCCCCTGATCGCCCGGCGGGTGATATCAATTAGGTTTTAGCGTCAGAGAGGGTCTGCGTCACACCCCAGGCAGCGTCAGGTTAGTGCCAGTAACGCTAACACCCACGCGTGAAGCATACACCCTCCTTAGTGGTATAGTATCTGAACAGATCAATATCTGATCTGATCAGATCTATACTAGCGTCCCCAGCAGTTTAGGGTTCCCAAAAACGCAGTGTTAGCGGGATCAGCCCAGATACCTGCTAGCACCTGCGTTTTGCCCCTCCGTCCAGCCCAGGCCACCCAAGTGCAGTATCGATCGATCACTGTCACTTGCAAAACACAACACACATAACTGCAGCGTTCGCAGAGACAGGCCAGATCCCTGCGACTCCAGTGCTGTAGGAGGTGATTTCACCACCACAGTTAAAAAAAAAAAGCAAATATGCGGAAGCATTGGGGCAGCAGGGGCGGAGGAGTGATTTTGCTCCTAATGCCGCGTACATACGGTCGAAATTCCGACGGAGGCTTGCCCGTGGAAAAGTCCGACCATGTGTGTGCGGCATAACTTTTTTGCGGGAGGATGCCCCCATGCTTCGGCATATATAAATGGTGCATGTATGCCCATCATTAGAAGTGGGTGGATGAAGGGCGGTATTCTAATGGTGGGCATACCCACCTATCAATCTCTTTTTTCGTTCAGCCAACTGGCTGCATGAAAAAAAAAGATTACAATACATGTCCAACAAGGACCAGCAACGTACTGGTATGTTGCTGGACTTTGAATGGTTATACCAGATTGATGCCTGCGGGTTTAGGTATCATCTTGGTATCATTCTTTTCAGCCAGCGGCCGGCTTTCATGTAAAAGCAATCCTAGTGGCTAATTAGCCTCTGGACTGCTTTTACAAGCAGTGGGAGGGAATGTCCCCCCCCCGGATATAAAAAGCGCCATTGGGAAATTGGGAAAGCATTTTATCACACCGATCTTGGTGTGGTCAGATGCTTTGAGGGCAGAGGAAAGATCTAGGGTCTAGACTCCAGTTTTTTCAAAAAAAGAGTACCTGTCACTACCTATTGCTATCATAGGGGATATTATTTACATTCCCTGAGATAAAAAAAAAAATATGGAAGGAACAATTTAAAAATAAAATAAAAAAGCAAAATTAATAATAAAAAAAAAAAAAGCACCCCTGTCCTGCCCTGCTCTTGCCCAATGGCGAACGCAAGCGTCGGTCTGGCGTCATATGTAAACAGCAATTGCACCATGCATGTGAGGTATCACCGTGAAGGTCAGATCGAGAGCAGTAATTTTAGCAGTAGACCTCCTCTGTAAATCTAACGGGGTAACCTGTAAAGGCTATTAAAGGCTTTTAAAAATGTATGTAGTTTGTCGCCAATGCGCGTTTGTGCGAAATTTTAAAGCATGTCGTGTTTGGTATCTATGTACTCGGCCTAAGATCATCTTTTTTATTTCATCAAACATTTGGGCAATATAGTGTGTTTTAGTGCATTCAAATAAAAAAAAGTGTATTTTTTCCCAAAAAAATGCGTTTGAAAAATCGCTGCGCAAATACTGTGTAGAAAAAAAAAATGCAACACCCACCATTTTATTCTGTAGGGCCTTTGCTTTAAAAATATATATAATGTTTGGGGGTTTAACATAATTTTCTTGCAAAAAAAAATATGTTTTCATGTAAACAAAAAGTGTCAAAAAGGGCTTTGTCTTCAAGTGGTTAGAAGAGTGGATGTAAGCTTCCTAATGTTGTGTATAAAATGCCAGAACAGTTCAAAACCCCCCCAAATGACCCCATTTTGGAAAGTAGACACCCCAAGCTATATACTGAGAGGCATGTCGAGTCCATGGAATATTTTATATGTTGACACAAGTTGCGGAAAAAAGACAATTTTTTTTTTTTTTTTTGGCACAAAGTTGTCACTAAATGATATATTGCTCAAACATGCCATGGACATATGTGGAGTTACACCCCAAAATACAATCTGTTGCTTCTCCTGAGTACGGGGATACCACATGTGTGAGACTTTTTGGGAGCCTAGCCGCGTACGGGACCCCAAAAACCAATCACCCGCCTTCAGGCTTTCTAAGGGTGTAATTTTTTGATTTCACTTCTCACTGCCTATCACAGTTTCGGAGGCCATGGAATGCCCAGATGGCAGAAAACCCCCCCAAATGACCCCATTTTGGAAAGTAGACACCCCAAGCTATTTGCTGAGAGGTATTGTGAGTATTTTGCAGATCTCGCTTTTTGTCACAAAGTTTTGAAATTTGAAAAAAAAATAATTTTTTTTTTCTTTCTTCATTTTCAAAAACAAATGAGAGCTGTAAAATACTCACCATGCCTCTCAGCAAACAGCTTGGGGTGTCTACTTTCCAAAATGGGGTCATTTGGGGGGGTTTTGTGCTATTTTGGCATTTTATGGCCTTCAAAACTGTGATAGGTAGTGAGGAGTGAAATCAAAAATTTGCGCCCTTCGAAATCCTGAAGGCGGTGCTTGGTTTCGGGGGTCCCGTACGTGGCTAGGCTCCTAAAAAGTCCCACACATGTGGTATCCCCGTACTCAGGAGAAGCAGCAGAATGTACTTTGGGGTGCAATTCCACATATAACCATGGCATGTGTGAGCAATATATCATTTAGTGACAACTTTTTGTAATTTTTAATTTTTTTTTGTCATTATTCAATCACTTGGGACAAAAAAAAAATATATTCAATGGGCTCAACATGCCTCTCAGCAATTTCCTTGGGGTGTCTACTTTCCAAAATGGGGTCATTTGGGGGGTTTTGTACTGCCCTGCCATTTTAGCACCTCAAGAAATGAGATAGGCAGTCATAAATTTAAAGCTGTGTAAATTCCAGAAAATGTACCCTAGTTTGTAAACACTATAACTTTTGCGCAAACCAATAAATATACGCTTATTGACATTTTTTTTACTAAAGACATGTGGCTGAATACATTTTGGCCTAAATGTATGACTAAAATTGAGTTTGTTCGATTTTTCAAATAACAAAAAGTTGAAAATATCATTTTTTTTCAAAATTTTCGGCCTTTTTCCGTTTATATCGCAAAAAATCAAAATCGCAGAGGCAATCAAATACCATTAAAAGAAAGCTCTATTTGTGGGAAGAAAAGGATGCAAATTTCGTTTGGGTACAACATTGCATGCCCGCACAATTTACAGTTAAAGCAGCGCAGTGCAAAATTCTGAAATCACCTCTGGTCCTCTAGCTACTAAATGGTCCGGGGCTTAAGTGGTTAAAATGTGTAAAAACAATGGTCCTACTCACAAAGAGAGCTTTCATATAGGCTTTTCTGGCAATCAAACAGAGTCCCGTAGCAACTGCAACCAGGATTAGATGACCAGAGGGTCGGACGGTACCCCAATTTAGCTGGATGGCTGACGCGTTTCCGGGGCGCACCCCTTTCCTCAGAGCCTAAACGGTCCGTGATATCTCAGCCCTGTAGATGTCCCTATATATATATATATATATATATATATATATATATATATACACATGTGCACCAAGGAGGCTCCAATTGCATGTGACCGCCCACAGAGGCCACACCCCTCTGTCCTGCTTGGACTTCCCCCAGGGGTGTACCTCCCACATCTAACCCATGGGGGTGGATGATCTAATTGACAACCACCAATAGTGAATGAAAATGAATACTAGACGTCCTATATTGCTAATAATATCAATGATGATGAGAGCAGCAATTATAACGGTGCCAATAGACACCATCATCTTCGTCCCGCATAGTGGGAAACAGAGGCCCATACATGCAAAGCCAAGTGGCGGGCGGGGCTACATATGAGAAAGTTCCCAGTTGCCTCAAGAAGAGGCGACACACTTACCGCATTAATGGGGGCCTTGCATAATTCGTACCTTGTAGATCGCCAATGTATGGTGTTCACTGACTACATGGCGTCCACAGGGACGCTCTCTAACCCTTAACCCGGAAGTGCGGGTATGTCCTGCGTTCCAACCCGCACTTCCGGTTTATCCAAAGACGTCATTGCCGCTTGTGTGTACGCCTCCATGGGCCGGACCTCTGGCCAGATCTCAGACCGGAAGTGCGGGCGTGTTTGCGTTCCACCCATCCTGGTTGCAGTTGCTACGGGACTCTGTTTGATTGCCAGAAAAGCCTATATGAAAGCTCTCTTTGTGAGTAGGACCATTGTTTTTACACATTTTAATAACGTTTTTTTATCTGGTAATGCACTAGGTCGGTGCGCCCTCCTTTCTTTTTCTTTTCTTGCAGAATGCAAATCATGCCTTCAAGGTGTGAATATTAGAAAGCCAGTTGTATGAAAGCAGAGCCGCGGGAAAGAAATTTACCACAAGAGTCTTGTTCTACTCACTGCTTTACCTTCCAGAGTAAGTTCAGCTTGTCAGTGCTCACCCACGAGCCACCCCGATTGCATCTCAATTACAGATAACAGAAAGGTGTCCCTCTGATTCTACTGATCTCTCACCGATCCCTCTGTCACAGGTGCCGTAGTAGTTTCGCAGTGCAGGAGACGCCGGCTGCTCTATTTCCTATCGCAATCAGTGCTAGAGATCGGCACAAGAACACACAGGTTACATTCCCGGGTGTGATGACGCGTTTCGTCCATCACACGCGGACTTCTGCAATACTTAATGAATGAGGTGTGTTGACAGTTCATTTTTAAAAGGGCTGCCTAAATCAATGTGTCCTAATATACAAAACCATGCTAAAATGTATGAGTTTTGCTTTAAATAAGTCCTTTTAGGGCCCATTTACATCTGTACCCTGTGGTACCCTGATGTACTTTCTAATCATACTGGCTTTACAATCTAGTGTAACACACGATAACACTCTGTTGTGTATTGTCCTAGCGTCATTGTTGCAGGAGCAAATTTTTTGGTATGTTGTGGTGCATTAGGCATTTGCTCCTTCAATGACCAGGCCATTTTTTGCAATACGGCACTGCGTCATTTTAACTTACAATTGAGCGGTCATGCGATGTTGTACACAAACAAAATTTATGTCCTTTTTTCCCACAAATAGAGCTTTCTTTTGGTGGTATTTGATCACCTCTGCGGTTTTTATTTTTTTTAAAAGAGGGACAATTTTGAAAAGAACCCAATATTTTTTACTTTTTGCTATAATAAATATCCAAGAAAAAAGTTTTCTTCATCAGTTTAGGCCAATATGTATTCTGCAGAGTTATACAAAATAGGGGATACATTTATGGCATTTTTATTATTTCTTTTTTTTTTTTTACTAGTAATGCCAGTGATCAGCAATTTTTAGCGGGCCTGCAACATTGCGGCAGACAAATCGGACACTTTTGACACTTTTTTGGGGACCATTGACATTTATACAGCGATACAGAGCTAAAAACTGCCACTGATTACTGTATAAATGCCACTGGCGGGGAGGGGGTTAACACTAGGAGGCGATCAAGGGGTTAAGTGTTACCTAGGGAGGTGTTTCTAACTGTGGGTGGAGTGTAGTGACTGGAGGAGGAGAGAGATCACTGTTCCTCATCTAAAGATGATGCACAAGAAAGCCCTCAAACAGTTTGCTGAAGACAAGCAGACTAAGGACATGGATTACCGTAACCATGTCCTGTGGTCTGATGGGACCAAGATAAGCGTATTTGGTTCAGATGGTGTCAAGTGTGTGTGGCGGCATCCAGGTGAGGAGTGCAAAGACAAGTGTGTCTTGCCTACAGTTAAGCATGGTGGTGGGGGTGTCATGGTCTGGGGCTGCATGAGTGCTGCCGAGACTAGGGAGCTACAGTTCAATCTAGGGAACCATGAATGCCAACATGCACTGTGACATAATGAAGCAGAACATGATCTCCTCCCTTCGGAGACTGGGCCGCAGGGCAGTATTCCAACATGATAACGACCCCAAAAACATCTCCAAGATTACCACTGCCATGCTAAAGAAGCTGAGGGTAAAGGTGATGGACTGGCCAAGCATGTCTCCAGACCTAAACCCTATTGAACATCTGGGGGACATCCTCAAATGGAAGGTGGAGGAGCACAAGGTCTCTAACATCCACCAGTTCCGTGATGTCGTCATGGAGGAGTGGAAGAGGACTCCAGTGGTAACCTGTGAAGCTCTGGTGAACTCCATGCCCAAGAGGGTTAAGGCAGTGCTGGAAAGTAATGGTGGCCCACAAAATATTGACACTTTGTGCCCAATTTGGACATTTTTACTTAGGGGTGTACTCACTTTTGTTGCCAGCGGTTTAGACATTAATTGCTGTGTGTTGTGGTATTTCGTGGGGACAGCAAATTTAAACTGTTATACAAGCTGTACCCTCACTACTTTACATTCTAGCAAAGTATATTTTCTTCAGTGTTGTCACATGAAAATATATAATAAAATATTTACAAAAATGTAAGGGGTATACTCACTTTTGAGAGATACTGTATGTCCTTATTAAATTATATCTCAATAAGAAAAATGACTCATCACCAAAAACAAAGTGGCACTTCAATTCGCTAGCATTGGTAAATAGATAGGTAGTATATAAAGTATATAATATATTTTTTACATTTCTCCAGTGACTTACTGGTTTTTTGACTAGGCAAATGATGTCATACATCCCAGGAGAGGAGTCTTCAGGAGGGGAGGAGAGGAGGTGGGGCTTTGTCGGCTAAGCATACTCTTCTGCATGCATGCTTGAGCTAAGGATTCCAGGAAGAAAACACTACATGAATCATTTTCCCTTACTCAAGACGGCCATAGCCAGAAATGCAAGGGGCGTGTTTTTTTTTTCAAAGTGCTTTCTCAACAAAATATAGCATAGAGACATGGATGGATGGGGGGGGGGGGGGGTGGATTCTTTGAATGTTAAAAATGATCTAAATAGCATTTTTGGTTTGTGGTGCTCAGATGCAATGAAGATCTGCTTTAAAAACTTTACACAGATTAACAAAGTTACAAGGTCCATTATGATATCCTTAACACACATTAGCATGTTACTGCATGTACAAGCTGTGACTGTACGCTGGTAACTGCTAGGGATGAGCTGAACACCCCCCGGTTCAGTTCGCACCAGAACCTGCGAACGGACCGAAAGTTTGCGCTAACTTTCGAACCCCGTTAAAGTCTATGGAACGCGAACATGAGAAATCTAAAGTGCGAATTTTATAGGCTAATATGCAAGTTATTGTCCTAAAAAGGGTTTGGGGATCCTGGTCCTGCCCCAGGGGACAAATATCAATGCAAAAAAAAGTTTTAAAAACTGCTGTTTTTTCGGGAGCAGTGATTTTAATGATGCTTAAAGTGAAAATATAAAAGTGAAATATTCTTTTAAAAGGAAACTGCAGGTTAGCTCAATCAACTGCTTGTATTATCAGTAATAGAAAAGCAATAGTCTACAGTGAGCTTTATGTGCACACTATGGCCAGTATACACTACTCTGACTTAAGAAACTGCAGGTTAGCTCAATTACCTGCTTGTACTATCAGTATTAGAAAAGCAATAGTCAAATAGCCAAACTAAATACAGTGTGTATATATATATACAACTCCTAGGATACATATATATACTAAATACACTGACTGCAGCTACCTGAATCGCCTGCCTGCTCTATCTAACTTAAAAGAAATTACACTCTGACTCACTCTCTATCTCTCTCAGTCTTTCACAAGTCACACCTCCGCAACACACTACACAAGGCCGACACGCAGGCGGCCTTATATAGTGTGGGGCGTGTATCTACTCCCCTGAGCCACGATTGGCCAAAGGCACCCTTCCTTTGGCCAATTACGGCTCTCTGTAAAGACGGCGCTGTAATTGGCCAAGCATGCGGGTCATAGTGCATGCTTGGCCAATCATCAGCCAGCAATGCACTGCGATGACGCAGTGAATTATGAGCCGTGACACGCCACTCGAATTTGGCGCGAACTTCCCATATTGTTCGAAATTCGGCGAACGGCCGAACAGACGATGTTCGAGTCGAACATGAGTTTGACTCGAACACGAAGCTCATTCCTAGTAACCGCACATAGGGCATTTACTTGCATACCGTATATACTCGAGTATAAGCCGAGATTTTCAGCCCTTTTTTTTGGGCTGAAAGTCCCCCCCTCAGCTTATACTCGAGGCAGCAAAATTTTTTACATTGAAAATAGTACCTGTAAAGACGTTGCGGCTGCGGCGTCCATCATTCGAATTCCACGGTCTCTTCCTGTTCCTTCCGTGATAGGCGATTCTCATCAGACACTCTCCGCCTATCACGATCATTCCCTCATCCTCAGTTTCCCAGCAGACGTCTGTGATTGGCGGAACACCCAACACAGTGTCTGCTGGGAAACTGAGGATGAGAGAATGATATGGTAGGCGGAGAGTGTCTGATGAGAATCGCCTATCACGGAAGGAACAGGAAGAGACCGCGGAATTCGAACGATGGACGCCGCAGCTGCAACTTCTTTACAGGTACTATTTACAATGTAAAATAGCGAGCTAGGGAACAGTGAGGATAGGAGAACAGTGAGGATAGGAGAACAGTGAGGATAGGAAACAGTGAGGATGACCCTCGGCTTATACTCGAGTCAGTACGTTTTCCCAGTTTTTTGAGGCAACATTAGGTACCTCGGCTTATACTCGAGTCGGCTTATACTCGAGTATATACGGTATATAAATGGATGTGAAGTCTGTCTGTGGCATGTGGCTCTCTGTGCCCATGTGAATGATCCCTTAGAAATGATTTATTAATTTCTCAAACAGTTGATTGGTCATTTATTCAGACAGTGAAACCAAGGACAAACCCGACAACATCTGCTATTTAATCAGCAAGTAGTATGACAGATTTCCATTGCACAATTAATATAAAAGGACATTTGAAGCTCACATACATATGAAATATTTCCAGATATATGGGCAAAAAATCTAACCTTTTGAAATATCATTTTTTTTTTAGACAATTACAATTAGAAATTAATTAATCGATCTACCACATTTGAAAGTCAATGCAGAACTAACATTTAGCACTTTTAAACCTGGCAGAGATTCACAAATCTGTTTGATTTAATTATGACAGCTTTTTCTCATTTTCTGGTAATAAAGAAAATTAACAATAGCAAAGTGGGAATTGTTCTTTGGAAAGCCGATAGAATCTAACAATCCAGGTAAAACTACTGTTATTGTCTAAAATGTTCAGGCAGCCGAAACTGAAAGCTGCAATGTAAAGACACGGGGAACTTCTGCTGTCCAAAATGGATGGGAATTTTGAAAGAAGGTAATGTTTGATGTGGGCAGGGCTGGACTGGGACAAAAACTTGGCCATGAACTTCATCCAGACCGGCCCACTTTAAATTTGCGAACACGCACAAAAACAGTATATAAACTAATACGCAATTGCGCAAAAAAACACAAGTAAAAAATATTCTACTCTAAGTATAAACAGCTTTTTTTTTTTTAAACTTTATTTAGAGAAAAAGATGCATTCCAACATTACAGATGCCTTTAGTGTATGTTACACTCTGTTCAATGGCAGGTGTCATAAATATCTCACTCACTTCTTTTATTATATGATTTATTCTCCTCTGTATCATTCTCCTCTGTGTGAAGTGGGAGGGCTAACGTCATGCAGGAACATTGTTACAGCCTCATAGGCTGGAATTTCAGAAACCGGCATTGCTGCACAGGCATTGGCTGCCTTTCAGCAATGCAGCGGCACTGAGGCTGCGTCGGGGTTTGTACTATGAAATGAGGTGATGGGCAGTGTGGGTGACAGGTCTCTCCCATACTGGACAAACCCGCCCCCCCGGCTGGCCAGCCAACCCCGATGACCACCCAAGCCCCCCTTCACTGGCCATTAGCCGTTCTACTTTATTTCTCTTATAGGTGCTCAAATTAATGGCTGCTTGAGCCGCGCAGCTATTACTTTGACAGGCTGTCACCAGGGGTGTTGCTAGGTCTACAAAAGATCTGGGGCTAGAGCCCATAGCAGCAAAGAAAAGAAAGTCATACACTTGGGCAGGCATACACATATATATAATATACATGTGTGTGTATATATTACATTATATATTATATATTCCTGCACTCCAACTAGAGTATCTGTGAGCGGTTGCAGTGTTGTGGCACCAGCACCAGTGCCTAAGGCCCAATTTTTCTGCCCCTGTTTAACAGGGGCGAGTAATTACAATTTTTGATGCAATACTTTGCAGCAGGGCTTATTGCTGCGCTCCAACTACAGTATCTGTGAGGGGTTGCAGTGTTGTGGCACCAGTGTCTAAGGCACAATTTTTATGCCCCTGTTCAACAGGGGCATGTAATTACAATTCTTGATCTAATATTTCACAGCTGGGCCCATTCCTGCGCCCACCAAGAGTAACTGTGAGGACTTACTGTGTTGTGGCACCAGCACCACCACCAAAGGCCCAATTTTTCCTACCACTGTTCAACAATGGCATGTAATTACAATTCTTGATATAATAGTTCACAGCAGGGTGTTCCAGCGCCCACCAAGAGTAACTGTGAGGGCTTACAGTGTTGTGGCAACACCAACACCTAAGGGCCAAATTTCTGCAGAGTATATATGGCAGGCCCCTACTTTCAAACATCCAACTTACAAACAACTCCTACTTGCAAAGGAGACAACAGGAAATTAGAGGAAATCTACCCCTAGGAAGGGAAATTCTCTCCTGTAAAGCCTCTTACACACGGCCGATTTTCTCGTCGTTAAAAACACGTCGTTTTTTTCGACGAGATTCTTGTTAACCTTGATGATTTTCTCGTCAAGCTTTCCATGCGTACACACTGACATTTCCCAATTTCCTCGTTGTTCTCCGCAGTCATGTCCAGCACGTACGACGGCACTATAAAGGGGAAGATCGATTTCCCTGGCGCCACCCCTTGGGCTGCTTTTGCTGATCTCGTGTTACCGCGTGTGAAGTAAAAGTTTGGGAAGAGACGATTCGCGCTTTTCAGTCTTCGTGCTTTTCAGTTCGTTTTCTGAGGTTCAGTTTGTGCTTGTGGGTTCGTATCTTGTCTTTCAGGGCGTCTAGGCAGGTCGTTTCTGATTTTCAGTTCGTTATTCATAGGCCTTGCTGTTCTAAAGTGCGTTCTGTTCTGTACGTTCTGATCAGACGACCGTTTCCTAGCCATGTCGCCTGGACGTTCTCGTCGTCGAGTTCGTGCTGTGCGTGCGCTTGGTGTTGGTCTGCTTGTTTTGGACCAAGACCAGTCCATGAACGGTGTGAGGAGGAGTTCATGGACCAAGAATTGGTTGCTCCAGCGGGACCAATTCTGCCATATGCCTCTGCTGTGGGAGATCGTCGAGAATAATCCTGAGGACTACAGGAATTTTCTGCGGATGTCTGACCCCGTTTTTCAGGAACTGTTGGCTTTGGTGTCCCCCTATATTTCCAGGAAGGACACCGTTATGCGGGAAGCCATCAGTGCTGATCAGAGGCTCATCGCCACCTTACGTTACCTGGCGACAGGGAGAAGTCTTCAGGACTTGAAGTTCATGACAGGCATCTCCCCCCAGGCTCTGGGCCTCATAATCCCAGACACCTGTTCTGCCATTATACAAGTCCTGCAGGAGGACTATATTAGGGTAAGTTTTCTCCATTAACATCACATTTTATGTATTTCATGTATGCTAATGTATTGTATTTCTTTCATCCTTCCCAATTACCATGATTGTAATATGCTGAGAATGTCCCCTTTGTCCTCATGCATGCTGGAAGCTTTTAAATGCCCCCTTTTTCTCCTCCATGCATATTTCCCTTCACTAAGCTTTCCAGCAGGGGCGTCTGTTGCTCCAAATGTTTGGGGGTCCAACCCCAATTTTAGGAACTAAACTTCCTCCTTTTTAGCGACTGTGCCTATTAAACGCCACCAGTTGCCCCTTCCAATGCAGCCATTTTGTCCCCTCCAATGCAGCCATTTTGTCCCCAGCCCTGCACTTACCTTCTTCTGGTCAGCGCCATCCTTCTTCTGTCCTTGATGTCTTTTCCTGCCTTCGATGTTGCATCAGCCAATCATGTAACCGTAAAACAGACTTGGTGAACATGATTGGCAGAGCAGCATGTCAGTGTTTACCCAAGGAATGTCCCCCCCCCCCTGCGTCTCCTATTTTACTTTTATCAAGCCAATTACATCCCTCAGGCTGGATTTTGCAAGCCTATTTGCCCCCCTGTTTCTGATATGCAATTTTCACCCCATAAATGCCGCAGTTCTTCATATGTTGGTCGCTTAACAGGGGGCCACCCACCTGAATATTGGGCGGCATTGACAATACATAGGTTACTGCAACACATGAACCTATGTATTGCTCTGAGTGACAGGCGCAGGATAGAGGGGGCAGTGCTCCAGCGCCCACTCTGGACGCACCGCCACTGCAATGCTATCCTGTGGCCAAACACATCTACCCCCCCCCCCAAAATATTTTGAGAATGGACCATCAGAGGGGGTGATGAATATGAAACATGAGCCTTCCATTATACTTCTTAAAAACACCTTAAACTGAGATTTTTATTGATGTTGGCCTCTAATGTATTTTCTTATAATCCGCTTGTAATGTTCTATTTTTTAATTCAAATTTTTTTTCATCTTGTTTGATTCCCCAGCTTCCTTCCACGCCACAGGAATGGCAGACTGTGGCATCGGAGTTTGCCACGCGGTGGGACTTCCCCAACTGCGGTGGTGCCATAGACAGGAAGCACATCCGCATCGTGCCGCCACCCCGTTCTGGGTCCTACTACTTCAACTACAAGGGGTTTCATAGCATTGTGCTGATGGCGGTGGTGTCAGCACAGTATGAATTCCTCTATGTTGATGTAGGGAAGAATGGCCGGATGTCCGATGGGGGATCCTTCATCCAGATGGAGTTTGCCCTCCGTCTCCAGAGTGACGACCTTGCATTGCCACCGGATGCAGGGAATGTTGAAGGACTCCCCTATGTTTTTTTGGCTGATGAAGCCTTCGGACTCGGACCGCACCTCATGAGGCCTTTTCCACAGAGGACCCTGACCCCAGAAAAGAGGGTGTTCAACTACCGGCTGGCCAGGGCCCGAAGAGTCGTTGAAAATGTCTTTGGCATAATGGCCAGCTGGTTCCGCCTTTTTATGACTCCCATCCACTTGGCGGACTACAAAATAAACTATGTAGTTTTATGCTGCTGTGTGCTCCATAACTTTCTCAGCAGAAAATCAACTTCTTATATGGCCTCAGTATTGCCGGAGGCAGGAATTTCCTCTGGCAATCGCCTGCCGGGCCTCGAATCTGCCCGTCCTGGCTTGCCCCCCCAAAATGCCCATGAGGTTCGTGAGAAGTATCTGGAATATTTCACGGGTAGGGGGGCAATTCCTATGCCAGGCCATGTGTAAAGATGCATGGAGAACGAATTCAATAAAAATCTGATATAATCTTTTAACTTTTGTTTTTTCATGTCTCCTAGTTTGTCTTAGTGCATTTGTAGTGCCAAGTGTATTTTCCTTTAGTAAATACCAACCATTTCACTATGTAACCCCACAAAAAAAAAAAATTATAAGGTTAGAGCGTATTTGAAAAAGAAGCTACACGTTGTTTGTGTTCAAACATTTTACTCTGTGCACATTCACACACATGGTAATATTTTTTTTTTTTGGATTTTGGCTGGCCACAAACCGGCAATTTTTTTATTATGAAAATAGAAAACCATCAGTTGCATTGCAAAAAGTACAACATTGGATACCTCTGAGCAATATGAGGCATTCACGTACACAAACTATGTCTCTATGTGCCCGTCCTAATATGGGGTCTTGCCACCACTTGCCCAGCCAAAAATTGAATATGCACACATTTAGTAGTATTTTCCAATAGGGAATTTAAACTCCTGATCCCTATTGTCAACATGTGCTATCTGCCATCAGGGGTAATCAATGGACGTGTTTTGTGGGTGCAACCCCTTCTTCAGTTCACCTACTTTAGATACGAGGAAGGGGTTGCACCCACAAAAGCCGTACATGGATATGTATGATGATGGCAGATGGCACATGTTGACACACTGTGTGCATATTCAATTTTTGGCTGGTTTGATTGTCAAAAAGATAATAAAAAGGGGGAAGAACAATCATTAAACAAAAATTGGAGTTTTGATGCCTTATTCAATTCTCCCCAAAACATTGAGAATGTCTTTAAATGTTTGATCCATCACATGAATTCTTTGCTTAATTCTGTCCAGTTCTGTGCTACATTCCATCACTTGCTGTATGATTCGGAGGGCACTGTCAGCAGAGAAACGTGTACTATCCTTCACCACAACATTTACATCCCCTAAAAATAAAATACAAAAGGTATTATAACTCTGCAGGCCTACATCTCTTACCTGAAGCTGTGGTGACAGATACTGACCTGTTGTGGTGACCAGTTCCACCACGTCATCCACCTCTCCTTCCTGCACTTCTCCTTCCTCCACCTCTTCAACTTCCTCAACACCCTCAGGTTGTGGGTCTTTGGGAGTTTGGGGTTGTTTCGAAGCTGTGGGGTTCCTGTGCTCCCTGGAGTGTTCTCCTCCCAGTCTTCTCTCCCCTATGAGAAGCAAACCAAAGGTATAGTTATCACACAGAAATTCTCTATGAAAAATGAAAACAGGCTAAATTGCTTGAAAGTGGGGTACAAGTGTGTGTTTGTGCGGAATTTAAACATGAATGCATTATATATGTCCAAGAATCGGTTTAGTATTCACCTTTGGCTGTCAATTTTCAGACATGGAGGCAGCACAAAAATTCACTGATGCACCTGTGTGGGACACCCCAAAAAGGCGGTTTTTGTGGCCCACACTATAGTGCTCCAAAGTACAGATGTGGAAGCAGCTGCTGAGTGTCCTCTCCTTTACACTGATTAAAGTTTGCATTTCATTCTCTTTACAAACACATCATCTAGCCAACAATTTAAAGAAATCAGGCAGATGTCTAATTACATTTGAGGCTGAAAAATAACCCAAAAAAGAGGAGAGTGGCCGAACGATGTGTCTGTAACGAACGATTACTGTGCCAAACCAAGTTCAAACTATGACATTTTGGAAGGGAGTACAATAGGAAATAAAAAAAAAATGGAGCAACATGGAAGTTGAGAAATAAATTAATAGCATAAAAGTGAAAAATGTACTTACTTTTTGCTAGCATTCTCTTAATGCTCCTTAACTGCTCCGGCTCCCTCAGTTTGAGGTCTGACCACCTCTTTCTGAGCTGCTCATTTGAATGTTTCACCCCGAAATTCTTCTTCAGACTCTTCACGACTTTCTTCATGATTTTGGCCTTCCTTCGATTAGGTTTGCAATACGGCCCATGCTTTGCGTCATAATCCGACTTTAGCAATATGTCCACCATCTCCGCCATCTCCGCATAAGACATATTAGATGCCTTGAATCTCCTCCTTGATCGTGACGTTTCCTCAGTCTCCGGGCTTGTCTCCTCCTCGTTATTTGAGGAATTATCAGACACCTGCTGTAAATCCGCCATATCTGTCTGCGCGCCGAAAGAGAAGGGGCGGGGAAAGATGTTAGTTAGAACGTCATGGGGGGCGACGTGTGCGGAGCGACGTGTGCGTAGTTTGACGCATGCGTGGTGTATATATAGCAAACACACATGTGACTATACTACGTTCGATGTGCGGAGAGAGGAGTTCAAGTGACGGACGTGCGAACGAAGGTATGTGATTTTGTGACTTTGAACAATTGTTGGCCTATACTGTCTTGAGAATGTTGGAGGATATATATGGTGAATAAGATTTTAAGGAGGTTAGACTGTGTGCCTCACATTAGTTAATTTTTTTTTTTTTTACTTGCAGAGACAATATGAATGTCTTTATTAGCGACAAAGAATTCCTGGCGGAATTTATAGACCGGGTAAGGGAGCTGCCCGCTCTGTGGGAGACAAAAAAAACCATACATAAAAAAAAAGGGGTGAGAAAAGCAGCGCTGGAGACCCTGCTCCCATTTGTGCATACCAAGGTGCCCACAGCCACAGCAAAACAGGTGGACACTAAAATTGGGAGCTTGAGAGGCACATACTTGACTGAACGCTCTAAGGTCCTGGCTTCTCAGAGGTCAGGAGCAGCAGCAGATGATGTTTATGTCCCAAATTTGTGGTACTACAGCAGGATGTCCTTTCTGGATGACCACATTGAGGCAAGGCCATCACTCTCCACTCTTCCCCCCAGACTTCCCTGCAGCCAACCTGAGCCTTCTCTGGAGCAAGAGGAGGCAGCCATCCTGGATGAACCTGAGTTGGCCATCTGGAGCCAGGTATAGTATTTATAGAAAATGTATTGTGATAAACCTAATGTTTGACAAATATGTCAAGATGACAAACATAAACTATTTTGGGTTCCACAAGTGAAATCAAGATCTCTAGACATTAGTCTGGCCTAAATTGGGTGCAAAATAGTCAATCTGATGTAGTTGTAAATTTGTAAAAAAAAAATCAGGATTTACATTCTAATTGCTTCAAACATGAGCTGAAAGTTGGATGAAAACAATAAACCAACATATTAAACTATGTCCCTTTTCCATACACAGGATGAAATCAGCCAGGAGGAGGGTCTGGAAACTGTCAGGCAGGAGGAGGCAGGGCCCACTGTGAGCCAGGAGGTGGCAGGGCCCTGTGGCAGGCAGGAGGTGGCAGGGCCCAGTGGCAGGCAGGAGGTGGCCGGCCAAAGGAGAAGCACAACATCACAGGTGCCTCCCATCCGACTTCCCAAAAGAAGCAGGAGGGACAGGACCACCAGTGAGGCAGCAATGGCCCTTATTCGAGAGGCCCATGCCACCCTCAAGGAGCCCACATCCCCTGAAGAGGGCATTGCTGGCCTAGTGGAGGCAAAGTTCAAGGTGATGAGCATGGAGCAACGCCTCCTATGCGAGCCCCTGCTCATCACCTTGCTGAACAAGGGGGGTGATGGAAAGAATTACCCCCAATACCGCAATTTGTGAGGTGGCACAACTCTCACAACCTCAACCTCCTCCTCCACCTCCACCTTGTTCTTCTGCCCCACCCCCTTCTCCTCCACCTTGTTCTTCTGCCCCACCCCCTTCTCCTCAACCTCCACCTTGTTCTTCTGCGCCACCCCCTTCTCCTCCACCTCCTCCTCCTCCTGACAGGAGTACCCCTCCAGTGGCCCAGCCTCCAGCCACACGAAGAAGGAAGGCTGCAGGGAAGGCTTCAGGGAAGGCTGCAGGGAAGGCTGCCAAGAAGACGAGGAAGTGATGGCCTTGCTTCATTGTGGTCGGACAGAAGGCAGCCTGTTGTGGTACCACACACTTGGGACATATATATCACCTGCTGCTGTTCCTGAACTCTGGGAGGCCAGCATCAGATTGTGCTCAGAACTGTTGGCCTTCTCAAGCTCCCAATTTTAGTGTCCACACAGGGTTGATGTTTGCTCTGGTGTCCCTGGGATGCACAAATGGCAGCAGGTTCTCCAGCGCTGCCTTCTCTTTATTTTTTACAAAACATGAATAAATGTTATTTTTGTTTAAGTTCATACAAGTTTCACATTCAAGACCCTCTGCCTCACCCACAAATGCGCACAAGGAAACGCTCCTGAATACTTATGCGAGAAAATAAAACACTACACCACTACTTGTGACCTTCGATCAACTAACCAAAACCTCCTCCACATCCCCAAGACCCGCTACAAAGCCAAGGGAGAACGAAGGTTTGCTTTCCAAGGACCAAGGCTTTGGAATGCGCTACCCACGAATATCCGCATGGAAGAAAACCATCGGGCCTTCCGGAAAATACTAAAGACCCATCTCTTCTAACGATCTCAACGACACTGGATGCAAAGCGCCTTGAGGCGATTTAGTTCGCAATTGCAGCGCTATACAAGTTACTCACTCACTCACTCACTCATACTTGACTATGTTTATTTTTACAATTTTTTAATTTAGCTTTGGAGTGAGCAGATACATTTGACAGCCAAAAAAAGGGACAGATAACAACCCCCAAAAAAAGAATTAAAATATATTTTTGAAAATAGAGGGTGTAAAATTTACCAAAAATATATTAAAATATTCAATGGGAGATCACTATCAAAACATTGGCAAATTACTATTAACATCTGTTTGAAAAATATAAAACAGTAAAATATCCAGAAGATCTTGCACGATATAATACATCTTCTGAAGAGCAGCATTAAAAAAAGTTAAAAAAACATAGTCATAACTCTGTGTGAATATCAGCAGCAAAAGAAGTTCATTCGTTTTGATTAATGTAACATTCTAAAGAAGATTTCAGTGCACAACATTTAAACGATGCAATAATTTAGAGCATGACGAATGTGCTATCTCCATTACGAAGGCTTGATTTAGCAGAAGATGCGCTCCCGTCTCATACTTGCTTCTGAGCATGCGCGCTTTTGGAAGAGTCGTAAAAGCATACACACAAACCATTTTCTCGTCACAAAACAGGCCGACGAGAAACACGACGAGGAAATCTCGAATCCTGACAAGAAAATAGAGAGCAGGTTCTCTATTTTCTCGTTGAGATTCACTGCAGTTTTCTCGTCGTAAAACCATACACACGAACGGTTTTCTCGAGAAAAAAGCTCTCGCTGCACTTTTCTTGCCGGTTTTGGACGAGGCTTAAGAGTTAATATGGGAAAAAGGTGTCTCCTCTCCACTGATGCTTTATCACCAATCCTTGTTTCAATAAAAAAAACAAATTTTCAAAAAACATTTGTCATTGGGATGGAAAGTGAGGTGAAATGTTCTGAACAGGTGCACAGACAGCAAAACAAATGTTACAGGGGTGATAACCCTTCCCTATGTTTTCCAAAAAGCGTAAAAATAGATTTTTGGGCTGGAGCTACACTTAAAAAATGTACCTGTTCCAAATTACAAACAGATTCTACTTAAGAACAAACCTACAGTCCTTCTCTTGTTTGTACCGCCTGTATACTGCTGTTCAGAGTATATAGGGCTTTTTTTTTTATTTGGGTGCGGGGTTCCCCTTAATATCCATACAAGACCCAAAGGGGCTGGTAATGGGCTGGGGGTGGGGGGGTACCCATGCCATTTTTCTTAATGATTTTCATCCATATTGCCGGGACCAGACATTACATTAAAGCCGCAAGCAGTTTTAAATGACTTTTTTTGCCTTTAGAAATGTAATTTTGTGCAGGGACAGTTCTAAACACAGGAAACACGTGCCACTTCACAGGCATACTATAGACACCCCCCAGGTACGATATTTAACTGCTTGTCCACCGCCCATCGTCAAATGACAGCGGGTGGAAGACTCTATTGTTCTGATCGGACGTCATATGAAGTCGCGCCTTCAGAAGCCACTAGGGGGCGCGCTCGCCCCCGCAGCGTCGCTGGGGACCCGATGCACGTGCCGGGCGGCCGCGATGGCCGCCGGGTACCCGCGATTGCCCAGTAACTGAGAAGGACCATGGATCTCTGTGTGTAAACACAGAGATCCAGGTCCTGTCAGGGAGAGGAGACCGATGGTGTGTCCCTTGTACATAGGGACAACCATCGGTCACCTCCTCCAGTCAGTCCCCTCCCCCCACAGTAAGAATCACTCCCAGGCAACACATTTAACCCCTTCCTCGCCCCCTAGTGTTAACCCCTTCCCTGCCAGTCACATTTATACAATAATCAATGCATTTTTACAGCAGGGATCGCTGTATAAATGTGAATGGTCCCAAAAATGTGTCAAAAGTGTCCGATGTGTCCACCGCAATATCGTAGTCACGATAAAAATCGCAGATCGCCGCCATTACTAGTAAAAAATAAATAATTAATAAAAATGCTATAAATCTATCCCCTATTTTGTAGATGCTATAACTTTTGCGCAAACCAATAAATATACGCTTATTGCGATTTTTTTTTACCAAAAATATGTAGAAGAATACGTATCGGCCTAAACTGAGGAAAAAATATATATCTAAAAAAAAAATGGATATTTATTATAGCAAAAAGTTAAATATATTGTGTTTTTTTCAAACTTGTCCCTCTTCTTTTGTTTATAGCGCAAGAAATAAAAACCGCAGAGGTGATCAAATACCACCAAAAGAAAGCTCTATTTGTGGGAATAAAATTATAAAATTTCATTTGGGTACAGTGTTGCATGACTGTGCAATTGTCATTCAAAATGTGACAGTGCTGAAAGCTGAAAAATGGCTTGGGCAGGAAGGGGGTGAAAGTGCCCTGTAGGCAAGTGGTTAAAGGAATATTTCCCTTTTTTTTTTTCACTTTAAGCATCATTAAAATCACTGCTCCCGAAAAAACTGCAGTTTTTAAAACTTTTTTTGCATTGATACATGTCCCCTAAGGCAGGACCCGGGTCCCCAAACCCTTTTTAGGACAATAACTAACATATTAGCCTTCATAATCAGCACTTTTGATTTCGAAAGTTCGAGTCTCATAGAATTTAATAGGGTTCTAAAGTTTGCGCAAACTTTCGTTCCGTTCGCAGGTTCTGGTGCGAACCGAACCTGGGGGTGTTCGGCTCATCCCTAATGCTAACTTATACATTGGTTGAAGGAACAATTTGCCTTTGGAGATCTTAATCCCTTTAGGTCCTAGAGTGAGTTTTTTCCATATTTTATCAATGAACTGAATATTGGACTGCAATATGTTTGTGGACAACAGGATTTATGTGTAGGTATTTTGCAAGGTATTTTGTAAGCCCACTTCAAAGAACCCTTCCCTCCATGCAGGTAGTTGTCACCCTAATAATGTGTGGAAAGCTAACCCAGAGGACAATTTTTTAGGACCCATCAAAACTGTTCAACCATAGAGGGCTTTGAATTTGAAACAAAATAAATGAAGTGGAGATTCATTGAAAGGAGCTACGATTGGTTGAACATTGATCAAGCTTATCAATTTAGACTAGGAAGAACTGTTACGGACTGAGACTAAGGAAGATCTGGGTCACGGGGACCAATCTACTAAATCTGTAATCTTTGTGACTCAATATAGTTTAGAGTTTGAAGAGATATAATAGGTCATACATAGATTTTTATCATTGTTGAATATCTGTAAAGGTCATGGTATTTAGTAGTAGTTACCGTAGTTATATTTTGCTGGATATATTCTATAATCTTGAAGATGTTTCATGGCTTATCCACTTCTTCAGTTTTAATGAGTGTCGAAAAAATAGCATGCATTTCCACATAGACACCTTGATCAAATCACAACGGAAAGGCAGATATTGTTGTCCAATAGGGATGAGCTTCGAGTTCGAGTCGAACTCATGTTCGACTCGAACATTGCCTGTTCTCCCGTTCGCCGAACAGCGAACAAATTGGGGTGTTCGCGGCAAATTCGAAAAATCTATGGGAGAAATCTAAAGTGCTAATTATAAAGGCTTATATGCAAGTTATTGTCCTAAAAAGTGTTTGGGGACCGGGGTCCTGCCCCAGGGGACATGTATCAATGCAAAAAAAAGTTTTAAAAACGGCCGTTTTTTCGGGAGCAGTGATTTTAATAATGCTTAAAATGAAAAAATAAAAGTGAAATATTCCTTTAAATTTCATACCTGGGGGGTGTGTATGATATGCATGTGAAGTGGCGCATGTTTCCCGTGCTTAGAACTGTCCCTGCATAAAATGTCATTTTTGAAAGAAAAAAATGCATTTAAAACTGACTCGCGGCTATTAATGAATTGTCGGCTCCCGGCAATACATACAAAAGTCATTGATAAAAAAAAAAAAAAAAGCGTGGGGGTTCCCCAGAATTCAATTACCAGGCCCTTCAGGTCTGGAATGGATATTAAGGGGAACCCCGACGCAAATAAAAAAAAAATTGACGTGGGGTTCCCCCAAATATCCATTCCAGGCCCTTCAGATCTGGCATGGATTTTAAGGGGAACTCCACCCCAAATTTAAAAAAAAAATGGCGTGGAGTCCCCCTAAAAATCCATACCAGACCCCTTATCCGAGCACGCAACCTGGCCGGCCGCAGGGGAAAAGGGGTTGACGAGAGAGCGGCCCCCCCTCCCTCCTGAACCGTACCAAGCCACATGCCCTCAACATGGGGAGGATGTCCCCATGTTGATGGGGACAAGGGCCTCATCCCCACAACCCTTGCCCGGTGGTTGTGGGGGTCTGCGGGCGGGGGGCTTATCGGAATCTGGAAGACCCCTTTAACAAAGGGGACCCCCAGATCTCGCCCCCCTCCTATGTGAATTGGTAAGGGGTACATTGTACCCCTACCATTTCACGAAGAAAGCGTAAAAAAATGTTTAAAAAAACACACAAACACTTTGAAAAAGTCCTTTATTTAAAAAAACCAGATGCGGAACATGAGAAGGGGCGGGTCTATACATGTATTACCAAAGTGAGAGCAGTTCCCCATCAGGTCCGCCCCCTCGGTATGTCGGACCCGCCTACGTCATTGGCTTGAGCTGGGAACTTCCTTCACTGTGTAATTTAAATTTACATAGTGAAGGAAGTTCCCCGCTCAAGCCAATGACGTAGGCGGGTCCGACATACCGAGGGGGCGGACCTGATGGGGAACTGCTCTCACTTTGGTAATACATGTATAGACCCGCCCCTTCTCATGTTCCGCATCTGGTCCGCTGAGCGGACCTGATGGGGAACTTTAGAAGGGGCGGGTCTATACATTTAAAATACTGAGAGGGAGTTCCCCATCAGGTCCGCTCAGGCACAACCAATGAAGGACAGCGCTGGACATCGGGATCGCCGCGGGACACTGGATTTCACCGCTGGAATGTTTTTTTTTTTTTTTTTTAATAAAGGACTTTTTTAAGGTGTTTGTGTGTTTTTTTTAAAAAAAATTACGCTTTCTTCGTGAAATGGTAGGGGTACAATGTATCCCTTACCAATTCACATAGGGGGGGGGGCGGGATCTGGGGGTCCCCTTTGTTAAAGGGGTCTTCCAGATTCCGATAAGCCCCCCGCCCGCAGACCCCCACAACCACCGGGCAAGGGTTGTGGGGATGAGGCCCTTGTCCCCATCAACATGGGGACATCCTCACCATGTTGAGGGCATGTGGCTTGGTACGGTTCAGGAGGGAGGGGGGGCCGCTCTCTCGTCCCCCCCTTTTCCCCTGTGGCCGGCCAGGTTGCGTGCTCGGATAAGGGGTCTGGTATGGATTTTTAGGGGGACTCCACGCCATTTTTTTTTCAATTTGGGGTGGAGTTCCCCTTAAAATCCATGCCAGATCTGAAGGGCCTGGAATGGATATTTGGGGGAACCCCACGTCAATTTTTTTTTAAATTTGCGGCGGGGTTCCCCTTAATATCCATTCCAGACCTGAAGGGCCTGGTAATAGAATTCTGGGGAACCCCCACGCTTTTTTTTTTTTTTTTATCAATGACTTTTGTATGTATTGCCGGGAGCCGACAATTCATTAATAGCCGCGAGTGAGTTTTAAATGACTTTTTTTCTTTCAAAAATGACACTTTTTGCAGGGACAGTTTTAAGCACGGGAAACATGCGCCACTTCACATGCATATCATACACACCCCCCAGGTACGAAATTTAAAGGAATATTTCACTTTTATTTTTTCATTTTAAGCATTATTAAAATCACTGCTCCCGAAAAAACGGCCGTTTTTAAAACTTCTTTTTGCATTGATACATGTCCCCTGGGGCAGGACCCGGGTCCCCAAACACTTTTTAGGACAATAACTTGCATATTAGCCTTTATAATTAACACTTTAGATTTCGAACGTTCGAGTCCATTGTATTTAATAGGGTTCTAAAGTTTACACGAACATTTTGTCTGTTTGCAGGTTCTGGTGCGAACCGAACAGGGGGGTGTTCGGCTCATCCCTGTTGTCCAAGAACAGGATGTGAAAATTGGGGAATCACCTTGTGATGGCTTCATAATCCTTTCCTTGCTGTCAGGTGTCTCTTCGTTTCCTTCAATTTACAAGACTGAAGGTGTGAATTGTTGTTAAAATGATTCAGGAGTGCTAAAATTACACCAGGGATGTTGCCCCCCCTTTTTTTCTGCCCCCCTCCCCCTCAAGTCTTTATCTCTTCCCATCCTCTCCCTCTGTACTTTTGTAAAGCAGCAATAAACCCTAAAACAACCATTTTAGATATTTTTTATATAATTATCCTGAGGTCTAAAGCCCCGTACACACGGTCGGACTTTTGGCCAACAAACTTCATTTTGAGCAAGTTGGACCAACAATCCAACCGTATGTACGCTCCATCGGACAAACTTTTTTTGCTTTTTTCTTGTTTTCATCGGACAAAAGTTGGGTCTGCAAACGGACAAAGTTTTGCCCAACAAAAGTCAGATGGAGCAAAGTCTGACCGTGTGTACAGAAAACCATCGGACTTTTGTCCAATGGACAAAACAACTAATGTTAAAATCAACCAACAATAGCAGAAGTTGACCAAAGGGTGGCGGTAAAGAGCAGAAAAGAGCAGAAAAACCACGTGATGTTGCAAAAAGTTTGGGGAAAGTTTGCAGAAAAGTCCGAGCGTGTGTATGCTATGGGTGTTCCCGACCAACTCCTTTCGGACAAAAATCCACGGAAAAGTCTGATGGAAGTCCGACCGTGTGTACGAGGCTTAAGAAAAGTATGGGTTTGAGGTGACATGTGTGTGTTCGAGGATCACAACTTAATAATGAATTTCACTAGGCTGTCTCTTTGTAATCTTAGAAGGGCCAATAAGGAGGGCATTTTTATTTACAGCCTCCTGGTAGTCATTTGTTAGTGTGTACTGCAGTAGTATAGGGAGAGCTGGCAGTTTGTGTAGGGAGAGTTATTTGGTATATGGTGATGTACTCTGCTGTATTTCAATAAATTACTGTAAATTGCAATGTGGTGGGCTACATATTATTGTGTTAACCCCCCCCCCCCAAATAACAGTTTGGTCCTTGATAAAGTTTAAAATTGATGTCTCAAGGAAAACTCCCTTGATGCATTTCACACAATTATGCTTCTTCTGGAGGGATGGGGTGATTATCAGAAGTGCTATAAAAAGAAAAGATAAAGTATTAGCAATCACGAGAATATACAATATATATGAGTACCATGCAACGCATTTCAAATTGAGTTGATGTTTTGATTTTTCTCTAATATTGTTTGGCCCATCTGACAGCTGTTAAAGATTTTACATATGCATCAAATGTAGGAACAATTACCACTTGTAGTGTACACTGATCTTAATAAAAGTAACTTTAACCTCTTCAGATCCGGGCCATTGACAAATGACGGCCTCAATGTGGATCTATAAACCCGGGAGGACGTCAATAGACGTCCTCGGCTATTTCGGCCACTGGGGGGCGCGCGAGCGCCGCCAGCGGCACGCGCGCGTGCCCGGCGCATCACTGAGATGCCGATGCGCGTGCCTGGTGGCCGCGATGTCCGCCAGGTACCCGCGATCGGTGTGTACACAGAGCAGGGACGTGGATCTCTGTGTGTAAACACAGAGATCCACGTCCTGTCAGGGAGAGAGGAGACCGATGCTGTGTCCCTTGTACATAGGGACACAGATCGGTCACCTCCCCCAGTCAGTCCCCTCCCCCACACAGTAGTAATCACTCCCAGGGCACACATTTAACCCCTTCCTCGCCCCCTAGTGTTAACCCCTTCCCTGCCAATGTAATTTTTACAGTAACTAGTGCATTTTTATAGCACTGGTCGCTGTAAAAATGACAATGTTCCCAAAATGGTGTCAAAAGTGTCCGATGTGTCCGCCATAATGTCGCAGTCACAATAAAAATCGCTGATCGCCGCCATTACTAGTAAAAAAAAAAAATATTAATAAAAATGCAATAAAACTATGCCCTATTTTGTAGACGCTATAACTTTTGCGCAAACCAATCAATAAACGCTTATTCCGATTTTTTTTTACCAAAAATATGTAGAAGAATATGTATCGGACTAAACTAAGGAAAAAAAAATATATATATTTTTTTAAATTGGATATTTATTATAGCAAAAAATAAAAAATATTGTGTTTTTTTCAAAATCGTCGCTCTTTTTTTGTTTATAGCGCAAAAAATAAAAAACGCAGAGGTGATCACATACCACCAAAAGAAAGCTCTATTTGTGGGAAAAAAAAGGACGACAATTTTGTTTGGGAGTCACGTCGCACGACTGCGCAATTGTCATTCAAATTGTGACAGCTCTGAAAGCTGAAAATTGGCCTGGGCAGGAAGGGGGTTTAAGTGCCCAGTAAGCAAGTAGTTAAGAAAAAAACAAAGTAAAAAAAATGCATAGCTCACTTGCAGGATTACAGTATGCATGAGCAGATATGCCCACTACTTACCTCTTCTGCCACCCATGCTGCCAAATGCTGTTCATCGCCAGAGAATTACAAGTTAAAGTGGTTGTAAACCCTGTTACACCACTTTTACCTACAGGTAAGCCTTGCACAGTTTAGGAGATATTCACTGTATCTGCTCGTGCCGTTTCTTCAGGAGCCGCCCCGTGACTGGCGGCTCCCGCGCACACCTGCAAATAACTCCGGGAGACATGTCGCCAGTCACAGCGGTGTGCGGGGACCGCTGCAACAGCTTAGATCTAAGGTAAGTATTTCATAATGCGATGCATACTAGCTCATTATGCATTTTCTTGCAGGATTTTTTATTTTTTTTGGAGTTTACAACCACTTTAAATATACCTTAAAACCAACACATCTGGCACTGTCAATCTCCTGGTCCCCTGTTGCACTCACTGGTCCCCTGTTGTTCCTCCTGCCTAACCCCACATCCCTACATGACATTATAGTGATTGACAGTGCTTGAAGTGTTGATCTTAGTAGACAATTCAGCTTGGGATTTCTATGCAGAGGAACAGCATTTGGGGCATGGGCTGCAAAGGGGTAAATAGTCTGTTTCTTCCTTACAGCACATGGGTTTTTGGCAGTTTAAGTCATGTGACAGGATTGCTTTAGATGCGTATCAGTGGCAGAATTATGTTGATGAATTTCCATAATATCATTTATAATGACATAAACTAACCAACTATTTTAACCACTTGCTTACTGGGAACTTAAACCCCCCCTCCTGCCCAGACCAATTTTCAGCTTTTCAGCGCTGATGCACTTTGGAAGACAATTGCGCGATCATACAACGCTGTACCCAAATGGTGGTATTTGATCACCTCTGCGGTTTTTATTTTTTGTTAATAATTTTTTATTATTTTTTTATATTTTGTTATAAAATTTTGCAAACAGGTAACTTTTTTCCTTCATTGATGTACGCCGATGAGGCTGCACTGATGGGCTGCACTGATGGGCACTGATGGGCACCGATGGGCTGCACTGATGGGCACCGATAGGCTGCACTGATGGGCACCGATAAGGCGGCACTGGTGGGCACTAATAGGCGGCACTGGTGGGCACTGATAGGTGGCACTGAGAGGTGGCACTGATGGGTGGCACTGAAGGGCATTGATAGGTGGCACTGGTGAGCACTGAGAAGTGGCACTAATAGGTGGCATTGATAGGTGGCACTGATAGGTGACAGTGATGGGCACTGATGGGTGGCAATAATGGGCACTGGTAGGTTACACTGATAGGCAGCATTGCTAGGTGGCACTGATGAGGCACTGATTGGCATCACTGGTGGGCATTGATAGGTGGCACTTGTGGGCATTGATAGGTGGCACTTGTGGGCATTTATAGGTGGCACTGTGGGCATTGATAGGTGGCACTGTGGGCACTGGCAGATAGGAATGGCAGGCGGTATTTATGGGCACTGATGAGGCTGATGTGCCTCCTTCCTCTTCGGGACCGATGTCCCTTGTGCACAAGCCGGTGATGTGTTTTTTTTCTCCTCACGCTGTCAGCGTGAGGAGAAAAAAAAAACGATTACCGTTCCTTTGTTTACATCACGTGATCAGCTGTCATTGGCTGACAGCTGATCACGTGGTAAGGGGCCAGGACCGGCCCCTTACACGGATCTGTGATCGCCCTAGTCTCAGTAACTCGGTGATCACAGCGCGCATCGCGCACGCCGCGTGAAAAGGGGAGGACGTCTATTGACGGCCTCCCGGCAATTGGAGTTTGCGCTGTAGCCGTCATTTGGCTATAGCACGGATGGGAAGTGGTTAACTTCAATACTTGTTGACATAGTGGCATAATTATGTAGGACAGGAGGATTCTAGGGAAGCAGAAGTGACCTGGTTCTGATCACAGTTGGGCAATAAGTAGGTACCTGCAAATCTACCTTATCAGGGCGAAATTTTATCAAATGAATTGACCATTAGACACTTAACAACCAATGAAAAGCTGATTGTTAAGGAGCGAGTCGGGAAGCTGGTCACCTTGTCCTTAACAATGGATGAGTCATCAGCTGTCAGCAGGGTTGCCGGCGGTCCCACTCCTGAATACTAACGCTACTAGTAGCTTACATACTGTGCTAAACACTGTTAAATACTGGCAAAAAAATGCTAAAATATTAGCTTTTTTTTTATCCTGCGTTTTTTTTTGCAGTTTTTAGCTTTCTAGTGTGCATGAAGCCTTAAGTCCTATACTGTATATTTAATTGCTGTAACTTCCTTGAAATGTGTGGGTCTCAGAACCCTTTTTCATACAGGGATTTAAGTTATCCTGAAAGCTTGCATCTTTTTTAAGGTTAACCAAGAAACAATATCACCTAAGCTCCAAACTATGCATTTTCAATGTAATAATTCATGATTTTTATTTTGATTTGTATTTATATATTTTTTAATATTATGTTTTTGTACAAATGTATATGTATGTATTGAGACATGTTGCGCACATTTAGGGTTAAGGCTTTTATTTCTGTAAATGTTCAAGTGGGAAATGGAAAAATGTTACACTACAATTTCTTCTGCTTCATTTGAACACTTCATGACATTAAATTTCAACAGCAAGTACTATCATGCACTATCCAACCATCGATCTGTTTTTGCAGTTTACTTCGGTGTTTTGTAGCATCCTGATATATACTTTCCTCTACCGTGTCAATGAATTTTATACAATATGTACAAAGTACTGAGCATATTCAGACATTTTTCTCATATTTCCGCTATTTTCATTAAATTGAATGCTCTTGTGATCAGCCATTCTAACTTTTTTAGTTAATGTACATTTATGTTAACCACTTGTCTATATGCACTTTTTCCCTCTGCCCAGGCCAATTTTCAGCTTTTAGCTCTGTCGCACTTTGAATGACAATTGCGTGGTCATGCATCACTGTACCCAAATGAAATTTTTATCATTTTTTTTCACACAAATAGCTTTCATTTGGTGGTATTTAATCACCACTGGGTTTTAATTTTTTGCTAAAAAAATAAATAAAGATCGAAAATTTTAACAAAAAACTCAACTTTTTCATAGTTTGTTATAACATTTTGGAAACAGGTAATTTTTCTCCTTCACGGGTGTGCGCTGATGAGGCTGCACTGATAGGCTGCACTTATGAGGTGGCACTGATGGGCATTGATGGGCACTAATAAACTGCACTGATGGGCACTGATGAGGCAGCACTGGTGGGCACTGATGAGGGGGCACTGGTGGACACTGATAAGGCTGCACTGATAGGCAGCACTGATGGGCGCTGATAGGTGGCACTGATGGGCACTGATAGGCAGCACTGATGGGCACTGATTGGTGGCACTGATAGGCACTGATAGGTGGCACTGATGGGCGGCACTGGTATGTGGCACTGATAGGCGGCGCTGATCGGTGGCACTGATGGGGACTGGAAGGCGGAACTGATGGGCACTGGTAGGTGACACTAATGAAGAGGCACTGATGGGCATGGATTGGCAGCACTGATGGCCACTTATTGGCAGCACTGGTGGGCACTAATTGGCAGCACTGGTGTGCATACATTGACAGCACTGGTGGGCACACATTGGCAGCACTGGTGGGCACACATTGACAGCACTAGAGGGCACTGTTTGGACTGCACGGTTAATCAGGACACTGATAAGTGCCCTAATTATCAGTGTACATGCCCCTTTTGGAGAATCCAGTTATCTGCTCTCTTCTCCTTTCCTCATGCTGTCAGCACGAGGGAAGGAGTGCCTATAACCGGCTTCTATTTACATCTGTGATCAGCTGTGATTGGACACTGCTGATCACTTGGGAAAGAACCACTGATTGGCTCTTTTTCCTCAATCGGTGATCAGCAGAGGCCTCCGGCCATGCCCCACAGTGAGCACGCGGCGGAGGTGATCACAGGAGGCCGTCATTCAGCTATAGCACAGTTGGCTCTCTGGAGACTGAACAAGTGCACGCCAATTTGAGGATTGATTTGTCCTTCACTTATTTGAGCTATAATAAGTTATTATGCCCAGCACCATCTTAGGAGAACACCTATTAGCTCATTCACCCACTGACATTGGTGCGAATGGTAAACCCCCTGGTGCTTGGTAGAAAAGCAGTAAAGGGTCCACCCTTAAAGGGGTTGTAAACCTTCGTGTTCTTTCACCTTAATGCATCCTATGCATTAAGGTGAAAAAACACCTTGCAGTGTCCGGCCCCCCAGCCCCCCCCCCCCATTTTACTTACCTGAGCCCCAAATTTCCGTGGCACGATCCCGCGTCGCTCTCTCCATGACTTCTCGGCTCTTCATTGGATAGATTGATAACAGCGCGCCCATTGGCTCCCGCTGGTGTCAATCAAATCCAATGATGCGGGCACCGGGGCCGGGGCAGAGTCATAAACTCGGCGGCGATGGACGCAGAGTGTATGACACAGGAGTTCCCCTCGCAAGGTAACCCCTCGGGAGAGAGCTTCCCAGAGGGGGTTATCTATTGCGGGGAGGAGCGGAGACAGCCGCCGTGGGACCCCAGAACAGGAGGATCGGGGCCACTCTGTGCAAAACGAACTGCACAGTGGAAGTATGTTTGTTATTTTTTTCTAAACGGGAACCTTTACAACCACTTTAAGCTAAGTTTAGCCATCTGATTGGGGGCGGCCACAAAAATGTTCAGTTGAGCTGCATTCTTCCCACCCGCCAACCTGCTCCCTTAAGCTGCAATAGGCAGTGGACCGGTGGTGTTTACATTCCGCAGTTGCGATACTTTATGTCTGTGACAAATGACAGTCCGTGACTGTGGAGCAAATGTGGCCAAAAATGGGGTTAAAACAGAAGGTGAGGAGGTGTTGCATTGCTTGCTCACTGCCTGTCAGTGGCCTCTGAAGTGCGATCCGAACATGTTTCAGGCATCAGGCTTCAGAGGAAAGGAAGTGCACATCTAAATCTTCCCTAATGGGTTAGTTTTGTCATTATGGAACGGGGCAATTGTCTTTATTTTTAATAAAGTTATTTGCTATAAGTCTGCGTGTGATTTTCAAACACTTTATGCTCCATGAACAGTTAAATGGTCAAATGTAATTTTTTTCAGGAAAGACTTGCTTATAGACACTGTGCTGATGCTTTATATTTGCCAGACTCCCCTATATATATAATAATGGGTGTTTGTCTTTGATTAAAGTAACCTATAAATAGTTCTGTGTGTTTTTTTTTTTAACAATGTATGTACTATGGTGAGCAGGTAAACAGTTACATGGACCAGTTATAGAAATATAGTAGGTAATGGTCTATGGGTTTGATGGGTTCTTTTTATTTTAGAGCCCCTTATTGAAGTGCTGATTCAGTGCTGAAGGGCATGCAAGTTGGTATCAGCAAGGCTGGAGGGACCTAATCTTGTGCTTCGCAAGCCATGGGGATACCAGCATGTGCATGTTAGGCTGACAGTTTTCGGGGGAAACTGCATTGTATTTTTTTTTATGTAATTAAAAAGATCACTACATAATGACTAAAAGTCTAAAACACACACGATGGCTAATCGTATTATAGTTCTAGTTTATATTTTGCATGTAGTTGTGTAGGATTTGTTTGCATTCTGCTTGCATATCACCATTGAAATCTATTGTTGCCATTTTTCCAGTTCAATTCATTTTCCCCTGTAATTATTATGTTAGCTGCCAGGCTACTAAAGGATGTGCAGCTTTCTTTTTACAAGATGTGACATCCTCTGCTAGATCGATGTTTAAGCAGCTGAAAGTTACCGGTACATGAAAACCATTTATGTGTGTGTATGTGTATATACTGTATATACACAAGTTCAATAAACGGTGTATTGCACACCTGTTGTTTTAGATGCTGGAGCTTTCAACAGGAATCTGTCCACAGTTCCCACATATATGGTAGATTAAATATATACCGTAAATAAGATTTGTTACTTCTGATGGGTTAATAAAAAGAATACTTCTGCATCACTGCAACAACTTTGTGTACTTTATTTATATATATATATATATATATATATATATATATATATATATATATATATGTTGAGGTGCAGGCCAGTCAAGTTCCTCCACCCCAAACTCGCTCATCCATGTCTTTATGGACCTTGCTTTGTGCACTGCCCAAAATCATTTGGTGGAGGAAATCATTTGGTGAATGTTTACAGCGTCTCCCCACAGGGATGTAGTCCCAAGGGAGGGGGCGAGCACGCCGACTAACCCCCAGCCAGAACGGCTCGGATGATGGGGGCAAGCTTACTGAGGAGGAACAGGAAGTGAGAAATTCAGACAAAGAAAAAAAACATTTAGAAGGGAAATCAAAGGAAAAGGTAAGTGAACCAACAATGCACTAGCTTAAAGGAACCTATTTAAAAAATAAATAATGAACCTTTACAACCCCTTTAAGTTAGCTCAAAGTCCTAGGCTACATTTTCATGGGCGACTAGCATCTGTGAGGATGACAGCCACAGAAATCTGCTGGTGGGTTGGTGGCATCCGTAGCTATTCGTAGTTGTCCGCCCAGCAAGTGATTACCTGTTGAGATTGCTGCTGGAAGCACACAAAGTAGGTATTTGATAGTTGCCCATGCAAATATAGTGTAGCACTCTCCTAGTCAGGTTGCGAAGATGTTTGGTATGTTTTTGGCTCCTATGTTGATTTATTTTGCCTGTTCTTGGTTTCACTGGTTGCAAGTTTTATTGATCTCCCATGCCTTCCAGAAAGTTCTGAAACATGGGCAGCATGAATATTTATTGTGCAGCAGCCAATCCTTGGAATGGTGTGCCCAGAAGGTGGCTAAGTAGCGCATAAATAATCTGGGCTGTGGAACAGCAGTGTCTTCCTGTCCAAGGGATTCCACCTGTTCAGGTGGGGGGTGGCTGCCCCCTGCCTTCTGCCATTTCAAGCTGCTGTTCATTGAGACAGAGCCGGGGTTCCTACATCTGAGAGGGTATCAGACACCCTGAGACTTCAACTAAGGGTCCAATTACCATTGCCACACCTGGAGGCATCTGGCACAAGCTGAATAAGCACTGCTGCCCCTGTGGCCTTATGAGCAATGCTTTGCTGCAAGATCCGGGTAACTGTATATTATTGTGATTGCTGGGCCTCGTAGTTCCTCTCCTGAGAGGTTCATACATAAGTGTCCTTTAGTTTCTTGTGGGAGGACTGTCCTTTGAAGCTAGGACAAGAATTTTACTTCCTGAAATGTATATACCTCTGTTCCCTACTAGTGAGAATGGCATCCTGGGCTGAGCAGAAGAACTGAAGTTTGCAACAAAAAGAAGAGTGTCCTCTTGTTTCTGGTAATGGTTAGGGTGTATTCCATACTATACAACCTATCCAAGTTATTTAACAATTAAACCACAAAAAGACATCCCTTAGACTGTGACACTTGAGTTAGTGTGCCTGGACTGTGCTCTGTGTGTGCTTGCAGCCTCTGGATTAGTGAGAACCCCGGTCATCATCATTGTCTGTGCTGAAAGTGTACAGTGACTGTGTCTTTGACCATCATCAGCCAGCAGCCTTTTCATTGGTAGTGTTACAGTAGCCTTACAGTTTATCTGTAGTAATCAGACACAATGTGACTAGAAAAGCCTGTACTCTGCAAGGATCCTGCAGGGCAGGATCCTTGCTCTCTGTGTGAAAATAGTGGTCTCTCTGCAGAGCTCTGAGATGCTAGAATTGGAGAAATCTAGCTCCGACTCACCATGGGGTGTATTAGACCTCTGCAGAGAGACCATGGCTTACACAAAGAGAGCAGGGGTCCTTCCCTGCAGTATGCTGGGTGAATCTAAAGGTTAAAAAAATACATTTAAAGCTGAGTTCCACCCAAAAGTGGAACTTTCGCTTATCTGATCTCACCCCTCCAGTGCCACATTTGGCACCTTTGGGGGGGGGGGGAGCGGGTACCTGTTTTTTACAGGCACCCTGTCCCCACTTCTGGGAGACCAGGCCACGGCAAAGTATGTCAGCAGCTTGGCCCCACTCCTCTTCCCTCCTCTTCTGCCGGGCCAGTGAGAGAGCACAGCGTGCTTCACGCGTGTGCAATAGGGACCTGGCCGTGAAGCTGAAAGGCTACACTGCTGGGTTCCCTTACCAGCAATAGTGGTGGCAGCACCCGACCAGCTGATGTAAACATTGGCAGTCGTGCCGACATCGCTGGATTCCAGGACAGGTAAGTGTCCTAATGTAAAAGTCAGCAGCTACAGTATGTGTTTCACAATTTTGACTTTAACCACTTAACGACCGCTCACTGTATATATACGTCGGCACAGTGGCACCGACAGGCACAATCACGTAGAGCATATGTGATTGCCTTTGTACAGTTGGGGGGTCCGATCGGACCCCCCTTCTGTACAGTGAGCGGTCGGAATTCGTCTGGGAGCGTTCCGAGATGGGGGGCGGCCGTTCGATTCCGACCACCCCCCCCGATCGCTCCCGGCGAATAGAAATGCCCCCTCTGTCTGTGTAATGTTTACACAGACCGAGAAAGCAGGAGGAAGTGATGTCATCTCCTGTGCGGCGCTCACATATACCGAGCGTCGTACAAGAGAAGACACACAGGTCAGTGCACTAACACTACACTAACACCAGCACACATAGGCACATAAATCGCCCCCCCCCAGGCCCCCCCAGATCACCCCCCAGCCCCCCCCCAGATCACCCCCAGCCCCCAGTCACAGTGTCACTGATTGCAGTGACCATTTATTTACTGATCACTGCAATCAGTGACATTTGTGACTGTAAAAGTGTCACTACATTTAGTTTTAGGTCCAGTGTAGCCCCCTAACCCCCCCCAATAAAGGTTTAACCCCTTGATCACCCCCAGATAACCCTTTCACCCCCTAGCACCGCCGTCGCTTGGCGATCATTTTTCTGATCGCTGTCTTGGCGTCGGTGATGCAGATCGGTACCCAGTAATTTTTTTTAGGTTCGCCGCAGGTTTTTATAGCGTCAGGTACCCCCATAAATTATCTAATAAAGGTTTAACCCCCTTGATCGCCCCCCAGGGAACCCTTTCACCCCCTATCACCACTGTCGCTAAGCGATCATTATTCTGATCGATGTCTTAGCGTCGGTGATGCAGATCGGTAGCCAGTATTTTTTTTTTAGGTTCGCCGCAGGTTTTTATAGCGTCGGGTACCCCCATAAATTATCTAATAAAGGTTTAACCCCCTTGATCGCCCCCCAGGTAACCCTTTCACCCCCTATCACCACTGTCGCTAAGCGATCATTTTTCTGATCGATGTCTTAGCGTCGGTGATGCAGATCGGTAGCCAGTATTTTTTTTTTAGGTTCGCCGCAGGTTTTTATAGCGTCGGGTACCCCCATAAATTATCTAATAAAGGTTTAACCCCCTTGATCGCCCCCCAGGTAACCCTTTCACCCCCTATCACCACTGTCACTAAGCGATCATTTTTCTGATCGATGTCTTAGCGTCGGTGATGCAGATCGGTAGCCAGTAATTTTTTTTAGGTTCGCTGCAGGTTTTTATAGCGTCGGGTACCCCCATAAAATATCTAATAAAGGTTTAACCCCCTTGATCGCCCCCCAGGTAACCCTTTCACCCCCTATCACCACTGTCGCTAAGCGATCATTTTTCTGATCGCTGTCTTAGCGTCGGTGATGCAGATCGGTAGCCAGTAATTTTTTTTAGGTTCGCCGCAGGTTTTTATAGCGTCAAGTACCCCATATATTATCTAATAAAGGTTTTAACCCCCTAATTGCCCCTAGTTAACCCTTTCACCAGTAATCATCATATAAGTGTTACGGGTGACGCTGGTTAGTTAGTTTGCTTTTTATAGTGTCAGGGCACCCGCCGTATATAACCCAATAAAGGTTTAACCCCCTGATCGCCCGGCGGGTGATATCAATTAGGTTTTAGCATCAGAGAGGGTCTGAGTAACACCCCAGGCAGCGTCAGGTTAGTGCCAGTAACGCTAACACCCACGCGTGAAGCATACACCTCCCTTAGTGGTATAGTATCTGAACAGATCAATATCTGATCTGATCAGATCTATACTAGCGTCCCCAGCAGTTCAGGGTTCCCAAAAACGCAGTGTTAGCGGGATCAGCCCAGATACCTGCTGGCACCTGCGTTTTGCCCCTCCGTCCAGCCCAGGCCACCCAAGTGCAGTATCGATCGATCACTGTCACTTACAAAACACAACACACATAACTGCAGCGTTCGCAGAGACAGGCCTGATCCCTGCGACTCCAGTGCTGTAGGAGGTGATTTCACCACCACAGTTAAAAAAAAAAAAAAGCAAATATGCGAAGCATTGGGGCAGCAGGGGCGGAGGAGCGATTTTGCTCCTAATGCCGCGTACATACGGTCGAAATTCCGACGGAGGCTTGCCCGTGGAAAAGTCCGACCATGTGTGTGCGGCATAACTTTTTTGCGGGAGGATGCCCCCATGCTTCGGCATATATAAATGGTGCATATATGCCCATCATTAGAAGTGGGTGGATGAAGGGCGGTATTCTAATGGTGGGCATACCCACCGATCAATCTCTTTTTTCGTTCAGCCACCTGGCTGCATGAAAAAAAAAGATTACAATACATGTCCAACAAGGACCAGCAACGTACTGGTATGTTGCTGGACTTTGAATGGTTATACCAGATTGATGCCTGCGGGTTTAGGTATCATCTTGGTATCATTCTTTTCAGCCAGCGGCCGGCTTTAATGTAAAAGCAACCCTAGTGGCTAATTAGCCTCTGGACTGCTTTTACAAGCAGTGGGAGGGAATGTCCCCCCCCGGATATAAAAAGCGCCATTGGGAAATTGGGAAAGCATTTTATCACACCGATCTTGGTGTGGTCAGATGCTTTGAGGGCAGAGGAAAGATCTAGGGTCTAGACCCCAGTTTTTTTCAAAAAAAGAGTACCTGTCACTACCTATTACTATCATAGGGGATATTTACATTCCCTGAGATAACAATAAAAATGATAAAAAATATGGAAGGAACAAAAATAAAAAAAATAAAATAATAATAATAAAATAAAAAAGCAAAATTAATAATAAAAAAAAAAAAAAAAAAAAAAGAAGCACCCCTGTCCTGCCCTGCTCTTGCCCAATGGCGAACGCAAGCGTCGGTCTGGCGTCATATGTAAACAGCAATTGCAGCATGCATGTGAGGTATCACCACGAAGGTCAGATCGAGGGCAGTAATTTTAGCAGTAGACCTCCTCTGTAAATCTAACGGGGTAACCTGTAAAGGCTTTTAAAGGCTTTTAAAAATGTATGTAGTTTGTCGCCAATGCGCGTTTGTGCGAAATTTTAAAGCATGTCGTGTTTGGTATCTATGTACTCGGCCTAAGATCATCTTTTTTATTTCATCAAACATTTGGGCAATATAGTGTGTTTTAGTGCATTAAAATAAAAAAAAGTGTATTTTTTCCCCAAAAAATGCGTTTGAAAAATCGCTGCGCAAATACTGTGTAGAAAAAAAAAATGCAACACCCACCATTTTATTCTGTAGGGCCTTTGCTTTAAAAATATATATAATGTTTGGGGGTTCAACATAATTTTCCTGCAAAAAAAAATATGTTTTCATGTAAACAAAAAGTGTCAGAAAGGGCTTTGTCTTCAAGTGGTTAGAAGAGTGGATGTAAGCTTCCTAATGTTGTGTATAAAATGCCAGAACAGTTCAAAACCCCCCCAAATGACCCCATTTTGGAAAGTAGACACCCCAAGCTATATACTGAGAGGCATGTCGAGTCCATGGAATATTTTATATGTTGACACAAGTTGCGGAAAAAAGACAATTTTTTTTTTTTTTTGCACAAAGTTGTCACTAAATGATATATTGCTCAAACATGCCATGGGCATATGTGGAATTACACCCCAAAATACATTCTGTTGCTTCTCCTGAGTACGGGGATACCACATGTGTGAGACTTTTTGGGAGCCTAGCCGCGTACGGGACCCCAAAAACCAATCACCGCCTTCAGGCTTTCTAAGGGTGTAAATTTTTGATTTCACTTCTCACTGCCTATCACAGTTTCGGAGGCCATGGAATGCCCAGATGGCACAAAACCCCCCCCAAATGACCCCATTTTGGAAAGTAGACACCCCAAGCTATTTGCTGAGAGGTATTGTGAGTATTTTGCAGATCTCGCTTTTTGTCACAAAGTTTTGAAAATTGAAAAAAAAAAAAGAAAAAAAAAAAATATTTCTTCATTTTCAAAAACAAATGAGAGCTGTAAAATACTCACCATGCCTCTCAGCAAACAGCTTGGGGTGTCTACTTTCCAAAATGGGGTCATTTGGGGGGGTTTTGTGCTATTTTGGCATTTTATGGCCTTCGAAACTGTGATAGGTAGTGAGGAGTGAAATCAAAAATTTGTGCCTAGAAATCCTGAAGGCGGTGATTGGTTTTCGGGGTCCCGTACGCGGCTAGGCTCCTAAAAAGTCCCACACATGTGGTATCCCCGTACTCAGGAGAAGCAGCAAAATGTATTTTGGGGTGCAATTCCACATATAACCATGGCATGTGTGAGCAATATATCATTTAGTGACAACTTTTTGTAATTTTTTTTTTTTTTTGTCATTATTCAATCACTTGGGACAAAAAATAAAAAATATTCAATGGGCTCAACAGACCTCTCAGCAATTTCCTTGGGGTGTCTACTTTCCAAAATGGGGTCATTTGGGGGGGGGGGGTTTGTGCTATTTTGGCATTTTATGGCCTTCAAAACTGTGATAGGTAGTGAGGAGTGAAATCAAAAATTTGCGCCCTTAGAAATCCTGAAGGCGGTGCTTGGTTTCCGGGGTCCCGTACGTGGCTAGGCTCCTAAAAAGTCCCACACATGTGGTATCCCCGTACTCAGGAGAAGCAGCAGAATGTATTTTGGGGTGCAATTCCACATATAACCATGGCATGTGTGAGCAATATATCATTTAGTGACAACTTTTTGTAATTTTTTATTTTTTTTTGTCATTATTCAATCACTTGGGACAAAAAAAAAAATATTCAATGGGCTCAACATGCCTCTCAGCAATTTCCTTGGGGTGTCTACTTTCCAAAATGGGGTAATTTGGGGGGGTTTTGTACTGCCCTGCCATTTTAGCACCTCAAGAAATGAGATAGGCAGTCATAAATTTAAAGCTGTGTAAATTCCAGAAAATGTACCCTAGTTTGTAAACGCTATAACTTTTGCGCAAACCGATAAATATACACTTATTGACGTTTTTTTTACTAAAGACATGTGGCTGAATACATTTTGGCCTAAATGTATGACTAAAATTGAGTTTATTCGATTTTTCTTATAACAAAAAGTAGAAAATATCATTTTTTTTCAAAATTTTCGGTCTTTTTCCGTTTATATCGCAAAAAATAAAAATCGCAGAGGCAATCAAATACCATTAAAAGAAAGCTCTATTTGTGGGAAGAAAAGGACGCAAATTTTGTTTGGGTACAACATTGCATGTCCGCACAATTTACAGTTAAAGCAGCGCAGTGCAAAATTCTGAATTCACCTCTGGTCCTTTAGCTACCAAATGGTCCGGGGCTTAAGTGGTTAAAGATAAAATAATATAAAATGTAACTAGAGAGAGATGGGATGATATTATTCCATTTCGGCTGATGGCAACTTTTGTAGTGGAGAAATGAATTACCGCCCGTAGGTTTGACACAATTGGAAGCATGTATGGTAGGACCATCATGGCAAATCTCCAGATCCAAAAAATGCAAGATTTTCTAGAGGACTCCCTTTCTTGAGGGCTCTGGAGCAACAAAGTGATGATGAGCTGTGTATCAGCAGTGAGGGGTTGTTCTTTCACAAGAACCTGAAAGTCTGCCTTGAATCGTGTCTACTGAAAAGGTCATGCAAACATATTTACATAAAATCAAGTTCTAAAATGAATTAGTTGTTCAGTGATTCGAGACATTGCAAGTAATTTCCACAATTATTTAGATTGGTAAGCTAAATCTATTCCTTTCTACTACTGAAATCCTACAATAGATGATTCACTCTCACTCCCAGGACCACCCATATGTTTAAATATTAAATATCCCATCTGTCTTTACAAGGATATTTACAAGGGCCAGTGTTAACATGGTGTAGGAGAGATTTGGCATGTTCTGATGTAGGAGGAGGTTGGCAAATAACCGAATTAGCCACTTCTCATCGTATTTTTGGCTTATTCTTTTACCTATGAAATGTAACCAGTATGTAAACTTTGAAACATAAGTTTTGTGTCAGGTTTTACAGCCCGGAAAATCAAAGCGCACACTCAAGCCTCCACAAATAAATTTTCGCTCGGCATGTGTTGCAAACACTCAGGACATGACTTTGTTGATTTTTTTTCTGATTGTCAGAAGAGGGGATTATCCAAACAATTTGTTTTCAATAAAAGTCTCAGCATCCTGTCTTTCAGTTCAGGAAGTAATAGAGTGCTGTATTAAGTTCTCTGTGGGAGCCAGCATATTAACTGCATTCCACTGTAATTGAGCACAGAGCCAAAGAGCCACAGTCCATACATCTCCTAAGCATTGTATTGCAATATGACGATCACAATACAAGTAAAATGGAAAAGAAAACACAAAAAAAGTCAATGACACCAAAATTATTTAAAATGATCTAAATTGAATACAGCTTGGAATCCAGGGTGCTGCATAATTAGTTCTACACATAGAGGCATTCATCAAATGCACTTGAAAACCTTACCTTGCTGATACCGTAATTATTATATATATTTTTTTAATTAATGATTAATGACAATCAAAATAAAATGTCATGGAATCAGATATTTCTCTTTCATAACTCAAATAAAATCTCACCATCTATTTGTTGCTTACTTTTATTCAAAGAGGTTGATTTTTTTTCCCAGAAAAGCCTCTAAAATCATAATTTCATTTATTTACAATTCTATACAATTGTACAGAAATTTCATAAAATATACAATGTACAGTATATAAAAGAAAAGGGTATTGTTGTTTTCTGGTACTGCAACTATATATACATTGCACAATATTCCAATACAATTATTACCACTCTTCAGGGTTCAATGAAAACATTACATCATATAAATGATACAGACCTTTGTCTTACAGATGGCATTAGTATGTCAATTGTGGAATGATTACACAATTCACAGATGTTGCCTGCTTCCTCAGACCATGTGGAAATGTAGCAGTTCCTTGAAAAAGTATTCATACCCCTTGATATTTTCCACATTATGTCATGTTACAATCAAAAACGTAAATGTATTTTATTTGAATTTTATGTGATAGACCAACACAAAGTGGCACATAATTGTGAAGTTGAAGGAAAATGATAAATGGTTTTCAACATTTGTTACAAATATATATGTGAAAAGTGTGGTGTGCATTTGTATTCAGCCCCCTTTACTCTGATATCCCTAACTAAAATCTAGTGGAACCAATTGCCTTCAGAAGTCACCTAATTAGTATAGAGTAGAAAAATGGGGGAATTTGGGACTTTAAATGAGGACATTGACCAGTGGAGGTTAAAAGACATTTATTCACATGGATGATTGTATACATAGCAGATATAAAAAAAGCTAGTAAATAAGTAAAAATTGTTCATTACATTGGTATGTAGATACACATATTCCAGGCATGAATATCAGAAAAGAATCATCATAGTGACATGTATTAACCAGTTGTCTACCGCCCACCGTCAAATGACGGCGGGCAGAAGACTCTCTTGTTCTGACCGGTCGTCATATGACATTGCGGCTTTAAAAGCAGCTAGGGGGCGATGGCCGCCGGGCACCCACGATTGCCCAGTAACCGAGCAGGACCGTGGATCTGTGTGTGTAAACACACAGATCCACGACCTGTCAGGGAGAGGAGACCGATGGTGTGTCCCTTGTACATAGGGACAACCATCGGTCACCTCCTCCAGTCAGTCCCCTCCCCCTACAGTAAGAATCACTCCCAGGCAACACATTAAACCCCTTCCTCGCCCCCTAGTGTTAACCCCTTCCCTGCCAGTCACATTTATACAGTAATCAATGCATTTTTATAGCAGGGATCGCTGTATAAATGTGAATGGTCCCAAAAATGTGTCAAAAGTGTCCGATTGTGTCCGCCGCAATATCGCAGTCACGATAAAAATCGCAGATCGCCGCCATTACTAGTAAAAAAAAAAAAATGCTATAAATCTATCCCCTATTTTGTATCTGCTATAACTTTTGCGCAAACCAATCAATATACGCTTATTGCGTTTTTTTTTACCAAAAATATGTAGAAGAATACGTATTGGCCTAAACTGAGGAAAATGTAAAAAATTTTTTTTAAAAAATGGATATTTATTATAGCAAAAAGTTAAAAATATTGTGTTTTTTTTCAAACTTGACGCTCTTCTTTTGTTTATAGCGCAAAAAATAAAAACCGCAGAGGTGATCAAATACCACCAAAAGAAAGCTCTATTTGTGGGAAAAAAAGGACGCAAATTTCGTTTGGGAGCCATGTCGCACGACCACGCAATTGACATTCGAATTGTGACAGCGCTGAAAGCTGAAAAATGGCTTGGTCAGGAAGGGGGTTTTCGTGCCCGGTAGGCAGGTGGTTAACTTCATGGCATAAAATGTAGAATGGAATATATACAGACACATCACTAGAGCGGCATTCTCTAGTGATGTGTCTGTATATATTCCATTCTACATTTCAATGTCACTATGATGATTTTTCTGATATTCATGCCTGGAATATGTGTATCTACATACCAATGTAATGAACAATTTTTCCTTATTTACTAGCTTTTTTTTATATCTGCTATGTATACAATCATCCATGTGAATAAATGTCTTCATGTGCATCATTTAGGCCCCTTTCACACTGAGGCGTTTTAGCGCTAAAAATAGCGCTGTAAAAACACCTGAAATAATCCTGCCCCAGCATTCTCAATGTGAAAGCCCTGAGGGCTTTCACACTGAGGTGTTGTGCTGGCTGTGTGTCGGAAAAAATTCTGCAAACAGCTTTTTTGGAGCATCTTTGGGGCGTATAAAATAGCGCTGTAAAAACGCCTATCCCCATTGAAATGAATGAGTACTGCTGTAAAACCGCAGTAAAAACGCTGTAAAAACGCCCCGAAGCTGTGGGAAGGTCACATGACCGCAGTAGAGTGGAGGATTGTGGGATACCAAGAAATCCTTTTTATCGCTAAAAATGCGGCAAAAACGCATAGGCGTTAGTGCTATTTTTAGCACTAACGCGGAAAAAATGCGGTAAAGACGCGGTAATAATGCTAATCGTTTTTAGCACGTTATTGCAACGCCTCAGTGTGAAAGGGGCCTTAAAGTCCCAAAACTCCCCCATTATTCATAATTAGTATAGAGAGTCCACCTGTGTGTAATTTAATCTCAGTATAAATACAGCTGTTCTGTGAAGCCCATCAGAGGTTTGTTAGGGTACCTTAGTGAACAAACAGCATCATGAAGGCCAAGGAACACACCAGAAAGGTCAGGGATAAAGTTGTGGAGAAGTTTAAAGCAGGGTTAGGTTATAAAAAAATATCCCAAGCTCTGAACATCTCAAGGAGCACTGTTAAATCCATCGTCAGAAAATGGAAAGAGTATGGCACAACTGCAAACCTACCAAGACATGGCCGTGCACCTAAACAGACAGACTGGGCAAGGAGAACATTAATCAGAGAAGCAGCCAAGAGGCCCATGGTAACTTTGGAGGAGCTGCAGAGATTAACAGCTAAGGTGGGAGAATCTGTCCACAGGACAACTATTAGTCGTGCACTCCACAAATCTGGACTTTATGGAAGAGTGCCAAGAAAAAAGCCATTGTTGAAAGTCCTGTTTGCAGTTTGCAAGAAGCCATGTGGAGGACACAGTAAACATGTGGAAGAAGGTGCTCTGGTCAGATGAGACCAAAATTGAACTTTTTCACCTAAAAGCAAAATGCTATGTGTGACGGAAAACTAACACTGCCCATCACCCTGAACACACCATCCCCACCGTGAAACATGGTGGTGGCAACATCATGTTGTGGGGATGCTTTTCTTGAGCAGGGACAGGGAAGCTGGTCAGAGTTGATGGGAAGATGGATGGAGCCAAATACAGGGCAATCTTAGAAGAAAACCTGTTAGAGTCTGCAAAAGACTTGAGACTGGGGGCGTAGATTCACCTTCCAGCAGGACAAAGACCCTAAACATACAGCCAGAGCTACAATGGAATGGTTTAGATCAAAGAATATTCATGTGTTAGAATGGCCCCGTCAAAGTCCAGACCTAAATCCAATTGAGAATCTGTGGCAAGACTTGAAAATTGCTGTTCACAGATGCTATCAATCCAATCTGACAGAGCTTGAGCTATTTTGCAAAGAAGAATGGGGAAAAATGTCACTCTCTAGATGTGCAAAGCTGGTAGAGACAGCCCCAAAAAGACTTGAAACTGTAATTGCAGCGAAAGGTGGTTCTACAAAGTAATGAGTCAGGGGGCGGGGGGGCTGAATACAAATGCACGCCACACTTTGCACATATTTATTTGTAAAAAAATTGGAAAACCATTTATTATTTTCCTTCCACCTCACAATTATGTGCCACTTTGTGTTGGTCTATCACAAAAAACCCAATAAAATATATTTACGTTTTTGGTTGTAAAATTTCAAGAGTGCAGTACTTTGTATGGTTTCCACTAGACCAATCGGGTGGGAGGGTTAGTGGGAGACTGCAGGAGACATACAGTAGATGGACAGTACCCTTCCAACAAGAGCTCTATATATGCCACACGTTCACTTCAGTTGACCCAGTGGCATACAGTATATAAAGTAACGGTTGCATTCAGATCATATCCGGCACAATAAAGTGTTTGTAACCCTAAAAAAAAAAAAAAAAACCTGTTCCCTTATAGCAGAATAAACAGCACAGTGCTTGTGCTGTCTAATCTGCCCCTCTATAAACTGTAAAAAAACCTGGCTTATCCTGCCAGTTCCTGTGTACTCCTCTGTGTGTGTTGACCACAATAATCAGGGCTGCTGAGCCCTGATTACCATGGTCAGTTTATGTGCCTCCGTCATCCGCATCTCTCTCTTGTCCCCTTCCCTCCCTGCCTGTCAGCTCCATGTGTCTGTGTCTCTGTTGTCGCCCCCCCCTTCCTACCACTATTAGTAGAATATAAAAGATGACAAATTGTCACTGCCAGCCCTTCTATTATATCCAGGCATAACGCACAAGGTAAGTCTTTTCTTAAAACAAAGCTTGTAAATACTTTTTTACAGCTATATTCTGGCCGGTCACGTGGCTCCCAGCTGGTCTCCTACTCCTATCCAGGGCTACTGTGGGAGGGGCTGAGCGGCCACATGGCTTCCCCGACTGACATCATAGGGAGATCTCGGCCTCTTCCACTGTAGCCTTGGATCAGGGTAGGAGACTGTCCGTGGCTGGCCTGAATATAGCTGTAAAAAGGTATTCATTTTAATAAAACACTTACCCTGTGTGTTATGCCTGGATATAATAGAGGGGCTGCCAGTGAATTACATTTTTGCGGTAACAACTGTAGCGATACCCACAAACTAAGAGAGCCGCTGGTTTTGTTTTGGGCCCTGTACACAGCACAGCCAACCTCTGGCAATCTACTCGACCCTTCTCTGGCACAGCTAGTCTAGGGGTGGTATCTATATGTATGGCTTCTATACCAGTTCATGAACAATCCCACAATAATCCAGACAGTTGTGAAATATAGTAATGGATGCCAATACCAGAATGATTAACTGTAATAGGTTTACTCGTATAGAAAGGGTAACGGTCAGTACCATGTAACACATACATGCAGAGCCCTGCAGTAATAATAACACTAGTCAACTATAGTGCACATATAGTTCTATCACACACTGATATATAGCTATTTTCCCTTGTGAGCAATATGGCGCTCAGCAATGCTATAAACCCCCAGTTCAGTCTTTAAATGAGGAATCTTCGCATGCAAGATAATCGGTGGTGCACATGCAGGAACAATGATTTGTAATCCAACAGTGGTCTATGGCAATAGAAGCAACTCCCCGGAGACTATATAACTCAGTTCTGCAACTAGTCTCCTATCAGGAAAGCAAGTATAACATGATGGGCCAAGGCAGTCAATAGGCCTAACAAAGTACTCGGTTATAGCTGTGAGCAGGTGCTCTCTCACCCCTCCGGACTCAATCCCAGTCCGGGACTCCCACCGCTGTGTCTCCGCACACAGGATCTGCCACCGCCGGATCTCTGGTCCAACTGACGTCCGCGAAGCAAGTAGATGTCAGATGCCGCACAGGCTCAGCAGCGAGGTGGAAGGCTCTCTGGAAGTGCGCAAGGCCCAGGCCTCGGGCCTTGCACTCGCAGCAGGTCCGCACAAGAAGTCCTCTTGCCAGCCGTGCGGTGTCCAAAGAGGCCGGGCTTCGCCTCGCCCTCCCCTTTTATACCCCACCCATGAGTCTCTGTGGCAGCCCAATGCACCCTCGGTGCCAAACGGGGTTCTGGGTAACGTAGTCCATGGGGCCTCAACGGAGACCCCGCTACACACTCCCCCCACTTAAACTCTTTGGTCCCCAAAGATAATTGTCAACATACACTACGCACAACATTAGACAAAGTTGCGTATGATGTCGGCAGAGGAAGTTCCCACCAAAAATGAGAGGGTGAACTTCCTCGCCCACAGGTCACACTATCATAAGTGGCCTGTCTAACTGTGCCAGGGGGTGAGTTGGGGTTGCCCTCCACCTAATGAACAGTGGAGGGATCAGGGCTTTCTGCACTCCTCCTGGCAGTTGCCACAGTGTCCTCCGAGCTCCTCCCCAATTGTGGGTAAGTCAACTTTCGGGGAGGCCTTATGGCCCTCTTCACCCTCCGCTCTCTTAGGATTTCTGGCTTGGACACTGTAGGTTCCTCTTCCGGAACAGACATGGCAGCCTCCACTGTTTCTGAAACATTTAACTCAGAAGCAGGAGGATCCACGGAACATCTTGGATCCTCCTCTGGGAGTGAGTCGAGGGCATCTTCCCATGAGTCTGATAGAGGACTGGACGGGATGAATTCAGTAGCTTCTGCATTCAGTTTGTATCCAATGGAGCTCACTGGAGATGATGAGCACCCGGTTGACTCCTTCACCGGGGCCCTCTGAATTTTTCCGCCGGCTTGCGATTATTTATCTTCTTTTTCTTGGGACTGGAACATACTTTTGCAATATGGCCAATTCCTCCGCAGTTAAAACAAATCCCCCCAGTCTTGTAGGGGAGTGGGCGCTGGGGTACCCGGGAACAACTCCTTCTTCGGTCCCTCATTTTCTACGACCCTTGGATCCTTTGCCATCAAAGAGGTCAGCATCTCCAACACCTGAGACATCTTTGACTTCAAGGTATCTACTTCTGAGTCTCTTTCAAGGGTCATGGCTGATCTGACCATCACTGGTGTAGAAGAGGTATGCGTCTTGATCGCTTGCTGATCCTTCTGTAAAGCCTCTTCATCTCTGATGATCCTTACCAGATCAGGGTAATTCAGTGACATACCTCCTCCAGAGGTTTTCAGGTGGAGCCAGACTGGATCCAAGCGTAGCACTCCCTTTAAGATCTGCTTCATCCTTGCCGCATCTATGGCTTGGGGCACCATCCCTTTTTTTAGCACGATTTGGCAAAGCATTTTGTTCAGTCTTCTGACATACTCCGACAGCCTTTCTCCTGGTAGCTGAAAGGTGTGTTCGAACTGATACACCAGTTCCGTTACTTTCTCTAACTGACCGAACTCTTCTTGTAGCATGGCTAAGCAGTCATAAGACGTGCAGGCAGAATTTCCAAACCGGAGACTTTTTACAGCTTCCGCTGCTGCGCCTTTCAGACTTTCCATCACACGCTGCTTCTTCTGCGCTTCAGGCACCTCCCATGCCTCTACCGCTGACAAAGCCTGTTCGATTCAGGTATCGAAGTCTTCCTCCCCCACAGGGACGGGCAGCCTCCCCGAAAATGTTCTCAGCTTCTGGTAGCTGGCCTCGATGTGTACCGTGTTCGTTTTCTGACACTTTGTGAGCAGATCCCCAAAGGCATTTAACAGCTCTGGCCCTAAGGCAGTAATGGATGTCACCGGAGGTGTCGTCTCTTTCTGCTTCTCTGTTGCATGGGGTATCCCTGGCGGTGATCCCGTTGGGGATGGTGGAGGTGACTCCGTCTTCACAGTTATTGCGCGCGCCAAACCATAAGTTTTGTTATCTGGGGTCTGCACACTTCGGCCTTGAAAGTTCCCCGGGACTCTATCCCACCACTCTACCAGTGCATACTGAAACAAGGTGTCTGGGTCTGATCTCATGTCCATCACCCATGGTGTATTATTTGGGGATAACGACACTAAGAGTCACTCCGCCGCACCTTTTGACCATTCTTCTCCTGGGAGACTGATGACCACTGACATGTCTGGGTTTGTTTTGGCTGCTTTGCACCACGCTTTCACTTCTAGCGGATCCATGCCGGTACTTTTGGCGTGCTTGCTTGGCGTATACAGGATCCCGGACGACGCCCCCACGTGTAGCGATACCCCCAAACTAAGAGAGCCGCTGGTTTTGTTTTGGGCCCTGTACACAGCACAGCCAACCCCCGGCAATCTACTCGACCCTTCTCTGGCACAGCTAGTCTAGGGGTGGTATCTATATGTATGGCTTCTATACCAGTTCATGAACAATCCCACAATAACCCAGACAGTTGTGAAATATAGTAATGGACGCCAATACCAGAATGATTAACTGTAATAGGTTTACTCGTATAGAAAGGGTAACGGTCAGTACCATGTAACACATACATGCAGAGCCTGCAGTAATAATAACACTAGTCAACTATAGTGCACATATATTTCTATCACACACTGATATATAGCTATTTTCCCTTGTGAGCAATATGGCGCTCAGCAATGCTATAAACCCCCAGTCAGGCCTGACTCAGTTAAAGTTCAGTCTTTAAGTGAGGAATCTTCGCATGCAAGATGATCGGTGGTGCACATACAGGAACAATGATTTGTAATCCAACAGTGGTCTATGGCAATAGAAGCAACTCCCCGGAGACTATATAACTCAGTTCTGAAACTAGTCTCCTATCAGGAAAGCAAGTATAACACGATGGGCCAAGGCAGTCAATAGGCCTAACAAAGTACTCGGTTATAGCTGTGAGCAGGTGCTCTCTCACCCCTCCGGACTCGATCCCAGTCTGGGACTCCCACCGCTGTGTCTCCGCACACAGGATCTGCCACCGCTGGATCTCTGGTCCAACTGACGTCCGCAAAGCAGGTAGATGTCAGATGCCGCACAGGCTCAGCAGCGAGGTGGAAGGCTCTCTGGAAGTGTGCAAGGCCCAGGATCTGCGAAATGCGTAATCATTCCACAATTTAAATATTAATGTCATCTGTAAGACAAAAGTATACTTTATAAGCTATAACAATATTGTTGAACTCTGAAAGGTGGTGATAATTGTATGGAAATATTGTGCTATACAGTATAGTATATGGTTGTAATAACCGAAAACAACAACAATACCGTATTCTTTTATGCTTATTTTATGACTCTTCTGTACAATAATATGGAGTTGTGAATAAATAAAATTATGAATTTAGAAGCTTTTGATACAAAGGAAATTCTGTGATTAGGGTATGACATTGTAAAAGTCCTGGTTTTGCTCCTTCATAAAACAATTTTTGTGGTGGAGATGTGGTGTTGATCTAAAGAAACAGAGACTATTCACTTAGCACAATAATTAGTCAATCCAAACTTTCAACAGGCCTCCATGAAACAATAATAATAATAAAAAAAAAAAACTGGAACCATCTATGGCATTGTATATTGTTGGCCAATTGGATAGCATGAGTTGTGTTTCCTTGATAGAGCACCTTGGTATTCGAGGTTATTGGGGCACTCTGTAAATGAGCTGAAAATGCCTGCCAGCACATTGATTTTGTATGTAGGGAACGTGCTATTTGTACCAGCTTACCCCTTTTGTATCTGAAAACACCCACTGTTACTGAACCTGGTTACTTACCATCATTCTTTCTCTCTCCCTTTCTCATAATGATCCTGATTTCTCACCCTCCTGCATTTTTTGTTTTCCTGGAAATTAGTAAAACTTGTGAATAGATATCTTCATCTTATCTTCACATGAAGTAAAATTAAGTTTTTCTTTTTGATCTAGGGGGCAAATTCAAAGTTGTTTTAACTAGCTACAGGATTAGGACTAAAAGGAGTCTGAGCACTTTCCCAAGAGACTCATTACAAAGTGCACAGGCAGCTCGCATCAAAGCACATTGGTTTCACATTATTCCTCCCTGTATTTCTGGAACCATGAACTGAAGATTATTGTTATAATTCAAAATGATGTAACATCAGGAAATAGCTCACATACTTTCTACAAAGGAGGAATGGACAAAGAAAATCACACATTGACACTTATTACAAAGAAAACATCTTAGGAAATAAAAACTGTCAATGTTATAAAAAAAAAGAATCAGTGAAAACTCCAAAACTATATTATTCAAATCAGTAATACAGGCTAATAAGAATATGCAAAATTTTAGTAATGTGCTTAGGAATGATTGTGGAAAAATACAGTATAAATCAGTGTTCCTCAACCTGTTTTCAGTCAAGACACCCTTTATAATTATGCACGACCTCGAGGCACCCCTGAAATGTAAAAAACAAAACTAATAGTTTTACAGAAAGCAGCAACGTCGGCCACACCGGTACTGACTAGTATTCCACTGTTTCTCTTTTCCCCCAGTTTCTCACCCTGAATCCGCTAATGTGACCCCAGTTCTGACAGAGGCGGGCACCAGAGGGGTAAACAAGGATGCCTTATAGGGTGCGCGACATCCTCCTTATCAACTGATGACATCATTGGTTGTTAAGTTGCCAGTAGCTAGAAGGCTGTAATGGTGCACAATGAAAACCTATGGCGTGTGTAACTAAAAGGCAGGCTTAATCCGCCTCTGGCTTATAAACTATTTTAGGGCAATTTTTAGCCATTTTGCCAAGGCACCCCTGAAGAAACCTGAAGGCACCCTGGTTGAAAAAGGCAGGTATAAATCACAACAATATAAATGGAACATCCCCCCCCCCTTCCTTTTTTTGTCTACAAAAATACAAAATGAGTAAATGAGGTGTTTGGTTGAAAAATCACATCACAAAAAAATGTGCAAGGAAAATAAAATAAACTGTCTTTTTGTTTGCACATGATTGGATGACGGATATTAGTTGAGCTTCACCTTATTGCTTAAGCTGAGGAAAAATACTTGGCAAAGGGAACAACCTATTTGCATTTTGCAAATCACTCCCTATTGTCTTATTGCTTCATCCAACTTCTGTTGTACTGTATGTGATTGGACCTGAAGCAGCCCCAAACAAGGATGTGTATCCACCATGATACACATTTGACATGAGGTTTTGTTGTTGGTTTGTGACCTTGACATGAGGTTTTGTTGTTGGTTTGTGACCATGTTTCTCAACATTTTTCCATCAAGGCTCCCTTTAAAATTCAGCATTAAACTCAAGGAACTCCATTCTAAAATGTAAAAACAAAACTAATAGTTTTACATGCAGCAATATCCAAGCACATAGGACACCCAACATTAGAGGTGATTTATTCTTCCAAAGCAAACACACCTTTGCACACTGGACTAGTATCTCAGCATTTCTCTTCTCTCTTAAGCCACCCATAGATGGCTTGAATCTCGGCCGGTTTAACAGGGACCGGCCAAGATTCACACATCCATGGACAGGCTGATTGTACAACCAGTATGTTGGATTTACATGTGCTTATTGCCAGTGGCTATAGCCGCTAGCAAAAATCACTGTGTTCTCCCAGTAGGGACAGCTCCCAGCGCCCTCTTTCTGGGAGTACACAATAGTTCAGTGGGAGGGATTCCCCTATCAACCCTGGCTGTTTTGATGGGGGAATCAAGCTATTTTCTTACCCGCAACCACGTGGTTGCAGGAAATAAAATCGCATCATCTATGGCCTGTCTTAGTTTCTCTTCATCACTTAGCTAATGTAACCTCATTGCTGATAGATGGGGCAGGGGAGGGGAAAACAAGAATGTTGTGAAGGCACCCAGCGTCCTCCTTCTCAACCAATGACATCATTGTCTGTTAGGATGCTGGTGTCCAGAAGGTTGTAATGATGCTAACATGTGGGTTCGCTTAACTAAAAGGCAGGCTTGACCCGCCAGCTGACTTGTAAACACTTTTGGGGCAATTTTTAGGAATTTTTCAAGGCACCCCTATAGAAACCTAAAGGCACCCCAGGGTGCCTGGGCATTCTGGTTGAAAAAGGCTGGTTTACAGTGAAAATTTCCTCTATGTTTTGCATTATGTGTGTAGCGGGGGTCTAAATTTAGGGGATACACCTGGGTGGTAGTATGACCCAGGTGTGTGTGAATCATGGAGGATTTAGACCACTTTCAGTCGTGGAGGACTTTGGTGGTGTACTATTCTCCTTGGCCTCGGGTGGCGGTGTTCCCACAGGTCAAGGTAGAATCACTGCCGCAGTGCTGTCCTTTTTGTCCCGTTCCGGCGGTGGTACAGCGGGGGCGGAGAACCTGCTGTGGCGTCACGGGAGGGGATAAAGGGGAGAGACGCCCTCGCCACAAGGTCTTTTCTACATCCGGCGCCCAGGCACCTTAGGCCTGGGTGCGGTCGGTCCGGAGTTCCAGCCCAGGCGCCCATGGCCTGGTCGGAGCAGTGTTGGCATCCATCTCAGGCACCTTAAGCCTGGGGTGAGGTGCTACACCGGAGGCCTGGGGCCCAGTAACTTCGACTGGGCTCCGCAAGGGTGGATGAGTCCGAGGGACCCTGAGGTGGATGGGGCCCATGTCTGAGGTGAGGAGGCCGGAGAGGTTACCCGTCTGAAGAGTCCGGAGCAGCATCAACCCGGTGACGGAGGGGCCTCTGGTAACTCCCTTGGAGGGACATCTTCCCCCTGATAGGGGCCGCAAAGCAGCAAAGGTACTCCATTCATGTTCTTCCGAGTCGTTGGTAGAGACTCATAATATTTCAAGTTTCTCTCTCTAGCCAATGGCTATAGCAACCGCTGGTGAAATCACAGTGGTTTAGTTTATCATTAGGACAGTGCCTCGACCTTGTCACCCCACCGTATTGGACTGTTTATGGATCTCAACTGATTGCCTAACAAAGAACTGTTTATTGTGTGTGTGTTACAATAAAAGAAGTGTTGGATCCCTATCGGTGTGTGGAACTCTGGTTGATGAGAGCGAAGGGGAAGTGTCAGCACAGCAGGACTTGGTTAGGAATAGAAACACACAGGCCCGAGAAGAATACTTGGTACTGGCCTTCACCTCACCTTCTACAATGGGGAGGACATGGGCCGTAGCGCATCTCACCCTCACCTACAACATACCCCTAGACAGAAAAGAGGGGGTGAGGCCGCTACACGTGGGGGCTCGTGAGTCCGGGATGATGTGTGTTTTAACCATGGAATTGAGAACGGCTGTGTTTGAACTTTGCTGCCCGGAGGAGTTCCGAGTGGGTCGGCCATGTGATCGGCCAGAGTGCATCCCTGCTCAAAGTCGTGGACATGACCCTAAGACGGGAAAGGCCCATGCAGAAGAGCGAGAAGAGGGAGAAGTCCAGCCGTGTGACGTACTACATGTGGGGCCTTTTACTGCACTGCGCCATGAGGCACCCCATAACTGCGCAGTTCATGGGCGGAGACTGGTGGAAGCCCGCAAAAACGTGCAAGTTGTGGGAGGAGTCTGGCCATGTGAGGAGATACACGTGGGGACTTCGGCGCGTGGTCAGTGCGTGATGGAGCAGCAGATAGTCGGGATGGCCTCAAGCTCCCCGTGGATTCCGGTTCCCTACCCCACGAAGATGACTGCTTTTGCTGCTCCCCTTACAGACACGGGGATAAGACTTAGACCCCGAGGGCAGTTGGCTCTGTACACTTGCAGAGACACGGAGGCCCTCGGCGTGATCTGTCCCGGGTGCTCGGGACTGGTGGTCAACCTGCAGCCATTCGGGCGTTGCGAGGCATGCAAGCAGTTCCTATTTGAGGTGGAGACATCCACAGCAAGGCCCCGGGCCCTTCGCCTCAACTGCCTCACAGGTACCGCTACTCTGGAAGGGGAGATCCAGGCCTTTGCGGAGGTCCCCGTACGCACTGACCAGGGCGATATGACTGCCCAACCAGAGACTGAGAAAAAAAAATCCGAGGATGCTGCCTCGGTCACCACAGATTCCCTGCTCCCACCTCCAAAGAGGAAAGTCGGCCTGGTACAGGCATCCTGTGGTCGTGGTCGAGCTTCACCCCGTCGCTTGCCGGGCCTGGATGGATCCGGTTGGAAGAGTCCTGGACATCCCAGTTCTACGAAAGGTCAAGGTGAGCCAGGGGCTGGGACTGTGGTGGTGGTTGGAGGTGTCGGGGGTCCACAGCCGGTGGAGCCCGCTAGGGAGGGTAGTTCCACGTCTACTAGGGACTACCTCCCCGCAGAAATGTATGACACATCCGACCTAGAATCGCTGTCGGACTGTGGAGAGGATGGTGAAATAGATGAACTTTTTCACCGCAAAGGCTGGGACAAAATGCCATTGCCTGTGTTACGTACACCACGAGATTCGCCTATGTCCACGGGAGACAGCACGCCCCGGGCGGAAGCCCCGGAGCTCACGAGGAAGCCTAGTCCTTCGCTTGTCATTCCGCTACCTGCAGCATCATCCGTTCCGGTGGCGGGGACACAGCGCGCATCACTACGGGCACCAAGATTCAAACTGACGGAGGTAGTGAAAGTACCTCGGCATCCAGAGGCCCTTGTTCCGCCAGGAGAAGGTGAGCGGGCCACAATGCCTCCTTTGGCCCGACTGCAGCGGCTCTTCTGCCAGAGGGTTGCCGCGTGAGTACGGATGGGAATATCTTTACTTGCCTCGGGACTTGCTTTTTGAGGTCGAAGTCCTGAGACAGAGATGGTACGATGAGTTTGTTTGGGAGAAGCTTAAAGTGCCACATGCCCGTCGGTACTTGTCCTGTTCACCATCAGTGTCCAAACAATTCAGAGACTGTAGAGCAGACTGGATGTGGGGCCGCCATATCCATGCAGACAAGGTGCTTATCTGCTGGAAGGATGGAGAGGACATTGATTATTCAGTGGAAGTCTTTGATAAGCACCTGAAGCCCTTGTTCTTGCCGCACCCGAAATTTTATTTGTGAGAGAAAAAAAAAACTCTCTTGCATGTTCTTCTGTTGCTGAACTTTCTGGAGGTGTTTTACCAGAATATCAGAACTGGGCCCTAGTTTTTTATTTGGGCTTTTCTACTCTTTGGAGGAAAGAGAGCTGTTTTGTTTTGTTCTCTCTCTCCTCATACATCAGAGACACAGACTTTGGGGTAGAATCAGAGTAGGGACGCAGGAAGAGGGAAGGTTACCTGGAGGATTTCACCAAGTGTCATTACCGCGGCACTGTCACCAGGTGGCAGCGTTGCGCAACGGCTGTTTGTGTTTTTTTACATTTGCATCACTTTACTCATTGGAGCGAGTGGGTTCCTCGGCTGATGGACCCATTCATTCCAAATTAACACAAATGTGTTAGGATGTTGTGTTTTTGTTTCCCTTCTGCAGGAGATTCATCCGTCAAGACTACTGAGTGTGGGGTGGTTCTTAGGCAGTGATGGGAGGGATTGTATATGTGTACATGGTCAGATGGTTTTATTGAAAAGTTTTATTATTTCATGTTCCCTTTCCCTTGAGCAGGTCTTGGCACAATTGGGATTCAAATTCTGAGGGATGGCCTCTGGGGTCAGGCTCATGTTACCACTTTTTGGGAGGCATGGGTCTACACCAGACGCTGGGGACCAGCGTCAAATCACTAGGGGGAGAGTGTAGCGGGGGTCTAATTTTAGGGGATACACCTGGGTGGTAGTATGACCCAGGTGTGTGTGAATCATGGAGGATTTAGACTACTTTCAATCGTGGAGGACTTTGGTGGTGTACTATTCTCCTTGGCCTGGGGTGGCGGTGTTCCCACGGGTCGAGGTAGAATCACTGCCGCAGTGCTGTCCTTTGTGTCCCGTTCCGACGGTGGTACAGCGGGGGCGGAGAATCTGCTGTGGCGTCACGGGAGGAGATAAAGGGGAGAGACGCCCTCGCCACAAAGTCTTTTCTACATCCGGCGCCCAGGCACCTTAGGCCTGGGTGCGGTCGGTCCGGAGTTCCAGCCCAGGCGCCCATGGCCTGGTCGGAGCAGTGTTGGCGTCCATCTCAGGCACCTTAAGCCTGGGGTGAGGTGCTACACCGGAGGCCTGGGGCCCAGTAACTTCGACTGGGCTCTGCAAGGGTGGATGAGTCTGAGGGACCCTGAGGTGGATGGGGCCCATGTCTGAGGTGAGGAGGCCGGAGAGGTTACCCGTCTGAAGAGTCCGGAGCAGCATCAACCCGGTGACGGAGGGGCCTCTGGTAACTCCCTTGGAGGGACATCTTCCCCCTGATAGGGGCCGCAACGCAGCGAAGGTACTCCATTCATGTTCTTCCGAGTCGCTGGTAGAGACTCATAATATTTCAAGTTTCTCTCTCTAGCCAATGGCTATAGCAACCGCTGGTGAAATCACAGTGGTTTAGTTTATCATTAGGACAGTGCCTCGACCTGCTCACCCCACCGTATTGGACTGTTTATGGATCTCAACTGATTGCCTAACAAAGAACTGTTTATTGTGTGCGTGTTACAATAAAAGAAGTGTTGGATCCTTATTGGTGTGTGGAACTCTGGTTGATAGGAGCGAAGGGGAAGTGTCAGCACAGCAGGACTTGGATATGAATAGAAACACACAGGCCCGAGAAGAATACTTGGTACTGGCCTTCACCTCACCTGCTACAATGGGGAGGACATGGGCCGTAGCGCATCTCACCCTCACCTACAAAATACCCCTAGACAGAAAAGAGGGGGTGAGGCCGCTACACGTGTTTCTGCCAAATATTTCAACTTCAAACTTCTGATACCAGGTGTTATGTAAACTTGGGACATAATATCCTTCCACAAACTGTATTTGTTATTCAGTACTTTTCTCACTGTGAACACATTAACAAAGACTTAGTTAAGTTCAAAAGATTTCTGCAAGTCCTTAGATGTTACCCTACATTACTTTTCCACCTTCTTCAACATTCCAGGCTGCCCTCTTGATGTGACCCTTGCAGGACAATCACTCCTAGGAAAAGTAGAAACTGCCTTTTGGACTATTTTGCTTAAAGTGCAAGGCAAGTCAAAGCCTAACTAAGCGTAAAGGTTTTTTTCTAAGGTCATCTGAAATGTCTTTGCTTTGAGCATGTTTCACAACAACAAATCAATTTTTGAGAATAGTAGACTCCTAATAACCAATTGCTTGTGCCTTTTTAGGGGGCATGCATCTTTAAGCCACACCTTTTGTCTAAATGTTTGTGGTGAATTTCTAAAGGCAATAGGTTTTCCACTTTGCACGGGAAGTTGCACTTTGCAAGGGAAATTGCCCTATAGCTTAGTGAATGAGGTGAAACTCTGTTGACTTACATCATCCAATTATGTCCAAACAAAATGCTGTTTTTCAGCTCTGGGGCTAATTATTTTGCAAAGTGCAAGTTCCCTTGCAAAATGAACAACATACAGTATTTACCTTTAGAAAATCAACCCCATTAAGTTCAATTACTTTCATTGTTGTGGAGGTTCTTGTCATTATTCTGTCGTGGACCGTGTTTGCTTAAAGCATTTTTTGGAAAGACATTCCAATATGAAATTTAGTTAGCTAAATAAGTCAATCTTGCTATTATGTGAAGAGGTAATTTCACAAGAATCCGAAAATGTGTCTTGCTATTGTATCTTTGTTTTTGTATTTCACAAAAGATTTGGAGAGTATATGTACAAACTAAATAAATTGTGGTGTAAAGCATCAGTATTGACAGATTTGTTGGAGTAGTTCAGCTGGGCTGTCAGTTTGTTTGTTATTGTCAGTATAAACCTTATTTTACCCCACTGCACACAAGAATGCCTACAGCCACTGGTGGAAACCATTTCCATTTCCTTTTCCAGCATGCAAGCCAGCTGTAATAGCTGTAGCTGTTGGTAAATGTGTTATTATGCTTCGTAGGCACAACATGAATGTAAAACATGACATCTGGAAAAACATAATCAGGAACAAGGAGTTCTGTTAATTCCTGAAGACTCAAATGAATCATCCTATAACCACCACTGCTTTACCTGAAAATTTACTAATTGGTGTCTCTTTTACATTTGGTTCTCCTAACTTTTAGTTTCAATTGGATTAATTTACTACGGGCACTTACTTTGCGAGGGAACTTTCCTTCTAGCTTAGTGAATGAGGTGAAGCTCTACTGACTTCCATTATGGATGAGCCGAACACCCCCGGTTCGGTTTGCATCCAGAACATGCGAACGGACCGAAAGTTTGCGCTAACTTTCGAACACCGTTAAAGTCTATGGGACTCGAACGTGAGAAATCAAAAGTGCGAATTTTAAAGGCTAATATGCAAGTTATTGTCCTAAAAAGGGTTTGGGGACCCGGGTGTATCAATGCAAAAAAAAGTTTTAAAAATGGCCGTTTTTTCGGGAGCAGTGATTTTAATGATGCTTAACCACTTCAGCCCCGCACCATTTTGGTTGGTTAAAGACCAGGCCACTTTTTGCGATTCGGCACTGCGTTGCTTTAACTGACAATTGCGCGGTCGTGCAACGTGGCTCCCAAAGAAAATTGACGTCCTTTTTTTCCCACAAATATAGCTTTCTTTTGGTGGTATTTGATCACCTCTGCGGTTTTTATTTTTTGTGCTATAAACAAAAATAGAGCGACAATTTTGAAAAAAATGCAATATTTTTTACTTTTTGCTATAATAAATTTCCCCCAAAAATATATAAAAAAACATATTTTTTCCTCAGTTTAGGCCGATACGTATTCTTCTACATATTTTTGGTAAAAAAAATATTCCTTTAAATATTGTACCTGGGGGTGTCTATAGTATGTGAAGTAGCACGTGTTTCCCGTGTTTAGAACAGTCCCTGCACAAAATGACATTTCTAAAGGAATAAAAGTCATTTAAAACTGCTTGCGGCTTTAATGTAATGTTGGGTCCCGACAACATAGATGAAAGGTGAGGCGATCAACCGAGTCGGTGGACAGGCGCACTCTGTGATCGGTTACAACGCCACCAGCAGCACTGAATGTGCGTTCCGAAAGAACGCTGGATGCAGGACAGGCCAGTAGCTCAATTGCATACTGTGCAAGCTCTGGCCAGTGATCCATCCTCAAGACCCAGTAACCGAGTGGATTTTCGGTTGGAAACGTGTCCAAGTCTGAGCTTGCTTCTAGGTATTCGTGCACCATGTAAATCAGACGCTGGCGATGGTTGCTGGGAACCGATCAGACCTTTGGGCTGCGGACTAAAAAATTGTCTGAATGCATCGGTCAGACAGCCACCTTCTCCACCGCTCCTTCTGTGACTGACCGAAGCCTCAGCAACACGTTATCCAGGAGGACCAGGAAATTGTAACCTCCCAGGCTCTGGAAACGCGTTGCACAAACCTTTCTGCAAGGCCTCCCAAAGATGTTTCATCCTCTGCTCCCTCTGCGACGGCTGGATAAGTTCCGCAACCTTACCCTTGTAACGTGGATTAAGAAGGGTTGCCAGCCAGTAATGATCCCTCTCCTTGATCACACGAATCCGAGGGTCCTTTCGCAGGCTTTTCGGGATCAGGGAGGCCATGCAGCGTAGGTTTGCTGAGGCATTCGGTCCGGAGTCCTCTGGGTCACTAAGGACGACATGATCTGCAGCCATCTCCTCCCAGCCACGTATAAGTCCATGGGTTTCTGGGGACTGTAAACGATCCCTTGAAGACTGCTGCTGATGCTAAGTGCTAGGCGTGCTCCATGCTGACACAATCCTCCTCCTCTTCCTGTGTGATCGGCGGGCCCGCAGGAACACTGTCTGCATAAAGGGGGCCTTGAGAAGTAAGGAAGTCCTCCTCTTCCTGCCTCTGTTCTGCCTCAAGTGCCCTGTCCATTATTCCACGCAGCGTGTGCTCCAACAGGTACACAAGGGGGACAGTATCACTGATGCATGCACTGTCACTGTTCACCATCCTCGTGGCCTCCTCAAATGGTGACATGACAGTGCATGCATTCTTGATCATGAGCCACTGGCGTGGCGAAAAAAGCCAAGCTCCCCTGACCCTGTCCTGGTGCCATAGTCGCACAGGTACTCATTGATGGCCCTCTGCTGCCTGTGCAGCCGCTGCAGCATGGCCAACGTTGAGTTGCATCTGGTGGGCATGTCACAGATTAGGCGGTTCTTGGTCAGGTTGTATTCCTTTTGGAGGTCAGCCAGCTGAGCACTGGCATTATATGACCAGCGGAAATGCACACAGACTTTCCTGGCCTGCCTCAGGAGATCCTGTAAGCCCGGGTACCTGCACAAGAACAGCTGCACCACCAAATTAAGGACGTGAGCCAAACAGGGCACATGGGTCAGGTGTCCCTGTCGGAGGGCGGAGAGGAGGTTGGTGCCATTCTCACAAACCACCTTTCCTGGCTTAAGCTGGCGTGGCGTCAACCACCTCTGAGCCTGCCCCTGCAGAGCTGACAGAATCTCTGCCCCAGTATGGCTCCTGTCCCCAAAGCACACCAGCTCAAGCACCGCATGGCATCTTTTTGCCTGCCCCTTAAACGCCCCTTAAACGCCTACGGAGCACCCCTGGTGGAAAAACTCTGCGGTGTAATGCAGTCGGTTGGCTGCCCTTAAGCTGGCCCCTGGAGGGCATCCTGCCTCGTTGGAGATGTGCCTCCTCCTCCTCTCTCCTATCAGGCACCCACGTAGAGTCAGTGACCTCATCATCCCCTCCCTCCTCGTCACTGGAGCAAACCTGGCAGTATGCTGCAGCTGGGGGAACATGACTGACAGTTTGTTGTCCTTCTTGGGCACCCCCTCTCTCTCTGGGCTCACGTTACTGCCTTCCTCAAGCTAGGTACCATCATTGGAGCCTTCAAAACGCTGCGCATCCTCCTGCAGCATGTACCCAACACTGTGGTCAAACAGTTCGTGGTGACTCCTTCGTGCATGATGGTCGGGCTAGGGAATTAGTAACTGATGACCTCGAGCCGATGGAATAGGCCGCTTTGGCACCTGCATTGGCAGCCAAGGTACTCTGAGCCTGGGTGACAGAGAATGAAGAGGATTAAGACAGCTTGGCCATCCACTCTACCAACTCTTCTGCATGTTGTGGCTCAACACGGCCAGCTGCCGAAAAAAAAAGGACAAGCGTGCCCCACGGTCACGTGCTGAGGATGCACCGTGTCCATGACCAGCACTGTTGCCTCTAGACACAGAGCCTGCTTGCCCTCTTTTAGTGGCCTGTGAGTGTCTGACTCTCCTTGTTGGCCTTCCAGACATACTGTATTTGATTTATTTGTAATGGATTTGAATAGGTACACCAGGAATGGTCTGCAGTGAGATGTAGCTGCACAAAGCTGGGATGTATATATATATACTGAATATACTGCAGCTAACTGAATCAACTGCCTGCCTGTAGTATATTAGGCAGAGAACAACAGGAATGGTCTGCAGTGAGATCTAGCTGCACACTGCACAGGATACAGTACTGAATATACTGCAGCTAACTGTATCAACTGCCTGCCTGTAGTATATTAGGAAGAGAACAACAGGAACGCTATGCAGTGAGATCTAGCTGCACACTGTGCACAGGATACAGTACTGAATATACTGCAGCTAACTAAATCAACTGCCTGCCTGTAGTATATTAGGAAGAGAACAACAGGAACGCTCTGCAGTGAGATCTAGCTGCACACTGTGTACAGGATACAGTACTGAATATACTGCAGCTAACTGAATCAACTGCCTGCCTGTAGTATATTAGGAAGAGAACAACAGGAATGGTCTGCAGTGAGATCTAGCTGCACACTGCACAGGATACAGTACTGAATATACTGCAGCTAACTGTATCAACTGCCTACCTGTAGTATATTAGGAAGAGAACAACAGGAACGCTCTGCAGTGAGATCTAGCTGCACACTGTGCACAGGATACAGTACTGAATATACTGCAGCTAAATAAATCAACTGCCTGCCTGTAGTATATTAGGAAGAGAACAACAGGAACGCTCTGCAGTGAGATCTAGCTGCACACTGTGCACAGGATACAGTACTGAATATACTGCAGCTAACTAAATCAACTGTCTGCCTGTAGTATATTAGGAAGAGAACAACAGGAACGCTCTGCAGTGAGATCTAGCTGCACACTGTGCACAGGATACAGTACTGAATATACTGCAGCTAACTGAATCAACTGCCTGCCTGTAGTATATTAGGAAGAGAACAACAGGAATGGTCTGCAGTGAGATCTAGCTGCACACTGTGCACAGGATACAGTACTGAATATATTGCAGCTAACTGAATCAACTGCTTGCCTGCCTGTAGTATATTAGGAAGAGAACAACAGGAACGCTCTGCAGTGAGATCTAGCTGCACACTGTGCACAGGATACAGTAATGAATATACTGCAGCTAACTGAATCAACTGCCTGCCTGTAGTATATTAGGAAGAGAACAACAGGAATGGTCTGCAGTGAGATTTAGTGGCACACTGTGCACATGATACAGTACTGAATATACTTCAGCTACCTGAATCAACTGCCTGCCTGTAGTATATTAGGAAGAGAACAACAGGAACGCTCTGCAGTGAGATCTAGCTGCACACTGTGCACAGGATACAGTAATGAATATACTGGAGCTAACTGAATCAACTGCCTGCCTGTAGTATATTAGGAAGAGAACAACAGGAATGGTCTGCAGTGAGATCTAGCTGCACACTGCACATGATACAGTACTGAAAATACTGCAGCTAACTGACTCAACTGCCTGCCTGTAGTATATTAGGAAGAGAACAACAGGAACGCTCTGCAGTGAGATCTAGCTGCACACTGTGCACAGGATACAGTACTGAATATACTGCAGATAACTGAATCAACTGCCTGCCTGTAGTATATTAGGAAGAGAACAACAGGAATGGTCTGCAGTGAGATCTAGCGGCACACTGTGCACATGCTACAGTACTGAATATCCTTCAGCTACCTGAATCAACTGCCTACCTGTAGTATATTAGGAAGAGAACAACAGGAACACTCTGCAGTGAGATCTAGCTGCACACTGTGCACAGGATACAGTACTGAATATACTGCAGCTAACTGAATCAACTGCTTGCCTGCCTGTAGTATATTAGGAAGTGAACAACAGGAATGGTCTGCAGTGAGATCTAGCTGCACACTGTGCAAAGGATGCAGTAGTGAATATACTGCAGCTAACTGAATTAACTGCATGCCTGTAGTATATTAGGAAGAGAACAGGAACGCTCTGCAGTGAGATCTAGCTGCACACTGTGCACAGGATACAGTAATGAATATACTGCAGCTAACTGAATCAACTGCCTGCCTGTAGTATATTAGGAAGAGAACAACAGGAATGGTCTGCAGTGAGATCTAGCTGCACACTGCACAGGATACAGTACTGAATATACGGCAGCTAACTGAATCAACTGCCTGCCTTTAGTATATTAGGAAGAGAACAACAGGAATGCTCTGCAGTGAGATCTAGCTAAACTGTATACACTATATATATATATATATATATATATATATATATATATATATATATATATATATATATACATATGTAGCGCACCAACCCCAGACTTTACCTGCTTTTCTTCTGCTTGGCTCCTCCGCAGGAAAGAATGAGGCACACCGCACCACAAGCCCGTACCCTCCTGAATAGGGAGGTTGAGCGGTGTTAGTTTCTCGGGCCTGCTTGCAGCCAGTGTTTAAGAACCTCCAGTGCTGACCTAATTTCTGTGGTAGTCAGAAACAAACCTTTAGTTCTCCCCAGTAAGCAACTGTCCACACCAACTGAAATGTCCATTTCCTATTTATTCTTTTTAGCACAATAAACAGTCTCTTTGAGAGCAGACAGGTTGGGACAAGACACAGGTCAGATAAGGTCAGATAAGGTGGGAGGAGGTCCAGGCAAAAACTTGAATTGGGTTTTCTCCTGTTCTGATTAGCACGAACTGGCTTAGCACACGGTCTCTGCCACAGACCATAAAGTTGGTCACTGCCACTGACCGGGTGAAAAAGATGAAAGCCACTGCCACTGACCTTGTGTGCGTAGTGTCACTGCCACTGTGACTTAAAGAACACGCACTTCCTTCCGTTAGTAAACTGGCCCCTTATTTAGACAAGAACATCCCTCCGGAGAGTTACCAGAGGCCCCATCTGTCACCACGACTCTGCGCTGGGTCTTCGGAAAGGGTCACCTCCCTGGCCTCCTCATCCTGGATACGGGTCCCCTTGCAAGGCAGATCCCTGGGAGTCTCGGTCCCTGGCGGATCCCAGCCGAAGGCTGCTGGGCTCCGGGCCATTCTCCAAAGTACCTCACCCCAGACTGAAGGTGTCTGGGATGGAACAGCAGCTCCATCTCCGGGCCTAGGGCACCCAGAGACAACCTGACCAGGCCTCCGGGCCTAGGGCACCAGGAGGCGACACACACGCACCCAGGCCTAAGGTGCCTGAGCGCGGAACCGACACCTCTGGAAGATGGCTGCCCCCTTTTATATCCTCTCCTGACAGGCACAGCAGGTTCCCCGCTGCCAAGAGGGGACAAAAAAAGGCACAACCTTGTACTGCGGTTCAACCCGGGCCCATGGCAATAGCGCCACCTATAGGCCCCAGGGAACTACACACCAGTACCATTTCCCAGGGATAGAAATGGTCCATGAAACCTAACAATTAGTGCATCTGAGCCTAGTTACCACTCAGATGCTTCCCCCTAAATGTAACCATCCGCTACATATATACAAAGCCTGGAATGCCTATATATACTAAATATACAGGAGCTAACTGAATCAACTGCCTGCTCAATCTAGCTAACTGAATCACCTGCCTGCTCAATCTATCTAAATGAAATTAAATGACACTCTGTCTCTCTCTCTCTATCTCTCTCTCAGCGCCGCAACACACTACACAAGGCAGACGTGCAGGCTGGCTTATATAGTGTGGGGCGTGTACTTACTGCCCTTAGCCAATTAGAGCTCTCTGTGCTGACGGTGCTGTGATTGGCCAAACCATATGGATCATAGTGCATGCTTGGCCAATCATCAGCCAGCAATGCACTGCGATGATGCAGTGCATTATGGGCCGTGACGCGCCGCTCAAATTTGGCGACAACGGCCCATAATGTTCGATCTTCATCGAACGATCGAACGGCCTATGTTCGAGTCAAACTCATGTTCGACTCTAACTCGAAGCTCATCCCTAACTTCCATCATTCAATTATGTGCAAGCAAAAATGCTTCTTTTTAGCATGTGATCAGGTATTCTTTGCAAAGTGAAGCATCACTACACTCACTAAGGAGGAAAATGCAAAGTGAACAGCTTATATGCCTTTAGTAAATCACCCCAATGCATCTATAAGTACTTAATATACAACATACAAGCCATTTACATTGCTAATTTAAAGTAGGTATCTCTAAAGACAATTATTATTTTTTTTGGATTGAGGAGGGGATATTAAACCTCATTTTATATTTGATCATGAATTAGTTTATATTGCTGTCTGGGTCCCATTCCAGAGACAAGTCCTCTTTTCCTGTCCAGTAGAAACAGCAGGAAGCAAAATAAATCTCTCCAATTTGAGGTACATTCCCTGTTAGGACAAATGTCACTGGAACATTATTTTATACTTTTTCTCAATTTTATTTCTGGTGACAATGGTCGCCAGGACATATAGAGGGAATGAATCTACCAAACAGGAACAAAGACAACATTAAAAAGCCCGACAGGGATTCTAACTCTTCGTCATTCTATCCAAAGTAAAAGAAAATATGTTTTTGGGTTACATACACTTTAAGATTCAAATATACAAAAAGGAACTAATTGAGATAAATTAATAAGAAATAAGAAATTACATTACTGATAATGTGGTAGGAAATTCTATAGCTTTTTACATGTTTGTTATAACAATATGATTCAAAGGAAAACATTGGTGTATGTGTATATGTTGCCATCATGAATATCACAAAGCCTAGACATAAAACTGTAGTGGCCCCCTGCCCTAAGCAATAGTGCTAACCTCAATTTAGTGTTGCTGGGCAGTTGTCAGTCTATGCTCTAATTGATAGCTCTGCTTTCTTCAGATTTTCCTGAACTTCATAAAATGACTGGCTCTAATTTCTGCCAATATGACCAGAAAGAGAGTGGGGGAAGCCACTGATTTCTGCTGTATGAGCTGACCTTTATGCTGCAAAGAAAAAAAAAGGTCTGAGTCATAGAGACGCAAAATTGTTAATTTGCTGAAGCTGGCTGCTGCTGTCTCCCATTTTCAGAGAGAGATCAGCAGGGAGCCTGTGCCTACCACCTCCGTTGCGAGTGCCTGGCTTAAATTTGCCACCCTCAAGCTTGAATACAATAGGAACTCCCACAGCCATGGTCAAGGCCTGCATTGCAGCATGCCAGGGTTGGAGTTGGAAAGCCCCATGCCCTTGAGAAGACATCACAAGGAACTGGTCAGAAAACTGGGGTTATTATTGCTTTTGCAAAAAAAAAAGAGAGACTACTGGCTTTTGCTTTCTGATCCATAATGCTACTTTACTTTTGGATTGAAGGACTGCTCATTTTTGTACCCTGAGCCAATAGCACTGGGGGTTCTGTTTCTGCCAAGATGAAACATGGTATCTGCTGTTGGGGACACTCTTGTCTTGTTTCTGTACAATGTTTTTTAGCAGTAACATGATGGATCTTCCAGCAGGGGCGGATCCAGAGTCTAGGCTCGGGAGGGGCACGACCAGAATTTTTTTTTTTTGGGGGGCAATTTATCAGGGAAATGACTGGTGTTAGCGCTTTAATGATCATGGCACCATGGTTGTTATGGTGTCAGGATGATTGAAGCACATTATTTATATTATTACATTGTAATATAAAATGAAATTGTTCAACTCACCATAATGCAGAATCAGTGGGTGCCCTGAGTGTGTCACTTGCCATGTCACCTGCCACCAGATGCAGCTTGTCACTTGCCACGTCACCTGCCACACGTTGCGGATTGTCACTTGCCACACGTTGCGGATTGTCACTTGCCACCCGTTGCGGATTGTCGCTTGCCATGTCACCTGCCACACGTTGCAGATTGTCACTTGCCACATCACCTGCCACATGTTGCGGAAAGTCACTTGCCTGCCACCAGATGCAGATTGTCACTTGTCACGTCACCTGCCACAAGTTGCGGATTGTCACTTGCCACATGTTGCAGATTGTCGCTTGCTACAAGTTGCGGAATGTCACTTGCCTGCCACCAGATGCAGATTGTCACTTGCCACCTCACCTGCCACATGTTGTGGAATGTCACTTGCCTGCCACCAGATGCAGATTAACACTTGCCACGTCACCTGCCACATGTTGCAGATTGTCACTTGCCACGTCACCTGCCACAAGTTGCGGATTGTCACTTGCCACATGTTGCGGATTGTCACTTGCCACAAGTTGCTGAATGTCACTTGCCTGCCACCAGATGCAGATTGTCACTTGCCCACTCACCTGCCACACCTTGCGGATTGTCACTTGCTAAGGTGGTGTTTTGCTTGTCAGAGTCAGGCAGCAGAGAAATTATGTAATCTCTCTGCTGCCTGCACAGTGAGGGCGGAAGTTACTGCAGGGATGCAGGGCAGGCGCGGGGCGGTGAGAGATGATGTCATCTCTCTGCTCCCCTGGCTGCTGGCTTGTTGATTGGCCAGCCGCCCGCTCACCCACAGAGCCAACCAGCTGACCGCCCACTCTCTGACTCTCACTCGCCGCCCGCCCACACCAAGGCACCAGGCATCCCACGCTGTCACCCGCCCGTGAAGCCGCCCGCTTTGTCACTCACACACGGAGCCGCCCGCTCAGACTTTCAGGCGCCCGCAAGTTCCGAAACTACCGCCTGCTCAGACACCGAGGCACCAGGCAGCCCACGCTGTCACCCACCCGTGGAGCCGCCCGCTCTGTCACTCGCACGCGGAGCCGCCCGCTCAGACTTCCAGGCGCCAGCAAGTTCCGCAACTAAAACAAATTTCTCGGGGGTGGCAATTACCCCGTTGCCCCCCTGGATTTGCCCCTGTCTTCCAGTGGATAAGAAGTTTACTGCCTGTTGTTCTAAGACTGCCAGTAATTACAACTGAACTGTTACTTGATGTTGTAAGTTTGAGTTTGGCCTACCCTGGGACTTTTTTGCTCCAAATTTTTTTTAGTTAGACATTAGGGTTTGTTTTTCCTAGGAATAATATTTGTGGGCAAATTGCTCTTACAAAACCTGCAACTGCTGCATAAAATTGACTCAGTGTAAAGCGTTATATTTTTTCACCACTAGGTGGTAATATGGTGATAGGGCTGGACTTTTAGAATGATTGTAAAGTCAATTTCTTTTTTTTAAAATAGAAAACATGATATACTTACCTATGCTTTTGGCTCCTCCTCCCATCCGAGTGCTTCCATAGCAAGCCACCTGCTATGGGGGTACTCATGCACGATCGATCCTGTGCCGGGCTGAGTGCAATCCTCACAGGATTTGATTGACAGCAGCAGGAGCCAATGGCTCCCACAGCTGCCTCCATGTCCAGGGAGGATAGAGAGAGAGAGCAGCACCTTTGCTCTCATGCATGACGCTGGATCAAGACCGGTCTCAGGTAATTATATGGGTTGGGCTGACCATGGAAGGTTTTTTACCTTATTGCATGCACTTTAAGACTGAAACATCTGTTTATTTCCTGTGTCCTGAAATGATATGTTCTAGAGTGTCATTCCTGTAGCTTTTGTTGCTAAAATTCAAGGTTGGTTATTTCTTCCAGAGATAAATAGATTCAAGTTAAATTCCTGCATAAAGTGTACTACATACCTCAGAGGTTACATCAAATCTATCCACAAAGATCCCCTGACTGTACTCGCTGTCACTCCTCTATTGGTACCTTTTTTCACTTGTTTTGGACCTGCCACAGGATGGTCCAGTTTTGGACAGAGATTTTTGACCCTATTAATACCCATCTACAATTGTCCCTCCCAGTATCCCCTGACTTAGCTTTGTTAGACATCCAGGATTATGAGCAGAAAACTAGGTTTATGAATGTATTGGTCTCTTACCTACTGTATTACTCTAGAAAGGAAATCCTCTGCAGGTGAGCCTCTCCCTCCACTCCCTCTTTGGCTTCGTCTAAGTCTGCAATTAATGCAGTGTTGCCTACAGTATGTTCCATCTAACATATATTAATAGAAATTGCCCTAGGAAATATGACAGGATCTGGCAGCCATGGTTGTCGCAATGAGTACTCCCCTTTTTAGTTTATTCTTAACATCTGAAGGGAAGTCAGGAATTCATTGGCAACATATTCTGCAAAAAAGCATTTTCTACAGATAATCTACACGTGCATGGGTACTTTTAAGAAAGTTTTTTTTCAAAAAACATAAGTAGTTTGAAGCTGAACTTAAGCAATTCAGCCACTTTCTAAACTTTGCTGGTTAACTATGGGTTAAGTGGGTTAGGTCCAACAAGGTGCATACCACCACATAGACTTATCTCTTTTATTTACAGCTGACAGCTTTACTGAGCCCTGGGAGTACAGCTATCACTATCAATGCTGCTTTGCCATACAGCCGTCATTCTGCCTACCCTTACCCATCACTGTCCCTTCACAGAAGACTTTGGGTTGATCTACTAAAACTGGGGAATGGAAAATCTGGTGCAGCTCTGCATAGAAACCAATCAGCTTCCAGGTTTTAGGTCAAAGCTTAATTGAACAAGCTGAAGTTAGAAGCTGATTGGCTACCATGCACAGCTGCATTACACCAGATTTTGCACTCTCCCGTTTTAGTAAATCAACCCCTTTGTATTTTGTGATTGGGTGGGCAGAGCGACTGCATGTGACTCTGCAGCTGCAGGAGCTGAGAACAAATGTTTCCCCAGAACATATTGATAGCTTTTCCCCTGGCACTCAGTAAACATGTAAATTGCAAATAAAGAAGTAAATCCACAAGGGGGCATGTACCTCATTGGACTTAAAGTGGTTGTAAACCCCCTTTTGCAACTTGCACTTACAGGTAAGCCTAGATTAAGGCTTACCTGTAGGTGCAAGAAATATCTCCTAAACCTACACGGTTTAGGAGATATTTGCTAAAAATGACATTGCTCCATGTCTACGGCGCATGCGCGCCGTAGACAACGGCGCATTCATGGGGTTAATCCCATTCACAAATCCGGCTAAGTCCCAGCATTCGACGACTTAGCCGGATTCGACGGCTTCCGCGCGCATGCGCGGAGTCACGTCTTCGCCGCTCCGGCCAATCACAGATCACAGATTGGCTGGAGCGGCGATACCCGGAAGTAACCTTCCGGGTATCGGCGCAGCAATGGCTGCGGCTGAAGAGGGAGACGAGGACGGCTTCGGGGGGCCCCGATCTAAGGTAAGTGATGCATAATGAGCTATCATATTAGCTCATTATGCCTTTCTCTTACAGGTGGTTTAAAAAGAAAAAAAAAATTATAGGGGTTTACAACCACTTTAACCTATAGTAATCTGACACATTTTAGAAAGTGGCTGAATTCCTGGAGTTCAGCTTTTAAAAATACAAATACCCAAATTGCATAGATCAATACACAAGATAGTAGGAATGGCACTTTGAAAAAAGTTTATTGTCCTTGTATCCACTTTCAGCTGAAACCATCTGTTAATTCAATGTACAGCATGACTTACATCTTCGCACACGAATGTCTGGTTTGTCAAAGCTGTAACAGGATAGACAAACCTTTGTGAGGATTTGGGAGAATCTTTGCTGTTGGCATCCACAGCTGTGCAGTGGTGAGTGGGCGATATTGAACGGAGGCAATTCTCTTCCTCTTGTCTGACTTACAAAGTACGAGCCAAGGGTGGAAAGGTCACATTTCTTCACTGACAGAATTTTGTCTCTGGAATTTAGGGATCTTAGAGCAAATTCACTAAATGATAGTTAGCCTGTGAAACCGCATGTTACTTAGAATAAAACAACATTTATTCCTGTATTACACTTAAAAATAGGTATAATAAACTAGAGATTTTTTGAAAGTTGATGTTATGTAAGATTATTCTTATAGTGCACACATTTCATTGCAAACAAAGGGCAACTGTAAACCTTTCCACTTGATTCAGGGCAAAAATAATCCCATGGAACCTGTGAACCTGGAACCTGGAGGCAGTTGAGGCTGGATCTCTCTTCCAGTTATACCCATATCCAATATTTCAGCCATCTATTCTATTACCTTTCCAAGGAAAAAACTTGCAGTAATGAGCAATTCCAGGCACGTTACTGATCTTAGCAATCAAGAAAACTCTACAGCTGTGATACAATCAGAGAGTGCACTCAGTTTACCTTCTTCATTTTGGTTCTCTGAAATCTACTGCAGCAAGATTCAAGAGAGAACATCATAGAAACACTAGCAGTGTAGTTCAGCATATACTTACTGTCTACCTCAGGGGTGTCCAAACTTTTTTCAAAGAGGGCCAGATTGAGAAAGTGAACATGCGTGAGGGCCAACCATTTTGCCTGAAATTCTTTGAACCATTAAAATTCGGTCTAAGTGTGTTAGTACGAGCACTAATACACTGCCCAACAAGAATTTTCTTGCCTTTGTGGCTGTGTGTGTTGAAGAGATGAGCTTGGGCGTGTTATTTGGATATACCGTATTTATCGGCACATAACACGCACCTTCACTTCAAGAGGGAAGTTTCAGGCAAAAAATAATAATTAAAATTAAGAACCGTGAAGCAAAATAAGGGTCAGTGCCCATCAATGCAGATTAATCAGTGCCCATCTGAAGCCTCACCATTGCCATGAATGCAGCCTCACCATTGCCATGAATGAAGCCTCACCATTGCCATGAATGTAGCCTCTGAATGCAGCCTCACCATTGTCATCAGTGCAGCCTGATCGATGCCCATCTGCAGCCTCGGAGGGGACAGGGATGGGGTTGGACGAGTGCCAACAGATTACATACAGGAGAATCTCCTGTTTACACAGCGGGCTCTTTAATACAAAGTCCCGCCTCCTATGATCCTATGATGATGAACAGTCGTCCAATGGCAGCCCAGGAGATGGGACTTCCTATTACAGTCGAGAAAACAGGAGATTCTCTTGTATGTAATATGATGGCGCTCATCCCGCCCCCTCCCTGTCCCCTCCGAGGCAGCGCCGATAAATACAGTCTATATCCTTTGTGGCCCTGGGGGCAACAAGAGATATATATATGCAAATTACCAGGGGGGCCACATTAAACCAGAACGTGGGCCGCAATTGGCCCGCAGGTCGGTCTATGGACATGCCTGGTCTACCTTCTACTGAATACAGTATACTTTCTGCATCACCAGTCACGTTCAAAATTTCTAAGGTTCCAAGGTGGGTTTGAAGCTAACTTTTAACCATTTATTTAAATTAGACTTTTTGTATGTGAGAGAAAGCATGAGGCTTGCAATACCATTGTTTAAGAACTACATTCCTGAATAAGAAACCAAGGTTGTTAGATTACAAGACTGCTGACTAGAGGGAATGGGTGAACTGGTGCACTACATGAAAAACGCAGCGTATTTTCAGTTTTGGGCAGCATTTAGCTGGACCTAAAGATATAATCAGATAGTTACATTGTAATGTCCTTTCCAACCATCTTTTGATGTCTATACCCAGTCTTTAGAATGCTTCTGTGATGTGACACCAAAACCATTCCAATAAGGAAAAATTGTGCAAAAGAAAGTAGATAGGCCAGCAGCAGTGCCTAGGGTGCAGTAAAGCTGAAACACAGCGCTAAGCTCCAGAGTTCAGTAAGCAGATGTAAAAACCTTAATATGTAGTACCTGTGATATGGGCCTCAGGGCTTGCAAAGTGCAATACAGCATAATACATTGACTAAAAAGGCCACAGTAAAAAGCTGACTACATAAAAGGACAGTTATAAGAAAAATGGAATAAGAGGCATCAAAGAGCTGGTAAAAGAACCAGAGAGGTGAGAGTGAGGAATATTTATATGATACCAATATATTAGAGTGCCTTATTCACACAAATTCCTACTGCAGAGCCACTTACAATGTAACTTTCCCTAACACACAAGCACAAACACGCAAGGAGGCAATTTGATTCCAAAATGTAAGTCTTTTGCCGCGTACACACGGCCGTTTTTCCCGTCGAAAAAAACGACATTTTTCCCATTCGACGAGAAAAACGATAGACTGTGGGCTTTCTGTCGTTTTTTTCGACGAGAAAAACGGCATTAAAAACGACGAGAAAAATTAGAACATGTTCTAATTTTTCTCGTCGTTTTTTTCGACATGTTTTCCGCGGCAGTGTTTCCCATAGGGAAACACTGCCGCGGAGCCCACACAGGGTCGTTTTTTTCGACCAAAAAAAATGACATTTAAAACGGCCGTGTGTGAGGGGAACAAGCTGTTCCTCGTTTTTAACGTCGATTTTTTCGACGGTGTTTTCACCGTCGAAAAAATCGATCGTGTGTACGCGGCATTTGTGTGTTCAATTGAATGTTACAATATTATAAAAAGAATGCAAAAGTCACTCAGTATACAGATACTCTGAATATTTATCTGCACTGTCAGACATAGTTCTGTATGCTGTTTTATGCAAAGATGTTGGAGATTTAAGTTAAATGTACCAAAATCACAGACTTTCCACTGACAATTTTTTAAAAGTAGGTACAAGTTTTAAATAAGCCAAAGCAAACTCTATAATGATTGACTCTAATGTTACTTTGAAGCCCACTTAAAGAACAGATATGTAGCTCACGTGGAGTATATGCAAAGTGGATTCGAAAAGTCATACTAGCTTTGAAGACATATGTTACATTAGGAATAAATTGATGAAAAGCACTGCAAGCTCTAAAATCAATTAACTGTCTATATTTTACAGGGAGTGTCAATAATTTCATCAGCTGAAGTTGACAGGCATTTACTTTAAATCTTTCAAATTGAAATGAATTTATGGAGATTTGATGAAATAAAATGCACAGAAATTTGAAGTCTATATGCCCCAGAGTGCAGACAAATGCTTTGATAGTTTTGATTGATTTATTTAATTGCACTTGTTAATGGATGGGTAACCTGGAAAGTAATTGGCTTTGAAGTATTATGTTCATAAAGATCATTTTCAGTTTTTTACAGTAATATGATATATTTAATATTTTTATGGATATTTATAGTAAACATAATTACATATTACCAAGTATTAATATTTTTTTAAAGCAGTCCAGTCACAAACCCAAGCAATTCAAATAGTATATGTTAAAAACAATCAATAAAGTTGCAAATGTTGATTTTTATAGTAAAATTTTAGCCAGGCACCATTCTCCTATTATACTGTTATGTTAGTCGCAATTTCAAAATGGTTCCTGAAAAAATTGAAAAAATTGAAAAATCTCTCTCATGGTAATCTGAGTTTTTATTTTTAAATCCGAATAATATTTACCATAGACCAAATTGATTACTCAGTTATGAAACTTTGGTTTGTAATGACTATCTTTTTGATGTATAATATTGTGCTTTTTAGGCAGGTGTGAAAAAATGCTGTAAATGAAGAATGCTTTCACAAATAGAAATGTTAATAGTTTATTCTTCAAAACAGCATAAATTTTTCAAGTACACTTGCACACAGTTTTTGCAAGAACTTAACAGGCAGGTTGTTTCAAACATCTTGGAGAACTAACCACAGATCTTCTGTGGATGTAGGCTGCCTCAAATCCTTCTGTCGCTTCATGTAATCCTAGACAGACTCCATGATGTTGAGATCAGGGCTCTGTGGGAGCCAAACCATCACTTTCAGGGCTTCTTGTTCTTCTTTACCCTGAAGATAGTTTGTAATGTCATTGGCTCTATGTTTGGAGTCATTGTCCTGTTGCAGAATTAATTTGGTGCCAATCACACATCTCCTGGATGGTATGGCATGATGGATAAGTATCTTCCTATATTTCTCAGCATTGAGGACACCATTGATCCTAACCAAATCTCCAACTACATTTACAGAATTGCAGCCCCAAACTTGCAAGGTACTTCCACCGTGCTAAGCTTTTCAATTATTCAGTGAACAAACTGCCTCCTGCTACTGCAAATTTTGACTCATCAGTCCAGAGCACCTGCTGCCATTTTTCTGCAACCCAGTTCCTATGTTTTCGTGAATAGTCAAATTACTTACCCATGTTTCCAAGTCTGAGGTATAGCTTTTGTGGCCGTATTCTAAGACCATTTCTGGCCAGTCTTCTCCAGACAGTAGATAGGTGTACCTGGGTCCCACTGGTTTCTACCAATTCTGTGCTGATGGCACTGCTGGACATCTTCCAGTGTCAAAAGAAAGTAAGCATGATGTGTTTATTCTGCAGCATTAGGTTCTTTGGCCGACCACTGCATCTACAGTCCTCAATGTTGCCCATTTCTTTGTGCTTCTTCAAAAGAGCTTGAACCCCCCCCCCCCAGTCTGCTTTAAAATCTTTGCCTGGGAGAGACCTTGTTGATGCAGTATAACTACCTTTTGTTTTGTTGCTGTGCTCAGTCTTGCCATGGTGTATGACCTGTGACATGAAACTGTCTTTCACAACTTCAGCTGAGTAGCAGTTTGGCTGTTCCTCACCCAGTTTTAAGTCTCCTACACTAGCGTATGCAACTGCGACACAAATCATATTGTAATTAAATGTTATTAAAAATTACCTTTCCTTTTCAATCCGCAGCCACTCAAATTTTCTAAAAATGCAATGGAATATGGCTACCTGGAGTTGTTCTGTACACAGAATGTGTACTGACCACCTCCAGAAACATTATTTCATGCTTGCGTGATTGGCTCACCAATTTTCCCAGAAGTATGCCTATGATTTCAGCATCCCCTGCAACAAAAATTTAATTTTTGGTGAGATACTCCCACTAGGAACACATCTAAAGGGATGCAGGCCCAGCAGATTTCCTCAATAAAGCTCTTCAGCTGCACAGCTGATGGATAATTATGAAACCACTCCCGTTAGACCCACTCAGAACAGAGGCACAGAGGAACAAACAGTGATTTTTTTCAGAATAACAAAAGGTAAGAATCTGCAGCAAAGTTTGTTATAATCCTTGCAATGTATGCAGATCACCCAGTATTTTTCTCAACAAAAGTGGAGTTACGCTTTAATGACTATACCTCAAACTACATATAAAATTGATGATTATTAGCACCTGCTTGGTATCCCTTTCCCGCCGAGCGTATGCACGTATGTGGCCTCGGCTTTCGGGCATCCTGGTACCGTTTTGTAGAGCCGGCGATTGGCTTTTCAGGGATAACAACTGATGCGGCTAAAAGCCGCTCAGTTGTTATCCCGGAGGAGCGGAAGGAGACATCCCCCCCTCCCGCCGCCTCCACCGCTCTTACCGGGCCTCCCGTCCCACCAGGAGACCCGATCTACGATCCGCCACCTCCAGTGCCTAGAGAGAGACTTAAACTAAGCCGCGAGTAGCTTCAATCCAGTCTCTTCAATGTAAACACGGAAGCGACGTCACAACGTCACTTACGGTTTACTCGGCTGCCAATGGCGCCGGTTTTAAAAAAATACACAGTATTCAGAATCGCCGTTTTCGGCGATCTGAATAATTTGAAGTGCAAGGAGGGATTGGGGGTCTTTTAGACCTCCGATCCCTCCATAAAGAGTACCTGTCACCACCTATTACTGTCACAAGGGATGTTTACATTCCTTGTGACAGCAATAAAAGTGATCAAAAAATTTCTTTGTTTTTAAAACACAATTTTATATTATAAAAATAAATAAAATAAATAAGATTTTTTTTTTAAAGCGCCCCCCACCCCGCAAGCATATGTAAACGGTGTTCAAATCACACATGTGAGGTATCGCCGCGATCATCAGAGCGAGAGCAATAATTCTAGCAATAGATCTCCTCTGTAACTCTAACCTGGTAACCGTAAAAAAAAATTAAGCGTCGCCTATGGAGATTTTTAGGTACCGTAGTTTGTCGCCATTCCACGAGTGCGTGCAATTATAAAGCATGACATGTTTGGTATCTATTTACTCGGCAAAACATCATCTTTCACATTATACAAAAAAATTGGGCTAAAGTTACTATTTCATTTTTTTTTAATTCCTGAAAGTGTATTTTTCCCAAAAAGTTGCGTTTAAAACACCGCTGCACAAATACCGTGTGACATAAAATATTGCAACAATCGCCATTTTATTCTCTAGATTCTCTGCTAAAAAATATATATATATAATGTTGGGGGGTTCTAAGTAATTTTCTAGCAAACAATACGGATTTTAACTTGTAAACACCAAATGTCAGAAATAGGCTTAGTCATGAAAGGGGTATATTTGGTTAATCATGAATCTGAATTTTTGCAAGTGTACAAAGTGCGCAAGTATGAGAACTGATGCTGAATGGAAGCCAAAGGGCAGTCACACCAAATATTGATTTGATTCAGATTTTTCTTCGGTTCGCCCACTGTGCATTTTGTAAATTGATAAAGATAAACCATTAAAATACATATATTTTTTAACCAATTGCCGACCACCGCACGCTGATATACATCGGCTGAATGGCACAGGCAGGCAAATGGGCGTACCTGTACGTCCCTTGGAATTTGCCGCCCAGCAGGCACGTGCATGCCCGCCGCCATTACTAGTAAAAAAAATAATAATAATAAAAATGCCATAAAAATACCCCCTATAACTTTTGCGCAAACCAATATACGCTTATTGCAATTTTTTTTCTCCAAAAATATGTAGAAGAATACATATCGGCCTAAAAAAAATTAAAATCGCAGAGATGATCAAATACCACCAAAAAAAAGCTCTATTTGTGGGAAAAAAAGGGCGTAAATTTTGTTTGGGTACAGCATCGCACGACTGCGCAATTGTCAGTTAAAGCGACGCAGTGCCGAATCGCAAAAAATGGCCTGGTCATTTAGCACCCAATTCTTCCGGGGCTGAAATGGTTAAAGAATTCTTACTTTACAGCATTTATTCACATCTGTCTTTTGCATATTACTGTATAAATTAAAACTTAGTTCTTCATGAAGATGTGAGCTGGTGAATATTCTTCATGGGGTACAATTCTCTTCTCTGTCTATGATAGACAGTCTTCTTGACTAACAAGGATGCTCAGCGATAGGGGGAGGTGGTTTTATTCCTAAATTTTAGAGGTAATGTCAAAATCTGAGTATAACTTCAGCTGCCTATACAGTATGTTTGGATCCAAATCTGTTTTAGAACAGAAGTGGGCCCTGGAAAATATCTCTTGGGTGGGCCCCCAATCCCCTACCACATTCACAATAACCCCACCACCTTGCCTTGTAAAAAGCATAAGAGGAATCATGATTTGTGTATAGCAACAACTATAACTCTAATGTAGTGCCCACCATGAGGTTAAGAAATTATTCCTACCTTCCTCTACTATGTTGCAGCCATGTAATTTAAAGGATAACTCCACTTTCATGGGGAAAAAAATAGCAAATAAAGAAAAAATAATATAGCATATACAATTGCGACACAAGTCATATTGTAGTTGAATTTTATTAAAGGGGTTGTAAACCCTGGTGTTTTTTCACCTTAATGCATCCTAAGCGTTAAGGTGAAAAAACATCTGGTAGTGACCGGCCCCCCAGCCCCCCCCCCCCATTTTTCTTACCTGAGCACCGTATTTCCCTCGGTGGGAACACGCTGTCCCTCTCTGCACGGGGTCCCGGCTCTTGATTGGATAGATTGATAACAGCGCAGCCATTGGCTCCCGCTGCTGTGAATCAAATCCAATGACGCGGGTGCCGGGGGGGGGAGTCCGGCATTCGTGTCTATGAACGCAAATGCTGGACTCAGGAGTGCGCCCGCAAGGTACCCCCTTGGGAGAGCGGTTCTCCTAGGGGGGTTATCTGATGTGGGGAGGAGCTGCGAGAGCCGCCGAGGGACCCCAGAAGTCGAGGATCGGGGCCACTCTGTGCAAAACGAGCTGCACAGTGGAGGTAAGTATGACATGTTTGTTATTTTATTTTATTTTTTAAAGGAAGTTTTACGATCACTTTAAAAATGACCTTTCCTTTTCAAACTGCAGCCACTGTAATTTTCTGGAAATGCAATGCAATTTGATTATCTGGAGTTGTTCTGTACACAGAATGTGTACTGAATACACCCCATAAACATAATTTCCTGCTTGTGTGATTGGCCCACTGATTTTCCCAGAAGTCTGCTCTAAAATTTTATACATTACCTGGAACAAAAATATCATTTTTGGTGAGATACTCCCAGTAGGAACAGGTCTAAAGGGATACAGGCCCAGCAGATTTCCTCATTAGTGCTCTGCAGGTGCTACAGCTGATTTATAATTATGAAACTACTCCTATTATATTCATTTTTCCACATGGGCACAGAGAAACATAGAGGGATTTCTTCAGAATAACAAAAGGTAGGAATCTGGTTGTTTCTAAACCTTGTAATGTACATAGATCACCCAGAGTGGAATGTTTTTGTCTCAACAAAAGTGGAGTTACGCTTTAAAGCTTTTCTTCACTACACAACAGATACCTGATTGGAGGAGAGGTCTACTTTTTTCTATTTTCCATTCAGATTTGTTCACCTGCAGCTTTACTGACTTATTACCATAGCTGTAGTACTTTGATAGTAATGGGTCCACGGCAGGATCCACTAATTTCCTGGACCGGTGGGCCTGGAGATAAATGGCTTTTCACTTCTGAAGTGCTAACTGGAAGGGCCACTGACTTGTGTCCCAGGCTTTTCCCGCTAGTGTAGTGGATGGCTTTTCACTTCTGTAGAGCTAACTGGAAGGGCCGCTGTCTTGTGTCCCAGGCTTTTCCAGCTAGTGTAGTGGCAGCCAGACAAACAGCAGCATTCACTCCTCTGGCCCAGTAAACTGTCTAGAGGTTGACTTTTTAAAGTTTATTGCAGATTATCTTGGATGGGGCTTAGGAAAGCTGTGGTATACTCTAGAATACAATGTGAGGGCACTCTTCTTAGCAGCTACTTCTTAGAACAGTCCCTTCAGCAGTAGGACATAAAGTGGACAGCACTGGGACACCATGTCCCAGGCCGGGCAAGTTATAATGTTAGTGCACCAGGAGTTAATAGCAGCAACCGTCACTACAATCCTTCTCTCAGGTCTGTACACTCAGTATCCTTGGGACTAAGATACTTCCCTCCAGACAGTGAAACTTTTAGCCCAGGTTCACACTGGGCTGCGAGAGTGAAGCCATGCGAGTTCAGCTGAATTTGCACGATTTCACTCCCGCTGGTCAGTCCTGTTTTGGGCCGCAATTACAGAGACATCTGTGCAGGTGCGGCGTTGCACTGATTAGGATGGTGCCATTTCCGGCAATTTGCGGCAAATACCGCCGTTTTGACATGCGATTTGGCATGCCAAATCGCATGTCAAAACGCACCAATGTGAACCAGGGCTTAGACAGGATCCCCAGTGAAACCCCTCTCATAGCTTCAAAGGATTGTGCAACAGGATACCCCCCCCCCAGTTATGCCCAGCTGGGACCTGGATTAGATAAGCAGAATCTACAGCTGAAATGCCTAGAAAGGCAGCAGCCCTTCTGGATGGGAACTTCTCCTCTAGGAGAAGAACCCTGTTCTCTGAGGCTCTAAACTTCTTATGCATTCTCCCAGCCACCATCAGGGCACACTTCCCAGAGATTGGCTAGTGCCACATAAATATTCAAGTTGTTCATTTGACTCTCACACTCACTACATTCTGGAAACCTCCAGATGACAGGGGAAGCAATCAAACCCGCATTTTGCAGAGCCCGTAGCAGCCCAGAGAAATCACATGCTGCTCTGCTGATCATAGGAGAGCCACAGAACTAAATTTGCCTAACCTAACTAGCAGCCTATCTGGTAGGGAGCTATACTTCTATAGTTAATGTGGTCCTGTCTGAGTGTAGTGAACATATTGAAATGTATTTTTCACTGGAGGTATTTGCCACTTATGCATTTTTTACATGCTCAGTTTAATTTCCCTAGGTTTTTGATGGTATTACATTAATGTTTGATACCGTATTTCCCGGTGTATAAGGTGACCGGGCGTTTAAGACGACCCCCTAATTTTACATTTTTTTTTGGATTTTTTGACGGTACTCACCGTATAAGACGACCCCCCTTCCGAGGCTTCCGACGCTTCATATTTCTTCCTTCTGGAGCCATATACTTCTTCGTTCTTGCTGGAGCCATATTCTTCTTCCTTCTTGCTGGAGCCAATCACGGCGAGCGATGTATTCTATTAATGAATACAAAGCCTGCTTGGATTGGCAGAGGCTGTAACATCATCAGCCAGTGCCTCTCTGACTCTCAAAGCCAACATACAGTAGCCTGCTCGGATTGGCAGAGGTTGTTACTCCAATCTGAGCAGGCTCTGTATTCATTTGAATACATCGCTCACCGGGATTGGCTAAGTGGTATATACTGTACAGTATGTAGCCGAAGCTACATACAGTATTACCGCACATCTAGCAGGCATCCGAGCAGCTGACCCGGCGTATAAGACAACCCCTGCTTTTTGGGCAATTTTTTTAACTGTAAAAGGTCGTCTTATATGCCGGAAAATACGGTAATTCAACATTTTTACTGACTCTAGTTGAATGGCCCTAGGCAGTCTAGCATTTAATCTTCTCTAGAATGTTTCAGTTAATATTTCCACTGAATTTTAATTTTGATGTATTGATGAGTTTGTGAAGTAGAGCTCAGTTTCATGTAAATCAACTCTAAACTCTAAAAATTATAGTTAACGTGCTGTTATATGAATGCGTTGCCTTGAATATTTTGAGTTTCTGACCCAGAACAAGCATAGATATAAGGTATTCAGATTTTTTCAGTTTCTAGTCTTAGTTTGATCTCTGACTCCAAAGTACTGTAGCCATACATATAGTATTTTCCAAAGGAGGCTAGCAATTGTAGTTTGTATATATATCTTGTGGCATTTGTATTTTAAATAGCAACAGAAAGTGTCAAACAATGTTAAACATTATAAAATGCAACTTAAATAGTGTCATGCACCAATGAAAGTCAATTAAGCTTTTCAATGACATGGCCAGGCATAGAACCTGATTATAAACTGCACCCCACAAAGATCTGTGGTCATAGAGGTGACACTGCTTTTATATACATCATTACTCTATATGAATGACATTGTAAAAAAAAATTCTCCTAGACCAAAACTATTCTGAGCTAGCTAAACAAAAAAAAAAAAAAATGCCAGAAGCAGGTGCAATTGTCTGTAGTTTTTCACACACCAATACTTTTATTAAAGTATTGTACCTCTGCTTCAAAAGCCATGAAACACTTAACTCAATAATATTGAGTAACTTCACACCTGCTCCCAATGGTCTCATAGAGACAGTGGCTGATAATATAGATGAAATTGCCTGAGGGTCTTAGCTGAGTTTCAAAGGCACATTTCTCCCTGTGACAAACCAATAGTTTTTGTAAATGATATGAAAGAAATTGGCTCTAGTCCCATTTCAAATATCTTTTATTTATCGTGATTCTCTGCTATTTCCTCTGTAGTATTAATTTATGGAAATATGCAAAAACTGCCACTATGTCATCTGTGCCATCATACTGATGAGAGCGTTAGCATAATAACTGTAAATAAAAGAGGAAAAAAATCTGAGCCTAGAATCAGGTAATAATCTTCAATTTTCTTTTAAACCTATACTTGGGAGACAATAAAAAGAAAAGCCATGCTGCATGCTTTTATTTATTTATTTTTCTTCCTGGAGGGAATTCCTCCAAGATTATTTTTTCACATTTTACTCTGCCTTGCTACACAAATAGATTATGAACGTTGTAGGAATGGTGTTTATAAATCTAATAATAAAATAATAATACATTTTATGTGTTTTGTTAGAAAAATAGAATAAAATCTTATGCCAAATTATTGGTAATCCAGCAAACCTACATGAGCTTCCATGACCCCATTCAATCTTCTTTTTATTGTCCTATTTTTCTCAAATAAAAAATAAAAAATTGTATTTCACACTTGTTCATAGTTTCCAAAAGAGTTGTTGGCTCTGTGAAAAATGTAAATTAAAGGTTTAATTTTCGTATTTTCATTATTTGGCAACTAGTGTCCCTTTATTGTAAATGACATCCCTTTCATGCACCCTTTCCCTGTCCCATCTGATTTGCAGGAGGAGCTGAGGCTATTGTCAGGTCAATTACCATTCAGTTAACCAGGCACTGGAATTGATTATTTGCTAGGGAGGGTATCAGGTTAGGATCCTTTTCAAGTCAACAAAACCCGTTTGTCTTTAAATTATAAATTACAAAAGGCAATATATTAAATCAAAACAAATTAGACCTGCCTTGACCAATTCTTGGTCATTAGATTAGGGTGACTTATTACAGTTACTTGTGTAGCCATAATTGATGGGGTGTGTTCCTAAAACTTAAAGGGACAAAAGAAGATGAAAGAACATCTTCAACACAAATTTAGTTTATTTTGACTAAATACTACTAGATATACCCTAATATACATAGAGAAGGAGAACCACTCACAGACATGGGGAACCCTACACATGATACACAATATTTCACTCAGTGGCTCAACTGAAGAGTAAATAAAAGCTCTTTATGTAAATAGGATAGTATATAACTACTAGGGATGAGCTCGGTGTTCGAGTCGAACATACGTTCGACTCGAACATCGGCTGTTCGACCGTTCGGCGAACATCGAACGATTTGGGCCGTTCGCGCCAAATTCGAGTGACGCGAACGGCCCACAATACACTGCGCCATCGCAGTGCAATCCCGGCGCTGTGATTGGCCAAGCATGCACTGTGACCCCGCATGCTTGGCCAATCACAGCGCCGGCAGCTAGGAGAGCCATAATTGGCCACAGGCAGGTTGCCTGTGGCCAATTATAGCTCAGGGGGTTTAGCACACGCCCCACACTATAAAAGGCCGCCAGCGCGGCAGCCTTGTGTAGTGTGTTCCGGTGCAGGGAAAGAGAAGGATAGGCAGGGACAGTGTTGATATTCTTTGTGCTATTCTTGTGTGCAGGGAGATAGAAGGATAGGCAGGGAGAGTGTCAGTGTCATATTCTTTGCTAAACCTTGTGTGCAGGGAGAGAGAAGGATAGGCAGGGGACAGTGTCAGTGTCATATTCTTTGCTAAACCTTGTGTGCAGGGAGAGAGAAGGATAGGCAGGGAGAGTGTCAGTGTCATATTCTTTGCTAAACCTTGTGTGCAGGGAGAGAGAAGGATAGGCAGGGGACAGTGTCAGTGTCATATTCTGTGCTAAACCTTGTGTGCAGGAAGAGAGAAGGATAGGCAGGGAGAGTGTCAGTGTCATATTCTTTGATAAACCTTGTGTGCAGGGAGAGAGAAGGATAGGCAGGGGACAGTGTCATATTCTTTACTAAACCTTGTGTGCAGGGAGTGAGAAGGATAGGCAGGGAGAGTGTCAGTGTCATATTCTTTGATAAACCTTGTGTGCAGGGAGAGAGAAGGATAGGCAGGGGACAGTGTCAGTGTCATTGTTGCTAAGCCTACTGCACAGTATACACCTGAAGCTAGCCCTTATTGCTGTGTTTTCCTGGTGTGTTGCACTAACAGGCATTTGCAGCACTTACAGCGGGCGGAGTGTGCCTCCTGCACATTATACACCTGAAGCTAGCCCGTATTGCTGTGTTTTCCTGGTGTGTTACACCAACAGGCATTTGCAGCACGTACAGCAGGCGTAGTGTGATTCCTGCAAAATATACTCCTGAAGCTAGGCCTTATTGCTGTGTTTTCCTAGTGTGTTACACCAACAGGCATTTGCAGCACTTACAGCAGGCGGAGTGTGCCTCCTGCACATTATACACCTGAAGTTAGCCCGTATTGCTGTGTTTTCCTGGTGTGTTACACCAACAGGCATTTGCAGCACTTACAGCAGGCGTAGTGTGATTCCTGCAAAATATACTCCTGAAGCTAGGCCTTATTGCTGGTTTTCCCATCTCCTTGCAGGCCATTATAATGTCTGGAAGGCAAACAAGGAGAGGCAGACAGTCAGGAGCCAATAAAAGAGGGCAAGCAGGCTCTGTGTCTAGAGACAAAAGTGCTGGTCGTGGACGCGGTGCATCGCCATCAGCACGTGGCCATGGGACACGCTTGTCCTTCTTTTCGGCAGCTGGACGTGTTGAGCCGCATCATGCCGAAGACTTGGTAGAGTGGATGACCAAGCCCTCCTCATCCTCCTCATCCTCTCTTACCCAGGCTCAGGGTACTGGCAAAGCAGCTGCCAAAGCGTCCTCTTCCCTGGTATCAATGTCATCATCAGTCACTCCTTCCCTAGACAACCATGTCCTCCTGAGGAGTCCCCCGAACTGTTTGAGCACAGTGTTGGGTACATGCTCCAGGAGGATGCCCAGCGTTTTGAAGGGTCTGATGATGATACCCAGCTAGAGGAAGGCAGTAGCGTGAGAGCAGAGAGAGGGGATGCTCAAGAAGGACACCAATCTGGCAGTCATGTTCCAGCAGCTGCAGCATACTGCCAGATTGGCTCCAGTGATGAGGAGGGAGGGGATGATGAGGTCACTGACTCCACGTGGGTGCCTAATAGGAGAGAGGAGGAAGAGGAGGAGGCACATCTCCAACGAGGCAGGATGCCATCGGGGGGCCAGCGTAAGGGCAGCACACCGACGGAATCACACCGCAGAGCTCCGCCTGTGCAGGACGCTGCCTCTGCCCGTTATTCAAAAAGTTCTTTGGTGTGGGCCTTTTTTGAGTCGAGTGCATCAGATCACACAGCTGCTGTTTGCAACATATGTCTCAAGCGTATATCGCGTGGCCAAAACATCACCCGCTTGGGCACCACATGCTTGACCAGACATATGTTGACCTGCCATGCAGCTCGTTGGCAAGCCTACCTTAAAGACCCACACCAAAGAACAAAGCGGACCTCTCCTTGCACCGCATCAGCTGGGATCTCCAACCCCACTATACCTTCAGTCCACTCTGAAACCTGCACTGAGAGGAATGAAGATGTAGAATTAGGTGTGTCACAGCCAAGTACTTGCGGGCACTCTGCTAGCAGTACACCGACGTCCGATTCTAGCAGGCAAATTTCCCTGCCCCAGCTGCTGGACCGTCGAAAGAAGTTCACTCCCAGCCATCCACATGCCCAGCGGTTGAATGGTAGCTTGGCAAAATTGCTAGCGCTTCAACTGCTGCCTTTTCAGTTGGTAGACTCGGCCCCCTTCCGTGAGTTTGTGCAATGTGCGGTTCCTCAGTGGCAGGTTCCCAAACGCCACTTTTTCTCACGGAAGGCGATTCCGGCTCTCTACCGGCATGTGGAAGGCAATGTCTTGGCCTCGCTGGACAGGGCGGTCAGCGGTAAGGTGCATATTACCGCTGACTCATGGTCCAGCAGGCATGGACAGGGACGTTACCTTTCTTTCACGGCCCATTGGGTCACTCTTTTAGCAGCTGGGAAGGATGCAGGACAAGGTGCAGTAGTGTTGGAGGTTGTTCCGCCGCCACGCCTCCAAAATGCTACTACTGGTTGTGACACACCTCTCTCCTCCACCCCCTCCTCTTCTTCTTCCTCCATGGCCTCTTCCTGTGCTTTGTCCCTGGAACCAGCGGTGCTCCGTAGGCGTTCAAGGGGCTACGCAAGTACGCAGGCAAAAAGATGCCATGCCGTGCTTGCGCTGGTGTGTTTGGGGGACAGGAGCCACACTGGGGCAGAGGTTCTGTCTGCTCTGCAGGGGCAGGCTGAGAGGTGGTTGATGCCATGCCAGCTTAAGCCAGGAATGGTGGTTTGCGACAATGGCACCAACCTCCTCTCCGCCCTCCGACAGGGACAACTGACCCATGTGCCCTGTGTGGCTCACGTCCTTAACCTGGTGGTGCAGCGGTTCTTGGGCAGGTACCCAGGCTTACAGGATGTCCTGAGGCAGGCCAGGAAAGTCTGTGTGCATTTCCGCAGATCTTATAATGCCAGTGCTCGCCTGGCTGAGCTGCAAAAGGAGTTGAACCTGCCCAAGAACCGCCTTATATGTGACATGCCCACCAGGTGGAACTCAACGTTGGCCATGCTGCAGCGGCTGCACATGCAGCAGAGGGCCATCAATGAGTACCTGTGCGACTACCGCACCAGGACAGGGTCAGGGGAGCTTGTTGTTTTTTCACCACGCCAGTGGGGCATGATCAGGGATGCATGCACTGTCCTGGCACCATTTGAGGAGGCCACGAGGATGGTAAGCAGTGACAGTGCATGCATCAGTGACACTGTACCTCTTGTCCACCTGTTGGAACATACGCTGCGTGGAACAATGGACAGGGCACTTGAGGCAGAACAGAGGCAGGAAGAGAAGGACTTCCTTGCCTCTCAAGGCCCCCTTTACCAAGACAGTGTTCCTTCTGTCCCACCCATCGCACAGGAAGAGGAGGAGGAAGAGGAGGAGGAGGATTGTGTCAGCATGGAGGTGGAGCCTGGCACTCAGCATCATCAGCATCAGTCTTTTAGGGATGATTTATAGTCCCAAGAAACCCGTGGACTTGTACGTGGCTGGGAGGAGGTGGCTGCGGATCATGTCGTCCTTAGTGACCCAGAGGACTCCGGACCGAATGCCTCAGCTAACCTATGCTGCATGGCCTCCCTGATCCTGCAAAGTCTGCGGAAGGATCCTCGTATTCTTCGGATCAAGGAGAGGGACCATTACTGGCTGGCCACTCTCCTAGATCCATGGTACAAGGGTAAGGTTGCGGACCTTATCTTACCGTCGCAGAGGGAGCAGAGGATGAGACAACTCCGGGAGGCCTTGCAGAAAGGTCTGTGCAACGCGTTCCCAGAGACTGGGAGGTTACAAACTCCTGGTCCTGGACAACGAGTTGCTTAGGCTTCGGTCAGTCAAAGAAGGAGCGGTGGGGATGGTGGCCGTCTGACTGATGCGTTCAGACAATTCTATAGTCCGCAGGGCCAAGGTATGATCAGTTCCAGCAACCATCGCCAGCGTCTAATATACATGGTGCAGGAATACCTAGGGGCAAGGTCAGACTTGGACACCTTCCCCACCGAAAATTCTCTGGCTTACTGGGTCTTGAGGATGGATCCTTGGCCAGAGCTTGCACAGTATGCAATTAAGCTACTGGCCTGTCCTGCATCCAGCGTTCTTTCAGAACGCACATTCAGTGCTGCTGGAGGATTTGTCACGGATCACAGGGTGCGCCTGTCCACTGACTCGGTTGATCGACTGACTTTCATAAAGATGAACCAGTCTTGGATCACCACCAGCTACCAAACACCTGAAGCTGATATAACAGACTAATTTATTTTCAAATGTCACATCCCTTTAAGACTGATGCTGATGCTGAGAGACTGTCCTGTTATGTTGACTGACTATCCTCCTCCTCCTCAATGATCCGATTGATGATGATAGCTTGGAAGAACATTTTTGTTTCTGGGTGCCGCCACAAGTGGCTAAGGCCCAATTTTTCAGCCCCTGTTTAACAGGGGCGTGTTATTACAATTTTTTATGCAATGCTTTGCAGCAGGGCTCATTCCTGCACTCCAACTAGAGTATCTGGGAGAGGTTGCAGTGTCGTGGCACCAGCACCAGTGGCTAAGGCCCAATTTTTCAGCCCCTGTTTAACAGGGGCGTGTTATTACAATTTTTGATGCAATGCTTTGCAGCAGGGCTCATTCCTGCACTCCAACTAGAGTATCTGGGAGAGGTTGCAGTGTCGTGGCACCAGCACCAGTGCCTAAGGCCTCGTACACACGACCGATTTTCTCGTCGTAAACAGTCAAGAAAAGTGCCGCAAGAGTTTTTTTGTCTAGAAAAACGTTCGTGTGTATGGTTTTACGACGAGAAACTTGACGAGAATCTCGACGAGAAAATAGAGAACCTGCTCTCTATTTTCTCGTCAGGATTCCAGATTTCCTCGTCGTGTTTCTCGTCGGCCTGTTTTGTGACGAGAAAATGGTTCGTGTGTATGCTTTTACGACTCTTCCAAAAGCGCGCATGCTCACAAGCAACTATGAGACGGGAGCGCATCTTCTGGTAAAACAAGCCTTCATAATGGAGAGAGCACATTCGTCACGCTCATAAATATTTCATCGTTTAAATGTTCTGCATTGAATTCTTCGTTAGAATGTTACATTAATCAAAACGAGAGACCTTCTTTTGCTGCTGATATTCACACAGAGTTCTGCCTTATTTTTAACCTTTTTCATGCTGCTCTTTATAAGATTTATGTGTATTATATCGTGCAAGTTTTTAGGAATAATTTAAATGGTTAGATTTTTCAAAATGATGTTAATTATAATTTCTCAATGTTTTGATAGCGATCTCCCATTTAATTTTCTAATCTATAATTTTAAAATTTCACACCATGTTTTTGAGCTAATCAGATTTAGTTATTCTTTTGGGGGGGGTGATATCTGTGCCTTTTATTGTCAGTCAAATGTATCTGCTTACTCCAAAGCTTGTTTTTTTTTATTTAAAAATACACATAGTCAAGTATGAACTTAAACAAAAAACACATTTATTCATGTTTATAAATTAAATAAAGAGAAGGCAGCGCTGGAGAAGCTGCTGCCATTTGTGCATCCCAGGGACCCCAGAGCACACAGCAACCCTGTGTGGACACTAAAATTGGGAGCTTGAGAAGGCCCACATTTCAGAACACAATCTGATGCTGGCCTCCCAGAGGTCAGGAACAGCAGCAGGTGAGATATATGTCCCAAGTGTGTGGTACTACAACAGGCTGCCTTCTGTCCGACCAGTGCGACCACAATGAAGCAAGGCCATCACTTCCTCTTCTTCCTGGCAACCTTCCCTGCAGCCTTTCCTGAAGCCTTTCCTGAAGCCTTTCCTGCAGCCTTTCCTGCAGCCTTCCTTCTTCGTTTAGCTGGAGGCTGGCCCACTGGAGGGGTACTCCTGTCAGGAGGAGGAGGTGGAGGTGTAGCAGAAGGGGGTGGGGCAGAAGGTGGAGGTGTAGCAGAAGAGGGTGGGGCAGAAGGTGGAGGTGTAGCAGAAGGGGGTGGGGCAGAAGGTGGAGGTGTAGCAGAAGGGGGTGGGGCAGAAGGTGGAGGTGTAGCAGAAGGGGGTGGGGCAGAAGGTGGAGGTGTAGCAGAAGGGGGTGGGGCAGAAGGTGGAGGTGTAGCAGAAGGGGGTGGGGCAGAAGGTGGAGGTGTAGCAGAAGGGGGTGGGGCAGAAGGTGGAGGTGTAGCAGAAGGGGGTGGGGCAGAAGAGGAAGGTGGAGGTTGAGGTTGGGTCAGTTGGGCCACCTCACATATGGTGGTATTGGGGGTAATTTGCTCCATCACCCCCTTGTTGAGCAAGGTGATGAGCAGGGGTTCGCATAGGAGGCGTTGCTCCATGCTCATCACCTTGAACTTAGCCTCCACTAGGCCGGCAATGGCCTCTTCAGGGGATGTGGGCTCCTTGAGGGTGGCATGGGCCTCTTTAATAAGGGCCATTGCTGCCTCACTGGTGGTCCTGTCCCTCCTGCCTCTTTTGTGAAGCCTGATGGGAGGCACCTGGGATCTGGTGCTTCTCCTTTGCCCTGCCACCTCCTGTCTGCCACTGGGCCCTGCCACCTCCTGGCTGCCACTGGGCCCTGCCACCTCCTGGCTGGTACTGGGCCCTGCCACCTCCTGGCTGCCACTGGGCCCTTCCTCCTCCTGCCTGACAGTTTCCAGACCCTCCTCCTGGCTGATTTCATCCTGTGTATGAAAAAGAAACATAGTTTAATATGTTGGTTTAATCTTTGCATCAAACTTTGTAATCCTGATGGAAGCAATTAGAATGTAAATGCATAAATCCTTGCTTTAAATTTACCACTACATCAGCTTGACTATTTACCACACAATTAAGTGCAGAAGAATGTCTACAGATCATGATTTCACTTGTGGAATACAAAATAATGTATGTTTCTCATCCTGACATATTTGGGAAACATTAATTTTATCCCACTACATTTTCAGTTAATACTATACCTGGCTCCAGATGGACAAATCAGGATCATCCAGGATGGCTGCCTCCTCTTGCTCCAGAGAAGGCTCAGGTTGGCTGCAGGGAAGTCTGGGGGGAAGAGTGGAGAGTGATGGCCTTGGCTCAATGTGGTCATCCAGGAAGGACATCCTGCTGTAGTACCACAAAACCGGGACATAAACATCATCTGCTGCTGCTCCTGACCTCTGAGAAGCCAGCACCTTAGAGCGTTCAGTCCTGTAGGTACCTCTCAAGCTCCCAATTTTAGTGTCCACTTGTTTTGCTGTGGCTGTGGGCACCTTGGTATGCACAAATGGGAGCAGCTTCTCCAGCGCTGCTTTTCTCACCCCTTTTTTTTTATGGATGGGGTTTTTGGTCTCCCACAGAGCCGGCAGCTCCCTTACCCGGTCAATAAATTCCGCCAGGAACTCTTTGTCGCTAATAAAGACATTCATATTGTATCTGCAAGTAAAATAAATTATATTTAAATAATGTGAGGCAAACAGTCTAACCTCATTCACATCCTAGTCACCATATATATCCTCCACCAATCTCAAGACAGTATAGGCCAACAATTTTTACAAGTCTCACAAAATCACATACCTTCGTTCGCACGTCCGTCACTTGAACTCCTCTCTCCGCACACCGAACGTACTATAGTCACATGTGTGTTTGCTATATACACACCACGCATGCGTCCAAATTCGAACACGTCGCTCCGCACACGTCGCCCGCCCATGACGTTCTAACTAACATCTTTTCCCCGCCCCTTCTCTTTCGGCGCGCAGACAGATATGGCGGAGTTACAGCAGGTGTCTGATAATTCCGCAACTAGCGAGGAGACAAGCCCGGAGACCGAGGACACGTCACGATCAAGGAGGAGATTCAAGGCATCGAATATGTCTTTGGCGGAGATGGCGGAGATGGTGGACATCTTGGTCAAGGCTGATTATGATGCCAAGCATGGGCCGTATAGCAAACCAAATAGAAGGAAGGCCAAAATCCTCACTAAAGTTGTGAAGAGTCTGAGGGCGAAGTTCGGGGTGAAACGCTCAAATGAGCAGCTCAGAAAGAGGTGGTCAGACCTCAAACTGAGGGAGCCAGACCAGTTGAGGAGCATAAAGAGGATGCTCGCTAAAAGTAAGTAAAATGACGACCTTTCTGCTATTAATCTTTTTAGAAACTGACATTTTTTTTTTTTTTATCATATTGGACTCCCTTCCAAAATGTAATATTTTGAACTAGGTTGGGCACAGTAATCGTTCGTTACGTTACCGACACTTCGTTCGGCCACTATCCACGGTTTTGGCTTATTTTAGACCCCCAAAAGTAATTAGACATCTGCCATTTTTGATCAAGTATTGTGGATAATTTTTAAGTCTAGATGATGTGTTTGTAAGGAGAATGAAATGCAAACTTTAATCAGTGTAAAGGAGAGGACACTCAGCAGCTGCTTCCACATCTGTACTTTGGAGCACTATAGTGTGGGCCACCAGACCCGCCTTTTTTGGGTGTCCCACACAGGTGCATCAGAGTTTATTTGTGGTGCCTCCATGTCCAAAAAATTACATCCAAATGTGAATACTAAACATATTTGGGGTCATAAATAATGCATTTTTCTTTAAATTCCGCACAAACACACACTTGTACCCCACTTCCAAACAATTTAGCCTGTTTTAAGTTTAAAAATGAGATTTTTACAGTGTGATACATAGACCTTTGGTTTTATTCTCATAGGGGAGAGAAGACTGGGAGGAGGACACTCCAGGGAGCACATGCACCCCACAACTTCCAAGCAACCCCAAACTCCCAAAGATCCACAACCGAAAGATGTGCAGGAAGTTGAGGTGGAGGAAGGAGAAGTGCAGGAAGGAGAGGTGGATGACGTTGTGGATCTGGTCACCACAACAGGTCAGTATCTGACACCACAGCTTAAGGTAAGCGAGGTAGGCCTGCAGAGTTTTATTAATTTTTTTTAATGGTTTTTAGGGGATGGAAATGTTGTGAAGGATAGCACACCGTTCTCTGCTGACAGTGCCCTCCGCCTCATCCAGCAAGTGATGGAATGTAGCACGGAACTGGACCTAATTAAACAAAGAATCCATGTGATGGAACAAACATTTAAAGACATTCTCGATGTTTTGGGGAGAATTCAATAAGCCATCCAAACACATTTGTTTTTACATGTTTGTTTTTATATTTTTACTAATTTTTTGAGTAACAAAGCAGCCAAAAATTGAATATGCACACAGTGTGTGAACATGTGCTATCTGCCATCAGGGGATATCCATGTACGTCTTTTGTGGGTGCAACCCCTTCCTCGTATCAAAAGTCGGTGAACTGAGGAAGGGGATGCACCCCCAAAACACGTCCATTGATCACCCCTGATGGCAGATAGCACATGTTGACAATAGGGATCAGGATTGTAAACTTCCTATTTGCAAAAAAGTAAAAATGTGTGCATATTGAATTTTTGGCTGGGCAAGGGGTGGCAGGACCCCATATTAGGACGGGCACATAGAGACATAGTTTGTGTAACTGAATGTCTCAGATTGCTCAGAGGTATCCAATGTTGTCATTTTAGAAATGCAAGTGGTATTTTTGTATTTTCATAAGCCAACATTTGCCGGGTTGTGGCCAGGCCAACCCCAAAGTAAAACAAAAAAAAATGTGCAGAGAGTAAAAAATTTGACCACAAACAACGTGTAGCTTCTTTTTATAATACTCTCTAAGCTTATTTGGTTCTTTTGTAAGGTAACATAGTGAAATTGGTTGTTATTTACTAAAGTAAAATACACTTGCCACTACAAATGCACAAAGACAAACTAGGAGACAGGAAAGAACAAATAATTAAAGGTTTAAACAAGATTTTTATTGGGATACTTAGACATAGGCTGGCATAGGAATTGCCCCCCTACCCGTGAAATACTCCATGTATTTGTCCCGAACCACACGGGCATTTTGGGGGGGCAAGCCAAGACGGGCAGATTCCAGGCCCGGAAGGGGATTTGCAGGGGAAAGTACAGCCTCTGGCAAAACTGAGGCCATATATGAATTAGATTTGCGGCAAAGAAAATTGTGTAGCACACAGCAGCATAACACTACATAGTTTATTTTGTAGTCCGCCAAGTGGATGGAAGTCATAAAAAGGCGGAACCGGCTGGCCATTATGCCGAAGGCATTTTCAACGACTCTTCGGGCCCTGGCCAGCCGGTAATTGAACACACTCTTCTCTGGGGTCAGGGTCCTCTGTGGAAATGGCCTCATAAGATGCCGTCCGAGTCCGAAGGCTTCATCAGCCAAGAAAACAAAGGGGAGTCCTTCAATATTCCCTGCATCCGGTGGCAATGCAAGGTCGTCACTCTGGAGACGGAGGGCAAACTCCGTCTGGATGAAGGATCCCCCATCGGACATCCGGCCATTCTTCCCTACATCAACATAGAGGAATTCATACCGTGCTGACACCACCGCCATCAGCACAATGCTATGAAACCCCTTGTAATTGTAGTAGTAGGATCCAGAACGGGGTGGCGGCACGATGCGGACGTGCTTCCCGTCTATGGCACCACCGCAGTTGGGGAAGTCCCACTGCGTGGCAAACTCCGATGCCACAGTCTGCCATTCCTGTGGCGTGGAAGGAAGCTGTGGAGTGAAACAAGATGAAATAATATTAGAAAAACAAAGGCATACATTACAAGCAAATTCTAGACCAAAAAATTAGAGACCAACATCAATCTAATTATACGTTTATTAAGGTGTGTAAAAAAAGTATAATGGAAGGCTCATTTATCATATTCATCACCCCCTCTGATGGGCCATTACTAAATTATTTTGGGGGGGGGGGAGATGTGTTTGGCCACAGGATAGCATTGCAGTGGCGGTGCGTCCAGAGTGGGCGCTGGAGCACTGTCCCCTCTCTCCTGTGCCCATCACTCAGAACAATACATAGGTTCATGCGTTGCATGAACCTATGTATTGTCTATGCCGCACACTATTCAGGTGGATGGCCTCTTGTAAAGCGACCGACATATGAATAATTGCGTCATTTAGGGGGTTAAAATTGCAGAGCAGAAACAGGTATTAAAAAAGTCTTGCAAATTACAACCTGAGGGATGTAATTGGCTTCCTCAAAGAAAAATCGGGGACGCAAGGAGGGGGCATTCCTTGTGTAAACACTGACAGGCTGCTCTGGCAATCATGTTCACCAAGTCTGTTTAATGGTAACATGATTGGCTGATGCAACATGAAGGGAAGGAGAAGACATCAAGGACAGAAGAAGGATGGCGCTGACCACAAGAAGGTAAGTGCAGGGCTGGGGGGAAACTGGCTGCATTAGAGGGGACTAAATGGCTGCATTGGAGGGGACAACTGGGGGCGTTTATTAGGCAACAGAGCAAAAAAGGAGGAAGTTTATTTCCGAAATTGGGGTTGGAACCCCCCAACATTTGGAGCAACAGGCGCCCCTGCTGGAAAAGTTATTGAGGGGAAATATTTAGGGAGGATAAAAAAGGGGCAATCTAAAGCTTCCAACATGCATGGGGACAAAGGGGACATTCTCAGCATATTACAATCATGGTAATTAGGGAAGGATGAAAGAAATACAATACATTAGCATACATGTAATACATAAAATGTGATGTTAAGGGAGAAAACTTACCCTAATATAGTCCTCCTGCAGGACTTGTATAATAGCAGAACAGGTGTCTGGGATTATGAGGCCCAGAGCCTGGGGGGAGATGCCTGTGGTGAACTTCAAGTCCTGAAGACTTCTCCCTGTCGCCAGGTAACGCAACGTGGCGATGAGCCTCTGCTCAGCACTGATGGCTTCCCGCATAACGGTGTCCTTCCTGGTAATATAGGGGGACACCAAAGCCAACAGTTCCTGAAAAACGGGGTCAGACATCCTCAGAAAATTCCTGTAGTCCTCAGGATTATTCTCGACGATCTCCCGCAGCAGAGGCATGTGGCAGAATTGGTCCCGCTGGAGCAACCAATTCTTGGTCCATGAACTCCTCCTCACACCATTCATGGACTGGTCTTGGTCCAAAACAAGCAGACCAACACCAAGCGCACGCACAGCACGAACTCGACGACGAGAACGTCCAGGCGACATGGCTAGGAAACGGTCGTCTAATCAGAACGTACAGAACAAAACGCACTTTAGAACAGCAAGGCCTATGAATAACGAAATAAAATTCAGAAACGAACAGGCAAGAACGCACTGTAAAACAGATACGACCTGCCTAGATGCCCTGAAAGTCAAGATACGAACCCACAAGCACAAACTGAACGGCAGAAAACGATCTGAAAAGTACGAAGACTGAAAAGCGCGAATCGTCTCTTCCCAAACTTTTACTTCACACGCGGTAACACGAGATCAGCAAAAGCAGCCCAAGGGGTGGCGCCAAGAAAAAAGATCTTCCCCTTTATAGTGCCGTCGTACGTGCTGGACGTGAGCGCAGAGAACCACGAGGAAATTGGAAAATGACAGTGTGTACGCATAGAAAGCTTGACGAGAAAATCGACAAGCTTAACAAGAATCTCGTCGAAAAAAACGACGTGTTTTTTACGACGAGAAAATCGGTCGTGTGTACGAGGCCTGAGGCCCAATTTTTCAGCCCCTGTTTAACAGGGGCGTGTAATTACAATTTTTGATGCAATACTTTGCAACAGGGCTCATTGCTGTGCTCCAAGTACAGTATCTGTGAGGGGTTGCAGTGTTGTGGCACCAGTGCCTAAGGCCCAATTTTTCTGCCCCTGTTCAACAGGGGCATGCAATTACAATTCTTGATCTAATAATTCACAGGAGGGCCCATTCCTGCACCCACTAAGAGTAACTGTGAGGCCTTACAGTGTTGTGTCAACACCACCACCACCACCACCAAAGGCCCAATTTTTCAGCCCCTGTTCAACAGGGGCATGCAATTACAATTCTTGATCTAATAATTCACAGCAGGGCCCATTCATGCGCCCCCCAAGAGTAACTGTGAGGGCTCACAGTGTTGTGGCAACACCAACATGTAAGGGGCAAATTTCAGCAGAGTATATATGGCAGGCCCCTACTTTCAAACATCCAACTTACAAATGACTCCTCCTTGCAAACGGAAGGATACAACAGGAAGTGAGAGGAAATCTACCCATAGGAAGGCAAATTCTCTCCTGTAAGAGTTAATATGGGAAAAAAGTGTCTCCTCTCCACTGATGCTTTATCACCAATTCTTGTTTCAATAAAAACCCCAAATTTTCAAAAAACATTTGTCATTAGGACGGAAAGTGAGGTGAACTGTTCTGAACAGGTGCACACTGCACAGACAGCAAAACAAATGTTACAGGGGTGATAACCCTTCCCTATGTTTTCCAAAAAGCTTAAAAATAGATTTTTTGGCTGGAGCTACACTTAACCACTTAAGCCCCGGACCATTTGGTAGCTAAAGGACCAGAGGTGAATTCAGAATTTTGCACTGCGCTGCTTTAACTGTAAATTGTGCGGACATGCAATGTTGTACCCAAACGAAATTTGCGTCCTTTTCTTCCCACAAATAGAGCTTTCTTTTAATGGTATTTGATTGCCTCTGCGATTTTTATTTTTTGCGATATAAACGGAAAAAGACCGAAAATTTCGAAAAAAAATGATATTTTCTACTTTTTGTTATAAGAAAAATCGAATAAACTCAATTTTAGTCATACATTTAGGCCAAAATGTATTCAGCCACATGTCTTTAGTAAAAAAAATGTCAATAAGCGTATATTTATCAGTTTGCGCAAAAGTTATAGCGTTTACAAACTAGGGTACATTTTCTGGAATTTACACAGCTTTTAATTTATGACTGCCTATCTCATTTCTTGAGGTGCTAAAATGAGAGGGCAGTACAAAACCCCCCCAAATGACCCCATTTTAGAAAGTAGACACCCCAAGGAAATTGCTGAGAGGCCTGTTGAGCCCATTGAATATTTTTTTTTTTGTCCCAAGTGATTGAATAATGACAAAAAAAAAAAAAAATTACAAAAAGTTGTCACTAAATGATATATTGCTCACACATGCCATGGTTATATGTGGAATTGCACCCCAAATACATTCTGCTGCTTCTCCTGAGTACGGGGATACCACATGTGTGGGACTTTTTAGGAGCCTAGCCACGTACGGGACCCCGGAAACCAAGCACCGCCTCCAGGATTTCTAAGGGCGCAAATTTTTGAATTTACTCCTCACTACCTATCACAGTTTTGAAGGCCATAAAATGCCAAAATAGCACAAAACCCCCCCAAATTACCCCATTTTGGAAAGTAGACACCCCAAGCTGTTTGCTGAGAGGCATGGTGAGTATTTTACAGCTCTCATTTGTTTTTGAAAATGAAGAAAGAACATTTTTTTTTTTTTTTCTTTTTTTTTTCAATTTTCAAAACTTTGTGACAAAAAGCGAGATCTGCAAAATACTCACAATACCTCTCAGCAAATAGCTTGGGGTGTCTACTTTCCAAAATGGGGTCATTTGGGGGGGTTTTGTGCCATCTGGGCATTCCATGGCCTCCGAAACTGTGATAGGCAGTGAGAAGTGAAATCAAAAATTGACACCCTTAGAAAGCCTGAAGGCGGTGATTGGTTTTTGGGGTCCCGTACGCGGCTAGGCTCCCAAAAAGTCTCACACATGTGGTATCCCCGTACTCAGGAGAAGCAACAGAATGTATTTTGGGGTGTAATTCCACATATGCCCATGGCATGTTTGAGCAATATATCATTTAGTGACAACTTTGTGCAAAAAAAAAAATATATATTTTTTCCGCAACTTGTGTCAACATATAAAATATTCCATGGACTCGACATGCCTCTCAGTATATAGCTTGGGGTGTCTACTTTCCAAAATGGGGTCATTTGGGGGGGTTTTGAACTGTTCTGCCATTTTATACACAACATTAGGAAGCTTACATCCACTCTTCTAACCACTTGAAGACAAAGCCCTTTTTGACACTTTTTGTTTACATGAAAACATATTTTTTTTTGCAAGAAAATTATGTTGAACCCCCAAACATTATATATATTTTTAAAGCAAAGGCCCTACAGAATAAAATGGTGGGTGTTGCATTTTTTTTTCTACACAGTATTTGCGCAGCGATTTTTCAAACGCATTTTTTGGGGAAAAAATACACTTTTTTTAATTTTAATGCACTAAAACACACTATATTGCACAAATGTTTGATGAAATAAAAAAGATGATCTTAGGCCGAGTACATAGATACCAAACACGACATGCTTTAAAATTTCGCACAAACGCGCATTGGCGACAAACTACATACATTTTTAAAAGCCTTTAAAAGCATTTACAGGTTACCCCGTTAGATTTACAGAGGAGGTCTACTACTAAAATTACTGCCCTCGATCTGACCTTCACGGTGATACCTCACATGCATGGTGCAATTGCTGTTTACATATGACGCCAGACCGACGCTTGCGTTCGCCATTGGGCAAGAGCAGGGCAGGACAGGGGTGCTTTTTTTTTTTTTTTTTATTATTAATTTTGCTTTTTTATTTTATTTTTAAACTGTTGCTTCCATATTTATTTATTTTTATCACTTTTATTGTTATCTCAGGGAATGTAAATATCCCCTATGATAGCAATAGGTAATGACAGGTACTCTTTTTTGAAAAAACTGGAGTCTATTGGACCCTAGATCTTTCCTCTGCCCTCAAAGCATCTGACCACACCAAGATCGGTGTGATAAAATGCTTTCCCAATTTCCCAATGGCGCTTTTTATATCCGGGGGGGGGGACATTCCCTCCCACTGCTTGTAAAAGCAGTCCAGAGGCTAATTAGCCACTAGGATTGCTTTTACATGAAAGCCGGCCGCTGGCTGAAAAGAATGATACCAAGATGATACCTAAACCCGCAGGCATCATTCTGGTATAAACATTCAAAGTCCAGCAACATACCAGTACGTTGCTGGTCCTTGTTGGACATGTATTGTAATCTTTTTTTTTCATGCAGCCTGTTGGCTGAACGAAAAAAAAAGATTGATCGGTGGGTATGCCCACCATTAGAATACCGCCCTTCATCCACCCACTTCTAATGATGGGCATACATGCACCATTTATATATGCCGAAGCATGAGGGCATCTTCTCGTAAAAGTTATGCCGCGTACACATGGTCAGACTTTTCCACGGGCAAGCCTCCGTCGGAATTTCGACCGTATATACGCGGCATTAGGAGCAAAATCGCTCCTCCGCTCCTGCTGCCCCAATGCTTCGGCATATATGCTTTTTTTTTTAACTGTGGTGGTGAAATCACCTCCTACAGCACTGGAGTCGCAGGGATCAGGCCTGTCTCTGCGAACGCTGCAGTTATGTGTGTTGTGTTTTGCAAGTGACAGTGATCGATCGATACTGCACTTCGGTGGCCTGGGCTGGACGGAGGGGCAAAACGCAGGTGCTAGCAGGTATCTGGGCTGATCCCACTAACAGTGCGTTTTTGGGAACCCTAAACTGCTGGGGACGCTAGTATAGATCTGATCAGATCAGATCAGATATTGAGCTGATCAGATACTATACCACTAAGGGGGGTGTATGCTTCACGTGTGGGTGTTAGCGCTACTGGAACTAACCTGACGCTGCCTGGGGTGTGACGCAGACCCTCTCTGACGCTAAAACCTAACTGATATCACCCGCCGGGCGATCAGGGGGTTAAACCTTTATTGGGTTATATACGGCGGGTGCCCTGATACTATAAAAAGCAAACTAACTAACCAGCGTCACCCGTAACACTTATATGATGATCACTGGTGAAAGGGTTAACTAGGGGCAATTAGGGGGTTAAAACCTTTATTAGGTAATATATGGGGGTACCTGACGCTATATAAAAACCTGACGGCGAACCTAAAAAAAAATTACTGGCTACCTATCGGCATCACCGACACTAAGACAACGATCATAAAAACGATTGCTTAGCGACAGTGGTGATAGGGGGTGAAAGGGTTACCTGGGGGGCGATCAGGGGGTTAAACCTTTATTAGATAATATATGGGGGTACCTGACGCTATAAAAACCTGCGGCGAACCTAAAAAAAATTACTGGCTACCGATCAGCATCACCGACGCTAAGACATCGATCAGAAAAATGATCGCATAGTGACGGCGGTGCTAGGGGGTGAAAGGGTTACCTGGGGGTGATCAAGGGGGTTACACCTTTATTAGGTAATATATGGGGGTACCCGACGCTATAAAAACCTGTGGCAAACCTAAAAAAAATGACTGGCTACCGATCAGCATCGCCGACGCTAAGACATCGATCAGAAAAATTATCGCTTAGTGACAGTGGTGATAGGGGGTGAAAGGGTTACCTGGGGGGCGATCAAGGGGGTTAAACCTTTATTAGGTAATATATGGGGGTACCCGACGCTATAAAAACCTGCGGCGAACCTAAAAAAAATTACTGGCTACCGATCAGCATCACCGACGCTAAGACATCGATCAGAAAAATGATCGCATAGCGACGGCGGTGCTAGGGGGTGAAAGGGTTACCTGGGGGGTGATCAAGGGGGTTAAACCTTTATTAGGTAATATATGGGGGTACCCAACGCTATAAAAACCTGCGGCAAACCTAAAAAAAATTACTGGCTACCGATCAGCATCGCCGACGCTAAGACATCGATCAGAAAAATTATCGCTTAGTGACAGTGGTGATAGGGGGTGAAAGGGTTACCTGGGGGGCGATCAAGGGGGTTAAACCTTTATTAGGTAATATATGGGGGTACCCGACGCTATAAAAACCTGCGGCGAACCTAAAAAAAATTACTGGCTACCGATCAGCATCACCGACGCTAAGACATCGATCAGAAAAATGATTGCTTAGCGACGGCGGTGCTAGGGGGTGAAAGGGTTATCTGGGGGGTGATCAGGGGGTTAAACCTTTATTCGGGGGGGGGGGGGGTTAGGGGGCTACACTGGACCTAAAACTAAATGTAGTGACACTTTTACAGTCAGAAATGTCACTGATTGCAGTGATCACTAAATAAATGGTCACTGCAATCAGTGACACTGTGACTGGGGGCTGGGGGGGGCTGGGGGGTGATCTGGGGGTGTCTGGGGGGCCTGGGGGGGCGATTTATGTGCCTATGTGTCCTGGTGTCAGTGTGCTGTTTTGTGTACTAACCTGCATCTTCTCCTGTACGGCGCTCGGTATATGTGAGCGCCGCAGGAGAGATGACATCACTTCCTCCTTCCTGGCAGGCAGGGGAAGCTCTCTCATTCGCCGGGAGCGATCGAGAGGGGGTGGCCGGAATCGAACGGCCGTCCCCTCATGCCGGATCGCTCCCGAAGGTAAAACGACCACCCACTGTAAAGAAGGGGGGTCCGATCGGACCCCCCAACTATACAAAGGCAATCACGTATATGTACGTGATTCTGCCTGTCGGTGCCATTCTGCCGACGTATATTTACAGTGGGCGGTCGTTAAGTGGTTAAACAATGTACCTGTTCAAAATTACAAACAGATTCTACATAAGAACAAACCTACAGTCACTGTCTTGTATGCACCGCCTGTATACGGCTGTTCAGAGTATATAGGGCCTTTTTTATTTTGTGTGCGGGGTCCCCCTTAATATCCATACAAGACCCAAAGGGGCTGGTAATGGGCTGGGGTAGGGGGGGGGGGGTGTGATGGGGTAGCTATGCCATTTTTCTTAAAGATTTTCATCCATATTACCGGGACCAGACATTACATTAAAGCCGCAAGCAGTTTTAAATGGCTTTTTTTGCTTTAGAAATGTAATTTTGTGCAGGGACAGTTCTAAACACGGGAAACACGTGGCACTTCACAGGCATACTTTAGACACCCCCCCAGGTACTATATTTAAAGGAATATTTGACTTTTTTTTTTCACTTTATGCATCATTAAAATGACTGCTCCCGAAAAACGGACGTTTTTAAAACTTCTTTTTGCATTGATACATGTCCCCTGGTGCAGAACTCGGGTTCCCAAACCCTTTTTAGGACAATAACATGCATAATAGTCGTTATAATTAGCACTTTAGATTTCGAACGTTCGCATCCATTGTATTTAATAGGGTTCTAACGTTCGTGCAAACTTTCGGTCCGTTCGCGGGTTCTAGTGCGAACCGAACCCGGGGGTGTTCGGCTCATCACTAATAACTACATCTCCTTTGCCAGAACTCCTGGAAGTCTCTTCAGAAACTGGCACTTCCTTGGAGTGTCGATCTCGTGGTCGGCTGTTGCTCTCAATGGTTTCTCCTACTGACCCCGTTTGTCACTGCTGTAGCCTGTGTGCCCTTCTTTCACTGTGGTTCTGGGTGGCAAGGCCATCTTTAATTATAACAGTGTTGCGGTGTTGCTGGAAGAGTGACTCACCCAGATTGGGGACAAGGTGTGGGCAGGAGGGGTGGCTGCCCTGGGCACTGTGGTATCATGTGAGGTGGTGGGGCACCCCAAGGAGGTTGGGGGGAGGGGATTTGTGTTGGGAGGGGGGAGTTGGGGGGTGTCAGGGGATATAAATTGTTCTAGGATGGGAAATTTGGGAAGGTGTGCTAGGAGTGGTGATTTGAAGGGATTTGTGTTTGAACAGGGAATTTTGGGGAGTTTGTGCTAGAAAAGGTAATATGGTAGGGGGGAGGGGATTTGCGCTAAAAAGAGAATGTTGTATTTTGGGGGGTATTTGTGCTAGCGGGGATGATTGGGGGGATTTGTGCTAGAAGGGGGGATTGGGGGATCTGGAGTGGGGGAGGGGATTTGTGCTCAGAGGGGAAATTTGAGGGGTAGAGAATTTGTACTAGATGGTAGGATTTTTTTTCGAGGGGGTGGATTTGTGCTTGGGGAGCGCAGAGATTTGTGCTGAGAAGGGGATTTCAGCTGGGGCGGATTTGGATTGGGTGGCAGGGGAATTTATACTTAGAGGGTAAGCATGCAGATTAGTGTTCAATTTGTTTTTTGGGGGGGGGGTTGCTGACACGTAATGCTCATACAAGATCACGGCAGACGGTGACTGTAGCCATGAAATTAAGAAAAAAGAAGGGGGAATAGTGCGCTTATTCAATATAGTGTGCCGTTAACATAAACCCCAAAATAATATAAGATAAAATAAAGTGCAAAAAAAGTCCAAGTAAAACCAAATGGTAGTAATCAGTTTATATAGAGATGGATATCTCATAGAATGGTAACTTGATAGAAGGAAAACAAAGCATCAGTCCAACATTAATTGTAAAATTTATAGATTGGCCGCTCACCTCCAACACTGACCAAAAGGTCAAACAAGGCTCATCAGATAGTGAATGGGGAATCCTTCTGGTGGATCTGCGGAGACATTCAGGTCCCAAGCAAAGACGAAATTATGCATGGAATCTTAGCACCAACACATCCTGCGCTCACCACTGGGTAGTTCCCTATATAGAGAAAAGCTTGTACTGATAAGATAACATAGAGGAGAGTTCAGGAGCAGTTGAAAAAAATGCCCAACTGCTCCTAAACGTCCGTTTACCAGCAGCAGTGTACATGCGGCCTTATGCTTTTGAACTATGGTGTTGGAGAAGACTCTTGAAAGTTTGTTGGACGGCAAGAGGATCAAACTAGTCAATTCCTAAGGAAATCAACCCTGATTATTCACCGGAGGACAGATCCTGAAGCTGAAACTCGAATACTTTGGCTACCTAATGCGAAGAGAGGACTCATTGGAAAAAACCCTGATGCTGGGAAACATGGAAGGATAAAGGATAAGAGGACAACAGAAAACAAGATGGATAGATAGCATCATCGAAACAATGAACATGAAAATAAGAAAGCTTGAGGAGGCAGCGAAGGACAAAAAAGCCTGGCGTGCTATGGGCCATGAGGTCACGAGGAGTCGGACACGACTAAACAACTGAACAACAACAACAATGCTCTTACATCTTGGGGGGGGGGAGCAATTTGGTATGTTCGCCCTTGGCTCCAGATGACCTTGTCCCGACACTTGTCTCACTATATTATACACGTGCTTTGTGTATAGAATAATCAAGCAAGGCACATCAATAGTTAAGGAAGAGACAATGTTGAAATAAAATGGGTTATGTAGGACATAAGAAAAATATGCTAGCCTCAGCCCAACAACTGGGGCACCAAGCATGAGATATGTTGCATGTGCCCTGAGTGAGGCACCTAGGAATGTCCTTGGACCCAGGCATCTAGAATTATTAGAGGGAAATCAGCAATGACTGTTACAGATTTTTCTCAAACCCATGCAGAGCTACATGATAGTAACTCTATCTTTGCTATTACTACCTTCAATTTTACAACTGTAAAAGTAAATTCCATCAGACAAGGAGTTATTCTTGTCTTGATTGCTGCTCTATAAAAAAAAGCGTCTCTTCTGCACTACAAAATAAAAGTCGATGAGATGGAGTATCTGCTGTGAGCTGATATGATTGTTCTGTAGTGATGGCAGATCGGTAATAGCTTTATAGAGAAAGTCACAAAGCTCAGAGATGGCTCATCTGTATCTGCTTCCAGACTGTAACCAGATCACTGTATAAAAAAAAAACATGTAATTAAAAGGACAAAAAACCTGTAATCAATTGCTCATAGGTTATCTTTGATTGCTGTAGCATGGGACAAATTACACACAAGTCTTTCACCGACACAATGACAAAGAAGGTTCATTATCTCTTTTTCTGAAATCACATCTCAGTGAAAACAAGCTTGTCTCTATTCTTTACCCCATACATTAATTAAAGGGATACAAACACAAGACAAAGGGCTGTCGTATCAAATGTTACTTTTAAAAAGGTGAAGGAGGAAGAGAGGACACGACAAAATTTGAAGAACCCTTTTTATAGCCCGGCTTCTCTCTAGGTACAAGGAACACTTTGCTATGGAGATGCAGCTACTGCTTTGGCTATCTCTTTAAGTAACATTCAGTTATTCATCTGATACATGTTGCCCTGTGACACTTGGTGACAAATGCATCTTTGTTTGGGCTAGGAGGCTTTGAGACAGAAACTTTAAACCTGGACATTAATATCCTGTAGAAACAAGTCGTGTATTGGGAAAGACAGGAAGCCCTCAAATGTGTAATGAAGCGGAAGGAGATCACAAGCTGTTGTCTAAATTCCTGACTTATGCAGAAAAGTTACAAGAACAGGTGTGTAAAAGTCACACAAAGAAATAAAGTCTTCTATATGAAATCATGTGCAGAACAAAGTCTTTAGGAAAACACATACTGAATAGAGCTTTAGTGAGCAGCTGAAGTAAACACATAGGGGCTGATTCAACAAAATTAGCTTAGTTGTGCAACTGCAAAAGATGTAATTGGGTAAAGTGACAAGTTGGTTTATTTAAGGAGAAAGGCCATCAAGAAACCTTTTTTATAACATTAGCAAGTAAAATAATAATGCAAAAAGTTATTTTAGATTAATATAAGCCTGCATGCACCCCTCTGCATTTTAGTGCAGCACTTTTCATAAGGATCATGGTAACATGTAAAACACATGTAGGATTCACTGCACTGCAATTGCACCGAATGATTATTTATATATGTGAAACAAAAAAACTTTGTAAATAGTACTGATTTTATTTTTATTGTGCACTGTTAAAGAATGAAATAGCCTATCAAAAAGATAAAATAAAAAATCAGGTTTTGATTCAATATTTACCTTTCAATCCAGAGCTTCCCCCCAAAGTACTTTTATTAATGCCATTAGATGTCCTCAGTCTGAAACCTCTTTGTATGAGACCTGGAAAGGATGCAGAGCTATATGTGCTGACGTCACGCCGCCGTTTCGGGTTCTGATTTGGCAGCCATCTTAGTAAGTGATTGTTCCATACTGTGGCTTACTATTTGGCTGTGATGGAAGATTTAGATTTTTAACTACTGTATTTATTGGCGTATAACACTCACTTTTTTATCCTGAAAATAGAGGGTAAACTGTACCTGCGTGTTATATGAAGGGGGCTGTGGAAAGTTTTTTCCCAAAACTTCCCTCTTAAAGTTAGGGTGCTTGTTATACGCCTGTGCGTGTTATACGCTGATAAATACGGTATATTTAAATGATCTGGATGTCGTTTTTAATAAAATACTGCAATATACACCATCTCTTGTGGGTCTATGTGGTGAGCGTCCTTTCTAGGTCTCAAATATTGGTGATGTAGCATCCCTTGCTGGATAGAAACTTTATTAGAAGAGGTGACAGTGACAAGTTCTGGATAATTTTTGCAAGTTTTGCTGCTTTTCTCTATGCAGCTCATAAATCGGAGGTGGTGGTGTATATCTGCACAAGGTGATGCACTTTTCTGCCGGAAGATTGAAATACATTGGTCTTTGATAAAAGCATCTTTTAGTGAACAGTTGGTGGATGTACTAATTTCCTTAAAAGCACACTGACACTTTTGTGGATTTTCTTCGCTCATGGACCTTTAAGTGATACACTGAATTTTTCAAATGTTATATTTGTTCATTTATTACTTTTTTTTTTGGCGCTGCAATTTGTTTGTGTTTAACATTGGCCTCAATTTGCAAGCTGCCTAGATAGATATTTAATCCTAGCACTAAAAACTCTGAACGTTTCTTAGGTCCTCACAAGGCTCAGTCTTTTAGCTCTGGCCCTCCTTGGGCCTCCCTTGTTGTAGACACTCATGGCAACAGGTCCTTCCAGCTCCAGTCCCAGCTTAACAGCAGTTGTCTGCTGTCATCGGGTACCTGGGACCCAACGACTCAGTCCTCCCGAGAGGGTCTCACAAGGCTCAGTTTTTTAGCTTTGGTCCTCGCTGGTACTCCCTTGCTGTAGACACTCACGCCAATGGGTCCTTTCAGTTACAGTCCCAGCTCAGCAGCAATAAGTCTCACTGGAGCTGTGCTCAGTCACCAGCAACAGAACCAGGTCCTTTCTGATGTAGTGCACAGGCACCCCAGGGTCTGCACCCTCTGGTCCCTGAGATGCAGAAGCTCTGGCACCAATCTGTGTAGCTCAGCTTCCTCCAGTAAAGGCTGAGATCTCTTCAGAATTGCCTGAGAAAAAAACTGTCTTTCTCTGTTGTGCAGGTAATACTGGGTAATGAAGTTCCCAGCACAGCTCCATCAGCCTCCCTTTGCTTGTATTGCACTGTGCCCCATTAAGGACCACAGTTCCCAGAATCCATGACAGTTGCATAGAAAATCCTCCTTCCCCCTGATTGGCTCAGGTCCTCTGCTGCCAGAAGGAATGGGGAGAGCAGGAGCAAGCAGGTGAATTTCACACAGAGCCCACTCTGCTCACACACCTGGGAAGTGAGGGGTGAGAAGAACACAACCTGCTTTGCTCACACAGCAGGGAAGTGAGGGGGGATGAGTTGGCTGTTGAACAAAACACAGAAGTCCCGCCTCTGCCACAGTGGTGAGGGAGAAGTAAGAGAGAGCTGCGCACAGCCAGCAGAGCACCCGGTTACACACCTATCTGTAGACTCACTTACCTGTTCTTTAGGCTATTATGATATTTCCCTAATCAAGGATGGCCTATCTCTTGAAGTTACTAGTTTGCTTTTTTTTTATTTTTGTTAATAACTGTTTTTATTGAAAGCCACAGCAGATACAATTCAAATGCAATAGTCTTACAACAAACAGGATAAACGCTAACACGTCTGGGTATAGGGTCGTAACAGTTCCTGAGCGTGTAGCCACTGTATTTCTGTTATCCGCTCTGTTGTCTGATCCTATCAGGTTATCACAACAGGCACATAAAGTGCTATCAGCCAAATTTCGAGCCGATATAGTTATTATGTACATTAGTGCAAGGGTCCCAAAGGGACTCCCATAAACAGGGAAAGAGTAAAAGGAGTAGAAGAGTGAGAAGGGGAGGGGAAGAAGAAAAATAGAAGGGTGAGGGTAGAGGGGGTGGGGGGGGGTGTCGTCAAGTTGTACCTGGCTCCAAGTCACCGCGTTCCTCCCTTCGGTGCCAGAGCTCCCAAACCATGTTATGCGCGTCCAGACGATCCTGAATTTTTGCGGTCATCCTCTCCATTAATTCTACATCTCTAATCCTGGCATACAGCGCTCCCTCCGAAGGAGGGGAGCTGCGCTTCCAGTTCAGTGCCACTAGGCAGCGGGCTGCCGTAAGGACATGACTAGCTAGCTTCTTATGTGGGCGTGGGGCCTTCAGAGACATCAGTCCTAGTATGAAAAATGTAGGGGTTAAGGGGACCTCCGTCTCAAGAAGACAAATTAGTAGTTGGTGTACAGAAGTCCAGAAGGGGGCTATTAGGGAGCACTCTCAGTAAATATGATAAAATGTCCCCCTTGCCCCCATGCACCGCCAGCAGCGGTCTGAGCTGGCCGGGTGGATGGCATGGAGAACATCAGGAGTCATGTACCAGAAGTACAGTATTTTGTAGATATTTTCTTTGTAGAGCGTGCATAGCGATGTCTTGGACACCTGGGTCCAAATGGCCCGCCATTGGTCCACGGGTATCTCCTCACCCAAAGCCTTCTCCCATTTAATCATATATTTGTGTTTGCCCATTGAATCAAGGGGCCTCTTGTTCAATATTTTGTATATATCTGAGATCAGGCCTCTCTGAGCTGATCCTGCCAGAATAAGGCGTTCAAAATGGGTAGGTGGGGAGAATTGCAGGGTTGGAGCAAACGTTAGGGCATAGTGGCGGATTTGGAGATACCCGTAGAAAGCCTGCTTAGGGAGGTCATATTGTGACTGCAAGTCTTCAAAAGAGCGCAGTTTACGGGTGCGTGGGTCTATCAATTTTCCATAGTGGAAAAGGTTTCTCGTTGTCCAGGGGGAGGACATTTGGTGAGTTAAGCTATCTGGCATGTCAGGGTTACAAGCAAAAGAGGTCAGGGGCGAGCTGCCAGAGGACGCCGCTTAGGGTATACAGTAATGTAAGTCCTCTATATAATGAGCTGTATTTTGTTTTCCTTTCTATTTTACTGTCCTGTGTGACAGTTTGTTTTTTTGTATATCTAACAAAATGTCTTTATAAGGCAGGGGGTCTTTATTTTTATATATTGAAATGTTTTTTCCATGGATAGCAAATGCCAAAGGAATAAATATGAAAGCATAAATGCATACTAATGCATTAAAAACATTGTAACGGTACAAACATGTTATTGGAATGTTTTTTATTTTTATTTTTTATTTTAGCTACCTACATAAAAATGACGCAGCATGTCAAGTCATATTGTGTTAGATTTCTTCTGGTTTTCTCTTGACAGCTACTGTATATAAAAGCATCAGGGGTTCAATATGTGAAAATGCCATAAGCACAGAGGCAATGGATATTGTTTTGCATGACAAATGCAAAACCTGACACACAATAAACATGCACCACACTCACAGAGAAAATTGTCATTTTTTTTATTTATTCATTACAAAGCATGGACAGTTTTCCATACTGGTTATTGTTTATTTAATTTTTTTATTTAAACTTTATTTGATAAAATATTATGAACAACATATTATATACAATACATTTTTCAATAGGCACAGTTATAGAAAACCCCCTTAACCTTGTATAAATGTTATCCACCCCCTCCCTCCCTATGTTGGTCTCTCTTATCTCTCTTCTCCCCTTCCCTCCTACTCCTTTTCCTTTCCGCTGTCTATTAAATCCATTTTTATGTGTACTTCCTAGTTTTCTTAAACTCTATTAATTTTTCCCATACAATATTGAATCTTTCTACCATCTTTCTTCTCCCATACTAGTTATTGTTAAACCTACTGGTTATTATTGGACTACTGGAAACTATAAATTGCTTTTTAGCAACATTTTTTTCCATATAATTGAAAGTGCAGATGAGCTTTAGCTTGAACCCTCCAATCCAGCAGTCTTAAGGTTCTACCCAGAGTATAGAAAGGATTTTTTTCATTGAGGGGAAAAAACCCATTGAATTAAAAGCTAGTGTTCCATATCAAAATTATTCAACTTGACCATGCTGACCAATCAAAACCACTTTGATCCATCCCAAAGTCCTTAGGGAAAGAAGAGGAAGAACAGCGTGGTTTACAAATCATGGGGCTACATGGATGGTGAAATTTCACTTTGCAAAGAATACCTATCATATGCAAGGTAAATAAAATAAAATTAAATTTGTGTGTACATGATTGGATGATGGAAGTCAGCACAAGGTCGGATCTAGAATCTAGTCTCGGAAGGGGCACTGCCATAAAATACTTTTCTTTTGCGGGCAATTTATTGGGGAAATGGCTGATGTTAACGCTTCAATCATCATGGCACCATGGTTGCTATGGTGTCAGGATGATTGTAGCGCATTATTTCTGTTATTACATTGTTATAGAAAATGAAATAGTTCAACTCACCATAATGCAGAATCAGTGGGAGCCCTGAGTGTGCCTCTTGCCTCCGTCGCCTGTCACGAGTTGCAGATTGTCCACTTGCCATGTCACCTGCCCCAAGTTGCAGATTGTCCCTTGCCACGTCACCTGCCATACATTGCAGATTGTCCCTTGCCACGTCACCTGCCACAAGTTGCGGATTGTCCCTTGCCACGTCACCTGCCATATGTTGCAGATTGTCACTTGCCACGTCACCTGCCACAAGTTGTGGATTGTGCCTTGCCACGTCACCTGCCATACGTTGCAGATTGTCACTTGCCACATCACCTGCCACAAGTTGCGGATTGTCCCTTGCCACGTCTGCCCGTCCGCTCTCTCACTCGCCGGCCCAGCTGCCCGTCCACTCTCTCACTCGCCCGCCCAGCTGCCCGTCCGCTCTCTCACCTGCCCACTGAGCCACCCGCCGACTCATCCACCACACCGGCAAAACAAAAGATCAAGTCTTCTGGACAGCAGCACTCCAATAAAAAGCCTTTATTATGTAAAATCTTCAAAAATCCAAATACAGCACAGCAAGTCACAAAATTCTGGTTAGAGCTGACTAGTTTCACACTTTCTTAGTGTTTAATCATAGCCCGCACACTCACCCACCCGCTGACTCATCCACAACTAATTTTTCGGGGGGGGGGATTGCCCTGTTGCCCCCCCTGGATCCGCCCCTGAGTTAGCAGTGCTTCAGCTCTGGGGAAATTTACCTTGCAACATGCAACTCCACTTGCAAAGTGAACAGTCTATTTGCCTTTAGTAATTCAACCCCAGCATTTCTCTATCCATCTTTCAAAGGGGAATATCTACTCACTAATTTGTCAGCTCAACTCCCTCTAAATACATTACTGATTGTAGCTTTTCATTTCTAATAAATAAGTAAACTATCCATTTCTTTATGTCTCCATTCACTTGTAAAGTGCTTGTCTTGTTAAGATATATTGTTCTTTTCTGCACTTTCAGTACTTACCAGACTTGACTATAAATTCAAGAAAAGTGGATTGACATTCTGAACAAATTTCAGCTGATTGAAGAAACCCAGAGGCAAAGAAATGTAATGAGCAAAACAACTTGACAAAAGGGGCAGTATACAATTTGTCTGTCTTTGGATCAATATTGGAGTAGGCGTTAGGAATACATATGTATAGGAGCACAACACCATGTGTAGAGAAGGACCACACTTTACAGAGGAACCTGGGTATTGTATGGGGCTTGCGCATACACTGATCAGCCATAGCTTTATGACAACTTACAGGGTTAAAGCGAACATTCACCCTACCCTATATTTGTAAATGTATGCAACTGACAGCAAAGTTTTAACAATAAAATATTAACAAATGTTATACAGGTCCACTTTGCTGCAGTCAGTCTGTGCTGAGAAATTATGAGCTGTGCACTTATTCTGATTTAGCACTGTAACGGGAAGGCCCGGGGAACTCAGAATCGCTTAGGAAGTATGAAATACCCTTGCGCCAGCTTCCCCAATGGCTCTTATGTGTCAATCACCCTGTGTCTCTATTAGGGGCACAGGGTGAATGAAAACCACAATATGGTCTATGATGGCCATATTCAATGCTGTACATACATTTTATCTAGATTGGGTCTGTAATATTCATCCACCATATTCCCCAGGATACCTGCAAAGAACTCTCTACTGTTTGATTATGACCTCAACAGGTTAATTAAAAAGTGACGCCTTCATGATGGTTAGACACATACTTGTGTGTATTGTAAAGGCAGACTGGGATTTACAATACAAAGGGATTTAAGATGTAAAGGGTTTAGAACCTGTTGTCGCCAGACAGACTGGCTGCCAACCCTTTGGGGGAAGATGTGTATTGGAGATTGTATATTCTATTGTGTTGGGATCTTTTGAAGCCTAGCAGACGTCAGGATGAGGTGTTGAGTTTTGGGATGTGTGGGTGGAGCTGGGCCCTTGTTCATGTTAAATCATGTGCCCTGAATTGTGTATAAAGTTACAATGTTTGTCAATAATAAAGTTATTCCTACTACAGAAGAGACAGAGTGCATCTCGTCTTCTTCCAGAGGGGTCGGCTCCTATAGGAAAGGGTCGTTTAGCTGTGGATATCGGTAGCGAGTGGATGTGTGTCTAGGAGAGGGAACATCGTAAACGGCGTTAATACCCCTTGAGATTGGGGTGCCGTTACATTGGTTGGCAGCAGCGGGATTTTCCCTCCAGTTCCTGGGACACTCCAAACCACCACAGTGACTGGCCAGCGATGCAGCCGAAGGAGGGTGATGCAGGACCCCGGTCAGTTGAAGATTTGTTTCAGCAATGAGTGCGACAGCGGTTGGCATTGTATGGTGCTAACCCATCAGAGACCGCCATACGGGAAGCCATTAGAGACATCGAGCAGCAGGATGAGTGGCAACATGAGCAGAGAATGGCGCAAATACGGCAATCGGGGACAACGCCTAAAGAACCAGCCGCCATGGAAGAGGAATTCGGAAGGAGGTTGCGAGAGATGCAGGGAGGAGAAGCAGGCCATCTCCCCCCCAACAGTTAACCAGAGCAGATGGTGTGGAGTCCCCAGCAGAAGTGCTGGCAACAGGGCAGAGTGATACCCACCTCTGCCCAGCACCGGAAACCACTGTGGAGTTTCAGGGAGCCGGGGCAGTTGGCCCCTCTCCCCAGCAACACGCTGAGGCAGTAAAGCTTTTACTCCCAGCTGAATCACTGGCAGCAGGGCAGAATGCTACTGGCCGCTGCACACAACTGCCACTTGAGCGGATATCGGTGGATGGGACTGCGGTCTCCACTCACAGCAACCCAGCAGAAGAGCTGGCAACAGAGCCGAGCGCCACGGGCCTCGGCTCCCAACTAACAGAAGAGGGTGTTCCTGTGGTATTGGATGGGACTTCAGTCCTCACTGACACAACCCCAGAAAATGGTGTGACACTGAGACAGGAGGATGTCAGCCTTGCTTTGCAAGCACTGGGAGATTTTCACCTACCACAAGTGGATGGGACTTCAGTCTCCACTTGTATACCACAGGGATGCCGGGCAGTCGACCCAGATCCCCAACAGCATGACGGACTGAGCCCAGTCACCCTGTCTTCTCTCCAGCGGCAGAAAGGACTCCAGGGAGAAGGGCCAGTGCAGGCCTCTCCCCAGCGGCGGGTGTGTTCTCTGAGAGAGGCAGAGGTTGGCTGGGTAAGCGATTCTCTGTTTGGAGAAATTTATTTGGGGTACTGTGTGGATACCGGCATTAGAAGAAGGGACCTATGGACTAACTTTGGAGTCAACCCGTCTGGGGTTCCCCCCTCTGTTAGTCTCCTGCCGAAAGGGGAGAGATGTAACGGGAAGGCCCGGGGAACTCAGAATCGCTTAGGAAGTATGAAATACCCTTGCGCCAGCTTCCCCAATGGCTCTTATGTGTCAATCACCCTGTGTCTCTATTAGGGGCACAGGGTGAATGAAAACCCCAATATGGTCTATGATGGCCATATTCAATGCTGTACATACATTTTATCTAGATTGGGTCTGTAATATTCATCCACCATATTCCCCAGGATACCTGCAAAGAACTCTCTACTGTTTGATTATGACCTCAACAGGTTAATTAAAAAGTGACGCCTTCATGATGGTTAGACACATACTTGTGTGTATTGTAAAGGCAGACTGGGATTTACAATACAAAGGGATTTAAGATGTAAAGGGTTTAGAACCTGTTGTCGCCAGACAGACTGGCTGCCAACCCTTTGTGGGAAGATGTGTATTGGAGATCGTATATTCTATTGTGTTGGGATCTTTTGAAGCCTAGCAGACGTCAGGATGAGGTGTTGAGTTTTGGGATGTGTGGGTGGAGCTGGGCCCTTGTTCATGTTAAATCATGTGCCCTGAATTGTGTATAAAGTTACAATGTTTGTCAATAATAAAGTCATTCCTACTACAGAAGAGACAGAGTGCGTCTCGTCTTCTTCCAGAGGGATTGGTTCCTATGGGAAAGGGTCGTTTAGCTGTGGATATCGGTAGCGAGTGGATGTGTGTCTAGGAGAGGGAACATTGTAAACGGCGTTAATCCCCTTGATATTTGGGGACCCGTTACAAGCACCTATTACATTTTTTCTCTTTCTGCTTTGTTTAAGGAGAGATGAGTCCAACTGAGAGTTTTATTTTCCCTCAAATGCATTAAGGTCGATCAAAAAATGAAATTAAGGTTATTTCTGGTGGTTTTCAGGCTTGTTCACATTGCAACCCCTGCATTTAGTGCACCACTCTTCATTCACACTTATATTTGTTTACAATGTGTTTGCAGTGCATTTGTGGTGCATTTGCTGTGAAATAGGAGATATTTGCCCTGCATGCAGTCGCTGATGTCGGCGGCGCATGCGCTCGTAACGGAGGACTCCCACACGCATGCTTGTAGTGTAATGTAAGAAGGGTTGACATTTAAGGGTCACACCACAAGAGGTCCAGATGCAACTTTATTCTATTAAAGGTCAGGGGTTCAATTAAAAAAATAGCCAACACATTTTAGGGGTCTAAGTGCCCCTTCATCAGGGCTTGACTTACAGCAAAGTGAACAAACCAGTAGTGAACTGGACCTATAATGGTATTTATTACAGTGTGAGTTGAAAGTACAGGCCTAATCAGCAACTTGTTGAGCAGCAACCATGCTCATTTAACTGCTTGCCGACCAGCCGCCATCGTTATACGGCGACAGGTTGGCTCTCCTGCGGGAATCGCTGTAGCTGAATGGCGGCTCGCGCAGGCACAGTTGTGGGTGGGCGCACACCTCCGGCAGTGCGCGATCATTCCCCGCTGCACGCTGGGGGAGCGTGCCCACGGTCGGGTGGACTCGATGTCCGCTGGCGACCCGCAAACGCCTAGTACAGTGGCAGAACGGGGATCTGCCTTTGTAAACAAGGCGAATCCCCGTTCTGACAGATGACATGTTACAGATCTTCTATTCCCAGTCATCGAGAAAGGTGATCTCTGTCATGTCCCATCCCCCCTACAGTTAGAACAGACCTAAGGAACACAGTTAACCCCTTGATCGCCCCCTAGTGTTAACCCCTTTCCTGCCAGTGTCATTTTTACATTGATCAGATTTTTTTAGCACTGATCAATGTAATAATGTCTCTGGTCCCCAAAAAGTGTCATATGGGATCAGATTTGTCTACCACAATGTCGTAGTCCCGCTTAAAATCGCAGATCGCCGCCATTACTAGTAAAATCAATTACAAAAAAAAAAAAGAGTCCCTAAATCTATTCCATAAGTTGTAGATGCAATAACATTTGTACAAACCAATCAATATACTCCTATTGTGATTTTTTTTTACCAAAAATATGTAGAAGAATATATATCGGCCTAAACTGATGAATACATTTTTTTTTATATTTTTTTGTGGATATGTATCATAGCAAATAGTTAAAAAACATTTTTTTTTCAAAATTGGCGTTATTTGTTTTGTTTATAGTGAAAAAAATAAAAACCGCAGAGGTGATCAAATACCACCAAAAGAAAGCTCTATTTGTGGGAAAAACAGGATGTAAATTTTGTTTGGGTACAGAGTCGCCATTGTTAGTTAAAGTGACGCAGTGGCGTATCGCAAAAAATGACCTGGTCATTAAGGAGGCAAATCCTTCTGGGGCTGAAGTGGGTAAATGGATGGACTGCCCTATACATGCAGTGCGAAAACACACAAAAAAAAAACATAAAAAAGGGCGTGTTCATGTGGAGATGTAAAGGTAGCCTAATGCCGCGTACACACGATTGGACATTCCGACAACAAAACCGTGGATTTTTTTCCGACGCATGTTCGCTCAAACTTGTCTTGCTTACACACGGTCACACAAATGTTGCTCGGAAATTCCGAGCGTCAAGAACGCGGTGATGTACAACACTACAACGAGCCGAGAAAAATTAAGTTCAATGATTCCGAGCATGCGTCAAATTAATTCCGAGCATGCGTAGGATATTTTGCGTCGCAATTGGATACACACGGTCGGAATTTCCGACAAGAACTTTTGTTGTCGGAAAAATTGAGAACCAGCTCTCAGTCATTTGTTGTCGGAAATTTCGACAGAAAATGTCCGATGGAGCCTACACACAGTCGGAATATCCGACCAAAAGCTCACATCGAACATTTGTTGTCAGAAATTTCCGATCGCGTGTACGCGCCATTAGGGTGTTAAAGACTAAATGGGATGTAAAAGCTCCTGCCAACTATCCTGGACCTGTTCTTGGGCCAAAAAGCAGCCCCTAACTAGTCTTATTACTTTAAATTTGTCTGACAGACATAAAACATGCAAAAAAATTAAAAATGAAAACACAAAAGTAAAATGACAGTACACCAATACCAACACACAAACACACAGAAACAAAATGTCAAAGAACACCTACTGACATAAATGAAACTTCACTAAGTATAACCCTTAAAGGGGTTGTAAAGGTTTGTTTTTTTATTTTCTAAATAGGTTCCTTTAAGCTAGTGCATTGTTGGTTCACTTACCCTTTCCTTCGATTTCCCTTCTAAATGTTTTTTTTCTTTGTTTTCTTTGCCTGAATTTCTCACTTCCTGTTCCTCCTCAGTAAGCTGTTCAGTAAGCTGTTCTGGCTGACTCCACACCACTCGGATGATGGTGTGAAGTTTAGTGAGGAGAAACAGGAAGTGAGAAATTCAGACAAAGAAAAAAAACATTTAGAAGGGAAATCGAAGGAAAAGGTAAGTGAACCAACAATGCACTACCTTAAAGGAACCTATTTAGAAAATAAAAAATGAACCTTTACAACCCCTTTAAGCACACACACAAATAAGAAACCCTCAAAAAAATTTTTTTATTAAAATCTGTAATTTCATAACAAAATCAGTTCAGCTGAAATCACTGTGGTTTTGTGCAAGTAAAGGGGGAATAAAACAACCTTGAAGGAAAATTGCTCTCAGTGTAATAATCCCTTCCTATTATACAAGAATGATTTCCTAAATATGGCCGTGGATCTGTCACATTTTGGATGGGGAGTGAGCTGGGATAGAGGGCATTCTGAACATGTCTCATGTAACTGATCAATACCATGTTCAAGGACAAGCTGTCAGGAGAGATAAATTAGTGTCTGCCACTGCTGACCTTCTTCTGAAAATACTAGTTGTCTGGCTGTCATACTGACCTTCTGTCACCCTGGCGTAAATCTAACATCAGCGGCTGAATGCCTTTACCGGGTCAATGTTCAAACACACAGGTTGTCAGGTAATTACAGTGTATACTCACAATATACTGTAGTGATATACTATCCTTAATAATTAAAGGATTGAAACAAGTTTTATATAACAAGAAAAGATGCCACAGACACAGTTATTTATAGCTGCTAAGCTATGCAATGTCCTTTATGTGAAGGTTATTCTAATAAAATATAATACTTGCAAATAAATTAAATCACAATGTTTGTCACTCAAGGTTTATTGAGGGATTGCAATTAGCATAATACCTTGGAACTGGATATGCTAGGAATGCTTTTTTTTTATTTTATTATGATGAATTGAAAATCATATATATTATATTAGACAATTTGATGATAAAACTAGAGCTACTTTGCACCTAATTTATAGTACACTTTGTGCATTTCTCTCAATTATGATTTAATGGGTATCTAAAACCCAAACTTGTTTTCATTTTGCATAAAGTACGGTAGGGTTTAGACTGCTGTCAGTTTTTTTCCATCCATGTCTAATTGGGGAGATTTCTCTTCTCTTTCTTTCCTGTAGCCTCATCAAGAAGTAAAAGAATATCTTTCTAATTTGAGGAAATCCTCTTGCAGTTGTAATAGGAACAAGTGTCCCCATTGAAAGATCTCCCTTCTATTATTGTTCTGGTGGCAACTAGAGCTGCACAACTAATCGTTAAAAAAATCGCAATCTCGATTCAACCCCCCTCACAATCTCTATTGCAGTTTCCTGATTCTTTCATGTAACAAGTGTAGAGACTTCTCTTCTCACTCTGGCAGTCTGCCAAACCGGGCAGTCTGCCAAGTTTTTAACAACATTGTCTGTGGTAGTAGATCGGTATGAAAAATTGTAACTCTTCCTTCTTGGATCAAAGGGATAAACTTTTGTGTGTAAATGCTGTAAGTTTAACCACATAAGCCCCTTTCACACATGCGGACCGTATGTCCGCTTTTTCATCCATCCGTTTACGGATGAAAAAGGGACATACATGTATCCCTATGAGATAGCGGGTGTCAGCAGGTGAACATCCGCTGACACCCGATCTCATCCGTGTCCGCAATGCTCCGATTCTGCAGACGGAGGAAAATCCTATTTTTCCATCCGTCTGCAGAGCGGATCGGGTGAACACAGACAGCCGCTCCGTGTTCATCCGATCCCCCCATAGGGGAGAGCGGAGATCTGACAGGGCGGTCAGTGCACAGTGTGCCGGGACCGCCCTGTCATCCGCCGGCTCATCGGGGATCAACGGAGCGATCCCTGCTGAGCAAGCGGATATGAAAGGAACGGATCCCTACGGGATCCGCATGTCTGAAAGGACCCTTAAAGTCTAAACCTTTTTCTGACACTTGTTTCTTACAAAGTTAAAAATCAGAATTCTTTGCTAGAAAATTACTTGGGACCCCCAAACATTATATATATATTTTTAGCAGAGACCCTAGGGAATAAAATGGGATTGTTGCAATATTTTATGTCACATTGTATTTGCACAGTGGTCTTTGAAACACAATTTTTTGGGAAAAAAATACACTTAAATTAATAATAAAAAAATTAAAAAAAACAGTAAAGTTAGCCCAATTTTTTGGTTTAATGTGAAAGATGATGTTCGCCGTGAGAATCGTGAGAGAATCGTGATCTATCTTCTAAGCAAAAAAATTGTGATTCTCATTTTAGCCAGAATCGTGTAGCTCTAGTGGCAACTCAAAGTTTTGGATTTACCTTTAATTCTGGGTGACATTGTTAATCAGGACAATTAGAAAGAGTGAATCTTCCCAACAGGGACAGAGACAGAGGTTCTAACCCCTCACCACTCTATCCAGATCTTAAAAAATTGTTTCAGATTTAGTTATACTTACATTGGCAAGATTAGTCTTTCACAGGCTGCATAAGTTTTGGTCCAGTGCAAACACATAAAACCCTCTGGACCATCTGTGTATGAATGAGCATTTGATTGGCAAGAGTCAAAACTTGGCACAAATCCGGCTCATTGGTTCCGATATCTCTCTCACTGAGAAGTAGAAATTTAGTTCAACCAATTTGTTCAGTAAAATGGTAATGAGGGCCAAAGGAACACTAACCAGTTTATGTTTGTGATGCAGAGCATGCCATTGGGGCAGCCAAATAGAAAGTCAAGGAAACACTTACCCATAAGGTCAGTAATGTTATACCCCCTGTTTGGGAAAATAGCTCTCTGGCACATTCTGCTATCCTAATAGTGGATTGCTAAATGATTTAGATCACATTATTAACAGTTTACAATCACATTGGGCGTGGTATTGAATATTTACTCAGTGGAGTGAATAATTGAGTATGTTCAACCAAAACAAACCTAGGGTAGAGTCTGTTTCAAGAAAAAATAATATAGTATATTGCAGCTAACCAATCCCTAGGTGTGATGGTTTCATTCATTTCCTGTTTAAAAGCTAAGAACACTTTCTACAAGTACAGAAACATACAGTACCTGTTGATCCTGCCAGAAACCCAGTAAGCTCTTAAATTACTGTTAACTCTGCAGCATTACCCCAATTAATGTTATCACCTGTGCCCAATTCTTTCCGAGGACTAGACACAGTCCCATATGTTATGAAGATGAGGAGAACGGGATGTGTTTTGTAGTCCTAACACAATTCCTATGCTAAAGTGACAATGCTGTCCCTCCACAAACACAGTACAGTGTGTGACCCTAGGACAAGGAGTGTGTTGCTGGCAAGATCACCAGATGAAAATGAAGGAACAAAAGCCTAAAACATAAAACTAATGCAGCAACCACATCTAAGGACAGGTAAGCTGTAATATATAATTTTTTTGGGGGGGGGTTTAGATACATTTTTTTCCTCTTGACTGCAAGTATAAATTAGCCTTTATTTAGTATTAGCAACTTTGTTGTAGCGAAGCATTAAAAAGCACATTCAATATCTCAAGCTCCACAAAATGATAGGGCCTTATTTACAATAGAGATACTCCCCGTTTAACGACTACTCGGACTTATGACCGGCTCTCCCCACTCCAACATCCCGTATATACAAGATGGTATTGTACAGTAACGTCACCTATCTTCAGATGCAGCTTTTCACTTGTAACGTCATCTGCCTTCAGATGCAGCTTGTCACTTGTAACGTCATCTGCCTTCAGATGCAGCTTGTCACTTGTAACGTCATCTGCCTTCAGATGCAGCTTGTCACTTGTCATGTCACCTGCCACCAGATGCAGCTTGTCACTTGTCACATCACCTGCCACCAAATGCAGCTTGTCACTTGTCACATCACCTGATTTCATATGCAGCTTGTCACTTGTAACGTCTCCTGACACCAGATGCAGCTTGTCACTTGTCACATCACCTGCCACCAAATGTAGCTTGTCACTTGTTACATCACCTGATTTCATATGCAGCTTGTCACTTGTAACATCACCTGCCTTCAGATGCAGCTTGTCACTTGCAACGTCACCTGCCTTCAGATGCAGCTTATTACTTGTCACGTCGCCTGCCTTCAGATGCAGATTGTAACTTGTCATGTCCCCTGCCACCAGATGCAGATTGTCACTTGCCACATCACTTGCCACGTCGCCTGCCACCAGATGCGGATTGTCACTTGCCATGTCGTCTGCCACCAGATGCGGATTGTCACTATTCTGCCACTAGCTGAAGCTTCCCACTCTTGCCTGCCACCAAAAAATACCAGATACAGCTTGTCACTTTATAAATGTAAAGGCAAGTTGGTGGCAGGCAACAGTGACAGCAGATCAGGCAGTTTCTCAGCACATTGCTCCCAGAATGAGGGCAGGCAGTGAGAGATGATGTAATCTCTCTGCTGCCCGCAGCTGCACAGTGAAGGTGGAACTGCGGTGATGCAAGGCATGCGATGAGACATGATGTCATCTCTCTGCTCTCTCGCTCGCTTGCCGACCTGCCTGCCAACCTGCCCACTCGTCTGCCCTCTAAAATCTCGACTAGGCTGCAGAGGAGCCACAGCGCTGCACCAGGCCAGTGGATGGGGACCCCCGTGCTACAGTATTTATTCAGGTTGTTATAAATTCCTATTTAGTTTCTGTGTTTTTATTGAAAAATACATATCACTAATCCATAAGCCTAGGTTCACATTGTTGCAATCTGATTCTGATCAGATTTTTAGTGTGATTATGTGGTGCAACTTGAATGCAACTTGAATGCGGTTTGCATATTCTATGGAGTCAAAATTACACTGAAAGTGCATCAAAGTAGTACAAAATCATGCTGTGCTGAGTTGCATTGACATGAATGGACACCTTTGAAAACAATGTGATTTGCATTGCCATATTATTTTGTGCTACTCAAGTCACATCAGCTTCCAGATTTTATCGTAAAAGTTTAATTGAACAAGCTGAAGTTAGAATCTGATTGGCTACCACGCACAGCTGTGCAAGATTCTGAGGGCTCCAGTTTTAGGAATTGCCCCCTATAAATAAGCAGCCCATCATTGTTTTCAAAGGCACCCATTCAGATCAGTGACTAAGGCTGGGTTCACACTGAATGCCGATGCGGCTCCCAGCAGGGGTCCTGTGCGTCCTGGTTCACCGTTTCAGGTCCGATTTCAGCCCAAATTTTGGGCTGACTTCGGGCCTGAAACAGACCAAAAGACGCACAGGGCTCCTGTGCAAATTCGCACCGGAGCCGCATCGGAAATATGTGAACCGGCTCCATAGTGAGCCATTCACATTCTCCTGCTATTGCGAATTGGATGCAGGGAACCACATCCAATTCGCAATAGTGTGAACCCGGCCTTAAAAGAGAAGTATGTTTTTTTTTTTTTTTTAGATTCATACCTACCTCGGTGGATGGAGCATCAGACCGATGCTCCATCTGTCCCCCGGCGTCACTGCATCGAGAACCGAGCCACCGAACACAGCCGATGGCTCGATTCTCACTCCTCCCCGAGAGGAAAGCTGCTGGCTGTCAGTCAGCATCTTTCCTCCCTGCTTTTCCACGCTCATTGGAGCGCTGAGCAGTGGAGTGGCGGGGAGAGGCTGTCTCAGCGGCTAACTGAGCCGCTGAGACTGCCATCAATCAGGGCAGCTAGCAGATCCCGACTTGTAAGTTGTGATGACTCGCTGCCCCGACTGATTGCAGTGACTTCAGACCGCTCTCCACTGAAAACGGGTCACAGGAGTGCAAAACGAATTGCACTCCTGTGCCCCAGAGGAGAAGCCCAGCCTAAAAAGCTCAGGCTGGACTTTTCCTTAAAAGTCCATACAAATTATAGCTGGTGATTTTGCCATAAGGGTCTATGTTCGGTAGCTTCAATTTACAGGTTGAAAGTGCTTTGTCTCCTAGTTGTTTTTCAACATAGCCACCCTTTCACATTCTCTCGCAAATCCAGACTACATCCTTTTCTTCAACGATTGGAAGGAAAGAAAATTGCTCGATGGGGGAATTCTTCCTGCAGCTCTACTGTGTTCTGCTGGTGGGAAGCACACAAAGGCTTACCTGCAGGCAGAACACAATGACTAGCGTTGCCGGCCCATGCCCAGTGGCACTAATCATTTGGGAAAAACCCAACAGTCTGATTGTACACAAGTCGATTGATGACTTAATGACAACCAAGGTGTCCAGATATGGATCAGAATGCAGCCAGTCCCTGCTAAGCCGGACGAATTTCGATCCGGCTTTGTTCACTTTTGTATCACTTCCTTTTAAACTCTAACGAGCAGGGCCCACTAATTCCTCTTGTATTGAATTGTATTGTTACTTTTCTCTCTGCCTTTATTTAGTATTGTGCTGCACAAACTGTATAATAAAAATAATAATCCAAAAAACATTCAGCCTGAATATACTGTAAAAAGATTATCATGACTGTATTGTCAATGCAAAACCTAATAGCAGGTGAAGTATGTTGTTAAATATGCATTCAGTAGTATATCATTAAATAATGCTGTTTTGTGACTTAGGTACAGCACTAAGAATCTTACAAATGCAGCTAGAAGGTTTCAGTGAGCTCTTTTCTACACTGGGTGTGTGCCTTACTTGTCAACACCATCCTTTTAGCTTGAATATTTATCATGGGGGGTGAGGAAATAAACAAATGGTTCTTGAAAGTCAGTTGTCAGCACTGTTTTAGGAAAACACTTTTTTTGAGAACAAGGAAGCATCTTTTAAGGGGTCAGTGATATCGACCATTGACAGTTTAACCCATTGCAGTAAATACATTTCTATCAAATAATGAAAAAAAAAACCCCATCAAGTAATCAGTCATTACTAACATGCATAAGTGTAACAAATCATTTTCCATTTTTTCTACCTAAGTAACCCTCATTTGTCAGAATCAATTAAATTCAGCTGTTTGTACTAAATGTTTCTGTTTTTTTGGGGGGTTTTCGGGCTCAGTAATCTATGATGATACGCCAAGAGTAAAAAAAATTCTGAAGAGATACAAAAAATTGTCTGTATTAGTCCAAAAAATATTTTTTTTTCTTACATGGGCTATTACAGCTAGTTGATCCTTCCTATCTTTATGTAGCGGGGTGTTCCCCTTTACTTCTGAGACAGGAAATTCCAGAGAGAGGGGAGTCGGGGGGAAGGAATATAAGGAGGGGGCGAGGCCTAGCTCTTTCTCTTTGGACACGGGGAGGCAGAGAGAGAGATACACCTGTGCGGATCTGTGCTGTTCCAGGCCTGAAGCCTGGGGCCTGTGGAGCGAACCAAAGAGCCTTCCACCCCCTTTGCGAGCCTGGATGGCATCCAGACTCATCTCTTCTAAAGTTATCTGGATCAGGGATCCGATCGCAGAAGCCGCCGTGGACGAGGACCGACACAGCCGGTGGAAGTTCCGGAGTGAGGGAAGTGTTCCGGAGTGGTGAGCGAGCGAAAGCTCATCTATAAACTGTTACTTTTATACTTTGTGCCTACTAGACTTCCGAGGCCTAACACCTCCGGTGAGGGAGAATTACCCCCCCCCCTATTGGATTACAAATACATGGTTTTAAATACTTCAAGTGCACCACCTTTACAGATCCTGTGCCGGTGAAGATTTGTGTTTCTTCTAAGACTGAGTTTCATGGTTAGGGATCAGGCCTGATCCGTTAGTTAATTATAAGTTAGTTATCACACCACAGGGTGTTTAGGTAACGGTCGCCCCACGTGGCGTTCCGTCCCCTTTCCATTGCTGGTATACACACACACAGTATTGTGATCTATAACTGCAGGGACCTGCTTATGTGTTGTGAACCAAATGTTACATGCATGTTATTCCCTTTTATCTTACCACTAGCAGTAAAGTCAGTTATTATTTACAACATTGTCTATGAGTCTGAGTTATCAATCCACACACCCACATTTAAAGCATAAGTGATTGTTTATGTGAAATTGCTGTGGGTTAACTGTGCCAGAGCGGGTAGAGCAGATTGCCGGGGGGTTGGGGAAGCTGTACTCAGGGCCCAAATCTAAACTTGCGGCTCTCTTAAGTTGAGGGTATCGCTACATTTATACTTGATGTGCAAAGTTAATAAGGTTGAATAAAAACACATATTCACGTTCAACTGAAAAACAAACCACATAGTAGCCTCATAATTGGTAAAATGTTATTGATCCAGAGGAAGGAAAAGATCCAAACATACATGGATAAAAAACTAATAGGAATGAGCTTCGAGTTCGAGTCGAACTCATGTTCGACTCAAACATTGCCTGTTCGCCCGTTCGCTGAACAGCGAACAATTTGGGGTGTTCGCGGCAAATTCGAAAAGCCGCGGAACACCCTGTAAAAGTCTATGGGAGAAATCTAAAGTGCTAATTTTAAAGGCTTATATGCAAGTTATTGTCAAAAAAGTGTTTGTGGACCCGGGTCCTGCCCCAGGGGACATGTAGCAATGCAAAAAAAAGTTTTAAAAGCGGCCGTTTTTTCGGGAGCAGTGATTTTAATAATTCTTAAAGTGAAACAATAAAAGTAAAGCATTACATTCAATTTCGTACCTGGGGGGGGGGGGGGGGTGTATAGTATGGATGTAAAGTAGCGCTTGTTTATCGTGCTTAGAACTGTCCCTGCACAAAATGTAATTTCTGAAGGAAAAAAAGTAATTTAAAAGCACTCGCGGCTATAATGAATTGTCGGCTCCCGGCAATACAGAGAAAAGTCATTGATAAAAAAAAAAAATGCGTGGGGGGGTCCCCCCAAATTCAATTACCAGGCCTTTCAGGTCTGGTATGGATATTAAGGGGAACCCTGCGTCAAATTAAAAAAAAATAACGTGGGGTTCCCCCCAAATATCCATACTAGACCCTTCAGGTCTGGTATGGATTTTAAGGGGAACTCCACCCCAAATAAAAAAAAAATGGCGTGGAGTTCCCCCCAAAAATCCATAACAGACCCTTTATCCGAGCACGCAACCTGGCAGGCCACAGGAAAAGAGGGGGGATGAGAGAGCGCCCCCCCTCCTGAACCGTACCAGGCCATATGCCCTCAACATGGGGAGGATGCTTTGGGGGTCTGTGACCCCTCAAAGCACCATGTCCCCATGTTGATGGGGACAAGGGCCTCATCCCCACAACACTTGCCTGGTGGTTGTGGGTGTCTGCGGGCGGGGGGCTTATCGGAATCTGGAAGACCCCTTAAACAAAGGGGACATCCAGATCCCCCCCCCAATGTGAATTGGTAAGGGGTACATTGTACCTCTACCATTTCACAAAGAAATTTATTAAAAAGAAAAAAGATTCCAGCAGGTTTCCGTTGCATCAGAGGGGGGCGGGGTCACCCGCACATCACTGGGGAAGCCCGGGTTTCCTTTTGTGTCAGAGGGGGATGGGGTCACGTGACGGGTGGCCCCGCCCTCAGCTACTTAAGAGCTGTCACTGGCTTTGGCGGCGTCATTCCTGGGGTGTCTCCGCTCCGGTGAAGAGTGCTGCGCTGGATATCATCGTTGGAGCCTGTACCCCGGAGAGGAGAGATCATCCATCGCTGGACCCGGGAAAGGAGACCACCCATCGCAGGATACCGAGAGTGGATTACCGCCGCTGGAATCATTTTTTTTTTTTAATAAAGGACTTTTCCCAACGGTGTCTGTGTGTTTTGTTTTTTTTTACACTTTCTTTGTGAAATGGTAGGGGTACAATGTACCCCTTACCAATTCACATACGGGGAGCCGGGATCTAGTGGTCCCCTTTGTTAAAGGGATCTTCCAGATTCCGATAAGCCCCCCGCCCGCAGACCCCCACAACCACCGGGCAAGGGTTGTGGGGATGAGGCCCTTGTCTCCATCAACATGGCGACATGGTGCTTTGAGGGTTCACAGACCCCCAAAGCATCCTCCCCATGTTGAGGGCATGTGGCCTGGTACAGTTCAGGAGGGGGGGCTCTCTTGTCCCCCCCTCTTTTTCTGCGGCCTGCCAGGTTGTGTGCTCGGTGTGGTATGGATTTTTGGAGGGAACTCCATGCCTTTTTTTTTACATTTTGGGTGGAGTTCCCCTTAAAATACATACCAGACCTAAAGGGTCTAGTATGGATGTTTTGGGGGAACCGCACGTCATTTTTTTTTTTTATTTGACGCAGGGTTCCCCTTAATATCCATACCAGACCTGAAGGGCCTGTTAATTGAATTTGGGGGGACCCCCACGCATTTTTTTTTTATCAATGACTTTTCTCTGTATTGCCGGGAGCCGACAATTCATTATAGCCGCGAGTGCTTTTAAATGACTTTTTTTCCTTCAGAAATTACACTTTCTGCAGGGACAGTTCTAAGCACGGGAAACAAGCGCTGCTTTACAGGCATACTTTAGACACCCCCCAGGTATGAAATTTAAAGGAATATTTCACTTTTATTGTTTCACTTTAAGCATTATTAAAATCACTGCTCCCGAAAAAAACGCCATTTTTAAAACTTTTTTTTTGCATTGATACATGTCCCCTGGGGCAGGACCCGGGTCCCCAAACACTTCTTATGACAATAACTTGCATATTAGCCTTTAAAATTAGCACTTTAGATTTTTCATGTTCGAGTCCCATAGACTTTAACGGTGTTCGGATGTTCGAACAAATTTATTGCCTGTTCGCCAGTTCTGGTGCGAACCGAACCAGGGGGTGTTCGGCTCATCCCTAAAAACAAAATAAGCGTACTCATAGATATAAGACCAATCCACATCCAACCCAATCTGACTCCTAACAGTAGCTTCTGAGCATAAGGCCCATGGTTGGGGTGACCTAGTGACTGGACAGGTTTAGAAAACCTCACTTTCTCACTATTCCTTTGCCTTAAGCATTATTAAACCCTCAGTGTTTGGTAGTTTAACAAATTAAAAGCAATAAAATAAACAAACCCCAGTAAACTATGTATTCAAATTCTTAAAGGGGTTGTAAAGGTTAGTTTTTTATTTTCTAAATAGGTTCCTTTAAGCTAGTGCATTGTTGGTTCACTTACCTTTTCCTTTGATTTCCCTTCTAAATGTTTTTTTCTTTGTCTGAATTTCTCACTTCCTGTTCCTCCTCAGTAAGCTTGCCCCCATCATCCAAGCCATTCTGGCTGGGGGTTAGTCAGCGTGCTTGCCCCTTCCCTTGGGACTACATCCCTGCGGGGAGACGCTGTGAATGTTTCTTGACCCGACAACTGGCTCCAAAGAATGCTGAAAGATAAAGAAGCCACCGGAAACAGAAAACCTGGGGCAGCTGTCATGGCGCCAGCTTAAACATAAAAGTAGGCACGTATTAAAATATAAAGGTGCATACTCAGTAAAGCAGTGTATACACCGCTCCCAAAACGCCATATCCATTGAAATGAATGGGCAGCGCCAAAACACAGGCACTTTTAACCCTTACTTCGGACGCTAGTGGGAGTTAAAAGTGGCCCGCTAGTGGCTGAAAGGCGCAGCTAAAACGACGGTAAAGCGCCGCTAAAACTAGCGGGGCTTTACCACTAACGCACCCCCGCCCCAGTGTGAAAGTAGCCTAAGTGATTACATCAACTGCATAAAGTACTTAAGGCAGGGGTCTCAAACTTGCGGCCCTCCAGCTGTTGCGAGACTACAAATCCCCGTCAGCCTTGCAATGCCTCATGGGACTTGTAGTTTCACAACAGCTGGAGGGCCGCCAGTTTGAGACCCCTGGCTTAAGGGCTTAATTATACTTTAATCACAGGCAATGCACGATTAGAGCAGCTTCCTTGTTTCACTGTTGAGAATATGAAGATAATGGTTACCTCTAAACATTTTGTAAATGCTTAGAAAAATATCTAAACATTTTGTAAATGCAACTAACTGATGGGTGACGTGTAGTTCCTCCAACCTCCTCACTGGACAGTGAATTGATCTAGCCACCTCTGCCCAGTGAGCAGAGAGTTGACCAAAGAAGCCATAAAGCTAAATCGGGAAGTAGCAGAGTGATGTTCCCAACTAGCAAGGTGTGTGTGTATTATGAGATTGGCTTGCAAACATTGAAAATCCTTTGGCAAGTAAAACTGTAAACCGATATGTATGTCAACCTAGTATTTAGGTGTTTGCCTGGTATTTACTATTAGCTGTTCTTATTTTGTCATCATCAAACACATTTTCCATAAATGCTGGCTTTTAAATCTCAGTAAACATATAATTTTTGTTATTTTAAAAAGCAGTTAATAAAAATGTTGGTTATTTGAAACAAAGTGGAATAACTATGAAAACAGGACATTATTTATTGCATAATTGTAAAATAAACCCTTAATCCCTTGCTGTTTTGACTGAGAAAAAAAAAAAGACACTTCTTTCAGCACATTTGAATTTTAAATATGTGAGAAAATACCTTTGTATAGCTTGGCGTACATGTTCAAGGGTGAGTGGATTGTCTGACAAGAAACTTCCCCTAAAGCATGAATATGTTTACATTCTAGCACCTGAGAGTGTGAAATGTTAAGATGAACGATTGAAAAAACCACATGACACCTCTAAATGAGATAGGAAAAAAACAGCTGGTGAAAGCTGTATGACTATACATAAACACATCTATTTTATTTTTTTCTAGGCAGTTGGTCCGTTCTGGTTAAATAAGTATACATTAAACATTAATTGTTGTCTCTTAATATTTTTTCAAAATGATTTATATTCTTTATTTTAAGACTATTTGTATTTTTTTATTATATGATAGGCATGTTTAAGATGCATTATGCTATCTTTTATGTTTTTTTCCTGTTGTAATATGTTATGCTTTTTTCACAAAATTACTATTTTACATTTTATTACTACTATTGATACTAAATGGAGGTGTGAACTGATATTTAATAATATATTTTCACTACCTGTATAAAGTAAACATGTATTTATTTTATGGATTTACAAATTAAACAGGATGTTCCATTACTGTATATAGTATTTTCAGAGCATATTTATGTTTTTCTAAACTTGTTCTGGTTTTTGATTTTTTACTTTAGGGTCAAGGCTGTTTTTTCAAGATGTAAAGCATTCAGATTCCCAAATGGGTTCTAAACATGCTGGGATTTTCTGGTGCTATATATACAGTATCCCACAAAAGTGAGTACACCCCTCACATTTTTGTAAATATTTTATTATATCCTTTAATGTGACAACACTGAAGAAATTAGACTTTACTACAATGTAAAGTAGTGAGTGTAAAGCTTGTATAACAGTGTACATTTGCTGTCCCCTCAAAATAACTCAAAACACAGCCAACAAAAGTGAGTACACCCCTAAGTGAAAATGTCCAAATGGGGCCCAAAGTGTCAATATTTTGTGAGGCCACCATTATTTTCCAGCACTGCCTTAACCCTCTTGGGCATGGAGTTCACCATTGAAAATAATACCTGTCACCTGTATCTCATAGGCACCACATCCCTTCATTAAGAAGTTATATAGGAATATGAAGGTATTGGGACTTTTAAGGTGCAACAACTACACAATATTCAATATAAAAAATATAATTTTATTACAAAAAAATATATGAAAATTCATATGTACAAATATACATGAACCATCAAAATACACATAATAGAGTTTCCAAAGTGCATACAGACAAAATTCTCTACATGTTTCGCCATTTTGTAGGCTTCCTCAGGAGTTTGTCATGCAAATACTGGAAACAAAGAAAGAAAAATAATAAATACATAATAATATTTACTCAAATTTCAAACTCAAAATTACAAAACAGAATAATATTAAGAAAAAAAGGATAACTGAAAACCATAACCAGCCCAATGGTTGCTCAAAAGTTCATCTCAAAATTAGATCTATTTATTCAAGGTATATGACCTTATTAGTATCAGTTGTAAGTACATTACCTGTAAATTTTGATGGTACAATCTAAAATGAAGAATGACCAGATAGCCAATGAGCTATCCCACACGGGGGCGCCCGTAAGGAGGGGATCATATGGTGTATCATAGAGGGGGAGAAATACTGGCACAAATAACCACCCGGATATTACTAGCACAGGAACAGAGGGCCATCTGGGGGAAATTACAAAGAAAAATCGAATGAAGTCAAATAACAATCTATGTATAAGAGTAAAGGCGTCTCCATCTAGTTATACGGCACATACCCCATCAGTATTTACCTGTTTATGGCTGTTGATAGTAAAAAATATATTAGAATAGGCAAAAAAGGGGCAGTATCTCCAAAGTACCCCAATCAGTGTCCACTCTAAAGGAAAAAGAATTAGTGGAAATTACTATAAATATATAATAATCCCCTCTAGTTGGTAATTAGAATTTAAATTTTTTAGCCATATACTTGCTAGCTGATATATACCTGGTTAATCCAATTGGATAAAGTGTGTCCACATTAGGGCATCTCTGCCGAAAAACTTGTTTTACAAAACCGATCAATCAGTTTACTGAAAAAATATATAAAATATAAAAACCATTTTAGATTAAAGAAACCAGACAACAGGATAAAAACCAATGTTGCCCATAAAGAGATCTAGTGCCTAAGTAATTTACCTTTGACTGATATCTAAGAACGTCTTCTCCCCAGAATGTTGGTCATGCTACTGATTTTCAAAGCTGCGATCCGGACTATATACCCCCCTCCCCCTTCCCATTGGACGCACAATGGCGCCAAATCAATGGGCGGAGCGGGCACGTCAGTTCCGACATCCGCCCATCGTCAGATCCGACCCGGAAGTGACAATTCCACCACTGAAAAACCGGAGACGTCCGCCGGAAGCGCCACCCCGCTCATCAGGAGAAAACATCCTGACGAGCTGGACGCACCATAAGACGGATCCGGAAGGGGAAAACATGCCTAAAGTATAGAAAAGGGCAGACTTCCCTTTCAAATCACGGCAGAAATGGCACATTGGATGTTAGAAAAATGGGGCCAGGATATCCGGTGGGCTTAGTCAGATGGCGCTCAGATTGTCTCCCAAAGGAGAACAAAGAGAAACGCCCTGGGCGCCCATATGATCACCAAATCCCCCCCAAAAAAGAAGAAAAGGGAAACGCCACCCTAAAAAATGTGGTAAACTCCATTGAAATCAATTACATATAATGTAGATTTATCAATAATTAAAGAGAGCCCCTATGGAATATAGAAATGGTACATTCAGTCACCTGTACATAAAGACAAATTTAATAAACAAAAATAAAATAACAAAACAAAATTTTATTTGTTTTAAACAGAGTCTACATATACAGCATAACTATTTTTATCCTACAAAAAGGGTTTGAAACTGATGGACTCATTTAACCCGGGATACATAGTAGCTCTCAAGGTATGTATCCATCTGGTTTCTCGTTGTAGGAAATTTTTGTCCACATCCCCACCTCTTTCATTAAGAGGTATGTATTCTAAAGCAAAGAATTTAATCTTTGACAGATCGAAGGAGTGGAAAAGACCACTATGTCTACTAATAGGAGTCTCCATTTTTTTCTTTTGAATGAGAGATACATGGTCTCTCATTCTGTGAAAGAAAGGCCTCTTCGTTTTACCAACATAAAAGGCCTTACAATCACAGATCATCAAATAAATAACGCCAATTGACTGGCAATTGCTAAAGAAATTTGGTCTATACGTAACTCCATTAGGGGGGGATTTGGTGATCATATGGGCGCCCAGGGCGTTTCTCTTTGTTCTCCTTTGGGAGACAATCTGAGCGCCATCTGACTAAGCCCACCGGATATCCTGGCCCCATTTTTCTAACATCCAATGTGCCATTTCTGCCGTGATTTTAAAGGGAAGTCTGCCCTTTTCTATACTTTAGGCATGTTTTCCCCTTCCGGATCCGTCTTATGGTGCGTCCAGCTCATCAGGATGTTTTCTCCTGATGAGCGGGGTGGCGCTTCCGGCGGACGTCTCCGGTTTTTCAGTGGTGGAATTGTCACTTCCGGGTCGGATCTGACGATGGGCGGATGTCGGAACTGACGTGCCCGCTCCGCCCATTGATTTGGCGCCATTGTGCGTCCAATGGGAAGGGGGAGGGGGGGTATATAGTCCGGATCGCAGCTTTGAAAATCAGTAGCATGACCAACATTCTGGGGAGAAGACGTTCTTAGATATCAGTCAAAGGTAAATTACTTAGGCACTAGATCTCTATGGGCAACATTGGTTTTTATCCTGTTGTCTGGTTTCTTTAATCTAAAATGGTTTTTATATTTTATATATTTTTTCAGTAAACTGATTGATCGGTTTTGTAAAACAAGTTTTTCGGCAGAGATGCCCTAATGTGGACACACTTTATCCAATTGGATTAACCAGGTATATATCAGCTAGCAAGTATATGGCTAAAAAATTAAAATTCTGATTACCAACTAGAGGGAATTATTATATATTTATAGTAATTTCCACTAATTCTTTTTCCTTTAGAGTGGACACTGATTGGGGTACTTTGGAGATACTGCCCCTTTTTTGCCTATTCTAATATATTTTTTACTATCAACAGCCATAAACAGGTAAATACTGATGGGGTATGTGCCGTATAACTAGATGGAGACGCCTTTACTCTTATACATAGATTGTTATTTGACTTCATTCGATTTTTCTTTGTAATTTCCCCCAGATGGCCCTCTGTTCCTGTGCTAGTAATATCCGGGTGGTTATTTGTGCCAGTATTTCTCCCCCTCTATGATACACCATATGATCCCCTCCTTACGGGCGCCCCCGTGTGGGATAGCTCATTGGCTATCTGGTCATTCTTCATTATAGATTGTACCATCAAAATTTACAGGTAATGTACTTACAACTGATACTAATAAGATCATATACCTTGAATAAATAGATCTAATTTTGAGATGAACTTTTGAGCAACCATTGGGCTGGTTATGGTTTTCAGTTATCCTTTTTTTCTTAATAATATTCTGTTTTGTAATTTTGAGTTTGAAATTTGAGTAAATATTATTATGTATTTATTATTTTTCTTTCTTTGTTTCCAGTATTTGCATGACAAACTCCTGAGGAAGCCTACAAAATGGCGAAACATGTAGAGAATTTTGTCTGTATGCACTTTGGAAACTCTATTATGTGTATTTTGATGGTTCATGTATATTTGTACATATGAATTTTCATATATTTTTTGTAATAAAATTATATTTTTTATATTGAATATTGTGTAGTTGTTGCATCTTAAAAGTCCCAATACCTTCATATTCCTATATAACTTCTCATGGAGTTCACCATGTTCTGTTCTAAGAAGATTAGACGAAGCAGCTAAACTGTACGACGCCGCAATTGTACTTTTCTAGTCGAATGCTCTGCCCACAAGCTATAGTAGAATTCTAATGTTGGTTGACTAGTAACAATAATTAATAAATATAATTACTACTAGTCATACAACATTAGAATTCTATTATAGCTTGTGGGCGGAGCATTCAACTGGAAATGTACGATTGCGGCGTCGTACAGTTTAGCTGCTTTGTCGAATCTTCTTAGAACATTCGACAGACACCATAAGCCTTCAAATGACAGATTCATCCCTAGATCATTCGGATTTTTGGACGAATGCATTTTTTAACAAAACAAAATAAATAAAAACAAATTTTGGGAGTAACTAAATTAATTAATTTTTCGGACGAAAACGAAATTCCGTAACAAAATATTTCAGTGTGCACATGTCTAGTATTCTGTGCTCTGACATACACTTTAATAGAACAGGAAAAATCTGTGTTCCATTTTGTTATTTTTGTCTTGTCATCTAACTGCCTAAGTATCCCAAGAGCTGGCCAAAGTACTGCAGTTGGCTATTACAAGACTAGCCATGCCTTTCCTTGTTCCCTCTCCTTCAGCACTTGCGCTCTCTCCTTGAGGTGGGTGGTTTGGAGGAAAGGCACTCTCCCCTGCCACCGAAGGAGGTCTTGATATAAAGCCAAGAACGGGCACCGATAGTCTTCTAATGGCAAACCCATTTGAGATTTTGAATATATACCAAATAAGGCATGTGGCGAGCAGATTTGGGAAGTCATTGAAAACTAGTATTAAGTAAGATGTACCATAAAAAACATTTTTGGCTATATATTTTCTACAGATCCTACTTGACGTATCCTCATGTATTTAATTCCTTCCAACACTCCCCTTTGCTATTTCCCAGTACAACTGAAGCCTCAAAGACAAGTGAGTCTAAAAAGCGTGCTTCATCTCCAGCTTGTGGCTCTCTGACTGCCCCTTGGACTTTCCTGCTTCCCAAGTCACCTTTATGCGATGCCCTACACATGCTCACTTTTGTGAGTGCATTTCTCTTTTTCAATAAACTGTCATATATTTTATTTTAATGCTACACTATGGGGTTACACTGTTGTTTCTTTTGTTTTCTTCCAGTGATTGGAAAGTGAGCACCCTTGCTAGACTTCTAGCTGCAGTAAGCCTTTAATTTAGTATATTTAGAACATCAAATATTTAACCACAGGAAATACATATCCGATTATTTGCCCCTTCATCTTACACTTAAACTGTGATGGCTTCTTTCGATTTTTCTGTATTTTTGTCTGAAAATTCTGGCAGTATATCAGTGCACAAATATCCACACTGCGCAGGTATATACAGTCATGGCCAAAAATATTGTGACCCCTGCATTTCTGTCAGATACTGCACCACTTTGCCCAGAAAATTGTTGCAACTACAAATGTTTAGGCATTCTCATGTTTATTTCTTTTGTTTGTATTGGTATGACACAAAAAAGTGGAGAAGCAAAAAGCCAAATCTGACACTTTCCATGCAAAACTCCTAAAATGGACTGGACTAAATTATTGGCACTGAAATCAATCGCTTCCTGTAACCATCAATGAGTTTTGTATACCTCTCTACTGGAATTTTGGACTCGTCGTCTTTCGCCAACTGCTCCAGGTCTCTCAGATTGGAAGGGTTCCTTTTCCCAACTGCTGTTTTGAGACCTCTCCACAGGTGTTCTATGGGATTTAGATCTGGATTCACTGTTAGCCAGTCCAGTACTCTAAGCTCTTTGTCTTAAACCATTTTTGGGTGCTTTTTGATGTGTGCTTTGGGTCATTGTCCTGCTGTAAGACCTATGCCTTCTGACTGAGACCCAACTTTCTGACAATGGGCCCTACATTGCACCCCAGAATTCATTGTCAGTCTTCAAATTTCATAATGCCATGCACACGGTCAAGAGATCCACTACCTGAAAAGGCAAAGCAACCCCAAAACATCAGTGAAACACCACCATATTTGACTGTAGGGACTGTATTATTTTCTTTAAAGGCCTCATTTCTTTTTCTGAAAGCAGTAGAATGACGGGCTTTACCCAAAACCTGTAATTTTGTTTCGTCTGTTCACATTCTCCCAAAAAGATTTTGGCTTAGGTAAGTTTTGGCAAACTCCAGTCTGGCTTTTTTATTTTTCTGTGTCAGCAGTGGGGTCTTCCTGGGTCTCCAACTATAGCCTCCCTTTTCACTCAGATGGCGACATTTAGTGCAAGTTGACACAGTTGTACCCTGTGCCTGAATATCAGCTTGAATTTGTCTGGAAGTTGATCAAGGTTTTTTATCCACCATTCGAACAATCTTTTGCTGCAATCTTTAATACATTTTTCTCTTTTGTCCATGTCTAGGGAGATTAGCTATAGTGCCATGGGCTGTAAATTGTTAAAAATTTTGCGCACGGTGGACACAGCAACATTAGGATCTCTGGAGATGGACTTGTAACCCTGAGATTATCCATGCTTTTCCACAATTCTTGTTCTCAAATCCTCAGACAATTCTTTGTGTGGCACACAGAGACACACAACAGAAAGGTTGAGTAGATTTTTCACAATTTTAAATGGTTGCCGGTGTGATTTCTATATTGTCAGCACATGTTAATTGATACAGGTGAGTTTAATTACAAATTATAGGAGCATCACAAACTTGCAATTATTTCTTAAAATTTTTTGAGACAGTACCAATCATTTTGTCCAGTTCATTTTTGTAGTTTTGGATGGAATGTTCCAGTTTGGGCTTTTTGTTACTCCACTTTTTTGTGTCATACCAATACAAACAAAAGAAATAAACATGAGAATGCCTAAACATTTGTAGTTTCAACAATTTTCTGGGCTAAGTGGTGCATTATCTGACAGAAATGCGGGGATGCCAATATTTTTGGCCATGAGTGTATTGACGTCCAGTCACAATTCATCCACCCTCATAAAGGTAATAGTAACAGCAGCTCTATTAAGCACTTATCAGACATATCGGACCCACATTTCTGAAAGTCTATAAATGTTTTTGACATACCTGCTCGATCATCTGTAATTCCCATAACAACAGAAACCATCCTGTGCTGTTCTATTTCCTCCTAGTTCTTGGATCAGTCCTGAGCTCCATTCCAGCACAGATGGGATTACAGCTTAAATTTTCCTTGGGACTTTCCACATCTCCTTTAGTATATCAGACAGGATGTTAATACAAATCAAAACCAGTGTAATATATTTCCTGTTTCCCTTGGGAACTTACAGTACCTTTATCTCTGTTAATATATTTGTAAAATGTAGATATTCATACAGAAAATAGGTCCTGGTGAAAGCACAGAAAAATTATATATGTTTAAATACTTTTTTTTTCCATAAATTATTTTATATTGACTCGCAATGTGCCTCTGAACTTGTTAGCAAATTCAACTTCTTTGGAAAAGTAAATTCCCTTAGCACAGCCCTCTTCATCCTTGCATGTCATAGCCCTCTCCACGTCTAGGGTGTCCAATTACTGTCTGTGCTATACTGTCATAAACTATTAGGTAGCAGCTGAGGAAGGAGAGAAGGGGATTACTATAGAAAGTTACTTGAGTTACATCTCTGAATAGGCCAGGGATGTTGGCATCACATCCAGGATGGGTGGCACCCAGCAGCAGGTTTAGGGCTTTTGGATGGCCATATAAGGGGGATTTTCCAGGTAAATGGTATGCCTAAATTATGTTAACTACATGTATAATCTTATGGGTAGATTAATGGCTAAAATTAATGGTCTGGTGACAGGGTTTCATTTAACCAAGAAGACAGGGTAGTGTAGCACCCTCTACTTTAGGTAGGTGCTAGTAGGAGCATTTTTGTCAGTACAAGTAAATTAAATCAGACCTAGCTATAAGCTAGGCCTGTTTGTTTTGATTTGTGTGGGCTGGGAGTGGTTGAGAGTAGGCTGGTGACCCACAGATAGCATCATCTTTCAGTTACCTCCCTTCTGCTTCTAGAGGCTTCTAGAAGGAAGGGGGAAGAGAGGTGGGGCTGTCTGGGGCATCTCAGGGGGCCCTGACCAATCTCCAACCAGAATTGGCAGGGGGCATCCTCCCATCCTGCCCATGGCCAGCCCAGCTGGGGAGGAGTTGTCGGGTGGAAGAACTGGGAGATGGAGTACTAGCTGTCCTGGCCTTTGAGGAAGCTCCTCATTCTGGGGGGGGGTGACCTTAGGCCTGGAGCTCGGGAGTGAAAGGGACCCTCGTACAAACCACAGGGGTGTCCTGACCAGGAGCAGGAGAGGACAGAGGAGAGTACTGTCAGGCAAGTCTCCAGGAGGAATCCACCGGGTGTCGGTAAGTGACACACAGCAAAGAAAGCTTGGGGGGCATGCCGGAGCATATATGGAGGATGCAATCTGAGATGGATGTAGAGCCAGTGAGGACTGTGGTGTCATGGGCAGTGGAGACATGCAGCTGCAGCCAGGAGGACTGGCAGGGCCTGAAGAGGGCTGACTGGGATGAGTAGTCCACTTAGGGCAGCTAGCACCAGAACTTTCCAATCTTTTTGCTATACCAAAGGGGCCCCCAGCCCCTGCCTGCAAAGAGCTGTTGCTAGGGCCTGGCTGAAGCCACTGTCAGGCCTAGCCACGTGCTAGCTGTGCTTGAAGAGTTGTGCTGGAGGAGGAGGAGAGTTTATAATTTGTCCCAAGCTATGCAAAAAGTTTTCTGGGCATCCCATGAATTCCTTAACTCTATCCAAGTTATAATCCCTCAATAAAAACACAAAACAAGGCTAACGTACTATTCATTGTCTTGGAGTGTCTGGGAGGTGAATTCCGGGCTGGGCAGGGGGACAGGTGGGCCACATTACTCAGCAGCCCCTTTGGGGGTACCGCTACAGTAAGTTAAAGCTTCAGCACTGTATATGGCTCTAGATAAAAACTAATTCTGATGCATCTCTGCAAAATGGAAACAAGATTAAGTTTGTTTTGAATCAGGACTGAGCCTGGACCCTAGTTTTTTTGTTAAGCTCTTAGTTACACTCTTCTGTTGGGTTGATGTATTAAAGGAATTGAGACCATTCACTTTAAGGCCTCATGCCCACGGACGTTTTTACAGCCGCGTTTTTGAGCGTTTTTTACAGCTTAAAAACGCCTGTCCATGTTAGTCTATAGCTTCATGCCCACCTAGACGTTTTTGAGCTGCAAACAGCATAGACGTTTTTAAGCTGTAAAAAAAACCCAGGACCAGTGCGTTCCGCGGCGCCGACGTTAGGCAGAAAAAAACGCGAAGCGTCAAAAAACGTGCAAAAACGCGCACAAACGCGCACTAACGCGTACAAACGCGCACTAACGCACCGCGGTCGCGTTTTTTAGCTCCGGTATTTTGCTATGTAAAAAGATGTAAAAAGATGATTGGACAATGTAAAGACAGGAACTTCCTGTCTGGATAATATTATTTCCCAGGAGTCCTTTGCACAGCCGTGTGCTTGTGAGTGAAGAAGAGAAGAGAAGATGGCACAAGCTGTGGGACAACGTGAGCTCATAACGGCTGTTCAGGCCCATCCTGAACTGTGGGAAGTGGCTCACCCTCAGCATGGAGACCACATAAAGAGAGTCTCTATATGGGAGGATATCAGTGCTTCCATCACCCCTGGCTGGGAAGACTGTACAAGTGGCGAAAGAAAGGAGATAAGTAAGTCTCTTTTTCCTTGAATGCATGATCTGTTTTTAACCACTTCACATCCTGGCCAATTCTGACATTTCCTTCCTACATGAAAATCTTCTTTTTTGTCATAGTAATTACATAGAAACCCCAAACATTATATATGTTTTTTTAGCAGAGACCCTAGAGAATACAATGGCGTAATCTCACACGTTATTTGCGCATAAATTTTTCGACCGTATTTTTTTTTGAAAAAAAAACAGTTTAATGATTTTACATTTTTTTTTTTTTTTTTTTACCTAATTTGAAAGTTTATGTTAAGCCAAGTAAATAGATAACTTACATGTCACCCTTCAAAATTGCACATGCTCGTAGAATGGCGCCAAACTTTCGTACTTAGAAATCATACTGGTTACCTGTTTTGAGTTACAGAGGAGGTCTAGGGCTAGAATTATTTATCTCGCTCTAACGTTCGGGGCGATACATCACTTGTGTGGTCTGAACAACAATGTCATATGTGGGCGGGAGTTGCGTATGCGTTTGCTTCTGTGTGCGAGCACATAGGCACAGGGGAACAAAAAAAAAAATTTAGATCACTTTGGGAATGCATATAAAACCTTTTTTTTCACGTTTTTTTTTTTTGCCAAAATTCTACAGAAAAGATGGAAATCGCTTAGAGACCGCGTCAGGAGGGATTTAACTGATGAGGACAAGACAACGAGAAGTGGAATGCCAGCCCCGACCAAGAAGCCTCATGTTTTCCACAACGAACTCAGGTTCCTAAGAGAAAATATGAGGAACAGCAGCAGACCGTAAGTTTTTTTTTTTTCACAATATATTTGCCTATGTACATAGCTTTTCTGGCGGTATTTTCTATGACTATTGGTTGTAAACGTGTGTGTATATATATATATATATATATAATATATATATATCTTTTTAACCAACCTGCAAGACAAAACCATAATGAGCTAGTATGCATAGCATACTAGCTCATTATGAATGACTTACCTGAGATCGAAGCCCCCGCAGCGATGCTGGGACACCTCCACCGCTGCCACCTTGCTTCGACGTCTCTTCTGTTTATCGCCGCTCCGGCGCTGTGATTGGCCCCGGAGCGGCAATGACGACAGATGCATGCGCGCTCGGGCCGGCCAAATCCATTCAGAAAACCGGCTACGGTGCCGGCCCGCTAGTGCGTATGCGCGTGACGTCAGCGGCGCCGGGTTTAAAAGCAAATATCTCCTTAACCGTGTAGGTTAAAGACATATTTCATGCACCTACAGGTAAGCCTTAATCTAGGCTTACCTGTAGGTGCATGTTGTATTAGTGGGTTTACAACCACTTTAAGTTTATTCTTTTATTTTATTGTCTGCAGGACAACATCTAACATTTCTGCAGTCAGGGAGGTGTCTGCAGAGGAGGACAATGCGGACAGACCCAGCAGTCCCATGGCATGTAGTGGCAATCCATCGCCAAACACTGTCGATGAGGGTAGTGTTCAGTGCCCTGATGAGGTAAGTGCTTATGTCTGCCTGTCTATCTCATTGTCTGTCTGTCCATGTACATGTGAATGTAAAATGATTTGTTCTTTTGCAGGAATCCAGGGCATTGGAACTATCCGCAAATACCAGTCAGGACTGTGGGGAGCGACCCGGTCGTGGCGGTGTACGTGGCCGTTGTCGTGGACGTGGACGTCAGGCGAGGGGTGGCTGCACTGTTGAGGGAGATGACAGGGTGCTAGCACTGCTGCAGGAAGTGCGGCAGGAGAGGCGCAGTGTGGATCCTTTTTTAGATCCCAGCAACCCACGCGCCTCCTTCTGCCGTAGCCTTTATCACCTCCTGGAGGACATTGGGGGAGAAGAAGAGAAGGAATTTATATATCACGTACAAACTATGGCAATGCAATGCCGGCAAGAGAAATTGAGACGTGGGAGAGCTCCAAGTAATATATATAATCCTTCTCATGATCCCCCAATGGCCCCCAGGACCTCAGCAGTGCTAGCACCCCCCTCTCATCATCAGCCCACTCAGCAATGCCAGCCACCACCTACCCCGTCTCAGGCACCCTTTTTTATGTCACGTTCACAAAGTGAACTTCCTCCTTCCACCTCCCATTTTCACCCCTCAAATCCATTACCCCGTTACCAGCAAGAATTCTGGAATGAACACCAGCCCCGTCCCCAATCCCCACATCCCCATAGTGATCACATTTCCAACCCCACCTATCACCAGCTTTGATGTACCAATTGTTAAATAAATATCTTTTTTGTTTGAATAAAAATTTGTTCAATTGGTGTTTTATATGATGCACAACAGCACTCCTTTGCCCTCTGCCCTCAGACGAGCCTATGCTAGCCCATTACGGGCTTAGCATACGCTTGACCAAAGACAGAGGGCAAAGGACTCCTTTGCCCTCTGCCCTCAGTCGAGCCTATGCTAGCCCATTACGGGCTCAGCATACGCTTGACCAAAGACAGAGGGCAAAGGACTCCTTTGCCCTCTGCCCTCAGACGAGCCTATGCTAGCCCATTACGGGCTTAGCATACGCTTGACCAAAGACAGAGGGCAAAGGACTCCTTTGCCCTCTGCCCTCAGACGAGCCTATGCTAGCCCATTATGGGCTTAGCATACGCTTGACCAAAGACAGAGGGCAAAGGACTCCTTTGCCCTCTGCCCTCAGACGAGCCTATGCTAGCCCATTACGGGCTTAGCATACGCTTGACCAAAGACAGAGGGCAAAGGACTCCTTTGCCCTCTGCCCTCAGTCGAGCCTATGCTAGCCCATTACGGGCTTAGCATACGCTTGACCAAAGACAGAGGGCAAAGGACTCAAAAGGGGCTTAGCATATACTTGACAGAAGGCACAGTCAAATGGACTTGTTGAACAATCATTGAAAAATAGACAAATCTTTTTTAAATGATTTATTTCAAAGAAAACACAAGAAAGTTAAGCTGTATACATCTGTACAGAAAATTTATCAGGAAGGATCTATATCTGTATCAAATTTTTCTGAATCTGAATACATCTGTGTTCGGTTTTGTTAAAATTACACATGATCATTCTGCCATGACACCTCTCCATCAGGGGATTCAAAGAATGCAGCAAATTGGTTTCGAATGCTCATGACACGTGCCGTTGAACGCAAGTCCATAAATTGGACCCTCTGAGTTTGGTTACTGGGCTCCGGTTCAACATTGCTGCTGTCACTGTCCCTTAGAAAGTTATGCAAAACGCAGCATGCCAGGACTACTTTAATTGCGTTCTCCACATCCAGTTGCATACTAGTGAGCAAAACCCGCCATTTGGCTGTGCACACCCCAAATGCACATTCAACAACACGGCGTGCACGGCTGAGTCTGTAATTGTAGATTTTTTGATGATGGCTGAGACCATAGCCACTGTATGGCCTCATAAGATTTTCAGCCAGTCCAAAGGCCTCGTCTGCCACCATCACTAAGGGTAAGCTGGGTTCCTCAGTGCAGGGTAGAGGCCTGCTTTCAGGGATATTGAGTCGTCCCTGATGGACACGATGTCCGAAGGCTGACTCACGGAATATACGGGCGTCACCTTGGCTTCCATATGCTCCCACATCCACAAAAAGAAATTTGAGATGTGCATCAGACAATGCCAGGAGGACCACTGAAAAATATTTTTTATAATTAAAATATGATGATCCAGACTGGGGAGGCTTCTTCACCCTGATATGTTTCCCATCAAGGGCACCAATACAATTTGGGAACTGTGTTTTCTCCCAAAAGGTGTCAACCACTGATTCCCAGATCTCTTCTGTGGGCTCTGGCATTACCACCTCATGTAACTCCTCCCATATTGCCACACATGTTTCCCTTATTACCCTGGACACCGTTGTGAGGCCAAGTAGAAAATAATGATGCAGGGACACGTAACTTTGTCCTGTGGCAAGGAACCTAAGATAAGATAAAAATTTCACATATTAAAAAACAATTGAATAAAAATAAAAACTTTCCCTAACCCTAACCCCTATCCCCTAACCCTATCCCTAACCCCTAACCCCTAACCCCTATCCTTAACCCTAACCCCTAACCCCTAACACTAACCCTAACCTTAACCCTAACCCCTAACCCCTAACCCTAACCTTTAACCCTAACCCCTAACCCTAACCCCTAACCCTAACCTCTAACCCTAACCCTAACCCCTAACCCTAACCCCTAACCTTAACCCTAACCCTAACCCCTAACCCTAACCCTATCCCCTAACCCTAACCCTATCCTTAACCCTAACCCCTAACCCCTAACACTAACCCTAACCTTAACCTTAACCCTAACCTTAACCCTAACCCCTAACCCTAACCCCTAACCCTAACTCCTAACCCTATCCCCTAACCCTATCCCCTAACCCTATCCCCTATCCCCTAACCCTAACCCCTAACCCTAACCCCTAACCTCTAACCCTAACCCTAACCCCTAACCCTAACCCAAACCCCTAACCCCTAACCTTAACCCTATCCCCTAACCCTAACCCTATCCCTAACCCTAACCCCTAACCCCTAACACTAACCCTAACCTTAACCTTAACCCTAACCCTAACCTTAACCCTAACCCCTAACCCTAACCCTAACCCCTATCCTTAACCCTAACCCCTAACACTAACCCTAACCTTAACCTTAACCCTAACTTTAACCCTAACCCCTAACCCCTAACCCTAACCCTAACCCCTATCCTTAACCCTAACCCCTAACCTTAACCTTAACCCTAACCCTAACCTTAACCCTAACCCCTAACCCCTAACCCTAACCCCTATCCTTAACCCTAACCCCTAACCCCTAACACTAACCCTAACCTTAACCTTAACCCTAACCCTAACCCCTAACCCCTAACCCCTAACCCTAACCCCTAACCCTAACCCCTATCCCCTAACCCTATCCTTAACCCTAACCCCTAACACTAACCCTAACCTTAACCTTAACCTTAACCCCTAACCCCTAACCCTAACCCCTAACACTAACCCTAACCCCTAACCTTAACCCTAACCCTAACCTTAACCCTAACCCCTAACCCCTAACCCTAACCCCTATCCCCTAACCCTAACCCTAACCCCTAACCCTAACCCCTAACCCCTAACCCTAACTCCTAACCCTATCCCCTAACCGCTAACCCTAACCCTAACCTTAACCCTATCCCCTAACCCTATCCCCTAACCCTAACCCCTAACCCCTAACCCTAACCCTAACCCCTAACCTTAACCCCTAACCCTAACCCTAACCCCTAACCCTATCCCCTAACCCTATCCCCTAACCCCTAACCCCTAACCCTTAACCGTATTCCCTAACCCTAACCCATATGTGTATTGCACTTACCTGAGTGTCACTAGGAGCCGTTCCTCCGGTGACACAGAGATCCGCATCACTGTGTCCATCCTGGTCAGCCTTGGCCTGAGCTTCTCCAGCAGATCATCAAAGCGTGGCACTGACATCCTTGTGAAATTATGGAATTTAGAAGAGTATACCCGCAGTTGCGAATACATGTTAGCAAAGTACCCCGTCGACACCCGATGGGATACCATTGGATGCATCCAATACTGACGAGTTCTCCTCCTTCTCTCCTCCTCCTGTCTCCTTCTCCGCATCCTCCGCAAGATGATCAGAAGGATCGCCTCATCAATTTTCAACATTACAGGATCCATATTACTCCCGAATGCTAAAATGCTATAATAGGCTGTGTAATGCTCTCTCCTCTCTCTCTCCTACCAAAATGGCACCGACACATACTCTGTAACATGTTTTCTTTGTTTTCGGTGGCATTGTGGGAAATATGGGAGTGTATATAGCCTAGAGATGTGTTTTTCTTTAAAAAACGCTAACTAACGCTGGCGCTAAAAAACGCGCATAAACGCGCACTAACGCGCACTAACGCGCATGAAAAACGCGGTAAATTTCGCGTTTTTTAACGCTGGTTTTCCTGGCGTCTAACCTAGATTTACAGCTCACTTTTAAAAACGTCCGTGGGCATGAGGCCTAAAAAGTGAAAGGTTAATCATCCTAATAAATAAGATGGTACTCTTTCTCTTTTTTTATTTTTTTATTTTCTCTCTCGCATGATTAGCTATCCAAATTATACAAAGGTTCACCTTATTAACTAGACTTGTGCACAACGGAAAAATTTGTTTCGTTTTGGTTCGTTTCTTGTGCACAACGGAAAAATTTGTTTAGTTTCGGTTTGTTTCTTTTCGGTCCTGTTGATTCGTAATCGTTCGTAATTTTGCTAGATGGGATTTTTCGTGTTCGGACTAATTCGTACTTTCGGTAGAGTACATTGTTTTTCGTTGATTCTGGACATAACTCCTACTTTCGTAACTTTTTTTGGGTTCGTTGATTCGTAATTTTCCATGTCTCTCTCACAACGACGCTGCCTATTATGCCTAATGTGCTTAGAATGAATTTGAACTTTTCTAAATACATAGCGGTTATTTGTAACGATTCAAAATCTCGTATTTTACTTTTGTTTTTTACATGCGGCTATAGCCTCCGCCCCTGTACACTATTTTGAGAGGGAGTTCAGCACGGTGAGGGAGAAGCAGAGAGCAGAGCAGAGTGTTATTGTGCTTCGAATGGATTCGTACATTCGTAACTTTTTTCATAACGAATTATGCCGAAGACAATCGGGCATTCGCTATTTGCGATATAATTTATTTCGGATTCGGTTTTATTCGTAATTGCTTTGTTTGGAAATTCGAATGCTTCCGAATGTCCGAAAGTTGCTAAATTCGGACGAATTCCGATTCGTTACGAAACTAATTGCACAAGCCTATTATTAACTATTATTTGTTTTTCAAATGAACATACGCGTTGCTAAGTGAAACTTTCCTCTAGTAAAGTTATTCACTTTAGTTATTCAGTTGTGTGTTGAGCCAACTACAGTGGGGCAAAAAAGTATTTAGTCAGCCACAAATTGTGCAAGTTCTCCCACTTAAAAAGATGAGAGAGGCCTGTAATTGTCATCATAGGTATACCTCAACTATGAGAGACAAAATGTGGAAACAAATCCAGACAATCACATTGTCTGATTTGGAAAGAATTTTTTTTGCAAACTATGGTGGAAAATAAGTATTTGGTCACCTACAAACAAGCAAGATTTCTGGCTCTCACAGACCTGTATCTTCTTCTTTAAGAGGCTCCTCTGTCCTCCACTTATTACCTGTATTAATGGCACCTGTTTGAACTTGTTATCAGTATAAAAGACACCTGTCCACAACCAGTCACACTCCAAACTCCACTATGGTGAAGACCAAAGAGCTGTCGAAGGACACCAGAAACAAAAATTGTAGACCTGCACCAGGCCGGGAAGACTGAATCTGCAATAGGGATGAGCTCGGTGTTCGAGTCGAACATAGGTTCAACTCGAACATCGGCTGTTCGCGCGTTCGGCGAACAACGAACGATTTGGGGCGTTCGCGCCAAATTCGAGTGACGCGAACGGCCCACAATACACTGCGCCATCGCAGTGTAATCCCGGCGCTGTGATTGGCCAAGCATGCACTGTGACCCTGCATGCTTGGCCAATCACAGCGCCGGCAGCGAGGAGAGCAATGATTGGCCACAGGCAGGATGCCTGTGGCCAATTATTGCTGAGGGGGTTTAGTACACGCCCCACACTATAAAAGGCCGCCAGCGCGGCGGCCTCGTGTAGTGTGTTCCGGCGCAGGGAAAGAGAAGGATAGGCAGGGACAGCGTCATATTTTTTCTTTGCTAAACCTTGTGTGTAGGGACAGAGAAGGATAGGTAGGGAGAGTGTCAGTGTCATATTCTTTGCTAAACCTTGTTTGTAGGGACAGAGAAGGATAGGCAGGGAGAGTGTCAGTTTCATATTCTTTGCTAAACCTTGTGTGCTGAACCATATTGCTAAACCTTGTGTGTAGGGACAGACAAGGATAGGCAGGTAGAGTGTCAGTGTCATATTCTTTGCTAAACCTTGTGTGCTGAACCATATTGCTAAACCTTGTGTGTAGGGACAGACAAGGATAGGTAGGGAGAGTGTCAGTGTCATATTCTTTGCTAAACCTTGTTTGTAGGGACAGAGAAGGATAGGCAGGGAGAGTGTCAGTGTCATATTCTTTGCTAAACCTTGTGTGCTGAACCATATTGCTAAACCTTGTGTGTAGGGACAGACAAGGATAGGCAGTCGAGAGTGTCAGTTTCATAATCTTTGCTAAACCTAGTGCGCTGAACCATATTGCTAAACCTTGTGTGTAGGGACAGACAAGGATAGGCAGTCGAGAGTGTCAGTGTCATAATCTTTGCTAAACCTAGTGTGCTGAACCATATTGTTAAACCTTGTGTGTAGGGACAGACAAGGATAGGCAGTCGAGAGTGTCAGTGTCATAATCTTTGCTAAACCTAGTGTGCTGAACCATATTGCTAAACCTTGTGTGTAGGGACAGACAAGGATAGGCAGTCGAGAGTGTCAGTGTCATAATCTTTGCTAAACCTAGTGCGCTGAACCATATTGCTAAACCTTGTGTGTAGGGACAGACAAGGATAGGCAGTCGAGAGTGTCAGTGTCATAATCTTTGCTAAACCTAGTGCGCTGAACCATATTGCTAAACCTTGTGTGTAGGGACAGACAAGGATAGGCAGTCGAGAGTGTCAGTGTCATAATCTTTGCTAAACCTTGTGTGCTGAACCATATTGCTAAACCTTGTGTGTAGGGACAAACAAGGATAGGCAGTCGAGAGTGTCAGTGTCATAATCTTTGCTAAACCTAGTGTGCTGAACCATATTGCTAAACGTTGTGTGTAGGGACAGACAAGGATAGGCAGTCGAGAGTGTCAGTGTCATAATCTTTGCTAAACCTAGTGTGCTGAACCATATTGCTAAACCTTGTGTGTAGGGACAGACAAGGATAGGCAGTCGAGAGTGTCAGTGTCATAATCTTTGCTAAACCTAGTGTGCTGAACCATATTGCTAAACCTTGTGTGTAGGGACAGACAAGGATAGGCAGGGAGAGTGTCAGTTTCATATTCTTTGCTAAACCTTGTGTGCTGAACCATATTGCTAAACCTTGTGTGTAGGGACAGACAAGGATAGGCAGGGAGAGTGTCAGTGTCATATTCTTTGCTAAACCTTGTATGCTGAACCATATTGCTAAACCTTGTGTGTAGGGACAGACAAGGATAGGCAGGGAGAGTGTCAGTGTCATATTCTTTGCTAAACCTTGTGTGCTGAACCATATTGCTAAACCTTGTGTGTAGGGACAGACAAGGATAGGCAGTCGAGAGTGTCAGTGTCATAATCTTTGCTAAACCTAGTGCGCTGAACCATATTGCTAAACCTTGTGTGTAGGGACAGACAAGGATAGGCAGTCGAGTGTGTCAGTGTCATAATCTTTGCTAAACCTAGTGCGCTGAACCATATTTTTAAACCTTGTGTGTAGGGACAGACAAGGATAGGCAGTCGAGAGTGTCAGTGTCATAATCTTTGCTAAACCTAGTGTGCTGAACCATATTGCTAAACCTTGTGTGTAGGGACAGACAAGGATAGGCAGTCGAGAGTGTCAGTGTCATATTCTTTGCTAAACCTAGTGTGCTGAACCATATTGCTAAACCTTGTGTGTAGGGACAGACAAGGATAGGCAGTCGACAGTGTCAGTGTCCTATTCTTTGCTAAACCTTGTGTGCAGGGAGAGAGAAGGATAGGCAGGGGACAGTGTCAGTGTCATTGTTGCTAAGCCTCCTGCACAGTATACACCTGAAGCTAGCCCTTATTGCTGTTTTTTCCTGGTGTGTTGCACTAACAGGCATTTGCAGCACTTACAGCGGGCGGAGTGTGCTTCCTGCAAAATAAACACCAGAAGCTACCCCTTATTGCTGGTTTTCCCATCTCCCTGCAGGCCATTAGAATGTCTGGAAGGCAAACAAGGAGAGGCAGACAGTCAGGAGCCAATAAAAGAGGGCAAGCAGGCTCTGTGTCTGGGGGCAACAGTGCTGGTCGTGGAAGCTGTGCATTGTCATCAGCACATGGCCATGGGACACGCTTGTCCTTCTTTTCGGCAGCTGGACATGTTGAGCCACATCATGCCGAAGACTTGGTAGAGTGGATGACCAAGCCCTCCTCATCCTCCTCATCCTCTCTCACCCAGGCTCAGGGTACTGGCAAAGCAGCTGCCAAAGCGTCCTCTTCCCTGGTATCAATGTCATCATCAGTCACTCCTTCCCTAGACCCACCATGTCCTCCTCCTGAGGAGTCCCCCGAACTGTTTGAGCACAGTGTTGGGTACATGCTCCAGGAGGATGCCCAGCGCTTCGAAGGGTCTGATGATGATACCCAGCTAGAGGAAGGCAGTAGCGTGAGAGCAGAGAGAGGGGATGCTCAAGAAGGACACCAATCTGGCAGTCATGTTCCAGCAGATGCAGCATACTGCCAGATTGGCTCCAGTGATGAGGAGGGAGGGGATGATGAGGTCACTGACTCCACGTGGGTGTCTAATAGGAGAGAGGAGGAGGAGGAGGATGAGGAGGAGGCACATCTCCAATGAGGCAGGATGCCCTTGGGTGGCCAGCGTAAGGGCAGCACACCGACGGAATCACACCGCAGAGCTCCGCCTGTGCAGGGCGCTGCCTCTGCCCATTATTCAAAAAGTTCTTTGGTGTGGGCCTTTTTTGAGGCGAGTGCATCAGATCGCACAGCTGCTGTTTGCAACATATGTCTCAAGCGTATATCGCGTGGCCAAAACATCAGCCGCTTGGGCAACACATGCTTGACCAGACATATGTTGACCTGCCATGCAGCTCGTTGGCAAGCCTACCTTAAAGACCCACACCAAAGAACAAAGCGGACCTCTCCTTGCACCGCATCAGCTGGGATCTCCAACCCCACTATACCTTCAGTCCTCTCTGAAACCTGCACTGAGAGGAATGAAGGTGTAGAATTAGGTGTGTCACAGCCAAGTACTTGCGGTCACTCTGCTAGCAGTACACCGACGTCCGATTCTAGCAGGCAAATTTCCCTGCCCCAGCTGCTGGACCGTCGAAAGAAGTTCACTCCCAGCCATCCACATGCCCAGCGGTTGAATGCTAGCTTGGCTAAATTGCTAGCGCTTCAACTGCTGCCTTTTCAGTTGGTAGACACGGCCCCCTTCCGTGAGTTTGTGCAATGTGCGGTTCCTCAGTGGCAGGTTCCCAAACGCCACTTTTTCTCACGGAAGGCGATTCCGGCTCTCTACCGGCATGTGGAAGGCAATGTCTTGGCCTCGCTGGACAGGGCGGTCAGCGGTAAGGTGCATATTACCGTTGACTCATGGTCCAGCAGGCATGGACAGGGACGTTACCTTTCTTTCACGGCCCATTGGGTCACTCTTTTGGCAGCTGGGAAGGATGCAGGACAAGGTGCAGTAGTGTTGGAGGTTGTTCCACCGCCACGCCTCCAAAATGCTACTACTGGTTGTGACACACCTCTGTCCTCCACCCCCTCCTCTTCTTCTTCCTCCGTGGCCTCTTCCTGTGCTTTGTCCTCGGAACCAGCGGTGCTCCGTAGGCGTTCAAGGGGCTATGCAAGTACGCAGGCAAAAAGATGCCATGCCGTGCTTGCGCTGGTGTGTTTGGGGGACAGGAGCCACACTGGGGCAGAGGTTCTGTCAGCTCTGCAGGGGCAGGCCGAGAGGTGGTTGACGCCACGCCAGCTTAAGCCAGGAATGGTAGTTTGCGACAATGGCACCAACCTCCTCTCCGCTCTCCGACAGGGACAACTGACCCATGTGCCCTGTGTGGCTCACGTCCTTAACCTGGTGGTGCAGCGGTTCTTGGGCAGGTACCCGGGCTTACAGGATGTCCTGAGGCAGGCCAGGAAAGTCTGTGTGCATTTCCGCAAATCTTATAATGCCAGTGCTCGCCTGGCTGAGCTGCAAAAGGAGTTGAACCTGCCCAAGAACCGCCTTATATGTGACATGAGGAGGCCACGAGGATGGTGAGCAGTGACAGTGCATGCATCAGTGACACTGTACCTCTTGTCCATCTGTTGGAACATACGCTGCGTGAAATAATGGACAGGGCACTTAAGGCAGAACAGAGGCAGGAAGAGGAGGACTTCCTTTCCTCTCAAGACCCCCTTTACCCAGGCAGTGTTCCTTCTGTACCACCCATTGCACAGGAAGAAGAGGAGGAGGAGGAGGAGGATTGTGTCAGCATGGAGGTGGAGCCTGGCACTCAGCATCTTCAGCAGCAGTCTTTTAGGGATGATTTACAGTCCCAAGAAACCAGTGGACTTGTACGTGGCTGGGAGGAGGTGGCTGCGGATCATGTCGTCCTTAGTGACCCAGAGGACTCCGGACTGAATGCCTCAGCTAACCTACGCTGCATGGCCTCCCTGATCCTGCAAAGTCTGCGGAAGGATCCTCGTATTCTTCGGATCAAGGAGAGGGACCATTACTGGCTGGCCACTCTCCTTGATCCACGGTACAACGGTACAAAGGTATAAAGATGAACCAGTCTTGGATCACCACCAGTAGTGATGAGCCGAACACCCCCGGGTTCGGTTCGCACCAGAACCCACGAACGGACCGAAAGTTCGCACGAACTTTAGAACCCTATTAAAAACAATGGATGCGAACGTTCGAAATCTGAAGTGCTAATTATAACGACTATTATGCATGTTATTGTCCTAAAAAGGGTTTGGGAACCCGGGTTCTGCACCAGGGGACATGTATCAATGCAAAAAGAAGTTTTAAAAACGGACGTTTTTCTGGAGCAGTCATTTTAATGATGCATAAAGTGAAAAAAAAAGTCAAATATTCCTTTAAATATCGTACCTGGGGGGTGTCTAAAGTATGCCTGTGAAGTGCCACGTGTTTCCCGTGTTTAGAACTGTCCCTGCACAAAATTACATTTCTAAAGGAAAAAAAGCCATTTAAAACTGCTTGCGGCTTTAATGTAATGTCTGGTCCCGGTAATATGGATGAAAATCTTTAGGAAAAATGACATAGCTACCCCATCACACCCCCCCCCCTTACCCCAGCCCATTACCAGCCCCTTTGGGTCTTGTATGGATATTAAGGGGAACCCCGCACACAAAATAAAAAAGGCCCTATATACTCTGAACAGCCGTATACAGGCGGTGCATACAAGACAGGGACTGTAGGTTTGTTCTTATGTAGAATCTGTTTGTAATTTTGAACAGGTACATTGTTTAAGTGTAGCTCCAGGCAAAAAATCTATTTTTAAGCTTTTTGGAAAACATAAGGAAGGGTTATCACCCCTGTAACATTTGTTTCTCTGTCTGTGCAGTGTGCACCTGTTCAGAACAGTTCACCTCACTTTCCGTCCTAATGACAAATCTTTTTTGAAAATGTGGGGTTTTTATTGAAACAAGAATTGGTGATAAAGAATCAGTGGAGAGGAGACACTTATTTCCCATATTAACTCTTACAGGAAAGAATTTGCCTTCCTAGGGGTAGATTTCCTCTCACTTCCTGTTGTATCCTTCCGTTTGCAAGGAGGAGTCGTTTGTAAGTTGGATGTTTGAAAGTAGGGGCCTGCCGTATATACTCAGCTGAAATTTGCCCCTTACATGTTGGTGTTGCCACAGCACTGTGAGCCCTCACAGTTACTCTTGGTGGGCGCATGAATGGGCCCTGCTGTGAATTATTAGATCAAGAATTGTAATTGCATGCCCCTGTCGAACAGGGGCTGAAAAATTGGGCCTTTGGTGGTGGTGGTGGTGTTGACACAACACTGTAAGGCCTCACAGTTAGTCTTGGTGGGCGCAGGAATGGGCCCTGCTGTGAATTATTAGATCAAGAATTGTAATTGCATGCCCCTGTTGAACAGGGGCTGAAAAATTGGGCCTTTGGTGGTGGTGGTGGTGGTGGTGTTGACACAACACTGTAAGGCCTCACAGTTAGTCTTGGTGGGCGCAGGAATGGGCCCTGCTGTGAATTATTAGATCAAGAATTGTAATTACATGCCCCGGTTAAACAGGGGCAGAAAAATTGAGCCTTAGGCACTGGTGCCACAACACTGCAACCCCTCACAGATACTGTACTTGGAGCACAGCAATGAGCCCTGTTGCAAAGTATTGCATCAAAAATTGTAATTACACGCCCCTGTTAAACAGGGGCTGAAAAATTGGGCCTTAGCCACCGGTGCTGGTGCCACGACACTGCAACCACTCCCAGATACTCTAGTTGGAGTGCAGGAATGAGCCCTGCTGCAAAGCATTGCATAAAAAATTGTAATAACACACCCCTGTTAAACAGGGGCTGAAAAATTGGGCCTTAGCCACTGGTGGCGGGACCCAGAAACAAAAATGTTCTTCCAAGCTATCATCGTCAATCGGATCATTGAGGAGGAGGAGGATAGTCAGTCAACATAACAGGAAAAACTCTCAGCATCAGCATCAGTCTTGAAGGGATGTGACATTTGAAAATAAATTAGTCTGTTATATCAGCTTCAGGTGTTTGGTAGCTGGTGGTGATCCAAGACTGGTTCATCTTTATGAAGGTCAGTCGATCAACAGAGTCGGTGGACAGGCGCACCCTGTGATCCGTGACAAATCCTCCAGCAGCACTGAATGTGCGTTCTGAAAGAACGCTGGATGCAGGACAGGCCAGTAGCTCAATTGCATACTGTGCAAGCTCTGGCCAGTGATCCATCCTCAAGACCCAGTAAGCCAGAGGATTTTCGGTGGGGAAGGTGTCCAAGTCTGACCTTGCCCCTAGGAATTCCTGCACCATGTATATCAGACGCTGGCGATGGTTGCTGGAACCGATCATACCTTGGGGCTGCGGACTAAAGAATTGTCTGAACGCTTCGGTCAGACGGCCACCTTCCCCACCGCTCCTTCTTTGACTGACTGAAGCCTCAGCAACTCGTTGTCCAAGACCAGGAGTTTGTAACCTCCCAGTCTCTGGGAACGCGTTGCACAGACCTTTCTGCAAGGCCTCCCGGAGTTGTCTCATCCTCTGCTCCCTCTGCGACGGTAAGATAAGGTCTGCAACCTTACCCTTGTACCGTGGATCAAGGAGAGTGGCCAGCCAGTAATGGTCCCTCTCCTTGATCCGAAGAATACGAGGATCCTTCCGCAGACTTTGCAGGATCAGGGAGGCCATGCAGCGTAGGTTAGCTGAGGCATTCAGTCCGGAGTCTTCTGGGTCACTAAGGACGACATGATCCGCAGCCACCTCCTCCCAGCCACGTACAAGTCCACTGGTTTCTTGGGACTGTAAATCATCCCTAAAAGACTGCTGCTGATGATGCTGAGTGCCAGGCTCCACCTCCATGCTGACACAATCCTCCTCCTCCTCCTCCTCTTCTTCCTGTGCAATGGGTGGTACAGAAGGAACACTGTCTGGGTAAAGGGGGTCTTGAGAGGAAAGGAAGTCCTCCTCTTCCTGCCTCTGTTCTGCCTTAAGTGCCCTGTCCATTATTTCACGCAGCGTATGTTCCAACAGGTGGACAAGAGGTACAGTGTCACTGATGCATGCACTGTCACTGCTCACCATCCTCGTGGCCTCCTCAAATGGTGCCAGGACAGTGCATGCATCCCTGATCATGCCCCACTGGCGTGGTGAAAAAAACCCGAGCTCCCCTGACCCTGTCCTGGTGCCGTAGTCGCACAGGTACTCATTGATGGCCCTCTGCTGCGTGTGCAGCCGCTGCAGCATGGCCAACGTTGAGTTCCACCTGGTGGGCATGTCACATATAAGGCTGTTCTTGGGCAGGTTCAACTCCTTTTGCAGCTCAGCCAGGCGAGCACTGGCATTATAAGATCTGCGGAAATGCACACATTTTTCTGGCCTGCCTCAGGACATCCTGTAAGCCCGGGTACCTGCCCAAGAACCGCTGCACCACCAGGTTAAGGACGTGAGCCACACAGGGCACATGGGTCAGTTGTCCCTGTCGGAGAGCGGAGAGGAGGTTGGTGCCATTGTCGCAAACTACCATTCCTGGCTTAAGCTGGCGTGGCGTCAACCACCTCTCGGCCTGCCCCTGCAGAGCAGACAGAACCTCTGCCCCAGTGTGGCTCCTGTCCCCCAAACACACCAGCGCAAGCACGGCATGGCATCCTTTTGCCTGCGTACTTGCGTAGCCCCTTGAACGCCTACGGAGCACCGCTGGTTCCGAGGACAACGCACAGGAAGAGGCCACGGAGGAAGAAGAGGAGGGGGTGGAGGACAGAGGTGTGTCACAACCAGTAGTAGCATTTTGGAGGCGTGGCGGTGGAACAACCTCCAACACTACTGCACCTTGTCCTGCATCCTTCCCAGCTGCCAAAAGAGTGACCCAATGGGCCGTGAAAGAAAGGTAACGTCCCTGTCCATGCCTGCTGGACCATGAGTCAGCGGTAATATGCACCTTACCGCTGACCGCCCTGTCCAGCGAGGCCAAGCCATTGCCTTCCACATGCCAGTAGAGAGCCGGAATCACCTTCCGTGAGAAAAAGTGGCGTTTGGGAACCTGCCACTGAGGAACCGCACATTGCACAAACTCACGGAAGGGGGCCGAGTCTACCAACTGAAAAGGCAGCAGTTGAAGTGCTAGCAATTTAGCCAAGCTAGCATTCAACCGCTGGGCATGTGGATGGCTGGGAGTGAACTTCTTTCGACGGTCCAGCAGCCGGGGCAGGGAAATTTGCCTGCTAGAATCGGACGTCGGTGTACTGCTAGCAGAGTGGCCGCAAGTACTTGGCTGTGACACACCTAATTCTACACCTTCATTCCTCTCAGTGCAGGTTTCAGAGAGGACTGAAGGTATAGTGGGGTTGGAGATCCCAGCTGATGCGGTGCAAGGAGAGGTCCGCTTTGTTCTTTGTTGTGGGTCTTTAAGGTAGGCTTGCCAACGAGCTGCATGGCAGGTCAACATATGTCTGGTCAAGCATGTGGTGCCCAAGCGGCTGATGTTTTGGCCACGCGATATACGCTTGAGACATATGTTGCAAACAGCAGCTGTGCGATCTGATGCACTCGCCTCAAAAAAGGCCCACACCAAAGAACTTTTTGAATAACGGGCAGAGGCAGCGCCCTGCACAGGCGGAGCTCTGCGGTGTGATTCCGTCGGTGTGCTGCCCTTACGCTGGCCACCCAAGGGCATCCTGCCTCGTTGGAGATGTGCCTCCTTCTCATCCTCCTCCTCCTCCTCTCTCCTATTAGGCACCTATGTGGAGTCAGTGACCTCATCATCCCCTCCCTCCTCATCACTGGAGCCAATCTGGCAGTATGCTGCAGCTGCTGGAACATGACTGCCAGATTGGTGTCCTTCTTGAGCATCCCCTCTCTCTGCTCTCACGCTACTGCCTTCCTCTAGCTGGGTATCATCATCAGACCCTTCGAAACGCTGGGCATCCTCCTGGAGCATGTACCCAACACTGTGCTCAAACAGTTCGGGGGACTCCTCAGGAGGAGGACATGGTGGGTCTAGGGAAGGAGTGACTGATGATGACATTGATACGAGGGAAGAGGACGCTTTGGCAGCTGCTTTGCCAGTACCCTGAGCCTGGGTGAGAGAGGATGAGGAGGATGAGGAGGGCTTGGTCATCCATTCTACCAAGTCTTCGGCATGATGTGGCTCAACATGTCCAGCTGCCGAAAAGAAGGACAAGCGTGTCCCATGGCCATGTGCTGATGACAATGTACCGCGTTCACGACCAGCACTGTTGCCCCCAGACACAGAGCCTGCTTGCCCTCTTTTTTTGGCTCCTGACTGTCTGCCTCTCCTTGTTTGCCTTCCAGACATTCTAATGGCCTGCAGGGAGATGGGAAAACCAGCAATAAGGGCTAGCTTCAGGTGTATACTATGCAGGAGGCTTAGCAACAATGACACTGACACTGTCCCCTGCCTATCCTTCTCTCTCCCTGCACACAAGGTTTAGCAAAGAATAGGACACTGACACTGTCGACTGCCTATCCTTGTCTGTCCCTACACACAAGGTTTAGCAATATGGTTCAGCACACTAGGTTTAGCAAAGAATATGACACTGACACTCTCGACTGCCTATCTTTGTCTGTCCCTACACACAAGGTTTAGCAATATGGTTCAGCACACTAGGTTTGGCAAAGATTATGACACTGACACTCTCGACTGCCTATCCTTGTCTGTCCCTACACACAAGGTTTAACAATATGGTTCAGCGCAGTAGGTTTAGCAAAGATTATGACACTGACACTCTCGACTGCCTATCCTTGTCTGTCCCTACACACAAGGTTTAGCAATATGGTTCAGCGCACTAGGTTTAGCAAAGATTATGACACTGACACTCTCGACTGCCTATCCTTGTCTGTCCCTACATACAAGGTTTAGAAATATGGTTCAGCGCACTAGGTTTAGCAAAGATTATGACACTGACACACTCGACTGCCTATCCTTGTCTGTCCCTACACACAAGGTTTAGCAATATGGTTCAGCGCACTAGGTTTAGCAAAGATTATGACACTGACACTCTCGACTGCCTATCCTTGTCTGTCCCTACACACAAGGTTTAGCAATATGGTTCAGCACACAAGGTTTAGCAAAGAATATGACACTGACACTCTCCCTGCCTATCCTTGTCTGTCCCTACACACAAGGTTTAGCAATATGGTTCAGCACACAAGGTTTAGCAAAGAATATGAAACTGACACTCTTCCTGCCTATCCTTGTCTGTCCCTACACACAAGGTTTAGCAATATGGTTCAGCACACTAGGTTTAGCAAAGATTATGACACTGACACTTTCGACTGCCTATCCTTGTCTGTCCCTACACACAAGGTTTAGCAATATGGTTCAGCGCACTAGGTTTAGCAAAGATTATGACACTGACACTCTCGACTGCCTATCCTTGTCTGTCCCTACACACAAGGTTTAGCAATATGGTTCAGCGCACTAGGTTTAGCAAAGATTATGACACTGACACTCTCGACTGCCTATCCTTGTCTGTCCCTACACACAAGGTTTAGCAATATGGTTCAGCGCACTAGGGTTAGCAAAGATTATGACACTGACACTCTCGACTGCCTATCCTTGTCTGTCCCTACACACAAGGTTTAGCAATATGGTTCAGCGCACTAGGTTTAGCAAAGCTTATGACACTGACACTCTCGTCTCGACTGCCTATCCTTGTCTGTCCCTACACACAAGGTTTAGCAATATGGTTCAGCACACTAGGTTTAGCAAAGATTATGACACTGACACTCTCGACTGCCTATCCTTGTCTGTCCCTACACACAAGGTTTAGCAATATGGTTCAGCACACTAGGTTTAGCAAAGATTATGACACTGACACTCTCGACTGCCTATCCTTGTCTGTCCCTACACACAAGGTTTAGCAATATGGTTCAGCGCACTAGGTTTAGCAAAGAATATGACACTGACACTCTCGACTGCCTATCCTTGTCTGTCCCTACACACAAGGTTTAGCAATATGGTTCAGCGCACTAGGTTTAGCAAAGATTATGACACTGACACTCTCGACTGCCTATCCTTGTCTGTCCCTACACACAAGGTTTAGCAATATGGTTCAGCGCACTAGGTTTAGCAAAGATTATGACACTGACACACTCGACTGCCTATCCTTGTCTGTCCCTACATACAAGGTTTAGCAATATGGTTCAGCACACAAGGTTTAGCAAAGAATATGACACTGACACTCTCCCTGCCTATCCTTGTCTGTCCCTACACACAAGGTTTAGCAATATGGTTCAGCACACAAGGTTTAGCAAAGAATATGAAACTGACACTCTCCCTGCCTATCCTTCTCTGTCCCTACAAACAAGGTTTAGCAAAGAATATGACACTGACACTCTCCCTACCTATCCTTGTCTGTCCCTACACACAAGGTTTAGCAATATGTTTCAGCACGCAAGGTTTAGCAAAGAATATGAAACTGACACTCTCCCTGCCTATCCTTCTCTGTCCCTACAAACAAGGTTTAGCAAAGAATATGACACCGACACTCTCCCTACCTATCCTTCTCTGTCCCTACACACAAGGTTTAGCAAAGAAAAAGTATGACACTGTCCCTGCCTATCCTTCTCTTTCCCTGCGCCGGAACACACTACACGAGGCCGCCGCGCTGGCGGCCTTTTATAGTGTGGGGCGTGTACTAAACCCCCTCAGCAATAATTGGCCACAGGCATCCTGCCTGTGGCCAATCATTGCTCTCCTCACTGCCGGCGCTGTGATTGGCCAAGCATGCAGGGTCACAGTGCATGCTTGGCCAATCACAGCGCCAGGATTACACTGCGATGGCGCAGTGTATTGTGGGCCGTTCGCGTCACTCGAATTTGGCGCGAACGGCCCAAATCGTTCGTTGTTCGCTGAACGCGCGAACAGCCGATGTTCGAGTCGAACCTATGTTCGACTCGAACACCGAGCTAATCCCTAACCACCAGCTACCAAACACCTGAAGCTGATATAACAGACTAATTTATTTACAAATGTCACATCCCTTCAAGACTGATGCTGATGCTGAGAGTTTGTCCTGTTATGTTGACTGACTATCCTCCTCCTCCTCAATGATCCGATTGACGATGATAGCTTGGAAGAACATTTTTGTTTCTGGGTGCCGCCACCAGTGGCTAAGGCCCAATTTTTCAGCCCCTGTTTAACAGGGGTGTGTTATTACAATTTTTTATGCAATGCTTTACAGCAGGGTTCATTCCTGCACTCCAACTAGAGTATCTGGGAGTGGTTGCAGTGTCGTGGCACCAGCACCAGTGACTAAGGCCCAATTTTTCAGCCCCTGTTTAACAGGGGCGTGTTATTACAATTTTCGATGCAATACTTTGCAACAGAGCTCATTGCTGTGCTCCAAGTACAGTATCTGTGAGGGGTTGCAGTGTTGTGGCACCAGTGCCTAAGGCTCAATTTTTCTGCCCCTGTTTAACAGGGGCATGTAATTACAATTCTTGATCTAATAATTCACAGCAGGGCCCATTCCTGCGCCCACCAAGACTAACTGTGAGGCCTTACAGTGTTGTGTCAACACCACCACCACCACCACCACCAAATGCCCAATTTTTCAGCCCCTGTTCAACAGGGGCATGCAATTACAATTCTTGATCTAATAATTCACAGCAGGGCCCATTCCTGCGCCCACCAAGACTAACTGTGAGGCCTTACAGTGTTGTGTCAACACCACCACCACCACCACCACCAAAGGCCCAATTTTTCAGCCCCTGTTCAACAGGGGCATGCAATTACAATTCTTGATCTAATAATTCACAGCAGGGCCCATTCCTGCGCCCACCAAGACTAACTGTGAGGCCTTACAGTGTTGTGTCAACACCACCACCACCACCAAAGGCCCAATTTTTCAGCCCCTGTTCAACAGGGGCATGCAATTACAATTCTTGATCTAATAATTCACAGCAGGGCCCATTCATGCGCCCACCAAGAGTAACTGTGAGGGCTCACAGTGTTGTGGCAACACCAACATGTATGGGGCACATTTCAGCTGAGTATATACGGCAGGCCCCTACTTTCAAACATCCAACTTACAAACGACTCCTCCTTGCAAACGGAAGGATACAACAGGAAGTGAGAGGAAATCGACCCCTAGGAAGGCAAATTCTCTCCTGTAAGAGTTAATATGGGAAAAAAAGTGTCTCCTCTCCACTGATTCTTTATCACCAATTCTTGTTTCAATAAAAACCGAAAATTTTCAAAAAACATTTGTCATTACTACGGAAAGTGAGGTGAACTGTTCTGAACAGGTGCACACTGCACAGACAGCAAAACAAACGTTACAGGGGTGATAACCCTTCCCTATGTTTTCCAAAAAGCTTAAAAATATATTTTTTGGCTGGAGCTACACTTAAACAATGTACCTGTTCAAAATTACAAACAGATTCTACATAAGAACAAACCTACAGTCCCTGTCTTGTATGCACCGCCTGTATACGGCTGTTCAGAGTATATAGGGCCTTTTTTATTTTGTGTGCGGGGTTCTTCTTAATATCCATACAAGACCCAAAGGGGCTGGTAATTGGCTCGGGTAAGGGGGGGGGGTGTGATGGGGTAGCTATGTCATTTTTCGTAAAGATTTTCATCCATATTACCGGGACCAGACATTACATTAAAGCCGCAAGCAGTTTTAAATGGCTTTTTTTCCTTTAGAAATGTAATTTTGTGCAGGGACAGTTCTAAACACGGGAAACACGTGGCACTTCACAGGCATACTTTAGACACCCCCCAGGTACGATATTTAAAGGAATATTTGACTTTTTTCTTTTCACTTTATGCATCATTAAAATGACTGCTCCAGAAAAACTGCCGTTTTTAAAACTTCTTTTTGCATTGATACATGTCCCCTGGTGCAGAACCCGGGTTCCCAAACCCTTTTTAGGACAATAACATGCATAATAGTCGTTATAATTAGCACTTTAGATTTCGAACGTTCGCATCCATTGTATTTAATAGGGTTCTAAAGTTCGTGCGAACTTTCGGTCCGTTCGCGGGTTCTGGTGCGAACCGAACCCGGGGGTGTTCGGCTCATCACTAATCTGCAATAGGCAAGCAGCTTGGTGTGAAGAAATCAACTGTGGGAGCAATAATTAGAAAATGGAAGACATACAAGACCACTGATAATCTCCCTCGATCTAGGGCTCCACGCAGGATCTCACCTCGTGGGGTCAAAATGATCACAAGTACGGTGAGCATAAATCCCAGAACCACACGGGGGGACCTAGTGAATGACCTGCAGAGAGCTGGGGCCAACGTAACAAAGGCTACCATCAGTAACACACTATGCCGCCAGGGCCTCAGATCCTGCAGTGCCAGACGTGTTCCCCTGCTTAAGCCAGTACATGTCCGGGCCCGTCTGAGGTTTGCTAGAGAGCATTTGGATGATCCAGAAGAAGATTAGGAGAATGTCATATGGTCAGAGGAAAACAAAGTAGAACTGTTTGGTAGAAACACAATTCGTCGTGTTTGGAGGAGAGAGAATGCTGAGTTGCAACCAAAGAACACCATACCTACTGTGAAGCATGGGGTGGCATCATGCTTTGGGGCTGTTTCTCTGCAAAGGGAACAGTATGACTGATCCGTGTACATGAAAGAATGAATGGGGCCATGTATCGTGAGATTTGATCGTGAGAGTGCAAACCTCCTCCCATCAGCAAGGGCATTGAAGATGAAACGTGGCTGGGTCTTTCAGCATGACAATGATCCCAAACACACCGCCCGGGCAACGAAGGAGTGGCTTCGTAAGAAGCATTTCAAAGTCCTGGAGTGGCATAGCCAGTCTCCAGATCTCAACCCCATAGAAAACCTTTGGAGGGAGTTGAAAGTCCGTGTTGCCCAGCGACAGCCCCAAAACATCACTGCTCTAGAGGAGATCTGCATGGAGGAATGGGCCAACATACCAGCAACAGTGTGTAACAACCTTGTGAAGACTTACAGAAATGTTTGACCTCTGTCATTGCCAACAAAGGATATATAACAAAGTATTGAGATGAACTTTTGATATTGACCAAATACTTATTTTCCACCATAATTTGCAAAAAAAAATCCTTCCAAATCAGACAATGTGATTGTCTGGATTTGTTTCCACATTTTGTCTCTCATAGTTGAGGTATACCTATGATGACAATTACAGGCCTCTCTCATCTTTTTAAGTGGGAGAACTTGCACAATTGGTGGCTGACTAAATACTTTTTTTCCCCACTGTATATAACCTTCGTGAGTTTCCCCTTGAATTTTATCCAAGGAAGAGCACCCAACAAAGAACAACAATCTGAGATTTGTTTTTACCCTGAGAGCTTCATTTTTACATACATAATAAAGAGAAGTTAAACACATTTGACCAACTGGTTTTGGAATTAAATATAAAAACTTTTGTTCAATTTCTAGTTAAAAGTAGAACCTTAGGAACATTTTTTGATGTTGCTTTTTTAATATAATGACTTTTAATTCCAACCACAGCTGCCAGTGTTAGCCTTAATTTTTCACCTCCAGATATTTTCTTCTTGAACAAAGGAGATGTCAAAAGTATAATTTCTGAGACATTAGAAATTACACAGGTAATTTATTTTAAGCCTCTATCTCAAAATAAAGATCAAATATATGTGAAATACAAATTAAGCTTCCATTGTTGTTACCGCTGGCTCTGCATAGACGTCCGTGGGATGTTCCTTCATTGTAATTGTTACCTAAAAACCATTCATTAAGTAATAGTTCCAGGGATAATTACAGATCTAGAAGACAATTAAAATTCTCATATGTGCTTCTATTGTTAATATCATAATTGATGTGTCATAATAATGGATGTTAATACGCAAAACTATATTAAGATTAAATCAATAAAACCATCTTTTTTCTAAGTAAGGTGAAATAATTTAGAGTAACATGAGACTGATCGCTCTAGTAGAATGACACAAAATTTGCATTAACCGTTTAGAATAATCCGAGTCTCCATTCTTGGACCGTTATATATTAGTGCAGCCTTACAACTCAACAGATGTGATGATTTTTTAATGTTTACCTTTAAAACTGCAATAAATCAAAGGAGCTCCACAGTGCCGGGGAGTGAGCAATGGGTCCACTAGAGGATGTTGGGCCCTCAGGCCACCCTCATGAAGTCTGTTTCTGATTGTTTGGTCAGAGAAATTAACACCAGTGGCCTGCTGGAGGTCATTTTGTAGGGCTTTGGCAGTGCTCATCCTGTTGCTTCTTGCACAAAGGAGCAGATGCCAATCCTGCAGATGGGTTAAAGACCTTCTACAGCTCTGTCCAGCTCTCCTAGAGTAACATGTCTCCTGGAATCTCCTCCATGCTCTTGAGACTGTGCTGGGAGACACAGCAAATCTTCTGGCAATGGCACGTATTGATGTGCCATCCTGGAGAAGTTGGACTGCCTGTGCAACCTCTATGGCCGGGGTAGGCAACCTCAGCCCTCCAGCTGTGGTGAAACTACAAGTCCCATGAGACATTGCAAGACCCTGACAATCACAGGCATGACTCCTAGAGGCAGAGGCATGATGGGATTTGTACTTTCACCACAGCTGGAGTGCCGAGGTTGCCTACCCCTGCTCTATGGGGTCCAGGTATCACCTCATACTACCAGTAGTGACACTGACCCTAGCCAAATGCAAAACTAGTGAAAAACATTCAGAAAAGATGAGTAGGGAAAAATGTCAGTGGCCTCCACCTGTAAAACCATTCCTGTTTTGGAGGTTGTCTCATTGTTGCCCATCTAGTGTGCCTATTGTTAATTTCATTACCACCAAAGCAGCTGAAACTGATTAACAACCCCCTCTGCGACTGAATTGACCAGATCAAAATCCCAGGAGTTTAATACACTTGATGCTATACTCTGATTAAAAAGTGTTTCTTTAATTTTTTTGAGCAGTGTATATATATTGCGTGGTTGCCGCTATAAACTGACATGCATTCCCGCACCCATAAAAACAAAAAACAGAAGAGTAAAAGCGCAACACCGGTGGAAAAATTTGGTTGTGTGAGATATGTGAATAACAAACATATAATATCAAAAACACCTGTAGCGGGTATTTGAATTTAGGGGAGGCATCTGGGTGGTAGTGTAACCCAGATGCACTGATTGTTAGGGAATTTGGGACCATTTGTTGTTCATGGAGGACTCTGTGGTGTGAGGTTCTCTTCGGCCTGTGGGTGGCGCTGTCGCACTGGGCCGGAGTTGAGCCCTCACTGCAGTACCGTACCCTTTTTGTCCTCTTCCGGTGGCTGTACCGCAGGGCGGGGAACCTGCGGTGACGCTGAGGGAGAGGAGATAAAAGGGGGCGGACGCCCGGAAAACGGGGTTCAGAGTCGGAGGGCAGAGTCGCGCCCAGGCACCTTCAGCCTAGGTGCCAGCGTTCCGGAGTTCCGGGCCCAGGTGCCCTTGACCTGGCCGGAGCGGGAAATGGAGTCCATCCCAGGCACCTTTAGCCTGGAGTGAGGTACTATTGAGGAGGCCTGAGGCCCGGTGCCTTCGACTGGGTCCCGCAAAGGTGGAGGAATCCGAGGGGGCCCTAAAGCCTTGGGTGCCCGGGTCTAAGATGAGGAGGCCAGGGAGCGTAACCCCTCCGAACAGTCCGGTGCAGCATTGCTGGTGACGGCGGGGCCTCTGGTAACTCTCTTGGACGGATGTCTTCCCTCTGACAGGGGCTGCGCTTAGCGAAGGTAATTCATTCTCTGTTCTACACAGTCGGGGGCAGCGACTGTATGCCATAATCATTGGTGACACCACAATGGTTGGTTCTATCTAAGGATTGTGCCTCGACCTACTCCCCACCTATACTGAACTGTTCTTTGGTCACAACCTGTCTGTGCTAAATGACGATTTATTGCTGTTGGAGAATAAATACGAGTTGGACCTTTTCAGTGGTGTGGAACTCCAGTTACTGGGAGCAGAGGGGGTCATTTACAGAAAAGACTTGGCTCTGGGTTATGCACACGACTTAATGGTAAAATAGGTTCTGGCCTTCACCTCTATCCAAAAGAGGACATGGGCTGTGGTGTATCGCATCCCTCCTCCCATACTCCCCCCTAGACGAGACAACAAGCCGAAAAGAAGAAGGGGTGAGAGGGGTGAGGTCGCTACACACCCTTGAGAATACTTCATATTCACAAAATCTCAATTTTCATTTAAAGGCACATAGTACTTATTTGTAAATGACAGCATACAAAAACATTAGTGGTATAAATGTACAATATGCTACACAAAAAGTGCAAATGAAATTGATAAAAAAAAAAGAAAAATCCACATCAATGAAAATGTCCTGCGTTAATAATGCATGAAAACTCTAAATAGCAAATGTGCCCAAATTCCAAATTTCAAGTGCACAACAACAGAATAACATGCAGGAGTGCTCCACCTCTGTGTATCCACCACCAGTCTCCACTGCCACTTACCTCCACGGCCGACCTACACAATGGTAAGGTCAACCAGAGCTGTCCCAGACACCTGGGCGTATATAATTGCAGCAATCCTCCAAAGGGCAGGTAAGAACAAATCCCCAAACAATGCCTTAGGATACATATTACTTAGTACCATAAATGAAACAAAAAACCTTCCATAGTGTAATACGTTCAGATAAAACCATTAATTTAATAAAAGTTGAAATAATACTCACAAACAAAGTGCACATTGAGTCCTGTACAGAAAGTTAAAAGCATGAAATGAATTGCATATACATTGCCCCCTTAAGCATTGACATCTGGAGAGGATATGTAAAAATGGCCAGAACACAGCTTCCAGGTGTGATGATGTCCTGTGGCTCCGCCCTGACGTGTTTAATCCCATTATCAATGACTTCCTTATAGGATGTGGGGGATGCATCAGTTTTATTTTTTGGCTTTTTCCCCTCTGTTTTCACCTAGTGATCTGGCCATTAACACACCTCCTGTACTAGAGTGACTCTGGATGAAAGCGCGCAGGGAGTACCTTTGGACAGCAGCACTGTCAATCTGGGGGGAGGGGAGTATTAGATATACTAGCAGATTTAGATAAACTAACACATTGACGCTAAGCTCCAGCTCACAAGCAGTTACAGAATTTGTTTTTCCTTTCTTTTGGGATACAGGTTTTATATGGATAAATAAAAGCTGATAATTGTAAGCATTCCTGTCAGTGGTAAATGGTTTGTCTCAACACTCTAATTGCAATATTTTGTAGGAGAGCTTTTTTGGGTGAAAAACAGCAGACTGGACGGATCACCGCATTGCATTGCATTGCATGAACCTATGTATTGTCGCCGCCGCTGCCGCCCACTATTCAGATGGCCGCCCCCCTGGTGAGCAGGTATTCACTCTGCCATGTAAACATTTACGGCTGTGTCACACATTTCACCGAACCTGCTGTTTGAGTGACAGGTGCTGAAGTGGAGGAGTTTCCAGAGGCACAGCCAGTACATCTTCACTGTTTGTAGGCAGAAATGTATATGTAGTCCTTAGAGATCAAATGTAAAAGAAAGGAATGAGCAGGGTAGAAGCGGCAAAGCCTGCAGAGAATCTGGGAAGTTGTTCAAAGACAAGTTCAGCAGCAGTGGCAGCTGGTGTTTTTTTCTTTCAGGGGGGGGGCGGCTAACGATCCACACGCCACCCCCCCCCTCGGTCGTGTCACGGGTGGCACCCAACCCCCCCTCGGGTCGGTCAGTCAGTAGTCGGGGCCCCGCAATTACCCCATCTTGCGGGCAGCGCTCCGGCCGGCGGCGGCTTCTCTCCGGGCGGTTTTCTGCAGATGCTTCATTGCTTCCCCTGCGTCTCCTCCCTCCTCCTCCTGGCGGCCAATCCAATCTGATCTCCTTTTGGAATATCGGGTGACGGGTCTGAGGAAAATCTGAGGAGAATCAGTATTACAATAGCGAATATTCATTCACTATTGTCACACAACTGGATGGGCTTAGGGTGCAATGCTCTGCGCCCTAAGCTCACCCTTTTTTGAAGCCTATTAGAGCCTCTTGCTCTAATCACGTGCGGGGGCCGGACGCATGGATGGGGGGCGGAGTCCGTGTGCCCCTAATGGATGGGCTGCCACTGGTCAGCAGACAGGCAGCATTTACAACATGAAAGAAAAATTTTCATGGATTGTTAAAAAAAAATATTGTTTTTATTGCTATTACAATGGTGATGTTATAAAATTAAAGTTTATACTGTGACCATAGATTTCCTTTACGTGTTTGGGTACACCATAATAACTATATTCTCTGTCTGGAACTGTATGACCCAGCAATATTGTATATAGTAATACATATTAATGAAAGGGAGACAAGAAAAGGTGCTAAACAGAGAACCATTTCATTCTTGTATTAATATCAAACAATGAAATGGGAAATAAAATAAGACAATACTGGTAACATTTATTAAGTGATCACACAGAGAAAAAAGCTTGATTTACAGTCAACAACTCAGACGATCGACCCTCAGTGGAAAGGTCTGTTTTCTTTTCAGCTGGTTATGTTGTTAAGGTTTAAGAAACAGCTCATCTATCTCTATCCTTGACATGTGGCAGATGGAGAAATGCTTCCATGCTTTACATGATATTAAATGCTTGCAGATGACTTCCATATTTTCTTGCATCTGCCGGTTAGCTCATTGAGCCATTTTTAGCAAAAATATGCTTTCCTTGTTTTATTGAATAGTTTAGTAGAAACGCCATCATGTGGCACTTTCTAAACGAATTCCATGCATAATAAAATACTAGGATAATTGCCTGTAAATATTGTTCTCTGTTTAAAACTATCCACCATAAGATGTTAGTCATGTCTTCTTAAACCTTATGATAACTTTAGCACAGTGTAATTTCTGTCCCAGCCAATAAAATGTTGACTATGATGTGATCTGTTGGGCATTGGACTGTTTTGTTACAAACAAATAACAAACACACTTGAAAAAAAAAAAATCCAAACTCTAATATGACGAAAGCTTGGATAAACTGAAAACATCTGAATAATTTTTTATAACATTTTGCTACAAGTAAAAAAATTATTCTGATGCCGTGTACACACGACCGTTTTTCTCGACGAGAAAAACGGCATTAAAAACGACGAGAAAAATTAGAACATGTTCTAATTTTTCTCGTCGTTTTTTCCGACATTTGTTCCGCGGCAGTTTTCCCATAGGGAAACACTGCCGCGGAGCCCACAGACGGTCGTTTTTCTCGACAAGAGAAAAAACGACGTGAAAAACGACCGTGTGTGGGGAACAAGCCATTCCCTCGTTTTTAATGTCATTATTCACGGCGGTTTTTTAACCGCCGTGAATAATGATCGTGTGTACGCGGCATTAAAAGAGATTTTCTCCCAAACCAATTAAAGGCTAACTTCAGACATTTTTGAATGTTTTGGATCAAGGGCCCTGTAGATTTATTTTTTGATATAGACCCTGCTCCCATACCCCTCCCTCTTGGAGACCTTTGATACGCTTATCAATGTTATAGTTCTAACTATACTGAGATGCTTAAATATAGAAAAATTAGCAACCTGACATTAATAGATCCACAAAATTTGGGGAACCTCAGCTTGTTTGCCAGTGATACTCTCAAACTCTCAAATTTTAGCATCACTTCCTGGCTACCATGCCATACAAGGACTTCCAATTTAATGAAGGGCATGGGATCTATCTCTTTGCAGTCATAAATAGAGAGAACTGATTCCTCAGCAGCTGCTACAGGGGGTCCTCAGTTGGGGCTTCCAATGTAGTAATTTGTGTTAACACCTCCATAGGTCCCTGCCATTGCAAAATCACGACTCTCTTCAAATGCTAGACTATCCTCTCGACTGCAAAATACCCAAAGCTTAGGGTAGCATCTCTCAACTTTCTGACAGTCCCTCCTATCCTAAAGCTACATAGAATCTGCATGGGCTGCTATGGCTGCAGGTACAACTCTCTTTTGGAAAGAGACAGAAGAGTTAGAATCTCTGTCAGGTTTTATTGTTGACTGTTAGGGTGCATTCGCACTTGCAAATTCACCCTTCCTGCAATTTTATGTGAGAATTAGCTGCGAGAAGCAGCGCCTTTGAAAGCAATGGGAGGCAGTGGGCTCCCCCAGCAAATCGCACCCACTTGTACGTAATTTCCACCCACAGCAATCACATGCGAGTGACCAGACCTGAACACTGGCAGTCTGCATGCGATTCCTGTATGAGCCAGTGGGCACAGTTAACTATGGGATCCAGCAGTCTCCCATTGTTATCAGTGGGGCTGCCTCTCGCAGCTAGTCACACAAACATTGTAAAACAAATAAGGCAGTATGATACAAAATGTATTACAACATTTTGAATCGTTATCTGCTTCGTCAAGCATCAGTTTAAGCCAATCTAAGACAATTAAAGTCACCAGAGCACCTGGATTGCTTTATTTCAATGGGTGAGATGTACACTAAGGACAGTCAAGAAGTTACAGTCATTCATCATTGGTGTTTGTGGTTTCAATAAAAACCTCCAGCAATGGTGACAGTGAGCACAATAAAAGCCTCCAGTATTGGCGTCAGTGACCCCCTCCTGCACTGGTGCTCAGCATCAATGCTATTTAACCTCCTCCCTGTTGTTTGTCAGAGGCAGCGTTTTTTTTTTTATCTCCCCCATTGGTAATCAGTACAGTTGCAGTAAAATCTAACCCCTCAGCATTGGTGGTAAGTGAAGTGGCATTGAAATTGAATCCCTCCACAATGGTGATTAATGAAGATGCACTGAAATTCAACCCCCCTCCAGCATTGGTGATCAGTGGAGAAGCAGTGAAATTTAACTCCCCAGTTAAGTAAGGGTGGTTACACACTGAGGCCAGGACTGTACTTGAACTGCCAAGTGGAGATGGATTTCCGATGGACTTTGTTGGACTTCATCTGACTTAATTTTCATCGGAAATTCCAATCGTGTGTGGGCCCCATCTGACTTTTTTCCATCGTAGTAAAAAAATAGAACATGTTTTAATTTTTTCCGATGGGAAATTCCGATCGTCTGTGTGGAATTCCATTAGAGAAAAATCCACGCATGCTCAGAATCAAGTCGACGCATGCTCGGAAGCATTGAACTTCCTTTTTCTCGGCTCGTTGTAGTGTTTTACGTCACCACGTTTTGGACGGTCGGAATTTAGTCTGACAGTGTGTATGCAAGACTGATGGAAGTCAGCTTCATCGGAATTCCGACGGAAAATTCCATCGGAAATCCGATCGTGTGTACAAGGCATTACAGTACTGTATATTTCAGAGTATTCCAGTGTCTGGCAACCCATTGCCACCTTGCAAAGTCATGCACAGGTGTCCAACAGGCAATGGACCCAGCCCAGGACATGGCAAGCCACAGGTAGCATGTTGGGTACCAGCAGGGCCGTCGGAACAGGACAGGCAAACCAAGCAACTGCTTGGGGCCCCCAGCTGGCCTGGGGCCCCAGCAGAGCTGCCTCCCCTTCCGCGATTGGCGCCCCCCGACCCGCGATTGGCGGCCCCCGCACCTGCGATTAGCGGCCCCCCCTCCCGCGATTGGCGGCCCCCTCCTCTCGCGATTTGGTGGCCCCCCCTTCCGCGATTGGCGGCCCCCCTCCCGTGATTGGCGGCCCCCCCTCCTGCGATTGGCAGCCCCCCTCTCCCACGATTGGCGCCCCCCTCCCGCGATTGGCGGCCCCCCCTCTCGCGATTGGCGCCCCCCCCACCCGCGATTGGCGGTCCCCTCCTCCCGCGATTTGGCGGCCCCCCTCCCGCGATTGGCGGCCTCCCCCCTCCCACGATTGGCGCCCCCCTCCTGTGATTGGCGGCCCCTCCTCTCGCGATCGGCGTCGATGTCCCGCGTTAGCACCCCCCCTTCTGAATTTAAAAAAAAAAGTAAAAAAATTGTGTAGCACTAGCACCCCCCCGCTTCTCCAAAAAAATCAGTAGCACCCCCCCTTGGGGGCCCCAAATTCTCAATCTGCTTGGGGCCCCCAAATTCCTTCAAACGGCCCTGGGTACCAGGGCTTTAAATATAGAAAAAAAAATGTTTTAAAACTAATTTCAGTCAATGAGCATTTTCACTTTGCCCAAATCACACATCTAATCCCTAATTTGTATCTTTAGTATACTTGCCCTTAGGATTCAAACTCTTTTTAAAGAAGAGATTAAGCCCAAATAGTTTAAAAAGCACCTGGGCATATTGAAAGATCTGTACAGCAAAGTTTCATGTACAGAACAATTTCCACAGACTCTATTACCTGATTCAGTCATCTGGAGCATAGGTTAATAGAACAGGTTAATGCAAGTAAGGAAACTACATGTGACCTTGCCAGTAGAGAATACATATTGATTATAATATAAATTGTACTTTGGAAATTACAGGCTTGGAAAAATTTTTACTTTTCTGAAATCATTCTTAATACAAATATATCTCGTGAAAATGTTATTGCTGATAGACTTTTGATTTACACCTCAACCTGCTGGATGGTTTTCTTGCTTTTTAATACTAATACCAGCAATAGCAGTTATTGGCAATGCTGTTATTGCTAGTTTTAGATCTTCAAATGCTTGCCATATATTGAACATCTAGAAGCTTTATGAACCACTTTTGAAGGGCTTTAACTTGCATCTTTGAATACATATATGCATATATTTTATTTTATAGTTTTGTTATAAGGAAAAAATATATTTTTTCAATGTTTTTACCTAAAGCCCTGTACACATGATCGGATTTCCTATGGATTCTAATCCGATGGATTTTTCCATCGGAAATCCGATGAAGCTGACTTCCATCAGTCTTGCTTACACACCATTAGTCAAAAATCTGACCGTCCCAAACGCCGTGACGTAAAACACTCCGACAAGCCGAGAAAAATTAAGTTCAATGCTTCTGAGCATGCGTCGACTTGATTCTGAGCATGCGTGGATTTTGGGCCGATGGAGTTCCACACAGACGATTGGAATTTGCTATCGTTTCTTTTTCCCATCGGATAAATTTAAAATATGTTCTATTTTTTCTCACCGATGGAAAAAAGACCGAATGGGCCCATACACGATCGGTTTGTCCGATGAGAAAAGTCCATCGGACTGTTTTCATCGGTAAAACCGATCGTGTGTACACGGCATAACAGTACCTTTATGTAGTTGGCACAAACCTATACTATTTACATGCAGACCAAACTGTCCAAAATGAAATGAGATCTCCAAGAGTTGGAACAAACCAATTAACATGGCGTGGGCTGTTTTTTGTACACATGATTAAAAAAGAATTTTAGGCCTGAAGATTGCATAAAACTCCCAAAACATTATACATTTTCTGAAAGCATGCACCCTAGATCATTTTTATGTTACATGATATTACCACAAAGGTCTAGGAAATGCACAATGTCAGTGAAAAAAATACACTAAAGTTAATTTTAGGGCATACAAGTGCAATCAATTTTTTGGTAAAATATAAAAGATGAGGTTGCACCGAATAAATATTAACCCAACATGTCAAACCGTAAAATTGCCTGCGTCCATGAAATAGGGACAAACTTCAGTACCTTATATTTTCCATAGGCAATGCTTTAAAAGCCCCCCACAGGTCATCAGTTTTGCATTGTGGAGGAGGATTAGAACTATTGCACTCACTCTATCGTGTGTCGGCAATATGTAACATGTGTATTGCAATCAACGATTTTGTGTGTAGGCGCGACCCCTACATTTACTCTTGTGTGCGCGTATGTGAGGGAAGGGGGGCTAAAAAAAAAATTAAATGTGCTTGGGTTTTTTCTTTTTTACTTAACTTTTTTGTCTTTACATAGGGGAAAAAATGTGTTTTATTTTTATTTATTTTTTGACAGTTTTTTTTAATGAGAGATCGGGGGTCTAAAAGACCCTGGCTGTCTCATTTGTGCGCCAATGAATAAAATGCAGTGTAGAGCACACTGCATTCAATTCTTTCTCTGCCATACTGGCCGGGGAAAGTGAAAGGGTGACCCAAAAGTGAAGTTTTGCATGCCGCTTCCGGGTCAGCAAGAAGAAGGAGAGGAAAGCAAACATACTCCCCTGCGCCCGGTGGCACCCACCATGCCGATGTTCTGATGAGAAATGCCCCCTGTCTACTAATGCCCGCCTTGTACTGCGCATGCGCAGCGCTTGCGTAGTACAGAGCCGCCAAACATTCGAATACGTTCCCAATGCTCGTGTAATTCTGCAAGGGGCGGACTTGTTCATGATGGGAGCGTGTGAGAGGCGGATGCAACAGAAGGGGGTGTATTTTGTAATGATGGGCAGTGCTGTTACGATGGGGGCCGAATTTGTCATAAAACTCAAACACATCTCCTAAACAAATATATCTCTGCTATTCTTCCTACACGTGTTCCCCTTAACACGTGTAGGAAGAATAGCAGAGATATATATGTTTAGGAGATGTGTTTGAGTTTCGTGACTTATTTCACCCCCATCTTAACAGCACTGCCCATCATTACAAAAGACGCCCCCTTCTGTTGCCATCCTCCCTTCACACGCTCCTATCATGAATGCATCTGCCCCTTGCAGAGTTGCAGGAGCATCGGGAGCGTGTGGCACAATGTCGTCTTTTGTGCGCAGGTGCCGTGTACAGCTGATTCTAAATGACGATGTTCGGACACTATCAGCGGCTCCATACTGCGCAAGCGCTGCGCCTGCGCAGTACCGAGAGGGCATTATTAGACGGGGGCATTTCTTGCCACAGCACATCCCAGACTGCAGATGGGCAAATGCCAAATACGGGGGGGGACCCATTACCCAGAGGGTTTGAAAGAAAACATATATTTCATGAGCAATAAGCAATAAATCCAATAATGTATGTTAAAAAAACATATTTCTGAGCTACAACTTGTTTCATTAAAAACAAGTAGATGATCCATATACTTTAACTGAAACTGTGCTTTATAATGCACAAAACTACGATCTTCATGCAAACCAAAATGTGTTACGAATATAAATCAAGTCTCTATTACAATATCCCTCCTCCAAAGTGTAAACTAAATGCTCACACCAACACTATGCACTCACCGAATTTCAGTGACTTCCTTACATATATGAGTGGGTCCACCAAACTGTGAATCACATATCCTTCCAGGAAGCCTTCCAGGTCCTCCAAGCTATGGCTCTCTTTAAAGCTTCTATTCCTCCTCACTCATTATCCATATCTTCCAGCTTGGCACACACAGATCAGTAACCAAAATCACAGGGGGAGATTTGCTAAAACTGTTGCACACAGAATCTGATGCAGGAGTGCTTAGTAACCAACCAGCTTCTAGGTTTTATTGCCAAATCCTAATTCGACAAGCTGAATATAGAAGCTGATTGGTTAATATGCACAGCTGCAACAGATTCTATGTGCACCAAGTTTAGTAAATCTCCCCCACAATGACAGTCAGCGCCCTCTCCTCTCTTTCTTCCTTCTCATTGTTTAAGTTCCCCTGGGGAGCATTGCCTCATGAGTATTACTAATCACCTTTGATTTATTTATTTACTTTTAAGAGATAGTACACTGGCCCCACTCTTCTAGCATTGAGTTTCAAGCATATCTCTAATTGGAGATACACTTGATAACGTTTTTCTGCTATGATAAAAATGAACATTGCTTTTCTTGATATTTAAAAACAAGTTCAAAAGAGAAAAACGCTACAGTTTTCACACAGAATTCATGTTACATTATGACAAGACATTATCAACAGCAATCTCTTGGGTCGTAAGAATGGCTAGAATGCTCTTGAGCTAGATATAATTATCACCTCAGGAAATATCTTGACTAAGGGCTTAGAACTCTTGTTCTCCAGTACAGTAGCTGAGAGTTCAATTTTCATCAAAGACACTATCTATATGGGGTGTAGTGCTAGGGAATTGTTTTAACTCAAGTTCTTACAGAAATTTTGCAAAGAAATGAGCATTAAAGAAATAACATTTATATAAAGAGGTATATTTACTGATTTCAAGATAACAATATAGTGATATACAAATAGAAAAATAGGATAATAAATCTGTACAGGAAAATATAACTGTAATAAAGACACACGTACACACACACACACACATGTTTTAACAATATATACTGTAATTAATAAAAAAGCATTAATTCACCTACCTACTTAAAGAAAGGTTACTTAGCTTAATCGGGTACTTATCTGATGTATGGTTCTGGTTGATGCTTGGAAAGGAGTCCTCTGCTTTTCTCTGAGCCCATTTGAAAAGTGATGTCCTCTTCCTTATCTGAACAAGCCAACTATAGTCCACAATTTCTTCTACCTAAATTCATTCAAACTTACACTTTGTAATCAGGTTAGAGCATTTGAATTCCCTCGCTGCTCAGGTCAGCATAGAAAAATTATTGGAAGCAGTGGCGGCTAGTTTTTCTTGGGGTGGGCAGCAAACAACCCCCCCTGCTCTGTCGGGTCACCTGCACCCCCCGGGGGTCTCACAGTCCGTCATCCAGCCCCGCCCTTACCACATCTAGGTTCCGGGCGGGCAGCGCTGCGGCGGGAGGTGGGCGTCTCCTCCTCCTCTGCATCACAGAGGCTTCCGCCATGCCTCTCCTCCCTCCTCCTCCTAGGCGTCCAATAGGATCGCCTGTCCTTTCAACCAGTCGGGTGACGGGTCCTTCCTAATTGGCCAGGAGGAGGATTAGTGTGAGAATAGCGAATATTCATTCGCTATTCTCACACAACTGGGTGGGGCTCGGAGCGCAGTGCTCTATGCCCCGAGCCAACCCTCTTTTGAAGCCTATTAGAGCCTCTGGCTCTAATCACATGCTTAATAAAAACACCCCCCCCACTGAAATCCATGCACCGGTGTCCTGCATGTAGATTAGGGGGCTGGACGCATGAATAGGGGGGCGGCGCCCATGCGCCCCTAATGGATGGGCTGCCACTGCTTGGCAGTTAAAATCTTTTGCAACATCACCAAAACATAGTAAAATGGTATTTACTAATTATTCCAAATTTGCAATAACACCCCTTACAAATTCTGCCATGTTGATAAAGGAATGTGTAGATTTCCAATTTACATGGGTTTGTTTCCACATTCAATATAGAGACTGCAATTAGTTTCCACCTGAAATTACTCCTACTGAGTGTGTTTGGCTTTATTATATTAGAAAGTAGGTCCCTGAAGGAGCAGGGTTAGTTAGGACAACACCAAGGTTTAAAATATACAGCTAGTGATTACTTTTTCTATTTTGTTTCCCTCTTCTGTCCCAACTGTTAACATTGGTGGTGAAATTAAGCGTCAGAGAGCTCTGTTAAGTTCAGGAAACAACTCAGACGATCAACCCTCAGTGTTTCATTCGTGTGCTGCTCTGTACAGTTAAAATGTCTGCATATAAAGCAGACCCCATTTTGCTTTCAATTGGGCCATGAGCAGTAGGCTTATATTTTAAAAAAATCAAGTGACACAGGGAATAGGGCTTGTAAAAAAGGATGTCATCATTCAGTGCGTAGGACAACATGATATCTAAATATAGACATGCAGGGGCCCACAGTACATGATTGGGAAAAGCTTAAATGGCCAAATACCAAATATCCTATACCGTAACATTTTTAAGTTAAAAAAAGATTCTTATTCTGCCCCTTTTTTCAATATAATACTATCCAAGGGGAAAAAATATAAAAAGAGGTTATGGAAGAGTGAACCCAATTATATATTAAAATATAAATTAGTGTAAAAACAGTCAGCACAGTAAAATAACAAAAATAAATGAATCGGACAGTGCCTTGAAAAGGTATTCATACCCCTTGACATTTTCCACATTTTGTCATGTTACAACCAAAAACGTAAATGTATTTTATTGGGATTTTATGTGATAGACCAACACAAAGTGGCACATAATTGTGTATAGTGGAAGGAAAATGATAAATGGTTTTCAAAATTCTTTACAAATAAATATGTGAAAAGTGTGGCGTGCATTTGTATTCAGCCCCCCTGAGTCAATGCTTTGTAGAACCACCTTTCAAATTTAACTTTTTGGCCTAAAAGCAAAACGCTATGTGTGGCGGAAAACTAACACAGCACATCACCCTGAACACACCATCCCCACCATGAAACATGGAGGTGGCAAGCATCATGTTGTGGGGATGCTTTTCTTTTGCAGGGACAGGGAAGCTTGTCAGAGTTAATGGGAAGATGGATGGAGCCAAATACAGGGCAATCTTAGAAGAAAACCTGTTGGAGTCTGCAAAAGACTAGAGACTGGGGCAGAGGTTCACCCTCCAGCAGGACAACAACCCTAAACATACAGCCAGATCTTCAATGGAATGGTTTAGATCAAAGCATATATTAATGTATTAGAATGGCCCAGTCAAAGTCCAGACCTAAATCCAATTGAGAATCTGTGGCAAGACTGAAAAATTGCTGTTCACAGATGCTCTCCATCCAATCTGACAGAGCTTGAGCTATTTTGCAAAGAATAATGGGCAAAAATGTCACTGTGTAGATGTCCAAAGCTGGTAAAGACATCCCCAAAAAGACTTGCAGTTGTAATTGCTGCAAAGCATTGATGGGCTGAATATAAATGCACGCCACACATTTAACATATTTATTTGTAAAAAATGTTGAAAACCATTTTCCTTCCACTTCACAATTATGTGCCACTTTGTGTTGGTCTATAACATAAAATCCCAATAAAATACATTTACATTATTGGTTGTAACATGACAAAATGTGGAAAATTTCAAGGGGTATGAATACTTTTTCAAGGCACTGTAACTTGATGTAGCACAATCTCCAATCCAATGTGCATTCCCACCAACAAAAATTACAGTTAAAACTTTACTAACACGAAGATATGAATCAACAAATAAAGTGTCCATATAATGTAAACAGATAAAAAGTCCTCCCCCACCGTGCCGTGAAATTGGTGTCCTCTTCTCCTTCCTATAAGAACAATCCGTGCAATGCATTCATCCACCCAGTGCTGTAATCATTCACTTACCTCATTCCATTGACCCCAACACTAGATCAAGGTTATATATCTGTACACAGTTATTGCCACACAATGGGCTATCAGACTCTGGCTCCTCCTCTGGTCTGTTTTCTCTTCTAGTAGTGCCACACATTCAGATAATTAACATGTAAAAATAATTGGAACCAAGATAGTGCAATCTGTATAATGCTTACTTTTTAAAGTGATTGTAAAGTCTCTATTTAAAAAAAAAAAAGCAAAAACAATGTTATACTTACCTGCACTGTGCAGTTGGTTTTGCACAGCAAGGCCTGGATCCTCCTCTTCTCGGGTCTCTCTACTTTACTCCTGGCCTCTCCCTCCTGTTGAGTGCCCCCACAGAAAGCAGCTTGCTGTGGGGTACCTGAGTCGAGTCACAGCTCCCTGTGTCCATAAAAACACTGAGCAGCGACTCGGCCCTACCTCCCTCTCTCCTGATTGACTTTGATTGACAGCAGCGGGAGCCAATCACGCCACGCTGCTGTCTTAGCCAATGAGGGCGGAGTCTTGGGCAGCTGAGATACTCCTGCAACATCACTGAATAAAGATGGGCTCAGGTAAGTATTAGGTGGGCTAAGGGGGGCTGCTGCACACAGAAGTTTTTTTTTATTTTAATGCATAGAATACATTAAGATAAAAAAAAACCTTCTGCCTTTTCAACTTCTTTAACCACTTCCTTACTGGGCACTTATACAGCTTCCTGCGCAGACCAATTTTCAGCTTTTGGCGTTGTTGCACTTTGAATGACAATTGCGCGGTTGTGCTATACTGTACCCAAACTACATTTTTATCATTTTGTTCCCACACATAGAGCTTTCTTTTGGTGGTATTTGATCACCTCTGCGATTTTTATTTTCTGCTAAAATAATTTAAAAAAGACCGAAAATTTTGAAAAAAAAAAATTTTTTTTGTTTCAGTTACAAAACTTTGTAAATAAGTAAGTTTTCTCCTTCACTGATGGGCACTGATGGGGCTGCACTGACGGGCACTGATAAGGCGGCGCGGATGGGCACCGATGAGGCGGCGCGGATGGGCACCGATAGGCAGCGCGGATGGGCACCGATAGGCGGCGCGGATGGGCACAGATAGGCGGCACGGATGGGCACAGATAGGCGGCATGGATGGGCGCAGATAGGCGGCATGGATGGGCACAGATAGGCGGCACAGATGGGCACAGATGGGCACAGATAAGCGGCACGGATGGGCACAGATAGGCGGCACGGATGGGCACCGATAGGCGACACGGATGGGCACTGATAGATGGCATGGATGGGCACTGATAGGTGGCATGGATGGGCATGGATGGGCACTGATAGGTGGCATGGATGGGCACTGATAGGCGGCACTGTAATGTGTTAATGGATGCCAATCAGTGCCAAACAATAATGCCTGCCAATCAGTGATGCCCATTGTGGGCACTGATTGGCATCCATTAGGGGCACTGATTGGCATCCATTAGGGGGCACTGATTGGCATCCCTGGTGGTCTAGGGAGGCATACCTGGTAATGGACATCCCTCCATTCAGTGGTATCCCTGGTGGTCCAGTGGCATCCCTGGTGGTCCAGTGTGGGCATCCTTGGGGGGGCTGTGCTGATAATTGATCAATACAAACCCCCCCTGTCAGAGGAGCAGCCGATCGGCTCTCCTCTACTCGCGTCTGACAGACGCGAGTGAGGAAAAGCCGATTACCGGCTTTTCCTGTTTACATGTGATCAGCCGTGATTGGACACGGCTGATCACGTGGTAAAGAGTCTCCGTCGGAGACTCTTTACCTAGATCGGTGTTGCGGGGTGTCAGACTGACACCCTGCAACAACGATCGCCGCGATGCGCGCCCCCGGGGGCGCGCAGCGGCTTAAAATCCTGAGGACGTCACATGACGTCCAGTCAGGATTTTAAAACCACTTTGCCGCCGTCAATCCGCTATAGGGCGGGCGGCAAGTGGGTAAAATTCCTCAATAAAACTACTCATATTAAAAAGGCACCCAAAGTATTATGATATCAGCATTATAAGACATGAGTAAGATCCATAATACCTTCATACAACTCACAACGCTCAGTTCCTCAGTGTGGCTTCTGCTCCTGTTCCTATATGCGTTACACTCACAAACTTGGGCTTCATCAGTAGGCTAAAATATATAAAAGTTTTTTTCTAATTAGGTGTTAGCAAGTTTTCCAATATATATATATATATATATATAGAACAAGTGTTGGGGGTAGAGTGCACACCATCCAATGTAGCAGTGCTGAGCAATCAAAAAAAAATCAAATGGGATTGCTGCACTTAAAATTTATTAGAAAAAGACATCAATTCAAGTTCCATTCAGTGTCAAATGCATGACGGTTTTGATGGGCTGCGATGGGCTCTAATGTTGCCCCCCATACGCCAATGCATTTATAGACATGTAAGAGAACTTTTTTATTATCATTGTAATTTGTTTACTCAAAACTGCACCTGTTGGTACAGATTTATTGATGATGCCTTTGCGATATGGTCGGGCGACCTAGAATCCTTAAACGTATTCAATATGTATCTTAATTCTTTGATCCCGGCTTAAAATTCAATATGACAGTTAGTGATACTCAAATTACCTTTGGATACTTTGTTAAGTATCAATGAACAACACATTGTTAGTGACTTATATACCAAACCAACAGATCATATTCAGTTATTATTGTATTCAAGTTTTTATTCATCTGGTGTCTTTAAATCCATTCCTCGCAGCCAATTGGTTTGTGTATCCCGGATTGTGAGTGACCCAGGCTTATTGGATGTTAGATTGGATGATATGGAAGGGAGATTACAACAACGAGGTTACCCTAAGAAAATTGTCAAGAAGGAACAAGATGTTTTGTTCTGTTATAGATCTACACATACTAATACTCAACGTCTCCCTTTCATCTCACAATTCCATCCTTATTCCACTAAGGCAGGGGGGCCCAACCAGTAGCCCAGGGGCCACATATGGCCCGCGGAGCCTTCTGATGTGACCCGCGACCTCCTGCTCTGGGATGGAATAGAATATAATATTGTTATTAACCAGTTGTCCACCAAGGACGTCATATGACGTCGCTAACTTTGAGGGGGGATATCTGAATGATGCCTGCAGCTACAGGCATCATTCAGATATCATTCTTTTCTGCCAGCGATTCTGCGCACCATAAGAACGATCATAGCGGCAGTTCTGCCGCTTGATCGTTTTATAGGCTGCGGGAGGGGACATGCCCCCTCCCGTCGCCATCCGGTGTTTCTCCGGGCTCTCCCGTAGAGCTGCACGATTTTGGGAAAAATGAGAATCACGATTCTTTTGATTAGAACAAAGATCACGATTCTCTCACGATTCTTTAAAATGGTAAATTTAAAAAAAAATTAAAAATTTGCTTGTCTTTTTTTTTTTTTGCAAAACTTTCTTATTTTTATTATTATTTACTTTTTAATTTCTTTATTTTATTAATTTAATTATTTTTTTTTATCATTTTTTTTCCACTTTATTGCCATCACACAGGAGAAAACAATTCACTGTGTGATACCAATTGGAGGTTCTCTTTATTGACCCTCTCACTTCCAAAAACAGGAGTCCTAGTACTCCTGTCACAGCTGAGATGGGAAGAGCACAGGTCTCTTCTCTCACTGTGAACATAGGCGGCAGGGACAGGAGACAGACGGAGGACAGACTCGGCGGCCGGGGGGGGGGGGGGGGGGGGGGACGGAATCCCGAAGACAGCCAGCCAAGTGTGGTATGTGGGGGGGGGGGAGAGAGGGGGGAGAAGGGAGGACGGACAGCAGCACACATTTTCTTATAGAAACTCACCGCCGCCGGTATGTTGAAATTGTCTCTCCTCTGCTCGCACACAACCCTGCCTCCTCCTAACCCTGCGCTGTGATAGACAGAACACATCCCAGCATTGATTGGACCCGCATTCTGTCTATCACAGCGTGGGGTTAGGAGGAGGCGGGGCTGCGTGCGAGCAGAGGAGAGACTGTTTCAATGCATCACGCTCTATGATCAATTTGCGTTCCACGCTGGTTACGTGGAACTGGCGGGGATTTAAGAAAATCGCGGTCATCCAGCCTGGAGATCGTGGGGGGGGGTGAATCGAGATCGCGATTCTCAAACGATTAATCGTGCAGCTCTACTCTCCCGTGCCATAGGGGGCCCGGAGAACGAATCGGCCGGCGTCGCATGAGGATCATAGAGATTTCCTGTGACCAGATGGTGACGTTACGCCCGGTACCTGGAAGTAAACAAAGCCGCAATTGCGGCTGTCAGCATGAGATCGGTGAATTTTTTTTCACAGATTTTATGCTTTCCAGCCTGGAGGAGAGATGTGGGGTCTTATTGACCCCGCATCTCTCCATAAAGAGGACCTGTCACAATGATTCCTATTACAAGGGATGTTTACATTCCTTGTAATAGGAATAAAAGTGATCAAAAAAAGAAAATGTAAAAAAAAAAGTGTCAAAATAAAAAAAAATCAGTAGAAAAAAAAAAACATAAAACGCCCCTGTCCACGGTAGCTTGCGCTCAGAAGAGAACACGCATGTAAGTCCCGCCCACATATGTAAACGCCGTTCAAACCCCACATGTGAGGTATTGCCGCGTGCGGTAGAGTGCGAGTTCTAGCACTAGAGCTCCTCTGTAACTCGAAAATAGTAACCTGTAAAAAAATTTAAAGCGTCGCCTATGGAGATTTTTTAGTCATGAAGTTTGGCGCCATTCCATGAGTGTGCGCAATTTTTAAGTGTGACATGTTAAGTATCTATTTACTTGGCGTAACAGCATCTTTCACATTATACAAAAAAATTGGGCTAACTTTACTGTTTTGTTATTTTTTAATTTGTGAAACCGCTTTTTTCCCCAAAAAAGGCGTTTGAAAAATTATTGCGCAAATACCGTGCAAGATAAAAAGTTGCAATGACCGCCATTTTATTCCCAAGGATGTCTGCTAAAAAAAATATTTAATGTTTGGGGGTTCTGATTAATTTTCTAGCAAAAAAATTATGATTTTTACATGAAAGAGAGAAGTGCCAGAATAGGCCCGGTGGAGAAGTGGTTAAAGGTCAGTTTATTACTAAAATCACAGTGTATATATGGGCATATCTTTTCTGCAGTGGTTACTGGGCTGCTTTCAAACTGATCCACAGGTGCAGAGCAGTTTACCTATGGGTTATCTGCACTGAGCCATAGATTTCTGTTATTACCTGCGAGTTTGGTGAGCTTTCTAAAAGTGCACCAAACCTGCAGGATATAATAGAAGTCTATTGCAAAGTGCAGGAAAGCTATAGGTAGGTAGCTGTGGGCAGCTCATAAGTGTGAAAGCAGCCTTCGGCCCCTTTCACACTGTCAGTCCAACAGTCTGACCAATTGGACCCTCCATTCACCTCTAAGTAGTGGCAGATATAAACCGACTTGTGTTCTACCTCCAATACGATCCGCTAAAAAGTATCGTGGGCTGTGTCCGTGTCCGCTCTGCATATGCCGAGCAGACACGGACATGCAATCCACCCGCTCTGCTCATTGTGGCCCGTGACCGATTACCAAGTCGCTTAAGTGGCCCTCGCTCTTCAAAAGGTTGGGCACCCCTGCATTAAGGTTTATAACATAATAAAAAAAAAACACTTGTCTATCCTGTATGAAGGTTATCCGTCAGTGCAGGAATTCCTGTTCCCTCCTTTACCGTCCTATCGTCGAGGTCGGACGATATATATGACAGATTAGTAAATTCTGATTAATACCGTCCTCTCTCATCTCTTACCACCTTTCTGGGAACATGCAATTTTGGCTCTTTTCTCTGACTCTGCTGCATCCAATGCAACAGTATAATAAAAGGGAAATCCTTTTCCCATCCACATAAAGGCTCCATGTACACAGAAGCTCAAAAACGGTCATTTTTAAAGCAGCAGAAAAAGCTAGCTTTTATCAGCGTTTTTTTACTAGCTTTTATTAGCATTTTTCAGTGTAGTGTTTTTTAGCTTTTTTTTTCAATGGACCAAAAAACACAAAAAAACGCTCGCGGCCAGCGTTTTGGAGCGTTTATGAGCGTTTTTCGGCGTTTTGCGTTTTTTCTGCCGAAAAACTGCACTTTGAACGCAAATTTCTTGCGTTCCGAAAAAAGCCCATTAACTCCACTGATCATTAAAGCTAAAAAAACGTTATGTGTACATGAACACATAGGCTAACATAGAGTGCAGTTAATGGGCTTTTTAAAAAAACGCCAAAACGCCAATAAACTGCAGTTTATCAGCTTCTGTGTACATGGAGGCAAAGGGTATAATGTTGATATAAAAATCATTATACTTGTCAATCATCTTACGTTATATACATAATAAAGTGCCCTTGTGGGTTATTATATGTGGGAGAAACCACCCAAAAGGTCAAAGACAGGATTGTCAGACCTAATTATTCCATTAGAGACAAATTAGATAAACTACCTTTAGCCAGACATTTTCTAGAGAAGGGACATACTGTTTCTCAATTAAAGTTTATGGTCATAGATGGTATATCTAAGAATAGACGTGGAGGGAATAGAGAATTAACCCTTAAAAAACAAGAGGTTCAATGGGTACATCGTTTAAATACAATATTGCCTAATGGATTTAATTCTGATTTTTATTTATATTTATTTCTTTGATTTATTTATTTTTTACCCTATTTAAAAAATTTGGGGGGTTTAAATTTACAAAAATAATGATGATATTTATTATCTTTTTTTAAACATAGCTGGGTATATATATATATAAATTCACTATATGTGTTTGTTCTTCTTTAGTGTATACCGAATGTAATGAGAAAAGCGATAGCACCTGATGACCCATGATTCCATATATGTCTACATGTTTTTGTCAATTAGCCTCATTGGCATTGAATGATTAATTGATATCAGCCCCCCTGAGTCAATACTTTTCAGCAAAAGGTGGTTCTACAATTACAGTTGCAAGTCTTTTTGGGGATGTCTCTACCAGCTTTGCACATCTAGAGAGTGACATTTTTGTCCATTCTTCTTTACAAATTAGCTTAAGCTCTGTCAGATTGGATAGAGAGCGTCTGTGAACAGCAATTTTCAAGTCTTGCCACAGATTCTCAATTGGATTTAGGTCTGGACTTTGACTGGGCCATTCTAACACATGAATATGCTTTGATCTAAACCATTCCATTATAGCTCTGGCTGTATTTTGGGGGTCGTTGTCCTGCTGTAAGGTGAATCTCTGCCCCAGTCTCAAGTCTTTTGCAGACATTAACAGGTAGATTGCCCTGTATTTGGCTCCATCCATCTTCCCTTCAACTCTGACCAGCTTCCCTGTCCCTGCTGAAGAAAAGCATCCCCACAACATGATGCTGCCACAATCATGTTTCACGGTGACAGGGGCAGATCCAGAGTCTAGTCTCGGGAGGGGCACTGACAGAAAATATGTTTTTTTGGGGGCAATTTTTCGGGGAAATGGCTGGTATTGGCGCTTCAATCATCACAGCACCATGGTTATTATGGTCTCAGGATGATTGAAGCGCATTATTTCTTTTATTACATTGTAATATAAAAATAAATAGTTCAACTCACCATAATGCATAATCAGTGGGAGCCCTGAGCGTGTCACTTGCCACGTCGCCTGACACCAAATGCGGATTGTCACTTGCCACGTCGCCTGCCACCAAATGCGGATTGTCACTTGCCACGTCACCTGCCACGCGTTGCGGATTGTCACCTGCCACGCGTTGTGGATTGTCACTTGCCACGTCACGGATTGTCACTTGCCACGTCACTTGCCATGTCGCCTGCCACATGTTGCGGATTGTCACTTGCCACACGTTGCAGATTGTCACTTGCCACGTCATCTGCCCCCAAATGCGGATTGTCACTTGCCACGTCACCTGCCACACATTGCGGATCGTCACTTGCCATGTCACCTGCCACACATTGCGGATTGTCACTTGCCACGTCACCTGCCACATGTTGCAGATTGTCACCTGTTGTGTCACTTTCCTGCTAAGGTGCTCCGTCCCAAAGTCAGGCAGCAGAGAGATGATGTAATCTCTCTGCTGCCAACGGCTGCCTTCACAGTGAGGGTGGAACTGCAAGGATGCAGGGCGGGCGCCGGGAGATGATGTCATCTCTCTGCTCCCATTCCTGCCAGCTCCCTGATTGGCCAGCAGGGCTCACACACACCGAGCCGCCCAGCTACCCTCCCCTCTCTCAACCGCCCACTCACCGACCAAGCGCCTGCTATCTCGCCCGCGGAGCCGTACACCCGCGGACTCGTGGAATGGCCCGCCCGCGGAATCGCAGAGCCACCCACCCGTGGAATCGCAGAGCCGCCCGCACGCGGAATCGCGGAGCCGCCCACCCGCAGAATTACGGAGCCGCCCACTCTTTCACCTGCAGAGCTGCCCACTCTCACCTGCATTCTCGGAGGGGGCAATTGCCCCGTTGCCCCCCTGGATCCGCCCCTGCACGGTGGGGATGGTGCGTTCAGGGTGATGTGCAGTGTTAGTTTTCCGCCACACATAGCGTTTTGCTTTTAGGCCAAAAAGTAAAATTTTGGTCTCATCTGACCAGAGCACCTTCTTCCACATATTTGCTGTGTCCCCCACATGGCTTCTCACAAACTGAAAACCGGACTTCTTATGGCTTTCTTTCAACAATGGCTTTCTTCTTGCCACTCCTCCATAAAGGCCAGATTTGTGAAGTGCACAACTTAGACCCCTTTCACACTGGGGCGGTTTGCAGGCGCTATTGCGCTAAAAATAGCACCTGCAAACCGACCTTAAACAGCGGCTCCTGTTTCTCTAGTGTGAAAGCCCCGAGGGCTTTCACACTGGATCGGTGCGGTAGCAGGACCGCTCCAAAAGTCCTGCTAGCCGCATCTTTGGAGCGGTGACGGAGCGGTGTGTTTACTGCTCCTCCACGGCTCCTGCCGATTGAAAGCAATGGGACACTGCGGCTATACCGCCGGCAATACGCATTGTGGGAGGTATTACCCCTTTTTTGACTGCTAGCGGGGGTACAACCGCACCACTAGCGGTGAATACCGCCGCAAATCCGACGGTAAAGCGCCCCCTAAAAATCGCGCCACTTTACCGCCACCGCACCTCCCGCCCCAGTGTGAAAGGGGCCTAATAGTTGTACTGTGGACAGATTCTCTTATCTGAGCTGTGGATCCCTGCAGCGCCTCCAGAGTTACCATGGGTCTCCTGGTTGCTTCTCTGATTAATGGTCTCCTTGTCCGGCCTGTCAGTTTAGGTGGACAGACATGTCTTGTTAGGTTTGCAGTTGTGCCATACTCTTTCCATTTTCGTATGATGGATTGAACAGTGCTCTGTGAGATGTTCAAAGCTTGGGATATTTTTTTAGAACTTAACCCTGCTTTATACTTCCCCACAACTTTATCCCTGACCTGTCTGGTGTGTTCCTTGACCTTCATAATGCTGTTTGTTCACTAATGCCCCATACACACAATCGTTTTTCATGCCGTTAAAAATGCCATTTTTAAAAATGGCCATTAAAAATGATCGTGTGTATGCTCCAGAGCATTTTTAACGACGTGAAAAACGGCCATTAAAATTTTCGAGCATGCTCTCTTTTTTCACGCCGTTTTTCATGTCGTTTTTTTTAACGACGTGAAAAACGATAGTGTGTATGCTTTAACGACGTGAAAAAAAACGCGCATGCTCAGAATCAAGTATGAGACGGGAGCGCTCGTTCTGGTAAAACTAGCGTTCGTAATAGAGATAGCACATTCGTCACGCAGTAACGGACTGAAAAGCACGAGGCTGAAAAGCGCGAATCGTTGCTCAACAAACTTTACTAACATGAAGGGTGGCGCCATTCGAGCGGAACTTCCCCTTTATAGTGCCGTCGTACGTGGTATACGTCACTGCGCTTTGCTTGATCGTTTTTTAAAATGATCGTGTGTACGCAAGACAGGCTTGAGAGGAAACATGAAAAAAAACGATGTGAAAAACGGCAAGAAAAAAAATGGCAAGAAAAACGATCGTGTGTATGGGGCATAAGGTTCTCTAACAAACCTCTGAGGGCTTCACAGAACAGCTGTATTTATACTGAGATTAAATTACACACAGGTGGACTCTATTTACCAATTAGATGACTTCTGAAGACAATTGGTTTCACTAGATTGTAGTTAGGTGCATCAGAGCAAAGGGGGCTGAATACAAATGCACGTCACACTTTTCAGATATTTATTTGTAAAAAAAAAGGAAAAACATTTAGCATCTTCCTTCCACTTCTCAATTATGTCCCACTTTGTGTTGGCCTATCACATAAAATCCCAATAAAATACTTTTTCAAGGCATTGTATATATATATATACTGTATATTACAGTAACTAGATTTGAACTATAGCCTATTTAGTTTTTTTCTGCAGATTTAATATCTATATAATTAGGTCAGTAAATGTAAAGACTAGAGCTCTGAAAAAAAGTGTCAGCACTATAAAATAGAAAAATCCTAGAAAAAAGGATATTCAGGTTCCTTATCGCCCTGCTTGACCTGTCTATGTAATACATTTTTATAAACTAATTGCTAACACAATGTTAACCCTTACCATTGTACCAGTAGACTGTGAAGTGTGCAGAGACCTGTTAGCGACAATCGAAAAAAGAGCTCAAATGTCATCTGGCTGGGGACTTGGAATGGTTCTATTCCCCTGCAAAACCTTTTATATTGTGTATTTGAAACATATAGTTGAACTGTTCTAGGTTGCCCCTTGCTTCTACTTCCTTGTCTTATAATTCCCTTCGAAATTTCAGTTAAACCTGTTTCCAGTGAAGCATGTCTGACATATCCTTGGCATATGCAACCCTGTGGGAGCAGATGTGCATATGAACCGCTAGTCAGCATCTCTCCAATTACTTTTCTGTACACCTGTACATGTTATCCCTGAAGACTGGATGTGCCCCCTGGCTGAGCACTGAGCACCTCACCTTTGGGTTATTTTGCTGTCACGTGATATGCATCTAATGTTGTTGTACCCAGCAAATGAAAAAGCCAATGTTGTATAATTATGTCATGTATGTTATGTGTTCTTGGTAATAAATGTGCTATGTGAGATATGTCATTCAGTGAGAAGTAATAAATTATTTGGGGGCCTACGCTTCTGAAGCTAAATGCTACATTCTTGTATAGCCATATTAATTTACTTTTTATACAAAAAAAAAAAAAAAACATTAATACTAACAAATGGTTTAAAGTTGTATCAAGTTAAAAACATGCATTAAAGCTCCATAGCAAATAGAATGAAGTGTGTATACTTACCTTGATCACCCTTCCCGGCTGCCCTGATAAGCCACTGGATCCCAAGCCAAACAAGTAGTCGGGGCAGGTCGTGCCCAGCCCTTGTGCAAGAAAAAGTTTTCAGAACGTCAGTATTTGCACCAGATTTTGGGGATTTTCAATGCTAGAAGAAAGTAAGATAGGGTGCTAGCTATGCAGCCTTACTATAGCATTTGTTTAAACTTAATACAGTTTTATTTTAATGAGCAACTGCAACACATGGAGAGTATTTCCACATAGGTTTGGCACAGCATGGAGCATGTCATGAAATTTGCTGCTTTGCATTAATGTTCCAACAGAATCATCTCCAGTAGCCATGAGGTTTCGGTTTGTTGCTGCCAAGAGATTTCCAGGACTGGTGAATTTATGTGCAGACTTGACAAGGAGACACTACATGGCTTTTGAACTATGAACAGAAGACTTAGAAGACCAATAGGTGGGCTTTTTGGTTAATCCAGCCCCATGGCTGCGAATGCTAAATGGTATATTCTGGCAGGAGGAGAAATCACAACATCAACACCTCTTGTGTTGATGTAGCAATTTGTCTGTTTTTTTCCTTCAATCCGCTAGTTAAAGAAAAAAAACCTGAAAGTGTGTACCCAGCTTTAGCTGCTGTCCTACTCATAGCATTTTTTATTTTCTTTTAATTTTTTCTGCAAGGCTTCCTTTTGAAAAATAAGGGCTTTTGTTTCCGGGGTTGGAATTTGGGGATTTTCATTTGTTTTGGATGTACCGTATATACTTGAGTATAAGCCGACCCGAATATAAGCCGAGGCACCTAATTTTACCACAAAAAACTGGGACAACTTATTGACTCGAGTATAAGCCTAGGGTGTCCATCTACATGCCTCACTGTGCCTCACTTTGCCTCACTGTGTCCATGTCCATGCCTCACTGTGCCCATGCCTCACTGTGCCCATGCCTCACTGTGTCCATGCCTCACTGTGCCCATGCCTCACTGTGCCCATGCCTCACTGTGCCCATGCCTCACTGTGTCCATGCCTCACTGTGTCCATGCCTCGACTGACATTTAACATGGGAGTCTATGGAAGGGGTGCCCGGCTTTGAAAAATCGTTGCTCCCCGGCTGTAGGTTCCCCAGACAATAAAATTTGCACACTTGTAGAGGAGAAATGGGGCTACATGTGTGCCAGTACCGGGTCCCCAAAATCACCAGAGAAATGACCGTTTAACATGGCAGTCTATGGAAGGGGTGCCCGGTTTTGAAAAATCGGTGCTCCCTGGCCGTAGGTCCCCCGGACAAGAAACTTTGCACATTTGTAGAGGAAGAGTGGGGCTACATGTGTGCCAAGTACCGGGTCCCCACAGTCTGGGAGATCAGGCGCAAAAAGGTGACTCGTGTATAAGCCGAGGGTAGCATTTTCAGCACAAAAAAATGTGCTGAAAAACTCGGCTTATACTCGAGTATATACGGTATATTGGTTTTGTTTTATGTTGATAGGATGTTTATTTTAGGTTAAACTGCTTCTTTTGCTGCTTCCCCCCTTAAAAGTGGACTTTTGTTTTATTTTTATAGGGTCCTTTTTTAGTGTGGCCCATAGTAAAAATAAGGCATACACCAGTTAGGTCTATTGTCCCTTATTAAAATTGTTATGCTCATGGTCAATTTCACAATCTTAGGTTCTCTACAGTATCCTAATTCTTGCAGTAAAGCCCCAGCCTATGCTCTTTGTGTCTAGTAATTTAAGCCTAGCAGTGCTACTTAAAATAGTCCTGCAGCTGGCCAATTTTCCACTGCTGTGTCATCTGCGTTCTTCTAAATATCATAATATCATAACATATATAATGTTTGGGGGTTCTAACTAATTTACTAGCAAAAAATACAAATTTTAACTTATAAGCAACAAGTGTGAAAAAAAAGCTTGCTCCAGAAGTGGTTAAGCACTTACTATATAAGTAAGGACTTTAAGGAATTTGGGGTTGATTTAAGGCAAAAGCAAAAGGCACATAGACTGTGCACTTTGCAAAGTGCAGTTTCTCCAGAGCTTAGTGAATGAGGTAAAGCTTTACTTTGCAAGGAATACCCAATCAGATGCACGGAAAATAAATATGCATTTTTGCTTGCACATGATTGGATGATGGAAGACAGCAGAGCTTTTCATTTACTAAGCTCTGAAGTAACTGCTCTTTGCAAAGTTCACAGTCTATTTACCTTTAGTAAATTAATCCCATAGTGTCTGTAACCTTCCTGCTCCAGTATGTTCAATTTACAATGCAGTGTATCAAGGTTATATCTGTGCTCTGCTCATTGGTACTGTATGCATATTCTCAGTGTTATACTGATCACACTGCTCAATGTATGGGAGCATTGTTGGCTGGCAAGCCTGTCCCTCCCTCTCACAGTCCTTCAGGGTGCCACTGTAAGCAAATTGGAGGAAACTGAAATAAAGAGAAATTCTGGTACTTATGCCATCTGTATTTAATCCATTTTTAAAGTGGTGTTCCGGCCGAAATTACACTTTTTAAATAAAAATACCCCTGTAATACACAAGCTTAAAGGGGAGTTCCAGACTTTGTTTTATGTTTATTAAAAGTCAGCAGCTACAAAAAGTGTAGCTGCTGGCTTTTAATAAACATACACTTACCTGTTCCACTGTCCAGCGACGCGCCGCCTGGAGCTCCGCTCCTCTCGCCTCCTTCTCCGCCGGCGCCTCCATTCATTGTGTGGGCACCCGGCCGTGACAGCTTTCGGATTCACAGCCGGGCACTCACTGCACATGCGCGAACGGTGCAGCGCTCTCTGAGTGGACAGGCGATCGCCTGGGACCTGTCACGTCCCAGGTGATCGCCTACAGGGAGGGGCCGCCACAAGGCGATATGACGTATCGCCTAGGCGACCCCAGGGCGGAAGGAGGAAGTGGGACAGGAAGTCCCACTCCTACTGAAGCCCCCACTCCCCCCCCAAAAAAATGACATGCCAAATGTGGCATGTAAGGGGGCGAGGAGTGGATAAAGCGGAAGTTCCAAATTTGGGTGGAACTCCGCTTTAATGTATTCTAGTAAAGCTAGTCTGTAAACTAAGGTCCGTTTTGTTAGGTTATTATAGCATTTTGAAAGTTTATAAACTAGCAGCAGACCGTGGCCATCTTAAGTGTGTGCATCTGAAGCCAGACTGTATTTCTTCCTGGATTTCAAACTTGCAAATCTCGCACATGCTCATTGCTGCACAAGCAGTGTAATAGGTTTCAGGTCAGGTTTGCATAGCAATTGCAGTGTCAGAGGAAGTTGTCGCCCCTTCTCTATGCAAACCTCTCCTTCGTCCAGGAAATATACAGCATGTCCAAGGAATAATATTCAAGAAATACAGAAATCTGCTGCTAAAGGTAAGAGCTTTAGAAATATACTAATTGTAAACTAAATAATTTGTTTCTGTGCAGATATATCCACATAACAAGAGATATATATATATACAAATGTATATATTTATATAATCTCTTGTTATATATGTATCTTGTGTGTGTGTGTATGCATGTATGTATATATATATATATATATATATATATATCTTGTCATGTATGTGTATGTGTGTGTATATATATATATATATATATATATATATGTATAGCTACACCCAGCGGCTACTTTTTTCTGTACAGCTTTTCATTTAAAAAAATAATAATAATCTCAGCAACAAAATTAATTTATGCATCTAGATGTATTGAAGATGACTTTATGAACTTTCAACTGAGCATATTAATGTTGAAAAATGGGGCTTGTGTTCTGGTGTTAGATGGGATGGATGTAGTCTTTCAAAAACTGCTTATTTACAACTGTTTGCACGAACAACTTTTTCTATGTGATATAGATAATCGTGATAAAATTGAGTAAATATTCACAGAGCCTCATCTATATGCATTGTTGCCGTTAGCTCTTAACATTTTTTTGGGGGGTGTGGTGGTCCGAAAACCTAGGAAAATCACACCACTAACACACCATCGTTCGATCGCCACTTTGCTCGCCCGTTGGCTGCCTGCCAGTCCCACACTTACCCCATCAATTTGACGGCTACGGTGGCTTACCCCTGCATCTCCCCCCCCCCCCCCGAGTGATGGCGTTTGCTTCTCAACACTGCCAATCGGGACTTAGGACTCCCACCCAATTGTGTCTCAGGACCCTTTTCCCATGATTGACCAGGAGGAGAATCAGTGTCACAATAGCGATTATAAATTTGCTAATGTCACACAAGTGGGTTGGCTTTGAGCACAGTGCTCTCCGCCCCATGGCCACCCTTTCTTGAAGCCTATTAGAGCCTTGAGCTGTAATCACGTGCTTACAAAAAAAAATTAACCCCACATTTTAATCCATGCATCCATCGCCCTGCATGTAAATATAGGGGCATGGACGCATGGATAGGGGGTGCAGTACGTTTGTCTCCATTATGAACTATACGCCATTGGTTATGTGTGTGCGAAAATCCCTACTTCATATCTGAGTTCAGAGTTTTTAATGGTACAGATTTTAGAACTGCAACAGTTACTCAAATAACCACTATTTACAACCAAGATATGCAGAATACATCTCGTTATGCTCAACACATTGAACCTTCAAGCAGATGGGCTACAGCAGCAGAAGACCACACTGGGTGCCACTCCAGTCATCTAAGTACATGATATTGAGGCTACAATTGCCACAGGCTCACTAAATTTTGACAATAGAAGATTTAAAAAATGTTGACTGGTCTGATGAGTCTCATTTTCTGTTGTAACAATCGGTAGGGTCTTAAATTTGCATTTAAAAAAATTTAAGCATGAATCCATCCTGTCTTGTTTGACCGGTTCAGGCCGGTTGTGGTGGTGTAATGGTGTAGGGGATATTTTCTTGCCACACTTTGGGCCCCGTATTAGCAATTCAGTATCGTTTAAACTCCACGGCCTACATGATTATTGTTGCTGACCATGTCCATCCCTTTATGACTACAGTGTACCCATCTTCTGATGGCTCCTTCCAGTTTTGCACTCAAAACGGTGCTAAGAAAGTGGCCAGTATGTATGTATAGGTGTATGTATGTATTAGGGTTGTCCCGATACCGATACTAGAATCGGTATCGGTACCGATACCGAGCATTTACCCGAGTACTTGTACTCGGGGGAAATGCTCCGATGCTTCACCCGATACTTGGGCAGTCAGGGATGATCGGTGCGGCGGGGAGAGTTACAAGCAGTGATCTGCCTGTATACATTTCAATAAAGCCTAAAGCCTGACAGCTTCTCCCCGGACCCCCCCCCCCTTTTCAGCTGCTTAATGAAATTAATACAGCGGTGATCGGTGCTTGTAACTCCCCCCAAAGCCGCACCGATCACCGCTGACTGTCTGTATCTTCCTCCGTGCTGCTGCTGCTATACTCCTCCACACTGTGTCCCCCTCGGTACTGCTCTCCCCCTCCGCGCTCCGTGTCACCCTCCTGCTGCTCTCCCCCTCCGTGCTCCGTGTCCCCCTCGGAACATGTCACCCTCCTGCTGCTCTCCCCCTCCGTGCTCCGTGTTCCCCTCGGTACGTGTCACCCTCCTGCTGCTCTCCCCCTCCGTGCTCCATGTCCCCCTCGGTACGTGTCACCCTCCTGCTGCTCTCCCCCTCCGTGCTCCGTGTCCCCCTCGGTACGTGTCACCCTCAAGCTGCTCTCCCCCTCCGTGCTCCATGTCCCCCTCGGTACGTGTCACCCTCCTGCTGCTCTCCCCCCGTGCTCCGTGTCCCCCTCGGTACGTGTCACCCTCCTGCTGCTCTCCCCCTCCGTGCTCCGTGTCCCCCTCGGTGCTGCTCTCCCTCTCCGGGGTTCGTTGCCCCCTCCGGGCTCTCCGCACTCCATGTCACCCTCCTGCTGCTCTCCCCCTCTGCGCTCCGAGTCCCCCCACCATGTCCTCCTCCACCCCCTCTGTCCTCGATCTGTCAGGATGGAGAGCGGAGGTAGGAGCCGCTAAACCCGGCTCCTACCTTTTCGAATGAACAGAGTCAGTGATCACTGACTCTGTTCATTCATATAACTGAAACATCGTAACCTGTGTTTACGATGCTTTAGTTTATGAATGGAGAGGAGCCTCCTGTCCATTCATTTTAGCTGAGGCTGCAGAGAAAGGGACTGGGGAATCTGTGTCCCTAGTCCCTTTCTCTGTCTCATAGGGGAGATGTCAGGGGTCTATAAAGACCCCTGAAATCTCACCAAAGCCCCCCAACAGCGCAAAAAAAAAAAAGGGAAGAAAAATGAAATAAATTAAAAAAAATGTTTTGTAAAAAATAATAAAAATTAAAATAAAAAAACACACTGACACAATCCACTCCCCCCTTAAAATAAATAAAGCACTGTAAAAAATAAAATAAAAAAAAAATAGTAAAAAAAAATGTAAAAAAAATACTGACACATGACATAAAAAAAAAGAAGTATCGGTAATCGGTATCGGCGAGTACTTGAAAAAAAGTATCGGTACTTGTACTCGGTCTTAAAAAAGTGGTATCGGGACAACCCTAGTATGTATATATACACACACACATTTTGTTTCATTATATGTGCGTGACTATACATTAGACATGTGCATTCGTTTTCGTCCGAATGCATTTTTGTCCGAATTTCAGGTATTTTCGTTATCATTTGAACAAACGAAAACGAAAGCACAAAATCCGAAAACTGAAAGATCCGACATAAACAAATGCTTTATTTTCATTTTCGTTGCGACAACAGTTCGATATAGATAGGAGATTCGACGTGACGCTGACAATAACAATCTGTGTCTATCAAACCTGTGGTCGAATGTGCCTAACCTTAACTCTATTAGCCCAAGATTATTCTACATAGAGAGAAAAGATTCGACATAGAGAGAAAAGATTCGACATTATAGAGAGAAAAGATTCGACATTATAGAGAGAAAAGATTTGACATTATAGAGAGAAAAGATTCGACATTATAGATAGAGAGAAAAGATTCGACATAGAGAGAAAAGATCGCTGCTGGAATTCGGTGGGGGAAGTAAAATAAAAATAATGATGATGATGAATGTTATTGGCTGATTGTAACTGTAGCGCCCTCCTCACTCCCCTCTCGTTCTTCAGCTCGTCTTTCTCTTGTCTAGGGGTATCTTTCAGAGGGGAAGGGAGCGGGGACACCACGCCAGGCTTTCACCACAGGTGTTAGTGTGGTATAAGCAAAGTTCTTTTACCTTCGGGTCAGTGTTGCGCACCTGGAGCCTCCACCGAGAGTTACCTTGAACAATGTCTGTTAGGAAATGAGCCCCACACCATTAAAGTTCAACACTCCTTTATTCTTCTCGAATGAACACAATCAATTGAACTCCCTTGGTAGAAACAGAACAGAAAAGGAGGTGTGGATGCGAGCAGGCCCAGACACAATGTGTTCTCCACTTTCCTCCCTGAAAGTGGGTTGCGGTCTCCGAGCGAGGGGGAATTTCCTTCCAGGCGGTCTCCGATGAGAGACTCACCCGTCACTGGCAATATGCTGCACCAGGTCTTCGAGTGAGGAGCTCCCCCCGGTCCATTACGCCTTCCGGATTCGGGTACCCACTCCCGGGTTCCCTAGGATCTCCTTCCCTTGCGGAACTCAGTGTTGGGCACTGAGCTCCAGACCTCCATCCGAGTACCTCACCCCAGGCTAAAGGTGCCTGGGATGGAACACAACCTCCGGCTGTCCTCTAGGCCTAGGCCCGCCTAGAGAACCAACACGAACCACAATCCACAGGCTGAAGGTGCCTTGGACTTCCCCTTGACAAAGATGGCCGGTCCCCTTTATACCCTCTCCCAGCAAGCACGGCGGGTTCCCCGCCCCACCATACCTCTGCCGAGGGAGGACAAAAAGGAGGCAAGACACACAGCAATGATTCAACCCCAGCCCAGGGCGACAGCGCCACCCGCTGGGCTGCAGGGAATTACACATCACCAATGTCTCTGTCAAGTTCAAATTTACACCCGGGAAAGTACATACCCGCTACACTACCAAAGAGGAGGAGCAGTAAAATAGCTAGAACTAACTTGAGAATTCAACATGAACGACGAAGATTCGACAAAGCATCAAAAAACATACAAACGTTGAATCTGTCATTGAAGGCTTATGGTGTCTGTCGAAAGTTAGAAGATTTGACGGTGCAGCTAAACTGTACGACGCTGCAATCGTACATTTCCAGTCAAATGCATCCGTCCATAGGCTATAGAAGAATTCTAATGTTGGTTGACTAGTAATAGTAATTAATAAATATAATTATTACTAGTCATACAACATTAGAATTCTACTATAGCTTGTAGGCGGAACATTCGACCGGAAATGTATGATTGCGGTGTCGTACAGTTTCGCTGCTCCGTCGAATCTTCTTTGAACATTCGACAGACACCATGAGCCTTCATTGACAGATTCAACCTTAATTAATTCAGATTTTCGGACGAATGCAATTTCTAACGAAAAACAAAATAAATAAAAACGAATTTCGGGAGTAACTAAAAAAAATGTATTTTTCGGACTAAAACAAAATTCCGAAACAAAATGTTTCAGTGTGCACATGTCTACTATACATATAGTATGTGTGTACATATATATAAAAAAATTAACTAACTATACAAAATATAATTTTATTTTTTTCTCATTTAGCCTAATTTGTAATTTTTTGTGATTTAATAATATATATTTTTTATTATTATACATAACAGATCTTCCTGGAAAAAAAATAATGGTAAGTAACTTTTGAAATAAAAAAAAAAAAAAACTTACAATGTGTATAATGTAAAAGTTACATGGCTGTACTTCGTATTGTGATTGCAAATAATTAGAGGAGAAGTCATGCATGAGCTCGTTTGGCTGGGCTTCTCCCGTTTTCAGCAGTGTGTGTTCTGAAGTTCGCTCTCTGCTGATATCACACAGATCAGTCCAGGCACCGCGTCATCCCGACTCTGCGCTAGGTGCTTGGACTGATAGCCATGTCAGCCTCTCAGCGAACTGCTCCCTGGCACAGTTTAGCGCTCCAGTGAGCGTGGAGGAGTAGAGCGGACAGCCGCTGACTGACTGATAGGCAGCAGCTCTCTGATTGGCTCGGTTCTCACAGATCCCCATCGGCAGTGTTGGATTGCTCCGTTCTCAGTGCAAAGGCGCCGGGGGACAGATGCAGTATCGGTCACATGCTGCATCCACATAGGTAAGTATAATGGACAAAAAAAAACCTCAAAAAACACCCCAATCCTCTTTTAGGGCCAGTTCACACCAGATGCAGTTCCGTACAGTTTTGTGTGAATTTTTTCTGTACTAAAAATGCATGCACAGTGTTTTTCATGTATTCCAATGGCTCTTGTTGGCTCTAGTTCACATCATGCACTCAGTTTCCGGTGCAGAAACTGACTGCATGGTGTGAATTAGAGCCAACTAGATTGATAAAAAGAAGAAATATTTGGGACTTTATATGAGGCCATGACCATACAGTACACAGGCCTCCATCCCCGATATGCAAGAGAAAAAAAGGGGGTTTTACGTTGTTTGAATCATTAATCAAATTAATAGACTATCAATCATGTTTCTATAATTTTTACATAATTCTGGGTATACTGCTGGTCTCATCAATTATTATGTGCTACTATGTTTATTATGCAATTTATTATAACACCTGTGATTCATCATGTTATTTTTTAACCACTTAAGCCCCGGACCAATATGCAGCATAAAGACCAGGCCCCTTTTTGCGATTCGGCACTGCGTCTCTTTAACTGACTATTGCGCGGTCGTGCGACGTGGCTCCCAAACAAATTGATGTCCTTTTTTTCCCATAAATAGAGCTTTCTTTTGGTGGTATTTGATCACCTCTGTGGTTTTTATTTTTTGCGCTATAAACAAAAATAGAGCGACAATTTTGAAAAAAAATTCAATATTTTTTACTTTTTGCTATAATAAATATCCCCCAAAAAAATATAAAAAAAACATATTTTTTCCTCAGTTTAGGCCGATCCGTATTCTTCTACATATTTTTGGTAAAAAAAAAATCGCAATCAGCGTTTATTGATTGGTTTGCACAAAAGTTATAGCGTTTACAAAATAGGGGGCAGTTTTATGGCATTTTTATAAATTTTTATTTTTTTACTAGTAATGGCGGCGATCAGTGATTTTTTTCGTGACTGCGACATTATCGTGGACACATCGGACACTTTTGACACATTTTTGGGACCATTGTAATTTTTACAGCGATCAGTGCAATAAAAATGGTTACTGTATACTGTAAAAATTACACTGGCAGTGAAGGGGTTAACCACTAGGGACGCTGAAGGGGTTAAGTGTGCCTAAGGGCGTGATTCTAACTGAGGGGGGGCGTGGCTACGAGTGACACGTGACTAGAGTTGAGCGGACACCTGGATGTTCGGGTTCGACGGGTTCGGCCGAACTTCGGAAAAAAGTTCGGGTTCGGGACCAAACTTAACCCGAACCCAAAGTCAATGGGGACCCGGACTTCTAAGGACTAAAAAGGCTCTAAAAAAGTAATGGAAAGGGCTAGAGGGCTGCAAATGGCAGCAAAATGTTGTTAAGAGCATGGCAAGTGCTCTGCAAACAAATGTGGATAGGGAAATAACTTAAAATAACATAAAAAAAATAAAAAAATATGCTGGAGGCTCCCTTTTCAGCAGAAGAGGTACGGGAAGTCATTAAGAACCTCAGAAACTCAACGGCACGATGCCACACATATGGTGGGAATGCCCCAGAATACGCCCTTTCTGGAATAAATTATTCAATTTAATGGATAAGCTAGTGGGAAAATAAAATACTTTAAAATAAAAATGTAGCGGGGTGCTAAATTTAAGGGAAGTGTTTGAGTGATAAATAGGCTCAAACACCCTAATTCTGTAGGATTCATGGACCATTTTGTCCTCGGGGGACAGTATTGGTGTGCAGTTCCCTGCGGCCTACAGGTGGCGCTGCCATGGTAGGCTAGGGTTGAACCGCCGATACAGTGCTGTGCCTTTTTTGTCCCCTCTTGACAGTAGTACAGCGGGGCGGGGAACCTGCTGTGCATGCCGGGAGAGCATATAAAAGGGCAGACCTTTGGCCTGGGGGCTGATGTCCAGTGGGGTCCACGCCCAGGTGCCTTCGGCCTGGGTGCATGTGTTCCTGTTCCATCCCGGGTACCTTTAGCCTGGGGTGAGGTACTATCCTGGAGTTCCTGCTGCCCTGGGTATGGAGGCCTAGGTGCGGGAGTAAAGCCTGGAGTCCAAAGCCTTCGTCTGGAGTCCGCTAAGGGTCGAGGAGTCTTAGGGTGCCGCCTCGTGTAGGGGACCATGTTCCAGGGAAGGGAGGATCATTCTGATGGGCCGATGCGGGAGTCACGGTGAAGGAAGGGTCTGTTGACTCCCTGGAGAGATGTCTTCCCCTTGATATGGGCTAGGTTCGTAGAAGGAGAAGCTCAAGGTCATCTTGACTGTATCAGAGGCCTTATTCACCCGGCCCGTGGCAGAAGCCTTATACACCCTGGTCTGTGGCAGAGACCAAAGTTCTCCAGGTCCGTGGCAGGGGCCTTGTACACCCAGTCTGTGGCAGAGACCAACCTCAAGGTCTGTGGCAGAGACCGTGCACCTAAAACTGTTTGAGAAACCTAAGCAGTGAAGTGAATGTGCTACGTTTGTGCCTGGACCTCCTCCACACCTTAAGCTGTCCTGTTTCTTTGCTCTAACCTTTTCTATCCGAGTAGAGTTTATTTTGCCATGAGAGAATAAGAGTTGTAATTTCAGCTGGTGTGGACATTGACTTTACTGGGAATTAAAGGACTTGCCTCTACCTACAGTAGAGGTGAGAATCATCCTCTGGAGGAGTTTTGACTCCGGCTGTGGACACGGCCCGTCAAGTACACCGCTCAACCTCTTTATATAGGAGGGTACGGGCTGGTAGTGCGGTGTGCCTTTCTCCCTCCTGCGAGGAGCCAACAACAAAAAGGCAGGTAAGGGGGAAAGGATCTGTGCGCTACAAAAAAATAAAATAAAAATTATAATCTTGACCTAGGAGGACGAGGTCCATATGGAGTAGGAGGTTGAGGTGGCGGCGGTGGAGGAGGACGAGGTAGCCAACACTGGTTCAAAAATACAACAATGGCTGGGTAAGGCCGTGTCATGGATATGCATTAATGTCTGTCTGCCATCTTACCTTTCCTCCTCATGTGTTCATCTTAGAGACCAGACCTCCTTCACCTGGCTTCCTTTATAATCTCCTCCCAGCCAGACTCCACCCCAGGCCCTATCACAAAACACTATATTAACCTGTGCACTGCAAGCCTGCTTTGCTGATCAACGTGTTTGTTAGGCATAGTGTGTTTGGGTTCCTGCCTGCCGTGTGCTACGTCTGTCTCTCTGCTATACATTTGGCTTGTCCCCGACTATCCCTGTCTGCTCATGACCCTTGACCTTCGGCTTGTCCTTCGTTTTCCTTGTCTGCTTGTGGCCCTTGACCTTCAGCTTGTTATTCGTTACTCTTATATCTTGTGCTGCTGCTTCCCCTCTTTTCCCCTTATCCTACGGGGCGTGAGCTAGGAGACTCTAGGGGCCGCGACCTGGACTCAGCCTGCAGCATAACATCTTCACCACTAGAGGCTCTGGAGAAGACCTGCTGGGTCTTAGACTCCGCGCCCTGGGGAATCTTGGCTCTAGCTTCCTATAGGATCCCGGTTGTGCTCCTCTGGTCCCGCTTTCCACAACCACCCAGTTTCCTATCCGCAGCAGTCAGCCATAGGGTTCACTACCTTGCGGTGCACTCCTGTCCCCCTACGGTGTGCATCTGTCACCTGGCCATAGGTGACCTGACAGGCCGGTGATGTGTCGAATTCTGTCCCCCGTCAAATAGTGTCCACCCTGTACTGCGCTTGCTCAGTATGTAGGACAAGGGGATTTCGAAAATCTCCCAAGACGAGCGGCGCCTGCGTGGTGAGTTCAGGTGAAGGCCACACTATCCGTGGTTCAAGCCGAGCCAAGTGAGGCCGTGCCCGAAGCGTGGTGATCGAACCGAGCCCGTGAGGGGCCCTGTTACTATGTGCTACCGTATGTCCACTTGGATGGTGGGGCTTGAACCTGCACTCACTGTGCAGGCGCCGTTCATCTTCGGAAATTTTGTGAATCTCCTTGTCCTCTGTACTGCGCAAGCGCTGCGCCTTCGCAGTATGGGCCGGACACAATCCGATGGCCAGACAGTTTTTGTCACAACACCGGTATACATGTCTATTCTGCAGAAGGTACGGACAAGTCCTGTGGGATCCATGCCTGGTTCATTTTAATGAACGTGAGCTTGTCCACATTGGCTCTGGACAGGCGGCTGCGCTTGTCTGTGATAACGCCCCCTGCCGTGCTAAATACACGTTCAGATAATACACTGGCTGCAGGGCAGGCCAGCACCTCCAAGGCATAAAGGGCAAGCTCAGGCCATGTGCCCAATTTGGAGACCCAGAAGTTAAAGGGGGCAGACCCGTCATCCAGTACGTGTAGGCCTGTGGACACATACTGCTCAACCATGTTGGTGAAATGCTGCCTCCTGCTAAGACGTTCCATCTCAGCTGGTGGTGCTGGTTGTTGTGGCGTGCTGACAAAGCTTTTCCACATTTCAGCCATGCTAACCCTGCCTTCTGAGGTGCTGCCAGTGCCCCGGCTGCGTTGGCGACCTCTTCCTCCTCCTCTGCCTTCGCCTTGTGCTTCCACCGTACGCCCGCTGTCAGGTGGGAATGCCACCAACAGCGCGTCTACCAGCATGCGCTTGTACTCGCGCATCTTACGATCCCGCTCCAGTGAGGGAATTAAGGATGGTACGTTGTCCTTGTAACGGGGATCCAGCAGGGTGGCCACCCAGTAATCAGCACCAGTTAAAATGTGGGCAACTCGGCGGTCATTGCGGAAACACTGCAGCATGTAATCGCTCATGTGTGCCAGGCTGCCCAGAGGCAAAGAAAAGCTGTCCTCTGTGGGAGGTGTATCGTCTGCAAAATATTTTTTGTGGCCCTAAATGGCGTTTTTTGGAAGACCACAACACACCCACAGTACGTAACCGCTGAATCGCACAGCTACAGAACTGCAGAAAATGCTATTCAAAAAAAATTTTGTTTTTTTAGTATAGCACAGTAGAAGACAAATACCGTATTTATCGGCGTATAACACGCACAGGCGTATAACACGCACCCTAACTTTAAGAGGGAAGTTTCAGGAAAAAACTTTCCACAGCCCCCTGCGTATAACACGCAGGCACAGTTTACCCTCTATTTTCAGGGTAAAAAAGTGAGTGTTATACGCCAATAAATACAGTATATAGAAATGGTTTATTTCACACGCCTCCACATATGTATAACACACTGCAAAATATTTTTGTGGCCCTAAATGGGTCTTATTGCAAGCGTACATTAAAGTGCAATTTTTTTTTTTGTTGCCCTAAACTGGTCTTTTTTTGCACGAGCAAAATAAAATGCAAATTTTTTATTTTTTTTGGCCTAAATGGGTCTTTTGGAAAAGAGCACAATAAAGTGCCTTTTTTTTTTGCCCTAAATGGATCTTTTTCCAAGAGCAGAATACACCCACAGTATGGAAACGGTGTATCTCTCAACGTAATATATGCAGTGCTGGTGCACTGAGCTTGCAGATAAAAGGTAGATTTTCTCTGACACTGGGCTCATGGCAGTGTAAAAAGACTGCACTGCAACACAAACAGCTAAACCTATGCAGATCGCTGAGTTATATCTCTGAATCTGGACTCCTATTCCTATATAATATATCTCTCTCCCTGAAAGCACCAACAGGAACCTGGCCCTACACTACACTGTCTCTCTATCTTTTCCCTCAGATTCCAGAATCAGGACTAACTCATGTATTTTTCAATCTCTCCCTAAAAGCAGCAGCAGCAGACAAGATCCTCTCCCTATCTATTCTGAAGCAGAGTGACGTGTGTGCTGTGTAGGGATGAGTTCGGTGTTCGAGTCGAACATACGTTCGACTCGAACATCGGCTGTTCGATCGTTCGACGAAGATCGAACGATTTGGGCCGTTCGCGCCTAATTCGAGTGACGCGAACGGCCCACAATGCACTACGCCATCGCAGTGTCATTCAGGCGCTGTGATTGGCCAAGCATGCACTGTGACCCCGCATGCTTGGCCAATCACAGCGCCGGCAGCGAGGAGAGCAATGATTGGCCACAGGCAGGATGCCTGTGGCCAATTATTGCTGAGGGGGTTTAGTACACGCCCCACACTATAAAAGGCCGCCAGCACGGCGGCCTAGTGTAGTGTGTTCCGGAGCAGGGAAAGAGAAGCATAGGCAGGGACAGTGACATTTATTTTTTCTTGCTTAACCTGGATTCCTTTAGTTTAGGGAAAGAGAAGGATAGGTAGGGAGAGTGTCAGTGTGTTTTACTGTACGAATCCTTGTTTCTAGGGACAGGGAAGGACAGTGAGGGAAATTCTCCTTGTGCTATAGTGTGCTTTAAAAAAACATTTTTTCTAGGGACAGAAAACTATAGGTAGGGAGAGTGTCAGTGTGTTTTACTGTACGAATCCTTGTTTCTAGGGACAGGGAAGGACAGTGAGGGAAATTCTCCTTGTGCTATAGTGTGCTTTAAAAAAACATTTTTTCTAGGGACAGAAAACTATAGGTAGGGAGAGTGTCAGTGTGTTTTACTGTACGAATCCTTGTTTCTAGGGACAGGGAAGGACAGTGAGGGAAATTCTCCTTGTGCTATAGTGTGCTTTAAAAAAACATTTTTTCTAGGGACAGAAAACTATAGGTAGGGAGAGTGTCAGTGTGTTTTACTGTACGAATCCTTGTTTCTAGGGACAGGGAAGGACAGTGAGGGAAATTCTCCTTGTGCTATAGTGTGCTTTAAAAAAACATTTTTTCTAGGGACAGAAAACTATAGGTAGGGAGAGTGTCAGTGTGTTTTACTGTACGAATCCTTGTTTCTAGGGACAGGGAAGGACAGTGAGGGAAATTCTCCTTGTGCTATAGTGTGCTTTAAAAAAACATTTTTTCTAGGGACAGAAAAATATAGGTAGGGAGAGTGTCAGTGTGTTTTACTGTACGAATCCTTGTTTCTAGGGACAGGGAAGGACAGTGAGGGAAATTCTCCTTGTGCTATAGTGTGCTTTAAAAAAACATTTTTTCTAGGGACAGAAAACTATAGGTAGGGAGAGTGTCAGTGTGTTTTACTGTACGAATCCTTGTTTCTAGGGACAGGGAAGGACAGTGAGGGAAATTCTCCTTGTGCTATAGTGTGCTTTAAAAAAACATTTTTTCTAGGGACAGAAAACTATAGGTAGGGAGAGTGTCAGTGTGTTTTACTGTACGAATCCTTCTTTCTAGGGACAGGGAAGGACAGTGAGGGAAATTCTCCTTGTGCTATAGTGTGCTTTAAAAAAACATTTTTTCTAGGGACAGAAAACTATAGGTAGGGAGAGTGTCAGTGTGTTTTACTGTACGAATCCTTGTTTCTAGGGACAGGGAAGGACAGTGAGGGAAATTCTCCTTGTGCTATAGTGTGCTTTAAAAAAACATTTTTTCTAGGGACAGAAAACTATAGGTAGGGAGAGTGTCAGTGTGTTTTACTGTACGAATCCTTGTTTCTAGGGACAGGGAAGGACAGTGAGGGAAATTCTCCTTGTGCTATAGTGTGCTTTAAAAAAACATTTTTTCTAGGGACAGAAAACTATAGGTAGGGAGAGTGTCAGTGTGTTTTACTGTACGAATCCTTGTTTCTAGGGACAGGGAAGGACAGTGAGGGAAATTCTCCTTGTGCTATAGTGTGCTTTAAAAAAACATTTTTTCTAGGGACAGAAAACTATAGGTAGGGAGAGTGTCAGTGTGTTTTACTGTACGAATCCTTGTTTCTAGGGACAGGGAAGGACAGTGAGGGAAATTCTCCTTGTGCTATAGTGTGCTTTAAAAAAAAAAATTTCTAGGGACAGAAAACTATAGGTAGGGAGAGTGTCAGTGTGTTTTACTGTACGAATCCTTGTTTCTAGGGACAGGGAAGGACAGTGAGGGAAATTCTCCTTGTGCTATAGTGTGCTTTAAAAAAACATTTTTTCTAGGGACAGAAAACTATAGGTAGGGAGAGTGTCAGTGTGTTTTACTGTACGAATCCTTGTTTCTAGGGACAGGGAAGGACAGTGAGGGAAATTCTCCTTGTGCTATAGTGTGCTTTAAAAAAACATTTTTTCTAGGGACAGAAAACTATAGGTAGGGAGAGTGTCAGTGTGTTTTACTGTACGAATCCTTGTTTCTAGGGACAGGGAAGGACAGTGAGGGAAATTCTCCTTGTGCTATAGTGTGCTTTAAAAAAACATTTTTTCTAGGGACAGAAAACTATAGGTAGGGAGAGTGTCAGTGTGTTTTACTGTACGAATCCTTGTTTCTAGGGACAGGGAAGGACAGTGAGGGAAATTCTCCTTGTGCTATAGTGTGCTTTAAAAAAACATTTTTTCTAGGGACAGAAAACTATAGGTAGGGAGAGTGTCAGTGTGTTTTACTGTACGAATCCTTGTTTCTAGGGACAGGGAAGGACAGTGAGGGAAATTCTCCTTGTGCTATAGTGTGCTTTAAAAAAACATTTTTTCTAGGGACAGAAAACTATAGGTAGGGAGAGTGTCAGTGTGTTTTACTGTACGAATCCTTGTTTCTAGGGGCAGGGAAGGACAGTGAGGGAAATTCTCCTTGTGCTATAGTGTGCTTTAAAAAAACATTTTTTCTAGGGACAGAAAACTATAGGTAGGGAGAGTGTCAGTGTGTTTTACTGTACGAATCCTTGTTTCTAGGGACAGGGAAGGACAGTGAGGGAAATTCTCCTTGTGCTATAGTGTGCTTTAAAAAAACATTTTTTCTAGGGACAGAAAACTATAGGTAGGGAGAGTGTCAGTGTGTTTTACTGTACGAATCCTTGTTTCTAGGGACAGGGAAGGACAGTGAGGGAAATTCTCCTTGTGCTATAGTGTGCTTTAAAAAAACATTTTTTCTAGGGACAGAAAACTATAGGTAGGGAGAGTGTCAGTGTGTTTTACTGTACGAATCCTTGTTTCTAGGGACAGGGAAGGACAGTGAGGGAAATTCTCCTTGTGCTATAGTGTGCTTTAAAAAAACATTTTTTCTAGGGACAGAAAACTATAGGTAGGGAGAGTGTCAGTGTGTTTTACTGTACGAATCCTTGTTTCTAGGGACAGGGAAGGACAGTGAGGGAAATTCTCCTTGTGCTATAGTGTGCTTTAAAAAAACATTTTTTCTAGGGACAGAAAACTATAGGTAGGGAGAGTGTCAGTGTGTTTTACTGTACGAATCCTTGTTTCTAGGGACAGGGAAGGACAGTGAGGGAAATTCTCCTTGTGCTATAGCGTGCTTTAAAAAAACATTTTTTCTAGGGACAGAAAACTATAGGTAGGGAGAGTGTCAGTGTGTTTTACTGTACGAATCCTTGTTTCTAGGGACAGGGAAGGACAGTGAGGGAAATTCTCCTTGTGCTATAGTGTGCTTTAAAAAAACATTTTTTCTAGGGACAGAAAACTATAGGTAGGGAGAGTGTCAGTGTGTTTTACTGTACGAATCCTTGTTTCTAGGGACAGGGAAGGACAGTGAGGGAAATTCTCCTTGTGCTATAGTGTGCTTTAAAAAAACATTTTTTCTAGGGACAGAAAACTATAGGTAGGGAGAGTGTCAGTGTGTTTTACTGTACGAATCCTTGTTTCTAGGGACAGGGAAGGACAGTGAGGGAAATTCTCCTTGTGCTATAGTGTGCTTTAAAAAAACATTTTTTCTAGGGACAGAAAACTATAGGTAGGGAGAGTGTCAGTGTGTTTTACTGTACGAATCCTTGTTTCTAGGGACAGGGAAGGACAGTGAGGGAAATTCTCCTTGTGCTATAGTGTGCTTTAAAAAAACATTTTTTCTAGGGACAGAAAACTATAGGTAGGGAGAGTGTCAGTGTGTTTTACTGTACGAATCCTTGTTTCTAGGGACAGGGAAGGACAGTGAGGGAAATTCTCCTTGTGCTATAGTGTGCTTTAAAAAAACATTTTTTCTAGGGACAGAAAACTATAGGTAGGGAGAGTGTCAGTGTGTTTTACTGTACGAATCCTTGTTTCTAGGGACAGGGAAGGACAGTGAGGGAAATTCTCCTTGTGCTATAGTGTGCTTTAAAAAAACATTTTTTCTAGGGACAGAAAACTATAGGTAGGGAGAGTGTCAGTGTGTTTTACTGTACGAATCCTTGTTTCTAGGGACAGGGAAGGACAGTGAGGGAAATTCTCCTTGTGCTATAGTGTGCTTTAAAAAAACATTTTTTCTAGGGACAGAAAACTATAGGTAGGGAGAGTGTCAGTGTGTTTTACTGTACGAATCCTTGTTTCTAGGGACAGGGAAGGACAGTGAGGGAAATTCTCCTTGTGCTATAGTGTGCTTTAAAAAAACATTTTTTCTAGGGACAGAAAACTATAGGTAGGGAGAGTGTCAGTGTGTTTTACTGTACGGATCCTTGTTTCTAGGGACAGGGAAGGACAGTGAGGGAAATTCTCCTTGTGCTATAGTGTGCTTTAAAAAAACATTTTTTCTAGGGACAGAAAACTATAGGTAGGGAGAGTGTCAGTGTGTTTTACTGTACGAATCCTTGTTTCTAGGGACAGGGAAGGACAGTGAGGGAAATTCTCCTTGTGCTATAGTGTGCTTTAAAAAAACATTTTTTCTAGGGACAGAAAACTATAGGTAGGGAGAGTGTCAGTGTGTTTTACTGTACGAATCCTTGTTTCTAGGGACAGGGAAGGACAGTGAGGGAAATTCTCCTTGTGCTATAGTGTGCTTTAAAAAAACATTTTTTCTAGGGACAGAAAACTATAGGTAGGGAGAGTGTCAGTGTGTTTTACTGTACGAATCCTTGTTTCTAGGGACAGGGAAGGACAGTGAGGGAAATTCTCCTTGTGCTATAGTGTGCTTTAAAAAAACATTTTTTCTAGGGACAGAAAACTATAGGTAGGGAGAGTGTCAGTGTGTTTTACTGTACGAATCCTTGTTTCTAGGGACAGGGAAGGACAGTGAGGGAAATTCTCCTTGTGCTATAGTGTGCTAAAGCATTCCTCATCAACCATCTTTGAAATCCTTGTTTTTTGGACAGTCAGGGAAATTGTCGTTGTGCTATTCTGTGCAAAAGCAATCATCCTCAACCATATTTAGAAATCCTTAAGTAAAGGGACAGAGAAGGACACCTGAAGGTAGCCCTTATTGCTTTTTTCCCATCTCCCTGCAGGCCATCTATTAGAATGTCTGGAAGGCAAACAAGGAGAGGCAGACAGTCAGGAGGCAATAAAAGAGGGCAAGCAGGCTCTGTGTCTGGGGACAACAGTGCTGGTCGTGGACGCGGTGCATTGTCATCAGCACATGGCCATGGGACACGCTTGTCCTTCTTTTCGGCAGCTGGACATGTTGAGCCACATCATGCCGAAGACTTGGTAGAGTGGATGACCAAGCCCTCCTCCTCCTCCTCATCCTCTCTCACCCAGGCTCAGGGTACTGGCAAAGCAGCTGCCAAAGCGTCCTCTTCCCTGGTATCAATGTCAGACTCATCATCAGTCACTCCTTCCCTAGACCCACCATGTCCTCCTCCTGAGGAGTCCCCCGAACTGTTTGAGCACAGTGTTGGGTACATGCTCCAGGAGGATGCCCAGCGTTTCGAAGGGTCTGATGATGAAACCCAGCTACAGGAAGGCAGTAGCGTGAGAGCAGACAGAGGGGATGCTCAAGAAGGACACCAATCTGGCAGTCATGTTCCAGCAGCTGCAGCATACTGCCAGATTGGCTCCAGTGATGAGGAGGGAGGGGATGATGAGGTCACTGACTCCACGTGGGTGCCTAATAGGAGAGAGGAGGAGAAGGAGGAGGATGAGGAGGAGGCACATCTCCAACGAGGCAGGATGCCCTTTGGTGGCCAGCGTAAGGGCAGTACACCAACGGAATCACACCGCAGAGCTCCGCCTGTGCAGGGCGCTGCCTCTGCCCGTCATTCAAAAAGTTCTTTGGTGTGGGCCTTTTTTGAGGCTAGTGCATCAGATCGCACAGCTGCTGTTTGCAACATATGTCTCAAGCGTATATCGCGTGGCCAAAACATCAGCCGCTTGGGTACCACATGCCTGACCAGACATATGTTGACCTGCCATGCAGCTCGTTGGCAAGCCTACCTCAAAGACCCACACCAAAGAACAAAGCGGACCTCTCCTTGCACCGCATCAGCTGGGATCTCCAACCCCACTATAACTTCAGTCCTCTCTGAAACATGCACTGAGAGGAATGAAGGTGTAGAATTAGGTGTGTCACAGCCAAGTACTTGCGGCCACTCTGCTAGCAGTACACCGACGTCCGATTCTAGCAGGCAAATTTCCCTGCCCCAGCTGCTGGACCGTTGAAAGAAGTTCACTCCCAGCCATCCACATGCCCAGCGGTTGAATGCTAGCTTGGCTAAATTGCTAGCGCTTCAACTGCTGCCTTTTCAGTTGGTAGACTCGGCCCCCTTCCGTGAGTTTGTGCAATGTGCGGTTCCTCAGTGGCAGGTTCCCAAACGCCACTTTTTCTCACGGAAGGCTATTCCGGCTCTCTACCGGCATGTGGAAGGCAATGTCTTGGCCTCGCTGGACAGGGTGGTCAGCGGTAAGGTGCATATTACCGCTGACTCATGGTCCAGCAGGCATGGACAGGGACGTTACCTTTCTTTCACGGCCCATTGGGTCACTCTTTTGACAGCTGGGAAGGATGCAGGACAAGGTGCAGTAGTGTTGGAGGTTGTTCCACCGCCACGCCTCCAAAATGCTACTACTGGTTGTGACACACCTCTCTCCTCCACCCCCTCCTCTTCTTCTTCCTCCATGGCCTCTTCCTGTGGTTTGTCCTCTGAACCAGCGGTGCTCCGTAGCCGTTCAAGGGGCTACGCAAGTACGCAGGCAAAAAGATGCCATGCCGTGCTTGCGCTGGTGTGTTTGGGGGACAGAAGCCACACTGGGGCAGAGGTCCTGTCTGCTCTGCAGGGCCAGGCCGAGAGGTGGTTGACGCCACGCCAGCTTAAGCCAGGAATGGTGGTTTGCGACAATGGCACCAACCTCCTCTCCGCCCTCCGACAGGGACAATTGACCCATGTGCCCTGTGTAGCTCACGTCCTTAACCTGGTGGTGCAGCGGTTCTTGGGCAGGTACCCGGGCTTACAGGATGTCCTGAGGCAGGCCAGGAAAGTCTGTGTGCATTTCTGCAGATCTTATAATGCCAGTGCTCGCCTGGCTGAGCTGCAAAAGGAGTTGAACCTGCCCAAGAACCGCCTTATATGTGACATGCCCACCAGGTGGAACTCAACGTTGGCCATGCTGCAGCGGCTGCACACGCAGCAGAGGGCCATCAATGAGTACCTGTGCGACTACGGCACCAGGACAGGGTCAGGGGAGCTTGGTTTTTTTTCTCCACGCCAGTGGGGCATGATCAGGGATGCATGCACTGTCCTGGCACCATTTGAGGAGGCCACGAGGATGGTGAGCAGTGACAGTGCATGCATCAGTGACACTGTACCTCTTGTCCACCTGTTGGAGCACACGCTGCGTGGAATAATGGACAGGGCACTTGAGGCAGAACAGAGGCAGGAAGAGGAGGACTTCCTTGCCTCTCAAGGCCCCCTTTACCCAGACAGTGTTCCTTCTGTCCCACCCATCGCACAGGAAGAGGAGGAGGAGGAGGAGGATTGTGTCAGCATGGAGGTGGAGGCTGGCACTCAGCATCATCAGCAGCAGTCTTTTAGGGATGATTTACAGTCCCAAGAAACCAGTGGACTTGTACGTGGCTGGGAGGAGGTGGCTGCGGATCATGTCGTCCTTAGTGACCCAGAGGACTCCGGAGCGAATGCCTCAGCAAACCTACGCTGCATGGCCTCCCTGATCCTGCAAAGTCTGCGGAAGGATCCTCGTATTCTTTGGATCAAGGAGAGGGACCATTACTGGCTGGCCACTCTCCTTGATCCACGGTACAAGGGTAAGGTTGCGGACCTTATGTTACCGTCGCAGAGGGAGCAGAGGATGAGACAACTCCGGGAGGCCTTGCAGAAAGGTCTGTGCAACGCGTTCCCAGAGACTGGGAGGTTACAAACTCCTGGTCCTGGACAACGAGTTGCTGAGGCTTCGGGCAGTCAAAGAAGGAGCGGTGGGGAAGGTGGCCGTCTGACCGATGCGTTCAGACAATTCTTTAGTCCGCAGCCCCAAAGTATGATCGGTTCCAGCAACCATCGCCAGCGTCTGATAAACATGGTGCAGGAATATCTAGGGGCAAGGTCAGACTTGGACACCTTCCCCACCGAAAATCCTCTGGCTTACTGGGTCTTGAGGATGGATCACTGGCCAGAGCTTGCACAGTATGCAATTGAGCTACTGGCCTGTCCTGCATCCAGCGTTCTTTCGGAACGCACATTCAGTGCTGCTGGAGGATTTGTCACGGATCACAGGGTGCGCCTGTCCACCGACTCGGTTGATCGACTGACTTTCATCAAGATGAACCAGTCTTGGATCACCACCAGCTACCACACACCTGATGCTGATATAACAGACTAATTGATTTTAACATGTCACATCCCTTCAAGACTGATTCTGATGCTGAGTGTCTGTGCTGTTATGTTGACTGGCTATCCTCCTCCTCTGAGTCCTCAATGATACGATTGATGATGATAGCTTGGAAGATCATTTTTGTTTATGGGTGCCGCCACCAGTGGCTAAGGCCCAATTTTTCAGCCCCTGTTTTACAGGGGCGTGTAATTACAATTTTTTTAGCAATAATTTGCCATAGGGCTCATTGCTGTGCTCCAAGTACAGTATCTGTGAGGGGTTGGAGTGTTGTGGCACCAGTGCCTAAGGCCCAATTTTTCAGCCCCTGTTTAACAGGGGCGTGTCATTACAATTTTTGAAGCAATACTTTGCAACAGGGCTCATTGCTGTGCTCCAAGTACAGTATCTGTGAGGGGTTGTAGTGTTGTGCCACCAGTGCCTAAGGCCCAATTTTTCAGCCCCTGTTCAACAGGGGCATATAATTACAATTCTTGATCTAATAATTCACAGCAGGGCCCATTGCTGCACCCACCAAGAGTAACTCTGAGGGCTTACAGTGTTGTGGCAACGCCACCACCACCACCACCACGAAAGGCCCAATTTTTCAGCCCCTGTTCAAAAGGGGCATGTAATTACAATTCTTGATCTAATAATTCACAGCAGGGCCCATTCCTGCACCCACCAAGAGTAACTCTGAGGGCTTACAGTGTTGTGGCAACGCCACCACCACCACCACCACGAAAGGCCCAATTTTTCAGCCCCTGTTCAACAGGGGCATGCAATTACAATTCTTGATCTAATAATTCACAGCAGGGCCCATTGCTGCACCCACCAAGAGTAACTGTCAGGGCTTACAGTGTTGTGGCACCAGCACCACCATCAAAGGCCCAATTTTTACTACCACTGTTCAACAATTATATGTAATTACAATTCCTGATATAATAGTTGACAGCAGGGCGTTCCAGCACCAACCAAGAGTAACTGTGAGTGCTTACAGTGTTGTGCCAACACCAACAACTAAGGGGCCTATTTCTGCAGAGTATATACGGCAGGTCCCTACTTTCAAACATCCAACTTACAAACGACTCCTACTTGCAAACGCAAGAAGACAACAGGAAGTGAGAGGAAATCTACCCCTTGGAAGGAAAATTCTCTCCTGTAAGAATTAATATGGGAGAAAGGTGTCTCCTCTGTACTGATGCTTTATCAGCAATCCTTGTTTCAATAAAAACACCACATTTCAAAAACAGTTGTCATTGGAACGGAAAGTGAGGTGAAATGTTCTGAACAGGGGCACAGACAGCAAAACAAATGTTACAGGGGTGATAACCCTTACCTATGTTTTCCAAAAAGTTTAAAAATAGATTTTTGGGCTGGAGCTACACTTAAACAATGTACCTGTTCAAAATTACAAACAGATTCTACATAAGAACAAACCTACAGTCCCTGTCTTGTATGCACCGCCTGTATACGGCTGTTCAGAGTATATAGGGCCTTTTTTATTTTATGTGCGGGGTTCCCCTTAATATCCATACAAGACCCAAAGGGGCTGGTAATGGGCTGGGGTGGGGGGGGGGGGGGGTCATGGGGTAGCTATGCCATTTTTCTTAAAGATTTTCATCCATATTACCGGGACCAGACATTACATTAAAGCCGCAAGCAGTTTTAAATGGCTTTTTTTTCCTTTAGAAGTGTCATTTTGTGCAGGGACAGTTCTAAACACGGGAAACACGTGGCACTTCACAGGCATACTTTAGACACCCCCCAGGTACGATATTTAAAGGAATATTTGACTTTTTTTTTTTCACTTTATGCCTCATTAAAATGACTGCTCCCGAAAAACGACTGTTTTTAAAACTTCTTTTTGCATTGATACATGTCCCCTGGTGCACAACCCGGGTTCCCAAACCCTTTTTAGGACAATAACATGCATAATAGTTGTTATAATTAGCACTTTAGAATTCGAACGTTCGCATCCATTGTATTTAATAGGGTTCTAATGTTCGTACGAACTTTCGGTCCGTTCGCGGGTTCTGGTGCGAACCGAACCCGGGGGTGTTCGGCTCATCACTAGTGCTGTGTGCCTCTAGCTTATATAGAAGCTGGGTCACATGTTGCACTGACCAATCACAGCCATGCCATTAGTAGGCATGGCTATGATGGCTTCTAAGGGCACACCAGCTAATCAAAAGGTGATTGGCTGGCCCCTGAAGCATTTCTAACTGCGCCATTATATTGCCGAACCCGAACCCGGACTTTCGCGCAAAGTTCGGGTTCGGGTTCGGGAAAAAGCTAAAGTTCGGTACGGACCCGAACTTTACAGTTCGGGTTCACTCAACCCTACACGTGACCGATCTCCGCTCTGATTACACAGAGCGGAGATTGGTGACAGTGTCAGTAGGCGTGCGGGGAGATGTTGTGTTTACACGAACATTTCCCCGCTCGATCCCTCCGTGAGACGATCGCGGGGATCCCTGCAGGGTCGTGAGCGTGCCGCCGGCGCGACCACACAGCAGGCAGTTAAAGGGGATGTACAGGTACGTGATTGTGCCTGTACGAGCCATTCTGCCGACGTATATATGCCGTGGGCGGTCGTTAAGCGGTCAATTTGTATTTTATTCACCCATTTATGATGACTACTTTATACTGCACTATGCTCTATTGTGTAAATAAACATTGTTTATATTATTTAATGATTCATTCCACCCAAGTATTGTGTTTCATATAAAGTCCCACAAACAACCCCCTCCTTTTCCTAGGGCCATTGCAATACGGAACTGCGTCTGGTGTGAAATGGCCCTAAATGTGTTTTTTCGTGCGTGTCAAAAAATAAATGTAAACTCCACAGCTTCAAATACAGTAGCTGGTGACTTTTAATCTATGGACACTTACCTGTCCAGGGAGCCCACAATGTCTGCTCCCCTGCGTATTTTCAGATCAGCTGTTGTTATCTGCCGCCACAATGACCAGTATCAGAAACTGGCATTGAATTTATTTGGATTCACAGAAATATCCCTATTGTGCATTCGAAAATTGTGCTGCACACCAAATGTCATGGGGGAGAAGAAGGAGGGGTGGTTCTAATTTGACGTACCTCGCCACGGCTATGACATGTGAAAGTGAAAATGTGTACCTGTCAAAACAGTTGGGGGAAGTCAGATAAGCGTAGCTATAACTCTAATTGCAGCCTTGTAACTTCACAGCTGGTTCCCAATTGTGCATGCTTGAAGCATGTTGCGCTTTGTCAATGGACATTTTGGGAGTAAAGGAGGGGGAGACAAACCTTTTGGATAGACCATTTCCCGTGCCAACAGCGGACAACATTCACTGTGAAGTGTGGTCGAGAAACCAAGACAGTCAATCTGTTGTTGTTTTATTTAAATAACCCTCATTTTATTGTTGCAGTCATCTAAGGGGTGGTTTAGATTAGAATGCAGGTGAAAGACATGGGATAGGGGGGTAAAATTTATGAAGGCATCCCTGTTGGCATGACAAGTGCATTCTATAAAAGTGTTTGTGTCCATAAAGGCTTTCAAAATTGATAATGTTCTCGAAAAATAGAAATGATCTTTTAATGTAAACATTTTTTTTTAAAGGATGATGCAATACTGCCTCAGATTGAATTTGAAACCCCCGCTGTCAGCAGTTTTTGCAACTCTACGTGGGATGAGAGAGTAAGCATTATTAGAAATAGCTTGATGTACCATGAAGTATACCATGTGTAATTATAAAATGAAATAAAAAATTAACCATGGTGAATATCAAACATTTTTTATTTTAATTATAAAAAAAAAAAAAAAAACTTTGCTAAATAAAACAATTAAACATTTTTGGCAAACAAGAATAAATATTAAATGAAACAAAGTAATAAAATTACTTTTCTTTATTAACCTATAATGGTAATTATGTAAAGAATCTTTTTTGTTTTATGATACAGAGACAAATGTTGCTGAAAGAACTATGGTCACAATATCAAGAGCCATAAAACAATCCAGCATTTCCATGTAATCCATTACCATTACGAAAGATTTCCACGCAGCAATTTACAGAAACTCAAGAGGAAGGTGAAACAGAACGTCTTGGGAATACGGACTGGTGCAGAAAATGCATTCCAATGGCAACTCCCATAGAATCTTTGTGCTGACAGGAAATTAACGAGGTGGCCGGCAGTATACAAGAGGGTGTTAAGTGCATTACACAGTCGGAAAGCTTCCAAACGTATAGTGTGAACGAACACAATGTACGAGTCCATACCATTTTCCTTTATCTTCAGGGTCCACCCACTGTTGATCCTGACAACAACAACAGGTACACATTAAACATTCAAATTATTACTGATAATCTATTTCTTGTTTAATATAAATAAAAAATAAAAAATTACGAATTAAATAAAATTGATGCGTTTTCATTGTAAATAAAAACATTATTTTTTTTAATAAAATGAGAAGTATGGGTTTTGAGATTATTTGAGATTCATACTTACCTCGGTGGATGGAGCATCAGACCGATGCTCCATCTGTCCCACGCCGTCCCTGCACTAAGAACCGAGCCACCGAACATCACTGCTGGCTCGATTCTCACAGATCCCCGAGCAGAGCCATGCTGACTGTCAGTCAGCATGGCTTCTGCTCCACTTCTCAGCACTCATTGGAGCGCCGAGCAGTGGAGGGACGGGGAGAGGCTGTCTCAGCGTCTCGCTGACACGCTGAGACTGCCATCAATCAGGGCAGCTGGTGGATCGCGACTTGGAAGTCGTGATGATGCGCTGCCACGACTGATGGCAGTGATGTCAGCGGAGAGCGGACTTCAGACCGATCTCCGCTGAAAACAGGTCACAGGGATGCAAAACGAATTGCACTCTTGTGACCCAGAGGAGAAGTCCAGCCGAATGAGCCCAGGCTGGACTTGTCCTTTAATATTCAATGTTGATTTCAGTAAATAAAAAATTATTAAAAATGGATTATATTATATTTATATTTTATTAATTGAGTCTGATGTTTATGTAAGCTTTATTATTTCATAATATCAGTAATTAATAATATTTAATTTATAATTAAAATGCTATTATCCCATGTTATAGAAAATTAATCAAAATGTTGTCCTATGTGAAATATTTACCTATTCAAATAATTGTTCAAGTATTGTTGTTATTTATGTCCTTTGAAAAATAAATTCAATTTGAAGTGAAAAATTGTGAGTCCATGTTTTGTTTTGGGAAACGAAGATTTCATTTTATTTAGAAATCTAAAAATGGGAAAAAAATATATACAGTATACATAAATCAGAATACCCAAATAATTTTAAATTCAAATTAATTTAACATTTTTATTTTATTTTTTATTTTATTTTACTCACCACTCAATCATTTGCTCATATGTGGAAACCTTGTGTGTTGTTGCTCCACGGCAGTGGATGTTGCCGGTCTTTCTTCCAAAGCAATATTTCATGGCATGAATTTGTTTTTGGATCTCCATGTCGAAAAAACTGTACCTTCTATGAGACTGATCATGTCCCCTAGAATGGGGATGACATGATCAAAAGACATTTTTCCGTAAACGTTTCTCACAATCCATTTTTTACGGCCACGTGGAAATTCAAGGTTCTTGCGTGGCATTTGTAGAGTTTCTGCTGTTTTTTCAATTATTGCTGGTTTTCTGTTATCGTTGTTGTTGTGGCATAACACTGCTATCAGTCAGTGGCCGGTATGCTTTTTTTTGGGGAAATTTGTAAAAGTTTTCTTTTTAGATTTTTGACATAGTGCCATAGGTTGAATTGGTGATTTACACGTTCATATTCAGGACTGCTCAGCAGTTTTCTAATTCCTGTATGGCGATCAGTGCCAATAATATGCACTTCCAAGTTTGCATCCTGAATTCTGTCCAAACCTTTTTTGAAGCCAAATTTCTCCATGGGCACAGAGGAAGTGCTCTGAGTCACCTGCACAACTTCCATGTCCACAATTTTTTTCGACATTTGCTCCATGAATGTGTATGCACAGTATTTTGCAGAAAAACCTGGGCTGTCCCATTGTCCATCGCCCACCAGGAATTATGCCGCGTACACACGATCATTATTCACGGCGGTTAAAAAAACGCCGTGAATAATGTCATTAAAAACGAGGGAATGGCTTGTTCCCCACACACGGTCGTTTTTCACGTAGTTTTTTCTCTTCTCGAGAAAAACAACCGTCTGTGGGCTCCGCGGCAGTGTTTCCCTATGGGAAACACTGCCGCGGAAAACATGTCGAAAAAAACGACGAGAAAAATTAGAACATGTTCTAATTTTTCTCGTCGTTTTTCTCGTCTAAAAAAACGACAGAAAGCCCACAGACTATCGTTTTTCTCGTCGAATGGGAAAAAATAGGATTTTTTACTCACAGTAAAATCCTTTTCTCTGAGTCCATGGACCGACACAGCTTCTCTATTGACAAAGTGGGTATTATCCGTTAATTAGGAGTGACTAGGCAGAAAAACTTGTAAAAAGTGTTGCATCACACCTTCTACAGTACCGCCCAGGGGGCGGACCCTCTGGGTATACCCTCTCAGTCTGCATCTTCGCAGATCAGTTCGTCAAAAAGCAGTACAAACTTAAAAGGAGGGGTGGGTGCTGTGTCGGTCCATGGACTCAGAGAAAAGGATTTTACGGTGAGTAAAAAATCCTATTTACTCTTTCGTCCATGGACCGACACAGCTTCTCTATTGACAAAGTGGGACGTCCCAAAGCAGTGTCAGAGAAAAAACGAGGGGTGGTAACAGCATAAAAATAAACTTCACCCCAAACACAAAACAGCACTCCTCCAACGGAGGAGTTGCAACTCTAAACAGCCGCTTGCAAAACCTTGCGGCCAAAAGAGGCATCCGAAGATGCACCTACATCAATTTTGTAGAATTTTGCGAAAGTGTGAGCGGACGACCAAGTCGCCGCTTTACATAATTGAGAAACAGACGCTTGATGTCGGAAAGCCCAAGAGGCACCTATTGCCCTGGTCGAATGCGCCGTGACAGGAAAGGGGGGCGCCTGACCCTGTAAGGTGTAAGCCTGGATTACTATCTGTCGGATCCACCTAGAGATGGTGGCCGATGAGACTGCTTGGCCCTTCTTGGGACCAGCCACCGAAACAAACAGTGAGTCTGACTTCCGGAACAGGGAAGTAGCAGATAGGTATACTCTCAAAGCTCAGACAACGTCCAAGGAATGCAACGCCGACTCCTTAGGATTCGATGGCTGAGGACACAAGGATGGAAGTACAATGTCTTCGTTGAGATGAAAAGCCGAAACGACTTTCGGGAGAAGGGAAGGCTGCGGCCGCAGCACCACCTTATCCTTGTGGAAAATCAAATAGGGAGCCTTGCAGGACAAGGCTGCCAGCTCAGAGACTCGTCTAACTGACGTAACAGCCACCAAAAAGACCACTTTCTGAGAAAGTGTCAACAGGGGAATATCTCTAATATTCTCAAACGGTGCCTTCTGAAGCACCGAGAGGACCAGGTTCAAGTCCCACGGAGGTAACGGGGGACGGACCGGAGGGGCCACATGTCGGACCCCCTGCACAAATGTACTCACGAGAGAGTGAGTCGCCAGGGGTCGCTGAAAAAAGACAGCCAGGGCAGATATCTGTCCCTTAAATCGTACTTAGGGCAAGCCCTTGGTCCACCCCATGCTGTAAAAACAGCAGGATTCTGGAAACCAAATAGGTACGCGGATGCCATTTCATTTCCTCACACATGGAGATGTAGGCCCTCCAAGTGCGGTGATAGACCTTCCTAGAGGACGGTTTTCGAGCACTTCTCATAGTAGAGATTACTGAGTCTGACAGGCCCCGGTCTCTCAGTACCTGGTTCTCAACAGCCATGCCGTTAAAGCCAATGACTGTAAAGCAGGATGGAATATGGGACCTTGCGATAGCAGGTCCTTCCGTAGTGGTAGGCGCCAGGGGACGTCTGCTACCAGACATACTAGATCGTCGTACCAAGGACGCTGAGGCCAATCTGGAGCGATTAGGATCATTGGAATTCCCTCTGCCTCCACTCTGCGGAGCAGAAGAGGAACAAGCCTTAAGGGAGGGAAGGCATAGATTAGCCGATACTGACCCCACGATGCTACCAACGCGTCCGTTGCGTCTGTCCATGGGTCTCTTGACCGGGCCACAAATCTCAATACCTTCCGATTGAGTCGGGAAGCCAGAAGATCTATGTCTGGTGTGCCCCATCTTTGGCAGAGGAGTTGGAACACCTCCGGGTGTAAGGACCCTTCTCCCTGGTCCAGCATCTGGCGGCTCAGGTAGTCCGCCTGCCAGTTTTCCACACCCGGAATGTACACGGCCGACAGTGCCGGTACGCTCCTCTCTGCCCACTTCAGGATGCGAGCGATCTCCGATGTTGCAGCTGAGCTTCTTGTTCCTCCTTGATGATTGACATATGCCACTGCTGTGGCGTTGTCTGACTGGATCCTGACTGGACGCCCTTGCAGCCTCTGAGACCATTTGAAGAGGCACAGCCTGATCGCCCGGATTACCAGGACATTGATCGGCAGGAGGGCTTCCTCTGGGGTCCAGCGACCTTGCGCCAACTGAACACCCCAGACTCCCCCCCAACCTGTAAGGCTGGCGTCCGTCGTGATCACTATCCAGTAAACCGGAAGAAATTACTTCCCGGCCATTAGAGCCGGTGCTGTCAGCCACCATACCAGGGATCTCCTGACTATGTGGCTCACTCGGATTTGATAATCCAGAGATGATGGACATCTGTTCCATCTGGACAGAACTTCCTTCTGTAACACTCGAGTGTGGTATTGAGCATATGGAACCGCCTCGAAGGAGGCTACCCTGAGGCCCAACACTCGCATGCAAAAAACGGAGTGACGACCAATTCCTGGAAGTCAGCTGCCGTACTGCAGCCCGGAGGGTCTGCAACTTCTCCACAGGGAGGAATACCTTTGCCTCTGAAGAATCCAGAATCAACCCCAGGTACCCTAGGCGTTGAGTGGGCACCAATACTGACTTTTGCGTGTTTAGTATCCAACCACAGTCTCGAAGAGTCTGACAGGTAATGGACACGCTTACCTCTAATTCTGAGCTTGAAGGGGCCTTCAGGAGAAGGTCGTATAAGTAGCCTGTGATAGCGATACCCCGCTGTCTTAGAAGTGCCAGAATCGGAGCGAGCATCTTGGTGAACGTCCTGGGTGCTGAGGCAAGGCCCAACGGGAGGGCCACAAACTGGTAGTGGTCCTTCCCGATAGCAAATCGCAGAAACCTCTGGTGTCTGGAGTATATGGGGACATGCAGGTATGCGTCCTTGATGTCCAAGGAGGCCAGAAAGTCCCCCGGATGGAGAGCCGTGACTACAGATCGAACCGACTCCATCCGAAAACTTTGTACCTTCACAAAGCAATTGAGGGCTCTGAGATCCAAGCTTGGACGAACCCCCTCCTTCTTCGGCACAATGAACAGATTTGAGTAAAAACCCCGTTCCAGTTCTGGAACTGGAATAACTACCCCGCGTTCCAGTAGACCCTGGACCGCCCCATACAGGGCCTCCCGACGGGTTGGTAGTAGCTGGAGATTGGAGGTGTTGAATCTGTCCGGTGGACAAGAGAGAAACTCTATCTTGTAGCCTGAGGAGATTACTTTGCAAACCCACCTGTCGGAGATTAGTGCTGTCCACTGAGTCGCAAATTTGTGAAGACGTCTCCCCACCCGAGAGCTGGGTGGGGGTGGACCTTCATGCGGATGCAAATTTGTCTGCAGGCTTATTGGGTATGCGGGACCAGGGACGCTTTTGTCCTTGGGCAGGCGCTTTATCGGCCTGGGGTCTTTTCCCTGTCGCCCTAGGGGGACGAAAAAACCACTTGTGTGCAGTAAAGGAGGGCCCTTGCCCTTGGCGTGGCCCCTTACCCTTGCTAATTTGGGGAAGCAAAGTGCTTTTACTTCCTGTGGCATCCTTGATGATGTCATCCAGAGAAGCCCTCAAAAAGTCTGTCGCCCTTAAAAGGCAGATCCAACAGGGCTTTCTTGGAAGTCTGGTCCGCAGACCAGCCTTTTAGCCAGATCAGGCGGCGTATTGCTACTGCATAAACCAAAGTTTTAGACAGCAGGGGAATAGTATTCATGTCTGACTCGCAGACAAACCTAAGGCCCTGGACCAACAGGTCGGCCAATGTTATCTCATCAGGAGGAGCATCTCGCTCCTTAACCCCTGGAGTAGCAATCTTGCCCATTCAGTAAGTGTGTGAGACACTAGGGCCCCCGCCAATGCCAGGCGTACTGCCGAGCCTACCACTAAGTATAGGTAGCAAGCGAGTGCTTCAGCCTTCTTATCCACAGGGTCCTTGAAAACAGGAGCCCCTTCTACAGGAATTGTGGTGGCTCTATTAAGTCTGGACACCGGAGGGTCCACTATAGGGGGGAGAGGTCCATTTCTTCAGAAAACTCTCCTCAAAAGGGGTACCGTACCGCAAACCTCTTTGGGGCTGTAAAGACCCTCAGTGGGTTCTCCCATTCCTTGTATAAGAGTTTATCAAAAGACACACAAGGGAACACCTTAGCAGTGCGGGCAGGTCTATGAAACCCAAGTGGACCGGAGTCTCTGCTGCTTCTGCAGTATTTTCCAATTTTAGCGTATCCCACACTGCAGTAATAAGGTCAGATACCAAAGCCATCTCGCATACTGACCTGGACTTTGAGTCATTCTCACTGTCCGGTCACGGTCTGCAGTCTCTGATGCGTCAGAATCTGGGCCCCGAGCCGTAGCTGGACCTGGTTCTGCACCAGAATTATCCCCAGAAGCTTGCAGGGGATGGGGCGTTTACTACCCCCTGTATTCCCGTGTGCTGCTTCCACCCTGGCAGCAAACGCCTCTAGGATTGCAGTCATAGCGTTCATAGACACCTCAGGGGCACCAGCTGCTAAATCTGGTGTTTCAGGGGAGAAGACATCTGGCTCAGATGCCATGCTGACCACACGCTGACACTCACAGGGCTCCAGGCAAGATATCAATAGGCCACCCTCCTGTGCTGCAGAGAGGCCGGGTCACCCAGAGGACTCACCACCCTGGATAGGTACTGCTATGCTGCGCCTGTGATGCTGTCCTCTGCTGCTGTGTCAGTCTGCTTCTTTTATCAGCACTTCCTGTGTGAATTTTCGCGCCAGTGTAATGCACCCTAGAGGCCGGAGGCTCTCGAAAAATGGTTGCCAAAAACGTCTGTATGGAAGATAATGTGGGCTCTAAGAAAATGGCCGCTGACAGAAGATAGAGGTCAAGCAGCCATAGCCCACAAAAAGATGGCCGCCGAACGGCAATATCTGCATACAGGGTGGACAAATATGGCCGCCGATCAGCTGATAGGGGCCAGTGGGTGTGGCCGAACCACAGGAAGATGGCCGCCGGGCAGTCACAAGAGGCCAAACTTGGCATGGACCACCTCAAAATGGCCGCCGACAGCATGGAGGAGGAAGGACACAAACACAGGTAAGAAAAAATAAAATTTCTTTTAAATGTTAGTTACAGCCAGCCCCGCTCCAGTGGGACCCCCTAGGTGACCCCCAGCACCCAGCAACCTATAGCTAGAAGCCCAGGGAGGAGGGAAAGGCAGGGAGAGAGGGAAGAAAGGGGCCACAACCACTTACTTGATCTCTCCAGGAATGTCCAGCTAAATCACCCAGCCGAGGCAGGGGAGTTTTACTTACCTATCCTGCATGTATTCTGCTGGAAGACATTCCAAACAGATCATCGTCCGCGCACGGAAGGTGACTGTTGGCCAGGCATGCTGTGATTGGACCCAGAAGGGACGATCATATGTATGCCCTGGAGCATGACGCTCACTGGACAGGCTGCTGCGACTCGGCCGTAAGGTCAGCCGAAGCTGAGCGGTCCGATGCAAGCCTTGGAGCGTAAGCTCACCGGCCAGGCTGCTGCGACTCGGCCGTAAGGTCAGCCGAAGCTGAGCGGTCCGATGCAGGCCCTGGAGCGTAAGCTCACCGGCCACCCGTGGAGCGACGGGCATGTCGTGGAAAACCCAGCGCGTAGCTAGGGTCGGCACACGCTCGATGGCCGAAACTGGGGAGACTACAAGGATCGAGGATCCAGCCTGTCACCCAGTCGGCAGTTGATCGAAGATCGCAGGAAACAACAAATGTAGCAAAAAAAAAAAAAAATTATATATATATATATATATATATATATATATATATATATATATATATAAAATCTTTTTTCCCCGGACCAATGGGCCCGAAGGGAGCCATGTCCTACTCCTTGCTAGACAGAAAAAAACTGATCTGCGAAGATGCAGACTGAGAGGGTATACCCAGAGGGTCCGCCCCCTGGGCAATACTGTAGAAGGTGTGATGCAACACTTTTTACAAGTTTTTCTGCTAAGTCACTCCTAATTAACAGATAATACCCACTTTGTCAATAGAGAAGCTGTGTCGGTCCATGGACGAAAGAGTAATGTAGTTTTTCTCAACGAGAAAAACGGCCGTGTGTAGACGGCATAAGGGTTTGCCGTCTAACATGTTTCTGACCTCTTGCTGTTTTTTTCTCCAGTGTAGGTCGATTGCTGGGAAAATATAGCATTGTTGTGACAAGTGGAAAGACGATTTTCCAAACATTGCAATTCCTGCAAAATCACATAACTCTTTGAATTTTGTAAAACCAGATCCAGAGAGAACTATTGATCCCGCAATTAAAATGTTTCCTGCAGCGATATGTTTAATCTTTGGTTGGTTTTGCCACAGCTTACAGTGATGTTTTTCTACGCATGTGGAAAGCACCACTACCATGGTTCCAACCAATTGCTTTTCTAACTTTTTAATTGTCAAACTGCATTCTTTTTCCAGACACCTCATTTTTGAGAGTAATGTATCGAGGCAGCTTTCAAACACGATATACTTTTTTTCTTTTATAATTTCCAAAGATTGTTCCCATGTTGATTCTTCGATTTTGTTCAATTTCATTGTCCTCCAAACCAGTTTCATATTTATCAGGAGTTTCACATTTAGAGGGCTGATAACTTGAATCATCCTCATATCGAAGTTTGCGTTTTCTCCTGGTTAGCAGACTATCAGAGGGAGAATCTAATGTTGAATATGTTTCACCATGGACAAGAATTGGTGCATTCCTAAGGTTTTTTTAATAAAGGAAAAGGTCTTAGAAAACATTCACTTTCCTCTGTAGACTGAATAGTTCTCTTGAAACTTGATCCCGATGGTACGCTGCGAGAAGAGGACTCATGTTGTGGTGTTAGATCTTCCTGGGAATAAAAATGATCATGCTTTATGCCACTGTTCTTTGCAACTTTTAAATAACTATCTTCGGATTCGATTGATGAAAAATCTAAATAACTGATTTGCGTACTTGCGTCACATTGTGGTTTTGTGGGAGCCATGGAGCGATGACAAGCTCATATACACTCACCAGTCTTGACTGATGAGGATGTTGATGCTTCACCACTCGAGACCTCAAATTTATTTTTATTTTTTTCGGAAATTATCTTTTCCCATGGATCTTGTGACACTTGGATTCCTGTTGTTGGTGGAAAATGGTTGGCACAGCATTAGGCCTCATCATTTTTTTTGGAGCCTTTAAGAATAAAGCTGTTTGGTTTAAAATGCACAGAACATATTTAGAATCAGTCTCCTCTTCTGTATTCCATTATCCAAGGTGTAAATTGTGCAACCATTGGGCTGTCCATTCCAGCATTTGATCCGTTTTTTTGGGAAATTAATATAATTTAACATTTGGTGGGGTATCTGGACGACCAGTGCCATGACCACACTTTCTGATAGAGCAGCATATCTAAAAAGGAAAAAAATTTTTTTTAAAGAGTGACATATTTTAAAAATACAGTAAAAATACAAACACTATACATATTTACATAGATATATGACTATATTAAATTTATGATAAAAAAAGTTATTATATTAATAAAAAAATAATAATAATCTAATACCATTAGTTTTGTATTTTTATTGACATAATTTTAAAATGGGTGTAAAAGCACAAAAATGAGCAATGTTAGAATGTTCCATCAATGGTTTAATAATAGAGATTAGGGATGAGCCGAACACCCCCCGGTTCGGTTCGCACCAGAACCTGCGAACGGACCGAAAGTTTGCGCGAACGTTAGAACCTATTAAATACAATGGACGCGAACGCTCGAAATCTAAAGTGCTAATTATAACGACTAATATGCATGTTATTGTCCTAAAAAGGGTTTGGGGACCCGGGTTCTGCCCCAGGGGACATGTATCAATGCAAAACAAAGTTTTAAAAACGGCCGTTTTTCGGGAGCAGTCATTTTAATGATGCATAAAGTGAAAAAACAAAAGTGAAATATTCCTTTAAATATCGTACCTGGGGGGGGGGGTGTCTAAAGTATGCCTGTGAAGTGGCACAAAATGACATTTCTAAAGGAAAAAAAGCCATTTAAAACTGCTTGCGGCTTTAATGTCATGTCTTGTCCTGGCAATATGGATGAAAATCTTTGAGAAAAATGGCATGGCTACCCCATCACCCCCCCCCCCCCACACACCAGCCCCTTTGGGTCTTGTATGGATATTAAGGGGAACCCCGCACCCAAAATAAAAAAAAGGCCCTATATACTCTGAACAGCAGTATACAGGCGCTGCAAACAAGACAGGGAACTGTAGGTTTGTTCTTAAGAAGAATCTGTCTGTAATTTTGAACAGGTACATTGTTTAAGTGTAGCTCCAGACAAAAAAAAATCTATTTTTAAGCTTTTTGGAAAACATAGGGAAGGGTTATCACCCCTGTAACATTTGTTTTGCTGTCTGTGCACCTGTTCAGAACATTTCAGCTCACTTTCTGTCCCAATGACAAATGTTTTTGAAAAGTGGGGTTTTTATTGAAACAAGGATTGGTGATAAAGCATCAGTAGAGAGGAGACACCTTTTTCCCCAATATTAACTCTTACAGGAGAGAATTTCCCTTCCTAGGGGTAGATTTCCTCTCACATCCTGTTGTCTCCTTCCGTTTGCAAGTAGGAGTCATTTGTAAGTTGGATGTTTGAAAGTAGGGGCCTGCCGTATATACTCTGCTGAAATTTGCCCCTTACATGTTGGTGTTGCCACAACACTGTGAGCCCTCACAGTTACTCTTGGTGGGCGCTGGAACGCCCTGCTGTGAACTATTATATCAGGAATTGTAATTACATGCCATTGTTGAACAGTGGTAGGAAAAATTGGGCCTTTGGTGGTGGTGCTGGTGCTACAACACTGTCAGCCCTCACAGTTACTCTTGGTGGGCGCATGAATGAGCCCTACTATAAATTATTAGATCAAGAATTGTAATTGCATGCCCCTGTTGAAGAGGGGCAGAAAAATTGGGCCTTTGGTGGTGATGCTGGTGCTACAACACTGTCAGCCCTCACAGTTACTCTTGGTGGGCACATGAATGGGCCCTACTGTAAATTATTAGATCAAGAATTGTAATTGCATGCCCCTGTTGAAGAGGGGCAGAAAAATTGGGCCTTTGGTGGTGATGCTGGTGCTACAACACTGTCAGCCCTCACAGTTACTCTTGGTGGGCGCATGAATGGGCCCTGCTGTGATTTATTAGATCAAGAATTGTAATTACATGCCCCTGTTAAACAGGGGCAGAAAAATTGGGCCTTAGGCACTGGTGCCACAACACTGCAACCCCTCACAGATACTGTACTTGGAGCACAGCAATGAGCCCTGTTGCAAAGCATTGCATCAAAAATTTTAATTACACGCCCCTGTTAAACAGGGGCTGAAAAATTGGGCCTTAGGCACTGGTGCTGGTGCCACGACACTGCAACCTCTCCCAGATACTCTAGTTGGAGTGCAGGAATGAGCCCTGCTGCAAAGCATTGCATAAAGAATTGTAATTACATGCCCCTGTTAAACAGGGGCTGAAAAATTGGGCCTTAGCCACTGGTGACGGCACCCAGAAACAAAAATGTTCTTCCAAGCTATCATCATGAATCGGATCATTGAGGAGGAAGAGGATAGTCAGTCAACATAACAGGACAGTCACTCAGCATCAGCATAGGCAATCTTGAAGGGATGTGACATTTCAAAATAAATTATTCTGTTACATCAGCTTCAGGTTCTTGGTAGCTGGTGGTGATCCAAGACTGGTTCATCTTTATGAAGGTCAGTCGATCAACCGAGTCGGTGGACAGGTGCACCCTGTGATCCGTGACAAAGCCTCCAGCAGCACTGAATGTGCGTTCCGAAAGAACGCTGGATGCAGGACAGGCCAGTAGCTCAATTGCATAGTGTGCAAGCTCTGGCCAGTGATCCATCCTCAAGACCCAGTAAGCCAGAGACCTTTCTGCAAGGCCTCCCGGAGAGGTCTCATCCTCTGTGACGGTAAGATAAGGTCTGCAACCTTACCCTTGTACCGTGGATCAAGGAGAGTGGCCAGCCAGTAATGGTCCCTCTCCTTGATCCGAAGATCCTTCCGCAGACTTTGCAGGATCAGGGAGGCCATGCAGCATAGGTTAGCTGAGGCATTCAGTCCGGAGTCCTCTGGGTCACTAAGGACGACATAATCCGCAGCCACCTCCTCCCAGCCACGTACAAGTCCACGGGTTTCTTGGGACTGTAAATCATCCCTAAGACTGCTGCTGTTGATGCTGAGTGCCAGGCAGAAAGAGAAAAAAAGAAGAAAGAAGAGAAAAAAGAAGAAAGAAGAAAGAGAAAAAGAAGAAGAAAGAAGAGAAAAGAAGAAAGAAAGAAGAAAGAAGAAGAAGAGATGAGGAGTGCTTGGTCATCCACTCTACCAAGTCTTCGGCATGATGCGGCTCAACACGTCCAGCTGCCGAAAATAAGGACAAATGTGTCCCATGGCCACGTGCTGATGACAATTCACCGCGTCCACGACCAGCACTGTTGCCCCCAGACACAGAGCCTGCTTGCCCTCTTTTATTGGCTCGTGACTGTCTGCCTCTCTTTGTTGGCCTTCCAGACATTCTAATGGCCTGCAGGGAGATGGTAAAACCAGCAATACGGGGTAGCTTCAGGTGTATACTGTGCAGGAGGCACCTACACCCACTGTAACTGTTAGCAGATGCCTGTGTGTTACACAACAGAACAACTCCACGAGTAATAAGGGGTAGCGTATACTGTGCAGGAGGCACCTACACCCACAGTAACTGCTTGCAGATGCCTGTCTGTGTTACACAACAGAACAACACCACGACGAGCAATAAAGGGTAGCTTCAGGTGTATACTGTGCAGGAGGTTTAGCGAAGAATATCACTGACACTCCCCCTGCCTATCCTTCTGTCCCTGCACGCCAACACACTGTAAATGCACAAGGTTTCAAAGGATGTCACTGACACTCTCCCTGCCTATCCTTCTCTGTCCCTGCACGCCAACAGACTGTAAATGCACAAGGTTTCAAAGGATGTCACTGACACTCTCCCTGCCTATCCTTCTCTGTAACAACAAGGCCTGGGGAATGCCCAGGGAAAAAACCAAGCCTACTTACCGACCAGCTCGCTGACAACCAATTAACCTGTCTAACAGTATGCGTTAAAAACAGGGGTTTGTCCGCACGCATTTGCAAACGCATGCGTGAGCCACGCCAAGGCCCCCTGGAGTCTGTGGTCCTACACTAACTGTGAGTGTCCCCACAATGGAGGCACATGCATTCTGATGGTTAGATGAGGGCAGGTGGACTGAAGGGGAGTCACCCCTCCCTAAAAGGTACAGGAGCACACCAAACACCCAGCATGTAGCACAATGGCTGCTGCTGGTGTGTTGCTGGACCAATACAAGCACCACAGGTGAAAACAAAACCATGTCCACCGCCCCCATCTATAGCTGGCTATCACGGCAAGTAGCATTGGAAGGCTAAAACACCCAGCATGTAGCACAATGGCTGCAAAGGTGCTGGTGTGTTGCTGGACCAATACAAGCACCACAGGTGAAAACAAAACCATGTCCACCACCTCCATCTATAGCTGGCTATCACGGCAAGTAGCATTGGAAGGCTAAAACAGGTAACAACAAGGCCTGGGGAATGCCCAGGGAAAAACTAAGCCTACTTACCGACCAGCTCGCTGACAACTAATTAACCTGTCTAACAGTATGCATTAAAAACAGGGGTTTCCTTCTCTGTCCCTGCACACCAACAGACTGTAAATGCACAAGGTTTCAAAGGATGTCACTAACACTATATATATATGTGTTTTTTTTATTAAAAAGGCAAAATAACAGTCCAAACAAAGGTTTCTCGCGCAGGGGTTATTCTCCTTTAAATACACATAACAGAAAATGCTAGCCCACCTGGTTCTCTGTAGCAGTATCTGTAGCAGTACTTCTGCACTTTATCCTGGTCAGCCAGACCACCGGACTCCTCACACACCCTGCTGGTAATCAGTAAAGTCTGGACACAGGGTTGGAGATCCCATCCCTCCCAAGACACTGGAATCTCCAAACTACAAAGCCCCATTCCAGAATACCAAAACCTGGAGAAAGCAGCGAAAGCAGTCTTCTCCAGTCCATATCTATGCTCTGTAGTCTTGTACCTCGCAAATGTGCATACCCTGTGTCCAGCAAACTGTCCAGTTTACCGTGACAGTAGCTCCTGCTGTTACATATCTCCCCCCCATGTTTCGAACCCGAAGGGGGCGGAACACACAAGCCCGAATCCTTGATTGGGGCACCTCTGTGCCAGCTGTTCGCTGCGTAGGCCCAATCTTTTTTTCGGGTGCGTTTCCAGGCACGCCCTACCCAAGATCACAACGGGGTCCTACCTTTCTGTATCCCCAGCCTACTCCCTCTGTCCTTGGGGTTCCTGAGCTTACGTTTCTTTTCTGGTGGCCCCCTGCCTTTCCTGCTACTTCCTTTAAACTCAGTTTCTGGATTCTGTAAGGAACCTGCTCCAGACACTACGCCTGATGAGGAACCACCTTTTCCCTCACTGGTACCCGTTTTCCCCATCACAATAGGTCCCTTGGGTTTACCAACTCCTTTGCCCTTGACTACCAACTCCCCAGGGCTCAACATCTGTGTATCACACTCATTTTCAAGAAATTATTCATTTTCATATCCAGGCCATTATTTACGTTAACATTCAGTAATAAGTCACCATTTCTCCAATTATCAATATCAGTTATTTCTTGTTCAGGGTTTGTTAGGGCCAAACCCAAGGAGGGACAACACACAGGTGAGCAGCTATCCCCTGTGAGACCTTCACAAGGCTTCACTTCACCTGTTGTCCAAATCTCTGTGGGCAGTTGTCCCAACAACTGACATTGAACAACTCATGACCCATTTCTAGCAGTACCAATCTTTGCCAGCTCACACTTTTCCATGTTACAATTTTTGTTCCTCTCCATACTATATTTGAGAGCGTCTCCGGGTACCTCAACTTGTACCTCTTTGCAGGTGACAGACAGAATCTCTGCTTTTGCCGCGTCCATATCTGGCCCTTCCTTCTTAGGAGGTCTAGCGGGTGAGGCAGTATCCGCACCATTTACTAATCCCTGCTCAGCCGCACCTCGGACCGCACTAGCAGACATGTCCATCACCGTATCAGGCGGAGAGACCTCTGTCTCCAGCAGCCCTCCAGAGCGCATTCCGTACTGAACCATATCCGGAAGCAGCCTCACAGGAAACCGGGAGATCATTTGCCACACTATTAAAAAGCACTGTACCAACCAGTTCCACTGGGGATTAATTTTAACCAGCACAGGTTGTACTACCTGACTCCATCCATTGGTACCACGCAGCACCACCACATCCAACTGTAATGGAGGCACCCAGGTATACAATGACTGTGCTTTCACCATTTCAGACAGTTCCACTAACATATCTGTAATTTCTACACACTCCACATCAACATGCAAAACATTTTTGGTGACCTTAACCTTATCAGAGACATGGAGGGGCTCATTCACTGTGGCTTGAGGGGCCAAGATATTTAAAGGGGCCTCCACCTCACTGGCGGTGCCCATCACAGCCTGATGCTCCTCTGGAACACTGTCAGACGCATGTCTCCCACTCATTCTTTCCAACTCAACAATGAGCCCCTGCAAGTAAACATTTGTTACATTGTCACCTTGACACTTGACATTCAGCAGCTGGGCTGTGAACACCACATCTGCCATGCATGCGCCCTGATCTGGTTCTTCCGACTGGGGGGGAAACAACCCTTGTAGGGACCAACGCACCATCAACCATCGGTCGCTCTGCGATTTCCCTGTCTGGCATAGCAGTTGTATTCACACCCCTGTCGCCCAACATAGCCTTGTCTAACATGGCTAGTAATTGTTTGGCCCAACTGTCCCAATCCATTGTGCTTCCATTATGAGGGCTCAGCAGTATCTCATCATCGGCTCTAGGAGGCACCTGGGATTCTACAGTGCAAACAGTAACTTTGTCAGTTCTATATAAATCACATTTTGACAACATCTTTTACTCTTTGCTAAAGCTTCACCAAACAAGGCAGGCTGCAATACACCATCACCACCTTGCTCTGGGAGCGCTAGCACACTCAGCTGTGCACCTTCAGCTTTGGCCAGCTGACTTAACCCCTTAACCCCAACTGGATTACACATATGGTAAATGGACTGCTCACACAAACTCTCAATGCATGGTGTAGACCCAGTCTGTTCCACCAGAGCAATATCAGGGCTGTCCTGGACAATCTCTGGCTCCAACACCTGAAGTCCCCCAGAGATTTTCAGGGACAACACTGTGGCTCTGCTTCTGGTTGCCAAGGGAGACATCCCCCCTTTCTCATTACTAAAGAACACCATAAGTACATGTATCATCAGCATTCATAAACATAGCAGTTTCATAAGCTCTATCAGGTTTTCCTTTGTCATAACGCATGGCACCCTGCGTGCCACTCAGCCCACCACCCTTCCTCTCCAAAGGAATTATTTTGCCTACTAGGCCGGCTTCACAGTTGTCCTGGGGCCCCACTTGCCTCACCACTGCAGGCACCTTAATGGTTTCCCTTGGCAACTCTGCAGCACCTGTCACTGTCACTAGGGAACATGGCACACCAACTGCTTTGGTTACCCCTAGCACATCTCTCCCAGCACTCTGCTGGACTACCTTAGGTGCACACAGAGTCCACATGTCCTTTTCAGTCCTTGACCTTGCTGCAAGCTGGGTTTTAACCTGTGTCTCCCCATTGCTCTGGGTAGCACACTGCAGCAAGTCCATTTTTACACCTTCTGCGGATCTCCCCACCAAACACAATGCCACTTCACTGGGATCAGTCCCACAAACTGCAACAGTCTTACCATATCCTGTAGCAGGTAACTCTGGATTTCCAAATCTGAAGTCTTCCGGTGACACTTCTCCCATCCTGGAGCATTGCTGGCGGCCCATGATACGATGGAACTCTCCTCTGAGAAGGATTTCCTCTTTAAACTTGCGGTAGTCATCCTGGTCCCCATCCATCAAATGGTAAACAGACCGGTATTCTATCCGTAATTTTGGCCACCGGTTCCTAGGCCATTTTCTCTTTACAGCAACTTTTTCAAATCTTAGCAGGAAGTCCCCAACCTCCTCTGTAGGCAGCATTGGTTGCATATAGTCAGAGGCCACGATCACAGCCCCTTGCACTGCATTCCAGTATTTGCGATTCCGCTTGAACCATCTATTCACTGTCTCACACATCACTAGGCCTTCTGGACTGGCCCTCTTAGGTGGAGACATCTTCTCAGGCCACGCTGAGCTCACTTCCACAGGTACACCACCTGTATGCAACACAGTCCATCAATTGAACTCCTGCGCAATGCAGTTCGCCTGGCTGCCACACACAGCTAGCAGCAGTTCACCGCAGGAAAAAAATAATTTGAGTTTTCATTCACAGGTACACCACCTGCAACACGCAATGCTTTTTGCCTGGCTGCACTTCCACACACAGCCAACAGTTCCTGACCTGAACTCACTGTGGAGCAAGGACCCGGATTCCACCATCTTGTGCCTGCTGAATCCACCACTTGTGAGATGGGGGTTGTTAGCTCTCGTTTTAGATGCGTTTTCCAGCGATTCAAGCCAGTCAGGAACTATATTTAAGGGCATAGTAGCCCATTTTTATTAAAAAGGCAAAATAAAAGTCCAAACAAAGGTTTCCCACGCAGGGGTTCTTCTCCATTAAATACACAGAACAGAAAATGCTAGCCCACCTGGCTCTCTGTAGCAGTACTTCTGCACTTTATCCTGGTCAGCCAGACCACCGGACTCCTCAAAGTAGACGGCTTCCCTTTAGCGTCCACAGCTCTGCCTCTTGCAGTCACCAACTTTCTGGCTGTCTTCTACAGCCTCTCTGACTCCTGAAGACCTCCTGTCTCTTGGTGTGAAGCCGTCTCCAACTGGGAGCCATGAGGTCTTCCCATACATACATTATAAGGGCTGTACTCACCTGAGCACGCACCCTGCTGGTAATCAGTCTGGACACAGGGTTGGAGATCCCATCCCTCCCAAGACACTGTGGAATCTCCAAACTACAAAGCCCCATTCCAGAATACCAAAACCTGGAGAAAGCTGCGAAAGCAGTCTTCTCCAGTCCATATCTATGCTCTGTAGTCTTGCACCTCGCAAATGTGCATACCCTGTGTCCAGCAAACTGTCTATTTTACCGTGACAGTAGCTCCTACTGTCACAATATATATATACACACACACACCTTTATTATAATATATATTGTTTTTGTGTGTGTGTGTATATATATAGGCCGAGTGGGAAAGGGAGAGAAAATGTGGGTGACGGGGGAGAGGCATCTCATCACCCTACCCCAAGTGCATGACATCGCTCCCAGCGCATCGAATGGCCCACCAGCGCAGCGCATGTCCCCCAGCACAGCACATGTCCCCCAGCACAGCACATGTCCCCCAGCACATGTCCCCCAGCACAGCACATGTCCCCCAACACAGCACATGTCCCCCAGCACAGCACATGTCCCCCAACACAGCACATGTCCCCCAACACATGTCCCCCAACACAGCACATGTCCCCCAACACAGCACATGTCCCCCAGCACAGCACATGTCCCCCAGCACATGTCCCCCAACACAGCACATGTCCCCCAGCACAGCACATGTCCCTCAGCACAGCACATGTTCCCCAGCACAGCACATGTTCCCCAGCACAGCACATGTCCCCCAACACATGTCCCCAGCAGAGCACATGTCCCCCAGCACAGCACATGTCCCCCAACACAGCACATGTCCCCCAACACATGTCCCCCAGCACAGCACATGTCCCCCAGCACATGTCCCCCAGCACATGTCCCCCAACACATGTCCCCCAACACATGTCCCCCAGTACAGCACGTGTCTCCCAGCACATGTAACCCAACACATGTCCCCCGGCATAGCACATGTCCCCCAGCACAGCACATGTCCCCCAGCACAGCACATGTCCCCCAGCACAGCACATTGCCACCATCACGCTGACACCATCACACTGCCACTGCGCCCATCACACTGCTGCTTTTTAAAATAGTACAACATGCTGTGGTGACCCCCAGGATGACCAGCATAATTACCGCTCTCCATTCGATGATTGCCAAAAGATCCTCCACAAGAAAAGCCCTTATCTTCAGCCGACGATGTCACTGCTTTGGACGCTAGGTGAACACTGGCAAAAAAAGCCAGGTTTCCCTTATTTAAAATAGCGCCAGGCATCGCCTTGCATCACGTCATTTCCTGTTTCGAAATAAAGCAATGCTACAGCTCCGGGCCTCCTGGGATTGATGACAAACATCTCCCAGGAGGCATAGCGGTCCGTGGATGATGCGATGAGGCCACTGCGGCCGCGGCCGGAACGAGAAACATAACAAAATAAAACAGTGAGTTTTTAAATAAAAAATAAAAAATATGCCAAATCGATATAAGGAGACAGAACTACAGGGGATGCACCTAAGTTGTGAAAGAGGGTGGAACTCCACTTTAATGAATATATAATCGTTATTTTTGTATCTGCCTATATATCTGTACTTCAACTTTAAACTCCACAGCGTTCAAAGTTATATGTAAGACATTTGTTTTACCCAAGAATTGTGATACATTATGCAACTCCAAACTTTAATTGATTTAAGTACTTATGGTAGGAGAAACGTTGTATATGAATCAAATTTTGTTGTGACTGTCTATGAAAAGAAGATCTTCTGAGAAAAATTTAAATCATATTCCAATATGTACATTGCAATTTTGAATGTAGTCAGATGAAGCCTAAAAGTCATAATTAAAAAGTATCTTTAGTAAAAGGCAACCTTTTTCTTGACTAGAGTAGGTAATAATTCAAGCTCTTTTATTAGGGGGAAAAAAAAAATGCTGGGTAGAATTGTGAAATATATTCAAATGTGTAAGAGGCTATACTAGTATCTCACATTTTGGGCAGGCTTCCTTACAACATGGTAAACAAATAAAGACTAGAAATAATGATATCAAGGCACCACAATAATGCTTCTCTTTTAAAAAATTTTTTTTAATTTAAATGCTACCACAATAAAGAAAAAAAATCACATTCACCACCCACACCATTAAAAAATTAGAACAGTGCCATACTAACATTCCCCATCCCCCTACAAATCAAGCTGTGCAGATGGTGAAAATGATTCCTTTATCTGTATCATACAGTAAATATCCTATATAATATTTAGATAGGAGTACCCTCCTCAAATGACATTGTATATCATAAATATAAGTGTAAAGTAGTTATATGATTTACCGTACTAATAGATATGGGAATAGCACTTCAATTCAAAATATTATATTGAGAGATGAATTCCAAGTATCCTTAAAATATCTATCCTTGCATATGTGAAGGAACCGTAGAAAAATGTATATTGTAAACATGTATTGTAAATATGAAAAAATTCCAGCAACCACAGGTAGATGTAAATATGGTATGTAAACGATATTAACAAATGCATCAATCCATGTGGAGTATTTGTAATATTTCCAGTCACATCTGAAATTGTAATCTGGAGGCCAGCAGTTATATGAGAAAAAATGTATCCCTAATTCTATTTGTGAATCTCCAAACACACATGGTCCAAGTTGAATGAAAATCGCATATACAGTCAGGTCCATAAATATTGGGACATCGACACAATTCTAATCTTTTTGGCTCTATACACCACCCCAATGAATTTGAAAAATGAAACAAATAAGATGTGCTTTAACTGCAGACTTTCAGCTTTAATTTGAGGGTATTTACATTAAAATCAGGTGAATGGTGTAGGAATTACAACAGTTTGTATATGTGCCTTCCACACAGATTAACAATCATAAATCAAACTTTCACTTTTTAATACTTGGTTGCAAATCCTTTGCAGTCAATTACAGCCTGAAGTCTGGAACGCATAGACATCACCAGACGCTGGGTTTCATCCCTGGTGATGCTCTGCCAGGCCTCTACTGCAACTGTCTTCAGTTCCTGCTTGTTCTTGGGGCATTTTCCCTTCAGTTTTGTCTTCAGCAAGTGAAATGCATGCTCAATCGGATTCAGGTCAGATGATTGACTTGGCCATTGCATAACATTCCACTTTTTCCCTTAAAAAACTCTTTGGTTGCTTTTGCAGTATGCTTCGGGTCATTGTCCATCTGCACTGTGAAGCGCCGTCCAATGAGTTCTGAAGCATTTGGCTGAATATGAGCAGATAATATTGCCCAAAACACTTCAGAATTCATCCTGCTGCTTTTGTCAGCAGTCACATCATCAATAAATACAAGAGAACCAGTTCCATTGGCAGCCATACATGCCCATGCCATCACACTACCACCACCATGCTTCACTGATGAGGTGGTATGCTTTGGATCATGAGCAGTTCCTTTCCTTCTCCATACTCTTCTATTCCCATCACTCTGGTACAAGTTGATCTCGGTCTCATCTGTCCATAGGATGTTGTTCCAGAACTGTGAAGGCTTTTTTAGATGTTTGGCTAACTCTAATCTGGCCTTCCTGTTTTTGAGGCTCACCAATGGTTGACATCTTGTGGTGAACCCTCTGTATTCACTCTGGTGATGTCTTCTCTTGATTGTTGACTTTGACACACATACACCTACCTCCTGGAGAGTGTTCTTGATCTGGCCAACTGTTGTGAAGGGTGTTTTCTTCACCAGGGAAAGAATTCTTTGGTCATCCACCACAGTTGTTTTCCGTGGTCTTCCGGGTCTTTTGGTGTTGCTGAGCTCACCGGTGCGTTCTTTTTTAAGGATGTTACAAACAGTTGATTTTGCCACTTGCTTCACTGATAGTGACAGCTCTTTGGATCTCATATTGAGAGTTGACAGCAACAGATTCCAAATGCAAATAGCACACTTGAAATCTGGACCTTTTATCTGCTCCTTGTAAATGGGATAATGAGTAGTGATGAGCCGAACACCCCCGGGTTCGGTTCGCACCAGAACCCGCGAACGGACCGAAAGTTCGTACGAACATTAGAACCCTATTAAATACAATGGATGCGAACGTTCGAATTCTAAAGTGCTAATTATAACGACTATTATGCATGTTATTGTCCTAAAAAGGGTTTGGGAACCCGGGTTCTGCACCAGGGGACATGTATCAATGCAAAAAGAAGTTTTAAAAACGGTCGTTTTTCGGGAGCAGTCATTTTAATGATGCATAAAGTGAAAAAAAAAAGTCAAATATTCCTTTAAATATCGTACCTGGGGGGTGTCTAAAGTATGCCTGTGAAGTGCCACGTGTTTCCCGTGTTTAGAACTGTCCCTGCACAAAAGTAGGATTTTTAAAACAGCTTACCTGTAAAATCCTTTTCTTGGAGTACATCACGGGACACAGAGCAGCATAGTCATTACTATGTGGGTTATATAGAATTACCTTCAGGTGCTGGCACTGGCAACTTCCAAAACAGGAAGTACCCTCCCCTATATAAGCCCCTCCCATCCGGGAGTACCTCAGTTTTGTAGCAAAGCAATACGTGTCCCCAAAAGAGGGGTGGGAGCTCTGTGTCCCGTGATGTACTCCAAGAAAAGGATTTTACGGGTAAGCTGTTTTAAAAATCCTACTTTCTTGTTCATACATCACGGGACACAGAGCAGCATAGTCATTACTATGTGGGACGTCCCAAAGCAATGCCACATGAGGGGGGGGATACACCATACATAAGCTGGGCGCCATCAGGCATGAGGATCTTTTGCGGCCTGCAACACACTGCGCACAAAGGCGACATCCTCCTGACTTCTAACGTCCACCTGGTAGAACCTAGTAAACGTGTGTACTGAAGACCATGTTGCGGCCTTACAAATTTGCGCCAGGGAGGCCTGGTGATGCACTGCCCATGAAGTTCCAACTGCTCTCGTGGAGTGCGCCCTAACTTTGAACGGAGGCGGTCTACTTCTCAAGCCATAGGCTTGTATTATGACCTGTCGAATCCACTTGGCTAAAGTAGATTTTGATGCTGCCTGACCCTTTCTGGGGCCTTCCGGCAGAACAAACAAAGAATCCGTTCTACGAATCTGAGCAGTGGCTTTTAGATAAGCTTTAACTGCTCTTACTACATCCAAAGAATGCAATAACTTTTCCTCTACCGAGCCTGGTTTGGGGAAAAAAGAAGGAAGAACCACATCCTGGTTCAAGTGAAACCTCGATACCACCTTAGGAAGAAAGGCTGGGTGAGGACGTAATACTACTCTGTCCTTATGGATAACCAGATATGGCTCTTTACAGGACATGGCGGCTAATTCCGACACTCTTCTAGCCGAGCATATGGCTACTAAAAATATCAATTTCCTGGTGAGTAGAACCAAGGAAATGTGCCGCAAAGGTTCAAATGGCTGCTTCTGCAGAACCGACAGAACCAAATTTAGATCCCATGGGCATATGGGAGCCTTAATCGGTGGAATAATACGAGTCACACCTTGCATAAAGGATTTGACAAGTGAATGCATAGCCAGGGGCCTTTGAAATAGTATTGACAAGGCCGAAACCTGGCCCTTGATAGTACTTAAGGCAAACTTCCTGTCTACAGCCCACTGCAGGAAGTCCAGAATTCTGCCTATAACGTACTTACGTGGATGCCATTTTCTGGCCTCGCACCAAGTGATGTACGCCTTCCAAACTCTATAGTAGATCTGCCTGGATACAGGCTTCCTGGCATTGATTATAGTTGATACCACAGAGTTAGAGAGACCTCTCTTCTTTAGGATGTGGGATTCAATAGCCAGGCCGTTAAACTTAGAGTTAGTAAGGAAGGGTGGTATATCGGTCCTTGCGAAAGCAGGTCCGGACGACGTGGAAGGGTTCAAGGACTCCCCACAGACATTTTGATGATCTCCGCGTACCAGGCCCTTCGGGGCCACGCTGGAGCCACCAGGATCACCGGCTTCTTCTCCAACCTGACTCTGCGAAGGAGTCGAGGCAACAATTGTAGCGGAGGGAATGCATATATCAGTCTGAACTGATCCCAAGGGAACACCAGAGCATCCGAGCCGCAAGCGAGGGGATCCCTTGTCCGGGAGACAAACCTGTCCACCTTTGCGTTGAATCTGGATGCTAGCAGATCTACATCCGGTGTTCCCCACCGCTGACATATTGCTCGGAAGACCTCGGGATGAAGGGACCATTCCCCTGGGCATAACTGTTGGCGACTCAGAAAGTCCGCCTTCCAATTCTCCACCCCTGGAATGAAGACAGCTGATATACATGGGACATGCTTTTCTGCCCATTCCAGGATGTGACTTACTTCCCTCTGGGCTGCACGACTCCTGGTGCCTCCCTGATGATTGATATATGCCACTGCTGTGGCATTGTCTGATTGAATTCTGACAGGGGACCCTTGGAGTCTGGATGTCCAGGCTACTAGGGCGTACCGGGCTGCTCGTATCTCTAAGAGATTGATGGGCAGGGTTTTTACTACATTTGACCATCTGCCCTGGAGAGACCATTGCTCCAGTACTGCCCCCCAGCCTATAAGGCTGGCATCTGTAGTGACCACCCTCCAAGATATCGGGCTGAAGGGTTTTCCCTTCTGGAGATTCTGGGGGATCAACCACCAGCAGAGACTCTTCCGAACGGAAGGGGACAAAGCCATCGGGAAGTCTAGAGCCTGAACTTTTCCGTTCCAGGCTGACAATATGGCCCTTTGTAAATTCCTTGAGTGGAATTGGGCGTATGGCACAGCTTCGAATGATGCTACCATCTTTCCTAGCAGCCTCATGCACAGGCGTATGGACGGCTGTCTTTTTGCACAAAGCAGACGGACCAAGGCCCTCAAAGAGGATACCTTGTCTAGAGGTAAGAAAATCTTCCTCTGGTCTGAATCCAGCCGTAGCCCTAGATATACCAGGTTTTTCACTGGCTGTAGGGCTGACTTGTCCAGGTTGATGACCCAACCGTGAGACTCTAGATACTTGATTGTATCGACAATTACCACTTCTAGCTTGGCAACTGAGTGGTCCATCAACAACAGGTCGTCTAGGTATGCCATTATCGTTACACCCCGTGTTCTTAGATCGGCCAACAGTGGGGCCAGAATTTTTGTGAACACTCGTGGTGCTGTGGCCAGACCGAATGGTAAGGCTCTGAACTGAAAATGGCGCCCTTCTACTGCAAAGCGTAGGAATTTTTGATGACCTGGAAAGATGGGAACATGCAAGTAAGCATCTTTGATGTCGATCGAGGCTAACCATTCCTCCCCTTGTAGGGCAGCGGTGACCGATCGGATCGACTCCATCCGGAAAGACCGGACGTTTAGAAATTTGTTTAGACTCTTTAGGTCCAATATGGGTCTTATGTCCCCGTTTGGCTTCGGGACTGTGAAAAGGTTTGAGTAGAAACCCAACCCCCACACTTCCATAGGAACCTCCATAATTACTCCTTGGAGCAATAGTTGTTCTAACGCCAATAGGAGAGACCCTCTTTTCAGAGGGTCTCTTGGCATGCCTGACCACATAGAATGGGACGGAGGAGACTCTTTTAACTCCAACTTGTATCCCAGAGTTACTGCGGAGAGCACCCATCTGTCTTTGATCGTCTCCCGCCAGGTCTCTGCGAACAACTGAAGTCTTCCCCCCACCCGTTTGAGTGGGGGCAGCCCTTCATAGGCTTGACTTGGAGGCTGGTTTAGTACCTCTTCGGATCCAGGGCTTTTTATTACCCTGTGGCTGTCCCTGATTTTTACCTCCTGAGTTTGACCGAGGAGGCCGTCGGAACTGCTTAGTACCAGATGTTGCAGGGATAGGAGAGGTAGTCCTCTTAAAAGATGGACCCCTAGACCTCTTTTTACTCGGTAAGAGAGTACTTTTACCACTGGAAATCTTCTGGATATACTTATCCAGGTCTTCGCCAAAAAGGCGTTCCCCATGAAATGGGAAGCTAACTAAGAGCTTCTTACAGGGAGCTTCAGCAGACCAGTTTTTGAGCCACAGAAGCCTACGCATATGTACCAAAGACAGCGTGAGGCGGGAGGCCTGATGGATAGAATCCTTGATGGCGTCAACCGCAAAGCATAATGCTCTAGGCAGATCAGCCAGAGCCTGGGCCTGCTGGTCTGGCAAATCCCTCAGGACCATTTTCATTTGATCCTTTAAAGCTTGGCAGATCCCAATAGCTGCCACTGCTGGCTGTGTAACAGCCCCTGCTGTGGAAAAAGCAGATTTTAATAAAGATTCCAATTTTTTATCCACTGGATCTTTGAACATTTGAACATTATCTACTGGACATGTCAGTGATTTGTTCACAGAAGAGATGGCTGCATCCACCGTAGGAACATTCCATCTCTGGGTGAACTTTTCCTCCATGGGATAGATCACCGGAAACCTTTTAGGCGGAACAAATAGTTTATCAGGATGTTCCCAGTCCTGGTATATAAGTCCTTCCAATAATGGATGTATTGGAAAGGAGCAATTAACCTGGGGAGCTTTTAACGACCCCAATGAGGAGACAGCAGTAGTTGATGGTTCAACAAGAGGCATTTTAAATGCAGATCGAACCATGTCAGTTAGGGTCTGGACCCACAATCTTTCAGTCTGTGATGCTGAAAATGGTTCATCTACTGTCGATTCCTCAAAAACAGAGCTAACCTCCTCCTGATCCCCTTCAGGTAGGTCGGTCCCTTCCTGGGACTGTTGCTCTGCCAACAGGCACTCTAATGGAGGTGATGGAGATCTGGCGCGCTTTCTTTCCTGTAGAGAAGAAGCGATCAATGCAGCCAATCTCTGCTCCAATCCCTCCAGAGTTGAGGAAAAAACCTCCTCTGTTATATATGCAGGAGCAGGTGGACTGAGGACAGCCGCAGTACCTGGCACTCCCGGGGGTTCCTTATGGGTATTAACCTCTGATTTCTCAGGGGAGGAGGGTGCAGATGACTGCTCCAGATCCTCAGAGCCCGATGGAGACCCCCTACACTTCCTGAGAGGTATATCTCGGAGTTTTTTAGGCGGCATATTCCTTAGTTCAAAGCTGAGGTATTCCAGCCGCAATACACCCCTTACTGAAATAGTCTAATGCAATTTGCTGCTATGTACATCAGTGGGTGTCTACTAATGCGTCTTTCTGGGGATGCCTGTATCAACCGCCCGCTGTAAGCCCCTATACCATGCTACCAGCTCCTTTTCATGCTCTGTGTCCATAGCAAGCAGCGTGGACTGAGTCCTTTTATCTTGCTGGGACGCCCGCACATGCGCAGAAGCGCTGGGCGCACAGAGCGCGTCATCCGCCAGGCTCCGCCCCCTTTTTTGAAGCTAAACCTTATAAAAGGAAAGCATGTGTGCGCGCGCGCGTGCACGTGTGCGCTCTTGGCGCCATGTAGGGAGAGGAGCCAGGGTCCCTGTTTCACCAGGACTCGGGGATGGAAGGAAACTACTTGGCAGCATGACAGAGGAATGCAGCTTCCCTGATAGAGAGCTCACTCATCTGCCTGGACTTTCACCATGGAAGGAATAGTCCCAAGAAAAAAGACGTTCCACAGCGGCCTCTAGTGGACAAACACAGGTACCGCACCTTTGTCTTTTTTTTTTTTTTTTTTTTTAAACCTCCTTTATGAAAAAACATTTCCAGGTTTACAGTTTTTTTAAAACTTCCCTTATGAAAAAACATTTCTAGGATTTCTTAGGCATATACAGCTATTAGCGGGAATACCCTTTAGGTAACAGGCAGAAAGACATATTAGGCTTGGGGGTCCCCTCAATAGAACCAAGTTCCTGAGGGGCCCCCACTTACCTTTTCCCCGCCGCAGGACTTTGTTTGGTCCACAGAAGCCCAAACTTCACCTCTCACGGCAGGCATTGTACTAGACCTTCAGGGACCGGGTTCCCAAGGATTCCACTCCCCTGGACCTGTATAGCACCCTGCACAGATAGCCTCTTGGTTTTGGGTATGACCAGAGCTCTGGATCCCAGGGTCCAGCCCTCCTAAGAGAGGCATTACAGGCAAAACCCTGCTCTTCTCTGCAAGGCCCGGGTACCGACCGTTTAGCTATGAAGCTTTTTTGGTCGGATCCGGAATAGCTTGCTAAGGCCCAGAGAACCTGTACACAAGCCCAGATGAATACATGTTAACCTTGGCCAACACCTTAGACACTGGCAAAAAACTGAGGTACTCCCGGATGGGAGGGGCTTATATAGGGGAGGGTACTTCCTGTTTTGGAAGTTGCCAGTGCCAGCACCTGAAGGTAATTCTATATAACCCACATAGTAATGACTATGCTGCTCTGTGTCCCGTGATGTATGAACAAGAAATGACACTTCTAAAGGAAAAAAAAGCCATTTAAAACTGCTTGCGGCTTTAATGTAATGTCTGGTCCCGGTAATATGGATGAAAATCTTTAAGAAAAATGGCATAGCTACCCCATGACCCCCCCCCCTACCCCAGCCCATTACCAGCCCCTTTGGGTCTTGTATGGATATTAAGGGGAACCCCGCACATAAAATAAAAAAGGCCCTATATACTCTGAACAGCCGTATACAGGCGGTGCATACAAGACAGGGACTGTAGGTTTGTTCTTATGTAGAATCTGTTTTTAATTTTGAACAGGTACATTGTTTAAGTGTAGCTCCAGCCCAAAAATCTATTTTTAAACTTTTTGGAAAACATAGGTAAGGGTTATCACCCCTGTAACATTTGTTTTGCTGTCTGTGCCCCTGTTCAGAACATTTCACCTCACTTTCCGTCCCAATGACAACTGTTTCTGAAATGTGGTGTTTTTCTTGAAACAAGGATTGCTGATAAAGCATCAGTACAGAGGAGACACCTTTCTCCCATATTAATTCTTACAGGAGAGAATTTTCCTTCCAAGGGGTAGATTTCCTCTCACTTCCTGTTGGCTTCTTTCTTTTGCAAGTAGGAGTCGTTTGTAAGTTGGATGTTTGAAAGTAGGGACCTGCCGTATATACTCTGCAGAAATAGGCCCCTTAGTTGTTGGTGTTGGCACAACACTGTAAGCACTCACAGTTACTCTTGGTTGGTGCTGGAACGCCCTGCTGTCAACTATTATATCAGGAATTTTAATTACATATAATTGTTGAACAGTGGTAGTAAAAATTGGGCCTTTGATGGTGGTGCTGGTGCCACAACACTGTAAGCCCTGACAGTTACTCTTGGTGGGTGCAGCAATGGGCCCTGCTGTGAATTATTAGATCAAGAATTGTAATTGCATGCCCCTGTTGAACAGGGGCTGAAAAATTGGGCCTTTCGTGGTGGTGGTGGTGGTGGTGGTGGTGGCGTTGCCACAACACTGTAAGCCCTCAGAGTTACTCTTGGTGGGTGCAGCAATGGGCCCTGCTGTGAATTATTAGATCAAGAATTGTAATTACATGCCCCTGTTGAACAGGGGCTGAAAAATTGGGCCTCAGGCACTGGTGGCACAACACTCCAACCCCTCACAGATACTGTACTTGGAGCACAGCAATGAGCCCTATGGCAAATTATTGCTAAAAAAATTGTAATTACACGCCCCTGTAAAACAGGGGCTGAAAAATTGGGCCTTAGCCACTGGTGGCGGCACCCATAAACAAAAATGATCTTCCAAGCTATCATCATCAATCGTATCATTGAGGACTCGGAGGAGGAGGATAGCCAGTCAACATAACAGCACAGGCACTCAGCATCAGCATCAGTCTTGAAGGGATGTGACATGTTAAAATCAATTAGTCTGTTATATCAGCATCAGGTGTGTGGTAGCTGGTGGTGATCCAAGACTGGTTCATCTTGATGAAAGTCAGTCGATCAACCGAGTCGGTGGACAGGCGCACCCTGTGATCCGTGACAAATCCTCCAGCAGCACTGAATGTGCGTTCCGAAAGAACGCTGGATGCAGGACAGGCCAGTAGCTCAATTGCATACTGTGCAAGCTCTGGCCAGTGATCCATCCTCAAGACCCAGTAAGCCAGAGGATTTTCGGTGGGGAAGGTGTCCAAGTCTGACCTTGCCCCTAGATATTCCTGCACCATGTTTATCAGACGCTGGTGATGGTTGCTGGAACCGATCATACTTTGGGGCTGCGGACTAAAGAATTGTCTGAACGCATCGGTCAGACGGCCACCTTCCCCACCGCTCCTTCTTTGACTGGCCGAAGCCTCAGCAACTCGTTGTCCAGGACCAGGAGTTTGTAACCTCCCAGTCTCTGGGAACGCGTTGCACAGACCTTTCTGCAAGGCCTCCCGGAGTTGTCTCATCCTCTGCTCCCTCTGCGACGGTAACATAAGGTCCGCAACCTTACCCTTGTACCGTGGATCAAGGAGAGTGGCCAGCCAGTAATGGTCCCTCTCCTTGATCCGAAGAATACGAGGATCCTTCCGCAGACTTTGCAGGATCAGGGAGGCCATGCAGCGTAGGTTTGCTGAGGCATTCGGTCCGGAGTCCTCTGGGTCACTAAGGACGACATGATCCGCAGCCACCTCCTCCCAGCCACGTACAAGTCCACTGGTTTCTTGGGACTGTAAATCATCCCTAAAAGACTGCTGCTGATGATGCTGAGTGCCAGCCTCCACCTCCATGCTGACACAATCCTCCTCCTCCTCCTCCTCCTCTTCCTGTGCGATGGGTGGGACAGAAGGAACACTGTCTGGGTAAAGGGGGCCTTGAGAGGCAAGGAAGTCCTCCTCTTCCTGCCTCTGTTCTGCCTCAAGTGCCCTGTCCATTATTCCACGCAGCGTGTGCTCCAACAGGTGGACAAGAGGTACAGTGTCACTGATGCATGCACTGTCACTGCTCACCATCCTCGTGGCCTCCTCAAATGGTGCCAGGACAGTGCATGCATCCCTGATCATGCCCCACTGGCGTGGAGAAAAAAAACCAAGCTCCCCTGACCCTGTCCTGGTGCCGTAGTCGCACAGGTACTCATTGATGGCCCTCTGCTGCGTGTGCAGCCGCTGCAGCATGGCCAACGTTGAGTTCCACCTGGTGGGCATGTCACATATAAGGCGGTTCTTGGGCAGGTTCAACTCCTTTTGCAGCTCAGCCAGGCGAGCACTGGCATTATAAGATCTGCGGAAATGCACACAGACTTTCCTGGCCTGCCTCAGGACATCCTGTAAGCCCGGGTACCTGCCCAAGAACCGCTGCACCACCAGGTTAAGGACGTGAGCCACACAGGGCACATGGGTCAGTTGTCCCTGTCGGAGGGCGGAGAGGAGGTTGGTGCCATTGTCGCAAACCACCATTCCTGGCTTAAGCTGGCGTGGCGTCAACCACCTCTCGGCCTGGCCCTGCAGAGCAGACAGGACCTCTGCCCCAGTGTGGCTTCTGTCCCCCAAACACACCAGCGCAAGCACGGCATGGCATCTTTTTGCCTGCGTACTTGCGTAGCCCCTTGAACGGCTACGGAGCACCGCTGGTTCAGAGGACAAAGCACAGGAAGAGGCCATGGAGGAAGAAGAAGAGGAGGGGGTGGAGGAGAGAGGTGTGTCACAACCAGTAGTAGCATTTTGGAGGCGTGGCGGTGGAACAACCTCCAACACTACTGCACCTTGTCCTGCATCCTTCCCAGCTGCCAAAAGAGTGACCCAATGGGCCGTGAAGAAAGGTAACGTCCCTGTCCATGCCTGCTGGACCATGAGTCAGCGGTAATATGCACCTTACCGCTGACCGCCTTGTCCAGCGAGGCCAAGACATTGCCTTCCACATGCCGGTAGAGAGCCGGAATAGCCTTCCGTGAGAAAAAGTGGCGTTTGGGAACCTGCCACTGAGGAACCGCACATTGCACAAACTCACGGAAGGGGGCCGAGTCTACCAACTGAAAAGGCAGCAGTTGAAGCGCTAGCAATTTAGCCAAGCTAGCATTCAACCGCTGGGCATGTGGATGGCTGGGAGTGAACTTCTTTCGACGGTCCAGCAGCTGGGGCAGGGAAATTTGCCTGCTAGAATCGGACGTCGGTGTACTGCTAGCAGAGTGGCCGCAACTACTTGGCTGTGACACACCTAATTCTACACCTTCATTCCTCTCAGTGCATGTTTCAGACAGGACTGAAGTTATAGTGGGGTTGGAGATCCCAGCTGATGCGGTGCAAGGAGAGGTCCGCTTTGTTCTTTGGTGTGGGTCTTTGAGGTAGGCTTGCCAACGAGCTGCATGGCAGGTCAACATATGTCTGGTCAGGCATGTGGTACCCAAGCAGCTGATGTTTTGGCCACGCGATATACGCTTGAGACATATGTTGCAAACAGCAGCTGTGCGATCTGATGCACTAGCCTCAAAAAAGGCCCACACCAAAGAACTTTTTGAATGACGGGCAGAGGCAGCGCCCTGCACAGGCGGAGCTCTGCGGTGTGATTCCGTCGGTGTACTGCCCTTACGCTGGCCACCAAAGGGCATCCTGCCTCGTTGGAGATGTGCCTCCTCCTCATCCTCCTCCTCCTCCTCTCTCCTATTAGGCACCCACGTGGAGTCAGTGACCTCATCATCCCCTCCCTCCTCATCACTGGAGCCAATCTGGCAGTATGCTGCAGCTGCTGGAACATGACTGCCAGATTGGTGTCCTTCTTGAGCATCCCCTCTGTCTGCTCTCACGCTACTGCCTTCCTGTAGCTGGGTTTCATCATCAGTCCCTTCGAAACGCTGGGCATCCTCCTGGAGCATGTACCCAACACTGTGCTCAAACAGTTCGGGGGACTCCTCAGGAGGAGGACATGGTGGGTCTAGGGAAGGAGTGACTGATGATGAGTCTGACATTGATACCAGGGAAGAGGACGCTTTGGCAGCTGCTTTGCCAGTACCCTGAGCCTGGGTGAGAGAGGATGAGGAGGAGGAGGAGGGCTTGGTCATCCACTCTACCAAGTCTTCGGCATGATGTGGCTCAACATGTCCAGCTGCCGAAAAGAAGGACAAGCGTGTCCCATGGCCATGTGCTGATGACAATGCACCGCGTCCACGACCAGCACTGTTGCCCCCAGACACAGAGCCTGCTTTCCCTCTTTTATTGCCTCCTGACTGTCTGCCTCTCCTTGTTTGCCTTCCAGACATTCTAATAGATGGCCTGCAGGGAGATGGGAAAAAAGCAATAAGGGCTACCTTCAGGTGTCCTTCTCTGTCCCTTTACTTAAGGATTTCTAAATATGGTTGAGGATGATTGCTTTCGCACAGAATAGCACAACGACAACTTCCCTGACTGTCCAAAAAACAAGGATTTCAAAGATGGTTGATGATCAATGCTTTAGCACAGTATAGCACAAGGAGAATTTCCCTCACTGTCCTTCCCTGTCCCTAGAAACAAGGATTATCACAGTGAAAGAAACTGACACTCTTCCTACCTATAGTTTTCTGTCCCTAGAAAAAATGTTTTTTTAAAGACGGTTGATGATCAATGCTTTAGCACACTATAGCACAAGGAGAATTTCCCTCACTGTCCTTCCCTGTCCCTAGAAACAAGGATTATCACAGTGAAAGAAACTGACACTCTTCCTACCTATAGTTTTCTGTCCCTAGAAAAAATGTTTTTTTAAAGACGGTTGATGATCAATGCTTTAGCACACTATAGCACAAGGAGAATTTCCCTCACTGTCCTTCCCTGTCCCTAGAAACAAGGATTATCACAGTGAAAGAAACTGACACTCTTCCTACCTATAGTTTTCTGTCCCTAGAAAAAATGTTTTTTTAAAGGCGGTTGATGATCAATGCTTTAGCACACTATAGCACAAGGAGAATTTCCCTCACTGTCCTTCCCTGTCCCTAGAAACAAGGATTATCACAGTGAAAGAAACTGACACTCTTCCTACCTATAGTTTTCTGTCCCTAGAAAAAATGTTTTTTTAAAGCTGATTGATGATCAATGCTTTAGCACACTATAGCACAAGTAGAATTTCCCTCACTGTCCTTCCCTGTCCCTAGAAACAAGGATTATCACAGTGAAAGAAACTGACACTCTTCCTACCTATAGTTTTCTGTCCCTAGAAAAAATGTTTTTTTAAAGACGGTTGATGATCAATGCTTTAGCACACTATAGCACAAGGAGAATTTCCCTCACTGTCCTTCCCTGTCCCTAGAAACAAGGATTATCACAGTGAAAGAAACTGACACTCTTCCTACCTATAGTTTTCTGTCCCTAGAATTTTTTTTTTTTAAAGACGGTTGATGATCAATGCTTTAGCACACTATAGCACAAGGAGAATTTCCCTCACTGTCCTTCCCTGTCCCTAGAAACAAGGATTATCACAGTGAAAGAAACTGACACTCTTCCTACCTATAGTTTTCTGTCCCTAGAAAAAATGTTTTTTTTAAAGACGGTTGATGATCAATGCTTTAGCACACTATAGCACAAGGAGAATTTCCCTCACTGTCCTTCCCTGTCCCTAGAAACAAGGATTATCACAGTGAAAGAAACTGACACTCTTCCTACCTATAGTTTTCTGTCCCTAGAAAAAATGTTTTTTTAAAGCTGATTGATGATCAATGCTTTAGCACACTATAGCACAAGTAGAATTTCCCTCACTGTCCTTCCCTGTCCCTAGAAACAAGGATTATCACAGTGAAAGAAACTGACACTCTTCCTACCTATAGTTTTCTGTCCCTAGAAAAAATGTTTTTTTAAAGACGGTTGATGATCAATGCTTTAGCACACTATAGCACAAGGAGAATTTCCCTCACTGTCCTTCCCTGTCCCTAGAAACAAGGATTATCACAGTGAAAGAAACTGACACTCTTCCTACCTATAGTTTTCTGTCCCTAGAAAAAATGTTTTTTTAAAGACGGTTGATGATCAATGCTTTAGCACACTATAGCACAAGGAGAATTTCCCTCACTGTCCTTCCCTGTCCCTAGAAACAAGGATTATCACAGTGAAAGAAACTGACACTCTTCCTACCTATAGTTTTCTGTCCCTAGAAAAAATGTTTTTTTAAAGATGGTTGATGATCAATGCTTTAGCACACTATAGCACAAGGAGAATTTCCCTCACTGTCCTTCCCTGTCCCTAGAAACAAGGATTATCACAGTAAAACACACTGACACTCTCCCTACCTATAGTTTTCTGTCCCTAGAAAAAATTATTTTTTAAAGATGGTTGATGATCAATGCTTTAGCACACTATAGCACAAGGAGAATTTCCCTCACTGTCCTTCCCTGTCCCTAGAAACAAGGATTCACACAGTAAAACACACTGACACTCTCCCTACCTATCCTTCTCTTTCCCTAAACTAAAGGAATCCAGGTTAAGCAAGAAAAAAATGTCACTGTCCCTGCCTATGCTTCTCTTTCCCTGCTCCGGAACACACTACACTAGGCCGCCGTGCTGGCGGCCTTTTATAGTGTGGGGCGTGTACTAAACACCCTCAGCAATAATTGGCCACAGGCATCCTGCCTGTGGCCAATCATTGCTCTCCTCGCTGCCGGCGCTGTGATTGGCCAAGCATGCGGGGTCACAGTGCATGCTTGGCCAATCACAGCGCCTGGATGACACTGCGATGGCGTAGTGCATTGTGGGCCGTTCGCGTCACTCGAATTAGGCGCGAACGGCCCAAATCGTTCGATCTTCGTCGAACGATCGAACAGCCGATGTTCGAGTCGAACGTATGTTCGACTCGAACACCGAGCTCATCCCTAATAATGAGGGAATAACACACACCTGGCCATGGAACAGCTGAGCAGCCAATTGTCCCATTACTTTTGGTCCCTTAAAAAGTGGGAGGCACATATACAAACTGTTGTAATTCCTACACCGTTTACCTGATTTGGATGTAAATACCCTCAAATTAAATCTGAAAGTCTGCAGATAAAGCACATCTTGTTCGTTTCATTTCAAATCCACTGTGGTGGTGTATAGAGCCAAAAAGATTAGAATTGTGTCAATGTCCCAATATTTATGGACCTGACTGTAGCCAGAAACTATTTGTTTTTTGGTCTCCGTGTTCCAAATTTCCATTCACATCCTTTCCTAGACATACAACAAGAAGTGGAAAGCTTTGCGAAGTAAGGGGAAAACTCCTCTTAGAAAGTTTTCGGGTGGACAATAGGGTGGAAATCTTCTAATGAAGATTTCCCTTCACATCATGTTATGGTGAAAAATGAAAAAAACTAAAATTTCCTACCATCACCTTCAATCCCAGTGATGGTGGTCCACCAGAAAAAAATAGAGAGGGTGGATCGCCTCGGTGGGAATAGGTTCTAACACTGCCCTATTCTATCCAAAACTAAAGAAAATAAGTTACTATTTGAAAAAGCAATAAGAACAAAGAGAGATTTCAAGCAATGTTTCTGGAAGGCTAATACATAAAAAAAGAGTAGCAGTGGTTTCTAGGTAAATGTCATTATACATGGAAAGCAGGTACCTAAATGTCAAGCAGGAAAAGAAAAAGATTTACCCCAAAGCTTTTTAATTTACCATACAGCTTTTAATGACTCTAAACATCAAGGCATTCTCCGTAGAGACATTTATTTAGGAGTGCCAAAATAAGAACAGAAATCCTCTAATGTGAGAAAATCATAATCTAATATGAATACCTGTAGCTCCAAATAGGAAAAGGAAAAAAAGTTATGAATGATTTATCAGGCAACAATCAGAACAGAAGTTGAACAGATTTCGTCAGCACATTATTCATGGAGTTTTCAGGAATGGCTTGCTGGCATGGAGGAATGAACAGGATATGATCCAACCATGACATAGCCTTTAAAGTGTCATATTACTTCAGTCTTGTTTCATATGTTGGATCAGGATAGTAAATTAGCGCACAATACAAGAACCACATGCTCTGAATGATGATGTGTATCATGGAACTAGCCCAAGCATTAGATCACTAAAAGAAAAAAAGATGATATCAGGGCTATGTTTAATTTTGTATCCTGTATGTCTAAATAACTAAGAAATTGTGACAAAAGTGCAGGTGGGGTTACACATTTAAGATGATAGGATTTGTACGAACTTATCAGTGTATATTTGACATATGTTTCCTGTACAGAAAATCTTTAGATGTTACTAATATTTCCTAAAGGGAAAGTATGGTGAATTTGTATTTATATGTATTTAATATGGTAAGGGCTTAAAAAAAATAATACAATTTTTTTTTTTATTCAATATAAAATATTGCATATTAATGTTTGTATGTTCATATGCATGCAGAAGGTAGAGCTCTTGGCTTATTTTCCTGTTATCTAACCCATAATGCTCTGGAAGCCCCTTGCTATGCATTGCATTATAATTTGCAAAACAACCATATAAAACAATAGCTCTTAACAAACTTAATAAAAACAAATAACATATAATAATAAAATGCATTTTAATTCACCTTCATAGAAATTGTTACCACAAAGAGGATTTTATCTTTAAAAATGATACTTTAATGCCGCGTACACACGACCGTTTTTCCCGTCGAGAAAAATGAATTTTTTTCCTTTGGACGAGAAAAACGATCGTCTGTGGGCTTTTTGTCATTTTTCTAGACGGGAAAAATGGCATTAACCACTTCGCGCCCGGGCAATGCTCAAAAGATGTCTGCATTGCGGCGCCGAAGTGCTGACTGGACGTCCATGGACGTCCTCCTCTTTCCCCCCCCGCGCGCCCCCGCGAGCGCGCATCGGGGAAAATCTGTGTTGGCCGTGTCCCTTGGACACAGCCAAGCACAGATCGTGCTGAATGGCCAATCACAGAGGCCATTCAGCACTCGATCTCACTATCCAATGAGAGATGATCTCAAATGTAAACATATGAGATCATTTCTCATTGCCGGCTTTCTCTCCTCACACAGAGACAGCGTGTGAGGAGAGAGAGAGATCTGTGCTGCAGCTTGTAATAGTGAGTGATAAAATACACACACACGTAAAAAACAGTGCCCACAGTCCCTGCCAGTGCCATCTGCTGCCAGTGCCACCTGCCAGTGCCATCTGCCAGTGCCATCTGCTGCCAGTGCCACCTGCCAGTGCCATCTGCTGCCAGTGCCACCTGCCAGTGCCATCTGCCACCGCCATCTGCCACCGCCATCTGCCACCAGTCCCATCTGCCACCAGTCCCATCTGCCACCAGTGACACCAGTCAGTGCCATCTGTGCCACCTGCCAGTGCCACCTGCCAGTGCCATCTGTGCCACCTGCCAGTGCCATCTGTGCCACCAGTCCCATCTGCCACCAGTCAGTGCCATCTGTGCCACCTGCCAGTGCCACCTGCCAGTGCCATCTGTGCCACCTGCCAGTGCCATCTGTGCCACCAGTCCCATCTGCCACCAGTCCCAACTGCCAGTGCCACCTGCCAGTGCCATCTGCCATCAGTGCCACCTGTCAGTGCCATCTCATCAAATGGCTAAAAGAGTATTCTCAGCCGAGGAGGCGTATGAAATTCTTGCGGCCGACGGGAGCAACGGGGAGCGCTCTGATTCGGAGTCCTCCGCATATTCAGATGAGTCTGACGTGGACTACGAGCCTGTCATAAGCAGTGGATCAGTGACGGAGGAGACGGAGACGGCAGAGGAGGAGGAGGAAGAATAATAAGAAGAAGAGGAGGAGGGCCCGCCCGCCAGACGAAGTCGTTCTGCTGAGGAGGCAGTGCCATCCACCAGCACCGCAGTGCCATCCACCAGCACCGCAGTACCTCGAGAAGCAAGGCCACGTACCAGTGGGGTGTCACCTCAGCCCCAAAGGGTTAGGTCCCATGCCAGCCTTCCCTATTCCCTTCAGTACCCTTTGTGGCTTCCTCCAAATTCAGGAGAAGCCAACATTCCCCCTTTCACTGCCCAGCCAGGAGTCCAGGTGGATACAGAAAACTTTTCCCCAATAGATTTTTTTTATTTAATTTTTACTAACGACATGCTGGCAACAATTGTGGCCCAGTGCAACTTATATGCCCAACAGTTTATAACCAGCAACCCAACGTCCTCTTATGCCCGTCCCTACGTGTGGAAAGCCCTTACAGTGGAGGAGTTTAGGATTTTTTTGGGCCTCACATTCTGCATAGGACTAAATGGAAAAAATCAATTACGTTCATATTGGTCATCCTGCCCCATATATCACATGCCCATCTTTTCCTCAGTAATGCCCAGGTCCAGATATCTAATGATTATGAGATTCCTACACTTCAATGATAATACCCAGTGCCCTCCCCGAAATGACCCAAATTTTGATAAACTTTATAAAATTCGGCCGCTACTAAATTATTTTTCTGAAACCTTCCCCCAGTTGTTTACCTCAGACCAACACATATGCATAGATGAGTCCCTTATCAAATTTTCTGGCAGGCTGGGCATAAAACAATTTATACCCAGCAAAAGGGTCCGCTATGGGGTGAAGCTGTATAAATTGTGCGACAGAGAAACTGGGTATGTGTATGGCTTCATCATATATGAAGGGAAGGACACCGAACTGAACCCCCCTAATTGCCCAATCTACATTGGAACCAGTGGGAAAGTATTTTGGGAACTCATAAACCCACTCCTAGAGAAAGGATACCACTTGTATGTGGACAATTTTTATACCAGTTTGCCCCTGTTCCGAAATTTGCACAGAATGAAGACTCCAGCATGCGGCACCGTACGGACGAACCGGAAGGGCTTTCCTCAAAGCCTGGTCACCAAAAAATTGAGAAGCGGGGAGACAGCGAGTTTGCGTAATGAGGAGATTTTGGCTGTGAAGTGGAGGGACAGAAGAGACGTGTACTTGCTTTCTTCCATCCACAACAATGAATTTGTTGAAGTCACCAGGAGGAATGGCCGGATCCAAAAACCCAAATGCATCTACGATTACAATAAGTTCATGGGGGCTGTCGACTTCAACGACCAGATGCTCGAACCCTACCTTTCCACAAGAAGATCATACCAGTGGTATAAGAAAGTTTCAATTTATTTGTTCAATTTGGCCATGTACAACTCATATGTAATATATCGAAAATCCACTAGAAGACCCAAATCCTTCCTTTTCTTCCAGGAGGAAATCACCACTGCCCTTTTATACCCGAACAGCCCACCAGTAAACATTAGATCCGATGTCGTTAGCCGACTCTCCGAGCGCCACTTCCCAGATAAAATCCCTCCCAGACCAACAGGCCAAAAACGCCAGAAAAAATGCCGGGTGTGCTCCAAAAGAGGAGAGAGAAGAGACACCATTTATCATTGTGCCCAATGTCCTTCAGAACCAGGCCTCTGCATAGGCAACTGCTTCCGCCATTACCATACCAAAATAAATTATTAGTTCACTTCCTGCCATTTATGTTCACACCCCTTATGCCTCTGCTTTCTCTGTAACTGACCCTGGACTGTTATTTGACCACGCTTCTGCCTAACGATTCTGTTTATACCTCTGCCTGATCTGGAACTGACCCTGAACTGTTATTTGACCACGCTTCTGCCTAACGATTCTGTTTATACCTCTGCCTGATCTGGAACTGACCCTGGACTGTTATTTGACCACGCTTCTGCCTAACGATTCTGTACATACCTCTGCCTGATCTGGAACTGACCCTGGACTGTTTGACCATGCTTTTTGCCTGCCTCTTGGACTGATCTTGTACCCTGCCAGTGGACTAGTGGGATTCATAACACAGGGGTCTCACATATGTGAGGGGCTCCAGAATTGTTTTTCTGGATGAAGAAAACAATTGTTTTTGTTTTTCTCATTCCCAGATTAGGGTCTGGAGACTCGGAGGCTTCAAAGAGATTTGGGTGGGAGAAGCCTCTACCCCTGTCCCCATTCGGTCCTGAACGAGGCCCTACTTCTGTCAACTGCCTGTAGGACCTATGCCATCATGCCTCTGCCTGTCGGATGAACTGACCACACCGCTTTTGCTGACCAAGTCCCTGCCTCTTGCCTGTGCTGTCCTCCTGTGGAAAACTGCGCTACTAAAACCACAGGTAATCTTTTGTTTACCATTTGCTCAGCAGAATGTATTTTGGGGTGTAATTCTTGGTATGTTCATGCTATGTGTCCCTAGAACACCTGATGGTGTACCTTGCATGTTGGGCCTCTGTATGTGGCCAGGTTGTATAAAAGTCTCACACATTTGGTATCGCCATACTCAGGAGGAGTAGCAGAATGTAGACTCATTATGCCTCATAGATTATACGTTGGGGTGTTAGCTTTCCAAAATGGGGTCACTTTGTGGGCGTTTCCATTGTCCTGGTGCTCCAGGGCCTTCAAAAGTGTAATAGGTGGTTGAGAAATGAGATGTGTAATTTATGCTCCTAGAATGCCTGAAGGTGCCATTTCAATATTGGGCCTCTGTATGTGGTATAAAAGTCTCACACATTTGGTATCGCCATACTCAGGAGGAGTAGCAAAATGTGTTTTGAGGTGTCATTTTTGCTATGTACATGCTATGTGTTGGCAATATCTTATAAATGGACAACTTTGCGTAAAAAAATTGCGTTTTCATTTTTTTCCCGCAATTTCCAAAAACTTCAGGAAAAAAATGAACCGTTCAACAGACTCATTATGCCTCATAGATTATACGTTGGGGTGTTAGCTTTCCAAAATGGGGTCACTTTGTGGGCGTTTCCATTGTCCTGGTGCTCCAGGGCCTTCAAAAGTGTAATAGGTGGTTGAGAAATGAGATGTGTAATTTATGCTCCTAGAATGCCTGAAGGTGCCATTTCAATATTGGGCCTCTGTATGTGGGCAGGCTGTATAAAAGTCTCACACATTTGGTATCGCCATACTCAGGAGGAGTAGCAGAATGTATTTTGAGGTGTAATTTTTGCTATGTACATGCTATGTGTTGGCAATATCTTATAAATGGACAACTTTGCGTAAAAAAATTGCGTTTTCATTTTTTTCCCGCATATTCCAAAAACTTCAGGAAAAAAATGAACCGTTCAAAAGACTCATTATGCCTCATAGATTATACGTTGGGGTGTTAGCTTTCCAAAATGGGGTCACTTTGTGGGCGTTTCCATTGTCCTGGTGCTCCAGGGCCTTCAAAAGTGTAATAGGTGGTTGAGAAATGAGATGTGTAATTTATGCTCCTAGAATGCCTGAAGGTGCCATTTCAATATTGGGCCTCTGTATGTGGGCAAGCTGTATAAAAGTCTCACACATTTGGTATCGCCATACTCAGGAGGAGTAGCAGAATGTATTTTGAGGTGTAATTTTTGCTATGTACATGCTATGTGTTGGCAATATCTTATAAATGGACAACTTTGCGTAAAAAAATTGCGTTTTCATTTTTTTCCCGCAATTTCCAAAAACTTCAGGAAAAAAATGAACCGTTCAAAAGACCCATTATGCCTCATACATTATACGTTGGGGTGTTAGCTTTCCAAAATGGGGTCACTTTGTGGGCGTTTCTATTATCCTGGTGCTCCAGGGCCTTCAAAAATATAATAGGTGGTTGAGAAATTAGATGTGTAATTTATGCTCCTAGAATGCCTGAAGGTGCCATTTCAATATTGGGCCTCTGTATGTGGGCAGGCTGTATAAAAGGCTGTATAAAAGTCTCACACATTTGGTATTGCCATACTCAGGAGGAGTGGCAGAATGTATTTTGGGGCGTCATTTGTGGTATACACATGCCATGTGAGAGAAATAACCTGACAATTTCGTGGAAAAAAATTAAAAATAAAAAAAAATCTTCATTTTGCAAAGAATTGTGGGAAAAAAATTACAACATCAAAAACCTCACGATGCATCTTACTAAATACCTTGGAATGTCTAATTTAAAAAAAGGGGTCATTTGGGGGTATTTGTGCTTTGCTGGCTTGTTCGGGTCGTAAGAAATGAGATAGGCCACCAGTACATTAGGTGTGATCAATTGTTTATGATCCGCACCACAGCTTGTAGACTCTATAACTTTCACAAAGACCAAATAATATCCACTAATTTGGGTTATTTTTACCAAAGATATGTAGCAGTATAAATTGTGGCTAAATTTTATAAAGAAAAATTAATAATTTGCAAAATTTTATCACATAAACTAAAAAAAAGCGTTTTTTTTTTTCAAAATTTTCCGTGTTTTTTCATTTATAGCGCAAAAAATAAAAAACCCAGAGGTGATCAAATACCACCAAAAGAAAGCTCTATTTGTATGAAAAAAAGGACAAAAAAATCATTAGGTTACAGTATTACATGACTGAGTAATTGTCATTCAAAGTGTGAGAGCACTGAAAGCTGAAAATTGGTCCGGGCACGAAGGGGATTTAGTGCCCAGTTGTCAAGTGGTTAATCACGACGAGAAAAATTAGAACATGCTCTAATTTTTCTCGTCGTGATTCCCGTCGTTTTTTTCCGCAGCAGTTTTCCCATAGGGAAACACTGCCGCGGAGCCCACACACGGTCGTTTTTCTCGACCAAAAAAAAATGTGGGGAAAAACGGACGTGTGTAGGGAACCAAGCCGTTCCCTCGTTTTTCCCGTCTATTTTCTCGACGGTGTTTTCACCGTCGAGAAAATCGATCGTGTGTACGCGGCATCAGATGCAATTTAAACATTAAATATGTTTATATTGTTATATAGCGTTTTACAGCTAGGACAAAAATCTTTAGTGATGCCACAGAGACTTGTCATCTACCCTTAAGCCGGCCATACACGGTTCGAATTTCGAAAGAGTTTACTTTCGAAAATCGTATCAAAGTATTTTCGTACAAATTTCGCACCGTTACTGGGCTGCAGCAACAGCCGATTTTCGTGCAGCAATCAAATTTGAGGAATCGGACATGTTGGAATTTTTTTTAAAAACAAACGATTTTCTAATCAATGATGGGAGAATCGTGCGAGAAATGAAATAGAAAAAAAATGCGCATGTGCAAGAAAAGAAAATTCCTGGAGAGAAAAGAATATTCCCGGCCGAATTTCGAAAATCAATGGTGGCATCATCGGATCACAAAAAAAAATAAAAATTCTGATTTTGAAAAGAAAATTTGTTCGAAATTCAACCGTTTATGGCCTGCTTAAGTGAAGATGTTAGTCATAGATCTTCAGTTTTCTCTGGGAGTTTTGAGAGGCCTCCCAATATATAGTATATACATACAGTATATAGCAGGGGTGTCCAAGCTTTTTTCAAAGAGGGCCAGATTTGATGAAGCGAAAACATGCTTGAGGGCCGACCATTTTGCCTGACATTCTTTAAACCATTAAAATTCTGTCTAAGTGTGTTAGTTGGAGCACTAACCAATGCCCAACAAAAATTCTCTTGTCTTTGTGGCTGTGTGTGGTGAATAGGGATGAGCTTGGTGTTCGACTCGAACATCGGCTGTTCGATCGTTCGACGAAGATCGAACGATTTGGGCCGTTCGCGCCTAATTCGAGTGACGCGAACGGCCCACAATGCACTACGCCATCGCAGTGTCATCCAGGCGCTGTGATTGGCCAAGCATGCACTGTGACCCCGCATGCTTGGCCAATCACAGCGCCGGCAGCGAGGAGAGCAATGATTGGCCACAGGCAGGATGCCCGTGGCCAATTATTGCTGAGGGTGTTTAGTACACGCCCCACACTATAAAAGGCCGCCAGCACGGCGGCCTAGTGTAGTGTGTTCCGGAGCAGGGAAAGAGAAGCATAGGCAGGGACAGTGACATTTTTTTTTCTTGCTTAACCTGGATTCCTTTAGTTTAGGGAAAGAGAAGGATAGGTAGGGAGAGTGTCAGTGTGTTTTACTGTGCGAATCCTTGTTTCTAGGGACAGGGAAGGACAGTGAGGGAAATTCTCCTTGTGCTATAGTGTGCTAAAGCATTGATCATCAACCATCTTTAAAAAATCATTTTTTCTAGGGACAGAAAACTATAGGTAGGGAGAGTGTCAGTGTGTTTTACTGTGATAATCCTTGTTTCTAGGGACAGGGAAGGACAGTGAGGGAAATTCTCCTTGTGCTATAGTGTGCTAAAGCATTGATCATCAACCATCTTTAAAAAAACATTTTTTCTAGGGACAGAAAACTATAGGTAGGAAGAGTGTCAGTTTCTTTCACTGTGATAATCCTTGTTTCTAGGGACAGGGAAGGACAGTGAGGGAAATTCTCCTTGTGCTATAGTGTGCTAAAGCATTGATCATCAACCATCTTTAAAAAAACATTTTTTCTAGGGACAGAAAACTATAGGTAGGAAGAGTGTCAGTTTCTTTCACTGTGATAATCCTTGTTTCTAGGGACAGGTGAAGGACAGTGAGGGAAATTCTCCTTGTGCTATAGTGTGCTAAAGCATTGATCATCAACCATCTTTAAAAAAACATTTTTTCTAGGGACAGAAAACTATAGGTAGGAAGAGTGTCAGTTTCTTTCACTGTGATAATCCTTGTTTCTAGGGACAGGGAAGGACAGTGAGGGAAATTCTCCTTGTGCTATAGTGTGCTAAAGCATTGATCATCAACCGTCTTTAAAAAAACATTTTTTCTAGGGACAGAAAACTATAGGTAGGAAGAGTGTCAGTTTCTTTCACTGTGATAATCCTTGTTTCTAGGGACAGGGAAGGACAGTGAGGGAAATTCTCCTTGTGCTATAGTGTGCTAAAGCATTGATCATCAACCATCTTTAAAAAAACATTTTTTCTAGGGACAGAAAACTATAGGTAGGGAGAGTGTCAGTTTCTTTCACTGTGCTAATCCTTGTTTCTAGGGACAGGGAAGGACAGTGAGGGAAATTCTCCTTGTGCTATAGTGTGCTAAAGCATTGATCATCAACCATCTTTAAAAAAACATTTTTTCTAGGGACAGAAAACTATAGGTAGGGAGAGTGTCAGTTTCTTTCACTGTGATAATCCTTGTTTCTAGGGACAGGGAAGGACAGTGAGGGAAATTCTCCTTGTGCTATAGTGTGCTAAAGCATTGATCATCAACCATCTTTAAAAAAACATTTTTTCTAGGGACAGAAAACTATAGGTAGGAAGAGTGTCAGTTTCTTTCACTGTGATAATCCTTGTTTCTAGGGACAGGGAAGGACAGTGAGGAAAATTCTACTTGTGCTATAGTGTGCTAAAGCATTGATCATCAATCAGCTTTAAAAAAACATTTTTTCTAGGGACAGAAAACTATAGGTAGGAAGAGTGTCAGTTTCTTTCACTGTGATAATCCTTGTTTCTAGGGACAGGGAAGGACAGTGAGGGAAATTCTCCTTGTGCTATAGTGTGCTAAAGCATTGATCATCAACCGTCTTTAAAAAAACATTTTTTCTAGGGACAGAAAACTATAGGTAGGAAGAGTGTCAGTTTCTTTCACTGTGATAATCCTTGTTTCTAGGGACAGGGAAGGACAGTGAGGGAAATTCTACTTGTGCTATAGTGTGCTAAAGCATTGATCATCAACCATCTTTAAAAAAACTTTTTTTCTAGGGACAGAAAACTATAGGTAGGGAGAGTGTCAGTTTCTTTCACTGTGATAATCCTTGTTTCTAGGGACAGGGAAGGACAGTGAGGGAAATTCTCCTTGTGCTATACTGTGCTAAAGCATTGATCATCAACCATCTTTAAAAAAACATTTTTTCTAGGGACAGAAAACTATAGGTAGGAAGAGTGTCAGTTTATTTTACTGTGCTAATCCTTGTTTCTAGGGACAGGGAAGGACAGTGAGGGAAATTCTCCTTGTGCTATAGTGTGCTAAAGCATTGATCATCAACAATCTTTAAAAAATCATTTTTTCTAGGGACAGAAAACTATAGGTAGGGAGAGTGTCAGTGTGTTTTACTGTGATAATCCTTGTTTCTAGGGACAGGGAAGGACAGTGAGGGAAATTCTCCTTGTGCTATAGTGTGCTAAAGCATTGATCATCAACCATCTTTAAAAAAACATTTTTTCTAGGGACAGAAAACTATAGGTAGGAAGAGTGTCAGTTTCTTTCACTGTGATAATCCTTGTTTCTAGGGACAGGTGAAGGACAGTGAGGGAAATTCTCCTTGTGCTATAGTGTGCTAAAGCATTGATCATCAACCATCTTTAAAAAAACATTTTTTCTAGGGACAGAAAACTATAGGTAGGAAGAGTGTCAGTTTCTTTCACTGTGATAATCCTTGTTTCTAGGGACAGGGAAGGACAGTGAGGGAAATTCTCCTTGTGCTATAGTGTGCTAAAGCATTGATCATCAACCGTCTTTAAAAAAACATTTTTTCTAGGGACAGAAAACTATAGGTAGGAAGAGTGTCAGTTTCTTTCACTGTGATAATCCTTGTTTCTAGGGACAGGGAAGGACAGTGAGGGAAATTCTCCTTGTGCTATAGTGTGCTAAAGCATTGATCATCAACCATCTTTAAAAAAACATTTTTTCTAGGGACAGAAAACTATAGGTAGGGAGAGTGTCAGTTTCTTTCACTGTGCTAATCCTTGTTTCTAGGGACAGGGAAGGACAGTGAGGGAAATTCTCCTTGTGCTATAGTGTGCTAAAGCATTGATCATCAACCATCTTTAAAAAACATTTTTTCTAGGGACAGAAAACTATAGGTAGGGAGAGTGTCAGTTTCTTTCACTGTGATAATCCTTGTTTCTAGGGACAGGGAAGGACAGTGAGGGAAATTCTCCTTGTGCTATAGTGTGCTAAAGCATTGATCATCAACCATCTTTAAAAAAACATTTTTTCTAGGGACAGAAAACTATAGGTAGGAAGAGTGTCAGTTTCTTTCACTGTGATAATCCTTGTTTCTAGGGACAGGGAAGGACAGTGAGGGAAATTCTCCTTGTGCTATAGTGTGCTAAAGCATTGATCATCAACCATCTTTAAAAAAACATTTTTTCTAGGGACAGAAAACTATAGGTAGGAAGAGTGTCAGTTTCTTTCACTGTGATAATCCTTGTTTCTAGGGACAGGGAAGGACAGTGAGGAAAATTCTACTTGTGCTATAGTGTGCTAAAGCATTGATCATCAATCAGCTTTAAAAAAACATTTTTTCTAGGGACAGAAAACTATAGGTAGGAAGAGTGTCAGTTTCTTTCACTGTGATAATCCTTGTTTCTAGGGACAGGGAAGGACAGTGAGGGAAATTCTCCTTGTGCTATAGTGTGCTAAAGCATTGATCATCAACCGTCTTTAAAAAAACATTTTTTCTAGGGACAGAAAACTATAGGTAGGAAGAGTGTCAGTTTCTTTCACTGTGATAATCCTTGTTTCTAGGGACAGGGAAGGACAGTGAGGGAAATTCTACTTGTGCTATAGTGTGCTAAAGCATTGATCATCAACCATCTTTAAAAAAACTTTTTTTCTAGGGACAGAAAACTATAGGTAGGGAGAGTGTCAGTTTCTTTCACTGTGATAATCCTTGTTTCTAGGGACAGGGAAGGACAGTGAGGGAAATTCTCCTTGTGCTATACTGTGCTAAAGCATTGATCATCAACCATCTTTAAAAAAACATTTTTTCTAGGGACAGAAAACTATAGGTAGGAAGAGTGTCAGTTTCTTTTACTGTGCTAATCCTTGTTTCTAGGGACAGGGAAGGACAGTGAGGGAAATTCTCCTTGTGCTATAGTGTGCTAAAGCATTGATCATCAACCATCTTTAAAAAAACATTTTTTCTAGGGACAGAAAACTATAGGTAGGAAGAGTGTCAGTTTCTTTCACTGTGATAATCCTTGTTTCTAGGGACAGGGAAGGACAGTGAGGGAAATTCTCCTTGTGCTATAGTGTGCTAAAGCATTGATCATCAACCATCTTTAAAAAAACATTTTTTCTAGGGACAGAAAACTATAGGTAGGAAGAGTGTCAGTTTCTTTCACTGTGATAATCCTTGTTTCTAGGGACAGGGAAGGACAGTGAGGGAAATTCTCCTTGTGCTATAGTGTGCTAAAGCATTGATCATCAACCATCTTTAAAAAAACATTTTTTCTAGGGACAGAAAACTATAGGTAGGAAGAGTGTCAGTTTCTTTCACTGTGATAATCCTTGTTTCTAGGGACAGGGAAGGACAGTGAGGGAAATTCTACTTGTGCTATAGTGTGCTAAAGCATTGATCATCAATCAGCTTTAAAAAAACATTTTTTCTAGGGACAGAAAACTATAGGTAGGAAGAGTGTCAGTTTCTTTCACTGTGATAATCCTTGTTTCTAGGGACAGGGAAGGACAGTGAGGGAAATTCTCCTTGTGCTATAGTGTGCTAAAGCATTGATCATCAACCATCTTTGAAATCCTTGTTTTTTGGACAGTCAGGGAAATTGTCGTTGTGCTATTCTGTGCGAAAGCAATCATCCTCAACCATATTTAGAAATCCTTAAGTAAAGGGACAGAGAAGGACACCTGAAGGTAGCCCTTATTGCTGTTTTCCCATCTCCCTGCAGGCCATCTATTAGAATGTCTGGAAGGCAAACAAGGAGAGGCAGACAGTCAGGAGGCAATAAAAGAGGGCAAGCAGGCTCTGTGTCTGGGGGCAACAGTGCTGGTCGTGGACGCGGTGCATTGTCATCAGCACATGGCCATGGGACACGCTTGTCCTTCTTTTCGGCAGCTGGACATGTTGAGCCACATCATGCTGAAGACTTGGTAGAGTGGATGACCAAGCCCTCCTCCTCCTCCTCATCCTCTCTCACCCAGGCTCAGGGTACTGGCAAAGCAGCTGCCAAAGCGTCCTCTTCCCTGGTATCAATGTCAGACTCATCATCAGTCACTCCTTCCCTAGACCCACCATGTCCTCCTCCTGAGGAGTCCCCCGAACTGTTTGAGCACAGTGTTGGGTACATGCTCCAGGAGGATGCCCAGCGTTTCGAAGGGTCTGATGATGAAACCCAGCTACAGGAAGGCAGTAGCATGAGAGCAGACAGAGGGGATGCTCAAGAAGGACACCAATCTGGCAGTCATGTTCCAGCAGCTGCAGCATACTGCCAGATTGGCTCCAGTGATGAGGAGGGAGGGGATGATGAGGTCACTGACTCCACGTGGGTGCCTAATAGGAGAGAGGAGGAGGAGGAGGATGAGGAGGAGGCACATCTCCAACGAGGCAGGATGCCCTTTGGTGGCCAGCGTAAGGGCAGTACACCGACGGAATCACACCGCAGAGCTCCGCCTGTGCAGGGCGCTGCCTCTGCCCGTCATTCCAAAAGTTCTTTGGTGTGGGCCTTTTTTGAGGCTAGTGCATCAGATCGCACAGCTGCTGTTTGCAACATATGTCTCAAGCGTATATCGCGTGGCCAAAACATCAGCCGCTTGGGTACCACATGCCTGACCAGACATATGTTGACCTGCCATGCAGCTCGTTGGCAAGCCTACCTCAAAGACCCACACCAAAGAACAAAGCGGACCTCTCCTTGCACCGCATCAGCTGGGATCTCCAACCCCACTATAACTTCAGTCCTCTCTGAAACATGCACTGAGAGGAATGAAGGTGTAGAATTAGGTGTGTCACAGCCAAGTAGTTGCGGCCACTCTGCTAGCAGTACACCGACGTCCGATTCTAGCAGGCAAATTTCCCTGCCCCAGCTGCTGGACCGTCGAAAGAAGTTCACTCCCAGCCATCCACATGCCCAGCGGTTGAATGCTAGCTTGGCTAAATTGCTAGCGCTTCAACTGCTGCCTTTTCAGTTGGTAGACTCGGCCCCCTTCCGTGAGTTTGTGCAATGTGCGGTTCCTCAGTGGCAGGTTCCCAAACGCCACTTTTTCTCACGGAAGGCTATTCCGGCTCTCTACCGGCATGTGGAAGGCAATGTCTTGGCCTCGCTGGACAGGGCGGTCAGCGGTAAGGTGCATATTACCGCTGACTCATGGTCCAGCAGGCATGGACAGGGACGTTACCTTTCTTTCACGGCCCATTGGGTCACTCTTTTGGCAGCTGGGAAGGATGCAGGACAAGGTGCAGTAGTGTTGGAGGTTGTTCCACCGCCACGCCTCCAAAATGCTACTACTGGTTGTGACACACCTCTCTCCTCCACCCCCTCCACTTCTTCTTCCTCCATGGCCTCTTCCTGTGCTTTGTCCTATGAACCAGCGGTGCTCCGTAGCCGTTCAAGGGGCTACGCAAGTACGCAGGCAAAAAGATGCCATGCCGTGCTTGCGCTGGTGTGTTTGGGGGACAGAAGCCACACTGGGGCAGAGGTCCTGTCTGCTCTGCAGGGCCAGGCCGAGAGGTGGTTGACGCCACGCCAGCTTAAGCCAGGAATGGTGGTTTGCGACAATGGCACCAACCTCCTCTCCGCCCTCCGACAGGGACAACTGACCCATGTGCCCTGTGTGGCTCACGTCCTTAACCTGGTGGTGCAGCGGTTCTTGGGCAGGTACCCGGGCTTACAGGATGTCCTGAGGCAGGCCAGGAAAGTCTGTGTGCATTTCCGCAGATCTTATAATGCCAGTGCTCGCCTGGCTGAGCTGCAAAAGGAGTTGAACCTGCCCAAGAACCGCCTTATATGTGACATGCCCACCAGGTGGAACTCAACGTTGGCCATGCTGCAGCGGCCGCACACGCAGCAGAGGGCCATCAATGAGTACCTGTGCGACTACGGCACCAGGACAGGGTCAGGGGAGCTTGTTTTTTTTTCTCCACGCCAGTGGGGCATGATCAGGGATGCATGCACTGTCCTGGCACCATTTGAGGAGGCCACGAGGATGGTGAGCAGTGACAGTGCATGCATCAGTGACACTGTACCTCTTGTCCACCTGTTGGAGCACACGCTGCGTGGAATAATGGACAGGGCACTTGAGGCAGAACAGAGGCAGGAAGAGGAGGACTTCCTTGCCTCTCAAGGCCCCCTTTACCCAGACAGTGTTCCTTCTGTCCCACCCATCGCACAGGAAGAGGAGGAGGAGGAGGAGGAGGAGGATTGTGTCAGCATGGAGGTGGAGGCTGGCACTCAGCATCATCAGCAGCAGTCTTTTAGGGATGATTTACAGTCCCAAGAAACCAGTGGACTTGTACGTGGCTGGGAGGAGGTGGCTGCGGATCATGTCGTCCTTAGTGACCCAGAGGACTCCGGACCGAATGCCTCAGCAAACCTACGCTGCATGGCCTCCCTGATCCTGCAAAGTCTGCGGAAGGATCCTCGTATTCTTCGGATCAAGGAGAGGGACCATTACTGGCTGGCCACTCTCCTTGATCCACGGTACAAGGGTAAGGTTGCAGACCTTATGTTACCGTCGCAGAGGGAGCAGAGGATGAGACAACTCCGGGAGGCCTTGCAGAAAGGTCTGTGCAACGCGTTCCCAGAGACTGGGAGGTTACAAACTCCTGGTCCTGGACAACGAGTTGCTGAGGGTTCGGCCAGTCAAAGAAGGAGCGGTGGGGAAGGTGGCCGTCTGACCGATGCGTTCAGACAATTCTTTAGTCCGCAGCCCCAAAGTATGATCGGTTCCAGCAACCATCGCCAGCGTCTGATAAACATGGTGCAGGAATATCTAGGGCCAAGGTCAGACTTGGACACCTTCCCCACCGAAAATCCTCTGGCTTACTGGGTCTTGAGGATGGATCACTGGCCAGAGCTTGCACAGTATGCAATTGAGCTACTGGCCTGTCCTGCATCCAGCGTTCTTTCGGAACGCACATTCAGTGCTGCTGGAGGATTTGTCACGGATCACAGGGTGCGCCTGTCCACCGACTCGGTTGATCGACTGACTTTCATCAAGATGAACCAGTCTTGGATCACCACCAGCTACCACACACCTGATGCTGATATAACAGACTAATTGATTTTAACATGTCACATCCCTTCAAGACTGATGCTGATGCTGAGTGCCTGTGCTGTTATGTTGACTGGCTATCCTCCTCCTCCGAGTCCTCAATGATACGATTGATGATGATAGCTTGGAAGATCATTTTTGTTTATGGGTGCCGCCACCAGTGGCTAAGGCCCAATTTTTCAGCCCCTGTTTAACAGGGGCGTGTAATTACAATTTTTTTAGCAATAATTTGCCATAGGGCTCATTGCTGTGCTCCAAGTACAGTATCTGTGAGGGGTTGGAGTGTTGTGCCACCAGTGCCTAAGGCCCAATTTTTCAGCCCCTGTTTAACAGGGGCGTGTCATTACAATTTTTGAAGCAATACTTTGCAACAGGGCTCATTGCTGTGCTCCAAGTACAGTATCTGTGAGGGGTTGTAGTGTTGTGCCACCATTGCCTAAGGCCCAATTTTTCAGCCCCTGTTCAACAGGGGCATGTAATTACAATTCTTGATCTAATAATTCACAGCAGGGCCCATTGCTGCACCCACCAAGAGTAACTCTGAGGGCTTACAGTGTTGTGGCAACGCCACCACCACCACCACCACGAAAGGCCCAATTTTTCAGCCCCTGTTCAAAAGGGGCATGTAATTACAATTCTTGATCTAATAATTCACAGCAGGGCCCATTCCTGCACCCACCAAGAGTAACTCTGAGGGCTTACAGTGTTGTGGCAACACCACCACCACCACCACCACCACGAAAGGCCCAATTTTTCAGCCCCTGTTCAACAGGGGCATGCAATTACAATTCTTGATCTAATAATTCACAGCAGGGCCCATTGCTGCACCCACCAAGAGTAACTGTCAGGGCTTACAGTGTTGTGGCACCAGCACCACCATCAAAGGCCCAATTTTTACTACCACTGTTCAACAATTATATGTAATTAAAATTCCTGATATAATAGTTGACAGCAGGGCGTTCCAGCACCAACCAAGAGTAACTGTGAGTGCTTACAGTGTTGTGCCAACACCAACAACTAAGGGGCCTATTTCTGCAGAGTATATACGGCAGGTCCCTACTTTCAAACATCCAACTTACAAACGACTCCTACTTGCAAACGCAAGAAGACAACAGGAAGTGAGAGGAAATCTACCCCTTGGAAGGAAAATTCTCTCCTGTAAGAATTAATATGGGAGAAAGGTGTCTCCTCTGTACTGATGCTTTATCACCAATCCTTGTTTCAAGAAAAACACCACATTTCAAAAACAGTTGTCATTGGGACGGAAAGTGAGGTGAAATGTTCTGAACAGGGGCACAGACAGCAAAACAAATGTTACAGGGGTGATAACCCTTACCTATGTTTTCCAAAAAGTTTAAAAATAGATTTTTGGGCTGGAGCTACACTTAAACAATGTACCTGTTCAAAATTACAAACAGATTCTACATAAGAACAAACCTACAGTCCCTGTCTTGTATGCACCGCCTGTATACGGCTGTTCAGAGTATATAGGGCCTTTTTTATTTTATGTGCGGGGTTCCCCTTAATATCCATACAAGACCCAAAGGGGCTGGTAATGGGCTGGGGTAGGGGGGGGGGGTCATGGGGTAGCTATGCCATTTTTCTTAAAGATTTTCATCCATATTACCGGGACCAGACATTACATTAAAGCCGCAAGCAGTTTTAAATGGCTTTTTTTTCCTTTAGAAGTGTCATTTTGTGCAGGGACAGTTCTAAACACGGGAAACACGTGGCACTTCACAGGCATACTTTAGACACCCCCCAGGTACGATATTTAAAGGAATATTTGACTTTTTTTTTTTCTTTTTATGCATCATTAAAATGACTGCTCCCGAAAAACGACCGTTTTTAAAACTTCTTTTTGCATTGATACATGTCCCCTGGTGCAGAACCCGGGTTCCCAAACCCTTTTTAGGACAATAACATGCATAATAGTCGTTATAATTAGCACTTTAGAATTCGAACGTTCGCATCCATTGTATTTAATAGGGTTCTAATGTTCGTACGAACTTTCGGTCCGTTCGCGGGTTCTGGTGCGAACCGAACCCGGGGGTGTTCGGCTCATCACTAGTGGTGAAGAGATGAGCTTGGGCGTGTTATTTGGATATACCGTATTTATCGGCTTAAAACACGCATCTTAACTTTAAAGAGGAAGTTTCAGGAACAAATCTTACATTTTAAATAAAGAACTGTGAAGCAAAATAAGGGTCAGTGCCCATCAATGCAGGCTAATCAGTGCCCATCTGCAGCCTCACAAGTGCCATGAATGCAGCACCCACCATATTGCCATTAAAGCAGCACCCACCCCATTGCCATGAATGCAGCACCCACCCCATTGCCATGAATGCAGCACCCATCCCATTGCCATGAATGCAGCACCCACCCCATTGCCATGAATGCAGCACTCACCATATTGCCATGAATGCAGCACCCACTCCATTGCCATGAATGTAGCACCCACTCCATTGCCATGAATGCAGCACCCACTCCATTGCCATGAATGCAGCAACCACCCCATTGCCATGAATGCAGCACCCTCTGTATTGCCATGAATGCAGCACCCACTCCATTGCCATGAATGCAGCACCCACTCCATTGCCATGAATGCAGCACCCACTGTATTGCCATGAATGCAGCACCCGCTGTATTGCCATGAATGCAGCACCCACTCCATTGCCATGAATGCAGCACCCTCTGTATTGCCATGAATGCAGCAACCACTCCATTGCCATGAATGCAGCACCCACCGTATTGCCATGAATGCAGCACCCACTCCATTGCCATGAATGTAGCACCCACCATATTGCCATGAATGCAGCACCCACCATATTGCCATGAATGCAGCACCCACCGTATTGCCATGAATGCAGCACCCACCGTATTGTCATGAATGCAGCACCCACCGTATTACCATGAATGCATTACCCACTCCATTGCCATGAATGCAGCACCCTCTGTATTGCCATGAATGCAGCACCCACTCCATTGCCATGAATGCAGCACCCACTCTATTGCCATGAATGCAGCACCCACCAAATTGCCATGAATGCAGCACCCACCATATTGCCATGAATGCAGCACCCACTCCATTGCCATGAATGCAGCACCCTCTGTTTTTCCATGAATGCAGCACCCACTCCATTGACATGAATGCAGCACCCACTCCATTGCCATTAATGCAGCACCCACCGTATTACCATGAATGCAGCACCCACTCCATTGCCATGAATGCAGCACCCACTCCATTGCCATGAATGCAGCACCCACTCCATTGCCATGAATGCAGCACCCACTCCATTGCCATGAATGCAGCACCCACTCCATTGCCATTAATGCAACAACCACTCCATTGCCATGAATGCAGCACCCACTGTATTGTCATGAATGCAGCACCCACCGTATTGTCATGAATGCAGCACCCACCGTATTGTCATGAATGCAGCACCCACCGTATTGCCACGAATGCAGCACCCAGTCCATTGCTATGAATGCAGCACCCTTTGTATTGCCATGAATGCAGCACCCACTCCATTGCCATGAATGCAGCACCCACTCCATTGCCATGAATGCAGCACCCACGTATTGCCATGAATGCAGCACCCTCTGTATTTCCATGAATGCAGCACCCACTCAATTGCCATGAATGCAGCACCCACCGTATTCCCATGAATGCAGCACCCACTCCATTGCCATGAATGCAGCACCCGATCCATTGCCATGAATGCAGCACATACAGGAGAAACTCCTGTGTTCTCGGCTGCCTCTTTAATTGAAGACTTCCTTTTACACAGGACGCCGCGTAAACAGGAAATACTCTTGTATCCTGTACGGCACTCGTCCCGTCTCCTCCAAGGCAGCCAGCATTTATATCTTTTGTGGCGCTCAGGGATTCGTTGGGGGCCACAAAAGATATATATATGTCAAAATTACCAGGCGAGCCGTCTGAAACCAGAACGCAGACTGCGATTGGCCCGCGGGCCGGACTTTGGACATGTCTTGTATATAGGGTTTTACCTACACAAACACAACCTTTGATGTTAAGGGCTTTATGTTTTTTACAGCCTAAATTGAATTTGAATGTTGACATTTTTTTCTAATCAAGTATGGCCTGGTGTCTTTTTTAAACAGTCATCAGTGGATGAGAAATGAGAAAATGAAAACCTGCATGTTATCTGCTTTACTCAGGTCTGTAGGGTTATATCAGGTGTTCCAGTTTTCTAGGGCACCTGAACTCCAACCTTACTGTTAAGCCCCGTACACACGATCGGATAACCTATGGATTTTCGTCCGATGGATTTTTCCATCGGATATCCGATGAAACTTTTTCCATCAGTCTTGCCCACACACCATCAGTCAAAAAACCGACCGTTCCAAACGCGGTGACGTAAAACACTCCGATGAGCCGAGAAAAATGAAGTTTAATGCTTCTGAGCACGCGTCGACTTGATTCTGAGCATGCGTGGGTTTTTGATCCGATGAACTTGCCCATAGACGATCGGAAATTCCCATCGGTTTTTTATCCATCGGAAAATTTTAAAACAAGTTCTATTTTTTACAACCGATGGAAAAAAGACCGATGGGTACCATACACGATCGGTTGGTCTGATGAAAACCATCCATCGGACGGTTTTCATCAGTCAAACCGATCGTGTGTACGGGGCTTTAGTTTCGCACACTTGTATAGGCTCCTTTCATGTATTAAAATAGCTTGCTCTGATTTCAATGCAGGCTTCTCACATTGTGCACTTGAAGCTGCAGCACATGGGATAGAGCCCCCATAATTGGTGTGATGAAGGACTTCCAACGTCATCTAGTCCTTTAATCTCCAGCCTTACTGTCTGCATAATACCTAAAAGCTGAATCTGTGATTTGGCGTGGGTGTGTAGTGGTCACCTTGCTGTAAGTTATTAGTTGAACCTGGGGTGAACCTGAACCTGAGGTGAACCTAGAGTTTACATACAGCCCCTATTATTTTAGTTAACCCTGCGCCTTCTGGTCTGGGATTGTATAGGTAGTTTTAGCTCAGGGCTCAATAACCAGCATAGGCTAGAGCCAGGTTAGGCATCTGACATCCACTTGGTAGTAAAATGTCCAGTTGGATGTCAGATTAGAAGCTACTAGGGAATAAAATGTAGAGTAGATAGGCTAGTCCTGAGTTACAGTGCCACACCACAGTTTATGCTGGTGAGAATCTGCGTTCTAGGCTGGTTGGACAATGGTTGTAGGATATACCCATCCCTGCTGATCATGTTTTCAGGTATTCAGCATCAAGACAGATGCTGCATTGTGATCATCCTCAGGGGCCCCTGTAGCTGGACTTTACTGCAACATTCATATAGAGGTATTCTTTTTTTATTAACTATATATACCCGGGTATATGAGCACAATTCCACAAGAACTCGCCTTCCTCTGGATCAACTGTGGGTATAGAATTAGGTATATGGGATTGTATTAGGCTTGTGCAATTCGTTTCGTAACGAATCAAAATTTGTCCGAATTTAGCAACTTTCGGACATTCGGAAGCATTCGAATTTCCGAACAAAGCAATTACGAATAAAACCGAATCCGAAATAAATTATATCGCAAATAGCGAATGCCCGAATGTCTTCGGCATAATTTGTTATGAAAAAAGTTACGAATGTACGAATCCATTCGAATCACAATAACACTCTGCTCTGCTCTCTGCTTCTCCCTCACCGTGCTGAGCTCCCTCTCAAAATGGTGTACAGGGGCGGAGGCTATAGCCGCATGTAAAAAACTAAAGTAAAATACGAGATTTCGAATCCATTCGAAGCACAATAACACTCTGCTCTGCTCTCTGCTTCTCCCTCACCGTGCTGAGCTCCCTCTCAAAATGGTGTACAGGGGCGGAGGCTATAGCCGCATGTAAACAACTAAAGTACAATACGAGATTTCGAATCCATTCGAAGCACAATAACACTCTGCTCTGCTCTCTGCTTCTCCCTCACCGTGCTGAACTCCCTCTCAAAATGGTGTACAGGGGCGGAGACTATAGCCGCATGTAAAAAACGAAAGTAAAATAGTAAAATACAAGATTTCGAATCGTTACAAATAACCGCTATGTATTTAGAAATGTACAAATCCACACATTAGGCATAATAGGCAGCGTTGTTGTGAGAGAGACACGGAAAATTACAAATCAACAAACCCAAAAAAAGTTACGAAAGTAGGAGTTGTGTCCAGAATCAACGAAAAACAATGTACTCTACCAAAAGTACGAATTATAAATCAACTAAAAATAAGGCTTACATTAATACGAATCATTCCGATTCAACAAAAAATGTCGCTTGCGAAAATACGAATTAGTCCGAACACGAAAAATCCCGTCTAGCAAAATTACGAACGATCACGAATCAACAGGACCGAAAAGAAACGAACCGAAACTAAACAAATTTTTCCCTTGTGCACAAGAAACAAACGTAAACAAAACAAATTTTTCCATTGTGCACAAGTCTAGATTGTATGATATTATTTTTTCTTTTTTTTTATGGTTGAACTGGATGGACTTGTGTCTTTTTTCAACCTGACTAACTATGTAACTATGTAACTCATGTTGGACTTTGTTGTTAATACCTGTTTGTACATTGGGTTTATGTGCTATTATTAATCTTTTCATATATAAAGCTCACATTATTTCCATACTGATGTGCATTTGTATACATAATGTATAATTAAATTACTGGTTTATTTCCCAGGAAGAGAATACCCTCTGCTCACAGAGGCCCTTTCCTGGATGGAGGCACTGCCAACTTTATTATCAAACCCACTCGTTCTGCTCTGGTTCTCCTATTTTCCTACAGGTTTAACACAATATCCTGTTTGTGGAAGGGCCATTTGTCACAACACCCCGAAAAGAGAGCTACATTTGCAAAAATCTTGCCAAGTGTCCACCCACTGCCAAGTGTCCACCCAGGGTGGAGGACACTTGAGAGAAATACTGAGGCATGGTGATGTGATGTTTTCAGAAAGCAGAAATGTTTCAGAAATGTACAGCACTAGGGATGAGCCGAACACCCCCGGTTCGGTTCGCACCAGAACATGCAAATGTTTGGGGACCCGGGTCCTGCCCCAGGGTACATGTATCAATGCAAAAAAAAGTTTTAAAAACGTCTGTTTTTTTGGGAGAAGTGATTTTAATGATGCTTAAAGTGAAAAAATAAAAGTGAAATATTCCTTTAAATATCGTACCGGGGGGGTTTCTTTAGTATGCCTGTGATGTGGCGCCTGTTTCCCTTGTTTAGAACAGTCCCTGCACAAAACGACAATTCTAAAGGAATAAAAGTCATTTAAAACTACTTGCGGCTTTAATGTAATGTCTGGTCCCGGCAATATGGATGAAAATCATTGAGAAAAACGGCATGGGTAACCCCCCCCCCCCCAGCCCATTACCAGCCCCTTTGCGTTATGTATATATATTAAGGGGAACCCCGCACCCAAATTGAAAAAAGGAAAGGCGTGGGGCCCCCAGGCCCTATATACTCTGAACAGAAGTATGCAGGCGGTGCAAACAAGACAGGGACTTTAGGTTTGTTCTTAAGTAGAATCTGTTTGAAATTTTGAACTGGTACATTTTTAAAGTGTATCTCCAGCCAAAAAATCTATTTTTAAGCTTTTTGGAAAACATAGGGAAGGGTTATCACCCCTGTAACATTTGTTTTGCTTTCTGTGCACCTGTTCAGAAAATTTCACCTCACTTTCTGTCCCAATGACAATTGGTTTTTGAAAATTTGGGGTTTTTAGTGAAACAAGGATTGGTGATAAAGCATAAGTGGAGAGGAGACACATTTTTCCCATATTAACTCTTACAGGAGAGAATTTCCCTTCCTAGGGGTAGATTTCCTCTCACTTCCTGTTGTCTCCCTCCGTTTGCAAGTAGGAGTCGTTTGTAAGTTGGATGTGTGAAAATAGGGGCCTGCCCTATATATTTTGCAGAAATTTGGGCCTTAGGTGTTGGTGTTGCCACAACACTGTAAGGCCTCACAGTTACTCTTGGTGGGCGCAGGAACGGGCCCTGCTGTGAAATATTAGATCAAGAATTGTAATTAAATGCCCCTGTTGAACAGGGGCAGAAAAACTGGGCCTTAGTCACGGGTGCTGGTGCCACAACACTGCAACCCCTCACAGAAACTCTAGTTGGAGCGCATGAATGAGCCCTGCTGCAAATTATTGAAGCAAAAATTGTAATTACACGCCCCTGTTAAACAAGGGCAGAAAAATTGGGCCTTAGGCACTGGTGCTGGTGCCACAATACTGCAACCCCTCACAGAAACTCTAGTTGGAATGCATAAATGAGCCCTGCTGCAAATTATTGGAGCTAAAATTGTAATTACACACCCCTGTTAAACAGGGGCAGAAAAATTGGACCTTAGCCACTGGTGGCGGTGCCCAGAACCCAAAATGTTCTTACAAGCTATCAGCATGAACATTGAGGAGGAAGAGGATGGTCACTCAGCATAACAGGATAGTCACTCAGCATCAACATAGGCAGTCTTGAAGGGATCTCATATTCAAAAAAACTTATTCGGTTACATCAGCATCAGGTGCTTGGTAGCTGGGGATCCAAGACTGATTCTTTTTTATGAAGGTCAGCCGATCGACCGATTTGGTGGACAAGGCGCACCCTGTGATTGGTTACAAAGCCTCCAGCAGCACTGAACGTGCATTCCGAAAGAACGCTGGATGCAGGACAGGCCAGTAGCTCAATTGCATACTGTGCAAGCTCTGGCCAGTGATCCATCCTCAAGACCCAGTAACCCAGAGGATTTTCGGTGGAAAAGGTGTCCAAGTCTGATCTTGCCCCTAGGTATTCCTGCACCATGTGAATCAGACACTGGTGATGGTTGCTGGAACCGAACATACCTTGGGGCTGTGGACTAAAAAATTGTTTGAACGCACCTTCTCCACCGCTCCTTCTGTGACTGACCGAAGCCTCAGCAACACGTTGTCAGGACCAGGAATTTGTAACCTCCCAGGCTCTTGAAAACGCATTGCACAAACCTTTCTGCAAGGCCTCCCGAAGATGTTTCATCCTCTGCTCCCTCTGCGACAGCAAGATAAGGTCCTCAACCTTACCCTTGTAACGTGGATCAGCCAGTAATGATCCCTCTCCTTGATTCCATGAATACAAGAATCCTTCCGCAGGCTTTGCAGGATCAGGTAGGCCATGCAGCGTAGGTTTGCTGAGGCATTTGGTCTGGAGTCCTCTGGGTCACTAAGGACGACATGATCCACAGCCATCTCCTCCCAGCCACGTACAAGTCCATGGTTTTCTTGGGACTGTAAATGATCCCTTGAAGACTGTTGCTGATGCTGAGTGCTAGGCTCCACCTCTATGCTGACACAATCCTCCTGGTCCTCTTCCTGTGTGATTGGCAGGCCAGCAGGAACAGTGTGGCTCCTGTCCCCCAAGCACACCAGCTCAAGCACGCATGGCATCTTTTTGCCTGCGTACTTGCGTAGCCCCTTGAACGCCTACGGAGCACCGCTGGTTCCGAGGACAAGCGGGCACCAGGGGAGCGTGCCCGTGGGTCCCACGGACTCGATGTCCGCCAACGACCCGTGATTGCTGTGTACAGGGGCAGAACGGGGAACTGAGTATGTAAACAAGGCAATTCCCCGTTCTGCCTAGTGCCATGTCAGAGATCTTCTGTTCCCAGTCATCGAGAACAAGGATCTCTGTCATGTCCTAGGTAGCCCATCCCCCCTACAGTTAGAACACAACCAGGGAACACAGTTAACCCCTTGATCGCCTCTAGTGTTAACCCCTTCCCTGCCAGTGACATTTATACAGTAATCAGTGTCTTTTTTTAGCTCTGATCACTTTATAAATGTCACTGGTCCCAAAAAAAGTGTCAAAAGTGTCCGATCTGTCCGCTGCAGATCGCCGCCATTACTAGTAAAAAAAATAATAATAAAAATGCCATAAATATATTGCTTATTTTGCAGATGCTATAACTTTTGCTCAAGCAAATCAATATATGCTTATTGCGATTTATTTTTACCAAAAATATGTAGAAGAATACATATTGGCCTAAACTGATGAAGAATTTTTTTTTTAATTTTGGGGGATATCTATTATAGTAAAAAGTTAAAAATATAGTTTTTTTTTCAATTTTTTTTATTTTATTTTTGTTTATAGCGCAAAAAATAAAAACCACAGAGGTGATCAAATACCACCAAAAGAAAGCTCTATTTGTGGGAAAAAAAAAAGGATATAAATTTTGTTTGGGTACAGAATCGCATAACCGCGCAATTGTGAGTTAAAGTGACGCAGTGTCGTATTGCAAAAAAGGGCCTTGTCATTAAGGGGGCAAATCCTTCAGGGGCTGAAGTGGTTAAACCATTTTTCTTGGTTTTTAATAGCCAGTGAAAGTTTGTGGGTCAAAATAAAGAACTTATGCCAATCTTAAGGGGAAAAAGTTTGTTGGAGATCCTTTTCCCAAAACTTCTTGTAAGGGGGAAAGTCTGGATAAACTGAAGCCAGGATTATTGCGTACAAATGGAAGCCCGCGTGTGTCTGAGGATCCTTCTGTAAAGTTAGGGATTTGATGGATGAATTTTAAATGTTCTTAGTCTTATTTTTCTTTAAACAATAAACAGGGTTAGATTCTGTGAGTGTTCCTGGAGTCTTTCTTTGAACTGTATGACTAGAACACTGTAGGGGGTGTATGAGACCCTGGAGTTGCTGATCACTGCACTCTGAAGCCTTGTACACACAATCAGATTTCCTATGGATTCTAATCCGATGGATTTTTCCATCGGAAACCCGATGAAACTGACTTCCATCAGTCTTGCCTACACACCATCAGTCAAAAAAACCGACCGCACCAAAACGCCGTGACCTACAACACGTACGACGGCACTATAAAGGGGAAGTTCAAATCTAATGACGCCACCCTTTGGGCTGCTTTTGCTGATTGCGTGTTACCGTGTGTTAGTAAAAGTTTGGTGAGAGCCGATTTGCGCTTTTCAGTCTCCGTGATTTTCAGATCGTTTTCTGTGTTTCAGTTTGTGCTTGTGGGTTCGTATTTGTCATTCAGTGCGTGCAGTCAGGTCGTTACTGTTTTGCAGTGCCTTCTTGGCCGCTCGTTACTGTTTTTCAGGTCGTTCTTCTCAGGCCTTGCTGTTCCTCAGTGTGTTCTGTTTGAGTTCGTTCTGATCAGCCGACCGGTTTAAAGCCATGTTGGAAGTACGTTCTCGACGTAGAGCTTGTGCTGTGTATGGGCTTGGTGTTGCGGTTAACACTGTAACCCGAGTTCAGTCCATGAACAGGGTGAGGAGGAGTTCATGGACCAAGAATTGGTTGCTCCAGCGGGACCAATGCTCTCATATGTCTCTGCTGCGGGAAATCCAGGAGAATAATCCTGATGATTTCAGGAATTATCTCCGAATGACGGACCCCGTTTTTCACCGTCTGTTGGATTTGCTGTCCCCCTATATCACGAGGCAGGACACTGTGATGCGCCAGGCCATCACTGCCGAGCAGAGGCATATTGCCACGTTAAGATACCTGGCGACTGGGAGAAGCTTGCAGGACCTTAAGTTCTCGACAGGCATCTCCCCCTAGGTTCTTGGGATCATTATCCCTGAGACGTGTTCTGCCATCATTCAAGTCATGCAGAAGGACTATATTAAGATAAGTTTTCTCCTTCAACATCACATTCTATGTTTTCAATGTTTGCTAATGTATTGTATTTCTTTCATCCTTCCCAAATTACCATGATTGTAATATGCTGGGAATGACCCCTTTCTGCCCATGCATGTTTTTACTTTAAAAAGCTAATTTTTTTGCCTACATGCCTATTTCCCTTTACTAACCTCTCCAGCATGCTATCCTGGGCGAAAACACACCTAGCCTAGTCTGTTCTTAACAATGTTTTTTGTCAGCGCCATTGTAGTTTTGAACCCCTCACCCCCCTAAAATGTGTCCAAATGTTTTATTGCACATTCAAGTTCAGCAGAGTGGTAGAGCCTTTTGTTGCGGGGCACAAAATCAGCTTTAACCCCCTCCCCCCCCCTTATAATTTGTTCTAATGGCCTATCAGCGGGGGTGAGTCATCTGATAAGTGGGCCTTCTATTTTTGTGTTTAAATACTCCTTCAAATCAATGTAAAGCCTCTTACACACGGTCGGACTTCCATCTGACTTTTCCCTGGATTTTTGTCCGAACGGAGTTGGCCGGGCACACCCATAGCATACACACCACAGAACTTTTCTGCAAACTTTCTCAAAACTTTTTGCAACATCACGTGTTTTTTCTGCTCTTTTCTGCTCTTTACCGCCACCCTTTGGTCAACTTCTGCTATTGTTGGTTGATTTTAACATTAGTTGTTTTGTCCATCGGACAAAAGTCCTATGGTTTTCTGTACACACGGTCGGACTTTGCTCCATCGGACTTTTGTTGGGCAAAAGTTTGTCCATTTGCAGACCCAACTTTTGTCCGATGAAAACAAGAAAAAGGCAAAAAAAGTTTGTCCGATGGAGCGTACACACGGTCGGATTGTTGGTCCAACTTGCTCAAAATGAAGTTTGTTGGCCAAAAGTCCGACCGTGTGTACGGGGCTTTATACTGACGTTGGCCAATAATGTATTTGTGTAATCTGCTTGCAATGTAATGTGCAAAAGTACTAATTTTATTTTTTTCTTTGACTCCACAGTTTCCTTCATCGCCACAGGAATGGCAGACTGTGGCCTCCCAATTTGCCCAGCGGTTGGACTTCCCCAACTGCGGAGGGGCAATCGATGGGAAGCACGTCCACATAGTGCCCCCACCCCCTTCGGGGTCATACTATTATAATTATAAAGGTTTTAATAGTATAGTGTTAATGGCGGTGGTGTCGGCACGCTATGAGTTCCTGTATGTGGATGTGGGGAAGAACGGCCGGATGTCCGATGGTGGAGTCTTTGCACAGACGGAGTTTGCTCACCGTCTGCAGTCTGGGGGCCTGGCACTGCCTCCAGATGAAGAGAACGTGGATGTACTTCCTTTTGTGTTTATCGCGGATGAAGCCTTTGGACTGGGACCACACCTGATGTGGCCGTTTCCCCAAAGGAACCTCACCCGGGACAGGAGGGTTTTTAATTACCATCTGGCCAGAGCCCGGAGGATTGTTGAGAATGCCTTCGGGATAATGGCCAGCCGGTTCCACCTGTTTCAGACAGCCCTACACATGGCGGAATACAAACTTAATCACATAATCTTAATCTGCTGCATACTGCACAATTTTCTGAGAGAATACTCTACTTCCTATATCTCTACTGTTGGGCCTGAGGCCGGTCTTTCTGAGATGAACATCATGACAGGCCTGGACACTGGCCCTACTGGCTTGGCCCCCCAAAGCGCCCATGAAGTACGTGATAAATTCGTTGAGTACTTCACGGGTAGGGGGGCCATCACAATGCCAGACCATATCTGATCCTTTTATAAATAAAAATAAATAAATAAAAATAATTAGTTCAAAAACTTGTTTTTTCAATCTTGCTATTTTATTTTTTTCTTATGTGTCTCCCAGGTTATCATAGTACACTTTGTAGTAGTACCAAGTGTATTTGTCTTTAGTAAATAGCCACAATAGTCACATTAAAAAACCTGAACTTTGACATTTTCTATAACTGCTATTGAGCATAGAAAGAACAAGCCACACATTGTTGAGTGTCCAAAATGTTTTTATTCTGTGCACAACATGTGCGTTATTATAGTATTTTCAAAATACAATCTTTACAATTTGGGCTCCAAATTGTGGAGATATTTGAATTTTTATTTATTTTTGGTGTGCATAAACATGCATGGGTCAAAAAAGCAAACATAGAAAAACAATGGAGCTTACAAAGTTCAACCTTAAAAAGATAAACCAGAGATGGGGTGATGTCACCCCTGAACCATCCCAAATTTGAAGATGCACCCAGTTTGTCTGGCAAAATGGGTATTTTCATCCTGATCCCATGGCTAAAGTCAACATGTGCTATCTGCCATCATGGGGGATCAATGGTCATGTTTTGGGGGTGCAAACCCTTCCTCTCACCTACTTAAGTAACGAGGAAGAGGTTGCACCCACAAAACAGGGACATAGATATCCTGTGACGGCAGATAGCACATGTTGACACACTGTGTGCATCTTCAATTTTTGGCTTGTGGTAAAACAAGTGAAAATTTTGGAAAACAAAAGATAAAAAATAACAGGGGGGGGGGTCAGACTATTCGCCCCAAAATATCAATGATGTTTTTATATTTTTGCTCAATCACATTCATCCTATTCCTCATAATGTCCATTTCACTACTACATTCCATTATTTCTTGAATAAGGATTTGGGCACTAGCACTTGATAATGGAGTAGTAGGAGTTTCTGACACACCACCATGTTCATCCCCTAAAACCAAAAAGTTATTTAGAAAGATTCAGGCCTACATCTCTTTTTACGTGAAGATGTGGTGACAGACACTGACCTGTTGTGGTGACAAGCTCCACCTCTGCTTCCTCCACCTCTCCTTCCTCCACCTCTGCTTCCTCCACATGCTGATCTTGGGGTCCTTTTGGATCGTGGGGTTCTTTCTGTGGTCTGTGCTTCCTAGGTTCCTCAGATTGGTGTCCTCCCAGTCTCCTCTCCCCTATGAGAATGAAACAAAAAAAGGGTATCCTTTAGCACACAGAGATTGGAGGGCAAAAATGGTAAACATTGCTTGGAAGTGGGGTACAATTGTTTGTTTTGGCAGAGTTCCAAGATGAACAGATGTGATTTTGGGAAATCAACAAAGCAAGAATACTTTCAGTTTTTGTCAAAAATAACACACATGGAGACACCCCAAAGTATCCACTGGAGCACCTGTGTGTGACACCCTAAAAAGGTTGTTCTGGTGGCCCACACTATAGTGTTCCGGAGTCAAGATGTGTAACCAGCTGCTTGAGTGTCCTCTCCTTTACACAGAATCTAGTTTAGCATTTAACAATCTACTTACTTGCAACAATGTTTATAAACGTTGTTTTCAGACAAATAGGCATGACCACATGTGGTTTACGTGTATCTGTGAAATACATGTGATTTTTTAGACAATCGCTGTTAACGACGAAACATTACCAAAAATGTGGCCACTCAACTTTTAACAGGAAAGTTGCCATTTTACAATGTGAAACCAGTCAATCCAAGCACATGGAGCAAAACATGCAAGAATACATATTATAATTTGAAAAAACACAGTAAAAATAAAAGCTTACTTTTTTCAATGCTTTTTCTAAGCTTCCTATACTGCTCCGGCTCCCTCAGCTTCAGGTCAGACCACCTTTTACGGAGCTGCTCCTTGGATCTCCTGACCCCAAATTTATGGTACAGACTCCTCGCCACTTTGTCCATGATTTTAGACTTCCTGAGATTAGGGGTGTCGTATGGCCCATGCTTCCCATCATAATCCCATCATAATCTTTCCTCCGCAGGATGTCCACCATCTCTGCCATCTCAGCAAATGACATATTAGTCGCCTTGTATCTTTTAGTCCTGGATTGGGACGTTCCCGCCTCTGGGCTTTCCTCGTCTGTACTTAACCACTTCTCCACCAAGGACGTCATATGACGTCCTTGACTTTGAGGTGGGATATCTGAATGATGCCTGCAGCTACAGGCATCATTCAGATATCATTCTGTCGGGCCGGCGATTCTCTGCACCATAAGAACAATCATAGCGGCGGTTCCGCTGCTTGATCGTTCTTATAGGCGGCGGGAGGGGACATCCCCCCTCCCGCCGCCATCCAGTGCTTCTCCGGGCTCTCCCGTGCCATTGGGGGCCCGGAGAACGAATCGGCCTCCAGGTCACCAGTCATCTCTATGACCGTCGGAGCACCGGGCGCGACGTTGTGACGTCACGCCCGGTACCCGGAAGTAAACAAAGCCGCAATTGCGGCTGTCAGCATGAGATCAGTGAATTTTTTTTCACCGATCTCATGCATTCCAGCCTGGAGGAGAGATGTGGGGTCTTATTGACCCCGCATCTCTCAATAAAGAGGACCTGTCACACACATTCCTATTACAAGGGATGTTTACATTCCTTGTAATAGGAATAAAAGTGATCAAAAAAATAAATATGTAAAAAAAAGTGTCAAAATAAAAAGAAAGTAGTAAAATAAAAAATAAAATGAAAATTTTTTTTTTTTAAAACGCCCCTGTCCCCGGTAGCTCGCGCTCAGAAGCGAACACGCATGTGAGTCCCGCCCACATATGAAAACGCCGTCCAAACCCCACATGTGAGGTGTCGCCGCGTGCGGTAGAGTGCAAGCAATAAGTCTAGCACTAGACCTCCTCTGTAACTCGAAAATAGTAACCTGTAAAAAAAATTAAAGCGTTGCCTATGGAGATTTTTAAGTACCGAAGTTTGGCGCCATTCCATGAGTGTGCGCAATTTCAAAGCGTGACATGTTAGGTATCTATTTACTCGGCGTAACAGCATATTTCACATTATACAAAAAAATTGGGCTAACTATACTGTTTTGTTATTTTTTAATTCGTGAAACCGTTTTTTGTCCCCAAAAAAGGCGTTTGAAAAATTATTACGCAAATACCGTGCAAGATAAAAAGTTGCAATGACCACCATTTCATTCCCTAGGGTGTCTGCTAAAAAAAATATATATAATGTTTGGGGGTTCTGATTAATTTTCTAGCAAAAAAATTATGATTTTTACATAAAGGAGAGAAGTGCCAGAATAGGCCCGGTGGAGAAGTGGTTAATAATAAAGCCCGCACCTGTGTCACCGCCATGTCGTCGTCTCCCACTGTGCACCAAACGAGAAGAGGCGGGAAATTCAGAAAAAGACCGTCATGGGCGGGCGACGCAGGCGGAGTTTCACGCATGCGCAGGGCATATAAATGGTAAACGAGGTTGTGGTTGCGCGGAGTAAGGACGACCGGAAGTGCCAAATAAATCCTACTAAGGTAAGTAAGAAACTTGGGGCATCAGTGGCCTATACTGGTTCATGATTGTAAAGGCCTATATTGGGAGAAGATTAGGACAATTGAAGCTGACCTACTGTTTTTGTATTGTGTTTTATCTTGCAGAAAGAACTATGCATAAATTACATGAGCCAGACATTATGCTCTTATTTATTGAAAAATACAAGGAAATGCGCAACTTATGGGAGATAAAACATAGTTCATAATACTGTACGACGAAGGGCAACAATTGGACAATTAGCGGAATATATGAAGACCTGGGTCCCAGAGGCAGACTATACAATGATGAACAATAAGATAAACAACATGAGAAATGCGTACAAAAAACGCTACAAAGATGTCCGCGCTTCAAGGAGATCAGGAGCAGCAGCAGGCGAAGTAGTTCAGCCCAAGCTGTGGTACTACAAGCATCTGCAATTTCTTGACGACCAGATTGAGGCCAGGGAATCCCTTTCCACCCTTCCCTCAACCCTTCCTTCCACCCTTCCCTCAACCCTTCCTTCCACCCTTCCCTCCAGCGTTCCTTCCACCCTTCCCTCCAGCGTTCCTTCCACCCTTCCCTCCACCCCTGCAGAGGGGGAAGAGGGGCCACCTGAGCTTGAAGAGCCGGATCTGCGCATCTTCAGCCAGGTATAGTATTTTCAAACATATTTATTGGCCTCAAACTATTATTGTGAAATAGATCTATTATTCACAAATTAAATAATGAAATAAAGAAATAAAAAAAAGGGGCCAGAAATGATTGGTACAGTATCTAAAAAAGCGGGGGTCAGAATGAGACTCTTTTCTATTTATTAACATTCAAATTGCAGCAGTCATGAGATGAAAATTGTGTGTGATTGATTCAACCCCAAAAAAAACGATGTCCCTTTTTTCTACACAGGATGAGCTCAGCCAGGAGGAAGAGGCTCCGGAATGTGGCAGCCAGGAGGAGGCAGGGGTGAGTGGCAGACAGGAGGAGGCCGGCCCAAGTGGCAGGCAGCAGGAGCCCAGGCCAAGTGGCAGCACCCAGTCCCAAGTGGCTCCCCTCCACGTCAGACCCCCAAAAAACTGGCGGATGACACAGGTGGAGGAGGAGTCACTTAAGATGATCAAGGATGCTGCTGCCATAATGAGGGCCCCCCTCAACCCTGTTGAGGGCTTTAGCGCCTACCTGGCAGAGAAACTCATGAAACTTGAGGAGGGACACCGTGCCCTCTGTGAGCACCTGATCTATACTGCCATTCACACGGAGGGGAAGGGGCAGCTGACAGAGGGCACACATCTCTGCCATCTGGCCCATCCTTCTCCTCCTTCTCCTCCTCCTCCTGCCACATTACCACAGACAGAGCCACAGGCTGCAAGGGGGCGTGGATGGGGCCGTGGAAGAAATGCTGCAAAGAAGCGTGGAGGGAAGGCTACAAGGAAGACCAGAAGGTGATTCCCTGGCTTCAAGCTGCTCTGCCAGAGGTTGCAGTTTGTAGGAGTACCATTAAAAAGAAGAAAACAATGCGCTGCATTAAACGAGGCAATAATTTGCAGAATGACGAATGTGCTCTCTCCATTAGGAACGCTAGTTTTACCAGAACGAGCGCTCCCGTCTCATAATTCAGTCTGAGCATGCGTGGGTTTTTTATCCGATGGACTGGCCCATAGACGATCGGAATTTGCTATCGTTTTTTTTTCCATCGGATAAATTTAAAACATGTTCTATTTTTTCACACCGATGGAAAAAAGACCAATGGGGCCCATACACGATCGGTTTGTCTTATGAAAAAGTCCATCGGACTGTTTTCATCGGTAAAACCGTTCGTGTGTACAGGGCTTGAATCTTCAGCATACTGCCAGCACAGGGTTTTTTATTCTTTGTTGCAGCACAAAGGTACTTTAGCATAATCAAAAATACTCACACAGCTATTACTGTCTATGCAGCCTGTCTGTTTTACACAAATAATAAAGAAACCTTTATTGGGATTTAATTGTAGACACATGAACTGAAATTGAAAATGAAAAATATTTTGAAGTAATGTAGAGGTGGAGGATTAAGTGGTACACTGATTCAGAGTGTCATAGTCACCAACCAGTAGATATTGCAAGCTATTTAAATGGCAATGTTAGTTGACTGGCAGTGACACATTACTCTGCCATTACTTTTACACAAGTTATGAACCAACAGTTCTTTGAATCCACATTCTTCCTACTACATTTATTTCTGGTGGTGATAGCACTTAAATGTTATGAATGTTATTTTTCAATGATACCTTCCCTACCATACTTCTTTCTAAATTATGATCATATTTTTAAATAGTTGGCTGCTTTCCAAAATGGTATCAGCATAATGTACTTTTTATATTTTGATAGCATGTGTGGAAATTGAACATCTGATGCAGAAAGACACCAAAGTTAATCGCTGTATAGCTAAAACTGCCAAATAAATATTTTTTGTCACTTTCACTTGATAGTCAAAATATATCAGTGCAATAAAAAAACGTTGCTTTTGTGTTAAGATGTATCGGGGAAAAATACAGGCACATCACATTGTTGGCCAACAATAACAATCTTATTTTTTATTTTTATTTTTTTATTGCAAGTGGCTTAAAGTTTTTAGATCTCTGTATACAGTATAACTTCCAAAACACCCCAGGACACTAAAACCAAAGAAAGCATTTCTCCTCATCACCCATCCCACCCCAACCCATGATGATACACACTTTTCTATAGCTTTATCACCACTCTAGTGGTTCCTTTCAGTGTGAGCACATTGGGACACTCCTCATTCTGAATGGCTGCTCAAATGTATGTGCAATTGGGTCACCAAGATTTGAGGGGAGTTGTTACTCAAAGTATATACTGGACCATTACCATACCATATCCATGTTAAGAGTTTTTTTAAATAGTATTTCACTAGTACTTGCCCTACAAATGTGCACAAAAGCTGAGCTACATAGTACACTTAGCTGTGTTTTTTAACACCTTTACGCCGACCACCTCCCAGTTGTTTAAGAGTTCTAAAAGCTGAGAGCAGGAAGAGGGCATTTGGGGTAATGTGACCGCTGTGATTGGCTGACATGATCAGAAAGCTCCAGATCGTAAGTATGCATCTGGAGCTTATCAATCCCTGCCAGCTACCATGCTGGAAATGTGCAGGAAATGTGTTCTCAGCCCGGTGAGTTGTTTACACAGGGCCGCTCAGCGTTTGGGCCCACCTGCCGAAAGGCCCCATATATGGTTGCGGCTGGCGTGAAATGATTAATACTGATAATGCAAAAAATCTGAGAAAAACGCTTGGACAGCCGCACTCCAAAAAAGGTTATTTTATTTAAAACAAAAGCACAAATAACATGCCAAAGCAAAAAAAAACAGCAAGTATGAGCTAATGGTTAATACTGATAATGTAATATCCAATTCATTGTCCTGCAAGAAACCCATTGGTGTCTAAAGGAACATTGTCTATAATACATCTAGTAGAAGTGTTTATACAAATGTATCGAAACCCCCCCAAAAAAATATACATATATATATATATATATATATATATATATATATATATGTATGTATATATGTATGTATATATATATGTATATATATATGTATCTATATATATATATATATATATATATATATATATATATATATATATATATTTCAGCTTACCTGTCCCTAGATGTGGAGGCTACATTTGTTTTCTTTTTTATATTTTGTTCCTGTATTTCCAGCTGCTGATCCTGCCAATGAGATACTTCCTAGAATGACCACCCTTACTTATTTTATTGTGTCTATGGAGAAGCAGCATTGTCACCCTAGGCTGCTCTCCTGATTTAGATTACAAACACCTCATCCTCTCTTCATCTATATTACATAAGGGTTCTGTAGGTCAACGAAAATAGCTGAGGAAGCTGATAACATTGTTTAAGATATGAATTTAGTCCACAGAAAGTTACAAACCCACTGGAATTCTGTCATGATAAACAGGCAATAAGTTAAAAAAATTCTTCTCAAGTTTAGATATCCTTTAGTTTCAATACTCTTGTAGCACTACCCATGTAGGAGCCACGGGATTAGATGGGTTCATGGTTCTCTGTTTTTTGTTCTTTGCCTTAACCTCTTCAAGCACTTCCGCCCCCCTGATACACTAGCTTAGATACAAAAATCATGCAATATCATAGAAAATCACAGAAGCCAATACTTAGTACCCACTAGTAGTACTATATTAAAAAAAACTGGCACTGAACCAGTTAGTAAAAAGCAAACTGAATATATTGTCACCTGTTATGGTTGGTAACCAAGTAAGCACAGAAATTAATTAACAATGGTAATAACACAATTTGACAAATAGGGTGATTAGTAATAAAGACTAGGCATAAGGTGACACTTAGCTTCCAGATCAGTGTAAACAATAGCAAGGTCAGCTAAAACGTGGCAGTGAGCAGTAATAAAGCTTAATTTACCAAACACAAGAACTATGCTGCCAATGTGCTATATTGGCGACTATGCTGGGCCTAGACTGACTGTATGTGCACTGTCCATAGAAATGAAGTAAAGGGAAGAAGGGAATAAAGGGTAATTGCAGAATGGTTTTACAGGAGGGCAGTCCTTTATGCTGTTTTTCTGCCGGCTACAGGTGGGGCCCTTGATGCACTTAATGACGGTTTTGATAAACCAGCAAAGGTTTGGTATAGGTCCTTCATAGGTGCAGTATACATCTTGCCTCCAGTAACTCAGTCTCTGCGAGCAGTGTGAACAATGGGCAGTGCCCTCACACCAGTCCTTGTGCTGTGGCCGTAAACTCTCGCTGAAGAAAGAGAGACTCCCTAAGTCTCTCCACAGAATGCCTCTGAAGATTCAGTGGTGGGAAGTAGACGGTGAGAGTAAAATCTGGGTCAGTATAATGACATCAGCAGATGTTCTCTTATTGGTTCCTTCAGGCCAAGAGAGAGTGTCTAACTGAACAGTCTCAGAAAAGCAGCTCAACTCCTCCTCCTTGATTAAGTTTCTCTTAGGAATTAAAGTGCAAAGGGTCTTCCCAGACTTCAAATCCCATGATCCTTGGTGTTCTACACAGGAATCCATAGGCCTTTCTGGCTAGAGTTCTCACTTTGCTGACTAGCAACAACAAAATTCAGCATAACAGCTTAAAATTAAAGTAAACTGATGGTAAAAGAGGGAAATGTCTCCTTAATCATTAAGGAGTCCAGCACCTGGCTACTCTTTCTACGACAATAATTGACCAGCAGGTCGCTCACCAATTTATTCATGGTAGTTTTAAAGAACACTATAGTAAATGTGAAAAATGTTCATTTAAACTCACCTTGGTGGTAATCGATCTGATATGCAACTCTTGTTTAATTCTTGCATTACCTGTCAATGGCTCTGAAAGTAATCCTACAAAACTTTAAGCGAACACTCTAAATCCCTGATTCTCAGCATTACTTTTTTGTAGTTCTCAATGTAAGAGGTTGCAAGCACACCCAAAAGCACTGAAAAAATCTTCTTTAAAGTGTATTTCTGTCTAGTCAAAACTTGTTATTCAGTCCAGTGTGCTTTCTCATCTGCATCCCTTTTGGGAATATTCACACCCTGTGTTTAAAATAAATTAGAGATGCGTGTGAAGAATTATGGAGTAAGCTGTGGGCTGGAGAGATAGATTTGGGTGTCATCAGCGTAGAACTGTGTCAGGAACCATGAAACAGACGGAGACAGAAAATGCAGTAAAAATCACAGCTTTTAATAAAATGGTAAAAATGGTACAACTGGTAAACACAGTCAAAAAATAGCCAGAACGGGTAGTTAGAACAAGCCAGGAAATCAGGAAGCTAGAGATCTGCGTAGTCAGAGGCAGCAGACAGGATCAGGAACCAGAAGGGATGTCAGCCAGGCAAGTCTTCAACAGGAACACAGCAGAAAGTCACTAGATATGTTGACCAAGGCAAAAGCATTAAAGAAATGAACCAGGCAGTTTAAATAGCCAGGAGGGGCTGGCTGTGGGCTTTACTGACAAGCAGAAGATGATCAACAGGTGAGCCACTGTAGAACCATTAGTACTGGCAATTAACCGACAGCTGAGCTACCTGAGCACTGAGAAGGAAGGGCTGAGAGCCCAGCCCTGAAAAAAATGATATTGAAAGCCATGGGAGGCTATCAACTGACCCAGGGATGAGGTGTAGATTGAGAATATGAGGGGTCCAAGAACAGAACCTTTGGGGACGCTGGAGAAAGGAAGAGGAGAGGAGGAAGTAAAATTGTGATGCTGAAGGTGCGGTGGGATAAGTAGGTTGAGAACTAATGAAGAGAGCAGTCACAGAGACAAAAGGAGTGGAGTTTTTGAGGAGGAGGGTGTGGTCCACTGTGTCAAAGGCAGCAGAAAGGTCCAGGAGCAGGAGTACAGAATAGTGTCTATTGGTTTTAGCCATTAGTAGATCATTTGTGAGTTTTAGGAGAGCAGTTTCTGTGGAGTGTTGAGGGCAAAATGCAGACTGAGGGAATCAAGAAGGTGATTTTTTTTCGATAAGATGGTCACTCAGTCAGATGTTTGACAGGAGTTTGGAGGAAAAGGTGAGCAAGGATGGGGTTAAGTTGTTTAGATTGGTGGGGTCCAATTAGGGATTTTTAAGTATGGGAGTGACTAGTGTGTGTTTTAGAGCAGTGGTCATCAACCCTGTCCTCAGGGCCCACTAACAGGCCAGATTTTATGTATTACCTTGGGGAGATGCAGACTAGAATACTGCAATCACTGAGCAGAAAATGATATCACCTGTGTAATATTTCAGTTACCTTGCAAACCTAGCCTGTTAGTGGGCCATGAGGCCTGGTTCACACTGGGGCGACAAACGCTCCGACATTGGGAGCTCATGTCGCATGACGTGTGAAAATCAATGTTTCCCTATGGGAGCCGTCCTAACTGGTCCCACACATGTCGGTCCGACTTTGAAAATGCTCCCTGTACTACTTTGGTCCGACTTTGATCCGACTTCAGCCCATTGACTATCATTGAAGTCAGATCAAAGTCGGACCGCAGTCTTGCATGGTCCGACTTTGGCATGCGACTTGTGCTCTCCTGCTCTTGAGGGGGAACTCCAGGCCGAATTTTAAATAAAACCCGGCGTGAGTTCCCCTCCGGGAGCATACCAGGCCCTTGGGTCTGGTCTGGATTTGAACGGGCGCCCCTACGCCGAAAATGCGGCGTGGGGGTCCCCCCAAAATCCAAACCAGACCCTTATCCGAGCACACAACCTGGCAGGCCGCAGGGGAAGAGGGGGGACGAGAGAGCGGCCCCCCCTCCCTCCTGAACCGTACCAGGCCGCATGCCCTCAACATGGGGGGTTTGGTGCTCTGGGGCAGGGGGGCGACCTGCGGCCCCCCCACCCCAGAGCACCCTGTCCCCATGTTGATGAGGACAGGGCCTCTTCCCGACAACCCTGGCCGTTGGTTGTCGGGGTCTGCGGGCGGGGGGCTTATCGGAATCCGGGAGCCCCCTTCAATAAGGGGGTCCCCGTATCTCGCCCCCCCACCCTATGTGAATGAGTATGGGGTACATCGTACCCCTACCCATTCACCTGGTGGACAAAAAATTGCAATAAAAAAACACTACACGGGTTTTCAAAGTAATTTATTGCACAGCTCCGGGGTCTTCTTCCGACTTCCGGGGGTCTTCTTCCGACTTCCGGGGGTCTTTTCCGACTTCGAGGGTCTCCGGTGTCGTCTCCCGCTCTCCGGTTCTTTCTTCCGCCGGGCCTCCGCTAACTTCTTTTTAGCTCTCTTGCTAACAGAGGCCCGGTCTTCCCGTTGTCTCGTCCGGCTCTCCGTTGTCCTTCTGCCGGCCCCTCCACTAACTTCTTCGTAGCTCTTTCGCTAGTGGAGGGGCCGGGCTTCCCATCGCCGTCGGCTTCTTCTTCCCTCTTCTCCTCCTCGATGTTGACGCGTCGCTTCTTCCCGCTGTAATAATGGCTCTCCGCTCCGCTCCGCATTAATATAGGCTTCTCATGACGTCACAGTCACATGTTCCAGGGCACATGGCCCCGGAGCATGTGACTGTGACGTCATGGGAACATGTGACTGTGACGTCATGAGAAGCCTATATTAATGCGGAGCGGAGCGGAGAGCCAGTATTACAGCCTGAGAAAGCGACGCGTCAACATCGAGAAGGAGAAGAGGGAAGAAGAAGCCGACGGCGACGACGGGAAGCCCGGCCTCTCCACTAGCGAAAGAGCTACGAAGAAGTTAGTGGAGGGGCCGGCAGAAGGACAACGGAGAGCCGGACGAGACAACGGGAAGACCGGGCCTCTGTTAGCAAGAGAGCTAAAAAGAAGTTAGCGGAGGCCCGGCGGAAGAAAGAACCGGAGAGCGGGAGACGACACCGGAGACCCCCGAAGTCGGAAAAGACCCCCGGAAGTCGGAAGAAGACCCCCGGAAGTCGGAAGAAGACCCCCGGAAGTCGGAAGAAGACCCCCGGAGCTGTGCAATAAATTACTTTGAAAACCTGTGTAGTGTTTTTTTATTGCAATTTTTTTCCACCAGGTGAATGGGTAGGGGTACGATGTACCCCATACTCATTCACATAGGGTGGGGGGGCGGGATCCGGGGACCCCCTTATTGAAGGGGGCTCCCGGATTCCGATAAGCCCCCCGCCCGCAGACCCCGACAACCAACGGCCAGGGTTGTCGGGAAGAGGCCCTGTCCTCATCAACATGGGGGCAGGGTGCTCTGGGGTGGGGGGGCCGCAGGTCGCCCCCCTGCCCCAGAGCACCAAACCCCCCATGTTGAGGGCATGCGGCCTGGTACGGTTCAGGAGGGAGGGGGGGCCGCTCTCTCGTCCCCCCCTCTTCCCCTGCGGCCGGCCAGGTTGTGTGCTCAGATAAGGGTCTGGTTTGGATTTTGGGGGGGCCCCCACGCCGTTTTTTCGGCGTAGGGGCGCCTGTTCAAATCCAGACCAGACCCAAGGGCCTGGTATGCCCCTGGAGGGGAACCCGCGCCGTTTTTTTTTAATTTAAAATTTGGCCTGGAGTTCCCCTTCAAGATTCATACCATACACAGTGCCTGATATTGGCGGGGATCCAAGTCGGATCCCCGTTCATTGAAAGTCGGACATATGTCGGCTTCATGTCGCAGGGCAAAGTCGGATCCAAAGTAGGACAGATGTCGTGTCGCACTAGTGTGAACCCAGCCTGAGGACAGGGTTGACGACCACTGTTTTAGAGAGTTTGTGAATATGGCAGAAGATAGGGAGAGATTGAAGATGTGAGTTAGAGAGTGTAGGATAGAGCCAGAGGGTGACCGTAACATTTGCAAGCGAACAGGGTCCCGGGGGCAGGTGGTTAAGTGGCTTTTAATTTTTTTTTTTTAGCAAACTTGTCTATAGTAGCAGGGTTATATAAGCTGCAATATATTTCAAAAATGTTAAATATTGCAGCTTACCAATTCTTAGATGTAGTAGCTGCATATGTTTTCAATTTTTGTTAGGCTTTGTTCCCATTGTTTTCACCCAGTGATCTGGCCAGTAACACATCTTCTTTATTAGAGAGTCTACACTCTGGATAAATGTGCACAGGGGCCACCTTTGTAGAACAGCAGTCTGGGGGAGAGGGAGTTTTAGATGCACTAGCAGATTTAGATACACTAATAAATTTAAACCAAACTCCAGCTAATGCTTTAATAACAGATACCAGCAAACTGTTTTTTTTTGTTAAGGTTTTACATAAATAAATAAAAAGTAATTGTAAGCAACTTTGTCAGTGTTGAATAGTTTGTCTCAACCCTGTAACTAATACATTCTACTGGACAGTTTGTTCTTTTGAAAAACAACAGACTTACTATTCAGATCACCAGGTGAAAATGAGGGAAAGAAAGCCTAAAAAAGAAGATGAATGCATCCATCACATCTAATGCCGCGTACACACGACCGTTTTTAATGTCATTGAAAAAAACTGCATTTTTATCTACGTGATTCTTCTCAAGCCTGCCTTGCCTACACACTATCGTGAAAAAAAATGCTTGAGTAAAGTGCAGTGACATACAACACGTACGACGGCACTATAAAGGGGAAGTTCCATTCGGATGGCGCCACCCTTCATGTTAGTAAAGTTTGTTGAGTGACGATTCGCGCTTTTCAGCCTCGTGCTTTTCAGTCCGTTACAGCATGACGAATGTGCTATCTCCATTACGAACGCTAGTTTTACCAGAACGAGCGCTCCCGTCTCATCACTTGATTCTGAGCATGCGCATTTTTTTTCACGTCGTTAAAGCCCACACACGGCCCTTTTTCATGACGAGAAAAACGACGATGTAAAAAACGACGTGAAAAATTAGAGCATGTTCCAATTTTTTCATGGCCGTTTTTCACGTCAAATGAAAAATGCTCTGAAGCCCACACACGATCATTTTTAATGACCATTTTAAAAAATGTCATTTTTCTCGTCATTAAAAACGGTCATGTGTACGCGACATCAGAATTAATAAGCTACAATAAGCTACAATATAACAAATAATTGCTTTTGGGCTTAATACCGCTTTATCTGTTTTTGATTGTAAGTACAGCATCATACGAGACCCATTTGTCTTTCTATTATTAAACAGTTTACATTTACAATAGGAAGAAAAAAAACAAGAAAATATAATGTTAAACAATTACTATATCTGCAAAAACCTTGACTGTTTAAACCAGATGTGTTTTACAATTTCCACTATATTCTGGTTTGTTATTCTTTCTTTTTTTTTTTTTTCCTCTGTCTATCTCCCACAATTCTGTAAAGTGAAGAGAGCAGCATGGCTATTTTCTCCTGAGACCCAGCAACCACACGATGCCATATGGGTGTAATGTTTTATGTATGAAACCCAGCGTGAAGCACTGCTCACTCAAAGAAAGAAGCTCCAGATTTTAGACAGAGGCAGTATTCTTCAATAATAATTAGACAATCAGGCAGCACTTTGCTGCAACCCCAGTTATCTTATTCTCTTTAATAACCAGCCTTATACTGTATGTGTTTTCTTTGAGAAATTATTTCTTTCAAGTTTAACCTTATCTGCCAAATGATTTGATGCATTTATTTAGTCAACATCTGTAGGAGAAATATTTTTTTACGCCAACACAGAAAATAATTGCTATGCTTTTACAGAGCTGGAAGATATACGGGGGAAAAAGCAGACTATGGAATGTGCTGTGCAGCTATTCTGATAATATTGATTGTAGAAGCCTTTACTCTTTCTAGTCTCAGAATAATCCAGCTGGCTTTAAATAAAATATTGCCACTGATTTTGAAATGTCAGCATTTTGAGAGGGAATGTTTGGTGTTTTAATTTTGTTTTCTTACAGATTTACCTGTAAAAGAGGTCAGTAGGGTATAAATAATATTATCAATGCGTGTAAATACTTAAAGCGGAAGTAAACCCATCGATTTAACAGTTTCAAAAAGCAGTTACTATCCCGGCATGCCGGGAATGTCAACTGTCACATTGGTTGTGCTCTCAACCAAGCTGTCAAACCATCCAATGGCTGGTGTCATAACTGATCACATGTGCAGCATCATGGCAGTTGAAGATTAAACAGAGGCCAAGATGGCAGCTTCCTTGCCTGAAAATGATAGGAGGGTTTACTTCCACTTTAACAAGGTACATAGACTTGGGTCACATTAACCAGAAAAAAAATACTCATATTTCCCAAAGAACTGAGACATCACATTAGGGTTGATTTACTAAAGTCAAATACAGTGTGTACTTTGCAAGTGCAGCTGCATCACAGCTTAGGAAATGGGTCGAAGCTTCCTTTTGCAAAGAATACCCAATATCATATAAAAAAACAAAAAAAAAATGCATTTTTGCTTGCACATAATTGGATGATGGAAGTCAGCTGAGCTTTCCCTCTTTTACTAAGCTCTGGAGCAACTGCACTTGCAAAGTGCTCAGTCTATTTGGCTTTAGTAAATCAATCCCAGAGAGTGGATTTTAGTGGTCACAACCACCATTTGTAGAAATTGGGATTAAAGTGGTTGTGCACCCTGTACAACCACTTTTGCCTACAGGTAAGCCTAGATTAAGGCTTACCTGTAGGTGCTGGAAATATCTCCTAAACCTCCACGGTTTAGGAGATATTTACAATAGAGATAAGCGCCAAAGACACCGGCGCAGGCGCACTTTAGAAACGGGGATCGTGCCGGTTCTAAAGGAAGGTCATGCCGTGAATGGCCGCTCCCATGCGCATGAGCGGGAGTGACATCAGACGACTCCTGCCAGTCACATCGCAGCCCCGGAAGGAAGAGGGGTGAAGAATGGACGCTTCCTGCAACACGGGACAGTGGTGACATCGCAGGCTCCGGTTTCAGGTAAGTGACACCTAATGGACTACTATGCGATGCATAGTAGCTCATAATGCTTTACCTTTGCAGGGAAATTAAGAGGAAGTAAAACCCATCAAGGTTTTCTTCCTCTTTAAGGTCTTTGAAGGCCATCCTGAAAACAAATAAACTTGAATTTGCACACTTTTGGCATCTCGAAGAGCTAGTCTGTGCTGGTTGTCCATTTACCCACCCTCTAAACTTCAACTTTTAAACATTATAGCTGACATCTGGAGAATGGAATTCCTTACAGCTACTGCAACCAATACTCTCTCGCAATGTAGTAAAGGTTGGGAGATCTGGGACCAATCTGAATATGGTGACTTATTCTACTCTAAGCCCCCCGGTCACACCAAATTGCATCACAAATTGTACCCTATTGTCGGCAATGGAAATGCTCAAATCGGAGTGATGCAGACTTTGCAGTGCCACACCGCTTAAAAAAAATAAGTTTCTGTGCTATTTTTGCCGATTTCAGGTGTGACTTGCATAAACACCTGTGCATGAAATCACACAGATGTCAGCCAAGTCACACCTGACATGCGACTTTGAAATTGTGTGATTGCACGATTTCAAAGATGGAATTTTGCTATCGGGGGGTTTATACTTCTAGCTGCAGCCATCTTACTCATTGTTGATAGGTACCTTTCCCCCCTGGTGTGTGTTAGTTCAGATGTCCCAACACTCAATTCATGTTTTATGCTGTGATCGACCGCTGCTAATTTATGATATGTCACTTCACTCATCTATTTTGGTTTATATTTAGTATGTACGATATACCTCTCAATATTCTTGTAAGTTGCATTTATGGCGATTTTTTCTTTTGTTTTTTCTTTTTGTTTTTTTATGCTTGTCCTACTTTTTATACTTTATTTGTGAAAAATTCATAAAAATATAATTCTATAAAAAAAATGCTTGAATTTGCACAAGCCCCCCAGCCACAAAACATGCCCTGGGGTCAATAACTATCACAACCACAAAAAGCTAATTTAACCATAACTTCCCCTGTGGACAAAAAAGATGCATTACCTAAGATGGCTCCAATACCTTAATTGACTTTGATTGTGGATGCTGTCTTTTAAAGACCCTAAATACCTGCATGGTTGAAGTGACATGCACAAAGGATTACCTTTAACAGACAAAATGGGCGACTGTGCAAAAAACTGAAGTACATAAATACTTTCAAGGCTGACTGTGAAAAATTAAAGAGGAAGTAAACCCTCCTATCGTTTTCAGCTAAGGAAGCTGACATCTTGGCCTCTGTTTAAACTTCAACTGCCATGGTGCTGCACATGTGATCTGTTATGACACCAGCCATTGGAGGGTTTGACAGTTTGCTTGAGAGCACAACCAATGTGACAGTTAGCATTTCCGGCATGCCGGGAATGTAACAGTTTTTTTAAACTGTTACATTGATGGGTTTACTTCCGCTTTAAGATGGGAGGGTAGGATTACTTGTCCAATGCTGTTAACCTGTTCTGAAGCTGAGAATTTCCCTCCTTCTGACCATCCTCCCTATCCTGCTTTTACTACAAATTCGGGGTAAGTACTCACCTTCTTAAAACCATCCCTAAAACACAATTTAACCACTAATAGACCCTTGTCATAGGCTTTTGTCTGCAGCAGGCTGATTCTTGCCTCTGGAATCCGCTGTCTGGTCTTATTTGTATGTGTGAATGGATAAAAAACATGAAACAAAAATGGCGCAAACACCTACCTATTATCCCCAACACTGTATTAGAGGGCGGAGACATATATACTCACAAGTCTATTAGAAAAGAAGGTATAACAAAAAACACAGTTCCAGAAATCCACTCTCCAAATGCCACAATTGTGCAGATGACAATAGCAGCTTATGCGTTTCTAGGAACTGGCCTAGAGCCACTGCTCTGAAGAAACAAGCCAGTTCCCCGAAACGCGTAAGCTGCAACTGTCTTTCTTGTCTTGCCCCTGTTTACAGCACAAAAACAAAGTTTGAATTCTGATTTATACAGCATAATACAGAGCCCAAATTCTAATATGCACAGAATAATACAGAGCCCATATTCTGATTTACTCAGCACAATACAGAACCAATACTCTGATATACACATACAATACAGAACCCATATGCTCATATATATAGCATAATACAAAGCCTGCATTCTGATATACAGTGCCCAGATTCTGGTATATACAACACAATACAGAGTCTGTATTGAGAAATATAAACACCATACCTCCTAGTTGTAGCACAAAATATGTCAGCAAAAGACACAACCCTACCACATACCACATATTGCAGGCCAGGAAGAACTAAGTGAGCAAAAGAATTTGTGAGTAAACCAACACCTACTTTTAACAACATTCTGTATAATTTTTTACTGGATTTTCAAAATAACAAAAATGCAACGATTTGAAGGTTTGATAAAATATTTAGTGTAATATGACATTTAACAAGTTAAAAAGTCAGACCCAGACCTTACAATCCATGATAGTTTGAAATTGTCTTACATGGAGGTCTCACTTCTGCGTGCTGCCAGTGTCAAAAACCAGACGTTGCACCAAACTCAGTATATTTTTGAGCAGGGGGAAAAAGCAGGTGGTTATTGGCATGGTTAGCTAAAGAAAATGGCAATTGTTAGCATAAAGGATGTGGACGGAATTACTTTATTGGACCCAGTCCATACAAAATTGACTCTACTGATTATGATCTTGCCCTGTACACCTCTAAGCCAACTATGAGAAGGCCAGCCTTTTAAATTTTCTAGCAGCTGTAGACTTCCCAGCTCTCACCCTGCTCAACAAACACAATTAGATAAACCAATCTCGCTAGAGGAGGTGCAACAGGCTATAGCAGACTTACTATCTAGGAAAACACCCAGTCCTGATGGCCTGCTGATATAATACTTTAAATTCTACTCTATGCCTCCTTACATTCCACCATACCCTAACCAAGGCTCTTGAGACAAAGACAATACCCCATCGATGTCGGAAGCTATGATATTAGTTATTTCTAAGTCCGTGAAGGATCCCTCTTTGTGCTCCCAGCCTCGAGACAATGGGGTGGTTTTCCTAGAGTATTCTTTGTTGGGATCATATGCGGAAGTTGCGCTTGTAATATAAACACTAAAAAAAAGTGACATGTGAAAAAAGTGATAGGAAAACTTGATTAGTGAGAAAACAAAAATAAGTTGAGTCCATACACAAATTAAGGAAAAAACACTGATGGAAGGAAACAAGTCTAATGAGAAGACAAGATCCAGGGTTCGTCCACCTTCACCAAGGAAGAAAGGAGGGGTAGGAGGAGATGTAAAGGAGTCCCTGATTGAAGATAAATCCCACTCTGTATATGAGTGCCCTTACCAGAAACGGGGGACCCCCTAAATAGCAAGGTCTTAAGCGCAAGCAGACTCAGCCCTCTGCAGGGACAGATGGATCTCCTGTGCCACCAGAATCTTTGCGGCGGTGGTTAATGATGGGATGTAGGATTCCAGCACCTTGTACCTCTGGACCCCTTTACATTACACAGCACCCTGCACGTCTGGACCCCTTTACATTACACAGCACCTTGAACCTCTGGACCCCTTTACATTACACAGCACCTTGCACCTCTGGACCCCTTTACATTACACAGCACCCTGCACCTCTGGACCCCTTTACATTACACAGCACCCTGCACCTCTGGACCCCTTTACATTACACAGCACCTTGCACCTCTGGAACCTTTTACATTACACAGCCCCCCACAGTTTGTTACACAGACACCCCCTAACAGTTCTGGACCCCCTGCATGTTCCACAGACCTCCCTATAGTACAGACTCCCTCCCTACAGGGCAGACCCCCTCCCTACAGTACAGACCCCTTCCCTACAGTACAGACCCCCCTACAGTACAGACCCCCCTACATTACAGAACCCCTCTACAATACAGACCCTCCTTCATTACAGCCCCCTCTACAATACAGACCCCCCCTACATTACAGACCCCCCTACATTACGGACCCCCTCTACAATACAGACCCCCTCCCTACAGTACCGACCCCCTCCCTATAGTACAGACCCCTCCTACATCACAGACCCCCCTACAATACAGACCCCTCTACAATACAGACCCCCCTACATTACAGACCCCCCTCTACAATACAGACCCCCCTACAATACAGAACCCCCCTACAATACAGAACCCCCCTACATTACAGACCCCCCTACATTACAGATCCCCCTACAATACAGACCCCCCCAACATTTCAGACCCCCCTACAATACAGAACCCCCCTACATTTCAGACCCCCCCCTACAATACAGAACCCCCCTACATTTCAGACCTCCCCTACAATACAGAACCCCCCTACATTTAAGACCCCCCTACAATACAGAACCCCCTACATTACAGACCCCCTACAATACAGAACCACCCCTACACTACAGACCCCCCTACATTACAGACCCCCCTACATTACAGACCCCCCCTACAATACAGAACCCCCCTACATTACAGACCCCCCTACAATACAGAACCCCCATCTAAATTTCACCCCCCCCCGACAATACAGAACCCCCCTACATTACAAACCCCCCTACAATACAGTACCCCGCTACATTTCAGACCCCCTACAATACAGAACCCCCCTACATTTCAGACCCCCCCTACAATACAGATCCCCCTACATTACAGACCCCCTACAATACAGAACCCCCCTACATTTCAGACCCCCTACAATACAGAACCCCCTACATTACAGACCCCCCTACAATACAGAACCCCCCTACATTTCAGACCCCCCTACATTTAAGACCCCCCTACAATACAGAACCCCCCTACATTACAGACCCCCCTACAATACAGAACCCCCCTACAATACAGACCCCCCTACAATACAGACCCCCCAACAATACAGAACCCCCCTACAATACAGACCCCCCCTACAATACAGAACCCACCTACATTTAAGACCCCCCTACAATACAGAACCCCCATCTAAATTTCAGTCCCCCCCAACAATACAGAACCCCCCTACAATACAGAACCCCCTACATTTCAGACCCCCCTACAATACAGAACCCCCCTACAATACAGACCCCCCTACAATACAGAACCCCCCTACATTACAGACCCCCCTACAATACAGAACCCCCCTACATTTCAGACCCCCCCTACAATACAGAACCCCCCTACATTACAGACCCCCCTACAATACAGAACCCCCCTACATTTCAGACCACCCCTACAATACAGAACCCCCCTACAATACAGACCCCCCCCTTCAGACACATAATGCACCTCAGATCAGCACGGGACTGCATGTCGGGTTCCTCCCCCTGTGTGGACATAAAGGAGGAGGGGAGGTGGCTCCACTCTGCTCGGCTGTGTGAGACAGCCGAGCCGAGACTGATCAGATCATCAGTGCCGCGGCCACCTTGCCAGAGAGAAGGGGATCGTTGTGGGTCCCGGCCCCCTGATGTGCCGATGGGTGTCACTCAAGTGCGGCTCTGACTCGCAGCTGAGAGTGCACTGGGGGGAGACATGACATGCGTCCCGGCGGGCTGCCGCGGCCCACCGGCATATGCCCGGTATGCCCTATGGCCAGTCCGGGCCTGCCCGTGAGTATAGAAAAACAAGGAACTCCAATAGTGTGATAAAGTAGGTAAAAAAGCCTTTATTGCTTTAAAATTAGCAAGCGGAAAACAACCGCATAGTCCTTCCTATGAGAAGGACTCTGGTTGTTTAGTGTCAAGCTAGGGCGTGATTCCTTTTATGGGACAACTACTCTCCACATCCTCCTCTCTGAGGGAACCCCACCCTCTCCCATTTCATTACCATTTCAGACCCCCAAATATGGGCTATATATGGTGTTAAGACTACAACATATCATGCCGCAAAGCTCCCTACTGTCCTTCAATACATACATCTATACATATATCTTTAACATTTTAAAGTAGAATGACGTGCTTTTACCAACTATGCCTTAAAATGCTCCCTTCCCCTCCTAACACCTATATTAAATAACCCTTGTTTATACTTAATACACACCACGTTCTCAGAGCGCTAGAGCTGTCAGTCCAATATGTAGGTGCAGGACCCGGAGGAACCGGACCGTACCCAGTGCAGGTGCCTAACCACTGGAAAATGGAAGACTAGAAACAAAAAACAATAAAGCAGCACTCCATGGGTAAGGTCATAAGTTGTATTAAGTACATCTAAGCTGGTAGATGCAAAATGATTTATTGCACTGAAGATGAACAGACTCTACACAGTCTGGTATATGTCTGTGAGATATAAAAACAAATGCAGCAAATAGTCATATGGCATAAAGCATCAAAAATGAAGGAAATGTTTTAAAATGGTAATTTAAAAAGGCAAAAGCGGTACCACACAATAAAACTGGGTAGGAGAAAATTTGTATACTCCAGGTGGCTTGCTGGTAAGATGTGGGAGGTAAATACCTGAACCACAAAATGGAAAGATGGCAGCCCGGTGGAGAAGGGATACAGTAGTACACAACCCGACAAGCTCCGTAGGTATGCAAGATGAAAAGCTGTTTTTATATCTCACAGTCGTATACCAGACTGTGTATAATCTTCATCGTGCAATAAATAATTTTACATCCATCTATCAGCTTAGATGTACTTTATACAATTTATGTCTTTGGTTTCTTGTTTATAGTTACCTATTTTAAGGTTGCTCCAGTCTGGTCACATGATTGGCTCCCCTATGTCAGGCAGCAGCCTCTTCAAGTAAGTGGAGGGAGTGCCGACAATGGATGGGTCATAGTGAGCCTATGTGTCACGTATCAGGTAAGACCAGAACTATGTGAACTGCAACAAAGGAAACCCAAACGTGTGTAAGTGAAATATGATTTATTTAAGATAAGTGAAATAATATAGATACAACCACCTCCAATACCACACAGTGCACAACAACCAATACCAAACAGAACCCACAAAAAATAACAGTAACAGACAAATATGTACAAGTAATGGGGAAAACCAGAATCATAAACAGGGCCAGGCCAGGGTCATACACAGCAGGTAGGCAGATGAACAAAGGGATATTCCAGAAGCATAAACGCGAGCCAGGCCAAGGTCATGCACAGGGAGATCAGCAGATGGGGTAAGGAACACCGGACAGGGAGAGGATGGATGGATGGGTCAGGACAGGGAGACAGGATCAAGCAGGGGGCAACCAGGCTGCAGAGCAAGGCTCCAGGGATCAGGGATTAGGACAGACACAACAGGTACTGGTTCAAGTTCAGGTTCAGGTTACAGGAATCAAGGTTCAAATAGACAGGCTGCGGGTCAGGGCACAAGGACGATACCAGGGCGAGGAGTGCTTGTGCTTGCCGGGTATTTATAGGAAGGCTAATTGGCTTCAAGTCACAGCTGAACGGAGGAAGGGCAGTTTGCTCCACACTGCCAGGATCCATCCGCTGGTGGAAACCAGTACTGCGTCCAAGGAATAATACAACACCAGCAGGGAAAGATTCTCCTGACAGTTCCAGACTGCCAGGAGACACCTGCTGGTGGACCGCAGTACTGCAAAACAAATAACAAATAACACCAGCGGATGGAACCATTCTTGACACTATGGGTGATGTCACCATTCAATGCTTTCTCCTGTAGTCGGTGCTGGCTGACACACGGGGGGGATCACATGACCGGACTGGAGCAGCCTGAGAATAGGCAAGTTTATAATTTTTTTTGCTACAAGTTAGTTAGTGTAGGTTTTATGGGGGGGGTAATTTGCAAGCATAGTTAGTAAAAGTCTAGAATTCTACTTTAAAAATCTCACACCTTTCTAATGCCTTTGTCAATTTTATTAAAGCTAACATTTCCTGATAAATTATATTGGGGTTTGTGTTCTGCGTCTGATACTGTTTAGTTGTAGGAAGCTACTGGTCAGCGACCATGACTTCGTTGTAAAGTCTACATTCATATATGTCTCAATAACTTTTAAACTGTGCCAATGCAATTACTGTATCGTCCCTTGATGAAAGACCTAATTCCTTAATTAAAACAGAGTGCAGTTTAATGAAGTTTCTATTATAAAATCACAGAGTTTCATTAAAAAGTAATTATATTTCAAACTCACTAAAGCAACACAATATTTTAAGTTAAAGTCCATTTTCTTGCATCATTATTACATTAGGTAACACACTTTAAGAAGACCAATATATTAATTAACAGACATCTTTTGTAACTAGAACAGAGGAGCACCTGAAATAAGATTTCTTTATAGCTAAAAAGAAAATTAGCTGTTGTGGAAACATGGTTTATAGGTTTAAATAAAAAATGTAAGCTATAACTTAGATTTTTAGCATTGGGGGAGAAAATGTCAGGTTTTTATTCTGATATATATATAACTACCAGAAGGAATCTTTTTTTGACTGGTAATGATCAACTAATTGTAGATTAGGGTTCTGCTGCTGTAAAAGAAAACATTGAATCCTACAGCTAAATATGTGCTGTCAACCTACACAGTGATGGCAAGTGCTGAAGCATTTGTACATATGTAAGGAGTTAGAATATCATTAGGGTCATGGTTTAGGGGTAAAAAAAGATTAATAATTAATACCCAATGTGCATTTATAAAGAGTATAAAATTATATATGTAGCCCAGGGGTTCCTAAAGAAACGGGGCTATAATGTAAATTTAGTTTTTGGCTGAGCTGTAAACCGCTCAGATTGATTGTATATAGTTTATTTGGTTTCTGTCTTGAAGCCTGTCTGGGGCCTACTAATCCTGAGGTGGTCCTAGGCTGTCTTGCCTGCGTGGAAGAAGCCAAGCCAAGCTGAGGAGATCCAGGGGAGGACCCTTTGCTGGAGAGAGCCAGGATGAAGGCTGGTCTCTCCGGAGGACCTGGTGACTCGTTTGGAGGACGCACCTAAGCTAATCTATCCTCACAGTACTGCCGGATGGCTTAAAGGTTCTGGTACTGTGAATCTGTTCTACAATTCTAATTCAAGGTAACTAACTGCTGGCTGCTAAGTCCTGTGAAAGAGGCTTGTCCAGGAGTTCTGCTGGCTGCTAAGTCCTGTGAGAGAAGCTTATCCAGAAATCATACTGGTTGCTAGGTCTGTGTGAGAGACCTATCCAGGTATTCAAGATTAGGGATGAGCCGAACACCCCCCGGTTCGGTTTGCACCAGAACCTGCGAACGGACCGAAAGTTTGCGCGAACGTTAGAACCCTATTAAATACAATGGACGCGAACGTTCGAAATCTAAAGTGCTAATTATAATGGCTAATATGCATGTTATTGTCCTAAAAAGGGTTTGGAGACCCGGGTTCTGCCCCAGGGGACATGTATCAATGCAAAAAAAGGTTTTAAAAACGTCCATTTTTTTGGGAGCAGTCATTTTAATGATGCATAAAGTGAAAAAAAAAGTGAAATATTCCTTTAAATATCGTACCTGGGGGGTGTCTAAAGTATGCCTGTGAAGTGGCATGTGTTTCCCGTGTTTAGAACTGTCCCTGCACAAAATGACATTTCTAAAGGAAAAAAAGCCATTTAAAACTGCTTGCGGCTTTAATGTCATGTCTTGTCCTGGCAATATGGATGAAAATCTTTGAGAAAAATGGCATGGCTACCCCATCACCCCCCCCCCCCCCCACCCCAGCCCATTAACAGCCCCTTTGGGTCTTGTATGGATATTAAGGGGAATCCCGCACCCAAAATAAGAAAAGGCCCTATATACTCTGAACAGCCGTATACAGGCGGTGAAAACAAGACAGGAACTGTAGGTTTGTTCTTACGTAGAATCTGTTTGTAATTTTGAACAGGTACATTGTTTAAGTGTAGCTCCAGCCAAAAAATCTATTTTTAAGCTTTTTGGAAAATATAGGGAAGGGTTATCACCCCTGTAACATTTGTTTTGCTGTCTGTGCACCTGTTCAGAACATTTCACCTCACTTTCCATCCCAATGACAAATGTTTTTGGAAAAGTTTTTTCTTTTTTTAAACAAGGATTGGTGATAAAGCATCAGTAGAGAGGACACACCTTTTTCCCATATTAACACTTACAGGAGAGAATTTCCCTTCCTAGGGGTAGATTTCCTCTCACTTCCTGTTGTCTCCTTCCGTTTGCAAGTAGGAGTCGTTTGTAAGTTAGATGTTTGAAAGTAGGGGCCTGCCGTATATACTCTGCTGAAATTTGTCCCTTACATTTTGGTGTTGCCACAACACTGTGAGCCCTCACAGTTACTCTTGGTGGGTGCTGGAACACCCTGCTGTGAACTATTATATCAGGAATTGTAATTACATGCCATTGTTGAACAGTGGTAGGAAAAATTGGGCCTTTGGTGGTGGTGCTGGTGCTACAACACTGTCAGCCCTCACAGTTACTCTTGGTGGGCACATGAATGGGCCCTACTGTGAATTATTAGATCAAGAATTGTAATTACCGTGTATACTCGAGTATAAGCCGACCCGAATATAAGCCGAGGCACCTAATTTGACCACAAAAAAATGGGAAAAGTATTGGCTCGAGTATAAGCCTAGGGTGTCCATCTGCATGCCTCACTGTGCCCATGCCTCACTGTGTCCATGTGCATGCCTCACTGTGTCTCACTTTGCCTCACTGTGCCCCCATGTCCATGCCTCACTGTGCCCATGCCTCACTGTGTCCATGACTAGACTGACGTTTAACATGGGAGTCAATGGAAGGGGTGCCCGGCTTTAAAAAATCGGTGCTCCCAGGCCTTAGGTCCCCCAGACACAAAACTATTCCCACTTATAGAGAAGAAATGGGGCTACATGTGTGCCAAGTTTCGGGTCCAGGGGACCTAAGACCGGCCAGTACCAGGTCCCCAAAGTCACTGGAGAAATTACCGTTTAACATGGGAGTCCATGGAAGTGGTGCCCGGGTTTGAAAAATCGGTGCTCCCCGGCTGTAGGTCCCCCGGACAACAAACTTTGCACACTTGTAGAGGAGGGGCTACATGTGTGCCAAGTTTGAGGTCCAGGGGACCTATGGCCGGCCGATACCGGGTCCCCAAAGTTCGGGCGCAAAAAGGTGACTCGAGTATAAGCCGAGGGGGGCATATTCAGCACAAAAAAATGTGCTGAAAAACTCGGCTTATACTCGAGTATATACGGTACATGCCCCTGTTGAACAGAGGCAGAAAAATTGGGCCTTTGGTGGTGGTGGTGGTGGTGGTGTTGCCACAACACTGTAAGCCCTCACAGTTACTCTTGGTGGGCGCAGGAATGGGCCCTGCTGTGAATTATTAGATCAAGAATTGTAATTACATGCCCCTGTTGAACAGGGGCAGAAAAATTGGGCCTTAGGCACTGGTGCCACAACACTGCAACCCCTCACAGATACTGTACTTGGAGCACAGCAATGAGCCCTGTTGCAAAGTATTGCATCAAAAATTGTAATTACACGCCCCTGTTAAACAGGGGCTGAAAAATTGGGCCTTAGGCACTGGTGCCACAACACTGCAACCCCTCACAGATACTGTACTTGGAGCACAGCAATGAGCCCTGTTGCAAAGTATTGCATCAAAAATTGTAATTACACGCCCCTGTTAAACAGGGGCTTAAAAATTGGGCCTTAGGCACTGGTGCCACAACACTGCAACCCCTCACAGATACTGCACTTGGAGCACAGCAATGAGCCCTGTTGCAAAGTATTGCATCAAAAATTGTAATTTTGGGCTGAAATTTTTTAATTTTGGGCTGAAAAATTGGGCCTTAGGCACTGGTGCTGGTGCCACGACACTGCAACCTCTCCCAGATACTCTAGTTGGAGTGCAGGAATGAGCCCTGCTGCAAAGCATTGCATAAAAATATGTAATTACATGCCCCTGTTAAACAGGGGCTGAAAAATTGGGCCTTAGCCACTGGTGGCGGCACCCAGAAACAAAAATTTTCTTCCAAGCTATCATCAGGAATCAGATCATTGAGGAGGAGGAGGATAGTCAGTCAACATAACAGGACAGTCACTCAGCATCAGCATAGGCAGTCTTGAAGGGATGTGACATTTCAAAATAAATTATTCTGTTACATCAGCTTCAGGTGCTTGGTAGCTGGTGGTGATCCAAGACTGGTTCATCTTTATGAAGGTCAGTCGATCAACCGAGTCGGTGGACAGGTGCACCCTGTGATCCGTGACAAAGCCTCCAGCAGCACTGAATGTGCGTTCCGAAAGAACGCTGGATGCAGGACAGGCCAGTAGCTCAATTGCATACTGTGCAAGCTCTGGCCAGTGATCCATCCTCAAGACCCAGTAAGCCAGAGGATTTTCGGTGGGAAAGGTGTCCAAGTCTGACCTTGCCCCTAGGTATTCCTGCACCATGTATATCAGACGCTGGCGATGGTTGCTGGAACCGATCATACCTTGGGGCTGCGGACTAAAAAATTGTCTGAACGCATCGGTCAGACGGCCACCTTCTCCACCGCTCCTTCTGCTACTGACCGAAGCCTCAGCAACTCGTTGTCCAGGACCAGGAGTTTGTAACCTCCCAGTCTCTGGGAACGCGTTGCACAGACCTTTCTGCAAGGCCTCCCAGAGATGTCTCATCCTCTGCTCCCTCTGCGCCGGCAAGATAAGGTACGCAACCTTACCCTTGTACCGTGGATCAAGGAGAGTGGCCAGCCAGTAATGGTCCCTCTCCTTGATCCGAAGAATACGAGGATCCTTCCGCAGACTTTGCAGGATTAGGGGGGCCATGCAGCGTAGGTTAGCTGAGGCATTCGGTCCGGAGTCCTCTGGGTCACTAAGGACGACATGATCCGCAGCCACCTCCTCCCAGCCACGTACAAGTCCACGGGTTTGTTGGGACTGTAAATCATCCCTAAAAGACTGCTGCTGTTGATGCTGAGTGCCAGGCTCCACCTCCATGCTGACACAATCCTCCTCCTCCTCTTCCTGTGCAATGGATGGGACAGAAGGAACACTGTCTGGGTAAAGTGGGCCTTGAGAGGCAAGGAAGTCCTCCTCTTCCTGCCTCTGTTCTGCCTCAAGTGCCCTGTCCATTATTCCACGCAGCGTATGCTCCAACAGGTGGACAAGAGGTACAGTGTCACTGATGCATGCACTGTCACTGCTCACCATCCTCGTGGCCTCCTCAAATGGTGCCAGGACAGTGCATGCATCCCTGATCATGCCCCACTGGCGTGGTGAAAAAAACCTGAGTTCCCCTGACCCTGTCTTGGTGCCGTAGTCGCACAGGTACTCATTGATGGCCCTCTGCTGCGTGTGCAGCCGCTACAGCATGGCCAACGTTGAGTTCCACCCGGTGGGCATGTCACATATAAGGCGGTTCTTGGGCAGGTTCAACTCCTTTTGCAGCTCAGCCAGCTGAGCACTGGCATTATATGATCTGCGGAAATGCACACAGACTTTCCTGGCCTGCCTCAGGACATCCTGTAAGCCCGGGTACCTGCCCAAGAACCGCTGCACCACCAGGTTAAGGACGTGAGCCACACAGGGCACACGGGTCAGTTGTCCCTGTCGGAGGGCGGAGAGGAGGTTGGTGCCATCGTCGCAAGCCACCATTCCTGGCTTAAGCTGGCGTGGCATCAACCACCTCTCGGCCTGCCCCTGAAGAGCTGACAGAACCTCTGCCCCAGTGTGGCTCCTGTCCCCCAAACACACCAGCGCAAGCACGGCATGGCATCTTTTTGCCTGCGTACTTGCGTAGCCCCTTGAACGCCTACGGAGCACCGCTAGTTCCGAGGACAAAGCACAGGAAGAGGCCATGGAGGAAGAAGAAGAGGAGGGGGTGGAGGAGAGAGGTGTGTCACAACCAGTAGTAGCATTTTGGAGGCGTGGCAGCGGAACAACCTCCAACACTACTGCACCTTGTCCTGCATCCTTCCCAGCTGCCAAAAGGGTGACCCAATGGGCCGTGAAAGAAAGGTAACGTCTCTGTCCATGCCTGCTGGACCATGAGTCAGCGGTAATATGCACCTTACCGTTGACCGCCCTGTCCAGCGAGGCATGGACATTGCCTTCCACATGCCGGTAGAGAGCCGTAATCGCCTTTCGTGAGAAAATGTGGCGTTTGGGAACCTGCCACTGAGGAACCGCACATTGCACAAACTCACGGAAGGGGGCCGAGTCTACCAACTGAAAAGGCAGCAGTTAAAGTGCTAGCAATTTAGCCAAGCTAGCATTCAACCGCTGGGCATGTGGATGGCTGGGAGTGAACTTCTTTCGACGGTCGAGCAGCTGGGGCAGGGAAATTTGCCTGCTACAATCGGACGTCGGTGTACTACTAGCAGAGTGCCCGCAAGTACTTGGCTGTGACACACCTAATTCTACACCTTCATTCCTCTCAGTGCAGGTTTCAGAGAGGACTGAAGGTATAGTGGGGTTGGAGATCCCAGCTGATGAGGAGCAAGGAGAGGTCCGCTTTGTTCTTTGGTGTGGATCTTTAAGGTACGCTTGCCAACGAGCTGCATGGCAGGTCAACATATGTCTGGTCAAGCATGTGGTGCCCAAGCGGCTGATGTTTTGGTCACGCGAGATACGCTTGAGACATATGTTGCAAATAGCAGCGGTGCAATCTGATGCACTCGACCCAAAAAAAGCCCAAACCAAAGAACTTTTGGAATAACGGGCAGAGGCAGCGCTCTGCACAGGCGGAGCTCTGTGGTGTGATTCAGTCGGTGTGCTGCCCTTACGCTGGCCCCCGGAGGGCATCCTCCTCATCCTCCTCCTCCTCCTCTATCCTATTAGGCACCCACGTGGAGTCAGAGACCTCATCATCCTCTCCCTCCTCATCACTGGAGCCAATCTGGCAGTATGCTGCAGCTGCTGGAACATGACTGCGAGATTGCTGTCCTTCTTGAGCATCCCCTCTCTCTGTGCTCACGCTACTGCCTTCCTCTAGCTGGGTATCATCATCAGACCCTTCAAAACGCTGGGCATCCTCCTGGAGAATGTACCCAACACTGTGCTCAAACAGTTCAGGGGACTCCTCAGGAGGACATGGTGGGTCTAGGGAAGGAGTGACTGATGATGACATTGATACGAGGGAAGAGGACGCTTTGGCAGCTGCTTTGCCAGTACCCTGAGCAGGGCTGCCATCAGGGGGGTACAGGCAGTACACCTGTAAGGGGCCCGGAGGTCCCCAGGGGCCCGGATGGCCCCCCTTTTTTTTTGTAAGGGGCCCAGAGGTCCCCAGGGCCCCGAATATCAACCCCCCTTTTTTGTATTTTTTTTATAATTTTTTTTATTATAAATTTTTTTATTAATTTTTTTTTTTTTTTTTTTTTTTTTTTTTTTTGTAAGGGGCCCAGAGGTCCCCAGAGACCCGGAGGTCCCCAGGGCCCCAGATGGAAACCTCCCTTTTTTTATTTTTCTTTTATAAAAATAAATTATTATATTATATATTTTTTTATATATAATCCCCAGGGCCCCGGATGGAAACCTCCCCTTTTTTAGTTATTTTTAATAAAAATAAATTATTATATTATATATTTTTTTATTAATTTTTTTTATTTTTGTAAGGGGCCCCCCTTACCTCCCTTTTTTTTTTGTGTTCGTCAGCACCCAAACCCCCTGCTTCTCAATTCGTGGCACCCCCCCCGCTTCTCAATTTGCTCCAGGGGGGGCCCCATGTCTGAAGCTGTGTAAGGGGCCCCAAAATTCCTGATGGCGGCCCTGACCCTGAGCCTAAATGTGAGAGGATGAGGGGGATGAGGAGGGCTTGGTCATCCACTCTACCAAGTCTTTGGCATGATGCGGCTCAACACGTCCAGGTGCCGAAAATAAGGACAAGCGTGTCCCATGGCCACGTGCTGATGACGATGCACCGCGTCCACGACCAGCACTGTTGTCTCTAGACACAGAGCCTGCTTGCCCTCTTTTATTGGCTCGTGACTGTCTGCCTCTCCTTGTTGGCCTTCCAGACATAGTAATGGCCTGCAGGGAAATGGGAAAACCAGCAATTGGGTAGTGTATATTGTGCTGGAGGCACACAACACCCACTAACTCCTGCAGATGCCTGTATTAGAGAACAGTAATAAAGTGTAGATACAGGTGTATACTGTGTTGGGGCACACAACACCCACTAACTCCTGCAGATGCCTGTATTAGAGAACAGCAATAAAGTGTAGATACAGGTGTATACTGTGCTAGGGCACACAACACCCACTAACTCCTGCAGATGCCTGTGTTAGAGAACAGCAAAAAAAGTGTATATACAGGTGTATACTGTGCTGGGGCACACAGCACCCACTAACTCCTGCAGATGCCTTTATTAGAGAACAGCAATAAAGTGTAGATACAGGTGTATACTGTGTTGGGGCACACAACACCCACTAACTCCTGCAGATGCCTGTATTAGAGAACAGCAAAAAAGTGTATATACAGGTGTATACTGTGCTGGGGCACACAACACCCACTAACTCCTGCAGATGCCTGTATTAGAGAACAGCAAAAAAAGTGTATATACAGGTGTATACTGTGCTGGGGCACACAACACCCACTAACTCCTGTAGATGCCTGTATTAAAGAGAAAAGGGAAAAAAGTGTATATACAGGTGTATACTGTGCTGGGGCACACAACACCCACTAACTCCTGCAGATGCCTGTATTAGAGAACAGCAATAACGTGTAGATACAGGTGTATACTGTTCTGGGGCACACAACACCCACTAACTCCTGCAGATGCCTGTATTAGAGAACAGCAAAACAGTGTATATACAGGTGTATACTGTGCTGGGGCACACAACACCCACTAACTCCTGTAGATGCCTGTATTAAATAAAAAGCAAAAAAGTGTTAATACAGGTGTATACTGTGCTGGGGCACACAACACCCACTAACTCCTGCAGATGCCTGTATTAGAGAACAGCAGTAAAGTGTAGATACAGGTGTATACTGTGCTGGGGCACACAACACCCACTAACTCCTGCAGATGCCTGTATTAGAGAACAGCAAATAAGTGTATATACAGGTGTATATTGTGCTGGGGCACACAACACCCACTAACTCCTGCAGATGCCTGTATTAGAGAACAGCAATAAAGTGTAGATACAGGTGTATACTGTACTGGGGCACACAGCATCCACTAACTCCTGCAGATGCCTGTATTAGAGAACAGGAAAAAAGTGTATATACAGGTGTATACTGTGCTGGGGCACATAACACCCACTAACTCCTGCAGATGCCTGTATTAGAGAACAGCAAAAAAGTGTATATACAAGTGTATACTGTGCTGGGGCACACAACACCCACTAACTCCTGCAGATGCCTGTGTCAGGGTCACCTGTGTCCAGGTGACAGATGCACACCGTAGGGGGACAGGAGTGCACCGCGCGGTAGTGAACCCTATGGCTGGCTTCTGCGGATAGGAAACTGGGTGGTTGTGGAAAGCGGGACCAGAGGAGCACAACCGGGATCCTAACGGAAGCGAGAGCCAAGATTCCCCAGGGCGCGGAGTCTAAGACCCAGCTGGTCTTCTCCAGGGCCTCTAGTGGTGAGGATGTTACGCTGCAGGCTGGGACCAGGTCGCGGCCCCTGGAGTTTCCTGGCTCACGCCCCGTAGGATAAGGGGAAGCAGCAGCACATGATAGAGAGAACCGAATAACAAGCTGAAGGTCAGGGGCCACAAGCAGACAAGGATAACGAAGAATGAGCCGAAGGTCAAGGGTCACGAGCAGACAGGGATAGTCGGGGACAAGCCAATAACGTAACAGAGAGACAGACGTAGCACACGGCAGGCAGGAACCCAAACACACAGTGCCTAACAAACACGTTGATCAGCAAAGCAGGCTTGCAGTGCACAGGTTAATATAGTGTTCTGTGATAGGGCCTGGGGTGGAGTCAGGCTGGGAGGAGACTATAAAGGAAGCCAGGTGAAGGAGGTCTGGTCTCTAGATGAACACATGAGGAGGAAGGTAAGATGGCAGACAGACATTAATGCATATCCATGACAGTACCCTCCCTCTTACAAGGCCTCCCCCTTCCCCGCCTGGGCCCAGGTTTAGAGGGAAACTTCAGATGAAACTCCTTTAACAGACGAGGTGCAAAGACCTCAGATGCAGTGATCCAAGACCTCTCCTCAGGACCAAACCCTTTCCAATGAACGAGGTACTGAAGAACGCCTTTACAGAGTCGGGAGTCCAGAATTTGACTGATCTCGTACTCCTGATTATCCTCAGAGACAGGTGCCACGGTAGGGAGAGGACGAGAGAATTTATTGAGGACTAAAGGCTTTAGAAGAGCAACATGAAAGGAGTTAGTGATTTTAAGGCTCTTAGGAATCTGGAGTTTGAAACAAACCGGATTCAGTTTAGCAGTTACCGTGTATGGACCGATGAATCGTGGAGCAAACTTCAGAGAAGGAACTCGGAGCTTGATGTTCCTGGTAGAGAGCCAGACTTTGTCCCCTGGCTGAAGAGAAGGCGGTCTACGCCTGCGGCGGTCGGCAAAGCCTTTGAATTTTTCAGCAGCTGCCCGGAGGGAATCATGAACGTGACCCCAAACGGAATTGAGAGACTCCTGAACCAAAGCCAAAGCTGGAATGTCTGGAGAACAGATCATGGGACGAGGAAGTTGAGGGTGTTTTCCATAAACTGTGAAAAAGGGTGTCTTCTGCGAACTGGTATTCACATGATTGTTATGGGAGAATTCTGCCCACGGGAGTAGAGAGGACCAATCGTCATGGTGAGAAGACACAAAGGTGCGAAGAAAGACCTCTAACTCCTGTCTGTCCATTGGATTGGGGATGGTAAGAAGAAGAAAAATCCAAGACAATATTGAGGGATTTGCAAAAGGCTCTCCAAAAACGAGACGTGAATTGGACTCCCCTGTCGGAAACAATATGAGAAGGGACCCCATGTAGGCAGAGAATTTCCCGAATGAAAATGGGAACCAAGGCAGGGGCAGAAGGAAGACCAGGAAGAGGAACAAAATGAGCCACCTTGGAGAATCGATCGATTACCACCCAAATGACTGTATTATTCTCAGACAGTGGGAGATCGGTGATAAAATCCATGGCAATATGGGCCCAGGGTTCCTTAGGAATGGGCAAGGGCATGAGGAGACCAGCAGGAGCTTGTGTGGAGGATTTGGACTGAGCACAGACATGACAAGCTTTAACGTAGTCTTTGACGTCTGAGCGGAGATTAGGCCACCAGTAGTGACGACTGATGAGTAGGAAGGATCGGAGGAATCCAGAATGCCCTGCCACCTTGGAATCATGTCCCCAACGAAGGATCTTAGCTCTTAGCTCAGTGGGGACAAAGGTCTTACCAGGCGGAATTTTAGACTTCAGGGTGGTAGAGTGGGCAACAATGCATGAGGTGGGAATGATCGGCTCAGGTTCAGGGGCGGACTCCTCGTCCAAAGTGTCAAATGACCTAGAGAGCGCATCAGCCCGACCGTTGCAGGAACCAGGTTTGTAGGTAATCGTGAAATTAAAACGGGCAAAGAAGAGACTCCACCTGGCCTGTCTAGGATTCAGACGTTTAGCATTCTGTAGATACTGTAAATTCTTGTGATCGGTAAAGATCGTTATGGAGTGAGAGGAACCCTCCAAGAGATGACGCCACTCCTCTAATGCCAATTTAATTGCGAGAAGTTCCAGATCACCGATGGCATAATTCCTCTCTGCCTGAGAAATTTTTTTGGAGAAGAACGCACATGGTTGGCGTCTCTTCTCAAAGATTTGAAGAAGCACAGCTCCCACCCCCATTGAGGAAGCGTCCACTTCAATAAAAAATGCATTCCCAGGATTTGGTCTCCTCAAGAGGGGGCCAGAAACAAAGGCCTGTTTCAGGTTGTGAAATGCAGAGACAGCTTCGGGAGGCCAGTCTCTGGCATTCACACCCTTCTTGGTCAAAGCGATAATAGGCGCGGCAATGGAAGAGTAATTCCTTATGAACTGCCTATAATAATTAGTGAAGCCAAGAAAGCCTTGTGTGGCCTTGAGGCTAGCAGGAAGAGGCCAGTTGGTGATAGCCAAGACCTTCCCAGGGTCCATACGAAGCCCCGAACATGAGACGAAGCACCCCAAAAACAGGACCTCAGAACATTCAAAGGAACATTTCTCCAGCTTGGCATAGAGATTGTTCTCTCTAAGACGTTGAAGTACAGTGCGGACATGGTTTCTGTGGACGAGCAGATTTTCAGAAAAGATCAGAATGTCATCCAGATAGATGACAACAAACTGGTACAGCAGATCTCTGAAGATTTCATTGACAAAGTTTTGAAACACGGCTGGAGCATTACACAGACCAAAAGGCATCACCAGATATTCGTAATGCCCATCTCTAGTGTTGAATGCAGTCTTCCATTCGTCACCCTCCCGTATTCAAATGAGATTGTACGCGCCTCTGAGATCCAACTTGGTGAAAATGGAGGCACCCTTCAACCTATCGAATAGCTCAGATATTAAGGGTAAGGGGTATCGATTTTTAATAGTAACCGCATTTAAACCCCGATAATCGATGCAGGGTCTTAAGGTACCATCCTTTTTGGCAACAAAAAAGAACCCTGCCCCTGCAGGCGATGAGGATTTCCGGATGAAACCTCTCTCCAGATTCTCTGCGACATACTCCGACATGGCCTGGGTCTCTGGGATGGACAGAGGGTAGGTACGACCCCTGGGTAGAGTTGCTCCGGGGACAAGATCAATAGCACAGTTAAAAGACCTGTGGGGAGGAAGCACCTCAGCTGATTTTTTACAGAACACATCCCGGTAATCGCTGTATGCAGCAGGAAGATCAGAAGAAACAGAAGTGGCAGCAACCGGAAGACTCTCCTTGGGGGTCACCTTGAGAAGACACGACGAGAAACATGAGGAACCCCAGGCCAGAATCTGCCCAGAGACCCAGTCCACATGTGGAGAGTGGAGCTGTAGCCAAGGGAGGCCCAATACAACTGGGGTAGAGGCCTTGGGTAGAATAAGAAAGGATATCCACTCCTGGTGGAGAATCCCTACCGACATCCTAATGGGTAGCGTCTGGAAGCGAATAGGGCCCCCTGGGAGAACAGTGCCATCAATTGCCGAGACTACCAATGGGGTAGTGAGAGGTGAAAGGGTAAGCTTCATAGAAGAAGCAGTTCTCCAATCCATAAAATTGCCGGCAGCCCCGGAATCCAGGTATGCAAGGGTTGACTGAGGAGAAGTGCCTACATGAAGGAACACCGGCAAGAGCAGGCGAGAAGGTGATGTTTCTGGGTCCAATACTCCACCTTCCAAATGTATTAGACCCGAGCGTTTCCCGGACGAAGCGAGCAGGAGTCACGAAAATGACCCTTGCCCCCACAATAGAGGCACAAGCCCAGAGTTCTGCGCCTAGCACGTTCTTCGGGGGTTAGTCTGGTCCGGCCCAGCTGCATAAGTTCTTCAGCAGGTAGAGGATGCTCCACGGAATGAAGGGAGGTGAGCTCAGACTGGCTAGGACCCAGAGAGTGCTGGCGTCTTTTTTCTAAGGACCTCTCTTGAAAACGAATGTCGATCTGGTTGCATAATGAAAAAACATCGTCCAGACCGACGGGAATGGCTCTTCCCGCTAATTCGTCTTTCACTCGGTCAGAGAGGCCATGTAAAAAGGTAGCGACCAGGGCCTCATTATTCCAGCTCAATTCAGCTGTGTGGATACGGAACTGAAGAGCATATTGCCCCACTGAACTAGATTCTTGGCGAAGACGTAAGACAGCACTAGCCGCTGAAGAAGCCCGAGCCGGCTCTTCGAAGATATTACGAAAGAGCTTCAAGAAATCGGACAGACTGGAAACCACCGGATCGTTCCTCTCCCACAGGGGGGCAGCCCAGGCCAAAGCTTCACCGGAGAGGAGGGAAATGACATAGGCTACCTTAGCCCGGTCAGACAGGAAGCTTTGAGGCTGAAGCTCAAAATGAATTGTGCATTGGCTGAGAAACCCCCTGCAGGCCTTGGAGTCCCCAGAGAAACGGAACGGAGCTGGCAATCTTAGTGAGTGTGAGGCTGCGACTGGTGCGATAGGTACAGCCGCTGGTTGTACTTGGGGTTGCGGATTTGGGGTTCCCAAGGAGACCTGAAGCTGCTCGAATCGAGAAGCCAGATCCTGGAGGAATCGCATCACCTGGGTCTGATTTGATTCCTGGGTCTCAAGTCTGCGAACTATGCCCTGCAATGGATCATCCGCGGGAAGCGGGATGTCAGCCGGGTTCATGGCTGATCAAACTGTCAGGGTCACCTGTGGCCAGGTGACAGATGCACACCGTAGGGGGACAGGAGTGCACCGCGAGGTAGTGAACCCTATGGCTGGCTTCTGCGGATAGGAAACTGGGTGGTTGTGGAAAGCGGGACCAGAGGAGCACAACCGGGATCCTAACGGAAGCGAGAGCCAAGATTCCCCAGGACGCGGAGTCTAAGACCCAGCTGGTCTTCTCCAGGGCCTCTAGTGGTGAGGATGTTACGCTGCAGGCTGGGACCAGGTCGCGGCCCCTGGAGTTTCCTGGCTCACGCCCCGTAGGATAAGGGGAAGCAGCAGCACACGATAGAGAGAACCGAATAACAAGCTGAAGGTCAGGGGCCACAAGCAAACAAGGATAACGAAGAACGAGCCGAAGGTCAAGGGTCACGAGCAGACAGGGATAGTCGGGGACAAGCCAATAACGTAACAGAGAGACAGACGTAGCACACGGCAGGCAGGAACCCAAACACACAATGCCTAACAAACACGTTGATCAGCAAAGCAGGCTTGCAGTGCACAGGTTAATATAGTGTTCTGTGATAGGGCCTGGGGTGGAGTCAGGCTGGGAGGAGATTATAAAGGAAGCCAGGTGAAGGAGGTCTGGTCTCTAGATGAACACATGAGGAGGAAGGTAAGATGGCAGACAGACATTAATGCATATCCATGACAGCCTGTATTAGAGAACAGCAAAAAAGTGTATATACAGGTGTATACTGTGCTGGGGCACACAACACCCACTAACTCCTGTAGATGCCTGTATTAAATAAAAAGCAAAAAAGTGTTAATACAGGTGTATACTGTGCTGGGGCACACAACACCCACTAACTCCTGCAGATGCCTGTATTAGAGAACAGCAATAACGTGTAGATACAGGTGTATACTGTGCTGGGGCACATAACACCCACTAACTCCTGCAGATGCCTGTATTAGAGAACAGCAAAAAAGTGTATATACAGGTGTATACTGTGCTGGGGCACACAACACCCACTAACTCCTGCAGATGCCTGTATTAGAGAACAGCAAAAAAGTGTATATACAGGTGTATACTGTGCTGGGGCACACAACACCCACTAACTCCTGTAGATGCCTGTATTAAATAAAAAGCAAAAAAGTGTTAATACAGGTGTATACTGTGCTGGGGCACACAACACCCACTAACTCCTGCAGATGCCTGTATTACAGAACAGCAATAACGTGTAGATACAGGTGTATACTGTGCTGGCGCACACAACACCCACTAACTCCTGCAGATGCCTGTATAAGAGAACAGCAAAAAACATAGTTGCCAACAGTCCCGTTTTTCCCGGGACAATCACGGATTTGGGACCCTCGTCCCATATTTATTTTGTCCCGTCTATTTTCCCGGTATTTTGCCTTTGTCCCGGCCGCCGGGAAAATCGGGAATGCTTGAGGTAAAAAAACGGCGGGCTACACAAAGATGGCCGCCGCTGCAGACACAAGGATTATTTCCTCTTGTGTTCAGTGGTGAGGGGAGGAGCAGCCAATTGGCTTCTCCCCTCTCTGTGTTCACACATGAGAAGGCGGGGCGGTATTATGAGCATTCGTGAGGGAGCGGCAATGTACAGGGCTGGGGAGGCGGAGTTCCGATAGGAGTCGGGAGAGCCAGGGGGAACAGAATCCGGCGGGGGAACCATTCTCGGCACGACACCGTTGGGAAATGATCATGGACCGCGGAGCTGCCTCTGCCTCCAGCACACACACGGAGACGCCGGGAGGTGAGAGCATATGTTCCCTGGGGCTGGCTGCCGCTGCTAGGGGACACAGACCTGTAAGGAGGGCTCCGCTGCTGGGGGACACCACCAGATGTAAAGGAGGACACCAGATGTAAAGGAGGGCTCTGCTGCTGGAGGACACCAGATGTAAAGGAGGACTCCAGATGTAAAGGAGGACTCCGCTGCTGGGGGACACCACCAGATGTAAAGGAGGACACCAGATGTAAAGGAGGGCTCCGCTGCTGGAGGACACCAGATGTAAAGGAGGGCTCTGCTGCTGGAGGACACCAGATGTAAAGGAGGGCTCCGCTGCTGGAGGACACCAGATGTAAAGGAGGGCTCCGCTGCTGGAGGACACCAGATGTAAAGGAGGGCTCTGCTGCTGGAGGACACCAGATGTAAAGGAGGACTCCAGATGTAAAGGAGGACTCCGCTGCTGGGGGACACCACCAGATGTAAAGGAGGACACCAGATGTAAAGGAGGGCTCCGCTGCTGGAGGACACCAGATGTAAAGGAGGGCTCTGCTGCTGGAGGACACCAGATGTAAAGGAGGGCTCTGCTGCTGGAGGACACCAGATGTAAAGGAGGGCTCCGCTGTTGGGGGACACCAGATGTAAAGGAGAGCTCTGCTGCCGGGGACACCAGATGTAAAGGAGAGCTCTGCTGCCGGGGACACCAGATGTAAAGGAGGGCTCCGCTGCTGCCAGCTGCTGGGGACACTGAAGTAAGGAGGGCTCTGTTGCTGGGGGACACAGATCTGTAAGGAGGGCTCCACTGCCGGGAACACCAGATGTAAAGGAGGGCTCCACTGCTGGGGACACCAGATGTAAAGGAGGGCTCCGCTGCCAGGGACACAGTTCTGTAAAGAGGGGCTATGCTTCTGGGAGCACCTGATGCAAGGACGGACTGCTGGGGAGGCATCTGGTGGCAGGTGACACACTTCCACTGATTCGGCATTATGGTGAGTTGAATGATTTCATTTTATATTACAATGTAATAATAGAAATAATGCACTTCAATCATCCTGACACCGTAACAACCATGGTGCCGGGATGATTGAAGCGCCAACAGGTGTTTTGGAGTATCCTTATCTGCCAATTTTGTTACACATTTCTATTGTGGTGTAGGATCTGGCTTCTTTCTTTCTATTTCTTTCTCTCACCTCGGACTCTAGCCACACCCCTTTGAACCACGCCCATTTAAGCCACACCCACTATCGTGCGTAAACCACGCCCATACTGTTCTGGGGCACACAACACCCACTAACTCCTGCAGATGCCTGTATTAGAGAACAGCAAAAAAGTGTATATACAGGTGTATACTGTGCTGGGGCACACAACACCCACTAACTCCTGCAGATGCCTGTATTAGAGAACAGCAAATAAGTGTATATACAGGTGTATACTGTGCTGGGGCACACAACACCCACTAACGCCTGCAGATGCCTGTATTAGAGAACAGCAATAAAGTGTAGATACAGGTGTATACTGTGCTGGGGCACACAACACCCACTAACTCCTTCAGATGCCTGTATTAGAGAACAGAAAAAAAGTGTATATACAGGTGTATACTGTGCTGGGGCACACAACACCCTCTAACTCCTGCAGATGCCTGTATTAGAGAACAGCAAAAAAGTGTATATACAGGTGTATACTGTGCTGGGGCACACAACACCCTCTAACTCCTGCAGATGCCTGTATTAGTGAACAGCAAAAAAGTGTATATACAGGTGTATACTGTGCTGGGGCACACAACACCCACTAACTCCTGCAGATGCCTGTATTAAAGAACAGCAATAAAGTGTAGATACAGGTGTATACTGTGCTGGGGCACACAACACCCACTAACTCCTGCAGATGCCTGAGAAAAGAACACACTGTCCCTGCCTACCTAGCTTAGAGAACAGCAATAAAGGGTAGATACAGGTGTATATTGTGCTGGAGGCACACAACACCCACTAACTCCTGCAGATGCCTGAGAAAAGAACACACTGTCCCTGCCTACCTAGCTTAGAGAACAGCAATAAAGGGTAGATACAGGTGTATACTGTGCTGGGGCACACAACACCCACTAACTCCTGCAGATGCCTGAGAAAATAACACACTGTCCCTGCCTATCTAGCTTAGAGAACAGCAATAAAGGGTAGATACAGGTGTATACTGTGCTGGAGGCACACAACACCCATTAACTCCTGCAGATGCCTGAGAAAAGAACACACTGTAGAACACACTGTCCCTGCCTATCAAGCTCTTTCCCTGCATGCCGGAACACACTACACAAGGCCGCCGCGCTGGCGGCCTTATATAGTGTGGGGCGTGTACTAAACCCCCCTGAGCTATAATTGGCCACAGGCATCCTGCCTGTGGCCAATTATGGCTCTCCTCGCTGCCGGCGCTGTGATTGGCCAAGCATGCGGGGTCACAGTGCATGCTTGGCCAATCACAGCACCGGCAATGCAGTGCGATGGCGCAGTGCATTGTGGGCCGTTCGCGTCACACGAATTTGGCGCGAACGGCCCACAAAGTTCTGGTTTAGCCGAACAGGTGAACAGGCGATGTTCGAGTCGAACATGCGGTCGACTCGAACACTGAGCTCATCCCTATTCAAGATCATCTAAAGAAAGCTGTTTTTGCCCTTTGGATTCAAGGAGTCTGCAAGTGATCTGCTAAAGGTATCTGAAACCTCCCCTAACCCTCTATCCTACTACTACTTCCAGGTTTTTCATTAAAGCATTGAAAAATACTAAAGTGACTGGCGCCCACATTTGTTCTAAACTTTCCATTATAGGCATGGACTCAGCCACGGGGTGAATGTAAGCTCGCTCCCTGTCCCTGGAGGTACCTCTTTGCTCCCAGTATACCCAGGGGGGCGCTACATATATATATATATATGTATATATATATACATACATATATATATATATATATATATATATATATATATATATATATATATATATTAGGGCTGTGGAAATTAACTATTAATTCCTCGATTAATCGATTAATTGTTTTGATCGATCAAAATTATTTTGATCGATCAAAATTATTTTGATTGGTACTTACCTCTCCCCCAGCTTCCGGGTCTTCAGGGAGATCCGGTGACGTCACGGACACCGGCGGGGCTTGCCGTGTCCATCTGAAGGGCTCCTTTGCTGTGCCTTCATATCTGCATGCTGGCGGGAACTTACTATCTGCCACACGCAAGGGCTGTTACACTTCCCTCTATCACTTCCCTCTATCAACCTGGCATTCTACAGCCATCCACTGGGAGTTGTGATAGTTCCCTTCACGGGACATCTACATGACGACTGACTGATGTTAGCCCCTTCATATCTGGATTCAGCAGTGGTATCGTTGTACACATTTTTATACCAGTATCATACTTAGCTACATGTTTTTATGACTGCTTTTGCTACTGTTTGGTATTACTCGCACCATTTTTACAGTTTATGTAGCTACATCGATTTTATCTCCAGTGCAATATTTATTTTGTTACCTACTTGAAGACTATAAAAGTTTTAATGCCATTCCCATCGAGCGCTGCCTTTATGTGTTCTTTGCATCCTGCTCTCGATTTTTCCAGTGGTTGGTAGCTGCACTGGGAATCGGCCTGCAAGAAGATCAGTTAAAAGTAGTTGGATCTATGTGCATTATAATTAATCGAAATTAGTCGATTAATCGATTTAAAAAAAATTTGATTAATCGAACACGAAAATTTTAATCAGTAACAGCCCTAATATATATATATATATATATATATATATATATATATATACAGTATATATAAAAAGTGCAATATGCTGTAAATTTATAATACAAAAATCAAAACAATTTATGCCATAGACTGATAATAAAGTATAATGTGCTCCTTATTCCACACAGTGTCCTTATGGATTCCAATCAGAAGTGCAACAGCCGACAAACAGTCCATTTTGTGATTTGTGATATCAATATAATTGAAAGTAATATCTTCACCATAATCCACCTCTGTACATATACAGATATCATCGTGTCACCATCACCAGTTGTGCCCTCACCTTATGCAGGGATATGCAATTAGCGGACCTCCAGCTGTTGCCAAACTACAAGTCCCATGAGGCATAGCAAGACTCTGACAGCAGCAAGCATGACACCCAGAGGCAGAGGCATGATGGGACTTGTAGTTTTGCAACAGCTGGAGGTCCGCTAATTGCATATCCATGCCTTATAGGCTTAATATCTGTGCCTTAGATCACAAACAATCCTCCGATTAGCTCCTTTGAATTTTTCTCCTTTTTATAGCTCAGGTGTCTCACATCACAGGGTGTGCTCCTTCTTTATTGTTTACCATTGATCTCCACTCACATCACCCACATGCAAAGAAACAAAGCTTGCAATAGTGCTTTACCTTTTTAAAAGGATTTATTTGTATAAAACATAAAACAAGTATCACGCACATTTTCCAGATTAAAACCAAGCCTTAGGCCCCTTTCACACTGGGGCAGGAGGTGCGGTGGTGGTAAAGCACCGCTATTTTTAGCGGCGCTTTACCGTCGGAATTGCAGCAGTATTCGGCCGCTATCGGTGCGGTTTTACCCCCGCTAGCAGCCGAAAAAGGGTTAATACTGCCAGCAATGCGCCTCTGCCGGCGGTATAGCCACGGTGTCCCATTGCTTCCAATGGGCAGAAGCGGTGGAGGAGCGGTAAACACACCGACTCGAACTTGAAGTTCATCCCTAATCACACACATAGGTTGAACTTGATGGACTTGTGTCTTTTTTCAACCTCACCTACTATGTAACTTTGTAACTATATGACTATTCACTTTGAATGGTTAAGTTGCACTTTCCATGGGAATTTGCCGCAAAGCTTAGTGCATGAGCTGAAGTTTTACTTTACAAAGAAAACCCAATCAAGTGCTAAGAAAAAAATAAAACATTTTTGCTTGCACATGATTGGATAATGGAAGTCAGCAGAGCTTCATCTCTTTTACTAAGTTCTGGGGCAAATTCTTATACAGAGTGCAACTTCCCTTGCAAAGCGAACAGTCTTTTTGTCTTTAGTAAATCAACCCTGCTGTTTTATTGACCTGTTCAGAAAGCAGTTCTGATATACAAAGAATATAACAGAATTCTTGTATCATGATCAATCTGTAACCAAACAAATAGCAAGACTTAAAAACAATTTACAAAGTATGCTAAAAAAGGAAGAGGGTTATTTTTGAAACTCTCCTTGGCAGCACAAATATGTCCCAGCTATGATTCAGAATATGTATTGTAATCTTTTTCAGTTAAGACAGAAAATGAATTTCTATAAGAACAGTAGCAATCTGTTCATCCAGCCATATCGTGAAGGGCAGGACAAGAACAACAAGAAGGATTGGTATGCAGTCTGTGCTTCTGCGGATTCACCTCAACTTAATGTACAAAGAATTGTATTGAACAAACTCATGTTCAGCTGCTAAGTTTCATTTTAGTATGTTATACCGCTTCTTTTCAAGGGCACATCAATATTAATAAGAGGAATACTTAAAACAAATAATAAAGGGCATTTATATGGAAAAATTAGATAACACATTGGATGCATATAATTTGGAATAATTACAGTCTCGTGCAATCAATGATTCGAGTTTTCATTTTTTGACCCTCTGCAACCTTTCCAACTCAATAGCTACACTTTAGGAAGAACTGCAGTCTATCTACAAAAGTAGTTAATATTTTAAAGGTAAACCCAAGACAAGCAGCTAAATACACATTTTAAACATATGTATGTGAACAATGGCTACCTATTAAAGGATTTTATTTCTGCCCACCCAGTCCTTAGACACTGCCTACCTGAGAACATAGGCAAGTTGTTAAAGGGACACTAAAAGTTCCCGTTTAAAGAAAAAAAAAAATTACAAACATGTTATGCTTACCTCCACTGTGCAGCTTGTTTTGCACACAGTGGCCCCGATCCTGGTCTATTGGGGTCCCTCTGCGGCTGTCTCGGCTCCTCCCCGCAAGAACTAACCCCCTTCATGGTAGCTCTCTCCCATGGGGGTTAGTTCTTGCGGGTGCGCTCTCGTGATACAGCCGGCGGCTGTATCACTCGGCCCCGCCCCCGGCGCGCCGCGTCATTGGATGTGATTGACAGCAGCGTGAGCCAATGGCTGCGCTGCTATCAATCCATCCAATCTAGCCAATCAACGGCAAGACTGAGCAGAGAAGAGGACGTCGGGGGCGAGCACAGCAGGTGAACGGGCTCAGGTAAGTAAAACGGGGGGGCTGGGGGGTCTGTCATTGCCAGGTTTTTTTTCACCTTAATGCATAGGATGCATTAAAGGGGTTGTAAAGGTTTGTTTTTTATTTTCTAAATAGGTTCACTTACCTTTTCCTTCCATTTCCCTTCTAAATGTTTTTTTTCTTTGTCTGAATTTCTCACTTCCTGTTTCTCCTCACTAAACTTCACACCATCTGAGGAGGAACAGGAAGTGAGAAATTCAGACAAAGAAAACAAAGAAAAAAAACATTTAGAGGGGCAATCGAAGGAAAAGGTAAGTGAACCAACAATGCACTAGCTTAACCACTTGACAACTGGGCACTTAAACCCCCTTCCTAACCAGACCAATTTTCAGCTTTCGGTGCTCTCACATTTTGAATGACAATTACTCAGTCATACAACACTGTACCCATATGAAATTTTTGTCCTTTTTTTCACACAAATAGAGCTTTCTTTTGGTGGTATTTAATCACTGTTGGGTTTTTTATTTTTTGCGCTATAAGAGAAAAAAGACTGAAAATTTTGTAAAAAAATGAATTTTTCTTTGTTTCCGTTATAAAATTTTGCAAATTAGTATTTTTTCTTCATACATTTTGGCCAAAATTTATACTGCTACATATCTTTGGTAAAAATAAGTACAAATTGGTGGATATTTTTTGGTCTTTGTGAAAGTTATAGAGTCCACAAGCTATGGTGCCAATATCTGAAAATTGATCACACCTGAAGTACTGACGGCCTATCTCATTTCTTGAGACCCTAACATGCCAGAAAAGTACAAATACCCCCCAAATGACCCCTTTTTGGAAAGAAGACATTCCAAGGTATTTAGAAAGAGTCATTGTGAGTTTTTTGAAGTTGTCATTTTTTCCCACAATTCTTTGCAAAAATCAAGATTTTTTTTTCTTTTTTTTTTTTCCACAAAATTGTCATATTAGCAGGTTATTTCTCACACACAGCATATGCATACCACAAATTACACCCCAAAACACATTCTGCTATTCCTCCCGAGTATGGCGATACCACATGTGTGAGACTTTTACACAGCGTGGCCACATACAGAGGCCCAACATGCAGGGAGCACCTTCAGGCGTTCTGGAGCACCCAGGCCAATTCTGACATTTCTCTCCTACATGTAAAAATCATCATTTATTTGCTATAAAATTACATAGAACCCCAAAACATTATACATGTTTTTTTAGCAAAGACCTTAAAGAATATAATGGTGGTCATTGCAACTTTTTATCTTGCACGGTATTTGCGCAGAAATTTTTCTAAAGCGTTTTTTACGGAAAAAAATGTTTTGTGCCTAAAAGAAAAAAAAAACAGTAAAGTTAGCCCAGTGTTTTTGCATAATGTGAAAGATGAAGTTACGCCGAGTAAATAGATACCTAACATGTCACCCTTCAAAATTGCACACGCTCGTGGAATGGCGCCAAACTTCGCTACTTAAAAATCCCCATAGGCAATGCTTTAAATATTTTTACTGGTTATATGTTTTGAGTTACAGAGGAGGTCTAGGGCCAAAATTATTGCTCTCGCTCTAACGTTCGCAACGATACCTCACATGTGTGGCTTGAACACCGTTTTCATATGTGGGCGGGGCTTACGTATGCGTTCACTTCTGCATGCGAGCTCGCGGGGGCAGGGGCGCTTTAAAAAAAATATATATATTTTATTGTTCATTTTACTTTATTTATTTTAGTTTGACATGTTTTTCCGCCCCAAATTTATTTTTTTAGCACTTTTATTCCTATTACAAGGAATGTAAACATCCCTTGTAATAGGAATATGGCATGACAGGTCCTCTTTACAGTGAGATATGGGGGGGGGGGGTGTCAATAAGACCCCACATCTCACCTCTAGGCTGGGAAGCCAAAAAAAAAAACAATCTTGGCTTTGATCGTAGCGGTGAGTCGGTAGAAGCACCGGAGGGCAGCGGGAGGGGGGGGGGCATCCCCTCTCACCTTCCGTAAGAGCGATCAAGCGGTGGAACAGCCGCTATGATTGTTCTTATGGTGTAGGGAATCGCCAGCTGAAAAAGCGAATATCTGAATGATGCCTGTAGCTGCTCCCATCATTCAGATATCTCCGCACAAAGTCAAGGACGTCATATGACGGCCGGCGGGCGGGCGGGAAGTGGTTATTGCAGAGTATTGCCGGGTATTGAGGAGTATTGCCGGGTATTGAGGAGTTTTGACGAGTATTGCCGGGTATTGACGAGTATTGCGGGGTATTGAGGAGTATTGCAGGGTATTGTGGAGTATTGCAGGGTATTGTGGAGTATTGCAGGGTATTGTGGAGTATTGCAGGGTATTGTGGAGTATTGCTGGGTATTGTGGAGTATTGCCGGGTATTGTGGAGTATTGCCGGGTATTGCCGGGTATTGTGGAGTATTGCCGGGTATTGTGGAGTATTGCTGGGTATTGTGGAGTATTGCCGGGTATTGTGGAGTATTGCTGGGTATTGTGGAGTATTGCCGGGTATTGTGGAGTATTGCTGGGTATTGTGGAGTATTGCCGGGTATTGTGGAGTATTGCTGGGTATTGTGGAGTATTGCGGAGTATGGCAGGGTATTGCACAGTATGGGCAGGGTATTGCACAGGGTATTGCAGAGTATGGGCAGAGTATGGGCAGGGTATTGCACAGGGTGTATTGCAGAGTATTGCACAGGGTGTATTGCAGAGTATTGGCAGGGTGTATTGCAGAGTATTGCACAGGGTATTGCAGAGTATTGGCAGGGTGTATTGCAGAGTATTGCACAGGGTATTGCAGAGTATTGGCAGGGTGTATTGCAGAGTATTGCACAGGGTATTGCAGAGTATTGCACAGGGTATTGCAGAGTATTGCACAGGGTATTGCAGAGTATTGCACAGGGTGTATTGCAGAGTATTGCACAGGGTGTGTTGCAGAGTATTGCACAGGGTGTATTGCAGAGTATTGGCAGAGTATTGCACAGGGATGGCTGAGCAGGGATGGATGGATTGCTGGATCTGTGACTGCAATTGTCACAGATCCAGCCCACAGCTGACATGGGGGAGGGAGCGGACATGATCCGCTCCCTCCCCTCTCCTCTCACACTGTACCGATTGGTACAGAGAGGGGAGGGAGGAACCGGCGTCATCAAATGACGCCGGTCTGTTTACAAGTGATCGCTCCGTCATTTGACGGAGCGATCACGTGGTAAACGGCCGCGATTAGCGGCCATCTACCGTGATCCGTGATGCGCCGGGTCTTCCGGACCCGGCGGTCACGGACATATCCTGGAGCGCGCCCCTGGGGGCGCGCGGGAGCAAGATTCTGTGAGGACGTCCCTGGGACGTCCACTCAGGATAACTCGACCGCGCTGTGGACGTCTTTTGTACATGGCGCGGTCGGGAAGTGGTTAAAGGAACCTATTTAGAAAATAAAAAATGAACCTTTACAACCCCTTTAAGGTGAAAAAAAAACAAACCTTTACAACCCCTTTAAGCTTACCTTTTGCTGTACTGCAGTTCAAGCACAAGTTTACTTTTGTATTTAAACCCTTTTTGGATTCCCCAGCCCCCCACTCCCCCCACCCCTTCATTCTAGTATACCCCCACATAGACATTAGATGCAGGACTGACCTACTCCTTCTTTCCCAGCCCCCTGTTGGGCCAGGCAGTTCTAACATCCATATTTCAGCTAGACACCTGTTTTGCAGTGCACATGTACAACCAAATTCATAGAGATGAATTGGAGATCCAAGAAGGCTGAAAAACTGTCTTGGCCAGGGGAGAGCAGGCTAGCTGGATTAGATTTTCCCACCCCATTGTAAATATTTTCCTTCAAAACAAGCCTGGAGTGCAACTTTAGTGCAACTTTGACGCAACTTTGGATGGATGGGACTTGGAGGTGACATGTTGTCCCTCTGCAAAGTCGGACCCACTGTTACATGTCATACATTAAGGTATGACTTTTATGCAACTTTTGAGGGTTAACATTGAAGTCTATGGCCCTCAAGTTGCATGAATGTCGGACCAAAGTAGTGTATGAACTATGAGGTCGCTACGACTTTAAGTCGCACATACATGAATGGTTATCACTGGAAAACATGGGCTACGATTTGTCATGCAACCTTGATGTCCAAAGTCGTATAAGAAGTCGCATAAATGTGAATGGGGTGTTAGTCCACTTTAATATCATATGAAAATAATAGAATTTAAAGTTTAAACTTTTAAAGACATATTTTTTTCTATACCTTAAACTTTACTGAAATAATAAGTATTTAAATAACACAAAAATAAACAGGAACAAATACACAAGCATTTAGTTAAAAACAGAACTCTGGCCACAATTTTTTTTCCATGTCCTTGTTGCTGATCTCCTACCTTCACCAACTTTGCCATCCATGTTCTTCTGAGCTCTGCAGTTCCTCTGTAATAGGCTGCTGAACTTGCTGAAAAAACGTTATTGCCTGCTGACATCCTGTTTGTAAGACCGCTGGCTGCTATCTCTCTCCTCAGCTTAGCCAGCGGTCTGACACGCCCCATTGTAGTCCTCTGAAAGAACAGGGAGGAAGCAGACATGTTGTTGTGAGCTGAAGAGGTCTTACATCCCCCGGTCTGTGCCGCCCATGGAGGAGGTGTCTCTCATTTCCCTCCTCCTCCTCTGCTCCCCTCCACTCCGCCCCCCGCCGCCCCCCCCCCCCCCCCTGCTGACCCCCAGCCTCCTATCTCTGTGCAGAGCAGGGATTTATATCAGTAATCAGATGTATGACACAGCGGAGATGTCCCACTGTGTCAGGTATTGTATACAAAAACACCGCTCGCTGATGTCCTGCCTCCCCATTATTATGATTGACAGTGCACTGTGCCAATTGTGCCGTTATTGGCACAGTGCGCTGTCAATCATAATACCAGTGGGAGGCGGGACATCAGCGAGCAGTGTTCTTGTATACTATACCTGACACAGTGGGACATCCCCGCTGTGTCATACAACTGATAATAATCCCCGCTTTGCACTGGTGGGACTGACATGAGGCACTGGTGGGACTGTAATGTGGCACTGGTGGGACTGACAAGCGGCACTGGTGGGACTGACAAGCGGCACTGGTGGGACTGACAAGCGGACTGGTGGGACTGAAATGCGACACTGGTGGGACTGACATGCAACACTGGTGGGACTGACATGCGACACTGGTGGGACTGACAAGTGGCACTGGTGGGACTGACAAGCGGCACTGGTGGGACTGACCTGCGGCACTGATGGAACTGACAAGCTGTACTGGTGGGACTGACATGCGGCACCGGTGAGACTGACAAGCTGCACCGATGGGACCGACAAGCTGCACTGATGGGACCGACAAGCTGCACTGGTGGGACTGACATGCGGCATCGGTGAGACCGACAAGCTGCACTGATGGGACCGACAAGCTGCACTGATGGGACCGACAAGCTGCACTGATGGGGCTGACAAGCTGCACTGGTGGGACTGACGTGAGTCACTGGTTTGCATTTATATTAAAATGCTTTGTATTTATAAGGCTGTAACCTATCATACTGTGTGTTATGTATGGCTTGCTGGCTGCAGAATGAGGGGTGTGATTTATGTTGAAGTGGGCGAGTTCACATTTACATGTACAAGCCTGGTATACCTCCCACATTCACTCCCATCCCAAGGATTCATGGGAAATGTAGGCTGATTACAGTTACGCTGGTCATACACTATACAAATTTCTTATTCAATTTCCTTTAGAATTACCTTCAACTATGTAGTGCAAGGGCCTGCCTGATTGCCTACACATTGAAAGGGTTTAGGTTTGACCTCGTATTATATGGTTTTGGTAAATCTAAATAAAGATGAACAAAAATTCTGTATAGTGTATGGCCAGCCTCAGAGAGAGAGAAGAGAATATGATGCAATCACTGTTCTAAGAGATCCTCCCTGCCAGAAAAGATGATGCATTTTTTGAATCACAAAGCTGACTTTCTGAAAATTCAATCAGACATATCTCTTAAACGGTAAGAAATTTCACAAATGTAATAACTGGGGGGGGATTGAAAAATCCTGGAGTTCTGCTTTAACATCTCGACTAAATCAGAACTTTGCTTTCCTGCAAAATTGTGAATAACATTGTTGAAATAAATGCGTTTCGCTAACTCACTTTCAACTGATATCATCGCAAGATCAGAAAGCCTTGACTGTCCCATTGTAGACCGCAAATAGTTCTTTATATGTTTCACTTACTGTGCACTTACTGTTCGGAGGGCAATGAAGAGTAAGCAGGACAACAGTACATCAGGAGGCAGATTCTGGCTAAACAGATTGCGTATACAACGCAATATGTGTAGTCCAGATTTTGTTTCTTCCTCCTCCCTCCAGGCTCCTCCTCGGCTGGGTCTACTATCTAGCCTACCACAGAGCCCTGCAGTGAAGAACGAGAAGACAATCAGGGCTCTAAGCAGGCTAGTAATTTATTTTACGTGTTCACTTCTCCCCCTTAGCTATCCTGCCACAGTGCTCTGTCCTGCCACTGCGAAGTAACAGCAGGACAGAGCAGTAGACACTGGGAAGGCTAGCACATTGGGCTCTCTCCTGTCTAGCGTGCCACAGTGCCCTGCCACAGTGCCCTCACTAAGACGAGCCGAGAAAAATTAAGTACAATGATTCTGAGCATGCGTCAAATTGGTTCCGAGCATGCGCAGCACTTTTGTGCGTCGGAAATGGCTACACAAGATCGGAATTTCCGACAAGAACTTTTGCCGTTGAAAAAATTGAGAACCTGCTCTCAAACATTTGTTGTCGGAAATTCCGACAACAAATGTCCGATGGAGCGTACACACTGTCGGAATATCCGAACAAAAGCTCACATCGAACATTTGCTGTCGGAAATTCTGATTGTGTGTACGTGGCATTAGGGAATACACTTAACCCTTTGATCGCCCCTGATGTTAACCCCTTCCCTGCCAGTGTCATTTATACAGTGTCAGTGCATATTTTTAGCACTGATCACTGTAATAATGTCACTGGTTCCCAAAAAACTGTCAAAAGTGTCAGCTAGGTGTCTGATCTGTCCGCCGCAATGTCGCAGTCCCACTAAAAATCACTGATCACTGCCATTACAAGTAAAAAATAAATAAATAAATTAAAATGCCATAAATATATTCACTATATTGTAGATGATATAACTTAACTATATTGATGAAGACATTTTATTTATTTTTTTCATTTTTTTATTGGATATGTTTTATAGCAGAAAGTAAAAAATATTTATATTTTTCAAAAATTTCCGCTTTTTTTTGTTTATAGCACAAAAAATTAAAACCACAGAGGTGATCAAATATCACCAAAAGAAAGCTCTATTTGTGGAAAAAAAAGGACATCAATTTTATTTGGGTACAGTGTCGCACGACCACGCAATTGTCACTTAAACTAAAGCAATGCCATGTCACAAAAAATGGCCTGGTCATTAAGAGGGTAAAACCATCTGAGGCTGAAGTGGTTAAACTCTGTATAGAGAAAGAGTACATTTAAAAATCAATCAGCATATTCTTCTTTTCTTTATGTTAATGTTTCCTTTGTACCTGTTTGATGTAAGATAATAATTTATGAACAGCTTGATGGTCTTATATAGTTTTGGATTAGACCTGAATTGAACAGTAGATTGAAATTATAAATATATACATTATATATATGTAGCGGACTCACCCCTCTCTCTATCTTTATCGGTTATATGGCTGTTGTCTAGGGGTACCTGGGAGAGAGGGATAAGACACACCACGGCCCATGTCCTCCGTAACTAAGAGGTGAAGGCCAGAAGATTGGGCTTTTGTGTAGGTGTCCTAGAGTCAAGTCCAGTCCTTCGTCCCTGACTCCTTTGCTTTAGTAACCCAAGTTCCACACAGTGAATAGGTACAACTCAGTTTTATTCTTCTTGCCAAGCAATAAAACAATCTCTTTTCTTTGGAAAATGGGGGACAGATCAAGGCACAATCCTTTCCCTTCTTGCTGCTGCCCACTGTGCTGTCACCAGTGGTGAATAGTCACTGCCACTGACTAGGTAATATAGAACGTGAATTACCTTCGCTCACTTTGCCCCTGTCAGAGGAAGAAATCCGTCCAAGGGAGAAGTGGAGGCCCCTCCGTCACCAGCGATGCTGCGCCGGACTCTCCGGAGAAGTTACTGCGCACCAGTCCTCACAAACTCAGACACGGGCACCCAAGGAGTTAGGGCCCCCTCGGATTCCTCCACCCTCGCGGAACTCAGTCAAAGGTACTGAGCCCCAGGCATCCGCCATAGTACCTCACCCCAGGCTAAAGGTGCCTGAGATGGACTCCATCTCCGCTCCAGCTAGGCCAAGGGCGCCTAGGCCTGGAACACCGGAATGCCAGCACCCAAGCTGAAGGTGCCTGGGTGCGGCCGCATCCTCTAACTCTGAACCCCAAGGTCAGGGCGTCCGCCCCTTTTATGACCTCTCCCTTTGCGTCACAGCGGGTTCCCCGCCCCGCTGTACCAGCTCCAGGGGAGGACAAAAAGGCACAGTCTTGCGGTGCGAACCCAACCCTGGTCCAAGGTAACAACGCCACCTTTAGGCCGGCGAGAACTTCACACCACCAGAGTCCTCCAAGACTCACAAAGGGAACCTTGAATTTCCTAACAATCAAAGCACCTGGGTTACACTAACACCCAGATGCTCCCCCTAAATTCAAGTACCCGCTACACACTCCCCCTGGTGATTTGACGCTGGTCCCCAGCGTCTGGTACAAGCCCACACCCCACAAGGGTGGCGACATAAGCTCATCCCAGAAGCCAAACGACACATTTTAGCCCTGAATTGTGCCAAGACCTGTTGGGAAAAAAAACATAAACAATCATAACCATAAAACCTTCAACGACACTTTACATTTCACACATTACATTCTCTCCTCCCCTTTGACTATCTAAGGACCACCCATTCTCAGTAGTCTTGACAGACGAGTCTCCTGCAGAGGGAAAGAAAAGAAACATACATCCTACCAACATGTGTGTTTGCTTGGAATGAATGAGTCTATCCTAGAAGAAACCCATTCACTCCAATAAGTGCTGCATGATAAAAGAAATAAACAAATGTTGCGCAACACTGCCACCTGGTGACAGCGCCGCGGTCAAGACACTCATCACTTCCAGATGAACTTTCCTCTTGATCATTTCTCTGTGACCCTACACTAACTAAAACCCAAAGTCACTGATTTCTTTTGAGTGCCAGGAGAAGGAGGGAGAACAAACAAAAAAAAACAGCTCCCATATCTCCAACGAGTAAAACTGCCCAAATACAAAAAAAACTAGGGCACAGTCCCTGTATTCTGGAAAAGGCACTCCAGAAAGTTCAGCCAGGAATGAAAAGAAAAGCACACAGGAGTCTCTTTCCCTCTCTTCTTTTGTTTACAGGTAAAACCTTGGATGAGGCAATGACACAGGCTTCAGACGGTCATCAAAAGCCTCCACATGGTACTCAACACTTTTTCCTTCCTTGCGGCAGATCACCACTTTGTCCGCATGAATGTGTCTTCCCAGCATCCACTTAGCTTTACAGTCCTGAAACTTCTTGGTGACCGTTGGTGAACAGGAAAGGTACCGCCGTGCTTGCTGTACTTTCAGTTTGTCCCACACAAAGGTATCATACCATCTTTGCCGAAAGACCTCCACCTCGTAGAGCAGTTCCCGAGGCAGATACGGATATTCCCACCCATATTCCTGAGCAACCTTCTGGCCAAAGAGACGCTGCAGCCTTGACAAAGATGGCATAGTAGTTTGGTCTCCTTCTCCAGGTGGAACAATCGCTTCTGGGTGGCGAGGTGCGTTCACCACCTCGGTAGACCTGGGCCTAGGAGCCCGCAGTGATTGACGTTGCACTCCCGCAACAGGAGCAGGTGAAATGGATGTTGAATCCAGAAGGGGAACTTCAGACAGAGGACCAGCTTCTTCCCTTGGCGCCGAGGCCTCTACCCCGGGGTGTACTATCTCCAGTAGACATGGGCAGGTCCCTTGTGACACGGGCCGAGGGTAGCTTCATTTTGTCCCATCCCTTCTGTTGGAAGATTTCGTCTATCTCCCCATCATCGCCATTGTCAAACAATGAATCCACGTCAGAGGTGTCATAGCACTCAGCGGGCAGATAATTCCCAGTCACGGAACTATCCCCCTTGACGACCTCTACCGACTGTGAGCTACCGCCACTTTCTACCACACAGACAGTCCCAACCCCTGGCTCACCTGGACCTTTAAACGAGCAGGGATGTCCAGGACGTTGTCTACCGAATCCATCCAGGTCAGGCAAGCAGTGGGGTGAAGCTCTTCCACGACCACACGAGGCCATCACTAGGCCAACTTTTCTCTTCGGCGGCCGGAGCAGGGAGCTGCTGGTGACCGAGGCAGCATCCTCGGATTTCTCTCTTTTCACTTCCACTTGGGCAGTCACTTTGCCCGGATCAGCGCGCACGGGGAACGCACCAGCATCGATCTCTCCCTCCAGAGTGGCAGTCCCTGTGAGGTAGTTGAGGTGGAAAGCGCAAGGCTTTTCTGTGGATGGTTCCACCTCGAAGAGGAATTTTTTGCAGACCTCACAGCGCCCGAACGGCTTCAGCTGGACCACCTGTCCCGAACAGCCAGGACAGATCACCCTGAGGGCCTCCATGTCTCTGCAGGTATACAGAGCCAATCGCCCCCGGGGCCTTAGTCTTATCCCCGTATACATAATCGGAGCAGCCAGAGAAGACATATCCGCGAAGGAAGGAACTGAAATCCACGGAGCACTTGAAGCCATCCTCTCTCTTTGCTGCTCCACTGCGCACTGACCCACCTGCGCCGGAATCTCCACGTGCGTACGTCCACGTGGCCAGACTCCTCCCACCTTCTGCACTTGTTCGCAGGCTTTTCCCTTGCCCCGCCCACGAACTACATAGTTGTGGGTTGCCTCGTGGCGCGTTGGCCAATATGGCCGACCTACTCGGAACTCCTCCGGGCAGCAAAGTTCAATTTCAGACACCATACACATATCCCGGATATGATGCCCCACGTGTAGCGGACTCACCCCTCTCTCTATCTTTATCGGTTATATGGCTGTTGTCTAGGGGTACCTGGGAGAGAGGGATAAGACACACCATGGCCCATGTCCTCCGTAACTAAGAGGTGAAGGTCAGAAGATTGGGCTATTGTGTAGGTGTCCTAGAGTCAAGTCCAGTCCTTCGTCCCTGACTCCTTTGCTTTAGTAACCCAAGTTGCACACAGTGAATAGATACAACTCAGTTTTATTCTTCTTGCCAAGCAATAAAACAATCTCTTCTCTTTGGAAAATGGGGGACAGATCGAGGCACAATCCTTTCCCTTCTTGCTGCTGCCCACTGTGCTGTCACCAGTGGTGAATAGTCACTGCCACTGACTAGGTAATATAGAACGTGAATTACCTTCGCTCACTTTGCCCCTGTCAGAGGAAGAAATCCGTCCAAGGGAGAAGTGGAGGGCCCTCCATCACCAGCGATGCTGCGCCGGACTTTTCGGAGAAGTTACTGCGCACCAGTCCTCACGAACTCAGACACGGGCACCCAAGGAGTTAGGGCCCCCTCGGATTCCTCCACCCTCGCGGAACTCAGTCGAAGGTACTGAGCCCCAGGCATCCACCATAGTACCTCACCCCAGGCTAAAGGTGCCTGAGATGGACTCCATCTCCGCTCCAGCTAGGCCAAGGGCGCCTAGGCCTGGAACACCGGAACGCCAGCACCCAAGCTGAAGGTGCCTGGGTGCGGCCGCGTCCTCCAACTCTGGACCCCAAGGTCAGGGCGTCCGCCCCTTTTATGACCTCTCCCTTTGCGTCACAGCTGGTTGTCCGCCCCACTGTACCAGCTCCAGGGGAGGACAAAAAGGCACAGTCTTGCGGCGCGAGCCCAACCCCGGTCCAAGGCAACAACGCCACCTTTAGGCCGGCGAGAACTTTATACCACCAGAGTCCTCCAAGACTCACAAAGGGAACCTTGAATTTCCTAACAATCAAAGCACCTGGGTTACACTAACACCCAGATGCTCCCCCTAAATTCAAGTACCCGCTACATAAGTATATATACAGAGAGAGAGAGAGAGAAAGAAAGAGAAAGAGAGAGAAACATGCAGCAGCAGGAGTGAGAATACACTTGGGAAGGCTTAAATCCCCAAAGCTGGATGGTAGGCAGGAATAGAATAAAAAACTAGGACCAAGAGTTCTTAGCCAACTCCTCAAGGGTTATAGTAAACCAGCAGTTATTTTAGCCCATTAGTCTCCACCTGTAGCTTAAATATTATATCTGGATACACTTAATATAAAACCAAGAGCATATCATATTCCCTCAACAATTACAATCACATACACATATTTAGTAAGTGAAAACATGTAAATTAGAAAATCTTTTACATAAAACCATAATTTCTCCCACATTTACGCTCAGAACAATTTGGGATAAGGTATATTATCCCAAATTGCCTTGCAAGAAAAACATTTATATCTCCGGTTCCAAGGCTAATAATATTATAGGAAAAAGTAATCTACAGTTATACCTTGAGGTAAACAATTTTCATATTATTTGAAAAAGTTTCATTTATAACAATCTGCTGCACCTTTGAACCTGCTTTCTGCTCTTCAACAAATGATTACCTTAAGGCCATTTGATTTAATTTATTTGCTAACATTCCTTGTACCAGAGTATGTAAAATTTCTACAACCTCTAAAAAAAAATCACCTAGCAAACACAACTTAATTTTGGGCTCCCAAAATGCAATTGCTTTATCCTAATAAGACATTGTTCCCAAAACATAATTTTTTTTTTTTAACAACAAGGTTGGTCTTTATTGATGAATCAATGGTACATGACAAGGTACAGTTATTCAAAATAAAAATAAAAAAGGGAGAGAGGAGAACATCTGAGTAAAAAAGGAGTACAAAATACCGTACATAAACATCTGAGATAAGCTAAAGGTTTACCAAAGCAAATATTACAGCTGTTTGTAAAAAAGAGTCATACTTAAGAGGAATTACCAATATCCAATTAGAGAGGTTGAGAGTATGGAGGGAGGAGGAGAGTAGGAAAAGGGGGGGGGCCGAAGGGGGGGAGGGGGGGCAGGGAGATGGGGGAGGGAGGGGGGAAGAGGAAAAGAGAGGGCAGGGAAGGGAGGAGGGGGACGGAGGGGGGGGGGGGAAAGAAGGGGGGAGGGGAGCGCACCGATTCAATCAGGGTGCATACCTGGGAGATAAATGTTAAACTGGGTTGGTCCATGGGCCCCACACATGTTCATACTTCATAGGACACCCTCTATTGATATATGTAAGTTTGTATAAAGGCAACACAGTATCAACCAGGTCCATCCATGCTCCCACTGTAGGAGGCGCCCTGGAGGTCCATTTAAGCAAAATACATTTTTTGGCATAGAAGAGCAACATTGAGAGCAGGAGTTTAGTGCAGCGAGGTCTCTGTTCATCATCCTGTATCCCCAGTAGAGCTAACTCCACAGACACTGGAAGATCCAAGTGAAGACGTATATTAATGAACTCAAAAACGGCGGACCAATATTCCGCAAGTCTGGGACAGGACCAGAACATATGAATAAATGTACCAGAAGCCGAACGGCATCTCGGGCAATTCGGAGAGTGTTGCGGAAAGATACTATGCAGCCTCTGAGGAGTAAAATACACTCTATGTAGAAACTTTTTCTGTATTAACTTGTCCCTAGAGGATATCACCAGCTTGTAGCTATTCTCAAAACATTCCTCCCATGACTCCTTGTCCAGGAACGGGATATCTCCCACCCACCTCCCCCACAGTGAGTCCATCGCTGGAGAATCCTTTCGGATAATCGTGAGGTACAGCTCAGAGAGGGGCTTAGCAAGGGAGCCCTGGGCCAGCAAATCCTCAACTGCATCCGCCCTAAGGCTAGGAGGCGTCGGAAACTGAGCCTGAAATGCATGCCGCAACTGATAGTAGCGAAACAGCATCCAGGGCGGCAAGTCAAACCGGTCAGACAGAACCCTGAAGGGGAGCAGGGACCCATTGGAGACAATATCCCCTATCAACTTAATACCACACCGGGCCCACAACTGCGGATCCGGAATGGACCGGAAATGTGCAAGGCAAGGATTCCCCCACAACGGGGTGAAGGGGGACCATTGGTTGGGGGATAAGAAACTACGCCTAGCCACCCCCCACACACGCAGCGTAGTCCTAGATGGAGCAGGTAAGGAGGGGTACGCCGAGGCACCCCTGTAGACCAGGTTACTAAGTTCAGTAAGAGAACCCACTATCGCTGCCTCCAAACAGACAGCCGCATTGGTCCTGGACTGCTCGAACCACCATCGTACGGTGACCAATATAGCCGCCCAGTAGTACACCCTCAGATTTGGAAGGGCCAAACCCCCACAGCTGACGGGCAGCTGAAGGGTCGCTCTAGCCATGCGGGGAGAGGAGGCTCGCCACAGAAAAGAACCAATGCAACCGTCAAGTTCCTTAAAAAGGGAAGGGGAGATCCACACCAGACAGTTTCGAAAGATATAATTAAACCTAGCTAAGTATATCATCTTTAGAACATTAATACGTCCCAAGAGGTTGAGTGGTAGGTTGGCCCAGCGGGAACAGTGGTCTTTGAGGCGGGTAACCACTGGTAGCAGATTGAGGTGGATGAAGGAGTTGAGGTCCCTAGAGACCCTAATGCCCAAATAGGTGAAGACCTCTACCCACTGTAGTGCGGTCTGTGGAGCCATGCCACCCACCGCAACATCTAGGGGGAACAGGACAGATTTAGTCCAATTAATCCGTATCCCTGAAAACTTACCGAATTCATCAAAGGTCTCAAGGGCCGCAGCCAGCGAGGAGTCAGCATCATGTAGATATAGAAGGGTGTCATCCGCATAGAGCGATATTTTCTCCTCCAGAGGGCCGACCCTAAGTCCAATTATCCGATCCGAGTCCCTGACCAGGACTGCTAAGGGCTCCAGAGCCAGAGCAAACAGACTGGGAGACAGGGGACAACCCTGCTGAGTCCCCCTCTGGAGGAGAAAGTAATCCGATAGGAAATCATTCACCCTGATCCTAGCTCTTGGGGATTTGTAAAGCATACCTAACCACTGTAGAAATCTAGGCCCGATACCGAATCGCCTTAGCACCACCCAGAGGTATTCCCACTCGACGGAATCGAAGGCCTTTTCGGCATCTAGGGAGGCTATGACTCTAGTACCTCCGTTGTCATGGGACGTGGCCAGGTTCAGGAACAGTCGACGGATATTGATGTCGGTGCCCTTACCCGGCATAAACCCAGTCTGATCAATGTGTATGAGGTCCTCGATCACCTTGCCAAGTCTAATGGCCAAAATTTTGGCGAGGAGCTTGGCGTCAGCATTTATTAAGGAGATAGGCCTATAGGAGGAACACTCTTCTGGGTCCTTACCAGGCTTGGGCACCAACACCACTATAGCGTCAGACATAGAATCCGGGAGGGAACCAAGGGTATAGAATCGCTGCAGCATCGAAGTAAATCTGGGAGCCAAAAGCTCCTCATACGTCGCATAGAACTCGAATTGGAATCCCATCTGGCCCGGGAGCCTTCCCGGACTGCATGGAATGCAGGGCCGCCTGCACCTCCTCCAGGGAAATATCCGCGTCCAGCTGCCCAGCCTTCTCTTCATCTAAAGAGGGGAGCGATACTTGATCCAGGTAATGGAGAAGCTCAGAGTAGTCATAACTGACTCTAGAGGAATACAAGGCTCGGTAATATTCAAGGAATCTGGCACCAATGTCCGCAGGAGATGTCAACAAGCCACCGTCCTGCGCTCTCAAACTACCCACATGGGTCACAGCCTGCTGCCCCCTGGCGAGCCAAGCCAGCAACCGACCATTCTTATCCCCATATTCAAAGACTCTCTGGGAACTCTCAAGCATGGACTTTTTGGTGAGGTCTATTCTAAGTAGGGACAAGTTCCTCAGGGTATCTTGCCAGGGCACATAGTGCACCGAGTCAGGTGAACGAGCATAGGCCACCTCCTGCAATTTAGCCTGGTCTTCGAGATCTCTCAGAGACTGCATAGACTCCCGCTAACGCACTACAATCCGAGCCATATAGTCTCCCCTGAGCCAGGTTTTAAAAGCATCCCATTCTACAAGGGGGTTAACTGTGCCAGCATTATTCATCCAGAATGTACAAAGTGCCTCCGGCATCTCCTCCTGTATCTCAGGGTCCATAATCCAGTACCTGGACAGCCTCCACAACCTCACGCCCTCCACCTGAGAGAGTCGGATAGTGACAGCCAGCGGAGCATGATCTGAGATACCCCTCGAGAGGATCTCAGCACTGACCACCCTCCGTAGAAGAGCGGAGGAGGCAAATGCCAGGTCAATGCGGGACATGGTCCGATAGGTGCTAGAGAGACAGGTGTATTCTCTAATAGAGGGATGTAAATGCCTCCACACATCCGTCATATGGAAAGTGGATGCCCAGTTGGCAAGGCCGTGTTGCTGGGGACCAGAGGCGTGTAGTCTGTCCAGATCCCTAAACGGGACCAGATTAAAGTCACCAATGATTAGTACATTGTCAACATTATAAGACGTAATCAGTTGCATAAGTGTATGTAAAACATCAAGGTCGGCCGGGGGGGGGGGGGGTAAATACACCCCCACCAACACAAAGGGAATGTCCGAGATCAGGGCGTGCAGAAGCACGTATCTGCCCCCCCAATCCAATTTCACATCCAAGAGCCGAAAGGGCAGGGATCTGTGCACCAGGATACTAACGCCTCTGGCGTAGTTAGAGTAGGGTGCATGATAGTGTGCACCGACCCATGCCCGCCTCAAACTCAGGACTCTAGATCCTATCAGGTGCGTCTCCTGGGGATGTAATTTCCTCAGATAGTTAAGTACTAAAGAGTGCTTGACAGCAGAATTAAGTCCCCTCACATTCCACGATACCACCATGCACTTAGCCATGAGGGGCACGAGGAATTACAGTAAACCCAGTAGTATCAAGGACTCTGTCGGAGACAACGCACCCGGGGAGGGAATTACCCAATCCCGGGTCCATCAGGTCCGGACAGCGCAGCAATCGTAGCACAGTGTCATACCAAAGAAGTAACCATAAACTAGTGAACTCTTTAGACATAAGACCAACCCTAACTGTATGAGTAGCATAAAACAAACCCATCCAAACCCCAGCGGCAGGGAACCAGGATCAAACACTCACTCCTTACCCGGTCCACAGAATTCGTTTAGGCCTCCCAGCCTCCTGGGAGTCAGCAGCACGGAAATCCACCTGGCTCTAATGCAGTCACTGCAATGGTGCTTACGATGCTGTATCATCCACGGCCTCTTAATTCTGAAGCTGGTCATACACTATTCATACACTATTCGTTTTTATTTCTTCAGCCAGCCTCGCTTGTGCACCACAAGGAGAAGACCTTCAAAAAATACAAGGTTGAGAGATCATCATCAGCATTCAGACTTTATAAAGAATGCAACAAGAAATGTAAGGGTGCAATTAGGGAGGCTAAGATAGAACACGAAAGACACATAGCGGAGGAGAGCAACAAAAATCCCAAGAAATTCTTTACATATGTAAACAGTAAAAAAGGGAGAACAGGCCATATCAGCCCCATAAAGAATCAGGAAGGACATCTGATTACAAAGGATGGGGAGATGGCAAAGGTATTTAATTTATTCTTCTCCTCAGTCTTCACGAGGGAATCAAGGGGCTTCAGTAACCAAAACTGCAGAGTTTATCCTTATGAGACTTGGTAAACTTAACATTAATAAATCACCGAGACCAGATGGTTTGCATCCGAGGGTACTTAGGGAAGTCAAGTAATTGCCAGACCATTGTTCCAAATTTTCACTGACAGTCTACTGACTGGAATGGTACCAGCCATAGGCGTGTGCAGCCTAATGCATTAGGGTGTGCACCTCAAACCAAAGCTCAAACACACGTGCGTCGGTATAAAGGTGTATGTATGTATATTTATATATATATATATATATATATATATACAGTATATATATATATATATACACATATACACATACACATATACACATACATATATACACACACACACACACACATTTGAATAAATACGGTAAATGTAAACAAACATTTTAAAATGAATTAAAACTTTTAATGAAATAAACATTTATTTCTATATTGTAAACTCTAACGAGCAGGGCCCTCTGATCCCTCCTGTATTGTAATTGTACTGTCTTCCCTGATGTTGTAAAGCGCTGCACAAACTGTTGGCACTATATAAATCCTGTATAATAATAATAATCAAGGTAAACAAACATTATTTTTTAACTTATTAATTAAATAATCTTTTAACATAAACAAACCTTTTAAATAAATACTCCAGATCAAATAAGCAATTTTTACACAAACCGCATGGTAAGTAGGATTTTTTTTTTTAAAGTGTCAGGTTTTAATATCCTGAATTGTATTTATTTCTTTAAATAAACTTGTTAGATCCCCCAGCAACAATAGATTCCCTCAGCAACAATAGATCCCCCAGGAACAAGACATCTCCCTAGCAACAATAGATCCCTCACGGAAACTATAGATTCACCAGCAACAATATATCTTCCCAGCAACAATAGATCTCTCCAGATTTGGTCTGTGTGAAAGTTATACAGTCTACAAACTATGGTATACTGTATATGTATTACAATTTATCAGGATGCTGGTATGGGGTATGGCGGTGATCAGGACGTTGGTATGGGTTCTGGCGATGATCAGGACGCTCTGATTGGACACATCCATCACATGGTACAAGACCAGCGGTAATAGGATTCTGTGTAAAGGCCACACACTGATCACAGGGCTCCCAGGTGCGCGCTCTGTGAGCCGCGCAGGAGCCTCCAATGTGGGCTGATGTACAGGTACGTTAACCCACATTGACACTGTTTCCTGTCTGCCATATATTGGGGCTGTGGGCATACAGGAAGTAGTTAATATACACTTAGGTTTTTTTTTTTGTATACCAAAGACATGTAGTAGAATTCATATTTGCCTCCATTTTTGAAGAAAATTTATTTTATTGGATAGGTTTTATAACAGTAGTAGTAGTAACAGTAGTAAGTAGAAAATATGTTTTTTTTTAAATTTTTCATTCTGTTTGTCTTTAGCAAAAAAGAAAAAACCTAGAGGGGATCAAATACAACCAAAAGAAAGCTCTATTTGCATTAAAAAAAAAATGATAAAATGAATTTGGGTAAAGTGTTGCATGGCTGCGCAATTGTCAGTAGCGCAGTTAAATAGCAAAAAATGGCCTGGTCATGAAGGGGGAAAATCTTCCAAAAGTCGTGGTTAAGTTGATTTTTAAATGTCATTTTTTTAAATTGTTCTCACACGTTAAAATAAAATAACATTATTGAAGCGTTATTTTAACACGTAAGAACAATAAAAAAAAAATGACATTTAAAAATCGACTTGATGTATGTATGGGCAAAAAAAATTAAAAAATATTTATATATACAAGCCAGGCAGGGTTCATATTGATTTGAATTGTATGTGTAATATATGTATATATATATATATATATATATATATATATATATATATATTATATATAAATGCACACTTACTTTTTTGCTAACAAGTCAGGCAGGGTTCATATTGATTTGAATTGTATATAATATATATATTTATATATATATATATATATATATATATAAAATATATAAATATATCATATACAATTCAAATCAATATGAACCCTGCCTGACTTGTTAGCAAAAAAGTAAGTGTGCATTTATATATATAAAAATGCACACTTACTTTTTTGCTGACAAGTCAGGCAGGGTTCATGTTGAGTTGCCTTTTTTTTTTTTTTTTGTGGTCCATCGTGTGTCTTGCTGCTTGCCCTGCTCAGTGCTGTCTCACTGCTCGCCTCAGTGAGCCACCCGCCTGCCGCTATCCAGGCTGAGGCTCCGCTGCTTCTTCGAAGGGAGAGAGAGGAGGCCAGAGGGGGGGCGGAGTGCAGATGTATATCACTCCGCCGCCTGCGGGCGGGACCTGGAGCCGGAACTATAGAAGACCCATCGGCAAATGCGGCTGGGTTACTCCGCGGCTGTGGTCCCGGCGATTCTCTTGTTCCTGCTTTATCACCTCCCCCCACAGCACACAGATGTTTTTTCTTGCCCGGTCCGACCCCAGTGGTGACATGAGCTCCACAGACAATGTTGCAGGCTCGCAGCAGTCACAATTAGCACTAGCAGTGAGAGGCGCACAGGGATGATTAGGGTGTGTCTGGGCACACCCCGTGGGCACTCCTATGGTACCAGCTGGTTGGAGAAAAGCCAATGCAACACCAATATTTAAAAAGGGCCCAAAATACATCCCTGGGAATTACAGACCAGTTAGCCTAACATCAATAGTATGCAAGCTCTTGGAGGGGATGATAAGGGACTATATACAAGATATTAGTAATGAGAACGGTATCATTAGCAGTAATCAGCATGAATTCATGAAGATTCATTCTTGCCAAACCAATCTATTAACCTTCTATGAGGAGGTGAGTTGCCATCTAGATAAAGGAAGGCCCGTAGACATGGTGTATCTGGATTTTGCAAAAGCATTTGACACAGTTCCCTATAAATGTTTACTGTACAAAATAAAGTCTGCTGGCATGGACCATAGGGTGAGTACATGGATTAAAAACTGTCTACAAGGGCGGGTTTGGAAGGTGGTGATAAATGGGGAGAACTCAGAATGGTCAGGGGTGGGTAGTGGGGTCCACCAGGGTTGTGTCCTGGGACCAATCCTATTTAATTTGTTCATAAACGACCTGGAGGATGGGGTAAACAGTTCAATCTCTGTATTTGCGGACGATACTAAGCTAAGCAGGGCAATAACTTCTCCATAGGATGTGAAAACCTTGCAAAAAGATCTGAACAAATTAATGGGGTGGGCAACTACATGGCAAATGAGGTTTAATGTAGAAAAATGTAAAATAATGCATTTGGGTGGCAAAAATATGAATGCAATCTATACACTGGGGGGAGAACCTAGGATGGAAAAGGACCTGGGGATCCTAGTAGATGATAGGCTCAGCAATGGCATGCAATGCCAAGCTGCTGCTAACAGAATATTGCCATGCATTAAAAATGTGATCAACTCCAGAGATAAAACGATAATTCTCACGCTCTACAAGACTCTGGTCTGGCCGCACCTAGAGTATACTGTCCAGTCTTTAGGAAGGATGTACTGGAAATGGAGCGAGTACAAAGAAGGGCAACAAAGCTAATAAAGGGTCTCGAGGATATTAGTTATGAGGAAAGGTTGCGAGCACTGAACTTATTCTCTCTGGAGAAGAGACGCTTGAGAGGGGATATGATTTCAATTTACAAATACCGTACTGGTGACCCCACAATAGGGATAAAACTTTTTTGCGGAAGGGAGTTTAACAAGACACGTGGCCACTCATTAAAATTAGAAGAAAAGAGGTTTAACCTTAAACTACGTAGAGGGTTCTTAACTGTAAAGCCCTGTACACACGGTAGGTTTAACCGATGAAAACAGTCCGATGGACTTTTTCATCGGACAAACCGATCGTGTATGGGCCCCATCGGTCTTTTTTCCATCAGTGTTTAAAAATAGAACATGTTTTAAATTTATCCGATGGTTAAAAAACCGATAGCAAATTACTATCGTCTGTGGGGAAAAAACCCACGCATGCTCAGAATCAAGTCGACGCATGCTCAGAAGCATTGAACTTCATTTTTCTCGGCTCATCGGAGTGTTTTACGTCACCGCGTTTGGAACGGTCGGTTTTTTGACTGATGGTGTGTAGGCAAGACTGATGAAAGTCAGCTTCATTGGTTTTCCGATGGAAAAATCCATCAGTTAAAAAACCATAGGAAATCCGATCGCGTGTACAGGGCTTAAGAGCGGCAAGGATGTGGAATTCCCTTCCACAGGTGGTGGTCTCAGCGGGGAGCATCGATAGTTTTAAAAAAATTAGATAAGCACCTGAACGACCACAACATACAGGGGTATACAATGTAATACTGACATATAATCACACACATAGGTTGGACTTGATGGACTTATGTCTTTTTTCAACCTCGCCTACTATGTAACTATGTAACAGTCAGATTACACTGATCATCCACTGCAGCTAATTGTCTGCAGTTGCCGATTAATGGAAACATTTTCAACATGTCCCTTTGGCAGAAATCAATTAAATAATCAACTTTTGTTGAGCAGGGAAGCCCACATACTAATCCAGATTTAGATCAGTAGATCAGTGGGTAGCTTTATCGAAAGTTAAGTGGTAAAAACAGCCTTAGTGAACTATTTGCAAATTTTTTCAGAGTAGGCCTATCACTGTTTGATAATAAAAAATTTAAAAATGTCAATTATATAACTACCAAGAAAAGCTTTTTTAAAACAAAACTGTTAAACCTGGGTGCTGCTTCTGTCAGTAAGCCAGGCTAATTGTATTTAAAGAAATCAATTCCACAGGCAAATATGGACTGTTGGAGCATGCCTTATAGAGGCTGTCCATAAAAATTGTACTGTTCTGTAAAATCATGAACACAAAATTGTTCATAAAAATTGTGCTGTTCTGTAAAACCATGTACAGCTGTAAGGTATCCCTTAAACCTATAGTTTAAAAGATTTGTGTTTTTTTCATGATGCCCTTGAAGTCACATGAATAGGACCTTCTACTTGCTGTTCAATATTTCTTATCATATTTTTTGGCATTCACATGTGTCCTCCATGGGGGAGTCCAGCTCCCCATTATTTTTCTACATAACTTGCTAATCAGCCCTAAGAATAGCCAGAATTTCCTAACTAGATTCACTTCCCCCATATCTATTTGCCACAAAGTTTGGGTTCTCCAAATCTCAAACGGAACCCCTGGTGGGTTTGATCATCGCTATACTTTACTACCAATAGCAATACTATGATACCTAGTTGAATTAGGGCACAGCTGTATCCAAATGAATTATTTGGGTGGTACTGAAAGGGATCAGCCCCTGCCGGTGTACTAAACTCCTTCTGGTGTCCTCCCTCTTGTTGGATTTCCGTAGGCATAAATCTGCAGTTTGACACAATCAAAGTTGGTATGGATTTAAGCATTTAAAACACTAGTGTATACATGTATAATATGTGCTCATGTTTTCTGCTGTACCAGGTTATAATCTAGAGGTAAACTAAATGTATGAAACAAGTTGTGCCTTCATCTAGATAAGATTTTTACAACCTAAAATGTTTGCCTTTTCATGGTATTCTCTAATCATTTGCAGGATTACAATTGTTAAGTGAAACTTCTAATCAAAACTAAAAGCATTTTAGTTAACAGAAACAATTACAGAACCAATTAAAAAGCCTTACAAATATACATACGTTAATACTTATTACAGATAAGTAATATAAAAATGTATCACTATAAATAAACACGACATCTCTTTCATCATTGGTTGTATGAAAAGGATGTGGAAATCTCATAACAAATTTTTAGGGTTATTATAACTCACATAAAGGGTCATTTGTCAATCAATATATTTTGCATCTAATACACACTAAATAATGTCAGTCTTTATGTCATTCATTATGTATCACATTAGTTTAATTCTGACAAATTATGACATACTAGAATAGCTACTGTAGAATAGCGGGAGATCTAATTTGGACAGAGTAGAAAAGGCTAAGAACATTACATGCATTTGATATATTCAAATCCATTTTTAGTACGTGCTGATCAAAAACATATAGATAACCCTTAAATATTACCAAAATAATTATAATTTATTTGAAACATTGCTCTGCATCCATACAGTCTATCTACCAATTTAGTTTAGTGTTTCCTAGGTAAATTAAAACAGAAGACAAGGTGTAAGCCATAATGTTTTGCATGATTCTACTAATGATTTGTGTGCTTTATTGTCAAACATTTTCAGTTTAGTAATTATAACAAGTCAGTTTAATGATGTGAAAAAATGCCATTGCTCAGAAGACAAATGTTCTAGGTTAAATGAGGTTAATTTAATTTAAAATGATACTTTTTTTCTCATCTGTAGATGTATTAAGAATGTGTTTTGTTGTCTAGTAACAATTCAGTGCGTGAAACATTAATTTAATATTGTATTATTGTTTGTCAAAGGTCTTTCACTTATTATGCATAACAATTATTTACATTTTTTAATGCATTTTGTTTCTTAATTAAACCAATAATTTTTTCATAAATAAATATTTATAACCTTTATAAAAAGTTTTTATTTTATTTTATAAGCTTTATTTCATATGCTTCATATGATTATATGTTTAGCAGGAAGCATTTCAGGCTTATAAAAATTACCACAGTCACGGTTTATATTACACATTCTTCCCTATTGGTTCTATGTGGTGCAATTATTATTATTATTATAAAAAAGTAAAGCCACCTATTGTCCCACCTTTTTTGAAAATTGTGGAGAGACAGGAAAGGGCTAGAAAGGCTGTCTGTCTGTCCGTGGCCTTGCTTGTGAGATACCCCTCATTTCACATGTGGTGACTAGGAGAGGGCGTGAGGGGAAATTTCTATTGCTGTCCGTGTCTTTGACAAGATTTCGCTCATTTTAGTGACATTAAGAGGGGGACAGGAACTGATTGGAAATTCCTGCAAAAGAGAAGAAAAAAACAGCAAGTAAACCTGATAGAGATGCTGGAATTGCAGAAATGCACCATTTTTTACTCAACCTGTTTTTTTTATTTATTTATTTATTTTTTAGAAAAAATAAAAATAAAGGTTACAAAATAAAGGAAGAAGTCAGGTAAAAAAAAAAAAGGAAACCAATCACTTGAAATCTGCATTGTGGATGCCCCATGCGCCAATAAATATTATAGTGGAGTGTACCATGAATTTTGAAGCTCAATTGCCAAATTGGATATTTTGCAAACATTGCAGTAATCACAAGAAACAAAAGACCTAGAGACAGATTCCAATGTTTTTTTAGAAACCTGTATGCCTTGTGTGTACGGATGCGTTAACTTTGGGGTGGACTAAGGACAGAGGGTATATAAAATGGAGAATGAAAAAATGTGACAAGGAAAACCATCTTGGAGGAGTAAAATTATTTTGATATAGAGAAATGCAACTTTAAAGCATATTTTGCCTACTTTATATGTAGAGCCACCACTAGCTTGTAAAGTTAAACATTTAAGAACCTTCAGAAAAGAACATTGACTGCATGTTATCTAAGCTGAAATGAGCCTTGTGACTCTTTTCAGCAGCACATGTAACTCCTCCGTATTAGTTCTGCCATTGGATTAACCCAAAAGTATTCACAAATGGCCAGACATAGTGAACTAAAATAAGAAAAAAATAAGAAAATATTAGGTGGAATTGTTGTTGCCTCTTCTTACCACGTTGCTCATGGCATAGGCTGATATTGGTGTTACTCCAAATTTGATCTTTAGAATAGGGTGACCATTAAGTCTATGAGATGTAAAAATACACATTAATAAAGGCTGATTTTACAATAAGCTACAAACAGGATAAGCTCACAAGACTCTCTGCTGTTCAGGTAATATGCAATTGTTTTTTATTTAATTGAAGGCTCAAAGGAGAACTTTTACAAACCAGTGATGTTCTACATGTAAAGTAGACAGCATTGTGTATGCTGTATAAAAGGAAATTGCAGCTTATTTTGGCAGGTATTTTGGTAGGCTCACAAGACTGTCTGCTGCTCAGGTAACACGCTATTGTCTTTTCTTTCAATGATGGCACAAAGGAGAACTTTACAAACCAGTGATATTCTACATGTAATGTGGGTAGCATTGTGTATGTTTTATAAATGGAAATCCGCAACTTTTATTTTGGTAGTTTAAGATTGAGTGGAAAGATATAGAATCTTATTTGCTGCTTTGTCCCTAATAATAACTCTGGGCTTCCTGAATGGCCATGTGAGATATATATATATATATATTGTGACAGCAGGAAGGTAAAGTCACCTGGTTGCATCCAGGGGGGTAGATATATTTCGCCCAGATTCAGGCTTTACGCCGATTTATACAGCTAGGTGGAGAGTTGTATAAGCCCAGCTGAGACTAGTGGGCTCATTGATGACTCATACCTCTAGGGAGAGGGCTGGGCGTCGTGCAGACAGGGAGTTGATGAGACCAGCTGAACCTTGTCAGCTCATTTAGGCCTCTATAAGAAAGCCCAGATTCATTAGATGTTAGCTCATGCCTGGAAGCAGACCTGTGTGGACTGTCTAGGGAGAGTGAACCCCTGTGCGGTGAGAGAAAGCCTGTGTGGCTATATTTTGCTTGGACATTTAAAACCAGGGACTAGGACAGCACTAGGCTGATCCCAGTCGTTAGTTAGGAAACCTGTAAGTTTAGTCAGAGGTCAAGTTGACCAGGATTTATTTTGTTTATGTTTCTTTTGCCTTGCTGTGTTTTTTGTCACTGTAAATAGAAAATAAACCGCACCTTTTTGATTTTGAAAACCACAACCTCCGTCTGCTGGGCCTGTTTTGGGTGGGGAGCCCATCCCGGGGGTCACACATACCCGCTGCCGAGCTAGCCCCCTCACAGTTGGTGGAGAACCAGTGGCAGTTTTTTTTAAGCCAGCATGGAGGAGATACTGAAGCAGCTGGCTCTAGCAAATGCCAATCAACAGCAGACAAATGCAGGTTTGCAAAAGAGCCTTGCAGCTCATCAACAGAGCCTTGCAGCTCAACAACAGAACTTCGCAGCCCAGCAGCAAGCTCATCAACAGAGCCTTGCAGCCCAGCAGCAAGCTCACCAACAGAGTCTGGAAGCTCAGCAACAAGCCCAGCAGCAATCTGAGGCCCGCTTCATAGACCTGTTACAGAAGCAAGAGCAGAGACTACAACAAATGGAAGCAGTAATGCAGCAACGTCCGCAGACCAGTGAGGAAAGCCGTCCCACTAATACCGCGTCCTTTGGGGTGAGTCGTTTATTGACAAAAATGACTGGAGAGGATGATCCAGAGGTATTTTTGACCACATTTGAAAGGACTGCTGAAAGAGAAAAGTGGCCTGAGGAGCAGTGGGCTGGACTGGTGGCTCCTCTGTTAACTGGTGAATCGCAGAAGGCTTACTATGACCTGGAGCCTGACCAAGCAAAAGACTATGTGATGCTAAAAGCTGAGATATTGGCAAGGCTGGGTGTCACCCAGGCTGTCCGGGCTCAGCGTGTGCATAACTGGACTTTCCAGCTTGGAAAACCCCCCAGGTCTCAAATGTATGATCTCATTCACCTGAGCAGAAAGTGGCTACAGCCAGAGACTTTGTCCGCACCAAAGATTGTGGAACGTGTTGTAATGGATCGGTTTTTGAGAGCTCTTCCTACTGCCATCCAAAAGTGGGTAAGCCATGGAGACCCAGAGACGGCCGATGGTCTTGTGGATCGTGTGGAGAAATACTTGGCTACAGAGAACCTGACGGCCTCTTCCAGAGACACTCGGACTTTCCACCCTAAGACCAGACCATCCCCAGGGGCGGATAAGAGGATTCCAAGGGGTGAGGGTGGAGAGAGTGAGAGGGTGGGAGCTCTACCCCAAGTTTGGCGAGAACAGCCTGGGAAATCAGCGGCTCAAGAGGCCGCAAGAAGGATCGTTTGCTACCGCTGCCGGCAAGCGGGACATATTGCAGCAAATTGCCCGGTTGTGGAGGAACCCATGCAGTGTGACTTTCTGACGGGCAGACGTCAGTCGCTGTGTGCGACAGTCGCATGCACTGCCATTCGGGGAACTGAGAAACATTTATGCAAAATGTGTATTAATGGTAGAAATGTTGTGGTATTGCTGGATTCAGGTAGCCTTGTGACCCTGATAAAGGCTGAGTTAGTTAAAACAGAGGTCTCTGGGAATAGCAAGGTAGCCGTTATTTGTGTGCATGGGGACACCCGAGAGTATCCAGTGACTACGGTGTGTTTCGAGACCCCCAAAGGTACCCTCTCTCATCCAGTGGGCTTAGTATCTCAGTTACCGCATGACGCCATTGTGGGAAGGGATTTTCCGAAGTTCTGGGAACTGTGGGATGATCCTGAGCCCCCCACTGGTGCCCCTATGTACCAGGAATGTGATAGCCAGAACTCCCCTGAGAGTGGTGAGGACTCTCCGGAATTTCCCTTGTCAGTATTGGCAGGGGAGACTCAAGAAACTGGAGAGGAGCCCACCTCCTCAGACGAAAACCTACCGTCTGTGGAGTTTTCTGATCTTGAGGTTCACAGGGAAAACTTTGCCACAGAACAGTTGAAAGACCCCGCCCTAATAAAGGCACGGGAAAACGTAGTGAAAATAGATGGCGAGTTAGTGAACCCAGATAATACTGGCACTTACCCATACTTCAGCGTAGAGAAGGACCTACTGTATCGGGTGGCAAAAAGGGCAGAAGAAACCGTTGAGCAGCTTGTGGTGCCCAAACCTTACAGGAAGTTGGTGTTGGAGTTGGCCCATGGGCACATTCTTGGAGGTCATCTGGGGACAGAGAAAACCCGAGAGAGGGTATTACAGAGATTCTATTGGCCTGGGGTGATGAAGGACATAGAAAATTATTGTTCCTCCTGCCCTGTGTGTCAGAGGTCGGCCCCGATGCCACATTTCCGTAGCCCGCTGGTCCCTCTACCCATCATTGAGGTCCCGTTTGAGAGAATCGCAATGGATTTGGTAGGTCCTATAATCAAGTCCGCTAGGGGGCACCAGTACATATTGGTTATAATGGACTATGCCACCCGTTATCCAGAAGCGATCCCTCTCAGAAATACCTCGGCCAAAACCATAGCCAAAGAGCTATCTCTTGTTTTTAGCCGGGTGGGTATTTGTAAAGAACTGCTTACGGACCAAGGTACACCCTTTATGTCCCGGGTTATGAAAGAGCTGTGTAAATTGTTCAAAGTGACGCAATTGCGTACATCTGTGTATCACCCCCAAACCGATGGGCTGGTTGAAAGATTCAACAAAACCCTAAAACAAATGTTGAAGAAAGTGGTGGATAGAGATGGAAGGGATTGGGACTGTCTACTTCCTTATTTGATGTTTGCTATTAGGGAGGTGCCCCAATCCTCTACGGGATTCTCCCCCTTTGAGTTACTGTATGGGAGACACCCAAGAGGGCTGTTGGATATTGCCAAGGAAACTTGGGAAAGTGAGAGTTCTCCCCACAGGAGTGTGATTGAGCATGTCGCCCTGATGCAAGATCGAATTGCACAGGTAATGCCCATCGTGAAGGAACATTTGGCCCAAGCGCAGTTGGCACAGCAGAGAGTGTACAACCGTGGAGCCAAGACCCGTACCTTTTCCCCGGGGGATAGGATATTGGTACTTGTCCCTACGGTTGAAAGTAAATTCCTTGCCAAATGGCAAGGCCCCTACGAGATAATGGAAAAAGTGAGCGAAGTGAATTACAAGGTCAGACAACCAGGAAGGCGAAAGCCCGAACAGATCTATCACGTTAATCTGTTGAAAGCCTGGAGGGATAGAGAGTCCCTAGTCGCAGACACTTGGTCACCAGCTCAAACTGGTTGCGTGATTCCTGAGGTTGGAATCGCAGCCACCTTGTCACAACCCCAACAACAGGAGGTTAAGGAGTTTGTACTTCGCAACAAGGAGGTATTCTCTGAGCTGCCGGGACAAACATCTGGGGTAGAGCATGACATTATTACCCCGCCCGGTGAAAGGGTGAAGTTAAAACCCTATCGGATCCCAGAGGCCCGACGGGAGGCAATACGGGAGGAAGTACAGAGAATGCTGAACTTAGGGGTGATAGAGGAGTCCCAAAGTGATTGGTCTAGTCCCATTGTGTTGGTGCCTAAACCGGATGGGAGCTGGCGATTTTGTAACGATTTTCGTCAGTTGAACAAAGTTACAAAATTTGACACCTACCCCATGCCACGTATAGATGAGTTGATCGACCGGCTGGGAACAGCCCGATACATGACGACTCTTGACCTCACAAAAGGGTATTGGCAAATCCCCCTGGCCAAGTCGGCCAAAGAGAAAACCGCATTTGTAACCCCAGACGGGGCGTTCCAATATAAAAGAATGCCGTTCGGGTTACAGAATGCGCCGGCCACATTCCAGCGGAAAATGGACCAGATGCTGAGGCCCCATCGGAAGTATGCTGCGGCTTACCTGGATGACATAATTGTCCATAGCACAGATTGGGCCTCACATCTGCCAAAAGTGCAAGCAGTCCTGGACTCTGTTCGGGAAGCAGGGTTTACGGCTAACCCCAAGAAGTGTACCATTGGGCAGGAGGAGGCCAAATATCTTGGGTACACCATTGGGAGGGGAGTAATAAAACCCCAACTCAACAAAGTCGAGGCCATCCAGAGTTGGCCACGTCCCAACAGCAAGAAGCAGGTACGAGCCTTTCTGGGAATCGCTGGGTATTATCGGCGATTCATTCCCCACTTTGCTTCTAAGGCTGTGCCCCTAACCAACCTGACGAAGGGGAAAGGGTCGGTCATGATTAAATGGACCCCCGAGGCTGAGGCAGCATTCCAATTCTTGAAACAAGCCTTATGTAGCCAGCCAGTGTTGTACTCACCCGACTTCTCTAGAGACTTTGTCGTACAAAGTGATGCGTCAGATGTGGGGTTAGGAGCAGTATTGTCCCAGGTCTGGAACGGGGAAGAGCACCCAGTCATTTACCTCAGCAGGAAGTTGAAGTCCCATGAGGTAAATTACGCCACCGTTGAAAAGGAGTGTTTAGCGGTGAAGTGGGCTCTAGATTCCCTTCGGTACTACCTGCTAGGTAGGCACTTTGACATGGTTACGGATCACGCTCCGTTAAAGTGGATGGCTCAAAACAAGGAAACAAATAGAAGAGTGAATAGGTGGTTCCTGGCCCTCCAGGAATTCAACTTCACAGTAAAGCATCGCCCTGGCGTTCAAATGGGGAATGTGGATGCTTTGTCTCGAGTACATGAATGCCTGATTGCTGGTGTTCCAACCCCGAGGTTAAAACAAGAGGGGGGGGTATGTGACAGCAGGAAGGTAAAGTCACCTGGTTGCATCCAGGGGGGTAGATATATTTCGCCCAGATTCAGGCTTTACGCCGATTTATACAGCTAGGTGGAGAGTTGTATAAGCCCAGCTGAGACTAGTGGGCTCATTGATGACTCATACCTCTAGGGAGAGGGCTGGGCGTCGTGCAGACAGGGAGTTGATGAGACCAGCTGAACCTTGTCAGCTCATTTAGGCCTCTATAAGAAAGCCCAGATTCATTAGATGTTAGCTCATGCCTGGAAGCAGACCTGTGTGGACTGTCTAGGGAGAGTGAACCCCTGTGCGGTGAGAGAAAGCCTGTGTGGCTATATTTTGCTTGGACATTTAAAACCAGGGACTAGGACAGCACTAGGCTGATCCCAGTCGTTAGTTAGGAAACCTGTAAGTTTAGTCAGAGGTCAAGTTGACCAGGATTTATTTTGTTTATGTTTCTTTTGCCTTGCTGTGTTTTTTGTCACTGTAAATAGAAAATAAACCGCACCTTTTTGATTTTGAAAACCACAACCTCCGTCTGCTGGGCCTGTTTTGGGTGGGGAGCCCATCCCGGGGGTCACACATACCCGCTGCCGAGCTAGCCCCCTCACAGTATATATATATATTTTTTTAGTCCATTAAATAAAATCATAACAAATATACATTTCTTCCATTAAGTATTTTAATGTGGTTCATGTATCAAAAGCAGTTAATGAACTGTAAAGCCCTCTTGTTTTTTTCATTTTAGTGCGCCAACATGTTAATGCCATTGCCACCCATCACTAACTTTGGCCCTAACTCTAACCTTAGTCATCTCCCCTAACTCTTACTTAGACTTGTCCCTAGACTTCTGCCCTATCATAAGGTTACCAGGTTAATGTTCAGAATTCATTCATTATTTTATTTCACTAATAATAAATTCTTGTTTAACCACTTAACGACCGCTCACTGTATATATACGTCGGCAGAATGGCACCGACAGGCACAATCACGTAGAGTGTACGTGATTGCCTTTGTACAGTTGGGGGGTCCAATCGGACCCCCCTCCTATACAGTGAGCGGTGGCTAAGTGTCCGGCAGCGTTCCGGGATGAGGGGGCAGCCATTCGTTTCTGGCCACCCCCTCGCGATCGCTCCCGGCGAATGGAAATGCCCCCTCTGTCTGTGTCAGACAGAGGGAGCAGGAGGAAGTGATGTCATCTCTGGTCCGGCACTCACATATACCGAGCGCCGTACAAGAGAAGACATCAGGTCAGTGCACACAACACTACACTGACACCAGGACACATAGGGACATAAATCGCCCCCCCAGGCCCCCCCAGACACCCCAGATCACCCCCCAGATCACCCCCCCAGCCCCCAGTCACAGTGTCACTGATTGCAGTGACCATTTATTTAGTGATCACTGCAATCAGTGACATTCGTGACTGTAAAAGTGTCACCAAAGTTTAGTCTTAGGTCCAGTGTAGCCCCCTAACCCCCCCTAATAAAGGTTTAACCCCCTGATCACCCCCCAGGTAACCCTTTCACCCCCTATCACCACTGTCGCTAAGCGATCATTTTTCTGATCGCTGTCTTAGCGTCAGTGATGCCGATCGGCAGCCAGTAATTTTTTTTAGGTTCGCCGCATGTTTTTATCGCGTCAGGTACCCCAATATATTATCTAATAAAGGTTTAACCCCCTTGATCGCCCCCCAGGTAACCCTTTCACCCCCTATCACCACTGTCACTAAGCAATCGTTTTTCTAAACGCTGTCTTAGTGTCTGTGATGCAGATCGGTAGCCGGTAATTTTTTTTAGGTTCGCCGCAGGTTTTTATAGTGTCAGGTACCCCAATATATTATCTAATAAAGGTTTAACCCCCTTGATCGCCCCCCAGGTAACCCTTTCACCCCCTATCACCACTGTCGCTAAGCAATTGTTTTTCTAAACGCTGTCTTAGTGTCGGTGATGCAGATCGGTAGCCAGTAATTTTTTTTAGGTTCGCCGCATGTTTTTATAGCGTCAGGTACCCCAATATATTATCTAATAAAGGTTTAACCCCCTTGATCGCCCCCCAGGTAACCCTTTCACCCCCATCACCACTGTCACTAAGCGATCGTTTTTCTAAACGCTGTCTTAGTGTCAGTGATGCAGATCGGTAGCTGGTAATTTTTTTTAGGTTCGCCGCAGGTTTTTATAGCGTCAGGTACCCCAATATATTTGCTAATAAAGGTTTAACCCCCTTGATTGCCCCCCAGGTAACCCTTTCACCCCCTATCACCACTGTCGCTAAGCAATCGTTTTTCTAAACGCTGTCTTAGTGTCGGTGATGCAGATCGGTAGCCAGTAATTTTTTTTAGGTTCGCCGCATGTTTTTATAGCATCAGGTACCCCAATATATTATCTAATAAAGGTTTAACCCCCTTGATCGCCCCCCAGGTAACCCTTTCACCCCCATCACCACTGTCACTAAGCGATCGTTTTTCTAAACGCTGTCTTAGTGTCGGTGATGCAGATCGGTAGCTGGTAATTTTTTTTAGGTTCGCCGCAGGTTTTTATAGCGTCAGGTACCCCCATATATTATCTAATAAAGGTTTTAACCCCCTGATTGCCCCTAGTTAACCCTTTCACCAGTGATCACCATATAAGTGTTACGGGTGACGCTGGTTAGTTAGTTTGCTTTTTATAGTGTCAGGTGATATCAATTAGGTTTTAGCGTCAGAGAGGGTCTGCGTCACACCCCAGGCAGCGTCAGGTTAGTGCCAGGAACGCTAACACCCACGCGTGAAGCATACACCCCCCTTAGTGGTATAGTATCTGAACAGATCAATATCTGATCTGATCAGATCTATACTAGCGTCCCCAGCAGTTTAGGGTTCCCAAAAACGCAGTGTTAGCAGGATCAGCCCAGATACCTGCTGGCACCTGCGTTTTGCCCCTCCGTCCAGCCCAGGCCCCCCAAGTGCAGTATCGATCGATCACTGTCACTTACAAAACAAAAAAACACATAACTGCAGCGTTCGCAGAGACAGGCCTGATCCCTGCGACTCCAGTGCTGTAGGAGGTGATTTCACCACCACAGTTAAAAAAAAAAAAGCAAATATGCCGAAGCATTGGGGCAGCAGGGGCGGAGGAGCGATTTTGCTCCTAATGCCGCGTACATACGGTCGAAATTCCGACGGAGGCTTGCCCGTGGAAAAGTCCGACCATGTGTGTGCGGCATAACTTTTTTGCGGGAGGATGCCCCCATGCTTCGGCATATATAAATGGTGCGTGTATGCCCATCATTGGAAGTGGGTGGATGAAGGGCGGTATTCTAATGGTGGGCATACCCACCGATCAATCTCTTTTTTCGTTCAGCCAACTGGCTGCATGAAAAAAAAAGATTACAATACATGTCCAACAAGGACCAGCAACGTACTGGTATGTTTCTGGACTTTGAATGTTTATACCAGAATGATGCCTGCGGGTAGGGATGGGCCCGGTGCTCGATTCGAACCCATGTTCGAATCGAGCACCGGGCGTTCGCTCGCTCGTCGAGCCCAGAACTATTTGGGCCGTTCGCATCACATTCGTGTGATGCGAGCGGCCCCGCAATGCATTGCGGCCGGCGCGGCCGGCGCAGTGCATTGCTGGCTGATGATTGGCCAAGCATGCACTGTGACCCCGCATGCTTGGCCAATCACAGCGCCCGAAACTCGGAGAGCAATAATTGGCTACAGGCAGGACGCCTGTAGCCAATTACAGCTCAGGGGCTTTAGTACATGCCCCACCATTTAAAAGGCCGCCACGCCATCGGCCCCGGTCACATGAGTTCCGGCTTTAGGAGAGATCAGTCTGCTGATTCTGTCTTTGCTTGATACTGAAAGATTTGCTCTTCTTTGCTAAACCATTGGCTATTTCTTTGCTAAACCATTGCTACCTAAGTCATTGATCGTTCATTGCTGCTGATTGCACAGTTAGCGTGTTATTAGCTGCTGCTGGGGATTAGTCTGGTGCGTGCTTACTGTTAGTACAGTATTGCAGTAGTACCAACCGCAGTGCTGTTAGCACAGCATTGCACCCCAACAGCACCCATAGGACTTCTAGTGTGTTAGTGGCAGCAAACAGAGCTCCTATATTTTCTTCTCAGCAGCACCCATAGGACTTCTAGTGTGTTAGTGGCAGCAAGCAGAGCTCCTATATTTTCTTCTCAGCAGCACCCATAGGACTTCTAGTGTGTTAGTGGCATCACACAGAGCTCCTATATTTTCTTCTCAGCAGCACCCATAGGACTTCTAGTGTGTTAGTGGCAGCAAACAGAGCTCCTATATTTTCTTCTCAGCAGCACCCATAGGACTTCTAGTGTGTTAGTGGCATCACACAGAGCTCCTATATTTTCTTCTCAGCAGCACCCATAGGACTTCTAGTGTGTTAGTGGCAGCAAACAGAGCTCCTATATTTTCTTCTCAGCAGCACCCATAGGACTTCTAGTGTGTTAGTGGCAGCAAACAGAGCTCCTATATTTTCTTCTCAGCAGCACCCATAGGACTTCTAGTGTGTTAGTGGCAGCAAACAGAGCTCCTATATTTTCTTCTCAGAAGCACCCATAGGACTTCTAGTGTGTTAGTGGCAGCAAACAGAGCTCCTATATTTTCTTCTCAGCAGCACCCATAGGACTTCTAGTGTGTTAGTGGCATCACACAGAGCTCCTATATTTTCTTCTCAGCAGCACCCATAGGACTTCTAGTGTGTTAGTGGCAGCAAACAGAGCTCCTATATTTTCTTCTCAGCAGCACCCATAGGACTTCTAATGTGTTAGTGGCATCACACAGAGTTCCTATATTTTCATCTCAGAAGCACCCATAGGACTTCTAGTGTGTTAGTGGCATCACACAGAGCTCCTATATTTTCTTCTCAGAAGCACCCATAGGACTTCTAGTGTGTTAGTGGCAGCAAACAGAGCTCCTATATTTTCTTCTTAGCAGCACCCATAGGACTTCTAATGTGTTAGTGGCATCACACAGAGTTCCTATATTTTCATCTCAGAAGCACCCATAGGACTTCTAGTGTGTTAGTGGCATCACACAGAGCTCCTATATTTTCTTCTCAGAAGCACCCATAGGACTTCTAGTGTGTTAGTGGCAGCAAACAGAGCTCCTATATTTTCTTCTCAGCAGCACCCATAGGACTTCTAGTGTGTTAGTGGCATCACACAGAGTTCCTATATTTTCATCTCAGAAGCACCCATAGGACTTCTAGTGTGTTAGTGGCATCACACAGAGCTCCTATATTTTCTACTCAGAAGCACCCATAGGACTTCTAGTGTGTTAGTGACAGCAAACAGAGCTCCTATATTTTCTTCTCAGCAGCACCCATAGGACTTCTAATGTGTTAGTGGCATCACACAGAGTTCCTATATTTTCATCTCAGAAGCACCCATAGGACTTCTAGTGTGTTAGTGGCATCACACAGAGCTCCTATATTTTCTTCTCAGAAGCACCCATAGGACTTCTAGTGTGTTAGTGGCAGCAAACAGAGCTCCTATATTTTCTTCTTAGCAGCACCCATAGGACTTCTAATGTGTTAGTGGCATCACACAGAGTTCCTATATTTTCATCTCAGAAGCACCCATAGGACTTCTAGTGTGTTAGTGGCATCACACAGAGCTCCTATATTTTCTTCTCAGAAGCACCCATAGGACTTCTAGTGTGTTAGTGGCAGCAAACAGAGCTCCTATATTTTCTTCTCAGCAGCACCCATAGGACTTCTAGTGTGTTAGTGGCATCACACAGAGTTCCTATATTTTCATCTCAGAAGCACCCATAGGACTTCTAGTGTGTTAGTGGCATCACACAGAGCTCCTATATTTTCTTCTCAGCAGCACCCATAGGACTTCTAGTGTGTTAGTGGCAGCAAACAGAGCTCCTATATTTTCTTCTCAGCAGCACCCATAGGACTTCTAGTGTGTTAGTGGCATCACACAGAGCTCCTATATTTTCTTCTTAGCAGCACCCATAGGACTTCTAATGTGTTAGTGGCATCACACAGAGTTCCTATATTTTCATCTCAGAAGCACCCATAGGACTTCTAGTGTGTTAGTGGCATCACACAGAGCTCCTATATTTTCTTCTCAGAAGCACCCATAGGACTTCTAGTGTGTTAGTGGCAGCAAACAGAGCTCCTATATTTTCTTCTCAGCAGCACCCATAGGACTTCTAGTGTGTTAGTGGCATCACACAGAGTTCCTATATTTTCATCTCAGAAGCACCCATAGGACTTCTAGTGTGTTAGTGGCATCACACAGAGCTCCTATATTTTCTTCTCAGAAGCACCCATAGGACTTCTAGTGTGTTAGTGGCAGCAAACAGAGCTCCTATATTTTCTTCTCAGCAGCACCCATAGGACTTCTAATGTGTTAGTGGCATCACACAGAGTTCCTATATTTTCATCTCAGAAGCACCCATAGGACTTCTAGTGTGTTAGTGGCATCACACAGAGCTCCTATATTTTCTTCTCAGAAGCACCCATAGGACTTCTAGTGTGTTAGTGGCAGCAAACAGAGCTCCTATATTTTCTTCTTAGCAGCACCCATAGGACTTCTAATGTGTTAGTGGCATCACACAGAGTTCCTATATTTTCATCTCAGAAGCACCCATAGGACTTCTAGTGTGTTAGTGGCATCACACAGAGCTCCTATATTTTCTTCTCAGAAGCACCCATAGGACTTCTAGTGTGTTAGTGGCAGCAAACAGAGCTCCTATATTTTCTTCTTAGCAGCACCCATAGGACTTCTAATGTGTTAGTGGCATCACACAGAGTTCCTATATTTTCATCTCAGAAGCACCCATAGGACTTCTAGTGTGTTAGTGGCATCACACAGAGCTCCTATATTTTCTTCTCAGAAGCACCCATAGGACTTCTAGTGTGTTAGTGGCAGCAAACAGAGCTCCTATATTTTCTTCTCAGCAGCACCCATAGGACTTCTAGTGTGTTAGTGGCATCACACAGAGTTCCTATATTTTCATCTCAGAAGCACCCATAGGACTTCTAGTGTGTTAGTGGCATCACACAGAGCTCCTATATTTTCTTCTCAGAAGCACCCATAGGACTTCTAGTGTGTTAGTGGCAGCAAACAGAGCTCCTATATTTTCTTCTCAGCAGCACCCATAGGACTTCTAATGTGTTAGTGGCATCACACAGAGTTCCTATATTTTCATCTCAGAAGCACCCATAGGACTTCTAGTGTGTTAGTGGCATCACACAGAGCTCCTATATTTTCTTCTCAGAAGCACCCATAGGACTTCTAGTGTGTTAGTGGCAGCAAACAGAGCTCCTATATTTTCTTCTTAGCAGCACCCATAGGACTTCTAATGTGTTAGTGGCATCACACAGAGTTCCTATATTTTCATCTCAGAAGCACCCATAGGACTTCTAGTGTGTTAGTGGCATCACACAGAGCTCCTATATTTTCTTCTCAGAAGCACCCATAGGACTTCTAGTGTGTTAGTGGCAGCAAACAGAGCTCCTATATTTTCTTCTCAGCAGCACCCATAGGACTTCTAGTGTGTTAGTGGCATCACACAGAGTTCCTATATTTTCATCTCAGAAGCACCCATAGGACTTCTAGTGTGTTAGTGGCATCACACAGAGCTCCTATATTTTCTTCTCAGCAGCACCCATAGGACTTCTAGTGTGTTAGTGGCAGCAAACAGAGCTCCTATATTTTCTTCTCAGCAGCACCCATAGGACTTCTAGTGTGTTAGTGGCATCACACAGAGCTCCTATATTTTCTTCTTAGCAGCACCCATAGGACTTCTAATGTGTTAGTGGCATCACACAGAGTTCCTATATTTTCATCTCAGAAGCACCCATAGGACTTCTAGTGTGTTAGTGGCATCACACAGAGCTCCTATATTTTCTTCTCAGAAGCACCCATAGGACTTCTAGTGTGTTAGTGGCAGCAAACAGAGCTCCTATATTTTCTTCTCAGCAGCACCCATAGGACTTCTAGTGTGTTAGTGGCATCACACAGAGTTCCTATATTTTCATCTCAGAAGCACCCATAGGACTTCTAGTGTGTTAGTGGCATCACACAGAGCTCCTATATTTTCTTCTCAGCAGCACCCATAGGACTTCTAGTGTGTTAGTGGCAGCAAACAGAGCTCCTATATTTTCTTCTCAGCAGCACCCATAGGACTTCTAGTGTGTTAGTGGCATCACACAGAGCTCCTATATTTTCATCTCAGAAGCACCCATAGGACTTCTAGTGTGTTAGTGGCATCACACAGAGCTCCTATATTTTCTTCTCAGCAGCACCCATAGGACTTCTAGTGTGTTAGTGGCAGCAAACAGAGCTCCTATATTTTCTTCTCAGCAGCACCCATGGGACTTCTAGTGTGTTAGTGGCAGCAAACAGAGCTCCTATATTTTCTTCTCAGCAGCACCCATAGGACTTCTAATGTGTTTGTGGAATCACACAGAGTTCCTATATTTTCATCTCAGAAGCACCCATAGGACTTCTAGTGTGTTAGTGGCATCACACAGAGCTCCTATATTTTCTTCTCAGAAGCACCCATAGGACTTCTAGTGTGTTAGTGGCATCACACAGAGCTCCTATATTTTCTTCTCAGCAGCACCCATAGGACTTCTAGTGTGTTAGTGGCAGCAAACAGAGCTCCTATATTTTCTTCTCAGAAGCACCCATAGGACTTCTAGTGTGTTAGTGGCAGCAAACAGAGCTCCTATATTTTCTTCTTAGCAGCACCCATAGGACTTCTAATGTGTTAGTGGCATCACACAGAGTTCCTATATTTTCATCTCAGAAGCACCCATAGGACTTCTAGTGTGTTAGTGGCATCACACAGAGCTCCTATATTTTCTTCTCAGCAGCACCCATAGGACTTCTAGTGTGTTAGTGGCAGCAAACAGAGCTCCTATATTTTCTTCTCAGCAGCACCCATGGGACTTCTAGTGTGTTAGTGGCAGCAAACAGAGCTCCTATATTTTCTTCTCAGCAGCACCCATAGGACTTCTAATGTGTTTGTGGCATCACACAGAGTTCCTATATTTTCATCTCAGAAGCACCCATAGGACTTCTAGTGTGTTAGTGGCATCACACAGAGCTCCTATATTTTCTTCTCAGAAGCACCCATAGGACTTCTAGTGTGTTAGTGGCATCACACAGAGCTCCTATATTTTCTTCTCAGCAGCACCCATAGGACTTCTAGTGTGTTAGTGGCAGCAAACAGAGCTCCTATATTTTCTTCTCAGAAGCACCCATAGGACTTCTAGTGTGTTAGTGGCAGCAAACAGAGCTCCTATATTTTCTTCTTAGCAGCACCCATAGGACTTCTAATGTGTTAGTGGCATCACACAGAGTTCCTATATTTTCATCTCAGAAGCACCCATAGGACTTCTAGTGTGTTAGTGGCATCACACAGAGCTCCTATATTTTCTTCTCAGAAGCACCCATAGGACTTCTAGTGTGTTAGTGGCAGCAAACAGAGCTCCTATATTTTCTTCTCAGCAGCACCCATAGGACTTCTAGTGTGTTAGTGGCATCACACAGAGTTCCTATATTTTCATCTCAGAAGCACCCATAGGACTTCTAGTGTGTTAGTGGCATCACACAGAGCTCCTATATTTTCTTCTCAGAAGCACCCATAGGACTTCTAGTGTGTTAGTGGCAGCAAACAGAGCTCCTATATTTTCTTCTCAGCAGCACCCATAGGACTTCTAATGTGTTAGTGGCATCACACAGAGTTCCTATATTTTCATCTCAGAAGCACCCATAGGACTTCTAGTGTGTTAGTGGCATCACACAGAGCTCCTATATTTTCTTCTCAGAAGCACCCATAGGACTTCTAGTGTGTTAGTGGCAGCAAACAGAGCTCCTATATTTTCTTCTTAGCAGCACCCATAGGACTTCTAATGTGTTAGTGTCATCACACAGAGTTCCTATATTTTCATCTCAGAAGCACCCATAGGACTTCTAGTGTGTTAGTGGCATCACACAGAGCTCCTATATTTTCTTCTCAGAAGCACCCATAGGACTTCTAGTGTGTTAGTGGCAGCAAACAGAGCTCCTATATTTTCTTCTCAGCAGCACCCATAGGACTTCTAGTGTGTTAGTGGCATCACACAGAGTTCCTATATTTTCATCTCAGAAGCACCCATAGGACTTCTAGTGTGTTAGTGGCATCACACAGAGCTCCTATATTTTCTTCTCAGCAGCACCCATAGGACTTCTAGTGTGTTAGTGGCAGCAAACAGAGCTCCTATATTTTCTTCTTAGCAGCACCCATAGGACTTCTAATGTGTTAGTGGCATCACACAGAGTTCCTATATTTTCATCTCAGAAGCACCCATAGGACTTCTAGTGTGTTAGTGGCATCACACAGAGCTCCTATATTTTCTTCTCAGAAGCACCCATAGGACTTCTAGTGTGTTAGTGGCAGCAAACAGAGCTCCTATATTTTCTTCTCAGCAGCACCCATAGGACTTCTAGTGTGTTAGTGGCATCACACAGAGCTCCTATATTTTCATCTCAGAAGCACCCATAGGACTTCTAGTGTGTTAGTGGCATCACACAGAGCTCCTATATTTTCTTCTCAGCAGCACCCATAGGACTTCTAGTGTGTTAGTGGCAGCAAACAGAGCTCCTATATTTTCTTCTCAGCAGCACCCATGGGACTTCTAGTGTGTTAGTGGCAGCAAACAGAGCTCCTATATTTTCTTCTCAGCAGCACCCATAGGACTTCTAATGTGTTTGTGGCATCACACAGAGTTCCTATATTTTCATCTCAGAAGCACCCATAGGACTTCTAGTGTGTTAGTGGCATCACACAGAGCTCCTATATTTTCTTCTCAGAAGCACCCATAGGACTTCTAGTGTGTTAGTGGCATCACACAGAGCTCCTATATTTTCTTCTCAGCAGCACCCATAGGACTTCTAGTGTGTTAGTGGCAGCAAACAGAGCTCCTATATTTTCTTCTCAGAAGCACCCATAGGACTTCTAGTGTGTTAGTGGCAGCAAACAGAGCTCCTATATTTTCTTCTTAGCAGCACCCATAGGACTTCTAATGTGTTAGTGGCATCACACAGAGTTCCTATATTTTCATCTCAGAAGCACCCATAGGACTTCTAGTGTGTTAGTGGCATCACACAGAGCTCCTATATTTTCTTCTCAGAAGCACCCATAGGACTTCTAGTGTGTTAGTGGCAGCAAACAGAGCTCCTATATTTTCTTCTTAGCAGCACCCATAGGACTTCTAATGTGTTAGTGGCATCACACAGAGTTCCTATATTTTCATCTCAGAAGCACCCATAGGACTTCTAGTGTGTTAGTGGCATCACACAGAGCTCCTATATTTTCTTCTCAGAAGCACCCATAGGACTTCTAGTGTGTTAGTGGCAGCAAACAGAGCTCCTATATTTTCTTCTCAGCAGCACCCATAGGACTTCTAGTGTGTTAGTGGCATCACACAGAGTTCCTATATTTTCATCTCAGAAGCACCCATAGGACTTCTAGTGTGTTAGTGGCATCACACAGAGCTCCTATATTTTCTTCTCAGAAGCACCCATAGGACTTCTAGTGTGTTAGTGGCAGCAAACAGAGCTCCTATATTTTCTTCTCAGCAGCACCCATAGGACTTCTAATGTGTTAGTGGCATCACACAGAGTTCCTATATTTTCATCTCAGAAGCACCCATAGGACTTCTAGTGTGTTAGTGGCATCACACAGAGCTCCTATATTTTCTTCTCAGAAGCACCCATAGGACTTCTAGTGTGTTAGTGGCAGCAAACAGAGCTCCTATATTTTCTTCTTAGCAGCACCCATAGGACTTCTAATGTGTTAGTGGCATCACACAGAGTTCCTATATTTTCATCTCAGAAGCACCCATAGGACTTCTAGTGTGTTAGTGGCATCACACAGAGCTCCTATATTTTCTTCTCAGAAGCACCCATAGGACTTCTAGTGTGTTAGTGGCAGCAAACAGAGCTCCTATATTTTCTTCTCAGCAGCACCCATAGGACTTCTAGTGTGTTAGTGGCATCACACAGAGTTCCTATATTTTCATCTCAGAAGCACCCATAGGACTTCTAGTGTGTTAGTGGCATCACACAGAGCTCCTATATTTTCTTCTCAGCAGCACCCATAGGACTTCTAGTGTGTTAGTGGCAGCAAACAGAGCTCCTATATTTTCTTCTTAGCAGCACCCATAGGACTTCTAATGTGTTAGTGGCATCACACAGAGTTCCTATATTTTCATCTCAGAAGCACCCATAGGACTTCTAGTGTGTTAGTGGCATCACACAGAGCTCCTATATTTTCTTCTCAGAAGCACCCATAGGACTTCTAGTGTGTTAGTGGCAGCAAACAGAGCTCCTATATTTTCTTCTCAGCAGCACCCATAGGACTTCTAGTGTGTTAGTGGCATCACACAGAGTTCCTATATTTTCATCTCAGAAGCACCCATAGGACTTCTAGTGTGTTAGTGGCATCACACAGAGCTCCTATATTTTCTTCTCAGCAGCACCCATAGGACTTCTAGTGTGTTAGTGGCAGCAAACAGAGCTCCTATATTTTCTTCTCAGCAGCACCCATAGGACTTCTAGTGTGTTAGTGGCATCACACAGAGCTCCTATATTTTCATCTCAGAAGCAACCATAGGACTTCTAGTGTGTTAGTGGCATCACACAGAGCTCCTATATTTTCTTCTCAGCAGCACCCATAGGACTTCTAGTGTGTTAGTGGCAGCAAACAGAGCTCCTATATTTTCTTCTCAGCAGCACCCATAGGACTTCTAGTGTGTTAGTGGCAGCAAACAGAGCTCCTATATTTTCTTCTCAGCAGCACCCATAGGACTTCTAGTGTGTTAGTGGCATCACACAGAGTTCCTATATTTTCATCTCAGAAGCACCCATAGGACTTCTAGTGTGTTAGTGGCATCACACAGAGCTCCTATATTTTCTTCTCAGCAGCACCCATAGGACTTCTAGTGTGTTAGTGGCAGCAAACAGAGCTCCTATATTTTCTTCTCAGCAGCACCCATAGGACTTCTAGTGTGTTAGTGGCATCACACAGAGCTCCTATATTTTCATCTCAGAAGCACCCATAGGACTTCTAGTGTGTTAGTGGCATCACACAGAGCTCCTATATTTTCTTCTCAGCAGCACCCATAGGACTTCTAGTGTGTTAGTGGCAGCAAACAGAGCTCCTATATTTTCTTCTCAGCAGCACCCATAGGACTTCTAGTGTGTTAGTGGCAGCAAACAGAGCTCCTATATTTTCTTCTCAGCAGCACCCATAGGACTTCTAATGTGTTAGTGGCATCACACAGAGTTCCTATATTTTCATCTCAGAAGCACCCATAGGACTTCTAGTGTGTTAGTGGCATCACACAGAGCTCCTATATTTTCTTCTCAGAAGCACCCATAGGACTTCTAGTGTGTTAGTGGCAGCAAACAGAGCTCCTATATTTTCTTCTTAGCAGCACCCATAGGACTTCTAATGTGTTAGTGGCATCACACAGAGTTCCTATATTTTCATCTCAGAAGCACCCATAGGACTTCTAGTGTGTTAGTGGCATCACACAGAGCTCCTATATTTTCTTCTCAGAAGCACCCATAGGACTTCTAGTGTGTTAGTGGCAGCAAACAGAGCTCCTATATTTTCTTCTCAGCAGCACCCATAGGACTTCTAGTGTGTTAGTGGCATCACACAGAGTTCCTATATTTTCATCTCAGAAGCACCCATAGGACTTCTAGTGTGTTAGTGGCATCACACAGAGCTCCTATATTTTCTTCTCAGCAGCACCCATAGGACTTCTAGTGTGTTAGTGGCAGCAAACAGAGCTCCTATATTTTCTTCTCAGCAGCACCCATAGGACTTCTAGTGTGTTAGTGGCATCACACAGAGCTCCTATATTTTCATCTCAGAAGCACCCATAGGACTTCTAGTGTGTTAGTGGCATCACACAGAGCTCCTATATTTTCTTCTCAGCAGCACCCATAGGACTTCTAGTGTGTTAGTGGCAGCAAACAGAGCTCCTATATTTTCTTCTCAGCAGCACCCATAGGACTTCTAGTGTGTTAGTGGCAGCAAACAGAGCTCCTATATTTTCTTCTCAGCAGCACCCATAGGACTTCTAGTGTGTTAGTGGCATCACACAGAGTTCCTATATTTTCATCTCAGAAGCACCCATAGGACTTCTAGTGTGTTAGTGGCATCACACAGAGCTCCTATATTTTCTTCTCAGCAGCACCCATAGGACTTCTAGTGTGTTAGTGGCAGAAAACAGAGCTCCTATATTTTCTTCTCAGCAGCACCCATAGGACTTCTAGTGTGTTAGTGGCATCACACAGAGCTCCTATATTTTCATCTCAGAAGCACCCATAGGACTTCTAGTGTGTTAGTGGCATCACACAGAGCTCCTATATTTTCTTCTCAGCAGCACCCATAGGACTTCTAGTGTGTTAGTGGCAGCAAACAGAGCTCCTATATTTTCTTCTCAGCAGCACCCATAGGACTTCTAGTGTGTTAGTGGCAGCAAACAGAGCTCCTATATTTTCTTCTCAGCAGCACCCATAGGACTTCTAATGTGTTAGTGGCATCACACAGAGTTCCTATATTTTCATCTCAGAAGCACCCATAGGACTTCTAGTGTGTTAGTGGCATCACACAGAGCTCCTATATTTTCTTCTCAGAAGCACCCATAGGACTTCTAGTGTGTTAGTGGCAGCAAACAGAGCTCCTATATTTTCTTCTTAGCAGCACCCATAGGACTTCTAATGTGTTAGTGGCATCACACAGAGTTCCTATATTTTCATCTCAGAAGCACCCATAGGACTTCTAGTGTGTTAGTGGCATCACACAGAGCTCCTATATTTTCTTCTCAGAAGCACCCATAGGACTTCTAGTGTGTTAGTGGCAGCAAACAGAGCTCCTATATTTTCTTCTCAGCAGCACCCATAGGACTTCTAGTGTGTTAGTGGCATCACACAGAGCTCCTATATTTTCATCTCAGAAGCACCCATAGGACTTCTAGTGTGTTAGTGGCATCACACAGAGCTCCTATATTTTCTTCTCAGAAGCACCCATAGGACTTCTAGTGTGTTAGTGGCAGCAAACAGAGCTCCTATATTTTCTTCTTAGCAGCACCCATAGGACTTCTAATGTGTTAGTGGCATCACACAGAGTTCCTATATTTTCATCTCAGAAGCACCCATAGGACTTCTAGTGTGTTAGTGGCATCACACAGAGCTCCTATATTTTCTTCTCAGAAGCACCCATAGGACTTCTAGTGTGTTAGTGGCAGCAAACAGAGCTCCTATATTTTCTTCTCAGCAGCACCCATAGGACTTCTAGTGTGTTAGTGGCATCACACAGAGTTCCTATATTTTCATCTCAGAAGCACCCATAGGACTTCTAGTGTGTTAGTGGCATCACACAGAGCTCCTATATTTTCTTCTCAGCAGCACCCATAGGACTTCTAGTGTGTTAGTGGCAGCAAACAGAGCTCCTATATTTTCTTCTCAGCAGCACCCATAGGACTTCTAGTGTGTTAGTGGCATCACACAGAGCTCCTATATTTTCATCTCAGAAGCACCCATAGGACTTCTAGTGTGTTAGTGGCATCACACAGAGCTCCTATATTTTCTTCTCAGCAGCACCCATAGGACTTCTAGTGTGTTAGTGGCAGCAAACAGAGCTCCTATATTTTCTTCTTAGCAGCACCCATAGGACTTCTAATGTGTTAGTGGCATCACACAGAGTTCCTATATTTTCATCTCAGAAGCACCCATAGGACTTCTAGTGTGTTAGTGGCATCACACAGAGCTCCTATATTTTCGTCTCAGAAGCACCCATAGGACTTCTAGTGTGTTAGTGGCATCACACAGAGCTCCTATATTTTCTTCTCAGCAGCACCCATAGGACTTCTAGTGTGTTAGTGGCAGCAAACAGAGCTCCTATATTTTCTTCTCAGCAGCACCCATAGGACTTCTAGTGTGTTAGTGGCATCACACAGAGCTCCTATATTTTCTTCTCAGCAGCACCCATAGGACTTCTAGTGTGTTAGTGGCATCACACAGAGCTCCTATATTTTCATCTCAGAAGCACCCATAGGACTTCTAGTGTGTTAGTGGCATCACACAGAGCTCCTATATTTTCTTCTCAGCAGCACCCATAGGACTTCTAGTGTGTTAGTGGCAGCAAACAGAGCTTCTATATTTTCTTCTCAGAAGCACCCATAGGACTTCTAGTGTGTTAGTGGTATCACACAGAGTTCCTATATTTTCATCTCAGAAGCACCCATAGGACTTCTAGTGTGTTAGTGGCATCACACAGAGCTCCTATATTTTCTTCTCAGCAGCACCCATAGGACTTCTAGTGTGTTAGTGGCATCACATAGAGCTCCTATATTTTCATCTCAGAAGCACCAATAGGACTTCTAGTGTGTTAGTGGCAGCAAACAGAGCTCCTATATTTTCTTGTCAGCAGCACACATAGTACCTATATTGTGTTAGTGTCAGCACCCATAGGACCTACAGTGTGTTGTGAGCACACGTAGGAGTTCTATTTTTTATACTATATACACTACCGACTACAATGGCTGGAAGACCGCCAAGGAGAGGCAGAGCGTGCCGAGGCAAGAACACAGGGCAGGCAGGCTCTGTTTCTAGAGACAACAGTGCTGGCCGTGGACGTGGTCGTGCATCGTCATCAGCACGTGGCCATGGGACACGCTTGTCTTTGTTTTTGGCAGCTGGACATGTGGAGCCGCATCATGCCGAAGGCTTGGTAGAATGGATGACCAAGCCCTCCTCATCCTCCTCATCCTCTCTCACCCAGGCTCAGGGTACTGGCAGAGCAGCTGCCAACGCGTACTCAATGGCATCATCAGCCACCCCTTCCCTAGACCCACCATGTCCTCCTGAGGAGTCCCCCGAACTGTTTGAGCACAGTGTTGGGTACATGCTCCAGGAGGATGCCCAACGATTCGAAGGCTCGGATGATGATACCCAGCTTGAGGAAGTCAGTAGTGTGCGCGCAGAGAGAGGGGATGCTGAAGGACAGCAATCTGGCAGTAGTGTTCCACCAGCTGCAGCTTACTGCCAGGTTTGCTCTAGTGGTGAAGAGGGAGGGGATGATGAGGTCACTGACTCCACGTGGGTGCCTGAAGGGAGAGAGGAGGAGGAGGAGGAGGATGCAGCGTCACATGTCCAACGAGGCAGGATGCCCCCTGGAGGCCAGCTAGAGGCCAGCACAGCAACTGTACCACACCGCAGAGCTCCGCCTGTGCAGGGCGCTGCCTCTGCACGTTATCACAAAAGTTCTTTGGTGTGGGCCTTTTTTGAGACGAGTGCATCAGATCGCACCACTGCTATTTGCAATATTTGTCTCAAGCGTATCTCGCGTGGCCAAAACATCAGCCGCTTGGGCACCACAAGCATGAGCAGACATATGTCGACCTGCCATGCAGCTCGTTGGCAAGCACACATAAAAGACCCACACCAAAGAACAAAGCGGACCTCTCCTTGCTCCTCATCAGCTGGGATCTCCATCCCCACTATATCTTCAGTCCTCTCTGAAAGCTGCTCTGAGAGGACTGAAGGTGTAGAATTAGGTGTGTCACAACCAAGTACTTGCAGTACACCGACGTCCGATTGTAGCAGGCAAATTTCCCTGCCCCAGCTGCTGGACCGTCGAAAGAAGTATACTCCCAGCCATCCACATGCCCAGCGGTTGAATGCTAGCTTGGCTAAATTGCTAGCACTTCAACTGCTGCCTTTTCAGTTGATAGACTCGGCCCCCTTCCGTGAGTTTGTTCAATGTGCGGTTCCTCAGTGGCAGGTTCCCAAACGCCACTTTTTCTCACGGAAGGCGATTCCGTCTCTCTACTGGCATGTGGAAGGCAATGTCCATGCCTCGCTGGACAGGGCGGTCAGCGGTAAGGTGCATATTACCGCTGACTCATGGTCCAGCAGGCATGGACAGGGACGTTATCTTTCTTTCACGGCCCATTGGGTCACTCTATTGGCAGCTGGGAGGGATGCAGGACAAGGTGCAGTAGTGTTGGAGGTTGTTCCGCCACCACGCCTCCAAAATGCTACTACTGGTTGTGACACACCTCTCTCCTCCACCCCCTCCTCTTCTTCTTCCTCCATGTCCTCTTCGAGTGCTCTGTCCTCGGAACCAGCGGTGCTCCGTAGGCGTACAAGGGGCTACGCGAGTACGCAGGCAAAAAGATGCCATGCCGTGCTTGCGCTGGTGTGTTTGGGGGACAGGAGCCACACTGGGCCAGAGGTTCTGGCAGCTCTGCAGGGGCAGGCCGAGAGGTGGTTGACGCCACGCCAGCTTAAGCCAGGAATGGTCGTTTCTGATAATGGCACCAACCTCCTCTCCGCCCTGCGACAGGGGCAGCTCATATGGCTCACGTCCTCAACCTGGTGGTGCAGCGGTTCTTGGGCAGGTTCCCAGGCTTACAGGATGTCCTGAGGCAGGCCAGGAAAGTCTGTGTGCATTTCCGCCGATCTTATAATGCCAGTGCTCGGCTGACTGAGCTGCAAAAGGAGCTGAACCTGCCCAAGAACCGCCTAATATGTGACATGCCCACCAGGTGGAACTCAACGTTGGCCATGCTGCAGCGACTGCACACGCAGCAGAGGGCCATCAATGAGTACCTTAGCGACTACGGCACCAGGACAGGGTCAGGGGAGCTTGGCTTTTTTTCCCCACGCCAGTGGAGCATGATCAGGGATGCATGCACTGTCCTCTCACCATTTGAGGAGGCCACGAGGATGGTGAGCAGTGACAGTGCATGCATCAGTGACACTGTACCTCTTGTCCACCTGTTGGAGCATACGCTGCGTGGGATAATGGACAGGGCACTTGAGGCAGAACAGAGGCAGGAAGAGGAGGACTTCCTTGTCTCTCAAGGCCCCCTTTATCCAGACAATGTTCCTTCTGTCCCACCCATCACACAGGAAGAGGAGGAGGAGGAGGAGGAGGATTGTGTGAGCATGGAGGTGGAGCCTGGCACTCAGCATCAGCAGCAGCAGTCTTTTAGGGATGATGTACAGTCCCAACAAACCAGTGGACTTGTACGTGGCTGGGAGGAGGTGGCTGGCGATCATGTCATCCTCAGTGACCCAGAAGACTCCGGACCGAATGCCTCAGCTAACCTACGCTGCATGGCCTCCCTGATCCTGCAAAGCCTGCGGAAGGATCCTCGTGTTCTTCGGATCAAGGAGAGTGACCATTACTGGCTGGCCACTCTCCTTGATCCACGGTACAAGGGTAAGGTTGCGGACCTTATCTTGCCGTCGCAGAGGGAGCAGAGGATGAGACATCTCAGGGAGGCCTTGCAGAAAGGTCTGTGCAACGCGTTCCCAGAAACTGGGAGGTTACAAACTCCTGGTCCTGGACGACGAGTTGCTGAGGCTTCGGTCAGTAGCAGAAGGAGCGGTGGGGAAGGTGGACGTCTGACCGATGCGTTCAGACAATTTTTTAGTCCGCAGCCCCAAGGTATGATCGGTTCCAGCAACCATCGCCAGCGTCTGATATACATGGTGCAGGAATACCTAGGGGCAAGGTCAGACTTGGACACCTTTCCCACCGAAAATCCTCTGGCTTACTGGGTCCTGAGGATGGATCACTGGCCAGAGCTTGCACAGTATGCAATTGAGCTACTGGCCTGTCCTGCATCCAGCGTTCTTTCCGAACGCACATTCAGTGCTGCTGGAGGATTTGTCACCGATCATAGGGTGCGCCTGTCCACCGACTCGGTTGATCGACTGACCTTCATAAAAATGAATCAGTCTTGGATCACCACCAGCTACCAGACACCTGAAGCGGATATAACGGAATAATTTATAATGTCACATCCCTTCAAGACTGCCTATGCTGATGCTGAGTGACTGTCCTGTTATGTTCACTGACTATCCTCTTCCTCCTCCTCAATGATCCATGCCACCACACCAGTGCCTAAGGCACAATTTTTCAGCCCCTGTATAACAGGGGCGTGTAATTACAATTTTTTAAAAAGATGCTTCGCAACAGGTGTGACTGCTGTGCTCAGAGTACAGTATCTGTGAGGGGTTGCAGTGTTGTGGCACCAGCACCAGTGCCTAAGGCACAATTTTTCAGCCCCTGTTGGGGCGTGTAATTACAATTTTTAGGCAATGCTTTGCAACAGGTCTCATTGCTGTGCTCAGAGTACAGTATCTGTGAGGGGTTGCAGTGTTGTGGCACCAGCACCAGTGCCTAAGGCACAATTTTTCAGCCCCTGTATAACAGGGGCGTGTAATTACAATTTTTTAAAAAGATGCTTCGCAACAGGTGTGACTGCTGTGCTCCAAGTACAGTATCTGTGAGGGGTTGCAGTGTTGTGGCACCAGCACCAATGCCTAAGGCACAATTTTTCAGCCCCTGTTTAACAGGGGCGTGTAATTACAAATCTTGATCTAATAGTTCACAGCAGGGCCCATTCCTGCGCCCACCAAGAGTAACTATGAGGGCCTACAGTCTTGTGGCAACACCGTCCACCACCACCACCACCACCAAAGGCCCAATTTTTCTGCCCTGTTCAACAGGTGCATGCAATTACAAATCTTGATCTAATAACTCACAGCAGGGCCCATTCCTGCACCCACCAAGAGTAACTGTGAGGGCTTACAGTCTTGTGGCAACACCGTCCACCACCACCACCACCACCACCAAAGGCCCAATTTTTCTGCCCGGTTCAACAGGTGCATGCAAGTACAAATCTTGATCTATTAACTCACAGCAGGGCCCATTCCTGTGCCCACCAGTCTTGTGGCTACACCAACATCTAATAGGGCAAATTTCTGCAGAGTATATACGGCAGGCCCCTACTTTCAAACATCCAACTTACAAACGACTCCTACTTGCAAACGGCAAGAGAAAACAGGAAGTGAGAGGAAATCTACCCCTAGGAAGGAAAATTCTATCCTGTTAGATTTAATTTGGGAAAAAGGTATCTCCTCTCTACTGATGCTTTATCACCAATCCTTGTTTCAATTAAAACCCCACTTTTCCAAAAACATTTGTCATTGGGACGGAAAGTGAGGTGACATGTTCTGAACAGATGTGCAAAGACAGCAAATGTTACAGGGGTGATAACCCCTCCCTATGTTCTCCAAAAAGCTTAAAAATTGATTTTTTTGGGATGTAGCTACACTTCATAATGTACCTGTTCAGATTCTACTTAAGAACAAACCTACAGTCCATGTCTTGTTTGCACCACCTATATACTGCTGTTCAGAGTATATAGGGTTGTAGGTATAGGGTTTTATTTTGGGTGCGGGGTCCCCCTTAGTATCCATACAAGACCCAAAGGGGCTGGGGTGGGGGGGGGGTGATGGGGTAGCCATGCCATTTTTCTCAAGGATTTTCAGCCATATGGCGGCCAGGACAAGACATGACATTAAAGCCGCAAGTGGTTTTAAATGGCTTCTTTTTTTCCTTTACAAATGTCATTTTGTGCAAGGACAGTTCTAAACACGGGAAACACATGCCACTTCACAGGCATACTTTAGACACCCCCCAGGTACCATATTTAAAGGAAAATTTCACTTTTTTTTTTTTCACTTTATGCATCATTAAAATGACTGCTCCCGAAAAAACTTTAGTTTTTAAAATTTCTTTTTGCATTGATATATGTCCCCTGGGGCAGGACCCGGGTCCCCAAACCTGTTTTATGACATTAACATGCATATTGGCCGTTGTAATTAGCAATTTTGATTTCGAACGTTCGCGTCCATTATAACGAATAGGGTTCGAAAATTCGCGCAAACTTTCGGTCCGTTCGAAGGTTCTGGTGCGAACCGAACCCGGGGGTGTTCGGCTCATCCCTACCTGCGGGTTTAGGTATCATCTTGGTATCATTCTTTTCAGCCTGCGGCCGGCTTTCATGTAAAAGCAATCCTAGCGGCTAATTAGCCTCTGGACTGCTTTTACAAGCAGTGGGAGGGAATGCCCCCCCCCCCCGGATATAAAAAGCGCCATTGGGAAATTGGGAAAGCATTTTATCACACCGATCTTGGTGTGGTCAGATGCTTTGAGGGCAGAGGAAAAATCTAGGGTCTAGAAGACCCCAGTTTTTTCAAAAAAAGAGTACCTGTCACTACCTATTGCTATCATAGGGGATATTTACATTCCCTGAGATAACAATAAAAATGATAAAAAAAAAAAAATACTTGGAAGGAACAATTTAAAAATAAAATAAAAAAGCAAAATTAATAAGAAAAAAAAAAGAAAAAAAAAGCACCCCTGTCCTGCCCTGCTCTTGCCCAATGGCGAACGCAAGCGTCGGTCTGGCGTCATATGTAAACAGCAATTGCACCATGCATGTGAGGTATCACCGCGAAGGTCAGATCGAGTGCAATCATTTTAGCAGTAGACCTCCTCTGTAAATCTACTGGGGTAACCTGTAAAGGCTTTTAAAGGCTTTTAAAAATGTATGTAGTTTGTCGCCAATGCGCGTTTGTGTGAAATTTTAAAGCATGTCGTGTTTGGTATCTATGTACTCGGCCTAAGATCATCTTTTTTATTTAATCAAACATTTGGGCAATATAGTGTGTTTTAGTGCATTAAAATTAAAAAAAGTGTATTTTTTAACCCAAAAAATGCGTTTGAAAAATCGCTGCGCAAATACTGTGTAGAAAAAAAAAATGCAACACCCACCATTTTAATCTGTAGGGCCTTTGCTTTAAAAATATATATAATGTTTGGGGGTTCAACATAATTTTCTTGCAAAAAAAAAATGTTTTCATGTAAACAAAAAGTGTCAAAAAGGGCTTTGTCTTCAAGTGGTTAGAAGAGTGGATGTAAGCTTCCGAATGTTGTGTATAAAATGCCAGAACAGTTCAAAACCCCCCCAAATGACCCCATTTTGGAAAGTAGACACCCCAAGCTATATACTGAGAGGCATGTCGAGTCCATGGAATATTTTATATGTTGACACAAGTTGCGGAAAAACGACAATTTTTTTTTTTTTGCACAAAGTTGTCACTAAATGATATATTGCTCAAACATGTCATGGGCATATGTGGAATTACACCCCAAAATACATTCTGTTGCTTCTCCTGAGTACGGGGATACCACATGTGTGAGACGTTTTGGGAGCCTAGCCACGTACGGGACCCCAAAAACCAAGCACCGCCTTCAGGCTTTCTAATGCCCCATACACACGATCGTTTTTCTTGCCATTTTTTTTCTTGCCGTTTTTCACGTCGTTTTTTTTCATGTTTCCTCTCAAGCCTGTCTTGCGTACACACGATCATTTAAAAAAACGATCAAGCAAAGCGCAGTGACGTACAACACGTACGACGGCACTATAAAGGGGAAGATCCGTTCGAATGGCGCCACCCTTCATGTTAGTAAAGTTTGTTGAGCGAAGATTCGCTCTTTTCAGTCTCGTGCTTTTCAGTCCGTGACTGCGTGACGAATGTGCTATCTCCATTACGAACGCTAGTTTTACCAGAACGAGCGCTCCTGTCTCATACTTGATTCTGAGCATGCGCGTTTTTTTTCACGTCGTTAAAACATACACACTATCGTTTTTCACGTCGTTAAAAAAAAACGACATGAAAAACGACGTGAAAAAAGAGAGCATGTTCGAAATTTTTAATGGCCGTTTTTCACGTCGTTAAAAATGCTCTGGAGCCTACACACGATAATTTTTAATGGCCATTTTTTTTAATGGCATTTTTAACGGCATGAAAAACGATCGTGTGTATGGGGCATAAGGGTGTAAATTTTTGATTTCACTTCTCACTGCCTATCACAGTTTCGGAGGCCATGGAATGCCCAGATAGCACAAAACCCCCCCAAATGACCCCATTTTGGAAAGTAGACACCCCAAGCTATTTGCTGAGAGGTATTGTGAGTATTTTGCAGATCTCGCTTTTTGTCACAAAGTTTTGAAAATTGGAAAAAAAAAAATATATATATATATTTTCTTTCTTCATTTTCAAAAACAAATTAGAGCTGTAAAATACTCGCCATGCCTCTCAGAAAATAGCTTGGGGTGTCTATATTCCAAAATGGGGTCATTTGGGGGGGTTTTGTGCGATTTTGGCATTTTATGGCCTTCGAAACTGTGATAGGTAGTGAGGAGTGAAATCAAAAATTTGTGCCTAGAAATCCTGAAGGCGGTGCTTGGTTTTCGGGGTCCCGTACGCGGCTAGGCTCCTAAAAAGTTTCACACATGTGGTATCCCCGTACTCAGGGTGAAGCAGCAAAATGTATTTTGGGGTGCAATTCCACATATAACCATGGCACGTGTGAGCAATATATCATTTAGTGACAACTTTTTGTAATTTTTTTTTTTTTTTGTCATTATTCAATCACTTGGGACAAAAAAAATATATTCAATGGGCTCAACAGGCCTCTCAGCAATTTCCTTGGGGTGTCTACTTTCTAAAATGGGGTCATTTGGGGGGGGTTTGTGCTATTTTGGCATTTTATGGCCTTCGAAACTGTGATAGGTAGTGAGGAGTGAAATCAAAAATTTGCGCCCTTAGAAATCATGAAGGCGGTGCTTGGTTTCCGGGGTCCCGTACGCGGCTAGGCTCCCAAAAAGTCCCACACATGTGGTATCCCCGTACTCAGGAGAAGCAGCAAAATGTATTTTGGGGTGAAATTCCACATATAACCATGGCATGTGTGAGCAATATATCATTTAGTGACAACTTTTTGTAATTTTTTTTTTTTTTTTTTTAGTCATTATTCAATCACTTGGGACAAAAAAAAAATTCAATGGGCTCAACATGCCTCTCAGCAATTTTCTTGGGGTGTCTACTTTCCAAAATGGGGTCATTTGGGGGGGTTTTGTACTGCCCTGTCATTTTAGCACCTCAAGAAATGAGATAGGCAGTCATAAATTTAAAGCTGTGTAAATTTCAGAAAATGTACCCTAGTTTGTAAACTCTATAACTTTTGCGCAAACCAATAAATATACGCTTATTGACATTTTTTTTACTAAAAACATGTGGCTGAATACATTTTGGCCTAAATGTATGACTACAATTGAGTTTATTCGATTTTTCTTATAACAAAAAGTAGAAAATATCATTTTTTTCAAAATTTTCGGTCTTTTTCCGTTTATATCGCAAAAAAAAAAAAATCGCAGAGGCAATCAAATACCATTAAAAGAAAGCTCTATTTGTGGGAAGAAAAGGACGCAAATTTTGTTTGGGTACAACATTGCATGTCCGCACAATTTACAGTTAAAGCAGCGCAGTGCACAATTCTGAATTCACCTCTGGTCCTTTAGCTACCAAATGGTCCGGGGCTTAAGTGGTTAAGGACCTGAATCACCTGCTGGTAACACTGTGCTTCCCAGACTGGGAGATTGCAGTTCCAGTATCCTCCAGTGGGTGTCTCCCAGCAACCAGCAGTCTCCAGTAATCATTCTCTACCTGTTGCTGGGAGTATATTTAGGTCCTCCTTTTTAGGCCCCTTTTACACGGCTTTCCAATCAGGTCCGCCTGTCAATTTTTCAGGCGGACCTGATTGGAGGCTCCATTCAGCCCTATAGAGCGGTGGATGTCAGTGGTGACATGTCCGCTGACACCCGTTGCTTTATGTTCCAATCCTGACAGTGAAATCAAGACGGATGGTGGTATTTTCCATTCGTCTAGAGGATCGGATTGGATGAAAACAGACAGGCGGCCCGTTTTTCATCCAATCTCCCCATAGAGGAGAGCGGGGCTCTGCCAGGTCTGTCTCAGTACAGTGAGCGGAGATGGATCTGTCATTCACCTGCTCAGCAGGGATCGGTGCCTGTGTGAAAGAGCCCTTAGTGCCTCTTGCTTCAGTGTTTTGTTGCTGCCAGGTCTTGTTACCATTATACTGATCTTGTGCCTGCCTTGTACCTTGTACCCTGTATTCTGCTGCCTTGTAAATGCTCTCCTGTGTTCCTGGCCTCAGTTTTGGTTCCCCCTCCCCATATGCTCCCTTCACCTCGTGTTTTTCCTGCTTTTCTTTGTTTCCCATGTTGTATATGTGTTTGTTTCCTGTTTGTGATCTGGTAATCTCTGCTGCTGAATCCTGAGGTGAAAATATAGTCTTAGAGACTCTGGGTTTTTATGATGACAATTTTATACTTGAACAACAGAGACTTTCAGGTGTGCTGCATATCTGAGCCCAATGCTTGAGAATTTGCTACTCTGATACACTAACTTTCAGAAGTTCATCATCCGTGCAATGATTGTGACAAGTGATGCTTGAGCTTGAGTTGTATCAAGTGACTGAAAGCCAAAATTATCATTCTGTATATTGTACTCTTGTTCTCTCTTCCTTTCAGTATGTCCAAAATAACCTAAAATATACTGTATGCACTTGCTTAGCTTTTTTCAGAAGATAAAATCTTGTCTCCATCCTGTCAATTGCTTGGTTTTCAAAAAGTTATTTTAGCAAGTTTGTATTTCTGTGTCTGTAGCTTCATCTAGAGATAGGTGGTGTTTTCAGGCAAAACCTTCCAACAACTTTTTTTTTAGTTTTGGATAAAGGTTTAAGAGTCTGACTTCAGGTATGCTTTCTACCCCCTTTAAGATCTCTAGTGGTACTAAGCAGGGGTGCCCACCCCCCCTTAATTTTTGCCTTGGTTATGGAGCCACCGGAGGTCATATGGGCTGATCTTAATGTTTCTCATGTAACAGTTGGCAATACAGAGCATACAATCAGGATTTATGCTAATGATGTGATAATCTCCCTAACACCTCCTCCACAATCTTGACCAACCCTTTACAAAAGTTAACAATAATAAAATCCCCAAATGCTTGTTGTAAACTTGGAATCTTTGACTAAATACAATGAGTATCTTCTTTCCATGAAATATTTAGGAGTAAGCCTACCTTCACCAAGCATCAATCTATTTTGAACTAAATAAACAGCATTGCTGAAAGGGCACAAACCAAGATGTTCGTTCTTCCATGCATATTATGCATGTTTAGGACTTTCCCTGCTCCAATTTTACCATTAGAGCTGCCGACTCTCCAAAGGACCATTAACTCCTACCTCTGTGGAAATAAAACAGCCACAGTTACCATCTTGACTTAACCAAGCATTGGTGGATTCCTGACTCAACTAAACTATGGAAACAAATTGACACAACTGCTCTCACCACTGAGCCAAAATTCCTACTGAGTGCTACTTACCCTCATAGAACAACACTCAAACAGATCCTTTATGGACACTATTACAGCAGCTTTAATGGTGTGTAACTCAGCTCAAAGGTCCAAAATGATCACACATGGACTATAAAGGGATTTTTATAACAGCTTACCTGTAAAATCCTTTTCTTGGAGTACATCACGGGACACAGAGCGACTTAGTCATTACTAATGGGTTATATAGATTACCTTCAGGTGCTGGCACTGGCAACCTCCAAACCGGAAGTACCCTCCCCTATATAAGCCCCTCCCATCCGGGAGCACCTCAGTTTTGTAGCAAAGCAATAAGTGTCCCTAAAAGAGGGGTGGGAGCTCTGTGTCCCGTGATGTACTCCAAGAAAAGGATTTTACAGGTAAGCTGTTATAAAAATCCCTTTTTCTTTTTCGTACATCACGGGACACAGAGCGACTTAGTCATTACTAATGGGACGTCCCAAAGCAATGCCAAATGAGGGGAGGGATACACTATACATAAGCTGGGCGCCATCAGGCATGAGGATCTTTTGCAGCCTGCAACACACTGCGCCCAAAGGCGACATCCCCCTGACTTCTAACGTCTACCTGGTAGAACCTAGTAAACGTGTGTACTGAAGACCATGTTGCGGCCTCACAGACTGGAGCCAGGGAGGCCTGGTGATGCACTGCCCATGAAGTTCCAACTGCTCTTGTGGAGTGCGCCCTAACTTTGAACGGAGGCGGTCTCCTTCTCAAGCCATAGGCTTGTATTATGACCTGTCGAATCCACTTGGCTAAAGTAGATTTTGATGCTGCCTGACCCTTTCTGGGGCCTTCCGGCAGAACAAACAAAGTATCCGTTCTACGAATCTGAGCAGTGGCTTTTAGATAAGCTTTAACTGCTCTTACTACATCCAAAGAATGCAATAACTTTTCCTCTACCGAGGTAGGTTTGGGAAAAAAAGAAGGAAGAACCACATCTTGGTTCAAATGAAACCTCGATACCACCTTAGGAAGAAAGGCTGGATGAGGACGTAATACTACTCTGTCCTTATGGACAACCAGATATGGCTCCTTACAGGACAAGGTGGCTAATTCCGATACTCTTTTAGCCGAACAAATGGCTACTAAGAAAATCAATTTCCTGGTGAGAAGAACCAAGGAAATGTGTTGCAATGGTTCAAACGGTTGCTTCTGTAGAACCGACAGAACCAGGTTTAAGTCCCATGGACATATGGGAATACTAACCGGAGGGCTAATACGCATCATTCCTTGTATGAAAGCTTTGACTAATGAATGCAAAGCCAAGGGCCTTTGAAAAAATATTGACAAGGCCGAAATCTGACCCTTGATAGTACTCAAGGCAAGCTTCCTATCTACAGCCCACTGTAGGAAGTCCAGAATCCTACCTATTACGTACTTACGCGGATGCCATTTCCTGGCTTCACACCACGTGATGTACGCCTTCCAGATCCTATAATAGATCTGCCTGGATACCGGCTTCCTGGCATTGATCATGGTAGATACCACCGGATTAGAGAGACCTCTCTTTTTTTTAAAAGCGGGCTTCAATAGCCAGGCCGTTAAACCTAGGGCTGGTAAGGAAGGGTGGTATATCGGTCCTTGCGAAAGCAGGTCCGGACGATGTGGGAGAGTCCAAGGACTCCCCACTGACATTTTTACAATCTCCGCGTACCATGCTCTTCGGGGCCACGCTGGAGCCACCAGAATCACTGGTTTCTTTTCTACCCGGATTCTGCGGATTAATCGCGGTAACAATTGTGGCGGTGGGAATGCATATATCAGCTTGAACTGATCCCAAGGGAACACTAGGGCATCCGAGCCGCAAACTAGGGGATCCCTTGTGTGAGACACAAATCTGTCCACCTTTGCGTTGAATCTGGATGCTAGCAGATCTACATCCGGTGTTCCCCACCGCTGGCATATTGCCTGGAAAACCTTGGGGTGAAGAGACCATTCCCCCGGGCATAATTGCTGGCGACTTAGAAAGTCCGCTCTCGAATTTCCCACTCCTGGGATAAAAACCGCGGATATGGCTGGGACATACCTTTCTGCCCATTACAGGATGCAATTCGCTTCCCTCTGGGCTGCACAACTCCTGGTGCCACCCTGGTGATTGATATATGCCACTGCTGTGGCATTGTCTGATTGAATTCTGACAGGGGACCCTTGGAGTTTGGATGTCCATGCTACTAGGGCATACCGGGCTGCTCGTATCTCGAAGAGATTGATGGGCAGGGCCTTCTCTGCTTCTGACCACTTGCCCTGGAGAGACCATTGCTCCAGTACTGCCCCCCAGCCTATGAGGCTGGCATCTGTAGTGACCACCTTCCAAGAATCCGGACTAAAGGGTTTCCCTTTTTCCAGATTCTGGGGCACCAACCACCAATGGAGGCTCTTGCGAACGGAAGGGGACAGGGACATTGGTAAGTCTAAAGCCTGAACGTTTTTTGTTCCAGGCTGACAGTATGGCCCTCTGCAAGTTCCTTGAATGGAATTGACCGTAGGGTACTGCTTCGAATGAAGCCACCATTTTTCCCAGCAGCCTCATGCACAGGCGTATGGATGGTTTTCTTTTTGTACCCACTAAGTGGGTCAAATCTTTCAAAGACGACACCTTCTCTGGAGGTAAGAAAATCTTTCTCTGATTTGAATCCAGCCTTAGCCCCAAGTATTCCAGACTTTTGACTGGTCTTAGAGCTGACTTGTCTCGGTTGATAATCCAACCGTGATATCCCAGATACTTGATTGTCTTGGGAATAGCTACTTCCAGTTTTTCCACTGAGTGGTCTATTAGTAGCAGGTCGTCTAAATATGCCATTATCGTTACACCCCGTGTTCTTAGATTGGCCAATAGTGGGGCCAGATTCTTTGTGAACACTCATGGTGCTGTGGCCAGACCGAAAGGTAAGGCTCTGAACTGAAAATGGCGCCCTTCTACTGCAAAGCGTAGAAATTTCTGATGGGCCGGAAAGATGGGAATATGCAGAAAAGCATCCTTTATGTCGATCGAGGCTAACCATTCCTGCCCTTGTAGGGCGGTGGCCACCGATCGGATTGACTCCATCCGAAAAGTCCTGATATGTAGGAATTTGTTTAGCCCTTTTAGATTTAATATGGGCCTCACGTCCCCATTTGGTTTGGGGACTGTGAAAAGGTTCGAGTAAAACCCGAACCCGCTTTCTTCCAAGGGAACCTTCATGATTACACCATGGAGCAATAGTTGTTCTAGTGCCAGAAGGAGGGATCCTCTCTTTTGGGGATCGCTTGGCACGTTTGACCTCATAAAATGGGCAGGAGGAGTGTCTTTTAACTCCAGCTTGTATCCCAGACTTACTGCGGAGATCAACCATTTGTCTCTGATGGTGTCCCGCCAGATCTCTGTGAACAACTGAAGTCTTCCTCTCTTGACCCAGGGTTTCTTGTTACCCTGTGATTGTCCCTGATATCTGCCCCCTGGATTTGACCGCGGAGGCCGTCGGAACTGTTTCACAGCCGATGTGCCAGGGACTGGAGAAGTAGGCCTCTTAAAAGAAGGACTTCTACCCTTATTCTTAACCGGCAAGAGTGTACTTTTACCGGCAGAAATTTTCTGGATATACTTGTCCAGATCTTCTCCAAATAAGCGTTCTCCATGAAATGGGAAGCTAATCAGCAATTTCTTACAGGGAGCTTCAGCAGACCAGTTTTTGAGCCATAGAAGCCTACGCATATGTACTACAGACAGCGTAAAGCGGGAGGCCTGTTGGATTGTATCCTTTATGGCATCTACCGCAAAACACAAGGCTCTAGGTAGGTCAGCTAAGGAAAGAGCCTGCTGATCTGGTAAGTCTCTTAAGACTTGTTTCAACTGATCCTTCACTGCTTGGCAGACCCCAATCGCTGCTACTGCAGGTTGTGTCACCATGCTTGCTGTAGGGAAAGCAGATTTTAGTAAAGACTCCAATTTTTTATCTATTGGGTCTTTGAACATTGGAACATTATCTACTGGACATGTCAGTGATTTATTCACACAAGAGATGGCTGCGTCCACTGTAGGGACTCTCCATTTTTTATGAACTTATCCTCCATGGGATAGATCACCGGAAATCTCTTGGGGGGAGTAAATATTTTATCAGGATGCTCCCACTCCTGGTAAATAAGCCCTTCCAATAAAGGGTGGATTGGGAAGGAACAGACAGTCTGGGGAGCTTTCAGCGACCCCAGCGAGGAAACAGCAGTGGTTGATGGCTCCGCAAGAGGCATTTTAAATGCTGATCGGACCATGTTAGTCAGAGACTGAACCCATAATCTTTCAGCCTGAGATGCTGAGAAAGGTTCTTCCCCTGTTGATTCCTCTATAACCGAATCAACCTCATCCTGATCCCCTTCAGGTAGGTCGATCTCTGTGTGGGGCTGTTCCTCCACTAACAGGCACTCTGAAGGAGGAGACGGAGATCGGACACGCTTTCCCTGTGACAGGGAAGCAGCGATCAATGCTGTTAATCTCTCTTCCAATCCTCCCAGAGTTGAGGAAAAAACCTCCTCTGTTATATATACAGGAGCAGGTGGACTGGGGACAGCCGCAGCACCAGGTACTCCTGCGGGGTTCCTACGGCTACTGACGTCTGAAATTTCAGGGGAGATTGGTGCAATACAAGCATGCCCAAAATCCTCAGAGCCCGATGGAGACCCCTTTGGCTTCCTGGAAGACTTATTTCCGGAGCGTCTGGACGACATATCCTTTAAGCACAAAGCTGAGGTATTCCTGTCGTCATACACCAATCTTTCTGGTAATAGTCTAACACAGTTGCTGCTATATACCAGCTGGTGTCCACTAAAGTGTCTTTCTATGGGGATGCCTGCATCAACCGCCTCTGTGTGCCACCGTTTGTTGCTAGCTCTGCTTGCATCCAGCTAACACTTGTACTGTGTCTTTTATCCATGCTGGGACGCCTGCACATGCGCAGAAGCGCCGCGGCGCGCATCGAGCGTCATCCACCCGCCCCGCCCCTTTCCTTTCATAGGAGGCGTGTGCACGCGCCCGTGCGCCTTCGGCGCCTTTTCTGAAAACAAGCAGGGACTAGGAGCCAGGGCCCTTTTTGCCGGAGGGCCTGTGCGGTGGATGAGCGCAGCAACAGGGCAGAGGAAGTGGATTCCCACAGAGAAACTTACCAACTGCCTAGATCTTTTGACTTAAAAAAAACAAAGATCCACATGACAAGAAAAATGGACCATAGCGGCCTCTAGTGGTTTAACACAGGTACCGCGGTCTCCTTTTTTTTTTTTTTCTTGACTACTATTAAAATTTTACATTTTCCAGTAGTTACAGGCATACACAGATATTAGCGGGAATACCTTAGGTAACAGACAGAAAGACAAATTAGGCTTGGGGGTCCCCCAATAGAACCAAGTTCCTGGGGGCCCCCACTTACCTGTTCCCCGCCGCAGGACTCTGTTCGGTCCACAGAAGCCCAAACTTCACCTATCACGGCAGGCATTGTAATTAAACCTTCAGGGACCGGGTTCCCAAGGATTCCACTCCCCTGGACCTGTATAGCACCCTGCACAGACAACATCTTGGTCGTGGGTATGACCAGAGCTCTGGATCCCAGGGTCCAGCCCTCCTAAGAGAGGCATTACAGGCAAAACCTTGCTCTTCTGTTGCAAGGCCCGGGTACCGACCGTTTAGCTATGAAGCTTTTTTGGTCGGATCCGGAACAGCTTACTGAGGCCCATAAAAGAACCTGTACGCAAGCCCAGTGAAAACACATGTTACTGTAGCGGGGTCTTCAAAGTTAGTGGGATACACCTGGGGGTAGAGAGACCCAGGTGTGTAATTATGTCAGGGATTAGACCCATTTTCTTATTCGTGGAGGATTGGGTGGTGTAATATTCTCTTTGACCAGTGGGTGTCAGTGTACCTGCTGGCTCGAGGTAGAATCGCTATCACAGTGTTACCCTTTTTTTGGTTCCTTCCTGGCGATGGTACGGCTGGGGCGGGGAACCCGCCGTGGTGTCTATGGGAGGATATAAAAGGGGGAGACGCCCGCGCCACGAGGTCGTCGTCGTCGCCTGTCTGTTGTTCTTGTGGGAGGGGGGTCACCCCTTCACGCACCCAGGCACCTTAGGCCTGGGTGCGGGCGGTTCAAGGTTCCGGCCTAGGCGCCCAAGGCCTGGTCGGAACGAAGATGGAGTCCATCCCGGGCACCTTCAGCCTGGGGTGAGGTACTATTAAGGAGGCCTGGGACCCGGTGACTCCGACTGGGTCCCGCAAGGGTGAAGTTGCTCCAGGGCGCCCCTTGCGAGGGGACCCGCATCTGAGGTGAGGAGGCTGGGGGGGGTCACCCGTCCGAAGACCCGGTGTAGCGTCAACCCGGTGACGGATGGGCCTTCAGTAACTCCCTTGGAGGACATCTTCCCCTGATATGGGCTTCAGCGCAGCGGAGGAGCTTCCATCAAGACTCCTGCAACCCCTGGTCATAGCACAGGGAGTGTAGGGACTAGGAACCTGTACAGTGCCTCGACCTGCTTCCCCATCGTATCATGCCGTTGCATTTGACTGTATGTGGAGATACGCAATAAACCTGAGTTTGGACTTTGATGGGTGTATGGACTCTGTTGATGGGAACAAAGGGAGATTCCGGCACGGAAGGACTGACCCTCATAACCAGCACACATTTGGCCCGAGGAAAAGATTGATATTGGCCTTCACCTCACCCACATGCATGGGGAGGACATGGGCCGTAGCGCACCTCACTCTGTCGCTCGACATACCCCTAGCTAAAGAGGTCGGGGTGAGGAGGCCGCTACATTACTCTTTGGCCAACACCTTAGACACAAAAACTGAGGTGCTCCCGGATGGGAGGGGCTTATATAGGGGAGGGTACTTCCGGTTTGGAAGTTGCCAGTGCCAACACCTGAAGGTAATCTATATAACCCATTAGTAATGACTAAGTCGCTCTGTGTCCCGTGATGTATGAAAAAGAAAAAGTATATACCACTCACATCCACAGACATACTTGCAGGAGACTTGGATGCTCAATTCTGGGAATCAGCAAGTATTGGTACAGAGGGAGATCTCTATGCAGACAACAATCTTAAAAGTTTGAATGAACTCTGTACTACCTATGACAAAAAGAGGGGGAAAGGTGTTGTTGGGACTTTAAATGAGATACAGGGGTCGTTCAAATCCCCTCCTCCATCCCGGTTTAGTATTAAAAAGGAAATAGAGCAAAGAACGGGACTTTATATGAGGCACACGGACACAGAGAATAAATTTGATGGAGGACAGCTTTTAATTGATTCAAATAGCAATATAATTTCATATTTAAATTTATATGGATTTTGCTATATAACAATACTCTTTACATTTCATCTGAATCAAATATTGCTTAATAAATAATTAATAAAATTCCAACAAGGACGTATCATATATTTACAGGTACATGAATGGATGATATATATTCTACATGCATTGTAGTTGATATCTAGGCACACCGGTAATCCACTAATAGATACAAATGGAGATAGTTGAATGGGGGGGGTTATTGAAGTATATTGCAAGGAACGTCCATAAAAGATTGATTAATAAGTATATACACTTGTCGGTAGATGTTAGCTCTATGCATTTCGGGCCTTTAGGGCCGCTCATCAGGAGCAAAACCGATGTGATAATCTAGGGATAGAAAGGACAAATAAGTTCCAGTAACCTATTAAATCTATGAAAAACAAATGTTCACTCCAGCATGCGGCGTCTGTTTGACGCCGCATGGGGGGGAGGACCGAGTGGGTGCATCTCGCCGGGTGTCTGACGGCCCAGTTGATGGTGCCTCCCCTTCCATCTCCCCCTGTTGCGTGTGTCAGCGTGACGTTGGGGGTGGCGCTGTGGCGGCACTCCCCATATGAGCCTCTCTCCGTGTAGGGCTTCACACTTAGGATCACACACATTACCACTGATCATGGAGCATTGTGCACCAGGCATAATCTGCCCTTCTCACTCTGCAACAGGTATGGTTTTCTTTCCTCACCACTCACACAGTAATTGGCCTTCTGACCTCACTCTCCTTTTTCTCTTTGGCTCCCTTCCTCCTAGCCCAGGGATATGCAATTAGCGGACCTCCAGCTGTTGCCAAACTACAAGTCCCATGAGGCATAGCGAGACTCTGACAGCAGCAAGCATGACACCCAAAGGCAGAGGCATGATGGGACTTGTAGTTTTGCAACAGCTGGAGGTCCGCTAATTGCATATCCCTGTCCTAGCCTTTCCCTTCCTTCCTTCTCACTGCTGCCCATACTATGGTTCCTCTCTTTACACCATCCCTCCCAACACATTCATTCACACTAATTCTCACACACAATTTTTCAAAGTGTTATAGTGGTTTTGTTGTTTTCTTTTATTTACAGAGGCCCCTCAGTTTGGGTCCCCACACTCAGTCCAACACAACTTTGAACTATACACCTCTACCCTCTCGGTGCTTGGTTTGTGTGGGCCGTCCCCGCCCTGCTTCGCCCCCTCAGCTACCGGGCGTGACGTTCTTTGGCTGGTCTGAGACTTGCATGGACACACCACCTCCGTACAGAAGCATTTGTAAGTTTTATGGGTCAAGCATATGGGTGGGGGAGCTCTCCGACTCTATGTCTGCCCATTTGTTTTTCATAGATTTAATAGGTTACTGGAACTTATTTGTCCTTTCTATCCCTAGATTATCACATCGGTTTTGCTTCTGATGAGCGGCCCTAAAGGCCCGAAATGCATAGAGCTAACATCTACCGACAAGTGTATATACTTATTAATCAATCTTTTATGGACATTCCTTGCAATATACTTCAATAGCCCCCCCATTCAACTATCTCCATTTGCATCTATCAGTGGATTACCGGTGTTCCTAGATATCAACTACAATGCATGTAGAATATTTATCATCCATTCATGTACCTGTAAATATATGATATGTCCTTGTTGGAATTGTATTGATTATTTATTAAGCAATATTTGATTCGGATGAAATGTAAAGAGTATTGTTATATAGCAAAATGCATAGAAATTTAAATATGAAATTATATTGCTATTTGAATCAATTAAAAGTTGTCCATCATCAAATTTATTCTCTGTGTCCGTGTGCCTCATATAAAGTCCCGTTCTTTGCCCTATTTCCTTTCTGTACTACCTATATTATCTCCCAATGAGACTTATTTAAATACCTTCACCTTAGACATCTTGGTTGAGATTTCCTAAAATTGGGGAATGCAAACTCGGTTGCAGCTCTGCACAAAAAACAATCTGCTTCTAGGTTTTATTGCCAAAGCTTAATTGAACAAGCTGAAATTAGAAGCACCATGCACAGCTGCACTGGGTTCTGAGTGCTCCAGTTTTAGTAAATCTCCCACTTTGTTTCTTCCACACAAGTCAGTGATACTCCTCTTATTGGAGAACTCTTAAATGTCTATAATGATTGAAGGCCTATAGAAGGGAGCATCACAGTTATTTACCAATTTGTATCCAACAGTAACTTATTAGACACACTGCTGACTATGGAAAGGTGGGAGAAGGAACTTGACTTTACTCTTAATATCCAACAGTAAATCTATCTTGTTCCTTGGCCCCTTACGTCATCTAGATGTGTGTCCCACTGGGAATCCGGACAAAAAAGCAACAATCTTTTCCTGACAAACACCAAAGTGTTGGAGAGATTGTGTACATATCGATTCTCTTCTCTTTTTTATGTTTTTTTTCCTTTGATAGTTTATAATACTGGAAGAAATATAAAATATGGCACAAGTAAATTTTAAGGGGGCTAGGAAGCATAAATGTGGAAACATTCATTTGTAAGGGGACTGTTACTGCAGTGTTCCTTAGCAGTCTCTTATAATTCCCTGGAATTCATAAAGAGTGTCATAGACACTTCTAAAAATTCTGTCAGAACTCTGCATCAAAATTGTCAGTGATTGAGACAGATTCGTGTACTTGTCTAAATCATATTGAGGCCAGCACTAAGGTTGGAATGTCTGTACCAGACATTTGTTCTACAGTGTGACACCATTACACTGAACTCCATGCCTGGCCACTGCACCTGACACACAGACAGGCACATGGCCAAGGATTTTTCGTGTGGGGTGGGCAGACCTGATTGGAACAAGTCTTTTAGAATCCTCATCAGTCTCCACCAACCTAACAGACACAGTGGCCATGAAGTTGAGATTTTAAGTGGGAATGCTGAGAGACTAATTCCCAATTATGTCTGTCTTCCATGTCATTCCTGTCATTAACCAAATATGGGCATTGCCATATTTGAGTCATAATGTCAGCCAGCATCCTGACCAGCAGCTGAATGGAGCCCGGGATGTGTCATTGGTTGCTAGGATGCTGGCAGCCTCCAGCATCCTAGCAGTCTGTGAACCCTAAGCAGGGATATCTTTACTACAGCAGCCTTACTCTAAACACTGGCGTCTAATTGTACACCAACTCAGAGCTGTTTCTAATTACCACCAATTTCCCTATCTGGGAAATGGTGGTTAATCTGTTCAATCTGTTTGAAATTGCCACAGCCATAGAAACAAGTTGGAGCAAATGAGAATTGCCTGAATTTGGAGCATTTGTTGGAATGCTGTACAAAAATTTCATAAGGCTTTCCTAAATTAGACACATGAGATTTCAAAAGGACCGTACCGCCAGAATACCATCGCAAATTATTTTGTTTATCCCCCCCCCCATCCCCAGTATGTCACCAGTCTATTACTGTCACCTGAAGCGTGTCTTCTTAACAACTTCTGTAGCATGTCCCTGACCATTTTCTGCAGTTTCTGAACATCTCTTGTAGCATGGAACTGTATGCAGAAATGCTACTTATAATAATGACCAAGAAACAAATTGCAGTGGGGTAAACTTGGCCGCAGGTCTTTATTACTGGTATTTAAATGTATTATTCATATTTATTAACATATCACCATTGGTAGATAACACATGAAAACACACATCACTTATTTACTCAAACAACCATACATTCATCAACCCAGCCACTACGACTCAGGTTGGAATTAACGACTTATAAACTAACCCTGCTAGACGAACTTGTTTTAAAAAAAAAAAAAACAAGACCGGCCCAACCACCCCGACTCGCGGCCAACTCCACTATATTCTGAAGGTCATTATTAAATATGTTGAGCCCAATGTCTGAGAGATGGACACCATCCACTCTAAAAAGGCCAACCGTTCCCCCTTCTAAATCTATGTGTCGAAAGGATAGGGCCCCAATTGTAGGCATGAATTTCGCTATAGTCCTATTGACTCTTTTGCTAACTTTTTCAAAAGGGGAGCTCAACCAAACTAACCGCGAGGCAATTTCAGAAAAAAAATAAAACTTACCCCCGGGAAAGACAGACTAAACTGAATAAGATCACACTTAATTTGATAAATTAAATCCAGGGTCTTAATGTGCCCTATATCATTCCCACCTAGGTGGAGAATTAATATATCAGGAATCGGCATGGATTGAAACATGAAATTTAACTCATCGAACAAATCTTGCCACAGCATACCCCTCCTGCCATGCCAACAAATATTTACCAACACAGGGTCAAAATTAAAGCTTCTGGAATATATTCTTCGCAAAGCTCTCCTTTCGGCCCAGAATATGAAAGAGTACCCCACGATCCAAACAGATAAAGCCTGGCCTGTAAATTAAGTCAAACAATTAGGGTGAATGTACAACTTATATGCATCCGACTGCCATCTACCGATGCGTTTAATGCTACTAACGTCTAGACCCAGCCTGGCGGCCTCCATAGCGCCCCCTATAAGGAAAGAGTGAGACGATAGTGACATCTTGTCAATGTTTAAAGAGGTCAAACATTTGTGAAAAACAGTGGTAAACTGATAAGTAGTCAAGGGGAGGCCATTATCATGGATAAAAAATAACTCACCCTCCGTATCCCTAACCCTTAAGAACTGCCCAACTAGGCTAACAGGGCAAATAGGAAAATTTGGAATTTGGGAATGAATGTAACCTTAACCAAGTACCCTTACCGAACTGGTCCGTTTTTGATCTAGGAATAAATAGCGTGAATCCAGAGTCTTCTAACAGCACATGCGACAAGCGAAGACCGTACCCAGACTTTTTATTCTGAGAAATTCGTTCAGAGATCCTAAATGCCCCGAAAAATAATAGTGAAAAAACTGTCCGGAAAAGGACAGCCTCATAGTGTGAAAAACAGACAAAATCAACTGCCAAACATAGCCTGGTAAGGATAGCTGGCGTAATTGCCTTTCTGGTATCAGGGTGAGATGAACCTCTTCTATAGCCCTTTAGAGCCTGTCGTACGGAGAAAAAATAAGAGCATGGGGGGTGATTGTTCAGTTTACCAAAAAAGAAAATACCCGCCAAGGTTTTATTAACCTGGGACCATGATAAGGCCTTAGCCAGTAGCCCGTTCAAAAAGGGCAAAACTAAATGTTCAGAAAAAGCAGAATGATATTCTCCTAGGAAACCTAAATGAGCTAACCATAGAAGCCAGGCTGAGGAGTACGCAGCCAAAGTAGCGGGAACGATGGAGTTTACAATATTGTCACGAACCAAGTCTAAATCAAGTCCCATAAGTGCGCAGGACACTGGATCTCTTTCTCGTCCGCAGCTGGAAATAGCAACTTGAATCTCTTCATCTGCAAACGTGAGAGAAAGTCTGCAATGTAATTTAACTTACCAGGTAAATAGCGAGCCTTGATCAAAACATTCAAGCTCAAGCATTTAAAGACAAGGTAACGGATTAGAGAAATGACAGGAGGTGATTTGGACGATAAGCAATTTATTGCAAAAAGGACCCCCTTATTATCAGTACTGAAGAGGATTCTTCTATTCACAAAATACTTACCCCAAATCTCCAAGGTTACCACGATGGGAAATAACTCCAGAATCACTATGTTTTTTAGGTGGCCTTTTCTCTGCCAACCTGGATGCCACAGCGAAGCGCACCAATGGGTTCTCCACAAAGCTGAAAAACCCACAGAGCCCGCTGCGTCTGTGAATAGACAAAATTCCTGGTCAAATATAAAATCTGATTGAAAAATTGCTCTGCCGTTTAATTTTTCCAAAAATTGAGACCAGACCAAAAGATCCTCCCGGATCTCAGAAGTGATCCTGATATGGGATGTGGGGGATTTGAATCCAGAGATGGCTAAATAAAGTCTCCTGGAAAATATCCGACCAACAGGCAGGACTCTGGAGACAAATGTCAAAAGCCCAAGCAATTTCTGTACCTCTTTCAGAATGACTTTGTTTCTCCTAATCAATGTATAAAGATTATCCTTTAATTGAATAATCTTGTTAGCCAGCAGTTCGAATTCCATTGCTGTGGTATCAATAGTGATCCCCAAGAAAACTAACCGTGTTGTAGGGGGTATAGTCTTTTCATGGGCCAAAGGAATATTAAAGGACCCACAGATTTCCAGAAAAGAATTTAGGACATTCGAACAGTCAGCAACAGAACTACCCAAAAAAAGGAAATCATCTAAATAATGTAATAAAAAGGAAGAGCCAGAGTGCTCTCTGACTACCCCTTCAAGGAATGTTGCAAATGCTTCAAAATAAGTACAGGATAGCTAGCAGCCCATTGGGAGGCACCGATCAAAGAAGAAGCAGTCATCAAAAACGAAACCTAACGAGCTAAAAGGTAAAGGATTAATAGGCAATAAACGTAAAGCAGATTGGACATCAGTCTTTGCAAGAAGAGTACCCTGACCTAACAAGCAGATCTTAACCAACACATACTCAAATGTAGAATAATGTACCAAGGCCATTTCCTCATTAATCCCCTCTAGGAGCAGACAGGTGATGTATCAACCGAAAAGACCCTTGTTCTTTCTTTGGAACGACCCCAAGGGGCGAAATTCTGAAATTTTGGAAGGGGGGGGGTGCAAAAAGGGCCCCGAGATCCTACCTTCCTGAAGTTCCTTAGGAAGTTTCTCCCTGACCACTTCAGGAAATTCCAAAGCTGATTTAAAATTTCCCCTCAACACACAACCTTGGCCCATAAAAGGAGGAAATAAGAAACCTTCATTAAACCCTTCAAAGAGCAGTAGGGCTGTCCGCCTGTCTGTGTAAGATTGAAGCCACGGGAGCATTCTTTGCAATCTCATCGGAGATGGGGCTTTTTGAAAAGGGGTCTCTATTTTGTGACTGATTGGCAATTGCCATTTTTTTTAAACATTTTACAACAGGGTGTGCTCCTGCGCAAAATGCACATTCATGCCTATACCTGCAAGACCCTAGAAACTTGCATTGGGCGTCATTGAATGAAAAACATACCCCCCTCCTGTATGAATTAACTGGTGTTGAGACAGGGAGCTGTTGTTTAGTATTAAAGGTTCTCTGGGGAATAAAAAGATTAAGCCATAATCCAATATCTTTTGAACCCCATGTCAAACTGGAATGCACAGACAATTTCTGCCTGAATGATTCGTCGTGCACGAACCAAAGTTTCTGTAGGCCTCCAAAACAATGTCCAGGTGTTGCAACAAACCCACACTTTTTTCAGGGCATCTCTTTTAGATAATACTTGAATATATTAAAAAGACCTGCAGCCAATTGTTAAAACTCCTGGACACCGGCCTACGCCTATCCTCCTCCACTTTCTCATCTTTTTTGTCACTTTTGAACAAAAATCCCCTGGAGGAAGGCAGAAGGGACAGCAGGTCCACAAACCCTCCCCTAACAATTTTATCTTTTACGGATGAGGGCAAGTGGTAACCCGGTGGGGATAATGTACACGGCAGAGCTTCCCCAGTACAGGTCTCTGGAACATTTGCAAGGATATCAAAATTATTCCCTGCTAAAGGTGACGGCCCAGGCACAGCATTGGGAACACTGCTACCCATTCCTTGACTGCCCTGTGCCACCTCAGGGCTAGCCCACACTGAAGCCGCAGAGCTAGCAACAGCCTGACTAGCACTAGGTGTGTTAATTTTCATACCAGCAATCAGAGAAGACAGTGAAGCAGTGAGAGAGGTTAGTAAATGCAGCTGTGACAGATTATCATTACCTGGAGCTGTTGTACAGGCCACCTAAGAGCACACAACAGGGATCTGCTGTGCCTCTAAAGATGCATGGGTGCTGGAGCCAGGAAAGCCTTCCCTGGACCCAGGGGGGCCGCTGTTCTTGCTTGTGCTGCAGCCAGACCCAGCCTGCAGTCCGGATTCTCCTGAGTGGATGGGAGATGAAGAAGATGCAGGAGTTGGACCCTGTTGAAGAGATGACCTGACGCCGGAGGACCGACCACTGGGGGGTGCACAAGTAGTACTGCTGTGTGCTGCACGGTGATTACCGCCAGAAGCTCATCTCTGGCTGCTTTTGCTAGTGGGTGGGAGTCTCTTGGGAATAGAAGGGGTATACCTGGCTGCCGAAGAATGCCCGCTCCTCTGTGACCTCCTCCTCTTTGCTGGAAATTCGTCCGTGTCAGTGCCAGGAGTCGGGACCATGAGGGACGCCTCCTCTTGAAGCTCGCCAATGGGAGCGCTGACTGCTGGCGCGACCAAGCCCACATCAGTTTCCCATAGATAAGATATTGCAGAATCCAATGGGCGGGGAACACTGAATAAGACAGCTTGTGAGGCGGAGGTGGAGGCGGATGTTGAGGCAGAGGCAGATGAAGAGGCGGAGATAGCAGCCATACCTTGGTCCTCTGCGGAGGTGTGTGACTAATCCCAGAGTTCTGGAGTCTGGGATAGCGAGAGGCAATGCTGCATACAGGATTCACCATCCTCAGCCCCAGCCCGTTCCAGAAGGCGACGAACCAAGCTCTTCATGGCGCTTGAAATTAAGGAGAAGAATACAGGAGTTCACAGGTAGGGGTTTCTGCTGATCTGGTCATAGCAGGCTTGCTGCACCTGCCTTAAATAGGCTTTTACCCTTCCAGAACTTTCCGTAACAACATGTGACCTTACCTATGACCTTTCATTGGTTCCTAGTTTACCTGGTCTTTTACCTGTTACCTTACAGTGGGCGGGCCTAAACCCCCGCCCCTCTAACCCAATTAACCCTTATTACCTAACAGGTGAGAGAGAAAGGGGGCCTAGAAACTTCCTTCTGCAACATTCCCATGGGCTCGGGGGTCTTAAAACAGCCACCCTCACTCACATTCTTGTAGTCTCTGACCATCTTCGGTCATGTCTGCTTTCTCTGACTGCTTTCTGTTGTATTACAACAATCACTGAATGTTATTTACGGCCCTTTGGTGGTTTTAAGGACCACACTTGGGCCCCCTACATACTTGGCCACCACATGGCTACACAGTGATTTATGCAAGTAGCAATAACATTTGGCAAACATGTTTACAAAAATGTACCATGCCACAAACCCTCTAGCCAAAACGAAAGGAGTTTCTATATTGATTAACAAAGATTCCCCCTTTGAAGTCAAACAACTCCTTGCGGACCCCGAGGGCCGCTTCCTCTTCCTCAAAGGCGAATTGGGCGTGCTCCCCCGTTACGCTCGCCAATGTATACTTCCAGAATACCGCCCACATCTCATTCTATCGTAAGATAATTGATGCGCCAAAATGGTTTGCTGAGGGTTGTATCATCTTGGGAGAAGATTTCAATATTCCCCTCTCTCCCCTCAAGGACACTTCTACGGGACACACGGCTGTAACATACAGGATCCTCAAGCGAATCAAATCACTCTTAAGATCCTTATCATTAGTAGATACCTGGAGATCTATACACACCACTAAGAGAGATTATACCTTTTTCTCCCCTCCACATAAACGATACTCACGAATTGACTTGATTCTGATCTCACAAAGGGATTTGTGTGCCTTACATAAGGCTGAAATAGGTATAATCTCCTTATCCGACCATGCCCCCACAGCTATTTCACTGAAATTCGACCCATCGAAACTAACCACTTTTAGTTGGAGACTCAATGCATCACTCCTGACTGATCAGACCATAAAAGACGACATTCACGGAGCAATTAATGAATACTTTAAAGCCAATGTAGACGCAGATACTAATCCCCTAAATAATTGGGAAGCTCACAAAAGTGTGATAAGGGGAGAATTTATGAGATGGGGCGCCAGGAAAAAGAAAGAGAGAGAGAGAAAGAAATAGCTAAACTGTCCTCGCAAATAGCCACATTGGAATCACAACACAAACAATCACTCTCCATCAAGATAGAAGAACTGACGTGCTGTAGGGCCGCCCTCAAATCTATACTTGACCTTAAAATTAGAAAGGCCCTCTTCTTCAAAAAAAGCATCTGTTTTGAACACGGAGATAAGAGTGGTAAACTTCTAGCCAAAGCACTTAGAAGAAAGAAAGAAACGATATCTGAATTCCTTAAGGATAGCAAAATTCCCACGCTCACTCAGGAAGACACAGCAAAATTAGAAGAACCCATTGACACCGAAGAAATTTTAGAGGCGATTAAAAGGCCTCAAAACAGGGAAAAGCCCAGGACTAGACGGTTTCACTTCACAGTACTACAAAACCTACACACATTTACTTATAAAGCCCCTTAGATCCACATTTAACTATTTAGCTAAAAACGAACATAACTCAGAATCCTTTCTCATGGCACACATTGCGGTAATACCCAAGCCGGATAAAGACCAGACGGAATGTGCAAATTATAGACCCATCTCCCTATTGAATATTGATTTAAAACTCTTGGCCAAAATATTAGCTAACAGATTGAAACCCCTATTGTCAAAAATTATAGGACCAGAACAGGTAGGATTCATGCCGGGCAGAGAGGCACGAGACAATATCACCAAAGCATTAAACTTAATACACTTCTCCCGAAATTCTAAAACAAAAGCATTGTTGCTTTCTACTGATGCTGAGGAGGCTTTCAATAGGGTCTCTTGGGATTATATGATGGCTACATGCTCCCATATTGGCCTGAATGAAAATATGCTTTCATGGATCTCAGCCCTCTATCGGAACCCGAGTGCAAAGATCAAAGTCAACAATACCTTCTCTGAACCCATTAGGATCCACAACAGTACACGCCAGGGATGCCCCCTCTCCCCCCTTCTCTTCATCATTTCTCTGGAACCCCTGATAAGGAAAATAAACCTGGCAGATGATGTCTCGGGCTTTAAGATAGGAAAGAATGAATACAAAGTAGCCGCTTATGCGGATGATCTATTATTTTTCCTATCACAACCGCATATATCCATCCCTAACTTAAAAAATTTTTTTGAGACGTTTGGATTTATATCCAATTTTAAGATTAATCAATCCAAATCTGAAGCCCTGAATATTAATCTTCCTCCTGATCAAGTAAACTTAATGAAGGACAACTACAATTATAGATGGGAACAAAATACTTTGAAATACCTAGGAATACACCTGACTGACAATTTAGACTCTCTCTACCAATACGACTATAAGCCACTACTTAACTCACTGATTAAAAGAACTACGAAAATGGTCCTCCAAGACCTTCTCGTGGTTTGGCAGAGCCTCAATTTTAAAAATGACGGTCCTCCCAAGACTGCTCTACCTCTTTAATGCGCTTCCCATTAAAATCTCAGAGACTTTTTTCACAAACCTCCTCAGAGCACAGAGATGCTTCCTATGGGCAGACAAGAAACCAATAATTAATTTCAACTTGCTGACACGCCCCAGAAACAAAGAAGGAATAGGCTTGCCTGATTATAAAAAATATTACCAAGCCTCCCACATTACTAGGATACTTGACTGGCACTGCCATGGACAGGACAAAGATTGGATCCAACTGGAACAAAGCTTAACTCCAAACAACCTACTTTTTTACCCTTGGACACTACGCTCCAAAACAGACAAAAATCAGACGCACCCCTTAGTAGCAAACACTCTTCAGGTCTGGCACAAAATTGCAGGCAAACACAACATTGCCTCCATACCTGGACCTCTGACCCCGGTCACCAACAACCCTGATTTTATCCTGGGACAACACCTGAAAGATGTACACCCATGCATAACCTCCCAATGCCTATCAGACTCAAAGGTCAAATCTTTGGATGCACTGCGGGCAGATTGGGGAGGGTCGTTCCCGGGCCTCTGGTTTTACTTGCAACTAAGAGATTTCCTGATTAATAGCAAATTTAGGTCATTATACTGCATGCCAATGTCCCCACTTGAAAATCTCTGCTTTAAGAGATCCTCAGTAGCTCATACCACTTCTCTAGCCTATTCCTGGTTAAACCAGGCTCAGCACACAGATGACTTGAAACACAAGGCTAAATGGGAAAGCGACCTCAAAATTAAGATATCGACAAAACAATGGGAGAAGGCATGTATTATGACACACAAATGCTCCTTGAGCTCCAAATATCAGGAGATCTCTTACAAAATCCTTACCCAATGGTACATTACACCCCAGAGGTCTGGGAGATGGTCCACCGCAGCTTCAGATGCATGCTGGCGTTGTGAACATGATATTGGCACCTTCCTCCATATATGGTGGGAGTGTCCAAAAATTCTAGAGTACTGGGATGAGATTAGGAAATGGGTCCAATTCATAACTGAAACCAATCTAAATCTTACAGCAGCAGCCTGCTTGATTAACGTTAACACCCTCACCATAAGCAAATATAAGAATTCTCTCACTAGACATCTCCTCCTTGCAGCGAAAACACTCATTCCCCTTCATTGGAAGACCAAACGTGTACCAAAAATTAGAGACTGGCTGGATAGAATACACCATATACACAAAATGGAAGAAATTGCAGCTATGAAAAGAGAGAATAGCACCAATTTTAACGAAATCTGGCAACCCTTCCTCTTTCCTATTCTCTTTACCATCCACATTCCCCTTCCCTTACATTTCATTAATATATGTTCAGCAATCAGCATTTATTTACCTCATATTACCCCAATATTATCATCCAGGCTTTATATTTTGTTATGCCTCTGCCTATTCACTCTGTCTACAACTGAGCCCTGGATGTTCAATTCTGTATTATGTTTGCTTTCTTTTTTTTTTACTTGTTATCGGTAACGAACTTCAATAAAACTCTTTGATTGTGAAAAAAAAAAAAACATTTGGCAAGTACATTTGAATAAAACCAATGCGTATATAATTTGGGAATCACTATTTTACTGCTATGAAAGCAATACCAATTCTGTATCAAGAAAGGTCTAGCCCTAATGCCGCGTACACATGGCCGTTTTTCTCGTCGAGAAAAACTACATTTTTCCCATTCGACGAGAAAAACGATCGTCTGTGGGCTTTCTGTCGTTTTTTTCGACGAGAAAAACAGCATTAAAAATGACGAGAAAAATTAGAACATGTTCTAATTTTTCTCGTCGTTTTTTTCGACATGTTTTCCGCGGCAGTGTTTCCCATAGGGAAACACTGCCGCGGAGCCCACACACGGTCGTTTTTTTCGACCAAAAAAAAAATGACATTTAAAACGGCCGTGTGTGGGGGGAACAAGCTGTTCCTTGTTTTTAACGTCGATTTTCTTGACGGTGTTTTCACCGTCGAAAAAATCGATCGTATGTACGCGGCATTAAAGTAGAAATGAAAGATAAAGTAGGTCCTGAATGGTTATGCAGTGGTGACCCCTCATACCTAGTAATAGCTCTTCCCTCCCAAGCCTATGGACGCCAGAACCCAATTCGGGATTTACAAATCCTGAATAAAACAGGAAAGCCAATTTTCTCCACTTAAAACTGATATTCTGGAGCCCCACAATCTGGATCCATGATAATCCTGCAAGAGGGTATGGCAAGGTCACAACATATATAACCATAAGGCTCAAGCAATTATTGTGTGTGGCCTGCTCATGATACTCTGTCTTTGTGTCCATCTGATAGTCTTTCCAGCAGTCACCAGCAGGTGGCTGTGTGGTTATCCTGCAGGTTTTAAAGCCCAACTCACTTTTAGAAATGTACCCCAGCATCTTATGGATTTAATTGTCTGTGCTCGGCATGTATAAATGCCCCTTGTAAACCCTGTTTTCAGCCTGCATCCTGTCATACTTTGAATTATAATGCCTAATATCTCACCATCCCTAGTGTCTAGTCTTGTCTAGTTTGCTTTGATCCATACCCTTACCTAAAGTCTAACTCAAAACAAATATTTTGGTTGGAGTAGGGAAAAGTAAACATTTCTGTAAAGTTTCCATTTCTAAATGTGATCCAGTAGGGGGGATTTCACTTCACTCCCTGTACCTTTGCTACCGGGATAAGAAATGGGGAGAGAGGGGTAGGGGTGGTTGTCATCAGGACTGAAAAGTGCAGACAGCTGTCAAAATGTCAATCCCATTTTCACTGTAGTAAAAAATAGTTTTTATGTTTTTGTCCTTGTTGCAGAGATTTTTAATTAATTCTCAATCTAGTTTTTACTGGTTTGTTGCTCTGTAGTTTGTCTTTGTACAGTTGGCTTTGCTGTCTTGTTTGCCTTGCCAGATTTTACATTTATTCACATCTGTCTAAACATTTGTTACCATAAAGTCTTGTAAGCATCTTTTCTTCCCTGAATAGGATTCCTGCGCAAATTAGTTTAAAGCTAATCTAAATCCAATAACAAACCATTTAATATTTTTAAGCTTACCCATCCTTAAAATGGTTCTAAAGGCAGAAGGTTTTTTATCTTAAGGCATTTTATGCATTAAAAAAACTTTTGTATGTAGCAGCCCCCCTCAGCCCCCCTACTACTTACCTGAGCCCCATCTCGATCCAGCGATGTTGCACAAGAGCCTTGGCTGTCTGGGGACTCTCCCTTATTTGCTGCGACAGCAGCGGGTGCCATTCACTCCAGCTGCTGTCAATCAAAGTCAGTGATGCAATGAGGAGAAAGGGGCACCATTGAGGGACCCGAGAAGGGAAGGATTTGGGCTGCTCTGTGCAACACCACTGAACAGAGCAGGTAAGTATAACATGTTTGTTATTTTTAAACCAAAAAAATTAGACTTTAAAAGTGATGGGTGCATTCGTTTTCTTTTTCTCAGGCTCGCTACATTTTCTTTTGTTTGTACCAGTGGTGGCTGGTGCTCAAAATTTTTGGGGGGGCACAAACAAACTGAAAAATTCTGAAAAAAAAACATCAATTGCCGCCACTGTGTCATCAAATACAGCCACTGTGCCATCAAATGAAGCCACTGTGCCCATCAATTGCCGCCACTTTTTCATCAAACGCAGCCACTGTGCCCATCAAACGCAGCCACTGTGCCCATCAATTGCCGCCACTGTGTCCATCAATTGCCGCCCCTGTACCCATCAAACGCAGCCACTATGTCATCAATTGCCGCCAGTGTGTCCATCAATTGCCGCCACTGTGCCCATCAAATGCAGCCACTGTGCCCATCAAACGCAGCCACTGTGCTATCAAATGCTCCCACTGTGCCTATCAAATGCTGCCACTGTGCCATATAAAATTCTCCCACTGTGCCATCATATGCTCCCACTGTGCCCATTAAATGCTGCCACTGTGTCATATCAAATGCTCCCACTGTGCCATCAAATGCTCCCACTGTGCCCATCAAATGCTGCCAGTGTGCCCCCCCCACACACCTGCCCGCCGTCTGCCCGGCACTTACCCTGTCTCGGTGGGGCAGTGGCTAACGGCGGCGGGCGGCGAGCGGTGTCCTCTATGCTTCTCCATGCTCCTCTATATCTTCTCCCGTCCTCTCTTCCCGTCCTCTGTTATGATTGGATGCCTTATATCGCCTGTCATTTCAGCCAATCGGGTGATGGGTAACAGACCCGAGCACCTGATTGGCGGAGAGGCCGTTCAGTGTTAGGAAAGCGAATATTCATTCGCTTTTCTAACACAGCTGGGTGAACTGCGAGCGCCAAGTATAGCGCTCGCTGTTTACCTTTTTTGACTCCTATTAGAGCCTATGGCTCTAATCAGGTGCTTCAAAAACACCCCCACCGCTGTAATTCAGGCGCTTGGCGCCCGAAAAGGGGCCGGGCACCTGATTAGGGGGTGGCAGCGGTGGCCATAAATATATTCATGCAATGCATGAATCTATCTATTGGTGATAGAGGGGGTGGCAGGAGAAAGGGGGCGGCGCCCGTGCACCCTTATGGACGCACCGCCACTGGTTTGTACAATACATTTTTTGGAGAGAGTCCAGAGAAGGACATATTAAACATACATGAGATTTGCTAAATTTTCTGTAAGTTCAAACAAATACCCTTTGGTCCAGCCTGAAATCTTCTATCCTTGTAACTTTCTGTGGACTGAACTAAAATTTCAGACAATGTTATAAGCTTTCCAAATAACACCTCCTATCTATTCATTGGAGATGAGGAGAGGGGCAAGTATTTGCAGTCCAAACCAGAGAGAAAGGTCTAGGGTGACAATGCTGTTACTCCATAGATACAATTAATGTGTGATGCCCCCCCCCCCCCCCCGAGACAGGAAGAAAAACTGATGCAACTACAAAATCTAAGGGCTGGTAAGCTGTAATATATAAAATTGTTGTTCTTGTGTTTAGATATACTTTAAAGGGGAACAAAGCCTCCATACCAAACACAATTTTTGGACTTTTCCTGGACTTCTTCCTGGTTTCGAGTCTTTGATCTCTTGATAGGCCAAGCCAAGATGACAAAATTCCAATGCCTGCCCATGGGAGTAATTTTGTCCTTGCACAGAATTGTGCAGAGACTGTATACTGAGCTGCACTTACAGAAAGAGCTGCTGATAGGCTAGGACAGGGATCGGCAAACTACGGCCCTCCAGCTGTTGCGGAACTACACGTCCCATGAGGCAATGTAAACCTCTGACATTCACTGACATGATTAGGCATGATGGGAATTGTAGTTCCTGAACAACTGGAGGGCCATAGTTTGGAGACCCCTGGGCTAGGAGAAACATCTATGACAGAAGAAACATACAAAGTCTCTCCTGTCATAAAAAAGGCTGCCTGTCAACACTTTTTACCAATGCAACTTTAGTTCCACTTAAAGTCTGCATCAAACCCTTCAGAACATCTAGACTCCATATACATATACATATATATATGTGAGAAACCTACTCTTGGGTTTATTTGCATGGCTGCAGGTGTTGGCGTGAGTTCTAATTTTGAAACTATTAGCGGAACATCAGGACACAGATGCCATACGCTATTAAAAAAATGCTAAATTAACTAGCCTTGTTAATAATTAGCTATTGTTCACATCAAAGCAGATGGCCCTTTCTTCTGGAATGATTTCAAACATCATTTATTTCCCTGTTTTCCCCAGCAGAACCTCCTATTATTTAATCTCTATTCATTTTCCCATTATTGCCTTTTGTATGACCTTCATTGTTTCAAAAGGAGTTTTATGTTATTTTTAATCACCATTTTTAATTGATCCTTTATAAATAAAATGGATGCAATTTATTTACATTATATTTAAAACCTCCACAGGGGTATGAAATAGATGGTGTAAAATGCTATTCACCTGTCTGATGCAAGTCCCATAATGGATGTATTTATGGGGCTTGCAACCAAATTAAGTGCATTTCATATGCTGGTGGACCGTTTATAAAAGTCAGCAAAATAATTGCTTCTTTTGCCTTATTTGTAAAAACTTAAATGGTGCGACATCAAAATAAAGTAACAGAGGGTCAAAAGTATACAGACTGGTAAAAAGGTGACTAAATTGAAAAAATAGGAAGTTACGCATCCTTGAGGCACTATCCTTTTCCAGCTTTCTGACATTACATGTACTGGATTATGCCTTTTTTAATTTCTTTTTTTTTTTCTTAGTCAATAAATATGACATTTTGGGAATTAGTATTTTATATTTCTGAATTTTAACCAGCAGGTGTTGCACTTAAGTCAGGCCATTATCACCTCTGCTCAAGTATTTTATTATTATGCCGTGAAGAAACTATAATTTGATTTCCAACTTAGGACACAAACAGCTGAAAGAGACAGAGCAAGAAAAAACTAGATCACACAGTAGAGTTTCAGTAAGGCCGGTCATACATGGAGTGAATTTCTTTCCTGCAACCACAGGTTGCAGAAAAGAAATTAGCTTGATTCCCCGACAACACAGACAGTGTTGATGGGGGAATCCCTCCTGCTGGGCCATTGTCTTCGCCCGTCAGATGAAGCTGTCCCCACCTGGGAGAAGACTCATTATCGCTAGTAGATATAGCAGCTGCTACCGATAATCGCAATAGAAACCAGCAGGCTGGTTGTACCCAAGTTGATCGATCGATCAACTTGGTACATCCAGCCTGCCCATCAACGGTTCGAATCTCGACCGGTTCCTGCTGGATCAGCCGAGATTCGAACCGTGTACAGTTGGCCTTAGTTTCAGTATGACAGAAATAGTAAGGTACAGTAAGCAGTCACTCTTGAAATCACATTGTGTTTAGTTTGTAAAATAAATAAAGGCAATAAACAAATATTGTTCCTAAATCATAAGCATTCAAAGACAAATAAAAAGGAATAGTTCTTTTTAAAGTGCTGTACATTACAGGTGTAGCGGCCTCCTCACCCCCCTCTTTGCATCAGCTCGTCTTTCTCTTGTCTAGGGGTACCTTAGAGGGGAGAGAGCGAGGTCACCACGCCAAGCCTTCACCACATGTGTCCGTGCGGTGTAAGCAAAGTTCTTTCTCTACCTTCGGGTCAGTGTTGTGCACCTGGAGTTACCTTGAACAATGTCCACCAGAAAAGAGCCCCACACCATTAAAGTCCAACACTCCTTTATTCTTCTCGAGTGAACAGCATAATCAGTTAGACTCCCTTAGAGAACAGAACAAACAAGGAGGTGTGGATGCGAGTAGGCCCAGACACAATGAACTCTCCACTTTCCTTCCTGAAAGTGGGCTGAGGTCTCCTAGCGAGGGGGGAATTTTCCTTCCAGGCGGTCTCCGATGGGAGGCTCACCTGTCACTGGCAATTTGCTGCACCCGGTCTTCAAGTGAGGAGCTCCCCCGGTCCATTACGCCTTCCGGATTCGGGTACCCAATCCCTGGGTTCCCTAGGACCTCCTTCCCTCGCGGAACTCAGTGTTGGGCACTGAGCTCCAGACCTCCATCCGAGTACCTCACTCCAGGCTAAAGGTGCCTGGGATGGAACACGATCTCCGGACGTCCTCTAAGCCTAGGGCGCCTAGAGGACCGACACGAACCACACGCCCTCAGGCTGAAGGTGCCTGGGACTCGACCTCGTGACAAAGATGGCCGGCCCCTTTATACCCTCTCCCAGCAAGCACAGCGGATTCCCCGCCCCACTATACCGCTGCCGAGGTAGGACAAAAAGGAGGCACAGCACACAATGATGGTTCAACCCCAGCCCGAGGCGACAGCGCCACCCACTGGACCACAAATAACTGCACATCACTGGTGTCTCTGCCAGTTTGAATTAAACCAGGTAAAGTACATACCCGCTAGACTCTCCCCCTGGTAATTTGACACTGGCCTCCAGTGTCTGGAACAAATCATACCCTCAAGGGCTGGCATGATCCAATCCAGAGACCAACTAACAATTATACAAAAATATAAAACTTTTGAAAAACTTGATCAACTAAAGCAATTGTGTCTGAGCCCTATAAAAAAAAGGGGAAGGGAAACAACAACATTTAACCATAACTTTTTGAATCACATATTCACATTATACTTTTCCCACCCATCCTGACTAAGACCCACCCCATACTCAGTGGTCTTGATGGGATGCTCTCCTGCAGAGGGAAAAGAAAGAAAATTACCACACATAAACCCTGACACATATATTCGTGTGAGAGAAAATAAATTCCTTTTCTCCAAGGAGTGAGTGTGTGAAAAGTGTTTAACGTTGCACAACACTGCCACCTGGTGACAGCATCGCGGTAACTGCACTCGTGGAACTTATTTTCCTCTTCTCTTTGGCCCTATCTACCCCAGAGTCTGTGATCTCTTGCTGGAAAGTGAAGAACAAAACAGGAACAGTCCTTCTTCCTCTGGGTACAGGGACAACGGGCCCCAGAAAGTTCAGCAGCATATAACATAAACACAGAGTCTTTTTCTCCTACAGGTAGAAGCGGAGATGCTGCAGAACAAGTGGCTTCAAGTGCTGGTCCATGGTCTCCAGATGATATTCTACATCTTCTCCTTCCTTGCGCCGGATCAGCACTTTGTCTGCATGGATGTGCCGTCCCAACATCCACTCTGCCTTGCAGTCCTTAAAACGTTGAGAGGCCTTGGGACAGCATGCCAGGTACCTGCGGGCGTGTGGAATCTGAAGGTGAGTCCACACAAAGTCATTGTACCAGCGCTCCCGGCACACTTCCACCTCATAGAGCAGCTCCTTGGACAAGTATGGATACTCCCATCCGTACTCTGCAGCAACCTTCTGGCCAAATAGGCGCTGTAGTCTGGCCAGAGGAGGCATAGTGGCTCTGTCCCCTTCGCCAGGCAAAACGATTGAGTCCGGGTGGCGAGGGACCTTGATCACATCTGATCTGGGCATAGGTGCCCGCAACAGCAGTTTTTTTTCCCCGGTCTTCGGTACAGATGGTACTGGGGATGTAGAGGCAGGCCGGGGACGGGACCCCTCTTCAGGCACTGGTGCCTCCACCCGGTGTGTACTTTCCCCTGTAGACATGGGTGGATCCCTGGTTCTGCAGGATGAAGCGAGAGGTACTTTGTCCCAGCCCTTTTCTGCAAACAGTTCATCTATAGCAATGTCGTCTCCCATGTCCGAGAGCAACTCCAGGTCAGAGGTGTCACACTCCTCCGCGGGCAGATACCCTGTAGTGGAGACTGAGTTTTCACCTCTTCACACACACCAAATCTCTCCGCCTGGCTTACCTCGGCCTTTACTTGAACCGGGACGTCCGGAATTCTTGCAGACGGATGAATCCCGGCTGGGTGTAAGCGGGCGAGACGGTCCACCACAACTGCTGGTCGGGGCTACCATGCCGGTCTTTCTCTTCGGTGGTGGACGCTGCGAGATCGTGGTGACCGAGTCAGCATCCTCAGATTTCTCCCGTTGAGTTTTCACTACCTCCTCCGCGGTCGCTGCAGTGTGCGCAGGGATGGCTGTCAAAGCAGTGATTCCTCCTCCTTGAGTGGTGTTGCCTGCAGCACGGCCAGGGTAAATGGTTCTCGGCTTCTCAACTGCTGGATCCACTTCAAATAGAAATTCCCCACAGGCCTCACATCGCCCGAATGGCTTCAGTTGGCACACCAGTCCCGAACAGCCGGGACAAATCACACCCAGGGCCTCAACGTCCATGCATGAGTACAGGGCGAATCGACCCCTTGGCTTTAGCCGGATCCCCGTATCTGTTACCGGAGCAGCAGCAGTCAGTGTCATGGTAGAAGGGTGAACCGGAATCCACGATGTATGTCCGAACATGGTGACCTGTTGCTGATCCATCGCACACTGCCAAGTTTTTGCGCCAACGTCCCACGTGTAGTCCTTCACACGTATTGGACTCCTCGCCTTTGCTCCAGTTCGCAGGCTTTTCTTCTTTTCTGTTTCTGAGTCACGCCCACGAACTAAGCGGTGGGGGTGTGCCTGGTGGCGCAGTGCAAATAGAAGCCCCCACATGTAGTCCTTCACACGGCTGAGCTTCCCCCTTTCCTCGCTCTCTTCTGCGCGGGCCTTTCCCTTCATTGGGTCATGTCCACGACTTCAAGCAGGGATGCACTTCGGCCAATGAAGGCCTGCCTACTCGTAACTCCTCCGGGCAGACACGTTCAATTCCGTAGTACACAAACACTATACCGGACCCGAGCCCCCACGTGTAGCGGCCTCCTCACCCCCCTCTTTGCATCAGCTCATCTTTCTCTTGTCTAGGGGTACCTTAGAGGGGAGAGAGCGGGGTCACCACGCCAAGCCTTCACCACATGTGTCCGTGCGGTGTAAGCAAAGTTCTTTCTCTACCTTCGGGTCAGTGTTGTGCACCTGGAGTTACCTTGAACAATGTCCACCAGAAAAGAGCCCCACACCATTAAAGTCCAACACTCCTTGATTCTTCTCGAGTGAACAGCATAATCAGTTACACTCCCTTAGAGAACAGAACAAACAAGGAGGTGTGGATGCGAGTAGGCCCAGACACAATGAACTCTCCACCTTCCTTCCTGAAAGTGGGCTGAGGTCTCCTAGCGAGGGGGGAATTTTCCTTCCAGGCGGTTTCCGATGGGAGGCTCACCTGTCACTGGCAATCTGATGCACCCGGTCTTCAAGTGAGGAGCTCCCCCCGGTCCATTACGCCTTCTGGATTCGGGTACCCAATCCCTGGGTTCCCTAGGACCTCCTTCCCTCGCGGAACTCAGTGTTGGGCACTGAGCTCCAGACCTCCATCCGAGTACCTCACCCCCCGGCTAAAGGTGCCTGGGATGGAACACGATCTCCGGACGTCCTCTAGGCCTAGGGCGCCTAGAGGACCGACAAGAACCACACGCCCTCAGGCTGAAGGTGCCTGGGACTCGACCCCGTGACAAAGATGGCTGGCCCCTTTATACCCTCTCCCAGCAAGCACGGCGGGTTCCCCGCCCCACCATACCGCTGTCGAGGGAGGACAAAAAGGAGGCACAGCACACAATGATGGTTCAACCCCAGCCCGAGGTGACAGCGCCACCCACTGGACCGCAAGGAACTGCACATCACTGGTGTCTCTGCCAGTTTGAATTACACCCGGGAAAGTACATACCCGCTACACAGGAAAAAAGGTTTTTATAGTTTGGCGAAGCTATCTTCAAAATATATTTTGCTGGGTTACTTTCAACATTAGTCAAAATATAAAAAAATGAACTGAAGCATTGCCTAGACAAGCTCTACAAGTAGGCATGGCAGGCCTGCTGACAATGTAGCTCCACTGAAGAAAAAAAGTTGGAAACAACTGTTTTGGTTGCAGGCCTTAGTAATGAATCACACGATGACCGTTTTGCCACAAACAGGCAGGAGATAAGCGGGACTACAAAGATGGGAAACAGTTACATTTATTAATTTCCCCAATGCCCCATTTAGAAGTAAAGGTGGAAGTATTCTTTATATTTTTTATCCTTAAGTATTAAACTGTTCTTTAACCACTTAAGGACCGGACCATTATGCAGCTTAAAGACCTGGCCACTTTTTGCGATTCGGCACTGCGACGCTTTAACTGAGAATTGCGCGGTCGTGCAATGTGGCTCCCAAACAAGATTGGCGTCCTTTTTTTCCCACAAATAGAGCTTTCTTTTGGTGGTATTTTATCACCTCTGCGATTTTTATTTTTTGCGCTATAAACAAAAATAGAGCGACAATTTTGAAAAAATTCAATATTTTTTACTTTTTGCTATAATAAATATCCCCAAAAAATATATAAAAAAACCAAATTTTTTCCTCAGTTTAGGCCGATACGTATTCTTCTACATATTTTTGGTAAAAAAAAATCGCAATAAGCGTTTATTGATTGGTTTGCGCATCTACCAAATAGGGGATAGTTTTATTGCATTTTTATTAATATTTTTTTTCTTTCTAATAATGGCGGCGATCAGCGATTTTTATCGTGACTGCGACATTATGGCAGACACATCAGACACTTTTGACACTATTTTGGGACCATTGTAATTTTTACAGCGAACAATGCTATAAAAATGCACTGATTACTGTAAAAAATGACACTGGCAGTGAAGGGGTTAACCAGGAGGGGGCGCTGTAGGGGTTAAGTGTGCCCTGATGTGTGTTTCTTACTGTGTGGGGGCGTGACTTAGCGTGTGACGTCACTGATCGTCGTTCCCTATGACAGGGAACAGACGATCAGTGACAGGCTCACTAGGAAGCACGGGAGAGGTTTGTTTACACTTACCTCTCCCCGTTCTCTCTCTCTGTGACCCGATTGCGGGACACCGACGGCGATCGGGTCCGCTGTTCCCACGGGGACGGTCACGGAGAAAAGAACCGGGTCACAACCCACGTCTGGGATCTTAAAGCAGACGTCCCTGTACGCCCTTGTGCCCAGCCGTGCCATTCTGCCGACGTACATCGGTGTGCGGCGGTCCTTAAGTGGTTAAAGTGGCTGTACAGAAAACTCCTTAAAAAATTAGACCATGATTATTTATTTACATCTTTAACACTCTGTGTCTGTAATATTATGTTTTCCTATATAAGCTTAGAAAACCAAAGTAATACAAGCCTTTTTTGCATTATTATGTGATAAGCTCACTGCTTAGGGAGAACGAATGAACAAATCGATCAAACTGGTGAGGCTAGCAATCAAACAAGCTAGTTTTCATACAATATTCTATTTAATGTCTGTTGTTTAACAGAGCATACCTGAGAGATCGCCAAACACACTTGGAATAGAAGATGTGTATGTCAGCTAAAAGGAAGCATATCTAAAGGCCCTGTCATTTGGCCTAAGGTTCACATTCCCGATGCACGTATGGTCACTAGCGATGAGCTTCGTGTTCGAGTCGAACCCATGTTCGACTCGAAAATCGTCTGTTCGGCTGTTCACCGAATTGCGAACATTATGGGCCATTCGCGCCAAATTCGAGTGGCGCGTCACGGCCCATAATTCACTGCGGCATCGCCAGTGCATTGCTGGCTGATGATTGGCCAAGCATGCACTATGACCCGCATGCTTGGCCAATCACAGCGCCGTCTGAACAGAGAGCCGTAATTGGCCAAAGCCAGGGTGGCTTTGGCCAATTATGGCTGAGGGGGTTTAGTACACGCCCCACACTATATAAGGCTGCCGGCTTGGCGGCATTGTGTAGTGTGTTGGAGTTGTTTAAAGAGAGATTACAGAGGAGACAGTGTCATTTATATTGAATTAGATAGAGCAGGCAGGCGGATCAGTTAGCTGCAGTTACAGTGTGTAGAGGATATATATGCATCCTAGGCGTTGTATATATATTTATACACTGTATTCAGTTTAGCTAGATCCGTTCCTGTTATTCTCTATACTGTGACAGGCAGGCAGGTGATTGTGCTAGCTGCAGTCAGTGTTTCACTTAGTGTACTGTGTGCTTTGCATAGCGTTCACCTAAAGCTTACCTGAATACAGTTAGTGATGACTAATAATACTGTTCTCATAATAAAACCACAGGCAGAGAACTGCAAGTATTTTCAGTTAGTGTACTGTGTCCTCTGCACAGTTTTCACCTAAAACTAACTGAAGACAATTGCTGCTTTTCCCATACTAATACCACAGCAGGTAGTTGATTCTGGTAGCTGCATTATCAGTACAGATATATATATACATATATACATCCCACCTTTGTGCAGCTACATCTCACTGCAGACCATTAGTATTAGTATGTCTGGAAGGCAAACAAGGAGAGGCAGACAGTCACGAGGCAATAAAAGAGGGCAAGCAGGCTCTGTGTCTAGAGGCAACAGTGCTGGCCGTAGACACTGTGCATCCTCATCAGTATGTGGCCATGGGACACGCTTGTCCTTCTTTTCGGCAGCTGGCCATGTTGAGCCGCAACATGCCCAAGACTTGGTAGAGTGGATGACCAAGCCGTCCTCATCCTCCTCATTCTCTCTCACCCAGGCTCAGGATACTTTGTCTGGCAAAGCAGCTGCCAAAGCGGCCTCTTCCCTCGGCTCAATGGCATCAGTCACTCCTTCCCTAGCCCCACCATGTCCTCCTGAAGAGTCCCCCGTACTGTTTGAGCACAGTGTTGGGTACATGCTCCAGGAGGATGCCCAGCGTTTTGAAGGCTCTGATGATGGAACCCAGCTGGAGGAAGGCAGTAATGTGAGCCCAGAACGAGGGGGTAGTAACGTGAGCCCAGAGAGAAGGGGTGCCCAACAAGGACAGCTATCTGGCAGTCATGCTCCCCCAGTTGCAGCATACTGCCAGATTTGCTCCAGTGATGAGGAGGGAGGGGATGATGAGGTCACTGACTCCACGTGGGTGCCTGATAGGAGAGAGGAGGAGGAGGAGGAGGCACATCTCCATCGAGGCAGGATGCCCTCCAGGGGCCAGCTTTAGGGCAGCACACCAACTGCATCACACCGCAGAGCTCCACATGTGCAGGGCACTACTGTCTCTGCACGTTATTCCAAAAGTTCTTTGGTGTGGGCCTTGAACATCGGCTGTTCGACCGTTCGGCGAACATCGAACGATTTGGGCCATTCGCGCCAAATTCGAGTGACGCGAACGGCCCACAATACACTGCGCCATCGCAGTGTAATCCCAGCGCTGTGATTGGCCAAGCATGCACTGTGACCCCGCATGCTTGGCCAATCACAGCGCCGGCAGCTAGGAGAGCCATAATTGGCCACAGGCAGGTAACCTGTGGCCAATTATAGCTCAGGGGGTTTAGCACACGCCCCACACTATAAAAGGCCGCCAGCGCGGCGGCCTTGTGTAGTGTGTTCCGGCGCAGGGAAAGAGAAGGATAGGCAGGGACAGTGTTGATATTCTTTGTGCTATTCTTGTGTGCAGGGAGAGAGAAGGATAGGCAGGGAGAGTGTCAGTGTCATATTCTTTGCTAAACCTTGTGTGCAGGGAGAGAGAAGGATAGGCAGGGGACAGTGTCAGTGTCATATTCTTTGCTAAACCTTGTGTGCAGGGAGAGAGAAGGATAGGCAGGGGACAGTGTCAGTGTCATATTCTTTGCTAAACCTTGTGTGCAGGGAGAGAGAAGGATAGGCAGGGGACAGTGTCAGTGTCATATTCTTTGCTAAACCTTGTGTGCAGGGAGAGAGAAGGATAGGCAGGGAGAGTGTCAGTGTCATATTCTTTGATAAACCTTGTGTGCAGGGAGAGAGAAGGATAGGCAGGGGACAGTGTCAGTGTCATATTCTTTGATAAACCTTGTGTGCAGGGAGAGAGAAGGATAGGCAGGGGACAGTGTCAATGTCATTGTTGCTAAGCCTCCTGCACAGTATACACCTGAAGTTAGCCCGTATTGCTGTGTTTTCCTGGTGTGTTACACCAACAGGCATTTGCAGCACTTACAGCGGGCGGAGTGTGCCTCCTGCACATTATACACCTGAAGTTAGCCCGTATTGCTGTATTTTCCTGGTGTGTTACACCAACAGGCATTTGCAGCACTTACAGCGGGCGGAGTGTGCCTCCTGCACATTATACACCTGAAGTTAGCCCGTATTGCTGTGTTTTCCTGGTGTGTTACACCAACAGGCATTTGCAGCACTTACAGCAGGCGTAGTGTGATTCCTGCAAAATATACTCCTGAAGCTAGGCCTTATTGCTGTGTTTTCCTAGTGTGTTACACTAACAGGCATTTGCAGCACTTACAGCGGGCCGAGTGTGCCTCCTGCACATTATACACCTGAAGTTAGCCCGTATTGCTGTGTTTTCCTGGTGTGTTACACCAACAGGCATTTGCAGCACTTACAGCGGGCGGAGTGTGCCTCCTGCACATTATACACCTGAAGTTAGCCCGTATTGCTGTGTTTTCCTGGTGTGTTACACCAACAGGCATTTGCAGCACTTACAGCAGGCGTAGTGTGATTCCTGCAAAATATACTCCTGAAGCTAGGCCTTATTGCTGTGTTTTCCTAGTGTGTTACACCAACAGGCATTTGCAGCACTTACAGCGGGCGGAGTGTGCCTCCTGCACATTATACACCTGAAGTTAGCCCGTATTGCTGTGTTTTCCTGGTGTGTTACACCAACAGGCATTTGCAGCACTTACAGCAGGCGTAGTGTGATTCCTGCAAAATATACTCCTGAAGCTAGGCCTTATTGCTGTGTTTTCCTAGTGTGTTACACCAACAGGCATTTGCAGCACTTACAGCGGGCGGAGTGTGCCTCCTGCACATTATACACCTGAAGTTAGCCCGTATTGCTGTGTTTTCCTGGTGTGTTACACCAACAGGCATTTGCAGCACTTACAGCAGGCGTAGTGTGATTCCTGCAAAATATACTCCTGAAGCTAGGCCTTATTGCTGTGTTTTCCTAGTGTGTTACACCAACAGGCATTTGCAGCACTTACAGCGGGCGGAGTGTGCCTCCTGCACATTATACACCTGAAGTTAGCCCGTATTGCTGTGTTTTCCTGGTGTGTTACACCAACAGGCATTTGCAGCACTTACAGCAGGCGTAGTGTGATTCCTGCAAAATATACTCCTGAAGCTAGGCCTTATTGCTGTGTTTTCCTAGTGTGTTACACCAACAGGCATTTGCAGCACTTACAGCGGGCGGAGCGGGCGGAGTGGGCCTCCTGCACATTATACACCTGAAGTTAGCCCGTATTGCTGTGTTTTCCTGGTGTGTTACACCAACAGGCATTTGCAGCACTTACAGCGGGCGGAGTGTGCCTCCTGCACATTATACACCTGAAGTTAGCCCGTATTGCTGTGTTTTCCTGGTGTGTTACACCAACAGGCATTTGCAGCACTTACAGCGGGCAGAATGTGCCTCCTGCACATTATACACCTGAAGTTAGCCCGTATTGCTGTGTTTTCCTGGTGTGTTACACCAACAGGCATTTGCAGCACTTACAGCAGGCGTAGTGTGATTCCTGCAAAATATACTCCTGAAGCTAGGCCTTATTGCTGTGTTTTCCTAGTGTGTTACACTAACAGGCATTTGCAGCACTTACAGCGGGTGGAGTGTGCCTCCTGCACATTATACACCTGAAGTTAGTCCGTATTGCTGTGTTTTCCTGGTGTGTTACACCAACAGGCATTTGCAGCACTTACAGCAGGCATAGTGTGATTCCTGCAAAATATACTCCTGAAGCTAGGCCTTATTGCTGGTTTTCCCATCTCCATGCAGGTCATTAGAATGTCTGGAAGGCAAACAAGGAGAGGCAGACAGTCAGGAGCCAATAAAAGAGGGCAAGCAGGCTCTGTGTCTAGAGACAACAGTGCTAGTCGTGGACGCGGTGCATCGCCATCAGCACGTGGCCATGGGACACGCTTGTCCTTCTTTTCGTCAGCTGGACGTGTTGAGCCGCATCATGCCGAAGACTTGGTAGAGTGGATGACCAAGCCCTCCTCATCCTCCTCATCCTCTCTCACCCAGGCTCAGGGTACTGGCAAAGCAGCTGCCAAAGCGTCCTCTTCCCTGGTATCAATGTCATCATCAGTCACTCCTTCCCTAGACCAACCATGTCCTCCTGAGGAGCCCCCGAACTGTTTGAGCACAGTGTTGGGTACATGCTCCAGGAGGATGCCCAGCGTTTCGAAGGGTCTGATGATGATACCCAGCTAGAGGAAGGCAGTAGCGTGAGAGCAGAGAGAGGGGATGCTCAAGAAGGACACCAATCTGGCAGTCATGTTCCAGCAGCTGCAGCATACTGCCAGATTGGCTCCAGTGATGAGGAGGGAGGGGATGATGAGGTCACTGACTCCACGTGGGTGCCTAATAGGAGAGAGGAGGAGGAGGAGGAGGATGAGGAGGAGGCACATCTCCAACGAGGCAGGATGCCCTCGGGGGGCCAGCGTAAGGGCAGCACACCGACGGAATCACACCGCAGAGCTCCGCCTGTGCAGGGCGCTGCCTCTGCCCGTTATTCAAAAAGTTCTTTGGTGTGGGCCTTTTTTGAGTCGAGTGCATCAGATCGCACAGCTGCTGTTTGCAACATATGTCTCAAGCGTATATCGCGTGGCCAAAACATCACCCGCTTGGGCACCACGTGCTTGACCAGACATATGTTGACCTGCCATGCAGCTCGTTGGCAAGCCTACCTTAAAGACCCACACCAAAGAACAAAGCGGACCTCTCCTTGCACCGCATCAGCTGGGATCTCCAACCCCACTATACCTTCAGTCCTCTCTGAAACCTGCACTGAGAGGAATGAAGGTGTAGAATTAGGTGTGTCACAGCCAAGTACTTGCGGGCACTCTGCTAGCAGTACACCGACGTCCGAATCTAGCAGGTAAATTTCCTGCCCCAGCTGCTGGACCGTCGAAAGAAGTTCACTCCCAGCCATCCACATGCCCAGCGGTTGAATGCTAGCTTGGCTAAATTGCTAGCGCTTCAACTGCTGCCTTTTCAGTTGGTAGACTCGGCCCCCTTCCGTGAGTTTGTGCAATGTGCGGTTCCTCAGTGGCAGGTTCCCAAACGCCACTTTTTCTCACGAAAGGCGATTCTGGCTCTCTACCCGCATGTGGAAGGCAATGTCTTGGCCTCGCTGGACAGGGCGGTCAGCGGTAAGGTGCATATTACCGCTGACTCATGGTCCAGCAGGCATGGACAGGAACGTTACCTTTCTTTCACGGCCCATTGGGTCACTCTTTTGGCAGCTGGGAAGGATGCAGGACAAGGTGCAGTAGTGTTGGAGGTTGTTCCGCCGCCACGCCTCCAAAATGCTACTACTGGTTGTGACACACCTCTCTCCTCCACCCCCTCCTCTTCTTCTTCCTCCATGGCCTCTTCCTGTGCTTTGTCCTCGGAACCAGCGGTGCTCCGTAGGCGTTCAAGGGGCTACGCAAGTACGCAGGCAAAAAGATGCCATGCCGTGCTTGCGCTGGTGTGTTTGGGGGACAGGGGGCAGAGGTTCTGTCTGCTCTGCAGGGGCAGGCCGAGAGGTGGTTGACACCACGCCAGCTTAAGCCAGGAATGGTGGTTTGCGACAATGGCACCAACTTCCTCTCCGCCCTCCGACAGGGACAACTGACCCATGTGCCCTGTGTGGCTCACGTCCTTAACCTGGTGGTGCAGCGGTTCTTGGGCAGGTACCCAGGCTTACAGGATGTCCTGAGGCAGGCCAGGAAAGTCTGTGTGCATTTCCGCAGATCTTATAATGCCAGTGCTCGCCTGGCTGAGCTGCAAAAAGAGTTTAACCTGCCCAAGAACCGCCTTATATGTGACATGCCCACCAGGTGGAACTCAACGTCGGCCATGCTGCAGCAGCTTCACACGCAGCAGAGGGCCATCAATGAGTACCTGTGCGACTATGGCACCAGGACAGGGTCAGGGGAGCTCGGGTTTTTTCACCACGCCAGTGGGGCATGATCAGGGATGCATGCACTGTCCTGTCACCATTTGAGGAGGCCACGAGGATGGTGAGCAGTGACAGTGCATGCATCAGTGACACTGTACCTCTTGTCCACCTGTTGGAACATACGCTGCGTGGAATAATGGACAGGGCACTTGAGGCAGAACAGAGGCAGGAAGAGGAGGACTTCCTTACCTCTCAAGGCCCCTTTTACCCAGACAGTGTTCCTTCTGTCCCACCCATCGCACAGGAAGAGGAGGAGGAGGAGGAGGATTGTGTCAGCATGGAGGTGGAGCCTGGCACTCAGCATCATCAGCAGCAGTCTTTTAGGGATGATTTACAGTCCCAAGAAACCCTTGGACTTGTACGTGGCTGGGAGGATGTGGCTGCGGATCATGTCGTCCTTAGTGACCCAGAGGACTCCGGACCGAATGCCTCAGCTAACCTACGCTGCATGGCCTTAATGATCCTGCAAATACTGCGGAAGGATCCTCGTATACTTCGGATCAAGGAGAGAGACCATTACTGGCTGGCCACACTCCTTGATCCACGGTACAAGGGTAAGGTTGCGGACCTTATCTTACCGTCGCAGAGGGAGCAGAGGATGAGACAACTCCAGGAGGCCTTGCAGAAAGGTCTGTGCAACGCGTTCCCAGAGACTGGGAGGTTACAAACTCCTGGTCCTGGACAACGAGTTGCTGAGGCTTCGGTCAGTCAAAGAAGGAGCGGTGGGGAAGGTGGCCGTCTGACCGATGCGTTCAGACAATTCTTTAGTCCGCAGCCCCAAGGTATGATCGGTTCCAGCAACCATCGCCAGCGTCTGATATACATGGTGCAGGAATACCTAGGGGCAAGGTCAGACTTGGACACCTTCCCCACCGAAAATCCTCTGGCTTGCTGGGTCTTGAGGATGGATCACTGGCCAGAGCTTGCACAGTATGCAATTGAGCTACTGGCCTGTCCTGCATCCAGCGTTCTTTCAGAACGCACATTCAGTGCTGCTGGAGGATTTGTCACAGATCACAGGGTGCGCCTGTCCACCGACTCGGTTGATCGACTGACCTTCATAAAGATGAACCAGTCTTGGATCACCACCAGCTACCAAACACCTGAAGCTGATATAACAGACTAATTTATTTTCAAATGTCACATCCCTTCAAGACTGATGCTGAGAGACTGTCCTGTTATGTTGACTGACTATCCTCCTCCTCCTCAATGATCCGATTGATGATGATAGCTTGGAAGAACATTTTTGTTTCTGGGTGCCGCCACCAGTGGCTAAGGCCCAATTTTTCAGCCCCTGTTTAACAGGGGCATGTAATTACAATTTTTTATGCAATGCTTTGCAGCAGGGCTCATTCCTGCACTCCAACTAGAGTATCTGGGAGAGGTTGCAGTGTCGTGGCACCAGCACCAGTGGCTAAGGACCAATTTTTCAGCCCCTGTTTAACAGGGGCGTGTTATTACAATTTTTTATGCAATGCTTTGCAGCAGGGCTCATTCCTGCACTCCAACTAGAGTATCTGGGAGAGGTTGCAGTGTCGTGGCCCCAGCACCAGTGCCTAAGGCCCAATTTTTCAGCCCCTGTTTAACAGGGGCGTGTAATTACAATTTTTGATGCAATACTTTGCAACAGGGCTCATTGCTGTGCTCCAAGTACAGTATCTGTGAGGGGTTGCAGTGTTGTGGCACCAGTGCCTAAGGCCCAATTTTTCTGCCCCTGTTTAACAGGGGCATGTAATTACAATTCTTGATCTAATAATTCACAGCAGGGCCCATTCCTGCGCCCACCAAGAGTAACTGTGAGGGCTTACAGTGTTGTGTCAACACCACCACCACCACCACCAAAGGCCCAATTTTTCAGCCCCTGTTCAACAGGGGCATGCAATTACAATTCTTGATCTAATAATTCACAGCAGGGCCCATTCATGCGCCCACCAAGGGTAACTGTGAGGGCTTACAGTGTTGTGGCAACACCAACATGTAAGGGGCAAATTTCAACAGAGTATATACGGCAGGCCCCTACTTTCAAACATCCAACTTACAAACGACTCCTACTTGCAAACGAAAGGAGACAACAGGAAGTGAGAGGAAATCTACCCCTAGGAAGGGAAATTCTCTCCTGTAAAAGTTAATATGGGAAAAAGGTGTCTCCTCTCTACTGATGCTTTATCACCAATCCTTGTTTCAATAAAAACCCCACTTTTCAAAAACATTTGTCATTGGGACGGAAAGTGAGGTGAAATGTTCTGAACAGGGGCACAGACAGCAAAACAAATGTTACAGGGGTGATAACCCTTCCCTATGTTTTCCAAAAAGCTTAAAAATAGATTTTTTTGGCTGGAGCTACACTTAAACAATGTACCTGTTCAAAATTACAAACAGATTCTACATAAGAACAAAACTACAGTCCCTGTCTTGTATGCACTGCCTGTATACGGCTGTTCAGAGTATATAGGGCCTTTTTTATTTTGTGTGCGGGGTTCCCCTTAATATCCATACAAGACCCAAAGGGGCTGGTAATGTGCACTGGGGTGGGGGGGGGGGGGTGATGGGGTAGCTATGCCATTTTTCTTAAAGATTTTCATCCATATTACCGGGACCAGACATACATTAACCACTTAAGCCCCGGACCATTTGGTAGCTAAAGGACCAGAGGTGATTTCAGAATTTTGCACTGCGCTGCTTTAACTGTAAATTGTGCGGACATGCAATGTTGTACCCAAACGAAATTTGCGTCCTTTTCTTCCCACAAATAGTGCTTTGTTTTAATGGTATTTGATTGCCTCTGCGATTTTTATTTTTTGCGATATAAACGGGAAAAGACTAAAAATTTAGAAAAAAAATGATATTTTCTACTTTTTTTTATAAGAAAAATCGAATAAACTCAATTTTAGTCATATATTTAGGCCAAAATGTATTCAGCCACATGTCTTTAGTAAAAAAAATGTCAATAAGCGTATATTTATTGGTTTGCGCAAAAGTTATAGCGTTTACAAACTAGGGTTTATTTTCTGGAATTTACACAGCTTTAAATTTATGACTGCCTATTTCATTTCTTGAGTAGGGATGGGCCCGGTGCTCGATTCGAACCCATGTTCGAATCGAGCATCGGGCGTTCGCTCGCTCGTCGAGCCCAGAACTATTTGGGCCGTTCGCATCACATTCGTGTGATGCGAGCGGCCCCGCAATGCATTGCGGCCGGCGCGGCCGGCGCAGTGCATTGCTGGCTGATGATTGGCCAAGCATGCACTGTGACCCCGCATGCTTGGCCAATCACAGCGCCCGAAACTCGGAGAGCAATAATTGGCTACAGGCAGGACGCCTGTAGCCAATTACAGCTCAGGGGCTTTAGTACACGCCCCACCATTTAAAAGGCCGCCACGCCATCGGCCCCGGTCACATGAGTTCCGGCTTTAGGAGAGATTAGTCTGCTGATTCTGTCTTTGCTTGATACTGAAAGATTTGCTCTTCTTTGCTAAACCATTGGCTATTTCTTTGCTAAACCATTGCTACCTAAGTCATTGATCGTTCATTGCTGCTGATTGCACAGTTAGTGTGTTATTAGCTGCTGCTGGGGATTAGTCTGGTGCGTGCTTACTGTTAGTACAGTATTGCAGTAGTACCAACCGCAGTGCTGTTAGCACAGCATTGCACCCCAACAGCACCCATAGGACTTCTAGTGTGTTAGTGGCAGCAAACAGAGCTCCTATATTTTCTTCTCAGCAGCACCCATAGGACTTCTAGTGTGTTAGTGGCAGCAAACAGAGCTCCTATATTTTCTTCTCAGCAGCACCCATAGGACTTCTAGTGTGTTAGTGGCATCACACAGAGCTCCTATATTTTCTTCTCAGCAGCACCCATAGGACTTCTAGTGTGTTAGTGGCAGCAAACAGAGCTCCTATATTTTCTTCTCAGCAGCACCCATAGGACTTCTAGTGTGTTAGCGGCATCACACAGAGCTCCTATATTTTCTTCTCAGCAGCACCCATAGGACTTCTAGTGTGTTAGTGGCATCACACAGAGCTCCTATATTTTCTTCTCAACAGCACCCATAGGACTTCTAGTGTGTTAGTGGCATCACACAGAGCTCCTATATTTTCTTCTCAGCAGCACCCATAGGACTTCTAGTGTGTTAGTGGCAGCAAACAGAGCTCCTATATTTTCTTCTCAGCAGCACCCATAGGACTTCTAATGTGTTAGTGGCATCACACAGAGTTCCTATATTTTCATCTCAGCAGCACCCATAGGACTTCTAGTGTGTTAGTGGCATCACACAGAGCTCCTATATTTTCTTCTCAGCAGCACCCATAGGACTTCTAGTGTGTTAGTGGCAGCAAACAGAGCTCCTATATTTTCTTCTCAGCAGCACCCATAGGACTTCTAGTGTGTTAGTGGCAGCAAACAGAGCTCCTATATTTTCTTCTCAGCAGCACCCATAGGACTTCTAGTGTGTTAGTGGCATCACACAGAGCTCCTATATTTTCTTCTCAGCAGCACCCATAGGACTTCTAGTGTGTTAGTGGCAGCAAACAGAGCTCCTATATTTTCTTCTCAGCAGCACCCATAGGACTTCTAGTGTGTTAGTGGCAGCAAACAGAGCTCCTATATTTTCTTCTCAGCAGCACCCATAGGACTTCTAGTGTGTTAGTGGCAGCAAACAGAGCTCCTATATTTTCTTCTCAGCAGCACCCATAGGACTTCTAGTGTGTTAGTGGCAGCAAACAGAGCTCCTATATTTTCTTCTCAGCAGCACCCATAGGACTTCTAGTGTGTTAGTGGCATCACACAGAGCTCCTATATTTTCTTCTCAGCAGCACCCATAGGACTTCTAGTGTGTTAGTGGCAGCAAACAGAGCTCCTATATTTTCTTCTCAGCAGCACCCATAGGACTTCTAATGTGTTAGTGGCATCACACAGAGTTCCTATATTTTCATCTCAGCAGCACCCATAGGACTTCTAGTGTGTTAGTGGCATCACACAGAGCTCCTATATTTTCTTCTCAGCAGCACCCATAGGACTTCTAGTGTGTTAGTGGCAGCAAACAGAGCTCCTATATTTTCTTCTCAGCAGCACCCATAGGACTTCTAGTGTGTTAGTGGCAGCAAACAGAGCTCCTATATTTTCTTCTCAGCAGCACCCATAGGACTTCTAGTGTGTTAGTGGCATCACACAGAGCTCCTATATTTTCTTCTCAGCAGCACCCATAGGACTTCTAGTGTGTTAGTGGCAGCAAACAGAGCTCCTATATTTTCTTCTCAGCAGCACCCATAGGACTTCTAGTGTGTTAGTGGCAGCAAACAGAGCTCCTATATTTTCTTCTCAGCAGCACCCATAGGACTTCTAGTGTGTTAGTGGCAGCAAACAGAGCTCCTATATTTTCTTCTCAGCAGCACCCATAGGACTTCTAGTGTGTTAGTGGCAGCAAACAGAGCTCCTATATTTTCTTCTCAGCAGCACCCATAGGACTTCTAGTGTGTTAGTGGCATCACACAGAGCTCCTATATTTTCTTCTCAGCAGCACCCATAGGACTTCTAGTGTGTTAGTGGCATCACACAGAGCTCCTATATTTTCTTCTCAGCAGCACCCATAGGACTTCTAGTGTGTTAGTGGCAGCAAACAGAGCTCCTATATTTTCTTCTCAGCAGCACCCATAGGACTTCTAGTGTGTTAGTGGCAGCAAACAGAGCTCCTATATTTTCTTCTCAGCAGCACCCATAGGACTTCTAGTGTGTTAGTGGCAGCAAACAGAGCTCCTATATTTTCTTCTCAGCAGCACCCATAGGACTTCTAGTGTGTTAGTGGCAGCAAACAGAGCTCCTATATTTTCTTCTCAGCAGCACCCATAGGACTTCTAGTGTGTTAGTGGCATCACACAGAGCTCCTATATTTTCTTCTCAGCAGCACCCATAGGACTTCTAGTGTGTTAGTGGCAGCAAACAGAGCTCCTATATTTTCTTCTCAGCAGCACCCATAGGACTTCTAGTGTGTTAGTGGCATCACACAGAGCTCCTATATTTTCTTCTCAGCAGCACCCATAGGACTTCTAGTGTGTTAGTGGCAGCAAACAGAGCTCCTATATTTTCTTCTCAGCAGCACCCATAGGACTTCTAGTGTGTTAGTGGCAGCAAACAGAGCTCCTATATTTTCTTCTCAGCAGCACCCATAGGACTTCTAGTGTGTTAGTGGCATCACACAGAGCTCCTATATTTTCTTCTCAGCAGCACCCATAGGACTTCTAGTGTGTTAGTGGCAGCAAACAGAGCTCCTATATTTTCTTCTCAGCAGCACCCATAGGACTTCTAGTGTGTTAGTGGCAGCAAACAGAGCTCCTATATTTTCTTCTCAGCAGCACCCATAGGACTTCTAGTGTGTTAGTGGCAGCAAACAGAGCTCCTATATTTTCTTCTCAGCAGCACCCATAGGACTTCTAATGTGTTAGTGGCATCACACAGAGTTCCTATATTTTCATCTCAGCAGCACCCATAGGACTTCTAGTGTGTTAGTGGCATCACACAGAGCTCCTATATTTTCTTCTCAGCAGCACCCATAGGACTTCTAGTGTGTTAGTGGCAGCAAACAGAGCTCCTATATTTTCTTCTCAGCAGCACCCATAGGACTTCTAGTGTGTTAGTGGCAGCAAACAGAGCTCCTATATTTTCTTGTCAGCAGCACACATAGTACCTATAGTGTGTTAGTGTCAGCACCCATAGGACCTACAGTGTGTTGTGAGCACACATAGGAGTTCTATTTTTTATACTATATACACTACCGACTACAATGGCTGGAAGACCGCCAAGGAGAGGCAGAGCGTGCCGAGGCAAGAACACAGGGCAGGCAGGCTCTGTTTCTAGAGACAACAGTGCTGGCCGTGGACGTGGTCGTGCATCGTCATCAGCACGTGGCCATGGGACACGCTTGTCTTTGTTTTCGGCAGCTGGACATGTGGAGCCGCATCATGCCGAAGGCTTGGTAGAATGGATGACCAAGCCCTCCTCATCCTCCTCATCCTCTCTCACCCAGGCTCAGGGTACTGGCAGAGCAGCTGCCAACGCGTACTCAATGGCATCATCAGCCACCCCTTCCCTAGACCCACCATGTCCTCCTGAGGAGTCCCCCGAACTGTTTGAGCACAGTGTTGGGTACATGCTCCAGGAGGATGCCCAACGATTCGAAGGCTCGGATGATGATACCCAGCTTGAGGAAGTCAGTAGTGTGTGCGCAGAGAGAGGGGATGCTGAAGGACAGCAATCTGGCAGTAGTGTTCCACCAGCTGCAGCTTACTGCCAGGTTTGCTCTAGTGGTGAAGAGGGAGGGGATGATGAGGTCACTGACTCCACGTGGGTGCCTGAAGGGAGAGAGGAGGAGGAGGAGGAGGATGCAGCGTCACATGTCCAACGAGGCAGGATGCCCCCTGGAGGCCAGCTAGAGGCCAGCACAGCAACTGTACCACACCGCAGAGCTCCGCCTGTGCAGGGCGCTGCCTCTGCACGTTATCACAAAAGTTCTTTGGTGTGGGCCTTTTTTGAGACGAGTGCATCCGATCGCACCACTGCTATTTGCAATATTTGTCTCAAGCGTATCTCGCGTGGCCAAAACATCAGCCGCTTGGGCACCACAAGCATGAGCAGACATATGTCGACCTGCCATGCAGCTCGTTGGCAAGCACACATAAAAGACCCACACCAAAGAACAAAGTGGACCTCTCCTTGCTCCTCATCAGCTGGGATCTCCATCCCCACTATATCTTCAGTCCTCTCTGAAAGCTGCTCTGAGAGGACTGAAGGTGTAGAATTAGGTGTGTCACAACCAAGTACTTGCAGTACACCGACGTCCAATTGTAGCAGGCAAATTTCCCTGCCCCAGCTGCTGGACCGTCGAAAGAAGTATACTCCCAGCCATCCACATGCCCAGCGGTTGAATGCTAGCTTGGCTAAATTGCTAGCACTTCAACTGCTGCCTTTTCAGTTGATAGACTCGGCCCCCTTCCGTGAGTTTGTTCAATGTGCGGTTCCTCAGTGGCAGGTTCCCAAACGCCACTTTTTCTCACGGAAGGCGATTCCGTCTCTCTACTGGCATGTGGAAGGCAATGTCCATGCCTCGCTGGACAGGGCGGTCAGCGGTAAGGTGCATATTACCGCTGACTCATGGTCCAGCAGGCATGGACAGGGACGTTATCTTTCTTTCACGGCCCATTGGGTCACTCTATTGGTAGCTGGGAGGGATGCAGGACAAGGTGCAGTAGTGTTGGAGGTTGTTCCGCCACCACGCCTCCAAAATGCTACTACTGGTTGTGACACACCTCTCTCCTCCACCCCCTCCTCTTCTTCTTCCTCCATGTCCTCTTCGAGTGCTCTGTCCTCGGAACCAGCGGTGCTCCGTAGGCGTACAAGGGGCTACGCGAGTACGCAGGCAAAAAGATGCCATGCCGTGCTTGCGCTGGTGTGTTTGGGGGACAGGAGCCACACTGGGCCAGAGGTTCTGGCAGCTCTGCAGGGGCAGGCCGAGAGGTGGTCGACGCCACGCCAGCTTAAGCCAGGAATGGTCGTTTCTGATAATGGCACCAACCTCCTCTCCGCCCTGCGACAGGGGCAGCTCACCCATGTGCCCTGTATGGCTCACGTCCTCAACCTGGTGGTGCAGCGGTTCTTGGGCAGGTTCCCAGGCTTACAGGATGTCCTGAGGCAGGCCAGGAAAGTCTGTGTGCATTTCCGCCGATCTTATAATGCCAGTGCTCGGCTGACTGAGCTGCAAAAGGAGCTGAACCTGCCCAAGAACCGCCTAATATGTGACATGCCCACCAGGTGGAACTCAACGTTGGCCATGCTGCAGCGACTGCACACGCAGCAGAGGGCCATCAATGAGTACCTTTGCGACTACGGCACCAGGACAGGGTCAGGGGAGCTTGGCTTTTTTTCCCCACGCCAGTGGAGCATGATCAGGGATGCATGCACTGTCCTCTCACCATTTGAGGAGGCCACGAGGATGGTGAGCAGTGACAGTGCATGCATCAGTGACACTGTACCTCTTGTCCACCTGTTGGAGCATACGCTGCGTGGGATAATGGACAGGGCACTTGAGGCAGAACAGAGGCAGGAAGAGGAGGACTTCCTTGTCTCTCAAGGCCCCCTTTATCCAGACAATGTTCCTTCTGTCCCACCCATCACACAGGAAGAGGAGGAGGAGGAGGATTGTGTGAGCATGGAGGTGGAGCCTGGCACTCAGCATCAGCAGCAGCAGTCTTTTAGGGATGATGTACAGTCCCAACAAACCAGTGGACTTGTACGTGGCTGGGAGGAGGTGGCTGGCGATCATGTCATCCTCAGTGACCCAGAAGACTCCGGACCGAATGCCTCAGCTAACCTACGCTGCATGGCCTCCCTGATCCTGCAAAGCCTGCGGAAGGATCCTCGTGTTCTTCGGATCAAGGAGAGTGACCATTACTGGCTGGCCACTCTCCTTGATCCACGGTACAAGGGTAAGGTTGCGGACCTTATCTTGCCGTCGCAGAGGGAGCAGAGGATGAGACATCTCAGGGAGGCCTTGCAGAAAGGTCTGTGCAACGCGTTCCCAGAAACTGGGAGGTTACAAACTCCTGGTCCTGGACGACGAGTTGCTGAGGCTTCGGTCAGTAGCAGAAGGAGCGGTGGGGAAGGTGGACGTCTGACCGATGCGTTCAGACAATTTTTTAGTCCGCAGCCCCAAGGTATGATCGGTTCCAGCAACCATCGCCAGCGTCTGATATACATGGTGCAGGAATACCTAGGGGCAAGGTCAGACTTGGACACCTTTCCCACCGAAAATCCTCTGGCTTACTGGGTCCTGAGGATGGATCACTGGCCAGAGCTTGCACAGTATGCAATTGAGCTACTGGCCTGTCCTGCATCCAGCGTTCTTTCCGAACGCACATTCAGTGCTGCTGGAGGATTTGTCACCGATCATAGGGTGCGCCTGTCCACCGACTCGGTTGATCGACTGACCTTCATAAAAATGAATCAGTCTTGGATCACCACCAGCTACCAGACACCTGAAGCGGATATAACGGAATAATTTATAATGTCACATCCCTTCAAGACTGCCTATGCTGATGCTGAGTGACTGTCCTGTTATGTTCACTGACTATCCTCTTCCTCCTCCTCAATGATCCATGCCACCACACCAGTGCCTAAGGCACAATTTTTCAGCCCCTGTATAACAGGGGCGTGTAATTACAATTTTTTAAAAAGATGCTTCGCAACAGGTGTGACTGCTGTGCTCAGAGTACAGTATCTGTGAGGGGTTGCAGTGTTGTGGCACCAGCACCAGTGCCTAAGGCACAATTTTTCAGCCCCTGTTGGGGCGTGTAATTACAATTTTTAGGCAATGCTTTGCAACAGGTCTCATTGCTGTGCTCAGAGTACAGTATCTGTGAGGGGTTGCAGTGTTGTGGCACCAGCACCAGTGCCTAAGGCACAATTTTTCAGCCCCTGTATAACAGGGGCGTGTAATTACAATTTTTTAAAAAGATGCTTCGCAACAGGTGTGACTGCTGTGCTCCAAGTACAGTATCTGTGAGGGGTTGCAGTGTTGTGGCACCAGCACCAATGCCTAAGGCACAATTTTTCAGCCCCTGTTTAACAGGGGCGTGTAATTACAAATCTTGATCTAATAGTTCACAGCAGGGCCCATTCCTGCGCCCACCAAGAGTAACTATGAGGGCCTACAGTCTTGTGGCAACACCGTCCACCACCACCACCACCACCAAAGGCCCAATTTTTCTGCCCTGTTCAACAGGTGCATGCAATTACAAATCTTGATCTAATAACTCACAGCAGGGCCCATTCCTGCACCCACCAAGAGTAACTGTGAGGGCTTACAGTCTTGTGGCAACACCGTCCACCACCACCACCACCACCACCAAAGGCCCAATTTTTCTGCCCGGTTCAACAGGTGCATGCAAGTACAAATCTTGATCTATTAACTCACAGCAGGGCCCATTCCTGTGCCCACCAGTCTTGTGGCCACACCAACATCTAATAGGGCAAATTTCTGCAGAGTATATACGGCAGGCCCCTACTTTCAAACATCCAACTTACAAACGACTCCTACTTGCAAACGGCAAGAGAAAACAGGAAGTGAGAGGAAATCTACCCCTAGGAAGGAAAATTCTATCCTGTTAGATTTAATTTGGGAAAAAGGTATCTCCTCTCTACTGATGCTTTATCACCAATCCTTGTTTCAATTAAAACCCCACTTTTCCAAAAACATTTGTCATTGGGACGGAAAGTGAGGTGACATGTTCTGAACAGATGTGCAAAGACAGCAAATGTTACAGGGGTGATAACCCCTTCCTATGTTCTCCAAAAAGCTTAAAAATTTATTTTTTTGGGATGTAGCTACACTTCATAATGTACCTGTTCAGATTCTACTTAAGAACAAACCTACAGTCCATGTCTTGTTTGCACCACCTATATACTGCTGTTCAGAGTATATAGGGTTGTAGGTATAGGGTTTTATTTTGGGTGCAGGGTCCCCCTTAGTATCCATACAAGACCCAAAGGGGCTGGGGTGGGGGGGGGGTGATGGGGTAGCCATGCCATTTTTCTCAAGGATTTTCAGCCATATGGCGGCCAGGACAAGACATGACATTAAAGCCGCAAGTGGTTTTAAATGGCTTCTTTTTTTCCTTTACAAATGTCATTTTGTGCAAGGACAGTTCTAAACACGGGAAACACATGCCACTTCACAGGCATACTTTAGACACCCCCCAGGTACCATATTTAAAGGAAAATTTCACTTTTTTTTTTTTCACTTTATGCATCATTAAAATGACTGCTCCCGAAAAAACTTTAGTTTTTAAAATTTCTTTTTGCATTGATATATGTCCCCTGGGGCAGGACCCGGGTCCCCAAACCTGTTTTATAACATTAACATGCATATTGGCCGTTGTAATTAGCAATTTTGATTTCGAACGTTCGCGTCCATTATAACGAATAGGGTTCGAAAATTCGCGCGAACTTTCGGTCCGTTCGAAGGTTCTGGTGCGAACCGAACCCGGGGGTGTTCGGCTCATCCCTATTCTTGAGGTGCTAAAATGGCAGGGCAGTACAAAACCCCCCCAAATGACCCCATTTTGGAAAGTAGACACCCCAAGGAAATTGCTGAGAGGCATGTTGAGCCCATTGAATATTTTTTATTTTTTGTCCCAAGTGATTGAATAATGACAAAAAATAAATAAAAAAATTACAAAAAGTTGTCACTAAATGATATATTGCTCACACATACCATGGTTATATGTGGAATTGCACCCCAAAATACATTCTGCTGCTTCTCTTGAGTACGGCGATACCACATGTGTGGGACTTTTTAGGAGCCTAGCCACGTACGGGACCCCGGAAACCAAGCACCGCCTTCAGGATTTCTAAGGGCGCAAATTTTTGATTTCACTCCTCACTACCTATCACAGTTTCGAAGGCCATAAAATGCCAAAATAGCACAAAACCCCCCCCCAAATGACCCAATTTTGGAAAGTAGACACCCCAAGCTATTTACTGAGAGGCATGTTCAGTACATGGAATATTTTATATTTTGCCACAAGTTGCGGGAATATGACAAACTTTTTTTTTTTGCACAAAGTTGTCATTAAATGATATATTGCTCACACATGCCATGGGCATATGTGAAATTACACCCCAAAATACATTCTGCTGCTTCTCTTGAGTACGGGGATACCACGTGTGTGGGACTTTTTGGGAGCCTAGTCGCGTACGGGACCCCAAAAACCAAGCACCGCCTTCAAGGTTTCTAAGGGCATAAATTTTTGATTTCACTCCTCACTACCTATCACAGTTTTGAAGGCCATAAAATGCCAAGATGACACAAAACCCCCCCAAATTACCCCATTTTGGAAAGTAGACACCCCAAGCTATTTGCTGAGAGGCATTTTGAGCCCATTGAATATTTTTTTTTTGTCCCAAATGATTGAATAATGACAAAAAGAAAAAAAAATGTACAAAAAGTTGTCACTAAATGATATATTGCTCACACATGCCATGGTTATATATGGAATTGCACCCCAAAATACATTTGGCTGCTTCTCCTGAGTACGGGGATACCACATGTGTGGGACTTTTTGGGAGCCTAGCCGCGTACGGGACCCTGAAACCAAGCACCGCCTTCAGGATTTCTAAGGGCACAAATTTTTGATTTCACTCCTCACTACCTATCACAGTTTTGAAGGCCATAAAATGCCAAGATAGCCCAAAACCCCCACAAATGACCCCATTTTGGAAAGTAGACACCCCAAGCTATTTGCTGAGAGGCATGGTGAGTATTTTACAGCTCTCATTTGTTTTTGAAAATGAAGAAAGACATTTTTTTTTTTTTTTTTTTAAATTTTCAAAACTTTGTGACAAAAAGCGAGATCTGCAAAATACTCAACATACCTCTCAGCAAATAGCTTGGGGTGTCTATTTTCCAAAATGGGGTCATTTGGGGGGGTTTTGTGGCATCTGGGCATTCCATGGCCTCCGAAACTGTGATAGGCAGTGAGGAGTGAAATCAAAAATTTACACCCATAGAAATCCTGAAGGCGGTGCTTGGTTTTCGGGGTCCTGTACGCGGCTAGGCTCCCAAAATGTCTCACACATGTGGTATCCCCGTACTCAGGAGAAGAAACAGAATGTATTTTGGGGTGCAATTCCACATATAACCATGGCATGTTTGAGAAATATATAATTTAGTGACAACTTTTTGTACATTTTTTTTTTTTTTGTCATTATTAAATCACTTGAGACAAAAAAAAAAAATATTCAATGGGCTCAACATGCCTCTCAGAAAATAGCTTGAGGTGTCTACTTTCCAAAATGGGGTCATTTGGGGGGGTTTTGAACTGTCCTGGCATTTTATGCACAACATTAGGAAGCTTATGTCACACTTCATCCACTCTTCTAACCACTTGAAGACAAAGCCCTTTCTGACACTTTTGGTTTACATGAAAACATTTTTTTTTTGCAAGAAAATTATGTTGAACCCCCAAACATTATATATTTTTTTAAAGCAAAGGCCCTACAGATTAAAATAGTGGGTGTTGCATTTTTTTTTCCACACAGTATTTGCGCAGCGATTTTTCAAACACATTTTTTGGGGGAAAAACACACTTTTTTATTTTTAATGCACTAAAAAACACTATATTGCCCAAATGTTTGATGAAATAAAAAAGATGATCTTAGGCCGAGTACATGGATACCAAACACGACATGCTTTAAAATTGCGCACAAACGCGCAGCGGCGACAAACTACATTCATTTTTAAAAGCATTTAAAAGCCTTTACAGGTTACCACGTTAGATTTACAGAGGAGGTCTACCGCTAAAATTACTGCCCTCAATCTGACCTTCGCAGTGATACCTCACATGCATGATGCAATTGCTGTTTACATATGACGCTAGACCGACGCTTGCGTTCGCCTTTGCGCAAGAGCAGGGGGGGACAGCGTTTTTTTGTTTATTATTATTTATTTTGCTTTTTTATTTTATTTTTAAACTGTTCCTTCCATATTTTTTTTTTTACCATTTTTATTGTTATCTCAGGGAATGTAAATATCCCCTATGATAGCAATAAGTAGTGACAGGTACTCTTTTTTTGAAAAAAATTGGGGGGTTAGACCCTAGATCTTTTCTCTGCCCTCAAAGAATCTGACCACACCAAGATCGGTGTGATAAAATGCTTTCCCAATTTCCCAATGGCGCTGTTTATATCCGGGGGGGGCATTCCCTCCCACTGCTTGTAAAAGCAGTCTAGAGGCTAATTATCTGCTAGAATTGCTTTTACATGAAAGCCGGCCACTGGCTGAAAAGAATGATACCAAGATGATACCTAAACCTGCAGGCATCATTCTGGTATAAACATTCAAATTCCAGCAACATACCAGTACGTTCCTGGTCCTTGTTGGACATGTATTGTAATCTTTTTTTTCATGCAGCCTGTTGGCTGAACGAAAGAAAGAGATTGATCGGTGGGTATACCCACCATTAGAATAACTCCCTTCATCCACCCACTTCTAATGATGGGCATACATGCACCATTTATATATGCCGAAGCATGGGGGCATCCTCCCGCAAAAAAGTTATGCCGCGTACACATGGTCAGACTTTTCCACGGGCAAGCCTCCGTCGGAATTTCGACCGTATGTACGCGGCATTAGGAGCAAAATCGCTCCTCCGCCACCTGCTGCCCCCATGCTTCGGCATATATGCTCTTTTTTTAACTGTGGTGGTGAAATCACCTCCTACAGCGTTGGAGTCACGGCTTTATGTATCGTGGGAGCAAACGCTGTTGCTGTCCAGATAAATAGATCCGCGCTGCAACTGAATGGTGTACCTGCTAAGCAAATGATGGTTAACATTAAAACAAAGTAACATTACAGTACAACAGTAAGACCTTACCATACCATACCTGCAAAGCAAATACCAAAACAAAACCTAGTAAAAAATAAAAAAAATTTTTAACGCAACCTGTGCCTAAAATATATATATGCCGAAGCATGGGGGCATCCTCCCGCAAAAAAGTTATGCCGCGTACACACGGTCGGACTTTTCCACGGGCAAGCCTTCATCATAATTTCGACCGTATGCACGCGACATAAAAGGTTATGCCGCGTACACATGGTCGGACTTTTCCACGGGCAAGCCTCCGTCGGAATTTCGACCAGATATATACGGCATTAGGAGCAAAATCGCTCCTCCGCCCCTGCTGCCCCCATGCTTCGGCATATATGCTCTCTTTTTTAACTGTGGTGGTGAAATCACCTCCTACAGCGTTGGAGTCACGGCTTTATGTATCGTGGGAGCAAACGCTGTTGCTGTCAAGATAAATAGATCCGCGCTGCAATTGAATGGTGTACCTGCTAAGCAAATGATGGTTAACATTAAAACAAAGTAACATTACAGTACAACAGTAAGACCTTACCATACCATACCTGTAAAGCAAATACCAAAACAAAACCTAGTAAAAAATAAAACATTTTTTTAACGCAACCTGTGCCTAAAATATATATATGCCGAAGCATGGGGGCATCCTCCCGCAAAAAAGTTATGCCGCGTACACACGGTCGGACTTTTCCACGGGCAAGCCTTCGTCGTAATTTCGACCGTATGCATGCGACATAAAAGGTTATGCCGCGTACACATGGTCGGACTTTTCCACGGGCAAGCCTCCGTCGGAATTTCGACCGTATACACGCGGCATTAGGAGCAAAATCGCTCCTCCGCCCCTGCTGCCCCCATGCTTCAGCATATATGCTCTTTTTTTTAACTGTGGTGGTGAAATCACCTCCTACAGCGTTGGAGTCACGGCTTTATGTATCGTGGGAGCAAACGCTGTTGCTGTCAAGATAAATAGATCCGCGCTGCAACTGAATGGCGTACCTGCTAAGCAAATGATGGTTAACATTAAAACAAAGTAACATTACAGTATAACAGTAAGACCTTACCATACCTGCAAAGCAAATACCAAAACAAAACCTAGTAAAAAATGTAAAAAAAATTTAACGCAACCTGTGCCTAAAATATATATATGCCGAAGCATGGGGGCATCCTCCCGCAAAAAAGTTATGCCGCGTACACACGGTCGGACTTTTCCACGGGCAAGCCTCCATCGGAATTTCGACCGTATGTACACTGCATTAGGAGCAAAATCGCTCCCCCGCCCCTGCTGCCCCCATGCTTCAGCATATATGCTCTTTTTTTTTAACTGTGGTGGTGAAATCACCTCCTACAGCACTGGAGTCACGACTTTATGTATCGTGGGAGCAAACGCTGTTGCTGTCAAGATAAATAATTCCGCGCTGCAGTTGAATGGTGCACCTGAACACAAAAAATTACATACCTGAAAAGCAAGCATGATAAAACATTGCAGAATAGAATACAGTAAAAAAGAGCATAACAATAGAGAGAAAATAGAGAGAGAGAGAGAACAATAAAACAACAACTATTTTTGTTTTTTTTATTTTATATTTTTTTGTGTTTTGTTTTTTAAGTTTTTTTTTTCTTTTTTACACTTTTTTTTGTAACTTTAACAACTGTAATGGTTCGGGTCTCTCAAAATGTAATGGCATCTTGGGAGACCCTGTGTAAGTGTGTCCTAGTCTGTGAAATGCTGTACCCTACGCTAAAACTTCACTTTTGAGTGGTAGCGTTCAAAACATTCACCAAGGTAAAGACCAGGCTTGTCAGGACAGAGTGGACAATAATGACGGGTGTCACGCCTAAATCCACGCTTGCTACAGACACAACATCTTTTTTGGGGGGCTCGTTGGGTAGGGGTACTCGGGAGGACATACGTATAATGCCTCTCATGCAGCCGGCTTACTGCATTTGGTTGGGGATGGTGAGGTGCAGAACCGCCTGGATACAGGAGTTCTGTGACTATCTCATTCTGGAATTTTAGAAGAGATAAAGTCCCGCCTGAAGCTCTGTATAGCACATGAGCATTCAGCAAAGCCAATTGGAATAAGGATAGAGACACTTTTTTGTACCAGCGTCTCGTCTTACGGTCAATTAGATACGGCGCCAACAACTGGTCGTTGAGGTCCACCCCTCCCATATTTTGGTTATATTCGTGGACACAGAGGGGTTTCTCCACAACACCAGTCGCCGTACGAATTTGGACTTTCGTGTCTGCATGAAGGGAGGTAAGAAGGAAAACATTCTTATTGTCCCTCCACTTCATAGCGAGCAAGTTATTACACTTCAAGCAGGCTCTCTCCCCCAGCCTAAGACGGGCATCTACAAGCCGCTGGGGAAAGCCCCGGCGATTAGGTCGCACGGTGCCACATGCTCCAATCTGATGATCAAACAAGTGACTAAACAGTGGCACGCTCGTGTAATAATTGTCCACATACAAGTGGTACCCTTTCCGAATAAGGGTGACACCAAGTTCCACACTATCTTGCCAGCGCTCCCTATGTAATCCGGGCAGTTGACCGGCTCAACCTGACTGTCTTTTCCCTCATAAACCGTAAAGCTCCATACATAGCCTGTTGCCCTGTCACAGAACTTATAGAGCTTGACCCCGTATCTGGCACGCTTGCTGGGAAGGTACTGCTTGAAAGCCAAGCGGCCAGAAAATTTAATCAGGGACTCATCAACGCAGACAACTTGATCGGGAATAAACAAGGCTGCAAAACGTTCGTTGAAGTGGTTTATGAGGGGCCGAATTTTATAGAGCCGGTCGTATTCAGGATCTCCACGTGGACAACAAAGTTCATTGTCGTTGAAGTGCATGAACCGCAAAATCTGCTTGTATCGTTTCCTGGGCATGGAGGCAGAGAACACGGGCATGTGGTCAATTGGGTGCGTGGACCAATAAGCACGCAATGATGGGAATTTATGTGTGCCCATGTTGAGGGAAAGGCCCAGAAAGGTCTTAAATTCGGAAACCGTAATTGGTTTCCAATCTTTGGCAATGGAAGGCAACTGGGGGTTAGCGGCGATGAATTGACCAGCATATAAATTACTCTGGTCCACAATAGATCTATAGAGATCTTCCGTGAAAAACAGCGAATAAAAATCAATTGGCATAAAATCAGCTGTTTCCACCTGAATACCGGGTTGGGCAGTGAATGGGGGAAGTACGGGTTCTGCAGAAGTGGTGGGGACCCAATCAGGATAGGAGAATTCTGCAGGAAGGGCACTATGGGCACGACGGGCCTGCCTTTGTCTTCTTGGTGGCAGCGGGACACTACTTGTGCTTGCCACCTCGCCAGCTTGAACTGCATTTATGGGACTCGCCACGTCACCACGTGATACTGCAGTGCTGGATGTACGCCCAGGCTGTACTAGGCCGCTGGTGCTTGCCAATTCACCAGAAGGAATAGCGGTGCTAGTACTACTCTGCTCCATGATACGAGAGCCCTGCGGTTCTTGCTCCTCAACAACCTCAGAAGATCGGGATCGGGTACGCCTGACCTTAGCAAGGACCTCAACTTTGTCGTCAGAGCTATCTGACGAGGAGCCGCTGACTTCACTGTCTTCTACGGGAAGGTATTCTGAGCCTGAATCTGACAGATGCGTGACCTCCTCTTCACTATCTGTCACGCTCAGAATCTCATAGGCCTCTTTACTAGTGTACCTTCGTCTTGCCATTTTGGGCTCTAAATTTAGGGGTACACTAGTAAGATTCACAGGAAAAAAAAGCACCTGACTGTCAGCAAATGTATCAAATGCTACCAAAAAAACTGTTAGCGATCACAGGGATCAGGACTGTCTCTGCGAACGCTGCAGTTATGTGTGTTGTGTTTGGTAAGTGACAGTGATCGATCGATACTGCACTTGGGTGGGCTGGGCTGGGCGGAGGGGCTAAACGCAGGTGCTAGCAGGTATCTGGGCTGATCCCGCTAACACTGCGTTTTTGGGAACCCCAAACCGCTGGGGACGCTAGTATAGATCTGTTCAGATACTATACCACTAAGGGAGGTGTATGCTTTGCGCGTGGGTGTTAGCGTTACTGGCACTAACCTGACGCTGCCTGGGGTGACGCAGACCCTCTCTGGCGCTAAAACCTAATTGATATCAGCCGCTGGGCGATCAGGGGGTTAAACCTTTATTGTGTTATATACGGCAGATGCCCTGATGCTATAAAAAGCAAACTAACCAACCAGCGTCACCCGTAAAACTTATATGGTGATCACTGGTGAAAGGGTTAACTAGGGGCAATCAGGGGGTTAAAACCTTTATTAGGTTATATATGGGGGTACCCGACGCTATATAAAAACCTGACGGGTAACCTAAATAACTAACCGGCTAACCAGTGTCACCAGTAAAACTTATACGGTGATCACTGGTGAAAGGGTTAACTCTAGGGGCAATCAGGGGGTTAAAATAATATTTGGGGGTACCTGACACAATAAAAACCTGCGGCGAAAATAAAAATAAATAACTGGCTATCTAGGGCACCACCGGCACTAAATACAGCGATCGGGAATACGATCGCTTAGTGACGCTGGCGTTAGGGGGTGAAAGGGTTACCTGGGGGCGATCAAGGGGTTAAACCTTTATTAGGGGGGGTTAGGGGGCTACCCTGGACCTAAAGGGGCCTAAACCTAACTGCCCTGCAACTTTTTACTGTCACAAATGACACTGATTGCAGTGATCAGTAAAAAAATGACCACTGCAAACGGTGCACTGTGACTGGGGGTACTGGGGGTGATCTGGGGGGTGATCTGGGGGTGACTGGGGGGTGTAAGTGTGCCTACGTGTACTGGTGTCAGTGGGCTGTTGGTGCACTTACTGTGAGATGTCTTCACTCCTCACGCCGGATCGAAAAGACCGACACGAGGAGAGATGACATCACTTCCTCTGCCTGTGTTTACATTACACAGGCAGAGGAAGGTTTTCATTCGCCGGGAGCGATCGCGAGGGGGTGGCCGGAATCGAACGGCCGTCCCCTCATCCCGGATCGCTCCCGAACACTTAACCACCGCTCACTGTAAAGAAGGGGGGTCCGATCAGACCCCCCAACTATACAAAGGCGATCACCTACATATACGTGATTGTGCCTGTCGGTGCCATTCTGCCGACGTATATTTACAGTGGGTGGTCGTTAAGTGGTTAAAGCCGCAAGCAGTTTTAAATGGCTTTTTTTCCTTTAGAAATGTAATTTTGTGCAGGGACAGTTCTAAACACGGGAAACACGTGGCACTTCACAGGCATACTTTAGACACCCCCCAGGTACGATATTTAAAGGAATATTTGAATTAAAATGACTGCTCCCGAAAAACGGACGTTTTTAAAACTTCTTTTTGCATTGATACATGTCCCCTGGTGCAGAATCCGGGTTCCCAAACCCTTTTTAGGACAATAACATGCATAATAGTCGTTATAATTAGCACTTTAGATTTCGAACGTTCGCATCCATTGTATTTAATAGGGTTCTAACGTTTGTGCGAACTTTCGGTCCGTTCGCGGGTTCTGGTGCAAACCAAACCCGGGGGTGTTCGGCTCATCACTACTCGCGTGGCCAAAACATCAGCCGCTTGGGCACCACGTGCTTGACCAGACATATGTCGACCTGCCATGCAGTTAGTTGGCAAGCTTACCTAAAAGACCCACACCAAAGAACAAAGCGGACCTCTCCTTGCTCCTCATCAGCTGGGATCTCCAACCCCACTATACCTTCAGTCCTCTCTGAAACCTGCACTGAGAGGAATGAAGGTGTAGAATTAGGTGTGTCACAGCCAAGTACTTGCGGGCACAATGCTAGCAGTACACCGACGTCCGATTGTACCAGGCAAATTTCCCTGCCCCAGCTGCTGCACCGCCGAAAGAAGTTCGCTCCCAGCCATCCACATGCCCAGTGGTTGAATGCTAGCTTGGCTAAATTGCTAGCACTTCAACTGCTGCATTTTCAGTTGGTAGACTCGGCCCCCTTCCGTGAGTTTGTGGAATGTGCGGTTCCTCAGTGGCAGGTTCCCAGATGCCACTTTTTCTCACGGAAGGCGATTCCGGCTCTCTACCGGCATGTGGAAGGCAATGTCTTGGCTTCGCTGGACAGGGCGGTCAGCGGTAAGGTGCATATTACCGCTGACTCATGGTCCAGCAGGCATGGACATGGACGTTACCTATCTTTCACGGCGCATTGGGCGACTCTGCTGGCAGCTGGGAAGGATGCAGGACAAGGTGCAGTAGTGTTGGAGGTTGTTCCACCACCACGCCTCCAAAATGTTACTACTGGTTGTGACACACCTCTCTCCTCCACCCCCTCCTCTTCTTCTTCCTCCATGGCCTCTTCCTGTGCTGATTTGTCCTCGGAAAAAGCTGTGCTCCGTAGGCATTCAAGGGGCTACGCAAGTACGCAGGCAAAAAGATGCCATGCGGTGCTTGAGCTGGTGTGCTTGGGGGACAGGAGCCACACTGGGGCAGAGGTTCTGTCTGCTCTGCAGGGGCAGGCCGAGAGGTGGTTGACGCCATGCCAGCTTAAGCCAGGAAAGGTGGTTTCCGACAATGGCACCAACCTCCTCTCCGCCCTCCGACAGGGACAACTGACCCATGTGCCCTGTTTGGCTCACGTCCTTAACTTGGTGGTGCAGCGGTTCTTGCGCAGGTACCCGGTGTCAGGGACCTGCCAGAAATCAAAGACAGTTCTTGCTTCCCTCGGTACCTGTACGTCGGCACGCGCCGGGTGTGTGCGTGCGTGCGCGCTAAACGATATGGCGCCATTAGGCCTTTAAAAGGCCAGCAGTTACAACAGTGCATTGCTGTCTGATCTGCAGCTTTCTAAACCTGAATACCTGCATACCTGCTACCTGTTACCAGTACCGACCCGGCTTGCTCGACCACCCTATATTTCTCCAACCCTGACCTCGGCTCGCCTTGACCCTGCTCTGTCTCTCACCTGCCTACCTGCTGCCAAACCTTGCTTGTGTTCCTGACTACGTCTAAGCCTGCTGATCCATACACCTGACTACCTGCTCTGACCCGGCTTGTCTGACCCTCCTGCTGTCTGCTGTTTGTGCGCCTAAACCAAGCTCATCTCACCTTGCTCCAGCTTCCGCTGTTCCAGTATCCACCAGCTCCCGGGTCGCTGACCCGCAACCACCTGCTCTGCTGCCTACAGATCCAGCCATCCCTGGAGGATCACCACCTTGCTACGGTGCCAACCACTACACCTACTGCAGGCACTCCTACCTCGCTCTCGAGGTCACTGTCCCCAATCCAGTGACTCCTGAGCCAGGGCTGTAAGAGAGGTCTCCTCCTACAAAGTCAGGCTCTACGACCAGGTACGTTCTGTACATAACACCCGGGCTTATAGGAGGTCCTGAAGCAGGCCAGGAAACTCTGTGGGCATTTCCGCCGGTCATATAATGCCAGTGCTCGGCTGGCTGAGCTGCAAAAGGATTACAACCTGCCCAAGAACCGCCTAAAATGTGACATGCCCACCAGGTGGAACTCTACGTTGGCCATGCTGCTGCGGCTGCACACACAGCAGAGGGCCATCAATCAGTATCTGTTGCAATTTGGCACCAGGACAGTGTCAGGGGAGCTTGTATTTTTTTCCCCACGCCAGTGGGCCATGATCAGGGATGCATGCACTGTCCTGGCACCATTTGAGGATGGTGAGCAGTGGCTGTGCATGCATCAGTGACACTGTCCCTCTTGTCCACCTGTTGGAGCACACGCTGCAAGGAATAATGGACAGGGCACTTGAGGCAGAACAGAGGCAGGAAGAGGAGGACTTCCTTACCTCTCAAGGCCCCCTTTATCCAGTCAGTGTTCCTGCTGGCCCGGCTATCACACAGGAAGAGGACGAGGAGAAGGAGGAGAATTGTGTCAGCATGGAGGTGGAGACTAGCACTCAGCATCAGCAGCTGTCTTCAAGGGATCAATTACAGTCCCAAGACACCCATGGACTTGTACGTGGCTGGGAGGAGGTGGCTGAGGATCATGTCATCCTCAGTGACTAAGAGGACTCTGCACCAAATGCCTCAGCAAACCTATGATGCATGGCCTCCCTGATCCTGCAAAGCCTGCGGAAGGATCCTCGTATTCGTGCGATCAAGGAGAGGGATCATTACTGGCTGGCAACCCTCCTTGATCCACGTTACAAGGGTAAGGTTGCGGACCTTATCTTGCCGTCGCAGAGGGAGCAGAGGATGAAGCATCTTTGGGAGGCTATGCAGAAATGTCTGTGCAACGCATTCCCAGAGACTGGGAGGTTACAAATTCCTGGTCCTGGACAACGTGTTGCTGAGGCTTCGGTCAGTCAAAGAAGGAGGGGTGGAGAAGGTGGCCGTCTGACCGATGCGTTCAGACAATTTTTTAGTACGCAGCCCCAAGGTATGATCGGTTCCAGCAACCAGCGTCTGGTTTACATGGTGCAGGAATACCTAGGGGCAAGATCAGACTTCGACAACTTTCCCACCGAAAATCCTCTGGGTTACTGGGTCTTGAGGATGGATCACTGGCCTGAGCTTGCACACTATGCAATTGAGCTACTGGCCTGTCCTGCATCCAGCGTTCTTTCGGAACGCACATTCAGTGCTGCTGGGGGCTTTGTAACCGATCACAGGGTGCGCCTGTCCACCGACTCGGTCGATCGACTGAACTTCATAAAAATGAATCAGTCTTGGATCACCACCAGCTACCAAGCACCTGATGCTGATGTAACCGAATATTTTTTTTTTTAAATGTCAGATCCCTTCAAGGCTGCCTATGCTGAGGGACTATCCTGTTATGCTGAGTGACTATCCTCTTCCTCCTCAATGATCATGCTGATAGCTTGAAAGAACATTTTTGGTTCTGGGCACCGCCACCAGTGGCTAAGGCCCAATTTTTCAGCCCCTGTTTATCAGGGGCGTGTATTTACAATTTTTGATGCAATGCTTTGCAGCAGGGCTCATTGCTGCACTCCAACTACAGTTTCTGTGAGGGGTTGCAGTGTTGTGGCACCAGCACCAGTGCCTAAGGCCCAATTTTTCAGCCCCTGTTTAACAGGGGCATGTAAATACAATTTTTGATGCAATACTTTGCAGCAGAGCTCATTCCTGCGCTCCTAATAGAGTATCTGGGAGGGGTTGCAGTGTTGTGGCACCAGTGCTTAAGGCCCAATTTTTCTGCCCCTGTTCAACAGGGGCATGTAATTACAATTCTTGATCTAATATTTCACAGCAGGGCCCATTCCTGCACCCACCAAGAGTAACTGTGAGGGCTTACAGTGTTGTGGCAACACCACCACCACCACCAAAGGCCCAATTTTTCTGCCCCTGTTCAACAGGGGCATGTAATTACAATTCTTGATCTAATATTTCACAGCTGGGCCCATTCCTGCACCCACCAAGAGTAACTGTGAGGACTTACAGTGTTGTGGCACCAGCACCACCACCAAAGGCCCAATTTTTCCTACCACTGTTCAACAATGGCATGTTATTACAATTCTTGATATAATAGTTCACAGCAGGGCGTTCCAGCGCCCACCAAGAGTAACTGTGAGGGCTTACAGTGTTGTGGCAACACCAAATTTCTGCAGAGTATATACGGCAGGCCCCTACTTTCAAACATCCAACTTACAAACGACTCCTACTTGCAAACGGAAGGAGACAGCAGGAAGTGAGAGGAAATCTACCCCTAGGAAGGGAAATTCTCTCCTGTAAGAGTTAATATGGGAAAAAGGTGTCTCCTCTCCACTGATGCTTTTATCACCAATCCTTGTTTCAATAAAAAAAACAAATTTTCTAAAAACATTTGTCATTGGGATGGAAAGTGAGGTGAAATGTTCTGAACAGGTGCACAGACAGCAAAACAAATGTTACAGGGGTGATAACTCTTCCCTATGTTTTCCAAAAAGCTTAAAAATAGATTTTTTAGCTGGAGCTACATTTAAAAAATTTACCTGTTTCAAATTACAAACAGGTTCTACTTAAGAACAAACTGTCTTGTTGTTGTTGTTGTTGTTTGCACCGCCTGTATACTGCTGTTCAGAGTATATAGGGCCTTTTTTTAATTTGGGTGCGGGGTTCCCCTTAATATCCATACAAGACCCAAAGGGTCTGGTAGTGGGCTGGGGGGGGGGGGGTACCCATGTCATTTTTCTAAATGATTTTCATCCATATTGCCGGGACCAGACATTACATTAAAGCCGCAAGCAGTTTTAAATGACTTTATTTCTTTTAGAAATGTCATTTTGTGCAGGGACAATTCTAAACACGGGAAACATGCGCCACTTCACAGGCATACTTTAGACACCCCCCAGGTACTATATTCAAATGAATATTTCACTTTTTTTTCACTTTAAGCATCATTAAAATTACTGCTCCCAAAAAAACATCAGTTTTTAAAACTTTTTTTGCATTGATACATGTCCCCTGGGGCAGGACCCGGGTCCCCAAACCCTTTTTAGGACAATAACTTGCATATTAGCCGTTATAATTAGCACTTTTGATTTTGAACGTTCAAGTCCATTGTATTTAATAGTGTTCTAAAGTTTGCGCAAACTTTCGGTCCGTTCACAGGTTCTGGTGCGAACCGAACCGGGGGATGTTCGGCTCATCCCTAATGGTCACCTGAAATTAAAACTACAGAGTCTTGAAAGTCTGGTAAGCGTGCTTCTTGCCATCTGTATAACTGTCAATTTAGCTTTTGTTTTAGTTTCTTAAGTATAAAATATTGCAAATGTAGTAGAAAGAATACTAATAGCTGCAAAGTAACGCGTGTGTATGCACGTGTTTGTTTTCAAGTACATCTTTAGTTTTGCATACCTTCAATTGTAACAGCATTAATCTAAATCACACAACATTGTGACAGAAATATTCTATTGCATAAATTCAAACATTGTAATTGTAACACTGTGCGCCAAAGGTAAAAATTTTTAGAAGTGTTGAAAGTGTAAATATTAATCAGCCACTAGCTTTGTTTTGCTAAGGAACGGTACATATTTGTGCATACCTGAAATATGTTTCACCTAAGAAAGTCAACTCTAGAATAACAATATACAGGCTATAGAAATGTCATATCAACAACTGTTAAAAAATCTGTAACTTATTCATTATTTTGCATTATTTTGTGTGAATAGATTATATAATAGAGTCAGTGCATTCAAAACCTGAATTTCCCACACTGACTTTATTACCTCTTGGTAGCTTTCCTGGTGAGGTATCTGCACTGCTGTTAAAGTGTTACTAAACCCAGGAACCTGCATTCACTATATCTGGCCTCCCACAATACACAGAACATGGAAATGCTATTATTTTAGTAAATATAAATTGCTAAATACCTTTTCTCATCGGCAGTATATAGCAGTCTTGTGATTTCTATCAGTTCCTGGTGAAGCTTGTAGGAGGAGTTTTCATACTGCATTGAGCTGTCCTAAGAGGCTGCAGGGCTGCCAAAGACGTCATATGATGGCGGCCCGGAGGGACAAAGGGTTCCTGCCGCCATATGACAATGGGGAGGTAGGGAAGTGGTTAAAAAAACTAAAATTTTTACTCATCTAGGTGGATGCAGCATTGATCCGATGCTGCATCTGTCACCCAAGGGCTCTGCAGTGAGAACTGAGTGCTCAAAAACAGTTTTCCCTTAATTTTTACCTGGTGTTCCAGTCAGCAATACTCTTCCTGACCCCCTCTCAATCCCATAGGACCAGGTAACTATAAATTTTATCTTACTCACCCTGATGCCATTCTTTGAAACTATCCCCTAGGAAAAATTGGGGGGACCCCCTTATATTTTCATTGCACATCATGGTAACATACTGCACAGTATGAATTAACTTTGCAACACAGGAGAGGGTGCTGAAAACACAGAATTTGGGGGGCGTGGCTACCCGCTGAGCAAGATGGACGTGTAACTACACAGCTCCTGCACCGACCGGAATACTGAGCAGCATCCCCGCTATTCTGATAGCCTACAGCGCCCACAAATCTTACCAGATTGCCTTGCTAATAACACAGAATGTCTGGACCGACCCGCAAACGGAAAGAGTTTCATCAGCCTAAAAAACTGACAGATTTCTTCACGCTGCCGAATATCCAAGATGGCGCCCGCGCGATTATTCAGGGAACATCTGCGGCCTATACAGATCTTCCGGACGCTGGTGGACTGGAAATATCTTCACATCCTCACTCCCCTGATGCCTCTCCATCATCCCTCACTTCCTCCGCCGGCAACAGCCCTGCTAAATCGCGGATGCGACTGGATGCAGATTCGGCAGCAAACGAGGTGAGCCCTATATCTGATCACATCCCAGCCTCTCCATCCCCCATCGCGGCCTTCCCCACCACAGACCAGCCTGTACTAGACACTACCATGAAGGAGATGCTCATCTCCCTTCACAGATCCCTTCATAATGACATCTCCACCATGTTCACCAGATTCTCATCACAAATGCACTGTATGGGACAGAAAATGCACCTAGTAGAAAAACAAATGGGGCAGATGACTGAAACCGTAAATGACCTTGTAGATGCCCATGACCATACTCAAGAAGAACAGCAATGGATGAGGGCCAAGATGGCGGACCTCGAGGACAGGTCCCGCCGTAATAATGTAAAACTCAGAGGGATCCCTGAATCAGTACTGCCGCATGACCTTAACGCATACGCCAGGAAATTGATTTCCACGATCTTACCAGATCTCACCCCCATGGAAACTATCATTGATCGAATCCACCGCCTTCCCAAACCCCCGCACCTCCAAGCGGAAGTGCCACGAGATGTCCTTATGAGGATACACTTTTTTCACGCCAAAGATCAGCTCCTCCTAAAGTCGAGACACCTCGGTCAACTTCCAGCCCCATACACCAATATCCAACTGTACGCTGACCTTTCACAGCATACCCGCCAGATGAGGAGACAACTTAACACCATTACAAAACCGCTTAACAACCACAAGATTCCCTATCAATGGGGCTTCCCTACTAAGATCATAATCACCAAAAATGGGGTTAAACACCACATCTCCACAATAGAAGAAGGCCTCAAACTACTCAACCTGTGGGGAATTATCCCTGAACCTCCTCTACCAGCACAACCCAGCCGCAGGAGGAACACCCAATCCTCTGATGAACGCCGCTTTGGCGGTATGCATTGACCCCACTAAGAATGGCGGGGTTACACATGACCCATATTTTCAAAGCCTCCGGCCGAATGCCTTGCTCGGTGCTAATTGCTCCACGAACTCACACCCCACAACAACACAGCAGTCCCGTTTTTGATTGACTGCTGTCAGTTTTGCTGTATTCCTGTTTACCCCTCTCTGCGCGCTCCCGTTTATATCTTTTGTTTTTCTTTTTCCGGTTTTCTTATCCCTTATCCTTTCCCCCCGAGAGCACACAACAGTCCGGACAAGTGCACCTAACCCTCTGGAACCTCCTGAGTAGCCGAACGTGTCCACAAAACTGTGAGTAATACTTACCTTCTTTAGACATCTACACTTAAATCCAAAATGCCAAAATTCCTATCACTCAACGCCAAAGGATTGAATCATCCAGCGAAAAGAGCTTCTCTGTGGCGCACTGCACAAAAGTCTAAATGTGACGTTTTATGTGTTCAAGAAACACACTTTAAAAAATCTGCAGAACCGCATTGTACCAACAAAAATTTTAGCCACATCTACCAAGCCCCAGGTCCCACCAAGAAGAATGGAGTTATGATAGCAATCAAAAACTCAATAAACTTCATACTCCATGACAGTTTAAATGACAGGGATGGGAGATACCTAGCTCTGGACTGTACAATGGACAATACCAGATACACTATTGTCAATGTGTACGCGCCCAATACCAGACAAATCAGATTCCTTTCGAAACTGATGTCCACAATCACCAAATTTCGCCAAGGTAATCTCATCATATGTGGAGACTTCAACATTGCTCCAGACAACTCCTTGGACACCTCTTCCTGCAATAGGAGCCGTGTCTCGCCTATGGGACATTTCCTCAGGAACAATGATCTGTACGATGTGTGGAGATGCCATCACACCTCGGAACGAGACTACTCATTCTTCTCCCACAGGCACAATTCCTATACCAGGATTGACTACTTTCTTGTTGACAAATGGACTCTGCCCAAAATATCTGAATCATCTATTGACACGATCACATGGTCGGACCATGCACCTGTATCGATCGTCATTGATACTTTACCATCTTCCCCACGTACGAAAATCTGGAGAACCAACGCCTCGATCCTACAATCACCCGAACACTCAACCTACATTAGTAAACATTTGGAAGAATTCTTTGATCTAAACCAAGGCTCCACATCAAACAACACTATACTTTGGAATGCCCATAAGGCATTTGTTAGGGGGATTCTTATCCAAATTGGAGCTAGAGAGAAGAGGAGGAGATCACAGCGTCTTGACACCCTCACTTCCCAAATTAAAAATACTGAAGCCCAGAACCAGAAACATCCTGACACTAAACATAAGGAACAGTTAGTACTTCTCAGACAGGAACTTAGAAACGTATTATTAGAATCCTATAATAGAGCTCAAAAACGATTTAAAGCTAATTACTATTCCACAGGTAATAAAGCTGGGAAAGCCATGGCGCTTAGAATTAAAGGCCACCACACTAAAACTAAAATCTCCCATCTTTATCATCCCTCTACTAAACAAAAACTGATAGACCCCCAAGCCATAGCAGATGCGTTTAGCCACTACTACAAGACACTGTATAATCTGAAAGATGATACTACTATTGCCCAACCATCCATAGAAGATATAGAATCTTTCTTGCACGAAATTAATCTTCCCACTGTATCCCCTGACCAATTATTAACGCTGAATGCCCCATTCACGCCACTAGAAATTCTAGATGTAATTGCATCCCTCCCATCCAACAAATCCCCTGGTCCTGACGGCCTCACCGGGGAATATTATAAACGATTCAGCAATGTTCTAGCACCATTCTTGTCGCAAATGTGTAATGAAGCTGCCTCCTCCTCTTCTCTCCCACAGGAAATGTTAAATGCCTTAATAATTACCCTGCCAAAGCCGGGGAAGGAACCTACCTCACCACAAAATTTCCGTCCTATTTCGCTCCTCAATATTGACACGAAAATTTATGCTAAGCTCATAGCAATGAGGTTAGTAAACATTATGCCATCACTGATCCACCCGGATCAATCTGGATTCACGAAAGGCAGGGAAACATTTGACGCAACCCGTAGAATCATTAATATAATCCACAACGCGGACGCGGCCAGAACGCCTTCTCTGCTTCTGTCACTGGATGCAGAGAAGGCGTTCGATAGAGTTAACTGGGCATATCTCCAAGCCACACTCCGAAAGTTTGGCCTTCAAGGGCACATTTTCTCTGCAATAATGGCCCTATACACAAAACCTTCAGCTCAGGTGTACACATCTGAAATGCTGTCTAAACCATTTCCGATCTCGAACGGAACCCGCCAAGGTTGCCCCCTTTCACCTCTTATTTTTAATCTAGTGATGGAACCCCTCGCCGAACATATTAGAGCAAACACTTCCATCTCTGGCTTTAAAATTGGTTCATTAGAACATAAGATAAATTTATTTGCCGACGACGTTATACTCATGGTCACCAACCCTATATCCTCCCTGGCTTCGGTACAATCTGTATTGCAAAAATTCAGTGATATTTCTTATTATAAGGTGAACGAAACAAAGTCCCACATTCTAGACCTTGGATTAGATGCTATCACCAGCAACCTCCTGCGGAATTTCTACCCATACCCATGGGCAGCCACAGGTATAACGTATCTGGGAATAACACTTACTAAATCTACCAAGACTCTTTTCAATAGTAACTACATTGAAGCTAAACAAATGCTGATTACAGAAACTACTAAACTATCAAGATTTGAATTTTCCTGGTCAGGTAGATTAGCTGCTTTTAAAATGCTCATTCTTCCTAGGCTGCTTTACATATTCCGCACTCTTCCTATTCCACTAACTTCCTCATACCTTAAATCTCTCCAATCCGTTATACAACAATTCATATGGCAAGGTAAAAAACCCAGATGTAGTCACCCTAAAGCCATTAAACACAAACTGGCAGGAGGAATGGGATACGTAGATATCAAGGATTACTACCTGGCTTCCATTTTGTCTCAAATGACAGAGTGGGTCGCCGATCGCCCAACCACATTATGGGGTAACATTGAAAATATTATGACCCCTGGTCATAACCTCAAAGATTGGCTATTCAGTTCCACAATAACCCAACCTCACCTCCACTTGTACTCACCGACTATCCGAGCATCGGTTCAGGCCTGGAAAACACTACACTCCACAAAATGGTATCATATACCTACCAAACGACTACAAATACCTGTCCAAACACTAAAACTATTATCGCCCGACCTGACTATACCCAAATGGATACTTAATCAAACAACAGACACCGCAGACCTTAGGACTAAGATTATACATAAAACCTTTGCCCAAATCCAATCTACATTACATGCACCAAATCTAGATTTCTTCAATTGCTATAGGATTCAACAATGTCTCGCAGCACACCCAAACTTAGAAGGAGAATTGCCACTCAAACTGTGGAACTACTTCTTCTACACTACTACACCTACCAAAGGCACTTCCCTAATCTATTCTACACTGCAGGGGAAAAATACCTTCCATAAATCCAAACCATACACGGACTGGGAAAGAGATTTGAACATACAGATTTCTGATCGACAATGGCAAACAGCCTTGAAGTCAATATATAAATCCACTAGCTGCACTTCTCTATGGGAATTAACTCATAAAATCCATCTAAGATGGTACCTGACACCACAGAGAATGGCCAAATTTCGATCCCACCCATCACCCGACTGCTGGAGGAATTGTAACCAGTTAGGTACTCTTCTCCACGTGTTCTGGTCATGCCCAGGATTAACAACACTGTGGACCGAAGTAGAACGCATCATACAAGATATATGCCATACTCCTTTTACACTTACTCCACAATTAGCTATACTGAATATAAATACCGAATTACTACCGCCACATTTCCGATTAATCATTACTCACATACTCCTAGCAACCAGACTACTCATAACCAGAAACTGGAAAACTAATGTCTCCCCAACTTCGAATGAAGTCATAGCCTTGGTCCACTCTCACTACGCTTATGAATCAATCTTTTCAAAGGGGAAGTCATCATATTCTAAAATCTATAATCTATGGCTCCCCTGGACTCAATGGTACGCTAAAAAGCTTACCTGATACACTCCTGATTAATAGACCTACCATATTGCTCTCTACTCCCCTCCCCTCCCCTCCCCTCATTCCTGTACCCCCTCCCACCCCCCCTTTTTTCTCCTTTCTCTTCTTTCTTTGTTTTGTTGTTTACTTTACCCTACTTTATTCTAGTTCTCACATCGTTCAAACAGTTGTATACGATGCTCTCTGAATGCATATGCATTCACATGTACACTCAAGATAGTATGAATACTTTAGACATGTACTATCTTATGCACAAACTCATACTTGACAGTCTACATTCTCCATTGTTGTTTCACTTCCATATCCCACCACAGGTTGTTAATAACGCTTTCGCTGTATGAGCTACTTCCTAAACCTTCACAGACACTGCTGGAGGGTGGAGTTTCGTTATTTACCCCTAGATGCAGAATGTTCCCATTAGGGGTGTCTAGGGTTTGGGGACCTCACAGACCACCTTACCTTCACCATCTATTATAGTCATGCAATTTAACAATTTTTGACAACTTGACATGATGTATATATTTATCAATATGTATCCAATATCAAGTGTGATGTATGACGCTATCTGTTCATTTTATTATCAATACTTTCAATAAAAACTATTGAAATAAAAAAAAAAACACAGAATTTGAAGTAGAAGCTTAAAGTTAAAGCTTGATTCCTTGTTCACATCAGGGTGATTTTTCCTGCACCTGTCATTGCACTGCAATGCATTACAATTGAAAGCATATTATTCACTATGGTGCCCAATCACATCAAAGCAAAATGCTGCAGTGTACCTTTTTAAAAGGTGCAGAATCTTTTTGAGCAGCATTGTGTGTTTTTGGCCCCATAGACTTCAATGGGAGCACACAAAAGATGCATGTGCATGTGTTTTTGATGCATTCTTTGGTACACTGGTCCAGAATTTTGTACTTAACAACCAGTCTCCTCCTGCTACAAAAGAAAGCATGCAGCATGAAAACACATTAAAAACATGCTACAAAATTACACTGAAAACACATGATTATGCAGAAGCACTGGTCTCAAACTAAGTTGAATGAATGATTTGCTTAAAGGGGTTGTAAAGGTTTGTTTTTTATTTTCTAAATAGGTTCCTTTAAGCTAGTGAATTGTTGGTTCACTTACCTTTTTCTTCGATTTCCCTTCTAAATGTTTTTTTTCTTTGTCTGAATTTCTCACTTCCTGTAAGCTTGCCCCCATCATCCGAGCCATTCTGGCTGGGGGTTAGTCAGCGTGCTCGCCCCCTCCCATGGGACTACATCCATGCGGGGAGACGAGCCATTCTGGCTTGCGGTTAGTCAGCATGCTCGCCCCCTCCCTTGGGACTACATCCCTGCGGGGAGACGCTGTGAACGTTCACAGTGTCTCCCCACAGGAATGTAGTCCCAAGGGAGGGGGTGACCCACCGTATTGCCATGAATGCAGCACCCACCGTATTGCCATGAATGCAGCACCCACTCCATTGCCATGAATGCAGCACCTACCACATTGCCATGAATGCAGCACCCACTGTATTGCCATGAATGCAGCACTCACCATATTGCCATGAATGCAGCACCCACCATATTGCCATGAATGCAGCACCCACCATATTGCCATGAATGCAGCACCCACCGTATTGCAATTTTCCATGAATGCAGCACCCACCGTATTGCCATGAATGCAGCACCAACTCCATTGCCATGAATGCAGCACCCACTCCATTGCCATCAATGCAGCACCCACTCCATTGCCATGAATGCAGCACCCACTCCATTGCCATCAATGCAGCACCCACTCCATTGCCATGAATGCAGCACCCACCATAGTGCCATGAATGCAGCACCCACTCCATTGCCATGAATGCAGCACCCACCGTATTGCCATGAATGGAGCACCCACTGTATTGCCATGAATGCAGCACCCACCGTATTGCCAAGAATGCAGTACCCACTGTATTGCCATGAATGCAGACCCGCCGTATTGCCATGAATGAAGCACCCACCATATTATCATGAATGCAGCACCCACTTCATTGCCATGAATGCAGCACCCACTCCATAACCATGAATGCAGCACCCAATCCATTGAAATGAATGCAGCACCCACTCCATTGCCATGAATGCAGCACCCACATTACCATTAATACAGCACCCACATTGACATGAATGCAAACTCACCATTGCCGTCAGTGCAGCCTGATTCATGTCCATCTGCAGCCTTGAGGAGACAGGGAGGGGGCGGGACGAGCGCCGACAGACATACAAGGAGAAACTCCTGTTTTCTCGGCTGCCTCTTTGATTGAAAGTCCCGCGTCCTATGATGGACAGAACAGTTGTCCAATGGCAGCGCAGGAGACGGGACTTCCTTTTACAAAGGACGCCGTGTAAAAAGGAAATACTCCTGTATCCTGTACGGCACTCGTCCCGTCCCCTCCAAGCCATTTATTTATTTTGTGGCCCCCGGCGCTCGGGGATTCGTTGGGGTCCACAAAAGATATACATGTCAAAATTACCAGGCGGGGCCATCTGAAACCGGACTGCGGGCCGCGATTGGCCCGCGGGCCGGACTTTAGACGTGCCTGCAGTAAACCAACGATGAAGCCGCTAGCACAAAAAAGGTGAATTTACAATATTCAAACAATAAAAAATCAAATCAGTGCAGTGCTAAAAGTGAATATAGTGGATAATTATCCCAAGTGAAAAAACAACACGTTAAAATGAAAAACATCAGTTCATAAATAGACATAAAGTTAAAATGCGTGATGATGACAAGTTTATAAGTCTATCAAAACGTGTATCACTTCATCTGGAAGTTAGCATCTCATGCAGAGGACATTCCATCCAAAATGTAGTCTGTTGATTATCCACAGTGATATTCCTCCACCACAGTTTTGCCAACCCCCCTGAAGTGAAATTAACTAGCAGGACACCACAATTTACAAACCCCACCAATTTTTTTACTGACAAAAATCATGACATTTACTGACAGAGCCACATTTTTTACTGCCACTGCAAAAATTTACCTAAAATGCCAGTTTTCAGTGCTAAACAGAACAAATATCAATATTGAAACTATAAACATGTAGCTAGTGCTATTATCAATGTGTTTAGGTCAAACTAAAGTCAAAAAACATATTTCTCCATTTACATGGTACAGGAGGGGGTCAGAGGCTGTACGGACATCAGGGGTCAGAGGCATGTGCGGACATGGTACAGGAGTCAGAGGCATGTGTGAACATGGTACAGGGGTCAGAGGCTGTGTAGACATGGTACAGGGGTCAGAGACATGTGCAGACATGGTACAGGGGTCAAAGGCACGTTAAATAAAATTAATAGTGTGCTAAAAAAAACAACTTAATAATAATACACAGTGCATAATACTGCAAACACATATAAAGAAATGTCCATAGAAATATGATTGCTGTAAAAAAACGTTAAAATTGTATAAAAAGCAATCCTTGCTCCGTGATAATAGATGATAAAAAATGCACCTCAGTCTATTTGGTGTCAAAGCACATTTGAAAAGCTGCAGCTGAATTCACTAATTTAATTTGTTTCTAATGTATTCATATTAGCCCTTGAGTTACCCATTTTTATTTTCCACAGGGGTCAGAGGCATGTGCGGACATGGTACAGGGGTCAGAGGCATGTGTGGACATGGTAAAGGGGTCAGAGGCATGTGCGGACATGCTACAGAGATCAGAGGCATATGCGGACATAGTACAGGGGTCAGAGGCATGTGCGGACATGGTACAGGGGTCAGAGGCATGTGCGGACATGGTACAGGGGTCAAAGGCATGTGCGGACATGTTACAGGGTTCAGAGACATGTGTAGACATGGTACAGGGGTCAGAGGCATGTGCGGTCATGGTACAGGAGGGGGTCTGTCTCTGGGGATGGACCTGCTCCTGCTCTGTCTTTCTCTCCTCTGTCCTCCCTCCTCCCTCCTCGGTTCAGTATAGGTCAGAAAGAGAGCCTGACATTCAAAAATGGCACCGGGCTGTCCACGGTGCCCGGCTGAGTGTGTGCGAGTTCTCCCGAGTACTATTGGCTTCAGAACAGCGCATGCCGGCAGCCATCTTTTTTATGGGCACCGCTGCCCGTAACGGACATTTACGGGCAGCCCGAAAATGGGCTGAAATTTACGGGCTGCCCGTAAATGAACGGGCTGCCCGTAAATGAACGGGCTGTTGGCAACACTGCTCCACCAGTATACAATGCACTCACCAGATGAATAAAGATGAGCCTTGTGTTATAAACACTTAGACAGAGGATGATCTCAGCCAGGTCCTACATCAATGCTCAGCATCCAGGTGGGATTGGAGTAAACAGCAATGAATCCGTGATCCCCTTCAATTGGGTTATACTGTATAAAAAAGCTCACCAGGAGCCAAGAATGTAGCTAATTTGGTATAGTATTTATTAGATAAAAAGGGAGTACGTGTACATGCCCGAAAAGGACATAAAGCTGATATAAAAGTACATAAACAACACACCGCTCCTACCACAAGGTCATGGCGGCAATAACGTCAGTGTATAGGACCCCCTGTCTGCTGAAAACGGCTCATAGGAGTGCAGAATGAACTGCACTCCTGTGTTTCACAGGAGAAGTATAGCCAAATGAGCTTTGAGTGTATGAAAGTTTCAAACAACTTTCTTGAAAGTCTTAAAGCATCCTTTAGTTCTAGCCTTGGTGAGTTAAATACAAAACTTAATGGGAGTGTCGGCTGTCACTTTAATTTATCTCTTGGTAGACTTTAGCAGGCTTTACTTGGTATCAGGCTTCCAAGAGTTTGTTTAAAGACTGACTCCAGTTTAAAAAAAAAAAAATGATCTTCTCACCCCATTCACCCCAAGCTAATCTATAGCTTTTGTTTAGGTCATCAAAGGCCCCCTGTGCAAGACCAATTTTTGGCCCTCCCATGTGACTGCTGGCCAAGAAAAATATAAAAAATTAATAGATTGACAGCTAGAAGTGAACCATGTCAAGGTCTATGTGATAGTGGGAGTGGTACCATCACCTATCTGACCTATATCTAGCATAAATGGGCCCCTAAGTCCCAGAGGGCCATGGAGCAGCTGCACATTCTATAAAAATTGTTTGTCCCCCCTGGATCAGCTGATCAGCATTATGATGTTTCTAAATATTGCACCTTTTCTGTGCACACTGCATTGTAAAATGCACACTATTGAGGAACTGCTACTAAATTGCTACATTATACATGACAAAAAGAACAGCATCATGAGAAGTAAGCCGTATTTAAGGTAATTACGGTTAATATCTTCACGGGTATAATTTCCCTTCAAACTGAGAGGCTCTAAATATGCATAAATTAAAACAGATGAGAAATCTTCTCTAAAAATCTTTCCTCATTTGCCGGTTGTTGTGTATATTATTTCTTAATTACTCTCTCTATGAGAATCATTTTCCAAATGCTGCTAACCATTAGTTTAATTGTAAGCCTTTATGAACAGCAAATGCCTGCTGCACCCATTAAATGAGAACAGCACTTCGCTGTCACAATTTGAAGTAAAGTGGAATAGATTTTATTGTATAAATTGCTAATGCTGTCAAAAAGACACCAAGAGGGAACAAAAGGTCCATTTTCAAAGACGCTGAAAAACCTTTTAAGTTCAAGACTACAATTTATTGATATATTCCCAATGCACAGCTAGAGAATGGCAGCAAAATGACTTGCTTTGTTTGTATTTCAGTGTTCCTCTTCGACTAGATAAGGCTGAAGGACATGATCTTTGTGTTATCACAAAGAGTGTCTTGGCTCTGTTCTGCTTCTTTTTGTTGGGCACAGATACATTCATAACACATTTAAGAAATTCAGGATGCCAAAAGTGTTTATTACTAGCTCTGTTGTCTGGTCATTGATACATGTTATTAATGATAGCACCAGTTGCTGGCTGATACAAACATTTTTTTTTTTTTTTTGTCAAACGTTTAGAGCCGGAATAGGAACAAGTAAACCTATCCATCAAAGCATGGGGTCCAAAATAAAAAAGTTACCTACCACACCTTCTCCGCAGCAGCATATTCCCAACTTACTTCCTCCCATGTCACCCTGTTCCACTGCTGTTACTGGGAAAAGTCCTGTGTAACTTCCAAATAGGGATGAGCTCGGTGTTCGAGTCGAACATACGTTCGACTCGAACATCGGCTGTTCGCTCGTTCGACGAAGATCGAACGATTTGGGCCGTTCGCGCCAAATTCGAGTGACGCGAACGGCCCACAATACACTGCGCCATCGCAGTGCAATCCCGGCGCTGTGATTGGCCAAGCATGCACTGTGACCCCGCATGCTTGGCCAATCACAGCGCCGGCAGCTAGGAGAGCCATAATTGGCCACAGGCAGGTTGCCTGTGGCCAATTATAGCTCAGGGGATTTAGCACACGCCCCACACTATAAAAGGCTGCCAGCGCGGCGGCCTTGTGTAGTGTGTTCCGGCGCAGGGAAAGAGAAGGATAGGCAGGGACAGTGTCATTGTGCTATTCTTTGCTAAACCTTGTGTGTAGGGAGAGAGAAGGATAGGCAGGGAGAGTGTCAGCGATATTCTTTGCTAAACCTTGTGTGCAGGGAGAGAGAAGGATAGGCAGGGAGAGTGTCAGTGTCATATTCTTTGCTAAACCTTGTGTGCAGGGAGAGAGGATAGGCAGGGAGAGTGTCAGTGTCATATTCTTTGCTAAACCTTGTGTGCAGGGAGAGAAAAGGATAGGCAGGGAGAGTGTCAGTGTCATATTCTTTGCTAAACCTTGTGTGCAGGGAGAGAGAAGGATAGGCAGGGGACAGTGTCAGTGTCATTGTTGCTAAGCCTCCTGCACAGTATACACCTTAAGCTAGCCCGTATTGCTGTGTTTTCCTGGTGTGTTACACTAACAGGCATTTGCAGCACTTACAGCGGGCGTAGTGTGCCTCCAGCACATTATACACCTTAAGCTACCCCTTATAACTGGTTTTCCCATCTCCCTGCAGGCCATTAGAATGTCTGGAAGGCAAACAAGGAGAGGCAGACAGTCAGGAGCCAATAAAAGAGGGCAAGGAGGCTCTGTGTCTAGAGACAACAGTGCTGGTCGTGGACGCGGTGCATCGTCATCAGCACGTTGCCATGGGACACGCTTGTCCTTCTTTTCGGCAGCTGGACGTGTTGAGCCGCATCATGCCGAAGACTTGGTAGAGTGGATGACCAAGCCCTCCTCATCCTCCTCATCCTCTCTCACCCAGGCTCAGGGTACTGGCAAAGCAGCTGCCAAAGCGTCCTCTTCCCTGGTATCAATGTCATCATCAGTCACTCCTTCCCTAGACCCACCATGTCCTCCTGAGGAGTCCCCCGAACTGTTTGAGCAGAGTGTTGGGTACATGCTCCAGGAGGATGCCCAGCGTTTCAAAGGGTCTGATGATGATACCCAGCTAGAGGAAGGCAGTAGCGTGAGAGCAGAGAGAGGGGATGCTCAAGAAGGACACCAATCTGGCAGTCATGTTCCAGCAGCTGCAGCATACTGCCAGATTGGCTCCAGTGATGAGGAGGGAGGGGATGATGAGGTCACTGACTCCACGTGGGTGCCTAATAGGAGAGAGGAGGAGGATGAGGAGGAGGCACATCTCCAACGAGGCAGGATGCCCTCCGAGGGCCAGCGTAAGGGCAGCACACCGACTGAATCACACCGCAGAGCTCCGCCTGTGCAGGGCGCTGCCTCTGCCCGTTATTCAAAAAGTTCTTTGGTGTGGGCCTTTTTTGAGTCGAGTGCATCAGATCGCACAGCTGCTGTTTGCAACATATGTCTCAAGCGTATATCGCGTGGCCAAAACATCAGCCGCTTGGGCACCACATGCTTGACCAGACATATGTTGACCTGCCATGCAGCTCGTTGGCAAGCCTACCTTAAAGACCCACACCAAAGAACAAAGCGGACCTCTCCTTGCACCGCATCAGCTGGGATCTCCAACCCCACTATACCTTCAGTCCTCTCTGAAACCTGCACTGAGAGGAATGAAGGTGTAGAATTAGGTGTGTCACAGCCAAGTACTTGCGGGCACTCTGCTAGCAGTACACCGACGTCCGATTCTAGCAGGCAAATTTCCCTGCCCCAGCTGCTGGACCGTCGAAAGAAGTTCACTCCCAGCCATCCACATGCCCAGCGGTTGAATGCTAGCTTGGCTAAATTGCTAGCGCTTCAACTGCTGCCTTTTCAGTTGGTAGACTAGGCCCCCTTCCGTGAGTTTGTGCAATGTGCGGTTCCTCAGTGGCAGGTTCCCAAACGCCACTTTTTCTCACGGAAGGCGATTCCGGCTCTCTACCGGCATGTGGAAGGCAATGTCCATGCCTCGCTGGACAGGGCGGTCAGTGGTAAGGTGCATATTACCGCTGACTCATGGTCCAGCAGGCATGGACAGGGACGTTACCTTTCTTTCACGGCCCATTGGGTCACTCTTTTGGCAGCTGGGAAGGATGCAGGACAAGGTGCAGTAGTGTTGGAGGTTGTTCCGCCGCCACGCCTCCAAAATGCTACTACTGGTTGTGACACACCTCTCTCCTCCACCCCCTCCTCTTCTTCTTCCTCCATGGCCTCTTCCTGTGCTTTGTCCTCGGAACCAGCGGTGCTCCGTAGGCGTTCAAGGGGCTACGCAAGTACGCAGGCAAAAAGATGCCATGCCGTGCTTGCGCTGGTGTGTTTGGGGGACAGGAGCCACACTGCGGCAGAGGTTCTGTCAGCTCTGCAGGGGCAGGCCGAGAGGTGGTTGACACCACACCAGCTTAAGCCAGGAATGGTGGTTTGCGACAATGGCACCAACCTCCTCTCCGCCTTCCGACAGGGACAACTGACCCATGTGCCCTGTGTGGCTCACGTCCTTTACCTGGTGGTGCAGCGGTTCTTGGGCAGGTACCCGGGCTTACAGGATGTCCTGAGGCAGGCCAGGAAAGTCTGTGTGCATTTCCGCAGATCTTAAAATGCCAGTGCTCGCCTGGCTGAGCTGCAAAAAGAGTTGAACCTGCCCAAGAACCGCCTTATAAGTGACATACCCACCAGGTGGAACTCAACGTTGGCCATGCTGCAGCGGCTGCACATGCAGCAGAGGGCCATCAATGAGTACCTGTGCGACTACGGCACCAGGACAGGGTCAGGGGAGCTCGGGTTTTTTTCACCACGCCAGTGGGGCATGATCAGGGATGCATGCACTGTCCTGGCACCATTTGAGGAGGCCACGAGGATGGTGAGCAGTGACAGTGCATGCATCAGTGACACTGTGTCTCTTGTCCACCTGTTGGAGCACATGCTGCGTGGAATAATGGACAGGGCACTTGAGGCAGAACAGAGGCAGGAAGAGGAGGACTTCCTTGCCTCTCAAGGCCCCCTTTACCCAGACAGTGTTCCTTCTGTCCCACCCATCGCACAGGAAGAGGACGAGGAGGAGGATTGTGTCAGCATGGAGGTGGAGCCTGGCACTCAGCAGCATCAACAGCAGCAGTCTTTTAGGGATGATTTACAGTCCCAAGAAACCCGTGGACTTGTACGTGGCTGGGAGGAGGTGGCTGCAGATCATGTCGTCCTTAGTGACCCAGAGGACTCCGGATCTAATGCCTCAGCTAACTTACGCGGCATGGCCTCCCTGATCCTGCAAAGTCTGCGGAAGGATCCTCGTATTCTTCGGATCAAGGAGAGGGACCATTACTGGCTGGCCACACTCCTTGATCCACGGTACAAGGCTAAGGTTGCGGACCTTATCTTACCGTCGCAGAGGATGAGACAACTCCGGGAGGCCTTGCAGAAAGGTCTGTGCAACGCGTTCCCAGAGACTGGGAGGTTACAAACTCCTGGTCTGGGACAACGAGTTGCTGAGGCTTCAGTCAGTCAAAGAAGGAGCGGTGGGGAAGGTGGCCGTCTGACCGATGCGTTCAGACAATTCTTTAGTCCGCAGCCCCAAGGTATGATCGGTTCCAGCAACCATCGCCAGCGTCTGATATACATGGTGCAGGAATACCTAGGGGCAAGGTCAGATTTGGACACCTTTCCCACCGAAAATCCTCTGGCTTACTGGGTCTTAAGGATGGATCACTGGCCAGAGCTTGCACAGTATGCAATTGAGCTACTGGCCTGTCCTGCATCCAGCGTTCTTTCGGAACGCACATTCAGTGCTGCTGGAGGATTTGTCACGGATCACAGGGTGCGCCTGATTCGGTTGATCGACTGACCTTCCTAAAGATGAACCAGTCTTGGATCACCACCAGCTACCAAGCACCTGAAGCTGATATAACAGAATAATTTATTTTCAAATGTCACATCCCTTCAAGACTGATGCTGATGCTGACTGAGTGACTGTTCTGTTATGTTGACTGACTATCCTCCTCCTCCTCAATGATCCGATTCATGATGATATCTTGGAAAAACATTTTTGTTTCTGGGTGCCGCCACCAGTGGCTAAGGCCCAATTTTTCAGCCCCTGTTTAACAGGGGCATGTAATTACAAATTTTGATGCAATGCTTTGCAGCAGGGCTCATTCCTGCACTCCAACTAGAGTATCTGGGAGAGGTTGCAGTGTCGTGGCACCAGCAGCAGTGCCTAAGGCCCAATTTTTCTGCCCCTGTTTAACAGGGGCGTGTAATTACAATTTTTGATGCAATACTTTGCAACAGGGCTCATTACTGTGCTCCAAGTACAGTATCTGTGAGGGGTTGCAGTGTTGTGGCACCAGTGGCTAAGGCCCAATTTTTCTGCCACTGTTTAACAGGGGCGTGTAATTACAATTTTTGATGCAACACTTTGCAACAGGGCTCATTACTGTGCTCCAAGTACAGTACGTGTGAGGGGTTGCAGTGTTGTGGCACCAGTGGCTAAGGCCCAATTTTTCTGCCACTGTTTAACAGGGGCGTGTAATTAAAATTTTTGATGCAATACTTTGCAACAGGGCTCATTACTGTGCTCCAAGTACAGTATCTGTGAGGGGTTGCAGTGTTGTGGCACCAGTGGCTAAGGCCCAATTTTTCTGCCCCTGTTTAACAGGGGCGTGTAATTACAATTTTTGATGCAATACTTTGCAACAGGGCTCATTACTGTGCTCCAAGTACAGTATCTGTGAGGGGTTGCAGTGTTGTGGCACCAGTGGCTAAGGCCCAATTTTTCAGCCCCTGTTCTACAGGGGTATGTAATTAAAATTATTGATCTAATAATTCACAGCAGGGCCCATTCCTGCGCCCACCAAGAGTAACTGTGAGGGCTTACAGTGTTGTGACAACACCACCACCACCACCACCACCACCACCACCACCAAAGGCCCAATTTGTCAGCCCCTGTTCAACAGGGGCATGCAATTACAATTATTGATCTAATAATTCACAGCAGGGCCCATTCATGCGCCCACCAAGAGTAAATGTGAGGGCTTACAGTGTTGTGACAACACCACCACCACCAACACCACCAACACCACCACCAAAGGCCCAATTTTTCAGCCCCTGTTCAACAGGGGCATGCAATTACAATTCTTGATCTAATAATTCACAGCAGGGCCCATTCATGCACCCACCAAGAGTAACTGTGAGGGCTTACAGTGTTGTGGCACCAGCACCACCATCAAAGGCCCAATTTTTCCTACCACTGTTCAAGAATGGCATGTAATTACAATTCCTGATATAATAGTTGACAGCAGGGCGTTCCAGCGCCCACCAAGAGTAACTTGCAGAGTATATACGGCAGGCCCATACTTTCAAACATCCAACTTACAAATAGTGATGAGCCGAACACCCCCGGGTTCGGTTCGCACCAGAACCCGCGAACGGACCGAAAGTTCGTACGAACATTAGAACCCTATTAAATACAATGGATGCGAACGTTCGAATTCTAAAGTGCTAATTATAACAACTATTATGCATGTTATTGTCCTAAAAAGGGTTTGGGAACCCGGGTTCTGCACCAGGGGACATGTATCAATGCAAAAAGAAGTTTTAAAAACGGTCGTTTTTCGGGAGCAGTCATTTTAATGATGCATAAAGTGAAAAAAAAAAAGTCAAATATTCCTTTAAATATCGTACCTGGGGGGTGTCTAAAGTATGCCTGTGAAGTGCCACGTGTTTCCCGTGTTTAGAACTGTCCCTGCACAAAATGACACTTCTAAAGGAAAAAAAAGCCATTTAAAACTTCTTGCGGCTTTAATGTAATGTCTGGTCCCGGTAATATGGATGAAAATCTTTAAGAAAAATGGCATAGCTACCCCATGACCCCCCCCCTACCCCAGCCCATTACCAGCCCCTTTGGGTCTTGTATGGATATTAAGGGGAACCCCGCACATAAAATAAAAAAGGCCCTATATACTCTGAACAGCCGTATACAGGCGGTGCATACAAGACAGGGACTGTAGGTTTGTTCTTATGTAGAATGTGTTTGTAATTTTGAACAGGTACATTGTTGAAGTGTAGCTCCAGCCCAAAAATCTATTTTTAAACTTTTTGGGAAACATAGGTAAGGGTTATCACCCCTGTAACATTTGTTTTGCTGTCTGTGCCCCTGTTCAGAACATTTCACCTCACTTTCCATCCCAATGACAACTGTTTTTGAAATGTGGTGTTTTTCTTGAAACAAGGATTGCTGATAAAGCATCAGTACAGAGGAGACACCTTTCTCCCATATTTATTCTTACAGGAGAGAATTTTCCTTCCTAGGGGTAGATTTCCTCTCACTTCCTGTTGTCTTCTTTCGTTTGCAAGTAGGAGTCGTTTGTAAGTTGGATGTTTGAAAGTAGGGACCTGCCGTATATACTCTGCAGAAATAGGCCCCTTAGTTGTTGGTGTTGGCACAACACTGTAAGCACTCACAGTTACTCTTGGTTGGTGCTGGAACGCCCTGCTGTCAACTATTATATCAGGAATTTTAATTACATATAATTGTTGAACAGTGGTAGTAAAAATTGGGGCTTTGATGGTGGTGCTGGTGCCACAACACTGTAAGCCCTGACAGTTACTCTTGGTGGGTGCAGCAATGGGCCCTGCTGTGAATTATTAGATCAAGAATTGTAATTGCATGCCCCTGTTGAACAGGGGCTGAAAAATTGGGCTTTTCGTGGTGGTGGTGGTGGTGGTGGTGTTGCCACAACACTGTAAGCCCTCAGAGTTACTCTTGGTGGGTGCAGGAATGGGCCCTGCTGTGAATTATTAGATCAAGAATTGTAATTACATGCCCCTTTTGAACAGTGGCTGAAAAATTGGGCCTTTCGTGGTGGTGGTGGTGGTGGCGTTGCCACAACACTGTAAGCCCTCAGACTTACTCTTGGTGGGTGCAGGAATGGGCCCTGCTGTGAATTATTACATCAAGAATTGTAATTGCATGCCCCTGTTGAACAGGGGCTGAAAAATTGGGCCTTAGGCACTGGTGGCACAACACTACAACCCCTCACAGATACTGTACTTGGAGCACAGCAATGAGCCCTGTTGCAAAGTATTGCTTCAAAAATTGTAATGACACGCCCCTGTTAAACAGGGGCTGAAAAATTGGGCCTTAGGCACTGGTGGCACAACACTACAACCCCTCACAGATACTGTACTTGGAGCACAGCAATGAGCCCTATGGCAAATTATTGCTAAAAAAATTGTAAGTACACGCCCCTGTAAAACAGGGGCTGAAAAATTGGGCCTTAGCCACTGGTGGCGGCACCCATAAACAAAAATGATCTTCCAAGCTATCATCATCAATCGTATCATTGAGGACTCGGAGGAGGAGGATAGCCAGTCAACATAACAGCACAGGCACTCAGCATCAGCATCAGTCTTGAAGGGACGTGACATGTTAAAATCAATTAGTCTGTTATATCAGCATCAGGTGTGTGGTAGCTGGTGGTGATCCAAGACTGGTTCATCTTGATGAAAGTCAGTCGATCAACCGAGTCGGTGGACAGGCGCACCCTGTGATCCGTGACAAATCCTCCAGCAGCACTGAATGTGCGTTCCGAAAGAACGCTGGATGCAGGACAGGCCAGTAGCTCAATTGCATACTGTGCAAGCTCTGGCCAGTGATCCATCCTCAAGACCCAGTAAGCCAGAGGATTTTCGGTGGGGAAGGTGTCCAAGTCTGACCTTGCCCCTAGATATTCCTGCACCATGTTTATCAGACGCTGGCGATGGTTGCTGGAACCAATCATACTTTGGGGCTGCGGACTAAAGAATTGTCTGAACGCATCGGTCAGACGGCCACCTTCCCCACCGCTCCTTCTTTGACTGGCCGAAGCCTCAGCAACTCGTTGTCCTGGACCAGGAGTTTGTAACCTCCCAGTCTCTGGGAACGCGTTGCACAGACCTTTCTGCAAGGCCTCCCGGAGTTCTCTCATCCTCTGCTCCCTCTGCGACGGTAACATAAGGTCCGCAACCTTACCCTTGTACCGTGGATCAAGGAGAGTGGCCAGCCAGTAATGGTCCCTCTCCTTGATCGGAAGAATACGAGGATCCTTCCGCAGACTTTGCAGGATCAGGGAGGCCATGCAGCGTAGGTTTGCTGAGGCATTCGCTCCGGAGTCCTCTGGGTCACTAAGGACGACATGATCCGCAGTCACCTCCTCCCAGCCACGTACAAGTCCACTGGTTTCTTGGGACTGTAAATCATCCCTAAAAGACTGCTGCTGATGATGCTGAGTGCCAGCCTCCACCTCCATGCTGACACAATCCTCCTCCTCCTCCTCCTCCTCCTCCTTCTCTTCCTCTTCCTGTGCGATGGGTGGGACAGAAGGAACACTGTCTGGGTAAAGGGGGCCTTGAGAGGCAAGGAAGTCCTCCTCTTCCTGCCTCTGTTCTGCCTCAAGTGCCCTGTCCATTATTCCACGCAGCGTGTGCTCCAACAGGTGGACAAGAGGTACAGTGTCACTGATGCATGCACTGTCACTGCTCACCATCCTCGTGGCCTCCTCAAATGGTGCCAGGACAGTGCATGCATCCCTGATCATGCCCCACTGGCGTGGAGAAAAAAAACCAAGCTCCCCTGACCCTGTCCTGGTGCCGTAGTCGCACAGGTACTCATTGATGGCCCTCTGCTGCGTGTGCAGCCGCTGCAGCATGGCCAACGTTGAGTTCCACCTGGTGGGCATGTCACATATAAGGCGGTTCTTGGGCAGGTTCAACTCCTTTTGCAGCTCAGCCAGGCGAGCACTGGCATTATAAGATCTGCGGAAATGCACACAGACTTTCCTGGCCTGCCTCAGGACATCCTGTAAGCCCGGGTACCTGCCCAAGAACCGCTGCACCACCAGGTTAAGGACGTGAGCCACACAGGGCACATGGGTCAGTTGTCCCTGTCGGAGGGCGGAGAGGAGGTTGGTGCCATTGTCGCAAACCACCATTCCTGGCTTAAGCTGGCGTGGCGTCAACCACCTCTCGGCCTGGCCCTGCAGAGCAGACAGGACCTCTGCCCCAGTGTGGCTTCTGTCCCCCAAACACACCAGCGCAAGCACGGCATGGCATCTTTTTGCCTGCGTACTTGCGTAGCCCCGTGAACGGCTACGGAGCACCGCTGGTTCATAGGACAAACCACAGGAAGAGGCCATGGAGGAAGAAGAAGAGGAGGGGGTGGAGGAGAGAGGTGTGTCACAACCAGTAGTAGCATTTTGGAGGCGTGGCGGTGGGACAACCTCCAACACTACTGCACCTTGTCCTGCATCCTTCCCAGCTGCCAAAAGAGTGACCCAATGGGCCGTGAAAGAAAGGTAACGTCCCTGTCCATGCCTGCTGGACCATGAGTCAGCGGTAATATGCACCTTACCGCTGACCGCCCTGTCCAGCGAGGCCAAGACATTGCCTTCCACATGCCGATAGAGAGCCGGAATAGCCTTCCGTGAGAAAACGTGGCGTTTGGGAACCTGCCACTGAGGAACCGCACATTGCACAAACTCACGGAAGGGGGCCGAGTCTACCAACTGAAAAGGCAGCAGTTGAAGCGCTAGCAATTTAGCCAAGCTAGCATTCAACCGCTGGGCATGTGGATGGCTGGGAGTGAACTTCTTTCGACGGTCCAGCAGCTGGGGCAGGGAAATTTGCCTGCTAGAATCGGACGTCGGTGTACTGCTAGCAGAGTGGCCGCAAGTACTTGGCTGTGACACACCTAATTCTACACCTTCATTCCTCTCAGTGCATGTTTCAGAGAGGACTGAAGTTATAGTGGGGTTGGAGATCCCAGCTGATGCGGTGCAAGGAGAGGTCCGCTTTGTTCTTTGGTGTGGGTCTTTGAGGTAGGCTTGCCAACGAGCTGCATGGCAGGTCAACATATGTCTGGTCAGGCATGTGGTACCCAAGCGGCTGATGTTTTGGCCACGCGATATACGCTTGAGACATATGTTGCAAACAGCAGCTGTGCGATCTGAAGCACTAGCCTCAAAAAAGGCCCACACCAAGGAACTTTTTGAATGACGGGCAGAGGCAGCGCCCTGCACAGGCGGAGCTCTGCGGTGTGATTCCGTCGGTGTACTGCCCTTACGCTGGCCACCAAAGGGCATCCTGTCTCGTTGGAGATGTGCCTCCTCCTCATCCTCCTCCTCCTCTCTCCTATTAGGCACCCACGTGGAGTCAGTGACCTCATCATCCCCTCCCTCCTCATCACTGGAGCCAATCTGGCAGTATGCTGCAGCTGCTGGAACATGACTGCCAGATTGGTGTCCTTCTTGAGCATCCCCTCTGTCTGCTCTCACCCTACTGCCTTCCTGTAGCTGGGTTTCATCATCAGACCCTTCGAAACGCTGGGCATCCTCCTGGAGCATGTACCCAACACTGTGCTCAAACAGTTCGGGGGACTCCTCAGGAGGAGGACATGGTGGGTCTAGGGAAGGAGTGACTGATGATGAGTCTGACATTGATACCAGGGAAGAGGACGCTTTGGCAGCTGCTTTGCCAGTACCCTGAGCCTGGGTGAGAGAGGATGAGGAGGAGGAGGAGGGCTTGGTCATCCACTCTACCAAGTCTTCGGCATGATGTGGCTCAACATGTCCAGCTGCGGAAAAGAAGGACAAGCGTGTCCCATGGCCATGTGCTGATGACAATGCACCGCGTCCACGACCAGCACTGTTGCCCCCAGACACAGAGCCTGCTTGCCCTCTTTTATTGCCTCCTGACTGTCTGCCTCTCCTTGTTTGCCTTCCAGACATTCTAATAGATGGCCTGCAGGGAGATGGGAAAAAAGCAATAAGGGCTACCTTCAGGTGTCCTTCTCTGTCCCTTGAAACAAGGACTTGCACAGTGAAAGAAACTGACACTCTCCCTACCTACAGTTTTCTGTCCCTAGAAAAAATGTTTTTTTTAAGCACAATATAGCACAAGGAGAATTCACTCACTGTCCTTCCAGGTCCCTAGAAACAAGGACTTGCACAGTGAAAGAAACTGACACTCTCCCTACCTACAGTTTTCTGTCCCTAGAAAAAATGTTTTTTTTTAAGCACAATATAGCACAAGGAGAATTCACTCACTGTCCTTCCAGGTCCCTAGAAACAAGGACTTGCACAGTGAAAGAAACTGACACTCTCCCTACCTACAGTTTTCTGTCCCTAGAAAAAATGTTTTTTTTAAGCACAATATAGCACAAGGAGAATTCACTCACTGTCCTTCCAGGTCCCTGGAAACAAGGACTTGCACAGTGAAAGAAACTGACACTCTCCCTACCTACAGTTTTCTGTCCCTAGAAAAAATGTTTTTTTTAAGCACAATATAGCACAAGGAGAATTCACTCACTGTCCTTCCAGGTCCCTAGAAACAAGGACTTGCACAGTGAAAGAAACTGACACTCTCCCTACCTACAGTTTTCTGTCCCTAGAAAAAATGTTTTTTTTAAGCACACTATAGCACAAGGAGAATTCACTCACTGTCCTTCCCAGTCCCTAGAAACAAGGACTTGCACAGTGAAAGAAACTGACACTCTCCCTACCTACAGTTTTCTGTCCCTAGAAAAAATGTTTTTTTAAGCACAATATAGCACAAGGAGAATTCACTCACTGTCCTTCCAGGTCCCTGGAAACAAGGACTTGCACAGTGAAAGAAACTGACACTCTCCCTACCTACAGTTTTCTGTCCCTAGAAAAAATGTTTTTTTTAAGCACAATATAGCACAAGGAGAATTCACTCACTGTCCTTCCAGGTCCCTGGAAACAAGGACTTGCACAGTGAAAGAAACTGACACTCTCCCTACCTACAGTTTTCTGTCCCTAGAAAAAATGTTTTTTTTAAGCACAATATAGCACAAGGAGAATTCACTCACTGTCCTTCCAGGTCCCTAGAAACAAGGACTTGCACAGTGAAAGAAACTGACACTCTCCCTACCTACAGTTTTCTGTCCCTAGAATTTTTTTTTTTTTTAAGCACAATATAGCACAAGGAGAATTCACTCACTGTCCTTCCAGGTCCCTGGAAACAAGGACTTGCACAGTGAAAGAAACTGACACTCTCCCTACCTACAGTTTTCTGTCCCTAGAAAAAATGTTTTTTTTAAGCACAATATAGCACAAGGAGAATTCACTCACTGTCCTTCCAGGTCCCTAGAAACAAGGACTTGCACAGTGAAAGAAACTGACACTCTCCCTACCTACAGTTTTCTGTCCCTAGAAAAAATGTTTTTTTTAAGCACAATATAGCACAAGGAGAATTCACTCACTGTCCTTCCAGGTCCCTGGAAACAAGGACTTGCACAGTGAAAGAAACTGACACTCTCCCTACCTACAGTTTTCTGTCCCTAGAAAAAATGTTTTTTTTAAGCACAATATAGCACAAGGAGAATTCACTCACTGTCCTTCCAGGTCCCTGGAAACAAGGACTTGCACAGTGAAAGAAACTGACACTCTCCCTACCTACAGTTTTCTGTCCCTAGAAAAAATGTTTTTTTTTAAGCACAATATAGCACAAGGAGAATTCACTCACTGTCCTTCCAGGTCCCTGGAAACAAGGACTTGCACAGTGAAAGAAACTGACACTCTCCCTACCTACAGTTTTCTGTCCCTAGAAAAAATGTTTTTTTTAAGCACAATATAGCACAAGGAGAATTCACTCACTGTCCTTCCAGGTCCCTAGAAACAAGGACTTGCACAGTGAAAGAAACTGACACTCTCCCTACCTACAGTTTTCTGTCCCTAGAAAAAATGTTTTTTTTAAGCACAATATAGCACAAGGAGAATTCACTCACTGTCCTTCCAGGTCCCTGGAAACAAGGACTTGCACAGTGAAAGAAACTGACACTCTCCCTACCTACAGTTTTCTGTCCCTAGAAAAAATGTTTTTTTTAAGCACAATATAGCACAAGGAGAATTCACTCACTGTCCTTCCAGGTCCCTAGAAACAAGGACTTGCACAGTGAAAGAAACTGACACTCTCCCTACCTACAGTTTTCTGTCCCTAGAAAAAATTTTTTTTTAAGCACAATATAGCACAAGGAGAATTCACTCACTGTCCTTCCAGGTCCCTGGAAACAAGGACTTGCACAGTGAAAGAAACTGACACTCTCCCTACCTACAGTTTTCTGTCCCTAGAAAAAATGTTTTTTTTAAGCACAATATAGCACAAGGAGAATTCACTCACTGTCCTTCCAGGTCCCTAGAAACAAGGACTTGCACAGTGAAAGATACTGACACTCTCCCTACCTACAGTTTTCTGTCCCTAGAAAAAAAGTTTTTTTTAAGCACAATATAGCACAAGGAGAATTCACTCACTGTCCTTCCAGGTCCCTGGAAACAAGGACTTGCACAGTGAAAGAAACTGACACTCTCCCTACCTACAGTTTTCTGTCCCTAGAAAAAAAATTTTTTTAAGCACAATATAGCACAAGGAGAATTCACTCACTGTCCTTCCAGGTCCCTGGAAACAAGGACTTGCACAGTGAAAGAAACTGACACTCTCCCTACCTACAGTTTTCTGTCCCTAGAAAAAATGTTTTTTTTAAGCACAATATAGCACAAGGAGAATTCACTCACTGTCCTTCCAGGTCCCTAGAAACAAGGACTTGCACAGTGAAAGAAACTGACACTCTCCCTACCTACAGTTTTCTGTCCCTAGAAAAAATGTTTTTTTTAAGCACACTATAGCACAAGCACAAAACACACTGACACTCTCCCTACCTATCCTTCTCTTTCCCTAAACTAAAGGAATCCAGGTTAAGCAAGAAAGAAATAAAAGTCACTGTCCCTGCCTATGCTGCTCTATCCCTGCTCCGGAACACACTACACTAGGCCGCCGTGCTGGCGGCCTTTTATAGTGTGGGGCGTGTACTAAACACCCTCAGCAATAATTGGCCACAGGCATCCTGCCTGTGGCCAATCATTGCTCTCCTCGCTGCCGGCGCTGTGATTGGCCAAGCATGCGGGGTCACAGTGCATGCTTGGCCAATCACAGCGCCTGGATGACACTGCGATGGCGTAGTGCATTGTGGGCCGTTCGCATCACTCGAATTTGGCGCGAACGGCCCAAATCGTTCGATCTTCGTCGAACGATCGAACAGCCGATGTTCGAGTCGAACGTATGTTCGACTCGAACACGAAGCTCATCCCTACTTACAAACGACTCCTACTTGCAAACAGAAGGAGACAACAGGAAGTGAGAGGAAATCTACCCCTAGGAAGGGAAATTCTCTCCTGTAAGAGTTAATATGGGAAAAAGGTGTCTCCTCTCTACTGATGCTTTATCACCAATCCTTGTTTCAATAAAAACCCCACTTTTCAAAAACAGTTGTCATTGGGACGGAAAGTGAGGTGAAATGTTCTGAACAGGGGCACAGACAGCAAAACAAATGTTACAGGGGTGATAACCCTTCCCTATGTTTTCCAAAAAGCTTAAAAATAGATTTTTGGGCTGGAGATACACTTAAACAATGTACGTGTTCAAAATTACAAACAGATTCTACTTATGAACAAACCTACAGTCCCTGTCTTGTTTGCACCGCCTGTATACTGCTGTTCAGAGTATATAGGGCCTTTTTTATTTTGTGTGCGGGGTTCCCCTTAATATCCATACAAGACCCAAAGGGGCTGGTAATGGGGTGGGGGGGGGGCTGATGGGGTAGCCATGCCATTTTTCTCAAAGATTTGTTTGCATTGATACATGTCCCCTGGGGCAGAACCCGGGTCCCCAAACCCTTTTTAGGACAATAACATGCATATTAGCCGTTATAATTAGCACTTTAGATTTCGAACGTTCGCGTCCATTGTATTTAATAGGGTTCTAAAGTTTGCGTGAACTTACGGTCCGTTTGCAGGTTCTGTTGCGAACCAAACCCGGGGGTGTTCGGCTCATCCCTACTTCCAAACAACTTGTAAGCTTGTAAGAGCTCACTCAGGGTAGTGGATTCCTTCTCTGGTCCTAGTGGGCCAATCAGTGCATTCTAGCATAGAGTGAATCACATACCCACCCATTCCTGAATGCCCAGGATATTCCACTTTGCTCCTGCAAACTGAAACGAGTGGCAGGGAAGTTAAGGAATGGTGAATACTGAAAGGTCTGGTATGGATATTTTGGGGGGAACCCCACATCATTTTTTTTTATTTGACGCAGGGTTCCCATTAATATTCATACCAGACCTAAAGGGCCTGGTAATGGAATTTGGGGGGACTCCCACGCATTTTTTTTTTTTTTATCAATGACTTTTCTCTGTATTGCCGGGAGCCGACAATTCATTATAGCCGCGAGTGCTTTTAAATTACTTTTTTTCCTTCAGAAATTACACTTAGTGCAGGGACAGTTCTAAGCAAGGGAAACAAGCACTGCTTTACAGGCATACTATACACACCCCCCAGGTACGAAATTTAAAGGAATATTTCACTTTTATTGTTTCACTTTAAGCATTATTAAAATCACTGCTCCCGAAAAAACAGCAGTTTTTAAAACTTTTTTTTGCATTGATACATGTCCGCTGGGGCAGGACCCATGTCCCCATACCCTTTTTAGGACAGTAACTTGCATATTAGCCTTGATAATTAGCACTTTTGATTTCGAACGTTTGAGTCCATTGTATTTAATAGGGTTCTAAAGTTCGCTCGAACTTTAGGTCTGTTCACAGGTTCTGGTGCAAACCGAACGGGGGGTGTTCGGCTCTTCCCTAGTTATGAGACAAAAGATATTTACATGTCATCTCTGCAAGCACAAATTAAAAAAAAAATCAATTCAGTATACAGTGCCTTGAAAAAGTATTCAACCCCCTTGACATTTTCCACATTTTGTCATGTTACAACCAAAAACGTAATTGTATTTTATTGGGATTTTATGTGAAAGACCAACACAAAGTGGCACATAATTGTGAAGTGGAAGGAAAACGATAAATGGTTTTCAATTTTTTTTTACAAATAAATATGTGAAGAATGTGGTGTGCATTTGTATTCAGCCCCCCTGAGTCAATACTTTGTAGAACCACCTTTCACTGCAATTACAGCTGCAATTCTTTTTGGGTATGTCTGTACCAGCTTTGTACATCTAGAGAGTGAAATTTCTGCACATTCTTCTTTGTAAAATAGCTTAAGCTCTGTCAGATTGGATGGAGAGTGTCTGTGAACAACAATTTTCAAGTCTTGCCACAGATTCTCAAATGGATTTAGGTCTGGACTTTGACTGGGCCATTCTAACACATGAATATGCTTTGATCTAAACCATTCCATTGTAGCTCTGGCTTTATGTTTAGGGTAGTTGCCTGCTGGAAAGTAAACCTCCGCCCCAGTCTCAAGTCTTTTGAAACAGGTTTTTTCAATCAACTCTGACCAGCTTCCCTGTCCCTGCTGAAGAAAAGCATCCCCACAACATGATGCTGCCACCACCATATTTCACTATGGGGATGGTGTGTTCAAGATAATGTGCAGTGTTAGTTTTCCGCCACACATAGCGATTTACTTTTAGGCCAAAAAGTTACATTTTGATCTCATCTGACCAGAGCACCTTCTTCCACATGTTTACTGTATCCGCCACCTGGCTTCTCGCAAACTGCAAACTGGACTTCTTTTGGCTTTTTTTCAACAATGGCTTTCTTCTTGCCACTCTTCCATAAAAGCTTTTATTTGAGGAGTGTGCAACTAATAATTTTCCTGTGGACCGATTCTCCTACCTAAGCTGTGGATCTCTGCAGCTCCTCCAGAGTTACCATGGGCCTCTTGGCTGCTTCTGTGATTAATGCTCTCCTTGTCTGACCTGTCAGTTTAGGTGGATGGCCATGTCTTGGTAAGTTTACAGTTGTGCCATACTCTTTCCGATTTCGGATGATGGATTGAACTGTGCTCCGTGAGATTTTAAAAGCTTTGGATATTTATTTATTTTTAAGCTAACCCTGCTTTAAACTTTTCCACAACCTTATTCCTGACCTGTCTGGTGTGTTCCTTGGCCTTCATTGTGCTATTTGTTCACTAAGGTTCTCTAACATACGACCGATTTAAATGTCATTGAAAAAAACACAGTTTTTCTCAACGTGATTCTTGTCAAGCCTGCCTTGCCTACACACTATCATGAAAAAAAATGCTCGAGCAAAGCGCAAAATGTACGACGGCACTATAAAGGGAAAGTTCCATTCGGATGGCGCCACCCTTTGGCCTGCTTTTGCTGATTCTTGTGTTAGTAAAGTTTGGTGAGAGACGATTCGCGCTTTTCAGCCTCGTGCTCTTCAGTCCGTTACAGCGTGATGAATGTGCTATCTCCATTACGAACGCTAGTTTTACCAGAACGAGCGTTCCCGTCTCATCACTTGCTTCTGAGCATGCGCGTTTTTTTCACGTCGTTAAAGCCTACACACGGCCATTTTTCATGACGAGAAAAACGACGACGTGAAAAACGACGAGAAAAATTAGAGCATGTTCCAAATTTTTAATGCCCATTTTTCACGTCGTGAAAAATGATCTGGAGCCCACACACGATCGTTTTTAATGACCAAATTAAAAAATGGCATTTTTCTCGTCATGAAAAACGGTCGTGTGTACGCGGCATCACGGCCTCACAGAACAGCTGTATTTATGCTGAGATTAAATTACACACAGGTAGACTCTACTTACTAATTAGGTGACTTCTGAAGGCAATTGGTTCTACTAGATTTTATTTAGGGGTATCAGAGCAAAGGGGGCTGAATACAAATGCATGCCACACTTTTCAGATATTTATTTGTAAAAAGAATTGAAAACCATTTATCATTTTCCTTCCACTTCACAATTATGTTCTACTTTGTGTTGGTCACATAAAATCCCAATAAAATACATTTAAATTTTTGGTTGTAACATGACAAAATGTGGAAAATTTCAAGAGGTACTGTATGAATACCTTTTCAAGGCACTGTATGTGTAGTGGTTTTAAACAAAACTATTTTCTTTATTTATTTTGATATAGAGAATTATTTTTAAGCCAGGTAAATATCAAAAGAGGTATATTACTATTTTCTTTCTAAGTCAGTCATTGGCACTATAGACTCATGTTTCTATGATGAATGTTTATTCATTTACAGACTATGGAAAACCTTTTGTTCACAGGCTTCATAACTGAAGCTGTAATTCACACACAGAAGTGGATGACACAATAATGACATCCTAATGGCATATCCCTTAAATTAGGTCAGTTTAAAGTTTCAGTCAGACAAAGGGAACAGCTAGGCAGGCAACCACTGCTGTGCTGTCTCGTTTAATAATCAATAATACTCTTGGATCCTTATGCATGTATTACCACATTATGTTGTAAAGTTCTGCGTAATTTGTTGGCACTATATAATTCCTGATAATAATAGTTATGTGCGTTGGTGCACTGTAGTGCCATTCTTTCTAAAAGGCACTCCACTGAACCTGGGTTGCAGTGTGCCAAAATGCAAGGTACATTTTAGTGCGTTAGGAGGCCCTTTCAAATGACTATGCTGCCCTAAACCCAACACATATACAGTGGAACCTCGGATTGCGAGTAACGAGCGTTTCGCAATACGAGCACTGTATTTTTTTAAATCGTAACTCGGTTTGTGAGTGTTGTCTCGCAAAACGATCACGATTCAGGCCAAAGCGGTGTGCAGTACCGCGTTTGGCCTGAAGTGGGGGGGAGGCGTTGAAGCCGAGCCTAACCAAACATCGCCGATCTGCGCCATTCGGAAATGCACGGAAAGACCCGAGGACAGCTCTGCTGACCTCGGCAAATCTCGAGAACAAAGTCTTTCCGAGGTTTTCCAAGGTCAGTCGAGGTGTCCTCGGGCCTTTTCGGCCGTTTCCGAGGCTCTTTGGCTTCCCCGCGTCTGGCCACATGCAGTATTGCATGCCATTGAAGTTAATGCGGAACAAATTATTTTTGTTTCCATTGATTTCAATGGGGAAACTCGCTTTGATATGCGAGTACTTTGGATTACGAGCATTCTCCTGGAACGGATTATGCTCGTAATCCGAGGATCCACTGTACATTAACACACCAAAAAGATGTAAATATGCCCCTATGGAGTGTTCATATGTCAGCACAGGGAAATCACCCCAGCAAGGTTTTGAACAGCAGTAAAAACTTGTCAGGGACCAAACCTGACTCCACTCAAAGCATCGCTTCTCTGAGCTTTCCTGACAAAAATGAAACTCATATCTCCAATTTTCTAATATCTTCTGTTGTAATAAATACCTAGAACTTCTTTGAAGCATATTTGAGAGTGTGGAAAGTGCTACTTCTTTTTAAAAGTCATATGGTTTGACACAGGTGGCGATAATTGACTTTAACACAAAGCACCTACTATGAGACCAATACCCGTCATAACATAGGTAAGTTATAACTACCAGGGAAGTAGAGCTTTGAAAGAAGGAGATTATGTTAAATATCTCTTTTCACTGACATCTCTGATGTGTTAAAATGTTTTTCTTGACTTCACCATAAAAAAGTACAACATAAGAAAATAACATGGCTTACATCATATCTGTGAAAACAGACTGTCCTACTTTACGTTATTTCTTACATTTTTTCCTGATATATAGCAAACACTGCTTAATTGATGGACTCCTAAAATGAGTCCACTGGGAAAGAGTATTTTTACTGAATATTGTCCAACACTGGAGACACGCGCAGTAGTTTTATAAATAATCACAGACTCACAGACCATTTATCATTTGACTATATTCTACATCATCCTATCCTACATATTATACAGGATATGGTATTAAAGCAAAGTGCAACTTTCACTTTTGAAAGGGATTATGACTTAATTCCAGAAAGATCCCACTTTTGGCTTACCCATTAGTCTTTCCTCTGTATCCTGCCCCTAGCAGAAACACCCTACTTCCCAGTAGGGATTTAATAGAGCTTTGGATTATGGTTGAAGTTGGGTTACAATTAAATTCAACCTATTTACAAGACAAACTAATTCTCCACCATAGCAACCAACCACCAATAATGCATTTCCTCGCCTCATAACTTAGGTCAAGTGGTTAAAGCCGGCCATATATGGACTAAAAACGGTCTGGTTCAGCAGGGATTGATTAATTATCGATCTACACTGACTGGACACTTTTTTAGGCACGCTTTCCTAGTACCGGGTTCGACCCTGTTTTACAGAACTGCCTTAATTCTTTGTGGCATAGATTCATCAAGGTGTTGGATACACTCCTCAGTGATTTTGGTCTATATTGACATTATCGCATCACTTAGTTCCTGCAGATTTGTCGGCTTCACATTCATGATGCGAATCTCCACCACATCCCAAAGGTGCTCTATTACTGGTCATGATCTGATGCTCCCGGTGATACCTCATATGTGTGGGACAATCGCTGTTTGCATGCTAGCACAGGGGGACGGGGGGGCACTTTAATTTTTTATTTTTTTATTTTACACGGTTGCTTTAAAAAAAAAAATACGTTTGTTGCTGTCCCAAGGAATGTAAGCTTCCTTTGTGACAGCAATACACATGTGACAGGTACCATAAGACCCCAAATCCCTCCTCTGCCCTTAAAAGCATTCGAAACACCAAGTTGATATCCGGGTAAACCGGAAGTGATGTCATACCACCGCTTCCAGATGACTATAACAAACAGATGATCAAAGCAGGTCCCGGCTTTGTTTGGTTGTCCAGCCAGCTGGCTGGAGAGCCAAAGCAAACCGCGGAAGGCGGCGGGAGGGGGGTCTCCTCCCGCTGCATGTAATAGCAATCAAGTGGCTACTTAGCTGCTATGATTGCTATTGCACACCTGGCCTGTTAGTGGGTCCTGAGGACAGGTGTTGAGAACCACTGCTCTACAGTATTACTCAGTTTTCTCCTCTGATCAGCAAATTCCTTGCACTGAAACACCTTTTTGGCTGCTGGTGCTTCTTCACCTCAACCTTTGAGCTCTGTTGTACAGGGACTGCAAGAGGCTGATACCAGACCAAATTCAGGTACTTGAACTGATTGCATTTAAAAAATACATTTACCTATGTATTAATGAACACAGAGCTGCATTGATCTGTGTCTTTTATATACGTTTGGAGTTCAGCTACAACTGCAATGTGCAATTAAATAAAGTCTATAAAAAAGGAAGATTGTTGATATAAACCATGTGAGTTATTTGTGTTGCTTTTTTTTTGTAATGGCCTGGTAAACTTTGTGTTGGGCACGGTGGACTTTACTTATTCGGAGTAACAGTTCAAATAGTATTCAGTGAAAACACAGCTAAGCATACAGCAAATGTTTCCTAATTTGACATCCCAGAAATACAAGATAATATTTTCCAGATTAGTTCCAAATATAGCTAAAATTAAAGGAAATTTCATGGCTAGAATCATATTATGTCTTCTTAGTGAAAAATTGGAAGGCTGTTCATGAGCTGTGCGGGAGCTCTTTGTTGGCAAGCTATGCCATGCCAGCTGCAAGAATTACTGGCAACTCCTCTTTTCACATGTTCTCTTCTTCCACATATGGTTGAGGGACCTTAAAATTCCCAATTTCCATTAACTTTTTTTTTTCTTTGTTTGCAAATATAATTAGTTGACTGTTGTGTCTCAATAATGTTTCCCTTTCAGTGACATCTGCTGTATTCAAACCCAATTGACTATGGCCACAGTAAATCAGCCTGTTAAATTTATCACAGGAACGTTGGCTGAGAGGTTGCTAAAGTAAATAATATGTTAAAATTGGGCCATGAGTGTAGACCAGAGACAGATCCATGTGAAGGGCCAAATTAAAGGGCCCGTAGGCAGCTCAGTGGTAAATTATGAAGCTAGTGTTGGACGCGAATTTCAGTCTAAGTCCTTATCGATAATAAAAATTAAACCAATTTCTTCTTTGGTATTTTTGTACTACTTTAGAAAAAAGAAAAGGCAATAAAACATAAGCAGCACATAGAATAATGCGTACAAATGCACAGGGATGGACATACTGCCTATGAACTACAAAAGTTCAAGGGGGACCTTCAGGGGAAAAAGGATAAACATAAGGTGTAACATAGTGACTATGAAGACCAAGTGTCATAGAAATCCTGTCAGCTACAGGATTCCTGGACTTCCTGATTCCCAATCTCGGGCACGTCCGCGCGCGCGGGCACGCGCATGCTCCACAAAGCGCGCCAGAAGGGCTATTTAAACATGCCTGTGACAGACAGTCCCTGCTGTCTGCTCTACAGCGTGTAGTACCCAAAGAGACCTGATTCGTGAATTTACCTGCATCCGACCCGGCTTACCTTGACCCTTCCAGTTTCCTGCCTGCCTCTGACCTCCGGCTTTGTTTGACCAATCTTCTGCCTGATCCTCCAGTACCTTGCCGCCAGCCAATTCTACCGACCTGGCTTGCCTGACCAATCTCTCCAGTTGCTGTGTCCTGGTTCCAGTCCAGTTGCTTGTTCCTGGTTCCAGTCCAGTCAGCCTCATCAGTTCCAGTCCAGTCAGCCTCATCAGTTCCAGTCCAGTTGCTTGTTCCTGGTTCCAGTCCAGTCTGCCTCTTCAGTTCCAGTCCAGTTGATGTGTTCCTGGTTCCGGTTCAGCCTGCCATACTTCCTGGGTGCCTGGATCCGTCCCAGTCTTCAGACTCTACTCTACCTTGATCCATCCTGCCAGGCACTCGTACCCCTTCTACCTCCGTGCCTCCTGTCTTCAGTACCAGGGGCCGCCGGTGGAAGCCGTAAGAGAGGCCTCCCTCTGCAGATCCAGGCTCATCACCGTCAGGTACGTGACAGTAGCAGACAGCCATGTCTGAGCCCGGGCAGGGAGCCTCACCTATGGAGGAACTCTGTCGGCACCTGGCAGGTTTGTCTGAAGCAGTCAAGAGTCTTCAACAAGGCTACACCCGCTTGGAAGAACAAGTGCGGGCCCTCTCCAATCCTTCTGCCATCCAAGAGGGGCCCCACGCCTCTGCTTCTACAGCCGGAACAAGTTCCTCACCCACAGTGGTCATGCTTCCTCCTGAACCTAAGGTTCCTACACCCGAAAGATTTTCCGGGGATCGGAGCAAGTTTAGGGCCTTCCAGAATTCGTGTGAACTGTACTTTGCCCTACAGCCCCGTATCTTTTCTCTAGAGGCCACCAAGGTGGGCTTTGTGGTCTCTTTGCTCGCTGGAGACCCTCAGAGCTGGGCCCACCGTCTTTTTGAACAGAAGGATGTATTACTAAACAACCTTGCTGCTTTTTTCGATGCCATGGCCCAGCTATACGAAGATCCCCAACTCTCAGTAACCGCAGAAGCCGCCTTGCGTTCCCTTCAACAAGGACGCAGACCAGCGGAGGACTATGTGGCAGAATTCAGGCGGTGGAGTGCGGATACCAATTGGAATGATGCCGCCCTCCGCCATCAGTTTCGCTTAGGACTTTCCGATTCCTTGAAGGACGAGCTTGCTAGAGTCGGTGTACCACAGACACTCAACCTGTTGATTGATCTAACCATCCAGATTGACCGACGTCTGAGGGAACGGAGGGCTGAGAGGACCACTGGCTTCTCCCGCCCAACCTGGATGCTTCCTCGGGCTCCTAGTCACCTGTACTCGGCTCCTGCTACACCTCCAACTCCCACATCTGACACGCCTGAACCAATGCAGCTCGGGCTCCTTCGTCCATCCCTCGCTCCTGAGGAACGCCAGCGCCGCCGAATAAATAATCTGTGCCTGTACTGCGGGGAACCCAGACATTTCGTTAGAACCTGTCCCCTGAAGCTTCGTAAGTTTCTTTCAGTTTCTTCTAACATGACTAACCTACAAGCCAAAACCACATCTCACCTTGCCCTCTCTGTTTCATTACAGCTCCCAGGAAGGACTTTGCAAGTACCCGCCATTATTGATTCCGGAGCATGCAGCTGCTTTATGGACTCAACCTTTGCCATTAAACACCAAATTCCCCTTCGTACCAAGACCCACGGACTTCGTGTCCATCTGGCTGATGGTTCCGTCATTAAGTCCAGACCTGTGACCCAGGAGACCACTCCTATACCCGCTACCATCTTTACCACCTCTGGAACCCACCAAGAATACTTATGTCTGGACATCATCTCTTCTCCGTTGTTTCCCTTGATCCTTGGTATGCCTTGGTTACAAGCCCACAATCCCACTATCAACTGGACTACGGGAATAGTTGCCTTTCCTTCTTCCTACTGCCAGCAGTCCTGTGGCTCATATAAACCTCCTGGGCCGGCCTCGTTACTATGCATTGATACAGAAGATGGCACCCGTCAATCCATCCCAGAAGTTTACCACGACTTTCTTGACATATTTAGTAAACAAAAGGCAGAGACTCTACCGCCCCATCGGGCCTACGATTGCCCCATCGACCTACTTCCTGGAGCAAAGATTCCGTTCGGTAGAGTCTTCCCTTTAACGGAGGTGGAACAAGGGGCTTTAAAAAATTATGTTGATGAGAACTTGCAAAAGGGGTTCATCCGCCCTTCCACATCCCCAGCAGGTGCAGGCATCTTTTTTGTAGAGAAAAAGGACCACACCCTTCGACCTTGTGTGGATTACCGGGAATTGAATAAAATTACAGTAAAAAATCGCTACCCTCTCCCCCTGGTACCAGAGCTATTTCAGAGACTAGGAACTGCCACCATCTTTACCAAACTTGACCTCCGCGGAGCCTACAACTTGATCCGTATCAAAGAAGGGGACGAATGGAAGACCGCCTTCCGTACCCGGTATGGACATTTTGAGTACTTGGTAATGCCATTCGGGTTGTGTAACGCCCCTGCCACTTTCCAGTATTTTATCAACGATGTTCTACGGGACTTCCTAGACCTCTTTGTTATTGTTTATCTTGATGATATCTTAATTTTTTCTTCCTCCCTTGATTCTCATCGCAGACATGTCAAAAATGTGTTGGGTCGGCTCCGCCAGCATGGCCTGTATGCGAAGGCCGAAAAATGTGAGTTCGAGCAAGAGAGTATATCATTTCTGGGGTTATTCATTTCCAGCGAGGGCATCAAGATGGATCCTCAAAAGATTACCGCAATCTTGGACTGGCCAGAACCGGTGGACAAGAAGGGAATCCAACGTTTTGTTGGATTCGCCAACTTCTACCGCAAGTTCATCAGGGGGTTTTCAGCTATTATCGCACCCATTACTCAACTCACCAAGCAAGGAACACGTTTTCACTGGTCTCCTGAAGCCCAAGAAGCTTTTGAACGCCTGAAGGCCCTATTTACCTCGGCCTCTATCTTGAAACACCCAGACTCCTCACTACCATTCGTACTTGAGGTAGACGCCTCCGAAATAGCGGTAGGAGCAATACTGTCCCAAAGACAGGGAGTCAAAGCCTTGCTCCATCCAGTAGCCTTCTTCTCCCGCAAGCTTTCTGCAGCGGAGAAGAACTACGACGTGGGGGATCAGGAGCTACTAGCGATCAAGTCTGCACTAGAGGAATGGCGGTACCTGCTGGAGGGCGCAGCTCATCCGATTCTGATATTCACTGACCACAAGAACCTGGAGTACCTGAAAGTCGCGAGAAGATTGAATCCACGGCAAGCCAGGTGGGCACTCTTCTTCTCCCGGTTCTCTTTTCATGTTACTTATCGTCCTGGGGCCAAGAATATTAAGCCTGACGCCCTGTCTCGGATGCTCCATAAGTCCAAGGAGACTTCTCCGCCTGATACCATCCTTACCCCCGGAAATTTCCTTCTTCTACAGGAGAACCTGTTCACTCAAATCAAATAAGCTTCCACCGGGCAGAGACAGTTCTCCGAGCCGGAATTGCAGGTTAAGGATGGACTATTGTGGTACCAAGACAGAATCTACGTACCTGAGAAATTAAGAGTAACCGCATTAGAACTCTGCCACGACCACGCCCTGGCCGGATATTTTGGCGTTGCCAAGACCACTGACCTGGTACAGCGCACCTTCTGGTGGCCTCGAGTACGTGAAGACTGTAGGAGGTTTGTAGATTCTTGTACAACTTGCACCCGAAACAAGGGTTCCAGATCCAAGGCCTGGGGACTACTAAAACCCTTACCCGTTCCAGATAGGCCCTGGAGAATGTTGTCCATCGACTTCATTGTCGAGTTACCCCCGGCTGAGAACCATTCCACCATCTTCGTTATAGTGGACCGTCTGTCCAAGATGGCACACTTCATCCCTATGAAAGGGACTCCCTCCGCTCCTGAAACCGCACAGGTATTCATCAGAGAAATAGTCAGACTCCACGGGGTACCAGCCAATATTGTTTCCAATCGCGGGGTTCAATTTACCTCTCGATTCTGGAGATCCCTTTGCAAAACCTTGAAAATCGAATTATCGTTTTCCTCTGCTTACCATCCACAGACCAACGGACAGACGGAGAGAACGAATCAGACGCTCGAGCAATACCTGCGATGCTTCTCCTCTTTTGCTCAGGACAACTGGGTTTCCCTACTTCCGTTGGCCGAGTTTGCGTATAACAATTCCATTCACTCCGCTACTTGCCAGACTCCTTTCTTTGCAAACTATGGTTTTCATCCTACTTTTCTGCCTAATTCCCTTCCTGAGTGTCCTGTACCTGCAGTCCAGGAAAAGTTAAATTTTTTCTCGGTCAATAACCAGCTTCTACAAGAGACCATGACCAAGACTCAAGAACGCAACAAGACAATCTATGACAAGAAGAGACGGGGTGAATTAGTGTTGGTACCCGGCGACCAAGTATGGCTATCTACCACAAACCTAAGAATGGCATGCCCTTCTAAAAAACTGGGCCCCAAATTTTTAGGTCCATTCCCTGTTAAGAGGAAAAGTAATGAAGTAGCTTATGAATTGGAACTTCCTGACTCTCTTAGAATCCATCCAGTCTTTCATGTCTCTCTCTTAAAACCCACAGTCTCCAATCCGTTTCCAGATCGGAAGCCGGATCACCCTGATCCGATCATTATTGACGGTGAGCAGGAATTCGAAGTAGAAGCTATCATGGACTTCAGGAGAAGAAATAACCAGAACCAATTCCTAATTAAATGGAAGGGCTACGGACCCGAGGAAAACTCATGGGAACCCGAGGAGAATATCCATGCCAGGAGTTTGGTACAGGCTTTCAAAAGGACTCATCCTGGAAGGTTCACCCGGCTGGGCATCCGGAGGCTGCCCCTTGGGGGGGGCAATGTCATAGAAATCCTGTCAGCTACAGGATTCCTGGACTTCCTGATTCCCAATCTCGGGCACGTCCGCACGCGCGCGGGCGGGGGCGCGCGCACGCTCCACAAAGCGCGCCAGAAGAGCTATTTAAACATGCCTGTGACAAACAGTCCCTGCTGTCTGCTCTACAGCGTGTAGTACCCAAAGAGACCTGATTCGTGAATTTACCTGCATCCGACCCGGCTTACCTTGACCCTTCCAGTTTCCTGCCTGCCTCTGACCTCCGGCTTTGTTTGACCAATCTTCTGCTTGATCCTCCAGTACCTTGCCGCCAGCCAATTCTACCGACCCAGCTTGCCTGACCAATCTCTCCAGTTGCTGGTTCCAGTCCAGTTGCTTGTTCCTGGTTCCAGTCCAGTCAGCCTCATCAGTTCCAGTCCAGTCAGCCTCATCAGTTCCAGTCCAGTTGCTTGTTCCTGGTTCCAGTCCAGTCTGCCTCTTCAGTTCCAGTCCAGTTGATGTGTTCCTGCTTCCGGTTCAGCCTGCCATACTTCCTGGGTGCCTGGATCCGTCCCAGTCTTCAGACTCTACTCTACCTTGATCCATCCTGCCAGGCACTCGTACCCCTTCTACCTCCGTGTCTCCTGTCTTCAGTACCAGGGGCCGCCGGTGGAAGCCGTAAGAGAGGCCTCCCTCTGCAGATCCGGGCTCGTCACCGTCAGGTACGTGACACCAAGGGTTATGTATTCCTTTATTGATTACCTAGTCCTGTCCACAGAAGGAGTAAACCATTGATAACCCTCATTACTAATGTATGGGCTGTCAGGTCCCTTTTACACGGACAGGGCTCTGCCAGAGGGATCTGCTTGCTCAGCAGGGAATCTGCCTGCTGATCCCTGCTGAGCAAGCAGGTGACTGGTCTGTGTCCGCTCTGCTTATGTAGAGTGGACACAGACACAGCCTGTTACCCTCTACTCTATGGGCGGTCGATGTAAAAGGACCACCTGTTCATTTAGAAAAAATGGGGGAATTTGGGACTTTAAATGAGGACATTGACCAGTGGAGGTTAAAAGACATTTATTCACATGGATGATTGTATACATAGCAGATATAAAAAAGCTAGTAAATAAATAAAAATTGTTCATTACATTGGTATGTAGATACACATATTCCAGGCATGAATATCAGAAAAAATCATCATAGTGACATGCATTAACTTCGTGGCATGAAATGTAGAATGGAATATATACAGACACATCACTAGAGCGGCATCTTGCAGCTGTACAAAAATTTAAAATAAATACAGTAAGTGGTGAATAATAAATCTAGAAGAATTCCTGATAACAGGCATATGATTGCATCTTCGATTCCCAACGTGTTTCGTGTGTCACACACACTTCCTCAGGGGCGGATGCAAGAGGGTATTTATAAATATAGAATATAATGAATCTAGTATAGAGATAAAAATATCAGGAACAAGCAACGTTTTTGCCGATCCTGGGTACTTACATGAGATGCAATGAAATGGTATGAAGTAAGTATTCTATATTTATAGATAATAATCAGAGAATAATTGAATTGCTACGTGGAAGTCTGTCATGGATCATTCTTTCGTTTTAGTGCTAAAGGATTTATACTTCTTCTTTGTAAGAGTTTATGCATTTTTTTTAACATCTTGTCTATTTTGCCTCCTTTCTAACTACTTTCATTTTACATTGTACAAAAATAAAATATATTTATTCTGACCTTTAACAGGAAAGATAATATAACACAAATTAAATGCTTTATTGTCTATGCTATCAGAGATAGAGAAAAATTATTATGAGCAGACACAAGATGAAAAAGATAATAGGACGTTTTACATTTTTGTCAAAATTGTTTTGGACACGCTAATAGAAAATTCATTTGTAACATAGTAAATTAAAGCAGTGGAGCTGAAATCTCCCAAGTCCTACATTTTAAGAAAACATCTCTGTTCATTGACAACATCCTGAATCAATAGATTAAAATAGATATGTGTAATTTGAAGGTTGATTTTGTTAATTTTCACTGTTGATTTCATATTCAATTTCATATTCTACTCATGCAGACTCCCAAGCAGAATGTTTTGGAAAACTGTTGTATTAAAGTAGAACCTATTGTACACAGCAGCATCTGGTTGTTGCATAGCATTACAATGATTGTTGCCTGCAGGGCCGGCCCAAGACATTGTGCTGCCTGGGACCAAGAATGAAATGCTGCCCCCCCAAAAAAAAAAATCACGCCCACCAAAAGGCCCCCACATTCATTATTTTATATCATGATAACTAAAGGGGGCCCATCATGGCTCTATACATGTATAGGAGTAAAAATAGGACCTGTCGTGGCTCTATACATGTATAAAGGATAATAAAGAGGACCTGTCGTGGCTCTATACATGTATAAAGAGGACCTGTCATGGCTCTATACATGTATAAATGAGTATAAAGAGGACCTGTCATGGCTCTATACAAGGATAATAAAGAGGACCTGTCATGGCTCTATACATGTATAAAGGAGTATAAAGAGGACCTGTCATGGCTCTATACATGTATAAAGGAGTATAAAGAGGACCTGTCATGGCTCTATACGTGCAAATAGGTGTATAAAAGGACCCGTCAGGGCTCTATACATGTATATAGGAGTATAAAGGGACCTGTGCATGGCGGGCGGCCGCAATGTCTTTTGCGCAAACTAATCAATGTACGCTAATTGTGTTTTTTTTGGTACCAAAAATATGTAGAAGAATACATATTGGCCTAAACTGATGAAGAAATTATTTTTTTTATACATTTTTTGGATATTTATTATAGCAAAAAGTAAAAAATATTGTTTGTTTGTTTATTTAATTGTTGCTCGTTTGTTGTTTATAGTGCAATAAATAAAACCACAGAGGTGATCAAATATCACCAAAAGAAAGCTCTATTTGTGGGAAAAAAAGGACATCAATTTTATTTGGGTACAGTGTCGCATTACCGCGCAATTGTCAGTTAAAGCGACACAGTGCCGTATCACAAAAAATGGCCTGGTTATTAAAGGGTTTGTAAAGGATTGTGGTTTTTCACCTTAATGCATCCTATGCATTAAGGTGAAAAAACACCTGGCAATGACTGCCCCCCAGCCCCCCTGTTTTACTTACCTGAGCCCGTTCACTTGCTGTGCGCTTCCCCCGGTGTCCTCTTCTCCACGGAGTCTGGCCGTTAATTGGCTAGATTGATAGCAGTGCAGCCATTGGCTCGCGCTGCTGTCAATCACATCCAATGACCCAGGCCCTGGGGGGGGATGGGAACGAGTCATACACGTTGTGTCTATGGACGCAGCATGTATAACAGGGAGCGCGCCCGCAAGCTAACCCCCTTGGGAGAGTGCTTCCCAGAAGGGGGTTAGCTGATGCAGGGAGGAGCCAAGACAGCCGCCGAGGGACCAGAGAATTGGGGCCACTCTTTTCCAAACGCACTGCACAGTGGAGGTAAGTATAACATGTTTGTTATTAAAAAAACATAAAAAACAAAGCCATACAACCGCTTTAAGTGGGCAAATCCTTCCGGTCCTTAAGTGGTTAATCAGGGCTGGGCAAGGCAAGTCCCTCTCAGAGGCTCTCATGTCTCATACAACTTGTGATGTGTGTTTGTACTTACAGTTTTGCTTCGGACTCCACCACCAGATGCGGGTTGTCACCTGCCACACGTTGCGGATTATCGGCTGCCACATGTTGCAGATGGTCACTTACGTCACCTGCCACACGTTGCCGGTTGCCACTTGCCACACGTTGCGGATTGTCACTTGCCACGTCACCTGCCACAGGTTGCGGATTGTCATCTGCCACACAATGCGGGTTGTCTCTTGCCACATCACATGCCACAACGTAACCTGCCACACGTTGCGGATTGTCACTTGCCACAACGTCACCTGCCACACGTTGCGGATAGTCCCGTGCCACACGTTGCGGATTGTCACTTTTGCCACGGCGTCACCTGCCACACGTTGCGTATTGTCACTTGCCACAACGTCACCTGCCACACGTTGCGGATTGTCACTTGCCAAGCGTCACCTGCCAAACGTTGCGTATTGTCACTTGCCACACGTTGCGGATTGTCACGACGTCACCTGTCACACGTTGCGCATTGTCACTTGCCACAACGTCACCTGCCACACGTTGCAGATTGTCACTTGCCACAACGTCACCTGCCACACGTTGCAGATTGTCACTTGCCACGGCGTCACCTGCCACACGTTGCGTATTGTCACTTGCCACAACGTCACCTGCCACACGTTGCGGATAGTCCCGTGCCACACGTTGCGGATTGTCACTTGCCAAGCGTCACCTGCCACACGTTGCGTATTGTCACTTGCCACACGTTGCAGATTGTCACGACGTCACCTGTTACATGTTGCGCATTGTCACTTGCCACAACGTCACCTGCCACACGTTGCAGATTGTCACTTGCCACGGCGTCACCTGCCACACGTTGCGTATTGTCACTTGCCACGTCACCTGCCACACGTTGCGGATAGTCCCGTGCCACACGTTGCGGATTGTCACTTGCCAAGCGTCACCTGCCACACGTTGCGTATTGTCACTTGTCACACGTTGCGGATTGTCACTTGCCAAGCGTCACCTGCCACACGTTGCGTATTGTCACTTGCCACCTGTTGCGGATTGTCACGACGTCACCTGTCACACGTTGCGGGTTGTCACTTGCTGTGTCCCAGAGTGAAGGCAGGCAGCAGAGAGATAATATAATCTCTCTGCTGCCCATGGCTGCACAGTGAGAATGAAACTGCGGTGATGCAACATACACTACAAAGAGCTATGCCTCCTCAGCCTGGATATTCATAAAGCCTTTGATAGTGTATCCTGGTCTTACCTCAATCACATCCTTCCTAAATTTGGCATCCCTAATAAATTCATGTGTGGCTTTAATGCCCTATACCACTCCCCCCAGACCCGTATTAAAATTCCAGGTCATAACTCGGAATTCTTTCCTCTAAGTAGGGGTACTAGACAAGGCTGCCCACTATCCCCACTAATGTTCGCACTAGCAATGGAACCTCTTGCCCACAAAATTAGGAACAGCCCGGATATAAAGGGAGTTGTCAAAGGTGAAGATGAGTTTAAGATAAGCCTCTACGCAGATGATGCGTTAATTTTTCTTACCGAACCTCACGTTTCCATTCCCTCCCTTCTTAAGGAACTAAAACTGTTTCACGACATATCAGGTCTAAAAATTAACATGAACAAATGCTCGGCTCTACCCATCAATCTCCCCGATCACCTAAAGACCATGTTGAAAAACAATTTCCCATTTATATGGTGCTCTCAATCATTTAAATATCTGGGCATCTCTATCACCCCAGCACACAACCTACTTTTCAAAACCAATTATATTCCCTTATTCAATAATATATCCTCACTCCTTAAGACCTGGTCAACCTTCCATATATCATTCCTAGGCAGAATTTGCGCAATTAAAATGACAATCCTCCCCAAACTGCTATACTACTTCCGTTCCCTCCCCATTAACATCCCCAAATCCAAACTAGCTTCGCTCCAAAGGGAAATCAACAAATTTATATGGTTCAACAAGAAACCCAGATGCAGCTATGCATATATGCACAGACCTCAATCCATGGGCGGGATGGGTCTCCCTAACCTATGGCATTATTTTCTAGCCGCCAGACTTGCCCAATTAGCACAATGGTTCGCGCCCAATCAAAATATCCCATGGAAAAAATTTGAGGAGTCCTCAATTTCCCCTTTGTATTTACAGGGAATCCTTTGGTCCAAAACAACCTCATACAGCAAACTCTCGAAATACAACAAAATTGTGGCACACTTCTACCAATTGTGGCTCAAAGCACAACACACTTTTGAATTGTCTTCACTCACTCCTCCCCTTGCTTCCTTTCTAGGTGACCTGAGATTTCCCCGTACTCACGGAGATCACCACTCTTTCACCTATTGGACCCATAATAAGCTCACTTCACTTAAATCATTACAAATAAATGGGGAGTTCTCCTCATTCACCGCTCTGCAAGATAAATATAGTATCCCCACATCCGAACTTCAACACTATAACCAAATCAAAGCCTTTTACGCAGAACATTACTCTCTCACCACCAAGCCCCCTGTTACTGTATTTGAACGGATCTGCATCTCTTCTTCTAGAGATAAAGGTATTATATCCCATCTATATAGCTATCTAAACACTTTTCATTCACTCGACAAGTCCGGTCAGATGCTCCGTTGGGAAACTGACCTAAATAACACCTTCACAGTAGATGAATGGCATGGTATGTCGGATAATCTCCGGAGGAGTAACATAGCTATCTCCTCCAGAGAAACTCCCATTAAAATATACTCTAGATGGTATCTCACCCCGTCCAAGCTCAACACATTTTATCCTTCTATTTCTCCATACTGTTTCAGGGGCTGTCCAGAACCAGGCACTATCCTACATACATTCTGGAGCTGCAAATACCTGCATCATATATGGCGCAATGCTGCAGAAATTTTTGATAATACCTTGAAACAGAAAATCCCAATCTCCCCACAGATTTGCCTTCTATATGCAGATATACCCAGTGTTCCCATCCCTTGCAAAAGACTTTTCCATACTTTATGTAGCTCCATCCAATGGATGATTGCCTCCAATTGGAGATCAAACAATCTGCCTTGGGCGCAGGTGCTAGCTCGGATGGAGACGATAAAACTTTCGGAAAGAATCTTTCACACACTTCACGATACCTTCCAGGTTTTTGTAAGGAAATGGTCATATTGGCCTACAACATAACTCATTACCCTAGAACCTGAATTTCCACCCACACACTCTAGCAAATTCATGCAATCTTGACCTATAGTTCCTACCCTTTTTATATATAACATACGCCCATGTAGGAACTCTTTGTACCAGAAAACTTTTTATATATTTACTATCTTCATGTATGAGCTCGATTATCTCCTCTTCTTTTGAATTTTTTTTTTTTTTTCTTCTTTTAATATTGATTACCTTTATAAACACTCTATGTAACTGTACATCTGAACTTCCTAATAAAATTTTTGTAAACAAAAAAAAGAAACTGCGGTGATGCAGGGTGGCGGGGAGAGATGACATCATCTCTCTGCTCCGCTGCCCGCTCACTCGCTGACTGCTCTCAACCCAATCCCCTCCCATGCTGCGTGTGCTCTGCCCGCCCAGTCACCAACAGCAGCGGCGCTGGGCTCCTCACAGGGAGCGGTGCCTGCAGTGCTCACTCGCTGACTGCCCCCTACCCCCGCCTGTGAGTGTCCTCACAGGCAGCGGCGCCTGCCCATGCCTGCTCACTCGCTGACTGCCCCCCCCCTGCCTGTGAGTGTCCTCAGCGGCGCCGGACCCCACACAGGCAGCGGAGCGGGCTGGCTGGCGGGCGTCAGTTTGCCGCCCCTCTAACAGTGCCGCCTGGTACCATGGTACCACCCGGTCCTATCATAGGGCCGGCCCTGGTTGCCTGGGACATTATCTGTTGATGTCTGCATTCCCATCTCTGGGTGGGGGTGATATAGGTACAGTATCTCACAAAAGTGAGTGCACCCCTCATATTTTTGTAAATCTTTTTTTATATCTTTTCATGTGACAACACTGAAGAAATTACACTTTGCTACAATGTAAAGTAGTGAGTGTATAGCTTGTATAACTCAACACACAGCCAATAATGTCTAAACCACTGGCAACAAAAGCGAGTACACCCCTAAGTTAAAATGTCCAAATTGGGCCCGAAGTGTCAATATTTTGTGTGGCCACCATTATTTTCCAGCACTGCCTTAACCCTCTTGGGCATGGAGTACATCAGAGCTTCACAGGTTGCCACTGGAGTCCTCTTCCACTCCTCAATGACGACATCACAGAGCTGGTGGATGTTAGAGACCTTGCGCTCCTCCACCTTCCATTTGAGGATGCCCCACAGATGCTCAATAGGGTTTAGGTCTGGAGACATGCTTGGCCAGTCCATTACCTTTACCCTCAGCTTCTTTAGCAAGACAGTGGTCGTCTTGGAGATGTCACAGTACATGTTGGCATTCATTCTTCCTTCAGTGCCGGCAGCACTCATGCAACCCCAGACCATGACACTCCTACCAACATGCTTGACTATAAGTAAGACACACTTGTCTTTGTACTCCTTACCTTACTGCCGCCAAACACGCTTGACACCATCTGAACCAAATAAGTTTATCTTGGTCTCATCAGACCACAGGACATGGTTCCAGTAATCCTTGTCCTGAGTAGGGATGAGCTTCGTGTTCGAGTCGAACATACATTCGACTCAAACATCGGCTGTTCGATCGTTCGACGAAGATCGAACGATTTGGGCCGTTCGCGCCAAATTCGAGTGACGCGAACGGCCCACAATGCACTACGCCATCGCAGTGTCATCCAGGCGCTGTGATTGGCCAAGCATGCACTGTGACCCCGCATGCTTGGCCAATCACAGCGCCGGCAGCGAGGAGAGCAATGATTGGCCACAGGCAGGATGCCTGTGGCCAATTATTGCTGAGGGTGTTTAGTACACGCCCCACACTATAAAAGGCCGCCAGCACGGTGGCCTAGTGTAGTGTGTTCCGGAGCAGGGAAAGACAAGCATAGGCAGGGACAGTGACTGTTATTTCTTTCTTGCTTAACCTGGATTCCTTTAGTTTAGGGAAATAGAAGGATAGGTAGGGAGAGTGTCAGTGTGTTTTACTGTGCGAGTCCTTGTTTCTAGGGACAAAGAAGGAAAGTGAGGGGATTTCTCCTTGTGCTATAGTGTGCTTTAAAAAAACATTTTTTCTAGGGACAGAAAACTGTAGGTAGGGAGAGTGTCAGTTTCTTTCACTGTGCCAGTCCTTGTTTCTAGGGTCAAAGAAGGAAAGTGAGGGGAATTCTCCTTGTGCTATAGTGTGTTTTTAAAAAACATTTTTTCTAGGGACAGAAAACTGTAGGTAGGGAGAGTGTCAGTTTCTTTCACTGTGCCAGTCCTTGTTTCTAGGGACAAAGAAGGAAAGTGAGGGGATTTCTCCTTGTGCTATAGTGTGCTTTAAAAAAACATTTTTTCTAGGGACAGAAAACTGTAGGTAGGGAGAGTGTCAGTTTCTTTCACTGTGCCAGTCCTTGTTTCTAGGGACAAAGAATGAAAGTGAGGGGAATTCTCCTTGTGCTATAGTGTGCTTTAAAAAAACATTTTTTCTAGGGACAGAAAACTGTAGGTAGGGAGAGTGTCAGTTTCTTTCACTGTGCCAGTCCTTGTTTCTAGGGACAAAGAAGGAAAGTGAGGGGATTTCTCCTTGTGCTATAGTGTGCTTTAAAAAAACATTTTTTCTAGGGACAGAAAACTGTAGGTAGGGAGAGTGTCAGTTTCTTTCACTGTGCCAGTCCTTGTTTCTAGGGACAAAGAAGGAAAGTGAGGGGAATTCTCCTTGTGCTATAGTGTGCTTTAAAAAAACATTTTTTCTAGGGACAGAAAACTGTAGGTAGGGAGAGTGTCAGTTTCTTTCACTGTGCCAGTCCTTGTTTCTAGGGACAAAGAAGGAAAGTGAGGGGATTTCTCCTTGTGCTATAGTGTGCTTTAAAAAAACATTTTTTCTAGGGACAGAAAACTGTAGGTAGGGAGAGTGTCAGTTTCTTTCACTGTGCCAGTCCTTGTTTCTAGGGACAAAGAAGGAAAGTGAGGGGAATTCTCCTTGTGCTATAGTGTGCTTTAAAAAAACATTTTTTCTAGGGACAGAAAACTGTAGGTAGGGAGAGTGTCAGTTTCTTTCACTGTGCCAGTCCTTGTTTCTAGGGACAAAGAAGGAAAGTGAGGGGATTTCTCCTTGTGCTATAGTGTGCTTTAAAAAAACATTTTTTCTAGGGACAGAAAACTGTAGGTAGGGAGAGTGTCAGTTTCTTTCACTGTGCCAGTCCTTGTTTCTAGGGACAAAGAAGGAAAGTGAGGGGAATTCTCCTTGTGCTATAGTGTGCTTTAAAAAAACATTTTTTCTAGGGACAGAAAACTGTAGGTAGGGAGAGTGTCAGTTTCTTTCACTGTGCCAGTCCTTGTTTCTAGGGACAAAGAAGGAAAGTGAGGGGATTTCTCCTTGTGCTATAGTGTGCTTTAAAAAAACATTTTTTCTAGGGACAGAAAACTGTAGGTAGGGAGAGTGTCAGTTTCTTTCACTGTGCCAGTCCTTGTTTCTAGGGACAAAGAAGGAAAGTGAGGGGATTTCTCCTTGTGCTATAGTGTGCTTTAAAAAAACATTTTTTCTAGGGACAGAAAACTGTAGGTAGGGAGAGTGTCAGTTTCTTTCACTGTGCCAGTCCTTGTTTCTAGGGACAAAGAAGGAAAGTGAGGGGAATTCTCCTTGTGCTATAGTGTGCTTTAAAAAAACATTTTTTCTAGGGACAGAAAACTGTAGGTAGGGAGAGTGTCAGTTTCTTTCACTGTGCCAGTCCTTTCTTTCTAGGGACAAAGAAGGAAAGTGAGGGGATTTCTCCTTGTGCTATAGTGTGCTTTAAAAAAACATTTTTTCTAGGGACAGAAAACTGTAGGTAGGGAGAGTGTCAGTTTCTTTCACTGTGCCAGTCCTTGTTTCTAGGGACAAAGAAGGAAAGTGAGGGGAATTCTCCTTGTGCTATAGTGTGCTTTAAAAAACATTTTTTCTAGGGACAGAAAACTGTAGGTAGGGAGAGTGTCAGTTTCTTTCACTGTGCCAGTCCTTGTTTCTAGGGACAAAGAAGGAAAGTGAGGGGATTTCTCCTTGTGCTATAGTGTGCTTTAAAAAAACATTTTTTCTAGGGACAGAAAACTGTAGGTAGGGAGAGTGTCAGTTTCTTTCACTGTGCCAGTCCTTGTTTCTAGGGACAAAGAAGGAAAGTGAGGGGAATTCTCCTTGTGCTATAGTGTGCTTTAAAAAAACATTTTTTCTAGGGACAGAAAACTGTAGGTAGGGAGAGTGTCAGTTTCTTTCACTGTGCCAGTCCTTGTTTCTAGGGACAAAGAAGGAAAGTGAGGGGATTTCTCCTTGTGCTATAGTGTGCTTTAAAAAAACATTTTTTCTAGGGACAGAAAACTGTAGGTAGGGAGAGTGTCAGTTTCTTTCACTGTGCCAGTCCTTGTTTCTAGGAACAAAGAAGGAAAGTGAGGGGATTTCTCCTTGTGCTATAGTGTGCCAAAGCATTCCTCATCAACCATCTTTGAAATCCTTGTTTTTTGGACAGTCAGGGAAATTGTCGTTGTGCTATTCTGTGCAAAAGCAATAATCCTCAACCATATTTAGAAATCCTTAAGTAAAGGGACAGAGAAGGACACCTGAAGGTAGCCCTTATTGCTTTTTTCCCATCTCCCTGCAGGCCATCTATTAGAATGTCTGGAAGGCAAACAAGGAGAGGCAGACAGTCAGGAGGCAATAAAAGAGGGCAAGCAGGCTCTGTGTCTGGGGGCAACAGTGCTGGTCGTGGACGCGGTGCATTGTCATCAGCACATGGCCATGGGACACGCTTGTCCTTCTTTTCGGCAGCTGGACATGTTAAGCCACATCATGCCGAAGACTTGGTAGAGTGGATGACCAAGCCCTCCTCCTCCTCCTCATCCTCTCTCACCCAGGCTCAGGGTACTGGCAAAGCAGCTGCCAAAGCGTCCTCTTCCCTGGTATCAATGTCAGACTCATCATCAGTCACTCCTTCCCTAGACCCACCATGTCCTCCTCCTGAGGAGTCCCCCGAACTGTTTGAGCACAGTGTTGGGTACATGCTCCAGGAGGATGCCCAGCGTTTCGAAGGGGCTGATGATGAAACCCAGCTACAGGAAGGCAGTAGCGTGAGAGCAGACAGAGGGGATGCTCAAGAAGGACACCAATCTGGCAGTCATGTTCCAGCAGCTGCAGCATACTGCCAGATTGGCTCCAGTGATGAGGAGGGAGGGGATGATGAGGTCACTGACTCCACGTGGGTGCCTAATAGGAGAGAGGAGGAGGAGGAGGATGAGGAGGAGGCACATCTCCAACGAGGCAGGATGCCCTTTGGTGGCCAGCGTAAGGGCAGTACACCGACGGAATCACACCGCAGAGCTCCGCCTGTGCAGGGCGCTGCCTCTGCCCGTCATTCAAAAAGTTCCTTGGTGTGGGCCTTTTTTGAGGCTAGTGCATCAGATCGCACAGCTGCTGTTTGCAACATATGTCTCAAGCGTATATCGTGTGGCCAAAACATCAGCCGCTTGGGTACCACATGCCTGACCAGACATATGTTGACCTGCCATGCAGCTCGTTGGCAAGCCTACCTCAAAGACCCACACCAAAGAACAAAGCGGACCTCTCCTTGCACCGCATCAGCTGGGATCTCCAACCCCACTATAACTTCAGTCCTCTCTGAAACATGCACTGAGAGGAATGAAGGTGTAGAATTAGGTGTGTCACAGCCAAGTACTTGCGGCCACTCTGCTAGCAGTACACCGACGTCCGATTCTAGCAGGCAAATTTCCCTGCCCTAGCTGCTGGACCGTCGAAAGAAGTTCACTCCCAGCCATCCACATGCCCAGCGGTTGAATGCTAGCTTGGCTAAATTGCTAGCGCTTCAACTGCTGCCTTTTCAGTTGGTAGACTCGGCCCCCTTCCGTGAGTTTGTGCAATGTGCGGTTCCTCAGTGGCAGGTTCCCAAACGCCACTTTTTCTCACGGAAGGCTATTCCGGCTCTCTACCGGCATGTGGAAGGCAATGTCTTGGCCTCGCTGGACAGGGCGGTCAGCGGTAAGGTGCATATTACCGCTGACTCATGGTCCAGCAGGCATGGACAGGGACGTTACCTTTCTTTCACGGCCCATTGGGTCACTCTTTTGGCAGCTGGGAAGGATGCAGGACAAGGTGCAGTAGTGTTGGAGGTTGTTCCACCGCCACGCCTCCAAAATGCTACTACTGGTTGTGACACACCTCTCTCCTCCACCCCCTCCTCTTCTTCTTCCTCCATGGCCTCTTCCTGTGGTTTGTCCTATGAACCAGTGGTGCTCCGTAGCCGTTCACGGGGCTACGCAAGTACGCAGGCAAAAAGATGCCATGCCGTGCTTGCGCTGGTGTGTTTGGGGGACAGAAGCCACACTGGGGCAGAGGTCCTGTCTGCTCTGCAGGGCCAGGCCGAGAGGTGGTTGACGCCACGCCAGCTTAAGCCAGGAATGGTGGTTTGCGACAATGGCACCAACCTCCTCTCCGCCCTCCGACAGGGACAACTGACCCATGTGCCCTGTGTGGCTCACGTCCTTAACCTGGTGGTGCAGCGGTTCTTGGGCAGGTACCCGGGCTTACAGGATGTCCTGAGGCAGGCCAGGAAAGTCTGTGTGCATTTCCGCAGATCTTATAATGCCAGTGCTCGCCTGGCTGAGCTGCAAAAGGAGTTGAACCTGCCCAAGAACCGCCTTATATGTGACATGCCCACCAGGTGGAACTCAACGTTGGCCATGCTGCAGCGGCTGCACACGCAGCAGAGGGCCATCAATGAGTACCTGTGCGACTACGGCACCAGGACAGGGTCAGGGGAGCTTGGTTTTTTTTCTCCACGCCAGTGGGGCATGATCAGGGATGCATGCACTGTCCTAGCACCATTTGAGGAGGCCACGAGGAGGGTGAGCAGTGACAGTGCATGCATCAGTGACACTGTACCTCTTGTCCACCTGTTGGAGCACACGCTGCGTGGAATAATGGACAGGGCACTTGAGGCAGAACAGAGGCAGGAAGAGGAGGACTTCCTTGCCTCTCAAGGCCCCCTTTACCCAGACAGTGTTCCTTCTGTCCCACCCATCGCACAGGAAGAGTAAGAGGAGGAGGAGGAGGAGGAGGATTGTGTCAGCATGGAGGTGGAGGCTGGCACTCAGCATCATCAGCAGCAGTCTTTTAGGGATGATTTACAGTCCCAAGAAACCAGTGGACTTGTACGTGGCTGGGAGGAGGTGGCTGCGGATCATGTCGTCCTTAGTGACCCAGAGGACTCCGGAGCGAATGCCTCAGCAAACCTACGCTGCATGGCCTCCCTGATCCTGCAAAGTCTGCGGAAGGATCCTCGTATTCTTCGGATCAAGGAGAGGGACCATTACTGGCTGGCCACTCTCCTTGATCCACGGTACAAGGGTAAGGTTGCGGACCTTATGTTACCTTCGCAGAGGGAGCAGAGGATGAGACAACTCCGGGAGGCCTTGCAGAAAGGTCTGTGCAACGCGTTCCCAGAGACTGGGAGGTTACAAACTCCTGGTCCTGGACAACGAGTTGCTGAGGCTTTGGCCAGTCAAAGAAGGAGCGGTGGGGAAGGTGGCCGTCTGACCGATGCGTTCAGACAATTCTTTAGTCCGCAGCCCCAAAGTATGATCGGTTCCAGCAACCATCGCCAGCGTCTGATAAACATGGTGCAGGAATATCTAGGGGCAAGGTCAGACTTGGACACCTTCCCCACCGAAAATCCTCTGGCTTACTGGGTCTTGAGGATGGATCACTGGCCAGAGCTTGCACAGTATGCAATTGAGCTACTGGCCTGTCCTGCATCCAGCGTTCTTTCGGAACGCACATTCAGTGCTGCTGGAGGATTTGTCACGGATCACAGGGTGCGCCTGTCCACCGACTCGGTTGATCGACTGACTTTCATCAAGATGAACCAGTCTTGGATCACCACCAGCTACCACACACCTGATGCTGATATAACAGACTAATTGATTTTAACATGTCACATCCCTTCAAGACTGATGCTGATGCTGAGTGCCTGTGCTGTTATGTTGACTGGCTATCCTCCTCCTCCGAGTCCTCAATGATACGATTGATGATGATAGCTTGGAAGATCATTTTTGTTTATGGGTGCCGCCACCAGTGGCTAAGGCCCAATTTTTCAGCCCCTGTTTTACAGGGGCGTGTAATTACAATTTTTTTAGCAATAATTTGCCATAGGGCTCATTGCTGTGCTCCAAGTACAGTATCTGTGAGGGGTTGGAGTGTTGTGGCACCAGTGCCTAAGGCCCAATTTTTCAGCCCCTGTTTAACAGGGGCGTGTCATTACAATTTTTGAAGCAATACTTTGCAACAGGGCTCATTGCTGTGCTCCAAGTAACGTATCTGTGAGGGGTTGTAGTGTTGTGCCACCAGTGCCTAAGGCCCAATTTTTCAGCCCCTGTTCAACAGGGGCATGCAATTACAATTCTTGATCTAATAATTCACAGCAGGGCCCATTGCTGCACCCACCAAGAGTAACTCTGAGGGCTTACAGTGTTGTGGCAACGCCACCACCACCACCACCACCACGAAAGGCCCAATTTTTCAGCCCCTGTTCAAAAGGGGCATGTAATTACAATTCTTGATCTAATAATTCACAGCAGGGCCCATTCCTGCACCCACCAAGAGTAACTCTGAGGGCTTACAGTGTTGTGGCAACACCACCACCACCACCACCACCACGAAAGGCCCAATTTTTCAGCCCCTGTTCAACAGGGGCATGCAATTACAATTCTTGATCTAATAATTCACAGCAGGGCCCATTGCTGCACCCACCAAGAGTAACTGTCAGGGCTTACAGTGTTGTGGCACCAGCACCACCATCAAAGGCCCAATTTTTACTACCACTGTTCAACAATTATATGTAATTAAAATTCCTGATATAATAGTTGACAGCAGGGCGTTCCAGCACCAACCAAGAGTAACTGTGAGTGCTTACAGTGTTGTGCCAACACCAACAACTAAGGGGCCTATTTCTGCAGAGTATATACGGCAGGTCCCTACTTTCAAACATCCAACTTACAAACGACTCCTACTTGCAAACGCAAGAAGACAACAGGAAGTGAGAGGAAATCTACCACTAGGAAGGAAAATTCTCTCCTGTAAGAATAAATATGGGAGAAAGGTGTCTCCTCTGTACTGATGCTTTATCAGCAATCCTTGTTTCAAGAAAAACACCACATTTCAAAAACAGTTGTCATTGGGACGGAAAGTGAGGTGAAATGTTCTGAACAGGGGCACAGACAGCAAAACAAATGTTACAGGGGTGATAACCCTTACCTATGTTTTCCAAAAAGTTTAAAAATAGATTTTTGGGCTGGAGCTACACTTCAACAATGTACCTGTTCAAAATTACAAACAGATTCTACATAAGAACAAACCTACAGTCCCTGTCTTGTATGCACCGCCTGTATACGGCTGTTCAGAGTATATAGGGCCTTTTTTATTTTATGTGCGGGGTTCCCCTTAATATCCATACAAGACCCAAAGGGGCTGGTAATGGGCTGGGGTGGGGGGGGGGGTCATGGGGTAGCTATGCCATTTTCTTAAAGATTTTCATCCATATTACCGGGACCAGACATTACATTAAAGCCGCAAGCAGTTTTAAATGGCTTTTTTTTCCTTTAGAAGTGTCATTTTGTGCAGGGACAGTTCTAAACACGGGAAACACGTGGCACTTCACAGGCATACTTTAGACACCCCCCAGGTACGATATTTAAAGGAATATTTGACTTTTTTTTTTCACTTTATGCATCATTAAAATGACTGCTCCCGAAAAACGACCGTTTTTAAAACTTCTTTTTGCATTGATACATGTCCCCTGGTGCAGAACCCGGGTTCCCAAACCCTTTTTAGGACAATAACATGCATAATAGTTGTTATAATTAGCACTTTAGAATTCGAACGTTCGCATCCATTGTATTTAATAGGGTTCTAATGTTCGTACGAACTTTCGGTCCGTTCGCGGGTTCTGGTGCAAACCGAACCCGGGGGTGTTCGGCTCATCACTAGTCCTTAGTCTGCTTGTCTTCAGCAAACTGTTTGCAGGCTTTCTTGTGCATCATCTTTAGAAGAGGCCTTGCAGATAGCCATGCAGACCAATTTTAATCAGTGTGCAATGTATGGTCTGAGCACTGATAGGCTGATCCCCCCACCCCTTCAACCTCTGCACCAATGCTGGCAACACTCATATGTCTATTTCCCAAAGACAACCTCTGAATATGACGCTGAGCATGTGCACTCAACTTCTTTGGTTGACTATGGCAAGGCCTGTTCTGAGTGGAACCTGTCCTGTTTAAACCGCTGTATGGTCTTGGTCACCGTGCTGCAACTCAGTTTTTAGGATCTTGGCAATCTTCTTATAGCCTAGGCCATCTTTATGTACAGCAACTATTCTTTTCGTCAGATCCTCAGAGAGTTCTTTGCCATAAAGTGTCATGCTGTACTTCCAGTAACCAGTATGAGAGAGTGAGAGCGATAAATTTAACACACCTGCTCCCTATTCACACCTGAGGCATTGTAACACTAAGGAGTCACATGACACCGGGGAGGGAAAAAAACTAATTGGGTCCAATATGAACATTTTCACTTAGGGGTGTACTCACTTTTGTTGCCAGCAGTTTAGGCTGCATTCACACCTGAGCGTTTTCAGCTCATAAAACGCTCGTACAATGCCCAAAAAAAACACCCGAAAAACGCCCAACAAGCAAAATCCCATTCATTTCAATGGCACCTGTTCACATCTGAGCGTTTTGTCACCTGAAGCAAAATGCCTGAAAAATGCCCTAAGCTCAAAAAAGAACATGAGATTCTTTGGGGCAGATTACAGGTATTTTTCTGCCTTTTACATTGGTGACCTGAACAAAATCGCGGAAAAAACGCAGTAAAACACGGTAAAAACGCACGACTTTGAAATTCTCAGGTGTGAATGGAGCCTAATGCCGCGTACACACGGCCGTTTTTAATGTCATTGAAAAATACGACATTTTTCTCGACGTGATTTTTCGTGTTTCCTCTCAAGCCTGCCTTGCCTACACACTATCGTGAAAAAAAATGCTCGAGCAAAGCGCGGTGACGTACAACACGTACGACGGCACTATAAAGGGGAAGTTCTATTCGGATGGCGCCACCCTTTGGGACGCTTTTGCTGATCCTCGTGTTATTAAAGTTTGGTGAGAGCCGGTTCGCGCTTTTCAGCCTCATGCTCTTCAGTCCGTTACAGAGTGACGAATGTGCTATCTCCATTACGAACGTTAGTTTTACCAGAAGGAGCGCTCCCGTCTCATAATTGATTCTGAGCATGCGCATTTTTTTTCCCCTTAAAAGCATACACACTTCCGTTTTTCACGACGTTAAAAAGGACGACGTGAAAAACGACGTGAAAAAATAGAGCAGGTTCTAAATTTTTTTAGCCCATTTTTCACGTCGTTAAAAATGCTCTGGAGCCTACACACAATCGTTTTTAATGACCAATTAAAAAAATGGCATTTTCACGCCATGAAAAACGGTCGTGTGTACGCGACATTAGACATTAATGGCTGTGTGTTGAGTTATTTTGAGGGGACAGCTAATTTACACTGTTATACAAGCTGTACACCTAATACTCTACATTGTAGCAAAATGTAATTTCTTGTGTTGTCACATGAAAAGATATAATACAATATTTACAAAAATGTGAGGGGTGTACTCACTTTTGTGAGATACTGTATATTCTTTTAAATGCTCATTGCTTTCATGTAGTTTGGCTGGGTTCATACTAGCGCGAATTAGATGCCAATTTCGCCGCATCCAATTCGCCTAACAGGAGAGTGTGCCTGGCTCGCAATGAAGCCGGTTCACACATCTCCGTGGTGGCCGCGGTGCGGATTGCACAGGATTCCTGTGTGTCTTTGGCTCTGTTTCAGGTCTGAATTCAGGCAAAAATTCGGGCCTGATCCATCCCTGAAACAGAGAACAGGGACACACCGGACCCCTGCTGTGAGCCGTGTCCACACTAAGGCCCCTTTCACACTGACACGTTTTTCAGGCGGTTTAGCGCTAATAATAGCGCTGCTATACCGCCTGGAAAAATCGTGCCCTGCAGTCTTCAGTGTGAAAGCCCAAAGGCTTTCACACTGAAGCGGTGCGCTAGCAGGACCACTCCAAAAGTCCTGCTAGCCGCATCTTTACAGCGGTGAAGGAGCGTTGTGTTCACCGCTCCTTTACCGCTGCTGCCCATTAAAAAGAAACTGCAGAGGCGCATTGCGGGCGGTATTAACCCTTTTTCGGCTGCTAGCGGGGGTTAAATTCACCCCGCTAGTGGCCGCATACCGCGGTAAAAACGAAGGTATAGCGGCGCTAAAAATAGCGCCGCTATACCCACAGTGCACCTTCCCGCCCCAGTGTGAAAGGGGCCTTAGTGTGAGCCCAGCCTTACACTGGCAGCCTAGAAATTTGTAATTGATGGTTGTCTTGTTGCACCAGTATCTATTAAGGTCAAATCTTTGACTTTGTAACAGTAACCATACTGAGCTAAAGTAAAGAAGATTTTGGTGTAAATTTTGTGTCCACCACCCCTCTCTGTCCATCTCTCAGATGGCTTCTGATTGCTCAACTAATACAATTTAAAAGACTAACAACAACATATAAAGTCATTCCCAACTTTTCTCAGAGCTAGATTACCAATATTGTTTAAAAATATCGCCCAAACAATCCTCTTCACTCCTGCAATGCCCCCCCCCCCCCCCCCCCCCGCTCTCTAGTTCTCTAGCTCTCTTGTCTCTTATTCTTATACTTACATCCAGGGCTTCTCCAAAACCTCTCCCAACCTTTGGAACTCTGTACCCTAATCTGTCCAGCTATTTAACGTACTGTCCTCTTTTATTGTGAAATGATGCACATAGTGTTGGTGCTATATAAATCATTTATAATAATAATAATAATGATAATAATAATGTTGGAGTCCTGACCTTTTCATCATTTATTATTTCTACAATACAGTCTTTTCCATGCCAGTTACTTCTGAGGCATTCTATGAAACTTCAATATAGGCTTGTACATACTTCTTTTCGGTAGTTACTGAAATAAACCACTCTACAGTGCCTTGAAAAAGTGTTCACACCCCTTGAAATGTTTAACATTTTGTCATGTTACAACCATAAATGTATTTTATTGGGATTTTATGTGATAGACCAACACAAAGTGGAAGGAAAATTATAAATGGTTTTCCAAATATTTTTACAAAAAAAATCAGAAAAGTGTGGCGTGCATTTGTATTCAGCCTCCTTTACTCTGATACCCCTAATTAAAATCTAGTGGAACCAATTGCCTTCAGAAGTCACCTAATTCGTAAATAGAGTCTATCCATGTGTAATTTAGTCTCATTATACAGCTGTTCTGTGAAGCCCTCACAGGTTTGTTAGAGAACCTTAGTGAGCAAATAACATCATGAAGGCCAAGGAACACACCAGAAAGGTCAAGGATAAAGTTTTGGAGAAGTTTAAAGCAAGGTTAGGTTATAAAAAAATATCCCAATCTTTGAACATCTCATGGAGCACTGTTCAATCCATTATCCGAAAATCAAAATAGTATGGCACAAATGCAAACCTACCAAGACATGACCATCCACCTAAAGAGACAGGCTGGGTAAGGAGAGCATTAAAGCATTGAACAATTTGGCCTAAAAGCAAAACGCTATGTGTGGCGGAAAACTGTTCAGAAGATTTCACCTCACTTTCTGTCCCAATGACAATTGGATTTTGAAAATGTGGGGTTTTTAGTGAAACAAGGAACCCTTACAGGAGAGAATTTCCCTTCCAAGGGGTAGATTTCCTCTCACTTCCGGTTGTCTCCTTCCATTTGCAAGTAGGAGTCGTTTGTAAGTTGGATGTTTGAAAGTAGGGGCCTGCCTTATATACTCTGCAGAAATTTGGGCCTTAGGTGTTGGTGTTGCCACAACACTGTAAGCCCTCACAGTTACTCTTGGTGGGTGCAGGAACGGGCCCTACTGTAAAATATTAGATCAAGAATTGTAATTACATGCCCCTGTTAAACAGGGGCTAAAAAATTGGGCCTTAGGCACTGGTGCTGGTGCCACAACACTGCAACCCCTCACAGATACTGTGGTGCCCAGAAGCAAAAATGTTCTTACAAGCTATCAGCATGAACATTGAGGAGGAAGAGGATAGTCACTCAGCATAACAGGATAGTCACTCAGCATAAGCATAGGCAGTCTTGAAGGGATCTCACATTAAAAAAAAAAATATTCGGTTACATCAGCATCAGGTGCTTGGTAGCTGGTGATCCAAGACTGATTAATTTTTATGAAGGTCAGCCGATCGACTGATTCGGTGGACAGGCGCACCCTGTGATCGGTTACAAAGCCTTCAGCAGCACTGAATGTGCATTCCGAAAGAACGCTGGATGCAGGACAGGCCAGTATCTCAATTGCATACTGTGCAAGCTCTGGCCAGTGATCTATCCCCAAGACCCAGTAACCCAGAGGATTTTCGGTGGGAAATGTGTCCAAGTCTGATCTTGCTCCTAGGTATTCCTACACCATGTAAATCAGACGCTGGCGATGGTTGCTGGAACCGATCATACCTTGGGACTGAGGACTAAAAAATTGTCTGAACTCATGGGTCAGACGGCCACCTTCTCCACCGCTCCTTCTGTGACTGACCGAAGCCTCAGCAACACGTTGTCCAGGACCCGGAATTTGTAACCTCTGAGGCACTGGAAACGCGTTGCACAAACCTTTCTGCAAGGCCTCTCGAAGATGTTTCATCCTCTGCTCCCTCTGCGACGGCAATATAAGGTCTGCAACCTTACCCATGTAACGTGGATCAAGGAGGGTTGCCAGCCAGTAGTGATCCCTCTCCTTCATACCACGAATACGAGGATCCTTCCGCGGGCTTTGCAGGATCAGGGAGGCCATGCAGCGTAGGTTTGCTGAGGCATTCAGTCCGGAGTCCTCTGGGTCACTAAGGACGCCATGATCCGCAGCCACCTCCTCCCAGCCACGTACAAGTCCATGGGTTTCTTGGGACTGTAAATAATCCCTTGAAGACTGCTGCTGATGCTGAATGCTAGGCTCCACCTCCATGCTGACACAATCCTCTTCTTCCTCATCCTCCTCGTCCTCTTCCTGTGTGATCGGTGGGCCAGCAGGAACACTGTCTGGATAAAGGGGGCCTTGAGAGGTAAGGAAGTCCTCCTCTTCTTCCCTCTGTTCTGTCTCAAGTGCCCTGTCCATTATTCCACGCAGCGTGTGCTCCAACAGGTGGACAAGAGGGACAGTGACACTGATGCATGCACTGTCACTGCTCACCATCCTCGTGGCCTCCTCAAATGGTGACAGGACAGTGCATGCATCCCTGATCATGACCCACTGGCGTGGCAAAAAAAAAAACAAGCTCCCCTGACCCTGTTCTGGTGCCATATTGGCACAGATACTCATTGATGGCCCTCTGCTGCGTGTGCAGCCATTGCAGCATGGCCAACGTTGAGTTCCACCTGGTGGGCATGTCACAGATTAGGCGGTTCTTGGGCAGGTCAAATTCCTTTTGGAGGTCAGCCAGCCGAGCACTGGCATTATATGACCGGCGGAAATGCACACAGACTTTCCTGGCCTGCCTCAGGACATCCTGTAAGCCCGGGTACCTGTCCAAGAACCGCTGCACCACCAAGTTAAGGACGTGAGCCAAACAGGGCACATGGGTCAGCTGTCCCTGTCGGAAGGCGGAGAGGAGGTTGGTGCCATTGTCGCAAACCACCATTCCTGGCTTAAGCTGGCATGGCATCAACCACCTCTGAGCCTGCCCCTGCAGAGCTGACAGAATCTCTGCCCCAGTGTGGCTCCTGTCCCCCAAGCACACTAGCTCAAGCACTGCATGGCATATTTTTCCTGCGTACTTGCGTAGCCCCTTGAACGCCTACGGAGCACCGCTGGTTCCGAGGACAAATCAGCAGAGGAAGAGGCCATGGAGGAAGAAGAAGAGGAGGGGTGGAGGAGAGAGGTGTGTCAGAATCACCACTAGTTGCATTTTGGAGGCGTGGTGGCGGAACAACCTCCAACACTACTGCACCCTGTCCTGCATCCTTCCCAGCTGCCAGCAGAGTCACTTAGTGGGCCGTGAAAGATAGGTAACGTCCCTGTCTATGCCTGCTGGACCATGAGTCAGTGGTAATATGCACCTTACCGCTGACCACCCTGTCCAGCGAGGCCAAGACATTGCCTTCCACATGCCGGTAGAGAGCCGGAATTGCCTTCCGTGAAAAAAAGTGCCGTTTGGGAACCTGGCACTGAGGAACCGCACATTCCACAAACTCACGGAAGGGGGCAGAATCTACTGAAAAGGCAGCAGTTGAAGTGCTAGCAATTTAGCCAAGCTAGCATTCAACCGCTGGGCATGTGGATGGCTGGGAGCGAACTTTTTTCGGCGGTGCAGCAGCTGGGGCAGGGAAATTTGCCTGGTACAATCTGACGTTGGTGTACCGATAGCAAATTGCCCGCAAGTACTTGGCAGTGACACATCTAATTCTACATTCCTCTCAGTGCAGGTTTCTGAGAGGACTGAAGGTATAGTGGGGTTAGAGATCCCAGCTGATGAGGAGCAAGGAGAGGTCCGCTTTGTTCTTTGGTTTGGGTCTTTTATGTATGCTTGCCAACGGACTGCATGGCAGGTCGACATATGTCTGGTCAAGCATGTGGTGCCCAAGCGGCAGCTGTTTTGGCCACGCGAGATACGCTTCAGACATATGTTGCAAATAGCAATGGTGTGATCTGCTGCACACGTCTCAAAAAAGGCCCTCACCAAAGAACTTTTGGAATAACGCGCAGAGACAGCAGCGCCCTGCACATGCGGAGCTCTGCGGTGTGATGCATTTGGTTGGCTGCCCTTAAGCTGCCCCCTGGAGGGCATCCTGCCTCATTGGAGATGTGCCTCCTCCTCCTCCTCTCTCCTATCAGGCACCCATGTAGAGTCAGTGACCTCATCAACGCCTCCCTCCTCGTTACTGGAGCAAACCTGGCAGTATGGTGCAGCTGGGGGAACATGACTGCTAGTTTGCTGTCCTTCTTGGGCACCCCCTCTCTCTGGGCTCACGTAACTACCTTCCTCAAGCTGGGTACCATCATCGGAGCCCTCAAATTGCTGCGCATCCTGTTGCAGCATGTACCCAACACTGTGGTCAAACAGTTCGGGGGACTCCTCAGGACATGGTGGGGCTAGGGAAGGAGTGACTGATGCTATTGAGCCAATGAAAGAGGCCGCTTTGGCAGCTGCTTTGGCAGACACAGTACCCTGAGGCTGGGTGAGAGAGGATGAGGAGGATAAGGACGGCTTGGTCATCTACTCTACCAACTCTTCAGCATGTTGCGTCTCAACAGGGCCAGCTGCCAAAAAAAAAGAACAAGTGTGCCCCACCATGCACCATGTCCACGACCAGCACTGTTGCCTCTAGACACAGAGCCTGCTTGCCCTCTTTTATTGGCCTGTGAGTGTCTGCCTCTCCTTGTTGGCCTTCCAGACATACTGTCTTTGATGTATTGGAATAGGTACACACAGGAATGGCCTGCAGTGAGATGTAGCTGCACAAGGCTGGGGTGTATATATATATACTGTTTATACTGCAGCTAGCTGAATCAACTGCCTGCCTGTAGTATCTTAGCAACAGTAGAACAGGAACAGTCTGCAGTGTAGCTAAACTGAATACAGTATACTGAGTGATATACAGCAGCTTACTGAATCAACTGCCTGCCTGTAGTATCTTAGCAACAGTAGAACAGGATTGGAAGAGTCTGCAGTGTAGCTAAACTGAATACAATGTACTGAGTGATATACAGCAGCTTATTGAATCAACTGCCTGCCTGTAGTATCTTAGCAACAGTAGAACAGGAACAGTATGCAGTGTAGCTAAACTGAATACAGTATACTGAGTGATATACAGCAGCTTAATGAATCAACTGCCTGCCTTTAGTATCTTAGCAACAGTAGAACAGGAACAGTCTGCAGTGTAGCTAAACTGAATACAGTATACTGAGTGATATACAGCAGCTTACTGAATCAACTGCCTGCCTGTAGTATCTTAGCAACAGTAGAACAAGATCGGAACAGTCTGCAGTGTAGCTAAACTGAATACAGTATACTGGGTGATATACAGCAGCTTACTGAATCAACTGCCTGCCTGTAGTATCTTAGCAACAGTAGAACAGGAACAGTCTGCATTGTAGGTAAACTGAATACAGTATACTGAGTGATATACAGAAGCTTACTGAATCAACTGCCTGCCTGTAGTATCTTAGCAACAGTAGAACAGGAACGGATCTAGCTAAACTGAACACAGTGTATATATATATATACTGTATATACACAACGCCTGGGGTGCATATATATACTAAATACACTGACTGCAGCTAACTCAATCGCCTGCCTGCTCTAAGTAACTGAAATTAAATGACATTCTCTCTGTCTCTATCTCTCTCTTTCAATGCCGGAACACACACTACATGGGGCCGACGCGCGGGCGGCCTTATATAGTGTGGGGCGTGTACTTAGTCCCCCTGAGACATGATTGGCCAAAATCACCCTGCCTTTGGCCAATTACGGCTCTCTGTACTGATGGCTCTGTGATTGGCCAAGCATGCGGGTCATAGTGCATGCTTGGCCAATCATCAGCCAGCAATGCACTGCGTTGACGCAGTGAATTATGGGCCGTGACGCACCACTCGAATTTGGCGCGAATGGCCCACATTGTTCGAAATTCGGCGAACGGCCGAACAGATGAAGTTCGAGTCGAACATGAGTTCGACTCGAACACGAAGCTCATCCCTAATAGTGAGTCTCCAGATACCCTCCTTCAAGTGGAATTGTGAACTGGATGGTGTGTTCATTTGTTTCTTCCATGTATTATACATGATTTCTCTTTACAGCTATTGGTCATGGGACAAAAAAGCCCCTAGTGCCAGAAAAAGCACTGAACTGAAGTCCTGTGGGCTTTAGGGGATGTGCAGATGATAGCTGAAAGATCAGTTTCACCAAGAGAAATTGCAGGTCCACTTGCCTATCAGTCTGGTGACTTTTCCCTGCAGCTCCTTTATCCTTTGCGCTTTTAATTTTGATGTTAAATTTATCCTTAAGTTTTAAATTAACGGCATAAGAAAATAAAAAAAATAAAAAACTAAAGCCAATTGTACATTTCTGTTGTGTCTACATCTTACCCATCTGCCATAGTCAGTGGCCCACAGATACAATATAGTAAATACAACTATGTCCCTGATTTATTTAAGTGTGAAGTATTTGCTTGTAACATCTAATCATGTAAAGAAAAAGCTATTTTTTCAAACCCCTTGTACATGAGTGCATGTTTTTACCCAACACAAGTTTTTTTAATTTCGCTGCACTTTATCACACTTTAATAACTCACACCTTATGCGTATAGTATATATAATTGGAAAAATATATATATATTAATATATATATATATATATTATTTTGCTTTATTCCTGCTTGCATATAGAAGAGAGAAATGTAATAATATGATCTTTGAAATGTGTCTGCCCTAGGCCATGGCCTTTGTGACCTTTCCACATTTTTTTTGCTTTTTCTAAAGAGGAATAACACCTAAAGCATGGATGCCTTTAAGCATAAATTCCATTACTGCAAAGGAAAAATGTTATGTTTGCAAAGAGTACAAAAGAAAGATGAGGTGTTGATTTTTGAAAACTGGACTAAAGAAAACATGGGTCTTAAAGTAAGCCTGTATTAAAAAAAAAAAAAAAAAAATCAAACTAACCCCCATTGTGTAAAAGGCACTATTGTGTGCCTTTACTTACCTTCACCAGTACCGTTCACTGCCCTGATTCACACTATAGTCCTTTACAAAGATCCTGAACAAATACTAGCTATGGTAGTTGCACTCTGCTAGGTACACCACCACAGATGTGACAGTGCTTGGACTGGCCTCTCAGACACCAAGCACTGTATTTTAGAAGGAATGACGGGAGCATGTTTGTATTCCCAATGCCCTATTAGGATTTTCACGTGGATTGGGGCTACAAACAGAAGCAGATAAAGTACACGTAAATGAAATCACTGAAATCTTGTATAATCTTTAATAAAATAATTTAATTTAAAAAGTAATTTTTCAATATCTTCAGATTTGTAGTTTTCTTTAAAATAAAACCTGGTGATAGATATACTTTATTGTTACATAGTTACATAGTTACATAGTAGGTGAGGTTGAAAAAAGACACAAGTCCATCAAGTCCAACCTACGTGTGTGCTTATATATCAGTATTACCTTGTATATCCCTGTATGTTGTGGTCGTTCAGGTGCTTATCTAATAGTTTATTGAAACTATCGATGCCCCCCGCTGAGACCACGGCCTGTGGAAGGGAATTCCACATCCTTGCCACTCTTATGCCGTGTACACACGATCGGTTTTACCGATGAAAACAGTCCGACGGGCTTTTCTCATGGGACAAACCGATCGTGTATGGGCCCCATCTGTCTTTTTTCCATCGGTGAGATAAAATAGAACATGTTTTAAATTTATCATGTTTTAAATTTATTTATGGGAAAAAAAACGTTAGCAAATTCCGATCGTCTGTGTGGAACTCCATCAGAGAAAAACCCACGCATGCTCAGAATCAAGTCGACGCATGCTCAGAAACATTGAACTTAATTTTTCTCGGCTCGTCGGAGTGTTTTACGTCACGGCGTTTGGGACGGTCGGATTTTTGACTGATGGTGTGTAGGCAAGACTGATGGAAGTCAGCTTCATCGGATTTCCGATGGAAAAATCCATCGGATTAGAATCCATAGGAAATCCGATCGTGTGTACAGGGCTTTACAGTAAAGAACCCTCTACGTAGTTTAAGGTAAACCTCTATTGTCATCGTATACATACAACAAAATGTCTCCCAACTGTGCTTCTGTGTTGTCTCTATCTTTTCAGATGCAGACTAAATCTAGCCATACACTAGTCCAATTTTTTTTTAAAGTTCTCATTTTAAGAACATTTGTTTGATTTTCTAATTGTTAATTGGATCAAATCAGTGTGTGTTTCTGACCACAGTAAAGGCAATTTTTTCTCAAACAAATGAATTCTATGTATGTGGTTTCCATTGGGAAATTACTTTCAACCTAAAATCAAATGTTAAAAGCATAAAAGCAAACAACATTTTAAAGTACTGTCGAAAACATTCTTCAAGTCATTAAATGTATTGAGAATTTTCATAAAAACATTCATACGAATGTTCGTGTAGCGGGGTCTCCTTTAAGGCCCCGGGACTACAGTACCCAGAGCCCCATTCGGCCTCAGGGCGGAGGTTCCGCCGCAGAGACTCATGGGAGAGGTTACTTAAGAGAGAGGCGGAGCTCGCTCTCTTGGGACAACGCGCTTCAAGCAACAAGTCATCCTGCGCGGAGCTGCTGCGGGGTAAGGCCTGAAGCTTAAGGCCTTACCTGAAGTTCGAAGAGCCTTCCACCATCCTGCGGAGCCTGGGTGGATCCTGGACCGTCAGTGTAAGACTCCAGGTGGATCGGGGACCCGATCGGTTGCAGACGCTGTGTGCGACGGACACACGCGGTGGAAGACCCAGGCTGGGATCGCGCCTGGAACGGTGAGCGGGCACCTGCCCATATCCATAGACTGAGTCATATTCAGGCCTATTGACTGCCTAGACCCAGTGTCCCTTGGGGGTCCGGTAGTTGGGACAGAGTTGAAGTGCCTACCCCCCCCCCCCCCCCCGTTTGCATGCTGCTGCTACGAGTTACCACCCCTTTTGGATTACAATTTGGTCATTTATTCAAGTGCACCAACGAAAGCTGGCCGGTGAAGAAAATCTTACTCCCTTAGGGAAAGGGGACTATTTTTATACACTGTCAGGCCTGACATAGGTGGGGAAAGTTATAAAGTTTGTGTTGCTGTGTCATAGGGCACGCACGCCATAATAGCTCCACGTGGTGGATACTGCGCGGCGCCATATTGTAGTGCTGCCTCTGTTGCATTGGTTGATATAGGGTTCTGCAGACACATGTAAATGTTGCATGCCATGTTTTATGCCACCATTTTATAGTAAAGCTATTACTTATTCATATTCCTGCCTCAGAGTGTTGTCTGCCTATTTAGGAACTGTTAAGTATCATACACCTGAGAGTGATAGGAGGAAGTTATCCCTAGACTAACTGTGCCAGAGTGGGTCGAGTCAGATTGCCGGGGGTTGGCGGTGCTGTACACAGGGCCCGAGAAAAACAAACCAGCGGCTCTCTTAACTGGGGGTAGCGCTACACGTGGGGGCTCTTGAGTCCGGGATCCTGTTACAGCAAATAGCAGCCAAAAGGTACCAGCATGGACCCAGTAGAAATAGCAAAGTGGTGCGCAGTAGTAAATACAGATCCACATGAAGTAGTGATCATAGAACTTGCAGGGACCTGGCAAGATGATGCAGTGAAACAGTTAGTGGTGTCACTGTCCCCGCAACAAAAAGCATACATAGTGGATGTCAGATCAGAACCTCCCATGACATATGTACTGGTGAAGTGGAAGGATGGAGTCCCAGAAGACTTCAAGAAGCCGAGCATAGAAACGGCGGATAAACAAATCTTTAAGTTAATACGCGCTTCGCCCAACTTAAAAGATGTCAAGAAAGAGATGAATCCTGGGTCGCCACAGGGCGCTCTCAGCACAGAATTATGCGTGATCCTAGGGGAAATCATAGCGCGCTGCAAGAAAGATCCTGCGGATTACCAAACGTCAGGATACCGGAAACTTAGAATGTTTTCAGGAAAGAAGCCTATACCTTCAGGAGAGGAAGGATTTGAGGAGTGGTTAGATGGCGCTACTCAGGCCTTAGAGGAGTGGGAAGTCCCAGACCACAGAAAGAAGCAGAGAATTGCTGAGAGCTTAAAGGGGCCTGCCCTAGAGGCTATACGCAACCTTAAGATGAGCAAGAAAGACTGTGTTGCGCAAGACTATCTAGACATTCTGCAGAATGTGTTTTGAGGAACAGAAAAGATCACTGAGCTTACCTACCAACTAGAGCACTGCTACCAGAAGGCAGGGGAGAAGCTATCAGAGTTTATGATGCGCCTAGATAAAATACTGCACAAGATGATCCTAAAGAAGGGGATTGACCCGAAGAAGGTGGATGAGGCCCGGGTCCAGCAGGTCATGAGAGGATCTCAACCCCTGGATCCCATCGCACTGGCGCTACGTACAAGACAGGATGGGAAGAGCCTGGAGTACCCTGACTTGATCCGAGTAGTCAGAGAAGAAGAAGCTATGCTGGAGGAGAAGAAAAGGAGCCAACCAGTTGAGCTGGTGCAGCCCCCTCCAGTGATGGTCAGGGCCGCCACGACCTTAGAAAGAGACGCAGAGGTGGATACCTTAAAGTCACAGATGTCACAAGTGCTGGGAATGTTGACCTCCCTGATGGAAAAGGAGTCAAGGGTACCTGAGAGGAACAGCCCAAGGAAGGAGTTGTTTCCAAATACTTCAGCACCCGCATCCCTGGAAGATAGGGGGGATATGATCTGTGGAGGAGTTGGTCACGCGGCCAGAGTGTGTTCCAGTCCCAGAAAGAGGAAGATGAACAACCGCAAGCCGCCGGAAAACTTCAGCGGGCCCCGGTGAAGGAGTCAACCGGGTGCCCATCATCCTTACGGAACTCCATACTGAATAAGAAGCACACGAAAGAAGGAAGCAGGACCCCACAGGAGAAACCAAGGGTTCCTCAGAAGGAACGCACTCCAAAGAAGCATAGTAATGTCCCTCAGCGGGTAGCTACACCCAGACAGAGGAGGGAAATCAGTACATACCAGGCCCAGGAGAGACTTAGGTCCAAAGACAAACGGAAGAAGGAAAGTCAGAAAGGGAAATGCAGAGATCAGAAGAAGGAGACCCCTTCGAAGCAGTACCCAGAGAAGCTGGTGGGCCCCTCTCCAATCGTATCCATTCAGGTGGAGGGAGTCTACGCGAGAGCCCTGTTGGATACTGGAGCACAGGTGACCTTGTTGTACTGAGACTTCTACGACAGACACCTGAGTCACCTGCCCATCCGAAAGCTTGAAGGCTTGGAGATATGGGGAATCGGAACGGAAAAGTTTCCTTATGACGGATATCTGCCCATCAAATTGACTTTTGACCCATCCATAGCAGGGAAGGGGGAAACGTTTGACACCTTGGCTGTGGTGTGCCCCGACCGCCTGGAGCCAACAGGAGCTCCTTGATAATAGGGACCAACACGGATCTGGTCAGGAGACTTTTGGCCCCACTAACAAAAGGGAAGAACCCCACAGTCACTGAGATCCACCCCATGTTGAAGACCGCCTACCAACGGTTGATCTTAGAACAAAAGGCCCCGGAAGAGGGGGTAGGGAAGGTCTGGAGACTGGGAAGGAAAGGGATAGTGCTGCAACCCGGTGAAGTAACCTGTTTGAAGGCCACAGTGAAACTCACTTGGGAGCAGCCAGGCCCCTTTGTGATGTTGGAGCCCGATCCAAGGGAAGAACCCTCGGGCCTGGAAGTAGTCCCGGAAGTGGTCCCGGTGAGGGTCCTGAAGAAGGCCCATTGCAGGGTGCCAGTGAGTGTCAGAAATACCACGGATGGTCCAATGGAAATCCCAGCCAGGCTGTTGCTGGGTCGAGTGAGCTCAGCCACACCAGTTGCCTCATCAGATGTAGAAAGGACAGATGGAGAAGGTACTGTGTGGGAAAAGCTCTCTATGGAGAACCTAAACCTGCCCAGGGCTTGGAGAGAGAGAGCCCGGGACCAGTTGACTCAATGGAAGAGGATCTTCTCCCATGATGAGTTTGATGTGGGGTGTGCTAGGAGTGCCACCCATCGAATCAGCCTCCAGGAAGACAAACCCTTCAGGGAAAGGGTGAGGCGGGTTCCATTGGCAGACCTCGAAGATTTAAGGGAACAGCTTGCCGAGCTCAAGCGAACAGGTGTAATCCAAGAATCCAGAAGTCCGTACGCCTCTCCCATAGTGGTGGTACGAAAGAAGAACGGGTCGCTAAGGTTGTGTATCGACTATAGGACCCTCAACAGGAGAACCACTCCGGATCAGTATACCACTCCAAGGATAGAAGACGCCTTGCAGAGCTTGTCCGGAGCCAAATGGTTCAGTGTTATGGACCTGAAGAGTGGGTATTATCAGATCCCGATGCACCAAGAGGACAAAGAGAAGACGGCTTTCATAACCCCAGTGGGGTTCTTTGAATTCAACCGGATGCCTCAAGGTCTGTCTGGAGCCCCAGCCACATTCCAAAGACTTATGGAGAAGACTGTGGGAGATATGAACCTCATCAAGGTCCTTGTATACTTGGATGACATCATAGTCTTCGGAAGAACTTTGGAGGAACATGAAGAGAGGCTGGAGAAGGTCTTGAAGAGACTGAGTGAGGAGGGACTCAAGCTCTCCCCTGAAAAATGTCAATTTTACCAATCCTCAGTCAACTATCTGGGGCACATAGTGTCTGAAGATGGGGTGTCTACGGACCCTGAAAAGCTGGAGGCTGTCACCTCCTGGCCAAGACCCACCACCGTAACAGAACTTAGGTCCTTCTTGGGGTTCTGTTCTTATTACAGAAGGTTCGTGGAGGGGTTTGCTCGAATAGCAAGACCCCTGAATGAGTTGCTGAAGACGGAGGGGGAAGAGGATGACTCGGGCCCCAGGAGGCCGGGAGAGTCAGTCAGGGGCTAGTGGAACAAGAAATGTGAAGATGCCTTCCAGATGCTGAAAAAGAGCTTGACCACTGCTCCTGTCCTGGCCTATGCGGACCCGAAGAAGCCTTACGAACTCCATGTGGATGCCAGCCATGATGGACTGGGAGGAGTACTCTACCAGGAGCATGAAGGACAACAGAGACCTGTCGCATATGTGAGCAGAAGCCTGACCCCCTCCGAAAAGAACTATCCCACCCATAAGCTGAAGTTCCTGGCTCTCAAGTGGGCCGTAGTCGACAAACTTAGAGATTATTTGTATGGGGCAGACTTCACGGTCAAGACGGATAACAATCCTCTCACCTACCTGTTCACCACAGCCAAGCTGGACACCACCGGACATAGATGGTTGGCGGCACTGTCTGCTTTCAATTTCAGCTTGAAATATAGACCTGGGGTGGGAAACCGAGATGTGGACGCCCTGTCCAGAAGGTCTCATGTCCCTACCCACCGTGTCGAAGACTGGACCCAGGTAGCACCTGACGGGGTACGGGCCCTCTGCCAAGGGGCTGAACTCCAAGCCAGGGGAGGCTCAAGAGCGGAAGAAATAGGGGTGACTATCGTAGGAGTCCCCAAGCAGTACTGCGAAGTAGCCCAACTGGGAGAAGACAACTTACCCAGACTAACGAAGAAGGAGTTGAGATCCGACCAATTGGAAGACCCTGTGGGGAGGTTGGTTCTAGAAGCATTGGTGAATCAGGATCCGAATGTACTCCTACGTCATCCCTCAAAGGAAGCTCGCCTACTTAAGAAAGAGTGGGACAGACTGCTGGTGCGTCAGGGAGTGGCCTACCAAAGGGGCCCCTCTGATGACCAAGAAGACAAGTGGCAGTTGTTCCTGCTGGAGAAACACAGAGAAACTGTCATTATTGCTCTGCACGACAACCATGGACACCTAGGAGTGGAAAGGACTTTCCAACTTGTTAGAGACTGTTTTTATTGGCCTTGCATGAGGGCTGAGGTTGAGGAATACTGCCATTCCTGTGCATGGTGCATACAGAGAAAGACACTGCCCCATCAAGCGGCCCCAATGGGCCATTTACAAAGTGAAGGTCCGCTTGACCTGGTATGTATTGATTTCCTCTGCCTCTAACCCAACCTGAGCGGACAGGGAAATGTTCTGGTGGTAACCGACCATTTCACCCGATATGCACAAGCCTTTCCTACCAAAGACCAGAAGGCCTCCACTGTGGCCAAAACACTCGTGGAGAAATACTTTATACATTACGGATTGCCAAAAAGGCTTCATTCGGATCAGGGAAGGGACTTTGAGAGTAAACTCATACGGAAGCTCCTGGATGCCTTGGGAATCAAGAAAACCAGGACTACCCCATATCACCCACAAGGTGATGCTCAACCGGAGAGGTTCAATCGAACCCTGCTCAACATGCTGGGAACTTTAAGTAGCGAAAGGAAGCAACATTGGAGTAATCACATAGCGGCCCTTGTGCATGCTTACAATAGCACTGTCAGCGACGCTACAGGGTATTCCCCTTACAGACTTATGTTCGGGAGGGAAGCTAGATTGCCAGTGGATCTGGCCTTCGGCACTTCCATAGACCATTGTTCTGCTGCTTCTCACAAGGGATATGTGGATAGACTTAGGCACAATCTGAAAATGGCCTATGAGCAAGCCCAGGCAGCCTCGGATCAACGGGGGGCTCGCAATAAGAGAAATTTTGACCTAAAGGTTAGGATCCAAGACTTGCAACCAGGAGACAGAGTATTGCTGCAGAACCTGGGAGTCCCTGGAAAACATAAGCTTGCGGATAGATGGAGACCCGAACCCTATGTCGTTTGCAAAAAACTACCGGGCCTACCCGTTTACAGACTAAAACCTGAGGGAAAGTTGGGGCCATTGAAGACTTGCCATCGGAACCACCTACTTCCTCTGGCTGAAGCGGTTCGGTTACCTCCTAGCATGGATTCCCCTGAACCCATGTCCATTCTAGACACTCCTAGACCCAACACTCGGTCTCAGACCCCTCGGATGGGGGATACAGAGGATTCAGAAATGAGTGAGGATGAGGGAGAGGAAATTGGCTGGCTTTGGCCTTCCCAGGGACCAACGACTTCTGCTATTGATCTTCCGCCTGACGAAGACACCGAGGATCACACACTGAATGCAGAAGCGACAGAGTTTATCCCTTCCTGTCCTTGGTTGGGTGCTTGGGAAAGTGCCAGTGAACCATCTGTAGAGGAAGATCCGAGAGAAGCCATGTACCCTCCTGCTCCGGAGCCGGATGTTCCCGAGGAAGGGGGAAGTCCTGAGTTAGCAACAGAAGAAGAGTCTGCTCCAACAGAAAGCCCAAGAGGACAGAGGAAGCGGAGGGCAATAAAACCTCCCAGGAGACTAACCTACCCACAGATGGGTGAAAGTGCGGAAGACACTGTAGTCACTGCTAGAAGGAGCATGGAAGACCATGACCCTCCCGCTGTTTATTTAGTGGGAGGCAGCCCCAACTCACTCTCTGGCACAGTTAGACAGGATACTAATGTTAATGTGTCCTGTGGGCAGAGGAGTTCACTGCCTCGTTTTTGGTGGGAATTTCCTCTGCCGACATCATATGAAGGATTGATGGATGTTGTGAGATCTGTAGTTGGAGATTATGTTATCTTTGGGGGCCAAAGAGTTCAAGTGGGGGGAGTGTGTAGCGGGGTCTCCTTTAAGGCCCCGGGACTACAGTACCCAGAGCCCCATTCACCCTCAGGGCGGAGGTTCCGCCGCAGAGACTCATGGGAGAGGTTACTTAAGAGAGAGGCGGGGCGGAGCTCGCTCTCTTGGGATAACGCGCTTCAAGCAACAAGTCATCCTGCGCGGAGCTGCTGCGGGGTAAGGCCTGAAGCTTAAGGCCTTACCTGAAGTTCGAAGAGCCTTCCACCATCCTGCGGAGCCTGGGTGGATCCTGGACCGTCAGTGTAATGCCTCGTACACACGAACGAGTTTCTCGGCAAGAACCAGCAAGAAACTTGCTGGCAGAGATTTCTTGCCAAGAAATTCGTTCGTGTGTATGGTTTCTCGTCAAGAAAAGCGACTCGAATCTCGACGAGAAAATAGAGAACCTGCTCTCTATTTTCTCGTCAAGATTCTCATCAGCCTGTTTCTCGACGAGAAAATGGTGTGTGTGTACACTTACCTTTTCGCCGGGAAGCCCGCGCATGCTCGAAATGACTTCGACGCATGCGCGGTAGCTTCCTAGGCATAGGATAGGGTGAACCAAGATGGCGGCGACGGCATTGAATGTGACGAGCGCATGCTCGTCGTATTCGATGACGTCAACGCGTTCGCTCAGTTTCAAAGAACCGCGGGTCCAAGAATCTCGTCGAAAAAAACGACATGTTTTTTTCGACGAGAATCTCGGCCGTGTGTACTAGGCTTAAGACTCCAGTTGGATTGGGGACCCGATCGGTTGCAGACGCTGTGTGCCACGGACACACGCGGTGGAAGACCCAGGCTGGGATCGCGCCTGGAACGGTGAGCGGGCACCTGCCCATATCCGAAGACTGAGTCATATTCAGGCCTATAGACTGCCTAGGCCCACTGTTCGCTCACCAGTGTCTCTTGGGGGTCCGGTAGTTGGGACAGAGTTGAAGTGCCTACCCCCCCCCCCCGTTTGCATGCTGCTGCTACGAGTTACCACCCCTTTTGGATTACAATTTGGTCATTTCTTCAAGTGCACCAACGAAAGCTGGCCGGTGAAGAAAATCTTACTCCCTTAGGGAAAGGGGACTATTTTTATACACTGTCAGGCCTGACATAGGTGGGGAAAGTTATAAAGTTTGTGTTGCTGTGACATAGGGCACGCATGCCATAATAGCTCCGCGTGGTGGATACTGCGCGGCGCCATATTGTAGTGCTGCCTCTGTTGCATTGGTTGATATAGGGTTCTGCAGACCCATGTAAATGTTGCATGCCATGTTTTATGCCACCATTTTATAGTAAAGCTATTACTTATTCATATTCCTGCCTCAGAGTGTTGTCTGCCTATTTAGGAACTGTTAAGTATCATACACCTGAGAGTGATAGGAGGAAGTTATCCCTAGACTAACTGTGCCAGAGTGGGTCGAATCAGATTGCCGGGGGTTGGCGGTGCTGTACACAGGGCCTGAGAAAAACAAACCAGCGGCTCTCTTAACTGGGGGTAGCGCTACATTCGTAAAAATGCTCGTTCGAAAATCTACTAGTACAGGGATATGCAATTAGCGGACCTCCAGCTGTTGCAAAACTACAAGTCCCATCATGCCTCTGCCTCTGGGTGTCATGCTTGCTTCTGTCAGAGTCTCGCTATGCCTCATGGGACTTGTAGTTTGGCAACAGCTGGAGGTCCGCTAATTGCATATCCCTGTACTAGTATATGGCCAGCTTAAAAGTGGACATTACAACACTTTTGATACAGGCATGGCCCACTGTTATCAGTATCAGGAAAACTGGCCCAAGAAATTACATGCAACAATCACTGGGTTGCATGGAGACAGAAACACAAGTATTTATTTAAAGTGTTACTAAACTCAGGACCCTGCATTCACTATATCTGGTCTCCCACAATACACAGAACATGGAAATGCAATTATTTTATTAAATATAAACTGCTAAATACATTTCCCCATCAGCAGTATATAGCAGTCTTGTGACTTCTATTAGTGTCTGGTTAAAGCTGGTAGGAGGAGTTTTCATTCTACTCTGACTGTCCTATGAGACTGCGGGACCCCTGACCCTCTGTCTGGGCAGTGCTGATTGGCCTTGTGCCGATCACATGCACCCTCCCAAGAAAAAAAAAACAGCCTGTGCAGAGTGACTCCAAAGGCTCAGAATTATCAGGAGATCTAGACAGGATCAAATAGCCTTTTTACACAATGCAGAGGATTAACCCCTTAGGTTCCACAGTGAGTATAACAAGCATGTTTTACTGCATATACAGACTGATGTTACTGTTGTGGGTTTAGTAACACTTTAATTTTTACTTAAAGAGAAACATCACTTTTTTTCAAAGTTAAAAGTCAGTTGATTTTTAAGAAAGACATACTTAACAGTCCATGAGGTCTAGTGCTGTCTTCCTAGCACCTGTAATCTTCACCGCTTTGGCACTGCCACCTTGGTCCTTGGTCCCAGCCAGCTCCCCACTGTGCATGAGCATGACTGGCCGGTAGGGGGTATCTGCTAAAAAAGGTACTTGCTACCCAAACAAAATTCCAAATATGTAACAGGAGGGTAAGAAGGAGGCTATGGGCCTTGTACTTTTTCTACAGACGGGGTGGAAGGGGGTTTGTTTGTTTGTACATTTTAAACAGGTTGGCTGGAATCTTTTAGGCTTTCTCCAAATAAAAGAAGAAATGTGTAGATTTACTATAGACAGCACTTCAGTTTTCAAAAATGACATCCACAGTGGAGAAGCTGCTTTTATTCTAACAGATATAAAATGATTGTAAAAATTGTGATCATGTAAATATAACACATTTTATTTGTTGGTATCTTTCTGTTCTCCTCTAGAGTCCTCTTTGTCCCCTGACTCATTATTCCTCCCAACGTAAACAGGCTTACTAGAGCTCCTGTGTTTTACTATATAGCACAGGAAACAATGATGCCTATTTGGTGTGTCATGAACAGCGTGTGTGTGCATTTATTGATTGACAGCTATGACACCTCTATGTTTTCCTAGCAAATCAATAGCACAAAGCCTTCTTTTATGTAATGCTTTCCTCAATATTTGCACTGATGTCATGCCTTAACTTTACAATAAAACTCTATGAGCAAATATGTAATTTAATTATTATTACATCATCAACAGTAACAAATTACCCCTAAAGCATAAACAGGCGGACTACTGACAATAAATAAGTATAATTGTTTCCTATGGAGGAAAGACAAGTGGCTTGTGCATTTGGCCCCAGTAAAGTGATAGCTATTTGTAACCGGTCGTCTGTGTGTTTACGCTGCTGGTGTAATTTGCTAAAACATGTGATGTAATATTAATTAAAATATACATACATTCAACATGGCTATTTTGAAGTGAAAATGCCAAACAAGCATTTTATATTAAATGCATTACATCAGTGTGAATAGTCAGTAAATGTGCAGACAGGGTGGCTTTGTATGTGTGGGCTTGACTGTGGAATAGAGATATGCCCACACGTCAATCACTATTACACAAGAAAAACTGTGCTATTGAGACAGACGTATGCTGAAAAATGCTTCAAGGCATTCCACTTAGACATTTGCTAGGTTTCAAAGTTGGGCTGTATGTTATTTCATTGAAGGACGTTTACATACATTTTCTATTTGATGAGATTCTCCAATGTTGTTTGGAAGCATTATAGGGCTGTATGTCTGGAGATACCCTGCACAATAAACAGCCGGCCACCTGGCATGAATTGGTTATTTGTAGACTTGTGCACAACGGAAAAATTTGTTTCGTTTGGGTTCGTTTCTTGTGCACAATGGAAAAATTTGTTTAGTTTCGGTTCGTTTTTTTTCGGTCCTGTTGATTCGTAATCGTTCGTAATTTTGCTAGACGGGATTTTTCGTGTTCGGACTAATTCGTATTTTCGCAAGCGACATTTTTCGTTGAATCGCAATGATTCGTATTAATGTAAGTCTTATTTTTAGTTGATTTATAATTCTTACTTTCGGTAGAGTACATTGTTTTTCGTTGATTCTGGACACAACTCCTACTTTCGTAACTTTTTTGGGGTTTGTTGATTCGTAATTTTCCGTGTCTCTCTCACAACGACGCTGCCTATTATGCCTAACGTGCTTCGAATGGATTTGTACTTTTCTAAATACATAGCGGTTATTTGTAATGATTCGAAATCTCGTATTTTACTTTCGTTTTTTACATGCGGCTATAGCCTCCGCCCCCTGTACACCATTTTGACAGGGAGTTCAGCACGGTGAGGGAGAAGCAGAGAGCAGAGCAGAGTGTTATTGTGCTGCGAATGGATTCGTACATTTGTAACTTTTTTCATAACGAATTATGCCGAAGACATTCGCCCATTCGCTATTTGCAATATAATTTATTTCGGATTCGGTTTTATTCGTAATTGCTTTGTTCGGAAATTCGAATGCTTCTGAATGTCCGAAAGTTGCTAAATTCGGACAAATTTAGATTCGTTACGAAACTAATTGCACAAGCCTGGTTATTTGCAAGATGTAAAAGAGGTTTCCAAAGTGCCTTACAAATTGTATAAAACAGTGGTAGTCAACTCACCCGATTTAGGGGATCCTAACATTACCAAAGGGCCACCTATATTATTCAGTGAGACTGCAGACATGATACAGGAGATCATCGTGTACAGAAGATAAATTGTGTAACATGGCCCAAATAAAAGTGACACATTCAGATAAATCTAGTTACAGAAGGAATGGGGGGGGAAGGGGGTTAGCCTTATTTAGGCCCCCCTTTACCTTTTGGGGCCATGACGTCGGTATTCTAGGCCAAGATTAAGGTTTTTTTTTAATAGTAGTTTATCCATTGGTCAGTTTGGGTCATGTGGTAAGGAAGGTTCTGGAAGGTCAGAAGGTCGAGTTATGATTGGTCATTAAAGTCATATGACTGTTAGAATCTTCTAGAAGCGGGTTTTGTGCCTATATAAGGGGGCAGCTGACAGGATTCTTGGCCAGTCGCCAGAGAAAAAGACGTCACAAGGAGCTCCCCTCCCCACTATTAAGTATATTGTGTTATGAGATTGGTCGTCTTTTTTTGCTAGTGGCTCTTAATTCTGTAGCGCTCACTCTTTTTGGTATGCTCATGTCTACTTACCTGACCCTCACCTGTGTGGCTGGTCTCTGGGAGAGCTCATAGCTACACTTTCAAGCAGTGAAACACAAAAACCATACTAAGCATATTGCACAGACACATGCCTCTGAAAAGAGAAAAAATATCCTACCTCCCAAATGCAATCACTTAACTAACACAACACTGACAGGAAATGATCTGGCACAGAATGCCTACACTCTCTCTTGCCTTGTGCACCAGATCTCTGCCTCTGACTGGCTATAATGGGGGTGGGAGAGGTCCTGCTCCTCCGCCGCCCTAACAATAGTCAAGTCATTCCTACATGCAACATAAGGGCACAAACACTGCATGAAGCCTGCTAATATGCGGGACTACAATACCCCAAGAGGAGGGATCGGCCCACAACGATCCTCAACAGACGAAGGTACAACTAGTTACATGCACCCAGAGACCAGCATCCTACAACCCCAGTATCTGGATATGGAGGAGGCTTCCTTCTTCTAGGAGCTTTACAACCTGTATGGAAGGAGCATCGCCACAGGAGAGGCTGAACCTGTGCGGATAGGCAAGATGAATCCGGCAAGGTGAGGGTAAAAATGATTAGTTTTAATCAGGTCCATAACCAGCTGAGCATTGAGGGGGAAAAAAAGGAAAAGGCCGCCTTGGAGGGGGGGGGTTTGACTAATTTATATAGTATAACCGGTCCTGTGGTTGGGCAGGGGGCAGAGCCTGTACTATGTGTAAGCTGTCATGTTTTTGTCAGGAAATATGCCCTCAACTGCTGATCTCAAATCAACCAGCAAACTCCTCTGGTAGCTGCATCCTACACTGCCTCTAGTGGTTGTGCATTTTTTTTTTACTGAACTGGTGGGCCAGGCCATAGTACACAATAACTGCCTTTTCCTCCATAGGTCTTTATTGAGAAGCTGTCTTCATTATGATTGGTTGCTGTGGGTCATTGCACTAAAGAGTACACACTGAAGTTGGGTATGTTGCGAGGAATTTAATCTGCGCTCATTTCAAACATGCAATCATTTGCAATTGAACTTGAAACAATTGAAAACGTTGTAGATGACCAGATGACTGAAATGTTCATCAGTCCCTGAACACATATGTTATATTGTAGTGATGCCACATTAAATTTTAATCAGCTATTTTTCACTTGGTTTGTAGCCTTAATGTGTGTCTAGTGCTGCTAGTAGGTTCTCCATTTTATGAGTGTTCTGCTGTTATTGTTCTTTTTCTTGTTTAAAGCCTTCAGAACAAGTCATTTTTATATCACTGTGTCAGTATCTCTTGTTGCCCTGGACAGGCAGAGATCCTGCAAAGCCTGCAATAGAGCGAGCATATAAAAGCCATACCCCTTGCTGAGTTTGCGTGTCTGTATGTCCCCCATGAGTATAGAGCTCAGTGCCAACCATTTAGTGACAATTTATATAGCAGCAGTACATTCTGTAGTGCTTTATTGAGAGCAGTTAACTATTTATATCAGTTCCTATCTCTGCTGGGTTTAAATTTAATACCCCTATCATAGTCACATGAAAATAGACAATCCATAATTTTGAATATATGCCATTAATCTAACAATATGTACAAATACTGCATACAATGAACAAAAATACAGGTAAAAGTTTTAAATGTATATACATGTACAATCTACTTCTAAAGCTGGTTCTTGCCTTTTATGATATACATTTTTCATACCTTTTTTACATCCATTTTGAAACCTCAGCTGATCTGCTCCAGCCCCTTGCAGCCACTTCTCATCAGCATGCAACAGCTTCTTTGCTGTCTGCCCATCATTACTCTTGATCAGTTTCTCGACAGTGAAAATGGCGAATCATAGCAGTGTAATGTATGTTGGCACAGATGTTTGTAGTCCCCTCCAGGGTGACAATGCAGGAACACAACTTGAAAACAGCTGTGACCCCTTAATAGGATTTGCCCTAAACAAGGACCTTCATATCAGAATCACTCATTATGAAAAAATGCAGATTTATAAGATTTAAAACAATGTTTTTTAATTACATTACTAAACTCACAACAGTAAAAATCAGTCTGTATATGCAGTAAAGGATGCTTGTTATACTCCCTGTGGAACTTAAGGGGTAATCCTCTGCATTGTGTAAAATGGCTGTTTGACCCTGTCTTCTCTGATCCTCCCCTTCTTCCACTGTCTCTAATCTATCTCCTGATAAGACCGAGCCTTTGGAGTCACTCTGCACATGCTCAGTTTGGTGTGTGTACTGCTAGAGAGTTTTTCTTTTCTTGAGAGGGTAAATGTGATCAGCACAGGGCCAATCAGCACTGCCCAGACAGAGAGTCAGTGATCCTGCAGCCTTATAGGACAGTCAAAGGAGAATGAAAACTCCTCGTACAAGCTTTAACCAGACACTGATAGAAGTCACAAGACTGCTATATACTGCTGATGATAAAAGATGATAAAAGTATTTAGCAGTTGCATTTCCATATTCTGTGTACTGTGGGAGACCAGAAATAGTGAATGCAGGCTCCTGGGTCTAGTAACACTATAACCTACCTTTACTTTATCACCTTTACTTGATCATCTTTTGCAGAGCAGGGGTAAGAAAGGTAGTTTGTATTGACTGACTGCAGAACAAGTTCGTTTTTCAGTAAAAAAATATAAATCTTGAACCCTTTTTGAAAAACCTAATGATCAAAGATCCATCTATCTCCAAAAAAGCTTAATTCGAATTGTACAATACAGCAGAGTTACCAGAAAGCCTGAAACAGAGGTTTTTGTTTTTTATTTGTAATAAACAAATACGATAATTGGGATCATACAGAATGTTGTATCTATCGCATGATAGGGATGAAAGCATTTTTTTCATAATAAACTAATAGGATTACTATCACCAGTCAGAATTTTGTGAAGCATTACATTTGATAACATTTAAATATATATATATATATATATATATATATATATATAGCGGCCTCACCCCATCTCTTTTGTCTAGGGGTATTTCGTACGACAGGGTGAGATGCGCTATGGCCCATGTCCTCCCCATAGCTGTGGGTGAGGTGAAGGCCAGTACCAGTTATTTTCCTCGGGCTTGTGTGTTTTAGTTAAGGACCAAGTCCTGCTGTGCTGACACTTCCCTTTGCTCCCATTAACCAGAGTACCACACACCGATTACAGTCCAACTCTTGTTTTATTGTAAGGCTCACAATAAACAGTGTTTCAGTAGCCAACTGGTTGAGACCCAATAACAGTTCGATACGGTGGGATGAGCAGGTCGAGGCACTATCCTGATTGTACGCTAAACCACTGTGATTTCACCAGCGGTTACCATAGCCTTGGTTAGAAAGAACTTAGAACTTGTGAGTCTCTACCAGCGACTCAAGAGAATGTAGATAGGAGTACCTTCGCTGCGTGGTGGCCCCTGTCAGGGGAAGGTGTCCCTCCAAGGGAGTTACCGGAGGCCCATCCGTCACCGGGTTGATGCTGCTCCGGACTCTCCGGATGGGTGACCTCCCCGGCCTCCTCACCTCAGACATAGGCCCCATCCACCTCAGGGACCCTCGGACTCCTCCGCCCTCGTGGGACCCAGTCAAAGTCACTGGGCCCCAGGCCTCCGATTTAGTACCTCACCCCAGGCTGAAGGTGCCTGGGATGGACTCCTACAACTCCATTCCGGTCAGGCCTAGGGCACCTGGGCCGGAACTCCGAACCGCCCGCACCCAGGCCTAAGGTGCCTGGGCACGTGAAGAAAAAGATCCCGAAGACCTCGTGGCTAGGGCGTCTCCCACTTTTATCCCCTCCCTTGACGTCACGGCAGGTTCCCCGCCCTTGCCGTACCATCTCCGGAAAGGGACAAAAAGGACAGCACTGCGGCAGCAATTCTACCTTGAACCTATGGGCACAGCGCCACCCACAGCCTAAGGAGAATAATACACCACCCAGTCCTCCACGAACACAAATGGTCCAAAACCTCTCATGATTTACACACCTGGGTCATACTATCACCCAGGTGCATCCCAACTAAATTTAAAGACCCCGCTACACATATATATGTATAAAAAAAAATGTAGATTTGTTTGCAACCCTCTAAAAAAGATTGCAAATAGCCAGACAGATTATGTTGAGGTGGGGAAAAAAGAACCAACAATGCTTACAATGAAGCAGTGAAAATAAAATGTTATATTTAATGCTGCACATGATAGATTGTATTGGATTCCTCCATTCAGGCTAAACAATATGGATATAGGAATCCCCCTTGCTAGGTTCTAACAGCTGCAGCACCAATGGCTGTCTGAATACTGGAACAGTGACTGCATCCTATCAGATGTTCATCCACCAATTTTCAACCTGTTTTAGGGTGTCTGCATTCTGGATGGAATAGTAAAGTAAGCACCTTTTGACAGCAGCATTGCCAGTCTGGGGGGAGACTAGCCTAGCAGATTTAGATGGACTTGACTAAAAATTTAAAACTGAACTCCAGACAGCAATTTATAATCAATCACAGCCAAGGCTGGATTTTCCACTAGGCACATGTGCCTACAGGCGCCCTTATGAGAGCAGCACCTATCAGTAATTTTTTTTTTTAACCCTTTTTCTGGCAGGTCACCAGGATTGTGTGTAAAACTAGACTTCTGCCTGTCAGACCCTGCATGTCTCATTAAAAATTAAAAATCATCCCATAGGTGACTTTTTGTCCTCTATGTGACAAAAGTTAAGCAAAATTGCTATTTTTCGGGTCCATCGGGCGTCGTGATTGATGGTGGATTTACATGGAGGGACACTTTTTCTTATTTTCTATTTTTTAATAAAGGATTTGTCAAAAACTATCTCTTGTGGTTTTTACTTTTTTTACATTTTTTGATAAATGGGTAGGGGTACGATGTAAAAGGTGGCTTCCGGATTCTAATAAACCCCCCTGCCTGCAGACCCAGACAACCACAGCCCAGAGTTTTCGGGAAGAGGCCCTGCCCCAAAGCCCCACCCCCCATGTTGAGGACATGTGGCCTGGTATATTTCAGGAGGGGGAGGGCGCTTCCTTGCCCCCACTTTCCTGACCTGCCAGGCTGCATTCTCAGATAAGGGTCTGGTATGGATTTTTGGGGGGACCCCGTGCCATTTTTTTTTCATTTTTTTTAATCTGTATTGCTGGGAGCCAACAATACATTACAGCTGTGAGCAAGTTTAAATGACGTTTTTTCCTTTAGAAATTTCATTATTGCTGCGGCATGTTCTATACATTGTACAGATGCGCCACTTTACAGGCAGACTAAGGGGACTAAGGCAGACTAAGGGGACCCTCAGGGACGATATTTAAAGGAATATTTTATTTTTATTGTTTCACTTTAAGCATCATAAAAATCACTGCTCCTTTAAAAACATTGTTAACACTTTTTTTTTTTGCATTGATTCATGTCCCCCAGGGCAGTACCCAGGTCCTGATACACTTTTTATGGAAATGACTTGCATATAAGCCTTTAAAATTAGGACTTTTGATTATTCATGTTTGTGTCCCTTTAAGAACGTTTTGCCTATTCGAGATGTTCTGGTGCGAACCGAACCGGGGGTGCTGTTCAGCCCATCCCTAGCAGCCACCATACTGTGTTTAAAGAATGGTAAGCTGCAATTTAATAAATTTTGCTTTTAGGTTTAATACCACTTTAACTTGTTCAAAGTGTACTCCATACTCCATATAAGCCATTGTTTTCATGCACTGATGATGGCTGGCTGACCTGAAAAAGTTTGGGAATCATAACAAACAGTATTTTTCAGCTGTCAGGCCTCATTCACATGGACACTGAGACCCATATACCATGTACCGCTCCTCTGGACTCCAGGTACTGCTTGCAGGAAGCCAATTCAAGTCTATCAGGATGCAGTGGCTGCACAGACACAGGCGCTTGTCTAAAGCTGGCTATACATTATACAATTTGCTTGTTCAATTTCCTTTAGATTGACGCTCAACTATGTAGTACGAGGGCCTGCCTGATTGCATACACAATAGAAAGTGTTTAGGTGTGACCTCATATTATATGGTTTTGGTAAATCTAAAGGAAAGTTGTAGAAGAAAATTGTATAATGTATGGCCAGCCTTAGTGCTACAGGCATGCAGGTGTGGGTGATACGCCCTAAACGCTCACCATAACTCTAGAGATGCTGAAAAAATGGCCAGTTCATAGTAAACTGAACGTGGAGTGGGACATCAATTGCTTTGTTAACAATAGTTGATGACCCCTCCACTGTTTACCTATTATCTTATACCTTCCATTTCAGAGGCCTAACATGATGGGTTGCAATGCCCGACATATATGTTCGGTTTATACATATAATCTTAGTATTCAATTATTTAGCATTGTATTTTATCGATCAAATTAATTTAATATCAGTTTTATCATTATACATAATGTATATTACTAAATAATTTTTATTTTATAAAATTTATAAAATTTGTTACGTTTTGAATGTTCTGTATTGTATCCTGGGGATGACGAGGAATCGTATCCATTCATTGGTTTTAATTTTACACATTCTTGATCCATATTCTCCTCCTTAGGGCAATTTTATTATGGCCCACAAGATGGCACTGTATATTTTTTTTTTCTATCTAATGGGAGGACTTCTTTCATTATGAATGATGGGCACGCCTTTTCACCAATGGCTACATAGGTCACTATATTTAACTAATGGAAGTGCTTCCTCGTCTCTCGATGGGAGTATTTATAGCACAGTCCCTGGCATGTGTACGTACCCCTGATGATGTCATTTATGATGAAATGATCGTCGGGACAGTCACGTACACACACTATTGCGCATGCACGGTCACTGTTTGGCCATTTTTAACGAGGGAAACTGATTCGTTTGGATTCTGTTATGTTTAGAGTGAGTGAGTGAGTGAATAACTTGTATAGCGCTACAAATGCGAACTAAATCGCCTCAAGGCGCTTGCATCCAGTGACGTCCTGATCCATCAGAAGAGGTGGGTCTTAAGTTTTTTCCTGAAAGCCCGAAGGTTTTCTTCCATGCGGATATCCGTGGGTAGAGCGTTCCATAGCCGTGGTCCTTGGCTATGCTCGAACTCTATGGCTATGGCTATGCTCGAACTCTACTATATCAATGTAAGTGCATTCCTTTTTTAATACATTTGGAAATTGATACAGTATCACACTATGTAGAGTTTTCTGTTTCATATATACTCTGGCATTGAGGTCGATTGATGGTCTATTGATACCACTTTCTGATCTGTTGACAGCCTTCCAGTATACCAACTGCGGTCATCCGAGAGAACATCCAGGCTTCCCTTCAGTGGATCATAGATCCAATTAAGCGCTGCATAACCTCCCTGAGTAAGGGGGGTCGCTGGCTTTCTGGTAAGCCTCTATTTGCTGATGGGTGTCACGCCTCCGGGTGACATAGGAATTTTTGCTGATGGGTGTCACGCCGCCGGGTGTTTGATCATCATTTTCAACACACTTCCCTCTAATGATATCTTACGTGGACTTTAGCATCATATGAACTTTCTTGTTGCACGGAATTGCACTTCCTTTACATATAACACTGTTATATATGCTTGAGACTCAGCCTTATGCCGCGTACACACGACAGTTTTTAATGACGAGAAAAATGCCATTTTTTAAAATGGTCATTAAAAATGATCGTGTGTGGGCTTCAGAGCATTTTTCACGACGTGAAAAATGGCCATGAAAAAATTGGAACATGCTCTAATTTTTCTCGTCGTTTTTCACATCGTCGTTTTTCTCGTCATGAAAAACGCCCGTGTGTAGGCTTTAACGACGTGAAAAAAAATGCGCATGCTCAGAATCAAGTATGAGACGGGAGCGCTCGTTCTGGTAAAACTAGCTTTCGTAATGGAGATAGCACATTCGTCACGCTGTAACGGACAGAAAAGCACGAGGCTGAAAAGCGCGAATCGTCTCTCAACAGACTTTACTCACATGAAGGGTGGCGCCATCCGAATGGAACTTCCCCTTTATAGTGCCGTCGTACGTGTTGTACGTCACCGCGCTTTACTCAAGCATTTTTTCCCACAATAGTGTGTAGGCAAGGCAGGCTTGAGAAGAATCACGTCGAGAAAAATGCAGTTTTTTCAATGACATTAAAAATGGTCGTGTGTACGCGGCATTAGTCTTTATCTCCTATTTTTTTATTTGCCACGCACAATTGATGGCACTAATTGCACCCTAATCCGAATGTGAGATTTATGGTTTTCATTCAATAGAATTTTCTCATTATTCACGTATACTGTGTTAACACACAGATTATTTAGCGCTGCGCTTTATTTTTATTATATTTACATAGTATACAGGCCTCAGTCACTTCTCAGTAGGTTACTCTGCCCAGATCTCTTGCTAAACCTTTCCTTCAGCTTCCAGAGAACAGACTATTTTAAGTGCAGCACAGCAGCAGTACACATTAGTGAATATCTTTTTGAAATTTTGGTTTGTATTTAATACAAAATAGTTAAGTACCGTATGTTTGTATTTAATACAAAATAGTTAAGTACCGTATTTGTCAGTCAATAAAAATTGCAATCTGCATTTGGTGACTACATGACATAAATGTGTTGATTGTATCTTTTATACAATGTGTCCGTATTCTGAATTCATTCTATAAAACATTTTTATTACACTTTCACAAGAGATTGATGGCTATGACATTTGATTTATGATATATAATTAAACACAATTTGTAACACTTACATACTAATATTATGTCCTGCTCACATGAAAAAAAAAGCTATCTATGCTCTGGAAAAAAAAGAAGCTCTGTGGGCATCACTGCTTTAATTGCCTAGGGGGTAAAAGTCCAAGGCCGCATCTGGACAGCATGGTGACATAATGCAGTGGCATGGCATAGTTAGTATAATGAGGGGCATCAGCTGGCTCACACTAATCCCTATTAACGGTGTGAAAGGAAAACAAATGTTTTCTTAATACATTTGTGAAAACAGCATTTAATGCTAATTACAATATATTGCCGTGGGGTATTGTCAAATATGTGTGACATTTCACAATGTCATTCAAAAACAAGAGCAAAAACTTAAACATTGTAAAATACTGTAGGTAAAAAAAACATTTTATTGTTCTGTGATAAGCATTCACATGCTATTAAAATGTTAGATATTTTCACTCACAAGAATTTAAGTGTGTTTAAAGCCTAAGTGCAGCTAAAAAAAAAGAACAAAAATAAGCACAAGGGACATAATTTATAGTCAGAAAGGGGTGTCCTTCGGGCTAATTTCTCTTCTTTTAGTAGAAATCTTCTTCCCTACCCCCACCCCTGCCATTGTAGTCTTTCAGTTTGGCTGAGGTTTATACAACCAAAGGGCTGTCACGTGCTCTTATCTAGAGTGCACACCAATGCCCCGCCTTTCGGACCAGCTCCACCAATCATAGAAGCCATACTACAGTTTCTGTGAATGAAACAGTCATAGGTGTGCGCAGCCTATTGCATTAGGGTGTGCACCCCAAAGCTCAAACACACATTACTGATAACTCACAATGTTCATTCAGAAAGGGAAGGGGCCGGTAAATTACATATTTACCGGCCCCTTCCCCCACTCATCCTAAAACATCTCCGCAGCAACAGCCGACGGGAGAGGAGAGGAGGGAAGTCGGAGGCGCAGTGGGAGGGGAGGGCAGTAGGGGGAATCTGTGCTGCACAGGATGATTAGGGTGTGCCTGGGCACACCTGGCACACCCTGTGTGCACGCCTATGGAAACAGTATATATGAATGGAGGGGGACAGGACTTTCAGTCATCAGCCCATATTCCATTCCTAGATTCTGTTTCTTTTTACAAGGGACACATCCTACTGACTGTAAGTTATAGTATGTCCCTTGTGCTTATTTTTCTGTTTTTAATTTTAGCTACACTTAGGCTTTATGCAAAAAAGATGCAAAAAAGCAGACCTTGCCTCAAAATGAGTGGTTCACTAATTTTTTAGACTGCTACACCTCATGTAAAAACATATCTTACATCTCAGCTTCTGTCAATGGCTCTTAGGCTACGCTTAGGTGTGAATGCAGCCTTATTGTAAGAAATACATCACAGGCCCTCCAGAAAGATACTGGGATGTTTCGGCACAGTACAGAAATGTCTACTTTTTAGATTTTGGATCACCAGGATATCAGCAAAAGGCCCATATGTCAAAGTGTAAGGTGAATACTTATTTTTATATTTCTCCCGTGTGTGGTTTTTTGCATTGTTTAATGGCACTTTTTAACTTGAGGTGTCTAAAGAATAAGTGGACTAATTAAACAACTGCCCTTTTAGTTAAAATGGATTTTGTTTCTTTGAACTGTCGCCATTCCAAAAACTATACCTACTGATTCTTCCTAGCCTTGGGAGACTATGCTGCGTTTGTCCCTTTAGTCCAGGATAACCTGCGTATTTCCCAATGCTATCATATGAGTAGATAAAGCAGAAGAGAGAATGTGGGAAACGCAAGACACAAAAATTTACAGAAGGAAAACAAGAAATTTGCAAAACAAATGTAAAATAAATAAACACAGAAATCCACCCTTTTTTTTTTCATACAGTATGCACTTATGTTTTCTTTATGTTGATAGTTTAAGTATACTTAAAAGATATGAATCCAACAATGCTTTAATGCTTTCCTCGTTCTTTTAATACTCCAACATGGTACAAAATACTCTGCTCCTCTCTGCCCTACTTCCTTTCTGTTTAAAACCCCAAGGGTTTTGACAATAAACTTTTGAAAAGGTTTTCCTAAATGTAGGAGAGATAGTCATTCAGGAGAAGAGTGTCTTACAGAGTTGATCAAGACAAACAGCCAGTGATTCTAATTGCCATATACTTTTGCACAATTTGAACTGTAGACTTTGAGTTAAGACAGGGGTCACCAATCTTTTCTACATCAAGTGTCATTATTACAAGCAATATAAAAACCAGCACGCTAGTGAACAATAGTGTACATCTCAATTAGTTTTCAATTTTGCCACTTATAAAGTTGTACTGCTAATGGAAAGTAAACTCAAATATCATATAATAATTAAAGTGGTTGTAAGGCTTCGTTTTAAAAAAAATAACAAGCATGTTATACTTACCTCCACTGTGCAGTTAGTTTTGCACAGAGTGGCCCCGATCCTCGTCTTCTGGAGTCCCTCGGAGGCTGTCTCGGCTCCTCCCCGCAAAAGCTAACCCTTTTCATGGGGAGCGCTCTCCCAAGGGGGTTAGGTTGCGGGCGCACTCCCGTGATACAGCCGGTTCACCTCAGCTTGTCATATTTACACTGTGCGTGATGCCATTTCTTGCAACACTGGAGCACATAACAAGCCTAGAGAATCTTGGGCTCTATGGATTGCCACATACAATCTAACCCTTGAAATTCAATCTGAATGAAAAAGCACTCCCACCAACCACAGACTACCTTTAACTCTTAAAGGGACACTAAAGGTTCCTGTTTTTTTAAAGAAAAATAACAATTATGTTATACTTACCTCCACTGTGTAGCTCGTTTTGCACACAGTGGCCCCGATCCTAGTCTTCTGGGGTCCCTCAGCTCCTCCCCGCAAGAACTAAGCCCCTTCATGGGAGCTCTCTCCCATGGGGGTAGGTTCTTGCGGGCACGTGCTCCCGTGATACAGATGGCGGCTATAGCCGCCGACTGTATCACCCGGCCCCGCCCCCCGGCGCACCGCATCATTGGATGTGATTGACAGCAGCGCGAGCCAATGGCTGAGCTGCTATCAATCTATCCAATCTAGCCAATCAACAGACAGACTCCGTGGAGAAGAGGACGCTGGGGACACACACAGCAGGTGAACTGGCTCAGGTAAGTAAAACGGGGGGCTGGGGGGCCGTCATTCCCAGGTGTTTTTTCACCTTAATGCATAGGATGCATTAAGGTGAAAAAACACAAACCTTTACAACCCCTTTAATAATAGGCTTTACTTGTCATTAGCAGTACAACTATGAGTTCAAAAATCGATTAACTGGTGCACACACAAAAAATGCTTACATTTACAAGTATTGAAAGTAAAACTGATTTACAGATTCAGTGTGATCTCTGTCCCTATTTCTCAGGCTTAACTGGAGTATGTCTGGCCTGTAGGATGTTAGTTCATTTGTACACTTGCATCTGAATTATCTGTTGTAAGTACCGTATATACTCGAGTATAAGCCGAATTTTTCAGCACATTTTTTTGTGCTGAAAATGCCCCCCTCGACTTATACTTGAGTCACCTTTTTGCGCCTGATCTCCCGGAATTTGTGGACCTAGTACCGGCCGACCATAGGTCCCCTGGACCCCAAACTTAGCACACATATAGGCCCACTCTTCCTCTACAAGTTTGCAAAGTTTTTTGTCTGGGGGACCTACGGCCGGGGAGCACCGATTTTTCAAATCCGGGCACCCCTTCCATAGACTCCCATGTTAAACGGTAATTTCTCTGGTATTTGGGAACCCAGTACCGCCCGGCCCTAGGTCCCCTGGACCCGAAACTTGGCATACATATAGGCCCACTCTTTCTCTACAAGTGTGCAAAGTTGCCTGTCTGGGGGACCTATGGCCGGGGAGCACTGATTTTTCAAATTCGGGCACCCCTTCCATAGACTCCAATGTTAAACGTAAGTCTAGTCATGGACTCAGTGAGGCATGGACACAGTGAGGCATGGGCACAGTGAGGCATGGGCACAGTGAGGCAAAGTGAGGCACAGTGAGGCATGCAGATGGACACCCTAGGCTTATACTCGAGTCAATAAGTTTTCCCATTTTTTGTGGTAAAATTAGGTGCCTCGGCTTATATTCAGGTCGGCTTATACTCGAGTATATACGGTAAGTCTAAAGCTGGCTACACATTATACCATTTTTTTGTTAAATTTCCTTTAGATTTACCTTCAACTATGTAGTGCAAGTGCCTCTCTGGTTGCCTACAATTTGAAAGTGTTTAGGTTTGACCTCATATTCTATGGTTTTGGTAAATCTAAAGGAAAACATTGTACAAGAAAATTGTATAATGTGTAGCCAGCTTTACAGGATCACATAAAGATCTCAGATCAGCCCCTGATTTTTGCATTTTCAGACCTCAGATCAGCCCCAGGCCATACACTACAAGCTTTAGATCAGCCTCAATACATGCATGCACTTCAGATCTCAGATCAGCCCCAACTGTCAGAATTCCAATCAGCCCTAATCCATACATTTCAGACCCCAACTAAGCCTCAATCTATAAAATACAGACCCTAGAGCACCAAAATTCATAAACCTCAGACCTCATATCAGCCCCAATCCATATACTGTACCTCAGTTAAAATCAAAATATGGACTTTGAACCTCAGATCAATCCCAATCCGGACACTATAGATCAATTCCAAAGCATGTAATTCAAATGTCAGATTTCCTGTCAGACTCTATCCATACATTTCAGATCTCAAATCTGCCACGACATGTAAACATCCTTTGTGACAGCAATAGGCACATGACCGGTACTCTTTACGGATGGATCTGGGGTCAAAAATACCCCAGATCCCTCTCTGCACTTAAAAGCATTTAAAACACCAATATCAGCATTTTTAAATGCTTTTATTGTTTTGAAAATGGCGCTGATGACATCTGGGTAAACCAGAAGTGATGTGGGCTTTGTTCGGGTGTCTGCCAGCTGGCAGATGTGCCGGCTGGTTGCTCGGGTCTCCCGGTGGGAAAGGAGAGCCTGAGTGAGCCACGGAAGGTGACGGGAGGAGGGACATCTCCTCCCTCTGCTTGTAACAGGAATCCAGCGGCTAGTTAGCCACTCCGATTGCTCTTACAAGCAAGCCAACCGCCAGCTCTAAAAACGGTACTAGGATGAGGCCTGCAGCTGCAAGCATTATCCTAGTACAACCACTTGAATTCAAGCTGCGTACCGGTACGTCGAATGGCGGCAAGTGATTATTAAATAAAAACATTGATTTAAGTGCCCACATCCCTCTGTGCTCGCACGGAGACCTAAAAGCATACGTAGGTCACACACACATGTGTAAACAGTGTGTGATCCACATGCAGGAGGTATCGCCGTGAATGAGCAAACTGGTTAACTGTAAACATTTCTAAAGCATTGCCTATGGAGATTTTTAAGTATCGTAGTTTGCCGCCATTCCACGAGCGTGCGCAGTTTTTAAAGTGTGACATGTTAGTTATCTATTTACTCGGCTCCTTTTATATTTTACAAAGAAAATGGGTTATGAATTGTGTTTTTTTGCATTAAAAGTCATTCAGTATTTTTATTTTTTATTTTATTGTGTTTGAAAAAACGTTGAGCAAATATTGTGTGACATTAAAAAATTGCAACGACCACAATTTTATTCTCTAGAGTCTCTGCTAAATATATATATATATATATATAATGTTTGGGGGTTCTAAGTAATTTTTAAGGAAAAAATACAGTTTTATACTTGTAAACAAAAAGTGTCAGAAAAGGCCTGGTCCTTAAAGTGGTTGTAAACCCTGTAAAACCACTTTTACCAACAGGTAAGCCTATATTAAGGCTTACCTGTAGGTACTGGAAAAATATCTCCTAAACCTGCACGGTTTAGGAGATATTTACCATATACGCTTGCGCCGACGTCATCGGAGCATGCACACTGAAGAAAGGGCACGATCGTTTCTAAAGGGCTTGTGCCGCGACATCACGCGACTCCGGCCAGTCAGAGAGCCGGAGTCCATGGCCCCGGAAGGAATTGGGGTGAAGACGGACGCTTCCACACAGCGGGGACAGCAGTGACATCGCGGGCTTCCTTTGCAGGTAAGTGCAACATAATGGGCTAGTATGTGATGCATAGTAGCCCATTATGCTTTTACTTTGCAGGGGAAAAAGAGGAAGTAAAACCCACCAGGGTTTACTTCCTCTTTAAGTGGCTATAATACTGATATTAACAGAAAGTAGGTCTTGATAAAGAATTGCACAAATGAGAAACTTAAGAAAAGATGCATGATATTTACACAATATGTTTTGTGACAAACAGTTACAATCAACATATTACCAAAAAATATCTTATTTAAATTGTGTGTAAAGTATTTTAGAGCTTCTGCATAGAATATTAAATTTTGCCAAGAGAAGTCAGGTGGTATATAGACAAACAAAATTTTAAATAATAATACTATTTTGTTTGATTATATATCATCCGGTGGAGATAATTAAGTTGATGGCAATAACCAGATGGGGTATAAAGGCAAGTAAAGGAACACAAATGATCACCAAAAAATCATGACATGTTAAAGGGGAGTTCCAGCCTTTTTTATGTTTATTAAAAGTCAGCAGCTACAAAAAGTGTAGCTGCTGGCTTTTAATAAATATATAAATTGGTAGTCTCGCGCCTAGTATAGAATAAAGATAACTAAATAGCTGCTAAACCCCGAAATTCCAAAGGATGGAACCAAACAAGTGTAAAAAATTATACATGCAAAGTGCAAATATAGTGGGGGCGCTAAAAACAATAATAATGTGATATAATACAAATATCTACTTAAATTAAACAAATTAATACACCAGCCTGCCTATATAAACTGTGTGTGCCAGCTGGTACTAATTAAAGTTGGTTCTCAACTCAAACACAGTACACCTAGATGAAAAAAACACACCTGATTGGGTGCAAAAAATATATATATAAAAATGAATATAATGAATGCTAGCAACAGCAAAATTATATTATAATATGTGACCAATGTCCAAATCAATTGTGAACTAAAGTGTCCCAATAGTCCATAAATTCAAAACATGTTGTGATCTTGAAAGTAATCCATATACACAGCTTGATCCAAACGTTTTAACTCTTGCAGTGACAACCTTCCCCAACTTATGTGATAACACCCGATAGTGCTCAAGGTAATTGTAGCAGCTTACCAGAAATAGTTGACTCTTTTAACTAAAAAGGGGTCATTTAGCGCTTGTAGCAAAACCACTTGCTAGTATGGATAGAGATGTCAGTAGTGGAAATCCCTGCCTCCCAGAGGCTCAGATGTAGATATGCGGAGCACAAAGAGATAAAAACGGCAAATAGTGTAATCCCGTTTTAATAAAAGATATGAATAAAAATGACAGCCAAATGCCCTCTTACTTGCATAGTGCCACAGACCCGGCACTGAGGCTGAAAAGCACGAAATAGTAGAGTTGTTTGGCCCAAAAGGAGACGATCCGGCGTGCGTTCCACCTTCCACAGGGAGAGAGCCAGCGGGACCGGAAGTAGCGTCAGAATGTAGCCTAGCGTCCCCTCGACAGCTGTTTCGTATTGCACGTCATCAGGAAGCGTGCTGAGCTACATTTTATGCAGCTGTCAGTCGAACATTGGGGGGAGTGGTCAGATCTAGATTCAGCCTCAGTACCAGTTCCTCCACATAATGTAAACAACACACTCGATGATGATAAGCAATCGTAGAATATGTGACACTCGCATCATACATATTTACACCATAAAAAATTGATTATTGCTAGCTGATATGAACCAGCCGCATACCATCAGCCTAAGATGGACATAAATGGCATCCTATGTGTAATGCACCTATTCAACCAAATTTATTGAAAGAGTGCATGAAATCATAGTTACCTAATAAACTATAGCTTCTAAAAAATAATTTTAATACATATTAAACATACGATGTATAATGTAAAAAATATATATATATAGGATATTGTACCCATAATACATAAAATTTTAAATAAAGGTGAATTTAAATATAAGCCTGCACCAGATTCTATCACTGGATGATATCATGTTTCTCAAACATGAGATCATTCATTGGTAAGGAAACAATTTAAGTCCAGATCTATATTGAGGCCCTGCGGTTGCATCGTGGACAGTCGATACAACCACTGGGTCTCGTTCTGAGAAATGGCTTTTGTAAGATATGTTCCTCTCCAGTTGTAAATGGCTCTGTCATTACCATAAAATACCAATAGCCGAGGATCCCTATTGTGATATAGTAGAAAGTGACGCGACACACTATGATTGGGGAAGCCCTTAGCTATGTTAGCTACATGCTCGTTGATTCTGACCCTGAGTTCTCGTGTGGTGCGTCCCACATATTGGAGAGAACAGGGACATTCCAAGACATATGTCACATGTCTGGAATAGCATGTGATTAAGGGTTTGATTTTGAATTCTTCTTGTGTTACCAAAGATTTAAATTTGCCTAATTTCTTGGTACGTCGGGTGGTAGTACAACTAGCCTTGCATCTAGTGCAATAATGAAATCCAGAACCGTCCAAGAATGTGGGGGGTTTTTCCGGGGGGTCTGGAACATTAGGCGCAATGATATTCCTCAAAGCAGGCGCTTTCCTATAAACAAATTTTAAGCTTAGGAGGTATCACCGATGCTTGGTCCCTGTCTTTTAGAAGAATAGGCCAGACATTTTTGAAAACCTTCTCTATGTTTTTGTATTGCCTATGGAAACCTGAAATAAAAGGTAATTCCCCTGTGGATTGTGGATTGGGCTTTGGGCTTTGACACTAGAAGAGAGTGTCTATCCATAATGGCCACTTGGTCTCTAGCTAGAGTAAGGGCATCCTTACTATACCCCTTCTCATGGAACCTTTCCGTGAGAATCTCCGCCTGAGCTTCAAAGTCTGCATCATCAACACAATTCCGTCGGATATGCATATACTGTCCCTTCGGTATAGCCACTGGGGATGGTGGCAGCTGTTAATTGGCACAAAGGCATGCCTATCAGTGGCCTTAAAGAAGGTCCTCGTGCCAATTCTGCCATCTTGTTTAACAAGGGTAAGATCCAAGTAATTTATAGTTACCAAGCTAGACTCGGCTGTGAACCTAAGTCCATACTTGTTGGAATTTAATTCCTTTTAAAAAGCTTGTAATGTGGTCTGGGATCCCTCCCACAACAACATTACATCGTCAATGTAACTTTTATAAAACAGTAGGGATTGTGGGTTATCCTTGTAAATGGTCTCCCCCTATCATTTATTCAGTACCAAATTAGCCACACTGGGGGCATAACGAGTCCCCATTGCCACCCCTTTTATTTGGTTGTAAAAATTCCCTTGGGCCCAAAAATACCAATGGTTGTAGGAAGATATCCAAATATTCTCCCACCCTAGAATAGAGTGAACCTATCCCGCTTATAATAGGGCGGCCTGGGTGTTCTTTATTTTTATGAATCTTAGGTAATATATATAACACCGGAGTACTTGGTACTCTAAAATGTTTTGATTGATGCTCTTATCAATGCAGTTGGTAAGCTCCGTTTTTTATTTGGTTACAGGGTTGAATAGCAATGGTTTGTAGGTACTAGTATCCTTTAATAATCTTTGGATCTCCCCATTGTAGTTTTCTTTTGTGAGTATCACTACCCCCCCCCCCCTTTATCCGCTGGACGGATTATTATGTTTGTATTTTGTTCAAGTTGTTTAATCTCCTCAATTAGAGGGCGGTTAGTTCTAGCCTTTTTATATTCTAACAATTTGATCTCATCTTGTACCATATGTTTAAATACCTCTATATGATGATGTGTTCCCTTTTGAGGATTAAATACGGAGTTGTTTCTCAAGCCAATATGTTTAAATCTGTCTGTTTCTACCACTGAAGGGAGGCAATTTTTGGGAGGCAATTTTTTTTTTTATATTTAGTTTCCTTACATATTTTTCCACATCAATAAACAATTAAAATTTATTGAGATTTTTATCTGGTGCAAATTTAAGACCTTGTGTTAAAACTTGCAGTTCATCCTCTGAAAACGATCCGCCTGCTAAATTAAAAATTCCTCCATCTAACTGTCCCTTGGTCTTTTTCTTTCGGGTTCCCCCTCTTCTACCTCTTTTTCTAAATATTATCTGGGGTATTGGGGTGTAGTGGAAGGGATTTTGTAGGCTTCTTTCCATCCCCTCCATTCCCCCCCTGTTGGTAATTATTTTGGTAGGGCGTAGGCCTCCCTCTATAATTACCTCTAAAATTACCTCTGGGAGGCCTAGGTGGATAATGATTGGGTCCCTGATGATGATAAGGGTAACCATAATCCCTAGGGTTATCATCCAGAGGGCCATACCTGTTGTGAGTAGGTACCCTGTATGCTGTATAGTCATTGGGTGGAGGGTAGTAACCCCCATTGGGGGGTGGTGGGGGGTATCCCCTACCCCCTTGTGTGGCTTGCCCCTTGGGAGTGGGTGCAGGTTTTGATTTCTTTGGAGTGTTTGTCTTATTTTTGTTAAAACTTTTTGCTAACTGGGCAACTGCATTATGTACTTCCATGTCCCTCTCCACGGAGGAGTCCTTATGTAGCGGCCTCACCCTCTCTCCATCTTTATCGGTTACACACCAACTCATGTCTAGGGGTTCCTGGGTTGTGAGAGTGAGATGCGCCACGGCCCATGTCCTCCCCATTGTAGTAGGGAGGTGAAGGCCTCTTACTGATGTTTCCTCGGGCAGGTGTGTTCTGTGAATGCACTGAGTCTGTAATTGCAAGCTCACCAGCCTCCCCTTTGCTTCCAGTAACTGGAGTTCACACACCGGAGAAAGGTCCAACACTTGTTTATTTGACACTCCAATACGCAAAGCACAATAAACAGTTCTTTTGCAGCAAACTGGTTGGGACCTATAACCTTGCCAACGGTGGGGCGAGCAGATCAAGGCACTTCCTAAAGTTTCAGTTCTATGCCACTGTACTATGACCAGCGGCGCCTAAGCCAATCCGGCTGTTACAGAACAGGAAGGATGGGGTCTCTTCCAGCAACCCCTATGAACAGCAATGGAGCCCTCTTCGATGCGCTGTGGCCCCTATCAGGGGGATGTGTCCTCCCAAGAGAGTTCCCAGAGGCCCACTGTCACCGGGTTGGTGCTGCTCCGGGTCTCCAGTGGGTAACCTCCCCGGCCTCCTCACCTCAGGTACGAGTCCCTCCGCTCAGGGACCCTCGGACAGTCCACCCTAGCGGGACCCAGTCGAAGGTACTGGGCCCCAGGCCTCCTCGATAGTACCTCACCCCAGGCTAAAGGTGCCTGGGATGGACGCCAACATGACTCCGGACCAGGCCATGGGCACCTGGACCAGACTCCTGGATCTCCCGCACCCAGGCCTAAGGGCCCTGGGTGCAGACCGCAACCCTCCTCCTCCGAGGACCTCCTTCTCCGCAAGAACCTCGTGGCAAGGGCGTCTCCCCCTTTTATCTCCTCCCATCAATGGCCCGGCGGGTTCCCCGCCCCAGCCATACCATCTCCGGGAAGAGACCAAACAGGGAGCACTGCAGGGGATGATTCTACCTGAAGCCTGTGGGTACCTCGCCACCCACAGGCAAAGGAGAATATTACATCCTCCAATCCTCCACGAAACAAAAAGGGGTCTGAATCCTAACACAATTATACACCTGGGTAACACTATTGCCCAGGTGTATCCCATCAATTTGAGGACCCCGCTACACACTCCCCCCTGTAATTTGACGCTGGTCCCCAGCGTCAGGTGCACACCCATGCCTCCCATAAAGTGGTGACATGGAGTGAAACCCCTGAAGCAATTCCTCTAAATTTTCCCAAGTGCCAAGACCTGCTCAGGGAATGGGGAACATATAAAACAACTTATGTCATAAAACATTTTTAACATCTGCATAATCACAACCCCTCTACCTCACTGTCTAAGAGCCACCCACTCTCAATGATCTTGACTGACGATTCTCCTGCAGGGGAAAGAAAAACAACATCCTAACATAATTTTGTGTCATTTGGGATGAGTGGGCCCGTCAGCCGAGAGACCCACTCACTCCAACAAGCAAGGTGATGTGTGTGTGAAACATTTTCAAACATTTGTTGCGCAACACTGCCACCTGGTGACAACGCCGCGGTCATGACGCTCAACGAATCTTCGTTCTTCCAGCTTTCCCTACTCTGCCACTATTCCCAAATGTCCTTGCCTTTGGCACATGAAGAAAAGGGGAAACACGAAACACAACAGTCCCCAAGTCTCCAACGAGAAAAAGAAAAGCCCAAACAAAAACAAAAGCAGGGCACAGTCCTGCGTGTCTGGGAATGGCTCTTCCAGAAAGTTCAAGTGCACAAAAGAAATAAACAGGAGTTCTTTTCTCCTATAAGTAAAACTTTGGATCCGGCAGGTACAGGGGTTTCAGGTGTTTGTCAAATGCCTCTATCGAATACTCGACATCTTCTCCTTCTCTTCTGCAAATGACTATCTTGTCAGCATGGATATGGCGCCCCAATTTCCATTCAGCCTTGCAGTCCTCAAACCTCTTAGACACTGCCGGCACACATTCCAGGTACCTGCGAGCATGGGGCACCTTCAACTTGTCCCACACAAACTCGTCATACCATCTTGTTCTCCAGACTTCCACCTCATACAGCAAGTCCCGGGGTAGATACGGGTACTCCCACCCATATTCCCGAGCTACTTTATGGCAAAACAGTCTCTGCAAGCGGGCCAAAGGTGGCATAGTGGCTTTCTCTCCAGTTCCAGGCAGCACAATAGCTTCCGGATGCCGAGGTACCTTTACCAGCTCCCTGGAAATGACTTTCGGCGCTCTCAGAGAAGCGCGGGGTGTCCCCACAACCAAAGTAGGTGAGGTAACAGTAGATGAGGACACAGGTGGAGGGGTAGGTTCCCTCGTAAGCTGCGGGTCTTCCACCCGAGGCGTGCTGTCTCCTGTGTACATAGGTGAATCCCATACCGCACGGGAAGCAAGAAGTGGCACTCTATCCCAGCCCTTGCGGCTGAACAGTTCGTCTATCTCGCCATCATCTCCGCAATCAGACAGCGACTCTAGGTCGGAGGTGTCATACATCTCCGCAGGCAGATATCTACCCGTGGACACAGAATCATCTTCCCTGGGGGGTTCCACCTCCAATGGGCCCCCGACACCTCCAACCACCACCACAGTCCCAGCCCCTGGCTCACCTGACCCTTGTAGAAGACTGGGATGTCCGGGACTTCCATCTCGACCGGCGCCATCCAGGCCAGGCAAGCAGCGGGGTGAAGCTCGACCACGTCCATAGGATGCCTGTACTAGGCCAACTTTCCTCTTCGGTGGTGGAAGCAGGGAACTTGTGGCGACCGAAGCAGCATCTTCGGATTTTTCTCTGTTGGGCAGTCCATCGCCCTGGTCAGCGCGCACAGGAACCTCGACAAAGGCCTTGATCTCCCCTTCCGGAGTAGCGGTACCCGTGAGGTGGTTGAGGCGAAGGGCCCGGGGCCTTGCTGTGGACGACTCGACCTCAAAAAGGAATTCTCTGCACTCCTCACATCGCCCGAATGGCTTCAGGGTGACCACCAGTCCCGAGCAGCCGGGACAGATCACACCGAGGGCCTCCGTGTCTCTGCAAGTGTACAGAGCCAACCGCCCTCGGGGCCTAAGTCTTATCCCCGTGTCTGTGATGGGGGCAGCAAAGGAAGTCATTCTCGTGGGGTGAGGAACCATAATCCACGGGGCACTTGAGGTCATCCCGACTGTTTGCTGCTCCATCATGCACTGACCCCGCGCCGGAGTCTCCACGTGTATCCCCACACTTGGCCAGACTCCTCCCATGAGCTGTACATTTTCGCGGGCTTCCTCTTGACTCCGCCCACGAACGATGTCGCCATGGGGTGCCTCGTGGCGCAGTGCGTTAACAGTCCCCACGTGCAGTACGTCACACGGCTGGACCTCTCCCTTTTTCCGCTCCTCCGCATGGGCCTTTCCCTTGTTAGGGTCATTTCCACAACTCCGAGCAGGGACGCACTTTGGCCAGTAATATGGCCGATCTGCTCAGAACTCCTCTGGGCAGCAAAGTTCAAATGTAGACATTCTCAAGTCCATCTTTAGAACACACTCTATCCCGGACGAGCCCCCACGTGTAGCGGCCTCACCCTCTCTCCATCTTTATCGGTTACACACCAACTCATGTCTAGGGGTTCCTGGGTTGTGAGAGTGAGATGCGCCACGGCCCATGTCCTCCCCATTGTAGTAGGGAGGTGAAGGCCTCTTACTGATGTTTCCTCGGGCCGGTGTGTTCTGTGAATGCACTGAGTCTGTAATTGCAAGCTCACCAGCCTCCCCTTTGCTTCCAGTAACTGGAGTTCACACACCGGAGAAAGGTCCAACACTTGTTTATTTGACACTCCAATACGCAAAGCACAATAAACAGTTCTTTTGCAGCAAACTGGTTGGGACCTATAACCTTGCCAACGGTGGGGCGAGCAGATCAAGGCACTTCCTAAAGTTTCAGTTCTATGCCACTGTACTATGACCAGCGGCGCCTAAGCCAATCCGGCTGTTACAGAACAGGAAGGATGGGGTCTCTTCCAGCAACCCCTATGAACAGCAATGGAGCCCTCTTCGATGCGCTGTGGCCCCTATCAGGGGGATGTGTCCTCCCAAGAGAGTTCCCAGAGGCCCACTGTCACCGGGTTGGTGCTGCTCCGGGTCTCCAGTGGGTAACCTCCCCGGCCTCCTCACCTCAGGTACGAGTCCCTCCGCTCAGGGACCCTCGGACAGTCCACCCTAGCGGGACCCAGTCGAAGGTACTGGGCCCCAGGCCTCCTCGATAGTACCTCACCCCAGGCTAAAGGTGCCTGGGATGGACGCCAACATGACTCCGGACCAGGCCATGGGCACCTGGACCAGACACCTGGATCTCCCGCACCCAGGCCTAAGGGCCCTGGGTGCAGACCGCAACCCTCCTCCTCCGAGGACCTCCTTCTCCGCAAGAACCTCGTGGCAAGGGCGTCTCCCCCTTTTATCTCCTCCCATCAATGGCCCGGCGGGTTCCCCGCCCCAGCCATACCATCTCCGGGAAGAGACCAAACAGGGAGCACTGCAGGGGATGATTCTACCTGAAGCCTGTGGGTACCTCGCCACCCACAGGCAAAGGAGAATATTACATCCTCCAATCCTCCACGAAACAAAAAGGGGTCTGAATCCTAACACAATTATACACCTGGGTCACACTATTGCCCAGGTGTATCCCATCAATTTGAGGACCCCGCTACACTTAGAATTATGCAGATCTAGATCATCCTGCCATTTGTATACTTTGTTTTCTTCATAATCTTTAATATCTCTCTGGTATTTTTTCATTTTTTTCTGTTTAATCTCTCTGTCATATTTGGACAAGTGAGTTTGAAGATTCTGCGACTTGTCCAGATATTCTTTGGTTCCCATAAAGGGCTCCATTTTACTTTTGAGGTCAACTATATTAGCTTCTACTAAGATATTTTTGGCTCTGCGTCTCCTACTTACTTTCAAGATCATAACATGTTTTGAATTTATGGACTATTGGGACACTTTAGTTCACTATTGATTTGGACATTGGTCACATATTATAATATAATTTTGCTGTTGCTAGCATTCATTATATTCATTTTTATATATATTTTTTGCACCCAATCAGGTGTGTTTTTTTCATCTAGGTGTACTGTGTTTGAGTTGACCACCAACTTTAATTAGTGCCAGCTGGCACACACAGTTTATATAGGCAGGCTGGTGTATTAATTTGTTTAATTTAAGTAGATATTTGTATTATATCACATTATTATTGTTTTTAGCGCCCCCGCTATATTTGCACTTTGCATGTATAATTTTTTACACTTTTAATAAACATACACTTACCTGTTCCACTGTCCAGCGACGCGGCCGAACGGAGCTTCGCTCCTCTCCCCCCTTCTCCGCCAGCGCCTCCATTTCTACTGTGGGCACCCGGCCATGACAGCTTTCGGCTTCACGGCCAGGCACTCACTGCGCATGCACGAGCGGCACTGCGCAATCTGAGTGGACAGGCGATCGCCTGGGACCTGTCACGTGTCCCAGGTGATCGCCTACAGGGAGGGGCCACCTTAGGCGATATTATGTCGCCTGAGCGGTCCCTGGGCGGAAGGAGGAAGTGGGACAGGAAGTCCCACTACTACTGAAGCCCCCACTACCCCCCAAAAAAAATTACATGCCAAATGTGGCATGTAAGGGGGCGAGGAGTGGTTTAAGCGGAACTTCCAATTTTGGGTGGAACTCCGCTTTAAAGACTCCTTATTAAAATGATTTCCTTTTTTACATAAACACCATTTTTCTGTTTACTTTTCAGACTCTGAAGATCTACATTTTAAATAAGATAAAATATAAATTAAACTGCATAGAAGAATAATATTCCTGTTGGCATATTGCCTGCGTCTATGGAACTGACATTTCTTATTTCTCCAAGTCTAATTTATCCTGCAATTAAAGGATGTATTTTCTGCTCCATGAGGATTTCCTCCATTTGTAGTTTATTAAGTCTGCCATTTTTCTAAAACCTGTTATTTTAAATCAGAAAAAAATAATTTTTTTCTTAGTGTTTGTATAAGCAAATAAAAAGCAAAGTGCAAAGACGTGTATAATCCATGCAAAATTTTAATATCTGTTAAAGCATGAAATAATAATTCCCAATGTCGCACACATCAAATTAATGATTGCTCTAAAATAACTTTAGTTAAAGGGGTTGTAAAGGTTCGTTTTTTTCACCTTAATGCATCCTATGCATTAAGGTGAAAAAAAAAACTGGCAATGACGGCCCCCCCAGCCCCCCGTTTTACTTATCTGAGCCCGTTCACCTGCTGCGCTCGCCCCGAGGTCCTCTTAGCCACTCAGTCTGGCCGTTGATTGGCTAGATTGGATGGATTGATAGCAGCGCAGCCATTGGCTCACGCTGCTGTGAATCACATCCAATGACGCAGAGCTCGTGGACTTCTTGGCCAGCGATGTAACCTTTATGTACAGGGGGGTAGTAACTTGTACTGGGGAGGGTTACTATGTACAGGGGGGGTAACTAAGTACAGGGGGGTTACTAAGTACAGGGGGTAACTATGTACAGGGGTGGTTACTATGTATGTACAGGGGGGGTAACTAAGTACAGGGGGGTAACTAAGTACAGGGGGGTAACTATGTACAGGGGGGTTACTATGTACATACAGGGGGGTAACTATGTACAGGGGGGTTACTATGTACATACAGGGGGGGTTACTATGTACGTACAGGGGGGCAACTATGTACAGGGGGGTTACTATGTACGCACAGGGAGGGTTACTATGTACAGGGGGGTAACTATGTACAGGGGGGTTACTATCTACAGGGGGTAACTAGGGGGAGGGGGGTAACTATGTACAGGGGGTAACTATGGCTCTGCTTGGGACACTGATGTAAGGATGGACTCTGCTGGTGACACCTGATGTAAGGAGGGACTCTGCTGGGGGCACCTGATGTAAGGACGGACTCTGCTGGGGGCACCTCATGTAAGGACAGACTCTGCTGGGGGCACCTGATGTAAGGACGGACTCTGCTGGGGGCACCTGGTGTAAGGACAGACTCTGCTGGGGCACCTTATGTAAGGACGGACTCTGCTGGGGGCACCTGATGTAAGGAGGGACTCTGCTGCGGGCATCTGATGTAAGGACGGACTTTGCTGGGGCACCTGATGTAAGGACAGACTCTGCTGGGGGCACCTGATGTAAGGACGGACTCTGCTGGGGACACCTGATGTAAGGACGGACTCTGCTGGGGGCACCTGATGGCATCTGGTGGCAGGCGACGTGGTAGGTGACATGCTTAGGGGTCCCACTGATTCAGCATTATGGTGAGTTGAATGATTTCATCCTATATTACAATGTAATAATAGAAATAATGCGCTTCAATCATCCTGACACCATAACAACCATGGTGCCGTGATGATTGAAGCGCCAACATCAGGTGTTTGGAGTATCTTTATCTGCTGATTGTTAAACTCTGGAATACACATATTTCTATTGTGGTGTAGGATCTGGGCCTGCTGTCCATCCATCCCTCTTTCCTTCTCTCCCTCTCCATCCCTCTCCATCCCTTATTCATCTCAGACTCTAACCACACCCCTTCCGAGCCACGCCCATTTAACCCACCCCCACCATTTCACGTAAACCACACCCATTTTGGGCACTTCGCGCCCCACATTTTTCTGCTACGCTATGCCACGCCTACAAACGAATGCCCCACCCCCTAATTATAGCAAGGCTCCACCTACATGCAAAAAAGTGTCCCTAATTTTTTTTTGCAATGTTGGCAACTATGCAGTACTATTGCCCCTTCACAATCATAGATAGTGGAAAAGACCTGGCAATTAATCAAATTGATGCTTCTTGCTTCCATGCTGTACTCAAAGTTTTCATTCTTCTTCTAAGTTGTATACAATATGTTGTTAACTATTACACAATTTCTTGAAATCTGAACATAAGGGGCACCGTAAAAAGAATTGCAATAGAGTTCACTTACCTTGTACTTTCTCAGACATGAAAAGAGAAATCTGTGAAGTGAAAGCTTCTCATAGAAGTCATTCATCAGAAGAATTCAACTGCAAACAGAATAGACTTAAAGGCTACTTTCATCAACAATCCCACTTCATTTCTGTTTCTAGATAACTAGAGAATAAAATGAAACACATACAATATATTTCTTCTAGGTCATTTTATGTTTTTCAAGGTGGAAACTATAGGTAATACCATTCTCTTTATTTTTTATTTTTATAAATTTAGATCTACAGTATGTAAAGGTTGTTGATTTAGGGGGCGTGTCCGGGATGGCACTGGGAGCAGACGTGTAGTGTCTGAGCTCCCGCAGATCGGCGCTAAATCCAGCATTTCTAGGGTGCAGAACCGCTAAAAAAGACCCCCCTGTGTACCCCCAGCCTCATAGGTACTCCTGGGGTATGCGAAGGGGCAGATCCAAACAAAAAGCAGGCAAAAGGGCCGCAAAACCGGACATCGCGGCCAAGGCTGCAGCCGCGGCCTCGCCTAAACATCCTGCCCAGATGGAGAACCAGGCCGATGATCCGGAGCAGCTGCCGGCCACGGCGGCCGATTTTAAGGCCGTAATGCAGGCCATCACTGCCCTAACTGACAAAGTGGACCACATTCAGACTCATGTGGAGTTTATAAGGAAGGACTTTGATACACTCCGTGGTCGCATGACTGAAGTGGAGCAGAGGGTCTCTCAAGCTGAAGTCACGGTACGTGACCAGGGGGCTGATCTGCATGTACTGAAAACTAAAGTTAAAGCACTGGAAGCCCGAGCCGAAGATGCCGATAATCGCAACAGAAGGAACAACTTGCGTGTGCTGGGTCTTCCGGAGGGGGCAGAGGGTACGGATCCCACCCCCTTTGCTGAACGTATGCTGCAACTTATCCTTCCCTCAGCATGTTTCTCCCCATTTTTTTCGGTGGAAAGAGCCCATCGCATACCCTCCACCAGGGGGCTGCAGGGAGCGCCACTCCGCCCTTTCATCTTCAAGTTGCTTCACTTCCGTGATCGTGATACGGTAATGAAGGAAGTGAGATCCCAAGGTGAATTGCATTTTGAGAACACCAAACTCCTGATCTTCCCAGACTACTTGCTGGAAACTCAGAAGCAACGGAAATCCTATGACGCAGTGAGAGCCAGACTCCGAGTCAAGCATGTCAAGTACAGCTGTTCCCGGCCAGACTGCAGGTGGAGGACGGCGAATCGGTTAGATTATTTACATCTCCTGAGGAGACCTCCATGTGGATCGACACACTACCTCGCAGATAAGTACCACTATTACTGAGGGGCCAAAATGTTTTTTTACATGAGCCACAGCCATTTGCTGCCTTATAGATGTGCCTCCTTTATACGCTGGCCTATGCACGCCTCATGCCCCCCCCCCCCCTGGAGGGTCCCATGTGTTAACTAACACTTTACTTTTTTGATTGTAGGGGTTAGAGGGCCATTACTCCCTGGTTCTTCCCGTGGGTGGCTGGGGTACCCTGATTGGAGGGTCACGTGACTACTGATCCTTTGTTATATTCCCCCCTCCTTTTTTTGTCTCCTCTCCTTTTGCCAAGGCCGGCAACTCTGGCAGCTCATGCAACGTTACTGTTCAAGTTTTTCTGCCCCCGGCGGCTGCCGGGAGACTGCACCCACATATCTGATCCGGTCTCCGGCAAGAGACTAAATGTGCATCATCTGACTGCTGGACTGTGGATGCCGTTCCACGCACGTTTCCCCATTACAGGCGTGTTCGCCTGGGTTCTGAGTGGGATCCTAAGGAATGTTTTGTTATACCTTGTTTTTTTACTTTTTTTTCACAAGCGATGTATTTATGTATGTCATAAAATATTTGAGATGCTCTGTCCTGACCTGTGCAGTGGCCCGCACTCCACATCCAACCCTGGAGGCTAGATTCTGGTTTGAAAATGTGATCCTAGATGCTTATGGCTGAATGTAACATAATATCATGGAACACCAGGGGTTTGAATTCCTCTGTGAAGAGGTCACTGGTGTTCCAATTTCTTAAAACGTATTGCCCCCAAATTTGCATATTGCAGGAGACTCACTTAATGGGCAGCAAACTCTTGAGTCTTAGGAGACCTTGGGTGGGACATCTATACCACTCTACGCATACCAATTACTCCAGAGGGGTCAGCATTCTTGTACATAAATCCCTACCGTTTAGACTGCTGGCACTGGAAGTAGATCCGGACGGTCGCTTTGTTTTGCTACATGCCATAGTGGATAGGTTGGAGTTGGTGGTGGTGGGATTGTCCCTGCCCCCCCCCAGCCTCCATGTGACTATTTAACCAGTTGATCTCTAAGATAGCCGCTTTTGCCACAGATAATGTGGTGATACTGGGGGATTTCAATCTAGTTCCGGACTCTGGGGTGAACAGACTTTCACCCGGAGCGGGCTCATCTTCAGAGCTGCTCTCTTGGGCGGAGGCTTCCAACCTGACTGATGTATGGAGGTGGCATAACCCTTCCCAGCGGGCCTATTCTTGTCACTCGGCCTCACACAAGACCCTTTCACGTATAGACCTTGCCTATGCTGGGGGGTCTGTCCTCTCTAGAGTTCGGGACATCTCTATTGTCCCCCGTGGCATATCTGACCATGCGCCGCTTGCATTGAAGCTATGCGTTTCCAATGCACCGGGGGAGAGCCTGTGGAGATTGTCACGATTTTGGCTGTCAGACCTGAGGATCTCGGAGCCATATAGATCCGAGGCGATACATTATTGGCAGGACCTAGACCACTCTGTAGCCCTGACAACATCCTGGGACGCATTTAAGGATTTTACTAGAGGCAGTTTGCAGTCCCACATTCGTAGGATTCGGAGGGATCTGAGGGAGGACACCCTGAGGGCTGAGGGGAAGGTGGCCGCACTCGAATTTGAGCACTCCACTACTGGGTCCCCCAGGGTTTATTCAGATTTTCAGGCAGCATTGAGGGATGTTCTCTTGCTCCGAACAGCGGCCACAAAAACTCAGTTCCTACACCAGTCCCAAAGAATATTTGAACACAGGGAGAAGACGGGTAGCATGCTGGCATGGCTGGCATGGGAAAGCTCCTCTCCGGTGACTATCTCGGCGATATGCGACTCTGATGGGACGGCTTTGACCGACCCCACTGCTATCAATGCCAGATTTGCATCTTTCTATCAAGAGCTTTACAGCTCTCGGATGGTATACACGGATGCAGAGCTTACAGCCTACCTCGATGAGACGGAGCTCCCTTGCCTGACATCCACATACAGGGAGGCATTGGATGGCCCTATCACATTGGAGGAGCTTCAGCGGGCGGTAGCATCCCTGCAAAATGGCAAAATGCCGGGCCCAGATGGCATCCCTGCCAAATTCTTTAAAACATATGCGGAAGAAATTCTTCCTTTATTTAAACTTATGCTCCAAAAGGCCACGGAGGAGAACTCTCTCCCCCCGACAATGGCTGAGGCGGTAATTGTTGTCATTCTTAAACCAGGCAAGGCCCCTGAACAGTGTTCTTCATACCGACCAATCTCTCTCCTCAATGTGGATGCCAAACTGTTGGCCAAAGTATTGGCCGGACGACTGAACACTGTGATCACGGCATTGGTACATGCAGAACAGTCTGGCTTTATGCCGGGCAGGGGAACTGATATTAACATCCGTCGCCTCCTCACCCATCTCACCCATGGCCCCCGATTTATCAGATGGGTTCAGATGCTATTCCACAATCCCACAGCCCGTATACGCACAAATAACTAACTGTCATTGTCTTTCCCCCTGTCTAGGAGCACCAGACAGGGTTGCCCGCTTTCCCCTGGTCTGTTTGCGCTAGCCATGGAGCCCATGGCGGCCCGCATCAGATCTGCCCCCTCGGTGGAAGGGATTTGGATAGGTGTAATTATGGATAAAATATCCCTATATGCCGATGACACCCTCCTTTTCCTCAAAGATATTTCCTCCCTCCCACCTGCACTTCAAATAGTAGATGTATTCGGCTCATTCTCGGGCATCAAGTTTAATTGGGGGAAATCACTCCTCTTCTCGCTACACGTGTCGGGCCATCACCCGCCAACAGGCACCCCCCTAAACTGTACACCTGAATTTAAATATCTAGGAGTAAAGGTCGGGCCCCGCTATCCTCATACTATGAGCTGAATCTCCAACCACTGCTGAAAAACTTTTCGCAGAAATGTACAACCTGGAGGACTCTCCCCCTTTCGCCGTTGGTAGGGTAAACTTGATTAAGATGGTATATTTGCCTAAATTTCTCTACTTCTTTCGAAATTCCCCTCTGATTTCCCCCCGCCTCATTTTTTGCCAAGCTAAAAAGTATAATATTCTCCTTTATCTGGAATGGGAGGCCCCCGCGGCTGGCCGTCTCTACCCTTCAGCTTCCAATTACTCAGGGGAGGATTGTCCATACCAGACTTCCAGGTTAGATGGTGGTTCTCCCAACCCCGCGATAACCCAGCAGTGACTCTGGAAGCGGCCATAATGGGGTCATATTCCTCCCTTAGTAACGTGGTGTTCAGGGGGACGAGATCTCACCCTGGCATCACGGAATTGATGCGTACAACCATTACGATATGGTACAGGGCTAGGACCTGTTTTGGCTCCCCCGAGACATTCTCACCTCACATCCCCCTCTGGGGTAACCCTAACCTACCGCACATGAACTCTGTTCTGGATCCACAGATCTGGGCGAGAAAGGGTATATTGAAACTTAAGCACATTGTCAGGGGGGGTAAACTGTGATCGTTCTCCGATCTCCGGGACGCTTACTCACTACCGGGGTGGATGTTGTTCTGATACTATCAACTCCATCATGCCTATAGGAAACAGTTCCCACCACTTCTCACACTGGAATCAGATTCTGTGGAGGGGTTTCTTAATGCCAAGATCATAGACAAACCTCTGTCCTCCCTGTATCTCCATTTGTCCATAACTCCCACAAAGAAACTTAAGAAAACTCTGGACAAATGGAAGATGGACATTCCTGATCTGTCAGAGGACAAATGGGAGACATGTGTTTCCTCCTTCGTTACCAATATGATCTCGGCTAGAGACCAGTTTATGCAGGTCAAATTCCTCCACAGGGCCTATTTCACCCCAAAACAGTTGACAATTATGAATCCTAGCACACCGGTAGCTTGTCCCAGATGTGACCTAAGGGCTGCCTCCTTTTTCCACATGGTCTGGTCCTGCCCCCGCCTCGGAGACAATTGGTCGGGCATAATTGAAGCCCTCGACCAGATTACCTCCTTAGATCTGGGAACTAACGCTAAATCAGTGCTGCTGAACGTCTTCAACCCTGAGGTACGGGGTAAATACACTAAATTATTCCTCAGGTACGCTGCTTTTTATGCCCGTAGGGAGATATTCCTCCACTGGAAGAGCGCTGCACCTCCAACGGTGTCCTCATGGCGCTCGGTATTGAACTTGGTGCTGCCACTGTACAAGATCACCTTTGCTAATCGAGAATGCCCTACTAAATTTGACAAGATATGGTCGGGGTAGATAGATGCTTGGGGCACAGAGTTCACAGGTGACAATGATGATAATGGCCCACTGTTATGATCTCCTGAAAGCTATCTGTTTAAGGTGTATCCAACTGCTTAGATGAGGTCCCCGCCTCCCCCCCCCCCGTTCTTCACTCCTCCTGCTCCCCTTCCCCCCCTCCTGGATCTCCTTAAGTAACCTTGTTGGGATTTATTGTTTCCAGACTGGTTTCCAGACTGGTTTCAAACTGTGTTGGTGTATACTAGCCTTTCAACACCTCTCTCCTGTTCATATCAGCAGAACATCTAACTTGTGATAATCTATATAATACTTTCTCTGTGACTACCTTTGTTTATGCATTGCTTGTACTGTAAAAATTTGAATAAACATTTTTCTTGTGAAAAAAAAAGGTTGTAGTTTTAGGTAAATTGGTTACAGTTTCAAGGTAGAACGAATTCAGAATTTATTTTGATAAAGGGTTATGGAAGGGCTACTACAAAACAAGTATGTAAGGAAGCAGTGCAAGTTAAAAAAAAAAAAAAAAAACTTTGGCTAGGCAATGGCCTTCAAAATATTTATATACAGTGGAACCTCGGATTACGAGCATAATCCATTCCAGGAGAATGCTCGTAATCCAAAGTAATCGCATATCCACGCGAGTTTCCCCATTGAAGTCAATGGAAACAAAAATAATTTGTTCCGCATTGACTTCAATGGCATGCAATACTGCATGCAGCCAGAGGCTGGGGGCGCCGGAGAGCCTCGGAAACGAGCGAAAAGGCCCGAGGACACCTCGGCAAACCTTGGAAAGACTTCTTTCCCGAGATTTGCCGCGGTCAGCCGTGCTGTCCTCAGGCCTTTCCGTGCATTTCCGAATGGCGCCGATCGGCTGCAAACAGCGATGTTCGGCTCTGCTCGGCTCCGGCGCCCCCCCCACCTCAGGCCAAATGTGGTACTACACACCGCTTTGGCCTGAATAGTGCTCATTTTGTGAGACAACACTCGCAAACCGAGTTACGATTTTTAAAAATACAGTGCTCGTATTGCGAAACGCTCGTTAACCGTGTTACTCGCAATCCGAGGTTCCACTGTATTGTTAGCAAGCATATTGCTACAAGTATTAAATATGCTACAAAAGAAGCCCTCACAAATGCCAGTCGCTATGGGCCCTTTGGAGCAATTCATCCTCAAAGTTCACAGCAACCCTCTGAAGCGGTTCAAGCACGTTCTCTCAGCAACACAGCCTACTATCTCATCTCTTATTAACCACTTCGCACCCGGGCTATAAGCAAAAGACGTCCGCAAAGCGGTCGTCAATTGCTGATAGGATGTCTATGGACGTCCTCTTATTTACTTCCGCGATGCGCGCCACCGCGGGCGCGCGTCGGGGAAAAACTGTGCCCGCCGTGTCAGGCGAGTGCCGATGCGCGTGCCTGGCGGCTGCGATGTCCGCCAGGTACGAGCGATTGGCTGTCACAGAGCCAGGGACGTGGATCTCTGTGTGTAAACACAGAGATCCACGTCCTGTCAGGGAGAGGAGACGGATGGTGTGTCCCTTGTACATAGGGACAACCATCAGTCACCTCCCCCAGTCAGTCCCCACCCCCCCACAGTAAGAACATCTAGCAGGGAACATATTAACCCCTTGATCGCCCCCTAGTGGTTAACCCCTTCCCTGCCAGTCACATTTATACAGTAATCAGTGCATATTTTTAGCACTGTTCGCTGTATAAATGTGAATGGTCCCAAAAATGTGTCAAAAGTGTCCGATGTGTCCGCCGCAATATCACAGTCACAAAAAAAAAATCGCAGATCGACGCCATTACTAGTAAAAAAATAAATAAAAAAATAATTTAAAAAAATCATAATTCTATTCCCTATTTTGTAGGCGCTATAACTTTTGCGCAAACCAATCACTATACGCTTTTTGCGATTTTTTTTTTTACCTAAAATATGTAGAATACGTATCGGCCTAAACTGAGGAAAAAAATAGTTTTAAAAAAAAAAAATGGGATATTAATTATAGCAAAAATTAAAAAATAGTGTTTTTTTCAAAATTGTAGCTCTATTTTTGTATATAGCGCAAAAAATAAAAACCGCAGAAATGATCAAAGACCACCAAAAGAAAGCTCTATTTGTGGGAAAAAAAGGACGTCAATTTTGTTTGGGAGCCACGTCGCACGACTGCGCAATTGTCATTCAAAGCGTGACGGCGCTGAAACCTGAAATTTCGCCTGGGCAGGAAGGGGGTTATGTGCCCAGTTGTCAAGTGGTTAAACAGAGATTCTGTTTGGTGTTTATATTTGAGGTTGGAAGGCTGACAAGTTATTGCTGGGAAAGTGAATCAGGGAAAGCCATGTGAAAACTTTAGTGCTGCTGTTGTGAGATTTCAGCATGATTTTCTCCACAGTGTTGGTAGCTACAGGTATCAGTGAGGGCAGGGCTGCTGATAGATACAGACTAACTGACAGGGCCCCCCAAGAAAATATTAAAGCTATATTTTGCTAAAAATACAATAAAATCATTATCAGCAGACACAAAAACAACATACAGTAACTCACAGAATTCCTGCTAAATATAAAAGATAAAACTGAGTTAATAAATAAAAACGAAGATGAGATGAAAAAAATATACAGGCTCCTGGATCAGAGAGACAGCGGGAGAGCCTCATGTACACTGCAGTTGCTAAACTGAAATTTTGGAGCAGTTTTTTCAGCAGCCCCTGAACTCTCCTCTATGTTATCTTATGTGTACATGTATACTCAGTCATTTATAGGACTTTAGAGTCAGTTAAGGTTGCAGGCATTTTTTTGAAAGCAGAAAAATCACATCCAGGATTGTAGTTTACATTTCAAACCCCAAATGTGTGTAACTGCGGTAAACTGCATTTATGCGCATTAGCATTTATAAGCGGAAAACATTTCTGATAATTTTTAAACATATAAAGATGTAAAAAAATAAATAAAAATTTCACCACATGCTGTTGCCTGCATCAATGGATGAGTCCAGTTTCTACGTCTTCGGAGCCTCAGGAGCAGCAACATCAGGAACATTTAATCACACATTCTCATGATGGTGAAAACACAAAAAATAGGACCGCTATCTACAAGCACACTGCTCTCCTTGCTGCTCTTTCTTCTCTCACAGAAAGGCTGAAATAGTTAATAATGTACTTTTCCATGCATTGTGGGCATTGGATCTCCTGAGGTTGTCTTTAACCGCTAGCCGACCAGCCGCCGCAGTTATACTGTGGCAGGTTGGCATGGCTGCACAAATCGCTGTAGGTATACGCTACTCCTTTAAGACGATTTAGCAGGCGTGCGCCCACCGTGTGTCCCCGGAGCCGATGCGCATGCCAGGCGAGCGTGATGTTCGCCGGGCACCCGCGATCGCTCGTGACAGAGCAGGAACGTGGATCTGTGTGTGTAAACACACAGATCCACATCCTGTTAGGGGAGTAGAGACAGATCGTGTGTTCCAAGTATATAGGAACACCGATCTGTCTCCTCCGCTAGTCAGTCCCATCCCCCCACAGATAGAACACACCTAGGGAACACAGTTAACCCTTGATCACCCCCTAATGTTAACTCCTTCGCAGCCAGTGACATTTATACAGTAACCAGCGGCTATTTTTAGCTCTGATCACTGTATAAATGTCAATGGTCCCAAAAAAGTGTCAAAAGTGCCCGATCTGTCAGCCGCAATGTCGCAGTCCTGATAAAAATCGCATATCGCCGCCATTGCTAGGAGAAGAAAATAATAATAATAAAAATGCCATAAATCTATCCCCTATTTTGTAGGTGCCATAACTTTTGCGCAAACCAATCAATATACGGTTATTTTTACCAAAAATATGTAGAAGAATACATATTGGCCTAAACTGATGAAGAAAATGTTGTTGTTTTTTTGGATATTTATTATAGCAAAAAGTACAAAATATTGTGTTTTTTTCAAAATTGTCGCTGTTTTTTTGTTTATAGCGCAAAAAATAAAAACCGCAGAGGTGATCAAATACCACCAAAAGAAAGCTCTATTTGTGGGGGAAAAAAAGGACAGAAATGCTGTTTGGGTATAATGGCGCACGACCGCGCAATTGTCAGTTAAACCAACGCTTTCGAACCCTATTCGTGAATTTGAGATTTATGGCCGATTGTCTAATTTACGGATCAATTTCAATAAATCCGAGGCTATGGGGCTTGGCGTTTCTACTGCGCTGCTTCAGACCCTACAGATAAATTTCAAGTTTAAGAGGTCAGATTCAGCTTTGAAGTATTTAAGAAATAAAATATTTTCTAAATAACATAAAATATTGCCCCTTTACCCAATTTGGAAATTTTCACTTAGGGGTGTACTCACTTTTGTTGCCAGCGGTTTAGACATTAATGGCTGTGTGTTCAGTTATTTTGAGGGGACAGCAAATTTACACTGTTATACAAGCTGTACACTCACTACTTTACATTGTAGCAAAGTGTAATTTCAATATATATCCCTTTCATGACTAAGCCCATTTCTAACATTTGGTGTTTACAAGTTAAAATGCGTATTTTTTGCCAGAAAATTACTTAGAAACCCCAAACATTATATATATATTTTTAGCAGAGAATCTAGAGAATAAAATGGCGATCGTTGCAATATTTTATGTCACACAGTATTTGCGCAGCTGTGTTTTAAACGCAACTTTTTTGGAAAAATTAACTTTCATGAATTTTAAAAAAATTTAAAAGCAAAGTTAGTCCAATTTTTTGGTATAATGTGAAAGATGATGTTACGCTGAGTAAATAGATACCAAACATGTCATGCTTTATAATTGCCCGCACTCGTGGAATGGCGACAAACTACGTTACCTTAAAATCTCCATAGGCGAGATTTTATTTTTTTTTTACGGCTACTAGGTTAGATTTACAGAGGAAGTCTATGGCTATAATTATTGCTCTCGCTCTGACGATCGCGGCGATACCTCACATGTGTGATTTGGATGCCGTTTTCATATGCGGGCGCGACTTCCGTATGCGTTTTCTTTTCTGCGCGAGCTCGCGGGGACAGGGGCGCTTAAAAAAATGTATTTATTTTTTCTTATTTATTTTATTTATTTTTATAATTAAAAATTGTGTTTTTAAAAAAAAAAAAATTTGATCACTTTTATTGCTGTCACAAGGAATGTAAACATCCCTTGTGACAGCAGTAAGTGGTGACAGGTACTCTTTATGGAGAGATCGGAGGTCTAAAAGACCCCCAATCCCTCCTTTGCACTTCAAAGTATTCAGATCACTGAAAACGGCGATTCTGAATACTGTGTACTTTTTTAAATTCGGCGCCATTGGCAGCCGAGTAACCCGGACGTGACGTCATGACGTCGCTTCCGTGGTTACAGTGAAGAGACTGAATCAAAGCCATTCGGGGCTTCGATTCAGTCTGTCTCTAGCCGCCCGAGGTGGCGGATCGTGGATCGGGTCTCCCGGTGGGACGGGAGGCCCGGTAAGAGCGGTGGAGGCGGCGGGAGGGGGGGATGTCCCATCCCGCTCCTCCGGTATAACAACCGAGCGGCTTTTAGCCGCATCGGTTGTTATACCTGGAAAGCCAATCGCCGGCTCTAAACAACGGTACCAGGATGATGCCTGCAGCTGCAGGCATCATCCCGGTATAACCCCCGAAAGCCGAGTACGCATATGTGCGTACCCTCGGCGGGAAAGGGATATATATATATATATATATATATATATATATATATATATATATATTGTACAGGACGCCGTGGCTGGGTCCTGGAAGGACGCTATATTTCCCCTCTGTTTGGACTGTGGTTCCTTTAAGGGAACAGAAAGTTTTAACGCACCTGTCCAAGGAAGTGGTTTAAGATAGACAGGAAGTTGTACATGGCAGTGGAGGAGTATAGTGGAGACTGTGCATGGTGAATGGTGGACAGTGGAAAGCTGTGAAAAGCTGTGAAAGCACATGGCAGTGTCCTGCCTGGAAGCCTGCTAGCTGGGGAAGTTACCTGCAACATCAAGTAAGGACTGTTTAACTGCGATAGCAGTTCTGAGCTCTACAAGTCGGTGAGACTGTTATTTCTTTTGTTTTTGCTGCTGTGAAGCCATTTCAGTTTAATAAACGTCCTTTTTGATTGAAAAGCCTGTGTCCTGTGATCTAGCTGGTTCCCCGAACATTACACTGGTGCTCGAATGCAGGCAGGACAGAATAACAGGCATAAGAAGAAAAAAACAAAACTTTTTTTTTTCTTTACATTGAACTTGACATTGAACTGACAGTTAAAGGGACAGTACATTGGATTTATGTCCTGGCCTGGGTTAAAGCTGCACAAACGTTGAAAGCTGAAGCAATGGAGGAGCTAATTAAACAGCTGTCCCTGGCTAATATGCAAGTGCAAATTTGCCATGAGGAAGCTAATCAGCTGCAGCAAGAAAATACTCTCCCGTTGGTGACCCAGTTGGCAGCCCAGCAAGCAGCCCAGCAAGAGGTTATGCAAGCTCAGATGGCTGTCTTAAAGGAAGCAGTGCAGCAGCTGTCTCAGGGTGGGGAGCAAGCGGCTGTTGCCCCCTGGCAACCAGGTGACTGTGAGGGCAAGCCATTTTCTGCAGAAATTGTCCCTGAGCGATGATGTAGAGGCATTTCTTGCTACATTTGAGAGGACGGCAGAGAGAGAAGGGTGGCCTCAGGACCAGTGGGCCGGCCTCATTGCTCCTTTTCTCACCAGAGATCCTCAAAAAGCCTACTTCGACCTGCCACCCGATGATGCTAAAGTTTATCAAAAGTTAAAGGCAGAAATTCTGGCTCGTCTGGGGGTGACTACGGCCGTTCGGGCCCAACAAGTACACCAATGGAAGTATCGTCCAGATTGGCCACCCCGATCTCAAATTCATGACCTGGTGCAACTGGTAAAAAAATGGCTGCAGCCTGAGGTGTTGTCTTGCCCCCAAATCGTGCAACGGGTCGTGCTGGACCAATACCTGAGATCCCTCACAGACGACCTTCAATGGTAGGTCAGCCATGGAGACCCCAAAACTGCAAACCTCTTTGTCGAGATGGTGGAACGATATACAATGGTGGAGGACCTGCTCGGACCTACCAAGCGCATAGGGCCCAGTCTGCCACGGCCTGTTCGACCAACTGCTGCCCTTCGAAAGGATGTTCCAAGGAGTCCTGGAGCAAACACCCCGGAAGGTCAAGAGTCACTCCCGGTACCTCCTCAGCGTTCTGTTCCTGTTCGGAGAAGAGGGGATGTACAATGTTGGCGATGTCATTCCTGGGGTCATACCCAGGCACACTGCCCACTGCAAGAGGAGCCCATGGAATGCAGGGTTCTTCGGAGGGGGTCTTTTTATGCCCATAAAGTATGCACCACACATCTCGACCTGGGTGAGGAAAAATTTGAGTGTGAAGTCCAAGTGAACCACCTCCCTGCCCGGGCTTTGTTGGACTCCGGAAGCATGGTAATCCTGGTAATTGGGAAGATTGGTCCGGTAAGCAAAACCTTACGGGTAGTGTGCATTAATGGGGACACTAGAGAGTACCCTCTCATCTCGGTGTCCATCTCCTCAGCATGTGGCACTGGTACTCAAGAGGTGGGGGTGGTAAAGAACTTGGTACATGATGTTATAATAGGACGAGACTGTCCGTTGTTTACAAAACTGTGGGAACAATGAGAACAGTTCAGAGATTGGGGAGAAACTAGCCTCCCTGTTCCTGCTGCTGAGAGGAATAACCCTGAACTGCCAAATGTTCTTAATGTGGATCCAGATGATGAAAATGCTAATGATTGGGTTAATGGTGATGAAAGTAGTGCTGATACTGTTGAGAATGTCAAGATATGTGGTCCACAGACCTACCAAAACACTGAGGGAGGGGGACCTTCCCCACTTCAGGTAATGCTGGGGGAAGAGGATGAGGAAGTGGCCTCTACCCCTGCCCTGCCAGATTTGGGTGTTCCCCAGGGGGCGTTTGGTACTGCTCAGATGCAAGACCCCACTTTGGCCCGTGCATTGGAACAAGTTGTAGTAGTAAATGGGGTTCCCCAAGAGCCAGGTGTGAATGAGCGGTGGCCACACTTCGCAATATATAATGAATTATTGTATCGGGTTACCAAGGTGAGGAAAAATGTGGTAGAACAATTGTTGGTACCCCAACAATATAGACGAAAGGTTCTGGACCTGGCCCATGACGATGTGTTAGGGGGACACCTGGGAGTTGAGAAGATGGAGGCACGGATCACAGACCGGTTTTACTGGCCAGGTCTGAAAGCAGAGGTAAAGAAATACTGTACCTCTTGTCCCACCTGTCAGTTGACCGCTCCGGTGACTCACTTCCGAAGCCCTTTGGTTCCTCTGCCCATAATTGAGGTCCCGTTCGAGAGGATAACCATGGATATAGTGGGTCCCTTGGTAAAGTCGGCTCGAGGTTACTCCTAAATATTGGTGATTCTTGACTATGCCACCCGATATCCTGAGGCGCTTCCCCTGCGGAATACCTCCTCTAAGGCTATTGCCCGGGAATTATTCCAGTTGTTTACACGGACTTGTTTTCCCAAGGAAATACTCACAGACCAGGGCACCCCATTTATGTAGAGAGTTATGGCCGATGTGTGCAAGCTGTTCTGGATTAAACAGCTGCGCGCATCGGTCTACCATCCCCAAATGGACGGGTTGGTGGAACGCTTTAATAAGACCCTTAAGTTTATGCTCAAGAGAGTGGTACAAAGGGATGGAAAAGACTGGGACTGCCTGTTACCAGCTCTCCTGTTTGCTATCAAGGAAGTGCCCCAGGCCTCCACGGGGTTTTCGCCCTTTGAGTTGGTATATGGGCGGAGACCTCGCGGACTACTTGACTTTATTAAAGAGGAATGGGAAAGTGAACCTGTTCAGCATAAGAGTGTTCTTGAATATGTCTCCCAAATGCAGGGAAGGATCCAAACTGTGATGCCACTAGTCAAAGAGCATTTTCAAAAAGCCCAGGAGGCTCAACGACGGGTCGATAACAGGGCTGCTAAAATAAGGCACTTCCAAGTGGGGGATCGAGTAGCGGTGCTAATTCCCACTGTGGAAAGTAAATTCTTGGCCAAATGGCAAGGGCCCTTTTGAAGTTGTGGAAAAAGTGGGAGAGGTAAATTATAGAGTCCACCAGCCAGGCAAGAGGAAACCGTATCAGATATATCCTCCCTGGCTAGTGCAAGACTTGAGCCTCAGGTTGGGGTGGAGAGTGTCCAAGTAGCAAGTACCCTGCCTAAAATCCAAAGTCAGCAGGCAAAGAATTTCTTGAAGAGAAATAAAGAAAAGTTTTCAGACTTGCCAGGGCTAACTAGTGTCATAGAACATGATATTATCACGGAACCTGGAGTCAAAGTTTTTGTCCGGCCCTACCGCATCCCAGAGGCTCAAAGGAAGGCCGTTTCAGAGGAAGTGAAGAAATTGCTACACCTGGGGATCATTGAAGAATCGCAGAGTGAGTGGTCGAGCCCGATTGTGTTGGTACCAAAGCCCACGGGACTCTGCGATTCTGCAATGATTTCCAGAAACTTAATGAGGTTTCACGGTTTGATGCATACCCCTTGCCCCAGGTAGATGAGCTTATTGAGAGACTAGGTCCAGCCAGGTATATCACAACATTAGACCTTACCAAGGGGTATTGGCAAATCCCATTAACTAAGGCTGCTAGAGAGAAAACTGCTTTTTCTACCCTAGAGGGGAGTTTTCAGTACAAACGAATGCCTTTTGGACTGCAAACTGCTCCAGCCACATTCCAGCGAGCAATGGATAGCATTTTACAACCTCACCAGGAGTATGCCTCAGTGTACTTGGACGACATAGTCATTTTTAGCAAAGACTGGGAATCACACTTGCCCAAAGTCCAGGCAGTACTGGACTCTCTTTGGAAGGAGGGGTTTACAATAAACCCTGAAAAATGTGCTTTGGGAATGGAGGAGGTGAAATACCTGGGCTATATTGTGGGTAGAGGGGTGGTGAAACCTCAGGTTAGCAAGGTAGAGGCTATACAGAATTGGCCCCGCCCCCTCACAAAAAAGCAGGTTCGTGCATTCCTGGGCATGGTGGGATACTACAGGAGATTCGAACCCAACTTTGCCACATTGGCGGCTCCATTGACCGATCTGACTAAGGGTCGGAAATCGGTCATGGTGGAATGGAATGCAGATGCTGAAAAGGCTTTTTTGGAGCTCAAGTCAGCACTGTGCCAACACCCTGTCCTGATAGCAGCCAATTTTTCAAACGAGTTCTTTGTCCAGACCGATGCTTGCGATGTAGGATTGGGAGCTGTGTTGTCACAGGTTTTTCATGGTGAGGAGCACCCAGTAGTCTTCCTCAGTGGGAAGTTGACACCAGCGGAGAAAAACTATGCTATAATTGAATGAGAGTGTCTGGCCATTAAGTGGGCTCTGGAATCCCTCAGATATTACCTCTTACGGAGGAAGTTTAGGCTGATTTCTGACGCTCCAGGAATTTAAATTTGTAGTGGAGCAAAGGCCCAGGAGACTGCATCAAAATGCAGATGCCCTCTCCCGAGTCCATTGTTTTAGCTCCACTGTTGCCTCCACCTCCTTGGCGTCGGGGCACGGGGGGGGGGATATGTACAGGAACGCCGTGGCTGGGTCCTGGAAGGACGCTATCTTTCCCCTCTGTTTGGACTGTGGTTCCTTTAAGGGAACAGAAAGGGTTAACGCACCTGTCCAAGGAAGTGGTTTAAGACAGACAGGAAGTTGTACATGGCAGTGGAGGAGTATAGTGGAGACTGTGCATGGTGAATGGTGGACAGTGAAAAGCTGTGAAAGCACATGGCAGTGTCCTGCCTGGAAGCCTGCTAGCTGGGGAAGTTACCTGCAACATCAAGTAAGGACTGTTTAACTGTGATAGCAGTTCTGAGCTCTACAAGTCGGTGAGACTGTTATTTCTTTTGTTTTTGATGCTGTGAAGCCATTTAAGTTTAATAAACGTCCTTTTTGATTGAAAAGCCTATATATATATATATATAGAGAGAGAGAGAGAGAGAAAATATTATATGCTGTATATATACAGTGTATACAGGTGTGCTGATACATTTACATACCCTGGCAAAATTTATGATTTCTTGGCCATTTTTCAGAGAAATTGAATGATAACACAAAAACTTTTCTTTCACTCATGGTTAGTGTTTGGCAGAAGCCATAATTTATCAATTAACTGTGTTTACTCTTTTTAAATCATAATAACAGAAACTACCCAAATGACCCTGATCAAAAGTTTACATACCCTGGTGATTTTGGCCTGATAACATGCACACAATTTGACACAAAGGGGTTTGAATGGCTATTAAAGGTAACCATCCTCACCTGAGATCTGTTTGATTGTAATTAGTGTGTGTGTATAAAAGGTCAATGAGTTTCTAGACTGCTGACAGACCCTTGCATCTTTCATCCAGTGCTGCACTGTCATGTACCTGGGTGTATTTGAACTGGGATCTTCCTGGTCCCACAGCTGCAGCCTTACCTGTTGTGCTACGGAGGAGATCTGGGCTTTTGGAAATGTCCTCTCAGTATTAAGCATTACCTTGGACTCGCTAGCCCCACATGCTGCCAGCTGTGGACAATTTTCAATCAAAGCAGCCCATAAAAAGGAAGTGATGCTATCTCTCAGTGCCCGTTTGTGTGGAATAGCTCCCTGGGTGTTGTGACTGCTTTTTGATCTTGATTTTCGTGTTGAACCTCTGCCTGAATTCCTGACTACTCTCTAGCCTGCTGATTTTGTACTTCACCGCCAGCTCGTGTATGACCTTTGCCTGCCTGACCACTCTCTGGATTTCGATCGTGTACCGTTTTGCCTGATCTGTTGCCAACCTAATCTGCCTGACTACATTTTCGCCTGAATCCTCAGCACACAAGTTCCACTTTGGACACTACCTATCACAGGTACCTTACAAAAACTATCCCCTATTTTGTAGACGCTATAACTTTTGCGCAAACCAATCAATAAATGCTTATTGCGATTTTCTTTTTTTTTTTTTTTTTTTACCAAAAATATGTAGAAGAATACGTATCGGCCTAAATGGAGGAAAAAAAATGTATAGATTTTTTTTGGGGATATTTATTATAGCAAAAAGTAAAAAATATTGCTTTTTTTTTTAAATTATCGCTTTATTTTTGTTTATAGCGCAAAAAATAAAAACCATAGAGGTGATCAAATACCACCAAAAGAAAGCTCTATTTGTGGTAGAAAAGGACGTCAATTTTGGTCCGGGGGTTTAAGTGGTTAAACAGAGGTCAACATGGCAGTTTCCTTGGTTGAAAATGATAGAAGGGTTTACTTTAAAAGGGGTAAAGAAGGGGGGTTTCTGGGAGTGGTTTAAATGTAATTAAAGCTATTATTTTATTTAAAAAATTTAGATAGACTATGAAGTTTTAAAAAGGCTGTCTAGTTTATATTACTGTCTGTGTCTCAGCTGGGGAGATTCATTCTCTCTGTTCATTCTTGATACCATTGTCACTTGAACAGAAAATGATGGGAAATCCACATTTTTACTGCTGTTACTAGAGCAGGAGGAAATCTTCAAATGGGAACTCTTGTTCCAGTGACAGCTGTCTAGGAGGTGACATCCATTCACTCTGGAGAGATTTCCTCCCATGTTTCATTGTGTCTTTGCGAAATAGAGTAGAAGGAAATCTCACCTATGGGACACTAGCAGTGTGATCTTAACTCTTCCCCTACTTTATTCAAAAAAAGGTTTGGCTTTAGATGTACGTTAAGTTTTTTTGTCTAGTTTTTATTTACAAAAGAAAAAGTGGGTACCGCTCCAAGCCAATTCTGACTCACTGGCGCTAACGCCTTTTTTGAATTTGAGTCCACTGTTTTCCTCACTCAGACCATTAAAATTACTTTGGCCACACTCCATGTAATCCAGTGTCTCAATCAAATTTATTGATCCAGACAGACCAAATAGACCCCACCTAGATTATCCCCCTCTAAACGCTTTCCGACCAGCTAATGGGTTTCGTGGTAGAAAGCTCTATGATCAAGCCCATTAGGTGGGCTATACAGGCAGAATCTGATCTTTCTCGATCAATAAATTCTATTGGGACCTTGAATTACATGAAGTGCAGCCATGTCCATTTTTAATTGCCTGTGGAGTTCTTATTTATTGGTGGAAGCAACCAGTAATTAGTCAACATGCTGTGAATAACTTGTAAACATTGCCCCATCAATACATATTTCTGCATATAACATATAATGTAAAGACAAAAAACACAAAGTTAAAATCTTACAATTTACTATCTGAAAAAATTGGTTTTATTGCTAACTAAATTGTTATGTAAAGAGAATACTCAAAAAGTTCTATAAAGTAAAGTTTGTCAGGCTTGCCCTTAGTTCAGTTTGTCTCCTGGGATGCACTAAATGCTTCTTCAGATATAAGAAGTGAATTATTCATCTACTGTATTTCTCCATGTAGATAAACATGAACTAACAGAGGTCTTTCAAAGTTCACTACTTAGTGAATAATGAAACTGCTCACAAATGATATATGCTGCATTGGTTCTTAAATATGTAATGCTAGTGACATGAATCTAATTTGAATCACAACTGTTGGCTTGCCAAATGGGTTGTATTCATACAATAATTATGTCTGGCTTGTTCATTCTCCCTATTTCAGTGTTTAGAGAGTATTCAGATAAGGTCAAACTCTTTGCCTTGCAGACAATTTATTGGTGCTCACAATAAAATTCCTGCACTTATCAAAAGGTCAGCTATGAGAACAGGTTTAACATCCAAAGAAAAATACATTTTCCATAGTATTTGTTTTTTATTGTAAAAAGAAAAAAATAACTTACTAAAGGCATTTTAACAATGACCTATTTTTGTAAGTGTGACATCTACTCTTTTTTTTTTTTCTACTTTACATATTTTTTTTATTCCTTTAAACTGACCCTTACAAGATATCCTTGTATAAGCTTTCTATGAAGCAGTGAGCAGTGAATGTTTGGTTGGATGTCATATTCATTGCTTTATAAATATTCCCTTTAGAGTAGCTCTGAACCCTGAATAACATTTAGCCTTCTTTCTTTCATTTTTTTATTTCGAGGCATTAACAAACACAAACAGTCTAGCCTTGATGCACAGCATTTTAAGCAGGGAGTAATATAGCAAAATAAGGTACATCCCATATAGACAATCATGAGCAGATTGAGTACCTGGGTGTCATTCACATTTGTGACTGTCAGTTCACTTGTGCATAGGTCTCATAGGTCCAAGGTCTCTTTAACCACTTGGCGTCCGCGCTATAGCTGAATGACGGCCACAGCGCAGACCTGAATTCCCGGGGGGGCCATCAATAGACGTCCTCCCCCTTTCTCGCTCCCGCTGTGATCACAGAGTCACTGAGACTCGGGTGATCACAGATCCGAGTAAGGGGCCGATCCCGACCCCTTACCACGTGATCAGCTGTCAGCCAATGACAGCTGATCATGTGATGTAAACAAAAGCTCGGTAATCGTTTTTTTTTCCTCACGCTGATAGCGTGAGAAAAAAAAGCTGATCACCGTCTTATGTGCAAGGGACATCGATCCCGAAGAGGAAGGAGGCACATCTACCTCATCTGTGCCCACAATTACCGCCTGCCAGTGCCATCTGCCAGTGCCCACCAGTGCCACCTATCAATTTTTCCTTCAGAAACAAATTACATTTTGTGCAGGGACAATTCTAAACACGAGGACACCTGCGCTACTTTACAGGCATACTTTAGACACCCCCAGGTATGAAATTTAAAGGAATATTTAACTTTTATTGGTTCACTTTAACCACTTAAGCCCCGGACCATTATGCAGGTTAAGGACCAGAGGTGTTTTCAGAATTTGGCACTGCGCTGCTTTAACTGGAAATTGTGCGGACATTCAATGTTGTACCCAAACGAAATTTGCGTCCTTTTCTTCCCACAAATAGAGCTTTCTTTTAATGGTATTTGATTGCCTCTGCGATTTTTTTTTTTTTGCGATATAAACGGAAAAAAAATGATATTTTCTACTTTTTGTTATAAGAAAAATCGAATAAACTCAATTTTAGTCATACATTTAGGCCAAAATGTATTCAGCCACATGTCTGTAGTAAAAAAAATGTCAATAAGCGTATATTTATTGGTTTGTGCAAAAGTTATAGCGTCTATAATCTAGGGTACATTTTCTGAAATTTACACGGCTTTTAATTTATGACTGCCTATCTCATTTCTTGAGGTGCTAAAATGGCAGGGCAGTACAAAATCCCCCCAAATTACCCCATTTTTGAAAGAAGACACCCCAAGAAAATTGCTGAGAGGCATGTTGAGCCCATTGAATATTATTTTTTTGTCCCAAGTCATTGAATAATTACAAAAAAAAAAAAAATTACAAAAAGTTGTCACTAAATGATACATTGCTCACACATGCCATGGTTATATGTGGAATTGCACCCCAAAATACATTTTGCTGCTTCTCCTGAGAGGCATGTCGAGTCCATGGAATATTTTATATGTTGACACAAGTTGTGGAAAAAATAAAATTTTTTTAATTTATTTTTTATTTTATTTTTTTGCACAAAGTTGTCACTAAATGATATATTGCTCAAACATGCCATGGGCATATGTGGAATTACACCCCAAAATACATTCTGTTGCTTCTCCTGAGTACGGGGATACCACATGTGTGGGACTTTTTAGGAGCCTAGCCGCGTACGGGCCCCCGAAAACCAAGCAACGCCTTCAGGATTTCTAAGGGCACGAATTTTTGATTTCACTCCTCACTACCTATCACAGTTTTGGGGTGTCTACTTTCCAAAATGGGGTAATTTGGGAGGGTTTTGTGCCATCTGGGCATTCCATGGCCTCCGAAACTGTGATAGGCAGTGAGGAGTGAAATCAAAAATTTACACCCTTAGAAAGCCTGAAGGCGGTGCTTGGTTTTTGGGGTCCCGTACGCGGCTAGGCTCCCAAAAAGTCTCACACATGTGGTATCCCCGTACTCAGGAGAAGCAACAGAATGTATTTTGGGGTGTAATTCCACATATGTCCATGGCATGTTTGAGCAATATATCATTTAGTGACAACTTTGTGCAAAAAAAAATAAAAATAAAAATAAATTGTCTTTTTTCCGCAACTTGTGTCAACATATAAAATATTCCATGGACTTGACATGCCTCTCAGTATATAGCTTGGGGTGTCTGCTTTCCAAAATGGGGTCATTTGGGGGGGTTTTGAACTGTCCTGGCATTTTATGCACAACATTAGGAAGCTTACATCCACTCTTCTAACCACTTGAAGACAAAGCCCTTTCTGACACTTTTTGTTTACATGAAAACATATTTTTTATTTTTTTTGCAAGAAAATTATGTTGAACCCCCAAACATTATATATTTTTTTAAAGCAAAGGCCCTACAGATTAAAATGGTGGGTGTTGCATTTTTTTTCCACACAGTATTTGCGCAGCGATTTTTCAAACGCATTTTTTGGGGAAAAAATACACTTTTTTAATTTTAATGCACTAAAACACACTATATTGCCCAAATGTTTGATGAAATAAAAAAGATGATCTTAGGCCGAGTACATAGATACCAAGCACGACATGCTTTAAAATTTCGCACAAACGCACAGTGGCGACAAACTACATACATTTTTAAAAGCCTTTAAAAGTCTTTACAGGGTACCACGTTAGATTTACAGAGGAGGTCTACCGCTAAAATGACTGCCCTCGATCTGACCTTTGCGGTGATACCTCACATGCATGATGCAATTGCTGTTTACATATGACGCCAGACCGATGCTTGCGCTCGCCATTGCGCAAGAGCAGGGCAGGACAGGGGTGCTTTTTTTTTTTATTAATTTTGCTTTTTTATTTTATTTTTAAACTGTTCTTTCCATTTTTTTTTTTTTTTTTATCATTTTTATTGTTATGTCAGGGAATGTAAATATCCCCTATGATAGCAATAGGTAGTGACAGGTACTCTTTTTTTGAAAAAAATGGGGTCTATTGGACCCTAGATCTTTCCTCTGCCCTCAAAGCATCTGACCACACCAAGATCGGTGTGATAAAATGCTTTCCCAATTTCCCAATGGCACTTTTTATATCCAGGGGGGGACATTCCCTCCCACTGCTTGTAAAAGCAGTCCAGAGGCTAATTAGCCTCTAGGATTGCTTTTACATGAAAGTCGGCCGCTGGCTGAAAAGAATGATACCAAGATGATACCTAAACCCGCAGGCATCAATCTGGTATAACCAAAGTCCAGCAACATACCAGTACGTTGCTGGTCCTTGTTGGACATGTATTGTAATCTTTTTTTTCATGCAGCCTGTTGGCTGAACGAAAAAAAGAGATTGATCGGTGGGTATGCCCACCATTAGAATACCTCCCTTCATTCACCCACTTCTAATGATGGGCATACATGCACCATTTATATATGCCGAAGCATGGGGGCATCCTCCCGCAAAAGTTATGCCGCACACACATGGTCGGACTTTTCCACGGGAATGCCTCGGAATTTTGACCGTATGTACGCGGCATTAGGAGCAAAATCGCTCCTCCGCTCGTGCTGCCCCCATGCTTCGGCATATATGCTCTTTTTTTTTTTTAAATGTGGTGGTGAAATCGCCTCCTACAGCACTGGAGTCACAGGGATCAGGCCTGTCTCTGCAAACACTGCAGTTATGTGTGTTGTGTTTTGTAAGTGACAGTGATCGATCGATACTGCACTTGGGTGGCCTGGGCTGGACGGAGGGGCAAAACGCAGGTGCTAGCAGGCATCTGGGCTGATCCCGCTAACACTGCGTTTTTGGGAACCCTAAACTGCTGGGGACGCTAGTATAGATCTGATCAGATCAGATATTGATCTGTTCAGATACTATACCACTAAGGGAGGTGTATGCTTCACGCGCGGGTGTTAGCGTTACTGGCACTAACCTGACGCTGCCTGGGGCGACGCAGACCCTCTCTGACGCTAAAACCTAATTGATATCACCCGCCGGGCGATCATGGGGGTTAAACCTTTATTGGGTTATATACGGCGGGTGCCCTGACACTATAAAAAGCAAACTAACTAACCAGCGTCACCCGTAACACTTATATGGTGATCACTGGTGAAAGGGTTAACTAGGGGCAATTAGGGGGTTAAACCTTTATTAGGTAATATATGGGGGTACCTGACGCTATATAAAAACCTGTGGCGAACCTAAAAAAAATAACTGGCTACCTATCAGCACCAGCATAACTAATACAGCGATCAGAAAAACGATCGCTTAGTGACACTGGCAAAAGGGGGTGAAAGGGGGCAATCAGGGGGTTAAACCTTTATTAGGTAATATATGGGGGTACCTGACGCTATAAAAACCTGCGGCGAACCTAAAAAAAATAACTGGCTAACTATCGGCATCACCGACACTAAGACAGCGATCAGAAAAACGATCGCTTAGTGACACTGGCAAAAGGGGGTGAAAGGGTTAGCTGGGGGGGCGATCAAGGGGTTAAACCTTTATTGGGTAATATATGGGGGTACCTGACGCTATAAAAACCTGCGGCAAACCTAAAAAAAAATAACTGGCTACCTATCGGCACCAGCATAACTAATACAGCGATCAGAAAAACGATCGCTTAGTGACACTGGCAAAAGGGGGTTAAAGGGTTACCTGGGGGGCGATCAAGGGGTAAACCTTTATTAGGTAATATATGGGGGTACCTGACCCTATAAAAACCTGCAGCGAACCTAAAAAAAATAACTGGCTACCTATCGGCATCACCGACACTAAGACAGCGATCAGAAAAACGATCGCTTAGTGACAGCGGTGCTAGGGGGTCAAAGGGTTACCTGGGGGTGATCAAGGGGTTAAACCTTTATTAGGGGGGGTTAGGGGGCTACACTGGACCTAAATCTGACACTTTTACAGTCACAAATGTCACTGATTGCAGTGATCAGTAAATAAATGGTCACTGCAATCAGTGACACTGTGACTGGGGGCAGGGGGGTGATCTGGGGGTGTCTGGGGGGCCTGGGGGGGATTGTGTGCCTATGTGTGTGGTGTCAGTGTGCTGTTATGTGCACTAACCTCTGTGTCTTCTCTCATGCGGCGCTCGGTATATGTGAGCGCCGCATGAGAGATGACATCACTTCCTCCGGCCTGTGTAAACATTACACAGGCAGAGGAAGCTTTTCATTCGCCGGGAGCGATCGTGAGGGGGTGGCCAGAATCGAATGGCGGCCCCCTCATCACGGATCGCTCCCAAAGCGATCCCGGCCGCTCACTGTACCGGAGGGGGGTCCGATTGGACCCCCACCCATACGAAGGCAGGCACGTACAGGTATGTGATTGTGCCTGTCCGTGCCATTCTGCCGACGTATATATACAGTGAGCGGTCGTTAAGTGGTTAAGCATTATTAATATCACTGCTCCCGAAAAAACTGCAATTTTTAAAACTATTTTGCATTGTTACATGTCCCCTGGGGCAGGACCCGGGTCCCCAAACACTTTTTATGACAATAACTTGCATATTAACCTTTAAAATGAACACTTTTGATTTCTCCCATAGACTTTTAAAGGGTGTTCCGCGGCTTTTCGAATTTGCCGCAAACACCCCAAATTGTTCGCTGTTCGCCGAACGGGCGAACAGCCAATGTTCGAGTCGAACTCATGTTCGACTCGAACATAAAGCTCATCCCTATGTGTCACACAATACTACCAGAAACACTCAGTGGGAGGGAAGATAATTAAGTAATTAAAGTGGAAGTAAACCCATCGATTTAACAGTTTCAAAAAGCAGTTACATTCCCGGCATGCCGGGAATGCCAACTGTCACATTGGTTGTGCTCTCAACCAAACTGTCAAACAATCCAATGGCTGGTGTCATAACTGATCACATGTGCGGCATCATGGCAGTTGAAGATTAAACAGAGGCCAAGATGGCAGCTTCCTTGCCTGAAAATGATAGGAGGGTTTACTTCCACTTTAAAGCCTACCTATGGCACCAGTATCAGGCCAATTCTCCAAAGCCCAGACATCTTGGTCCAGTAGACAAAGCAATATATACAGTAGGTGCCCACATTCTCCACCATCTGTTGTGGAAGAATCCAGGCCACTGTATTGTTCAAGTTTTAAAAACGTATATTTGTGGAACTTTAACAGCACAGAGTAAAGTGCTTAATTGTTTACTTTTCACTATATATTTATACCATTTTGTGCATCTAAGGGACATATGCCTTATTAATTCCAGCCACATCCGGTGTAATCCTCTACAATTCAAACCTCTGTGACTTTCCAAAAGAGGTTGGCTGAGTTACAGGACAACATAGCTTTTTCCATGCCTAATACCAAAAACACCAAAAACAATCAGCACTTCCCACACATTCACACAATTCGGCTTATAAACTTTCTATTAAGTTGAAAGAGCTGAAGGGAGCAAGATTATACCCACTGTCAGGCCTATAAACTGACCAAAGCAATGCTCAAATTCCCCAACAAAAAGAGGTAACCATGATCATCCAATGGCTATTATGCAGGCTGGAGTTGAAGATGTTACATAAGCCGTACAGAATTATGGATCCTTTGGCAAGTGTAACAGTTCACATACATATGTATAGCTATAAACTGTGCATTTATCCATTAACTTGGAGCTCGGCTTTAGCATATGCATAGAAGATAGGTCACGTAAAACTAAATTCGCAAAAATCTAAACTTCATACAAATCTATGGCTATTGGTACTGGGCATTTACCATATAGCTCTATACTGTGATGCAGCTTTAATTCCTACCTTTTTTTCCACCCCTCTAAACCTGTGAAACAAAATCTCATTGCATGAATGCCATGCAAATAATTAATGATGATTCTTCTGTATGGTTATTTGAATTATAATAGAGTTGCATCTCAGGTATAAATTGAAATATTTGGAGCTTGATGGAAACAAGATATATATGTATATTATTTTCTCTTCTCACTGTTAGAAAGACCATACCATTATGACTTGAAGATTATTCTGTTCTTAAGGATAAAGCCTCATGCCCACGGACGTTTTTACAGCCGCGTTTTTGAGCGTTTTTTTACAGCTTAAAAACGCCTGTCCATGTTAGTCTATAGCTTCATGCCCACCTAGACGTTTTTGAGCTGCAAATAGCATAGACATTTTTAAGCTGTAAAAAAAACCCAGGACCAGTGCGTTCCTCAGCGTCAGAATTAGGCAGAAAAAAACGCGAGCGTCAAAAAACGCGCAAAAACGCGCACTAACGCGCAAAAAAAATAATAATAATTATTTACAATAACATGGACAGGCGTTTTTAAGCTCTAAAAAACGCAGCTGTAAAAACGTCAGTGGGCATGAGGCCTAAGGCTTGCAAAACGGACACTAAAAGTCTATTTTGTTTTTGTTGCCTTTATCATACCACTGTTAGACCTTTAAAAAAAAAAATCTTTGCAGCTTGATGACCAACAGAGAGAGTACCTGTCTTCTAACCACACTAGTCAGAATTTTAAAAGTGAGTAGGATATTTGTCTCTGTCTTGTGATTTTCGGATATACGTACATCAAGCTTACATGCACTATAGAGTTTATATACTTAATATACAATGTGAGTAAAATGCATTTAAGGAAAGTGGCCTTTTTTGGATGGAGACTGTATGTATGCAGCTATTTGACTGTTCTCAGAATAAAAGTCAAGAGGAGCTAATTGCGCAGTGCAACTCTCATCTTCCTATACACAACATGTTAAGATATATAAGGTCTCATCTAAAAAAATACCAATACTCAGAAAAGGTGAATTTATACACAAGATGTTAAGATATATATTGTTTTTAATCCCCATTAGGGTCTCATGGGAAAAATAAGAGGATTTGGAAAAGGTAAACTTAAGCCCTGTACACACGATCGGTTTAACCGATGAAAACCGTCTGATGGATTGTTTTCATCAGACAAATCGATCGTGTATGGGACCCATCGGTCTTTTTTCCATCGGTTTTAAAAAATAGAACATGTTTTAAATTTTTAAAAAACCCACGCATGCTCAGAATCAAGTCGACGCATGCTCAGAAGCATTGAACTTATTTTTTCTCGGCTCATCGGAGTATTTTACGTCACCGCATTTGGAACGGTCGGTTTTTTGACTGATGGTGTGTAGGCAAGACTGATGGAAGTCAGCTTCATCGGATTTCCGATGGACAAAACCATCGGATTAGAATCCATAGGATATCCGATCGTGTGTACGAGGCTTTACACAATAATGTGTGAACTTTAACCTAGTGCACCCATTATTGTCATTGGATTTTCTTGACTCTGCATGAAGTATTTTCCCCTTATTGGTCTAGGTGAGGAAGAAGCTGTGTAACAGGCAATGTTTTAATGCAATGAGCTGTAAAATTGATACCAAGCACTCAAGCACTCAGGCTGCTCTCCAAGGATATCAGAAAATGTATTCAACTGCAAAAAATAAAGTTTTTGTTTTCTGTGGGCATTACGCTTTTTTTATAGGCTTCTGTTTTCCTGCCTTTATATATGATTGTAAATATGGTAAGTCATTAAAAGCCAGTTGATTTTCTTATTGATCAATAAAAGAAAACTATCACATATTTTCAGAGAGTATTCATTTTAAGTTTTTAAATCTAATAGCAGAACCAAAAGGCAGCGAATTTGAGGCAACTTTGGACTTTCATGGTACGGTAAAGACTCATATAAACTGAGATATAAAAAAGTATAAATTTATTAGAACATAACATAGTTAAAATGGCCCTTAAAGGGAAAATACAGTACACATAATAAATGTGAAACCACTCCTTCAGGAGTGTACTTCAGAGATTTTTTATGTGTAGGTGTCTCTATAGAGAAAAAACATATATATGAACAGTCTTAAATACAATAGAGCCAAATAAGCACATTTACAGTTGCAAAGACTTGGAAAAAATGGAACCCACCCCTGCCTGCCACAGAAGTGAACCAACCCATAATTCAAGCAACCTAAAGCTATAATACTTATAAATATATTGTATATTGTATATTGTAATATATCCCCAAGAGGAAAGAACATATGGAGCTCACCAGAACAGGGCCGCCAAAGACCAGTAGGACATCTCAAGGCCCCAAAGGGCAATTTCCTGGGCGAGTGTGGAAGCCAGGTCAAGGTACATAAAATAAAAAAATCGGTCAAAGACAAGCAAAACATATATATAGCTAATACAGCAAAATCGAGTAATTGCTGAGACAGCATACATGCAAAGTGCATGATAAACATGCAGCTACATATACATGTGATAGCCACATAGGAACAAAAACATAGAAGGTATACATATAAAATCATACGCACCAATCAAATGCTTATCATAGGATGAAGTATATGGTGATGAGGTCTGAGGTTGCAGAAATCTCAAAAGGTGGAGCTCAAAAACGTGGATGTAGTAGGGAAAGGCTGTATAAAATATACACAGACAAGTGAAGTGTATGTGAATACTGTGTATTCAAATATGTATACACAGCCAGTACTGCTTTTTAAATGATACGATCGAGACGACCACTAACAACACTCACCCTGTTGATGTGACTAATGGTATGAAAGGACATTCTATCCCTTAGACCAATAAGGGATGAAACTACTGAGTCGGATTCATCACTATCTATGTTTTCTCTTTCACAAGCGCACATCTCGATGCTATGCCGACTGTTCTACCCGAGGTGTCATTTATCTAATGACATGTAAATGTCATGCCTTTTATATTGGCAAGACTATCAGAGAATTTGGCCAGAGAATTAGAGACCTTGTTTACTACTCTGGGTCGGGAAAAATTATCACCTCTGTCACTAGACACATTGGTCTGCATCATGGGTTTAACAATACCTTAGTCTCTTTTTTTTTTTTGTCCTTAAGGTTATTCCTCCCAATCCCAGAGGAGGCGTCTGGGATATTGCGATTTTGAGACTTGAAACTTTGTGTAAAGAAAGATTGTCAGCCACTAATCCCCCTGTAATCAACGAGATGAATTCATACAAACCCTTCTTATAGGTTCTACGTTATTAAGTTAGGATTGAGCCTGTTTTTCAGGTTGTTCCCCAATACATATATATATCGATTTTTTTGTTTCCATATATATTTCTCTATAGTGTGTTGTCTTTCTTTTTTTCTTTGCTGCATTCCCTTTTTCCTTCTGCTTTTTCTTCCCTTTTGAGACCATGCCATTTTAGCTATGGAGTGTTATCCGCCTATCCGGACCGTTGGTCAGTTACCTATAATCTCCTCTGGGGCTTGACGATAATTATATGCCTCTCGGTCCCAAAAGAAAAGATTTGCTGGCATTATTTGAATAATTTTATTTCAAATTACTATTATCCTATATTTCTATATAGTTACCTAGTGGTTCCGTTTGTTTACTTTATTCTCCCTTTCTTGTGTTCACTTGGATTGGATTCTGTTGCTCTCCTGCGGCGCTGTCCTTCGCAACTGGGTGTCTGGTTACCTTTGGGCAAGTGTGTGATCTCCTGTCCTATGGCGCTCCCGGTCCATCCACCAGATGGCGCCAATGTGAGCCTTTGTTTAGGACAGTCGAACGGCTTCCAAGAGAGTTTCTTCCCTCTGGGTCTGTGTGCCATTTTTCCGGCACTGTGCATGCACCAGATTGGCGCATGCGCAGTCTAGGATCGTGTCCGGTTATATCATCGGCTGGCGCCAGCGTGCTGTGCTGATGACAGCACCTGGATAGAAGCCAGGCCTATATAATGGGAGCTTTACCCATTGTTTGGCTGCATGATGGTGCTGACTGCGGCAGTGTAATCCCTCTGGAGCTAATTTTAAGGTGGGTTCCTATGGAGGTCCAGGCAACCTGCAAATGCTGTCAAAAATTTGGCCCTGGACTTCATCCAGACCAGCCCCCCCTTCACTAGTCATTAGCCCTTCTACTTGATTTCTCTTATAGACAGTACCAGTGGGGAAGCTAGACATTATTTCACCCGGGGCAAAGAATCAGTTTGGCTCCCCCCCCCGTAATGGGACAAGTTTAGGCAGGAAAGTGAGAAACTCCCAGGCCATAGCTGTTGAGTCAGCTGTCTGTCCCCTCCCCCATGCTCCTTCTGGTCCCTCCCATGCTGCTGTGTTCCCCCTGCTCCTCTGTCCCACCCCTGTGCTCCCCCTGTGCTCATTTGGTCCTCCCCCTGTTTTACTGGTCCCCCCTGCTCCTCTGGTCCCTGTGCTCTTTTGGTCCCCCACATGCTTCTCTGTTCCCCCCACATGCTTATGCATTACTCTCCTGCTCCTCTGTCCCCCCCAAGCTCATCTGGTCCCCCCATGCTCCTCTGTACCCTCGTGCTTCTCTGGTCCCACCCCCCTGTGCTCCTCTGGTACCCCCTGCTCCTCTGGTCCCCCACATGCCTCTCTGGTCCCCCACATGCCTCTCTGTTCCCCCACATGCTTCTCTGTTCCACCACATGCTTCTGCGTTCCTCTCCTGCTCCTCTGTTCCCCCATGCTCATCTGGTCCCCCCTGCTCATCTGTACCCTCATGCTTCTCTGGTCCCCCTTTCGTGCTCCTCTGGTACCCCCCTGCTCCTCTGGTCCCCCACATGCACCTATGGTCCCCCATGTGCACCTCTGATCCCCCAGGTGCTCCTCAATTCCCCCCATGCTACTCTGGTCCCCCATGTGCTCCGCTGGTCCCCCCATGCTCCTTTCTCCCCCTCCATGCTGCTCTGGTCCCTTGTGCTCCTCTATTCCCCCATGCACCTCTGGTCCCCCATGCTCCTCTATTCCCCCCATGCACCTCTGGTCCCCCATACTGCTCTGGTCCCCATGTGCTCCTCTGTCGCTCCCTGGCTAGTTATGCAGTATGACTGAATAATGACATGATCCTCAGGAGTGGGCACTGAGGAGCTCATCATACGATCCGGAAGGAGGGCAGCCACACACAGCTGTAACATAAGCTTCCTCAGGACTCGTTCTGCTCTTTCCTTCCCCCGCTCTCCATCCTGTCTGCTGTCGTGGAGAATCTAGATGGAGAGGAGGGGAAGGAAAGAGCAGGAGAACAAGTGCCGAGGAAGCTTGCGTTACAGCTGTGTGTGGCTGCCCTCCTTCCGGATTGTATCTGTGGCGTTTGTGTAGTAATGCAGCAATAAGGGGGAGTACAACTGGGGGAATCGGTAGTGGAGAAGGATCTGGGGGTTTTGGTAGATCATAAGCTCAATAATAGCATGCAATGCCAAGCTGCGGTTTCCAAAGCGAACAAAGTCCTTTCTTGTATTAAGAGAGGTATGGACTCTAGAGAGAGATATAATTTTGCCCCTGTTCAAATCATTAGTAAGACCTCATCTGAAATATGCAGTTCAGTTTTGGGCACCAGTTCTCAAAAAGGATATCGGGGAATTGGAGAAAGTGCAGAGAAGGGCAACCAAACTGATAAGAGACATGGGGGAACTCAGCTATGAGGAAAGATTAGAGGATTTATTCACTCTTGAGAAGAGGAGAATAAGGAGGGATATGATCAACATGTTCAAAAATATAAGGGGTCCATATAGTGAACTTGGTGTTGAGTTATTCACTTTACGGTCAACACAGAGGACACGGAGGCACTCTTTACGTCTAGAGAAAAAGAGATTTCATCTCCAAATACGGAAAGGTTTTTTCACAGTAGGAGCTGTGAAAATGTGGAATAGACTCCCTCCAGAGGTGGTTCTGGCTAGCTGAGTTGATTGCTTTAAGAAAGGCCTGGATACTTTCCTAAATGTACATAATATAACTGGGTACTAACATTTATAGTTAAAGTTGATCCAGGGAAAATCCGATTGCCTCTCGGGGGATCAGAAAGGAATTTTTTCCCCTGTTGTAGCAAATTGGAGCATTCTCTGCTGGGGTTTTTTGCCTTCCTCTGGTTTAACTGTGGGTATAGATTTGGGTATATGGGATTGTACAATATTTTTTATTTTATTTGTTTTTTTATGGTTGAACTAGATGGACTTGTGTCTTTTTTTCAACCTGACTAACTACGTAACTATGTAACTATGTAATAAGATGCGCTCATTCTTTTTTTCTTTCAGGAGTACCCTAGTAACTTAAAGTTGGTATGTTCTGTAACAGAAACAAGGCCGTGGTCATTCTGCAGCCTACATTTTACCCCTCCCAATGTCTTCCTTTTAACCACAAAGTGTGTTGGGCAGTTTTACTGGTCAAAAAGGAGACAAAGGTCAACAAGGAGAGTTATGGTTGCTTTACCAATAATATATCACCCTGAATTTTAAGGGTGTCGTGATGATATAGAAATATAATCTGCATTGCTTATCTACTGCTTGACTTCTACATTTTTCATGTGCTCGGTGTAATTCACCAAATTGGCCAGCAGATGTTGCCATAGTTATATTTGGGAATCCTGTAGTAAAAGTAGGCAGTGCAAGTGCCATAAGACTAACTAGGTCCCCAAATGTAAGATGACCTTGATTAGAAGGGTCACTTAGAGTTAATCCTGTCCCTGCCCTGCCATTGTGGGGTTTCTTGGGTAAAGGGATGTATATAAATTGTTGGGCGGGAGTCTCTCCTGGTCATGAGAAGCAGTGTGAGTGCCAAGGTAACAAAGATCCATTTTTGAAGACCCATATTCTAGAGATGTCCCTGGGAGAAGCTATGGGACTACTCACATCCAATGGTTATGGAATGTAGGACTCTGTCAATCTCCTAAAGGTAAGGGCTGCTCCTCAACTCAATTCTCATCTCACCCGTTTACAGGTTGCTATGCCAACTAGCCGTGGAGCTGCCTTCTAAGTCCTCCTGCCTTCAAGAAAGTCCTTGTTGGATGCACCTGTTGGTGAAGTCACCACGCTGGGCAGAACTCACTGCAGGCTCTGGAGCACTGCCCAACAGTAACAGTGTTATATTATACAAGGCCAAGCTATGTTAACAAGCTATATGATGTAAGTGGATTATTTTGTTTCTTCAATAAAGTGTTTTGATGTACTACACACTACACTCTTTCTATGAGCATTAACCTTTGGTTATGGGGAGTAGGAGAAGAAATCAATGGGGGGGGGGGCTTTATTCTTAAAGCTTTCATCACTTATATGCTCAGAGGTCCACATAGGAAAGTGAGGGCACAGCCATCATTTGTGGTGGTAGAGTGAATTGGAAATATTTCACTTGAAGTGGATTTGATGTGAAGATTTTTTATCACTGGAATGCTGTATTGGACTTGTAGCAATTATACTTTATACACTGGACTTTATCTTAACTTGCAGGAAATAGTTTTATTTTTTATTTTTCACTTTGATAATTAGTTTTATCTGTTTTATATGTAAAAAAAACTTGTTTTTTTTAAAAAAAAAATAAAGTTTGCATTGCACGCAGCACTTTAGCATTTATTGGTATGATGCTATATAGGAAAATACTTGAATATTTTATTTTACCATAAGGAAATCAGTGTATAGAGATCACATTAGGAAGGAAAGTGTGTATTTATTTGTGACACTGTGGTTTGATATTATTTGGAAGGAATTGAGGATAAATGAAAAGTGTTAGACTTATTTTTTTAATGAATAATCTGAGCTGGTGATTAATCGCAGACAGGGATAAGCTCTTAAAATAGTTCACTTGTGGTTGTAAGGGCAGCACAGGAATTTAGTTATATTTTTACTCTGCAAGTGCAGATGCACTCATTTTCCTTAGCAAATGTAATGCGGTAAAGCTTCACTTTGTAAAGATTACCCAGTCAGGTGTAAGGAAAATAAAAAAAAGCATTGGACAACAAAAATCAGCAGAGCTTTACTGCATTTACCAAGTTTTGGGGAAAAAGAGTGCACTTGCAAAGTGCACAGTCTATTTGCCTTTAGTAAATCAACCGCAATGAGTTTATATGCTGACAGGAAGCATGCTGATAAGAGGAGAGAGCAGCATGACAGAGAGATGAGCTCATCACTGTGCTGCATCTCCTTTCACTGTTGAATCACAGGTTGGGGCAGCTCCAGGATAACCTGGGTTTGGAGGAACTGTGATGAATAATGCTGGCCATTAGAAAGAGAACATTTATGAGTAGAAAAACAAAATACGGTAGATGAATTTTCTGGACTGAAATAAATATTCCAGTAAAAGCTGGTTTTGTTATGGTAATTTTTAATGGGCTATTAATTTTTATTTTTATACTTTTGGTTGACATTCTGCTTTAATTTTTTAGGTAGAAAGCAACTAATTTAATTTTTTTCTGGATTCACAAGGGACAACTTGTGGTAGAAGCACTGTTTTACCCAAAATATCCATATGACCCCTTGAAGCACGGCATCATTTTCCTGTCCTCTTGTATCCCAGCGGACAGACCTCTACCGCACATCACTCCCTCTGCACACAATTCATTTCATTCCACCTAAACTAGATTAAATGCAAAAGTTCAAATCAATTAAATTTAATTTTGTTGCTATGAAATTATATTAGAGGGGCCGGAGGAAGTTAACATAATTGATGGCACACAATCATCTTAAAACTAATAATGTCATTAGAAAATAATCATGTATCATAATTAAAATATAATTAAGAGAAAATTGTAATACTATATTAGGAGCAGAACAGCAGGCATGTTTCACGTTTTATAAATACATTTGCAAATATTATTTTATTCACATATCCTTTGGGTTTTCAATTTGTCCTCATGCCTGAGCAATTTTTTTTTATCATTTTAACTGTATAATGACTATATAAAATGCAGGTAAACCTGTATTAGTAAAATCCGTATGGCATTATGGGACAGATAGTTATTGTATGCTGTAAACAGCATTTTATAAGAAATAAAGTCAATACTAGTGTATCTTTACATAGTCTTTTTGTATGGCAGGGCAAGCTAAACACAGCTTTCACTGCAGCTGTGTGAGACAGATAAGGGAACTGACTGAGATTAAGCATATATTAGTAAATTTTGTATCATTTTATAAGATTACATTTGGTTTGAAAATATAGAACTAAACCACATGTGAAGAGTAGGACTGTCAGTATGTCTACTATGGATATCCCTTGTTTTCAGTAAATTCGGGTCGTTCCCTATTTTTCTCAACCTGTGATGCAGAAAATAACTAAATATATAGGTCAGTAGGCTTGTGCAATTCGTTTCGTAACAAATCGAAATTTGTCCGAATTTAGCAACTTTCTGACATTCGGAAGCATTCGAATTTCCGAACAAAGCAATTACGAATAAAACCGAATCCGAAATAAATTATACCGCAAATAGCGAATGCCCGAATGTCTTCGTCATAATTCGTTATGAAAAAAGTTCTGAATGTACGAATCCATACGAAGCACAATAACACTCACTCCGCTCTGCTCTCTGCTTCTCCCTCACCGTGCTGAACTCCCTCTCAAAATGGTGTACGGGGCGGAGGCTATAGCCGCATGTAAAAAACGAAAATAAAATACGAGATTTCTAATCCATTCGAAGCACAATAACACTCTGCTCTGCTCTCTGCTTCTCCCTCACCGTGCTGAACCCTCTCAAAATGGTGTACAGGGGCGGAGGCTATAGCCGCATGTAAAAAACGAAAGTAAAATACGAGATTTCGAATCGTTACAAATAACCGCTATGTATTTAGAAAAGTACAAATCCATTCGAAGCACATTAGGCATAATAGGCAGCATCGTTGTGAGAGAGACACGGAAAATTACGAATCAACGAAGCCAAAAAAAATTACGAAAGTAGGAGTTGTGTCCAGAATCAACGAAAAACAATGTACCCTACCGAAAGTACGAATTATAAATCAACTAAAAACTCAACGAAAAATGTCGCTTGCGAAAATACGAATTAGTCCGAACACGAAAAATCCCATCTAGCAAAATTACGAATGATTACGAATCAACAGGACTGAAAAGAAACGAACCGAAACTAAACAAATTTTTCCGTTGTGCACAAGAAACGAACCGAAACTAAACAAATTTTTCAGTTGTGCACAAGTCTATATAGGTCAGTTAAAAAAAACAAAAAAACATTTTTGCATTTAAAGATATTCTGTCGCTACTATTCCCAAAAAACACCTTGTGACAGAATAGCATTTATACTCTGTAGTAGGGTGATAGACACACCTTCCATTTTACCCTTGGACAGATGGCATAACTTTAGTAAACTCTCTTGATGTAATATACACCACTACGGTCACTAATGCATTTAGAAGAGCCCACCTGCCCAGAATATCACCGCTACCTCACTCCCAGTAAGGGTATGTGGTCCTGACATGCACCTAGCACAGAATCCAGGCATGCACTCACCTAACTCTTTTGAACCTGCAAACAGGCTGAGGACCTCTGCGGTGCTAATCTGCTCCTGTTGCTATTGGAGACGGACCTGCTCATGCAGAGATGCCAACAACATCTCCTCCTGCAAGAGGCTATCCCACCTGCCATATGAACATGCTTACAACAGGCTGCTAGAGAAACCTTTGTTAACCACTTGAATCTTTACACTGTATTAACTCTTGAACCGTTATTTGACAATATGGGGCATAGACATTCAAATCCGAACACCACATCCCATTAAATATATAAAAAAGAGAAGGAAAAAGGGTATGGAAACCCTGGGATTTTTAACGGTGTTCAATTAATAAAGACAGAATTACAAAAGTATTAAAAGTTTATCATATTTATTATAAAGGTAAAAAACAAGCAATGATAAAAAACCATCCACGTTGGGTAGAAAACATGAGGCCATATGCAAAGATAACTGCACTCCGATCGCTCTACTAGTTTCGCTCAGATGAGCTTCCTCAGGAGATTTCGATGTTTAGCGCAGATAGATGCTGAAAATTACAAGACACAAACAATGGATGGACAGCAAGTTAATGTTGTTTGATAGAAATTCAAACAAAAAAATCGAAAAACAGATGTTGGTTACAATAGCCAAAAAACATTGTAGAATTATATGGTGCAAAGAATCAAAAAGGACATCAAATTGTAATCACGGTGCAAGCGGGGAACAAATCTTACCATAGCAGCCAAATCCAACCCATCAACAGGAGAAGGTCATATAAGATTAACCTAGGAGAGTCCCATACTTAGTTCAAGATCCAGCCCTCTGGATGGTCCCATTCATTCACTAGGAAGCCACAGAAGATAAAAGAGCAGTGTGGAGTCCCTAAAAATGTGAATAAAACACAAATAGGAGCCCAAATCAAAAAGGAGATAAAACCCAGAGGCATCCACAGGATGGGAACCACAGCTCCCAAACTAGACAGTATTGATGAATCAAAAATCTCAAAAACATCAAAAAGGTCCATACCTGTCACAAGGGATGGAAAGATAAAGTCAATAGAGTTTGTCCGCTGGTTCATAAACTGTGTCACATGAGGCCACAGACATGCGGAATAAATGCAAGGATGAAGTCCTGTAGTATTGATGATAGGGATTGATCCAGTGCTGTCACCTCAATCTGGGGACTGACATGCTGAAAATAAGAAAAGTAAACAAGATGTAGGAATTATAAACATTCAATGTAAAATCAGACAGTCCTCAAGAGAGACACTGCATCAATAGAAGGTAGCTCACCTCAGTGGTTGAATTAGTGGATGCTGGATGGGCATGGAGGAGAGGAATGTAGACTCTCACTCTGAAGGAAGCGTCCTGACAGACATCGCGGTCAAAAACCACACTCTTAAAAGCCTTCCATCCCGGCGGCGTCTGACGTCACCGCCGGGAAGCGGACACACGTGTCAATGCCCAGTGCGCAAGCGTGAACCAAAACGCAAAAGAGGGAGACGCGCGCACGTCATCACTGGGAGCCAGGCCTCAATACACATCGATGACGCAAGTAAAGCCCACTGGTCCCCGCGACGGCGAGCAGCGCCATCTTGACTAAGGGAAAGGTCCTGTAGATGGCATGGACTAGTGAGGGAAAACAGAATGGGTGTCAAGGTAACACCAAGGCTGGTTGGAAGCAGCCGATTCTGTCTGAAGTGCAATAATTGGAACACTGCTCGGGAACTGGGGTAATTTGACTAGGGCTCACAAGGGAGCAGGAGATTGACAGAACACCTGGTCCATGGTGTGCCCAGGGCGTCCATGTGGCCCATAATGAATAGAAACCATCGGGAAGGCAAGGAATAAAGAACTGGGAAACGATTAAAGGTGATCACCAATGGATTAACATTGGAGTTCAAAAAATTTAAAATAGTTCACTAGATTTAATTTGTTGAGAAGAATTAACCCAGCAGTATTTTGACAATTTCGTCATTAGCTGAGTAAAAAGGGGCTGTACAATTACTGAAAAAACAGAACCCAGCTTTCACAGTGATTAAAATGCACAATGAATGGAAATACATCAAAAAGTGCACTAAGTATAATAAGAATTATACAGTGCATATGAATACATAATTAATTTTGAGCCAACTGGGGCAACAAATTAGTGTTCAAGCTAAATTAGGTAAAGGACACAGTTTACAAAGATATTAATACATATATATGAATATGCAAAAAAAAGGAAAAAAGGAAGGGGGGAAGGGAGGGGAAAGAAGGGGAAAGAGGAGAGGGGGGGCAAGGGAAGCGGAAGGGGAAAAGGAAAGAACATAAAAGAAAGGTGGGAGATTATAAAAAAGGTTTGAAACTAAAGGCATCATTGAGGCCTGGGTATTTTAACGTGGATAATTTGTGTATCCATCTTGCTTCTCTTTGGAGAAGCGTTCTGTCATAGTCTCCTCCTCTGTCCCCTGGGGGGACATGTTCCAGGGCCGAGAAGTGCATTTTGAAACTATCAAAATGATGAAACAGGCCAATATGACGACTTATTGGAATCTCTATTTTTTTCTTTTTTAACTACTTCAGACCCGCCGTACGACTATATACGGCCTCTTTTTGAAGAGGGATATCTAGGTAATGGCAGCAGCTGCTGCCACAACTGAGATATCCATCTCTTCTTCAGGCGGCGGTTCTGTAAACGATAATGGTGGTCTCCGCAGCGGATTCGCTGCGAGATCACCGTTATTGGCGGCGGGAGAGGGGCCCCCCCTCCTGCCGCTCTCCCGCGCCCTCCGACGCTTACCGGAGCCGTTGGCAGCGGCGGGGGCGATCGGGTCCCATCCGTGGCTTGTCATGGATACGAGTGAGGGCAAGATGGCCCCCACCCGTCTCCATAACATAGCAGGGCGGAAGCGGCGTCAAAACGTCACTTCCGCCCATACGTCTTAAAGAGACAATTTATTTTTGTCATTTTTTCAAATGACAATTTATTTTTTATTTTATTTTTATTGCATTTTAGCCTAAATATGAGATCTCAGGTCTTTTTGACCCCAGATCTCATATTTAAGAGGACCGGTCATGCTTTTTTCTATTATAAGGGATGTTTATTTACATTCCTTGTAATGGGAATAAATGTGATGCAATTTTTTTTTTAAACTGTATAAAAATAAATAAAATCAAGTAAAATAAATAAGAAAAAAAAAAAAAAATTTTTAAAGCGCCCCGTCCCGACGAGCTCGCACGCAGAAGCGAACGCATACATAAGTCCCGCCCACATATGAAAACGGTGTTAAAACCATACATGTGAGGTATTGTCGCGATCGTTAGAGCGAGATCAATACTTCTAGCCCTAGACCTCCTCTGTAACTCAAAACATGCAACCTGTAGAATTTTGTAAATGTCGCCTATGCAGATTTTTAAGGGTAAAAGTTTGACGCCATTCCACGAGCGGGCGCAATTTTAAAGCGTGACATGTTGGGTATCAATTTACTCTGCGTAACATTATCTTTCACAATATAAAAAAAATTGGGCTAACTTTACTGTTGTCTTATTTTTTTATTCAAAAAAGTGAATTTTTTACAAAAAAAGTGTGCTTGTAAGAACGCTGCGCAAATACGGTGTGAAAAAAGTATTGCAATGACCGCCATTTTATTCTCTAGGGCAGGGCTTAAAATTTCAAGTCTAGACCTACTAGCCAGGCAAAAACCTTACTCTCCACCAGTTGCCCCACCAAACCTTTCCCAGGTCCGTCCCCCAACCCCGCCCCCTTAAAGCCCCGCCCCTTAAAGCCCCGCTCCCTTAAAGCTTATGAAATTAAATTTTTCTTAAGAATAAAGAATACAAAATATAAAAAAATCCAATTATAACATAGTTTTATTCAATTAAACATAACAGCAATAGCGTTAATATCAGGGTCCCCAGAGAGCCCTCCTTTACATCAGTTTTCCCAGAGAGCACCCCCATACATCAGTGTCCCCAGAGAGCCCCCCCATACATCAGTGTCCCCAGAGAGCCTCCCCTTACATCAGTGTCCCCAGAGAGCCCCCCTTTACATCAGTGTCCCCAGAGAGCCCCCTCTTACATCAGTGTCCCCCAGAGAGCCCCCTCTTACATCAGTGTCCCCAGAGAGCCCCCCCCATACATCAGTGTCCCCAGAGAGCCCCCCGCTTACATCAGTGTCCCCCAGAGAGCCCCCGCTTACATCAGTGTCCCCAGAGAGCCCCCCCTTACATTAGTGTCCCCCAGAGGGCCTCCCTCTAAATAAGTGTCCTCAGATGGCTCCCCATCTTACCTTTAGCTGGTGGGTGTAGGGATGTGCACCGTTGGCAGGCGGCCTCTTCTCGTGTCCCCCACGGCGGTGGAGAGCGGACCTCTCCTCGTGCCCCCCGCGGCGGTGGAGAGCGGACCTCTCCTTGTTTCTCCCTCAGCGGTGGAGAGCGGAACTCTCCTGCACCTGTCCCCTGTAATGGCGCTGCCGAAGAAGAAGCCGCAAACCGGAAGTCGGCTTCAAAATGAGGCTTGGAGCGCAGGTGCACAGCAAATCGATCCCCGGGGCCTGGGGATCACATTGCGCTCTGTTACTGCCAGGGGCGTACCTAGAGCATTTGGCACCCGGGGTGGATCCTATATCTGGCACCCCCCCACCTTAAAATGTAAAAACACCCCACCGTGCCCCCTGCATACCTCTGCATCCTTCAATATCTTTTTGTCACTACTGTGTACCCCCTCTCCACAACTGCACCTCTGGACCCCTTTACATTTAGCAACCCTTGTACCTCTGGACCCCTTTACATTACACTGCACCCTGCACCTCTGGACCCCTTCACATTACACAGCCCTTGTACCTCTGCACCCCTTTACATTACACAGCACCCTGCACCCCTTTACATTACACAGCCCTTGTAACTCTGGACCCCTTTACATTACACGGCACCCTGCACCTCTAGACCCCTTTACATTACACAGCCCCCCACAGCTCTGGACCCCTTTACATTACACAGTAGCCTGCACCTCTAGATGCCTGTATGTTACACAGACACCCTCCTCAACAGTTCTGGACCCCCTGCATGCTACACAGACCCCCTACAGTGCAGACCCCCTACAGTGCAGACCCCCGCTACAGTACAGGCCCCCCTACAATGCAGACCCCCCTACAGTACAAGCCCCCTCTACAGTGCAGACCCCTGCTACAGTACAGGCCCCCCTACAATTCAGACCCCCCTACAGTGCAGACCCCCCTACAGTGCACAGACCCATACCTCCCAACATGCACGGATTCTGCGCACAACAGGAATTGTAGGAAGTTGATGAAGCACACCGGAGGCAGGTAAGACGCCCCCCCCACGATCTGCGGCCTCTGGCGGCACCCCCCCCCCCTCGCGTTCGGCGGACACCAGCGGCAGCACCCCCCCTCAGAACTGTGATCAGTCTCGGCAGCGGCTGTCAGCCGACAAGTATGAAGCCGCCTCCCCCTCCTACTGCATGCACAGCTCTGTATAGACATAAAGGAGGAGGGGGAGGCGGCTTCATACTGCTCGGCTGACAGCCGCTGCCGAGACTTATCAGAGCAGTGAGAGAAGGGGATCGTAGCACCACCTCCCCTGCAAAGCCACTACCTGCTTGGCCCCCCCCTCTCCGTGACTGAAAGGAGACAGCGCCGCGGGTTTAACAGCAGCATCGCGCGGTGACAGAGCAGACATGTTCTGTCACCGCGCGATCTGCTGTTAAACCTGCGGCGGCGGCGCTGTCTCCTTTCAGTCACGGAGGGCGCGGGGGGGCGCCGGCCTGCCCCCCCCCCAGTGTGTAACACCTGAGCACTCGCCCAATGGCAATTTATGCTCGCATTTGGCGAGCGGGCAAGTGCATTTTTCAAGCCCTGCTCTAGGGTGTTAGAAAAAAAAATGTATAATGTTTGGGGGTTCTAAGTAATTTCCTAGCAAAAAAATTAGGATTTTTACATATAGGAGTGAAGTGTCAGAATTGGCCAGGGCCTCAAGTGGTTAATTAATGAGACATGGTCATGAATACGATGGTAGAAAGGTCATTTAGTTTTACCTATATAGAAGGCACCGCACTCACACTGCATGATGTAAACTACGCCAATAGATTGGCACGTCACGGATAATTGAGGTCTGTGGGTATGTCCATTCAGAAGAGTGACCATTCGTGAGGAATGGACATATCTACAGAAGGGACATCTATGGCATGGTCTAGTGCCTCGAAGGTCCAGTGTAGGAGACACTTGAGAAATATGATGACTGTGGACAAGGCTGTCACGAAGCGAACGAGATCTTTTAAAAGTGATCTCAGAGTAGGCATTGATGTGTCTAGATACCACCTCATCGCTCGTCAGTAAGTACCAATATTTCTCAAGGATCTTGCGAATCTGATGGTGTTGACCTAAATATTTAGTAATCAGACGCACTCCTGGGTTGGATTTGGGTGGTTTAGAATCATGTAGGAGAGATCTCCTATTTTGCTTTTTGGCCCGTAAATAGGCCTTTTTTAGACATTTGTTGCTGTGAGCCCTAGTCAAATTACCCCAGTTCCAGAGCAGTGTTCCTATTATTGCACTTCAGACAGAATCGGCTGCTTCCAACCAGCCTTGGTGTTACCTTGACACCCATTCTGTTTTCCCTCACTAGCCCATGCCATCTACAGGGTCTTTCCCTTAGTCAAGCCGTTGCGGGTACCTGTGGTCTTCACTTGCGTCATCGACGTGCATTGAGGCCTGGCTCCCAGTGATGACGTGCGCGTGACTCCCTCTTTTGCATTTTGGTTCACGCTTGCGCACTGGGCATTGGCACGTGTGTCGGCTTCCCGGCGGTGACGTTAGACGCCAGCCGCCGCCGGAAAGGAAGGCTTTTAAGAGCGCGGTTTTTGACCGCGATGTCTGTCAGGACGCTTCCTTCAGAGTGAGAGTCTACATTCCTCTCCTCCATGCCCGTCCAGCATCCACTCATTCAACCACTGAGGTGAGCTACCTTCTATTGATGCAGTGCCTCTCTTGAGGACTGTCTGATTTTCATTGAATGTTTATCATTCCTACATCTTGTTTCCTTTTCTTATTTGCAGCATGTCAGTCCCCAGATTAAGGTGATAATACTGGATCAATCCCTATCATCAATACTACAGGACTTGGTCCTTGCATTTTTCCGCATGTTCAGTTTATGAACCAGCGGACAAACTCTATTGACTTTATCTTTCCATCCCTTGTGACAGGTATGGACCTTTTTGATGTTTTTGAGATTTTTGATTCATGAATACTGTCTGGGAGCTGTGGTTCCCATCCTGTGGATGCCTCTGGGTTTTATCTCCTTTTTGATTTGGGCTCCTATTTGTGTTTTATTCACATTTTTAGGGACTCCACACTGCTCTTTTTTCTTCTGTGGCTTCCTAGTGAATGAATGGCACCATCCAGAGGGCTGGATCTTGAACTAAGTATGGGACTCTCCTAGATTAATCTTATATGACCTTCTCCTGTTGATGGGTTGGATTTGGCTGCTATGGTAAGATTTGTTCCCCGCTTGCACCGTGATTACAATTTGATGTCCTTTTTGATTCTATGCACCATATAATTCTACAATGTTTTTTGGCTATTGTAACCAACATCTGTTTTTTTTTTTTTTTTTTTAATTTGTATCAAACAACATTAACTTGATGTCCATCCATTGTTTGTGTCTTGTAATTTTCAGCATCTATCTGCTCTAAACATCGAAATCTCCTGAGGAAGCTCATCTGAGCGAAACTAGTAGAGCGATCGGAGCGCAGCTATCTTTGCATATGGCCACATGTCTTGTACCCAACATGGATGTTTTTTTTTATCATTGCTTGTTTTTTTGCCTTTATAATAAATATGATAAACTTTTAATAATTTTTGTATTTCTATCTTTATTAATTGAACACCGTTAAAAATCCCAGGGTTTTCATACCCTTTGTCCTTCTCTTTTTTTCTTGTACCGTTATCTTCATACCCCAAAGGGCTTAGCTGACCTGAACTGTATATTATGTGTGAGTAACTTCAGACCAGGCAAAGGCAAAGTTTCAAAAGCTTTACTTAAGCAACTTGGCATGACAGTTAAACTAAGGTAACAGGCTGTCCCTAAACTAATCCATAACTCAGGCTTGTGGCTGCCCACAGCATACTTGCACAGAAAAGAGTCCATATCTGGTTGAGTCCATGATGGCAGTATCCAGGATTGGCATCTTCAGGGCGGACTGCAGGTCCCAGCAATCCTCCTGAGCTGTAAAACGGATCCTAGCAGGACGAACTCCTGCAACGATGACAGCAGCAGCCTTTAGACTTTCTCTTTTTGCGCCGGACTCCTGTACCTTTCATATGTAGCACCCTCCTAGGTAGGTGCTGTAAGACAGTATAGTTTTGGTCTTACTGCTTACCAGGAAGATGGTCAGGTAAAACTTAGAGTGCTCTCTGCCTACCAGAGAGCAGGATCTATTAGTTAGGTCTGCTCATTTGTGCTCAGTTGCAGCTCAGCTTGTTTGACTGTCCCCCACTGGTCCAATAGGGTGGCATATTGGACAGTGGAAGGGGATCTAAGAAGTGAGTGCACAGGCTTTGTTACAGTCCTGGCAATTGGCAGAGGAAAAGTGTTGCATTGCATGTTGGGATACTGTATAAAAGCCCAGGGTACATGTTCTTAGAGTTAGTTGAGCCGGGGGCACAGTTGAGCCAGGGCACAGAGTCGCGCGATGCATACTAGCTCATTATGCTTTTAATTTGCAGGGTTTGCTGTGTGCAAAAGAGGAAGTAAAACCCATCAGGGTTCACTTCCTCTTTAATTCCTTCATACATGTGGCAGTATGGTAAAAGCAGTGTGACTGCTTCCACAAATCATCTGGTGAGGCCAAGTGAGAGTTGTCCTTATTCACTGTGAATCGTTCAATTTGGAGTATCCCACTAATCCCTTCTCCCATTCAATTTCCAAATTAAAATACAAAAACACAAATACCCTGGACTGGTCATTCAGTAACGAACAAGCGGGAGTAAGGGGGGGGGGGATAAGAGAAAATCCCTAGCAACCAAATGGAAACCCTTAGCAATCAGCTGCAGATAACCAGGGAGAGGCCTATGAAGTCAACACTCAGCAAGCCCTATAGGGACAGTGCTACACATAATACACAGAACCAGTGGGTTGGATCCAGGAAAGCCCGCCAAGAAAGAACCACAATTAACACTAACCCTCCCAACTGGAGCAGCATAAAACTCTACCTGCCTACAACTCTGTGATCCTGCCAAATGTTCTTTAAGTCTTTGCTCTCTTGCAGAACTATGGTCTTTGGTAGATTTTTTTTACATCAAACACACTTCCAGGTGCATAGGATCACCCCTGTGGTGCTGTGATTCCATCTGCAAGTCCCTACCTCACAACAGGACACTACAGAGGACCATCGAATGGAACCAAAATACATAGCAGGGAATGCAGGTAACCAACACTTCCAGAAGTGTCAGATGTAAAGATTCTGATGGAAGTACGTGCACCGGGATGTGCAAATAATGTTTTCCTTTTAAAGGTTGGCTTTTTGGACAAGTTGTTTTTGTAGGGGCACAGTCCCTTAAAATTGAGTAAAGTGGCACAGTCCTCCTGCTGAATGCCTTTGATTTTGCAGCATGCTTCTTGTAAAAAGACTGTATTGCTAACTTTTTATAATATAAAAGGAAAAAGTGCAGCACTGAAGAATCTATGTGCCCTAGATATACACCTAGGGAAAAGAAAGTGAGCACAGTGATAAATTGTGCCAAGAAGTGCAGGGAGAATTGCTCAAAAATATTTTGTCAAAAATATTTGGATGTGAGTATTATGTGACAGTGCACTAAACCAAAACGGAAAAAAAGATCACAATATGTCAAAAGGTCAAATGACACCATATGATCTGTTATTACTTGTAAAACAAATATATATAACGACCAGTGTCCAGTGAGTACGTTATGCCAAAAGAATGCATATAAACTTAAATTTATTAAAACAGTGCAAAGTCCATCAAAAAGTAAATAGCGTAGTGAGTTCCTCTAACACGGCTACAGGATGGCATAGATCCCAAATGTTGGTAAGTCTCTAAAGCCTGCAAGGTGATATTCACACATGACACCCAGGACAGTGCTTCCAACACCCAAGGGAGGGGGATGGGTACTCTTACCCCAAGATGTGGACCCACACACCAGCGGGGGTGGGTCAAACAGGCATGGATGGTAGTCAGGATCACGAGCCACGGACTCCTATAGATGGACTAGTGTGAACATACACCTGTAGCGATCCAACAGGCCAGAAATCCAAGAAACAGGGACTCAGCCAAGATATTTCTGGTACATATTTACAATAAAGCCGTGCGCTGATGTCTATGGCGCATGTGCCAATGTTTACAGCGCATGCGCACTTTAGAAAGGTAAGATCGTGCCATTTCTAAAGGGGACATGCCATGAATGGTGGCTCCCGCGCGCATGCATACGTCACGCGACTCTGGCCAGTCACAGAGCCTTCACGGCGAAGAAAGAGGGATGAAGATGGACGCTCGCTGCCAGTGGGGACAGCGGTGACATCGCAGGCTTCGGTTTCAGGTAAGTGACACATAATGGTCTACTATGCAATGCATAGTAGCCCATTATGCTTTACCTTTGCAGGGAAATAAAGAGGAAGTAAAAGCCATCAGGGTTTACTTCTTGAATAAAGGCCAGTGGGAATGTTTGTTCATTAAGTTCTCTGATCCAGTTATCACCCTCTATCCTTGACCATTGCTTCTTAAAATATGAGAAAGCTGATGAAGTCTACTTTATGATTTCAGCATAACTGCAGCATTTCCTGGATAGCAAGAGCTGTTACACTGATTAAACGTACTTGTTATTGTTACTTGAGTTTAGGTGGAATGTGTAGTAAATTGTAGTATAACCTTTTTGGTAGTTAAATTGTACATTTATTATACAGAAGCCATTAGAACAAAAAAGCGATAATTGAAGAAAAAACTGAGGAATTTAGTTCCAGATGATTAGGTGTCCCTTCAAATGAGTGACAGCTAAGAGCTATGGTTAAAATGCTTATTTCTACTTGCCTAAAGTGGAAGTTAACTTTCATGCATGACTTTACCTATAGGTAAGCCTTAATATAGGCTTACCTATAGGTAAATGTAAATATCTCCTAATTGTGCACTGTTTAGGAGATATTTACTGTACATGCAGCCAGTGACATCACTGGCGCATGCGCTCTGAAGAAACGGCCATCCGTGCTGTTTCTTCAGAGCCCCGGGCCATGACCAGCGGCTCCTGCGCGCATGGGTGAAGATGGAAGCAGCCTCCAGCAATGAGATCTCGGCACGGGAAGGCTTTGTTTTAAGGCAAGTTTAACATAATGTGCTAGTATGCGATGCATACTAGCACATTATGCCTTTACCTTGCAGGGTAAAAAAAACTACCAGCGTTTTACAACCGTTTAAATTGGGAATTCTACTGAGCATAGCAAAATGTGGACTAGAAAAAAGAATTGCCACTCTATGCTCAGAAAGTTTTACAGGTTTATCCTGAGACTTGATTACTGGAAAAATAAGGGGAGGCTGGAGTTTGGGAACTGCACCTGTATTTGTATTTTGGGCAACAGACATGTTTCCATATAATTCAGAAGATAAATCAGACACCTGTCTATATATAACAACCACTAAAATGATATCATGTCATTTATGGGTACTCACCCAGCCAGCACTTATTTCCTCCTTGTTTATGACTCGAAGACTGGAATTGCTCAGACCAGCAGAGGAGTCTCTACCAATAATGAAAAACCCTGACTGCAAGGAAAACGGATCAAAATCTACTGCCATTGTTATTCTTGTTTTCACAGAAACTACAAATAAGACCTGTTATGAAGTCCCTTCATGCCAAGGAACACATAAGTAGACTTCATTCCACAGAAGCAGCAGAAATGTTTGATTTCTAGAATTTTTCTAGAGCCACAATTCAATTATAACTATACTGGTTGTCATGGAGATAAAAACACTACTAACTTAACTGATAAGGTAAAATGAGCACTTATTACAGCTTTATATAAACTGATAAATGTAAGTAATGTGATAGATTTGACCATCGATGGTTACAGCCAAGCTTTATAGTGGTTACTAAAGAGTGATAATAAGCTCTTCCCAGCATCGTTATGCTCATTATAACACAGAGATCTTTCAGGATTTTTTCCATGGAAAAAGGAACCAGATCTTCTCAGGATTTGCCTCACACCAGTACATCAACTGAGCATCAACCAGTATGACCAAGGAAGGATACATTTCCATCACAGGTGGTACTTAGTGGATGATCTGGCCAACTTGCTTACTGGGCACTTAAACACCGCCCCCCCGCCCAGACCAATTTTCAGCTTTCAGCGCTTACACACTTTGAATGACAATTGCGCGGTCATACAACACTGTACCCAAACCAAATGACATTTTTATAATTTTTTTCCCACAAATAGAGCTTTCTTTTCGTGGTATTTGATCCCCTCTGCAGTTTTTATTTTTTGTTAAAAAAAAAAAATACAGAATTAAAAAATATACTGTATATACTCGAGTATAAGCCGACCCGGATATAAGCCGAGGCACCTAATTTTACAACAAAAACTTGGAAAACGTATTGACTTGAGTATAAGCCTAGGGTGTGCCTCACTTTGCCTCATTGTGTCCATGCCTCACTGTGTCCATGACTAGTCTGACGTTTAACATGGGAGTCTATGGAGGGGGTGCCCGGCTTTGAAAAATCGGTGCTCCCCGGCCGTAAGTCCCCCGGACAAGAAGCTTTGCAAAGTTATAGAGGAAGAGTGGGGCTACATGTGTGCCAAGTTTGGGGTCCAGAGGACCTACGACCAGCCGGTACCGGGTCCACAAATTCACCAGAGAAATGACCGTTTAACATGGGAGTCTACGGAAGGGGTGCCCGGTTTTGAAAAATTGGTGCTCCCCGGCCGTAGGTCCCCCGGACAAGAAACTTTGCACACTTGTAGAGAAAGAGTGGGGCTATATGTGTGCTAAGCTTGGGGTCCAGGGAACCTACGGTCGGCCGGTACCGGCTCCCCAAAGTCCGGGAGATCAGGCGCAAAAAGGCGACTCGAGTATAAGCCGAGGGGGCATTTTCAGCACAAAAAATGGTGCTTAAAAACTCGGCTTATACTCGAGTATATACGGTATATATATTTTTTTATATTTTGTTATAAAATTTTGCAAACGGGTAATTTTTCTCCTTCATTGATGTACGCTGATGAGGCTGCACTGATGGGCACCGATGGGCTGCACTGAGAGGCACCAATGGGCTGCACTGATGGGCACTGATGGGCTGCACTGATGGGCACCAATAAGGCGACACTGGTTGGCACTGATAGGCGGCACTGGTGGGCACTGAGAGGTGGCACTGATGGGTGGCACTGAAGGACATTGATAGGTGGCATTGGTGGGCACTGAGAAGTGGCACTAATAGGTGGCATTGATAGGTGGCACTGATAGCTGGCAGTGATGGGCACTGATAGGTGGCAGTGATGGGCACTGATGGGAGGCAGCGATGGGCACTGATGGGTGGCAGTAATGGACACTGATCAGCATTAGTAAGTTACTCTGATAGGTAGCACTGCTAGGTGGCACTGATGAGGCACTGATTGGCACCACTGGTGGGCATTGCTAGGTGGCAGCAGCTGCAGTATTTGTAGCTGCTGACTTTTAATTTTTTTTTTCAGCGGAACTCTTTAATGATCATGTACAGTAGCTAGCAATGTACTTGCAGCACATGGCACCATAGTGAACGTAACTTTCTGTGTGGTTTGCTACGTTGATTTTTTTGTGCGAGTAAAATTAATAGGTTTTTTTAATGCAGTGTCTCCATAATAAAAAGTGTGAGAGGGCCCTAAATAAAACTAATGAAATTCCTAATTCTAGAAAGGATCGAAGATTGTACACACATAACATATTCAGAAAATGAAGTACAAAGCAATAAAGTTAGTTTTAAATTCTGCAAAAAAAGCTTCAAATGTTTACGTCTTTTAATAGAATATACATAAATGATATTGAGATTTCTCTGCAGTGGAGAGATTAATTTCTTAAGTACCATATCAGCAGCTTTTTATTTCTGACATATAGAAATGCTATTAAAACGTTGTACACACTAAACTACTTCTAATTTTACACTAAAGGTTGCAATTTTCATTTTGTCAGTTCTCATCCAACACATCTGCGGGCAATTAGACTAGTAGGAAAATTGGAAAAATTATCTCAAATATAGCTGACAGTGATATCAATCACAATTCACAGATTACTATCACTCCAGCAGAGAAACAGATTGTGAAAATTGGTCTTCAACAATTCTTTTCCCTTTTCCACATACATCCTGCAAGGTGTTTCCCTTGATGAAAATGACTCACGTCGACTCTCACTAGGGCTGATCGATGGTAGCTTAGCGAGCATGAAGGATGATTATAAGATGACGAAAGTAAATCATCTACAAGTAAGTGGTACAGCTCTAACTGTCTGGAAAGCAAGCTTTCAAATGTAGCACACAATGTTCTTGTCATTAAATCTCAGATCCTTTTCACAGTACTTTATCAACCCACAGGAATGCATCAATTAACTTTTTTTTATTTTAATTTCAACTTACCTGGTCAATGTGAACAGCTGCTATCATGAAGAAAACATTAATCCCTTTAAGTGTAGGCATTTTGTAAAATTTTGGTTTATGGAAACCAAAAAAAAGGTTAAAGCACTATATTCATTCACAGGAATTTTTTTGCAATACATTTTCTCTTCATAAAGGTTTTAATAAAATCTTGCAAAAATAAGTAGAAAGACCCGGTTTAAGATGATTGAAATGCAACCATAACTCTATGGATAGTAAAGAATGTGTTCTGTCTGGGATGCCCTGTTTTTAATTAAGACAGCCAGATCTTAAAATAAGGGTTTTCTTTACAAATAGGATATACATAAATTCTAATTAAAGGGAAAGAAAAGAGGGGTATGGGAGCCAAGGAAAGGCGAAAAAGTCTACTCTCTATGCTAGCATACGCATTCTCAATACAAATAACAAAAACCACTGTCGATTTTTGAACACTCCTAATTGGTGGGTTACCAAATACTTGTCTGACATGACAAAAAGTTCATAAGTTTCACTGTTCTGATCTTTGAGAGTGGTAAAACCTGGGGCTGAGATAGGAAAAACTGTACTTTTGCTCCAAATCTTGGTCCTAGTAACAGATGTGTCTTCATAAATACTCCGGGGCAGCCATTCTCAACCTTTTAAATACAAAGAAACCCTTGAAATAATTCTTGGTCTCAGGGAACCCCTGCTAAATTTACTGAATCTACAGCTCACTGCACATGGGATAGCACAAAGGGAGTCATTGTAACCAAATGAATGAGACAAACATATAAACCAATAATATTATTTTTTTTTGGCCACGGTATTCATTCAATAAGGTATCCTTATTAAAATATCACAAAGAACCTTTAACTGAAATTAATCCATTCTGGCTTTTAACCACTTATCAGTAAATCAAGACACAGTGTCCATCCAGATTATCCTGGACGTCTAATCCCCACTGAAAAACACCATGCCGACTATATATACATTAATATGGAAGGGTGGGCTGGGGCCGTGGTCCGGTCCTTCTTCTTCCACGTGACGACTGAGCCCACAGCTGCTGGCTTGCCTTTATTAGCTCCACATGCGTGGAAAAATCGAGTCCGCCAAAACCGTCCAATCCTGCACCTGTCGCCAGGCAGAAACGACTTGTGCAGTCACCAATAGCAACCTGTGGAGAGAATTAGGGGCAAGAGAGACACACCTGGCCCCTTTGAGCTATACCATGGGGTCCCACTGACCACTAGGGACCCATACATTAGTGTGATAGCCAAGGAGAAGAACACTACAAACACAATATGATAACTAAATAAACTAGCGTGTGAAAACATGAAACCTCAGCAAAACAGTTTATAGTATTAGTACACTTTAGTAATATGGTCCATGATAGCATGGCACCTCCATATCATAGTGTATAATAATATGGTTCTTCAGTAACATGTAGACAGTGTTGCATATATATATGTATTATGTCATTTAATTACCATGATGTTGTATAGCAATATAAAACATCTGTAAAGGCATATGGAAACTCATATTAAAAGGGGATCCTTCCCAAAGCACTTTTTACTGATGCTAACCTCATTAACCACATAGGGTGTGCTGGCGTGAGGGTAAAGTTAGGGTGCCATGTCTGTCTTGTTGAATTGGCTTCTTGGCCCTGAAGGGAAATAGTTTTAAAGGTGCAGGAAACTAACACCATTTATCATTTATAGGTGTAATAGTTAATATGGTGAGTGAAGGATTACCGGGAGTATAAAAGACCTGGTGCCTTTCACCATCAGGTACAGTACTATGGGAAATATTCCATTCCCATTTTCCCAAAACAACCCCGAATTGCTGAGGATTTAGCACTGTTGATGGTTAGCCATTATTGGGGAGTCACTGCATTTTGATTGTAAGAAAAAAACATTCACAATTTCCTTCTTGCAAATATCCATAATAAATGTGTTTGATTAATGTGCAGCGAAGGTGATATTCAGCGGAATATAAATATGGTTAATTGTACTGCAAGTACCACTACTTGAGTCACACTCCACAGATCTGTAATCCTTTTACAATTTTATTGAAAATAAGCTGACAGAAACACTGCACAGGCTGAGGCTAATGTGTTTTGCCCTGGGGCTTAATCTTAGTTGGGGAAGGGTAGACCCGGAAATATGTATATAGAGACAAATTAAATGTATTAGGTCATACTTGCATCTATCATAAAGGTACTTTGTGAACTGTAAGGCCCGTTTAGACCTGTGCATTGTGGTATTGCACGCATCGCTGTAATGTGTGGCAAAGCATGTTACATTTGTTGCTTCATTGCATTACCACTCATCTTGTATTGCACTTGTAGCGGGTACTTACTTTCCCGGGGTAATTTTAGAATTTTTCAGTGACACCAGTGGTGTGTCTCCGGCGGTCAACTGGGTGGCGCTGTCACCATGGGCCGACGGACGGATATCGCTGTGTGCTGAGCCTACTTTTTGTCCTCTCTGGGCAGCGGTATGGTGGGGCGGGGAACCCGCCGTGCTTGCTGGGACAGAGGATAAAGGGGCCGGCCATCTTGGTCACGGGAGTCTTGGTCCCTGGCACCTTTAGCCTGCGGACGGAGTTTGCGCTTGTCCTCTAGGCGGACTAGGCCTAGAGGACCACCGGAGATCGTGTTCCATCTCAGGCACCTTTAGCCTGAGGTGAGGTACTCGGACGGCGGTCCGGAGCTCAGTGCCCAACACTGAGTTCTGCGAGGGAAGGAGCCTAAGGTACTCCGGAGATGGATGCCTGAATCCAAGGTGGGCGTAATGGACCGGGGAGAGCTCCTCATCTGAAGACCCGGTGCAGCATACTGCCGGTGACGGGTGAGTCTCTTGTCGGAGACCGTCCGGAAGGTGAATTTCCCTCGTGCGGAGACCATAACCCACTCTTTGGAGGAAAGTGGAGGATCGAACTTGTGTCTGGGCCTATTCGCACTCACACCTCCTTTTCTGTTCTATAGCCAAGGGAGTCCATGTTATGTGTTAAATAAAGGAGTGTTGGACTTTAACGGTGTGGGGCTCAGTTCCTGGCAGACGAGGTTCTTGGAGACTCTTGGAGGGAGGATCCGATGCACAACACAGGCCCGACGGTAACGAAAAACATTGCCGATACCCCTCTACACCTGTGGTGAAAGCCTGGCGTAGCGCACCCTCTTTCCCCCCCTCTCATACCCCTAGACCAGAGACATTGTAAGCAGAACTTTAATAGAGGGGACGGAGTGAGAGCCGCTACACGTGGGGGCTCAGGTCCGGTATATGTGTTGTGCATCACTTTGTAGAAGGAGTCTGCCGGACAGAGTTAAACGAATAGGCCAAAGTGCAGCCCTACTCGAAAGTCGTGGACATGACCTCAGAAGGGGAAAGGCCCAAGCAGGAAGAGTGGTGAAAGGGGGAAAGCTCAGCCGTGTGACAAACTACACGTGGGGGCTTTTAATTGCACTGCGCCACCAGACACAACCCCCACCGCTTAGTTCGTGGGCGTGTCTCAATCAAGCCAAACTGGAAAAGCCTGCGAACTGGAGCAAAAGAGGAGGAGTCCAATACGTGTGACGGACTACACGTGGGACATTGGCGCAAAAACTCTGCAGTGTGAGATGGAACAGCAACAGGTCGCCATGTTTGGACCCGCCTCTTGGATTCCGGTTCACCCGGCGACTATGACATTGACTGCTGCTGCCCCCATAACGAATACGGGGATCCGACTGAAGCCGAGGGGTCAATTCGCCCTATACTCGTGTATGGACGTTGAGGCCCTGGGTATGATTTGCTCCGGGTGTTCGGGACTGGTGTGCCTGTTGAAGCCGTTCGGACGTTGTGAGGCCTGTGGGGAGTTCACGTTCGATGTGGATCCGGAGGTTGAGAGGCCGAAAACCATCTACCCAGGCCAGGCTTCAGGTATCGCCACTCAGAAGGGAGGAATCGCGGCTGTGTGAGTCACCCCTGCGCACACTGCAACGACCGCGGAGGAGGTCGTGAAACATCAACGGGAGAAATCCGAGGATGCTGACTCGGTCACCACTGTCTCACAGCGTCCGCCACCGAAGAAAAGAACCAGAGTGGTAGCCCCGACCAGCGGTGGTGGTGGACCGTCTCGCCCGCTTATGCCAGGCCCGGACGGATCCGTTGATGAGGGTTCCGGACGTCCCGCTTCAAGGAAAGGCCGAGGTAAGCCAGGCGAAAAGACTTGGTGTGAGGGAGGAGGTGTCGGGAAGGCATGGCCTAGCAAGTCCCCGGAGTGTGGAGGTTCTGTTTCCACACAGGGCTACATACCCGCGGAGGAGTGTGACACCTCCGACCTGGAATCTCTCTCGGATATGGGAGATGATGCCCTGATAGATGACTTGTTTGCCGAGAAGGGCTGGGACAAGGTACCGCTTACTTCATTCCGTGGGATTCGGAATTCACCTATGTCCATGGGAGAGAGCACACCTCGGGTGGAGGCGTCAGCGCCTGAAGGAGAACCTCTTCTTCAACTTGTCCCTGCATCCCCGGCACCATCTGTACCTGACGCTGGGGTTAAGAGACTGTTGTTGCGGCCCCCAATGCCCAGAATGGAGGTGGTCAAGGCACCTTGTCATCCAGATTCAGTTGTTTTGCCTGGTGAAGGGGACAAAGCTACCATGCCTCCTTTGGCAAGACTACAGCGCCTATTTAGCCAAAAGGTTGCAGCAGAGTACGGATGGGAGTACCCTTACTTATCGAAGGACTTGCTATATGAGGTGGAAGTGTGCCGGGAGCGCTGGTACAATGACTTTGTGTGGACCCACCTCAAAGTTCCACACGCTCGCAGATACTTAACATGTTCTCCAAAGGCTTCACAGCGTTTCAAAGACTGCAAGGCAGAATGGATGGTGGGAAGACACATCCACGCAGACAAAGTGGTGATCAGACGCAAAGAAGGCGAAGATGTAGAGTACCATCACAGACTCTGGGGTAGATAGGGTTAGAGAGAAAGGAGAAGAAGTTCCACAGGTGCAGTTACCGCGAGGCTGTCACCAGGTGGCAGTGTCGCGCAACGTTACAAACACTTTTCACGCACTCACTCTTTGGAGAAACAGGGATTTCTTTTAGGAGAAGTTTCTGTTCCTCACACACACGGATACATGTGTCAGGGTTTTACATGTTAATTCTATTTCTTTTCCCTCTGCAGGAGAACATCCCAGCAAGATTACATACTCTGGGGAGGTCTTTAGTTAGGATGGAGAGGGAAAAGTAAAATGTTGAAATGTAATTTCAAAGTTGATGTTGTCTTTCACTCCTCTTTCTGTTACAGGGGCTCAGACACAACTTATTCGTTAAAATAGAGTTTAAAAAAAAAAAAAAGTTTTGTTTTTCAATTGTTAGTGGTTTTTGGACTGGATCACTTCAGCTGTTGAGGATGTGGTTTACTCCAGACACTGGGGACCAGTGTCAAAAGACAGGGGGGAGTATGTAGCGGGTACTTACTTTCCCGGGGTAATTTTTGAATTTTTCAGTGACACCAGTGGTGTGTCTCCGGCGGTCCACTGGGTGGCGCTGTCACCATGGGCCGACGGACGGATATCGCTGTGTGCTGAGCCTACTTTTTGTCCTCTCTGGGCAGCGGTATGGTGGGGCGGGGAACCCGCCGTGCTTGCTGGGAGAGAGAATAAAGGGGCCGGCCATCTTGGTCACGGGAGTCTTGGTCCCTGGCACCTTTAGCCTGCGGACGGAGTTCACGCTTGTCCTCTAGGCGGACTAGGCCTAGAGGACCACCGGAGATCGTGTTCCATCTCAGGCACCTTTAGCCTGAGGTGAGGTACTCGGACGGCGGTCCGGAGCTCAGTGCCCAACACTGAGTTCCACGAGGGAAGGAGCCTAAGGTACTCCGGAGATGGATGCCTGAATCCAAGGTGGACCGGGAAGAGCTCCTCATCTGAAGACCTGGTGCAGCATACTGCCGGTGACGGGTGAGTCTCTTGTCGGAGACCGTCCGGAAGGTGAATTTCCCTCGTGCGGAGACCATAACCCACTCTTTGGAGGAAAGTGGAGGATCGAACTTGTGTCTGGGCCTATTCGCACTCACACCTCCTTTTCTGTTCTATAGCCAAGGGAGTCCATGTTATGTGTTAAATAAAGGAGTGTTGGACTTTAACGGTGTGGGGCTCAGTTCCTGGCAGACGAGGTTCTTGGAGACTCTTGGAGGGAGGATCCGATGCACAACACAGGCCCGAAGGTAATGAAAAACATTGCCGATACCACTTATACACCTGTGGTGGAAGCCTGGCGTAGCGCACCCTCTTTTCCCCCTCTCATACCCCTAGACCAGAGACATTGTAAGCAGAACTTTAATAGAGGGGATGGAGTGAGAGCCGCTACACACTCTAGTGCACTAAGGCAAAACACATCCATGCTGCACTGCACAGACATGCACCATAGTGTTCTGCTGTGTGCTGCAAATTTTGTGGCATGATGGGGTGATGTTGGAAGGGGATTCCAGAGAAGCACACTTTTTTGATGAAGAACAGATGATGGTAAATATGGGGTTAAATCTTACCAGCAAGCCTGCCTGCTTTATAATTAGGAAAATGCCATGAGGCAAATGTGAAGCAATCATCAGTAGACTTCTATATGGACAGGTAAAATGGCTATTAACTTATACTACAAAAGTCTGCAGAGGTATCCTAAAAACTACAGCATGCAAAACTAGAAAAAGGTACAATATAAAAAACTATTGTACTGAAAATGCTTTTTATTACTCCATGTGTTAGACATTTGGGGTTACTCTTTAACTACCAGCAAATCTAAAGAATATACAAATTGTCGGGTTCTGTATGAAGAATGTAAGTAAATTGTTGAATATTTTTCTTTTTTAGTCTTCTCACTATGAAAAAAACCCTTCAGGCATAGATGAGTTGAAACATATTGCCCGAGGACAGAAGGAAATGAAACAAGAGTGTAATGTTGACCATTATGTTGTATATTTGTCCATTTTTATTGTATCTAACAGGCCATGCAATATTTTAAGGAACATTGCACTGAAATTGCTTCTCCCACAAGACAGATTACAGTGGCATCTTGTGCAAAAGATGAGCTCCATTTTCATGGCCTCAGCAGTTAATGAGTAGCAAGTCTGTGACTGCAAACTTTACTTTACATCTTAAAGTGCTGTTTCTTACAGCAAAGCGGCAAATTAAACCGACCCATGGCTTTCAGGCTGAAGAATCTTAAAAGCATCAGCCTAATTCAGACACCTTGGACTGTTGCAGAAAATCATTTTTCTTGTAATAAAAATTTCATGAGCATAAAAAATATTCCTTCTTGCACCATACATAAAATTTATTGAAAAGCCTGTTAGAAAGACATAAACTTGCTTCATGTGCAGTCATTTTAGGCAGCCAGCAAAGCAAGAGTAAATACTTTTTCATGAGTTCTTAACCCCATTTTCACACAAATAGGTGAAAATAAAGCAGGACAAAAAATGTTCTACATTAAAAGATACTAATGGACTTATTTGATGAAGTGTGCAAAGAGCAAAGTCAAAGGTAAAGTGACCAATAAAAATTCCAACAGATTAATGAGGACACATCGTTTGGGGTTTGCTATTTGCACTGTCCATACAATACATATCGAATTAGTAGCTCGAAGAGGAAATTAATATGTGAAACTTCTCTGACTATGCATGATTTATCTATGATGATGACAAAGATTAGGGACGGGTGGTGGGATTGTAAAGTAAAAGTTCACCCTAACATTAAAATCTCTAAATCTACAGGCATCCACAATCTAAGACTAACCTATCTAGCCCTGTAAAGAGGAGATCGCTATATATACCTTTTCTGAAGCTGCTCTGGTCCCACGCTGAGCTGTCCGTGGTGGCTTCTCTGTGGATGCAGAAGAGGCAGCGACAACAAAAGCCCCATAGTAACTCTATTCCCTGGCATTTCACAACTGTTGCCGGCTGTCTCCTGCACAAAGCATTCCCCGCTGGAGACTGGACCAGATCGGCATCAAAAAAGGTATGTATAGTGATTTCTTCTTTACGGGGCTAGATAGGTTAGTCTTAGATTGTGGATGCCAGTAGATTTAGAGATTTTAGTGTTAGGGTTGACTTCTACTTCAACTAAACAGATTTTGCTCCACGATTATTGATTTTAAGTCTGTAAAATGTTACAGAAGCGGAAAACCTCAGGCCACCTTCACACAGTTACATTGCAGTTACACTAGTTACTACACATTTTACTGAAACACATGACAACACACATTGTGCAGATAGGTGCAATGTGGCACAGCAATAGACCTCTCCAAACAAACCTATGTCCTGGCGCATAACCAAAGCATGGCAATGCACTGTTGTGCTTTTTGGTGCACTGCTTTGCTAAATATTGTGAATGTACATTTGTGGTGCCATTTGGTGCATTAGGAAACCCAGTCAAATAAATAGGATTATGTAACAGAACACATTTAATGCAGGGCATGACGCCTGTTAACACACCATAGAGATATAAGTGGGCCCTCAATTTGACTGAGGCAAAATTTGCTTTAGAAAAAAGATCTGCTCTTTTTAAATTGTATTTAAAGTGCTTTATGGCAGTTTCATTTAACTCTTTCTCTGTCAGGCCCTGTGCGCTATTTTGTACACTCAGGTGGCCAGACCATTATTGCAATTTTTCCTTTGCTCTTTTTTCTTCACTTATAGCTTTCAGAGTTTGTATAAGACCCCCCAAACCATATATTTTCTGAAAGCACAAGATCAGTAGAATAAAAAGAAAGTGCTACTGATTTTTTAGACCCCGCTGTATTTGCGCAAATGTTTATCAAACCAATATATTTGCAAAAAATACACTAAAACCATTATTAGCAGATAAAAACACAGCACATTTTAGAAAATTCCTATTAAATATAAAACCTTAACTTGTATTGAGTTAATAAATAACAAATATTTGTAAATTTTAATTGCGCCTTTTTGTAAAATGGTGAAAATCGAACGTACGCAAAAATGTAAATATCCAAATTTCAAAAAAAATCGTAAGGTTTTCATTTTTCCCTTACAGCTTTCAGAATTTGTGAAAGACCCTCAAAACCATATATTTTCTGAAAGCATATAATTTTTAGAATAAAAACAAGGTGCTACTGATATTTTAGACCCATCGGTATTTGCGCAAATGTTTATCAAACCAATATATTCGCAAAAAATACACTAAAACCATTATTAACAGATAAAAACACACAAATTTTACAAAATTCCTGCTAAATCACTACTAAATAGAAAAGCTTAACCTGTATAGAGTTAATAAATAACAAATATTTCTTAAATTGCGCTTTTTTGTAAAATGGTGAAAATCGAACGTACCCAAAAATGTCTGGAGGTTTTTATTTTTCACTTACAGCTTTCAAAATTTGTGAAATACCCCCCAAATCATAAATTTCTAAAACCATAGGACCAGTAGAATAAAAATAAGGTGCTATTGATTTTTAAGGCCCCACGATATTTGTGCAAATGTTTACCAAAACAAGATTTTTGTAAAAAAATACTCTAAAATCATTAATAATGGATTCATACATGGCAACATTTACAAAATTCCTGCAAAATTCCTAGTAAGTATTAAAGTTAAAACTGTATTGAGGTAATAAATAACAAATATTTGTACATTTTAAATTGCACCTTTTTGTGAAATGGTGAAAACTGAAGGTATGCAAAACTGTAAATAACAATTTACTCTAAAAATCCAGAGGTTACCATTATTCACTTACAGCTTTCAGAATTTGAAAAGACCCCTCAAATTAGACATTTTCTAAAAGCACATGACCTGTAGAATAAAAAAAAGTGCTACTGATGATTTTTTGGGCCCCGCAATAATTGCACAAATGTTCATCATATCGCTATTTTTACAAAAAATACACTAAAATCATATATTTCACATAAACACAACGTAACTTACAAAATTCCTGCTAAATTAGTACTAAAGCATCGTTCACATGTAGCATACTAAAGTGTACACCAATGGGGGGCCACGTGTTCCGTGCATCCCCGTACAGGCAGTCCCATTTATGTCAATTGGGATGCAACGGCTGAACAGGCATAGCTGCTGTTCCCAATCTGACAATCCGTGTGGGTGTGGGTACATGACCCTAAACGCAGACAGTGTGAGCTCAGGGACATGCTTGGGGACCTACATGGATGTGAAATTGGGAGCAACGGCTCTGTTGGTGCAGTTGCTACATCCCAAATGACATCAATGGGACTGCCTGCACAGAAATGCATGGAACACCTGTGCATCCCTGTAAAGGTATGCTGTATTTGCCCAGTGTGAACAAGGCCCTAGGCCCCTTTCACACAAGCACACTGATCGGGTCTGCCTGTCCATTTTTCAGGTGGGCTCAATCGGACTACCCATTGTTCTCTATGGAGAGGCTGATGTAAATGGACATGTGTCCCTTTACACCTGCCTGCATCCGATCCAGTCCGCTAAAAACAGACAGATGGGGATTCCACCCCCCATAATTCTAGCAGATCTGATTGGATGGTATCCGATGTAAATGGACAGGTGGCCTGTTTCCATCCTACCAGCGGGCTGTTTCTGGGTCCGCTCTGCATTAGCAGAGCAGACACAGACTTGTCATCCGCCTGCTCAGTGGGGGGATCAGCAGACAGATCCCCCACTGAGCAGGTGGATCTGCTTGACAGAGTCCGCTCCATGTAAAAGGGGTCTTACCAGGAGCAGCCGGTCCATTAAGGGCGCAGGGGCACCGATCCCCTGCAGGGCGCCAAAAGGTTGGACTTGGGGCGCAGAGCATTGCGCCCTGAAACCACCCACTAGTGACAATAGCAAATTAATATTCTCTTTTGTCTTCCGTCTTCTCCCGAGGAAGCCGTGGAGGGGTGAGTGCAGGGGGAGACCATTGCTGTTGAGAAGTGAGAGCGGGGTAGATCATCGCCGTGGAGGGGTGAGTGCAGGGGGAGACTGTCGCTGTGAGTGCGGGGGGAGACTGTCGCCGTGGAGGGGTGAGTGCAGGGGGAGACTGTCGCTGTGAGTGCGGGGGGAGACTGTTGCCGTGGAGGGGTGAGTGCGGGGGGAGACTGTCGCCGTGGAGGGGTGAGTGCGGGGGGAGACAATTCTACTATAAATTTATGGTCATTGAAGTGACCATGAGCTTATAGGAGAGGGAGAAAAGAGGTCTTGGCCACCTGGAGGCAGTGTTGTAGGCCCGTACGCCGGCGTACGGACCTGGCAGTGAAAGGTTAATTCATTCGGAGCTCATTTACACATGTTTATTGCATGCATTTAAATGCACTAAAATCTATATGCCCAATTTCCCCATAATAAAAAAGTGTCCCTTCCTATCTGCAGTGCATTTTGAAAATAGGCCGTGTCCATTTTTTACTGCGGCTGTTCGATCGTTCGCCGAACAACGAACGATTTGGGCCGTTCGCGCCTAATTCGCGGCCCACAATGCACTACGCCATCGCAGTGTCATCCAGGCGCTGTGATTGGCCAAGCATGCACTGTGACCCCGCATGCTTGGCCAATCACAGCGCCGGCAGCGAGGAGAGCAATGATTTGCCACAGGCAGGATGCCTGTGGCCAATTATTGCTGAGGGTGTTTAGTACACGCCCCACACTATAAAAGGCCGCCAGCACGGCGGCCTAGTGTAGTGTGTTCCGGAGCAGGGAAAGAGAAGCATAGGCAGGGACAGTGACATTTTTTTTCTTGCTTAACCTGGATTTCTTTAGTTTAGGGAAAGAGAAGGATAGGTAGGGAGAGTGTCAGTCTGTTTTACTGTGCTAAACCTTGTTTGTAGGGACAGGGAAGGACAGTGAGGGAAATTCTCATTGTGCTATACTGTGCTAAAGCATTCCTCATCAACCATCTTTAAAAAAAAAATTTTATAGGGACAGAAAACTATAGGTAGGGAGAGTGTCAGTGTGTTTTACTGTGCTAAACCTTGTTTGTAGGGACAGGGAAGGACAGTGAGGGAAATTCTCATTGTGCTATACTGTGCTAAAGCATTCCTCATCAACCATCTTTAAAAAAAAAATATTATAGGGACAGAAAACTATAGGTAGGGAGAGTGTCAGTGTGTTTTACTGTGCTAAACCTTGTTTGTAGGGACAGGGAAGGACAGTGAGGGAAATTCTCATTGTGCTATACTGTGCTAAAGCATTCCTCATCAACCATCTTTAAAAAAAAAAATTTTTTATAGGGACAGAAAACTATAGGTAGGGAGAGTGTCAGTGTGTTTTACTGTGCTAAACCTTGTTTGTAGGGACAGGGAAGGACAGTGAGGGAAATTCTCATTGTGCTATACTGTGCTAAAGCATTCCTCATCAACCATCTTTAAAAAAACATTTTTTATAGGGACAGAAAACTATAGGTAGGGAGAGTGTCAGTGTGTTTTACTGTGCTAAACCTTGTTTGCAGGGACAGGGAAGGATAGTGAGGGAAATTCTCATTGTGCTATACTGTGCTAAAGCATTCCTCATCAACCATCTTTAAAAAAAAAAATTTTTATAGGGACAGAAAACTATAGGTAGGGAGAGTGTCAGTGTGTTTTACTGTGCTAAACCTTGTTTGTAGGGACAGGGAAGGACAGTGAGGGAAATTCTCATTGTGCTATACTGTGCTAAAGCATTCCTCATCAACCATCTTTAAAAAAAAAAAATTTTTTATAGGGACAGAAAACTATAGGTAGGGAGAGTGTCAGTGTGTTTTACTGTGCTAAACCTTGTTTGTAGGGACAGGGAAGGACAGTGAGGGAAATTCTCATTGTGCTATACTGTGCTAAAGCATTCCTCATCAACCATCTTTAAAAAAAAAAATTTTTATAGGGACAGAAAACTATAGGTAGGGAGAGTGTCAGTGTGTTTTACTGTGCTAAACCTTGTTTGTAGGGACAGGGAAGGACAGTGAGGGAAATTCTCATTGTGCTATACTGTGCTAAAGCATTCCTCATCAACCATCTTTAAAAAAAAAAATTTATAGGGACAGAAAACTATAGGTAGGGAGAGTGTCAGTGTGTTTTACTGTGCTAAACCTTGTTTGTAGGGACAGGGAAGGACAGTGAGGGAAATTCTCATTGTGCTATACTGTGCTAAAGCATTCCTCATCAACCATTTTAAAAAAAAAAAAAATTTATATGGACAGAAAACTATAGGTAGGGAGAGTGTCAGTGTGTTTTACTGTGCTAAACCTTGTTTGTAGGGACAGGGAAGGACAGTGAGGGAAATTCTCATTGTGCTATACTGTGCTAAAGCATTCCTCATCAACCATCTTTAAAAAAACATTTTTTATAGGGACAGAAAACTATAGGTAGGGAGAGTGTCAGTGTGTTTTACTGTGCTAAACCTTGTTTGTAGGGACAGGGAAGGATAGTGAGGGAAATTCTCATTGTGCTATACTGTGCTAAAGCATTCCTCATCAACCATCTTTAAAAAAAAAAATTTTTATAGGGACAGAAAACTATAGGTAGGGAGAGTGTCAGTGTGTTTTACTGTGCTAAACCTTGTTTGTAGGGACAGGGAAGGACAGTGAGGGAAATTCTCATTGTGCTATACTGTGCTAAAGCATTCCTCATCAACCATCTTTAAAAAAAAAAAATTTTATAGGGACAGAAAACTATAGGTAGGGAGAGTGTCAGTGTGTTTTACTGTGCTAAACCTTGTTTGTAGGGACAGGGAAGGACAGTGAGGGAAATTCTCATTGTGCTATACTGTGCTAAAGCATTCCTCATCAACCATCTTTAAAAAAAAAATTTTTTATAGGGACAGAAAACTATAGGTAGGGAGAGTGTCAGTGTGTTTTACTGTGCTAAACCTTGTTTGTAGGGACAGGGAAGGACAGTGAGGGAAATTCTCATTGTGCTATACTGTGCTAAAGCATTCCTCATCAACCATCTTTAAAAAAAAAATTTTTTTATAGGGACAGAAAACTATAGGTAGGGAGAGTGTCAGTGTGTTTTACTGTGCTAAACCTTGTTTGTAGGGACAGGGAAGGACAGTGAGGGAAATTCTCATTGTGCTATACTGTGCTAAAGCATTCCTCATCAACCATCTTTAAAAAAACATTTTTTATAGGGACAGAAAACTATAGGTAGGGAGAGTGTCAGTGTGTTTTACTGTGCTAAACCTTGTTTGTAGGGACAGGGAAGGACAGTGAGGGAAATTCTCATTGTGCTATACTGTGCTAAAGCATTCCTCATCAACCATCTTTAAAAAAAAAAATTTATAGGGACAGAAAACTATAGGTAGGGAGAGTGTCAGTGTGTTTTACTGTGCTAAACCTTGTTTGTAGGGACAGGGAAGGACAGTGAGGGAAATTCTCATTGTGCTATACTGTGCTAAAGCATTCCTCATCAACCATCTTTAAAAAAACATTTTTTATAGGGACAGAAAACTATAGGTAGGGAGAGTGTCAGTGTGTTTTACTGTGCTAAACCTTGTTTGTAGGGACAGGGAAGGACAGTGAGGGAAATTCTCATTGTGCTATACTGTGCTAAAGCATTCCTCATCAACCATCTTTAAAAAAAAAAAATTATAGGGACAGAAAACTATAGGTAGGGAGAGTGTCAGTGTGTTTTACTGTGCTAAACCTTGTTTGTAGGGACAGGGAAGGACAGTGAGGGAAATTTTCATTGTGCTATACTGTGCTAAAGCATTCCTCATCAACCATCTTTAAAAAAAAAAATTATAGGGACAGAAAACTATAGGTAGGGAGAGTGTCAGTGTGTTTTACTGTGCTAAACCTTGTTTGTAGGGACAGGGAAGGACAGTGAGGGAAATTCTCATTGTGCTATACTGTGCTAAAGCATTCCTCATGAACCATCTTTAAAAAAACATTTTTTATAGGGACAGAAAACTATAGGTAGGGAGAGTGTCAGTGTGTTTTACTGTGCTAAACCTTGTTTGTAGGGACAGGGAAGGACAGTGAGGGAAATTCTCATTGTGCTATACTGTGCTAAAGCATTCCTCATCAACCATCTTTAAAAAAACATTTTTTATAGGGACAGAAAACTATAGGTAGGGAGAGTGTCAGTGTGTTTTACTGTGCTAAACCTTGTTTGTAGGGACAGGGAAGGACAGTGAGGGAAATTCTCATTGTGCTATACTGTGCTAAAGCATTCCTCATCAACCATCTTTAAAAAAAAAAATTATAGGGACAGAAAACTATAGGTAGGGAGAGTGTCAGTGTGTTTTACTGTGCTAAACCTTGTTTGTAGGGACAGGGAAGGACAGTGAGGGAAATTCTCATTGTGCTATACTGTGCTAAAGCATTCCTCATCAACCATCTTTAAAAAAACATTTTTTATAGGGACAGAAAACTATAGGTAGGGAGAGTGTCAGTGTGTTTTACTGTGCTAAACCTTGTTTGTAGGGACAGGGAAGGACAGTGAGGGAAATTCTCATTGTGCTATACTGTGCTAAAGCATTCCTCATCAACCATCTTTAAAAAAACATTTTTTATAGGGACAGAAAACTATAGGTAGGGAGAGTGTCAGTGTGTTTTACTGTGCTAAACCTTGTTTGTAGGGACAGGGAAGGACAGTGAGGGAAATTCTCATTGTGCTATACTGTGCTAAAGCATTCCCCATCAACCATCTTTAAAAAAAAAAATTTTTATAGGGACAGAAAACTATAGGTAGGGAGAGTGTCAGTGTGTTTTACTGTGCTAAACCTTGTTTGTAGGGACAGGGAAGGACAGTGAGGGAAATTCTCATTGTGCTATACTGTGCTAAAGCATTCCTCATCAACCATCTTTAAAAAAAAAAATTTTTATAGGGACAGAAAACTATAGGTAGGGAGAGTGTCAGTGTGTTTTACTGTGCTAAACCTTGTTTGTAGGGACAGGGAAGGACAGTGAGGGAAATTCTCATTGTGCTATACTGTGCTAAAGCATTCCTCATCAACCATCTTTAAAAGAAATTTTTTTTATAGGGACAGAAAACTATAGGTAGGGAGAGTGTCAGTGTGTTTTACTGTGCTAAACCTTGTTTGTAGGGACAGGGAAGGACAGTGAGGGAAATTCTCATTGTGCTATACTGTGCTAAAGCATTCCTCATCAACCATCTTTGAAATCCTTGTTTTTTGGACAGTCAGGGAAATTGTCATTGTGCTATTCTGTGCGAAAGCAATCATCCTCAACCATATTTAGAAATCCTTAAGTAAAGGGACAGAGAAGGACACCTGAAGGTAGCCCTTATTGCTTTTTTTCCCATCTCCCTGCAGGCCATCCATTAGAATGTCTGGAAGGCAAACAAGGAGAGGCAGACAGTCAGGAGGCAATAAAAGAGGGCAAGCAGGCTCTGTGTCTGGGGGCAACAGTGCTGGTCGTGGACGCGGTGCATTGTCATCAGCACATGGCCATGGGACACGCTTGTCCTTCTTTTCGGCAGCTGGACATGTTGAGCCACATCATGCCGAAGACTTGGTAGAGTGGATGACCAAGCCCTCCTCCTCCTCCTCATCCTCTCTCACCCAGGCTCAGGGTACTGGCAAAGCAGCTGCCAAAGCATCCTCTTCCCTGGTATCAATGTCAGACTCATCATCAGTCACTCCTTCCCTAGACCCACCATGTCCTCCTCCTGAGGAGTCCCCCGAACTGTTTGAGCACAGTGTTGGGTACATGCTCCAGGAGGATGCCCAGCGTTTCGAAGGGTCTGATGATGAAACCCAGTTGGAGGAAGGCAGTAGCGTGAGAGCAGGCAGAGGGGATGCTCAAGAAGGACACCAATCTGGCAGTCATGTTCCAGCAGCTGCAGCATACTGCCAGATTGGCTCCAGTGATGAGGAGGGAGGGGATGATGAGGTCACTGACTCCACGTGGGTGCCTAATAGGAGAGAGGAGGAGGAGGAGGATGAGGAGGAGGCACATCTCCAACGAGGCAGGATGCCCTTTGGTGGCCAGCGTAAGGGCAGTACACCGACGGAATCACACCGCAGAGCTCCGCCTGTGCAGGGCGCTGCCTCTGCCCGTCATTCAAAAAGTTCTTTGGTGTGGGCCTTTTTTGAGGCTAGTGCATCAGATCGCACAGCTGCTGTTTGCAACATATGTCTCAAGCGTATATCGCGTGGCCAAAACATCAGCCGCTTGGGTACCACATGCCTGACCAGATATATGTTGACCTGCCATGCAGCTCGTTGGCAAGCCTACCTCAAAGACCCACACCAAAGAACAAAGCGGACCTCTCCTTGCACCGCATCAGCTGGGATCTCCAACCCCACTATAACTTCAGTCCTCTCTGAAACATGCACTGAGAGGAATGAAGGTGTAGAATTAGGTGTGTCACAGCCAAGTACTTGCGGCCACTCTGCTAGCAGTACACCGACGTCTGATTCTAGCAGGCAAATTTCCCTGCCCCAGCTGCTGGACCGTCGAAAGAAGTTCACTCCCAGCCATCCACATGCCCAGCGGTTGAATGCTAGCTTGGCTAAATTGCTAGCGCTTCAACTGCTGCCTTTTCAGTTGGTAGACTCGGCCCCCTTCCGTGAATTTGTGCAATGTGCGGTTCCTCAGTGGCAGGTTCCCAAACACCACTTTTTCTCACGGAAGGCTATTCCGGCTCTCTACCGGCATGTGGAAGGCAATGTCTTGGCCTCGCTGGACAGGGCGGTCAGCAGTAAGGTGCATATTACCGCTGACTCATGGTCCAGCAGGCATGGACAGGGACGTTACCTTTCTTTCACGGCCCATTGGGTCACTCTTTTGGCAGCTGGGAAGGATGCAGGACAAGGTGCAGTAGTGTTGGAGGTTGTTCCACCGCCACGCCTCCAAAATGCTACTACTGGTTGTGACACACCTCTCTCCTCCACCCCCTCCTCTTCTTCTTCCTCCATGGCCTCTTCCTGTGCTTTGTCCTCTGAACCAGCGGTGCTCCGTAGGCGTTCAAGGGGCTACGCAAGTACGCAGGCAAAAAGATGCCATGCCGTGCTTGCGCTGGTGTGTTTGGGGGACAGAAGCCACACTGGGGCAGAGGTCCTGTCTGCTCTGCAGGGCCAGGCCGAGAGGTGGTTGACGCCACGCCAGCTTAAGCCAGGAATGGTGGTTTGCGACAATGGCACCAACCTCCTCTCTGCCCTCCGACAGGGACAACTGACCCATGTGCCCTGTGTGGCTCACGTCCTTAACCTGGTGGTGCAGCGGTTCTTGGGCAGGTACCCGGGCTTACAGGATGTCCTGAGGCAGGCCAGGAAAGTCTGTGTGCATTTCCGCAGATCTTATAATGCCAGTGCTCGCCTGGCTGAGCTGCAAAAGGAGTTGAACCTGCCCAAGAACCGCCTTATATGTGACATGCCCACCAGGTGGAACTCAACGTTGGCCATGCTGCAGCGGCTGCACACGCAGCAGAGGGCCATCAATGAGTACCTGTGCAACTACGGCACCAGGACAGGGTCAGGGGAGCTTGGTTTTTTTTCTCCACGCCAGTGGGGCATGATCAGGGATGCATGCACTGTCCTGGCACCATTTGAGGAGGCCACGAGGATGGTGAGCAGTGACAGTGCATGCATCAGTGACACTGTACCTCTTGTCCACCTGTTGGAGCACACGCTGCGTGGAATAATGGACAGGGCACTTGAGGCAGAACAGAGGCAGGAAGAGGAGGACTTCCTTGCCTCTCAAGGCCCCCTTTACCCAGACAGTGTTCCTTCTGTCCCACCCATCGCACAGGAAGAGGACGAGGAGGAGGAGGAGGAGGAAGAGGAGGATTGTGTCAGCATGGAGGTGGAGCCTGGCACTCAGCAGCATCAACAGCAGCAGTCTTTTAGGGATGATTTACAGTCCCAAGAAACCCGTGGACTTGTACGTGGCTGGGAGGAGGTGGCTGCGGATCATGTCGTCCTTAGTGACCCAGAGGACTCCGGACCGAATGCCTCAGCTAACCTACGCTGCATGGCCTCCCTGATCCTGCAAAGTCTGCGGAAGGATCCTCGTATTCTTCGGATCAAGGAGAGGGACCATTACTGGCTGGCCACTCTCCTTGATCCACGGTACAAGGGTAAGGTTGCGGACCTTATGTTACCGTCGCAGAGGGAGCAGAGGATGAGACAACTCCGGGAGGCCTTGCAGAAAGGTCTGTGCAACGCGTTCCCAGAGACTGGGAGGTTACAAACTCCTGGTCCTGGACAACGAGTTGCTGAGGCTTCGGCCAGTCAAAGAAGGAGCGGTGGGGAAGGTGGCCGTCTGACCGATGCGTTCAGACAATTCTTTAGTCCGCAGCCACCTCCTCCCAGCCACGTACAAGTCCACGGGTTTCTTGGGACTGTAAATCATCCCTAAAAGACTGCTGCTGTTGATGCTGCTGAGTGCCAGGCTCCACCTCCATGCTGACACAATCCTCCTCTTCCTCCTCCTCCTCCTCCTCGTCCTCTTCCTGTGCGATGGGTGGGACAGAAGGAACACTGTCTGGGTAAAGGGGGCCTTGAGAGGCAAGGAAGTCCTCCTCTTCCTGCCTCTGTTCTGCCTCAAGTGCCCTGTCCATTATTCCACGCAGCGTGTGCTCCAACAGGTGGACAAGAGGTACAGTGTCACTGATGCATGCACTGTCACTGCTCACCATCCTCGTGGCCTCCTCAAATGGTGCCAGGACAGTGCATGCATCCCTGATCATGCCCCACTGGCGTGGAGAAAAAAAACCAAGCTCCCCTGACCCTGTCCTGGTGCCGTAGTTGCACAGGTACTCATTGATGGCCCTCTGCTGCGTGTGCAGCCGCTGCAGCATGGCCAACGTTGAGTTCCACCTGGTGGGCATGTCACATATAAGGCGGTTCTTGGGCAGGTTCAACTCCTTTTGCAGCTCAGCCAGGCGAGCACTGGCATTATAAGATCTGCGGAAATGCACACAGACTTTCCTGGCCTGCCTCAGGACATCCTGTAAGCCCGGGTACCTGCCCAAGAACCGCTGCACCACCAGGTTAAGGACGTGAGCCACACAGGGCACATGGGTCAGTTGTCCCTGTCGGAGGGCAGAGAGGAGGTTGGTGCCATTGTCGCAAACCACCATTCCTGGCTTAAGCTGGCGTGGCGTCAACCACCTCTCGGCCTGGCCCTGCAGAGCAGACAGGACCTCTGCCCCAGTGTGGCTTCTGTCCCCCAAACACACCAGCGCAAGCACGGCATGGCATCTTTTTGCCTGCGTACTTGCGTAGCCCCTTGAACGCCTACGGAGCACCGCTGGTTCAGAGGACAAAGCACAGGAAGAGGCCATGGAGGAAGAAGAAGAGGAGGGGGTGGAGGAGAGAGGTGTGTCACAACCAGTAGTAGCATTTTGGAGGCGTGGCGGTGGAACAACCTCCAACACTACTGCACCTTGTCCTGCATCCTTCCCAGCTGCCAAAAGAGTGACCCAATGGGCCGTGAAAGAAAGGTAACGTCCCTGTCCATGCCTGCTGGACCATGAGTCAGCGGTAATATGCACCTTACTGCTGACCGCCCTGTCCAGCGAGGCCAAGACATTGCCTTCCACATGCCGGTAGAGAGCCGGAATAGCCTTCCGTGAGAAAAAGTGGTGTTTGGGAACCTGCCACTGAGGAACCGCACATTGCACAAATTCACGGAAGGGGGCCGAGTCTACCAACTGAAAAGGCAGCAGTTGAAGCGCTAGCAATTTAGCCAAGCTAGCATTCAACCGCTGGGCATGTGGATGGCTGGGAGTGAACTTCTTTCGACGGTCCAGCAGCTGGGGCAGGGAAATTTGCCTGCTAGAATCGGACGTCGGTGTACTGCTAGCAGAGTGGCCGCAAGTACTTGGCTGTGACACACCTAATTCTACACCTTCATTCCTCTCAGTGCATGTTTCAGAGAGGACTGAAGTTATAGTGGGGTTGGAGATCCCAGCTGATGCGGTGCAAGGAGAGGTCCGCTTTGTTCTTTGGTGTGGGTCTTTGAGGTAGGCTTGCCAACGAGCTGCATGGCAGGTCAACATATATCTGGTCAGGCATGTGGTACCCAAGCGGCTGATGTTTTGGCCACGCGATATACGCTTGAGACATATGTTGCAAACAGCAGCTGTGCGATCTGATGCACTAGCCTCAAAAAAGGCCCACACCAAAGAACTTTTTGAATGACGGGCAGAGGCAGCGCCCTGCACAGGCGGAGCTCTGCGGTGTGATTCCGTCGGTGTACTGCCCTTACGCTGGCCACCAAAGGGCATCCTGCCTCGTTGGAGATGTGCCTCCTCCTCATCCTCCTCCTCCTCCTCTCTCCTATTAGGCACCCACGTGGAGTCAGTGACCTCATCATCCCCTCCCTCCTCATCACTGGAGCCAATCTGGCAGTATGCTGCAGCTGCTGGAACATGACTGCCAGATTGGTGTCCTTCTTGAGCATCCCCTCTGCCTGCTCTCACGCTACTGCCTTCCTCTAGCTGGGTTTCATCATCAGACCCTTCAAAACGCTGGGCATCCTCCTGGAGCATGTACCCAACACTGTGCTCAAACAGTTCGGGGGACTCCTCAGGAGGAGGACATGGTGGGTCTAGGGAAGGAGTGACTGATGATGAGTCTGACATTGATACCAGGGAAGAGGACGCTTTGGCAGCTGCTTTGCCAGTACCCTGAGCCTGGGTGAGAGAGGATGAGGAGGAGGAGGAGGGCTTGGTCATCCACTCTACCAAGTCTTCGGCATGATGTGGCTCAACATGTCCAGCTGCCGAAAAGAAGGACAAGCGTGTCCCATGGCCATGTGCTGATGACAATGCACCGCGTCCACGACCAGCACTGTTGCCCCCAGACACAGAGCCTGCTTGCCCTCTTTTATTGCCTCCTGACTGTCTGCCTCTCCTTGTTTGCCTTCCAGACATTCTAATGGATGGCCTGCAGGGAGATGGGAAAAAAAGCAATAAGGGCTACCTTCAGGTGTCCTTCTCTGTCCCTTTACTTAAGGATTTCTAAATATGGTTGAGGATGATTGCTTTCGCACAGAATAGCACAATGACAATTTCCCTGACTGTCCAAAAAACAAGGATTTCAAAGATGGTTGATGAGGAATGCTTTAGCACAGTATAGCACAATGAGAATTTCCCTCACTGTCCTTCCCTGTCCCTACAAACAAGGTTTAGCACAGTAAAACACACTGACACTCTCCCTACCTATAGTTTTCTGTCCCTATAAAAATTTTTTCTTTTAAAGATGGTTGATGAGGAATGCTTTAGCACAGTATAGCACAATGAGAATTTCCCTCACTGTCCTTCCCTGTCCCTACAAACAAGGTTTAGCACAGTAAAACACACTGACACTCTCCCTACCTATAGTTTTCTGTCCCTATAAAAAATTTTTTTTTTAAAGATGGTTGATGAGGAATGCTTTAGCACAGTATAGCACAATGAGAATTTCCCTCACTGTCCTTCCCTGTCCCTACAAACAAGGTTTAGCACAGTAAAACACACTGACACTCTCCCTACCTATAGTTTTCTGTCCCTATAAACATTTTTTTTTTTAAAGATGGTTGATGAGGAATGCTTTAGCACAGTATAGCACAATGAGAATTTCCCTCACTGTCCTTCCCTGTCCCTACAAACAAGGTTTAGCACAGTAAAACACACTGACACTCTCCCTACCTATAGTTTTCTGTCCCTATAAAAAATGTTTTTTTAAAGATGGTTGATGAGGAATGCTTTAGCACAGTATAGCACAATGAGAATTTCCCTCACTGTCCTTCCCTGTCCCTACAAACAAGGTTTAGCACAGTAAAACACACTGACACTCTCCCTACCTATAGTTTTCTGTCCCTATAAAAAATGTTTTTTTAAAGATGGTTGATGAGGAATGCTTTAGCACAGTATAGCACAATGAGAATTTCCCTCACTGTCCTTCCCTGTCCCTACAAACAAGGTTTAGCACAGTAAAACACACTGACACTCTCCCTACCTATAGTTTTCTGTCCCTATAATTTTTTTTTTTAAAGATGGTTGATGAGGAATGCTTTAGCACAGTATAGCACAATGAGAATTTCCCTCACTGTCCTTCCCTGTCCCTACAAACAAGGTTTAGCACAGTAAAACACACTGACACTCTCCCTACCTATAGTTTTCTGTCCCTATAAAAAATGTTTTTTTAAAGATGGTTGATGAGGAATGCTTTAGCACAGTATAGCACAATGAGAATTTCCCTCACTGTCCTTCCCTGTCCCTACAAACAAGGTTTAGCACAGTAAAACACACTGACACTCTCCCTACCTATAGTTTTCTGTCCCTATAAAAAATGTTTTTTTAAAGATGGTTGATGAGGAATGCTTTAGCACAGTATAGCACAATGAGAATTTCCCTCACTGTCCTTCCCTGTCCCTACAAACAAGGTTTAGCACAGTAAAACACACTGACACTCTCCCTACCTATAGTTTTCTGTCCCTATAATTTTTTTTTTTAAAGATGGTTGATGAGGAATGCTTTAGCACAGTATAGCACAATGAGAATTTCCCTCACTGTCCTTCCCTGTCTTTCTTGCTTAACCTGGATTTCTTTAGTTTAGGGAAAGAGAAGGATAGGTAGGGAGAGTGTCAGTCTGTTTTACTGTGCTAAACCTTGTTTGTAGGGACAGGGAAGGACAGTGAGGGAAATTCTCATTGTGCTATACTGTGCTAAAGCATTCCTCATCAACCATCTTTAAAAAAAAAATTTTATAGGGACAGAAAACTATAGGTAGGGAGAGTGTCAGTGTGTTTTACTGTGCTAAACCTTGTTTGTAGGGACAGGGAAGGACAGTGAGGGAAATTCTCATTGTGCTATACTGTGCTAAAGCATTCCTCATCAACCATCTTTAAAAAAAAAAAATTATAGGGACAGAAAACTATAGGTAGGGAGAGTGTCAGTGTGTTTTACTGTGCTAAACCTTGTTTGTAGGGACAGGGAAGGACAGTGAGGGAAATTCTCATTGTGCTATACTGTGCTAAAGCATTCCTCATCAACCATCTTTAAAAAAAAAAATTTTTATAGGGACAGAAAACTATAGGTAGGGAGAGTGTCAGTGTGTTTTACTGTGCTAAACCTTGTTTGTAGGGACAGGGAAGGACAGTGAGGGAAATTCTCATTGTGCTATACTGTGCTAAAGCATTCCTCATCAACCATCTTTAAAAAAACATTTTTTATAGGGACAGAAAACTATAGGTAGGGAGAGTGTCAGTGTGTTTTACTGTGCTAAACCTTGTTTGTAGGGACAGGGAAGGATAGTGAGGGAAATTCTCATTGTGCTATACTGTGCTAAAGCATTCCTCATCAACCATCTTTAAAAAAAACATTTTTTATAGGGACAGAAAACTATAGGTAGGGAGAGTGTCAGTGTGTTTTACAAAGTATGATCGGTTCCAGCAACCATCGCCAGCGTCTGATAAACATGGTGCAGGAATATCTAGGGGCAAGGTCAGACTTGGACACCTTCCCCACCGAAAATCCTCTGGCTTACTGGGTCTTGAGGATGGATCACTGGCCAGAGCTTGCACAGTATGCAATTGAGCTACTGGCCTGTCCTGCATCCAGCGTTCTTTCGGAACGCGCATTCAGTGCTGCTGGAGGATTTGTCACGGATCACAGGGTGCGCCTGTCCACCGACTCGGTTGATCGACTGACTTTCATCAAGATGAACCAGTCTTGGATCACCACCAGCTACCACACACCTGATGCTGATATAACAGACTAATTGATTTTAACATGTCACATCCCTTCAAGACTGATGCTGATGCTGAGTGCCTGTGCTGTTATGTTGACTGGCTATCCTCCTCCTCCGAGTCCTCAATGATACGATTGATGATGATAGCTTGGAAGATCATTTTTGTTTATGGGTGCCGCCACCAGTGCCTAACGCCCAATTTTTCAGCCCCTGTTTAACAGGGGCGTGTAATTACAATTTTTGAAGCAATACTTTGCAACAGGGCTCATTGCTGTGCTCCAAGTACAGTATCTGTGAGGGGTTGCAGTGTTGTGCCACCAGTGCCTAAGGCCCAATTTTTCAGCCCCTGTTTAACAGGGGCGTGTAATTACAATTTTTGAAGCAATACTTTGCAACAGGGCTCATTGCTGTGCTCCAAGTACAGTATCTGTGAGGGGTTGCAGTGTTGTGCCACCAGTGCCTAAGGCCCAATTTTTCAGCCCCTGTTCAACAGGGGCATGTAATTACAATTCTTGATCTAATAATTCACAGCAGGGCCCATTGCTGCACCCACCAAGAGTAACTCTGAGGGCTTACAGTGTTGTGGCAACGCCACCACCACCACCACCACGAAAGGCCCAATTTTTCAGCCCCTGTTCAAAAGGGGCATGTAATTACAATTCTTGATCTAATAATTCACAGCAGGGCCCATTCCTGCACCCACCAAGAGTAACTCTGAGGGCTTACAGTGTTGTGGCAACACCACCACCACCACCACGAAAGGCCCAATTTTTCAGCCCCTGTTCAACAGGGGCATGCAATTACAATTCTTGATCTAATAATTCACAGCAGGGCCCATTGCTGCACCCACCAAGAGTAACTGTCAGGGCTTACAGTGTTGTGGCACCAGCACCACCATCAAAGGCCCAATTTTTACTACCACTGTTCAACAATTATATGTAATTACAATTCCTGATATAATAGTTGACAGCAGGGCGTTCCAGCACCAACCAAGAGTAACTGTGAGTGCTTACAGTGTTGTGCCAACACCAACAACTAAGGGGCCTATTTCTGCAGAGTATATACGGCAGGTCCCTACTTTCAAACATCCAACTTACAAACGACTCCTACTTGCAAACGCAAGAAGACAACAGGAAGTGAGAGGAAATCTACCCCTAGGAAGGAAAATTCTCTCCTGTAAGAATTAATATGGGAGAAAGGTGTCTCCTCTGTACTGATGCTTTATCACCAATCCTTGTTTCAAGAAAAACACCACATTTCAAAAACAGTTGTCATTGGGACGGAAAGTGAGGTGAAATGTTCTGAACAGGGGCACAGACAGCAAAACAAATGTTACAGGGGTGATAACCCTTACCTATGTTTTCCAAAAAGTTTAAAAATAGATTTTTGGGCTGGAGCTACACTTAAACAATGTACCTGTTCAAAATTACAAACAGATTCTACATAAGAACAAACCTACAGTCCCTGTCTTGTATGCACCGCCTGTATACGGCTGTTCAGAGTATATAGGGCCTTTTTTATTTTATGTGCGGGGTTCCCCTTAATATCCATACAAGACCCAAAGGGGCTGGTAATGGGCTGGGGTAGGGGGGGGGGTCATGGGGTAGCTATGCCATTTTTCTTAAAGATTTTCATCCATATTACCGGGACCAGACATTACATTAAAGCCGCAAGCAGTTTTAAATGGCTTTTTTTTCCTTTAGAAGTGTCATTTTGTGCAGGGAGAGTTCTAAACACGGGAAACACGTGGCACTTCACAGGCATACTTTAGACACCCCCCAGGTACGATATTTAAAGGAATATTTGACTTTTTTTTTTTCACTTTATGCATCATTAACCACTTCCCGACCGCGTCATGTACAAAAGACGTCCACAGCGCGGTCGAGTTATCCTGAGTGGACGTCCCAGGGACGTCCTCACAGAATCTTGCTCCCGCGCGCCCCCTGGGGCGCGCTCCAGGATATGTCCGTGACCGCCGGGTCCGGAAGACCCGGCGCATCACGGATCACGGTAGATGGCCGCTAATCGCGGCCGTTTACCACGTGATCGCTCCGTCAAATGACGGAGCGATCACTTGTAAACAGACCGGCGTCATTTGATGACGCCGGTTCCTCCCTCCCCTCTCTGTACCGAACGGTACAGTGTGAGAGGAGAGGGGAGGGAGCGGACATGATCCGCTGTGGGCTGGATCTGTGACAATTGCAGTCACAGATCCAGCAATCCATCCATCCCTGCTCAGCCATCCCTGTGCAATACTCTGCCAATACTCTGCAATACACCCTGTGCAATACTCTGCAATACACCCTGTGCAATACTCTGCAATACACCCTGTGCAATACTCTGCAATACCCCGTGCAATACTCTGCAATACCCTGTGCAATACTCTGCAATACCCTGTGCAATACTCTGCAATACCCTGTGCAATACCCTGCCCATACTCTGCCCATACTCTGCAATACCCTGTGCAATACCCTGTGCAATACCCTGCCCATACTGTGCAATACCCTGCCCATACCCTGCCATACCCTGCCATACCCTGCCATACTCCGCAATACTCCACAATACCCAGCAATACTCCACAATACCCAGCAATACTCCACAATACCCGGCAATACTCCACAATACCCGGCAATACTCCACAATACCCGGCAATACTCCACAATACCCAGCAATACTCCACAATACCCAGCAATACTCCACAATACCCAGCAATACTCCACAATACCCTGCAATACTCCACAATACCCTGCAATACTCCACAATACCCTGCAATACCCAGCAATACCCCGCAATACTCGGCAATACTCGGCAATACCCGGCAATACTCCTCAATACCCGGCAATACTCCTCAATACCCGGCAATACTCCTCAATACCCGGCAATACTCTGCAATAACCACTTCCCGCCCGCCGGCCGTCATATGACGTCCTTAACTTTGTGCGGAGATATCTGAATGATGGGAGCAGCTACAGGCATCATTCAGATATTCGCTTTTTCAGCTGGCGATTCCCTGCACCATAAGAACGATCATAGCGGCTGTTCCACCGCTTGATCGCTCTTACGGAAGGTGAGAGGGGATGCCCCCCCTCCCGCTGCCCTCCGGTACTTCTACCGACTCACCGCTACGATCAAAGCCAAGATTGTTTTTTTTTTTTGTTTTTTTTTCAGGCTTCCCAGCCTAGAGGTGAGATGTGGGGTCTTATTGACCCCATATCTCACTGTAAAGAGGACCTGTCATGCCATATTCCTATTACAAGGGATGTTTACATTCCTTGTAATAGGAATAAAAGTGATCAAAAAAAAATTTGGGGCGGAAAAACATGTCAAACTAAAATAAATAAAGTAAAATGAACAATAAAAAATATATATTTTTTTTAAAGCGCCCCTGCCCCCGCGAGCTCGCATGCAGAAGTGAACGCATACGTAAGCCCCGCCCACATATGAAAACGGTGTTCAAACCACACATGTGAGGTATCGTTGCGAACGTTAGAGTGAGAGCAATAATTTTGGCCCTAGACCTCCTCTGTAACTCAAAACATATAACCAGTAAAAATATTTAAAGCGTTGCCTATGGGGATTTTTAAGTAGCGAAGTTTGGCGCCATTCCACGAGCGTGTGCAATTTTGAAGGGTGACATGTTAGGTATCTATTTACTCGGCGTAACTTCATCTTTCACATTATGCAAAAACATTGGGCTAACTTTACTGTTTTTTTTTCTTTTAGGCACAAAACAGTTTTTTTACGTAAAAAACGCGTTAGAAAAATTTCTGCGCAAATACCGTGCAAGATAAAAAGTTGCAATGACCACCATTATATTCTTTAAGGTCTTTGCTAAAAAAACATATATAATGTTTTGGGGTTCTATGTAATTTTATAGCAAATAAATGATGATTTTTACATGTAGGAGAGAAATGTCAGAATTGGCCTGGGTTCTCCAGAACGCCTGAAGGTGCTCCCTGCATGTTGGGCCTCTGTATGTGGCCACGCTGTGTAAAAGTCTCACACATGTGGTATCGCCATACTCGGGAGGAATAGCAGAATGTGTTTTGGGGTGTAATTTGTGGTATGCATATGCTGTGTGTGAGAAATAACCTGCTAATATGACAATTTTGTGGAAAAAAAAAAAAAAGAAAAAAAAATCTTGATTTTTGCAAAGAATTGTGGGAAAAAATGGCAACTTCAAAAAACTCACAATGACTCTTTCTAAATACCTTGGAATGTCTTCTTTCTAAAAAGGGGTCATTTGGGGGGTATTTGTACTTTTCTGGAATGTTAGGGTCTCAAGAAATGAGATAGGCCGTCAGTACTTCAGGTGTGATCAATTTTCAGATATTGGCACCATAGCTTGTGGACTCTATAACTTTCACAAAGACCAAAAAATATCCACCAATTTGTACTTATTTTTACCAAAGATATGTAGCAGTATAAATTTTGGCCAAAATGTATGAAGAAAAAATACTAATTTGCAAAATTTTATAACGGAAACAAAGAAAAATTCATTTTTTTTACAAAATTTTCAGTCTTTTTTCTCTTATAGCGCAAAAAATAAAAAAACCAACAGTGAATAAATACCACCAAAAGAAAGCTCTATTTGTGTGAAAAAAAGGACAAAAATTTCATATGGGTACAGTGTTGTATGACTGAGTAATTGTCATTCAAAATGTGAGAGCACCGAAAGCTGAAAATTCGTCTGGTTAGGAAGGGGGTTTAAGTGCCCAGTTGTCAAGTGGTTAAAATGACTGCTCCCGAAAAACGACCGTTTTTAAAACTTATTTTTGCATTGATACATGTCCCCTGGTGCAGAACCCGGGTTCCCAAACCTTTTTAGGACAATAACATGCATAATAGTCGTTATAATTAGCACTTTAGAATTCGAACGTTCGCATCCATTGTATTTAATAGGGTTCTAATGTTCGTACGAACTTTCGGTCCGTTCGCGGGTTCTGGTGCGAACCGAACCCGGGGGTGTTCGGCTCATCACTAGTTGGGAGTCCCATAGAAGTTGATCCTGGCACAAAAACACATATAACATATAATATACATTTTAATCTGTTGGCAACATGTATTAACAGGCCTTGGTCAGTAGCTGGTAACCCTACCCACTCCAAATTCAAAAATGCTTAAAAATGAATGTGTAGGGATTAAGGATGGGCCGAACATGCCTCAGTTCAGTTCACACCAGAACTTGCGAACAGGCAAAAAATTTGTTTGAACACGCGAACACCGTTAAAGTCTATGGGACACGAACATGAAAAATCAAAAGTGCTAATTTTAAAGGTTAATATGCAAGTTATTGTCATAAAAAGTGTTTGGGGACCTGGGTCCTGCCCCAGGGGACATGTGTCAATACAAACAAAAGTTTTAAAAACTGAAGTTTTTTCGGGAGCAGTGATTTTAATAATGCTTAAAGTGAAACAATAAAAGTGAAATAATCCTTTAAATTTCATACCTGGTGGGTGTCTATAGTATGCCTGTAAAGTGGCACATTTTTCCTGTGTTTAGAACAGTCCCTGCAGCAAAATGACATTTCTAAAGGAAAAAAAGTCATTTAAAACTACTCACGGCTATAATGAATTGTCGGGTCCCAGCAATACAGATAAAATTCATTGAAAAAAACAGCATGGGTTCCCCCCCCCCCCCAGTCCATTACCAGGCCCTTTGGGTCTGGTATGAATATTTGGGGAACCCCGAACCAAAATTTTAAAAAACGGCGTAGGGATCCCCCCAGAATTCATACCAGACCCTTATTTAAGCACGTAACCAGGCAGGCCGCAGGAAAAGAGGGGGGATGAGAGAGTGCCCCCCCTCCTGAACCGTACCAGGCCATATGCCCTCAACATGGGAAGGAAGCTTTGGGGTCTGGATGCCCCATGTTGATGGGGGCCTCATCCCCACAACCCTTTCCTGGTGGTTGTGGGGGTCTGCGGGCGGGGGGCTAATCGGAATCTGGAAGCACCCTTTAACAAGGAGACCCCCAGATACCAGCCCCCCGTATGTGAATTGGTAACGGGGTACATTGTACCCCTACCATTTCACCCAAAAAAGTGTAAAAAAAAAATAAAAAAACAAGAGCCAGCTTGGGAAAAGTCCTTTATTAAAAAATAAAAAAGTCCAGTGATGTAGATCCATTATGCTCCGGCCACGATACCGTAAAAAAAAAGCCGCTACTGATGCATCTCCATAGGAGGCTCCCGTCGAGGGCGGGGCCACCCGGTGATGTACATAGGTGACCCCGCCCCCCTCTGATGCCACTGGGTTTCCTACGGTTTCCCCATGGCGTCAGAAGGGGGCGGGGTCACCTATGTACGTCACCGGGTGGCCCCGCCCTCAGCTATACGTTACTCCCGCCATGACAGGTCATTGGCTGAAGAAGGAACCAATCAGTAGTTCCGAAACGCGTCCCCATTTGATGACCTACTTCCTGTTTGCGGTCCACGCTGGTTGTCGTCCCCTTCCGCTGACGTCATTTCCGGGATCCTTGCTCAACACTGATCCAGACGGTGTGATTGCTTCACCAGTGCTCTCTGAGTGAGTGAGTGAGTGAAAAACTTGTATAGCGCTAACAAATGCGAACTAAATCGCCTCAAGGCGCTTAGCATCCAGTAGCTTCATGATCCATCAGAAGAGGTGGGTCTTAAGTTTTTTCCTAAAGGCCCGATGGTTTTCTTCCATACGGATATCCGTGGGTAGCGCGTTCCATAGCCGTGGTCCTTGGACTGCAAATCTTCGTTCTCCCTTTGATTTGTAGCGAAATTTGGGGATGTGAAGGAGGTTTTGGTTTGTTGATCGGAGACTGCGTTTGGGGTTGTAATGCTTTATCTTCTCGCATAAATATTGCGGAGCGATTCCTTGTGTGCACTTGTGGGTGAGGCAGAGGGTCTTGAATGTGACCCGATCCTTTACGGCTAACCAATGAAGGGTCCTCAGTGCAGGGGTGATGGATTCCCAGGGTTTTTTCCTGTTATCAGTCTGGCTGCCGTGTTCTGGACGACTTGTAGGCGTGACATTTGGTATTTGGGTAGTCCGAGGTAGAGGGAGTTTGCGTAGTCGAGCTGGGAGTTGATAATTGATCCAACTACTACTGCTGTGTCCTCTTCTGGGATGAAGGGAATGAGTCTACGCAGCAGGCGGAGGAGATAATGAGATCCGCTGATTACTGATCCTATTTGAGCGTCCATCGACATCTCCGAGTCAAAGATGACTCCGAGACTTTTGACTTTGGTGCTCGGGGTGATGGTCTGTCCGAGAATGGTGGGTGGTGTCCAAGAGGTTTTAGTTTTTGTCTTTCGGTTAGCGTGGAGGAGAAGCAGTTCTGTTTTGGATCCGTTGAGTTTAAGTGAACTCTCAGTCATCCAATCATCGATCAATGTGAGGCACTTTTCCAATCCGTGATATTGGTCTTTTTTTCCAGTGATACGAAAGTAGAGTTGGGTGTCGTCCGCGTATGAGTGGTAGCATAAGTCCTGTTTGCTAATGATTTTTAGGAGTGGGCGGAGGTAGATGTTAAAGAGAAGGGGTGACAGTGGTGATCCTTGAGGGACTCCGCAAGAAATTGCGCGAGTTTCAGAGGTGAAGGCACCTAATTTCACTGTCTGAGAACGATTCTCAAGAAAGGAAGCGAACCAAGGAAGGTCAGGGTCTGCGACTCCTGCTACTTCTTTAAGCCGAATGAGTAGAGTTTTGTGGTCTACTGTGTCGAACGCTGCACTGAGGTCCAGCAGCACCAGGAGACATGATTCTCCGTCATCTGCGGCTTCGAGGACGTCATCCCATATTTTGAGAAGTGCCGTTTCTGTGCCATGGCCTGGGCGGAAGCCTGATTGTAGTGGATCCAAGAGTTTGTAAGTGTCCAAATGGCCTTGTAGCTGTTGTACTACCGCTTTCTCCATGATCTTGGAAATGGTGTTGAGGCTTGTTACCGGTCTGCGGTAATTTGGGTCCTTAGGGTCAAGATTGGGTTTCTTTAGGAGGGGTTTGATTATACCTTGCTTGAGGGAGTTCGGAACCAAACCTTCTTTGAATGATAGATTTACGATGTGTGTAATGGTAGGAGCTAAAATGTCGGTACATTCTTTCAGGAGTTTTGTGGGAATTATGTCATTTGACGATGTAGTGTCTCTGAGGCTTCTGATGATGTTTTTGGTGGTGTCAATGGTGATCGGGACCAACGAAAATTTTGCTAGTTGTATAATGTTCGTATTGATTTTCTCTGTTTGCTTTGGCTGTGTGAAGTTGGTTGTTTTTTTCTGTTGAATTATTTCCCGAATATTTTCGATTTTGTCGATAAAAAAATCCGATAGCTCATTGCAGAACTCTTGGGTTTCGTTTGCTGGAGGCTCTAGACAGGTAGGATTCATGGTCCGAGTGACTAGTTTGAAGAGTTCACGAGGCCGGTTTAGGGCTTTTTTTATGGTGTTTGAGAAATGTTCCTTTTTTGCTTTAAAAATTGCTTTGTGATATTTCTTAGTGAGTGCTTTGTAGTTTGTGTGGTTTTCCTCCGTTGGGTTTCTTCTCCAGGCTCCTTCAGCTCTTCTGCGTTCTTGCTTCAGTAGCGTAAGAGTGTCACTAAACCAGCCCGAGTTGTTTTTACGGATGTGTGCTCTGCATCTCGGAGCGACTGTGTCCGCTGTTTGTAGTAATATTTTGTTTAAGGAGTTGAGTGTTTGTTCCGTTGAGCGGTTATGCTTTAGCGTTCCTATTTTTTTTGATAGAGTGGTTTTGAAAAGTTTTGAGTGTAGTTTCTTCTGAGATCTTGTCCAGTATGTTTTTGTTGAGTCTTCCGGTTTTTGGGAGATGGTGCTGGTGGTAAATTTGAATTTGATAGCGTGTTGGTCCGTCCATGGTAACGGCATGTTGTCCAGTATGTTGATGTCCATATTTTGTTTGAAGATGAGGTCAAGAATGTGACCCGATCCATGCGTGGGTGCATTTATCAGTTGCTGCAACCCTAGTTCTTCCAATTGGTTGATACAGGCGGTGGCGATGGGGTCCTGAGTGGTGTTAGCCCAGAGGTTAAAGTCCCCGAGTAGTAAAAACTTTTTGGTTTTTAAAGTGTATGTCGAGAAGAATTCGGTGAAGGGTGTGAGGAGATTTGTCTTCGGTCCTGGTGGTCTGTAGCATAGCAGTATGTGAATGGTGTCATGGGGTGTTGTTTGGAGTTGCAGGGTGAGTGTTTCCATGAATGGCAATGAGTTCTGTAGGGTTGGTTTGGTAAGAGAGAGGTGCGATTTGAAGATAACTGCTAGGCCTCCTCCTCTTTGTCCTATTCTGTGCTCAGTTAGGATGCGGTAGTTCCCAGGTACTAGTTCCGTTAGGACGGTGTTACAATCCGGTGTTAGCCAACTTTCCGTGATAAAGAGGCAATCTATGTCGTTTTGCGTGATGAAATCGTGAATTTCCTGTCTGTGCTTGACTGCCGATCTGGTGTTAATCAAGGCACATGATAAATCTTGTAGATGAAGTGGTGTCTTTGTGGTTTTGATAGTTGATTGTCGATTGATCCTAAGCAGTTGTTCTTTTTGTAGGATTTTTTGGGTGGCGGTTGGAAGTGTTGGGGCGGTATTCCTTAGCCTGCGGAGGGTGTCCGCTGAGTATTTAAAGATGCACATGATGGGAGGAAAAGGTGATGGGGATGATGGATGGGGCCCAATGACCTAAACCGCCCTCCCGTTGGTCCAGAGGAAGGCAAAAACCACCAGCCGAGTCTGGCCAATTGCTGCAGCAGGGGAAAAATTCCTTCCTGACCCCCCCGAGGGGCGATCGGGTAAACCCTGGATCAACTCGCTACTAGTTGGTGGTGCCCCGATGTACTTACCCGGTCGGCACACGCGGGCCTGCTGGAGAGAGACTTGGGGAGGGTGTAGAGTGATGGCCGGAGCTAGGCCACAGCCGCGGTCTGTCCTGCAGTTCTAACAGTCTAGAAATGGGTGCCCGGATGGCGGCAGGTGGCAGTCGGCGGCTGTGGGTGAAGCGGTGGTGAGCTGGGGGATCTGAGCTTGGGGAGAGTGGGGTCCCGTGGAAGCCGCAGGTCGTCAGGTTAACGTTTGCTGGAGGAGCGAAACGCCAGAGTCCAAGGGGGTTCCTGTATGGCCAGAGCTCCTGCCACACACGTCCGTTACGCTTGACCGTATGTGTGGATTGCTCTGTGAAGCGATGAGGTCAGGGCTCCTGTCACACACGTCCGCTTCCCTGGACCGTGCGTGCGGATTGCTCTGCGAAGTGGTGAGCCTCGGGGGCCTATCGCACACGTCCGTTATGCTTGGCCGTGTGTGTGGGTCTGGGGAGATCGCGTAGTGGCGGCGGTCAATGCTGTAGGTTGGGGCAGCCTGAGTACGTCAGGGGGGGGGGGGGGGGCGATCAGTCATAAGTAGTAGAGTTATTGAAGAGTATTGTGAAGATAGTAATGGGGGTGGGGTGGGGAATTAGTAGGAATAGAGAGAAAAAATAATTATTTTTTTTTTGTCAGTGTTGGGGAAAGGCTCTGGGTGTATCAAGATGGCCGCTACTTACTGGGCCGAATATCCATTTCGTCCTCCCGGCTGCCTTTTGTGAGCGACCTAGTGGGAGCCACAGGCAAGTGACCCGTGAGTGGATGCGAACCGGTAGTTATCCCGGGTCAGAATATTCCAGGGGGCCGGGAGAGGAGTTTGAGGGCTGGGGCTGGGTGTCCCAAGATGGCCACCGCGGCCGGGTCTAGGCCGAAGCCGCTGTCTATCCTGCTGGGCAGGTAGCAGCTATTGCTGCTTCGGGGCCTGCTGACTCCTCTGGGGGGCTCCGCGAGTGGGTGAGTGCCGTAGGGTGGCTCCTTGGATGATCCGGATGCTGGAAGGGGGATCGAATGTGGCTAGGCCGCAGCCGCGGACTTTCCTGTCGGTGGCTGCGGGTGGAGGGGGGTTCCGCCGGCGGCGGATGAATGGCCTCGGTGGCGGGTGGAGGGCTCGGATGTAGCTCGGTGAGCTAGGCCAGGGGTGCAGCCGGTCTGTGAGGGAGGCGCCAGAGGGGGGGACCGTGGGATGAGTGATGTTAGGCCGCAGCCTCGGACTTGCCCGGCGGCGGCTGCGGGAGGAGGTGTCTGGCGGGGGGGGGCTCGTATGGATTGGGGTCCCGCTGGATGGAAGGGGGGGAGAGAACTGGGGGGACAAGGGTGAGAGCAAGGGGGGACAAGGGTGAGATCAGGGGAGAGAGCCAGGGGGAAAATAGGGGAGAGTAGGGGGGAGAGTCCTGGGGAGAGAAGCAATGCAGCCCTGGAAGTCAGGAGCTAGGTACACACGTCCTCTCTGTCTGGCAACAAAAAATCTCTGAGCCTGGAGCGTTCATCTGCTGGTCTCCCTGCAATTTCTTCTGGAAGTTTTATACACTGGGACCTTCCTGATGCTGGATCACCCACTGTACATATCTATGATATGCCCCTTCTCATCTTTGATTCTGTAATTGTTTTTAATCCTTTTTGGGGATATTAAAAAGTTTTAATTCTGCACTTAGAGGCGCCTTTTTTCTTTTATCTGTTTCTACCAGAGATTGCTTTCCTCTTTGAGTGCGGCCTGAAGTGTTTGAAGATTACATCCTCCGAATACCCTCTCCCAATGCAGACACTATTTGCTAGGTCATGACATTCGAAGCGCACTTGATACATGTTTATCTTAATGACATTAGCTCTATATTTGGGATCATTGTCCTGCTGCAGAATAAATTTGGGGGCAATCACACGCCTCCCTGATGGTATGGCATGATGGACAAGTGAAAAATGTAAAGCGCTTAGTGGAAAAAGTAAAGAAAACAGCAACTAGCATTAAAAGGTCAATAAACCAAACCTTCCCGGTAAAACTTTAAAAACATTGCTGTGCTCATATACAACACTAAATAAAACCACCAAAAAAACGCTGTCACAAAGCATAAATACAGTATATCCAGTGAAGAATCCAAGTGAATAAATAGTTACTGCCCTTTTAAATGACACGGGACAATAATGTGTAAATGGTATATGTGCAATTCAAAAGCAAAACAAATAAATAATATATGCCCCTTTAAATAATACGAAGCATTAGTGTGTAAGTAATATATCATTCAGTTCATCTATATATCACATGACCCACTACACATGTCAACACCCAAAGGAAATTCACATTGATGCGGCACCTGCCTAATGCTACAATAAAAGCACCTCTACACACCTGCAAAGACCCAAATGGGCCCTTTATTTGTACTTTCATTTTTTTTCAAACAGGATGGATTGATAATTATTCACATCTCTATTCGTCAAAAGAAAAGGCAGAGGTTCTCTTACAAAGTAATAGTTCTAAATATTTTGGACTTTCAGCTGTTGTCTTAAGATACTCTGTTTTTTGGACCTGTACATGCATCGTAAAAAGTGTCCAAATAAATCTTATGGGGAAAGTGTATTTTGCTACATACACAGAATATTTTTTGTCTTATTTTATTTACGGTACTTATTTATCAGGTAGCAGTACCATCAGCATCATTGACTGGACAGAAAGGTCCACAATGATGAAAAAGGTGTATTTATTTATTAATATATTTCTACAGACAGAATCATTCTGCGATGGTTTCACAAATTCGCAAAGTTTTAAGTCTGTATGAAAATGACAAATCAGAGTTTTACATTTTAATATATGATAACAACTAGGGATGCACCAATGCCACTTTTTAGACACCGAGTACGAGTACCGATACTTGATATCATGTACTTGCCGATACCAATTACTGATACCTATCGGAACTGCAGGCATGGTACAGGAGACCGTCAGGGGCTGCAGGCATGGTACAGGAGACCATCAGGGGCTGCAGGCATGACACTGGAGACCGTCAGGGGCTACAGGCATGGTACAAGAGACAGTTAGGGACTGCAGACATGGTAAAGGAGACAGTTAGGGACTGCAGGCATGGTACAGGAGACAGTTAGGGACTGCAGGCATGGTACAGGAGACAGTTAGGGACTGCAGGCATGGTACAGGAGACAGTTAGGGACTGCAGGCATGGTACAGGAGACAGTTAGGGACTGCAGGCATGGTACAGGAGACAGTTAGGGACTGCAGGCATGGTACAAGAGAGTTATTGAGCACTATATTTGATTGGCTGCTTCTGCTTGGCACACACGCACAATCAAAGTCATCATCATGTCCGATTGTGCGTGTGTGGCAGGTCTAAGCAGACGCAAGCAGCCATATAAATATGCATAGCAGCCATAGATATCATAAATAAAGTGTAATAAAGTGATTTGTACAACAGGCTGTTGCACAAATCACTTTATTACACTTTATTTATGATATCTATGGCTGCTGCTATGCATATTTATGTAATCCATATTTAGCACTATATTTAACTGTCTGCTTGCTTCTGCTTGGGCCTGCCACACACGCACAATTGCACATGATGATGACGACTTAAAGTCATCATCATGTGCGATTGTGCGTGTGTGCCAAGCAGATGCAGCCAATCAAATATAGTGCTCAATATGGATTATACATATGCATAGCAACAGCCATAGATATCATAAATAAAGTGTAATAAAGTGATTTGTGCAACAGCCTTTTGCACAAATCACTTTATTACACTTTATTTAATATCTATGCTTTTCTGCACAGTGGCACACACATGCACAACATCATCATCAAGACAGAGTCGTACCTGCTAGGCTGCTGCTGCTGGTGACGTCACAGACCCCCGCTCCTGGCCTGGGGGAGATGATGCCGGCCACGCAGAGGAGTCATTGCGCGCCTGCCGCTCCCGGCCTCCACACAGGCGAAGTGGGGGCTGTTAGTGCGTGGGGGGGCGAGAGCCGAGAAGTCGCCGCAGGAGGCCAGGGCTGGGGCCGCTGGTGGCCTTGTCAGGAATCCGGCCCCGCCCACGCGACATCACTTCCGGTATCGGTTAACGGTATCGGAGCATTTTCAGGAGTACCGATACTCGTGAAAATGCCTAGTATCGGCACCGATACCAGTATTGGTATCGGTGCATCCCTAATAACAACCTAGCATGATAAGAGGGCAAAAATGAGACAGAAGTCTTCCACTTTTTGATATATCAGGTCACCATAACATATACCAACTTGTCAAATCTTGGAAGAAATTATACTTCACTTCACTAGAATACTAAACATATGTTTGCTTTCAGTAATCTATCATATGTATCTAAACTGAAAAACAAAAGCTTAATTTTGTGCAGCTTACCATTCCTTAGATGTGGTGGCTGCATTTGTTTTCTCTGTTCATACTTACTTTGAACATCTAGTTCAATCAATAGAAAAAAACAAAAAACAAATAGAAAACCTGCATATACACAATCATATACCTACAGTTGATCCAGGGGAAGGCAATATCCCACTAATAAAGCATGATCCAATTTGCTCTAGCATGAGAAAAAATTCCTTCCTGGTTCCTTTCTTTTACCCACAATTATTTTACAGAGAAGCTTGGTTGGGATCACTTCCAGTGAAAATTCAGTTGCAGTGGCGTACCTATGGGGGGGACAGGGGGGTGGGCTGCCTCGGGTGCCACACATTGGGGGGTGTCAGGCCAGCTATCAGGGACGGACAAGGCAGGGCGGGTGCTCTGTAGCTGCGGCTGGCTCTCTATATTCGTGCGTGTCAGCAGTGCTGCTTCTCTGTGTTATTCAGCTCACAGTCAGGCTCAATTAACTACCACCTCTGGCTGCTTCCTACATGTGCACCCCTCGTGTGTACTATATTTTGGATTGCAGCGCCTCTCATGTCTCACAGGGACATGTAGAAAGAGGACCTGGGACTAGGAAACCAACCTTACAAGTGGGGGCTGTGAGTTCAAGTGAAGGTAGGAGGCTGTTTGTGTACAGGGGGCAGCTGAGTGTGTACAGGTAGGTGTGTGTGTGTTGGGGCAGCTGAGTGTTTACAGGTAGAGGTGTGTGTGTGGGGGCAGCTGAGTGTGTACAGTTGTATGTGGGGGGTGGGGAGCTGGGTGTACAGGTGTGTGTGCGTGGGAGGGTGGGGAGCTGAGTGTGTACAGGTGTGTGTGGTTGGGGGGGCAGCTGAGTGTGCACAGGTGTGTGTGTGGGGGGGTAGGGAGCTGGGTGTACAGGTGTGTGTGCATGGGGGGAAGGGAGCTGAGTGTGTATGGGTTAGTGTGTGTGTGTAGTTGGGGGGGGGGCAGCTGAGTGTGTACAGGTGTGTGTGTGTGTGGGGGCAGCTGAGTGTGTACAGGTGTGTGTGTGTGTGTGGGGGCAGCTGAGTGTGTACAGGTGTGTGTGTGTGGGGGGGCAGCTGGGTGTGTACAGGTGTGTGTGCGTGTGGGGGGGGGCTGAGTGTGTACAGGTGTGTGTGTGTGTGGGGGGGGTAGCTGAGTTTCTATGGGTGTGTCGGGGGGCTGAGTGCGTAAACGTGTGTTGGGGGACTGAGTGCGTAAAGGTGTGAGGGGGACTGAGTGCATAGAGGTGTGAGGGCGACTGAGTGCGTACAGGTGTGAGGGGGACTAAGTGCGTACAGGTGTGAGAGGGGCTGAGTGCATACAGGCATGATCAGTGAAGGGGGGTGCCAGATATAGGATCTGCACCAAATGCTCTAGGTACCTGTCCCCCCCCCCCGGTTTGGTTCGCACGAGAACTTGTAAAATTTTAAAGGCTTATATGCATGGTATTGTCATAAAAAGTGTTTGGGGACCCGGGTCCTGCCCCAGGGGACATGTATCAATGCAAAAAAAAAAGTTTTAAAAACTGCAGTTTTTTCAGGAGCAGTGATTTTAATAATGCTTAAAGTAAAATTATAAAAGTAAAATATTTCTTTAAATTTCGTGCCTGGGGAGTGTCTATAGTATGCCTGTAAAGTGGCAAATTTTTCCCATGTTTAGAACAGTCCTGCAGTAAAATGACATTTCTAAAGAAAGAAAAGTAATTTAAAACTGATCGCGGCTGTAATGAATTATCGGGTCTCCTCAAAACAGATAAAACTCATTGAAAAAAACAGCATGGGTCCCCCCCCCCAGTCCATTACCAGGCCCTTTGGGTCTGGTATGAATATTAAGGGGAACCCTGAACCAAAATTTAAAAAAATTGCTTGGGGGTCCCCCCAAATTCCATACCAGGCCCTTCAGGTCTGGTATGGATATTAAGAGGAACCCTGCGCCAAATTAAAAAAAATGGCGCTGGGGTCCCCCTCAAAATCCATACCAGACACTTCAGGTCTGGTATGGATTTTAAGGGGTACCCTGCACCACTATTAAAAAAAAATGGCGTAGGGGTCCCCCCAAAAATCCATACCTGACCCTTATCCGAACACGCAACCTGGCAGGCCGCAGGAAAAGAGGGGGGACGAGAGAGCGCCCCCCCCGCCTGAACCGTACCAGGGCATGTGGCCTGGTACGGTTCAGGCGGGGGGCGCTCTCTCGTCCCCCTCTCTTTTCCTGCGGCCTGTCAGGTTGTGTGCTCGGATAAGGGTCTGGTATGGATTTTTGGGGGACCCCTATGCCATTTTTTTAAAGTTTGGTGTATGGTTCCCCTTAAACCTGAAGGGTCTGGTATGGATTTTTAGGGGGACCCCTAGGCCAATTTTTTTTTAAAAATTGGCGCAGGGTTCCCCTTAATATCCATACCAGACCTGAAGGGCCTGGTGTGGAATTTGGGGGGACCCCACGCAATTTTGTTTTAATTTTGGTTCGGGGCTCCCTTTAATATTCATACCAGACCCAAAGGGCCTGGTAATGGACTGGGGGGAACCCATGCCGTTTTTTTTTCAATGAGTTTTATCTGTATTGCCGAGACCCGACAATTCATTACAGCCGCGAGTAGTTTTAAATGACTTTTTTTCCTTTAGAAATGTAATTTTGCTGTGGGACTGTTCTAAACACGGGAAAAATGCGCCACTTTACAGGCATACTATAGACACCCCAGACATGAAATTTAAAGGAATATTTCATTTTTACTGTTTCACTTTAAGCATTATTAAAATCACTGCTCCCGAAAAAAACGTCTGTTTTAAAAAAAAAAATGTTTTGCATTGATACATGTCCCCTGGGGCAGGACCCAGGTCCCCAAACACTTTTTATGACAATACCATGCATATAAGCCTTTAAAATGAGCACTTTTGATTTTTCATGTTAATCTCCCATAGACTTTTAAACGGTGTTCCACGGCTTTCGAATTTCCCACGAACACCGCATAATGTTCGCTATTCGGCGAACAGGTGAACTCCCGATGTTCGAGTCGAACTTACGTTCGACTCGAACATCGGGCTCATCCCTACCATTAGCAAATCACTGGCTGACTTTACCTGGAGGGGAGTGTTGCTTGTTATGCAGAAGTGCAGACTCTAGAAGACACCCCACTGGCAAAACATTACCTATTTCTGTGTCTTTTTGCAGTCTCTATGTATTTCCAGCAAAACAACATGAAATTAAATGGTTGCCATAGGGGAGGAAAGGGATCTTTGTAAATCTCATACATATTTACTCCCAGCTGTTACACAAGTGCTTGGAATATGTGATTTCTTGTGCATTTTACACATATTACAGTTTGATTCTAGATGTGTTTGCCATAACAGCTGGTGAATACTAATACTAATACAACACAAAACTATTCCTTGGGAGTTCACACATGAACTGGTGTCAAGCAAATACAATCTATAGACATTGTTGCTCTCACTGTGGCTCTGTATAAAAGTTTCTTAGCTTTACCACGGAGCCTGTGTGTTATATTAATGGAACAAATTGGGTGTTAAAAATAAATCCGTCACCAGGATGAATAGTCTTTGAAAGCAGAACATACAAAACTTAAAATAAATCATCGGATTTATTAAGTCTCCCCCATAAAGGAATTTTGTACAGGATAATATGAGGGCTCGTGTATTAAACTAAAATGAAATGTTTTATGAGGAAAATGACAATCATTTCTATGAACGAGTAACATTTTATGCACTTAGGATATGAGGTTCACTGATATCATCCACCCTAGAGCAGCATCATTGCAACTTTATATTTGGGGCATACAGTAGTTTACTGTTCATGACTGATTCTGGGTTTTCTCAGTGGGGAGTCTGAACTTCAACCAGATATTTAAAAAAAAAAAAGGTTTAATGCAGAAGTCTATTTCTTTAAAAAGAATTAGCGTATATACTCGAGTATAAGCCTAGTTTTTTAGCCCTTTTTTTAGGGCTGAAAATACCCCCCTCGGATAATACTCGAGTCAGTGTACCTGAAGGTCTGTGGGCGTCCATTGTTTAAAAGTTGTGGCTTCCCCCTGGTCCCGTCCCGTCCCATTCCGTGATAGGCATTTGACACCGTGATCGGCGGAACACTGAACACAGACGTCTTCTCATCCTCAGACTAAGTTTCCCAGCAGACACTGTGTTCAGTGTTCCGCCTATCACGGACATCCTCTTGTCCGAGGATGAAAGAACGTCCATGATTGGCGAATGAACCCAGTGTCAAACGCCTATCACGGAACGGGACGGGACCAGGGGGAAGCCGCAACTTTTAAAAAATGGACGCCCGCTGCCTGTCAAGAATTTCAGGTACGCTGCAATGGGCACAGTGAGGTTGGGCACAGTGAGGCGTGCAAATGGGCACAGTGAGGTTGGACACAGTGAGGCGTGCAAATGGGTACAGTGAGGTTGGACACAGTGAGGCGTGCAAATGGGTACAGTGAAGCTGCAAATGGGCATTGTTGATCCTCTTTTCCACTTACAGTAGCTGCTGCATTCTCACCCTAGGCTTATACTCGAGTCAATATGTTTTCCCAGTTTTATGTGGTAAAATTAGGTGCCTCAGCTTATACTCGGGTCGGCTTATACTCGTGTATATACGGTAAATGTATTTTATTTACAACTAGCAAATATACCTAAATCTTAAATATTAAAGTCAGCCTTTCTTATCCCTTGCACAACACCAGTGCTAGAAGCTATCAGGCTCCACTGTATGCACATATGGAAAAAAAAAAACATGCTGACATGGTTCTCTTATTATCCAATCAGCAGGCTGCAAATAGGGGATGACTCCAATGTATACATAAAGTGCATGTAAACCTTAACAATAAACAAATTTACTTTCAGTGATTTACATTTTGCCTTGGAAATATTTAATGTTATTTCACTTTGATAAGTGCAAAAAAAAAAATTTTAAATCGGAGCTGTCCTGTGCACTGTAAACACTTTGTGTGTTATCTCTTATACAAATGGGTTGGAGAGGTAACCAAAATAACATAGTTGACAATGGCATATGACAAAGTGATGTGGGCATATATTGATGGCCAAATTCATACAACAATAGTAATAATGTAGTAACAATTACAAATTGTTATGGTTAGAAAATGTAGTAATAGGATGCCTTTTTTTAAATCAAGTATGTGGCCACATGGATCGGCGAGGGGTCCCAACGATCAGTGATTTGGTTGTTTCTTCTAGTGTGGTGATGTTTCTTATAGGTGTAGATAGCAGGTGTGGAGATAAAAGTTTATTGTGTATTGTGTGTAAAACACATGGGTAGGAAGAATATTATAAATCCTAAAAGTGGATACAAAAGGAGGCGGTTCACACTGGGGCAACACGACTTCCAGCGCGACTTTAAAAGGCAACTTCAAGGCAACTTCAAGGCAACTTCAAGGCAACTTCGAGGCAACTTCGAGGCAACTTCGAGTTTCCTCCAGGACAGGCGACTTTGCCAGTGGCCAATCAAACAATAATCAGCTCTGTGGAAGGGAGGGGTTTGCCTGAGAAAACTATTTTCTCTTCCTGTAACGTTGCTTCAGTTAAGACACTGATCCGACTTTGGAGGCGACTTCCATTGAAATCAATGGGTACAAGTCGCCTAGAAGTCGTTTTCAAGTAGTACAGGAACCTTTTTTGAAGTCGGAGCGACTTCTGTAGTGTGCATAAAGACGACTCCATAGACTAACATTACAGCGCGACTTGGGGCGACTTGGGGCGTCTCGGGTCGACCTGAAGTCGGATCCTGAGTCGCCCTGGTTTGAACCGGATCTCAGGGAATAAGTGGAGTTGGAGAAGAAAAGATGAGGGGGAAAAGGTAGGAAACAACAGATTAGAAATAGAGAATAGGGAAAGAGAAAGGGAAAGGGTTACCTGGGGTCAATTTCTCATATGATTACATGGACAAGAATTAACAAGCCGTGAGAGTTGGGAATAGGGTATCCAGTAGAGCTGCATGATTCTGGCTAAAATGAGAACCACAAGTTTTTGGCTTAGAATAAAGATCACAATTTTCACGGTGTAACATCAGCTTTCAAATTATACAAAAAAAATTGGGCTAACTTTACTGTTTAGTTTCGTTTTTAAATCATTAAAGTGTATTTAAAAAAAAATGCGTTTGAAAGACCGCTGCGCAAATACAGTGTGACATAAAATATTGCAACAACCACCATTTTATTCTGTAGGGTATCTGCTAAAAAATATATATATATATATATAATGTTTGGGGGTTCTGAGTAATTTTCTAGCAAAAAATACAGATTTTAACTTGTAAGCAACAAGTGTCAAAAAAGGTTTAGTCTTTAAGTGGTTAAACTGACCTCATTTACAGACAGAAGTTCATCCCTTTGATCTAAAAGAACTATATGTTACAATGTTTCTCCTTAGTGATGTTGTGAGAAAATTGTCAGGCTGCCTGTTTTCTTTTTTACAGCTGTCGGCTTGAGCAGAGAACTCTCTGCACTGAATCAAGGAAATGTTTTTTTTTTTTAAGATTGAGAAGGGGGGTAGAATAGCGATCTCAATTCTTTAACGATTAATCATCCAGGGCTACCAAATGGGAAGAAATTTAGCGTGGTTCTTCCTGTGTTATCTCAGAGAAGCTACTTAAGCCTAGTACATACTGCTAGTATTTATTCATTCAACCCAGCGGGCTAAATGAAAAAACTGACAGCTCAGATCAGAGCAGCTGTACTAACAATCCAATGTCAGTACAGCGATCTCCTTTGCTGTTCTATTGTGTTCTGACAGGGGGACAGCCCCCTGCCAGAACATTCCGGTCAGCACTCTCAGCCATTGGCTGAAAGTGCTGATCGGCAGCCAGTAGGCAGATCTTTTTTGGTCATGCCCCTTTAACAGAAGCTGGCTGAACGAACTGGCTGCAGTACACAGGCCAAATGTCGTCCGGTTTCTATTGAACCAGCCGAAGCCATCTGACATTCGGCCCGTGTGTACATGTCTTTAGCCTTCCCAGTTCTTCTCTTGGACTACTAATTATTTAACCTATAAGTTGCAGGGATCTGGGAGTGGGAGTGGTTAAGTGATTTAGCATAAAAGAGACTGGTGGGGCAGCTGACCACTCAGTCTACAACAAAAGCTTTTCAGCACACAACAGAATTTAAGAGCTAAGTGCATTTCAGGCAGATCAACTGGTATTTTACTGTACTTGCAGGGTCTTTAAATAGATAAAACATAGGGGAAAGTATAATGTATTGCATCTGTTTTTTGTTTTTTTTGGGAGGGGGGTCATGTTTGCTTTGATAAATGCTTTACCACCAAAAGTGGGGTCACTCTTCTAGCTCTGCTGTCTGGCAGTGGTGTATAAAAAATAAAGCTATTGGATGAAATTGCAAATCCTTTGGTAAATAAGACAGTTCATACATCTGTATTTTAACTGTGTATTTATCTATATGCCTGGTATTCAGATTTGACAAAAAGCAAGGCTAGACCTCCCATAGATATGAATCAAAAGGGAGAGCTGAATCTTTCCTTTCTGCAAGCACAAGATAGTTTTGGGTAATACATTTACCTTAGGCTTAATGTACACAGGACTTTTTTCAACCTCTCCTGAACGATTTAACTTTACAGATAGTATTTGACATTTAAAAACGTCTGCTTTGCCACGTTTACATGCCACGTTTAGCCGCGTTTGCGTTTACAAGCATTTTTTTTTCAAATAGTCAAAAATTAAAAAATTAAAACCACCTGTAAATGAAACGTGGCTAAACACGAGTTACCGTGTTTACATGTGTTTACTATCGGTTACAGGCGTTTGCCATTTCAAATGCCTCTGAACATCCGTCCTGAATGCATTTTTGTGCATTTGCATTTTAGCAGCGTTTCTCTGTCTCTATTCAAAATCAATGGTTCCCTACGGGAGCCCACTGATTTGAATAGAAGTCGCACCAGAAGTCGGATCATGATGAGGATGAGATTGTGTGCTGAGGATCTTGAAGGGGAACTCCTTGCCAAAATAAAAACTGGTGTGGGGTTTCCCCCCAAGCCGATACAAGACCCTTTGGTCTGGTATGGATTTTAAGGGGAACCCCCACACCCAAAAAAAATGGCGTGGGGTCCCCCTCCAAGATCCATACCAAACGTATCTGATCATGCAGCCTGACAGGTCAGGAAAAGGAAGGGGGATGAGCGAGTGCCCTCCCATCCTGGACCATACCAGGCCACATGCCCTCAACACGGGGGGTGGGTGCTTTGGGGCAGGGGTATGTATGGCTTCACAAGGGGGCGGCACCTAGGGATGATGTCACTGGGTGGCTACGCCCCATGCCTACATAAGTAATAGCACACAGCTACCCTAGCATTACACCAGGAGAGAGCGTTGAGACAACATCTGAAGAAAAACAGAGGGAGAAGACTTCAGGGAGAGGAGACCCAGCAGAGGCAGAAGACAGCAGAGCGAGGAGAAGAACCAGAGAGGGGTAGAAGACAACGCAGAGAGGAGAAGAACCTCTCTGCACAGGCACCCACCCCCCCATGTTGAGGGCATGTGGCCTGATATGGTCCCCGCCCCTCGCCCCCCTTTCCTGACCTGCCGGGCTGCATGCTTGAATAAGGGTCTGGTATGGATCTTGGGGGGACCCCACGCCATTTTTGTGGACGTGGGGGTTGCCCTTAAAATCCGAAGGGTCTGGTATCATCTTGGGGGGGGGGGCGCACAAGTTTTTTTTTTTTTCATTTTGGCAAGGGGTTTCCTCTTCAAGATCCTCAGCACTCAAGCTGCACCGCAAGTCGGATCATTATGATCCGACTTATGGTGCGACTTCTACTCAAATCAATGGGCTCCCATAGGGTACCATTGATTTTGATTAGAGGCATGAGAAACACTTGATGAGCCTTAATGCGGCTGTGTCCAGCGTTATGCTGTGTTTAACAGCTTTTACCAGCATCAGGCGTTTTTACAGCTCCAATGCCGGTCATCAGAAGGCTCTGGTCATGTGTTTTTTTTTAAACTTAAAAACGCCTATGCTACCTACAGCTCCTAAAAGCCTGTGTGTGCATGAGGCCATAGACTAACATTGAAAGGCGTTTTTATGCTGCAAAAAAACAAACACCTGTCGCTCCTAAAAGCGGCTGTAAAAACGCCCCGTGTGCATGAGGCCTAAGGGTTGGAAAGCAGAAAACTATTGTACATTCCTTTTTATCTGCTAAACAGATTAAACATTACCACAGGAAATTGCTTCTCAAAATTGGTCCAAAGCAGTTCAATGTCACTACCTAGTACAAACTGCCATCTGCATTTTAGTATATGGGTCAGTCAGTGAAAAAAAAAAAATGCTAAAGATTGCTAATGTATTTGAGTATACATAGCATAATATTTTTAAAGAACTGTTCCCTTTAAGACAACATCATTACATGTTCCAAGCGGAATGAAAAAAAAAGAGAAAAAAGCTCACCAGCAATAAATTATTTTTTATATATTTTTAAACAACTTTAAACAGCACGGCTTGAAGGAATATACATTTAAAAATCAATTTTTATTTAAAGAAAACACTCAGTGCTAAGGTGTATATTGTAGTACTAAAGCAATTACTCAGCCACCACAGTTGTCTGAAATTTAATTGCAATGAAACATTATTTGTAGTTTTCATTCCTTTCATAAGCCGCAAGATTCAGCTAAAATTGATTACTTCAGAAACAACATTAAGCTCCTCAGCACGACTCGGTTGCATTATTTTCCCTTTCTTGCTGTTCTAATTGTGAAAAATGTGTTACTGAAAACATATTTCAAAAAAATTACATTCACCCATGTTTACTTTAAAAAGAAAACTTGATAACAACCTTGTGTTTTTAACAAATCAATTCATATATACTAGATTTATTTTAAAAAAATGCTGATCAATAGAATATGTTATATAACCCTATTGGAATTTTAAGGAAAAAAAACTATTAACCATTCTGTCAAAATACATACTTTTGTAAATATTTCATGCTTTTAACCACTTCATATTTATCTTTATTTGTTTCCATTATTGAGGCTTCTTCCTTTATGATGTCAGTCTGAGTAACCAGGCTTTCATCATTCCTTTATGAGTGTAAATTTTTCTCTTTATCTTTTTCTTTTGTTTTTTAACTCAATGGTCAATATTCCTCCTCTATACAGACATAGTGAAAATAATCAGCATGACACACTGGCAAGGTCACATAAAGACTCAAAGCTTCGACTAGGTGTCAAAGCTTCTGATTTGTCTTTGTGGTGAAAAAAAACCTCTATTGTTTGGGGATTTTTAAGGCAACAAAAAAAGAAAAAAAAAGGAAAATTATATATGTAAAAATATATATTTATTCACAAACATTACAAAATCGTTTTTATATAGATACAAAAATATGTTTATGACTATATCCATCTCCATAAAAATCTGCATTTATGAACAATTATGAATACAATGCCTAGATCGATGACTCAAGATTTTTGCAGAAATCACTCAGAAACAGGCTTTATCCGACGCGTTTCAAATCATAGTAAAACTACGTTCTTCCTCAGGGATGTTGCATTCATTTATCTAAAGACAGATTTATAGAGTTCTATTAATCACAATATTCTCAATCCCACCTCCAAGAGGTATCAAGAAAAAAGGGAAGAAAAAAAAGAAAGAACTTACTGAATCATATTCATTTAAAATACATATGTTCCATGTTCCAATTTATGTACCAGGGATGCATCTTTCTCCATCTACCCCTCCCAATGCTGCACCAACCATTGTATGTTCACAAAAGGAGTTAGGATTTAGCAACAAGGTGCAATCCAAATGGATGGCGTATTGTGGGAAAGAAGGGAGAAACCAGAATTGTCTAAAAAGAATAAAATAGAGATCAGGTAAGTATAAATGGGAAAAATTGTATATTCCCATTAAAAAAGGAAAACAAATCCATTTAGAATAAACGGAAAGTCCTATATGCTTACCAGTAATCACTAACAACCCAAAGACAAATCGGGATCCATAAGTTCTTGCAAGGTTCCTTTGTATGGGAGCTTGGTATATTAGATCCTCCGCCTGTGGCAGAGGCAATGGAATGACGCCAATAGACTCCCTGGTGTCCTTTTATACCCCCCTGTGAGTTGTGATTGGTTCCCACCGATCACATGACTCATAGGATGGATGTGTTCACTCTTACCTGTGAACGTTCCGCATCACAAGAAATGCGGACACGGCCATCTTGGATAAGGGAAAAAGGTTGGGAAAACTCAAACAGGCAGAAAAAACTGCACAGAGCCAATGGTGATATGGAGAAGTAATCACAGTGGGTCAGAATGGAAAGAAAGCCGGGATAATGATTTAGAGTAGTCCCCGAATATCTTTGGGGCGCTCTGAACCAGGGACAAAAAACCACCGGTGCCTAAAGGGGTGATGGGCCAAAAATTCCACCTTGGTGAATGGCCCCCCCCCGGCACCGGATGTGAACAAAAATCAAAGGATGGGACAGCTGAAGAGGAGGAGAAACACCGGATTGGACGCTAATTCCCCATAGAACATAAAAAAATCTCTGGGTTACACAGACAAATAATAATAATAAATCAATCAAATCCTATTTTAGGATTTGATTGATTTATTATTATTATTTTTGTAATGTGATTTTTTATATGGTTATGTGTGTTGTTTTTCAATTATATATGACCATTGATTAATGTATATGTAATACATATGTTCCGTGTAACCCAGAGACCTATGTAAGGTCATGATACAGCATCTCAATTGGATTTAAGTCCGGTGTTTGAATAGGCCACTCCAAAACCTAAATTTTGCTTTGTTTGAACCATTTGGAGGTGGACTTGCTGTTGTGTTTCGGATCATTGTCCTGCTGCAAAACCCAAGTGCACTTGAGCTTGAGGTCATGAACTGATGGGCAGACATTCTCCTTTAGGATTTTCTCGTAGATTTGAATATGAATATGATTCAGTAAGTTCTTTCTTTTTTTTTTTTTTCTTCCCTTTTTTCTTGATACCTCTTGGAGGTGGGATTGAGAATATTGTGATTAATAGAACTCTATAAATCTGTCTTTAGATAAATGAATGCAACATCCCTGAGGAAGAACGTCTTTTTACTATGATTTGAAACATGTCGGATGAAGCCTGTTTCTGAGTGATTTCTGCAAAAATCTTGAGTCACCGATCTAGGCATTGTATTCATAATTGTTCATAAATGCAGATTTTTATGGAGATGGATATAGTCATAAACATATTTTTGTATCTATATAAAAACGATTTTGTAATGTTTTTGAATAAATATATTTTTTTACATATATAATTTTCCTTTTTTTTTCTTTTTTTGTTGCCTTAAAAATCCCCAAACAACAGAGGTTTTTTTTCACCATATTTACCTGGGATGATGGCAACCATATGTGGGAATGCATGAGTTAACCTAATTTCAAACTGATTTGTCTTTGTATTCTCTGCTTTCTGTAGCGTTCTTGATGTAAGGAAAATGCACCAATAACAGAGGAAAATACATGTCAATTGGCCAATTCAACAGGAGTACAGGTCAGGGACGTGCGGTGAGGTCAGTGGGTAGTGAGGCACTGGCTAGTATCAGAGCCAGATACACACAGGTTACATACGCCGCGATCATTAGAACGAGAGCAATAATTCTAGCACTAGAACTCTAAACATGTAAAAAAATGTAAAGCGTCGCCTATGGAGATTTTTAAATACTGAAGTCTGTCGCCATTCCACAAGTGTGCGCAATTTTAAAGCATGACATGTTAGGTATCTATTTACTTGGCGTAACAATTGGCGTAACAATTGGCGTAACAATTGGCGTAAAAAACTTTATTGTTTTTTTTATTTTATTTATAAAACAGTTTCTTTCCAAAAAAAAAACGTGTTTGAAAAATTGCTGTGCAAATACCGTGTAACATAAAAAGTCCCAATGACCACCATTTTATTCCCTAGGGTGTCTACTAAAACAATATATATAATGTTTGGGGGTTCTAAGTAATTTTTTAGCAAAAAAAGTATGACTTTTACAAGTAGGAGAGAAGTGTCAGAGTTGGCCTGGGTGGCAAGTGGCATAAGTAAGTAATATACAAATAATTATTATATATTGTTTTTAAGGTAATTTACTACATTTGCAAAAACTGTACTCAAGCAGGTGGCTTAATGGACAAATTACTGAAGTTTGAAGTTATAACTTCAAACCAGTAATTTCACAGTAAATAGATAAATAATAAATTATTATGTTATAACATATAGCATAATAATACAGTTGTGTGAAAAAATATTTCCCCACCTTCCTGATTTTTTATATATTTTTTGCATATTTGGCACACTTAAATGATTCAGATCATTAAAAAAAAATGAATATTACACAAAGATAACCTGAGTAAATCCAGGATGCTATTTTTGTAATTATTATTTTATTTATTAAAGGGAAAAAGGCTGTTCAAACCTGCCTGGCCCTATGTGAAAAAGTAATTGCCCGATCCCATGCTGAATCATTATTGAAATGTAATTAACCACAATTTTTTGGAAAGCTGGGTTAAATTTCACTTGCTACACCCAAGCCTGATTACTGCCAGACCTGTTGAATCAAGAAATCACATAAATAGAAGCTGTCTGACAAAGTGAAGCACGCTAACAGATCACAAAAAGCCACACATCATGCCACAATCTAAAAAAAACAAGAACAGATTAGAAACAAAGTAATGTACATGTATTGGTCTAGGAAGGGTTTCAAAGCCATTTCTAAGGGTTTGGACCTCCAGTGAACCATGGGGAGAGCCATTATCCACAAATGGAGATAACTTGGAACAGTGGTGAACCTTCCCAGGAGTGAACCTTCCCAAGAGCATGACGACGGCTCATCCAGGAGGTCATAAAAGAACCCAGAACAACATCTAAAGAACTGCAGGCCTCACTTGCCTCGGGTAAGATCAGTGTTCATGATTCAACAATAAGTAAAACTGGGCAAAAATGACATCCATGGGAGAGTTCCAAGGCCAAAGCCACTGCTGACCAAAAATAACACAAAGGCTCATCTCACATTTACCAAAAAACATCTTGGTTATTCCCAAGACTTTTAGGCAAATATTCTGTGGACTGAGGAGGCAAAAATTTCACTTTTTGGAAGGTGTGCATCCCTTTACATCTGGCATAAAACTAATACAGCATTTCATAACAAGAACATCATACCAACATTCAGACATGGTGGTGGTAGCGTGATGGTCTGGGGCTGCTTTTCAGCTTCAGGACCTGGACGACTTACCATAATTGATGGAACCATGAATTCTGAGCTCTGCCAGAAAATCCTAAAGGAGAATGTCTGCCCATCAGTTCGTGACCTCAAGCTCAAGTGCACTTGGGTTTTGCAGCAGGACAATGATCCGAAACACAACAGCAAGTCCACCTCCAAATGGTTCAAACAAAGCAAAATTTAGGTTTTGGAGTGGCCTATTCAAACACCGGACTTAAATCCAATTGAGATGCTGTATCATGACCTTACATAGGCCGTTTGGGCTGGAAAGCCCTCCAATGTGGCTGAATTAAAACAATTCTGCAAAGAAGAGTGGGCTAAAATTGCTCCACAGCAATGTGAAGATTCATTGCTAGTTATCGCAAATGCTTGATTGCAGTCGTTGCAGCCAAGGGTGGCACAACCAGTTATTAGGTTTAGGGGGCAATTTGTTTTTCACATAAAGCCAGGCAGGTTTCGACAGCTTTTTTGCCCTAATAAATGAAGCCAACATTTAAAAACTCCATTTTGTATTTATTTGGGTTATCTTTGTGTAATAATAAAATTAGTTTGATGATCTGAGTCATTTAAGTGTGACAAATATGCAAAAAAAGTTAAAATCAGAAAGGGGGCAAATACTTTTTCACACAACTGTATATGATTTTGCTTGATTAAAACAGTACCCTTTCAGCAGTAGCAGATTCTCATGGGACAGCACAAAGTACTTATTACTAATTTAAATAAATAAAACACACACCAAGCTTTATTTTGGCTAATAATTGGCCACGACATTTATTAAGGGGTTACCCAAATATAAACAATCACCAGTAACATAAAATATAATCTTAAAATTTATAACCAATAAATTATTTAATTTATTAATAACACGTAGTCCATCCAGAACTGAACTGGATGACAAACCCCACCAGCTGAAAGCCGCTCAGCAACTGAGCGGCTGAAGCCCCCCAAACGCCGTGGCCTGCTCAATCATATTTTGTAGACCCAGGATGAAAATGTCCAAACCAACATCCGAAAGGTGTACAAAATCCATTCTATAAAAACCAGGAAGAAAACCTTCCAAATCTGAGTGGCGGTAAGCAAAACCACCTTGTGAAATCACTAAATTACGTATAGTTCTGTTTACCCGTTTCCTAATTTTATCTAAATAATGCAGATTACTGGACGCTGACCAAAGGAGTCTCGGTATCATCTCAGAGAAAACTATCACCGTAAAAGGGAAACAATAACTTGAAAGAAGATAAATTTCTCTTCATTTCACAAATCAAATCCCAAGTTTTAACCCTGCCCAGGTCATTAGCCCCGGCATGAATGATAAGAACATCCGGCGAAGGCCATTGTCCTGTCAAGAAAATCAACTGTTCCTTTAAATTCCCCCATCTTAAACCTCTTACACCCCACCATAAAACCTGAAAACGTCCTTTATCCAAACCAAGATTGGTTTCGAAATTCCTGATGGAAGTTCTCCTTTTGGCCCAAAAAATAAAGGAATGTCCTATTATCCAAACGACATGCTTGGAAAGACCTAGAAAAATCAAATAATAATACGATCAGGGCGGACATACAACTTAAATCTATCACTATCCCAACGCCCCAATTGTTTAAGACCTTCATTAGAAAAACCAAGAAGACTGGCCTCAGTAGCCACACCTATCCTAAAGGAATGCGAGGAAAAGTGAAAACCAGAAAGATTAAGTTTTTTAAGGCAAGAAGACAGGACAGATGAAAACTGGAATCTTGTCAGAGGAGACAAATTATTGTGAACAAAAAACGAACCTGGATAAACGGGGCGAATGGAAAGATATTGCGAGACTCTGAAAACTGGACAAATGCTCTGAACAGGAGCTCTGTGAAGGGTTATCCAGCGACCCTTCCCTAATTGGTCCATCTTAGATCTACGGAGAAAAATCTTAATCGAACCTTCGTTAACAGAAATATCCGAAAACTCTAAAAAAGATGTTGAAAGCTTATTAGGTGCTGTAAGCTCACCCACTCTAAAAGCACCAAAGAATGCTATAACAAAAACCGCTCTGAACAAAGAAATCTCATATGGAGAAAAACACACTAATTCCAACGTGGACATCAGTTTAAGCAATAATTCAGAAGAAATGGGCCATCTATTGTCAACAGCTGGCACAGACCTTCTGAAACCCTTCATTGCTTGCTTAACTGGAAAAAAGGAAGAGAGAGCAGGCAAACCAGACATTTTTAGAAAAAATGAAACACCGGCTAAAATCTTATGCACTGTAGCCGGGCTAAGATTATCCTTAATTAAGGAAGAAACAAAGCATAGAGCAAGAGCAGTATATGCATCCACCGAACCAACTGAACAATCAGCTTCTGTACAGAAGTTACACCACCTAGACCATGATTGAGAATATTCTTCCCAAGTCTTAGGGGCAACAGAATTCCTTATGTTCACCTCAATTAATTCCAGATCAGGTCCCAGAGAGAAACTGGGCATGACAATCCTTCTTGATCCACATCTGGAGCGAGTAACCGAAACCTCTGGAACTGCGAACGAGATAAAGAATCGGCAATCTCATTAGTAAGACCAGGAATATGTTTTGCCTTTAGCCAGATATTAAAAATCATGCATTGCAACACCAAAAAACGAAGTAACTTTATAACTAATTCGGATTTTGATGAAAGGCAATTAATAGCAAAAAACACACCTTTATTATCCGTGTGAAGGATTACCCGCCTATTCTCCAAATGTTTATGCCAAATAGTAATAGCCACCACCACCAGGAATAATTCCAGCAAGACTAGGTTATGGATAATATCTGGCGACCTCCAGGATTCCGGACATTTATCAGCGCACCAATGACCGTCCAAAAAAGCGCCAAAACCAACCGAACCTGATGCATCAGTAAACAAGCGGATATCTAGGTCTTCCACAAAATCACTCTGCCATACCATACTACCATTAAAATGTAACAGGAATTGGTCCCAAACCTTCAAATCCTCCTTAATAGGACGTGTAATAGAAACATGTGAAAGAGGATTTTTTAACTCTTTAGTGGCCAGAGCGAATCTACGAGAAAAAACTCTGGCCACTGGGATTACTCTAGACGCAAAAGCGAAAAGTCCCAGTAAATACTGTACCTCGCACAAAAGCACTTTTCTCCTAGTCAAAAAATTAGCAATGAGTACTCTCATTCTCAAAATTTTTGACATTGGAAGACGGAATTCCATAGCAACTGAATCAATTGTTATGGCCAGGAATTCAATCACTGTCACCGGACCCATTGTTTTTTCATGGGCTATAGGGATCCCGAATGATCTGCAGATGTTGAAAAAACAAACCATCATTTCAGAACAAACTTGAACTCCAGGTGGGCCAATAAACAAAAAATCGTCCAAATAATGGATGACTGCACCTAAAGGGGAATGTTGTGATAAAACCAACTGTATAAATGTTGAAAAAGCCTCAAAATAACTACATGACTTGGAAAACCCCATGGGCAAACACTTATCAAAATAAAAGTGATCTTCAAAATAAAAGCCCAGAGAGTTAAAACCTGTTGGATGAACCGGTAAAAGACGAAATGCAGATTTTATGTCTGCCTTTGCCATAAGAGATGCCTTGCCAAATTGTTTCAACAAAGCTAAAGCTTCATCAAAAGATGAATAAGACACAGAAGACTCCAAATCTGATATTTCGTCGTTCAAGGAATTACCATGAGGAAAGGATAAATGGTGGATTAAACGAAAAGAGCCTGTCTCTTTTTTGGGGACCAGGCCTAACGGAGATAAACGGGGGGGATGAAAAAGTACCGGCTATTCTATCTTCATGCAGCTCCTTCAAAAAGTTTTCCCTCACTATATCTGGGTTTAACAGAACCGAACGAAGATTTCTAACCGGGGTGCAACCTTGACCTAAAAAGGAAGGGACCAAAAAAAACAAATTTGAACCCTTCATATAGAAGGACCGCCATCTTGCGGTCTGGGTATTGATCTAGCCAAAACTGCATTTCTGACAGTCTCACTGGTGACCATGCCCTTTGCATTAGTGTCCCTTGACTGGACTGCAGCAGCTGATTTTTTGAAACAACGAGATGCTGAGTGTGCACCTGCGCAGAATGAGCATTCGTGCTTATACCTGCAATTGGATAAGAATCTACATTGGGAGTCATTAAATGCGAAACATACTCCTTTACGAAAATTAGCCTGAGAACTATTTGTAGTTTGAGGCCTCTGAGTGTATTGCTGCCTTTGTGGCAGCATCAAATTTAGCCACAAACCTACATCTTTGACCCCCCAACGGAGGGAAGGATGGACTGAAAGCTTCTGCCTGAAGCTCTCATCAAAGCTGAACCAGGAGATGCCTCCAAAATGACGGTAAGCCTCCGCCACTATATCTAGATGTTGGAATAATTCTGAGCACTTGTCAGGGAAACGCTCACCAATTACTGAGGAAAAAATACAAAAGGCTTGAAGCCAATTCTGAAAAGTCCTAGGAATTGTCCTTCTCCTATCTTCCTCAGACCTATCATCTAATCTTTTCTCAGATTTCAATAAGAATTCTTTAGAGGAAGGAAGCAATGATAGTATATCTATAAAATCCCCCCGCCAAATTTTTTCCTTCACAGCCACAGTCAAATGAAAACCCAGGGGGGACAGTTCACAAGGAAGGGCCTCTTTAACCACTTAACGACCGCCCACTGTAAATATACGTCGGCAGAATGGCACCGACAGGCAGAATCACGTATATGTACGTGATTGCCTTTGTATAGTTGGGGGGTCCGATCGGACCCCCCTTCTTTACAGTGAGCGGTCGTTTTACCTTCGGGAGCGATCCGGCATGAGGGGACGGCCGTTCGATTCCGGCCACCCCCTCTCGATCGCTCCCGGCGAATGAGAGCTTCCCCTGCCTGTGTACTGTTTACACAGGCTGGAGGAAGTGATGTCATCTCTCCTGCGGCGCTCACATATACCGAGCGTCGTACAGGAGAAGATGCAGGTTAGTGCACAAAACACTACACTGACACCAGGACACATAGGCACATAAATCGCCCCCCCAGGCCCCCCCCAGACACCCCCAGATCACCCCCCAGATCACCCCCCATCCCCCAGTCACAGTGTCACTGATTGCAGTGACCATTTATTTAGTGATCACTGCAATCAGTGACATTTGTGACTGTAAAAGTGTCAGTACATTCAGTTTTAGGTCCAGTGTAGCCCCCTAACCCCCCCTAATAAAGGTTTAACCCCCTGATCACCCCCCAGATAACCCTTTCACCCCCTAGCACCGCCGTCGCTAAGCGATCATTTTTCTGATCGATGTCTTAGCGTCGGTGATGCTGATCGGTAGCCAGTAATTTTTTTTAGGTTCGCCGCAGGTTTTTATAGCGTCGGGTACCCCCATATATTACCTAATAAAGGTTTAACCCACTTGATCGCCCCCCAGGTAACCCTTTCACCCCCTATCACCACTGTCACTAAGCGATAATTTTTCTGATCGATGTTTTAGCGTCGGCGATGCTGATCGGTAGCCAGTAAATTTTTTTAGGTTCGCCGCAGGTTTTTATAGCGTCGGGTACCCCCATATATTACCAAATATAGGTTTAACCCCCTTGATCGCCCCCCAGGTAACCCTTTCACCCCCTATCACCACTGTCACTAAGCGATAATTTTTCTGATCGATGTTTTAGCGTCGGCGATGCTGATCGGTAGCCAGTAATTTTTTTTAGGTTCACCGCAGGTTTTTATAGCGTCGGGTACCCCCATATATTACCTAATAAAGGTTTAACCCCCTTGATCACCCCCCAGGTAACCCTTTCACCCCTAGCACCGCCGTCACTAAGCGATCATTTTTCTGATCGATGTCTTAGCGTCGGTGATGCTGATCGGTAGCCAGTAATTTTTTTTAGGTTCGCCGCAGGTTTTTATAGCGTCGGGTACCCCCATATATTACCTAATAAAGGTTTAACCCCCCTTGATCGCCCCCCAGGTAACCCTTTCACCCCCTATCACCACTGTCACTAAGCGATAATTTTTCTGATCGCTGTCTTAGCGTCGGTGATGCAGATCGGTAGCCAGTAATTTTTTTTAGGTTCGCCGCTGGTTTTTATACCGTCAGGTACCCCCATATATTATCTAATAGGTTTAACCCCCTGATCGCCCCCCAGGTAACCCTTTCACCCCCTATCACCACTGTCGCTAAGCGATCGTTTTTATGATCGTTGTCTTAGTGTCGGTGATGCAGATCGGTAGCCAGTAATTTTTTTTTAGGTTCGCCGTCAGGTTTTTATATAGCGTCAGGTACCCCCATATATTACCTAATAAAGGTTTTAACCCCCTAATTGTCCCTAGTTAACCCTTTCACCAGTGATCATCATATAAGTGTTACGGGTGACGCTGGTTAGTTAGTTTGCTTTTTATAGTGTCAGGGCACCTGCCGTATATAACCCAATAAAGGTTTAAACCCCTGATCGCCCGGCGGGTGATATCAATTAGGTTTTAGCGTCAGAGAGGGTCTGCGTCACACCCCAGGCAGCGTCTGGTTAGTGCCAGTAACGCTAAAACCCACGCGTGAAGCATACACCCCCTTAGTGGTATAGTATCTGAACAGATCAATATCTGATCTGATCAGATCTATACTAGCGTCCCCAGCAGTTTAGGGTTCCCAAAAACGCAGTGTTAGTGGGATCAGCCCAGATACCTGCTAGCACCTGCGTTTTGCCCCTCCGTCCAGCCCAGGCCACCCAAGTGCAGTATCGATCGATCACTGTCACTTGCAAAACACAACACACATAACTGCAGCGTTCGCAGAGACAGGCCTGATCCCTGCGACTCCAGTGCTGTAGGAGGTGATTTCGCCACCACAGTTAAAAAAAAAAAAGCATATATGCCGAAGCATTGGGGCAGCAGGGGCGGAGGAGCGATTTTGCTCCTAATGCCGCGTACATACGGTCGAAATTCCGACGGAGGCTTGCCCGTGGAAAAGTCTGACCATGTGTACGCGGCATAACTTTTGCGGGAAGATGCCCCCATGCTTCGGCATATATAAATGGTGCATGTATGCCCATCATTAGAAGTGGGTGGATGAAGGGCGGTATTCTAATGGTGGGCATACCCACCGATCAATCTTTTTTTTTCGTTCAGCCAACAGGCTGCATGAAAAAAAAGATTACAATACATGTCCAACAAGGACCAGCAACGTACTGGTATGTTGCTGGACTTTGAATGTTTATACCAGAATGATGCCTGCGGGTTTAGGTATCATCTTGGTATCATTCTTTTCAGCCAGCGGCCGGCTTTCATGTAAAAGCAATCCTAGTGGCTAATTAGCCTCTGTACTGCTTTTACAAGCAGTGGGAGGGAATGCCCCCCCCCGGATATAAAAAGCGCCATTGGGAAATTGGGAAAGCATTTTATCACACCGATCTTGGTGTGGTCAGATGCTTTGAGGGCAGAGGAAAGATCTAGGGTCCAATAGACCCCAGTTTTTTCAAAAAAGAGTACCTGTCATGCTATCATAGGGGATATTTACATTCCCTGAGATAACAATAAAAATGATAAAAAATAAATAAATATGGAAGCAACAGTTTAAAAATAAAATAAAAAAGCAAAATTAATAATAAAAAAAAAAAAAAAAAAAAGCACCCCTGTCCTGCCCTGCTCTTGCCCAATGGCGAACGCAAGCGTCAGTCTGGCGTCATATGTAAACAGCAATTGCACCATGCATGTGAGGTATCACCACGAAGGTCAGATCGAGGGCAGTAATTTTAGCAGTAGACCTCCTCTGTAAATCTAACGGGGTAACCTGTAAAGGCTTTTAAAGGCTTTTAAAAATGTATGTAGTTTGTCGCCAATGCACGTTTGTGCGAAATTTTAAAGCATGTCGTGTTTGGTATCTATGTACTCGGCCTAAGATCATCTTTTTTATTTCATCAAACATTTGGGCAATATAGTGTGTTTTAGTGCATTAAAATTAAAAAAAGTGTATTTTTTCCCCAAAAAATGCGTTTGAAAAATCGCTGCGCAAATACTGTGTAGAAAAAAAAAATGCAACACCCACCATTTTATTCTGTAGGGCCTTTGCTTTAAAAATATATATAATGTTTGGGGGTTCAACATAATTTTCTTGCAAAAAAAAATATGTTTTCATGTAAACAAAAAGTGTCAAAAAGGGCTTTGTCTTCAAGTGGTTAGAAGAGTGGATGTAAGCTTCCTAATGTTGTGTATAAAATGCCAGAACAGTTCAAAACACCCCCAAATGACCCCATTTTGGAAAGTAGACACCCCAAGCTATATACTGAGAGGCATGTCGAGTCCATGGAATATTTTATATGTTGACACAAGTTGCGGAAAAAAGACAATTTTTTTTTTTTGCACAAAGTTGTCACTAAATGATATATTTCTCAAACATGCCATGGGCATATGTGGAATTACACCCCAAAATACATTCTGTTGCTTCTCCTGAGTACGGGGATACCACATGTGTGAGACTTTTTGGGAGCCTAGCCGCGTACGGGACCCCAAAATCCAATCACCGCCTTCAGGCTTTCTAAGGGTGTAAATTTTTGATTTCACTTCTCACTGCCTATCACAGTTTCGGAGGCCATGGAATGCCCAGATGGCACAAAACCCCCCCCCAAATGACCCCATTTTGGAAAGTAGACACCCCAAGCTATTTGCTGAGAGGTATTGTGAGTATTTTGCAGATCTCGCTTTTTGTCACAAAGTTTTGAAAATTGAAAAAAAAAAAGAAAAAAAAATATTTTCTTTCTTCATTTTCAAAAACAAATGAGAGCTGTAAAATACTCACCATGCCTCTCAGCAAACAGCTTGGGGTGTCTACTTTCCAAAATGGGGTCATTTGGGGGGGTATTGTGCTATTTTGGCATTTTATGGCCTTCGAAACTGTGATAGGTAGTGAGGAGTGAAATCAAAAATTTGTGCCTAGAAATCCTGAAGGCGGTGATTGGTTTTCGGGGTCCCGTACGCGGCTAGGCTCCTAAAAAGTCCCACACATGTGGTATCCCCGTACTCAGGAGAAGCAGCAAAATTTATTTTGGGGTGCAATTCCACATATAACCATGGCATGTGTGAGCAATATATCATTTAGTGACAACTTTTTGTAATTTTTTATTTTTTGTCATTATTCAATCACTTGGGACAAAAAAAAAATATTCAATGGGCTCAACAGGCCTCTCAGCAATTTCCTTGGGGTGTCTACTTTCTAAAATGGCTTCATTTTGGGGGGTTTTGTGCTATTTTGGCATTTTATGGCCTTCAAAACTGTGATAGGTAGTGAGGAGTGAAATCAAAAATTTACACCCTTAGAAATCCTGAAGGCGGTGCTTGGTTTCCGGGGTCCCGTACGTGGCTAGGCTCCTAAAAAGTCCCACACATGTGGTATCCCCATACTCAGGAGAAGCAGCAGAATGTATTTTGGGGTGCAATTCCACATATAACCATGGCATGTGTGAGCAATATATCATTTAGTGACAACTTTTTGTAATTTTTTTTCTTTTTGTCATTATTCAATCACTTGGGACAAAAAAAAAATATTCAATGGGCTCAACATGCCTCTCAGCAATTTCCTTGGGGTGTCTACTTTCTAAAATGGGGTCATTTGGGGGGGTTTTGTACTGCCCTGCCATTTTAGCACCTCAAGAAATGAGATAGGCAGTCATAAATTTAAAGCTGTGTAAATTCCAGAAAATGTACCCTAGTTTGTAACCGCTATAACTTTTGCGCAAACCAATAAATATACGCTTATTGACATTTTTTTTACTAAAGACATGTGGCTGAATACATTTTGGCCTAAATGTATGACTAAAATTTAGTTTATTCGATTTTTCTTATAACAAAAAGTAGAAAATATCATTTTTTTTCAAAATTTACGGTCTTTTTCCGTTTATATCGCAAAAAATTAAAATCGCAGAGGCAATCAAATACCATTAAAAGAAAGCTCTATTTGTGGGAAGAAAAGGACGCAAATTTCGTTTGGGTACAACATTGCATGTCTGCACAATTTACAGTTAAAGCAGCGCAGTGCAAAATTCTGAATTCACCTCTGGTCCTTTAGCTACCAAATGGTCCGGGGCTTAAGTGGTTAAGGCATGTTTCAGACACTAAAGATTTTACAGGTAAAGAGTTCAGTGAAGAAGAAGAAGGCAAAGAAAAAACTGTATTAAAGTCATTCACAGGTAATTTCTCAATCATAGAGACCCTTGTATTCAAAGGGTTAACACTGACAGGAATTGTGGGGTTACCCTGTGAAAAAACAGTATTATCAGACTTATGCACACCGCTAGAGCCACCGCTATTCCATACAGTACCAATATTGGATTCATTTATCTTAGCAACTGCAAGTACATTGGCTAAAGAACCAACTACTTTACCTAATTCAATTAAGTTTAAATCATTTCTCTCACCATGGCTGCGGTCCACGCTGACAGGCTGCCCAGACACTGTCACCTCACTAGAACAGCCCGCACCTGCTGGCTGAGGTGATCCACTTCTGGCTCTGTTACAGGAGCGTGACCTTCCCTGCTTCACATTCACCTTTTCAGGAGAAGAGGGAGAATCTTCACTTCTCAACCTCTTTCCACTGTTACCTTTCTGAACTCTTTTTTGAACAGCAGGGGGAGCAGCTTCCGGCTCAGACTGAGCCTGCTCTACCCCCGCAGACACCGCCAATGGAGGGCCAGCTTCATCCTCCAAACACCTCCGCAGCCACTCCGCCCCTCCATGGCTCTTGGCTTTAGCAATGAGGCGACGCAGCAGTTCTTCCATAATGGCAGGTAAATTCAGCAGCACGGTTCCTGCTTCTGCGGCGTCCCCTCAGGCTGTGACACAAAGCGGGAAAGCTGCCGGCTTTTAAAACCACTGCCCAGCTCAATCCCGCCCGAATCAGCCAATCAGGATCCGATGCTATGCCGTTCCGAATCCTGCCATCACCCAGAGCAACCCAATTCACCATAAACAAGGGGGGGGGGGGGGCCGGAAGATGGCAGGAACCACAGCAGCACTCTGTACTGTCCCATGTAGCCCCGCATGAACGCTAGGGGCTTGTTCATTCTCGCTCTTAGACCACATTCACACTGAGGCGCTTTTCAGGCACTTTCACGCTAAAAAAAGAGCCTGAAAAGCTTACGAAAACGTATTTCCATTAAAATCAATGAATGCTTTCACAATGGGGCAGTGCGCTGAAAAAAATGCCCCTCTCCATTAAAATTAATTGAAAGCGATTCAAAAGCGCCTGAAAAGCGCTTCAAAAGCGCTCAGTGTTTTACTGGCAGTTTTTCAAGCGCCTCAGTGTGAAAGAGGCCTTAACTGTGTGAGAGAAACATGGGAGTATGGGTAAATCTTTAACCCATAAACCCATGTTTTTTCCTTGCAGTTAAGAAGGCTGGGCTGGAAGGGAGTATGTGCCTTTTAGGCCCCATGCACACGAGACGCAGGTGCAAACTCTGCTGAACACACGTTTTTAAACGCTGAAACCGGCGTTTAAAAACGCGCGTTTTGCAGCGTTTGCGGCCGCGTTTATTGGCGTTTAGCGGCGTTTTACCGCGTTTGCGTTTATAAGCGTTTCATCATAAGACCCTCCCTAAGCTCAAAAAACAGTAAATTTTAACCATTTCAGCCAGTTTGTGAGACCAGAGTGATATCAGCAGCTGAGAGAGCAGCAGTGTACTTAGCGTATCACCTGCCACATCACCTGCCACGTCACCTGCCACGTCACCTGGCCACGTTACCTGCCATGTCACCTAGCCACGGCACCTGCCACAAGTTGTGGATTGTCCACTTGCCACGTCACCTGGCCACGTTACCTGCCACGTCACCTGGCCACGTCACCTGCCACAAGTTGTGGATTGTTCACTTGCCACGTCACCTGCCACGTCACCTGGCCACGTCACCTGCCACAAGTTGTGGATTGTCCACTTGCCACGTCACCTGGCCACGTCACCTGGCCATGTTACCTGCCACGTCACCTGGCCACGTTACCTGCCACATCACCTGGCCACGTCACCTGCCACAAGTTGTAGATTGTCCACTTGCCACGTCACCTGGCCATGTCACCTGGCCACGTCACCTGCCACAAGTTGTGGATTGTCCATTAGCCACGTCACCTGGCCACATCACGTGCCACGTCACCTGGCCACGTCACCTAGCCACGTCACCTGCCACAAGTTGTGGATTGTCCATTAGCCACATCACCTGGCCACATCACGTGCCACGTCACCTGGCCACGTCACCTAGCCACGTCACCTGCCACAAGTTGTGGATTGTCCACTTGCCACGTCACCTGGCCACGTTACCTGCCACGTCACCTGGCCACGTCACCTGCCACAAGTTGTGGATTGTTCACTTGCCACATCACCTGCCACGTCACCTGGCCACGTCACCTGCCATGTCACCTGGCCACGTCACCTGCCACAAGTTGTGGATTGTCCACTTGCCACGTCACCTGGCCACGTCACCTGGCCACGTTACCTGCCACGTCACTTGGCCACGTCACCTGCCACAAGTTGTGGATTGTCCACTTGCCACGTCACCTGGCCACGTCACCTGCCATGTCACCTGGCCACGTCACCTGCCACAAGTTGTGGATTGTCCACTTGCCACGTCACCTGGCCACGTCACCTGGCCACGTTACCTGCCACGTCACCTGCCACAAGTTGTGGATTGTCCACTTGCCACGTCACCTGACCACATCACGTGCCACGTCACCTGGCCACGTCACCTAGCCACGTCACCTGCCACAAGTTGTGGATTGTCCACTTGCCACGTCACCTGGCCACATCACGTGCCACGTCACCTGGCCACGTCACCTAGCCACGTCACCTGCCACAAGTTGTGGATTGTCCACTTGCCACGTCACCTAGCCACGTCACCTGCCACAAGTTGTGGATTGTCCACTTGCCACGTCACCTGGCCACATCACGTGCCACGTCACCTGACCACGTCACCTGCCACAAGTTGTGGATTGTTCACTTGCCACGTCACCTGGCCACGTCACCTGCCACGTCACCTGGCCACGTCACCTGCCACAAGTTGTGGATTGTCCACTTGCCACGTCACCTGGCCACGTTACCTGCCACGTCACCTGGCCACGTCACCTGCCACAAGTTGTGGATTGTTCACTTGCCACATCACCTGCCACGTCACCTGCCATGTCACCTGGCCACGTCACCTGCCACAAGTTGTGGATTGTCCACTTGCCACGTCACCTGGCCATGTTACCTGCCACGTCACCTGGCCACGTTACCTGCCACGTCACTTGGCCACGTCACCTGCCACAAGTTGTGGATTGTCCACTTGCCACGTCACCTGGCCACGTCACCTGGCCACGTTACCTGCCATGTCACCTGGCCACGTCACCTGCCACAAGTTGTGGATTGTCCACTTGCCACGTCACCTGGCCACGTCACCTGGCCACGTTACCTGCCACGTCACCTAGCCACGTCACCTGCCACAAGTTGTGGATTGTCCACTTGCCACGTCACCTGACCACATCACGTGCCACGTCACCTGGCCACGTCACCTAGCCACGTCACCTGCCACAAGTTGTGGATTGTCCACTTGCCACGTCACCTGGCCACATCACGTGCCACGTCACCTGGCCACGTCACCTAGCCACGTCACCTGCCACAAGTTGTGGATTGTCCACTTGCCACGTCACCTAGCCACGTCACCTGCCACAAGTTGTGGATTGTCCACTTGCCACGTCACCTGGCCACATCACGTGCCACGTCACCTGGCCACGTCACCTGCCACGTCACCTGGCCACGTCACCTGCCACAAGTTGTGGATTGTCCACGTGCCACGTCACCTGGCCATGTCACCTGCCACAAGTTGTGGATTGTCCACTGGCCACGTCACCTGCCACAAGTTGTGGATTGTCCACTGGCCACGTCACCTAGCCACGTCACCTGCCACAAGTTGTGGATTGTCCACTTGCCACGTCACCTGGTCACATCACGTGCCACGTCACCTGGCCACGTCACCTAGCCACGTCACCTGCCACAAGTTGTAGATTGTCCACTTGCCACGTCACCTAGCCACGTCACCTGCCACAAGTTGTGGATTGTCCACTTGCCACGTCACCTGGCCACATCACGTGCCACGTCACCTGGCCACGTCACCTGCCACGTCACCTGGCCACGTCACCTGCCACAAGTTGTGGATTGTCCACGTGCCACGTCACCTGGCCATGTCACCTGCCACAAGTTGTGGATTGTCCACTGGCCACGTCACCTGCCACAAGTTGTGGATTGTCCACTGGCCACGTCACCTGGCCACGTCACCTGGCCACGTCACCTGCCACAAGTTGTGGATTGTCCACTGGCCACATTACCTGCCACAAGCTGTGGATTGTCCACTTGCCACGTTACCTGCCACAAGTTGTGGATTGTCCACAATGCAATGCAAGCAATTACAGTTTTCTTTTATATTTTTTAATAGTTTTTCATCATTTGGCATAATTTTTGAGATTTCTAATGTTAAAAAATAGGTCACCTTTAAAAACGCTTATAAACGCAAACACGGAAAAACGCCGGTACCGCGTTTAGCAGCGTTTAGCGTCTGAAACGTGGAAAACTTTTGCGTCTGAACCCATTTTTTTGCTTCTGGAAAAACGAGGTTAAACACAACTGCTTGTAAGCGCCAAAAAACGAGAGTGTGTGCATGGACACATAGGATAACATTGAATGGGTTCAGGGGTAGTTGAAAAAAGCGTCCAACTGCCTCTGAACGTGCGTTCAACAGCAAATAACAGCGTCTCGTGTGCATGGGGCCTTAGACACATGCCCCCTTCTATGACACTGCAGTGAGAGGACAGCCTCCACTACAGCATTTGTATTGGACAGCTGGAGCCAATGGTACTTTACCATCCTCATCCTCAGTCTGCTGCAAACAGAGTGTTCCAGCTTGTATTTAAACTGGCCGCTCTGTATGTAGCTTCTGACAGGCTGCGCAAGGAGCCCCGTATCTCCATAATTATAGGTCTTAGGAGCCCCAAATTTTGACCAGTGGTGGAGTACGACTTTGGCTGGTGACGACCCTCGAAGCTTAATCATATTTTTCTTTTTTTTTTGTACATGGCAGGTAAGGCTCTGCCTCACCTGCCTCCCCTGACTGCACATCCCTGGTACAGATCGCTCAAGATAACCATAAATGCCATTAATTTGGTTGATACAAGCATAAAACACACGCATGGTGGTTTTATACATTTTTCTCTATTTTTTATGGTCAAGACTAACAACTGTTTAAAATATTTTCTTTTTAGTCAATTGAAAGTGATATATTGCATTTTCATTGGCAGCCAGTGGAGCTCTAGGGTCTTCTACAGGTTTTTTTACCTGTCTTTGTTAAGTTGCTCTATTACTGAACAATGGAAAGAATGCAGCTTCACTGCATCATGCAGTCCTTAAAAATACACATATTACAGAGGGGGAGATTTACTAAATCTGGTGCAGCTGTGCATGGTAGCCAATCAGCTTCTAATTTCAGCTTGTTCAGTAAAGCTTTGACAATAAAACCTGGAAGCTGATTGGTTTCTATGCAGAGCTGCACCCGATTTTGCACGCTCCCGTTTTAGTAAATACTCCCCATAAAGTACATGGCTTCATCTGGACCTCACTCCCTCAGGAGTACAAAAATGCCTTATTGGTGCTGGAAGATGGAGTGTGTCAGTGATCTATGCATTGTATGGTTGTGGAATATGGTAGTTGGAACAAGCCCCTTGGCAGTCTACAATAGCATCTGGCAGTCTCAGGCAAGCACATATATGCTGTGATGTTTGCAGAATTCAATAGCTCAAATCAAATTTACAAACACGATGGGATGAGTCAACAGAGTGATTCCACTCCCTCTCAACATGTTCAGATGGTAGAGTTTAAATGAGAGTCTGAAGGGTAAAATGCTTCTGCCATGCTCTATCTTTAAGTAAAAATTTTAATTCTTTAAATAAAAATTGTATATACATAGTTATTAATACTGATTGAATATTTAAAATATGTAAACTTAATGGTTGTAAACACTTACATATTCCCAGTGAAGTGAACAGCCTCATATGATGCACAGTGATAAAACAAATCCTCCTGCATGGGGTTTACTTGTTTATCTGCAGTCTTCTCTTCTCTACACCCCTTCAAAGTGTTAAAAATCTTTCTTCATCTGTCAGCAGCATAGAGGAGGTAGCTGAGAGACTGCAGTTACACTGTGTGAGAGCTGATTGGAAGAAAGGAACACACACCAATCCAAATAGCAGATGAACTGTGTTCTGAATAGACAAGCTCCGCTCTGAGCTCTCCCTCCCCCTCCCTCCTAACACAAATTTCTCATGTGTCCGGAAAACTTCTCAGAAATGACTCATGCTAATAACAGGAATGAAGCACCAGAGAGAAACAACACTTAGAGCTTTGGAAAGATAAGTAAACACTACAGATATATCTGCTTTGTTCAGATTCCATGATTCAGGTTTAAAATAAAAAAAATTAAAATAACATTGATTCTAAACTATTATAGATTTCGAAAAATGAAATAAAAAATATGTGGATTGGTGAATAGTGTGTAATCATATCCCTGCCCCAAGTGCTCCAACCTGCAGTTGTAAAGCTGTGTGTTCCGCCTTTTGACTGCTATGCACTGTTTGCCATTTCGGTAGAAGTCTACAGGAAAATCCCTGACACTCAATAGTCATATTTTTTTTAACTAATTTTGAAAAATATTCAAGCACAAACACGTATTATAAAGATCATTTAGTTCTGAGATTAAATAAAAGTGATGCAAAGCGGTTTTACCGAAAACTACTGTAAAAATCAAAATGTGAAATTTAAGGTCCATATAACGTTTTCTAGGATTAACCTGTTTATACATGTAAAGACCCCTTTGAACTGTCCAGAGCTGCTTGGAATTGTTTTTTGAACGGAGTTTTAACCATAGAAGCAGTTTGCTAGTGGAATTAAAATTCTTCTGCTTCTGTTCTAGTCTGATAACCAGTGTAAAGAAAACTTAATGAGTATAAGTATTTAGGCATATTTGAGAGCTGAATAAATATTTGTAATAATAATCTCAGAGCATTTCAGACTGGTACAAAATGTTCTTTTGCATCCAAGCTAATTCTATTAACATAGCAAAAGTTTTTATTAGAAGAAACACTCCATGCAAAAAAAATGAAAATTGTATACTCACCTTTCTGTAATTTTCCTTTCCTGGCGCATCTTATGGCAGCACACACTGGGTTAGGACTCTGTCCCCACAACCTGATAGGACTGGTTAGCTATAAGAATTGAAGAGAGTCCCACCACAGCATTCTCCCTATCTATCACCTTAAATGGGTGGGAGTCTGTGTGCTGCCATAAAATGCGCCAGGAAAGGAAAATTTTCACAAGATACAGAAGAATTTGCTTGAACAAGTTTTCATCCAAATTCAACAGTTGTCCATTGCGTGGGATCCGCTCTGTAATATGACATGAACGTTGTTCTTGACGACCAAGTTGTCAGGGAAGGCATGGCCGTGCAATAGGAATCGCACGGCAGACACGCACATTCACGGCGTGTCGGCGCGTGCACACGTGCGCGCGCATGCGCCTGTCACCAACATTGGCGCCAAAGGGGCTATTTAAACTGAGTGCACCAAAGACTCTTTGATGTTTGGTCTGCAGCTTCTGTGTGTCCTGAAACCCGTTATCTGTGCTGACTTCTGATCCTTGACCCGGCTTGCTCTCACTAACCTTGTCTGCTTGATACCCTGACTTCGGCTTGTTTTGGACTTCTCTTCTGCCTGCTGCTCTTCCTGATCCGCCAGTACGTCTCCGACCTGGCCTGCCTGACTCTGCACCTGTTCCTCCAGCCTGCTGCAGTTCTGCTCTGCAAATCGCACCAGTTCCTGCTTCCATCTGCGATCCAGTCTGCCACCGTTCTGGTCTACCCAGCCTACCGGTTTGCCTGCTGCATCTCCAGGTCCACACCGATACTGGACTAATCCGAGGCACTCCTGCATCACCGTGCTTCCGTGGCTGCTGTCTCAACCTCAGGGGCCCGCAAGCCGGTGCGGCAAGAGAGGCTCTCCTCTACAGGTCAGGCTCACGATCCAGGTACGTGACACAAGTTGCCACTTTGCATATTGTTTCTAGAGAGACCCTACAATATGCTTCCCATGATGTTGCCACTGCCCTAGTAGAATGAGCACTTAAGCCTTCAGGTATTGGAAGCTGTTGTGCAATGTATGCTTTTTTGATGGTTTTAATTAGCCATGAGGCTATTGTACGCAAAGATACTGTTGACCCCTTCTACGGCCATGAGGAATAATCTGAATGTTTTCTGTCTTCCTGAATGGGCTGGTAGCCGTTAGGTATAAAGCAATAGTTGTTTTGACATCCAAGGGATGTGGGTCCCCTTGACTAGAAAGGAATACTGGTAGGTTGATTTCTTGATTAAAGTGGAAAGCGGATGTTACTTTAAGAAATAAGTTGATCCGAGGGTCTTAGAACCACTTTACCTGAGTAGAAGATCAGATGAGGTTCTTTCACCAGTAAGGCTTGCAACTCTGATACCCTTTTGCCTGAGGTTATGGCAATAAGAAAGGTTATTTTAAGCGTAGAATACTAAAGGGATGCCGCCTACATGTAATGAAAGGGAGAATTTGACAATGCTTCTAACACTCTGGAGAGATTCCAGGCAGGAAAAGTTGGTTTCCTTGGTTGTTTTATCTTCAATAAAATATGCCCTTTGAATGATAAGGGGATTTAAAGTCCATTTGATTCCCATCATAGCAGATAAAGCAGAGACTTGAACCTCTAGCGTAGTAGAGCCTAGGCCCGATTTCAGGAATTCTAGAATTTGTGATACTGTGGGTTCTAACAGATCCCAGGATTGCTGCTGTGCGAATGAAGTGAATTTCTCCCATACTTTCTTGTAAGTATTATTAGTTGAATTCTTTCTGGCTTGCTGTAAGTAAGTTACCACCTTGAGGCACATGTGGGCACAGTGACTGCATTTGATGGCACAGCGGCTGCGTTTGATGGCACAGTAACTGCGTTTGATGGGCACAGTGGCTGCAATTGATGGCACAGTGGCTGCGTTTGATGGGGCACAGTGGCTATATTTGATGGGGCACAGTGGCTGTGTTTGATGGCAGCAATAATCGCAAGAGAATCCAGCAGCCTGGTTTTATCCAAGTTGATCAATCGATCAACTTGGTACATTTAGCCTGCCCATTAATGGTTTGAATCTCGGCCGGTTCCTGCTGAACCTGCTGAGATTCGAACTGTGTATAGCCGGCCTTAGAGTAGGTCTTACTTACCTCCAGTTTGTTTTCTATGAACTGGAGGAAATTATTTCTGAATTTGGTGCCTTACTGTAAGGCTGCATTCACACTTCTACCCACGATTTGAAAGCGCCGATGTGTGAATGACAAATCGCGGGACTCACATTTGAGATGGCATTCATTTGAATGACACCTCAAATCGCGGTGCGGGTCTGGGACAATAAATCACGCTGCAATCACGGCAACCCGCATCGCGGGAAGCATGTTGCTCAAAAGTAGCTCCTGAACTTTTATCGCACAAAAATCGTGTCAGACCCACGCCACGATTTGAGGTGTCATTCAAATGAATGGCATCTCAAATGCGAGTCCTACGATTTGTCATTAACACATCAGCGCTTTCAAATCGCAGGCAGATTAGCGACAAATCTGCCCGCGATTCATAAAGCTAAAGTGTGAATGCAGCCTAATAGTATCACTTTGTTAAAGCAAAGAACTACCTGAATTTGCTGCAAGTAACTATAAGACTGTTGCTATATTTGATTTTTTTTTTCTGAAAACCAGTGGTTTATAATAGTTTTTCCATTCACTAAAACCAAGACAATCAGCTGACATATAAAATGCTACAGTCTACGTCTATGTCGTAGTTGTTGTGGAAAAAATCTATAATTTCCAAATTGCATTTGCCTCTTTCTGCTAAGAGTCTGATTACCATTAGATACATATGTATTTTATATAAAGTTACGAATACCAGAAATATCATTTTCTTCAGTTAATGTTGCCATGCTCACTACTGGCTGCTTCTGAAGCATGTTTTCAAGTTCAGAAACAATTAAAAATAGGCCAGTATAAAAATAAAATCATATTTTAATTAACTCTACAATACATAGACTATTATATTCTCATAAAAAACAATGTGCTCAAGTCAGCAAATATTGAGGACATATAATATTGCTAAAGTAGACAGTGGGACTGTACGGTGCTCAATATTTTAAGAATAAATATAACAAAATAAAAATGGTTAAAAAATATATTTTATTGTTACAAATAACAATATAAAACTAAGGCATAAAATAGTGACTCTATATAGTTAAAACCAAAGTGAATATGTAAAATGCTAGACACCAGAAGCCAGCAGCACATGTGAAATGGAGTCACAGATCTAGCAGAACACTGCAGCAAGGAGGAAAGTCTGCCTGATGTTGCTCGGGGGAGCCTGATGAAGGATGTAGTTGCTGCTGAACAAAGAGAAGCACAACTGCTTTATAGATTCATGACTGACATTTGAAGTGGTTGTGGGCCTCGGGCTTGAGATGGGCGGGGGGTGTCCCTGTGTGGTGTGTACTTGTCTTGGTCTGGACGATGTGTGTCATTTCTGTCTGTTACCCTGTTCTTCTGTGTTGATCACTTGTGGTGGGTTTTCCTGGTGCCAGGGGAGTGGGGTTTAAAGGGGGAGGGATCTCTGGCACACAACCTGTGATTGGCGGCCTCGGCTCTGTTCTTGTGTGTTGAGAGGCTGAGACAAGTGTCAGTCCAGAATCCGTGGTCGGGATGACGCCGTGCCTGGACTGAAATCGGTGACGTCAGCAGAGAGCGGACTTCAGCCCACTCTCTGCTGAAAACGGGTCACAGAAGTGCCAAACGAATGGCACTCCTGTGATCCATAGGACAAGTACAGCCAAACGAGCTTTGGCTGGACTTCTCCTTTAACTGCAGCAAAGAAAAGTCAACTCACTAGGCTGGCTTTGCTTTGTGGCAGGCCTGTGTAAATTTCAGGACTGGATAGACAGAAATTCAAATCCTTTGTGTGTAACCTGTATATTTAGTCATTTGTCTGGAGTTCCGCTGTAAATGTTACCACAGTAACTCTGCTGGTGTTCTTTTTAAACTATTTCCATTATAAAACTATTTCCTTTGTATTAACAGACTATAAAAAGTATGCCCACTGTTCACCATGTAAATAAGGAAAGTTAAAGCACCCTTTATCATAAAACATTCAAGTGAGCACCTGCAAATGGCTGTTGAACTAGAGTAGTCTGAAAATGGGGAGCATTTTACCATCTGCTCACCATGCATAATGAAGTCTGAAAAGGAGATGTAGAGAAGGACTGGCACTTAGAGGCTTTCTGGCCTCTAATGGGGATTGCTAGCGGATTGCTAAAACGCATTTCCCTCTCTTAGAGCTACATTTTCTATTTCTCACCATTAGACGGCTCCCTTTATTGTGGAGCCCATTACACCTTCCTGATTACTGCATATCTACCAAGAACAGCATCAGCATGGAACTTTCCTAAAATAATGTAATCAAATACAACTTCCAAAATGTGCTCTTGAGATCACTGCTATTTGTAGGAAATTGAAGTCATTTTCATTACAGAAATAGCCGACATAGAAAAAGATTTCAATGAGTGGCTAACAAATGAAGATAATGTAAGCTGAAGAGGTTTCACATCTACATTTATTACAATGCTGACATTGAAACAAAACAACAATAAGATTAAACTTCATACCAACTCTGAAAATGCTAGTCACAAAATATGCATCTTTGCAGATGGAAAAAAGATATTATTATAAAATTATAAACCTGTATATCTGATATAAATAGATACCGTATTTATCGGCGTATAACACGCACCCCAATTTTAAGAGGGAAGTTTAAGGAAAAAATGTTTTCACAGCCCCTTTTACAGTACACAGTCCCCCTCCTGCTGCCCAGTACACAGCCCCCTCCCCAGTACACACCACCCCAACCCCTGCACAGTACACAGCCCCCCATCCATTATACAGCCCCCCTCCCCAGTACAAAGCCCCCAAATCCAGTATACAGCCCCCTCCCCAGTACACAGCCCCCCATCCATTATGCAGCCTCCCTCCCCAGTACACAGCCCCCCATCCATTATACATCCCCCCATCCAGTACACAGCCCCCCATCCATTATACATCCCCCCTATCCAGTACACAGCCCCCCATCCATTATACATCCCCCCTATCCAGTACACAGCCCCCCATCCATTATACATCCCCCCTATCCAGTACACAGCCCCCCATCCATTATACATCCCCCTATCCAGTACACAGCCCTCCATTATACATCCCCCTATCCAGTACACAGCCCCCCATCCATTATACATCCCCCCATCTAGTACACAGCCCCCCGCCCATTATACAGCCCCCTCCCCAGTATACAGCCCCCATCCATTATACAGCCCCCCTCCCCAGTATACAGCCCCCCATCCATTATACAGCCCCCCTCCCCAGTATACAGCCCCCATCCATTATACATCCCCCATCCAGTACACAGCCCCCCTGCACTCCCAGGAGACACCCAGTCTCCTGGGACAGCGCTGCCAGCATTCTCTACAGTTAAGAAAAAAAACACTGTCAGCCCCTTCCACACTGCTCCTCCTGTGTCACGCCTATTGCAAAACAAAGCTTCCATATACCTCAATAGTGCAGTTTTTTTTCACTGACCTGGTCACATGACTGCTCTCCTCTGATGTTACATAGATGGTCATGTGACCGCTCTCCTCCTCCAATCAAAGCTACACTCGGAGGAGGAGGAGAGCAGCCAGAAAAAATGGAGCTGTTGAGACAAGCTTTGTTTTACAATGACACAGGAGGAACGGTGTAGAAGGGGCTGGCAAGTGATTTTTTTCCTAACTTCAGACTATGCAGGGAGCGCTGTCCCAGGGCCAGGAGAGGCGGGATGGCCGGCCTGACACCCCCCCCCCCATGGGTGGCTCCTGGGGCGGACCGCCCGATCCGCGCCCCCTGTTGGTAAAACATGATATCGGGGTATAACACACAGGCACTGTTTACCCTCTGTTTTCAGGGGGAAAAAGTGCGTGTTATACGCCGATAAATACGGCACTTAATCCAAAAAATAATATAAGCTTCATGGAAAAAGGAGGTACTTTTACACAAATCTTTCAAAACCAAATTGTCTTTAGATTGTGAAAATGAAATGCAGTACATATATGTGCATTCTGACAAAAATGGTACAAAATACCTGAACAATAATGCCAACAACACAGGGATAATGACCCCAAAGGGGACAGAAGAGGCAATACATCAATACGAATTAGAACGCTAAGATGGTAAGAGGTCAGAATACCTAGTCAAAAATGTTGAAAGTAAATTCTTCACGCCAGACAGAAGCAAAAAATACAATCGTTTTGATCTTCTTGAATAATAAAATGGAAAGGATTGTTTAGGAAGTCCCTTTTACCACATGGTTGATTGCAAATTTCAAGAAAATTGTCAGAGATTGCACAGATTGTAAAATATGTGGCCTTTTTAGCTGTTTGTAAATCCAAATAAGATGTGTGGGTAGCCTCCAGCCATATAGAGCTATTGTTTGGTCAAATAAAACAAACCTAAATGGTGGCTTAAAAAAGAAAAATTATAGAAAGGAAATGTTAAAACGAAGCATATAATCCTTAAAATTAGTGTGTTTTAAAGGATAACAGAATCTCACCAAATGGCACCGCACTGCACCATAACACTGGCCTGAAAAGACCTATGAAAATGTAACTACAACAAGGAATTCTGGGAGCTTCTCATGCTGGATTAATCATTACCACCTGTTGACTGGGGTAACACCTATCAAGCGTTAGATAAATTGCAAATACAGTTTATATTTTTGAGGGAACTGGTATATGGAAATACCTGGTGTCCAGCAGAACAAGGTTTTGTGGCACTCCTATTAAAACATAAACTTAATACTGGTAGGCATATAAACTTATTTTAACAGGAGGAAAACTAAGTATAATAGGGTGATAGGGTGTTACGATATCTTTTATGTTAACTCCTTTTCTATTGCTTTCTGAACTTGAAGTAAACTCCAGCTACAAAAACGTTAATTTAACCACTTCAATACAGGGCTTTTTATACCACTTCCATACTGGGCCTATTCTGGCACTTCTCTCCTACATGTACAAATCATCATTCTTTTGCTAGAAAATTACTCAGAACCCCCAAACATTATATATGTGTTTTTAGCAGACACCCTAGGGAATAAAATGAGGGTCATTACAACTTTTTATCTTGCACAGTATTTGCACAATCATTTTTCAAACGCCTTTTTTTTTTTTTTTTTTAAATGGTTTCATGAATTAAAAAAATAACAAAACAGTAAAGTTAGCCCAATTTTTTTGTAAAATATGAAAGATAATGTTTCGCCGAGTAAATAGATACCTAACATGTCACACTTTAAAATTGCGCACACTCATGGAATGGCGCCAAACTTTGGTACTTAATAATCTCTATAGGCGACGCTTTGAAATTTTTTACAGGTTACCAGTTTAGAGTTACAGAGGAGGTCTAGTGCTAGAATTGTTGCTCTCGCTCTAACGCACGTGGCGATATCTCACATATGTGGTTTGAATGGCGTTTACATATGTGGGTGGGACTTACATGTGCGTTCGCTTCTGAGCACGAGATACCGGGGACAGGGGCGTTTTAAATTTTTTTTATTATTATTTTTTTTTTATTTTGACACTTTAAAAATAAAAAATTTTTTGATCACTTTTATTCCTATTACAAGGAATGTAAACATCCCGTGTAATAGGAATGGTGTGTGGCAGGTCCTCTTTATGGAGAGATGCGGGGTCAATAAGACCCCACATGTCTCCTCCAGGCTGGAAAGCATGAGATCGTGAAAAAAAAATTCACCGATCTCATGCTTACTAGACGCAATCGCGGCTTTGTTTACTTCTGGCAACCCGGGCGTGACGTCATAATGTCGCGCCCGGGCCTCCGATGGTCACCAGTCATTTCTATGCTCATCATTTGACAAGGCACCGGCGCCGGACGATTCTTTCTCCGGGCCCCTGATGGCACAGGAGAGCCCGGAGAAGCACCGAATGGCGGCGGGAGGCGGGAATGTCCCCTCCCGCCGAATATAAGAACGATCAAGCGGTGGAACTGCCACTATGATCATTCTTATCGTGCGCAGAATCGCCGGCAGAAGAGAAGGATATCTGAATGACGCTTATAGCTGCAGGCATCATTCAGATATCCCCCCACAAAGCCCAGGCCGTCATATGACGTCCACCCAGGATGGGAGATCCCATCTGTCATATTACTATGGCTGGGTATTGAAGTGGTTAATTAATGTATATTGCTGAATAACCACAAAAGATATCAATTTACATTGTAAGCACCAGGTAGTGGATAGCAGGCCCACCCACTACACGCTGTCTATAGAAAACTACTGGAGGGGGCGGATACAAGACCAGTCATCCTGTAAAAGGAGAGAGTGTAGCAATGACCCGTCTTTTTTACAGGAAGCTCCTGCACAGGGGAAAAACTTCAATCTGGATTACTGCACTGATGTAGAAGAAATACACAAAACACACCAAAATTCGGAATGGCGCATGCGCGGGGGCTCCTAAGATGGAGGCTTAGGACCGGAGGTCCGCACAGCGCCGGCTAAACAGTGCTAACAGCAGCAGACAGAGGCTCCCCGGATTTCTAAAAACTATGGGGAAAGGCTGCGGATACCCCCAGGCACCTATCTATGCCCGGAAAATCAAATATAAAAGCGGTGGGATCGAAAAACAAACCCGTTGAAAAACGTGAATATTCCAAAATGGCAGTCGCGCCTCAGACAAAGACACAGGCTGCAGCAGATGTCTCCTCCACAGGCAGACAAAATATTCATCCGGCTACTCTCTCTTATAACAATCAGTCACAGGGCTTAGACTCTTTTACTACCTGACAGCCCCCTGAACTTAAACTTAAACTGAATCAAATAGAGAACTCTGTGGGGCCTCTGGGACCGTCCTTTCATGAAGTATCCCTACCTCACCAAGGCTCTCTAATTACACAACCAGAGCAGGCTCTTGATGTCACATTTAATGTGACTGAATTTTTTGCCAGAATTTCTGACATGCTGGACAAAGGCTTAGCTCGAAATGCTGACAAGATTACAGGAGAAATCAGAGCAGACTTTCAGAACCTGGGAAGCAGGATAGAACATATTGAACATAAGCTGGATTTAACTATAACTAAGGCAAACCAGAATACTGATCATTTACAGTTTCTGCAGGACCAGCTTGATACTGCACAAGCAAGGATCGATGATCTCGAGAATCGGTCGAGAAGAGAGAACTTTCGAATCAGAGGATTACCTGAATCCATTACTGATGTACAAGCGGCAGTACAAGAGTTTATTAAAACCTTGTGTAGCGGTACCCCTGTAGGAGCTGTTGGTTTAAATTGTGGGTCTTTGCACGTTACCTTACTGTTCCAAGTGTTCAGCTCAGGGGTTATCCTTGAAGAGTCTATCCATAAGAAATGTCTGCACCAACACAAAGTCTCTTTCAAGGGTTTTATTTGAATAAAACGTTCCAACAGAGGGGATAGAGGAATGGGGATGACTCAGGTATCTTACTTGTCAATCACGAAAACGTCCTAGGCCCAGAGGAGCGACTGTCTCCACGCTGGACTCAGCCACCACCGGATAGGCCCAATCTCACTGGCCTAGCAGCCGGTGCGAAGCTCGATCAATAGAATAGTCTCTGCCTCAGACTTGGTATTGGAAATTGTTTATTAGAATAGTCTCTGCCACAGACCTGTATAACCCCTGGGTTAGGTCCCTCAGAAAGAACACAGCTCTCAGTGCCAGAATCTTTCAGCCGCTCCGGCAGCACTGTGAGGTAGATTTTAGGATCCGGGTGCATCCTCCAATTGAGTCCTCAATTGCTCGGTCCCTTCCATCAGGCAAGGTGACACAGGATCATCCCAGGATCAGTAGGCCCCAAAAACTCCTGGGCCTACATCTCAGTTATGAGGCCTCGGTCTAACGTGTCCCCGAGGTGGGAACTGCCAACACATTCCTGAGGCCAGAAGGGTGCTCAGTTGAGGATCGAAGAAGACGACCCCCAATTCTTCCCTACCCTAATGGCGTCTGTCACTTAAATACCCTCCCCCAACATGCACAGCGGGTTCACCACGCCCCCTGATCTGCTGCTGGGAAAGAGGTACCCAATACATCTAGCCTGTTGCCTTTCCAACCCTGACCAGCGGTGACAGCGACACCCACCAGTGGGGGGGAAATCATGCAACCAACCGAACTGAAACAGTGCCACAATTTAAATTTCAACATATAGCGCCCACTCATTGGAAGCAGGGCGCTACACTTTCTCCCTTCAATTCCGGCTCATAAACTAGAACTGGATAGAGCACATAGATCCTTGGGACCTCTTAGGAAGGATGGTTCTCCACGGGACATTATAGTGAAACCGCACTTTTTTTCTGTTAAGGAGGAAGTGATGAAGAGATCCCGCCAACAGGAACAGATACAGTTCCAAGGTTCATCTATTCAAAACATTTCTGACTTCTCCCCTTACACTATCCAAAAGATCTTTGAAACCTGGAGCTCTGACCAAAAAAGAAATAAAATATCGGTTCGCCTTCCCATTTGCCCTGAAATTTATGTATAAAGGCAAGCAACATGTTTTTCATAACTTTCCGGAGGGCGAACGCCTGTTACTGGACTTGAGACTCATTACTCTGGAATCGGACATGGACACATCACCCACTCTACAGGGGTCAACTAAACGCCAATCCCCTCCAAGCCCGACTTCTTCCCTTTGGGGAAGACTAAATATAGGAGAGTGAAAGACAACCTCCCTCCCTGAGGAGGGTTTGCATAGTTCTAAATGTGTACCATCTTATCCTTTTCTTTCTCCTCCTCGTATGTTCTTCAGGAGGAATTGGATTTCTATGCACTAACTTTGAATTTAATATGTATTGCTCTTAGCCAAACGGACCTATTGTTGAATAACCACTTGATAGTTCTTGGGCTGATTTCTTCCTTTTTTTAGGATGCAGAATAATATAAGTATCCAAAAACCTTAGATAGGCTAGTTTTATTTCTATTTTTTAAGTTTCTACTAGTTAAAATGGTCTAAATGGCCATAGCATTTGACATCTCAGTTCAATTGGTTCCGCTCTTTAAATATTGCATAGTTTTATTAAGTGCTGTCACTGGCCGGTGCTGTGGCATTGTGCCTCCACCTATTACTCAGTCCAGTTGATTGCCACTCTGAGTGATAGGTATTTAGCCCTACAAATGGGCTGTACTAGTAATTTTGTTCTGAATGAGGGGAGGGAGTCTTACTCCTCCTCACATTCTGGGCCGGATTTAGGCCTTTTGTTATATTGCGTATTACAGTTGTTATTATTTTTGCTTGATTTTTTTTTTCTTCTTTCCTTCTAACTTTTATTCTCTTCCAGCCTACCTGCCAATTAGATTCCCCCATGCTGTGTTCCTGAATTTGTCGCACCCAAACATTGTGAACGATCTTTTCTTATATGACTTGTGTTCTTCGTGGAGAGAGGTAGGTGGCTGTGGGTTATTCTGAGTTTTTCCCCTTTGGCTTCAAGGCTGGTACTAATACTAATTCTCCCCCCTTGCATGTTGTGTTGCACAATACTCAGGGGTTGAATTTCCCGGTCAAGAAAAGGAAAGCTTTTAGGGCCTATCGATCTCGTCATATAGACGTAGTACTCTTACAAAAGAGACCCATTTCCCACAGCGGTACACCCCCTCGTTTATACACACGGACTTTCCGGTTTTCTACTTGGCCAATGCTGAAGACAAGACCAAGGGAGTGGCAATTTTATTCTCTAAACAATGCAAATTCAATTTTAAGATGGAACACAGAGACTAGGAGGGAAGGTTCCTGTTGGTTAAAGGAACAATTGATGATAAGCTATATACTTTCATATTTTATTGTGCTCTTAACAGAGGACAAAAAAAGTTCTTTAACCACTTAACGACCGCCCCATGTACATATATGTCGGCAAAATGGCACGGACAGGCACAATCACGTACCTGTACATGACTGACTTCGTATGGGTTGGGGGTCCGATCCTAACCCCCCCTAATAAAGGTTTAACCCCTTGATCGCCCCCCAGGTAACCCTTTCACCCCCTATCACCACTGTCACTAAGTGATCGTTTTTCAGATCGCTGTATTAGTGTCGGTGGTGCCGCTAGGTAGCCAGTTATTTTTTTAGGTTCGCCGCCAGGTTTTTATAGCATCAGGTACCCCCATATATTATCTAATAAAGGTTTAACCCCTTGATCGCCCCCCCCAGGTAACCCTTTCACCCCCTATCACCAGTGTCACTAAGCAATCGTTTTTCTGATTGCTGTATTAGTTATACTGGTGCCGCTAGGTAGCCAGTTATTTTTTTAGGTTCGCCGCCAGGTTTTTATAGCGTCAGGTAACCCCATATATTACCTAATAAAGGTTTAACCCCTTGATCGCCCCCCAGGTAACCCTTTCACCCCCTATCACCAGTGTCACTAAGCGATCGTTTTTCTGATCGCTGTATTAGTTATGTTGGTGCCGCTAGGTAGCCAGTTATTTTTTTAGGTACGCCGCCAGGTTTTTGTAGCGTCAGGTAACCCCATATATTACCTAATAAAGGTTTAACCCCTTGATCGCCCCCCAGGTAACCCTTTCACCCCCTATCACCAGTGTCACTAAGCGATCGTTTTTCTGATCGCTGTATTAGTTATGTTGGTGCCGCTAGGTAGCCAGTTATTTTTTTTTTACGTTCGCCGCCAGGTTTTTATAGCGTCAGGTACCCCCATATATTACCTAATAAAGGTTTAACCCCTTGATCGCCCCCCAGGTAACCCTTTCACCCCCTATCACCAGTGTCACTAAGCAATCGTTTTTCTGATTGCTGTATTAGTTATACTGGTGCCGCTAGGTAGCCAGTTATTTTTTTAGGTTCGCCGCCAGGTTTTTATAGCGTCAGGTAACCCCATATATTACCTAATAAAGGTTTAACCCCTTGATCGCCCCCCAGGTAACCCTTTCACCCCCTATCACCAGTGTCACTAAGCGATCGTTTTTCTGATCGCTGTATTAGTTATGTTGGTGCCGCTAGGTAGCCAGTTATTTTTTTAGGTTCGCCGCCAGGTTTTTATAGCGTCAGGTACCCCCATATATTACCTAATAAAGGTTTAACCCCTTGATCGCCCCCCAGGTAACCCTTTCACCCCCTATCACCAGTGTCACTAAGCAATCGTTTTTCTGATCGCTGTATTAGTTATGCTGGTGCCGCTAGGTAGCCAGTTATTTTTTTAGGTTCGCCGCCAGGTTTTTATAGCGTCAGGTAACCCCATATATTACCTAATAAAGGTTTAACCCCTTGATCGCCCCCCAGGTAACCCTTTCACCCCCTATCACCAGTGTCACTAAGCGATCGTTTTTCTGATCGCTGTATTAGTTATGTTGTTGCCGCTAGGTAGCCAGTTATTTTTTTAGGTTCGCCGCCAGGTTTTTATAGCGTCAGGTACCCCCATATATTACCTAATAAAGGTTTAACCCCTTGATCGCCCCCCAGGTAACCCTTTCACCCCCTATCACCAGTGTCACTAAGCAATCGTTTTTCTGATCGCTGTATTAGTTATGCTGGTGCCGCTAGGTAGCCAGTTATTTTTTTAGGTTCGCCGCCAGGTTTTTATAGCATCAGGTACTCCCATATATTATCTAATAAAGGTTTTAACCCCCTGATTGCCCCTAGAGTTAACCCTTTCACCGGTGTTCACCATATAAGTGTCACTGGTGACGCTGGTTAGCCAGTTAGTTATTTCATTATTTAGGTTCCCCGTAAGGTTTTTATATAGCATCAGGTACCCCCATATATTACCTAATAAAGGTTTTAACCCCCTGATTGACCCTAGTTAACCCTTTCACCAGTGATCACCGTATAAGTGTTACGGGTGACGCTGGTTAGTTAGTTTGCTTTTTATAGTGTCAGGGCACCCGCCGTATATAACCCAATAAAGGTTTAACCCCCTGATCCCCCGGAGGGTCTTCGCCACACCCCAGGCAGCGTCAGGTTAGTGCCAGTAATGCTAACACCCACGCGTGAAGCATACACCTCCCTTAGTGGTATAGTATCTGAACAGATCAATATCTGATCTGATCAGATCTATACTAGCGTCCCCAGCAGTTTAGGGTTCCCAAAAACGCAGTGTTAGCGGGATCAGCCCAGATACCTGCTAGCACCTGCGTTTTGACCCTCCGTCCAGCCCAGGCCCCCCAAGTGCAGTATCGATCGATCACTGTCACTTACAAAACACAACACACATAACTGCAGCGTTCACAGAGACAGGCCTGATCCCTGCGACTCCAGTGATGTAGGAGGTGATTTCACCACCACAGTTAAAAAAAAGAGCATATATGCCGAAGCATGGGGGCAGCAGGGGCGGAGGAGCGATTTTGCTCCTAATGCCGCGTACATACGGTCGAAATTCCGATGGAGGCTTGCCCGTGGAAAAGTCTGACCGTGTGTACGCGGCTTAACTTTTGCGGGAGGATGCCCCCATGCTTCGGCATATATAAATGGTTCATGTATGCCCATCATTAGAAGTGGGTGAATGAAGAGAGGTATTCTAATGGTGGGCATACCCATCGATCAATCTGTTTTTTTCGTTCAGCCAACAGGCTGCATAAAAAAAAAGATTACAATACATGTCCAACAAGGAACAGCAACGTACTGGTATGTTGCTGGACTTTGAATGGTTATACCAGAATGATGCCTGAGGGTTTAGGTGTCATCTTGGTATCATTCTTTTCAGCCAGCGGCCGGATTTCATGTAAAAGCAATCCTAGCGGCTAATTAGCCTCTGGACTGCTTTTACAAGCAGTGGGAGGGAATGTCCCCCCCCCCCCGGATATAAAAAGTGCCATTGGGAAATTGGGAAAGCATTTTATCACACCGATCTTGGTGTGGTCAGATGCTTTGAGGGCAGAGGAAAGATCTAGGGTCTAATAGACCCCAGTTTTTTTTTAAAAAGAGTACCTGTCACTACCTATTGCTATCATTGGGGATATTTACATTCCCTGAGATAACAATAAAAATGATAACAAAAAAAAAATGGAAGGAACAGTTTAAAAATAAAAGAAAAAAGCAAAATGAATAATAATGTCCCACCCTGCTCTTGCGCAAAGGCGAACGCAAGCGTAGGTCTGGCGTCACATGTAAACAGCAATTTCACCATGCATGTGAGGTATCACCGCGAAGGTCAGATCAAGGGCAGTAATATTAGCAGTAGACCTTCTCTGTAAATCTAATGTGGTAACCTGTAAAGGCTTTTAAAGGCTTTTAAAAATGTATGTAGTTTGTCACCACTGCGCGTTTGTGCGACATTTTAAAGCATGTCGTGTTTGGTATCCATGTACTCGACCTAAGATCATCTTTTTATTTCATCAAAAATTTGGGCAATATAGTGTGTTTTAGTGCATTAAAATTAAAAAAAGTGTATTTTTTCCCCAAAAAATGCGTTTGAAAAATCGCTGCGCAAATACTGTGTTGAAAAAACAATTCAACACCCACCATTTTAATCTATAGGGCCTTTGCTTTAAAAAAATATATAATGTTTGGGGGTTCAACGTAATTTTCTTGCAAAAAAAGATTTTTTTTTTCATATAAACAAGTGGATGATGTGTGACATAAGCTTCCTAATGTTGTGCATAAAATGCCAGGACAGTGCAAACCCCCCCAAATGACCTCATTTTGGAAAGTAGACACCCCAAGCTATTTTCTGAGAGGCATGTCAAGTCCATGGAATATTTTATATGTTGACACAAGTTGCGGAAAAAAGATCTTTTATTTTTTTGCACAAAGTTGTCACTAAATGATATATTGCTCAAACATGCCATAAGCATATGTGGAATTACACCCAAAAATACATTCTGTTGCTTCTCCTGAGTACGGGGATACCACATGTGTGAGACTTTTTGGGAGCCTAGCCGCGTACGGGACCCCAAAATCCAAGCACCGCCTTTAGGCTTTCTAAGGGTGTAAATTTTGGATTTCACTCCTGACTGCCTATCACAGTTTCGGAGGCCATGGAATGCCCAGATGGCACAAAACCCCCCAAATGACCCCATTTTGGAAAGTAGACACCCCAAGCTATTTGCTGAGAGGTATGGTGAGTATTTTTCAGATCTCGCTTTTTGTCACAAAGTTTTGAAAATTGAAAAAAAAAAAAAAATTTTTTTTTATTTTCTTTCTTCATTTTCAAAAACAAAGGAGAGCTGTAAAATACTCACAATGCCTCTCAGCAAATAGCTTGGGGTGTCTACTTTCCAAAATGGGGTCATTTGGGGGGGTTTTGTGCTATTTTGGCATTTTATGGGCTTTGAAACTGTTATAGGTAGTGAGGAGTGAAATCAAAAATTTGCGTAGTTAGAAATCCTGAAGGCGGTGCTTGGTTTTCGGTGTCCCGTACGCGGCTAGGCTCCCAAAAATTCCCACACATGTGGTATCCCCGTACTCAGGAGAAGCAGCAAAATTTATTTTGGGGTGCAATTCCACATATAACCATGGCATGTGTGAGCAATATATAATTTAGTGACAACTTTTTGTCATTTATTTATATTTTTTTGTCATTATTCAATCACTTGGGAAAAAAAAATATTCAATGGGCTCAACATGCCTCTCAGCAATTTCCTTGGGGTGTCTACTTTCCAAAATGGGGTCATTTGGGGGGGTTTTGTACTGACCTGCCATTTTAGCACCTGAGATAGGTAGTCATAAATTAAAATCTGTGTAAATTCCGGAAAATGTACCCTAGTTTGTAGACGCTATAACTTTTGCGCAAACCAATAAATATACGCTTATTGACATTTTTTTACTAAAGACATGTGGCTGAATACATTTTGGCCTAAATGTATGACTAAAATTGAGTTTATTCGATTTTTCTTATAACAAAAATTAAAAAATATCATTTTTTTTCAAAATTTTCTGTATTTTTCCATTTATATCGCAAAAAAAAAATCCCAGAGGCAATCAAATACCATTAAAAGAAAGCATCTATTTGTGGGAAGAAAAGGACGCAAATTTAGTTTGGGTACAACATTGCATGACCGCGCAATTACCAGTTAAAGCAGCGCAGTGCCAAATTGTAAAAACACCTCTGGTCTTTATGCTGCGTATTGGTCCGGGGCTTAAGTGGTTAAACAATTGTTCCAGTCTCTTGGACCATTTATGGAAGGTGTCATAATTATGGGGGGTGACTCTAACACAGCCTTTGATACTAGTCTGGACAAATCTAAACCCTTAAGGGCACAATTAGTTCGACCAAATAAAGCAAGTGTGCAGATTGCTCGATTGATTTTTCAATCTAGATTAACAGATATCTGGAGGGAACTCCACCCAAAAACACGAGATTATACACACTACTCTAATCCGCACCAGTCCTTTTCCCATATAGACCACATTTGGATCCCTACACATCATATTCCATTGGCCCTTTCTTCCTCTATAGTTGACGCTGCCTGGTCAGACCATTCAATGGTTCTATTGTCAATTAGAAGAGATATTCCCAATCCACAGGTCTCTCATTGGACTCTCAATCAGTCATTATTGAAGGATCCCATTGTAGTAACTGAAATTCAGGAAGCTTTGAAGGATTATTTCCACTGCAATGATGCAGGAGATGTTTCTTCAGAAACTTTATGGGCAGCTCATGAGGTGACTATTAGAGGTAAACTAATTCAAATAGCGACTAGAAAAAAAGAGGGAGAGGATAGTGGAAATAGAGAGACTGGAGAGAGATTTTATTAATTTGAGCAAACAACATAAAAGAAGTCCATCCAGTGTCCCTGTTTCCAGGTTAGATGCTGCACGAGTGGCTCTCAGTTTGGCTCTCACAGCGACAGCTGAAAAATCTATTAAATGGTCTTAAAGGTGGGGGAAGAGTAGGTTAGGAGGATCGTTTGAATGCAAACACGGGCAAAGAAATTTTTTTTTTCTATTTTTTTTATCACAAGGTACAATTATCTATTTTCAACACCATGGCCATTGGTGGCCTCTTATGAGGTTTTGGTTGAGGGGGAATTAATAAATAAACATGTGGAAGTGGGAGAGGGGATCCCCCCCTCCTTTATTCCCTTTTTTTTTTTAAGTTTGTTTGCTTTTACTTAAGTTGGGGATTCAGGCCATGGGGGCCGCTACACATAATTACGGGTAATAAATATTAACCATGAGGCACAATATAAATATACTTTTTTTTTCCACACTTAAAGAGAATAGTCACTATGGCCATCAGTGGCCTCTTTGGAAGTAGGAAGGGGTTTTGTTTAAGTGACACAGAAGGACATAGTAGGAGAACACACGACTCAAGTAGAAGGAATGGAGTGGGTAGGGACAGAGCAGACTTACTCCACCGCAGCCAGGGATGGTGTGATAGGGGGCGGGGGGGTGAGGGAATTACTTTATTTTCCATGTCCTTTTTTTTTTTTCTCTTTTCTTCTTTTTTTCTTTCCTTCTCTTGGGGGGGAGGGGGGGTTGTATAATTGATAAACTTTTGATAAGACAATTTTGTACCTAGTTCTTTTCTGTAATGTTCATGTGTGTCTTTTATGTAAATGATGGAATATAAGAATGTACAATACTGAATGGAAATGTTGAAGTTTATAATAAAATAAAAAAAATTGATTATAAAAAAAAGAAAATGGTCTGGGGCCAAATTTTACCAGATGAGAGACAGAGTGGGACCCATGCTAGCTTGGAAATTATCACCCAGACTCCGTTCACATGTTCTTCCAAAAATTAAACAGGCAGATGGCTCCTTTACTTTGAACTCATAACGCATAATGAGGGCATTCCAGGACTTCTATTCTAAGTTGTTTAAGGCAGAAGATCACTCTGTCTCTACTGGGTTGGAGGAATTCCTGGGTGACTTACATTTACCGAAATTATCAGATATTCATAGAGCGGAAATGGATGCTCCTATCTCTAGTGAGGAAGTGGCAGATGTTATAAAAGCTTTAAAGGGGGGTACGGCACCTGGTCCAGATGGCGTCTCCTCACCATACTATAAAACATTTTCGGATAAATTAACTCCCTATCTAACTCAATTTTTTAATTCCATGACTAAAGGTTCTCCGATAGGTGACCAACTTAATATGGCTTATATCTCTGTAATCCCAAAACCAGATAAAGATACCAGTCAGATTGAAAATTATAGACCAATTTCTTTAATCAATAATGACCTAAAAATATTGACCAAATTATTAGCTAACAGATTGGCTTCTTTTATAGGACTTTATATTCACAGAGATTAGGTCGGGTTTATACCTGGTAGGCAAGGTCCTGATCAAGTGCGAAGAGCAGTGGATCTTGTATCAATACTGCAGTCAAAGTGGGAGGGAGGTCACAAACAGGAAGGTATATTACTATCGATGGACCTCCATAAGGCCTTGGATTTGGTATCATGGCCATATTTATTTGCGGTCCTTAAACGTTGGGGATTTTGACGGAATATGCTGGGAATTTTAGAAGCCCTTTATTCCACACCAAAGGCTAGAATCAGATTGCAGGGAATATTTTCTGACCCAATTCGGATTGGCAGAGGTACACATCAGGGCTGCCCCCTTTCTCCCCTGATATTCGCTATTATGATGGAATCTTTGGCAATTGCCATTTGGGAAGATCCGAAAATCAGGGGGGTTCAGTGTGGTCAAGATACTCACAAATGTGCTTTGTTCGCAGATGACCTTTTACTTTTTGTGACCTCCCCACGGTCCTCTTTACCAGAGATATGTTATTTACTCAACAAATTTTCGACACTATCAGGACTCAAAGTTAATATGTCTAAATCTCCAGCTCTTAATGTGTACCTCCCAGAATCTTTAGTTTCCCACTTACAGAAAAAATATGAATTCGGTTGGAATAGCTCTTCCATTAAGTATTTGTGTATTAATGTTACTTTTAAAAATTGAAAATTTGTATTAAGCTAACTACCCTCCTATGTACAAGAAACTAGAAGCTGACCTTAAAGACTGTGAGTCACACAGTATCTCTTGGATTGGCAGAATTAACTCGGTCAAGATGACCCTCTTACCCAGACTCTTGTATTTATTTTATACATTTCCTATTCTGATTAAAAGAGATCATCTGAAATCATTTCAAGGTAAACTCACTAAATTCATATGGAATAAGAAAGGTCAACGCCTATCTAATCGCAGCCTATTCAACCTTCCCAAACAAGGAGGGTTAGGCCTTCCGAATCTTTTATGGTATTACCAGGCAGCACAACTGGCGCAATTGTCCGTTATATACTTTAAAACAGAGCAACCGGACTGGGTGTTGATCGAAAATAAAGTAACCCCCTCTTTCTCTTTGGAACACTTATTATGGTGTCCTCCCAAAAGCAGACCACCCATCATGTCACCATCCCTCTCACAGTCTCTCTACTTGTGGGACTCGCTTCGAAGGCTTCCCTCTCTGGTCTCTAAAATCCAACCTCTGGCCCCTTTGTTCCGGAACTCTCTTTTTCTACAAGGTATGGACGTTGAAGTCTTTAAATGGTGGCGTGACAAGGGGGTGTACCGCATTGGCCACTTTCTTTCCCCCACAGGCCCTTTACCTATTGAATATTTTATGGACAAACTAGACCTCCCCTCGACTGAAAAGTTGAGATATCATCAGATCTCTCATTTTGTACAATCTCTATGGAAAACTGGATCTACCTCCCGAGGTTTTACAGCATACGAGATTTGGTGTGGGCAGGTCATGGAGCGAGAGGGGGGTATCTCTGTGATCTATGAGTCACTGGCATCCCATTATGTGAAACTGACACACATGTTGGCCTGGGAGAAAGAACTCCTGACCGACTGGGATATTGAGGACTGGCATGGAAGCTACTCTCGCTCGATATCAGGCTTTTACAACACCTCACTCATAGGAGCTAATCTCAAAATTTTTACGAGATGGTACCTGGTTCCAGCAAGATGGGCTATAATGTACCCCTCTATTTCACCTCTTTGTTTTAGAGGTTGTCAGGGATTAGGTTGTATGATTCACATATGGTGGGAGTGTCCCAGAATTCGTGGATTCTGGAATAAGGTCTTTCACATTTTACGCAAAGTTACAGGCTGTACTACATCAAACACCAACGATTGCCTTGCTTAATGAATTTTTACTGTATATTCCTAAAGTCACTCGTAAACTGATTTTGTTTATTTTGACGGGAGCCAGGCTAACTATTGCCAAGGCATGGAAGGCACCATCGGTATCTCTCTTGTTCATGAAAATAAAAGTTTCTTGGATAATGGAACAGGAAAAAATGGTTAGTTCTTTATTGGACAAGACCTCACAATTTGAAGCTATATGGGTACCTCGGGCTCGGTTTATGGGAATTTCACTGTTTCCTAATGTAGGAATCAATACCAATCGCTGATCTCTAGGAAGTATATCTGGCAGGTAGGCATTCTATACTCTTTCTTTTCTTCCCTATCTATGTTTTTATCTTTCTTATCTTTTTTCTTTTTCTATTTTTCTCTTCTTATGAAATTTTATTTTTATAGTATAAGTATAGTATTATTTCAATATATATTATATAGGATTTTCAATTTCTGATTCTAGCTATGTGTACCAGGGTTAGGTAGATAGATTTAGCTTTAACAAATGAGAACAGGTTCTTGTTCTCTTGAAAAGTATAAGTACTGTATTTATTGGCGTATAACACTCACTTTTTTACCCTGAAAATAGAGTGTAAACTGTGCCTGCGTGTTATACGCAGGGGGCTGTGGAAAGTTTTTTTCCTGAAACTTCCCTCTTAAAGTTAGGGTGCGTGTTATACGCCTGTGCATGTTATACGCCGATAAATACGGTAATTATCTTCATATGGACAGTTGAAGACTTTCAATAATATCTCCCCACATGTCTCCACTGACGAATCTTGGTGGAGACCGGAAGGCTGGGAGGGGGGCACTTACATCTCCCCGAACACAGTGAGTTCCCTTTAGGGGTGTTGGGGGGGGGGTTGGAGGTCTTTCCCATCATCCTATTTTACTTGGGGTCAGGTATTCCTTATGTAAGTTAATATGACATTTATTTATTGGATTAAATATTTGACTAAGTCAAAGTCATATGTAGCGATACCTTCAACTAAGAGGGCCGCAGATTTAGTTTGGGCCCTGAAGACAGCTCCGTTAACCCCCAGCAATTTACTCGACCCCCTACTGGCACAGTTAGTTTAGGGTAAATGTGTATATCTTATGCTCTATGATTAAATGCAAACACCAAGACAGTAATAGGATAATAACGAATTTACTCTTTATGGCAAATGGAAATCAACAGTGATAACAGATCATAAGAATCTATCTGCAGAGCCCTGCAGCAATAGTCACACTATAACCGTTAAGATATGGCACACACGCGCCACGTGTAACAGTACCTCACTATGCGCCCTATGGCGTAGCAACTAAATAAACTACCTAGATGGCTAGGTCTGACCATATAACTCAGTCTCTAAGAAGGGTAGAATTCTTCGCATGCAAGTCTTTAAACGGTGGTACACATGTCAGGGACACATTTGTAATCCAAGGGTGGGGGGTAAAAATGCCAACACAGCGCACTCCACCAAAGATCCGTTCAACTCAGTTCTGCTTTGGATCTCAAATGGGGAAAAGAACTCAAATAGGAACTGGTGGGCCACGGCAGTTTGTAGGCCTAACAATGATATAAAGTATTTGTGGATTGAGAAAGTGCTCGCTCACCCCTCCGGACGCGATCCCAGTCCGGGAACTTCCACCTGCTGTGTCTCCTCAGACAGCTCTGCAGCAGTCTCGTCTCCGGCTCAGCAGCGGTTGAAGAAAACCGAGTCAGATGCCACCCAGGCTCGAGATGGGGTGGAAGGCTCTTTGGGTAACAGCGCAAGGCCCAGGCTTCAGGCCTTGCAACACGGTGGATCCACACAGGAAGATCTCTCCCTTGAAGTCTCGTGTCCCAAAGAGGTCGAGCCCAGCCTCGCCTCCTCCTTTTATAACCCCTACCATGAGTCTCTGGGGTGGAAACATTGCCGAAAGGGGTTCTGGGTAAGGTAGTCCTGGGAGCCTTAAAGGGGACCCCGCTACACACTCCCCCCACTTAAATTCTTTGGTCCCCAAAGAAAATTCTAGCATACACTGCGTACAACCCTAGACAACATTGCGTAAGATGTTGGCATAGGGAATTCCCACCAAAACCGAGGGGTTGAATTCCCTTGCCCACAGGTCACACTATCATGAGTGGCCTGCCTAACTGTGCCAGAGAGTGAGTGGGGGTTTCCCTCCACCAAATGAACAGTGGAGGGATCCGGATTCTCTGCACTCCTTCTGGCAATGACCACAGAATCTTTTGAGCTCTTCCCCATTTGTGGGTAAGTCAACTTTTTGGGAGGCCTTATGACTCTTCGAGCCCTTTGCTCTCTTGGGGTTTCTGGCTCTGGTGCCACAGGCTCTTCTTCTGTAGCAGGTTCGGGCAACACGGTGGGCTCTGGAACATCTGCTTCAGGAGCCGAGGGATACATAGAGTCTCTAGGGTCCTGTTCAGAGTAAGTATCACAGGCATCTTCCCATTAATCTGATGAAGGACTAGATGGGATGAATTCAGCGGCTTCTGCATTCAGTTGTCCATCTATAGTGTCTTCTGTGGTTGGAAGATCTATAGCAGAAGTTCCTGGAGTTGGGGAAGGCCACAGCCAGTCAAGTTCTCTTCCTTCATCTCCACTGAGTTCAGAGGCCTCTCCATCTTCAGGCCGAGAGGTCTGGGACCGAGTGTTTGGTCTGGGGGTATCCAGAATAGAGACTGGTTCAGGGGAGTCCCTCACTGGAGGTATCCTGACTGCTTTAGCAAGTGGGAGCAGGTGGTTTTGATGCCACGTCTTCAGTGGTCCTACCTTTCCTTCTGGCTTCAACTTGTAGACAGGTAGGCCCGGCAGCTTCCTACAGATGACATAGGGTTCAGATCTCCATCTGTCTGCAAGTTTGTGTTTTCCAGGGACCCCCAGATTGCGTAGCAGTACTCGGTCCCCGGGCTGCAAGTCCTGCACTCGGACCTTCAGGTCGAAGTTTCTTTTGTTGCGGGCTCCCCTTTGATCCGAGGCCGCTTGAGCTTGTTCATAAGCTACTTTCAGGCTGTGTCTGAGCCTGTCCACATATCCTTTGTGGGATGTGGCTGAGGAATGGTCTAAAGAGGTGCCAAAGGCCAGGTCCACAGGTAACCTTGCCTCTCTTCCAAACATGAGTCGATATGGGGAGTAGCCCGTAGCATCACTGGTGGTGCAGTTGTAAGCGTGTACTATAGCTGCTATGTGTTTGCTCCAATGTTGTTTCTTCTCACTATCCAGAGTTCCCAACATGTTGAGCAGGGTCCGGTTAAACCTCTCCGGCTGAGCATCTCCCTGTGGGTGATAAGGTGTGGTTCGGGTTTTCTTGATTCCTAATGAATCTAGGACTTTCCGGATCAGCCGACTCTCAAAGTCCCTTCCTTGATCTGAATGGAGTCGCTGTGGCAGCCCATAATGGACAAAATACTTCTCCATAAGTACCTTGGCTACTGTGGAAGCCTTCTGGTCTTTGGTTGGGAAAGCTTGGGCATACCGGGTGAAATGATCGGTTATCACCAGAACATTTCCTAGTCCACTCAGGTCGGGTTCGAGGCAGAGGAAATCAATGCATACCAGATCCATTGGGCCTTGACTTTGTAGATGGCCCATTGGGGCAGCTTGATGGGGTAAAGTCTTCCTCTGGATGCTGCGTGCACATGAATGGCAGTACTCTTCCACTTCTGCCCTCATGCAGGGCCAATAGAACCGACTTCTGACAAGTTGAAAGGTCCTTTCCGCCCCTAGGTGGCCGTGATTGTCATGTAGGGCAATCAGAACAGTCTCTCGATGTTTTTCCGGAAGAAACAATTGCCATTTATCTTCCAGGTCATCAGAGGGGCCCGTTCGGTAGACCACTCCCTGATACACCTGTAACCTATCCCACTCTTTCCTCAACAGGTGAGCTTCCTTTGAGGAGTGACGCAGGAGTCTGTTTGGATCCTGATTCTCCAGGGCTTCCAGAACCAATTTCCCCATGGGGTCTTCTAATTGGTCGCATCTTAGTTCCTTCTGGGACAACTTTGGCAGATGTTCTTCCTCCAGTTGAGTTACTCCACAGTATTGTTTGGGGACTCCTACCATGGTAACTCCTATCTCTTCCGCCCTTGAGCCTCCTCTGACTTGTAATTCAGCCCCTTGACAAAGGGCCCGCACCCCGTCAGGTGCCACTTGAGTCCAGTCTTCCATGTCACTGGTGGGGCCATGAGATCTCCGGGACAGAGCGTCTGCATCTTGATTTCCAGTCCCTGGCCTGTACTTTAGGCTGAAATTGAATCCAGACAATGCGGCCAGCCACCTGTGTCCAGTGGCGTCCAGCTTTGCTGTAGTGAAAAGGTAGGTAAGGGGGTTGTTGTTGGTCTTCACAGTGAACTCCGCCCCATACAGGTAGTCTTTGAGCTTGTCTACTACCGCCCACTTAAGGGCCAGGAACTCCAGCTTGTGAGTGGGGTAGTTTTTCTCAGAGGGGGTCAGGCTCCTGCTCACGTAGGCAACAGGCCGCAGTTGTCCTTCGTGTTCTTGGTAAAGTACTCCTCCCAGACCGTCATGACTAGCATCTACGTGTAGTTCATAGGGTTTGGTTGGGTCTGCGTAGGCCAAGACTGGGGCAGTGGTTAGGCTCTTCTTCAATGCCTGAAAGGCCTCTTCACACTTCTGGTTCCACTGATCTCTGACTGACTCTCCCGGCTTCCTGGGCCCTGAGTCGTCCTCTTCCCCCTCTGTCTTGAGTAGTTCATTCAATGGTCTAGCAATTCGGGTGAATCCTTCCACAAACCTCCTGTAATAGGAGCAGAACCCCAAGAAGGATCTGAGTTCTGTTACTGAGGTGGGTCGTGGCCAGGAGGTAACTGCCTCCAATTTCTCAGGGTCTGTGGCCACCCCTTCTTCAGACACTATGTGCCCCAGATAGTTCACAGAAGACTGGTAGAACCGACACTTCTCAGGCGAAAGCTTGAGTCCCTCCTCACTGAGTCTTCTCAACACTTTTTCCAGCCTCTTTTCGTGTTCTTCCAGGGTTCTCCCAAAGACAATGACATCGTCCAGGTATACAAGGACTTCAATAAGGTTCATGTCTCCTACAGTCTTCTCCATGAGACGTTGGAAGGTAGCAGGAGCTCCAGACAGTCCCTGAGGCATTCGATCAAACTCGAAGAACCCCACTGGGGTTATGAAGGCTGTCTTCTCCTTGTCTTCTGGATGCATAGGGATCTGGTAGTATCCACTCTTGAGATCCATAACGCTGAACCACTTGGCTCCAGCAAACTCTGTAAAGCGTCCTCTATCCTCGGAGTGGTGTACTGGTCGGGGATGGTTCTCCTGTTGAGGGTCCTGTAGTCTATACAGAGCCTCAACGACCCATTCTTCTTCCTGACCACCACTATCGGTGTCATGGAAACCCTGTCAGGAACAGACGCCCTGGACTTCCTGGTTCCCGCCCCCGCAGGGGACGCCCGAAGGGCTATTTAAACTCCTCACTTGCAGACAGTCCCTGCTGTCTGCTCTACAGCGTTTATCCCAAATGACCTGATCTGCCTTGTTTACCTGTATCTGACCCGGCTTCCTGTGACCCTCCTGCTATCTGCCTGTACCTGACCATCGGCCTGTTTTCTGACTTCGGTATTGCCTGATCCTTTTGTGCCTCGCTGCCTGCCAGTTTACCCGACCCCGGCTTGTCTGACGATCCTGCCTGACCTTGGCTCTTGTTCACCTGCTGCTGCCTAGTGGTTCCAGTTTACCTGCTGTGCCTCCCGGTCCGGGTCATCTGCTGAGTTCCTGGTTCCTGTCTGCTCATCTGCTGGTTCCTGTCTGCTCATCTGCTGGTTCCTGTCTGCTCATCTGCTGGTTCCTGTTCACCTGCTGCTGCCTAGTGGTTCCAGTTTACCTGCTGTGCCTCCCAGTCCGGGTCATCTGCTGAGTTCCTGGTTCCTGTCTGCTCATCTGCTGGTTCCTGTCTGCTCATCTGCTGGTTCCTGTTCACCTGCTGCTGCCCAGTGGTTCCAGTCTACCTGCTGTGCCTCCCGGTCCGGGTCATCTGCTGAGTTCCTGGTTCCTGTCTACTCACCTGCTGTAGTTCCTGGTTCCTGTCCACTCACCTGCTGTAGTTCCTGGTTCCTGCCTCCTCACCTGCTGGTTCCTGATCACCTGCGGTAGTTCTTGATCCTGCCAGGCACTCGTACCCCTTCCACCTCCGTGCTTCCTGTTATACCACCAGGGGCCGCCGGTGGGAGCCGTAAGGGAGGCCTCCCTCTGCTAACCGGGCTCGTCACCGTCAGGTACGTGACAGTAGCAGACAGCCATGTCTGAGCCCGAGCAGGGAGCCTCACCTATGGAGGAACTATGCCGACACCTGGTGGGACTGACCGAGGCCGTTAAGAGCCTCCAGCAAGGCTACACTCACCTGGAAGGACAAGTGCGGGCCCTCACCAACCCCGATGGAGCTCAAGGGGGTCCACGTGCCTCCACTTCTTCCGCCGGGGCAGGAGCTGCGCCCACGGTGGTCATGCTTCCCCCTGAACCCAGGGTCCCTACACCCGAAAGATTCTCCGGGGACCGGAGCAAGTTCAGGGCTTTCCGGAACTCTTGTGAGTCCCTCCTCACTGAGTCTTCTCAACACTTTTTCCAGCCTCTTTTCGTGTTCTTCCAGGGTTCTCCCAAAGACAATGACATCGTCCAGGTATACAAGGACTTACAGCCCCGCACCTTTTCCTTAGAAGCTACCAAGGTGGGCTTTGTAATTTCGCTGCTTTCCGGAGACCCACAGAACTGGGCCCACCGCCTGCTAGAACGCAAAGATGCGTCCTTGGACAGCCTTACACTTTTTTTTGACGCCATTGCCCAATTGTACGAGGACCCTCAGCTCTCGGTCACTGCAGAGAACGCCCTGCGGACCCTTCAGCAAGGAAGCAGAGCAGCGGAAGATTATGTAGCTGAATTCAGGCGCTGGAGCGCAGACACCAGCTGGAATGACGCTGCCCTCCGTCACCAGTTTCGCATAGGCCTTTCTGACCCATTGAAGGACGAACTGGCTAGGGTAGGAATACCAGAAAATTTGAACCTACTGATCGATCTGACAATTCAGATCGACCGACGCCTGAGGGAACGGAGGGTTGAGAGGGCCACGGACTTCACCCGGCCGACCTGGATGCTTCCCCGGGTCCCCAGTCATCCGCACCCAGCTTCTGCAGCACCCTTGACCCCCTCGTACGATGCTCCTGAACCCATGCAGCTTGGGGTCCTCCGCCCTTCCCTTACTCCGGAGGAACGCCAACGCCGACGCGCGCACAACCTGTGCCTGTACTGCGGGGAGCCCGGTCACTTTGTTAGGAACTGTCCCCTGAAGTTCCGTAAGTGCTTGTCAGTATTCCCTGCTGTGATCAACCCTCAGACTAAATCCTCCTCTCACTTCGCTCTTTCTATCTCCCTGCAGCTCCCAGGAAGGACCCTGCAAGTCGTCGCAATTATTGACTCTGGGGCTTGTAGTTGCTTCATGGACTCAATTTTTGCCCGTACTCAACTTATTCCTCTACTTCCCAAGACCCATGGACTACAGGTTCACCTGGCTGATGGGTCCCTTATCAAGTCGGGGCCCGTGGTCGAAGAGACGGCTCCCCTACCTGTCACTGTCTTCTCCTCTACCGGGGTGCACCGAGAATATCTACGGCTGGATATTATCTCCTCTCCACTGTTCCCCATAATTCTCGGTATGCCCTGGCTACAAGCCCATAATCCTACCATTAACTGGGTCACGGGGGTGATCACATTTCCTTCCTCCTACTGCCAACGGTCCTGTGGCTCACACAAACCCCCTGGGCCTGCCACCTTAATGTGTACCGACACTGAGGCCGGAATACGTCAGGCCATCCCTGACGCTTACCTGGACTTTCTCGATGTGTTTAGTAAACAGGGGGCAGAGACACTACCACCCCACCGAGCCTACGACTGCCCCATTGATCTACTTCCCGGAGCAGCTATTCCTTTCGGTAGGATTTTCCCTTTAACGGAGGTGGAACAGGGGCCCCTGAAGGACTACATCGATGAGAACCTTTTAAAGGGGTTCATTCGCCCCTCTACGTCGCCAGCAGGCGCAGGCATTTTCTTTGTAGAAAAGAAGGACCATACCCTCAGGCCATGTGTGGACTACCGTGAACTAAATAAGGTCACCATTAAAAATCGTTATCCTCTTCCTCTGGTACCAGAGTTGTTCCAAAGATTGGGAGCTGCCGTTATTTTTACTAAGCTTGACCTCCGGGGAGCCTATAACCTGGTCCGAATCAAGGAGGGCGATGAGTGGAAAACCGCCTTCCGCTCCCGGTTCGGACATTTTGAATATTTAGTGATGCCCTTCGGGCTGTGCAATGCCCCTGCCACCTTCCAGTATTTAATTAATGATGTTCTTCGGGACTTTTTAGATCTCTTTGTGATTGCTTATTTAGATGACATACTAATCTTCTCTTCCTCCCTTGACTCTCATCGCAGGCATGTCAGAAGTGTGTTAGACCGGCTTCGGCAGCATAAACTATATGCGAAGGCTGAGAAATGCGGGTTTGAGCGGGAGAGCATAGCATTTCTGGGATTAATCATCTCTGGCGAAGGCATCAGGATGGACCCACAGAAGATCACCGCAATCTTGGACTGGCCAGCGCCAGTGGATAAGAAGGGAATCCAACGGTTCGTTGGATTCGCCAACTTTTATCGTAAATTCATCCGGGGGTTCTCCGCCATCATTGCACCCATTACTCAGCTAACCAAGCAAGGTACCCGCTTCCACTGGTCCCCTGAGGCCCAAAAGGCCTTCGAGGATCTCAAAGGGCTCTTCACCTCTGCATCCATCTTAAAACACCCAGATTCCTCCCTACCATTTTTACTTGAGGTAGATGCTTCTGAGGTTGCAGTAGGGGCAATATTGTCACAGAGGCAAGGAACCAAGGCTTTGCTTCATCCGGTGGCTTTCTTTTCTCGCAAATTATCTGCGGCAGAAAAGAACTATGACGTGGGAGACCGGGAACTCTTGGCGATTAAGTCCGCCCTGGAAGAATGGAGGTACTTACTTGAAGGTGCTGCTCACCCGATCTTAGTATTCACCGACCATAAGAACTTAGAGTACCTGAAAACTGCAAAAAGACTAAAACCACGACAAGCCAGATGGGCCCTGTTTTTTTCCCGGTTCTCCTTCCATGTGACATACCGCCCCGGTGCCAAGAACACTAAACCTGACGCCTTGTCCCGAATGTTTCATGGATCCAAAGAACTCTCCTCACCCGATACAATCCTCGCTCCTGGGAACTTTCTCCTACTTCAGGAGGACCTACTCTCCCGGATCAGACAAGCCACCACTAGACAGGAACCCTCTCCTGAACTGGATCTGCAAACCAAGGATGGATTACTCTGGCACCAAGACAGGATATTCATACCAGAAGAACTAAAGATAACCGTGCTAGAGCTCTGCCACGATCATGCCCTTGCTGGGCACTTTGGCGTGGCTAAGACCACTGAGTTGGTACAACGTACCTTCTGGTGGCCTCGACTACGCGAGGATTGCAGGAGGTTCGTGGAGTCCTGTACTACATGTACCCGGAATAAAGGGTCCAGATCCAAAGCCTGGGGACTACTGAAGCCCTTACCCGTTCCAGAGAGACCGTGGAAAATGCTTTCTATCGACTTCATAGTTGAACTCCCCCCGGCTGAGAATCACACCACCATCTTTGTGATTGTCGACCGTCTGTCCAAGATGGCACATTTTGTTCCTATGAGAGGGACCCCCTCGGCCCCGGAAACTGCACAAATGTTCATTAAAGAAGTCGTCAGGCTCCACGGGGTACCTGCTAATATAGTCTCCGATCGGGGGGTACAATTTACCTCCCGATTCTGGAGGTCCCTCTGCAAGACTCTGGGAATAGAGCTATCATTCTCTTCGGCTTACCACCCTCAAACCAACGGACAGACTGAGAGAACAAATCAGACCCTCGAGCAATATTTGCGTTGTTTCTCCTCCTTTGCTCAGAATGACTGGCTCTCCCTGCTTCCGCTAGCGGAGTTCTCCTACAATAACTCCATCCACTCCGCAACTAACCAGACCCCATTTTTTGCGAACTTCGGGTTTCACCCCACATTTCTGCCCAACTCTCTCCCTGAGTGCTCAGTGCCCGCAGTTCTGGAAAAAGTGAATTTCTTCTCCTCTAACAACCAGCTTCTACGCGAAGCCATGGCAAGAACTCAGGAGTATAACAAGACGGTCTACGACAGGAGGAGACGGGGTGAATTAGCGCTGGCACCGGGCGACCAAGTATGGCTTTCCACCATCAATCTAAGATTGGCTTGCCCGTCCAAGAAATTGGGCCCCAAGTTTCTAGGGCCTTTTCCTATCAAAAGGAAAATCAACGAGGTGGCCTACGAGCTGGAGCTCCCCGACTCCCTGAGGGTCCACCCTGTTTTTCATGTTTCTCTATTGAAACCGTCAGTCTCCAACCCATTCCCAGGTCGGACCCCGACTCGCCCTGATCCCGTCATCATAGACGGGGAACAGGAATTCGAGGTAGAAGCTATTTTAGACGCACGAAGAAGAAATAGCCAGAGTCAATTTTTAATAAAATGGAAGGGTTACGGACCAGAGGAGAACTCCTGGGAACCCGAAGAGAACATTCACGCCAAAGACCTGATACAAGCCTTCAGGAGGTCTCACCCCGAGAAGTTTGCTCCTAGGGGCATCCGGAGGCTGCCCCTTGGGGGGGGGGCAATGTCATGGAAACCCTGACAGGAACAGACGCCCTGGACTTCCTGGTTCCCGCCCCCGCAGGTGACGCCCGAAGGGCTATTTAAACTCCTCACTTGCAGACAGTCCCTGCTGTCTGCTCTACAGCGTTTATCCCAAGTGACCTGATCTTCCTTGTTTACCTGTATCTGACCCGGCTTCCTGTGACCCTCCTGCTATCTGCCTGTACCTGACCATCGGCCTGTTTTCTGACTTCGGTATTGCCTGATCCTTTTGTGCCTCGCTGCCTGCCAGTTTACCCGACCCCGGCTTGTCTGACGATCCTGCCTGACCTTGGCTCTTGTTCACCTGCTGCTGCCTAGTGGTTCCAGTTTACCTGCTGTGCCTCCCGGTCCGGGTCATCTGCTGAGTTCCTGGTTCCTGTCTGCTCATCTGCTGGTTCCTGTCTGCTCATCTGCTGGTTCCTGTCTGCTCATCTGCTGGTTCCTGTTCACCTGCTGCTGCCTAGTGGTTCCAGTTTACCTGCTGTGCCTCCCGGTCCGGGTCATCTGCTGAGTTCCTGGTTCCTGTCTGCTCATCTGCTGGTTCCTGTCTGCTCATCTGCTGGTTCCTGTCTGCTCATCTGCTGGTTCCTGTTCACCTGCTGCTGCCCAGTGGTTCCAGTCTACCTGCTGTGCCTCCCGGTCCGGGTCATCTGCTGAGTTCCTGGTTCCTGTCTACTCACCTGCTGTAGTTCCTGGTTCCTGTCCACTCACCTGCTGTAGTTCCTGGTTCCTGCCTCCTCACCTGCTGGTTCCTGATCACCTGCGGTACTTCTTGATCCTGCCAGGCACTCGTACCCCTTCCACCTCCGTGCTTCCTGTTATACCACCAGGGGCCGCCGGTGGGAGCCGTAAGGGAGGCCTCCCTCTGCTAACCGGGCTCGTCACCATCAGGTACGTGACAATCGGGGAGGCATAGGGGCTTCTAGATTCCTGGATCACACCAGTCCTCTTGAGTTCTGCGAGTTGTTCTCTTAGATCCTCCAGATCTGCTAGTGGGACCCGCCTGACCCTCTCTCTGAAGGGCTTGTCTTCTTGGAGGCGGATTCGATGGGTGGCACTCCTTGCACATCCCACATCGAACTCATCTTTGGAGAAGATCTTCTCCCATCTGGTCAACTGGGCCTTGGCTCTCTCTTTCCAAGCCCCGGGCAGATTCGGGTTTTCCATGGACAGCTTCTCCCAAACGTCTCCTCCTTCACCCGTCCCCTTGACTTCTGACAGGGTAACCGGGGCAGCAGGGCTCACCTGACCCAGCAGCATCCTGGCTGGGATTTCCATGGGGCCACCTGTAGTATTCCTAACACTCACCGGAACTCTACAATGTGCCTTCTTCAGGGCCTTCAGCGGAATCACTTCTGGTATCACTTCCAGACCGGAGGACTCTTCCCTTGGGTCGGACGCCAGCATGACAAAGGGTCCAGGTTGCCTGCAAGTAAGCTTCACAGTGGCTCTGAGACAGGTTACTTCGCCGGGCTGCAACACTACCCCTTCTCTTCCAAGTCTCCACACCTTCCCTATCCCCTCCCCAGGGGTCTTCTGCTCTAGGACCAGCCGTTGGTAGGCCGTCTTCAGCATGGGGTGGATCTTGGTGGCCACTGACCCCTTCTCTTTCACTAGAGGGGTTAGGAGTCTTCGGACCAGGTCCGTGTTCGTCCCTATTATAAGGGAACTCTTGTTGGCTCCTGGCGGCCGACGGCACACAACTGCCAGGGTATCAAACACTTCGCCTTCCCAGCCACAGATGGGTCAAAGGTCATCTTGACGAGAAGATAGCCATCGTAGGGGAAGCTCTGGGTTCCAATCCCACATATTTCCAGTTCCTCTATCTTCTGGATGGGCAGGTGACTTAAGTGCTTATCGTAGAAATCCCGGTATAATAGGGTCACTTGTGCCCCAGTATCCAAGATGGCTCTGGTGTAGACTCCCTCCACTTGAATGGGCACTATTGGAGATGGACCTACCAGCTTCTCCGGATATGGCCTGGCAGGGGTCGCCTTCTTCTGGTCCTTTCCCTTTGGACTCTCTCTCGTCCAACTCCCTTTGGTCTTTAGTCTTTCTTGAGCCTGGTATGCATTGATTTCCCTCCTTTCAATGGGTGTACAGACCCGCTGAGGGATATTATTATTTTTCTTAGGTGTGCACCCCCTCTGGGGAGTGCTGTGCCTCTTCTGAGGGGTCTTGCCCCCTTTCTCTGGGGTGTATCTCTGTTGAGGAATGTTGTGTTTCCTCTGAGGTGTTTTATCTCCTCTTTTCTTCTGCTTCACATTCAGCTTGGAGCTCACTGAAGGTGATGGGCACTCGGTTGACTCCTTCATCGGGGCCCTCTGAAGCTTCCCGCCGGCTTGCAGTTGTCCGTTTTCTTCTTCTTGGGACTGGAACATGTAGCTGCAATATGGCCAATTCATTCCTCCACAGTTAAAGCAGACTATATCTCCCCATTCTTGTAAAGATGCGGGTGCTGAGGCAATTGGGAATAGTTCCTTCCTTGGTACTTCTCTCCTGGGACCCTCTGGATCTTTTGCTATCAGAGAGGTCAACATCTCTAACACCTTGGACATTTGTGATTTTAAAGTGTCTACCTCTGAGTCTCTTTCAGGGGTCATCACTGGGTTGACTAGCACCTCTGCTGGGACAACATTTGTCTTAATCATTTGCTGGTCCTGTTGTAGCGCCTCCTCATCTCTGATGATTTTTATCAAATCAGCATAAGTCAGTAACGTTCCTCCTCCCGAGGTTTTCAGGTGCAGCCAGACTGGATCCGAGCGTAACGCTCCCTTTAAGACTTGCTTCATTCTTGCCGCATCTGTATCTTGGGGCTTCATTCCCTTCTTCAACACAATCTTGCACAGCAACCTGTTCAGTCTCCTAACATACTCTGAAAGTTTCTCCCTTGGCTGTTGGAAAGTATGTTCAAATTGGTAGACCATCTCTGTTACCTTTTCCAATTGACCAAACTCTTCCTGTAGCATGGCTAGACAGTCTTGAGCCGTGCAATCTGCATTCCCAAACCGAAAACTTTTCACTGCTTCTGCTGCTGCGCCTTTGAGGCTTTCTATCACTCATTGCCTCTTCTGCGCTTCAGGCACCTCCCATGCCTCTACTGCTTATAATTAGGGATGAGCTTCGTGTTCGAGTCGAACATACGTTCGACTCGAACATCGGCTGTTCGATCGTTCGACGAAGATCGAACGATTTGGGCCGTTTGCGCCAAATTCGAGTGACGCGAACGGCCCACAATGCACTACGCCATCGCAGTGTCATCCAGGCGCTGTGATTGGCCAAGCATGCACTGTGACCCCGCATGCTTGGCCAATCACAGCGCCGGCAGCGAGGAGAGCAATGATTGGCCACAGGCAGGATGCCTGTGGCCAATTATTGCTGAGGGTGTTTAGTACACGCCCCACACTATAAAAGGCCGCCAGCACGGCGGCCTAGTGTAGTGTGTTCCGGAGCAGGGATAGAGCAGCATAGGCAGGGACAGTGACTTTTATTTCTTTCTTGCTTAACCTGGATTCCTTTAGTTTAGGGAAAGAGAAGGATAGGTAGGGAGAGTGTCAGTGTGTTTTGTGCTTGTGCTATAGTGTGCTTAAAAAAAACATTTCTAGGGACAGAAAACTGTAGGTAGGGAGAGTGTCAGTTTCTTTCACTGTGCAAGTCCTTGTTTCTAGGGACTGGGAAGGACAGTGAGTGAATTCTCCTTGTGCTATAGTGTGCTTAAAAAAAACATTTTTTCTAGGGACAGAAAACTGTAGGTAGGGAGAGTGTCAGTTTCTTTCACTGTGCAAGTCCTTGTTTCTAGGGACTGGGAAGGACAGTGAGTGAATTCTCCTTGTGCTATAGTGTGCTTAAAAAAAACATTTTTTCTAGGGACAGAAAACTGTAGGTAGGGAGAGTGTCAGTTTATTTCACTGTGCAAGTCCTTGTTTCCAGGGACCTGGAAGGACAGTGAGTGAATTCTCCTTGTGCTATAGTGTGCTTAAAAAAAACATTTTTTCTAGGGACAGAAAACTGTAGGTAGGGAGAGTGTCAGTTTCTTTCACTGTGCAAGTCCTTGTTTCTAGGGACTGGGAAGGACAGTGAGTGAATTCTCCTTGTGCTATAGTGTGCTTAAAAAAAACATTTTTTCTAGGGACAGAAAACTGTAGGTAGGGAGAGTGTCAGTTTCTTTCACTGTGCAAGTCCTTCCTTCCAGGGACCTGGAAGGACAGTGAGTGAATTCTCCTTGTGCTATAGTGTGCTTAAAAAAAAAATTTTTCTAGGGACAGAAAACTGTAGGTAGGGAGAGTGTCAGTTTCTTTCACTGTGCAAGTCCTTGTTTCCAGGGACCTGGAAGGACAGTGAGTGAATTCTCCTTGTGCTATAGTGTGCTTAAAAAAAACATTTTTTCTAGGGACAGAAAACTGTAGGTAGGGAGAGTGTCAGTTTCTTTCACTGTGCAAGTCCTTGTTTCTAGGGACTGGGAAGGACAGTGAGTGAATTCTCCTTGTGCTATAGTGTGCTTAAAAAAAACATTTTTTCTAGGGACAGAAAACTGTAGGTAGTGTGACAGCAGGAAGGTAAAGTCACCTGGTTGCATCCAGGGGGGTAGATATATTTCGCCCAGATTCAGGCTTTACGCTGACTTATACAACTAGGTGGAGAGTTGTATAGGCCCAGCTAAGGCTAGTGGGCTCATGGATGACTCATACCTCTAGGGAGAGTGTGGGGCGTCGTGCAGACAGAGATGAGGAGACCAGCTGAACCTTGTCAGCTCATTTAGGCCTCTATAAGAACTCCCAGCTTCATTAGATGTTAGCTCATGCCTGGAACCAGACCTGTGTGGACTGTCTAGGGAGAGTGAACCCCTGTGCGGTGAGGCAAAGCCTGTGTGGCTATTTCTTTGGACTTTTACTAAACCAGGGACTTAGGGACTAGGACAGCACTAGGCTGATCCCAGTTGTTAGTTAGGAAACCTGTATGTTTAGTCAGAGGTCAACTTGACCAGGATTTATTTTGGTTATGTTTTTTTTGCTTTGCTGTGTTTTGTCACTGTAAATAGAAAATAAACCGCACCTTTTTGATTTTGAAAACCACAACCTCCGTTTGCTGGGCCTGTTTTGTGTGGGGAGCCCATCCCGGGGGTCACACACACCCGCTGCCGAGCTAACCCCCTCACAGTTGGTGGAGAATGCGGGCAGTTTTTTTTTAAGCCAGCATGGAGGAGATACTGAAGCAGCTGGCTCTAGCAAATGCCAATCAACAGCAGACAAATGCAGGTTTGCAAAAGAGCCTTGCAGCTCAACAACAGAGCCTTGCAGCCCAGCAGCAGACAAACGCAACTTTGCAACAGAGTCTGGAGGCTCAGCAACGAGCCCAGCAGCAATCTGAGGCCCGCTTCATAGACCTGTTGCAGAAGCAAGAGCAGAGACTACAACAACAGATGGAAGCAGTAATGCAGCAACGTCCGCAGACCAGTGAGGAAAGCCGTCCCACTAATACCGCGTCCTTTGGGGTGAGTCGTTTATTGACAAAAATGACTGGAGAGGATGATCCAGAGGTATTTTTGACCACATTTGAAAGGACCGCTGAAAGAGAAAAGTGGCCTGAGGAGCAGTGGGCTGGACTGGTGGCTCCTCTGTTAACTGGTGAATCGCAGAAAGCTTACTATGACCTAGAGCCTAACCAAGCAAAAGACTATGTGATGCTAAAAGCTGAAATATTGGCAAGGCTGGGTGTCACCCAGGCTGTCCGGGCTCAGCGTGTGCATAACTGGACTTTCCAGCTTGGAAAACCCCCCAGGTCTCAAATGTATGATCTCATTCACCTGAGCAGAAAGTGGCTACAGCCAGAGACTTTGTCCGCACCAAAGATTGTGGAACGTGTTGTAATGGATCGGTTTTTGAGAGCTCTTCCTACTGCCATCCAAAAGTGGGTAAGCCATGGAGACCCAGAGACGGCCGATGGTCTTGTGGATCGTGTGGAGAAATACTTGGCTACAGAGAACCTGACGGCCTCTTCCAGAGACACTCGGACTTTCCACCCTAAGACCAGACCATCCCCAGGGGCGGATAAGAGGATTCCAAGGGGTGAGGGTGGAGAGAGTGAGAGGGTGGGAGCTCTACCCCAAGTTTGGCGAGAACAGCCTGGGAAATCAGCGGCTCAAGAGGCGGCAAGAAGGATCGTTTGCTACCGCTGCCGGCAAGCGGGACATATTGCAGCCAATTGCCCGGTTGTGGAGGAACCCATGCAGTGTGACTTTCTGACGGGCAGACGTCAGTCGCTGTGTGCGACAGTCGCATGCACTGCCATTCGAGGAACTGAGAAACATTTATGCAAAATGTGTGTTAATGGTAGAAATGTTGTGGTATTGCTGGATTCAGGTAGCCTTGTGACCCTGATAAAGGCTGAGTTAGTTAAAACAGAGGTCTCTGGGAATAGCAAGGTAGCTGTTATTTGTGTGCATGGGGACACCCGAGAGTATCCAGTGACTACAGTGTGTTTCGAGACCCCCAAAGGTACCCTCTCTCATCCAGTGGGCTTAGTATCTCAGTTACCGCATGACGCCATTGTGGGAAGGGATTTTCCGAAGTTCTGGGAACTGTGGGATGATCCTGAGCCCCTCACTGGTGCCCCTATGTACCCGGAATGTGATAGCCAGAACTCCCCTGAGAGTGGTGAGGACTCTCCGGAATTTCCCTTATCAGTATTGGCAGGGGAGACTCAAGAAACTGGAGAGGAGCCCACCTCCTCAGACGAAAACCTACCGTCTGTGGAGTTTTCTGATCTTGAGGTTCACAGGGAAAACTTTGCCACAGAACAGTTGAAAGACCCCGCCCTAATAAAGGCACGGGAAAACGTAGTGAAAATAGATGGCGAGTTAGTGAACCCAGATAATACCTGCACTTACCCATACTTCAGCGTAGAGAAGGACCTACTGTATCGGGTGGCAAAAAGGGCAGAAGAAACCGTTGAGCAGCTTGTGGTGCCCAAACCTTACAGGAAGTTGGTGTTGGAGTTGGCCCATGGGCACATTCTTGGAGGTCATCTGGGGACAGAGAAAACCCGAGAGAGGGTATTACAGAGATTCTATTGGCCGGGGGTGATGAAGGACGTAGAAAATTATTGTTCCTCCTGCCCTGTGTGTCAGAGGTTGGCCCCGATGCCACATTTCCGTAGCCCGCTGGTCCCTCTACCCATCATTGAGGTCCCGTTTGAGAGGATCGCCATGGATTTGGTAGGTCCTATAATCAAGTCCGCTAGGGGGCACCAGTACATATTAGTTATAATGGACTATGCCACCCGTTATCCAGAAGCGATCCCTCTCCGAAATACCTCGGCCAAAACCATAGCCAAAGAGCTATCTCTTGTTTTTAGCCGGGTGGGTATTTGTAAAGAACTGCTTACGGACCAAGGTACACCCTTTATGTCCCGGGTTATGAAAGAGCTGTGTAAATTGTTCAAAGTGACGCAATTGCGTACGTCTGTGTATCACCCCCAAACCGATGGGCTGGTTGAAAGATTCAACAAAACCCTAAAACAAATGTTGAAGAAAGTGGTGGATAGAGATGGAAAGGATTGGGACTGTTTACTTCCTTATTTGATGTTTGCTATTAGGGAGGTGCCCCAATCCTCTACGGGATTCTCCCCCTTTGAGTTACTGTATGGGAGACACCCAAGAGGGCTGTTGGATATTGCCAAGGAAACTTGGGAAAGTGAGAGTTCTCCCCACAGGAGTGTGATTGAGCATGTCGCCCTGATGCAAGATCGAATTGCACAGGTAATGCCCATCGTGAAGGAACATTTGGCCCAAGCGCAGTTGGCACAGCAGAGAGTGTACAACCGTGGAGCCAAGACCCGTACCTTTTCCCCGGGGGATAGGATATTGGTACTTGTCCCTACGGTTGAAAGTAAATTCCTTGCCAAATGGCAAGGCCCCTACGAGATAATGGAAAAAGTGAGCGAAGTGAATTACAAGGTCAGACAACCAGGAAGGCGAAAGCCCGAACAGATCTATCACGTTAATCTGTTGAAAGCCTGGAGGGATAGAGAGTCCCTAGTCGCAGACACTTGGTCACCAGCTCAAACTGGTTGCGTGATTCCTGAGGTTGGAATAGCAGCCACCTTGTCACAACCCCAACAACAGGAGGTTAAGGAGTTTGTGCTTCGCAACAAGGAGGTATTCTCTGAGCTGCCGGGACAAACATCTGGCGTGGAGCATGACATCATTACCCCGCCCGGTGAAAGGGTGAAGTTAAAACCCTATCGGATCCCAGAGGCTCGACGGGAGGCAATACGGGAGGAAGTACAGAAAATGCTGAACTTAGGGGTGATAGAGGAGTCCCAAAGTGATTGGTCTAGTCCCATCGTGTTGGTGCCTAAACCGGATGGGAGCTGGCGATTTTGTAACGATTTTCGTCAGTTGAACAAAGTTACAAAATTTGACACCTACCCCATGCCACGTATAGATGAGTTGATCGACCGGCTGGGAACAGCCCGATACATGACGACTCTTGACCTCACAAAAGGGTATTGGCAAATCCCCCTGGCCAAGTCGGCCAAAGAGAAAACCGCATTTGTAACCCCAGACGGGGCGTTCCAATATAAAAGAATGCCGTTCGGGTTACAGAATGCGCCGGCCACATTCCAGCGGAAAATGGACCAGATGCTGAGGCCCCATCGGAAGTATGCTGCGGCTTACCTGGATGACGTAATTGTCCATAGCACAGATTGGGCCTCACATCTGCCAAAAGTGCAAGCAGTCCTGGACTCTGTTCGGGAAGCGGGGTTTACGGCTAACCCCAAGAAGTGTACCATTGGGCAGGAGGAGGCCAAATATCTTGGGTACACCATTGGGAGGGGAGTAATAAAACCCCAACTCAACAAAGTCGAGGCCATCCAGAGTTGGCCACGTCCCAACAGCAAGAAGCAGGTACGAGCCTTTCTGGGAATCGCTGGGTATTATCGGCGATTCATTCCCCACTTTGCTTCTAAGGCTGTGCCCCTAACCAACCTGACGAAGGGGAAAGGGTCGGTCATGATTAAATGGACCCCCGAGGCTGAGGCAGCATTCCAATTCTTGAAACAAGCCTTATGTAGCCAGCCAGTGTTGTACTCACCCGACTTCTCTAAAGACTTTGTCGTACAAAGTGATGCGTCAGATGTGGGGTTAGGAGCAGTATTGTCCCAGGTCTGGAACGGGGAAGAGCACCCAGTCATTTACCTCAGCAGGAAATTGAAGTCCCATGAGGTAAATTACGCCACCGTTGAAAAGGAGTGTTTAGCGGTGAAGTGGGCTCTAGATTCCCTTCGGTACTACCTGCTAGGTAGGCACTTTGACATGGTTACGGATCACGCTCCGTTAAAGTGGATGGCTCAAAACAAGGAAACAAATAGAAGAGTGAATAGGTGGTTCCTGGCCCTCCAGGAATTCAACTTCACAGTAAAGCATCGCCCTGGCGTTCAAATGGGGAATGTGGATGCTTTGTCTCGAGTACATGAATGCCTGATTGCTGGTGTTCCAACCCCGAGGTTAAAACAAGAGGGGGGGGTATGTGACAGCAGGAAGGTAAAGTCACCTGGTTGCATCCAGGGGGGTAGATATATTTCGCCCAGATTCAGGCTTTACGCTGACTTATACAACTAGGTGGAGAGTTGTATAGGCCCAGCTAAGGCTAGTGGGCTCATGGATGACTCATACCTCTAGGGAGAGTGTGGGGCGTCGTGCAGACAGAGATGAGGAGACCAGCTGAACCTTGTCAGCTCATTTAGGCCTCTATAAGAACTCCCAGCTTCATTAGATGTTAGCTCATGCCTGGAACCAGACCTGTGTGGACTGTCTAGGGAGAGTGAACCCCTGTGCGGTGAGGCAAAGCCTGTGTGGCTATTTGTTTGGACTTTTACTAAACCAGGGACTTAGGGACTAGGACAGCACTAGGCTGATCCCAGTTGTTAGTTAGGAAACCTGTATGTTTAGTCAGAGGTCAACTTGACCAGGATTTATTTTGGTTATGTTTTTTTTGCTTTGCTGTGTTTTGTCACTGTAAATAGAAAATAAACCGCACCTTTTTGATTTTGAAAACCACAACCTCCGTTTGCTGGGCCTGTTTTGTGTGGGGAGCCCATCCCGGGGGTCACACACACCCGCTGCCGAGCTAACCCCCTCACAGTAGGGAGAGTGTCAGTTTCTTTCACTGTGCAAGTCCTTGTTTCCAGGGACCTGGAAGGACAGTGAGTGAATTCTCCTTGTGCTATAGTGTGCTTAAAAAAAACATTTTTTCTAGGGACAGAAAACTCTAGGTAGGGAGAGTGTCAGTTTCTTTCACTGTGCAAGTCCTTGTTTCCAGGGACCTGGAAGGACAGTGAGTGAATTCTCCTTGTGCTATAGTGTGCTTAAAAAAACATTTTTTCTAGGGACAGAAAACTGTAGGTAGGGAGAGTGTCAGTTTCTTTCACTGTGCAAGTCCTTGTTTCAAGGGACAGAGAAGGACACCTGAAGGTAGCCCTTATTGCTTTTTTACCATCTCCCTGCAGGCCATCTATTAGAATGTCTGGAAGGCAAACAAGGAGAGGCAGACAGTCAGGAGGCAATAAAAGAGGGCAAGCAGGCTCTGTGTCTGGGGGCAACAGTGCTGGTCGTGGACGCGGTGCATTGTCATCAGCACATGGCCATGGGACACGCTTGTCCTTCTTTTCGGCAGCTGGACATGTTGAGCCACATCATGCCGAAGACTTGGTAGAGTGGATGACCAAGCCCTCCTCCTCCTCCTCATCCTCTCTCACCCAGGCTCAGGGTACTGGCAAAGCAGCTGCCAAAGCGTCCTCTTCCCTGGTATCAATGTCAGACTCATCATCAGTCACTCCTTCCCTAGACCCACCATGTCCTCCTCCTGAGGAGTCCCCCGAACTGTTTGAGCACAGTGTTGGGTACATGCTCCAGGAGGATGCCCAGCGTTTCGAAGGGTCTGATGATGAAACCCAGCTACAGGAAGGCAGTAGGGTGAGAGCAGACAGAGGGGATGCTCAAGAAGGACACCAATCTGGCAGTCATGTTCCAGCAGCTGCAGCATACTGCCAGATTGGCTCCAGTGATGAGGAGGGAGGGGATGATGAGGTCACTGACTCCACGTGGGTGCCTAATAGGAGAGAGGAGGAGGAGGATGAGGAGGAGGCACATCTCCAACGAGACAGGATGCCCTTTGGTGGCCAGCGTAAGGGCAGTACACCGACGGAATCACACCGCAGAGCAAAGTTCCTTGGTGTGGGCCTTTTTTGAGGCTAGTGCATCAGATCGCACAGCTGCTGTTTGCAACATATGTCTCAAGCGTATATCGCGTGGCCAAAACATCAGCCGCTTGGGTACCACATGCCTGACCAGACATATGTTGACCTGCCATGCAGCTCGTTGGCAAGCCTACCTCAAAGACCCACACCAAAGAACAAAGCGGACCTCTCCTTGCACCGCATCAGCTGGGATCTCCAACCCCACTATAACTTCAGTCCTCTCTGAAACATGCACTGAGAGGAATGAAGGTGTAGAATTAGGTGTGTCACAGCCAAGTACTTGCGGCCACTCTGCTAGCAGTACACCGACGTCCGATTCTAGCAGGCAAATTTCCCTGCCCCAGCTGCTGGACCGTCGAAAGAAGTTCACTCCCAGCCATCCACATGCCCAGCGGTTGAATGCTAGCTTGGCTAAATTGCTAGTGCTTCAACTGCTGCCTTTTCAGTTGGTAGACTCGGCCCCCTTCCGTGAGTTTGTGCAATGTGCGGTTCCTCAGTGCCAGGTTCCCAAACGCCACTTTTTCTCACGGAAGGCTATTCCGGCTCTCTACCGGCATGTGGAAGGCAATGTCTTGGCCTCGCTGGACAGGGCGGTCAGCGGTAAGGTGCATATTACCGCTGACTCATGGTCCAGCAGGCATGGACAGGGACGTTACCTTTCTTTCACGGCCCATTGGGTCACTCTTTTGGCAGCTGGGAAGGATGCAGGACAAGGTGCAGTAGTGTTGGAGGTTGTCCCACCGCCACGCCTCCAAAATGCTACTACTGGTTGTGACACACCTCTCTCCTCCACCCCCTCCTCTTCTTCTTCCTCCATGGCCTCTTCCTGTGGTTTGTCCTATGAACCAGCGGTGCTCCGTAGCCGTTCACGGGGCTACGCAAGTACGCAGGCAAAAAGATGCCATGCCGTGCTTGCGCTGGTGTGTTTGGGGGACAGAAGCCACACTGGGGCAGAGGTCCTGTCTGCTCTGCAGGGCCAGGCCGAGAGGTGGTTGACGCCACGCCAGCTTAAGCCAGGAATGGTGGTTTGCGACAATGGCACCAACCTCCTCTCCGCCCTCCGACAGGGACAACTGACCCATGTGCCCTGTGTGGCTCACGTCCTTAACCTGGTGGTGCAGCGGTTCTTGGGCAGGTACCCGGGCTTACAGGATGTCCTGAGGCAGGCCAGGAAAGTCTGTGTGCATTTCCGCAGATCTTATAATGCCAGTGCTCGCCTGGCTGAGCTGCAAAAGGAGTTGAACCTGCCCAAGAACCGCCTTATATGTGACATGCCCACCAGGTGGAACTCAACGTTGGCCATGCTGCAGCGGCTGCACACGCAGCAGAGGGCCATCAATGAGTACCTGTGCGACTACGGCACCAGGACAGGGTCAGGGGAGCTTGGTTTTTTTTCTCCACGCCAGTGGGGCATGATCAGGGATGCATGCACTGTCCTGGCACCATTTGAGGAGGCCACGAGGATGGTGAGCAGTGACAGTGCATGCATCAGTGACACTGTACCTCTTGTCCACCTGTTGGAGCACACGCTGCATGGAATAATGGACAGGGCACTTGAGGCAGAACAGAGGCAGGAAGAGGAGGACTTCCTTGCCTCTCAAGGCCCCCTTTACCCAGACAGTGTTCCTTCTGTCCCACCCATCGCACAGGAAGAGGAAGAGGAGGAGGAGGAGGAGGAGGATTGTGTCAGCATGGAGGTGGAGGCTGGCACTCAGCATCATCAGCAGCAGTCTTTTAGGGATGATTTACAGTCCCAAGAAACCAGTGGACTTGTACGTGGCTGGGAGGAGGTGACTGCGGATCATGTCATCCTTAGTGACCCAGAGGACTCCGGAGCGAATGCCTCAGCAAACCTACGCTGCATGGCCTCCCTGATCCTGCAAAGTCTGCGGAAGGATCCTCGTATTCTTCGGATCAAGGAGAGGGACCATTACTGGCTGGCCACTCTCCTTGATCCACGGTACAAGGGTAAGGTTGCGGACCTTATGTTACCGTCGCAGAGGGAGCAGAGGATGAGACAACTCCGGGAGGCCTTGCAGAAAGGTCTGTGCAACGCGTTCCCAGAGACTGGGAGGTTACAAACTCCTGGTCCAGGACAACGAGTTGCTGAGGCTTCGGCCAGTCAAAGAAGGAGCGGTGGGGAAGGTGGCCGTCTGACCGATGCGTTCAGACAATTCTTTAGTCCGCAGCCCCAAAGTATGATTGGTTCCAGCAACCATCGCCAGCGTCTGATAAACATGGTGCAGGAATATCTAGGGGCAAGGTCAGACTTGGACACCTTCCCCACCGAAAATCCTCTGGCTTACTGGGTCTTGAGGATGGATCACTGGCCAGAGCTTGCACAGTATGCAATTGAGCTACTGGCCTGTCCTGCATCCAGCGTTCTTTCGGAACGCACATTCAGTGCTGCTGGAGGATTTGTCACGGATCACAGGGTGCGCCTGTCCACCGACTCGGTTGATCGACTGACTTTCATCAAGATGAACCAGTCTTGGATCACCACCAGCTACCACACACCTGATGCTGATATAACAGACTAATTGATTTTAACATGTCACGTCCCTTCAAGACTGATGCTGATGCTGAGTGCCTGTGCTGTTATGTTGACTGGCTATCCTCCTCCTCCGAGTCCTCAATGATACGATTGATGATGATAGCTTGGAAGATCATTTTTGTTTATGGGTGCCGCCACCAGTGGCTAAGGCCCAATTTTTCAGCCCCTGTTTTACAGGGGCGTGTACTTACAATTTTTTTAGCAATAATTTGCCATAGGGCTCATTGCTGTGCTCCAAGTACAGTATCTGTGAGGGGTTGTAGTGTTGTGCCACCAGTGCCTAAGGCCCAATTTTTCAGCCCCTGTTTAACAGGGGCGTGTCATTACAATTTTTGAAGCAATACTTTGCAACAGGGCTCATTGCTGTGCTCCAAGTACAGTATCTGTGAGGGGTTGTAGTGTTGTGCCACCAGTGCCTAAGGCCCAATTTTTCAGCCCCTGTTCAACAGGGGCATGCAATTACAATTCTTGATGTAATAATTCACAGCAGGGCCCATTCCTGCACCCACCAAGAGTAAGTCTGAGGGCTTACAGTGTTGTGGCAACGCCACCACCACCACCACCACGAAAGGCCCAATTTTTCAGCCCCTGTTCAAAAGGGGCATGTAATTACAATTCTTGATCTAATAATTCACAGCAGGGCCCATTGCTGCACCCACCAAGAGTAACTGTCAGGGCTTACAGTGTTGTTGCACCAGCACCACCATCAAAGCCCCAATTTTTACTACCACTGTTCAACAATTATATGTAATTAAAATTCCTGATATAATAGTTGACAGCAGGGCGTTCCAGCACGTAACCAAGAGTAACTGTGAGTGCTTACAGTGTTGTGCCAACACCAACAACTAAGGGGCCTATTTCTGCAGAGTATATACGGCAGGTCCCTACTTTCAAACATCCAACTTACAAACGACTCCTACTTGCAAACGAAAGAAGACAACAGGAAGTGAGAGGAAATCTACCCCTAGGAAGGAAAATTCTCTCCTGTAAGAATAAATATGGGAGAAAGGTGTCTCCTCTGTACTGATGCTTTATCAGCAATCCTTGTTTCAAGAAAAACACCACATTTCAAAAACAGTTGTCATTGGGACGGAAAGTGAGGTGAAATGTTCTGAACAGGGGCACAGACAGCAAAACAAATGTTACAGGGGTGATAACCCTTACCTGTGTTTTCCAAAAAGTTTAAAAATAGATTTTTGGGCTGGAGCTACACTTCAACAATGTACCTGTTCAAAATTACAAACACATTCTACATAAGAACAAACCTACAGTCCCTGTCTTGTATGCACCGCCTGTATACGGCTGTTCAGAGTATATAGGGCCTTTTTTATTTTATGTGCGGGGTTCCCCTTAATATCCATACAAGACCCAAAGGGGCTGGTAATGGGCTGGGGTAGGGGGGGGGGGGGTCATGGGGTAGCTATGCCATTTTTCTTAAAGATTTTCATCCATATTACCGGGACCAGACATTACATTAAAGCCGCAAGAAGTTTTAAATGGCTTTTTTTTCCTTTAGAAGTGTCGTTTTGTGCAGGGACAGTTCTAAACACGGGAAACACGTGGCACTTCACAGGCATACTTTAGACACCCCCCAGGTACGATATTTAAAGGAATATTTGACTTTTTTTTTTCACTTTATGCATCATTAAAATGACTGCTCCCGAAAAACGACCGTTTTTAAAACTTCTTTTTGCATTGATACATGTCCCCTGGTGCAGAACCCGGGTTCCCAAACCCTTTTTAGGACAATAACATGCATAATAGTTGTTATAATTAGCACTTTAGAATTCGAACGTTCGCATCCATTGTATTTAATAGGGTTCTAATGTTCGTACGAACTTTCGGTCCGTTCGCGGGTTCTGGTGCGAACCGAACCCGGGGGTGTTCGGCTCATCACTACTTATAATGCCTGCTCCACCCAGGTATCAAAATCTTCTTCCCCTGCAGGGACAGGGAGCTTCCCTGAGAATGTCTTCAGTCTCCGGTAGCTAGTCTCTACATGCACCGTGCTTGTCTTCTGACATTTAATTAGCAGATCCCCTATTGCCTTTATCAATTCTGGGGATATAGCAGTGGCAGGTGCGGGTGCCACCGGGGGTGTCACCCCGTCTCCTCTTTCTGGTGAGGTACGGGCCGCAGCCTGCAGTGATCCCATCAGTGATGGTTCCTTCTTTGCAGTTACTGCGTGCGCCAACCTATAGGTTCTGTTGTCTGGCGTCCGCACACACTTGCGCTTGCAAGCCTCTGGCATCCCGTCCCCGTATTCCACTAGTGCATACTGATATGAAGTGTCTGGGTCTGACTTTATATCCTTCACCCACGGTGTGTGATTTGGGGACACTAACTTCATTAACTCCTCTACCATCTCAGTCGACCATTCCTCCCCAGGGAGGCTGATGACTATCGAGTTGTTTGGCTCTGCCCTAGAGGCTTTGCACCACTCTTCTACTGCTTGTGGGTCCATGCCAGCACTTCTGGCGTTCACCTGCTGTATCAGGATCCCGGACGAGAACCCCCACGTGTAGCGATACCTTCAACTAAGAGGGCGCAGATTTAGTTTGGGCCCTGAAGACAGCTCCGCCAACCCCCAGCAATTTACTCGACCCCATACTGGCACAGTTAGTCTAGGGTAAATGTGTATATCTTATGCTCTATGATTAAATGCAAACACCAAGACAGTAATAGGATAATAACAAATTTACTCTTTATGGCAAATGGAAATCAACAGTGATAACAGATCATAAGAATCTATCTGCAGAGCCCTGCAGCAATAGTCACACTATAACCGTTAAGATATGGTGCACACGTGCCACGTGTAACAGTACCTCACTATGCGCCCCATGGCGTAGCAACTAAATAAACTACCTAGATGGCCAGGCCTGACCATATAACTCAGTCTCTAAGAAGGGTAGAATTCTTTGCATGCAAGTCTTTAAACGGTGGTGCACATGTCAGGGACACATTTGTAATCCAAGGGTGGGGGGTAAAAATGCCAACACAGCGCACTCCACCAAAGATCCATTCAACTCAGTTCTGCTTTGGATCTCAAATGGGGAAAAGAACTCAAATAGGAACTGGTGGGCCACGGCAGTTTGTAGGCCTAACAATGATATAAAGTATTTGTGGATTGAGCAAGTGCTCGCTCACCCCTCCGGACGCGATCCCAGTCCGGGAACTTCCACCTGCTGTGTCTCCTCACACAGCTCTGCAGCAGTCTCATCTCCGGCTCAGCAGCGGTTGAAGAAAACCGAGTCAGATGCCACCCAGGCTCGAGATGGGGTGGAAGGCCCTTTGGGTAACAGCGCAAGGCCCAGGCTTCAGGCCTTGCACCACGGTGGATCCGCACAGGAAGATCTCTCCCTTGAAGTCTCGTGTCCCAAAGAGGCCGAGCCCAGCCTTGCCTCCTCCTTTTATAACTCCTCCCATGAGTCTCTGGGGTGGAAACATTGCAGAAAGGGGTTCTGGGTAAGGTAGTCCTGGGAGCCTTAAAGGGGACCCCGCTACACATATATTTATACTTTATTTTTATCTGAATTTTCTGTGAAGTCAATTGTAATACTTCCTATTGTTTACTATACTGTAATTACTTTTTATTGATGAAAATAAAAATTTGAATGATAAAAAAAAACACACCAAGATTCAAGTAAAAATACATAAATCTTGTATTTAAAGAATATTTGCTTATCCTGGAGATCATCTTTAAAAATTTGCTCCAGCAGCACCTAGTAGTGAGCACAACATTACCAAAACTAGTGGAAGCAAAGAATATTATTATTATTATTATTATACAGGAGTAATATATACAATTTGCACAGCACATTACAATGTAGAGGGACGACAGTGCAATTTCAATACAGTTCAATACAGTAGAATAGGAGGGCCCTCATGGAGCTTACAGTCTAAAGGGAGGGGGAGGTGGTACAAAAGATAATAGCTGCAGGGATAATCTGATGGAGGTGTTCTTAGGTGGAGGTGGGGTAGGCTTCCCTGAATAAGTGAGTTTTCAGGTATAGAATACTTCAAAGCTCTTCATCTTGGATGCCTTGCATTGGTCCTAGGCTCACAGTTGAGACAGATAAGCTTGAGGACCAAAAAGCACACTGTCTATTAAAAAAAACCCTGAGCACTGACAGCAGGATTGAAATCGTGCGAGTTCAGCTGAACTCAAACTATTTCATACCCGATGGGGGGCGTGGCTTGCGCGTGCATGAATATGGGCGCTTAAGCAGTGAGCTCCTCCATCCAGACCGGACGATCAGTGACTACCGAGCGAAGCATTCACCCCATCCTGCCCCAGAGTGCCGTGATCGTACCTGCTCAGCTGCGCCGCAATGATGTCCCGCAAGCGCATCCAAAACAGAAGCTTACAACGCCTGGAATCCTTCTCCTTCCAGCCCCGCCGCCGTGACCAAGATGGCGCCGCCGTATCCCTAGCACATCAATCCCTGCAGTTCTCAGACCATCCGGGAGTACATCCACAGAAACTACAAGCTGGGATGCATTCCTCCCTTCCTCTGGACGCCTCTCCTGCGACCGCGGGGACCCAAAGCCCGGCAAAATCGAGGATGCGGATGTATCTCTCGGACCAGGCCTCAATCACTGTGAGTACAGGCCTACATAATGACTCTGCTGTATCTGCACTACAATCCTCCATAGCACAATTCCCAACATCAGGCCAACCAGTGCTAGACACAACTATGAAGGATATGCTTATGTCACTACAATCTTCTCTCATGTCCAACTTTTCATCATTGAGTAATACATTCTCATTAGAAATTAAACACATGAATAATAGGGTGCAATGCGTGGAAAACAAAATGGAGGAGTGTACTGATACTGTGAATGAATTAGTGGACGCATATAATGATCAGAAAGAGGAATCTCTCTGGATCAAAGCGAAATTAGCAGACCTCGAAGACCGCTCCAGACGCAATAACGTCAAGATACGCGGAATCCCAGAGTCCATCCAACCCGCAGAATTGCACAAATATGCTACCACTATGTTTTCTAGCATGCTCCCGGAGCTTTCACCGATCGAGCTTACGATAGATCGCATACACAGACTGCCTAAACCTCGCCACCTAGAGGCGGAAATACCCAGAGATGTGCTTCTACGAGTACATTTTTTTCAAGCAAAAGAGCAGATACTTCTGAAAGCTAGGGAACTATCACCACTTCCGGCACCATATTCTGATATACAATTGTATGCCGATCTGTCTCAATATACGCTCCAAATGCGTCGACAACTCAAAACTATCACCAAAGCGATGAACAATCACAAAATTGTATACAAATGGCGCCACCCTGCGACCATCTTGGCCACTTACAACGGCATTCCTCACACCATCTCCACCTTGGAAGGGGGTCTAAAACTGCTGAAAGCATGGGGAATACTACCAGATCCTCCCCACAACCAATCTGAACCTGACGGCACCCCGAACCCGTTCTCCTTCGGCCAGAGCAGAGAACACCGCAGGGGCAACCATCGTTGAACCACTAGCTCAGATTGCACCACTATGCGACTACCTTAGTCCGGTCTGGTCGCGTGCTTGACACCAGCTTACTGAACTTCCCCCCATTAGTTGTCAGTTGCTCAAACGAGCTGGTTCGCACTGACACAACTGTGTGTTCTACACCTTAGTTTGCTTATATTTTTTTTTTTCTGCATCACAGTTTGATCTGTTCCCTGAACATATTTGTTCTCTCCTTTTTTTTGTTATTTTTACCTTTTTAATTTTTAATTTTTTTTGGTAGCACAGACCTAAGTGCCTTCACCTGCATCGAGCACCTATAGGTCATTCACACAAAAGTTTGTTAATCTTCAATTCTAACTTGTTTTATACCTTCATAGAACCAAGGACTGAATCTTTTGCTCCTTTCTCACTAATCAAGAAACAGACCTCTCGTCCACATCAACCGGTAGATTGAACATTACCTCGTCATTCGTCCACAACTGTGAGTACCACTTCGCTGATATACCACACTTCCGCTCAATATGGGAGTCACTATTCTATCCATCGATGCGAAAGGGTTAAACCACCCAGCAAAACGGACCTCCCTATGGAAATCGGCCCTTGCCCTGAACTGTGACATTCTTTGCGTACAGGAGACGCATTTTGCTACGAAGGCCTCTCCTGTCTGCCAACACAAACAATTCCCCCATGTATTCCAGTCGTCCTTTATTAAAAAACAACGGGGAGTAATAATTGCAATAAGGAACACTGTTGTATTCACCCTGCAGAACTGTGTAATTGACCCAGAAGGGCGCTATATTTTCTTAATATGCACAATTAATAATATCTCCTACACCCTGGTCTCCATCTATGCCCCGAACAGTGGCCAAATGACTTTTCTCAGGAAAACATTACGGGCAGCCCGTAAGATCCAACAAGGTCACTTACTTATATGTGGAGACTTTAATATGGTCCCGAACTACTCCATTGACTCCTCCGCAGGATCGCACAGACATGCTTCTCCTTTAGGTCCGTTTATAAGCTCCAATGACCTGTTTGATGTGTGGAGGTGTTGTCATGCGAACGAGAGGGATTTCACATTTCTTTCCCCGTGTCACAATACCTACTCACGAATTGACCTATTCCTATCTGATAGTCAGTTACTTGAAAAAATTTCAAACTCTGTCATACATACCACCACCTGGTCAGATCATGCCCCCATTAGCAATACCATCTCTGATAACGCTCATCAATCCAATTCCTTTATATGGAGAGTCAATAATTATCTCCTCAATACACCATATTACTCTACCCCTATTGAGCACCAATTAGAAGAATATTTTGCAATCAACCAGGCATCCGTATCTGATCCGCTGGTGGTGTGGAACGCCCATAAGGCGGTCATGCGAGGAATGTTCATTCAAATGGGAGCTAAAGCCAAAAAGAAAAGGACCCAACGACTGGATGAACTTACAGCAGATATAGCCACTTCCGAATCACTGAACAAAACCAACCCATCCCCCCTTCTCCAATCCCAAATATTCACTTTACGCCACGAACTAAGAGCCCTTCTCCTTGAAAAATATGCTAAATCCTGCAGAATTCTCAAAGCCACATCATACACCACAGGGAACAAGGCAGGAAAGGCAATGTCCCTAAGAGTTAAGGGCCATAGAACCAAAACGAAAATTCCGTACATACTACACCCTCACACAAACAAAAAACTTCTTAAACCCCAAGAAATAGCGAATTCCTTTAGTACCTACTATGAGGATTTATACAACCTAAAAGCTGATCCCTCTACCACTCAACCTTCCCCTGAGGGAATTGAATCCTTCCTGGGAAGTTTGAATCTCCCGACTGTGAACCCCCAACAACTTAAGGATTTAAATGCTCCCTTCACAGTGGATGGAATTTTGTCAGTAATAAATAATTCACCCAACTCCAAATCCCCTGGACCTGATGGTTTCACTGGGGAATATTACAAGCGGTTCAAACATATCTTAGCTCCCACTCTGTGCCAGCTATTTACCCTAGCAGCCACCTCAGCTACTTTCCCAGCTGAAATGCTTAACGCTATGATAATAACCCTTCCTAAACCTGGCAAAGATCCCACAACCCCTAAAAACTTCCGACCCATTTGGCTGCTCAAACTTGACTTAAAAAATTTACGCTAAATTATTGGCAAACAGACTTGAGGACATAATTCCTTCCCTTATATCAATGGACCAATCGGGATTCACTAAAGGACGCCAAGCCTCGGATGCCACTAGAAGGTTAATCAATATCATACACCATGCAGAAACCCAAAAAATTCCGACACTACTCTTATCCCTAGATGCCGAGAAGGCCTTTGATAGGGTCCAGTGGGGTTATATATCGGAGGTCCTACACAAATGCGGTATTAAGGGCACAATACACAATGCCATAATGGCCTTATACTCCAATCCTTCGGCCAAAGTATTCTCTGCAGATACCCTCTCTTCTCCCTTCCACATTTCCAATGGCACGAGACAAGATTGCCCACTTTCGCCCATCATATTCAATCTGGTCATGGAACCCCTAGCTGAACGAATCAGGAATAATGAAAACATCACAGGTTTACCCCTGGCTGGTTTAGTTCATAAAATAAGTATGTTCACAGATGACGTGATCCTCATGATCACCGAACCTGAAAGGTCCCTTCCTGAGGTCCAAAGGACGCTCGCCTGGTTCAGTGAAGTATCATATTACAAAGTCAACGAGACTAAATCATACGTGCTCAACCTTGGGCTGGATGCATACACAGAACAGCAACTCAAACTGAAATACCCATACACTTGGGCAAAAGATAGCATAACCTACTTGGGCATCCAGTTAACCCCATCAACTAAGACACTATTTTCATCCAATTACTTACCAATTAGAACCAAACTTCAAGCAGACCTCACCAGGCTGGCGTCCTTTGAGTTCTCGTGGATGGGGCGGTTAGCAGCGTTCAAAATGTTCCATCTTTCCCAAATCCTGTACTTATTTAGAACCATACCAATTCCTATACCTCTTAGCTACTTCAAATCGTTGCAATCAATCCTGTCCAAATTTATTTGGAAAGGTAAGAAAGCCAGATGCGGTCACCCTCAACTAATCAAAACTCGCCTAGCAGGAGGGACTGGTTATGTTGACTTTCAGGACTACTACATGGCATCTATACTCACACAGACTAAGGAGTGGTTTCTGACCTCCCCCCCAACCACGTTGTGGGGGAGAATTGAGGCCTCTTTGATTCCAGGAGGTAGTTTGTCCTCTTGGTTATTTTCTTCAACACTAGGGAAAAAATCCCACATCCGCGCCTCTCCAACCATGACCGCGACTTGCAAAGTCTGGTCCAGATTCACAAAAATTTCGGCACTCCACCCCAATCTAGCGACCATTCCCATCCCTATAGAATCCCTAACTCATATACTGGAATCATCCTACTTCACACATTGGAAGCACAAGGGCATTGTAAACATCTCGGATCTGATGGATGACAAACGTATCAAATCCTTCTCCGAACTTCAAAAAGAACATCAACTCTCACATTCCGATTGGTTCCTATTCGCACGCACCCAACACTGTCTTGCCTCACTTACATCATGGTCATGGAAAATACCCCAAACAGCTTGGATCTTCTTCAGATCCCCTGCAAATCACAAGAAAGGAATATCTTTATTCTACTCTTTATTACAACAAAAATCCACCTTCACCAAATCCACGGCACTACTACGCTGGGAAACTTATCTAGGCCATAACTTCACACAACTACAATGGGAAATGGCATGTAAATCCACATATAAAGCTACATGCTGCTCGACACTATGGGAACTTGCATTTAAATTGACGTACCGCTGGCACTTGACCCCGGATAGATTATCCAAATTTGACACATCACTCCCCAGCACATGCTGGAGAAACTGCGGACGGAAAGGTGATCTAATACATACACTCTGGTACTGCCCCAAACTCACACGTTACTGGAACTTAGTTTTCAAATTAATACAGGAAGTAACTCAATTAACAATAGCTATGTCACCATCCTTGGCCCTATTATCCCTGGACATAGAAAAAATCCCCAACCCAGCAAGGCATGTCATAGTACACATACTGCTAGCGGCTCGCATTAGTATTACCAGGAAATGGAGAGACCCAGACCCTCCTACGATTTTAGATGTAGTAATGACTACACATGGTCACTTTACACACGAGACCTCTCTAGCACTAAGACGAGGAAGTAAATCGAAGATTACCCAACTATGGCAATTGTGGAAAAAATGGGTTGAATCTCCCGGTCTTACCAAAGCGTTCAATCTTTAACCTTGATTGGTACAATGTATGTTGATATGTGATGCAGAGGACGCCAGAAAGAGGTGGGGGAGGGACGTAACCACAAGGGCAAAGCTCTGCTCCCTATAAGGGGTGCTCAGGTGGAGTCGCCCTCCCCTACCATGAATAGCATACATAGATATAGTTACCCTCTACACGTATATCACCTTGGTTCTAGGATTTGATCATTGTAATTCTTGTTTTGCGGCTACGACCGCAATTTTTCTGAGTTCTCAGACAGCACACTGCTGCATATATTCTTTTTGTACGCTCTTGTTGGTACATGAATAGACATGATTCTTGTGAAGGTACTTTATTATAGTTTTGCTTATGACTTTGTAACATCTAAAATATGCCAATAAAAATTTATTATGGAAAAAAAAAAAAAAACTATTTCATACCCGCATGTCAGTCCGACTTCGGGAGCGATTTCAGAGACATCAGTGTGGGTTCCTGCACAGATGTCTATTATAATCTCATCTGAAGTCGCCAAAAGTAGTACAGAAATTACTTTTGTGAATCGGTGCAGTGCCACAAATGCGGCGTCGTGTCAATTCGGACGGCGCCATTGCCGGCAATGGCTGTCGATTTGGCATGTGATTTGACATGTCAAATTGCATGCCAAATCGCATCAATGTGAACCTAGGCTGAAAAACACTGTTCTCCCATACCTATATTCTATGCATGCATAAGTGGAATACTAACACAGCTGGATCTGCTGCTTAAAATAGAAGATCGTCTGATTTTTTTTTCTGTCCAATAGAATTTCCTTGACAGAAATAATACAGGGGTCTACCCCTAAACACAGATCAGTTTTGCAAGTACTGGACACAGACGGGCTGAGACGGGATAATTTTCTAGGGGCAAAAAAACTATTCACCTTTTAAGGGAAGTTTTCCCAGAGCTTAGTGACTGAAGTGAAGCTAAGTTGACTTCCATTATCCAATCATGTGCAAGCAAATGTATTTATTTTTTTATGTTCCTTGCATGTGATTGGGTATTCTTCACCACATTTATTAGGCACTTGGGCAAGTTCCCTTGCACAGTGCAACTTTCTATGCAGAGTGAACACGCTCTTTGCTATTAGTAAATCGAGCCCAGTGACTATGGGCCCCTATATTAGGTCTGTCATAAACCTGGGCAATTTAGACTAAGTTTATGATGAAAATTCATATGCAAGAGTTAACTTTACTGAAAAAGCATATGTCAAGGTGGTCAGTAGATAATAGTATATAGATAACTCAAGTTAGATGGACTTTTCTTGCAACATGGACCCATACACTTCTGCCACTCAAACTTCCTTACTGGTCAAAGATGCCACCTATCGCACTAAAGGGTAAATAGAGAGCCTTAAGCCTCGTACACACGATCTGATTGTTGGCAGGGGATTGTCTGTTGACAGACTGTTGTCCTAAAATCGTACCGTTAGTACGCTCCTTTTGACAATTGTTGTCCAACTTTCGGCCAACAAATGTTGGATGAAATGCTAGTAAATTTTCAGCGGACAACGGTTTGTTGTCAGATTTTCTGATGGTCAGCACACAAATCCATCACACAAAAGTCAAATGTACATGAAATTCCTCGTAGTACGTCACTACGTTCGTGTTTGATGGCCGACAATTGTGTACCATTAGTATGCAAGACAAGATCCAGGCACACGCCCTTTTGACGAAAATCAGACGCTCGGTTGGCCAACAATCGCATCGTGTGTACGAGGCTTTAGAAGGAGAAGCAGGGCCACACTATAATTTTACATGAAAGCTAATATTTTAGTTAAACATTAATCTCTATAATCTCTGTTTATGTTTTTTTTTATATCCCTTAATTAGTTTGCATAGCAAAGGCTTGTGACAGGTTTACTTTGAAAAACTAGCAATTGTCTTGATTGTCATATCACCTATAGCTATTGTGACAGCAGGAAGGTAAAGTCACCTGGTTGCATCCAGGGGGGTAGATATATTTCTCCCAGATTCAGGCTTTATGCCGACTTATACAACTAGGGAGTTGATGAAGCCCAGCTGAGGCTAGTGGGCTCATGAATGACTCATACCTCTAGGGAGAGTGCTGGGCGTCGTGAGGCAGGGAGTTGATGAGACCAGCTGAAGCCTGTCAGTTCGTTTAAGGCCTCTATAAAAACTCCCAGATTCATTAGGTGTTTGCTCATGCCTGGAACCAGACCTGTGTGGACTGTCTAGGGAGAGTGAACCCCTGTGCGGTGAGGCAAAGCCTGTGTGGCTATTTGTTTGGACTTTTACTAAACCAGGGACTTAGGGACTAGGACAGCACCAGGCTGATCCCAGTTGTTAGTTTAGGAAACCTGCATGTTTAGTCAGAGGTCAAACTGACCAGGATTTATTTTGTTTGTTTCTTTTTGGCTTTGCTGTGTTTTGTCACTGTACATAGAGAAATAAACCGCACCTTTTGATTTTGAAAACCACAACCTCCGTCTGCTGGCCCTGTTTTTGTGTGGGGAGCCCAACCAGGGGGTCACACACACCCGCTACCGAGTTAACCCCCTCACAGTTGGTGGAGAATGCGGGCAGTTTTTTTTAAGCCAGCATGGAGGAGATACTGAAACAGCTGGCTCTAGCAAATGCCAATCAACAGCAGACAAATGCAGGTTTGCAAAGGAGCCTTGCAGCCCAGCAGCAAGCTCATCAACAAGCCCAGCAGCAATCTGAGGCCCGCTTCATAGACCTGTTACAGAAGCAAGAGCAGAGACTACAACAAATGGAAGCAGTAATGCAGCAACGTCCGCAGACCAGTGAGGAAAGCCGTCCCACTAATACCGCGTCCTTTGGGGTGAGTCGTTTATTGACAAAAATGACTGGAGAGGATGATCCAGAGGTATTTTTGACCACATTTGAAAGGACTGCTGAAAGAGAAAAGTGGCCTGAGGAGCAGTGGGCTGGACTGGTGGCTCCTCTGTTAACTGGTGAATCGCAGAAGGCTTACTATGACCTAGAGCCTGACCAAGCAAAAGACTATGTGATGCTAAAAGCTGAAATATTGGCAAGGCTGGGTGTCACCCTGGCTGTCCGGGCTCAGCGTGTGCATAACTGGACTTTCCAGCTTGGAAAACCCCCCAGGTCTCAAATGTATGATCTCATTCACCTGAGCAGGAAGTGGCTACAGCCAGAGACTTTGTCCGCACCGGAGATTGTGGAACGTGTTGTGATGGATCGTTTCTTGAGAGCTCTTCCTACCGCCATTCAAAAGTGGGTAAGCCATGGAGACCCAGAAACGGCCGGTAAACTTGTGGATCGTGTAGAGAGATACTTGGCTACAGAGAACCTGACGGCCTCTTCCAGAGACTCTCGGACTTTCCACCCTAAGACCAGACCATCCCCAGGGGCGGATAAGAGGATTCCAAGGGGTGAGGGTGGAGAGAGTGAGAGGGTGGGAGCTCTACCCCAAGTTTGGCGAGAACAGCCTGGGAAATCAGCGGCTCAAGAGGCCGCAAGAAGGATCGTTTGCTACCGCTGCAGGCAAGCGGGACATATTGCAGCAAATTGCCCGGTTGTGGAGGAACCCATGCAATGTGACTTTCTGATGGACAGACGTCAGTCGCTGTGTGCGACAGTCGCATGCACTGCCATTCGGGGAACTGAGAAACATTTATGCAAAATGTGTATTAATGGTAGAAATGTTGTGGTATTACTGGATTCAGGTAGCCTTGTGACCCTGATAAAGGCTGACTTAGTTAAAACAGAGGTCTCTGGGAATAGCAAGGTAGCTGTTATTTGTGTGCATGGGGACACCCGAGAGTATCCAGTGACTACAGTGTGTTTCGAGACCCCCAAAGGTACCCTCTCTCATCCAGTGGGGTTAGTATCTCAATTACCGCATGATGCCATTGTGGGAAGGGATTTTCCGAAGTTCTGGGAACTGTGGGATGATCCTGAGCCCCCCACTGGTGCCCCTATGTACCAGGAATGTGATAGCCAGAACTCCTCTGAGAGTGGTGAGGACTCTCCAGAATTTCCCTTGTCAGTATTGGCAGGGGAGACTCAAGAAACTGGAGAGGAGCCCACCTCCTCAGATGAAAACCTACCGTCTGTGGAGTTTTCTGATCTGGAGGTTCACAGGGAAAATTTTGCCACAGAACAGTTAAAAGACCCCGCCCTAATAAAGGCACGGGAAAACGTAGTGGAAATAGATGGCGAGTTAGTGAACCCAGATAATACCTGCACTTACCCATACTTCAGCGTAGAGAAGGACCTACTGTATCGGGTGGCAAAAAGGGCAGAAGAAACCGTTGAGCAGCTGGTGGTGCCCAAACCTTACAGGAAGTTGGTGTTGGAGTTGGCCCATGGGCACATTCTTGGAGGTCATCTGGGGACAGAGAAAACCCGAGAGAGGGTATTACAGAGATTCTATTGGCCTGGGGTGATGAAGGACATAGAAAATTATTGTTCCTCCTGCCCTGTGTGTCAGAGGTCGGCCCCGATGCCACATTTCCGTAGCCCGCTGGTCCCTCTACCCATCATTGAGGTCCCGTTTGAGAGAATCGCAATGGATTTGGTAGGTCCTATAATCAAGTCCGCTAGGGGGCACCAGTACATATTGGTTATAATGGACTATGCCACCCGTTATCCAGAAGCGATCCCTCTCAGAAATACCTCGGCCAAAACCATAGCCAAAGAGCTATCTCTTGTTTTTAGCCGGGTGGGTATTTGTAAAGAACTGCTTACGGACCAAGGTACACCCTTTATGTCCCGGGTTATGAAAGAGCTGTGTAAATTGTTCAAAGTGACGCAATTGCGTACATCTGTGTATCACCCCCAAACCGATGGGCTGGTTGAAAGATTCAACAAAACCCTAAAACAAATGTTGAAGAAAGTGGTGGATAGAGATGGAAAGGATTGGGACTGTCTACTTCCTTATTTGATGTTTGCTATTAGGGAGGTGCCCCAATCCTCTACGGGATTCTCCCCCTTTGAGTTACTGTATGGGAGACACCCAAGAGGGCTGTTGGATATTGCCAAGGAAACTTGGGAAAGTGAGAGTTCTCCCCACAGGAGTGTGATTGAGCATGTCGCCCTGATGCAAGATCGAATTGCACAGGTAATGCCCATCGTGAAGGAACATTTGGCCCAAGCGCAGTTGGCACAGCAGAGAGTGTACAACCGTGGAGCAAAGACCCGTACCTTTTCCCCGGGGGATAGGATATTGGTACTTGTCCCTACGGTTGAAAGTAAATTCCTTGCCAAATGGCAAGGCCCCTACGAGATAATGGAAAAAGTGAGCGAAGTGAATTACAAGGTCAGACAACCAGGAAGGCGAAAGCCCGAACAGATATATCACGTTAATCTGTTGAAAGCCTGGAGGGATAGAGAGTCCCTAGTCGCAGAAACTTGGTCACCAGCTCAAACTGGTTGCGTGATTCCGGAGGTTGGAATAGCAGCCACCTTGTCACAACCCCAACAACAGGAGGTTAAGGAGTTTGTGCTTCGCAACAAGGAGGTGTTCTCTGAGCTGCCGGGACAAACATCTGGGGTAGAGCATGATATTATTACCCCGCCCGGTGAAAGGGTGAAGTTAAAACCCTATCGGATCCCAGAGGCCCGACGGGAGGCAATACGGGAGGAAGTACAGAAAATGCTGAACTTAGGGGTGATAGAGGAGTCCCAAAGTGATTGGTCTAGTCCCATTGTGTTGGTGCCTAAACCGGATGGGAGCTGGCGATTTTGTAACGATTTTCGTCAGTTGAACAAAGTTACAAAATTTGACACCTACCCCATGCCACGTATAGATGAGTTGATCGACCGGCTGGGAACAGCCCGATACATGACGACTCTTGACCTCACAAAAGGGTATTGGCAAATTCCCCTGGCCAAGTCGGCCAAAGAGAAAACCGCATTTGTAACCCCAGACGGGGCGTTCCAATATAAGAGAATGCCGTTCGGGTTACAGAATGCGCCGGCCACATTCCAGCGGAAAATGGACCAGATGCTGAGGCCCCATCGGAAGTATGCTGCGGCTTACCTGGATGACGTAATTGTCCATAGCACAGATTGGGCCTCACATCTGCCAAAAGTGCAAGCAGTCCTGGACTCTGTTCGGGAAGCGGGGTTTACGGCTAACCCCAAGAAGTGTACCATTGGGCAGGAGGAGGCCAAATATCTTGGGTACACCATTGGCAGGGGAGTAATAAAACCCCAACTCAACAAAGTCGAGGCCATCCAGAGTTGGCCACGTCCCAACAGCAAGAAGCAGGTACGAGCCTTTCTGGGAATCGCGGGTTATTATCGGCGCTTCATTCCCCACTTTGCTTCTAAGGCTGTGCCCCTAACCAACCTGACGAAAGGGAAAGGGTCGGTCATGATTAAATGGACCCCCGAGGCTGAGGCAGCATTCCAATTCTTAAAAACAAGCCTTATGTAGCCAGCCAGTGTTGTACTCACCCGACTTCTCTAAAGACTTTGTCGTACAAAGTGATGCGTCAGATGTGGGGTTAGGAGCAGTATTGTCCCAGGTCTGGAACGGGGAAGAGCACCCAGTCATTTACCTCAGCAGGAAGTTGAAGTCCCATGAGGTAAATTACGCCACGGTTGAAAAGGAGTGTTTAGCGGTGAAGTGGGCTCTAGATTCCCTTCGGTACTATCTGCTAGGTAGGCACTTTGACATGGTTACGGATCACGCTCCGTTAAAGTGGATGGCTCAAAACAAGGAGACAAATAGAAGAGTGAATAGGTGGTTCCTGGCCCTACAGGAATTCAACTTCACAGTAAAGCATCGCCCTGGCGTTCAAATGGGGAATGTGGATGCTTTGTCTCGAGTACATGAATGCCTGATTGCTGGTGTTCCAACCCCAAGGTTAAAACAAGAGGGGGGGGTATGTGACAGCAGGAAGGTAAAGTCACCTGGTTGCATCCAGGGGGGTAGATATATTTCTCCCAGATTCAGGCTTTATGCCGACTTATACAACTAGGGAGTTGATGAAGCCCAGCTGAGGCTAGTGGGCTCATGAATGACTCATACCTCTAGGGAGAGTGCTGGGCGTCGTGAGGCAGGGAGTTGATGAGACCAGCTGAAGCCTGTCAGTTCGTTTAAGGCCTCTATAAAAACTCCCAGATTCATTAGGTGTTTGCTCATGCCTGGAACCAGACCTGTGTGGACTGTCTAGGGAGAGTGAACCCCTGTGCGGTGAGGCAAAGCCTGTGTGGCTATTTGTTTGGACTTTTACTAAACCAGGGACTTAGGGACTAGGACAGCACCAGGCTGATCCCAGTTGTTAGTTTAGGAAACCTGCATGTTTAGTCAGAGGTCAAACTGACCAGGATTTATTTTGTTTGTTTCTTTTTGGCTTTGCTGTGTTTTGTCACTGTACATAGAGAAATAAACCGCACCTTTTGATTTTGAAAACCACAACCTCCGTCTGCTGGCCCTGTTTTTGTGTGGGGAGCCCAACCAGGGGGTCACACACACCCGCTACCGAGTTAACCCCCTCACACTATGTACACATAAACACTGAACAGAACAGAATGCAAAGTGAAGCACTGCCTGACATTGGTATTTGAGGCTTTTGCAAGCAATATGACCCTCGCTAGGGAACATAAAGAAATAAAAGGGGACTGCAGTGTCAAATGTAGACAAAAACTATAGTCAGTGTTCAGTTTAACATAGCAAAGCACAAGGTGAAGTTTATTCCTCATGAACAATGTGTGTATTGAGGCATTTAGTTTGGTACATTTTTCAGATACCAGGCAGTACCTAGTGCGTGCTAGGAATATGAACACTCCTTTGTGGCCACTAGGTATGAAGCCTCAGAGAAAACATCAATGACAAGAAATGAGTCTAGTGTGTGTTAATGAAAAGTCTTTAAAGGGACAATAAACAGAAACAAAATATATAATTTATGTATCAGAGGTATTAAACTTCTACAAACACGTAAACTCGTTAAGGATTTTGTCAAGCATCAAGAATAGAAAGATAAAAATTAAAAGAGGCAATGCAAAGAGTGATGGTAATGAGAGTAATCTACAGCAACCAATTGGATGTCATCTTAAACAAATACGATTATTGATAAACTAAGATCTGAACTGTTGTTTGGATTTACTACACTTTGTGCATTGACGGTGCACTGTTTTAGTCAATGGTTTCTATAATGATTTTACTTAATTAAGGTGCCCCTTTACTAAAAATGCTGGCAGAAAGTACAAAAAAACCTATGTGTGTGAGTAGGCAATGTTTTTTTTATAATATACTTACATTTCTCCATTTGCACCCACTTCGAGTCAGATCCCTGAGAATGTAGAATAGCCAGAATCTTGCAAAAAGATGATCCTGCACAATCCCGCACTCAGAGATACGATGGAAGTCAGAGAAAGGTGAATATATATTTTAATAATTTTTCCCCTCACATTGCTCTTATGCAATGGGTTGGGGGTCGCATTGAATAAGCGGACCTTGCCTCAAGTGCAAGATTTGCTTTAAAGCGGAACTCCGGGAAAAGCAAATATTGTCTAAATACAAAGAGCAAGTGAATTCTTACTTTAGTCTTGGTGTACTTTTTGCATTTCTTCCAGAATCTAGAGTGAAACTTTGCCTCTGTGAGGGCTTCCTGTAATAAAGACCGGTCACTGCTGCTTCCTCTCATCTTGCGGGGTGACTGGTCTTGTTTCTGCGCCTTCTGTAGTTTTCTACAGGCAGACTGTAGTGGGTGGGCCTTCTGGATCCCTCCCTTAGCTCTGCACTCTGCACAGGCTGTGTGCAGCACAGTGATAACCCAGATAGCAAACAACTGTGTTGCAAGTTTGAAAATGACTTGCTTAGCTATTGCAAGACTTGCCAGGCTTCACAAGTTTGTTGCACAATTGCAGCAGGTTGACTCCAGATCAACTGTATTTGTAAACATTCTGCAAGTCTGCTGCAAGTTCTGGTTCAGATATGTTGTGCAATAGTCATCCCACCATAGGGGTCACTGTGGCTGAATTTGTATGTTGTAGACTTGCAGAGCTCTTGCTGCAGACTCACCACTGCAACTTTGCTCTTGCTAGAGACTTGCCAAGCAAATTTGCTACAAATTGGAAAAGTGTCAACTAGAACTCGTGCTTCAAGTGCTCTGCAAGTGTAAAACTTGCCAGTGAAAATGTGCAGCAAGTTAACAAGACTTAGAATTCAACACGGTCACAAATTTGTGGCAAGTTATCCTTGCTATCTGAGAATGTCACAGCTACTTTTTCAAAGTAATATCCGGGTTTGCAAAGGCACAAAATAGACTTATATTCTTTGCGACTATTGGAGAATATATTTCAATGATTTGTTTTTGCTCACAGTTCAGCTTTAAAGTTCCTATTTTGCAAACAACATTATCCTACAGCATGTTAATACATAGGATCGTAGTCAGAACTTCTTAACGTTGCTAAAATTGAAGGCTGAAGGCCAAGCGTCAATCGAGACTGTAGGCGGGCCCGAAGTCGAAGATGACGTTAAATTAAAATAAAATATAACGGCTGTACTTAGTAAAACCAGTATATACAGTACTGTACACATATGAGAAAATAATCTAATCTAAATGAAAACACAATACAGCATAGTACATAGTGTACTGATAGCAAGAAAAATACGGACTTTACTCTGTTAGAGCTATTACCTTTTTAATTCTACTTAACTTTATGAACTTCATTAGGAATAGGATTTATTGGTATATTTTACTGTGGAAGCCGAGCCTAATCTTGTTATAAAAACTATCTTCCCTGGTTACAATAAGATAGAATAATGAAACCATCAGACCTAATAGCTGCATTTGGCACTGCTAAGTTCTCATCATACTGACAGATACAGGAATTAAAGGAAATGTCGGCAAGTACAAGTCACGGCGAACATTGCTTGCTTAATGGCTAGTCATTGATTTCCCGAAAACTATAGCTTATAGTGTTAGTCTTCACTATGTTAGTCTGTGAACAGATGAAAATGTTTTTTTAATGATATAGAACCCCTTATGGTGGGTTTAGTGGTGATAAGTCCAATGACAATGAAAACATGAAAACATACAGCGAACAATTCTATAACCTTTATAAAAGCAAAATATGAATGCTTATTGCCATTAGTGAGAGATCCTCTTTTTCCTTACTCCTCTGTTGCATTATCATAATCTTTATTTTTATTTCTACCTTGGTCACTTGTCCTTTTCGTCATCACAATCACAACCACCAAGTACTGAATGAAATGCCTCATCGGAAGCAGAGATTGTTTTGGCTTCTGGTTTTCCTTGCCTATCATCACTTAGCCAATATGTTGAAAACAGTCCAGTGTCAGTTCCTCTTGCAAAACATAGACTGTGACTAAAGATTGGAGGCTAGCACCATGGATTCAAGGAGATAAACTGGAATGTTGAAAACAGAACAGGAATGCTTACACCAAATCAACATGCACTACTTTATAGGGGTTGATTTACTAAAGAAAGATAGACTGTACACTTTGTAAAGTGCAGTGCTCCAGAACTTGGTAAATGAGATAAAGCTTCTCCTTACAAAGAACACCCAATCACATGCAAGAAAGATAAAAAAAGAAAAACAGCATTTTTTCTTACACATGATTGGATGATGGAAGTCAGTAGAGATTTCCCTCATTTACCAAGCTCTGGAGCAACTACGCTTGCAGAGTGCAACTGCAAGTGATGGTTTGCCCCCCAAAGAGCTCTGATCTCAACGCCATTGAGTCTGTCTGGGATTACATCCTACTGTCTGGGATTACATCCCACACCTGCCTAAAACTTTTCCACAGTAGCGTATATACTCCAAAAGGATTGCAATGCATCACTTGCATTTAAGTCAATACAGAAAAGGGTACAGAAAAAGTGCTATCTGAGCCACTAACTAGATCAGTTCCTTATTAACAGGATTCTTTCAATGGGTTCTTCAAAACAAACAGGCAGCACGTGTACCTTTTTAGCATTTTGTCAGCTGTCAGTTTTTTCACCAGCAGCATGTTCCCACAGAAGATAGTGTGAGATAGAGCCTGTAGCATAAGACAGCTCAGATATAAAAAGGACTGTGAGGTCTGGCTAACAGGTAAAAAGTGGACTGGGATTGGAGGTTTTATCTCACCCAAAAGAAAGGCAAGGACACACACTCATGTGCGCACTGTTGGCCGGTTGGAAAGAGAGTGGGCAATTAAACTCTCTGTCAAAGGAAGTCTATCTGTATGTGCCTTGATGTGATTTTAGATGTTTTAAACAGTATTTTATTATTATATTGGTTGTATTGTATCTTAGATACTAGTTATTTTTTTTTTTGTATTTCCCTTGTGCAATTCCTGTATTGTTTTCCACTTCAGTGCACACTAGCTAAGCATGGGTTAACTGCGTGCGGTTACCATGGCACCGTGCCGTTACGCCCAATATGGCCGCTTCTAATGCCTGACGAGGAGCTCCTAACGCGTGCACCTCTCCACTCCACTCTCCATCCGGATGTGAAGCCAGCGACTGCACCTGTGCCTACCCGAGTCCCTGGAAGCGCTGGGAGCCACCAGCACAGCCAGAACCAGTAGCTGTCCCTTCTCCTGATCGCAGCTTGTCTTTCCGAGGAGTGGATGAACCCCCACATATTTCCACATGCGCTGAAACCAGTTTCATCCTGTGAATTCTCTACTGTTATCCTTGGAATAAATGTTATTATATTGCTGCATTTAGATGGTGCTGCTCCCTTTCTGTTTTGTATCTCACCCCAAACTCTAAAAAGTCTCTGAGCTCCAGGACCCAAACCAGAACTTATTAAAGTGCTTCTAAAGGCTGATGTTTTGTTACCTTCATGCATTCTATGCATGAAGATAAAATAGCTTTTGTGTGCATGGCCCCTCCTAATACTTAGGTGAGCCTGAACTTGATCCAGCAATGTGCATGAGAGCAGCTGCTTCCCCTGCTCTCTCACTTCTCATAGGCTCAGAAACAGCTGGAGAAGCCACTGGCTCCTGCTACTGTTAATCACAGCCAGTGAGGAGGGAGAGGGGGCAGGGCTGAGCTCTGGGAGCAAGTATGTACGACTGTCTCAATAGAAAATGACTTGCTATATGGGCATTTATCAGGGGGGAGGAGCACAGAGCACTGGCAGGGGACTCAAGAAGAGGAGAATAGGGGCTGTTCTGTGCAAAGCCATTGCACAGAGCAGGTAAGTATGACATGTTAATTATTTAAAAAAAATTCCTTTAGGATCATTTTAATAACTGAGAAAACAACAAATGCAATCCCTGGAACATCCTTACTATTTTTGAGTGAGAACCTTAGGTGACACATACAGTATACACCATCCACAATCCTGCAAGCCAGCGCCCTTGTCTAAAAAGGGCATGGGAAGCTGGGTACTGACTGGCACGTACAGCGGTATTTATGTATTACAAGGGCAAAATAGGAAAAACACCAATCCTTTGAATTATATGTTTGGGAGATACAGCCTTAAGCTGTATGTGGTGTTATGGAATGGTATGATTCTCACAGACATCATTAGCAACACCATATTCTGACATCACAATATTTTGGGATGGGTAATTTATATTTTACCTTCAACATTATTGCATGGCCTGCAGCAGCACCCTTGTCTTATTCATTACCACTTAAAAATTAAAAATTAGACTTTTGCTATGATAGTTTTGGCTGTGACACCTGAAATTTTTATGCAATTGTCATAAGCCTGGCAGTTTGTAGATTCAAAGAAAAGTGCACCTATCCAACCCTCCAATAACTCCCCTCATTTGCTGGAATTAGGTGCTGATTTGTAGTCCATCACTGCTCCACACATGGTTTTATATAAACCAAAGGAAAAGCCACACACTGATGATGCTTTGACATGCAAAACTTTAATCAGCCAACAAGCTTCAGCACATGGTCCTGCCCATAGGACCACCCTCTAACGTGTTTCACCCGATGAGCTTAGGCATAGAGGATTGGTAATAGGTCTGCATTTTTGAAGTAGCAGCTACAGATTTAAAAGCTATGAACAATTATAAAAAAAGTTTTAAAAAATAAAGCTAAATCCTCTGTTTGCTAGATTTTTGGTGGGCAGTTGGGAGGCAATAAAACTGCCTCTCAACTATCTGTTTTACCATCCCCTGGCTGCCCATGTAAAAGAGGTTTTATTGTTTTTTTTTTGTTTTTTTTTACTGATGGAGCTTTTCCATGAACTGTTACTAAAATAGTTTTTAGTGTTTTTATATGGTGGAGGCTGCCTAGATACATAGATACACCTTGTAATCTCTGAGGAACAATACAAAGAGTAACCCTTGTTAGAGCATGTGCAAAAGAATGAGTCAAGGAACATTTATTCAACTTTCATATACGTAGGAAATGTTTTTAAGCACTGTGTACCATGTACTGTGTACTGTGATGCTGATGTGCTGGTTAGGGTTGTCACCTCATTCCTTTAAACCCAAACACATATAAATTACACAGGTTCTGGGGCTAATTTAATGCAGATAAGGCACCAAGTGAGTTTAATTGCCACCTTAATCAGCCGCAGAACCTGCATAATTAATATGTGTTCAGGTTTAGAGGGATGATGTGGCAACCCTAGTGCTGGTGCCAGAACATTTTGAGCTGAACTAAATATTGAGAAGGAACAAACTTAGCTCTTTACACACCTGGACACGACTGAACAGGCTAGGACAGTGGTAGTAATAAGAGATTTATACTATACTAAAACTGACTGGTGTAACGGCACTGTTAGTATGGATAGCTAAAGGGCAAAGACATATGAACCCATTGCCAGACAAGTGCAAATTTATAGAAACCTAACTAGAAATTATGCCCGCTGGACCAATTATTTTTAATTAATTGTTCATATCAAGGAAAATCTGGGTAACAGTGACCATACAATCATTGATTTTTTATAAGCTATAAAAATGAACATGTTGGAATAATAATGTCTTGATAATGGCAATGTCATCTTTGAGAGAGTTTCTTAAGGCTAAAGGTCATTCTCCAATGTACAGTATATATTGTGAGGAGATATTGTCATCATAAAACACAGATTAGACATTGAGTGTTGCAAATCAATTTTGTGTAAGAACTTTGCACAATGTATTACTATAGAAAGCAAATATAAAATACTGAAAATTAAATCTTGTTTACTTAGTCTTAATGCAAAGCCATAAGTGAAAAGATAGGTCCACCTAAAAATATCACTTGAGATTTATTAAAAATAAAACGGCTGCATTAGTGATACTAGATTAACAAAAATGAAAGAAAGTTGCTAAAGAGTATAAGAAAAATCCTCAAAAATAATTTAATATATTAATGTGAAAAAGACAAGGATTGAGCATTTAGCTCCCTTAGAAAATCAGTTGGTCACTAATGGTAAAAAGAAAACAAAGAACCCACACGAGATTGCTCATAAGATTACTGTCATTATGGTTCTGTGAACAGTTATTTCCAAGCAACTGTTTCTAATTTTAGAGACCATTTAATGACTGGTGAAAAGCAAACATGGTATGTATATTTACAAAGGGATATACATTTAATAGTGGTTCTAAAGGCAGGAATGTTTTTTTTTTTTTTTTACCTTAATGCATTCTATGTATTAAAGTGTAAATTCAGATAAAACCTAACTAACTCTAAACCTGCTCTCTGCCACATTCTAAACCTAATCTATCTAACCCTGTAAAGCAAAAATCGCTGTACTTAGCTATTCTGCAGCCGATCCGGGCCTGTCCCAGCATCAGCTGTCAATGTCGGCTTCAGTGTGGAGGAGAGGCAGCTGACAACGGAAGCCCCATAGTAAGTCTATAGGTGATGTCACTTCCCAGGCTTTTCACAGCCATTGTCGGTCTTCTCCTGCAAACAGCTTCCGCCGCTGGAAACCGGACCGGGTCGGCTGCAGAATCGGTAAGTACAGCGATTTGTGCTTTGCAGTGTTAGATAGATTAAGTTTAGAATGTGGCTGAGAGCAGGTTTACAGTTAGTTAGTATTTGCCTGGACTTAGGCCTCGTACACACGACCGATTTTCTCGTCGTAAAAAACACGTCGTTTTTTTCGACGAGATTCTTGTTAAGCTTGTCGATTTTCTCGTCAAGCTTTCTATGCGTACACACTGTCATTTTCCAATTTCCTCGTGGTTCTCTGCGCTCACGTCCAGCACGTACGACGGCACTATAAAGGGGAAGATCTTTTTTCTTGGCGCCACCCCTTGGGCTGCTTTTGCTGATCTCGTGTTACCGCGTGTGAAGTAAAAGTTTGGGAAGAGACGATTCGCGCTTTTCAGTCTTCGTGCTTTCAGTTCGTTTTAGCGTGACGAATGTGCTATTTCCATTACGAAGGCTTGTTTTACCAGAAGATGCGCTCCCATCTCATACTTGATTCTGAGCATGCGCGCTTTTGGAAGAGTCGTAAAAGCATACACACGAACCATTTTCTCGTCACAAAACAGGCCGACGAGAAACACGACGAGGAAATCTGGAATCCTGACGAGAAAATAGAGAGCAGGTTCTCTATTTTCTCGTCGAGATTCTCGTCAAGTTTCTCGTCGTAAAACCATACACACGAACGTTTTTCTAGACAAAAAAACTCTTGCGGCACTTTTCTTGACTGTTTTGGACGAGAAAATCGGTCGTGTGTACGAGGCCTCACACTTTAAGGTAAAAAAAAACCTTGTGTGTGCAGTTTTTCCCCCAGCATCCCTTATACTTACCTATGCCTGATCTCGATTTAGTGCTGTGCCCAAGAGCAGTGGCTCTCTCTTCTCAATGGACATCTAGATAGGGGGAGACCTGTGGATGTGGTGTATCTGGATTTTGCAAAAGTATTCAATACAGTTCCCCATAGACACTTAATCTACAAGCTGAGGTCTGTTCGCAAAGGACCATAAGGTTTGTTCTTGGATAGAAAATTGGTTACAGGGGCGCGTCCAAAGGGTAGTGATAAATAAAGTGTACTCAAACTGGTCTGGAGTGGTAAGTGGGGTACCCCAAGGCTCTGTCTTGGGACCAATTCTGTTTTATTTATTCATAAATGATATAGAGGATTGGATAAATAGCTCAATCTCAGTTTTTGCAGACGACACAATAATAAGCAGGGCAATAACTTCACAGCAAGATATAGAATTTTTTCAAAAAGACCTGAACAAAATAATAGAGTGGGCAAATAGATGGCAAATGAGGCTTAATGTGGAGAAATGTTAAAAAAAAACTGAAGCCTGCTTTATAAGAATGTTTGCTTTTCTCTGGAACAGCTAGAGGTTGAGATGTCATGAGTATGCAAAGTTACCTGTCCTGGGAGAAATGTGTATGCAAGACCTCAATTCTAAAAATGCCATTTTCTATGCTGCCATGCTTTTCCAATGGCTTTACAGTAAACCTGAACTCAAAAAGTGAAGATTTGCTATAGTATAAGGAAACCCCAGAAAAGTTAATTATAAAAAGGTACTTTTTTTTTTGTCTTGCATTCCTATAAATCTGGTGCATGTGATTGCCAGCCCTCTGCCTGGCTTTTTTGGCAAAGTTTTTACAGTACTTAAATTTAACCATTAGAGGCCCGCGCTATAGCCGAATGACGGCTACAGCGATGACCTAGAATGCGCGCATTGGGGAACTTCTGTGCCCGCCGAGTCATGCGGGTGCCGATGCGCATGCCTGGCGGCCGCGATGTCCGCCAGGTACCCGTGATCGGCATTTACAGAGCCAGGGATGTGGATCTCTGTGTGTAAACACAGAGATCCACGTCCTGTCCTGAGAGGAGACCGATAGTGTGTCCCTTGTAATAGGGACAACCATCGGTCACCTCCCCCAGTCAGTCCCCTCCCCCCCACAGTAAGAATCACTCCCTTAGGCACACTTAAACCCCTTCAGCGCCCCTAGTGGTTAACCCCTTCACTGCCAGTGTAATTTTTACAGTAACCAGTGCATTTTTATAGCACTGACCACTGTAAAAATGACAATGGTCCCAAAATGGTGTCAAAAGTGTCCGATGTCTCTGCCATAATGTCGCAGTCACAATAAAATTGCTGATCGCCGCCATTACTAGTAAAAAAAAAAATATTAATAAAAATTCTATAAAACTATGCCCTATTTTGTAGACGCTATAACTTTTGCACAAACCAATCAATAAACGCTTATTGCGATTTTTTTTACCAAAAATATGTAGACGAATACATATCGGCCTAAACTGAGAAAAAAAAATTGTTTTTTAAATTGGGATATTTATTATAGCAAAAAGTATTGTGTTTTTTTCAACATTTTTGCTGTTTTTTTTTTTTTTAAAACCCCAGAGATGATCAAATACCACCAAAAGAAATCTCTATTTGTGGGAAAAAAAGGACATCAATTTTGTTTGGGAGCCACGTCGGACGACCGTGCTATTGTCATTCAAAGCGTGACAGTGCTGAAAGCTGAAAATTGGCCTGGGCAGGAAGGGGGGTTTAAGTGCCCAGTAAGCAAGTGGTTAAAGCCTAACCCTGGGAAATCTCCCCACCATCCCTCCTTCTCATTCCCCTCTAGCCTATCTTACTAGGTGTTTAGATGTTCTTACCTGGTAAAGCAAATTATACTTAGACTTCTTCTGGAACCTGAGAGGACTGCTCCAGTGGACAACCAGTGTTAATGGTCCATGTCATGCAGACAGTGGCACCTGGAAGAAGGACCTGGCTCTGTATGATCATATGAATGGAGCTTAAGGTGAGTGAACAAGGGGATTTAGAAAGTTTTTTTTCTCATCCCATTGCTTTGTGAGAAGGGGGTGGGAGAAATGGGGGGGGGCATGGGCGTCCGCAGAATTTTTTTCAGGGGGGGCATCATTTTAAAGGTCATCCATGCTCGGTCCCTTTTTGACAATGTCATGAAGGGGAGGGGCTTAGTCATTATGACATAAAGCACAGGCATGCAAAGGTTTGAGAAACCTGATGCAAAAGCTTAATAGAAGGATCAAGCTGCCATTGTCTGATTAGCAATTAAAAAAAAAATTAAACTCCCCACTCTAGCGGCCGAATAGCGCCACTAAAACAATGGTAAAGCGCCACTAAAACTAGCAGCGCTTTACCGATAACGTGGCCAGCTAGCAGTGTGAAATAGCTTGAGGATAATTCCGCTTCACTCCATGTCCATATAAATATAGTGTGTCTCCGGGGGGGGGGGGGGCAATTGACCCCCCTTGCCCTATGGAGCGGACGCCCATGGGGGGGGTCATTTTATCCTGGAATCGGGAATATTTTCTTAGTCACCATCTCAGGGTAATTATACAGATCAGAAGTATTTAGATAAGGAGTACTTAAATACCCAGACTTCACCGGCTGCAGGTTTGTTTCTGGGCCGTGACCTGCAGTCAGCCTACATTTTTCTCTTAGCAAAGGTTTCCTTTAATATTGCGAATGTATGGATTTTTTCAGCTTAGCTAGGCAAATAAAATCTTCATACAATTTTTTTAAAATACATACGAAGCCATTGTTTGTTACATAAAAAGAAAGTGATACATTCTTTATTTAAAATCCTTACAAATTCTCACCCATCTGTTTTATATTACTTGGCTTTCACTATGTCTTAGCACATTCATGGTACCTCTTTATAGCTCCCCAGTGAAGGATAGTAATAAATACAAATATGAGGGATGAGACAAAATGGTTTGAAATACACAGGATTGTTAATTTAGTTTGTTATGATCTTATACCTGCCAAAAAAGACATGGCAAGGAATATTTTTTAGTTTATTAAACATATTTGCCAGCTTTATTCCATATTTCTCTGTTTTATTTGTAATAATACTGGGTAAAAAGAACAATAAATTTAGAGATGGATATTAAAATGTAGCTGTGCAGATGTTTACTGTCACATACACTTCATGGAAATTATTTACTTCTTCAACACACAAACATTAGATTTGTATTTAATCAATGCTTACAGAAAAAAGGTGATATACTGTATTTATTGGCGTATAACACTCACTTTTTTACTCTGAAAATAGAGGGTAAACTGTGCCTGCGTGTTATACGCAGGGGGCTGTGGAAAGTTTTTTTCCTGAAACTTCCCTCTTAACGTTAGGGTGCGTGTTATACGCCTGTGCATGTTATACGCCGATAAATACAGTAATTAAATAGAAACACAAAACATGTTTGCCTTTTCAATCATTTATTAAACAAATATGCATATGTATAAAAAATAAGTAATTACACCCTTGGCATCAAAAGCTGGTATTGCCCAATGTAGATTTTGATCATTATCATATTAAAAGAAAAGTCTAATTTCTGGTTTACCTTCAACTTTCAGACAACTTGTCTCCCAATCTCACCATGACATGACGCAGAATTTATAGCTGACTTGATGAATGTAATCTGCCTAGGTCCTGAAGCAGCAACTCTAAACCATAACATTTCCACCACCATACTTCACAGTTTGTATGAATTCCTCCCCTAAAATTCTGTCTTCAGATTGCAGCAAACATGTCTACTGTTACTATGACCAAACAATTGTATCTTTAACTGATCGGTCTTTAACACATTGTTCTAGAAGTCTTGACTTTTGATTGTTCGTTCAATGGCAAAATGTGAACTTGTTCTTTTAGGAAAACAAAGGCCTTTTCTTAACACACCTCTCATGCAGGTTGAATTGATGCAATCTCTTTCTGATTGAAGATTAATCCAAAGCTCAATTTAGAAATGAAGAATCCCTAAAATCCAGGCAAATGTAAGGAGCACAATCCTGACTACCCAACTAGATCCTTATGTTCCTTATGTGCAGACCTTTAAATCTATGAATGAATATAGCACACCACTTTACAAATGAGAAAAAATAAAATAAATCAGTAGTGTATTGTTTATGAAATTAACATTGCTTGCTATTAAGGCTAATGCCGCGAACACACGACCATTTTTCATGACGAGAAAAATGCCATTTTTTTTATTTGGTCATTAAAAACGATCGTGTGTGGGCTCCAGAGCATTTTTCACGACGTGAAAAATGGCCATTAAAAATTTGGAACATGCTGTAATTTTTCTCGTCGTTTTTCACGTCGTAGTTTTTCTCATCATGAAAAACGGCCGTGTGTAGGCTTTGACGACGTGAAAAAAACGTGCATTCTCAGAAGCAAGTGATGAGACGGGAGCGCTTGTTCTGGTAAAACTAGCGTTCGTAATGGAGATAGCACATTCGTCACGCTGTAACGGACTGAAGAGCACGAGGCTGAAAAGCACAAATCGTCTCTCACCAAACTTTACTAACACAAGGATCAGCAAAAGCAGCCCAAAGGATGGCGCCATCCGAATGGAACTTCCTCTTTATAGTGCCGTCGTACATTTCGTACGTCACCGCACTTTGCTCAAGCATTTTTTTTTCATGATCGTGCGTAGGCAAGGCAGGCTTGAGAAGAATCACGTTGAGAAAAACGTTTTTTTCAATGACATTAAAAACGGTCGTGTGTACGCGGCATAAGAGAAATTTGGAAGAGGGGACATTTTAACAAATGTATGCATATGAGTCAATCAGGAATGTGAAATTAAGGTGTTTTTTGGTCGTTTTTAAGCCTATATTAGGTTTTAAATAGATTCTTAGGGTTAGTTTTTTATACATTTTCTTCAATTATTTTTTACAGCAACTTTTGGGCTCCATGCACACTAGCATTTTTTTAAGCCCCTAGAAGCTATTAGCACTTTTTTTTTGCTCCTAGAAGCTAAAAATAGTGTTATCCCATGTGCCCACACTACTTTCAGCTATTAGCATTTTTTTTTGAGCATCAGCATCTAGGTACAGAAAAAAATAGCTTTTGTAGAGTTTCTTGGAGCGTTTTTCCAGCAGAAAAATAATACGTTTTCCTAACTGCTTCTAAATGCTACTAAAATGCTTCTAACAGCTTTTTTGAGCATTTTTTTTTGTCTTAATGTACTGCAAAAACGCTAATAAAATGCTAATGCTCCTAACTGCTCCTAAAAGCTACTAAAATGCTACTAAAAGCTGGCACAAACATGCTATTTACAGCATTTTTCATCCAGCACTTTTTTCTAGATTTTTTGGAGCTTATGAAAAAATGCTAGTGTGCATGGAGCCTTAGGTGTTTCTTTCCAGGTGTATATCAAGTGCATCTAGAAAGAATTACTGTGGTAGCTAACACTGACATGACTTTTAAACAAAGCCCTGTATTCACCAAGTCAGTGCTGAAATGGTGATCACATGACTTGAAAACAAGCGTGTTGTTTGTTTATCAACTAAGCCACGTAATCATTATATCAGTGCTTTGTTTGGAAACAGAGTGTTAGGTAAGAGCCCATTCACACAGGGGCAACTTTGGATCCGACTTCAAGTCGCCCCAGGTCGCCCCTAGTCGCCTCAAGTCGCACTGCATGAGAAAATCAATGTAAGTGAATGGAGCCGTCTTAATGTACACTACTGCAGTCGCTCCGACTTCAAAAAAGGTTCCTGTACTACTTTAATCCGACTTCTAGGCAACTGCTAGGCGACCTGTGCCTATTGAGTTCAATGGAATTTGCTCAGAAGTCAGATCCCCTGTCTTAACAGAAGCAACTTTCCAGGAAGAGAACATACATTTCTCAGGCAAACCCCTCCCTCCCCCCTCCCTCCCACAGAGCTGATTCTTGTTTGATTGGCCACTGGAATGTCTCCTGTCCTGCAGGAAACTTGAAGTTGCCTTGTAAGTAGCTCCAGGTTGCGCTGTGATTCATACTCAAGTCGTGTCCAAGTTGCCTCCCAAAGTCACGCTGGAAGTCGTGTTGCCCCTGTGTGAATGGAGTCTTAGCATTAGGTTTTAGCAGTGTTTGTCAACAAAACCATATATTTTTTTCTAGCACACTTTGCCTAAGCAGTTGTTTCACCAAAATCAGCAAAAACATATCCTTACTTGCTACAACTGTTGCTGTTACAAAAGACATATAGTAAGCAAACAGGGAAATGGAGGATTGGGATTATAACGGTGCCTAGACACATGAAAATTACAAACTGTGCTTAAAAAGGTTTTGTTGTTTTATTACAATTTTTTTTTAAACATATAATACATTCAAAGGTGCAATAAAATCAATAGAGCAATAGTATTAGAGTTAATACTGGCCAGAGTATTGATGGCCTGATGAGGTTACAAGTCAGAGGTCCCTACATGTTTCACCAAACATTGGCTTCTTCAGGGGCAATGATAATAACCTGTATTGTAAAATGGCTCTAAATACCCCCCAAACGGCAGAGCCAGTACCAGGACCGCCCTAGGGCCGCAATCAGGCATCGCAACAGTTGTGGCTGCAGGTGGCAGACAAGGACTAAAAGATGATTAAAACTTAGTATGAATGCGGGGGCGCCTATAAAAAACAGTAATGGCAGAACTGGCAATTAGAGATAAGATGGAAACAACACCTTATTAGGTGAACTGAAGTGTCATCAATGCACAATCCTGTGTCAGAATGATTTAACCAAACTGGGAAGATAGGAGTCAAGTGTCAATAAAGCCTGCTATCATTTGGCGATCACCAGTATTAGTACAAAGACGGTGTAAAGCGTCCCCTAAATCCAGCAGACATATAGTAAGCTGGCAGATGCAGCTGCAACCAATAGTATGTTATCATAAGAAGTTCTTACCAAACTTCCTGCTTCTATGGACAATGAGTGCAAACAAGCAAAATGTATGTATTTAATTGCACTTTTTCCCTGCAGTTTACACTGTGTGTCAAGAGAAAAGGGATCCGCTGCTCCAGGTGTATACAATGCCTCTTATTGGAACCAAGTAGGAGTGCTAGCCCCGGCCCGCCTCCGTGCAAACTTGAGAAAAAGAAGAAATGGCTGCACGTCCAAAGGTTCCAAAACAAAAATACCTTTTATTGAAAAACGACCATGATACATCAAGGACAACAGGTATTAGTGATAACAAAAGAACACGTCTTCTGGACAGCAGCACTCCAATAAAAGCCTTTATTTTGTAAAATCTTCCAAAAATCCAAATAACACTCAGCAAGTCACAAAACTCTGGTCAAAGCTGACGCGTTTCACACTGTCTTAGTGTTTAATCATACAACAGGTATTAGTCATGTAGATGCGTTTCACACATCCAATTTGTGCAGTGCACTGTAAGTCAAGTAAGCCACACCGATAAATTTGTGGTGCTTATTGCTGGGGTAAGGAAAAGTGTGGGTGGTGGGATGTAAGGAGCTTTCCACATGGCCAAACATACTTTGGGTAAATTTACAAAGCTCCACCCAGTTTTTTTAGGCATTAAAAATACTTTATATAAACAAAACCTTTACTTATGACTTCGTTAATTTGTGCAAGTGTCAAAGACTAATGAAATACTAATTTTCAACTGAATACTCAGAGTATAAAATTAAAGTGGTTGTAAACCCACTTTTTCAACTTGCACCTACAGGTAAGCCTAGATTAAGGCTTACCTGTAGGTGCAAGAAATATCTCCTAAACCTACACGGTTTAGGAGATATTTACTAAAATGTCAAGCGCCGATATCTACGGCGCATGCGCGCCGTAGACAACGGCGCATTTATGGGGTTAATCCCATTCACATACTCGGCTACTTCCCAGCAATCGCTGGGCGTAGCCGAGTGGGACGCCTCCCGCGCGCATGCGCAGAGTGACGTCTCCGCCGCTCCGGCCAATCACAGCGCCGGAGCGGCGCTGTGATTGGCTGGTGCGGCGATACCCGGAAGTAACATTCCGGCTATCGCCGCAGTGATGTCTGCGGCTGGACAGAGGGACGAGGACAGCTTCGGGGGCCCCGATCTAAGGTAAGTGGAACATAATGAGCTATTATGCTAGTCATAATAGCTCATTATGCCTTTCTCTTGCAGGTGGGCCAAAAAAAAAAAAAAGTGGGTTTACAACCACTTTAAGAAATGAATGCATCTCAAGGCATATCAAATTTCTGCATAGGCAGATTTAAAAATGTTTGGAGACTTAAAACTAGTGATGAGCCGAACACCCCCGGGTTCGGTTCGCACCAGAACCCACGAACGGACCGAAAGTTCGCACGAACATTAGAACCCTATTAAATACAATGGATGCGAACGTTCGGATTCTAAAGTGCTAATTATAACGACTATTATCCATGTTATTGTCCGAAACAGAGTTTGGGAACCCGGGTTCTGCACCAGGGGACATGTATCAATGCAAAAAGAAGTTTTAAAAACGGACGTTTTCCGGGAGCAGTCATTTTAATGATGCATAAAGTGAAAAAAAAAAGTCAAATATTCCTTTAAATATTGTACCTGGGAGGTGTCTAAAGTATGCCTGTGAAGTGCCACGTGTTTCCCGTGTTTAGAACTGTCCCTGCACAAAATAACATTTCTAAAGGAAAAAAAAACATTTAAAACTGCTTGCGGCTTTAATGCAATGTCTGGTCCCGGTAATATGGATGAAAATCTTTAGGAAAAATGGCATAGCTACCCCATCAACCCCCCCCCCCCTACCCCAGCCCATTACCAGCCCCTTTGGGTCTTGTATGGATATTAAGGGGAACCCCGCACATAAAATAAAAAAGGCCCTATATACTCTGAACAGCCGTATACAGGCGGTGCATACAAGACAGGGACTGTAGGTTTGTTCTTATGTAGAATCTGTTTGTAATTTTGAACAGCTGCATTGTTTAAGTGTAGCTCCAGCCAAATTACTTTTTTTTAGCTTTTTGGAAAACATAGGGAACGGTTATCACCCCTGTCACATTTTTTTTGCTGTCTGTGCCCCTGTTCAGAACATTTCACCTCACTTTGCGTCCCAATGACAACTGTTTTGAAATGTGGTGTTTGTATTGAAACAAGGATTGGTGATAAAGCATCAGTAGAGAGGAGACACCTTTCTCCCATATTAATTCTTACAGGAGAGAATTTTCCTTCCAAGGGGTAGATTTCCTCTCACTTCCTGTTGTCTTCTTCCGTTTGCAAGTAGTAGTCGTTTGTAAGTTGGATGTTTGAAAGTAGGGACCTGCCGTATATACTCTGCAGAAATTGGCCCCTTAGGTGTTGGTGTTGGCACAACACTGAAAGCACTCACAGTTATTCGTGGTGGGTGCTGGAACGCCCTGCTGTCAACTATTATATCAGGAATTGTAATAACATATAATTGTTGATCAGTGGTACTAAAAATTGGGCCTTTGATGGTGGTGCTGGTGCCACAACACTGTAAGGCCTGACAGTTACTCTTGGTGGGCGCAGCAATGGGCCCTGCTGTGAATTATTAGATCAATAATTATAATTGCATGCCCCTGTTGAATAGGGGCTGAAAAATTGGGCCTTTGGTGGTGGTGGTGGTGGTGATGGTGGTGATGGTGCCACAACACTGTAAGGCCTGACAGTTACTCTTGGTGGGCGCAGCAATGGGCCCTGCTGTGAATTATTCGTTCAATAATTATAATTGCATGCCCCTGTTGAACAGGGGCTGAAAAATTAGGCCTTTGGTGGTGGTGGTGGTGGTGGTGATGGTGGTGCTGGTGCCACAACACTGTAAGGCCTGACAGTTACTCTTGGTGGGCGCAGCAATGGGCCCTGCTGTGAATTATTAGATCAATAATTATAATTGTATGCCCCTGTTGAACAGGGGCTGAAAAATTGGGCCTTAGGCACTGGTGGCACAACACTGCAACCCCTCACAGATACTGTACTTGGAGCACAGCAATGAGGCCTGTTGCAAAGTATTGCATCCAACATTTTAATTACACGCCCCTGTTAAACAGGGGCTGAAAAATTGGGCCTTAGCCACTGGTGGCGTCACCCATAAACCAAAATGATCTTCCAAGCTATCATCATTAATCGTATCATTGAGGAGGAGGAGGAGGATAGCCAGTCAACATAACAGCACAGGCACTCAGCATCAGCATAAGTCTTGAAGGGATGTGACATTTTAAAATCAATTAGTCTGTTATATCAGCATCAGGTGTGTGGTAGCTGGTGGTGATCCAAGACTGGTTCATCTTGATGAAAGTCAGTCGATCAACCGAGTCGGTGGACAGGCGCACCCTGTGATCCGTGACAAATCCTCCAGCATCACTGAATGTGCGTTCCGAAAGAACGCTGGATGCAGGACAGGCCAGTAGCTCAATTGCATACTGTGCAAGCTCTGGCCAGTGATCCATCCTCAAGACCCAGTAAGCCAGAGGATTTTCGGTGGGGAAGGTGTCCAAGTCTGACCTTGCCCCTAGGTATTCCTGGACCATGTATATCAGACGCTGGCGATGGTTGCTGGAACCGATCATACTTTGGGGCTGCGGACTAAAGAATTGTCTGAACGCATCGGTCAGACGGCCACCTTCCCCACCGCTCCTTCTTTGACTGCCCGAAGCCTCAGCAACTCGTTGTCCAGGACCAGGAGTTTGTAACCTCCCAGTCTCTGGGAACGCGTTGCACAGACCTTTCTGCAAGGCCTCCCGGAGTTGTCTCATCCTCTGCTCCCTCTGCGACGGTAAGATAAGGTCCGCAACCTTACCCTTGTACCGTGGATCAAGGAGAGTGGCCAGCCAGTAATGGTCCCTCTCCTTGATCCGAAGAATATGAGGATCCTTCCGCAGACTTTGCAGGATCAGGGAGGCCATGCAGCGTAGGTTAGCTGAGGCATTCAGTCCGGAGTCCTCTGGGTCACTAAGGACGACATGATCCGCAGCCACCTCCTCCCAGCCACGTACAAGTCCACTGGTTTCTTGGGACTGTAAATCATCCCTAAAAGACTGCTGCTGATGATGCTGAGTGCCAGCCTCCACCTCCATGCTGACACAATCCTCCTCCTCCTCCTCCTCCTCCTCCTCTTCCTGTGCGATGGGTGGGACAGAAGGAACACTGTCTGGGTAAAGGGGGCCTTGAGAGGCAAGGAAGTCCTCCTCTTCCTGCCTCTGCTCTGCCTCAAGTGCCCTGTCCATTATTCCACGCAGCGTGTGCTCCAACAGGTGGACAAGAGGTACAGTGTCACTGATGCATGCACTGTCACTGCTCACCATCCTCGTGGCCTCCTCAAATGGTGCCAGGACAGTGCATGCATCCCTGATCATGCCCCACTGGCGTGGTGAAAAAAACCCGAGCTCCCCTGACCCTGTCCTGGTGCCGTAGTCGCACAGGTACTCATTGATGGCCCTCTGCTGCGTGTGCAGCCGCTGCAGCATGGCCAACGTTGAGTTCCACCTGGTGGGCATGTCACATATAAGGCGGTTCTTGGGCAGGTTCAACTCCTTTTGCAGCTCAGCCAGGCGATCACTGGCATTATAAGATCTGCGGAAATGCACACAGACTTTCCTGGCCTGCCTCAGGACATCCTGTAAGCCCGGGTACCTGCCCAAGAACCGCTGCACCACCAGGTTAAGGACGTGAGCCATACAGGGCACATGGGTCAATTGTCCCTGTCGGAGGGCGGAGAGGAGGTTGATGCCATTGTCGCAAACCACCATTCCTGGCTTAAGCTGGCGTGGCGTCAACCACCTCTCGGCCTGCCCCTGCAGAGCAGACAGGACCTCTGCCCCAGTGTGGCTCCTGTCCACCAAACACACCAGCGCAAGCATGGCATGGCATCTTTTTGCCTGCGTACTTGCGTAGCCCCTTGAACGCCTACTGAGCAACGCTGGTTCCGAGGACAAACCACAGGAAGAGGCCATGGAGGAAGAAGAAGAGGAGGGGGTGGAGGAGAGAGGTGTGTCACAACCAGTAGTAGCATTTTGGAGGCGTGGCGGTGGAACAACCTCCAACACTACTGCACCTTGTCCTGCATCCTTCCCAGCTGCCAAAAGAGTGACCCAATGGGCCGTGAAAGAAAGGTAACGTCCCTGTCCATGCCTGCTGGACCATGAGTCAGCGGTAATATGCACCTTACCGCTGACCGCCCTGTCCAGCGAGGCCAAGACATTGCCTTCCACATGCCTGTAGAGAGCCGGAATCGCCTTCCGTGCGAAAAAGTGGCGTTTGAGAACCTGCCACTGAGGAACCGCATATTGCACAAACTCACGGAAGGGGGCCGAGTCTACCAACTGAAAAGGCAGCAGTTGAAGCGCTAGCAATTTAGCCAAGCTAGCATTCAACCGCTGGGCATGTGGATGGCTGGGAGTGAACTTCTTTCGACGGTCCAGCAGCTGGGGCAGGGAAATTTGCCTGCTAGAATCGGACGTTGGTGTACTGCTAGCAGAGTGCCCGCAAGTACTTGGCTGTGACACACCTAATTCTACACCTTCATTCCTCTCAGTGCAGGTTTCAGAGAGGACTGAAGGTATACTGGGGTTGGAGATCCCAGCTGATGCGGTGCAAGAAGAGGTCAGCTTTGTTCTTTGGTGTGGGTCTTTAAGGTAGGCTTGCCAACGAGCTGCATGGCAGGTCAACATATGTCTGATCAAGCATGTGGTGCCCAAGCAGCTGATGTTTTGGCCACGCGATATACGCTTGAGACATATGTTGCAAACAGCAGCTGTGCGATCTGATGCACTCGCCTCAAAAAAGGCCCACACCAAAGAACTTTTTGAATGACGGGCAGAGGCAGCGTCCTGCACAGGCGGAGCTCTGCGGTGTGATTCCGTCGGTGTGCTGCCCATACGCTGGCCACTCAAGGACATCCTGCCTCGTTGGAGATGTGCCTCCTCCTCATCCTCCTCCTCCTCCTCTCTCCTATTAGGCACCCACGTGGAGGCAGTGACCTCATCATCCCCTCCCTCCTCATCACTGGAGCCAATCTGGCAGTATGCTGCAGCTGCTGGAGCATGACTGCCAGATTGGTGTCCTTCTTGAGCATCCCCTCTCACGCTACTGCCTTCCTCTAGCTGGGTATCATCATCAGATCCTTCGAAACGCTGGGCATCCTCCTGGAGCATGTACCCAACACTGTGCTCAAACAGTTCGGGGGACTCCTCAGGAGGAGGACATGGTGGGTCTAGGGAAGGATTGACTAATGAAGATAATGATACCAGAGAAGAGGACGCTTTGGCAGCTGCTTTGCCAGTACCCTGAGCCTGGGTGAGAGAGGATGAGGAGGATGAGGTGGGCTTGGTCATCCACTCTACCAAGTCTTCGGCATGATGTGGCTCAACATGTCCAGCTGCCGAAAAGAAGGACAAGCGTGTCCCATGGCCATGTGCTGATGACAATGCACCGCGTCCACGACCAGCACTGTTGCCCCCAGACACAGAGCCTGCTTGCCCTCTTTTTTTGCCTCCTGACTGTCTGCCTCTCCTTGTTTGCCTTCCAGACATTTTAATGGATGGCCTGCAGGGAGATGGGAAAAAGAGCAATAAGGGCTACCTTCAGGTGTATACTGTGCAGGAGGCTTAGCAACAATGACACTGACACTGTCCCCTGCCTATCCTTCTCTGTCCCTAAACACAAGGATTTGCAATATGCTTCAGCAAGATTGGTTTAGCACAGAACAGCACACTGACAGTTTCCCTCACTGTCCTTCTCTGTCCCTACAAACAAGATTTAGCACAGAATAGCACACTGATAGTTTCCACGAGTGTCCTTCTCTGTCCCTAAACTCAAGGATTTCAAATATGGAACAGCAAAATTGGTTTAGAACAGAATAGCACACTGTCAGTTTCACTCACTGTACCTCTCTGTCCCTAAACTCAAGGATTTCAAATATGGTTCAGCAAAATTGGTTTAGAACAGAATAGCACACTGACACTTTCCCTCACTGTCCTACTCTGTCCCTCCCTACAAACAAGATTTAGCACAGAATAGCACACTGATAGTTTCCACGAGTGTCCTTCTCTGTCCCTAAACTCAAGGATTTCAAATATGGAACAGCAAAATAGGTTTAGAACAGAATAGCACACTGACACTTTCCTTCACTGTCCTACTCTGTCCCTCCCTACAAACAAGATTTAGCACAGAATAGCACACTGATAGTTTCCACGAGTGTCCTTCTCTGTCCCTAAACTCAAGGATTTCAAATATGGAACAGCAAAATTGGTTTAGAACAGAATAGCACACTAACACTTTCCCTCACTGTCCTACTCTGTCCCTCCCTACAAACAAGATTTAGCACAGAATAGCACACTGATAGTTTCCAGGAGTGTCCTTCTCTGTCCCTAAACTCAAGGATTTCAAATATGGAACAGCAAAATTGGTTTAGAACAGAATAGCACACTGACACTTTCCCTCACTGTCCTACTCTGTCCCTCCCTACAAACAAGATTTAGCACAGAATAGCACACTGATAGTTTCCACGAGTGTCCTTCTCTGTCCCTAAACTCAAGGATTTCAAATATGGAACAGCAAAATTGGTTTAGAACAGAATAGCACACTGACACTTTCCCTTACTGTCCTACTCTGTCCCTCCCTACAAACAAGATTTAGCACAGAATAGCACACTGATAGTTTCCACGAGTGTCCTTCTCTGTCCCTAAACTCAAGGATTTCAAATATGGAACAGCAAAATTGGTTTAGAACAGAATAGCACACTGTCAGTTTCACTCACTGTACCTCTCTGTCCCTAAACTCAAGGATTTCAAATATGGTTCAGCAAAATTGGTTTAGAACAGAATAGCACACTGACACTTTCCCTCACTGTCCTACTCTGTCCCTCCCTACAAACAAGATTTAGCACAGAATAGCACACTGATAGTTTCCACGAGTGTCCTTCTCTGTCCCTAAACTCAAGGATTTCAAATATGGAACAGCAAAATTGGTTTAGAACAGAATAGCACACTGTCAGTTTCACTCACTGTACCTCTCTGTCCCTAAACTCAAGGATTTCAAATATGGTTCAGCAAAATTGGTTTAGAACAGAATAGCACACTGACACTTTCCCTCACTGTCCTACTCTGTCCCTCCCTACAAACAAGATTTAGCACAGAATAGCACACTGATAGTTTCCACGAGTGTCCTTCTCTGTCCCTAAACTCAAGGATTTCAAATATGGAACAGCAAAATTGGTTTAGAACAGAATAGCACACTGACACTTTCCCTCACTGTCCTACTCTGTCCCTCCCTACAAACAAGATTTAGCACAGAATAGCACACTGATAGTTTCCACGAGTGTCCTTCTCTGTCCCTAAACTCAAGGATTTCAAATATGGAACAGCAAAATTGGTTTAGAACAGAATAGCACACTGTCAGTTTCACTCACTGTACCTCTCTGTCCCTAAACTCAAGGATTTCAAATATGGTTCAGCAAAATTGGTTTAGAACAGAATAGCACACTGACACTTTCCCTCACTGTCCTATTCTGTCCCTCCCTACAAACAAGATTTAGCACAGAATAGCACACTGATAGTTTCCACGAGTGTCCTTCTCTGTCCCTAAACTCAAGGATTTCAAATATGGAACAGCAAAATTGGTTTAGAACAGAATAGCACACTGTCAGTTTCACTCACTGTACCTCTCTGTCCCTAAACTCAAGGATTTCAAATATGGTTCAGCAAAATTGGTTTAGAACAGAATAGCACACTGACACTTTCCCTCACTGTCCTACTCTGTCCCTCCCTACAAACAAGATTTAGCACAGAATAGCACACTGATAGTTTCCACGAGTGTCCTTCTCTGTCCCTAAACTCAAGGATTTCAAATATGGAACAGCAAAATTGGTTTAGAACAGAATAGCACACTGACACTTTCCCTCACTGTCCTACTCTGTCCCTCCCTACAAACAAGATTTAGCACAGAATAGCACACTGATAGTTTCCACGAGTGTCCTTCTCTGTCCCTAAACTCAAGGATTTCAAATATGGAACAGCAAAATAGGTTTAGAACAGAATAGCACACTGACACTTTCCCTCACTGTCCTACTCTGTCCCTACAAACAAGATTTAGCACAGAATAGCACACTGATAGTTTCCACGAGTGTCCTTCTCTGTCCCTAAACTCAAGGATTTCAAATATGGAACAGCAAAATTGGTTTAGAACAGAATAGCACACTGTCAGTTTCACTCACTGTACCTCTCTGTCCCTAAACTCAAGGATTTCAAATATGGTTCAGCAAAATTGGTTTAGAACAGAATAGCACACTGACACTTTCCCTCACTGTCCTACTCTGTCCCTCCCTACAAACAAGATTTAGCACAGAATAGCACACTGATAGTTTCCACGAGTGTCCTTCTCTGTCCCTAAACTCAAGGATTTCAAATATGGAACAGCAAAATAGGTTTAGAACAGAATAGCACACTGACACTTTCCTTCACTGTCCTACTCTGTCCCTCCCTACAAACAAGATTTAGCACAGAATAGCACACTGATAGTTTCCACGAGTGTCCTTCTCTGTCCCTAAACTCAAGGATTTCAAATATGGAACAGCAAAATTGGTTTAGAACAGAATAGCACACTAACACTTTCCCTCACTGTCCTACTCTGTCCCTCCCTACAAACAAGATTTAGCACAGAATAGCACACTGATAGTTTCCAGGAGTGTCCTTCTCTGTCCCTAAACTCAAGGATTTCAAATATGGAACAGCAAAATTGGTTTAGAACAGAATAGCACACTGACACTTTCCCTCACTGTCCTACTCTGTCCCTCCCTACAAACAAGATTTAGCACAGAATAGCACACTGATAGTTTCCACGAGTGTCCTTCTCTGTCCCTAAACTCAAGGATTTCAAATATGGAACAGCAAAATTGGTTTAGAACAGAATAGCACACTGACACTTTCCCTTACTGTCCTACTCTGTCCCTCCCTACAAACAAGATTTAGCACAGAATAGCACACTGATAGTTTCCACGAGTGTCCTTCTCTGTCCCTAAACTCAAGGATTTCAAATATGGAACAGCAAAATTGGTTTAGAACAGAATAGCACACTGTCAGTTTCACTCACTGTACCTCTCTGTCCCTAAACTCAAGGATTTCAAATATGGTTCAGCAAAATTGGTTTAGAACAGAATAGCACACTGACACTTTCCCTCACTGTCCTACTCTGTCCCTCCCTACAAACAAGATTTAGCACAGAATAGCACACTGATAGTTTCCACGAGTGTCCTTCTCTGTCCCTAAACTCAAGGATTTCAAATATGGAACAGCAAAATTGGTTTAGAACAGAATAGCACACTGTCAGTTTCACTCACTGTACCTCTCTGTCCCTAAACTCAAGGATTTCAAATATGGTTCAGCAAAATTGGTTTAGAACAGAATAGCACACTGACACTTTCCCTCACTGTCCTACTCTGTCCCTCCCTACAAACAAGATTTAGCACAGAATAGCACACTGATAGTTTCCACGAGTGTCCTTCTCTGTCCCTAAACTCAAGGATTTCAAATATGGAACAGCAAAATTGGTTTAGAACAGAATAGCACACTGACACTTTCCCTCACTGTCCTACTCTGTCCCTCCCTACAAACAAGATTTAGCACAGAATAGCACACTGATAGTTTCCACGAGTGTCCTTCTCTGTCCCTAAACTCAAGGATTTCAAATATGGAACAGCAAAATTGGTTTAGAACAGAATAGCACACTGTCAGTTTCACTCACTGTACCTCTCTGTCCCTAAACTCAAGGATTTCAAATATGGTTCAGCAAAATTGGTTTAGAACAGAATAGCACACTGACACTTTCCCTCACTGTCCTATTCTGTCCCTCCCTACAAACAAGATTTAGCACAGAATAGCACACTGATAGTTTCCACGAGTGTCCTTCTCTGTCCCTAAACTCAAGGATTTCAAATATGGAACAGCAAAATTGGTTTAGAACAGAATAGCACACTGTCAGTTTCACTCACTGTACCTCTCTGTCCCTAAACTCAAGGATTTCAAATATGGTTCAGCAAAATTGGTTTAGAACAGAATAGCACACTGACACTTTCCCTCACTGTCCTACTCTGTCCCTCCCTACAAACAAGATTTAGCACAGAATAGCACACTGATAGTTTCCACGAGTGTCCTTCTCTGTCCCTAAACTCAAGGATTTCAAATATGGAACAGCAAAATTGGTTTAGAACAGAATAGCACACTGACACTTTCCCTCACTGTCCTACTCTGTCCCTCCCTACAAACAAGATTTAGCACAGAATAGCACACTGATAGTTTCCACGAGTGTCCTTCTCTGTCCCTAAACTCAAGGATTTCAAATATGGAACAGCAAAATAGGTTTAGAACAGAATAGCACACTGACACTTTCCCTCACTGTCCTACTCTGTCCCTCCCTACAAACAAGATTTAGCACAGAATAGCACACTGATAGTTTCCACGAGTGTCCTTCTCTGTCCCTAAACTCAAGGATTTCAAATATGGAACAGCAAAATTGGTTTAGAACAGAATAGCACACTGACACTTTCCCTCACTGTCCTACTCTGTCCCTCCCTACAAACAAGATTTAGCACAGAATAGCACACTGATAGTTTCCACGAGTGTCCTTCTCTGTCCCTAAACTCAAGGATTTCAAATATGGAACAGCAAAATAGGTTTAGAACAGAATAGCACACTGACACTTTCCCTCACTGTCCTACTCTGTCCCTCCCTACAAACAAGATTTAGCACAGAATAGCACACTGATAGTTTCCACGAGTGTCCTTCTCTGTCCCTAAACTCAAGGATTTCAAATATGGAACAGCAAAATTGGTTTAGAACAGAATAGCACACTGTCAGTTTCACTCACTGTACCTCTCTGTCCCTAAACTCAAGGATTTCAAATATGGTTCAGCAAAATTGGTTTAGAACAGAATAGCACACTGACACTTTCCCTCACTGTCCTACTCTGTCCCTCCCTACAAACAAGATTTAGCACAGAATAGCACACTGATAGTTTCCACGAGTGTCCTTCTCTGTCCCTAAACTCAAGGATTTCAAATATGGAACAGCAAAATTGGTTTAGAACAGAATAGCACACTGACACTTTCCCTCACTGTCCTACTCTGTCCCTCCCTACAAACAAGATTTAGCACAGAATAGCACACTGATAGTTTCCACGAGTGTCCTTCTCTGTCCCTAAACTCAAGGATTTCAAATATGGAACAGCAAAATTGGTTTAGAACAGAATAGCACACTGTCAGTTTCACTCACTGTACCTCTCTGTCCCTAAACTCAAGGATTTCAAATATGGTTCAGCAAAATTGGTTTAGAACAGAATAGCACACTGACACTTTCCCTCACTGTCCTATTCTGTCCCTCCCTACAAACAAGATTTAGCACAGAATAGCACACTGATAGTTTCCACGAGTGTCCTTCTCTGTCCCTAAACTCAAGGATTTCAAATATGGAACAGCAAAATTGGTTTAGAACAGAATAGCACACTGTCAGTTTCACTCACTGTACCTCTCTGTCCCTAAACTCAAGGATTTCAAATATGGTTCAGCAAAATTGGTTTAGAACAGAATAGCACACTGACACTTTCCCTCACTGTCCTACTCTGTCCCTCCCTACAAACAAGATTTAGCACAGAATAGCACACTGATAGTTTCCACGAGTGTCCTTCTCTGTCCCTAAACTCAAGGATTTCAAATATGGAACAGCAAAATTGGTTTAGAACAGAATAGCACACTGACACTTTCCCTCACTGTCCTACTCTGTCCCTCCCTACAAACAAGATTTAGCACAGAATAGCACACTGATAGTTTCCACGAGTGTCCTTCTCTGTCCCTAAACTCAAGGATTTCAAATATGGAACAGCAAAATAGGTTTAGAACAGAATAGCACACTGACACTTTCCCTCACTGTCCTACTCTGTCCCTCCCTACAAACAAGATTTAGCACAGAATAGCACACTGATAGTTTCCACGAGTGTCCTTCTCTGTCCCTAAACTCAAGGATTTCAAATATGGAACAGCAAAATTGGTTTAGAACAGAATAGCACACTGACACTTTCCCTCACTGTCCTACTCTGTCCCTCCCTACAAACAAGATTTAGCACAGAATAGCACACTGATAGTTTCCACGAGTGTCCTTCTCTGTCCCTAAACTCAAGGATTTCAAATATGGAACAGCAAAATAGGTTTAGAACAGAATAGCACACTGACACTTTCCCTCACTGTCCTACTCTGTCCCTCCCTACAAACAAGATTTAGCACAGAATAGCACACTGATAGTTTCCATGAGTGTCCTTCTCTGTCCCTAAACTCAAGGATTTCAAATATGGAGCAGCAAAATTGGTTTAGAACAGAATAGCACACTGTCAGTTTCACTCACTGTACCTCTCTGCCCCTAAACTCAAGGATTTCAAATATGGTTCAGCAAAATTGGTTTAGAACAGAATATAGTACACTGACACTTTCCCTCACTGTCCTACTCTCTCCCTCCCTACAAACAAGATTTAGCACAGAATAGCACACTGATAGTTTCCACGAGTGTCCTTCTCTGTCCCTAAACTCAAGGATTTCAAATATGGAACAGCAAAATTGGTTTAGAACAGAATAGCACACTGTCAGTTTCACTCACTGTACCTCTCTGTCCCTAAACTCAAGGATTTCAAATATGGTTCAGCAAAATTGGTTTAGAACAGAATAGCACACTGACACTTTCCCTCACTGTCCTACTCTGTCCTTCCCTACAAACAAGATTTAGCACAGAATAGCACACTGATAGTTTCCACGAGTGTCCTTCTCTGTCCCTAAACTCAAGGATTTCAAATATGGAACAGCAAAATTGGTTTAGAACAGAATAGCACACTGACACTTTCCCTCACTGTCCTACTCTGTCCCTCCCTACAAACAAGATTTAGCACAGAATAGCACACTGATAGTTTCCACGAGTGTCCTTCTCTGTCCCTAAACTCAAGGATTTCAAATATGGAACAGCAAAACAGGTTTAGAACAGAATAGCACACTGACACTTTCCCTCACTGTCCTACTCTGTCCCTCCCTACAAACAAGATTTAGCACAGAATAGCACACTGATAGTTTCCACGAGTGTCCTTCTCTGTCCCTAAACTCAAGGATTTCAAATATGGAACAGCAAAATTGGTTTAGAACAGAATAGCACACTGTCAGTTTCACTCACTGTACCTCTCTGTCCCTAAACTCAAGGATTTCAAATATAGTTCAGCAAAATTGGTTTAGAACAGAATAGCACACTGACACTTTCCCTCACTGTCCTACTCTGTCCCTACAAACAAGATTTAGCACAGAATAGCACACGGATAGTTTCCACGAGTGTCCTTCTCTGTCCCTAAACTCAAGGATTTCAAATATGGTTCAGCAAGATTGGTTTAGAACAGAATAGCACACTGTCAGTTTCACTTACTGTCCTACTCTGTCCCTACAAACAATATTTAGCACAGAATAGCACACTGACACTTTCCCTCACTGTACCTCTCTGTCCCTAAACTGAAGGATTGAAAATATGGTTCAGCAAGATTGGTTTAGAACAGAATAGCACACTGACACTTTCCCTCACTGTACCTCTCTGTCCCTAAACTCAAGGATTGAAAATATGGTTCAGCAAGATTGGTTTAGAACAGAATAGCACACTGACACTTTCCCTCACTGTACCTCTCTGTCCCTACAAACAAGGTTTAGCACAGAATAACACACTGACACTCTCCCTACCTATCCTTATTTGTCCCTAAACACAAGGAATCCAGGATTAGTAAAGGAAAAAAAATGACACTGTCCCTGCCTATGCTTCTCTTTCCCTGCTCCGGAACACACTACACAAGGCCGCCGTGCTGGCGGCCTTTTATAGTGTGGGGCGTGTACTAAACCCCCTCAGCAATAATTGGCCACAGGCATCCTGCCTGTGGCCAATCATTGCTCTCCTCGCTGCCGGCGCTGTGATTGGCCAAGCATGCGGGGTCACAGTGCATGCTTGGCCAATCACAGCGCCTGGATGACACTGCGATGGCGTAGTGCATTGTGGGCCGTTCACATCACTCGAATTTGGCGCGAACGGCCCAAATCGTTCGATCTTCGTCGAACGATCGAACAGCCGATGTTCGAGTCGAACGTATGTTCGACTCGAACACGAAGCTCATCCCTACTTAAAACAATAATAATCTTTAGATCCCATCTTTTAAAACTGCAAGGCTTCTACATATGCATTGGATCAGGGGTTAATAGTAACACAGTTTTTATGAACAAAGTAAATTGTAAATTAAATACAAAAGAATCCAGATACCTGTACGAATACATATCAGGGAAAACCACACACTGGCGAGGAACTGCAAATCAAAAAAGGAAGGTCTTTTAAAGCATACGCAGATTTGGGTACTTACAAGAAGCAAGGGATATGCAAATATTTCACCCTGTATTCTGTACTGTTGCATAAGGAAGTAAAAAAACAAGTGGCACCTTCAGGGGGAACCTGGTGGAGAGGAAAATCCGGATGGAGGTGGACCTTTCCACTTCTGATCATCTGGACCTCTCTGTAAAGGAGCAGTGAGGAGGTTAAAAGGATAAGTGTTGTGAAATTGCATTCTGTATTCTACTGTATGTAATTTTTACATATAATTATAGTATTCAATATACTATGAATTGTGAATGAATTTATTTCACATATGTCTATTTACATTTCTCCCCAAACACAAATAACTTTCTATTTCATGATAGGATCAATAGGCAGTGATTGGTGGGTGGCCATGGAGAAAGGTGGACATTTCTTTTGAAGAACATGGTTTATTGTAGCACGTATTTTGACATATACACTATATTACCAAAAGTAATGGCTCGCAGTCTCCGCTCTAATTCATCCCAAAGGTGTTCCATCAGGTTGAGGTCAGGACTCTGTTCAGGCCAGTTAAGTTCCCCAAACTTGCTCATTCATGTCTTTATGGACCTTGCTTTGTGCACTGGTGCGCAGTCGTGTTGGAACAGGAAGGGGTCATCCCCAAACTGTTCCCACATAGTTGGGAGCATGAAATTGTCCAAAATGTCTTGGTATGCTGACGCCTTAGGAGTTCCCTTCACTGGAACTAAGGGGCCAAGCCCAACCCCTGAAAAACAACTCTGCATCATAATCCCCCCTCCACCAAATGATTTGGACCAGTGCACAAAGCAAGGTCCATAAAGACATGGATGAGCGAGTTTGGGGTGGAGGAACTTGACTGGCCTGCATAGAGTCCTGACCTCAACCCGACAGAACACCTTTGGGATGAATTGAAGCAGAGACTGTCATCCAGGCCTTCTTGTCCACATCAGTGCCTGACCTCACAAATGCGCTTCTGGACGAATGGTCAAACATTCCCATAGACACACTCCTAAACCTTGTGGACAGCCTTCCCAGAAGAGTTGAAGCTGTTACAGCTGCAAAGGGTGTGGCTGCACTACTGCTGATCTCCTGAGCTCCAGTGAGGCCTACTGATCCAGGGAGTTTGATTACTCCCTATACCCAGGGTGGATGCAGGAACCTGGGGTGGACCCAGGGGAGGATCCCCCGGATGGCCAGAGTACTGGTCCTCCCATACCAGTGTTTGAGGACCTGGGAAATGGCCCAGCTAAAGGTGAAAGCCTGGCAACCTACAGAAAGAAGGTTTGTGCTAGGATTGCGAGAGTCGCTAAGGAGGAAGAAGTACTGGCGAAGTTGAAGTTTGACTTCAAGCATAAAAAAATTGCAAGTGACCGGCTTCACAGTTCTAAGAGGAAACAGATGCGGCCTGAGTTAATGGCTTTGGAGGCCAAAGTGGAAAAGCAGAGTCTGCTGGTGGCCACATTGAAAGAAACCAGCGGTGCTTTCAAGGAGAAGTATGGCAACGATGATCGCTTCCGTGCAATGCGCAGAGGGGCCATAGAGGCCAGTGGAGGGCAGGCATCAACAGAGTGCGTGAAGCAAAGGTCAGTGCAAAGCAAAAAAGTTTCTGTGGGCTCGGATTGTGTTTCTGGCCAGCACGCTGGAAAATCTTTGCATCCCGAGCCAACTATCAGTATGCCTGCAGAAAGTGGAGAAAGCTCTGGCATACAGGCTGCGGGTGATCAGCAGTCAGGTGTTTTGACTGGCAGTATGTCATTGGGCCAAGGAAGTTCTGTGCCCTTACCACCACAGCAGGAGGCCATGGAGCAAGATGATCCATCTGAGCCTGTGGAGGGAGCAGGTATGCTGAACTTCATATCAGAAATGGAATCACCTTTGCATGGTCGCAAGTTTGAAGTGTCTGGATCATCTGAGGATGAAGAAGAGGTTGATGATGTCCCCCCAAAACCTTTGAAACATCGGGTGACAGAAAAAGAAGTTTTTGGTCATGACTTGCCTGTACAATGTAATGGAGGTGTAGTTCCTATGGATGGTGCAGTAGAGGGCAGCGGAGAGCAAGCTCATCTCCTGGCTGAGACTTACACCTGTGTACAGCCAGCCAGTGCAGACTCTGCTGAGAAGAGTGCTGACAAAGACATCTCTACTGCTGGTAATGAAGTAAGAATTACCAAGGGTAATGTAAATGACATTTCTGTGTCAGAAGTCTCTGCTCCATCTGTTCCTGACAATAATGTTGTTACTACTTTATCTAAAGAAGGGTCTGTTACTAAAAGTGATGTGCCTGATGTTGCAAGGAGTGCGGTCATTTCCCATGCTGCAGCACTGGCTGCACCTGTCCCCGGGGTGAGTAGGACCAGTTATTCTGCGGTCACTGGGAGTAATGTGAGTGAAGGTCAGGCCAATCTGTCACCATCTGGTAGCTCCTTTAAACGCTGCAATGTGGTCCAATTGAGGTGGACTGGAGAAGGCCCCCCCCAAATAGGAGAGATGTGGTGGACCGTATTCTGGGGATGGGTTTTAAAGCAGAGGAGATTTTTGCCCTTATCAGCCCAGTTGGGTCATATGAATATGACCTCTCCTTTGTCAAGGCGGAAGGTTTAGATGTCTTTTGGGAGAGGTATGAGCAGAGGTGTAAGGAGTCCCCAAGATGGGCAGGTTTGTCACCTAAAGTAGTCTCCCGCCAGCCATTATACAAGAACGTCACCATTCTAGTGCGTAACGAGTCCATTCCTGCTGCGGATCTGGTGGTGTGGTTGAGGAGATATGCGGATGTCCAAGCCCCCTTGAGGAAAGTTGTAGATGACAGGGGGATATGGACAGGAGGATGGACAGTGTTATTAAAACTACATGTCACGGGTAATGTTGTTAAGCACATCCCTTCGTCTGCCTTTATAGGTCGTGACAGGATTATTACATTTTATGCAGGGCAACCAAAGCTTTGTCATCGCTGTGGTGAAAAGGGCCATTTTTCAAGCTCATGTTCTGCGCAGAAATGTTCCCTCTGTCAGGGCTCAGGGCATGTTGCAAAGGACTGCAATAGTATTCGTTGTAATCTTTGTAACAAGTTAGGTCACCCCTATAGCCTTTGCCCTGAAGCCCTCCATAATCAGCCAGAGGTGGTGGAAGAACTGCTGAGGATGGAGGAGGAGGAACGTGGGGGGCAGCAAGGGGTTGGTGGAGCTGTTTCAGCTAGTCCTGAGGGGCCCCCCCAGGTGTCAGTTTCCCAATCTGAAGGTGTGACCCCTCTTGTGTCTGCTCCCCAGTCTGTGCTCCCTACTGTATCAGTGTCTACTTCTGTTGTGTGTTCTTCCCCAGTGTTTCAGGTGCCCAGTGTTCCAGGTGTAAATAAGTCATCCAGATTGGCTGAGGCTGCCAAAGGGGCAGATTCATGCCGATCTGAGGTGGCAGCTTCACCTGGGCCTTCCCTGAGGCAACGTAAGACCTCTAGTGGAGGTTCTAAGGGGAAGAAGGGGGAAGTTGCCACTGCTAATGATGTAGATGAGGCCTTTCAGGGTGATGTTTCAGGGGAGGAGGGAGAGTGGACCAAGGTGGGCAGAAGGAGGAATAAGGTAGTCCTGACCTCTGCCTCCTCGGTTTCATCTTTAGAGGTAGATGATCTACCTCTGGGAAACAAGTTTGGGTCCTTATCTGAGGGGGAGAAGGAGTCTTCTAATTCCGTATCTCAGATGGAGGAGGATGAGGTAGAGTGCTCCCTAAAGAGGTCAAGGTCTCCAGTAAAGGGGGAGGGAGCTCAGGCTAAGAAACGCCTACCTCAATCATCCTGATGGCAGTTCCCACTCCGATAAAGGTGGCAACCATTAATGTTGCCAGCATAAAATCTGTAGGGGCTCGTAACATGGCCTTATTTTTGCTCAGCGAGATGGATGCTGATGTTTTATTTTTGCAAGAGACCCGGCTAAATAGCCTTGCCGATGTCCACCTGGCAAAGAGGGAGTGGAGGCGTGGGCCCTCCTTCTGGTCTCTTGCGGCCGAGCCTTACAGCGGAGTTGCAGTACTTTTTACTGGCATGGTAACGTGTCGGCGGGTTATCGAGGTAGAGATTGGAAGGTGTATGGTCTTGGACGTCTCTGTGAAGGGGCATGATCTACGTTTAGTAAATATTTATGGACCACAAACTAGATGGGAGAGGAAATGCCTCTTTACAAAGATTAAGCCTTTCCTTTTTACATCTCGGCAAGTTGTCTTTGGAGGTGATTTTAACACCGTTACTAGGCCCAAAGACAGGAAAGGCTCCACTGACAGCCTGAGATATGATAGCGTCTTTCTTAATTCGATAGCCAGGGAAGCAGGTCTGGAAGATGCGCATATTAAGCATTGCCCAGACAGCACGGGGTACACATTTAAGCGAGGCAGTTGTGAGAGCAGGATAGACAGTTTTTTTTTTAAGGGGGACTCTGCCTTTTCGGCTCCTGAGTGTCGTATGGTGGAGTTCTCTGTTCACCTTATGCTGTCTGTTATTCTCAATGCTTCAGATATGCCACCTAAAGGAAAGGGTATTTGGAGGATGAATTCGGCTCTGCTGGATGACGAGGAGGTAAGACAATCTTTTGAGGATTTTTTTCAGGCTCAGGTAACTATCCTGGATTTCTGCAGCAGTAAGTCGGAGTGGTGGGAGCTTGCCAAAAGCCGGATTAGTGGGTTTTTCAAGGCCATAGGAAAAAGGAAACAGCTTGGTAGGTACATTGCCTACCAGCAGCTGCGGAGAAAACTTGATCGCCTTGTCTCGAGTGGTGGAGATTCAGGGGCAATCTCTGAGGTAAAACTTCTCCTTAGGAAGTATCAGTATGATCGGCACGCTTCTTTGGTTCTGGAAAGGGACTACGGGAAATATCACTCGCCCGACCCTTATCAGAACTGCAAACAAAGCGCAGCAGTTAAGACGGTTGTTGGGCTAAGGGATAGTACGGGCTCTTTGACGAAATCCAGGTCAGGGATCCTGGAGGTGTCAAGGTCTTTTTATGTGGATCTTCTGGGGGAGAAGTAACTCGATCGGGCAAAGATGTCAAGTTTTCTGGATTCTACACCAGGTCTGGGAAATAACATTCCGCTGGCAAGTTTGACGGGGGAAATCACAGCAGAAGAGGTAGTCAAAGCTATAGACGGTCTGGCTATTAAGAAAACACCTGGGCCAGACGGATTGACAGCTGAATTTTATAAGACTTTCAAATCCAGCTTGGTACCTTATCTTGTGGAGGTATTTAATGGCTGCCTGCAAGAGGGTTCGCTCCCTCCCTCCATGAGACAATCTGCTGTGATTCTGTTGTCAAAAGGCAAGGATCCCTCGATGATTGAGAATTGGCGCCCCATTAGCCTTCTCAATGTCGATAGAAAAATTCTGGCGAAGATAATTTTCTGGCGCTTGTCGTCAGTAGCAGACAGATTGCTTTCTCGTCAGCAGCACTGTTCGGTCCGGGGCAGGAGCACTTTTTCAGCGGTGTTAGCTGTCCGGGAGGCTCTGGAACGTTGCAGGGCTGAAGGCTGGGGAAAGTATTTGCTGGCATTGGATCAGGCGAAGGCTTTTGATCGTGTCAACCATGAGTACCTCTGGCTTCTCCTTGACAAGTATGGCCTGGAGGGTGGGTTTATTGGATGGCTTAAGACTTTATACAGAGAGGCAGAGAGCTTCATGCTTGTTAACGGTTGGGTTGGACGACCCTTCAGGGTTGGATCCGGGGTGCGCCAGGGGTGTCCACTGAGCCCTTTGCTATATGTGTTCGCAATCGACCCCTTCATCAGAAGGCTAGAGAGTGGACCGTTGTGCGGGGTGCCGGTGGGCATTACTGGTGAGCCGCCCTTGAGGGTTGTAGCCTATGCTGATGATGTTTCTGTCTTTATCTCTGGGACAGAGGAGGCGCAGGAGGTGGTCTCAGTTATAGAGCAGTATTCCGAGGCATCGGGCTCCCAGGTCAACCGTGATAAAAGTGAAGTTTTTTGGATGAGCGAGGGAGGTGAGAGCTTTGCACTTCCGGACACCTTCCCGAGGCCTCAGCAGAAAGTCAAATTATTAGGCATCGAGTTTGGCCCTGATGATTACAGTAAGTCAAATTGGGAAGCCAGGCTGAATGATGCTGATGTCAAGGTGAAATGCTGGAAGGGGTGGCGGCTCTCCTTGAGGGAAAGGGTGGACTTGATTAAGACCTACCTGATTCCTACCTTTCTGTATGTCAGCTTTGTTTGCATCTTGCCAGAGTCCTTCTATACCAGGATTTATAGTTGTTTCTTCCAATTATTATGGGGGAACAGGCTGAATCTTGTGAAGCGGAATGTGACTTACCTATCAAGGCGGAAGGGTGGCCTAGGGATGGTCAACCCGGTTGTGTTCTTCTCTCTGATGTTTTTGAAACACAATTTTGGTAACATGCTAGCAGAGAGACCGCCTGGATGGGTAGGTATTTTCCAGATCTGGTTTAGACCTTTTCTGGGCTGTTGGGAGAGTGGCGGGCCAGTGAAAAGCCTAAGGATCAAGCATGGTAAGCTCCCGGCTTATGTTGCCCCGTGCCTGAAAATTCTTAAACGGTGGCATGTGACAGCGGAGGATATCAGGTCCCTCCCTAGGAGACTCCTGGGTGAGAAGATCGTGGGTACTGTCTTTCATGCGCCACTGGCCTTAAGGGATTGCCCAGGTCATATTATGAGGGAAGGTTTACGTTTAATAAATTCTGAGCGGATTCCCTTGAAATTTAGGGACCAGGCCTGGCTCGCTTTCCACGGTAGGCTCTATGTGAGGGGGAACGTGAAGTGCCGCTCTTTGGACAATCGTGGTTGTCCAAGAGCGGAGTGTCAGGGTGAAGTGGAAACCATGGACCACTTCTTGCTTCAGTGCCCTTTCAATATAGAAGTCTATAAAAAGGTGGGGAGGGCTCTAAATATTCCTTTCTTGCCTAGCATGTCTTATGCTGAGTGGGTGTATGGAGCATTGCAGAATCGCAAGGGATTTGATTTGGACACTCTTTTTTTAGTCAGCTTAGTAGTCCGATATTACACCTGGAATGCACGGTGTCAGGTATCCCTTCGGCAGAAAGTCCTTCCTGTTCCGGTGGTGGTGTGTGAGATTCTTGGTGAGGTAGGGAAAATTCGGGGTCTCGAGAAAGACAGATGGCGGCAAAGGGTCTGGATAAAGGCGTGGAGGAATATCAGGCCTGTAGCTGCTGTTTGTTGATCTCTGGGTGTTGGGTTCTTTCCCTGTTTTCTCTCTGGGCACTCCCTTAGATTTTCAAGGATACACATAATTTTTGAAGAAAGGCTACATACACATGATAATCTATGTTTCTTGGTCTGAGTGTTAATCAAGTTGAGTAATGTGTAGTATTTTTGAAGATGTCCGTGCTTGTAGTGATGTGTGTGTGTGTGTGTGTGTGTATATATAGTATAATTTAATGCAGTGATATTTCTCTTGGTGGAAAAAAACGTTTGTTCATATATTATAGGTTGAAGTATGCCTTTATTATTATTAGTCTTGTATACAATATGTTATGCATATATAAAAAAAAAATATATATATATATATATATATATATTTATTTTTTGTATTTTTGTATAAAACAAAAGTTGGAATGTGTTTCTTGTTTGCAAGATTCTCAAAATAAAAAATTGCCAACTCAATATTGAACCCTACGGACTAAGACTGGGACGCCATTAAATTCATGTGCGTTTAAAGGCAGGTGTTCTAATACTTTTGGTAATATAGTGTATATCCTAAAAGTGGATTGTAATTAATACAATTGAAACAATAGAAATGATGACTGCTGCTTTTTAAAAATGTTACGGACTCACCTAAATAAAATACTACGTAAGATACCATGACATTAGAAATAATTCCTATCGTTAATCTTCCTTTGACAAGCAAGCACAATACATTTCATAGTTTTTCAGTTTTCCAGTGTTGAGTTTTTTTTTTTTTTTTTTTTACAGCTCTCTGCATTTGATTACCTAACATCTCAGATCTGCAAAGGAAATCAATTCTGGAAGACTTCACTTTGCAAGGCAAGGCACTATTATTTGCAGGCTTAAATGGTGATCAAAATGTTAAGCAACTGTCACTGACCTAATGTACCACTCTAACTGAAGGGGAAGGGGGGATGTAACTGTACTTAGGGCCAACAGCCCATTATATATTATTTGTAACGGCCCAAGAGACAAATGTCCCCGTCACTGCCCAGATCAGTTCCCACCTGCTGTTGCTGCAACAACTTAAGAACCCCTTGGCAGTATTACAGCATTATAGTTTGTCCCAGAGGATAGTATATCATCATGATATAGTGATTTTTGTGAAAGTTGTCCTTTAAAATATCTGACAACTATGGCATAGTATGTGTCTACTGGTTCTGGACTGATAACCTAACAGGGCAAGTGCTAATGGTGTTATTAAGGTTATTGAGAATGCTGCTGAAAAAAATAAAGAATGAATGGTGAGACAACATAGACTGCAAAGATCAAATACAATGCAGCATTAAAGACATACCATATATGTCCTGTGAGCAGGGCCGCCATCAGGAATTTTGGAGCCCCTTACACAGCTTCAGGCATGGGCCCCCTGGAGCAGAGGGGAACCGGGGGGGGTGCTGCAGCCGCGAATTGAGAAGCGGGGGGGCTGCCATGAATTGATAAGCGGGGGGTACACAAAAAAAAGGGTGGTTGCCATCCGGGGCCCCTTACAAAAAAAAAGTTTAAAAACTTTCCCCTTCACAAAATAAATGAATAAATAATTAAAAAAAATTAAAAAAATACATTTTTTTTATTTAAAAAAAAAAGGGGGGGTTGCCATCCGGGGCCCTGGGAACCTCTGGGCACCTTACAAAAAATAAATAAAAATAAAAAATAAAATAAATAAATAAATAAAAAGGGGGGGTTGCCATCCGGGCCCCTTACAGATGTACTGCCTGTACCCCCCTGATGGCAGCCGTGCCTGTGAGTACTGACTAACGCTGATGACATTTAATTGTACAATCTTGGACCCTCATTCTTTAACCAATTTAATACAGGGCACTTTTACCCCCCTCCTACCTAGGTCAATTTTCAGCTTTCAAGACTGTCACATTTTAAACGACAATTGCGCAGTGATACAACACTGTAGCCAAAGGAAATTTTTATCATTTTTTTCACACAAATAGAGCTTTCTTTTGGTGGTATTTATAAACCACTGGGTTTTTTATTTATGTTAAACACATGAAAAAAAAAAAGAACGAAAATATTTTAAAAAAACGTGTTATAAACTTTTGCAAACAAATAATCTTTCTTCATATATGTATGTCAAAATGTATTCTGCTACATTTCGTTGGTGAAAATAACCCAAATTTGTGTTTATTATTTAGTCTGTAGGAAAGTTATAGAGTCCACAAAATGGTATATATATCTGAAAATTGATCAATCCATATACAGTGCCTTGAAAAAGTATTCATACCCCTTGAAATGTTCCACATTTTGTCATGTTACAACCAAAAACATAAATGTATTTTATTGGGATTTTATGTGATAGACCAACACAAAGTGGCACATAATTGTGAAGTGGAAGGAAATGATAACGGAAAATTTATTACCAAATACTTACCGTAATTTTCCTTTCCTGATGGACTCCATGGCAGCCTACGTGTGGGTTAACCCCGCCTCCTCTCCAATGCTATAGGACCCCATACCCATAAAAGTAAGCTCACCTCTCAGCACTGTGTTCCATAACTAGCTGACTCTTGGACACTTACTTTCTTTTATTAATATTTTCTTTCAGGGTGGGAACTCCGTCTGCCATGGAGTCCATCAGGAAAGGAAAATTACGGTAAGTATTTGGTAATAAATTTTCCATTTTCCTGACTGACTCCATGGCAGCCTACGTGTGGGAAATAACTAGCCAGACTACACGGGTGGGTATGCTGAACAAAAAAGCTTTAATTTGTCCTGTCAACCGACAGGATTCTTAACCCAAAATTAACAGACGACAATGATGCCGGTTCAATGCAGTAATGGGCCATAAATGTATTGATAAAGGCCCACGAGGCCGCTTTACAAATGACATCTGGAGCCACATGTTGGGCTGCCGCCCAGGAAGCTGCCATCCCTCTCGTGGAGTGTGCCGTCACCGCCTGTGGAGGAGCCAAGCCCTTAGCCCTGTATGCTTGCTGGATTGTTTGGACGATCCATGATGCAATTGTTCTGGTTGATGCTTTCTTCCCTCTGTTGTTTCCAGAATGTAGAACAAACAGATGATCAGATCGTCTGAAGGAAGAAGTAATTTGTAGATACTCCTTTAGGATTTCACCCATATCCAGGGGATGAGTTTCACTGGAATCTGGAGTCTTAAATGTAGGTAGAACAATTTCTCGATTTTCGTGAAATACCGAAGACACCTTTGGATTTGAACCCAACATGGGTATAAGGACTACTCGATCCGTAAAAAATGTTAGAAAAGGTTCTTCATGACCTAGAGACCCGATCTCAGAGACCCTCTTAGCCGAGGTGATGGCTACTAAGAAGGCTACTTTTGCTGAAAAGTCCTTAATGGAGGACGGGGAGGGCCCCGACATACTGAGTCCAGTCAGAGAATCTAGAACGAGTGGAAGATCCCACTTGGCAAATCTTGGTTTTCTTTGGGGCCTAATTCTTGATGCCCCCCAAAAGAATTGTCTGACTAAGGGATGGACTGCCCATGAGACTCCAGAGAAGGCCGACAAGGCCGAAACTTGTACTCTTAGAGAGCTAACAGATAAGGGTAAGTCTAGTCCTGTTTGCAGAAAACTAAGAACATCCTGAACTCCTGGATTTTTGAAGGAGGGGAAACCAAGGCCTGTTTGGCCAGTAAGGAGCCACTACTGTTATTTCGGCTGATTCCGCTTGAAGTCTCCTCAGGAACTTGAGGATTATCGGGGGAAAAGTGTATGCCCGCCTGAACCTCCATCTGTCCGTCAGGGCATCCGTTCCGACTGCCTGGCTGTAACGGCCCCGAGAATAGAACTTCACAGTTTTGTGATTGTAGGGGGAAGCGAATATGTCCACTTCGGGATTGACTCCCAGAGACAGAATCCAGTTGAAGGACTGTACATGGAGGGACCACTCGTTGTTGTGTAGACGAGTTCGAGAGAGGAAGTCTGCCTGGGAGTTCTGGACTCCCGGAATGAAAACTGCCGAAATATTGGCCAGGTTTTTCTGGGCCCATGTTATTATAGGCTCGACCTCTAGAAGGAGAGTAGAACTCTGAGTCCCCCCTTGCCTCTTCACATACGACACTGCTGTTGTGTTGTCCATCCTTAACAATACCGACTCTCCTTTCAGGAACTGGGAGAAAAATTGGAGGGTGCACCTGGCCGCCCTGAGCTCCAGGACGTTTGAGCCTGGGTTGTGAAGACGAGCATCCCATCTGCCCTGAGCTAGGTTCTGACCACAGAGAGCCCCCCAGCCTGAGCCGCTGGCGTCGGTCATGACTGTAACCCAGGAGATGGGGGCAATGGAGTGACAATTTTGCAAATTCTTGAGTTGGAGCCACCAGAAGAGGCTGTTTCTCATTTTTGCGGATATGTGGATGAGTTGACCCTTGTCCCCTGATTTCCACTGCCGGAGGAACCCTGACTGAAAAGGGCGTAACCTCCATAGAGCCCATTTGACCATGGGGGACGTGGAGACCATTGTGCCGATAATTCTTAGGCATTGTGATGCTTTCAGATGAGGAGCATCCAGGGCATAAGAAATCCTCTTCCGAATCACCGGAATCTTCTCTGCCGAGAGGGAGATGGTGTTCTCCACTGTGTTGAACAGAGCCCCCAAGTAAATTAAGTTTTGGGCTGGATCCAGGTGGCTTTTTTCCAAGTTTAGAAGCCATCCAAAGCTGGAAAGGGTTGAGATCACTTGTTCTCTGTGCACCATAAGCCGTTCTCTGTTTTGAGACAGAACTAGGAGATCGTCTAAATAATGGTAAAGACGCACACCTTTTAGCCTGATGAGGGCCACTACGGCCAAGAGGACCTTGGTGAAAACTCGAGGAGAAGTTGTCAAACCGAACGGTAGGCAGATGAATTGAAGATGTTCTTGCCCGATATGGAACCGGAGGTACTTTAAAAAGTCCTTTGCCACTGGTACATGGAAATAGGCATCTTTCAGGTCTATCGAAATCATCCAGTCGCCTGGTTGAATGGCTTGCTGGATTGTTGACAGAGTTTCCATTTTGAATTTTCCGTGCCTTATGAACCTGTTCAGGTACGTCAGATCTATTACCGGGCGCCAGGCACCGCTTTTCTTTTCTAGGAAAAGGGGGAGTATACTCCTTGGAACTGTTCTTCCTCTGGGACACGTACTACTGCTCCCTGGGTTTTCAGCAGGTCTACGTAGGACAGTAAGGCCTGTTTTTGTTCTTCCATACTTGGAAGTAGGGTTGAGATAAATCTGGGGGGAGGAATGCTGGAGAAGGACCATGCGTGACCTGACGACACTGTCCTGATGACCCAGAAGTCTGAGATTGAGGCCACCCACACGTGCCGGAAGAGGAGCAGGCGTGCCCCTACCCGACCCGCCTGGGCGGGCAAAATCTTAAAAGGATTTAGCCTGATCGCGACCACTGGACGCTTGGTTGTTTGCTGGCTTGCGGAAGGACGCTTGGCCTCTGCTCCAGTTTCTTCTGAAGTCCCGGCCAGGTCTATAGGAGCGTGCTTCTCTTGAGCGCTCCGGACTGCGTCTTCTGAACTGGGGCCTTCTTCGATTCTGTGGACGCCTGTCCTGTGGAAGAAAGCCAGATTTTCCGCCTGTGGCCTTTGCTATGGCGTCATCTAGTTTATTACCAAACAGGGATGATCCTTCGAAGGGAATCTTGCACCATGTTTGCTTAGAAGATGGGTCAGCCTGCCAAGGGCGTAGCCATAGGACACGTTTAGCTGTAACTGAGGATAGCATAATCCTGGACAGTAGACGGATCAGATCAACTGATGCTTCACCCAAGAAGGCCACTGCTAGTTTTAGCTCTGCTGCTGCTGAGCTATTTGCCAGATCTTCTGAAACACCTTTGAGAAATGAATCTACATTCTCAGTCCATGCCTCCATAGCCTTAGATACGGCTGCCAAGGCTAGAGCGGGTTTACAAGCTGTCCCAGCAAGACCGTAAATTCTTTTAAGGTCCTGATCCATTCTTCTGTCAAGACTGTCCTTAAAGGAGACTGTGTCTTCAAGAGGGAGCGTGACGTGTTTAGCCAGACTCATTACCGCTGCGTCCACAGGAGGAATATTCTCCAGGTATTTCACCTCTTCTGCCTTGAATGGATACATTCTGGAGGCCTTATTTGTCATCGAGGACTTCCTGTCCACTTTGCTCCACTCTTCATCAAAGATGCCCTTTAGTTCGGCTAAAAGCGGAAAGCTTGGGCGCTCTTTCCCCAGGCGCTTGAAAAACTTTTTCTGTTTAGCTGGGGGAGTAGAAGGGTCTTCCCACATAAGGGCCTCTTTGACCGCTTTAATGAGCGGAGTAACTTGAGAGAAATCAAATTCCACACTCTCTTCATCACTCTCTAATTCTCCTTCCGAAGGAAGAGGCGAGGATGCGTAGGGCTGGGAAGGACCTGGAACTTCACGGACCACATCAGCCGGAGAGCCAGATCGAATAGTGCTGGACTGGCTTTGTGCGTGGGAAGCATCCATCTCCTTAAGAGAACATTGCACCACCTGTTTTACTAGAGACTCGATCCGTTGGTCTTCTGTCTCTTTTTCCCCAACCGCATGGGCATAGCAATGGCTGCATAATGATTTGCCCTCTGGGACTCGTGAGCCACATCCCCAGCAGGCTCTCCGATCAGAATAACTGTCCTGGCGGTGGGAGCAGTGTCTGGAGGAGGAATGGGAACTTCTCCTCTGGTGGTGAGATGCAGACGGGGAATCACGTCTGTGTTTTGATTTTGATGAATGCTGCGGCATGGCACGGTCTGAGTCGAGATGAAGATCTGCGGAAGGGCTAAAAAAGGAAAAAAGGGGGATTGGGGAAAAGAGATAAGCCGTCAAGCAACAATACTTGCGACTGAACCCCACGCCCTCCCCTCTCCTGCACATACCTTGTGCGTGAGGGCTGGCCACATGTAAGCGGTGAATTGTCCATAACTTCTGGACTAAGGAGTCACAATAGAGACAGGTCGACCAAAAAAACCTACAGTATTTATACAAAAAATAAATTGGTAACTTGCCCTTTAAGGAAAGTGCACTATATAATGATAAGCGATATATGTTGAAAAGACACATTATGTACATATACACCTATATGTATAACCAAAGAATATGATTGGAACAGACAAAAAAAAAATCCGCACTGCCTTTAAGTCTTTTAAATAGTGCACTGACCTGATTGAGAGACAAGAGCCTCAGCAGGGAGATCTAAGTAGCCTCTGCTCGCCTGTCAGGGGAGATCCCAAAATGACACAGGCGAGCCTAGCTTTTAAATTCCCCGCCCGTGACATCACCGCTGTCAATCCAGCTCACCTGCGTGTGGGAGGATCTCCCATCTGCGCCTGTGCGGCCGCCTAGCGGCCCGCTGGACCGCGCATGCGCAAACCAAGCCTCGCTCTGGGAGCGGGCACTGCGCATGCGCGAATGGCGGCGGCGCCCGAGAATTGGGTCACCGCTGTGGGCTGGAACGCAGAGCATTCCAGCCGCCATTGGGGAGAGCAGGGGCATGTTTTAACAAACAAACAGACAACAAATATAAAAAAGATGCGACTGCCATGGAGCATGGAAAAAATAAGTAGCAGACCTGCCAGCCGGGGGAATTCAGGGCACACCGCAGCAACTTCCATTCAAACCTTCATGGTTGCTGTAAGCTCTCCACCCGCCCATGGCTGGGTTCCAAGCTGCACCGCTAAAGGTGTGCCAATCATCCATCGATCCATCCATCCGGAAATCTGCACAGCCGTGCGTGCTTCAGGTCCATTGGAGGAGGACAAAAAAGCAACACAGTGCTGAGAGGTGAGCTTACTTTTATGGGTATGGGGTCCTATAGCATTGGAGAGGAGGCGGGGTTAACCCACACATAGGCTGCCATGGAGTCAGTCAGGAAAAATGGTTTTCAATTTTTTTTTTACAAATAAATATCTAAAAAGTGAGTTGTACATTTGTATTCAGCCCCCTTTACTCTGATACCCCTAACTAAAATGTAGTGAAACCAATTGCCTTCAGAAGTCACCTAATTACCGGTAGTAAATAAAGTCCACCTGTGTGTAGTTTAATCTCAGTATAAATGCAGCTGTCTTGTGAAGCCCTCAGAGGTTTGTTAGAGAACCTTAGTGAACAAACAGCATCATGAAGGCCAATGAACACACCAGACAGGTCAGGGATAAAGTTGTTGAGAAGTTTACCAACTTGCCGACTGCCCGCCGTCATGTTTAACGTAAATAACGGGGTTATGGCAGCAGATAGCTGCCAAAACCCTGGTATATTCTCAAATGGCAGACAGTCCTCTTTCTGATAAAAGTGGTCTCTGTGGCAGGTTCACCAATTGGGTCCTCTCCCCTCTGAGACATGGAGCCGAGTGAGGGAAAGATGGCCCCCGCTCGGCTCCATAACATTGGATGACGAATGCGACGTCAAATGTCGCTTCCGCCCAATGGTCTAAAAGGGGAATTTTTATTTACCCTATTTTTCGCTCCATAAGACGCACTTTTTTACCCCCAAAAAATGGGGGAAAGTTCCTCTGCGTCTTATGGAGCGAATATTGAGCAGGAGTCACCACCACCTCCGCCGCCGCTCACTCCGTGCACACACACGGGACACACCACCTACTCGGGCCGCCCTCTCTCACTCCAGCTAACCGGAAGCCGGCCCAGCCCAAGGCAATGCCGCGTCGTTCCAATCATGGAGCCGCTAGCCCAACGTGGGGTGACGTGAGAGTCCGCTGTCACCAATCGCGGCCATCCCCATGACGTTTCTGAGAACGCCTTCCTCCCAGGCTGCTGCGCTCCAATGGGGCAGAGGGAGGCAGAATGAATGGGATGTGCAGTGAGATGGAGAAGTGGCGTGTGTGTTGAAATATGAACTGAAGTATGTATATTATGGGAGTATTTATGGGAGTATTTATATGGAGATCATGCTAGGTGCTTAGATAGATGGAACGAGACACAGCTAACTACACTCACTGTTTCTCACCTTTTCTTACTATTTCAATATCTTTGCTTGTATTATGACAGTGGTGTGTGCATACTGTGCTATATATCCATAGGAACATGGGAGGCATCCTGCTATAGATCTACACTGTATGGCCTTATAAAATACAATTACTCGCTCATCAGATTATACTCACATAAACACTGGTGTATCTTTATTTATTATAGGAATACCACTGGCTAACATACTGTCCACTGGCTAATGTACATTTTATTTGCCAGGCTTCTGTATGGGTCATAATTTTATTTTTTTTGGTTTCCTCCTCTAAAAGTTTATGGTCAGGTGCGTCTTATGGTGCGTAAAATACGGGTATTTTTTTTTTTTAAATAGACATTTATTTATTTATTTATTTATTGCATTTAAGTGTAAATGTGAGATCTGAGGTCTTTTTGACTCCAGATCTCACATTTAAGAGGACCTGTCATGCTTTTTTCTATTACAAGGGATGTTTACATTCCATGTAATAGGAATAAAAGTGACCCAAACATTTTTTTTTAAAAGGACAGTGTAACAATAAAAAATAAAAAGTAAAATAAATAAGAAAAAATAAAATTAAAATGAAAGCGCCCCGTCCCGCTGAGCTCGCACGCAGAAGTGAACGCATATGTAAGTCTCTCCCGCATATGAAAACAAATGTGTTTAGACCAGATATGAGAGGTATCGCTGTGATCATTAGAGCGGGAGCAATATTTCTAGCCAAAGACCTCCCCTGTAACTCAAAACTGGTAACCTGGAATGATTTTTAAACATTGATTTTAAGGGTCAAAGTTTGTTGCCATTACACGATCGGACGCAATTTTGAAGCATGACATGTTGAGTATCAATTTAATCGGCGTAACATTATCTTATACAATATAAAAAAAATTGGGCAAACTTTACTGTTGTCTTATTTTTTAATTCAAAAAAGTGTATATTTTTTTTATATAATGTTTGGGGGTTCTAAGTAGTTTTCTAGCAAAAAAAAATATTTGAACTTGCAAACACCAAGTTTGAAAAATAGGCCTGGTCCTTAAGTGGTTAAAGCAGGGTTAGGTTATAAAAAAATGTTGCAAGCTTTGAACATCTCAAGGAGCACTGTTTAATTCATCATCCGAAAATGTATGGCACAACTGCAAACCTACCAAGATATGGCCGGGCACCTAAACTGACAGGCCAGGCAAGGAGAGCATAAATCAGAGAAGCAGCCAAGAGGCCCATGGTAACTCTGGAGGAGCAGCTCAGGTGGGAGAATCTGTCCACAGGACAACTATTATGCCGCGTACACACGATCGGAAATTCCGACAAAAAAAGTCAGATGTGAGCTTTTGGTCGGAAATTACAACCGTGTGTAGCTCCATCTGAATTTTTCTGTCGGAATTTCCGCCAAGAACAATTGGAACGTTGGTACTCAAATTTTCCGACAAGAAAAGTTCTTGGAGGAAATTCCGATCGTCTGTATGTAATTCCACGTAAAACCACGCATGCTCGGAATCTAGTCGACGCATGCTCGGAAGCATTGAACTTAATTTTTCTCGGCTCGTCATAGTGTGGTACGTCACCGCGTTCTTGACGGTTAGAATTTGGTGTGACCGTGTGTATGCAAGACAAGTTTGAGCCAAGATTCCGTTGGAAAAAAATCCACGGTTTTCTTGTCGGATTTTCCGATCGTGTGTACGCAGCATTATTTGTGCACTCCACAAATCTGGCCTTTATGGAATAGTGGCAAGAAGAAAGCCATTGTTGAAAGAAAGCAATAAGAAGTCCCGTTTGCAGTTTGCGAGAAGCCGTGTGGGGGACACAGCAAACATGTGGAAGAAGGTGCTCTGGTCAGATGAGGCCAAAATTGAATGTTTTGGCCTAAAAGCAAAAGCTATGTGTGGCAGAAAACTAACACTGCACATCACCATGAAACATGGTGGTGGCAGCATCGTGTTGTGGGGATGCTTTTCTTCAACAGGGACAGGGAAGCTGGTCAGAGTTGATGGGAAGATGGATGGAGCCAAATACAGGGCAATCTTAGAAGAAAACCTGAGTCTGACAAAGACTTGAGACTGGAATGGAGGTTCACCTTCCAGCAGGACAACGACCCTAAACATACAGCCAGAGCTACAATGGAATGGTTTAGGTAAAAGCATATTCATGTGTTAGAATGGCCCAGTCAAAGTCCAAACTTAAATCCAATTGAGAATCTGTGGCAAGACTTGAAAATTGCTGTTCACAGAGGCTCTCTGTCCAATCTGACAGAGCTTGAGGTATTTTGCAAGGAAGAATGGGCAAAAATGTCACTCTCTAGATGTGGAAAGCTGGTAGAGACATCCCCAAAAAGACTTGCAGCTGTAATTGTAGTGAAAGGTCATTCTACAAAGTATTGACTCAGGGGGGCTGAATACAAATGCACGCCATACTTTTCACATATTTATTTGTAAAAAAAATTGAAAACCATTTTATAATTTTTCTTCCACTTCACAATTATGTGCCACTTTTTGTTGGTCTATCACATAAAATCCCAATAAAATACATTTACGTTTTTGGTTGTAACATGACAAAACGTGGAAAACTTGAAGGGGTATGAATACTTTTTCAAGGCACTGTATAAATACAGTAAATGTCCATAATCACAGGTTCACTTTAAGGCAGACTCCTGCCAAAGGCACCAATGCTTCCTTAAAAGGTGTACAACATTCCTATTAGATGACATTTTGTGTATGTAGCTTCGCTGCAAAACGTATTGAATTATTTCACACAGAAACAGTTCCCCGGTATTTGTTTCATATTTTATCACCTTGTCAGAGAAATTATTAGGAATGAGAAATATGCCTGATGTACACGGTGTTCTCTCTAAGTCTAAATGTCAGATACTTTCCATTTCCACAAGCTGGTTTACTAGCAGTATTTCTTTCACTTGCAGTCAGTGTGAAAAAACATCAATATAGCAATAACATGTAGTCTGGTGGGTATCCTTGAAGAGTGGCAATGTTTCAACTCATCTGATAAATCTTTCACAGTATATTGGCTGAATTCTGTAAGTGGCAATTGCTGAAATGCCATTATTAGAATCCATCACTCAAATCGATGATACTGTTTTTCTCAACATGTCTTCAAGTGCCCGGTGCTTAAAAGTTAATGGAGAACCGGGGACTCCAGCTGCTTTGCACTCTACTGGTCTCAGCAGAGAATATTTTCAACAAGTATTTCTTAAAGTACAGCAATAATAAAAAAGGAAACAAAGCGGCATGAGGTCCAACAGAATCACTTCTTGTCTATAAATAGAGCACATATTTAGACAATTAGATGCATATATGCTGTTTTCCAACATGCCGAGTGCACTTGTCACAGCTCTATGGGGAGGTTTTGTAAAATAACACTTACATGAATAGAAGAGGAATCCATTTAAGGAATAAACATATTCAAACACTATACAAGTAGACGTTAGAGCACATGTTTGCATATACTGTATCTTAGATGGCCATTTTGTGTTGACTTAACCACTTCAGCCCCACTTTCTGACCAGAGCACTTTTTGCGATTCGGCGCTGTGTCGCTTTAACTGACAATTGTGTGGTCGTGCGCTGCTGTACCCAAACAAAATTGATGTCCTTTTTTTCCCACAAATAGAGCTTTCTTTTGGTGGTATTTGATCACCTCTGACGTTTTTATTCTTTGCGCTATAAACAAAAAAAGACTGACAATTTTGAAAAAAAGCAATATTTTTTACTTTCTGCTATAAAACATATCCAATAAAAAAAAATGTTAAAAAAATTGAAGTTCGTCAGCAATTTAGGCCAATATGTATACTGCTGCATATTTTTGGTAAACAAAACCCCAATAAGCGTACTGTATATTGATAGGGAAGGGGTTAACATCAGTCAAGCAAAGGGTTAAATGTGTTCCTAGAGAGTGCTTACTAACTGTGGGGGAGGTGCTTTTACTGGGAAGGTAAAGATCCGTGTTCCTGCTTAGCAGAAACACAGGATCACTACCTTCCCTTCTCACAGAACGGGCGATCTGCCTCGTTTACATCAGCAGACCGACCATTCTGCTTCTCTCAGGGATGATCGGCGGGTCCCAGTAGACATCGAGTCCGCTGGACCCGCTGATTGGCTCCCGCTGTGTCCAATCACAGCAGGAGTGGGTCTCCGGGCGGCGCGTGTGCGCCTCCCAGACCCGGAAGTGCAGAACCATGTACAGGCACATGCCTTTTTCTGGACTGAAATCACAAGAAATGGGGTGAGCACTACTCAGCTGTCTTTTGTTAAACTTGTCGAATTATTCCCTCTCTCCTCTTCACAACAATATATGGGAGAATTGTTCATTAGTCTAAGACAAAAAAATGGGATAACTCTGTGATATAACACAGACAAAGTGCACAGGACAGTTCTAATTTCTGACTGATCAACAGGAATATTATGCACTGAACAGAGATAACAACATTCTTCAAAAAGGGAGCAAATGGGGGGAGTTTATTATTAGGCTGGAGAGGAGACCCCTTTTGTATTGTTTGGTATATTGCTCTGCCCATATGCACCATTTTTCCTACTTTCAGACCAGAGTGTCTGCCATTGCTGCTTTATTGTTAAGGTTTGTATAGACTTTAACTAAAATAACCTTTTATGTGGCTTTTATTTATGTTTATCTACTTATGTATTATTGGTAATTGAAATATTGAGTGCTGTATTTAAGTACATCTATATTTTTAAATATGTTGACAATTTCAACAAATACACACATTTCCGGACTAACCGATGTAACTGGCAATAGATCAGTCCTGATTTGTGTGTTGACTGCCTTCCAGCTTCTGGAAATAAATGTGCGGAAGTAGATATCTCCATTATTCCTAGCTCAGACACAAAGACAAACCACTAGATTTTGCATTAACAAGAGCAGGATAAATGCACACCGCTGTATTTATAGCTGGTTGGAGACTAAACAGACAGAACACATGCTGCAAGCATCCTTTTTCCAAGCTAATCAAACACTTCCTTATTGCATTACAGAAGATGTCCTTGTTTGATCTATACTGAAATCAAGTCCACACACAATACATCTAAGTAAAACATTTAGTCTATAATTAAACTGGACTGCTCCATTATTCATGTGACTGTGCTAACACAAATAGCTGGTTGAGGAAAAAACAACATATGAAAAAATAAAAGTATAATATAGAAATGACCAAAGCTGCCACCTTAGTATCACTGTATGCACATAACTGTATGTATGATGTATTTATGATGTTACTGTACTAAGTGTAGCGGCCTCACTCTCTCTATAGCTTTATCAGTTATACGGCTGTTGTCTAGGGGTACCTGGGAGAGAGAGTGCAGGAACACTACGCCAAGCTCTCACCTCGTATGTGTATGAGGGTTGAGCAAAGTCACTTAAATTACCTTCGGGTCTGTTCTCTGCATACGGAGCCTCTGTTTCTTCCGTGGAGACGTGTCTACCAGTAATAGAGCCCCACACCATTAAAAGTCCAACACTCTTTTATTTCTCCATTTGCCAGGATGAACATAATCAGTTGAACTCTTGTAACAGACAGACAGGGGTGTGGATGCGAGTAGGCCCAGGCACAAATGAACTCTCCTATTCCTTTTGCGTGCGAATAGGCTTGGCGCACGGTCTCTGCCACCGACCGTGAAGTTGGTAGCTGCCACCTACTGAGTGAACTGTTGCAGCCCCTGCCACAGGCCTGAATGTAACGGTCTCTGCCACGACCTTAGAACATGGACCACCTTCCGTGTGAATACAGCCCCTGTTTGGAAAGGACATCCATCCCGATGGTCTCCGGAGGCCCTGTCCCGGCACTGGCAATATGCTGCACCAGATCTACGGGAAGGTCACCTGGACGGTCCGTTACGCCTGGATTCAGGTACCCGATACTGTGGGCACCTTAGGACGATTCCTCCCGGGCGGGACCCAGTGGAAGAAGCTGGGCCCCAGGCCTGAATGATGTACCTCACCCCAGACTGAGGGTGTCTGGGGTGACTCCCGAACTCCACGTGTTCAGGCCTAGGCCGCCTGGCCACCGACCGCGGACAGCAGCCCACAGACTGAAGGTGCCTGGGGCTCGGACCCCGTGGCGAAGATGTCCGCTTCCTTTATATTCTCTCCCAGCAAGCACGGCGGGTTCCCCACCCCGCCGTACAACTGCTGCGAGAGGTCACAAAGGGTACGGCACTGCAGTGATGGTTCAACCCCGGCCCAAAGTGACAGCGCCACCTGCTGGGTCGATAAGAACTAGACATCACTGATGTCTTCACCCGAATTAAACATTCTGAAAAGTACATACCCGCTACACTCTCCCCCTGGTTATTTGACACTGGTCCCTAGTGTCTGGAGCAAACTATGCCCAAAAGAGGCTGACATAGCCCGATCCAGAAACCGACAAAAAATTTCAAAAATATAAAAAGTTTTAAAAAAAACTCACTAAAACAGTTGTGCCTGAACCCGACATGAAAGGGGAGGGAAGGGAAACAAACAACACATAACAACAACAAACATTTTTTTGCAAATCACACATTCACATTAACATTTTTCCCCACCCATCCCAACTAAGACCCGCCCCATTCTCAACGGTCTTGACAGGACGCTCTCCTGCAGAGGGGAAAAGAAACGTTAAACACACAGATCCCTGACACAGATGTTCGTGTGAGAAGGAAAAACTTATCTGCAGAGAAATCCTTTCCTTCTATAAGTGTGTGTGTGAACAGTGAATATCGGTGCGCAACACTGCCACCTGGTGACAGCATCGCGGTAACTGCACTTGTTGAAGACTTTTCCCCTATCTTCTTCTGTGGCTCTAACTACCCCAAAGTCCATGATCACTTTGCGGGATGGAAGAATAAAGAACAAACAACGGCAACAGTCCTTCAATTCCTCCAAAGAGCACAAACACCCGTTAAACTCGGGTACAGTCACTGGGTTTCCGGAAAAAAACAACAACCCCAGAAAGTTCAGCAGCAGTAGAATAAAGCAAGAACGGAGTCTTTTTTTTTTTTCTCCTACAGATAGAATTTTGGGTGCGGCAAGACAAGGGGTTTTAAGTGCTGGTCCATTGTCTCTAAATGGTATTCGACATCCTCCCCTTCTTTGCGTCGAATCAATTCCTTGTCTGCATGGATGTGCCGACCCAGCATCCATTCTGCCTTGAAGTCCTTGAACCGTTGAGATGCTTTGGCGGAACACGCGAGGTACCTGCGGGCGTGTGGGACCTGAATGTGTGTCCACACAAAATCGTTGTACCAGCGTTCCCGGCAGACTTCCACTTCATATAAAAGTTCCTTGGGTAAGAACGGGTATTCCCACCCGTACTCGTTGGCAACTTTTTGGCAGAAGAGGCATTGTAGTCTCGCCAGCGGAGGCATAGTAGTGCGTTCTCCCTCACCCGGTAGGACGAAAGCGTCCGGGTGGCGAGGTGCCTTGATCACCTCCATTCTGGGCATAGGCGCCCGCAGCAACAGTCTCTTTTCCCCGGAGCTAGATGCAGGTGGCACCAGAGATAGAGGGGCAGGCTGGGGACGGGATCCCTCCTCAGGAGCTGGTGCCTCCACCCGGGGTGTACTATCCCCTGTAGACATGGGTGGATCCCTGACTCTGCGGGACGAGGAGAGAGGCATCTTGTCCCAGCCCTTCTCAGCAAAAAGTTTGTCTATGACGACGTCATCTCCCGGATCGGAGACCGACTCCAGGTCGGAGGTGTCACACTCCTCCGCGGCAGGTAGTTTGTAGTGGAGACTGAATCGCTACCTCCCGCGGGCACACAGGGCCGTGAATCCCCGACACCTCCGCCCCAACACCAAGTCCCTCCGCCCGGCTTACCTCGGCCCAAAGTTGAGAAGGGATGCCCGGGACTCTTCCGACCGGATCCATCCGGGCCGGGCGTAGGCGGGCAAAATGATCCGCCGTGACCGCTGGACGGGACTACCAGACCGGTCTTCCTCTTCGGCAGTGGATGCTGGGAAACAGTGGTGACTGAGTCAGCATCCTCAGATTTCTCCCGTATGTCAGTGATCTTGACCTCCCCTGCGGTCACTGCAGTGCGCACAGGGATGGCTGTCAAAGCAGTGATTCCTCCTTCCTGAATGGTGTTGCCTGTCGTGCAGTTGAGGTGGATGGTTCTGGGTTTCTCGATAGGTGGTTCCACCTCAAATAAGAACTCTCCGCAGGCCTCGCAGCACCCGAATGGCTTCAGCTGACACACCAGTCCCAAACAGCCGGGACAAATAAAACCCAGGGCCTCAACGTCCATGCATGAGTACAGGGCGAATCGTCCCCGGGGCTTTAGCCAGATCCCCGTATCGGTTATTGGAGCAGCAGTCGTCAAACTTGTGGTAGGAGGATGAAGTGGAATCCACAATGCATTACCGAACATGGTGACTCTCTGCTGATCCATTGCGCACTGCATAGTTGGCGCCAAAGTCCCCACGTGTAGTCCTTCACACGATTGGACTCCTCCCCGGTTGTGCCCCAGTTCGCGGGCTTTCTCCTTGCCTGGGTCACGCCCATGAACTGAGCAGGGAGGGTGTGCCTCGTGGCGCAGTGGCCAATATGGCCGACCTACTCGGTACTCTTCCGGGCAGACACATTCAAACTCCGACAACTTCAGCTCCGTCGTAGCACGAACACATCCCGGACCTGGAGCCCCCACGTGTAGCGGCCTCACTCTCTCTCTAGCTTTATCAGTTATACGGCTGTTGTCTAGGGGTACCTGGTAGAGAGAGTGCAGTAATACTACGCCAAGCTCTCACCTCGTATGTGTATAAGGGTTGAGCAAAGTCACTTAAATTACCTTCAGGTCTGTTCTCTGCATATGGAGCCTCTGTTTCTTCCGTGGAGATGTGTCTACCAGTAATAGAGCCCCACACCATTAAAAGTCCAACACTCTTTTATTTCTCCATTTGCCAGGATGAACATAATCAGTTGAACTCTTGTAACAGACAGACAGGGGTGTGGATGCGAGTAGGCCCAAGCACAAATGAACTCTCCTATTCCTTTTGCGTGCGAATAGGCTTGGCGCATGGTCTCTGCCACCGATCGTGAAGTTGGTAGCTGCCACCTACCGAGTGAACTGTTGCAGCCCCTGCCACAGGCCTGAATGTAATGGTCTCTGCCACCGACCTTAGAACATGGACCACCTTCCGTGTGAATACAGCCCCTGTTTGGAAAGGACATCCATCCCGACGGTCTCCGGAGGCCCTGTCCCGGCACTGGCAATATGCTGCACCAGATCTACGGGAAGGTCACCTGCACGGTCCGTTACGCCTGGATTCAGGTACCTGATACTGTGGGCACCTTTAGGACGATTCCTCCCGGGCGGGATTCAGTGGAAGAAGCTGGGCCCCAGGCCTAAATGATGTACCTCACCCCAGACTGAGGGTGTCTGGGGTGACTCCCAAACTCCACGTGTCCAGACCTAGGCCGCCTGGACACCGACCGTGGACAGCAGCCCTCAGGCTGAAGGTGCCTGGGGCTCGGACCCCGTGGCGAAGATGTCCGCCTCCTTTATACCCTCTCCCAGAAAGCACGGCGGGTTCCCTGCCCCACCGTACAACTGCTGCGAGAGGTCATAAAGGATACGGCACTGCAGTGATGGTTCAACCCCGGCCCAAAGTGACAGCGCCACCTGCTGGGTTGCAGGGAACTAGACATCACTGATGTCTTCACCCGAATTAAACATTCTGAAAAGTACATATCCGCTACATAAGAAATAACAGAAAGTCATCCATTGCCCCCATTTTAGTCAAAGCTCATCCTTTTTACTTGGCTTGGCTTTGCGTAGGTGTGGTTTTTGTTACTATTAACATTCAGGGCACCTGAAAACAGAAGGAAACCCATTGAGTGTACAGTTAGGCTGTGAATGCAGACCATGGGGTTGATTTACTAAAGGCACATAGGCTGTTCACTTTGCAAGATCGTTTTTTTTAGTCTGCAGGGGAATTTTTCCATATTTTAGTGAATGCACTTATACACCTTCCTGCCCAAGCCAATTTTGAGCTTTCAGCGCTGTTGCAATTTGAATGACAATTGCGCGGTCATGCAACACTGTACCCAAACAATTTTTTTATCATTTTGTTCCCACAAATAGAGCTCTCTTTCGGTGGTATTTGATCGCCTCTGCGATTTTTATTTTTTGCATAACAAATAAAAAAGAGTGAAAATTTTGAAAAAAACTAAGTTTTTCTTTGTTTCTGTTAATTTTTTTTGTAAATAAGTACCTTTCTACTTCAATGACGGGCACTGATAAGGCGGCACTAACGAGCACTGATAAGGCGACACTGATGGGCACTGATAGGCGGCACTGATATGTGGCACTGGTATGCGGCACTGATGGGCACTCATAGGCAGCACTGATGGGCACTCATAGGCGGCACTGATGGGCACTCATAGGTGGCACTGATAGATACTTATGGGTGGCACTGATAGGTGGCACGGACGGGCACTGATAGGTGGGCACTTATGGGCACAGATGGGCACAAATGGGCACTGATAGGTGGCACTGATGGACACTGGTAGGTGGCACTGATGACTGGTGGCTGGCATTGCTGGGCATCATGCATTTTTGGTTGTGCCATGATGGTGCCAATCAGTGCCCATTTGTGGGCACTGATTGGCATATATTTTTTATCTATTTGTGCATGTGGATGGTCATGGGGGACTTACCTGGCCATCCACATGCTTGGGGATTCCCTGGTGGTCCTGGGGGGCTTCCCTGGTGGTCCAGTGTGGGTATCCGAGGGGGGGCTGCGCTGATAAACAATCAGCGCGAACCCCCCCGATCGGCTCTCCTCTACTCGCGTCTGTCAGACGCGAGTGAGGAAGAGCCGATCAACGGCTCTTCCTGTTTACATCGTGATCAGCCGTGATTGGACACGGCTGATCACGTGGTAAAAAGCCTCCGCCGGAGGCTCTTTACCGAAATCAGTGCAGCGGTGTGTCAGACTGACACACCGCTCCACCGATCGCCGCGATGCGCGCCCCCCCGGGCGCGCGGCGGCTGTTATCCTGCAGGACGTCAAATGACGTCCAGTGTGGATAACACAACCACTTCCCGGACGTCAATCTGCTATTGACTGGGCGGGAAGTGGTTAATATTCCTTGCTTGTATAGCGGTACCAGTTAAGAGGGCTGCTGGTATTGATTTCTTGGGCCCTGTAGTACACCGCTGTCAACCCCTGGAAATCGGCTCTACCCTTCCGTGGCACAGCTAGTAAGGGGAGATAGGACTGCGTGACCGGCAACTCTGGGTGACACAGTCCTTTGACAAACACACACAGTAAAAAGTTTAAACTTCTGTATAAAGTAAAAGAAGCAGACACCAATGTACTTGACCCAGGTATATTTACTGAGACTAATAGGCAAGTAATGAACAAGAGTAAAAGATTATTTGCAGCTCCCTGCAATAAACAGTATTCAAACGAACAGAATAGACAGGTATTGCTATGCAACTCTACCGATACCCTTTTTCAGCTACTTCCCCTCGTGGGCAGACTGACACCCAGCAATGTATACCTATGCAGTCAGGCCTGACTGAACTAAATGGAAGTTCTGTAAAGGAATCTTCGCTAGCAAAACTCGGTGGTGCACTTGATGTACAATACAGCAAGGATGAAAAGATGTCTCTCAGGTTCCGCTAGGCTGGCGGAGGGCTCTTTGGAAGAAAATGCCCAGGCTTCAGGCCTGGGCGTTCAGCAGTCTCGAACAGAGTTCTTGCTTGCTAGCCGGGAGGTGTCCAAAGAGACAGAATAAACTCCGCCTCCCCTTTATAAAGTCCGCCCCAGCAGTCCCTGCACGGGGCAATGCACCCTGGGTGCCCTGAAGTATCCTGGGAAATGTAGTCTCTGGATATCAAAGGGGAATACCCCGCCACACTTGTGTAGCGATACCCCCAGTTAAGAGGGCTGCGTGTATGATTTTGGGCCCTGTAGTGCACCGCTGTCAATGATTTTGGGCCCTGTAGTGCACCGCTGTCAACCACTGGCAATCGGCTCTAACCTCCTTTGGCACAGTTAGTAGGGGATGATAGGATTGTGAGGCCTGTAACTCACAGCGGCACAATCCTATGACAAGAACACACAGTAATATTTTAAAACTTCCTTTACCTATCTCTTCTGTAAAGTAAAGAACACAGACACCAATATACTTAACCCTTGTATGTTTACTTAGATTAGTGGGTAAGCAATAAAACAGGAATGTACATGTCATGTGCAGAGCCCTGCAATAAACAGTGTTCAAATGAGCAGACAAGTATAATATGCTATGCAACTCTAACAGTCCCTTTTTCAGCTACTTCCCCTCGTGGACAAAATGGCGCCCAGGAATGTCTACGCTACACAGTCAGGCCTGACTGAACTAAGTGGAAGTTCTGTAGGGAAATCTTCGCTAGCAACGGTGGTGCACTTGAAGAATAGAATTTGTAATCCACCAATGTAACAGAGATACTGGGGGTTATTTACGAAAGGCAAATCCACTTTGCACTACAAGTGCAAAGTACTTGAAATTGCACTGAAAGTGCACTTGGAAGTGCAGTCGCTGTAAATCTGAGGGGTAGATCTGAAATGAGGGGATGCTCTGCTGATTTTATTATCCAATCATTTTCCAGCTAAAATGCTGTCTTTTATTTTCCTTGCATGTCCCCCTCGGCTCTACAGCGACTGCACTTCCAAGTGCACTTTCAGTGCAATTTCAAGTGCACTTTGCACTTGTAGTTTGCACTTGTAGTGCAAAGTGGATTTGCCTTTTCGTAAATAACCCCCATTGTGTTGCTGTGTCCTCACTGTTTACCTACAATTGGTCAAATTGAAATTGATCAAATAAAGTTGATCTTGCTCTGGTGACCATTATAACCAAGAGGGCTTCAGCCGTTTTCTACTCTATTTGGAAATAGAAAAAGTTTTGGTACATACACTTTAATTCATATTGACACATACATTCATGTACTGTAGTCCTAAATCTAAAAGTGATATTAATGTTTAAAGTCTTTTTTATCCTGTGCCTGCCCCCTATACTCCACTGTTACTAATGTAGAGAGAGCAGTGCTGTTATTTCTGGTCACTGCTCTATGCGTGCTACAATTATCGTAAAGCTGAAAAAAAAAATGTTTGGGCTTTACACACATTTTATTGCATATTTGATGCATATTGACACATACTGCTCTGTTTTATAACATGTGGAGTCCTAAATCAAAAAATTATATTATAGGTTAAAGTGACACTAGACTCAATTTTTTTTTACATCAATCCGTCTAAAATATCAAGTACACCATGGCTCTGTTTTGTTTTTTTTAAGCCCATTATCGTTTTCAGGCTTCCTTTTTGCCCTGTGCACACTCCTACTAATGTAGAGAGCAGCGCTGTTATTTACGGTCACATGCACTGCTCTATGTATACTACAACTCCCATAAATCTGAATTTGTCTACAAAAAAGATGTGTAGTTCATCTCAGGGATGAGTTGGAAAGGATGGCTACCTTCACATTCAAGATGTGGGTTTATGGAGAACAAACATAGCTATCTTAGAACAGGAGACTAGCAGAAAAAAGATTGCATTTGAAAGATGAAAAGAGAGGAAGGAAAGAGAGAGAAAGGTAATTCTACTTATATTTAGACATACTGTATATTGCATGTATTTTATTTTGTAAAAAATGTGAGTTTGGTGTCACTCTAAGGTCCCCTGATGGCTTTTTTTTCATACATTTTAGCACATTATGACCACCCAGCAAAACTTGATCACCCACCTAATATTGAGAAGGTCCCCCTTTTGTCCCCAAACAACTCTGACCCTTTCAGGCATGGACTCCACTAGCCCTCTGAAGATATGTTGTGGTATCTGGCATCTGGCATCAAGCCATTAATAGCAATTCCTTTAGGTCCTGTAAGTTGCAAGGTGGGGCCTCCATGGATCAGACTGTTTTTGCAGCAGATCCTACAGATGCTTGATTATATTGAGATCTAAAGATTTTGGAGGCCAAGACAACACCTCAAAGACAACTTTTTCCTGACGGCTCCATGGCAGCACAGCTGGGTGAGGCCCTGCCCACCCCCTACGTAATCAAGACATATCTATACATTTTCAGCTGACTTCAGCCTCAGCGTTCCTTTTTCTTCCTCCTATGGTCAGGACAAGTGGCATCTCCACTCCTAGCTAGTCTAATGGCTGGCTGTCCACTCAGATCTGTTTTGCTGCTGGATGCAGTTCCTGCCTCGAAGCGTTGAAGAAACGCTAAAGACGTTTGCATCGCAGATGCAGCTTTAGCCGCTACAATTCCTTCTAGTTTATGATCCTTATCACCTCAAATACCTCCTGACACTCAGGTGAATCCAGAAGCACAAGAGCATTCGGCTTCAGATGCAGCTTCCACCGAGGAGGAGAATTCCCAGTATGATGGTTTTGACTTCACCCTAGTCCAACCTTTTGTGAAAGAGATTAGACAAGCTCTGCTGTGGGAAGATGCGGCGGAGGAACTGCAGAGGAAGCAGAGGAGGTACTTTGCAAGCATGAAGAAGGAAGGATTGAATTTCCCTTTTATGGAGGAAATTCCAGATGTAATTAATGATAAATGGAAGCAAGCAGATAAAAGAATTGCGTTCGAAAACTCGGTTTGCAAAGTTGTATCCCTTGAAATCATAGAAAGTTAAGGGTTTGGGGGAGCCTCCAGTGGTTGACACAGCGCTTATGTGCCTCGCGAGACACGTAACCCTTCCGCTGGATGATGCTGTATCTTTCAGGGACGTGTTGGACAGGAGAGTGGATGTAGATCTTAAGAAGATCTACACACTTGCTGGTGGGGCATGTTAGCAGGCTGTCAATGGCATTGGCCTCTATTTCTAAGGCCATGGTAACCTGAAATCAGAAATCAGAAGTGGCAGTGGAGAATGACCTGCGCAAGGCCGAGGTCCTGGTCTCGTTTGCCAATTTGAAGCTAACAGCTTCTTTTATGGCCGAGGCATCCATTGATCTGATTAATATGTTGGCTAAAGTTATGCTAAATGCAGTAACTGCCAGAAGAGCCCTATGGCTGAGGCCCTGGGTGGCAGACCCAGCATCCAAACATGGATAGTATAAGATACTATTTGAGGGACAGTCCCTGTTTGGAAATAAATTAGACATGGCTATTGCTAAAGCAACTGGTGGAAAATCTGAGTTTATTCCCCAGGATCAGAGATTGCTTCACAGGAGAGGTGCAGCTTTCAGAAATACGCCAAGGACCAGAGGCAGAGAGGCTAACTCTTACAGGCCAGGAAGGGAATTTTGTCGGCAATGGCTGAACTCTGCTGCAAACCGCATGTCTAAGAGACCAACTTCTTTCCTGGGACAAGAATCCCAGAAATCTTTTTGACTTTCCACCAGCTCACACTTGTCGTGTTGGGGCCAGGTTGTTCACGTTCCATCAAGTTTGGGCACAAAATATAAAGGAACCTTGGGTAATTTCTACCATCGGGTATGGGCACAGCTGGAAGTTCCTCAAATTTCCCCACAGAATTTTTGTCTCAACGAAGATGCCTTCATCAAAGGAAAAACAGGATGTTTTTGAGATTACATAGAAACCCTCCTAAATCAGGGGGCGGTAATCGGAGTTCCCCAGCAAGAGCATTTTTATGAAATCTACTTGCCTCTGTTCTTGGTGCAGAAAAAGTCAGGGGAGTCAAGGCCAGTGATAGACCTCAGTGGCCTCAACACGTTCATCAAGAAGGATCGATTCAAGATGGAGTCGCTGCAAACAATCCTGAAGGTCATTTAGTCGGGAGATTGGCTACGGTTAATAGACCTCAAGGATGCGTATTTCCACTTCCTGGTTGCCCTGACCTGTCAGCGATTTGCAGTGGGATAGCTACACTATCAGTGTGTATGCCTGCCCTTTGGGCTGACCACATCTCCCAGAGTGTTCACAAAGATCCGTGTGGCTCTGGTGGCATACCTGAGGTTGCAGGGCATCCGAATATATCATTATTTGGATGACATTTTGCTCCTAAATCAAGACAAGGACTCGCTCCTGGCACACTGGAAGATAGAAATGTTGACGTTGGAGAACTTCGGTTGGCTGATCAATCGATAGAAGAGTCACCTTGTGCCGACTCAATCTCTGGTATATCTAGGTGCGAAAATAGATACTCGAATGGCGTCAGTGACATTGCCAGAAGACAAGATGTCCTGCATCCTAAAGACAATGTCGGTAGCTCGAAAGAAGTCATACTTGCCAACGATAGAGTGCATGCGACTTCTTGGTATGATGACCTCGACCATTCCAATGGTCAAATGGGCACAATGGAACTCTCGCCCCTTCCAGATTGGTCTCCTGAAACAATGGAGATCGGAGGATCTTGGGCAGAAAATCCAGAGCACATCCCAGATGAAGTCGAGTTTGGACTGGTTGGTTCGAGGCAATGGAATCTTCTTCAGTACCACTCCTTGTTTACGATACAGTGGCAGATAGTCCAGTCAGATGCCAGCGAAAGAACCACTGGGCCAAGGCCAATGGACATTTCAGGCTGCCAATATAGTTTCCAACATTCTGTAATTAAGGGCAGCCTTCCAGGCTCTCCTAGCTTTCAGAAGTCAGATTTGGGGTGCACCCATTCTGATGAAAATAGACAATATAAAGGCAGTGGCTTACATCCACAGGCAAGGAGGCACCTGCAGTGTTGCTCTCCTGAGAGAGGTGACTCCGATTATGTAATGGGCTCAAGCCAACTTACAGCTGCTAACTGCAGTGTACGTGCCCGGTCGTTTGAATACTCAAGCGGACTACCTGTCCAGAACGAACTTGGACAACAAAGAGTGGGCTCTGTTACCACAAGTCTTTCAGAGTTTGGTGGCATGGGACTTCCTCCCAGAGGTGTAATAAAACGAAGGATTCGCCCTGGGACTTTAAATGAAGTGGGTAACGTTTCCGCCAGTGAACATAACAGTAGTAAATACAGTATATGGTTTATTCAAGTAAAATTGTTTACATGCATAGATAACACCAACAGTTGCCAATTAAAAAAGATACATAAACAAGGAATATTGGTAATGTAGTCAGAGTACACGGGCATCATACTACCCGACTAGTTTTGCGAGATCCAGCTCGCTCTTCAGGGTTGGATGTGTGTAACAATGTACCTAGGATGAAAAAATATATATGTTTGGCAATATGGTACAGTATTGGTTATAAAGGCACAGGGTGGGAGGGGGTGTGTGGATCCCCATACTCACCACTGAGCTTGACCATGGCTACAGGTGTGCGGCCCCAAGACTGTGGCAGCAGGTGCCTCACCAGGGAGCTGAGGGGGCGGAGTAAGAAGGGACCTCACCGGGGGCCAAGCGGAGAGCAGGCATGGCATAGGTGTAGTGATGTATCCATAGAGACCTCGTTAGTCCATAAAAAGTATAGGCTGTGAACATAAGTATGTTTGTCAGGCATCTAAAGTAGTCAAGTAGATTCAATAAGTTTTGGCATAAGAATATGTATGCATAAATGAAAGGCCTGGGCCAAAGATGGTAGGGACATGGAGATAATTAAAAACATAGGATGGCAGAGGGATACTAACAAATGACAACATAGGAAAGAGAGGAAAGAGAGGTGAACTGCAATTCTGTGAGTGTGTGTGTAGTGATGTATCCCTAGAAACCTCGTTAGTCCATAAAGAGTATAAGCTATAAACATGAATATGTTTATCAGGCATCTGAAGTAGTAAAGTAAAATCAATGAGTATTGGCATAAAGATGTGTATATCTTAATAAAAGGCCTGGGTCAAGGATGGTAGAGACCTGAAGATGATGGAAAACATAGGATAATTGTGTTTTTTCACCTTAATGCATTCTATGCATTAAGGTTAAAAACCTTCTATAGTGCAGCACCCCCCCCCCCGGACTTTCAAGCGCTGAGAGTGAGCACACCAGCTGCAGCCGGTGTCTCGGGTCCTGATTGGATAGATTGATAGCAGCGCAGTCATTGGCTCTCGCTGCTGTTAATCAAATCTAATGATACGGGAGGCGGGGCCGAGTCCTACTGTCTGTGTCAATAGACGCAGCAGCAAAACACTGGAGTGTGCCCGCACGAGTGCCCCGAGGGAGAGCACGTCTCCAACGGGGCACTCAAGAAGAGGAGGAGCCAGGAGTGCAGCTAAGGAACTCCAAAAGAGGAGAATCGGGGCCACTCTGTGCAAAACTAACTGCACAGAGGAGGTAAGTATGACATGTTTGTTATTTTAATTTTTTTAAACAAAGGTTTAGTTATCCTTTAACAGTGACCCGTGCGAAAAACAAAATTCTCTGTGCCATAGTCCTTTAAAGTGCTGAGTGCTTATAGCCATTTCCAGAAATCTTTTCACAGCATATTTTTACCAGTTAAATATTTCCAAAATGTGCTCAACAACTTTCTTTGCTCTTCTTCACCTGTGACACCCTTTCCTTATAGCCCCCTACACCAGTGAGAATTCACCAGACCATGTGACCCCTATATTTCAAGTGGATCAACTAGCACTTTTCCCCTAGGGGACCAATCTACTCTGACCTTCCACAGTTTTTCTTAGTAATTTATATAACCAAATATAGGCACACATAATATACTGTGTGTATACATATCTATACATTGTAGCAGGGTGGTATCCTACCAGGGTCCAGGTCTAATAAACAGCCAGTTCACTAATGAGTCAGCTGTATTCTGGGCTTTAAGTAATCACCAGACCAAGGCTCTAGGCTCCCAGTTGGAGACGACTCCACCCTGCAGACAGGAGGTCTAAGCATGGGAGTCAGTAGGGCTTCACCTAGGAGAGAGAGGTGGGAGCCAGTGTAGCACGAGGCTACTTGCTGTACGCATGGAGGTGCTGAGCGTCCAGTCTGTGAGAGACAGACCAAGGCCCTAAAGCATTAGGCCTGAGCTGGAGAGCTGCGTTTACAAGCCACGAGGGCTGAATATCGTTTACTTTGGTAGCAGGACTGAAATACTGAATACCCCTGTGAGGGAATCTTCTGTTTGTTTTGAACTTTCTTTTAAATAAAAGTGGGCAAAACCAGCCCTGAAACAGAGAAAAGCGAGTGTTGGAGTCCTTAAAGCTCTACAATTGAAGTGAACCCCTGACAATATACATAGATATATATATATATCTATATATACATATGTAGCGGGGTGCTATATTTAGGGGGAGTATCTGAGTGGTAGTTAGGCTCAGATACACTAATTGTTAGGTTTCTTGGACCATTTCTGTCCCTGGGAGATAGTATTAGTGTGCTGTTCCCTGTGGCCTACAGGTGGCGCTGTTGCCGTGGGCCGGGGGTTGAACCACTGATGCAGGGCTGTGCTTTTTTTGTCCCCTCTCAGCAGTAGTGATGGCGGGGAACCTGCTGTGCCTGTCGGGAGAGGGTATAAAAAGGGGCGGCCATCTTCCAGAGGGGTCATCGCGCCCAGGCACCTTCAGCCTGGGTGGTGCGTGTGTCATCTCCGGGTGCCCTAGGCTCGGAGGCCGAGTTCCGGTTCCATCCCAGACACCTTCAGTCTGGGGTGAGGTACTATTTTGGAGGCCTGGAGCCCAGTGCCTTCGGCTGGGTTCTGCCGGGGATTGAGGGCACCCAGGGTGCCGCCTTGCGAGGGGACCCGTATCCAGGATCGAGGAGGCCAGGGAGGTGACCCCTTCTGAAGAGCCAGCGCAGAGTCATGGTGACAGTGGGGGCCTCTGGTAACTCTCCGGAGGGAGGTTCTTCTCCTTGACATGGGCCAAGTTTCTTCAAGAAGGAAGTGCGTGTTCTGTAGGTCATAGTGGCAGTGACTCTACGCACACCAGGTCAGTGGCAGTGACCAAATAGGGCAAGACCCTATTCACCAGGTCAGTGGCAGTGACCAACTTAAACAAGTCAGTGGCACTGACTTTTCATATTCACCCACTCTGTGGCAGAGACCGTGCGCCCAAACCTGTTCGTGAAATCAGAACAGTAAGAGAACCTAAATTAAGTTTGTGCCTGGACCTCCTCCCACCTTATCTGACCTGTGTCTCGTATCAACCTGTCTGCTCTCATAGAGACTATTTGTTATCCGTGGTGAAATAAATGCAAAAGTGGGACTTTCAGTTGGTGTGGACAGTTACTTTACTGGGGAGAATTAAGGACTTGTTTCTGGCTAAATGCAGAGGCGAGATCAGCTCGGGAGGATTCTAACACCAGCCGCAGGCAGGCCCAAAAACTAACACTGCTCTACCTCCCCATCCAGGAGGGTACAGGCTTATAGTGCGGTGCGCCTCATTCTTTCCTGCGGAGGAGCCAATTAAAGAAAAGCAGGTAAAGTCTGGGGTGAGTGCGCTAGACATATATAGATATTGTGAGGGGGTTAGCTCGGCAGCGGGTGTGTGTGACCCCCGAGATGGGCTCCCCACACAAAAACAGGCCCAGCAAACGGTGGTTGTGGTTTTCAAAATCAAAAAGGTGCGGTTTATTTTCTATTTACAGTGACAAAACACAGCAAAGCAAAAGAAACATAAACAAAATAAATCCTGGTCAACTTGACCTCTGACTAAACATACAGGTTTCCTAACTAACAACTGGGATCAGCCTAGTGCTGTCCTAGTCCCTAAGTCCCTGGTTTTAAATGTCCAAGCAAATAGCCACACAGGCTTTGTCTCACCGCACAGGGGTTCACTCTCCCTAGACAGTCCACACAGGTCTGGTTCCAGGCATGAGCTAACATCTAATGAAGCTGGGAGTTCTTATAGAGGCCTAAATGAGCTGACAAGCTTCAGCTGGTCTCATCAACTCCCTGTCTGTACGACGCCCCACACTCTCCCTAGAGGTATGAGTCATCCATGAGCCCACTAGCCTTATACAACTCTCCACCTAGTTGTATAAGTCGGCGTAAAGCCTGAATCTGGGCGAAATATATCTACCCCCCTGGATGCAACCAGGTGACTTTACCTTCCTGCTGTCACATACCCCCCCCCTCTTGTTTTAACCTCGGGGTTGGAACACCAGCAATCAGGCATTCATGTACTCGAGACAAAGCATCCACATTCCCCATTTGAACGCCAGGGCGATGCTTTACTGTGAAGTTGAATTCCTGGAGGGCCAGGAACCACCTATTCACTCTTCTATTTGTTTCTTTGTTTTGAGCCATCCACTTTAACGGAGCGTGATCCGTAACCATGTCAAAGTGCCTACCTAGCAGGTAGTACCGAAGGGAATCTAGAGCCCACTTCACCGCTAAACACTCCTTTTCAACGGTGGCGTAATTTACCTCATGGGACTTCAACTTCCTGCTGAGGTAAATGACTGGGTGCTCTTCCCCGTTCCAGACCTGGGACAATACTGCTCCTAACCCCACATCTGACGCATCACTTTGTACGACAAAGTCTTTAGAGAAGTCGGGTGAGTACAACACTGGCTGGCTACATAAGGCTTGTTTCAAGAATTGGAATGCTGCCTCAGCCTCGGGGGTCCATTTAATCATGACCGACCCTTTCCCCTTCGTCAGGTTGGTTAGGGGCACAGCCTTAGAAGCAAAGTGGGGAATGAATCGCCGATAATACCCAGCGATTCCCAGAAAGGCTCGTACCTGCTTCTTGCTGTTGGGACGTGGCCAACTCTGGATGGCCTCGACTTTGTTGAGTTGGGGTTTTATTACTCCCCTCCCAATGGTGTACCCAAGATATTTGGCCTCCTCCTGCCCAATGGTACACTTCTTGGGGTTAGCCGTAAACCCCGCTTCCCGAACAGAGTCCAGGACTGCTTGCACTTTTGGCAGATGTGAGGCCCAATCTGTGCTATGGACAATTATGTCACCCAGGTAAGCCGCAGCATACTTCCGATGGGGCCTCAGCATCTGGTCCATTTTCCGCTGGAATGTGGCAGGCGCATTCTGTAACCCGAACGGCATTCTTTTATATTGGAACGCCCCGTCTGGGGTTACAAATGCGGTTTTCTCTTTGGCCGACTTGGCCAGGGGGATTTGCCAATACCCTTTTGTGAGGTCAAGAGTCGTCATGTATCGGGCTGTTCCCAGCCGGTCGATCAACTCATCTATACGTGGCATGGGGTAGGTGTCAAATTTTGTAACTTTGTTCAACTGTCGAAAATCGTTATAAAATCGCCAGCTCCCATCCGGTTTAGGCACCAACACAATGGGACTAGACCAATCACTTTGGGACTCCTCTATCACCCCTAAGTTCAGCATTTTCTGTACTTCCTCCCGTATTGCCTCCCGTCGGGCCTCTGGGATCCGATAGGGTTTTAACTTCACCCTTTCACCGGGCGGGGTAATGATGTCATGCTCTACCCCAGATGTTTGTCCCGGCAGCTCAGAGAATACCTCCTTGTTGCGAAGCACAAACTCCTTAACCTCCTGTTGTTGGGGTTGTGACAAGGTGGCTGCTATTCCAACCTCCGGAATCACGCAACCAGTTTGAGCTGGTGACCAAGTGTCTGCGACTAGGGACTCTCTATCCCTCCAGGCTTTCAACAGATTAACGTGATCGATCTGTTCGGGCTTTCGCCTTCCTGGTTGTCTGACCTTGTAATTCACTTCGCTCACTTTTTCCATTATCTCGTAGGGGCCTTGCCATTTGGCAAGGAATTTACTTTCAACCGTAGGGACAAGTACCAGTATCCTATCCCCCGGGGAAAAGGTACGGGTCCTGGCTCCACGGTTGTACACTCTCTGCTGTGCTAACTGCGCTTGGGCCAAATGTTCCTTCACGATGGGCATTACCTGTGCAATTCGGTCTTGCATCAGGGCGACATGCTCAATCACACTCCTGTGGGGAGAACTCTCACTTTCCCAAGTTTCCTTGGCAATATCCAACAGCCCTCTTGGGTGTCTCCCATACAGTAACTCAAAGGGGGAGAATCCCGTAGAGGATTGGGGCACCTCCCTAATAGCAAACATCAGATAAGGAAGTAGACAGTCCCAATCCTTTCCATCTCTATCCACCACTTTCTTCAACATTTGTTTTAGGGTTTTGTTGAACCTTTCAACCAGCCCATCGGTTTGGGGGTGATACACAGATGTACGTAATTGCGTCACTTTGAACAATTTACACAGCTCCTTCATAACCCGGGACATAAAGGGTGTACCTTGGTCCGTAAGCAGTTCTTTACAAATACCCACCCGGCTAAACACAAGAGATAGCTCTTTGGCTATGGTTTTGGCCAAGGTATTTCGGAGAGGGATCGCTTCTGGATAACGGGTGGCATAGTCCATTATAACTAATATGTACTGGTGCCCCCTAGCGGACTTGATTATAGGACCTACCAAATCCATGGCGATCCTCTCAAACGGGACCTCAATGATGGGTAGAGGGACCAGCGGGCTACGGAAATGTGGCATCGGGGCCGACCTCTGACACACAGGGCAGGAGGAACAATAATTTTCTATGTCCTTCATCACCCCCGGCCAATAGAATCTCTGTAATACCCTCTCTCGGGTTTTCTCTGTCCCCAGATGACCTCCAAGAATGTGCCCATGGGCCAACTCCAACACCAACTTCCTGTAAGGTTTGGGCACCACAAGCTGCTCAACGGTTTCTTCTGCCCTTTTTGCCACCCGATACAGTAGGTCCTTCTCTACGCTGAAGTATGGGTAAGTGCAGGTATTATCTGGGTTCACTAACTCGCCATCTATTTTCACTACGTTTTCCCGTGCCTTTATTAGGGCGGGGTCTTTCAACTGTTCTGTGGCAAAGTTTTCCCTGTGAACCTCAAGATCAGAAAACTCCACAGACGGTAGGTTTTCGTCTGAGGAGGTGGGCTCCTCTCCAGTTTCTTGAGTCTCCCCTGCCAATACTGATAAGGGAAATTCTGGAGAGTCCTCACCACTCTCAGGGGAGTTCTGGCTATCACATTCCTGGTACATAGGGGCACCAGTGGGGGGCTCAGGATCATCCCACAGTTCCCAGAACTTCGGAAAATCCCTTCCCACAATGGCGTCATGCGGTAACTGAGATACTAAGCCCACTGGATGAGAGAGGGTACCTTTGGGGGTCTCGAAACACACTGTAGTCACTGGATACTCTCGGGTGTCCCCATGCACACAAATAACAGCTACCTTGCTATTCCCAGAGACCTCTGTTTTAACTAACTCAGCCTTTATCAGGGTCACAAGGCTACCTGAATCCAGCAATACCACAACATTTCTACCATTAACACACATTTTGCATAAATGTTTCTCAGTTCCTCGAATGGCAGTGCATGCGACTGTCGCACACAGCGACTGACGTCTGCCCGTCAGAAAGTCACACTGCATGGGTTCCTCCACAACCGGGCAATTGGCTGCAATATGTCCCGCTTGCCGGCAGCGGTAGCAAACGATCCTTCTTGCGGCCTCTTGAGCCGCTGATTTCCCAGGCTGTTCTCGCCAAACTTGGGGTAGAGCTCCCACCCTCTCACTCTCTCCACCCTCACCCCTTGGAATCCTCTTATCCGCCCCTGGGGATGGTCTGGTCTTAGGGTGGAAAGTCCGAGTGTCTCTGGAAGAGGCCGTCAGGTTCTCTGTAGCCAAGTATTTCTCCACACGATCCACAAGACCATCGGCCGTCTCTGGGTCTCCATGGCTTACCCACTTTTGGATGGCCGTAGGAAGAGCTCTCAAAAACCGATCCATTACAACACGTTCCACAATCTTTGGTGCGGACAAAGTCTCTGGCTGTAGCCACTTTCTGCTCAGGTGAATGAGATCATACATTTGAGACCTGGGGGGTTTTCCAAGCTGGAAAGTCCAGTTATGCACACGCTGAGCCCGGACAGCCTGGGTGACACCCAGCCTTGCCAATATTTCAGCTTTTAGCATTGCATAGTCTTTTGCTTGGTTAGGCTCTAGGTCATAGTAAGCTTTCTGCGATTCACCAGTTAACAGAGGAGCCACCAGTCCAGCCCACTGCTCCTCAGGCCACTTTTCTCTTTCAGCGGTCCTTTCAAATGTGGTCAAAAATACCTCTGGATCATCCTCTCCAGTCATTTTTGTCAATAAACGACTCACCCCAAAGGACGCGGTATTAGTGGGACGGCTTTCCTCACTGGTCTGCGGACGTTGCTGCATTGCTGCTTCCATCTGTTGTTGTAGTCTCTGCTCTTGCTTCTGTAACAGGTCTATGAAGCGGGCCTCAGATTGCTGCTGGGCTTGTTGCTGAGCCTCCAGACTCTGTTGCAAAGTTGCGTTTGTCTGCTGCTGGGCTGCAAGGCTCTGTTGATGAGCTTGCTGCTGGGCTGCAAGGCTCTGTTGATGAGCTTGCTGCTGGGCTGCGAAGTTCTGTTGTTGAGCTGCAAGGCTCTTTTGCAAACCTGCATTTGTCTGCTGTTGATTGGCATTTGCTAGAGCCAGCTGCTTCAGTATCTCCTCCATGCTGGCTTAAAAAAAAACTGCCCGCATTCTCCACCAACTGTGAGGGGGTTAGCTCGGCAGCGGGTGTGTGTGACCCCCGAGATGGGCTCCCCACACAAAAACAGGCCCAGCAAACGGTGGTTGTGGTTTTCAAAATCAAAAAGGTGCGGTTTATTTTCTATTTACAGTGACAAAACACAGCAAAGCAAAAGAAACATAAACAAAATAAATCCTGGTCAACTTGACCTCTGACTAAACATACAGGTTTCCTAACTAACAACTGGGATCAGCCTAGTGCTGTCCTAGTCCCTAAGTCCCTGGTTTTAAATGTCCAAGCAAATAGCCACACAGGCTTTGTCTCACCGCACAGGGGTTCACTCTCCCTAGACAGTCTACACAGGTCTGGTTCCAGGCATGAGCTAACATCTAATGAAGCTGGGAGTTCTTATAGAGGCCTAAATGAGCTGACAAGCTTCAGCTGGTCTCATCAACTCCCTGTCTGTACGACGCCCCACACTCTCCCTAGAGGTATGAGTCATCCATGAGCCCACTAGCCTTATACAACTCTCCACCTAGTTGTATAAGTCGGCGTAAAGCCTGAATCTGGGCGAAATATATCTACCCCCCTGGATGCAACCAGGTGACTTTACCTTCCTGCTGTCACAATATATATATATATATCTATATATACAAATTTCAGTCTGTCACTCCCACCTTGGCATTCCATAATAAGCCGTCTTTATGGGGCATCCTTGGTAACTGCAGCTACAGTAAATACTAAAATTCGAACTTCAAAATCAAAAAATGAAATATTCATTTTGGTCAATTGCTAAATAATTACCAATTGCACACCGCTCTAAAGGAATCTAAAGGACCAAAAACTCAGATACAGTATAAGCTCTGGATGTATTCCCCTTCAAGGCTTTTCTATAATGACGTATTTTATGCTCTTAAGCATGAAATAAACAAAAACAATCGCATAGACAGTCTATAAATCAGTCTGCTGCATATCAATAAGAAAATTGACAAGCTGGCAAAATCAGAAATATAAATAAATAAATGCAGTTGACTGGCCCGTTGTATTTCCAGCATTAGCTGGATTATGGCTGTGTGTAGATTTTGTTCAGTGTACATCTATTCCGAAGCCTTGAGGGACAATTGATTCCCCAGACGCGTGGAGAAAACCTATGACTGAGGCAGGGACACATAAATCAAGTGAAGAAAAAAATGCACATCTCAATAAAAAGTATATGATATTTTTAAAACAGTGGGAACCTTTGGCAGGAATCAAAGAGGATCATGACCTTTTATTAAATGAAGTTCAGATGGTATTGATGGTATTGTGCTGTCAGTGAGATATCCACCATGGACATTACATGTACATGTAATACAGCCAAGTCAAAATCAGATTACCCAATCACGCATGACTTTCACATGACAAATCTCTTTCACTGCTTTAAATTTCTGAAGTGGGAACAGCTAATGACCTTCTACCTGTGAGCAGAAAGCTAATGTGAACGTATAAAATGAAAGGTGAATAAAAGTTAAAAAAAAAAGGTTAAAAACAACAATTACGTATTGTAATACAATGAAATATATTATATTTCAGGCATATAACACAAAATGCGGTTACGTGGTACTGACAGGGGAATATAGTCAAGGTAAAGAATAAAAACACGCAATGCAAATGAGCAAAAAGAAAAGAACAAAGCCACTGAAATTGTAAAGAACGTGTATTTACTTTAAAGTTTCGGCTACACGTAAAATGACAATATAACGTAATCCATCATAATCACATTCATCGTAATCTATTATTTTACAAACACAATATCCTTTCATATGAACATTTTTTGAATCTGCATCTGCCAGGCACATGTGCAAAAACTCAAATCAGTCTTTCTTTTAGGACCTACCTTAACCACTTAAGCCCCGGACCAATTTGCAGCATAAAGACCAGGCCCCTTTTTGCAATTCGGCACTGCGTCGCTTTAACTGACAATTGCACGGTCGTGCGACGTTGCTCCCAAACAAAATTGACGTCCTTTTTTCCCCACAAATAGAGCTTTCTTTTGGTGGTATTTGATCACCTCTGCGGTTTTTATTTTTTGCGCTATAAACAAAAATAGAACGGCAATTTGGAAAAAAATTCAATATTTTTAACTTTTTGCTATAATAAATATCCCCCAAAAATATATAAAAAAAAACGATTTTTTTCTCAGTTTAGGCCGATACGTATTCTTCTACATATTTTTGGTAAAAAAAAATCGCAATCGCCATTTATTGATTGGTTTGCGCAAAAGTTATAGCGTTTACAAATAAGGGGTCGTTTTATGGCATTTTTATAAAAAAAATTTTTTTTTACTAGAAATGGCGGCAATCAGCGTTTTTTTTCGTGACATTCGCGACATTATGGCGGATACATTGGACACTTTTGACACATTTTTGGGACCATTGTCATTTTTACAGCGTTCAGTGCAATAAAAATGCACTGGTTACTGTAAAAATGACACTGGCAGTGAAGGGGTTAATTACTAGGGGCGCTGAAGGGGTTAACTGCATACCTCCCAACCTGCACGGATTCTGCGGGTTAATCCCGCACAGCCACTTACCTCCCGCATTCCCGCGATAGAGTCAGAATTCCCGCACAGAAGAGGAGGCAGAGTGCAGGCAGCAGGAGGAGGAGGTAAGCTTCTGACTTCTGACCCATGATTTCTCCCCCGCGCTAATCCTTCGTTCCTGCAGCACCCCCCCCGCTCAACAAGTTTAATTGAATGCCAGTAAAAATCCCGTGGCAGAACCCCCCCCCCCCCCCCCCCCCCGCTCAACAACTGCTATGGGAGAGGAAAATTGTTGATGACTGTCCCGCAGAGGACATTTGAAATGTTGGGAGGTACGGTTAACTGTACCTAAGGGAGTGATTCTCACAGAGCGGAGATCGGTGACAGTGTCAGTAGGGGAGCGGGGAGATGTTGTGTTTACACTAACATCTCCCCGCTCCACTCCTCCGTGAGACGTTCTCGGGGATTCCCGCGGCGATCGAGTGCGACTCACGGGAATGACTGCAGGGGCGCTCGCGCGACCACACGGCAGGCAGTTAAAGGGGACGTACAGGTACGTGATTGTGCCTGTACGAGCCATTCTGCCGACGTATATATGCCGTGAGCGGTCGTTAAGCAGTTAATGAATGCATTACAGTAACGCACAGTATAATGCATGCTTTACTGCACATTAACATAATAAATGAAGGGCAGTGTGTTGCAGTGCTATTTCATTAGAATAGGACCCACACCTAGGCATTGCACTACAGTGCAGTGGCGTAGCATGGGTTGTCAGCGCCCGGGGCAAGGCAAGAAATTTGCGCCCCCTAACCTGCGGACTTTTCGCACTCCCCAAGTCCCTTCCCTTCCTACAATAGTACTGACCTACCTGATTCCTACACTGACCACTACACTGACCTACCTGATTCCTACACTGACCACTACACTGACCTACCTGATTCCTACATCACTATACTACACTACAATAACCACTACACTCTACACTGTCCACTACACTGTCCACTACACTACACACTAAACTGCCCACTACACTACACACTAAACTGCACACTACACACTAAACTACACACTACACTGCATCCTACACTGCAAACTACACTCACACTACACTTCACACTAAACTACACACTAAATGGCACACTAAACTACACACTAAACTGCACACTACACTACACACTACACTACATACTGCACACTACACTACACACTAAACACTACACACTAAACACTACACTGCACACTACACCAGTGGTGGCTGGTGCTAAAAAAACTTGGGGGGGCGCAAACAAACTAAAAAAAATTTGAAAAAAAAACTAAATCAATTGCAGCCACTGTGCCCTCAAACGCTGCCACTGTGCCCATCAAACGCTGTCACTGTGCCCATCAAACGCTGCCACTGTGCCCATCAATTGCAGCCACTGTGCCATCAATTGCAGCCACTGTGCCATCAAACGCTGCCACTGTGCCATCAAAAGCTGACACTGTCCCATCAAATGCTGCGACTGTGCCATCAAATGCTGCCACTGTGCTCATCAAATGCTGCCACTGTGCCATCAAATGCTGCGACTGTGCCCATCAAACGCTGCCACTGTGCCATCAACTGCTCCACTTTGCCATTAAACGCTGCCACTGTGCCATCAAATGCAGCCACTGTGCCATCAAACGCTGACACTGTGCCATCAAAAGCTGACACTGTGCCATCAAAAGCTGACACTGTGCCATCAAATGCTGCGACTGTGCCATGAAATGCTGCGACTGTGCCATCAAATACTGCGACTGTGCCCATCAAACACAGCCACTGTGCCATCAATTGCAGCCACTGTGCCATCAATTGCAGCCACTGTGCCATCACATGCTGCGACTGTGCCCATCAAACGCTGCCAGTGTGCCAAATGCTGCCAGTGTGAGTGTGCCCCCCGCCCGCTCATCGTTTGCCCGGCACTTACCCTGTCTTGTGGGGCAGAGGGTGACGGCGACAAGCCGGGTCCTTCATGTCTCCTGCACTTCTCCTGTCCTCATGTCCCGTCAGGCGTTCAATAGCGGCGCCTGTTGTTTCAGCCAATCAGGTGGCAGGTAACCAGACCTGAGCTACCTGATTGGCTGAGAGGCGGGTCAGTGGTAGGGAAGCGATGTATTCGCTTCCCTAACACACCACTGAGTAATCAGCGAATGCACAGCAGTGCGCCCGCTGTTTACCCTTTTGGAAGCCTATTAGAGCCCACAGTCTCTAATCAGGAAGCCTATTAGAGCCTATGGCTCTAATCAGGCGCTTCCAAAACACACCTACCGCTGTAATTCATATGCCCGCGCCCGACATGGAGCCGTGCACATGATTAGGGGGCGGCAGCGGCGACCATAGATAGATTCGTGCAATGCATGAATCTATCTATGGTGATTAGAGAGTGACAGGAGAGGGGCAGTGTTGCCAACCCCCTGAAGTGAAATTTACTGGCAAGGATGACAAAATTTCTGTACGGCACCAATTTCTTACTGGCAAAAAAAATGAAGATTACTGGCAGAGCCGCATTTTTTACTGACGCTGCAAAAAACTACCTAAAATTACTGTTTTTAGTGCTAAACAGTGCAAATATCAATATTTCAACTATAAACACACAGCTAATGCTAATATCAATGTGTTTCAGTTAAACAAAAGTAAAAAAACATATTTCTCAATTCACATGAGGGTTAGGTTACTATAACCCAGCCAGCACAGAGTTCCCACTTACATCAGAGTCTGCAGGATGCCCCCTTACAGTGCAAGGGAACTCTTATGTAAAGGGGAATGCTGCAGATCATGATGTAAGGGGGAACTCTGATGTGGAGGGGGGCTCTGGTGAATAGAGACCACCTTCCACAGAGTGAATACACTAAGGTAAGGGGGGGGTACTAATATAGGGGGGGACCTTTTATATCAGTGCCCCCTTACATTATTGTATTTACTCCCCTCCTTAGATCAGTGCCCGACCCCTCAGACTGGCCTGGCGGCGCTTTCACTGACCTGCTCTCAGGTCCACAGTGCGGGGCTCAGTCAGACGGCTCCAGCTTGGCGGCTCTGACCTCCTCTCCACAGTCCACACGTCCGTTTCTTCCCGTAACCCCCATCACGGCGCTCCCACTCTTGACATTATTCTAGGATCCCCTCAGAGACTGCAGACATAAAAGACAGGAGATGGTCAGAGGCTGCGGACACGATACAGGAGGTGGACAGAGGCTGCAGAGTCATGACACAGGAGGGGGACAGAGGCTGCGGACATGACACAGGAGGGGGACAGAGGCTGCGGACATGACACAGGAGGTGGACAGAGGCTGCGGACATGACACAGGAGGTGGACAGAGGCTGCGGACATGACACAGGAGGTGGACAGAGGCTGCGGACATGACACAGGAGGTGGACAGAGGCTGCGGACATGACACAGGAGGGGGACAGAGGCTGCGGACATGACACAGGAGGGGGACAGAGGCTGCGGACATGACGCAGGAGGGGGACAGAGGCTGCGGACATGACGCAGGAGGGGGACAGAGGCTGCGGACATGACGCAGGAGGGGGACAGAGGCTGCGGACATGACACAGGAGGTGGACAGAGGCTGCGGACATGACACAGGAGGGGGACAGAGGCTGCGGACATGACACAAGAGGGGAACAGAGGCTGCGGACATGACACAAGAGGGGGACAGAGGCTGCGGACATGACACAGGAGGGGGACAGAGGCTGCGGACATGATAGGGTCCTCCTTACCCCCTCACAGTGGCCTCCTCCTCTGTCCACCATCATATAACTTCTCCTCCACATCATCAGTATGCTGTCCTCCTTCTGTGCTCCTTTCACCTCTCCACAGGTCAGGGCAGCTCTGACATGTGGAGAGGTGAAAAGGGCACAGGAGGAGGACACAGCATACTGATGATGTGGAGGAGAAGTTATATGATGGTGGACAGAGAGAGCACATCAGTCTCTGTCCCTCCCCTGCATGCCATGGCCGCTTCACCCTCCGGGCTCCCACTCCCAGCGCAGTCCTCCTCTTACTTTATATCCCCCCTCCTCCTCCTCCTCACCCCTGCTCGGCCGAATCCTCTCCTCCTACGGCGACTACGAGACACTGTAGCCCGCCCCGCGAGCACTCCCGAGTCCCGTCCTGGCTGAAAGTCTATTCAAAAATGGCGCCGGGTGGCGCCATTACGTTACTGCGCATGCGCCGCTCGGCCTGAACGCATACGAGCTTTCCCGAGTCCGGCCGGCTTCGCAACGGCGCATGCGCAGTTGCATGGTCGGCTCACGGCCATCTTTTTTATGGGCAGCTGATGCCCACAACGGACTTTACGTACACCCGAAAAAGGGGGTTAAATTTACGTGCTGTACGTAAATTAACGTACGGTTGGCAACACTGGAGAGGGGGGCGGCGCTCCTGCGACATTTATGGACGCACCGCCACTGCACTACACTAAACACTGCACACTACACTACACTACACACTGCACATTACACACTACACACTAAACACTACACACTAAACACTACACTGCACACTACACACTACACTGCACACTAAACTGACTTACTAGCTGCTCTCTCTCCCCAGACCATGTCCACTCCCCCTGGCCAGCAACGCGACTCACGAGGAGTCTCAGTCTCACTCAGCTGCTTTTCTTCCATCTGCTCTGCCTCTGCGGTCTGTCGCACTGCCAGACTGCCTGCTACAACGGGGAAACGATCCGGTCCGGACTCCGGAGGAGAGGAGGAGGGGGGGGGGGAGATGGTGGTAGCTCACAGCTAAGCGGAGGCCAGCCCCGCTCACCACCAGCGGTCGAGGACAGGCCAGCCCCGCCGCTGCACATGACCCCATTAGCCCAATCACAGGGCGCCAGGGTCCATCCTGCGACAGAACATGGCGGCCGAAGCGCAGAGGCACTGGAAATCAAAATTAGGAGGAAGGAGCCGGGGACACACACACTGGCGCCCCCCCAAATGTTGCACCCGGGGCCACGGCACCCCTCACACCCCCCATGCTATGCCACTGCTACAGTGCACTTGTGTTTCAGTACAGTAATATATAAAAGATTATGTTGTGCTGAGTAAATAGGTACCAAACATGTCACACTTTTAAATTTTGCATGCCCATGCAATGGCGACAAACTACATAAATTTTACTATCCATAGGCACGATTTAAAAGTCTTTACAGGCTACAGATTTAGATTTACAGAGAAGGTCTGGTGCTAGTATTACTGCCCATGATCTGACGTTTGCGGTGATAGCTCACAAGTGTGGGACGTTCGCTGTTTGCGTGCATGCAGGACCAAAACGTGCATTTGCCTTTGTGCGCGAGCATGGGAGGATGGGGGCACTTTAAATGTTTTTTTAAATTACTAATTTATTTTTTATTTTCAAACTGTTGCTTTATTCATTTTTTATCACTTGCTATCACAAGGAATGTAAACATCCTTGTGACAGCAATAGGCACGTGATAGGTACTCTTTATGGGAAGATTAGGGGTCTAAAAGACCCAAATCCCTCCTCTGTGTTTTTGAATGCTTTTGATTTTTTTAAATGGTGCACTTTGCAGATGGTGAAGATTGTTTCCGGGTAAACCAGAAATGGTGTCATGTCATTGTTTTCGGGTTACTATTACAAACAGCTGATCAAAGCCAGTCCCGGCTGTGCTTGGATGTCTGGTCAGCTGGCGGATGTGCCAGCTGGTTGCTCGGGTCTCACGGTGGGCTAGTTAGCTGCTCCGATTGCTATTAAAAGAGAGCCGACTGCTGGCTCTAAAAAACAATACTGGGGGATGCCTGCAGGATGGGTACGTCACTAGATGGGAAGTGGTTAAAAAAGAGGGTGCTTACAATGATCAGCTTTTTTATTTATGTAAAACCTTTATCACAAAACTGTTTCCTGTAACTGATTAAGTGTTAGCTGGAGTTTTGCATCAATTTGTTAATGCATCCAAATCTGCTAGTACATGTAACAATCTCCTTCCCCCAGACTGACCATGCTGCTGTTCAAAAGTGCCCCCTGTGCTACTTCCTCCAAAGTGGGGGCATTCAAACAAAAGCAATGCATTGCTTAGAGCAGTGGAACCTTGCTATAGAGCTGGAAGTTGTAGTCCGGGGGCCCAAGCTGTGGTGTCCTCCCATCCACCAGAAGACAATGTAGTCAACAGAGAAAGACAGCTGGCAACTCCATAAACCTCACAATTTTTATTTTGCCATCCCAGTGAGTAAAGAGACAGTGGCAGACGCGTTTCGGCAATAAACTTTGTTCACAGCACTGTAATACAGGTGTGTTATTGTCCACATCACAAGCCTAAAAAAGAAAACGAATGCGGCCACCATATCTAATGATTGGTAAGCTGCAAAACATTAGATTTCTGGTTTTGGATTTAATACAGCTTTAAGCTAAACCTTTCTAAGCTGGGACCATGCTGTCAGTGAAAATAAAGCTATGCACCTTTGGCAGGCTCAGCAGACTGATACTGCATTTACTCCGCTCTTCCTGGAGAATGTGGTCTTTGCACCACTGAGCTCTCTGATTCTTTTCTGCCCACTGCATGTATGAATGCTAATAATGCCTTTGAATGAAGTGCTAAGCTCTGAGCCCAGCCTTTACAGCTCTCTGCCATTGGCAACACTCAACTTTTTTCATATACCACACCATTCCCTGGAGTGCAGCATACCCAAATACCAAAGTCACGCTTCTCCACTTTCTGACAGTCCCTTTCCCCAGGCTCCAAAGCTGCCATGGCTGTTGTTACACCTTGTATTTGTTGCTTCTTTGTAATGCCGCATACACACGACCACTTTTCTCGACGAGAAAAACTGCATTTTTTCTTTTCGCCGAGAAAAACGATCGTCTGTGGGCTTTATGTCGTTTTTCTCGTCGAGAAAAACGGCATGAAAAACGACGAGAAAAATTAGAACATGTTCTAAATTTTCTCGTCGTTTTTTCCAGCATTTTTTTCCGTGGCAGTTTTCCCATAGGGAAACACTGCCGCGGAGCCCACAGACGGTTGTTTTTCTCGTCAATAGAAAAAATGACGGGAAAAACGACCGTGTGTAGGGAACCAAGCGGTTCCCTCGTTTTTCCTGTCATTATTCACGGCGGTTTTTTAACCACCGTGAATAATGATCGTGTGTACGCGGCATAAGACAATCTGGAAAAGATAAAAGTGTTCTTGATTTTATTAGGGGATTTCAACAGCTCTTTATTTAGAATCAATATATTTTTTTCATTCTACTTCTTTAATATGAAATATGGTAGTTGCAAAAATGAGACATACAGTAGTTGCTTCCAATTGTGATTGTTTAGTAGAGAGATAGTATATGTAGCCCCCATCCCAAATGGTTGGGACACTATGTTTAAATTTAGGGGATAGTCTGAGCCAATAGTTGGGCTCAGACTTGCTGATTTCTTTCAAATTCTGCTTCTGCTCTGGTTGTGATACTGCCTGGCAGTCATTTTCCCTGTTACCTGTAGGTGGCACTGCCACCGCTGGCCCATGTTGGAATACGGATGTATCACAGCCGCATTGGGTGTCCTTTCTCGGCAGCCGTGCAGTGGGAGTGTTTTGCCTGCTGTGCATGCTGGAAGGGGGTACATAAGGGGCAGACGCCATTGGTTCTGGTCCTTCTGGTGCACCTCGTGGCCCTCATGGCATGGGGTGCGTGTGTGTGCTCTGGCCCCCGGCACCTTCAGCCCGAGGCTACATCTCTGCTCGCCAGGCCCAGCTCTGCTGGTTTGGGCCTACATTTCTGAGGGGTATCCCAAGCTGTCCATCCATGGGAAGGAAGCTCTTGAAGAGGGAAGCCAGGGGAGGACCTGTCCTGGAGGAGACTGGCAAGGCGCCGAAGTCTCGGGAGAGGCCTGGAAACTCGTTCAGGGAGGGATACACTCAAAGCTCCATTATTGCTTGTCTGGAGGTTCGGGATGTTTAAAATCCTGTGGCAGAGGATTCCCGGACGCATCCTAAAGTTCATCAGGTCTGTGGCAGAGACCCAAGTTCATCAGGTTTGTGGCAGAGACCCAAGTTCATCAGGTCTGTGGAAGAGACCTTCATTCATCTACATCAGTTTGTGGCAGAAACTGTCTAAAGTTTGATCACTGCATCATTCCGGTTGCTAGGACCGTGAAAGGGGACTGTCCAGATGAGCAATACCCACTCAGGCTTGAGTGGCGAATATACTGACTGTTTGCATCTCTTGTACTGTGTGCCTGAACCTTCCCCTACTTCTCTTGTTTCCCACTTTCTCTCAAGTTCTACAGCAAAAGAAAATAAAGCCTAAGTCCGATGGACTTTTGTCATCGGACAAACCGATCGTGTATGGGCCCCATCGGTCTTTTTTCCCATCCGTGTGAAAAAATAGAACATGTTTTAAATTTATCCGATGGAAAAAAAAATTATAGCAAAATCCGATCGTCTGTGTGGAACTCCATCGGAGAAAAAACCCATGCATGCTCAGAATCAAGTCGACACATGCTCAGAAGCATTGAACTTCATTTTTCTCGGCTCGTCGGAGTGTTTTACGTCACGGCGTTTGTGACGATCGGTTTTTTGACTGATGGTGTGTAGGCAAGACTGATGGAAGTCAGCTTCATCGGATTTCCGATGAAAAAATCCATCGGATTAGAATCCATAGGAAAACCGATCGTGTGTACAGGGCTTTATTGTTGAGGTTTTACATCTGTGTGGTAATTGACTTTTCTAAAAAAAAAAACTCTTTACCCTGACAACGGAGGACATGGAGGTAGTTTGCATGACCTAAAATAAATTCAGCAGCTCCTTCAGGGGTTAGTGCTACATATATAACTTATATTTATACTAAATTAAATGAATTTGATCCTAGCCATCTGAAGTGTAGGCTCCTAACTCTTCACCTCTTTTTAGCTTTGCAAAGATGAACTCATGTGCATCTCTGTATTATTTACTAGCAAAGGTTAGAGGGGTATTATGGTGCAGGATTCCTCCCCATCTTCCCATCATTGCTCTAATATGGTAACACCGTACTCCCCTATTAGACCCCTTTCACACATCACGAACGTTTGTCCATTTTTCATCCATTCGTTGATGGATGAAAAATGGACATCTCTATGGAAAAGAGGATGTAAAGTGTGGAGTCTACTGAATTAGTAAGGATACTTGACGTAATTGTAGCCGTATTAGTGCAATTGTGACAGAGAAAATTAAGTACTGTCCGTGATACTTTTTTTATTTGCACTAACATACAATTTTTCAGGACAAGCTTTCGGGGTATGTCCCCTTCTTCAAGGTACTGCTTGGACCTTGAAGAAGGGGACATACCCCGAAAGCTTGTCCTGAAAAATTGTATGTTAGTGCAAATAAAAAAAGTATCACGGACAGTACTTAATTTTCTCTGAATTAGTAAGGATCAAATTTTGCTATGAACCTTAACATTTTTCATGAACTTATCTAGGTTGAAATTCCACATTTGGGGCGTATGTACCTGAATGCACACGGCCCTAAACGTGAGTATCTCTCTGTACAGTGTCCGGCCTCTCTTGTACCCTAAGGCCTCATGTACACTGCTGCTGGTAAACGGATTCAGGGCGAATGTTCAGAGGCATTTGAAACGCCAAACACCTGTAACAGCTTGTAAACGGGTGTTAACGCGGTAACTCGCGTTTAGCTGTGTTTCATTTACAGGCGTTTTAATTTTTTACTATTTGAAAAAAAAACGCTTCTAAACACGCCAAAACAAGCATTTTTAAACGCGGGTTACTATCTGTCAAGTAAAATCATTCAGGAGAGGTTGGAAAACGTCCAATATACATTAACCAGTTCCCATCCCAGCCATAGTAATATGACCACCACAAGGTGTCTCTGCCATCCTGGGCGGCCGTCATATGACGTCCTCGGCTTCCCGGTAAAAAAAAAAAAAATAATAATAATAAAAATGCCATAAATATATCCCATATTTTGTAGGTGCTAGAACTTTTGCGCAAACCAATCAATATACATGTAGCGGGCATATACTTTTAAATCTGGTAAAGACATCAGTGATGTATAGTTCCCTGTGGCCCAGCAGGTGGTGCTGTCACTTTGGGCCGGGGTTGAACCATCGCTGCAGTGCCGTACCCTTTGTGACCTCTCGCAGCAGTTGTACGGCGGGGCGGGGAACCTGCTGTGCTTGCTGGGGGAGGGTATAAAGGGGGCGGACATCTTCACCATGAGGTTCGAGTCCCAGGCACCTTCAGCCTGAGGGCTGCTGTGCACGGTCGGTGTCCAGGCGGCCTAGGCCTGGACACCTGGAGTTCGTGTTCCATCCCAGACACCTTCAGTCTGGGGTGAGGTACTCAGCCGGAGGCCTGGGGCCCAGTACCTTCCGCTGGGTCCCGCGAGGGAGGGATTGTCCTAGGGGGCCCCGGGAGTGGGGCACCCGAATCCAGATGCGTAAGGAACCGGAGGAGGGACCTCTGGAGACCGCCCGGAGGGATATCTTTCCCGAACAGGGGCCAAGTTCAGAGAGGAAGGTAGTTCTATGACCAGTGGCAGCGGTCCAACTATTCAACTCAGGTCAGTGGCAGAGACCTGCTATTAGGCCTGTGGCAGGGGCCTCAACAGTTCATCCGGTCGGTGGCAGCGACCAAAACTCACGGTCGGTGGCAGAGACCGTGCGCCAGGCCTATTCGCTAGCAAAGGAAATGGAGAGTTCATTTGTGCCTGGGCCTACTCGTACCCACACCCCTGTTTGTCTGCTACTAAAAGTTCAACTGATTGTGTTCAACCTGAAAACAGAGAAATAAAGGAGTGTTGGACTTTTGATTGGTGTGGGACTCTATTATTGGCAGACACATCCCCATGGAACAACTGAGGCTTCGTATGCAGTGAACAGACCCGGAGGTAATTCAACTAACTTGCTCAACCCTCATACACATACGAGGGGAGAGTTTGGCATAGTGTTCCTGTACTCTCGTCTCCCAGGTACCCCTAGAAACCAGCCACTAAACCGAGAGGGAGAGTGAGGGGAGAGGCGCTACATACACTTATTGCAATTTTTTGAGATATTTATTATAGCAAAAAGTGATAAACATTGGGGGCTATTTATGAAAGGCAAATCCACTTTGCATTACAAGTGCAAACTACAAGTGCAAAGTGCGCTTGAAATTGCACTGAAAGTGCACTTGGAAGTGCCGTCACTGTAGATCTGAGGGGGACATGCAAGGAAAATAAAAAACAGCATTTTAGCTTGCACATGATTGGATAATAAAATCAGCAGAGCTTCCCCTCATTTCAGATTTTCCCCTCGGATCTACAGGGACTGCACTTCCAAGTGCACTTTTAGTGCAATTTCAAGTGCACTTTGTACTTGTAGTTTGCACTTGTAGTGCAAAGTGAATTTGCCTTTTCGAAAATAACCCCCACTGTGTTTTTTTCGAAATTGTCTGCCTTTTTTTGTTTATAGCGCAAATACCACCAAAAGAAAGCTCTATTTGTGGGGAAAAAAATTATCAAAATTTCATATGGGTACAGTGTTGCATGACCGCGAAATTGTCTGTAGCGGGGCCCACCCCTCTCACCCTTTCTTCTTCTCGGCTTGCTGTCTTGTCTAGGGGAACCTGGGAGGAGGGATGAGAACCACCATGGCCCATGTCCTCTTCTGGATAGAGGTGAAGGCCCGAATGTATTTTTACCATCGGGTCGTGTGTATAACCCGGGGTCAAGTCTTTCCTTGATATGAACCCCCCCCCCCCTTTGCTCCCAGTAACCGGAGTTCCACACCACTGAAAAGGTCCAACTCTTATTTATTCCTTAGCAGCAAATAAATCGTCACTCAGCACAGACAGGTTGTGACCAAAGAACAGTTCAGTATTGGTGGGGAGTAGGTCAAGGCACAATCCTCAATCAAGCTAAACCATTGAGATATCACCAATGGTTATAACGCACAGTGGCTGTGAATGTACTTCTTTCCTTTTCTGAGTCTCTACCAGCAACTCTAATGAATATGAAACAGGAGTTACCTTCTTGTGGCTGCGGCCCCAGTCATAGGGAAGACATCCGTCCGAGAGAGTTACCGGAGGCCCCGCCGTCACCGGGAAATGCTGCACTGGGCTGTTTGGAAGGGTTACACTCCCCGGCCTCATCTCAGATTCGGGCGCCCAACACCTTAGGGCCCCTCGGACTCCTCAACCCTCGCGGAACCCAGTCGAAGGTACTGGGTCCCAGGCCTCCTCAGTAGTACCTCACCCCAGGGCTAAAGGTGCCTGGGATGGACTCCATCACCCGCTCCGGCCAGGTCAAGGGCACCTGGGCCCGGAACTCTGGAACCCCAGCACCCAGGCTGAAGGTGCCTGGGCGTGGCCGCGTCCTCTTACTCTGAACCCCGTGTGAGGGGCGTCCACCCCTTTTATCTCCTCTCCCTTTGCATCACAGCAGGTTCCCCGCCCTGCCGTACAAGCGCCAGGAAAGGACAAAAGAGATGCAGTCTTGAGGTGAGGGTTCAACTCCGGCCCAGGGCAACAGCGCCTCCTGCAGGCCGCAGGGAACCTCACACCACCAGAGTCCTCCGAGAACCATAAAATGGTCCCAGATTCCCTAACAATCAGTGCATCTTGGTTACACTACCACCCAGATGCTTCCCCTAAATTCAAATACCCTCTACATGTCATTCAGCTTTTATACTATTTGAGTCAAACTGGCCATGTGCATGAGCCCCCTACATCCCAGATATCAGATGCCAAGCCATAATACATTTTCAAACAAGGCCTTCATGTGACAAAAATTCTTCTACACACAAGAGTTAAAAAATAGCAATCTATGCACATGTACTTGGCAGTTAGGGCCATGGCAGTACCACTGTAAAAACTGAACAGATAGAAACAGTAAATAAAGACACAAATGGACATTTGCACTGAATACTTTTGCATTTTCTTTTTAATGTTTCTAAAGCAAAATGTAACTGCCATTTTAACCACATCTGAAATGGAGCTATTCTTCTGCCATTTTTTTTAAACAAAAAAATGAACACCCTGTGGACAAAGTCGGTACACCCAATTTTATCTGCAACTATCTCCCTATCATCATGTTGTTTTTCCTGATAATTGGCAATAACAGCTGGAAAACATTTTTTTTTTTATCTTCTCATGATCTGCTCACACAGATGTTATCCATTTTACAAGTATGATCTTCCCTGGAGTGCGTCCAGCTCGCAGGGACCATACAACAGCACCCTTTCAGTGGTAGAGCTGGCAGGCTGCCCTACGCTATGACTGACTTGCTATAAATGGCTGTGTAACTAAACTGGCAAGTTACAAACTCACAGCATTGGAAACACTGCATGGGGCAGATGCTGAGAGTGAATATTATGCTTGAAAATTATATTTGCAGTGATATATTTAATTTGGAACTAAACACAAGCTGTCAATCAACTAGTAATAAAGGCAGCTATATGTGAATCGATTGTGTAGGGCTCCATAGGCCAAATAGGCAATTTTCTACATTGGAGATATTTGTCTTTTTCACCATTGCTCAACCAACATAATACCTTAATGATAGCCTTTTCGTATGTAAAAAGCAATTTATCTGTGTCAGCAATTTATTTTGGAAATCACTACTAGGAGTAAGAAGTAATGCTTTTGACTGGAAAAAATCATAATAACTGAAACAGTAAGCAAAGCTAGTTTTTTTTGGATAGGATAATTTGACCAACCTATAGACAGAACGTTTGTGGACCATACGTCTAATGCCAATTTTGTTTGTAGCGGGTATGCACTTTCCCGGGTGTAAATTTGAATCTGGCGGTGACACCAGTGATGTGTGATTCCCTGTGGCCCTGAAGGTGGAGCTGTCGCCACGGGCTGGGGGTTGAGCCATTGCTGTGTGCCGTACCCCTTTTTGTCCTCCCTCGGCGGCGGTATGGTGGGGCGGGGAGCCCGCCGTGCTTGCTGGGAGAAGGTATAAAGGGGGCCGGCCATCTTGGTCACGGGGGTCGTAGTCCCAGACACCTTTAGTCTGCGGACGGTGGTTCGTGCCAGTCCTCTGGGTGGCCTAGGCCTGGAGGACCACCGGGAGACAGTACAGGGTGACAGGAGAATGGCAGGATAAAGGAGAACAGCAGGGGGACCTCAGAAGAGCACAGGGGGGGACCTCAGAAGAGCACAGGGGGGGGTACCGGAGAAGAGCACAGGGGGGGACGGGACCGGAGAAGAGCACAGGGGGGGACGGGACCGGAGAAGAGCACAGGGGGGGACCAGAGAAGAGCGGGGGGGGACCAGAGAAGAGTGGGGGGGACCAGAGAAGAGCACAGGGGGGACCAGAGAAAAGCACAGGGGGGGGGGCCAGAGAAAAGCACAGGGGGGGACCAGAGAAAAGCACAGGGGGGGGACCCGGAGAAGAGCACAGGGGGGGGGGACCCAGAGAAGAGCACAGGGGGGGTCCAGAGAAGAGCACAGGGGGGGAAAAGAAGAAGAGCATGGGGGGGCAGAGAAGAGCACAGGGGGGGCAGAGAAGAGCACAGGGGGGGCCAGATTACAGTAGGGGGTGGGGTGGGAGAGAGCAGAGAAGTTGCTGGGGAAGATCACAGAAGTGCCAGGAGAAAGCTGAGGGGCCCACGGGCAGAAAAAGCTGGAGAGGAGGGGTGGCATACAGAGGAACCAATGCCCTCCATGTTCTTCCTGCAGCTGCTGAATGCCCGCTTTTCCTCCTCTCTCTTGCAGGCATTTAGTGGCTGCAGAGAGAACATGGAAGGCATTGGTTCTTCTGTATGACGCCCCCCCTCCTCTCAGGCTGTGGTGCAATGGCGACCACTGTAGTTATGCCTCTGCAGTGAAGTAAAGGAAAAAAGTTCTGGCAGGATGAAGGAGCAATGAGGAATGAATGGCATGCTGGCAGGATTCTGAGGCTGTGACAGTTGCAGACTAGAGCATACAGAGGGTTAACAAGACTAGTAGATGAAAAGGGAAATGCTGAGGAGGAAGGGGGAGGAGGGGGGCTGCGAGTGTAGTGAGAGCTGAATGAGAGAAGAAAAGTGCCGGGTGTGAGGAGTTATCAGTGTGCAGTGATGCTGGAAAGATTACCGTACTTTATTTACCTTTTTTATCTACAAAGCACATTCCGGTCTGTACAGAGGCAGAGGCACTGGGCAGTGACACTCAGACAGGAGAGGATCACATCGACACTGCACAGCAACAGAAGACACGAGCAGGAATGGGGTCAGATGTCAGAATCGGAATCCTCTCACATGACGGGCACTGCACGGCACGGTCGGACCGCCCCGCCCCCCCAACAATGTCACAGCGCGTCTCTCTCCGAACAGAGACAGACGCTCGATCTGTTCTGACAGGAGGGTGGGGGGGGGGGGCGGACTAGGGCAGGAAATACAGCGGCAGCGCCGCGGCGGTGACTGGCGGAGGGAGCAGCCTCGGCTCGGACACCAACAAGGAGAGGAGGGAGGGGAGCACTCTGGCGCTTGAGCGCCCCCATCTCTGTGGCGCCTGGGTGAACTGCACCCCAGGCACCCGCCTAGGATCGGCCCTGGATCCAGGTGCACAACACTGACCCGAAGGTAAATTAAGAACGTTGCCTATACCGCACTGATACATGTGGTGGAGGCCTGGCGTGGTCTTCCCGCTCCCTCCCCTCTGAGATACCCCTAGACAAGAGACAGACAAGAGAGAGCAAGAGAGGGGAGTGAGGTGGGCGCTACATGTTGAAACATTAACATAGCATATACTGTATAATTGCTTTATGAGCCTTTTTTTAAATTTAGTGATAAGAAAAGCCTTTTGAGACTTGGGGGCATGGCCAAGAGAAAGGGGAGGTAAGAGGTGTGCCAACAGATGGATGCATAGTGATCTAACTGCTGATCCCAACATTTATACCCTGAACTGGTTACCCCACAGATGATGTCCAGAATTAAAGTTATATTAAAGCTTCAGCTTTAAAAAATAAAAAAAAATAGTAAAAAAATATATATTTACCTGCACTGTGCAATGGTTTTGCACAGAGCAGCCCCAATCTGCTCCTTCTCAGGTCCCCTACTGGCGCTCCTGGCTTCTCCCCCTTGACCAGTACCCCCAGTAGCAAGCCACTTGCTTTGGGGCCACTGGTGCATGCTCGCTCTCAAGCCCCGCTCTATGCGTCCATAAGACACATAATGCTGCGGTTCGGTCCTGCCCCCTCCTCATTGGCTCAATGGCTGTGATGGACAGCAGGGGGAGCCAATGGCTTTAAACTGTTATTTAAAAATTGTACCTGTTATTATTATAAAGCTGTCCCTGAGATTTGTCTAGTCTAACTATATCTAGTCTGAACTGATTTCACTGATTTTCTACAATCAGCAGACAGTATTTCCTCCCTTTTCCCTCCCCCAGTAACCAGATCATTGTAATTTTGTAGCGAGTTACCAGGTGAAAAAGGCTGAAGCAGGGGCTGATCTATGTCATACATTTGTGAATACAGCCAAGAACTGCACAGGCACAGGTATTTACATGACTCTGTCAACTACATGCCATCAACTCAATCTAGGAAGTAGTTTTGGACCCTGCACAAAGATGGTTCTAGCAGAAAAAAACAAACATTCTCAGGGGAAGCAGTGTGATCTCCATGAAAGGAAATACATATCTGTGTTACACTTACACATTACTTAGCATGCATTTATTTAACATAAAACATACGTATACCTGATATCAGGTCCAGTTTGGATAATAAATTTACCCCAAAAAAAAGAAAAATTACATCTGTAGGTTCAACCTGGAATAAACTATGATATTCTAAAACTGGTTAAAAGTTAAAACACGACTTCCTTGGTCAATGTTCAGTACTCAGTTGTTGTCCAAAACTCTCCCGGAACTGTCATTTCCAGCTCATGCGATAAGCTCACTGCTGTTTCTAGCAGTTTTTTTCTTACTACATCACTGGGGTTGATTACATATCGACAAGTTTGATGCAGATTTAGCTAGCAGTTGTATTTTTATGTTAAAGTGGAATTCCAGCCTATTTTTGTTTTTTTCTAAAAAAACACCCCCGCGATGGTCTCATCTTATCTAATACAGTCTGGCATTTGTACTTAATGTAGTTTTGCTTAGTAGATTGTTCTTTAACCACTTCAATACCATGCACTTACGCACCTTCCTGTCCAAGCCAATTTTCAGCTTTCAGCGCTGTTGCAATTTGAATGACAATTCTGCGGTCATGCTACATTGTACCCAAACAATTTTTTTATCATTTTGTTCCCACAAATAGAGCTTTCTTTTGGTGGTATTTGATCACCTCTGCAATTTTTATTTTTTGCGCAACAAATAAAAAAAACACTGAAAATTTTGAAAAAAATTAAGTTTTTCTTTGTTTCTGTTAAATTTTTTGTAAATAAGTAAGTTTTCTTCTTCAATGACGGGCACTGATAAGGCAGCACCGATGGGCACTGATAAGGCGGCACCGATGGGCACCAATGAGGTGGCACCAATGAGGTGGCACTGATGGGCACTGATGATGGTCACTGATAGGCGGCACTGATGGGCACTGATAGGTGGCACTGATGGACACTCATAGGCGGCACTGATGGGCACTCATAGGCGGCACAGATGGGCACTCATAGGCGGCACTGATGGGTACTTATGAGTGGCACTAGTAGGTGGCACAGATTGGCACTGATGGGCACTAATGGGTGGGCACTGATGGGCATGGATGGGCACTGAGAGGTGATACTGATGGACACTGATGAGTGGCACTGATGATACTAATGGGTGGCATTGCTGGGCATCACTTTTTTTTTCTTGTCCATAATTATGCCAGTCAGTGCCCATTTGTGGGCACTGATTGGCATCTATTGTGATTATTTTTCTTATGTGGATGGCCATGGGGTACATACCTGGCCATCCACATGTTGCCCCCTTCCCTGGTGATCCTGGTGGCTTCCCTGGTGGTCCAGTGTGGGCATCCATGGGGGGGCTGTGCTGATAAACAATCAGCACAGCCCCCCCCCTGTCAGGAGAGCCGCCGATCGGCTCTCCTCTACTCGCGTCTGTCAGACGTGAGTGAGGAAGAGCCGATCAACGGCTCTTCCTGTTTACATCGTGATCAGCCGTGATTGGACACGGCTGATCACGTGGTAAAGAGCCTCCGTCGGAGGCTCTTTACTGAGATCGGTGGTGCGGTGTGTCAGACTGACACACCGCACCACCGATCGCCGCGATGCACGCACCCCCGGGTGCGCGGCGGCTGTTATTCTGCTGGACGTCATATGACGCCCAGTCAGGATAACAGAACCACTTCCCGGACATCAATCTCCTATTGACCGGGCGGGAAGTGGTTAAAAAACTCCCTGTCCTCTCCTTAGCAAGCGAGCTCCCATCTTCAATGTGGGCATCTGAAGCCCACTCGTTCTTTCTGGGATATGGTGCTGCTGGTTACTCAGCATGCACCTCCTGATCTCGCGCATGCACATTGCGTACAAAGCGCAGCTATGGAAATAGAAGCGGAGGCTGCCCATTGACTTCTGGGATTGATGACAATCTTATCCCAGGAGCCAACGAGCGGCCAGATTTGACATCCCTTGCCGCTGCGAAGTACAGTGGAAGAGAACCGTTCTGATGGGCAAATAAGGTAAAAAGCTTTGAAAAAAAAAAACTCAGATGAGTAATGAAAAACTTAAAAAATTGGATGTAACTCTGCTTTAAAGGGGTTGTAAAGGTTCGTTTTTTATTTTCTAAATTGGTTCCTTTAAGCTAGTGCATTGTTGGTTCACTTACCTTTTCCTTTGATTTCCCTTCTTATGCCGCGTACACACGATCGATTTTCTCGACGGTGAAAACACCGTCGAGAAAATCGAAGGGAAAAACGAGGAACGGCTTGGTCCCCCACACACGGCCGTTTTTCCCGTCATTTTTTCTCTTGGTCGAGAAAAACGACCGTGTGTAGGCTCCCCGGCAGTGTTTCCCTATGGGAAAACTGCCACGGAAAAAAATGATGTGAATCACGACGAGAAAAATTAGAGCATGTTCTAATTTTTCTCGTTGTGATTAATGCCGTTTTTCTCGTCGGAAAAAATGGTCGTGTGTACGCGGCATAAATGTTTTTTTTCTTTGTCTGAATTTCTCACTTCCTGTTTCTCCTCAGTAAACTTCACACCATCATCCGAGCGGTGTGGAGCTTACTGAGGAGGAACAGGAAGTGAGAAATTCAGACAAAGAAAACAAAGAAAAAAAATATTTAGAAGGGAAATCGAAAAAAAAGGTAAGTGCACTAGCTTAAAGGAACCTATTTAGAAAATAAAAAATGAGCCTTTACAACCCCTTTAAGTATGTTAAGGTAAGCTGTTTTACTTTTTGTTACTGTAGCACACAGATCCTTTACCCTGCTTACTTCCACAAGCAGAATGGGACACACCATGCCACAAGCCCAATATCCTCCTGATAAAAGAGGGTGAGCGGTGTTATCTGTTTTGGGTCCTGCAGCGAGTTACCTCTCCCCTAGAGTGTAGTGTAAAGTCTAATCTCTCCTTGTAAGGCCATTGTCCAGACAGTATTAAACCCAATAAAAAAAGGTTTATTTTGCTTGCTTAGAAACTTGATAGGAAAGTTGGAGATAAAGAATTTAACAGGGAGGCAGGTTCAGGCACTCGGCACTTAACTGTCAGTTATCTCCACTCAGTCCTGAGTGGGCTTTTCTCACCCGGATAGTCCCCTCTCACGGTCCTAGCAGCCGGTGTGGAACGCGGAACATTCACTTTAAATTTCCTAGGGATACGATCAGGATATGACCTTTTGAATCCCGAACTTCCCAGCACTTGTAACACTTGAGATCTTAGGTGCCAGTGGGCACGTTACAAGGCTTTTGGCGGATTATGGAATCCTTCCCTCTGATAGGCAACCAGGCCTCTCCTGAGACAGTGACTTCCCTCACCGATCCCTGCGGACAGGTCCTCCCCTGGTTTCCTCTCCTTCAGAGCGGGTCACCCCCACCTGGGCACCCTGGGACTCCTCTTCTGGTGTAGGCCTCAGCTAAAGGTGCTGGGCCTATCTGGAATGATGCAGCCTCGGGCCAAAGGTGCCTGGGGCTGAGTACACAGACACGTACCCCTGGCCATGACGAAGGTGGGGTACGTGCCTAGAACCAAGGGGTCCTCTGAACCACCTCCGAACTCTCGGACCTAATGGTGTCCGCCCCTTAAGTACCCTCTCCCGGCATGCACAGTGGGTAGACCACACCCACTGCATGCCTGCCGAGAGAGGACACCCAATCATGCTGCAATGCTACCTGTGGTTCAACCTGAGACCTGGGTGACAGCGCCCCCCACAGGTCAAAGGGAACTGTACTGCCAGGCAACACCACAACAAAGCAGAAACCAATTTAAAGAATTCAAACAGCCTGAGCCTAAATATTTGCTCAGGCTACCCCTTAAATTTAGGCACAGCGACCCCAATTATGGGGGGTCCGCTACATTACATTCATCAAAATGTATACCAGCACAACCTGATCACGTGACAGCTACATTGACTTCACAGGACATTCACAAAAGTAACACAAGGAAAGTAGAAGACAACACACAGGGGTTGATTTACTAAAGACAAATATGCTGTTCCCTTGACAAGGGATGTTGTATTTTGCAAGGGAATTTTCCTCAGAACTTAGTGAAAGTTCACTTTGCAAAGAGTACCCAATCACGCGCAAGGAAAAAAAACAACATTTTTGCTTACACATGACTGGATGATGGAAGTCTGCAGAGCTTCACCTCATTCAAAGTAAAGGGTAAAAGTCCTTTTTTGCTGGAGAGGTCGTATAAAAGAAACAGAAATAATTAAGTTGGTGGCACCTAGGGTTGACAAATGTCAGTCTCTGCTCCTGGACCTCCCCTACTGAAGACCAATAAAAGAAAGATAAGTCTTTGTACTCCACTAGAATGCGAGCATAAGGAATAGAGGCTATAATAAAGATCCACACCGCAAATACAAACCAATTGAGGAAAGATAGATTTTGCTTTTAACAGAACACAATATAATTTTTTTTCTATATATTCCACCATTTTAAATCAAAAAGTATTTCTACTTCATCTTCCTTCATTTATATGCCAGCGTATGAACTGCATATAAATTAGACAACCTCTATATGGGAGCCCCTTACATGTAAAATATGGAAATAAGCGCTCACAAAGCTTTCAGTCCTGGCAGTGACAGCATGGCAAATCACTCATTATCAGTCATACGCACTAGTCACGTTTGTTTAAATATTCATCTGCAATCATCTGGATTTCCATTGTGCGGTTCACACATCATTTGACACATAAAGAAAGCAAATGCCAAGCACTGTCTGGTGCTCTTTGTCTACAACCAGTTTGGGGATTTGCATTCTAAAGCTATGAAACTAATGTGCTGCAAAGGGAAAAAAAAAATCCACAATAACCAACACAGACAAGGTAAATTACCATCCCTCCACAGAGATGCTCCTTTGATTTATGAACTGGAAGAACATAGGGACGGTTTCCAAGCGTAGGCATAATCTGCATTATAATTGTCAAGGTGTGATTATGTGAATGATCAGCAAGTTTATTTTTTATTAGCTGGTAAAAAAAGGTGCAGTTTAAGAAAGAAGGCAGCAGTCAAGTCGTTGAACAATGTATTTGTCACAGGATTAGGCTAAACTGCGCACAGTATTAATAATACATCAGAAAGGGCTACATTTGGGTAAATTAGGTCATAGCAAACGATCAAGAGAATTCACAGTATGATGTGTAAATTGAGGGCAAGGCATAATTTATCATTTAATATGGCCCATTTAATATCTCTATAGCAGTTTGCAGCAAATGGAGGCACTTGGGAAAAAAACATATAATGACTAATTCCGCGTACACACGATAGTTTTTAATGTCATTTTCATAAACGACGTTTTTCTCGACGTGATTTTTCTTGTTTCCTCTCAAGCCTGTCTTGCATACATACGTTCATTTAAAAAAACGCTCGAGCAAAGCGCAGTGACGTACAACACGTACGACGGCACTATAAAGGGGAAGTTCCGTTCGAATGGCGCCACCCTTCATGTTAGTAAAGTTTGTTGAGCGACGATTCGCGCTTTTCAGCCTCGTGCTTTTCAGTCCGTTACAGCGTGACGAATGTGCTATCTCCATTACGAACGCTAGTTTTACCAGAACGAGCGCTCCCGTCTCATACTTGATTCTGAGCATGCAGGTTTTTTTTCCCCTCGTAAAAGCATACACACTACCGTTTTTCACGTCGTTAAAAAAACGACGTGAAAAAATAGAGCAGGTTCTCATTTTTTTTAGGCCATTTTTCACGTCGTTAAAAATGCTCTGGAGCCTACACACAATCGTTTTTAATGCCCAATTTAAAAAAGGGCATTTTTAACGTCGTGAAAAATGGTCGTGTGTATGTGGCATAGTAGTGAACATATGTAGTCTAACTAAATCAGTGGTATATAATCGTTTTAACAAAAGGTATCCTTTTTCCAGTGCCCAGGAGCACCAGCAGATGAGAGCCCATAGCTAGGGAACTAGACCTTCATTGTAAGTGAGGATGTCTGCCCACAGAAGAGGGCAGAGGAGTTCATCGGCTGACAAGGGAACAAGTGGGAAAAAAAAGTCTTCCTATTCCCTTTTCCTTGACTTAAAGAGCAGTTAAAATGTCTAAATAGTAATTTTTAATTGACTGGAGATTATCTCTAAATTTTATCCCATGTGCATGAGTTAGATTATTGACTCCTCCCCTTCCCTTCCCCTCCCTCTGAACGGCTCCATCTCAAATTTCAGTGATAATTTGCCGAAAACCTCAGAGTGCTCTTGGAGTCCTTTGTTATGTTTGTGATCTTTAACAAAGATATACAGATATAAACTAGTTAAAGAGGACATAAACTCAAAAGATGAAGGTTTGTTATGTTATCAGGAATACAGAATTTAAAAATGTTAGAGTAGAGCTGCCCCCTTTTCAAGTGAATAGTCACCTACGGACCAATTAAAATATATACAGTATATAAAAAGGATTGGCGCTAACCAGTGCTGCCAACCTACCAGACTGAAATTTACTGACAAACCACCCAAAATTTACTGGAACAGCCAAGTTTTTACTGGCATTTCCAAAAATTACCGTTTTAAGTGCAAATTTCAGTATTTAGGCTACAAACAACTACAATATGCAACTAGCAATATGATTTAAGATACATAATAATGCAAAAAACATATTTCTTATTTAATTTTCAATATAGTAAGTAAGTAGCTCAGGGACAGGAGGGTAAGAAATTAGATTGGCTCAGACACACACATATGAAACTGACTCTCACAGTGACAATGACAGCAGTGTGCAGCAGCACAGATCACCGACACGACATGTCCCCTACTGAGTCACAGCGACAGTCACTCTCCACGCCAGGTGATCCCTCCAGTCCACTCCAGTTTAAACAGCACTGACAGTCCCGCTCCCGGCCTGCCTTGCTCCCGACCCACACACGAGGCTCTGGCCACTCTGCTTGGCTCCCTTGCACCAAGACATCACAGGACATGCTCAGGCACCACCTCGGCCAGAGCCGCCCAAACACACTGTAGCAGGCATTCGGATGGTCTCCGCTGGCTTAGGACCTAGCCAAGCATAACAGCCATATTTTTTTACTGGCAACCTTTTCCTTTTACTGGCATTTACTGGCAGGAGAAAATTGCCTGTTTTTTACTGCCTGCCAGTAAAAATACAGAGGGTTGGCAACACTGGCGCTAACTCCAATAACCTGTAAATACATTTCAGTGCATAATAAATGAACACAACATAAAATACCAATCTTAACAAATTGTCAGAAAGTCCTCAAAAAAGAAGAAAATCTAGCACCATAAGAAAAAAAATCTGTGTAGTGACAGGTAATTTTAGAATTGTCCATTCTCCATCCTCACTCGTGTATGAGAGATGCAGTCTCACCGGATGACTAGGTGTAAGAGAATTTGTATACTCAGATCATTCAGAAGGTGTAATGCATCAGGGAGAAATGATCTATCTCTTGGACGCCAACCCTTGATGTATCCTTATATACTCGTGTGGCAGTACCGCTCGGAAAAAACAATGTGATTCACATAGCGCAATATGTATTTGTATATTCAGATGTCGATAATAGTAAAATGAACACTTACATTCTGAGGTGTTAATAAGCTAGCACCAACATGTACAGCATATCACAGGGGAAGAAAAATGCAGTTTTGCCATGAATCGGCGTGCGTTCCGCCACAGCACAGATCGGAACCAACTGTACCAGAAATGACGTCAGTGAAGGCGAGCACGCAGTGTCATCTTAAGAGCATTATAGGCCCCTGGGCAATACGGTGCACTGGGGCCCTGTCTACACAATCACGCACGAGAATTTTTTACTGACAACAATCATGACATTTACTGGCAGAACCAAATTTTTTACTGCCACTGCAAAAAGGTACCTAAAATTACAGTTTTCAGTGCCAAACAGTGCAAATGTCAGTATTTAAACTATAAACATATAGATCGTGCTATTAGCAATGTGTTTAAGTTAAACAAAAGTAAAAAAAAAAAACATTTCTTCATTGACATGAAGGTTAGGTTACTATAACCCAGCCAGCACAGAGTTTCCTCTTACATCAGAGTCTGCAGGATTCCCCCTTACAGTGAAAGGGAACTCTTATGTAAAGGGGAACGCTGCAGATCGTGATGTAAGGGGAAACGCTGATGTAAGGGGGGCTCTGGTGACCAGAGACCACCTTGTATCAGAGTCCACTGCTTTCTCTTTACATCAGAGTTCCCACTTACATCAGAGCAACAGACCACCCCCCGATCTCTTTGTGCAAGCTGCACAGTCAGCCAGACAGCCACACACCGTACGACACCGACCAGGGCACTCCGTGTCTGTACTGGCTGGTGGCTGGGCAGGTTACAGGCTCACGAAATCCGGCACTGCCGACAGGGGTCCGACTCCTCCGCACTCTGCTTCAAGCCTGCTGTGCTGTCTGCTCTGACCACTCTACTCTGTCCATTCACCCTCAGCTCATCCTGCTTTTTTTTTTTTTTTTTAGTCTGGCGGGTGTGGCTAACGTCATCATCGGCGGACAGACAGAGGCAGCACTCGTGGAGGATCGGATCTTCTCTGCGATTTCCGCAAACTGCGTATGCACAGTTCTGACTAGGCTTGTGCAATTCGTTTCGTAACGAATCGAAATTAGTCTGAATTTAGCAACTTTCGGACATTCGGAAGCATTCGAATTTCCGAACAAAACAATTACGAATAAGACCGAATCCGAAATAAATTATACCGCAAATAGCGAATGCCCGAATGTCTTCGGCATAATTCGTTATGAAAAAGTTACGAATGTACGAATCCATACGAAGCACAATAACACTCACTCTGCTCTGCTCTCTGCTTCTCCCACACCGTGCTGAACTCCCTCTCAAAATGGTGTACAGGGGCGGAGGTTATAGCCGCATGTAAAAAACGAAAGTAAAATACGAGATTTCGAATCCATTCGAAGCACAATAACACTCTGCTCTGCTCTCTGCTTCTCCCTCACCGTGCTGAACCCTCTCAAAATGGTGTACAGGGGCGGAGCCTATAGCCGCATGTAAAAAACGAAAGTAAAATACGAGATTTCGAATCGTTACAAATAACCGCTATGTATTTAGAAAAGTACAAATCCATTCGAAGCACATTAGGCATAATAGGCAGCGTCGTTGTGAGAGAGACACAGAAAATTACGAATCAACGAACCCAAAAAAAGTTACGAAAGTAGGAGTTGTGTCCAGAATCAACGAAAAACAATGTACCCTACCGAAAGTACGAATTATAAATCAACTAAAAATTCAACGAAAAATGTCGCTTGCGAAAATACGAATTAGTCCGAACACGAAAAATCCCGTCTAGCAAAATTACGAATGATTACGAATCAACAGGACCGAAAAGAAACGAACCGAAACTAACCGAATTTTTCCGTTGTGCACAAGCCTAGTTCTGACCCGCCGCTTCCCAACATTTTTTACTGGGGTCGCTGGGCAGCCGGTGGGGCCCCCCAGGCAAGTGTGGCCCCCGGGCAACTGCCCAGCGTGCCCAATGGAAAAGATGGCCCTGCGAGCACGCAGCCTCAATGCATATCGTGATCAGCACCGGCAGATGAGAGCCCATTGCTAGGGAGCTAGATCTTCACTGTAAGTGAGGATGTCCACCCAAAGAAGAGGGCAGAGGAGTTGACTGGAGATTATCTCTAAATTTTATCCCTTGTATATGGCATGAGTTAGATCAGTGCCTCAACCCCTTCCCTTCCCCTCCCTCTGAACGGCTCCATCTCAAATTTCAGTGATAATTTGCAGAAAACCTCATATTGCTCTGGGAGTCCTTTGTTATGTTTTAGATCTTCAACAAAGATATACAGATATAAACCAGTTAAAGAGGACATGGACTCAAAAGATGAAGGTTTGTTATGTTATCGGGAATATTTAAAAATGTTTGTTGTGCCTAAGCAATGCCCTAAAGAATTTACCCTTTGTCTTTAATTCCTCCTTAAAGCAGAAGTAATCTAAGTACCACAAACTGAAACCACTATTTAAAAGAGAAGTACAAGTTGTTGTTTTGGTTTTTTTTGCAGAATCATACTTACCTAGGTGGATGCAGCATCGGTTCTAACACTGAGAACTGAGCGATCAAACCTCGCCGATCGCTCGGTTCTCAGGGCTCCCCAAGCAGTGGGCTGATGACTGTCAGTCATCGCTGTCTACTCTGCCCCCCACGCCCTCACTGGAGTGCTGAGCTGTGGAGGGAGCGGGGGCAGCGGGATTAGGCTGAGCCGGCTGTCAGTCCAGGCATGTGGGCGGATCCCGACTTCATTGTCACGATCTTGCCCGAGCCTGTACCGGGTCTCTGATGTCAGCCGACAGTGAGCTTTAGCCCGCTGTCTGCTGAAAACGGGTCACAGGAGTGCAGAACAAACTGTACTCCTGTGATTCACAGGAGAAGTACAGCCAAACAAGCTTTGGCTGTACTTCTCCTTTAATTCATTTTTAGGATTCAATGCAAGCACACCCATCCATACATGTCTCCATGCCTTATTTTCTTGTTAAGTGGCATTGAAAAACACTCCCCTAGCATTTCTGGGCGTGGCCATCTTGAGTAGAGTCAGACGATTCATGTTCATTTACTTGCTGAACTCCATCTACCTTAGCTCAAGCATGCAGGAAGGGGGGTGTGCTTAGCTGAGAAAGTCCCTCCTCACCTCCTGAAGGCTCCTGGGATGTATGACATAATTTTGGCCTAGGCCAGAATGCAGGAAACAACTGAAGAAATGGAAAAAAGTTTAAAACATGTAAATCTAATACAGCTTCCTATCTACAGTATTTACTAACACTAGCAGCATAAGGATTCAAAATCATGATTATTGTTGATTGAGAGAGTTTAGTTGTGCTTTAAATAGGCGTGCACTTCTTGATATGTGAGTGTGCCTAGGCACTCCTGTGTCTACAGCCACATAGCTGTATATGTAAGGTTTGATATCTCAAGCATTGCTGCCTCTGACTGCTAGTCTCAGAAGATTTGGCCTGAGATTTATTGCTGCTATCTGCTCTCCTTGCTGGAAGCTCTGGCTTGAGGAAGCAAAGCCCCGCCTTTACCAAGATGGCTGCCCCCCACACAGGGACAGTGCAAAAAAGCATGGTAAGTCATTAATGGGGAAAAGATCAGCAGCAGTGACACCACAGCGAATCAAGTCCTCTGAACTCTCCCTGCCTTTTTTTGACCACAGCTTCCAACATTCAGGTCTTCTTAAACTCATAAACCTAAAAATAAAAATAAATTAATCAAAACTGATAATATCTTAACTAAAGTCTAAATTCTACTAAACTGATCATATGACCTATGACCCTGACTTTCAGAAACAGCCCTCCTACAAAAAAAAATGTTTCCTGTGTCTTTAGAAATGACGTGTAGCTATATTTCAGTGTGCATACTGGCATTTCCCTAGTAGCAATCTGTGCAATGAAAAGTACATAAGTACAATGTTCTGTTCCTCATGGGCATGTGACAAAATCTGTTCAACAAAATAACAGTGTAGATTCAGATTAATATATGTTTACACTGTGATTAATACTTACATAAAAAAAAAGTAATTTGCGTACTCTAAACTGCCATTCTTTTTTTGGTTTGCAATTTCTTCCAGTAATGTAATCACACAATTTCCAGTGTTTTCGTAACCACTAAATTGGACCATACAAAAAAGCACCCTGGTGTAACCTACCAGAAAATAAAAAGTTAAACGAATTGCTTTCATGTAAGTACAGAGCTTTGGAGTGTTTGTACGGGGACTGTTTATGCAGATATTATACAAATGAGTTTATTTACATATAAATGTCACTTGTGTATTATAAAAGAATGTATTCTATAATTTTCTACATATCAACAGCCTTTTTACATTTTGATTGACTTGCCAAATAGGTAATGTAACTGGTAATTTTAGGGGCCGCCAACACACAAGTGCATTTTTATTGTGATACTGATGGCAATTTTGCCACAGTACTGAAAGTAAAAATCAAACAAACAAAAAAAGTATGCTCATCAGCCACGCTCCTCACGAATCCATCCCGTGTGAAAGGGGCCTTAGTCCCTGTGCTGCAAGCACCCTTTCAGCACAGAAACCTCTGCTGCCCATGGACACATACACTATATTACCAAAAGTATTGGGGCGCCTGCCTTTACTCGCACATGAACTTTAATGGCATCCCAGTCTTAGTCCATATGGTTCAATATTGAGTTGTCTTACCCTTTGCAGCTATAACACCTTCAACTCTTCTGGGAAGGTTGTCCACAAGGTTTAGGAGCATGTCTAGTGTGTCTATGGGAATGTTGGCCATTTTTCCAGAAGCGCATTTGTGAGGTCAGGCACTGATGTGGACAAGAAGGCCTGGATGACAGTCTCTGCTTCAATTCATCAAGAAGGTCAATCAAGTTCCTCCACCCCAAACTCGTCATCCATATCTTTATGGACTTACTATGTGCACTTGTGTCATCTTGGAACAGGAAGGGGCCATCGCCAAACTGTTCCCACAAAGTTGGGAGCATAAAATTGTCCAAAATGTCTTGGTATGATGATGCCTTAAGAGTTCCCTTTCAAGCCCAACCCCTGAAAAGCAATCCCACACCATAATCTCCCCTCCACCAAATGATTTGGACCAGTGCACAACGCAAGGTCCATAAAGACATGAATAAGCAAGTTTGGGGTGGAGGAACTTGACTGGCCTTTGGGGTGAATTAGAGCAGAGACTACGAGCCAGGTCTTCTCGTCCACATCAGTGCCTGACCTCACAAATGCACTTCTTGAAGAATGGTTAAACATTCCCATAGACAGACACACTCCTAAACCTTGTGGACTGCCTTCCCAGAAGAGTTGAAGCTGTTATCCACCTCAATACAGGGCACTTAAACCCCCTTCCTGCCCAAGCCATTTTTCAGCTTTCAGCGCTGTCACACTTTGAATGACAATTGCGTGGTCATGCAACACTGTACCCAAATGAAATTTTGATAATTTTTTTTTCCCCACAAATAGAGCTTTCTTTTGGTGGTATTTGCGGTTTTTATTTCTTGTGCTATAAACAAAAGAAGAGTGACAAGTTTGAAAAAAAACACAATATTTTTAACCTTTTGCTATAATAAATATCCCAATTTTTTTTTTTAAACAAATATTTTCCTCAGTTTAGGCCAATATGTATTCTTCTACACATTTTTGGTAAAAAAAAAAAAATCGCAATAAGCGTATATTGATTGGTTTGCGCAAAAGTTATAGCGTCTACAAAATAGGGGATAGATTTACGGCATTTTTATTATTATTTTTTTTACTAGTAATGGAGGCGATCTGCAATTTTTATCGTGATATTGTGATATTGCGGCGGACATATCGGACACTTTTGACACCATTTTGGGACCATTCACATTTTATACAGCGATCAGTGCTATAAAAATGCACTGATTATTGTGTAAATGTCACTGGCAAAGAAGGGGTTAACACTAGGGGGTTAAATGTGTTACCTAGGGAGTGATTCTAACTGTAGGGGGAAGGGACTCACAAGGGGAGGAGAACGATCGGTGTTCCTCTGTACTGGGAACACACCATCGGTCTCCTCTCACCTAAAAGGACGTGGATCTGTGTGTTTACACACACAGATCAACGGTCCTGCTCTATTACCGGGCAAGCGCGGGTGCCCGGTGGACAATGCGGCCGGCGGACATTGCGGCCACCGGGCACGCGCATCGGCTCCCGAGTCACAGCGCAGGCGCGCTCACACGCCACCGGCGTCGCGCGCGTGCCCCCTAGAGGGCAGGAAAGCCGAGGACATCATATGACGCCCACCCAGAACGAGAGCCGCCCCGCCCAGCCGTCATTTGACGGCTGGCGGTCGGCAAGTGCTTAAAGCTGCAAAGGGTGGGCCAACTCATTATTGAACCCTATGGACTAAGACTGGAATGCCATTAAAGTTCATGTGTGTGTAAAGGCAGGCGGCCCAATACTTTTGGTAATATAGTGTATATAAAAAAATGTATAAAAAATCCGCACCACCACTAGTGATGAGCCGAACACCCCCGGGTTCGGTTCGCACCAGAACCCGCGAACGGACCGAAAGTTCGAACGAACATTAGAACCCTATTAAATACAATGGATGCGAACGTTCGAATTCTAAAGTGCTAATTATAACAACTATTATGCATGTTATTGTCATAAATAGGGTTTGGGAACCCGGGTTGTGCACCAGGGGACATGTATCAATGCAAAAAGAAGTTTTAAAAACGGTCGTTTTTCGGGAGCAGTCATTTTAATGATGCATAAAGTGAAAAAAAAAAAGTCAAATATTCCTTTAAATATCGTACCTGGGGGGTGTCTAAAGTATGCCTGTGAAGTGCCACGTGTTTCCCGTGTTTAGAACTGTCCCTGCACAAAATGACACTTCTAAAGGAAAAAAAAGCCATTTAAAACTGCTTGCGGCTTTAATGTAATGTCTGGTCCCGGTAATATGGATGAAATTCTTTAAGAAAAATGGCATAGCTACCCCATGACCCCCCCCCCTACCCCAGCCCATTACCAGCCCCTTTGGGTCTTGTATGGATATTAAGGGGAACCCCGCACATAAAATAAAAAAGGCCCTATATACTCTGAACAGCCGTATACAGGCGGTGCATACAAGACAGGGACTGTAGGTTTGTTCTTATGTAGAATCTGTTTGTAATTTTGAACAGGTACATTGTTGAAGTGTAGCTCCAGCCCAAAAATCTATTTTTAAACTTTTTGGAAAACATAGGTAAGGGTTATCACCCCTGTAACATTTGTTTTGCTGTCTGTGCCCCTGTTCAGAACATTTCACCTCACTTTCCGTCCCAATGACAACTGTTTTTGAAATGTGGTGTTTTTCTTGAAACAAGGATTGCTGATAAAGCATCAGTACAGATGAGACCCCTTTCTCCCACATTTATTCTTACAGGAGAGAATTTTCCTTTCTAGGGGTAGATTTCCTCTCACTTCCTGTTGTCTTCTTTCGTTTGCAAGTAGGAGTCGTTTGTAAGTTGGATGTTTGAAAGTAGGGACCTGCCGTATATACTCTGCAGAAATAGGCCCCTTAGTTGTTGGTGTTGGCACAACACTGTAAGCACTCAGTTACTCTTGGTTGGTGCTGGAACGCCCTGCTGTCAACTATTATATCAGGAATTTTAATTACATATAATTGTTGAACAGTGGTAGTAAAAATTGGGGCTTTGATGGTGGTGCTGGTGCCACAACACTGTAAGCCCTGACAGTTACTCTTGGTGGGTGCAGCAATGGGCCCTGCTGTGAATTATTAGATCAAGAATTGTAATTACATGCCCCTTTTGAACAGGGGCTGAAAAATTGGGCCTTTCGTGGTGGTGGTGGTGGTGGCGTTGCCACAAGACTGTAAGCCCTCAGAGTTACTCTTGGTGGGTGCAGCAATGGACCCTGCTGTGAATTATTAGATCAAGAATTGTAATTGCATGCCCCTGTTGAACAGGGGCTGAAAAATTGGGCCTTAGGCACTGGTGGCACAACACTACAACCCCTCACAGATACTGTACTTGGAGCACAGCAATGAGCCCTGTTGCACAGTATTGCTTCAAAAATTGTAATGACACGCCCCTGTTAAACAGGGGCTGAAAAATTGGGCCTTAGGCACTGGTGCCACAACACTCCAACCCCTCACAGATACTGTACTTGGAGCACAGCAATGAGCCCTATGGCAAATTATTGCTAAAAAAATTGTAATTACACGCCCCTGTAAAACAGGGGCTGAAAAATTGGGCCTTAGCCACTGGTGGCGGCACCCATAAACAAAAATGATCTTCCAAGCTATCATCATCAATCGTATCATTGAGGACTCGGAGGAGGAGGATAGCCAGTCAACATAACAGCACAGGCACTCAGCATCAGCATCAGTCTTGAAGGGATGTGACATGTTAAAATCAATTAGTCTGTTATATCAGCATCAGGTGTGTGGTAGCTGGTGGTGATCCAAGACTGGTTCATCTTGATGAAAGTCAGTCGATCAACCGAGTCGGTGGACAGGCGCACCCTGTGATCCGTGACAAATCCTCCAGCAGCACTGAATGTGCGTTCCGAAAGAAGCCCTTTTGGAGGCGTGGCGGTGGGACAACCTCCAACACTACTGCACCTTGTCCTGCATCCTTCCCAGCTGCCAAAAGAGTGACCCAATGGGCCGTGAAAGAAAGGTAACGTCCCTGTCCATGCCTGCTGGACCATGAGTCAGCGGTAATATGCACCTTACCGCTGACCGCCCTGTCCAGCGAGGCCAAGACATTGCCTTCCACATGCCGGTAGAGAGCCGGAATAGCCTTCCGTGAGAAAAAGTGGCGTTTGGGAACCTGCCACTGAGGAACCGCACATTGCACAAACTCACGGAAGGGGGCCGAGTCTACCAACTGAAAAGGCAGCAGTTGAAGCGCTAGCAATTTAGCCAAGCTAGCATTCAACCGCTGGGCATGTGGATGGCTGGGAGTGAACTTCTTTCGACGGTCCAGCAGCTGGGGCAGGGAAATTTGCCTGCTAGAATCGGACGTCGGTGTACTGCTAGCAGAGTGGCCGCAAGTACTTGGCTGTGACACACCTAATTCTACACCTTCATTCCTCTCAGTGCATGTTTCAGAGAGGACTGAAGTTATAGTGGGGTTGGAGATCCCAGCTGATGCGGTGCAAGGAGAGGTCCGCTTTGTTCTTTGGTGTGGGTCTTTGAGGTAGGCTTGCCAACGAGCTGCATGGCAGGTCAACATATGTCTGGTCAGGCATGTGGTACCCAAGCGGCTGATGTTTTGGCCACGCGATATACGCTTGAGACATATGTTGCAAACAGCAGCTGTGCGATCTGATGCACTAGCCTCAAAAAAGGCCCACACCAAAGAACTTTTTGAATGACGGGCAGAGGCAGCGCCCTGCACAGGCGGAGCTCTGCGGTGTGATTCCGTCGGTGTACTGCCCTTACGCTGGCCACCAAAGGGCATCCTGCCTCGTTGGAGATGTGCCTCCTCCTCATCCTCCTCCTCCTCCTCTCTCCTATTAGGCACCCACGTGGAGTCAGTGACCTCATCATCACCTCCCTCCTCATCACTGGAGGCAATCTGGCAGTATGCTGCAGCTGCTGGAACATGACTGCCAGATTGGTGTCCTTCTTGAGCATCCCCTCTGTCTGCTCTCACGCTACTGCCTTCCTCTAGCTGGGTTTCATCATCAGACCCTTCGAAACGCTGGGCATCCTCCTGGAGCATGTACCCAACACTGTGCTGAAACAGTTCGGGGGACTCCTCAGGAGGAGGACATGGTGGGTCTAGGGAAGGAGTGACTGATGATGAGTCTGACATTGATACCAGGGAAGAGGACGCTTTGGCAGCTGCTTTTCCAGTACCCTGAGCCTGGGTGAGAGAGGATGAGGAGGAGGAGGAGGGCTTGGTCATCCACTCTACCAAGTCTTCGGCATGATGTGGCTCAACATGTCCAGCTGCCGAAAAGAAGGACAAGCGTGTCCCATGGCCATGTGCTGATGACAATGCACCGCGTCCACGACCAGCACTGTTGCCCCCAGACACAGAGCCTGCTTGCCCTCTTTTATTGCCTCCTGACTGTCTGCCTCTCCTTGTTTGCCTTCCAGACATTCTAATAGATGGCCTGCAGGGAGATGGGAAAAAAGCAATAAGGGCTACCTTCAGGTGTCCTTCTCTGTCCCTTGAAACAAGGACTTTGACAGTGAAAGAAACTGACACACTCTCCCTACCTACAGTTTTCTGTCCCTAGAAAAAATGTTTTTTTTAAGCACAATTTAGCACAAGGAGAATTACCTCACTGTCCTTCCAGGTCCCTGGAAACAAGGACTTTGACAGTGAAAGAAACTGACACACTCTCCCTACCTACAGTTTTCTGTCCCTAGAAAAAATGTTTTTTTTAAGCACAATATAGCACAAGGAGAATTCACTCACTGTCCTTCCAGGTCCCTGGAAACAAGGACTTTGACAGTGAAAGAAACTGACACACTCTCCCTACCTACAGTTTTCTGTCCCTAGAAAAAATGTTTTTTTTAAGCACAATTTAGCACAAGGAGAATTCACTCACTGTCCTTCCAGGTCCCTGGAAACAAGGACTTTGACAGTGAAAGAAACTGACACACTCTCCCTACCTACAGTTTTCTGTCCCTAGAAAAAATGTTTTTTTTAAGCACAATTTAGCACAAGGAGAATTACCTCACTGTCCTTCCAGGTCCCTGGAAACAAGGACTTTGACAGTGAAAGAAACTGACACACTCTCCCTACCTACAGTTTTCTGTCCCTAGAAAAAATGTTTTTTTTAAGCACAATTTAGCACAAGGAGAATTACCTCACTGTCCTTCCAGGTCCCTGGAAACAAGGACTTTGACAGTGAAAGAAACTGACACACTCTCCCTACCTACAGTTTTCTGTCCCTAGAAAAAATGTTTTTTTTAAGCACAATTTAGCACAAGGAGAATTACCTCACTGTCCTTCCAGGTCCCTGGAAACAAGGACTTTGACAGTGAAAGAAACTGACACACTCTCCCTACCTACAGTTTTCTGTCCCTAGAAAAAATGTTTTTTTTAAGCACAATTTAGCACAAGGAGAATTACCTCACTGTCCTTCCAGGTCCCTGGAAACAAGGACTTTGACAGTGAAAGAAACTGACACACTCTCCCTACCTACAGTTTTCTGTCCCTAGAAAAAATGTTTTTTTTTAAGCACAATTTAGCACAAGGAGAATTACCTCACTGTCCTTCCAGGTCCCTGGAAACAAGGACTTTGACAGTGAAAGAAACTGACACACTCTCCCAACCTACAGTTTTCTGTCCCTAGAAAAAATGTTTTTTTAAGCACAATATAGCACAAGGAGAATTCACTCACTGTCCTTCCAGGTCCCTGGAAACAAGGACTTTGACAGTGAAAGAAACTGACACACTCTCCCTACCTACAGTTTTCTGTCCCTAGAAAAAATGTTTTTTTTAAGCACAATTTAGCACAAGGAGAATTACCTCACTGTCCTTCCAGGTCCCTGGAAACAAGGACTTTGACAGTGAAAGAAACTGACACACTCTCCCTACCTACAGTTTTCTGTCCCTAGAAAAAATGTTTTTTTTAAGCACAATTTAGCACAAGGAGAATTACCTCACTGTCCTTCCAGGTCCCTGGAAACAAGGACTTTGACAGTGAAAGAAACTGACACACTCTCCCTACCTACAGTTTTCTGTCCCTAGAAAAAATGTTTTTTTAAGCACAATTTAGCACAAGGAGAATTACCTCACTGTCCTTCCAGGTCCCTGGAAACAAGGACTTTGACAGTGAAAGAAACTGACACACTCTCCCTACCTACAGTTTTCTGTCCCTAGAAAAAATGTTTTTTTAAGCACAATTTAGCACAAGGAGAATTACCTCACTGTCCTTCCAGGTCCCTGGAAACAAGGACTTTGACAGTGAAAGAAACTGACACACTCTCCCTACCTACAGTTTTCTGTCCCTAGAAAAAATGTTTTTTTTAAGCACAATTTAGCACAAGGAGAATTACCTCACTGTCCTTCCAGGTCCCTGGAAACAAGGACTTTGACAGTGAAAGAAACTGACACACTCTCCCTACCTACAGTTTTCTGTCCCTAGAAAAAATGTTTTTTTTAAGCACAATTTAGCACAAGGAGAATTACCTCACTGTCCTTCCAGGTCCCTGGAAACAAGGACTTTGACAGTGAAAGAAACTGACACACTCTCCCTACCTACAGTTTTCTGTCCCTAGAAAAAATGTTTTTTTTAAGCACAATTTAGCACAAGGAGAATTACCTCACTGTCCTTCCAGGTCCCTGGAAACAAGGACTTTGACAGTGAAAGAAACTGACACACTCTCCCTACCTACAGTTTTCTGTCCCTAGAAAAAATGTTTTTTTAAGCACAATTTAGCACAAGGAGAATTACCTCACTGTCCTTCCAGGTCCCTGGAAACAAGGACTTTGGCAGTGAAAGAAACTGACACACTCTCCCTACCTACAGTTTTCTGTCCCTAGAAAAAATGTTTTTTTTTAAGCACAATTTAGCACAAGGAGAATTACCTCACTGTCCTTCCAGGTCCCTGGAAACAAGGACTTTGACAGTGAAAGAAACTGACACACTCTCCCTACCTACAGTTTTCTGTCCCTAGAAAAAATGTTTTTTTTAAGCACAATTTAGCACAAGGAGAATTACCTCACTGTCCTTCCAGGTCCCTGGAAACAAGGACTTTGACAGTGAAAGAAACTGACACACTCTCCCTACCTACAGTTTTCTGTCCCTAGAAAAAATGTTTTTTTTAAGCACAATTTAGCACAAGGAGAATTACCTCACTGTCCTTCCAGGTCCCTGGAAACAAGGACTTTGACAGTGAAAGAAACTGACACACTCTCCCTACCTACAGTTTTCTGTCCCTAGAAAAAATGTTTTTTTAAGCACAATATAGCACAAGGAGAATTCACTCACTGTCCTTCCAGGTCCCTGGAAACAAGGACTTTGACAGTGAAGGAAACTGACACACTCTCCCTACCTACAGTTTTCTGTCCCTAGAAAAAATGTTTTTTTTAAGCACAATTTAGCACAAGGAGAATTACCTCACTGTCCTTCCAGGTCCCTGGAAACAAGGACTTTGACAGTGAAAGAAACTGACACACTCTCCCTACCTACAGTTTTCTGTCCCTAGAAAAAATGTTTTTTTTAAGCACAATTTAGCACAAGGAGAATTACCTCACTGTCCTTCCAGGTCCCTGGAAACAAGGACTTTGACAGTGAAAGAAACTGACACACTCTCCCTACCTACAGTTTTCTGTCCCTAGAAAAAATGTTTTTTTTAAGCACAATTTAGCACAAGGAGAATTACCTCACTGTCCTTCCAGGTCCCTGGAAACAAGGACTTTGACAGTGAAAGAAACTGACACACTCTCCCTACCTACAGTTTTCTGTCCCTAGAAAAAATGTTTTTTTAAGCACAATTTAGCACAAGGAGAATTACCTCACTGTCCTTCCAGGTCCCTGGAAACAAGGACTTTGACAGTGAAAGAAACTGACACACTCTCCCTACCTACAGTTTTCTGTCCCTAGAAAAAATGTTTTTTTTAAGCACAATTTAGCACAAGGAGAATTACCTCACTGTCCTTCCAGGTCCCTGGAAACAAGGACTTTGACAGTGAAAGAAACTGACACACTCTCCCTACCTACAGTTTTCTGTCCCTAGAAAAAATGTTTTTTTTAAGCACAATTTAGCACAAGGAGAATTACCTCACTGTCCTTCCAGGTCCCTGGAAACAAGGACTTTGACAGTGAAAGAAACTGACACACTCTCCCTACCTACAGTTTTCTGTCCCTAGAAAAAATGTTTTTTTTAAGCACAATTTAGCACAAGGAGAATTACCTCACTGTCCTTCCAGGTCCCTGGAAACAAGGACTTTGACAGTGAAAGAAACTGACACACTCTCCCTACCTACAGTTTTCTGTCCCTAGAAAAAATGTTTTTTTTAAGCACAATTTAGCACAAGGAGAATTACCTCACTGTCCTTCCAGGTCCCTGGAAACAAGGACTTTGACAGTGAAAGAAACTGACACTCTCCCTACCTACAGTTTTCTGTCCCTAGAAAAAATGTTTTTTTTAAGCACAATTTAGCACAAGGAGAATTACCTCACTGTCCTTCCAGGTCCCTGGAAACAAGGACTTTGACAGTGAAAGAAACTGACACACTCTCCCTACCTACAGTTTTCTGTCCCTAGAAAAAATGTTTTTTTTAAGCACAATTTAGCACAAGGAGAATTACCTCACTGTCCTTCCAGGTCCCTGGAAACAAGGACTTTGGCAGTGAAAGAAACTGACACACTCTCCCTACCTACAGTTTTCTGTCCCTAGAAAAAATGTTTTTTTTTTAAGCACAATTTAGCACAAGGAGAATTACCTCACTGTCCTTCCAGGTCCCTGGAAACAAGGACTTTGACAGTGAAAGAAACTGACACACTCTCCCTACCTACAGTTTTCTGTCCCTAGAAAAAATGTTTTTTTTAAGCACAATTTAGCACAAGGAGAATTACCTCACTGTCCTTCCAGGTCCCTGGAAACAAGGACTTTGACAGTGAAAGAAACTGACACACTCTCCCTACCTACAGTTTTCTGTCCCTAGAAAAAATGTTTTTTTTAAGCACAATTTAGCACAAGGAGAATTACCTCACTGTCCTTCCAGGTCCCTGGAAACAAGGACTTTGGCAGTGAAAGAAACTGACACACTCTCCCTACCTACAGTTTTCTGTCCCTAGAAAAAATGTTTTTTTTAAGCACAATTTAGCACAAGGAGAATTACCTCACTGTCCTTCCAGGTCCCTGGAAACAAGGACTTTGACAGTGAAAGAAACTGACACACTCTCCCTACCTACAGTTTTCTGTCCCTAGAAAAAATGTTTTTTTTAAGCACAATTTAGCACAAGGAGAATTACCTCACTGTCCTTCCAGGTCCCTGGAAACAAGGACTTTGACAGTGAAAGAAACTGACACACTCTCCCTACCTACAGTTTTCTGTCCCTAGAAAAAATGTTTTTTTTAAGCACAATTTAGCACAAGGAGAATTACCTCACTGTCCTTCCAGGTCCCTGGAAACAAGGACTTTGACAGTGAAAGAAACTGACACACTCTCCCTACCTACAGTTTTCTGTCCCTAGAAAAAATGTTTTTTTTAAGCACAATTTAGCACAAGGAGAATTACCTCACTGTCCTTCCAGGTCCCTGGAAACAAGGACTTTGACAGTGAAAGAAACTGACACACTCTCCCTACCTACAGTTTTCTGTCCCTAGAAAAAATGTTTTTTTTAAGCACAATTTAGCACAAGGAGAATTACCTCACTGTCCTTCCAGGTCCCTGGAAACAAGGACTTTGACAGTGAAAGAAACTGACACACTCTCCCTACCTACAGTTTTCTGTCCCTAGAAAAAATGTTTTTTTTAAGCACAATATAGCACAAGGAGAATTCACTCACTGTCCTTCCAGGTCCCTGGAAACAAGGACTTTGACAGTGAAAGAAACTGACACACTCTCCCTACCTACAGTTTTCTGTCCCTAGAAAAAATGTTTTTTTTTAAGCACAATTTAGCACAAGGAGAATTACCTCACTGTCCTTCCAGGTCCCTGGAAACAAGGACTTTGACAGTGAAAGAAACTGACACACTCTCCCTACCTACAGTTTTCTGTCCCTAGAAAAAATGTTTTTTTTAAGCACAATTTAGCACAAGGAGAATTACCTCACTGTCCTTCCAGGTCCCTGGAAACAAGGACTTTGACAGTGAAAGAAACTGACACACTCTCCCTACCTACAGTTTTCTGTCCCTAGAAAAAATGTTTTTTTTAAGCACAATTTAGCACAAGGAGAATTACCTCACTGTCCTTCCAGGTCCCTGGAAACAAGGACTTTGACAGTGAAAGAAACTGACACACTCTCCCTACCTACAGTTTTCTGTCCCTAGAAAAAATGTTTTTTTTAAGCACAATTTAGCACAAGGAGAATTACCTCACTGTCCTTCCAGGTCCCTGGAAACAAGGACTTTGACAGTGAAAGAAACTGACACACTCTCCCTACCTACAGTTTTCTGTCCCTAGAAAAAATGTTTTTTTTAAGCACAATTTAGCACAAGGAGAATTACCTCACTGTCCTTCCAGGTCCCTGGAAACAAGGACTTTGACAGTGAAAGAAACTGACACACTCTCCCTACCTACAGTTTTCTGTCCCTAGAAAAAATGTTTTTTTAAGCACAATTTAGCACAAGGAGAATTACCTCACTGTCCTTCCAGGTCCCTGGAAACAAGGACTTTGACAGTGAAAGAAACTGACACACTCTCCCTACCTACAGTTTTCTGTCCCTAGAAAAAATGTTTTTTTTAAGCACAATTTAGCACAAGGAGAATTACCTCACTGTCCTTCCAGGTCCCTGGAAACAAGGACTTTGACAGTGAAAGAAACTGACACACTCTCCCTACCTACAGTTTTCTGTCCCTAGAAAAAATGTTTTTTTTAAGCACAATTTAGCACAAGGAGAATTACCTCACTGTCCTTCCAGGTCCCTGGAAACAAGGACTTTGACAGTGAAAGAAACTGACACACTCTCCCTACCTACAGTTTTCTGTCCCTAGAAAAAATGTTTTTTTTAAGCACAATTTAGCACAAGGAGAATTACCTCACTGTCCTTCCAGGTCCCTGGAAACAAGGACTTTGGCAGTGAAAGAAACTGACACACTCTCCCTACCTACAGTTTTCTGTCCCTAGAAAAAATGTTTTTTTTAAGCACAATTTAGCACAAGGAGAATTACCTCACTGTCCTTCCAGGTCCCTGGAAACAAGGACTTTGACAGTGAAAGAAACTGACACACTCTCCCTACCTACAGTTTTCTGTCCCTAGAAAAAATGTTTTTTTTAAGCACAATTTAGCACAAGGAGAATTACCTCACTGTCCTTCCAGGTCCCTGGAAACAAGGACTTTGACAGTGAAAGAAACTGACACACTCTCCCTACCTACAGTTTTCTGTCCCTAGAAAAAATGTTTTTTTAAGCACAATATAGCACAAGGAGAATTCACTCACTGTCCTTCCAGGTCCCTGGAAACAAGGACTTTGACAGTGAAAGAAACTGACACACTCTCCCTACCTACAGTTTTCTGTCCCTAGAAAAAATGTTTTTTTTAAGCACAATTTAGCACAAGGAGAATTACCTCACTGTCCTTCCAGGTCCCTGGAAACAAGGACTTTGACAGTGAAAGAAACTGACACACTCTCCCTACCTACAGTTTTCTGTCCCTAGAAAAAATGTTTTTTTTAAGCACAATTTAGCACAAGGAGAATTACCTCACTGTCCTTCCAGGTCCCTGGAAACAAGGACTTTGACAGTGAAAGAAACTGACACACTCTCCCTACCTACAGTTTTCTGTCCCTAGAAAAAATGTTTTTTTTAAGCACAATTTAGCACAAGGAGAATTACCTCACTGTCCTTCCAGGTCCCTGGAAACAAGGACTTTGACAGTGAAAGAAACTGACACACTCTCCCTACCTACAGTTTTCTGTCCCTAGAAAAAATGTTTTTTTAAGCACAATTTAGCACAAGGAGAATTACCTCACTGTCCTTCCAGGTCCCTGGAAACAAGGACTTTGACAGTGAAAGAAACTGACACACTCTCCCTACCTACAGTTTTCTGTCCCTAGAAAAAATGTTTTTTTTAAGCACAATTTAGCACAAGGAGAATTACCTCACTGTCCTTCCAGGTCCCTGGAAACAAGGACTTTGACAGTGAAAGAAACTGACACACTCTCCCTACCTACAGTTTTCTGTCCCTAGAAAAAATGTTTTTTTTAAGCACAATTTAGCACAAGGAGAATTACCTCACTGTCCTTCCAGGTCCCTGGAAACAAGGACTTTGACAGTGAAAGAAACTGACACACTCTCCCTACCTACAGTTTTCTGTCCCTAGAAAAAATGTTTTTTTTTAAGCACAATTTAGCACAAGGAGAATTACCTCACTGTCCTTCCAGGTCCCTGGAAACAAGGACTTTGACAGTGAAAGAAACTGACACACTCTCCCTACCTACAGTTTTCTGTCCCTAGAAAAAATGTTTTTTTAAGCACAATATAGCACAAGGAGAATTCACTCACTGTCCTTCCAGGTCCCTGGAAACAAGGACTTTGACAGTGAAAGAAACTGACACACTCTCCCTACCTACAGTTTTCTGTCCCTAGAAAAAATGTTTTTTTTAAGCACAATTTAGCACAAGGAGAATTACCTCACTGTCCTTCCAGGTCCCTGGAAACAAGGACTTTGACAGTGAAAGAAACTGACACACTCTCCCTACCTACAGTTTTCTGTCCCTAGAAAAAATGTTTTTTTTAAGCACAATTTAGCACAAGGAGAATTACCTCACTGTCCTTCCAGGTCCCTGGAAACAAGGACTTTGACAGTGAAAGAAACTGACACACTCTCCCTACCTACAGTTTTCTGTCCCTAGAAAAAATGTTTTTTTTAAGCACAATTTAGCACAAGGAGAATTACCTCACTGTCCTTCCAGGTCCCTGGAAACAAGGACTTTGACAGTGAAAGAAACTGACACACTCTCCCTACCTACAGTTTTCTGTCCCTAGAAAAAATGTTTTTTTTAAGCACAATTTAGCACAAGGAGAATTACCTCACTGTCCTTCCAGGTCCCTGGAAACAAGGACTTTGACAGTGAAAGAAACTGACACACTCTCCCTACCTACAGTTTTCTGTCCCTAGAAAAAATGTTTTTTTTAAGCACAATTTAGCACAAGGAGAATTACCTCACTGTCCTTCCAGGTCCCTGGAAACAAGGACTTTGACAGTGAAAGAAACTGACACACTCTCCCTACCTACAGTTTTCTGTCCCTAGAAAAAATGTTTTTTTTAAGCACAATTTAGCACAAGGAGAATTACCTCACTGTCCTTCCAGGTCCCTGGAAACAAGGACTTTGACAGTGAAAGAAACTGACACACTCTCCCTACCTACAGTTTTCTGTCCCTAGAAAAAATGTTTTTTTAAGCACAATTTAGCACAAGGAGAATTACCTCACTGTCCTTCCAGGTCCCTGGAAACAAGGACTTTGACAGTGAAAGAAACTGACACACTCTCCCTACCTACAGTTTTCTGTCCCTAGAAAAAATGTTTTTTTTAAGCACAATTTAGCACAAGGAGAATTACCTCACTGTCCTTCCAGGTCCCTGGAAACAAGGACTTTGACAGTGAAAGAAACTGACACACTCTCCCTACCTACAGTTTTCTGTCCCTAGAAAAAATGTTTTTTTTAAGCACAATTTAGCACAAGGAGAATTACCTCACTGTCCTTCCAGGTCCCTGGAAACAAGGACTTTGACAGTGAAAGAAACTGACACACTCTCCCTACCTACAGTTTTCTGTCCCTAGAAAAAATGTTTTTTTTAAGCACAATTTAGCACAAGGAGAATTACCTCACTGTCCTTCCAGGTCCCTGGAAACAAGGACTTTGACAGTGAAAGAAACTGACACACTCTCCCTACCTACAGTTTTCTGTCCCTAGAAAAAATGTTTTTTTTTAAGCACAATTTAGCACAAGGAGAATTACCTCACTGTCCTTCCAGGTCCCTGGAAACAAGGACTTTGACAGTGAAAGAAACTGACACACTCTCCCTACCTACAGTTTTCTGTCCCTAGAAAAAATGTTTTTTTTAAGCACAATTTAGCACAAGGAGAATTACCTCACTGTCCTTCCAGGTCCCTGGAAACAAGGACTTTGACAGTGAAAGAAACTGACACACTCTCCCTACCTACAGTTTTCTGTCCCTAGAAAAAATGTTTTTTTTAAGCACAATTTAGCACAAGGAGAATTACCTCACTGTCCTTCCAGGTCCCTGGAAACAAGGACTTTGACAGTGAAAGAAACTGACACACTCTCCCTACCTACAGTTTTCTGTCCCTAGAAAAAATGTTTTTTTTAAGCACAATATAGCACAAGGAGAATTCACTCACTGTCCTTCCAGGTCCCTGGAAACAAGGACTTTGACAGTGAAAGAAACTGACACACTCTCCCTACCTACAGTTTTCTGTCCCTAGAAAAAATGTTTTTTTTAAGCACAATATAGCACAAGCACAAAACACACTGACACTCTCCCTACCTATCCTTCTCTTTCCCTAAACTAAAGGAATCCAGGTTAAGCAAGAAAGAAATAAAAGTCACTGTCCCTGCCTATGCTGCTCTATCCCTGCTCCGGAACACACTACACTAGGCCGCCGTGCTGGCGGCCTTTTATAGTGTGGGGCGTGTACTAAACCCCCTCAGCAATAATTGGCCACAGGCATCCTGCCTGTGGCCAATCATTGCTCTCCTCGCTGCCGGCGCTGTGATTGGCCAAGCATGCGGGGTCACAGTGCATGCTTGGCCAATCACAGCGCCTGGATGACACTGCGATGGCGTAGTGCATTGTGGGCCGTTCGCGTCACTCGAATTTGGCGCGAACGGCCCAAATCGTTCGATCTTCGTCGAACGATCGAACAGCCGATGTTCGAGTCGAACGTATGTTCGACTCGAACACGAAGCTCATCCCTAGCCACCACTAATGAATATATGATAATTACCTATTTTACAGCTGCTCCTCTGCAGAATGGTAGCCGTGGCGACTACCAAAATGATCAAGTGAAAAATTATTGAAATAAATAATAAGAGTGCGCTAATTATACTTACAAAATATATAATCACATCTATTTAAGTGATAAATTATGAATATAAAAAATATCCCTATCAAAGGTATCTCAAAAGGAGTACCTCACATACACCCTTGATGAGCATCGATATTGATATAAAGATATATTAGTAAATGCTTAATTAATAATGGTGTTTGATTCCAAAACCCAAAATAATTCAAAAAAATATATATATATATATAAAATATTATATAAATGTGAGTCCCAATTTAAATGCAATCAAAGAGTCCAATTTTTCCAAAGAAGTCTCTAAAGAAAATTCCAACAAAATACAAATATTAAATCAAAAAATATTGCTTGAATGTCGGTTAATCGTGAAACAAAAAATCTTCATAATTGACGTGTTAGTCCTCCACCAAACAGTATATTTCACCCAAAGTGCTCAGACAAAGGATGCGCTTACCAGATTTTGTTAACCACTTTAATAAAAAGATGGTCCTTAGAGCTTGTGCAGGATTGTGCCTGCAAGCACATCGACAATCAAACACAGGAAAAAATTCAGACCTCTCTTGTCAGGCATAGAGACAGGATATGTGAATAGAAACAGGAAGCTTCATAGCGTAATACAGTTTATTAAAAAATATAAAAAACAAAATGTGCCAAATGGCCTCTTACTTTAAAAGTGCCTTTCCCGGCACTAGGATTGTGAGCTTGTCTGTATAGAAACTCCCCCGCTGCTTCCTCCGAGGTGACGTGCTTGGTGTTCACAGATCAATTCAACCTCTAAGTGCCGGGATGACAACAGAAAATCACGTGACCAGGTACCGCCGCCGACGTACGTTTCGTTGGTTTACGTCTTCAGGGGGCGTGTGTATATGTGGCAGTTAAAGCCCACTCTCTTTGTCACTGCACATATGAGTTATGTGGGTGTCAAGAAGTTCATGTGCAATGAGAAATCATATCACCACAGAGTGGAACTGTGGATATGAAAATGGAGAAAACAATGCCACGTCCCGATAAATCAAGTTTAAAAATTAAATGGGCAGATGATGGACTTTGTAGGCGTAATACAGTTAAAAAATGTATATTTATTGAGGGAGAAAAATACAAGTCATTAAAAAACATAGATAACAATTATGGCCATCAATTAGGGAAGAAGCGTTTTCTCCTAATAACGTGCAACATGTCGAGCTGAGCTTTCTATGTCACATTGTCTTCCATAAATACGTGGATATATATATTCCTAGTAGGAAGTGACCTTGGTGTCCTCCTCTTATTACACTGTATTTTTCCTTGGTCATAGGTGGTGTGTATATGGAATATTGTGTTCTCAGGCCCCTTTTAGAAATGCCCATAATTGTTATCTATGTTTTTTAATGACTTGTATGTTTCTCCCTCAATAAATATACATTTTTTAACTGTATTATGCCTACAAAGTCCATCATCTGCCTATTTAAAGAAGTTATGTGCATCAATATTATGGCATCAAATATTAGTATTCCCTGGGTTCTCCTATCCTCAGCTCTATGGGCTGTCCAAGGCATGGTTGTGTGTTCCACTACACAGCTAGAAAGATAGGACCCTTGGAATGGATACTGGTCCTCACTAGAAATGGAAGCCCACAGCTCTAATATACTGTTATGTAGCACATAGTGACTTTTTAATGGGGGTTCTCTCCATAGATATGTGCTAATATCTGCTAGTACCTGTAGCCTAAGATAAGAAAGAATGTCTGCACATCGGGTGGATTCCAGATGTCGTTTATTGGATACACCGTGATAACACCTAAGGACACCAACACACAGTCTCGGTAGACGCGATTCACACAGTACAACTGTGCTTAATCAGGGAGTTCCTTTCATTCTGATCTAGCACCTGTAGACTAAACTGACAATACCTGTAAATCCACAGATTCCCCCATCCATGCTAAACACAAATCTCCTGCTGCAGGCTATTTTTTCTTTGACAGCTGGTTCCTGTGGCTGTCAGAATATTCAAACAGTGACTGAAGCTGATTGGCTGCAGTCAGTGTTTGTCTGACTTCTTTTCCAAGAGTCCTTTAATTTCTCAATTACTGTTTTTCAAGCCATGGTGGGGCCACCCACTGCTTGAATTTCATTCAATTCCCATGAATTGTCTGAAATTTGAACTGTGTATGGCCAGCTTAATCCAATCACCTCTTCAACTGCCTCATATTTAAAAGATAAAGTTTACTAATTTTCCAGACTACAGAATAGTGTGATATCATTGCAGAAGCCAAATTCCGATTCAATGTTTACAGTGGTTCTGCATGTGAGTGGGTGGCAGCTCAAGCACAGATAGTTCTGTTTTGACTGCTTTACTTTTAAAGGTAAATTTGGCTCACAGTAATAATTATATCCGTTCTGGTTAATGACTTTTATTGTGGTAATAAGGTACAGTGCTAAATAGTCATCTAAAAATCCTAATGAAAGGAAATATAGTACATTAATAAACCCAATGTGAATGGAGAAATATAATATGGTGTAAACCAAAGAAGCAATTATATATATGTATATAACAAAATGAATGGATGTGACAAATATCGTTAGAATAAACCAAAAGTGTCAAGAAACTCAGTGACTAAAAAAAATTAGTGAATATATATATATGAACCAACATCACATGTATACCTCAAAATGCAGCTGGCATATAAACAAAAACAATTTTTTAAAAATAATATAAAATGATTCCCAACTGTGAAGAAAGGAAAAATTAGGTATATAAATGAATAGATATAGTCCCAAAGTAGCAAGTTGTTAGTGAATTAATTGACCAGACTGTGTGCACTGCACAGAGAGAACCCAAAACGTATGTAAAGTGAAATATAAAGATGTTTATTAAAGGGGTTGTAAAGGTTAGTTTTTTTTTTTCTAAATAGGTTCCTTTAAGCTAGTGCATTGTTGGTTTACTTACCTTTTCCTTAGATTTCCCTTCTAAATGTTTTTTTTCTTTGTCTGAATTTCTCACTTCCTGTTACTCCTCACTAAACTTCACACCATCATCCGAGTGGTGTGGAGTCATCCAGAACAGCTTACTGAGGAGGAACAGGAAGTGAGAAATTCAGACAAAGAAAACAAAGAAAAAAAACATTTAGAAGGTAAATCAAAGGAAAAGGTAAGTGAACCAACAATGCACTAGCTTAAAGGAACCTATTTAGAAAATAAAAAACGAACCTTTACAACCCCTTTAAGATAGGTGATATAAATAAATACAAACAGTGCAAAACCAACCAAACAACCCACAAACAACAAATAATATATACAGCAAAGGGCAGTACCAGAATCTTGAACGAAAGCCAGGCTAGGGTCATACACAGCAGATCAGGAGATTGACAAAGGGGTGTTCCAGAAGCATAAACGTAGCCAGGCCAAGGTCATACATGGGGAGTCAGCAGATTGGGACAGGGAACAAACAAGACAGGGAGAGGACGGATGGATAGGCTCAGGATGGGGCTCAGATCAGGTCAGGTCAGGTGATGTGATGTAAGGTACAGGCTCAAGGTCCAAATACAGGCAGCGAGGTCAGGGCTCAAGGAGAGAGATACCAAGGTGAGCATGTAAGGGCTCGCCGGGTATTTATAGGACTGCAATGATTGTCTTGACGTGACAGCTGAGCGGAGGAAGTGCTGCCTGCCCCACACTGCCGGAATACACCCGCTGGTGGACGCCGGTACTACGGACCATGGATCAGGCATTACCACCAGCAGGTGAGATCCTCTATCAAAGATACTGGCTGCAAGAGGACACCTGCTGGTGGACACTAGTACTGCAATCCATAGGACCAACAGTGCCATCAGCAGGTGAAGTCTTTCCTGACACAAGTGAAAAATGGTTAGGTGCTGATGGATAAATCCTGGATGTTAGAGGTTAATCCTAAAACCGGTCAGTCCTTATAAGGATTATTCCATAATGGTGCAAGGAAAGGGAGACTTGTGACAAAAAAACCTTCATCCACTAGTGAGGCACCCGAGAGATAGTAATGCAGTCAGTCTCCTTACCCTAAAGATATGACCGCTATCACGGCGGTCACTCCATACCGCATATTTTAAACTACATTCCTGTAAGTGCAATACTTTTTTGGCAATTACATTTTGTATACAGTATTACGCTATGGAGTTCTTTTTGTTTATATTTTCCTGAGACACCAGATACCGCTTACATCTCTGTCACCCGGCTACCAACAGTGGGTCTATAGGGAGACCTTAAATCCCTGTGTCTGGAGTGACCGCCGTGATAGCGGTCATATCTTTAGGGTAAGGAGACTACATTACTATCTCTCGGGTGCCTCACTGGTGGATGAAGGTTTTCTTGTCACAAGTCTCCCTTTCCTTGCACCATTATGGAATAATCCTTATAAGGACTGACCGGTTTTAGGATTAACCTCTAACATCCAGGATTTATCCGTCAGCACCTAACCATTTTTCACTTGCTACTTTGGGACTATATTTATTCATTTATATACGGTACCTAATTTTTCCTAATTTTTCCTTTCTTCACAGTTGGGAATCATTTTATATTATTTTTAAAAAATTGTTTTTGATTATATGCCAGCTGCATTTTGAGATATACATGTGATGCTGGTTCATATATATATATATTCACTAATTTTTTTAGTCACTGAGTTTCTTGATACTTTTGGTTTATTCTAACGGTATTTGTCGCATCCATTCATTTTGTTATATACATATATATATCATTGCTTCTTTGGTTTACACCATATTATATTTCTCTATTCACATTGGGTTTATTAATGTACCATTTACCATTGGTACCATGTACCAAGTTTTGAATCTAAATGTTTGGTACTGGCAGCTATCTTCACTTACAATTATTGTGTTTTTTTTTTTTTTTTTTATTATTTTCCTTTTCATCAATTTTCTAGCGCAGTGTTTCCTCTTTTGGTTTTTAAATGAATGACTTTTATTGCTTTAGAGACACTTATACCAGCTGACACTGGACTAAGCGATATAATACAAATGCATCCCCGCTGTTAAATTTATCTTGTGTCTCCTTCCAGCTTAATTTGCTCCACAGCCTATAAGTTAAAAGTGTTAGTTTAGGCACTTTTATATTGTTTGAAGATAAATGGTATAAGATTCAATTCCCCTTTAAGCATCATTACTTTCCCTTGGGCATGTCTCCATTTGTACAAGCGTTACTGGGAAATAATGGTCTTATGTTATAGATTTCTAGGACAATAAAAGATGATTACTGTAATTTATTTATATTGCAGGTTCTTGTGTTCTTTTTTTAGGTCATATCAGATGTATGGTTGTTGTTCATAGGTTTAGTACAAATCCTTGTCTGTATCAGCCGTTTTCTCAGTAGTAAAGTAGTAGGTAAGGGTAAACTAATCTGGAATATGCCAAAACATCTTAAGAAACCCTATGGATACTAGACACTATAGGAATAAGACAGCTAACGTTTTCTGTATTATCCTTTCGCAGGGCTTTTTTTCTCAAACAATAGGTGCTGGAACTTAACCACAACCCCAGGGCCGATCCTAGGGTCACAGACGCCTGGGTGCAGAAATATTTCTGGCGCCCCCCCACATGGGCGTGGTCATCTTACAAACTCCTCCTCTTTACACATGTTTCTATGGCAACGACTCAAACACAAAGATGCTGCTCTAAGAAGTCTTTGTTTCCCTGGGATCCTCCCATGACCTTTAAACAATAAAGAAAATACAGGAAGAGCATACACTAATGAGACCTGGAGGGGAGTCTCTCTGATGCACACAGAGAGGGCTTCTGTTAGAGATTCTGTTAGAAAGAGCCCCCAGACATAGTACAGGAGATGGTCAGAGACTGCAGACATGATACAGAAGATGGTCCGAGACTGCAGACGTGATACAGGAGATGGTCAGAGACTGCAGACATGTTACAAGAGACAGTCAGAGAGTGTAGACATATTACAGAAGACAGTCAGAGAGTGCAGACATATTACAGGAGATGGTCAGAGACTGCAGACATATTACAGGAGATGGTCAGAGACTACAGACATAGCACAGGAGATGGTCAGAGACTGCAGATATAATACAGGAGATGGTCAGAGACTGCAGACATAGCTCAGGAGATGGTAAGAGACTGCAGACATAGCACAGGAGATGGTCAGAGACTGCAGACATAGCACAGGAGATGGTCAGAGACTGCAGACATAGCACAGGAGATGGTCACAGACTGCAGATATAATACAGGAGATGGTCAGAGACTGCAGACATACTACTGGAGATAATGGCTGATCGACCCTCTCACCTGACCCAGCGATACAGCAACAATGGTTCCTCTGATCAGGAGTCAGCTCACTCTGAATTGCCCGTGGCGACTCCGCTGGGTAGAGTCCAGATCTGTATTCTGGCAATGACCTTTCCTTTCTCAGCCAGGGATGGCACCAGGCTGTGTTGCTTTCACTCTGGTGGCGCAGGGCAGCGGGGTTCTCTCTCTGATGGTGTTCTCTTAGCACTGTCCTCTCCCTCTGGAGTCCTGGGTGTACATCCCTGAAAGCTTTTCCGGGCTCCTGGCTCTCTCTCTCTCCTATTCAGCTGGGCATGCTGTGTGGACTGCAGTTTCCATGTTACAGTAGGGCTGCCAGTCCTAGGGACTATATGTCCCACAATCCTCTTCTCTGCTCATTTTTTTATTCTATCTCTTCCCTGGCCGATATGCTGTGCTGGCAAGCGCTGCTCACTAGTACAGCAGCGTGAGGAGAAGGGAGAGGGAGGGGGGAGAGGGAGGGGGAAAGAAGAGCCCGCGGCTGCAGTGACATCACTAGGGTTGGTGTCACCCCCCTCCACCAACTATAGTCGCCCCCTCAGTACAGACCCCCCTCCACTAAGTATAGACCCCCTCCGTCAGTGCAGACTCCCCACTAAGTATAAACCCCTCCCTCAGTACAGACCCCCCTCCATTAGTACAGACCCCCCCAGGACAAACACCCCCCTCTATTAGTACAGACCCCCAGGACAAACCACCCCCCCTCCATTAGTACAGACCCACCTCAGGACAAACCACCCCCCCACCATTAGTGCAGACCCCCTCAGGACAAACCACCCCCCTCAATTAGTACAGACCCCCCTTAGGACAAACCACCACCCCTCCATTAGTACAGACCCCCCAGACAAACCACCCCCCCTCCATTAGTACAGACCCCCCGGAAAAACCACCCACCCATTAGTACAGACCCCCCAGGAAAAACCACCCCCCCTCCATTAGTACAGACCCTCCAGGAAAAACCACCCCCCTCCATTAGTACAGACCCCCCTCAGGACAAACCACCCCCCCTCTATTAGTAGAGACCCCCACAAACCACCCACCCATTAGTACAGACCCCCCTCAGGACAAACCACCCCCCTCCATTAGTAGAGACCCCCCCTTCCATTAGTACAAACCCCCCAGACAAACCACCCTCCTCCATTTGTACAGACTCCCCCCGACAAACCACCCCCCTCCATTAGTACAGACCCCCCCACAAACCACCCCCCATTAGTACAGACCCCCCCACAAACCATCCACCTCCATTAGTACAGACCCCCCACAAACCACCACCCCTCTCCATTAGTACAGACCCCCTATAAACCACTCCCCTCTATTAGTACAGACCACCCCACAAACCACCCCCCCTCCATTAGAACAGACCCCCTTCATTAGTACAGACCCAGCACAAAACACCCCCTCCATTAGTACAGACCCCCCTCCATTAGTACAGACCCACCACAAACCACCCCCTCCATTAGTACAGACCCCCCTCTATTAGTACAGACCCCCCTCCATTAGTACAGACCCCCCTCCATTAGTACAGACCCACCACAAACCACCCCCCTCCATTAGTACAGACCCCCTCCATTAGAACAGACCCCCCTCCATTAGAACAGACCCCCTCCTTCATTAGTACAGACCCACCACAAACCACCCCCTCCATTAAAATAGACCCCCCTCCATTAGTACAGACCCCCCCTCCATTAGTACAGACCCCCCTTCATTAGAACAGACCCACCACAAACCACCCCCTCCATTAGAACAGACCCCCCTCTATTAGAACCGCCCCCCCCCATTAGAACAGACCCCCCTCCATTAGAACAGACCACCCCCCTCCATTAGAACAGTACCCCCTCGGGACAAACCCCACCCGGGCGGCAGCTGGAGAGGATAGTGTGCAGCCGCGCAGCCCGGGTGAAAAAGATCATGACAGAGGAGGAGAAGCACAAATGATGGGCACGGCACGGACTGCCCCGCCCCCCAACGACGTCAAAGCGCGGGTCTCTCTCCGAACAGAGACAGCCGCTCGATCTCCTCTGACAGGAGGATGGAGGGGGCGGACTAGGGCAGGAAACAAAGCAGCGGCGCCGCGGCAGTGACAGGCGGAGAGAGCGGCCTTGCCTCGGACACCAACAAGGAGAGGAGGAGGGAGGGGAGCACTCTGGCGCTTGAGCGCCCCCACCTCTGTGGCGCCTGGGTGAACTGCACCCCGGGCACCCGCCAAGGATCGGCCCTGCACAACCCCACAAAATCCCTCCCCCACACACACCCTCCAAATCACATCACATAATGGGTGTGGTCAGTCAAATTTCACGAATAGTAAGAGGGTCTTAAAGGGGCATTAAATACCAGGATTGCCTTACATACAGAGTACAGAGCTGTCACTTGTAAACACAGAAACCAGACTTATGTGTTTACAAGTGATTGTAGTGAGCAAGCACCAAAGGGTCTGAGACAGAGGTGGTGGAACTCAGTTCCACCAATTTCCCCCTGAAAAAAAGCCCTGATCCTTTAGGGAAACCTATCTCTTTTGCATGTAAAGATAAACCTGCATTGAGTGAAATAGCCCACCTTCCTGCAGAAAATCGTAGGTGCTTGGCTGTCATGTTGATTCCAATGGTTTATTCGCTTTCTAAATCATTGATCTAGAACCTGTACAATATGCAACAAATCAAATCAGGACAAGGGATGAACTTAAGCTTCGGTCTGAACACAACATTTTTGTTAAGGGTGTTGGTGGGTGCACGCTCACTGAGTCTTTAACAACCAGTAACATGACTGGCCCTATTCATTTACATGAACGGAAATCCCCAGCCATGTAAACAAAGTAGCTGGGGTTAGTATATAAAAAAAAAGTGGCATGTGGGTTCCCCCATAATATAATTAATATGATTCTACCAGGCTCTTCAGGTCTTATATGGATTTTAAGGGGGAACCACAAGAAAAAATTAAAAGAAAAGGGAATAAGGTCCCTCCCAAAATCCATACAATTCTGTTCCCCTTACACATTTGCATAGGGGCAGTATCTAGGAGCCCCCTTATTGTCAAAGGGGCATCCAAATTCTGATAAACTCCCTACCTGAAGACCCCCACAACCACCAAGTTGTGGTGGAAGAGCCCCTTGTCCTCATCAACATAGGGGTGAGATGATTTCCCGGGGGAAGGGACTGTCATGACCCCCCCCATGTCGATGGCATATTGGTATGTTTCAGGAGGGAGGTGTATGCTTACCCCCTCCCCCCCCCACTCTGTTGGCCTGCTAAAATGGTCATAGAAGAGAATGGAGGGGACCTTGTGCTATTTTTCTGGGGGGTTTGCCCCTTAAATTTATGCTAGACCTGAAGGGATGAATTGGCATGAATTGGCATGAATTGGGGAGGCAAAAAAAATAAAAAAGGCATGAATTGGGGAGGAAACTCATAATATTTGTTTGTGTGGGGGTCCCTCATTAACATCTACACAGGCCATCATCTAAAAAATGGGTCTGGTATGGATGAATAGAATCTCTGGCTTCTTTGTTTATAAACAGAATAAAACGCCCTGCAACTGTCTTTTTTCCAGCAATTTAAACACACTTTTTTCTTTGTTAGGCCTGGTTCACATCTATGCGGGTGGTTGCAGATACAGGAATCACAGTGATTTCCATACCAGCAACCACCTGTAGTCAAAATGCATCTAAAAACCCAGCATGTTTGCAGGTGCAGGAACCGCAGGGAAAACACAAAAGGACCATGTGATTTCCCAGCCGCTGCATTTTTAGAATGGTGCAGGAACCTTTTCCCTGTGGGAAACACAGGCATTGCAGCTCATTCAAATGATGAAGATGTGAACCAGGCCTACATGTCAGTTTTACTGTAGTGGAAAATGTACAAGCAGGGTAAGGGGAATCCCCCAAGCATATTACTTAATGGAGTTTTTCATTTTTAAGGTTTCACTTTAAGCATTACTAAAAGCACTGCTAAACAGATTTTTTTTACTTTGGTACATGTTGCCCATTGCAGTACTCAGCCCTCCATGCCATTTGTTTGACAATCCTTTGTCTATTAGCCTACAAAAAGAGCAGAACTGTTTTTTAACTTTCAGCTTCCATTGACGGGGTTTGGGTTTGGCACCTGAACTTTAGTCATGTTCAGCAAACCCTGGGGGGGTCGGCACTAAGGAGTTAGGCTGGGAGGGGGTGTCTGTACTGGGAAGTGTCTGTTCTGAAGGGTTATGCCGCATACACACGACCGTTTTTCACGACGTTAAAAATGCAATTTTTTAAATTGGGCATTAAAAACGATCGTGTGTATGCTCCAGAGCATTTTTAACTAGCGTTCGTAATGGAGAAAGCACATTCGTCACGCTGTAACGGACTGAAAAGCACGAGGCTGAAAAGAGCGAATCGCCGCTCAACAAACTTTACTAACATGAAGGGTGGCGCCATTCGAACGGCACTTCCCCTTTATAGTGCTGTCGTATGTGTTCTACGTCACTGCGCTTTGCTCGAGCGTTTTTTTTCATGAACGTGTGTATGCAAGACAGGCTTGAGAGGAAACAAGAAAAATCACGTCGAGAAAAACGTTGTTTTTTAAAATGACATTAAAAACATACGTGTGTACGCGGCATTAGACTTGAAGAGGGGGGGGGGGGGACTAGGCGGTATCTGTACTGAGAGGTTAAGCTGGAAAGGTCTGTAAGGGTTAGTCTGGTTGAAGGGGTCTGCTCTGTCTTGAGGGGTAAGGATTGGAGTTGGGGGTCTGTACTGAGGGGTTAGGCTGGAAGGGGGGACTGCACTGAAGGGGTTTGCACTGATTGGTTAGGCGTGAATGGGGGTCTTTACTGAGGGGTTAAGCTGGGAGGGGGGTCTGTATTGAGGATGGGAGGGGGCTGTACAGGGGAAGGTCTGTACTGAAGGGAAGGTGTGCTGAAGGGTTAGGTTGGGAGTGGGATCCGTACTGAAGGGTTAGGCTAGAAGGGGGTCTGTAATGCTGTAATGCAGGAGGTCTGTACCAATTTGGCGCCAGTTCGGGCCGGCCGTGCATCAGTGCGCATTCGTGGGCACAGCTGTGTGCCAGTGCTCATTTGTGCTCACACCTAAGCCTCGTACACACGACCAAGTTTCTCGGCAAGAACCAGCAAGAAACTTGCTGGCAAAGCTTTCTTGCCGAGTAAATCGGTCGTGTTTACGCGGCTATCAGGTTGTTCGTCAAGAAAACCGGCAAGAATCTCGACGAGAAAAATAGAGAACCTGCTCTGTATTTTCTCATCGAGATTCTCGTCAGCATGTTTCTCAACGAGAAAAGTGTGTGTGTGTACACTTACCTTTCGCCGTGGAAACCCACGCATGCTCAAAATGACTTTGACGCATGCGCGGTAGCTTCCTAGGCATAGGTAGGGTGTAGCAAGATGGCGGCGACGGCATCGAATGTGACGAGCGCACGCTCGCCATAGTCGATGACGTCACCACGTTCGCTCCATTCAAAGAACCGCGGGTTCTTTGAATGGATAGTGTGTACACTCAGCCGGGACAAGTTTCTTGTCCAAGAATCTCGTCAAGAAGATTCTCGGCCGTGTGTACGAGGCTTTAGGGTTGCCACCTCATCCATTTAAAACCAAACACATATGAATTACACAGGTTCTGGGGCTAATTTAATGCAGATAAGGCACTGAGTTTAATTACCACTGTAGCGGGGTGTTCAATTTAAGGGAAGTGTCTGAGTGGTAACCAGGCTCAGACACATTAAATTGATAGGGTTCATGGACCAATTTTTGTTCTCAGGGTTTAATGCTTGTGATGTGTTCCCTGTGGCCGGAGGGTGGCGCTGCCATTCTGGGCCAGGGTTGAATCGCGGGCGCAGTGCTGTGCCTTTTGTGTCCCCTCTCGGCAGCCGTACAGTAGAGCGGGGAACCTGCTGTGCATGCCGGGAGAGGATATAAAAGGGGCGGACATCTTCTGATTTCTTTCTTTCTGTTTTTTCGTCCATCCACACCCAGGCACCTTCAGCCTGGGTGTGTGAGAGTGTGGTTTGTCATCTCCGGGTGCCCTAGGTCCGGAGGCCTTGTTCCGGTTCCACCTCAGGCACCTTTAGCCTGGGGTGAGCTACTATCTCACCGCTCCTGTTCGCCTGGGCATGGAGGCCCAGGAGTTGTGGTGACGGCCTGGAGCCCAGCAGCCTTCGGCTGGGGTCTGCAGGGGATCGAGGAGTCCAGGGTGCCACCTTGCGAGGAGATCCGCACCCTAAGAGAAGGGAGGATCCTGTTCCGAAGGACCGGTGCTGGGGACACGATGAGGGAAGGGGTCTGTTGACTCTCTGGGGGGATGTCTTCTCCCTAAAAGGGGCTATGTCCTAGGAAGGAAATTCATATTCACCAGGTCAGTGGCAGTGACCATATTCACCAGGTCAGTTGCAGTGACCCTATTCACCAGGTCATTGGCAGTAACCCTGTTCGCCAGGTCAGTGGCAGTGACCTTATCCACCAGGTCTGTGGCAGAGACCAACCTCATGGTCTGTGGCAGAGACCATGCGCCAAAACTGTTTGAGAATCTGAACAGTCCTAAAAGTTTGAGCTACGTTTGTGCCTGGACCTCCTCCACACCTTAAAGCTGTCCTGTGTCTTTATTCCAACCTTTCGTTCATCCAAGAGAAAAATGTGTTGTGCAAGTGGAAAATAAAGATTGAGTTGGACTTTCAGCTGGTGTGGACATTTACGTTCCTGGGGAAGTCAAGGACTTGCATCTACACACTGTGGAGGTGAGAATCATTCTCGGGAGGACTTTATGCCCTGGCTGCAGACAAGGCCCAAAAACAACACCGCCTAACCTCTTCACACGGGAGGGTACGGGCTTGTGTTGCGGTGTGCCCCTTTCTCCTAGGAGGAGCCAAAACAGATAAGGAGAAGGGGGTTTGTGCGCTACACCACATTTATGAGCCACTGAACCTGTATAATTGATTTGTGTTCAGTTTTAAAGGGATGAGGCAGCAACCCTACTCACACCTGTGTGCCAGGGCGCAATCCTTCAGCCATGTAAGATACTGGCAGGAGTGCCAGGTCTTCGTGAGCATCTGCTGCGGATAGAGTGACTCCTGACAGCCAGGCCCGGACTGGCCATAGGGCATACCGGGTAAATGCCCGGTGGATCGCGGCGGCCCACGGGCCGCCAGTGGCCCGCGACGGCCCGCGGGCCGCTGGACAGAATGTCACATCTTCCCCATCATCTCCAATGTCTCCAGAGGTAGCCGGAGTTGGTGGGCGGAGCTGGGGGTGTGGCTGCCCCTCCACTCCTCCCACAGACTCGTTCACTCTGGCTGATCCCACAGCTGAAGGAGAAAGAAAGAGGACATCTCCAGGCATGCTGTAAGTTACTGCACTGCTGCACATGTCACTACATAGAGTCCTAACCTGGCACCATACCACCCCAGCGTGCCACCGCAACCTGCCTTATGCCACCGCAACCTGCCTTATGCCACCGCAACCTGCCCTATACCACCCCAGTCTGCCCTATGCCACCGCAACCTGCCCTATGCCACTACAAACTGCTCTATATCACCCCAACCTGCCCTATGCCACCGCAACCTGCTCTATGCCACCACACCCTGCCCTATATCACCCCAACCTGCCCTATGCCACCCAGCCTGCCATATACCACTGCAAACTGCCCTATGCCACCCCAGCCTGCCCTATATCACCGCAACCTGCCCTATATTACCCCAACCTGCCCCATATCGCCCCAGCCGGCCCAATACTACCCTATACTTTAATTTACAGGGCTCATTTGGGGGTGCACCTCGTGACTGTGCGCTGCCTGCAGGGCACTGGGCAGGATAGACAGGAGGGGGTGACACCATGTTTTGCCGCACCAGATGACACCAACCCTAGTGACGCCACTGCCCCAGTGCACTCTCAGCTGCAAGTCGGAGCCGCACTCGAGTGACAGTGACACCCGTCGGCACAGGATTATCTGAGCTGGACCTGCAACGATCCCCTTCTCTCCGGCAAGGTGGCCGCGGCACTGATGATCTGATCAGTCTCTGCTCGAATGTCTCACACAGCCGAGCAGAGTGAAGCCGCCTCCACCACATGTCCACACAGGGGGAGGGGACCCAACATGCAGTCCCACGCTGATCTGAGGTACATTATGGGTCTGAAGGGGGGTCTGTATTGTAGGGGGGTTTCTGTATTGTAGGGGTGGTCTGAAATGTAGGGAGGTTCTGTATTGTAGGGGGGGGGTTCTGTATTGTAGGGGGGTCTGTAATGTAGGGGGGGTTCTGTATTGTAGGGTGGTCTGAAATGTAGGGGTTCTGTATTGTAGGGGGGTCTGAAATGTAGGGGGGTTCTGTATTGTAGGGGGGTCTGTAATGTTGGGGGGTTCTGTATTGTAGGAGGGATCTGAAATGTAGGTGGGTTCTGTATTGTAGGGGGGTCTGAAATGTAGGTGGGTTCTGTATTGTAGGGGGGTCTGTATTGTAGGGGGGTTCTGTATTGTAGGGGGGTCTGTAATGTAGGGGGGTCTGTATTGTAGGGGGGTTCTGTATTGTAGGGGGTCTGTAATGTAGGGGGGTTCTGTATTGAAGGGGTTCTAAAATGTAGGGGGGTTCTGTATTGTAGGGAGGTCGGAAATGTAGGGGGGTTCTGTATTGTAGGGGGGTCTGAAATGTAGGGGGGTCTGAAATGTAGGGGGGGTCTGTAATGTAGGGGGTCTGAAATGTAGGGGGGTTCTGTATTTTAGGGGGGTCTGAAATGTAGGGGGGTCTGTATTGTAGGGGGTCTGTATTGTAGCGGGGTCTGTAATGTAGGGGGGTCTGTATTGTAGGGGGGGTCTGTATTGTAGAGGGGGGTCTGTTTTGTAGAGGGGGTCTGTAATGTAGGGGGGTCTGTACTGTAGGTAGGGGGTCTGTACTGTAGGGAGGGGGTCTGTAATGTAGGGGGGTCTGTAATGTAGGGGGGTCTGTATTGTAGAGGGGGTCTGTACTGTAGGGGGGTCTGCACTGTAGGGAGGGGGTCTGCACTGTAGGGAGGGGGTCTGTACTGTAGGGAGGTCTGTGTAACATGCAGGGGGTCCAGAACTGTTGGGAGGTGTCTGTGAAACAAACTGTGGGGGGTTGTGTAATGTAAAGGGGTCCAGAGGTGCAGGGTGCTGTGTAATGTAAAGGGGTCCAGAGGTGCAGGGTGCTGTGTAATGTAAAGGGGTCCAGAGGTGCAGGGTGCTGTGCAATGTAAAGGGGCCCAGAGGTGCAGGGTGCTGTGTAATGTACAGGGGTCCAGAGGTGCAGGGTGCTGTGTAATGTAAAGGGGCCCAGAGGTGCAGGGTGCTGTGTAATGTACATGGGTCCAGAGGTGCAGGGTGCTGTGTAATGTAAAGAGGCCCAGAGGTGCAGGGTGCTGTGTAATGTACAGGGGTCCAGAGTGCAGGGTGCTGTGTAATGTAAAGAGGCCCAGAGGTGCAAGGTGCTGTGTAATGTACAGGGGTCCAGAGGTGCAGGGTGCTGTGTAATGTACAGGGGTCCAGAGGTGCAGGGTGCTGTGTAATGTAAAGAGGCCCAGAGGTGCAAGGTGCTGTGTAATGTAAAGGGGTCCAGAGGTGCAGGGTGCTGTGTAATGTAAAGGGGTCCAGAGGTGCAGGGTGCTGTGTAATGTAAAGGGGTCCAGAGGTGCAGGGTGCTGTGTAATGTAAAGGGGTCCAGAGGTGCAGGGTGCTGTGCAATGTAAAGGGGCCCAGAGGTGCAGGGTGCTGTGTAATGTACAGGGGTCCAGAGGTGCAGGGTGCTGTGTAATGTAAAGGGGCCCAGAGGTGCAGGGTGCTGTGTAATGTACACGGGTCCAGAGGTGCAGGGTGCTGTGTAATGTAAAGAGGCCCAGAGGTGCAGGGTGCTGTGTAATGTACAGGGGTCCAGAGGTGCAGGGTGCTGTGTAATGTAAAGAGGCCCAGAGGTGCAAGGTGCTGTGTAATGTACAGGGGTCCAGAGGTGCAGGGTGCTGTGTAATGTACAGGGGTCCAGAGGTGCAGGGTGCTGTGTAATGTAAAGAGGCCCAGAGGTGCAAGGTGCTGTGTAATGTACAGGGGTCCAGAGGTGCAGGGGGCTGTGTAATGTAAAGGGGCCCAGAGGTGCAGGGTGCTGTGTAATGTACAGGGGTCCAGAGGTGCAGGGTGCTGTGTAATGTAAAGGGGCCCAGAGGTGCATGGTGCTGTGTAATGTAAAAGGGTTCAGAGGTGTGGTGCTATGTAATGTAAAGGGGTCCAGGGTGCTGTGTAATGTAAAGGGGTCCAGAGGTACAAGGTGCTGGAACCCCACATCCCATCATTAACCACCGGGCCTGCTGAGAGCTGTATATGTTTTAGAACTGAAAAGGACACAAATACAAATTCCTTTGTCAGGTAAAACAGCTCCCATATATGTATATTGTCTGTGATTTGTGATGTTAGTCTGGAGTTCAGCTTTAAAAGAAAGTACACAATAATCTAAGCTTTTCTTTGTATCAATTCATATTAGTGGCTTCCTAAAAATGTGTCATCTTAAATGTGTCTGCAAAATGGAAACACCTCTAAAAATGTTTTTCAATGTAATAGATTGACTGGAACTGAGCAGGCAAAGACAAGTCTACCCCATACTGTCTGGTTCTATGCTTTCCTGCTCTAGTTACTGGCGTTTATGTGGCATCTCACCATGGCTGAAAAAGCAAACAGGAAGAACAGAACCTGTGGGTGCAATCAGCAATCAGCGGAACAGAGAGGTTACTTGTTCAGGCTCTAGAGAGACAAAGCACATGTCAATGATTATTCCTTGATTTCCCACTTTATCTGTTGGAAAAGACATAATCCATTTTAATGCATTTTCACCCCAAGCTTATTCATGTGTATGTATATCATTGTGTTTACAAGAAGAGCACAATGCAGATTGTAAAAGATCATTAAAGCTTAAGATGGTAGAGATGTAGGGTGATTTACTAAATAAAAGTAGGCTGTTCACTTTGCAAGGGAATTTTCCTTTAGCTTAGTAAATGTGGTAAAAATTCACTTTGCAAAGAATACCTAATCATGTGCAAGGAAAATTTAACAAACTATTTTTACTTGCTCGTGTTTGGATGATTGAAGCAATGCTTCACCTCATTCACTAAGCTAAGGGAAATGTCATTTGCAAGGTGAACAGCATTGTTTCCTTTAGTAAATCACCGTACAGCTCTACCCTCTTAGGTCTGGTTCACACCTATGCAGATTGCAGTTTGCATATTCCACGTGCATTTTGCATTTTTCAATACACATTTTTGATCTATTGAAGTCTATGGAATCAAAAACTAGAAAAAAAATCCCTGGCCCTTTCCATAAAATGCACAGATGTGAACTACGTCCATAAGAAACCATGTTAAATGGACTGGTGTGTTTCTGCAAAACCGAAAACGCACTAAAAAATGCATAAGTGTGAGCCAGGCCTTAGGCTCTATTCACACTAATGTTTTTTTCGGTGCATTTTGCATTTTGCAGAAATGCAGGGAAATTTTTTAACATGGGTTCCTATGGAACATGTTCACATCAATGCATTTTTGGGCCTCTGCGTTTTTGGAAAGTGTCAGGGACTTTTTTTTCCCACAAAATGCAGCGTTTTTCATGTAAGAGACTTCAATGGACCCGCATCCAAAACTCAAGTTGCGTTTTTTTTTTTTTTTTACACTGTATATAGCTGGTTGCTAAGGAGGGGGCCGGGAAGCCGGCCGTCACGTCCTTAACAACCGATGAGTCATCAGCTGTCAGTGGGCTTCCCGCTGAATGAAAAAAAAAAGAATTGCCGGCTAAAAAAAACAATTGAGGAAAAAAAAACAGAGTGGGGTCCCCCCCAGGTCCATACCAGGCCCTTGGGTCTATGGATTTGAAGGGCACCCCCCATGCATTTTTTTTTTAAATGGTGTGGGGTCCACCACAAAATCCATACCAGACCCTTATCCGAGCATGCAGCCCGGAAGGTCAGGAAAGTGCCCTCCCTCCTGAACCATACCAGGCCGCATGCCCTCAATATGGGGGGATGGGTGCTTTGGGGCAGGGGGGCTCTGCGCCCCCACCCAAAGCACCTTGCCCCCATGTTGATGGGGACAAAGGCCTTTTCCAGACAACCCTTGCCCGGTGGTTGTCGGGGTCTGCAGGCGGAGGACTTATCGGAATCTGGAAGCCCCCTTTAACAAGGGGGCCCCAGATCCCGGCCCCCCTCTTTGTGAATGAGTATTGGGTACATTGTACCCATTCACTCAAAAAAATGTAGTGTAGTGTTAAAAAATACAGTAGACAGTTTTTTGACAAGTCCACCAAATTTTCCACCAACAAATGTGTGTTGTCGGATTATCCGATTGCGTGTACACAAGTCCTTCGGACAAAAAATCCAAAGTACAAACACGCATGCTCAGAAGCAATGCTAACCATAACACAACATTAGCAGAAGTCGCCCAAAGGGTGGTGCTAAAGAGCTGAAAAACACGTCGTTTTGTGTTTGTTGGCTGGCAATTCTTTGCCGTTTGTATGCAAGACAAGTTCATGGCCAACGCCCTTCGGACAAAAGTCCTACGCATTTTCCATGGAAAATCCGATCGTGTGTACCAGGCTTTAGACTACATTCAGACTGTTATGGTATTTCATGCGTCATTGTTCAGTGCAATACGGCAGCCTACTGCTTTTAAGGTAATACCTAGATTTTCAAAAGCATTTTATGCACACAAAGGGGGTATATCCTTTGTAGCTACTGCAGAATATTTTTAAACAGAATTTTTTGTGCCTGGAGTTCTGCTTTAAATAGCCATTAGTCGAAAGATTTTTGGATTTCCCATCACTTTTTCTCAGTGACAATGATCAACAAGAAAAATAGCTGGCCATAGACAGATTGAAATTCGAATTTAGATTTTTCTGTGTGCAGGCTGGTTGTACTGAAGTCAATCCATGGGTCAATGCCAGTACAGCCAGCCTGTTTTTTTCCTGCGATCATGGCAAGTGGCTGTAGCTGCCGGTAGTGATCATAGTATTCGGATGGTGGGGAAATCTCCCGCTGTCAGAATACAATAACGCAGCAGGAGGCATTCCCACATCAACACTGACTTTGTTGATGGGGGAATTAAGCAATATACTTTCCTTCAATCTGTGGTTGAAGGAGAGGAAATTGTATAATGTATAGCTTGCTTTAATCACCTTAGCACAGACCCAGACAATAAAAACATGTCCAAACTGCTCACCACTCGATCCAAAAATGCTAGATATGCTTTTAATAAACTTTTAGGGATACATTTATTATTATTATTATCTTCAGATATGAAAACCAATGATGGCTTTTTTCCACCTAAGCCTAACCAACCATAAAAGTATGTTAGGCATCATTCTCACCTGTGCAAGTGTGTCAATACAAGAATACATTTTTTTTTTTTACATTTTGATGTGTCGCCTTTAGGGCAGCCCATTCATTTCAAAGGGCTGCTCTATGTGCGAAAATCGCACAAAAGAAATGGGAGAAACTTTTTTTTTGTTTGTTTCTGATGCACCAAAAAGCATGGTACTTTGTTACTATGCAATTTGGTCATGCATTAGTATGGTCTGTTGGGGTGCTATCAAGAATTAATAGCACCAAAGCTTGCCTGCAAAAAAGATGTTCGTATTTGCACACTGCAGGAACATGCGTGTAAGCAATTCAAAACAAGAGGTTTTGAGGGGCCCTGCTCCTGCATTAACAAACAATTTCTAAGTTGAGGAAGAGAGTTAACAGAGGATTATAACATGATTGATCTAAAAAAAAAATTGGAACATTTTTTTTAAGGCTAGATTTCCACTATTGCAACCCCAAAGTCGCGCGATTTTGCCGCAATTGTTTGCAGCGGTTTTGATGCGACTTGAAGCAATGCCTGTGTATTCTTGAGGTCTATGGGCCTCAAGTCGCATCAAAGTGGGACCAAAGTAGTGCAGGGACTACTTTCAAGTCGCACAGATATGAACGGTACTCATTGGAAATCATGGGGTACGACTTGTCATGCGACTTTGCAGTCCCAACTGCATGACAAGTCACACTAGTGGAAACAGAGCCTAATTAACAAGCAGAGAATAAAATCTATAAATATAAAAAACAAGTGTAGCGACCTCACCCCTCTCACCCCTTCTCATTCACGGCTTGTCTGTCTCGTCTAGGGGTTAGCACTGGGGGGAGGGATGAGATACACCACGGCCCATGTCCTCCAATGTGTAGAGGTGAAGGCCAGAACTATCGGGTTTTGTGTATGTGTCACAGAGTCAAATCCTCTCCTCGGATTAACTCCCCTTTGCGCCTAGTAACCAGAGTTCCACACACTGAAAAGGTCCAACTCGTATTTATTCTTCTTAATAAATAGTCATACAGCACAGACAGGTTGAGACCCATATACCACTTCAGTATTTGTGGGGAGTAGGCCAAGGCACAATTCTTTTAGATTGAGCTAACCACTGTGGTGTCACCAGTGGCGAATAGTCACTGCCACTGACTATATTGGACAGAACATGAATTACCTTCCCTAACGTAGCCCCTATCAGGGGAAGGACATCTGTCCAAGACAGTTACCGGAGGCCTCTCTGTCACCAGCAATGCTGCGCTGGACTCTCCGGAGAAGTTACGCTCACCGACCTCCTCGTCTCAGACACGGGCACCCAAGGAGTTAGGGCCCCCTCGGATTCCTCCACCCTCGCGGAACTCAGTCGAAGGTACCGAGCTCCAGGCTTCCGCCATAGTACCTCACCCCAGGCTAAAGGTGCCTGAGATGGACCCCGTATCCCGCTCCGGCCAGGTCAAGGGCACCTGGGCCCGGAACTCCGGAACGCCAGCACCCAGGCTGAAGGTGCCTGGGCGCGTCCGCGTGCTCCGACTCTGAACCCCGAGGTCAGAGCGTCCACCACCTTTATCTCCTCTCCCTTTGCGTCACAGCGGGTTCCCCGCCCCGCTGTACCAGCGCCAGGAAAGGACAAAAAGGGAAGCAGTCTTGCGGTGAGTGTTCCACTCCGGCCAGGGCGACAGCGCCACCTGCAGGCCGCAGGGAACCTCACACCACCAGAGTCCTCCAAGAACCACAAAAGGGTCTCAGATTCCCTGACAATCAATGCATTTGGGTTACACTACCACCCAGATGCCTCCCCTAAATTCAAACACCCGCTACACTCTCCCCCTGGTGATTTGACACTGGTCCCCAGTGTCTGGTGCAAACCCATATGTCCCAAGGAGTGGTGACATAAGTTCGACCCAGAGATTAAACTACACATAAAACCAAACTCAACAATTTAGTCATGAATTGTGCCAGGACCTAAAATGGGAAAGGGAAACAGGAATATAAAACAATGAACTTGGTATAAAAAAAAAACTTTAAATGACTTGACACATTGAAATTCCCCTCCTCACCATCTAAGGACCACCCCATTCTCAGCAGCCTTGATAGATGAAATCTCCTGCAGAGGGAAAAAAAAACTAAGAAACACACATCCTAGCATAATATATGTGTTTTCTTGGAAGGAATAGGTCTATCCGTAAAGAAACCCATTCTCTCCAATAATGTAGTGCAGAGTGTGAAGCAAACAATCGTTGCGCAACACCGCCACCTGGTGGCAATGCCGCGGTAAAGGCACTTGTCAGATCCAGGTGAACTGCTGCTTCTCTGTGCTGTGACCCTATACTGGCTAAGCCCCAAAGTCACCGATTTATTTTCCTTGATGGGAGGAGAAGGAGGGAGAACAAACAACAACAGCTCCCATTTCTCCAAAGAGTAAAACATCCCAAAAGAAAAATTAGAGCACAGTCCCTGTAATTCAGCAATAAAAGAAATGGAAAGGAGCCTCTTTCTCCTACAAATAGAACTTGGGATCCGGCAAGAACAAAGGCTTTAAGTGCTGGTCAAAAGCCTCCACATGGTACTCAATGTTCCCTCCATCCTTCCGACAAATTACCACCTTGTCCGCATGGATGTGCCTTCCCACCATCCACTTCGCCTTACAGTCCTTAAACTTTCTGGTGACTGTAGGTGAGCATGAGAGGTATCGGCGTGCACGAGGTACTTTCAGCTTAGTCCAGACAAAATCATTGTACCACCGCTGCCGGAAAACTTCCACCTCGTAGAGCAATTCTCGGGGTAGATATGGGTATTCCCACCCATATTCTCTGGCAATTTTCTGACAAAAGAGACGCTGCAGCCTAGCCAGAGATGGCATTGTGGCACGGTCTCCTACTCCAGGTAGAACAATTGACTCCGGATGGCGAGGTACAGTCACCACCTCTGTAGATTTGGGCCTAGGAGCCCGCAGTGATGCTTGTTGCACTCCCGCAACAGGAGCAGGTGAAACAGCCGCTGGCTCAAGAAGTGGGATCACAGACAGGGAACCAGATTCCTCCCCAGGCTCCGAGGCCTCCACCCGGGGTGTACTATCCCCAATGGACATAGGTGGGTCCCTTAAGACACGGGACGCGGGTAGCTTCATCTTGTCCCATTCCTTCTTGTGGAAGATTTCGTCCATCTCTCCATCATCACCGGCATCAGATAGCGACTCTAGGTCAGAGGTGTCATAACACTCTGCGGGCAGGTAATTCCCCGTAGACACGGAATCACCCCCCTCGATGGGCTCCACCGACTCTGGGCTCCCGACACCTCCAACCACACACACAGTCCCAACCCCTGTCTCACCTGGGCCTTTTGAAGAACAGGGATGTCCAAGGCTTTTCCCTCCGGATCCATCCAGGCCAGGCAAGCGACGGGGCGAAGCTCTTCCACGACCACAGGATGCCATCACCAGGCCAACTCTCCTCTTCGGCGGTGGGAGCAGGGAGCTTGTGGTGACCGAGGCAGCATCCTCGGATTTCTCTCTCTTTATCTCCGCTTGGGCTGTCTTGTCGCCCTGGTCAGTGCGCACAGGAAACACATAGGCATCGATCTCTCCCTCTGGAGTGGCAGTACCTGTGAGATAGTTGAGGTGGAAGGCGCGAGGCCTTTCTGTAGATGGCTCCACCTCGAAGAGGAACTCTTTGCAGACCTCACATCGCCCGAACGGCTTCAACTGCACCACCAGTCCTGAACAGCCGGGACAGATCACACCGAGGGCCTCTATGTCTCTGCAGGTATACAGAGCCAACCGCCCCCGGGGCCTCAGTCTTATTCCTGTATCCATAATCTGGGCAGCAAAATAAGTCATCTCCTTGATGGAAGAAGCAGAAATCCACGGGGTATTTGAAGTCATCCTGACCGTTTGCTGCTCCAATTCGCACTGACCCCTTTGCGCCGAAATCTCCACGTGTGTCCTTCCACATGGCCAGACTCCTCCCACAATCTGCATTTATTTGCAGGCTTTTTCTTCTCCCCGCCCACGAACTGCGCAGCTATGGTTTGCCTCGTGGCACGTTGGCCAATATGGCCGACCTACTCGGAACTCCTCCGGGCAGCAAAGTTCAAATTCAGACACCATAAACATCCCGGACACGATGCCCCCACGTGTAGCGACCTCACCCCTCTCACCCCTTCTCATTCACGGCTTGTCTGTCTCGTCTAGGGGTTAGCACTGGGGGGAGGGATGAGATACACCACGGCCCATGTCCTCCAATGTGTAGAGGTGAAGGCCAGAACTATCGGGGTTTGTGTATGTGTCACAGAGTCAAATCCTCTCCTCGGATTAACTCCCCTTTGCGCCTAGTAACCAGAGTTCCACACACTGAAAAGGTCCAACTCGTATTTATTCTTCTCAATAAATAGTCATACAGCTCAGACAGGTTGAGACCCATATACCACTTCAGTATTTGTGGGGAGTAGGCCAAGGCACAATTCTTTTAGATAGAGCTAACCACTGTGGTGTCACCAGTGGCGAATAGTCACTGCCACTGACTATATTGAACAGAACATGAATTACCTTCGCTAATGTAGCCCCTATCAGGGGAAGGACATCTGTCCAAGACAGTTACCGGAGGCCTCTCCGTCACCAGCAATGCTGCGCTGGACTCTCCAGAGAAGTTCCGCACACCGGCCTTCTCGTCTCAGACATGGGCACCCAAGGAGTTAGGGCCCCCTCAGATTCCTCCACCCTCGCGGAACTCAGTCGAAGGTACCGAGCTCCAGGCTTCCGCCATAGCTGGGGACAGGGCCCCCAGGCTAAAGGTGCCTGAGATGGACTTCATCTCCCGCTCCAGCCAGGTCAAGGGCACCTGGGCCCGGAACTCTGGAACGCCAGCACCCAGGCTGAAGGTGCCTGGGCGCGTCCGCGTCCTCCAACTCTGAACCCCGTGGTCAGGGCGTCCGCCCCCTTTATCTCCTCTCCCTTTGCGTCACAGCGGGTTCCCCGCCCCGCTGTACCAGCGCCAGGAAAGGACAAAAAGGGAAGCAGTCTTGATGTGTTCCACTCCGGCCAGGGCGACAGCGCCACCTGCAGGCCGCAGGGAACCTCACATCACCAGAGTCCTCCAAGAACCACAAAAGGGTCTCAGATTCCCTGACAATCAATGCATCTGGGTTACACTACCACCCAGATGCTTCCCCTAAATTCAAACACCCGTTACACAAGGTTTTAGGTTTTAGCTTGCGCATACCATGAGAAACATGATTACTGTATATTCACTTTGTTGCAATAATAACTCACATGTTTAGAAGTGCAATCATGCCAACAATAGGTCATAATATGTGCGTGATAAAGTCTGTACTGTATTCCTAAATGCATGGATGAGTACTTAGCATTTACTGAAATAGACCATATATAATTGGGGGTTGTTTCTACCATGGAGTTGCCACTAGAGAACAAACCAGAGAACCTATAATAAAAAGGCAGATTGAGCATAGTATCTACCATCTTCTGCAAGAGTGGTATAGGAGGGGGGAGTCTTTTCATGCATTGGTTAACACTTTAGAAGCAGCTCAACATCAAGCTCATTTAGTAACATATGTCATAAAAATACACATTCTCTTGTGCCAAAAGGTGAATTCTGAAAGTATGATCTGACGGTGGCTGTGGGCAAAACAGCTCATTTAGCCAACTTTAATAAATTAGATCATATGTGCGTTGCCATTAATTATGGAAACTAAATGTAGCACACAGACCCTTTTTCCTGCCTGGCTCACTTGCAGGTCAAGGCACACCGTGCTATATGCCCGTACCCTTCTGTTTGAAGAGGTTGAGCGGTGTTCACTATTTTGGGTTCTGCAGCGAGTTACCTCTTTCAACTGGTTCTCATCCCCAGAGTATAGGGACAAGTCTCTATTTCGTCCCAAGAAGGCCAATGTCCACACCACGTCAACTCCAATGATGAGTTTATTTTCTTAGTAGACAGGGAAAGATTGCTGAGAGAAAGAATAGCAAACTTGGGGAATTAGGTCCAGGCACAAACTAGTAGAATTGTCGCCAATCGATCCCGAGTGGGTTTAGCTCACCCGGATAGTCCTCTCTCACAATCCTAGCAGCCGGAGTGATGCTCGAATATTCATTTAAGTTTCTTTGGGATACGATCAGGAACAGTTCCAAGTCCCGAACTTCCCGGCTCTTGTAACAGTAGAACAAGGTGCAACTGAAGCACGTCACAAGGCCTGTGGCGGATCTTTGAATCCCTCTAGTAGGTAGCCAGGCCTCATCTGAGGCGGCGACTCCCTTCACCGAAACTCCTGGTTACCTCTTGCCTAGAATGGGTCACCCTCTCCCGGGCACCCTGGGACTCTTATTTCATGGGTAGGCCCTAGCTAAAGGTGCTGGGCCTACGACCAGAGTTGCAGCCCCAGGCTAGAGGTGCCTGGGCCTGATTACACCCACACGCGCCCTGGCCATGAGGGCCACCGAAGGTGGGGTACGTGTGTCACTCTCGGACCAAGGGGTCCTCTCCTCTCCCCGAAAGTTGGCGTCTGCCCCTTATGTACCCTCTCCCGGCATGCACAGCAGTTTGACCACACCCACTGCACTGCTGCAGAGAGAGGACACCCTAATGCCGCGTACACACGACCGCTTTTCTCGACGAGAAAAACTGCATTTTTTTTTTCGCCGAGAAAAACGATCGTCTGTGGGCTTTATGTCGTTTTTCTCGTCGAGAAAAACGGCATAAAAAACGACGTGAAAAATTAGAACATGTTCTAAATTTTCTCATCGTTTTTTCCAGCATTTTTTTCCGCGGCAGTTTTCCCATAGGGAGACACTGCCGCGGAGCCCACAGACGGTCGTTTTTCTCGTCAAGAGAAAAAATGACGGGAAAAACGACCGTGTGTAGGGAACCAAGCGGTTCCCTCGTTTTTCCTGTCATTATTCACGGCGGTTTTTTAACCGCCGTGAATAATGATCGTGTGTACGCGGCATAAGGCTTAGTAATGTCACCCATGATCCAACCCTTACCTCATATGGCAGCGCCACCTACAGGCCACAGGGAACCCTACACCAGGCAGCATCACATAGGCAGAAGCAATTGCCTAACAATCAAAATGGTCTGAGCCTGGCTACCAGCTCAGACCAACCCCTAAATTTAAGTGCATAGCTCCCCTGAAAAATAAAGGGGCGCTACATAAATAAAAACTCAGCTACTAGGCACCCATAAACAGATATAAAGACACACTAGTAAAAACTGGTAAACCATAAGTATTTACCTACTGCTGTTATAGTCATTTTACAAAGTGACAATAGTCATTTGCAAAGGGACTTAAGCTACAGCATTCAATGAGATTTGAGTTTGTCCACTTACTTGGGGAAACACATTTTGTTTATTGTACTCAGTATATTACACATGATTGTTTTTATTTAAAAAAGGTCAGTTTAAAGCAGTATTAAACCTTCAGCATTTTTTAGTTTAATGCATTGAGCACAGTAAAATAAGCATTCATTCATTACAACTCCTAAAGCTACTGGCTCCTGCTCAGTGCTGCTTCTCTGACCTTCTGATCTTCACAGAAAAGAGATAACAGCGGACAATGCAGTCTCCAGTCTGTTAGCTTGGAGAAGGGTGGGTGGAAGAAGAGGGAGGAGCAGAAAAATGCCTTGCCATCCTAGACTATGTGGCTGTGTGTTTCTATTGCTGTACACAGCGTAGGGAGACTCAACTTAAGCCTCTGAGGGTGGCTGTAAAAAATTCTGCAAGAGAAAGGAGCCACCCTGAAACAGGAAATTTGGGTCAGCAGTCATAGCACTAGCTTAACACAGAAATGTAGGCAATGAATAAAAAAAGAAGAAGCTAAATACTCACTAAGTGATAGAAGAGGAGCTCCAGGCTCCCCCCCAAAAAATTCAGCAGCTACAAATACAAATCGGCTATCGGGTGCTGGTGCCGCCATCTCGACTAAGGGAAACCGGCAGTGAAGCATTGCAGCTTCACAGCTGTTTCCTACTGCACATGCGTGAAGCACACTGCGCTTTGTAAATCGGCTGGCTGTGGGGGAAGGAGGGGTGCCGAACTTCCGCCTCAGTTCACGGCATCAGGGCTAGCTGTATGTGGGGCTAGTTCACAACTGATTTACCCCAGAGGATCCACAGAAGGGGTTCCCTGCCTTATCAGAGCATTTAGCATCCCAAGGTCAAGGACTGTGCTACAGGAGAGGCTGAACCTGCGTGGAAATCCACCAAAGGTGGCAGGTAAGGGTTTCTTCTCTTCACACTGGCTGTGAGTTCTATTAGGACAAAAAAGGGGGTGTTAACTCTTTATAGCTATGCACTAATCCTGTGGGCAGCAGTAAGTGGGGCTACTATCACATATATGCTGCAACTGAGGCACCAGGAAATTATATTGCCAGGGTGCTAGGAATTTTTATAATTTTGGCAGGAAACATTACAGGGTCCTGGAGAGAAATGCTAGATACCATTAAAGTGAATGTAAACCCAAAATTGTTTTTTATCTTTTTTGCTGTCACAATGTAGAGTATAAGATTTCCTATCATCTGTGCCAGGTCTTGCCACAAAGAGTTAATCCAGCTCTGAGCAATCCTCTTTTATTGTTCAGTGAGATAAAACGGACAAACAGAGAAAAACCTTTGTCCGTTCCGCCCCCTTGCTTTGAGTGACAGGTTATTTACATATCTTGTGCACTAGCTTTAGACATTAGGCATTCGTTTTTAAATTCCCACCCCCACTCCTTTCCTGAAGTCATGTGGTAACTTTTCTGGATTTGGACTGGATGTTAGTGATCATAGCAGAAGGAATACACAGGAGAAAATGCATGTTGACAAGGGGAGTGTAGAGATGGGCAGGGAGTCTACTGACATCATGACTCCACCCACCGAGCTCCAGACAACAGATCCACCCACAGAATCTTCAGTTTTTCAGTTCTTATAACAGACAGAGGGGAGACATTTCACAGATAAGGATACATGCAGAAGACATGTATATCCTTATAGATCAGCACTATGGCAGTTGTTTAGAAAGGGTGAGAGTGGCTTTACATCCACTTTAAGGAGGCTGGATGGGGTAAATGGCTTGATGTGTACCTAAATAGAAACATAGAAGAATAATGTCAGAACTGAAGTAGTTCAGATAGTCCATCAAGTTTGCTCCCCTTTTTTGCTTTTGTTTTTTAACTTTTCTATCTGAGAATAGAGCTATGTTTTTCCCAAGCATGCATATTTTACAGTAGTATTGGATTATATTCCAAAACTGCAACTTTAGTGGAGGAACTGACAATAGCAGAGTCTTTTTGATTAGCAAACAGACTTTTTTTTTTCATCTGTACAGCTGCTAGGTGTATATTTGGGACGGCAGAACATTGGGTAAAGCCCTGTACACACGATAGGTTTTACCGATGAAAACAGTCCGATGGACTTTTTTCATCGGACAAACCGATCGTGTATGGGCCCCATCGTTTTTTTTTCCATCGGTGTTTAAAAATAGAACATGTTTTAAATTTATCCGATGGTTAAAAAAACGATAGCAAATTACTATCGTAATCAAGTTGACGCATGCTCAGAAGGATTGAACGCATGCTCAGAAGGATTAACTTAATTTTTCTCGGCTCATCGGAGTGTTTTACGTCACCGCGTTTGGAACAGTCGGTTTTCTGACTGATGGTGTGTGGGCAAGACTGATGAAAGTCAGCTTCATCGGTTTTCCGATAGAAAAATCGATCGGTTAAAAAAACCATAGGAAATCCGATCGTCTGTACAGGGCTTTAGGGTCTGCTTTAAATACAAACTGTTCAAAAACATAACAAGCCTAATGGTGGGTCAGAGTAAATTTCCTTTTTTTTTCTTTATAAGGAAAAAAAATAGTTAAACAATCAGCATCAAAGAACCCACAAATATATCTGAAAATCAAGCAACGGTGATATATTAACACAAACACATACATGCAGGTAACATGATAGATTGTAAATGTCACTCAGTCTAGTGGAAAATAAAACATTTTGTCTGTGATTGCTATATAATTCTTACGATAGTTTATTGCAGAGAAATACATCAAATCCAATGTGGATTACACCTTGTAAATGTCTAAATAATGCCTCATTTGTGCCTACTGACTCATGAAGACTGCTATTAGTTTCATGCAGTTTTTTCCATTTTTTCAGCTGACTTAAAAGGAGCTGTAATAGTCTGACACACTGCGTCCTTTTTACATACAGAGCAGGTGCTGAATACAATTGAAAATGCACGTATTCAATTTGAGCCAAATATGCATTTCAATAAATAAACACCTCCTAAAGCTTCAAAGGAAATTATTTTTTGTTTGAAATGTTTATACATGTTAAGAAGTAAATGTTTTTTTTTTGTGTGTGCTGCTAGGAAAATGTAATATACCTTGTAAGCCTATGGTATATTGTAGTACTAGTAGCAATACTAGCAGCACTAGCAATGGAAATTCTAGCATTGATAATAATTATAATTTCTAAATAATGTATTACATTGGGGGAAAATAATATGTAATGTACTGTATGTTTGATCATAAGCTTTTCTAATGTTTACAATACAAAAATCTATAATAACCAGCTCTAATACATTATTTACTACTATTGAATTGCTTCAACATGGTTTGCAGTCAAATTTTTATTGGTGTAGGCTGATGGGAGGCATCCTGTCTTAAATTATACTTACATTTACAAGGGGATCACGCACAGACTTTGACACTTCTGGAAATATTGGAGGTGATTATAAATATAAGCTCTGGTTACTGCACAGCAGGAGTGAAATGAAAGTGTATGTAAACCCTAACAATGATCTTCTTTAATATGCTCACTTTAGTCCCTTAAAGCGTAGTTCCACCCAAAAGTTCTTCCTCCCCCCACTCTGGTGCCACATTTGGCACCTTTCAGGGGGAAGGGGGAATTGGTACCTGTTTTTGGCAGGTACCCTTCCCCTCTTACGGGAGACTGCGCCATGGCGCCGTCCCTCATAAGTTCAACCCCACCTCCTCCTTCCTCTGCCACCGGGCCAGTTAGAAAGCGCATTAGCAAACCGGCTGTGAAGCCGAAAGGCGGCATTACCCAACCGCCGAACCAATCAACTGGGGTGCCGACATAGCGGGATCCCTGCACAGGTAAGTGTCCATATATGATTTTTTTTTTCCCCAGGTGGAACTCCTCTTTAAATACACTATTATAAGTAGATACAATAGGTATCCGCGCTAGATGGACAGGTTGCTGCCCCCCTGAAGGGTATCCTAAAGAGGAAACTATTGGAATAATTGTGTAATAAGGGCTAGTGGCGCTACCTATTTAGTGCACTCTGGGCTGTGTAAAGAGTGTGCGTCCTGTTTAGTGATGATGAAATAATAAGTGAAGTGAACAAATGCAGTAACCATCAAGGTGATAACATCACATGTGGATTTTATATGTTCCTCCCAACCCTATAAGTAAACTTACAGCCCTAAGTGTGGGCTCAATAGTGATAAAAAAAGTGGAAAAAAGTGAAAGCAATGAAACAAAAATGTGATTATATAATAAATTCCCCAGCTTGTGCTGGTGTGCTAATTGGTAGTGATAGGGGTCCTCATCCGGTGTGTGAATCCAATAGTCTGATATCCTAGTACCTATTCACATAAGACTGATATCCTAGTACCTATTCACATGAGGGTGACCACTATCATTATTCAAAACAAACGAACAAAAACAGGCACAAAAAAATTATTATCAAGTGTAGGCTAAGATGGATGAAGATACAATCACATTTGGCAATAGGCAGTCCCAAAATATATTTAAATAGGAGGTCGGGTGTGTATTCCACCTAGTCGGTGACCCCCAGTAATCACAGTCAATTCTTAGCGCAAGTGGTGGCTACCCAAGTATGTTCAAATGACTGCTTCTTCACAAAAATGAGAACAGTAGCAGATAATGGTTTTTTACAAGCGTGACTTGGTGCAATTCTTAACCATACATTCCTGCAGCGATAGATGACAGTGGTGTTCCCCCCCGAGTTAGTTGCACTCACCAGAATGTTGCACCCCTGCAGGGGTAAACAGGACGCACACTCTTTACACAGCCCAGAGTGCATATTTCACTGTTATAACCTCAACTAAATAGGTAGCGCCACTACCCCTTATTACACAATTAGGCTCCATGTACACAGAAGCTCAAAAACGGTTGTTTTTAAAGCAGCAGAAAAAGCTAGCTTTTATCAGCGTTTTTTTACTAGCTTTTATTAGCGTTTTTCAGTGTAGCTTTTTTTAGCTTTTTTTTTTCTTTTTTCAATGGACCAAAAAAAGCTAAAAAACGCTCACGGCCAGCGATTTTGAGCGTTTGAGCGTTTTGCGTTTTTTTCTGCCGAAAAACGGCACTTTGAACGCGAATTTCTTGCGTTCAGAAAAAATCCCATTAACTCCACTGCTCATTAAAGCTAAAAAACGTTATGTGTACATGAACACATAGGCTAACATAGAGTGCAGTTAATGGGCTTTTTAAAAAAAACGCCAAAACGCCAATAAACTGCAGTTTATCAGCTTCTGTGTACATAAAATGAAAATAAATACCTAATGCATTCACCACATCCTAGTAGTGGTAGGCTCTATTATATTTTACTTTTGTTTTTGGGTTTAGATATACTTTAAGAAAAAGGAAAGAAGCACACTGACCGACTATATTTAACTTGATAGAATAGTGACAGGTTCTCTTTTACCTCTTGCTGTTCACCTAACACATATGTGTGGTGACAAAGAGGGTGAGCTTTAATGCCCACACGCTGCACATATGTGTCCATGGGAGGCAAAGGTTTCTGTCTGTGCCAAGAGCACAAAGACAGCTTCCGCTCTCTAGTAATGATCCGGAGACAGCAGAACCAGCTATCAATCATGTGACCTCCACAGCAGCCAATCACAGTGGTCACATGATCAGGCAGACCTTTCAGTGCCCCCGGCATAACAGCCCAGTTAAGGAGGATACTGTCTCTCGTGTATGGATGCAGAGGTCAGTCAACCCACATCCCTAAAATACAATAGAAAGGTTCACTCCGAAAAGTGTGGCTCCTCTAGTGGAACTTTAATTTGGGTGACTGTGTAACCTCATATATAAAGGTATACCAAAAGGTTCTTTATAAACATTTTATTGAAAGAAATGAACAAATGCTACTAGAGTACATGACATATCCAAATAGATATAAGCAACAATGGGAAAAGAAGCGCAATGTACAGATAACAGTTGTAAAATATTGATGACAATACGTGAACCAACTCTGTCCAAAGGGGTAAGACAGAAAGGAACCCAACGTTTCGAGGTTGTGTGTGGGTAGAACCTCCTCTTCAGGGGTAGGAGGTTGCACTTACAACAGTGGTATCTGTAATCAACAAAAAAGAGAAAAGGAAATAGGAAAAAGAAAAAACAGGTAAGAGCAGATCAAGTACCCAATGATCATCATGCACATATAACCACCTATATAGAAAAAATATGAACGTCTTTATATTACTAACCGTAAGCGCTAAAATGTGTGTATTAATCAAGCATCAGTAGCAAGTTTTAAAAACAGTGAAGACTTGTATTGACATGTGGAAAAGGCCAAACTCCTGCTTCCAATCAGAGCCAGTGGGAGGCGGCCAGCCCAGCCCAGAAGATGGTGCGTCCCTCAGGCAGTACAAATTCACAGAGAGCGTAAGGACCGTCTAGAGGCCTCCAAAGCCAGAAAAGAGGAGTAGGGCTGCCTATGTGAATAGGGCCAGCCAGAGAGCCAATCAAGTCCCTAAATGTAGGAAATAATGAGCGTTAAACTCATATCAGTGATTGTACTGAAGGAGCACTACAAGGGGTAGAGATCCAAACCGCCTACCTGGTGTAATCTCACTGTCCCACGTGAGCCACACTGTTAGCAGTAAAAAGGCTGGGCAGCCTAATACCAGGTGTATCCCTTGAATCTAAGCAACAAATTGCTCATTGTGATTCTAAATAAAAAAATATATAAAAATATATATGAAAGATAAGTATGATACAGAAAAAAGGGGCTGCTATATCGCATATCCACCCCATAACTCCCAAGGATAGTGAGATGTGGCTTACCTGAGTGTAACAGAGGTATTCACCTAAGGTAATGAGCGCAAGAACCTAGGTACTGGCAGCCTGAACACATATGGAGGTTTCTACAACGAGAAGGGGGGGGGGGTGGATGAGGGATTGGAATATCCTTAACCTCAAATCAACCAAATAGCGATAGCCTGGACATATGGCTTACCCAGCTGTACCAAAGATAGTGTTGAATGTGGCTCCACTGCTGACAGGAGTGGAGTGCTGGTGGATCTCTCTCTTTATAAAGTGGCCACTAGGGATGAGCTCCGGCGTGTTCGCATCGGCACCACGCTGCGCTAATCACAGCCAGGGAGACATTTCCCGATCTCTGCAGCTGAGCATCGGGAAATGTCTCCCTGCCTGTCATTAGCGCAGCGCGGTGCCGACATCCTGGCGGGCTCTGCACGTGTTCAATGCGAACACGCCGGAGCTCATCCCTAGTGGCCACCTTAATGAGATGACCCAGGTGAGTAGGACGGGGAGTCCAGGAGGGCGGGCCAGGGGAACGCCCCCCGAGTTCAGTGGCATGCGCAGTCACCTCCCCTCGCATAGTCCGATGGATCTAGGAGGCAAAGGACGGCCTCCGGAGGAGGACGTCTAAGCATGCGTGCATCAATCCCACGTAAACAGGCAGCGGGGAGTGGTGCGGAGAAATGACGTCACAACTGGAGAGCAGAAGATGCTGATCGTGTGTCAAAGACAGATAATAAATATGCATAGCTATCGTGCTTTTTGTGGTACTGATTACACTTGGTAGTGTCAGGCATGATGAAACATAGGGAAGGTGGGTGCTCTTAGCCTAAAAACACTTAAACAAAAACCAAAAATAAACAAAAAACACGAACCAAAAGAAAGATCACCCTATATTCCAAAAACAATAGAGGCAGATAAAAATACAGAAAAACATCATATCAATGAATACTAGAACTTGAACATACTAGTATATATACTGTACATACACCTCTATAATGCCCTGTACACACAATCGTTTTTTCCGATGAAAAAAGTCAGATGGATTTTTTTCATCGGAAAAAACGATTGTGTGTGGGCCCCATCAGACTTTTTCCCATCGGTTTAAAAAAATAGAACGTTTTAAATTTTTCCGATGGGAAAAAAAAACGATAGGAAATTCCGATCGTCTGTGTAGAACTCCATCGGAGAAAAATCCATGCATGCTCAGACTAAATTACAAGACGGGAGCGCTCGTTCTGGTAAAACTAGCGTTCGTAATGGAGATAGCACATTCGTCATGCTGCAAATTTTAGCATCGTTAAATGTAGCGCATTCTTTTCTTCTTTCTAATGGTCGCAAAAAAATTATTATTTTTCGTTGCGGATATTCACACAGAGTTCTGACAAACTTATTTCTTTGTGAACTCATGAGCCTTCGTATTTTATTTTAAAGGCAGGTCTCCAACATTTTTTTTTTTGGGTGATTTGAATCAAGATCTCCTTTTTTTTTCAGGCCTATTTATATTTTTTGGGGATCTCCATTTTTTTTCTGGTGAAGTTATCACAACATTCTTTTATTTTTTTTTCCCTCAAGGAGGTTGGTGTTGGTGTCCCTTGTTAATTACACATTGTATTTATGAAATGTACCTTCCTACTCACAAGAAAAACACATAGGCAAGTATTTAAATTAAATCAAATATCCATTTATTATGGAAACAAAATAATAGGATTTTTATAACAGCTTACCTGTAAAATCCTTTTCTTGGAGTACATCACGGGACACAGAGCGACATAGTCATTACTAATGGGTTATATAGATACCGTCAGGTGCTGGCACTGGCAACTTCCAAAACCGGAAGTACCCTCCCCTATATAAGCCCCTCCCATCCGGGAGCACCTCAGTTTTGTAGCAAAGCAATAAGTGTCCCTAAAGAGGGGCGGGAGCTCTGTGTCCCGTGATGTACTCCAAGAAAAGGATTTTACAGGTAAGCTGTTATAAAAATCCTATTTTCTTTCTCGTACATCACGGGACACAGAGCGACATAGTCATTACTAATGGGATGTCCTAAAGCAATGCCAAATGAGGGGGGGGATACACCATATATAAGCTGAGCGCTATCAGACATGAGGATCTTTTGCGGCCTGCAACACACTGCGCCCAAAGGCGACATCCTCCTGACTTCTAACGTCCACCTGGTAGAACCTAGTAAACGTGTGTACTGAAGACCATGTTGCGGCCTTACAGATTTGAGCCAGGGAGGCCTGGTGATGCACTGCCCATGAAGTTCCAACTGCTCTCGTGGAGTGCGCCCTAACTTTGAACGGAGGCGGTCTATTTCTCAAGCCATAGGCTTGTATTATGACCTGTCGAATCCACTTGGCTAAAGTAGATTTTGACGCTGCCTGACCCCTTCTGGGGCCTTCCGGCAGAATAAACAAAGTATCCGTTCTGCGAATCTGAGCAGTGGCTTTTAGATAAGCTTTAACTGCTCTTACTACATCCAAAGAATGCAATAACTTTTCCTCTACCGAAGTAGGTTTGGGGAAAAAAGAAGGAAGAACCACATCTTGGTTCAAATGAAACCTCGATACCACCTTAGGAAGAAAGGCTGGATGAGAAGGTAACACTACTCCTGTCCTTATGGATAACCAGATATGGCTCCTTACAGGACATAGCTGCTAATTCCGATACTCTTTTAGCCGAACAAATGGCTACTAGAAAAATCAATTTCCTGGTGAGAAGCACCAAAGAAATATGCTGTAATGGTTCAAATGGTTGTTTCTGTAGAACCGACAGAACCAAGTTTAGATCCCATGGACATATGGGAATATTAACCGGAGGACTAATACGCATCACTCCTTGTATAAAGGCTTTGACTAGTGAATGCGAAGCCAAGGGCCTTTGAAAAAATATTGACAAGGCCGAAATCTGACCCTTGATAGTACTCAAGGCAAGCTTCCTATCTACAGCCCGTTGTAGGAAGTCCAGACTCCTACCTATTACGTACTTACGTGGATGCCATTTCTTGGCTTCACACCAGGCGATGTACGCCTTCCAGATTCTATAGTAGATCTGCCTGGATACCGGCTTCCTGGCATTGATCATGGTAGATACCACAGAATTAGAGAGCCCTCTCTTTTTTAGAATGTGGGCTTCAATAGCCAGGCCGTCAAACCTAGGGCTGGTAAGGAAGGATGGTATATCGGTCCTTGCGAAAGCAGGTCCGGACGATGTGGGAGAGTCCAAGGACTCCCCACTGACATTTTACAATCTCCACGTACCACGCTCTTCGGGGCCACGCTGGAGCCACCAGAATCACTGGTTTCTTTTCTACCCTGATTCTGCGGAGTAATCGAGGTAACCATTGTGGCGGTGTGAATGCATATATCAGCTTGAACTGATCCCAAGGGAACACTAGGGCATCCGAGCCGCAAGCTAGGGGATCCCTTGTCCGAGAGACAAACCTGTCCCCCTTTGCGTTGAATCTGGATGCTAGAAGATCTACATCCGATGTTCCCCACCGCTGACATATTGTCCAGAAAACCTCGGGGTGAAGGGACCCTTCCTCTGGGCCTAATTGCTGGCGACTTAGAAAGTCCGCCTTCCAATTCTCCACTCCTGGAATGAATACCGCAGATATGGCTGGGACATATTTTTTCTGCCCATTTCAGGATGTAATTTACTTCCCTCTGGGCTGCACGACTCCTGGTGCCCCCCTGATGATTGATATATGCCACTGCTGTGGCATTGTCTGATTGAATTCTGACAGGGGACCCTTGGAGTTTGGATGTCCATGCTACTAGGGCATACCGGGCTGCTCGTATCTCTAAGAGATTGATGGGCAGGGCCTTTTCTGCATCCGACCATCTGCCCTGGAGAGACTATTGCTCCAGTACTGCTCCCCAGCCTATAAGGCTGGCATCTGTAGTGACCACCTTCCAAGAAATCGGACTGAAGGATTTCCTTTTTTCCAGATTCTGGGGAACCAACCACCAACGGAGGCTCTTGCGAACGGAAGGGGACAAGGACATTGTAAGTCTAGGGCCTGAATTTTTTTGTTCCAGGCTGACAGTATGGCCCCTTGCAAATTCCTTGAATGGAATTGACCGTAGGGTACTGCTTCGAATGATGCCACCATTTTTCCCAGCAGCCTCATATACAGGCGTATGGACGGCTGTCTTTTTTGTACCCACTAAGTGGATCAAATCTTTCAAAGACAACACCTTTCCTCGAGGCAAGAATATTTTTCTCTGGCCTGAATCCAACCTTAGCCCCAAGTATTCCAGACTTTTGACTGGTTTTTAGGGCTGACTTGTCTCGGTTGATAATCCAACCGTGAGATTCCAGATACTTGATCGTCTTGTGAACGACCACGTCTAGTTTTTTCACTGAGTGGTCTATCAGCAACAAGTCATCCAGATATGCCATTATCATTACACCTTGTGTTCTTAGATTGGCCAATAAAGGGCCAGAATTTTTGTAAACACTCGTGGTGCTGTGGCCAAACCGAAGGGTAAGGCTCTGAACTGAAAATGGCGCCCTTCTACTGCAAAGCGTAGAAATTTTTGGTGGACTGGAAAGATGGGAATGTGCAAATAAGCATCTTTGGCTAACCAATCCTCCCCTTGTAGGGCAGTGGCCACCGATCGGATCGACTCCATCGGAAAGACCTGATATACAGGAATTTGTATAGCCCTTTTAGAATTAATATGGGCCTCCCGTCCGCGTTTGCTTCGGGACTGTAAAGAGGTTTGAGTAAAACCCGAACCCTCATTCTTCCAGGGGAACCTCCATAATTACTCCTTGGAGCAATAGTTGTTCTAGTGCCAACAGGAGGGACTCTCTCTTCCGGGGATCCCTTGGCACGTTTGACCTCAAAAATGGGAAGGAGGAGAGTCTTTTAACTCCAAACTGTATCCCAAACCTACTGCGGAGAGCACCTATCCGTCTTGATCGTGTCCCGCCAGGTCTCTTGCGAACAACTGGAGTCCTCCCCCCACCCGACTGAGTGGGGGCTTCAATGAATTTAACTTTGGGGGAGGTTTTGTACCTCCCCTGACCCAGGGTTTCTCATTACCCTGCTACTGTCCCTGTTTTTTACCCCCGGGATTTGACCGAGGAGGCCGTCGGAACTGTTACACAGCCGATGCCCCAGGGACTGGAGAAGCAGGCCTCTTAAAGAGGGACCTCTAACTCTGCTTTTAACCGGCAAGAGCGTATTTTTACCGCTGGAAATTTTCTGGATATATTTGTCCAGGTTTTCCCTGAATAAGCGTTCCCCATGAAATGGGACGCTAACCAGCCATTCTTTACAGGGAGCTTCAGCAGACCAGTTTTTGAGCCATGGGAGCCTACGCATATGTACTATAGACAGCGTAAGGCGGGAGGCCTGATGGACTGAATCCTCTATGGCGTCAACCGCAAAGCCTAAGGCTCTAGGTAGATCAGCTAGGGCAAAACCTGCTGATCTGTCAAGTCCCTCAAGACCTGTTTCAACTGATCCTTCACTGCTTAGCAGACCCCAATAGCTGCTACTGCTGGTTGTATCACCAAGCAGATTTTCATAAGGACTCCAATCTTTTATTTATTGGGTTCTTGAACATTTGGACATTATCCACTGGACATGTCAGTGATTTATACATACAAGAGATGGCTGCGTCCACTGTAGGGACCTTCCATTTTTTTTTTTTTTTTTTTGATGAACTTATCCTCCATGGGATAGACCACCGGAAATCTCTTGGGGGAATAAATATTTTCTCAGGACGTTCCCAATCCTGGTAAATGAGCCCTTTCAGTAAAGGGTGAAGTGGAAAAGAACAAACAGTCTGGGGGCTTCTAGCGACCCCAACGAGGATACAGTAGTGGTTGATGGTTCCGCAAGGTGCATTTTTAAATGCTGATCGGACCATGTTAGTCAGAGACTGAACCCATAATCTTTCAGCTTGAGATGCTGAGAAAAGGTTCCCCCACTGTTGATTCCTCTATAACAGAATCAACCTCATCCTGATCCCCTTCAGGCAGGTCGATCCCTGTATGGGACTGTTGCTCTGCTAACAGGCACTCTGAAGGAGGAGACGGAGATCGGGCGTGCTTTCCCTGACAGGGAGGCAGCGATAAATGTTGACAATCTCTCTCTAATCCTCCCAGAGCTGAGGAAAAAACCTCCTCTGTTACATACACAGGAGCAGGTGACTGAGGACAGCCACAGTACCAAGTACCCCTGCGGGGTCTCTACGGTCACTTACCTCTGAACTTCAGGGGAGACTGGTGCAGCAGGAGTATGCCCAAGATCCTCCGAGCCCGATGAGACCCCCTTCGCTTCCTGGAACATTCAGTTCCGGAGCTTCTGGACGGCATATTCCTAAGCCTAAAGCTGAGGTATTCCAGCCGTAATACACCACTTTTACTGAGAATAGTCTAGCACAATTGCTGCTATATCACAGTTGGTGTCTACTAATGTGCCTTTCTAGGGGATGCCTGTATCAACCGCTTGCTGTATGCCTTTAAATGTTGCCAGCTCTGTCTCTGTACTTCATAGCCAGCTCACTACAATATTGTGTTTTTTTTAAACTGCTGGGACGCCCGCACATGCGCAGAAGCGCTGCGGCGCGCACAGAGCGTCATCCCCCAGGCTCCGCCCCCTTTCCCGGCTCACCTCTATATATAGAGGCGCGTGCACGCGCACGCACGCGGGCACGTGCGCCTTCGGCGCTAATTTCAAATATGGTAACAAGGGACAGGAGCCAGGGCCCCTCTTTGCCGCAGGCCGGGGGATGGACGAGCACTGCAACATGGCAGAGGAAGCAGTTTCCTATAAGAGAACTCACCATCTGCCTGGACTTTGCTCTGCTGAGAAGAAGCTAGTCCACATGACAAGAAAACATTCCACAGCGGCCTCTAGTGGACAAACACAGGTACCGCAGTCTAATATATTAAATATATATAAAACATTTTTTTTTTTTTTCTTGACCACCATTAAAAATTATTACATTTTTTTAGTAGTTACAGGCATGCACAGAATTTTGCGGGAATACCATTAGGTAACAGACAGAAAGACAAATTAGGCTTGGGGGTCCCCCAATAGAACCAAGTTCCTGGGGGCCCCCACTTACCTGTTCCCCGCCGCAGGACTTTGTTTGGTCCACAAAAGCCCAAACTTCACCTATCACGGCAGGCATTGTAATCAAACCTTCAGGGACCGGGTTCCCAAGGATTCCACTCCCCTGGACCTGTATAGCACCCTGCACAGAAAACATCTTGGTCGTGGGTATGACCAGAGCTCTGGATCCCAGGGTCCAGCTCTCCTAAGAGAAGCATTACAGGCAAAACCTTGCTCTTCTCTGCAAGGCCCGGGTACCGACCGTTTAGCTATGAAGCTTTTTTGGTCGGATCCGGAATAGCTTACTGAGGCCCAAAAGAACCTGTACGCAAGCTCAGTGAAAAACACATGTTTCTTCTTGGCCAACACCTTAGACACTGGCAAAAAACTGAGGTGCTCCCGGATGGGAGGGGCTTATATAGGGGAGGGTACTTCCGGTTTTGGAAGTTGCCAGTGCCAGCACCTGACGGTATCTATATAACCCATTAGTAATGACTTTGTCGCTCTGTGTCCCGTGATGTACGAGAAAGAAAAAGATGAAGGGCAACAATTGAAAAATTTGTGGAATATATGCTGACTTTGGACCCCAAAGGCAGACATGAAGGAAAATAAAATCAATAACATGAGGAGTCCCTCTGATTGGGATCACAACCTGGTCCCTGAATCGTAGAAATCAGGAGCAGCAGCAGATGTCATACATGTCCCCAAGCTGTGGTACTCCAACAAACTGTATCTTCTGGCAGAGCAGCTTGAAGCCAGGGAATCACTTTCTGGTTTTCCTTGTAGCCTTCCCTCCACGCTTCTCTGCAGTGTTCCCTCCACGCTTTCCTGCAGCGTTCCTTCCACGGGTCCCTCCACGCCCCCTTGCAGGCTGTGGCTCTGGTGGTGGGAATGTGGCAGGAGGAGGAGGAGGAGAAGGAGGAGAAGGATGGGCCAGATCACATAGATGTGTGGCCTCTGTCAGCTGGCCCCTCCCCGCCCTGTGAAGGGCCGTAGAAATAAGCTCCTCACAGAGGGCACGTTGGCCCTCCTCCACTTTATGGAGTTTATCGGCCACATAGCACCCATAGGACTCTACTGGGTTGAGGGGGCCCTCATGATCTCTGCTGCTTCCCTTATTATTTTCAGGGATTCCTCCTCCACCTGGGTCATCCTCCTTGGCCTTTTTGGTCTCACCTGGAGGGGAAGCACCTCTGACTGTGTGCTGCCACTTGGCCTGGGCACCTGCTGCCTGCCACTTGGCCCTGCCTCATCCTGGCTGCCACTCACCCCTGCCTCCTCCTGGCTGCCACATTCGGGAGCCTCGTCCTCCTGGCTGACCTTATCCTGTGTATAAAAAAGGGACATAGTTTTAGTTTTTGGTTCATCAATCACACACAATTTCCAGCTCATGACTGTTGAAAATGAAATGTTAATAAATAGAAAAGACTCTTATTCTGACCCCTAGCATTTTTCATTCTTGTCCCAATCAATTCTGGCCACTACTGTATTTTTTTATTTTATTATTATTTTCTTTTGGAATAATAACATCTAGTTCCCAACAATTATTCTAGGACAATAAATATTTAGAACCTGACTATAGATGTGCAGATCCGGCTCTTCGAGGTCAGCTAGCTCCTCGGCACCCTCTGCAGGGGTGGAGGGAATGCTGGAGGGAAGGGTGGAGGGAACGCTGGAGGGAAGGGTGGCGGGAAGGCTGGAAAGTAATTCCCTGGCTTCAATCTGGCCGTCCAGAAATTGCAGGTGTTGGTAGTACCACAGCTTGGGGACATGTACTTGGTCTGCTGCTGCTCCTGATCTCCAGGATGCGCGGACTTCTTTGTATTGTTTTTTGTAGCTATTCCTCATATGATGAACAATAAAATTAATAATGTTATAGTCTGCCTCTGGGATCCAGGTCTTCATATATTCCGCTAATTTTTCAATTGTTGCCCTGCGTACCACACGGTTATGGTATAAAGGGTTTTAATCCCCCATAAATTGGTGAGCTCTCTATATTTGTCTATGAATGCTCGGAAAATTACAGGATCCTTGAAACTCTGCATTTTTTCTGCAAGATAAAAAACAATAGACTTGTGCACAACGGAAAAATGTGTTTAGTTTCGGTTCGTTTCTTTTCGGTCCTGTTGATTCGTAATCGTTCGTAATTTTGCTAGACAGGATTTTTCGTGTTCGGACTAATTCATATTTTCGCAAGCGACATTTTTCGTTGAATCGGAATGATTCGTATTAATGTAAGCCTTATTTTTAGTTGATTTATAATTAGTACTTTCGGTAGAGTACATTGTTTTTCGTTGATTCTGGACACAACTCCTACTTTCGTAACTTTTTTTGTGTTCGTTGATTCGTAATTTTCCGTGTCTCTCTCACAACGACGCTGCCTATTATGCCTAATGTGCTTCGAATGGATTTGTACTTTTCTAAATACATAGCGGTTATTTGTAGCGATTCGAAATCTCGTATTTTACTTTCATTTTTTACATGTGGCTATAGCCTCCGCCCCTGTACACCATTTTGAGAGGGAGTTCAGCACGGTGAGGGAGAAGAAGAGAGCAGAGCAGAGTGTTATTGTGCTTCGAATGGATTCAAAATCTCCTTTTTTACTTTAGTTTTTTACATGCGGCTATAGCCTCCACCCCTGTACACCATTTTGAGAGGGAGTTCAGCACGGTGAGGGAGAAGCAGAGAGCAGAGCAGAGTGTTATTGTGCTTCGAATGGATTCGTACATTCGTAACTTTTTTCATAACGAATTATGCCGAAGACATTCGGGCATTCGCTATTTGCGATATAATTTATTTCGGATTCAGTTTTATTCGTAATTGCCTTGTTCGGAAATTCGAATGCTTCCAAATGTCCGAAAGTTGCTAAATTCGGACGAATTTCGATTCGTTACGAAACGAATTGCACAAGCCTAAAAAACAAGACAAAAACACTAGGTCAGCCTAAACTGTCCTAACATTATCCCAATCTAGCCCTTTAAAATCATGAATCAGTATAGGCCACTGATGCCCCAACCTTAATTTTTACCTTCGTCAGTGATGTTCGGAACTTCCGGTCCTCCTTACTCCGTGCACACAACGTCGTTACGACACATGCGTGTTCTCATTATATTCCCTGCGCATGCGTGAAACTCCACCCACGTCGTCCGCCCCTGACGTTCCCGCCCCTGACGTTCTTCCTTGGATATTCCCCACTCTTTTCCGTTCGACGCACAGTTGGAGACGACATGGCAGTGACACAGCAGGTGCGGGTTGTTGTAACTTCCGACGAGGAAAGCCCGGAGCCGGAAATGTCCCGATCCAGGGCAAGGTACAAGGCCAGTAATATGTTCTTTGCTGAGATGGCGGAGATGGTGGACATCTTGAGGAGGAGAGATTATGATGGGAAGCATGGGCCGTACAAAACACCTAATCTCAGGAAGGCCAAAATAATGGGCAAAGTGGTGAGGAGTCTGTACCATAAATTTGGGGTCCGGAGATCCAAAGAGCAGCTGAGAAAAAGGTGGTCTGGCCTGAAGCTGAGGGAGCCGGAGCAGTACAGGAAGATAAAAAAAATGCTGGCAAAAAGTAAGTATTTCTCCTGTGTTATTAATAATTTGGTTATTATACTTGCATGTTTTGCTCCATGTGCTTTAATTGACTGGTTGGATATTTGAAAATGGCAACTTTCAGGGTAGTGCCCAAAGTATAATCGTTCGTAGTAAACATCAATCCTCCACAAAATTAGATATTTTGCGCTGATACAGGTAAACAACATTTGGTCATGCCCATTTCTATCAAAACAACGTTTATAAACATTGTTGTCTAGATGATGTGTTTTGAACTAGAATGTGAAATGCAACCTTGATTCAGTGTAAAGGAGAGGACACTCAGCAGCTGTTTGCACAGCTGTACTCTGGAGCACCTGTGTGGGACACCAGAACAACCTTTTTAGGGTGTCCCACACAGGTGCTACAGTGGATACTTTGGGGGTGTTTCCATGTGTGTAACTTGGACAAAAAAGGTCAGGATTCCAGCTTACAAATACATTTTAAAACATGTCTTCAGCTTGTAACTCTGCCAAAACAGACAATTGTACCCCACTTCCAAGCAATGTTTCATATTCCTATTTCTTCCCTCAAATATCTGTGTGCTAAAGTATACCTTTTGTTTCATTCTCATATGGGAGCGGAGACTTGGAGCACACCACTCTGAGGCCAGGAACCCCACACCACGGAAAGAACAGAGGGAACCCCAACCTCAGAAAGAAGGGGACCAGAGAGAACCCCAAGCTCAGGATGTGGAGGAAGGAGAGGTGGAGGAAGAAGATGTGGAGAAAGGAGATGTGGAGGAAGTGTGCGGGATTGTCACCACAACAGGTCAGTGTCATACACCACAGATTCAGGGAATAGATACATGCATGCATGCATATTTATAAGACAAGCGTTTTTTTGTTATTTTAGGTGATGTGCTGCTTGTGGAAGATCAATCTTCTCCTTTCTCCAGTGAGACGCGCACAAATCATAATCCAGGATCTCATGGTTATGAGTCGAGAAACCGACGTTATAACGCACAAACTTTATCGTTTTGACCAACAAATTAAAAATATGATTGATGTTTTGGGGAGAGTATAAAGATGTTTTTATTGCCACCATTTCACGTTTTTTTGGCCTACTTTTTGAAATTTTTGTGTAATTTAACAAACCAAATTTGGAAGATGCACACAGTGGGGTTGATTTACTAAAGGCAAATCCACTCCGCACTACAAGTGCAGTCGCTGTGAATCTGAGAGGAAGAGCTGAAATAAGGGGAGGCTCTGCTGATTTTATCATCCAATCATGTACAAGCAAAAGTGCTGTTTTTTTTTTCCTCGCATGTTCCCCTCAGAAATACAGTGACTGCACTTCCAAGTGCAAAGTGGATTTGCCTTTAGTAAATCAACCCCTGTGTGTCAACATGTGCTATCTGCCATCAGGGCAAATCAATGTACGTGTTTTGAGGGTGCAACCCCTTCCTCGCAACTCAAGTAGGTGAGAGGAAGGGTTTGCACCCCCAAAACACGTCCATTGATCCCCTATGATGGGAGATAGCATATGTTGACATTTGGCATGGGATTAGGAGGAAAATCCCCATTTTGACGCACAATTTGTGTGCATCTTCCAAACTTGGCTTGTTCAGGGGTGACATCACCCCATCGCATAAAGGCAACAGCAACACATATTTGAAATACTATATAATGTCTGATATTGCCTTCAGTTTTTCTAAGGTTGAACTTTGTAAGTTCCATTGTTTTTATATGTTTTTATTTATTAACCACTTAAGGACCGCTCACGGTATATATACGTCGGCAGAATGTCTCGTACAGGCACAATCACGTACCTGTACGTCCCCTTTAACTGCCTACCGCGTGCTCGCGACCCTGCAGTCATCCCCGTGAGTCGGACCGCGGGTCCCACGGACTCGATCGCCGCGGGGATCCCCGCGATCGTCTCACGGAGAGATGGAGCGGGGAGATGTTAGTGTAAACACAACATCTCCCCGCTCGCCTACTGACACTGTCCCCGATCTCCGCTTTGTGTAATCAGAGCGGAGATCGGTGACGTGTCACTCATAGCCACGCCCCTCCTCAGTTAGTAGCACGCCCCTAGGCACACTTAGCCCCTTCAGCACCCCTAGTGGTTAACCCCTTCACTGCCAGTGTCATATTTACAGTAACCAGTGCATTTTTATTGCACTGATCGCTGTAAAAATGACAATGGTCCCAAAAATGTGTCAAAAGTGTCCGATGTGTCCGCCATAATGTCGCAGTCACGAAAAAAATTGCTGATCGCGCCATTACTAGTAAAAAAAAAATAATTATAAAAATGCCATAATCCCCTATTTTGTAAACGCTATAATTTTTGCGCAAACCAATCAATAAACGCCAATAAACAGTCTGGCTGTTTGCATAATGTTTGGGAACGTAACGGTCACCATTGGGTAAGGTCACGTTCTGAGACGTATTCATGAACCGGCAATACCTGCACCCTCCGCAGGTAAATGTACCTGGATATTTGCAAGAGCAACGTCTACCTGAATTCTTAAATTCACTCGAAACTAGAAGGTCCCTAAGGGATCTAGCCCTTTTAAAGGTAAAGGATGGGTTTTTTGTCACGTATGGACTGATGGTAGGGTCCATCGTGAGGAAATGCCAGTATCTCTTTGTAATTCTCTTGATGGCCTCATGTTTGTTTGAGAACCTTGTTACAATGGAGATGGGATTAATTTTACTAATCTTTGATGCTGGGTTGTAGAGTAGGTAGTTTCGTGTTTTGGTGGTTGCTCTCTTGTAGGCTTTTTTTAAACACGTATTTGAGTAGCCACGTAGGGATAATCTTTCTGTTAGGGAGTCTACTTCCCTCTTAAAGGTATATTCATTGATGCAGTTCCTACGTATCCTGAGGTATTGGCTATACGGGATAGAAGCTATCAAAGCCCTTGGATGAAAATTGCTGGCGTGTAAAATAGAATTGCCTGCAGTCTGTTTCCTATAGAGGCTACTACTTAAACAGCCCATAGCATCCTTATGGATAGTGACATCCAAGAATGTGATGGATGATTCATTCCAAGTCATAATGAACGTGTCGTTCCTTGGGGGCTGACTCGGGGATTGATTTACAAATAGACTGCTCACTTTGCAAAGGAATTTTACCCAGAGCTTAGTGAATGAGGAAAAACTCTGCAAATTTCCATCATCCAATCATGTGCAAGCAAAAATTTTCTTTTTATGTTCCTTGCAAGTGATTGGGTAATCTTTGCATATTTAAATATCACCACATTCACTAAGCTTTGTTGAAAACAACCAACTTTCCTTGCAAAGTGAACAGCCTATTTGCCTTAAGCAAATCATCTTCTTGGTATTTAGTATAGTGTGCTAATACACACTTATTCTGGGCAAGTGACTCGCTCAGTGGTAAAGCATGTACATATAACAAATCCCCTTACCAGATATGCACGTTTATCCAAAGTTCACAAATTTATGTGATAGACCAACACAGTGGCACATAATTGTGACGTGGAAGAAAAATTATAAATGGTTTTCAAACTTTTTTACAAAAAAAAAATCTGAAAAGTGTGGCGTGCATTTGTATTCAGCCCCCTTACTGATACTCCGAAGACCCCATTCACACTGGGGCACTTTGCAGGCGATACAGCGCTATAAATAGCGCCTGCAAAGTGCCCTGAAAGAGCTTCTCCTGTATCTCCAATGTGAAAGCACCGAGGGTTTTCACACTGGAGCGGTGCGCTGGCAGGACGCTAAAAAAACTCCTGCTAGCAGCATCTTTGGAGCGGTAAAGGAGCGGTGTGTATACCGCTCCTCCACCACTCCTGCCCATTGAAATCAATGGGGCAGCGTGGCTATACCACCGGCAAATCGCTGCTACAGCAGCGCTTTGCTGGTGGTTTTAACCCTTTTTCGTCCGCTAGCGGGGGTTAAAAGTGCCCCGCTAGCAGCCGAATAACCTCGCAAATACGACGGTAAGCGCCGCTAAAAATAGCGGCGCTTTACCGCTGACGCCTCGGTGTGAAATAGGCCTAAACTAAATTTTGTGGAACCAATTGCCTTCAGAAGTCACCTAATTAGTAAATAGAGTCCACCTTTGTCTTATTTAATCTTAGTATAAATACAGCTCTTCTGTGAAGCCCTCAAAAGGTTTGTTAGAGAACCTTAGTGAACAAACAGCATCATGAAGGCCAAGGAACACACCAGACAGGTCAGGGATAAAGTTGTAGAGAAGTTTAAAGCATGATTAGGTTATAAAAAATTATCCCATGCTTTGAACATCTCACGGAGCACGGTTCAATCCATCATCCGAAAATGGAAAGAGCAAGGCACAACTGCAAACCTAACAAGACATGGCCCTCCACCTAAACTGAAAGGCCAGGCAAGGAGAGGATTAATCAGAGAAGCAGCCAAAAGGGCCATGGTAACTCTGGAGGAGCTGAAGAGATCCACAGCTCAGGTGCTTGAATCTTTCCACAGGACAACTATTAGTCGTGCACTCCACAAATATGGCCTTTATGGAAGAGTGGCAAGAAGAAAGCCATTGTTGAAAGGAAGCCATAAGAAGTCCCGTTTGCAGTTTGCGAGAAGCCATGTGGTGGACACAGCAAACATGTGGAAGAAGGTGCTGTGGTCAGATGAGACCAACATTTTACTTTTTGGCCTAAAATGTGTGGCAGAAAATTAACACTGCACATCAACCTGAAAACACCATCCCCACCGTGAAACATGGTGGTGGCAGCATCATGTTGTGGGGATGCTTTTCTTCAGCAGGGACAGGCAGCTGGTCAGAGTTGATGGGAAGACGGATGGAGCCAAATACAGGGCAATCTTAGATGAAAACCTGTTAAGGTCTGTACACACGACCGGGAATCCCGTCTGTTTGAAAACCGTCAATTTTCCCGACGGGATTCCTGCCAAGCTTGCCTTGAAAAGCCATGTATACACACGGCCACACAAAAGACCCACCGTTTTTTGAATGGCAAGAACGCGGTGACGTCTAAGACTACGACGAGCCGGCTTAATTACGTCCTATGCTACCTCGTATGCGTCGAATTGTTATCGAGCATGCACGATTTATTTCCCCTTCAGGTAAGCATACAGACGACCGGTTTTCTCGGCAAGAAACACTCTGGCAGGAATCCCGACGGGAAAATAGAGAGCAGGTTCTCCTATTTTTTTCCAACAGTTTTCCTGTCGGGAAAACTGCTAGGGAGCATACACATGGCCAGGATTCCCGGTCAAAAGCTCTCCTGGCATTTTTCCTGCCGGGAAAACCGGTCGTGTGTACAGGGCTTTAGAGTCATTAAAAGACTTGAGACTGGTGTGGAGGTTCACCTTCTAGGAGGACAAAGACCCTAAACATACAACCAGAGTTACAATGGAATGGTTTCGGATCAGGCATGTCCAAAGTCCGGCCCGCGTTCCAGTTTCAAGTGGCACGCCTGGTAATTTGGACATTATTATACAGGATTTATATAGCGCCAGCAGTTTTCGCAGACATGTACTGTATATGTTTTGTGGCCCCCAATGAATCCCTGAGCATTGGGGGTCACAAAAGATATATATATGCTGGCTGCCTTGGAGGGAACAGGGAGGGGGCGGGACGAGTGCCATACATACAGTGAGAATTTCCTGTTTACTCAGCTGCCTCTGTAATAGGAAGTCCTATCTCCTGCGCTGCCATTGGACGACTGTTCTGTCCATCATAGAAGGAGGGACTTTGTATTAAAGAGGCCGGAGAGAAAACAGATTCTCCTGTATGTAATGTGTTGGTGCTCGTCCCGACCCCTCCCCGTCCCCTCCGGGGCTGCAGATGGGCATGGATCAGGCTGCACTAATGGCAACGGTGGGGCAGCATTCATGGCAACGGTGGGGCTGCATTCATGGCACCTGTAAAGGCTGCAGATGGGCACTGATTAGGCTGCATTGATGGGCACTGACCATTATTATGCTGCACAGTTCTTTATTTAAAATGTAAGTTTTTTCCTGAAACTTCCCTCTTAAAGTGAAGGTGCGGGTTATACGCCGATAAATACGGTATATCCAAATAACACACCTGAGCTCATCTCTTCACCACACACAGCCACAAAGGCAAGACAATTCTTGTTGGGCATTGTGTATTAGTGCTCGGACGAACATACCGAATTTTAATGGTTCAAAGAATGTCAGGCAAAATGGTCGGCCCTCATGCATGTTCACTTCACCAAATCTAGCCCTCTTTGAAAAAAGTTTGGACACCCCTGGTTTAGATCAAAGCATATTCATGTGTTAGAATGGCCCTGTCAAAGTCTAGACCTAAATCCAATTGAGAATCTGTGGCAAGACTTGAAAATTTATGATCTTTATAAATTTCTTTATTTTAATTGTCATACATACAGAGAAATAAACAATTTCATTAATCCATCAATCATATGAGCTCCAACAAATCCATTCAAAATGCATGATCACAGATGCTCTCTATCCAATCTGACAGAGCTTAAGCTATTTTGCAAAGAAGAATGGGCAAAAATGTCACTCTCTAGATGTGCAAAGCTTGTAGAGACATACCCAAAAAGACTTGCAAGTGTAATTGCAACGAAAGGTGGTTCTACAAAGTATTGACTCAGGTAGGCTGAATACAAATGCACACCACACTTTTCAGATATTTATTTGTAAAAAAACTTGAAAACCATTTATCATTTTCCTTCCACTTCACAATCATGTGCCACTTTGTGTTGGTCTATCACATAAAATTTCAATAAAATACATTTACGTTTTTGGTTGTAACATGACAAAATGTGGAAAATTTCTAGAAATATTAATACTTTTTCAAGGCACTGTATGTCGGCCACTTTACCATTTGAGAATCTCCCACTAGTGTACATTAAGTTGATCCGGTATTTTTCTGTGTTCTATCCATCTACTGCCTCTCTTGGTGCGGGAAAACTGCCATCAAAGACATTTGTGCAAACACAAAAGACTGCCAGAACAGCATTCAATCTTCCCATCAGGACCTATATCTATCAATATAATTATAATTATTATTTTTAAACACAGGCTAAAATTTAAGACCATGCACACTGTTAACATAGTAGTGGTAAAGTGGTAAAGTTAACATAATAATCTTTCAAATTGGAAAATAGATATAGTAATTATTTTTAATGCATTAAATGCATTTTTTATTTCAGGTATGATCAACGAAAAAACACAATGGGATTTTTTTCCCATAAAGTTATTGAGAATTACATTTTATTTAGTATACCCACAGGCATGATGTTAAGAAAAATGAAATATGACATTGCTGCATCTCTGGTGTTTTTCTGCAAAACCTGCTTTGAGTTGTAGCCAATTTCTGAAGACCTGAAGATATATTCTACTATTATTCTAGATGATACATTAATAGTAATGACTGTTTATGTTTGATTGTAAACAAGGTTACCCCATTATGTTAATGTTCTGCAATGCTAGAAAGCTTTACCTGCAGCAAACCCCCCCTGATCGTTGAATCTGAGACTCATACCATTTCAGATTTTATTTTCATTTTATAAACAGCAAAATGATGGTGTAATGTGTTCCTATTATTATACAGAACTAACTGGCAATAAATAATAGCAAACCTTTGAGAATTTGTTGAAAAGCTAACAGAGTAATTTATCAAAGGGTTTTTTTTTTCTACCTTTAACGTGCCCTTAAAACTCTAAAACAGCATGGCAATCAATTCCAATCGGAATATTTGGGCAACCTTGCGTCAAACAGCATATAAAACAATGTTGTAAACATTTTTATATACTAGGGTAAGATATTGTTCATGCTCATTGCATTAAACAAACACCAGTATAATATTTTACAATGGTTTTAATGGATTTGGGATTATTTATTGGAACATTTCAACCTTGCCTGTGATATCAGGAAACTAAGCTGGTACCCCCTTCTAAAGTGAAAACATTATACTTATGTCACATGAGGCTGTTCTTCTTTACATGACTGGTCACTAAAGAGAGAGAACATAGCCTCCACTTAGGTAGTGATGGCTACCCATAATATTTACCCACAGGAAGAGAAGTCACTTATTTTCTGCACACACAGGAAGTGAAGTCACTTATTTTCTGCACACACAGGAAGAGAAGTCACATATTTTCTGCATACACAGGAAGAGAAGTCTCTTATTTTCTGCACACACAGGAAAATAAGTCACTTATTTTCTGCACACACAGGAAGAGAAGTCACTTATTTTCTGCACACACAGGAAGTGAAGTCACTTATTTTCTGCACACACCGGAAGTAAAGTCACTTATTTTCTGCACACACAGGAAGAGAATTCACTCATTTTCCGCACACACAGCACACAGGAAGTGAAGTCACTTATTTTCTGCACATGCAGGAAATGAAGCCACTTATTTTGTTTTGGTATTGTATTTTAATATATGTAGCGGGGCCCTCAAATTGATGGGATACACCTGGGCAATAGTGTGACCCAGGTGTATAATTGTGTTAGGATTCAGACCCCTTTTTGTTTCGTGGAGGATTGGAGGATGTAATATTCTCCTTTGCCTGTGGGTGGCGAGGTACCCACAGGCTTCAGGTAGAATCATCTTCGCAGTGCTCCCTGTTTTGTCCCTTCCTGGAGATGGTATGGCTGGGGCGGGGAACCCGCCGGGCCGTTGATGGGAGGAGATAAAAGGGGGAGACGCCCTTACCACGAGGTCTTGCGGAGAAGGAGGTCCTCGGAGGAGGAGGGTTGCGGTCCGCACCCAGGGCCCTTAGGCCTGGGTGCGGGAGATCCAGGAGTCTGGTCCAGGTGCCCATGGCCTGGTCCGGAGTCATGTTGGCGTCCATCCCAGGCACCTTTAGCCTGGGGTGAGGTACTATCGAGGAGGCCTGGGGCCCAGTACCTTCGACTGGGTCCCGCTAGGGTGGACTGTCCGAGGGTCCCTGGGCGGAGGGACTCGTACCTGAGGTGAGGAGGCCGGGGAGGTTACCCACTGGAGACCCGGAGCAGCACCAACCCGGTGACAGTGGGCCTCTGGGAACTCTCTTGGGAGGACACATCCCCCTGATAGGGGCCACAGCGTATCGAAGAGGGCTCCATTGCTGTTCATAGGGGTTGCTGGAAGAGACCCCATCCTTCCTGTTCTGTAACAGCCGGATTGGCTTAGGCGCCGCTGGTCATAGTATAGTGGCATAGAACTGAAACGTTAGGAAGTGCCTTGATCTGCTCATCCCACCGTTGGCAAGGTTATAGGTCCCAATCAGTCTGCTGTTAAAAGAACTGTTTATCGTGCTTTGCTATTGGAGTGCCAAATAAACAAGTGTTGGACCTTTCTTCGGTGTGCGAACTCCAGTTACTGGAAGCAAAGGGGAGGCTGGTGAGCTTGCAATTACAGACTCAGTGCATTCACAGAACACACCGGCCCGAGGAAACATCAGGAAGTGGCCTTCACCTCCCTACTACAATGGGGAGGACATGGGCCGTGGCGCATCTCACTCTCACAACCCAGGAACCCCTAGACATGAGCTGGAGTGTAACCGATAAAGTCGAAGAGGGAGTGAGGCCGCTACACGTGGGGGCTCGTGAGTCCGGGATAGAGTGTGTTCTAAAGATGGACTTGAGAATGTCTACATTTGAACTTTGCTGCCCAGAGGAGTTCCGAGCAGATCGGCCATATTACTGGCCAAAGTGCGTCCCTGCTCGGAGTTGTGGAAATGACCCTAACACGGGAAAGGCCCATGCGGAGGAGCGGAAAAAGGGAGAGGTCCAGCCGTGTGACGTACTGCACGTGGGGACTGTTAACGCACTGCGCCACGAGGCACCCCATGGCGACATCGTTCGTGGGCGGAGTCAAGAGGAAGCCCGCGAAAATGTACAGCTCATGGGAGGAGTCTGGCCAAGTGTGGGGATACACGTGGAGACTCTGGCGCGGGGTCAGTGCATGATGGAGCAGCAGATAGTCGGGATGACCTCAAGTGCCCCGTGGATTATGGTTCCTCACCCCACGAGAATGACTTCCTTTGCTGCCCCCATCACAGACACGGGGATAAGACTTAGGCCCCGAGGGCGGTTGGCTCTGTACACTTGCAGAGACACGGAGGCCCTCGGTGTGATCTGTCCCGGCTGCTCGGGACTGGTGGTCACCCTGAAGCCATTCGGGCGATGTGAGGAGTGCAGAGAATTCCTTTTTGAGGTCGAGTCGTCCACAGCAAGGCCCCGGGCCCTTCGCCTCAACCACCTCACGGGTACTGCTACTCCGGAAGGGGAGGTCAAGGCCTCTGTCGAGGTTCCCGTGCGCGCTGACCAGGGCGATGGACTGCCCAACAGAGAAAAATCCGAGGATGCTGCCTCGGTCGCCACAAGTTCTCTGCTCCCACCACCGAAGAGGAAAGTTGGCCTAGTACAGGCATCCTATGGACGTGGTCGAGCTTCACCCCGCTGCTTGCCTGGCCTGGATGGCGCCGGTCGAGAAGGAAGTCCCGGACATCCCAGTCCTCTACAAGGGTCAGGTGAGCCAGGGGCTGGGACTGTGGTGGTGGTTGGAGGTGTCGGGGGCCCATTGGAGGTGGAGCCCCCCAGGGAGGTTGATTCTGTGTCCACCGGAAGATATCTGCCTGCGGAGATGTATGACACCTCCGACCTAGAGTCGCTGTCTGATTGCGGAGATGATGGCGAGATAGACGAACTGTTCAGCCGCAAGGGCTGGGATAGAGTGCCACTTCTTGCTTCCCGTGCGGTACGGGATTCACCTATGTACACAGGAGACAGCACGCCTCGGGTGGAAGACCCGCAGCTTACGAGGGAACCTACCCCTCCACCTGTGTCCTCATCTACTGTTACCTCACCTACTTTGGTTGTGGGGACACCCCGCGCTTCTCTGAGAGCGCCGAAAGTCATTTCCAGGGAGCTGGTAAAGGTACCTCGGCATCCGGAAGCTATTGTGCTGCCTGGAACTGGAGAGAAAGCCACTATGCCACCTTTGGCCCGCTTGCAGAGACTGTTTTGCCATAAAGTAGCTCGGGAATATGGGTGGGAGTACCCGTATCTACCCCGGGACTTGCTGTATGAGGTGGAAGTCTGGAGAACAAGATGGTATGACGAGTTTGTGTGGGACAAGTTGAAGGTGCCCCATGCTCGCAGGTACCTGGAATGTGTGCCGGCAGTGTCTAAGAAGTTTGAGGACTGCAAAGCTGAATGGAAATTGGGGCGCCATATCCATGCTGACAAGATAGTCATTTGCAGAAGAGAAGGAGAAGATGTCGAGTATTCGATAGAGGCATTTGACAAACACCTGAAACCCCTGTACCTGCCGGATCCAAAGTTTTACTTATAGGAGAAAAGAACTCCTGTTTATTTCTTTTGTGCACTTGAACTTTCTGGAAGAGCCATTCCCAGACTCGCAGGACTGTGCCCTGCTTTTGTTTTTGTTTTTGTTTGGGCTTTTCTTTTTCTCGTTGGAGACTTGGGGACTGTTGTGTTTTCGTGTTTCCCCTTTTCTTCATGTGCCAAAGGCAAGGACATTTGGGAATAGTGGCAGAGTAGGGAAAAGCTGGAAGAACGAAGATTCGTTGAGTGTCATGACCGCGGCGTTGTCACCAGGTGGCAGTGTTGCGCAACAAATGTTTGAAAATATTTCACCCACACATCACCTTGCTTGTTGGAGTGAGTGGGTCTCTCGGCTGACGGGCTCACTCATCCCAAATGACACGAAATTATGTTAGGATGTTGTTTTTCTTTCCCCTGCAGGAGAATCGTCAGTCAAGATCATTGAGAGTGGGTGGCTCTTAGACAGTGTGGGAGAGGGGCTGTGACTATGCAGATGTTTAAAGTGTTTTATGACATAAGTTGTTTTATATGTTCCCCATTCCCTGAGCAGGTCTTGGCACTTGGGAAATTTAGAGGAACTGCCTCAGGGGTTTCACTCCATGTCACCACTTTATAGGAGGCATGGGTGTGCACCTGACGCTGGGGACCAGCGTCAAATTACAGGGGGGAGTGTGTAGCGGGGTCCTCAAATTGATGGGATACACCTGGGCAATAGTGTGACCCAGGTGTATAATTGTGTTAGGATTCAGACCCCTTTTTGTTTCGTGGAGGATGTAATATTCTCCTTTGCCTGTGGGTGGCGAGGTACCCACAGGCTTCAGGTAGAATCATCTTCGCAGTGCTCCCTGTTTTGTCCCTTCCTGGAGATGGTATGGCTGGGGCGGGGAACCCGCCGGGCCGTTGATGGGAGGAGATAAAAGGGGGAGACGCCCTTACCACGAGGTCTTGCGGAGAAGGAGGTCCTCGGAGGAGGAGGGTTGCGGTCCGCACCCAGGGCCCTTAGGCCTGGGTGCGGGAGATCCAGGAGTCTGGTCCAGGTGCCCATGGCCTGGTCCGGAGTCATGTTGGCGTCCATCCCAGGCACCTTTAGCCTGGGGTGAGGTACTATCGAGGAGGCCTGGGGCCCAGTACCTTCGACTGGGTCCCGCTAGGGTGGACTGTCCGAGGGTCCCTGGGCGGAGGGACTCGTACCTGAGGTGAGGAGGCCGGGGAGGTTACCCACTGGAGACCCGGAGCAGCACCAACCCGGTGACAGTGGGCCTCTGGGAACTCTCTTGGGAGGACACATCCCCCTGATAGGGGCCACAGCGTATCGAAGAGGGCTCCATTGCTGTTCATAGGGGTTGCTGGAAGAGACCCCATCCTTCCTGTTCTGTAACAGCCGGATTGGCTTAGGCGCCGCTGGTCATAGTATAGTGGCATAGAACTGAAACGTTAGGAAGTGCCTTGATCTGCTCATCCCACCGTTGGCAAGGTTATAGGTCCCAATCAGTCTGCTGTTAAAAGAACTGTTTATCGTGCTTTGCTATTGGAGTGCCAAATAAACAAGTGTTGGACCTTTCTTCGGTGTGCGAACTCCAGTTACTGGAAGCAAAGGGGAGGCTGGTGAGCTTGCAATTACAGACTCAGTGCATTCACAGAACACACCGGCCCGAGGAAACATCAGGAAGTGGCCTTCACCTCCCTACTACAATGGGGAGGACATGGGCCGTGGCGCATCTCACTCTCACAACCCAGGAACCCCTAGACATGAGCTGGAGTGTAACCGATAAAGTCGAAGAGGGAGTGAGGCCACTACATATAAAAAAAAACGAATGTTGAAGGTGAAGATGATCTATTTTAAATATATGTTGTCATTATATGAAATCTTATTTATACGTTTTATTTTTAGATAGTGAGACCTGTTTTCCCTTTCAGCAACCCCTGAGTGTCTTGATGAAGCTAGACAGCAAAACGCGTTGATCCACAGGGGCTCACTACCATGTATATAATGCATATTCATCATTGCTATGTATTGTGTATCATATACTTTTAATTCTTTATCTTTTTTTGCTTTTCTGTATCATGTATTGTTATAAATAAAATATACCTTTTTATACTTATCACTGTCTATTGTGCCTCTAAAGTCCCACCTTGGGCTATTTATATACCCATTTTTTTTCTCTAACAATCCCTTATATGGATGAAACCTCAAAAAATATGCTTTTGTTGTGTAAAAAAACAACGTGCAGCAATATACACGTTTAAAAACACACAAGGCTTGGATAGTCAAAAAGGTAGATGAGCTACTTTTTCACGTCTGCCCCCTTCTCTGATTGGTGAGGTGGAAAAGCAGCCCTTATATTCATTCAGCTGATGCTATTTACAGTTTATACAGAGCATACAGCTGTTGCATGTGTTCATGAAGGAAATAGTTAGGTTGGACCAGCGTGGTCCAAAGTATTTAAAGTTCACTAAAACCTGGAGTCAGGATTTACCATGCAGCTGAAATTTAAAAAAATATATGGATTGTCATACCTTGCAAAGAATTTGGAATTCTGTTCAACCAGTCTTGTGATTCAGGTGCCCCAGCCAGATGCACACAGTCAGGTAGACGAACATACCCAGCCTGCTTGGCTGGACAATAAAGGAGCAGCATCACTCTAATGATCTCATCCATGTGCCTCCACTTTTATTATTTACAGTGTTAGACAGTCCTGCGCAAACTAGCAGGTTGTTGATTGGCCAGAGTATAGCCTCTCCTCTGAATCCTGCTATGCAGATTACAGGAAACTAATACAAAGACATTTTGAGTTACTAATCTTAATTTTATTAAAAAATTAATGTTTTGATTGTAATGAATAGGGATGAGCTTCGTGTTCGAGTCGAACACACGTTCGACTCGAACATCGGCTGTTTGATCGTTCGACGAAAATCGAACGATATGGTACGTTCGCGGCAAATTCGAGTGGCGCGTCACGGCCCATAATTCACTGCGGCATCGCAGTGCATTGCTGGCTGATAATTGGCCAAGCATGCACAATGACCTGCATGCTTGGCCAATCACAGCGCCGTCTGTACAGAGAGCCTTAATTGGCCAAAGCCAGGGTGGCTTTGGCCAATCTTGGCTCAGAAGAGTAGGTACACGCCCCACACTATATAAGGCCGCCTGGAAGTCGGCCTTGTGTAGTGTGTTGGCGTTTGTGAAAGAGACAGTTACAGAGAGAGAGAGACAGTGTCATTTATATTGAGTTAGATAGAGCAGGCAGGCGAGTCAGTTAGCTGCTGTTACAGTGTGTAGAGGATATATGCATCCTAGGTGTTGTATATATATTTATACACTGTATTGAGTTCAGCTAGATCCATTCCTGTTAGTCTCTATACTGTGACAGGCAGGTGATTGTGCTAGCTGCAGACAGTCAGTGTTTCACTTAGTGTATTACTGTATGCTTTGCATAGCATTCACCTAAAGCTCACCTGGATACAGTTATTCTCAATACTGTGACAGGCAGGCCGGTGATTGTGCTAGCTGCAGACAGTCAGTGTTTCACTTAGTGTACTACTGTGGGCTTTGCATAGCATTCACCTAAAGCTCACCTGAATACAGTTAGTGACTAATACTATTATAGTGGTGTTCTCATAATAAACCACAAGCAGAGAGCTGCAAGTATTTTCAGTGTACTGTGTCCTCTGCACAGTTTTCACCTAAAACTAACTGAAAACAATTGCTGCTTTTCCCATACTAACACCACAGCAGGCCATTAGTATGTCTGGAAGGCAAACGAGAGGCAGTCACGAGGCAATAAAAGAGGGCAAGCAGGCTCTGTGTCTAGAGGCAACAGTGATGCTGGTCGTGGACACGGTGCATTCTCATCAGCACGTGGCCGTGGGAAACGCTTGTCCTTCTTTTCGGCAGCTGGCCATGTTGAGCCGCAACATGCCGAAGACTTGGTAGAGTGGATGACCAAGCCGTCCTCCTCCTCCTCATCCTCTCTCACCTAGGCTCAGGGTACTTTGTCTGGCAAAGTAGCTGCCAAAGCGGCCTCTTACCTCGGCTCAATGGCATCAGTCACTCCTTCCCTAGCCCCACCATGTCCTCCTGAGGAGACCCCCGAACTGTTTGACCACAGTGTTGGGTACATGCCCAGCGTTTTGAAGGCTCCGACGATGGAACCCAGCTGGAGGAAAACAGTAACGTGAGCTCAGAAAGAGGGGGTAGTAATGTGAGTCCAGAGAGAGGGGGTGCCCAACAAGGTCAGCTATCTGGCAGTCATGTTCCCCCAGCTGCAGCATACTGCCAGATTGGCTCCAGTGATGAGGAGGGAGGGGATGATGAGGTCACTGACTCCACGTGGGTGCCTGATAGGAGAGAGGAGGAGGAAGAGGAGAAGGAGGAGGAGGCACATCTCCAATGAGGCAGGATGCCCTCCAGGGGCCAGCTTAAGGGCAGCACACCGACTGCATCACACCGCAAAGCTCTGCATGTGCAGGGCACTGCTGTCTCTGCGCATTATTCCAAAAGTTCTTTGGTGTGGGCCTTTTTTCAGACGTGTGCAGCAGATCGCACCATTGCCATTTGCAACACATGTCTAAAGCGTATCTCGCGTGGCCAAAACATCAGCCGCTTGGGCACCACGTGCTTGACCAGACATATGTCGACCTGCCATGCAATCCGTTGGCAAGCACACCTAAAAGACCCACACCAAAGAACAAGGCGGACCTCTCCTTGCTCCTCATCAGCTGGGATTTCCAACCCCACTATACCTTCAGTCCTCTCTGAAACCTGCACTGAGAGGAATGAAGGTGTAGAATTAGGTGTGTCACAGCCAAGTACTTGCGGGCAATCTGCTATCGGTACACCGACGTCCGATTGTACCAGGCAAATTTCCCTGCCCCAGCTACTGCACCGCCGCAAGAAGTTCGCACCCAGCCATCCACATGCCCAGCGGTTGAATGCTAGCTTGGCTAAATTGCTAGCACTTCAACTTCTGCCTTTTCAGTTGGTAGACTCTGCCCCCTTCCGTGAGTTTGTGGAATGTGCGGTTCCTCAGTGGCAGGTTCCCAAACGCCACTTTTTCTCACGGAAGGCGATTCCGGCTCTCTACCGGCATGTGGAAGGCAATGTCTTGGCCTCGCTGGACAGAGCAGTCAGCGGTAAGGTGCATATTACCGCTGACTCATGGTCCAGCAGGCATGGACAGGGACGTTACCTATCTTTCACGGTGCATTGGGTGACTCTGCTGGCAGCTGGGAAGGATGCAGGACAAGGTGCAGTAGTGTTGGAGGTTGTTCCGCCACCACGCCTCCAAAATGTTACTACTGGTGATTCTGACACACCTCTCTCCTCCACCCCCTCCTCTTCTTCTTCCTCCATGGCCTCTTCCTGTGCTGATTTGTCCTCGGAACCAGCGGTGCTCCGTAGGCGTTCAAGGGGCTTCGCCACTACGCAGGCAAAAAGATGCCATGCAGTGCTTGAGCTGGTGTGTTTGGGGGACAGGAGCCACACTGGGGCAGAGATTCTGTCAGCTCTGCAGGGACAGGCTCAGAGGTGGTTGACATCATGCCAGCTTAAGCCAGGAAAGGTGGTTTCCGACAATGGCACCAACCTCCTCTCCGCCCTCCAACAGGGACAACTGACCCATGTGCCCTGTTTGGCTTATGTCCTTAACTTGGTGGTGCAGCGGTTCTTGGGCAGGTACCCGGGCTTACAGGAGGTCCTGAAGCAGGCCAGGAAGCTCTGTGGGCATTTCCGCCAGTCATATAATGCCAGTGCTCGGCTGGCTGAGCTGCAAAAGGATTACAACCTGCCCAAGAACCGCCTAATCTGTGACATGCCCACCAGGTGGAACTCTACGTTGGCCATGCTGCAGCGGCTGCACACGCAGCAGAGGGCCATCAATGAGTATCTGTTGCAATATGGCACCAGGACAGGGTCAGGGGAGCTTGGATTTTTTTCCAGTGGGCCATGATCAGGGATGCATGCACTGTCCTGGCACCATTTGAGGAGGCCACTAGGATGGTGAGCAGTGACAGTGCATGCATCAGTGACACTGTCCCTCTTGTCCACCTCTTATGGACAGGGCACTTGAGGCAGAACAGAGGCAGGAAGAGGAGGACCTCTCAAGGCCCCCTTTATCCAGACAGTGTTCCTGATGGCCCGGCTATCACACAGGAAGAGGAGGAGGAGGAGGATTGTGTCAACATGGAGGTGGAGACTAGCACTCAGCATCAGCAGCAGTCTTCAAGGGATCAATTACAGTCCCAAGACACCCATGGACTTGTACGTGGCTGGGAGGAGGCGGCTGCGGATCATGTCGTCCTCAGTGACCCAGAGGACTCAGCACCGAATGCCTCAGCAAACCTACGCTGCATGGCCTCCCTGATCCTGCAAAGCCTGTGTAAGGATCCTCGTATTCGTGCGATCAAGGAGAGGGATCATTACTGGCTGGTAACCCTCCTTGATCCACGTTACAAGGGTAAGGTTGCGGACCTTATCTTGCCATCGCAGAGGGAGCAGAGGATGAGGCATCTTTGGGAGGCCTTGCAGAAAGGTCTGTGCAACACGTTCCCAGAGACTGGGAGGTTACAAATTCCTGGTCCTGGACAACGTGTTGCTGAGGCTTCGGTCAGTCAAAGAAGGAGCGGTGGAGAAGGTGGCCGTCTGACCGATGCGTTCAGACAATTTTTTAGTCCGCAGCCCCAAGGTATGATCGGTTCCAGCAACCATCGCCAGTGTCTGGTTTACATGGTGCAGGAATACCTAGGGGCAAGATCAGACTTGGACACCTTTCCCACCGAAAATCCTCTGGGTTACTGGGTCTTGAGGATGGATCACTGGCCAGAGCATGCACAGTATGCAATTAAGGTACTGGCCTGTCCTGCATCCAGCGTTCCTCAGGAAAGCACATTCAGTGCTTCTGGAGGCTTTGTAACCGATCACAGGGTGCGCCTGTCAACCGACTCGGTCGATTGACTGACCTTCATAAAAATAAATCAGTCTTGGGTCACCACCAGGCACCTGATGCTGATGTAACAGAATAATTTTCTTTGATATGTCAGATCCCTTCAAGACTGCCTATGCTGATGCAGAGTGACTATACTATTATGCTGAGTGACTATCCTCTTCCTCCTCAATAATCATGCTGATAGCTTGAAAGAACATTTTTGGTTCTGGGCACCGCCACCAGTGGCTAAGGCCCAATTTTTCAGCCCCTGTTTAACAGGGGCGTGTAATTAAAATTTTTGATGTAATACTTTGCAACAGGGCTCATTGCTGCGCTCTAAGTACAGTATCTGTAAGGGGATGCAGTGTTGTGGCACCAGCACCAGTGCCTAAGGCCCAATTTTTCTGCCCCTGTTCAACAGGGGCATGCAATTACAATTCTTGATCTAAAAATTCACAGCAGGGCCCATTCCTGCACCCACCAAGAGTAACTGTGAGGGCTTACAGTGTTGTGGCACCAGCACCACCGCCACCACCAAAGGCCCAGTTTTTCAGCCCCTGTTCAACAGGGGCATGCAATTACAATTCTTGATCTAAAAACCATCAAGAGTACCTGTGAGGACTTAAGCCGCGTACACACGATCGGTTTTATCGATGAAAACAGTCCGATGGACTGTGTTCATCGGACGAACCGATCGTGTATGGGCCCCATCGGTCTTTTTTCCATCGGTGTGAAAAAATAGAACATGTTTTAAATTTATCCGATGGGAAAAAAAAATGATAGCAAAATCCGATCGTCTGTGTGGAAATCCATCGGATAAAAAACCCATGCATGCTCAGAATCAAGTCGACGCATGCTAAGAAGCATTGAACTTAATTTTTCTCGGCTCATCGGAGTGTTTTACGTCACCGTGTTTGAAACAGTCCGTTTTTTGACTGATGGTGTGTGGGTAAGACTGATGGAAGACAGTTTCATCGGATTTCCGATGGAAAAAACCATCGGATTAGAATCCATAGGATATCCGATCGTGTGTACAGGGCTTTACTGTGTTGTGGCACCAGCACCACCAAAGGCCCAATTTTTCAGCCCCTGTTCAACAGGGGCATGCAATTACAATTCTTGATCTAATAATTCACAGCAGGGCCCATTCATGCACCCACCAAGAGTAACTGTGAGGGCTTACAGTGTTGTGGCATCAGCACCACCACCAAAGGCCCAATTTTTCCTACCACTGTTCAACAGTGGCATGTAAATACAATTCCTGATATAATAGTTGACAGCAGGGCGTTCCAGCGCCCACCAAGAGTAACTATGAGGGCTTACAGTGTTGTGGCAACACCAACACCTAAGGGGCAAATTTCTGCAGAGTATATATGGCAGGCCCCTACTTTCAAACATCCAACTTACAAATGACTCCTACTTGCAAACAGAAAGAGACAACAGGAAGTGAGAGGAAATCTACCCCTAGGAAGGCAAATTCTCTCCTGTAAGAGTTAATATGTGAAAAAGGTGTCTCCTCTCCACTGATGCTTTATCACCAATCCTTGTTTCAATAAAAACCCCAAATTTTCCAAAAACATTTGTCATTGGGATGGAAAGTGAGGTTAAATGTTCTGAACAGGTGCACAGACAGCAAAACAAATGTTACAGGGGTGATAACCCTTCCCTATGTTCTCCAAAAAGCATAAAAATAGATTTTTTGGCTAGAGCTACACTTAAAAAATTTACCTGTTCCAAATTACAAACAGATTGTACTTAAGAACAAACCTAGTCCGTGTCTTGTTTGCACCGCCTGTATACTGCTGTTCAGAGTATATAGGGCCTTTTTTTATTTTAGGTGCGGGGTTCCCCTTAATATCCATACAAGACCCAAAGGGGCTGGTAATGGGCTGGGGTGGGGGATGGGGTAGCCATGCCATTTTTCTTAATGATTTTCATCCATATTGCCGGGACCAGACATTACATTAAAACCGCAAGCAGTTTTAAATGGCTTTTTTTCGGTGCGCATGCGCGGGACTTCCGGGAAGACGCTCTGAACGGGAGCTCCGCACCGCTCCGGCCTCTCACAGCCCCCTGAGCCTTTAGTCCGAGCGGGAACCGGCCAGAACTGACCCCATCGCCACCCGGGATAACCAGGCGCACTCTCATATGCCGGGGGGCTCGCAAAAAAGCGAGGTGAGCCGCCAGCTGGACTTTACACTGGCAGCCCCTGCTTCACTCAAGATGGCGGCCGCAGCACGAGGCAGCATGGAGGACCCGGACTACATTGCAGATTCTCCATCCCACTCCCAGCACCAGATCGGTATGCTGACAACTCCTGTGAGTACCTGCAATCCCCAAGGGATCTCCCCAGCATCCACGGAGTCCCTGCTGAACCATACTTTTGGAGTTCTCCCCCACTCTCCTATGCTGAGATCCCCCTTAGGCCTGGCAGGCCCCCACCTCTCCTCCCCCTTGCAGCCAGTTCACTCTGCTGACATGCAACTCATGCTACAGAACTTTTCTGAGATGCTAGCCACGGGCCTAGCTCACAATGCCACGCAGATCACTGCTACCATTAAGGCTGATTTGCAGAGCCTGGGAGCCCGCATGGATGCAATTGAGCAGGCTGTGGGTAACACTGCTGCCCGCACTAACCAAAATACCACATGCATCCAAACCTTACAAGATCAACTTGAGACAGCTCTCTCTAAAATCGATGATTTAGAGAACAGAAGTAGGAGGTACAATTTCCGCATACGTGGAATCCCTGAATCTGTTACTGACGTTCCCAGCACAGTTAAACTGTTCATTAAAGAACTCATGCCAGACATCCAGGATCACAGATTGGAACTTGACAGGGCTCACAGAGCCCTCCAGCCCCCCCACCCAGATGGTCTCCCAAGGGACATTATAGTTAAGCCCCATTACTATGGTGTGAAGGAAGACGTCATGAGACAGACCCGCAACCTGGACAATCTCTCCTTCCAAGGGAATAAAATCCAAATCTTTGCTGACATCTCGCCCACCACGGTCCAGAAACGGAGGTCCCTTAAACCCCTCCTGGAGGTCCTCAACCAGAATTCCATCAAGTACCGCTGGGTTTTCCGTTCCGCCTACAATTTCATTTCAGGGACAAATCCTTTGGCTTTTCCACCTTTCAAGATGGCGAACGTCTCCTGCTTCAACTTGGTCTTATCTCCCAAGAACAAGCGACAGCCAAATCAGGCTCCTCAAAGCGTCCACCCCCAGGCAGTCCTCTGACCCCGTTATGGAACAAACAGCAACCGAAGAGACAGAGGGAATCCCGCCCCCCGAGATGAGGGACTTCTTTTTTTTTTTCTACTTCTGTACAAGAGATGTGCTGTTTTTGACTACCCCTAATGACTCAGAGAGCTAACTGCTCTCCCCCTCTAGTAAGGTGGTAGACAGCCCCGCACAGCCCTGACTTGCATTAGGCGGGCCAGGGTCTTGATCTGTTTGGTATGGGCCCCACTTGCCCATCTAATGGCTAGTTGGGACTCCCAATACCTCCCGTTCCTCCCACCTCGGTGAGGGGGACACTTCTACTGACTTTCTAACTTGTTGCATTTATGATATGCCTGTCCTAGTTCCTACCTAAGGTTAGGCCTAGTAGCCTAGACTCCTCCTCCCCCCTACCCCTCCCCTCCCCCTTCTACCCTCCCTCCCCACCTCCCCTTTCCCCCCCTTGCAGGTTCCACTCCTTGCACTGGTTATGCTCTGGTTATACAAATTTACGGAACGTTATCTTGGTTTGTTTATAGTACTTTTTCACTTTGGCCGTTCCTGTACTGATTTACCCCCCATTGGGGGCTCTGACGGCCGGAGCGGCTCATCATGCCGCTCTCTCTGTTGTGACACGGAGGGACTTTTAATCCCTCTGGTGACATCAGGTAGACAACCCCTATTGGGGTTGCACCCTCTCCAAGACCCCTCTTGCAGGTGTCCTTGGACTTGGACTTGGACCCGGCTAGCCGGTCCTGTTGAATTTCTTCTAAATTGTTACATATGTTTGTTTTGTTCTCTTTTTGTGATTTAATTAACCAATATAATGACATCTCTGATCTTTTCTCCTTTCTCTCTTCTATTTCTTCACCCACGCCTTCTCTCCTCCCCACAGTGTTCTCCTCCCCTCTCCTCCAGGACTCCTCGCGGAGACCTCCCCCAGACCTTGCTCCAGGGCATTTATTGTTAACCTACTTCATGCTGGATATCCGGATTCTCCCTTCTCTTCAGGTAAGCTCCCCTTTTACATTCTCGCACCCCCCCTCGGGCACCCATGGCTGAGATTGTCACCCGCAAGCTGCCTTTAAAGGTAGCTACCCACAATACACAGGGACTTAATTCTCCCTCTAAACGCCGGAAGGCCTTTCAGAGCTACCACGCCAGAAGCCTTGATGTTGTCTTTCTCCAGGAGACCCACTTCCCCGCTAGCTATACCCCTTCCTTCCTCCACCGCAACTTCCCCACTTTCTACCTTGCGAATGCAGACACCAAACAGAGAGGGGTGGCCATTCTCTTCGCTAAACGCATCCCATTCACCCACATCCACACAATTCGTGATGAAGATGGTAGGTTCCTACTGGTCAAGGGGTGACGTACTCTTTTGTATCATACTATGCCCCCAATCGGGGCCAGGCAAATTTTTTTGCATCCATGTTCTCAACCTTATCCTCTCATCTAGAAGGTAGAATCTTAATAGGGGGTGACTCCAATATCACGTTTGACCACAAACTTGATAAATCCCACCAGGACAGGCCCCGCCTTAAGAGACCCTCCAAACAAAGCCTCAGAATAGCCCGACTCCTACACGACTTGGGCCTGATTGACTCATGGAGGGATCTGAACCCCACGGCCAAAGACTACACCCATTACTCTGCCCCCCAAAAAACATTTGCCAGGATTGACCACATCCTCATACCCAATTCGGATATTCACACGGCCACTCACTCCTCAATTCAAGAAGTTCCGTGGTCAGACCACTCTTTAGTAACCCTTAGAATCTCTAGCTCCCTATCACCTTCAGGCCCCCCTCAGTGGCGCTTGAGTAAATCCCTCCTTGCCAATCCGGTCCACTGTACCATGCTGGAAAAGGACATACAAGAATTTTTCCTCCTCAATGACACCGGGGACACAACCCCTAGTTCTCTCTGGGGAGCTCATAAAGCCGTCTTGAGGGGGAGGATGATTCAATTGGCCTCCAACCTGAAAAAAGGAAGGAAGGTGGATGTGGAAAACTTGGAAAGGGATTTTAAACTACTTAGTAAAGCCCATAAGTCTAAACCCACTCCTGCCAGTCTGGCCAAGTTGGAATCCGCTCGCATTGCTTTAAATCTTGCCTTAACCTCAAACGCAGATAAACACTTGAGCTGGTTAAGCGGCAAATTCTACTTACATTCTGATAAAATAGGCACACGCTTGGCGGCCAAACTCTCCCCAAAGATCAAAAATTTCTCCTTACCCAAGATTAAATCGTTATCGGGCTCTCTCACCCAGAACCCTCATAAAATCCTAGAAACCTTCCAGGCTTTCTACTCCAAACTATACACATCTCCCTCCTCTGCTGACCCTGTTCCCTTAGAATCCTTTTTGGCGGACATTGATCTCCCCAAACTTTCAGAGTCACATAGATCCATGATGGAATCACCTTTTCGCATTGAGGAGGTCCAGGAAGTTATCAAACATCTCAACACAGATTCGGCACCAGGGCCGGACGGCTTCTCCGCCCTTTATTACAAAACCTTCTCGGGGGTCCTCTCTCCTCGTCTGGCCCGTCTCTTTAACTCCCTTCGTGAAGGCTCCACTCTCGAACCCGCTGCCAATCTCGCGTATATCTCTGTAATCCCCAAACAGGGAAAAGATCCTAGTGATGTAGGCAACTATAGGCCAATTTCATTGATCAATAATGATCTGAAAATCATGACCAAGATTTTAGCCAACAGAATGGCCTCCTTCATCGCCTCTTATGTTCATAAGGATCAGGTGGATTTCATTCCCGGGAGACAGGGACCGGACCAGATCAGGAGAGCGGTAGATTTGATTTCCCTCATGCAAGCCTCCTGGGATGGCGGGTCCCCTCAGAAGGGATACATTCTCTCCATTGACCTTCAAAAGGCCTTTGACACGGTCACCTGGCCATACCTTTTTACCATTCTACGCCATTGGGGCTTTGGCCCAAATTTCCTAAGAACCCTGGAGTCTCTATACTCCTCCCCGAAAGCCCAGATCAAACTGCAGGGACATCTCTCCGATCAATTCCCAATCTTAAAAGGTACCAGACAGGGCTGCCCGCTCTCCCCTATTCTCTTCGCGATAGCGATAGAAACTCTAGCTCTAGCAATTAGACAACACCCGGACATTCATGGGGTTCAATGTGGCCAACATACACACAAATGTGCCCTCTTTGCGGACGACGTCCTCCTTTTCGTCACCTCCCCTCTCAAGTCGACCCCCAATATTCTCCAACTCCTCAACACTTTTGGAACGGTTTCAGGCCTTCAGGTCAACATGGCAAAGTCAATGGCCCTGAACGTCACTACACCCCGAGATATGGTCGATAGGCTCAAAACTGACTTCCCCTTCTCCTGGTGCGCCTCTTCTCTTCCCTATTTGGGAGTTTTCCTCACCCCAAAAGTAGAGCTCCTATTCCAACACAATTATCCTGCCATGTTCAAAAAACTCACAACTGAACTTACACAATGGTCTCTCTATAATTTGTCCTGGCTGGGTAGAGTCAATGCGGTCAAGATGACCCTCTTGCCCAAATTGCTTTATCTTTTCCGGTCCCTGCCCATCCCTGTCAAGAAACGAGCACTGGATAGACTCCAATCGAAGATCATACAGTTCATATGGGGGAATAAGGGACATCGCCTATCTAAAAAATTCTGTATAGGGCAAGGAAGAAGGGAGGCCTTGGCCTTCCCAATATGTGGTGGTACTACCAAGCAGCCCAACTCTGTCAATTCTCAGCGATATATACTAAAGGACCTAAACCAGACTGGGTAGACATAGAAAGGCAGGCAACCCCTAACCACACATTGGACTATTTAGCCTGGAGACCACGTAAGGACCGCCCCATGATCCTGTCACCCGCCCTCTCTCACTCAATGGCCCTCTGTGATACCCTTCATAAACATCCCTCACTATCCTCTTCCTGGCACCACCTGGCTCACATCTTCCACAACCCCCAATTCCCCCCGGGTCTAAACATCAAGGCTTTCGGATGGTGGCTCGACAAGGGTCTATACAGAATAGGACAATATTTTAACAATGATGGCCCCATCTCGCTCAAATACTGCACTTCCAAACTGGACATGCCCTCCTCCGAAACTTTCCGTTATTCTCAGTTGTTACATTTTCTGCGGGGGGTCTGGAAAAGCTCAGACAATCCCCTATCTGTTACTAAATATGAGCTTTGGTGCTCCTCAGCCATGGGCGTCAGGGGAGGCATCTCCCTGATCTATTCAGCATTAGCTGATCCTCGGGGCAAAGCGAGCTATATGTCGAAATGGGAGCATGACCTCCAGTTTGATTGGGACCTAGACACTTGGCACACAAACTTCTTCCGCTCATTTAAGGGTATCTTAAACACCTCCCTGATGGAAGCTGACGTTAAGGTTATCTCCAGATGGTACCTGGTCCCCACTCACCTTTCTAAGTTCTACCCGCAGTCTTCCCCCCTCTGCTTCAGAGGATGTGGCCTCGTAGGCTCTCACCTCCACACCCTCTGGGAATGCCCTAAAATTAGGGGGTTCTGGAATAGAATCTTTAGCCTCATTCGCAAAGTCACTGGTTTCGAGGTGAAGCAAAACCCTACTATTGCCCTCCTTAATGATGCTATCCCTAAGGTCCCTAAATTGTCCTGCTCTCTCATACACTTCATCCTTCTGGGGGCCAAGATTACCTTGGCCCACGCCTGGAAATCGCCCTCGGTGTCATTTCACCAAGCTAAACACAAGATTTCCTGGATAATGACACAGGAAAGGATCACTAATACCTTATTAAACAATCCAGAAAAATTCCGTCTGATTTGGGAACCCTGGGCTACACACGTAGGCATATCCCTCCTTCCCCAATAGGTGAGCGCTAGACAGCCCCTATTAGGCTTGTTGCTGGTCATTCTCCCCCCCTTTCCGCGAGGAGTCCAGACTTCCCCGCCCCCTCCTTTCCCTCTTATTCTCTAGTCTGCTCCCCCTTCTCTTCCTTACCCCTACTTCTTCTTTTCTTTTCTTACTACTCTCAATCTCTGTCCTAGACTGTCACTAGCTACTCAGGGATTACATCTGTTCAGTCTTTCTTGTTTTATGTTGATAGATACAGCTAGAGGCTCTGCCTTACAGGCTCTTGGAAGCCACTCCATTAGTTGGGTTCTTTAACCCTTTCGGACTATTAACGGAGGTTCGAGCTCAGACTCTCCCCGGATGGCTTGCTCCCTCAGGGGGTCAGCTACCAGTTCAGGCAGACGGGTTGCCAACCCTTTGTTCATATCCCTCCCTGGGTGTTCTGTTCCCGATCGCTCCGTGCACAGCAGGATCCCAATTGGGGTGCGTGGACTGGTTGGGAGCAGAAGTAGGGCCATTGTCCCTCAGGGCCTGCTCTAAATTCATTGGCGCCTACTTTTTTTGTATGCAGAGTCTGCTCTACCCTCTATATTAGGCACTGTGGTCTATGATATGGTGATGGAACATATTTCCAAGTGGCCTTCTTTTGTTTGTTTCTGATGATCATACTCTGTACCGACCTCAGATGGGGTCCTTTGATACCTTCTTTTATTATTGTATTGCATCTAATCACAATAAACCTTTTTTGAAAATCAAAAAAAAATGGCTTTTTTTCCTTTAGAAATGTCATTTTGTGCAGGGACAGTTCTAAACACGGGAAACACGTGCCACTTCACAGGCATACTTTAGACACCCCCCAGGTACGATATTTAAAGGAATATTTCACTTTTTTTTTCACTTTATGCATCATTAAAATCACTGCTCCCGAAAAAACGACTGTTTAAAAAAAATATTTTTACATTGATACATGTCCCCTGGGGCAGGACCCGGGTCCCCAAACCCTTTTTAGGACAATAACATGCATATTAGGCGTTATAATTAGCACTTTAGATTTTGAACGTTCGCGTCCATTGTATTTAATAGGGTTCTAAAGTTTGCGCAAACTTTCGGTCCGTTCGAAGGTTCTGGTGCGAACCAAAAGGGGGGGGGGTGTTCGGCTCATCCCTAGTAATGAATACATACAGGCATACCCCACTTTTAAGTACATAATGGGACCAGAGCATGTATGTAAAATGAAAATGTACTTAAAGTGAAACAATACCTTTTTTCACTTCTAGGGTGTATTGGGGGGCCAGGGACTGTAGTGGGGGTGTCAGGAGCTGTAGATGAGGTCTCAGGGGCTGTAGTGGGGGTGTCAGGGGCACACTGGAACAGGGCGGGCTATGTTCTCGGAGCTTCAGCTCCTTCTACTGCGGCTGCAAAATGTCTGTACAGTACTTGTGAGGCACTTTACATGCACTTGGGGTATGTACTTACTCGCGAGTGTATGTAAAGTGAGTGTACTTAAAGCGGGGTATGCCTGTACGTTGATTAAATGCAGCTTCTATATCCACCCAGACTTCAGTTTTAGAAAAGTATGGACTTCATTCCTGTTTTGCTGTGTACAGGCCAACTAGTAGAGCTCTTTTAGGGCTTGTTTACATTTGCGCTAACCTTCTGAAGAGCAATCCACAATGCAGGCTCCATGTGAGTGAAGGACAGACAGACATACTGATATCGTGCTGACGGTGCTTGCTTAGTCCTGTAGCTGATGTTACTTTGTGGAGCCGGTGTTGCCTGTGCACTCAATGGTGCCTCCTGCATCTTGATTTTACACCATAGACACAAATGTATCTTTTATGTGCCTCTGTTATATCCGACTGACCACCAAGGAAAAAAAATGCCCTTCACATCGGTGGTCAGTAGGAGGAACAGTGCCCCTCACAATGGTCAGTGGGATCCTCCCAGTGACCACCAATGTAAAGAACATTTTCCCCACTAACTACCAATGTAAGGAACATTATTTCTCAAATGGCTTTTTTCATATCGGTTGGGGCACCAGGATTTGTCATTGCTGTCACAGTGGTTGTATTATCCCCTTCTTGCCCCCTTAGTTTTACAATTGCCATTTTGTTGTTCTTGTACAGTCACAATTGCCCTTGTATTTCCATGTTAATAAGGAAAAGGAGAGGGTTGAGAATTAATATGAGGCTTTGAACTGGGTAGAACAAATGCCCCCATCCCTGTAATATGGAAATAGGAGAGAGTATGGGACTTTGTATGAATCGTGCAACCAAGGAGATACCACGACAGAGTGTGTCTGGTGGGTAATAGATAATCAATAAGGACTACATATGTTACATAATAGCACAATGTATAGCAAATAGATAAATATAGTACATGTAATTTATTGTATACAAAATGATAACATGACATAATAACATATAAGTTCATTTTATAAGCATTGATAAAAATAAAATTGATCAATGCTGTAACATATGTGGTCCTTATTGATTATCTATTACCCACCAGACGCACTCTGTCATGGTATCTTCTTGGTTGCACGATTCATACAAAGTCCCAAACTCTCTCCTATTTCCATGATTGTGGTTTAGTTGTCTACATGTTGTCCTACAATCACAATATGCAGGTTCAGGTGCCATTTCAATGGCACCTAAAATGTGGATAATAGGAAAAGGAAACACTGCTCCAAGTGAGCAGTTCCAGGTGAGCTAGGGAAGGGACTCCTCCCATGGGTGCAAGCCTCGGCTGCCCTGCTGTGCAAAGGATATGGAGGAAGAAATTGATGGCTGCCCACCAAAGATGATAAAAAAGTCAATAGAACATGATGTAATACCACAGTATTGTAGCAAATGCAGGTACAGGTAGACGCGTTTCACACAGTAGCACTGTGCTTATTTATTAATGTGGTGCGGTTTTGCTGTGATTGTCACACGATTTATCACACAGTGATCGCAGCAAATGGTATTGCGTGAGCCTTGTCGCCCAACAAAAGCTCCTGCTCCATTCTGGGCGACAAGCTTCACGCGATGCGATTTGCCACGATTGCCACGCAGTAAATCGTGCAACAATCGCAGTAAAAGGTGCCATTGAAAATAATGGCACCCGAAACTGCGTTTTGCGATTGTAGTGCATTTTGAGATAAAAGGCAGAAATGTTCAGGTGTGAATGGAGCCTAAGTGTAAGGTTTTAGATCTACGTTATTAATTTCAGCACTTATACCTGTACTCCCCCTATGGACCAGAGAAATTACTATTGACAATAATTTTGTGATTATTTAAGATAAAGTAATACATTTTTTATGTCTTACAAAAATTATTATTTTTTTATGCAACCCGTAAACAAATGAATGAACACTTTTTTGTCAAATGTGTTAATTAAAAAAATAAAATAAAATACATGTTAGTATGTTACTGTTATTTTATTCCATAATTTTTTCCCTTTATGAATCTGGCAATATAAAGTTAAATGAGATTGAAAAAAATCAGTCGACAGATAATAGTTAAGGGGAGAAGGGGAAGAAGTTATTTAGGGTTGATCATGGTAAACTAAGGGTTAATAAGGGGTTAAATTATAATGCCTTTCATTAAAAAAAAGAAAAAATGGGATGTGTAGCTGTCTTCAGGTGATTGGACACTGCTAAGCAAGGCTACAAGTACAGCCAAACATAACCTTTCCCACTCCCAGCAAGCCTTAGTTTTTAAGCAAAAATAAGGACTAAATTATAGGGAACAGAGAGGGGGGCCTGTTAGACTCCAAGAAAATTATTTTACAGGTAATCAAAAATCTTATTTTTGTAATCGTACATTGCAGGACACAGGAATTTAGTCTTAAGCTGGCCATAGATGGATCGAAATTCAGCTGGTTCAGCAGAGACCAGACGAAAGTCCATCCATCTATGGGCAGTATGGTTGCACACAAGTCGATTTTCAGCCTGTTGGAAAATGTTCGCTTGATCAGTGTCGTCACCGCTGATGACATACCTCCCAACAATCCCGGACTGGGCCGGACTTTCCCCGCATTTTAACCTTTGTCCTGTGGTCTTGGTGTACAGGGGCTATGTCCCGCATTACATTATATGCTCACAGCCTAGCAAGACATGCAGCAGTGTAAACAGTGTGAATATCCATCCAGCACAGTCTGGGATTGGTGGGCAAGCTGTCGGGGGTTCGGCCGCAATAAAAGAGTTGCCAAATCAAACCTCTGATGTCGGGGACGGGCAGGTTTGATATGCATTTCAAAGGCTCTGCCCCCTTTGTCAGGCAAACCTGAATTATATACTGCTGTGGGTGCACATGCAGTAGTAGGTCCTGGCCCCTGCGAGCAATGTATAAACGCCGGCTGTTTGGCTATGCACGGGTTGCTTGAATTGCATATCGGCCCCGCCCATCCCCGACATCGGAGGTTGTATTTGACAGCTGTGCTCCCACTGGCTTGTCCACCAATCCCTGGCTGTGCTGAATGGATGGATGGATGGATGTTGTTCACACTGCTGCATGTCCTGCTAGGCTGCACTCATTTGTTATCCATCTGATATCTGCATTCTTGCCTCGGCTCCTGTATGCTTTTAATCAAGATTTTAGAACGTAAGTGTGCTATGTTTAATTAATTGGTGTCTTTGCAGTTTAACACCTGAACCTTGCCTTCTGTACTAACACACTCCTGAACTTTGCACTCTTTACTAAAACACTCCTGAACTTTGCACTCTGTACTAAGGGCTGGGGTTTGTGTCAGTGGGTGTAACGACAGGGGTTAACGTCGTTTAAATATACTCCATTCCCGAACACACAGCAGCTACCAGACACTCCAACCAGCCGAATAAGACCCCATACAAATAATTCTCCCCGCACAAACGAGACAAACGCTCTGTGTTGAAGTTCCAAAAACAGGGAATGAATCTTTATTCCAAGCATATGGTAACACACTTCTCTTCAAAACACTTCCCTCCCATCCTTGGGGAACAGGGCGGGTTAAACTGTCCAATGTTCAAACTTCTCCTTCAGTAAACAGTCTTAGCAGGAGGGGTTGCTGGAGTGATTCCCCCCCCTTTCCTCACAGCAAGACACTTAAACATCCCATAATAGGCAGCCAGACTGTATACCAGCTCCAATCCACATCATCACAAACAACAATGAAAAGGTCTTTGGAAGGTAGTCTGGATTCATTAACATTACACAGACAGCCAGGTGGTTGAAGTTGAACACATCAGCATCTCTCAATTAACCTGTTGAGTTCAGAATCAAACAACCAGTAAATAGTCCTTGTAACGACAGGTGTTATTGTCGTTTAGGATATTCCATTCTCGAACACACGCCAGCTACCAGACACTCCAGCCAGCCGAATAAGACCCCATACAAATATTTCTCCCCACACAAACGAGACAACGCTCTGTGTTGAAGTTCCAAAAACAGGGAATGAATCTTTATTACAAGCACATGGTAACACACTTCCCTTCCAAACACTTCCCTCCCATCCTTGGGGAACAGGGCGGGTTAAACTGTCCAATGACAATGGTGATACAGGTCAGGTGTGTTCAAACTTCTCCTTCAGTAAACAGTCTTAGCAGGAGGGGTTGCTGGAGTGATTCTCCCCCCCCCCCTTCCTCACAGCAAGACACTTAAACATCCCATAATAGGCAGCCAGATGATCTACCAGCTCCAATCCACATCACCACAAACAACAATGAAAAGGTCTTTGGAAGCTAGTCTGGATTTAATCTACATTACACAGGCAGCCAGGTGGTTAGAGTTGAACACATCAGCATCTCTCAATTAACCTGTTGAATTCAGAATCAAACAACCAGTAAATAGTCTTTTACAGATATCTTGGGGAATATGGTGGATTAATATTACAGACCCATTTTAAAGCAATCCAAGACATATTCTCAATGTCCATTATTTTCTGGCTCATACTTTCTAAGAGCTTCTGGGTTCCACGGGCCCTCCCGTTACAGTCCTTTACAGATATGCTGGATTAATATTACAGACCCATTTTAAAGCAATCCAAGACATATTCTCAATGTCCATTATTTTATGGCTCATACTTTCTAAGAACTTCTGGGTTCCACGGGCCCACCCGTTACATCTCTCCCCTTTCGGCAGGAGACTAACACAGGAGGAGACCCCAGAGGGGTTGACTCCGAAGTTAGTCCATAGTTCCATTCCTCTAATGCCTGGACAACCCATCAGCATTGCTACTTTGCTTACCGGGTCAGTAGGTGATGGTGAAGTGGTAAGGTTGCAGGGCGAATAATGGAATTTAGTTCTGGAACAGTCACTTGCTTTGCTCTCTCAATGGCTCCCAAAACTTGTTGCTGACGCTCTTGGGAGAGGTAAGGTAAAACCTGGGCGCAAATCCCATTTAACCTTTTGACAATTTCAGCCTGTTTGTGCATTTCAATGTTCAAGCCATGGGACATCTCATAATACATGACGTAGTATCGTTGCATCTCCGATTTCTCACTGGCCAACTTGTCACATTCCAATTTTAGACTGTGATATTGTGCCTGATCTAAGGTACATGTCGGGGAAGATAGTCTTACCCGGGTCTCGGCAGCAAGCGGATCGGTTCCAGCAGCCCGGATCTGGGCACAGGTAGTCACTGGGTTGGCTTCAGCGGGGCCCATCGCGGCGTAAGCAGAAACGAGGGAGGCCAAATCATTCCCCAGTAGTACATCCGCTGGCAAATCCTTCATCACCCCCACATTCACGTGTCCCGAACCAACCCCCCAATCCAGGTGAACACGGGCAACGGGTAGCTGGAAGACGGTGCCTCCCGCTACTCTTACGGCTACAGTGTCTCCGGTATGTTGGCTCTCTGGGATGAGGTTCTTCTGTAGTAAGGTCATGGTGGCGCCAGTATCACGTAGGCCATTGGCTACCTTTCCATTGACCCAGACAGTCTGCCTGTGTTGCTGCTGGTTAGCTGCTTGTATTGGATAAGCCTCATGCAGGACGCCCCAATGTTCTTCCTCCTCAACGCAGTGGGCCGCAGGCATGGATGTGTGGGGGTTCCCCCTTGCTGGCTGTCTCCATGACTGGGACTGCCTGGCTGGATTCAACAGACAGTCTGGCTTTTTGTGCCCTATCTGTTTACACCCGAAACACCTGATGGGTTGTGAGTAGCCCTGGGAGTTGGACCTGGGCTGCTGAGAATAAGTGGCCGCTGGAGGTGGTGCTGTAGGGTGGCACGACTGGGGTTGGTAGGCGATAGCCGGAGGGGGTGCCACTGATCGATAATCCACCCGAGCTGTTGTCTTGACCACAGGGTTATCCAGTTTGCGGGCGTCTGTGTATTCGTCGGCCAAGCGAGCTGCTTCAGGCAAGGTGAAAGGTTTTCGGTCCTGGACCCACTCTCTGACTTCCAGGGACAGTTTGTCAAAGAAGTGCTCCAGCAGGAACACCTGCAGCACCTCTTCCCCCGGATTCTGCTTGGCATCCAGCGACCCAGTGGGATGCAGTGCGGTGTAGGCGGCATGCCCACTCGGTATACGAGTCTCCAGTCTGCTTGCTCGTCTCTCGGAACCGCCTCCGGTATGTCTCCAGTGTGACGGCATACCTGGCCAACAGTGCTTCTTTTACCAGTCCATAGTTCATAATATCCTCGTCTGGGATGGCCCTGAACGCTTCACTGGCCCAGCCGGACAGTTTCCCAGACAAAATGGTAACCCATTTCTCTGTGGGCACCCGGTGTAGGGCACATTGCCGTTCAAAATCAGCAAGGTACCCATCAATCGCTGCTTCAGTTTCAATGAAATTTTTAAAAGCAGTAAAATGTATCTTTCTCCTTTCAGTTGGTGCTGCTCTGACTTCTGCTACTGCAGCACCTCTTTGCTGTAGCCAATTTGCGTCCACAGCCGCTATAACTCGGTCTATGATCTCCGCTGTAGGGTTAGGACCATAATGTGCCAGTCTTATGTTAACAGCCCGATCAAAACTTGCGTCTTCGGGTATCCTGTTTGTTACGCTGGGCCTTTCGGTTATGTTGGGTCTTTCAGCTCCATCCATTTCGACTAATTCTGCAATAATGTCCCTCTTCTTACGGTTGTTGGCTGGTCGGCCCCAGTTCTCCAGTAAGTCCTTGAGGGTAGAGCGCTTTAGCCGTTCATACTGTGCCTCCATTGGCCTGTGTCCTCTTGTAGCTGTCCTTCCGGCTGTGGGAATCAATCCGCTGCTTGCCACCAATGTAACGACAGGGGTTAACGTTGTTTAAATATATTCCATTCCCGAACACACAGCAGCTACCAGACACTCCAACCAGCCGAATAAGACCCCATACAAATAATTCTCCCCGCACAAACGAGACAAACGCTCTGTGTTGAAGTTCCAAAAACAGGGAATGAATCTTTATTCCAAGCACATGGTAACACACTTCTCTTCAAACACTTCCCTCCCATCCTTGGGGAACAGGGCGGGTTAAACTGTCCAATGACAATGGTGATACAGGTCAGGTGTGTTCAAACTTCTCCTTCAGTAAACAGTCTTAGCAGGAGGGGTTGCTGGAGTGATCCCCCCCCCTTTCCTCACAGCAAGACACTTAAGCATCCCATAATAGGCAGCCAGACGGTCTACCAGCTCCAATCCACATCATCACAAACAACAATGAAAAGGTCTTTGGAAGCTAGTCTGGATTCATTAACATTACACAGACAGCCAGGTGGTTGAAGTTGAACACATCAGCATCTCTCAATTAACCTGTTGAGTTCAGAATCAAACAACCAGTAAATAGTCCTTAACAGATATCCTGGGGAATATGGTGGATTAATATTACAGACCCATTTTAAAGCAATCCAAGACATATTCTCAATGTCCATTATTTTATGGCTCATACTTTCTAAGAGCTTCTGGGTTCCACGGGCCCACCCGTTACAGTGGGGCACAGCGATCAAAGCATATTTTATAAGTACAAGAAAGCATATTTTTTAAACCACGCCCCTTTAGCCCCTCCCATCTTTAAGCATTTGGCCACACCCATTTTGTCACGCTATGCGCGCCGCAGGTCACTTCCTCCCCCAAGTGTCCCTCATTCTGAATTTTCAAAAGTTGGGATGTATGGCTGATGAGTGTATTCTGGCGGTGGGGAAATTTCCTCACAGTCAGAAAACAATAGCCTGCCTTAGGCCATGGGATGTCCAAAAACAATGCAACTGAGGGGAAGGCAGGACAGGAAACAATCAGGGCTTGAAACAAAGATAGCAGCTCAAAGTACCTCATGCACAAAACTGGCATTAAATGATGCCTGAAAAATCACCTGGTAAAACGTAAACATGTTAAAAAAAAAGAAGACCATGCGGCAGCCTTGCAAATCTGAGAAACCTATACCTAATGCTGAAAGGCCCATCAAGAACCGACAGATCTGATAGAGTGTGCCCTAACCAGGGTAGGGTGGAACCTTACCCCTTGACTATAGGCTCAAATGATGACTTGTCTAATCCACGTATTATAGTGGAACATGAGGCAAAATGATCCTTAGGAATGACAATGAGGGAATCTGATTGTCTAAAAGAAGCTGTAGCCAAAAAGGTAGACTTGCACAGTGTGCACCCCATCCTGACAGTGGAGGAAAATTTTCCTTGAAATGATTCAGAGTAGGCTATATATAGGGAAGCACAATGTCTTAGTTAAAGCAGAGCTTCACCCAAAAGGGGAAGTTCCACTTGTTTGCACCCTTCACTGCCACATTTGGCACTTTTTGGGGGAGCGGGTACCTGGTTTTGACATTTGACATGTACCTGCTCCCACTGCCGGCTCAGATCGCTGCGGCAATCTGAGCCAGAAGTTCACCCCCTACCTTCGCCCGCAGTCTGCTGGGACACATCACAGGACCCAGAAGACTGCGGGACCATTCACAAAATGCAGCGTTGCTCGCGCATGTGTAGTTTGGAAGCCAGCTGTGAAGCCATAAGGCTTCACTGCCGGTTTCCTTTAGTCAAGATGCTGGCTCCTGCACTCAAAGCCGATTGAAGAATTGTCTTGGGTGAGGACACCGCTGGTTCCCTGGACAGGTGAGTGTCCTTATATTAAAAGTCAGCAGCTGCAGTATTTGTAGTTGCTGATTTAGAATTTTTGGGGGGGAGCCTGTAGCTCCTCTTTAAGGTGGAAGGAAGAAAGCACCTTGGGAAGAAAGAAGGCCAAGGCGATCAAGGTGGAATCAGAAATAACATACAGTATATGATGCAGTCTGTCACTAGAATTTACAAGGCACAGCTTGTTTTTCTGAGTTGCCCGATAACTTATTTGTTTTTTTTTTAGCTGTTAATTCTGCTGTTATTTTTCAACTTCCTTTAACAGACCAAACTGTGCAGCAAAAGTGGAAGTTAGAGGGTTGAACCATATAACACTGACAGGAGTGCTTACAATGGTTAGCTTTTATGTATTTAGTTAAAACCTTTATCCTAAAAAAAATATATAATTACTTAGCTTGTTAGCTGGATTTAGGCTTTAATTTGTTAGTCACATCTAAAATCGACTAGTGCATCTAACACTACCTTCTTCAAACAGTGCTGCTGTTCAAGGGTGACTCCGTTGTTCCTCCATAGATAGGCTCCTTTACATTTGGGTTGCCCTCTAAAGAGCGATCCATTGTAGATTGTTCTTCAGAAGACATTTAACAGGTGGTAAGGAGGCATTATGCCGCCTCTTCACCACCTGTTTTAACCCCAAGAAAAACCTGACTCACCACACTGCAACTGCGTGCATTGCAGATCAGAAGATTGGGTCCACTCCTGTGCTCAATCCTAAGAGCCAGTTAAGAAACCTTCCTTGTCCTCTTCAGAAAGCATAGAAGCTGTAAGAGTAAAATCAAAGACATTCTCTGGAGAAGAGACTGAGGAAGCCTACTTGTAGTCAGCTTGGTCTGATGCCTCTAAAAGGGTTGAGAGACTACCCATGAGTTTAGACTTACTGTAGTGTTTGAGAACTCATCTCTGGTTAAATTAAATAAGGGCATGCCAGAAGTTTCCAGGGAGGACTCTGAGGAGAACAGTGCCTCGGACTAGGGACAGCATTCAGGACTAGTAGAATCAGGACTTTTTCGGGAAATGCTACAGACCCCCACCTGAGCCCTGAGCTAAGCATTAACTGACAAGACCTGCTGACCCCTCCCCCCTCATGATATACAATGTATTGTGAGCACTATCCCACAAGAGGTACTCATGACCTGTACTGCAGAGCAGGAAGGATTAATCTTTTGTGACCTGTCACTGTAGGCAGCAAGAGCCCAGAACACCCCAGGATTGCTGTTCTGTGTAGAGGTAAAATGATATGCACATCAAAGATAATTCGTTCCATTTGCCGCTAAATTAAACACAGTAGGTACAAACATAAAAATGTTACTTTGTATCTCTACCTCATGTCTGAACAGTGTCTATAAACACTGTGTCAGATGGTCTTTTTTTGACAGTAGAAACTTCTTCAGCTTCTGTATATACAAAACTTCCAGCTATCATTTTGACAGTTAGCAAAAGCAAGGGGAGAAGCATTTGGGGCAGAAGGACAGAGTGTATTAAAAATAAATTCAAGTTTGACCCTTCCCATGCCTTACTCTTGCTCAGTGAGACTGTCCATCACAGTAACAGACATCCTTATTGCATCAAAGGTTGGCCCAAGCTCATCTTCAGTTCCTGAAGTCAATATATGTTAGAAGAGCTTCTTGGTGTTGCAGGGCTCCTTATTGTGTCAAAGGTAGCCCCAAGCTCAACTTCAGTTCCTAAAGTCAGTACAAGGTTAAAAGAACTTCTTGGGTTTCAGGGCTCCTTATTGCATCAAAGGTTGGCCCAAGCTCATCTTCAGTTCCTGAAGTCAATATATGTTAGAAGAACTTCTTGGGTTTCAGGGCTCCTTATTGTGTCAAAGGTTGGCCCAAGCTCATCTTCCGTTCCTGAAGTCAATATATGTTAGAAGAGCTTCTTGGGTTTCAGGGCTCCTTATTGTATCAAAGGTTTGCCCAAGCTCATCTTCAGTTCCTGAAGTTAATATATGTTAGAAGAGCTTCTTGGGTTTCAGGGCGCCTTATTGTGTCAAAGGTTGGCCCAAACTCATCTTCAGTTCCTGAAGTCAATATATGTTAGAAGAGCTTCTTGGGTTTCAGGGCTCCTTATTGCATCAAAGGTTGGCCCAAGCTCATCTTCAGTTCCTGAAGTCAATATATGTTAGAAGAGCTTCTTGGTTTTTCAGGGTACCTTATTGTGTCAAAGGTAGCTCCAAGCTCATCTTCAGTTCCTAAAGTCAGTACAAGGTTAAAAGAACTTGAGTTTCAGGGCTCCTGGGGTGCTCTGAAAATCTAAAGGTATGTGAAGGTAAATCTGAGTGTCTCACTGGTGTCAACTCAGAGCATTTAGTTTCAGTACAAAATGGTTTTAAACACTTTATAATGAACGTATGTTCAACTATTTATGTTAAAAGTTAAAATATTTGTAGCTCAAATCCAGTTTTAATAATTTAAAACAGGTTATTTTACCTGTATACTTTATATACTGTAAGAAAAATATTAAAACCTCCCTGGTTACCTTTTGAAGTGGATTTTAAATAAAACATACTGTTTCCAATCTGCGAAGAAATAGTAGGCAATAATTCAATAGCACCTGGGCTCCTCCATTCCCAGGAACACAGACTCATGTGAGCAGCGCTCTTTGAAGAGAAATGTGCTTTACTACGAGGAAAAGGTTGTCATTAAAATTCATTGAATTATCTTATTGGCGCAATGTATCAAACCTCTCACTGCAATTTATTAGATTATATTAAACATTAGGAGAAATGCATTTGATTAAGCATACCCATAGGCATTTTGTAGAGAAAAATGGTATACTACAGTGATATATCTCTGGTGAAGTTTCTGCAGAATTTGCTTTGAGAATAAGAATTTATGCAGGCCTCCAGGTATATTCTATTGCTGAGACGATGTGTCTTGCTACAAAAATGTTCAATAAACAACTGTGACTTTTTAAAAGCCACCATAAACAAGGTTACTTGCATTCTGTCCAATGAAGTAAATGGGTTCTTGATACTATATTACATATCATTTATCTGCAGACCTATTAAATCAAAACTTTAATAGCAGAAAACTTATGGTTAATAGATAACAAATTTGCACACAGTTTCTAATTCCCAAGACAACTTTGATATAATAAAAGGTTATGTCAGCACAAAATGAATATGTTATTTTGAATGGATTATGAGTAGCTGCTGGGTTTATGTCTGTGCTCTATGGTTTTTGACTATCAATAACTTTATAGTCACTGTTCAGCAGGAATGTAAAAAGCTTTAAAGGGGAGAATTCATAGACCTTACTTTAGGCCCAATAGAAATGTGCTCCCCCCATCAACACACTCGGTGCTGGAGTAAATTGCTATTGTGTGCTGCAGAAAACAATGATTAGTGTTGCTGGCCATATCCGGTGGCACTACTCACTCGGGAAAAACCCAACAGGCTGTTTTTACACATCGACAGATTGACTTGTGAACAACCATCTAGCCCATACATGAATCAAAATTCAGCTGGTCCCTGCTCAACTGGTCGAATTTCGAGCAATGTATGGCTGACTGGACCCGGATCTTGGCACACATGTAGCCCCATTTCTCTTCTACAAATGTGCAAAGTTTGATGTCTGGAGGACTTACGGCCGGGGAGCACCGACTTTTCAAAGTCGGGCACCCCTTCCATAGACTCCCATGTTAAACGTCAGTCTAGTCATGGGCACAGTGAGGCATGGGCACAGTGAGGCATGGACACAGTGAGGCATGCACATGGACACAGTGAGGCATGGACACAGTGAGGCATGGACACAGTGAGGCATGGACACAGTGAGGCATGGACACAGTGAGGCATGGACATGGACACAGTGAGGCACAGTGAGGCATGCAGATGGACACCCTAGGCTTATACTCGAGTCAATACGTTTTCTCAGTTTTTTGTGGTAAAATTAGGTGCCTCGGCTTATATTCGGGTCGGCTTATACTCGGGTATATACGGTAGGTATTATTCGTTTGCCCCTTGTAGTTTGGTCTCCTATACGGCGTGACATCACCTGCTCCTCCCAACGCATTGCATCATTTGATCACGTGACTTCATCACTATTTTACATTGTAGCACAGTGTAAATTTGTCCCCTCAAAATAACTCAACACACAGTCAATAATGTCTAAACCACTGGCAACAAAAGTGAGTAAGTACCGTATATACTCGAGTATAAGCCGAGTTTTTCAGCACTTTTTTTGTGCTGAAAATTCCCCCCTCAGCTTATACTCGAGTCTGTGTCCATCTTCAACTTTGTGCACCTGATTTTGGCACACATGTAGCCCCATTCTTCCTCTACAAGTGTGCAAAGTTTGTTGTCCGGGGAACTTACGGCCGGGTTGCACCGTTTTTTCAAAGCCGGGCGCCCCTTCCATGGACTCCCATGTTAGACGGTAATTTCTTTGGTGATTTTGGGGACCCGGCCCTGGCCGTCCCTAGGTCCCCTGGACCCCAAACTTGGCACACATGTAGCCTCACTCATCTACAAGTGTGCAAAGTTTGTTGTCCAGGGAAACCTACAGCTGGGGAGCACCGATTTTCAAAGCCGGGCACCCCTTCCATAGACTCCCATGTTAAACGTCAGTCTAGTCACACAGCGCCGGAGATCAGGTAGGGAGATTGGGCACAGTGAGGCATGGGTACAGTGACAGTGAGGCATGGGCACAGTGAGGCATGCACATGGAGACAGTGAGGCATGCAGATGGACACCCTAGGCTTATACTCGAGTCAATACATTTCCCCAGTTTTTTGTGGTAAAATTAGGTGCCTCGGCTTATATTCGGGTTGGCTTATACTCGAGTATATATGGTAATAGAATTCCTGCGAGCCTCACTCAACCCAAAGCCTAATAGATATCACTAACCAGCTGCAAGCGTTATACACGTCTCATAAGCTCGTGCACATAGACAAAAATAGTAAATTATACGCTGTGCTTTGGAATATTACACAATAAATGCGTGCTGAAGATTAAAACAAACACATGTAGTGTTAATGTGACATAAGTGACGTAGATGTGATATGACCAAAATAAAAACAATAAATATGTCAATTAAAATATTAATAATAAAGTGCTCATGTGCATCCAAGTGCTTTGCAACACAGATATAAGTGTCCAGCGGTATATAGGGAACAACACTAGTCCCACTTTAAATAGCGAAAAGTGCTATTGTGCAAAAACCTGTGCTATTGTGCACCTTTCTCAAAAACCTGCCTTAATTACAGGAAAAAGCCATATATGTATGGAAAACAATACAATGCATGTCAACTGACTCAAAGACCCGCAATCATTTAATAGTAGAAAAGATGGGAAATTACTGTTTTGCACTACCAAGTAGGACTCTGTCCCCCCCTATACACATATATTGTTACCAACTGTGTACAGAACAACGGCATTAAAAACATTTACACAATGATTGATTATTTGCATTAAGTTGATACAATTTGAGTCAATTGTGCTTGAAGTATCTCTCATGTCAGGTGTGTTGAAGTATTGGAGAACACATAACAGTAATACACCAAATGTCCTTATGAATGTTGTCATTACATTTTCTTTACACTCAACATCTGGATTCTTGTATTTTATAGACAACCGTGGGGTAGATTTACTATGCACTCAGATTCTGGTGCAGCTGTGCATGGTAGCCAATCAGCTTCTAACTTCAGCCTGTTCGATTAAATTTGACAATAAAACCTGGAAGCTGATTGGTTTCTAAGCAGAGCTGCACCAGAATGTGCACACTCCAGTTTTTGTAAGTCTCTTTCTGTATGTTTTATGGCGCCGAGAATGATGGATGAAACTCAGGAAAATAATTTAATTAATAATCATATTTATTCAAAAATATAAAAAAATATAATTTATGAATATATAATAATTTTGAACGTTAAATAAAACCATTCACATTTTCTTCTAGATTGAAATAGCTTCCTGTCATCCTGATCCTAGCATTCTACATTACAGAAAATTTGCAGATACATCTACATAGGAAAATAAACTGGGAGAATTTGATCACATCAGCAATCCTTAAAGATGACAGGCAATGAAACATATTCATTCACAAGCATGAACCCTTCCATTGGTTAATTTGATATAAGTCTAAAAAGAATTTGCTTATCTCAAAATATTTTTTTTTCTTTTAATAAAGAAAAATAAGCATTTAAGTTAGTAAAATTTTTTTATTTTTTATTATTATGATTGGCTATTATTACACGTGAATGATAGTCAAAAATGTGTAAGTATTTTTTGAACATATTTAATTACTATACATTATTTTAAACACTGCAACTGTATTGCACAATTACGGTATTAAAACAGAGGCACACTGCCATCTACAGACTATAGAGGCCTCTGCAAGCTGAAACATTTTTTTCAGCATAAATAAATGTGATCATTATGATCCTTCTGTCATTGCTTGCACAATAATTACATATTTGCAAACCGATATTATTGGTTTCCAAATGTAAGCGACACCTTGATTTGACAGCTAGTAACTGTGCCAAGTGTCAGTTGGTAGATGCCAAAAGGAAGATTTAGAATAACCTATCTTCACCATAAAGCATTGTGAAGGGGAGTGTTAATCAACAGATTGTAGATGGGAAAGGGCCAAAATGTAACTGAAAGATTTTTTTTGTTTTAGAGTGGAGATGAATTGGAAGGCCTGTCAGGTTTTTATTGCTGTGTCCCCATCAGGGAGATTCACCTTCTCTATTTGTCCTGGTAACAGTTATCACCAAAACAGAAAGTGAAAGAAAATCCCCAAATCACAAATTTTGAGTGGTCACCAGAACAGGAGTAGAGGGGAAAGATTTAAATGGAGACAAGTCCCGGTAACCCTGTTAACCAACAGTGATTTATTTTAATTTAGAGGGACTTCCCCTCACCTTCTGTTGTGGCTATTGAACAGGAAATTAAGGGAAAGCTCCCCAATGGGACAGAGATGACCAACAAAACCTGAAAGGGGTTAAAACCCTCCCTTATTCTACCCAAAATTAAACCAGTTTTGCTTTAGTTTTCCTTTATGGTCAAATATGTTTTTATTCCCGTGAGCCGTCATAGCTGTACGTCGACCCTTTAAGCAGGGATAGCAGGCACGTGCGCGCATCCGCTGCACTACGGGGGAACCGATGCGCGTGGCCAGCAGTCGCGATGACTGCCGGCCACGCGTCTTCGCGGGCAGGAGAGCCAGAACAGGGACGTATGTGTGTAAACACACAAATCCCTGTTCTGTGAGAAGAGGAGAGACAGATCGTGTGTTCCTACTAGCTAGGAACAACGATCTGTCTTCTCCTCTAGTCAGTTCCTTCCCCCTACAATTAGAACACACAGTAAGGAAACACAGTTAACCCTTTGATCGCCCCCTAGTGTTAACCCCTTTCCTGACAATGACATTTACACAATAATCAGTGCATTTTTATAGCACTGATCGCTGTATAAATGTCAATGGTCCCAAAAATGTGTCAAAAGTGTCTGATCTGTCCGCCACAATGTCGCAGTCCCAATAAAAATCACTGCTATTACTAGTAAAAACAATAAAAATGCCATAAATCTTTCCCAGTTTGTACATGCTATAACTTTTGCACAAATCATGGCATAAATAGCTGCCAATTAATAACCACTGGCAAACAAAGGCTATAAATATAAAAGAAAGGCATATACATCATCATATTTAAACTTACCATGTAGAACACCAGGACATGCAAATATAGAGATAAAACTAATCCTAAAGAATTGATATTGCATGTGATCTGAATGCGGACATAGAAAATAAAATGTTCTTCATATGGAATTAATAAAAACAGTATTTCCTTACTCCAAATGTTTGAAGTAATAATGCTGCCCAGTGGGCACAGGTTTTAAGGACGTGCCTTCAGTGTTGGTGTAAACTTCAGCAAAAAAAAAAAAATATACAAATACCGACATTACATATTGCTAAGCATTCCTTACCTACCCAATGTGACAGTATTCAGGTCTGGTGATTGTGTGCCTAGCTGTCATTTTAATGCTTTGGCTTCAATACTCTAAATAGCTGCCTTGGATTAACTATAGAAGCAAGGAGGTCTGACACTTTTCTTTCTTTCTTATTAAAAGCATGCATATTCTGGGTATATGATTAAAAAATTTTAAATTAAATCTTACATTTCAGCAACCAATTTACTCACTTACGAATATACTACATTAAAGTGGTAGTAAAGCCACCTTGTTTACTTGTACATACAGGTAAGCCTAAAAATAGGATTTTTGTACTCACCGTAAAATCCTTTTCTCTGAGTTCATGGACGGACACAGCTTCCTATTGACAAGTGGGTATTATCCTTCATTTAGGAGTGACTAGGCAGAAAACTTGTAGAAAGTGTTAACACACCACACCTTATACAGCACCGCCCAGGGTATAATCCCTCTCTCTGCACCCCGCAGATCAGTTCGTCAAAAAGCAGTACAAACTTAAAAACGAGGGGTGGGTGCTTTGTCCATCCATGAACTCAGAGAAAAGGATTTTACGGTGAGTACAAAAATCCTATTTACTCTTTCGTTCATGGACGGACACAGCTTCCTATTGACAAGTGGGATGTCCCAAAGCAGTGTCAAAAACGAGGGGTGGGAACAGCATTAAAACAACTTCATCCCAAAACAAGACAGAGCTCCTCAACGGAGGAGTTGCAACTCTAAACAGCCGCCTGCAATACCTTGCGGCAGAAAGAAGCATCCGAAGATGCACACACATCAACTTGTAAAGTTTAGTGAAAGTGTGAACAGACGAGCAGGTTGCCGCCTTACACACCTGGTGAAACAGAGGCTTGATGCTCTCAGAGCTCGGACAGCATCCAAAACATACAACGTTGTCTCCTAGGATTCGACGGATGAGGACACAAGGATGGCAGAACAATGTCTTCCTTGAGATGGAAAGTCGAAACGACCATAGGAAGAAAAGAAGGCTGCGGACGCAGCACCACCTATCCTTGTGGAAGATCAGATAAGGAGGCTTGTATGACAAGGCTTCCAGCTCAGAAACCCATTTTAACTGACGTAACACCAAGAGGCACCTCTTGCCCTGGTTGAATACGCTGGGAAAGGGAGGCGCCTGACCCTTCATGGCGTAAGCCTGATCACGATCTGTCAGATCCACCTAGAGATGGTGGCCGACGAGACCGCTGGGCCCTACTTGGGACCAGCCACCAAAACAAACAGTGAGTCTGGACTCCGGAACGGAGCAGTACCAGACAAGCATTCTCTCAGAGTTTGGACAACGTCCAAGGAATGCAACGTCGTCTCCTTAGGATTAAACGGATGAGGACACAAGGATGGCAGTACAATGTCTTCCTTGAGATGGAAGGTCGAAACACGACCTTAGGAAGAAAAGAAGGCTGCGGACGCAGCACCACCTTATCCTTTTGGAAGATCAGATAGGGAGGCTTGCATGACAAGGCTGCCCGCTCAGAAACCTGTCTAAACTGGCATAACAGCCACCAAAAGGACCACTTTCTGAGAAAGTGTCAACAAGGGAATCTCCCTGATGTTCTCAAACGGTGGTTTCTGAGGCACTTAGAGGCCATGCCGTTAAAGCCATTGACTGCAAGCAGGATGGCATATGGGACCCTGCGACAGCAGGTCCTCTCCCAGTGGTAGACGTCAAAAGGACGTCTGCTACACAAGCCCCACGGAGGTAGTGGAGGGTGGACCAGAGGGGCCGCCTGCCGAACCCACTGTACAAAGTTCTCACTAGAGAGTGAGCCACCAGGGGTCATTGAAAAAGACAGCCAGGGCAGATACCTGCCCCTTAATTGTACTTGAAGTAACATTTTTGACCCGTTCCCTGCTGAAGAACTGCAGGACTCTGGAACCAAATAAGTACCCGGATGCCACCTAATTTCCTCACAAATGGATATGTAGGTCTTCCAAGTGCGATGGTAAATCTTCCTAGGGGATGATTTCCGAGCACTCCTCATGGTAGAGATCACGAGTCTGACAGGCCCCGGTCTCTTAGCACCTGGCTCTCAATAGCCATGCCGTTAAGCCAGTGACTGTAAAAACAGGATGGCGTATGGGACCTTGCTACAGCAGGTCCGTTCTTGGCGGTAGACGCCAAGAGGCGTCTGCTACTAGACGCACTAGATCGGCGTACCAAGGACGCCAAGGCCAATCCAGAGCAATTGGGACCATTGGAATCCTCTCTGCTTCCAGTCTGGGAAGCAGCTGAGGAAGGAGCTTCAGAGGAGGAAAGGCATATATTAGCCGGTACTGGCTCCACGGTGCCATCAACGCATCTGTCGTGTTTGCCCATGGGTCTCTTGACCTGACCACAAACCTCAATACCTTCTGATTGAGTCGAGAAGCCAGGAGATATACGACTGGCGTGCCTCCCCTCTGGTAAAGGAGCTGAAACGCCTCCGGGTGTAGAGACCATTCGCCTTGGTCCAGCATCTGGCAACTCAGGTAGTTCGCCTGCCAGTTTCCCACACCCGGAATGTATACGGCCGACAGGCCTGGTATGCTCCTTTCTGCCCCCCTTAGAAGGTGAGCGACCTCCGATGCTGCAGCAGAGGTGCTCGAGTCAAGCGACCCAGGTTGACTGAGCTCCCCAGACTCCTGTCCAACCGGGAAGACAGGCGTCCGCCGTAACCATTATCCAGTAAAAAGGAAGAAACGACTTCCCGGACAGAAATGCCGGTGATGTCAGCCACCAACTAGGGAGGTCCTGATTAGGTGGCTCACCCGAATTTTGACAATCCAGGGATGAAGGGCACTTGACCCTTCTGGACAGAATTACCTTCTGTAACACTCACGTGTGAAATAGTGCATATGGTACTGCCTCGAAGGAGACCACCATGAGGCCCAGGACTCGCCTGAAAAAGTGGCGTGACAATCCTCTTGCACTACGAACAGATTAGAGTAGAACCCCTGAATCCTTTCCTGTACTGAGACAGGAAGGACCACCCTGCGTATCAGCAGGTCTTGAACCGACCCATATAGGACTTCCCGCCGAGTCGGCTGAAGCTGGCGGTTTAGAGGGAAAAAATCTGTTCGGTAGGCAAGCAAGGTTGGGCTTGCGAAACCAGGGACGCTTCTGTCCCTCAGCAGTCGCTTTATCGGCCTGGGGTCGTTTACTTGCCACACTAGGCGGACGAAAGACCACTTGTGCTCGGTGAAGGAGAGCCCTAGCCTATGGCGTGGCTCCTTACGCCTTTTTGGATTGTGGGAGTAGCAAGCTCTTACCTCCTGTGGCATCCTTAACGATGTCATCCAGAGAGGCTCCAAAAAGACTGTCACCGCTAAAGGGCAGGTCCAATAAGGTCTTCTTGGAAGTTTTTTGGTCCAGCACTTAACCAAACCAGGTGGCATAACACCACCGCATAACCCGAGGCTCTAGACAGCAAGGGGATAGTATCCATGTCTGATTTGCAGACAAACTTAAGGCCCTGTACCAACTGGTCGGCCAAAGCTACCTCATTCGGAGGAGTCTCCCGCGCCTTTAACCACTGGAGTAGCATCTTTGCCCACTCAGTAAGTGTCTGAGACACCAAAGCTCCAGCCAATGCTGGACGCACTGCTGAGCCCACCATAGTGTATAGGTAGCGAGCGAGTGCCTCAGCCTTCTTGTCCACAGGGTCCTTGAGGACAGGAGCCCCCTTGTTAAGTCTGGACACAGGGGGGTCCACTATTGGGGGAGAGGACCATTTTTTCAGGAAACTCTCCTCAAAAGGAGGTACCGGAGCTGCAAAAAAAACCTTCAGTGGGTTTTCCCACTCCTTGTATAAAAGCTTATCAAGATAAGACACACAAGGAAACACCTTAGCAGTGCGGGCCGGCTTACGGAACCCAAAGGGGACCGCCGTCTCCGATCTCGTCAGCGTGTGTCTGTATACTTTCGCGCCTCTAGAATGCACCCTAGAGGCCGAAGACTTCCACAAAATGGCTGCCGAGCGGCTGTGCTTTAGAACAGTGTGGACCATAAGAAAATGGCCGCCGAGCAGTCGACAGAGGCCAAAGCGGCCGCGAACCACAAGAAAATGGCCGCCGAGTGGCGCGAACCACAAGAAAATGGCCGCAGAGCGTTAGATAGAGGTAAAAACAGCCGTGGACCACAAGAAAATGGCCGCCGACAGCATGGAGGGAGAAAACACACACAGGTAAGCAGCACATTGACATATTAATGACAGTCTACAGCGCAGCCCCGCTCCAGATGGAGCCCCCCAGGTGACCCTTCAGCACCCAGCCTTAGCTTCAGAGCCCAGGGAGGAGGGAAGACAGGGAGAGAGGAAAGAAAGGGCAAAAAAACACTTACTTGATCTCTCCAGGAATGTCCAGCCAAGTCACCCTGCCGAAGCAGGGGAGCTACTTACCCTTCCTGCGTGGATCATGCGGGAAGACACTCCGGACAGATCATCATCCGTGCAGTTACGGAGGTGACTGTCGGCCCGGCATGCTGTGATTGTGCCATAGAGACCGATCATATGCATGCCCTGGAGCGCGAAGCTCACCGGCCACCCGTGGAGCGACGGGTATGTCGTGGAAAACCCAGCGCGTAGCTAGGGTCGGCACACGCTTGATGGTTGAAACTGGGGAGACAAGGATCTGGGATCCAGCCTGTCACCCAGTCGGCAGTTGATCGAGGATCGCAGGAACAAAAAACGTAGAAACCCTACCCCCCCCCCCGAACCAATGGGCCCAAAGGGAGCCATGTCCTCCTATGCTAGGCAGAAAAAAACTGATCTGTGGGGTGCAGTATAAGGTGTGGTGTGTCAATGCTTTCTACAAGTTTTCTGCCTAGTCACTCCTAAATGAAGGATAATACCCACTTGTCAATAGGAAGCTGTGTCTGTCCATGAACGAAAGAGTAATAGGGTTTACCTCTAGGTACAGTGAATATCTCCTAAACGTGCGCCGTGACATCACCAGCGCATGCACACTGCGCTCTCAATGGACAACATGCCATCCATTGAGGGAGCCATGCCACAGCCATGATAGCTTTCTCCTGAAACATCCTATGGAGCTACTCTGCATGCATGCAGGGAATAGAGTTGTATCTCCCTACACTGTGTGAATCAATAGAAACTCACAACCCCGTAGCCCAAGATGGCAAGGCACCCCCTGCTCCTCCCTTGTTCTACCTGGAGACTGCACGGTCCACTGTTAAACCTCTCCTGTGAAGACCGGGAGTTCATGCACTGAGCATAAAGGAGCCAGCAGCATTGAATTTGTAAAGTGCCAGGGCAAGAATTTTAACAAATAGTTTACTGGGCATGTAGATAGGTAAAATATTCGCGCTCAGTTTAAAATATATCAAGCAGCAGCTGAACACTATAACCTGAATACTAGGCACAAAGTCAAAATGGATAAAGAGAAGTGCAGCGCTTGTAAAACATGTATCAATGTTCCTGTATCAATAAAGTGCAAATGTGCAGAGAAATGCAACTACATAAAATTAAATATGCATATATCAATGTGTAAACAAAACCACGTGCAATGCTACATGTGAATGCTGCATATAGGTAATCTGACTCCACTGAGTCTCCAATTCGCATAAAACAAGGTGGACACCACGCTCACAGGCTCTGCGCATGTGCAATCGCTTCTACACGTCTGTGTTGAGGATTTTTTCTACTTTTTACCTTGTATGTGAATTGGAGACTCAGTGGAGTCAGATTACCTATATGCAGCATGGCACCTGTTTTATTTTGTTAAATCTACTTAAAAGGGACAATATATATATTTGGAGTTTTATTTTTTTGCATGATTTGCACTTCCTTTGGATATTCAAGACACTTTCTTTGAATACCGCCCAGGATACGGAGGCTCCTGGTGGGAGACGCCCAGGAGATCTGGATATCCATGATCCAATTAGCGCTTTGTGACCTCCCTGAGCAAGGGGGGTCACTGGAGTTCTGGTAAGCCTTTCATCTCACTGGGGTGACGGTTCTCACAAGGTCAAGCATTTGTACCAAGTCACTTTATTTCCACAAGGATTTTTAGTCACTTATATGGACTTTTTATCACATATGTCACGTTTTAATATTGCACTTTATTGTTGCATCTTATTATATGGCACATGGTTTTGTTTACACATTGATATATGCATATTTAATTTTATGTAGTTGCATTTCTCTTCACATTTGCACTTTATCGATACAGGAATATTGATACATGTTTTACAAGCGCTGCACTTCTCTTTATCCAGTTTACTGGGCATGTTTTTTTGGTGCTCAATGAGTTAAACTAAAAAGTGCAGAGGGTTTAATACCACTTTAACATTGAAGATAAGCTTAAGCTTTTTGTGGTGCCAATTATCCTGCTTTACTGAGACTTTGAAACAGTTTCCTAAAGCACTAGTTTGCTTTAACAAGAAAAAATTGTAAATTAATCTTCTTAAAATGGATGAATTTTGGATTTGTTAGCAAACGTATGCTGCATTTTTTTGTGAATTTAGAAGATTTAACCTTTATACACGTCCCTAATTCCTAATATTAGAATATCAGCTCATCGATCTCCATGTTTTTTATAAAATATATTTTTCTATAAAATGTTAAACTGGTAAACTTGGTTTTTTAATATATATAGGGGAAATCAATAAAGCAATAACACTTTTCTGGTGGTATGGTCCCTTTAATATTGCCTGCGCCTAATTCATGAAAGCTGTGTGCTAATTTTCATACCAGTACCAACATGTCAGATTCTGGGAAACTGTCATTCTGCTCTGGAAAACAGGCACTGGTGGCAGGGAGACTCCCTAGTTGACAGCAGAAAGTAAACAATAGGATGGGATCGTGGCTGACATAATTATCCAAATATGGATGTGGCCATATTTGGACAATGATAAGCCATCCATTGTTAGAATGCTGTTGGCTGCACAGCTACCAAGGGGTGAACATGCACTGAGGTTGGAAGGTCCAAGGTATGGACACTTCAGGCTCAGTGCTGTTCACAAACCCAGGAAGGAGATAAGACACATTGGAGCAGCAAACTGTAAATGAAATTGCAATTTGTAGGTATTTTATTTGAATTACTGAAATTGGAGATCAGATTGGGAACTCTATTCTTCACTGACTGTAAATTAGGTCTCTTTGTTGAGTAGGAAAGCAGAGAGACCTGTGTATTATTGCAATAAGAGGCCCACAGAGAGACCGAATTCGGAGCCAACAGTTGTTGCAGATTGTAAAATCTTGACACTTTATGAGAACATTGATCATTTAGAAAGCAGCAGAGTATGTGTGTGTGTTAACTCCAACATTCCTTTCATGCTTTTTTTTGGGTTGTAAATTGCTTTGCATGTTACCGTATAATTTATGGGATAATGTTTTAATCAGATTCTTCTCTGTGTGCATTGGAGTTGTATAACACCAACTTTAGCCAGTTTCACTCTTTCCATTGGAAGAAAAGTAAATAGCTTATTGAGAGGAAGCGTGAAGAGCTGATAAGTTGCTCACGGTAGTGTTTAATTTGTGCACGTCTAACAATTCTGGTGCATCTTTGTGACAAATTCCTGTACATGTCCCCAACAAAAGCATGGATTTGTCACACGCAGCACCATTCGTGGTACAGGCTCAAGACACACTTGTAAAGAGTGTCTGCGCAATTTCTAGGAATTCAAGGGACTATCTACTCTTAAAGGTCATGAACAATGTGAATGTATGAGGAGACATAAGGTAGTCTGCAAAGTACTATAATTTCTGAAATATTGCTATGACCTAAAAAAATACTTTTATAACAATAAATGTAGTTGTTATAAAATAGTACCAAATCTGTACTGTCATAGACTCAAACTAGTTACCCAATAAAATCAGACTGCACAGGTCATGTGACCTGGATCATTTGATTACTTCACTGATCTATGCAATGTAATTAAATGCAAAATTTACCTGGAGCCGAGACATTAAATAATGAACAGTAGAAGCACCATATGAGATGTTCCCTTCTAATTTGGGGATGTGTAAGAAGGACCAAATGTAAAGCAGAAATAGTGGATGAGAGCCCATGCATATAAGCAACCTGGGACACTATTAGTGCACCATGTAAGGGTTTGCTAAAATAGATCTGTCTACAGTAATGTATTAATTATAATATATTGTCATCATCATTAAATATTTCGATTAAACTTGCCAGGAAGGCTGCATTTTTACACTTTTGCTCCTTTGGAGGCTTTTGCTTCTTTGACGTGCTGATCCAGAGTTTTGACTCTGTTGTAAAGACTGTCTCTCTGATGTTTCCTTCTCATTAGGAATGGCGAGGGAGTTCTTTCTTCTGAGTGCAGACAGCTGAGAGGTGATATCTCTTGTCTCTTGTGTGTAACTGAGAGGTGGCTGCCCCCTCCCATCTGTATTTTCTCCCTCTGATTTTGCAGACTGATCATTGGACGAACTTCCTTTTTGCTTCCTCTCCATCTTTAAACTTCTGACGGCATCTAATGCTTGATTCATTTCTTGCTTTAATCTTTCTATTTCAAAAACAGATCGATCTCTTTGTTCTCCACATTTTTTGATTGAGTTGTCTAAAGAAGTAAAGAATTCCTGGCCCAGTTTTGAAAAGGCCTCTTCACCTTAATGAGTTAAAATAAACATCAGAGACAGTAAGTGCGAGAGCCAGAAAAATTAGCAGTCTTTGAATGTCAAGACTGTGTAAGCTCTAGAATAATTCCTTAATTCGTACCTCCTCCAATATTAACTTAAATCTTAACTTATACTTTTACAATCTACCCTCAGACTGCACCTGTGTCCAGACAATGAAAATGAAATAGTTTTCACATTGTCGATAAGCAGTATAAGAGCTTTAAAACAAGCTAACCCATACCTCTCTAGTTGCATGTACTCTAAATGTATTAATTATCTAAGATCACAGAAACACAAAAGTTAGGTTTCCACCTGCTGCTTTTTTACATTAGAATGATGGCAGGCTGTCAAGATTCTGCAACAATATAAGCAATGGGGAAAAGTTGTGACTTCAGTACCTCTGTTGTAAATTTCTCCAGTGTTATAGCTTAGAGCAGCCTTTTCCAACCAGGGTGGCTTGAGGTTTCTTCAGGGGAGCACCGGGAAAATGCTTAAAAATTGTCCCAAAATTGTATACAAGCCGGTGGGTATATGAAACCTGCCTTTTAGTTACACAAAGTCACAGGTTTTCTTTTTTCAAATATGAATTTTATTAGATTTTTTTGGAAATGAACAGGGTTAACATAATATTACATAGTTTACCAATGGGTGGTTATTAACTCTTTAAGGCAATTCACTTAGATACATAACATTAATTAGATTATACATGTAACATATAGTAGATTTAAGACAAAAAATTACCTCTTATCACACTATCTCAATAACTTTTTATCTCCTTCTTCATACCACCTTATATAATAGAACTCCCCCCTTCATTCCCTATACCTTAGGTTAAAAAGAACTAGCAAAATCAAATCAAAACAAAACAAAACAAACAGAAAAAAAAAACAATTTCCACACAAATGTCACCTGAAGACATATGCTACTATTAAACCAGTGTTTCTCAACTCCAGTCCTCAAGGCGCCCCAACAGGTCATGTTTTCAGGCTTTCCATTATTTTGCAGAGGTGATTTGACCAGTTTCACTGCCTTAGTAATTGCCAAAGCTGTTTCATCTGAGGGAAATCCTGAAAACATGACCTCTTGGGGCGCCTTGAGGACTGGAATTGAGAAACACTGTATTAAACCACGCATCTGCTACTTCTCATAGCCCAAATTCCTATAACTAGTGTATGTCCCTAAAAGGGATATCCCTTCCTCTGATTGGATAAACAGATTCCAAGGTGTCCCAAGTCTTCCTATACACCTCCTGTCTATCAGATGCTGTCAAAATTAAGTCTTCCATTCTTCTATCTTCCACCTTCCTCAGCCAGAGAGCTGTGGTCGGGGGGGGGGGGGTCTTTTGTTTTCATAATAGGGGAATGCAAGATTTAGCTGCATTTAGTAGATGACACAGAATAGACTTTTTATAATTTTTAATTGGTATGGTGGATACATGCAATAGAAATAACGCCGGATCATTCGGGATCTGAGAATCACGAAACTTCTGAGATATAGTACGGACCATTGTCCAAAAAGCCGTTCGTTTAGGGCACATCCAGAATATGTGTAACATCGTTTCTCTGTCTGTACCACACCTCCAACAATATTCTGATGTATCAGGAAATATTGTATGGAGTCGACTAGGCGTCAGATACCACCTCGTAAATATTTTGTTATTAGTCTCCTGTATCTTAGTACAGATTGAAGATTTATAAAAGAGACCAATCATGGATTGAATTTGTATTGCAGTAAATGTACGATGTAAGTCTTTACCCCATTTTAATATACATGTTAACTCTGGCTGTTCTCGTGGGGAATTAAGTAACACATATGTCTGAGAAAGGATATGAGGTAGTGATTCTGTTCCAGAGCAAAGCTCCTCAAATTTAGTCAATTGCCTATTATATACATGCGGGTCTGGTATGGTCTGTAGAAAGTGATATAGCTGAGCTGCATTCCAAAATGTGAGTCTATAAGGGCCCACGGAGTTTGTCAACTCCTCTATAGTGGGCCATCTATTCCCTCTCACAAATTGTGATGTATTAATTTGCCCAGTCTCTCGTAAAGTCACAAATTGTTTAGTTGAAAGACCTGGTAAAAATTTGGGATTCCCAATAATCTGAGTCAAAGGGGATGTTTTAGTCGTTTGACCCGCATGTAGAATAGCCTGTGAACATGGTTTCAGGGTGTTCCCTATCAAGGGATGTAATTTCAACTCTGATGGTACATATTCCCAACACCATAGTGCTCTCTCTAATGGTATGGGAGATTGATGCTGCTCTATTTGCACCCATAGCTTCAAGTCACTATGGCGTTGGCAGTCTATTACTCTGCTAAGGTGTACTGCTTGGTAATATCGCCGAATATCTGGCAATGCTAAACCCCCATAGTGCTTTGGCAGTGTTAATAAGGTACGAGACAGACGTGGTTTCTTATGGGCCCAAACGAATCGTGTGAACATTGCCTGTACTTGTTTCAAATAAGATAGTGGTATCCGTATCGGTAAAGCTTGGAATAGGTATAAGAATTTCGGCAAAATGCAAATTTTTATTAAGTTACATCTACCAAACTACGAATGAAAATTTATGTGCCACTTTTCCAATAATAACCTAGATTTTGTAAGCAAAGGAGGGAAATTTAACTCATAGGTACGAATTATACTTGTTGAGATATTAGTACCTAAATAATTTAATGCCGATGTAGTCCACTTAAAATGAAAACCACCTCGGAATTGTTCAAGGATTCGTATAGGTAACCCAACCCCCATCGCCTCTGACTCCGAAAAATTAATTTTTAAATTGGATAAAGCTCCATACAGCTCAAATTGTTTAAGGAGATTTGGTAATGAAACAATTGGATTTGTTAGGGAGGGGTCGTCAGCATAAGCCGAGACCTTGTATTGTTTATTACCTACCATCACTCCTTGTATATCAGAGTTAAGCCTTATCGTGGAAAGGAAAGGTTCTAGAGTTAAGGCATATAAGAGAGGAGACAAAGGACATCCCTGTCTAGTACCGTTCTTAATTGAAAACGACTCTGAGAGCACGCCATTTGCTTTCACTTGTGCAGTCGGATTTGAGTATATTCTGGCTATCCGGCCTATCATCACTTCTCCTAACCCAATATGTCTGAGTACGGAGAACATAAATGACCAGTTTACCCGGTCAAATGCCTTTTCCGCATCAGTATTTAACAATACACAAGGGGTATTTGAGGACTGAGTTACATAGAGTAAGTTTAGCACTTTAGAAGTGCTATCCCTTGCTTCCCGTGTGGGAATAAATCCAACTTGATCCAAATGGATCAATTTTTGTAAATGATTCACCAGATGGGTAGCTAAAATTTTAGTATACAATTTGAGATCTACATTTAGTAGTGAGATAGGCCTATAACTACCACATGAAGTAGGGTCTTTCCCCTCTTTGTGTATTAAGGCAATGTGAGCTCCCAGAGTGTCCCTAGCAAATGAAGATCCGGAATCTATCGCGTTAAATAGATTAATCAGACACGGGCCCAGTATTGTTGATAACGTTCTATAATATTGTACAGTAAACCCATCAGGACCCAGGGCTTTCCCTGATTTCATAGAATTTAATGCTTGTTGAAATTCCACTAAAGATATGGGGGCATCTAGTTCCTCTCTTACCACACTAGTCAAAGAGGGCATTTGAGACGCCTGAATATATTCATCTATGACTGATCTACATGATTTAGGTAATGATAAATCATATAAATGTGCATAATACTCTTTAAATTCCTGGCTAATATGTGTTGGTAAGGTTATCTTTTGACCGGCACTATTGACAACTTGAGGTATGTATGTTGACAACTTATGTTCTTTAACCCTTCTTGCTAGTACTTTTCCACATTTATTACCTAATTCATAGTTCACCTTGCGGCAGAACTGTAATGCTGCTTTTGCTTTATAATGAAACAGATCCGTGATTTGTTTCCTAAGTCCTGTAAGTTCTATTTCTAAGGTCTGACTAGGGGCATGTTTGTGCCTAGATTCCACCTTCACTAATTTGCTAAGTAGTTCGGTAAGTTGTTTCATTCGCTCCAGTTTAATTCGAGCACCATGTTTAATCAGAATACCTCTAAGGACTGATTTATGTGCCTCCCATAAGACTCCTGGGTCACAATCTGGTAAGTCATTCATCTGAAAATATAATGTCAGCTCTTTAGTCACATCTTCTAGAACTTCCGGGATCTGTAAGAGGCTTTCATTAAGTCGCCAGAAACGATGTGTAGGTGATTGTGTTCCCGCCAGGTCATACGTCATGAACACAGGTGCATGGTCTGATCATGTAATATTGCCTATATGTGTGGCTCTAACTGCATGTAAATAGGTATGGGGAACCAATAAATAATCGATTCTGGAGTAGGTTTTATATGGGGGAGAAAAAAATGAATAATCTTTCCCCAGAATGTTGCAATGGCCAAACGTCAATTAGCTGGGTTCTATGTAACAATTTTGCGATCCGTTTAAATTGTCTCGGCGGGATAGATGATTTACCCATAGAGGTATCTATTGATGGTATCAAGGGTATATTAAAAATCCCCTCTGAGTATCAACTGCCCCTCCATAAAATCTAAGTTTCCTCAATATCTCATCCAGGAAAGATGCCTGATTTTCATTAGGAGCATAAATTGTCGCCAATGTCATCTGTCTATTCCCCAGAAGTTCCTTAGTGTAAACATGTCGGCCCATAGGGTCTATCTCCGAGCTTTGATGTTGCCATGGGATTTTGCTGGAAATTAATATTGAAACACCTTTTGATTTAGCCATCGGATTAATAGAATGGTAAGTCCATGGATAGAATCTATTTTGGAGATATTAGGATCTGTCTATCTTAAAATGTGTCTCTTGGATGAAAGCTATATCAGTACCAGAGCGTTTTAAGTCCTGTAGCAGCATATGTCGTTTCTCAGGTATATTGAGACCCTTGGCATTCAGGGACATCACTACAATATCAGACCTCATGTTAACAAAAAGGAAAAAAACAAAAGAAAAAAAAAAATCACAATGGGCTTCAACTACCCAGACTTAACTATATACCCCTGTAGTGGCTGTTGAATTCCAGCCACAACAGGCGGTATCGAAGCAATTTGCTTTATGCACTCTATCTACTCTAAAGCCGCGTACACACGATCGGTTTTACAGATGAAAACAGTCCGATGGATTTTTTTCATCGGACAAACCGATCGTGTATGGGCCCCATCATTCTTTTTTCCATCGTTTGGAACGGTCGGTTTTTTGACTGATGGTGTGTAGGCAAGACTGATGGAAGACAGCTTCATCGGTTTTCCAATGGAAAAATCCATCGGTTTAAAAACCATAGGAAATCCGATCGTGTGTACAGGGCTTAAGAGTGCTAACCTATTTAGGGGAGTGATTAGGCATGACCAGGGACATCGAAGAAAAAGAAAAAATCAAAAAGGTGGCCCCCGAGTCCACCCCCCAGCTCCTCCTTAAAATAAGGAGGGGGAGGGAGCAGGAAAAACTCAGAGAAAAATAAAAAAAGGCAAACAGACCCATCCAGGTATCTACTTGTACTTCAGCCCATACCTGAATTTATACCTAGATTTATACTTAAGTCTTCATGCTCCTTCTACTTTCCCTTAATTCCCTCCCCCCTTTCTAGACCGAGAAGTCCCTGTGGATCCCACAAAGATCCTTTCGTATAGAGAAGATACACAATATTATTTGATAGAACCGACAAATAAAAACAGAAGAGAGAAAAAAAAGGGGGGATCTCCTCTTCCCCCACTCCCCTCCCTCCCCTTCCCCCCTACTCTCCCTTCCCCTCCCTCCCCCGTCCCCCCTAGATGCTTATATTACTCCAATTATTGTTAGTTACTAATATTTAACCCATTTTTCTATCCCTACCTCTCATATTTCCTCTCTCCTCCCTCTCCTTCTCTCCAATCCCTATATCCATGTATTGTGTTTTGTGTTTAGTGTATTAGTGTGTTGGACTATATTAGTCCTTACTCAGTCCTTAATGTGTTTTATTATATTTTATATCTGTGCTCTCACCTATGTGCACTTCCTTCATATTAAGTGCCCCCTAGAACCCCTGTGATCCCCTCTTTATTTCCATATTTTCATAACCCCACCCCTCCCCTAAAAAATAAATAAAAAATATCAAAAAATAAATAAAAAAAATTCCTCTTCCTCTTCCCTTCTTTCTTTCCCTATTTTTTTTTTTTACCTTTTTCTTTGTGACTATCTACATGTATATGTGCCATTTTATTTCTCCAATATCCACCTCTACTAATGTCCCTATATAGTTGAGAGAGGAAAGACGAAACCGAGAGGAATCCATTTTATATTTTCAAATTTAGACTTTAAATTCTTATCTTCAAAAGCTAAGAAAAAAGAGGGGGGGGGGCAGGGGACAATAAACCCCAAAAAACAAAAACAAAAAAAACCAAAAGCCCCTAAGGGATGTTTTGTTACGGTGTCAGAAATTATCTGCATTCTTCATCAGCCAGATTTAAAGCTGAGCTCTAAGCAGATATAAAAGACACATCAATGCAGCTCTGTAATCATTTATATGATAATAAATACAGTACATGTATTTTTTCATTGCAAGCCATATACACACTTAAATTTGCCTTGGTATCACCCTCTTGCACGCCGTGTACAGCAGAACTCAGACTTCAAGAGAGAAAAGCATCAGAAGGGGCCAGTCAGTTGTGCTGCAGTGTCATTTTATGCTAACAAAGAAATATGCTGATAGAAGGAGAGAGCAGAGGGATATATTATTTAGACATATTATAGTCCACTGATCTCTTCATGTTTGAATTACACTGCGCAGTCCAAGTTCTGGTATATTTTTTAGTTTTATCTCCTCATTAGTACCTGTAACCAGTCTTGAACCGGGAATGGTTCACTACCCAAGAATTGAAAGAGATCTGGTAAGTCTATTTTAGACCGGAGCCAAAATGATGTACCCCCTTTTCGTACTAAAACGGAGATCGGGAATCTCCAACGGTATGTACCGCCACAGTCTCGTATCCGTTCCAGCACCGGGCGTAACAGTGCTCTACGCTGTAATGTGGCCCTTGAGAGGTCAGGCAAAATTTGTATCTGTACCCCCTGAAAGTCTATCCCTTCCACTTCCCATGCTTTCTTTAGTATAGCTGCTCTATGCCTAAAATAATGTAAGCGGCATATTACGTCCCGCGGGCGATTTGGATCTTTGGATTAAGGTCCTAGGGCTCTATCGAGCTCTAGGTTCAAAGGGGTAAACATCTTCTAAAAAATTTTGAAAAATTGTTTTTACCATATCCTGAAAGTTTTCTTGCTCCGTAGTTTCCGGAACACCCCGGAGGCGCACATTGTTTCGACGACTTCGGTCCTCGATCTGTAGCTGGAGTGCCACCGTTTGTTCATTAGGAACCAATCTATCTCTCTCTAGATCAGACACTCTTTGTTCTAGAGCCTGTGTGGCTACCTCTTCATCTGTAACCCGTCCTGTTAGAACTTGTACCTCTGTACGCACCTGTTGCAGATCTTTATTATGTGTTTCTTCTACCTTTGCCATAAGTGCTTCAATGTCTGCTCTAGAGGGGAGAGCCTGTATAAGCATTTTTAGCTCTTCTATTTTTGAATTCATAGGATCCATATCCTCACACTGCTGAAGTAGTCTACCCGCCACCACCGCTTGCACTAGAGGGCTCTGTGGGGTTGCCTGAAGCGCTTCCAGGCTTCTCCTCACCTCTCTCTGTGTCAGTGACTGTGCTATTGCAGGGAGCTTCTCACCTATATGGTATAGCACGGTGGTAGCGGCAGCAGCGTTCTCTGTCTCTGGATCCGATCCCCACACCGCTTGATAGAATTGCCGTATCTCCGGCTGCAATACTCCAACTCCTTCTTTGGATAATTTCCCTGTCCTTCCCACCTTCGCTGCAGCGGCCGCCTTACGGGAGGTATTCGTCTCCCGCTGTCTCCCCGTTTGCATGCCGTACTGTTGCTAGGCTAATTCGCTGAACTGGTGAGCTAGTAGATAGATAAATGGGCTAATATCATTGACCTTCCTCCTTCCTCCCTTCTCAGCCTCGCTCGGTCACTCCTCAGGCTCTCCTCACCGCCTCATACGGAGCTGGTTAGCGTGGACTCGGGAGCTCACACAACACACGTCCTCACACGGCCATACTCAGACCACCCCCCCCCCCGACTCGTACCCTGAACTGTTCTATATCAGTCACAGGTTTTCATTGTACACCATTAGAACCTTATAGCTGCTAACCCCCCAATGATCAATGACATCATCAGTTGATAAGGAGAATGTCAGTTGCCTGCACATCATCCTTGTTTGCCCCTCCCTTGCCTCTCTCCATCAGCTTTGGGGTTTCATTAGCTAAGTAATGGAGAAAAACCGAGGGAGAGGAGAAACATTGGAATACTAGTTAGTACCAGCTTGCAAAAGTGTTTTTGAAGAATAAATCACCTTTAAACGTTGGGTGTTCCACGTGTATTGATGTTGCTGCATTATTAAAAATCAGAATACTGGTAGATTTTACATTTTAGAATGGGGTGCCTCAAGACTGTCCATAATTTTAAAGGGTGCCTTGACAGGAAAAAGGTTGATAAACACTGGCCTAGAGTCTAATGAGGTCCTGTTTTAAAATGCTATTACTGCTCTATGCAAACAGCGGAACTCCAGGCAAACAGCCATTTCACTGAGCTACACAAATGTAAACTGTCTATTCCAGCTCAGGATTTGCAATTCTATTTTACGCAGCAACTTTAATGTTCAAACACCTCTTCCAAAAACACAGGCCTGGGGTCTAACACCCTTTTCTATGTTAAAGAATACAGTGATGTCACCTCTCCAACCATGTCCTGCTGATTGCACAATGATGGAACAGGAACACACTGGTAAGTCATCAAATCTGCTAATGCTTTTCTCTTCCCTGACAGCACATGCAGCAGAACCTTACTACCTCCCAGTGCTGGCCCTCTCTTTCCCAGTTTGAACACTGCTGTGTAAGGGATGATAATGATTGATATCAAGACAGGCTATGCTATTTGTATATAAAAATGAATTTAATTATTTTTAAAGGAACACAAACAGTTTTTAAGCAGTTGTAAAGCCTCAATGGAATTTATTTATTTATTTTTATTTGTGAACGCATTGTATATCACATTTAAAAAAAAAAAAAAGTTTCAGCTCTTTTCCATCTTTCTTATCATCCATCTCAGTAGAGCTAACCTCATCCAGCCTCTCTGCAGCCAGTTTCTGTCCACATATACTTGCTCCAACAGTGACTGCATATCATTGCTTAGGCAGAGCAACCAGATAGTAGTAAAATCAGGTGGTTGAGCTGTTTTACTTCCCCCAACCTCCCATGCGGACAAGGGTGTGCAGATGCTCAGGGCTGTACATATGCCACGGCTGTGATGTTTTGCTTATTTATTTAATGTTATTGAAGTGAATGGGGCCATGCTTAAATGCCCTGCAACCACGTGCAATACACACAGTTGCGGCACAGTGGGTTACCATTTTCAGGGTTAAAACAGGCAGTGAGGAGACAACATAGAAATTGCCCACCACAGATCGCTTTTCAGAGGGGCAGCAGGGGTTGCTGCATGCATGAACAAGCCCTAACAGTGGCAATGGCAGAACATGCCTGCACAATGAGAGTCACCATTGCCACGTATAGTCTCCACTGAAGGTACAGGAAGACAATGCAGGATCAAGATTGGAAGGTAGGGTCTTAAGCACTGTCAACACATAGGAAGGTTTTGCCTAGGGTGTCAAAAATCCTTGCACCAGCCCTGCCCCAACCTAAACCTAATCTAACAAACTCTAAACTAAGCCCTCGTTCTATATACTTGCTTTGTCCTGCAATGGGAGCAGCTGCAACAAATCCTCACAACCATTAACTACAGATTTAGGTACTGTCTAGATAATGAAAAAAAAGGAAAGTGCCCGTGTTGCTGTGATGCCTATAGCAACCAAACACACTTGAGCCGTTATTTTTGAAATTAAGGTTAGACAATGTATAATGTATAGGCTATAAAACACAGGCTTGATTAATATATTAAGTATATAGAAAGAGTGCCAGCTATAATGAAACATTGAAATGGTACCCAAGTCCTATAAGATATATAGAGAAAATGGTGTGCTGAGGCTGTTATGGACTTTCATGGTACCGTACAAAGGGTTGACATACACAAGGTAAATATAAAAATGTAATTTTATTCCAAAGGTAAGTTAAAACATACATGCATCTAAAAAAGACACAACAAAATGTGTCCTAAACAATAAGCTCTATAAAAATCACAGATGGAGTGACACATTTACCGTGACAGACTTGCACTATATGGGTCCACGCACATTACTCTGTCCTGGGTAAGACTGCGTGCAATGGATGTTACCACACTTGTTTGTATTAGCTGCAAAATTTATAAATTTTATAATTATTTCCTCTTTTTTTCTCTTTCTCATTTCATAGAATTAAAAGTGATGTTTGCTCTATAATATTATACAAAAATCTCCTGAAGAAGCGGTGGTTTATCTGCGAAACATGTCGAGCATCTAATACACAGATGGTATATTCTAAGTTGACAATGGTTATTCCCTAGTGTCACTCTGTCTGTGATTTTTTAGAGCTTATGGTTTTGGACACATTTTGTCATGTCTTTTTTAGATGCATGTATGTTTTAACTTACTTTTGGAATAAAATATTTTTTTTATATTTACCTTGTGTATGTCAAGCCTTTGTACGATACCATGAAAGTCCATAATAGCCTCAGCTCACCATTTTCTCATATTATGTTACGTAAACAGCCTCTCTACCCAGCTAGATTTGCACGATCACAAAAATTTTGATATTTTGGTATACCTTATTGCAATTTGCCTGGTAGAAGAAGATTTAAAAAAAACATATTGGTTGTTACATTTTCTTTAGGTCTGATGTCATACATCACATAACTGTGGGGAAATACAAAAGATGTTTTATAAGCTTTTTGCATCCAAATTATTCAGTTGATTTTGCAAATGATGCACACTTTAGGTCAGGGGTAGGCAACCTCGGCACTCCAGCTGTGGTGAAACTACAAATCCCATCATGCCTCTGCCTCTAGAAGTCATGCCTTTGATTGTCAGGGTCTTGCAATGTCTTTAATGGGACTTGTAGTTTCACCACAGCTGGAGGGCCGAGGCTGCCTACCCCTGCTTTAGGTAAATAAGTCCATATGCATGTAAGAACTAGCAGGAAGCCTACAACTGGTATTATTCTTCCTGATTTAAATTCCAGAAAGCAAAAGGTGTTCCCAGATTACCAAATTATGATCAAAAATCTGTGGTGTAGACTGAATAACTACAGCAATTTATGGACAAAAAATTGGAACCCTGAGAAGGCAGGCTGTTTTGTAAGTCTACATTTTCAATTTTGGTTGGAGTGCACCTTAAATCTTTACATGCCATATATGAATCAGTAAACTGTGCAGTGTCGTCACAAGCAGTTAACTAAAACATGATAGTATACAGTATCTTGATCATAGAATATATTATTGAACACTACAATCACAAATATGAAGTACAAATTAAAGTAATACTCCAAAAGTAATATATTGCATGGTATACAGTGCCTTGAAAAAGTATTCATACCCCTTAGATTTTCCACATTTTGTCATGTTACAACCAAAAATGTGAATGTAATTTATGATAGACCAAAACAAAGTGGCACTTATTTGTGAAGTGGAAGGAAAATTATAAATGGGTTTCAACATTTTTTACAAATAAATATGTGAAAAGTGTGGCGTGTATTAGTATTCAGCCCCCCTGAGTCAATACTTTGTAGAACCGCCCTTCGCTGCAAGTCTTTTTGGGTATGTCTCTACCAGCTTTCCACATCTAGAGTGACATTTTTCCCCATTCTTCTTTGCAAAAAAGCTCAAGATCTGTCAAATTGGATTGAGAGCATCTGTGAACAATTTTCCAGTCCTGCCACAGATTCTCAATTGGATTTAGGTCTGGACCTCGACTGGGCCATTCTAACACATGAATATGCTTTGATCTAAGCCATTCCATTGTGGCTCTGGCTATATGTTTAGGGTCGTTGTCCTGCTGGAAGGTGAACCTCTGCCCCAGTCAATTTTTTTGCAGACTCTAAAGCCTCGTACACACGACCGAGAATCTCGTCGTAAAAAAAAAACTGTGTTTTTCTCTACGAGATTCTTGTCAAGCTTGACAAGATTCTTGTCAAGCTTGACGAGCTTCTTGTCAAGCTTTCCTTGCATACACACTGTTAATTCCAAATCTCGTCGTTGGAAAGCGCGGTCACGTACAGCACGTACGACAGCAGTATAAAGGGGAAGTTCGATTTCAATGGCGCCACCCCTTGGGCTGCTTTTGCTGATCTCGTGTTACCGCGTGTTAGTAAAAGTTTGGGGAGAGACGATTCGCGCTTTTCAGTCTTCGTGCTTTCAGTTCGTTTTAGCGTGACGAATGTGCTATCTCCATTACGAACGCTAGCTTTACCAGAAGGAGCGCTCCCGTCTTATACTTGATTCTGAGCATGCGCGATTTTTGAAGACTCGGAAAAGCATACACACGACCGGTTTTCTCGTCGGGAAACAGGCTGACGAGAAAAACAAGAATCCCGACGAGAAAATAGAGAGCATGTTCTCTATTTTTCTCGTCGAGATTCCCGGCAGTTTTCTCGACGAGAAACCATACCTACGAACGGTTTTCTCGGCAAGAAAGCTCTCCCAACAGTTTTCTTGTCGTTTTTTTGCCGAGAAAATCGGCCGTGTGTACGAGGTTTTAGGCCCCGTTCACACCTATGCGAATTGGTTGTGGCTTAAACCGCATCCAATTCGCATAACATTATAAAATAATAGGATTTTTTGTACTCACGTAAAATCCTTTTCTCTGTCGTCCATGGACGGACATAGCTCCTTAAATCTTGACATGTGGGTTATGTTCCTGTTCATAGGAGAGGACTAGGCAGAACATGTTAGTTATCTTAAAACATGTAACTTTAACAGAGTTGAACAGCCCCGCCCAGGGGGCGGTCCCTCTGGTCATAACCCCTCACCCTGCAGCATGCAGCTTAGTTCGTCAAAAAGCAGTACAAACTTAAAAAGGAGGGCTGGGTGCTGTGTCCGTCCATTGACGACAGAGAAAAGGATTTTACGGTGAGTACAAAAAAAATCCTAGTTTCTCTTTTCGTCCATGGATGGAGACAGCTCCTTAAATCTTGACATGTGGGATGTCCCCAAGCAGTGTCAGAAAAAACAAGGGGTGGGAAAAGCAATCAAAAGAAGACTTAACTTCACCCCAAAAAAACAGAGCTCCCCAACGGAGGAGTTGCAACCTCAAACAGCTGCCTGCAAAACCTTGCGGCCAAAGGAAGCATCTGAAGATGCACACACATTAATCTTATAAAACTTTGCGAAAGTGTGAACAGACGACCAGGTCGCTGCCTTGCACTCCTGTTAAACAGATACTTGATGTCGGAAAGCCCAGGAAAAACCAATTGCCCTGGTCGAATGCGCCGTGACAGGAAAGGGAGGCGCCCGCCCCTTAAGGGCATAGGCCTGGATGACGGTCTGTATGAACCACCTAGAAAGGTGGCCGACAAAAACCGCCAGGCCCTACTGTGGACCAGACACCGACACGAACAGTGAGCCAGATCTCCGGAACGGAGCCGTAGCAAACAGGTATGCCCGTAGGGCACATACCCCGTTCAAAGTATGTAGCGCAACCTCCATGGGATGCGAAGGCCGAGGACACAAGGATGGAAGTACAATGTCCTAGGTGAAAAGCCAAAACTACCTTAGGAAGGATTGAGGGCTGCGGGCGCAGCACCGCTTATCCTTATGGAGGACCAAGTAAGGAGACTTGCAAGACAAGGCCGCCAATTCAGAAACACTTCTGACCGATGTAATGGCAACTAAAAAAACGATTTCCTGAGAAAGCGCTAAGAGAGGAATACTCCCTGGTGTTCTCAAAGGAAGGTTCCAGAAGTACCGAGAGAACCAGATTCAAGTCCCACGGAGGAATCGGTGGTCCAATCAGGGGAATCACGTGTCGGACCCCCTGTAAAAACGTACTTACCAGTGAGTGATCCGCTAGGGGTCGTTGGAAGAAGACAGCCAAGGCTGAAATCTGCCCCTTAATAGTGCTTAAAGCAAGTTTCCGATCTACACCGCGCTGTGAGAACAGCAGGATCCGAGAAACCAAATATGCCCACGGGTGCCAAGACAACTCTCCACACATAGAGATTTATGCTTTCCAGTGCGATGGTAGATCTTCTGGGAAGATTTCTGGGCCCTCAACATGGTAGAGATTACCAAATCTGACAGACCACGGTCCCTCAGTACCTGGCTTTCAATAGCATGCCGTTAAAGCCAGCGACTGTAAAGCAGAATGAAGTATGGGACCTTGAGACAGAAGGTCCTCCCGCATTGGCAGACGCCAGGGAGCGGCTGCTACCAGTCTCACGAGGTCGGCGTACCAGGGACGCCGGGGCCAGTCTGGGGCGATAAGAATCACTGGAATCCCCTCGGCCTCCACTCCGCGTAGCAGATGAGAAAGCATATTCATTGGGCATAAATTTGCCTATACTGCCTATACTGACCCCATGGAGCCACCAACGCGTCTGACGCGTCTGCCCAGGGATCCCTGGACCTGGCCACAAACCTCGACACCTTGCGATTGAGTCGAGAGGCCAGGAGATCCACATCTGGTGTGCCCCACTTCTGACAAGGAGTTGAAACACCTCCGGGTGTAACGACCATTCCCCTTGGTCCAGCATCTGGTGACTCAGATAGTTCGCCTGCCAGTTATTACGCCTGCAATGTAAGCAGCCAATAGAGTCGGTACGCTCCTTTCAGGCCATCTCAGGATGTGAGCGACCTCCAATGCTGCGGCCGAACTCCTTGTTCCACCCTGATGGTCGACATAAGCCACCTCTGTGGCGTTGTCCGACTGGATCCTGACCGGACGCCCTTGAAGCCTCTGCGACCACTTGGAGAGGAACAGTCTAATAGCTCGAAGTTCGAGGACATTGATTGGTAGGAGAGATTCTTCCGGAGTCCGGCGGCCCTGGGCCGACCGAACCCCCCAGACTCCCCCCCAACCGGTCAGGCTGGCGTCCGCCGTGATCACAGTCCAGTAGAAAGGAAGGAAGGAAAGACTTCCCGGACTGAAGTGTCAGGGATGTCAGCCACCAAGTCAGAGAGGCCCTGACTAGGCGACTTACCTTTTCTGATGATCCAGACACAATGGGGATTTATTCCATTTGGATAGAATCTCCTTCTGCAACACCCGAGTATGGGATTAAGCATATGGTACTGCCTCGAAGGAGGCTACCATAAGGCCCAGGACTCTCATGCAAAAACGGAGAGACGACCAATTGCGGGATGTTAACGACATCACTGCAGCCTGGAGTGTCTGCAACTTCCCTGGAGGGAGAAGACTCTCGCCTCCGATGAGTCCAGAATAAGCCCCAGAATTCTAGGCGCTGAATAGGAACTAACACCGACTCCCGGAGGTTCAGTATCCATCCAAATTCTTGGAGAGTCTGACTGGCTATAGACACGTCCTAATCTAATTCTGGGCTGGAAGCAGCTCTCAGAAGACGATCTTCTAAGTCAGGGCTTGAAAATTGCACTCGCCCGCTTGCCAAATGCGAGGATACATTGCTGTTTGGCGAGCGCAGTAACAGAGCGGGTGGCTTGCAATGTGATCCCCAGGCCTGGGGATCGATTTGCTTTACACCTGCGCTCCAAGCCTCATTTTGAAGCAGATTTCCGGTTTCCGACTTCCGGTTTGCGACGTCCGGCTTCTTCTTCGGCAGCGCCATTACAGGGGACAGATGCAGGAGAGTTCCGCTCTCCACCGCTGAGGGAGACACGAGGAGAGGTTTGCTCTCCACCGCCGCGGGGGACACGAGGAGAGGTCCGCTCTCCACCGCCGCAGGGGACACGAGGAGAGTTCCGCTCTCCACCGCCGCGGGGGACACGAGGAGAGGTCCGCCAACGGTGCACCTCCCTACACCCACCATCTGAGGACACTTATTTAGAGGGAGGCCCTCTGGGGGACACTGACTTCTGGTTTGCGACGTCCGGCTTCTTCTTCGGCAGCGCCATTACAGGGGACAGGTGCAGGAGAGTTCCGCTCTCCACCGCTGAGGGAGACACGAGGAGAGTTCCGCTCTCCACCGCTGAGGGAGACACGAGGAGAGGTCCGCTCTCCACCGCCGCGGGGGACACGAGGAGAGGTCCGCTCTCCACCGCCGCGGGGGACACGAGGAGAGGTCCGCTCTCCACCGCCGCGGGGGACACGAGGAGAGGTCCGCTCTCCACCGCCGCGGGGGACACGAGGAGAGGTCCGCTCTCCACCGCCGTGGGGGACACGAGGAGAGGTCCGCCAACGGTGCACCTCCCTACACCCACCAAGCTTAAGGTAAGATGGGGAGCCATCTGAGGACACTTATTTAGAGGGAGGCCCTCTGGGGGACACTGATGTAAGGGGGGCTCTCTGGGGGACACTGATGTAAGGCGGGGGGCTCTCTGGGGGACACAGATGTAAAGGGGGGCTCTCTGGGGGACACAGATGTAAAGGGGGGCTCTCTGGAGACACAGATGTAAAGGGGGGCTCTCTGGAGACACTGATGTAAAGGGGGGCTCTCTGGAGACACTGATGTAAGGGGGGGCTCTCTGGGGACACTGATGTAAGGGGGGGCTCTCTGGAGACACTGATGTAAAGGGGGGCTCTCTGGAGACACTGATGTAAAGGGGGGCTCTCTGGAGACACTGATGTAAAGGGGGGCTCTCTGGAGACACTGATGTAAGGGGGGGGCTCTCTGGAGACACTGATGTAAGGGGGGGGCTCTCTGGGGACACTGATGTAAGGGGGGGCTCTCTGGGGACACTGATGTAAGGGGGGGCTCTCTGGGGACACTGATGTAAGGGGGAGGCTCTCTGGGGACACTGAGGTAAGGGGAGGCTCTCTGGGGACACTGAGGTAAGGGGAGGCTCTCTGGGGACACTGAGGTAAGGGGAGGCTCTCTAGGGACACTGAGGTAAGGGGAGGCTCTCTGGGGACACTGAGGTAAGGGGAGGCTCTCTGGGGACACTGAGGTAAGGGGAGGCTCTCTGGGGACACTGAGGTAAGGGGGGCTCTCTGGGGACACTGAGGTAAGGGGGGGCTCTCTGGGGACACTGAGGTAAGGGGGGCTCTCAGGGGACACTGAGGAAAGGGGGGGCTCTCTGGGGACACTGAGGTAAGGGGGGCTCTCTGGGGACACTGAGGTAAAGGGAGGCTCTCTGGGGACACTGAGGTAAGGGGGCTCTCTGGGGACACTGAGGTAAGGGGGGGCTCTCTGGGGACACTGAGGTAAGGGGGGGCTCTCTGGGGACACTGAGGTAAGGGGGGGCTCTCTGGGGACACTGAGGTAAGTGGGGGCTCTCTGGGGACACTGAGGTAAGTGGGGGCTCTCTGGCGACACTGATGTAAGTGGGGTCTCTCTGGGGACACTGATGTAAAGGGGGGACTCTCTGGGGACACTGAGGTAAGGGGGGGCTCTCTGGGGACACTGAGGTAAGGGGGGGCTCTCTGGGGACACTGAGGTAAGGGGGGCTCTCTGGGGACACTGAGGTAAGGGGGGCTCTCTGGGGACACTGAGGTAAGGGGGGCTCTCTGGGGACACTGAGGTAAGGGGGGCTCTCTGGGGACACTGAGGTAAGGGGGGGCTCTCTGGGGACACTGAGGTAAGGGGGGGCTCTCTGGGGACACTGAGGTAAGTGGGGGCTCTCTGGCGACACTGATGTAAGTGGGGTCTCTCTGGGGACACTGATGTAAGGGGGGGGCTCTCTGGGGACACTGATGTAAGGGGGGGCTCTCTGGGGACACTGACGTAAGGGGAGGCTCTCTGGGGACACTGATGTAAGGGGGGGGCTCTCTGGGGACACTGATGTAAGGGGGGGAGGCTCTCTGGGGACACTGAGGTAAGGGGAGGCTCTCTGGGGACACTGAGGTAAGGGGGGGCTCTCTGGCGACTATGATGTAAGTGGGGTCTCTCTGGGGACACTGATGTAAGGGGGGGCTCTCTGGGGACACTGATGTAAGGGGGGGCTCTCTGAGGACACTGATGTAAGGGGGGGCTCTCTGGGGACACTGATGTAAGGGGGGGGCTCTCTGGGGACACTGACGTAAGGGGAGGCTCTCTGGGGACACTGACGTAAGGGGAGGCTCTCTGGGGACACTGATTTTTTTATATTTTGGACTCTTTATTCGAAAGAAAAATGTAATTTCATAAGCTTTAAGGGGGCGTGGCTTTAAGGGGGCGGGGTTGGGGGACGGACCTGGGAAAGGTTTGGTGGGGCAACTAGTGGAGAGTAAGGTTTTTGCCTGGCTAGTAGGTCTAGACTTGAAATTTTAAGCCCTGGTCTGAGTAACCTACGACGGCATTGCCTAGCCGTCTCAGCAAAGCTAGAATAGGAGCGAGCACCCTGGTGAAAACTCTTGGTGCTGACGCTAGGCCAAAGGGAAGAGCCACAAATTGATAGTGGTCCTTCGCCGATCGCAAAGTGCAGAAAATCTCTGATGCCTGTCGCATATGGGGACATGCAAGTAGGCGTCCTTGATGTCCAGGGACGCCAGAAAATCCCCCGGATGATTTTGCACCCTCACAAAGGCATTGAGGGCCATAAGGCCCAAGATTGGACGGACACCCTCCTTCTTTGGGACTATAAACAGATTAGAATAGAATCCCTTAAATCCTTCCTCCAGGGGCACAGGTAAATTATACCACACCTGAGCAAGTCTCGTACTGCTCCTATCAAAGCAGACCTACGAGCCGGAAGAAGAGGAAGATTCGAAGGAAAGAATCTGTATGGCGGACAAGAAAGAAACTCTATCTTGTACCCCGAAGCGACCACCTCGCAGACCCACTGGTCGGAGAGCAGGGAGGACCACCGAGCTACAAACTCACGAAGCCATCTCCCCACCCTGAGTCGGGCGGGGGCAAAACCTCATGTGGTAACAAGCTTATTAGCCGTCTTGTTAGGCTTACGCACCCAGGGACACCCCTGGCCCCCAACAGGAGCCTGTCAGTCAGGGAGCATCTGACGAACATACAGCTTCTGCGCGGAATAGGAGGGCCCCGCTTATGACGTGGCTCCTTCCCCATAGAGGACAGTGGGAGAAGTGTGCTCTTACCTCCAGTGACATCTTTAATAATGTCGTCCAGCGAGGTACCAAAAAGCCTCCCACCTTTGAAGGGCAAATCTGCTAGAGCTTTTTTGGATGCTTGGTCAGCGGACCAGCATGTCACAGGCGGCGCAGTACCACTGCAGATACAGAAGCTCTGGAAATCCAGAGGGCCTCATCCAGAGTGGCATCACAGACATACACAAGGCCCTGGACCATTGGACAGTCAGCCTTACGCACTCTTGAGGAAGCTGATGCTCCTCAACTGTCAGTTGCAAAATCTTTGCCCATTCAGTGAGTGTCTGAGGCACCAAAGCCGCAGCTAATATAGGTCGCAACTCTGACCCCAGCATGGCGAACATGAAGCGGGTCACCGTTCCAGACCTCCTATCATTAGGGCCTTTAAAGGCAGGGGTCCCTTCTATTGTGAGAGAGGTTACCTTATGTACCCGAGAGAGCGGGGGGTCCACGACCAGAGGAGAGGCCCATTTTTCAAAAGGCTCTCCTCAAAAGGATAACCGACCGTCATGCGCTGAGGGACCACAAAGGACCTCTGCGGTCATGCCCATTCCTTATCTATAACTTATCAAAGTAACATAAGGAAAAACTTTCAAAGAGCGGTTAGATTAGTGTGATCAATAAGTGCACTCATACGTCCTCTGTCCAGCACTGACCCAGACGAGGGGTCCTCCCCACCAGGGAGGACCTGGTCCGCATCCTCTGACATACCAGAACCGGAGTCTTGAGCCGCAGCCAGGCCTGAATCTGAGTCAGAGCAATCCCCCAGAAGATGGCAGGGGGAGGGGGCCCCTTTTTACCCCCTTACGCCCGCACACCGCTCTACCCTAGCAACAAATGATTCCAGGACCTCCGACAGCGTATCCATGGGAACCGCAGGTGCAGGGGCACCTTTGCTGCCTCTGGCAATTTAGGGGAGGAAAGGTCAGATACGGACTCCATTATCACCCACTGACAGCCCTCAGGGACTAAGTGAAAAGACACTTAAGAAGTCCACCCTCCTTGCTGCGCCGACCTAGGGGGTTATCCATGGTACGGAGTAGCTGTCGGCCTGGTCCACTGTGATTGAGAAAACAGTAGCCCAGTCATATGTGGACCCCGGAGCAAATGCTCACCGGCCACCCCTGGAGCCATGGGGTATATTGTGGCAGAACCAGCGTGTAGCTAAGGACTGGCACACTCGATGGCCGGACTGGGAAGACTACAAGGATCTATAATATCCAGCCAGCAGTTGATAGAAGAATAGAAAAATAAAATAAATAAAAATTAAAAATTTCTTCAGGACTCTGGGCCCAAAGGGAGCCACGTCCTTCTCTTCTGCTAGGCTGAAAAAAACTGAGCTGCATGCTGCAGGGTGAGGGGTTATGACCGAAGGGACCGCCCCATGGGCGGGGCTGTTCAACTCTGTTAAAGTTACATGTTTTAAGATATCTAACATGTTCTGCCTAGTCCTCTCCCATGAACAGGAACATAACCCACATGTCAAGATTTAAAGGAGCTGTGTCCGTCCATAGACAAAAAGAGAAACATTGATTTTAATGAGGCTGGTTCACATATGTGCGATGCATTCGCACTGCACATTGCCCAAAAAAACGTGTGCGTTTTCTAGGCATTGCAGTGCGGCTCAGGTGCAAATTCAGGGCCAATATCTTCTATGGGCACGCATCTGATTCGCAGATGTGTTCAGTTCTCATCAGGATTTCTCTCCTTCTCCTCACTACACTTCCCCCCTCCCCTCTTCTCTCCCAGGTCACCAAATTCGCAGCTAAAACGGAGATGATCTGCTGAACAGTTCTCTTATCTTTTTGCAGAGATAAGAGAGCTGGAATTCACACCGCACAAGTGTGAACCCAACCAAACAGGGTTTCTTCTAATATTGGCCTGTATTTGGCTCCATCCATCTTTCCATCAACTCTGACCAGCTTTCCTGTCCCTGCTGAAGAAAAGCCTCCCCACAATGGTGTGCTCAGAGTGCTGTGCAGTGTTAGTTTTCTGCCACACATAGCGTTTTGCTTTTAGGCCGAAAAGTTAAATTTTGGTCTCATCTGACCAGAACACCTTCTTCCACATGTTTGCCGTGTCCCTCATATTGCTTTTCACAAAATGCAAATTGGACTTCTTATGGCTTTCTTTCAACAATGGCTTTCTTCTTGCCACTCTTCCATAAAGGCCAGATTTGTGGCGTGCACAATTACTATTTGTCCTGTGGACAGATTCTCCCACCTGAGCTGTGGATCTCTGTTACCATGGGCAACTTGGCTGCGTCTCTGATTAATGCTCTCCTTGCCCTGCCTGTCAGTTTAGGTGGATGGCCAGTTTTGGTAGGTTTGCAGTTGTGCCATACTCTTTCCATTTTCGGATTGATGAATTGAACAGTGCTCCGTGAGATATTCAAAGCTTGGAGATATTTTTTTATAACTTAAGCCCAGCTTTAAACTTCTCCACAACTTTATCCCTGACCTGTCTGGTGCCTTCCTTGGCCTTCATGATGCTGTTGTTTACTAAGGTTCTCTATCAAACCTCTGAGGGCTTCACAGAACAGCTGTATTTATACTGAGATTAAATTACACACAGGTGGACTATATTTACTAATTAGGCGACTTCTCAAGGCAATTGGTTCCACTAAATTTTAGCAAGGGGTATCAGAGTAAAGGAGGGCTGAATACAAACGCACGCCTCACTTTTCAAATATTTATTTGAAAGAAACAATGAAAACCATTTATCATTTTCCTTCCACTTCACAATTATGTGCCACTTTGTGCTTATCAATCACATAAAACCCCAATAAAATACATTTACCTTTTTGGTTGCAACATGACAAAATGTGGAAAATTTCAAGGGGTATAAATACTTTTACAAGACACCGTATAGTAGAAATACAACATTGCGCATAAGGACCCTGATATTTTATCACAAGTCACTTAAAAATCCAAGTAAAACAAGCAGCCCTGGAAGACTGAAGGGCAGATGTTTAGATTCCAAGCGTAAAAACATTAGAAAGAAGCAGCCAGAGTCCCAACAAAAACCCAGTATTTGTTAGAAACATAACATTAATAGGTTTCATAAAACACTATAGGGGCTCTTTGAGGAGAGAGAATTGCAATTTCATTCCTCGCTGTTTAAAATTGAACAAGTTAAATTATTACCTTCACGTTGTTGTGTCTTTGATGGAGTCAAAATGTCAACTGCATCCTGAATCTGTTCCACATTGTTCTTGAAAATTGTTAGGAAATTTCTCAGGGCAGTTTCAGAAGCTTCACTTTTAAGGTCATTGTAGGAGGAAAGGACATCTGCCAAACAAGATTGAAAGCAGATAACTCAAAACGCCTTCGTACAGACATATTGTTACTTTACATGAAGTATACATATTTATACATGTCTCATTCTTCTTTACTGAATTAATCACCCGCAAGTCATGGCATGTGCTAATTTTTTTTTACATCTATCCTTGTCAGTAGCTTTACTGGCAAAATTGTAAAGCCAACATGAAAAAATACAGCTAGGGAATAAGAGGGGCTGCCTTATAGGCTTATTTTGTCATTAACAGTTAAAGGTCAAGCTGTAGTGCCTTAAAGTGATTGTAAAGTCTTGTTTTTTGTTTTTATTTTACATAACAAACATCTTATACTTACCTGCTCTGTGCAGTGGTGTTGCACAGGGCAGCCTGGGTCCTCCTCTACCCGGGTCCCTCTTCGCTGCTCCTGGCCCCTCCCCTCCTATCGAGTGCCCCCACGGCAAGCAGCTTGCTATGGGGCACCCGAACCGAGCTGTAGCTCCGTGCGTCCATTCAGGCACGGAGCTGACGTTTGACCCCCCTCTCCTGAATGGCTAACTGACTTTGTTTGACAGCCGAATGAGCCAATGGTGTTGCTGCTGTGTCTCATCCAATCAGGAGGGAGAGTCCTTGGCAGCCGAGGGATTCATGAACATCCCTGGACAGAGATGGGGCTCAGGTAAGTATTAGGCGTGCTGGGGAGGCTGCTACACACAGAAGGCTTTTTATCTTAATTCAAAGAATGCATTCTTCCAGAAGTGCATTTGTCAGGTCAGGCACTGATGTTGGACGAGAAGACCTGGCTCGCAGACTCTGCTCTAATTCATCCCAAAGGTGTTCTATTGGGTTGAGGACAGGACTGTGCAGGCCAGTCAATTTTCTCCACCCCAAACTTGCTCATCCATGTCTTTATGGACCTTGCTTTGGGTACTGGTCCAAATTGTTTGGTGGAGGGGGGATTATGGTGTAGGTTTTGGCCCCTTAGTTCCAGTGAAGGAAACTCTTAAGGCGTCAGCATACCAAGACATTTTGGACAATTTCATGCTCCCAACTTTTTTTGCGGATAGTCCCTTCCTGTTCCAACATGACTGCACCATTGCCCAAAACAAGGTCCATAAAGAAATGGATGAGCGAGTTTGGGGTGGAGGAACTTGACTGGCCTGTACAGAGTCCTGACCTCAACCTGATTGAATCTCAGTATCTAAAGTGTTCTAACTCCGTGGTCCCCAACCTTTTTGGCACCGGGGACCAGTTGCATGGAAGAAAATTGTGCCAAGGACCGGGCGGGGGTCACGATTTTTCGCGAGCAATGGCTGGTGTTAGCGCTTTAATCATCATGGCACCATGCTTAATATGGTGTCAGGGTGATTGAAGCGCATTATTTCTATTATTACATTGTCGTAATAAATGAAATAGTTCAACTCACCATAATGTAGAATCAGTGGGAGCCCTGAGCGTGTCACTTGCCACTGTCGCCTGCTATCAGATGTGGATAGTCACTTGCCACGCTGCCTGTCACCAGATGCGGAATGTCACTTGCCACATCACCTGCCACAAGATGTGGATTGTCACTTGCCACATCACCTGCCACGCTTACTGCCACAAGATGTGGATTGTCACTTGCCACATCACCTGCCATGCTTACTGCCACAAGATGTGATGAGAAGGAACCCCCCCTATGGAACCTGTGACGCTACCCAGAAGCCAACTACATGTCCCGTGAAAGATTGGATTGAGCCTAATGCCCGACACAACCCAGACCAAGGGCTGGCCCGAGGAGCCCCTGCAAATGATGGCCGAGAAGATGGAAATACTTCAAACGGACACCAGTGAAGTAGCTTGGTGAAATGCCCCCAACCCCCAACCCCTGGCCTACTCATACTTGGAATGGAAAGTGAGAGGGTGAGTGCAAAAATGGACAACTGGCAGGAGTTCGCAGTGCTGGATACCTGATGCATGTATGCTGGAGTAGGCGGATAAGGCCAATGCGCTATGGCAATAAGCATTGTCAAACATGGAGAACCATGCTAGACACAGAACAGCCGAGTCTGAATCCTGAACCGAGGAAGGAGGGCCAGACTCCATCCCGGGAAAATAAGTCTCATGGCATGATACAGTCATGCCCAAAGTGACTGAAAGCCCCCCTTTTCCAGGAACAGGCTGGGGATCGTAAAAAATGACCGGACTGATATCCCTGAGCAGTTCTCCAGGCCACATCCTAGACAAGAGATCAGAGCCAAGAGTGGAACCCAGAATCATGATGACATTTGCCCAAACCAACCACTTAGGCCATCACGGGGATGTGGCTCAGCACACACCCTAAGAGACTATGAATCCCTGGGCGGTGACCAGGGCCTCTACGCAACAGGACGTCAACTGAAAGAAAAAATTGATGACTGCTTCCGACCCAAGGGTGAGCCAGGTGGTGAAACGACATCTGCACCAACCAAGTAGCCCTGGCAAAGGTCAGGACTGATGGAAGTGAGTGCAAGCACGGTTGATATCAGCGTGGATGCCAATACAGCCCAACCTAAGAACACAAACTAGAGAAAATGACAGACAACCAGACATGAGAACAACAACGCCCCTCTGTGCCCACCTAGGCATAACATGAGCAGAAATGTCAAGACCATTGTGCGTAATGAACCTGAAGACAGCCCCCCCCCCTCGTGTAAGTAGTGAGTGAGCCCGAGTAACCTGCAGCGCAGACAGGTAATTAAACTAAACACTCCGGGCTGGTGTACCCACAGACCGTGGTGGGTAGTCGTACAGGTGTAATGAATAAACATGCATCGTATGACGTATGGTATACGGGCGAGAAGATTGTGGTCAACAATCATTTACCAAACGAAACCTCAGCCCGTATAGATCTGTAGACGTGACAGATCCCGAGATGTGAGCCCTAGCTAACTAACCCAGGTACAAACATGAACGAAGATACGATGAGACATGGAAACCAACGAAGATGAAAACAGCTACAGGAACATATGCCGTGGCTGAACAACAACGCCAAGGCTGAAACGTTGTGACCGAAAATGCTGGGGCTGCATGCTGAGGCAGAAACGCTATGACAGAAATCTTGGGGCAGAAACGCAATGACAGAAATGCTGAGACTGACACGCTGAGGCAGAAATGCAATGACATAAATGCTGGGGCAGAAACGCTGAGGCAGAAATGCAAACACAGAAATCCTGGGGCAGAACGCTATGACAGAAATGCTGAGACTGACACGCTGAGGCAGAAACGCAATGACAGAAATCCTGGGGCAGAAACACTGAGACTGAACGCTGTGGCAGAAACGCTATGACAGAAAAAACTGGGCAGAACGCTTATGAAAGAAATGCTGGGGCAGAAGCGCTGTGACAGAAATGCTGGGGCAGAACGCTGTGACAGAAATGCTGGGGCAGAACGCTGTGACAGAAATGCTGGGGCAGAACGCTGTGACAGAAATGCTGGGGCAGAACGCAGAGACAGAAATGCTGGGGCAGAACGCCGTGACAGAAATGCTGGGGCAGAACGCCGTGACAGAAATGCTGGGGCAGAACGCCGTGACAGAAATGCTGGGGCAGAACGCCGTGACAGAAATGCTGGGGCAGAACGCCGTGACAGAAATGCTGGGGCAGAACGCCGTGACAGAAATGCTTGGGCAGAACGCCGTGACAGAAATGCTGGGGCAGAACGCCGTGACAGAAATGCTGGGGCAGAACGCCGTGACAGAAATGCTGGGGCAGAACGCCGTGACAGAACGCTGTGACAGAAATGCTGGGGCAGAACGCCGTGACAGAAATGCTGGGGCAGAACACCGTGACAGAAATGCTGGGGCAGAACACCGTGACAGAAATGCTGGGGCAGAACGCCGTGACAGAAATGCTGGGGCAGAACGCCGTGACAGAAATGCTGGGGCAGAACGCCGTGACAGAAATGCTGGGGCAGAACGCCGTGACAGAAATGCTGGGGCAGAACGCCGTGACAGAAATGCTGGGGCAGAACGCCGTGACAGAAATGCTGGGGCAGAACGCCATGACAGAAATGCTGGGGCAGAACGCCATGACAGAAATGCTGGGGCAGAAACGCTAATCCAGACATCCTGGTGCAGATAACGCTCTGTCAGAAATCCTGGGGCAGAAACGCTAAGCCAGACATCCTGGGGCAGAAACGCTATGACAGACATCCTGGGACAGAAACGCTATGACATACATCCTGGGGCAGAAAACGCTATGACAGACATCCTGGGGCAGAAAACGCTATGACAGACATCCTGGGGCAGAAAACGCTATGACAGAAATCCTGGGGCAGAAAACGCTATGACAGAAATCCTGGGGCAGAAAACGCTATGACAGAAATCCTGGGGCAGAAAACGCTATGACAGAAATCCTGGGGCAGATAACGCTATGACAGAAATCCTGGCCAGAAAACGCTATGACAGAAATCCTGGGCAGAAAACGCTATCACAGAAATACTGACACTGAACGCTGAGGCAGAAATGTCATGACAGAAATGCTATGACCGAAATTCCGGGGCAGAAATGCTATGACAAAAACGCAGCGACTGACAACGCAGAGACTGAATGCTATGACAATTGCATGTATCGCAAGGCAAACTGCCAGCCTGACCAGTGGAGACATGGGTGGACACCTGACAGTGGGGGACAGCTAACAGCTGGGAGTGCCATGGATCCATGGCGTCTGGCTAAGCCGGACCCAAGGACTGAAACACCTCCCCCGCCGGCCTGTACCTACCAGGACTAAGTTGTGACTAAAGCAGTGGATGCCTGGGAGGCGTGCGGGGGTCCCCCCCATGATGCCCCACGTGAGTACCGGGAGGTGAGCAGGCGGGTGAGCGCCCCCCCCATGGAGCCAGGGTGAGAACCAGGAGGCGTGTGGGCGTCCCCTCCATGATGCACGGCGTGGGTTCCAGGGAGGTGAACTGGCGGGTGAGTGGCAAGTGGGTGGAGGATGGACGGACACCAGCATGGATGGCCCCCCCTCTTGACACCAGCATGGACGGCCCCCCCTCTTGATACCAGCATGGACGGCCCCCCCTCTTGACACCAGCATGGACGCCCCCCCTCTCGACACCAGCATGGTTGCCCCCCCTCTATACCAGCATGGACGGCCCCCCTCTCTATACCAGCATGGACACCCCCTCCTCTCTATACCAGCATGGACGGCCCCCCCTTTTGATACTCCGAGCCCTGAGAAAGGATGAACAGCCGAGTGGACGAGCGGGCGGCCTTGCAAGATGCCGGCGTGTGCCCAGAGGAGTGGGTGGGTGGATGGACGCCCCCCCTCCCGCTCAGCGTGAGCCCGGGAAACAGACAGGGTGGAGAAGCGGGCGGCTCCGCAGAAAATGGCGCCGTGCACCCGGAGGAGTGAGTGCCTGCATGAGTTCCAACGCGTGTGGATGGACGGATGAGCGGGCGGGTGGCCCCCCCTCTCTGAAGCCGGCATGAGCCCAGGAAAGAAGATGGATAGGAGGATGCCCAGCATGTGCCCACAAGACTGCTGCAGCCGACCGCTGCTCTGCCAAAATCGGAAGTAACCCAGAAACGCTGACAACACCTGGCCCTGACAGAGGAGGGTTAAATAGCCCTCTCAGACTCCTCCCACAAATACAGGCTAGCCTCCGGCCAGCCTTACACTTGCCACATCACCTGCCATGGTTACTGCCACAAGATGTGTAATGTCACTTGCCACATCACCTGCCACAAGATGGGGATTGCCACCTGCCACGTTGCCTGTCACCAGATGCGGAGTGAGTGGAGCGCCCCTTGTGGTATATCAGGCAGACAGCTGAGGGGGTGAACTACAAGTCCCAGCACACCTCACCTGTACTCCCACACACAGCTTACCTGTCACTGATGATGTCACATCTCTGTGGGATCGCCCCTCTGGATGTAGCAGGGTGTCTCCCTCCTCATGCTGCAGCCGGTCTTCTTCGGCTGGCACTCTCTGGCTCCACACTTCTGCCATTCCTGATTAGCTGTCCGGGGGGGCAGGCAATCTGCTCCGCTGAACAAGTTCTCACAGCGAGGAGCCGCAGGAGAGCGGTGATGTGGGGCGGGCAGTGTGAGATGATGTCATCTGTCTGCTCCCTGCCCCACCTCAGACACTGAGACAGAGCACTGGCTTTGAGGGCGGAAGAGCGGTGATGCAGGGGCCGGAGAGAGATATCTCTGCTTGCCTGCCTGCTCGCTTCTTCCATCCACCCAGCGCTCTCATGCCGGCAGCCCAGCACAGCATGTCTATTGATGGCCGCCCGCACCCGCGGCCCGGCTGCAGAAAGGCCACGGCCCGGAAGTGGGCCGGGGGTTGACGACCTCTGTTCTAACTGACATCCTTGGTGGCAGCAGATATTACAGAGGCAGGCTGATAGCTTTTTAAGGCTAACGTAGGGTGCACCTAAACAACTCAATCTATACAATCTCATTCTTTGGTCTCCTTTAGCTAAACCAAAACTATATAATAGACGGACAAATTTAAACAATCCATTCAATGAATATACAATCAGGCAGGCCTTTGCACTACCTAGTTGGTTGTGGATCTAAAGCCCTGCACTGTGTACTGTGGGAGGCCGTTCACTATATCTGGCCTCCCACAGTACACAGAACATGGAAATCCAATAGCTTTAGTAAATATAAACTGCTAAATACCTTTTCTCATCAGCAGTATATAGCAGTCTTGTGACTTCTATCAGTGTCTGGTTAAAGCTTATAGGAGCAGTTTTTATTCTCCCCTGATTGTCCTATGAGGCTGCAGGACCCCTGACACTCTGTATGAACAGTGCTGACTGGCCCTGTGCTGATCACATGCACGCTCCCAAGAAAAAAAAAAAACTCTCTAGCAATACACACCAAACTATAGCCTCTCGTCAGGTAGGTTGTTCAAAACATCTTAGAGAACTAACCAAATTTATTCTCTGGATGTAGGCTGCCTCAAATCCTTCTGTCTCCTCATGTAATCCCAGACAGACTCGATGATGTTGAGATCAGGGCTCTGCGGGGGCCATACCATCACTTCCAGGACTCCTTGTTCTTCTTTAGACCACTTTCACACTGAGGCGCTTTTCAGGCGCTTTCACGCTAAAAAAAAGCGCCTGAAAAGCTTACGAAAACTTATTTCCATTAAAACCAATTAATGCTTTCACACTGGGGCAGTGTGCTGAAAAAACGCCCCTCTCCATTGAAATTAATTGAAAGCGCTTCAAAAGCGCTTAGTGTTTTACTGGCAGTTTTTCAAGTGCCTCAGTGTGAAAGAGGCCTAACTCAGAATATTCTTAAGGACATTGGCTGTATGTTTGGGGTCGTTGTCCTTCCACAGAATAAATTTGGGGCCAATCACACGCCTCTCTAAGGGTAAGGTATGATGGATAAATATCTGCCCATATTTCTCAGCATTGAGAAAACCATTGATCTTGACCAAATATCCAACTAAATTTGCTCAGGTGAGTCCAACAACTGCAACCCATCTCCACCTTCAGGAGCTCTGGAGAAGACCAGGCGGTTCCTTAGACCAACGTTTCTCAACCAGTGTGCCGCGGCACACTGGTGTGCCGTGAAGAGTCCTCAAGTGTGCCGCGGCAAAATGACCCCCAATATGTCAGCTATGACAGCTATCTGATGTCACAACCACTGCTGGCCACTTGGTTAATATTAGTTATTACAGCGGTGCCGATCCGCTGTGTAAAACTTACTTCCCGCTGCCACAGGCACTCGGGAAGCTGTGCGGGCCTCCCGAAAGCGTCATGCCAACCGAATACGTCATCGGTTGCTATGGGAGGGTCGGGCACATGCACTGCTATCTGTGACGTGTTTGCCGCGGGTGCCAGAGGACTCTGGCTGCCACGCTTTTCCCTGAGGAGAAGAAGAAGAAGAAGAGTATAGTAAAGGTGGAAGAACAGTGAAGAGACACGGGTACAGTATTTGTAAATGTAATTTTCAATGTGAAACATGTGCAATAGTTTTTTTGCAGGCTGCAGGCTGCAGGCATGGTGTTTATAAAAAAAAAAGAAACTACATAACACTTGTTGGCACTTTCACATTGCCTCACTTCATTGCAGGCATGGTGATTTTTTTTTAAATGTAATATATTATACATGGGCTATGTGGGTTATTATTGATAATGATAACTGTATACCTGTGTGGTGCGAATACTGTTACATATGCGTGTGCGACTTGCGTATCCACTTGCGTAGGGATGGGGGGTGCTTAAAAAAAAATGTTGTCTTATTTATTAAACTTTTTTTTCTTTTCACTGTCCCTTTTACATTTTTTTTATATAATATACATGGGCTATGTGGGTTAATATTGATGATAACTGTATACTTCAATACTGCAGTTTGGCCGCAGCGCAGGTGTAGCGCAGTGTACCTGCGGTTTTCATGTGGTTTCTTAGACTTCTATTATGTCCCTCATTTTTGGTGTGCTTTCAGAAAATGTACCAAAAATGTACTACATAATAGAAGTTTATGAGAAACCACATGAAAACCGCAGGTACACTGCGCTACACCTGCGCTGCGGCCAAACTGCAGTATTTAAGTATACAGTTATCATTATCAATATTAACCCACATAGCCCATGTATATTATATAAAAAAAAATGTAAAAGGGACAGTGAAAAGAAAAAAAAGTTTAATAAATAAGACAACATTTTTTTTTTTAAGCAGCCCCCTATCCCTACGCAAGTGGATACGCAAGTCGCACACGCATATGTAAACATTATTCGCACCACACATGTGAGGCACATGTTAGAGCGAGTGCAATAATTCTAGTGCTAGACCTCCTCTTTAGCTCTAAACATGTAACCTGTAAAGGTTTTTTAAAGCGTTGCTTATGGAGATTTTTACCGGCATAGTTTGTCACCATTGAACGAGTGTGCGCAATTTTAAAGTATGACATGTTAGGTATCTATTTACCCGCCATAACATCATATTTCACACTACAGGTGGTCCCCGGGTTACAAACAAGACAGGGACTGTAGGCTTGTTCTTAATTTGAATCTGTTTGTTGGACTCAAATTTGGCAAGCCACAGCATCAGCTACCCCAAATATTGCTGCATTAGAAACTAACTACAAGGTACTCACCAGATGGTACCTTGTGCCAGCAAGAATATCCAAATTTCTCCCTCAATACCCTGCCCAATGCTTCAGAGACTGTATAGATATAGGTAAGCATCTACACATATGGTGGACCTGCCCTAAAGTTAAGACTTTCTGGAAGCAAATATTTAACCTACTATCCATCATGTTCAATACCATTGTTGTACCTGACACAACTGTAGCACTCCTAAATAACAAACCACAAAATATCTCACAATGTCAATTCCAACTTCTACTATATGTCACTACGGCTGCCAAACAAACCATAGCTCAAGCTTGGAAAACATCTACTTTATGTATAATTTCAGCTAAACACCGGGTAACGCAGGCGATGATTCATGCCAACACTGAAGCCATCTATTTAAATAAAATCCCGAAATTCGAAGCCCTCTGGCTTCCTTGGATGAATCATCACCTGCCGCCAGGGTTTGACAACTCCTTTGTACTATCCTAAAATATCCTAATACTGTGTTTATTATTAATTTTGCTATATCAGAATCTCATGAACCTCCTGATCCCCCCCCCCTGGAGATTCCCTTCTCCCTCCCCCCCTCTTTACTCCCTTTATTGTTATACACATTACTACTATACAAATACTTATTCTCTCTATAAGCTGATTTTAGGAGTAATAAGATTATTTTTATGTCTGGTTCCATTTTTTTTTTTTCCCCCCATCGACAGGACACGCCAAGCCACAAAGCAGGATCGTGGCCCCTGTTAGAAATATATAATTTAATAACAATATGAACACCGCTTATGTTACCTTTTATTTGCCCCAAACGTTTAATCCATGCTTATTGAAAAATCAGATGTTACTTTTGTGAAATTTTTGAGAAGCTCTTAGATGTCTTATGTTCATATTATTTTATTCCAGAATTGAAAACGTAATATACGATATATCACTATTATACAAAAAATGTATGTATAAAATATGTATTATTATCTACAATAAAATATTTGAAAAAGAAAAGAATCTGTAAGTCGGAACAGGAACATTTTTTAAGTGTATCTTCAGCCAAAAAATCTATTTTTAAGCTTTTTGGATATCAGCCAAAAAATCTATTTTTAAGCTTTTTGGATAGCATAGGGAAGGTTTATCATCACCCCTGTAGCGTTTGTTTTGCTGTCTGTGCCCCTGTTCAGAAGATTTCACCTCCCTTTCTGTCCCAATGACAATTGGATTTTGAAAATTTGGGGTTTTTATTGAAACAAGGATTGGTGATAAAGCATCAGTGGAGAGGAGACACCTTTTTCCCATATTAACTCTTACAGGAAAGAATTTCCCTTCCTAGGGGTAGATTTCCTCTCACTTCCTGTTGTCTCCTTCCGTTTGTAAGTCGGATGTTTGTAAGTAGGGGACCACCTGTATACCCCAAATTTGGGGTATACATTGTGTTTTGTTTTAATTAATTGAAGTGACTTTTTTACAAAAATAAATGCGTTTGCAAAACCACTGTGCAAATACCATGTGGCATAAAAAATTGCAACGATCACCCCCTAGTGTGGTACAACGTACTGAACTCTGTACTCTGCATTACAGAATACAGAACTCAGTGGCTACAAACTACTGAAAGGTCTAGCATGGATCGTTTTTTGCAAAGAAAGGCTCCAGTACCCAGCTCTGATTCAGAGCCATCAACTTCATCATCCACAAGTACCTCAGCAGAGAGGATAGTGAAGGCCAGCATCAAGACAAGGAAAAGACAGTATGATGATAGATACCTGTCATATGGTTTCATCCGTACAGGGGTTTCATCATGCCCTCTCCCTATGTGTCTGATATGTGGTATGAATTTATCAAATGAAGCAATGATTCCAAGCAAACTTAAAAGACACCTGACAACAAATCATCCATCACTAGCCAGCAAGGGACCAGAATAGTTAATTCGTTTGAAAAGTCAACACAAACGACAAGAGCAAGTCATCATGAAGAGTGCAAAAGTGTCAGAGAAAGCACTGAAGGCTAGCTATTTAGTGGCCGAAATAATAGCTAAAGCTAAGAAGCCACACACAATTGCGGAAACAGTCATTTTGCCAGCATGCACAGCTATTGTCAACAAAATGCTAGGCCCACAAGCAGCCAAAGAAATAGCAAAAGTTCCACTATCTGAGAGTACGATTGGAAGGCGAATCAATGACATGTCTGCAGATATTGAAAACCTGGTTTTTGAAAAAATCTGATCTACTGGGAAATTTTCCTTACAAGTTGATGAATCCACTGACATAAGTGGGCATGCTCAGCTCTTGGCAAATGTTCTATTCATAGATGAGGACCATATCAAGGAGACTTTTTTTTTTTGCAAACCGATACCTGAGAAAACAAGTGGAGAGGAGATTTATTGTGTGACAACGGAGTATCTTGAACAGGGCGGATTAAGCTGGAAGAACTGTATCAGTGTCTGCACTGATGGCGCTGCTGCCATGATGGGTAGTGTCAAGGGCTTCATCAGCAGAGTCAGAGTTCAGAACCCAAGTGTGCGAAACACTCACTGCTTTCTTCACAGGGAGGCACTAGTTGCAAAGACCCTGCCACAAGAACTGTCAGATGTACTGGATGGAGCAGTGAACATTGTGAATTATATAAAAATGCGGCCCTTAAAGACACGTACCGTATATACTCGAGTATAAGCCGACCCGAATATAAGCCGAGGCACCTAATTTTACCACAAAATAACTGGAAAAACGTATTGACTTGAGAATAAGCCTCACTGTGCCCATGCCTCACTGTGTCCATGACTAGACTGACGTTTAACATGAGAGTCTATGGAAGGGGTGCCCAGCTTTGAAAAATCATTGCTCCCCGGCTGTAGGTCCCCCAGACAAAAAACTTTGCACACTTGTAGAGGAGAAATGGGGCTACATGTGTGCCAAGTTCCGGGTCCAGGAGACATATGACCGGCCAGTATCGGGTCCCCAAATTCACCAGAGAAATTACCGTTTAACATGGGAGTCTATGGAAGGGGTGCCTGGCTTTGAAAAATCGGTGATCCCCGGCCGTAGGTCCCCCGGACAAAAAACTTTGCACACTTGAAGAAAAGTGGGGCTACATGTTTGCTAAGTTTGGGGTCCAGGGGACCTACGGCCGGCCGGTACCGGGTCCCCAAATTCCGGGAGATCAGGCGCAAAAAGGTGACTCGAGTATAAGCCGAGGGGGCATTTTCAGCACAAAAAGAGTATATACGGTATGTTTTCAATTCTGTGTGCAGAAATGGGAGCAGAGCATCATTGCTTGTTGTTACACACCGCAGTCTGCTGGCTTTCACGGGGAAAAGTCTTGGATCGAGTATACGAGTTGAGAGAAGAAATTAGAACATTTCTAATAGGACAGAAGTCTGCATATGCAGAATTAATGGAAGACACGCAATGGTGTGCGAAACTTGCATACCTGGCCGACATTTTTAGACATCTGAATGAACTGAGTGCTAAAATGCAAGGTAAAGAAGAAAATCTTCTCACCTCGTCTGACAAATTACGTGGCTTCAGATCCAAGCTGACACTCTGGCGCTCCTTTGTAGAACAGGGCAGCCTTGAGATGTTTCCCCTGTGCAATGCACATTCAAATGGCAGCACACTTTCTGATCTTATCACTGAACACCTACAAATTCTTGACGAAAGATTTAGTCACTATTTTCTATCTGAAGCTTTTGCAGAGTTTAACTGGGTCCGTAACCCTTGGAGTTCATGTGCATTCGATAGCTCAAAAGTCTTGCCACTAGCGGCACAAGAGCAACTGGCAGAGATCAGGGAAGATCGCACATTAAAAATAAAATTTCAAGATGTGGCTTTGGATACGTTTTGGGCATCATTGACTAGTGAGTACCCAGTAGTTTCAAGTACCGCCATGGCAATTCTACTACCCTTCTCTACTACATACTTGTGTGAACTGAGCTTTTCAAGCCTAACCTATATCAAAAACAAGTACAGAGAGAGACTTAGGGCCGTGGACCAGGAGCTCCGTGTCTATTTCTCATCCTTTCCTGCCAGAATAGAGCGGTTGTGTGAATCGTCCCAGGCTCAAGTATCCCATTGATGTAAGTAACAATTAAATTTTTTCCACATTTTTGGTTTGGTGTGCCTTGAGATTCTGACAGATTTTAAAGGGTGCCTTGGTTAAAAAAAAGGTTGAAAAACACTGCCTTAGACTTTGCACTTTGGCTCTTCCAAAGAGCTCACCTTTGCTCTACATGCAGGTTTGCAGTGTACTCTTCAGACAGTGGCAATAGGTATCCTTCCTGGACTTCTTGTGTGCCTCTTCTGTATCCCTGTGTACATGCATTCCCTGGGACCCCTGTGCACCTCAGTGTTTTTCATACATATTGTTCCTCTTTGCTCCTGTAAGCTCAGCATCCCACTGCTGCTAAGATACTCTTGCACTTTTGTCTCTCTGTGATTCCTGCACCACAGGGCAGTAAATGTCTCATACAAATATTCTGTCCTGACTGTCAGACCAGCAACCCGCTCTTCAAGCACACTGCCATCCAGCATGTGTGCTGCATGGGGATCCATGATCCCAACCATAGGCAACAGTTTCCCTTCATGACAACATCATATTGGACGAACAAATGAGAACCCCCCAAGATGAACAAGACAGAACCTAGGGAATTGGGCAATTAATACATCCTCTAGTTTAGAGAAAAGCAGAGCAAGTGAGTGGATCCCCTAAAAAAGAGAGAATAGGCAGGATTAAGGGTGTCTAACAACCCAAAAAGTGCATCACAACATCCTACCTGAAGGAAGCAGAGAAATTCTTCCACTCAATGTCTAGTGTACTAGAAAATTGACTGACAATACTGTAAACCAGTCTAACTAAATCTGCAACACGATACTAAGAATTAACAACCTGGTCCCGGACCAATATCACATCTCTGTCAGGGAGTAAGGGACAGGCAGTTAAGCCACAGAGGAGGCTGAGGAACCCAAAGGAACTGCAAACAGCCACAGAAGAAGGGCCCTGGTGAACAAGTCCCATGGAGACCTCCAGACTTACACTATTCTCCACAAGTGGTACCTACACCAGGATCCTAGCATGTTCTGCCTGCTGGCAGTCCAGGGGCTTACAGTGTCATCCAGCAATAGATATTTCCTACCAAGCAGAAAAAGTGGGGCATACAGGGAGATCGTCGGGAAAGGAGATCCAGTAGGCAAAGTCTTGTCAGCAGAATAACCAGTATAGTCAACAGAAACCGTGTTTTCCATTGGAGAATTTCCCTGAGAAGGAGGTTCTGTAACACATAGGAGACATCCAAGTGAGGCCCTAGTCAGTACACAAACTCAGAAAGGAGCATATGACAAGGCAGGAACATTCTGTTCTGGTGAACTAGAGGAAAGTCTAAGGTGTAGATAAACACCAGACAGAGAAACAGTAAGTAACCAACCCCCTCCTTAGCCAAGTACAGCAAAGTAGCTTTCATGACATCTTGATCCGAGGGGATCATTTGGAGGGGAGTCTGAAGGTGACAGAACCAACAAGTCAAGGGGAGACCACGGTAGATCATCAGAAGGGTCTCCTGAGTGTTCTGGAATGAGGATGCCAGGAATTGACACTAGGATGGATGTAAGGCCCACTGCATAGAGCAGGTACTTCTGAGGAATACGCAATGGGCAGATCCTTATCAGAAAAAGAACTAATCAGAGCATATTATTTTCGGCAGATTAAGGCCACTGCCAAAATAGGGTGGATTTCAGTCAATTCAAACTGGGATCTGAGTGGGGAAATTAACTGTCTGCCATTAAAATACAGAAAGGTGACCTTGGCTGCAGTCACTGATCAGTGTATTCTGACAGCGGTGAGTCCAGCTGTCAGAATACAATGTCTTGGCGGAACCTAGCTTGTGTGGCTGAAGGAATCCGTCTTTTTTTTTGTTTTTGTTTAGCCTGCTGGCTAGATTTTAGTTCTTTCAATTGTGGAGGCCAAGCATCACATGAGGGCATTACCTGCAGCAGTTTGCATTCAAATGCAGCCTGACTAGAAACACCCACTCCCAACGGCTGACATTTACCTATCAGGCATTTTGACATTTGCATAATTCCTCCGAATAGCCAGCGCAAGTGCTCTTGATATAACTACTGAGGTAGATTGTTGCGATTTTTTAGGAAGCCATGTACAGCATTGTTGGCCCCTCCCACTATGATTTGTCTGAGAACAGAGACAGAGTAATAATAAAAAAAAGATATATAATGAAAACACAAAGGCACTATTTTAAAATGTTATTAGCACATTGATGAGGGTGAAGTGAAGGAGGAACCAGGGAAGGCAAATATAAACAGATTAAGCTTTAGGTCAACCCATTGCTTAGTCCTACAATGGAAAAACGCCTCAGATCCAGATGTCTGCATCTTCAGGGTGACTGGCACCTGTGCATCCCCTAATCTGCACAGGCTCAAAACTATTTTCCAAGTAAATGTATGTCTGCCCAGTTTTTCTGGTCAATAGGACAGGAAAAACCAGAGTAACAGTTTCTAAACATAATAGAGTTAAAATGTAAGAATGTGCTGCTTATGCAATTTCAATGTTTAAGACATGTTATAGGCACTAGAGTGGGTATATGTGATACTAAATTAGCAGTAATGTAGGATTATTAAAAACAGGAAAACAATATGTACTTTTCATTACCAAAAAGCATGAAAGTTTAATGTATAAAAGTGTTTACATTAGTCCAAGGCGCACACAGGTCAAACCGCTGAATTTCTGCAGTACATTGAAGGCTCGAGACAGTTCATTGTGCTGCTGTCATATTATAACAATAATAAATTACTATGACCAAGGTTTTTCTAAAGGGTAAACCTATTAACATCTCTGACCATGTTATGTTGACATGAATGCCTAGGACGTGCAAATGTTTTTTCATGTCTCACTAACCTTTAAGTGGAGAACAAACAACTGCAACAACATTTTCTTGAAAATTGTGATAGGCTTGTTTTATCCCTTGGAAAAGAGATTGGGTGTATTGCACTTGTAAGTTGTAAATGCCTCTGTGGAACTCAAGCTCAGCTTCCAGAGCAAAGATCTAAAAGATAAAGTACATTAACAAAATAAATGCATGCACATTACATGTACATATTTGTTAGAACATTAAAGGACACTTGTCACAGGGAAAGGGCTACACTTGGAGAGAGATAAGAATTGAATGTGACATACTGTAGTAAAAGTTGTGTGTTTTGTATTTACAGGACAGTAGAAGTAAGAAGGTTGACACAGTCATTCTCAATAGTGGCAGTTTTATCCTCTTGTGGGCAAAGTTAGGGTTATGACTACCATACCATAGCGATTTATGTTTATTTTTTATTTTACTACAGGTACTTATAAATCGTCAATTCACGCAGCACTTTACATAAATATACTGTACATTCACATCAATCCCTGCCCTCAAGCAGCTTACAGTCTAAGGTTCCGAACTCACATTCATACATACACATACTAGGGCTAATTTAGATAGGACCCAATTAACCTACCAGCATGTCTTATGTGTGTGGGCAGAAACCTAAACATGCAAGCTCCAGGCAGGTAGTGTCGTGGTTGGGATTTGAACCGATTGTTAAATTATAATATGAATCAATGGTATCATCACTGGTGTTAGGTCCATACATTAATTTGGCTAAAAAACAAGAATGCTGGTCCAATTATCAACCAGATTCAACTTTTCCAGGAATTTCAAGTGCTGGCATTCCCTATTGTTTCCTCTGTCGGCCCCTACATCATTGCAGGACACAGGGCAAGTGAAAGAAACCACAGAATGCGATGGGTCACTAAGCATCTCACACAAGCAGAGGTGATCCAGATGGTGAAGATCTTGATATAGACCTGCAATGAAGTGTAGTTCAGAGCCACAAACTTTTCCAGGTGTGATCTTGCAGCAAAGTAGTCCACAGGTCACTAGGGTCACCAGTAGGAATGAACTCAGGCGTGTTCGCATTAAACACATGCAGAGCCCGCCTAGGAAGTCGGCACCGTCGGAACCGCGCTGCGGAGACATTGCCCGATGCTCGGCTGCAGAGAACGGGAAATGTCGCCCTGCCTGTGATTAGCGCAGTGCCGACTTCCTTGGCGGGCTCTGCACGTGTTCAATGCGAACACGCCTGAGCTCATCCCTAGTCACCAGCACATCATTCATTGTAGGGTGATCTGGTGAAATTGTTGTCACTTCAATTCTGAAAAAAAAAAAAAAAAAAAGGCCTGGGGTCCCCTCAAAATCCATACCAGGTGCTTATCTGAGCATGGAGCCCAGCAGGCCAGGAAAGGGAGGGGACGAGTGAGCGCTCCCCCTCCTGAACCATACCAGGCCACATGCCCTCAACATGGGGGGGTGCTCTGGGGCAGGGAGGGGCTCTGCCGTGTTGGTGGGGACAAGGGCCTCTTTCCCACAACACTGTCTGGTGGTTGCGGGGGCCTGCAAGCGGGGGGGCTTATCAAAACATGGAAGCTACCCCAGATCCCGTCCCCTCCCCCTTTCATTCACCATAAAAAAAAGGTGTAGTGCAAAAAATTACAGTAGGCAGTTTTTGACAATTCCTTTATTAAAAAAAAAAACAAAAAACAAAAAAAACACAAAAACAATGTCCCCTGAAGCATACCCATTGTCAATTATAACGTCCACTGTCAACCCCAAAAAATTAAAAAAAAAAACGTCCACTCCTGCTAAAGTCTGACAATTATTTAATTAACTAATGGCCGGGGCCTCCCGGTGACGTAACACAGTGACCCCGTCCACTTGTGACATCAGCGGCCAGAGCCTTAGTTATTTAAGACCTATCAGATGGCAGAGCTGGCAGGCGGCGGGACCCTTTGGAGGGAGTGGACTTCTTTTTGGGGTCAGCTGTGGTGGATTCAAAATAAAGGAATTGTCAAAAACTGCCTATCACTTTTTTTACTACACTTTTTTATTGGTGAATAAGTAGGGGCATTATGTAGGGGGGGGCGGATCTGGGGGCCTGCAGACTCCTACAACCATCCGCCAGGGTTTTGGAGAAGATTCCCTTGTCCCCCAGCAACCTGGGGACAAGGTCCTTTGGGCATGTGGTCTGGAATGGTTCAGAAGGGGGGGGGGAATAAGGGTCTGGTATGGATTGACTTGAAGAACCTGGTATGCATTGGGGGGACCCCAAGCTGTTTAATCCCCCCGGTTATTTTTATTGCCCCGATCCTGTTTTTTTACATTCAGCTGTCAGCGGCTGATGACTCCTCGGTTGTTAACATCCAGCTAATCATAGTTTGTTAAAGCGGAGTCCCAATCGTTTTTGTGTTTATTAAAAGTCAGCAGCTACAAAAAGTGTAGCTGCTGACTTTTAATAAACACACACACTCACCTGCCCCCCGATCCAGCGATGCGGCCGCCCGAACCCTCGGTTCTCTCCCTTGCCTCTCCCTGGCATCGCAAGTATGGGCACCCGGCTGTGACAGCTTGTGGCTTCACAGCTGGGTGTGCACTGTGCATGCATGAGTCGCGCTGCCCCTTCTCAATGGCTGAGCAATCTTCTGTGACGTGTCCCAGAAGATTGCAAGGAGGGAGGGGGAGAGGAGAACTTCTGCTTGAGTGGAAGTGGGAGCTGGGTACCTGTCCAAACTAGGTACCCACTCCTCCCCCAAAAAAATGACATGCCAAATGTGGCATGTAAGGGGGTGAGGAGTCCTCAAAGCAGAACTTCCACTTTTGTGTGGAACTCCGTTTTAAAGAGAGGAAAAAGAAAAGGGGGCAAAACGCATGTAAAAAAACATTTAAAACGCAACACTTGAGTCCATTGAAGTCTATTACACACAAAACACAATCTGCTGCGGAAAAAAAAAGTCCCTGACCCTTTCCAAAAACGCAGCGGCTGAAAAACCCTTAGATGTGAACGTGTACCATAGGAAACCATGTTAAATAGACAGAAGTGTGTTACCGCAAAATGCACTAAAAAACGCATAGGTGTGAACCTAGCTTTAGATAGTGAAGACATGACTTTTTATAGGTTATTCTTCTCTAAAATAATTTTATATATTGCTGCAGGTTATATAGCTATTTATTTAAAAAGGGAAAGGGGAAATAAACCATAGAAAAAAAATAATAAATAAATATGTGTTTATCAGATAGATATATCAGGTCATAGACACATACAGTGAAACGTCAATACACAAATCCATCCTGCCTCTTATGAAAAATGCTGGACTCATATTCAAAGGGCTTATTCTTCATGAGTTTTTCAGGCAAGTGGATTTTTCTACATACAGTATGTTTAAGGGCATTAGCTCAAAATCTGGCATACATTTTGGATGAACAGCATTTGATCCTCAGTTGTTACTTTAAATGAACTTTTCTGGTATTTGCATGGTCACTGTGGTAGAAGCCCCTCAAATGTATACTAAATGTAATACAATTGCACCCTCTGCCTCCTACCCCATGCCATGATGTTGCAGGCGCAGTGAAGATTTAAAGGTAGTGGGAGGGGGGTATTGACTCTGATGTGAAGTGGACTGAATCTGATGTAATGGGGGACTGTAATGTGAGGGACTGAGCTGACTCTGATGTGATGGAGGAACCCTGATGTAAAAGGGGTGCCAAGTAGAGGCCGACATTCAGTGCAGAACTCAGTGTCCTTCAGGGCAATCATTACAGTTTGGAACAGGGATGGCTTGCACTTCTGCAGACTTTTAAAGGGTGCCATAACTAAAAATGTTTGAGCAAAGCTGGCCCAATACATACACTTTTAGTTTCAGCCTTGTAGAAGGAACTAGCTTATCTGTTCACTCCTGCACTACCCAAGAGTCAGATGTTACTTCTGGGTCATGACTCGTGGTATAGAAACATGCTTAGTGAACAGAGAGTACTGGTTTCCTGCATCTCTATCACACTTTGTGATTGACTGTCAGTGACCCGTACACAGCCAGTGGCAGCGGGGAAAGCTGGAGAGACAGAAAAACAGGGAACATGCCCCCCATGATGTCAGTTGTGACAAAACATGTAGGGCGGAGTCTACGTACGTGCCGTCGCCACATCTGTCTTGCTGTGTAAACAAGCTGTTTTTATAGTTTCCTTGCAGCATTTGGACTGATTTGATATGCCCGATTAACTCGGAGACATTGTGAGTACCTATTAGACATGTGCATTCGTTTTCGTCCGAATGCATTTTCGTCCGAATTTCAGCTATTTTCGTTATCGTTTTAACAAACGAAAACGAAAGCACAGAATCCGAAAACCGAAAGATCCGACATAAACAAATGCTTTATTTTCGTTTTCGTTGCTACAACAGTTCGATATAGATAGGAGATTCGACGTGACGCTGACAATAACAATCTGTGTCTATCGAACCTGTCTGCCTAACCTTAACTCTATTAGTCCAAGATTATTCTACATAGGAGAGAAAAGATTCGACATTATAGAGAGAAAAGATTCGACATAGGAGAGAAAGATTCGACATAGGAGAGGAAAGATTCGACATAGGAGAGGAAAGATTCGACATAGGAGAGGAAAGATTCGACATAGGAGAGGAAAGATTCGACATAGGAGAGAAAAGATTCGACATAGGAGAGGAAAGATTCGACATAGGAGAGGAAAGATTCGACATAGGAGGGAAAGATTTGACATAGGAGAGAAAAGATTCGACATAGGAGAGAAAAGATTCGACATAGGAGAGAAAAGATTTGACATTATAGAGAGAAAAGATTTGACATTATAGAGAGAAAAGATTTGACATAGGAGAGAAAAGATTCGACATAGGAGAGAAAAGATTTGACATTATAGAGAGAAAAGATTTGACATTATAGAGAGAAAAGATTCGACATAGGAGAGAAAAGATTCAACATTATAGAGAGAAAAGATTCGACATAGGAGAGAAAAGATTCAACATTATAGAGAGAAAAGATTCGACATAGAGAGAAAAGATCACTGCTTGTGGGCGGAACATTCGACCGGAAATGTATGATTGCAGAGTCGTACAGTTTCGCTGCTCCGTCGAATCTTCTTTGAACATTCGACAGACACCATAAGCCTTCAATGACAGATTCGACCTTAATTCAGATTTTCGGACGAATGCAATTTTTAACGAAAAACGAAATAAATAAAAACGAATTTCGGGAGTAACTAAATAAATTTATTTTTTGGACGAAAACGAAATTCCGAAACGAAATATTTCAGTGTGCACATGTCTAGTACCTATAACCCTCTGGTTTTAATAAAATATTATTTTACGGATTTACACTACAGTATGTGGATGCTTTGTTCTATTGCATATCCTGATAGGAGTCTGTCTGTGCACATCTACTGAGCTGCCATATCTCTGATTCTTGTGGTTGGATGACATGGGCTGCCTTACATATCACTACATAACCATTTATGACCATGATACAGATTCCTAAATATTTGGTAAGAGTCCAGCTTATCACGGAGGTGGATCACGTGGTGTAAGCAGCTCACATATGCATTTGGATCACTGTGACTCTATTTTGATATCTATTTTGATGTATTTTTTTGTTTTTTTTAACACATTTTGCACTTAATATTTTTCATTTTTCATTATTAGCACTGCATATTTTAAGAAAAACAGGGAGAGCTAGCTGGATAAGATAGGATAGAAAGAAAGTGTACGGACACTATGCCCCCCACTTTTTTTTTTACTGCACCCCCAAATCAGATAGGCTAAATTAGCCCTATTTAGCATATTTAAATAGGACATAAAGCATCTAGATGTCACTGAGATAGGGTATAACAAATCGTGTTTACTCTAATAATTTAAGGCTAAATTCTCATTTAGCCTCCCTAAGCCTACATATTCTCTTATTCCTATACATCACACTTCAATGTATGACATACTGTTTATGTACAAGTATATGGTACGTGTATATGGTAGTAGGTTATGTATCATTATATCTTTTTATTTGCCAAACACCACACAGCTGTTACTGCTTCATGGAAAAGCGTTTTCATGAGCTGAACAAAAATGCTCCAATACGTCAGATACAAAAAGATCAATAAAATCTCTCAGAACACCTAATACCAATACTCTCAGAGATGCATCACACAATTTTGTAATAGATTTTATATTGTTAATCACAATTGCATGATGTGTTCATAAAAACGTCTAAAGTTTAAGATACGTTTTTTTGACACATACTGTATCTAGGTTTACGTAAAAAGTGTTTGATCTAATAATATTTATAGACAAATATACACATTTCACGGTGTTACCAGGGCTGAATATTTTCCATCGTATTGCTGACTGTCAATCAAAAGAATTAATAAATATTCCCAAGAGTCACTTTTAGCCTAAAAAAGACATCTAACACAGACCAAAATGCCATGTATATTATTTTCTATGCAACTATATACAGATTTCTAAATTAGAAGCGGCTTCCTATAATCTTTCAAGTTTTAGTGGTCCATTATTAATAAAAAAAAAAAAAACATGAGAAACAGAAAGATTTTGTCAACTGAGGTCTTTTGCTAGACAAAGGGGTTTTAAAGCAAGGCAGTGTGATCGTATTTATTTTCAAAAAGATTCATAAGCACAGCTGGGTCTTTCCTCCTGATGTCAGCAGAAATAGACGTGGAAAGAATCCAATGTACTGTGTGCATTCTCGCTTCTAAAACAAACACCTGCAGAGTGCAGGAAAAATTATGTTTTCTCACAGATAAATATTGGCTACAATTTTACTTTATTGAAAGATAACACAACAAGGAACAAATATCACAGCACATCACTAGACAAATACACTGGGGTTGGTTTACTAAAACTGGAGAATGCAAAATCTGCAGCTCTGCATAGAAACCAATCAGCTTCAGGGTTTTTTCTTTGTCAAAGCTTAATTGAAGAAGCTGAAGTTAAAAGCCGAATGGCTACCATGCACAGCTGCACTAGGATTTTACACCTTGCAGTTTTAGTGAATAAACCCCAAAGCCTTGTGTAATGTAAGTGCTATAAAATGGACTCATGAGGTCAAAGGAATTGCCTGAAGAGCTCAGAGACAGAATTGTGGCAAGGCACAGATCTGGCCAAGGTTACAAAAAAATGTCTGCTGCACTTAAGGTTCCTAAGAGCACAGTGGCCTCATAATCCTTAAATGGAAGACGTTTGGGATGACCAGAACCCTTCCTAGAGCTGGCCGTCTGGCCAAACTGAGCTATCGGGGGAGAAGAGCCTTGGTGAGAGAGGTAAAGAAGAACCCAAAGATCACTGTGGCTGAGCTCCAGAGATGCAGTCGGGAGATGGGAGAAAGTTGTAGAAAGTCAACCATCACTGCAGCCCTCCACCAGTCAGGGCTTTATGGCAGAGTGGCCCGACGGAAGCCTCTCCTCAGTGCAAGACACATGAAAGCCTGCATAGGGTTTGCTAAAAAAAAACACCTGAAGGACTCCAAGATGGTGAGAAATAAGATTCTCTGGTCTGATGAGACCAAGATAGAACTTTTTGGCCTTAATTCTAAGCGGTATGTGTGGAGAAAACCAGGCACTGCTCATCACCTGTCCAATACAGTCCCAACAGTGAAGCATGGTGGTGGCAGCATCATGCTGTGGGGATGTTTTTTAGCTGCAGGGACAGGACAACTGGTTGCAATCGAGGGAAAGATGAATGCGGTCAAGTACAGGGGATATCCTGGAGGAAAACCTTCTCCAGAGTGCTCAGGACCTCAGACTGGGCCGAAGGTTTACTTTTTAACAAGACAATGACCCTAAGCACACAGCTAAAATAACGAAGGAGTGGCTTCACAACAACTCCGTGACTGTTCTTGAATGGCCCAGCCAGAGCCCTGACTTAAACCTAATTGAGCATCTCTGGAAAGACCTAAAAATGGCTGTCCACCAACGTTTACCATCCAACCTGACAGAACTGGAGAGGATCTGCAAGGAGGAATGGCAGAGGATCCCCAAATCCAGGTGTGAAAAACTTGTTGCATCTTTCCCAAAAAGACTCATGGCTGTAATAGATCAAAAGGGTGTTTCTACTAAATACTGAGCAAAGGGTCTGAATACTTAGAACCCTGTGATATTTCAGTTTTTCTTTTTGAATAAATCTGCAAAAATGTCAACAATTCTGTGTTTTTCTGTCAATATGGGGTGCTGTGTGTACATTAATGAGGACAAAAATGAACTTAAATGATTTTAGCAAATGGCTGCAATATAACAAAGAGTGAAAAATTTAAGGGGATCTGAATACTTTCCGTACCCACTGTATTTACATTTAAACGAAAGTTCCACTTAAATTCTACTCAATAACATTTGTTCAATACATTTTTCCTTGCACAACAAAAACATGTTCATGCATCCACCCATGGATGATCATCATCATCCAATTTATATAGTAGTTAGGTTTTTAGCTACTTATTTGGGTTCTAAGTGATTTTTCACTTTTTTCAGTCGTGAGGTCAACACATGGCTAAAGTCTCTTTTCTTTTTAGAAGTCAGTGGGAGGAGTTGGAATGAAGTATTTTATAGCATTTATTGCATGCAAGTGTGTCTTACCAGATTACAAATCTTATGACCCCCTTGAACTGCCTGCATGATGTGGACTGTGACTATCCAAGTGACCAAACAGTGGGCGCACCTGGTGTCCACTACTATGACATGACATCAGCACCAACTTTGAAGAGGACTAGAGAGAGGTGACTGTTACCATGTCAGGGGAAGCATACAGTAGTGGTCAGTCTTTTAAAAGGAAGTGTGGTCCCCATTAAGGGCAGTATGGCAAGCCTTTATAAAGATTGCACAACCCTAAAACTGAGTGATGACAAATCTGTTCCACCAAAAATTAGGCTATCAAGCTTTGTCTGCACCAAGTTCAATATTGCCATAGCGCAGGTTTAGTTATCTGAGGATATAGGACTATATAATACTGTGCTTTAAAGCAGGTTACAAGCATTAACAGCTGTAAACTGGCAGTGGCAGAGCCTTAAAGAGTCTGGCACACATAATTGCATGTCCCATCTGATTGGGGACAAATCTCCATCCAGTCCGAGCTACAGACACCATGACTGGGAGATGCTATGTATCACAGCTGGATGTCTGCAGACACACACACACATTTCTTCAGTTTGTTATATGCCTAGTGTCCATTTTCCCTATAGGGGCAGTATAACCCTGCGTTCCTTAATTACCATCAAGATTTGCCCCTCAATGGATGAGAGAGAAAAAAAAAATTGCCCGTTGTTCCATTTAAATTGCCGAATGTCTTATGCCTTGTACACACGATCGGATCTCCGATGGAATAAAATCCGATGGACTTGTTTCATCGGAAATTCCGTGTGTGGGCCCTATCTGACTTTTTTCCATCGGAGTAAAAAATAGAACATGTTTTAAATTTTTCCGATGGAAAAAAATCCACGCATGCTCAGAATCAAGTCAACGCATGCTCAGAAGCATTAAATTTAAATTTTCTCGGCTCGTCATATTGTTTTACGTCACCGCGTTTTGGACGGTCGGAATTTAGTCCGACAGGGTGTATGCAAGACTGATGGAAGTCAGCTTCATCGGAATTTCAACGTAAAATTCCATCGGATTTTATTCCATCGGAAATCCGATCGTGTGTACAAGGCATAAGAGGTTTTCTTGGGCACAAAAAAGTTATTATATTCAGAAGACAATTTTCTATAACTCTGCAATGGACTGACAGTATACTTAGAGGGTCTTTTTCTCATATCCAAGGCTGCAGCAAATAACTGTTTTGTACACATATCACAATGTGAAACAATCTATTGAGATGTGATATTTTTACACATACAAACAGTACACACATATAATGTAAAAAAAAAAAAAATCTATTATTAACTTGTATTTTTACTAGAATGCTGTAAAGCCAAAACTTTTTTTAAATGACCACATTACTGAAAATGTCTGGCAAGTACCAAGAACAGATGAGGGCCTTAAAAATATTTGTTTTAATGTGTGCAAGTTAGAAATTATCATCACTTTTTGTTGTTCCATTATGTGCATTGCTAAAATTGTGTCACTGTAACAAACTTGTCATATATTTTCTTTATTGCTGATGACTAAACTGAAAAAACGATTAAATGCAAATTTAACAGGCACATAAATGCAGTTCAAAGTTAAAATTATACTTTTTATAGCATTTACAAGTCAATAAATAGTTCACTTTTAGGCAAATGTATGTTTAATAAATGCATAGTGTTTCTTAGTAAACTGGCATCCAAGCCAGGCACAGCTGCTTAATTGCATAGATGCACTTAGACCTTGCACAAAATATGTTATTTTACATTTAGGGTCCCCTGTACACGTATGGTTTGGGGCTTAAAATATGATTTTGCATAAAATTCCGGCATTTTTCTCCACCCAGTGAGCTGCAGGTGGCATGAAAAAGGTATACGTTGAAGACTCTGTGCACCTGTGTGCATCATGCACAGGTGTATGCTACCTCACAAAATAAGAATATATGTGTTTGTATAGACATTTAGAGTATTTTTTACTCTAACCTCTAAATGTGTTAATTATTCTATTGGCTTTAAAAACCTGGTGACCAGTGGTCAGTTTGCTCACTGCTTGGTGTTGCAGGATGCTGTGCTGATGCATGGTATGCCCATATTTCCAATTTTTTAGTTATGTGGCGCCGGCCTATTTACACACACACACACACACACACACACACACACAGTGGGGATGTTTCTCTGGCTGGGAGGGTGGTCTTGGCTTACATCACACATACAGCGGGGAAGTAGTTTCCCCCTCTGTGTTATGGGTTGAATTAGCTGCAGTTTTGACAGCGAGGCTCCAGCTGGGAGCCGTTGTCAAAACTGCAGCTGGTTCTGGAACACAGCACACAGAAACAAGGAAGTTACTTCCTCGCTAGTAAAGATGAGCTCCGGCGTGTTCGCACAGCCCACGTGCAGAGCCCGCCAGGAAGTTTGCACTGCGCTGCGCTAATCACAGGCAGTGAGACATTTCCCGATCTCTGCAACCGCGCATCAGGAAATGTCTCACTGCCTGTGATTAGCGCAGCGCAGTGCCGACTTCCTGGCGGGCTCTGCACATGGGCTGTGCAAACACGCCGGAGCTCATCCTTACTCGCTATGTATAATGTTAGCCCGCCTGCCCACCATCAGCCTGCTGTGTGACAAGTATTCCACAGGGTGGGAACTTTCTCACTGTGTAGGAGACATTAAGCCCATGCCATTCCTAAACAGCCACGCCCCTTGCTGTGGTGAATGAAGGGTGTATGGGGCTGTGCATTTAACAAAAGGTTTATAAATATTTTTCTTGCAGTTCCATTCACAAATACTTTAAGCCTCAAACTGTCTGTGTGCATGAGTCCTAACATCTTGCAAGTTCATCTCCTAAAAACATGCTATCTAGTATTGGAAGGTAATTTTTTTTCTAAATGTTTTATACTCATTTAGCATTGAATTCCTATTGTTCAGTGCTTTATACAACACAGCTGTTACAGGAAAGCTGCAGAGATTGTTTTTGGTGGAAAGAGTAAAAGAAATATAGGATACATATTTGACTCACGTCTGCACCCCTGGTATTGATACCCATTGTATAAAATGGCCTTCACCAATTATTTTGTCTAACTATCAGTTGCTCTGCTGGAAAACAGAATATTTTCTAGAAGCACCTTTGCTAAGCCTTTAGTCTAGACCAGTGTTTCTCAACTCCGGTCCTCAAGGCACCCCAACAGGTCATGTTTTCATGATTTCCCTCAGATGAAACAGCTGTGGTAATTACTAAAGCCTCGTACACACGGTCGGACTTCCATCTGACTTTTCCGTGTTTTTTTGTCCGAACGGAGTTGGTTGGGAACACCCATAGCATACACACGCTCGGACTTTTCTGCAAACTTTCTTAAAACTTCTTACAACATCGCGTGTTTTTTCTGCTCTTTTCTGCTCTTAACTGCCACCCTTTGGTCAACTTCTGCTATTGTTGGTTGATTTTAACATTAGTTGTTTTGTCCATCGGACTAAAGTCCGATGGTTATCTGTACACACGGTCGGACTTTGCTCCATCGGACTTTTGTTGGGCAAAAGTTTGTCCGTATGCAGACCCAACTTTTGTCCGATGAAATCCAAAACCAAAACGAAAAAAGTTTGTCCGATGGAGCGTACACACGGTCGGATTGTTGGTCCAACTTGCTCAAAACGAAGTTTGTTGGGCAAAAGTCCGACCGTGTGTACGGGGCTTTAGGCAGTGAAACTGATTTAAATCATCAGTGCAAAATAATGGAAAACCTGAAAACATGACCTGTTGGGGCGCCTTGAGGACTGGAGTTGAGAAACACTGATCTAGAAGGTGAAGACACAAAAAGGGTGCAGTGCAGACAGTAGTGAGCCAAAATGAAGGAGAAGATGCAAGTCTTTCAGAATGGTAAGTCGTGGGATGATTGCTGTCAATATTAGCCTTTGACCTTCATTATCTGTTGGTCATTGCTCAGCACTGCAGCACAGGTCTCTGACAGAGATGAGGTCAGGTTTAGTCCAAACTTGGGCTTGGACTGAACCTGGCAGGAAGCGGTTACTTCTGTCCAATCAACAGCAGCCAGGACATTCCTTATTAGGTCAATGATGTCACAAGTATCTCCACCTTTTTGTTACATGTATGTGCAGATTCGAGGCAGGGGATGTTCAAACCAAACTCATGCCTAGTCTCTGCGGTAAACACCTGACCCCTTGGAATTTAAAGTAAGGCTGGCCATACATTATACAATCTTCTTGTACAACTTTCCTTTAGATTTACCAAAACCATATAATATGAGGTTTAACCTAAACACTTTCAATTTGTATGCAATCAGGCAGGCCCTTGCACTACATACTTGAAGGTAAATCTAAAGGAAATTGAAGAAGAAAATGGTATATTGTATGGGCAGCTTAAGAACAAAACTGTAAAGACCAGTACACAGGATCGGATTTTACAACAATAATTGTCTGATGGACGTGTTGTGTCGGATAATCTGACCGTGTGTATGCTCCATCAGACAATTGTTGGTGGAATTAACGACAACAAATGTTGGCTGTTCATGCTCACCAACTGTCTGACAATAAATCGGATTATCCGATCGTGTGTACACAAGTCCGTCGGACTAAAATCCAAAGTAAAAACACGCATGCTCCGAACCAATGCTAACCATAGGCAGAAGTTGCCCAAAAGGTGGCGCTAAAGAGCAGAAAAACCACGTAGTTTTGTGAATGTTGGCTGAAAAAGTTCTGCCGTCTGCATGCAGAACAAGTTCACGGCCAACGCCCTTCGGACAAAAATCCACGGATTTGTCTGATGGAAGTCTGATCGTGTGTACGAGGCTTTAGTCTACGTCAGGTCAAAAGTTTAATCTGTTTGCTTGTGCCCTGGATAGATGTCTGTCTTTGATTTCAGTGGGACCATTTATGCTGCACATTATTTCTGTGTATCGGACAGTTTTTCTACTCAGCTTGTCTCAACTTCATCATTGGTCTGTTAACTCTACTATCGTCCATCATAATGGCCTGAAAAAGAAGTACGTATGCTCCGAACGTGTGCCACGCCCACCGCCAGTGACGCTGGCTCAACCTCCGCCCACCTAGGATCCCTGAACAACCACCCAGGAAGTGCTGCGGTCCTTTGAGGAGGAACGCTGTCCATCCAGCTATCTGCAGTGGGGATTCTTATCCATATTGACGAGCGTTACCCACTTCACTCCTGTGAGTTGCTAACTTGTTGCTGCTATTAAAGTTTCTATCTGCTACACTTAGATGGCACTGCTTCTTCTCCTGTTTTACTTGCAGAGTATCTTCTAGCTCTTGTACAGCAGCTGCCACTAAGTTAGCACATTGGACTCTTACCCCCATTTGACTGTTCTTATTATCTATCAGTTTAGTCACTATTTGGGACTTTCAGCTTTTAGTGCGGTAGATCTTTCCTCCGTTTGCATCATTGCTCCATTAACCTGTTTAGAACCTGAATGCTGTTTGTCTGTGTCTAACCAGGTCAATAGTCTTGTTGACTTTTCTACTGTCTGTAATTTGCTCTGTCCATGTATCACTTGCACCACTCTATCATCTATTCTGCCTGTTCCTGGCAACACATGGAATTTACCAAACACTTTGACATCTGTCCTCTTTTATGACATATTTAGAAAAGAAGGCAAAGTAAAATCGGTGTGTTGTCCACATCAACAATTAGGTCTATGCATTATTTTTTCTTGAACTAAAAACATGAGAACTAGATTTTTTTTTTTGGGCTGCCAACTCCAGCCTATTAAATTTAATATTGCCTAAATGGTGTAATCCATTGTGTCACGGCAAGTGAAAATCTACTATATCTAATGGTGATACATTTTAGCCAATCATGTTCGTAGAAAAAAAAAAAAAGAAAAAGAATAAGGTAAATTCTTACCATGGGACCTCTCCTTGTTATTACACAGAGGGTTTTGAGGCAGTGCAGCCATTTTACTGAACACTAAAAATCCCTTTTCAAAGAATATTAATAACAAATGTCAGGATGTTTTGCATAAAAGAAGATTTAGTAACTTTTAGGTATAGGTGTTGTGACAGCAGGAAGGTAAAGTCACCTGGTTGCATCCAGGGGGGTAGATATATTTCGCCCAGATTCAGGCTTTACGCCGACTTATACAACTAGGTGGAGAGTTGTATAAGGCTAGTGGGCTCATGGATGACTCATACCTCTAGGGAGAGGGCTGGGCGTCGTACAGACAGGGAGTTGATGAGGCCAGCTGAAGCTTGTCAGCTCATTTAGGCCTCTATAAGAACTCCCAGCTTCATTAGATGTTAGCTCATGCCTGGAACCAGACCTGTGTGGACTGTCTAGGGAGAGTGAACCCCTGTGCGGTGAGGCAAAGCCTGTGTGGCTATTTGTTTGGACTTTTACTAAACCAGGGACTTAGGGACTAGGACAGCACTAGGCTGATCCCAGTTGTTAGTTAGGAAACCTGTATGTTTAGTCAGAGGTCAACTTGACCAGGATTTATTTTGGTTATGTTTCTTTTGCTTTGCTGTGTTTTGTCACTGTAAATAGAAAATAAACCGCACCTTTTTTGATTTTGAAAACCACAACCTCCGTTTGCTGGGCCTGTTTTGTGTGGGGAGCCCATCCCGGGGGTCACCCACACCCGCTGCCGAGCTAACCCCCTCACAGTTGGTGGAGAACCAGTGGCAGTTTTTTTTAAGCCAGCATGGAGGAGATACTGAAACAGCTGGCTCTAGCAAATGCCAATCAACAGCAGACAAATGCAGGTTTGCAAAGGAGCCTTGCAGCCCAGCAGCAAGCTCATCAACAGAGCCTTGCAGCCCAGCAGCAAGCTCACCAACAGAGTCTGGAAGCTCAGCAACAAGCCCTGCAGCAATCTGAGGCCCGCTTCATAGACCTGTTACAGAAGCAAGAGCAGAGACTACAACAAATGGAAGCAGTAGTGCAGCAACGTCCGCAGACCAGTGAGGGAAGCCGTCCCACTAATACCGCGTCCTTTGGGGTGAGTCGTTTATTGACAAAAATGACTGGAGAGGATGATCCAGAGGTATTTTTGACCACATTTGAAAGGACTGCTGAAAGAGAAAAGTGGCCTGAGGAGCAGTGGGCTGGACTGGTGGCTCCTCTGTTAACTGGTGAATCGCAGAAGGCTTACTATGACCTAGAGCATGACCAAGCAAAAGACTATGTGATGCTAAAAGCTGAAATATTGGCAAGGCTGGGTGTCACCCTGGCTGTCCGGGCTCAGCGTGTGCATAACTGGACTTTCCAGCTTGGAAAACCCCCCAGGTCTCAAATGTATGATCTCATTCACCTGAGCAGAAAGTGGCTACAGCCAGAGACTTTGTCCGCACCAAAGATTGTGGAACGTGTTGTAATGGATCGGTTTTTGAGAGCTCTTCCTACTGCCATCCAAAAGTGGGTAAGCCATGGAGACCCAGAGACGGCCGATGGTCTTGTGGATCGTGTGGAGAAATACTTGGCTACAGAGAACCTGACGGCCTCTTCCAGAGACACTCGGACTTTCCACCCTAAGACCAGACCATCCCCAGGGGCGGATAAGATGATTCCAAGGGGTAAGGGTGGAGAGAGTGAGAGGGTGGGAGCTCTACCCCAAGTTTGGCGAGAACAGCCTGGGAAATCAGCGGCTCAAGAGGCGGCAAGAAGGATCGTTTGCTACCGCTGCCGGCAAGCGGGACATATTGCAGCAAATTGCCCGGTTGTGGAGGAACCCATGCAGTGTGACTTTCTGACGGGCAGACGTCAGTCGCTGTGTGCGACAGTCGCATGCACTGCCATTCGAGGAACTGAGAAACATTTATGCAAAATGTGTGTTAATGGTAGAAATGTTGTGGTATTGCTGGATTCAGGTAGCCTTGTGACCCTGATAAAGGCTGAGTTAGTTAAAACAGAGGTCTCTGGGAATAGCAAGGTAGCTGTTATTTGTGTGCATGGGGACACTCGAGAGTATCCAGTGACTACAGTGTGTTTCGAGACCCCCAAAGGTACCCTCTCTCATCCAGTGGGCTTAGTATCTCAGTTACCGTATGACGCCATTGTGGGAAGGGATTTTCCGAAGTTCTGGGAACTGTGGGATGATCCTGAGCCCCCCACTGGTGCTCCTATGTACCAGGAATGTGATAGCCAGAAGTCCCCTGAGAGTGGTGAGGACTCTCCGGAATTTCCCTTATCAGTATTGGCAGGGGAGACTCAAGAAACTGGAGAGGAGCCCACCTCCTCAGACGAAAACCTACCGTCTGTGGAGTTTTCTGATCTTGAGGTTCACAGGGAAAACTTTGCCACAGAACAGTTGAAAGACCCCGCCCTAATAAAGGCACGGGAAAACGTAGTGAAAATAGATGGCGAGTTAGTGAACCCAGATAATACCTGCACTTACCCATACTTCAGCGTAGAGAAGGACCTACTGTATCGGGTGGCAAAAAGGGCAGAAGAAACCGTTGAGCAGCTTGTGGTGCCCAAACCTTACAGGAAGTTGGTGTTGGAGTTGGCCCATGGGCACATTCTTGGAGGTCATCTGGGGACAGAGAAAACCCGAGAGAGGGTATTACAGAGATTCTATTGGCCGGGGGTGATGAAGGACATAGAAAATTATTGTTCCTCCTGCCCTGTGTGTCAGAGGTCGGCCCCGATGCCACATTTCCGTAGCCCGCTGGTCCCTCTACCCATCATTGAGGTCCCGTTTGAGAGGATCGCCATGGATTTGGTAGGTCCTATAATCAAGTCCGCTAGGGGGCACCAGTACATATTAGTTATAATGGACTATGCCACCCGTTATCCAGAAGCGATCCCTCTCCGAAATACCTCGGCCAAAACCATAGCCAAAGAGCTATCTCTTGTGTTTAGCCGGGTGGGTATTTGTAAAGAACTGCTTACGGACCAAGGTACACCCTTTATGTCCCGGGTTATGAAGGAGCTGTGTAAATTGTTCAAAGTGACGCAATTACGTACATCTGTGTATCACCCCCAGACCGATGGGCTGGTTGAAAGATTCAACAAAACCCTAAAACAAATGTTGAAGAAAGTGGTGGATAGAGATGGAAAGGATTGGGACTGTCTACTTCCTTATCTGATGTTTGCTATTAGGGAGGTGCCCCAATCCTCTACGGGATTCTCCCCCTTTGAGTTACTGTATGGGAGACACCCAAGAGGGCTGTTGGATATTGCCAAGGAAACTTGGGAAAGTGAGAGTTCTCCCCACAGGAGTGTGATTGAGCATGTCGCCCTGATGCAAGACCGAATTGCACAGGTAATGCCCATCGTGAAGGAACATTTGGCCCAAGCGCAGTTAGCACAGCAGAGAGTGTACAACCGTGGAGCCAAGACCCGTACCTTTTCCCCGGGGGATAGGATACTGGTACTTGTCCCTACGGTTGAAAGTAAATTCCTTGCCAAATGGCAAGGCCCCTACGAGATAATGGAAAAAGTGAGCGAAGTGAATTACAAGGTCAGACAACCAGGAAGGCGAAAGCCCGAACAGATCTATCACGTTAATCTGTTGAAAGCCTGGAGGGATAGAGAGTCCCTAGTCGCAGACACTTGGTCACCAGCTCAAACTGGTTGCGTCATTCCTGAGGTTGGAATAGCAGCCACCTTGTCACAACCCCAACAACAGGAGGTTAAGGAGTTTGTGCTTCGCAACAAGGAGGTATTCTCTGAGCTGCCGGGACAAACATTTGGGGTAGAGCATGACATCATTACCCCGCCCGGTGAAAGGGTGAAGTTAAAACCCTATCGGATCCCAGAGGCCCGACGGGAGGCAATACGGGAGGAAGTACAGAAAATGCTGAACTTAGGGGTGATAGAGGAGTCCCAAAGTGATTGGTCTAGTCCCATTGTGTTGGTGCCTAAACCGGATGGGAGCTGGCGATTTTGTAACGATTTTCGTCAGTTGAACAAAGTTACAAAATTTGACACCTACCCCATGCCACGTATAGATGAGTTGATCGACCGGCTGGGAACAGCCCGATACATGACGACTCTTGACCTCACAAAAGGGTATTGGCAAATCCCCCTGGCCAAATTGGCCAAAGAGAAAACCGCATTTGTAACCCCAGACGGGGCGTTCCAATATAAAAGAATGCCGTTCGGGTTACAGAATGCGCCGGCCACATTCCAGCGGAAAATGGACCAGATGCTGAGGCCCCATCGGAAGTATGCTGCGGCTTACCTGGATGACGTAATTGTCCATAGCACAGATTGGGCCTCACATCTGCCAAAAGTGCAAGCAGTCCTGGACTCTGTTCGGGAAGCGGGGTTTACGGCTAACCCCAAGAAGTGTACCATTGGGCAGGAGGAGGCCAAATATCTTGGGTACACCATTGGGAGGGGAGTAATAAAACCCCAACTCAACAAAGTCGAGGCCATCCAGAGTTGGCCACGTCCCAACAGCAAGAAGCAGGTACGAGCCTTTCTGGGAATCGCTGGGTATTATCGGCGATTCATTCCCCACTTTGCTTCTAAGGCTGTGCCCCTAACCAACCTAACGAAGGGGAAAGGGTCGGTCATGATTAAATGGACCCCCGAGGCTGAGGCAGCATTCCAATTCTTGAAACAAGCCTTATGTAGCCAGCCAGTGTTGTACTCACCCGACTTCTCTAAAGACTTTGTCGTACAAAGTGATGCGTCAGATGTGGGGTTAGGAGCAGTATTGTCCCAGGTCTGGAACGGGGAAGAGCACCCAGTCATTTACCTCAGCAGGAAGTTGAAGTCCCATGAGGTAAATTACGCCACCGTTGAAAAGGAGTGTTTAGCGGTGAAGTGGGCTCTAGATTCCCTTCGGTACTACCTGCTAGGTAGGCACTTTGACATGGTTACGGATCACGCTCCGTTAAAGTGGATGGCTCAAAACAAGGAAACAAATAGAAGAGTGAATAGGTGGTTCCTAGCCCTCCAGGAATTCAACTTCACAGTAAAGCATCGCCCTGGCGTTCAAATGGGGAATGTGGATGCTTTGTCTCGAGTACATGAATGCCTGATTGCTGGTGTTCCAACCCCGAGGTTAAAACAAGAGGGGGGGTATGTGACAGCAGGAAGGTAAAGTCACCTGGTTGCATCCAGGGGGGTAGATATATTTCGCCCAGATTCAGGCTTTACGCCGACTTATACAACTAGGTGGAGAGTTGTATAAGGCTAGTGGGCTCATGGATGACTCATACCTCTAGGGAGAGGGCTGGGCGTCGTACAGACAGGGAGTTGATGAGGCCAGCTGAAGCTTGTCAGCTCATTTAGGCCTCTATAAGAACTCCCAGCTTCATTAGATGTTAGCTCATGCCTGGAACCAGACCTGTGTGGACTGTCTAGGGAGAGTGAACCCCTGTGCGGTGAGGCAAAGCCTGTGTGGCTATTTGTTTGGACTTTTACTAAACCAGGGACTTAGGGACTAGGACAGCACTAGGCTGATCCCAGTTGTTAGTTAGGAAACCTGTATGTTTAGTCAGAGGTCAAGTTGACCAGGATTTATTTTGTTTATGTTTCTTTTGCTTTGCTGTGTTTTGTCACTGTAAATAGAAAATAAACCGCACCTTTTTTGATTTTGAAAACCACAACCTCCGTTTGCTGGGCCTGTTTTGTGTGGGGAGCCCATCCCGGGGGTCACCCACACCCGCTGCCGAGCTAACCCCCTCACAGTGTTTATAGTTTCCAAGTAATCCACAGAGCATAACACTTTTAAAATAAGTAATACAGTAGGGAACAACATTTTTACACATGTAAGAAACAACTGTCCTGTAATTCCATAGAATAAAGTGACCACCTGTAGCTCTGCTGCCTATTTTTTCAGTACAGCTTTTATAAACTGGATATATGTGTGTGTATATATAAAGTTTTTGTGTTATTCATATTCTCGGAAAAATGGCCAAGAAATCATAAATTCTGCCAGGGTATGTAAACTTATGAGCACAACTGTGTATGTGTATATATATATATATAATATATATATATATATATATATATATACACACACACACACACACACAGTTGTGCTCATAAGTTTACATACCCTGGCAGAATTTATGATTTCTTGGCCATTTTTCCGATAATATGAATAACACAAAAACATTTTTCACTCATGGTTAGTGTTCGGCTGAAGCCATTTATTATCAATCAACTGTGTTTACTCTTTTTAAATCATAATGGCAACAGAAACTACCCAAATGATCCTGATCAAAAGTATACATACCCCAGTTCTTAATACCGTGTATTGCCCCCTTTAACATCAATGACAGCTTGAAATATTTAGTGGTATTTGTGGATGAGGCTCTTTATCTTCTCAGATGGTACAGCTGCCCACTCCTCTTGGCAAAAAGCCTCCAGTTCCCTTAAATTATTGGGCTGTCTTGCATGAACTGCAAGTATTTAGATCTCCCCAGATTGGCTCACAGATATTGAGGTCAGGAGACTGAGATGGCTACTCCAGAGCCTTTACTTTATTCTGCTGTAGCCAATGACAGGTCGACTTGGCCTTGTGTTTTGGATCATTGTCATGTTGGAATGTGCAAGTATGTCCCATGTGCAGCTTCCAGGCTGATAAATGCAAATGTTCCTGCAGTATTTTTTGATAAAATATATGCATACTTGCCATCAAATTTGACCAAATTTCCTGTGTCTTTGTAGCTCACACATCCCCAAAACATCAGCGATCCACCTTCGTGTTTCACAGGAGGAATGGTGTAACTTTCATCATAGGCCTCGTTGACTCTCCAAATGTAGCGTTTATGGTTGTGGCCAAAAAGCTAAATTTTGGTCTCATCACTCCAAATGACTTTGTGCCAGAAGGCAAATTGTAAGCGGGATACTTTGTGGTATTTGCGTAGTAATTGCTTTCTTCTGGCGACTCGACCATACAGCCCATCTTTCTTCAAGTGCATCCTTATTGTGCATCTTGAAACAGTCACACCACATGTTTTCAGAAAGTCCTGTATTTCACCTGAAGTTATTTGTTGGTTTTTCTTTGCAACCCAAACAATTTTCCTGACAGTTGTGGCTGAAATTTAAGTTCGTCTACCTGACCGTGGTTTGTTTTCAACAGAACCCCCCGCCCCCCCACTTCTTGATTAGAGTTTGAACACTGCTGATCAGTTCAACTACCCTTTTCCACAAATCCTTTGACAATTCTTTTGCTTTGTCCATGACTCATAATCCATAAACGTCAGTGCAGCACTGGATGAATAATGCAAGGGTCTGTCAGGAGTCTAGAAACTCATTGACCTTTTATACACATACACACACACACACACAAAAAATTACAAGCAAACAGATCACAGGTGAGGATGGTTACCTTTAATAGCTATTCAAACTCATTTGTGTCAACTTTTGTGCATGTTATCAGGCCAAAATCACCAGGGTATGTAAACTTTTGATCAAGGTCATTTGAGTAGTTTCTGTTGCCATTATGATTTAAAAGGAGTTGACTGATAATAAATGGCTTCAGCCAAACACCAACCATAAGTGAAAGAAATGTTTTTGTGTTATTCATATTCTCTGAAAAATGGGCAAGAAATCATAAATTCTCCCAGGGTATGTAAACTTATGAGCACATTATATATATATATATATATATATATATATATATATATATATATATATATATATATCTCTCAGTAGTTTTATCACATGATGTAGTGTTTGCATTTTTTTTTGTCTTGCTTTTATCATATTTATCATGCAATTTATACTGCAAACTAATTATATAGTCTGGGAAAGGCCTTTCTAGAATGGTAAACTGGAGGATACACAATAAGGAATATTTTCAAATATTGTCCTATTACAAGTACTGTGATATGATATGATGGAACTATGATCGGAACTACCGAGATTCTGCCAGAAAGAACTCATGCTGACTACAAAACCAAACAATTGTTTCTGCTGTATTCACTGTGGATTAAAATAATCAAACAGGATTAGCTAGATGGCACCTATAAATGGGGGATAAACACTAGCAGACATGTCATGCTTTATGAGTCTATTGGAGATACAACAAACAGGTGGGCAACAAAAAGGTATCGGCACAAATCTGGAATACCATTATTTTCTTTGGTAAACTTTTCCTCTTAAAAAAAATACATAACATAAGCGATGGAATTGAAATTAATGTAATGAAGAAGGAAACTGTCTTGCTTCTAAAAAAGCAGTCAGAATGTAAAAAGGCATCCTTTATAAAGAGTCTATCTTCTGCCAAGGAAAGTGTTAAATGAATTTGGCATTCTTTTGAAAACCGTTTCACTGGTCTGGGTTTTTCAGAATCATGTGTCTCTATTCATGCAATAAAACATAACCAAGCAGCTGTTTCCTAGTCCTGGCTGGGTAATGTTTGACTGTGAAAGCTCCTAAGACTTCAGTGCAGCTGTTTATAATAATAGTTTTCCTTCACACATAACAGCTAGCAGATCCATTTTAAAGCACTATACAGTGAAGAGATGATTGAATCATTGTACTGGAGTAATGGGGAGGATACCTGTTGCATTGCCATTAGCCTGGAATAATTGGCAGCTTTCACTAATGCTTCTGCAGCTCTCTTTGCCCGCTGCTGGGGAGCACCTTTGGGAAATGCTGGCAGTGCTGCAAGCACATTCTCCACAGTAAATTCCTGGCTCAGACAGCACTCGATCTTTGCCTGTAATGCAAACATTATAAAAGTCAACTGGTGGAAACCAAGAACGCATCTTCTCTGATTATTTCAAATGCCTCGCCAATAAAGCGCAGGTGGAAACAAGCTGAGTAAACAGGCATTATATGAGGAATTAGTATGTCATAAACATGAATGGAAACCAAAGCACTGACAATTTTGTTAGATAAATGTTTATGTCTCATACTTTGCTTGCCCCATGCTGGATCGACCTACATAAAACAGATTGCACTGGTAGGAGATAAACCAAAATGTCACTTGTACAGCATATGTAAGTGCTGTCATATTCTGAACACAGAGCGATTTCTAAATAGTGACTTTTTGCACGCATACAGCTGGCTTATGCATTAAACTAAATTGTTGCTTGTTCAGGCAGTTTCTATAAAAAAATGTAGTTTCAGCTATGGTGTCTACATTTTTATTTCAACTCTGGGCAAACAGTAAAAAATCCAGTTTAATATACAACCCCAATTCCAAAAAAAGTTGGGATGCTGTGTAAAATCTACATTAAAACAGAATGCAACGATTTTCAAATCTCATAAACCCATATTTTATACACAATAGAAAACATATCAAATGTTTAAACTGAAAAAAAAAAGTACAATAAAAAAATAAATATAAGATAGTTTTGAAATTGATGGCAGCAACATGTCTCAAAAAGCTGGGACAGGGCCATGTCTGTCTACCACGCTGTAGCATCCCCTCTTCTTTTAACAGCACTCTTTAAATGTTCAAGAAGACCAGCTGCTGAAGATGAACGTTGTCCCAGTCTCTTCTCATATATGATTCTAGCTGCTCAACAGTCCTGGGTCTTCTTTGTTGTATTTTTCATTTCAAGATGCGCCAATTATTTTCAATTGGTTAAAGGTCTGGACTGCAGGCAGGCCAGTTAAGCACCCGGACTCTTCTACTACAAAGCCATGCTGTTGTCATACATGCAGTATGCTGTTAGCATTGTCCTGCTGAAATATGCAAGGCCTTCCCTTGGGAGCATATGCTGCTCTAAAACCTGGGTATGTATATTAGCATTGATGGTGCCTTTCCCATTCCAAATGCACTGATGCACCCACATACCATCAGAGATGCAGACTTTTATACTAAGCTCTGATAACAAGCCGGATGGTCCCTCTTCTCTTTAGTCCGGAGGGTGAGGCGCTCAAGATTACCAAAAAAAGAATATCAAATTTAGATTACCGTATATACTCGAGTATAAGCCGACCTGAATATAAGCCGAAGCACCTAATTTTACCACAAAAAACTGGGAAAACATATTGACTCGAGCATAAGCCTAGGGTGGGAAAATGCAGCAGCTACTGGTTAAACAATGCCCATCTGCAGCCTCACTGTGCCCATCTGCAGCCTCACTGTGCCCATTTGCAGTCCCTCACTGTGCCCATATGCAGTCTCTCACTGTGCCCATATGCAGTCTCTCACTGTGCCCATATGCAGTCTCTCACTGTGCCCATATGCAGTCCATCACTGTGCCCATATGCAGTCTCTCACTGAGCCCATATGCAGTCTCTCACTGTGCCCATATGCAGTCTCTCACTGTGCCCATATGCAGCCGTGCCTTTCATTAGTAAAACAGCGTGTGTCTGCCGCTGTGTAATCCATATGCAAGCCGTACCTTTCATTAGTAAAACAGCGTGTGTCTGCCGCGGAGTAATCCAGTCTGTTCGGCCATCCATTGTAAGAAAGCCCCGCCTCCTCCTCGTCTGTCCTTGATAGAGGAACACTGATACGATGCTGGGAAACTGTATCAGTGTTCCGCCTATCACAGACAAGGAGGCGGCGGGGCAGTCTTACAATGGATGGCCGAACAGACTGGATTACACAGCGGCAGACACACGCTGTTTTACTAATGAAAGGTACGGCTGCATATGGATTACACAGCAGGAGACACACGCTGTTTTACTGCTGACTCTAGTATAAGCCATGGGGGTCGTTTTTCAGCCTAAAAAATGGGCTGAAAAACTCAGCTTATACTCAAGTATATACGGTAGTTTGACCCACAGAACAATTTTCCACATTGCAACAGATCATTTTAAATGAGCTTTGGTCCAGAGAAGATGGCTGCCTTTCTGGGTCATGGTCAGATATGGCTTTTTCTTTGCATGATAGAGATTTAGCTTGTATTTTTGGATGACATGGCGAGCTGTGTTCATAGACAGTCATTTTTTATGTTCAATAATTTTTATTGAAAATTTTTAGGTGATAACAGAAGTATAAAACGAGATGTAATACAGGCAGTCAGCATCTTCTAAAAATTAAGTGTACAAACATATATGCCCAGCTACTCATCAATATGTTATCAAAGTATTCTATCATTTGTGCATCAGAAGTAGAGACTCAATGACATGACAGTAATTTTTTAAAGTGACCTGTTATTAACCGCTTGCGAACCAGCCGCCTCAGTTATACTGCGGCAGGTTGGCTACGCTGTGCAGAACCGTCGTAGCTTCACGTCGGTTGCTTTAAGCGGGCTAGCAGACGATGACCGCCGGCCGCCAGCGATTGCAGGGCAGGAGAGACAGAACAGGGACGTGTGTGTGTAAAATACACACATCCCTGTTCTGTGAGCCGAGGAAAGGCAGATTGTGAGTTCCTAATAGCTAGGAACCACGATCTGTAATTTCCTCTAGGTCAGTCCCATCCCCCTACAGTTAGAACACACATTAGGGAATACAATTAACCCCTTGATCGCCCCCTAGTGTTAACCTCTTCCCTGCCAGTGACATTTTTACAGTAATCAGTGCATTTTTATAGCACTGATCGCTGCATAAATGCCAATGGTCCCAAAAATGTGTCAAAAGTGTCCGATGTGTCCGCCATAATGTCACAGTCCCGATAAGAATCACAAATCGCCGCCATTACTAGTAAAAAATATAATAATAATAATAAAAATGCTATAAATCTATCCCCTATTTTGTAGACGCTATAACTTCTGCTCAAAAGAATCAATATACACTTATTGCGATTTTTATTACCAAAAATTACAAAAATATAATACATATCGGCCTAAACGGAAAAAATTTGCTTTTTTTTAAAAAAAATGGGGATATTTATTATAGCAAAAAGTACAAAGTAGTGTTTTTTTTTCAAAATTGTCACAATTTTTTTGTTTATAGCGCAAAAAAATAATAATCAGAGATGATCAAATACCACCAAAAGAAAGCTCTATTTGTGGGAAAAAATGGATGTCAATTTTGTTTGGGTACAGCGTGGTTAAATAACCCTATTAGTTTCAAAAAAATTCTTCCAGCCCTTTCTTGTTAGTTTCACTTACTTTGCCAGAATTTTGTTGCCCTGTCCCAACTTTTTTGAGACATGTTGCTGCCATCAACTTCAAAATTACCTTTTTTTCTTTCTTAAAATGGTGTATTTTCTCAGAACACGTTTGATAGGATTTTTATTTTCTATTGTAAATAAAATATGGGTTTATGAGATTTGTAAATCATTGCATTCTGTTTTTATGTAGATTTTTGCACAGTGTCTAACATTTTTGAGATTGGGGTTATATATACAGTTTTGCCTACCAAAGGATATGTAATTTTGTATAGCCAATATTTTGACACAATACTGCCACAATGCACAGCCAGACAGATGATATATATGGTTCATCAATGCAGACTTCACTTTTGGCCTGCTCACTTTACAAAGAAACAGCTTCATCACCACTGTCAAATGACTGTGTGCGTTATCTGGGAAAACATGAAGCCGAACCTGGATAAATTATAGCAACATGGCAGATGTGTCTATCACAAGACTGGTAGAACAAAATAACAAGATAACTGAATAAAATTGCAGATACAGCAGCAAATAAGGATTTTGACTTACCTGTGAAATCATTTTCTTGGATTTCAGTACAGGACACAGAAGCCTTTAAATCTTGACCATGGGTCATATCCTGCCACCTTTAGGCAAGGACACTTGCAAACAAAGCTACTAGGAAAGCCCATATAACCTCTCCTACTTCTATAAAAGTGTGGAAGCCACCCTGTTCCTGGCCTGTGGTACTGCCATCCCCCACTCCTTTGCAGAAGGCAGGGCAGGAGTCCACTGTTCAAGGACTACAATCAGGCTAGGAGAAGCTGCGTGCGAGAGAAAATTGGGGGCATGTGGAGGAACCCAAAGTGGAAGGGGCCAAGCCCTGGACTCACCAGGGATACAGGTACCTTTTCTGGAGAGAAAACCACTAGGTGAAAACTCTGAGCTTCTGGGAGGAGTTATATGGACTGTGCTGTTCTTATGGGAGGATTGCCAACTTTAAGGATGGGTTCACGCTTATGCGAATTGGATGCGGGTTTCCCCACATCCAATTCACATGACAGGAGGCGGTTCACAAATCTCTGGGGCGGCCACGGAACGCATTGCACAGGGGGTCTGTTGGCTCTGTTTCAGGCCCGAATTCAGGCAAAAATTTTAGCCCGATTCCTCCCTGAAATGGAGAATGGGGATGTACCAGACCCCTGCTGTGAGCCGCATCTGTATTGAAGTGTGAACCCAGCCTCAGAAAATTTACAAACAATTTGTTAAATCCATAATTTTTGCATCTGTGCACTGTCTGTTACGGACATGCAGTATGCATGTCAATAGTGGACATTCATGGACAGATGCAAAAATTACGGATTTTACAGACTGTTCGTAAATTTACTGAAAGTTGGCAACCCTGCATGGGACAGATGCTACAGCCAAGAGCTGAGTATAGATGTTTTTTTTTTTTCAAAAACCCATAGTTCTCCTTTAAGCTAGCTTTATCTGAGAACTTTATTAAGTAAACAGGTCAGTGACTGTACAATCAAAACATCTATACAGGTACTTGGTGAAAAAGTACTAAGTAGATACTATGTCCAAGGCTGGCTGCTTACAGTGCATCTCTTGGGATTCTGGGATTGAAATCCACTGCTTTTTTATGCAGCTGTATGTGAAATTAAAGAATCAGTTTCTTTCTTTAACAGCATATTAAGAAACCCAGTAAGGAATAGCTGACTACATCATCTCATTTGCAGACTCAAACCATACCATGCATGGTTAAACGTCAGTTTTGGGCAGGCTTAGTCTTTAATCATTTTATTGGAAGTGATGACTCTTTCTATCATGAAAATCAAACACAAACATAATCCCATCCACCATATTTGTTTGTGCTACAAGCGAACTAAAGTCGTGATTCAAGTTCAAAGAAGATGAATAAATAAGCTTTGAACTAAAAAACCGTTACAGATTAAATGGGAAAATATTCCCCTCCGATTGCATTAATTTGCTATGCTACAATTCATGATAAGATTCAGAAACACTTCTAAGCTATTTCAGATACCTGCAGGAAATCTAAAATTGTGTTTACTTACATTAAAGCAAGCCATAAAAAAAATGAGCAATAATTAAATTAGTAAATAAAAAAAAAAGTACCAGATGTCATCAGACTTGGCTTTAACCACTTCCATACCACGCAAATTCCAGCATTCCTCTCCTACATGTAAAAATCATTTTTTTTTTGCTAGAAGATTACTCAGAACCCCCAAACATTATATATATTTTGAGACCCTAGGGAATAAAATGGCGGTCATTGCAATTTTTTATGTTACACAGTATTTGTGCAGCAATTTTTCAAATATGATTTTTTGGGGTAAAAAAAAAAAAAACACTTTCATTAATTAACAGTAAAGTTAGCCCAATTTTTTTGTATGTGAAAGATGATGTTACCCTGAGAAAATAGATACTCAACATGTCACGCTTTAAAATTGCGCACACTCGTGGAATGGTGCCAAACTTCGGTACTTAAAAATCTCCATAGGCTACGCTTTAAATTTTTATTTTTATTTTTTTACAAGTTACCAGTTTAGAGTTACAGAGGAGGCCTTGTGCTAGAATTATTGCTCTTGCTCTAATGTTCGCAGCGATACCTCATATGTGTGGTTTGAACGTCGTTTACATATGCGGGCCTGACCTACGTATGCGTTCGTGGAAACGGGGGCGCTTTAATTGTTTTGTGTTTTTTTTATTAACATTTTGTTTACACTTTCCCTTTAAATCGTTTTTTAATTCACTTTTCTTCCTATTAGAAGGATGTTGTAATAGGAATAGTGCATGATAGGTCCTCTTTATGAAGAGATGTGGGGTCTATAAGACCCCACATCTCTCCTCTAGGCCAGAAAGCCTGAGATAAAAAGAAAAAAAACAACGATCTCAGGTCTTCCAGCTAAATACATGGCAGTGTTTACAACTGCTGGGGTCGAACGTGATGTCATAACGTCACGCTCGACATCCGAGAGTCATAGAGATGACATATGGTTCTTGGTCAGCTCTATGGTAAACTTCCACCGCCGGCGGATTCCTTCTCCCGATCGCACCGGTAGAAGCATCGGAGCGGTGGGAAGGGGGCGTCCCCTCCCACCGCCTAGAAAAACAATCAAGCGGTTGAACTGCCGCTATGATTGTTTTTACGATGCAGGGAATCGTCGGCTGAAAAAGATGATATCTGAATGATGCCTTTAGCTGCTTAAAAAAGTGGGACAGTTTGCTGAAGAAACTTCTCAGACATTCAACTGAATGTGTCATTAAAAATTACAGATGCCCCACTAGATTTCACTGGAAACAAAATACATGTATCTAGGGCCGAAACAACTAATCGATTAATCGACAACTAATCGATTATGAAATTAATCGATGACTATTTTCATAATCGATTAATCGGCCAGTAACATAATGGGTTTAAAAAAAAAAACGAAAATTAGCCCTTTATAGTACAAAAAGAGCAAATAATCACTATTGTTAATATTATATTAATACGAAAAATCTTTGTACATTCGCTGAATAAAAGAATGTTTGAAATTTTCACTTGCTTTTAACATTCAGTTTTAAAATGAATGTCATTTGTGAATGAAAACCACATACACTGTCTGAGAATTCTTTTCACCAAGAAGTTTTCTATTATTTCTGAACTTTCCCGTCACTGTGGTTGAAAACGAACGTCGATTTGACCCCACTGGCGATTAGAAAATCGAACAAACGTTCTTAAAATTATTTTTTATTTTTGAAGGAAGACGTTGTATGGCCAGCATATAATATACTACAGTTCTGTTTGAAAAACAGCCTTTAACTTTTTTTTTCTTTAAATAAAAAAATTTGATCTGAGTCTGATGATATTTACCAGATTCACCCTCTAATAGTATATACAGTACATCTATTCTGTCAGTTATTCTCGGAGTGGATTCGAGATTTTTCTCTATAGTTGGTTATTTATATTTACCACTTCATAGGAATATTTAAGAATAAAATTTTCTTTTTTTTTTTATTTACATATTAACTAAATTATACACCACACTTTTAAAAAGGTTATTAACCGATTAATCGAAACAATAATCGGCCAACTAATCGATTATGAAAATAATCGTTAGTTGCAGCCCTACATGTATCCAATATTGCCAGTACTGACAGGAATTATCAATAAATGCAGCATGTCCATGAAAAGGAAACTTCTGCAGGGAATCAGAGAAACAATACAAAGGCATGAATGAAAAGTTGTTTACATCCCTTCCAGCAATAATATGCTTTCTGTAATGATGATATATAACAAATGATAAGTGTCTACTCACCCAAGGTGCAGATGGTACAACAAGTGTCATTGTGAGCAAATCTCGGCAACATTCCTCCAAGGACTGATTACATCTTGTCAAATGATTTATTAATCTGGAATACACAACAGTCGGCAGTATATGATGAGCCGACTCTGGAGGCTGTGTTCCTGGGGCTAAAATATGGCACAGCGTTTGCCTTGTAGCATGCAGGTGTCTGAACAATGTGCTAAGTTTTCCTTCAAGAGCACTCTGATGAAAAATAGAACAATTTTTTAAAAAGGTTAACTAATATTCTCAGACATCTATACTAAAACATAAGGGCATGCAACTACTTTGTATTAATATTTGTAATGTTTCAGAAAGTAATGTATAAATCAAAGAAATAAGATCACACAATTTTTAGCAACTTCATAATTATTCATGTTTAAAATGTTGTGCTGCATCCTATAATGGTATTTTTTTGGTCTCCAAGCTGAAAAATGAAGAAGATGTACTGTATGCTACCATATATACTCGAGTATAAGCCGACCCGAATATAAGCCGAGGCACCTATTTTTACCACAAAAAACTGGGAAAACGTATTGACTCGAGTATAAGCCTAGGGTGTCCATCTGCATGCCTCACTGTGTCCATTTGCATGCCTCACTGTGTCCATGCCTCACTGTGCCCATGCCTCACTGTGTCCATGACTAGAGTGACGTTTAACATGGGAGTCTATAGAAGGGGTGCCTGGCTTTGAAAAAACGGTGCTCCCCGGCTGTAGGTCCCCCAGACAACAAACTTTGCACTCTTGTAGAGGACAAATGAGGCTACATGTGTGCCAAGATTCGGGTCCAGGGGACCTACGGCCGGCCGGTACCGGGTCCCCAAATTCACTGGAGAAATGACCGTTTAACATGGGAGTCTATGGAATTGGTGCCCGGCTTTGAAAAATCGTTGCTCCCCGGCAGTAGGTCCCCCGGACAACAAACTTTGCACACTTGTAGAGAAAGACTGGGGCTACAGGTGTGACAAGTTTGGGGTCCAGGGGACCTACGGCGGGCCAGTATCCGGGTCCGCAAAGTCCAGGGGATCAGGCGCAAAAAGGTGACTCGAGTATAAGCCGAGGGGGGCATTTTCAGCACAAAAAAATGTGCTGAAAAACTCGACTTATACTCGAGTATACAAACGAGAGGGGGGAATCTATGCAACAGCATAGGTGGGACTTTAAATGAGGCACATTTCTGTGCCTCCATCCCTGGTACAATAATGCAGGGGGGAGTTTGGGACTTTAAATGAGGTTCAAAACAAGGTAGGCGTAAGGTAAAGGAAACATGTTTATTGACATGAAAAAATGTGGTGTACTGTCCGAGTCAATGGGGCTGTACATAAGAACATAATTGTAGTGAACATTGAGGGCACATATTAATATCAACTTGGAAACTCATGACACATGGCATTACATATGAAACATGGACATCAAGGATATACAATGATATCGATCAACAATACATAACAGTATGAAAGGAATGAACCGCTCCCATAGATACAAAAATACACACACATAAATCCCTAAAATGGCACAGTGCAGATATAGTAACATGCGATAAAAAGTTGAAATTCATATGTGCTTGTCAATCAGTGGATGGATCGTTGGGGTGACGTAAAAGTGCGTTGATATCCTAAAATTGCCCGACGCGTTTCGTGTTTGCAAACTCATCAGGGGCGGATGCACCCAAATCTAAAAAGATTGAGATATGTTAAAATCTAAGTGGCACTGAGCATAATATGAGGAGAGCATGTATATAAAATCCAAGGGTTACATACCACAGGTGAATAGTGTGGATGGTAGGGGTAAGTGTGGTTTTGGACCAGAGTCAGCCAGAGGGTGTCAGTCCCGGAAGTTGAGGATAATACGCCAAGTGCAACTCGAGTATATACGGTGTGTGCATTCTGCATTCTGCTAATAATTCAATAAGAAGTTTGGATGTTTGGATGTCGATTATATGTAAACAAGGCAGACCGCCGTTCTGTCAGAGAGAGATCTTGTGTTCCTGCTAATCAAGAACACAGATGTCTCTATTCCTCCAGTTAAAACCATCCTCCACACAGTTCGAAATCACTCCCTAGGAGCACACTTAACCCTTTGATCACCCCTAAAGTTAACCCCAGCCCTGACAGTGTCATTTATACTGATAAGGTTCCCTTTGTCCCTAGAGACAATGGTATAAACGACCACCCAGTCTGTATATTTTATCACCAGAGAAAAGTTCAATTTTTATCACTTGTCAGGATTTCTTAAATGTTGTCTGTGGAATGTGCACCTTCCTCCAGATCATTTCAGACAGGTGTTTGAAAAAAAAACTCCCCATAGGGATTGCACTCACCAGACTTCAGAAGATAGCGGGCCTCATACGAAAATCCAAAGAGGAAATCCAACCGAGAGCAGCCTTCTGTGGGCATCCTTTTAATAGAGATGTTCAGTTTTTCTCCAGGGGTAATAATATGGGGAGAGAGGAAAAACTCCACATAGTATAGTCCGGTTTTAAAAAGATTTATTTTTCTTCTTGTTAAAAAAATAAATATATATATATATATATATATATATATATATATATATATATATATATATATATATACACAGTGGGGCAAAAAAGTATTTAGTTATCCACCAATTAAGTTCTCCCACTTAAAAAGATGAGAGAGGCCTGTAATTGTCATCATAGGTATACCTCAACTATGAGAGACAAAATGTGGAAACAAACCCGGACAATCGCGTTGTCTGATTTGGAAAGAGTTTTTTTTGCAAATTATGGTGGAAAATAAGTATTTGGTCAATATCAAAAGTTCATCTCAATACTTTGTTATATATCCTTTGTTGGCAATGACAGAGGTCAAACGTTTTCTGTAAGTCTTCACAAGGTTGTCACACACTGTTGCTGGTATGTTGGCCCATTCCTCCATGCAGATCTCCTCTAGAGCAGTGATGTTTTGGGGCTGTCGCTGGGCAACACAGACTTTCAACTCCCTCCAAAGGTTTTCTATGGGGTTGAGATCTGGAGACTGGCTAGGCCACTCCAGGACCTTGAAATGCTTCTTACGAAGCCACTCCTTCATTTCCCGGGCGGTGTGTTTGGGGTCATTGTCATGCTGAAAGATCAAAGCCACGTTTCATCTTCAATGCCCTTGCTGATGGGAGGAGGTTTGCACTCAAAATCTCACGATACATGGCCCCATTCATTCTTTCATGTACACGGATCAGTCGTCCTGTTCCCTTTGCAGAGAAATAGCCCCAAAGCATGATGTTGCCACCCCCATGCTTCACAGTAGGTATGTGTTCTTTGGTTGCAACTCAGCATTCTCTCTCCTCCAAACACGACAAATTGTGTTTCTACCAAACAGTTCTACTTTGGTTTCATCTGACCATATGACATTCTCCCAATCCTCTTCTGGATCATCCAAATGCTTTCTAGCAAACCTCAGATGGGCCCGGACATGTACTGGCTTAAGCAGGGGGACACGTCTGGCACTGCAGGATCTGAGCCCCTGGCGGCGTAGTGTGTTACTGATGGTAGCCTTTGTTACGTTGGTCCCAGCTCTCTGCAGGCCATTCACTAGGTCCCCCCGTGTGGTTCTGGGATTTTTGCTCACCGTTCTTGTGATCATTTTGACCCCACGGGGTGAGATCTTGCGTAGAGCCCCAGATCAGGGGAGATTAACAGTGGTCTTGAATGTCTTCCATTTTCTAATTATTGCTCCCACAGTTGATTTCTTCACACCAAGCTGCTTGCCTATTGCAGATTCAGTCTTCCCAGCCTGGTGTAGGTCTACAATTTTGTTTCTGGTGTCCTTCAACAGCTCTTTGGTCTTCACCATAGTGGAGTTTGGAGTGTTACTGTTTGAGGTTGTGGACAGGTGTCTTTTATACTGATAACAAGTTCAAACAGGTGCCATTAATACAGGTAATGAGTGGAGGACAGAGGAGCCTCTTAAAGAAGAAGATACAGGTCTGTGAGTGCCAGAAATCTTGCTTGTTTGTAGGTGACCAAATACTTATTTTCCACCATAATTTGCAAAAAAAAATATTTCCAAATCAGACAATGTGATTGTCTGGATTTGTTTCCACATTTTGTCTCTCATAGTTGAGGTATACCTATGATGACAATTACAGGCCTCTCTCATCTTTTTAAGTGGGAGAACTTGCACAATTGGTGGCTGACTAAATACTTTTTTGCCCCACTGTGTGTATATATATATATATATATATATATATATATATATATATATATCTCTAAGTTCAGCTTATTTCAGTGTAAACAGACAATCTCATATGTCTAAAGCCTGTGACAGCGTGGGTTCCATTTGATCCAGAAACTTGATGTTTGAATAACTGAGATCAATTGTTTCCAAAGAGTGGATTGTTTGTCCCGCTGTGTATAAACTCAGCTTACCGCACAGCAGTTCGCCGGATGACTTCCTGTTTCTCTGACTGGTTACTTGGAACGCACAGCATCACTCATCACTTCTGGTTGCTGTAGGATCACGGGCTGATGCGTTTCGTCATCACGACTTTGTCAAAGGGCGTGGTCTTACAGCGCTGCTTGACCGGTTTTATTATGCAGCCAATTACGGCTGTATTCCACAGTCTTCCACAGTTGTGCAGTTGCGTTTCACCCTCATGAATTGGCCTTTCGGCACATTCTTTAGTCACAATGGATGGTGGCCACTGAACATCTCTATTAAAAGGACGCCCACAGAAGGCTTCTCTCGGTTGGATTTCCTCTATGGATTTTCGTATGAGGCCCGCTATCTTCTGAAGTCTGGTGAGTGCAATCCCTATGGGGAGTTTTTTTCAAACACCTGTCTGAAATGATCTGGAGGAAGGTGCACATTCCGCAGACAACATTTAAGAAATCCTGACAAGTGATAAAAATTGAACTTTGTAACACTGAGATGAAAAAAATCTCCCTACATAAGTTTTACATCCATATATGCTGTCTTCACATTTATATACCATTTAGAAAGTTCAGATCGTGTTAAGACATTAAGACATTTTCTCTTCCTGTTTAGCACAGAGTGTGATGTCTGGGCATACAGCCAAGATAGCTAAAATTGCCGATTGGAGGAAAGGCACACCATAGGCAGAGACTCTCAGAGGTGTTTTGTAACAGGGCCAGCTCCCTGCTAATCTATTTATATCAACCTCCCCGGACAGAAATGTCAGGCTGCTTTTATCTGATGTGTCCGAGAATTTGTCAGGAGTTATCTGTCTGATAACAGAGGGACTGTTCAGGAGAGAGCTACGGGACTTAGCTCTTTGAAGAGAGATAACAAAATACTGCAGCTATATGTGCCCAGCTCAAATTTTATGAATAGGGTTTACATCCACTTTAATTTGCAGGGATTTCCTCTCACTTCCTGATTGGCTATGGGACAGGAAGTGAAGGAAAATCCTCTTAGCTTATTATACATGCAGGCTTCTGCTACACACAACCATTTTGTTTATTGTTCTTTTACACTACTAAGTCCTACAAATGTCTGCAGACAATAAAAAAAAAATGCCCTACCTAATCCTAAAGTGAAAGTATGTCTACAGGCCCTTCCTGACACCTGCGGAACAAGCCTGGCAAATAATTTTTGGTAAACAAAGAGATCAGTCAGAAAGGATTCCAAGATTGAATAAAAATATCCAGAAAGAAGCCACATTTAATTTACTTTATAATTACTGAAAGCTCAACTGACTGTGGCCTGCTGGAATTTACAACAACTCTATACACTGTCATCCTAAACCCTAAGCATTTGGGTTCTTTACTAAATCCAACAGTGCTACGTGGCTTTGTCAAGTGTGTCAGCAATGGTGAACAGTGACGTGTGTACCAAAAATTTGCCTTAATCTTCTCCTTGATTCTCTGGGAAACTAGATAAATTACTGTTAAAAAGGACATGTTTTTTATAGTTCCCATTTGGCATAGGTACGGTTAGACTCATTCTTACACAGGGCCAAACAATGGGTTGTTGTGCATTGCTATATTTAACAAAAGGCCATGAATAGTAGAATAAAAAAAAAACAGGCATAGTAACACCTGTATTAACAGCCACATGTCTTCTGACAACTAACAAAGAGAAATGCTTGAAGGAATTAAAGAATCTTTCACACTCCAGGCATTGGCAGATCCTCTTTCAAAACATATGGAGTTAACATGTAAAAGGAGCACAATCCTAGATTTAAAGTGAGTCAAAAGAGGCAGGACTTCTGGCCTATGAAATTAATACACACATTTTTTTTTAAACGTTTTGGCTAGGACATTTTATATATTTTTTTTCAAACAAAGCACACCTCAAAGCAAGTAAATTAGCAGTATAGCCAGTGTTTATCTGGCGCTCCAAATGGAGTAATCCTGAAGCCTTGTATACACAACCGGTTGGCATTGGTCTTTACTAAGGAAAATACACTTGGCACTACAAGTGCACTTTGAAAAACTAGGAGACAGCTAAAATAAAAATAAACAATAAATCTAAAATTAAAGTTCAGCATTTTTTTTCTTATTTTTTTTTGGTTAATACTAAAAATGATTAAACATTGGCTGGCATTGGAATGGCCCCCCTACCCATGAAATAGTCAACATAGTTTTGGCAGACTGCACGGCATGTTCTAGGCCCGGCAGGGCATTGTCTGCTGCAAGTCTGGCCTCGGGCCCAATTGTGGCCATATAAGTTGGCGATTGCTTTTGCAAAAAAATAGGATTTTTATAACAGCTTACCTGTAAAATCCTTTTCTTGGAGTACACCACGGGACACAGAGCTAGTCATTACATAATGGGTTAAGGGTCACCAGCGGTGATTGGACACTGGCACAACCAATGGAAGACAGTTCCCCTCCATATAACCCCTCCCATCAGGGAAGTACCTCAGTTTTGTAGCAAAGCAGTAAGGTTCCCATAAGAAGGGTGGGACCTCTGTGTCCCGTGGTGTACTCCAAGAAAAGGATTTTACAGGTAAGCTGTTATAAAAATCCTATTTTCTTTATCGTACACCACGGGACACAGAGCTAGTCATTACATAATGGGACGTCCCAGAGCAATGCTCATATGAAGGGGGGGAGACACAGATCAAACCGACCGCTTGCGGACCAGAAGCCCTATACTGCTGCCTGCAGCACACTTCGCCCGAAGGCGGAATCCTCATGTCCTTTCACATCTATTTGATAGAATTTGGAAAATGTATGGACTGAGGACCAAGTTGCAGCCTTACAGATCTGAGCCATCGAAGCCTGGTGGTGCACTGCCCATGAAGCACTTATCGCCCTGGTAGAGTGCGCCTTAACAGGAAAAGGAGGAGTCCTGTTCTTTAAACCATAAGCTTGAACAATTACTTGTCTAATCCACCTGGAAATGGTGGATTTTGATACCGCTTGGCCCTTCTTGGGACCATCTGGTAAAATAAACAAAACATCTGTTTTACGTATCTGAGCGGTTGCTTGCAGATACACCCTTACCGCTCTTACTAGATCTAGAGAGTGTAATAATTTTTCCCCCGCCGTCCGCGGGTTTGGAAAAAAGGAAGGCAGAACAATGTCTTGATTCAAGTGAAAAGCCGACACCACCTTAGGCAGAAAAGCCGGATGGGGTCGTAGTACGATCTTGTCCTTGTGACAAATTAGATAAGGCTCTTTACAAGAAAGAGCTGCTAGCTCTGATACTCTCCTAGCAGAAGCTATAGCAATCAGAAAGGCCAATTTCCTACTTAATATAATTAAAGGAATATGGCGAATAGGTTCAAAAGGTTGCTTTTGCAACACTGACAATACCAAATTCAAATCCCATGGACACAAGGGAGACCTGACTGGAGGATTTATCCTCAGTACCCCCTGAATGAATGTCCGAACTAGGGAGTGAGATGCCAATGGTCTCTGAAAGAAGACTGATAGAGCCGATATTTGCCCTTTGATGGTGCTAAGGGCTAATTTCATATCCACTCCTAACTGGCAAAAAGCAAGAATCCTACTTATTTCATATTTCAGAGGATTCCAACTTCTGGATTCACACCAGGAAACGTATGCTTTCCAGAGTCTATGATAGATGAGTCTGGAGGCTGGCTTTCTAGCATTAATGAGCGTAGAAAGAACCAGGCCAGAGACCCCTCTCTTTTTCAAAATGTGGGTCTCAGCAGCCAGGCCGTCAAATTTAGCCTTTGTAAGGAAGGGTGGAATACTGGACCCTGTGACAACAGGTCGTGTCGAAGTGGAAGCTTCCAGGGCCTTCCTATCGCCATTTTTACGATCTCGGCATACCAAGGCCTCCTGGGCCAGTTTGGGGCCACTAGGATTACTGGTATTCCCTCCTCCTTGATCCTGCGAAGCAGTCTTTGTAGAAGAGGGATCGGAGGGAATGCATAGATCAGTGAGAACTGATTCCATGTAGTTATTAGAGCGTCTGTCCCGTAGGCTAGAGGATCTCTCGTTCTGGACACAAAGTTGTCCAATTTCTTGTTGAACCTGGAAGCTAGCAGGTCTACATCTGGGTTTCCCCATCTCAGACATATGGCCTGAAAGATCTCTGGGTGAAGAGACCACTCTCCTGGTAGCAGCTGCTGACGACTCAGGTAGTCTGCTTGCCAGTTTCCTATCCCTGGAATGAAGATTGCAGAGATGCAAGGTACATGCTCTTCTGCCCATGCCAAGATCCGGTTCACCTCTCTTTGGGCTGCCCGACTGTGGGTGCCTCCTTGGTGATTGATGTAAGCTACTGCCGTAGCATTGTCAGATTGAACCCGAACTGGGTAGCCCTGTAACCTGTATGTCCAGGTTTTGAGGGCTAGATATACCGCCCGGATCTCTAGCACATTGATGGGCAGGATCCCCTGAGTCTTGGCCCAGGTTCCCTGGGTAGAAGCCTCCTCGAATACTGCACCCCAGCCCGATAGGCTGGCATCCGTAGATACCACCTTCCAGGCCACTGGGAGGAAGGACTTTCCCTTCCGTAAATTCCTGGCTTCTAGCCACCAATTGAAGCTGTGGCGTACTTGTGAGGACAGGCGCATGGGTATATCCAGAGCTTGGCTCTTCCTGTTCCAGGAGGCTAAAATATTGCCTTGAAGTAGTCTCGAATGAAACTGGGCGTAAGGGACCGCCTCGAAGGAGGCTACCATCTTTCCCAATAGTCTCATGCAAAGGCGAATAGACGGCCTCTTGTTTGCTTTGACCTTGTGGATCAGGTCTTTCAGAGACTGTATCTTTGGCTCTGGCAGGTATACCCTGTTTTGGGCTGTATCTATGATCATGCCCAGGTACACTATCCTTCTTTGGGCCTGGAGAGAGGATTTTTGTAAGTTTATAATCCATCCTAAATGCTCCAGGTATCCTACTGTAGTGTCTACAGCGTGATCCAATCCCTCCTTTGACTGATCTATTAATAGTAGATCGTCTAGATAGGCTGTTACCGCAATGCCCCGTGTTCTTAGGTTTGCTAACAGAGGAGCTAGCACCTTTGTGAATACTCTGGGCGCGGTGGCTACACCAAATGGCAGGGCCACAAATTGAAAGTGGCGATCTTCTACCGCAAACCTTAGGAATCTTTGGTGAGCGGGGAGGATTGGTATGTGTAGATATGCGTCTTTGATATCTATGGACGCAATGAATTCTCCGCCTTTTAAAGTAGCGACCACGGATCGAATCGTTTCCATTCGAAAATGGCGAACGTTCAGAAACTGGTTTAGATTTTTTAGATCCAGGATGGGTCTGACTTCTCCGTTCGGTTTTGGAATCACAAAGAGGTTTGAGTAAAAACCTGAACCTTGCTCCTTTTGGGGTACCTCTGTAACCACACCTTGAGCTATTAAGTGATTCACACCTTTGAAGAAGGATCCTCTTTTTTGTGGATCCTTGGAGAGTCTTGAACTTCGGAATTGAGAAGATGGGATCTCTCGAAATTCCAGTCTGTACCCTGAGGATATTGTGGATACCACCCATTTGTCCTGGGTTTCTGTCCGCCAAGTCGCTGAGAACTGACGAAGCCTTCCCCCCACTCGGCCGAGCGGGGGCGCCCCTTTAATGAGAGGTTTTGGGGGCTTGCTTATTAGCTCTTGAACCCCACGGCTTCTTGTTCTTCTGAGCCTGTTCTTTGGCTTTTTTGGGCGGCTGAAAAGGCCGTCGCCACTGGCTGGAGTCAGATTTCCCGGGAGCTGGGGAGAGAGTGTGTTTAAAACAAGGTCTCTTGTTTTTCTTTCTCTCAGGTAAAAGTGTCGTTTTACCACTTGATATCTTTTGGATATATCTTTCTAAATCTTCCCCAAAAAGGCGTTCGCCATGGAACGGGAAACTTGCCAACAACTTTTTGCATGGGGCTTCCGCTGACCAATGCTTAAGCCAAAGTACTCTGCGCATCTGTACCAGCTGGAGTGTAAGGCGTGATGCCTGTATGATAGAATCTCTCATGGCATCCACTGTGAAGCATAAGGCTTTAGGCAAATTCTCCCAATTTTTAGCCTGCTCTGAAGGCAGCTCCTTCAGCCCCTGCTTTACCTGTTGGCTGACGACCTGACACATACCGACTGCTGCTACTGCAGGTTGGGTAATTGAGCCGGCCAAAAGGAAGGAGGATTTCAGTAAGGATTCCAACTTCTTCTCAGAAGGATCTTTAAACACTTGTACATTATCCACTGGACATGTCAGGTTTTTATTTACACAAGAAATAGCCGCATCTACCGTAGGCAGGCTCCATTTCTTGAAAAAATTTTCCTCCATAGGATAAAGAATGTTAAACTTTTTTGGAGGTGAAAAACGCTTATCTGGATGTTGCCAGTCTGCGTACAATAGATCCTCTAGTAACGGATGAACCGGGAAGGAGCATGCACCTTGCAGGGATCTTAATGATCCTAGGGAGGAGACAGGTGATTCTGTTACCTCCAAAGAGGGTAACCTAAATGCAGCTCGCACGGCTCCTGCATAGCATTGCACCTGTGACTTTAAAATCTGGGATACCGAAAAAGGCTCATCCGATATCCCTGATCCGTCTGACTCCTCATCCTCTGCTGATGTAGCCTCCTCCTCATCCTCCTCCTCCTCAGGTACTTCTGAAGGGAGGTCCAATACTGGAGGAGATCTGCTTCGCTTATTGTCCTTTTTAGAGGATTTAGCGATTAAAGTAGAAATTTTCTCCTCCAGATTATTTAGGGCAGCTGATAAAGTGTCCTCAGTGACATATGCAGGCCCAGGCTTCACTGGGGAAGCCGCCATACCTGACAGAGGTAATGGCTCATCCTGTACAGGTGCTTTTGGCAACACAGGAGAGGAAGGTACCGAGTCAGCACAGCTAGAGCCCCCTGTCTCAGGCGGCGGTGCTCTTTTATCTCTTTTTGTCCGCATTACTTCCCCTGGAAGGCTACTGTTTAGACAAAATACAAGGTACCTAAATGCATATACTACCGTGTTCAGTTTAGCAAATACATTAAGTATGCAACTTTTAACACATAACTATGCATAACATGGATGTCTTCTAGGAAGTACCCAATCCAACCACATGGAGTCTTACGTCCCTGTATAGCTGCTGTGTTTCTCTGCCAGGAACAAGAGAACTAACGAGCTTGCTTGCTGCTGCAGTGCTTTTTACACTGACAGTCTTTTAAATTTGGCGCCGTTTCTGTGCCTGCGCGCGCCACGTGCCCGCGCACGCCTCGGCCCCCCCCCTCCGATAAAGCGCGCTCCCGCGCGCTGCGCGCGGCCTTTAGCGCTATGGTGGTGGCCATAGTGAGAGAGGACTCTCATCAGCCCCTGTCCCCACTTACCTGCATCTGCAGGTGTCTGTATCGGCCACCGGAAGGAGGAGCGGGGTGCTCAAGCAAGCTCAGCAGCGGAGGTGACGAGCAGTGTACTTCGCCGAAGCCGACACTGAACAGAGTGAGGTGAGTATATTCAGCTCTTTACTCCCCCCAGTGGTGGAAAAAAAGAAGACATCCACTTTTTGAAAAAGGTCCCAACCTAGTTATGGACCTTCTAATCTCACCTTATCCACGCCGCAGGTTTTTCTGCTGAAAGTTTTCAGACAGATACCAAACTTCACCCTTCACGGTGGGCTATGTGTGCCAACCTTCAGGGATATGGGTTCCTATTTAAAGGATACCTCTCCCCTGGGCCTTGTACAAGACTCTTACCAGGACTTTATAGCGAAATAGCGAAAGTGCTGGATCTTAGAGCCCAGTCCTCCGAAGAGAGACATTACAGGCGACGCCTCATGGATGAGGCCCGGATCCCATCCAGATTCAGCTCATTTGTAGGCGTCTTGGATGGATCCGAAAGCATAGCTCTTTTACCCCCAGAGGGTCTCTTTGGTAGAGCTTTCCTTTAGCACCTCCTAACGCGTCCAACACCTTTCGACACTGGCGAAAAAACTGAGGTACTTCCCTGATGGGAGGGGTTATATGGAGGGGAACTGTCTTCCATTGGTTGTGCCAGTGTCCAATCACCGCTGGTGACCCTTAACCCATTATGTAATGACTAGCTCTGTGTCCCGTGGTGTACGATAAAGAAATTGGAGAACACAGCAACAAAAGACAATATAGTTGAGTTTGTACTCCGCCCTGTGAATTGATGTTAAATATAAGCGGAACCGGCTGTCCATTATCCCGAAGGCATTCTCAACAACTCTTCGGGCGCTGGCCAGCCGGTAGTTGAACACCCTCCTCTCCGGGGTGAGGGTCCTCTGGGGGAAAAGCCTCATTAGATGCGGTCCCAGACCAAAGGCTTCATCAGCCAAAAAAAACAAAGGGGAGTCCTTCAACATTCCCTGCATCCGGTGGCAATGCAAGGTCATCACACTGGAGACGAAGAGCAAACTCCGTCTGGGCAAAGGCTCCCCCATCCGACATACGGCCATTCTTCCCCACATCCACAAAGAGGAATTCATACTGTGCTGACACCACCGCCATCAGCACAATGCTATGAAACCCCTTGTAGTTGTAGAAAAAGGAGCCCGAACAGGGTGATGACACGATGCGGACGTGCTTCCCATCAATGGCTCCACCGCAGTTGGAGAAGTCCCACCGTGTGGCAAACTCCAATGCCACAGTCTGCCATTCCTGTGGTGTGGAAGGAAGCTGTGGAATCAAACAAGATACAAAAATATTAGTACTTTTGCAAACAACATTGCAAGCAGATTATACAAAAACATTCTTGGCCAACATCAGTATAACATTTATTTTAAGGATTATTTAAAATAAATTAAAAATATAAGGCACAATTATCACATTCCTCACCCCCCTCTGATGGCCCATTGTTTTTATTTGGGGGGGGCTAGATGAGTTTGGGACGCCCCCAAAAAAATTAGTTTGAAAAATGTATACTTTAGATACCATTTGAGGGGCGGGGGGAAAGGAGCACTACGATGGAGCTGACAAAATACATTGTTAACAGACTAGGCTAGGTGTGTTTGGGCCCAGGATAGCATGCTGGAGAGGCAAGTGAAGGAAAATATGCATGTAGGCCAAAAAAGGGGCCTTAAAAACTTACAGCATGCATGGGGACAAAGGGGGAAGGATGAAAAAAATACAATACATTAACATCATATTCTATGTATTTAATGTATGATAAAGGAGAAAACTTACCCTCATATAGTCCTCCTGCAGGACTTGGATGATGCCAGAACAGGTGTCTGGGATTATGAGGCCTGGGGGGAGATGCCTGTTGTGAACTTCAGGTCCTTCAAGCTTCTCCCAGTCGCCAGGTAGCGCAACGTGGCGATGAGCCTCTGCTCAGCAGTGATGCCCTCCCACATAACGGTGTCCTGCCTGGTGATATAGAGGGACACCAAAGCCAACAGATGCTGAAAAACAGGGTCAGACATCCTAAGAAAATTCCTGTAGTCATCAGGATTATTCTCCTGGATCTCCCGCAGCAGAGACATGTGAGAGAATTGGTCCCGCTGGAGCAACCAATTCTTGGTCCATGAACTCCTCCTCACCCTGTTCATGGACTCGTCTTGGTCCAAGACAAGAAGACCAACAGAAACACAGACGATGCACAACACGATCTCTATGACGAGAACGTATCCGCAACATGGCAAGAAAACGGTCGTCTGATCAGAACGAACTAAACAGAACGCACTGAAAAACAGCAAGGCCTATGAAGAATGACCTGAAAATCAGAAACGAGTGGACAAGAACGCCCTGAAAGACAAGATACGAACCCACAAGCACAAACTGAACTGCAGAAATCGATCTGAAAGCACGAAGTCTGAAAAGCGCGAATCTTCTCTTACCAAACTTTTACTAACACACGGTAACACGAGATTAGCAAAAGCAGCCCAAGGGGTGGCGCCATGAGAATGGAACTTCCCCTTTATACTGCCGTCGTACGTGTTGTACGTCACCGCACTTTAGACCGATGAGATTTTGGATTGACAGTGTGTATGCAAGGAAAGCTTGACAAGAATCTGGTAAAGCTTGACAAGAAACCCGTCGAGAAAAACAACGTTTTTTTTTGCGCCGAGATTCTCGGCCGTGTGTACTAGGCTTGAGGGGTATAGTCTGTGGCTGTAATAGCTGGATGGTGATGTATGCATAGGTTGGGTGGTTGGAAAAGAAAGGGGTATTAAGGGTTAAAAAGGAAGGCAGCCATCCTTCAGAGTGTGTCCAGAACTCTGCAAGACATGCAAGGAAAAAACAGGGAGAGAGGCGCTGACCTGAGTGTAGTATTAAAATGATAACTTTAATAGGATAATATTAAAAACACTTACAAGATGATAAAAGATGCATGCTCGTCAAAGTAAAGCGCAGTCCTGGCATTCCACATGGCTCTGTGGGTCCCACTGCTGTTCCGGATAGCTGGAAAGGATTGAGCACAGAGGATTGAGAACTGGAGAGGATAGCTGGAAAGGATTGAGCACGGAGCTGGCTGTCAATAGAAGGAGCAGCCAGCTCCGAGCACGTAGCCTTTTACCACTGCAGCCCTGCCTTGGTCCAATCAGACGCCGGTGACATCACTTCCTGTTCCACGGTCCATGCCGGTCAGTGTGGAGCTTCCTGGTTCCTTGCTCCTGGAGAAACACCGTGATTCATTCCAGCCAGCTGCTCAATCCTTTCCAGAACAGCGGTGGAACCCACAGAGCCATGTGGAATGCCAGAGGACTGCACTTTACTTTGACGAGCATGCATCTTCTATCATCTTGTAAGTGTTTTTAATCTTATCCTATTAAAGTCATCATTTTAATACTAAACTCAGGTTGGTGCCTCCTGCTCCCTGTTTTTTCCAAAGCAAGTAAATAAACGTGACCATTTGAAACTAAAAGAAACAAGCAAAGACATCTCACCATCTTAACCTTCTGTTTATTTTTGTTTTAAACCAGTTGGGCAGCTAATGAATTATAGAAAGGTCATAAATCTGATGCAACTGAAATATTTTAAATCCATTTTTTAAGCAGCAAATTCTGTAATGTTTGCTGCCAAGAAGTATTTCAGGTCTATAAATAAAAGAATCACAAACAATTATTTTACACAAAACATTGATTATTTGAATATGGGTGTCAGGAAGGCTATGCCATTTTGGAGAATGGTGCATCAGTATAAGCACAGGTGCAGGCTGGGCGGCTCATAGCCACACATCAGGGGTTGCTATTGGGAGCGCACACGCACACAGGTATGCCTGTGTCCATGTACGCAAAGTCGTGAGTGTATGTCTGTTGCTAATGTTGGTGCCAAACAGGTTATTTAAACTGGTAAGCTGCACATAGCCAGTGCTGTCTTGTTTACAGCATTACCCTGTGACTTTAGGCCCGAATACCTGATACAGACCTGACTTGCTATAATCTTCTCCTGCTAACCAGCTGTACTGACCTCAACCTGGGCTACACCTCTGCCTGCCCTTTTTTTCCTGACCTGCTCATGCGTCACCAACTCCAGTCTGGGCCTCAACCTCACTTTTGTTGACATGATTATATCAATCTGCCTACCAGTTGCTGACCTGACCTGCCTGACTTCACACCAGTCCTGATGTCTAGTCTACATATCTGCCTGAGCTCCACATCGGACGCATCTGTCTGCCACCTGCTTGCTGAAATTGTGGTTGTCACTCCCAGCCATGGTGTTCCTGTTTGCCAGTGTGTTCAGTCTCCTATCCATCATCCTCTCAGGGAAAGTTACACACTGCGGTCAGTACCAGGTACATATTCCCTCCTATATCAGCATCCAGCAAACACTGCATGGATATTACAAATCTTTAGATATTATGGCTGTTTTAGTTTTCTGTCTTATGGATTTTTTTTTTTACTTTATTTTAATCAAGTGATCTGGCCAGTAAAAATCCTTCCTGTCCTAGGGTAACGCTATCTATAGAGAAGCAACAGAGACACCCTTGGACAGCAGCAGTGCCTGCAGAGGGTAGTAACAGATAGACTAGTAGATTTAGATGGCCGTTACATACTGTAAGAAGCCCTATTCCAGCTAACAATTTTTAAACATATTTTTACATATCTTACATCACAGGACACAGAAGAGCTAATAGCCATTACTAAGTGGGTTATGCTTTCAGCTTTAGGTGAATGGACACTGACAAGAAAAAAAGGCAGTAATCCCTGCCAAGGCATAACCCCCTTCCAGCTCAGCTAAGCCTCAGTTTTGTCTGAAGGTAATAAATGCTTCTCTGAATCTCTCTGATGATCTCCATTTTGGGACTTTGTCTCCTCATCTCCAGGTTTGTTCCTTACATCCCTATCTGGGGAGAGGTGAGCCCTATCTAGATTGGTCCCCAGTGTGGCCAACAGGCCAAAAGTGACTATACCCAGATCCCACATGCAAGAGCGGGGACAGTCTGTACTGTCTGCCATTTGGCACTGGATCCTGTGGGCATTGACCTAGGGCATACAGTGTACTCTGTGATACCGCTGACAGAGTGATATACAGGTCCAGGCAAGTGATTCTCTTGGAGGGGAGTCGGGTCCCTGAAGGCCCTGCAGGGTGTGCCCACTGTTATGGCTACTAGGCCCTGCAGTGTGGACTGGCAAGTTCCTCTATATTTATGGAGTTGTGGCAGCCCCCTCTTATAGTGTTCCCTCTGTATGTAGTGTTTTAAAACACAGGATGGCATCAGAAAATATATTTTCCTCTTATGGAATGCAATACAGAGTGTGGCAGTCCTAAAACGGGCTATTTTGTATTCCATTCACTTCCCTAGGGACTCCTTGCCCACACTTCTGTATCTGCCAGATATCTCAGCCATCCTACCTTCCACAACCACAAACTGACTTTTGTCCATTGGGGCACAGCAAGTACAGGGGTATGCATATTTTTGGGGGGTGCTGCCATCCAAATAAAAGCAGACGTCTCAGTTTCGTAAGAACTGGAACCCCAAGCCCTCTGGTCCTGAAAACAAATGCTCTGACCAGTGAAGTGACACCACCAATCACTCGGGTGCAGGGACACCTAAGGGCCCTTGCGGACACTTGGATTTAGGAAATCTAATAGGACTGGGTGTGCAGCGTGGTGTCCAGAAGATACAAACTTAAATTTTTCTAGTTTCTCCCTTCACACTATGTGCTCAAAAGTGCTTTCAGATCCACAAAATAGAGTGGTTTTGATTACAGCCCAGCAAAGATTACTGTCCTAAGGGGTCATTGCTCCGATGCCAGGAAAGGAGAACGTGATGATAATGGCTGCGTGAGAGGTCCAGGCAATCACGTTGTTCAGAAGTTCTAAGTTGTTTATGACATTTAGCAAGTTCTAAGAAGTTCTAAGATGTTTATGACATGTAACAATAGGAGACATATAGCAGCTGTGACAACCCCCCCCCCCCCCACCCCCTTTTTCAGAGCTAGCTATAATCCTATACTCATTTAACTTGGGTAAACAGTTTGTTAAAGGTCTGGACATGTCATAGGAACTTCAAAATAACAGAAACCATCCTGCTGACCATTTCTTAGCAGATAACTAATAACAGGCATTTTGTCAGAGATGTAAATATCTAATTAGGACCTTTACAGGAGGTCTGGCATGGAACACTGCACTCTGTCAGGGTTTGCTCATCATCTCCATGTCTGCTAACAATAAACATCTAGAAGGGTATCACTTTCCTCTGACGGAATTGGGATTGACCCATCGTAAAACTAACAAAATCTGCCATGCATGGTTTGCAGGGTAATCAAATCCATTAGAAGTAAATGGCGTGCAAAAAAATGTCTTACCCAGGATTAAGTAATTTCATAAAAGCAAGCAGATATCCTCTTCGATAACCCCCCCATCCTAAAAAGTTTAGCTGGAGTAATTAACGAATATACATGAAGAATCCAAACTGCAGTGTATTTCATAACTTCTGAGATAATAACAGTACCTGTCATGATAAGGACTTATTTACCCATATTAATTAGCAGCATTTTAAGCCCAAACACCACTATAATAGAAGGTACTGGAGGCAAACTGGATACACTACCTCATCTAGGTAAAATAAACATTCAATACCATTTATCTTTGGAATCATTTAAAAGGTAAACTCACGAGGGACAATAATATACTGTACAAGTTACCAGACTGCAATCTGTAGGTATTTAAATATATAAATACCAATAGAAAACAGTATCTGTGGGAGGGCAACAGCATGGTCATAAACCTGTGACATCCCATCGACCACTCCTCAGACCTCTTGATTAGGACCAGAAAAGGAGGGTCTGCACTTGAAGTCTACAGCTCACCTTTTACCATCAAAACAAGGAACATCTGCCAAGATTTGTAAAAGCCACTGATACATCTTGCTCATTGATTTGACTTTGTTGAACCAGGATTTTGTTAAGTTTTTTTCATTCTTAAACCCTTTTGTTTTCTTTTGCATAACTGTCTCTTCTTCATTTGTAAAACCCTTTTTCTGTAAAATATTATTGTTTGCACCGGTTTACTTAAGCACTTAAGGACCGCTCACTGCATATACTCTGTGGCACGGCTGCCCTATTGAGCGAAATGCTGTACCCGTACGTTGTATTGTGCATGAGTCAGTGTTGGCGCACGTGCTGTACAGCGAGGGAGCCGATGCACGGGTCTGGTGGCCTAGATGTCTGCCGATCACTCCAGTGTAAACAAAGCAGATCCCTGTTCTGACAGGAGAGATTAGTGAGATCTTCTGTTCCTAGTGATCAGGAACAGCGATCTCACTGTACTCCCATTCAGTCCACTCCCCCCACAGTTAGAAACGTCTCCCTAGGACACACTTAACCTCTTCCCTGCCAGTATCATTTATACAGTGATCAGTGGCGATTTTTTAGCTCTGATCACTGTAATAATGTCACTTGTCCCAAAAAAGTGGTCAGCCTTTTTTTGGTTATAGCGCAGACAATAAAAACCGCAGAGGTGATCAAATACCACCAAAGGACATCAAAAAAGGACATAATTTTTTTTTGGGAACAACGACCGTGCAATTGTCAGTTAAAGCGATGCAATGCCGTATCGTATGGTCATAAAGCGGGTAAATCCTTCCGATCCTTAAATGGTTAAAAGAACATTTTTTCCCCCTAAAATTATCTATGACACACTAACCTTGAACTTAAAGAACCCTGGTCTATTTGAAGAGCACTACTATATGGTAAACCTCTGGATATTCCAGTTTGTGGTGACAGCAGTGTATAATACAGGCATTATTGTATTGCTAATATTGTGAACATTTGAAATTTTGAACAGCCTTTTGACACGAGTTGGTAAGGGTGACCAGAAACTGACACCGCCTCTGTCACAGAGAGGCCTCACGGGTTTTACTCCAATCTGTTTCACAGTACCCAATCCAAACAGACATCCAGCCTATCCTACACCTCAAGGATCTCAACAAGTTCCTGAAAATGCAAAAATTCAAGATGGAGTCTTTGCAGTCATTGACGGCTTCTCTTCATCAGAGGGCCTTCACTGGCATCACTTAAGATCAAGAATACCTTCTTACACATCCCAATTTTCTGGCCTCACCAACGATTTATGAACTTGCAGTGGAGGACTGCCAATAATAATTTGTGATCTTATCCTCCAGCCTGTCCATGGCACCCAGGTTGTTACTATGATGTTGACTCTGGTTTGTTGAGAACCCAAGGAATTCTCACTGTGGGATACCTGAGCAATGTACTCCTATGAGTGCAATTGCATTGAAGACTGAAGCACAATGTCCAGATGATGGTACAAGCCCTGGAGAGGTTAGGCTGGGTGCTAAACCTTCAGAAGTCAGCTTTGGTTCTGATACAATGCCTGAAATACCTAAGTTTAATCCCGGACAATGTTCCAGGCAAGGATACTGCTTTCACAGGAGGAGTATAGATGTTTTGAAGCCCTTGTTGAGTCTCTAAAGGCTTTGGAAGGTTACCTTGATAAAGACATGCATGAGAGCGCAAGAGAAGATGGCATTTGCCTTCAAGGCAGTTCACTATGCACAGTTTCACTCCATAGCGCTGCAGCTCAATATACCGACAGTATGGGACAATGGTTGGGAGTCCTTGGATCAGCCAGTGCATTTGATTCCCAAGACCAGAGGAGCTCTGGAATAGTGGATATACATGCAGATACTGGATGCAGAGGAATCCTTCCAAAGAAGTGTAAGGTCTTGTCAGAGGAGCGGAAGTTGCTGATCAACATCCTGGAATGTCTGCAATTTAGTTGACCCTATAACACTGGCCTGCTTGACTCCAGGGTCTCCTCATAATGCAATGGCGTACATCAACCATCAAGGAGGTACAAGTCGTGCTGCTCAAGAAGAATCAAACTTAATCTTGTCTTGGGCAAAAGTTCATGTTTCATCCATCTCCCCTGTCCGCATTTCCAGTGTGGAAGACTGGCAGGCAGATTTTTCCACCCATTAAGAGCTGAATCCGAGGGGGAATGCGCCCTTCTGCCAAAGGGGTCTGCAGAGATTTGTCCGTGGTGAGGTGCTGGATGTGGATCTCTTGGCTTCCAGATTAAACAATAAACTGGACAAGTTTGTGTCCCGCACCAGGGAACCTTTGACCTTTGCAGTGGATGACACCGGGGGGATCAGTTTTCTCTGACCTATGCCTTCCCTCCACTCCAACTCCTTCCTTGCCTGTTACACAGTATAAAGGTTGAGGACATTCTGGTGATCTCAATCGCACTGGCCTGGCCAAGAACAACGTGGTATTGTCAGGAACCATGAATGAGACTTAGGCCTCGTACACACGGCCGAGATTCTCGTCGAAAAAACATGTTGTTTTTTTCGACGAGATTCTTGGACAAGAAACTTGTCCCGGCCGAGTGTACACACGCTCGATTCAAAGAACCCGCGGTTCTTTGAATGGAGCGTACGCGGTGACGTCATCGACTACGACGAGCATGCGCTCGTCACATTCGATGCCGTCGCCGCCATCTTGGTATACCCTACGTATGCCTAGGAAGCTACCGCGCATGCGTCGAATTCATTTCGAACATGCGCGGGCTTCCAGGAGGACAGGTAAGTGTACACACACTCACTTTTCTCGTCGAGAAACATGCCGACGAGAATCTCGATGAGAAAATAGAGAGCAGGATCTCTATTTTCTCGTCGAGATACTTGTCGCTTTTCTTGACGAGAAACCATACACACGAACGAATTTCTCGGCAAAAAATCTCTGCCAGCAAGTTTCTTGCTGGTTTTTGCCGAGAAACTCGTTCGTGTGTACGAGGCTTAAGACAGAAATGCAGTAAAAATCACACCTTTAATGCCGCGTACACACGACCGCTTTTCTCGACGAGAAAAACTGCATTTTTTTTTTCGCCGAGAAAAACGATCGTCTGTGGGCTTTATGTCGTTTTTCTCGTTCAGAAAAACGGCAGAAAAAACGACGAGAAAAATTAGAACATGTTCTAAATTTTCTCATCGTTTTTTCCATCATTTTTTTCCGCGGCAGTTTTCCCATAGGGAGACACTTCCGCGGAGCCCACAGACGGTCGTTTTTCTCGTCAAGAGAAAAAAATGACGGGAAAAACGACCGTGTGTAGGGAACCCTTGGAACCGAAGCGGTTCCCTTGTTTTTCCTGTCATTATTCACGGCGGTTTTTTAACCGCCGTGAATAATGATCGTGTGTACGCGGCATTATTGTAATGACAAAAATGGTACAGATCGGTAAACATAGTCAAAACATAAGCCAGGGATCGGAAGCCAAAGCAGGTATTAAGACAAGCCAGTAATCAGGAAACCAGAGATCAGTGTAGTCAGGAAGCAGAACAGGATCAGGAACCAGAAGGGATGTCAGCCAGGCAAAGTCTTTCACAGGAACACAGCAGAGAAACTCCAGATATTTTGACCAGGCGAAAGCAGAAAAGGAATGAACAAGGCAGTCTCTGAACAGGACGTTCTGCGACAGAGCTCCTGCCATCCTTGTGCAGAATCACAAGCATCCACCCTCCAGCGAGTTGATCCTGCTCCCCACACGACACCCAACGCTAGCCAGACCACCAGTCCGCCGCCTGAAGGTAATATTCTCAGTGTCTGGGGCTGTCTGGAGGACAGGCCGCGGCTCCGGCCTAACTCCCGGAGCGGCGGCCATCTTGCTACACCCGGCCGCGGCTCCGGCCCTCAATCCTGGTTTCTTAGACCCCCCTGGAGCCGGCTCTTCCTCCTCACAACAACCGGAGACCACCCTCCATCCGGGGCTCCCATCTATACCCCTGCACGGAGGCCTGCAAGCAAAAAACGGCTCCGACCCTGTGATCGGCAGCCATCTTGCTATAACCGGCCGCGGCTCCAGCGCTTAATTCTGGCCTACCAGACCCCCCGTGGCTCGGCTTTTCTCCCACACAGCATCCGGAGCCCACCCTCCATCAGGGGCTCGCATCTACCCCCCCCCCCCACAGCGACCGGCAGGAGGAAAAACGGCTCCGGCCCTGTGAACGGAGGCCATCTTGCTTCACCCGGCGGCCACCTTGCTCACCATTCTGCCCCCCCTGAGACTGGTAAACCGCCCCTGGAAGCTGGAGCACTCTGGCCGCCCGGGTTGTGACCCCCAGGGATGAATAGCTTGACTTTACTCCCTGACTGATGATAAAATCACAACCCGGGAGGCGTGGCTTAGCAATGGCCGAGTAAAGACGGGCACTGACACAGCTCCCGGCCTAACCCGATACACTATGGCCATTACCGGCCATTTAACTCATGTGGGCACGGCATGAACACCCCAAATCAATACAGGACACGCTCGACCTCAAGAGGGACCAGATCCCAGAACTCGCAGACCAGTATCCATAACTTTTTCGGAGGTACACCGAGGCAAGCAACAGGCGCCATAGAAGCCACTCCACGGGGGCCACACATGGAACGGAACCCAGGCCTACCCCAAAGCAATCCGCCAACACCACCGGAGGACCCGGACTACCTTGCAGAGACACCGGCAGCATTCCGTACAGAGATGTCGGACACATCGCAAGGCCGATTAGACGACAACCTCCGCGCCATGCTGCGGGCCCTCCCCACCAGAGCCGACATCGAGGCCTTACCGACAAGGGCCGACATAGAAACGCTGATCCTAAGGATAGAGGAGGCGCACAGCAGGGACATCCAGGAGGTGAAAGCAGAGCTGCATACAGTGTCGGACCGTGTGACATCTGGAGAGTCACGGGTGTCGGCACTGGAGACACGCATACAGGCCCTGGAGCAGGCACAGGTATCACACACGATGGACTCCCAAGACATGCAATTACACCTGGAGGAAATGGAAGACCGCAGCCGCCGCAACAACCTGCGGCTGCGGGGGATACCTGAAGCCACGGGCCCGGAAGACCTGGCGGAGACAGTGACCGCAATATTCCACAGACTGCTGGAGACCCCCCCGCCGACGCTTGAAATCAACAGGGTGCACCGCACACTGGGTCCCAGATCCACCGACCCAGCCAGGCCACGCGATGTACTATGCCGCCTCCACCGCTTTACAATTAAAGAAAACATACTACGGAAGGCCTGGGAAGCAGGCGATATCGACTTTGATGGGGCCAATATCCAGATCTTACCGGACTTATCCAGGGCAACCCTACAGCGCCGGGCCATGTTAAAGCCAGTATTGGAATCGACGAGAAGACGGAGGATACACCTACTGCTGGGGATACCCCCTGGCGGTAATCTTCCGAACGGCGCAGACCTCCTTCACCCTGAGAACGCCTGCAGACCTGCCGGGATTCTTCTCCTTTATAGGCACAGAACCAGTCCAGGTCCCCAATTGGCTAATGAGGCTACCGAAGGCACCGGGTCGTGCAGGTCCAGCAACGGGCAGATACAACCAACCACCGCGTTCGCAGAGGAACCGAGGCCGATCCCGCTCCAGCGCCGCCGCCGTAGTCGATGGTACACGTGAGTCCTGATTACTGCAGAGCTGCCTATACCTGTACCCATTGTTTGTAACGCATAGGCCATCGAACTTACCTTGATGCTGCCCCTCGTTTTCTGCCCCCTCACCCCCCCCGCTTGCTGCGGAGGACCCACCGGGGGTCCGGTTTTATGCCCAGGCCGCCCCCACGCCTCAGAGTTTGAATGGGGAGAATGGTCCGCCATGGTGCAACGATGCACACCTACCCCCCTTTTCCCCAACACTTTGCATACTACAAACCGAGACTCCCACTAAGAGAGATGCCTTTCACACCGCAGACCCCCCCAGAACTGAACACAAGGGTTACTCTGGGGTTCATTATAACCCCCCCGGAGTTTTTGTCTTTTGTCCTTTTTTGCCCTTTTGTTGTCTGGAGGGGTTGCGTCACAAAGGGAGAGAAGGACAATACGTCCCCCGCACCCTCCCCCAGGGACACATGCAGGAGATCATATTCTTGCAGCACTATCCCAGGTGGACTACCGAACCCCAATCTACCTGATCACCAAACCGGAGCACCACCCCTACAGGCATCATCCTTTGCTCCACAAGCTGAGAACTACACATGTACTTACCTGGCTCCCCTGTCATGTCAGCTGGGTCATAGCCACCTACCCAGAAAGGAGCTAACAGATGACAGGTGCCAAGATACTTTTTAGGTAGCAAGACCCACGCCCACAGATGTGGCTCGTGGGGGATCACGGGGGAGCAGAACATATACTGGGTGGTTGCTTGGGGAGGAATGGGGTTTGGACCCCATCAGAGGGCAAGATGCATCCTTGGAGGGTTATTTGGGGGTGGGAGAGGTGCGGTGCCAGATGGAAAGGGGAGACATAAATGGGGGGGGGGGGAATAATGAAACCGCGCCAAATTGCTCAGGACCATAAATTGTGGGGAATTTCTCTGGCGCGTGTTGGGGGGGGTTGGATTATGTGGGGGAATAATTAGTTGACAGATGTAACCTATGCATTTAAGCTAATGTTGTTTCGTTGATACCGTCTTTCTGGTTAAAGTTTTCTTTTTGATAACTAGAAAATGAGTAAGTATTGAATTTACATGTCCTTGTGTTATATTATATATTATAGCCTGAAATGTACAAACCACTCTACGATACACCATTGAGCACGTATGCCCACACATTCTTATACAAGCAGAGGCCGGGTGGTCGGGGAGGGACCGGGAGACTCGCAGGGACCCTTGCTGATCTCACCCCCACATAGGACGACGCACGATACCCAGGACACCTGGAGAGCGTCTTTGCAAATATTTTGCACGCACATTAGAGCACCAGCTAAATTGGTAGGCAACCGCTAGAGGCACTAGGCTACCGGCGGGCGCATTTCATACCCTTTTAGTACTGGTTGAATATACCTATCTTTATCTACTACATTCTTATCTCTATTCTATACCTCTCTCTAACTCTTTACTGTACTTCCCTACACCCTCCCCCCCCCCCACGAATATGGATGACATTACTATTGTCACTTTAAATGCGAAGGGACTCAACATCCCAGAGAAAAGGAGAATGTTGCTTAATGATATGCGACGCCTAAAGGCAGACATTGTTCTCTTGCAAGAGACACACTTTCGAGAAAACACACTCCCGATCCTCAGGAATAGATACTTCCCGACGGTGTATCACTCGACCTACAAAGAATCCAAATCACGAGGAGTTTCAATATTCATTTCAGCCAAAATCCCATGGTCCCTGACAGACATACTGACAGATCCGATGGGAAGTTTTCTATTCCTCAAGGGCCAAATCGGTGGCATCAAAATAACACTCGCAAACCTTTACGCCCCAAACACCCAACAAGATACGTTCCTAACAAGACACTTGATCAAACTACAAAACTTTACTGAAGGGCAACTAATAGTGGGAGGAGACCTGAATATCCCCCTAATACCCGAGGAGGATACCTCAACAGGGAGTTCATCAACCCCAAGAAACACACGCAAGGCCATCCACATAGCACTTCAGAGATCACAGTTAATAGACACATGGCGCCTCTTTAACCCTGGCGAACGAGACTATACGTACTACTCGCGTCCCCACAACACATATTCGCGCATTGATTACCTGTTGCTACCACACAACCAACTTCACGCCATTAGGAACATCTCACTAGGATCAATCACTTGGTCCGATCACGCCCCAGCTATCCTGAGTTATGCCCTGACAGACTTCCAAAAAAATCAAAGGAAACCGTGGAGGCTTAATGAAAGCCTTCTGAAAGACCCAGACACACTAGCAGAGGTGACAAGGGAAATAATCAACTATTTTTAAACCAATAGTGACTCAGAAAGTGACGAAGGCCTAGTCTGGGAAGCACACAAAGCGGTGATTCGCGGAATACTTATAAAACACGGCGCAAGACTAAAAAAACAAAGGACAGCCCAATTGACTTCTCTCCTCAGCAGACTTCACACCCTAGAAATCAGACACAAGCAAACCCCGACTGACCAGATAGGGAACGAACTGGACGCATTACGCACGCAAGTCACTGACCTGTTAAATTTTAAAGCAAAGATGGCACTACAAATATCACGTAAAAGGATTTACGAGTCAGGCAACAAATGCGGCAGACTACTAGCACAGTCATTACGGGACCAAAGAACAGCGTCATTCATACCCTCCATACGCTCGCCATCGGGACAGAAGAGAACCTTACCACAACATATAACACGGGAATTTAAATCCTACTATGAATCGCTCTACAACCTGTCCAACACGCCACCATCATTAGAACACATAACAGATTATATTACTACTTCCCGTATGCCCACCCTCTCCACCGACACCCGAGATCTGTTAGAAGCCCCTATCACATTATCGGAGGTACAACTTGCGCTGAAAAGCACTAAAATCGGAAAAGCCCCAGGGCCGGACGGACTCACGCCACACTACTACAAGACACTACTACCAGTATTAGGAGGACGCCTAGTTAATGTGCTTAACGGCCTCACTAAAGGAGGGAAACTACACACCACCACATTACAAGCACAAATATCCGTCATCCCGAAAGAAGGCAAAGACCTGACCAACTGTGGAAGCTATAGGCCTATGTCCCTACTTGATTCGGACCTCAAACTATTCACCAAAATAATAGCGACCAGAATACAGACTCACCTGCCCCACCTAATACACTTAGACCAGGTGGGATTTGTCCCCACAAGAGAGGCAAGGGACAATACCACTAAGGTCTTGAATCTACTACATACGGTCACCTGCACCCAAACGCCCAGTGTTTTTATAAGCACGGATGCTGAGAAAGCGTTTGATCGGGTTAGTTGGGCCTTCATGTTTGCCACGTTACGGCATGTGGGACTGGGAGACAACATGCTAAAATGGATACCTATGAACAACCATCTGCCAGAGTGAGGGCTAATGCAGTGCTCTCAGACCCTTTCCTGATTACAAACGGGACAAGGCAGGGGTGCCCGTTGTCCCCCCTTCTATTCGCCCTCACTCTGGAACCATTCCTATGCCACGTAAGACAAAACCCCAATATCTCAGGAGTGAAAGTACAACAAATGCAACATAAGGTGTCGGCGTACGCTGACGACCTCATGTTCACACTTACCACCCCCTCAATCTCCCTCCCCAACCTCTTACAAGAATTTAAGATATATGGAGCCCTCTCCAACCTAAAAATTAATTTTACTAAATCCGAGGCGATGGGAGTAGGAATACAGTAGCACAACTTGCTCATCTAAAATCAGGTTTCCAGTTGAAATGGACACAAACAGCCCTAAAATATTTAGGTACTTGCATCCCTCGCACGCTCCCACGGTTATATGATCTGAACTTCCCACCACTCTTGAAAACAATCAAAATATTACTTAAAAAATGGCACACCGGTCTACATTCATGGATAGATCGCTGCAACATCCTCAAAATGATGATACTCCCAAAATTCCTCTATCTCATGCAGGCGATACCTATTCACATTCCCACACTCTACTTCAAACAAATACAAACCATGTTTACAGACTTTGTATGGGCTAAGAAAAGACCACGACTCTCTTATAAACTCTTAGTTCTACCTAAACAACATGGGGGACTCGCGTTACCGAACGTTCGTACATACTACCAGGTAGTACACCTGGGCAGGCTTATAGACTGGTGCCGTCACCAGGAGACTAAGCTCTGGACACAACTGGAGCAACATCAAAGCGAGACTCCGCTTGGTAGGGCTCCCTGGTGCTACCCGTCCCTGCCAGCGGAAATCAAGCGACACCCGCTAATAGGAACCACAACACAGGTCTGCGCACGTCTCCTCTCGACGACCCCCATATCATCCTCCAATTCACCCCTCTTCCCCATTTTGGGAAACCCCGAATTTGCACCAGGATTACATGACGCGGAATTTAAAAGACTGAGAGACGAGGGCACACACCAGGCCTCCCACTTTAGTACCAATGGTCGTTGGCCTACGATAACAGAACTTTCAGACACCACAGGACCATTTTGGCTGGACTTCTTGAGAGCCAGCCAACTGAGCCACTTCTTACACTCACTGACAACCCCCCCGACAACACCCCTTCCCCTCACAATACTAGAAGAACTCTGCAACACATCGGATACCATAACGCACACGCTCTCACAAACCTACAGCCTGCTAAACGTACCACAAACAGACTTTACCCCGCCAGGGCTGACTAAATGGAAAACGGAACTGAATTGCCACTTCAGCACAACTAAGAAACAACGAATAACTAAATACACTCACAAATCCTCGATATGCGCCAAAATCCAGGAGACTAACTATAAGCTACTGTCAAGATGGTACAGAACTCCAGACCTGCTCCACAGATTCTTCCCGACAACGCCGGACCTTTGCTGGCGGTATCGAGCAGAAAAGGGAACACTGCTGCACATATTCTGGTCCTGTCCTTTACTACACCACTTTTGGAAAGTGGTTCGAGAAGTTATACAAAAATTTACAGACAGCCCCATACCAGTAGACCCCGCCTTCTTCCTACTCCACGCATCAGACACTCCGGAAAAAACATACAAAAAAATCGGTAATCAGACACTTGCTAGACGCAGCCAAGGCCTGCATACCGATAATGTGGAAATCCACAAGCCCAAATACCATAGCATCATGGATAGCGAGAGTGGAGGAAATAAGATATATGGAGGACCTCGTCCTCACAGCACAGCATAGACAAGAAACATTCTCCAACACCTGGCAGTTGTGGATTATCTTCATCTACTCGTTAGAGGGTCAGGCGCTGAAGGGAACCTCAACAGACACACGGAGTTGCACTCCGCCACCGCAAATCCCATCTGACACACGTTTGAATTACTAATGACCCATGTTCGTGGGTCCCAGTTCCCCCATACCCCCCCCCATCCACCACCCAACCCACCTCCCCACTACAACTCCCCCCCCCTCTTCTTTTTCTCTTTTCATACTTTTCTCTACTCTAATATTCTACCTTTAACCAATCCCACCCTAAACTGGGGGGATTTACTTTACTCTCTATTTTCCACCTTTTTTCTAACATTATCAGGAAAAACCGAGGAACTGGGCCCATGTCCCCGGTACTACACAACACGTCAACCTCAAGCACAAATACCCTAGCAGAGCAAAGGGAACCAACAGGCAGAACTAGACACCTAGGAAGGAACGAGTCGCTGAAACAAAATTAAAGACAATGTATTCTGACCGTTTTGAATACGTTTTTTGTCTTGATACCCGTACTACTTTATAATGTATCGACCCGACAGGGTCCCTTTCCTTGTTATAAATAAAAAAAAAGAACAAGGCAGTCTAAAGAGCCAGAAAGGGCTGGCTATAGGTAGGAGTGTTGAGCAGATATGTATAACCAGGTAAGCCACTGAGGAATCAATAAGTGCTGACAATTATCCGACAGCTGAGCAGACTTAACACAGAGATGCCCAGAAGTGCAAGGGCTTGGACAGAGCAGGAATTGCAAGAATACAGATTGGGAAGTATACATTTCTGGTGGCAGGTTATCAGCGGACACTGTCACTTTGCCCTGAATGGCAGGTGATTTAGTAACTTTAATTTAAATTAATACCCAACCCCTTAAATCCTGACTGTAATATAAAGCCCAAAAATCCCCAAAATTACCATACTGCCACAGACACAAGCCAAACACTACCAAACTGAATTGCTGCCACCAAAACAAACTCATCCAAAGTTTATGGGTTAGGGGGCAAGTTTAGGGGTTAGGGTAAAAGGAAACAAATCAGCAAATAGGATGGGACACCTTTACAAAATAGGTGTTCACAGAAATGACAGAAATGTTGTTAAAATGATAGTGGGAGGATATAATTACTAATTGTATATACAAATAGGGGTATATTTATAAAGCAGAGAAGCCCCATGTACACTGGATGCTTTTGCCATCTCTTCTAGATGCCTTTCCTCGTGGCATCTAGAAGGCGAGTTTAGGTGTGTCAAATGCTTGGGTGTCAATTCATTTCATTGGCCATAATGATAATTTGTTCTGGCCATTGAAATGATATAACATTCAAGCGCCAAACGTGCCTAATGTTAGCTTGCATTTACACACGTTTACAGGTGTTCAGTATTTTTTCTGCCAAAATGGCGTTGCTCCTGGATGAGCTAGCAGTGGGTTTTTCCTGCCTCAAAACTCCTTAAAACTCCTATGCGTGTGTTTAGAGACAGAACAAAATAGCCAGACGCCCCTAAGAGCAGCATTAAAAACATCCAGTGGGCATGGGGCCTACATGAGAGATTCTCCAAACACTCACTACAGGTGTACAGGCAGTCCCCGAGTTATGAACGGGCTAGGGACTGTAGGTTTGTTCTTAAGTCGAATATGTTCGTAAGTCGGAACAGCATGAGCAGAACATGAAAATGTGGCCGCGCATGCGCAGAACGGCAGATACGTTGTTTTCCGATGTTCCGTCGAATGTGCCCACCGTCGAAAAGTGGCCGCGCATGCGCAGAACGGCAGACACGTCACGCAGCCTCCCGTTCGTAAGTAGGAGTCGTTCGCAAGTCGGATGTTCGTAACTCGGGGACTTCCTGTATCTTCCTAGTGCATGTGTTTTAAAATTACAATGATCTATTACACTTAAATTATTTCTGTATAAATAGTCCCTTAGTGAAATTTTTAAAAAACTCAACTTCAGCCCAAAAAATTATTCAGTTTGAAGCAACAGAAGGAGGAAAACAAATATATACTGTGAGGGGGTTAGCTCGGCAGCGGGTGTGTGTGACCCCCGGGATGGGCTCCCCACACAAAAACAGGCCCAGCAAACGGAGGTTGTGGTTTTCAAAATCAAAAAAAAAGGTGCGGTTTATTTTCTATTTACAGTGACAAAACACAGCAAAGCCAAAAGAAACATATAAACAAAATAAATCCTGGTCAACTTGACCTCTGACTAAACATACAGGTTTCCTAACTAACAACTGGGATCAGCCTAGTGCTGTCCTAGTCCCTAAGTCCCTGGTTTTAAATGTCCAAGCAAATAGCCACACAGGCTTTTGTCTCACCGCACAGGGGTTCACTCTCCCTAGACAGTCCACACAGGTCTGGGTCCAGGCATGAGCTAACATCTAATGAAGCTGGGAGTTCTTATAGAGGCCTAAATGAGCTGACAAGTTTCAGCTGGTCTCATCAACTCCCTGTCTGTACGACGCCCCACACTCTCCCTAGAGGTATGAGTCATCCATGAGCCCACTAGCCTTAGCTGGGCTTATACAACTCTCCACCTAGTTGTATAAGTCGGCGTAAAGCCTGAATCTGGGCGAAATATATCTACCCCCCTGGATGCAACCAGGTGACTTTACCTTCCTGCTGTCACAATATGTATAATGCCAATTTGCTCTGGTGGGTTCATCTTTAGGCTTGATGGTGATGGAAGAGCTGCATATGCAGCCAAGACCCCTAGGGGAGTCACTGGTCTTGTAAATTGTGACAATACAGATTATTTCTCACAACATTTCTGTGGAAAATAATGACACTGTATAAGAACAGCAACAAAATGGTTCTGATTAATATATTGATTTACTACCTGAATAACAGCAAAGTAGGTCTTAAAACTACAAGCACATCTTACATTTTTTTTTTTTTTAAGAAAGCCATTTGATATATTCATCATCATTTATTAACCGTGATTATTATTTTAAGGCATAAAGGGCTCACATTCACATTCACAAAACACATACTGTACATTATTTTCACAACCGTGTGTCATTTACTTTTTTGTATAACACAGAGGTGATCAAATACCACCAAAAGAAAGCTCTATTCGTGGGGAAAAAAAGGAAATACATTTTATTTGGGTACAGCGTTCCATGCCCGCGCAATTGTCAGGTAAAATAATGCAGTGCCGTATCGCAAAAAATGGCCTGGTCATGAAGGGGGGTAAACCTTCCAGCGCTGCAGTGGTTAAATCCCAATGTTATCTGTAAAGGCATTTTTGTGCTCAACTACAAAGGAAGTCAGTACATGCTCCCCTTTCCTGGTGTCCCGGCCTTGGAGCACTGCTTCATTCTCATCCCCTAAAGTCTGATGGAAAACCAACAATTCCAGGAGTGTTGTAAAATTCACAAACATTGCGCAGGCTATCATTCAATAAACCGCCAGTAGCTTTAGGCTGGTGAGACATGGACGTTTCAATAATGTGTCTTTTCAGGAAGGTAGGAAAGGGAGACTTCTGAGATGGTGATAAAATATAATTTTGTGACACAATATAATGATTTATGAGAAAAGTAGGCTTTTGGCAGTTAAATGCCCATTCCTGCCAAGAAACAATGATTCCACATCTGGATGATATTTCTGTTTGTGAATGGAACAATTTTAGAAGCAAATTAGCATGAGGTAAAAATAGACTGGAATAAGAACACAGTTAACACAGAGTAATTGAACAATAAAAGTGGAGCACTTTAAAAATCTAAACATCCATATACCGTATTTGCCAGCGTATAAACCGACTGGGCGTATAATACGACCCCTTAATTTTCCAGTTAAAACATAGGTTTTGGGCTATACTCGCCATATAAGACTACCCCCCTTCTCGGGCAACACCATGTAAAAACATCAGATTTGATTTAAATAATTTTTATTAAAATGGTTATAACTTACCGGTACTTAAAATCCTTCAAAATCCTCATCATGTTCATCCTTTGACATCATAAGTTCATCAATGACATCTTGTGATAAATTTGTAAGACAGTGATCATATGGATCTAATTCCGAATCAGGAGGTGTGGCTTCAGCTTCGGCTTCCCCTTCATTCTGCCACAAGCAGTCGTCCTCCATACCATCCAATGAATTTGATATGCCACACTTCTTGAAAGACTTAATTACTGTTTCTGCATCAATATCATTCCAGGCTTTTTTTTTGTAATGTTACTGTTATATTGGTCAGGCAACGCACTGACACCTTTTCAGCCATTGTGTGATTCGCTGGGTGTTTTGTGTGTTCCTGTACCTTTAAGGAGGGGTGGCTCCCTTCAGTCCACCTGACCTCCACCTATCCATCAGAATGCATGTGCTTCCATTGTGGAGTCTCTCATAAGCTAGAGATAGGACCACAGATACCAGGGTGCCGTGACGAGGCTCTGTGGCTTACGCATGTATTTGCAAATGTGTGCAGACTAAACCCCTGTTTTAACGCATTACTGTTAGATAGGTTGATTCGGTTGTCAGCGGGCAGGCGGGTGAGCAAAGCATGGATCTTTCCTTGGATTTATCCTTGGTCTTGTTTATATTTTATGACAAAGTTCCACAAAATATCCAACTGTGGAGCACGCATGTCTCCTCCTTTTGTGAATGACTTTTCGCCGCTAACCAGCCACTCATTCCACTGTTCTCGAATGCAATCTTTAAATGGTTTGTTTAAGCACACAGCCAATGTCAATCCTGCAGGAATAACTGACGCATTTGTGTTTATTCTTGCCAGCCTTTTCTTTGTGCTGGTAGTTAACCCACACCAGTAGGCTACGTTCTTGACAAAGTCTACCTGGTCGCCTACTCCATACAATATTAAGCCATAGCTTTACCCCTTCTTCATCCATCCAGCCTTTTTCATTCACATGTACAAAAACTTTAACAGGGAACTTAATTTTCGGCATTGTTTTTCTTTTAAAAATAATCATTGGTCTTAGTTTAGCGCCATCAGCTGTACATGCTAGTACCACTGTAAAAATGTACTACTCATGTCCTGTTGTTTTAGTTAACACTGTTTTTGCACCTTTTGAATTGACAGTTTTAATTCCAACCATATCGAAATTCATAGGAGTTTTATCCATATTTCCGATATTACTTAACGCATAGCCATGTTCCTTGCGCTGTTTTATTACAAATCAAAATGGAAATTACTTACTTTGCCGTCGAGATCTGCAGGTAATTTTTGTGCAATTTTGGTCTTTTGCCTCAGTACCAGATTATGCCTTTCCAAGAACCTAGTACACCAGGATACAGTGGCCTTAAATCCTTTCCTGGGATCTGGGTTAGATTTGGCCCACTGAAGTGCAAACATACGTACAGTGGGGAGAACAAGTATTTGATACACTGCCGATTTTGCAGGTTTTCCTACTTACAAAGCATGTAGAGGTCTGTAATTTTTATCATAGGTACTCTTCAACTGTGAGAGACGGAATCTAAAACAAAAATCCAGAAAATCACATTGTATACTTTTTAAGGAATTAATTAGCATTTTATTGCATGACATAAGTATTTGATACATCAGAAAAGCAGAACTTAATATTTGGTATAGAAACCTTTGTTTGCAATTACAGAGATCATACGTTTCCAGCAGTTCTTGACCAGGTTTGCAGACACTGCAGCAGGGATTTTGGCCCACTCGTCCATACAGCGTTTCTCCAGATCCTTTAAGTTTTGGGGCTGTCGCTGGGCAACACGGACTTTCAGCTCCTTCCAAAGATTTTCTATTGGGTTCAGGTCTGGAGACTGGCTAGGCCACTCCAGGACCTTGAGATGCTTCTTACGGAGCCACTCCTCATTTGCCCTTTCTGTGTGTTTCGGGTCGTTGTCATGCTGGAAGACCCAGCCACAACCCATCTTCAATGCTCTTACTGAGGGAAGGAGGTTGTTGGCCAAGATCTTGCGATACATGGCCCCATCCATCCTCCCTTCAATACGGTGCAGTCGTCCTGTCCCCTTTGCAGAAAAGCATTCCCAAAGAATGATGTTTCCACCTCCATGCTTCACGGTTGGGATGGTGTTCTTGTGCTTGTACTCCTTCTTCTTCCTCCAAACACGGCGAGTGGAGTTTAGACCAAAAAGCTCTATTTTTGTCTCATCAGACCACATGACCTTCTCCCATTCCTCCTATGGATAATTCAGATGGGCCTGGACATGCGCTGGCTTGAGCAGGGGGACCTTGCATGCGCTGCAGCATTTTAATCCATGACGGCGTAGTGTGTTACTAATGGTTTTCTTTGAGACTGTGGTCCCAGCTCTTTTCAGGTCATTGACCAGGTCCTGCTGTGTAGTTCTGGGCTGATCCCTCACCTTCCTCATGATCATTGATGCCCCACGAGGTGAGATCTTGCATGGAGCCCCAGACCGAGGGAGATTGACCGTCATCTTGAACTTCTTCCATTTTCTAATAATTTCGCCAACAGTTGTTGCCTTCTCACCAAGCTGCTTGCCTATTGTCCTGTAGTCCATCCCAGCCTTGTGCAGATCTACAATTTTATCCCTGATGTCCTTACACAGCTCTCTGGTCTTGGCCATTGTGGAGAGGTTGGAGTCTGTTTGATTGAGTGTGTGGACAGGTGTCTTTTATACAGGTAACAAGTTCAAACAGCTGCAGTTAATACAGGTAATGAGTGGAGAACAGGAGGGCTTCTTAAAGAAAAAATAACAGGTCTGTGAGAGCCGGAATTCTTACTGGTTGGTAGGTGATCAAATACTTATGTCATGCAATAAAATGCAAATTAATTATTTAAAAATCATACAATGTGATTTTCTGGATTTTTGTTTTAGATTCCGTCTCTCACAGTTGAAGAGTACCTATGATAAAAATTACAGACCTCTACATGCTTTGTAAGTAGGAAAACCTGCAAAATCGGCAGTGTATCAAATACTTGTTCTCCCCACTGTATGTTGTTTCGGATCACTACATAACCATTTTGACGTTGCTCATGCATAAGGATGAGCTCCGGCGTGTTCGCATTGAACACATGCAGAGCCCGTCAGGAAGTCGGCACCGCGCTGTGCTAATCACAGCCAGGGAGACATTTCCCGATCTCTGCAGCCGAGCATCGGGAAATGTCTCCCTGCCTGTCATTAGCGCAGCGTGGTGTCGACTTCCTGGCGGGCTCTGCACGTGTTCGATGTGAACACGCCGGAGCTCATCCCTACTCACGCACCATGTCTGCTACATGATTTTAAAGTTCTGACTCTTCTTAATGCACATGTAGCGGGGTGTTCCCCTTTAATGCAGAGAGAAAAGAAGTTCCAGGTGAGAGGTGAGTCGGGAGGAAGTAAAGAGACATTATGGAAGTGAAAGCAGAGGAGAGAGAGACTACATCTCCCAGTACATCTTGCAGCACCCAGGGTGCATTGCTCCAGAACAGAGACTGCTGGGGCAGACTTTATAAAGGGGAGGCAGAGTTTTGGTCGGCCTCTTTGGACCCCCCTCTCCTAGCAAGAGGATGTCTGTGCTGAACTGCTGTGTGCACAAGGCCTGAAGCCCGGGCCGTGTGCTCCTTTCCAAAGAGCCCTCTGCCAGCCTAGCAGAGCCTTAGAGACATCTAATCCTCCTTGCTGCAGTACACCAGAAGGATTGAAGACTTGGATGTCGGTGGATTCCTGTTCCTAGACGAATCGATGGAGGAAAGGGACTTGGACTTGTCCAGGTGGTGAGAGCTGTTTAAAGACAGATACTTTATCTTTACTATTCGTTGGGATTACAAAGTTGTTCTTCAAGTGCACCACCGAGAGATTGCTAGCGAATATTGTTTCACTGAACTTCCATTTAGATCAGTCAGGCCTGACTGCATAGGTAGACATTGCTGGGTGTTAGTCTACCCATGAGGGGAAGTAGCTGTAAAAGGGCAGCGCTAGAGTTGCATAGCAATACTTTATTATTCTGATTACTCTGTTTATCTTTATTACTGTTTATTGCAGGGATCTGCAACTTGTTATACTGTTGTTTATTACTTGCCCATTAGCCTCAGTAAAATATCTGGGTAAAGTACATTTGGTGTCAGTTCCGCTTACTTTAATAGGAGTTTTAAAGTATATTCTGTGTATGTTTGTTATAGGACTGCGTCACCAACAGTTGCGATCACGCGGTCCTATCTCTCTATCACCAGCTGTGCCACGGGAGGTTAGAGCCGATTGCCGGGGGTTGACAGCGGTGCACTGCAGGGCCCAAATCAATATCAGCGGCTCTCTTAACTGGGGGTAGCGCTACACGTGGGGGCTCGTCCGGGATCCTTGTACGTTGCACGCTGCAATCAAGCCGGTCAGAAGTACCAGCATGGACCCGCTGGCAATGTCACAGTGGTGCGCAGCGATTGGCGCCGATCCAACCGCGGCGGTAGTCATTGTACTCCCGGGGGAAAGATGGAAGGAAGAGGAGATAAAACAGCTCGTATTGTTACTGTCTCCGAGCCACAAAGCATGGGTGATGGATTTTAGGCCAGATCCAGTGATCTCATTTACATACGCACTGGTAGAATGGAAAAACAAAATCCCAGAGCATTTTAAAAGTCAGAGTATACAAGCCATAGATAATCAGATCTATCACTTGATACATACGCTGCCAGTGAAGGAAGAATGGTTTCAGACACCAAAGCCATCACTCCCACAATTATCTCCACCACTATCCCCTAAAGCAGAAAAGCTTAAGGAACTATTAAGCCCGGGATCACCGCTGGCCGCTATAGGGCCTGAATTGTTGAATGCTCTAGGAGACCTTGTAATTAAGTGCCAGAAAAGCAGTACGGTGCATGTGGAGGCCGGTTACCGGAAGCTTAGCACCTTCTCAGGGAAGCTCCCCGTCCCTGCGGGGGAGGAAGATTTTGACACTTGGGTGGAACAGGCATTGCAGGCAGTAGAAGCATGGGAGGTGCCTGAGGCACAGAAGAGACAGCGAGTCTTAGAAAGTCTGAAAGGCGCCGCGGCAGAAGCGGTGAAGAGCTTCCGGTTTGGAAATGAAAACTGTACAGCTCAAGATTGCCTGGCCATGCTGCAGGAAGAGTTTGGTCAGCTGGAGAAGGTGTCAGATGATTTATCAAATTGAACACACTCTCCAGCAGCCGAATGAGAAACTGTCAGAATATGTTAGAAGGCTGAACAGGCAGTTATGCAAGATTGTACTGAAGAAGGGAATGCTGCCCAAAGATGCAGATGAAGCACGCATAAAGCAGATCATGAGGGGAGCGCGGCGCTCAGACCCGGTCTGGCTGCACCTGAAAACCTCAGGAGGAGGAATGTCACTAACCTACTCTGATCTAATAAAAATTATTAGGGACGAAGAGGCGCTGGAGGAAGATCAGCAGGTGGCCAAGGCGAATGTCACACCTGTACCAGTGTTGGTCCATTCGGTCAAGAGCCCAGAAAGAGATGCGGAGGTTGACACTCTGAAATCGCAAATGGCCCAAGTGTTGGAGATGCTGACCTCTTTGATGGAGAAAGATCAGAGAAGACGAGAGAAACCAAGCCCAAGAAAGGAGTTGTTCCCGAACACCTCAGCACCGGCCTCCCTACAGGACCGAGAAGAGGTGATTTGCTATAACTGCGGAGGGAGTGGCCACTTTGCTAACGTATGCTCCAGCCCAAAGAAGAAGAGAACAGATAATTGCAAGCCGGCGGGAAACTCCAAAGGGCCCCGGTGAAGGAGTCAACCGGGTGCCCATCATCTTCAGTGCGCTCCAAACTAAAAAAAAGGCCAAGAATGGAGGAGACAAAACTCCTAGGAGGAGGTATAGTACACCCCCACCAAGATGTACCCCAGAGGGAGGGGGCAAGACCCCTCAGTGGAAGTACAGCACCCCAAAGAAGGAACATCCACCTAAAAGGAACAATAACATCCCTCAGCGGGTTTGTGCCCCCATTGAGAGGGGGAAAGTCAATGCATGCCAGGCTCAGGAAAAATTAAAGTCCAAAAGGAGCAGGGCAAGGGTCGAAAGCAAAAAAAAAAAGAGGTGACCCCAGTCCGGCCATACCCAAAGGAACTGGTGGGCCCGTCTCCTACTGTGCCCATTCAAGTGGAAGGAGTCTATACTAAAGCTCTTTTGGACACCGGAGCACAGGTGACTTTACTATACCGGGACTTCTATGATAGGCACTTGAGTCATCTGCCTATCCAGAAGATAGAAGAGCTGGAGATATGGGGACTTGGAACCCAGAGTTTCCCTTATGATGGGTACCTGCCCATAAAGATGACTTTCGACCCATCCGTGGCTGGGAAGGCTGAAGTGTTTGACACCCTGGCAGTTGTGTGTCCCCGGCCGCCTGGAGCCAGCAAGATTTCCCTGATCATTGGGACAAACACTGATCTAGTCAGGAGACTCCTGACCCCTCTAGTGAAAGAGAGAAACCATTCAGCCACCAAAATCCATCCCATGCTAAAGACGGCCTACCAACGACTGGTCTTAGAGCAGAAAACCCCGGGAGAGGGGATAGGGAGGGTGTGGAGACTTGGCAGAGAAGGAGTAGTGCTACAGCCCGGAGAAGTAACCTGTCTTAGGGCCACTGTGAAGCTTTCGTGGGAACAACCTGGCCCCTTTGTCATGCTGGAATCAGACCCAAGTGAAGAGTCCTCAGGCCTGGAAGTGATACCAGAAGTGATTCCGTTCAAGGCCCTGAAGAAGGCCCATGGCAGAGTTCCGGTGAGTGTTAGGAACACTACGGGAGGACCCATGGAGATCCCTGCCAGAGTGTTGCTTGGTCAGGTGAGCCCTGCTGCCCCGGTCACTTGGTCCGAAATCAAGGGGACGGGTGACGGAGGAGATGTTTGGGAGAAACTGTCCGTGGAAAACCCGAACCTACCCAGGGCTTGGAAAGAAAGAGCCAAGGCCCAGCTGACCAGGTGGGAGAAGATCTTTTCCGAAGATGAATTCGATGTGGGGTGTGCAAGAAGTGCCACCCATCGGATCCGCCTCCAAGAAGATAAGCCCTTCTGAGAGAGGGTCAGGCGGGTCCCCCTGGCAGATCTGGAGGATCTGAGGGAACAACTTGTAGAACTAAAGAAGACTGGTGTGATCCGGGAGTCTAGAAGTCCCTATGCCTCCCCAATCGTGGTGGTCAGAAAGAAGAATGGGTCGTTGAGGCTTTGTATCGATTACAGGACTCTCAACAGGAGAACCATCCCTGACCAATACACCACGCCAAGGATAGAAGATGCCCTACAAAGTTTGTCTGGAGCCAAATGGTTCAGTGTGATGGACCTCAAGAGTGGGTACTATCAAATCCCTATGCACCCAGAAGACAGGGAGAAGACAGCCTTCATAACCCCGGTGGGATTCTTCGAATTCAATAGGATGCCTCAGGGTCTGTCTGGAGCTCCTGCTACCTTTCAACGCCTTATGGAGAAGACTGTTGGAGACATGAATCTTATAGAAGTCCTTGTGTACTTGGACGATGTCATTGTCTTTGGAAGAACCTTGGAAGAACATGAAGCCAGGTTGGAGAAAGTATTGAGAAGACTCAGCGAAGAGGGACTTAAGCTTTCCCCCGAGAAGTGTCGGTTCTACCAGTCTTCTGTGAACTATCTGGGGCACATAGTGTCTGAAGAAGGGGTGGCCACAGATCCTGAGAAGTTGGAAGCAGTCACTTCCTGGCCACGACCCACCACAGTAACAGAGCTCAGATCCTTCCTGGGGTTCGGATAGGAGGTTTGTGGAGGGGTTTGCTCGGATTGCCCGCCCGTTGAATGAATTGCTAAAGGCAGAAGGGGAAGAGGATGACTCAGGGCCCAGGAGGCCTGGTGAGTCAGTTCAAGATCAGTGGAACCCAAGGTGTGAAGAGGCCTTTCATGCTCTGAAGAGGAGCTTAACCACTGCCCCAGTCCTGGCCTACGCCGACCCTACCAGACCTTATGAATTACATGTGGATGCCAGCCATGAGGGTCTAGGTGGTGTACTCTACCAAGAACATGAAGGACAACTGCGACCAGTGGCCTATGTGAGCAGGAGCCTGACCCCCTCAGAAAAGAATTACCCCACTCATAAGCTGGAATTCCTGGCCCTCAAATGGGCGGTAGTAGACAAGCTAAAAGACTACTTGTATGGGGCAGAGTTTACTGTGAAGACAGACAACAACCCCCTGACCTACCTCTTCACCACCGCGAAACTAGATGCCACCAGACACAGGTGGTTGGCCGCATTGTCTGGATTCAACTTCAGTCTGAAGTACAGACCAGGAGCCGGAAATAGGGATGCAGATGCCCTGTCCCGGAGGTCTCATGCCACGACAAATGACTGGGAAGATTGGACCCAAGTGACACCGGACGGGGTGCGGGCCCTTTGTCAAGGGGCTGAATTCCAAGCCAGAGGAGGCTCCAGAGCAGAAGAAATAGGGGTTACCATGGTAGGAGTCCCCAAACACTATTGTGGGGTAACTCAACTGGAGGAAGACAACCTACCGAGACTGTCCAAGAAGGAGTTGAGGTGTGACCAATTGGAAGACCCCATGGGGAGATTGGTCCTCAAAGCCCTGGAGAATCAGGATCCCAACAAATTCCTACATCACCCCTCAAAGGAGGCTCGCCTGTTGAGGAAGGAATTGGACAGGCTACAGGTACATCAGGGAGTGGTCTACCGAAGGGGCCCCTCTGATGACTCAGAAGATAAGTGGCAGTTATTTCTTCCAGAGAAGCACCGAGAGACTGTACTAATTGCCCTGCATGACCATCATGGTCACCTAGGGGCAGAAAGGACCTTCCAGCTTGTCAGAAATCGGTTCTATTGGCCCTGCATGAGGGCAGAAGTAGAGGAGTATTGCCATTCCTGTGCACGATGCATTCAGAGAAAGACCCTACCCCATCAAGCTGCCCCAATGGGCCACTTACAGAGTCAAGGCCCAATGGATCTGGTATGCATTGACTTTCTCTGCCTCGAACCCGACCTGAGTGGATTGGGGAATGTTCTGGTAATAACCGACCATTTCACCCGCTATGCTCAAGCTTTCCCAACCAAAGACCAGAAGGCATCCACCGTGGCCAAGATACTTATGGAGAAGTATTTTGTCCATTACGGACTACCACAGAGACTCCACTCAGATCAAGGAAGGGACTTTGAGAGTCGGTTGATCCGAAGACTTTTGGATTCATTAGGAATAAAGAAGACCAGAACCACGCCTTACCACCCACAAGGAGATGCTCAGCCGGAGAGATTTAACCGGACCCTGCTCAACATGTTGGGAACCTTAGAAACAGAGAAGAAGCAACACTGGAGTCAGCACATATCAGCCCTAGTACATGCCTATAACTGTACCACAAGTGACGCCACTGGCTACTCCCCTTATCGACTTATGTTTGGGAGAGAAGCAAGGCTACCTGTGGACCTGGCCTTTGGCACTTCTATAGACAATACCTCAGCTACATCCCACAAGGGATACGTGGACAGACTTAGACGTAGCTTGTAGGTGGCCTATGAACAAGCCCAGGCGGCTTCGGATCAAAGGGGGGCCCGCAACAAGAGAAATTTTGATCTGAAGGTTCGAGTGCAAGATCTGCAGCCCGGGGACCGAGTACTGCTACGCAATCTGGGGGTCCCTGGAAAACACAAGCTTGCCGACAGGTGGAGATCTGAGCCCTATGTTGTCTGTAGGAAGTTGCCCGGTTTGCCTGTCTACAAACTAAAGCCAGAAGGAAAGGTGGGTCCACTGAAGACGTGGCATCGGAACCACCTGCTCCCACTTGCTGAGGCAGTCAGAATACCTCCCGTGAGAGACTCCCCTGAACCGGCCTCTATCCTGGATATTCCTAGGCCGAACACTAGGTCCCAGACCTCTCGAGCCAAAGATGGGGAGGCCTCCCAATTGAGTACAGAAGAAGGTGGAGAACTGGACTGGCTGTGGCCTCCCTCGACTCTGGGAACGTCCGCCATAGATCTCCCAAATGGAGGGGATACCCCAGATGCAACGCTGAATCCGGAGGCTACTGAATTCATACCCTTCAGCCCCTCAGCTGATTACTGGGAAGATGTTCCTGACACTTGCGCAGAGGAGTACTGTAGAGATTCCATACGTCAGTCGACTTCTGAATCAGAGGTTCCAGAACCAGCAATGTTACCTGAACTTACTCCTGAAGAAGAGCCTGTGGTGCCAGAGTCAGAAGCACCAAGAGAGCAGAGGGCTCGCAGAGTCATCAGGCCTCCCAAGAAACTAACTTACCCCCAAATGGGGACGAGCTCAGAGGACTCTGTTGTAACGGCTAGGAGAAGTGTTGAACAACCTGATCCTTCCACCGTCCATTTGGTGGAGGGCAACCCCAGCTCACTCTCTGGCACAGTTAGGTAGGCCACTCATGGTAGTGTGACCTGTGGGCAAGAGAGTTCCATCCCAAAGTTTTGGTGGGAATTCCCTATGCCAACATCATGCTCGACATTGTCCAAAATGGTAAACAGTATTTGTTGAAGTTTATCTTTGGGGACCAAAGAGTTCACGTGGGGGGAGTGTGTAGCGGGGTGTTCCCCTTTAATGCAGAGAGACAAGAAGTTCCAGGTGAGAGGTGAGTCGGGAGGAAGTAAAGAGACATTATGGAAGTGAAAGCAGAGGAGAGAGAGACTACATCTCCCAGTACATCTTGCAGCACCCAGGGTGCATTGCTCCAGAACAGAGACTGCTGGGGCAGACTTTATAAAGGGGAGGCGGAGTTTTGGTCGGCCTCTTTGGACCCCCCTCTCCTAGCAAGAGGATGTCTGTGCTGAACTGCTGTGTGCACAAGGCCTGAAGCCCGGGCCGTGTGCTCCTTTCCAAAGAGCCCTCTGCCAGCCTAGCAGAGCCTTAGAGACATCTAATCCTCCTTGCTGCAGTACACCAGAAGGATTGAAGACTTGGATGTCGGTGGATTCCTGTTCCTAGACGAATCGATGGAGGAAAGGGACTTGGACTTGTCCAGGTGGTGAGAGCTGTTTAAAGACAGATACTTTATCTTTACTACTATTCGTTGGGATTACAAAGTTGTTCTTCAAGTGCACCACCGAGAGATTGCTAGCGAATATTGTTTCACTGAACTTCCATTTAGATCAGTCAGGCCTGACTGCATAGGTAGACATTGCTGGGTGTTAGTCTACCCATGAGGGGAAGTAGCTGTAAAAGGGCAGCGCTAGAGTTGCATAGCAATACTTTATTATTCTGATTACTCTGTTTATCTTTATTACTGTTTATTGCAGGGATCTGCAACTTGTTATACTGTTGTTTATTACTTGCCCATTAGCCTCAGTAAAATATCTGGGTAAAGTACATTTGGTGTCAGTTCCGCTTACTTTAATAGGAGTTTTAAAGTATATTCTGTGTATGTTTGTTATAGGACTGCGTCACCAACAGTTGCGATCACGCGGTCCTATCTCTCTATCACCAGCTGTGCCACGGGAGGTTAGAGCCGATTGCCGGGGGTTGACAGCGGTGCACTGCAGGGCCCAAATCAATATCAGCGGCTCTCTTAACTGGGGGTAGCGCTACACACATTTACCCCTTGGCATACTCTTTAACCCTTTCCATACAGGGCTTTTTATACCACTTCCATACCGGGCCTATTATGGCACTTCTCTCCTACATGTACAAAACATCATTCTTTTGCTAGAAAATTACTCAGAACCCCCAAACATTATATATGTTTTTTTAGCAGACACCCTAGGGAATAAAATGACGGTTGTTGCAACTTTTTATCTTGCAGGGTATTTGTGCAATAATTTTTCAAACGCCTTTTTTTGTAAAAAAAATGGTTTCATGAATTAAAAAATAACAAAACAGTAAAGTTAGCCCAATTTTTTTGTAAAATATGAAAGATTATGTTACGCCGAGTAAATAGATACCTAACATGTCACGCTTTAAAATTGCGCACACTCATGGAATGGTGCCAAACTTCGGTACCTAAAAATCTCCATAGGCGACGCTTTGAAAATTTTTACAGGTTACCAGGTTAGAATTACAGAGGAGGTCTAGTGCTAGAATTGTTGCACGCGCTCTAACGCACGCGGCAATACCTCAAATATGTGGTTTGAACAGCGTTTACATATGTGGGTGGGACTTACTTGTGCGTTCGCTTCTGAGCGCAAGCTATTGGGGACAGGGGCGTTTAAAAAAATATATATATTTTTTTTTTTATTTATTTTTTTACTTAATTTTTTTATTTTTACACTTTAAAAAAAAAAAAAAAAATTTTGATCACTTTTATTCCTATTACAAGGAATGTAAACATCCCTTGTAATAGGAATAGTGTGTGACAGGTCCTCTTTATGGAGAGATGCGGCGTCAATAAGACCCCACATCTCTCCTTTAGGCTGGAAAGCATGAGATCATAAAAAAAATGTCACCAATCTCATGCTTACTAGCCGCAATGGCGGCTTTGTTTACTTCTGAGGACCCGGGCGTGACGTCATCACATCGCGCCCGGGCCTCCGAAGGTCATAGAGATGACTGGTGACAATCTGGTCACCAGTCATCTCTATGCTCATCACGTGACCCACCACCGGCGCCGGACGATTCTCTCCGGGTCCCCGATGTCACGGGAGAGCCCGGAGAAGCATTGGATGGCGGCGGGAGGGGGCGGATGTCCCCTCCCGCCGCCTATAAGAACGATCAAGCGGCAGAACCGCCACTATGATCATTCTTATGGTGCGCAGAATCGCCGGCAGAAGAGAAGGATATCTGAATGATGCCTCTAGCTGCAGGCATCATTAAGATATCGTAGTTATAAAAGAAAAAAAAAAAACATTTTGTTTTATTGATATATTTAAATTTGCAGCTGGTGTATCCGTCATGGATATTTTTGATTATAGATCACAGGTGGTTATTAACACTGTGGGTGTTTTTGATGGTAATGATGATTCCAGAGATGATCTAGCAGGTTGTTTTCTTAGATTAAAGAATCTCACCATCACTGAGGTTCATACTAGGTGGGATGTTGCTTATTTAGAGGAGTATGTGAAAGCAGACATGGTCCCTAGGAGCCTCAGGTGGGATGTAAATCACCAGAAAGATGATATGAGTTGGCCGAGTGGTTCAAATACTTCAATGAGGCAGGTGTCAACTTTTTTCAGTTTCTTATAGCAAAAAAGAAGCGCAAGTTGGCAACTTTGGACTGCGAGATCAACATCATTAAAAATAAATTAATCCCTTTTAAAGGGGAACAGGATTATTTGCATAGATCTGAGGCTCTTAAAGCAGTATTAATTAGAGAAGAATCTGAACAAAAATCTAAGAAAAAGAAAAAGTATAACAGAGACGTAAAAGACTATAGGGAGAATATAGTTTTTAGATGGCAGGTTATACCACCTCCTGACCCACCAGTGGGGGACAGTGCAACTGGCTCTCAACCAGTTGGTGTTGTTCAAAGGAGTGGTATACTAAGAAATGAACAAGGTGCATTTTCCAGTGTTTCTCAGATGCCTCGTCCCTCCCCGGATCCACGGAGAGGGAGAAATAATCAACAACAATATTACCAACAAGGAAGAGGTAGGGGTAGTAGAAGGAACCCTTCCCCTTATCCCATTCATCATTCCCCTCCACCTTGGCGTCACTGGGATGCATATCCCAATCAACAGAACTATGGAAACCACCAATCCCCTCGTGCTGATAATGGAAGCCGTAATGCTTTAAGCACTAGGAATAGATTTGCTCCACTCACTAGCGATGAGGGGGTATCTGGTTTGGGTGTTAACCAAGGGGCTTCCTCTTCCTCCCAAAGTCAACAACCGGAGGGTCGCTCAGGTTGGGATTTTCGGCAGGCCGGCAGGAACAGGAACAAAAGAAATGGGGATGCAAGAGAGGGTGCAGAGGGGGGAGGAAACTTCACTCCAAAGAGAAGGAAATACTAGACTGTGCTGGGATTATTAATCTCAGCACAAAGGAACTATACAAGGAGGAATTAATTACTTTGAATAAAGGGGTAAAGTTTGCCCCTCCACGGAACCTCAACAAGTTCCAAACTTTCATAGATATACAAAAATATACCAGAAAGTTAAATATTAAACGATACATCATGAGCAACCCCACTAGGCAACCAGTCAGGGAGGCCTCTGTTGTTTTGCATTCAGGGATGTCAAACGCATCCCTCTTCAATCCCCCTATTCACCAGGCACCGAACTTGACTGTATTTCGAGATCTGGTGTTAGGGGATTTGAATAATCTAAATGTAAAACCGGTACGAATCCAACATGATCTCAAATTGGGTATGGAGTCCCTATGTAATAGGAGGGATGTGGTCGTGTGACCAGCTGATAAAGGGGGTGCCATTGTTGTTCTGGACAAGGACTCATACTTTGAGGAGATGTCCAGGATAGTGATGGACCCTCTGACTTACTCAAGTTTACCCATGGATCCCACTATACAATATAAGAAGGAGTTGAGAGCTCTAGTTGATAAGGGACATGATATGGGTATTTTAAACCCAAAAGAAAGGGAACATTTGGTGCCCTTGGCGCCTAGATTGCCGGTGATGTACATATTGCCTAAAATCCACAAAACTTTGATCAATCCTCCAGGTAGGCCCATCATCAGTGGTATAGACTCTATTACTTCACGTATTGGCAAGTATATCGATTATTACTTGCAACCACTGGTGATGGGCACCCCGTCCTTTCTCAAGGACACCAAGCACGTGATTAACCTGCTTGGTGAGATTGAGTGGAAGGCCTCCTACTTGCTCATTACGGCAGATGTCGCATCCCTCTATACAGCTATTTCTCATAATCTAGGTCATGAGGCGGTGCGACATTTTCTTTATCGCGACTCCGGCATTTCTGTCACGCAGTGTAACTTCGTGATGGAACTGCTGGACTTCGCGATGAAGCATAATCATTTCTGGCATAGTGGTACTCACTATCTCCAGATTAGGAGTGTGGCCATGGGGGCCAAGTTTGCCCCCAGTATGACCAACCTCTTCATGGCAAAGTGGGAAGAGGACGTGGTACTTTGTGATAGGTCACCTAATCTTATTTTTTGGAAAATATTTATTGATGACATCCTATTTGTCTGGGATGGTGACACTGAATCAGTCAATTCCTATCTGTCTTTCTTAAATAGTAATGACAGGGGAATTATTCTTAGTTATGAGATTAGTCCCATTCAGATTCATTTTCTGGATCTCAATATTTCAATAGAGGACAATAGGTTTGTCACGTCCACCTTTTTTAAACCGACGGACAGGAACGGTTACATACCACTGGACTCTTGTCATCATAGTTCCTGGCTGTCGGCGGTTCCAAAGGGTCAGTTTTTGCGCTTAAAGCGCAACTGTACCGATTTGGAGCAATAAACTGGATTCTATCATTGCTGAGGTTGGTCTCAGAGATAGACAGACTCTTCTGTGTGACAGACCCCCAGAGGTGGAAAACAGGGAGGATTTTGGCCTAGCCTTTCTGACCACATATTCAAGCCAACACTGGGCCATTAAAAGAATTATTAAAAAACATTGGTCGGTGTTAAAGAATGACCGAGTGTTGGGGCCTCTGTTGTCCAACAGCCCAAGAGTGCTCTTCAGGGGTGCTTCCAACCTCAGACATTCAATAGCACCAAACGTACCTGATCCCCCAACTCGTCCGACTTTTTTTGGGGATCTGAAGGGATTCTATCCCTGTAGGAGATGTAAAGTTTGTAGGGTCAATGCTCTCCAGGGTAGAAGAATTACTGATTTCACTTCATCTGGAACAGGAGTGACATATCCCATTAGGTCCCTTATAACCTGCACTACTAAATGCGTGGTGTACCTCTTGCGGTGCCCATGCGGGTTGGAATATGTCGGAAGGACTATTAGAAAACTCAGTATAAGATTGGGGGAGCACATTACCAACATAAAAAATGGTTTTGACAAACATAATGTGTCAAAACATTATGATCTTGTACACAATAGAAACCCAAAAGGTACTATCTTTATTGGTCTGGATAAATATGTGCCCCATTGGAGAGGTGGAAATGGTAGAAGAAGCATATCCAGATCTGAAACCAGCTGGATACATAAATTAGGCTGTCACACACCGGGAGGCCTTAACGTGGAATGGGACATAAATTGCTTCATTAATAATGGGTGATTTATTATTTTGATGTCCCTTCCAATAATCTTTATCCATTTTTCACTTTCTTACCTTTTGTGTATTTTCGATCTGGGCTTTAGTTTATGGATAACATTTCTGAATTTTTATCAATTAGTATATGTAATAGAGAGTTTTTTATTGATTATATATATATATATATATATATATATATATATATATATATATATATGGTATATTAATTTGTTATAATTGGGACTTTACAAATCCCTCTTTTTTGTAAACAGTTACATCATGACCCACAAGATGGCGTTGTGTGGAACAGATTCAAATAGGTGCAATATCCGGAGGTTCCACCGGGTGTCATGATGTGATTATTGTCTATGTATAGACCTCTGCATTGAGAATTCAATGCACAGGTCCACTCTATCTGCTCCGTCTGTCAATCTGAGGCCTAACCAATGAGAGAACCCTTTGCGGGCCCTTTGGCTATAAATAGCGTGTGCACGCTTGCGTGGGTGTGCCCCTGATGACGTCAGATTCGACGAAACGACATAGGGCGACACGTGTACGCATTGCGCAGAATACGGAGCTTTTTATTCCTTGCAAGGAGTTTTTTAACCAGCATTTTAATATCTCAGGACTTGTTTCCTTGAGGTTCTGTATCGCATACTTTGTGAAAATAAACCCCCTTTTTTATGGATGAACGCTACACTATGGAAAGTTTTTCTTTCTCTTTTGGATTTTATCCTACTTACTGAGGAACATCCACTCTGATCTGCCAAGAGTGTGTCTACTCCCAGTTCTGGCCAGGTGTTCAATCAACGTCTCTGGAGACTCTCCCACTGTGGATGAAGCGTTCCTGCAGAATCATTCTGCCTTCCATGGAGTAAAACATCACTCTACTGAGCCTGTTTTGACCCCCTGAGAAGAGTGGTCGCAGGCTGTCTGGTAAGCCTTCATTCTTCACCTTGGTGGCGGGATCTTTACTAAGTGTTGGAGCATTTTGCCTATGATTTTCATCGGACACCTGCACTCTGTAGAACTCTTATCATCTTTAAATAGAGGAGAAGATTTCATATATTTTTCACTGACACATATGAACTTTAAATTGTTTATTTGTAGTATTCACTCATGTTTTTGACATTTTTCCCCATTTTTTTCACTGTATAGCCATACACAGTTTTGCTCATCCAGCGCTACACCTTTTTGTATATTTATCATTAAGATATCCCCCCCACAAACCCAGGACATCATATGACGTCCACCCGGCGGGAGAGAGGGTTCCTGCCAGCGTCATTTTTACAATGATGCGGTATGGAACTGGTTAATGCATCTTCATTTGCTTTCCAGTCTCGGACCATCTTTATTGTCACTCCATATTGTCTTGCAATTAAACATAAATAAAATAGAAAAATGGGACAGACTTGATGGATCACTTGGTATTTTTCTCCGTCTTCCCTCTTCTATGAGTCTAGGTTATGGATAAATCCCTCTTCATCAGGATATTCAGAAACAACGCGCAGAGTGTAGTTTTATAAAACAACCCAATTACATTTGAGTTTATTGTAGATCAAATAAAAAAATATTTTTGCACATTTATTGCATTTTTTTTTACATTACTTTATACATCTGTAGCACCCTCTTAAACCCCTGGAGACATGTGAGGGACCTCCAGTGGCACATTGGGAAAACATTTACTCCAGGGCCGAGTCTATGGATTAAATGGGGGAATGTGCATCAACTGGGTGCCAGTCACTTTAAGGTTAATTCATTGGCTCACAGACTGATGATTTGGCTTTAGTATACTAACCTGGATCAATCATAGACACAGGGAACATCTACACTTTTTTTGACACTCATTAACCACATACTAGTTCCAGGTCAGTGACCTAACAGTATTAGAGCTTCACATGGTCAATCAACAGCATTTTCAGAAGCTCATAAGTGTGTCAGTGTAAAACAAATAAATGAAAACTTTGATAAAATATTCAATATTTAGAAGAAAAAAAGAAAAGAAAATATGTTTCTAACACTGATAATGATCACTTGGTGGATTTATTCTCCACTGAAGTTTTTTTTTTTTTTTGGTGCAGTGGTTAGATACTCTACTTTTGCAGCAATGGGGTCCTCAGTTTGATTCTGGGCCAGGACAATATCTGTGTGGAGTTTGCATGTTCTCCCTGTGCTTGTATGAGTTTTCCTTTGACCTGAACCATGCTACCATTAATGACCTCTACAAACTCTTCACCTGTGAAATCTGCAAGGCGGATAGGGGATTCTAGAACTGACAGTCAGATGAATGCACAGCGGCGGCTGCTTGGCCAGGAGAAGGACTTCTGTACAGTAGCTTGTAGGCATAAATAATGAATATAGGCATGACGATCTAGATTGGTTACATACTATCTTACTTTGAGGAAGGCTGCAGTACTCAGCAGTGGAAACACCTTCTGCAAAAATAGAAAGAGGTAGCACCTCACCCTACCCGAGTGGTAAGCAGGTAAAAGCAGCCTCAGCTCAATTCATCCAGACTATGTCTCCAACATGTTTCGCCCCACCCCTGGGGGCTGAGACTGCTTTTACCTGCTTACCACTCAGGTCGGTGAGGTGTGCAGTGGCCGAGCTACCTCTTTCCATTTTTGCAGCATGCTTTGGGTCTGGACAAACCTTTCCTCAGCTTGCACCCTCACTGGTCAGCGGCATCCAACTCACCGAACCTTGACAGCCTGAGCGGGTACCCTTAAGCATTTATCGCGGATCACAGTGGAGACACCCTCTCAGAGGGAGGATTTGCTAGCCAACATCCCAGGAAGGGGGTGAGATTGAAAGACAGGAAATTGCATTTCTATTGCAGCAAGTGAGATTGACCTTCTATAATTATAGGGGTTAACACCCTAGGGTGAGTGCATATTTATTTTACGTGTGGTTCCATGGGTGTTCTGGCATGGATGAAGAAATACTAGAACACATTATTTGGATGAATAATAATGATAGACACTCTGGATATTGTGGACCGTTTCTGAGTTATTGCACAGATTTGTGGAATACTATATCATTTTTTTCGGTTGTGAGTCACCATAAGGTTCACTCTGCTGGATTATTATTTGGGGTATCCCATTTATCATTTTATCTATCATTTGCATTAGGAGTGATGAGGTTATGAGATATTATCTCCTTCTAATTTTATATTATTGTTAACGCATACCGTTAATGATTTTATTCGTTTTGGAATTACTTGCTGTAGTGGAGCTCTGCACTGTTTTTACCTATTTTCTTTTAATTATTTATCTGCAGCAGGGTGATTAAACTCTAGCTCCTCTGGGGCAGGGATTTGCAAGAATTGTCAGTGGTACTGTAAATGGCAGTAATGGGAGTTTTATAAAAATAAAGGAATTAAATACATTAAACAAAATCTCTTGCTACTTCTACTAGAAAAAAAATAAATTAAAATTAAATTAAACATTATGCTTTCTTCCTTCTTGAAATTAAATTACTATGACATACTGTATATTAAATAACCTTATATCCTACTGATTCCCATTCAAAGGCTGCTTAGGAATTGCAAATATGTTTTGTTGATGCTAATCGATTGCACCATAAAATAATATGTTAGCAAAATCGTCATAGTTCTCAAAGACTTAATTGTAGGTTGCTGCTGAACACATTTTAATAAACAAATGTAAAATCCTGCCAGCAGGTGCAGTATATTAGTAATGCTAGTTATGAATTATTCAGCTAGAAAAGCACTTCTGCTGAGACAGACTTTACAATAATGTTTTTCAAGCGAGATCAGTGGCTATCACAGGCTGCCAATGCCAATTTGCTTCAATCCAAACAGAAAAGGTCACACCCATAACACAAACAATAGGGGTATCTGAGGCTTGCATTGCTCTTTCCCTGCATAAGCAAGGCATTTTATACTCTGACCTTAGACCTTGAAACAACCAAAATTGTGTAATGGTACTTAACTACCAAATCTAGCTTTAAATAGGCTTTGACAGCCCCACAACAAATCAGATCATTGGAATTAGGAGGAGCATTACAGAAAATGCACATAAAATAGATGGGCACATATGTCCACCCCTTTGACTGGGTGACCAAAATTATCTGAAGATCAGTAGGCCATTTAACCAATTCTGTCAGGTTATTAAGATTAGGCATCCTTGGTGAACTTTGAGATGGGAGTAATTGTGGGTATAAATAGGAAACTCAGATATGACCATTATATGAAGAGTCATATCAGGCAGGATTTACTACTCATTTTATACAAACACATACGCTCATCGGCCACTTTATTGGGTACATCTGTTCAATTGCTTGGTAACTTGGCAGCAACTCAATGCATTTAGCCATCTAGACGTGGTATAGATGACTTGCTGAAGTTCAAACCGAGCATCAGAATGGTGAAGAAGGGGATTTAAGTGACTTTGAATGTGGCATGGTTGTTGGTGCCAGACGAGCTGGTCTGAGTATTTCAAAAACTGCTGATCTACTGTGATTTTCACACACAACTATCTCTAGGGTTTACAGAGAATGGCCCCAAAAAGGGAAAATATAATTTCCCGTGGCCAGTGGTCAAAACGTTCCTATCCTGAATGTGATTCTTCCGCGTTCAAGAGAGGGAGGTCGAAGCTCACCTAACCGCAGCAGTTCCCAACCTCTGCTTAGAGCCTATGTGTACATTGACACAAAGGCTTTTATGGAGTTGAGTTTAGGATCTCTGGCATAAAAACCCCAAAGGCTCCTAAACTCAAGTTTAGGAGCTGCTAGCATACATGAATTGGTAAGCTGCAATTTGTTACATTTTTGGTTTGGGGTTTAATACCGCTTTATCCTTGTGCTCCAGCTGAGAATTTTCCATCCTTATGAATTATCCCTCTTTTTTTACTGTCCACACATTGTGTCACATTAAAGTTCTTATATAAAGGCAGAATTTCAATCCATATATGTAAAACCACCCTGCCGGATTTTCCTCACTTGACCAGTGCTGCAGCCAGGAATGCTGATCAGCGTGCACTCCCCGTTGTCAGAATACAATAGCTTAGCAGGGAGGATTCCACCATCCACATTAAGTGTGTGGATGGGGTAATGAATCAACCTACTGGTTGAACGAAAAAAACGCACCCATCTATTGTCAGCTTAAGTAATCTCCCAGATTTGTAGCAGCCTGAGTAGACGATAATTTTTTCTGTTAGTTCATACAATGTATTTCTTATGTCTGCTGGTCTGGATGATTCAATTTGCTTATACCTTCGTGCGTTTGTTAACTTTAGTACATTATCTCAGCTCTGCATATGTATTAACACTTTGAAGTAGCATTCTTGAGATGAACGAGAGTGGATCCCTTTCTTTTTCTTTGTTCAGTTACCCAGCTGTGTTTTTTTTCTGTTTGACGGACGATGCATATAACCTTGAGGCATATCATCACCCCCCATCTCTACAACTAAGCCCATGGGAAGGTGAAACCCATCAGAGAGGCGTGGCATGGGAGGAGACTAGCTGAAACCGGTTTTCATACTTCTACCGGGCTCATTGATCGTATGCAGCTGCACGTTTTTCACTGTAAGTTAACGTTATCGAGCCGGACAGGCCCTCTGGATACCTGCACCTCCTGGAGTCACCAGGAAACACACAGTCGCTTGGAGCAGCACAGCCCAAACAGCGTATTCACATTACTAGTCAATGCAGTGGCTTTCAACATTGTAGAAACTTTGTGTAGCATGAGCTATGTTCAAGCAGCAGTTTGGGGACTTCTCGTCCTGTTTTTATAAATGAACACATGGCTTCCTCTGATTGGCTGAGGTGGAAAGGTCACTCAGATGAAGCCTTGTATTCATTCATGAAAAGGACAAGACTTCCTGTAAATGGCTAAGCAATGCTCAACCCGACTCAATTTGTTCCAGGACCAGGATGGGAAGTTTCCGTACTACTGCTGGAACACAGCACTTTTTACTGTATGCAGTTTATACAGCACTGACAGCTTCTGCATTGATTAGTAAAGGAAACAGTTTGATTAGGTCAAGCATTCCTTGAGTTAGGCCCAGAATTCAGGACTACTAGACATGAATATCAATTGTAGCAAGTCTTAACTGAACATGTTAATGAACATTACACCCAACATCCAAGCTGACAATGTGTATCCAGGAGATTTATCTCATTGCCGAATACTTTCAATGAATATCAAACACTTCCTAAAAACACAGCGGGCCTGATACCTTTGGACTAAATAGCAGAAGTGGGGCTCACATAAACAAACCTTTAATGATTGTCATTGTACTTACATAGGATGGGTCCGTCCATTAGGCCCCTTTCACACGAGGCATTTTTACTGCGTTTTCGCGGTAAAAATAGCGCTGTAAAAATGCCTGAAATAATCCTGCCCCATCATTCTCAACGTGAAAGCCCTGAGGGCCTTCACACTGAGGCGTTTTGCTGGCTGTGCGTTGGAAAAAATCCTGCAAACCGCTTTTTTGGAGCATCTTTAGGGCGCTAAAAATAGCGCTGTAAAAACGACTATCTCTATTGAAATGAATAACGCGGTAAAAATGCGGTAAAACACATAGGCGTTAGTGCTATTTTACCGCGAACGCGGTAAAAACGCATAGGCGTTAGCGCTATTTTTACTGCAAGCAGTAAAATAGTGGGAAAAAATCTCATAATTTTTTTGCGTTTTTTCAACGCCTCAGTGTGAAAGGGGCCTTACGGTCTACACTGATACTGAGCTACAGACTGGTTATACCAAATGTCCACAGCTTTGCCAATTTTGATCACATTACAGCAGCTCAAAATTTTAGACATATTATTTGGTTCTGTAAGGAATCTGAAATCTGTCTCAATTTTCTCATGGGTTGCAAGTTAACAAAAAATAAATAAAAACAGATTTAAAAACTTACCACATAAAAAAGGTTAAGATTATCAACTTTTCCATAACAGAGATCCAAAAGTGTCACTGGGCTTTTTGTTGCTTGCCTTCCAAACGTTACCCACGGTAGTGCAAGGTTCTCCACATTTGTTGCCTAGCAGAACAAAAAAGGGCTTAATATTCTTTGTACAATCATAATTGATGCCTTATATAAAATCACATGCAAACAAACCTAGTGCTCATAGGCACAGCATAACCCCTCAGGATTTTTAGAACAGACCAGGTAAGTATTTAAAAATATTGTTTAATTTGAAATCTATACAGTAGAAAATTAAAATCAATTACAGTACAAAAATACAGGCATATCTATAAATGCCCTCTAGTATGAAGGGCTACTGCACGTAGCTGTTGAAGATGACGCCTGACATGTTTCAGACTCCTAGGTCCTTCTTCATAGGCTGAATGACATCTAAAGCATACATATTCTATAAAATGAACATATTTAAACATTAGTACAATTTCATCATTGATCAACTTTTGCATGGGATTGAACACCCATACAAGTACAAAAATAGGCATAGGAGGCCCATAGGCAGTGGTTGGATTGGCCAGACCAGGCCACACATGCACTGTCAATCTTTAATTTCTTTGTATATATAAAATCACATGGGTTAATAGTTGCTTATTTACAGGCTATTATTTTTCCAGACATGTTAAGAGCCCTTTCACACTGGGGCGTCGGTGGTAAAGCGCCACTATTTTTAGCGGCCCTTTACCGTCGTTTTAGTGGCGCTTTTCGGCCGCTAACGGGGCACTTTTAACCCCTGCTAGTGGCCGAAAAAGGGTTAAAAGTGCCCGCAAAATGCAGCTGCAGCGGGGCTTTGCTGGCACTTCGGCGGCGCTGCCCATTAATTTCAATGATCAGGGGCGCTTTAGGAGTGGTGTCTACACCGCTCCTAAAGCGCCTCAAAGAAGCTGCTTGCAGGACTTTTTTGGACGTCCTGCCAGCGCACCGCTCCATTGTCCCTCTTTGCTGCTCCTGAACCCTCCCTCCTATCAAGTGCCAGCACAGTGAAAAAAAGGGCTTAATATTCTTTGTACAATCATGATTAATGCCTGATATAAAATCACATGGGTTAATAATTGCTTATTTACAGGCTATTATTTTTAAAGACATGTTAAGAGCCCTTTCACACTGGGGCGTCGGCACCGGAGCCGAGTCACAGCTCAATGTATGCATTCAGACACAGAGCCCCGACCCGGCCCCGCCCCCTCTATCCCTTGGTTGGCTGACTGACTTTGATCTACAGCCATGGGAGCCAATGGCGCCGCTGCTGTGTCTCAGCCAATCAGGAGGAGTGTCCCGGATGGTTTAGACATTTGTGGACATCGCTGGAGCTCAGGTAAGTAATTAGGGGGGTGCTGGGTTGGCTGCTACACACAAAAGTTTTTTTTTTTTTATCTTAAATGCATAGAATGCATCAAGATAAAAAAAACTTCTGACTTTACAACCCCTTTAAATGATTGTGAAGATTATTCTTTATTAAATTATTGTGAACACTTGTGCCTTGTGCTGTTGGCTGAAGCTTTAGTTGAAATCCTTAGCCCTCCAATTCCACCCCTGCATTCCTCCCAACTCCCGCAGAAGTAATTTTCCAGTGCCGCAGGGGTTAATATGAGCCAAGGGACCCATCATATGCACCCCACAAGAGTGCAAACTATGCCCGCCCTTCCCACCCTATTCCTCTATTCATAGAGGGCGTACTATAGCTTTCATAATTAAAACACTATGTACTGTAGAAATGGAGGAGGTGGCCCTTTCATTCAATATATTACAATGAACAAAGATGGTAAACCCCAGAGAATGCCTTTAGTGTGAACTATAATGTTTTAAAACTTCATTTATTACATTCAGGAATAGTTTTTAAAAATATTTTTTAAACTTGGACTCCTTTTTACATGTTTACCAGAATACCCTTAATTGCATTACTAAATATGAGTACTTAAAAAAGCTTAACATCTCAAAAAGAAATTAACACACACAAGTGCATGAGTCAGAGGAGTTATTTATTCCCCCACCCCTCCATCTTTCTTGTTCAGGCAGCCATTAAACTTTCAATAATGGCTAGTTTACACTTGCTTCAAAACATGGCTTCGGACATGCCAGTCAAAGCCCCCATCACTAAATAAAATGGTTAGCTTTCAGTCCTGTTTACACCTTGCGTTTGCTTTGCTTCAAAAACTATACCCCATGCCACTTTAGTCATGCTCAAAGCGTCTTCAAAGCCTCTATAGAACTCTATGACAAAGTTTGCTTGAAGCACCTGCAGATTTTGGGAGGCTTTAATTCAGCTTTAGCTTTGCTTTGGAGAAATTGCAGGTATGAGATATCCACACACACATAGGGCATCTGTCAAGCTTCAACAAAGCTTCAAAAGAGCATCAGGGAAGCATCACAGACGCTTCAGCGAAGCATCACCAAAGCTTAATTGAAGCACTACCGAAGCATCAAAAACACATCATAAAAGCATGTTGAAGCAGTAGGCGCTAGAGCTGCACAATTAATCGTTAAAAAATCGTGATCTCGATTCAACCCCCCTGACGATCTCCAATGCAGAGTTTGCCGATTCTTTCATGTAACAAGTGGAGAGACTTATCTGCTCACTCAGCTGCCAAAAGAAAATATATGGGCAGTCTGCCAAGTTTTTAACAGGAAACATTGTAACTAACGCTTCCTTCTTAGATCAAAGGGATAAACTTCTGTGTGTGTAAAGAAAAAATCCAGGCAGTCTGCCAAGTTTTTAACAACATGAAACATTGTAACGCTTCCTTCTTAAATCAAACTTCTGTGTGTAAATGCAGGAAGTTTAACCACTTAAAGTCTAAATCTTTTTCTGACACTTGTTTCTAAGGCCCCTTTCACACTGAGGCGTTTTTACTGCGTTTTCGCGGTAAAAATAGCGCTGTAATAACGCCTGAAATAATCCTGCCCCAGCATTCTCAATGTGAAATCTCTGAGGGCTTTCACATTGAGGCGTTTTGCTGGCTGGGCGTTGAAAAAAATCCTGCAAACAGCTTTTTTAGAGCAACTTTAGGGCGCATAAAATAGCGCTGTAAAAACGCCTATCCCCATTGAAATGAATGGGATTCGCGGTAAAAACGCATAGGCATAAGCGTTATGTTAAAAAATAGCGCTAACGCGTATGCGTTTTTACCGCGTTCGTGCTAATTTTAGCGCGAACGCGGTAAAATCGCTGTAAAAACGCATACGCGTTAGCGCTATTTTTACCGCGATCGCGGTAAAAACGCGGTAAAATCGCGGTAAAATAGAGGTACAAAATCCTATAATTTTTGAGCGTTTTTTCAACGCCTCAGTGTGAAAGGGGCCTAAAGTTAAAATCAATATTTTTTGCTAGAAAATTACTTGGAACCAGGGGCGGATCCAGGGGGGGGCAACAGGGCAATTCCCCCCCCCCAGACCATCTGTCACACTCACTTGCTTGCTCTGTTTTTTTTTTTTTTGCGCCTGATCTCCCGGACTTTGGGGACCCGGTACCGGCAGACCATAGGTCCCCTGGACCCCAAACTTGGCGCACATGTAGCCCCATGTCTCCCCTACAAGTGTTCAAAGTTGGGTTTCTGGGAGACCTACGGCCGGGGAGAACCGATTTTTCAAACCCGGGCACTCCTTCCATAGACTCCAATGTTAAACGGTTATTTCTCCGGTAAATGTGCGGACCTGGTACCGGCCGGTCGTAGGTCCCCTGGACCCCAAACTTGGCACACATGTAGCCCCATGTCTCTCCTACAAGTGTGCAAAGTTTTGTGTCTGGGAGACCTACGGCCGGGGAGAACCGATTTTTCAAAGCTGGGCACTCCTTCCATAGACTCCCATGTTAAACATCTGTCTAGTCATGGGCACAGAGAAGCAAAGTGAGGCACAGTGAGGCATGCAGATGGACACCCTAGGCTTATACTCGAGTCAATAAGCTTTCCCAGTTTTTTGGGGTAAAATTAGGTGCCTCGGCTTATATTCGGGTCGGCTTATACTTGAGTATATACAGTACTTGTTTTGCGGCTGCCGCTGCCTCTCTGAGTCTCTCTCTCAGTTTCTCACATCAGCCGATCAGCGGCGCCGAGAGAGAGACTCGTCTAATGTAGTTACGCGGCGCACTGACACGATACCAGGAGCGGAGGAGGAGGTGGGTGGAGCCTCTTCCCTGCACTCGTTGCTAACGCCTGGGCTGCTTGGCGTCTAGCAACGAGTGACGTTAGTGAGTCACGTCGGGCCGCTCTGCAGGCAGGTGCGATAGCGTGCGGCTCCACAGACGGGTAAGAAAGCGGGCGGCTCCGCTTGCGACGCGGTTTGTGGGTGGGCGGCGCGGTTCGTGGGCAGACCGTGCTGCTCAGTGTGTTGGCAGCGCAGGTGAGAGTGAGAGAGCAGGCTCATATCTCACCGCCCGTGCCTGCCCTGCATTCCTGCAGTGACTTCCGCCCTCACTGTGCAGGCAGCAGAGAGATTACATTATCTCTCTGCTGCCTGACTCTGGGAGTCTGGGACACAGCAAGAGACAACCAAAACTACACCTTAGCAGGCAAGTTAGTGACAATCTGCAAATTGTGTAAGGTGACGTGGCAAATGACAATCTGCATCTGGTGGCAGGCAAGTGACAATCAGCAAGGTGTGGCAGGTGATAATCCACATGGTGTGGCAAGTGACAATCCACAAGATGTGGCAGGTGAGGTGGGAAGTGACAATCCGCAACGTGTGGCAAGTGACACGCTCAGGGCTCCCACTAATTGCAGGTGACGATGGCAAGTGACACACTCAGGGCTCCCACTGATTCTGCATTGAACTATTTAATTTTATATTACAATGTAATAATAGAAATAATGCGCTTCAATCATCCTGACACCATAACAACCATGGTGCCGGGATGATTAAAGCGCCGACACCAGCCATTTCCCTGATAAATTTCCCACAAAAAAAACATATTTTTTGGCAGTGCCCCTCCCGAGAAAAAACTCTGGATCCACCCCTGCTTGGAACCCCCAAACATTATATATATTTTAGCAGAGACCCTAGGGAATAAAATGGCAATTGTTGCAATATTTTATGTCACACTGTATTTGCCCAACGGTCTTTCAAATGCAATTTTTTGGGAGAAAATGCACTTCAATGAATAAAAAAAACGAAACAGTAAAGTAAGCCCAATTTTTTTTATGTGAAAGATGATGTTAGGCCGCGAGAATCGTGATCTATCTTCTAAGCAAAAAAATCGCGATTGTCATTTTAGCCAGAATCGTGCAGCTCTAGTAGGCGCTTTAATGTGTGTTGAAGCCAAACTGTCCAAAGAGACTGTCCGAAAGCAAAACAGCTTCTGCATTTTCTCTGTAGAAATCCCATATTAAATCTTATGCCATGAGTGTACCCTGCATTAAATGTTAATTTGTTAAATAAAGTTTGCATTGAAAAAGTAAAAAAAAAGACAAATTTAAAGACAGAAAAATAAACATAAAATAATCAGATACAAAGTTTTTAGAGTTTATCTTTACTTATTCTTGCAATATACTGTATATTTATATTAGCCACACCACGATTATGTAACATATGAGGACAGAAAGGCACAGGAATGCAACATGTAGCCCCCCGACCATCAGCTCTGCATAACTGGGTTATTTTTATGGTTTTCACCGCTTAACTACCTTAGCTCCAGGCCTTTTTCTGACACTTTTGTTTACATGTAAAAATATGTATTTTTTTTGCTAGAAAATTAGTTAGAACCCCCCAAACATTATACATTTTTTTTTAAAGCAGAGGCCCTAAAAAATAAAATGGTGGGTTTTGCACATGGTATTCGCGCAGCGGTTTTTCAAAAGCAATAAAAAAAAATTAAAAAATTCCCCTTTATTAACTTTAATGTAAAAAACACAATACATAAGCCAATTTTTGTTAAGATATAAAAGATGATGCTATGCCGAGTAAATAGAAACCAAACATGTCACACTTTAAAATTGTGCACACCCATGCAATGGCGTCAAACTTTACTATTCATAGACGAAACTTTAAAAGCCTTTACAAGTTACCACTCTAGATTAACATAGAGGTCTGGTGCTAGAATTACTGCCCATGATCTGATAATCGGGTTGATACCACACATGTGTGGGACGATCGCTGTTTGCGTGAGTGCAGGACTGACGCACAAGTTCACCAAGCTCGCTGCAAGCACAGAGGGATGGGGACACTTTAAACAATTTTTTAACACAGTCACTTTAATTTATTTTTTTACTTTTATTGCTATCATAAGGAATCTAAATATCCTTGTGACAGCAATAGTCATGCGACAGGTAGGAGAGATATGGGCTCTTCTAGACCCTCCTCTGTTTATAAAAGCATTTTGATCGCACCAAGATCGGTGTGTTCAAATTGTTTTGATTTTTACATCTGGATAACCCAGGTGTGATGTGACATCATCGCTTATGGGTTACTATATTATAGAGCCAAACAAAGCCGATCCGGTCTTTGTTGGGCTCTATGATCAGCCAGTGGAAGCAACGGCTGGTCAATCGGGACTCCCAGTGGGCCGGGAGATCCCAGTAAAGCTGCGGAAGGCGGCGGGAGGGAATGTTTGCTCCCTCTCCTTGTAAAAGCAATCCAGGATTGCGATTACAAGACAGACGATCGCCGGCTCTAAAAAAAATGGATGCAGGCATCATCCCGGTATAACCACTTGAAGTCAAGTGATGTACAGGTACGTGGCTGGTCATCAAGTGGTTAAAAAGTAATGGGTTTCACATGATATCATTTGCACCTACGTGCATATGTACCTAGGTGGAAATGACTAGTTTTGGAAAACATAAAAAAATAGGATTTTTTATAACAGCTTACCTGTAAAATCCTTTTCTTGGAGTACATCACGGGACACAGAGCGGCATAGTAATTACTATGTGGGTTATAGAGCTTACCTTCAGGTGATGAACACTGGCACACCCAAGACAGGAAGTCCCCTCCCTATATAACCCCTCCCATATCGGGAGTACCTCAGTTTTGTAGCAAAGCAATAAGTGTCCCCAAAAGAGGGGGGGGGGGGGGGAACGCTGTGTCCCGGGATGTACTCCAAGAAAAGGATTTTACAGGTAAGCTGTTATAAAAATCCTATTTTCTTTATCGTACATCATGGGACACAGAGCAGCATAGTAATTACTATGTGGGATGTCCCAAAGCAATGCCAAAATGAGGGGAGGGAGACACCATAACAAGCTGGGTGTCATCAGGCATGAGGATCTATACTGCAGCCTGCAGCACACTATGCCCAAAGGTGACATCCTCATGACCTCTTACATCCACCTTATAAAATTTTGTGAATGTGTGGACTAAAGACCAAGTTGAGGCCTTACAGATTTGAGCCAAGGAGGCCTGGTAATGCACTGCCCAAAAAGCACCAACCGCTCTAGTAGAGTGTGCTGTAATTTTAAATGGAGGCACCTTCTTTCTCAGACCATAGGCTTGAATAATAGCCTGCCGAATCCACTTAGAAATAGTAGATTTCGACGCTACCTGGCCCCTTCTGGGGCCTTCTGGCAGAATAAATAAAACATCAGTTTTCCGAATCATAGCAGTAGCTTCAAGATAGGCTTTAACTGCTCTTACTACATCCAAAGAATGTAATAATTTCTCTTCCACCGAACTAAGTTTGGGAAAAAAGGAAGGGAGAACCACATCTTTGTTCAAATGAAAAAACTTGACACGACCTTCGGAAGAAAGGCTGGATGTGTACGTAAAACCACTCTATCCTTATGGATAATCAAATATGGCTCCTTGCAAGACAAAGCTGCTAATTCTGATACCCTCTTGGCTGAGGATATAGCTACCAAGAACACTAATTTCCTGGTGAGGAGCACTAAAGGAATGTGGAGTAATGGTTCAAAAGGTTGTCTTTGAAGAACTGATAGAACCAAGTTTAAGTCCCATGGACATATGGGAGACCTCACTGGTGGGTTGATACGAGTCACACCCTGCAAGAAGGTCTTTACTAGCGAATGTGTAGCTAGTGGCCTTTGAAAAAATATCGATAAGGCCGAAACCTGTCCCTTAATAGTATTTAAGGCTAGGTTTTTGACAACAGCCCACTGCAGGAAGTCAAGTATTCTGCCTATGACGTACTTCCGAGGATGCCATTTCTTGGCTTCACACCATGCCACATACGCCTTCCAAACTCTATAATATATATGTCTAGATACTGGCTTTCTAGCATTGATTATCGTAGACACCACTGTGTTAGAGAGACCTCTCTCTCTTAGAATGTGGGATTTAATAGCCAGACCGTTAAATTTAGAGTTTGTAAAGAAGGGTGGTATATCGGACCCTGCGTGAGCAGGTCTGGCCGAAGCGGAAGGGTCCAAGGTTTGCCTACAGACATTCTTACAATTTCCACGTACCAGGATCTCCGAGGCCATGCTGGAGCTACCAGAATCACCGGCCTCCTTTCCATCCAGACTCTGCGGAGGAGTCGAGGTAGTAGCTGCAGCGGAGGGAACGCATATATTAGTGCGAACTGATCCCTACGGGAACACCAGTGCATCCGATCCGCAAGCAAGCGGGTCCCTTGTTCTGGACACAAAGCTGCTCAATTTCGAGTTGAACCTGGATGCCAATAGATATACATCTGGTGTCCCCCATCTCTGATATATTGTCTGAAAGATGTTGGGGTGAAGAGACCATTCCCCTGGGGATAACTGCTGCCGACTCAGGAAGTCTGCTTTCCAATTCTCTATTCCTGGAATAAAGATAGCGGATATGCATGGGACATGTTTTTCTGCCCATATCAGGATATGATTCACCTCCTTCTGGGCCGCACCGCTCTTGGTGCCCCCTTGGTGATTGATGTATGCCACAGCTGTGGCATTGTCTGATTGGATCCTGACAGGAGACCCATGTAGCTTGGAAGTCCATGCTTCCAGGGCCAACCGTGCCGCCCGAATTTCCAGCAGGTTGATGGGCAAGGTCTTCTCGATATTCGACCACTTTCCCTGGAGTGAACATTGCTCCAGTACTGCCCCTCAGCCTAGAAGGCTGGCATCCGTAGTTACTACCCTCCAAGAGACTGGAATGAACGACTTTCCCCTTTTGTAAATTTTGGGGTACCAACCACCAACATAGACTCCTGCGTACTCACGACGCCAGGCACATTGGGAAGTTTAGGGCTTGAACCTTTTTGTTCCAGGCGGATAGGATGGCATTCTGCAATTTCCTTGAATAGAATTGAGCATACGGAACTGCTTCGATTGAGGCTACCATCTTTCCCAGCAGCCGCATGCAAAGACGAATGGATGGCTGTCTCTTTGCACAGATCGCTTGAATTAGTTCTCTTAAGGAAGAGATTTTTGCCTGAGGCAGAAAAACCTTTCTTTGGTCTGTGTCTATGAGTAAGCCTAAATATTCGAGTCTTCTTGCTGGCTGCAAGGCCGATTTGTCCAGATTTAGGACCCAGCCCCGGGATTCCAGGTATTGTACCGTGTTGTGTACCGCAACCCTTAGGTTGGAAGCCGACTGATCTATTATCAATAGGTCATCCAGGTAGGCCCTTATAGATATTCCCTGGAGTTCTTAAGTCGGCCAACAGAGGGGCCAAGATCTTTGTGAACACTCGCGGAGCCGTGGCCAACCCGAAGGGTAGTGCCACAAACTGATAATGGCGCTGTTCCACCGCAAAGTGTAGAAGCTTTTGATGACTGGGGAATATAGGAACATGTAAATAAGCGTCCCTGATATCGATGGACGCCAACCATTCTCCCCCTTGTAGGGTGGCGGCTACTGACCAAATTGATTCCATACGGAACGATTTGACGATTAGGAATTTGTTTAGACCTTTGAGATCTAGTATGGGTCTTACATCTCCGTTGGGCTTTGGAACGGTAAAGAGGTTTTAGTAAAATCCCAACCTCTGTTCCTTTACCGGAACCTCCACAATTACCCCTTGGGATAATAGTCGGTCTAACGCCGAAAGGAGAGATCTTCTCCTTATTGGATCTTTTGAGACGTTTGATGTTATAAACCGAGGAGGAGGAAATTCCTGTAACTCCAACTTGTATCCCAAGGATACCGTGGAGAGAGCCCATCTGTCCCGGATCGTCTCTCGCCAAGCCCCTGAAAAAAGCAGAAGTCTTCCCCCCACCCGATTGAGTGGGGGCGACCCTTCATAAGGCCGACTTGGGGGCTGGTTTAGTATTCCTTCGGTTCCAGGGCTTTTTATTACCCTGTGGCTGTCCCTGAGCTCTCCCTCCAGGATTGGATCGGGGAGGCCGTCGGAACTGCTTAGAGGCTGAAGTTCCTGGGACTGGCGAGGTGGGCCGCTTGAAGGCAGGACCACTGAATTTTCTTTTAACAGGTAAAAGGGTACTCTTCCCACTGGAGATTTTCTGGATGTATTTATCCAAGTCCTCGCCAAATAACCGCCCCCAATGGAATGGAAATCCAGCCAGGAGCTTTTTACAGGGCGTCTCGGCTGACCAGTTTTTCAGCCATAGGAGTCTACGCATGTGTACCAACACCAGCGTAAGGCGGGAGGCCTGATGAATTGAATCTTTAATGGCATCAACCGCAAAACATAAAGCCCTAGGTAGATCTGCTAAATCCTGCGCCTGCTGAACTGGCATGTCTTTTAAAGCCAGCTTCATCTGGTCTTTCAAGGCCTGACAGATGCTAATGGCTGCCACTGCAGGCTGAGTTACAGTACCAGCTGTAGAAAAAGCAGTCTTTAATAGGGTTTCCAACTTTTTATCTGTTGGATCTTTAAACATCTGTACATTGTCCACTGGACATATCAGGGATTTGTTCACAGAAGAGATGGCAGCGTCCACAGTAGGAAGGCTCCATCTTTTGGTGAACTTTTCCTCCATAGGATATACCACAGAAAACTTTTTGGGAGGAAGGAACAATTTATCAGGATGTTCCCAATCTTTATAAATGAGATTTTCTAACAATGGATGCACTGGAAAGGAACCATTAGCTTGTGGGGCTTTCAAAGAGCCCAATGAAGAAACCAATTTAGTTGCTGGTTCTGAAAGGGGCAGCTTGAAAGCTGACCGAACCATGTCTGTTAAAGACTGAACTAACAATTTTTCAGCCTGAGGCCTCGTACACACGACCGATTTTCTCGTCGTAAAAAACACGTCGTTTTTTTCGACGAGATTCTTGTTAAGCTTGTCGATTTTCTCGTCAAGCTTTCTATGCGTACACACTGTCATTTCCCAATTTCCTCATGGTTCTCTGCGCTCACGTCCAGCACGTACGACGGCACTATAAAGGGGAAGATCTTTTTTCTTGGCGCCACCCCTTGGGCTGCTTTTGCTGATCTCGTGTTACCGCGTGTGAAGTAAAAGTTTGGGAAGAGACGATTCGCGCTTTTCAGTCTTCGTACTTTTCAGATCGTTTTCTGCCGTTCAGTTTGTGCTTGTGGGTTCGTATCTTGACTTTCAGGGCGTCTAGGCAGGTCGTATCTGTTTTACAGTGCGTTCTTGCCTGTTCGTTTCTGAATTTCAGTTCGTTATTCATAGGCCTTGCTGTTCTAAAGTGCGTTCTGTTCTGTACGTTCTGATTAGACGACCGTTTCCTAGCCATGTCGCCTGGACGTTCTCGTCGTCGAGTTCGTGCTGTGCGTGCGCTTGGTGTTGGTCTGCTTGTTTTGGACCAAGACCAGTCCATGAATGGTGTGAGGAGGAGTTCATGGACCAAGAATTGGTTGCTCCAGCGGGACCAATTCTGCCACATGCCTCTGCTGCGGGAGATCGTCGAGAATAATCCTGAGGACTACAGGAATTTTCTGAGGATGTCTGACCCCGTTTTTCAGGAACTGTTGGCTTTGGTGTCCCCCTATATTACCAGGAAGGACACCGTTATGCGGGAAGCCATCAGTGCTGAGCAGAGGCTCATCGCCACGTTGCGTTACCTGGCGACAGGGAGAAGTCTTCAGGACTTGAAGTTCACCACAGGCATCTCCCCCCAGGCTCTGGGCCTCATAATCCCAGACACCTGTTCTGCTATTATACAAGTCCTGCAGGAGGACTATATTAGGGTAAGTTTTCTCCCTTCACATCACATTTTATGTATTACATGTATGCTAATGTATTGTATTTCTTTCATCCTTTCCTAATTACCATGATTGTAATATGCTGAGAATGTCCCCTTTGTCCCCATGCATGCTGGAAGTTTTTAAATGCCCCTTTTTTATCCTCCCTAAATATTTCCCCTCACTAACTTTTCCAGCAGGGGCGCCTGTTGCTCAAAATGTTGGGGGGTTACAACCCCAATTTCGGAAATAAACTTCCTCCTTTTTTGCTCTGTTGCCTAATAAACGCCCCCAGTTGTCCCCTCCAATGCAGCCATTTAGTCCCCTCTATTGCAGCCAGTTTCCCCCCAGCCCTGCACTTACCTTCTTGTGGTCAGCGCCATCCTTCTTCTGTCCTTGATGTCTTCTCCTTCCCTTCATGTTGCATCAGCCAATCATGTTACCATTAAACAGACTTGGTGAACATGATTGCCAGAGCTGCCTGTCAGTGTTTACACAAGGAATGCCCCCTCCTTGCGTCCCCGATTTTTCTTTGAGGAAGCCAATTACATCCCTCAGGTTGTAATTTGCAAGACTTTTTTAATACCTGTTTCTGCTCTGCAATTTTAACCCCCTAAATGACGCAATTAATCATATGTCGGTCGCTTTACAAGAGGCCATCCACCTGAATAGTGTGCGGCATAGACAATACATAGGTTCATGCAACGCATGAACCTATGTATTGTTCTGAGTGATGGGCACAGGAGAGAGGGGACAGTGCTCCAGCGCCCACTCTGGACGCACCGCCACTGCAATGCTATCCTGTGGCCAAACACATCTCCCCCCCCAAAATAATTTAGTAATGGCCCATCAGAGGGGGTGATGAATATGATAAATGAGCCTTCCATTATACTTTTTTTACACACCTTAATAAACGTATAATTAGATTGATGTTGGTCTCTAATTTTTTGGTCTTGAATTTGCTTGTAATGTATGCCTTTGTTTTTCTAATATTATTTCATCTTGTTTCACTCCACAGCTTCCTTCAACGCCACAGGAATGGCAGACTGTGGCATCGGAGTTTGCCACGCGGTGGGACTTCCCCAACTGCGGTGGTGCCATAGACGGGAAGCACGTCCGCATCGTGCCGCCACCCCGTTCTGGATCCTACTACTACAACTACAAGGGGTTTCATAGCATTGTGCTGATGGCGGTGGTGTCAGCACGGTATGAATTCCTCTATGTTGATGTAGGGAAGAATGGCCGGATGTCCGATGGGGGATCCTTCATCCAGACGGAGTTTGCCCTCCGTCTCCAGAGTGACGACCTTGCATTGCCACCGGATGCAGGGAATATTGAAGGACTCCCCTTTGTTTTCTTGGCTGATGAAGCCTTCGGACTCGGACGGCATCTTATGAGGCCATTTCCACAGAGGACCCTGACCCCAGAGAAGAGTGTGTTCAATTACCGGCTGGCCAGGGCCCGAAGAGTCGTTGAAAATGCCTTCGGCATAATGGCCAGCCGGTTCCGCCTTTTTATGACTTCCATCCACTTGGCGGACTACAAAATAAACTATGTAGTGTTATGCTGCAGTGTGCTACACAATTTTCTTTGCCGCAAAGCGAATTCATATATGGCCTCAGTTTTGCCAGAGGCTGGACTTTCCCCTGCAAATCCCCTTCCGGGCCTGGAATCTGCCCGTCTTGGCTTGCCCCCCCAAAATGCCCGTGTGGTTCGGGACAAATACATGGAGTATTTCACGGGTAGGGGGGCAATTCCTATGCCAGCCTATGTCTAAGTATCCCAATAAAAATCTTGTTTAAACCTTTAATTATTTGTTCTTTCCTGTCTCCTAGTTTGTCTTTGTGCATTTGTAGTGGCAAGTGTATTTTACTTTAGTAAATAACAACCAATTTCACTATGTTACCTTACAAAAGAACCAAATAAGCTTAGAGTGTATTATAAAAAGAAGCTACACGTTGTTTGTGGTCAAATATTTTACTCTCTGCACATTTTTTTTTGTTTTACTTTGGGGTTGGCCTGACCACAACCCGTCAAATTTTGGCTTATGAAAATACAAAAATACCACTTGCATTTCTAAAATGACAACATTGGATACCTCTGAGCAATCTGAGACATTCAGTTACACAAACTATGTCTCTATGTGCCCGTCCTAATATGGGGTCCTGCCACCCCTTGCCCAGCCAAAAATTCAATATGCACACATTTTTACTTTTTTGCAAATAGGAAGTTTACAATCCTGATCCCTATTGTCAACATGTGCTATCTGCCATCAGGGGTGATCAATGGATGTGTTTTGGGGGTGCATCCCCTTCCTCAGTTCACCGACTTTTGATACGAGGAAGGGGTTGCACCCACAAAAGACGTACATGGATATCCCCTGATGGCAGATAGCACATGTTCACACACTGTGTGCATATTCAATTTTTGGCTGCTTTGTTACTCAAAAAATTAGTAAAAATATAAAAACAAACATGTAAAAACAAATGTGTTTGGATGGCTTATTGAATTCTCCCCAAAACATCGAGAATGTCTTTAAATGTTTGTTCCATCACATGGATTCTTTGTTTAATTAGGTCCAGTTCCGTGCTACATTCCATCACTTGCTGGATGAGGCGGAGGGCACTGTCAGCAGAGAACGGTGTGCTATCCTTCACAACATTTCCATCCCCTAAAAACCATAAAAAAAAATTAATAAAACTCTGCAGGCCTACCTCGCTTACCTTAAGCTGTGGTGTCAGATACTGACCTGTTGTGGTGACCAGATCCACAACGTCATCCACCTCTCCTTCCTGCACTTCTCCTTCCTCCACCTCAACTTCCTGCACATCTTTCGGTTGTGGATCTTTGGGAGTTTGGGGTTGCTTGGAAGTTGTGGGGTGCATGTGCTCCCTGGAGTGTCCTCCTCCCAGTCTTCTCTCCCCTATGAGAATAAAACCAAAGGTCTATTTATCACACTGTAAAAATCTCATTTTTAAACTTAAAACAGGCTAAATTGTTTGGAAGTGGGGTACAAGTGTGTGTTTGTGCGGAATTTAAAGAAAAATGCATTCTTTATGACCCCAAATATGTTTATTATTCACATTTGGATGTAATTTTTTGGACATGGAGGCACCACAAATAAACTCTGATGCACCTGTGTGGGACACCCAAAAAAGGCGGGTCTGGTGGCCCACACTATAGTGCTCCAAAGTACAGATGTGGAAGCAGCTGCTGAGTGTCCTCTCCTTTACACTGATTAAAGTTTGCATTTCATTCTCCTTACAAACACATCATCTAGACTTAAAAATTATCCACAATACTTGATCAAAAATGGCAGATGTCTAATTACTTTTGGGGGTCTTAAATAAGCCAAAACCACGGATAGTGGCCGAACGAAGTGTCGGTAACGTAACGAACGATTACTGTGCCCAACCTAGTTCAAAATAATACATTTTGGAAGGGAGTCCAATATGCTTTAAAAAAAAAAAAAGTCAGTTTCTAAAAAGATTAATAGCAGAAAGGTCGTCATTTTACTTACTTTTAGCGAGCATCCTCTTTATGCTCCTCAACTGGTCTGGCTCCCTCAGTTTGAGGTCTGACCACCTCTTTCTGAGCTGCTCATTTGAGCGTTTCACCCCGAACTTCGCCCTCAGACTCTTCACAACTTTAGTGAGGATTTTGGCCTTCCTTCTATTTGGTTTGCTATACGGCCCATGCTTGGCATCATAATCAGCCTTGACCAAGATGTCCACCATCTCCGCCATCTCCGCCAAAGACATATTCGATGCCTTGAATCTCCTCCTTGATCGTGACGTGTCCTCGGTCTCCGGGCTTGTCTCCTCGCTAGTTGCGGAATTATCAGACACCTGCTGTAACTCCGCCATATCTGTCTGCGCGCCGAAAGAGAAGGGGCGGGGAAAAGATGTTAGTTAGAACGTCATGGGCGGGCGACGTGTGCGGAGCGACGTGTTCGAATTTGGACGCATGCGTGGTGTGTATATAGCAAACACACATGTGACTATAGTACGTTCGGTGTGCGGAGAGAGGAGTTCAAGTGACGGACGTGCGAACGAAGGTATGTGATTTTGTGAGACTTGTTAAAATTGTTGGCCTATACTGTCTTGAGATTGTTGGAGGATATATATGGTGACTAGGATGTGAAGGAGGTTAGACTGTTTGCCTCACATTATTTAAATATAATTTATTTTACTTGCAGATACAATATGAATGTATTTATTAGCGACAAAGAGTTCCTGGCGGAATTTATTGACCGGGTAAGGGAGCTGCCGGCTCTGTGGGAGACCAAAAACCCCATCCATAAAAAAAAAGGGGTGAGAAAAGCAGCGCTGGAGAAGCTGCTCCCATTTGTGCATACCAAGGTGCCCACAGCCACAGCAAAACAAGTGGACACTAAAATTGGGAGCTTGAGAGGTACCTACAGGACTGAACGCTCTAAGGTGCTGGCTTCTCAGAGGTCAGGAGCAGCAGCAGATGATGTTTATGTCCCGGTTTTGTGGTACTACAGCAGGATGTCCTTCCTGGATGACCACATTGAGCCAAGGCCATCACTCTCCACTCTTCCCCCCAGACTTCCCTGCAGCCAACCTGAGCCTTCTCTGGAGCAAGAGGAGGCAGCCATCCTGGATGATCCTGATTTGGCCATCTGGAGCCAGGTATAGTATTAACTGAAAATGTAGTGGGATAAAATTAATGTTTCCCAAATATGTCAGGATGAGAAACATACATTATTTTGTATTCAACAAGTGAAATCATGATCTGTAGACATTATTCTGCACTTAATTGTGTGGTAAATAGTCAAGCTGATGTAGTGGTAAATTTAAAGCAAGGATTTATGCATTTACATTCTAATTGCTTCCATCAGGATTACAAAGTTTGATGCAAAGATTAAACCAACATATTAAACTATGTTTCTTTTTCATACACAGGATGAAATCAGCCAGGAGGAGGGTCTGGAAACTGTCAGGCAGGAGGAGGAAGGGCCCAGTGGCAGCCAGGAGGTGGCAGGGCCCAGTGGCAGCCAGGAGGTGGCAGGGCCCAGTGGCAGCCAGGAGGTGGCAGGGCCCAGTGGCAGCCAGGAGGTGGCAGGGCCCAGTGGCAGACAGGAGGTGGCAGGGCCCAGTGGCAGCCAGGAGGTGGCAGGGCCCAGTGGCAGACAGGAGGTGGCAGGGCAAAGGAGAAGCACCAGATCCCAGGTGCCTCCCATCAGGCTTCACAAAAGAGGCAGGAGGGACAGGACCACCAGTGAGGCAGCAATGGCCCTTATTAAAGAGGCCCATGCCACCCTCAAGGAGCCCACATCCCCTGAAGAGGCCATTGCCGGCCTAGTGGAGGCTAAGTTCAAGGTGATGAGCATGGAGCAACGCCTCCTATGCGAACCCCTGCTCATCACCTTGCTCAACAAGGGGGTGATGGAGCAAATTACCCACAATACCGCCATATGTGAGGTGGCCCAACTGACCCAACCTCAACCTCCACCTCCACCTTCCTCTTCTGCCCCACCCCCTTCTGCTACCCCTCCACCTTCTGCCCCACCCCCTTCTGCTACACCTCCACCTTCTTCTTCTGCCCCACCCCCTTCTGCTACACCTCCACCTTCTGCCCCACCCCCTTCTGCTACACCTCCACCTTCTGCCCCACCCCCTTCTGCTACACCTCCACCTTCTTCTTCTGCCCCACCCCCTTCTGCTACACCTCCACCTCCTCCTCCTGACAGGAGTACCCCTCCAGTGGGCCAGCCTCCAGCTAAACGAAGAAGGAAGGCTTCAGTAAAGGCTGCAGGGAAGGTTGCCAGGAAGAAGAGGAAGTGATGGCCTTGCTTCATTGTGGTCGCACTGGTCGGACAGAAGGCAGCCTGTTGTAGTACCACACACTTGGGACATATATCTCACCTGCTGCTGTTCCTGACCTCTGGGAGGCCAGCATCAGATTGTGTTCTGAAATGTGGGCCTTCTCAAGCTCCCAATTTTAGTGTCCACACAGGGTTGCTGTGTGCTCTGGGGTCCCTGGGATGCACAAATGGCAGCAGCTTCTCCAGCGCTGCCTTCTCTTTATTTAATTTATAAACATGAATAAATGTGTTTTTTGTTTAAGTTCATACTTGACTATGTGTATTTTTAAATAAAAAAAAACAAGCTTTGGAGTAAGCAGATACATTTGACTGACAATAAAAGGCACAGATATCACCCCCCCAAAAGAATAACTAAATCTGATTAGCTCAAAAACATGGTGTGAAATTTTAAAAATATAGATTAGAAAATTAAATGGGAGATCGCTATCAAAACATTGAGAAATTATAATTAACATCATTTTGAAAAATCTAACCATTTAAATTATTCCTAAAAACTTGCACGATATAATACACATAAATCTTATAAAGAGCAGCATGAAAAAGGTTAAAAATAAGGCATAACTCTGTGTGAATATCAGCAGCAAAAGAAGGTCTCTCGTTTTGATTAATGGAACATTCTAACGAAGAATTCAATGCAGAACATTTAAACGATGAAATATTTATGAGCGTGACGAATGTGCTCTCTCCATTATGAAGGCTTGTTTTACCAGAAGATGCGCTCCCGTCTCATAGTTGCTTGTGAGCATGCGCGCTTTTGGAAGAGTCGTAAAAGCATACACACGAACCATTTTCTCGTCACAAAACAGGCCGACGAGAAACACGACGAGGAAATCTGGACTCCTGACGAGAAAATAGAGAGCAGGTTCTCTATTTTCTCGTCGAGATTCTCGTCAAGTTTCTCGTCGTAAAACCATACACACAAACGTTTTTCTAGACAAAAAAACTCTCGCGGCACTTTTCTTGACTGTTTACGACGAGAAAATCGGTCGTGTGTACGAGGCCTGAGAGGCTGAAAACATTTCGTTCCTCTAAGGTAGATTCCTCCGAGGCTGCATCATCCTCCTGATCCCCTGCAGGAAAATCAATTTCATCCTGAGACAATTGCTCTGCTGTTAGATACTCTAACAGTGGAGATGGAGATCTGGCGTGCTTTTTTCCCAGCAGGGAGGAAGTGATTAATGCCGCCAATCTTTGTTCTAATCCTCCCAGAGCAGAGGTAAAAGCCTCCTCTGTGACATATACCGGAGCAGGTGAACTGAGGGCAGCCGCAGCACCTAGCATACTTTCGCGTAACTACCTCCGATTTATCAGGGGAGGATATATTAGTAGGAGCAAGCCCCAGATCCTCAGAGCCCGATTGCGAACCCTTTAGCCTCTTAGGATTTTTACTCCCAGAGCCCTTGGAAGGCATAGTCCTAGCTCAAGCTAAGGACTTACAGCTAAAAATGCACCCACCACTAGCTATAGTCTAGCGTACAAGCTTGCTATGAGAGCTAGTCAGGTAATTAAACTAATGTGCCTTGGGGATGCCTGTATCACCACCTGTAGTGTACCCAATATAATATCAAAAATAAATGTCACCAAGGAGCTCTGCTGATGTGTCCGTCCTCTTACAGCATGTCTCGCAGAGGCTGTCTTTTTAAAGCAGAGGACGCCCGCACATGCGCAGAAGCACGCGTCAATGCGCGCGTGCCAGAAATGCTCCCTAGAAGGAATGGGGAAAGGAGCAGGAGGGAGCTGCATTTTTACATTGGAGCCAAGCTGACACTATAGAGGGAGACCACAGCGCCATGTCTAAGAACGCTGTTTCCAGGTCCCCCTAGCAGGTATGGTAACATTTTTACAGATGGGTACTGCAGAGCTTGTACATAGAAGAATTCTCCTCCATCTGTCTAGGCATTACACTTATAGAAGGTATGCCCAGCTATATAGACAGTCTCAAGTATCTCCCTCCTGTGGCCAAACAGGGGTACTACATAATGTCTAATAGAACCATAAGAAAATAAATTTCAGGTTTATCAAAGATATTTTAGGCATCAGGTACAGTGGGAAATATACCATGTAGGTAAAATACAGGCAAACACATTAGTTTTGAAGGGTCCCTGTTGGACCAAGTTCATCAGGGACCCTCACTTACCTGTCCCCGCCGCAGGACCCTGTTCGGAACAGACAGCCCAAACTTCGCTCCTTTGGCGGGGCAACGTCATTTGACCTTCAGGGACCGGGGTCCTACTGAAAGGAACACCATTCACCTGGACCTGTATAGCACCCTGCCAGAAACCTCTTGTTATTGGGTCTGACCAGAGTACTGGATCCCAGGGTCCAGCCCTCCTAAGAGAGGCATTACAGGCCAAACCTCGTAGATGGTCCACATCTTCTTTCCCGAGGCCCGCGTACCGTCCATTTTGGCATTGAAGCACTTTGGACGGATCCGGAACAGCTCGCCTTTAGGCCTCAAAGACCATACGCAGAGCTAACTTGAATACATGCTTAACCGTGACCAACACCTTTAGACACTGGCAACAAAACTGAGGTACTCCCGATATGGGAGGGGTTATATAGGGAGGGGACTTCCTGTGTTGGGTGTGCCAGTGTCCATCACCTGAAGGTAAGCTCTATAACCCACATAGTAATTACTATGCCGCTCTGTGTCCCATGATGTACGATAAAGAAAAACAAGTTTTTGCTCTTAAGATGTTCTGGCGCTGTGAGATGAAGCATAAACATTTTAAAGAAATGAAAAAAAAATCTCTATAGTTACTTAAAGTGGAGCTCCACCCTAAATAGCAACTTTTGCTATTTGGAACCCTCCCCCCCTCCGGTGTCACAATTGACACCTTTCAGGGGGGAGGGGGGTGAAGATACCTGTCTAAGACAGGTATTTTCACCCACATCCGGGAGTCCTGTCTCCGGGAATCTGCGGGAGTTACGTCACTTCCCACAGACTTCCCTTGGTGTTCTGGGAGACACTCGGCTCCCAGAACACAGGAGCACCAATCAGAACGGCGCAGCGCGACTCGCGCATGCGCCGTAGGGAACCGGGCATGAAGCCGCAGGGCTTCACTTCCTGGTTCCCTCAGCGAGGATGGCGGAGGGAGCAGCAGAGCGACGAGCGGTCGCTCGTCCTCTGCTGCGGACGTCGCTGGACTCCAGGACAGGTAAGTGTCCAAATATTAAAAGCCAGCAGCTGCTGTAGCTGTAGCTGCTGGCTTTTAATTTTTTTTTTCCGGCGGAGCAACCCCTTTAATACACATTTGGCTGCTGAATTTAGTTACTGTATGCATTCATTATATCACAGTTCAAAAAAAGGTAGATGGGAGATTTGGAACTTTGGCTCATCTCCAATGTTTCCTTGACACAGTAAAGTTCCCTGGTATTGCAATGGGCCAGCAGTACACTGTCCAGGAAAATTTGCTTTACTTCCAAATATTCACCTTCTAAGCTAAAACACAAGAATCCCACAGAACCTTTTCGCTTGTAGCCTTTCAGTGCACAGAAGGCAATAAAACAATAAAATCAAAATGAATGCATGAACATCACAACATAAAAATAGTGCTAAACTCTAGCACATTTGCAGTTAAAGAAATACCGTATATACTCGAGTATAAGCCGAGTTTTTCAGCACATTTTTTTGTCCTGAAAATGTCCCCCTCGGCTTATACTCAAGTCTGTGTCCATCTTCAACTTTGTGCGCCTGATCCCGTGGGGCACACATGTAGCCCCACTATTCCTCTACAAGTGTGCAAAGTTTGTTGTCCGGGGGACCTACGGCCGGGGAGCACAGATTTTTCTAAGCCGGGCACCCCTTCCATAGACTCCAATGTTAAACGGTCATTTCTCCAGTGATTTTGGGGACCCGGTACCGGCCGGCCCTAGGTCCCATGGACCCCAACCTTGGCACACATGTAGCACCACTCTTCATCTACAAGTGTGCAAAGTTTGTTGTCCAGGAGACCTACGGCCGGGGAGCACTGATTTTTCAAACCCAGGCACCCCTTCCATAGACTTCCATGTTAAACGTCAGTCTAGTCACACAGCGCCGGAGATCAGGTAGGGAGATTGGGCACAGTGAGGCATGGGCACAGTGACAGTGAGGCATGGGCACGGTGAGGCATGGGCACGGTGAGGCATGGACACGGTGAGGCATGGACACGGTGAGGCATGGACACGGTGAGGCATGGACACGGTGAGGCATGGACACGGTGAGGCATGGACACGGTGAGGCATGGACACGGTGAGGAATGGACACGGTGAGGCATGGACACGGTGAGGCATGCACATGGACACAGTGAGGCAAAGTGAGGCACAGTGAGGCATGCAAATGGACACCCTAGGCTTATACTCGAGTCAATACGTTTTCCCAGTTTTTGTGGTAAAATTAGGTGCCTCGGCTTATATTCGGGTCGGCTTATAGTCAAGTATATACGGTATTCACTTTTCATCAAAAGGGATGGTCTTGAAATACTGGCATCTTGGACCAAGGTTTCTGATCACATGAACATCTCTTTATTCAACACTGGCCAAATCTGAAATATCTAGATGTTTTGTACATCTATGTATTTGTCAAAGATCAAAACAATAGCAATGGCACAATGATCTAATACATTTGTACATATATAGTATAATAGTACAGTATATCCACAGCTACCTTGATGACTGTCCATTATCAGATTACACATTGACTGTGTGATGTTATCTTTTGAAACCCATAAAAGGAATTAAAATCTTCATTGAGATATTTGTAATATTGTCAGCACATGTCAAGCTGATGCAGTAAAGTAACTCCCATATTTACAATAGCAGTCAATTCAAACACCTAAAGCACAAAATGTTTGCTTCCCATAAAAATATGTGTAAAGAAAAAACATGAAAATACAAACCAATGAAAAGGAGAACTCCAGGCAAAAGCAGAATATTAGGATTTATTTATATGCCACCTATACACATCCTACCTTACAGTTGTAGCTGAAAGCATCATGTGTACAGAGTTCCACACATTTCTCGTTTGAAATTAAAAAGTGGTTGTAAAGCCTTAAGGGTTTTCACCTTAATGTAGTCTATGCATTAAGGTAAAAACCTTCTGTGCTGCAGCTGCGCCCCAGACCCCCCCCCCCTTTTCCTTACCTGAGCCCAATCCGATCTAGCGATGTGCATGAGCGCAGCGGCTCAAGTCTCTGTCGCTCTCCTTATTGGACAGATTGATGGCAGCGGGAGCCATTAGCTCCCACTGCTGTCAATCAAAAGCTGTGAAACAAGAGGGGGGGCAGGGCCGAGTCCCACTGTTTGTGTCAATGGATGCAGCAGCGGGATTCGGGAGCGAGCCTGCACGGGTGCCCCCATGGAAAGCGGCTTTCTGTGGGGCCACCTCGTTGACGAGGAGGGGCTTGGAGCACCCCAGAAGAAGAGGATGGGGCTAATCTGTACAAAACCATTGCACAGAGCAGGCAAGTATAACTTGTTATTTTTATTTTTAAAAAAAGTGAGGGTTTACAATCACTTTAAGCTGATATTTATTTATTGTGCAATTAAAAAGGAAAAAATGTCAGCTACATGCAATAAACTTACCAGTTTGATTTCCGTAGCATGCAGCTTTGTTTTTGATTTTTCTATACACGTTTTGTGTGAGGTTGACAAACACCGGGTCACGTAAAGAGCCTTGACTGGCTCAGAGCCCTGACTCTCCGTTTCCCAGTTTGTATTCCCGGTTTGTATATTGTTTGTTTGGCTTTTCTAGAACCTATAGGCCCTGTTCACATCTGAGTAATCTGAAGCTTCCCTAGAAGCGTTTCAATGCGAGACACTAGGATTTCCATTTTATTCAATAGTGCCCATTCACTCCTGAGCATAATGTCACTTGGAAAAGTACTGTACATTAACTTATTTTGGGGGGGCAAAGTTGCACATGTTGGCCCCCAATGGATTTCAACAGGAGAGAATGAAAAAGCACCACACCACTGCTTGCCTAGTAACAAGCTTTCCATTGGCTAAAAAACAAACAAATGCTCAAGCATGAATCAAGCACAAAAAAAGCCCGTACAAACATCTGTTAGAGACGAATACTATACGTCAGTATACGAATATGTTTTAGCAATGTGCTCAGGTAACTATAACAAAATAAAAACATGGTATAACAGATCGGAAAAGTCAAGCTTGGCCAAATGAAATACTGGTGGTACACGTCAACGTGTTAGCTTGGTATTACGATGCTTAAAGTCCATAATTCAGAAAAACAAAAAGCACAGATCCTGCTTGTACCACTCCCAATTGAATGTCTACACCATCCTTTCTCAACCAGTGTGCCGCGGCACACTGGTGTGCCATCGGAGGTCCTCAGGTGTCCCAAGGCATCAGGAGATAGAAGGGCTGTCAGATGAGCCCGATCTCCCGATTCCCTGCTGAACTGTACATCGGCACTTTAAGAAGCTCCGTCAACCTCAAAAGGGAAAGTAAAGAGCAGGGGAGTGTGCTGAGCTCTCTGCTTCTCCCTACAGTGCAGTACCTGGCTAAATGAGGAAACTGGAAAGGTACTGTGCTCGATTCATTTTAAAAGGGCTTTATACATGTGTCTGTGTGTGTGTACATGCGAGTGTCTGTGTGTGCATGTACATGTGCGTGTGTACATGTGTTTGTGTGTGCGCGCGCATGTGTCGGTATATGTGTGTGTGTGTGTATGTGTGTGTATGTGTATGTTACTTTTAATCCTGACCCCCCATTCTTGTACCATCAGAACTGCTTTTGTAAGGCTGGTTTGTGATAGCAGCAAGGACTTCTGCTCCTCTGAAAAGCAATCCATGTGCAGATCGCTTTTCAGAGGCATTTGAAAGGCGGTAAAGAGGCAATATGTTGCCTCCTTACCACCTGTATAAAGCCTGTAAATGCAGCATCACTACACCGCAACCGTGCAATGCCCACAGTTGCGGGGTCGTTTCAGTGCAGCCCCATTCACCCTGGGTATATCCTCCAGCTGCAGCCAAAGCATGTGTACACTCCCATCTGCTGCCTCTGCAGCTAAAGGGGGAGAAGCTGGGGGTGGTAAAAACAGCTGAACCATGTGGTTTTACCGTCCCTTCAACCTGATATGTGAACAAGCCCTTGGTTCACATCTGCGTGGCGTGTAGGGCAGCCCATTCATTTCAATGGGTGCCTTAAGACTGAAAATACTTTTTAAGGGCGCCCCGACTGGAAAAAGATTGAGAAACACTGATCTACACCTCTGCTTGCTTCTGTTCCCAGCCCTAAAAACCACTAACCACCAGTTATCTGCTTTTTTAATAATGTTATGCCACCATAATGAACATATGCAAAATAAATAAAAGAAAGCGAATATGACCTAAATTATTTACGTGGCTTAAAGTTACCTTTACAAAGAAAGCTGTTAGTAAAAATGGTATACTTAGGGTGAGGGGGTGATCTAGTAAGTACTAATTCTATTACTTGTATAGAACATAAAACTACAGTTTAGAAATAAATATCTGAAGCAGGGTGCATCCAGGGCATTTTGTTAGGTGACCATTATGGGTATTTTTTTGAAGACAGCTCAACAGTATCTCCATATCCTTGGATTGTCTCTCCAATTGTTGATACTCCATACAAATTTTTATAAATTAGATACCGTACATGCCGATACATGCCTAAGGAAAGCGTGGAAGGGGGGTTAGTCCTTCCTCTTACTTACTAGTCTGTGTGTGTCCTGAATTGAGCTGAACAGTAGATCAAATTGTATTCTCTTTACAGCACAGAAATATATTACTGCAGAAAACTTAAGTCATAAGACTCCCCCTGTTTGCTGCATGTGGTTAATATTAAATATTCATAACCAGTATTTCATTTAGACCAAAGCAAAAATACTTTTTAATATGTGGCCCTGACCTTTCCTAGGTTTGTTATATTAATGAATGCAGCACTGCTCTGCAACATGGCTAGGCAGTAGACAACGAAGACCCTGGAAATGTAACTGGCCAACAATGATGCAATTCATTTCTGCACAATACGTGCAAGCCATATCCAAACCAGAAGCTTTGGAGTAAAGTGTATGACTGCTTTATGTAAGGCTAGGCTCAGCTGTTTATCTGCCCAAACATCTTGGAAGGAAAAGGAAATATATAGGTAAAAATCAAACAATAAAAGGTTATAGAAAACAATAAATGAAAGATAAGTGAATGTGTTCCTTCGAGTGAAAAAAGTAAATAACATTGCAAGCCAAGTGATCCTGTGCTCAAACACAGATCTGTTAGCGTGCTTTGAATTGTTTCTAAATCGTATGTTTGCATATTGACTTCAAATACTAGAGGGATGCTTATGGAACTTTGAGAGGGGTTACTCATACCATCATAAGAGACTGCTGGTTTGGAAAGCTAGAAACTGATATATAACTGGGGAATGTCAGAAGAATCAGAAAAAGCAGCTTCAGATCTCTTCAAAGCAATAACATCAGACTACATCATAAAATATGTATAGTATAATTTGTTACTCCAATAGTATACAAATTTTACTAACTAAATTGCCAACATGCAAATTGGAAATTATGGATACATGTCTACTTCTTTAAGGAACAACTCTACTCTTGTTCTAAATTACTATTCTTTGGTTTTCATAACTCCCACCAGAAACTCATTGCTGTAGTTTGGGAAACTGACCTCTGTGCTTCAATTATTGCCTACACCTTGAAAGGTTATTGCTCGCTCTCTCAATTTTTTTTGCATTTTCTTAAGATATCGTAACAAGGCTAAAGCCAATAAAGCCAATCTATGAACATATCGAATTCCAGCAAAAAAATCTTACCAATGAAGCTGTAAAAACACTAGTTTACGCTCAAAACTAGACGTGGGATATACCTACATGGCTTGGGAATTAACTTTGCTCTACAAACTCGGAAACTGTAACCAAGTGGTTCACGAAACATAATGGATTTCATTCAACATTTCTAAAATTAAGGCAACCATGTACTTCTTTACTTTTTCAACCATGTGCTAGAAAACTGATAGTTGTTCCCTATATAGTAGCCATGACCAATATAGATTTGTGTTACATATATCACGATAAAGGAGCCATTGCATGATACATTTTATGATTTCTTCTACGTGGTAATGTATCAGGCTTCATCAGTAAATATTATGTGAGTAGTAAACTCGAACAGACCAATTATATTATTATTATCCATCTGTATGGTCACATTGTGATGGTATTGACTCTTGCAGGTTCTTTCTTTGCCATTTGCAGTTCTATTCAGAGTAGGGCCGAAACAACTAATCGATTATGAAATTAATCCATTACTATTTTCATAATTGATTAATCGGCCAGTAACATAATGGGGTTAAAAAAAACAAAAATTAGCCCTTTATAGTACAAAAAGAGCAAATTGCTACCCAAAATATTACTTTCACTGTCCCACAGTAAAAAATGAACCCCTTACAGCGATTATTTGCTCTTTTTGTACTAATTTTAGTTTTTTTAACCCCATTATGTTACTAAACATCTCAGGCCTGGGTCACACCTCTGTGGGTTTTTTGGTGCTTTATGCAGAAACACACTACTGTACAGTTCATTTACATGGTTTCCTATGGGACACGTTAACATCCATGATTTTTTTCAGCTGCTGCGTATTTGGAAAGGGCAAGGACTTTAACGCAAAACGGTGCTATTTTGTTTTTTTGGTTCAATATACTTCAATGGAGAAGCTGCAGAAAAGCATGTAATAATGTGTTTTTGCGGCAATTTGTTTTTTTATAATCTGCCCAACAACAAATTGGCCAAAAAAAAATGTAAAAATGCTAATCGCAGCAAAATTACCTTTTTTTTTTACTTTTACGGTTATTAACTGATTAATCGAAACAATAATCGGCCAACTAATCGATTATGAAAATAATCGTTACTTGCAGCCCTAATTCAGAGCAAGGCAGGAGAGGGACATCTCTATTAAAGAGATAAAAATGTTCTACATTTATGACCAAAACATTTAGGAAGACCCCCGTGAATTGACCTGGGAATTTCTGTGGGAGGATATCACGGCCAGAAGCACCAAAGATACAAGAAGCAAGTGGGTGACTCAGCCAACCAGCCTCCACCCACAGCAGATATTTCTGACTGACCCCTAAAAATTGTACAAGTTGTACATAACCTTTCACAAACCTTCAAAATGTGGTATATCTTACCACCAGTACCATACTAGGCTAAGATTTCTGGCTCTAAAATGCCCATTTTGTGTTTCGGTGCCAGCTCATAGCAACAAGGAATGGTTGATGGATTCAAGAGCATCGGTATGATACATAATTATCTACTGGAATAAAACCATCTTGTATATAGCTGCTAAACCATTAACTTTTAAATTATATTTATAGTATGAGTAGGGAACCATCAAACAAGAGATTTCCTGTTCTTCCACATCATGCCGTACTGTCCTATTTCATGGCTGCTATTTATAATTTCTCAAAACCACAGCAAGTGAAAAGCAAGGAGCAGCCAGTTCTGACTATGCAAGACTGACATGGAAAATCTTTACACTATGAATCACTAACATATGGCAGTGAAAAAAAAAAATAAGTCAAACAGCACAGTCAATAAAGAACACACTGTGAAATTAACTGGGTTTCTAACTCATGTAGAAAAGCGGAAACAAGTCAAATTTTATGGAGGTCTGAAGGCAGCCAATAAGTGCAGCTGTGGAAAACATCTATATTTGGATATTACATGACTATTTCACTGTATATATATATATATTAAGTGCTGCAAAAATTGCTATGTCATTAAAATGATTTCTGGAAAGTATTATTTTACCTTTAAAAGACTATCTGTAATACAGTTAGACGGGCACCCTGCAGGATCAGCCATATTGAGGAATGAACCAACTTTTCGATATATTCCGAAATATTGGTTTAGCACAGGCTATTGATACACTTTAAATATGTTGCAATCATGTGAACAGTTTTGAACTATACACATAATACAAACATGATGTTCCTTTCTAGATGGATAGATAGATAGAAATAGTGTATGCTAATCAGTCTATTCAGAAAAAGGAAAGGGTTTTCTAAAGTTCACAGCAGTAGTTATCTCCACATGAAGGGGTGGGCAGTGTGCAGGATGAGTGCATGATGACTACTGTGTGGAAATTTCAGCTTGAGCTATAAACTCTCTAAATACCAAACTTTTTACAGCAGACAGGGAACATAAAAAAAAAAAAAAAAAATAAAAAAAAAATGACTTTCCCGCTGCAGTGCAAATTAATCATATGCATTATTTCATAGATACCCGAATAAATAAAACACAGTTTAACCACTTTCGGGCCGCCTTTTGCATATATACTGCGGCAAGGCGGCTTGGCTATGCAAACCGATGTACCTGTACCTTGGTCTGTGCATGTGATAGTGTGGGCGCGCGCCCGCTACATGCCGGGAGAGCGTGTGCGGGACCCTCGACTCGATGTCCACCAGCCACCTGCGATACAGAGGCAGAACGGAGGATCTGCCTATGCAAACAAGGCGGATTCCCTTTCTTACAGAGGACAATGTGGAGATCTGATGTTCCTAGTGATCAGGAACAGCGATCTCTGTGTTGTCCTAGTATGGCCAGCCCCCACTCAGTTATAACACACCCAGGGAAGTACCCCCTTGATCGCTCCCTAGTGTTAACCCTTTCTCTTCCAGTGTCATTTATACATTGATCAGTGTATTTTTTTTAGCACTGATCACTGTATTGGAGTCACTGGTCCCCAAAAAGTGTCACTTAGGGTCAGATTTGTCAACCGCAATGTCGCAGTCCCACTAAAAATCGCCGCCATTACCAGTAAAAAAAATAAAAAATTTAAGTCCCTAAATCTATCACCTATTTTATAGACGCTATAACTTTTGCGCAAACCAATCAATATATGCTTATTGGGATTTTTTCTACCAAAAATATGTAGCAGAATACATAATGGCCTAAACTGATGAAGAAATTTGACTTTCCATCCCCCAAAAAATAGGGGGGAAAAAACAAACAAACACACAACTCAAAACGGTAGGAAATATACCAAGACCTAATGTGGCAAATTAAAAGTCAAGTTACAGGAAAACACTCCTAAGGGAAAGTTAAATAGGCATACCATGGTCAAAAAGAAGACCAGACAGTCAACAGCAGAAGGCCTATGTTTAGCTATTTTAACTCTTGACTACAAATAAAATACATTTTACAGAGTTGGCATTACCAAAAGAAAAAACAGTCAAACAACCACAGAAGGCCAAGCCTAGGATTTCTAACCTTTGGATTCAGGGTAAGGAAGGAGCACAATAGGAAAAAGGTTACCTGATCAGACAGGCAATCTCGCAAGGAGATCGCCATGGGTGTAAGATTCCTAAAAAAGCAACAATTCCAATGTTTTGAAGGGAATTAGTCACTTGGGCTTCCAAAAACAAAAACTGTACTAAACCTGAAACTTCCTAGTTAGTTTAATGTAAGGTGATACACAACACCCACATAAAGGATAGGCAGGGATCAGGATATGCCGTAACCCAAGCTAGACTGCAAGAACACCATGATCAGAATGAAAATAGGAGTGTTCTTGGGCTGTGATAGATCATAATATAAACCGGCTTAATCAGATACCCATTATATCAGTGGTCATCAAACATGTCCTCAGGGACCACTAACAGGCCAAGTTTTATGTATTAACTTGGGGAGATGCAGACTAGAATACTGCAATCACTGAGCAGCAAATGATATCACCTGTGATGTATTTCAGTTATCTTGCAAACCTGGCCTGTTAGTGGGTCCTGAAGACAGGGTTGATGACCATTGCATTATAGGATTCTTATGCCGCGTACACGCAACCGTTTTTCATGACGAGAAAAATGCCATTTTTTTATTTGGTCATTAAAAACGATCGTGTGTGGGCTCCAGAGCATTTTTCACGACGTGAAAAATGGACATTAAAAATTTGGAACATGCTCTAATTTTTCTCGTCGTTTTTCACGTCATGAAAAACGGCCGTGTGTAGGCTTTAACGACGTGAAAAAAATGCGCATGCTCAGAAGCAAGTGATGAGACGGGAGCACTCGTTCTGGTAAAACTAGCGTTCCTAATGGAGATAGCACATTCGTCACGCTGTAACAGACTGAAGAGCACGAGGCTGAAAAGCGCGAATCGTCTCTCACCAAACTTTACTAACACAAGGATCAGCAAAAAGCAGCCCAAAGGGTGGCGCCATCCGAATGGAACTTCCCCTTTATAGTGCCGTCATACATTTCGTACGTCACCGCGCTCTGCTCTGCATTTTTTTCATGATCGTGTGTAGGCAAGGGCAGGCTTGAGAAGAATCACGTCGAGAAAAACGTCGTAGACTAGTAAAACTTACCTATGAAAGGACCAAGAAGACCACATTCCCGACCAAGAAGTGAGGGTGGGAATCCTAGTTCTACTGCTAATGTTAAATTGTCCTTAAATTCTGAATACCCATTTTTAGGGACTAAAACCTTGTCAGTTGATATTTGGATGTAAAACAAAATCTTTGCTAATCCTGATACAGGTGTAACTGTACCAAAGCAGTCCCAAGAACAGCATAGTTTACAAATGAGATCTTTGAGACCTGATACACATATGTCCTGGAACATTTGTACTATGAAAGTGACTCTGTCACTCAGTTGCCAAAAGCCAGGACCTGCAAAAGAATTGGATTAATACTCATCTGTTCTAGCACCTCCTGCAATTGCATTTCACCTCTTGATCTCTTAAAAAAAAAAAAAACAGTCAATCCAACACACTTGCTGGAGTGTTGGATGCTTGGTCCACCATGCTGCTCTGTGGTTCCTCCCTCTGGCCCCTACCTCAATATAGGACAAAGTAGTGATGTAGGAGGTCAGAAGAAGAGACTATAACCCATGGCGTGAAACCATCAAATATGATGATTTTTTAAACAGCCATGGCTCTTGGTTTTTAAAAGAGCAACGATCAGAGCAACAGGTGGCGGGACAGGCAAATATAAAGCTTCTTCTTTTGCAGGTTTTCCTGTTTTCCTGTTTTTTGAAAAAAAAATTTACTCAGCAACAGAGTCCCACTAAAGCCCAATTCCAGGCTTTGTGCAATGGTTAAAACGGTTGCAGAAAGCAGCCCTGACAGGATGACGTCAGCACCGCTCTCTGCGCCAGTGCACTGTAGGCACTGCACTCACAGTATGTGCTCAATCGTCTAGGTTGAGAAACTCTAGGGATCATTCAGCCTGAAAGTCTGAGAACATTCTGTAGCAAAGAAGAGGTATTGTGGGGGACAACTCCAGATTAAAGGGGTTGTAAAGGTTTGTTTTTTATTTTCTAAATAGGTTTCTTTGTTGGTTCACTTACCTTTTCCTTCAATTTCCCTTCTAAATTGTTTTTTTTCTTTGTCTGAATTTCTCACTTTCTGTTTCTCCTCAGTAAGTTTGCCCCGATCATCCGAGCCGTTCTGGCTAGGGGTTAGTCATAGTGCTCGCCCCCTCCCTTGGGACTACATGCCTGCGGGGAGACGCTGTGAACGTTCACAGCGTTTCCCCGCAGGCATGTAGTTCCAAGGGAGGGGGTGAGCACGCTGACTAACCCCCAGTCAGAACGGCTCGGATGATGGTGGCAAGCTTACTGAGGAGAAACAGAAAGTGAGAAATTCAGACAAAGAAAAAAAACCTTTAGGCCTCATGCCCACGGACGTTTTTACAGCCGCGTTTTTGAGCGTTTTTTACAGCTTAAAAACGCCTGTCCATGTTAGTGTATAAATTTTTCGACTGGATTTTTTTCGAAAGAAAAAAAAAAAAAACGCCGGAGCTCAAAAACGCAGCCGTGGCGTTTTTTCGCGTTTAACGCTTCGCGTTTTTTTATGCCTATCACCGACGCAAAAGCCTATGCCATTTGCAGCTCAAAAACGCCTAGGTGGGCATGAAGCTATAGACTAACATGGACAGGCGTTTTTAAGCTGTAAAAAACGCTCAAAATTGCGGCTGTAAAAACCTCCGTGGGCATGAGGCCTTAGAAGGGAAATCGAAGGAAAAAGGTAAGTGAACCAACAATGCACTAGCTTAAAGGAACCTATTTAGAAAATAAAAAACAAACCTTTACAACCCCTTTAAGGTGAGCACTGCAGCCTGAGCTGCTCTTTTTTAATGCATACTGGGGGACCCTTTAGAGCAATAAAATTTTACCTCAGAACTCTGCTTTAGGGATACCATAAAGATCCAAGCATCTACAGATCATTCAAACCTCACTCACTCACTTTGGGATGTTACAGGAGATATTCTAACTTTACACATTCCAAAAGCTCTGTACTCACACACAAAAAAAATTAAGAATAGTTATAAAGAAAACTGCTTCAACTGCTACAACCTATTTAGTACAAAACTGTAACCACTGAAAAATGTATAATACACTTCTTTTACAGAACACACTTGATGTTACTAACAACTTGCAAAGGAACAATTCATTATATCATTTGTCTCAAGGCTGTGAGCAGTAGAGGCCCTCTTCATTGCCTCTGCCTCATCTGCACATGCAAATGTAGGTCAAATGTATTACTCATTGTTTCAGTTATGGGTTCACACCATCTTCTTCATGACACAAATGATTCAAAAAGGTATTAAACAGCACAGCTTGAACACGCACTAAACACTACACCATGGCAGATTCCCATGTACAGATGCAAAGTAATATACAATACACAACTCCAAACACAAGAAGAAAAGGTGCAAATTGCAGTAATCCCTAAGATTCCACCTTACTTAGGAAAAATGAGTTTAGACTTTTTTAATTGGGTCTTTCACATGCGACTGCCTGAATGACACTTACACTTCTCTGTGCTAAAGTTCTGGGTGAGACAGATAAATGAATCGGCTGTGCAGGCAGAAGCAGCCAAACAGCCTGCCCTCCGCTGCAGCAAACAAGCTTAAGAATTAGCATAGCAGTAATGCGTCAAACCCAGAGGAACCCCAGTTTAGGGGACAGGTTAGTATTTGGCAGGATCTTATTTATTTTTGATGGCTCAAAAGCCCGCCGAATAGAGGACTTAAATTACCAGGCCTCATGCACACTGCACGTTTTTACAGCAGCTGCTTTTGGCTGTTTTTTTCTACAGTCAATAAACTCTCCATCATGTTATCCTATGTGTCCATGCACACATAGGCTGTTATCAGCAGTTTTGGGCAGTGGTGTTTTTGAGCAGTAAAAAAAACCCCAAAACTAGTGGGTTCTGAGAGACGTTTTTCAGCTATAAAAACGCTCTAATTCTGATAAACGCTCAAAAACGTCGCTCACCAGCGTTTAATGTTTTTGATCCATTGAAAAAAAAAAAAAAAATTCTTAAAAAAACCCCGCTAAAAATGTTAAAAACTCACTGCAAGGGCTCTTTCACACGGGACGGATCAGTCATGATCCGCCCCGTGAAGCTCCGCTTACTCAGCGGGGATCGCTCAGTTGATCCCCGCTGAGCCGGCGGATGACTGGGCGGTCCACGCACACTGTGCAGGGACCGCCCTGTCAGAGCGCCGCTCTCCCCTATGGGGGAATCGGATGAACACGGACAGTCTGTCCGTGTTCATCCGATCTGCTCTGCCGACGGAAGGAAAAATAGGGTTTTCCTCCGTCACTTTGGCGGAGCGGAGCGGATGTCAGCGGACATGTCACCGCTGACATCCGTGGCTCCATAGGGCTACATGGAGCGTCCGTCCAGGTCCGCCTAAAAAACTGACATGCGGACCTGAACGGACCCTCCGTGTGAAAGGGGCCCAAAGCTACTGCCGTTTTTATAACGTTATTTTAACGTCCAGTGTGCATGAGGCCTAAATGATAAGTATGCATTTTTGTAAAATACCATGGAGAATTCTGCAATAACTTACAATGAGATGCTCCACATGAAATCAGATTTTTGTTAAAATGAATCAGTCAAATTAGTAAAATTCGCCAGTAGCCATCTGTATGTAAGCATTTACACTAGTTGGTGGCTTGTAGATTTTGCAGTTTTAACAGACCACATCTATGAAATATCTGAATGGTGCGCTGCCAGCTTTATGTTCCCCCCCCCCCAGCACACCGGTATTGAATTTTTACCCAGTCCATGGTGCCTCCAAATATTGTTCTGCAGATTTCAGAAGGAAAGGGGGTGGCCACACTATTTGGCAACAGAACACAATATGTTACTGCTGCAGCAAGTTGATAGAATGAGGATCTCTGGGGTAAAAGCTCTCATTTGGGATCCTCAACACTGTAAAGTATATCTGAACCCAAAAATCAAAAGTGTACAATATAGCAGCTTACCAGTCCCTTTTCAGGCTTTTGTTCTTTACTTTTTAACTGGCCATTCTGTGAATAACGTATTTAGTGTCCTTTTGTGGCTACACTAATTTCATCACTGTCTCAATTGTCAGACAACCTTGACTTCAAACATGTCTGCCTTTGTTCATCCCAATTACTTGGTGGATTGATATTGGGATGATTGCACTTCTTTTCAGCTCACAGGAAGTGACAAAGACACTGGCTTTGTGACAAGACCAGCAGGTATTTTCTGTACATGCTGAAAGTTTTCTTAGCTTGAAAAATTAAAACTAATGCAGCCACTACGTGTAAGGACTAGTAAGCCCAGTATGTTACAATTTTTCTTTTGGGGTTTTATGTATGTTCTAAATAATCCAATGAGTGACTTTAAGCCTTAGGGGTTTTTACCTTAAATGTATTCTATGCAATAAGGTAAAAAAAAAAAAATAGGATTTTTATAACAGCTTACCTGTAAAATCCTTTTCTTGGAGTACATCACGGGACACAGAGCGACATAGTCATTACTAATGGGTTATATAGTTACCGTCAGGTGCTGGCACTGGCAACTTCCAAAACCGGAAGTACCCTCCCCTATATAAGCCCCTCCCATCCGGGAGCACCTCAGTTTTGTAGCAAAGCAATAAGTGTCCCCAAAGAGGGGCGGGAGCTCTGTGTCCCGTGATGTACTCCAAGAAAAGGATTTTACAGGTAAGCTGTTATAAAAATCCTATTTTCTTTCTCGTACATCACGGGACACAGAGCGACATAGTCATTACTAATGGGATGTCCTAAAGCAATGCCAAATGAGGGGGGGGATACACCATATATAAGCTGAGCGCTATCAGACATGAGGATCTTTTGCGGCCTGCAACACACTGCGCCCAAAGGCGACATCCTCCTGACTTCTAACGTCCACCTGGTAGAACCTAGTAAACGTGTGTACCGAAGACCATGTTGCGGCCTTACAGATTTGAGCCAGGGAGGCCTGGTGATGCACTGCCCATGAAGTTCCAACTGCTCTCGTGGAGTGCGCCCTAACTTTGAACGGAGGCGGTCTACTTCTCAAGCTATAGGCTTGTATTATGACCTGTCGAATCCACTTGGCTAAAGTAGATTTTGACGCTGCCTGACCCTTTCTGGGGCCTTCCGGCAGAATGAACAAAGTATCCGTTCTGCGAATCTGAGCAGTGGCTTTTAGATAAGCTTTAACTGCTCTTACTACATCCAAAGAATGCAATAACTTTTCCTCTACCGAAGTAGGCTTGGGGAAAAAAGAAGGAAGAACCACATCTTGGTTCAAATGAAAACTCGATACCACCTTAGGAAGAAAGGCTGGATGAGGACGTAACACTACTCTGTCCTCATGGATAACCAGATATGGCTCCTTACAGGACATAGCTGCTAATTCCGATACTCTTTTAGCCGAACAAATGGCTACTAGAAAAATCAATTTCCTGGTGAGAAGCACTAAGGAAATATGCTGTAATGGTTCAAATGGTTGTTTCTGTAGAACCGACAGAACCAAGTTTAGATCCCATGGACATATGGGAATATTAACCGGAGGACTAATACGCATCACTCCTTGTATAAAGGCTTTGACTAGTGAATGCGAAGCCAAGGGCCTTTGAAAAAATATTGACAAGGCCGAAATCTGACCCTTGATAGTACTCAAGGCAAGCTTCCTATCTACAGCCCATTGTAGGAAGTCCAGAATCCTACCTATTACGTATTTACGTGGATGCCATTTCTTGGCTTCACACCAGGCGATGTACGCCTTCCAGATTCTATAGTAGATCTGCCTGGATACGGGCTTCCTGGCATTGATCATGGTAGATACCACAGCATTAGAGAGCCCTCTCTTTTTTAGAATGTGGGCTTCAATAGCCAGGCCGTCAAACCTAGGGCTGGTAAGGAAGGGTGGTATATCGGTCCCTGCGAAAGCAGGTCCGGACGATGTGGGAGGGTCCAAGGACTCCCCACAGACATTTTTACAATCTCCGCGTACCATGCTCTTCGGGGCCACGCTGGAGCCACCAGAATCACTGGTTTCTTTTCTACCCTGATTCTGCGGAGTAATCGAGGTAACAATTGTGGCGGTGGGAATGCATATATCAGCTTGAACTGATCCCAAGGGAACACTAGGGCATCCGAGCCGCACGCTAGGGGATCCCTTGCCCAAGAGACAAACCTGTCCACTTTTGTGTTGAATCTGGATGCTAGCAGATCTACATCCGGTGTTCCCCACCGCTGACATATTGTCCGGAAAACCTCGGGATGAAGGGACCATTCCCCTGGGCATAATTGTTGGCGACTTAGAAAGTCCGCCTTCCAATTCTCCACCCCTGGAATGAATACCGCAGATATGGCTGGGACATATCTTTCTGCCCATCTCAGGATGTAATTTACTTCCCTTTGGGCTGCACGACTCCTGGTGCCCCCCTGACGATTGATATATGCCACTGCTGTGGCATTGTCTGACTGAACTCTGACAGGGGACCCTTGGAGTTTGGATGTCCATGCTACTAGGGCATACCGGGCTGCTCGTATCTCTAAGAGATTGATGGGCAGGGCCTTTTCCGCATCCGACCATCTGCCCTGGAGAGACCATTGCTCCAGTACTGCTCCCCAGCCTATAAGGCTGGCATCTGTAGTGACCACCTTCCAGGAAATCGGACTGAAGGATTTCCCTCTTTCCAGATTCTGGGGAACCAACCACCAGCGGAGGCTCCTGCGAACGGAAGGGGACAAGGACATTGGTAAGTCCAGAGCCTGAACTTTTTTGTTCCAGGCTGACAGTATGGCCCTTTGCAACTTCCTTGAATGGAATTGACCGTAGGGTACTGCTTCGAATGATGCCACCATTTTTCCCAGCAGCCTCATGCACAGGCGTATGGATGGCTGTCTTTTTGAACCCACTAAGTGGATCAAATCTCTCAAAGACGACCCCTTTTCTTGAGGCAAGAAAATCTTTCTCTGGTCTGAATCCAGCCTTAGCCCCAAGTATTCCAGACTTTTGACTGGTTTTAGGGCTGACTTGTCTCGGTTGATAATCCAACCGTGATATTCCAGATACTTGATTGTCTCGTGAACAACCACTTCTAGTTTTTCCACTGAGTGGTCTATCAGCAACAAGTCGTCTAGATATGCCATTATCGTTACACCTCGTGTTCTTAGATTGGCCAATAATGGGGCCAGAATTTTTGTGAACACTCTTGGTGCTGTGGCCAGACCGAAGGGTAAGGCTCTGAACTGAAAATGGCGCCCTTCTACCGCAAAGCGTAGAAATTTTTGGTGGGCTGGAAAGATGGGGATGTGCAAATAAGCATCTTTGATGTCGATCGAGGCTAACCATTCCTCCCCTTGTAGGGCAGTGGCTACCGATCGGATCAACTCCATCCGGAAAGTCCTGATATGTAGGAATTTGTTTAGCCCTTTTAGATTTAATATGGGCCTCACGTCCCCGTTTGGCTTCGGAACTGTAAAGAGGTTTGAGTAAAACCCGAACCCCCATTCTTCCAGGGGAACCGCTATAATTACTGCTTGAAGCAATAATTGTTCCAGCGCCACCAGGAGGGATCCTCTCTTCTGGGGATCCCTTGGCACGTTTGACCTTATAAAGCGGGAAGGAGGGGAGTTTTTTAACTCCAATTTGTATCCCAGATTTACTGCGGAGAGCACCCATCTGTCTCGGATCGTGTCCCGCCAGGTTTCTGTGAACAACTGAAGTCTTCCCCCCACCCGATTGGGTGGGGGCAACCCTTCATGCATTTGACTTTGGGGGAGGTTTTGTACCTCTCCTGCTCCAGGGCTTCTTGTTACCCTGCAACTGTCCCTGATTTTTACCTCCGGGATTTGACCGGGGAGGCCGTCGGAACTGTTTCACAGCCGATGTCCTAGGGACTGGAGAAGCCGGCCTCTTAAAGGAGGGACCTCTAACTCTATTTTTAACCGGCAAAAGTGTACTTTTACCGCTGGAAATTCTCTGGATATACTTGTCCAGGTCTTCCCCGAATAAGCGCTCCCCATGAAATGGGAAGCTGACCAGCAATTTTTTACAGGGAGCTTCAGCAGACCAGTTTTTGAGCCATAGAAGCCTGCGCATATGTACTACAGACAGCGTAAGGCGGGAGGCCTGATGGATTGAATCCTTTATAGCGTCCACCGCAAAGCATAAGGCTCTAGGTAGATCAGCTAGGGCAAGAGCCTGCTGATCCGGCAAGTCTCTTAAGACCTGTTTCAACTGATCCTTCACTGCTTGGCAGACCCCTATAGCTGCCACTGCTGGTTGTGTCACCAATCCTGCTGTAGAAAAAGCAGATTTCAATAATGACTCCAATTTTTTATCTATTGGGTCCTTGAACATTTGGACATTTTCCACCGGACATGTCAGTGATTTATTCACACAAGAGATGGCTGCGTCCACTGTAGGGACCTTCCATTTTCTGATGAACTTATCCTCCATGGGATAGACCACCGGAAATCTCTTGGGGGGAGTAAATATTTTGTCAGGATGCTCCCAATCCTGGTAAATGAGCCCCTCCAGTAAAGGATGGATCGGAAAGGAACAAACAGTCTGGGGAGCTTTTAGCGACCCAAACGAGGAGACAGAAGTGGAGGATGGCTCCGCAAGTGGCATTTTAAATGCTGATCGGACCATATTAGTCAGGGACTGAACCCATAACCTCTCAGCATGTGATGCTGAGAACGGCTCTTCCACTGTTGATTCCTCTACAACCGAATCAACCTCATCCTGATCCCCCTCAGGTAGGTCGACCTCTGTATGGGACTGTTGCTCTGTTAACAGGCACTCTGAGGGAGGAGACGGAGATCGAGCGCTTTTCTCCTGTGACAGGGAAGCAGCGATTAATGCTGACAATCTCTCTTCCAGTCCTCCCAGAGCTGAGGAAAAAACCTCCTCTGTTACATACACAGGAGCAGGTGAACTGAGGACAGCCACAGTACCAGGTACTCCTGGGGGTGCCCTACGGTCACTAACCTCTGATTCATCAGGGGAGACTGGTGCAGCCAAAGCATGCCCAAGATCCTCAGAGCCCGATGGAGACCCCCTATTCCTCCTGGAATTTCTAGTCCCGGAGTTTTTAGACGGCATATTCCTAAGCCACAAAGCTGAGGTATTCCAGCCGAAATACACCAGTTACTGATAATAGTCTAGCATAAATGCTGCTATAATAAACAGTTGGTGTCTACTAATGTGCCTTTCTAGGGGATGCCTGTATCAACCGCTTGCTGTATGCCTTTAAATGTTGCCAGCTCTGTCTCTGTACTTCATAGCCAGCTTACTACAATATTGTGGCTTTTTTAAAACCTGCTGGGACGCCCGCACATGCGCAGAAGCGCTGCGGCGCGCACAGAGCGTCATCCCCCAGGCTCCGCCCCCTTTCCCGGCTCACCTCTATATATAGAGGCGCGTGCACGCGCGCGGCCACGTGCGCCCTCGGCGCTAATTTCAAACATGGAAACCAGGGACAGGAGCCAGGGCCCCTCTTTGCCGCAGGCCGGGGGATGGACGAGCACTGCAACATGGCAGAGGAAGCAGTTTCCTATAGGAGAACTCACCAACTGCCTGGACTTTGCTCTCTGAGAAGAAACTAGTCCACATGACAAGAAAACATTCCACAGCGGCCTCTAGTGGACAAACACAGGTACCGCAGTCTAATATACTAAATATATATAAAAAAACATTTTTTTTTTTTTTTTTTCTTGACCACCATTAAAAATTATTACATTTTTTTAGTAGTTACAGGCATGCACAGAATCTTGCGGGAATACCATTAGGTAACAGACAGAAAGACAAATTAGGCTTGGGGGTCCCCCAATAGAACCAAGTTCCTGGGGGCCCCCACTTACCTGTTCCTCGCCGCAGGACTTTGTTTGGTCCACAAAAGCCCAAACTTCACCTATCACGGCAGGCATTGTAATCAAACCTTCAGGGACCGGGTTCCCAAGGATTCCACTCCCCTGGACCTGTATAGCACCCTGCACAGAAAACATCTTGGTCGTGGGTATGACCAGAGCTCTGGATCCCAGGGTCCAGCTCTCCTAAGAGAAGCATTACAGGCAGAACCTTGCTCTTCTCTTTGCAAGGCCCGGGTACCGACCGTTTAGCTATGAAGCTTTTTTGGTCGGATCCGGAATAGCTTACTGAGGCCCAAAAGAACCTGTACGCAAGCTCAGTGAAAAACACATGTTTCTTCTTGGCCAACACCTTAGACACTGGCAAAAAACTGAGGTGCTCCCGGATGGGAGGGGCTTATATAGGGGAGGGTACTTCCGGTTTTGGAAGTTGCCAGTGCCAGCACCTGACGGTAACTATATAACCCATTAGTAATGACTATGTCGCTCTGTGTCCCGTGATGTACGAGAAAGAAAAACCTGCGTTACATGTGTACCCCCAGCCACCCCCGTTCCCCTAAACTTACCTGAGCCTGATTTCGACCCAGCGATGTGCACTAGAGCAGAGGCTCTCTTTACCCTCTTCCTCCTCACTGGAAAGATCGATAGAAGCAGAAGTCATCGGCTCCCGCTGCTGTCAATCAGTTTCTGTGACGAGGGAGCAGGGGGTGTGGCTGAACCACACTTTATCAATGGACCCAGAAAGGCTGGCTCAGGAGCAAGGCTTTTACAAGTGCTCATATCGGAAGCAGCTTCCTTTGAGGGCACTCGCTGAACAGAAGGAGCCAGGAGCACTGGCGGGGGACCCTAGAAGAAGAGGATCAAAACGATTGCACAGAGCAAGTAAGTATAACATTTTTTTTTTGCATTAAAATATTAATAAGGGGGAGGTATGGGTTTTCTTTTGATTTGATAATCATACATATGTCCCCGGCGCCTTTAACACTTAGAACTGAGTGATCTAACGATGCTGATCAGGATCAACCGGGCAGGAGCAGCCGGCTCAGGCTCTTAGCGGCTCACTCAGGGGGTGAGTCGGGTGCTGGTCTAGGCATGTGGGCAAATCCTGACTCTATTGTCGTGATCTTGCCCGAGCCTGGACCGGCTCTGTGACATCAGCAGGCAGCGGACTTCAGCCCGCTGTCTGCTGAAAACGGGTCACAGGAGTGCGGAACAAACTGCACTCCTGTAATCCACAGCAGAAGTACAGCCAAAAGAGCTTTTTGCTGTACTTCTCCTTTATAACCTTCAAGATTAACGTTAATATTGAGATATCAGTTTGATTAGATGTGAGCTTTTACAGCTTTTAGTCCTTTATAATAACTAACACCAGGAGTCTGTATTATATTAAAGTACTAGAAGTCTCATGAATCCTCACAAACCAGGCTGAAGGGATGAGGATTTTTCATAATCAGCAAGACAAGGACAAAGGATGTGACTGTATTATTCTTACAGTTAAGATGGTGATGGGGGGATTCAAGAATTTCATGTTAAAACGCTGGAGAATATTTAATTAGAACTGATAGCAAATTTAATTTCGCTGCTATAAAAAATGACTTTATAATAACTTTGTTCAAGGTGAACAGCTCTTTTAAGTTGGTTGAGAATTTCTTTGATAGGAGTCAGCTTAATTTTAAGCAGGCATACATAAAAAATTCTCAGTGGGTTTTCTGTAAGAGAAGAAAATATTTCTCTAGGAATTTTTAATAGACACTTGGATTATCTTGCTAGCCATTCCCTACACAAAAAGGCCCAGGGAAGGAAACAAGCCACATTAAGTACCCCTGCAGCTACCTTGGCCAAGGAAGCCTCTGAATAACATCCGTAATTCAATTATGAAGATTTTTTTCTCTCTCCTTTTCTGCACAAAATAGATAATTACATGAAAAGGAATGAGCATGATTTTCTAGATAACGCATTTGTAGCTCCTCAAAAGCTTGGATTTGTAAAGTAAAATTTATACCTTGCAAAAACAGACTGTTATTTTGTAAAATACATAAGTCGATCTTCCGTAAGCAGTTCATTGTTTTATGATTTCAACAAAGAACTTCGTTAGTATGTTACAGCGCTGAACATCTCCACTTCCAAAGTTACACAGCGCCATCTAGTGCTTGTCAGGACATGCAGCATGTTAAAGCAGTTCTTTGTTCATAGACTACAGTTTGTGTAAGAAAATACATTCCATCCAATTCACTCCTAATCAACAAGATCAACCCTTCAAACTAGCAATTATTTATTTTCATATAAACTAATGACTGCACTAAGAATAAAATGCATGCAATCATTGCAAAAGAAACAAGCCTAAGGGTGTTACACACAGGACAAGATTCTCCAATGGTATTATGGTGAAGGCTTAATGTACACGGGACATTTTAAAACCTCTCCTGAACAATTTTACTTGACAGATAGTAACCGACGTTTAAAAACGCCAGATTTGCCACGTTTACATGCCGCGTTTGCGTTTAGAAGCATTTTTTTTACATTGAAAATAGTCAAAAACGTTTCTCCATTACACGCGTTTACAACGATTTTACCGCGTTTGCGGTGCGGTTTTTAAAAACACATCGCAGGCAGGTGATTGCTGCGGTTTTAGCGCAGTTTTCAATGGGAAAGTGCGTTCTTAGTGCATTTTTTTTTAGCTCCCCAAATATGCTCCAAAGATGCTGCAAGCAGGAGTGTTTTCACCGCAACGGAAGTGCACCACCCCCATGTGAACACAAAAGAGACACTTCTTTTAACGCAAAAGTGCTTGAAAAACTCCTTAGTGTGAAAGGGCCCTAAAATTAGCTACTGAGCAAAATCGCTTTCATTTTAATCAAACATTTTACACCCACAAGGTTAATAAAAATTAAACTAAACATATATGGTAATGAGACTATGCAGACTGCAAAAGTAGTACAATTGCAGTGTGGGAAGGTAAAGTGAGGTACACAAAAAAATTGGATTTTTGTACTCACCGTAAAATCCGTTTCTCTGACATCCATGGACTGACACAGCCTCTTCATACTTGACAAGTGGGTTTATGTCCCTGCTCATAGGAGAAAACTAGGCAGAATGTTAGATGTTACAACCAGGGGGCGGTCCCTCCGGACATTACCCTCCCACCTGCAGCCAGCAGCCTTCAGTTCATAACAAAGCAGTACAAACCTTAAAAGGAAGGGTGGGTGCTGTGTCAGTCCATGGACGTCAGAGAAACGGATTTTACGGCGAGTACAAAAATCCTATTTTCTCTTATCATCCATGGACTGGCACAGCCTCTTCATACTTGACAAGTGGGACGTCCCAAAGCAGTGTCAAAGAAGAGGAGTGGGAGCAGTATTAAGGAAAAAACAAACTTCACTTCGAGTTGCAACTTTAAACAGCCGCCTGCAACACCTTGCGGCCGAAGGAAGCATCAGAAGATGCAGCCACATCAACCTTGTAAAAACGTAGAAAAGTATGTGTGGACGACCAGGTCGCCGCGTTGCACACTTGTGCAACCGACGCTTGATGTCGGAAAGCCCAGGAAGCACCAATTGCCCTGGTGGAATGCGCCGTAACCGGAAAGGGAGGCGCCCGCCCCTTAAGGGCATAGGCCTGTATAATGGTCTGCCTGATCCATCTAGAAATGGTGGCAGGCGACACCGCTTGGCCCTGTTGTGGACCAGCCACAGACACAAACAGTGAGTCAGACTTCCGAATGGGAGCAGTAACAGACAGGTACACCCGCAAGGCACGCACCACATCTAGCGTGTGAAGCGCAAACTCTCTGGGATGCGAAGGAGGACACAAGGACGGAAGAACAATGTCCTCATTAAGGTGAAAGGCCGAACCACCTTCGGGAGAAAAGAAGGTTGCGGACGCAACACAGCCTTATCCTTATGGATGACCAAGTAAGGCGGTTTGCAAGACAATGCCGCCAACTCAGACACCCGTCTGACAGAAGTAATGGCTACCAGGAAAGCCACTTTCTGAGACAAGGTTAAGAGAGGGATATCTCTGATGTTTTCAAAGGGAGGTTCTTGAAGAACCGAGAGCACCAAATTCAGGTCCCAAGGAGGGAGAGGAGGTTTGACAGGGGGGGAGCACATGGCGAACCCCCTGCACAAAGGTGCTAATCAAGGAATGGCCCGCTAGCGGTCATTGAAAGAAGACAGCCAAGGCCGAAATCTGACCCTTGATGGTACTTAGAGCCAGCTTTTGGGTCACACCACGCTGCAAGAACAGCAGAATCCTGGGAACGGAATACGTCCGTGGATGCCAATCCAGCTCCTCGCACAGAGCAATGTAAGCCTTCCAGGTACGGTGATAGATCTTTCTGGAGGAAGTATTCTGTGCCCTCAGCATGGTCGAGATGACCGAATCCGAGAGACCTCGGTCCCTTAGCACCTGGCTTTCAATAGCCATGCCGTTAACGCCAGCGACTGTAAAGCAGGATGAAGTATGGGACCTTGGGACAGAAGGTCCTCCCTCATTGGCAGTCGCCAAGGAACGTCCGCAAGATCGGTGTACCAATGACGCCGTGGCCAATCCGGAGTGATGAGGATCACGGAATCCCCTTGGCCTCCACCCTGCGAAGCAGGTGAGGAAGCAACTGCAGCGGAGGGTAAGCATATATCAGGTGATACTGACCCCACGGGGCAACCAACGCGTCTTTAGGCGTCTGCCCAGGGGTCCCTGGACCGGGCCACAAACCTCGACACCTTGCGACTGAGTCGAGAGGCCAACGGGTCCACATCCGGCGTGCCCCATCGCCGGCAAAGTAGTTGAAACACATCCGGATGTAAGGACCATTCTCCCTGGTCCAACGTCTGGCGGCTCAGATAGTCCGCCTGCCAGTTGTCTATTCCCGGAATGTAAACGGCCGACAGAGCCAGCACGCTTCTTTCCGCCCACCTTAGGATGTGGGCGACCTCGGACGCTGCAGCTGAGCTCCGAGTTCCCCCCTGATGGTTGACATAAGCCACCGCTGTGGCGTTGTCCGACTGGATCCTGACCGAGTGGCCCTGTAGCCTCTCCGACCACGAGGAGGGACACAGTCTGATTGCCCGGAGTTCCAGAACATTGATCGGTAGACGGTATTCGGCCGGAGACCAAAGTCCTTGGGCTGACAGGACTCCCCAAACTCCACCCCAGCCCGTAAGGCTGGCGTCCGTCGTGATCACCGTCCACTGGATAGGAAGAAACGACTTCCCGGATCGAAGTGCCGGTGATCTCAACCACCACGTCAGGGACGCCTTGACCTGGTGTCTCACCTGGATCTGATGATCCAGTGACAACAGGGACTTGTGCCAGGTGGACAGGAATTCCTTCTGTAAGGCCCGAGTGTGTGATTGGGCATACGAAACGGCCTCGAAGGAGGCCACCATGAGACCCAGGACCCTCATGCAGAAACGGATTGACAACCATTTTCGGGACGTCAGAACCCAAACCGCAGATTGAAGAGTCTGTAACTTCTCCAAGGGAAGGAATACCTTCGCTGCCGAGTAGTCCAGGATCAAACCTAGATACTCCAGACGCCGAGTCGGAACCAGGACCGACTTCTCAGTGTTCAGCAGCCAACCGAAGTCCCGGAGGGTCTGACTGACTATCGTCACATTTTCTTCTAATTCTGAGCCAGTGTCTGCTCTCAGAAGAAGATCGTCCAGATAGCCCACGATAGCAATGCCTCACTGTCTCAGCAAAGCCAGAATCAGGGCAAGCACCTTGGTGAAAACCCGCGGTGCCAACGCTAAGCCGAAGGGAAGGGCCACAAATTGATAGTGGACTTCGCCGATCGCAAAACGCAGGAACTTCTGGTGACTTGCGCAGATTGGAACATGCAAGTAGGTGTCCTTGATGTCCAAGGATGCCAGAAAGTCCCCAGGATGGAGCGCAGCAATCACCATGCGAATGGATTCCATGCAGAATTTTTGAACCTTCACAAAGGCATTTAAGGCCTTGAGGTCTAGGATTGGACGGACTCCGTCCTTCTTTGGGACCACAAACAGATTTGAATAAAAACCCTGAAACCTCTCCTGTGACGGTACCGGCACAATTACTCCGAACCTGAGCAGGTCCTGCACTGCCCCCCTAAGAGGGCCGCCGGACGCGCTGGAAGGAGAGGGAGATTATAGGGAAAGAATCTGTTTGGAGGCCAGGAACGAAACTCTATCCTGTACCCCGAGGTGACCACCTCGCACACCCACCGGTCAGAGATCCGGGAGGTCCACCGATCCGTGAACCTGAGAAGACGTCCCCCCACCCCGGAGTCGGGCGGGGGTAAGACTTCATGCGGTGGCGGGCTTGGTAGCCGGCTTGTTCGGCTTACGCACCCAGGGACGCTTCTGTCCAGCAGCCGCATTCTTGTCAGTCTGGGAGGTTTTACCCGAGGGCTCAGACTGATGGAAAAAACTTTTTTGTGCTGGAAAGGAGGGGCCCGGCTTACGGCGGGGCTCCTTACCCTTAGTAGTCTGAGGAAGGAGGGTGCTCTTACCCCCTGTGACATCCTTAACCACTTGCTTACTGGGCACTTAAACCCCCTTTCTGCCCAGGCCAATTTTCAGCTTTCAGCACTGTCACGCTTTAACTGACAATTGCGCGGTCGTGCGACGTGGCTCCCAAACAAAATTGACGTCCTTTTTTCCCACAAATAGAGCTTTCTTTTGGTGGTATTTGATCACCTCTGCGGTTCTTATTTTTTGCGCTATAAACAAAAATAGAGCGACGATTTTGAAAAAAAAAACACAATATTTTTTACTTTTTGCTATAATAAATATCCCAGTTAAAAAAAAAAAAAAAAAATTCTCAGTTTAGGCTGATACGTATTCTTCTACATATTTTTGGTCAAAAAAATTGCAATAAGCGTTTATTGATTGGTTTGCGCAAAAGTTATAGCGTCTACAAAATAGGGCATAGTTTTATAGCATTTTTATTAATATTTTTTTTTTTACTAGTAATGGCGGCGATCAGCTATTTTTATTGTGACTGCGACATTATGGCGGACACATCGGACACTTTTGACACCATTTTGGGACCATTGTCATTGATACAGCGATCAGTGCTATAAAAATGCACTGATTACTGTAAAAATTACACTGGCAGTGAAGGGGTTAACACTAGGGGGCAAGGAAGGGGTTAAATGTGTAACCTGGGAGTGATTACTACTGTGGGGGGAGGGGACTGAGTGGGGGAGGTGACCGATCTGTGTCCCTATGTACAAGGGACACAGCATCGGTCCCCTCTCCCTGACAGGACGTGGATCTCTGTGTTTACACACAGAGATCCACATCCTTGTGTGTATACACGCCGATCGCGGGTGCCTGGTGGACATCGCGGCCGCCAGGCACGCGCATCGGCATGTCAGTGACGCGCCGGGCGGCGCTCGCGCGCCCCCCAGTGGCCGGAGGAGCCGAGGACGTCTATTGACGGCCTCCCGGATATCTAGAGCCACCTTAAGGCCGTCAATAGACTATGCGCCAGGCTCCAGGTAGTTAATAATGTCATCCAGGGCAGCACCAAACAGCCTACCGCCCTTAAAGGGCAAATCAGTCAGGAGCTTCTTAGAGGCCAGACCAGCATTTTAACCAGATAAGATGACGCAACACCATTGCAGACACTGAGACACTAGAAATTAAGGGTGCAGCGTCCAAAGTGGCATCGCACACATACACTAGACCCTGTACCATTTGGTGGGCTAGTGCAATGGTTTATGGAGGAAGATTATGCTCCTGCACGGTCTGGTGCAAAATCTTTGCCCATTCTGTGAGTGTCTGAGACACTAGGATCGCCGCTACAATAGGACGTAAGGCGGATCCCAGTAAGGCGAACATAGCTCTGCTCACCATTTCTGACCTCCTGTTAGTGGGGTCCTTAACCACTTCCCTACTGTGCACGAAAACCCCCTTCCTGCCCAAGCCATTTTTCAGCTTTCAGCGCTGTCACACTTTGTATGACAATTGCGCGGTCGTGCAACGTGGCTCCCAAACGAAATTTGCGTCCTTTTTTTCCCACAAATAGAGCTTTCTTTTGGTGGTATTTGATAACCTCTGTGGTTTTTATTTTTTGCGCTATAAACAAAAGAAGAGCGCCCAGTTTGGAATAAAAACACTATTTTTTACTTTTTGCTATAATAAATACCCATTTTTTTTTTTTAATAAAATTTTCCTCAGTTTAGGCCGATACGTATTCTTCTACATATTTTTGGTAAAAAAAAAAAAAAAAATCGCAATAAGCGCGTATTGATTGGTTTGCGCAAAAGTTATAGCGTCTACAAAATAGGGGATAGATTCATAGCATTTTTTTTTTTTTATTAGTAATGGCGGTGATCTGCGATTTTTATTGTGACTGCGATATTGCGGCGGACACATCGGACACTTTTGACACATTTTTGGGACCATTCACATTTATACAGCGATCCCTGCTATAAAAATGCATTGATTACTGTATAAATGTGACTGGCAGGGAAGGGGTTAACCACTAGGGGGCGGGAAGGGGTTAAATATGTTCCCTTAATGTGTTCTTACTGTGGGGGGAGGGGACTGACTGGGGGAGGTGACCGATGGTTGTCCCTATGTACAAGGGACACACCATCGGTCCCCTCTCCCTCACAGGACGTGGATCTCTGTGTTTACACACAGAGATCCACTTTCCTGCTCGTTTTCCGGGCAATCGCGGCCGCCGGGCACGCGCATTAGGGCCTTGGGAACGCGGCGGGCGCGCGCCTCCTAGCTCATTTTAAAGGGAGGACGTCATATGACGTCCTCCCAGAACGAGAGTGCCCGCCGTCAATTGACAGTGGGCGGGGGACTAGTGGTTAAAGGCAGGAGTCCCCTCCATCGGGAGAGTTGTGGCTTTATTCAAACGGGCGACCGACCACCGGAGGAGAGGCCCATTTTTTAACCAGGGCCTCATCAAAGGGGTATCTAATAGACAGACGCCGTGGGAGCGCAAAAGTCTTCTGCGGCTTTTCCCAAACCTGATCTATGAACCTGTAAAAGAAAGGCATGCAAGGAAAAACTTTTTTAGAAGGCTTGGCTTTAAAAGAACCAAAGGAGACAGCTTCCACCTGAGGTTCCTCAGCCGCAGCATCCAGCTTGAGAGTGTCCCTCACAGCATCAATGAGTTCACTTACAAGCGCCCTGTCATTTACTGACTCAGAGCAGAAGTCTTCCTCACAAGGAATGTCCTGTTCAAAAACATCCAAAAAATTCAGAGCTAGGGTCCTGAGCGGCAGCCAGGCCCATATCTGAATCGGAGCACTCCCCTACTGGAGATTGTGTGGGGAGAGGGCGCTTCATAGCTTCCCTTGCGCTCACACACCGCTTCCATCCTGACAAGAAATGATTCCATGATTGCCGACAACTGGTCCATGGGGACCGCAGGTGCTTGAGCACTGCCTGTTGCCTCTGACATGAATAGGGAAGCAGGTGAACCAGACTCCATAACTTGCCACTCTCTGGGACTTGCAATAAAAGAAAAGCCCACCCTCTGGCTGCGCTGACTGCGGGTGGTTACCCAGGGGACTCACCAACCCCGGTAAGGACCGCTCGGTTTCGCTGCCTGTGCTGTGCTATACAGCGCGAGTGAGCCGTGAGGAGAGTGTGAGGAGAATCGCGCCGTTCCAGCAGCGATAGAGGCCAAACAGTATACAAAAGCGTGCGCGGCTCCAAGAAAATGGCCGCCGCATTGCAACTGCGACATAGAATCCACGGCAAGATAGCCGCCATGTGCACCAATGTAAAAAACAGATAAAGTGACAAAAAAACACGGTGCACAGGCCCAAAACACAGAAAAACATCCCCAGCTCCATGCGGACACCCATGAGCCCCCCCCCGCCCCAGGACAGAGCGACCCCTAGGCACCCCCAGACAGCACAGCGCCAGGGCAAGGTGACAGAGAGCAACAAACAACAAGGGGGAGACAGGGAAAATCCCCCATACAGAGGAACACACAGCATGTACTCACCTGCGGAGGCAGGAGATACTACTTACCCGTCCCAGAAGGACCCACTGGTGTGTTCCTGACAGACCTATCACAGTTCGGTACTGAGTAGCTGTCGGCCCGGTCCACCGCGAAAGATACAGCAGGACTGTTCAATCTTATGCGGACCGCGGAGCATAAAAGCCCACCGGCCACCCCTTGAGTCATGGGACATGTCGTGAGTCTCAAGCCGAAGCGAGGATCAGCACGCTCGATGGTCGACAGGGAAGACTACGAGGATATCTTGTACCCAACCTGTTGCCCAGCCGACAGTTGATAGAAGATCTCAAAAATAAAATAATAAAATAATAAAATTACAAAAGGAATAAAAAATGTCTTCAGGAGACTGGCTCCGAAGAGAGCCACGTCCTCTCCTCTGCTAGGCAGAAAAAAAATGAAGGCTGCTGGCTGCAGGTAGGAGAATTATTTCCGGAGGGACCGCCCCCTGGGCGGGGCTGTTAAGCTCTGGTTTTGGAATGTATGTTGTGTCAGTCCATGGACGGTAAGAGAAAATAGGATTTTTGTACTCACCGTAAAATCCGTTTCTCTGACGTCCATGGACTGACACAGCACCCACCCTTCCTTTTAAGGCTTGTACTGCTTTGTTATGAACTGAAGGCTGCTGGCTGCAGGTAGGAGGGTTATGTCCGGAGGGACCGCTGTTCAGCTCTGGTTTTGGAATGTATGTTGTAACATATAACATTCTGCCTAGTCTTCTCCTATGAGCAGGGACATAAACCCACTCGTCAAGTATGAAGAGGCTGTGTCAGTCCATGGACGGTAAGAGAAATATTCTTTTACCTTCCCTGATTGAGCTAAACCATCATTCGTGTCTCAAGTGGTCGCCCCTCTAGACACTTCAGCCTACAGTGGGAGGGTTTGAGCAACAAAGGCAGTGCTGTCGATCCAGCAATGAGTGAGCAAGACAGGTGTGGCCAGGTGTTGACAAGCTACATGAAAATCAGCAGTAACGTTGCTGATAGCCACATCCCAAGCAACCTTTTTTAAATCCCACTGCACTGCAGCATCTTTACCACAACATCAAAGGAAGCTGCATTAGTTGGTCTTCACTGACAGGGTCAACAGGTAATTGGGGAACTTTGCAGGTGGACTAAAAGAAAACTGTAAGGCTGGGTTCACATCAGTGTTCTGCAGTTTGGGTGCATCGCGGGTATCTACGCCATGTCAGACCCCTCGTCCAGCCCCTCCTCCGTCTCCCTTGCTTTATTCTGGGAGACACACATGTCCCAGAAGACAGCAGGGACCAGTGGGATCGCGCATGCACAGTAGGGAACCAGGCCGTGAAGCTGCAAGGCTTCACTTCCTGATTCCCTTACCGAAGATGGCGGCGCCTCCACCCGAGAGCCGAAGGACAAATCGGCTTCAGGTGCCGACATCGCGGGCGCCCTGGACAGGTAAGTGTCCATATTTTAAAAGTCAGCAGCTGCAGTATTTGTAGCTGCTGGACTTTTAAAAAAATAAAAAATTCCGGCGGGAACTCCGCTTAAAGCATGACAATAGAAAAACAAAAATTGTCTGGTTTTCTTACCTGATGACTGTGACGTAGCTTGTCCTGCATACCGCGGCATGTTTCAATCATTCGTATTAATTCTACTCTAGTGATTGGAACTTCTGGCAAACCATTTTCACTGGCAAGTAAAAACCTTTGCGAATAAAAACACTCTGTTAATTGTGAATTCAAATATCTGTGTGCTAATCCAAACCAAAACAATTATAGAAGGAAACTGAAAGTTATGTTGCTGCTACTCACGTTGTGCGTTCCCATGGCAAAATAAATGTTACAATATCTCAAAGAAAACTGTGCAGCAAAGATAAATATCACAAAAACTTGACCAAACTAAATGTTGATTAATAATTTCATTTGGTCACGTTTTTATGATATTTGTCTCTATTGCAATTTCAAAGCTTTGCTGCACAGTTTTCTTTTTTATCACATGATCGTTGCACTGCACTTCGGGATATAGTGATTCTATTATTAGTGCCTGGCTATCTGGATTAGTCAAATATCGATACAAAAATATTGTTTTTGCAGTCAACACTAATATAAATTAAGTTGGCCCAGCATACTAACTTAATGACCACCCACCTAATATTAAGTAGGTTCCCTTTTGCCACTAAAACATATTTGACCTGTCAAGGAATGGATGCCACTAGACCTCTGAAGGTATGCTGTAGTATCTGGCACCAAGCCATCAGCAGCAGATCCTTTACGTCCTGTAAGTTGCGAGGTGGGGCCTCCATGGATCGGACTTCTTTTTCCAGAACATCCCACAGGTGCTCGATGGTGTCAACACCTCAAACTCATTGCTGTGTTCCTCAAATCATTCTTGAATAATTTTTGCAGCTTCCATGAAGGGACGTACTTGGTCACCAACAATGTTGGTGGTACGTGTCAAAGTAACATCCACATGAATGTCAGGACACAAGATTTCCCAGCAGAAAATTGCCCAAAGCATCACACTGCCTCCGCCGGCTTGCCCACATCCCATACTACATCCTGTTTATTGCTTCTCTAGGTAATCGACGCACATGCACCCGGCCATCCACATGATGTTAAAGGAAAACATGATTCATCAAACCAGACCACCTTCTTCCATTGCTCCGTGGTGGCTGATCAAAGTATTGTACAGATATCAGACAAAAGGTAGGTAATTCTGTTCAAATATAAGAATTATGTGGGTGTAAATATAAAATATGAGTCTTGCTCTAATTGTTTCTAATCTGCCCTTGAGAACTGTAATATACTTGGCTTGTGTGGGTGATACCTTAAACAAAAATACACAAAAAGAAAAAATTTGCAGGCATATGAGCCTATAGCATTAAATTCACTTGTATTTGCGGCACCCAGGAGCCCCAGCAGCTTCATATTTCTGTCTATATTAATGAATTTAAAAAAATCTGCTGCACATGGGTATATGCTTGTAAATTGCAGTATTTGCATTTACAGATGCAAGTGTATGGGCATCTTTTCCAATAACCTTCCAAAAAATAAACAAATTCTCTATTTTAATGGAAACCTATCAAAGAAATATTGAACTTGTTAACAAAATTTACATATACCATTAAAGCTAAAAAAAAATGCATACTTACTGAAGCTTATCAAGAACAGCTTGTAACGCATTGCCAAATTCAAGTAACACTGATGCTCTGCAGCTGAGTCCTTCTGTCAGCAGCATCACCTAGTAAAATGAAAAGAATAAACACATAAATCATAAAACCAGTAGCTTAAGAACCTGGCTAACAACCTCAAGTGTAAATGAGTCCTAAAAAGAGGCCCTGAGATTCAGAATTTAGTGAGGTGGCCTTAGCTGAAGGTGTCCGAGGACTGAATCTTGAGAGACAGTTGGCCCTTCAGCAATTATCCTTTAACTCTGATCCCTAAACTTCATCTGAAATCATGTCTTTGTGCAGACATATAGCCATATGACCATTGATGAGCATTAAAAGACATCTTTTACTCTTTAATCATAACAAAAGAAAGGTGAGGTGGTTAGGTATTAGGTGATGGGCATTTTAACTATAGAATCACTGTAGTCTACAATAGTGGCTTAGTAATTAGCACTGTCAACTTATCAAAGTAACAAATCTAAATTTTGAATCCAACCCTTTTCGACGTCTGCCAGTTTGGTAACCCTGGCCACTTCTTTATTATGTGTCTGTTTAGTGTAAAAATATGTCTTATACCTTTGCAAATCTGTCACAGTTGGTTTCCCAGGATAATAGGACCAGGGTTTGTAAATACACAGAAAAACCATTGCATAGACATCTGCAGCTGACTATGTTGCTAATTTGCTTGGCAGTGAGTTATTTCACCAAAATGTGAATGGTCTAGAATAGAAACAGTAAAAATAGCTTAAAAAGTCTGGGGTTCCTATGGCGCCATTGCTAGTACCAGTCACTGCTGCAGAAGCATTAATTGTGGGGTTCTGATATTTGCGAATAGCAATTTTTTTTTTTTTTTCACATAGCTCTTTTAACAAGGAAAGAAAAAGTGAGAATATTGTTGTTTTGAGGAGACATACAGGGTCATAAGGGTCGGTATAATTATTTTTCCTGATACAAAATTATGAGATAATAATTGTTCTGTTGATAAATAGAGGACATTAAGGCCTGGTTCACACTACTATGTGACTTGAACCACACAGAATCGCATGACAAGAGAAATCACATTATTTTCAATGATTAAGGCAACTTTGTGGTGCAATTTTGGGAAAGGTTCCTGTCCTACTTTGGTGCAATTTACAGTGATTTGGCCCCATAAAATATGCAAACCACAACCAAAATGCAACCAAATTGCGTCAAAATCACATCACAGTAGTGTGAACCGAGCCTAAAGGTTTATTACTTCAACTGAAAAAGTAACTTGCTTGAAGATCTCAAAATAAATGCCCAGATAGCTAATGAGTTATCCACTTTCTCATAAGGGTACCTTTTTTTCAGTTGACTTTTACCAGTTTGGGATTTAAGACCTAAATTTGTTTAACTTATCATAATAAATGTATCCAAAGTCATGTACAACATTTTGTATTTATTTGAAAGAGATTTATGACAACAAACAGAAAAACATTGTTGGCAGATCACCATATTTTGAGTTTAGTATTTCCATATTTACGGTAATCCTAGTGATATCCGAATTTTGTGCGATTGGTTTAGCAAGAGGATCCTTTATTAATGCAAAGTTAAAGAGTGGTAATGAACAACCTTGCTTGGTCACTTTAGAAACCAAGAAAGAAAAACACATCATATATAAAGACTCTAGCTTGGATTAGGATTGAGGAGCAAGTTTGACGCACTTTATTAAGGCACATATACAAACTGTAATTCCTACACCGTTCACCTGATTTGGATGTAAATACCCTCAAATTAAAGCTGAAAGTCTGCAGTTAAAGTACATCTTGTTTGTTTCATTTCAAATCCATTGTGGTGGTGTATAGCGGCAAAAAGATTAGAATTGTGTCGATGTCCCAATATTTATGGACCTGACTGTATGATCAAGGTTCCACGGTTTGTCTATAGCAGTGATGGCGAACCTTGGCACTCCAGATGTTTTGGAACTACATTTCCCATGATGCTCATGCACTCTGCAGTGTAGTTGAGCATCATGGGAAATGTAGTTCCAAAACATCTGGGGTGCCAAGGTTCGCCATCACTGGTCTATAGGGAGCAGTAGATGAGGTGTTTTTTGTTCCCCCGTGTAATTTAGCTGTACACAGTACATAGCCCGGAAGCAAATAGCTTGATTCTGGCTATACTCTCCCCTACCCACTAAGAAACAATTGATAGAACAGGTCAATTTCATTTTGATAAGCGAACAATTGTCAACACAGCAGGCATGGCTGGATACTCCTGGGTTAGTCCCACCTCAATTGATTATGCACAGATCACTGCAGCTGTGAGTACCTAGTATCTCTGTGTCCATTACACATACGTGGCCTCAGGAAAATTGTCCATATAAGCACACCTCTCATGAGATGAACTGATGCCCCGTACACACGATCGGATTTTCCGACAGCAAAAGTCCGATGTGAGCTTTTGAACGGAAATTCCGGCCGTGTGTATGCTCCATCGGACTTTTGCTGTCGGAATTTCCGCCAACAAAAGATTGAAAGCTGGTTCTCAATTTTTCCGACGGAAAAAATTCCGATGGGAAATTCCGATCGTCTGTAGCAATTCCGACACACAAAATTCCTCCTGCTCTCTAGCTCCCTCATCACCTCCAGGACTTTTCCAGAGCCTCTCCAATCCTATTGAACTCCTTACCCCAAACTGTCGGATTATCTTGTACTCTATTAGCTTTTAGACCACCCCTGAACACCCTTCTCTTCAGAGAAGCCTATCCTACCCACACTTAACAACTATATTTTAATTTTCTCCATCTGATCATCTCCAACAGCTATTACCTTTTTGTTCCACTTGACCCTCCATTCTAGATTGTAAGCTCTAACAACAGAGCCCTCTGATCCGTTCTGTATTGAATTTTATTGTAACTGTACTGTCTACCCCCATGTTGTAAAGTGCTGCGCAAATTGTTGGCGCTATATAAATCCTGAATAATAATAATAATAATATTGTTGGTTCATATGTGGCCAAATATGTAGATTTCTGTAATACAAATGGGGGAAAGGCGAACCTGGGACTTTAAATGGGACGTGAAGAAAAGTTCACGCCCCCATCCTTGATATGCGTGAAAAGAAGGGGGGAGGTTGGGACTTTTGATGAGGTGTGCGTGGTGGGACCAATCAACTTCACATAAGTCCAAACATATGTATGTTTATTGAGACAAATGATCGACAAAGCATAAAAATGATGTTGCATGTAAATTATGACAAGTAAATGAGAGTATACACCAGGTAGCATATATGACAACATGGCATGAAACAAATATAAAAGTAAAAAAGTACATCCCACTACTCCATATGTCGGGGTACACCATTGCACAAGGGGAAAAGGGAGGCGGTAAAACCATCTAAAACCGGTCAGTATATATTGGATGCATCCAGGAGGGCTCTACGCGTTTCATGGAGTAGTATCCATTCATCAGGAGCCAGATGCATCTATGTTCTATGAACAAAAAATATGACCCAATTGGTCTAATTAGTATACCCTTGTGGGAACAGAGAGAAAAGAATGTGTGTAGTAGGTATAAAATAATTGGCCATGCCAAAGTTGTACTCACATAACACCCCAGTGTGAACCATACAGAACCACAGATCGGAGGCCGATCAGTTGAGCCTGGCCCGGAACTGAGGGGGGGGAAAAGACATGACAACAGATCAGGGACACGCACGCCATCCACCAAGGGAAACTGGGACCTCTAAAGTATACAGGGTCCTTAAATGCAGGGGTCCCCTCAACCGCAATAGAGGTTACTTTGTTTAACCGGGATACCGGGGGGTCCACAACCGGGGGAGATGCCCATTTTTTAGAAGGCTCTCCTAGCGGACCGCCATGCGTTTTGGGACCGAAAAGGTCCTCTGCGGTCGTTCCCATTCCTTGTCTATAAACTTATCAAAATAAGTTACATAAGGAAACACCTTAGTAGTGCGGGTCGGCTTGTGGGACCCAAAAGGGACCGACACCTCAGCAGATGTCCCAGCCGCATCCTCCGGTTTGAGGGTTTCCCGCACTGCGGTGATAAGTGCTCCAACAAGCGCCTTGTCCTGCGCTGACCCGGACGCGGAGTCTTCTTCACTGTCCGAATGGTCCTGGTCTGCATACTCTGACCCTTCAGAACAGGGGTCCTGTTTCACAGCCAGGCCCGAGTCAGAGCTTTCCCCAGAAGATGGTGGGGGGGAGGGGGCATTTTTTACCCCCCCTTGCGCCTGCACACCGCTTGCACCCTGGCAACAAATGATTCCAGGACCGCAGACAAAGCATCCACAGGTACTGCAGGTGCAGGGGCACCGGTTGCTACCACCGGAATGTCTGGGGAAGAAACGCCAGCTTCTGACGCCATGCTGACCCACACACTTGACAGCCACTCAGGGAACAAGTCAAGGTACAACCAAAGGCCCACCCTCCTAGCTGCCCAGACCGAGGGGGTATTCCCAGAGGACTCACCGCCCTGACCCAGGCACTGCTTCAGCGCTGCCGTCTGATCTAAACTCCTGCACAGTGTGTGCCTGAGGTGTCTCTGAGGTGATCTGCCGTTCGTGCCGTTCAGAATGCCAAACCAGCGCTAGAGGTCCAGCCAATGTAAAAATTCCCACCAAGATGGCCGCCGTTTACCTCAGGAAAAAAAGAGCGCGAGCTACAAGAAAATGGCCGACCACTGTATTAGCTATAGAAACAGCGCGGCTACAAGAAAATGGCCACCAGCTGTATTAGCATTAGGAACAGCGCGGCTTTCTGAGGTAAAAATAAAAGGCAGCGAAAAAACACTGGCCCCCCCACAAGGCAGACCACCCACACTAGAGCGGACCCGGACACACCACGCAGCCCACAGCCAGGACCCGGAGCCCCCCTCAGGGACCCCCCGGTGAGGTACACAGCAGGCCCAGCAAAGCATGGGGAGGAGGGATGGACGGGGTGAGAGGAAAGGGAGGACTAGAGACCTCCTAATCGACCACCCCAGGAATGCCCAGCTGTTCCATCCTGCCAAGACAGGAGGAACCTTACTTACCCATCCCTGCGAGGACTGCGGGACGCATTCCTCACAGACCCATCACCGAGCAGTACGGAGTGGCTGTCGGCCATGGCCCACTGTGACTGGACAGCAGTAGCCCGGTCATATGTGGGCCCCGGAGCATATAGCTCACCGGCCACCCCTGGAGCAAACAGGGTATGTCGTGGCCGACCCAGCGCGTAGCTAAAGGCCTGCTTACGCTCGATGGCCGGACTGGGGAGACTACAAGGATCTATATTATACAGCCTGTCACCCAGCTGGCAGTTGATAGTAGATCTCAGGATCCAAAATTGAAAATAAAAAAAGTTCTCCAGGACCAATGTGCCCCTAGGAAACCAGGTCCTTCTCCTACACTAGTGTGACAGCAGGAAGGTAAAGTCACCTGGTTGCATCCAGGGGGGTAGATATATTTCGCCCAGATTCAGGCTTTACGCCGACTTATACAACTAGGTGGAGAGTTGTATAAGCCCAGCTGAGGCTAGTGGGCTCATGGATGACTCATACCTCTAGGGAGAGTGTGGGGCGTCGTGCAGACAGGGAGTTGATGAGACCAGCTGAAGCTTGTCAGCTCATTTAGGCCTCTATAAGAACTCCCAGATTCATTAGGTGTTTGCTCATGCCTGGAACCAGACCTGTGTGGACTGTCTAGGGAGAGTGAACCCCTGTGCGGTGAGACAAAGCCTGTGTGGCTATTTGCTTGGACATTTAAAACCAGGGACTTAGGGACTAGGACAGCACTAGGCTGATCCCAGTTGTTAGTTAGGAAACCTGTATGTTTAGTCAGAGGTCAACTTGACCAGGATTTATTTTGTTTATGTTTCTTTTGCTTTGCTGTGTTTTGTCACTGTAAATAGAAAATAAACTGCACCTTTTTGATTTTGAAAACCACAACCTCCGTTTGCTGGGCCTGTTTTGTGTGGGGAGCCCATCCCGGGGGTCACACACACCCGCTGCCGAGCTAACCCCCTCACAGTTGGTGGAGAACCAGTGGCAGTTTTTTTTAAGCCAGCATGGAGGAGATACTGAAACAGCTGGCTCTAGCAAATGCCAATCAACAGCAGACAAATGCAGGTTTGCAAAGGAGCCTTGCAACCCAGCAGCAAGCTCATCAACAGAGCATTGCAGCCCAGCAGCAAGCTCACCAACAGAGTCTGGAAGCTCAGCAACAAGCCCAGCAGCAATCTGAGGCCCGCTTCATAGACCTGTTACAGAAGCAAGAGCAGAGACTACAACAAATGGAAGCAGTAATGCAGCAACGTCCGCAGACCAGTGAGGAAAGCCGTCCCACTAATACCGCGTCCTTTGGGGTGAGTCGTTTATTGACAAAAATGACTGGAGAGGATGATCCAGAGGTATTTTTGACCACATTTGAAAGGACCGCTGAAAGAGAAAAGTGGCCTGAGGAGCAGTGGGCTGGACTGGTGGCTCCTCTGTTAACTGGTGAATCGCAGAAAGCTTACTATGACCTAGAGCCTAACCAAGCAAAAGACTATGTGATGCTAAAAGCTGAAATTTTGGCAAGGCTGGGTGTCACCCAGGCTGTCCGGGCTCAGCGTGTGCATAACTGGACTTTCCAGCTTGGAAAACCCCCCAGGTCTCAAATGTATGATCTCATTCACCTGAGCAGAAAGTGGCTACAGCCAGAGACTTTGTCCGCACCAAAGATTGTGGAACGTGTTGTAATGGATCGGTTTTTGAGAGCTCTTCCTACTGCCATCCAAAAGTGGGTAAGCCATGGAGACCCAGAGACGGCCGATGGTCTTGTGGATCGTGTGGAGAAATACTTGGCTACAGAGAACCTGACGGCCTCTTCCAGAGACACTCGGACTTTCCACCCTAAGACCAGACCATCCCCAGGGGCGGATAAGAGGATTCCAAGGGGTGAGGGTGGAGAGAGTGAGAGGGTGGGAGCTCTACCCCAAGTTTGGCGAGAACAGCCTGGGAAATCAGCGGCTCAAGAGGCGGCAAGAAGGATCGTTTGCTACCGCTGCCGGCAAGCGGGACATATTGCAGCCAATTGCCCGGTTGTGGAGGAACCCATGCAGTGTGACTTTCTGACGGGCAGACGTCAGTCGCTGTGTGTGACAGTCGCATGCACTGCCATTCGAGGAACTGAGAAACATTTATGCAAAATGTGTGTTAATGGTAGAAATGTTGTGGTATTGCTGGATTCAGGTAGCCTTGTGACCCTGATAAAGGCTGAGTTAGTTAAAACAGAGGTCTTTGGGAATAGCAAGGTAGCTGTTATTTGTGTGCATGGGGACACCCGAGAGTATCCAGTGACTACAGTGTGTTTCGAGACCTCCAAAGGTACCCTCTCTCATCCAGTGGGCTTAGTATCTCAGTTACCGCATGACGCCATTGTGGGAAGGGATTTTCCGAAGTTCTGGGAACTGTGGGATGATCCTGAGCCCCCCACTGGTGCCCCTATGTACCAGGAATGTGATAGCCAGAACTCCCCTGAGAGTGGTGAGGACTCTCCGGAATTTCCCTTATCAGTATTGGCAGGGGAGACTCAAGAAACTGGAGAGGAGCCCACCTCCTCAGACGAAAACCTACCGTCTGTGGAGTTTTCTGATCTTGAGGTTCACAGGGAAAACTTTGCCACAGAACAGTTGAAAGACCCCGCCCTAATAAAGGCACGGGAAAACGTAGTGAAAATAGATGGCGAGTTAGTGAACCCAGATAATACCTGCACTTACCCATACTTCAGCGTAGAGAAGGACCTACTGTATCGGGTGGCAAAAAGGGCAGAAGAAACCGTTGAGCAGCTTGTGGTGCCCAAACCTTACAGGAAGTTGGTGTTGGAGTTGGCCCATGGGCACATTCTTGGAGGTCATCTGGGGACAGAGAAAACCCGAGAGAGGGTATTACAGAGATTCTATTGGCCGGGGGTGATGAAGGACATAGAAAATTATTGTTCCTCCTGCCCTGTGTGTCAGAGGTCGGCCCCGATGCCACATTTCCGTAGCCCGCTGGTCCCTCTACCCATCATTGAGGTCCCGTTTGAGAGGATCGCCATGGATTTGGTAGGGCCTATAATCAAGTCCGCTAGGGGGCACCAGTACATATTAGTTATAATGGACTATGCCACCCGTTATCCAGAAGCGATCCCTCTCCGAAATACCTCGGCCAAAACCATAGCCAAAGAGCTATCTCTTGTGTTTAGCCGGGTGGGTATTTGTAAAGAACTGCTTACGGACCAAGGTACACCCTTTATGTCCCGGGTTATGAAGGAGCTGTGTAAATTGTTCAAAGTGACGCAATTACGTACATCTGTGTATCACCCCCAAACCGATGGGCTGGTTGAAAGATTCAACAAAACCCTAAAACAAATGTTGAAGAAAGTGGTGGATAGAGATGGAAAGGATTGGGACTGTCTACTTCCTTATCTGATGTTTGCTATTAGGGAGGTGCCCCAATCCTCTACGGGATTCTCCCCCTTTGAGTTACTGTATGGGAGACACCCAAGGGGGCTGTTGGATATTGCCAAGGAAACTTGGGAAAGTGAGAGTTCTCCCCACAGGAGTGTGATTGAGCATGTCGCCCTGATGCAAGACCGAATTGCACAGGTAATGCCCATCGTGAAGGAACATTTGGCCCAAGCGCAGTTAGCACAGCAGAGAGTGTACAACCGTGGAGCCAAGACCCGTACCTTTTCCCCGGGGGATAGGATACTGGTACTTGTCCCTACGGTTGAAAGTAAATTCCTTGCCAAATGGCAAGGCCCCTATGAGATAATGGAAAAAGTGAGCGAAGTGAATTACAAGGTCAGACAACCAGGAAGGCGAAAGCCCGAACAGATCTATCACGTTAATCTGTTGAAAGCCTGGAGGGATAGAGAGTCCCTAGTCGCAGACACTTGGTCACCAGCTCAAACTGGTTGCGTGATTCCTGAGGTTGGAATAGCAGCCACCTTGTCACAACCCCAACAACAGGAGGTTAAGGAGTTTGTGCTTCGCAACAAGGAGGTATTCTCTGAGCTGCCGGGACAAACATCTGGGGTAGAGCATGACATCATTACCCCGCCCGGTGAAAGGGTGAAGTTAAAACCCTATCGGATCCCAGAGGCCCGACGGGAGGCAATACGGGAGGAAGTACAGAAAATGCTGAACTTAGGGGTGATAGAGGAGTCCCAAAGTGATTGGTCTAGTCCCATTGTGTTGGTGCCTAAACCGGATGGGAGCTGGCGATTTTGTAACGATTTTCGTCAGTTGAACAAAGTTACAAAATTTGACACCTACCCCATGCCACGTATAGATGAGTTGATCGACCGGCTGGGAACAGCCCGATACATGACGACTCTTGACCTCACAAAAGGGTATTGGCAAATCCCCCTGGCCAAGTCGGCCAAAGAGAAAACCGCATTTGTAACCCCAGACGGGGCGTTCCAATATAAAAGAATGCCGTTCGGGTTACAGAATGCGCTGGCCACATTCCAGCGGAAAATGGACCAGATGCTGAGGCCCCATCGGAAGTATGCTGCGGCTTACCTGGATGACGTAATTGTCCATAGCACAGATTGGGCCTCACATCTGCCAAAAGTGCAAGCAGTCCTGGACTCTGTTCGGGAAGCGGGGTTTACGGCTAACCCCAAGAAGTGTACCATTGGGCAGGAGGAGGCCAAATATCTTGGGTACACCATTGGGAGGGGAGTAATAAAACCCCAACTCAACAAAGTCGAGGCCATCCAGAGTTGGCCACGTCCCAACAGCAAGAAGCAGGTACGAGCCTTTCTGGGAATCGCTGGGTATTATCGGCGATTCATTCCCCACTTTGCTTCTAAGGCTGTGCCCCTAACCAACCTGACGAAGGGGAAAGGGTCGGTCATGATTAAATGGACCCCCGAGGCTGAGGCAGCATTCCAATTCTTGAAACAAGCCTTATGTAGCCAGCCAGTGTTGTACTCACCCGACTTCTCTAAAGACTTTGTCGTACAAAGTGATGCGTCAGATGTGGGGTTAGGAGCAGTATTGTCCCAGGTCTGGAACGGGGAAGAGCACCCAGTCATTTACCTCAGCAGGAAGTTGAAGTCCCATGAGGTAAATTACGCCACCGTTGAAAAGGAGTGTTTAGCGGTGAAGTGGGCTCTAGATTCCCTTCGGTACTACCTGCTAGGTAGGCACTTTGACATGGTTACGGATCACGCTCCGTTAAAATGGATGGATCAACACAAGGAAACAAATAGAAGAGTGAATAGGTGGTTCCTGGCCCTCCAGGAATTCAACTTCACAGTAAAGCATCGCCCTGGCGTTCAAATGGGGAATGTGGATGCTTTGTCTCGAGTACATGAATGCCTGATTGCTGGTGTTCCAACCCCGAGGTTAAAACAAGAGGGGGGGGTATGTGACAGCAGGAAGGTAAAGTCACCTGGTTGCATCCAGGGGGGTAGATATATTTCGCCCAGATTCAGGCTTTACGCCGACTTATACAACTAGGTGGAGAGTTGTATAAGCCCAGCTGAGGCTAGTGGGCTCATGGATGACTCATACCTCTAGGGAGAGTGTGGGGCGTCGTGCAGACAGGGAGTTGATGAGACCAGCTGAAGCTTGTCAGCTCATTTAGGCCTCTATAAGAACTCCCAGATTCATTAGGTGTTTGCTCATGCCTGGAACCAGACCTGTGTGGACTGTCTAGGGAGAGTGAACCCCTGTGCGGTGAGACAAAGCCTGTGTGGCTATTTGCTTGGACATTTAAAACCAGGGACTTAGGGACTAGGACAGCACTAGGCTGATCCCAGTTGTTAGTTAGGAAACCTGTATGTTTAGTCAGAGGTCAAGTTGACCAGGATTTATTTTGTTTGTTTCTTTTGCTTTGCTGTGTTTTGTCACTGTAAATAGAAAATAAACCGCACCTTTTTGATTTTGAAAACCACAACCTCCGTTTGCTGGGCCTGTTTTGTGTGGGGAGCCCATCCCGGGGGTCACACACACCCGCTGTCGAGCTAACCCCCTCACACTAGGCAGAAAAAAAAATGAGCTGCTGAGTGCAGGGTGAGGGGTTATGACCAGAAAGACCGCCCCCTGGGTGGGGCTGTTCAGCTTTGGTATAATTACATGTTTTTGTATATCTAACATGTCTGCCTAGTCCTCTCCTAATAGACGGAACATAACGCACTTGTCAAGACTAAAGGAGCTGTGTCCGTCCATGGACGAAAGAGAAACAATCCATTTCGTTTAAAACAGAAATTAAATGCAAAACCTTCCTGTATGCATAGAAAAAAAACATTATAAATACCTTTTTTACTTTTTTTGTAAGTGATCACAGCTTGGGGAGGAGAAACAGCAGCACGCTGATTTTCCCAGTGAAAGGCTGGGCAGGGGGGAGGGGGTGTCAGCACATGTCTGATCACTGGAGGAGAGCAGGCTGAGTTCCCAGCACAGCTAGAGAACTGACCACACTGAGCTCTCAGGCCTAGTGTGGTCAGTTTCTGATAGGAAAGCAGAGGCACTGGCAGAACACCAGACATTTCACACAAAGGAAGCAATACAAAGAGAATCAGATACTTTTTAATATAAGTACATGGTACAGCAGATACATATCAAGAATATGAAATGTAGGTTTACATAGTCTTCGAATGTTCTAACTTTCTCTAAAAGTTTATGTACAGCATGTTTTTGGCATTGGCTAGGGGAGCATATACTTACAATTGTGCACTGAATATTATTTAGAGCTGCCATTAGAATGTATCACTCATGTTCATGACTGTATACTCACTGTAGACCTGTACTGCTATAATATCTTAAGGACTAAGGTTGCACCGATACCAATACTAGTATACAGAGCATGTACTCCTGCAAATGCTCCCGATGCCTATTACGATACCTGGACACTCAGGGATGATCAGTGTGGCCACGGGGGAAGTTATAATCACCGATCTCCCTGTGTGGCTTTCAATAAAGCAGCTGGCAGACGCTTCTCCTCCTTTCAGCTGCTTTATTGAAAGCCACACAAGGAGATTTGTTATTATAACTTCCCTCACCGCGGCACCGATCATCCCTGAGTGTCCTCTGTGTCCTCCTCTGTGCTCCTCCGTGGCTCCTCTGGTCCCCCCTGTGTGCTCTTCCCATTTAACCCCCCACTCCCATCCTCCTACTCTCATTTTTTTTCATGTTATACTTACCTGCTCTGTGAAATGGATTTGCACAAAGCAGCTCCAAGCAGATCCTCTTCCCGGGTCCCTCTTCTGTATCCTGGCCCCTCCCTCCTGTTGAGTGCTATGGGGGCACCCAAGCCGAGTCACAGCTCCCTGTGTCCATTTAGACACAGTACTGCGGACCGGACCCGCCCCTTCTCTCTCTCCTGATTGGCTGACTGACTTTGATTGACCGCAGTGGGAGCCAATGGTGCCGCTGCTGTGTCTCAGCCAATCAGGAGGGAGAGTCTGACGGCCGAGACACTAATGGACATTGCTGGACAGAGATGAGGCTCAGGTAAGTATTAGGGGGGCCGAGGAGGGCTGCTGCACACAGAAGGCTTTTTATCTTAATGCAAAGAATGCATTAAGATAAAAAAAACATTAAGACTTTACAACTCCTTTAAAAGGATCAAAAAACATTCTCCTCATGCCTGGTTCATCTATGCTTTGAAATATATTAAATTGAAGCTAAGAGGTTGGGACTTTTTAGTCCGCAGCGTGACGTTGGCGGCTATCCCATACACTGAAGTTTCATTACTTCAGTCCACCTTAGGAAGCCATCCCTGGCACTTCCCCCATGTACACTTCTACGCCATTATTTGGACCTAACCTTTCACATAGGTGATCCAGGAATGACATTGCTACACAATTTACTTTTTATCACTATTATGTTTTTTACTCTATCCCACTCCATGGATTTTTTGGGGGGTTGTTCTTCCCCCCCCCCCCTCCGCTTCACCAAGGATATTCTTTGTCCACTTTTATTATTATTTTTTAACATCAATACAATATTACTTATTTAGCTACCACTGCACCTAATATATCAATGGATAAAATGCTACAATTTTTTAACCCATAAATGTTCACTATGCCATGCACGATCTACCATATTATAATTCCTATATTAATCCCTACATTTATTTACTATTAATACTATTATATTATAATTTTTTCAGATGGTATACACCTTTATGTCCTTTTTACAATCCATGGGGCAACTACCCTCGGAATGTTCTTCCCTTGGTTGGTCTTTCCATCTTGATGATTTTGGGGTTAGCCGCCTCAGGTTCCGGGGCGGACTGACATTTCAGCCTACCTCCAGTTCCCTCTGTCCATGTCCAGACTCTGATTTGACTTGCAAGTATGAGTGACAAATTTTTACTATTTTTTATAAGTCTCTATTACATTTTTACATGATCACTCAGCATATCTACTTTTAAACATCTTTAGACAATATCTCTGCATCTGCTCCTGAAGAGTAGCGCTACAGCTACAAAACGCGTCGAGCTAATAGATGCCTTCCCTGCTGTTCTTTTTATTGAAGATACCATGATTACGGTTAACTGGAATATACCTATATATTACTTACTGTGGGAATACGTTGCAACTAGTCTGGTGTGTCATCATTATGTCATTACTGTGGCTCTAGGCCAATATGCTATCAGTGTGTCATTATGCTATTCTGTTAATTTATTACTATTAGGGTTGTCCCGATACCGATACTAGTATCGGTATCGGGACCGATACCAAGCATTTGCGCGAGTACTTGTACTCGCGCAAATGCTCCCGATGCTTCACCCGATACTTTTTTTTTTTTTTTTTGTGGCCGGAGAGGGCGGGAGGAGTCAGTGGCTGGGGAGGGCAGGAGAGAGGGCGGGGGAGTGCGGGCGGAGTCTGGCCGGAGAGGGCGGGAGGAGTCAGTGGCTGGGGAGGGCGGAAGAGGAAAGTGCGAGCGGAGTCTGGCTGAAGAGGGCGGGCACAGTCGGTGGACAGAGTCCGCGGGCGGAGAGCGAGTCCCTCACCTGCAGTTGAACCTGGTAAGCTGGCAGGGGTTCAGGGCGCAGCCGCATCAGGATCGGTGACCGGTGCTGTCACATTCGGTCGCCGTCAGCGGCTGAACGTCCCCACGCCCATCTTGGTACACCCTGCACTCGGCTGCAGTAAGCAGCAGCAGACATCTTGTTACACCCAGCCCGAGCTATATGGGCTGGGTGTAACAAGATGTCTGCTGTTGCTTACTGCAGCCGAGTGCAGGGTGTACCAAGATGGGCGTTGCAGCAGTTTTTTTTTTTTCTTAAATCCTGTGTCATTTCCCCCCCACCCCCCGCAGCATTTCAGTGCCAGCCACCTATCAGTACCCACAAGTGCTACCTATCAGTGGAATCAGTGCCATCTACCAGTGCCACCTATCAGGTGGCAGTGGTAGATGCCACTGATTGCACTGATAGGTGGCACTTATGGGCACTGATAGGTGGCACTTGTGGGCACTGATAGATGGCACTGATTGCACTAATAATGCAATCAGTGCCATCTATCAGTGCCCACAAGTGCCACCTATCAGTGCCCACAAGTGCCACCTATCTGTGCCCACAAGTGCCACCTATCTGTGCCCATAAGTGCCACCTATCAGTGCCCACAAGTGCCACCTTTCTGTGAAATCAGTGCCACCTATCAGTGCCCACAAGTGCCACCTATCAGTGCCCACAAGTGCCACCTATCAGTGCCCACAAGTGCCACCTTTCTGTGCAATCAGTGCCACCTATCAGTGCCCACAAGTGCCATCTATCAGTGCCCCCAAGTGCCACCTATCAGTGCCACCTATCACTGCCCACAAGTGCCACCTATCAGTGCCCATAAGTGCCATTGATCCGTGCCCATAAGTGCCACCTATCAGTCCCCATCTTTCAAACTGTCACATGACATTGAAAAAAAGTATCGGTAATCGGTATCGGCGAGTACTTGAAAAAAGTATCGGTACTTGTACTCGGTCTTAAAAAAGTGGTATCGGGACAACCCTAATTACTATGTATCATGTCATGGAATAAAAGTTTTTTACTTTACTATGATGGTTACTACATGTCTAAGCATTTACTATATGGCACTATAGATGGCTCTACCACCAGACAGCATTATAGTACCATACAATGCTATTTTCCTGGCTGTACGCTTCAATTCAAAGTCCCAATAAATTTAGTTCTTTATTATATGCTTTGAAATAACCTTTTCTCCCAATTTTTGCTTAGTTGTGGTACCACATCCATAAAAATGTGTTGGTGGGTCATGCAACATTAATGTATGCTTGTAAGTCCAGTAGGGCATATCAAATGGCTTAGGGGTTGCTGCTTTTAAATTTCTTTCACATTCTATAATAATTTTTACTTGTTGGTTGATCATTATCTTATGATGTTAAATACAGTAACTCCCAATGCTGTACTTTACTCACCAACCCATCCAGCTCATTGAGAAGGTCAACTTAGGCCCCATGCACACGAGACGCTGTTATTTGCTGTTGAACGCGCGTTCAGAGGCAGTTGGACGCTTTTTTCAACTGCTCCTGAACCCATTCAATGTTATCCTATGTGTCCATGCACACACTCTCGTTTTTTGGCGTTTACAAGCAGTTGCGTTTAACCTCGTTTTTCCAGAAGCAAAAAAATGGGTTCAGACGCAAAAGTTTTCACGTTTCAGACGCTAAACGCTGCTAAACGCGGCTAAATGCGGCTAAACGCGGTACCGGCGTTTTGCCGCGTTTGCGTTTATAAGCGTTTTTAAAGGGGACCTATTTTTTAACATTAGAAATCTCAAAAATGATGGCAAATGATGAAAAACTATTAAAAAATATAAAAGAAAACTGTAATTGCTTGCATCGCATTGTGGACAATCCACAACTTGTGGCAGGTAAAGTGGCAAGTGGACAATCAACAACTTGTGTCAGGTGATGTGGCCAGGTGACGTGGCCAGGTGACGTGGCAAGTGGACAATCCACAGCTTGTGGCAGGTGATGTGGCCAGGTGACGTGGCAGGTAACGTGGCCAGGTGACGTGGCAAGTGGACAATCCACAACTTGTGGCAGGTGACGTGGCCAGGTGACGTGGCAGGTGACGTGGCAAGTGGACAATTCACAACTTGTGGCAGGTGATGTGGCACGTGATGTGGCCAGGTGACGTGGAAAGTGGACAATCCACAACTTGTGGCAGGTGACGTGGCCAGGTGACGTGGCAAGTGGACAATCCACAACTTGTGGCAGGTGACGTGGCCAGGTGACGTGGCCAGGTGATGTGGCCAGGTGACGTGGCAGGTGACGTGGCAAGTGGACAATCCACAACTTGTGGCAGATGATGTGGCAAGTGATACGCTAAATACAAGTACACTGCTGCTCTCTCAGCTGCTGCTACTCACTCTGGTCTCACAAACTGGCTGAAATGGTTAAAATTTACTGTTTTTTGAGCTTAGGGAGGGTCTATGATAAAACGCTTATAAACGCAAACGCGGTTAAACGCCGCTAAACGCGGCCGCAAACGCGGCAAAACGCGCGTTTATAAACGCCGGTTTCAGCGTTTAAAAACGTGTGTTCAGCAGAGTTTGCACCTGCGTCTCGTGTGCATGGGGCCTTATAGCACTTAATAATTATTTTTTTCCCGTGTACTTTAAATGAGCCATAACTCACACATTCATACATTTTCCTTTACACACATTACCTGCCTTTCCAACTGCAACACCTGAGACTTCAAAAGATTGATCCGCCTCTCATCTAAGCATTCATTCTGTCCCTCTTCAATCAGTCGTTTGTACTGAAGCCTAAAGCAAAGAAGAAAATGCATCCAATATTGTTAAATACAATTACTTAATATGGGCTATTAAATCTTGAGAAGTAAATTAATGGACAATTATCTAGTAAACATCAAACAAATGTAACCATTCATACAGAAAACATGTGCTATTGTTGCGGTCTCTGCAACAAGTGAAAAAAAAATAAAAAACATTAATATTATTAAACCATGGGATTAAGTAGGAAAACCACAATTATTTACTATACATGTCAACAATATAAACCCCTTATTGAGGAGATCATATTTAATTGACATATTAGTCGAATGTCAATGTTACTTGTTCAATGATAGTGCTGCATAGACCACCTGCCTATTCAGTTCAATGACCCCCCCATCTCTGTCAATCGTAAAGCACAGTAATGGCATTTAAAGATAAAGAAAGTGAGGCAAGTCACGTGATTTTCCACACACAGAATTACTAGGCATTTCTTTTTGGATGCAGTATATTTCATCCAGCACAGAAGTTTTTATCTGCAGACAAATATTATACACAGAAATTTCTGCTGGGGCTGGAGGTACTGTAAAAAATACAATTAAGCATTCTCTGTTGCATGTGGCTGGTTCCTCTGCCCTCCTGGCTGAGGTCTTTATTACAGTCATGCATGACTTTATGGCCCAAATTAGCCAGTTACTGTATTAAAATCAGGAGAAAATTGTGGGTGCGCGTTATACGCCGATCCCCGCTGTCTCTGAGGGCAAGAGGAGCGCCGCTGCCATAGACCGAGCCGAGCCGAGTGTACTGTGTACTCGGGGCTAGGCTCGGCTCCGCTCGCAGTCACGCCCAGTCCCGCCTCCTAGCCTTTACGTCCCGCCATTGGACCGGTGTTGTGTCCATCATAGGAGCTGGGCCAAGGGGCGGGACTGCGAGACAAGCCGAATACACAGGACATCCGGCTCTGTGTATCTCGGCGGCGCTAAATTTAAAAAGTGCAAGACTACAGATAGACGCTGTGCAAGGCTGTAGATGGACACTGATAAGGCTGTAGATGGACACTGATAAGGCTGTAGATGGACACTGATAAGGCTGTAGATGGACACTGATAAGGCTGCAGATGGACACTGATAAGGCTGCAGATGGACACTGATAAGGCTGCAGATGGACACTGATAAGGCTGCAGATGGACACTGATAAGGCTGCAGATGGACACTGATAAGGCTGCAGAGGGACACTGATAAGGCTGCAGAGGGACACTGGGCAAGGCTGCAGAGGGACACTGGGCAAGGCTGCAGAGGGACACTGGGCAAGGCTGCAGAGGGACACTGGGCAAGGCTGCAGAGGGACACTGGGCAAGGCTGCAGAGGGACGCTGATAAGGCTGCAGAGGGACGCTGATAAGGCTGCAGAGGGACGCTGATAAGGCTGCAGAGGGACGCTGATAAGGCTGCAGAGGGACGCTGATAAGGCTGCAGAGGGACGCTGATAAGGCTGCAGATGGATGCTGATAAGGCTGCAGATGGATGCTGATAAGGCTGCAGATGGACGCTGATAAGGTTGCAGATGGACGCTGATAAGGTTGCAGATAGATGCTGATAAGGCTGCATTGATGGACATTTAAAATGTAAGGTTTTTTTTCCCTTAAACTTCCCTCCTAAACTTGGGGTGCGTGTTACACGCCGATAAACACAGTATTTGGGGACTACGAATGCAGAGGCCACAAGCACCCACCCCTGTGCGTTTCCTGCAGATTTTGTATGTGAACTGCCCATTGCCCTAGCAGCCTTTTAGCCTTCAGCCACTGAGACTGATGCTGAGTCACTCCAGTCTTTGCTGGATGGACTTGCCTCCAAGGAGTTGCAGTCTAACATAACAATCAAAGTAAAAGATGGTTTTGTTTCTTATTGATGTGTCATGCACCACTCTGATCCTGTAGTTTCAATCTGTTACTTCTATAAAGATATGTATAATTCCGCGCTTAGGTATAAATGTGGCTGCTGCCTCCCCTGGAAACTCCACTAGGTGAAGTATTAGTATAATATAAAGTGTAAAGAGGTGAGTGGCGCTGCCAAAAACGTAACAGTGTAGTACCATACACGGTCAAACCAAGTTCATGCACTTTAGCATCCATTAGGATTGGTTTGACCCTATATGGTCACTACACTGTTAAGTTTTTGGCTGCACCACTTACTTCTTTACACTTTATATTAATCTGTTACTTCTATCAGTGTTGCTTCCAGTCTTGAACCCCCTAAGGTTGGACAAAGGGGCTTATGAGCCCTTTTGGAAGAGGACTTTGCAAAAGAGTAGTCTGCTCTCCTTGTGGATCTGGCATTATCGCTCCCTTACAATGCATCCAGCATTCCAGTAAAGGGTGCACCTGTCATTAGGAACCCAACCGATAAGTGGTTGGAAGCTCTCTCCAGAGCTCTGTTCTCACTGGCAAGCACCCTGCTGTAAATTCCATTTTAGCTACGACTATGTTTTTCCAAGTCTTGGCTTGGACAAAATCTACTAAAAGCAAGTGTGTCCCTGCTGTAGTTGATGCCTTGATTATAGATTGTTTTGAGCATATGGTTGTGTCTTGGATCTACTTAGGCACCATACACACTATTAGATTTTCTCCAGATTATTTCTTCAGGATTTACCAAAACCATGCAGTACAAGGGCCTGCCTGATTGCATACAAATTGAAACTCTTAAGGTTTGACCTCATTATTATATGGTTTTGGTAAATCTGAACACAAAAATCAGCAGAAAAGCTAAAGGCCCGTACACACGGTCAGAAAATCTGAAGTTAAATTTCATCAGATGAACGATCTGACGATTTTCTGATCATTAGTATGCTGCTGTTGACAGCCGATTACGAATTTTCGTCAGACAAAAACTGGATGTGCAGGCTTGAAAACTTTTCTCCGACATGAGCACAACGTCCGATTTTCTGTTCATTAGTATGGTTTTCTGCCAAAATAAAAAAAAATCTGGAGAGTAAGACAAGGCATGCTCAGAAATAAAAGAACACGTACAAAACAATTCAACACATTATGTCACTTCTGACGTTGAATTCTGTAGTCTGATGGCGAGTACCCTCTTCACATTTGATTTGAGACTAGCAACAAAAAACTGCCGAAAAGTCATACAATAATCTGACAGTGTGTACAAGGCTTAATAGTGTGTATGGGGTTTTAGGATATCATTGATGCTACTAGTGGCAACAAGACCTATCTTCCTCAATCAAAGAAGCCTAAAGCCCCATACACACCATTAGATTTTCTGCAGATTTTTGTCGTCAGATTTACCAAAACCATATAATATGAGGTCAAACCTTAAGAGTTTAAATTTGTATGCAATCAGACAGGCCCTTGCACTCCATGGTTTTGGTAAATCTGAAGCCAAAAATCTGCAGAAAATCTAATAGTGTGTATGGGGTCAAAGAGTTTCAATTTGTATGCAATCAGGCAGGCCCTTGCACTGCATGGTTTTATTAAATCTGAAGACAAAAATCTGCAGATAATCTAATAGTGTTTTTTGGGCCTAAACCCAACTATACAATTTTTGTTGTCAGGTTTCTTTCAGATTCACCAAAACCATGTAGTGCAAGGGCCTGCCTGATTGCATACTAATTGAAACTCCTATGGTTTGACCTCATATTATATGGTTTTGGTAAACCTGAAGGAAAAAAATCTACAGAAAATTGGATAGTGTGTATCCAGTGGCACAGACTAGGACAGACTCATCTATTATTGATCACTCCTGCAACATCAAAGTCCAAACCCCCAAATCTTGGCTTCCAGTCCACCCATCTGGTCTCAGGCTCAAAGTTCACCTAACCCTCAAACAAAACGTTCTCTGTATGAAGGTGCATCCCCAGATTCCACAGTGAGGGCACGTTTGTTAGACTTTGCATACACTTGAACACCTTGCATGTGTGATGCATGTCTTGAGTGTAGAAAGTAGCCTCCAGGGGCTATAAACTAGAGTCTTGTTCCCTGTTCCCTCCTCAGTTTCTCATCTTTCTGTGTCACCACAGATAAGCACATCTCCACCCAGCCCTCTCTGGCCTTCTGGATCAAGGTGTCATTGTCCAAGTTCCTGTAGCAGAACAGTTTCAGGGGGTTTACTCTCACAGTTCCAAGACCCAATATGCTCCATCTTGCATCTCAAAGCACTGAATGTCTTGATTCAAGTTCAGTAATTTTGCATGGAATCCATCAATCTTGCCATAGCCTATCTTCACCAGGGAAACGTCCTGGCTTCTGTAAACAGCAAGGATGCATACCTGCTGTGGCAGGGTGACCCTGTGCCACTCTATAAAATGGTGGTTTACGCCAGGTTTTGTAGAAAGCAAGCACACTAATGGCACAGGTGTGTTCTTTTAGGAGAGCCAGAGTTAGAGCTCGGAGCCCCACCCTCCTGAGGGAGTCAATGTGTAAAGGGAGCCATGAGAGGTGCTGGTGTGCAATATGGTGTCCAGGTCATGAAAGGCCAAGGCTCGAGCCTGAGAGAGAGTCCATGAGGAACAGAGCAGCTGGGAACCTGTAAAGAGAAAGGCAATGAGGGACGGAGCAGCTAGGAAGCTGTAGAGAGAGTCCATGAGGGACAGAGCAGCTAGGAATCTGTAAGGAAGGTGCAGAGCTGGGGTGAAGCATCTGTGCATAAACACTGGGATGTGTTTATGCACAGATGCTGGGACCAAAAAAGGTACCGACAGTCAGGAGGATACCGAAAAGTTACTCAGAGCAGTAAAGCTACCACAAGAGAGCCAATAGGCCGATTTCTATGTTTTTGCAGTGATGGTGAGAAACCCTGCGTGGGAAGACAGATCTGTTTGAATTGTGATTTTCGTTTAAATAAAAGTGGTCAGGAAAGCTCTGAAAGCTATATCTGGCGTGGAGTAAACTCACTGTTTTGGCACTACCATTGAGCTAAGAAACCCTGACGTGTCACACTGTCAATTTCCAGCTTTCCAGTACACCATTTCCTGAGTTTTGCAATGAGTCCCCTGCCCTTTCAGTTCATCGACCTACTATTCAGCCTCTCGTCTGCACTTTGGGTGTCCATCAAGGTGCTGATCTCTAAACTAGCCCTGCTGTGCTCTTGTGGTATTCCCATTGTGGAATACTTAGATGACCTATTGTTGAGGGAACAGTCACAGACTCTGTTTGACAATGTGGCCTTGACTGTCCAGACATTACAATGGTTTAAATGGAAACTGAACCTTCAGAAATTATTGCTGCAACTGACTCATCATTTGGCGTATCTGGATTTAGTTCTAGACAAAGCTAATTGCTAGAGAATTTCACCCTCAAGAGAAACTTCAACCTCCTCGGTCCAAGACTTGTGCTTTTCAGTTCACTTTTGTATGTGAGTCTTTGGTTTAATAATAGCTTCCTTCACAGTAGCCCCATTTGTCCAGTTTCACTCCAGACCCCTAAAACACAATATTCTGCCTTAATGGGACACATCAATCCCATGTAAGGGTTGAGGAGATTGCCTCCTCATTCCTTGAATAAGATCTTTGTAAAGGGGGTCTCCCATGTAGCTCCCCCTGTTGACTCCACTGTGACACTGTGGGGTGTGAATCTGGTGTTTAATGCACTTCAAAAACTATTGTTTGAACCAATTAGAGACAGCCCTCTTTCTCTTCTCACTCACAAGGTGGGATTCCTTGCAGCAATCACCTCTACAAGACAGGTTCCTTATCTTGCTTTTTTTCCTGCAAGGAACTTTTTCTGGTTTACCACAGGGACAAGGTGGTAATGAGGCTCAGTACTTTTCCTGCACAAGGTAGTTTCTGACTTTTCATCTCAACCAGGGCATCATTCTCCTGTTTTTCCATCCAGCTCCAGTTAAATTTCCACCCATTGTCAGGCTCTCTCAGAGTCTCTCTCCCAGCAACTGCCTCTTTCAAACAGATTGATCCCCTTTATGTCATCCTAGATCAGTGGTTCTCAACCTGGGGGTCGGGACACCCCTGGGGGTCGAATGACTAATTGCCAGGGGTCACCAAATCCTGGGCTGTTCCTGGAGCCTGCAGCCACCCACTCGGCCTCTTCACAGCCGCCCATTCAGTTCATAGCATGGCTGGGGGGCAGAGACTAGAGGTCAGCTCACTGGTGAGGAATGTGAAGTGGGAGGTGCTGGAGGAGACCCTATCTCCTGATTTCGGCATAGGTGTCACTGCTACGAGACACCACAGAGCTGGAGACACAGTTAAGTCGGAGACACAGTGAGTAACACTACATGTGATTAGAGTTGCCATTAAAAGTACCCACTACAGTTCTCAGATCAGCAGAAGACCTTGATCAAGAGCACCTAAGTTGGCTGAGAGCACTACCACTCATCCCATTCCCCCCCACCAAGAAGTAAGAGAAGGAAAAAAGGGAGAATACATGGAAAGGAAAGGGGGAGGCACAAATAAAAAGGGAGAGAATAAGAGAACAAGAAAGAAGGCTAGAGAGATGGATGGGGGGAAAAAAAAAAAGAAAAGAAATTAGGATAGAGAGAGATAAAAGGGAAAGAAAAAAGAACAAAGAGTTGTACATCCTAAAATGTACCATAAGGGGTTTTAATACTGTACAAGTGGAAGGGACTCAGGGAGCGCTAAATGTCCGTGGGTTAGGGGTGCAAATTACTTGTCTTGCCTTGGGTGCTGACAACCCATGCTACGAAAATTTTACGGTTAGGGGTCCCCACAACTTGAGAAATTTTATCAAGGGGTCACAGCACTAGAAAGGTTGAGAACTACTGTCCTAGATGGTCCCCGTGAGGGTGCTCTGGTCTTTCATTCTACCACTTCTAGGTGACTCAGAAAGACCATCGTCCAAGCTTATGGTCTCAAGGATCAGGTTCCACAACTTCCTGTCAAGACACACCCTACTAGATCTGTGCTTCTTTGGCATTTCAGCATCAAGCAATTTTTTTTCCCAGATTTGCTGCCACCTGGTCTTCTGTTCACACGTTCTACCATGTGGCTGTTCAGGCCCCATCTAATGAAAGCTTCAAGCATAATGTTCTTTAGAGTTCTCTTTGAGCTGTGAGTGAATGACTTCCTGTGACACTCAAAGGATGAGAGAAAAAATAGGATTTTTTACTCACCGTAAAATCCTTTTCTCTGAGTCCATGGACCGGCACAGCTTCTCTATTGACAAAGTGGGTATTATCCGTTAATTAGGAGTGACTAGGCAGAAAAACTTGTAAAAAGTGTTGCATCACACCTTCTACAGTACCGCCCAGGGGGCGGACCCTCTGGGTATATCACCCCAGTCTGCATCTCGCAGATCAGTTCGTCAAAAAGCAGTACAAACTTAAAAGGAGGGGTGGGTGCTGTGTCGGTTCATGGACTCAGAGAAAAGGATTTTACGGTGAGTAAAAAATCCTATTTACTCTTTCGTCCATGGACCGACACAGCTTCTCTATTGACAAAGTGGGACGTCCCAAAGCAGTGTCAGAGAAAAAACGAGGGGTGGTAACAGCATAAAAACAAACTTCACCCCAAAACACAAAACAGCACTCCTCCAACGGAGGAGTTGCAACTCTAAACAGCCGCTTGCAAAACCTTGCGGCCGAAAGAGGCATCCGAAGATGCACCTGCATCAACTTTGTAGAATCTTGTGAAAGTGTGAGCGGACGACCAAGTCGCCGCTTTACATAGTTGGGAAACAGACGCTTGATGTCGGAAAGCCCAAGAGGTACCTATTGCCCTGGTCGAATGCGCCGTGACAGGAAAGGGGGGCGCCTGACCCTTTAAGGCGTAAGCCTGGATTACTATCTGTCGGATCCACCTAGAGATGGTGGCCGATGAGACTGCTTGGCCCTTCTTGGGACCAGCCACTGAAACAAACAGTGAGTCTGACTTCCGGAACAGGGAAGTAGCAGATAGGTATACTCTCAAAGCTCGGATAACGTCCAAGGAATGCAACGCCGACTCCTTAGGATTCGACGGATGAGGACACAAGGATGGAAGTACAATGTCTTCGTTGAGATGAAAAGCCGAAACGACTTTCGGAAGAAAGGAAGGCTGCGGCCGCAGCACCACCTTATCCTTGTGGAAAATCAAATAGGGAGCCTTGCAGGACAAGGATGCCAGCTCAGAGACTCGTCTAACTGACGTAACAGCCACCAAAAAGACCACTTTCTGAGAAAGTGTCAATAGGGGAATATCTCTAATCTTCTCAAACGGTGCCTTCTGAAGCACCGAGAGGACCAGGTTCAAGTCCCACGGAGGTAACGGGGGACGGACCGGAGGGGCCACATGTCGAACCCCCTGCACAAATGTACTCACGAGAGAGTAAGTCGCCAGGGGTCGCTGAAAAAAGACAGCCAGGGCAGATATCTGACCCTGACCCGTACTTAGGGCAAGCCTTTGGTCCACCCCATGCTGTAAAAACAGCAGGATTCTGGAAACCAAATAGGTACGCAGATGCCATTTCATTTCCTCACACATGGCGATGTAGGCCCTCCAAGTGCGGTGATAAACCTTCCTAGAGGACGGTTTTTGAGCACTTCTCATAGAAGAGATTACTGAGTCTGACAGGCCCCGGTCTCTCAGTACCTGGTTCTCAACAGCCATGCCGTTAAAGCCAATGACTGTAAAGCAGGATGGAATATGGGACCTTGCGATAGCAGGTCCTTCCGTAGTGGTAGGCGCCAGGGGACGACTGCTACCAGACGTACTAGATCGGCGTACCAAGGACGCTGAGGCCAATCTGGAGCGATTAGGATCATTGGAATTCCCTCTGCCTCCACTCTGCGGAGCAGAAGAGGAAGAAGCCTTAAGGGAGGGAAGGCATAGATTAGCCGATACTGACCCCACGATGCTACCAACGCGTCCGTTGCGTCTGCCCATGGGTCTCTTGACCGGGCCACAAATCTCAATACCTTCCGATTGAGTCGGGAAGCCAGAAGATCTACGTCTGGTGTGCCCCATCTTTGGCAGAGGAGTTGGAACACCTCCGGGTGTAAGGACCATTCTCCCTGGTCCAGCATCTGGCGGCTCAGGTAGTCCGCCTCCCAGTTTTCCACACCCGGAATGTACACGGCCGATAGTGCCGGTACGCTCTTCTCTGCCCACTTCAGGATGCGAGCAACCTCCGATGCTGCAGCTGAGCTTCTTGTTCCTCCTTGATGATTGACATATGCCACCGCTGTGGCGTTGTCTGACTGGATCCTGACTGGACGCCCTTGCAGTCTCTGAGACCATTTGAAGAGGCACAGCTTGATCGCCCGGATCTCCAGGACATTGATCGGCAGGAGGGCTTCCTCTGGGGTCCAGCGACCTTGCGCCGACTGGACACCCCAGACTCCCCCCCAACCTGTAAGGCTGGCGTCCGTCGTGATCACTATCCAGTAAACTGGAAGAAATGACTTCCCGGCCATTAGAGCCGGTGCTGTCAGCCACCATACCAGGGATCTCCTGACTAGGTGGCTCACTCGGATTTGATAATCCAGAGATGAAGGGCATCTGTTCCATCTGGACAGAACTTCCTTCTGTAACACTCGAGTGTGGTATTGAGCATATGGGACCGCCTTGAAGGAGGCTACCATGAGGCCCAACACTCGCATGCAAAAACGGAGTGACGACCAATTCCTGGAAGTCAGCTGCCGTACTGCAGCCCGGAGGGTCTGCAACTTCTCCACAGGGAGGAATACCTTTGCCTCTGAGGAATCCAGAATCAACCCCCAGGTACACTAGGCGTTGAGTGGGCACCAATACTGACTTTTGCGTGTTTAGTATCCAAATACAGTCTCGAAGAGTCTGACAGGTAATGGACACGCTTACCTCTAATTCTGAGCTTGAAGGGGCCTTCAGCAGAAGGTCGTCCAAGTAACCTGTGATAGCGATACCCCGCTGTCTTAGAAGTGCCAGAATCGGAGCGAGCACCTTGGTGAACGTCCTGGGTGCTGAGGCAAGGCCAAACGGGAGGGCCACAAACTGATAGTGGTTCTTCCCGATAGCAAATCGCAGAAACCTCTGGTGTCTGGAGTATATGGGGACATGCAGGTATGCGTCCTTGATGTCCAAGGAGGCCAGAAAGTCCCCCGGATGGAGAGCCGTGACTACAGATCGAACCGACTCCATCCGAAATCTTTGTACTTTCACAAAGCAATTGAGGGCTCTGAGATCCAAGATTGGACGAACCCCCTCCTTCTTCGGCACAATGAACAGATTTGAGTAAAAACCCTGACCCCGTTCCTGTTCTGGAACTGGAATAACTACCCCGCGTTCCAGTAGACCCTGGACCGCCCCATACAGGGCCTCCCGACGGGTCGGTAGTAGCTGGAGATTGGAGGTGATGAATCTGTCCGGTGGACAAGAGAGAAATTCTATCTTGTAGCCTGAGGAGATTACTTCGCAAACCCACCTGTCGGAGACTAGAGCAGTCCACTGAGTCGCGAATTTGCGAAGACGTCCCCCCACCCGAGAGCTGGGTGGGGGCGGACCTTCATGTGGACGCAGATTTGTCCGCAGGCTTGTTGGGTCTGCGGGACCAAGGACGCTTTTGTCCTTGGGTAGGCGCTTTATCGGCCTGGGGTCTTTTCCCTGTCGCCTTAAGTGGGCGAAAAAAACGCTTACGTGCAGTAAAGGAGGGCCCTTGCCCTTGCCCTTGGCGTGGTCCCTTACCCTTGCTAGTTTGGGGAAGCAAAGTGCTTTTACCTCCTGTGGCATCCTTGATGATGTCATCCAGAGAAGCCCCAAAAAGTCTGTCGCCCTTAAAAGGCAGATCCAACAGGGCTTTCTTGGAAGTCTGGTCCGCAGACCAGCCCTTTAGCCAGATCAGGCGGCGTATTGCTACTGCATAAACCGAAGCTCTTGACAGCAGGGGAATAGTATCCATGTCTGACTCGCAGACAAACTTAAGGCCCTGGACCAACTGGTCGGCCAAAGTTATCTCATTAGGAGGAGCATCTCGCTCCTTTAACCCCTGGAGTAGCAATTTTGCCCATTCAGTAAGTGTCTGAGACACTAGGGCCCCCGCCAATGCCGGGCGTACTGCCGAGCCTACCACTGAGTATAGGTAGCGAGCGAGTGCTTCAGCCTTCTTATCCACAGGGTCCTTGAAAACAGGAGCCCCTTCTACTGGAATAGTGGTGGTTCTATTAAGTCTGGACACCGAAGGGTCCACTATAGGGGGAGAGGTCCATATCTTCAGAAAACTCTCCTCAAAGGGGTACCGTACTGCAAACCTCTTTGGGGCTGTAAAGACCCTCAGTGGGTTCTCCCATTCCTTGTATAAGAGTTTGTCAAAATAAGACACACAAGGGAACACCTTAGCAGTGTGGGCAGGTTTACGAAACCCAAAGGGGACTGGAGTATCTACTACTTCTGCAGTATTTTCCAACTTTAGCGTATCCCACACTGCAGTAATAAGGTCAGATACCAAAGCCGTCTCGCGTACTGACCTGGACTTGGAGTCCTCCTCACTGTCCGATCGGTCACGGTCTGCAGCCTCTGATGCATCTGAATCTGGGCCATGAGCCGTAGCTGGACCTGGTTCTGCATCAGAAATATCCCCAGAAGATTGCAGGGGACGGGGGCGTTTATTACCCCCTGTATTCCCGTGTGCTGCTTCCACCCTGGCAGCAAACGCCTCTAGGATTGCCGACATAGCGTCCATAGACACCTCAGGGACACCAGCTGCTAATTCTGGTGTTTCAGGGGAGAAGACATCTGGCTCAGATGCCATGCTGACCACACGCTGACACCCACAGGGCTTTAGGCAAGATATCAATAGGCCACCCTCCTGTGCTGCAGAGAGGCTGGGTCACCCAGAGGACTCACCACTCTGGATAGGTACTGCTATGCTGCGTGTGCTTCGCCTGTGATGCTGTCCCACTGCTGCTGTGTCAGTCTGCTTCTTTTATCAGCACTTCCTGTGTGAATTTTCGCGCCAGTGTAATGCACCCTAGAGGCCGGAGGCTCTCGCAAAATGGCTGCCAAAAACGTCTGTATGGAAGATAATGTGGGCTCCAAGAAAATGGCCGCGGAGCCGAAGATAGAGGTCAAGCAGCCGTAGCCCACAAAAAGATGTCCGCCGAATGGCAATCTATGCATACAGGGTGGACAAACATGGCCGCCGATCACCTGATAGGGGTCAGTGGGTGTGGCCGAACCACAGGAAGATGGCCGCCGGGCAGTCACAAGAGGCCAAACTTGGCATGGACCACCTCAAAATGGCCGCCGACAGCATGGAGGAGGAAGGACACACACACACACACACAGGTACGCAGAAATAACATTTCTTTTAAATGTTAGTTACAGCCAGCCCCGCTCCAGTGGGACCCCTTAGGTGACCCCCAGCACCCAGCAACCTTTAGCTAGAAGCCCAGGGAGGAGGGAAAGGCAGGGAGAGAGGGAAGAAAGGGGCCACAACCACTTACTTGATCTCTCCAGGAATGTCCAGCTAAATCACCCAGCCGAGGTAGGGGAGTTTTACTTACCTATCCTGCATGTATTATGCTGGAAGACATTCCAAACAGATCATCGTCCGCGCACGGAAGGTGACTGTTGGCCAGGCATGCTGTGATTGGACCCAGAAGGGACGATCAAATGTATGCCCTGGAGCATGACGCTCACCGGACAGGCTGCTGCGACTCGACCGTAAGGTCAGCTGAAGCTGAGCGGTCCGATGCAAGCCTTGGAGCGTAAGCTCACCGGCCACCCGTGGAGCGACGGGCATGTCGTGGAAAACCCAGCGCGTAGCTAGGGTCGGCACACGCTCGATGGCCGAAACTGGGGAGACTACAAGGATTGAGGATCCAGCCTGTCACCCAGTCGGCAGTTGATCGAAGATCGCAGGAAACAACAAATGAATATATATATATATATATATATATATATATATATATATATATATATATATATATATATATATATATATATATATACATATATATATATATTTTTTTTCCCCGGACCAATGGGCCCGAAGGGAGCCATGTCCTACTCCTTGCTAGACAGAAAAAAAACTGATCTGCGAGATGCAGACTGGCGTGATATACCCAGAGGGTCCGCCCCCTGGGCGGTACTGTAGAAGGTGTGATGCAACACTTTTTACAAGTTTTTCTGCCTAGTCACTCCTAATTAATGGATAATACCCACTTTGTCAATAGAGAAGCTGTGTCGGTCCATGGACGAAAGAGTAAATAGGATTTTGTAATTCACTGTAAAAATATTTCCTTGAGTCCATCGAAGGTTACAGGCGTTTATAATAAAACCCACTGCTTGCTAAAAAACGGAGGAATGCTGGTAGTAGGAGAGTTATTCTTGGCTGGCCTACAATTTTTATTTGCCATTGTCGAATCCTCTTGTAGACGACGGTATAAACCAAAAGTAAATTAATTCTTAGGCCTCTCTCAATGGACTCCAAGAATAGGAATTTACTTTGAGTACACAAATCCTACTATTTGTAGCTCTGAATATTCCTATCAGCAGTGCAAATACAGAAGTGTAATTTCTTGCTTGAAACCATGTAGAAAATTTTGTTGGAAAATCTCAAAATTTTATGGCCGAATTATTGTCTCAGTTCAGCACGGATTTAAAAAAATAAAACCATTCACTTACTGGAGTTTCCATTATAATAAACAAGTTTTAACACTGCATTCAAAACGTTAATATTTCTTTAGTGTCCTTCCTCATTTGCTGAAGCACCACAGGCTCAAAGCCAGGTTCTGTAATGTGCGACTCTATCGTTCCCATGAAGTTTTAGAATTCTTCACTACCTCCCGCTGCTGATCACAATTTCTGCACAAACAAGTATAATTGGGATCGGAGCTAACGGCATTGGTGGTTTATTCCAGGCAATACCAATGAAAAATACTGCTTCCCACAGAATAAAAGATATTGACCTAATGAAATTTCAAAGAGAAGATGAAGCTATATACATTCTGCACTACTATATTTATTATGTAAAATAGGTCAAGCAGCCAACAGTGTGCACATTCTCTACTGAAATAACATGTAAACATTTGCTTCATAAACCAGACTTGTTGACACTACCTGCAGTTTCCAACCATGGCACTCTTGTTCAAAATACAGTCTGTATTCGAGTGTTTGAACAGGCACTTTCCATTAATTACTTCTTGTCATGTCCAAACTCCTAAGGCCCTTAACCTTCTGCCTTTCAAAGCGCAACCATTAAGATGTAATCACGTCCAATAAAAAATCTTCCCGTGCTTACAGTAGTGCAATAAATAAAAACATATATAAATAGATATATATATTACACATCTCTCTCTCTCGCTCTCTCTCTGTCTCTATCTATCTATCTATACACACACATTTTTTTTCTTCATTAACATGTCTGTTAAAAAGAAAGAGATTTACTTTGTAGCGGTTTAGATGATCTGTTTTAGAGATATTTAATAAGGGAATATATATATATATATATATACCTCAAGTCTTCTAATTCTTGTTTAAGTTTGTCATTTTCTTCTTTAAGTTTCTAAAACAAAGGAAGGAATAATTCTTAATAATTCCTCTATAAAATATACAGCACATTTTGTAAACAAACTAAAGATGATTAAAAAAAAAAAAGTTGCTATCCATGTTCTTAAAAGGGTAAGTTCACCTTTACAGAAAATCTGTAAAGTAAACTTACACTGGACCCCCTCCCCATCCCCCCCGGTCCCGCTGTACCTGAGGCCGGCGATCACCTGCTAGGAGACATCGGGTTGCCGCTTCACCCTTCCGGGGATTTGAAATCCCTGTGGCCTATTCTCCTAAGCATACCTTGTAACGGTACGCAAAGGAGGCATTCTAATCGGTCAGCGTTATCACATGGACAGCGCAGACCAATCAGAACACCGCCTAGCCCGTCCTGTCAGTGGAGGAAAAGAGGAGTGAAAGTGACAGGGATTTCAAATCTTGGAGGGCCGGCACCGATAAAGGGCATCGTTCTAAGGCAAGTGTTTCATTATGCCTTTGTCTTGCATGGTTTTTTCTTTTTTTGCAGGGTTTACAACCTCTTTAAGAGGCATTAACCCCAAAAAAGTATGCCAATAAGGACTTGATTTTCCAGGTCTGTACCCTCCCGGTCATTTGCCTAGAAAGTACTGCACCCACTGCGTGAACATAAAAGCCATGTAAATATTTTCAGAGGAAGGTCCATTTCTCTTAGAAATGGTTTTCTCTTAGGAATCAGTAAAATGCACAGAAATTTATAAACAGCATTTATAAAAAGGACTGTACAATCAGTTATCCAACATGGGAATTTCCAAATGTACATTATGAACTACCTTTGAAGAATGCTTAACACATTTTGCATTGAAACTAATAAAATAAAAGATATGAGCTAATAAAGACTGACTGCCAATATGACTGGAATCACTGTGGAAGAACATCCAAAATACTTGAGGATAAACGTAACAAAAATTCAAGAAATTTAATGTGTAAAGATCATTAAAAACACAATAAACCACATACAGACAGTGTGAACCCATCCTATGCCTAATACTTGAAGTCCAACTCCAAGTAGAAGAAAAAAAAAAATCCTTGCACTGAAGCCCCCCACACTGCATTACCTGCATGTTGAGTATGGGTATACAGGGATAAGGAGCAATACATTATGTCTGCTCCTGTAGGCACCTAACATCTGTATGATTGCTCCCACAAAGCCTTTTCTCTAAGGCACGCCTGGCCATAGTCACTCGTCCGCCTTCTTCATGTACGATGCAAGGTTATTAGCCCTGCTTTGTACGTTATGAAGCTGGGGAACCACCCACAGTCCAAACTGTCAGGCAGTGTAGGAGAGCGTGAGAGTAAAAAGGTAATGTAGGCATTACGTTCTCCCACTAGACCTGACAAGCATTTTACCCTTGCAAGTGGGCCCAACTAAAGAGTTTTTTTTTTTTCTTCATCTTGGAGTTGGGCCTTAAAGCAAAGATAACTCTGAGCATCAATACTATAATGCTAAAAGAATATTATCACACCTAAAATGCTACTATTACCCACAGATAGCCATCCATATCACATCCAAAGTTTCCAAATTGTGCAAAGCCCAAAAATGTATAAACAAAACACTGCACTGAAATTTAGCAGCCAAAATCGACTGACAGTTCAATACCTACACTCATCATGGCTATGCAAAAATGTCTAATTTGAACCTTTTTAAGAATATAAAGTTACTGTCCATATCTTCAGTATCCCGAAGAGAGTTCAAAACTCATAGAAGCTTAGATCTGATTGGTTGCTGTCTTATATGTCATGATCTGAGGACTGGAACACCTGGGACTTTAAAACTCTGTGTCTAGGGACGGCTAAACAGATGTGCCAGGGTATGGATCTAGGAAAGTGCAGGAGCAGGGTGACCACATGCAAACAGAGGGGGGTGTAAGAGTCGCAGGATCTAAAGAGCTGCCTGGTCTTCACAAGAGCCACTGAAGGTGTGGATGTTGCGCTGCAAGGCAGCCCCCAGATTGTGGCTCTCTAACACACCCGTGCAGGCACAGTGCCAGCAGTCATAGCACACAGAATAGACTCAGGCTACACACAGGTTACAAGGACCAAATGAAAGTCTACAGCAGCTAGCAAGAAGAGACACTAGGAGGAGGGTGCAGGGAATAAGCGATAAGCACAGGAGAGCAGACAGGACACAGCAAGCAGGAATGAGGGGCAAAGCTAAAGGACAAGAAACAATGCTATGGAGAGCACCAACAGCAACAGAAAATGAAGGGATACACAGACAGAAACCAAAGGAACTACAAGGAGCGCAGCAAGAGGGAAAAACACTGAGAACAAGACCAAACAAAACACAAAGAATACAAGTGTCCTGAAGAAACAGCATACGCCAGAGGAACAGGGAGGTCTGGCTTCAGCGTGAAGACATGTTGCTCAAACACTAACCAATAGGCGCAAACGCTTAAAAATACCTACCGTATATACTCGAGTATAAGCCGAGTTTTTAAGCACAATTTTTTGTGCTGAAAATGCCCCCTCGGCTTATACTCGAGTCACCTTTTTGCGCCTGATCTCCCGGACTTTGGGGAGCCGGTACCGGCCGGCCGTAAGTCCCCTGGACCCCAAACTTGGGACACATGTAGCCCCACTCTTGCTCTATAAGTGTGCAATGTTTCTTGTCCGGGGGACCTACGGCCGGGGAGCACCGATTTTTCAAAACCGGGCACCCCTTCCATAGACTCCCATGTTAAACGGTAATTTCTCTGGTGATTTTGGGGACCCGGTACTGGCCGGTCATAGGTTCTCTGGACCCCAAACTTGGCACACATGTAGCTCCACTTTTCATCTATAAGTGTGAATAGTTTCTTGTCATGGGGACCTACGGCCGGGGAGCATTGATTTTTCAAAGCCGGGCACCCCTTCCATAGACTCCCATGTTAAACGTCAGTCTAGTCATGGACACAGTGAGGCATGGACACAGTGAGGCAAAGTGAGGCACACCCTAGGCTTATACTCGAGTCAATACGTTTTCCCAGTTTTTGTGGTAAAATTAGGTGCCTCGGCTTATATTCGGGTCGGCTTATACTCGAGTATATACGGTAGGTTAATTCTACCATAATAGAGAAGCATATATTGTAATACTTGCAAAAAGATTATTTTATGTTGTATGTTGATATTCAGAAACTACTAGACTTATAAGGAAGTTAGTCCACTGAGTGAATCAGGGTATGATTTAGACTTTGGAAACAATTGAGACTCAAACGATCTGATAAACTAAATGGTTACAATAAATATATGAAACATACATATGGCGTGATTTATACATATAAAATGGGTGTATATTAACCACTGTGGGTATTCTTTTGGTCTGAATTTCACTTTTTACTTGCAGTTTATTATCTTTAGGAAATTTTCAGGAACGCATTGGGGAAACTCACCACCAGTTTCTGGTCATTTCCTGAAGACCTCCTACTTGAGCCATGTGACTGGAATTCATTGGCGCTATCTCCTTTTAATAGCTGCTTTCCATGATTCCCTGGGCCAGTGGAAAGGTGAGGGCCTGCTGTGGACCTGCGTACAGGCTTTCCAGCCTTGTAAAAGACAAACACAAGCATGACTGTAAAAACAAGAAACATCAGAGACATTGCCAAGGTTTTATAGTAAGAATGTGCCAAAATATAACCCTTCATGGAAAGAAGATCAAATAAGACCACAGTCTGGCCCTGTGCTACATGCCTTATAACAGAAAACAAAGAAGCATTGCATAATCCACATGTGTTACTATGAAGGTGTAGAAATGAAACATTAAAAACTGATGTTATTAGCTTTTCTAAACCTGTAATACACAAGAATTAAAGTGTCTTTTTCTGACTTTTTTCTTAATTAGTTGCAGGAAAGTCAGTAATTTTGTCTTTACATCTGTTTAGCAGTCAGGCTTGAAGGCTTTCTACAGCCAATAAGGTAAAAAGCTCAAATAAATTCAGTACTTATAACTGAATTTTGTGTTTCTCCCCATGTTCTTTTAGACAAAAACATTGGCTATTTTCAAAGGATCAGCAATAAAATGCATACTGCAATACCCACATAGAATTCTAAACCGCTAAGATCTGCCACAGAGCGGCTGCCCTGCCGCAGTAAATGTACGATGGGCAGTTTGCAAGTGTTTAAAGTGGAACTTTACTCTCCCAATCAACAATGACTATTTTTAGGGGTCCATGCACACTGCACGTTAAAATAATGTTATAAAACCGCCAGTAGCTTTGCAGTGAGTCTTTCAACGTTTTTTTAACGTTTTTGCAATAGCGTTTATTAGCATTTTTTCCGCTTTAGTGTTTTTTTTTTGCGTTTCTTTTATAAATTTCAATGGATCAAAAACGTTTAAAAAAAACGCTGTGAGCCACGCTTTTGAGCGTTTGGCTTTTTTGTGGTCAGAAAAACTACTCCTGAACCCGATTTTAGGGCGTTCAGAAAACAGCCCATAAACTCCACTGCTGATAAAGGTCCAAAAATGTCCATGTGAGCATGGACACATAGGATAACAGAGTGGAGTTTTGGCGTTTTTTTTTAAAAGCCCATAAAGACGGCCGTTTATGAGCTCCAGTGTGCTAGGAGCCTAATGCTTACACTGCTAGCATTAGCAAATATTATATAACTTTCCTATTTTAAACTTTTTTTACATTTCAAGTGAAATTTTGTCAAAAAAATACGTTCTGCTAGATCACTTCAGGCTGGTCTCTTTTGCAGGTATAGCTATGTAAAACATCAAAAGTAAGTGCCTATACTGTTTAATATCCAGTAATACTGCTGTACATGCTCAGTTGCTCTCATTTTTTTTTAGGCACTGTGCCAAACTTGTAGAGGCTAATCTGCTGACAGCCTAAAGGTTTAACCACTTGCCCTCCGGAAAGGTTTAACCCCCTTCCTGACCAGGCCATTTTTTGCGATATGGCACTGCGTTATTTTAACTGACAATTGCGCAGTCATACGACACTGTACCCAAACAAAATTTATGTCCTTTTTTTCCCCACAAATAGGTTTTTTTATTTGGTGGTATTTTATCAACTGTTTTTAATTTTTGCGCTATGAACAAAAAACAAACAAAAATATTTTTTACTTTTTGCTATAAACATATCCAATAATTTTATTTTTTTTTTAAATAAAATTTCTTCATAAATTTAGGCCAATATGTATTCGGCGTGTATCGATTGGCTTGCGCAAAATTTATAGCATCCACAAACTATGAGATATTTTTATTTATTTATTTTCTTACTATTAATGGTGGCGATCAGCGACTTATAATGGGACTGCGATATTGCGGTGGACAAATCGGACACTAACTGACCCTTTTTGGGGTACCAGTGACACTAATACAGTGATCAGAGCTAAAAATATGCACCGTCACTGTACTAATGACTAAGGATAAGTTCAGGCGTGTTGGCAACCTGCACGTGCAGAGCCCATCAGGAAGTCAGCACTGCACAGCGCTAATTACAGGCAGTGAGACATTTCTGCACCCGCGGATCGAGAAAATGTCTCACTGCCTGCGATTAGCGCTGTGCAGTGCCGACATCCTGGCGGGCTCTGCATGTGCGGGTTGCGAACACGCCTAAGCTCATCCTTACTAATGACACTGGCTGGGAAGGGGGTTAACATCAGGGCCAATCAAAGGGTTAAATGTGTTCTTAGCCAGTGATTATGTACTGTGGGGAAGGTGTTTTTACTAAGGGAAGGCAAAGATCCGTGCCCTTGCTTTGCAGGAACACAGGATCGAAGCCTTTCCTTTCCACAGAATGGCAATCTGCCTTGAATACATAGGCAGTTAGCTGTTCTGCCTGTGTACTGAGAAATTGGCAGGTGCCAGTGGACATTGAGTCTGCAGTACCCGCCGCTGGGCTCCCACTGTGTGTGATTACAGCGGGAGTGGGTAGCCGGCGGCGCGCCTGCGCACCCCAAACACCGAAGAGTCAGATAATGTACTATGTATGTTATCTGGCACAGAGCGGTCGCCCTGCCGCAGTATATGCACAGTGGGCGGTCCACAAATGGTTAATGCTGTTCAGGGCTCTGGGCTTCAACAAAATGGCAGCCTCTGGCAAAAGGAAACAGGAACTATACTGGAGGTAATTTACAGCGAACGCCAAATTTTGGTAGCATAAATATTAATGTGGAATGTATGTTTCTTGCGAAAGAACATTCTTTTTTTTTTATCAAGTTCTTATGGGTGAAGTTCTGCTTTAATTTTTTTCCTAGTTTCCGGGCCTAGGCTACATAAATCATCTGCCCTTACTAAAGATGGCCCCCACCAGAAATGTTAGGGGGTGTTTTTCAAAGTTATTTCTTAACAAAAAAGCATGGAGGCTTGGATGGATGGGTGAGTTTGCTTTGAATAATAAAAATGAATTAAACATAGTTTGGTTTGTGGTGCTCAGATGCAGTGTAATACAAAAATGAATTAGCGCTTAGGAAAAAATAAATTTACAAGTGATAAAAATAGTTGCTTCAGCTGCTGTGCAAAGAAGTGCTACAACTTCAAACGTGAAAAACAAAAATATTAAGGTGCAGCGCTGGCAGTTAGCGTGAAAATCAAAATGAGATCATATATAGAAAAATAAGTGATCATAAAAATACAAAACAAAAAACTTGGCTGCAAAGATGACACAGCAATGCCTGGATGGCAAAGCAATAGAAACCAATATCAGAAACCAAGTGTTTATAGGTGCTGTAGTGAAACACATAAATGGAAATTGAATGATAGTGATAAATCTTCAATAAGTCCAAACATCAAACGGATAAGCGGTTCCCCCTTCAGAGACCCCACTCACCAAATTATGCTTATCCACCACTTCTCAGTCAGGGATCATGGAAACAAAAAAGGTTGCGCTGGCTTGCTTTAACTTGATAGATGCTTGATGGATGTTGCCATCGAAAATAAATGCAAGAGAACAGATAAAGTGGAGTATTGCTGGACAAGTTTAAAACCGCGCTGAATAGGACCCTTGATGACGCCCTGGAGGAGGGGCGAAACGCGTTGACGTACTTCCGGTTTGCGGCAAACCACTGACGCAATTTTCTGCCTCCGCGGAGCGCACGCGATCTGAGCGGCGCCCGCGGAAGTATTTTCCGATTACCTGCCTCTGCCATACTATTTGTAACCAGCGCCTAGTCAGCGCGGCTTTAAACTTGTCCAGCAATACTCCACTTTATCTGTTCTCCTGCATTTATTTTCGGTGGCAACTTCCATCAAGCATCTATCAAGTTAAAGCAAGCTAGTACAACCTTTTTTGTTTCCATGATCCCTGACTGAGAAGCGGTGATAAGCATCATTTGGTGAGTGGGGTCTCTGAAGGGGGAACAGCTTATCCGTTTGATGTTTGGATTTATTAAAGATTTATCACTATCATTCAATTTCCATTTATGTGTTTTACTACAGCACCTATAAACACTTGGTTTCAGATGCAGTGTAGTTTGGCTTTAAAGCGGAGCTCCACCCTAAAGTGGAACTTCCGCTCATCGGATTCCTCCCCACTCAGATGCCACAATTGGCACCTTTAAGGGGGAAGGGGGTGCAGATACCTGTCTAAGATAGGTATTTGCACCCACTTTCGGGCATAGATTCTGCTGGGACCCCCCCCCCCCCCTGAAGTGTTCTAGGAAACACACGGCTCCCAGAACACAGCGGGGAACAGTGAGGACGGCGCAGCGCGACTCGCGCATGCGCAGTAGGGAAATGGGCAGTGAAGCCGCAACACTTCACTTCCTGATTCCCTCACCGAGGATGGCGGTGGGGGCAGCCGAGAGACAAGCGATTGCTCGTCTTCTGCTGCCGACGTCGCTGGACTCCATTTATTAAAAGTCAGCAGCTGCTGTATTTGTAGCTGCTGGCTTTTAATATTTTTTTTTTTTTTACGGCGGAGCTCCACTTTAAGGTTATGAGCTGCTAACAAATAAATGTGTTTTTTCTTTGGAGTATGAGTGGCTTCTGCTTTGTTCAGGCAGTAGCTATCCAGTGACACTCATGTCCATTGTACAATTATAATAGGGGAATTTGAATAGAAGTGATCGCAGTAGGAAAGCTTGCAAGCACGACACGTTCAGTGCCAAGTGCCGCACTCTAATTAGTGAGCAGTTCCGGTCTGACAAGAAGGCCTTAACCTTCTTTGGGAATAATGAGCCAGGCAATGTTTGAAGCTTAAAAATAAGCTGCACAGAACAAGAAGGGTGCTGAGAACTATTTTAAAATGTGCTAAACCAACAGATACAGGTGACCGAACATTGAACCGTACACTTGGCAAGGGAAAGCAAAGCTCTGGGGGTAGAAAAGGGTCACTGGGGCTTTGTTGCTTTTTTTTGTTTATGAAACAAGTGGCACAATCTGACCGAGCGTAGCAACGAGTATTTAGTTATGTGCAACAAATTAGAGATGAATGCAAAACTGGCTCATCGTTAATAAAAATGACAGTAAGGAAAGCCCATATTCATATGGAAGCTCAGTGAGAGGACTGAAATGTGCAGACGGCAGCTGTGGCGTTATTTAAATGAAATCTAATTATATTTAACAGACTGGGAGATGTAAGGACCAAGACTACAGACAGAAGAATTATCTGCTTGTTCAAAGCAATTACATGGGGGCAAGATTACACAACACAGCATAGGAGATGCATGTCATTTACACGTATTTAATCATATATAGAAGGAAATGTAATGAATGTGAAAGCTGAGAAAATTATCATTTCTGTTTCATCTGCAAATTCATTACTAAGGTGATCATCTATAAAAAACAGAGAAGGCTGGAGCTCCACAATAGGGTAGAGGGGTTTTAGGGATTTTTTGTGTTATATTTATATATTAGTGGGTATAGAAAATAATCACCCCCCCCCCCCCTTAAAATAATCATATTTTGTTGCTTTGCAGCCTGAAATGAAGACAGACACTGTTTTATCCAGCTGTATTTACTCTTATAACATCCAAGTGAAAGATATAACACCAACATGTCAGAAAAAAAATAAAGAAAATTCAAAAACAGAATCACTGAGTTGGAAAAACGATCACGCCCTTGTGTCAGTATTTTGTTGGACCAGCTTTTGCTTTAATTACAGCCTTTAGTCTGTTGGGATATGGCTCTACTAACTTTGCACATCTGGACTTTGCAATATTTGCTCACCTTTTCTTTGCAGAACTGCACAAGTTCAGGTAAATTTAATGGTGACCGTTTGTGGACTGCAGTCTTTAAGTCATTCCACAGATTTTCAATGGGGTTTAAGTCTGGGCTCTGACTAAATCATGCAAGGACATTCACCTTTTTCTCCTTCACCCACTGTGTGGTCATGTATGCTGTGTGCTTTGGGTCATTGTCATGTTGAAAAAGGTAAACCTTCTTCCCATTGACAACTTTCTGGCAGAGGGCAGCTGAAAATTTTTGACGGTATTTTGCCACATCCATTTTTCCTTCTATCCTGACAAGTGTACCAGTCCAGAAGCTGCAGAGAAAAAACCCTATATTACCACCTCCATGCCTTACTGTAGAAATGGTGTTATTTGGATGGTGAGCTGTATTGGATTTCCGCCGGACATACTGCTTGGTGTTGAGGCCAAATAATTAAATTTTAGTCTCATCTGACCATAAGGCTAAGTTCACATTGGCATTAAAAGCAGGCGTTTGAGGGGCGTTAAAAATGCCCCTCAAACGCCTATGCAAATGATACAATGGACTGCACACAGTGCTGTTCAAATTATCAAAACATGTAGCGTTAGCGTCACGTCGCTTCAAAATTGAAGCCTGATGTTGAGTCAGGAGGTGTTTGAAGCCTTTCAATGCTTCCCATTCAAGTCTATGGTAATGCTTTGCACAAGCTCTGGTAGGCATTTGCGGTGCGGTTGCGGGGCATTAACATTAGATTATTTCCTGTAATAGATTAGGCGTTTGTGGAGCAGTTTTAACGCGCCTTAATGCTCAAGAAATGCTTCAAAACTGTGCATAGGGAGTTTGGGGAGCGTTTTTAACTCTTCATTACCGCTTGTAAAACACCAGTCTAAAACCCATACTAAAGCTCACTGATGGCAGTCTAATGCCCATACAAATGCTATAGAAGTGTTTGTTAAACGTTAGAAATTTAGTCAAGTGTGAACAAGCCCTAAGGCCTCATAAACACTGGACATTTTTACAGCTGCTTCTAGGGGCGTCTGGCCTTTTTTTTCTGCCTCTAAACGCCCCTCCATATTAGTCTATGTGGCCATGCACACATAGGTGTTTAGTGGCAGAGGCTTTTAGAGGCAGGAAAAAAAAAAATAGGATTTTTGTACTCACCGAAAAATCCTTTTCTCTGACATCCATGGACTGACACGGCGTCTCTTACACTTTACACGTGGGTTATGTCCCTGCTTGCAGAAGACCTAGGCAGAATGTGAGATGTTATACATACATTCTAAAAAGCCATAGCTGAACAGCCCCGCCCAGGGGGGCGGTCTCTCCGGACATAACCCTCCCACTGCAGTCAGCAGACCTCAGTTCATAACAAAGCAGTACAAACCTTAAAAGGAAGGGTGGGTGCCGTGTCAGTCCATGGATGTCAGAGAAAAGGATTTTACGGTGAGTACAAAAAATCCTATTTTCTCTTATCATCCATGGACTGACACAGCGTCTCTTACACTTTACACGTGGGATGTCCCAAAGCAGTGTCAAGAGGGATGGGAGCAGTATAAATGGAAAAAAACAAAAAACTTCACTCCAAACAAGGCAGAGCTCCTCAACGGAGGAGTTGCAACTTTAAACAGCAGCCTGCAGCACCTTGCGCCGAAGGAAGCATCCGAAGATGCAGCCACATCAACCTTATAAAACTTAGAAAAGGTATGAACGGACGACCAGGTCGCCGCCTTGCACACTTGTGCAACCGACGCTTGATGTCGGAAAGCCCAGGAAGCACCAATTGCCCTGGTGGAATGCGCCGTAACCAGAAAGGGAGGCGCCCACCCCTTGAGAGCATAGGCTTGAATGACGGTTTGTCTGATCCACCTAGAAATGGTGGCAGACGAAGCCGCTTGGCCCTGTTTTGGACCAGAGACAGTCACAAACAGCGAGTCAGACTTCCGAATAGAAGCAGTAGCAGACAGGTACACCCGCAAGGCTCGTACCACATCCAATGTGTGAAGCGCAAACTCTCTGGGATGCGATGGGTGAGGACACAAGGACGGGAGGACAATGTCCTCATTTAGGTGAAAGGCCGAGACCACCTTTGGCAAAAAAGAAGGTCGCGGACACAACACCGCCTTATCCTTATGGATGACCAAATAGGGCGACTTGCAGGACAAGGCCGCCAACTCAGACACTCGTCTAACAGAAGTAATGGCCACTAAGAAGGCCACTTTCTGAGACAAAGTCAAGAGGGGAATATCTCTGATATTTTCAAAGGGAGGTTCCTGGAGAACCGAGAGCACCAAATTCAGATCCCATGGGGGGAGAGGAGGCTTGACAGGAGGAAGCACATGGCGAACCCCCTGTACAAAGGTGCTAACCAAAGAATGACCCGTCAGCGGTCGCTGAAAGAAGACGGCCAAGGCCGAAATCTGACCCTTAATGGTACTCAAAGCAAACTTTTGGGTCACGCCACGCTGCAGAAAATGCAGGATTCTGGGGACGGAATACGTCCGTGGACGCCAGTCCAGCTCTTCGCACATGGCGATGTAAGCTTTCCAAGTACGGTGATAGATCTTTCTGGAGGAAGACTTCCGTGCCCTTAACATGGTCGAAATGACCGAATCCGAGAGACCCCGGTCTCTCAGCACCTGGCTTTCAATAGCCATGCCGTTAAAGCCAGAGACTGTAAAGCAGGATGAAATATAGGACCCTGAGAAAGAAGGTCCTCCCTCATTGGCAACCGCCAGGGAACGTCCACGACGAGACGTATCAGATCGGCGTACCAGGGACGCCGAGGCCAATCCGGAGCAATGAGGATCACCGGAATTCCCTCGGTCGCCACCCTGCGCAGCAGGCGAGGGAGCAACTGCAGTGGAGGATAAACGTACATCAGGTGATAATGACCACACGGGGCCACCAACGCATCTGAGGCATCTGCCCAAGCATCCCTGGATCTGGCCACAAACCTCGACAACTTGCGATTGAGTCGAGAGGCCATCAGGTCCACATCCGGCGTGCCCCACCGTCGGCAAAGGAGTTGAAATATGCAAGGACCACTCTCCTTGGTCCAGCATCTGGCGACTCAGATAGTCCGCCTGCCCATTGTCTACGCCCGGAATGTAAATGGCCGACAGAGCCGGCACGTTTCTTTCGGCCCACTTCAGGATACGGGCAACCTCGGAAGCCGCAGCTGAGCTCCGAGTCCCCCCTTAATGGTTGACATACGCCATCGCCGTGGCGTTGTCTGACTGGATCCTGATGGAGCGACCCTGTAATCTCTCCGACCACGAGGAGAGGCACAGTCTGATTGCCCGTATTTCCAGAGCAGTGATTGGTAAACAGGCTTCGTCCGGAGTCCAAAGCCCTTGGGCCGACAGGACTCCCCAGACTCCCCCCCAGCCCATCAGGCTGGCGTCCGTCGTGATCACCGTCCATTGGATGGGGAGAAACAGCCTCCCGGACCGAAGAGCCGGGGACCTCAACCACCACGCCAGGGATGCCCTGACCAGGTGACTCACCTGGATCTGAAGATCCAAGGACAACGGGGATTTGTCCCAAGTGGACAAGATCTCCTTCTGTAATGCCCTGGTGTGCGATTGGGCATAAGGAACGGCCTCGAAAGAGGCCACCATGAGTCCCAGGACTCTCATGCAAAAACGGATTGACGACCATTTTCGGGACATCAGCACCTACACTGCAGACTGAAGTGTCAGCCGCTTCTCCGGAGGTAGGAATACCTTTGCCTCCAAGGAGTCCAGAATCAGACCTAGATACTCTAGACCAGGGATATGCAATTAGCGGACCTCCAGCTGTTGCCAAACTACAAGTCCCATCATGCCTCTGCCTCTGGGTGTCATGCTGGATGCTGTCAGAGTCTCGCTATGCCTCATGGGACTTGTAGTTTGGCAACAGCTGGAGGTCCGCTAATTGCATATCCCTGCTCTGGACGCTGAGTCGGGACCAGGACCGACTTCTGAATGTTCAGGAGCCACCCGAAGTCCCTGAGGGTCTGACTGACGATAGTCACACTTTCTTCTAATTCTGAGCCACTGTCTGCTCTCAGAAGAAGATCGTCCAGATAGCAATGCCTCACTGTCTCAGCAAAGCTAGAACCGGAGCGAACACCCTCGGTGCCGAGGCTAGACCGAAGGTAAGGGCCACAAATTGATAGTGGACTTCGCTGATCGCAAAGCGCAGAAACTTCTGGTGGCTCGCGCAGATCGGAACATGCAAGTAGGCGTCCTTGATGTCCAAGGACGCCAGAAAATCCCCTTGATGGAGTGTAGCGATCACCGTGCGAATGGATTCCATGCAGAATTTTTGCACCTTCACAAAGGCATTCAGGGCCTTGAGGTCCAGGATTGGCCGAACCTCGTCCTTTTTTGGAACAACAAACAGATTCGAGTAGAAACCCTGAAACCTCTCCTGGGACGGGACCGGCACAATCACTCTGGACCCGATCAAATCCTGTACAGCCCCCAATAGGGCTGTCCGACGGGCAGGAAGGAGAGGGAGATTTGAGGGAAAGAATCTGTCTGGGGGCCAGGAACGGAACACTATTCTGTATCCTGAGGTGACCACCTCGCACACCCACCGGTTGGAGATCCGGGAGGTCCACAGATCCGTGAACCTGCGAAGTCGTCCCCCCACCTCAGAGTCGGGCGGGGGCAAGACTTCACGCGGAGGCGGGCTTGGGAGCCGGCTTGTTCAGCTTACGCACCCAAGGGCGCTTGTGTCCACCCGCCGCACTGTTGTCAGTCTGGGAGGGCTTACCCGTGGACTCAGACTGACGAAAAAAAACCTTTTTTGCTGGAAAGGAAGGACCCGGCTTACGGCGGGCCTCCTTACCTTTGATAGTCTGAGAAAGGAGAGTGCTTTTACCTCCCGTGACATCCTTGATGATGTCATCCAGAGCAGCACCGAAAAGTCTACCACCCTTAAAAGGTAGATCTGTCAGGAGCTTCTTAGAGGCTAGGTCAGCAGACCAGCATTTCAACCAGATAAGACGACGCAATACCTCCGCCGAGACAGAGGCCCTGGATATTAATGGGGCCGCGTCCAACGTGGCGTCGCACACATAAATCAGGCCCTGCACCATCTGGTGGGCCAGAGCAATAGTGTCCGGAGGAAGATTATACTCCTGTACAGTTTTGGTGCAAAATTTTTGCCCATTCCGTGAGTGTCTGAGACACAAGAGTCGCCGCTACAACAGGCCGTAAGGCGGATCCCAACAAGGCAAACATGGCTCTGCTCACCACTTCTGACCTCCTGTCAGTGGGGTCCTTAAATGCAGGAGTCCCCTCCATCGGGAGAGTGGTGGCCTTGTTCAAACGGGCGACCGGAGGGTCGACCACTGGGGGAGAAGCCCACTTCTTAAGTAGGGCGTCTTCAAAAGGGGTATCTGATAGACAAACGCCGCGGGACCATAAAAGTCTTCTGCGGCTTTTCCCAGACCTGATCAATGAGCTGGTCAAAGAAAGGAACATATGGAAAAACCTTTTTAGAAGGCTTGGCCTTAAAAGAACCAAAAGGAGACTGCCTCTGCCTGAGGTTCCATAGCCGCAGCATTCAGCTTGAGAGTGTCCCTCACAGCATCAATGAGTTCACTAACAAGCGCCCTGTCATTTACTGACTCAGAACTGGAGTCTTCCACACAAGGAATGTCCTGTTCAAAACCATCCAAATATTCAGAGCTAGGGTCCTGAGCAGCACTAGCTAGGCCCATATCTGAATCAGCGCACTCCCCTTGTGGAGATAAAGTGGGGAGAGGGCGCTTTTTTGCTCCCTTGCGCTCGCACGCCGCTTTCATCCTGGTAAGAAAAGATTCCAGGACTGCCGACAACTGGTCCATGGGGACCGCAGGTGCTGGGGCACTGCCTGTCGCCTCTGGCATGTAAGAGGAAGCTGGTGACACTGACTCCATATTGTCCCTCTCTGAGACTCCTCAGAAAAAAAGTCCACCCACAAGCTGTGCTGACTGAGTAGGGGAATGCCCAGGGGACCCACCAACCTGACCAGGACCGCTCGGTTCCGCTGCCTTGTCTCTCTGCGTCGCGCTGCTCAGCGTGAGTGAGCTGAGAGGAGAGAGTGTGAGGAGATTTGCGCCGTTCCCAGAGGCGATAGAGGCCAAACAAGTGCTTGAAAAGCGTGCGGCTACAAGAAAATGGCTGCCGCAATGTTCTCAGGCGATCCACGGCAAAATGGCCGCCAATGTAAAGTAATGCACAAACACAAAACATGGCGCCGAACGGCGCCCAGGCCCCCAAAACACTCAAAAAACAGCCCCAGCGATATGCAGACCAGTATGAGCCCCCCCCCCCCCCGGGCAGTATAACCCTCAGGCACCCCACACAGCACAGCGCCAGCAATGGTGACAGAGAGTGACAATAAAACACAGGGGGAGACAGGGAAAATCCCCCACACAGAGAAACACACAGCATGTACTCACCTGCAGACAGGAGAGACTACTTACCCGTCCCCCGAGGGACCCACTGGTGTGTTTCTGACAGAACTATCACAGTGCGGTACTGAGTAGCTGTCGGCCCGGTCCACCGCGGATGATACAGCAGGACTGTTCAATCTTGAGAGGACCGCGGAGCATGAAAGCCCACCGGCCACCCCTGGAGTCGTGGGGCATGTCGTGAACTAAGTCTCACGCACACAAGGCGAGGATCAGCACGCTCGATGGTCGGACAGGGAAGACTACGAGGATATCTTGTACCCAACCTGTTGCCCAGCCGACAGTTAATAGAAGATCTCAAAAATAAAATTAGAAAAATTCCAAAAGGAATAAAAATAGGTCAGGAGACTGGCTCCTGAGAGAGCCATATCTACTCCTTCTGCTAGGCATAAAAAAACTGAGGTCTGCTGACTGCAGTGGGAGGGTTATGTCCGGAGGGACCGCCCCCCCTGGGCGGGACTGTTTAGCTCTGGCTTTTTAGAATGTATGTATAACATCTCACATTCTGACTAGGTCTTCTCCTGCAAGCAGGGACATAACCCACGTGTAAAGTGTAAAGTGTAAGAGACGCCGTGTCAGTCCATGGATAAGAGAAAAAACACTGCCAGTGCATCCAGGAGCAGCAGAGTTTGGGCAGAAAAAACGCTTGATGCTACCAAAAGCTCCTAGAAACTGCTAAAAGCTGTTAAACATCCCTAAAAGCTAGTGCTCAAGTATTAATTAATTTCCATGCCCAGGATAAAATTGTTTATTATGGCTAATGAAATTAAATTCATGCCCAAGAGCTTGACGCCTATAAAAGCTCTTAAAAGCTTTAGACACTTATAAGCATCAGACATTGTTTCTGCAAAAATGCTGCTGGCTTCTAGGAGAGTTAAAAAAAATGTCATGTGGGCATGGGGCCCAACACCTTTTTCCATGTGGCCTCAGAATCTTTAAGGTGCGTTTTGGCAAAGCTCGGTCGTGAGGCCTTTCTTGAGGAGTGACTTTTTTAATGCAACCCTCCCATACAGAACACATTTGTGGAGAATTAGTGATATTGGTGTCACATGCACACAATGATCACCCTTTGTCAATTTGCCTTTGAATTTATTTGTATCCATCTCCTGACAGCGCCTTGCCACATATAGTTGACTGTTTGCTTCAGTTGCACTATCAGAGACTGAAATGCTCCAGAAAAGCTCTTTTTATGTTGAGCTAATCAAAATGACTACAACTGATCACAGTTGAAAGTCAAATGGCTTTGTGTGGCATTGAGAAGGTGATAAGCTACACCTGATTTAGTTTACAAGTCATTTTTAAGAGGGAGTGATCCTTTTTCCAACTCAGTGATTGTGTTTTTTATTTAAAAAATGTTTCCAGACATGTTGGTGTTATAAGTTACAGCTGAATAAAACAAAATGTGTGTCTGTCTTCATTTTAGGCTCTAAAGCAACAAAATAGGATTGTTTTAAAGGGGGGATGATTATTTTCTGTGTGTGTGTATATATATATATATATATATATATATATATATATATACACACACACACACACACACACACACACACACACACACACACACATATATACACAGTGCATCCAGAAAGTATTTACAGCGCTTCACTTTAACATCTTGTTATGTTACAGCCTTATTCCAAAATGGATAAAAAAAAAAAATTCTTCAAAATTCTACAAACAGTACCCCATAATGACAATGTGAAAGAACTTTGTATGAAATCTTTAAAAAAATGTATTAAAAATAAAAAAATCCCACGTACATAAGTATTCACAGCCTTTACTCAATACTTTATTGAAGCACCTTTGGCACCAATTACAGCCTCAATTCTTATGCTACAAGCTTGGCACACATATTTTTAGGCAGTTTCTCCCATTCTTTGCAGGACCTCTCAAGCTCCATCAGGTTGGATGGGGAGCGTCAGTACACAGCCATTCTCAGATCTCTCCAGAGATGTTCAAATCGGGTTCAAGTCTGGGCTCTGGTTGGGCCACTCAAGGCCATTCACAGAGTTGTCCTGTAGCCACTCCTTTGTTATCTTGGCTGTGTGCTTAGGGTCGTTGTCCTGTTGGAAGATGAACCTTCGCCCCAGTCTGAGGTTCAGAACACTCTGGAGCAGGTTTTTATCAAGGATGTCTCTGTACATTGCTGCATTCATTTTTCCCTTGACTAGTCTCCCAGTTCCTGCCGCTGAAAAACATCCCCACAGCAAGATTCTGCCACCACCATGCTTCAGTATAGGGATGGTATTGGCCAGGTGATGGAGCAGTGCCTGGTTTCCTCCAGACATGTTGCTTGCCATTCAGACTGAGGAGTTCAATCTTTGTTTCATCAGACCAGAGATTATTGTTTCTCATGATCTGAGAGTCCTTCAGGTGCCTTTTGGCAAACTCCAGGTGGGCTGTCATGTGCCTTTTACTGAGGTGTGGCTTCCGTCTGGCCCCTCTACCATACAGGCCTGATTGGTGGAGTGCTACAGAGATGGTTGTTCTTGTGGAAGGTTCTGCTCTCTCCACAGAGAAACGCTGGAGCTCTGTCAGAGTGACCATCGGGTTCTTGGCCACCTCCCTGACTAAGGCCCTTCTCCTCCGATCGCTCAGTTTTGCCGGGCGGCCCGCTATAGGAAGAGTCCTGGTGGTTCCAAACTTCTTCCATTTATGGATGGAGGCAACTGTGCTCATTGGAACCTTCAATGCTGCAGAAAATTGTCTGTACCCTTCCCCAAGATCTGTGCCTCCATACAATCCTGTCTTAGAGGCCTACAGATAATTCCTTGGACTTTGTGGCCTGGTTTGTGCTCTGACATGCACTGGTAAATGTGGGACCTTATATAGACAAATCATGTCCAATCAACTGAATTTACCACAGGTGGATTACAATCAAGTTGAAGAAACAAGGATGATCAGTGGAAACAGGATGCACCTGAGCTCAATTTTGAGTGTCATGGCAAAGGCTGTAAATACTTATGTACATGTGATTTTTTCATGTTTAACAAATTTACAAAAGATTTCAAACAAACTTCTTTCACGTTGTCATTATGGGGTATGGTTTGTAGAATTTTGAGGAAAATAATGAATTTACCGTAATCTATTTTGGATTAAGGCTGTAATATAACAAAATGTGGAAAAAGTGAAGCGTTTTGAAAAATTTCCAGATGCACTGTGTATATCTATATTATCTATCTATCTAGCTTGTAACGGACAGCAGCTAAGTGGCAGTAATCTGCACTTGAAAAAATTGAAATATTTTCTGTGGATAGTTTGTCAGCATTTTCAGGTGTTTTTTTTTCTCAATACTGTACCCCGTTGGGAGGCTGTTATACCCCAGGCAACTCCTCTTCCCTTTGTTTGTAGTAAGGAGATAGAGCTGTGTAATTGAAATGGAGTGCAGGGCAGAGCTAATGCTTATCATTGTGTGCCTGCTTGAGAGGACTGGTTCACACGCACGGCACTACTTTTAAAAACACACCACACCAAATTGCATAGTACAGCGGTACTTAGATTTGGTGCCCACAAACGCATTGCGTTGTAATCTGCATTTGGAATGCTGTTAACAATTATTTAGCACCTGCATGGAGATTGAAACGGTAGTACTATCACCTGCAGTGTGGGAATCGCTTACAGAACGTGCCTTTCGCACACCACTTTCATATGGGAACCAGCCATGAGGCAGACAGAGAAGCAAAGAGAGAGGAAAATTAAGCGAAGAGGATGTATGAGAACCAAGGATGAGCTGCGGCGTGTTCGCAAAGTCCACGTGCAGAGCCCGCCAGGAAGCCGGCACTGCGATGCGCTAATCACAGGCAGTGAGATATTGTCCTGATGCGCGGCTGCAGAGATCGGGAAATGTCTCACTGCCTGTGATTAGCGCAGCGCAGTGCTGACTTCCTGGCGGGCTCTGCACGTGGACTTTGCGAACACGCCGCAGCTCATCCTTAATGAGAACCAACATGAGAAGGAATGCCAACATTTCAAGTAAAAAAGGGGAAGCGTGTCATTTTCTGCTGCTAAAAGCACTGCAGCTAAACACAATGGGCACTCGCGCTGGATGCAGTACTTTCCTTCCTTTCTTAAATGCCGTTAAACATTCTGCAACTAAACGTTGCTAATCATTATGTATGAATAACAGGATTACGTTGCACTGTGCGAGTCCAGCTGCTTTTAGAAAAGTCCTCTACACGCAGCTAAACTCTGAAATTTGGAAAAGCGTGTGACTGTAGCCTAAATGTGTTAAAAAAACATAACATATGCATTAAACATACTTCATATTAATGTAATATAAAATTTACAAAACATAAATCAATCTGCAACCATTTCATAGGTCCCGTCCCCCAAACGAATATTTCACATTTTGGAGGAGACTTCTGGGCTAAGCTTCAAGTTGTCTTTTTATATCTTTTGGGGATTTCAATGGTGAGCTCTTCCTGCTCTTTATTTCAACCCACCTTAAAGCATAAGTTCACCTTTTAAAATAATAAAAAAATGCACACCCTTTTGCAGGTAAAAAAATAGGATTTTTATAACAGCTTACCTGTAAAATCCTTTTCTTGGAGTACCCCACGGGACACAGAGCTAGTCATTACATAATGGGTTAAGGGTCACCAGCGGTGATTGGACACTGGCACAACCAATGGAAGACAGTTCCCCTCCATATAACCCCTCCCATCAGGGAAGTACCTCAGTTTTGTAGCAAAGCAGTAAGGTTCCCATAAGAAGGGGGGGACCTCTGTGTCCCGTGGTGTACTCCAAGAAAAGGATTTTACAGGTAAGCTGTTATAAAAATCCTATTTTCTTTATCGTACACCACGGGACACAGAGCTAGTCATTACATAATGGGACGTCCCAGAGCAATGCTCATATGAAGGGGGGGAGACACAGATCAAACAGGCCGCTTGCGGACCAGAAGCCCTATACTGCTGCCTGCAGCACACTTCGCCCAAAGGCGGAATCCTCATGTCCTTTCACATCTATTTGATAGAATTTGGAAAATGTATGGACTGAAGACCAAGTTGCAGCTTTACAGATCTGAGCCATCGAAGCCTGGTGGCGCACTGCCCATGAAGCACCTATCGCCCTGGTAGAGTGCGCCTTAACAGGAAAAGGAGGAGTCCTGTTCTTTAAACCATAAGCTTGAATAATTACTTGTCTAATCCACCTGGAAATGGTGGATTTTGATACCGCCTGGCCCTTCTTGGGCCCATCTGGTAAAATAAACAAAACATCTGTCTTACGTATCTGAGCGGTTGCTTGCAGATACACCTTTACCGCTCTCACTAGATCTAGAGAGTGTAATAATTTTTCCCCCGCCGTCCGTGGGTTTGGAAAAAAGGAAGGCAGAACAATGTCTTGATTCAAGTGAAAAGCCGACACCACCTTAGGTAGAAAAGCCGGATGGGGTCGTAGTACGATTTTGTCCTTGTGACAAATTAGATAAGGCTCTTTACAAGAAAGAGCTGCTTGCTCTGATACTCTCCTAGCAGAAGCTATAGCAATCAGAAAGGCCAACTTCCTACTCAATATAATTAAAGGAATATGGTGAATAGGTTCAAAAGGTTGCTTTTGCAACACTGACAATACCAAATTCAAATCCCATGGACACAAGGGAGTCCTAACTGGAGGATTTATCCTCAGTACCCCCTTAATGAATGTCCGAACTAGAGAGTGAGATGCCAATGGTCTCTGAAAGAAGACTGATAGAGCCGATATTTGCCCTTTGATGGTGCTAAGGGCTAAATTCATATCCACTCCTAACTGGCAAAAAGCAAGAATCCTACTTATTTCATATTTCTGAGGATTCCAACATCTGGATTCACACCAGGAAACGTATGCTCTCCAGACTCTCTGATAGATGAGTCTGGAGGCTGGCTTTCTAGCATTAATGAGCGTAGAAAGAGCCGGACCAGAGACCCCTCTCTTTTTAAAAATGTGGGTCTCAGCAGCCAGGCCGTCAACTTTAGCCTTTGTAAGGAAGGGTGGAATACTGGACCCTGTGACAGCAGGTCGTGTCGAAGTGGAAACTTCCAGGGCCTTCCTATCGCCATTTTTACAATCTCGGCGTACCAAGGCCTCCTGGGCCAGTTTGGGGCCACTAGGATTACTGGTATTCCCTCCTCCTTGATCCTGCGAAGCAGTTTTTGTAGAAGAGGGATCGGAGGGAATGCATAGATCAGTGAGAACTGATTCCATGGAGTTATTAGAGCGTCTGTATTATTAGAGCGTCTGTCCCGTAGGCTAGAGGATCTCTCGTTCTGGACACAAAGTTGTCCAATTTCTTGTTGAACCTGGCAGCTAGCAGGTCTACATCTGGGTTTCCCCATCTCAGACATATGGCCTGAAAGATCTCGGGGTGAAGAGACCACTCTCCTGGTAGCAGCTGCTGACGACTCAGGTAGTCTGCTTGCCAATTTTCTATCCCTGGAATGAAGATTGCAGAAAGGCACGGTACATGCTCTTCTGCCCATGCCAGGATCCGGTTCACCTCTCTTTGGGCTGCCCGACTGCGGGTGCCTCCTTGGTGATTGATGTAAGCTACTGCAGTAGCATTGTCGGATTGAACCCGAACTGGGTAGCCCTGTAACCTGTATGTCCAGGTTTTGAGGGCTAGATATACCGCCCGGATCTCTAGCACATTGATGGGCAGGATCCCCTGAGTCTTGGCCCAGGTTCCCTGGGTAGAAGCCTCCTCGAATACTGCACCCCAGCCCGATAGGCTGGCATCCGTAGATACCACCTTCCAGGCCACTGGGAGGAAGGACTTTCCCTTCCGTAAATTCCTGGCTTCTAGCCACCAATCGAAGCTGTGGCGTACTTGTGAGGACAGGCACATGGGTATATCCAGAGCTTGGCTCTTCCTGTTCCAGGAAGCTAAAATATTGCCTTGAAGTAGTCTCGAATGAAACTGGGCGTAAGGGACCACCTCGAAGGAGGCTACCATCTTTCCCAATAGTCTCATGCAAAAGGCGAATAGACGGCCTCTTGTTTGCTTTGACCTTGTGGATCAGGTCTTTCAGAGACTGTATCTTCGGTTCTGGCAGGTATACCCTGTTTTGGGCTGTATCTATGATCATGCCCAGGTACACTATCCTACTTTGGGCCTGGAGAGAGGATTTTTGTAAATTTATAATCCATCCTAAATGCTCCAGGTATCCTACTGTAGTGTGTACAGCGTGACCCAATCCCTCCTTTGACTGATCTATTACTAGTAGATCATCCAGATAGGCTGTTACCGCAATGCCCCGTGTTCTTAGGTTTGCTAACAGAGGAGCTAGCACCTTTGTGAATACTATGGGCGCGGTGGCTACACCAAACGGCAGAGGCACAAATTGAAAGTGGCGATCTTCTACCGCAAACCTTAGGAATCTTTGGTGAGCGGGGAGGATGGGTATGTGTAAATGTGCGTCCTTGATATCTATGGGCGCCATGAATTCTCCGCCCTTTAAAGTGGCGGCCACGGATCGGATCGTTTCCATTCGAAAATGGCGAACGTTCAGGAACCGATTTAGGGATTTTAGATCCAGGATGGGTCTGACATCTCCATTTGGCTTTGGAATCACAAAGAGGTTTGAGTAAAAACCTGAACCTCGCTCTTTTTGGGGTACGTCTGTAACTACCCCTTGAGCCATTAAGTGATTCAAACCTTTGAAGAAGGATTCTCTTTTTTGTGGATCCTTGGAGAGTCTTGAACCTCGGAATTGAGAAGGTGGGATCTCTCGAAATTCCAGTTTGTACCCTGAGGATATTGTGGATACCACCCAATTGTCCTGGATTTCTGACCGCCAAGTCGCTGAGAACTGACGAAGCCTTCCTCCCACTCGGCCGAGCGGGGGCGCCCATTCACTGAGAGGTTTTGGGGGCTTGCTTATTAGCTCTTGCACCCCACGGCTTCTTGTTCTTCTGAGCTTGCCCCTTGGCTTTTGTGGGCGGCTAAAACAGGCCGCCGCCACTGGTTGGAGTCAGATTTCCCGGGAGCTGGGGAGAGAGAGCGTTTAAAACAAGGTCTCTTGTTTTTCTTTCTCTCAGGTAAAAGTCGTTTTACCACTTGATATCTTCTGTATATATTTTTCTAAATCTTCCCCAAATAGGCGTTCGCGATGGAACGGGAACTTGCCAACAGCTTTTTGCATGGGGTTTCCGCTGACCAATGCTTAAGCCAAAGTACTCTGCGCATCTGTACCAGCTGGAGTGTAAGGCGTGATGCCTGTATGATAGAATCTCTCATGGCATCCACTGTGAAGCATAAGGCTTTAGGCAAATTTTCCCAATTTCTAGCCTGCTCTGAAGGCAGTTCCTTCAGCCCCTGCTTTACCTGTTGGCTGATGACCTGACACATACCGACTGCTGCTACTGCAGGTTGGGTAATTGAGCCGGCCAAAAGGAAGGAGGATTTCAACTTCCTCTCAGAAGGATCTTTTAAACCCTTGTACATTATCCACCGGACATGTCAGGTTTTTATTACACAAGAAATAGCCGCATCTACCGCAGGCAGGCTCCATTTCTTTTAAAAAAAAAATTTCCCCCATAGGATAAAGAATGTTAAACCTTTTTGGAGGTGAGAAACGCTTATCTGGATGTTGCCAGTTTGCGTATATTAGATCCTCTAGTAACGGATGAACCGGGAAGGAGCATGCACCTTGCAGGGATCTTAATGACCCTAGGGAGGAGACAGGTAATTCCGTTACCTCCGCAGAGGTTAACTTAAATGCACTGCTATAGCATTGTACCTGTGACCTTAAAATCTGGCTCCTCATCCTCTGCTGATGTAGCCTCCTCCTCCTCATCCTCCTCCCTCAGGTACTTCTGAAGGGAGGTCCAATACTGGAAGAGACCTGCTTCGCTTATTGTCCCTTTTTAGAGGACTTAGCGATTAAGGTAGCAATTTTTTCCTCCAGATTATTTAGGGTAGCTGATAAAGTGTCCTCAGTGACATATACAGGCCCAGGCTTCACTGGGGAAGCCGCCATACCTGACAGAGGTAATGGCTCATCCTGAACAGGTGCATTTAGCAACACAGGAGAGAAAGGTACCGAGTCAGCACAGTTAGAGCCTCCTCTCAGGCGGTGGTGCTTTCTTATCTCTTTTTGTCCGCATTACTTCCCCTGGAAGGCTTACTGTTTAGACAAAATACAAGGTACCTAAATGCATATACTACCGTGTTCAGTTTAGCAAATACATTAAGTATGCAACTTTTAAACACATAACTATGCATAACATGGATGTCTTCTAGGAAGTACCCCAATCCAACCACATGGAGTCTTACGTCCCTGTATAGCTGCTGTGTTTCTCTGCCAGGAACAAGAGAACTAACGAGCTTGCTTGCTGCTGCAGTGCTTCTCACACTGACAGTCTTTTAAATTTGGCGCCGTTTCTGTGCCTGCGCGCGCCACGTGCCCGCGCACGCCTTCGCCCCCCCCCTCCGATAAAGCGCGCTCCCGCGCGCGCGGCCCTTAGCGCTATGGCGGTGGCCATAGTGAGAGAGGACTCTCATCAGCCCTTGTTCCCACTTACCTGCATCTGCAGGTGTCTGGTCGGCCACCGAAAGGAGGATCGGGGTGCCCCAGCAAGCTCAGCAGCGGAGGTGACGAGCAGTGTACTTCGCCGAAGCCGACACTGAACAGAGTGAGGTGAGTATATTCAGCTCTTTACTCCCCCCAGTGGTGGAAAAAAAGAAGACATCCACTTTTTGAAAAAAGGTCCCAACCTAGTTATGGACCTTCTAATCTCACCTTATCCACGCCGCAGGTTTTTCTGCTGAAAGATTTCAGACAGATACCAAACTTCACCCTTCACGGTGGGCTATGTGTGCCAACCTTCAGGGATATGGGTTCCTATTTAAAGGATACCTCTCCCCTGGGCCTTGTACAAGACTCTTACCAGGACTTTATAGCGAAATAGCGAAAGTGCTGGATCTTAGAGCCCAGTCCTCCGAAGAGAGACATTACAGGCGACGCCTCATGGATGAGGCCCGGATCCCATCCAGATTCAGCTCATTTGTAGGCGTCTTGGATGGATCCGAAAGCATAGCTCTTTTACCCCCAGAGGGTCTCTTTGGTAGAGCTTTCCTTTAGCACCTCCTAACGCGTCCAACACCTTTCGACACTGGCGAAAAAACTGGGGTACTTCCCTGATGGGAGGGGTTATATGGAGGGGAACTGTCTTCCATTGGTTGTGCCAGTGTCCAATCACCGCTGGTGACCCTTAACCCATTATGTAATGACTAGCTCTGTGTCCCGTGGTGTACGATAAAGAAATGTGCATTTATTTTATTTTTTACTTGGAGCCTGTAAAGCATTGCACCCACGATCAGCAGAATGCGGGTGCAATGCAAGACTCCTGCAGACTTGTCAGTGGAGCTGTCTGCTGGTACCTCGTATGGGCAGGCAGATTCACACTAACAGGAAGAGACAATGAACTACCAGAGCGCTCAACAGTTCCATGGTACTATATTGAGAAGTACAAACTGACAGCCGCAAAGGCTGTTGGTACTTGTAGTTTTTTTTTTTCATTTCAATGTGTTTTTATTGAATTTTACAGTTTACAGAAAGAAAATCAGACAAAGTACAGTAAAACTGAACTTATATTGTAGTCACATTCAGTCCATATCAGGTCGAGCAAATCGCTTAACATATTTCTGATTAAATTAAATTATTCGATAACAAGGAAAGTAGTTGTTTATCCTATTATTGGAGAGGTTGGCTATAAATGCACTTATGATCTTTCTCTATGGGTCAAAGTGGATCATTTATTTATTTATTTATTTTAAGTTTAAAATATTTTATTTTATTGAAAGAAAAAGAAATCGTACATAACAGTGGTAATGGTGTATCACAGTGTATGTCGTCTCAGGTAAACTTGTAGTTTTTCATTCACAGAACTTTGAATAAATGACAGCAAGCGGGGGGGGGGGGGGGGGGGGCTTGCTATTCCTAGAGGCAGCAGAGCAGGAGGCGGCTGCAGGTGTAGGAACATGTTACATGTTCCACCCTAAAAACGAGTGGAACATGTAAAATGTTTCCAAAGGTGAACTTATCTATTAAGCTGTTCTCACCCATTAGGGGAGAGTGAAATCCTCTTGTAATGGCCACAGTATGGCTTAACCAAGTTCAAAGATCTTACCATGACTGCCCCTGCATATACCAAAATATCAGTTTTGGCTGGATATTTTCTTTTTTTTACATTTGCTATATATTTTTTGCAAAAAAAAATATGTATGTATGAGTTTTCATCCACTAGTTAAATTCTGGAGTCATAAAAAAGTAAATTTATGGGGTCTGAAGTCTAGTTTATATGGTGTTCAGAACCATAACAAATTCCTCTGTGTCTCACATACATTTGAGAAAAAGATAACATCTCCAAAACCCATCATAAATTTTAAGCGAGGCAGAAACAGAAGAATTCTTTATCTTGGGGATTTTCTATTAAAAGAAAATTGCATACTGTAACCAATATGTAATGGACTGTGCAAAAAAATGCAAACACAATGGTTTAGACTTGTCAAGGTCTCCAGACAAAAATGACGCAGTGCCAATTATGAATCAAGAATTACAAACCAAAATTCTGGACCTTTACAGTTCCTTGAAAAAGTATTCATACCCACATTAATTTCCACATTTTGTCATGTTACAACCAAAAACGTAAATGTATTTTATTGGGATTTTATGTGATAGACCAACACAAAGTGGCACATAATTGTGACATGGAAGGAAAATGATAAATGGTTTTCACATTTTTTTACAAATAAATATCAGTCACCTAATTAGTAAATAGAGTCCATCTGTGTATAATGTAATCTCAGTATAAATACAGCTGTTCTGTGAAGCCCTGAGGTTTGTTAGAGAACCTTAGTGAACAAACAGCATCATGAAGGCCAAGGAACACACCAGACAGGTCAGGGATAAAGTTGTGGGTTGGGCAGTGGCGTAAGGACCTGGAGACTCTTAAGCCCCGTACACACGATCGGATAACCTATAGATTTTCGTCCGATGGATTTGTCCATCGGAAATCCGATGAAACTGTTTTTCATCAGTCTTGGCCACACACCATCAGTCAAAAAACCGACCGTTCCAAACGCGGTGACGTAAAACACTCCGATGAGCCGAGAAAAATGAAGTTTAATGCTTCTGAGCATGCGTCGACTTGATTCTGAGCATGCGTGGGTTTTTTAACCGATGGACTTGCCCATAGACGATCGGAAATTCCCATCGGTTTTTTATCCATCGGAAAATTTTAAAACAAGTTCTATTTTTTACAACCGATGGAAAAAAGACCGATGGGTACCATACACGATCGGTTGGTCTGATGAAAACCATCCATCGGACGGTTTTCATCAGTCAAACCGATCGTGTGTACGGGGCTTAAGTGATGAGGAGTGGGAGAAAACTCTGATGAACTTGACCAGAGTCTCCTTATCCTCCTTACAGTGTCTGACCCAGTTATTTATTATTTACAGGTCTCACTACACTCCTCTAAAGTTATGTTCCAGGGGTAAGGGCCAGTTCACACCAGATGCAGTTCCGTTTTTTCTGCACCAATACAGTCAGTTCCGGTCAGTTTCCAGTCAGTTTCTGCACCAGAAACTGACCGGAAACTGATTGCAAGGTGTGAACTAGAGCCATTGGAATACATGGAAAACACTGTGCATGCATTTCTAGTGAAGAATAAAAGCACACGGAACTGCATTTGGTGTGAACTAGCACTAAAGCAGCTACACCAAACTGTGCAAGGTGTACTACTGCCACAGGAACACTGACACATATGTTGTGGAGTTGCCCTTGCATCAATACTGGGAATATATATTTGATACCTTAAATACTTTATGCTTTACACATGTCCATTCTGACCCAAAAATAGCTTTGTTAGGGAATATATCGGAAGTTACTCTTCCATATGAAATGCATGTAATGTGGTTGCGGTATACTGCATGTACCGTATATACTCGAGTATAAGCCGAGTTTTTCAGTACATTTTTTTGTGCTGAAAATGCCCCCCTCGGCTTATACTCGAGTCACCTTTTTGCGCCTGATCTCCCGAACTTTGGGGACCCAGTACCGGCCGGCCGTACGTCCCCTGGACCCCAAACTTGGCACACATGTAGCCCCACCCTTCCTCTACAAGTGTGCAAAGTTTGTTGTCCGGGGGACCTACAGCCGGGGAGCACCGATTTTTCAAATCCGGGTACCCCTTCCATAGACTCCCATGTTAAACTGTAATTTCTCCGGTAACTTTGGGGACCTGGTACCAGCTGGCCGTAGGTTCCCTGGACCCCAAACTTGGCACACATGTAACCCCATTTCTCCTCTATAAGTGTGCAAAGTTTTTAGTCTAGGGGACCTACGGCCGGGGAGCACCAATTTTTCAAATCCAGGCACCCCTTCCATAGACTCCCATGTTAAACGTCAGTCTAGTCATGGGCACAGTGAGGCATCGGCACAGTGAGGCATGCAGATGGACACAGTGAGGCAAAGTGAGGCATGCAGATGGACACTCTAGGCTTATACTCGAGTCAATACATGTTCCCATTGTTTTGTGGTAAAATTAGGTGCCTCGGCTTATATTCGGGTCGGCTTATACTCGAGTATATATGGTATATAGCCCGTAAACTCATATTTCAGAAATGGATATCAAACTCCCCAACAACTGCCCAATGGTCCAATGCAATTCATTTTAACCTACGAAGGGAGGAATTGACATAGAAAATGCCCGAAAAAAATTCCAGAAAATTTGGTCCCGATGGCTAGACTCAAATCTGTTTATGCACTATGCTGTGTCTATCGATGAGGCTGTGGAAAGCTAGTAGTGGGATAGGTCCCAGGTTTGAGATAATTGTTGATATATGTCATTATGATGTAATTTCTAAAATTGAGTATATCTGTTTTAAATTGCTGGTAATTTTATACAGTGGAACCTCTGATTGCGAGTAACGCGGTTACCGAGCTTTTCGCAATACGAGCACTATATTTAAAAAAATCGTAACTCAGTTTGCGAGTGTTGTCTTGCAAAACGAGCACGATTCAGGCCAAAGCGGTGTGCAGTACCGCGTTTGGCCTGAGGTTGGGGGGGGGCGCCGGAGCCGAGCAGAGCCGAACGTCGCCGTTCGGAAATGCATGGAAAGGCCAGAGGACAGCGCTGATGACCACGTCAAATCTCAGGAACAAAGTCTTTCCGAGGTCAGTCGAGGTGTCCTTGGGCCTTTTCGGCCGTTTCCGAGGCTCTCTGGCCTCCCCCCCCGCCTCTGCCCGCATGCGGTATTGCATGCCATTGAAGTCAATGCGGAACAAATTATTTTAGTTTCCATTGACTTCAATGGGGAAACTCACTTTGATATGCGAGTACTTTGGATTACGAGTATTCTCCTGGAACGGATTATGCTCGTAATCCGAGGTTCCACTGTATATGAATATAAATGAATATAACTGGCAATTTATTGTTTGAAAGAGCTTAAAGTGACACTAAACTTTTTTTTTTTTCTAAATAACAAACATATCATACTTACCTCCACTGTGCAGTTCGTTTTGCAGAGTGGCACAGATCGTCCTCTTCTGGGGTCCCTCTGCGGCTCTCTCGGCTCCTCCCTGCAAGAGCTAACCCCCTCTGGAAAGCTCTCTCCCGAGGGGGTCACCTTGCAGGCGCGCTCCTGTGCCATACAATCGGCATCCATAGCCCCCGGAGGCCGCATCATTGGATTTGATTGACAGCAGCGGGAGCCAATGGCTGCGCTGCTTGTCATTCTATCCAATGAAGAGCCGATCAGGCATGGGGAGAATGACGCAGGATCGGGCCCTCGGAAATTCGGGGCTCAGGTAAGTAAAACGGGAGCTCGGGGGGGGGGATAGGATGCATTAAGGTGATGCATTAAGGTGAAAAACACGTAGGTTTACAACCCCTTTAAGTAACAGTGATTGTACAATCTGGAATTTGCATCATTTATCTGAGCTATTTAACATAAAATTAGGTTGTTGTTCTTGTGGGGTATTTTTTTTTTTTTTTTTTTTGTGGGAATGTTTATTTGTTTTAGTTTTGTTGTAAAATGTAAAAATCTTTTTCAATAAAAATTATCTGATTTAAAAAAAAAAAAAGAAGTTGTGGAGAAGTTTAAAGCAGGGTTAGGTTATCAAAAAATATCCAAAGATTTGAAGATCTCACCGAGTGAGCACTGTTCAAGCCATCATCCGAAAACGGAAAGAGTATGGCACAACTGCAAACCTACCAAGACATGGCTGGGCATGGAGAGCATTATTCAAAGAAGCAGTCAAGAGGCCCATGATAACTCTGGAGGAGCTGCAGAGATCCACAGCTCAGGTGGGAGAATCTGTCCACATGACAACTATTAGTCGTGCACTCCACAAATCTGGCCTTTATGGAAGAGTGGAAAGAAGAAAGCCATAAAAAGTCCTGTTTGCAGTTTGCGAGAAGCCATGTGGGGGACAAAACAAACATGTGGAAGAAGGTGCTCTGGTCAGATGAGACCAAAATAGAAATTTGTGGCCTAAATGCAAAACCTGTGTGGCGGAAAACTAACACTGTACATCACCCTGAACACACCATCTCCACCGTGAAACATGGTGGTGGCAGCATCAAGTTGTGGGGATGCTTTTCTTCAGCAGGGACAGGGAAGCTGGTCAGAGTTGATGGGAAGATGGAGCCAAATACAGGGCAATCTTAGAAGAAAACCTGCTGTTCTGCAAAAGACTTGAGACGGGGGTGGAGGTTCAGCTTCCAGCGGGACAACGACCCTAAACATACAGCCAGAGCTACAATGGAATGGTTTAGATCCAAGCATATTCAGGTGTTAGAATGGTCCAGTCAAAGTTCAGACCTAAATCCAATTGAGAATCTGTGGCAAGATGTGAAAATTGCTGCTCACAGGCGCTCTCCATCCAATCTGACAGAGCTTGTGCTATTTTGCAAATAAGAACAGGCAAAACTTTCACTCTCTAGATGTGTAAAGCTGGTAGAGACATCCCCAAAAAGACTTGCAGCTGTAATTGCAGTAAAAGGGGGTTCTACAAAGTATTGGCTCAGGGGGGCGAAATACAAATGCATGCCACACTTTTCACATATATGTAAAAAAAAATAAAAAACATTTATCATTTTCCTTCCACTTCACAATTATGTGCCACTTTGTGTTGGTTTATCACATAAAATCCCAATAAAATACATTTAAGTTTTTGGTTGGAGCATGACAAAATGTGGAAAATGTCAAGGGGTATGAATGCTTTTTCAAGGCACTGTATATGAGAGAATCAATTGTCCTTTTTTACATGTATATAAAAAGTTACCTGAAGAAACTCCAGAGAAGAGGAATGTGAGGAGGACATGCCGTTGTTCCTAGTTTTCGTAAAACAGTATTTATTTTCTAGATTTTTCTTATGTTTTTGTTTATGAGTACAGACAGGCCTGTAATGAAGAAAACAATACACTTTAAAAAGGATACTCTCAAAACATGTTGGATTAAAGTTTGACATTTAAAGTAACACAAAGGTCTGGTTTAAAAAAGATATTCTAGGTAAAGCGATTGAAAAATAGGATTTTTTGTACTCACCGTAAAATCCTTTTCTCTGACATCCATGGACTGACACGGTGTCTCTTTACACTTTACACGTGGGTGATGTCCCTGCTTGCAGGAGAAGACCTAGGCAGAATGTGAGATGTTATACATACATTCTAAAAGCCAGAGCTGAACAGCCCCACCCAGGGGCCGGTCCCTCCAGACATAACCCTCCCAGTACAGTCAGCAGACTTCAGTTCGTAACAAAGCAGTACAAACTTAAAAAGGAAGGGTGGGTGCCGTGTCAGTCCATGGATGTCAGAGAAAAGGATTTTACGGTGAGTACAAAAAAATCCTATTTTCTCTTCCCATCCATGGACTGACACGGTGTCTCTTTACACTTTACACGTGGGATGTCCCAAAGCAGTGTCAAGAGGGATGGGAGCAGTATAAATGGAAAAACCAAAACTTCACTCCAATAAGGCAGAGCTCCTCAACGGAGGAGTCGCAACTTTAAACAGCGGCCTGCGGCCGAAGGAAGCATCCGAAGATGCAGCCACATTAACCTTATAAAAAAACTTAAAAGGCATGAACAGACGACCAGGTCGCCGCCTTGCACACTTGTGCAACCGACGCTTGATGTCAGGAAACCCAGGAAGCACCAATTGCCCTGGTGGAATGCGCCGTAACCGGAAAGGGAGGCGCCCGCCCTTTGAGAGCATAGGCTTGAATGACGGTTTGTCCGATTCCCCTAAAAATGATGGCAGACGAAACCGCTTGGCCCTGTTATGGACCAGAGACAGTCACAAACAGTGAGTCGGACTTCCGAATAGAAGCAGTAGCAGACAGGTACACCCGTAAGGCTCGTACCACCTCCAATATGTGCAGCGCAAACTCTCTGGGATGCGATGGGTGAGGACACAAGGACGGGAGGGCAATGTCCTCATGTAGTTGAAAGAACGACACCACCTTTGGCAAAAAAGGAAGGTCGCGGATGCAACACCGCCTTATCCTTATGGATGACCAAATATGGCGACTTGCAGGACAAAGCCGCCAACTCAGACACTCGTCAAACAGAAGTGATTGCCACTAAAAAGGCCACCTTCTGAGACAAGACAAGAGGGGAATATCCCGGATATTCCCAAAAGGAGGTTCCTGGAGGACCGAGAGCACCAAATTCAGATCCCACGGTGGGAGAGGAGGCTTGACAGGAGGGAGCACATGGCGAACCCCCAACACAAGGTGCTAACCAAGAAAAATGACCCGCTAGAGGTCGCTGAAAGAAGACGGCCAAGGCCGAAATCTGATCCTTTATGGTACTCAAAGCAAGCTTTTGGGTCACTCCACACTGCAGAGGACGCAGGATTCTGGGGACGGAATACGTCCGAGGACGCCAGTCCAGCGCTTCGCACATGGCGATATAAGCTTTCCATGCACGGTGATAGATCTGCCTGGAGGAAGACTTCCGTGTCCTTAACATGGTCAAAATGACCGAGTCCGAGAGACCTCGGTCCCTCAACACCTGGCTTTTAACAGCCCTGCCGTTAAAGCCAAAGCCAGAGACTGTAAGCCGGATGAAACCTAGGACCTTGAGACTGAAGGTCCTCCCTCATCGGCAACCGCCAGGGAACGTCCGCGATGAGACGTGCCAGATCAGCGTACCAGTGATGCTGAGGCCAATCCGGAACAATTAGGATCGCCGGAGTTTATATCAGGCGATAAGGACCCTATGGGGCCACCAACGCATCCGAGGCATCGCCCAAGGATCCCTGGATCTGGCCACAACCTCGACCCTTGCGATTGAGTCGAGAGGCCATCAGGTCCACATCCGGCGTGCCCCACCATCGGTAAAGGAGTTGAAATATGCAAGGACCACTCTTCTTGGTCTGGTGTCTGGCGATTGGCGACTCAGATAGTCCGCCTGCCCATTGTCTATGCCCAGAATGTAAAATGGCCTACAGAGCCGGCACGTTTCTTCCGGCCCTCTTCAGGATACGGACTACCTCGGAAGCCGCAGCTGAGCTCCGAGTTCCCCCTTGATGGTTTACATATGCCACCGCCGTGGCGGTGTCTGACTGGCTCCTGATCGAGCGACCCCGTACTCTCTCCGACCTGAGGAGAGACACAGTCCGATGGCCCGTATTTCCAGAACAGTGATTGGTAAACGGGCTCGTCCAGGGTGCAAGGCCTGAGCCGACAGGACTCCCCAGACTCCACCCCAGCCCGTCAGGCTGGTGTCCGTCGTGAGTACCGTCCATTGGATGGGAGGGGAACGACTGTCCGGACCGAAGAGCCGAGGATCTCAACCACCATGTCAGGGGCGCCCTGACCAGGTGAATCACCTGGATCTGAAGATCCAAGAACAACGGGGATTTGTCCCAGGTGGACAAGATCTCCTTCTGCAATGTTATTTAGCGGTTGCTCCATGTGGGATCAAACCTGTGAGGTTCTGCATGCCAGTCCGGTTCACTAACCGCAGGGAAAGGAGCTTCCTGCCCTCTGCAATGCCCTGGTGTGTGATTGGGCATACGGAACGGCCGCGAAGGAGGCCACCACGAGTCTCGGGACTCTCATGCAAAAAACGGATTGACAACCATTTTTGGGATGTCAGCACCCGCACCGCAGACTGAAGTGTCAGCAACTTCTCCAGAGGTAGGATACCTTTGCCTCCAAGGAGTCCAGAATCAGAACTAGATACTCCAGACACTGAGTCGGGACCAGGACTGACTCCTGAATGTTCAGGAACCACCCGAGTCCCTGAGGGTCTAATTGACGATAGTCACCTTTCCTCTAAGTCTGATCCACTTTCTGCTCTTAGCAGAAGATCGTCCAGATAGCCCATGACAGCAATACCTCGCTGTAACAGAAGGCTAGAACCAGGGCAAGCACCTTGGTGAACACCCTTGGTGCCGAGGCTAGGCCGAAAGGAAGAGCCACATTCGATAGTGGACTTCGCTGATCGCAAAGCGCAGAAACTTCTGGTGACTTGCGCAGATCGGAACATGCAAGTAGGCGTCCTTGAAGTCCAAGGACGCCAGAAGAAAATCCCTTTGGTGGAGTGTAGCGATCACCGTGCGAATGGATTCCATGCGGAATTTCTGCACCTTCTCGAAGGCATTCAGGGCCTTGAGGTCCAGGATAGGTCGAACCACGTCCTATTTTTGGGACGACAAACAGATTCGAGTAGAATCCCTGAAAAACTCTCCTGTGACGGAACCGGCACAATCACTCCGGACCTGATCAAATCCTGTACAGCCCCCAAGAGGGCTGCCCGACAGGTAGGAAGGAGAGGAAGATTTGAGGGAAAGAATCTGTCTGGGGGCCAGGATCGGAATACTATCCTGTGGTGACCACCTCGCACACCCACCAGTCGGAGATTCGGGAGGACCACCGATTCGTGACCTGCGAAGTCGTCCCCCCACCCCAGAGTCGGGCGGAGGCAAGACTTCACGCGGAGGCGGGCTTGGGAGCCACTTGTTCGGCTTACGCACCCAGGGGCACTTGTGCCCACCAGTCGCACTGCCGTCAGTCTGAGAGGGCCTACCCGTGGACTGACTGAAAAAACCCAGTTTTGCTGGAAAGGAAGGCCCCTGTTTGCGGCGGGCCTCCTCACCCTTGCTAGTCTAAGGAAGAAAAGTGCTTTTACCTCCCATGACATCTATGACGATGTCATCCAGAGCAGCACCGAAAGGTCTACCACCTTTAAATGGTAGATCCGTCAGGAGCTTCCTAAGGCTAGGTCAGCAGACCAGCACTTCAACCAGATAAGACGACGCAATACCACCGCCGAGACAGAGGCCCTGGATATTAAAGGGGCCGCGTCCAACGTGGCGTCGCACACATAAACCAGGCCCTGAACCAGTTGGTGGGCCAAAGCAACTGTGTCTGGAGGAAAATTATGCTCCTGTACAGCTAGGTGCAACATTTTTGCCCAACCTGTAAGTGTTTAAGACACAAGGGTCGCCGCTACCACAGGCCGTAGGGCGGATCCCAACAAGGCAAACATGGCTCTGCTCACCACTTCTGACCTCCTGTCAGTGGGGTCCTCAAATGCAGGAGTCCCCTGCATCGGGAGAGTGATGGCCTTGTTTAACCAGGTGACTGGAGGGTCGACCCTGGGGGAGAAGCCCACTTTTTAAGTAGGGCATCTTCAAGGGGTATCTGATAGACAAACGCCGCGGGACCATAAAAAAATCCTTCTGCGGCTTTTCCCAGACCTCATCAATGAGCTGGTCAAAGAAAGTTACATATGGAAAAACCTCTTTAGAAGGCCTGGCCTTAAAAGAACCAAAGGAGACTGTATCCGCATGAGGTTCTGCATCCGCAGCATTTTAGCTTGAGAGTGTCCCTCACCGCAGTCATGAGTACACCAACAAGCGCCCTGTCATTTACTGACTCAGAACTGGAGTTTTCCTCATAAGGAATGTCCTGTTCAAAACCATCCAATACATTCAGAACTAGGGTCCTGAGCGGTAGTGGCTAGGCCCATATCTGAATCAGCGCACTGCCCTCATGAAGTAAAGTGGGGAGAGGGCGCTTTTTTGCTCCCTTGCGCTTGCACACAGCTCCCATCCTGGTCAGAAATTATTCCAGGACTGCCCACAACTGGTCCCTAGGGACCGCAGGTGCTGAAGCACTGCCTGTTGTCCACTGACATTTAGGGGAAGCTGGTGACAGAGACTCCATATTGCCCCCCTCTGAGACTCCTCAGATAAAAAGTCCACCCACAGGCTGTGCTGACTAAGGAGGGGCGCCCAGGGGACTCACCAAACCGGACCAGGGACCGCTCAGTTCCGCGCTGTGTCAGCGCTGGTGAGCTGTGAGGAGATTGTGAGGAGATTTGCGCTGTTACAGCAGCGCTAGAGGCCAAAACTAGTGCTGAAGAGCACGCGGGCTACAAGAAAATGGCCGCCGCACTTCACTGAGGCGATCCGCGGCAAGATGGCCGCCATGACTCAGCAAAAGTGAAAAAAACAGCACACACAGCGCCACTCGGCGCTCAGGCCCCAAAATACACAAAAAAGGCCCCAAGCATATCTGCAGACCAGCATTAGCCCCTCCAAGAACAGTGTGACCCCCAGGCACCCCACACAGCACAGCGCCAGCAATGGTGACAGAGAGTGACAATAAAACACAGGGGGAGACAGGGAAAATCCCCCACAGAGAAACACAGCCTTTTGTACTCACCTGCAGGCAGGAGAGACTACTTACCCGTCCCCTGAGGGACCCACTGGTGTGTTTCTGACAGGACTATCACAGTGCAGTACTGAGTAGCTGTCGGCCCGGTCCACCGCGAAAGATACAGTCAGTCAGGAACTGTTCAGTCTTGAGAGGACCGTGGGAGCATGAAAGCAAACCCGGCCACCCCTGGAGTCATGGGGCCTGTCGTGAACTGAGTCTCACGCACACAAGGCGAGGATCAGCACGCTCGATGGTCGGACAGGGAAGACTACGAGGATATCTTGTACCCAACCTGTTGCCCAGCCGACAGTTGATAGAAAATTCTCAAAAATAAAATAAAAAATTCCAGAAAAGGAATAAAAATAGGTCAGGAGACTGGCTCCTGAGAGAGCCACGTCTTCTCCTTCTGCTAGGCAGAAAAAAACTGAAGTCTGCTGACTGTAGTGGGAGGGTTATGTCCGGAGGGACCGCCCCCTGGGTGGGGCTGTTCAGCTCTGGCTTTTAGAATGTATGTATAACATCTCACATTCTGCCTAGGTCTTCTCCTGCAAGCAGGGACATAACCCACGTGTAAAGTGTAAAGAGACACCGTGTCAGTCCATGGATGGGAAGAGAAAGTCTTTTTTTTCCCTATAAAAATAACAAACATGTTATACTTACCTGCTCCGTTGCAGTGGATTTGCACAAAACAGCCCAGATCATCCTCTTCTCAGGTCCCTTTTCTGTATCCTGGTCCCTCCCTCCTGTTCAGTGCCCCCACAGCAAGTAGCTTGCTATGGGGGCATCCTGGCCGAGTCACAGCTCCCTGTGTCCATTCAGACATGAAGCCCCAACCCGGCCCCTTCACTCTCCTGATTGGCTAGCTGACTTTGATTGACACCAGCGGCAGCCAATGGCACAGCTGCTGTGTCTCAGCCAATCAGGAGGGAGGGAGAATCTCAGACGGCTGAGACACTTGTGGACATCGCTGGACAGACAGGGACCTCAAGTAAGTGTTAGGGGGGCAACTACACACAGGAGGCTTTTTATCTTAACCACTTTAGCCCCGGAAGAATTGACTGCTCAATGACCAGAGCATTTTTTGCGATTCGGCACTGTGTCGCTTTAACTGACAATTGGGTATAACTTTGCACGACCGCGCAAACAAAATTAAAGTCCTTTTTTTTTCCACAAATAGAGCTTTCTTTTGGTGGTATTTGATCACCTCTGCGGTTATTATTTTTTGCGCTATAAACAAAAAAAGAGCATCAGTTTTGAAAAAAATATATATATATATTTTGTACTTTTTGGTGTAATAAATAGCGCAATTTTTTTTAAAAAAAAAAGCTAATTTTTTTCCTCAGTTTAGGCCGATATGTATTCTTCTACATAAAAATCACAAAAAGCGTATTTTGATTGGTTTGCGCAAAAGTTATAGCGTCTACAAAATAGGGAATAGATATATGGCTTTTTTTTTTTACTAATAATAGCGGCGATCTGCGATTTTTGTTAGATTTTTACTAGTAATGGCAGACATATCGGACACTTTTGACACATTTTTGGGACCATTGGCATTTATACAGCGATTAGTGCTATAAAAAATGCACGGATTACTGTGTAAATGTCACTGGCAGGGAGGGGGTTAACACTAGGGGGCGATCAAGAGGTTAACTGTGTGTTCTAACTGTAGGGGGATGGGATTCACTATAGGAGATGACAGTTTGTGGTTCCCAGCTTGTAGGAACTCACAATCTGTCTCTCCTCTCAGAACAGGGCTGTGTGTGTTTACACACATACGCGTCCCTGTTCTTCCTCTCATGCCCGCGATCGCTCGTGGCCGGCGGTCATCGCGACCGCCGGTCACGAGCATCGGCACCCCCGCTGTGCAGCGGCCGTGCTCCCGCTATCCCGCTTAAAGGGACCGACGTACAGCTACGTAGGGCCGCGGGAACAAGCCGACCTACCGCAGTATGACGGCGGCTGGTCGACAAGCGGTTAATGTATAGAATGTATTAAGATAAAAAAACCTTCTGCCTTTACATCCACTTTAAGTATGTATTCCCCGAATTCCTTTTTTTTTGCTGCTGTGATCTGACGCCCTGTTAGAGGGTGGCTACGTTTATTTTCCATGATCCCATTGTATGTAGGAGTGTAGCCACCCTCTCTTTCCCACCAGGTCCATGAACTAGGTACTATAGACCAGGCAGCTCCATCTCTATTGGCAGCTGCTTTTAATCTGCCTGGGCTCCGCCTCTTGTTGTTTCTTCCTCTCTATGAGAGCTGGTCTTCTCCAAAATAACGGCAGAGACCATATCAAGATCCAGGCGGGACTCGGCTGTTGTTGGTCGGCAGCAAGGGACCTGTATGTGTTTGCTGTTCCCCAGGCAGTCAGAAGGAGGAGAGCAGCTGCCACTTATTGACAGGGGGCAGAGCTTCACTCGCTCACTCGCCGTTTACCCCCTGCTGTGCGGCTACTGAATCTAATAGCCCTTCATTTTAGCCGCACAGCAGGGGGTGAGCGGCAGGTGAGCGAGTGGAGCTCTGCCCCTTGTCAATAAGTGGTGGCTGCTCTCCTCCTCCTGACGCCCAGAGGCACAGCAAACACATGGATGCAGGAGCCTGGTGATCTGAGGTGCTCGGTGAGCTCTGTGCAATGATCCACTCACTGATAATGTTTCCATAGGAGTCTCTGTGCAATCAAACTTTTCTGCTAAGGATCTGTAAATACAGCTCATTAGCAAAGAGGTTTGACTGCACAGAAATTCCTGTAAAATCAGTGAGTGACAACAATATCACCCAGTCCCCATCGCCACCAAGCACAACCCCCCACTCCACTCCCCCCCCCCCCCCTCGTCCATGAAAAAATTGGCCGCGCGATACTAGTCCCTGGCACTAAAAAGGTTGGGGGCCGTTGCTATAGACTATGTAATGTGTAGTGTGCATAGAGCAGTGCATATCATCGCAAATAACGCACCTTGTACATTTCAAGCAAAAGGAAGTGAGGGGAAAATAAGAGGTTCAGGATCTAACAGAGGACATTACGAGAAGGCAGAAACAATTTAATGGGAAATACATTACAGAACCATTAAGAAGTAGAAGTGTATGGTTTGTTTTTGGAGAATAAGCACATTGTTTAGTGCCACTTTAACTGCACCTGAGCTTCAAACTTTTTATATTTTTTGTAGCCATTTCATTTTAGCTACAGAGTTGTGAGACAGATATGTCAATACAATCCATTGCAGGTCACTAAACGATATCCTTATTCTCCAAAAATAATCTATACACATCCACTACTTAAAGTGGTTGTAAAGGTTCATTTTTTTTATTTATTTTTTTAAATAACAAACATGTTAGGCCTCATGCCCACGGACGTTTTAAAAAAGGGCTGTAAAGCTAGTACAGACGCCAGGAAAAAAGCGGCGTTTTTAAACGCAACTTTTACCACGTTTTGCATTGAATTCAATGCACGTTTCCCCGCGCTAGCTTTCAGCCGCGTTTTTCTTTCTCTATTCCAAATCAATGGTTCCCTATGGGAGCCCATTGATTTGAATAGAGGTCGCACCAGAAGTCGGATCAAGATGATCCGACTTGCGGGGCGACTCATGTACGGAGAATCTTGAAAGGGAATCCCGCGAAAATTTTTAAAAAAAATGTGCGCGAGGTTCCCCCTCAGGACGATACCAGACCCTTCGGTATGGTATGGATCTTGAGGGAAACCCCCACACCAAAAAAAATAAATAAAATGGCGCGGGGTTCCCCCCGGGATATATACCAGACCCTTATCCGAGCACCTAGCCTGGCCGGTCAGGAAGGGGGGTGAGCGAGCGCCCCCCTCCTGAACCGTACCAGGCCGCATGCCCTCAACATGGGGGGTGGGTGCTTTGGGGCAGGGGGGCGCCCTGCGGCCCCCCACCCCAAAGCACCTTGTCCCCATGTTGATGGGGGCAAGGGCCTCTTCCCAACAACCCTGGCCATTGGTTGTTGGGGTCTGCGGGCGGGGGGCTTATCGGAATCTGGGAGCCCCTTTTAATAAGGGGGCCCCCAGATCCCGGCCCCCCCCACCCTATGTGAATGAGTATGGGGTACGAACGCTGTCGTCTTCTTTCAACAATACATTTTTATTGCAATTTTTTAAAATAACAATACAGATTGCCATTCACGTTTAGTCATTTGTAACCAACATAGTTATGAACGCTGTCGTCTTCGGCGCATGCGCACTTTAGAAAGGGCACCCTGTGCTGTTTCTAGAGGGGGTCATGCCGTGACTGGTGGCTCCCGCGTGCATGTGCGGGAGTGACGTAACGCGACTCCGGTCAGTCACAGACCCGGAGTCCGCAGCCCCGGAAGGAAGAGGGCTGAAGATGGACGCTTCCAGCCAGCGGGGACATCGCAGGCTTGTTTCAGGTAAGTGACACATAATGGGCTACTCTGCGATGCAGAGTAGCCCATTATGTTTTACCTTTGCAGGGAAATAAGGAGGAAGTAAAACTCGCCAGAGTTTACTTCCTCTTTAAGGCCCCTTTCACACTGGCACGTTTTTCAGGCGGTTTAGCGCTAATATTAGCGCGGTTATACCGCCTGAAAAATCGTGCCCTGTATTCTTCAATGTGAAAGCCCGAAGGCTTTCACACTGAAGCGGTGCGCTAGCAGGACTGCTCCAAAAGTCCTGCTAGCCGCATCTTTACAGCGGTGAAGGAGCGGTGTGTTCACCTCTCCTTTACCGCGGCTGCCCATTGAAATCAATGGGACACTGCGGTAATACTGCCCGCAAACTGCGGCAATAGCCACGGTTTGCGGGCAGTATTAACCCTTTTTCGGCCGCTAGCGGGGGTTAAATTCACCCCGCTAGCGGTCGCATACCGCGGTGAGCACGACCAGTGCTTGCAGTTCCAGTTCCAGAAAAATAAAGTAGAACATGCTGCATTTTACCTGCACTGGAACGCTGTAAAGCGCATCAAAAACGCACTGGAATGCACCGGAACGCACCAAAAACGCACTGGAACACACTTGTCCTTAGCTAAGGTTAATAAAAAACAGGGGTGGAAAAAAAAGCACTGGACTGCATTAAAAACGTACCAAAAACGCACTGGAACGCGTCAAATACGCACATGCAAAAAAGCACCTGGAATGCATTCGGATTGCGTTTCTATGGTGTGAACGGGCCCTAAGAATACAAAAATAGAATTTTGCATTTTTTAATCCAGAGTTTGGTGTCATATTGCTGAAGCCCCCCAATATACTGTGGTATGTTCTAAACAGGGGTCTTCAAACTTTCTAAACAGAAGGACAGTTTACTGACCTGTAGACTTTACGGAGGCCGAACTGTGGCCGTTGGGAGTAGAAAATGGTATCAGTGGAAAGAATAGTGCCCCATCGATGGTGTCCGTGAGAAGAGTAGTGTCCCATCTTTGGTGCCAGTGGAAGAAATAGTGTCTCAATAGTTGGATAAAGACAAGCAAAGAGCCGCATTTGGCTTGAGGGCTGCAGTTTGGAGACCACTGTGTAAGAGGCATGCCTCAATAAACAAATCAGCAAAAGTAAGCGTTTGCATACTGCCAGTACTCGCCACTTCCCTCTAACCTTATCCCTTACATTTGTGGTCATAGGAGCAGGAAGCCACAGCGCATCCATCAGATATCTGGTTAATGTTCCCGTAACACGGCCCTAAAAACTTCAGAGGATGAGAAGCTCTGGAAATAAACTAAGGGCATGGGAAGGTACCTGGGAGTGCCCTTATTATTATCCCTCCACCAGGATCCAATAGACATTAAACACAACCAAATGTAGACAAACCCAATTTAAAGCAGCGTTAAACCCAAAACCAAAACATTATTATATTGCAGCTTACCAATCATTAGATGTGGTGGCTGCATTCGTTTTCTTTTAGGCTTTCTCCCTCTGTTTTCACCTGGTGAAATGACCAGTAACACACCTCCTGTATTAGATTGATTACACCAACAAACTGAGGCCAAACTCCAGCTAACAGTTTTTAAGCAGCAACAGTTGTGTTACTTTAACATGTTAGTTTTGTTGTTTAAACATAAATAAAAACTGGCCATTGTAAGCACTCCTGTCAGTGGTAAATGGTTTGTCTCAACCCTCCAATGCCGCGTACACACGATCATTATTCACGGCGGTTAAAAAACCGCCGTGAATAATGACAGGAAAAACGAGGGAACCGCTTGGTTCCCTACACACGGTCGTTTTTCCCGTCATTTTTTCTCTTGACGAGAAAAACGACCATCTGTGGGCTCCGCGGCAGTGTTTCCCTATGGGAAAACTGCCGCGGAAAAAAATGCTGGAAAAAACGATGAGAAAATTTAGAACATGTTCTAAATTTTCTCGTCGTTTTTTATGCCGTTTTTCTAGACGAGAAAAACGACATAAAGCCCAAAGACGATCGTTTTTCTCGGCGAAAAAAAAAATGCCGTTTTTCTCGTCGAGAAAAGCGGTCGTGTGTACGCGGCATAAGGGCTACATCTGCAGGACAGACTGTTCTGTTGAAAAACAAACAGACTTGCTAGATCACCAGGTGAAAACAAAGGAATGAATGCCTGAAAAGGAAAACTAATGCCGCCACCACAGAATTGGTGAGCTGCAAAAGAAAAAATGTGCTTTTTGGGTTTAATGCCGCTTTAAGTGGGAACATCTGAACAAAAGAAAAAGTGACCTGGGAGGCATAAAAGTTGCTTATACTTCTCAGATCACTTTTCCTGTGAAAAGCTTAAAGTGGAACTTTAGTCAGAAAATCGAGTCCTGCTAGATCACTTCAGGCTGGCCCTTTTTGCAGGTATAGTTATGTAAAACATTAAAAATAAGTGTCTATACTGTAAAATCCAGCAATACACTGTCTTGCCTTGCTCTGCACATGCTCAGTTGCTCTCTGTTTTTAGGCACTGACAAGTCTGTAGATGCCATTCTGCTGACAGCGTTAAATCCCTTTCACACTGACAGCACCCTGTTTTACCGGCGCTTTTGTGCCGCTAGCAGGGTGGTTTTAACCCCCCAAAAAAAAGTGTTGAAACCTCCCGTTTTGCGGCACTTTCAAAATGCTTTTAAGGCGCTTTGGAAGCGCTGCCCATTCATGGCAATGGGCAAGGGCATTTTGGGAGCACCAAATACAATGCTCCCAACCTGCCCGAAAGATGCTGCTTGCAGGACTTTTGGTATGTCCCGCAAGCGCACCGCCCCAGTGTGAAAAGTCACACTGCAGTGACTGGGAGGTGGTTTTCAGGCGCTTAGCAGAGACTATTTCTAGCGCTAAAGCACCTGAATCAGTGTGAAAGAGGTCTTAAAGCAGAATTAAATCCTCCTATACTTTACAGCCAAGGAAGCTGCTTCTGTTTGATCTGCAACTGCCATGGTGCTGCACATATGATCAGTTACGACACTAGTCATTTGATAGATTGACAGTTTGGTTAAAGTGACAGTTAGCAATCCCAGCTTTCCAGGAATGTACCGTATATACTCGAGTATAAGCCAAGTTTTTCAGCCCATTTTTTAGGCTGAAAAACTCCCCCTGGGCTTATACTCGAGTGAGCCGTACCTTTCATTACTAAAAAACAGTGTGCGTCTCCCACTGTGTAATGCATTTTGTTTGCCCGTCCATTGTAACAAAGCCCCACCTCCTCCTCGTCTGTGATAGGCGGAACACTGATACCGTTTCCCAGCATCATATCAGTGTTCCTCTATCACGGACGGAGGAGGCAGGGCTTTGTTTCAATGGACGGGCGAACAGACTGCATTACACAGAGACACACGCTGTTTTAGTAATGAAAGGTACGGCTGAAAATGGACACAGTGAGACTGCAAATGGGCACAGTGAGGCTGCAAATGGGCACAGTGAGGCTGCAAATGGGCACAGTGAGGCTGCAAATGGGCATTGTTTACCCAGTAGCTGCTGCATTTTCCCACCCTAGGCTTATACTCGAGTCAATATGTTTTCCCAGTTTTGTGTGGTAAAATTAGGTGCCTCGGCTTATATTCGGGTCGGCTTATACTCGAGTATATACGGTAACCGTTTTTGAAACGGTTAAATCTATGGGTTTAGTTCTGCTTTATTATTTACTGCTGTTCCGGGGCTCTGGGCTTCAGCAAAATGGCAGCTTCCAGCAAGAATGAAAAGTAGGAGAACACAATAGTGACCCCTACCTATGGGACTGAGAACCAACTCAAATAAGCAGTTTTAAGTGAGAATCATTTGATTGGTAACTTACCTGTCATGTGATTTTCAAAATCTTCTGGAAAGATCTGCAGCTTGTCAGGTGACCCAACGAACCTATAAGATCAAAGAAGAAATATAAGAGACCAACGGCAGCAGCTGAAGAAGACACATCCCTCCCTCCCCTTGTCGCGGTTCTTCATTATGTGGACAGTAGTAGTACTGGTGTATTCGCTTTTGGTTCGAGCTTTAATGGCTGAACCATTGGTGTGCTATTAACATGTACTTATGGTGGTATGGTTATGAATAAACAGTTTATCGTTATAAAATAAAATGGTTTATTATTGGTAAATTGTTCGGTTATGCCAATAATAAAGGGCCGCGGTCATTTATACCACAATTGTGAGTCTAGTGGTCTTCATTTATATTATTATTGATATTATATATTAGAAACAATATTTGAGTTTGGTCTCCAGTCCCAGAAACAGCAGGAATGCCGGAGACAATTTACAGCAGACACTAATTTTGATAGCATAATTATTAATGTAGAATGCATGTTCCTTGCTAAAGAACAATATTTTTATCAAGTTGTTATGTGTAAAGTTCCGCTTATGGGGCCCTTTCACACAGGCTTTCTGATAAGGTCTGTGTCAGTTTTTTAGGTGGACCTGGTCAGAAGTTCCATGCAGCTCTATGGACAGATGGATGGAAATGGACTGGTGTCGGTTTGGAGGTAGTCTGATATAAAACAGACACCGGAGTCCTTTTACATCCGGCTGCCCATACAGCTGTCACGGGTCTGCCAGGCACAAACTAAGAACCCTTTCACACTGAGCCGCCCATAGCATCGGCGGTAAAACGCCGCTATTTTTACCGCCAGCGCTATGGGCGGATTTGCGGCGCATTTCGGCCCCTAGCGGGGCGGTTTTACCCCCGCTAGCGGCCGAGAAAGGGTTAAAAGCAGTGCATTGCGGGTGGTATAGCCGCACTGTCCCATTGATTTCAATGGACAGCAGCAGTGAAGGAGCGGTAAACACTCCGCTCCAAAGATGCGGCTAGCAGGACTTTTTTTTACCGTCCTGCTAGTGCAACGCTCCAGTGTGAAAGTAACAGATTTTTAAGGGCGGATTGCAGGCGCTATTTTTAACGCTATAGCGCCTGCAATACGCAGCAGTGTGAAAGGGGTCTAAGCGGGCACAGATGTCAAAAACTGGCATTTGTCCTGTTCAGCCACGATTCACCATGGGATCAGCTCATGGATCCCCTGCTGAACGGAGCACAGTGGCTCTGTTACATATATAGTAGGGGAGGTTAAAAAAGGTCCATCAAGTCCAACCTACGTGATTATATGTCAGTATTACATTGTATACCCCTGTATGTTGTTATCGTTCAGGTGCTTATCCAATAGTTTTTTAAACTATCGATGCCCCCTGCTGAGACCACCGCCTGTGGAAGGGAATTCCACATCCTTGCCGTGAACTTGGTATGCATACAGACGGCAGAAGTTTTTCAGCCAACATACACGAAACTACGTGGTTTTTCAGCTCTTTAGCGCCACCCTTTGGGCAACTTCTGCTAATGTTGTGCTATGGTTAGCATTGGTTCGGAGCATGCATGTTTGTACTTTGGATTTTTTTTCCGATGGACTTGTGTACACAGGATCGGATAATCCGACAAGACACATTTGTTATTAACAGTACTTTAACCCCTATCAAAATAGTTAATGTGCAATCATTAACCATTTCAATACTGGGCACTTACACCCCCTTCCTGCCCAAGCCAATTTTCAACTTTCTGCGCTGTCGCTGTTTAAATGACAATTGCACGGTCATGCTACACTGTACCCAAACAGAATTTTTTGCATTTTGTTTCCACAAATAGAGCTTTCTTTTGGTGGTATTTGATCACCTCTGGGGTTTTTATTTTTTGCTATACAAATAAAAAAAGCTCGATTAAAAAAAAAAAAAAATAGGATTTTTGTACTCACCGTAAAATCCGTTTCTCTGACGTCCATGGACCGACACAGCTTTCATACTGATTACGTGTGGGTATATGTCCCTGCTTGCAGGAGAAGACCTAGGCAGAATGTTAGATGTTAAAACATTCTAGAACAAGCCAGAGCTGAACAGCCCCGCCCAGGGGGGCGGTCCCTCCGGACATTACCCTCCCACCTGCAGCTAGCAGCCTCAGTTCGTAACAAGCAGTACAAACTTAAAAGGAAGGGTGGGTGCTGTGTCGGTCCATGGACGTCAGAGAAACAGATTTTACGGTGAGTACAAAAATCCTATTTTATCTTATCGTCCATGGACCGACACAGCTCTCATAATGATTACGTGTGGGACGTCCCAAAGCAGTATTAGAAAAGGGTGGGAGCAAAAAGTAAGGAACAACCAAAACTTCACTCCAAACCAGCAGAGCTCCTCAACGGAGGAGTTGCAACACTAAACAGCGGCCTGCAACACTTTGCGGCCGAAGGAAGCATCCGAAGATGCAGCCACATCAACCTTGTAGAACTTTGAAAAGGTATGAACGGACGACCAGGTCGCCGCCTTGCACACTTGTGCAACCGACGCTTGATGTCGGAAAGCCCAGGAAGCACCAATTGCCCTGGTGGAATGCGCCGTGACCGGGAAGGGAGGCGCCCGTCCCCTAATGGCATAGGCCTGTATAACAGTCCGTCTGATCCACCTAGAAATGGTGGCAGACGACACCGCTTGGCCCTGTTTTGGAACAGAGACATATACAAACAGCGAGTCAGACTTCCGAATAGAAGCAGTAGCCATCAGGTATACCCATAAGGCACGCACCACATCCAAATTGTGAAGCGCAACCTCTCTAGGATGCGATGGATGAGGGCACAAGGACGGAAGGACAATGTCCTCATTAAGGTGAAAAGCCGAAACCACCTTAGGAAGAAAAGATGGTCGCGGTCGCAATACCGCCTTATCCTTATGGAGGACCAGGTAAGGCGACATGCATGACAGAGCCGCCAACTCAGACACCCGTCTAACAGAAGTGATGGCCACTAAAAAAGCCACCTTCTGGGACAAAGTTGAAAGAGGAATATCTCTTATATTCTCAAAAGGAGATTCCTGTAGAACCGAAAGCACCAAGTTCAGATCCCAAGGAGGGAGCGGAGGCTTGGCAGGTGGAACCACATGGCGTACCCCCTGCACAAAAGTGCTAACCAAGAAATGACCAGCTAGGGGTCTTTGAAAGAAAACGGCCAAGGCCAAAATCTGACCTTTAATAGTGCTCAAAGCCAGCATTTGAGCAACCCCACACTGCAAGTACAGTGATAGATCTTCCTAGAAGAAGACTTCCGTGCCCCAAGCATGGTTGAAATTACCAAATCCGACAGGCTTAGGTCTTTCAGCACCTGGCTCTCAATAGCCATGCCGTTAAAGCCAGAGACTGTAAAGCAGAATGAAAGATAGGACCTTGAGATAGAAGGTCCTCCCTCAAGGGCAGGCGCCAAGGGACGTCCGCGATGAATCGTACCAGGTCGGCGTACCAATGACGCCGAGGCCAGTCCGGAGCAATGAGGATCACCGGAATGCCATCGGCCGCTACCCTGTGCAGCAGACGAGGAAGCAACTGCAGCGGAGGGTAGACATACATCAAGCGATACTGACCCCACGGGGCCACTAACGCATCCGAGGCGTCCGCCCAGGGGTCCCTGGACCGGGCCACAAACCTCGACACCTTGCGATTGAGACGAGACGCCATCAGGTCCACATCTGGAGTGCCCCACCGTCGACAAAGGAGTTGAAACACTTCCGGATGCAAGGACCACTCCCCCTGGTCCAGGGACTGGCGGCTCAGATAGTCCGCCTGCCAATTTTCTACGCCCGGAATGTAGACGGCTGACAGTGCCGGCACGCTTCTTTCCGCCCACCTTAGGATGTGGGCGATCTCGGACGCCGCGGCCGAGCTCCGAGTGCCCCCCTGATGGTTGACATACACCACGGCCGTGGCGTTGTCCGACTGGATTCTGATCGAGCGGCCCAGTAGCCTCTTCGACCATGCGGAGAGACACAGCCTGATCGCCCGCAATTCCAGGATGTTGATTGGGAGACGAGATTCGGCTGGAGTACAGAGCCCCTGAGCTGACAGGACTCCCCACACTCCTCCCCAACCCGTCAGGCTGGCGTCCGTTGTGATCACCGTCCAGCAGATAGGGAGGAACGACTTCCCGGCCCGAAGAGCCGGGGACCTCAGCCACCACATCAGGGACGCCTTGACAGAGTGGCTCACCTGGATCTGAAGATCCAATGACAATGGGGACTTGTCCCAAACCGACAGAATTCCCCTCTGCAATGCCAGAGTGTGTGATTGGGCATACGGAACCGCCTCGAAGGAGGCCACCATTAGTCCCAGGACTCTTATGCAGAAGCGAATTGACGACCATTTTCGGGACGTCAGAACCTGTACTGCCGACTGAAGTGTCAGTAACTTCTCTGAGGGTAGAAACACCTTCGCTGCCGAAGTGTCCAGGATCAGACCCAGATACTCCAAGCGCTGAGTCGGGACTAGAGCCGACTTCTGCGTGTTCAGAACCCATCTGAAGTCCCGGAGGGTCTGACTGACTATCGTCACATTTTCCTCCAATTCTGAGCCATTTTCTGCTCTGAGAAGGAGATCGTCTAGATAGCCCACGATAACAATTCCTCGCTGTCTCAGCAAAGCTAGAACCGGGGCAAGCACCTTGGTGAAAACCCGTGGTGCCGATGCTAGGCCGAAGCGAAGGGCCACGAACTGATAGTGGACTTCGCCTATGGCAAAGCGCAGAAACCTCTGGTGGCCTGCGCAGATAGGGATGTGCAAGTAAGCGTCCTTGATATTCAAGGACGCCAGAAAATCCCCCTGGTGGAGTGTCGCCATCACCGTGCGAATGGATTCCATCCGGAATTTTTGTACCCTCACATAGGCATTCAGGGCCTTGAGGTCCAGGATTGGCCGAACCCCGTCCTTTTTCGGGACAACAAACAGGTTTGAGTAAAACCCCTGAAACCTCTCGTGACGGAACCGGCACAATGACTCCGCGCCCGAGCAAATCCTGTACGGCCCCCAACAGGCCGGAAGGAGAGGGAGGTTCGAGGGAAAAAACCTGTTTGGGGGCCACGAGCGGAACTCTATCCTGTATCCCAGTGTTTCTCAACTCCAGTCCTCAAGGCGCCCCAACAGGTCATGTTTTCAGGCTTTCCATTATTTTGCACAGGTGATTTAATCAGTTTCACTGCCTTAGTAATTACCACAGCTGTTTCATCTGAGGGAAATACTGAAAACATGACCTGTTGGTGTGCCTTGAGGACTGGAGTTGAGAAATACTGCTGTATCCCGAGGTTACCACCTCGCACACCCACCAGTCAGAGATCCGGGAGGTCCACCGCACCGAGAACCTGCGAAGACGTCCCCCCACCCCAGAGTCGGGCAGGGGCAAGACTTCATGCTGTGGTGGACTTGGGAGCTTGCTTGGTAGGCTTACGCACCCAGGGACGTCTTTGTCCCCCAGCCGCACTTTTTTCAGTCTGGGTGGGCTTACCCGTGGAATCTGACTGACGAAAAAACTTCTTCGCCGGAAAGGAAGGGCCCGGCCTGCGGTGGGGCTCCTTTCCCTTAATAGACTGGGGAAGGAAGGTGCTCTTACCTCCTGTGACGTTTTTAATAATGTCATCCAGAGCGGCCCCAAACAGTCTACCGCCCTTAAAGGGCAAGTCAGCCAGGAGCTTTTTGGAAGCTAGGTCGGCCGACCAGCATTTCAGCCAGATAAGGCGACGCATCACCACAGCAGAAATGGAGGCCCCCGTTATTAAAGGGGTCGCATCCACAGTGGCATCGCACACGAAGACCAAACCCTGCGCAAGTTGGTGAGCCAGGGCAATGGTTTTAGGAGGGAGATTATGCTCCTGAACCATCTGGTGCAATATCTGTGCCCAGCCTGTGAGTGTCTGAGACATACCGTATTTATCGGCGTATAACACGCACTTTTTTCCCCTTAAAATCAGGGGAAAATCGGGGGTGCGTGTTATACGCCGATACTCCGTCGAATTCCCCTGCTGAAAACGAGCGAGAGGAGCAAGCGGAGCCGAAGCCGAAGTACAATCGGCTTTACTCGGCTCCTCTCGCAGTCCCGCCCATCTCTGACTGCGCCGCTGACATAGAGAAAGCCGAGTGTACTTCGCCTAGTCTCGGCTCCTCTCGCAGTCCTGCCTGTGACTGTGAGCAGACACGAGTCTAGGCGAAGTACAATCGGCTTTCTCCGTCAGCGGCGCAGTCAGTGGAGATGGGCGGAACTGCGAGAGGAGCCGAGTCCAGCCGAAGTACACTCGGCCCCGCTCGCTCCTCTCCACAGAAATCGGCGCCAAATTTTAAAAACCGCCGGGACTGACACGATCGCAAAGGCACTGGGCAAGGCTGCAGATGGACAGATGAACACTGGTCACGGCTGCAGATGGACACTGGGCACGGCTGCAGATGGACAGATGGACACTGGGCAAGGCTACAGATGGACACTGGGCACGGCTGCAAATGGACAGATGGACACTGGGCAAGGCTGCAAATGGACAGATGGACACTGGGCACGGCTGCAGATGGACAGATGGACACTGGGCACGGCTGCAGATGGACAGATGGACACTGGGCAAGGCTGCAGATGGACACTGGGCAAGGCTGCATGCTGCATTTAAATGTAAGTTTTTTTTCCTTGAATTTCCCTCCTAAAAGTTTTTTTCCTTAAAATTCCCTCCTAAACTTGGGGTGCGTGTTATACGCCGGTGCGTGTTATACGCCGATAAATACGGTAAGTGTTGCCGCCACTATAGGGCGTAAGGTGGCCCCCAATAAGGTGAACATAGTTCTACATGCCACTCCTGACCTCCTGTCAGTGGGATCCTTAAATGCAGGAGTCCCTTCCATTGGGAGCATGGTGGCCTTATTCAAACGGGCGACCGGGGGGTCGACCACTGGGGGATGAGCCCACTTCTTAACCAGGTCCTCCTCAAAGGGGTACCTTAAGGCTATGCGCCGCGGGACCGTCAAAGTCTTCTGCGGCTTATCCCAGACCTGGTCAATGTATGTATTAAAAAAAGGCACATATGGAAAAACCTTTTTTGAAGATACGGCTTTCAAGGAACCAAAAGGTCATAGTTTCCACCTGAGGTTCCTCAGCCTCAACATTCAGCTTGAGAGTATCCCTCACAGCGTCAATGAGTTCACTTACAAGCACCCTGTCAGTAGGTGATTCAAGACAGGGGTCTTCCTCACAAGGAATGTCCTGTCCAAACACATCAAAATCCTCAGAACTAGGGTCCTCAGCAGCAGTAGCTAGGCCCATATCCAAGTCAGAGCACTCCCCATGTGAAGATTGTGTGGGGAGGGGGGCGCTTTACAGGCCGAAAACGAAACTAAAAGCGCCGCGGCTACAAGAAAATGGCCGCCGGGCGCCTGTATAACTGTGCTTGAGCCGCAGCAAAATGGCCGCCAATGGCGCACTTTTTAAATTTAAAACACAGCGCCAATGGCGCACGCAAAAACCAATACACATTCCTCCAGAACACTTCCCAAGCCACTAAACAGCCATGGAGCGCCCCCCCCCCCCCCCCAGGGCAGAACGACCCCCCAAGTATCCCCACACAGCGCAGCACCAGCAGGGTGCAGAGAGCAGCATAACAGGGGGGAGACAGGGAGAACCCCCCCACACACAGAAACACAGCCAGTATGTACTCACCTTGCAGTAGGAGAGACTACTTACCCGTCCCGCAAGCACCTTGGAGAACACCCTCGGTGCCAATAGAGGGACCCACTGGCTTGTTTCAGACAGACCTATCACAGAGTCGTACTGCGTAGCTGTCGGCCCGGTCCATCGTGAAAGATACAGTAGGTACTGTTCAATCTTGAGAAGACCGCGGGAGCATGAAAGCAACCCGGCCACCCCTGGAGTCATGGGGTATGTCGTGAACTGAGTCTTACGTACACAAGGCGAGGATCAGCACGCTCGATGGTCGGACAGGGAAGACTACGAGGATACTAGTGTACCCAACCTGTTGCCCAGCCGACAGTTGATTGAAGGTCTCAAAAATAAAATAATAAAATTCCCAAAGGAATAAAATATAAAAGTAAAAAATCTTCCAAGAGACTGGCTCCTGGGAGAGCAACGTCTTCTCCTTTTGAGGCTGCTAGCTGCAGGTGGGAGGGTAATGTCCGGAGGGACCGCCCCCCTGGGCGGGGCTGTTCAGCTCTGGCTTGTTCTAGAATGTTTTAACATCTAACATTCTGCCTAGATCTTCTCCTGCAAGCAGGGACATATACCCACACGTAATCAGTATGAGAGCTGTGTCGGTCCATGGACGATGAGAGAAATAAAAGTTTATTTTTTTTCTGTTATAAAATTTTGTAAATAAGTAAGTTTTCTCCTTCACTGATGTTCACTGAAAAGGCGGCACTGACGGGCACTGATAAGGCGTTACCGATGAGGCAGCACCAATGAGGTGGCACTGACGGGCACTGGTAGGCGGCACTGGTGGGCACTAATAGGCTGCAATGATGGGTAGTTATGGGTTGCACTGATAGGCGGCACTGCTGGGCACTGATAGGCGTTGATACATGGCACTGATGGGCACTGACATGTGGCACTGATGCTTATCCCTGGTGGCACTGGCAGGGATTTTGGGTCGGCAGTGGTTGGCAGCTGCCTGGGCATTGATTGGCAGCTGCCTGGGCACAGATTTGCATTTCCCTGGTGGTCTAGGGGGCATACCTGGTGGTCCAGTGTGGATGCCCATCCCTGGTGGTTCTGGGCGGCATACTGGTGGTCCTGGGCAGGGATCCAAGCGGGGGCTGCGCTGATAAACTATCAGCACAGACCCCCCCTGTCAGGAGAGCAACCGATCGGCTCTCCTCTACTCGTGTCTATCAGACGCGAGTGAGGAAAAGCCGATCAGCGGCTCTTCCTGTTTACATTGTGATCAGCCGGGATTGGTCACGGCTGATCACATGGTAAAGAACCTCCGCCGGAGGCTCTTTACCGAGATCAGTGTAGCGGTGAGTCAAACTGACACACCGCACCACCGATCGGCGTGATGCGTGCCCCAACGGGCGCACAGCGGCTGTTATCCTGCTGGACGTCATATGACGTCCAGTCAGGATAACGCAACCACTTCCCAGACTTCAATTTGCTATAGGCCGGGCGGGAAATGTTTAACCCCTTGCTTACTGGGCACATAAACCCCCTTCCTGCCCAGGCGAAATTTCAGCTTTTGGCACTGCGTCGCTTTGAATGACAATTGCGCGGTCGTGCGACGTGGCTCGCAAACAAAATTGACGTCCTTTTTTTCCCCACAAATAGAGATTTCTTTTGGTGGTATCTGATCACCTCTGCGGTTTTTATTTTTGCGCTATAAACCAAAAAAGAGCGACAATTTAAAAAAAAAAAAAACACAATATTTTGGGATTTTTGCTATAATAAATATCCCAATTTTTTTTTTAAAAAACTATTTTTTCCTCAGTTTAGGCCGATACATATTCTTCTACATATTTTTGGTTAAAAAAAATCCCAATAACCGTATAGTGATTGGTTTGCACAAAAGTTATAGCGTCTACAAAATAGGGGATAGAATTCTGACATTTTTTTTTTTTTTTACTAGTAATGGCGGACACATCGGACACTTTTGACACATTTTTGGGACCATTCACATTTATACAGCGATTAGTGCTATAAAACTGCACTGATTACTGTATAAATGTGACTGGCAGGGAAGGGGTTAACACTAGGGGGCGAGGAAGGGGTTAATATGTTCCCTAATGTGTGATTGCTACTGTGGGGGGGAGGGGACTGACTGGGGGAGGAGACCGATCTGTGTCCCTATGTACAAGGGACACAGCATCGGTCTCCTCTCTCCCTGACAGGACATGGATCTGTGTGTTTACACACACAGATCCATGTCCTTGTCTGTGTACAGGCCGATCGCGGGTACCTGGCGGACATCGCGGCCGCCAGGCACGCGCATCGGCATCTCAGTGATGCGCGCCCCCCAGTGGCCATAGGATCGGAGGCCGTATAAAGACGGCCTCCTGGCATTGTAGAACCACTTTGCGGTCGTCATTAGTCGTATGACGGGCGCGAAGTGATTAATATAAAACACCCTGTGACAAGTGTGAAATTTATGATGAAAAGTCCATAAAATGAATCCAATAACAATGAATTTATGTAGTGTCTTCTTATTCATCCACCACACCAATATGTGCAAGTGATTCCGCTCCCTTCAGAAAACGCACTCGCCAACTTCAAATGCCTTACACGCTTCCAATCACACAAGGAGGGTTAAATTAGTTCCAATATCCAGCCGTGAACATCAATCAGGATTTCTCTACCTGGGAGCCAGCGAGAGGGAAATTCCTTCTGGTTGAATCAGGCTGACCTTAGTGCAGGGTAAGGCTCCATGTACACAGAAGCTCAAAAACGGTCGTTTTTAAAGCAGCAGAAAAAGCTAGCTTTTATCAGCGTTTTTTTACTAGCTTTTATTAGCGTTTTTCAGTGTAGCGTTTTTTCGTTTTAAAAAAATAAATAAAAAAAAATTTTTTTTTTTCAATGGACCAAAAAAAACGCTCGCGGCCAGCGTTTTTCAGCATTTTGCGTTTTTTTCTGCCGAAAAACTGCACTTTGAACGCAAATTTCTTGCGTTCAGAAAAAAGCCCATTAACTCCACTGCTCATTAAAGCTAAAAAACGTTATGTGTACATGAACACATAGGTTAACATAGAGTGCAGTTAATGGGCTTTTTAAAAAAAAACGCCAAAACGCCAATAAACTGCAGTTTATTAGCTTCTGTGTACATGGAGCCTAAAGCCCCGTACACACGGTCGGACTTTTGCCCAACAAACTTCGTTTTGAGCAAGTTGGACCAACAATCCGACCGTGAGTACGCTCCATCGGTCAAACTTTTTTCGTTTGGTTTTGGATTTCATCGGACAAAAGTTGGGTCTGCAAACGGACAAACTTTTGCCCAACAAAAGTCCGATGGAGTAAAGTCCGACCGTGTGTACAGAAAACCATCGGACTTTAGTCCGATGGACAAAACAACTAATGTTAAAATCAACCAACAATAGCAGAAGTTGACCAAAGGGTGGCAGTAAAGATCAGAAAAGAGCAGAAAAAACACGTGATGTTGTAAGAAGTTTTAAGAAAGTTTGCAGAAAAGTCAGAGCGTGTGTATGCTATGGGTGTTCCCAACCAACTCCGTTCGGACAAAAAACCACGGAAAAGTCCGATGGAAGTCCGACCGTGTGTACGAGGCTTTAGGAATCAGTGGAGGAGAGCAGGAACATGGAGGACAATGCACAGCTCCAACAGACCTGCTGAGACTGATTGCTCACCTGTCTGAAAACAGCCCACCTGCAGTCATCAATCGACGGGGGAGTTAACGATCGATGACTGCAGGTGGGCTGTTTTCAGACAGGTGAGCAATCAGTCTCAGCAGGTCTGTCTGTCTGTTGGAGCTGTGCATTGTCCTCCATGTTCTTGCTCTCCTCCACTGATTACTTACCCTGCACTAAGGTCAGCCTGATTCAACCAGAAGGAATTTCCCTCTCGCTGGCTCCCAGGTAGAGAAATCCTGATTGATGTTCACGGCTGGATATTGGAACTAATTTAACCCTCCTTGTGTGGTTGAAAGCGTTTAAGCCAAGCACGAGAGTGTAAGGCATTTGAAGTTGGCGAGTGCGTTTTCTGAAGGGAGCGGAATCACTTGCACATATTGGTGTGGTGGATGAATAAGAAGACACTACATAAATTCATTGTTATTGGATTCATTTTATGGACTTTTCATCAGAAATTTCACACTTGTCACAGGGTGTTTTATATTAATGTTTGCACATTAACTATTTTATATGTATTTTTTCACTTTAATATTGTGAGTAAGCGCCACTATTTTTTCACTATCTCATTTTGATAGGGGTTAAAATACTGTTCATATAATTTATATTTTTTAAAGGTGGCAGCTATACTGCAAAGGTATATTTATTCTAGGTGCGCAGTGGTGGGACTTCAAGCGTGGGCGTACGTTACTTGTTGATCATCAGTTTTATAAGACACATTTTGAAAGCATGCTATAAAACATTTGTTGACGGAAATTCCGACAATTGTCCGATGGAGCGTACAAACGGTCGGATTATCCGACAAAACCCTGCCATCACACATTTGTTGTCGGAAAATCCGATCGTGTGTACGGGCCTTTACAGTAAAGAACCCTCTACGTAGTTTAAGGTTAAACCTCGTTTCTTATTGTTTTAAAGCAGGATTCCACCCGCGATTTATTTTATTTTTTTTAAGAGTCAGCAGCTACAAAACACTGTAGCTGCTGACTTTTAATAAGGACACTTCCCTGTCCTACTCGCCCGCGATGATGGCCCCCTCGATGCCGATCCCTCGATCACTGCAGGTCCTGCACCCCCATCCTCACCAAAGGAAACAGGCAGTGAAGCCTTACGGCTTCACTGCCCATTTCCTACTGAGCATGCTCAAGTTTCGCACCGATTTGTGAATGGGCGGCTGCTCTCTGGGATTACACACAGTTCCCAGAAGGCAGTACGCCCCATTCACTAGAAGAGGATGCGGAAGAAGACCCACCGCAGATAAGGAAGAGGCAGATTAGGGACTTCCGCATAGCAACCGCTATTTCGGGTGAGAACATTTTTATTTATTTTTTTGCAGCATTTTTGTGCAATTTTTTTTGTTCTTCAGGGTGGAACTCCACTTTAATGAGTGGCCACGTGTTTTGTTAAACTCCCTTCCACTAAAAAGTTTTATCCCTATTGTGGGGTCACCAGTATGGTATTTGTAAATTGAAATCATATCCCCTCTCAAGCGTCTCTTCTCCAGAGAGAATAAGTTCAGTGCTCGCAACCTTTCTTCATAACTAATATCCTCCATACCCTTTATTAGCTTTGTTGCCCTTCTCTGGACTCGCTCCATTTCCAGCATATCCTTACTGAGGACTGGTGCCCAGAACTGGATGGCATACTCCAGGTGCAGCCGGACCGGAGTTTTGTAGAGTGGGAGAATTATTGTTTTAATTCTGGAGTTGATCCAATTTTTTAATGCATGCCAATATTCTGTTTGCTTTGTTAGCAGCAGCTTGGCATTGCATGCCATTGCTGAGCCTATCATCTACTAGAACCCCCAGGTCCTTTTCCATCCTAGATTCCCCCAGAGGTTCTCCCCCCAGTGTATAGAGTGCATTCATGTGAAAGAGCCTAAAGGCATAATATCAACATTCCCATTGTACACGTTCCTAGAATGGGCTCAAAGGTAGCGGGTGCTGCAGCAACAGCCAGCTGAAGACATGGCAGATCAACGTATATATTGGCCAGCAAGCACACCACGGATCATCAAGTACCATCTGAACGTTTTACTGAAGAAAAATCACATCACAGTAGACCAGAGGTTCTCAACTCCTGTCCTCAGGACCCACTAACAGGCCAGGTTTGCAAGATAACCGAAATACAGGCGATATCATTTTCTGCTCAGTGATTGCAGTATTCTAGTCTGCATCTCCCCAAGGTAATACATAAAATCTGGCCTGTTAGTAGGTCCTGAGGACAGGCTTTGAGAACCACTGCAGTAGAGAAGTGCAACATTCTAGGCCGTGCCGGATCCCTTTATCATAAAGGGATCCTGCATGGCTCCGAAACGTTGCACCTCCTCCACTGTGATGGATCATTCTTCAGTAAAACTTTCAAATGGTACTTGATGATGATGGCAATCACACTCCCTGGCCACTTTATTAGGTACACCTGTTCAATTGCTTGGTAACACAAATTGCTAATCAGCCAATCACATGGCAGCAACTCAACGCATTAAGGCCCCTTTCACACTGAGGCGGGCAGGTGCGGTATAGTGGTGCGATTTTTAGCGCCGCTATACCGTCTTATTTACCATGATAATCAGCCGCTAGCGGTGCGGTTTTAACCCCCGCTAGCGGCCGGAAAAGGGTTAATACCGCGGTGTCCCATTGATTTCAATGGGAAGGAGCGGTATACACACAGCTCCTTCAACGCTCCAAAGATGCGGCTTGCAGGAGATTTTTTCTCCTCCCGCCAGCGCATCGCCTCAGTGTGAGCCCTCGGGCTTTCCCATTGAGCATACTGGGGCAGGATTTTTTCAGGCGTTATTTATGCGCTATTTTTAGCGCAAAATGCCTGAAAAACTCCTCAGTGTGAAAGGGGCCTAAGGCATCTAGACGTGGTGAATATGACTTGCTGACATTCAAACCGAGCATCAGAATGAGGAATAAAGGGGATTTAAGTGACTGAACGTGGCATGGTTGTTGGTGCCAGACGGGCTGGTCTGAGTATTTCAAAAACTGCTGATCTAATGGGATTTTCATGCACAACCATCTCTAGGGTTTACAGAGAATGGTCCAAAAAAGAGAAAATATCCAGTGAGCGGCTGTTATGTGGAGGAAAATGCCTGTTGATGTCAGAGGAGAATGGGCAGACTGGTTTGAGATGATAGAAAGGCCACAGTAACTCAAATAACCACTCGTTACAACCAAGGTATGTAGAAAACCATCTCTGAATGCAAAACACATCCAGACTTGAAGCAGATGGGCTACAGAAGCAGAAGATCACACCAAGTGCCACTCCTGTCAGCTTAGAACAGGAAACCGAGGCTACAAGTCGCAGAGGCCCACCAAAATTAGAAAATAGAAGATTGGAAAACCGTTGCCTCATCAGAGGCTCAAGTTCAGCTGTGACATCCAGAGGGTAGGGTCAGAATTTGCCGTAAACAACGTGTAAGCATGGATCCATCCTGCCTTGTATCAATGGTTCAGGGTGGTGGTGTAATATGGGGAATATTTGGCACACTTTGGGCCCCTTGGTACCAATTGAGCATCGTTTAAACACCACGGCCTACCTGAGTATTGTTGCTGACCATGTCCATCCCTTTATGACTACAGTGTACCCATCTTCTGATGGATACTTCCAGCAAGATAATGCACCATGTCACAAAGATCAAATCATCTCACCACAGGATGAACATGACAATGAGATCGCTGTACTCCAATGGCCTCCACAGTCACCAGATCTCAATCCAATAGAGCACCTTGGGGATGTGGTGGAACGGGCGATTGACATTATGGATGTACAGCCGACAAATCTGCAGCAACTGCGTAATGCCATCATGTCAATATGAACCAAAATCTCTGAGGAATGTTTCCATCACCTTGTTGAAGCTATGCCACGAAGAATTAGGGCAGTTCTGAAGGGCAAAAGGGGTCCAACCCAGTACTATCAAGGTGTACCTAATAAAGGGGCTGGCGATTGCATGTACAGAGCCCAAAGGCAGACATGCCAGTATGAAAGGGGGAAAAAAAACTTTTTATTTTGGACATAGTGACAAAGGGTTAGTATCTCTTTCATGTTTGTACAACTGTCTGTGTCCCCCCTGGGGAGAGTCACATATTCACCCTGGTGACCAGTGTCATCGGGATGGAAAGTGATGATGGGAAATCCAAACTTCTGACAGGAAAAGAGGAGAAATCTTCCAATGGGGACATTGGACACTATCCAAGGCCCCATTCCCATCTGCACGTACATTTTTGCACAACCTGCATAGCACAGATCATTCATTTGAAGTTCTGAACTGGCTGCCTGACGTGCTGAAGAAGCTCCTCCACCTTTTCCCGGCATTGAGCTTGGCAGATTTGTCGCACGTCTGCTGGCCACTTATGGGATGCCATGAACAATGAATGTGTATGAAGCCTTGGACAGGATTTTCTATTGCTTCCTGTTGTGGCCACAGGACAGGAAGTGATGGGAAATCTCCCCAATGGGACAGAGAACAGAAAAAAACTGATTGGGTTTTATGTTCCCTCCTCTATACTGGAACTCGCATACAGCTATGTATGGTATAGCAGCACCCATGTTCCAGATATAATAATACATACATACAGAAATGTCCCCACCAGACCACTACTGAGCCCCAGTCTGGAATACCTAGCACAATAGACCTCCCACTAATACTTGTCCCATTATCAGTGTGTAATAGAAATAAGCCCAGACCTCCTTATACCTGGTGCTGTGCGATTCTCTCTCCACTCTGTTCCCGCCCACTTCAAACTTTTCCGTTTTCTCCTAGGCAGCCAGGGACATGGCAGCTCCATAATACCATTTCCGTTTTCTCCTAGGCAGCCAGGGACATGGCAGCTCCATAATACCAACAACAATGCACATTCACCCTTCCCTATGAGATCACCCGCAATCAACCACTCTATAATTCCGGATAATATTATAGTAACCATATCACCGACAGCAGCCGTTCTACATTAGCACGTTTCAGGTAAAGAATAACAGGAGCTGTAACATGACTAGAGCGCTGCAAGGACTCCGCCGGAGGAAGTTGCGTCTTGACGTACACGTGGAACGCATGTGTGAGTTTGTGCGTTCCAGGCTGCCAGGTGGTCGGCATGGGGAAGCTGAATGTGGTTTTGCTTCGGTATCTGTCCAGAGATGACTTCAGAGTGCTCACCGCGGTATGTGTGTTGTAGGGAAAGGCGGACGTGCGGCAGGCTTGTGTCTACCATGTGTAGCTGTGAGAGGTGGAGCGCACAGCCTCCAGAATGTGGGTCACGCTGGATGGCAGCCTTTTTCAACATGGAGGAAGCCTGGAAATAACCTTCTGGTGTCAGGGAACCCCTGCAATATATTCCTTTAGCTACAACTCATGAAACATTAGTGTGAGAAGAAGGCTCCTTACACTTGTGGTGATTGGAAAGAACTGCCCCCTTACAGCTAAAAAGATCAATAGTGTCAGTGGGAACTTATCTGAGAGGTAGAAATTGCTCAAGTAACCCTTACCAACCCCTGGAGCGGGGGGGGACGGCAACCCATCGACCGCGTACAGGTAGATCACCATGGAGTTCCTGCCAACCCGCAAGTACTCCTCCGCCTTCCTACACCGATTGGCAGAGCACCTCGGAGAAAGAGATAAGGCTTCTTGCCACCTGAGCTCTCAAGCCGGGAATCATAGCCAGTTCTAGGCAGAGGTAGTATGCCCCTTTCATAGCTTTGCCGCCTAGGGTTTGCTGGCGGCTAAGTGGGTGATATCATGTGACCAGAAAGGAGGACCGGTGGGGCTCGGAGCACCAAAACGGGTATCTGCAACAGCAGCCCTCTTGACCCTTCTGTACCATGCCCCCCGGTGCCGTGCCCTCCTGACCCCCCTTTACACTGCCCTTCTGGCGCCTTGTTCTCTGCCTTGCTAGTCACTCTCCTGTTCACCCCTGGCAGCTGCCCTACTAAACTGTACACTGCAATATATCTTACTGACCCCTGTAGACTGCCCAGCCCACCGCCGGCCAATGTGTAGACTGCCCAGCCCACCGCCGGCCAATGTGTAGACTGCCCAGCCCACCGCCGGCCAATGTGTAGACTGCCCAGCCTTCTACTGACCTTTGGGGGCTTGATAGTTCTCTAAAAAGCCCCAAAAATTGCTCTTTGATCTTTTCCATGTTGTCATGGTAGATCTCATAATTGTCAAAGGTTGCCTACCCCTGCTCTGGAGGAACCCTAGGGTTTCCGAGGAACCCTGGTTGAGAAACCCTGCTGTATGTAATTGTGGCTGAGAAAAGTTGAGGGTTAACTGTGTGCCTAACAATATGGATTATGTGCTGCTTTTTACTAGTCCTTTTTGTTTTTTTTGTTTTTATCCCAGGTCCAATAGCAGGTCAAGGTTTAACTTCTAACCTGCTGACAGACTCCCGCTGTGTACGGTCACAGCAGGTGTCAGCAAGGGAGGGGGGACATGTATGCATGTGCCCTAAACCTGGAAACAGGCAGGGACATACCAGTACGTCGCTTTGCCTGTATGGGCCGCCCATCTGCAGTACATTGCAGGCGGGTGGTCCGCAAGTGCTTAAAGCGGAACTCCACCCTAAAGTGGAACTTCCGCTCATCAGAAACCCTCCCCCCCTCTGGTGTCACAATTGACACCTTTCAGGGGGGAGGGGGTGCAGATACCTGTCTAAGACGGGTATTTGCACCCACTTCCAGGAGTCCTCTCTCTGCGGGAAATCTGCGGGAAGCACGTCACTTCCCGCAGAATACCCGTTGTGTTCTGGGAGACACTCGGCTCCCAGAACACAGGAGGACCAGTCAGAACCGCGCAGCGCGACTCGTTCATGCGCCGTAGGGAACCGGGCAGTGAAGCTGCAAGGCTTCACTTCCTGGTTCCCTCACCGAGGATGGCGGTGGGGGCAGCAAAGTGACGAGCGTTTGCTCGTCCTCTGCTGCGGACGTCGCTGGACTCCAGGACAGGTAAGTGTCCTAATATTAAAAGTCAGCAACTGCAGTATTTGTAGCTGCTGGCTTTTAATATATTTTTTTTTCAGCGGAGCTCCGCTTTAATAAAGTTTAAAATGTTAACCTTACTTTGGACCCTAAGACATGTCTTTAGGGGTGGCTAGTTGAGAAATTCCTACTTATGGTTGCCATTATCCTTTTATTTACCACTAGGAAACTCATTGCACAGATGTGGATATCCCCAGAGCTGTTTAACAATGCTCTGCTTCGTGAAAATATGGTCTAACACGGATATAGTCCTGGCAAATTCACCAAAATTTAGCACAATTGGATAGGTACTCCTGGCCTAGCCGCCTTTCAATTGGTCAGAGATGTTGAGTGGGGATGACTCCTGGTCTAGTGTGAGACTGCCCTTTTTATCATCTATAACTTCCCTTAGCTGGGCATAAATAACCGCACAGACACGCAATTTATGGTTTTGCACACACTTTATTGTCATTTATTTTATTTTATTTACAATACTGTCATATGACACATGCTAAGTACTACTTACCTTATAGTGATGTCTTGGCTTTTGTGCTTGCTGTACATAGTTTTTTCTTTTCTTTTTTTTTTTTTTTTTTTTTTTGTATTCAATTTTTTTATCTTTTTTTGTACACTGCTTGATGGTTCTTAGGCCTCATGCACACAGGGTGTGTTGCATGTGGGTTTTTATTTTTTTACTCTCCTAGAAGCCAGTAGCGTTTTTGCTGAAATAAATTATTGATGCTTGTAAAAGTGCTTAATGCCTTCATTGGCCACAATAAAAAAATGTATTCTGGCTATTGAGATTAACGCCCAAGCGCTAAACGAGCCTAGTGTTTACAAGCGGGTTTTTTTCTGCACAAACACTGCTGCTCCTGGAAGTACTGGCAGAGGGTTTGCCTCTAAACTCTTCTGCCACTAAACGTTGCTAAAAGTCTTTGTTTGCATGGACACATAGGATAACATGGAGGGGTGTTTAGCGGCCGTGAAAAAAAAAAGTCAGACGCCCCTAGGAGCAGCTGCATGTGTGCATAAGGCCAGGGCAGGACTTATGGTGGTGGGGGCCCCTGGGCTTGAGTCACTTTCGGGCCCTACCTTCTATACAAATACATTACTTTAAATAGACGTAATAAGTAACTGCCAATAACCAATAAGCATGATGGGGGGTGTTTTTGCTGCTGGACACCGCTATATTATAGATATGCACGTGTATATCTACACAGCTATATACACAGAGAGATTATATATATATATATATATATATATATATATATATATATATATATATATATATATATATATATAGCTGTGTCCACTCTTAGCACTCCTCCTTCTTACCACAGCAGCTCTGGTCAGCTCAGGTGTGACCAGGGCTGAACTGTGGGACAAATTTGGCCTTGGACTTCATCCAGACCGGCCCAATTTATTTTGGAAACACGCACAAAAACAGTATATAAACTATACAAAATTGCGCAAAAAAAACCCCATTACATTTCTACTAAGGCCTCGTTCACATGGGATGTACTAAAGTGTGAAGGCCATGTTACAAGCATGGGGATGTACAGGTGTTCTGTGCAGGCAGTCCCATTCATGTCAATTGTGATGTAGTGGCTGCAAGGACACTGCTACCTAATCTGACATGTGGGTGTGAGTGCACAGACCCAAACAAACAATGTGAGTTCAGGGACATGCACCCAAACTGATGTCAAATTGAGAGTGTTGGCTGTGTCCATTGAGCAGCTGCATCCCAATTGACATAAATGGAACTGCCTGCATGGGGATGCACAGAACACCTGTACATCCTCGTGCATGTAAAAGAGATTTGTAAAACAGAGAAAGGGCCTGAGGACAGAGAGGGGGTAGTATGTACATGAGAGGGGTGTGGAGTGTATGGTGGTGGTAGTATGTATATGAGAGGGGTGTGGAGTGTATGGCGGAGGGTAGTATGTATATGAGAGGGGTGTGGAGTGTAGGGCCGAAACAACTAATCAATTAATCGTCAACTAATCGATTATGAAAACAGTTGTCAACTATTTTCATAATCGTTTAATCGGCCAGCCGATTAGTTTGCCTGCATACAGAATGCATTATTTGTTTACATATCAGGAAACACAGTGAAGCACACATACATCTCAGTACACCACCCATACATGTCAGTAAGTGCCTGAGAACTTGTGAATGTGTGAGGAGCGATGCCTCATGGGACATGTAGTCCTGGGCAGGAAGTGAGTGGCTCTATAGGCAGAAGGAGTTAAGTTCTTATTAGGCACAAACTGTAGTCCATAAGCTACGCGCAAAAGTGACACCCTGCTACACACTCCCCCCACTTGATATCTTTGGTCCCGAAAGACAGGAGTAGTTTTTCCCTTGCTATGAGGGCACTCTATATTACACTTTGCAGCTAGCTATTGAGGCACTCTAAAGGCAGGAGGAGCCATAAGTGTCAGCGGGGGACCCCAGAAGAGGAGGAACCCGAGCTGCTCCGTGCAAAACCATTACACGTTTGTTTAAAAAAATACTTTAAAGACTGTGTGCAGGGAAGATCAGCATCTGAACCCAGAGAAGGTGGAGGCTGATAGACTGGTGGTAATAGAAGGTATTACAATTATTGTAGTTGGTTATTTATATTTACCACTGCATATGGATATTTAAGAATGAATTGCCTTTTTTTTTTAAACTTTACATATTAACTAAATTACACACCACACTTTTTTTAAGATTATCCGATTAATCGAAGCGATAATCGACCAACTAATCGATTATGAAAATAATCATTAGTTGCAGCACTAGTGGAGTGTATGGTGGGGGTAGTATGTATATGAGAGGGGTGTGAAGTGTATGGTGGGGGGTAATATGACATGAGAGAGGTGTGGAGTGTAAGGTGGGGGTAGTATGTATATGAGAGGGGTGTGGAGTGTATGGTGGGGGTAGTATGTATAAGAGAGGGGTGTGGAGTGTATGGTGGGGGTAGTATGTATAAGAGAGGGGTGTGGAGTGTATGGTGGGGGGGTAATATGACATGAAAGGGGTGTGGAGTGTATGGTGGGGGGTAGTATGTATATGAGAGGGGTGTGGAGTGTATGGTGGGGGTAATATGACATGAGGGGTGTGGAGTGTATGGTGGGGGGTAGTATGACATGATAGAGGTGTGGAGTGCACGGTGGGGGGTAGTATGTATATGAGAGGGGTGTGGAGTGTATGGTGGGGGCTAATATGACATGAGAGGGGTGCACATGGTAGAAAAGTAGTATATGGTGGTGTAAATGAGCCCTAATTTTCCCTCTTCATCTTTCAGGACAGCCACCTCAGAGAGATCCCGGCTCCTCCCCTCTCAGGAAACACTGCCTTCATTCAGAGATTTAAGCCTCATCCTCCCACCGGGCCCTCAGTTATGGTGTTTCCTCCGGTGGGGAGACACCGCTAGGGAACCTAGCTGAGCTGAAGAAGCCTGGGGAGGCTGACGAGGCTGAATTACCTGGGAGGGAGGGAGACAGTTCTCTAGGCTGGCTGTCCCACTCTCTCTCCTACCTTCTGAGGATCCGGTCGGCTGGAGCGCCAGCAACGCCGGTTTCAAATCCGCGCGCCCCAGGCTTCCCTTAGGGAAGGAAGAAGCCTGGGGAGGTCCGCCCCTCATCTTGCCTAGGGTGGCTCTGTGGGAGTTGCACCAAGTCCCCCCCCCCCCCCCTGCCTTGCGGCAGTCAGCACGGAGCTTATGGGCTGTTCTGGATGGCGGGTGACGTCAGTTCCGGAGGGGGTGTGCACTTCCGCAAGATCCGCGTCTTCCGGTTCCGGACGCGGCATATGAGAGCGGACCAAGCGCTGGCTGGTGCAGCCCTTTTTTTCTTGTGCTGTAGAGACAGCTATTGGAGGCTTGTTGTGACCACGTTCCTCGGAGATGTCGGAAGCAGAGGCTCCACGAACAGCTCCGGGAGACAACAGCACCAGCCACTCTAAGGTAAGTGGAACCCTGGGGTGGTGTTCCCTTACCGGTCCCCGTTAGCTCCACGGGTGTTTATCCCTCCCTGGTGGTCGGGGGGGGGGGGTAAAGGGGTGTGTCTGGGACCCTGGTGGTGGTTGGTCCTGGGGGGTGCACTCCTGGTGGTCCTCTGTTTAGGCTGGTGGATTTTAGTTCTCTCTCTCTCTCTCTCTCTCTCTCTCTCTCTCTCTCTCTCTCTCTCTCTCTCTCGTTAGGGAGCAGGGGGCGGACCTGGCAGCATCAGTAAAGGAGCTTTCCAGTCCTTTCAGGCACTCTTTTCCACTTTCCAGTTGCCTCAGCCCCAGAGTAATCTTCCACCAGCATAGCAGAGTGTTACCCCCACTCTTGCGGTAATGCTCCCTAGTAGTGGTGAGCAACCGCAAGATTCCAGGGAGGAAATTGAAGATGAAGCAAACAATGCAGCTTCAGATTCTGAAAGTGAATCGGATCCAGAGGAGTTGGACGGGGAGTCCACAAAGACCTCTCGGTATAAACATTCTCTTGAAGAGGTGGAGGAGCTATTCATACCACCTTAGGTATTCAAGAAGAAAGGAAGACACTATCCCTACACGACCAGATGTACAGGGGCTTAGGGGAACAGAAAAAGAGAGTGTTCCCGGTCCACGAGGTCCTGGTTGATGCCATTAAAAGAGAATGGCAGGATCCAGAAAGGAAACCTTTCTTTTCAAAGACATTGAAGAGAAGATTTCCCTTTGCTGAAGACGAGTCTCTAGTCTGGAATAAATCTCCTAGACTAGACGCTGCCTTTTCCCAGGTCTCAAGAGACACGGACCTGGCCTTCGAGGACATGGGAGTCCTTTCTGACCCCATGGATAGAAGGATGGACTCCCTTCTAAAAAAAGTCGTGGGATTCATCCCAGGGAAATCTCAAGCCTGCCATGGTGGCCACAGTGGTGGCCCGCAACATGGAATACTGGCTTACACAGATCAAAGCTCACATTGAAGCAGGTACGGCGAAAGAGACAATTCTTGCCTCTTTCCCCATGCTACTCAAAGGAGTTGCTTACCTTGCAGACGCGTCTGCTGAGTCAATACGCATGTCAGCAAGGTCTACTGCCCTGACCAATTCTGCAAGGAGGGCCCTGTGGCTTAAGACTTGGCAGGGAGATAGCGCGTCCAAAGTAAAACTCTGTGGGATCCCCCTCACAGGGGACCTGCTATTTGGACCAGGCTTGGAGGCCATTCTGGATCGAACGGCTGATAAGAAAAAGGCCTTTCCCCTTAAAAAGAGATTTGGGGAACAGACCAAAGGGAAGTTTCTCCCTCAGGGGAAAAAGGAAGCCCCAAAAACCAAACAAAAGAGGGTGTGGGGATCAAAAGGAAAAGGGTGTGGGGGGGGCGATTTTTCGCCCTCCTGAACAGCCCAAAAAGACCCAGTGACAGGGTCAAGGTGGGAGGAAGGTTGGGGGCCTTCCTCCCACAGTGGGAGATGATCACGTCCAACCAATTTGTGTTACGGATCATCAGGAGAGGATACAAATTGGAATTTTCCAATCCTCCCCCACTCAGACCCTTAGTCACTGACCTCCCAAGAGGTGCAGAAAGGTCATCTGCCCTTCTGGCCTCCCTTCAGGAGTTAGAGGAACAGGAGGTGGTAGTCCAGGTCCCAACGCCAGAGACGGGCAGAGGCTTCTACTCCCACATTTTTGTGGTCCGCAAGCCGACAGGAAAGTTCAGACTTATTCTGAACCTGAAACCCCTGAATCTCTGTCGCCTACAAAAGATTCAGGATGGATTAAATTTATTCGGTGAAAGCCCTGCTTCCTCCAAACTGTTACATGGCATCCATCGATCTGAAGGATGCATACCTGCACATTCCCATCGCAGAGGATCATCAGAAGTTCCTCAGACTGGCAGTAAATATAGGAAAAAGGGTAGTCCATCTCCAATTCAAGGCTCTCCCCTTTGGCCTATCATCTTCCCCCCGTATTTTCACCAAAGTGATGGCGGAAGTTTTAGCGTTCCTACGACTCAGGGGAGTCTCAGTGGTCGCATATTTAGACGACCTGCTTTTGTTTGCCCCTTCTCCGGAGCAGCTGTCTCGGGACCTTCAGGTAGCAAGAGACATTCTCGAAAACCTGGGCTGGCTCCTGAACCTGGAGAAATCCAATTTGGTTCCATCCCAGAAAGTCATCTTCCTGGGATACTGGTTAGACTCAGCAAGCCAGAGAGTCTTCCTTCCACAGGAGAAGGTCATGAAGGTAAACAGTGCAATGTCGGTTCTACAAGGCAGCGGCCTAGTCTCGGTAAGAAGGGCTATGTCAGCCTTGGGTTTACTGACATCAACACTCCCAGCAGTTCAGTGGGCGGGATTACATTTTCGCCCCCTACAACTGTTCATCCTAAAGGTCTGGGACCACAGCCAACAGTCTATAGACTCCATGATCACAGTACCAGGTCAGATCAAGCGGTCTCTCTGGTGGTGGAGAAAGGGGGCAAATCTGACACAGGGTCTAGATTGGGTCCTCCCGATATCCAGGACAGTTACAACCGATTCGAGTGGCACAGGTTGGGGAGCACACCTGGGTTCCCAGTTAGTTCAGGGGACCTGGAGGAAGGAGGACACAAAAAGGTCCTCCAACTGGAGGGAGCTGAGGGCGGTCTCACTGGCCCTCAGGTCTTTTCAGGGGGAACTTCAGGGCCAACATGTGAGAATCCGGTCAGACAATTCCTCAGCGGTGGCCTACATCAACAGGCAGGGGGGTACCAAGAGTGGGTCCCTGTGGAGTCTTACAGAAAACATCCTCAGGTGGGCCGAGTCCAACGTTCTGTCCCTCTCAGCTTTACATCTGAAGGGGGAACAGAATCAGTTGGCAGATTTTCTCAGCAGGAAAACGCTGAGGGAAGGCGACTGGGTCTTGAGCCAGGAGACCTTCAACATGGTCACTCAAAAATGGGGGTTGCCATGTGTGGACCTCTTCGCCTCAAGGCACAATGCCAAAGCAGACCTCTTCTTTTCCCCGAACAGACGAGATGGGGCACTAGGGGTAGATGCCCTGGCTCAGACCTGGGCATTCTCCAAGTGTTATTGGCCAAGGAGGCTGTGGTTCTCCATCCTGAAGAGTCTGGCGGTAGAGCCACCTTGGCTTCTACCAGCCCAGAAGAACCTTCTCACTCAGGGCCCAGTCTGTTGTCCGCACATAGAGAGGTGGAACCTTGCAGCCTGGCTTCTGAGGAGGAATTGCTGAGGAGCAAGGGGTTCTCGGATCGCCTAGTGGCAACCCTCCTAAACTGCAGGAAAAAAGAGACGCAGATTATCTACTTGAAAGTTTGGAAGCGTTTCAATAGTTGGTGCTTGGAAAACTCCTTTGACACTCGAAGTTCGGTAGCAGTATTAGAATTTCTGCAGTCTGGGGCTGACAAGGGCTTGGCCCTTAGCACCCTTAAGGGGCAGGTGTCCGCCTTAAGCGTTTTCTTAGAGAAACAACTAGCCATGGACCCTTGGGTAGTAAGGTTCTTTAAAGCACTAGCTAGACAGAGGCCAGTCAATTTCCTCTTTTCCTGTGTGGGACCTTTCCTTAGTTCTACAGGCTCTTACAGAAGAACCCTTTGAGCCACTAGATTCTTGCACGATTGAGTTTATCACCCTCAAAACTGTGTTTCTAGTGGCAATCACTACGGCAAGGCGAGTGAGTGAACTCGAAGCCCTCTTAATTAGGGCTCCCTTTTTTCAAGTTTTTACGGATCGTGTAGTTTTTAAGACAGATCCGGCCTTTTTGCCTAAAGTATCTTCTAAGTTTCATAGAGGTCAAGAAATTGTTTTGCCTACCTTTTGTTCAAATCCTGTGAGGGAACAGGAACACAAATTCCATAATTTAGACGTCAGGAGGTGCGTCCTTCAGTATTTAGAAGCTACAAAACAGTTTAGAAAGTCTGATTCTTTGTTTTATTTTCAGGGTCTAGACAGGGCTCTAGAGCCTCTAGACGCACGATAGCCAGATGGCTAAGGACAGCTATTAGTAAAGCTTACATATTAGGGGGGTTAGAGGCCCCGGAGGGTGTTAGGGCACACTCTACCAGGGCGATGGCAACCTCCCAAGCAGAGTGGGCTGGTGCTTCTCCGGAGCAGATCTGTAGGGCAGCAATGTGGTCCAGCTTTACCACATTTGTGAAACACTACAGATTGGATTTGCTGACAGCCAAAGACCTGGCCTTTGGCCATAAAGTACTGCAAGCAGTAGTCCCACCCTAAGGTAAGGTACTCGCTTATCCTCTCTGAGGTGGCTGTCCTGAAAGATGAAGAGGGAAAAACGGAGTTACTTACCGGTAACATCCTTTTCCACGAATCTTTCAGGACAGCACCGGTACCCACCCAACTATTGGATATTCCTATGAGCTCATCGTATGAGGCCGTCAGGTAAGATGATTATATTTGAATGACGTGTTCTTGTGTCTCCCCAGTTGACCGGAGGTACTCTCGAAGAACTGAGAGCCCGGTGGGAGGATGAGGCTCAAATCTCTGAATGAAGGCGGTGTTTCCTGAGAGGGGAGGAGCCGGGATCTCTCTGAGGTGGCTGTCCTGAAAGATTCGTGGAAAAGGATGTTACCGGTAAGTAACTCCGTTTTTTTGCTCCATCACTGCAGAGACCACCTTGTAGTGACATGCATGGAGCAACTGAAGTTAGCAGCACAGCACCAGATTTAGTTTCCCACCTTGCTGCAGACACTGCTCTCACTGCCCCCTCCCCCATCTCAAGTCCCGGCACACAAGTTTCAAGTTCTCCCACAAAGCTGCCAGCTCATCTCCCTCCACACATCCTGTCGCAGAACGAACTCTCGACTGCCTCCATAGACTCGGGTACCGCCACAACCCGCTCCACTCCCACTACTTCTCATCGCACTGAGCGGACAGACACAGGGCACAGCGTGCTGCGCTGAGCACACAGATCGAAGAGGAGAGGGAGCCGCAGCGTACCGAATGACCACTAGGGGATACTGTAGGTGGGCTTTGCAATTCATTGAGAACATCACCATCCAAATGGTCAGTCCCTCCCTGGGCAGTACAGCGGTGCTCAAAGTAATGGCTGCGCAAGCCGCGCAGCCATTACTTTGACAGGTTGTCACTCAAACCAGCCCACTGAGCCATCGGCCCACCGGGATACTCCCGGTAGTCCCGATGGCCAGTCCATCCCTGGGTGTGACTGGGTGGTGGGCACCATGACACCCCCTCCCCCCATTGCAAGAGCTCACCTCGGGCTACGGCGGCGGAGGACACCCCCAGTGCGGGCGGCTCAGGTTAATTCACAATACACCCGGCGGCAGCTGGTGAGGGCGCGCGCGCACAGTGTGCAGCCGCGCTGCCCGGGAGGAGAAAGTAGTGACAGGCTCAGCTCAGCAGTAGTGAGAGGGGACTCGGAGGAGAAAAAACGGAGACAGGAGCAGCCCCAGCACGCACCAGATGTGTTCAGGATAAAAAATAAAATGCTGGACGGAGCGGGGCCCATGGGCTTGAGCCCAGTCAAGCCCAATGGTAAGTCCGGCTCTGCATAAGGCCTTATACTTGTACCAAGGCCATAGTTTGCACAGCCAATGTGCTCCTTTTTTTTTTTTTCTTCCCCTTTTTGTTTGTTTGTATGCAAAAATGTATCATACTTTGTTAGTTTTTTTAATAAAAAGTATCTGATTAAAAAAGTTGCTGTCCTGGAACTTGAGTTATCTTGTAAAATAACATTTTGTTTTCCATTTTAGGTGGAAATGGGTATGAGGAACCATGAGATAGTGCCTGCAAGTTTAATAGCCTCTATAGCCAGCCTCAAGCATGGTGGTTGCAACAAAGTTCTGCGGGAGCTGGTAAAACACAAACTCGTTGCATATGATCGTACAAAGAGTGAGTATTAATGCATGTTCTTTTAACGTAATGTCTTCCTATATATTAGCATGTGTATTATTTGTACTGTTTCACATCTGCTTTAGTTCTTAAAGCGGTTGTAAAGTCAGAAGATTTTTTTTTATCTTCATGCATTAAGATAAAAAGCCTTCTGTGTGCACCAGCCCCCCTAATACTTACCTAAACCCCATCTCTGTTCAGCGATGTCCACAAGTGGCCATCCAAGACTCTCCCTCCTGATTGGCTGAGACACAGCAGCGGTGCCATTGGCTCACCATTGCTGTCAAAGTCAGCTAGCCAATTAGGAGAGAAAACCACTGCACAAGGCAGGTAAGCATACCATGTTTGTTATTTTTATAGAAAAACAAACGACTTTACAATCACTTTAAAGTGAGGCCTCATGCCCACTGGCGTTTTTACAGCTGCGTTTTTTGCAGCTTAAAAACGCCTGTCCATGTTATTGTAAATATTTTTTTTTTTTTTTTGAAAAAAAAAAAAAAACGTCGGAGCTAAAAACGCGACCGCGCGTTAGTGCGCGTTTTTGCGCGTTTTTTCCTGCCTAATTCTGACGCTGAGGAACGCACTGGTCCTGGGTTTTTTTTACAGCTTACAAACGCCTATGATCTTTACAGCTCAAAAACGCCTAGGTGGGCATGAAGCTATAGACTAACATGGACAGGCGTTTTTAAGCTGTAAAAAACGCGGCTGAAAAAACGCCCGTGGGCATGAGGCCTGATACTAAATTCTTCTTTGTTATTTTTAAAGAAAGGGAAAAAAAACAAACAAACATGGTTATACTTCCCTGCTTTGGGCAGTAGTTTTGCACAGAGCAGCCTGGGCCCCCCTCTTCTCGGGTTCCTCTTTGGTGCTCCTGGCCCCTCCATCCTGTTGAGTGCCCCCACAGCAAGCAGCTTGCTATGGGGACACCCGAGCCAAGCCACAACTCCCTGTATCCATTCAGATATGGAGCCACGGTTCGGCCTGCCCCCCTCTCTCTCCTGATTGATTAACTGATTTTGATTGACAGCAGTGGGAGCCAATGGCACTGCTGCTGTGTCTCAGCCAATCAGGAGACAGAGTCCCAGATGGCCGAGGCACCTGTGTGCTTTGCTGGATAGAGATGGGCTCAGGTAAGTATTAGCGGGGCTTCAGGGGGCTGCTGCACACAGGTTTTATATCTTAATGCATTAAGATTAAAAACCTTCTGCCTTTACAACCCCTTTTCAATTTTGTTATCATGTAAAAAGGAAACTTTGGTTCAATTCTGTGTTCAATTCTTTTTTTCTATGTATTTACTTATTTTCTTTAAAATGGCTTCAGATCGTTCACCTATCTAACTGTTGCTTTGTTTAGAATCATTTTGACCTCCTAGTTCAGAGGTATTTTATTCTTGTTATGGGGTGACAGTGCTCTGGCCCTGCCTCCCATTTTTGCTCTTGTAACATCACCCTGTCACGCAAGCTTCTGATGGGGACTACAAGTGGCTGTATCAACATAAATTAGACAGGCACAGTCCACTGTTTCCCACCATTGAGAAACCTACATCTATCCTGCATCAAGGAGTGCATGCTTTCAGGCAGAAAAAGGCTGTGGGAGATCATCAACACTAAGATGTAACAGGTTCCAAGAAGATGAAAACCGTTATTTCATAAAAGGAAAATTAGACAAGTATGTATGCCTTTAAATAAATAGCATATTTAAGGACAAAATACCTTTTCCTAAGTTTACTACCTTAGTTGAATCTCAGTGCTGCTAATGTCCTGCAGCCGCTTTCTGTCTACATGTATGTACTACAATGATGGCTGCACGCCATTTCTGGATTGTGATAACCGTGGAACATGTCTGCATAAAGTGTATAGAAACGGCCACTTTTAATCTTCGTGGGAAGCCCATGTGACAGTGTGGAAACAAGTGCATGATTGTTATACAGGGACAGAGCATTGTTGTCCTATGAAGAAGGAAGACCAGGACCTTTTATGTCAGTATAAGTGTTATTTTAATGAATACTGAAGATATGAATTGCCTGAAATTGACTTTTGAATGTACATTAAGGGCCCCTTCCCACCACATGCAGTGCTTTTCTTTATCGTACACCACGGGACACAGAGCTAGTCATTACATAATGGGTTAAGGGTCACCAGCGGTGATTGGACACTGGCACAACCAATGGAAGACAGTTCCCCTCCATATAACCCCTCCCATCAGGAAAGTACCTCAGTTTTTTCGCCAGTGTCGAAAGGTGATGGACGCGTTAGGAGGTGCTAAAGGAAAGCTCTACCAAAGAGACCCCCTGGGGGTAAAAGAGCTATGCTTTCGGATCCATCCTAGACGCCTACAAGTTAAGCCGAATCTGGATGGGATCCGGGCCTCATCCATGAGGCGTCGCCTGTAATGTCTCTCTTCGGAGGACTGGGCTCTAAGATCCAGCACTTTCGCTATTTCGCTATAAAGTCCTGGTAAGAGTCTTGTACAAGGCCCAGGGGAGAGGTATCCTTTAAATAGGAACCCATATCCCTGAAGGTTGGCACACATAGCCCACCGTGAAGGGTGAAGTTTGGTATCTGTCTGAAAACTTTCAGCAGAAAAACCTGCGGCGTGGATAAGGTAAGATTAGAAGGTCCATAACTAGGTTGGGACCTTTTTTCAAGAAGTGGATGTCTTCTTTTTTTCCACCACTGGGGGGAGTAAAGAGCTGAATATACTCACCTCACTCTGTTCAGTGTCGGCTTCGGCGAAGTACACTGCTCGTCACCTCCGCTGCTGAGCTTGCTTGGGCACCCCGCTCCTCCTTTCGGTGGCCGACACAGACACCTGCAGATGCAGGTAAGTGGGAACAGGGGCTGATGAGAGTCCTCTCTCACTATGGCCACCACCATAGCGCTAAAGGCCGCGCGCGGGAGCGCGCTTTATCGGAGGGGGGGGGGGGCCGAAGGAAACGGCGCCAAATTTAAAAGACACTCAGTGTGAAAAGCACTGCAGCAGCAAGCAAGCTCGTTAGTTCTCTTGTTCCTGGCAGAGAAACACAGCAGCTATACAGGGACGTAAGACTCCATGTGGTTGGACTGGGTACTTCCTAGAAGACATCCATGTTATGCATAGTTATGTGTTAAAAGTTGCATACTTAATGTATTTGCTAAACTGAACACGTTAGTATATGCATTTAGGTACCTTGTATTTTGTCTAAACAGTAAGGCCTCGTACACACGGCCGAGATTCTCGTTGAGAAAAACATGTCGTTTTTTTCGACGAGATTCTTGGACAAGAAACTTGTCCCGGCCGAGTGTACACACGCTCGTTTCAAAGAACCCGCGGTTCTTTGAAAGGAGTGTACGCGGTGACGTCATCGACTACGTCGAGCATGCGCTCGTCACATTCGATGCCGTCGCCGCCATCTTGGTATACCCTACGTATGCCTAGGAAGCTACCGCGCATGCGTCAAATTCATTTCGAACATGCGCGGGCTTCCGGGCGGACAGGTAAGTGTACACACACTCACTTTTCTCGTCGAGAAACACGCCGAGGAGAATCTCGACGAGAAAATAGAGAGCAGGTTCTCTATTTTCTCGTCGAGGTTTCTTGTCGGTTTTCTCGACGAGAAACACGCTAGCAGCGTACACACGACCGATTTACTCGGCAAGACCTCTCTGCCAGCAAGTTTCTTGCTGGTTCTTGCCGAGAAAATCGGTCGTGTGTACGAGGCCTTAGTCTTCCAGGGGAAGTAATGTGGACAAAAAGAGATAAAAGAGCACCGCCGCCTGAGACAGGAGGCTCTAGCTGTGCTGACTCGGTACCTTCCTCTCCTGTGTTGCCAAATGCACCTGTACAGGATGAGCCATTACCTCTGTCAGGTATGGCGGCTTCCTCAGTGAAGCCTGGGCCTGCATATGTCACTGAGGACACTTTATCAGCTGCCCTAAATAATCTGGAGGAGAAAATTGCTACCTTAATCGCTAAATCCTCTAAAAAGGACAATAAGCGAAGCAGATCTCCTCCAGTATTGGACCTCCCTTCAGAAGTACCTGAGGAGGAGGATGAGGAGGAGGCTACATCAGCAGAGGATGAGGAGTCAGACGGATCAGGGATATCGGATGAGCCTTTTTCGGTATCCCAGATTTTAAAGTCACAGGTACAATGCTATGCAGGAGCCGTGCGATCTGCATTTAAGTTACCCTCTTTGGAGGTAACAGAATCACCTGTCTCCTCCCTAGGATCATTAAGATCCCTGCAAGGTGCATGCTCCTTCCCGGTTCATCCGTTACTAGAGGATCTAATGTACGCAGACTGGCAACATCCAGATAAGCGTTTTTCACCTCCAAAAAAGTTTAACATTCTTTATCCTATGGAGGAAATTTTTTTAAAGAAATGGAGCCTGCCTACGGTAGATGCGGCTATTTCTTGTGTAAATAAAAACCTGACATGTCCAGTGGATAATGTACAAGTGTTTAAAGATCCTTCTGAGAAGAAGTTGGAATCCTTACTGAAATCCTCCTTCCTTTTGGCCGGCTCAATTATCCAACCTGCAGTAGCAGCAGTCGGTATGTGTCAGGTCGTCAGCCAACAGGTAAAGCAGGGGCTGAAGGAGCTGCCTTCAGAGCAGGCTAAAAATTGGGAGAATTTGCCTAAAGCCTTATGCTTCACAGTGGATGCCATGAGAGATTCTATCATACAGGCATCACGCCTTACACTCCAGCTGGTACAGATGCGCAGAGTACTTTGGCTTAAGCATTGGTCAGCGGAAGCCCCATGCAAAAAGTTGTTGGCAAGTTTCCCGTTCCATGGCGAACGCCTTTTTGGGGAAGATTTAGAAAGATATATCCAAAAGATATCAAGTGGTAAAACGACACTTTTACCTGAGAAAAATAAAAACAAGAGACCTTGTTTTAAACGCACTCTCTCCCCTGCTCCCGGGAAATCGGACTCCAGCCAGTGGCGACGGCCTTTTCAGCCGCCCACAAAAGCCAAAGAACAGGCTCAGAAGAACAAGAAGCCGTGGGGTTCAAGAGCTAATGAGCAAGCCCCCAAAACCTCTCATTGAAGGGGCGCCCCCGCTCGGCCGAGTGGGGGGAAGGCTTCGTCAGTTCTCAGCGACTTGGCGGACAGAAACCCAGGACAAATGGGTGGTATCCACAATATCCTCAGGGTACAAACTGGAATTTCGAGAGATCCCATCTTCTCAATTCCGAAGTTCAAGACTCTCCAAGGATCCACAAAAAAGAGGATCCTTCTTCAAAGGTTTGAATCACTTAATAGCTCAAGGTGTGGTTACAGAGGTACCCCAAAAGGAGCGAGGTTCAGGTTTTTACTCAAACCTCTTTGTGATTCCAAAACCGAACGGAGAAGTCAGACCCATCCTGGATCTAAAATCTCTAAACCGGTTTCTGAATGTTCGCCATTTTCGAATGGAAACGATTCGATCCGTGGTCGCTACTTTAAAAGGCGGAGAATTCATGGCGTCCATAGATATCAAAGACGCATATCTACACATACCAATCCTCCCCGCTCACCAAAGATTCCTAAGGTTTGCGGTAGAAGATCGCCACTTTCAATTTGTGGCCCTGCCATTTGGTGTAGCCACCGCGCCCAGAGTATTCACAAAGGTGCTAGCTCCTCTGTTAGCAAACCTGAGAACACGGGGCATTGCGGTAACAGCCTATCTAGACGATCTACTATTAATAGATCTGTCAAAGGAGGGATTGGATCACGCTGTAGACACTACAGTAGGATACCTGGAGCATTTAGGATGGATTATAAACTTACAAAAATCCTCTCTCCAGGCCCAAAGAAGGATAGTGTACCTGGGCATGATCATAGATACAGCCCAAAACAGGGTATACCTGCCAGAGCCAAAGATACAGTCTCTGAAAGACCTGATCCACAAGGTCAAAGCAAACAAGAGGCCGTCTATTCGCCTTTGCATGAGACTATTGGGAAAGATGGTAGCCTCCTTCGAGGCGGTCCCTTACGCCCAGTTTCATTCGAGACTACTTCAAGGCAATATTTTAGCCTCCTGGAACAGGAAGAGCCAAGCTCTGGATATACCCATGCGCCTGTCCTCACAAGTACGCCACAGCTTCAATTGGTGGCTAGAAGCCAAGAATTTACGGAAGGGAAAGTGCTTCCTCCCAGCAGCCTGGAAGGTGGTGTCTACAGATGCCAGCCTATCGGGCTGGGGTGCAGTATTCGAGGAGGCTTCTACCCAGGGAACCTGGGCCAAGACTCAGGGGATCCTGCCCATCAACGTGCTAGAGATCCGGGCAGTATATCTAGCCCTCAAAACCTGGACATACAGGTTACAGGGCTACCCAGTTCGGGTTCAATCCGACAATGCTACTGCAGTAGCTTACATCAATCACCAAGGAGGCACCCGCAGTCGGGCAGCCCAAAGAGAGGTGAACCGGATCTTGGCATGGGCAGAAGAGCATGTACCTTGCATTTCTGCAATCTTCATTCCAGGGATAGAAAACTGGCAAGCAGACTACCTGAGTCGTCAGCAGCTGCTACCAGGAGAGTGGTCTCTTCACCCAGAGATCTTTCAGGCCATATGTCTGAGATGGGGAAACCCAGATGTAGACCTGCTAGCTTCCAGGTTCAACAAGAAATTGGACAACTTTGTGTCCAGAACGAGAGATCCTCTAGCCTACGGGACAGACGCTCTAATAACTCCATGGAATCAGTTCTCACTGATCTATGCATTCCCTCCGATCCCTCTTCTACAAAGACTGCTTCGCAGGATCAAGGAGGAGGGAATACCAGTAATCCTAGTGGCCCCAAACTGGCCCAGGAGGCCTTGGTACGCCGAGATCGTAAAAATGGCGATAGGAAGGCCCTGGAAGCTTCCACTTCGACACGACCTGTTGTCACAGGGTCCAGTATTCCACCCTTTCTTACAAAGGCTAAATTTGACGGCCTGGCTGCTGAGACCCACATTTTGAAAAAGAGAGGGGTCTCTGGTCCGGCTCTTTCTACGCTCATTAATGCTAGAAAGCCAGCCTCCAGACTCATCTATCATAGAGTTTGGAAAGCATACGTTTCCTGGTGTGAATCCAGAAGTTGGAATCCTCTGAAATATGAAATAAGCAGGATTCTTGCTTTTTGCCAGTTAGGAGTGGATATGAAATTAGCCCTTAGCACCATCAAAGGGCAAATATCGGCTCTATCAGTCTTCTTTCAGAGACCATTGGCATCTCACTCCCTAGTTCGGACATTCATTCAGGGGGTACTGAGGATAAATCCTCCAGTTAGGTCTCCCTTGTGTCCATGGGATTTAAATTTGGTATTGTCAGTGTTGCAAAAGCAACCTTTTGAACCTATTCGCCATATTCCTTTAATTATATTGAGTAGGAAGTTGGCCTTTCTGATTGCTATAGCTTCTGCTAGGAGAGTATCAGAGCTAGCAGCTCTTTCTTGTAAAGAGCCTTATCTAATTTGTCACAAAGACAAAATCGTACTACGACCCCATCCGGCTTTTCTGCCTAAGGTGGTGTCGGCTTTTCACTTGAATCAAGACATTGTTCTGCCTTCCTTTTTTCCAAACCCGCGGACGGCGGGGGAAAAATTATTACACTCTCTAGATCTAGTGAGAGCGGTAAGGGTGTATCTGCAAGCAACCGCTCAGATACGTAAAACAGATGTTTTGTTTATTTTACCAGATGGTCCCAAGAAGGGCCAAGCGGTATCAAAATCCACCATTTCCAGATGGATTAGACAAGTAATTGTTCAAGCTTATGGTTTAAAGAACAGGACTCCTCCTTTTCCTGTTAAGGCGCACTCTACCAGGGCGATAAGTGCTTCATGGGCAGTGCACCACCAGGCTTCGATGGCTCAGATCTGTAAAGCTGCAACTTGGTCTTCAGTCCATACATTTTCCAAATTCTATCAAATAGATGTGAAAGGACATGAGGATTCCGCCTTCGGGCGAAGTGTGCTGCAGGCAGCAGTATAGGGCTTCTGGTCCGCAAGCGGCCTGTTTGATCTGTGTCTCCCCCCCTTCATATGAGCATTGCTCTGGGATGTCCCATTATGTAATAACTAGCTCTGTGTCCCGTGGTGTACGATAAAGAAAATAGGATTTTTATAACAGCTTACCTGTAAAATCCTTTTCTTGGAGTACACCACGGGACACAGAGGTCCCCCCCTTCTTATGGGAACCTTACTGCTTTGCTACAAAACTGAGGTACTTCCCTGATGGGAGGGGTTATATGGAGGGGAACTGTCTTCCATTGGTTGTGCCAGTGTCCAATCACCGCTGGTGACCCTTAACCCATTATGTAATGACTAGCTCTGTGTCCCGTGCTGTACTCCAAGAAAAGGATTTTACAGGTAAGCTGTTATAAAAATCCTCTTTTTTTTTTTTTTTTTTTTTTTTTTTTATGCATTAAAACACATGGAAAGTAGGCTATTTGGGTTCCAATGGCCTGGTTTACACTAGTGCAGTGCGTTTAGTTCCAGAAAAAAATACAACATGCTATTTTTTTCCTGCACAGAACTGTACTGTAACGCATCAAAAATGAACCAGACCCCAGTACAGTGGAAAAAAAATAAAGGATCTGGAATGCATCCAGAAATGCAACAAAAACGCACTCGAACGGGTCTGGAGGATGTGTTTGTGGTTTGAATGGGCACTAACTGAATACAAAATGTAATGCATTCATCCAAGTTTCAATATTTAAAGCCCAACTCTGGGCAAAACTGTATTACATTTTAGCTTGAGCGAGGAAGTGTTGGAGCATCTCTGTTGGGGATGAGCTCAGGCGTGTTCAACTCCACGCGCCTGCGTCCGCCACGAAGCTGACACTCCGCAGCACTAATCACGGGTAGTGAGACATTTCCTGAGCTGTGCAGCCGCGGATTGGGAAATGTCTCACTGCCTGTGATTAGCGCTACGGAGTGTCAGCTTCCTCGTGGGCGCGGGGCACGTGGAGTTGCGAACACTCCTGAGCTCATCCTTAATCTCTGTAAGCTGATCTTGACTCTCGATGACCTTTTATTGTCTTTGCCTTCCTGTTCTGTAACAACCACTTCTCTGGCATTGCAGGGACAAGAGGTGTGGGAAAATCTCCCCAATGGGGTCACAAATAGGAATACAACAAACCACAGAAATTTTACCTCTTTCCCAATGTATCCAAAAAAGTCTTTATTTGGGCTTTAGTTTTAAAAATGCGTTTCTGTTTCGTGTTTTAGCTGTTCAGGGTTACCGGCTAATTTATGGCGGCTATGATTATCTGGCGCTCAAAACTCTCTCTTCCCGGGACGTTGTTACTTCAGTTGGAAACCAAATGGGTGTTGGAAAAGAATCAGGTAGGTGTATCTAAAAATAAAATGGTGATTCAGAAAAGCATTTCCTTTACAGTATTTTCATTATTGTGTTTTATCTTTGGCATTTAATGTATTTACCTTTTGGTATTTTAAACATAAATTTACTAAATCTACTGCATGTATTTTATATAATTTTTTTTCAGTTTATTGTATGAAAGAGTACTAACTATGGTGGCTTTTATCTTCTGAGATAAGCCCACTTGTATGGGAGCCCCCATTATCCCACTCCCAAAAAATACTTATTAAAGGCTCAAAAAAAGAATCAATTGGAGCTAAAAACAAATATTTTGAACCCTTACTCCTGAATGCATTCTTTAGATCAGGGGTGCCCAACCAGTGGCCCGGGGGCCACATGTGGCCCGCGGAGCCCTCTGATGTGGCCTGCTCTGGGATGGAATAGAATACTGTTATTAAAGGTCTGTTTTATTACTAAAATCACAGGGTATATATGCGCATATCTGTTCTGCAGTGGTTACTGGGCTGCTTTCAAACTGATCTGCAGGTGCACAGCAGTGCACCTGTGGGTTACCTGCACTGAGCCTTATGCCGCGTACACATGATCATTTATCCCGTCGGGAAAAATGTAATTTTTTCCTTTGGACGAGAAAAACGATTGTCTGTGGGCTTTTTGCCGTTTTTCCAGACGAGAAAAACGGCATTAATCACGACGAGAAAAATAAGAACATGCTCTAATTTTTATCGTCGTGATTCCTGTCATTTTTTTCCGCGGCAGTTTTCCCATAGGGAAACACTGCCGCGGAGCCTACACACGATCGTTTTTCTCGCCAAGAGAAAAAAAGGCCGGAAAAATCGGCCGTGTGTGGGGGAACAAGCCGTTCCCTCGTTTTTCCTGTCGTGATTCACGGCGGTGTTTTCACCGCCGTGAATCACGATCGTGTGTACGCAGCAATAGACTTCTGTTATTACCTGCGAGTTTGGTGAGGGTAAACTGCAGCGCATCTGTGTGAAAGGAGCCTTGGGCTCCTTTCACAAGGTCAGTCTGACCCAATTGGACCCTCCATTCACCTCCTAAGGAGTGGCAGATGTAAGTATAGTGAGCTGTGTCCGCTCTGCATATACAGAGCAGACACGAACCTTCCATCCACCCGCTCCTCTCATTGTGGCCCGCGACCGGTTACCAAGTCGCTTAAGTGTCCCTCTCTCTTCAAAAGGTTGAGCACCCTTGCTTTAGATCCTGGTAAGGTTACTTGGCTTCACTGCTGCCTCCTGTGGCTACTGTACCCTAATTCCTGTGAAAATCTACTTCTTGCACAATGCAAGTACATTTCACGAGCCTGTGTCAATGAGCTTTAATAGCATATGCAGCCTGCTTTTATTGTCAGTTTGAGACACTTCTGAGATTATCCAGAATTCATTGTAAGTTCAGTTGACCTGCTTTTTTAAAACTGAAAAGCCCCTTTAAATTTTTTACCTATTGCTTTTGAAATGTATGACCAGCTAAAACTTTTTCTTAGTTTTAGATAGAATTGAAGAGTTTTAGAACCCCCACACTATCTGGGGCTGCGTTGGTCAGCTCATTCACACATGCATGTTGCAATGCCCGATTTTTACCCCATAAAATGTGCAGGGATATGCACCACACGTGCCTTACAGTGCTATTCATTTTGATTGGCACCCCAATATGTCTCCAACACACTTGCACTGCAAAACAATACATTGTGTGCTAAATTCTCAAGTGTTGATGTGCATTGCAGCCCATTAGGTTTGAGCCCATATTCACATTTGGCCCATGCCAAATCGGTGGCTGTTGCCGGCAATGGCACCGTCCAAACGTTGCAGCACTGACTTTGCAGCGCCGCACCGATTCCCAAAAGTAGTTCCTGTACTTCTTTTGGCAACTTCGGGAGCAATTTAAATAGACATCTGTGCATGAACCCACACAGATGTCTGTCAAATCGCCCCCAAAGTCGGTCTGCATTGCCAGTTTGACCCGCAGCAATGTGAACCTGGGCTGAATCGGCTGCCTAACGGAATTCACAAAACTGCTCAAAAATGCATGCGTGGCAGTGACATGCTTGCTGGTATGAGAAAGCCCACACCTTGTCATGCTAACAAAGGGTTATAAGATAAGAAGAGAGGGAACTCTTCAATAACAACACAGCCAGAAATAAATTTGCTTTTGTTTAGTAGAGTAGTAAAAAGGCTAGAACCCCAGATCCGATTTGTATTTGTGCCTGGGTCGGTGTTGCAGCTTCTACCTTGCCTCTGGTCAAACTGTTCTCAACAAGAAAGGAATTAAGGGCTCTTTCACACGGGCTGTCTGATCGGGTCCACCTGTCAGTTTTTCAGGCGGACTTGATTGGACCGTTCATTCACCCCTATGGAGCAGCGGATGTCAGTGGACACATGTCCGCTGACATTGGCTGTTATCAGATCTGTCTGCAAAATCCAGACGGATGGTGGTCCTATTTTCCATCCATCTATTGGATATGATTGGATGAAAATGGACAGGTGGTCTGTTTTCATCCAATCTCCCCATAGAGGAGAGCGAGACTGGGTCCATCTCCACTCTGCTCAGTAGGCAGAGATGGACTTGTCATCCTCTTGCTTAGCAGTGATCAGTGGAGTGATACCCCGCTGAGCAAGCAAAGTCTGGCAAATGCAGGCACCCTTGTAAAAGGGGTCTTAAGGTAAATCTCACTAACTGAGCCACAGGTAGCAGTAAAAACTATGTAAATTATACTGCGCTGTCCATTGGGTGAGACATAAAACACTGAATTAGTGAATCTATCTCTCCATAAATTGTTGCTGCAACTTCTATGTGAGACACACACAAAAAAATATAATAAAGATAATAAAGCTGCGCAAATAGTGAAAAATGGTATATGAGCACCACCTTAAAACATAAGTGAAAGATATATATTGAATGAAAAAATAATGATGATTAAATAAATTAATATAATTGGACTGGATCTTATTTGCCAATGTGACAAATAGAACTGAAGAAAGTCCCAACTGTCAATCAGACACCCACATCACATTCAGCAAAAGTCTTGTGTAGTGAAAGAATTGATGTTGAATAGTAACTGTGTGAATAGTACAGTCCAGATAGCCAAAACTGCAACGAAGTGTAGATATGGATCTTCTCGTTAGGCTAATTGGTGACTTCAAACACACAACACCCAATGAAAAGTGCCAAACACTGGATAGATGTAGATTCCACCACCATCAGTTCACACTGCCGCTTACCAGAAATGGTGATCTCCACAGAGATCGATACAAGCAGATGGCTATTCCCCAGCCAGGGTCTCTAGATAGTATCAGTTTAACTCCCGAATTTCACGCCACTCCTCTCCACATATCGCAAAGTAAATATGCAAATGGAAAGAAAGCCACCATAGCGTGAAACCGATAAAACAATTTATTGTAAAAAAGTAATGCACTTACATGAAACGCAAGTTATTATGGCGTGTAGTATATTTAGCCGGCCGGCTAAGACTGCCCGTTCCTTCCGGGACTCGTTGGTATGTCGGTGACGTCGGCACGCCGCTCCTCCCTACGCCGTTTCGTCACAGATAACGTCGTCCAGGGGCACGGGCGGCGTGCTGACTCACCGCCATAAATACTCATGAATACAATAGGAATGCCCAGATCTGATCATTCAGCACTCCTGACAAATGAATCGCCATGTTGACTATTGGCAAGCATGCCCATACAGCAACAAGATGATAAGGCGATAATCCATATTGCCACCTAAAAATGTAAACACTCCTAATCATAGGACAAAAAATTATTTATATTTATTTCTGATTGGAGCCTGGGGACGAAAGAAGGAACTTTAGTCTGTAAATGGTATGCGGGCTGGCTGGTGGTGCCGCGCGCAGCACAACCATAACTGACCAAATCACATCTTCCAACAACAACCCCATATATTAAGCAATATATATCGCCAACTCATATATGTTACCTTTAATAGAATTACAAGTTGGTGCATATTTAATATAATCCAACACAAATTAACAACGTTAAAATATAATTAAAAAATACTATAAGATAAAGCAGCCCTCTAACGGTCAAATTCCAACATTAGCATGGAAATAGACCCAGACAGGATGCTATACATGATGGCACTTCCAAAAAATGTTAAAAATGAAAATGCTTATTTAAATATTTGCATCGTACAGCTAGGTGATAGAACACACATCAAAGGACATAAGATGTATGGCTACCACCCCCCAAAAACAAATGCAAAAATAAAAATAAATTAAAATTAAAAGGAAAAGGAAAACAATAAGCAAAAATTAATTGGTCATTGGACCAATAATTATTCATTAGGTCAAATAATAACTTCTCACATTTTATGAGTACTCTCTGTGATATTTGTAACTCACAATATGTGGTGTCATATCATCATACGGGGTCAAAAAGATGTATCCCATTATAAAAGTCTAGATGTATCTATTCAAAGATATTCACATTTCATTGTATCATAGAAACAAGAAACTAATAGTTTCCGTTCATATGTTAAGTATAATGGTTAAATTATGTAGCTAGTAAAACAGACACCACTAAATGATCAGATCTGGTTCACAGATCTCTATAACAAAAACAGAGAAAATATGAAACCATAAACTCATGTCCTATGCATTATCTATAAATGCGTTCACATCTATGTCGATGTTAAGGCCATAAGGGGTGTAGCTACGAACCCTATATATCCAAGACATTTCCATCCTCGATATCTCTCTCACTAGGGAACCTCCCCTCCAATGTGGACTATACCTATCTATACCCAAAAATAGTGTTCCAGCTGGATTACGTTGGTGATGCAAATCATAATGTCTTGAAACCGAGTGATCCTTAAATCCACTCTTAATATTTGTGATGTGCTCACCAAGACGCACCTGCATAGATCTTTTTGTTCTACCTATGTATTGCATGCCACATGGGCATTCCAACAGGTAGACCATACCCGTGGAACTACAGGTCACAAAGGCCTCGATTTTATGTTCCCTAGAGGTGCTAGTTGATTTAAACGACATTGTTTTCTTTGATTTGATTTTATTCAGTGTACATACCTGGCACCTACGACACTGGTGGTAGCCAGAAATGTTCTGAAAGAAAGAAACTTTTTTTTTTTTTTTTTTTAGGTGGCAATATGGATTATCGCCTTATCTTGTTGCTGTATGGGCATGCTTGCCAATAGTCAACATGGCGATTCATTTGTCAGGAGTGCTGAATGATCAGATCTGGGCATTCCTATTGTATTCATGAGTATTTATGGCGGTGAGTCAGCACGCCGCCCGTGCCCCTGGACGACGTTATCTGTGACGAAACGGCGTAGGGAGGAGCGGCGTGCTGACGTCACCGACATACCAACGAGTCCCGGAAGGAACGGGCAGTCTTAGCCGGCCGGCTAAATATACTACACGCCATAATAACTTGCGTTTCATGTAAGTGCATTACTTTTTTACAATAAATTGTTTTATCGGTTTCACGCTATGGTGGCTTTCTTTCCATTTGCATATTTACTTTGCGATATGTGGAGAGGAGTGGCGTGAAATTCGGGAGTTAAACTGATACTATCTAGAGACCCTGGCTGGGGAATAGCCATCTGCTTGTATCGATCTCTGTGGAGATCACCATTTCTGGTAAGCGGCAGTGTGAACTGATGGTGGTGGAATCTACATCTATCCAGTGTTTGGCACTTTTCATTGGGTGTTGTGTGTTTGAAGTCACCAATTAGCCTAACGAGAAGATCCATATCTACACTTCGTTGCAGTTTTGGCTATCTGGACTGTACTATTCACACAGTTACTATTCAACATCAATTCTTTCACTACACAAGACTTTTGCTGAATGTGATGTGGGTGTCTGATTGACAGTTGGGACTTTCTTCAGTTCTATTTGTCACATTGGCAAATAAGATCCAGTCCAATTATATTAATTTATTTAATCATCATTATTTTTTCATTCAATATATATCTTTCACTTATGTTTTAAGGTGGTGCTCATATACCATTTTTCACTATTTGCGCAGCTTTATTATCTTTATTAGCAGTAAAAACTAGGTTGGCGCTGTAATCCTTCCTCAGTCTGTGTAAAATTAGAAAAATAAAAGGATTCGGCTTGACCAAGTAAGTCTACTCAGAATGAGTTTAGGATGCAGTGACACTTGTGAATGAGTGGTGCCTGCGATTTATATGCGAGAAGCAGTCACCTTGAAAGCATGTATTCACTTATGCTGCAATCACATGTGAATGATTCGCTCTGGAGGCAGACTGTCTGCCTGCCCTATATTGAAAACAATCTGAAACAGAGGTTACCTGCAGTGAAAACTGCATGTCAAAAATAAAAAGTGTAAAGCTTGGTTCTACACCCTCTTGCACATGCTTACTGATCCTTTTAATACAATGGATGATCTAACTGATGACTACAAAGTCTTTGGAGGCAGGAGTGAGAAACTTGACTTGGACCCCATACACACTATTAGATTTTCTGCAGATTTTTTTCTTCAGATTTACCAAAACCATATAATATGCGGTCAAACCTTAAAGCGGTTGTATACTCCTGCTTTTTTTTTTTTTTTTTTTTTTTTTCTTTTACATACCTGAAAGGCAAAAGGCATAATGAGCTAGTATGCACTGCATACTAGCTCATTATGAAATACTTTCCTTAGAACGAGGCGTCGGTAACTTACCTGGTCGGCGCCGAGGGAGATGTCATCTTGCCTCGGCGTGTCTTCTGGCTATCGCCGCTCCAGCGATGTGAGTGGCTGCAGCGGCGATGTCGTCACTCCCACGCGCCGCAAGGTCCGGCGGCTGCCGGGCTTTAGCCGAGAATCCCCGCTGCGCATGCGCCGCTGCAGCGGCTCATTGCGGGGGGAATATCTCCTAAACCGTACAGGTTTAGGAGATATTCTTTTTACCTACAGGTAAGCCTTATTATAGGCTTACCTGTAGGAAAATGTTCAAATACAGAGTATACAACCGCTTTAAGAGTTTCAATTTGTATGCAATCAGGCAGGCTCTTGCACTACATGGTTTTGGTAAATCTGAAGACAAAAATCTGCAGAAAATCTAATAGTGTGTATGGCAGGGCTCGACAATCCCCGGGCGCCAGGTCGCAAATGCGACTAGAATTAGCCACCTGGCACCTGGGGCAGCACAGCTGAGGTTACCTGTATCGCGTCATCTCGTCGGGCTGCGCCAGCCGGTAATTTAGGTCGCGGCCTTCTGCAGGCCTAGGCTTCATTCTGTAATCTGTCGCCATCTTGTGGTGGCCGTTGGTAAGACAACCAGCAATGCTTGCCTGTTTCACTGCCAGCCCATCTCCTTCCCTTTACTTAGAAGTTAACCCCCAAACATTATATATATTTTTTATTCTAACACCCTAGAGAATAAAATGGCAGTCGTTGCAATACTTTCTGTCACACCGTATTTGCGCAGCGGTCTTACAAGCGCACTTTTTTGAGGAAAAAAATAAGACAACAGTAAAGTTAGCCAAATTTTTTTTTATATTGTGAAAGATAATGTTACGCTGAGTAAATTTGATACCCAACATGTCACGCTTTAAAATTGCGTCCGCTCGTGGAATGGCGACAAACTTTTACCCTTCAAAATCTCCATAGGCGACATTTAAAAAAATAGGATTTTTTGTACTCACCGTAAAATCCTTTTCTCTGACATCCATGGACTGACACTGTGTCTCTTTACACGTAGGTTATGTCCCTGCTTGCAGGAGAAGACCTAGCCAGAATGTGAGATGTTATACATACATTCTAAAAGCCAGAGCTGAACAGCCCCACCCAGGGGGCGGTCCCTCCGGACATAACCCTCCCACTACAGTCAGCAGACTTCAGTTCGTAACAAAGCAGTACAAACTTAAAAAGGAAGGGTTGGTGCCGTGTCAGTCCATGGATGTCAGAGAAAAGGATTTTACGGTGAGTACAAAAAATCCTATTTTCTCTTATCCATGGACTGACACGGTGTCTCTTTACACTTTACACGTGGGATGTCCCAAAGCAGTGTCAAGAGGGATGGGAGCAGTATAAATGGAAAAACCAAAAAACTTCACTCCAAAGAAGGCAGAGCTCCTCAACGGAGGAGTTGCAACTTTAAACAGCGGCCTGCAGCACCCTGCGGCCGAAGGAAGCATCCGAAGATGCAGCCACATTAACCTTATAAAACTTAAAAGGCATGAACAGACGACCAGGTCGCCGCCTTGCACACTCGTGCAACCAACGCTTGCTGTCGGAAAACCCAGGAAGCACCAATTGCCCTGGTGGAATGCGCCATAACCGGAAAGGGAGGCGCCCGCCCTTTGAAGAGCATAGGCTTGAATGACGGTTTGTCTGATTCCCCTAGAAATGATGGCAGACGAAACCGCTTGGCCCTGTTATGGACCAGAGACAGTCACAAACAGTGAGTCGGACTTCCGAATAGAAGCAGTAGCAGACAGGTACACCCGTAAGGCTCGTACCACATCCAATATGTGCAGCGCAAACTCTCTGGGATGCGATGGGTGAGGACAGAAAGACGGGAGGACAATGCCCTCATGTAGGTGAAAGGTCGACACCACCTTTGGCAAAAAGGAAGGTCGCGGATGCAACCCCGCCTTATCCTTATGGATGACTAAATATGGCGACTTGCAGGACAAAGCCGCCAACTCAGACACCCGTCAAACAGAAGTGATTGCCACTAAAAGGCCACCTTCTGAGACAAGACGAGGGGAATATCCCGGATATTTCCAAAAGGAGGTTCCTGGAGGACCGAGAGCACCAAATTCAGATCCCACGGTGGGAAAGGAGGCTTGACAGGAGGGAGCACATGGCGAACCCCCAACACAAGGTGCTAACCAAGAAATGACCCGCTAGAGGTCGCTGAAAGAAGACGGCCAAGGCCGAAATCTGATCCTTGATGGTACTCAAAGCAAGCTTTTGGGTCACTCCACACTGCAGGGGACGCAGGATTCTGGGGACGGAAAACGTCCGAGGATGCCAGTCCAGCGCTTCGCATATGGCGATATAAGCTTTCCAGGCACGGTGATGGATCTGCCTGGAGGAATACTTCCGTGTCCTTAACATGGTCAAAATGACAGAGTCCGAGAGACCTCGGTCCCTCAACACCTGGCTTTTAACAGCCCTGCCGTTAAAGCCAGAGACTGTAAGCTGGATGAAACATAGGACCTTGAGACTGAAGGTCCTCCCTCATCGGCAACCGCCAGGGAACGTCCGCGACGAGACGTACCAGATCAGCGTACCAGTGATGCTGAGGCCAATCCGGAACAATTAGGATCGCCGGAGTTTATATCAGGCGATAAGGACCCTATGGGGCCACCAACGCATCCGAGGCATCGCCCAAGGATCCCTGGATCTGGCCACAACCTCGACCCTTGCGATTGAGTCGAGAGGCCATCAGGTCCACATCCGGCGTGCCCCACCGTCGGTAAAGGAGTTGAAATATGTAAGGACCACTCTTCTTGGTCCAGGGTCTGGCGATTGGCGACTCAGATAGTCCGCCTGCCCATTGTCTATGCCCAGAATGTAAAATGGCCTACAGAGCCGGCACGTTTCTTCCGGCCCACTGCAGGATACGAACTACCTCGGAAGCCGCAGCTGAGCTCCGAGTTCCCCCTTGATGGTTTACATACGCCACCGCCGTGGCGGTGTCCGACTGGCTCCTGATGGAGCGACCCCGTACTCTCTCCGACCTGAGGAGAGACACAGTCCGATGGCCCGTATTTCCAGAACAGTGATTGGTAAACGGGCTCGTCCGGAGTCCAAGGCCTGAGCCGACAGGACTCCCCAGACTCCACCCCAGCCCGTCAGGCTGGTGTCCGTCGTGAGTACCGTCCATTGGATTGGAGGGGAACGACTTTCCGGACCGAAGAGCCGAGGATCTCAACCACCATGTCAGGGGCGCCCTGACCAGGTGAATCACCTGGATCCGAAGATCCAAAAGACAACGGGGATTTGTCCCAGGTGGACAAGATCTCCTTCTGCAATGCCCTGGTGTGTGATTGGGCATACGGAACGGCCGCGAAGGAGGCCACCACGAGTCCCAGGACTCTCATGCAAAAAACGGATTGACAACCTTTTTTGGGATGTCAGCACCCGCACCGCAGACTGAAGTGTCAGCAACTTCTCCAGAGGTAGGATACCTTTGCCTCCAAGGAGTCCAGAATCAGAACTAGATACTCCAGACACTGAGTCTGGACCAGGACTGACTCCTGAATGTTCAGGAACCACCCGAGTCCCTGAGGGTCTAATTGACGATAGTCACCTTTCCTCTAAGTCTGATCCACTTTCTGCTCTTAGCAGAAGATCGTCCAGATAGCCCACGACAGCAATACCTCGCTGTAACAGAAGGCTAGAACCGGAGCAAGCACCTTGGTGAACACCCTTGGTGCCGAGGCTAGGCCGAAAGGAAGAGCCACAATCGATAGTGGACTTCGCTGATCGCAAAGCGCAGAAACTTCTGGTGACTTGCGCAGATCGGAACATGCAAGTAGGCGTCCTTGAAGTCCAAGGACGCCAGAAGAAAATCCCTTTGGTGGAGTGTAGCGATCACTGTGCGAATGGATTCCATGTGGAATTTCTGCACCTTCTCGAAGGCATTTAGGGCCTTGAGGTCCAGGATAGGTCGAACCACGTCCTTATTTTGGGACGACAAACAGATTTGAGTAGAATCCCTGAAAACTCTCCTGTGACGGAACCGGCACAATCACTCCGGACCTGATCAAATCCTGTACAGCCCCCAAGAGGGCTGCCCGACAGGTAGGAAGGAGAGGAAGATTTGAGGGAAAGAATCTGTCCGGGGGCCAGGATAGGAATACTATCCTGTATCCTGAGGTGACCACCTCGCACACCCACCAGTCGGAGATTCGGGAGGACCACCGATTCGTGACCTGCGAAGTCGTCCCCCCACCCCAGAGTCGGGCGGAGGCAAGACTTCACGCAGAGGTGGGCTTGGGAGCCGCTTGTTCGGCTTACGCACCCAGGGGCACTTGTGCCCACCAGCCGCACTGCCGTCAGTCTGAGAGGGCCTACCCGTGGACTCTGACTGACGAAAAAAACCGTTTTGCTGGAAAGGAAGGCCCCTGTTTGCGGCGGGCCTCCTCACCCTTGCTAGTCTAAGGAAGAAGAGTGCTTTTACCTCCCATGACATCCATGACGATGTCATCCAGAGCAGCACCGAAAGGTCTACCACCTTTTAAATGGTAGATCCGTCAGGAGCTTCCTAAGGCTAGGTCAGCAGACCAGCACTTCAACCAGATAAGACGACGCAATACCACCGCCGAGACAGAGGCCCTGGATATTAAAGGGGCCGCGTCCAACGTGGCGTCACACACATAAACCAGGCCCTGAACCAGTTGGTGGGCCAGAGCAACTGTGTCTGGAGGAAGATTATGCTCCTGTACAGCTAGGTGCAACATTTTTGCCCAACCTGTAAGTGTTTAAGACACAAGGGTCGCCGCTACCACAGGCCGTAGGGCGGATCCCAACAAGGCAAACATGGCTCTGCTCACCACTTCTGACCTCCTGTCAGTGGGGTCCTCAATTGCAGGAGTCCCCTCCGTCGGGAGAGTGATGGCCTTGTTCAACCGGGCGACTGGAGGGTCGACCCTGGGGGAGAAGCCCACTTTTTAAGTAGGGCATCTTCAAGGGGTATCTGATAGACAAACGCCGCGGGACCATAAAAAAAAAAATATTTCTGCGGCTTTTCCCAGACCTTATCAATGAGCTGGTCAAAGAAAGTACATATGGAAAAACCTCTTTAGAAGGCCTGGCCTTAAAAGAACCAAAGGAGACTGTATCCGCCTGAGGTTCTGCATCCGCAGCATTTTAGCTTGAGAGTGTCCCTCACCGCAGTCATGAGTACACTAACAAGCACCCTGTCATTTACTGACTCAGAACTGGAGTTTTCCTCATAAGGAATGTCCTGTTCAAAACCATCCAATACATTCAGAACTAGGGTCCTGAGCGGTAGTGGCTAGGCCCATATCTGAATCAGCGCACTGCCCTCATGAAGTAAAGTGGGGAGAGGGCACTTTTTTGCTCCCTTGCGCTTGCACACAGCTCCCATCCTGGTCAGAAATTATTCCAGGACTGCCCACAACTGGTCCCTAGTGTAAGGTGACCAGATTTTTAAAATGAAATCCGGGGACATATTTTTTTTTCACTAGTAATGGCGGCAATCAGCAACTCAATGCCCATCGCCGCCCGCCTCACAGCCTGTCAAGTCTTACTCTCCGAGCCCCGGCTACTACTGGGTGGGGAGCAGAGGAAGATCACTCCGCCAGGGAAGGTAAGGAGGTAAGCAGACAGGCGGCTGGCCGGGACTTGAGCCAAGGCATAAGAACATGCGAGCGGAGCTGAATGGGTATGCACCCGAAACTAAAGGAATATTTCCTCCACTCCGACCAGCACATGATCATCAGAAAGGGGCACAGATAATGTAAAAAAATACAACCCCCTAAGCTAGTAGGAGCGGCAGAGCGGGGGTGTGTAATACAGATTTTTTTTTTTTTTAATTCTGCACTGACTGTCTTTGAAATTGCCCCAGCCCCTGTTCAAATCCAATCCGGGGACAAAACCGGGGACAGACTTGTTCAGGGGACAGTGTCCTCAATCCGGGGACTGTCCCCAGAAACCGGGGATGTCTGGTCACCCTACCCTAGGGACCGCAGGTGCTGAAGCACTGCCTGTTGTCCACTGACATTGAGGGGAAGCTGGTGACAGAGACTCCATATTGCCCCCCTCTGAGACTCCTCAGATTAAAAGTCCACCCACAGGCTGTGCTGACTGAGGAGGGGGCGCCCAGGGGACTCACCAAACCGGACCAGGGACCGCTCAGTTCCGCTGTCTGTACTGCGCTGTGTCAGCACTGGTGAGCTGTGAGGAGATTGTGAGGGGATTCACGCTGTTACAGCAGCGCTAGAGGCCAAAACTAAAGAGCTGAAGAGCGTGCGGGCTACAAGAAAATGGCCCCCGCACTTCACTGAGGCGATCCGCGGCAAGATGGCCGCCATGACTCAGCAAAAGTGAAAAAAAACAGCACACACACAGCGCCACTCGGCGCTCAGGCCCCAAAACACACAAAAAAAGGCCCCAAGCATATCTGCAGACCAGCATTAGCCCCTCCAAGAACAGTGTGACCCCCAGGCACCCCACACAGCACAGCGCCAGCAATGGTGACAGGGAGTGACAATGAAATACAGGGGGAGACAGGGAAAATCCCCCACAGAGAAACACACAGCCTTTTGTACTCACCTGCAGGCAGGAGAGACTACTTACCCATCCCCTGAGGGACCCACTGGTGTGTTTCTGACAGGACTATCACAGTGCAGTACTGAGTAGCTGTCGGCCTGGTCCACCGCGAAAGATACAGTCAGTCAGGAACTGTTCAGTCTTGAGAGGACCGTGGGAGCATGAAAGCAAACCCGGCCACCCCTGGAGTCATGGGGCCTGTCGTGAACTGAGTCTCACGCACACAAGGCGAGGATCAGCACGCTCGATGGTCGAACAGGGAAGACTACGAGGATATCTTGTACCCAACCTGTTGCCCAGCCGACAGTTGATAGAAAATTCTCAAAAATAAAATAAAACATAATTCCAGAAAAGGAATAAAAATAGGTCAGGAGACTGGCTCCTGAGAGAGCCACGTCTTCTCCTTCTGCTAGGCAGAAAAAAACTGAAGTCTGCTGACTGTAGTGGGAGGGTTATGTCCGGAGGGACCGCCCCCTGGGTGGGGCTGTTCAGCTCTGGCTTTTAGAATGTATGTATAACATCTCACATTCTGCCTTGGTCTTCTCCTGCAAGCAGGGACATAACCCACGTGTAAAGTGTAAAGAGACACTGTGTCAGTCCATGGATGATAAGAGAAATTCTACAGGTTGCATGTTTTTGAGTTACAGAGGATGTCTAGGGCTAGAATTATTGCTCTCCCGCTACCGATCGCGGCGATATCTCACATGTGTGGTTTAAACACCGCTTTCATATGCGGGCGCTACTCACGTATGCGTTCGCTTCTGCACGCATTGGTCGTTAAAAAAAAAAACCTGGCTCCTAACTTTTTTAGCTGGCTCCTAGATTCCAAGCAAATTTGTCAAGCCCTGGTGTATGGGATCTTAGACAGGTACAAGTTAAATTCCTCTCCGTGTATATTTGGAACTCCTGCATGTTTTGCTGTTTTCATTGAGTTTGTATATTTGTATGCTCTCAGTTCCAACTTTCCAAATGTGTGTTGGTTTTGATTTAATGTTCACCAATGACCTTCTTGTCTGCATTTTGCACATTCCTATATCTAGATATCTACATTGTTGCAAACGAAGAAGAGCAGCAGTTTGCATTAAAACTTCATCGTCTTGGAAGAACTTCCTTTCGCAACCTTAAAAATAAGCGGGATTATCACAAGCATCGGCACAAGATGTCGTGGCTCTATCTTTCACGTCTGGCTGCCATGAAGGAGTTTGCGTATATGAAGGTAATATCTAGAAAAATAGTAAATTTCAGATTTTGACATAAATTGACATGAATTGATTGACTAGGTACAAGTATTGTACATTGGGGGAAAAAATTGAAGCTTTTATTTTATTATTTACATGTACTTGCTGTATATTGCGCCGACAATTTACATGGTCCCTAACTCGCATTCATACATACTAGGGCCAATTAACCTCCCAGCATGTCTTTTGAGTGTGAGAGGAAACCGGATTACCCAGAGAAAACCCAGGCAGGCACAGGGAGAACATGCAAACGCTATGTGGGTAGTGTCGTAGTTGGGGATTCAAAATGGTGACCCCAGTGCTGCCATGTGGAAGTGCTAACCCACTTAGCCGCTGTGCTTTCTTGATAAGTTAACCACCAGTGGAGGGATAGGATGGTTAACGTTCGGTGCCCTGACCACCAGTGCTCGGAAGGGGTGGGACCGGGGGGGGGGGCTAACTTCCATTGCCATGACTACTAATGATGGGAGAAGAGGCTACATTTCCCTGCCACTGACCAATTATGCATTTGATATTAAATTTCACTGCCAGTGCGGGAGGTGGGTGTAGTTAATAGTACTGACACCAGTTCTGGGGGGATGTTATTGCATCCAATTATACCAGTGCTAGGGGGCTAATAATGCATCCACTGATACCAGGGGGGGGGGCTATTGTGTCTACTTATACCAGTACTGGGGGGTTATCACTTCCACTGACACCAGTGGTGGGTTTTTATTGTTTCCACTGACATCAGTGTTGGGGGGGCTAATGGTGCATCCACCGATACCAGTGCTGGGGGGAGGGGGGTGCTATTTTTGCATCTACTTATACCAGTGCTGGGTGGCTATTATGTCCACTGACGCCAGTGCTGGGGGGGGGGGCAGAGAGAGACTATTGTGTCCACTGACACTCGCGCTGAGAGCTATTCTTGCTTTCATTAACACTAATTCTGGGGGTTATTGCATCAATTTACACCAATGCTGTGGGTTATTGTACTCCAACTTCTGCAGTGTGCATTGTAGTACATTTCAAAAAATGCAGCAGGAGTAACCTTTTTGGTCAAGGAGGTTCAAAAATGTGCTGCTATTGTGCGGCTTTCTGGAGGTGTTGGGGGCTGCATCTTGAATGTTTCCCATATTTATAGACTGCATGCATTTATTGATACGTTTTACATTAATAGATCTGTCTCACTTAATTTGAAAAAAAAAAATTATAAAAAAATTACGGTTGCACTTTAGCATGATGCAGAAAGAAGGCATAGACACTAAAAGAGCAAATATGTCAGTCACAGCAATAAAAGCATCAACTAGAAGACCACTAACAGTTTAAAGCGGTATTAAACTGTAGACTTTAAAAAAAAAAAAACAACCACCTGCAAGACAATAGCATAATGTGCTAGTATACATCGCATACTAGCACATTATAAATTACAGTGGCATGCAGTCACCGCTGACAGGACTTCCATCTTCACCCGGTCTTTCTTCCGGGTTCACGTGCTCCAGCCGCCTGATTGGCCAAACCGCAATGATGTCACTCCTGCGAATGCGTGTGGGAGTGACAGCTGCAGCACAAAGCTCTGAAGGGACGGCACGGGTATGTCGTTCCTTCAGAGCACATGCGCTGGTGACATCATCGACTGCATGCAGTGTGAATATCTCCCAAACTGCAATCTTGCTTCTCCCCAAAGGCAATCTGAAAACTCCTTAGATTAGATAAGTGTGCAAGGCGGTTTCTTTTTAAATAGTAGCTGTGTTTTGCATTTATTAATACATGCAGTAATTTTTGCATTTTTTGCACACATTTTAAAATTAAGAATTTGGGCATGAAGATTAGTTAACCCCCTCAAATAACGGCAAAAAACTTCAGTACCCTAAAACTTCCATAGGCATTCTTTTAGACCCGATGTCTCACCTGCCCTCCACTGTAGCTAGTCGAGTACAGATCCTGTGGCCGGGCAAAGTGACAGTCAAACCTGAAAGTAATGTAATACATGCCACTTCTGGGTTCTTACTATTTGGAGGCGAATAGCCAACCACGTTTGATGGTCTCCCTCCCCTCAGCGCACCCACCATGCCAGTCCTGGGTCCACAGATGGGAGAGCAGAGCTCAAAAAGTATAGTAGGATTTGTGTGTGCTGGGGGTGAGCAGATGTACCATGGGGTGCGTAGAGCTGCCCAATGCTTCCACCTGACAGTCGGCTTGGGATATTTACACACTTTCTGGGTTGCTACGTGTGTGTGTGTGTGTGCTCCACCTGCTGCCAGCGTATGCCATACATTAATGGCAGCTAAGGCTCAGTTCACACTACTGCAACCTGACCAGGCGATTTGCTGATGACTTGATGTGACTGAGGCATGGGATGGGCTACAACGCAGGGAATGCCAGGATAATCTTCCTGTAATGTTGGATCCAAATCGCAACAATATACAGTGGGTACGGAAAGTATTCAGACCCCCTTAAATTTTTCACTCTTTGTTATATTGCAGCCATTTTCTAAAATCATTTAAGTTCATTTTTTTCCTCATTAATGTACACACAGCACCCCGTATTGATAGAAAAACACAGAATTGTTGACATTTTTGCAGATTTTTTAAAAAGAAACTGAAATATCACATGGTCCTAAGTATTTATGGTTCAACATTCAAAGTTCATTTTCGTAGTGGTTTTACAAAGGCGCTATTACCTTGCCTCCTCATATGCTTTTCACTTTCACACCACAACAAAAGGGTCAAAATGCGCCTGTGACACGTAAGATGAGGGTATGAACAATATTCCACTTGATACACCTTGCTCTTTAACCGGCTACAACCACTTTTTCTCTCAGGGCAGAATAGTTGGTGTATTGCTACAATGACTACTGGCAGCGCTGATGTCTCCAGCTCAGCGGTCAGGACACCATGTGGCGGCTTTTAGGTTCTTTCTCTGTGCACCCCACCTACCCCTATTACACGTCACATGAATGTTCTCCACCCCTCTGCTGCCCTTTGTAAGAAACCACACTTCTCCCTTTTGGTTATGTGTTCAAGACTGCACAGCAGTTCCAGCCTCCCCAGTGGCCCCCCTGCTAACCTTATGTGGCAAAGGAGTACTTCTACCCTGCTATCAGTGGCCCTGCTGAAGGGGAGAGCTGTAAAGGTATAGCAGTGCCCTGCCCAACAACAGAGAGCATGGAATTAGGATCACCGGGTATTTTAATCAGATTAGGAAGAGCTTTATAATAAAATGGTCATTAAATGTACTAGAACGCAGTGATCTGTTTTAGTGTGTTTATAATTTGGGTTTATTGACCCTTTAATGACCTGGCTGTGCAATCCAGCAGGGGTTCCTAAATCACAAAGTTGGCTGCACAGAATTAGAAATACTTTGTGAGGCAAAACTGCTCTTCTATGTGTTTCAATTGTATATTTTGGTTCTTGTTTGGAGTTCAGCTGGAATAGAGAAAATCCATGTCCAGTGTTTTTGTTAACTGATCTCTTTATTCTGCACTATATTAAAGTGATTGTGAAGGGTGCATTTTTTTTTTTTTTTACTTGCCTGCAGACCTAAACCTCATTTTCTCGGGTCCCCCGCTGGTACTCCAGGCTCCTACCTGTTCTTGGTGTGCCACAATAAGAAGCCCCTTCCTATCGTGGCACACCTGCAGGCTTGATCCCGCTCCCTCATTATAGCAGTGGGAGCAAAGACCAACCAAGGGAGGAAAGCCTGTGAGAGTTGGGGGGGGGGGGGGGGTTGATCGAGCCGTTACAGATGGGGACATCGCTGGATCAAGTGAGGACTCAAGTAGGTATAAGGAGGGGGGGGGTGCAATACTGATGCCTACATTTTTTTTAACTTGATGCATTAGAGTAAAAATATTTTAGGCTTTAGAAATGCTTTAACAGGAGAATGATCCCTAGTAGTTTATGCAGAATTCCGTAGGGGCAGACATTGCGCTCCTCCAGTAAGAAAAGTGATGTTCATAATGCCTGACATCTCCCTAAAGATGTGACTCTCTGGTTTATTGCTCCTAAAGTTTAATTTGCCTTTAATAGAAACCTCTGCTGTGGTTATCCAAGGCCATAAGTGTGCATGTCAAATCCTCGTCTGCTTAGCACGACAAGGTGTGTGAAAGGAAATTATGGTTTCAGGGGTAATTTACTTTCTGATTTGTCCTCTGGTTTTACTTGGCTGTGTCGAGCGGGTAAGGTACATAATTTATATTACAGGTAGACAAGCGGGTGTAGCTTTGAAAACAAATTGCAGCTTGAGCAAACATTGCATTTGAGACAGAACTGAACAATTTGGGCTACTGGACATGCCTGGCTTATATAAGAGAAACACTGTTGGCTGCTATTTTCTTCATACTGGGATTATAAAAAAATAGTGAACCACGGTTTCATTTATTGAATCCCAATGTAAGCACTGAGCATCTGAATTGGGCAGGTCTGCGGCACTACAAGAACAGAGCTTGTGTTCTCCAAGTATCAACACCTCGGAATGCTAAGTATCCTGAATGTTTTTGTGCAGTAAATAATATATATTTTGCTATTTTTTTTTTCATTGGAGATGGTGTGTGGGCATCAACTATGGTAATCTGTTAGATATATTAATTTCTATTCTGTGCAAGCTAATTGATCATTTGGCTGCTAGTAGTAGGGCTGGGAAAAAAATCGATTTTTTAATCTTTAATCGAGTTTTGAGTTCAAATCAATTCGGATTTGAAGAAAATCTATTTTATTTTTTCCTTCAGAGTTTCCGTAGCAGGAATGGCACTGGGCGGCGTTACCCCAATTACATCTACTCGCCGCCGCGAGTAGATGTAATGTAACACTAACTAACCGCAAGCCGTCGTCTGCCTACCTGAGCAGCGTGTCATGCAGACAGACGGCGGCCATTGCAGTGTTCAAAAGCTGCGCCTCCCGAGTCCTCGACGTCTGTGATAGGCGGAACACTCAATTTCACAGCAGAGTGTTCAGCCTATCACGGACATCCTCTCATCCTCGTCTGTGTTATGACACTGAATTCTGGGAAATTGAGTGCTCCGCCTATCGCAGACGAGGAGGAGGCGTGGCTTTTGAATACTGGAATGGCCGCCGGTGTAGCAGTAAAATCCTTATCCCATGAAAATCTGCATCAGGTACGGGCACAGTGATTGAAGCATGGGCACAGTCAGACATGGGCACAGAGAGGCACGGGCACAGTGAAATTCAACTAAGAGTAACCTCAGGATTTTTTGTTGTTTTTTTAGCTAAATCCAAATACAGTATTAATAATTTGGATGTTTAACAATCTTTGTTGCACACTGACTTTGCCGTTGGAGAAAGGGTTTGCCTTTGCAATTTTGTTTGTTGATGCACTTTAATATAATAAAAAAAAAATCGAATCGTAAATCGAGTTATTTATAAAAAAAATCGCAGATTTTTTTTTTGGGGGGGGGGGGGGAATCGCCCAGCCCTAGCTAGTAGTAACATAAACTTTCCCTTTTTACTTATTTGTCCGCTACAAATTTGCTAAATTATAGCAGATATTATATTGCCAAAATTACTTGATGTGACACCTTTTAACTTGCTATGCTATAGCTTGCCATACCATATCTCTAAGGGGCCTGGGGAGAATTGCATGTGTCTAGGGAGCAGGGAAGTGATTCTGGGAATATGTTCTGTTTCCTGGGATTGGTACCTGTAGTGAGAATGGCCAATCTGGGATGCAGAAACACTTGAGGTGATAGCTGGGAGCTGGAGCTCCCAGTTGCTGATTTCTGGTGTTCTGAGCAATGTGATCACCCTAATTTTGTTCCTATGATGGCTGATTAAACTTAAAATCACATGAAGTGTCTCTTGCCACAGTTGTATTTTCCTGGTTTGATTCAATAAAGAGAATTTAAATCTCTGCCATAAATTGTGAAGGGGAAGGATGGGGATTTGGGTAAGATAACTGCTGCCAATTGAACTGGAAGGGTGGAGGCCTTTATACTGTTGCTTGTTATCCCTACCCCACCCTCATTGTATCTGGGAGGGACTGTAAGTGAATAAAGGATGCCTGCATGGATGGTGAACAGGATGGCATCAGCAGAAGGCGCTCTGTCAAGCAGCTGAATCGTAGTTTCCTATAAGAACCCCAAAGGAATCGCTCCTTTGGTTGTGCGGCCACTCTCCCTTCACATCCCTTGTAGTAATTTCATATATATATTTATTTATTTTTTCTGGGCAGGGTAGATCCATAGACTTTCTTGTTTTGTAGCAGTCACTTAGATTGTCCTAGCCAAAACCATGATCAATATGTTGCTTGCAGTAGTCCGGTGACACAGTGAAAAAAATGACATTCCTAAATTGGACACATGGAAACCAAACTTCTGCATTAGTTTTTAGGTGCTGTATGTTTGATTGAAACACCTTTCATCCAACTTCATTGTATGGCTGCATGTCTTCTTTAGACTAAATATTTTTTTTTCCCAATTATAAAATCGCCATTTAAAGGGGTTGTAAAGGTACAAGTTTTTTTTCACCTTAATGCCCCCGTTTACTTACCTGACCCCTCGAAAGTCCCGCGCCGTGAACGCGCAGGCTTCTCGGTCGGCTTCTCTGGTCATTCATTGGTTGATTGAAAGCATTGCGGCCATTGGCTCGCACTTCTGTCAATCACATCCAATGACGCGGCGTGCTGGGGCCGAGTGATACAGCCGGCAGCCATAGCAACTCACTATCACAGGAGCGCGCCCGCAAGAACTTCCCCCATGCAAGCTCGCTCGCGTGAAGGAGGAAAGTTCTTGCGGTGGGGGGGGAGCCGATACAGCCGCTGAGGGACCCCAGAAGACTAGGTTCGGGGCCACTCTGTGCAAAACGAGCTGCACAGTGGAGGTAAGTATAACATGTTAGTTATTTTAAAAAAAAAATGTACATTTAGTGTTCCTTTAAAGATTTGTATATTGTGTCTTTTCTCCAGGGAGAATAAGTTTAATGTTTGTAGTTGTTCCTCATAACTGAGGTTCCCCACTAATGCCCTTTCTGAAACATGAATATTTCAGTACTTGATAAGGGCTTTGAATCATGGTTCCCAGAGGGAACACCGCTATTACACAAAGCATTAAAAGACTCAAAAATTAAACCAATTAAGTAATTATGTAGAGTAGATCAGCCAAAATTTATGGACCAATGGAGATGCATACAGTTGTCTCAATTTATTTGAAATCTCCCGCAGCCCATTCGTTAGTTTAAAATAACTGAATCCTATTGAAGCAATTATGCAATATAAAAATCAACCACAACGTTGGATCTCTTTTTTTCTCAAAGCTTTGATGAATCTGCAATACCCTGGGTACCCAGATTATATAGGTCAGTGGGAAAAAGATTTGCAAATTACACTTGCAGATAAACAAAAAGATAAGATTATACAATTTTCTTGTATGCCCACCACCTCGAATAGAATGACGGAGGTAAACTTTTAACGCAATGGTATTATACTCCAGTAAAATTACATGCAATGTCTGACTCGACCTCGCCGCTGTGTTGGAGGGAATGTGGAGAGCGAGCTACACACTGGCACATATGGTGGTTCTGCCCATTTCGGGAAGTGGCGAAGGTAATATCTCTGATACTGGGCCGAGTAATTAAACCTGAACCATTAACGTTTTTACTTCATTGTACGAATGAAACCGAGTAATACAAGATGTCTATGACCCCATATTTGTTAAACGCTTGTAAATCTTTGATTCCACTATACTGGGGAAAAAGTTTAATACCTACACAGTGGCTACGAAGGGTTGACGAGCTCCGTCTAATGGAAGAAATTACCTTTAAAAATAAAGGGCTGACCAAGAAATATATTAAATGGGAAAAATGGTTTGAATTTAAGAAAACTAAACTTTATTCTGAAATAATATCAGACCCTGATGGAAAAACAGAGTATTACTTATTAATAAATATTGATTAACCTTAGTTTCTGTAACGCCCCGATTAGTTCTATATTTACATTTGTTGATTGGCCGGAGCCCCGATGACGTCACTCCTGTGCATGCGTGCGGGAGCCGCTGTGACGGCACAGGCCCTTTAGAAACGGCACGAACTAGCCGTTTCTTCAGAGCGCATGTGCCTATGACGTTGATACAAGCGTATATGGTAAATATCTCCTAAACTGTGCAGGTTTAAGAGATATATTTACAGTACCTACAGGTAAGCCTTCTTATAGGCTTACCTGTAGGTACAAGTGGTGTAACAGGGTTTACAACCACTTCAATGAGGTGACTACCAGCAAGTTTTTAGTTGCAGATGTAGCCTCACTATGTATTGGACATTTATTTATTATCACAGGAGCTTCATTGAGAAGACCCCCTAAGATGGGAGGTTTCATAAAGTCCTCCATAAGGCAGCTGAGCCTGAAGACAAATGTCATTGGGATATCAGCCGTTGAAGGACTAAGTGGCGCTTTCAGCCAAATGGGTGTTTACCTATTATCTGAATTAAATCAATATAATAATTGTGGTAGGATGGAAACGCTTTTACAATATATTTCTATGATTACTAGTTGGGTAAAAAAAAAAGTGTTAATTTAATTTGCAGTTTACAGATCTCAGCCCCCTTTATGGCCTTCATTTTCGTCTAATATGAATTAGGTCTGATCTGTTTTGTATTGCTATTCAAAAGATCATATGGTTTGGATTAGGAAGGGGCCACTAAAGCACCCAGTAAGCTTTCCTATAGATTTCAAAGGGCAAGGTATTACAAAAAGCATTCACAAATAGTTTAAGACATGCCGATGCCCAATCCTCCTATCTCTGAACACCACGGTGTAAAGAGCATCATATTATGCATTGCCTTCTCCTATACATTGCAGTTTGCATCACTTGAAACCTAGGTGAAATTAATTTACATTGTGGTTTTCCAAACGCATCTGCTGTATAAAGAAGCTGGCTACACATTTATACAATTTTCTTATACAATTTTCCATTAGATTTACCAAAACCATACAAAATCAGGGCAAACCTAAACACTTTCAAATTGTATATGAGGTGTTCACAACTACGCTATTTCACAGTATAAATGTTTACATATCTAATAAGATCTGAGCACTCAGTTCTCATAGTCTCTAATTTGGAAGACTTTATTATGAAATGCATACCCTCCAAATTAAGAAAAGATGGTAGCGCTGTTCACGCTTCTTTCAGATAGGACTCTTCCTTTTCCTTCTCATTTCTGGTGTTTGGTTGTGTTTTGAAAGATGCTCATGAATAATGTTATCTTTCATTCGCTTAGCCAGTACATTTTTCATCATCTTCATCTTATTTTTTGAAAGAAAGTTGGAAAGTAGCATTTGAAAGTTAAATTAGACTGTAATTTTATACAACTGTGCATGATCCAAACATCTGAATTGAAAGAGGGACTATAGAAGTGGTTGCATATTAATCCACCTACAGATGTAGTCATGGAGCTTCTTTTTTTTTTTGTTTATCTTAATTTGAGAGAGTGGATATTTTACAAGAATGTAGTAGACTAGATTTTAAAATCTGGAATAACTGGCCTGTTTATAGGTACATAAGCGTGAAGTAGATGTAAACCCCAACTGGATCACTTTTAGTTTGTATCAATTGCAATGTTTTTCTTTTTTCAAAAAAAAAATAAAAAAATTTTCTTTAACGTTTTTTTTTTGTTTTTTTTCAGTGCTGCAAGTTTCTTCCAGCATCTTTGCAGCCAATTCAGTTCAGTTCTGCACAGCTGTATTGATGGCTGCTTGTCACTAATGGCTCGTGGTTGGCTTCCTGGTGGTGGCAATTACAGAGCATGCCTGTGCATTGAACTTCAGCACAAGTGCTTATAATCTACAACAAAGAAGCAGACTTGGGGGGCACACCCTAAAAATGCATTTTACATTCAAGATGGTGCTGCTATAAGACCCCAAACAGAACAAAATAAATTAGTTACACCATATGGCCATATAGTGCTTAGCCCACTACTGCGTCAAAGAAGTCCCCTATTATCAGTGGGTCCTACACTATTCATAGAATCAAAGGTCCTGCATTTATTTAGGGTGTGCCCCCCCAAGTCTGTTGTTTGTATATTGTAGGGGGATTTGACCAGATTTCTTGGGGGGGCCCCCCATTACCTTTTTATTAGTGTCCACATTTGTTATAGGAGGAGTCCTTATAGATCTCCCATAAAGAGGAGTTTGTCCCCCATGGTTGAGATACAGGATCATCTTTCATTCAGAGACTGGGCTGCAGGGCAGTATTCCAACATAACGACCCCAAACACACCTCCAAGACGACCACTGCCTTGCTAAAGAAGCTGAGGGTAAAGGTGATGGACTGGCCAAGCCAGTCTCCAGACCTAAACCCTATTGAGCATCTGTGGGACATCCTCAAACGGAAGAGTGGAAGAGGACTCCAGTGGAAACCTGTGAAGCTGTGGTGAACTCCATGCCCAAGAGGGTTAGGCAGTGCTGGAACAAAATGGGGGCCACACACAATATTGACACTTTGGGCCCAATTTGGCAATTTTTTCTTAGGGGTGTACTCACTTTTATTGCCAGCGGTTAAGACATTAATGGCTATGTTTAGTTATATTGAGGGGGCAACAAATTTACACTGTTATACAAGCTGTACCCTCACTACTTTACATTGTATCAAAGTGTAATTTCTTCTGTGTTGTCACATGAAAAGATATAATACAGGGGCGTGCAGTCAGGGGAGGCAGCTGAGGCAGAATATAAAAAAATAAATATGAGGGGTGTACTCACTTTTGTGGGATACAGGGGTGTCAAACTCAATTTTATCGTGGGCTGCATCAGCATTATGAGTTTTCTCAAAAGGGCCGGTTGTATCTGTAAGATTAGATGTCCAGCGCATCCCCTCCCCTTACATTAGATGTCAAGAGCCATCCCACCATCAGTTCAGTCCCCCACTCTCCCTTACATCACAGTGCACCCCCTTTCCTTATGCTGCTGCTGGGAAGAAGCTGGATGCATTGCTTGAAAGTAGGGTTGTCCCGATACTAGTATCGGTATCGGGACCGATACCGAGCATTTGCGTGAGTACTTGTACTCGCGCAAATGCTCCCGATGCCTTTGCCGATACCTGGGATGGGAGAAGTCAGCGGGCGGAGTCGGCAAGCGCAGGGCGGAGCGGAGAGCAGAGTGGAGAGGAGAAGTCAGCGGGCGGAGTCGGCGGGCGGATTCGGCAAGTCGGAGCGGAGAGCAGAGTGGAGCGGAGAGTCCTCAGGCGGGTAAGCTTGCAGCCGCATCATGATCCATCGTCGACCGGAGCCGTCACATTAAAGGAAGTGACGCTCCGTGTTACACTGTTAGTGCTTGAAAAATGCGACGCCCATCTTGGTACACCCTGCATTCGGCCTCAATAAAGCAGCAGCGGACATCTTGTTACACCCAGCCCATGTAGTTCGAGCTGGGTGTAACAAGATGTCCGCTGCTGCTTTATTGAGGCCGAGTGCAGGGTGTACTAAGATGGGCGTCGCAGAGGCAGCATAGAAAAATAAATCCTCTCGTGCCTATAAGTGCCCACTACCTGTCAGTGCCCGCTATCTGTCAGTTCTCATTAGTGCTGCTTACTCAGTGTCACCTATTAGTGCCAGCCACTTGTCAGTACCATCTATCACTACCACCTGTCAAAGCTATCAGTGCCAGCCACCTGCCATCTATTAGTGCCAGTGCCAGCCCCCTGTCAGTGCCAGCCATCTGTTGGTGCCAGCTATCAGTGCCACCTGTCAGTGCCAGTCATCAGTGCCCGCCACCTGTCAGTACTCATCAGTGCTGCATATCCGTGCCACCTAATCATATCAGTGCTCATCAGTGCTGCTTAATCTGTGCCACCTATCAGTGCTGCATATCAGTGCCACCTAATCTGTATTGTGCTTGAAAACTGTCACCTGACATTAAAAAAAAGTATCGGTAATCGGTATCGGCGAGTACTTGAAAAAAAGTATCGGTACTTGTACTCGGTCTTAAAAAAGTGGTATCGGGACAACCCTACTTGAAAGTAGGGGTCTGGAGAAGGACCAGGAGAGGTGCGAGGGTCACATGAAATGGCCTGGAGGGCCGGATTCGGCCCGCAGGCCTTGTGTTTGACACCTGTGGGCTAGAGGGTCTGTAGCAGATTATTGTGGGAAATTCAGTTGTTAGTGGTAGCAAGCTGATGTACCCATTGGCTTTTCTACCTTGGAGAGAAACTCTCTTCCCAACGGCCTGTACACACAATCAGAAAATCATACGAAAAATACCGCTTTTGAAGCGATCATAGTAATCTGACGGTTAGTTACACAGATTTTGAGAGCCAATCGTGACAGTTCATCAGATATTATCCGATGGGACAAGCATGAAAAATGTTCTCGTACGCAACGATATTTGTTTAATCAGTAAAGTTGTTTGCAAAATACAATACAAATACACTACAACATATTACATCACTTCCAAAATTTTATTCTGTTGTACGAGTATTTTTCATCACTTTTTAGTAAACTCTTCATTTTCGATAAGAGATTAGCATGCAAAAATAATGGTTGATTGTTCGTCCAAAAATCACATTGTGTGTGATTGTGTGTACCAGGCATAACACAGCTGGCGTGTGTTTGTTTGTTTTTTTTTTTTTCTCCTCCTGCTTATAATATCAAGCCTCATACACACGACCGGTTTTCTCGACAAGAAAGCTGCTGGGAGAGCTTTTAGCCGAGAAAACCGTTCGTGTGTATAGTTTCTCGTCTGGAAAACTGCTGGGAATCTCAACGAGAAAAATAGAGAACCTGCTCTCTATTTTTCTCGTCGGGATTCTCGGCAGAGTGTTTCCTGCCAAGAAAACCGTGAGTGTGTATGCTTGCTTGTCCATGGTAAACCTGCGCATGCTCGAAAAGACTTTGACGCATGCGCGGTAGCATACAAGGGTAGTGTAGGGTGTAGCAAGATGGCAGCGACGGCATCGAATGTGACAAGCGCAGGCTCGTCATAGTCGATGACGTCACCGCGTTCTTGCCATTCAAAAGAACGGCGGTTCTTTTGAATGGCCGTGTATACACTCGGCGTGCAAGGCAAGCTTGCTGGGAATCCCGTCGGGAAACCCAATGTTTTTTTTTTTTTTTTTGTTTTTTTTTTTTGCCCTGACGGGATTCCCGCCCGTGTGTACGAGGCTTAAAAGCGAGAACAGGACCTCCTTGTGATCGCTACTTTATGGACAGACCTTGGAATTCAAGTATATACCCTGAATGATACAGAAATCTATTTTCTAGCAAAAACAGAGATATTAACTTTAGGTGGCTGACTCTTTTGGTTTTGTTTTTTCCTTGATTAACATGTATATGAGCCTCCAATCCAAGCATTTTAGTACGCTTTGGAGGCTCGAGTGTCTATCCTAGATACCAGCAGCCTGTGAAAATTTGTGGCAGACTGAAATACCAACACCTGTTATTTCCGTTTAGGGATATACCGTATATACTCGAGTATAAGCCGACCCGAATATAAGCCGAGGCACCTAATTTTACCACAAAAACTGGGAAAACTTATTGACTCGAGTATAAGCCTAGGGTGTCCATCTGCATGCCTCACTGTGCCTCACTTTGCCTCACTGTGCCTCACTTTGCCTCACTGTGCCCATGCCTCACTGTGCCCATGCCTAACGGTGTCCATGCCTAGACTGACGTTTAACATGGGAGTCTATGGAAGGGGTGCCCGGCTTTGAAAAATCTGTGCTCCCCGGCCGTAGGTCCCCCGGACAAAAAACTTTGCAAACTTGTAGAGAAAGAGTGGGGCTACATGTGTGCCAAGTTTGGGGTCCAGAGGACCTATGACCGGCCGGTACCGGGTCCCCAAAATCACCAGAGAAATTACCGTTTAACATGGGAGTCTATGGAAGGGGTGCCCGGTTTTGAAAAATCGGTGCTCCCCGGCCGTAGGTCCCCTGGACAAGAAACTTTGCACACTTGTACAGGAAGAGTGGGGCTACATGTGAGCCGGTACCGGCTCCCCAAAGTCCGGGAGATCAGGCGCAAAAAGGTGTCTCGAGTATAAGCCGAGGGGGCATTTTCAGCACAAAAAATTGTGCTTAAAAACTCGGCTTATACTCGAGTATATACGGTATGCTCAGAAAACAGATGTTTTGTGTTGGAGGCATTTATTTCTAAATGCATATGGCCCTTAACATAAGTACCACTCTTCAGCCATCACCAAGTATTTCAGCCTGTCATTGAGTTACATAGACTGCTGGCAACATGGGGCTAAACACTTCACCTTCCAGGTGCCCAAAACCAGCAGGATTTGGTTCTGAGGAGCTAAACTGCCTGTGTGCATGTACCTTTTTATATGCATTCATTGTTTTAATTTGTATTACAAATATTTACACTTTTTTTGGGGGGTTTATTTTTAGGCTTTATACGACAGAGGGTTTCCAGTTCCGAAACCATATGACTACAACAGGCATGCAATTGTTATGGAGCTTATAAACGGCTATCCCTTGTGAGTATTAACTTTTTATTTAAAGCTATAAATAAAAACTCCTATAATAATTTACCCCTACCCTCCGGGACCGCCTAACCCTCTTTGCATTACTGCTCTTTGCAAGGGACCTGGCAATGTTTTAAGTTTTGTGTACTGCCCAAAGATAATAATGCCCATCCACATCATGCCCTACAGATGGGCATAATTCCTTCTGTCAAGGGAGGCACATGTTGACTAAACCATCAGAACACTGAGGTATGTTAAAAAATAAATTTAAAAGTGCTGGGCCTCGCACATTGCAAAGGTTGGTCTGTATCTCAAGTTTACACTCCTAGAATGTGATGAGGGGGGAGTTTTTTTTTATTATTTAACAAGCATGCTGTTGACGTTCAATATTTTCAAGCCAAAGTGTAGCCAAAGAACAAAAATCGGATGAATAAATTACAGTGCTTGCAATGATGCAAATAACATTTCAATAAACTACAGTGAAAACAGTTCATAAGTACGTGAATGTCCGTATATTGGTGAATGGTGTGCTCCACTTTATAAAGTGCGCTAGCGCTCCAAAACTCGGGGTGCGCCACAATCCCTCCAGTGTCCCCACTCACCGGATGGAATGGACCCCAAGCTTTTCAGTCTAGGGGTCGTTCAGGTTTAGAGTGTTGGCCATGGATGGCAAATTCACATCGGGATATAAGGAAGATCTTCCAGGCTCATGACAGTCATGCGTGGATCATGATGCCCTAAACGAGATAAAGGAAAGGCACTATATAGTGAAGTACTGTAAGTTTTGGATAGAGTGGAAAGGGATTAGAACTTCCGTCAGTTTTTATTGCGGTCTGTGTCCCTGTTATATTCCCTTTCCCTATTTTTCCGGTTTACCATTATCATTAAAAGAAAAATCTCAATTTAGGTTTTCCCTAGGAAAGTAATAGGGGAAATCTTCCAATGGGGACACTAGTTTGGGTGACCTGGGGGCCCCCAAGGAATTCCTTAATTTGCAGGGATTGCCTCTCACTTCCTGTTTGGCTATGAAACAGGAAGTTAGAGGCAAGGGAAATCTCCACAATAGGACACAGATTCCAAAAAGAAAAAAATATGACGGGTTATAACCTTGCCTTACTGTATCCAAAATGAAAAATACAGTTTTGCCTATAGTTCTACTTTAACCACTTCCGGCCCACCGTCGTATATATACGGCGGCTCTTTGAAGAGGGATATCGTTGTTATGGCAGCAGCTAGCTACCATAACCCCGGCATCCTCTTCAGCGGGCGGTCTGCTTTCAGATAAAGTGGCCCGCCGCTCTCCGCCACTTACTGGAGCCGACGGCAGTGGCGGAGGCGATCGGGTCCGCTTCCCTGTTGGGTATGGAGCTGAGTAAGGGGAAGATGGCCGCCACCCATCTCCATACCATTGCAAAGGGGTAAGCAACGTCAAATCGTCACTTCCGCCCATAGCTCTTAAAGCAACATTTATTTTTATTTTTTTCAAATGACATTAAAAAAAAAAAAATTTATTGCATTTTAGTGTAAATATGAGATCTGAGGTCTTTTTGATCTCATATTTAAGGAGGTCCTGTCATGCTTTTTTCTATTACAAGGGATGTTTACATTGCTTGTAATAGGAATAAAAGTGACGCTTCTTTAAAAGAAAAATTAAAAAAATTCTTACTAATTTTACACTTTTTTTTTTTTTTTTATACACTTCTTTTAAAAAAAAAAAAAACGTGCAAAAAAGAAAGTGTAAAATTAATTTTTTTAAACACGCCCGTCCCACCAAGCTCGCCTGCAGAAGCGAACGCATACGTGAGTAGCGCCCACATAGGTATTGCCGCGATCGTTGGAGAAATAATTCTAGCCCTAGACTCAAAACATGCAACCTGTAGATTTTTTTTTTTTTTTTTTTTTTTTAAGGGTAAAAGTTTGTTGCCATTCCACGAGCGGGCGCAACTTTGAAGCGTGTAAGCAGGAATATGGATCTCTGTGTTCTTCCTGTCAGTCCCTCCCCCATACAATTAGAAATCGCACCCGGGGAACACACTTAATCTTTGATCGCCCCTGATGTTAACTTCTTCCCTGCCAGTGTCATTTATACAGTAACGGTGCTTTTTTATTTTTTTTATTTATCACTGCTCACTGTATTGGTGTCACTGGTCCCCAAAAAGTGTCACTTGGTGTCAGATTTGTCCGCCGTAATGTCACAGTATTGCTGATCGACACCATTACCCATTACACCATTACCAGTAAAAACAAAGTCCATAAATCTATCCCATAGTTTGTAGATGCTATAACTTTTGCGCAAACCAATCAATATATGCTTATTGGATTTTTTTTTTTTTTACCAAAAATATGTAGCAGAATAATATATATTGGCCTAAACTGATGTGTGTGTGTGTGTGTGTGTGTGTGTGTGTGTGTGTATATAAATTAATTGTCGGCCTTCCTTTGTTTATCGCGCAAAAAATTGAAATCACAGAGGTGATCAATTACTACCAAAATAAAGCTCTACTTGTGGGCAAAAAATACATTAACTTTTATAAAAAAAAATTGGGTAGAACATCGCGCAATTGTCAGTTAAAGTATCTCAAAAATGGCCTGGTCATTAAGGGGGTAAAACCTTCCGGGCTTGAAGGTGTTAATAAAACATCTTCTGAAAATGTGTAAATATGCTTCATCTCTGTTTTAATGAACAGGTTTTGTGTTGATAAAATGTATTGAGGTGGCTATTGCTGACTTATTTGTTAGAGAGCTAGAAGCATGCAAATCGGCTGTTTTGCTGTTATTTACTTGCTGCTTAACTTTACAGAGTACAAAAACAAATCTGTGTTTAAATTCTATGCCAATAAAAGGTATAGTATGGTTGCACCAATTTAGCATAAATGGTATTTTTACTTCCTTTTGCTGTTCATTTAAGTCTTGCTGCAGTTTATGCATCTGCCACATGATGTCACTATAACAGTGTTTTGTCGTGATTTTGACTTATTCGGAGCTAAATGTAAAGGTCATATTGGTACATTTAAATGAAATCGAGGTTAAAAGGTGCGCATTGAATCAAGAATAAAAAATGAAGTGACCAGCTGCAAAGATAAATGTTTAAAAGAGTCTTTGTTCAGAGTCATGTTTACACTTGCTGTAAGCAATGCAGACCAATTAATTAGTAAATGTTTGCCCATTATGTTCTTGTTGGATTTCCAGCAGCCATATCTTTGCTCTGAATAAATACATTTATAAATCGCAAATTTAATTTTTTAAACAAAATGAAGAGGCTGATCTACTGATCTCTTACCCAGATGTACTTGCATTGCTTCCAGTGCCTCAGAAAATTAATCTGTAATTATGCAAAGGAATTTTCCACATTAAATAAATGAGAACCCCTTTCTTTATCTCGCTGATTGTGTCCTAGAGGAGGTTTAATGATTGACCTTTTATGTGTCACCAGAAGGCTTGCCACCAACTTAAACGACTTTTAAAAATTGTCTGAAGCAACAGGTAGACATCCAGTGCTGTTATATCCAGGCAGTTTTGTGATCTCATGGTTTATTACTTCTCGTGATATTGAGCAGCAATACTGTAGAAAGTAAAACCTGACTGGTTAATAAACAGCTTTTTTTGGAAACCTAGCTAGAACTTGACCGTGGGAACATGATTTGATGGGCCCACTGTTTTGCCTCATGAATATGTAATATATTAGGATGCTTTATACAATGAATTGGAATTTTCGTTTCTTATTTTATTGTTGCCCTGGCATCCAGTTCAATCCATACATCTCAGTCTTGTGCTGGTCCTTTTGGATTTGTTTTACAGCATCTTCAGATTCTGGATACGATAGTTTATGGCACCTGGCAAAAAATCCATTAATTTGGCATTAGAATAACTGCCTGTATTTCATTAGGGCAAATTACATGGAGAACGAGAATCTGATTTCTGTGAATATTTTAATCACCATAAAGCAGAATTTTACCCATAACAACTTGATAAAATAGAATGTTCTTTAGCAAGGAACATACATTCCACATTCATAATTATTCTATCAAAATTAGTGTGTGCTGTAAATTGCCCGGAGCATTGCTCCTGTTTCTTCATGCTGGAGGCTGCCATTTTGCTGAAGCCGAGAGTGCCTGAGCAGAAGTAAATCATAAAGCGCAACTAAACCCATCTATTAACGGTTTAAAAAAAGTTATATTCCTGGAATGCCGAGATTGCTAACTCACATTTGTTTGTGTCCTTAAAGTGTAGCTTTAGTCAGAAAATTAAAGTGATTGTAAAGTCTCGTTTTTTATTTTTTTAAATGACAAACATGTTATACTTGCCTGCTCTGTGTAATGGATTTGCACAGAGCAGGCTGGTTCTTCCTCTTCTCAGGTCCCTCTTCAGCTCTCCTGGCCCCTCCCTCCTGACGAGTGCCCCCACAGCAAACAGCTTGCTATGGGGGCGCCCGAACTGAGCCACAGCTCCGTGTGTCCATTCAGACATGGAGCCCCGGCTAGGCCTTGCCCCTCTCTCTCTCTCTCTCTCTCTCTCTCTCTCTCTCTCTCTCTCTCTCTCTCTCTCTCTCTCTCTCTCCCCCCCCCCCCCCCTCATTGGCTCACTGACTTCAACAGCAGCGGAAGTCAATGACGCTCCGCTGTTGTCTCAGCCAATGAGAAAGAGAGTCCTGGGCAGCAGAGTCTCTCTCATGCAACATCGCTGGATAGAGATTGGCCCAGGTAAGTATTAGGGGGGCTGCTGCATACAGAAGGTTTTTTTCTTTCTCTTTTTTTTTTTTTTTTTTTTTTTTTATTTTATCTTGATGCATTAAGAAAAAAAAAAAAAACTTCTGCCTTTACAATCACTTTAGGTACTGCTAGATCACTTCAGGCTGGCCCCTTTTTGTAAAACGTTAGATTTTAAACCGCATAGGCACTTATTTGTAGCCATACACTGTCTCGCCCTGTTCTGCGCATGCTCAGTTTCTCTCCATTTTTAGGCACTGCCACGTTTGTAGAGGCCGATCTGCTGACAGCCAAGAAACCTTCCTATCCTTTACAGCCAAGGAAGCTGCTTCTTTCATCTGCAATGCCATGGTGCTGCACATGTGATCGGTTATGGCTTTTTGGTTTAGGACACAAGTAAATGTGACAGTTCACAATCCTGACATTCCAGGAATGTAACGGTTTAATGAAACCATTTAAATCGTTGGGTTTAGTTCCGCTTTATGATTTACTGCTGTTCTGGGGCTTTGGGCGTCAACAAAATGGCAGCCTCCAGCAAGAAGAACCCGGAATAATGCTGAAGGCAATTTACAGCACACACATTTAAAGTTCCCCTTTAACCAAACTGTCAAACTATCAAATGACTGGTGTCATAACTGATCGCATGTTGAGCACCGTGGCAGTTGCGGATCAAACAAAAAACGCTTCCTTTGCTGTAAAGGATAGGAGGAGTTCATTCCGCTTTAAGGCTGTCAGCAGATCGGCCTCTAGAAATTCAGTAATGCCTAAAAATTTAGAGCAGCTGAGCATGTGCAGAACAGGGTGAGACGGTGTATGACTGGATTTTTTTTTTTTTTTTTTTCTTTTTTAAAGATGTGTCACAGGTACAATAAAAATGAAATTTCTCAGAACAAGCAATCCATGCAAAACTTTCGAGGTACAACCATAACTCTGTACTATATTATGAAATATCAAAACAAATATTAAAGGCAATAAGAAATACAAAACATTCTTATCTTCATGTAGAAAACCCCTCAGGCAGGTCATACCAAAGGCGAGCCCGTCCGAGGGGGATATGGAAAACCATCACATCATAGAGGGAAGTCTAAAATGGGGTAGAGAACGCTATCCTGTACACACCATATTTTCATTTACTTATTTGAAAAGAATTAGAAAAGAAACAGAAGAAAGAGTGAAGAAGAGGTAGGAAAAGGAAAAAAGAGGAGGGGTTGCCTCCCAGAAGGCATCAGCAGCGTCAGTCAGGCAGCAGAATCCTCCGATTAAAGGATCTTAATTAGGTATTATGGAGAAATTCATCCGAGAAGCGGAAGAGGTCCCAATGTATCCACCTGGACTTGTGTTCCTCAGACTTATCCTGCAATGCCGCTGTCAGATCTTCCATCTGCCCTATGTCCTTCACTCTCGCGAACCACTGGGCTACCGTTGGGGCAATTTCTTTATCGTACACCACGGGACACAGAGCTAGTCATTACATAATGGGTTAAGGGTCACCAGCGGTGATTGGACACTGGCACAACCAATGGAAGACAGTTCCCCTCCATATAACCCCTCCCATCAGGGAAGTACCTCAGTTTTTTCGCCAGTGTCGAAAGGTGTTGGACGCGTTAGGAGGTGCTAAAGGAAAGCTCTACCAAAGAGACCCTCTGGGGGTAAAAGAGCTATGCTTTCGGATCCATCCAAGACGCCTACAAATGAGCTGAATCTGGATGGGATCCTGGCCTCATCCATGAGGCGTCGCCTGTAATGTCTCTCTTCGGAGGACTGGGCTCTAAGATCCAGCACTTTCGCTATTTCGCTATAAAGTCCTGGTAAGAGTCTTGTACAAGGCCCAGGGGAGAGGTATCCTTTAAATAGGAACCCATATCCCTGAAGGTTGGCACACATAGCCCACCGTGAAGGGTGAAGTTTGGTATCTGTCTGAAAACTTTCAGCAGAAAAACCTGCGGCGTGGATAAGGTGAGATTAGAAGGTCCATAACTAGGTTGGGACCTTTTTCAAAAAGTGGATGTCTTCTTTTTTTTCCACCACTGGGGGGAGTAAAGAGCTGAATATACTCACCTCACTCTGTTCAGTGTCGGCTTCGGCGAAGTACACTGCTCGTCACCTCCGCTGCTGAGCTTGCTTGAGCACCCCGCTCCTCCTTCCGGTGGCCGATACAGACACCTGCAGATGCAGGTAAGTGGGGACAGGGGCTGATGAGAGTCCTCTCTCACTATGGCCACCACCATAGCGCTAAAGGCCGCGCGCGGGAGCGCGCTTTATCGGAGGGGGGGGCCGAAGGCGTGCGCGGGCACGTGGCGCGCGCAGGCACAGAAACGGCGCTAAATTTAAAAGACTGTCAGTGTAAAAAGCACTGCAGCAGCAAGCAAGCTCGTTAGTTCTCTTGTTCCTGGCAGAGAAACACAGCAGCTATACAGGGACGTAAGACTCCATGTGGTTGGATTGGGTACTTCCTAGAAGACATCCATGTTATGCATAGTTATGTGTTTAAAAGTTGCATACTTAATGTATTTGCTAAACTGAACACGGTAGTATATGCATTTAGGTACCTTGTATTTTGTCTAAACAGTAAGCCTTCCAGGGGAAGTAATGCGGACAAAAAGAGATAAAAGAGCACCGCCGCCTGAGACAGGAGGCTCTAGCTGTGCTGACTCGGTACCTTCCTCTCCTGTGTTGCCAAAAGCACCTGTACAGGATGAGCCATTACCTCTGTCAGGTATGGCGGCTTCCCCAGTGAAGCCTGGGCCTGCATATGTCACTGAGGACACTTTATCAGCTGCCCTAAATAATCTGGAGGAGAAAATTGCTACTTTAATCGCTAAATCCTCTAAAAAGGACAATAAGCGAAGCAGATCTCCTCCAGTATTGGACCTCCCTTCAGAAGTACCTGAGGAGGAGGAGGATGAGGAGGAGGCTACATCAGCAGAGGATGAGGAGTCAGACGGATCAGGGATATCGGATGAGCCTTTTTCGGTATCCCAGATTTTAAAGTCACAGGTGCAATGCTATGCAGGAGCCGTGCGAGCTGCATTTAGGTTACCCTCTTTGGAGGTAACAGAATCACCTGTCTCCTCCCTAGGATCATTAAGATCCCTGCAAGGTGCATGCTCCTTCCCGGTTCATCCGTTACTAGAGGATCTATTGTACGCAGACTGGCAACATCCAGATAAGCGTTTTTCACCTCCAAAAAAGTTTAACATTCTTTATCCTATGGAGGAAAATTTTTTAAAGAAATGGAGCCTGCCTACGGTAGATGCGGCTATTTCTTGTGTAAATAAAAACCTGACATGTCCAGTGGATAATGTACAAGTGTTTAAAGATCCTTCTGAGAAGAAGTTGGAATCCTTACTGAAATCCTCCTTCCTTTTGGCCGGCTCAATTATCCAACCTGCAGTAGCAGCAGTCGGTATGTGTCAGGTCGTCAGCCAACAGGTAAAGCAGGGGCTGAAGGAGCTGCCTTCAGAGCAGGCTAAAAATTGGGAGAATTTGCCTAAAGCCTTATGCTTCACAGTGGATGCCATGAGAGATTCTATCATACAGGCATCACGCCTTACACTCCAGCTGGTACAGATGTGCAGAGTACTTTGGCTTAAGCATTGGTCAGCGGAAGCCCCATGCAAAAAGTTGTTGGCAAGTTTCCCGTTCCATGGCGAACGCCTTTTTGGGGAAGATTTAGAAAGATATATCCAAAAGATATCAAGTGGTAAAACGACACTTTTACCTGAGAGAAAGAAAAACAAGAGACCTTGTTTTAAACACACTCTCTCCCCTGCTCCCGGGAAATCTGACTCCAGCCAGTGGCGACGGCCTTTTCAGCCGCCCAAAAAAGCCAAAGAACAGGCTCAGAAGAACAAGAAGCCGTGGGGTTCAAGAGCTAATAAGCAAGCCCCCAAAACCTCTCATTGAAGGGGCGCCCCCGCTCGGCCGAGTGGGGGGAAGGCTTCGTCAGTTCTCAGCGACTTGGCGGACAGAAACCCAGGACAAATGGGTGGTATCCACAATATCCTCAGGGTACAGACTGGAATTTCGAGAGATCCCATCTTCTCAATTCCGAAGTTCAAGACTCTCCAAGGATCCACAAAAAAGAGGATCCTTCTTCAAAGGTTTGAATCACTTAATAGCTCAAGGTGTGGTTACAGAGGTACCCCAAAAGGAGCGAGGTTCAGGTTTTTACTCAAACCTCTTTGTGATTCCAAAACCGAACGGAGAAGTCAGACCCATCCTGGATCTAAAATCTCTAAACCGGTTTCTGAATGTTCGCCATTTTCGAATGGAAACGATTCGATCCGTGGTCGCTACTTTAAAAGGCGGAGAATTCATTGCGTCCATAGATATCAAAGACGCATATCTACACATACCAATCCTCCCCGCTCACCAAAGATTCCTAAGGTTTGCGGTAGAAGATCGCCACTTTCAATTTGTGGCCCTGCCATTTGGTGTAGCCACCGCGCCCAGAGTATTCACAAAGGTGCTAGCTCCTCTGTTAGCAAACCTAAGAACACGGGGCATTGCGGTAACAGCCTATCTAGACGATCTACTATTAATAGATCAGTCAAAGGAGGGATTGGATCACGCTGTAGACACTACAGTAGGATACCTGGAGCATTTAGGATGGATTATAAACTTACAAAAATCCTCTCTCCAGGCCCAAAGAAGGATAGTGTACCTGGGCATGATCATAGATACAGCCCAAAACAGGGTATACCTGCCAGAGCCAAAGATACAGTCTCTGAAAGACCTGATCCACAAGGTCAAAGCAAACAAGAGGCCGTCTATTCGCCTTTGCATGAGACTATTGGGAAAGATGGTAGCCTCCTTCGAGGCGGTCCCTTACGCCCAGTTTCATTCGAGACTACTTCAAGGCAATATTTTAGCCTCCTGGAACAGAAAGAGCCAAGCTCTGGATATACCCATGTGCCTGTCCTCACAAGTACGCCACAGCTTCAATTGGTGGCTAGAAGCCAGGAATTTACGGAAGGGAAAGTCCTTCCTCCCAGTGGCCTGGAAGGTGGTATCTACGGATGCCAGCCTATCGGGCTGGGGTGCAGTATTCGAGGAGGCTTCTACCCAGGGAACCTGGGCCAAGACTCAGGGGATCCTGCCCATCAATGTGCTAGAGATCCGGGCGGTATATCTAGCCCTCAAAACCTGGACATACAGGTTACAGGGCTACCCAGTTCGGGTTCAATCCGACAATGCTACGGCAGTAGCTTACATCAATCGCCAAGGAGGCACCCACAGTCGGGCAGCCCAAAGAGAGGTGAACCGGATCTTGGCATGGGCAGAAGAGCATGTACCTTGCATCTCTGCAATCTTCATTCCAGGGATAGAAAACTGGCAAGCAGACTACCTGAGTCGTCAGCAGCTGCTACCAGGAGAGTGGTCTCTTCACCCAGAGATCTTTCAGGCCATATGTCTGAGATGGGGAAACCCAGATGTAGACCTGCTAGCTTCCAGGTTCAACAAGAAATTGGACAACTTTGTGTCCAGAACGAGAGATCCTCTAGCCTACGGGACAGACGCTCTAATAACTCCATGGAATCGGTTCTCACTGATCTATGCATTCCCTCCGATCCCTCTTCTACAAAGACTGCTTCGCAGGATCAAGGAGGAGGGAATACCAGTAATCCTAGTGGCCCCAAACTGGCCCAGGAGGCCTTGGTATGCCGAGATCGTAAAAATGGCGATAGGAAGGCCCTGGAAGCTTCCACTTCGACACGACCTGTTGTCACAGGGTCCAGTATTCCACCCTTCCTTACAAAGGCTAAATTTGACGGCCTGGCTGCTGAGACCCACATTTTGAAAAAGAGAGGGGTCTCTGGCCTGGCTCTTTCTACGCTCATTAATGCTAGAAAGCCAGCCTCCAGACTCATCTATCATAGAGTCTGGAAAGCATACGTTTCCTGGTGTGAATCCAGAAGTTGGAATCCTCTGAAATATGAAATAAGTAGGATTCTTGCTTTTTGCCAGTTAGGAGTGGATATGAAATTAGCCCTTAGCACCATCAAAGGGCAAATATCGGCTCTATCAGTCTTCTTTCAGAGACCATTGGCATCTCACTCCCTAGTTCGGACATTCATTCAGGGGGTACTGAGGATAAATCCTCCAGTCAGGTCTCCCTTGTGTCCATGGGATTTGAATTTGGTATTGTCAGTGTTGCAAAAGCAACCTTTTGAACCTATTCGCCATATTCCTTTAATTATATTAAGTAGGAAATTGGCCTTTCTGATTGCTATAGCTTCTGCTAGGAGAGTATCAGAGCTAGCAGCTCTTTCTTGTAAAGAGCCTTATCTAATTTGTCACCAGAACAAGATCGTACTACGACCCCATCCGGCTTTTCTGCCTAAGGTGGTGTCGGCTTTTCACTTGAATCAAGACATTGTTCTGCCTTCCTTTTTTCCAAACCCGCGGACGGCGGGGGAAAAATTATTACACTCTCTAGATCTAGTGAGAGCGGTAAGGGTGTATCTGCAAGCAACCGCTCAGATACGTAAAACAGATGTTTTGTTTATTTTACCAGATGGTCCCAAGAAGGGCCAAGCGGTATCAAAATCCACCATTTCCAGGTGGATTAGACAAGTAATTGTTCAAGCTTATGGTTTAAAGAACAGGACTCCTCCTTTTCCTGTTAAGGCGCACTCTACCAGGGCGATAAGTGCTTCATGGGCAGTGCACCACCAGGCTTCGATGGCTCAGATCTGTAAGGCTGCAACTTGGTCCTCAGTCCATACATTTTCCAAATTCTATCAAATAGATGTGAAAGGACATGAGGATTCCGCCTTCGGGCGAAGTGTGCTGCAGGCAGCAGTATAGGGCTTCTGGTCCGCAAGCGGCCGGTTTGATCTGTGTCTCCCCCCCTTCATATGAGCATTGCTCTGGGACGTCCCATTATGTAATGACTAGCTCTGTGTCCCGTGGTGTACGATAAAGAAAATAGGATTTTTATAACAGCTTACCTGTAAAATCCTTTTCTTGGAGTACACCACGGGACACAGAGGTCCCACCCTTCTTATGGGAACCTTACTGCTTTGCTACAAAACTGAGGTACTTCCCTGATGGGAGGGGTTATATGGAGGGGAACTGTCTTCCATTGGTTGTGCCAGTGTCCAATCACCGCTGGTGACCCTTAACCCATTATGTAATGACTAGCTCTGTGTCCCGTGGTGTACTCCAAGAAAAGGATTTTACAGGTAAGCTGTTATAAAAATCCTATTATGTTGTTTCCACAATATTACTGGATTTTAAACAGTATAGATACTGTAATGTTTTACAGAGCTATATCTGCCAGAGGTGCAAGCCTGGGGTGATCTAGCATAACTTAATTTTCTGACTAAAGTTACCTTTGTCATATTTTCTTTGTAGTGTAATACAGGCAAATGTGTTTTTCATATTCTAACTACCAGTACATGCACTTTTACTGAGCACAGGACCTTCTAGCTCGTAACTTTTTAAGTGCTATGAATTCAGCAAACAACCTTATTGAGGTTCCAGCATTTTTCCCCCTAGTCCACTAAAGTGGTTTTGTTTTCTCAATCCTCAGTGAAGAGAATCCCATCATTTCATGTCTTTCTGACTCCCTGTCACCAGTGAGTGGGCTCCCTGTCACCAGTGACTGGGAATCTCACTAATAGGGACCCTGAGAGCAGTAACATCCTGACTCTTGCTTGTCTCCATTATATTCGGATAACGTTTTGGCTGGAGCAGAGCTTTAATTGTAGAATCGGGTCATCCTAACCTTTTTTTGTTTCCTACTGTTAGGTGCCAGATTCGTCACTTGGAAGACCCGGCGTCATTGTACAGTGAGTTAATGGAACTCATTGTCAAACTTGCTAATCATGGCTTGATCCACGGAGACTTTAATGAGTTTAATATCATGTTGGATGATGAGGACCATGTCACCTTGATTGATTTCCCACAAATGGTGTCTACATCTCATCAAAATGGGGAATGGTGCGTATTATCCTGTTAGAGTGACAGAGTAGCGATATCAGAGGCTGTTTCCTTTTAAGTGTACACTGACAAGAAATGTCCTTGCCTTAATGAAATGCAGCATTTTACGTAATGCTTGAACTAGCGACCATTTACTTCTACATTATTCATGACAACATCAGCTACTCACTAATGGTGTAATTTTTCTTTGTCTAGTAGAATCTTGGTGAAAACATAGATTTAGCAGCACTGCCAAGAATATGCTCAAGTGATTCATCAGCTCATATTTGAGCTGCAATATAATTTAAATTTTTTTGTTTCAATGATTATCGCTGAGAAGAGACCAATATTAGTTGTAGATGAGAAGAAAATTGGAGTTGTCTGGAACACATGTTTTATTTTCTTCCTGTTTCTTAGGTATTTTGACAGAGATGTGAAATGTATTCGAGATTTCTTCCTAAAGCGCTTCAATTATGAAAGTGAACTTTTCCCAACATTCCGGGATATTCAGTAAGTACAAGCTTTCTCCTATAATTACTTTGGAAATGCTCAATGTACTGTTATAAGTATATGTAGCCCTTATAGCAAATTTTCTAGCTACTTTGAGTATCCAAAGAATATTCCAATTTGGAAAAAGGTCATGTATCTTTTTCTCATTCTATGTTCTTAATTGGTGTCTCAAAGGCAAGCATGTAACTCTCCACTAATATGGCCCATGTGATCTTGGTGGAAGGAAGAAGGAAAATGTTATCCATATGTAGCCAAGTCCTCGTAGGGGTTGCTGAATGTATTGGTTCACCTGTCACCCTGCCCAGCCAGACATCCATCTCTCCATCACTCAGACATAGAACAGTCCATAAGCTTTGCTTTTGTTTTTTGAGGGAATTTAACTTGGCTGGGAAATGGGGCATTATAAGATGCCCCAGAATATTCAGTGCAAACTTGCTTAGGGGACTGTACACTCCAGTCTTATCCTTTACTCCTCCAGCACTTCACTTGCTGCACACGGTTACTCCTCCAGCACTTTCCTTGCTGCAGACTGTCACTCCTTCAGACTAGCTAGCGCTGCATGGTTGGGCCTGACACTACTTCAGCCAGGCCTCAGTGAACTGATTTTTGCAGGCAGGGACCTCTGGCCCCTGTGGTGTAGAATAGTTCAGGTGCTGCTAGCTGTCCTCTATTCTGCTACCACTCCCAGATAGCTCTCTTCCGGCCCTTCCAACCAGCCTGGCTGCAAAGACCTCTTTCCACTGCCCTTTCCGCAGTCCTCTCATCTGGTTCTGCACCCATCTCAAACTGCAATCTCCCAGTTCTATCAGGCGTGCCTCCCCAGTCCTCCTGACTGAGCTCACTCACCAGCCACCCTGGCTGTGACCAGTTGTCCTCCATGGAGACTCTTGAGGCCCGTACACACGGTCGGACTTTTTGCCAACAAACTTCAAAATGAGCAAGTTTTCCAAAAAATCCAACCGTGTGTATGCTCCATCGGACAAACTTTTTCGGTTTTCATCGGACAAAAGTTCGCTCTGCAAACGGACAAACTTTTCGGCAACAAAGGTCCAATGGTGCAAAGTCCGACCGTGTGTACAGAAATCCATCGGACTTTTGTCCGAAGTACAAATACGCATGCCCAGAACCAATGTTAAAATCAACCAACAATAGCAGAAGTTGACCAAAGGGTGGCAGTAAAGAGCAGAAAAACCACGTGATGTCAGGAAAGTTTGCAGAAAAGTCCTGCCGTGTGTATGCTATGGGTGTGCCAGGCCAACTCCCTTCGGACAAAAATCCACGGAAAAGTTTGTTTGAAGTCCGACCGTGTGTACGAGGCTTTAGAAGTGTACACTCACTCTCTCACTCACACAACCCCCCCCCCCCCTTCCCCCAAGACGGGGGAGCTCCCCGTGGGCCCCGACAGCCTCCACACTTTCTCACTCTAGCTCTTCCACCCGACAGCTCCTCCCACAGCTGGGCTGACCCCAGGTATGTAAGGATGCCTGCCCCCTGCCAATTCAAGTTGGGGATTGGTCAAGGCTCCTCAAGATACCCCAGTCAGCTCCACCTCTCCTCCCCTCCTTCCAGCACTTTCTAGAAGGAAGAGGCAGGTGACAGTGATACTACCTGTGAGTCACCCAGCCCTGCCCTGAGCCACTCCCAGCCCAGAATGCAAACAAACAGGCCTAGCCACCAGCTAGGCCTGCCTAAATTAATGTAACCACATTTTGAGTTATTGGCATTAGAGTAATTTACACTGCTCTTATTTAGATCCATCACAATCCTAGATATTTAGTTGGCCCCTTCAGGATTGTAAACCTCATAGTCTCTCCAAAAGTTGTAGCTGTTAAGTTATTTGGCCTTTACTTTCATTTATTTGCTTTTTAGGAAAGAATGCTCTCTTGATGTGGAGATTTCAGCTAGTGGCTATACAAAAGAAATGCAGGAGGATGATGATCTCTTGCAGCCAGAGGGCCCAGATTGTGAGCCGCAAGATGCAGACAGTACTGGACCACCAACTGAAGATTTTCAATTAGAACCTGATCTCGGTAACAATAATGACAAGAGCTTATCTGAAGCCATGCATGGCACGTCCCTGAGTGATTCCGCACCCGCTTCTATACCAGAATACAGAAATGACAAAAGTATAGACTTGTCAGACTTTCATAGTGCTTTGGCAGAACTAGAAGGTCAGATTGGGGATGGCAAACACAAGTCTATTACAGAAAACCCTGTAACTGCCGATGATGATGATGAAGACAGACTTAAAAAGGGAAGTTCGGATGATGTTGAAAGTCAAGATGGTGATGAGCAAGATGAACATGGAGATGAATGTCCGGATCTTGTAGCTCTTTCTGGGACAAATAAAGAATACAGACCCTTCAGGTAATTGACTGAGGCCTTGTGATGATGAAAGATTGTATAGCCAGTTTATAATATTAGAAGGACCTCTCTGTACACTTCCATAGAGCCACACAAGCTTTCATTGCTGCCCCTCAACTATCCCACTATAAGTGCTACTTTGCAGATAATTGCAGTTGCCTAGAACAAGGACAGATCCTTATATATGCAACCTCTGTAAAGCATGCATTCAATATGACTTGATTTACATGATTGCTTTTTATGTCTGTTTGGTGTAGGCCTGATGCACATGGGAATAAAAAATGCTGAGTCTTTTACTGATCTGGAATGATATGCATTGTTGTCTATAGGACATTGCACACAACTGAGTAAAGATCAGTAATGCAGAGTACAGAGCAGTAAAACAAAAATAGAAAATTTTATGTTTGAGTGCAGTCATTTACACGTTTAATGTATAAGTGAGTATATTACAATACTGGCAATGAAGAAGAATTTTACTAGTCTATACGCTTGCACACCTTTACTCAACATTACTTGCGTCTTTACACAGTTTTTGGCCCCTTGCACACGGACGTCACAAATTCCTGAGTAAACATCAGAAAATTATGGTGCCCATGTGCAAGCGGCCTTAATGTAAATTTTAGATTTTACATTTGCTCTTCCAAAATCTCACAATTTAAAATATATACAAGTTTTTAGATTGGCCATTAGAGGGTTATCCATAATTCACTACAATTACCCATCCTTCTTTATAAACAACTGTTGTGATTAAAATCATGGCCACATAGAGCGCATTATTTTCAGTGAATCAGATTTGAGGAGGTATGAGCCGAAAAGTACAACCACAAAGTGCCGGCTGTGTGTGTGTGTGTGTGTGTGTGTGTGTGTGTGTGTGTGTGTATATCTATACAGTGGAACCTTGGATTACAAGCATAATCCGTTCCAGGAGAATGCTTGTAATCCAAAGCACTTGCATATCAAAGCGAGTTTCTCCATAGAAGTCAATGGAAACAAAGATAATTTGTTCCATATTGACTTCTATTGCATGCAATACCGCATGTGGCCAGAGGTGGGGGCGCCAGAGAGACTCGGAAACCCTCGGAAAGGCTTGGGAACGGAGTGTTTCCGAGTATTTCTGAACGGCTCCGAGTGTCACTGGCGCACCTGCACCTCTGGCCAAATGCGGTACTGCACACCGCAGAGGCTTGAATCCTGCTCGTTTTGCGAGACAACACTCGCAAACCGAGTCAGCCCCCTGCTCTCTCCTCATTGGCTCACTGGCTGTAATTGACAGCAGTGGGAGCCAATGGCACCCGCTGCTGTCTTAGCCAATGAAGAGAGGGAGTCCTGGGACAGTTGAGGCTCTCGTTCACATTGCTGGATCGAGATGGGGCTAAGGTGAATAATAGGGGGGGTGGGGGGGCAGTTTTTTGTGTTGATTTTTTACCTTCATACATAGAACCTTCAGCCTTTACAACCACTTTAAGCAGGCAAGGTTAACCATAGTGGAGGTGTGCTGTTTCTCAGTCCTGATATGATTTTTTTTTTTTGTTTTTTTTTTTTTACCAAAAATCATTCAGGCTTGAAAAACATTTTAATTACTGCCTCTTTGTCAAAGCTGATTCTTGCATGTCTTGCCAGAGAAAATAGTCAAATATGAAAAACCATGGAAACATAAGAGAACTGGTGTCACGTATGAGTTTAGATTTATTAAACCCTCTCCATACATATACCTATAATTACAGATGTTTTTTCTTTGTTTTATTAGAGATGAAGACAGTTTGCAGCACATCAATGCACACAGAACCAGGACTACAAGTTTAACATCAGTGGGTACGACCGGGAGCTGTTCTACTATCCCACCAGTAAGTTTACACAATCAGCTACTCTTCTGTCTTAGTTCATTTTGTTATATACAAAGTCTCGCTTTACAAGGAGTAGTTATTCAGAGCAATCATCTCTCCGTTATTATGCATCCCTCTGATGGTGAAATGATTTGCTTGCTCTGGGATACTGTAATTTGTACATCATAATTGTTTGTATATGGCCTTGTTGAATAAACCTGACAGTCCACATTTAACTGCAATTGCAGCTTGCCCAGCCCCCTTCTTTCTGCTTGAAAATCTAAATCCATTAGCTAGTTCACAAACAAAAATAACTTGAAGTCCTTAATCAAAATGGATGAGTTCATAGCATATTCATTTCTTGCCTCTGAATTTATGTTTTTAATGAGAACACTCCCTACTTTGCGAATATTCCCCCAAATCAAGTCTACACTGAATGGATCCAGCAGTTGTCCGTGAAACACAAATCATATTAATTGCAAAGCAGTTTTATGAGTCTCTTCTGGCTCTGGAAGGGGAAAGAATTTTTTTTCTGTATTCAGATACAGAATAATATATACCAAAAGTAGTCTCAAATATATCATGAGTGTACTGCATGTAAGCAGACCCAACACACAGTAAATAAAAATGAATCCATTTACTGTTATGCTGCAGCTGTACAACAATAAAATGTGTAAGAAAAAAAGTTCTTCAATCTTGAGCAAGCATGAGATACAGTTGCTAGGCCTGATTTAGTCTGCGTGCACCTGCGTGAAGCTGCTCGCTGGAGTCGTGTAAACACCAAATTCTCTGGAACACATGGGTTCAAGTATTTTAGGTGGGTGCAGAAGTCCACAAAGTGTCAGTATTGACAACTGCATTCACCCCTAATAACAGACGTCTCCAGGGAGCATCTGTGGATATCGCACACTAAAACTTTCCAATGCATATAGGAGAAGTCAACTCTGCTCAAGTCCTTCCATGCAGTTCCACCACTTATTTGAATGGACATCAACCGCAGCAGGAGGTATTGGAGATTGCAGTGCATTTGTGGAAGTAGGTAGATCGAAAAGGGAATAAACCACTGGTGATCAGGATACCATTTCCAAATTTGTAATTACTACTTCACCTATTTTTTACTTCACTCACGTTTTGCAAGGAGAGCATCGATGAGCATAAGGTCTAAGCTGATAGCTATGGGATGGAGCTTTTGGTTTTATAAGCAGTGTTTGCTACAGTTTTTAGGTGCACGAACATGAGGTTAAATTAAATACCAAAGTGTGTACAGATGCTTGCAGTTACCGTAGAGATGGTGGTTACCCTATATAATAATGCAAAGACATTAGTTTTGTAACCACATCCCTTGGTTACCCTAAGGTCTTATTCACATGACGGCAAAGGGGCAAAACAAAACAGGCCGCAGATCTGCATTTTTACTGACCTCTCATCTAAAATGATTTATTATTATTATACAGGATTTATATAGCGCCAACAACTTGCGCAGCGCTTTACAACATCGGGGAAGACATTACAATACAATACAGGAGGAATCAGAGGGCCCTGCCCATTAGAGCTTACAATCTAGAAGAGAGGGTCAAGTGGAACAAAGGGTAGTAGCTGTGGAGGGATGATCAGATGGACAAGATGAAAAAACAGTTGTTAGGTGTGGGTAGAATAGGCTTCTCTGAAGAGAATGGTTTTCAGGGATTGTCTAAAAGCTAATAGAGTAGGAGATAAGCGGACAGATTGGGGTAAGGCGTTCCATAGGCTTGGAGAGGCTCTGGAAAAGTCCTGGAGGCGAGCGTGGGAGGAGGTGATGAGGGAGCTAGAGAGCAGGAGGTCTTGCGAAGAACAAAGAATGATTTTGAGTCTAGGTCAGTGATGTAGCTGGGGGCAGAGTTGTGGATGGCTTTGTAGGTAGTCGTTAGTATTTTGAATTTAATTAGTTGGGTGAGCGGAAGCCAGTGGAGGGATTGACAGAGATGAGTAGCAGACACAGAGCGGTTGGTAAGGTGGATGAGTCTGGCAGCAGCATTCATGATGGATTGAAGGGGGGATAGAGTATGCAGAGGTAAGCCAATGAGGAGGGAGTTGCAGTAATCAAGGCGAGAGATGACTAGGGAGTGAATTAAGAGCTTTGTGGTGTCATTGGTTAGAAAGGGGCGTATTTTGGAGATGTTGCGGAGGTTGAGGCGGCAAGATTTGGACAGTGATTGGATGTGGGGCTTAAAGGAGAGTTCAGAGTCCAGGACTACACCTAGAACCTTGGCATGCGGGGATGGGCTGATAGTTGTGCCATCGATTTTGACAGAGAGGGGACACGTGGGGGAGGAAAAATTATAAGTTCGGTTTTGGATAAATTAAGTTTGAGGAAGTGGTGTGACATCCAGACTGATGTATCTGATGGTAAATTAGTGATACGTGAGGAGAATGATGGAGTGAGTTGAGGGGTAGGGAAATAGATTTGAGTGTCGTCAGCGTAGAGATGGTAATGGAAGCCGTGGGAGGCTATCAGCTGACCCAGGGTGGAAGTATAGATTGAAAAAAGGAGGGGTCCAAGAACAGAACCTTGGAGGACTGCAACAGAAAAAGGAAGAGGAGAGGAGGAAGTAGAATTGTAAGTAACGCTAAAAGTGCGGTTGGATAAGTAGGTAGAGAACCAGCGAAGAGTACAGTTACGGAGACCAAAGGCATGGAGTTTTTTGAGGAGGGAGGGGGTGGTCAACTATATCAAAGGCAGCAGAGAGGTCCAGGAGTACGAGTACAGAATAGTGTCCCTTAGTTTTGGCCTTTAGTAGAACGTTTGTTTTAGGAGAGCAGTTTCTGTGGAGTGTTGAGGGCGAAATCCAGACTGAAGGGGATCAAGAAGGCCATTATCGGCAAGGTGGACGCTCAGTCGGTTGTAGACTAGATGCTCAAGGAGTTTGGATAAAAAAAGGAGCAAGGAGATGGGGCGTAGGTTGTTAAGATTGGATGGGTCCAGAGATGGCTTTTTAAGTATGGGGCTGACAAGTGCATGTTTTAGAGAGTTAGGGAAGATGCTAGAAGAGAGGGAGAGAGTAAAGATGTGGGTTAGAGAGTGTAGAATAGAGCCAGAGGGTGGACGTAGCATTTGCGAGCAACAGGATCCAGAGGGCAGGTGGTAAGATGGACTTTGGCAAGTAATTTAGCAACCTCGTCAATAGTGGTGGAGTTGAAAGAGGGGAGCAATGATTGTACCTGTGAACATAAGGTGTGGAGGGTATCTGAACAGTAGAGATCTCCTCGTGAATTGTATCAATCTTCTGTTTGAAGCGATTGGCGATCTCCTGGGCGGTGAGTGAGTTAGTGGGTGGAGGCAGTGGAGGACGAAGTAGAGAGTTGAAGGTAGAGAAGAGTTGACGGGGACAGGATGATACGTTTTTAATGAGTGATGAAATAGGTCTGCTTGGCAGTGAGGAGGCTGGAATTGTATTTTTGGAGGGCAGATTTATACTGGCTGAAATCTGTCTGGGACTTCGTCTTGCGCCACGGCTGTGTTTTTTCAGACTTCTAGTATCTGTTTGCCAGGGTTGAAGGGGACGGGGCCTGATTCTGTGTGTAGTGAGGCTAGAAGTGAAGTGTTTAAGTCAGAAGTGGCTAGGTCGGTGCAGGACAGTGGTGCGATTTTTGTCATAGAGGTGGTCAGTCATAGAGAAGAGAAGGGTTGAGGTGGGTAAGGTTTCTACGGGTAACCATTAGGCCAGGGATATGCAATTAGCGGACCTCCAGCTGTTGCCAAACTACAAGTCCCAGGAGGCATAGCGAGACTGACAGCAGCAAGCATGACACCCAGAGGCATGATGGGACTTGTAGTTTTGCAACAGCTGGAGGTCCGCTAATTGCATATCCATGCATTAGGCGTTTGGAGGACGAGAGGGAGAGGGAGGGAGGGAGAGAAAAAATAAGGTAGTGATCAGAGAGAGGGTAAGGATAGTTGGAGAGGTTGCATGGAGTGTATGGGTGGGAAAAGACGAGGTCAAGGGTATTGCCTTCAGAGTGAGTAGGAGCATGTATCCATTGCTTCAGGTCAAAGGAGGAGGTTAGACTGAGAATTTTGGAAGTTGCACTAATGTTGGTATTAGTACGGATGTTAAAGTCCCCGAGGATGATTGTGGGGATTTCAGAAGAGAGAAAGTAGGGTAGCCAGGCAGAGAAGTCATCAAGAAAGGATGATGCTGGTCCAGGGGGCCGGTAGATCACAGCTATCCTAAAAAACTGTGGAGAATAGACGAATACAGTGTGCCTCAAATGAGGAGAGTGACAGAGAGGGCGGTAGGTGGTGTACTTGAAAGGTGCTATGTGGGGCTAAAAGGATTCAAACACCCCCTCCTTTGCGTCCATTGGGTCTGGGGGAGAGAGTCCACAGAAGACCACCGTGGAAAAGAGCAGCAGAAGACGCAGTGTCAGATTCGTTAAGCCAGGTTTCGGTAATGGCGTGTAGATTAAATGAGTTAGCGATAAAGAGATCATGGAGGGAGGCGAGTTTGTTAGACAGAGCGGGCGTTCCAAAGGGCGCAGGAGCAAGGGAGTCTGGTCTTGAGAAGAGGGGAAATGGGAACTAGATTGTGTGCATTGCGGCTGCAGCCAGAGGGTGTAGGGTAATGGGTGCGATGAATATTATTATTATTTTTTTTGTTTTGTTTAATCAGACAAGTTCTTAAAATGTATGTCAATACAAAATGACTTTTGTAAGATTTAGGTAGAATGGTAAAAGCTTGAAATGTTTGTTGCTGCATGTCACAATCTGTAAGATTTCTCTGCATTTTCTGTCCCCAGGGACACAACAGGGAGTAAGCCGATATCTCCCCAAAATGAGGGCAAATCTTACTTTTGACAGTCTTCACCAGAACAATCTGCCTCTCTGTTTGGATTCCCCCTCATTTATCAGGACAAGTAGTGAGTGTAAATCTCCCCAACAGGGGCACAAATGAGAATAAAAATTCTCTCCACTCTGTAAAAAGAAAAAGTTCTGATTAGAGTTCTACTTTACATAAGCCATCATGATACTGCCCTTTAGCCAATAATGGGAAATTACCCACGTGTACTGAATAGTGTGTGCATGCTGGATAATTGTGGTTTTGTACAACAATCTGATCATTCACTTTCAGTTGCTTCTCTCTGCATTTAAAGTAATATTAAAGCTTAGCTTGTTATTTAAAAAAACAAACATGTTATACTTACCTGCTCTGTGCAGTGTTTTTGCACAGAGCAGCCCAGATCCTCTTCTTATCAGGTCCCCTGCCAGCACTCCTGGCTCTTTCCCCCCTCGAGCAGTGCCCCCAGAGAAAGCCGATTGCCCTGGGAGCACCGCTACGCGCTCGCTCCCAGGCCGCTGCTCTGTGCGTCCATAAGACCAATGGGTTCCCACTGCTGTCTCAGCCAATGAGGAAGAGTCCCAGGACAGCCGAGTCTTTCGTGAACATCGCTGGGTTGAAGGGTTCAGGTAAGGATTGAGGGGGGAGGGGTTGTGCACACGAAAGGTTTTTTTACCTTCATGCATAGAATGCATGAAGGTAAAAAACCTTCAGTCTTTACAACCACTTTAAGGTGAACAGAGTTTAATTTGCCTAAAATTTTAAATACAATCTCTATAAGCCCAACTATTCCTCTAAAAACTAAGTGTTGTACATGACCACCAGATGGAGCCAAGTAATCTCTTAATAAATATTCAAGTACTCAACAACGTGACCATTATATTTGTTTTATTTTTATGTGGGATGTTTATTTGGCTTCTGTTCTATCTGTAAAATGAAGTTGTTTTTCTGTACAAGGAAGTGATGGGATACAACATTGAAATTTGACCGAATTAGATAAGTTGTTAAATATGTTTTAATTTTCTGTTTGGTATTTTGGTATGATTTTGATTTTTGTACCTTTTTATCAAGCAGGAACAGATAGTGAATATAAGATTTTTTTTTTTTTTTTTTTTTTGTGCCATGTGCCTGTCAGTCTGACCTTTTAAAGTGACTGTAAACTTCAGATGGAAAATATGAAATATATCCCTCTATAGTGTGTATTTGTCTCAATTAGGAGCACTACGTTTCTTTGTTCCTATGCTATCAGCATGAATCACGTACACAAGTTTTCCTGACACCAAGAGAAAAATGGTGACTGGGAGCTGAACGACAGCCTCAGCTTTGTTCCTGTGTGCTGTGTCCAATCAGCTCTCAGAGCTCTCCTCACTGAGCTCTGCAGTTTGTAATTTCAGCTCCCAGTGAGGCCAGTCAGTAGGTATATGTGAGTATTTACAATCACTTTAATGCCATACATGCATAGATTTCTAATGCTTTCCCCGCCCTCAATAAACCGCATGAGTGACGGAATCTCCCCTGCCAGCTAATGTTTATAGCCAATGGCTGTCTAAATATCCAAATAGTGACTGGATCTGATGGGATGCAATCACTTTTCAACCAACAATTTTTTTTAGTTGAAGTTTGCCAAACTGGGTGACGCGAAGAGGGTCACCCACGGCTTTAATTTTGAGCCCTGTATGGGCTAGCTTAACTTCCAACCTGATCATTAGAATTGTAGCAAAAATATTACCTTAATTACATGACAACTCATTTTGGAGTTTCCCTTGCTTTAGATCTTGGAGAAAGTGGTCATCAACACAAATGGAGGATTTATTTCCCCAACTCCTCACCACTCTGTACATAACGTTTTGGCTTGAGATACACTTTACTGATTTATTGTATGGTACAAACATTATTTAGCATTTTAAAAATGTCTAAATTGCCGCAACCTCAATCCATTAAATATGTAGGAGTTCATATCCCTACTATTCTTTCTAAACTGTTGGATCTAAACTACACACCCTTGCTCTCCCTCATTCGGACTTGCCTTAAATCATACGATAAACCTTCTATCTCTTGGTTTGGCCCTTTTGAAGGTCAATAAAATGTTTATACTGCCCAAGTTGCTATATATTTTCCAAACCGTTACCATAGTCCCCTCCCCCCTGGGTTCTTTGCTCATGGTAACACGCTTATACATTACTATATCTGGTAGCACCAAAAAAAAAAAATCTATCGTCGCTCCACACTTTTCTTGCCTAAATCTAGAGTAGGTTTGGCTCTACCTCACATACTCCTATACCATAAAGCAGCTTTCTCAGAATCCTTAATTGGTACTATAGCTGAGACTCTAAATTATGGACTGTCCTGGAAAATGACCTTCTCACTCATGACATCACGTCCATACTATGGACTGACCTGAAAGACAGACCACATACAGACGCTTTGCCCCTTCTGGTGACTTCTACTCTCCGTATATGGGACTTTTATGTAGGGCAAGGTTTACTCACGTCGGGGCCTAGCCCACTAGCGCCTCTTTTTGGGAATCTTGAATTTCCTCCTACTCTTCGTCAATCTTGGTTTCTTCTGTGGAAAAAAGAAGACCGACCTCTGCTTTGACACAACCTGCGGAATGGTACACTGATTCCACTGTCACAACTGTTAGGATCCTGTCATAACCAGGCTTGGATGGAATACTCCCAGCTCTGACAGTATCTCACCGCTAATATACCTGCAACTGCCCTAACCAGACCACTTACTGATTTTGAGTGCTTGTTGTCTCAGTCTGCAAGGCCGGGACACCCCTGTCTCACATATGCCATGTTTTGCTGAACACCTCCCTACCACATGCCCCACCATTCATTGCTAAATGGGAACAGGAACGTAATGCCCCAGGTTAGGACTTTGACTGGACAAAATACTGACATTCACCCATAAGATTTCCATATCTTCTAGCGCGCAACTATAAGATCCTTGCCAGGTGGAATCTTTGCCGATTACCTTGCATAAAATAGACCTGTCTATTCCAAATACCTGAGATGTTTTAAGGCCCCAGGCACCATGAATCCTATTTGGAGCACTTGCCCACTCATAACTCCTGTCTGGGACAAAATACTTCACCTCTACTATGGTTTAGTTGGGGACAAAATTATTAACTATCCCCTCATTACTATGCTATCAATGTTGCCTGGATCCTATAAACAAATAAGGTCTTCTTCGACACTTCTTGACTTCTGCACGCACCGTGGCAAAAACCACTCTTTGGTGGAATGGGCCTGTAAAATGGATTATTTTTGCCATCTGGAAAAAAAAATTGATCTCCTGACTATACCTTGACATGGTCAGTCTGGAATCCCTTCTGACATTCCTCTAACTTTGCCTCCTACCCTTGATCTCCTTGTCATACTACTTGCTATCTTTGTTGAATATCCAATTTTATCTCTCCTCGTAGTGCTTCTTCTTTTTTTTTCTTCTCCCTTCCCCCTACTTTTGTTCATCTACCTACGTTTATTGTTTTATAGTTCAGCCTTTTACATGTTTGTCTGGTTATGACCGTACTGTTGTGTAAGCACCTGAGGAGGGTTTCCACCTTGCTCTGCTCGATAAAAGCCCTCTTCAGATGAAGGTCATTCAATGTTTCCTCTGTTGCTGGTATAGGCATACCCAAAGCAAGTCAAATTTCTTCCTATGTCCCCATTGGGTGATTTACTTTTTACTCCCATTTTAGGGAGTCAGTAACATTCTGCCACAGTGAGAGCCGAGGCCATTGACAGAACATGAGGTTGAATTTCACAAACAGGGATTTGGACAACAATAAAAACTTCTTTAACCCTTTTCCTCTCTACCCAAACTGGAGGGAAAAGTTTAAGCTTGAGTCCTACTTTAAACATTATTCATAGCATAACATTATGAAGTTTAAAAGATGGTGTAGATATACACATGCAGTTGGTGTATGTATATTCACAGATATAAAACTAAGGTATCTCCAGTGCCACAATGTCTTGTATTCATGACTGCATTCTGGAATTAACTTAAAAATAAAAAAGAACCTCCTCTGATCATTTAAAAAATAAAATAAAAAATTAGTGTGTGTGTGGCCAGCTTTATTCCTCCACAGTATGACTAGTTGCCAGGATGCTCCCGCATCTGGCCTGAGTGATGGAAGGCATTGTAATGTGTGCTCTGTGGGGAATTCGTAACTCATCATGTTCTCAGAACATTATCAAGTGTAGGAGGAGGTGAGACAATGCTCTAGAGCTCCACTGTTTACTGCTCCACACAAATCTCTCCCAGTTTGCCAAGCAACAAGAGAACAAAGGGGGTAAATTCAAGACTAGCCATATGAAATGAGTGTAGGAGTCACTGCTAGAGCATAGAAGCCAGGAAACCTGAGCCTGTTTACAAAAATGAATTCTATGAAATCTAGTTTGCCGGAAATGTGCACTCAGACAGACAAGAAAAATGTGAATTTAATAGTCTGAAAAACTCTTATTTTCATCCTGGTGTTTCTCTTGAGCAGCTGGCTGCCCTGCTAGCTAGATTTCCACTAAATGGAATTGTGGCATTTGGAAGCTACAGGCCAAGTGTTTCAGGTTCTGAGCACCACTTTCTGTAGTTTTGAGAAAGTAGTTTGTTCGGCACTGAAATGTGATTAGAGCCAAAGATCCTCCCCAAACAAATGTGTGGAGACTGTAAGCAGGACAGGTAGGCAATAAGCATTTTCAGACTGTTTAGTTGGCAATACTCCATGGGTTTAATTGACCAAAACGGAAAAGTGCAAAATCTGGCGAAGCTTTGCATAGAAACCAATCATCTTAAAGGCCTTACATTTTGACAAAAAAATAAAACAAGCTGTAGTTAGAAGCTGGCTACCATGCACAGCTGCATCAAATTTTGAACTCTCCAGTTTTAGTAAATCAATCCCCCATGTTTCTTTCATCACAGGTGGACCATCGGTGAACTACTGGTGCAGCTGTGCTTAACACTTTTCTGTAAGACCCCTTTTACACTGGGTCGGTTTTCAGATTTTTTAGCGCTAAAAATGGCACCTGATAAGCGGCTCTCAAGCCACCCTAGATTCCCGACCCACCATCCCAAAGCATTTAGTGTTCTGAATGGAGCTGGCGCTAGAGGAGGCCAGGCTGTGGAGGGAGCAGAGCCACTTAAGCCAATGCATCCTGTATAGCACTATCTCCTGTCACAAGCCGCAGTGATACAAATTGCACTCCGCCTGGGACAGCTACAGCCGGCAATACCTGTAGCAAGGGAGATTTAAAGGTCAGTTTTATATTCTAAAATCAGTGTATATATTGGCATTTCTCTTCTGCCGTGGTAACCAGGCTGCAGGGTTATCTGCTAAGAGACATAGACTTCTGTTATTACCTGCGGGTTTGGTGCGCTTTCTGGAAAGCACTCAAACTCCTGAATGCAGGAGTTTTGCTGCATTTTTTCAAAGTGCACCATACATGCAGGATATAATGGAAGTCTATGGCAAAGCGGGTAAAAACCACAGCACATTAGTGTGAAAGAAGCCTCAGGTCCCTTTCATCAGAATGGGTCCGCCTGTTTGTTTTTAAAGCGGACCCTTCATTCACCTCTATGGAGTGGCAGGTGTAAATTGACTTGTGTCCTTTTACACCCGCCTACCTCCAAACCGCTATGCTAAAAAAATAAAATAAAGAAGGGGGTCCGTCCCGTTCCGTCTGAGCAGATCACAGGGCACTTAGTCTGCTCTACTCTGTCTGCTCTGCATATGCAGAGTGTGCACGAACCTGTCATCTGACCGCTCAGCTCATTGTGGCCCGCGACCGGTTACCAAGCTGCCAAAGTGGCCCTTGCTCTTCAAAATGTTGAGCACCCCTGATGTAAATTCTTGAATGTTCATAGCCTCGCCACAAGTTCATTGTTTGCGCAATTGCAGTAGCAGTTTGATGACAGTGGCTGCTGTCTCCTTTTTTCCTTTTTTTTTCTATTTTTTTTTTTTAACTGAAGATAAGACGCACTCACAGATTTCACCTCCAGTGCAACCACTGGTGTAAACGGATCCATGATTGCTTTGAATAGGCTGCATTTGCAGAAGAAGCATAGACCTTTTATGAAATACACACACACACACACATACACACACACACACACACACACACACACACACACACACGCGCAAAAAAGTATTTAGTCCGCCACCAATTGTGCAAGTTCTCCCACTTAAAAAGATGAGAGAGGCCTGTAATTGTCGTCATAGGTATACCTCAACTATGAGAGACAAATTGTGGAAACATATCCAGACAATCACATTGTCTGCTTTGGAAATAATTATTTTTGTAAATTATGGTGGAAAAAAGGTATTTGGTCACCTACAAAAAACAAGATTTCTGGCTCTCACAGACCTGTATCTTCTTCTTTAAGAGGCTCCTCTGTCCTCCACTCATTACCTGTAATAATGGCACCTGTTTGAACTTGTTATCCATATAACAGACACCTGTCCACAACCTCAAACTGTCATACTCCAAACTCCACTATGGTGAAGACCAAAGAGCTGTCGAAGGACACCAGAAACAAAATTGTAGACCTGCACCATGCTGGGAAGACTGAATCTGCAATAGGCAAGCAGCTTGGTGTGAATAAATCAACTGTGGGGGCAATAATTAGAAAATGGAAGACATACAAGACCACTGATAATCTCCCTCGATCTGGGGCTTCACGTAAGATCTCACCCCGCGGGGTTAAAAAGATCAGAATGGTGAGCAAAAATCCCAGGACCACACGGGGGACCTAGTGAATGACCTGCAGAGAGCTGGGACCAACGTAACAAAGGCTACCATCAGTAACACACTACGCCTCCAGGGACTCAGATCCTGCAGTGCCAGACTTGTCCCCCTGCTTAAGCCAGTACATGTCCGGGCCCATCGGAGGTTTGCTAGAGAGCATTTGGATGATCCAGAAGAGGATTGGGAGAATGTCATAGTCAGATGAAACCAAAGTAGAACTGTTTGGTAGAAACACAACTCGTCTTGTTTGGAGGAGAGAGAATGCGGAGTTGCAACCAAAGAACACCATACCTACTGTGAAGCATGGGGGTGGCAACATCATGCTTTGGGGCTGTTTCTCTGCAAAGGGAACAGGACGACTGATCCGTGTACATGAAAGAATGAATGGGGCCATGTATCGTGAGATTTTGAGTGCAAACCTCCTCCCATCAGCAAGGGCATTGAAGATGAAACATGGCTGGGTCTTTCAGCATGACAATGATCCCAAACACACCGCCCGGGCAACGAAGGAGTGGCTTCGTAAGAAGCATTTCAAGGTCCTGGAGTGGCCTAGCCAGTCTCCAGATCTCAACCCCATAGAAAACCTTTTGGAGGGAGTTGAAAGTCTGTGTTGCCCAGTGACATCCCCAAAACATCACTGCTCTAGAGGAGATCTGCATGGAGGAATGGGCCAACATACCAGCAACAGTGTGTGATAACCTTGTGAAGACTTACAGAAAAGGTTTGACCTCTGTCATTGCCACCAAATACTTATTTTCCACCATAATTTGCAAAAAATATTATTTCCAAATCAGACAATGTGATTGTCTGGATTTGTTTCCACATATTGTCTCTCATAGTTGAGGTATACCTATGATGACAATTACAGGCCTCTCATCTTTTTAAGTGGGAGAACCTGCACAATTGGTGGCTGACTAAATACTTTTTTTGCCCCACTGTGTGTGTGTGTGTATATATGTGTAATATATATATATATATATATATATATATATATATATATATATATATATATATATATATATATATATATATATATATATAGTGTGTGTGTGTGTGTGTATATATATAATGTGTGTGTATGTATGTATGTATGTGTATATATATATATTATAAACTTTTTTTTTTTTTTTTTTTTTTCGTGTTCTAGGAGCTTGTGAAGCAGAAGGTGAAGAAACAGTTAACAAAGCAGCAGAAAGCATCCATCAGAAGAAGACTACAGAAAGGAGAAGCCAATGTTTGCACTAAACAGCGCAGAGAGAATATGTTCAATATTAAAAGCAGTGTCGATTCTGACAGCTTTTGGGGATAGCTGAAATAATGATTTTTATGCTTATTAACTGTAAAGTAAACCTCAAAATCAAATATTTGTGTAATTCTCTTCGGTTTTCCTAACAAAAGCCAGGCAGCATTCAGGTTCACAAATGTTACATGCCAAAATTAAGATATATTTAAATGGATTTACTAATTGAGAGAAGTATGGTTTACCTGTCCAGTAAAGCTGGGCTAATTTCAGCCTTCGCATTGTGTGCAGGAGAATTTTTTTTTCTTATTACAAGTTCATATTCCCCTGCAAATTGTTGGGCATTTTTAGAGGTTTAGACCCCACTCACACCACTGTGCTATGGTAATGCATGTGATAATGTACGTTAATCTGCATTGCTGCACTGCTGTGTAAATGTCACCCCAATGCACCTGCTTTGAAATGTGCACTAAAACAAATGTGTGCTGCAGGTCTGTTAAATGCACCCCAATGAACTGCCCTGGTGGGAAATGAGCCCTACGTGAACAGTATATTCTAATTCTGAGTTAAGCCCTTGATTTGTGAAGCAAAAAAAATATATATACATTTATGTTGATGTTTGATTAATATTTTATTATGTTTCTGTGTAATTGGTTTTTCATTGTTACAATAACAACTTTTTTGTTTTTAAATCTGCTAAAAAAATAAGAACTTTGGAAGTTCAGAGATCTTTAGAGGCTCATTTTAAGAAAACTGTAAAGCCCTTGATTGAACTCAGCCTTACACACTTGGGGCATTGCTTCCTATGGTAATCAATACAATACCAGCTTTCTGCACGCACCACAACCCCTTGGTGTAAATGGAGCTTCATTGTGACATTGCAGCACCAAATTAATGTAACATCTGGGCTTTTCATACACTTTCAATAGTGTAGCTTGAGTCCAGAAGCTGATTACAAGTGCTGCAGTGAAGCTTGCTAGCACTTCATTGCTTTAATGTTTTTCAGACTGAGCTTTATGTAATAAAAGCTGAGGTCGGGAGACTAGGCACTTTCATACATCAGTATCCCAATTTCATAAAAGTTGCAGTGAAAATTAAGTATGCCCAAAGGTACATGAAAATATACAGTCTGAGTGATGCAGGTAAGTTAACAGCAGGTGTAGAACAGGTCACCGGTGAAAACTAATACAAAAAAACCTGCACACAGTTATAAGTTCTGATGCTTGATTGAATACAAAAACTGCTCACATAAGATGGTTTGTGAACATGTTTTGGCCGTGTACGGCCTTAAATCAAAGCCCATACAAAGGTAGAAGATAACTCTTATTCCTAATTAGGATGGGACAGAAAATGGCCATATGTAGATGGGTGGGTTTAACAACCACCTCTAAAAATATTGGGACTTAAGACATAGAAATTGGTATAATATGGTAATTATTGGACCATGAAAACTGCACAGGATGTAGGGATAAGGGTAGGGTGGAGAACTGGAGTGGATAGCTTAGGTGAATCTCTTTGACCTCTAGTAAGACTCTCTTGTTGCATTGCTTAGTTACGAGGAATCAGTCGTTGAGGCTCTCGCTAGGGCTCTCTTTATGAAGTGACATTAGTGTTTGGCAGTTGCCAAGGGTAGTTCCATTGCTTGAGGTTGCAACTGGTTCACTGTGAGCAACTCGGTAGTATTTACCAAAATAGATGGTGACTTAGTCGCTAGCTGCACAGTCCATGGACTGATGATCATCAGTGCTCTCATGCAGGATCATGGCATTAGGAGTTTCCTGGACATCCATAGAAGGTTCAGTCTTGTTGCCATCAGCAAAAGTTTGGGAGATCTTTTCACTGATGCTGCTGAACGATGATACTCTAATATAGACTTGATCTTTCACAGGAAGGCTTGCTGGTTGTCTTTTTTTGAGCTACTGTAGCACACGTTTTGAGGGATGTAGGGGAATGCCTGGGATTCTCTCAATAATTGCTTTACAAGCGGACGTACTGAGCCAACTCTATTTCTTACTGGAGCAAGAAGCACCAATAATGACTCAACCTAATTTGGTCCTTTGGGCATAAGGATCATTGCCAAGATTACCTGTGCGCTGGTCTTGTACCTTGGACTCCTGGAATGTCTCTTCCCAGCAGAAAGATGATTTTGGCATTGTTCTGGTACAAAGATTTCCTCTCCATCAATTCAATTAGTCCACTTTATGTCTGAGACAAATGAATTCTCCAGCAGAGGTAATTCAGATAGATTTTCCCTGGTTGTCAACAACAAAACCGTTTCACCAGAGATATTTTAGCACTGGTTTTCTGTGCAGGGCCTCCATGACGTAGCTTACTATATGTACATGTGATTGCCTTGAGGTGACTGCTCATTGCTCTCCCTGTCGTGATCTAGCACAGGTGTAAGATCTTAAATGGAAGTAGTCTTGTTTAAAAGGGTCTCAATGTAAGGCTGAAACATGCCTTTCGCTGTCACATTCTTAGCACTTAACTCTGTAGCCTTACAGTCTCTGGCAAAGTGCTCCACTGATGCGCAACATCTGAAGCAAATGCTGTTGTTTAGAAAGAAGAATGCCAAACGTTTCTAAACAACAGCATTTGCTTCAGATGTTGCGCATCAGTGGAGCACTTCGCCAATAGCAATCAGTTCAACCTTACTTTCACTATGTCCTACCATTCTCATGGGGTGACATTTTTGGATGTCAGTCCTCCGGGGTGAGGACGGTGCCATCCAAACTCATCTCTTCCAAAAACCCACAGCAGGCAACTCTATCCTGTACGCCTCCAGTTTTCATCCACGGCCCCTCATTACTTCAATACCATTTAGTCAATGCCTACAGACTAAGTGAAACCGCTCAGACGAAAAAACCTTCCAATTAGAAGCTAAAATATTGCAAGCAAGACTTTTGGAAAGGGGATATTCCAAATCATGTCTAAAGAAAACTTGCAAGAGGGCGGTGGAGAAGACTAGATATGAACTTCTATAAGGCCATAGAACGGACAAAAAAAAAAATCAGAGGATGCAACTAGAATAATAAAGTATTCTAATCAACATACCAAAATACGGAATATAATCCAGAAATATTGGCATCTCTTATCCATGGATCCCAACGTGGGTAGATTTGTGTGTCAAACACCATCTATATAAATTCAGACGTGCCACCTCCATTGGGGATTACCGTATATACTCGAGTATAAGCCGAGGTACCTAATGTTGCCCAAAACATGACATGACGGCTTACTGACTCGAGTATAAGCCGATGCCCCACTGTTCCCTAGCTCGCTGTTCCCTGTAAATAGAAATTTTGACATTGTAATTATTACCTGTAAAGAAGTTGCGGCTGCGGCGTCCATCGTTCGAATTCCGCGGCGGCCATCGTTCGAATTCCGCGGTCTCTTCCTGTTCCTTACTTGATAGGCGAGTCTCAGCAGACACTCTCCACCTATCACGATCATTCTCTCATCCTTAGTTTTCCCAGCAGACACTGTGTTGGGTATTCCGCCAATCACAGACGTCTGCTGGAAAACTGAGGATGAGAGAACGTTCGTGATAGGCGGAGAGTGTCTGCTGAGACTCGCCTATCAAGGAAGGAACAGGAAGAGACCGCGGAATTTGAACGATGGACGCCGCAGCCGCAACTTCTTTTACAGGTAATATTTACAATGTAAAAATTTATATGACTCGAGTATAAGCCGAGGGGGGGACTTTCAGCCCCCAAAAAAGGGCTGAAAATCTCGGCTTATACTCGAGTATATATACGGTACGTTGTCCGAAGTGAATTCAAGGGAGAAAATAGAGGTGACCCCTGTAAAATCAAGGGGGCTTACACCTGTTGGGGCTGCAGCTTCTGTCAATACTTACATGTGGGCCCCTCATGCATGCTTCCCAATGGCAGAGTCCTTAGGGCCTGGCATTTTTCCAATTGCAAGACATACGGTGTGGTCTACCTTCCGCTATGTGAGTGTGGATCATTTTATGTAGGGAAAACCAAGGTTGAGTTTCATTCCAGAATGTCCAAACACATTTTCAGCATGGAGGGATGCAACCCGGATCTTCCTTTGGAAAGACACGTAACTGCTTTGCATAATGGGCCACTTTCCAAAAATACTTTTTTTTTTTGCTCTCGATAGAATACATCCCAACTTGAGAGGAGGGGACTGGAACAGGCTCTTCCTCCAGAGAGAATTAAAATAGATCTTTTCCCTCAAAGCCACCATTTTTCCAGGCCTTAATGAAGCAGTCAATTACAAACCTTTTTTAGAGAGGTTTACGTCTGGAGGCATGGAAAAGTAAATGCATTTTATGATACAGACTCTGGGATATCGGCCTTGGTACTATTAAGCTTTAATGGTAACAATGGGATCTCCTAACACAGCTCCTTATGTTGGATGTCATTTACTTCCGGTTGCTGTCTAACATGCGCTCTATGCCACCCAATTGGAATGACATTGACTCCTATGCCCTGTCTATGTGTTTTTTATATATTCTTCTTTTCTTTCTTGTTTGCATATTTCATGCCTTTTTCTTTTCCTTAGCCATTTTCTCTCCATTTCATTTTCTTTGGTTGATGTTGGCGCGGTGCCCCTTTATGCATTCCTGGCACATGTGGTCCATGGGTCGGTTGGGTTGGTTTCCACCCACCATCAGACCCCTAGATCACTCAGCATCTCCTTGCGGTTTTCGGGATGTATGGTGTGGCCATTCTCCTGGACACTCCCTCCTTTTTCTTTTTTTTTTTTTTACCTAGCCCCATCCGTTGCTGACCGTAATTAGGAACGGTGCATTCGCATCTTGTACATGCGCCACATCCCTCTGAGGCTTGGGTTCAGTACATCTGCTCTCCCTCATAGCTTCTTGATGTTGCCGCGCATGTGTGTCAATGGAAGCGTGACGTTGCTCCGTTCGTGGCACCATCTTTAATGTGGGCATTGGGCGACGCCGTGCGCTGCACACCTGGGGGACCGTTCTGATTGGCGCTAGCTGTATGGGGTGGGTCCATGGTCAATCAATCTATGGCCATAAATGTGAGGAGAATCTCTATCTTCCTCTATGGGGACTGAACCCTTTGGAACCCTGACGCACAGGTAGGCAGCTTTAGCCTGGTTTTCCATCTTTTGATGGATACATACTTCTTTTGCTTCCTTGGCTTGGCTATAGTATATACACACCCTTTTCTTCCAGAGACTTGGCATTTTTTTTTAGGCGGCCGTTTGTTTGCTGATTTGCGGAAATAGGATTCTCTTGAGGGGCAGACTTCAACAATCCTCTTGTATAATCCCCTGCCATCACATTGAATAGCCAGAGATCATCAGGCTCTTTATTCTCACATGGAATGAATAGTAGAGCTCTTTGAAGTCATAATTTGATAAAAGTACACTCCATATACAGCGCAGCGAATGCAACAAAACCTAAAGGTATGTCTACATGCATTTTATATGCTCTGGTTGATCTGGATAGATCACCTTGTGTAAATATATAGATATAGATATCTATCTAATATATATCGATCTATATGTGTCAAGGAAAAAAGACAGGACACGTACTTCGATGCAATCCATTTACTGATCAAGTTTGATTTACAAACATGCAAACTGTACAGTTGCGAGCATCACTACTCTTCGTCAGGCTTGTCTGGCTGTGTGTAACATTCTACCACAAAATTTATACCTTTATCCTAACACAGGGTGTAACCCTACAGGTGTATATCCCAATTATCTAATCACTTCAGCCCCACGTGAATTAACCCCATGTTGCTACATGGCTAAACAACCAATCACAAAAGATTTGTGAAGATACTTGCAAAAAGGAAAAAAAAAACATATACAATGTATATCAGACAGAAAATTGCATATGCAAAATAAATAGTAATGACATCCCACTCTTCTATCTCAAAAACAACAATACAAACAGTATTGGCCAATAGTGTAAATAGTTCTCAAATTCACTACATCTGAATTTGTTTCCAAACGATCATCTTCAATTTGATTTCCCTGTTTCAAATCCTGTACAATTTCCACTGAATCTAGGAAAGAAAAACATATAATGTAATCCTAACCAATTATCATAAAAATAGATACAAGTCGTAGTCTCTGTTCATTCCATCAGGATGCAGAGACTGTAACTTGTTGATCCCCATACCTCATTATATATTATAAATATTAATATAAATATTAAAAGGGACCCCAACGAATCCCTTCCTGGTAAGCCAATTTTGGAATTGCTACTCCTGGAACAGCAGCTAGCTCAACATCTCTTTACTGCAACTAAATTGACCGTTGCAAAAGCCTGGAAAACTCCTGCACTCAGTTTTGAAGCAGTTAAAAATCGTATGAATGATGTTATGGTAAAAGAGAAGCTGACTGCCACCCTTTTAGACACACATTACACATTTCTCAGTTTGGCAGCCATGGATCACATATATCCAACCCTCTCGATTTGACGGCACACTTCTCCTGATCTTGTGCTCCCCTGACGCACATCCCGTGGACTCTTCTCTTCCACCTTTTACTCACTTTTCTCTTTTCTACTGGACTTTCCCTCTTCTTCCCTTTTGAAGTTTCCCTCTCTTCTATTCGCTGTGTTTTATGCGTTAAATCCGTACCTTTATTAGGCCACCAGGTACCGTCCGGGCCGGGATGGTTATTCTTAAAACGTTGTTTTCCACGTTGCTTTTCTCTTGTGTTAAATTTTTTACATAGTGTCCTGCTTGATTGGGAAGCTCTTGGCCACAAAATTTTGTTGGCATATGCTTGGGCTATATACGTGGACACTTTGTTCTCCCAGGGACACCTTGGAAGGATCGTTTTGGTCTTCCGTCTTTCTGCTTTATTTTATGGGACATTAAGTCCGTTACCTACATGTATATATTGCTCATGCCTTCTTTACATCATTATGTATTTTCTGCGTTGTCTCTTTGTTTGCCTATCACGCAATGTAACCATCTAAAAACCGTTCTGATATGTTGGATTACATGCTAATAAACCTTTTGTAAAAGAAGATAAAGCCAAACTAGTGTCTTGTAAATGGGTAAAATTATTGATCTTTCTCTGGAATGATTGCCCTTTGTAATGCATGATATTATTTTGCTTGTTTTATTCATTTAATTAAATGAAACTGACACTAGGAGCATTGGCGTCCACAACTCAGGGCTGATAATGAGCAGAAATAGGGATTATTTCACCACTTCCGGGTGCAGGTGGAGTGATCCACCGCACTGCAGCTCCCGACAATTAAATTAAAGTCCCGGCCCCTTCTATATCAATACGCTGAGGCAGGCTAGGGCTTTAATTTAATTGTTGGGAGCTTCAGAGCGGTAGATCACTCCGCCTGCACTTGAAAGTGATAGTGTCCCACACCGCGTGGTCCGTTGCCCAGATCGGTTCTCAAGAGGAAGGGACACCACTGGTCCCTGGCTCTCGGTTCACTCAGGAGAATGCTGCAGAAAGAGCACTGCACCCAGTTCCCGTGTCCCAGATAGGAGAAGTCGGCTGGACCATTTCCGGAGGGAGACAGAGTTGCCACCTGTCTTGTTTCACTCTGAGATGGCTCCCTGCATCACTGATAGCTTCCCTCTGTCCTCTCCCATCAGCTGCTGCAGGGGAAGGCGGGGGTTGCTATGATTCCGTTTGTGAATGAATGGTAAGCTGCTCAGCACAGAGCACTTCCCATTCATTCACTGTCCAGTGCCGCTGAGGCTACAGAGAAAGGGACTGGGGAATCTCTGTGCTCAGTCCCTTTCTCTGTCTCAAAAGTGAGATATTAGGGGTCTGTTTAGAACCCCGATATTTCACCCAAGCCTCCCCCCCCCCCAAACAGGGCTAGACAGTGCCACCTATCAGTGCCAGTGTCACATAATAGTGCCACCTATATCAGTGCAGCTCATCAGTGCCAGTGTCACCTTTCAGACAGTGCTACCTGTCACCTATAAGTATCAGCGCCCCTTATCAGTGCCAGTGTCACCTATTAATTAAATGAATAAAACAAGCAAAATAATATCATGCATTACAAAGGGCAATCATTCCAGAGAAAGATCAATAATTTTACCCCTTTACAAGACACTAGTTTGGCTTTATCTTCTTTTACAAAGGTTTATTAGCATGTAATCCAACATATCAGAACGTTTTTTAGATGGTTACATTGCGTGATAGGCAAACAAAGAGACAACGCAGAAAATACATAATGATGTAAAGAAGGCATGAGCAATATATACATGTAGGTAACGGACTTAATGTCACCTATTAGTGCCCATCAGTGCAGCTTATCAGTGCCGCCTATCAGTGTTGGTGCTGCCTCATTAGTGCTGCCTTATCAGTGCCCATAAATGCCGCAAATCAGTGCCCATCAGTGCTGCCTGTCAGTGTTAATTTTGGCAGAAAATGTTGATTTAATTTTAGTCTGAGGACTAAAATGTTATTTTAGTTTTAGTCCCATTTTAGTAATTGTATTTTAGTCAACTAAAATCTCCAGTACATTTTAGTAGAATAAAATCATTTTAGTCAACTAAAATCGAATGTGCACAGTACACAGCCCCCTCACCCTCTGCACAGTACACAGCCCCCTCACCCTCTGCACAGTACACAGCCCCCTCACCCTCTGCACAGTACACAGCCCCCCACCCTCTGCACAATACAAAGCCCCCAACAGTACACAGCCCTCACCCTCTGCACAATAAAAAGCCCCCCACAATACACAGCCCCCCTGCATTGCCAGGAGACCCCCAGTCTCCTGGGACAGCACTGCCAGCGTACTCTAAAGTTAAGAATAAATCACTGCCAGCCCTTTCTTATTCACCGCTCGTAAATCAAAGTCTCTAAATATACCTCAATAGCTTAGTTCTGCCATGGACCCGGTCACATGACTGCTCTCCTCTGACGATTCATGGATGGTCATGTGACCGCTCTCCTCCTCCAATCTAAAGCAACACTCGGAGGGGGAGGAGAGCGTCCAACAAGAACGAAGCTATTGAGGTATTTAGAAACTTCAGCTTACAATGAGAGGGACACAGGCGGAAGAGTGGTGTAGGCGAAGGGGCTGGCAGTGATTTTTTTTTTCCTAATTTTAGACTTTGCTAGCAGTGCTGTCCAAGGGCCAGGAGAGGCGCGGTGGACCGCCCAATCCCCGCCCCCTGTTGGTAATAAACAAATATCGGTGTATAACACGCACGCACTGTTATACATCGATAAATACAGTAGTTCATGCCATTAACGTCCCGTTTTTGTTCCGTAACGAAAACGGATTCTATTTTCGTCAGTTGACGAAAATGTGCTGTACTTTTTACTTTTGTTTTCGTCACTGTAAAAAAGCCACTGACGAAAATTATGATAAACGTTTTTGTTGACGAAATTAACACTGCTATTATTGCAGCTCATCAGTGCCAATCCATAATTTGTTAATTGAAAGATTAAAGAGCTTGATTTGTAGTTTTGTTAGATGTTTTCTTTTTTGTTAAAACATTTGAAACCCATCTTTCAGATAACCTTAACAGTGCTTGCCATAGGCACCATTTTCACTGGATACGCCTCTGGCTGTAATGCCATTGCACGTATTGCCTAAATATATTACCAATATTAAATATTAGGAAACAAAAATAAGAAAAGCCTTTTTCTTAATATTTTTTTTTTTTTTTTTAGCAGCTTAGTAGATGCCCCCTAAATATTCTTATGTGGTCGTGAAGTGTTAATTTTGACGTTAAATTTAAATTTAGTCTTTTGTACAAAATGCCATTTTAGTTTGTCGTATTTTAGTCATCTCAATTTTTTTTGCCATATTTTAGTTGACTAAAATAGTATTCATTTAGTCTACGGAAATATTTTAGTCGACCAAATTAACACTGGTTTGAATGTGTTTTTTTGTCACTTGGGTGAATAACATAAATTTCTCAGTAGTGAACCTCATCTTCCATGTAGCTGCCTAGACCCCTATTTTCTCAATGTCTTCCTTTAATCATGCTCTATCCTTTGCGCTATTCCTTTTCCCTGCATAAAATGGTATCATCAGCATACACTGAGATTGAGCCCCTGATTCCAACCACTTATCCTTAATAAACAAATTGAACACCATTGGCCCCAAGACAGAACCCTTGGGCACACACCACTCACAACTTTAGACCATTCAAAAGATGAGCCATTTATCGTTACTCTGTACTTGTTCATGTAACCAGTTTCCTATCCATGTACATACAATTTAATCAACTCCAACAGGAGTTATTGTATAGATTAAGCATTTATGCGGTTCAGTATCAAATGCCCTAAAATTTAGATAAGCTACATCCACTGGACTTCCATCATTCGATTTCTCACTTATTTTTTCATAGAATTATAGCAAGTTGTGTCGTGTGCGCAGATAGCTCCAGCCACTGAGCCCATACACTGCAATGACAGGCTGTCGGCGACGTGACTGTTTTCAATGCCAGTGATTGCAGACGTGTTTAAGCACGTCAAGCACTTGGCCATTATTTTATTTTGTTGGCCATAATAATAATTTATTCTAGCCATTGAAATTAATTCATGCTTCAGTGCTAAATGCTTGTTTAGACGCATTTGCACACATCAAGCGTTTTATGCAGCTCTTGGACACGCTGGCAGTGGGTTTTGCATTCTGCTTTTAATTGCCTATGTTTGCATTACAGCTGCACGATTCTGGCTAACTGAGAATCACAATTTTTTTTGCTTAGAATAAAGATCAGGATTCTCTCACGATTCCCACGGTGTATTATCTTTCACATTATACAAAAAAATTGGGCTAACTTTACTGTTTAGATTTTTCCAAAAATATTGCATTTGAAATACTGCTGCGCAAATACAGTGTGGCATAAAATATTGCAACAAACACCATTTTTTTTCTCTAGGGTCTCAGCTAAAAAAAAATATATATAATTTTTCTAAGTAATTTTACAGCAAAAAATACTGATTTTAACTTGTAAGCAACAAGTGTCATAAAATGGTTTAGTATTTTAGTGGTTAAACTGCCCTCATCTACAGAAAGAAGTTAATGCCTTTGATCTAAAAAGAACGAAATGTTAAAATGTTTGTCTTTATCTCACCTGAGCGAGGTTGTGATAAACTTGGCAGGGTGCCTGTTTTTTTGTTTGTTTGTGCACTGAATCGAGGAAATGCTGTGTTAAGATAGTGAGGGGGGTTGAATCGCAATATTGATTCTTTAATAATTTATCGTGCAGCTCTAGTTTGCATGGACACATAGGCTTACAGTACATGTAGGGGCATTAAGAGCTAGAGAAAAAATGCCATACACCCCTAATAGAAGCCTTAATAATGTCCAGTGTGCATGAGGCCCAATTATCTGTTGTTCTGTGCTTTTTGACATTTAATAGTATAAAGCCCCAATAAAAGCACAGCGCTATACCCTAAAACATATGAAAAACCCAGTGAAATGAAGTCCATAAAAAACATAAATCATCAGTCCCATATTATGTGCTTGGTGAGTATGAGCTGTAACAGTAGTGCTACAATAAATAGTATATCAGTGTATGCCTGATCCAGCTCAGTGCCTCCACACTGTCTCAGTTGGTGGTTCCCCAATCCATGCCACACTCACAGGAGGACATTGACTCCTTGAATTAACAAGAGTCAAAAAACACCTAAGATGTCCACTGGCAGGTATGTGCCCTGAATCAATCTACTGGGATGTCCCAACTTGTAGCTACCATTCCAGGTAATTGCTTGACAAGTTTGCTCAGAAAACACATAAAGTGAAAGAAGAAGGCCCTCTCATACTGAAAGCATCAATTTAATTAAAGAAAAAACAAAATCCAACAAACTTGCATATGAAAATAGTAGTGTACAAAGAACCAGAAGTGCCACTGTATGTAACCTGCATGCGTTCCACCAAGCGGATGTGACATCACTGCAAGTCCCTTTATTGGGGCTTTAAACTATTATAGTTTAGAGAACTATATTGGTGTACAGCAGCTGACACAGTTTGTAAGTTCACTTTATTAGCAGAGGTGTTTTTTTTTTAGTTTTGTTTTCACATTATATTTAACTGCAAAAATTTCAATAAAAACTAGAAAAATTGGGGCACTTTAAAATGTTTGGTATCAAATTTATTTTTTCTTCTATTAGTTGACTTCCGTTAATGGAGTAGTTCCAGTCAATCAGGAGAGGAAGAATGATTTTTATTGCACCTAGACTACAGTTGCAAAAAAAAGTATGTGAACCCCTTGGAATGATATGGATTTCTGCACAAATTGGTCATAAAATGTGATCTGATCTTCATCTAAGTCACAACAATAGACAATCACAGTCTGCTTAAACTAATAACACACAAATAATTAAATGTTACCATGTTTTTATTGAAGACACCAAATAAACATTCACAGTGCAGGTGGAAAAAGCATGTGAACCCTTGGATTTAATAACTGGTTGAACCTCCTTTGGCAGCAATAACTTCAACCAAACGTTTCCTGTAGTTGCAGATCAGACGTGCACAACGGTCAGGAGTAATTCTTGACCATTCCTCTTTACAGAACTGTTTCAGTTCAGCAATATTCTTGGGATGTCTGGTGTGAATCGCTTTCTTGAGGTCATGCTACAGTATCTCAATCGGGTTGAGGTCAGGACTCTGACTGAGCCATTCCAGAAGGTGTATTTTCTTCTGTTTAACCACTTCTCTACTGGGCACTTAAACCCCCTTCCTGCCCAAGCCATTTTTCAGCTTTCAGCGCTGTCACACTTTGAATGACAATTGCGCGGTCGTGCGACGCTGTACCCAAACGAAATTTGCGTCTTTTTTTTCCACAAATAGAGATTTCTTTTGGTGGTACTTGATCACCTCTGCGGTTTTTTATTCTTTGCGCTGTAAACAAAAGAAGAGCGACAAGTTTGAAGAAAAAACACAATATTTTTTACTTTTTGCTATAATAAATATCCATTTTTTTTTTTTACATTTTCCTCAGTTTAGGCCGATACGTATTCTTCTACATATTTTTGGTAAAAAAAATCGCAATAAGCGTATATTGATTGGTTTGCGCAAAAGTTATAACAAAATAGGGGATAGATTTATAGCATTTTTTTTTTCTAGTAATGGCGGCGATCAACGATTTTGTATCGTGACTGCGATATTGCGGCGGACACATCAGACACTTTTGACACATTTTTGGGACCATTCACATTTCTACAGCGATCTGTGCTATAAAAATGCATTGATTACTGTATAAACATGACTGGCAGGGAAGGGGTTAACACTAGTGGGCGAGGAAGGGGTTAAATGTGTTCCCTATTAGTGATTCTTACTGTGGGGGGAGGGGGCTGACTGGGGGAGGAGACCGATCTGTGTCCCTATGTACAAGGGACACACCATCGGTCTCCTCTCCCTGACAGGACGTGGATCTGTGTGTTTACACACACAGATCCACGGTCCTGCTCGGTTACTGGGCAATCGCGGGTGCCCGGCAGCCATCACGGCCGCCGGGCATGCACATCGGGTGCCTAGTGACCCGGGGGGTGCCCGTGCCCCCTAGTGGATTTTTAAAGGCATGACGTCCGCCCAGAATAACAGTGTCTTCCTGTCGCCGTCAATTGACGGCCGCCGGTTGACAACTGGTTAAGCCATTCTGTTGTTGATTTACTTCTATGCTTTGGGTCGTTGTCCTGTTGCAACACCCATCTTCTGTTGAGCTTCAGCTGGTGGACAGATGGCCTTAAGTTCTCCTGCAAAATGTCTTGATAAACTTGGGAATTCATTTTTCCTTCGATGATAGCAAACCGTCCAGGCCCTGACGCAGCAAAACAGCCCCAAACCATGATGTCCCCACCACCATACTTCACAGTTGGGATGAGGTTTTGATGTTGGTGTGCTGTGCCTCTTTTTCTCCACACATAGTGTTGTGTGTTTCTTCCAAACAACTCAACTTTGATTTCATCTGTCCACAGAATATTTTGCCAGTACTGCTGTGAAACATCCAGGTGCTCTTGTGCAAACTGTAAACGTGCAGCAATGTTTTTTTCGGACAGCAGTGGCTTCCTCTGTGGTATCCTCCCATGAAATCCATTCTTGTTTAGTGTTTTACGTATCGAAGATTCGCTAACGGGGATGTTAGCATATGCCAGAGACTTTTGTAAGTCTTTAGCTGAAACTCTAGGATTCTTCTTCACCTCATTGAGCAGTCTGTGCTGTGCTCTTGCAGTCATCTTTACAGGACGCACACTCCTAGGGAGAGTAGCAGCAGTACTGAACTTTCTCCATTTATAGACAATTTGTCTTACCGTGGACTGATGAACAGCAAGGCTTTTGGAGATACTTTTATAACCCTTTCCAGCTTTATGCAAGTCAACAATTCCTAATCGTAGGTCTTCTGAGAGCTCTTTTGTGCGAGGCATCATTCACAACAGGCAATGATTCTTGTGAAAAGCAAACCCAGAACTGGTGTGTGTTTTTTATAGGGCAGGGCAGCTGTAACCAACACCTCCAATCTCATCTCATTGATTGACTCCAGTTGGCTGACACCTCACTCAAATTAGCTCTTGGAGATCTCATTAGTCTAGGGGTTCACATACTTTTACCACCTGCACTGTGAATGTTTACATAGTGTGTTCAATAAAAACATGGTAACATTTAATTCTTTGTGTGTTATTAGTTTAAGCAGACTGTGATTGTCTATTGTTGTGACTTAGATGAAGATCAGATCACATTTTATGACCAATTTTTGCAGAAATCCATATCATTCCAAAAGGGTTCACATACTTATTTTTGCAACTGTATGTAAGAAACAAATGTAACTTGCTGGGTTCACACCAGTGCAAATTGGATGCTGGTTTGCCCACATCCAATTTGCATAGCAGGAGATTGTGACCGGCTCTCTATGGAGCCGGTTCACACATCCCTGCAGCGGCTCCTTTGCGAATTCCACAGGAGTCCTTTGCTCCTTTTGGTCCTTTTCAGCCCACGATTCTGGCTGAAATTGGACCTGAAACGGTGAATGGAGACGCACCAGATTCCTGCTGTGAGCCGCTGTGTTCTCAAGTGTGAACCCAGCCTAAAGGTTTGATGTTCAGTCTGAGTTCTCACAGCTGCCATCTAGGGGCTGCTACAAAGCTGTGATGCCAAAAAGGGCTCTAAAAGCTTACAATAGCAATTATGTACGAGTGCTATTGAATGAGATAGTAAGAGCATCGGCATGGGTTACAGGACACAAAAATGATTTCAGATAGAGTGCTAATACGTTTAGAAATGGAACAATGTTTTATTGCCAAAATGTTAAAGAAAATGTACTATGGATTTCCTTGTTTTAAAACACTTAATCTGTCATCAGTAAAACAATAAGAAATATGGCTACTCTACAAATTTTTTAAATGAGGGCACCCAAAACGTATAAAGAATGCCCAACATGTGAGATCTGTTCAAGAAATTTAACACAACCACTGTGTACCAAGTACAGTCAGAGAGAGATCGGTGATATCACAGCCAACCTGAAATCTGGCCTGAATTATAGATGTACACTGGAGAGGATTTAAGAAAACTGAAACAAAAGACTGAGAATGCCATTGCTAAAGCAACAGCTCCATTTTTGCTCCAGATTTTGTTCAAGTTTTCTAAGGATAATAGATCTTCCTAATGCCTTGTGACTCTGACTTCTAAAACCCTCAATGTTGCAGCATTTTAAAGGCCTATTTGATGAGAGAAGATTGTCAATTAAAAATCATAGTTCCAAAAAGCCCAAATGAAATTGCCCATAAAGGAGTGAAAGACTATACTTATGTTTAAATCCTTAAGAATTTTTGTTGACTAGAATAAAAACTTTTCAACAACTTAAATCTACAGAGTCATGGAACTTGGCACACTAGCTGTTATGTTACATCTCCCAAGAAGGACTGATGAGCATCATGGGAAAATGCTGCAATATTGCCAAATATTGCCCATCCCTGTGCTTAAATTATATTTCAAAAAAGTGATTTGATGGAATGATAGTATGCATAACCGCTAAGACCCACATGATAAATGCTGCATTCCAGATGACACATTATGCTGGGAAGTAATAAAGCAGGTCAGAAATGTTAAGCAGGAACAGCTAGTTTTGTAATGAGAGAATTTGATGAATTGTGAAAATTACCTCAAACTTGGCAATGAGTTGCAGTCAGGGAATACTGTATGTTAAAATCAATTAGCAAGCTTGAATGTAGATGTAACAACTGCCCTCTCTGCTAAGAGTTTGTTAGTACTGGCTACAGTTTCACCCCAGTGATGGAACTCCTTGAGGCTTTGATCAAGCAGAAGGTAATAGGAAGTATTTAAAACATATGCAATTAAGCAGGCATTATTAATTACATTAAATGTTGGGTGATTGGCGGTTGTTGCAGTAGATTTGTTTCATTGCAAAAGACCATGCAGTGTGAATAAAAAATGGTTACTTAGACTGGGAGAAGATTGTCAATGAAGAATTAGTTGGCGCTGCCGGTCGGAAATACTTATGGTAAAACATGTTCTTTGATGGTTCAATGGAACAATATCCACAGCAATTTAACAGATTGAAAATAAGCAGTTTCAAGCTGTTTATTTGAACTTTGCAAATGGCTCAGACTCTAGAACGAGACATTTGTGTATTCCCTTCTCTGATACTGAATTTAGCCTTGAGCATAGAAGCATTTCCTGTGTCCATTGACTTGAGTAATTTGCTCGTATCCGTTTACCATTGCACACACTCTGTACTCCTTGTATGAAAACATTAGAACAAGTAGAATTTAGTCAAACTAACAAACACTAGCTGTAATACCTTAAACTGCTGCCTACCAGTAATTACAAGACATCCACATAGCTTATGGGTAAAATGCCAGCATATCTTAAAGTGTAACTTTAGGCCAGTGGTTCTCCACTTCAGTGACACCAGAGCCCAGTATTCACAAAGAAAGTGTCAAAAATATGTGTTAATAAAATAGACAATAGCAAACTATAGTAGTAGTTCCATCAGTTCCCCACAGACAGGAAAACCACAGCCTGGCAACAGGCTGTGGCCTCTTGGCTAAGAAGAACCACTGCTCTAGACAGATAAAAAAAAAAAAGACACAAATTAATACAGATCTGTAAACATGAATATATCGATATTTATATATACAGTGTATATATATATATATATATATATATATTGTGAGGGGGTTAACTCGGCAGCGGGTGTGTGTGACCCCCTGGATGGGTTCGCCACACAAAAACAGGCACAGCAGACGAAGTTGTAGGTGAAAAAACAAAAAGGTGCGGTTTATTTAAACTATATACAGTGAAAAATATAACAGAAAAACAAAAGAAACATGAAAATAAATCCTGGTCAGCTTGACCGCTTACTACACACGCAGTTTCCCTGTCTAACAACTAGGTGCAGCCTTGTGCTGCCCCAGCCCCTATCTCCCTATTTTAGAAGTTTAAGCCACACAGGCTTTGTCTCACCGCACAGGACAGAAAACACACTCCCCAGTCTACACAACACAGAACTGGTTCCAGGATGGAGCATCTCCCTTAGCATGCTGGGAGTTCTTGTAGAGGCCCTAATGAGCCCACTTACTTCAGCTGGGCTCAATAACCCTTCCCCTGAAAGACTCCCAGCACTCCCCCTAGTGGTATAAATTGGCATAAAGCCTGAATCTGGGACATATATATCTTCCATCCTGGATGCAACCTGGTGATTTTACCTGCCTGCTGTCACATACCCCCCCCTCTTGTTTTAACCTTGGGGTTGGAACACAAGCAATCAGGCATGCATGTACTCGAGACAAAGCATCCACATTCCCCATTTGAACGCCAGGGCGATGCTTTACCGTAAAGTTGAATTCCTGTAGGGCCAGGAACCACCTATTTACTCTTCTATTTGTCTCTTTGTTTAAAGCCATCCACTTTAAAGGAGCGTAATCAGTAATCATGTCAAAGTGCCTACCTAGCAGATAGTACCGAAGGGAATCTAGAGCCCACTTCACCGCTAAGCACTCCTTCTCAATTGTGGCGTAATTTACCTCATGGGACTTCAATTTCCTGCTGAGGTAAATGACTGGGTGCTCTTCCCCTTTCCAGACCTGGGACAATACTGCTCCTAACCCAACGTCTGATGCATCACTTTGTACGACAAAGTCCCTAGAGAAGTCTGGTGAGTACAACACTGGCTGGCTATATAAGGCTTTTTTTAAGAATTGGAATGCTGCCTCAGCCTCTGGGGTCCATTTAACCATGACAGACTCTTTCCATTTTGTCAGGTGTTTAGGGGCACAGCCTGAGAAGCAAAGTGGGGAATGAATCGCCGATAATAACCAGCGATTCCCAGAAAGGCTCGTACCTGCTTCTTGCTGTTGGGACGTGGCCAATTCTGTATGGCCTCGACTTTATTGACTTGGGGTTTTATTACTCCCCTCCCAATGGTGTACCCAAGATATTTGGCCTCCTCCTGTTCAATGGTACACTTCTTGGGGTTGGCCGTAAACCCAGCTTCCCGGATAGAGTCTAGGACTGCTTGCACTTTTGGCAGATGTGAGGCCCAATCGGTGCTATAGATAATTACATCATCCAGGTAAGCCGCGGCATACTTCTGATGGGGCCTCAGTATCTGGTCCATTTTCCGCTGGAATGTTGCTGGTGCATTCTGTAATCCGAACGGCATTCTTTTATATTGGAACGCCCCATCTGGGGTTACAAACGCGGTTTTCTCCTTGGCCGATTTGGCCAGGGGAATTTTCCACTACCCTTTTGTGAGATCAAGAGTTGTCATGTATCGTGCTGTTCCCAGCCGGTCGATCAACTCATCTATACATGGCATGGAGTAGATGTCAAATTTTGTTGTCAAAAATCGTTACAAAAGCGCCAGCTCCCATCCGGTTTAGGCACTAATACTATGGGACTAGACCAATCACTTTGGGATTCCTCTATCACCCCCAATTTAAGCATTTTCTGTACTTCCTCACGTATTGCCTCCCGTCGGGCCTCTGGGATCCGATAGGGTTTTAGCGGGCGGGGTAATAATATCATGCTCCACCCCAGACGTTTGTCCCGGCAGCTCAGAGAAAACCTCCTTGTTGCGAAAGCACAAACTCTTTAACCTCCTGTTGTTGGGGGTTTGACAAGGTGACTGCTATTCCAACCTCAGGAATCACGCAATCAGACTGAGCTGGTGACAAAGTTTCTGCGACTAGGGATTCCCTATCCCTCCAGGCTTTCAACAGATTAATGTGATAGATCTGTTTGGGTTTTCGCCTTCCTGATTGTCTGACCTTGTAATTCACTTCGCTCACTTTTTCCATTATCTCGTAGGGGCCTTGCCATTTGGCGAGGAATTTGTTTTCAACCGTAGGGACAAGTACCAATATCCTATCCCCCGGGGAAAAGGTACGGGTCTTGGCCCCACGGTTGTACACTCTCTGCTGTGCCAACTACGATTGGCATTACCTGTGCAATTCTATCTTGCATCAGGGCGACATTCTCAATCACACTCTTGTGGGGAGAACTCTCACTTTCCCAAGTTTCCTTGGTGATATCCAACAGCCCTCTTGGGTGTCCCCCATAGAGTAACTCAAAGGGTGAGAAACCCGTAGAGGATTGGGGTACCTCCCTAATGGCAAACATTAAATAGGGGATTAGACAGTCCCAATCCTTTCCATCTCTATCCACCACCTTTTTTAACATTTCTTTTAGGGTTTTGTTGAATCTTTCAACCAACCCATCTGTTTGGGGGTGATACACGGATGTACGCAATTGTGTCACTTTGAACAACTTGCACAGCTCTTTCATAACCCGGGACATAAAGGGTGTACCTTGGTCTGTAAGCAGTTACTTACAAATACCCACACGGCTAAAAACAAGAGATAGCTCTTTGGCTATGGTTTTGGCCGAGGTATTTCGGAGAGGAATCGCTTCCGGATACCAGGTGGCATAGTCCAATATAACCAAAATGTACTGATGCCCCCTAGCGGACTTCATTATTGGACCTACCAAATCCATTGCAATCCTCTCAAAGGGGACCTCAATGATGGGGAGAGATACCAGCGGGTTACGGAAATGTGGCATCGGTGCCGACCTCTGACACACAGGGCAGGAGGAACAATAGTTTTCTGTTTCCTTCATGACCCCAGGCCAATAGAATCTCTGCAATACTCTCTTGGTTTTTTTCTGTCCCCAGATGACCTCCAAGAATGTGCCCATGGGCCAACTCTAACACCACCTTCCTGTAAGGTTTGGGCACCACAAGCTGCTCAATGGTTTCTTCTGCCCTTTTAGCGACCAGATCTCATCTGGGTTCACTAACTCTCCATCTATTTTTACTACGTTTTCCCGTGCCTTTATTAGGGTGGGGTCTTTTAACTGTTCTGTGGCAAAATTTTCCTTGTGAACCTCAAGATCAGAAAACTCCACAGATGGCATGTTTTCGTCTGAGGATGTTGGCTCCTCCCCAGTTTCTCGAGTCTCCCCTGCCAATACCAACAAGGGGAATTCTGGAGAGTCCTCACCACTCTCAGAGGAATTCTGGTTATCACCTTCCTGGTATATAGGGGCACCAGTGGAGGGCTCAGGATAATCCCGTAGTTCCCAGAACTTTGGAAAATCCCTTCCCACAATGGCATCATGTGGTAACTGAGACACTAACCCTACCTGATGAGAGAGGTTACCTTTGGGGGTCTCAAAACACACTGTAGTCACAGGATACTCTCGGGTGTCCCCATGCACACAAATAACAGCTACCTTGTTATTCCCTAAGACCTCTGTAGTAGCTAATTCAGCCTTTATCAGTGTCACCAGGCTACCTGAATCCAGCAACACAACATTTCTACCATTAATACACATATTGCAAAAATGTTCTCAGTTCCCCGAATGGCAGTGCATGCAACTGTCGCAAACAGCGACTGACTTCTGTCCCTTAGAAAGTCACATTGCATGGGCTTATCCACAACCGGGCAATTTGCTGCAATATGTCCCTCTTGTCGGCAGCGGTAGCAAACAATCCTTTTTGCTGCCTCTTGAGCCCCTGACTTCCCAGGCTGTTCTCGCCAGACCTTAGGTAGAACTCCCACCCTCTCACTCTCTCCACCCTCACCCCTTGGAATCATCTTACCCGCCACTGGGGATGGTCTGGTCTTAGGGTGGAAAGTCCGTGAGTCTCTGGAAGAGACAGTCAGGTTCTCTGTAGCCAAGTACTTCTCTACACGATTCACAAGATTATCGGCCGTTTCTGGGTCTCCATGGCTTACCCACTTTTGGATGGCAGTAGGAAGAGCTCTCAGGAAACGATTCATCACAACACGTTCCACAATCTTTGGTGCGGACAAAGTCTCTGGCTGTAGCCACTTCCTGCTCAGGTGAATGAGATCATACATTTGAGACCTGGGGGTTTTCCAAGCCGGAAAGTCCAGTTAAGCACACGCTGAGCCTGGACAGCCAGGGTGACACCCAGACGTGCCAATATTTCAGTTTTTAGCATCACATAGTCTTTTGCTTGGTAAGGCTCTAGGTCATAGTAAGCTTTCTGTGATTCACCAGTTAACAGAGGGGCCACCAGTCCAGCCCACTGCTCCTTAGGCCACTTTTCCCTTTCAGCAGTCCTTTCAAATGTGGTCAAAAACACCTCTGGATCATCCTCTCCAGTAATTTTTGTCAATAAACGACTCACCCCAAAGGACGCGGTATTAGTGGAACGACTTGCCTCACTGGTCTGCGGATGTTGCTGCATCAACGTTTCCATTTGTTGGTGTGGTCTCTGCTCTTGCTTCTGCAACAGGTCTATGAAGCGGGCCTCAGATTGCTGCTGGGCTTGTTGCTGAGCTTCCAGACTCTGTTGGTGAGCTTGCTGCTGGGCTGCGAGGCTCTGTTGTTGAGCTTGCTGGTGGGATGCGCGGCTCTGTTGTTGAGCTACAGGGCTCTTTTGCAAACCTGCATTTGTCTGCTGCTGATTGGCATTTGCTAGAGCCAGCTGTTTCAGTATCTCCTCCATGCTGGCCAAAAAAAACTGCCACTGGTTCTCCACCAACTGTAAGGGGGTTAACTCGGCAGCGGGTGTGTGTGACCCCCTGGATGGGTTCACCACACAAAAACAGGCACAGCAGACGGAGTTGTAGGTGAAAAAACAAAAAGGTGCGGTTTATTTAAACTATATACAGTGAAAAATATAACAGCAAAACAAAAGAAACCTGAAAAGAAATCCTGGTCAGCTTGACCGCTTACTACACACGCAGTTTCCCTGTCTAACAACTAGGTGCAGCCTTGTGCTGCCCCAGCCCCTATCTCCCTATTTTAGAAGTTTAAGCCACACAGGCTTTGTCTCACCGCACAGGACAGAAAACACACTCCCCAGTCTACACAACACAGAACTGGTTCCAGGATTGAGCATCTCCCTTAGCATGCTGGGAGTTCTTGTAGAGGCCCTAATGAGCCCACTTACTTCAGCTGGGCTCATTAACCCTTCCCCTGAAAGACTCCCAGCACTCCCCCTAGTGGTATAAATTGGCATAAAGCCTGAATCTGGGACATATATATCTTCCATCCTGGATGCAACCTGGTGATTTAACCTGCCTGCTGTCACAAAATATATATATATATATATATGTATATATATATATATATATTGTGACAGCAGGAAGGTAAAGTCACCTGGTTGCATCCAGGGGGGTAGGTATATTTCTCCCAGATTCAGGCTTTATGCCGACTTATACAACTAGGGAGAGAGTTGATGAAGCCCAGCTGAGGCTAGTGGGCTCATGGATGATTCATACCTCTAGGGAGAGTGCTGGGCGTCGTGCAGGCAGGGAGTTGATGAGACCAGCTGAAGCTTGTCAGCTCGTTTAAGGCCTCTATAAAAACTCCCAGCTTCATTAGGTGTTTGCTCATGCCTGGACCCAGACCTGTGTGGACTGTCTAGGGAGAGTGAACCCCTGTGCGGTGAGACAAAGCCTGTGTGGCTATTTGTTTGGACATTTACTAAACCAGGGACTTAGGGACTAGGACAGCACCAGGCTGATCCCAGTTGTTAGTTAGGGAAACCTGCATGTTTAGTCAGAGGTCAAGCTGACCAGGATTTATTTTGTTTATGTTTCTTTTTGCTTTGCTGTGTTTTTGTCACTGTAAATAGAGAAATAAACCGCACCTTTTGATCTTGAAAACCACAACCTCCGTCTGCTGGGCCTGTTTTTGTGTGGGGAGCCCATCCAGGGGGTCACACACACCCGCTACCGAGCTAACCCCCTCACAGTTGGTGGAGAACCAGTGGCAGTTTTTTTTTAAGCCAGCATGGAGGAGATACTGAAACAGCTGGCTCTAGCAAATGCCAATCAACAGCAGACAAATGCAGGTTTGCAAAAGAGCCTTGCAGCTCAACAACAGAGCTTCGCAGCCCAGCAACAAGCCCAGCAGCAATCTGAGGCCCGCTTCATAGACCTGTTGCAGAAGCAAGAGCAGAGACTACAACAACAGATGGAAGCAGTAATGCAGCAACGTCCGCAGACCAGTGAGGAAAGCCGTCCCACTAATACCGCGTCCTTTGGGGTGAGTCGTTTATTGACAAAAATGACTGGAGAGGATGATCCAGAGGTATTTTTGACCACATTTGAAAGGACTGCTGAAAGAGAAAAGTGGCCTGAGGAGCAGTGGGCTGGACTGGTGGCTCCTCTGTTAACTGGTGAATCGCAGAAAGCTTACTATGACCTAGAGCCTGACCAAGCAAAAGACTATGTGATGCTAAAAGCTGAAATATTGGCAAGGCTGGGTGTCACCCTGGCTGTCCGGGCTCAGCGTGTGCATAACTGGACTTTCCAGCTTGGAAAACCCCCCAGGTCTCAAATGTATGATCTCATTCACCTGAGCAGGAAGTGGCTACAGCCAGAGACTTTGTCCGCACCGGAGATTGTGGAACGTGTTGTGATGGATCGTTTCTTGAGAGCTCTTCCTACCGCCATTCAAAAGTGGGTAAGCCATGGAGACCCAGAAATGGCCGGTAAACTTGTGGATCGTGTAGAGAGATACTTGGCTGCAGAGAACCTGACGGCCTCTTCCAGAGACTCTCGGACTTTCCACCCTAAGACCAGACCATCCCCAGGGGCGGATAAGATGATTCCAAGGGGTGAGGGTGGAGAGAGTGAGAGGGTGGGAGCTCTGCCCAGGGTTTGGCGAGAACAGCCTGGGAAGTCGGGGGCTCAAGAGGCAGCCAAAAGGATTGTTTGCTACCGCTGCCGGCAAGCGGGACATATTGCAGCAAATTGCCCGGTTGTGGAGGAACCCATGCAATGTGACTTTCTGACGGACAGACGTCAGTCGCTGTGTGCGACAGTCGCATGCACTGCCATTCGGGGAACTGAGAAACATTTATGCAAAATGTGTATTAATGGTAGAAATGTTGTGGTATTACTGGATTCAGGTAGCCTTGTGACCCTGATAAAGGCTGAATTAGTTAAAACAGAGGTCTCTGGGAATAGCAAGGTAGCTGTTATTTGTGTGCATGGGGACACCCGAGAGTATCCAGTGACTACAGTGTGTTTCAAGACCCCCAAAGGTACCCTCTCTCATCCAGTGGGGTTAGTATCTCAATTACCGCATGATGCCATTGTGGGAAGGGATTTTCCGAAGTTCTGGGAACTGTGGGATGATCCTGAGCCCCCCACTGGTGCCCCTATGTACCAGGAAGGTGATAGCCAGAACTCCTCTGAGAGTGGTGAGGACTCTCCAGAATTTCCCTTGTCAGTATTGGCAGGCGAGACTCAAGAAACTGGAGAGGAGCCCACCTCCTCAGACGAAAACCTACCGTCTGTGGAGTTTTCTGATCTTGAGGTTCACAGGGAAAATTTTGCCACAGAACAGTTAAAAGACCCCGCCCTAATAAAGGCACGGGAAAACGTAGTGGAAATAGATGGCGAGTTAGTGAACCCAGATAATACCTGCACTTACCCATACTTCAGCGTAGAGAAGGACCTACTGTATCGGGTGGCAAAAAGGGCAGAAGAAACCGTTGAGCAGCTTGTGGTGCCCAAACCTTACAGGAAGTTGGTGTTGGAGTTGGCCCATGGGCACATACTTGGAGGTCATCTGGGGACAGAGAAAACCCGAGAGAGGGTATTACAGAGATTCTATTGGCCTGGGGTGATGAAGGACATAGAAAATTATTGTTCCTCCTGCCCTGTGTGTCAGAGGTCGGCCCCGATGCCACATTTCCGTAGCCCGCTGGTCCCTCTACCCATCATTGAGGCCCCGTTTGAGAGGATCGCAATGGATTTGGTAGGTCCTATAATCAAGTCCGCTAGGGGGCACCAGTACATATTAGTTATAATGGACTATGCCACCCGTTATCCAGAAGCGATCCCTCTCCGAAATACCTCGGCCAAAACCATAGCCAAAGAGCTATCTCTTGTTTTTAGCCGGGTGGGTATTTATAAAGAACTGCTTACGGACCAAGGTACACCCTTTATGTCCCGGGTTATGAAAGAGCTGTGTAAATTGTTCAAAGTGACGCAATTGCGTACGTCTGTGTATCACCCCCAAACCGATGGGCTGGTTGAAAGATTCAACAAAACCCTAAAACAAATGTTGAAGAAAGTGGTGGATAGAGATGGAAAGGATTGGGACTGCCTACTTCCTTATTTGATGTTTGCTATTAGGGAGGTGCCCCAATCCTCTACGGGATTCTCCCCCTTTGAGTTACTGTATGGGAGACACCCAAGAGGGCTGTTGGATATTGCCAAGGAAACTTGGGAAAGTGAGAGTTCTCCCCACAGGAGTGTGATTGAGCATGTCGCCCTGATGCAAGATCGAATTGCACAGGTAATGCCCATCGTGAAGGAACATTTGGCCCAAGCGCAGTTGGCACAGCAGAGAGTGTACAACCGTGGAGCCAAGACCCGTACCTTTTCCCCGGGGGATAGGATATTGATACTTGTCCCTACGGTTGAAAGTAAATTCCTTGCCAAATGGCAAGGCCCCTACGAGATAATGGAAAAAGTGAGCGAAGTGAATTACAAGGTCAGACAACCAGGAAGGCGAAAGCCCGAACAGATCTATCACGTTAATCTGTTGAAAGCCTGGAGGGATAGAGAGTCCCTAGTCGCAGAAACTTGGTCACCAGCTCAAACTGGTTGCGTGATTCCGGAGGTTGGAATAGCAGCCACCTTGTCACAACCCCAACAACAGGAGGTTAAGGAGTTTGTGCTTCGCAACAAGGAGGTGGTCTCTGAGCTGCCGGGACAAACATCTGGGGTAGAGCATGATATTATTACCCCGCCCGGTGAAAGGGTGAAGTTAAAACCCTATCGGATCCCAGAGGCCCGACGGGAGGCAATACGGGAGGAAGTACAGAAAATGCTGAACTTAGGGGTGATAGAGGAGTCCCAAAGTGATTGGTCTAGTCCCATTGTGTTGGTGCCTAAACCGGATGGGAGCTGGCGATTTTGTAACGATTTTCGTCAGTTGAACAAAGTTACAAAATTTGACACCTACCCCATGCCACGTATAGATGAGTTGATCGACCGGCTGGGAACAGCCCGATACATGACGACTCTTGACCTCACAAAAGGGTATTGGCAAATTCCCCTGGCCAAGTCGGCCAAAGAGAAAACCGCATTTGTAACCCCAGACGGGGCGTTCCAATATAAGAGAATGCCGTTCGGGTTACAGAATGCGCCGGCCACATTCCAGCGGAAAATGGACCAGATACTGAGGCCCCATCGGAAGTATGCTGCGGCTTACCTGGATGACGTAATTGTCCATAGCACAGATTGGGCCTCACATCTGCCAAAAGTGCAAGCAGTCCTAGACTCTATCCGGGAAGCGGGGTTTACGGCTAACCCCAAGAAGTGTACCATTGGGCAGGAGGAGGCCAAATATCTTGGGTACACCATTGGCAGGGGAGTAATAAAACCCCAACTCAACAAAGTCGAGGCCATCCAGAGTTGGCCACGTCCCAACAGCAAGAAGCAGGTACGAGCCTTTCTGGGAATCGCGGGTTATTATCGGCGCTTCATTCCCCACTTTGCTTCTAAGGCTGTGCCCCTAACCAACCTGACGAAAGGGAAAGGGTCGGTCATGATTAAATGGACCCCCGAGGCTGAGGCAGCATTCCAATTCTTGAAACAAGCCTTATGTAGCCAGCCAGTGTTGTACTCACCCGACTTCTCTAAAGACTTTGTCGTACAAAGTGATGCGTCAGATGTGGGGTTAGGAGCAGTATTGTCCCAGGTCTGGAACGGGGAAGAGCACCCAGTCATTTACCTCAGCAGGAAGTTGAAGTCCCATGAGGTAAATTACGCCACGGTTGAAAAGGAGTGTTTAGCGGTGAAGTGGGCTCTAGATTCCCTTCGGTACTATCTGCTAGGTAGGCACTTTGACATGGTTACGGATCACGCTCCGTTAAAGTGGATGGCTCAAAACAAGGAGACAAATAGAAGAGTAAATAGGTGGTTCCTGGCCCTACAGGAATTCAACTTCACAGTAAAGCATCGCCCTGGCGTTCAAATGGGGAATGTGGATGCTTTGTCTCGAGTACATGAATGCCTGATTGCTGGTGTTCCAACCCCAAGGTTAAAACAAGAGGGGGGGTATGTGACAGCAGGAAGGTAAAGTCACCTGGTTGCATCCAGGGGGGTAGGTATATTTCTCCCAGATTCAGGCTTTATGCCGACTTATACAACTAGGGAGAGAGTTGATGAAGCCCAGCTGAGGCTAGTGGGCTCATGGATGATTCATACCTCTAGGGAGAGTGCTGGGCGTCGTGCAGGCAGGGAGTTGATGAGACCAGCTGAAGCTTGTCAGCTCGTTTAAGGCCTCTATAAAAACTCCCAGCTTCATTAGGTGTTTGCTCATGCCTGGACCCAGACCTGTGTGGACTGTCTAGGGAGAGTGAACCCCTGTGCGGTGAGACAAAGCCTGTGTGGCTATTTGTTTGGACATTTACTAAACCAGGGACTTAGGGACTAGGACAGCACCAGGCTGATCCCAGTTGTTAGTTAGGGAAACCTGCATGTTTAGTCAGAGGTCAAGCTGACCAGGATTTATTTTGTTTATGTTTCTTTTTGCTTTGCTGTGTTTTTGTCACTGTAAATAGAGAAATAAACCGCACCTTTTGATCTTGAAAACCACAACCTCCGTCTGCTGGGCCTGTTTTTGTGTGGGGAGCCCATCCAGGGGGTCACACACACCCGCTACCGAGCTAACCCCCTCACAATATATATATATATATATATATAGTAAGTTTACTGTGTATGCAGTGTCATGAAAGAGTATTCATACCCCTTGAATTTTTCCACATTTTGTCATGTTACAGCTAAAAAAGTAAATGTATTTTATTGGGATTTTATGTGATAGACCAACACAAAGTGACACATAATTGTGAAGTGGAAGGAAAATGATAAGTGCTTTTCAATTTTTTTTACAAATAAATATCTGAAAAGTGTGGTGTGCATTTGTATTCAGCCCCCTTTACTCTGATACCCCTAACTAAAATCTAGTGGAACCAATTGCCTTCAGAAGTCACCTAATTAGTAAATAGAGTTCACCTGTGTGTAATTTAATCTCAGTAAAAATACAGCTGTTCTGTGAAGTCCTCAGAGGTTTGTTGGAGAACCTTAGGCTGCTTTCACACTGAGGCGCTTTGCAGGCGCTATAGCGCTAAAAATAGCATCTTAAAAGAGCCGCTCCTTTCACTCCAATGTGAAAGCCTGAGGGCTTTCACACAGGAGCGGTGCGCTGACAGGACGGTAAAAAAAAGTCCTGGTAACCGCATATTTTCTGTGCTGTAGGAGCGGTGTATGGGAAGCGCCTCCGAACCACCAGCAAAGCGGCACTGAAGCGCCGCTTTGCGGGCAGTTTTAACCCTTTTTCGGCTGCTAGCGGGGGTTAAAAGTGCCCCAATAGTGACTGAAATCCTCTGAAAAAATGACGGTAAAGCACCGCTAAAAATAGCGGCACTTTACTGCCGAATGTCGCCGATGCCTCAGTGTGAAAACGGCCTTAGTGAACAAACAGCACTTAGGGGTATACTCACTTTTGTTGCCAGTGGCTTAGACATTAATGGCTGTGTGATGAGTTATTTTGAGTTGAGGAGACAGCAAATTTACACTGTTATACAAGCTGTACACTCACTACTTTACATTGTAGCAAAGTGTAATTTCTTCAGTGTTGTCACATGAAAAGATATAATAAAATATTTACAAAAATGTGAGGGGTGTACTCACTTTTGTGAGATACTGTGTATATATGTGAGTGAAAATGTCCAAATTGGGCCCAATTAGCCATTATCCCTCCCTGGTGTCATGTGACTTGTTAGTGTTACAAGGTCTCAGGTGTGAATGGGGAGCAGGTGTGTTAAATTTGGTGTTATCACTCTCAATCTCGCATACTGCTCACTGGAAATTCAACATGGCACCTCATGGCAAACAACTCTCTGAGGATCTAAAAAAAAAAAAATGTTGCTCTACATAAAGATGGCCTAGGCTATAAGAAGATTGCCAAGACCCTGAAACTGAGCTGCAGCATGGTGGCCAAGACCATACAGCGGTTTAACAAGACAGGTTCCACTCAGAACAGGCCTCGCCATGGTCGACCAAAGAAGTTGAGTGCATGTGCTCAACATCATATCTAGAGGTTGTCTTTGAAAAATAGACGTATGAGTGCTGCCAGCATTGCTGCAGAGGTTGAAGGGGTGGGGGGGGGGCCAGCCTGTCAGTGCTCAGACCATAGATGCACACTGCATCACATTGGTCTGCATGGCTGTCGTCCCAGAAGGAAGCCTCTTCTAAAGAAGATGCACAAGAAAGTCCGCATACAGTTTGCTGAAGACATGCAGACTAAGGACAGTACTTAGGATTACTGTAACCATGTCCTGTGGTATAATGAGACCAAGAAAAACCTATTTGGTTCAGATGGTGTCAAGCATGTGTGGTGGCAACCAGATGAGGAGTACAAAGACAAGTGTGTCTTGCCTACAGTCAAGCATGGTGGTGGGAGTGTCATGGTCTGGGGCTGCATGAGTGCTAGGGAGCTACAGTTCATTGAGGGAACCATGAATGCCAACATGTACTGTGACATACGGAAGCAGAGCATGATCCCCTCCCTTCAGAGATTGGGCCGCAGGGCAGTATTCCAACATGATAACGACCCCAAAAACACCTCCACGACCACTGCCTTGCTAAAGAAACTGAGGGTAAAGTTGATGAACTGGCCAAGCATGTCTCCAGACCTAAATCCTATTGGGCATCCTCAAATGGAAGGTGGAGGAGCTTAAGGTCTCTAACATCCACCAGCTCTGTGATGTCATCATGGAGGAGTGGAAGACGACTCTGGTGAACTCCATGCCCAAGAGGCAGTGCTGGAAAATAATAGTGGCCACACAAAATATTGACACTTTGGGCCCAATTTGGACATTTTCACTTAGGGGTGTACTCACATTTGTTGCCAGCAGTTTTGACATTAATGTCTGTGTTCAAATGGGGAGAAAAGTTGTGCTACCAGTGAAAAGGTGAAGCAGCCAGCATTAACAATATGACAATATTGCACCAAAAACAAAAAAAATAAAAAATGCAGCGCTAGTGACAATAGAACACTCACTGGTGACCAATAATAAAATTAAACATAAAAGTGTCCAGCAACAACTGTGACTTTCACAGTGCAAAGGCACCAGTAGACGGTGCTAGCATGTGTAAATATTATAAATGTGTGATCTGAGTGATCAAGCGAACAAAACGTGATAAAAATCAGTGGTTGTGACACCAATAACATAAGATGCACATATGTAATCAAGTTCTTAGTGTGGTCAAATGATGGATTCTCTTAGGAGAAGCAACGAAGGGTGGGAGTCTCTGATAAACAGCTGTGGTGAGCATGCTAGATAAACTGCATCAACCATGGGATTTGCACTTGTATAGAATCCAACATCTGAGAAAAAAGATAAGAAATGGGTACTCTTACCATAGGCCGAGGGCACACAGCGACGGTGTCCCAATCAGGCATGAACAGGATCTCCTGGGCTGAACCTCCGAGGGATGATGTAACAGAAGGAACTCTGGATGCCTCAAGGGACACTGTCACGATCCAATGTTATCGATCTCAGGTGTGAAGTACTAGATGGAACGAGCAGGATCTCAGCAGACCAGGGCATGCGATGTCCCAAAAAGGGAAAAATCATGGAAAGAGACAAAAATAGCTCCACATAGTGCAGATGATTCCAGGATGTGAGGTATAAAAAGAGCCTTTATTGACATAAAATCAAGTTTAAAAATATTGCAGGTTACAAGCAGCTTGGAAGGTGCATGTACAGGGTGATCACAAGAATACAAAGATAAAGTGTGGTGTAAAGAGCTTGTGCAGGCTATGTACCCGACATGTTTCGAGCTAGAGCTCTTAAACTGGGGCATGAACCTGCTAACCTACACCACGCCATTATATACTGTCCAAAGGTAATTAGTGGATATCACAAAACACTGAGCAGCTGGTGTTGAAAACGCCGCTCTGTTTAGTGAACCAATCACAGCGGTAACACACAGGGACACGCCTCTCACTGGTCGGACAATCAAATCCACAGAGGGACATGAACTGTGCGTCCGCGTCATCATGCCAACGCCCAGTGAAGTCATCACGCAGTGCCTGCATTCCAAACTGTTAACCACCCGATGTCACTGGCACGCGACGCCCAGGGGTGTGGCGAACTAGCTCTGAGTGTGAAGGTAACTCCCCCATGATGCCTCGTATCATCCGACACTTACTGTCATCAACGGATGCATCCAGCTGCGGGTAGAACCCCGCGTGGACCCACAGGCATTGGAGGGCTTGAGCAACAGATAGATTACATTGTCCAACGACATAGATGGCCAGCAAGAAACACAACATAATCTCCAGTCCAATACATACATAGATCAAAACGGCGAACTGAGGTAAGCAATGTATATATACACTCAAGGCATACATAAAAGAACTAAACTCAATAATAAACAATAAATAGAAAATTATGAATGGAAAATAAAATACCTATACCAAAGTGTATACCCCGTGTAAACGGGTGTAAACACAAAGGTACACACACAACCTGATGACCGTGTGGTGAGGATCGAAAGTGCACCTCAAACATGAAAGAACACATGCGTAAGGTCAGAGGGACCATGTAAACTAAAATCTAACTATAATTAGAGCTTTGTTAATGAACGTGTTGATAACCCAGTCGATGTTCAACCCATAAGGGGAGAAATATCAAAGCTGGTATATCCGGAACATCTCTAACTGAGAGACTCCTCTGACACGTGACTCACCCCTCCAATGGGGAGTGAATATATCAATCACTTGAAATCTTGTGCCGGAGGGATCCTTTTGATGACAATGCAGGTAGTGCCTAGGAACGCTATGGTTAGTATGGCCCTTTTTGATACTTGTAATATGTTCATTGACCCTGATGGAAAAGGTTCTAATGGTTCGTCCTACATACTGCTTCTTGCATGGGCATGTTATCTAGTATACTATAGTATATATATATATATATATATATATATATATATATATATATATATATATATATAGCGAGTGGCACATGTTGTGAATTGCTTCATATGGTAAACGGCTGTGTGTTGAGTTATTTGGAGGGAACAGCAAATTTACACTGTTATACAAGCTGTACACTCACGACTTACATTGTAGCAAAGTGTAATTTCTTCAGTGTTGTCACATGAAAAGATATAATACAGGTTCATGCAGTGAGGGGAGGCAGCTGAGGCAGAACATTAAAAAATAAATAAAAATCGAGCTTCAAGGGTCGTAGCTCGGCGATCTGAAGTCACAGAGTCCCCATATTTGGGGGGTAGGTAGCTCCTACGACCTATGGTTCCGGAGATACGGGGCTCCTTGCACAGCCTGTCAAAAGCTACATACAGAGTGGCCAGTTTCAATACAAGCTGGCACACCCTGTTTGCAAAAGACTGAGAGGATGAGCTCACAGTGCCTCTCCTCACTTCTTGTCAGAGGCACTGAGCTCAATGGACAGCTTGGAGTTGTAAAAAATGGATCGGGGATGGAGGTGCCTGGCTCTACATGCCCTGCCCCTCGTACAAAGTCCCAAACCCCCCCCCTTTTTTTGTTTTTTCATCCTAGTGAGTTGAATGTCTAATCAGCTTGGAGTTGTAGACCAATGGTAAAGTACCATTAGCCCCAGCTGTCCAATAAAAATGTTGCAGTGGATGCATGCCTCTCACTGCAATTTCATAGAAGGGGCATGTGTCTAAAAGACAAATGTTCCCTTCCAGCCCAGCCCTCTTAACTACAAGGAAATACATGGGTTTATGGGTATAAGATTTACCCACAATCCCATGATTTTCAAACACAGTTAAGAGGGAGAATGATAGTCTGCTGCTGTTGAAAAGGTACAAGCTAAATCATATATTATTATGCTATATGTTATAAGATAATTTATTATTTATCTATTTACTGTGAAATTACTGTTTTGTAGTTATAACTTCAAATTTCAGTAATTTGTCAGTTAAGCCACCTGCCTGAGTACAGTTTTTGAAAATATAAAATGTAGAACTCTTCTTTACACAGATAACTTGTTTTCAAATTTTTTAATTTTTAAAAGAGTAATTTTAAAGACTTGCGGAAATCATTAAAACAACAAATAAGTATTGCAAATAATTAAAATAATATACACTTAAACTGAAAATGTATTTTATATTCATACATCAACTTCCCCTCAAATATTGAGTATAGCAAATCTTCTCAACCTCTCCAATGTGGTTTGACATTCATTATACCCATAAATCTCAGAAAAGCTGGGTCACATTAGAGTTGTGTACTTTCCTACAGTGTTCTGAAACACTGTGTGTTTTAACACCTTTTAAAATATTTCTGACATGTTCTTCTAACCTCTTGTGGAGGGTTCTCCTCGTTCGTCCAACATGCTGAAACCCACACCCACACCCACATTCCATTAAGTGTACAAAATTATTATTCCATGGTATAAAACATCTTATTTTGTAACTCTTTCCTGTAGTGTTGAGTTGAAATTCTGTAGTGTACTTGGTTTTGTCCCTCGCTAGTGTGTACAGTTAATCTCTTACTACATTTAACAAATCCAGGTAATTTTATCAAATATATATTATTTGGCCACTATACAACTAAGAACTAATAAACCATGTAAAGTTTTTACTCTCTTATGTACAATTTGTGAATGAGAAGGTTAAAGTTATTTTATAGTGGAATCCTATACTAGAAACATATGTAGAAACACAGATGAGAGACAGCATAAGCTTTATTACTGTATATTATTTTAAATGTTTTAACATTCAAGTGTTTTTATTCTATATAATATGCAGTGTTAAACAAACCCCCAATGCTAATCTCCTCTTTCCTTTTATTCTTAGTATGTACACAAAAAAAATCCTAGCAATGAAACTTTATTAAATGTTTGTTATACTTTCATTCTACTATTTTCCATTAAATTACTCGTCAGCCTTAACTTCATGAATCATGATCTAAGGCAGCCATTCTCCTCCAGGATTCCACAAGAGGTTTCTAGGGGTTCCCTGAGCTGTCATTGGTTGACCTGCCTGTGGGTGGGTGCAGCATAGTGTAGCAGTAATAATTCACACACAGTCGAGCTGCAATCATTATAACTTGTATTGTAGCACAGGCAGAACTTGTATTGTAGTCAAGGCAAACAGTTCACCCCCCCCCCCTCCCAGTGGGAGAGGACCCAACTAAGAGCACTCACGAATTCCAACAGCGTGTAGTGGAGCAGGTATCAGCCAAACTGACAGCATCTGTCTGGAGGGGCAGAATACGACTTGGCCATCTCATACCCAAATGGAAAGAAATCAAAGATAATTGTGGGCCCCAAGCTTTCCCTTCTAGTCTGGAACCTCTCCCTGCCATTAATACTGTCCCTGACAGATAGGGAACCTGTCCATACACTACCAACTCGCAAATGCGTGAGAAAACCTTGGGAGGAGGGAGTTAAAAAGACTCTGCTGACCCAAGTTAGCCGCCAAGGTTTACCTGGATACAGCATAGCCAACCTGAACGCTGCCTACAGAAACCAGGAAACCACAGAGAAAAGATTTAGAAACTCTTTAATGGGTTCCACTTGGGTAAGGAGGTTGAGAAAGGCTGACTTAAGGTGAATGAACTGCTTGTCAGGATTTTTTTTTAATCTGTGGAAAAAATGGCAATAATAGCCAGATCTTTTTTATCTTCAGCAGTGAGGTCCTAAGAACTGAGCTTCAATAAAAATGTTCATACCTTCCTCCAAAAAACAATACCTTAAAAGCAATTGTGTTGTCATGGATATGCAGTAGTGTTTGTCTGTCAGCTTACCTTCCTTCCCATGTGTTCATCTTAGAGGCCAGAACCCTTTCACCTGGCTTCCTTTATAATCTCCTCCCAGCCAGACTCCACCCCAGGCCCTATCACAGAACACTATATTAACCTGTGCACTGCAAGCCTGCTTTGCTGATCAACGTGTTTGTTAGGCATTGTGTGTTTGGGTTCCTGCCTGCCGTGTGCTACGTCTGTCTCTCTGTTACGTTATTGGCTTGTCCCCTACTATCCCTGTCTGCTTGTGACCCTTGACCTTCGGCTTGTCTTTCGTTATCCTTGTCTGCTTGTGGCCCTTGACCTTCAGCTTGTTATTCGTTACTCTTATATCTTGTGCTGCTGCTTCCCCTCTTGTCCCCTTATCCTATGGGGCGTGAGCTAGGAGACTCTAGGGGCCACGACCTGGACCCAGCCTGCAGCATAACATCCTCACCACTAGAGGCTCTGGAGAAGACCTGCTGGGTCTTAGACTCCGCGCCCTGGGGAATCTTGGCTCTAGCTTCCTATAGGATCCCGGTTGTGCTCCTCTGGTCCCGCTTTCCACAACCACCCAGTTTCCTATCCGCAGCAGTCAGCCATAGGGTTCACTACCTTGCGGTGCACTCCTGTCCCCCTACGGTGTGCATCTGTCACCTGGCCGTAGGTGACCTGACAGTTTGATCAGCCATGAACCCGGCTGACATGCCGCTCCCCGCGGATGATCCTTTGCAGGGCATAGTCCGCAGACTTGAGACCCAGGAATCTAATCAGACCCAGGTCATGCGATTCCTTCAGGATTTGGTGTCCCGTTTTGAACAGGTTCAGGCCTCATTAGGACCCCTGGTTCAAAAACCTCAACCGCTACCAGCAGCTGCACCTATTCCGGTCGCAGTCGCAGCCACACATTCACTACAACTGCCAGCTCCGTCCCGTTTCTCTGGGGACTCCAAGGCCTGCAGAGGGTTCCTTAGCCAATGCACGATTCATTTCGAGCTTCAGCCTCAAAACTTTCTGTCTGATAGGGCAAAGGTAGCCTATATAATTTCCCTCCTCTCCGGTGAAGCTTTAGCCTGGGCAGCCTCTCTGTGGGAACTGAATGATCCAGTGGTTTCTAGCCTGTCTGGCTTCTTGAAACTTTTTAGGAATATCTTTGAAGAACCGGCTCGTGTCTCTTCAGCGGCCAGCGCCCTTCTACGTCTCCGCCAAGAGTCTGCTTCAGTGGGACAGTATGCCCTTCATTTCCGCATACTGTCGGCTGAGTTGAGCTGGAACAATGAGGCCTTAGTCGCAACCTTTTTGCATGGCCTCTCTGATAGAGTGAAGGATCAATTAGCAGGAAGAACCATCCCCACTGATCTAGGCGGAGTTATCTCCTTGTGTAACCAGATCGATATTCGCTTTCAGGAGAGGACCCTAGAAAAGCAACGCCAGCACTCCTTGGCTCTTAGTCAGCCTGAGCTCCCCTCTCTTCGACCCGTAGAGCATCTCCTACCAGCTGAGGAACCCATGCAGCTGGGTCGGACCAGGCTATCCCCCGAGGAACGTGCTAGGCGCAGAACTCTTGGTCTGTGTCTTTACTGTGGGGGCAAAGGCCATTTTCATGACACTTGCTCTCTTTGTCCAGAAAAACGTTCGGGTCCACTTCATCTGGAAAGTGGAGTATTGGACCCAGAAATATCACCTTCCCCTTCTCGTCTTCTGCTTTCTGTGTTCCTTCATGTTGGTGCTTCTTCTCATTCGGTCTCAGCATATCTGGATTCCGGAGCCGCTGGTAATTTCATGGACTGGGAAATCGCATCGTCCATGAGACTTACTCTTTTGCCCCTCACCACGCCATTGGTGGTCTTGGCGATAGATGGTACTGTTCTCCCAGGGGGACCTATCCGCTTCCAGACCCTCCCTGTTAAGATGTCGGTAGGGACACTCCACAAGGAGTGGATATCCTTCCTTATCTTACCCAAGGCCTCAACGCCTATAATTTTGGGTCTCCCATGGTTACAGCTCTATTCTCCTCATGTGGACTGGACTACTGGACAGATCCTGGCTTGGGGTTCCTCCTGTTCCTCGTCCTGCCTACCCAAGGTTGCCCCCTGTGAACCTGAGGTGGTCATTCATTCCAGGTCGCATAACCATTTACATTTCTCTGTCCCTAATCGCCCTTGGACGCACAGCCAGGCTAGCTTGTCTACAAGTCCTGCAGTCGCTACGTCTTGCGATGCGATTCAGGTAGTCGCTACACCTGACTCTGCAATTCACTCGGCCTCTGTACTAGTTATGCCAGTCCAGCCCATGCCCAGTGAGCCGCCTACTTTTTCTTGTTCAGGACATTCTGCTTGTCTTTCAGCTATTCAGCTTGACTCCTGTGACATGTCACCCTCTAACCAACCTGACTTCAGGGTTCCACTGACATCTGCCCAGTCTGATGGTCCTGTGCTAGATGACCAGTTCATCTTTAAGGGTCTAGGGTACCCTCCTCAGATTTCTGTTGATCCTCTCATGCCCTTGCTTATTCCTAGAGAGCCTTTGGTCCTCAGTAGATCTTCTTGTGATCTCCCTACCTCGGTTCTGGTCTCTGAGGATAATCTAAAGTACGAGGTTAGACAAGTTCTGGATTCTCGGCTCTGCAGAGGTATTCTTCAGTACCTTGTGCATTGGAGAGGTTTTGGTCCTGAGGAGGCGTCTTGGATCGCTGCATCTGATGTCGTTGCACCTCATCTGTTGAGGAGGTTTCATCTGAGATTTCCCTTTAAGCCTGGGCCCAGGCGGGGGAGGGCCCATAAGAGGGAGGGTACTGTCATGGATATGCAGTAGTGTTTGTCTGTCAGCTTACCTTCCTTCCCATGTGTTCATCTTAGAGGCCAGAACCCTTTCACCTGGCTTCCTTTATAATCTCCTCCCAGCCAGACTCCACCCCAGGCCCTATCACAGAACACTATATTAACCTGTGCACTGCAAGCCTGCTTTGCTGATCAACGTGTTTGTTAGGCATTGTGTGTTTGGGTTCCTGCCTGCCGTGTGCTACGTCTGTCTCTCTGTTACATTATTGGCTTGTCCCCTACTATCCCTGTCTGCTTGTGACCCTTGACCTTTGGCTTGTCTTTCGTTATCCTTGTCTGCTTGTGGCCCTTGACCTTCAGCTTGTTATTCGTTACTCTTATATCTTGTGCTGCTGCTTCCCCTCTTGTCCCCTTATCCTACGGGGCGTAAGCTCGGAGACTCTAGGGGCCGTGACCTGGACCCAGCCTGCAGCATAACATCCTCACCACTAGAGGCTCTGGAGAAGACCTGCTGGGTCTTAGACTCCGCGCCCTGGGGAATCTTGGCTCTAGCTTCCTATAGGATCCCGGTTGTGCTCCTCTGGTCCCGCTTTCCACAACCACCCAGTTTCCTATCCGCAGCAGTCAGCCATAGGGTCCACTACCTTGCGGTGCACTCCTGTCCCCCTATGGTGTGCATCTGTCACCTGGCCGTAGGTGACCTGACATGTGTCATGTACCTGTATGCAAAGCCTGAGATGACCAGGGTGGCCTTTTGCACAATACCCATCTAAGCACCCCTGGACATTAAGACAGGGTCTGGAGGGGTGAAGGAAAGGCACGGTGTAGACACTGTAAACAGGAATTTGGGAGCGCTGGTATTTGACGAGCCGAAGTACAGCTGATGATGCACCATGGAGATGCCAAGTCCAGCTGTGAGCAGAATCAGAGTCAAGAACAGGCAGAAATAATCAGGCAGTGAGGTACAGATTCAATAGGCAAAAGTGTGGTCAGTAGCCGGGTCCAAGCCAAGGTCATTAGCAGAGGCAGACAGCAAACATGAGCAGACAAGGGCAATCAGAGCAAGGTAAGATAGGAAGCCGGATCAGTAACGGAATCAAGATGCATATCAGGAGTGGGATAACTTGAACAAGACTGACAACCATTTAGCAAAGGGCTAGTGCAGAGTTCAGGTTTAAATAGGCTGCTTGGAGGCAGTGGATGTGCAAGCAAGTCCACGTGTGTGCATACTCATGTGTGAGCAATAATGTATGTGCAGTCTATCTTTTATGCCTGTAGAATTGTGCATGCCTATGCCTTACAGTATTCCTTAGCCTGATAAAAAGGCACCATGTTCCTCTTTTTGATCTGGTAAATAGACCCCTTTAAAGACGTACTATTTAGTTACTAGAAATGTTATACTGCAGTAAACCATACATGCAAGTTGTTAAAGTTGTTTGTTTGAAATTATGGTATAAAGAAATGTAGTGGTGAAAAAAAAAATCACTTGTGGATTTAGACAATAATTTCTTGCTTATTTATTGGTCCACACAACTTGTTGCATCTCAGGGTGTGTCTCCCTCACAGATAGTTGGGAGGTTTGCAAACCCATGGCAAAATCCCATAATTTAGTTATTATGATAGTCATTACTGAACCAAAATAAATCATGAAGTTTGAAACTTATACATGATAATTACAAGTGTTTTTTCATAATTTTTTAGCGGAGAAAAGAGAGAATACCATTGGTTCTATGTTCTTACTATGGTAGAGAAATATGAGAAGTGATTTGACATCACAAGTGTTCATAATTTAAAGTTGCCGCTGTGCTCACTTCAGCAGCACATATACTAGAATTAGAACAATGAAAAGAAGATTAGGATGGCCCCCACGCTAGAATGACATGCAAATTCATAAAGCGGTCCATATTTTTGGTATGCCCAAATTTTTTTTCTGCTAATTTTTTGTTTTTTCTTAGACCATTGAGGCAAATGTATGTACACCCAAAACCATTTGTCATGCCCCACTCTTTGTAATGTATGTCCATGTCACGCTTCCGGGTTTAGTGTCTTCCGTTTTTCATCTTAAGGCACAGTTCATCCAATATGATTGCATTTACATCGACATTAATGCTACTTACATAACTTAGTATTGTCTCTTTATGGTTATTGTTTGTATTTTTTCTTCTATTGTAAAAAACAAATAAACATATATTTACCTTGAAAGTTGACGCTGCATTTTGTGCAGAGATTGTATTGTGTGTGTTACCCTTTATGTAGAAAGGAAGAGTTGCAAATGGATAGTCATATACAGTATTATGAAATCTATAATGCAACAAAATCAATCCCTTTCAAAATGAGATAGCTAGAGAAAAGGCAGGGTACATTTAGAAGCACATCTATCACAGGCATCTTTGTATGCTGCCATCATGAAATACAGCATCCTTGAGAAACAACTTGCTGGGTTCCAAACATCTAGTATAGGACATACCTTTTTCATTACATGGGGCATCTGTCTTTGGCCTCTTGCACATGGCTGTAAAGTCAAGCTTATGGATGTACAGTGTAAAATGTGTTTGTTGTTGCGACATCTGGGAGCCACAACTGCAGAATATTTTAGCCAATAGGACTGCATTAGAGGAAACGCCATGCATACGTAACCGGCAGCACCGGCACACATATGGACGTAATTTTCAAAACATCACCTGACTTTGAAAGATAAACTCATATACGCACAACTTTTTCCCTAATGCAGTCTTATGGGGTGAAGTACACTGCAGCTGTGGCTCCTGAACGCCACAATAACAGACATATTTTACACTGTCTCTTCTCCACACTACCTGCAAATTGCAGTCCATTCTTACAATCAGCTCCGCTCCACAAACATACTCATTCTGGCGAGTGCTGTACTTTTACATTATTTTTTATATACTTGTATACTAAAATTGTCTTATATAAATGATGTCTGGTAACATTTTTGGCGTTTCTACTGCATGAATATTTCAACCCCAGGTCATTACATTGTGTAGCGGGGTCCTCAATTTAGGGGTATTGTTTGAGTGGTAGTTATGCTCAAACACCTAAATTGTTAGGACATTATCAACCATTTTTGTCTGCAGGAAGAGTATCGGTGTATTGTTCCCTGTGGCCTGCAGGTGGCGCTGCCATAGTGGGCCAGGGTTGAACTGCTGATACAGTGCTGTGCCTTGTGTGTCCCCTCTCGGCAACCATACAGTGGAAGTGGTCGGCCTGCTGTGTATGCTGGGAGAGGATATAAAAGGGGCAGACGCTGCCTGTTCCGGGTTCGTTCGTCGTCGGGAGTCCTACCGGGTTCATTCGTCCCGTCTGACAGACGCGAGTAGAGGAGAGCCGATCGGCGGCTCTCCTGACAGGGGGGGTTCGCGCTGATTATTTATCAGCGCAGCCCCCCCTCGGATACCCACACTGGACCACCAGGGAAGCCCCCCAGGAACACCAGGGAAGCCCCAAGCATGTGGATGGCCAGGTAAGTCCCCCATGGCCATCCACATGCACAAATAGATAAAAAATATATGCCAATCAGTGCCCACAAATGGGCACTGATTGGCACCATCATGGCACAACCAAAAATGCATGATGCCCAGCAATGCCAGCCACCAGTCATCAGTGCCACCTACCAGTGTCCATCAGTGCCACCTATCAGTGCCCATCCGTGCCCATCTGTGCCCATAAGTGCCCACCTATCAGTGCCTGTCCGTGCCACCTATCAGTGCCACCCATAAGTATCCATCAGTGCCGCCTATGAGTGCCCATCAGTGCTGCCTATGAGTGCCCATCAGTGCCGCATACCAGTGCCACATATCAGTGCCCATCAGTGCCGCCTATCAGTGCCCATCAGTGCCACCTCATCGGTGCCACCTCATCGGTGCCCATCAGTGTCGCCTTATCAGTGCCCGTTAGTGCCGCCTTATCAGTGCCCATCATTGAAGTAGAAAAGGTACTTATTTACAAAAAAATTTAACAGAAACAAAGAAAAACTTAGTTTTTTCAAAATTTTCACTCTTTTTTTATTTGTTATGCAAAAAATAAAAATCGCAGAGGCGATCAAATACCACCGAAAGAAAGCTCTATTTGTGGGAACAAAATGATAAAAAAATTGTTTGGGTACAGTGTAGCATTTCCGCGCAATTGTCATTCAAATTGCGACAGCGCTGAAAGCTCAAAATTGGCTTGGGCAGGAAGGTGTATAAGTGCATGGTATTGAAGTGGTTAAAGAAACCAAGTTCACCAGGTCTGTGGCAGAGACCAAGTTCACCAGGTCTGTGGCAGAGACCAGGGTACCAGTTTGTATAGTGATTGAGCGGTCAGTTCGAGTACCATTTTGGCTGCTAGTCCCTATCTAGGGACACTATCCAAATGGGCTAAGTCTGCTTGAGAAGCCAAGCAGTGAAGTGTATTACGTTTGTGCCTGGACCTTTCCCACACCTTATGCTGTCCTGTTCTCTCTCCAACCTTTCCTATCAGAGACTGTAGTTTAAGAGAAATAAACTCTACGTTGGAGTTACAGCTGGTGTGGACATTGAAGTCATTGGGGGAAATAGAGACTTGTCTTTATTGGCTATAGAGATAAGAACCATTCTGTGGGAGTATCTGGCTGTGGAGGCCCATTACAACACCGCTAAACCTCTTCACACAGGAGGGTACGGGCATATATTGCTGAGTGTGCCCTTTCCTCCTGCGAGGAGCGGAAAGACAAGGAGGAGAGGGTGGTAAGCGCTATAATTGCCTAATATGATATTTGTATCTTATGTCTATTTCCAAATATAGTGAATAATAGACATATTGTTATCTTAACCTTTTTATCTCCTCTGTTCATACGTCAAGTAAAATGATGTGCTATTCAACAATCATGTAGAGTTATTTTAACCTGGGTCCAGCTACAGTCCTCCAAACCTTTCTACTGTTATTATATGTTGTAAGTGTGCTAGCCTGAACCTTGCATATAGGATATAAGTTGTCATTTCTGATGGATTTTAAATAAAATGTAAGTACATTATTTAAGCCTTCCAGATTCATGGTATTCAAAGTAAAAATCCATTTTGTCTCTGTTATTAGAAGTATTTATTTACATCCCAACAAGTCAGATAGGCAGCCTTCACCCGCCCCCCTTCCCCATGGAGAACTCCCACATTAAAATTCATATATTTTTTTCTAATCATTCACATGTTGAGCAGGGTCCACTTGCATTTCTTCTTCCAACTTTACTTCTGTATGATTGTACTGTGACCCCAGGCTGATGTATTGACACATCACCAGGGAATGGGTTAAATGATTAAACATAATTCAACTCATAAGAGGACCAGCAAATGCTGCCATGTCAGTGGAGGACAGCACTAGAGAAAAGGTAAGTATTGCAGTGAACGCTAAAATTTTATTTTCATATGTGTTAGGCTAACCAGGCCCAGAATTAGGCTTTAAAGTAAAATTTGCAATAAATAATGTGCTCACTAGAAATACACTGTACTTTTACTTTAACGGGTAAATGTTTATTGAATAATGCACAGGTTAAGTACAAAAATCACAGTCGATGTAACACAGACATAACCCCTCACAAGTAGGTCACAGAATGGAGTCACATGAGAATACATTAGGTCATGGTACATTTCTTCAGATAATACAGAGAATAGAGGAGAAGTATACTGTACATAAAAGTTTCCATTATAGAAGGATGACAAAGCCTCCTTAACATAAAACAAATGTTCCCCAAATTATTCCTTCTTCCAGTCAGTCATTGCATCCCTTTTCCTTCCTTCCCCTGTCTTTCTAAGAACTTCAACTGTATAAACCTATCTCTAGCAGAGACATAGGAACCTACACAGTCTTCCCAATCATCATCAGTAAGGTCAGAGATGTCACCTTTCCATTTGTCAAAGGTTTTGATGGAATTAGGGGCGTACGCCACCGACAGGCAAAGCTAAAGGGAAGATAATGGTTTTCCCAGCTCCTTTGACGTTATTAGCTGCTCCTCTGAATCCGGTTGCAACACTATTGGGTCTGGAAATTGTGCCTTAACAGCATGTCTCCGCTGGAAATATCAAAAGTACACGGAAGCCTGTAACACAAACTTCTCTAGGAACACTGCAAAGGAAGAGAATTTCCCATCTGTAATAACATGCTTTGAGGCCACAGTTCCCTTGGTCACCCACGCCTGGGGTTCTGGAAGGTGAAAGAGGTGTCACAACTGAGGATTACCTCAGTTAGCATCCTACCTATAGACTTCTCTGGCCTGCATCCAAACTTAAATTTTCGTACGCATAGGTCCCATAACCAAGGGATTGGCTCTGGGACCCGATATACCAAACTGCTCAAAGCGGCATAGGACCCTAGAAGAGCTGCCTTTAGAGCAACTGCCAGATTGTGAGTAGCCTGACTAAACAACCAGCGTACTGTAACAAGTACTGCCACCCAGCAACAAAAGTTAGGCACGGCCAATCCCCCTTGGGAGAGGGGCAGTTGGAGTGTTTTCCGTGCCAATCTAGGAGTTTTACCCACCGATACAAATGACTTTAGTACCATCAAACTTAACAAAAAAATGCCTTAGGTATGGGCACTGAGTGTTCGTAAAGGAATAGAGACATTTTGGCACATAAACCATTTTTAGCAAAATCACCCTGCCCATAGGAGTCAGGAGTAGAGTAAGCAAGGCTTGACATTTACGAGCAAATTGAGGAAACAAAGGAGCAATATTGTCATCTAAATTAGCCTCCAGCCAACCCCTAATCGGACACCCAAGTATGTAAACTCCTCCACCCACTCGATGCCGTGCGTGTCTCAACTCCCGAACCTGAGGGATGAAAGGAAAAAAGGACAGATTTTTCCAACACAGATCGTAAGGATGAATCCATGTCCTGGAGATATAATAATATAATAATGTGTCATCTGCATAAAGGGAGATTCATCCAACCTGAATTCCCTTCGCCCTGGGGTTTTGAGCAAGGTTTCAATAGCTAAAGCAAAAAGGGCAGAGCAGGCACACTGTACTGTAACCCCTTGGTGCCGAGCGTACGCAAATGTAGACTGGGCTTTTTTCCGTTGGTCTGCATATTTGCATATCTGACTTTGTGCTGGGAGTGCGCCGCATGGCACGCTCCCAACACAAAGACTGGGTCTTACCAAGAGCCCCAGGCCCCATACTAACAATCGGGACCCGGAATTTCTAATTCCAGATCACCTGATTGCTGTGATAGCCTCTGATCAGTCACTGTGAAGCCCATCTCCATGTTTTCTTTCTCTGAATGGAGGAGAGATACAGCTTATCGTTCTCTCTGTCCCTGAAGAGAACAAAAAACTGTGTGTATTTTTTTTTAAATAATAATAATAAAAAAATACAAACAAATACCTAGTTCAAAGATTGAGCTAGGTCAGTGCCGGGGTTAGTGATTGGGTCATGGTCATGGTGAAAAGTCAAGATCAGGATCCTAGGTCAGGGTCACGACTTTTTTAAATTAGTATTAGTGTTAGTGTGTTTTAGGTAGGATAAAAAAAAAGCAAAATGCGCACTATTGTTTCTGGGCTGTACTATGGGTACAAACAACAACTAACATACACTTAAGTGGTATTGCTGTGATTGTCAGGAACAGGAGGATTTATTTTGGTTTGTTATTTGCTTGAAGGTTATGGTAGTAGCATTAAAAATACAGCTGAATTTAAAAAAAAAATTGGTTTTTTTACTATTTTGGGCCTGTTTTCCTTTGATAATATAACAAAAAATCAGGGGATAACAATTTACCACCAAACGAAAGCCCAATTTGTCCTGAAAAAAAACAAGACCTGGATGCACAAAGTAGTTGTGATGGTTTATCAACTGAATGCTGGCCTATGCTGTACATACTCCTGGTGCCTGGCCCCTGCACTACACATACTGTGTTGAACATTTTATACTCCTGACCCTTACACCCAGTACATTACATACTTTTCACCCCTGTGCTCTTTATCCTATATTGTATATTACATACTGAGTCTAGAGCAAAGTATTTATTGTCTCAATACTTGCTGGTTTTTACATAGTCACTGATTTTTTATTTTTTTTATATAAGATAGACTCAAAGTGTTAGCGCTCTGTCAATATTCTGTGTGCAGAAAAGCATCTAAAATTAATGTTGCGTTCATTGCATACAGTGTGCACACTCGGGTTTTATTGAGCCATGTCCCTTTAAGCCCTTCCCACTGTTAGTGCACTTTTGTCACACTTACCATTTGTGGCAGCATGCCCAAGAGTGGCCCTTTCACAATCCCATCACTTTCCCTGGACTGAGTAGAAAAGTCTGCTCCCTATGTGCTTCCAGCACGGTAGCTGACGTGTACCTGCTGCATACTAGCGATCGGGAGCTTTCAGATCATAGTTACATAGTTACACGGTTAGTCAGGTTGAAAAAAAACACAAGTCCATCTAGTTCAACCAAAAAAATATAGAAAAATACAATCCCATATACACAATCCTTCACCCACAGTTGATCCAGAGGAAGGCAGAGGAAGGCAAAAAACCCCAGCAAAACATGCTTAAATTTGCTACAGCAGGGGAAAAAAATCCTTCCTGATTCCCGAGAGGCAATCAGATTTTCCCTGGATTTTCCCTGGATCAACTTTACCTATAAATGTTAGTACCCAGTTATATTATGTACATTTAGGAAAATATCCAGGCCTTTTTTAAAGCAATCTACTGAGCTGGCCAGAACCACCTCTGGAGGGAGTCTATTCCACATTTTCTCTTACTGTGAAGAAACCTTTCCGTATTTGGAGGTGAAATCTTTTTTCCTCTAGATGTATAGAGTGCCCCCTTGTCCTCTGTGATGACCTTTAAGTGAATAACTCAACACCAAGTTCACTATATGGACCACTTATGTATTTGTACATGTTGATCATATCCCCCCTTAATCTCCTCTTCTCAAGAGGGAATAGATTCAGTTCCTCTAATCTTTCCTCATAGCTGAGCTCATTCATGCCTCTTATCAGTTTGGTTGCCCTTCTCTGCACTTTCTCCAGTTCCCCGATATCCTTTTTGAGAACTGGTGCCCAAAACTGAACTGCATATTCTAGATGAGGTCTTACTAATGATTTGTACAGGAGCAAAATTATATCTCTCTCTCTCTGGAGTCCTTACCTCCCTGAATAAAAGAAAGCACTTTGCTCGCTTTGGAAACTGCAGCTTGGCATTGCATGCTATTATTCAACTTATGATCTACCAAAACACCCAGATCCTTCTCCACCATTGATTCTCGCAGTTGTAGGCCTCCTAGTATGTATAATACATGCATATTCTTAGCCCCCAAGTGCATAACTTTACATTTATCAACATTAAACCTCATTGGTCACTTAGTTGTCCAATTAGACATTGGTGCATTAAGGTTGGCTTGTAAATTAGAGACATCCTGTAAGGACGCTATTCCACTGCATAGCTTAGTGTCATCTGCAAAGACAGAAATGTTAATTTTAATCCCAGACCCAATATCATTTATAAAGTTATTAAAAAGTAAGGGTCCCAGCTCTGAACCTTGGGTTACACCACTGATAACCTTAGACCATTCAGCATAAGAATCATTAACCACTACTCTCTGAATTCTGTCCTTTAGCCAGTTTTCTATCCACTTACAAGCCTGTAGACTTTACCTTACACATGAGCCGTTTGTGTCAAACATTTCTGCAAAATCCAGGTATACCACGTCCACAGTCACCCCCTATCCAAGGTTTTACCTACTTCCTTATAAAATGAAATCAGGTTTATTTTGACAACTTCTGTCTTTCATGAATCCATGCTGTTTGTTGCTTAACCACTTCAGCCCCGGACCATTTTGTTGCTAAAGGACCAGTCCCCTTTTTGCGATTCGGCACTGCGTCGCTTTAACTGACAATTGAGTCGTGCAACGTGGCTCCCAAACAAAATTGACGTCCTTTTTTTCCCACAAATAGAGATTTCTTTTGGTGGTTTTTGATCACCTCTGTGGTTTTTATTTTTTGCGCTATAAACAAAAATAGAGCGACAATTTTGAAAAAAATTCAATATTTTTTACTTTTTGCTATAATAAGTATCCCCCAAAAATACCGTATTTTTCGGACTATAAGACGCACTTTTTTCCCCCAGAAATATGGGGGAAAATGTCCCTGCATCTTATAGTCCGAATACATGACAGGCCCCGCCCCCCCGTCCACTCTCATTGCTCCCGTAGCCGCTGGAATCCCCTGACCACCGCCACTGGCTCCGCCCCCCGCCGCCACTGGCACCGCCCCTTACACATTGCTCGCATTGCAATCCAATTAGAGCCGCTCTCTCTTTCTTTTCTCCCTTCGGGTTACAGAAAGGTAAGGGGGCGGCGGGGGAGATATACAGACAGCCCGCAGCTCTCCTCTCCCTGTCACAGTCCCGCTGCCAAGTTCTCTGGCAAATAGAGCAGCGGCGCTGTGACAGGGAGAGGAGAGCTGCGGGCTGTCTGTATATCTCCCCCGCCGCCCCCCTTCCCTTTCTGTAACCCGAAGAGAAAGAGAGAGCGGCTCTAATTGGATTTGCTGGCCGCCACCCAGCTTACTGCCCACTGTTTCCCTCCCCATGATTGGCCAAAGCAGAGGGCCAATCAGAAGACACTGGGGGCATCATGGGAAATGAAGTCACGGCAGAGTTCTGGCACCAGTTCCTCCAGCATGCAAACACTCTGCTGGAGGGGGGAGGGGGTGTTAGAAGAGGAGCAAAAGAGTATACTCTGCTGGGGGACACACTGTACCCCGCACCACCAGAGAGCCACGCTGTACCCCGCACCACCAGAGAGCCACGCTGTACCCCGCACCACCAGAGAGCCACGCTGTACCCCGCACCACCAGAGAGCCACGCTGTACCCCGCACCACCAGAGAGCCACGCTTTACCCCGCACCACCAGAGAGCCACGCTGTACCCCGCACCACCAGAGAGCCACGCTGTACCCCGCACCACCAGAGAGCCACGCTGTACCCCGCACCACCAGAGAGCCACGCTGTACCCCGCACCACCAGGGAGCCACGCTGTACCCCGCACCACCAGGGAGCCACGCTGTACCCCGCACCACCAGGGAGCCACGCTGTACCCCGCACCGCCAGGGAGCCACGCTGTACCCCGCACCGCCAGGGAGCCACGCTGTACCGCACCGCCAGAGAGCCACAATATACCCGCACCGCCAGAGAGCCACAATGTACCCGCACCACCAGAGAGGGAGCCACACTGTTCCCGCACCACCAGAGAGGGAGCCACACTGTAACCGCTGTACCCGCACCACCAGAGAGGGAGAAAGACCGAGCCGCTTCCAGGATACAGACATGCTACACTACTGACTAGAGTCACCCCGGGCAACCCAGAGTGAGCGAACGTCCAGCCAGAGGGATCACTGTTGCGATTTCGCAGGGTCTGGTAAGAGGGCCTGTTGGCCATTATCCATTACTATTCCCAGGGACTGAGCCATTAGGAAGTGCCTAACCTGATATCCTCTAGGCCTTATTGACTGCCACAACGTCCCCTCTGTCCTCTTCCCACGGCGTCCCCTCTGTCCTCTTCCCACGGCGTCCCCTCTGTCCTCTTCCCACGGCGTCCCCTCTGTCCTCTTCCCACGGTGTCCCCTCTCTCCTCTTCCCACGGCGCCCCCTCTCTCCTCTTCCAACGGCGTCCCCTCTCTCCTCTTCCAACGGCGTCCCCTCTCTCCTCTTTCAACGGCGTCCCCTCTCTCCTCTTTCAACGGCGTCCCCTCTCTCCTCTTCCAACGGCGTCCCCTCTCTCCTCTTCCAACGGCGTCCCCTCTCTCCTCTTCCAACGGCGTCCCCTCTCTCCTCTTCCAACAGCGTCCCCTCTCTCCTCTTCCAACGGCGTCCCCTCTGTCCTCTTCCAACGGCGTCCCTTCTGTCCTCTTCCCACGGCGTCCCCTCTGTCCTCTTCCCACGGCGTCCCCTCTGTCCTCTTCCCACGGTGTCCCCTCTGTCCTCTTCCCAGGGTGTCCCACCACTGATGGCATGGTCACTCTACGTTTACTACGACAATGGTCACTCTGCGTTTACTATGGCAATGGTCAGGCTGCATTTCATGGGCACTGGAAAATATTTTAGTACACCATTTGGTTCAGAATATTTTTTTTCTTGTTTTCCTCCTCTAAAACCTAGGTGCGTCTTATGGTCAGGTGCGTCTTATGGTGCGAAAAATACGGTATATAAAAAAAAAATTTTCCTCAGTTTATGCCGATACGTATTCTTCTACATATTTTTGGTAAAAAAAATCGCAATAAGCGTTTATTGATTGGTTTGCGCAAAAGTTATAGCGTCTACAAAATAGGGGGTCGTTTTATGGCATTTTTATTAATATTTTTTTTTTTTACTAGTAATGGCGGCGATCAGCGATTTTTATCATGACTGCGACATTATGGCGGACACATCGGACACTTTTGACACATTTTTGGGACCATTGTAATTTTTACAGCGATCAGTGCTATAAAAATGCACTGATCGCTGTGAAAACGACACTGGCAGTAAATGGGTTAACCAGTAGGTGGCGCTGTAGGGGTTAAGTGTTTCCTAGGGAGTGATTCTTACTGTAGGGGGATGGGCTGTGTGTCACATGAATTACATGGAGCGGAGATCAGTGTCATTGTCACTAGGCAGAGCGGGGAGATGCTTGTTTACACAAGCATCTCCCCGCTCTATCTCTCCGTGAGGCGATCGTGGATGTCCCCGCAGCGATCGGGCTCATGGAGAAAGCAGCAGGGTCGCAAGTGCGCCGGCGGCGGTACGCGCGACCACACGGCGGCATCTTAAAGGGGACGTACCTGTACGTACCTATGCCTGTCCGTGTCATTCTGCCGACGTAAATATACTGTAGGCGGTCTTTAAGCGGTTAAAATATTTTTTTCCAGCAAGAACTCTTCTATGTGGTCTTTTATTAAACTCTCCAGCATCTTCCCGACCAGGGATGAGCCGAACAACCCCCTGTTCGGTTCGCACCAGAACCTGCGAACAGACAGAATGTTCGTGTGAACTTTAGAACCCTATTAAATACAATAGACTCGAACGTTCGAAATCTAAAGTGCTAATTATAAAGGCTAATATGCAATTTATTGTCCTAAAAAGTGTTTGGGGACCCAGGTCCTGCCCCAGGGGACATGTATCAATGCAAAAAAAGGTTAAAAAAATAGACGTTTTTACAGGAGCGGTGATTTTAATAATGCTTAAAATGAAAAGATAAAAGTGAAATATTCCTTTAAATTTCGTACCTGGGGGGTGTGTATGATATGCATGTAAAGTCGCGCATGTTTCCCGTGCTTAGAACTGTCCCTGCACAAAGTGTCATTTTTGAAGGAAAAAAAGTCATTTAAAACTCACTCGCGGCTATAATGAATTGTCGGCTTTTATCAATACATAGAAAAGTCATTGATAAAAAAAAAAAAAAGCGTGGGGGTTCCCCCAAATTCAATTACCAGGCCCTTTAGGTCTGGAATGGATATTAAGGGGAACCCCGCCGCAAATTAAAAAAAAAAATGGCGTGGGGTTCCCCCTAAATATCCATACCAGGCCCTTGAGATCTGGCATGGATTTTAAGGGGAACTCCACCCCAAATTAAAAAAAAAATGGCGTGGAGTCCCCCCAAAAATCCATACCAGACCCTTATCTGAGCACGCAACCTGGCCGGCCGCAGGGGAAGAGGGGGGGACGAGAGAGCGGCCCCCCTCCCTCCTGAACCGTACCAGGCCACATGCCCTCAACATGGGGAGGATGTCCCCATGTTGATGGGGACAAGGGCCTCATCCCCACAACCCTTGCCCGGTGGTTGTGGGGGTCTGCGGGCGGGGGGCTTATCGGAATCTGGAAGACCCCTTTAACAAAGGGGACCCCCAGATCCCGCCCCCCCTATGTGAATTGGTAAGGGGTACATTGTACCCCTACCATTTCACGAAGAAAGTGTCAAAAAATGTAAATAAAGACACACACACACCTTGAAAAAGTCCTTTATTAAAAAAAAAATAATATTAAAAAAAAAAAAACATTCCAGCGATGAAATCCAGTGTCCCGCGGCGATCCCGATGTCCAGCGCTGTCCGTCATTGGTTGTGCCTGTGCGGACCTGATGGGGAACTTCCTTGCTGTGTTTAAATGTATAGACCCGCCCCTTCTAAAGTTCCCCATCAGGTCCGCTCAGCCAATGACTCGGTGTAAGGCTGAGGACCTTATGCGGAACATGAGAAGGGGCGGGTCTATACATGTATTACACAGCGAATGAAGTTCCCCATCAGGTCCGCCCCCTTGGTATGTCGACCCCGCCTACGTCATTGGCCTGAGCGGGGAACTTCCTTCACTGTGTAATTTAAATTTACACAGTGAAGGAAGTTTCCCGCTCAGGCCAATGACGTAGGCGGGGTCCGACATACCGAGGGGGCGGACCTGATGGGGAACTTCTCTCACTTTGTAATACATGTATAGACCCGCCCCTTCTCATGTTCAGCATCTGGTCCGCTGAGCGGACCTGATGGGGAACGAGAGAAGGGGCGGGTCTATTCATGTATTACACAGCGAACAAAGTTCCCCATCAGGTCCGCCCCCTCGGTATGTCCGACCCCACCTACGTCATTGGCCTGAGCGGGAAACTTCCTTCACTGTGTAAATTTAAATTACACAGTGAAGGAAGTTCCCCGCTCAGGCCAATGACGTAGGCGGGGTCGGACATACCGAGGGGGCGGACCTGATGGGGAACTTCGTTCGCTGTGTAATTCATGTGTAGACCCGCCCCTTCTCATGTTCCGCATCTGGTCCGCTGAGCGGACCTGATGGGGAACTTTAGAAGGGGCGGGTCTATACATTTAAAACACAGCGAGGAAGTTCCCCATCAGGTCCGCACAGGCACAACCAATGACGGACAGCGCTGGACATCGGGATCGCCGCGGGACACTGGATTTCATCGCTGGAATGTTTTTTTTGTTTTTTTTTTAATAAAGGACTTTTTCAAGGTGTTTGTGTGTTTTTATTTACATTTTTTGACACTTTCTTCGTGAAATGGTAGGGGTACAATGTACCCCTTACCAATTCACATGGGGGGGCGGGATCTGGGGGTCCCCTTTGTTAAAGGGGTCTTCCAGATTCCGATAAGCCCCCTGCCCGCAGACCCCCACAACCACCGGGCAAGGGTTGTGGGGATGAGGCCCTTGTCCCCATCAACATGGGGACATCCTCCCCATGTTGAGGGCATGTGGCCTGGTACGGTTCAGGAGGGAGGGGGGCCGCTCTCTCGTCCCCCCCTCTTCCCCTGCGACCGGCCAGGTTGCGTGCTCGGATAAGGGTCTGGTATGGATTTTTGGGGGGACTCCACGCCATTTTTTTTTTAATTTGGGGTGGAGTTCCCCTTAAAATCCATGCCAGATCTCAAGGGCCTGGTATGGATATTTAGGGGGAACCCCACGCCATTTTTTTTTTATTTGCGGCGGGGTTCCCTTTAATATCCATTCCAGACCTAAAGAGCCTGGTAATTGAATTTGGGGGAACCCCCACGCTTTTTTTTATTTTTTATCAATGACTTTTCTATGTATTGATAAAAGCCGACAATTCATTAATAGCCGCGAGTGAGTTTTAAATGACTTTTTTTCCTTCAAAAATGACACTTTGTGCAGGGACAGTTCTAAGCACGGGAAACATGCGCCACTTTACATGCATATCATACACACCCCCCAGGTACGAAATTTAAAGGAATATTTCACTTTTATTGTTTCACTTTAAGCATTATTAAAATCACTGCTCCTAAAAAAAAACTGCAGTTTTTAAAACTTTTTTTTGCATTGAGCAGGACCCGGGTCCCCAAACACTTTTTATGACAATAACTTGCATATAAGCCTTTATAATTAGCACTTTAGATTTCTCCCATAGACTTTTCGAATTTGCCGCGAACACCCCAAATTGTTCGTTGTTCGGCGAACGGGCGAACAGGCAATGTTCGAGTCGAACATGAGTTCGACTCGAACTCGAAGCTCATCCCTATTCCTGACTAAAGTTAAACTAGCAGGTCTATAGTTACTTGGTAAAGACTTTGATCCCTTTTTAAATATGGGCACCACATTGGCCCTGCGCCAATCCAGGAGTACAATTCCAGTCATTAACAAGTCCCTAAATATTAGAAACAATGGCCTTGAAATGACAGAGCTCAATTCTTTTAGGATCTGTGGGTGGATGCCATCTGGTCCAGGTGATTTATCCACCTGTCGTGATCACTTAGTGCCCCTTTTTCTCATTCCAGCAGTTGCTGTTGCCTTTTCCCTGTTTGTGTTCACCTGTAAGGTGATTGATCTGATCAGTCACCTGATATAATCAAAACGAACTCTCTATCCCTCACTTGTGATAGAGACAGTTACCTGCATTGTATCCTGCATCCTGATCAAGCCTCTCGTTTGTCCTCCTTGCTTTTCTGTGGGATTTCCCTGTGTATGACCCGGATCGGATATTGGACTATTCCCTGAACTCAGCCTGCCTTATCACCTAGACTGTCATAGGATCATTGGATCGGATATTGGATTATTCCCTGAACTCAGCCTGCCTTATTACCTGGACTGCATTAGAACCATGCTATCTGTCTGCTAAACTGCAAGTAGTCTGTTGTTGCTCTGATCACATCTGCCCTAGTGTGGTGGCCAGGCACTATAGCATTGTGTATAGGTCCTGGGGGCAACCAAGTACCAGTAGGCCTGCTTGTCTTAAGGGAAAGGGGGCTGCTATAGATGAAGCACACAGTAGCTAGCTATAGTGTCTGACCACCTGCATTGTGGTAGACGTGGCATTCGTGACACCACCTTTATTCTGTCTAAATATTTTTGGACCATATCACTTTTGAGCCATTGTGGATCATTTCGGGCTGTGTCACTACCACCCCCATTATGGAAATGAGCTTCCCCATGCTCCTTTGTATACACAGAGCTGATAAAAGTATTTAATAAATTTGCCTTCTCTTTGTCCCCAGTCACCCACTCTAGATTATTTTGTAAAGGGCCTACATGCTCAGACCTGACCTTTTTACTATTAATATATTTGAATAATTTTTTTGGGTTTGTCCTACTATCTTTTGCAATCTATTATTCGTTTTGAATTTTTGCATCCTTGATTTCTCTATTACATATTCTGTTATATTCTTTGTATCATTTAAACGATGACAGCATTCCTTCATTTTTGTATTTTTTTAAAAGCTCTTTTTTTATTATTTATCGCCATTTTAACTTTGGCCGTGAGCCACATAGGTTTTATTTTTAAACTTTTTGCCCATGGTAATATACTTTGCAGTGCGTTTACATACAGTCACTTTGAAGAATTCCCATTTCTGTTTTGTGTCCATTGATGCCAATATTCCCTCCCAGTCTAAGTCCTGGAGAGCAGCCCTCATCCTTGGAAAATGTGCTTTCTTAAAGTTAAATGTTTTTTATCTTACCCGTATGTGTTTGTTGCTTTCAGCTAACATTAAATTAAATCATGTTATGGTCACTGCTACCCAGATGTTCTTTTATATGAATATTATTAATAAGTTCTGCATGGTTTGAGATTACCAGGTCCAGGAGAGCATCATTCCTAGTTAGGGCCTTAATAAACTGGACCATAAAATTGTCTTGTAATAGGTTTATACATTTTTTCCCTTTAACTGTCCCAGCAGTGCCATTACTCTAGTCAATTTCCGGGTAGTTAAAATCCCCCATTATTATCACTCTCCCAGTCCTTGCAGCCCTTTCCATCTGTGCAAGGAGCTGAGTATCCACCTCCTCATTAACATTGGGTGGTCTAAAACAAACTCCAATGTCAACCTTTGTAGTACTCACACCCATGTACAGTTCCACCCATAATGTTTTAGACTCATCACACTCTCCATAAACTAGGTCCTCCTTCACACTCGCTTTTAGATCACTTCTCACATAGAGACAGACACCACCACCCCTCTGTTTTACCCTGTCTTTCCTGTGTCCGCTTTGACAGCCAATCTGCTCACGTGACCAGAATGCCCACCTCCGCCTCCGGGCTTTTACAACCCTTAAAGGGCTCGGAGGTGGTCAGCAGAAAGGGATTAAAGTACAACTTTAGTCAAAACGTTTTCATTTTGGATAGAGTAATGGAGGGTTATAACCCCTGTCAGGTTTTTTGCCATTTGTCCCATTGGAGAGATTTACCTTCCCATTCTGCCCCATAGCCAAAACAGGAAGCGAGAGGAAATCCCAGCAAAGTAAGGAAATCCATTAGGATCTCCAAGTCAACAGAACTAGTGTCCCCATTGAAACATTTTCCCCCATTACTGTTCTGGGGACAACCCATAATTTGGGATTTTCTTTTACTTTCGTAAATAGTACAATAAAGAGAGCGAATCTACCTAATGGGGACACAGACAGCAATACAAACTGACAGGGGCTCTAATCCCTCTCCATTCTAAACTAAAATAAAAGTTTTTCCTTTAGTTAAACTTTAATGGAAATGAATCTGTGTACAATCTAATAAGTGGTTTGTTTTTATATTTGAGTAGTGAGGTATTAATTATTTCAATGGTTGATCTCCATGACAACCCCTTTATTTACTTGGGAATTCTTTTTGATTTAACATATTGGGGTGATCAACACCGCAAGATCAATATATCAGATTAGAATCACCACAAATTAAATCCTAGTAGATTTTAATTTTTTTTTTCAAACCTGCTGACTAGACAGTGAAGGAGCAATATCTCTGCTTACCCTGCTGTTTTCTTCTGTCAGCTTGTTTAGCATGTATACATAAATCTTACCTGATTGACTCCAAGCACTGCCCCTCCTTCCCCCAGTCTGAGTACTACTGTGCAGAAAAATGCGTGTATTGCATGTTTTTTTCTATTTTAACTACCATAACATAGATATAGTATTTTCAATATGAGGTCAAGATTAAGAATATAGGGACATTACCTCAAACTAGCGGGTGGAGAGTTCAAAATTAATCTTAGAAAGTATTATTTTACTGAAAGTGTAGTTAATGCTTGGGATAGACTTCCAGCAGAGGTAGTGATTCAAACATGCTTGGTACAAACATAGATCTACACTATGTAGCAAGGTCCCAGTCCTCCGTTAGTCTAATGAGAACCTCCAGAGCCAGGGACAGCTGACATCCTTCTGTATAGAGTGGGTTGCAAGGCATAGTGGGTGTAATGTAAGGTAGATTCATGGGTGCCAGACACTTCTTGAATGCAAAGAGATTCGTTTATTTGTTTTCTCTTAAACAGAACGGTGGGAGAGAGGGTTTAGGGCCAGAACACCCTTAGGTAGTTGCAATGTCAATTGGCAGACTCTGAGGCTTCTACAGGTGGACAGCCATGCAGGCAAAGGCATCCAGCAAGACACCACATCTTCATGTGTAGGAGCGCTGTCTCCTATGGCGACAGTCTTAGAACAGTTCCTAACACAAATTGTAACAAACTCCTTTACTTTAATACAATCACTTCTTGTAGATTCTCAGCCCACTGAACTCTCTATCTCTCTCACTAGACTTGCTAAATCACTGCCACTGAATCCCATGAGCTCTGCCAATCTTCTTACTTTAGTATCTTCCTCAAGCGTCACTCCCGCTTCCCTGCTGGGTCCCTGGCTTGGCACTCCAGATACTCCTCAAGTGTCACCCCACTTGGCACTTGCTGAAGTTTCCCAATTCTTAACCGTCCCCGGTTGGTGAGAATACTTCTCCGGTACTTGCTAAAGCTACTCACTGTGGTCCCTGGTAATAAGGTGGTTGATCCCTTAGTAGCGACTGCTTCCCCTCTACCTCCACCACTACAGGTTCTCCGGCCGGCAGAACCCTCACTTCTGGTTGGACTGCAAGCCGCAATCCCAACCCTACCCAAACCCTACAGCCTAGCAGCCAGATGTGCCCAGGATAGACCCAAACAGACCGGGCAGCACAACACACGTCCACCCAGACAGCCGTCCAGGTGACACAGAACACCGATCACCTGACTTCACCCAAATATATAGGTTCTTGCAGCAGGCCAAGGGATTTAAGAAAACCCCTGCCCATTGGCTGAGATACCCCACACACTCCTAATCTGTCCTTGCTTTGCCCTTGTCTTATCTAATGTCCCTATGTACCCGGCCATCTAGTGACAGAAGAGAGAAGTGCAGCAATTCCAGACTTAGGGTGAAATCAATTGATCCCTCACAACTGACCAAGGCAATGATACCTGGCAGGTAAATTTAGGAGGAGCAACCCTGCCTAGACATTAGGGTGCTACATCTATATTACCAAAAGTATTGGGACGTCTGCCTTTACACACACATGACCTTTAATGGCATCCCAGTCTTAGTCAGTTGGCCCACCCTTTTCAGCTATACCAGCTTCAACTCTTCTGGGAAGGCTGTCCACAAGGTTTAGAGTGTGTCAATGAGAATGTTTGACCATTCTTCCAGAAGGTGGGCCAACTCAATATTGAACCCTACAAACTAAGACTGAGATGCTATTAATGAAAATGTTAATTGTATCAGCACAGTGTGGTCCTGTGGATACACAAAGAGTAGACAGTGCTACGTCCTATTATATTGAGAAGGAAAGTTTGAAGAAGAGGCTTGGACTTTTTAGGCATAACCAAACAATTTATACAAAAATATTTTTTTTTTTTATTATAAGCATAGAAAATCTATATTTTAAAATCCACATTCATAAATCAAATATAAAATAAAGTGCACCTACTGTACATAACCAACTAGCAACTGCATGGAAACTTGGAGATGAATAAAATCATTCCATTTTATTGATGGATCCAGAAGTGTGGTTATATTACAGGAAAGAGATGAAAGAATGTTCTAGGCTTGAGGAAAAATGGAAGGGAAAGGGTAAGGGGAAAGAAAAGGGGTGAGGTGGTGATGGGGTTTGAGGGTGGGGAGGGGGTAAAAACAGGGGTGAAGGGAGGACAATATGGGAAGGAGAAAGGGGGGGGAAGAACTAAGAGAGGAAGGGAAACAAGGATGCACTAGCACCATTTGTGTATAATGTTCTGCAACTGTAGGTTGAAAAGGTATCTCGTTCCTTGCAATTATGGTGATTCATCTTGTATTCCCGACCATACTCTAGCCCTCATTAGTGATAATCTACATTGTCTCCTCATTATGCTTTCATTTGATTGAAAATTCTGTGTATTGTATCTTAGTATTGATGCTTATTCAACATGTCAGGAAATGTCTCTGACTTCCTAGACTCAAATATTGGATACCTAGTTATGTTATTTTGTTTAAATCGTTGTTTGTTTCATTTTTATTTTATTTGTTACTCATTTTCTCTACAAATATGGCCTCCTGTTTCTCTTTCCCCTCATTGGCTTCCTCTCTGGTGTATTACTGGTAGGAACTGGCTATATTCCAGCACTATGCGGCCGCACAGCGCCACACTCTGCATGTTTTTATTGTGGTGTGTGGTGCGGAGAGGATCAGCTGGAGAGCGCTGTCCCTCTCTCTGGTCCTAACACGTCACTATTTTCTATGCTTATAATAAATATTATATTTTTGTATGAATTAATTATTTATTTATTTAGGTACTTATATAGCGCCGTCAATATATGCAGCGCTTTACATATACATTGTACATTCACATCAGTCCCTACCCTCAAGGAGCTTGCAACCTAAGGTCCCTAACTCACATTCATATATATACTAGGGCCAATTTAAATTGTTTGGTTGTGCCTAAAAAGTCCAAGCCTATTCTTCAAACTTTCCTTCTGAGATGCTATTAAAGTTCATGTGTGTGTAAAGTAGGGTGACCAGACATCCCCGGTTTCCAGGGACAGTCCCTGGATTGAGGACACCAAGTCTGTCCCCGGTTTTGTCCCCGGATTGGATTTGAACAGGGGCTGGGGCAGTTTCAAAGACAGTCAGTGCAGAATTAGAAAAAAAAACCTGAATTACACACCTCCGCTCCTACTAGCTTAGGGGGGTGTATTTTTTTCCATTATCTGTGTCCCTTTCTGGTGATCATGTGCTGGTCGGAGCGGAGGGAATATTTCTTCAGTTTCGGGTGCATGCCCATTCAGCTCCACTCGCATGTTCTTCTGCCTTGGCTCAAGTCCCGGCCAGCCGCCTGCCTGCTTATCTCCTTGCCTTCCCTGGCAGAGTGATCTTCCCCTGCTCCCCACCCAATAATAGCCGGGGCCCGAAGAGTTAAGCCCCGTACACACGATCGGTTTGACTGATGAAAACCGTCCGATGGATGGTTTTCATCAGACCAACCGATCGTGTATGGTACCCATCGGTCTTTTTTCCATCGGTTGTAAAAAATAGAACTTGTTTTAAAATTTTCCGATGGATAAAAAACCGATGGGAATTTCCGATCGTCTATGGGCAAGTCCATCGGTTAAAAAACCCAGGCATGCTCAGAATCAAGTCGACGCATGCTCAGAAGCATTAAACTTCATTTTTCTCGGCTCATCGGAGTGTTTTACGTCACCGCGTTTGGAACGGTCGGTTTTTTGACTGATGGTGTGTGGCCAAGACTGATGAAAAACAGTTTCATCGGATTTCCGATGGACAAATCCATCGGACGAAAATCCATAGGTTATCCGATCGTGTGTACGGGGCTTAAGACTTGACAGGCTGTGAGGCGGGCGGCGGTGGCGATGGGCAGAGAGTTGCTGATTACCGCCATTACTAGTAAAAAAAAATAAAAAAAAAACGATGTCCCCGGATTTCATTTTAAAAATCTGGTCACCTAATGCCCTGTACACACGATCGGATTTCCGATGGAATAAAATCCGATGGAATTTTCCGTCGGAATTATGATGAAGCTGACTTCCATCAGTCTTGCATACACACCATCAGACAAAATTCCGACCGTCCAAAACGCCGTGACATGCAACACGTACGACGGCACTATAAATGGGAAGTTCAAATCCAATGGCGCCACCCTTTGGGCTGCTTTTGCTGATTTCGTGTTACCGCGTCTTAGTAAAAGTTTGGTGTTAGCCGATTTGCGCTTTTCAGTCCGTTACAGCATGACGAATGTGCTATCTCCATTACGAATGCTAGTTTTATCAGAACGAGCGCTCCAATCTTCTAATTTAGTCTAAGCATGCGTGGATTTTTCTCCGATGGAGTTTCACACAGACGATCGGAATTTTCTATAGTTTTTTTTTCCATCGGAAAAATGTAAAACATGTTCTATTTTTTTTTTATAAAAGTCCGATAGGGCCCACACACAATCGTTTTTTCCAATGAAAAAAGTCCATCAGAAAAAAACGATCATGTGTACAGGGCATTAGTGTAAAGGCAGGTGTCCCAATACTTTTGGTAATATAGTGTATGCTCCGACAGACAAAGATCTATACTAGCTAGAAAAAAAAACCACCAAAAACATGTATAAATATAAAAAAATGGGGCAGACTCAATGGACCATTTGGCCTTTTTTTCTGCCATCACTCTTCTATGTTTCTATGACTGAAGATTAAAAAAAAAAAAATACTCATAACCATCTGTACAAACACTCAAACAAAAAAAAAAGCCCATAAAGGTGACCAAAGATGCGAGCTCAAGTGCGAATGCAGCGCAAAGGTTGGTGTCTGTACTTTTTATCTGCAAACTTCTCCTGGGTTAAAGGGGTTGTAAAGGTTTGTTTTTTATTTTCTAAATAGGTTCCTTTAAGCTAGTGCATTGTTGGTTCACTTACCTTTTCCTTAGATTTCCCTTCTTTGTTTTCTTTGTCTGAATTTCTCACTTCCTGTTCCTCCTCAGTAAGCTGTTCAGTAAGCTGTTCTGGCTGACTCAACACCACTCGGATGATGGTGTGAAGTTTACTGAGGAGAAACAGGAAGTGCGAAATTCAGACACAGAAAAAAAACGTTTAGAAGGGAAATCGGAGGAAAAGGTAAGTGAACCAACAATGCACTAGCTTAAAGGAACCTATTTAGAAAATAAAAAACAAACCTTTACAACCCCTTTAAGTGTCCCCATGTTTGGAAGCAAGATGCTCAACTTGACATTCAGGCAAGCAGCATTATCAGCAGGAGAGCTCCGCCATAGCCGCCCATGTTTCTCTCATGACAGGTTTCCTTTAAAACTTTTACAATAGCGGTTTGTTCCGATGGTCTCGTATTCAGCTGCAGAGTTTTGAAAGAGTTTGAATAGAGGAATGCCTTTGCTGTTACTGCTTTCTCCATCCAGCCTGTAGGTGGGTGTGTTTCACAGAGAGAAGCAGTGGGAATGAATCTGTCAGCCAGTCATACAGCTAATTAGCTCAGCCTACAACAAAGATAAGCAAGTTGGGGAGGAGGACCCCTGAGGGTCTTTAGATTCTGGCCTATGTCTGATTGGCAGATGTTAAAAGAGATTTCTCCGTAATCCAGAGCATCAATGAAGTGCACACATTCAGCGGAGGGATGGGATAAAGCAGGCATGAGGACAGTACTGTGTGCATGCAGCTACAAGGCTTCACATTCAGCATGGACAGGACTCTGGACTCCCTACAACTTCTAGTCACCCAGGTCCTGCCACAGAGTGACCCCAGCCTGGTCTTCAGAGACTGTAAGTATGACATAGTGCTACTCCTCAAACTCTGCCTCTGGGATTCCACAATCATTTATACTGTTTGAAGTTCAATGATTGTTTCTAATCTTATAAAACCGTGTGATGGAGAAGAAGTCAAATGGACATTTTAAGCATCTTTTGACATGACAGTGATTTGTTGATCATTTCACTTGTTTCTTTATCGCACAACAGCTGCTATTACTATAGTTTGTTATGGTTTGTAATGTTTGTTGTTTTTTTTTGTTTTTTTGGTGTGTATATATAGTGACGGCTCTCTTTGGTTGCCTTTGGTTGGTGACAATCTGATTTATGGTGGCCATACGTGCTTGGATAAATGATCGATTTCTTTTCCCATCAATCTAAAGTTGACAACCCATTCATATGCTATGACACACATAGGGAAGTGAATTTTCGTTGATAGTTGGAAGATGTGATTGTAGGATATCGACTGCATCTCTGTTTTCACCTTGCAGTCTCGTAATCTGGTAAATTAGAAATACGTTCGGATACATGGCTGCTGATCGTTGAAACACGATCGATAATTTACCATTCTGGCCGATCAACTGAGTTTGATCGAATCCAATCTAAATAGAGTCTAAATCAATCAGAAGGGAAGTTATGCCTATTCGATTGTTTGCCTATTCGATCGTTTCGATCAAATCGCACATCAATAATAAATCAAAGCATGTATGTTCACGATTAGATTAACCAATCCAATCACTGATGCACAACTTTTATAGGCATTATTCTAAAATTTCTCTGTGATCAATATAGCCATGCATTTCCTTTCCTGGTGAAAAGGGAACAGAGCTTTAGCAACACGTGTGCTGCATTCATCCATCAGCCGAATTGGAAAGACTGGGGAAGTTCTGTGATGCAATTGAGGATAGCCAGATGTCTTTGCAACCATTAGACATCTACCTGTCTATGGCCACCTTAAGACTTGATCAAGCTCTGGATTACCGCCTGTTGTTGAACTAAAACCCCCAGCATTTCTTTGCGGCAGACCATGCAGTATTCCTAAATAGATTCAGAGCATATTGTTATGACTCCTATACACAAATGAGTGTGCTATGCCTGTTTGCCTGATGCTTGCACATTTTAAAAGTTATCCACACATACTAGAACTTGGCTTTGTGTTTGATTACAGAATAGACAATGACAGACATCCTGCGGTTCCCATTGCTAGCAGAACATTCTAAGTCTTTTATTGCCACATCAGCTAGCAGCTGACAAGCCACAGGTTGCCACAGATTGTAAGGATGCCTAATTTTACACGAGTGACTTAACTTTCACATTATCATTCCTTTGCTGTAAAAAAAAAATCAATATTATAGCCACTGTTATACTGTAACGAATGCAGCTACATTTAAAGTATATTCCATTTCCAGACATATAAATCAGTAGCTGTTATTCACGGATTTAATACATTCAGCATGGTGCATGAAAATGCCATCTTTTGGCATCCCGAATAAATTAAATTTACAATAGGAGTCCCAACGGTGGCATATCCATAAGCTTATTTAACACGGTATAGGAAAAATCTGTGAAGTGCAAGGTGCATTTACAAACGGAGCAAGTCAACTGATTCAAGTTTACGTGAGTTAAAGCAAATAGAACATTATTTCGGATTGGTTACAGCAACTTGTATTGCCCTTTCTTATTGGATAGATAGATAGATCAAATCGCACATTAATAATAAATCGATGTGCCATAGATAGACAGATAGCTAGATAGATAGATAGATAGAATATGTTGGTATTAAATGATTACACTGTTGTCATTATTATAATTTTATTATTACTATAAAAAAAATGTTTCACATGGTTCTGGGGATCTATGTTTCATTTCAATTTCTGCTGTAATTGTTTAATATATACTTGTCTTGAGAAAACAGAACAGCGCAGAGCTTCATTAGAGAATGTTTAGAAAGTAAACATTATCTTATTGCACCTATTAAGCAGTAATATCCTATTGCCCCCCAGGCTGAGAGTGGGAGATGTTTCTCTTATTCAGAAAAATGTGAGTTACTGTTAATGAAACCAATCCATTCCACACAAGACTCCCCCAGTCTACCGCATACAGGAGTTCGGAAATGAAATCCTGGAGGATTACTTTATCCTAGATGTATATGGATCATAACAGAAATAATCCAGGAAGTTGTAATTCATAAAAGAACTTTGTAGAGGTATTGGGGCTGATTTGTGGAAAAGGAACAAAGCAGAAAAAGAGCTGTTGCCCCCAGCAACAACATGACCTTGTCTTCGGTTGCTTGTCCTCCATCAGGAAAGTGAATAATGAAATTTGATTACTATGGGCAATGCTCCAAATGTTCTTTAGTTCCAGTCAGCCTAAATGGAGCTGATTTATGAAGACTGGACCAAAGGGACTAGAGTGAAAATTAAACTTTTGTCTATAGCAACAAATCATATAATAATACTGAGGGTTAATAGCCATCTGATTGCTAGGGGCAGCCATGCCACTTTGGCTGTTGGTTTTCTTCACAAGACTTAGTATGCTGTGGGCGACCAAGCTTGGTGACATTTAATCTTGTTTATGAAAACTGGAGCATAGAGACATGAAACAGTTTTCCCTGGCAAAGAGATGTCAATTTTCTAGTGTTGATTTATTAAAACTGGTCTAAAGGAACTAGAGTGGATGTGAAACTGTTGCCTGCAGCTATAAATCATATATATAACGAATAAAGGGGCACCAAGCCACTTTGGCTATAGTTTGTATACACTAGCCCTAAACTGCTGTAGGCAACCAAGTTTGGTGGTGTTGATTGCATAGGAGTTAATTTCAATGTATTTGGGAATTTATCTTTCAAAATCAATCAGTTTCAGTGGCTATCCAAAGCATGGAATCAAGGAATTGCTTTCCATGGAAACTAGATCCTTATTTTTTGGAATTGATTTAGGAAAGTTGGATCAAAGGTACTGAGTGATTGTGAAATTGTTGCCTATAGCAACAAATCATATATTAATGCTGAAGGATAATAGTCACCTGATTGCATGAAACAATTGTACCACTTTGGCTATAGATTCTATACACCAGACCTAGTGTGCTACAGGATACAGAGCCTAGTGACAGTGAGGCTACCCATCACCAGATAATTTGCTAGGGGTTGATTCATGAAATCCTCTTGGTCAGTGAAGGATTAAATGTGATTGGTTGCTTTGAGCAACAACTTTATTAGTGCTTCTAAATGTTCTAGCCCTTATTGCGTTGAGGCTTTAGACCAGCCATTTCAACCAGGAATCTGTGGAACTTTGGGGCTCCAGAGGTTACTAAGGGTTACTTGAGCAATAAGTACTGGAGAATCTCCTGCCTGACAACACCTGCATAGTTCTGGGACCACCACTTAGTAGAACAAGCAGTGTGGGACCAGTGAAACCTATCTTCTCATCCAAAGACAGCTATAAAGATAACAGGTGTTAGTGGTTACTTACCTAAGACAGGAAAAACAGGCCAACTGCCCACTTAAAGCCTAGCATGGCTGTCAAAGGGGGTGGTACATGCTCTATCTGACATGCTTTGCTTTGTGGAACAAGCAAATTGAACTTGGCTCATCGAATTTGACAGGTGGAACCTAGGGACAGATAATCCCTTGAGAGAGTACAACATTGGGGGTACAGCAGTGGCGGCTGGTGCTAAAGAAAATTAGGGGGGCGCAAACGAACTGAAAAATACTGAAACAAAAACATCAATTGCAGCCACTGTGCCAATTATATGCAGCCACTGTGCCCAACATATGCAGCCACTGTGCCCATAATATGCAGACTCTGTGCCCAGCAAAAGCAGCCACCTGTGCCCATCATATGCAGCCAACTGTGCCCATAATATGCAGCCAACTGTGCCCATAATATGCAGCCAACTTTGCCCATCATATGCAGCCAACTGTGCCCATCATATGCAGCCAGCTGTGCCCATAATATGCAGCCACTGTGCCCAGCAAATGCAGCCACTATGCCCATCATATACAGCCTCTGTGCCCATAATATGCAGCCACTGTGCCCCGTAAATGCAGCCAACTGTGCTCCGTCAATTGCAGCCTTTGTGCCCATAATATGCAGCCACTGTGCCCCCCGCCCGCCCGCTGTCTGCCCAGCACTTACCCCATCGTGGTGGTGGGTCAGGCAGCAGGACAGGCGGCGAGCTGTGGGATGTGTAGCGTGGCGATGGATGCAGGACTCCTACGCGCGTTTCTTCTTCCTGTTCTGCACAGCGGCCAATAGGATCGCCTCTACTTTCAGCCAATCAGGTGCCCAGTATTACATCAAGGTCTAATGATTGGCTGAGAAGCGGTTCTGTTTTAGCAAAGCAAATATTCATTTGCTTTGCTAACACACCTGGGTGCACTGCGAGCGCAATGGTTTGCGCTCGCAGTGCACCTTTTCTGAAGCCTATTAGAGCCTGTGGCTCTAATCAGGTGCTTCAAACCCCCCCCCAGCCCCTGTTTTTTAGACGCCTGGAGCCCGAAAAGGGGCAGAACGCCTGAATGGGGGGTGGCTACTGCGGCAGTGGATAGATTGATACAATGCATGAATCTATCCATAGTACATAGAGGGGTTGGCTGGAGAGGGCACCACCACTGGACAGTGTTAGACTGCACCAGAGAGGAAAAGGATTTGGGGGTACTTATTTCAGATGATTGCAAAATGAGAAAACAGTGTGACTTAGCAGTAGGGAAAGCGTATAGAATTCTAGGATGCATCACTAGAGGGGTCACCAGCAGGAGAAAGAAGGTTATCATTCCCCTGTATAGATCCTTAGTGAGAGTCCAGAGATGGGTAACAAAAATGGTGAAAGGTTTAAGGGAAACAACCTATCGAGAGCGTTTTCAGGAACCCAATATGTACAGTCTGGACATAGGAAGGGAAAGAAAAGACATTATTGAAACCTTAAAATACATCAAGGGGGGTGAATAAGGTTCTAGAGGGCAGGATTTTCAAAATGAAGCCAACATTGAGAACAAAACTAATCTTAGAAAGTATTATTTTACTGAAGGGGTAGTTGATGCTTGGAATAAACTTCCAGCAGAGGTAGTGAGACAGACAACAGTAAATGGCTTCACACATACATGAGACAAACATAGATCTATGCTCATGTAGCACCCTGTAGTGTGCAAGAAGAATAGTACATGCTTTGTGAGAGTAGGTACATTTCCAGGCTTGGCTGCAAGCCAAGCCTGGGTGTGTTTTTATCTGGGTTGGGAGTGGCTCAGAGTACTGCTGGGTGACTCACGGGTAGCATCACCAGGACCTCCCACTTCTTTCAGAATGTTCTGGTGTTTTCTGGAAAGAGAGGTAGAGCTACCTGGGGTATATTGAGGAGCCCTGACCAATCCCCAATCTGGATTGGCAGGGGGCAGGCCTCCTTAAATACCCAGGGTCAGCCCAGCTAGGGAGGACTTGATCGGGTGGAAGATGGCGATGGTGTGTTAGGCTGTCGGGGCCTTTGAAGGAGCTTCCCAGTCTGGGGGGGGGTGACCTTGGGCCTGGGCTTGGGTGCGGACGGGACCCTCTTACAACCCACAGAGGTGTCCTGATCAGGAGGCACATGAGGAGCAAGAGAGGACAGCGGGAGAACACTGCTGGGCAAGTCTCCAGGAGTTCCACAGAAGCAGCCAAGAGGGCTAGTGAGTGTTCACACAGTCGGGAGGACTGGGAGGCACGCCTGAGAGGACTGAAATGGAGCAGTCTGGGATGGGCGCCGAGCCAGTCTGGAGGATTGTGGTGGCACGGGCAGTGGAAAGGACAGCTGCAGCCAGGAGGGCTGGCAGTGCCTGAAGAGGTGGTACTGGGAGCAGTAGCCACAGGGACAGCTAACACTGGGACTTTCTATATTTTTGCTACACCATAGGGGCCCACGGTCCCTGCCTGCAAAGGACATCTGCTTTAGGCCTGACTGAGCCAGTGTCAGGCTTACTTATCAGTGCTAGCTTGTGCAGGAAGTACAAGCAAGTGAAGTGCTGGAGGTGTTGAGGAGAGATAGTCTGCAAGCAAGTGAAGTGCTGGAGAGAGAGAGAGAGGAGACTGTATTTACTGTGACTGTGTATAGTTGGTCCCAACATTGACTGTCAATTATCTGGGCATCTCATAATTCCCTTATCCCTATCCAAGTTAATTTCCCCTCAATAAAATACAAAAAAACAAGTGCAAGGACTATTTCATGTCTCTGGATGCTTGAAAAATTGTGTACCTGGCTGGGCAGGGTGATAGACGGACCACTACATTCAGAAGCCCCTACGGGGGTACGGCTCCAAAAAAAATAACGAACAAAAAAATACAAACACATGTATAAAATAAAAACAATCAGGTAAGTATAACATGTTTATTATTTTAGAAAAATAAAAAGAGAACCTTTAATATCACTTTAATATATTTACATCTCACACTAATGTAATATAAGTTGAAGATATAATCATCAGGTTTAGCAGGGGTTCACAGCGACTTCAAACTTATTTCAGGGGCTCCTCTGGGTAGAAAAAAAAAGAGTCTGTGTAGCTCCCTCTAGTGGGTGTGAGAGTAGCAAAAAGTATATTCTGGCCAGGAATAACCTGATTCAGTGAGTCATTGAATTGGTTCAAAGTTACTAGAGGCCAGGGCTGGATGACTCATCCTGGCATCTCTCTGGTGCCTCCCCCTGGTGTCTGGAAGGTTGGAGAACCTTCTAGAACTAGAGGGCAGGGCTTAGGAGGAGCTGCCATAAGTATTTATGGGGCCTCAGCCAATCCCCAGAAGTGGGCTGGCAGGGGACTGAGACAACCCCATAAATAGACATGGCCCATTTCAGGAGAGGAGTCAGTTGGAAGATGGAAATGGTGCTGAGGAGAGGCTGTCGTGGCCCTTGAGGAAACCCCTGCCAGGGAGGGGTGGTATCTTGGGCCGGAGGCTCGGGATAGCTGGCCTAGAAGGATCCCAGCAAAGAAGGCAGTTGGAGGGTAACCTTTAGGAGAGGCAGCGGGACAAAGCAAAGACAGACAGTGAATATAAATCAGCACTGAGCAGGGACAACACAAAAGGAGAGACTGTCTGCTGTAACAGTGCTCTCTGAAGACAGCAATGGGCTTAGTCTTCATCCCTGCCCTGGGGAGTCTGCATTGAAGTGTGCCAGTCAGACAGGATTGAGGCAAAAAGTCAGTCAGGAGGACTGGGAGGAAGATCAGTCAGGCGTGGCTGGTAGCAACCAGGTGGGCTAGCATTTTTCTGCAAGCAAGTGGAGCTGGTATCAGTGGCCACAGGGAAGCAGAAGGAGGAATGTCATGCTGTTTTCTCACTGCACTACTTTGTCAAGGGACAGAGTTCTTGCCTGTAATAGGCCTTTGCTGGACTAACGATAAAACTGTTAGTTCCCTCAAGAGTGAGCGTCAGGTGCTGTACTGTGAAAACCAAGTTTGTGCTGGAGGAAGGAAGTAGAGGACTTTTTGTAAATAGGGAGGAAATGTCCCTCTGTCCATAGTTCTGGTTGGGCATCCCATAATTCTTTACCCCATTCAAGTTATCAACCCCTAAAAAAACATTTAAAAAAACAAGCCAAGGACTGTTTTCTATACATGTGCACTGCCGAAAAATTTGTTTGTTTTCGTTTCATTCATTTTTAATTTTTTTTGCTTTTCGGGTCATTCGTTATGATCGTAATACGGAAATTCCGAAATAACAAATGCTGCATGTAAACAAATGGAATGGAACAAATTAATTATAAATAATAATAACAAAACGTTTTTATTATTATTATTTTTATTTATTATTATTCATTCGTTATGTTCCATTCGTTTAGATACGGCATTTGTTTTTTTTCGGAAAATTTGTAACTTTGGATAAATTCTTATTCCTTACGTTCACTAACAATCAAATTTGAAAGAAAATTCCAATACCTATAATTTAATAGTTATTATTAGTTAGTTATTATTTAAAATTTTTGAATTTTGGGGTTTTTGAATTGTCGAACATTGAATTTACACATTTTTCAGAAGTAACGAATTTGTTGAAATTTGTTAAAAAACGAATTCGGAATTAAACGAATTGCACATGTCTACTGTTTTCTGCTTTGGAGTGTGAAGGAAATGCTATGTGACTGGCTATGCAGCAGTGGGGACCTTGGACACTAGCGACTTCTACGGGGGGGGTAGTACTACATCTGCTATACACATTTTTTTTTTTTTTATACCCAGGGCATCTTTTATATTTAATTGCTCAAATTGAAGAAACTAAACCTCCCATATCAGAAATAGGTTTTGGGGCTCATGCGATATTCAAGTGTTGCGGACATTTATTTGTGTAGTGGGGTATTACTGCAGCAGGAGAGGTTTCAGCTGGGTTTTCTTTTCGTTTTGCCAGCAAGCACATATATTGCATGTTAAATGTTTTAAGAATTATGTGTGATATACTTGCTCTTGATTTAACATTGCAGAACATTGGTTCCCCAGGGTACCAGCCAAGTCTGACTTTCAGTGTGTGGTCTGTGCTCCGCTTTGTGCCATAGCTTTTATTGGCACCGGATATCTCACATTTTTAAATCCATCTGTGCACACAAGACAGGCAAAGACAAGAATGCAGAAACACATTCATCTCTTGAGATTTATTGTTTAGAATCATTTTATCCTGAGTGCTGGGCAGTATAATGGAGAGATTAGGTACACCTGTTAAGTATTTTTTTTTACAGTAACTTGCAGAAGTTTTAAATTGCAGTGTAATTCATCTAAATGCATAACTTGCTTGACCCCAGCTTTCATATAGTGATGGTGTTTAAGGTTAAAATATTATATATATATATATATTTTTTTTGAGGGGACTCATGATTACTTTATTATCACTCCTGACACTGCTTTTGTAATTATATTACATGGCTATGCATCTACAAGTGAATTTCAAAGAAAGTTTTTGTTAAAGAGCCAATACAACAGCTATAATAGACCACATGGTAGTTATGGGTGCCAACTGTGCTATTACATCTTCTATGCCCTGAAAAGCATGGGAAGGCAGCATCTGCTGGTGACTTGGACTGTTGTAAGTCTGCTCATAAAGGAGACATGCACGGTCTGTACAGCTTTATGTTTTGAAAAAGGAATCAGCGAAAGGCATCACCAGTACAATTATTACCGCAGCTGCTGCCTGCAAATTCCCCCAAAAGACTGAGTTCTCCTTTACCTAATGATCAAGATTTTTTTTCTTCCAAATACTTTGCTATTCTTTTTTTCTATCTTCTGTCACAATTTGTTGATTCCATCATGAAATGTCTAGTCCTTTCAAACACGGTTATTGATAAGAGACTTGCTAACTAGTCATACATGACAAACAAAACAATCAAGGAACCAATTTCCAGCCACAGGTGCGTACCTACTGAAATTCCTTCTCCCCGCTGTATCCAGAACCCAAAAAAAAGATGGCACTTTTTGATATTCAATATAAGTGGTGTTAATTCTCAAAGCCAAACTATGGCACGACGCTCACTGTCAAACCTCTCCTACACCTTTGACATGTTACTCCTAATATGGGATTAGGTATGAAGGTGGAGTTCTGGAACAGGGTGGGAGTTATAATTATGATTCACAATTATTATTATACAGGATTTATACAGCACCAACAGTTTGCGCAGTGCTTTAAGAAGAGGGAATGGGGGGGGGGGGGGAGGAAGAAAAGGGTGGTGGGGGAGAAAAAGAAGGGAGGAGGCAGGAAATGGGAAGGGGAAAAGCAAAAGGGAAAAGGAAAGGAGGAGGCGGGAAAGGGGAAGGGAAAAGGAAGGGAGGAGGCGGGAAAGGGGAAGGGAGGAGGCGGGAAAGGGGAAAGGAAAAAGGAAGGGAGGAGGCAGGAAATGGGAAGGGAAAGGGAAGGGAGGAGGTGGGAAATGGGCAGGGGAAAGGCAAAAGGAAGGGAGGAGGCGGGAAATGGGAACAGAAAAAGGGAAAAGGAAGGGAGAACAAAGTGGGAGAGAGGAGGGGGAAAAAAAAAAAGGAAAGGAAGGACGAGGGCAGGAGAATAAAAGGGGAGGGGAGAAGAGGAAGGAAAAGGGGGAAAAAAAACTGTAAAAAAGGCTTACAATATCTAACCTATATCCAGACAGTTGCACATAATAGTAAGAGACTCCCATTCTAAAGTATAGGTTATATGAGAGTTTGGTACAAAAGTACAGAATACGTATTTCCTACTGAGTGTAGGATAGTATACCCTATTATGGGATTATCTACTCTTTTTATAATTATGTGATAAAAGTATTTGTTTCCATTGATTTCCTACATTTGTTTTCTTTGGAGATTTAATAACATAAATATAATCTCTTAAGCGATCACAGAGTCTTCAAGTGGTTCTACCCACACAATATACCGTATCTGCCATTTATGTCAGTAGATAAGCTACATATCTGGTACTGTTAACTGATGGTTTAATCTTACATGTTTTCTGAATAAAAATTTTAAGCTTAGTACACACGGGCTAAATGTCTGGCGACATCGGCCGGTTCAAAAAAGACCGCCCAGCATTCGGCCGACATGCTGGAAACCCAGCAGCCGACCAGGCCACCAATCAGTGCTCTCAGCCAGTGGCTGAGAGCGCTGACCAGAATGTTCTGGCGGTTGGGCCGTCCCCCTGTCAGAACACAAAAGAACAGCAGGGAAGATCACTGCACTAACGTCGCTAGATTGAACGAAAAAAACTAGTGGTGTGTACCAGACTTAAGTATTTGGATCCTCTAGAAACTGACAATGACAACACCTTGTTGATCCAAATCGATACATCCAGTAGTTGTCAACCAGGTGGTCAAACTTTGTTTCTCCTCAAAAAGTAATCAAATTAAAGTAATTGGGATCATAAGAAGTACTGCAACCAGTATATAATATCATAGGTATATAGATGCACACCAGTATGTAAATAATATGAGCTTTATATAGGAAAGGATTATTATTATCTGTCTTTGTGTCAGAGACCCGAAGACAAGATTTAGCAGTGATGGGGAGATCCTCCAAGCACTGTCCAACTAGCCTGGAACTTACCACCTGCAGAAACTGTGGTGTGGCACTGGAAATCTACTCTGCCTATAGGTCCCTAGTAGTTGTAATCTGTCATGCACCTGGACCTCTAACTATCAGAAGTGGCTGTCAAATGCCTAGCCTATGCTGGTTATTGAGCCGCAAGCTAAAACTAACTAACTATAGAATCCAGACCAGAAGGGTCAGGGTTAACTAAAAAGAAACAGGAGCTGCAATTAACAGGTTCACCTACTAATATACAGCAAGGTGACCACTACGCCTAATTAATTATCTGTGCGGGGTCTACGGGCAGGGGGTTATCAGAATCTGGAAGCCCTCTTTAAGAAAAAGGGCCCCTGGATCCCAGCCTCCATCTATGTTAATGAGTATGGGGTATATTGTACCCCTACCCATTCACTCCCAAAAAAGCAGTGTAGTGTAAAAAAAAACATGAGACGGTTTTTGACAAGTCCTTTATTAAAAATGAATAATGTCCCTCGTGGTAGCTCCAACGTCAATCACGATGTCCGCCGCTGTCGGCCCGGTGAAAATAAAATGCACCTCCCCCCACGCTGGGTCCCGTCGTTCTGTCAGCTCCAGTGTCTGACAGTTCTTCTATAACTATGGGGCATGGCCATCAGGTGACCTCACCGGGAGAGCCCCACCCCCTTGCAACATCACAAACCTTCTGGTATGGATTCTATAGTTAGACCCAGTCCATGACATCACAAGAGGGCTGGGTCTCCAGGTGACGTCACCTGATGGCCATGCTCCATAGTTATATAAGAACTGTCAGACACCGGAGCTGACAGAACGACGGGAGCCAGCGTCGGTGGAGTGTTTTTTATTTTATTTATTTTTTATTTCATCAGGTCGGAGCCTGTCGTGATTGACGTTGGAGCTACCATGGGGGACATTATTAATTTTTTTACACTACACTGCTTTTTTGGGGGTGAATGGGTAAGGGTACAATGTACCCCATACTAATTCACATAGGGGGGCTGGCATGCGGGGGCCCCTTTCTTAAAGAAGGCTTCCAGATTCCGATTATTCCCTGCCTGTATGCCCCGACAACCACTGGCCAGGGTTGTGGGGAAAAGGCCCATGGTATGGGGCTGGTAAGGATTTTGGGGGGACCCAACGCCGTTTTGTTTTGTTTTTTGTGATTTTTGCTTTGCTAACATTGCACACACTTGACCTCGGAGCACATGTTACATGCCACAAGTCGGATCAGGTAAGATGGTGATCCGACTTGGATGCGACTTACATTCAATTCCATAGGCTGAAATTGCACCCAAGTCAAACCAAAGTACTGCAGGAACCTTTTCCAGAGTCAGACCGACACAAGTCAGACCAGTTAAGACAGCTCTCGTAGGGAATCATTGTTTTTTACATGTCATGCGACATGTGCTCTCAAAGTCAGAGTGCATGTCGCACCAGTGTGAACCGGGTCTTAGTCATAACTACAGTATATGTTTTGTAATTGCTAAAGTGCTGAGAGAAAAACAAAGGCTTCCATTGCTGTCTTCTTATGAAAATACAAGTTGTCTGACTTCCTCTGCCTTCAATCTTCTCTCAATCGCATGCAGCAAGCAAAATCAGAGATCCTCCTGACCTGCATACTTTTTGAGTGAGGTAAACACTATTGAAACCATTGGATCAGGATGACATCCAGGAAACTAGAATTTTCAAAATCAGCAATGGCTGGTAGTACAGGTTCTCCTAAGGTCTTTTCAACCACAAGGGGCTGCCCAAGATTAATATTTGGCTACCTGGCACTTGCTCATCTCACTGTAAGGGAAGTGTTAATGGCATTGTTATCTTAGCTGTAATCTCATAGGGCCAATTCACAGCTTCTCAGTGAAGTTAAAATTATAAATGGCTACATTTTGTTTTATCATTTGGTATTGGTTTGCTATATGGTGTTTACAATTTACATTAGAGCTTATTTAATTCAACATAAAATGTTTTATCAGTAAACGTGATATTTTTAAAGCCTAAATTTAGGTAATAAAAATAAATTATATATATATATATATATATATATACATATATATATATATATATATGTAGAGAGTATGTACTTTCCTGGGTGTAATTTTGAACTTGGCAGAGACATCAGTGATGTGTAATTCCCTGCAGCCCAGTGGGTGGCGCTGTCGCCCTGGGCAGGGGTTGAATCATTGCTGTGTGCTGTGCCTCCTTTTTGTCCTCCCTCGGCAGCGGTATGGTGGGGCGGGGAACCCACCGTGCTTGCTGGGAGAGGGTATAAAGGGGTCGGCCATCTTTGTCACGGGGTCGAGTCCCAGGCACCTTCAGCCTGTGGGCGGTGGTTCATGTTGGTCCTTTAGGTGGCCTAGGCCTAGAGGACAACCGGAGGTCGTGTTCCATCTCAGGCACTTTTGGCCTGGGGTGAGGTACTCGGATGGAGGTCTGGAGCTCAGTGCCCAACACTGAGTTCCGCGTGGAAAGGAGATCCTAGGGAACCCCGGGAGTGGGTACCCGAATCCGGATGGCGCAATGGACCGGGGGGAGCTCCTCGCTTGAAGACCCGGTGCAGCATATTGCCGGTGACAGGTGAGCCTCTCACCGGAGACCGCCTGGAAGGAAATTCCCCTTCGCTCGGAGACCGCAACCCACTTTCAGGGAAGAAAGTGGAGAACCAATTGTGTCTGGGCCTACTCGCATCCACACCTCCTTTACTGTTCTGTTTCTACCAAGGGAGTTCAACTGATTGTGTTCATTCGCAGAAGAATAAAGGTCTGTTGGACTTTAATGGTGTGGGGCTCATTTCCTGACAGACATTGTTCAAGGTAACTCTTCGTGGAGGATCCAGGTGCACAGCACTGACCCGAAGGTAAAAGAAAAGAACTTAGCTTATACCGCACTGACATCTGTGGTAAAGGCCAGGCGTAGTGTTCCCCGCTCCCTCTCCTCTAAGGTACCCCTAGACAAGAGACAGACGAGCTGATAGAAGAGAGGGGAGAGGGGTGAGGGCGCTACATGTGGGGGCTTGGGTCCGGTATAGTGTTTGTGCACCACGGAATTGAACGTGTCTGCTGGAGAAGTTACGCGAGTAGGCAGGCCTTCATTGGCCGAAGTGCATCCCTGCTCGAAGTCGTGGACATGACCCAATGAAGGGAAAGGCCCGCGCAGAAGAGTGGAAAAAGGGGGAAGCTCAGCCGTGTAAAGTAGTACACGTGGGGGTTTCTATTTGCACTGCGCCACCAGGCACACCCCCACCGCTTAGTTCGTGGGCGTGACTCAGAAACAGAAAAGAAGAAAAGCCCGCGAACTGGAGCAAAGGGGAGGAGTCCAATACGTGTGAAGGACTACACGTGGGACGTTGGCGCAAAAACTTTGCAGTGTGCGATGGATCAGCAACAGGTCGCCATGTTTGGACATACCTCGTGGATTCCAGTTCACCCTTCCACTACAACATTGACTGCTGCTGCTCCGGTAACAGATACGGGGATCCGGCTAAAGCCAAGGGGTCGATTCGCCCTGTATTCATGCATGGACGTTGAGGCCCTGCGTGTGATTTGTCCCAGCTGTTCGGGACTGGTGTGCCAACTGAAGCCATTCGGGCGATGTGAGGCCTGTGGGGAGTTCCTGTTCGAAGTGGATCCGGCGGTCGAGAGGCCGAGAACCATTTACCCCGGCCGTGCTGCGGGCAACACCACTCAGAGAGGAGGAATCACAGCTTTGACAGCCATCCCTGCGCACACTGCAACGACCGCGGAGGAGGTCGTAAAAACTCAACGGGAGAAATCCGAGGATGCTGACTCGGTCACCACTGTCTCGCAGCGTCCACCACCGAAGAGAAAGACCGGTATGGTAGCCCCGACCAGCGGTTGTGGTGGACCGTCTCGCCCGCTTACGCCCGGCCCGGATGGATCCGTCAACAAGAGTTCCGGACGTCCCACTTTAAGTAAAGGCCGAATTAAGCCAGGCGGAGAGATTTGGTGTGTGGGCGGAGGTGTCGGGAAGTCATGGCCCAGTAAGTCCGCGGGAGGTGGTGGCTCCGTTTCTACAACCGGCTACATACCCGCGGAGGAGTGTGACACCTCCGACCTGGAGTCGCTCTCGGACATGGGAGATGACGTGGCAATAGACGAGCTGTTTGCAGAAAAGGGCTGGGACAAAGTACCTCTCGCTTCATCTCGGAGGACCAGAGATCCACCCATGTTTACAGGGTAAAGCACACCCGGGTGGAGGCACCAGCGCCTGAAGAGAGGTCCCGTCCCCAGCCTGCCCCTACATCCCCGGTGCCATCTGTACCAAAGGCCGGGGAAAAGAGACTGCTACTACGGGCACCTATGACCAGACCAGATGTGGTCAGGGTCCCTCCCCACCGGACTCAATAGTTTTGCCTGGCGAAGGGGACAAAGCTACAATGCCTCCTTTGGCGAGACTACAACGCCTATTTGGCCAAAAGGTTGCTGCAGAGTACGGATGGGAGTATACGTACTTGTCGAAGGAACTGCTTTATGAGGTGGAAGTGTGTCGGGAGCGCTGGTACAATGACTTTGTGTGGACCCACCTTCAGGTTCCGCACGCCCGCAGGTACCTGGCATGCTCCCCAAAGGCTTCTCAACGTTTTAAGGACTGCAAGGCAGAATGGATGTTGGGACGACACATCCATGCAGACAAGGTGTTGATCCGGCGCAAGGAGAGAGAAGATGTGGAGTATCATCTGGAGACTATGGATCAGCACTTAAAGCCACTTGTTCTGCCGCATCCCCGCTTTTACCTGTAGGAGAGAAAAGACTCCGTTTGTTATGCTGCTGAACTTTCTGGAACCGTTGCTTTTGTGCCCAGAGGAATGAAGAACTGTTCCTGTTTTGTTCTTCACTTTTCCTGAGATTATGGACTCTGGGGTAGATAGGGCCCAAAGAAAAGAGGAAAAGTTCCACGAGTGCAGTTACCGCGATGCTGTCACCAGGTGGCAGTGTTGCGCAACGTTAAACACTTTTCACGCATTCACTCTTTGGAGAAAAGGGATTTCTTCCCGGAGAAGTTTCTTTTCCCCTCACACGAATACATGTGTCAGGGTTATGTGTGTTAATTCTCTTTCTTTTCCCTCTGCAGGAGAGCATCCCATCAAGATCACTGAGAATGGGGTGGATCTTAGTCAGGATGGGTGGGAAAAGTATAATGTGACCATGTGATTCAAAGTTATGGTTAAAGGCTGTTGTTTCTTGTTCCCTTTCTGTTTCAGGGCTCAGACACAATTGCTCCAGTAGGGCAGTTTTTCTAAAAGTTTTATTTTTGTACAATTGTTAGTCGGTTTCTGGATTGGATTATGTCAGCCATTGAGGGCATGGTTTACTCCAGACACTGGGGACCAGTGTCAAACCACCATGGGGAGAGTGTAGCGGGTATGTACTTTCCCGGGTGTAATTTTGAACTTGGCAGAGACATCAGTGATGTGTAATTCCCTGCAGCCCAGTGGGTGGCGCTGTCGCCCTGGTCTGGGGTTGAATCATTGCTGTGTCCTGTGCCTCCTTTTTGTCCTCCCTCGGCAGCGGTATGGTGGGGCGGGGAACCCGCCGTGCTTGCTGGGAGAGGGTATAAAGGGGCTGGCCATCTTTGTCACGGGGTCAAGTCCCAGGCACCTTTAGCCTGTGGGCGGTGGTTCGTGTCGGTCCCTTAGGCGGCCTAGGCCTAGAGGACAACCGAAGGTCGTGTTCCATCTCAGGCACCTTTGGCCTGGGGTGAGGTACTCGGATGGAGGTCTGGAGCTCAGTGCCCAACACTGAGTTCCGCGTGGGAAGGAGATCCTAGGGAACCCCGGGAGTGGGTACCCGAATCCGGAAGGCGCAATGGACCGGGGGGAGCTCCTCGCTTGAAGACCCGGTGCAGCATATTGCCGGTGACAGGTGAGCCTCTCACCGGAGACCGCCTGGAAGGAAATTCCCCCTCGCTCGGAGACCGCAACCCACTTTCAAGGAAGAAAGTGGAGAACCAATTGTGTCTGGGCCTACTCGCATCCACACCTCCTTTCCTGTTCTGTTTCTACCAAGGGAGTTCAACTGATTGTGTTCATTCGCAGAAGAATAAAGGAGTGTTGGACTTTAATGGTGTGGGGCTCATTTCCTGACAGACATTGTTCAAGGTAACTCTTGGTGGAGGATCCAGGTGCACAGCACTGACCCGAAGGTAAAAGAAAAGAACTTAGTTTATACCGCACTGACATCTGTGGTAAAGGCCAGGCGTAGTGTTCCCCGCTCCCTCCCCTCTAAAGTACCCCTAGACAAGAGACAGACGAGCTGATAGAAGAGAGGGGAGAGGGGTGAGGGCGCTACATATATATATATATATATATATATATATATATATATATATATACACACACATACAAGGGATGTTACTTACATTTAACGCAGTGTCTCTTGTGCTGCTGTCAGCTGCCATAGTGGACATCCTATGTCCCATACCCCCAAGCAGTATACTTCTGAGGCAGTGGGGGTTAATACCAGCGCCTGGACCTATGATAGGCATTCATGAAAAGTGTGACTATGCCTTCTTTTCTGACCCCCCCCCCCTTTCTTACCCATGCATAGAAGCTATACTATGACTTTCGGCAGTGAAAAGCAATCAATGAATGGAGGACAGACAGATAAATGAAAGGTCTGCCTCCTCCATTCTTAGATCATTAATCATTCATAGAAGCTATAGTACAGCTTACCTAAATGAAGGAGGGGGGCAGAAAGGGTGGGCATAGTTGTCAGTCTTCATTAATGCCTATCACAGGTCCATCTCTGGTTTTACCCCCCCCCCCCCTGCAGCACCAGAAGCATACCACTGTGGTGTATGTGAGGGGGGCAGAGGTGAGCACACCTGCACCACCCTCTAAAAAACCGATCCACTCCTCATGCTGGATGTACCTGATGGCACATTATAGTGAACACTCTATATTTCAAGTTAGTTTTATTAGACATTGTCTGTTTGCTTCTTCTGTTTATTGTACATCCTTTTATGTACTAATTACTTTGAAACTCAATAAAAATTCTATGCTGTAAAAAAAAAAAAAATTCTATGGCCAAACTACCTTCAAGGGCTTCTCTGTAATGTTCCAAAAGAAAAACATTGGAGGTGAATATTGGTCCAAAAACAAAAGTTTAAAAAAGCAATCCACCATGGATCGCTCTTTAAAGATCAATGCAGGTGTAAATGAGCTCCAGCTGTGCTAAAGCCAGAGGGTCCACTTAATTACCTTAATCTGAGCTTTACATTACAGACTGGTGTAGCAAGCTGTAGCACCCTCTAGTGTGCTACTCGTGGTAGTACAGGAAAATGTACCTGGCCCAGGGATACATCTGATAAACCTGAGGCATGGAATCTGGGTCAGAGTTATTAGAGGGTAAGGACTGGATCACTCATCCTGACAGCTCTCTGGCGCCTCCCCCTGTTTATTAGAGAACATTCTGGAAGATAGTGGGAAGAGGCTAGGAAGGGTTGCCTTGAATATTTAGGGGCCCTTAGCCAATCCCAAAGAGTGGACCTGGCAGGAGACTAAGTAGCCTTTAAATAGGAATGAGCCATGCCAGTCAGGGAGTTGGGTGGAAGATGAAAAAGCGGTGCTGAGGGGATTCTGTTGGTGACCCTTAAGGAACCCCTGTTGGGGAGGGGTTTTACCTCGGGCTGGAGCTCAGGAGGCTGGCCTGGAATGATCCTACCACAGGAGGCAAGTGGAGGGACCCTAATTGGAAAAGCAGCAGGAGCAAAGAGAGACAGTGAGTAGATCAGCACAGTGCAGGGACAGACAAGGGGAGAGACTGCCAGCTGTAGCAGTGCTCTCTTGAAGACAGTAGTGTGCTAAGTCTTCATTCAACCTTGCCCTGGGGAGTCTCCATGTGTATGTCAGTCGGGAGGACTGGGTAGAGAAAGCAGCCAGGTGGGCTGGTGGCAGCATTTCTGCAAGCGGTAGAACTAGTATCAGTGTCTACGAGAGAAGCAGAAGGTTGTGTGAGATGCTTGTCAATCCACATGTGCTACTTTACCAAAGAGACTGCAAGTTCCTAGCCTGTAAGGGGCTGTTGCTGAACTAACAAGAGATTGATGATGCCACCAGGAGTGATCCAGCAGAAGCTGTACAAGGAAGCCAAGTTTGTGCAGGTGGAAGGAAGAAGAGGAATCTGTAAATAGGGAGGAATTTGTCCCTGGTTTTGATTGTTGGACATTTTCAAGTTGGACATCCCATAATCCCTTATGCCATCCAAGTTATCATCGCCTAATAAAACAACAAAAACAAGCCAAAGTACTGATTTCTGTGTCTGGATGCAAGAAGGAAATGCTGTGTGAATGGCTGTGCAGCAATGGGGAACCCTGATATTAGCAACTCCTACGGGGGTAGTGCTACAAAGCTTTTCACAATGTTCCTGTCTGGGGCTATTGTCTCTTGCCATTAGAGATGAGCTCAGGCATGTTTGAATGCTCTTTTGAACCTAAGAAGTCACATGTAATGAACCAACCATCTGTAACAGGGTAATTCCCCACCCTCCTACGTATACCAAGGGTGTATATATGTGTGGCTATGGGGTGGGGATGGCCTCAGGCCACAGATGATTGGCCCATTACAGGTTACAGCTTCCTGGTGGGCCCAGTCATATGGGTGTGTTCGCATGCTCTTCTGAATCCAATCTCATCTCTACTGATCCTGCGCAATGCAGTCTTGTAAATAGGTTTAAAATCAGGGAACACGCTTGCTTGTGTAGCGGGGTTCTCAATTTAAGGGAAGTGTTTGGGAGGTAATATACCCAAACACCTTGATTTGTCAGGGTTTACAACCATTTTATCAACAGGGAGAGTATTGGTGTACAGTTCCCTGTGGCCTACGGGTGGCGCCATAGTAGGCTAGGGTTGAACCACTAGTACAGGGCTGTGCTTTTTGTGTCCCCTCTCGGCAAACGTACGGTAGGGCGGGGTTAACCTGCTGTGCACGCTGGGAGAGGAGATAAAAGGGGCAGACGCTGCCTGTTCGGGGTTAGTCGGTGGGGTCCTACCCCTGGTTCTGGTTACAGTCCGTCCTGGGCGCCCTAGGCCCAGGGGCGGGTGTTTTCTGTTCCTGTTCCATCCTGGGCACCTTTAGTCCCAGGGTGAGGTACTACTCTGCTGTTTCTGTCCATCCTGGATGCGAGGACTCGGGAATTGCAGCAAAGGTCTGGGCCCAGCACCTTTGGCTGGAGCCCGTCGGGGATCGAGGAGTCTCAGGGTGCCACCAATTTCACCAGGTCTGTGGCAGAGACCAATTTCACCAGGTCTGTGGCAGAGACCTTGAGTAAAGCGTAAGTGTCATTTGGCTGCTGGTCTTGTCCTAAGTAGACTATCCATTTGAGGCTGAGTCTGTTCAAGAAGCTGAACAGTGAGGTGACTAAGATTGTGCCTGGACCTCTCCCCACATCTTGTGCTGTCCTTTTCTTGCTCCAACCTTTGTTTCTATCAAGAGACTGTTATTTGCTGAAAGAAGAAATAAACTCTCTGTTGGAGTTATAGCAAGTGTGGACATTCTATTCACTGGGGGAAGCAAGTACTCAAATCTGTTATCCACAGAGGTGAGAAAACCATTCTCTGGCTCAACTGTGAAATGACCCACCAACAACACCGCTCAACCTCTTAAAACAGGAGGGTACGGGCTTGTGGCATGGTGTGCCCCTTCTTCCTGCAAAGAGCCGAAGAACAAGGCAGGTAAAAGGGGGTCTGTGTGCTACACTTGTATTTTTGCAAACTTAGATTCATTTTTATTCAGAATGTAATAATATTATAGAGATTTGGCAAGAGCAGCAAGCAGCTTCACAAATTAAATGGCTGGATGAAAATGAAAGCCAAGCGGCAGGTAGGTCATGTCTCCTGGGTGAGTTTAAATGCAAAACTATTTTGTTTGACTGGAACATTATTTTAAAGTGGGGTTTTGTTCTCAGTGAAGATATAGAAAAGCTCTCTAGCTTGGGAGCCATAACCAGCCATCCTTCTGTGGACTGTACTGTTCTAATTGACAGCCTGAGTTGTTATGGTGCACTAAGCACTTGTCTGGTTTTCTTAGACGCAGCAGCAGGTTTCCCAGTTATACACAGTGACAGCTGTCTTCTATTATCCTGGTGCTATTGGAAAAAGAATAGCAATTGATGACATATAAAACATTATTCACTTTTACATGAAATGTAATATTAATGGTAGTAAATGAATAGTAACAAGCATCCTAGTGAAATAGATGTGGACATACAGTACAGTTGTGGTAAACATTAATGTCATGCTACAAGATATAGTTATATTAAAGGATATGTTTATCTTTCAGCGCATATTACAAGTTAATAATTCGAGTGTAATGTGTAACATGCACCAGACCTGCCCCCCGCACCCCTGACCCCCCTCCCTGTGACAGTGGGCAGGGATTCTTCTCCCTGCACCTGCTGTCACATGAGTACTCTTGTAGTTCATTCACAAGCCCTGCAGCTTGTAAACAGTCAGGCCATATTGGAGGTATGGGCTGAAAGCTGCAGGGCTTGTCTGCTGCAGGATCCTGACATTGCACCCCTGATTCACTGAGTCCTGCAGGAAAAAATAATAAATGCATATTTTTTTTAGTGCATAAATATGTGCATTTATTATTTTTTCACAAAAGTTGAACTTACCCTTTAACCAACGCATATTAACACAGCTAAATTTGGTCTGGGCTTCTAGGCTTCAAATGACCTCTGGGTCGAAAGACTTAGTTTCATTAAACCCACATCTTTAAAAATTATCAATAAATTCTGTATTACATGCTGTTCATACTTAGTCACTATGGGAATAATTTTCTATATTCTTCAAAAAACGTAACCACTTGTGGACCGCCCACTGTATATATACATCGGGAGAATGGCGCGGACAGGCATAATCACGTACCTGTACGTGGCCCAATAAATGCCTGCCGCGTGGTCGCGACCCTGCCGCCTTCCCCGTGAGTCGGCCCGCGGGTCCCGCGGACTCAATCGCCGCGGGGATCCCCACGATGGTCTCACGGAGGTATAGAGCGGGGAGATGCTTGTGTAAACAAGCATCTCCCCGTTCTGACTATTGACAATGACACTGATCTCGGCTCCGTGTACTCGGAGCGGAGATCAGTGTCATGTGACACATAGCCCATCACCCCTACAGTAAGAAACACTATGCAGGGAACACTTAACTCCTACAGCGCCACCTAGTGGTTAACCCCCTTCACTGCCAGTGTCATTTTCACAGTAACCAGTGCATTTTTATAGCACTGATAGCTGTGAAAATGACAATGGTCCCAAAAATGTGTCAAAAGTGTCCGATGTGTCCGCCATAATGTCGCAGTCACGAAAAAAATCACTGATCGCCGCCATTACTAGTAAAAAAAAAATCTATAAAAATGCCATAAAACTATCCCCTATTTTGTAAACGCTATTACTTTTGCGCAAACCAATCAATAAACGCTTATTGCGATTTTTTTTACCAAAAATATGTAGAAGAATACGTATCGGCCTAAACTGAGAATTTTTTTTTTTTTTTTTAAATTGTCGCTCTATTTTTGTTTATAGCGCAAAAAATAAAAACCACAGAGGTGATCAAATACCCCCAAAAGAAAACTATTTGTGGGAAAAAAAGGACGTCAATTTTATTTGGGAGCCACGTCGCACGACCGCGCAATTGTCAGTTAAAGCGACACAGTGCCGAATCGCAAAAAGTGGCCTGGTCTTTGACCACCCAAATGGTCCGGGGCTGAAGTGGTTAAAATGCTTAAAATGCTTTTTTCTATCTCCCCCTTGTGTCCATGCCCCCAATGCAGATGGTGATTTTGCAGATCAGTATTGGCAGCTAATGCACATACTCAGTTATCAGTGAATTTTCTACCCTGAGCATATTCTCCCTATCACATCTGAGCAACCTATATAGGGTCACACATGTGGGTGTATACACAGTGGTAAATGGTAGCCCACTCAGGGCCATCTTTAATATGGTTTGGGCCCTGGGCAAAATTTTTTTTGGGCCCCCCCCTCCAGTTTATTTTGGGCCTGGCTGGTTCACATGTATGTGTTTTGGCGGCCCTTATTTGCACAGGCACAGCAGCCCATGCCTTCATTTCCTGCAGAAAAAAAGATGCATGCAGCATTTTAAAAATGCAGTTGCCTTGAAATCCATTCTGCTTTTGCACCATGCACCTTACCTGCAGTTCCTGTACACACAAATGCACTGTGTTTTTAAAAGCGTGACCTAAACATCTAAAAATGCAGCAAGTTTGCCGGTGCAGGAACTGCAGATAAGTCACATGGTGCAAAAGCAGAATGGACAGACAGTGCTGTATTTCATTGCTTGATGGGCATAGGTGTGCCGTGTACGCAGCCTATTACATGATACGTGCACTTTTTTTTTGCAGGAAACGCAGGCATGGCAGCCCATTCAAATGAATAGGCTGCTGTGCCTGCACAAATGTGGGCTGCCAAAACACATACATGTGAACCAGCCAGGCCCAAAATAAGCCCATCAAGCAGTTAAATACAGACAGTAATGCCATGTGCTGTAAATTATGCTGTGTCCTCTGATTCCTCACTAAGCCTGGACTGCAGGTCTGGTCAGTGTTTTAAAAAGTTCTTCTTTTTTTACACATGGTATGGCATGGGGAGCGGGAGCCAGGGGAGGACAAAGAAGACCTTACCTTGTCCTGCCAAGCTCAGCTCCAGCCTCCGATTAATTCTCCACAGTCCACACACACTACTAGCCAAGTTTCACTTGACTAAGCGCAGGAACCAGGCAGCACTCCGCGGTCTCACTCCTCCCCAGCTCCAAACAGGTACACTGGTCCAGGGCTGGTGCAAGGATTTTTGACACCCTAGGCGAAACCTAATTTTTCCGCCCCCTCCCCTTGGCTCCACCCCTGACTCCACCCACTTTCCCCTGCCCATGTATACGGTGGAGGTGGCTGGGGTGGAGATTTTTGTGGCGCCTCGCCACTATTTTTTTAGCCGTGTTCTGCAGGCCCGTACCTGCACCTCTGGACCTGGTCTGAAGACAAATAGTGGCGACACCAGCTGGCTTCCTCACACCAGTCTTGGTCCACAGGTATATAGACATGCTAGGGTAGTATATAGCCAGGGTGGTATATAGACAGGCCAGGGTAGTAAATAGACAGAGTGGTATATAGACAGGCCAGGGTGGTATATAGACAAGCCAGGGTGGTATATAGACAGGTTGGTATATACACAGGCCAGGGTGGTATATACACAGGCCAGGGTGGTATATACACAGGCCAGGGTGGTATATATACAGGCCACGGTGGTATATACACAGGGTGGTATATACACAGGCCACGGTGGTATATACACAGGGTGGTATATACACAGGCCAGGGTAATATATACACAGGGTGGTATATACACAGACCAGGGTGGTATATACACAGGGTGGTATATACACAGGCCACGGTGGTATATACACAGGCCAGGGTGGTATATACACAGGGTGGTATATACACAGGCCACGTGGTATATACACAGGGTGGTATATACACAGGCCAGGGTAGTATATACACAGTGTGGTATATACACAGGCCACGGTAGTATATACACAGGGTGGTATATACACTGGCCAGGGTGGTATATACACAGGCCACGGTGGTATATACACAGGGTGGGATATACACTGGCCAGGGTGGTATATACACAGGGTGGTATATACACAGAAACAAGAAAAACAGTCTCCTGCGCTCAGAAGTTTGGTCTCTTGTTGACACAACCAGAGTGTTCCGTTTAGAAGGGAAATGCCCAGAGATCTTGCTGCCCTCCTCAGAATATTTGGTATTCTTCGGACCGGAAAGAAAAGGGAAAAGAGAGGGCGCACCGACCTAGTGCATTACCAAAGGCTGGTTTATTAAAAATATATTTAAAAGATCATGAATACTCACAAACAAAGGCAAATAAAAGGCACATAACATTCCATCCAGGGATATAGCCTCTTCCTGGAACCAAATGAGCAGATGATCGAAGAGTCAAGATGATATATATTTACAGCTATGGCTTAAAAATATTTTTAATAAACCAGCCTTTGGTAATGCACTAGGTCGGTGCGCCCTTTCTTTTTTCCCTTTTCTTTCTTGGTATATACACAGGCCAGGGTGGTATATACACAGGGTGGTATATACACAAGCCACGGTGGTATATACACAGAGTGGTATATACACAGGCCACAGTGGTATATACACAGGGTGGTATATACACAGGCCACGGTAGTATATACACAGGGTGGTATATACACAGGCCAGGGTGGTATATACACAGGCCATGTGGTATATACACAGGCCAGGGTGGTATATACACAGGGTGGTATATACACAGGCCATGGTGGTATATACACAGGGTGGTATATACACAGGCCAGGGTAGTATATACACAGGGTGGTATATACACAGGCCACGGTGGTATATACACAGAGTGGTATATACACAGGCCACCATGGTATATACACAGAGTGGTATATACACAGGGTGGTATATGGACAGGCCAGGGTGGTATATGGACAGGCTAGGTCCTAGCCTAGTGGGGGAGAGAGAATGAGGGAGAGGGGAGAGAGGAGGGTGAGGAGGAAGAGAGGTGTAAGGAAAAGCGGGGGGAGGGGTAGAGGGAGAAAAAGAAAGGGAGGGGGAAAGAAGGTGCAGAGCACAAAGTGGTGGGAACAGAGAGGGGGGTTGCTCTGGGGATGGAAGTCGCACTCAGAATTATGTCTCCCCCTTTCAGTCTGGTGTCCCTCAGGGCTGTAGCAGCAGCTATTGTTTGAAAAGTGTCCCTCAGCTGTTCACACTTCACAGAACTCCTCTCGCAGCACAGATCAAGTGCATGGCATGCATGTGGATGGAGTGTGGACGGGCACAAATGGGAGGCAGAGTATCGGATTGGAGAAGCAGCAGAGTGAGGGCGGGGTTAGGAGGACAGTGGAGACAGAACACAGCCCGACTCCTGTGTAAGCTGGCTTTCCCCCTGTGTTACTGAGACAGGATGGCAGAGGCTGCACTGGTCACTGAACACTGTGCAGGCACAGCAAGGGGCGGGGCCAGAGTGTCAGTGGAAGTCAAGGCCCCGTCCACAGGTGGCCCGCTTTGTGATCTAAAAAAAACTGGCTGCGCGCCGCTGATGACAGTGACAGACTGTCTGTCTGTTTGGGGATTTTCAGCCCCGCATTGCGGACAGGCTTAACGGACGGCTCTGCTTTGGGCCCCTAACAGTGACAGGGAATCAGAAAAACGGGTGAGTGCGCTAATTACTACTATAAGAAAAAATAAATATAAATAGTGATATGTAAATATAGCAAGTGACACACCAGCCTACCTAGTTGATCTAATATCTAAATGTCACAAAAAAAACACAATAGTAGCTTGAAACAATGGCGTAACAGGTGCCTGGTATATTACACTTGGTAATAAGTGATCATTAATGAAAAAAATATCTGTGAATGATAGCAATAAACATGCATGATCACAATACATAAATGCATGTGCTAGTAAAGTGAGTCCATGAAACTATAGTGCACTGCAAAAGTCCACAACAATTGCCGCAAACATCCGTGAAATAATATCCAGTGATAGAAGCTGTAGATGATCCACCTTCACCGACTAATACATGGACACCCAAAAAGTGCTCTAAAGATGGCAGCTTACCACAAGTAGTTGACCCTTTTACTGAAAAAAGTGGTCAAATGCGCTCTCTAGCAGATATGACTTTGCTATTGGCAGATGGATATACAGATCCTGGAACAACCTCTTAGCCCAGGGAAACGCAGAACGGCATTTGCAAATAAGAAGATGGGTCCGAAATAGTGTAATCCCGTTTATTCACTTAAAAATGTTTAATATGAAAAGCCAAATGGCTGCTTACTTAGGGAGTGCACAAGGCCGGCACTGAGGCTGGATGGCATGAATCAAATTGGGGGGAAAGGTCCCGACTCGTGTGCGCTGGCGTGCGTTCCACCCTGCACTGCAGTAAGCCAAAGGAACCGGAAGTGACCTCGGTATGTGACCAGGTGCCGCCTCTACGTCCGTTTTGTATGACACGTCTTCAGGAAGCGTGACTAGTCACTGGATGTACTGGTTTATATGTGTCTGTCAATTAAGCCATCAGTGGGAGGAAGAATTTGGGAATAACCACTGACAGCCAGCTAGTAAAAAGGATGCATAAGATACTATACAGTGTGCAAATACATAGTAATAATACTATATCCTTAAGCAAGTCACGCTATTGATAGGAACATGCCAAATAGGACATCAAAATACCAAAATTATAATTAATAAAATATGTATAAAATTGGTTTACAATTTATTCTAAAAAAAATGGGTGTAAAAGAGGTGCGAGGGAACCCATGTAATGACATGTAACCTATGAAAAATTGCATCAATCATTGGTTAAAAAGCAATTAAGGTCCAGATCTATGTTGAGACCCAGCGGCTGCATAGTTCTCAAATGGTACAACCACTGGGTCTCATTCTGGGAAACAGCCTTCTTCATATCCGTACCTCTTCAGTGATATTTAACTCTATCTATGCCATAGAAGGTCAAACAACTTGGATCCCTGTTATGGAACTGGAGGAAGTGTCGTGAGACACTGTGGTTGGGAAAACCTTTCCTTATGTTGGCCACATGTTCGTTTATCCTAACCCTTAATTCACGAGTGGTCCGACCCACATACTGCAGAGAGCAAGTGCATTCCAAGACGTATGTGACGTGTTTGGAGTAGCAGGTGATGTTAAATTCTTGTTGTGTTACATGTGACTTGAATTTAGTAATTTTCTTGGTGTGTCTTAAAGTGGTGCGACAAGATTTGCATCTTGTGCAGTAATGAAACCCTGTTCCATCCAAAAACATAGGGGGCTTTTTTGGGGGGTCTGGGACATTCGGTGCAAGAATGTTCCTTAGCCCCAATGCCCTCCTATAAATGAATTTGGGTTTCGAAGGTAGGACAGTTTCCAAATCCCTGTCCTTCAACAGGATCAGCCAGAACTTTTTAAAAACTTTCTCTATGCTCTTGTACTGTTTGTGAAAACCAGAGACGAATGCTAATTCTCCCTGGAATGGGTTTTTCTTCTTGCCTGTCAAAAGTTTATCCCTATCCATTGTAGCCACTTCGTCTCTGGTCCTGGCAAGTACCATTGGGCAATAACCCTTTTCACTAAACCTATCAGTGAGAATGGCCGCCTGTGTATGGAAGTCTGTCATGCTATCGCAATTGCGCCGGATACGCATGTACTGACTTTTGGGTACTGACCCCAACCACCGGGGATGGTGACAACTAGTCATCGGCACATAGGCGTTTCTATCGGTGGTTTTAAAGAAAGTCCTCGTACCAATTTTGTCACCATTCTTCACTAGAGTAAGATCCAAGTAATTGACTGTATTCAAACTCCAATCGGCCGTAAATTTAAGTCCATATTGATTGTCATTCATGAATGATATAAACAACTCCAATGATGTCTGGGAACCCTCCCATAGTAAAATCACGTCATCAATGTATCTTTTATAATACAATAGGGCCTGACAGTCAACTTTGTAAATGGTCTCTCCTTCCCATTTATTCAGTACCAGATTTTCTACACTGGGGGCATAGCGAGCCCCCATTGCCACCCCCTTAATTTGATTAAAAAATCTATCCTGTGCCCAAAAATAATTGCTGCCCATAGCCAACTTAAGACCTGCTAGTATAAAATCTATTTGTGCCTGTTTGAGGTTGGAATCATCAGTAAGAGCCCATTTTACTTCCACAATAGCATCATTTTGATTAACCACTTCAATACCATGCACTTATACAGCTTCCTGCCCAAGCCAATTTTGAGCTTTCAGCGCTGTCGCAATTTGAATGACAATTGCGCGGTCATGCTACACTGTACCCAAACAAATTTTTTATCATTTTGTTCCCACAAATAGAGCTTTCTTTCAGTGGTATTTGATCGCCTCTGTGATTTTTATTTTTTGCACAACAAATAAAAAAAGCGAAAATTTTGAAAAAAACTACGTTTTTCTTTGTTTCTGTTAATTTTTTTGGTAAATAAGTACCTTTTCTACTTCAATGACGGGCACTGATAAGGCGGCACTGACGGGCACTGATAAGGCGACACTGATGGGCACCGATGAGGTGGCACTGATGAGGTGGCACTGATGGGCACTGATGATGGGCACTGATAGGCGGCACTGATGGGCACTGATATGTGGCACTGGTATGCGGCACTGATTGGCACTCATAGGCAGCACTGATTGGCACTCATAGGCGGCACTGATTGGCACTTATAGGCGGCACTGATGGGCACTTATAGGCGGCACTGATAGGTGGCACGGACGGGCACTGATAGGTGGGCACTTATGGGCACAGATGGGCACTGATAGGTGGCGCTGATGGACACTAGTAGGTGGCACTGATGGACACTGATGCCCAGCAATGCCAGCCACCACACATTGAGGTGGTGCCATCATAGTGCCAGTCAGTGCCCATTTGTGGGCACTGATTGGCATATTTTTTTAATTTTTATTTTATTTTACTACATGTGGATGGCCATGGGGGCCATCCACATGCTTGGGGCTTCCCTGTGGTCCTGGGGGGCTTCCCTGGTGGTCCAGTGTGGGTATCCGAGGGGGGGTGCGCTGATAAACAATCAGCGCGAACCCCCCTGTCAGGAGAGCCGCCGATCGGCTCTCCTCTACTCTACTCCTCGACGCGAGTGAGGAAGAGCCGATCAACGGCTCTTCCTGTTTACATTGTGATCAGCCGTGATTGGACACGGCTGATCACGTGGTAAAAAGCCTCCGCCGGAAGCTTTTTACCGAGATCAGTGTAGCGGTGGGTCAGACTGACCCACCGCTCCACCGATCGCCGCGATGCACGCCCCCCGGGCGCGCGGCGGCTGTTATCCCGCAGGACGTCATATGACGTCCAGTGTGGATAACAGAACCACTTCCCGGACGTCAATCTGCTATTGACGGGGCGGGAAGTGGTTAATGTTAGTATATAAAGACTCAATGTCAATAGTGACCATTAGAGTGGCATCAGTTACTGTTACAGTGGATATGGATTTAATAAGCTCTCGACTGTCCTTCAGGTAGGATTTCCCTCGCACAACCAGAGGCTGCAAATATTTGTCCAGGTACTCCCCCATTTGAGAGTAGAGGGATCCTATCCCACTGACGATAGGTCGTCCAGGGGGCTTGTCTTTATTCTTATGGATTTTGGGCACTATGTATAATACTGGAGTGCGAGGTGCCTGCGGTAGGAGATATTGAGCCTCCTTGGCATCCAATATCTGCTGAGCTACTCCATTATTAACCCAACTGGTTAATTCAATTTTTAATTTTACTAGGGGGTCCTGGGGCAGTGGTTTATATGTACTGGTATCTTCTAATAATCTTTGAATCTCTAGATAGTAGTTTTCCTTAGTGAGTACCACCACTCCTCCTCCTTTATCTGCCAAACGTACTACTATTTGTTTATTGTGTTCTAGTTTAATACCTTCTACAAGAGCACGATTATTTCTGGCCTTAATTACATGTAAATCCCTAATTTCATCCTGCACCATATTTTCAAAAACCTCTATATGATGGTGTGTACCCTTTTTAGGGTTAAACACCGAATTGTTTCTTGATCCACTATGCTGATATTTGCTTTCTATTTGTGAAGAAGAATGGGAAGTTTGTGTTGCAAAATGTTTTTTAATATTCAGTTTCCTGATATATTTTTCTACGTCTATAAATAGATCAAACTTATTGACGTTTGTATCAGGTGCAAACTTCAACCCTTGGGCTAGCACCTCTAACTCTTCTTTAGAAAACACTATATCAGTTCGATTGAAAATGCCTGTATTTAGTTGCCCCGTGGTCTTTTTCTTTCTGGGGCCCCATCTTCTACCTCTTTTTCTATGGTTTCTCTGGAATGTTGGGGTGTAGTATTGGGAATTTTGTAAGGTTCTTTCCATCCTCTCCATCCCCCCCCTGTTGGTAGCTATTTTGATGCTGCATGGGTCTACCCCTAAAATTCCCCCTAAAGTTGCCTCAAGGCGGTCTAGATGGATAGTGGTTTGGCCCCTGGTTTATAGTATGGGTAACCATACTCCATGGGTCTATTGTCCAATGGTGCATACCTGTTGGAGGTTGGTACTGTATAGTTAGCTGAATAGTGATCATTCGGCGGGGGATAATTGCCAGCATGGTGGGGGGGAGGAGGGGGTGGTCCTCCACCATACTGAGATCCCTGACCCTTAGAAAAAGAAGGTGGCTTCTTGTTTTTTTGGGGGGTTTGGGAATTGTTTTTAAAATTCTTAGCTAGCTGGGTGACCAAATTATGAACTTTTATGTCACCCTCCACTGATGGTTCTTTAGAATTCATGGGATTGAACTCTACCTGCCATTTGTAGACTTGGTTGTCTTCAAAGTCCTTGACATCCTGTCAAGGTCACCTGCGGCCAGGTGACAGATGCACACCGTAGGGGGACAGGAGTGCACCGCAAGGTAGTGAACCCTATGGCTGACTGCTGCGGATAGGAAACTGGGTGGTTGTGGAAAGCGGGACCAGAGGAGCACAACCGGGATCCTAACGGAAGCTAGAGCCAAGATTCCCCAGGGCGCGGAGTCTAAGACCCAGCTGGTCTTCTCCAGGGCCTCTAGTGGTGAGGATGTTATGCTGCAGGCTGGGACCAGGTCGCGGCCCCTGGAGTTTCCTAGCTCACACCCCGTAGGATAAGGGGAAAAGAGGGGAAGCAGCAGCACAAGATATGAGAGAACCGAATAACAAGCTGAAGGTCAGGGGCCACAAGCAGACAAGGATAACGAAAGAACGAGCCGAAGGTCAAGGGTCACGAGCAGACAGGGATAGTCGGGGACAAGCCAATAACGTAACAGAGAGACAGACGTAGCACACGGCAGGCAGGAACCCAAACACACAATGCCTAACAAACACGTTGATCAGCAAAGCAGGCTTGCAGTGCACAGGTTAATTTAGTGTTCTGTGATAGGGCCTGGGGTGGAGTCTGGCTGGGAGGAGATTATAAAGGAAGCCAGGTGAAAGGGCTCAGGCCTCTAAGATGAACACATGGGAAGGAAGGTAAGCTGACAGACAAACACTACTGCATATCCATGACAGTACCCTCCCTCTTATGGGCCCTCCCCCGCCTGGACCCAGGCTTAAAGGGAAATCTCTGATGAAACCTTCTCAACAGATGAGGTGCAGCGACATCAGATGCAGCGATCCAAGACGCCTCCTCAGGACCAAAACCTCTCCAATGCACAAGGTACTGAAGAATGCCTCTGCAGAGCCGAGAATCCAGAACTTGTCTAACCTCGTACTTAAGATTATCCTCAGAGACCGAAAACGAGGTAGGGAGATGACAAGAAGATCTATTGAGGACCAAAGGCTCTCTAGGAATAAGCAAGGGCATGAGAGGATCAACTGGAATCTGAGGAGGGTACCCTAGACCCTTAAAGGGGAACTGGTCATCTTGCACAGGACCATCAGACTGGGCAGATGTCAGTGGAACCCTGAAGTCAGGTTGGTTAGAAGGTGACATGTCGCCGGAGTCAAGCTGAATAGCTGAAAGACAAGCAGAATGTCCCGAACAAGAAAAAGTAGGAGGCTCACTGGGCATGGGCTGGACTGGCATAACTAGTACAGAGGCAGAGTGAATAGCTGAGTCAGGTGTAGCGACTACCTGAATCGCATCGCAAGACGTAGCGACTGCAGGACTTGTAGACAAGCTAGCCTGGCTGTGCGTCCAAGGGTGGTTAGGGACAGAGAAATTAAATGGTTATGCAACCTGGAATGAATGACCGGCTCAGATTCACAGGGGGCAACCTTGGGTAGGCAGGACGAGGAACAGGAGGGACACCAAGCCAGGATCTGTCCAGTAGTCCAGTCCACATGAGGAGAATGGAGCTGTAACCATGGGAGACCCAAAATTATAGGCGTTGAGGCCTTGGGTAAGATAAGGAAGGATATCCACTCCTGGTGGAGTGTCCCTACCGACATCTTAACAGGGAGGGTCTGGAAGCGGATAGGTCCCCCTGGGAGAACAGTACCATCTATCGCCAAGACCACCAATGGCGTGGTGAGGGGCAAAAGAGTAAGTCTCATGGACGATGCGATTTCCCAGTCCATGAAATTACCAGCGGCTCCGGAATCCAGATATGCTGAGACCGAATGAGAAGAAGCACCAACATGAAGGAACACAGAAAGCAGAAGACGAGAAAGGGAAGGTGATATTTCTGGGTCCAATACTCCACTTTCCAGATGAAGTGGACCCAAACGTTTTTCTGGACAAAGAGAGCAAGTGTCACGAAAATGACCTTTGCCCCCACAGTAAAGACACAGACCAAGAGTTCTGCGCCTAGCACGTTCCTCAGGGGATAGCCTGGTCCGACCCAGCTGCATGGGTTCCTCAGCTGGTAGGAGATGCTCTACGGGTCGAAGAGAGGGGAGCTCAGGCTGACTAAGAACCAAGGAGTGCTGGCGTTGCTTTTCTAAGGTCCTCTCCTGAAAGCGAATATCGATCTGGTTACACAAGGAGATGACTCCGTCCAGATCAGTGGGGATGGTTCTTCCTGCTAATTCATCCTTCACTCTATCAGACAGGCCATGCAAAAAGGTTGCGACTAAGGCCTCATTGTTCCAGCTCAACTCAGCCGACAGTATGCGGAAATGAAGGGCATTCTGTCCCACAGAAGCAGACTCTTGGCGGAGACGTAAAAGGGCGCTGGCCGCTGAAGAGACACGAGCCGGTTCTTCGAAGATATTCCGAAAAAGTTTCAAGAAGCCAGACAGGCTAGAAACCACTGGATCATTCAGTTCCCACAGAGGGGCTGCCCAGGCTAAAGCTTCACCAGAGAGGAGGGAAATGATATAGGCTACCTTAGCCCGATCAGACAGGAAGTTTTGGGGCTGGAGCTCAAAATGAATCGTGCATTGGCTAAGGAACCCCCTGCAAGCCTTGGAGTCCCCAGAGGTTGTGGATTCAGGGTTCCCAAGGAGGCCTGAAGCTGCTCGAAGCGAGAAGCCAGATCCTGAAGGAATCGCATCACCTGAGTCTGATTCGATTCCTGGGTTTCAAGTCTGCAAACTATGCCCTGCAATGGATCATCCGCGGGTAGCGGGATGTCAGCCGGGTTCATGGCTGATCAAACTGTCAAGGTCACCTGCGGCCAGGTGACAGATGCACACCGTAGGGGGACAGGAGTGCACCGCAAGGTAGTGAACCCTATGGCTGACTGCTGCGGATAGGAAACTGGGTGGTTGTGGAAAGCGGGACCAGAGGAGCACAACCGTGATCCTAACGGAAGCTAGAGCCAAGATTCAACAGGGCGCGGAGTCTAAGACCCAGCTGGTCTTCTCCAGGGCCTCTAGTGGTGAGGATGTTATGCTGCAGGCTGGGACCAGGTCGCGGCCCCTGGAGTTTCCTAGCTCACGCCCTGTAGGATAAGGGGAAAAGAGGGGAAGCAGCAGCACAAGATATGAGAGAACCGAATAACAAGCTGAAGGTCAGGGGCCACAAGCAGACAAGGATAACGAAAGAACGAGCCGAAGGTCAAGGGTCACGAGCAGACAGGGATAGTCGGGGACAAGCCAATAACGTAACAGAGAGACAGACGTAGCACACGGCAGGCAGGAACCCAAACACACAATGCCTAACAAACACGTTGATCAGCAAAGCAGGCTTGCAGTGCACAGGTTAATATAGTGTTCTGTGATAGGGCCTGGGGTGGAGTCTGGCTGGGAGGAGATTATAAAGGAAGCCAGGTGAAAGGGCTCAGGCCTCTAAGATGAACACATGGGAAGGAAGGTAAGCTGACAGACAAACACTACTGCATATCCATGACACATCCCTCTGATATTTTTTTGCTTTTTTTGCTTAATCTTATTTTGCTTAATCTTATTTTGAAAGGTGAGTTTGGAGACTCTGGGCTTTGTCCAAATATTCCTTGGTTCCCATGAGAGGCTCCATAGTCGCCTTGAGGTCTGCAATCTTGGCTTCTATTAAAACATTTTTAGCTTGGAGTCTCCTTATCATTAGCTGCATAAGTTTCTGTTCGCAGGCGTTGAAGAACTGAAACCAGTCATCAATAAGGGTCAGGTCCTCAACTCCATCATTGGGGTTCACATCCCATCTCAACCTCCTGGGGGTGAGTTTTTTCCAATATAAATTTCAAAAGAGCATAAACAAAACAAAAATTAGGTACACAAAGAAAGAGAGCTCACCCCCTATATTCACTGGGGAAAGTTAGTTTAAAAGGGAAATTGATCACTTATATTAATTATATCCCCATTCTCGAGTTAGTCCCGATATATATAGTTATATAAACTTAATTGGGGTAGCTTTTCCCCTTTAGTTCCTCTGAATTGATTTAAGCATATAAGAAAAGAGGAAAGATAAAAAGAAAATCCTTCCAAGAGAAATTCTTCACAAAGGAACTGGTGAAAATTGTGTATTTATTAAACAAACCGCAATATATTAATACAAATGGAATTAGAAAATGAACACTGTTACAAAACCCTTCAACTATTATTAAAATGAGACTAGTCTTAAAACCTAAGAACATGGGTGGTCACCCAACCAGCCATACACACCACAATCAATCTGCTATCAAATCATCCATCCAGTATTCATAGATCAGTCCAAATGGTTAAATGCCCGGAGAGGATCCTCCTTCAAGTGCAAAAGGCTGTCTATCATGGGAATGAAAATGGTTTTGACAAGAAATTTGATCATTTTTAGGAAGTCAGGAAAAGATTTAAAGGTAAATAGTAGATTGAATCTGAACTTTACTGTGACCCGCGTTAATAAATGTCTGTTTTCACTGGGTTATTTTGCACATTTGCTATACACGAGATCCGGTGTTGAAGATCATAAATTTGCTGACAGTACATGTAAAAAAGTAACTGATTTGGATTGATCTCACCGTTTGTAGTGTTCCACGAGTGGATTTTTCTACACTCGTATCGCCTCCATCTTTCAGGTGCTCTCCTAAATGGAGACAGCGATGTTCACTTGTTCTCTTTCCAAGGTTGTAGATATGTTGATCCCAGTTTTAGATCATATAGAGCCGGCCATATATGTTCAGCATCGATCCATCTGTCTTTTTCCTGTCTGTTTGTGATTAAGGACAGACCTGATAACAGGTGTACAGCGATCAATGATTTTGAGTTTGATCTTTTCTCCTTCATCATTCCTTCAGAGTGGATATAGAGTGCAGCCTGCCTGTACACCAGCAGTATCCTGAATATGGGTGTGCGACCCATGGAGCCAAGCACCTGATCATCTGATCAAAATATCCAATTTCATCTATATCCACTCTGAAGAAAAGTTCAGATTCAATCTATTATTTACCTTTAAATCTTTTCCTGACTTCCTAAAAACGATCAAATTTCTTGTCAAAACCATTTTCATTCCCATGATAGACAGCCTATTGCACTTGAAGGAGGATCCTCTCCGGGCATTTAACCATTTGGACTGATCTATGAATACTGGATGGATGATTTGATAGCAGATTGATTGTGGTGGGTATGGCTGGTCGGGTGGCCACCCATGTTCTTAGGTTTTAAGACTAGTCTCATTTTAATAATAGTTGAAGGGTTTTGTAACAGTGTTCGTTTTCTAATTCCATTTGTATTAATATATTGCGGTTTGTTTAATAAATACACAATTTTTACCAGTTCCTTTGTGAAGAATTTCTCTTGGAAGGATTTTCTTTTTATCTTTCCTCTTTTCTTATAAATTTCAAAAGAGGCTATGTCCCACCACAGTCTTATTTGCTTCTCCATATCATACTGGAGTTGCTTAAACCCTCGCTCTAGGTCTAAATTAGGACTAGGTGCTTGCTTAAATATTTCTTCAATGTTGGTCTGCCGACCCTTTATGAAATTAAAAACGTCCATGGCTGCGCAGATAAAAAGTTTGGTAGAAACTTCAAATGAGGTAATAAAAGAAAATGTATCTCGCGCCAAAAGTGCTAATGAATCTAAAAATAAGTGAATGAAAGCTGCGCCTCAAAAAACATTGACAACCACTGCTACAAGTGAATCAGAAAAACGGGTGAGTGCGCTAATTACTACTATAAGCGGGCGTGGCCAACGACCGGGATGTGAGGACGTGCTTAGCCTGAGCTCCGTCCATGCCGCTTACATCCTGACTGAATCCTGCTGATCCGTTCGCCATCCGAGGATCCGGTTTGTCCCCACAGCATCCAGGGAACCTTGTGCCCACTGGGAGATGGTCAAATACAGCCCACCGATAAAGGAAGCCTCAGGATCCGGCCCGCAGCCCCCATCATGCAAACAGAGGCAAGATGGCACCGGTCACCATGCTGCAGACACATGCAGCCAGCCATCCTCATGCTCCTCAGCAGTGTCAAAGAAGCCTGCAGGGGAAGGGTGAGTCACACTGTTCCCCCCCTGTTCTAAGCCCGGAAGATCCTTTCCTGTTCTCTCCAGCTGAGGACATTGCCCCTGATACTCCCAGCAAGGACACTGCTGATGCAGGCCCTGCAGAGCCATCCCTGTCCCAGATCATGGAGGCCATCCAGCACAGCCATGCTTCCCTGACCACCCAAATGGATTCCATTAAAACAGACTTATCCTTCCTAAAACAGGATGTCCATAACCTCCGCCACAGGGTGTCTAGTGCTGAGCAGCGCATTAGCACGCTGGAGGATGAGACCCATCCATTACAGGGCTCTGTTAGGGAGCTACGCCAGGCCCAGGATTACACAGCAGATAAGCTCACTGAAATGGAGGACCGTTTACGGAGGAGCAATTTACGTTTCCTGGGGTTCCCAGAGGGGGAGTGTAGAACCTCAGAGGTTTTTATGGAAAGATGGCTAATCACCACATTCGGCGCTTCAACCTTTTCACCGTTATTCGCCATTGAACAGGCACATAGGGTTCCCATGCGCCCCCTCCCACCTGGGGCTCAGCCACGTGCCATGATCATCAAACTCCTGCACTTCAGGGACAGGGAGGCAATTCTTGGTGCGGCCAGAGAAAAGGGAAGGGTGTCCTTTAATGGGAGTGAAATTACTATTTTCCCTGACTTCTCTGTAGCTACACAAAAGCAGAGGGCCACTTTCCTGGCTATTAAACGCAGGCTCCGTGAGCATCATCTCACTGGGTGGATACCCTGGGACATCCTGAACGCCGGAATCAGAATCAAAGATCCCCTCCGCGCTGACATCGCACCTAACCTGCATTTTTTGATAGCTACACCTTGTGCCTTATGTGGCCTATGTTACCCCTTTCCAGCAAAGGACAGCTGAGGGGGGGTAGGAGTGGGCCTGGAAATCCTTACGCCTGTGATCATCTCACTCCCCTCTTTACAGATATATGAAAGTGGCGAACTACATTCTACTAACTCTGTTTGTTTCCTACTTGTTTGATCTGGATGACTGCTGCATTTATTCCTTCAGACTCAGGGTCAACTAGCATACTTGTCCTGTGCGGACACGGACGGTAGCCCGCATCTAAGGGACTTTAACGTTCTTCAGGGTTGGTTAGTTTGGGGTCTGTGTCATGACCCCCCTGCTTTGCAGTTTTGGTTTTGGGAACAAAGCTCTCATATGTTTGGGGTTGGGAGCCGGGAGGGTTAGGGTGGGTGGGGATGTTTGGAGATTTTTGTTTGAAGTTTTTATTTTTATGTGTTTTGTTCTGCAGTGCTGGTATCTAGAGTTGAGCGGACACCTGGATGTTCGGGTTCGACGGGTTCGGCCGAACTTCGGAAAAAAGTTCGTGTTCGGGACCGAACTTTAACCCGAACCCGGACCCGAAACCGAACCCCATTGAAGTCAATGGGGACCCGGACTTCTAAGGACTAAAAAGGCTCTAAAAAAGTAATGGAAAGGGCTAGAGGGCTGCAAATGGCAGCAAAATGTTGTTAAGAGCATGGCAAGTGCTCTGGAAACAAATGTGGATAGGGAAATAACTTAAAATAACATAAAAAAATAAAAAAATATGCTGGAGGCCCCCTTTTCAGCAGAAGAGGTACGGGAAGTCATTAAGAACCTCAGAAACTCAATGGCACAATGCCACACATATGGTGGGAATGCCCCAGAATACGCCCTTTCTGGAATAAATTATTCAATTTAATGGATAAGCTAGTGGGAAAATAAAATACTTTGAAATAAAAATGTAGCGGGGTGCTAAATTTAAGGGAAGTGTTTGAGTGGTAAATAGGCTCAAACACCCTAATTCTGTAGGATTCATGGACCATTTTGTCCTCGGGGGACAGTATTGGTGTGCAGTTCCCTGCGGCCTACAGGTGGCGCTGCCATGGTAGGCTAGGGTTGAACCGCCGATACAGTGCTGTGCCTTTTGTGTCCCCTCTTGGCAGTAGTACAGCAGGGCGGGGAACCTGCTGTGCATGCCCAGAGAGCATATAAAAGGGGCAGACCTTTGGCCTGGGGGCTGATGTCCAGTGGGGTCCACGCCCAGGTGCCTTCGGCCTGGGTGCATGTGTTCCTGTTCCATCTCGGGTACCTTTAGCCCGGGGTGAGGTACTATCCTGGAGTTCCTGCTGCCCTGGGTATGGAGGCCTAGGTGCGGGAGTAAAGCCTGGAGTCCAGAGCCTTCGTCTGGAGTCCGCTAAGGGTCGAGGATTCTTAGGGTGCCGCCTTGTGTAGGGGACCATGTTCCAGGGAAGGGAGGATCATTCTGATGGACCGATGCGGGAGTCACGGTGAAGGAAGGGTCTGTTGACTCCCTGGAGAGATGTCTTCCCCTTGATATGGGCTAGGTTCGTAGAAGGAGAAGCTCAAGGTCATCTTGACTGTATCAGAGGCCTTATTCACCCGGCCCGTGGCAGGGGCCTTATACACCCTGGTCTGTGGCAGAGACCAAAGTTCTCCAGGCCCGTGGCAGGGGCCTTGTACACCCAGTCTGTGGCAGAGACCAACCTCAAGGTCTGTGGCAGAGACTGTGCACCTAAAACTGTTTGAGAAACCTAAGCAGTGAAGTGAATGTGCTACGTTTGTGCCTGGACCTCCTCCACACCTTAAGCTGTCCTGTTTCTTTGCTCTAACCTTTTCTATCCGAGTAGAGTTTATTTTGCCATGAGAGAATAAGAGTTGTAATTTCAGCTGGTGTGGACATTGACTTTACTGGGAATTAAAGGACTTGCCTCTACCTACAGTAGAGGTGAGAATCATCCTCTGGAGGAGTTTTGACTCCGGCTGTGGACACGGCCCGTCAAGTACACCGCTCAACCTCTTTATATAGGAGGGTACGGGCTGGTAGTGCGGTGTGCCTTTCTCCCTCCTGCGAGGAGCCAACAACATAAAGGCAGGTAAGGGGGAAAGGATCTGTGCGCTACAAAAAAATAAAATAAAAATTATAATCTTGACCTAGGAGGACGAGGTCCATATGGAGTAGGAGGTTGAGGTGGCGGTGGATGTGGCTGTGTAGGTGGAAGCGGCGGTGGAGGAGGACGAGATAGCCAACACTGGTTCAAAAATACAACAATGGCTGGGTAAGGCCGGTGATGTGTCGAATTCTGTCCCCTGTCAAATAGTGTCCACCCTGTACTGCGCTTGCTCAGTATGTAGGACAAGGGGATTTCGAAAATCTCCTAAGACGAACGGCGCCTGCATGGTGAGTTCAGGTGAAGGCCACACCATCCGTGGTTCAAGCCGAGCCAAGTGAGGCCGTGCCCGAAGCGTGGCGATCGAACCGAACCCGTGAGGGGCCCTGTTACTATGTGCTGCCGTATGTCCACTTGGATGGTGGGGCTTGAACCTGCACTCACAGCGCAGGCGCCGTTCATCTTCGGAGATTTTGTGAATCTCCTTGTCCTCTGTACTGCGCAAGCGCTGCGCCTTCGCAGTATGGGCCGGACACAATCCGATGGCCGGACAGTTTTTGTCACAACACCGGTATACATGTCTATTCTGCACAAGGTACGGACAAGTCCTGTGGGATCCATGCCTGGTTCATTTTAATGAACGTGAGCTTGTCCACATTGGCTCTGGACGGACGGCTGCGCTTGTCTGTGATAACGCCCCCTGCCGTGCTAAATACACGTTCAGATAATACACTGGCTGCAGGGCAGGCCAGCACCTCCAAGGCATAAAGGGCAAGCTCAGGCCATGTGCCCAATTTGGAGACCCAGAAGTTAAAGGGGGCAGACCCGTCATCCAGTATGTGTAGGCCTGTGGACACATACTGCTCAACCATGTTGGTGAAATGCTGCCTCCTGCTAAGACGTTCCATCTCAGCTGGTGGTGCTGGTTGTTGTGGCGTGCTGACAAAGCTTTTCCACATTTCAGCCATGCTAACCCTGCCTTCTGAGGTGCTGCCGGTGCCCCGGCTGCGTTGGCGACCTCTTCCTCCTCCTCTGCCTTCGCCTTGTGCTTCCACCGTACGCCCGCTGTCAGGTGGAAATGCCACCAGCAGCGCGTCTACCAGCGTGCGCTTGTACTCGCGCATCTTACGATCCCGCTCCAGTGAGGGAATTAAGGTGGGTACGTTGTCCTTGTAACGGGGATCCAGCAGGGTGGCCACCCAGTAATCAGCACCAGTTAAAATGTGGGCAACTCGGCGGTCATTGCGGAAACACTGCAGCATGTAATCGCTCATGTGTGCCAGGCTGCCCAGAGGCAAAGAAAAGCTGTCCTCTGTGGGAGGTGTATCGTCTGTGTCCTCTGTATCCCCCCAGCCACGCACCAGTGATGGCAACGAGCTGGTCTGGGTGCCACCCTGCTGTGAAAATGGCTCCTCCTCCTCCTCCTCCATCTCCTCCTCCACCTCGTCATCCTCCAGAACTGTGCCCTTTCTGCCGGACAATTGTGTACCTGGCGTTTGTTGGTGCAGGAACCCACCCTCGTAGCCACTTGTGAAAGACTGCCCTGAAAGCCTTTGAAATGATCCCGCTTCCTCCTCCTCCTCCTCATCCTCCTGTGCTACATCCTCTTTCATCATCGCCCGAAGCGTTTTTTCAAGGAGGCATAGAACTGGGATAGTAACGCTAAGAACGGCGTCATTGGCACTGGACATGTTGGTGGAGTACTCGAAACAGCGCAACAAGGCACACAGGTCTCGCATGGAGGCCCAGTTATTGGTGGTGAAGTGGTGCTGTTCCGCAGAGTGACTCACGCGTGATTGCTGCAGCTGAAACTCCACTATCGCCTGCTGCTGCTCGCACAGTCTGGCCAGCATGTGCAAGGTGGAGTTCCACCTTGTGGGCACGTCACATATGAGGCGGTGAGCGGGAAGGCCGAAGTTACGCTGCAGCGCTGACAGGCGAGCAGCAGCAGGGTGAGAACGCCGAAAGTGCGCACACACAGCCCGCACTTTCTGCAGCAGCTCTGGCATATTGGGGTAATTTTTAAGGAACCTCTGGACCACCAAGTTCAGCAGCACATGCGCCAGGCAAGGGATGTGCGTCAAACCGGCTAGGCCCAGAGCTGCTATGAGATTTCCCCCATTATCGCACACCACCAGGCCGGGCTTGAGGCTCACTGACAGCAACCACTCATTGGTCTGTTGTTCCATGTCCCTCCACAACTCCTGCGCAGTGTGGGGTTTTTCCCCCAAACAGAAAAGTTTTAAAACTGCCTGCTGTCGTTTACCCCTGGCTGTGCTGAAGTTGGTGGTGAAGGTGTTACGCTGACCGGATGAGGAGGCGGTAGAGGATGAGGAAGCGGAGTAGGAGGAGTTAGCAACAGGAGGCAAACTGAAGCGCCCTGCAATCCTCTGTGATGGAAGGACATGCGCCAAACTGCTATCTGCCTCAGGCCCAGCCGCCACTGCATTTACCCAGTGTGCTGTTAGGGAGATATAACGTCCCTGACCGTGCTTACTGGTCCACGCATCCGTAGTTAGGTGGACCTTGCCACAGATGGCGTTGCGCAGTGCACACCTGATTTTGTCCTCCACTTGGTTGTGCAGGGAAGGGATGGCTCGTCTGGAAAAATAGTGGCGGCTGGGCACGACATACTGTGGGACAGCCAATGCCATCAGGATTTTAAAACTCTGCGTCTCCACCATACGGAATGACAGCATTTCAAAGGCCAGGAGTTTTGAAATGCTGGCATTCAGGGCCAGGGATCGCGGGTTGCTAGGGGGGTACTTCCTCTTCCGCTCCAATGTTTGGGAGATAGAGAGCTGAACGCTTCCATGGGACATTGTGGAGATGGTTGGTGACCCAGGTGGTAGTGTTGCTGGCAGATGCTCTGTTTGCGGGGTGGCAGGTGCCACTGTCACTACAGAGGTGGATGAAGAGGCCGAGACTGCAGCAGAAGAGGAAGCAGGAGGAGCCAGAGACCTTTCTTGGTTTTTGAGGTGTCTACTCCACTGCAGCTCGTGCTTTGCACTTAGATGCCTGGTCATGCAGGTTGTGCTCAGGTTGAGAACGTTTATGCCTCCCTTCAGGCTCTGATTGCACAGCGTGCAAACCACTCGTGTCTTGTCATCAGCACATTGTGTGAAGAACTGCCATGCTAGGGAACTCCTTGGACCTGGCTTTGGTGTGCTCGGTCCCTTGCTGCGTTGGGCAGTAGCAGACATACTGTCTAGGGGACGGACGCTCCGCTTTTGCACCCTGCTCCCTCTTCTGCTGTGCTGGTGGCTCTGTGCGACCACCGCCTCTTCCTCCAAACTACACTGGTCACCTGCATAACGTTGATTCCATGTGGGGTCGAGGACCTCATCGTCCTCCACATCATCTTCCACCCAGTCTTCACCCCTGCCCTCCTTGTCTGTCTGCACAATTGCGAAAGCAGCAGCAGTTGGCACCTGTGTTTCGTCATCATCCGAGACGTACTGCGATGGTCCTCCCATGTACTCATCATGAAACATAAGTGGTTGGGCATCAGTGCACTCAATCTCTTCCACTTCTGGGGCAGGGCTAGGTGGATTGCCCTGGGAAACCCTGCTAACAGAGTCATCGAAAAGCAGAAGAGACTGCTGCATGATTTGGGGCTCAGACTGCTTGGCTGATTTGCAAGGGGGTGAGGTGAAAGACTGATGGACATGGGTTTCAGGTGCCAACTCTGATCTTTCATCAGAAGAGTGGGTGGGAGACAATGTGAAGGAACCCGAGGCACTGTCAGCAACCCAATCTACTATCGCCTGTACTTGTCCTGGCCTAAACATTCGTACAGCCTCATTAGGCGCGACAAAATACCGCCGCAGGCTCGGTCGCCTACTTGCACCTGAGGAAGGTGTTTCACTTGTGCGTGTATCTGGCACAGATCCACCACGTCCTCTCCCTGCAACAGGAGCTCCACCAGCAGCACCACGACTGGGGCCACCACGTCCCTTTGACCTTCTCCTCATATTTTCCAAATATAGGATGTTGCCCTAAATGGGTGTTTTTGGAAGAGCAGAACACACCCACAGTACGTAACCGCTGAATCGCACAGCTACAGAACTGCAGAAAATGCTATTCAAAAAAAAATGTTGTTTTTTTAGTATAGCACAGTAGAAGAAAACTATTTAGAAATTGTTTATTTCACACACCTCCAAATATGTATAACACACTGCAAACTATTTTTTGTGCCCCTAAACGGTGTTTTTTGGAAGAGCAGAACACACCCACAGTACGTAATCGCTGAATCGCACAGCTACAGAACTGCAGAAAATGCTATTCAAAAAAATTTTTGTTTTTTTAGTATAGCACAGTAGGAGAAAACTATATAGAAATTGTTTATTTCACACACCTCCAAATATGTATAACACACTGCAAACTATTTTTTGTGCCCCTAAACGGCGTTTTTTGGAAGAGCAGAACACACCCACAGTACGTAACCGCTGAATCGCACAGCTACAGAACTGCAGAAAATGCTATTCAAAAAAAATGTTGTTTTTTTAGTATAGCACAGTAGGAGAAAACTATATAGAAATTGTTTATTTCACACACCTCCAAATATGTATAACACACTGCAAACTATTTTTTGTGCCCCTAAACGGCGTTTTTTGGAAGAGCAGAACACACCCACAGTACGTAACTGCTGAATCGCACAGCTACAGAACTGCAGAAAATGCTATTCAAAAAAAATGTTGTTTTTTTAGTATAGCACAGTAGGAGAAAACTATATAGAAATTGTTTATTTCACACACCTCCAAATATGTATAACACACTGCAAACTATTTTTTGTGCCCCTAAACGGCGTTTTTTGGAAGAGCAGAACACACCCACAGTACGTAACTGCTGAATCGCACAGCTACAGAACTGCAGAAAATGCTATTCAAAAAAAATGTTGTTTTTTTAGTATAGCACAGTAGGAGAAAACTATATAGAAATTGTTTATTTCACACACCTCCAAATATGTATAACACACTGCAAACTATTTTTTGTGCCCCTAAACGGCAATTTTTGGAAGAGCAGAACACACCCACAGTACGTAACCGCTGAATCGCACAGCTACAGAACTGCAGAAAATGCTATTCAAAAAAAATGTTGTTTTTTTAGTATAGCACAGTAGGAGAAAACTATATAGAAATTGTTTATTTCACACACCTCCAAATATGTATAACACACTGCAAACAATTTTTTGTGCCCCTAAACAGCGTTTTTTGGAAGACCACAACACACCCACAGTACGTAACTGCTGAATCGCACAGCTACAGAGCTGCAGAAAATGCTATTAAAAAAAAATGTTGTTTTTTTAGTATAGCACAGTAGGAGAAAACTATATAGAAATTGTTTATTTCACACACCTCCACATATGTATAACACACTGCAAAATATTTTTCGTGGCCCTGAATGGCTCTTTTTGCAAGCGTACATTAAAGTGCAAATTTTTTATTTTTTTTGCCCTAAACGGGTCTTTTTTTGCACGAGCAAAATAAAATGCAATTTTTTTTTTTTTTTTTGCCCTATGGGTCTTTTGGAAAAGAGCACAATAAAGTGCCTTTTTTTTCCCCCCCTAAAAGTTAGATTTTCTCTGACACTGGGCTCATGGCAGTGTAAAAAGACTGTGCACTGCAACACAAACAGGTAAACCTATGCAGATCGCTGATTTTAATCTCTGAATCTGGACTCCTATATAATATTCTCTCTCCCTGAAAGCACCAACAGGAACCTGGCCCTACACTACACTATCTCTCTATCTTTTCCCTCAGATTGCAGAATCAGGACTACCTCATGTATTTTACAATCTCTCCCTATTAGCAACAGCAGCAGCCAAGATCCTCTCCCTATCTATTCTGAAGCAGAGTGATGTGTGTGCTGTGTGCCGCTAGCTTATATAGAAGCTGGGTCACATGTTGCACTGACCAATCACAGCCATGCCATTAGTAGGCATGGCTATGATGGCCTCTAAGGGCACACCAGCTAATCAAAAGGTGATTGGCTGGCCCCTGAAGCATTTCTAAATGCGTAATTAGATTGCCGAACCTGAACCCGGACTTTTGCGCAAAGTCCGGGTTCGGGAAAAACCTAAAGTTCGGTACGGACCCGAACTTTACAGTTCGGGTTCGCTCAACACTACTGGTATCCATTTGTGCATGTCCATCTACAGGCTGGTATAACTGACCCTTATGATATGCATCTGATCACTTTATTTCCTATGCTCTTGCCTTATCTTTTTGACCTGTTTTATACCTTGCGCGCTTCCCCTGGTTCGCGGGACTTTGGTCCTTGCTTGTCTCCGGCGGGCCATGGGAAGTGGGTACGGTTAACCATGTGCTTTACGCCTCCCTATGTCTAAGCTACGTTTGGTGTCTTGGAATGTACGGGGGCTGAATTCCAAGGTGAAAAGATCTCTGATGTTTGACTACTTGGCACGCCACAATCCGCATGTAATCCTACTTCAGGAAACCCACCTCCAGGGCTCTAGAGTCATGGCCCTCAAACGGGCAAAAATTGCCTATGCCCTCCATTCTACATACTCCACATATGCCAGGGGGACCTCCATCCTAATAGCCAAATCAGCCCCGGTTAGTATTAAGCATGTTAAACTGGACCCACAAGGGTGTTTTGTAGTTGTTGTATTAGAACTTATGGGAAGACCATATACCGTGACTAGCCTGTATGCCCCTCCCCCTTCACTAAATTGTTCTTTGAAAGAGTTATGACCTCCATTCTGGCAATAGCAGAGGGTTCTTTACTAATAGCGGGTGACTATAATACAGTACTGGATAATTCCATAGACAGGTTACATTGCTCTTCATTACCCCCCACTCCCCTGGGTTCCTTCTTAAATCAATTTGACTTGGTGGAGGCCTGGAGGTGGAAGCATGCGGACAGGAGGGAGTATTCGTGTCACTCTGAGTCACACGGTATTCTGTCTTGTATAGATTTGTGTCTGGTCTCGTCGGATCTGCTTTTCATGATATCAGAGGTTAAATACCTCCCTAGGGCGATATCCGACCATTCTCCTTTGATGGTGGACCTCGCCCTGGGCCCCTCCTCCTCCTATCGGGTGTGGCGACTGAGCCCACTGTGGTTGGATGATGAGATCATGGTGAACCAATGTATGACGGAGATGAAATCATACTGGCCACTTAATAAACAGAGTGCATCCGTTCCAGTGGTATGGGATGCCTTTAAGGCCACTACACGTGGCTCTTTTGCTGCGGCGGTTGGTCAGACACGCAAGGCCTCTATGTCCAAGTTAATGGATGCAGCAGGGGCTCTCAGGGAGGCAGAAGCCACTTATACCGCGACTCCCTCTCCTGAGACACATGCTGCCTGGAAGCATGGGTTTAGAGAATTGGACCTAGTGCTTTTGGAACGCACCCAGAAGAAGCTGTTATACCAGAATCAGTGAATCTTTGAGTTTGGTGACAAGAACAGCCGTTTGTTGGCATATCTTTCTAAATCTGACTATCAGCCATGCAGCATACCCAGAATTAAGAGCGCAGAGGACATAGTGGTAGAACAGAACAATGAGATCATGGAAGCCTTTATCTCCTTTTACTCCTCCCTATATGCTACTAGAGCTCACTACACGATTGTGGAATTGGATGACTATTTTGCTGATATTTCATTGCCCAGACTTCAGACCCAACAGGCGTCAGACCTTGACGCTCCTCTGACGACTGAGGAAATTGGGGAGGCTATCCAATCCTTTGCCAGAAACAAAACGCCGGGACTGGATGGGTTCCCCATCGAGTGGTATTTGCAATACAAAGATTTGCTTATACCCCATCTAAGCAGGGTATATGATTTTGCTATGAAAACGGGACAGCTACCCCCCTCTGTCTGAGGCATTGATTGTCCTCATTCCTAAGCCACATAAGGATCACCTCCTATGTGAATCTTACAGACCAATATCACTCATCAACTCGGATGTTAAGATTTTGGCCAAGATGCTCGCCCGGCGATTGAACACAGTTATTACCACCATTATTGGTGCGGACCAAACTGGGTTCATCCCTGGGCGATCGACCTCCATCAACCTGCGGAGATTGTTCACCAATCTTCAGGCCACTCATGCGGAGATGGGTTCCAGGGCTGTTCTGGCCTTGGACGCACACAAGGCATTTGATTCAGTCGAATGGCCTTATCTGCTGGAGATCCTGACAAAGTGTGGTTTTGGCGGTACCTTCATCAGATGGGTCCAGCTGTTATATTCTAAACCCACTGCTCAACTGAGGGTGAACGCAGCCGTGTCTGATCCCTTTCCGATAAAGAGAGGCACCAGACAGGGGTGCCCTCTGTCGCCGTTGCTCTTTGCACTGGCGATAGAGCCCTTGGCAGCACTGATAAGATCTTGCGGGGAGGTTGCGGGACTGCCGATTTGGGGGCCTGGAGGAGAAGGTGTCTCTTTATGCTGACGACATGTTGATCTATTTGTTGGACCCCCAGTCGTCTCTCCCAGTCCTGCTGGAGATTATTGGCAAGTTTGGGCATTTCTCCGGGTTCCGGGTTAACTGGGACAAGTCCATCTTATTTCAGATTGACCAGGCAGACCCACCCAGGCTACCTTCCTCTTGCCCACTACAAATAGTCACCTCCTTCCGATATTTAGGAGTTATGGTACAGCTCCCTATTACCTTTTACGCTAAACTCAATATAGACCCCCTTATAGGGAGAATGAAGACCACATTCAAAACCTGGGCAAATCTCCCAATTACCTTATTGGGCAGGATTAATATTTTTAAAATTATATTCCTGCCACGATTTCTGTATGTATTGGGTAATTCACCAATATATGTCACTAAGCTTAAATTTAAAGAAATAGACTCCATCCTTACTTCCTCTTTATGGAGGGGGGGAGTAGTCAGGATTGCCAAGACCACCCTCCAGTTACCGGTACTGGAGGGGGGGGATTGGCCTTACCTTGCCTCCACACCTATTATATTGCCTCACAATTAGCTCATGCACATTGGTGGTTTTTTCCTGAAGCCAACAACGCAGCCACTGCCTTGGAGGCTGCTATCCTCACCTGCTATGAATCCCTGCAGAACCTGATTTATCGTATGTCCCTTAGAGGGTGGGAGGGTACGAGTGTCCTGGCAATGACTATAAGGCTTATTAAGCTAACAAAACTACAGTCGTTCGCTGACAGTAATACTTATTCGCCGAACACTCCACTCTGGGGGAACCCGACTCTACCAGAGTTCTTCCGCAGATCCGACGGGGGATTCTGGTCAAAAAGGGGGATAAAAACTATTTTGCATTTATTCTCAGACAATGTGTTTCGTTCTTTTGATGAATTTCGTGGAGATTACAATCTATTACGCACAGCTTACTTCCTCTACCTACAGATACGCCACACTGCAGCAACGCAGTTTGGTCTTCGCAACATATCTATTCAACTCTCCCCACTGGAACGTATGTTGACCGACTCCTCTCACACCACGCTAGTTTCTACATATTATAGGTCCCTTCTGCATTCCACGACTCAAAGGCTGAGCAAGACGGCTGCCAGCTGGAGGGCTGATATCCCTGAGCTGACGGAGGAAATCTGGCAGGAGCTTTTGCCCCTCCAGGTTCCCTCTGTCATCTCTTCTCGTGACAAGGTAATACAAACTAAATTGTTATACAGATCCTACTTTACTCCATGCTTACTATTTAAACTGAATAGATTGCCCTCTGCATTATGCTCTCGTTGTGGCACGGTTGATGGCACGTTTTTTCATTTAATGTGGGAGTGTGCTCCGATCACGAAGTTCTGGTCGGAGGTCACGGCTTTCATTAGTTCATTGACACAATTACCTAATGTATGTAATCCTCTAAGGTGTTTACTGGGCTATATAGATGATGATACTATATCCGAGAATACACAAACATTTCTGAGAATAGTATTGTTTTATGCTAAGAAAGCAATAACCTTCCATTGGAAGTCTCCATCCTTACCCACTGTTGCCTTCTGGCTCACAAATATTAACCATGCTGTATCATTATACAAACTGATATATGAGGCTAGAGGGTGTCCGAAAAAATTCAGGAAGGTTTGGGGCTACTGGGTTGATTCTGAGAGCACTGTCTCTCCTGCTCCTTAAAAATGTGACTGAATATTGTCTTCCTGATATATGCCAATTGTTTACCAGCTTTCTAAAAAAAATTTTTGCACTGTACTGGATTGGGCGATGTTCGCTCCACGTGTGTCTGTTTGTTGTCTATTGTATGTCTTGTTTTGAAAAAGAAACGTAATAAAAAAATTTTTTACCTTTAAAAAATTACTACTAAAGGAAAAATAAATATAAATAGTGATATTTAAATATAGCAAGTGACATACCAGCCTACCTAGTTGATCTAATATCTAAATGTCACAAAATACCACAATAGCAGCTTGAAACAAGGACGTAACAGGTGCCTGGTATATTACACTTGGTAATAAGTGATCATTAATGAAAAAAAAATATCTGTGAATGATAGCAATAAACATGCATAATCACAATACATAAATACATGTGCTAGTAAAGTGAGTCCATGAAACTATAGTGCACTGCAAAAGTCCACAACAATTGCCGCGAACATCCGTGAAATAATATCCAGTGATAGAAGCTGTAGATGATCCACCTTCACCGACTAATACATGGACACCCAAAAAGTGCTCTAAAGATGGCAGCTTACCACAAGTAGTTGACCCTTTTACTGAAAAAAGTGGTCAAATGCGCTTTCTAGCAGATATGACTTTGCTATTGGCAGATGGATGGACAGATACTGGAACAAGCTCTTAGCCCAGGGAAACGCAGAACGACATATGCAAATAAGAAGATGGGTCCGAAATAGTGTAATCCTGTTTATTCACTTAAAAATGTTTAATATAAAAAGCCAAATGGCTGCTTACTTAGGGAGTGCCCAAGGCCCGGTACTGAGGCTGGATGGCATGAATCAAATTGGGGAGAAGGTAGCTGCCCCGTTTGCCCTGCGGTAAAGACGCCCCTGCGCCCACTCCCTCCCTCTTCCATGCCCAATAACCAGCTAAAGACTATGGGGGTGGAATGCTACATCTTAATTGATGGTGGCCCCACCTCCCTGTTATTCAAAGACACAGGCTGGAGGGGTGTGACACACCATGTTATTGTCAAAAAATAATAAAGATTTAATTTCAAATATACAGTATCTCAGAAAAGTGAGTACACCCCTCACAATTTTTGAAAATATTTTATTCTATCTTTTCATGTGACAACACTGAAGAAATTACACTTTGCTAGTAATGTAGTAGTAGTGAGTGTACAGCTTGTATAACAGTGTAAATTTGCTGTCCCCCCAAAATAACTCAACACAGCCATTAATGTCTAAATCGCTGGTAACAAAAGTGAGTACACCCGTAAGTGAAAATGTCCAAATTGGGCCCAAAGTGTGAATATTTTGTGTGGCCACCATTATTTTCCAGCACAGCCTTAACCCTCTTGGGCATGTAGTTCACCAGAGCTTCACAGGTTGCCACTGGAGTCCTCTTCCACTCCTCAATGACGACATCACGGAACTGGTAGATATTAGAGACCTTGCGCTCCTCCAATCCTCTGTTTGAGAATGCCCCACAGATGCTCAATAGGGGTTTATGTCTGGACATATGCTTGGCCAGTCCATCACCTTTACCCTCAGCTTCTTTAGCAAGACAGTGGTTGTCTTGGAAGTGTGTTTGGGGTCGTTATCATGTTGGAATACTGCCCTGTGGCCCAGTCTCCGAAGGGAGGGGATCATGCTCTGCTTCAGTATGTCACAGTACATGTTGGCATTCATGGTTCCCTCAATGAACTGTAGCTCCCCAGTGCCGGCAGTAATCATGCAGCCTCAGACCATGACACTCTTACCACTATGCTTGACTGTAGGCAAGACACACTTGTCTTTGTACTCCTCACCTGGTTGCTGCCACACACGCTTGACACCATCTGAACCAAATAAGTTTATCTTGGTCTCATCAGACCACAGGACATGGTTCCAGTAATCCACGTCCTTAGTCTGCTTGTCTTCAGAAAACTGTTTGCGGGCTTTCTTGTGCATCATATTTAGAAGAGGCTTCCTTCTGGGATGACAGCCATGCAGACCATTTTTTTTATTCCAATATTCTTTATTTCTTTTCCATTTAATAAAAACATACATCCATTTTCCTATGTACAATAATACATATATAAATTGACCATATATTCCTCACTCTGTCCCTCATTTGCACTCGCCCAGCCTCCTTACTCACTTACTCATCCATCACCCACCTACAGTATTAACATGTTTCCACTTCTAACCATTTCCCCCATATATTATTAAATTTCTTTTTGTTTCCTCTCTTTGTGTAAATATATTCTTCTTTTGTCACAGTGTCATCTATCACCCTCCTCCATTCTATCACTGTAGGAGGTTTTTCCGCCTGCCACTTCTGCACTATGAGTTTCCTTCCTTGGAACAGACATCTTGTTATTGCTGTTCGTACATCTCCCGAAAGTCCCCTTTCTTCCAGGAGACCCAATACACATAGCCTAACTACTGGTTGCAAAAAGGTCAAAAACACTGTATTTATCTTTTCGACTATTTGCTTCCAGTATTGATATAACTTGGGATACCTCCAGATCATATGTATTAAATCTCCCCTCTCGTCCCCACATCTCTGACATCTCGAATCCGATCTCATGCCAAACTGGAACATCCTTTGGGGTGTATAATATACTCTATGTATTAGGTAAAGATGGGAGATTCTTTGAGATGATGACAATGACACATTGGGTCCTATTGCTAATATTTTTTCCTATTGTTCCTGTGAAAGTGGGCCCACTTCTTTCTCCCATTTACTCTTATTTTTATTATCTAGTGTTTCCCGCCATTCAGCTTTTACTAAGGAGTTATACATATCGGAGTTTGCTCCTCTAGAGGCCTCTGCATTTACAAATTCTTGGAGAAGAGGCATACCGCTCCACTCCGGTATGCTCTGTCCAAATTGTGCATACAGCGCATGCCTAATTTGTAAGTATCTGTAAAAGGATTTATTTGGGACCGCATAATCCTCCCTTATTTCTTGGAATGATTTTATTCTTCCTGCCTTAAAGAGTTGTGCCAATAGATGTATTCCTAGTCTGTCCCACTCCTCTACCTTCCCCATAACTTTAAGTTCCTGCAGGTTGCTGTTTTCCCATATAGGAGAGAATTCAGAGAATCTCTTATATCCCAGGATCTTTTTCACCTCTTTCCAACATTTGATCATTAATTGGGCCGTCATGCATCTAGAACTAAAGGAGTCTGCCTCCACTGCCTCCACCTCTGTATCATGGCATGTATCGTTCAAAATAAGCCCTTCTTTTCCTGCTCTTCGGTTACTGCCCCTCATATACTGCACCTGTGCGGCTAGAAAATAGTATCTGGGATTCAGAAGGGCCAATCCTCCCTTCTCTTTGGGTTGTTGTAGGGCTCAGGAGGCTAATCCTTGCTACTCCATTCCTCCAAATCAATTCTCTAAACACCCCCTATATTTTTCTGAACCACTGTTTTGGGATCCATACCGGGGAATTATGGAGGATCAGGGATGAGCCGAACACCCCCCTGTTCGGTTCGCACTAGAACCTGCGAACAGACAAAATGTTCGTGTAAACTTTAGAACCCTATTAAATACAATGGACTCGAACGTTCGAAATCTAAAGTGTTAATTATAAAGGCTAATATGCAAGTTATTGTCCTAAAAAGTGTTTGGGGACCTGGGTCCTGCCCCAGGGGACATGTATCAATGCAAAAAGAAGTTTTAAAAACGGCCGTTTTTTCGGGAGCAGTGATTTTAATAATGCTTAAAATGAAAAAATAAAAGTGAAATATTCCTTTAAATTTCGTACCTGGGGGGTGTGTATGATATGCATGTGAAGTGGCGCATGTTTCCCGTGCTTAGAACTGTCCCTGCAAAAAATGTCATTTTTGAAAGAAAAAAATGCATTTAAAACTCACTCGCGGCTATTAATGAATTGTCGGCTCCCGGCAATACATACAAAAGTCATTGATAAAAAAAAAAAAAAAAGCGTGGGGGTTCCCCAGAATTCAATTACCAGGCCCTTCAGGTCTGGAATGGATATTAAGGGGAACCCCGCCGCAAATTTAAAAAAAAATTGACGTGGGGTTCCCCCAAATATCCATTCCAGGCCCTTCAGATCTGGCATGGATTTTAAGGGGAACTCCACCCCAAATTTTAAAAAAAAATGGCGTGGAGTCCCCCTAAAAATCCATACCAGACCCCTTATCCGAGCACGCAACCTGGCCGGCCGCAGGGGAAAAGGGGGGGATGAGAGAGCGGCCCCCCTCCCTCCTGAACCGTACCAAGCCACATGCCCTCAACATGGGGAGGATGTCCCCATGTTGATGGGGACAAGGGCCTCATCCCCACAACCCTTGCCCGGTGGTTGTGGGGGTCTGCGGGCGGGGGGCTTATCGGAATCTGGAAGACCCCTTTAACAAAGGGGACCCCCAGATCCCGGCCCCCCCTATGTGAATTGGTAAGGGGTACATTGTACCCCTACCATTTCACGAAGAAAGCGTAAAAAAATGTTTAAAAAAAACACACAAACACCTTGAAAAAGTCCTTCATTAAAAAAAAAAAACATTCCAGCGGTGAAATCCAGTGTCCCGCGGCGATCCCGATGTCCAGCGCTGTCCTTCATTGGTTGTGCCTGAGCGGACCTGATGGGGAACTCCCTCTCAGTATTTTAAATGTATAGACCCGCCCCTTCTAAAGTTCCCCATCAGGTCCGCTCAGCGGACCAGATGCGGAACATGAGAAGGGGCGGGTCTATACATGTATTACCAAAGTGAGAGCAGTTCCCCATTAGGTCCGCCCCCTCGGTATGTCGGACCCGCCTACGTCATTGGCTTGAGCGGGAAACTTCCTTCACTGTGTAATTTAAATTTACATAGTGAAGGAAGTTCCCCGCTCAAGCCAATGACGTAGGCGGGTCCGACATACCGAGGGGGCGGACCTGATGGGGAACTTCTCTCACTGTGGTAATACATGTATAGACCCGCCCCTTCTCATGTTCCGCATCTGGTCCGCTGAGCGGACCTGATGGGGAACTTTAGAAGGGGCGGGTCTATACATTTAAAATACTGAGAGGGAGTTCCCCATCAGGTCCGCTCAGTCACAACCAATGAAGGACAGCGCTGGACATCGGGATCGCCGCGGGACACTGGATTTCACCGCTGGAATGTTTTTTTTTTTTTTTTTTAAATAAAGGACTTTTTCAAGGTGTTTGTGTGTTTTTTTAAACATTTTTTACGCTTTCTTCGTGAAATGGTAGGGGTACAATGTACCCCTTACCAATTCACATAGGGGGGGCCGGGATCTGGGGGTCCCCTTTGTTAAAGGGGTCTTCCAGATTCCGATAAGCCCCCCGCCCGCAGACCCCCACAACCACCGGGCAAGGGTTGTGGGGATGAGGCCCTTGTCCCCATCAACATGGGGACATCCTCCCAATGTTGAGGGCATGTGGCCTGGTACGGTTCAGGAGGGAGGGGGGGCCGCTCTCTCGTCCCCCCCTTTTCCCCTGCAGCCGGCCAGGTTGCGTGCTCGGATAAGGGGTCTGGTATGGATTTTTAGGGGGACTCCACGCCATTTTTTTTTTAAATTTGGGGTGGAGTTCCCCTTAAAATCCATGCCAGATCTGAAGGGCCTGGAATGGATATTTGGGGGAACCCCACGTCAATTTTTTTTAAATTTGCGGCGGGGTTCCCCTTAATATCCATTCCAGACCTGAAGGGCCTGGTAATTGAATTCTGGGGAACCCCCACGCTTTTTTTTTTTTTTTTATCAATGACTTTTGTATGTATTGATAAAAGCCGACAATTCATTAATAGCCGCGAGTGAGTTTTAAATGCATTTTTTTCTTTCAAAAATGAAATTTTTTGCAGGGACAGTTCTAAGCACGGGAAACATGCGCCACTTCACATGCATATCATACACACCCCCCAGGTACGAAATTTAAAGGAATATTTCACTTTTATTTTTTCATTTTAAGCATTATTAAAATCACTGCTCCCGAAAAAACGGCCGTTTTTAAAACTTCTTTTTGCATTGATACATGTCCCCTGGGGCAGGACCCCGGTCCCCAAACACTTTTTAGGACAATAACTTGCATATAAGCCTTTATAATTAGCACTTTAGATTTCTCCCATAGATTTTTCGAATTTGCCGCGAACACCCCAATTTGTTCGCTGTTCGGCGAACGGGCGAACAGGCAATGTTCGAGTCGGACATGAGTTTGACTCGAACTCGAAGCTCATCCCTATGGAGGATATATAAAATTTGTGGCATCCATATCATTTTTACCAGGTTACTCCTACCGGCCACTGAAAGAGGAAGCCTATTCCAAACCCGACATTTTTGTCTAAGTTTTGTCAACAATGGCACTAAGTTTCCGTCTATATACTGCCCTGGATCCCTTGTTATATTTACTCCTAGATATCTCATTTGAGCTACCACCTTCACTTGATCAATCTGTCCTATCAATGGGTCTATCGGCAAAAGCGCCGATTTATCCCAATTAATTGTCAGTCCTGAGAATTTACCAAATTCCCCTATCATATCTATTGCATTCTTCAGTGAGGTTTGTGTATCCCCCAAAAAAAGCAGGACATCGTCCGCATACATGGCTACCTTTTCTTCCCTCAGTTTCCTCTTAAAACCCTTTATACCCGGGGATGCCCTTATTGAAATGGCCAGTGGCTCCATGACAAGGGCAAAGAGCAGGGGTGACAATGGGCATCCCTGCCTTGTCCCTCTCGCCAACTGGAACCAGTCTGAACATTCACCATTTATCCTTACCTTTGCTCTGGGACATTCATACAATATTTTGATCCATTGGATAAATTTAGGGCCAAACTGAAACTCTACCAGAACTTTCCAAAGGTAGTGCCACTCCAGGCTGTCAAATGCCTTGCTTGCATCTAAGGATAAAATGGCCCTTGACCCTTCTACTTCTGTTGGCAGTTGAGTATTCAGAAATGCTCTCCTTATATTGGAGCTGGTAGATCTGCCTGGAATAAATCCCATCTGGTCCGAGTGCACCAGTTTTGGGATTATTTTATTTAACCTCATTGCCAAGATTTTAGCCAGGATTTTTACATCTGCACACAGTAAAGATATCGGTCTGTACGAGGCCGCCTCCAACTGATCTTTCCCTTCTTTCAGTAATACTATAATTGTTGCTTCTGTCATGGACACAGGTAGCTTTCCTTCCTCTACTGCCCTGTCCTTAGTCTGCTTGTCTTCAGAAAACTGTTTGCGGGCTTTCTTGTGCATCATATTTAGAAGAGGCTTCCTTCTGGGATGACAGCCATGCAGACCAATTTGATGCAGTAAGTGGCGTATGGTCTGAGCACTGACAGGATGACCCCCCACCCCTTCAACCTCTGCAGATAATGCTGACAGCACTCATACATCTATTTACCAAAGACAACCTCTGGATATGACGCTAAGCACGTTCACTCAACTTCTTTGGTCGACCATGGCGAGGTCTGTTCTGAGTGGAACCTGTGTCGTTAAACCCCTGTATGGTTTTGCCCACCATGCTGCAGCTCAGTTTAAGGGTCTTGGCAATCTTCTTATAGCCTAGGCCATCTTAATATAGAGCAACAATTATTTTTTTCAGATTCTCAGATAGTTCTTTCCCTTGAGGTGCCATGTTGAACCAGTGACCAGTATAAGAGTGTGAGAGGGATAACACCAAATTTAACACACCTGTTCCCCATTCACACTTGAGACCTTGTAACACTAACGAGTCACATGACACCGGGGAGGGAAAATGGCTATATGGGCCCAATTTGGACATTTTCACTTAGGCATGTACTCACTTTTGTTGCCAGCGGTTTAGATATTAATGGCGGTCAGTTGAGTTATTTTGAGAGGACAGCAAATTTACACTGTTAAACAAGCTGTACACTCACTACTTTACATCGTAGCAAAGTGTAATTTCTTCAGTGTTGTCACATGAAAAGATATAATAAAATATTTACAAAAATGTGAGGGGTGTACTCGCTTTTGTGAGATACTGTATATTTGTATAACAATTTAAAACAGTTTAGGGATATTATTTATTTATTTTGACTCTGTATCCCAAAGCTGTATTTTTATTTTGAACATGTGACCAGTAGCAGAGGACTAGAAATTCCTCCTGCCACTTTTTTCCTACAGACAGGTTGGGAAAGAGCTGGGTCATGTGACAGCTTTATATTGATTATGAGAAAAGGTACTTGGATGTTTTTTTTATTTTATTAAAATGAGTTCCATCATCAACATACAGAAAGAGAAGAGATAATGTATATTAAACCGTGTGTGTTTAATACCACTTTAATGTTCACCTATCATAAGAGAATATCTAGTGTGCGTGGATGACAATGCTGGACTGATGGAACCAAAGTCGTTTTTTGATAGATATATTATTAGGGTTTGACTTCCTTTGGTGACTTTGATACCCAATGGAAAGACAATGCAAGAAGACTCTATTACGGTCTTGGGCTGCTCCCTCTCTGATACGACAGTGGGGACGTTTCAGCGGGAGACCCTTGGTTTGGTTAAAGAGCACTAGTATTATGAAGGTAACAGGTAAAAGGTTTATCCAGCTCATTTCACCGTAACTGCCTCCTCCTTCCTCAAGGCTGAATTTCTGAATTTATTTGAAACAGCAAAAAGACTTATGCAAAATAACTATTTTTTGTTTTTTTCGTGGGGTGGGGGTGGGGGGGTGTGTGTACCCTTGTTGCCCTTGTGTTCAAGATACTCCCAGTATCCCTTACTGCACCCAGGGCTCTGCCATGCCTGCCCAACTTTAGTTCCCCTTCTGTGGGACTTCCTTTTTTCTCAACACAAAGCATACACCGCCCAGGCCAACGAGGTATATCATCTGTCTGGCATGTGACAATAAAGATTTTTATCAAGCAAACTTCTTGTTCCAGTGTGCGGCCACTTTCCTACTTCTACATACTTCCTTTTTTTCTACATAGAAAATACTAAATTAGGGATCTTCTTTGCATTTAGTGTGAGATCCTTTTCAAAAGGAGTGTAGTGTTAGCTGTTTACAGCATTTCATAAACACTCAGAGTACAAAACCTTGGCATTGGTATTGTTAATGAAAAAAAAAAAGACAGATGTGTGACGGTAATAATGGCATTGGTGATAGAACGGGTGTGTCTCAAAACAGTACTCTGCTATATAAGAAGTAATTAGAAGCAGCTGTGTATCCTGATTTTTCATTGTTATTTCCAAAAATAAGAGGCAGTGACTAGGTCAGAGCACAACTCAGTTTTATCTATAAAGAAGCATTTTAGAAAGCAAGATTAGTGTGAAACATGTGGCCCTGTTTATGGAACTGTCAACCAGTACCTTTTCTGGAGTATGCATATATACTCACTGGCGACTTTATTAGGTACATCTGTTAAATTGCTTGGTAACACAAATTGCTAATCTGCCAATCACACAGCAGCAACTCAATGCATCTAGACATCTAGACGGGGTGAAGACGACTTACTGATGTTCAAACTGAGCATCAGAATGTGGAAGAAAGGAGATTTAAGTGACTTTGAATGTAGCATGATTGTTGGTGCTAATCAGGCTGGTCTGAGTATTTAAAAAAACGCTAATCTACTTAGATTTTCACGCACAACCATCTCTAGGGTTTAACGAGAATGATCCAAAAAATAGAAAATATCCAGTGATTGGTGTAATTGCCCTGCCTATTGGGCTCACAAATAGCTGTGTGTCTAGCAGCCATTTTGTTCAGGTCACAAGTCTTCTATGCCATCTTGTCATAAGAAGACACAGCTGCACCTTTCCTCCCCTGCCTTCTCCTTCAGCTCATACAGTCCAGAACCTCATCATGCCAGACACCCCTTATCAATTTCTCAATACCTTTTTCAGGTGTCTAGAAAGTTAACAGACTTGGGTCATAATTACAACAGTGCAGTGGCGGCCATCGTTTTTTTTTTTTGGGGGGGGGGGCGGCAAACAGTATGCCACCCCCCACCCTTGTCGGCCGGTACCACTTACCCCTTTACCGGCGGCGGCCTCCCGTTCTCCTGCTCTCCATGGGTCATCACCGGGGCAGCGTCTTCCGTTTCCTCCCTCCTCCCACTTCTGATTGGCCAGATTGAGAATCAGTGTTTCAACAGCGAATATTCATTCGCTGTTGTAACACACCTGGGTGGGATCGGAGCGCATCCTCTGCGACCCGAGCCCACCTTATTTTGAAGCCTATTAGAGCCTCTGGCTCTAACCAGGTGCTTAAAAATAAAACCCTGGCAGCTGTAATTCATGCGCCCGGTGCCCTGAAAGGGGCCAGGCGCATGAATAGGGGGTGGCTGTGGTGGTAGTGGATAGATTCATGCAATACATAAAACTATCCATTGCATATAGGGGGGTGGCGTGGAGAGAGGGGGCGGTGCCCGGGCACCCCTAATTGACGGGCCGCCACTGCCGCAATGGAATCTGTACAATACACATATCTGTCTCTCGGTAGAATCCATCATTCCAGTATATTCCATTATTTCCAAAATAACAATAGCACAGCCAGAATATAGACATTATTACTTTCCTCAGTTAATTTGTAACGTTTCAAGTCCAGACACCCCTATGTCAGATCGTTTGGGAAACCACTGGCACCCCTTATCCCTCCTAGGTAAAGTAGACACCTGAGACCTGCCATTTTTATATTTATTTTGTATCGAATTTCCCACTGGACAATAATGTGCTGGTTAGCAAATTGTAAAATGTAGGTACTCAGACTCAGAGATATGAATACTTATCAAAACGGTATCTGGGACACAGTCATAATGTGGTGACCTCCCAGCACTCACCCCTTAGATTAGATGACCAGATGATTGGTCAGATGGTCTATGTCAACACCCCCTTAATGTGAAGAAAATTGGAATACATCCACATCCATCAAATCGGGAACATCTGTCAAGTTTGAGAACCGATAATACCTGGCTCATCGACTGAACTCTGATAACACCCAGGTATTTTCCCTTTCAACTCTGTTATTTCTCTGTTGCTGTATTATGTCTTTATTTCTTTGAAACACCCTTTTCTCTGTAAATATTTTAGTTGCACCAATTTTACCTTTTCTGTATTAAAACCTTATTTTACTCTTGGAGAGTGTTACTGTATAGTATAAATCACTGAACATACCTGTCTGTGATGACAGTGTGTGTTACAGGCATTTATTCTAAAATCATAATTGGTATTGCTAAAATTGCGAGTCTCCTCCTGCTCGGTCCAAAGAGGGTGGTGATAGCTAAAGGGTTAATTGTTAATTAAAGTAGCCCAGTGACAATCTCTCTCAGGCTGCTTCCACCCAGATTGGGTCCCGCAAGCTGGGAAATCTTTGTGACGGGTGCAGCCGAGAGTGGCATTGTTACACAAGTGACCGTGCAGTGTGAGATTGCCCAGTCCTTTGTCACGAGTTGGTGAGGAGGGCAGGGATCTGATACCCGCATTTGTCACAAGTGGCAGTTGTGTGGACGAAAATGCCTTGTTTATGTCAGAGGCCAGAGGAGAATGGGCAGACTGGTTCAAGATGATAGGCAACAGTAACTCAAATAACCACTCATTATAATCAAGGTATGCAGAATACCATCTCTGAATGCACAACACATCAAACCTTGAAGCAGATGGGCTACAGCAGCAGAAGACCACACTGGGTGCCACTCCTGTCAGCTAAGAACAGGAAACTGAGGATACAATTCACACTGACTCACCAAAATTGGACAATAGAAGATTGGAAAAATGTTGCCTGGTCTGATGAGTCTCAATTTCAGCTGCAACATTCAGATGGTAAGGTCAGAATTTGGTGTAAACAACATGAAAACATGGATCCAACCTGCCTTGTATCAACAGTTCAGGCTGGTGGTAGTGGTGATGATGTGGGGGATATTTTCTTGGCACACTTTTGGCCCCTTAGTACCAATTGAGCGTTGTTAAATGCCACGGCCTACCTGAGTATTGTTGCTGACCATGTCCATCCCTTTATGACTACAGTGTACCCATCTTCTGATGGCTCCTTCCAGCAGGATAATGCACCATGTCACAAAGCTCAAATCATCTCACCACTGGTTTCTTAAACATGACAATGAAATTACTGTACTCCAATGGCCTCCACAGTCACTAGATCTGAATCCAATAGAGCATCCTTGGGATGTGGTGGAATGGGAAATTTGCATCATGGATGTGCAGCCGACAAATCTGCAGCAACTGCGTGATTCTATCATGTCAATATGAACCAACATCTCTGAGGAATGTTTCCAACACCTTGTTGAATCTATGCCACAAATAATTTAGGCAGTTCTGAAGGCAAAAGGGGTCCAACCGGGGTACTAGCAAGGTGTACCTAATAAAGTGGCCGGTGAGTGTATATTAAAGATAAAAAGTGGTTACAGCACAGAGAGCATAGTTATGTTCTCCTGTTAAAGAATAATGCACATCCACAATGGGAGAAATGCATCGTTATAGAGGTTGGACAGCACCAACATGTAAAGACAGTAACCATAAACAGGTGTATCCCCAAAAACACCACAATAAATACACAAAATATTCAAAGGGATTATAACACAGAGAGCATAATTATTTGCTACTGTTAAAGAATAATCAATTGCTTTAAAGAACCCTCGCCCTTTTAATCACTGTCCTGCACTATGCAGTAGACATGGGGATAGGTCATTGATTAAAAGGGCTGTAATGCCTGACATTGATAAAATATTCTTTAATAGGAGCAAATAATTATACTTTGTACAGTATATTTTGTGTATTTTTTAGGTGTTTTTGAGGAAAAATCTGGTTATGTGGTTTTTGAAGGACATGTGGAAACAGAAAAGGGGTGATAACAAATTGTTGCGTTGTTGCAGCATACAGCCTTATTAAGTTGTTCCTGGTGTGCAACCCTTATGTTTTATTGTATAATACTTCATTCCTTGCAATGATACTCCCCTACTCTACTGTGCTAGTGTTTTTAGTTCCAGATGTAGCACTGCCCCCTTGCTTAGATTTACCTTCTTATCTGCACCATTATGTCCCTGGGAACATTCCAACCCACCTGACACTCTGGGTTTAGACATCTTTGCACCACCTTAAAGAAATACATCAAACCACTCAATGGGGGTTATTTACGAAAGGAAAATCCACTTTGCACTACAAGTGCAAACTACAAGTGCAAAGTGCACTTGGAAGTGCAGTCGCTGTAAATCTGAGGGGTAGTTCTGAAATGAGGGGAAGCTCTGCTGATTTTATTATCCAATCATGTGCAAGCTAAAGTGCTGTTTTTTATTTTCCTTGCATGTCCCCCTCGGATCTACAGCGACTGCACTTCCAAGTGCACTTTCAGTGCAATTTCAAGTGCACTTTGCAATTGTAGTTTGCACTTGTAGTGCAAAGTGGATATGCCTTTCGTAAATTACCCCCAATGAGTTTATATTCTAATAACATTTACTGAATAACTCAAGGACGATTTTGTGGCACAAAGGAGGTAATAGAGCAACTGAACTTCGGATAACAGCCCTAGTTCAGAAGAAGAATTCCTCAAAAATTATACAAATTAAGACAATCTGGAGATAACCGTATCTTGTATATAGTATATGTAACAACAAGGTAATGATACTTCTTGGAAGAAAGGTTGATGTGACAGGTGTATATGTACAATGTTCAAATAAAGATGCAGTAAAGTGTTTCTCCAGGGTAAAGCTGTCTGTACACAGTGTCCCAGTGAAGCAGGAAAGAAAGGTTTGTAAAGGTGGGCAATTGCCCTCTCACCAACGACCAGGCCGATTCAATGCCTTTTGAACAGCGGTCCCTGAAGAGGTGCCCTTGTAGCGGTTCCTTTTGTGACGATCATCCGTTGTAAAGCACAAAGCGCGGGTTGTTGGAATATCCGGGTAATGTTGGATAGATGTCTGATGATCAGCAAGCAGGAATGGGATCTTCTTGGCCTGGTTGGAATGTCTTAAACCACGTGGTAGGCCACGACCTCACCCTCTCGGAACGGAGAGGTCCGTCACACACCAGGCCCAGGAGGAAGAAACCGTAGTGCACGTCTCTGGTCTCTTTTATCTATTCCCAGCATTCCCCCTGATGATAGCAAAGATCCCTGGGATATGTAGTGCGGGTGCAGAGTCATACAGAGTAACTGCCATTCCGAGGAACTACTAATCCCACAATCCCTTTGGGTCGACTCACAGATATTAGATCAGTTAGTGATACTGGGCCCTAGAGGGACAATACAGTACATAGAAATGCTGGAGGGACAATACAGTACATAGAAATGCTGGAATCACTATGCTTTACAATTTCAGTCTACAGTGCTACACAGATATTACACAGGCCAAGAAAACAAATATTTTTTTGCCCTGCAAGAAACTATAAAAAACATCCTTTGTATGTTGAAAATATACACAGGAATACAGTAAATTCGGATTTTGCGTCATCTTGTTGCCTTTTGCTATCTCTGAATATTTCCTCAGAAAGCCACAATGTTTTCATATGCACCAAAGGTGTGTAGTGCTAACTCCTGGAGGGGCCACTAGAAATGCACAAGTCTCTCTTACTTGTTCCAGAGCACACCAACAAACTTCAGGCTCAGTCTAAGGATTCTTTTTTTTTTTTTTTTTAGAATATATTGGAGTACTTGAACACAGCAGGATACTCCAAATCACATGCAGGCACTAGAGGGGAGATTCACAGGCTAAAACCTTTAGTAGCAATCTTAAATAATTCTGAAGGTAGAGGGGATAATCAACTAGTCTGAGACGTTATAAGAGCAGTAACAGTGCTTGTAGCAACTTCTGGCATCTAACCTTCAAAACACAGGCCCCCCTTTGGCTCTATGCAAAAGGTTCTACTTACAATATCCAGAGACAGCTTCCCTGCAACACTCTTCAGTGAGGGGGTCCTTCTCCAACCCAGCTTCCTAAGCTAGTGTCCTCCAGCAGATTTTTTTAGGCCCTTAGCCAAACACAAACTGAAGCCTATCAGCAACAGCTCTTTAGTAGCGCAGGCTGCCTCCCAAGGGCCTTGGCCCCAGGAGAAAAGAAAGCTCTGAACAGACCCTCCCTTACATTTATCTTCTCCCCAGCTACACCTTCTGGACCAGCCTCCCAGGAATTGTCTTAGGTCAGATAAACATTCATAACCAGTGGCTGACCCTCCTACTCTATTTCTGGAAGCTTCTTCCAGAGGCAGGCAGGTGCAAGCAATCTCTAGGCCTAGGGAGACCCGACCAGACCTAGAAAAATTTGCTGCTGAGCTGGGTAATGCAGAGCTAAAAACTATATTTATCCAGCACGGCACTGCAGGTGAGTAGGTATAGGAAGAAAATGTAGTATACACTATGGGACCATTCATTGTACAGTGGAACCTAGGATTACGAGCATAATCCGTTCCAGGAGAATGCTCGTAATCCAAAGTACTCGCATATCAAAGCGAGTTTCCCCATCAAAGTCAATGGAAACGAAAATAATTTGTTCCGCATTGACTTCAATGGGATGCAATACCGCATGCGGCCAGAGGTGGGGGCGCTGGAGAGCTTCGGAAACGGCCGAAATGGCACGAGGACACTTCGGCTGACCTCGGCAAACCTCGGAAAGACTTCCTACCTGAGATTTGCCAAGGTCAGCCGTGCTGTCCCCGGGCCATTCCGTGCGTTTCCGAACGGCGCCGATCGCTTTGATCACCGACGTTCGACTCTGCTCGGCTCTGGCGCCCCCCCACCTCAGGCCAAAAGCGGTACTGCACACCGCTTTGGCCTGAATCGTGCTCGTTTTGCAAGACAACACTCGCAAACCGAGTCACGATTTTTTAAAATACAGTGCTCGTATTGCGAAACGCTCGTTAACCGCGTTACTCGCAATCCGAGGTTCCACTGTATCTGTAAGAGAATGGCGCGTGCTGCTGGGTCTTGAAAATACCTGTATGCTTGCACAGGAGTTGCATCAACAGTGGCTGAAGTGGAGGGGGATCCAGAAGACTCATCAGAGAAGATGGTGACGTAGGTCAGAGCATTGGGGGCTGCTCCCAACTGTCAGCCCAGGAAGAGAGCAAACAGAGTCAGGTCTGCCAAAATATGCAAGTATGCTACACGTACTTGTACAATATGAAAAAGAGCAGTGGACCTACAGTTCCAATGAATTTTGCTAAAATGTCCCTGATTTTGAAACATTTACATAAAATTCCCAATTATTTTCATTTCTAACCAAGAGCTATGGCTACATCATTGTTGTGTGGTATGCACTAACACTCTCAGCTGTTGAAATTTTTTAATAAATGTCAATGTAAATGTATGGGTGAAAGGATTTGGGTTTGTAAACCAGATTTACCTGCTACAATTTTTTAACCAATTTCTGTCAACCTGGAAGGTTTGGATGTTCACATTAATTTTTGCATGTTCCAGCACCTGCTATTGAACCTCTAGTTGTAATAACCTGAATGTTGAGATCTCACTAGTATAAGGTATTGTCAGGTGGTTTATCTCTCCGCTAGCATTTGTAAAAAAATGAAATAGCTTTAGATAGACTGGCCTTACAAATATCTGCACCTCATTTTGGATGAGAGGCCAAGGGCACAGTTTAGTCTCTGTTTCTTTACTGCTGTGCAGGATTATAGGTGACTGCTGAGCCCAGAGATTGGTGGTTGATAGTCTGAACTCAGCTCTGCAGTCATACTACCACGTTCACGTTGTTATAAGTGTGAGTTCTACATATATTCTTATGAACATTCTATAGAGGATGAGGACACAGGACATTTATTAGGCTTGTCATCGGAATGTGTGTCTGGTGTCAGTAGGAGCTTGGCTAATTGCCATCACTTTCATCACAATAAGTGAGCCTTTATTCTTTGCCTTGACCTGTTGAACATAAAAAGGAACTGAAATTCAAGGTCTGCTCATTCGGTCGTATCTTTTTTACCATTCTGAAGAACACAAGACACAAGAGGCATTGAAACTATTGAATATTCAACATTCACTGTATAAATATAATGCGTTCTGTAATTAAAGGTGTTTTTACCTGAAAACCTCAGGTTTTATTTGAGTGGCAGCATTTTAAGTGTTGGCGCCGTTGCTGGTGTTGTCTATGCTGGGTCTGCACGCTTGCCTATGAGTCCACTATGTCTTCCCACAACAAAATAATATATAAAATAAATATGCTGAAAGTGCATACTTTCTACACTCCGTAAACCAGATCCATATGTTTTGCTGCCCGTTAAAGGCAAAATAAACCCTACTTATAAACAGATTATTATATTTTCTCTTTAATGAACCACAATGCGATTAGCACTAATGGAACATCTGTCAAGCTGTACCTCAAGTATTTTTATGTTGAATCTAACCCAGGAAATATCCCAGTTGTGGTCTGCACAATGCTTCTTCCAAGTATCTCGCTCTTAGGGAATGTGACATATAATTATTACTGCATGATAAGTATATGCACCAGCAATAATCCTGCACAGTAATTGCTCTTTTAAATAGTAGGTCAGAGGCCAGAACATCATCATTATATGCTATAAATTCACTGAATACATCCAACGTCTGGGCAACAAGAAACACTGGTACTGTAAATTAAATTAAAAGCACCTTGTATATAAACCAGAAAGAGCATCTTCAAAGGATTGTTTTCCATGGTGTTCTTATAAAGAAGGATACGAGTTGACCAGCTGCTTTTGATTTTCAGAAAACGCAGTGGAACACGCATTTGAGAGAAGTGAAGTAGAACTGCATTCAGCTATGCACTGCCTAGATTAACTACCCGTTAAACTGTAATAGTTTGTTTAGATTTTTAAGTCTTTCACTTATGCGGAAATTTGTTGTATACATGTTGACTAGAATTTTTGTATTTAGTATTTGCAAAGTGTATGGAGTACAGATTTATATGAAAGTTTTGTCCGTTCTAGAACACTGGATGGACTTGACAAATTGTTTACCAAAGAAAAAGTAGTAGCACATAGCAGCCATTCGGAATTCATTTTTTGGGTGAAACTTGCTGCAGTAAACCGAATAATGATTGATTGTTGTGGTTTGCTCCTCTCTGTGTTTGGATGTCTGACCTCTGACCTGTAATGACAGACTTTATGAATGGAGGCAGCGAGACAGGAACCACTTTGGAGACAAAGTAAGCTGTACGCTGTATTCATCGAATATGACAGAACAGATCATAACACGTGCTTGGAGTCGGAGAAGACACATGATGGGCTAGGAAGAAGTACAAGGTCATGAAAAACAGCAGCTCTTCTCTTGTTTAGCAAGACTTTTCTACTTTACTATGTAGTATGTAGCCTATAAAGTAATACTACTGATGAATAATCTATTTTCTTTTACCTCATTATGCAGTTCATTGCCCTGTTTTGTTCAATAAACTAAAGTCTACTTGTACAAAAAATGGGAAGAAAACGCACTGACAAATCAAAATAAAAAGTCTCAAAACTTGATGGACAAGCAGCTAGCAAAAAAACAGTCAGATATACTGTGCAATAAAGTAAATAAAAAAAAAAATTGCAGCACTTATCAAGTCAGTAAAGTAGTGAACAAAGAACAACGGGCAAGTGAAATCCAAAATAATGTTTGGAATGACGAATAAAGTTCATTAAGTGGTGCAAAAAATTAATAGTTGACAGATGATGTGCATGATCCAACCATCACCAACGTGCTCCTCCACCAAGTGTAAGATGGACTCTTAGCAGAGTGATGCCCCGTACACACGGTCGGGATTTCCGACGGGAAAAAGTCCATCGGGAATCCCGACAGAAAAAAAGAGAACCAGCTCTCTATCTTTTGCCGGCCGTTTTCCTGTTGGAAAAAGTCCGATAGAGTACACACATGGTCGGGATTCTTGACCAAATGCTCTCATCTGACTTTTTCCGACAGGAAAACCGATCGTGTGTACGGGGCATAAAAGGATTCTGTCACGTAGTCAAATACGCTCAGATAAATGAATGATCAGCAACCAGCCATCACAGATCTTTCCAGGAACAGATGCTGTTCAGTGATCCCAATAGAAGACTAATGGACGTAGGGCAAACGATGTATCTCATATATGTAAATTGAGGAGAACATCTACATAGTGTAGTAACGCAAACGCTAGTTTATTGCACACAAACAGGATAAAGGTTACTCACCTCTAGATAAAAGCAGGCATGTATGCAATGTAGACCATGCATACAGATCGATCAATTGGTGTACACAAAGAAAGCGTGGCGACGGCACGTACATAGGCTCCGCCCTACATGTTTCGTCACAACTGACTTTATCGGGGCATGTACATGCCAATGCCACCACGCTGTATTTACATCAATCCGGCAGGGGGCATCTTTGCTTTACATCATGAATTGAATAAGTGGTTTGGAGCCTGCCCCTGCTGGATTGATTTAAATACAGCGTGGCGGCATTGGCACATACATGCCCCTGATGATGTCAGTTGTGACAAAACATGTAGGACAGAGCCTTTGTACGTGCCGTCGCCACGCTTGGATTGGACACAGCGGGAGCCAATCAGCGGGTCCGGAAGACCCACCGATTGTTTCCGAGTCAGACAGAACATCCGTAAACAAGGCAGCTCGCCGTTCTGTGACAGGAGAAGACAAAGATCTTGTGTTTCTGCTAAGCAGGAACACGGATCTCTGTCTTCTTACAGTATAAACCCCCCTCCCCCCCACAGTTAGAAAGCACTCCCTAGGGACACATTTAACCCTTTGCCTCTGATGTTAACTTTTCCCTGCCAGTGTCATTAGTACAGTTTCAGTGCATATTATTTAGCACTGATCACTGTATTGATGTCACTAGCCCCCAAAAAAGTGTCGCTTAGTGTCTGATTTGTCCGCCGCAATGTCACAGTCCCGCTATAAGTCGCTGATCGCTGCCATTACTAGTAAAACAAATCAATAAATAAAAATACCATAAAAATATCCCATAGTTTGTAGACGCTATAAGTTTTGCACAAATCAATCATTATACGCTTATTGGGATATTTTTTACCAAAAATATGTAGCAGAATACATATAGGCTTAAATTGATGAAGACATTTTTTTTATTATTATTATTATTAAATATGTTTTATAGCAGAAAGTAAAAAATATATATATTTTTTTCAAAATTGTCAGTATTTTTTGTTTATAGCGCAAAAAATAAAAACCGCAGGTGATCGAATACCACCAAAAAAAAGATTTATTTGGGGGGAAAAGGGACATCAATTTTATTCAAGTACAGCTTCGCACGACTGCGCAATTTTCAATTAAAGTAACGCAGTGCCGTATTGCAAAAAAATGGTCTGGTCATGAGGGGGGGAAAAACTTCTGGGGCTGAAGTGGTTAAAGTGTATCTAAATCCAAAACTCTTTTTAGTTGTGGATAGAGTAGGGAAGGGCTACAGCCCCTGTCAGGTTTTTATTGCTGTCAGTTTTTCTATTAGGAAGATTCATGCTGTCTAAGTGTACTGGTGATCATTGGCACCAAGACTGGAGGTGAAAGAAAATACACATTTTAAGTTGTCACTGGAACAAAAATCAACAGGAAATCTAAGAGGGGATTCCCTTTCTTTTAAGGAGATTTAGTCTTATTTTATTCTTGTGTGTATTGGATGAATGAAAATAATTCTCCTTAATGGACAGCAGATGGCAAAAAACTGACAGGGGTCTTAACTATTCCTGTTCTATCCAAAAAAGCTTCTCTCAATCATTGAACTACTGAACTGGTTTAATTTCAATAAAATGCAGATCAAACTTTTTTTAGACAAAGTTGTCACTAAATGATATATTGCTCACACATGCCATGGGCATATGTGAAATTACCCCCCAATATAAATTTTGCTGCTTCTCCTGAGTATGGGAATACCACATGTGTGAGAGTTTTTTGCAGTCTAGCCGCATACAGGACCCCGAAAACCAATCACTGCCTTCAGAAATTCTAAGGGCGTAAATTTTTGATTTCACTCCTCACTGCCTATCACAGTTCTGGAGGCCATGAAATGCCAAGATAGGTGTAAGATGGGGTGTAATTTTACATATACCCAAGGCATGTGTAAACAATATATAATTTAGTGACAACTTTGTGTAAAAATGTTTAAATAAAATACAAAAACTTTTTGAATTTTCTTGAAACTTGTATCAAAATATAAAATATTCCATGGACTCAACATGCCTTTCATCAAATAGCTTGGGGTGTCTACTTTCCAAAAAGAGGCCATTTGGGGGGAGGGGGGGGGGGGTTGAACTGTTCTGGCATTTTATGCCCAACATTAGAAGCTTATGCCACACATCACCCACAATTTTTCAAAGCAATTTTCAATTTAAAGGCACGAAAACACACTATTTTGCCCAAATTTTTGGTGAAATATAAAATATGATCTTATGCCGAGTACATAGATACCAAACACGACATGCTTTAAAATTACACACAGCTGTGCAGCAGCGACAAACTATATACATATTTAAAAGCCTTTACAGGTTACCACTTTGGCCCCTTTCACGCTGGCACGTTTTTCAGGCGGTTTAGCGCTAATATTAGCGCTGTTATACCGCCTGAAAAAATCGTGCCCTGTATTCTTCAATGTGAAAACCCGAAGGCTTTCACACTGAAGCGGTGCGCTAGCAGGACCGCTCCAAAAGTCCTGCTAGCCGCATCTTTACGGCGGTGAAGGAGCGGTGTGTTCACCGCTCCTTTACCGCGGCTGCCCATTGAAATCAATGGGACACGGCGGTAATACCGCCCACAAACCGCGGCAATAGCCGCGGTTTGCGGGCGGTATTAACCCTTTTTCGGCCGCTAGCGGGGGTTAAATTCACCCCACTAGCGGCCGCATACCGCGGTGATAACGACGGTATAGCGGCGCTGAAAATCGCGCCGCTATACCGCCACCGCACCTGCCCGCCCCAGTGTGAAAGGGGCCTTTAGATTTACAAAGGAGGTTTACTGCTAGAATTACTGCCCTCAATCTGACATTCCCGGAGATACCTCACATGCATGGTGCAATTGCTGTTTACGAGACCGGCGCTTGCTTTCACCTTTGTGCGCTTGCACGGGGGGGACAGGGGTGCTTTCATTTTATTTTTATTATTTATTTATTTTTATTTTTATTATTCATTTTGATTTTGATTTTATTTTTACACTGTCCCTTTCATTTTTTTAAATCATTTTTATTGTTATCACAGGGAATGTAAATATCCCCTTTGAAAACAATATGTAGTGACAGGTACTCTTTTTTGAAAAATTTGGGGTCTATTAGAATCTAGATCCCTCCTCAGCCCTTAAAGCATCTGACCACACCAAGATCGGTCACAGCTGGGTGCCCACAGTAGTGATGCCCCATCTGTCTTTTTTCCATCGGTGAGAAAAAATAGAACAGGTTTTAAATTTATCCGATGGGAAAAAAAACGATAGCAAATTCCAATCGTCTGTGTGGAACTCCATCGGACAAAAAACCCAGGCATGCTCAGAATCAAGTCGACGCATGCTCAGAAGCATTGAACTTCATTTTTCTCGGCTTGTCGGAGTGTTTTACGTCACGGCGGTTGGGACGGTCGGATTTTTGACTGATGGTGTGTAGGCAAGACTGATGGAAGTCAGCTTCATCGGAATACCGATGGAAAAATCTATCGGTTTAAAATCCATAGGAAATCCGATCGTGTGTACAGGGCTCTACACTTTTTGTAGCTCCTGACTTTTAATAAACATAGAAATGTCTGGAACTCCTCTTAAAGTGTGTACATGTTCAGTGACAGGTGATAGATAGGGATGAGCTTCGTGTTCGAGTCGAACATACGTTCGACTCGAACATCGGCTGTTCGATCGTTCGACGAAGATCGAACGATTTGGGCATTTCGCGCCAAATTCGAGTGACGCGAACGGCCCACAATGCACTACGCCATCGCAGTGTCATCCAGGCGCTGTGATTGGCCAAGCATGCACTGTGACCCCGCATGCTTGGCCAATCACAGCGCCGGCAGCGAGGAGAGCAATGATTGGCCACAGGCAGGATGCCTGTGGCCAATTATTGCTGAGGGTGTTTAGTACACGCCCCACACTATAAAAGGCCGCCAGCACGGCGGCCTAGTGTAGTGTGTTCCGGAGCAGGGATAGAGCAGCATAGGCAGGGACAGTGACTGTTATTTCTTTCTTGCTTAACCTGGATTCCTTTAGTTTAGGGAAAGAGAAGGATAGGTAGGGAGAGTGTCAGTGTGTTTTGTGCTTGTGCTATAGTGTGCTTAAAAAAAACATTTATTCTAGGGACAGAAAACTGTAGGTAGGGACAGTGTCAGTTTCTTTCACTCTGCAAGTTCTTGTTTCCAGGGACCTGGAAGGACAGTGAGTGAATTGTCCTTGTGCTATATTGTGCTTAAAAAAACATTTATTCTAGGGACAGAAAACTGTAGGTAGGGAGAGTGTCAGTTTATTTCACTCTGCAAGTCCTTGTTTCCAGGGACCTGTAAGGACAGTGAGTGAATTGTCCTTGTGCTATATTGTGATTAAAAAAAAACATTTTTTCTAGGGACAGAAAACTGTAGGTAGGGAGAGTGTTTTTTTTCTTTCACTCTGCAAGTCCTTGTTTCCAGGGACCTGTAAGGACAGTGAGTGAATTGTCCTTGTGCTATATTGTGCTTAAAAAAAATTTATTCTAGGGACAGAAAACTGTAGGTAGGGAGAGTGTCAGTTTATTTCACTCTGCAAGTCCTTGTTTCCAGGGACCTGTAAGGACAGTGAGTGAATTGTCCTTGTGCTATATTGTGATTAAAAAAAACATTTTTTCTAGGGACAGAAAACTGTAGGTAGGGAGAGTGTTTTTTTTCTTTCACTCTGCAAGTCCTTGTTTCCAGGGACCTGTAAGGACAGTGAGTGAATTGTCCTTGTGCTATATTGTGCTTAAAAAAAACATTTATTCTAGGGACAGAAAACTGTAGGTAGGGAGAGTGTCAGTTTATTTCACTCTGCAAGTCCTTGTTTCCAGGGACCTGTAAGGACAGTGAGTGAATTGTCCTTGTGCTATATTGTGATTAAAAAAAACATTTTTTCTAGGGACAGAAAACTGTAGGTAGGGAGAGTGTTTTTTTTCTTTCACTCTGCAAGTCCTTGTTTCCAGGGACCTGGAAGGACAGTGAGTGAATTGTCCTTGTGCTATATTGTGCTTAAAAAAAACATTTATTCTAGGGACAGAAAACTGTAGGTAGGGAGAGTGTCAGTTTATTTCACTCTGCAAGTCCTTGTTTCCAGGGACCTGTAAGGACAGTGAGTGAATTGTCCTTGTGCTATATTGTGATTAAAAAAAACATTTTTTCTAGGGACAGAAAACTGTAGGTAGGGAGAGTGTTTTTTTTCTTTCACTCTGCAAGTCCTTGTTTCCAGGGACCTGTAAGGACAGTGAGTGAATTGTCCTTGTGCTATATTGTGCTTAAAAAAAACATTTATTCTAGGGACAGAAAACTGTAGGTAGGGAGAGTGTCAGTTTATTTCACTCTGCAAGTCCTTGTTTCCAGGGACCTGTAAGGACAGTGAGTGAATTGTCCTTGTGCTATATTGTGCTTAAAAAAACATTTATTCTAGGGACAGAAAACTGTAGGTAGGGAGAGTGTCAGTTTATTTCACTCTGCAAGTCCTTGTTTCCAGGGACCTGTAAGGACAGTGAGTGAATTGTCCTTGTGCTATATTGTGCTTAAAAAAACATTTATTCTAGGGACAGAAAACTGTAGGTAGGGAGAGTGTCAGTTTATTTCACTCTGCAAGTCCTTGTTTCCAGGGACCCGGAAGGACAGTGAGTGAATTGTCCTTGTGCTATATTGTGATTAAAAAAAACATTTTTTCTAGGGACAGAAAACTGTAGGTAGGGAGAGTGTTTTTTTTCTTTCACTCTGCAAGTCCTTGTTTCCAGGGACCTGGAAGGACAGTGAGTGAATTCTCCTTGTGCTATATTGTGCTTAAAAAAAACATTTATTCTAGGGACAGAAAACTGTAGGTAGGGAGAGTGTCAGTTTATTTCACTCTGCAAGTCCTTGTTTCCAGGGACCTGTAAGGACAGTGAGTGAATTGTCCTTGTGCTATATTGTGATTAAAAAAAAACATTTTTTCTAGGGACAGAAAACTGTAGGTAGGGAGAGTGTTTTTTTTCTTTCACTCTGCAAGTCCTTGTTTCCAGGGACCTGTAAGGACAGTGAGTGAATTGTCCTTGTGCTATATTGTGCTTAAAAAAAACATTTATTCTAGGGACAGAAAACTGTAGGTAGGGAGAGTGTCAGTTTATTTCACTCTGCAAGTCCTTGTTTCCAGGGACCTGTAAGGACAGTGAGTGAATTGTCCTTGTGCTATATTGTGCTTAAAAAAACATTTATTCTAGGGACAGAAAACTGTAGGTAGGGAGAGTGTCAGTTTATTTCACTCTGCAAGTCCTTGTTTCCAGGGACCTGTAAGGACAGTGAGTGAATTGTCCTTGTGCTATATTGTGCTTAAAAAAACATTTATTCTAGGGACAGAAAACTGTAGGTAGGGAGAGTGTCAGTTTATTTCACTCTGCAAGTCCTTGTTTCCAGGGACCTGGAAGGACAGTGAGTGAATTGTCCTTGTGCTATATTGTGATTAAAAAAAACATTTTTTCTAGGGACAGAAAACTGTAGGTAGGGAGAGTGTTTTTTTTCTTTCACTCTGCAAGTCCTTGTTTCCAGGGACCTGGAAGGACAGTGAGTGAATTCTCCTTGTGCTATATTGTGCTTAAAAAAAACATTTATTCTAGGGACAGAAAACTGTAGGTAGGGAGAGTGTCAGTTTATTTCACTCTGCAAGTCCTTGTTTCCAGGGACCTGTAAGGACAGTGAGTGAATTGTCCTTGTGCTATATTGTGATTAAAAAAAACATTTTTTCTAGGGACAGAAAACTGTAGGTAGGGAGAGTGTTTTTTTTCTTTCACTCTGCAAGTCCTTGTTTCCAGGGACCTGTAAGGACAGTGAGTGAATTGTCCTTGTGCTATATTGTGCTTAAAAAAAACATTTATTCTAGGGACAGAAAACTGTAGGTAGGGAGAGTGTCAGTTTATTTCACTCTGCAAGTCCTTGTTTCCAGGGACCTGTAAGGACAGTGAGTGAATTGTCCTTGTGCTATATTGTGCTTAAAAAAACATTTATTCTAGGGACAGAAAACTGTAGGTAGGGAGAGTGTCAGTTTATTTCACTCTGCAAGTCCTTGTTTCCAGGGACCTGTAAGGACAGTGAGTGAATTGTCCTTGTGCTATATTGTGCTTAAAAAAACATTTATTCTAGGGACAGAAAACTGTAGGTAGGGAGAGTGTCAGTTTATTTCACTCTGCAAGTCCTTGTTTCCAGGGACCTGTAAGGACAGTGAGTGAATTGTCCTTGTGCTATATTGTGCTTAAAAAAACATTTATTCTAGGGACAGAAAACTGTAGGTAGGGAGAGTGTCAGTTTATTTCACTCTGCAAGTCCTTGTTTCCAGGGACCTGTAAGGACAGTGAGTGAATTGTCCTTGTGCTATATTGTGCTTAAAAAAACATTTATTCTAGGGACAGAAAACTGTAGGTAGGGAGAGTGTCAGTTTATTTCACTCTGCAAGTCCTTGTTTCCAGGGACCTGGAAGGACAGTGAGTGAATTGTCCTTGTGCTATATTGTGATTAAAAAAAACATTTTTTCTAGGGACAGAAAACTGTAGGTAGGGAGAGTGTTTTTTTTCTTTCACTCTGCAAGTCCTTGTTTCCAGGGACCTGGAAGGACAGTGAGTGAATTCTCCTTGTGCTATATTGTGCTTAAAAAAAACATTTATTCTAGGGACAGAAAACTGTAGGTAGGGAGAGTGTCAGTTTATTTCACTCTGCAAGTCCTTGTTTCCAGGGACCTGTAAGGACAGTGAGTGAATTGTCCTTGTGCTATATTGTGATTAAAAAAAACATTTTTTCTAGGGACAGAAAACTGTAGGTAGGGAGAGTGTTTTTTTTCTTTCACTCTGCAAGTCCTTGTTTCCAGGGACCTGTAAGGACAGTGAGTGAATTGTCCTTGTGCTATATTGTGCTTAAAAAAAACATTTATTCTAGGGACAGAAAACTGTAGGTAGGGAGAGTGTCAGTTTATTTCACTCTGCAAGTCCTTGTTTCCAGGGACCTGTAAGGACAGTGAGTGAATTGTCCTTGTGCTATATTGTGCTTAAAAAAACATTTATTCTAGGGACAGAAAACTGTAGGTAGGGAGAGTGTCAGTTTATTTCACTCTGCAAGTCCTTGTTTCCAGGGACCTGTAAGGACAGTGAGTGAATTGTCCTTGTGCTATATTGTGCTTAAAAAAACATTTATTCTAGGGACAGAAAACTGTAGGTAGGGAGAGTGTCAGTTTATTTCACTCTGCAAGTCCTTGTTTCCAGGGACCTGTAAGGACAGTGAGTGAATTGTCCTTGTGCTATATTGTGCTTAAAAAAACATTTATTCTAGGGACAGAAAACTGTAGGTAGGGAGAGTGTCAGTTTATTTCACTCTGCAAGTCCTTGTTTCCAGGGACCTGTAAGGACAGTGAGTGAATTGTCCTTGTGCTATATTGTGCTTAAAAAAACATTTATTCTAGGGACAGAAAACTGTAGGTAGGGAGAGTGTCAGTTTATTTCACTCTGCAAGTCCTTGTTTCCAGGGACCTGGAAGGACAGTGAGTGAATTGTCCTTGTGCTATATTGTGATTAAAAAAAACATTTTTTCTAGGGACAGAAAACTGTAGGTAGGGAGAGTGTTTTTTTTCTTTCACTCTGCAAGTCCTTGTTTCCAGGGACCTGGAAGGACAGTGAGTGAATTCTCCTTGTGCTATATTGTGCTTAAAAAAAACATTTATTCTAGGGACAGAAAACTGTAGGTAGGGAGAGTGTCAGTTTATTTCACTCTGCAAGTCCTTGTTTCCAGGGACCTGTAAGGACAGTGAGTGAATTGTCCTTGTGCTATATTGTGATTAAAAAAAACATTTTTTCTAGGGACAGAAAACTGTAGGTAGGGAGAGTGTTTTTTTTCTTTCACTCTGCAAGTCCTTGTTTCCAGGGACCTGTAAGGACAGTGAGTGAATTGTCCTTGTGCTATATTGTGCTTAAAAAAAACATTTATTCTAGGGACAGAAAACTGTAGGTAGGGAGAGTGTCAGTTTATTTCACTCTGCAAGTCCTTGTTTCCAGGGACCTGTAAGGACAGTGAGTGAATTGTCCTTGTGCTATATTGTGCTTAAAAAAACATTTATTCTAGGGACAGAAAACTGTAGGTAGGGAGAGTGTCAGTTTATTTCACTCTGCAAGTCCTTGTTTCCAGGGACCTGTAAGGACAGTGAGTGAATTGTCCTTGTGCTATATTGTGCTTAAAAAAACATTTATTCTAGGGACAGAAAACTGTAGGTAGGGAGAGTGTCAGTTTATTTCACTCTGCAAGTCCTTGTTTCCAGGGACCTGTAAGGACAGTGAGTGAATTGTCCTTGTGCTATATTGTGCTTAAAAAAACATTTATTCTAGGGACAGAAAACTGTAGGTAGGGAGAGTGTCAGTTTATTTCACTCTGCAAGTCCTTGTTTCCAGGGACCTGTAAGGACAGTGAGTGAATTGTCCTTGTGCTATATTGTGATTAAAAAAAACATTTTTTCTAGGGACAGAAAACTGTAGGTAGGGAGAGTGTTTTTTTTCTTTCACTCTGCAAGTCCTTGTTTCCAGGGACCTGTAAGGACAGTGAGTGAATTGTCCTTGTGCTATATTGTGCTTAAAAAAAACATTTATTCTAGGGACAGAAAACTGTAGGTAGGGAGAGTGTCAGTTTATTTCACTCTGCAAGTCCTTGTTTCCAGGGACCTGTAAGGACAGTGAGTGAATTGTCCTTGTGCTATATTGTGCTTAAAAAAACATTTATTCTAGGGACAGAAAACTGTAGGTAGGGAGAGTGTCAGTTTCTTTCACTCTGCAAGTCCTTGTTTCCAGGGACCTGTAAGGACAGTGAGTGAATTGTCCTTGTGCTATATTGTGATTAAAAAAAAAAATTTTCTAGGGACAGAAAACTGTAGGTAGGGAGAGTGTTTTTTTTCTTTCACTCTGCAAGTCCTTGTTTCCAGGGACCTGTAAGGACAGTGAGTGAATTGTCCTTGTGCTATATTGTGATTAAAAAAAACATTTTTTCTAGGGACAGAAAACTGTAGGTAGGGAGAGTGTTTTTTTTCTTTCACTCTGCAAGTCCTTGTTTCCAGGGACCTGTAAGGACAGTGAGTGAATTGTCCTTGTGCTATATTGTGCTTAAAAAAAACATTTATTCTAGGGACAGAAAACTGTAGGTAGGGAGAGTGTCAGTTTCTTTCACTGTGAAAGTCCTTGTTTCAAGGGACAGAGAAGGACACCTGAAGGTAGCCCTTATTGCTTTTTTCCCATCTCCCTGCAGGCCATCTATTAGAATGTCTGGAAGGCAAACAAGGAGAGGCAGACAGTCAGGAGGCAATAAAAGAGGGCAAGCAGGCTCTGTGTCTGGGGGCAACAGTGCTGGTCGTGGACGCGGTGCATTGTCATCAGCACATGGCCATGGGACACGCTTGTCCTTCTTTTCGGCAGCTGGACATGTTGAGCCACATCATGCCGAAGACTTGGTAGAGTGGATGACCAAGCCCTCCTCCTCCTCCTCATCCTCTCTCACCCAGGCTCAGGGTACTGGAAAAGCAGCTGCCAAAGCGTCGTCTTCCCTGGTATCAATGTCAGACAAATCATCAGTCACTCCTTCCCTAGACCCACCATGTCCTCCTCCTGAGGAGTCCCCCGAACTGTTTCAGCACAGTGTTGGGTACATGCTCCAGGAGGATGCCCAGCGTTTCGAAGGGTCTGATGATGAAACCCAGCTAGAGGAAGGCAGTAGCGTGAGAGCAGACAGAGGGGATGCTCAAGAAGGACACCAATCTGGCAGTCATGTTCCAGCAGCTGCAGCATACTGCCAGATTGGCTCCAGTGATGAGGAGGGAGGGGATGATGAGGTCACTGACTCCACGTGGGTGCCTAATAGGAGAGAGGAGGAGGAGGAGGATGAGGAGGAGGCACATCTCCAACGAGGCAGGATGCCCTTTGGTGGCCAGCGTAAGGGCAGTACACCGACGGAATCACACCGCAGAGCTCCGCCTGTGCAGGGCGCTGCCTCTGCCCGTCATTCAAAAAGTTCTTTGGTGTGGGCCTTTTTTGAGGCTAGTGCATCAGATCGCACAGCTGCTGTTTGCAACATATGTCTCAAGCGTATATCGCGTGGCCAAAACATCAGCCGCTTGGGTACCACATGCCTGACCAGACATATGTTGACCTGCCATGCAGCTCGTTGGCAAGCCTACCTCAAAGACCCACACCAAAGAACAAAGCGGACCTCTCCTTGCACCGCATCAGCTGGGATCTCCAACCCCACTATAACTTCAGTCCTCTCTGAAACATGCACTGAGAGGAATGAAGGTGTAGAATTAGGTGTGTCACAGCCAAGTACTTGCGCCCACTCTGCTAGCAGTACACCGATGTCCGATTCTAGCAGGCAAATTTCCCTGCCCCAGCTGCTGGACCGTCGAAAGAAGTTCACTCCCAGCCATCCACATGCCCAGCGGTTGAATGCTAGCTTGGCTAAATTGCTAGCGCTTCAACTGCTGCCTTTTCAGTTGGTAGACTCGGCCCCCTTCCGTGAGTTTGTGCAATGTGCGGTTCCTCAGTGGCAGGTTCCCAAACGCCACTTTTTCTCACGGAAGGCTATTCCGGCTCTCTACCGGCATGTGGAAGGCAATGTCTTGGCCTCGCTGGACAGGGCGGTCAGCGGTAAGGTGCATATTACCGCTGACTCATGGTCCAGCAGGCATGGACAGGGACGTTACCTTTCTTTCACGGCCCATTGGGTCACTCTTTTGGCAGCTGGGAAGGATTCAGGACAAGGTGCAGTAGTGTTGGATGTTGTCCCACCGCCACGCCTCCAAAATGCTACTACTGGTTGTGACACACCTCTCTCCTCCACCCCCTCCTCTTCTTCTTCCTCCATGGCCTCTTCCTGTGGTTTGTCCTATGAACCAGCGGTGCTCCGTAGCCGTTCACGGGGCTACGCAAGTACGCAGGCAAAAAGATGCCATGCCGTGCTTGCGCTGGTGTGTTTGGGGGACAGAAGCCACACTGGGGCAGAGGTCCTGTCTGCTCTGCAGGGCCAGGCCGAGAGGTGGTTGACGCCACGCCAGCTTAAGCCAGGAATGGTGGTTTGCGACAATGGCACCAACCTCCTCTCCGCCCTCCGACAGGGACAACTGACCCATGTGCCCTGTGTGGCTCACGTCCTTAACCTGGTGGTGCAGCGCTTCTTGGGCAGGTACCCGGGCTTACAGGATGTCCTGAGGCAGGCCAGGAAAGTCTGTGTGCATTTCCGCAGATCTTATAATGCCAGTGCTCGCCTGGCTGAGCTGCAAAAGGAGTTGAACCTGCCCAAGAACCGCCTTATATGTGACATGCCCACCAGGTGGAACTCAACGTTGGCCATGCTGCAGCGGCTGCACACGCAGCAGAGGGCCATCAATGAGTACCTGTGCGACTACGGCACCAGGACAGGGTCAGGGGAGCTTGGTTTTTTTTCTCCACGCCAGTGGGGCATGATCAGGGATGCATGCACTGTCCTGGCACCATTTGAGGAGGCCACGAGGATGGTGAGCAGTGACAGTGCATGCATCAGTGACACTGTACCTCTTGTCCACCTGTTGGAGCACACGCTGCGTGGAATAATGGACAGGGCACTTGAGGCAGAACAGAGGCAGGAAGAGGAGGACTTCCTTGCCTCTCAAGGCCCCCTTTACCCAGACAGTGTTCCTTCTGTCCCACCCATCGCACAGGAAGAGGAGGAGGAGGAGGAGGAGGAGGAGGAGGAGGATTGTGTCAGCATGGAGGTGGAGGCTGGCACTCAGCATCATCAGCAGCAGTCTTTTAGGGATGATTTACAGTCCCAAGAAACCAGTGGACTTGTACGTGGCTGGGAGGAGGTGGCTGCGGATCATGTCGTCCTTAGTGACCCAGAGGACTCCGGAGCGAATGCCTCAGCAAACCTACGCTGCATGGCCTCCCTGATCCTGCAAAGTCTGCGGAAGGATCCTCGTATTCTTCGGATCAAGGAGAGGGACCATTACTGGCTGGCCACTCTCCTTGATCCACGGTACAAGGGTAAGGTTGCGGACCTTATGTTACCGTCGCAGAGGGAGCAGAGGATGAGACAACTCCGGGAGGCCTTGCAGAAAGGTCTGTGCAACGCGTTCCCAGAGACTGGGAGGTTGCAAACTCCTGGTCCTGGACAACGAGTTGCTGAGGCTTCGGCCAGTCAAAGAAGGAGCGGTGGGGAAGGTGGCCGTCTGACCGATGCGTTCAGACAATTCTTTAGTCCGCAGCCCCAAAGTATGATCGGTTCCAGCAACCATCGCCAGCGTCTGATAAACATGGTGCAGGAATATCTAGGGGCAAGGTCAGACTTGGACACCTTCCCCACCGAAAATCCTCTGGCTTACTGGGTCTTGAGGATGGATCACTGGCCAGAGCTTGCACAGTATGCAATTGAGCTACTGGCCTGTCCTGCATCCAGCGTTCTTTCGGAACGCACATTCAGTGCTGCTGGAGGATTTGTCACGGATCACAGGGTGCGCCTGTCCACCGACTCGGTTGATCGACTGACTTTCATCAAGATGAACCAGTCTTGGATCACCACCAGCTACCACACACCTGATGCTGATATAACAGACTAATTGATTTTAACATGTCACATCCCTTCAAGACTGATGCTGATGCTGAGTGCCTGTGCTGTTATGTTGACTGGCTATCCTCCTCCTCCGAGTCCTCAATGATACGATTGATGATGATAGCTTGTAAGATCATTTTTGTTTATGGGTGCCGCCACCAGTGCCTAACGCCCAATTTTTCAGCCCCTGTTTAACAGGGGCGTGTAATTACAATTTTTGAAGCAATACTTTGCAACAGGGCTCATTGCTGTGCTCCAAGTACAGTATCTGTGAGGAGTTGCAGTGTTGTGCCACCAGTGCCTAAGGCCCAATTTTTCAGCCCCTGTTTAACAGGGGCGTGTCATTACAATTTTTGAAGCAATACTTTGCAACAGGGCTCATTGCTGTGCTCCAAGTACAGTATCTGTGAGGGGTTGCAGTGTTGTGCCACCAGTGCCTAAGGCCCAATTTTTCAGCCCCTGTTCAACAGGGGCATGTAATTACAATTCTTGATCTAATAATTCACAGCAGGGCCCATTGCTGCACCCACCAAGAGTAACTGTCAGGGCTTACAGTGTTGTGGCACCAGCACCACCATCAAAGGCCCAATTTTTACTACCACTGTTCAACAATTATATGTAATTAAAATTCCTGATATAATAGTTGACAGCAGGGCGTTCCAGCACCAACCAAGAGTAACTGTGAGTGCTTACAGTGTTGTGCCAACACCAACAACTAAGGGGCCTATTTCTGCAGAGTATATACGGCAGGTCCCTACTTTCAAACATACAACTTACAAACGACTCCTACTTGCAAACGCAAGAAGACAACAGGAAGTGAGAGGAAATCTACCACTAGGAAGGAAAATTCTCTCCTGTAAGAATAAATATGGGAGAAAGGTGTCTCCTCTGTACTGATGCTTTATCAGCAATCCTTGTTTCAAGAAAAACACCACATTTCAAAAACAGTTGTCATTGGGACGGAAAGTGAGGTGAAATGTTCTGAACAGGGGCACAGACAGCAAAACAAATGTTACAGGGGTGATAACCCTTACCTATGTTTTCCAAAAAGTTTAAAAATAGATTTTTGGTCTGGAGCTACACTTCAACAATGTACCTGTTCAAAATTACAAACAGATTCTACATAAGAACAAACCTACAGTCCCTGTCTTGTATGCACCGCCTGTATAGGGCTGTTCAGAGTATATAGGGCCTTTTTTATTTTATGTTCGGGGTTCCCCTTAATATCCATACAAGACCCAAAGGGGCTGGTAATGGGCTGGGGTAGGGGGGGGGGTCATGGGGTAGCTATGCCATTTTTCTTAAAGAATTTCATCCATATTACCGGGACCAGACATTACATTAAAGCCGCAAGCAGTTTTAAATGGCTTTTTTTTCCTTTAGAAGTGTCATTTTGTGCAGGGACAGTTATAAACACGGGAAACACGTGGCACTTCACAGGCATACTTTAGACACCCCCAGGTACGATATTTAAAGGAATATTTGACTTTTTTTTTTTCACTTTATGCATCATTAAAATGACTGCTCCCGAAAAACGACCGTTTTTAAAACTTATTTTTGCATTGATACATGTCCCCTGGTGCAGAACCCGGGTTCCCAAACCCTTTTTAGGACAATAACATGCATAATAGTTGTTATAATTAGCACTTTAGAATTCGAACGTTCGCATCCATTGTATTTAATAGGGTTCTAATGTTCGTTCGAACTTTCGGTCCGTTCGCGGGTTCTGGTGCGAACCGAACCCGGGGGTGTTCGGCTCATCACTAGTGATAGATAATCCATATTACTATACTAGTGAAGGGAAGAGGAATTGTGGTCATATGCTTTACATACTACAGAGAAGAAAGGTGGAAAGCATGCTAAAAGACTTTTAAAATACCACTCCATCATTCAATTGGAGCTGCTTTTGACTATGGAAAAGAATGTGACCTTCTCCCATGACATAGTGACAGAAATAATGAGAACAGAAAAAAAAAATCTTGGTGACATCAGTGCGCCATGTGAGCGCCCTGTATTAAATGTTTATTTGTAGCAAAAAAAGTTGCAGCCAGTAATTTGCCTATTTCTGACTACTTGTTTTAAGTTTTCGCAGCTCATTGTCCTTTCCATTTATGTATTTTTCAAATAAAATTTTGTTTAGATAAAGAAAGATAAAAAACGAAATGCCTTCATTCAAAGTATAAGTAGGTGTATTGCTGAATTGTATGCAGATATTAGAATGTTAGTTTAATATAGCTATTAGGGATGGGCCCGGTGCTCGATTCGAACCCACGTTCGAATCGAGCACCGGGCGTTCGCTCGCTCGGCGAGCCCAGAACTATTTGGGCCATTCGCATCACATTCGTGTGATGCGTTGCGGCCGGCGCGGCCGGCGCAGTGCATTGCTGGCTGATGATTGGCCAAGCATGCACTGTGACCCCGCATGCTTGGCCAATCACAGCGCCCGAAACTCGGAGAGCAATAATTGGCTACAGGCAGGACGCCTGTAGCCAATTACAGCTCAGGGACTTTAGTACACACCCCACCATTTAAAAGGCCGCCACGCCGTCGGCCCCGGTCACATGAGTTCCGGCTTTAGGAGAGATCAGTCTGCTGATTCTGTCTTTGCTTGATACTGAAAGATTTGCTCTTCTTTGCTAAACCATTGGCTATTTCTTTGCTAAACCATTGCTACCTAAGTCATTGATCGTTCATTGCTGCTGATTGCACAGTTAGTGTGTTATTAGCTGCTGCTGGGGATTAGTCTGGTGCGTGCTTACTGTTAGTACAGTATTGCAGTAGTACCAACCGCAGTGCTGTTAGCACAGCATTGCACCCCAACAGCACCCATAGGACTTCTAGTGTGTTAGTGGCAGCAAACAGAGCTCCTATATTTTCTTCTCAGCAGCACCCATAGGACTTCTAGTGTGTTAGTGGCTTCACACAGAGCTCCTATATTTTCATCTCAGAAGCACCCATAGGACTTCTAGTGTGTTAGTGGCAGCAAACAGAGCTCCTATATTTTCTTCTCAGCAGCACCCATAGGACTTCTAGTGTGTTAGTGGCAGCAAACAGAGCTCCTATATTTTCTTCTCAGCAGCACCCATAGGACTTCTAGTGTGTTAGTGGCATCACACAGAGCTCCTATATTTTCTTCTCAGCAGCACCCATAGGACTTCTAGTGTGTTAGTGGCAGCAAACAGAGCTCCTATATTTTCTTCTCAGCAGCACCCATAGGACTTCTAATGTGTTAGTGGCATCACACAGAGTTCCTATATTTTCTTCTCAGCAGCACCCATAGGACTTCTAGTGTGTTAGTGGCATTACACAGAGCTCCTATATTTTCTTCTCAGAAGCACCCATAGGACTTCTAGTGTGTTAGTGGCAGCAAACAGAGCTCCTATATTTTCTTCTCAGCAGCACCCATAGGACTTCTAGTGTGTTAGTGGTATCACACAGAGCTCCTATATTTTCATCTCAGAAGCACCCATAGGACTTCTAGTGTGTTAGTGGCATCACACAGAGCTCCTATATTTTCTTCTCAGCAGCACCCATAGGACTTCTAGTGTGTTAGTGGCATCACACAGAGTTCCTATATTTTCTTCTCAGCAGCACCCATAGGACTTCTAGTGTGTTAGTGGCATTACACAGAGCTCCTATATTTTCTTCTCAGAAGCACCCATAGGACTTCTAGTGTGTTAGTGGCATCACACAGAGCTCCTATATTTTCTTCTCAGCAGCACCCATAGGACTTCTAGTGTGTTAGTGGCAGCAAACAGAGCTCCTATATTTTCATCTCAGAAGCACCCATAGGACTTCTAGTGTGTTAGTGGCATCACACAGAACTCCTATATTTTCTTCTCAGCAGCACCCATAGGACTTCTAGTGTGTTAGTGGCATCACACAGGGCTCCTATATTTTCTTCTCAGCAGCACCCATAGGACTTCTAGTGTGTTAGTGGCAGCAAACAGAGCTCCTATATTTTCATCTCAGAAGCACCCATAGGACTTCTAGTGTGTTAGTGGCATCACACAGAGCTCCTATATTTTCATCTCAGAAGCACCCATAGGACTTCTAGTGTGTTAGTGGCATCACACAGAGCTCCTATATTTTCTTCTCAGCAGCACCCATAGGACTTCTAGTGTGTTAGTGGCTAGGGATGAGCTCGGTGTTCGAGTCGAACATACGTTCGACTCGAACATCGGCTGTTCGATCGTTCGATGAAGATCGAACGATTTGGGCCGTTCGCGCCTAATTCGAGTGACGCGAACGGCCCACAATGCACTACGCCATCGCAGTGTCATCCAGGCGCTGTGATTGGCCAAGCATGCACTGTGACCCCGCATGCTTGGCCAATCACAGCGCCGGCAGCGAGGAGAGCAATGATTGGCCACAGGCAGGATGCCTGTGGCCAATTATTGCTGAGGGTGTTTAGTACATGCCCCACACTATAAAAGGCCGCCAGCACGGCGGCCTAGTGTAGTGTGTTCCGGAGCAGGGAAAGAGAAGCATAGGCAGGGACAGTGACATTTTTTTTTCTTGCTTAACCTGGATTCCTTTAGTTTAGGGAAAGAGAAGGATAGGTAGGGAGAGTGTCAGTGTGTTTTACTGTGTGAATCCTTGTTTCTAGGGACAGGGAAGGACAGTGAGGGAAATTCTCCGTGTGCTATAGTGTGCTAAAGCATTGATCATCAACCATCTTTAAAAAATCATTTTTTCTAGGGACAGAAAACTATAGGTAGGGAGAGTGTCAGTGTGTTTTACTGTGATAATCCTTGTTTCTAGGGACAGGGAAGGACAGTGAGGGAAATTCTCCTTGTGCTATAGTGTGCTAAAGCATTGATCATCAACCATCTTTAAAAAAACATTTTTTCTAGGGACAGAAAACTATAGGTAGGAAGAGTGTCAGTTTCTTTCACTGTGATAATCCTTGTTTCTAGGGACAGGGAAGGACAGTGAGGGAAATTCTACTTGTGCTATAGTGTGCTAAAGCATTGATCATCAATCAGCTTTAAAAAAACATTTTTTCTAGGGACAGAAAACTATAGGTAGGAAGAGTGTCAGTTTCTTTCACTGTGATAATCCTTGTTTCTAGGGACAGGGAAGGACAGTGAGGGAAATTCTCCTTGTGCTATAGTGTGCTAAAGCATTGATCATCAACCGTCTTTAAAAAAACATTTTTTCTAGGGACAGAAAACTATAGGTAGGAAGAGTGTCAGTTTCTTTCACTGTGATAATCCTTGTTTCTAGGGACAGGGAAGGGCAGTGAGGGAAATTCTCCTTGTGCTATAGTGTGCTAAAGCATTGATCATCAACCGTCTTTAAAAAAACATTTTTTCTAGGGACAGAAAACTATAGGTAGGAAGAGTGTCAGTTTCTTTCACTGTGATAATCCTTGTTTCTAGGGACAGGGAAGGACAGTGAGGGAAATTCTACTTGTGCTATAGTGTGCTAAAGCATTGATCATCAATCAGCTTTAAAAAAACATTTTTTCTAGGGACAGAAAACTATAGGTAGGAAGAGTGTCAGTTTCTTTCACTGTGATAATCCTTGTTTCTAGGGACAGGGAAGGACAGTGAGGGAAATTCTCCTTGTGCTATAGTGTGCTAAAGCATTGATCATCAACCGTCTTTAAAAAAACATTTTTTCTAGGGACAGAAAACTATAGGTAGGAAGAGTGTCAGTTTCTTTCACTGTGATAATCCTTGTTTCTAGGGACAGGGAAGGACAGTGAGGGAAATTCTCCTTGTGCTATAGTGTGCTAAAGCATTGATCATCAACCGTCTTTAAAAAAACATTTTTTCTAGGGACAGAAAACTATAGGTAGGAAGAGTGTCAGTTTCTTTCACTGTGATAATCCTTGTTTCTAGGGACAGGGAAGGACAGTGAGGGAAATTCTACTTGTGCTATAGTGTGCTAAAGCATTGATCATCAATCAGCTTTAAAAAAACATTTTTTCTAGGGACAGAAAACTATAGGTAGGAAGAGTGTCAGTTTCTTTCACTGTGATAATCCTTGTTTCTAGGGACAGGGAAGGACAGTGAGGGAAATTCTACTTGTGCTATAGTGTGCTAAAGCATTGATCATCAACCGTCTTTAAAAAAACATTTTTTCTAGGGACAGAAAACTATAGGTAGGAAGAGTGTCAGTTTCTTTCACTGTGATAATCCTTGTTTCTAGGGACAGGGAAGGACAGTGAGGGAAATTCTACTTGTGCTATAGTGTGCTAAAGCATTGATCATCAATCAGCTTTAAAAAAACATTTTTTCTAGGGACAGAAAACTATAGGTAGGAAGAGTGTCAGTTTCTTTCACTGTGATAATCCTTGTTTCTAGGGACAGGGAAGGACAGTGAGGGAAATTCTCCTTGTGCTATACTGTGCTAAAGCATTCCTCATTAACCATCTTTAAAAAAACATTTTTTCTAGGGACAGAAAACTATAGGTAGGAAGAGTGTCAGTTTCTTTCACTGTGATAATCCTTGTTTCTAGGGACAGGGAAGGACAGTGAGGGAAATTCTCCTTGTGCTATAGTGTGCTAAAGCATTGATCATCAACCGTCTTTAAAAAAACATTTTTTCTAGGGACAGAAAACTATAGGTAGGAAGAGTGTCAGTTTCTTTCACTGTGATAATCCTTGTTTCTAGGGACAGGGAAGGACAGTGAGGGAAATTCTCCTTGTGCTATAGTGTGCTAAAGCATTGATCATCAACCGTCTTTAAAAAAACATTTTTTCTAGGGACAGAAAACTATAGGTAGGAAGAGTGTCAGTTTCTTTCACTGTGATAATCCTTGTTTCTAGGGACAGGGAAGGACAGTGAGGGAAATTCTACTTGTGCTATAGTGTGCTAAAGCATTGATCATCAATCAGCTTTAAAAAAACATTTTTTCTAGGGACAGAAAACTATAGGTAGGAAGAGTGTCAGTTTCTTTCACTGTGATAATCCTTGTTTCTAGGGACAGGGAAGGACAGTGAGGGAAATTCTCCTTGTGCTATAGTGTGCTAAAGCATTGATCATCAACCGTCTTTAAAAAAACATTTTTTCTAGGGACAGAAAACTATAGGTAGGAAGAGTGTCAGTTTCTTTCACTGTGATAATCCTTGTTTCTAGGGACAGGGAAGGACAGTGAGGGAAATTCTCCTTGTGCTATAGTGTGCTAAAGCATTGATCATCAACCGTCTTTAAAAAAACATTTTTTCTAGGGACAGAAAACTATAGGTAGGAAGAGTGTCAGTTTCTTTCACTGTGATAATCCTTGTTTCTAGGGACAGGGAAGGACAGTGAGGGAAATTCTACTTGTGCTATAGTGTGCTAAAGCATTGATCATCAATCAGCTTTAAAAAAACATTTTTTCTAGGGACAGAAAACTATAGGTAGGAAGAGTGTCAGTTTCTTTCACTGTGATAATCCTTGTTTCTAGGGACAGGGAAGGACAGTGAGGGAAATTCTACTTGTGCTATAGTGTGCTAAAGCATTGATCATCAACCGTCTTTAAAAAAACATTTTTTCTAGGGACAGAAAACTATAGGTAGGAAGAGTGTCAGTTTCTTTCACTGTGATAATCCTTGTTTCTAGGGACAGGGAAGGACAGTGAGGGAAATTCTACTTGTGCTATAGTGTGCTAAAGCATTGATCATCAATCAGCTTTAAAAAAACATTTTTTCTAGGGACAGAAAACTATAGGTAGGAAGAGTGTCAGTTTCTTTCACTGTGATAATCCTTGTTTCTAGGGACAGGGAAGGACAGTGAGGGAAATTCTCCTTGTGCTATACTGTGCTAAAGCATTCCTCATTAACCATCTTTAAAAAAACATTTTTTCTAGGGACAGAAAACTATAGGTAGGAAGAGTGTCAGTTTCTTTCACTGTGATAATCCTTGTTTCTAGGGACAGGGAAGGACAGTGAGGGAAATTCTCCTTGTGCTATAGTGTGCTAAAGCATTGATCATCAACCGTCTTTAAAAAAACATTTTTTCTAGGGACAGAAAACTATAGGTAGGAAGAGTGTCAGTTTCTTTCACTGTGATAATCCTTGTTTCTAGGGACAGGGAAGGACAGTGAGGGAAATTCTACTTGTGCTATAGTGTGCTAAAGCATTGATCATCAACCGTCTTTAAAAAAACATTTTTTCTAGGGACAGAAAACTATAGGTAGGAAGAGTGTCAGTTTCTTTCACTGTGATAATCCTTGTTTCTAGGGACAGGGAAGGACAGTGAGGGAAATTCTCCTTGTGCTATAGTGTGCTAAAGCATTGATCATCAACCGTCTTTAAAAAAACATTTTTTCTAGGGACAGAAAACTATAGGTAGGAAGAGTGTCAGTTTCTTTCACTGTGATAATCCTTGTTTCTAGGGACAGGGAAGGACAGTGAGGGAAATTCTACTTGTGCTATAGTGTGCTAAAGCATTGATCATCAATCAGCTTTAAAAAAACATTTTTTCTAGGGACAGAAAACTATAGGTAGGAAGAGTGTCAGTTTCTTTCACTGTGATAATCCTTGTTTCTAGGGACAGGGAAGGACAGTGAGGGAAATTCTCCTTGTGCTATAGTGTGCTAAAGCATTGATCATCAACCGTCTTTAAAAAAACATTTTTTCTAGGGACAGAAAACTATAGGTAGGAAGAGTGTCAGTTTCTTTCACTGTGATAATCCTTGTTTCTAGGGACAGGGAAGGACAGTGAGGGAAATTCTCCTTGTGCTATAGTGTGCTAAAGCATTGATCATCAACCGTCTTTAAAAAAACATTTTTTCTAGGGACAGAAAACTATAGGTAGGAAGAGTGTCAGTTTCTTTCACTGTGATAATCCTTGTTTCTAGGGACAGGGAAGGACAGTGAGGGAAATTCTACTTGTGCTATAGTGTGCTAAAGCATTGATCATCAATCAGCTTTAAAAAAACATTTTTTCTAGGGACAGAAAACTATAGGTAGGAAGAGTGTCAGTTTCTTTCACTGTGATAATCCTTGTTTCTAGGGACAGGGAAGGACAGTGAGGGAAATTCTACTTGTGCTATAGTGTGCTAAAGCATTGATCATCAACCGTCTTTAAAAAAACATTTTTTCTAGGGACAGAAAACTATAGGTAGGAAGAGTGTCAGTTTCTTTCACTGTGATAATCCTTGTTTCTAGGGACAGGGAAGGACAGTGAGGGAAATTCTACTTGTGCTATAGTGTGCTAAAGCATTGATCATCAATCAGCTTTAAAAAAACATTTTTTCTAGGGACAGAAAACTATAGGTAGGAAGAGTGTCAGTTTCTTTCACTGTGATAATCCTTGTTTCTAGGGACAGGGAAGGACAGTGAGGGAAATTCTCCTTGTGCTATACTGTGCTAAAGCATTCCTCATTAACCATCTTTAAAAAAACATTTTTTCTAGGGACAGAAAACTATAGGTAGGAAGAGTGTCAGTTTCTTTCACTGTGATAATCCTTGTTTCTAGGGACAGGGAAGGACAGTGAGGGAAATTCTACTTGTGCTATAGTGTGCTAAAGCATTGATCATCAACCGTCTTTAAAAAAACATTTTTTCTAGGGACAGAAAACTATAGGTAGGAAGAGTGTCAGTTTCTTTCACTGTGATAATCCTTGTTTCTAGGGACAGGGAAGGACAGTGAGGGAAATTCTACTTGTGCTATAGTGTGCTAAAGCATTGATCATCAATCAGCTTTAAAAAAACATTTTTTCTAGGGACAGAAAACTATAGGTAGGAAGAGTGTCAGTTTCTTTCACTGTGATAATCCTTGTTTCTAGGGACAGGGAAGGACAGTGAGGGAAATTCTCCTTGTGCTATAGTGTGCTAAAGCATTGATCATCAACCGTCTTTAAAAAAACATTTTTTCTAGGGACAGAAAACTATTGGTAGGAAGAGTGTCAGTTTCTTTCACTGTGATAATCCTTGTTTCTAGGGACAGGGAAGGACAGTGAGGGAAATTCTCCTTGTGCTATAGTGTGCTAAAGCATTGATCATCAACCGTCTTTAAAAAAACATTTTTTCTAGGGACAGAAAACTATAGGTAGGAAGAGTGTCAGTTTCTTTCACTGTGATAATCCTTGTTTCTAGGGACAGGGAAGGACAGTGAGGGAAATTCTACTTGTGCTATAGTGTGCTAAAGCATTGATCATCAATCAGCTTTAAAAAAACATTTTTTCTAGGGACAGAAAACTATAGGTAGGAAGAGTGTCAGTTTCTTTCACTGTGATAATCCTTGTTTCTAGGGACAGGGAAGGACAGTGAGGGAAATTCTACTTGTGCTATAGTGTGCTAAAGCATTGATCATCAACCGTCTTTAAAAAAACATTTTTTCTAGGGACAGAAAACTATAGGTAGGAAGAGTGTCAGTTTCTTTCACTGTGATAATCCTTGTTTCTAGGGACAGGGAAGGACAGTGAGGGAAATTCTACTTGTGCTATAGTGTGCTAAAGCATTGATCATCAATCAGCTTTAAAAAAACATTTTTTCTAGGGACAGAAAACTATAGGTAGGAAGAGTGTCAGTTTCTTTCACTGTGATAATCCTTGTTTCTAGGGACAGGGAAGGACAGTGAGGGAAATTCTACTTGTGCTATAGTGTGCTAAAGCATTGATCATCAACCGTCTTTAAAAAAACATTTTTTCTAGGGACAGAAAACTATAGGTAGGAAGAGTGTCAGTTTCTTTCACTGTGATAATCCTTGTTTCTAGGGACAGGGAAGGACAGTGAGGGAAATTCTACTTGTGCTATAGTGTGCTAAAGCATTGATCATCAATCAGCTTTAAAAAAACATTTTTTCTAGGGACAGAAAACTATAGGTAGGAAGAGTGTCAGTTTCTTTCACTGTGATAATCCTTGTTTCTAGGGACAGGGAAGGACAGTGAGGGAAATTCTCCTTGTGCTATAGTGTGCTAAAGCATTGATCATCAACCGTCTTTAAAAAAACATTTTTTCTAGGGACAGAAAACTATTGGTAGGAAGAGTGTCAGTTTCTTTCACTGTGATAATCCTTGTTTCTAGGGACAGGGAAGGACAGTGAGGGAAATTCTCCTTGTGCTATAGTGTGCTAAAGCATTGATCATCAACCGTCTTTAAAAAAACATTTTTTCTAGGGACAGAAAACTATAGGTAGGAAGAGTGTCAGTTTCTTTCACTGTGATAATCCTTGTTTCTAGGGACAGGGAAGGACAGTGAGGGAAATTCTACTTGTGCTATAGTGTGCTAAAGCATTGATCATCAATCAGCTTTAAAAAAACATTTTTTCTAGGGACAGAAAACTATAGGTAGGAAGAGTGTCAGTTTCTTTCACTGTGATAATCCTTGTTTCTAGGGACAGGGAAGGACAGTGAGGGAAATTCTACTTGTGCTATAGTGTGCTAAAGCATTGATCATCAACCGTCTTTAAAAAAACATTTTTTCTAGGGACAGAAAACTATAGGTAGGAAGAGTGTCAGTTTCTTTCACTGTGATAATCCTTGTTTCTAGGGACAGGGAAGGACAGTGAGGGAAATTCTACTTGTGCTATAGTGTGCTAAAGCATTGATCATCAATCAGCTTTAAAAAAACATTTTTTCTAGGGACAGAAAACTATAGGTAGGAAGAGTGTCAGTTTCTTTCACTGTGATAATCCTTGTTTGTAGGGACAGGGAAGGACAGTGAGGGAAATTCTCCTTGTGCTATAGTGTGCTAAAGCATTGATCATCAACCGTCTTTAAAAAAACATTTTTTCTAGGGACAGAAAACTATAGGTAGGAAGAGTGTCAGTTTCTTTCACTGTGATAATCCTTGTTTCTAGGGACAGGGAAGGACAGTGAGGGAAATTCTACTTGTGCTATAGTGTGCTAAAGCATTGATCATCAACCGTCTTTAAAAAAACATTTTTTCTAGGGACAGAAAACTATAGGTAGGAAGAGTGTCAGTTTCTTTCACTGTGATAATCCTTGTTTCTAGGGACAGGGAAGGACAGTGAGGGAAATTCTACTTGTGCTATAGTGTGCTAAAGCATTGATCATCAATCAGCTTTAAAAAAACATTTTTTCTAGGGACAGAAAACTATAGGTAGGAAGAGTGTCAGTTTCTTTCACTGTGATAATCCTTGTTTCTAGGGACAGGGAAGGACAGTGAGGGAAATTCTCCTTGTGCTATAGTGTGCTAAAGCATTGATCATCAACCGTCTTTAAAAAAACATTTTTTCTAGGGACAGAAAACTATAGGTAGGAAGAGTGTCAGTTTCTTTCACTGTGATAATCCTTGTTTCTAGGGACAGGGAAGGACAGTGAGGGAAATTCTCCTTGTGCTATAGTGTGCTAAAGCATTGATCATCAACCGTCTTTAAAAAAACATTTTTTCTAGGGACAGAAAACTATAGGTAGGAAGAGTGTCAGTTTCTTTCACTGTGATAATCCTTGTTTCTAGGGACAGGGAAGGACAGTGAGGGAAATTCTCCTTGTGCTATAGTGTGCTAAAGCATTGATCATCAACCGTCTTTAAAAAAAACATTTTTTCTAGGGACAGAAAACTATAGGTAGGAAGAGTGTCAGTTTCTTTCACTGTGATAATCCTTGTTTCTAGGGACAGGGAAGGACAGTGAGGGAAATTCTCCTTGTGCTATACTGTGCTAAAGCATTCCTCATCAACCATCTTTGAAATCCTTGTTTTTTGGACAGTCAGGGAAATTGTCGTTGTGCTATTCTGTGCGAAAGCAATCATCCTCAACCATATTTAGAAATCCTTAAGTAAAGGGACAGAGAAGGACACCTGAAGGTAGCCCTTATTGCTTTTTTCCCATCTCCCTGCAGGCCATCTATTAGAATGTCTGGAAGGCAAACAAGGAGAGGCAGACAGTCAGGAGGCAATAAAAGAGGGAAAGCAGGCTCTGTGTCTGGGGGCAACAGTGCTGGTCGTGGACGCGGTGCATTGTCATCAGCACATGGCCATGGGACACGCTTGTCCTTCTTTTCGGCAGCTGGACATGTTGAGCCACATCATGCCGAAGACTTGGTAGAGTGGATGACCAAGCCCTCCTCCTCCTCCTCATCCTCTCTCACCCAGGCTCAGGGTACTGGCAAAGCAGCTGCCAAAGCGTCCTCTTCCCTGGTATCAATGTCAGACTCATCATCAGTCACTCCTTCCCTAGACCCACCATGTCCTCCTTCTGAGGAGTCCCCCGAACTGTTTGAGCACAGTGTTGGGTACATGCTCCAGGAGGATGCCCAGCGTTTCGAAGGGTCTGATGATGAAACCCAGCTACAGGAAGGCAGTAGCGTGAGAGCAGACAGAGGGGATGCTCAAGAAGGACACCAATCTGGCAGTCATGTTCCAGCAGCTGCAGCATACTGCCAGATTGGCTCCAGTGATGAGGAGGGAGGGGATGATGAGGTCACTGACTCCACGTGGGTGCCTAATAGGAGAGAGGAGGAGGAGGAAGATGAGGAGGAGGCACATCTCCAACGAGGCAGGATGCCCTTTGGTGGCCAGCGTAAGGGCAGTACACCGACGGAATCACACCGCAGAGCTCCGCCTGTGCAGGGCGCTGCCTCTGCCCGTCATTCAAAAAGTTCTTTGGTGTGGGCCTTTTTTGAGGCTAGTGCATCAGATCGCACAGCTGCTGTTTGCAACATATGTCTCAAGCGTATATCGCGTGGCCAAAACATCAGCCGCTTGGGTACCACATGCCTGACCAGACATATGTTGACCTGCCATGCAGCTCGTTGGCAAGCCTACCTCAAAGACCCACACCAAAGAACAAAGCGGACCTCTCCTTGCACCGCATCAGCTGGGATCTCCAACCCCACTATAACTTCAGTCCTGTCTGAAACATGCACTGAGAGGAATGAAGGTGTAGAATTAGGTGTGTCACAGCCAAGTAGTTGCGGCCACTCTGCTAGCAGTACACCGACGTCCGATTCTAGCAGGCAAATTTCCCTGCCCCAGCTGCTGGACCGTCGAAAGAAGTTCACTCCCAGCCATCCACATGCCCAGCGGTTGAATGCTAGCTTGGCTAAATTGCTAGCGCTTCAACTGCTGCCTTTTCAGTTGGTAGACTCGGCCCCCTTCCGTGAGTTTGTGCAATGTGCGGTTCCTCAGTGGCAGGTTCCCAAACGCCACTTTTTCTCACGGAAGGCTATTCCGGCTCTCTACCGGCATGTGGAAGGCAATGTCTTGGCCTCGCTGGACAGGGCGGTCAGCGATAAGGTGCATATTACCGCTGACTCATGGTCCAGCAGGCATGGACAGGGACGTTACCTTTCTTTCACGGCCCATTGGGTCACTCTTTTGGCAGCTGGGAAGGATGCAGGACAAGGTGCAGTAGTGTTGGAGGTTGTTCCACCACCACGCCTCCAAAATGCTACTACTGGTTGTGACACACCTCTCTCCTCCACCCCTCCTCTTCTTCTTCCTCCATGGCCTCTTCCTGTGGTTTGTCCTCTGAACCAGCGGTGCTCCGTAGCCGTTCAAGGGGCTACGCAAGTACGCAGGCAAAAAGATGCCATGCCGTGCTTGCGCTGGTGTGTTTGGGGGACAGAAGCCACACTGGGGCAGAGGTCCTGTCTGCTCTGCAGGGCCAGGCCGAGAGGTGGTTGACGCCACGCCAGCTTAAGCCAGGAATGGTGGTTTGCGACAATGGCACCAACCTCCTCTCCGCCCTCCGACAGGGACAACTGACCCATGTGCCCTGTGTGGCTCACGTCCTTAACCTGGTGGTGCAGCGGTTCTTGGGCAGGTACCCGGGCTTACAGGATGTCCTGAGGCAGGCCAGGAAAGTCTGTGTGCATTTCCGCAGATCTTATAATGCCAGTGCTCGCCTGGCTGAGCTGCAAAAGGAGTTGAACCTGCCCAAGAACCGCCTTATATGTGACATGCCCACCAGGTGGAACTCAACGTTGGCCATGCTGCAGCGGCTGCACACGCAGCAGAGGGCCATCAATGAGTACCTGTGCGACTACGGCACCAGGACAGGGTCAGGGGAGCTTGGTTTTTTTTCTCCACGCCAGTGGGGCATGATCAGGGATGCATGCACTGTCCTGGCACCATTTGAGGAGGCCACGAGGATGGTGAGCAGTGACAGTGCATGCATCAGTGACACTGTACCTCTTGTCCACCTGTTGGAGCACACACTGCGTGGAATAATGGACAGGGCACTTGAGGCAGAACAGAGGCAGGAAGAGGAGGACTTCCTTGCCTCTCAAGGCCCCCTTTACCCAGACAGTGTTCCTTCTGTCCCACCCATCGCACAGGAAGAGGAGGAGGAGGAGGAGGAGGAGGAGGATTGTGTCAGCATGGAGGTGGAGGCTGGTACTCAGCATCATCAGCAGCAGTCTTTTAGGGATGATTTACAGTCCCAAGAAACCAGTGGACTTGTACGTGGCTGGGAGGAGGTGGCTGCGGATCATGTCGTCCTTAGTGACCCAGAGGACTCCGGAGTGAATGCCTCAGCAAACCTACGCTGCATGGCCTCCCTAATCCTGCAAAGTCTGCGGAAGGATCCTCGTATTCTTCGGATCAAGGAGAGGGACCATTACTGGCTGGCCACTCTCCTTGATCCACGGTACAAGGGTAAGGTTGCGGACCTTATGTTACCGTCGCAGAGGGAGCAGAGGATGAGACAACTCCGGGAGGCCTTGCAGAAAGGTCTGTGCAACGCGTTCCCAGAGACTGGGAGGTTACAAACTCCTGGTCCTGGACAACGAGTTGCTGAGGCTTCGGCCAGTCAAAAGAAGGAGCGGTGGGGAAGGTGGCCGTCTGACCGATGCGTTCAGACAATTCTTTAGTCCGCAGCCCCAAAGTATGATCGGTTCCAGCAACCATCGCCAGCGTCTGATAAACATGGTGCAGGAATATCTAGGGGCAAGGTCAGACTTGGACACCTTCCCCACCGAAAATCCTCTGGCTTACTGGGTCTTGAGGATGGATCACTGGCCAGAGCTTGCACAGTATGCAATTGAGCTACTGGCCTGTCCTGCATCCAGCGTTCTTTCGGAACGCACATTCAGTGCTGCTGGAGGATTTGTCACGGATCACAGGGTGCGCCTGTCCACCGACTCGGTTGATCGACTGACTTTCATCAAGATGAACCAGTCTTGGATCACCACCAGCTACCACACACCTGATGCTGATATAACAGACTAATTGATTTTAACATGTCACATCCCTTCAAGACTGATGCTGATGCTGAGTGCCTGTGCTGTTATGTTGACTGGCTATCCTCCTCCTCCGAGTCCTCAATGATACGATTGATGATGATAGCTTGGAAGATCATTTTTGTTTATGGGTGCCGCCACCAGTGGCTAAGGCCCAATTTTTCAGCCCCTGTTTTACAGGGGCGTGTAATTACAATTTTTTTAGCAATAATTTGCCATAGGGCTCATTGCTGTGCTCCAAGTACAGTATCTGTGAGGGGTTGTAGTGTTGTGCCACCAGTGCCTAAGGCCCAATTTTTCAGCCCCTGTTCAACAGGGGCATGTAATTACAATTCTTAATCTAATAATTCACAGCAGGGCCCATTGCTGCACCCACCAAGAGTAACTCTGAGGGCTTACAGTGTTGTGGCAACGCCACCACCACCACCACCACGAAAGGCCCAATTTTTCAGCCCCTGTTCAAAAGGGGCATGTAATTACAATTCTTGATCTAATAATTCACAGCAGGGCCCATTCCTGCACCCACCAAGAGTAACTCTGAGGGCTTACAGTGTTGTGGCAACACCACCACCACCACCACCACCACAAAAGGCCCAATTTTTCAGCCCCTGTTCAACAGGGGCATGCAATTACAATTCTTGATCTAATAATTCACAGCAGGGCCCATTCCTGCACCCACCAAGAGTAACTCTGAGGGCTTACAGTGTTGTGGCAACACCACCACCACCACCACCACCACCACGAAAGGCCCAATTTTTCAGCCCCTGTTCAACAGGAGCATGCAATTACAATTCTTGATCTAATAATTCACAGCAGGGCCCATTCCTGCACCCACCAAGAGTAACTCTGAGGGCTTACAGTGTTGTGGCAACACCACCACCACCACCACCACCACCACGAAAGGCCCAATTTTTCAGCCCCTGTTCAACAGGGGCATGCAATTACAATTCTTGATCTAATAATTCACAGCAGGGCCCATTCCTGCACCCACCAAGAGTAACTCTGAGGGCTTACAGTGTTGTGGCAACACCACCACCACCACCACCACGAAAGGCCCAATTTTTCAGCCCCTGTTCAACAGGGGCATGCAATTACAATTCTTGATCTAATAATTCACAGCAGGGCCCATTGCTGCACCCACCAAGAGTAACTGTCAGGGCTTACAGTGTTGTGGCACCAGCACCACCATCAAAGGCCCAATTTTTACTACCACTGTTCAACAATTATATGTAATTAAAATTCCTAATATAATAGTGGACAGCAGGGCGTTCCAGCACCAACCAAGAGTAACTGTGAGTGCTTACAGTGTTGTGCCAACACCAACAACTAAGGGGCCTATTTCTGCAGAGTATATACGGCAGGTCCCTACTTTCAAACATCCAACTTACAAACGACTCCTACTTGCAAACGCAAGAAGACAACAGGAAGTGAGAGGAAATCTACCCCTTGGAAGGAAAATTCTCTCCTGTAAGAATTAATATGGGAGAAAGGTGTCTCCTCTGTACTGATGCTTTATCAGCAATCCTTGTTTCAAGAAAAACACCACATTTCAAAAACAGTTGTCATTGGGACGGAAAGTGAGGTGAAATGTTCTGAACAGGGGCACAGACAGCAAAACAAATGTTACAGGGGTGATAACCCTTACCTATGTTTTCCAAAAAGTTTAAAAATAGATTTTTGGGCTGGAGCTACACTTAAACAATGTACCTGTTCAAAATTACAAACAGATTCTACATAAGAACAAACCTACAGTCCCTGTCTTGTATGCACCGCCTGTATACGGCTGTTCAGAGTATATAGGGCCTTTTTTATTTTATGTGCGGGGTTCCCCTTAATATCCATACAAGACCCAAAGGGGCTGGTAATGGGCTGGGGTGGGGGGGGGGTCATGGGGTAGCTATGCCATTTTTCTTAAAGATTTTCATCCATATTACCGGGACCAGACATTACATTAAAGCCGCAAGCAGTTTTAAATGGCTTTTTTTTCCTTTAGAAGTGTCATTTTGTGCAGGGACAGTTCTAAACACGGGAAACACGTGGCACTTCACAGGCATACTTTAGACACCCCCCAGGTACGATATTTAAAGGAATATTTGACTTTTTTTTTTTCACTTTATGCATCATTAAAATGACTGCTCCCGAAAAACGACCGTTTTTAAAACTTCTTTTTGCATTGATACATGTCCCCTGGTGCAGAACCCGGGTTCCCAAACCCTTTTTAGGACAATAACATGCATAATAGTTGTTATAATTAGCACTTTAGAATTCGAACGTTCGCATCCATTGTATTTAATAGGGTTCTAATGTTCGTACGAACTTTCGGTCCGTTCGCGGGTTCTGGTGCGAACCGAACCCGGGGGTGTTCGGCTCATCACTATTAGTGGCAGCAAACAGAGCTCCTATATTTTCTTCTCAGCAGCACCCATAGGACTTCTAGTGTGTTAGTGGCATCACACAGAGCTCCTATATTTTCTTCTCAGCAGCACCCATAGGACTTCTAGTGTGTTAGTGGCACCACACAGAGCTCCTATATTTTCATCTCAGAAGCACCAATAGGACTTCTAGTGTGTTAGTGGCATCACACAGAGCTCCTATATTTTCTTCTCAGCAGCACCCATAGGACTTCTAGTGTGTTAGTGGCATCAAACAGAGCTCCTATATGTTCATCTCAGAAGCACCAATAGGACTTCTAGTGTGTTAGTGGCATCACACAGAGCTCCTATATTTTCTTCTCAGCAGCACCCATAGGACTTCTAGTGTGTTAGTGGCATCACACAGAGCTCCTATATTTTCTTCTCAGCAGCACCCATAGGACTTCTAGTGTGTTAGTGGCAGCAAACAGAGCTCCTATATTTTCTTGTCAGCAGCACACATAGTACCTATAGTGTGTTAGTGTCAGCACCCATAGGACCTACAGTGTGTTGTGAGCACACGTAGGAGCTCTATTTTTTATACTATATACACTACCGACTACAATGGCTGGAAGACCGCCAAGGAGAGGCAGAGCGTGCCGAGGCAAGAACACAGGGCAGGCAGGCTCTGTTTCTAGAGACAACAGTGCTGGCCGTGGACGTGGTCGTGCATCGTCATCAGCACGTGGCCATGGGACACGCTTGTCTTTGTTTTCGGCAGCTGGACATGTGGAGCCGCATCATGCCGAAGGCTTGGTAGAATGGATGACCAAGCCCTCCTCATCCTCCTCATCCTCTCTCACCCAGGCTCAGGGTACTGGCAGAGCAGCTGCCAACGCGTACTCAATGGCATCATCAGCCACCCCTTCCCTAGACCCACCATGTCCTCCTGAGGAGTCCCCCGAACTGTTTGAGCACAGTGTTGGGTACATGCTCCAGGAGGATGCCCAACGATTCGAAGGCTCGGATGATGATACCCAGCTTGAGGAAGTCAGTAGTGTGTGCGCAGAGAGAGGGGATGCTGAAGGACAGCAATCTGGCAGTACTGTTCCACCAGCTGCAGCTTACTGCCAGGTTTGCTCTAGTGGTGAAGAGGGAGGGGATGATGAGGTCACTGACTCCACGTGGGTGCCTGAAGGGAGAGAGGAGGAGGAGGAGGAGGAGGATGCGGCATCACATGTCCAACGAGGCAGGATGCCCCCTGGAGGCCAGCTAGAGGCCAGCACAGCAACTGTACCACACCGCAGAGCTCCGCCTGTGCAGGGCGCTGCCTCTGCACGTTATCACAAAAGTTCTTTGGTGTGGGCCTTTTTTGAGACGAGTGCATCAGATCGCACCACTGCTATTTGCAATATTTGTCTCAAGCGTATCTCGCGTGGCCAAAACATCAGCCGCTTGGGCACCACAAGCATGAGCAGACATATGTCGACCTGCCATGCAGCTCGTTGGCAAGCACACATAAAAGACCCACACCAAAGAACAAAGCGGACCTCTCCTTGCTCCTCATCAGCTGGGATCTCCATCCCCACTATATCTTCAGTCCTCTCTGAAAGCTGCTCTGAGAGGACTGAAGGTGTAGAATTAGGTGTGTCACAACCAAGTACTTGCAGTACACCGACGTCCGATTGTAGCAGGCAAATTTCCCTGCCCCAGCTGCTGGACCGTCGAAAGAAGTATACTCCCAGCCATCCACATGCCCAGCGGTTGAATGCTAGCTTGGCTAAATTGCTAGCACTTCAACTGCTGCCTTTTCAGTTGGTAGACTCGGCCCCCTTCCGTGAGTTTGTTCAATGTGCGGTTCCTCAGTGGCAGGTTCCCAAACGCCACTTTTTCTCACGGAAGGCGATTCCGTCTCTCTACCGGCATGTGGAAGGCAATGTCCATGCCTCGCTGGACAGGGCGGTCAGCGGTAAGGTGCATATTACCGCTGACTCATGGTCCAGCAGGCATGGACAGGGACGTTATCTTTCTTTCACGGCCCATTGGGTCACTCTATTGGCAGCTGGGAGGGATGCAGGACAAGGTGCAGTAGTGTTGGAGGTTGTTCCGCCTTCACGCCTCCAAAATGCTACTACTGGTTGTGACACACCTCTCTCCTCCACCCCCTCCTCTTCTTCTTCCTCCATGTCCTCTTCGAGTGCTCTGTCCTCGGAACCAGCGGTGCTCCGTAGGCGTACAAGGGGCTACGCGAGTACGCAGGCAAAAAGATGCCATGCCGTGCTTGCGCTGGTGTGTTTGGGGGACAGGAGCCACACTGGGCCAGAGGTTCTGGCAGCTCTGCAGGGGCAGGCCGAGAGGTGGTTGACGCCACGCCAGCTTAAGCCAGGAATGGTCGTTTCTGACAATGGCACCAACCTCCTCTCCGCCCTGCTACAGGGGCAGCTCACCCATGTGCCCTGTATGGCTCACGTCCTCAACCTGGTGGTGCAGCGGTTCTTGGGCAGGTTCCCAGGCTTACAGGATGTCCTGAGGCAGGCCAGGAAAGTCTGTGTGCATTTCCGCCGATCTTATAATGCCAGTGCTCGGCTGACTGAGCTGCAAAAGGAGCTGAACCTGCCCAAGAACCGCCTAATATGTGACATGCCCACCAGGTGGAACTCAACGTTGGCCATGCTGCAGCGGCTGCACACGCAGCAGAGGGCCATCAATGAGTACCTTTGCGACTACGGCACCAGGACAGGGTCAGGGGAGCTTGGCTTTTTTTCCCCACGCCAGTGGAGCATGATCAGGGATGCATGCACTGTCCTCTCACCATTTGAGGAGGCCACGAGGATGGTGAGCAGTGACAGTGCATGCATCAGTGACACTGTACCTCTTGTCCACCTGTTGGAGCATACGCTGCATGGGATAATGGACAGGGCACTTGAGGCAGAACAGAGGCAGGAAGAGGAGGACTTCCTTGCCTCTCAAGGCCCCCTTTATCCAGACAGTGTTCCTTCTGTCCCACCCATCACACAGGAAGAGGATGAGGATGAGGAGGAGGAGGAGGAGGAGGATTGTGTGAGCATGGAGGTGGAGCCTGGCACTCAGCATCAGCAGCAGCAGTCTTTTAGGGATGATGTACAGTCCCAACAAACCAGTGGACTTGTACGTGGCTGGGAGGAGGTGGCTGTCGATCATGTCATCCTCAGTGACCAAAAGACTCCGGACCGAATGCCTCAGCTAACCTACGCTGCATGGCCTCCCTGATCCTGCAAAGCCTGCGGAAGGATCCTTGTGTTCTTCGGATCAAGGAGAGGGACCATTACTGGCTGGCCACTCTCCTTGATCCACGGTACAAGGGTAAGGTTGCGGACCTTATCTTGCCGTCGCAGAGGGAGCAGAGGATGAGACATCTCAGGGAGGCCTTGCAGAAAGGTCTGTGCAACGCGTTCCCAGAAACTGGGAGGTTACAAACTCCTGGTCCCGGACGACGAGTTGCTGAGGCTTCGGTCAGTAGCAGAAGGAGCGGTGGGGAAGGTGGACGTCTGACCGATGCGTTCAGACAATTTTTTAGTCCGCAGCCCCAAGGTATGATCGGTTCCAGCAACCATCGCCAGCGTCTGATATACATGGTGCAGGAATACCTAGGGGCAAGGTCAGACTTGGACACCTTTCCCACCGAAAATCCTCTGGCTTACTGGGTCCTGAGGATGGATCACTGGCCAGAGCTTGCACAGTATGCAATTGAGCTACTGGCCTGTCCTGCATCCAGCGTTCTTTCCGAACGCACATTCAGTGCTGCTGGAGGATTTGTCACCGATCATAGGGTGCGCCTGTCCACCGACTCGGTTGATCGACTGACCTTCATAAAAATGAATCAGTCTTGGATCACCACCAGCTACCAGACACCTGAAGCGGATATAACGGAATAATTTATAATGTCACATCCCTTCAAGACTGCCTATGCTGATGCTGAGTGACTGTCCTGTTATGTTCACTGACTATCCTCTTCCTCCTCCTCAATGATCCATGCCACCACACCAGTGCCTAAGGCACAATTTTTCAGCCCCTGTATAACAGGGGCGTGTAATTACAATTTTTTAAAAAGATGCTTCACAACAGGTGTGACTGCTGTGCTCCAAGTACAGTATCTGTGAGGGGTTGCAGTGTTGTGGCACCAGCACCAGTGCCTAAGGCACAATTTTTCAGCCCCTGTTGGGGCGTGTAATTACAATTTTTAGGCAATGCTTTGCAACAGGTCTCATTGCTGTGCTCAGAGTACAGTATCTGTGAGGGGTTGCAGTGTTGTGGCACCAGCACCAGTGCCTAAGGCACAATTTTTCAGCCCCTGTATAACAGGGGCGTGTAATTACAATTTTTTAAAAAGATGCTTCGCAACAGGTGTGACTGCTGTGCTCCAAGTACAGTATCTGTGAGGGGTTGCAGTGTTGTGGCACCAGCACCAATGCCTAAGGCACAATTTTTCAGCCCCTGTTTAACAGGGGCGTGTAATTACAAATCTTGATCTAATAGTTCACAGCAGGGCCCATTCCTGCGCCCACCAAGAGTAACTATGAGGGCCTACAGTCTTGTGGCAACACCGTCCACCACCACCACCACCACCACCACCAAAGGCCCAATTTTTCTGCCCTGTTCAACAGGTGCATGCAATTACAAATCTTGATCTAATAACTCACAACAGGGCCCATTCCTGCACCCACCAAGAGTAACTGTGAGGGCTTACAGTCTTGTGGCAACACCGTCCACCACCACCACCACCACCAAAGGCCCAATTTTTCTGCCCTGTTCAACAGGTGCATGCAATTACAAATCTTGATCTAATAACTCACAGCAGGGGCCATTCCTGCACCCACCAAGAGTAACTGTGAGGGCTTACAGTCTTGTGGCAACACCGTCCACCACCACCACCACCACCACCAAAGGCCCAATTTTTCTGCCCGGTTCAACAGGTGCATGCAAGTACAAATCTTGATCTATTAACTCACAGCAGGGCCCATTCCTGTGCCCACCAGTCTTGTGGCTACACCAACATCTAATAGGGCAAATTTCTGCAGAGTATATACGGCAGGCCCCTACTTTCAAACATCCAACTTACAAACGACTTCTACTTGCAAACGGCAAGAGAAAACAGGAAGTGAGAGGAAATCTACCCCTAGGAAGGGAAATTCTATCCTGTTAGATTTAATTTGGGAAAAAGGTATCTCCTCTCTACTGATGCTTTATCACCAATCCTTGTTTCAATTAAAACCCCACTTTTCCAAAAACATTTGTCATTGGGACGGAAAGTGAGGTGACATGTTCTGAACAAATGTGCAAAGACAGCAAATGTTACAGGGGTGATAACCCCTCCCTATGTTCTCCAAAAAGCTTAAAAATAGATTTTTTTTGGATGGAGCTACACTTCATAATGTACCTGTTCAGATTCTACTTAAGAACAAACCTACAGTCCGTGTCTTGTTTGCACCACCTATATACTGCTGTTCAGAGTATATAGGGTTGTAGGTATAGGGTTTTATTTTGGGTGCGGGGTCCCCCTTAATATCCATACAAGACCCAAAGGGGCTGGGGTGGGGGGGGGGGGTGATGGGGTAGCCATGCCATTTTTCTCAAGGATTTTCAGCCATATGGCGGCCAGGACAAGACATGACATTAAAGCCGCAAGTGATTTTAAATGGCTTCTTTTTTTCCTTTACAAATGTCATTTTGTGCAAGGACAGTTCTAAACACGGGAAACACATGCCACTTCACAGGCATACTTTAGACACCCCCCAGGTACCATATTTAAAGGAAAATTTCACTTTTTTTTTTTCACTTTATGCATCATTAAAATGACTGCTCCCGAAAAAACGTTAGTTTTTAAAATTTCTTTTTGCATTGATATATGTCCCCTGGGGCAGGACCCGGGTCCCCAAACCTGTTTTATGACATTAACATGCATATTGGCCGTTGTAATTAGCAATTTTGATTTCGAACGTTCGCGTCCATTATAACGAATAGGGTTCGAAAATTCACGCGAACTTTCGGTCCGTTCGAAGGTTCTGGTGCGAACCGAACCCGGGGGTGTTCGGCTCATCCCTAATAGCTATGTATGCTTTATACCTGCATGGTGTACTACGTCCTCTTGTTGGAGTAATGTCGTAAAGGTTTATGTACTAAAGCTTCAGAGATTGTTCATTTTGCAAAGTCAATGTTCACTTGGCTTACTGAATAAGGTAAACTTTAAGCTATGTTCACATTGGATACCCAATAATTTGCAAGTAAAAATAAAAAGTACTTCGCATATTCACTTTGCAAAGTGAAAACTCAACCCTTAAGCCTCGTACACACGGTCAGACTTCAAACAAACTTTTCCGTGGATTTTTGACCGAAGGGAGTTGCTCAGGCACACCCATAGCATACACATGACAGGACTTTTCTGCAAACTTTCCCAAAACTTTCCCAACATCACGTGGTTTTTCTGCTCTTTTCTGCTCTTTACCGCCACCCTTTGGTCAACTTCTGCTATTGTTGGTTGATTTTACCATTGGTTCTGGGCATGCGTATTTGTACTTCGGACAAAAGTCCGATGGATTTCTGTACACAGAGTCAGACTTTGCACCATCAGACTTTTGTTGCCGAAAAGTTTGTCCGTTTACAGAGCAAACTTTTGTCCGATGAAAACGGAAAAATTTTGTCCGATGGAACGTACACACGGTCGGATTTTTTTTAAAACTTGCTCATTTTGAAGTTTGTTGGCAAAAAGTCAGACCGTGTGTACGGGCCTTTACACAGTGTTGCTATATACATTGGGGCAAAAAAGTATTTAGTTAGCCACTAAAGTCAGCTTGTGCAAGTTCTCCCACTTAAAAAGATGAGAGAGGCCTGTAATTGTAATCATAGGCATACCTCAACTATGAGAGACAAAATGTGGAAACCAATCCAGACAATCACATTGTCTGATTTGGAAATTATTTTTTTGCAAATTATGGTGGAAAATAAGTATTTGGTCACCTACAAACAAGCAAGATTTCTGGCTCTCACAGACCTGTATCTTCTTCTTTAAGAGGCTCCTCTGTCCTCCACTCATTACCTGTATTAATGGCACCTGTTTGAACTTGTTATCAGTATAAAAGACACCTGTCCACAACCTTAAACAGTCACACTCCAAACTCCACTATGGTAAAGACCAAAGAGCTGTCAAAGGACACCAGAAACAAAATTGTACACCTGCAGAAGGCTGGGAAGACTGAATCTGCAATAGGCAAGCAGTTTGGTGCGAAGAAATCAACTGTGGCAGCAATAATTAGAAAATGGAAGACATACAAGACCACTGATAATCTCCCTCGATCGGAGGCTCCACGCAAGATCTCATCCCATGGGGTCAAAATGATCACAAGAACGGTGAGCAAAAATCCCAGAACCACACGGGGGACCTAGTGAATGACCTGCAGAGAGCTGGGACCAACGTAACAAAGGCTACCATCAGTAACACACTACGCCGCCAGGGACTCAGATCCTGCAGTGCCAGACGTGTCCCCCTGCTTAAGCCAGTACATGTCCGGGCCCGTCTGAGGTTTGCTAAGAGAGCATTTGGATGATCCAGAAGAGGAATGGAAGAATGTCATATGGTCAGATGAAACAAAAGTAGAACTGTTTGGTAGAAACACAACTCGTCGTGTTTGGAGGAGAGAGAATGCTGAGTTGCAACCAAAGAACACCATACCTACTGTGAAGCATGGGGGTAGCAACATCATGCTTTGGGGCTGTTTCTCTGCAAAGGGAACAGGACGACAGATCCGTGTACATGAAATAATGAATGGGGCCATGTATCGTGAGATTTTGAGTGTAAACCTCCTCCCATCAGCAAGTGCATTAAAGATGAAACATGGCTGGGTCTTTCAGCATGACAATGATCCCAAACACACCGCCCGGGCAACAAAGGAGTGGCTTCGTTAGAAGCATTTCAAGGTCCTGGAGTGGCCTAGCCAGTCTCCAGATCTCAACCCCATAGAAAACCTTTGGAGGGAGTTGAAAGTCCGTGTTGCCCAGCGACAGCCCCAAAACATCACTGCTCTAGAGGAGATCTGCATGGAAGAATGGGCCAACATACCAGCAACAGTGTGTGACAACCTTGTGAAGACTTACAGAAAACGTTTGACCTCTGTCATTGCCAACAAAGGATATATAACAAAGTATTGAGATGAACTTTTGATATTGACCAAATATTTATTTTCCACCATAATTTACAAAAAAAATTCTTTCCAAATCAGACAATGATGTGATTGTCTGGATTTGTTTCCACATTTTGTCTCTCATAGTTGAGGTATACCTATGATGACAATTACAGGCCTCTCTCATCTTTTTAAGTGGGAGAACTTGCACAATTGGTGGCTGACTAAATACTTTTTTGCCCCACTGTATGAATAGTCAGTATGCAGTACCTAACTTCACCAGAAATGGTGTGGGAGTTAATATTGTTCTTGCCCCTGGATAGATTATATAAAAGATCCATATTTTGTTATTATCATATTATCCTTTAAATGGTCTTTATACTATCACAGCCGATGCACACATGTCCATATATTTTAAATAAGACACTTAGAAATGGGGGTTTGATCATGGAGTATACGCTATAGGTGAGGTGGAAACTTCATATTATTCTCTTTTGTAATTGATATGTCAAGGCCTTGCCTTAATAGGAATTTTAAGTAAAAGAAACATCCTTTACTTTGGTGTTTTGGATAGGATCACAATATTGAAGGTGTCTGAGCAGAAAGTTGTGGCTACCAACCTTCCTCTTTCTGTCGTGCTCATGCACGGACTCCTGCAATATGTTTTTTAGTATGAAGTCAATTTTTTACAGCTTCATAGAACCTTGCTTTAAGTTACAATGTCTAATGGGATACAGCTGCAGCAGGGTGCGCTTACGATTTTTATGTTTAAATGATATGGTTTTACTGATTATGTGCCATAGATTGATTTAAGAAATGTAATCTAGCCTTAGGAGCCCTTTCACAAAAGAATTTCTTTATGTAATAGATTTCATATTGGATTTTCAACCTCAAATGCTTCACTTGTGGTCTCTACTTTATCACTCCAGTCTCCATTGTAAATTTTTTGGTTGTGGCTTCTCAGTGAGCAATAATAAATAATCCTGTTTGGCATTTGTGCTTTATATTAAAGAGAGAATGAGCTAGGTGTTTTATTTTGCTAGCACCTAATGTTCATAAATCATTGATGTCACTGATAAGAGTCTTCTACTCTATCTGAGGCACTGGGGTATAAAGTATGTCATAGGCCAGCTCAGCAAGTTCTAGAGTTCATAGAGATCTAACATCCCCAAAAGGGACCTGCATTTCAACATGTCAACCACGACATCATTTGTTACTTTTTTTTAGTTGTTGTTGTTGAATGTATGTTTTTTACTATAACATTCAACAGATGCCGACTTCCAGTTTTACACATTAGCATGGTAAAAATCCAATTTTTTCTATGGTTGATTTTAAGTAATGTTTTGACATTTTATAGCAGTTCGGATATTGTACTGTTTGCAAGCCTTCAGAGGCAGACAGTCCCATTATTGAACATCCCTGGCTATATTTTAGCTTTTACAACTGGCAATCAATCATTTTTTGTATTAGTTCCATGATATTTAGAATCTTGCTACGTACAGATTAGCAGAGCTACTATGCATGAGTTCCTCGCGTTTCTTTTTGATGCTTTTCTTTTTTTTTTGTGTTTTTATTTCCTTTTAAAAAATTTGGGGTGAATGAGTAGGGGTACTACCTCATACTCATTCTGTGGGTCCCTTACTTAAGGGGGCTTCCAGATTCAGATAAACCACCCCCTGCACCCCCACAACGACTGTGCCTAAGCCTTTGTGCTCATCAATACGGGGACAAGGTGCTTTGAAGGGGGGTAGTCCTGGCAAAGTGCCCATCCCCATGTTGAGGGCATGTGGTTTGGTTTGGTTTGGGGGCACTTCCTTGTCTCCTCTCCCCCCCCTTCTTGACCTACCTGGTCTCATGCTCAGATAAGGACCTGGTAAGGATTTTGGCGGGGCACGCATCTTGTTTTATTTATTTTTTCTTGGTGCTGATAAGTGGCCAGCGTTCATCATGATTGATGATAGGTTTACATCGGGGGAAGAGGACTTTTTTTTGTGTTTTTATCATTTTTTGGGGGTGAACAAGTAGGGGTACTACCTCATACTCATTCTGTGGTCCCCTTGTTAAAGGGGACTTCCATATTCAGATAAACTACCCCCTGCACCCCCACAACCACTGGGCCAAGGTTTTGGGGAAGAAGCACCTTATTATGCTCATCAACATGGAGACAAGGTCCCCCTGGCAAAGTGCCCACCCCCATGTTAAGGGCATGTGGCCTAATATGGTTTGCTTGTCTCCCCCCTTTCTTGGCCTGCCTGGCCTCAAGCTCAAATAAGGACCTAGTATGGATTTTCAGAGGGGCACGCATTTTGTTTTTTTTGCATGGGATCCCCCCAAAATCATTTTTTTTATGTCCGCTCCTTTGCATACATTCTGCTGTTATGGAATGCCCGCTGACAGCAGGGATGGCTCATTGTTGTTAGAAACGCCAGCAGGTGCCATCTTTTTAACAATCAATGACTCATCCCTGCTGCTCACAGCAGAGATCAGTCACTGGTTGTTAGGATGCCTAAGGGTGCCGGTTCCTAACCACCAGCACAAATCACACCAAAAAAGCCATGTAGATGTGATTTTGATGCCTGTCTATTGGAATCTATAGACCATATAATTGCACAGCGATAGCCATTGCATCACAGTTGTGCTACATTTATGTGAATGGACAACATTTGATGAATCATGCGATTCAGTGTGACCTAAGTCGCATCTGAAGTTGTATCAGTATAAGCCCACTTCTAGCAATTAAAGTGGAGTTCCAGTCATTTTTGTGTTTATTAAAAGTCAGGAGCTACAAAAACCGTAGCTGCTGACTTTTATTAAACACACATTCACCTGTCCCAGGATCCAGCGATGTGGCCGCCCGAACAATCGATTCCATCCCTTTTCTCTCCCAGGCACCGGCACAACAACTGTGGGCACCTAGCTTGTGGCTTCACAGCCGGGTGCGCACTGCTGTGCCTCTCCCGGGCAATCTTCTGGGACCTGTGACGTATCCCAGCAGATTGCAAGGACAGAGGGGGAGAGGAGAACTTCTGCTCGGATCTCCTAGGTAGTCCGAGCAGAAGTGGGAGCGGGTACCTGTCAAAACTAGGTACACGCTCCCCCCAAAGAAAATTACACACCAAATGTGGCACAGGAGGGGGGGGGGAGTGCTTAAAGCAGAACTTCCCCTTCAGTGAGGGGTGGCATGAAAACTGCATTCTGCATGAATTGTTAATTTTGTCTTTTAACTATCAAGGGATTTAGGAGGGAAAAAGAAGTCCCTTGAAATCTGTGGCAGAAAGGGTTAACTATTCATGTAATAGGTAGGTGCCTCTGCCACTGCCCTTTGCTGCTGGCTGTCTGTCTGCTTCTAGTTTTTGTTTTCTTAGGTGCAATTATCAAATATGCTCAACTAAAATTTAAGTGAAGTAGTTGATATTGGCACCAATACTCATCTTCTTTTGCTTGATTCTATTCAGTGAGCTACTAATGCTATTGGGTTTGCACTGTAATTATGCTAACAATAGGAAGTCCACTTATTTTAATTAAAAGAAGTGTTGTCCACAGCAAAAATTCGGAGCTCACTTATATTTCTATAAGCCTGAGCTGTGCTACTTTCTCTTTTGTAAGACTCAGCATGTATCCCAAAGGGGGTTATGTTTGACAATCCTAGTATTGTTTTTATCTGATAAAACTCTTTCATAGGTAAAATCTTAAAAACTTGCCAAAATTAACTACTTTGGATAATGCTTCTCAAAATTACTTTTTGCTGTCTGAGTGCCATGGATGTACACTATATAAAAGATTTTCTATAATTTTTTTTTTAAATACCAGTTTGTGTACGGGGAGGGGGGTGCCCATATAGCTCTCAGATTACACAGAGCTCTGTGCTTTAGCTGTGCAGTGTGTGTATCTGATGTCAGATCACCACCCCTTGCCTTCTGCTGCTGAGAAATAACCTTTGATCTGTGTACTTTGAATGGATATGAAGAAGAGATGGCTGCAGATAAACAGGTACAACTTATGTGGAAGGATTTGTTCCATTTCATTGTATCATTAGAGACTAGTCACTTCACTGGGTAGGCTTCATGTACACTGCTGCTATTGAACTCTCCTCTATGTTATCTTATCAATACACGTACACAGGGTCATTTATAGTAATTTCTAGGGCCTAGGCAGTTGAGTTTAGAAGCTTTTTTTTTTTTTAAAGCAAAAAAATGCGTTCAGGATGGATGTTCAGAGGCATTTGAAATGCCAAATACCTGTAACAGCTTGTAAAGGCATGTACAGGAATTTTTAATTCTTGACTTTGAATTTTTAATTCTTGACTTTGAAAAAAAACAAAACGCTTCTAAACACAAACACGGCTAAATGTGGCATGTAAACACGGCAAACGGACGTTTTTAAACGTCGGTTACTATCTGTCAACTTAAATCGTTCAGGAGAGGTTGTAAAACGTCCCGTGTACATTAAAGCGGGATTCCACCCGCGATTTTTTTTTTTTTTAAGTCAGCAGCTACTAACAGTGTAGCTGCTGACTTTTAATAAGGACACTTACCTGTCCTACTCGCCCGCGATTTCGGGCCCCCGACGGCGATCGATCGGTCCTGGCAGGTCCCGGCTCCTCCATCCTGACTAAGGGAAACAGGCAGTGAAGCCTTACGGCTTCACTGCCTGTTTCCTACTGCGCATGCGCCACTCGCACGGCGCTTTGTAAATGGGCGGCTTGCCTCCTGGGATACACACAGTTCCCAGAAGGCAGCGCGCCCCATTCACAAGAAGAAGAAGCGGAAGGACATCCACCGAGGCAAAGGAACAGGCAGATTAGGGGACTTCCGCATAGCAACGGGCATTTCGGGTGAGTATAAATTATTATTTTTTTTCTATAAATTTTTTTCTTTTTTTTTTAGGAATTTTAGAGTTAAAACTTTTTCTGGGTGGACCTCCGCTTTAAGCCTACGGGTTTACAACCACTTTAAGCAATTTTTACATTTTCCAAAAGATAACAAAGTAATACATACATTGGGGGTTATTTACGAAAGGCAAATCCACTTTGCACTACAAGTGCAAACTACAAGTGCAAAGTGCACTTGAAATTGCACTGAAAGTGCACTTGGAGGTGCAGTCGCTGTAGATCCGAGGGGTAGATCTGAAATGAGGGGAAGCTCTGCTGATTTTATCATCCAATCATGTGCAAGCTAAAATGCTGTTTTTTATTTTCCTTGCATGTCCCCCTCAGATCTGCAGCGACTGCACTTCCAAGTGCACTTTCAGTGCAATTTCAAGTGCACTTTGCACTTGTAGTTTGCACTTGTAGTGCAAAGTGGATTTGCCTTTTATAAATAACCCCCATTGTGTTTAGGGACAAACTAGGCTTCATTTTCTTTATATGGTCTTGCAAAACTTTTATTATTTTTATGTAATCTATATACATGTATTCATACATATAAATGTTTATTTTGACCAGTGTCCGTTTTAAAATAAGCAGTGCTACTGTAAATAAAAAGTATACATTTTATTCTGTAATTTGTCCCATTTTAAGAGACACTAAAATAACACAATAAAATAAGCAAGGAAAATATATTTGCAAATAAAAAGGGCACTTTTTCATTCAATCTTGCATTTTTTATGTGATGCTGAAAAAAAACAAAATGAATGGAAAAAAGTTTTAATACTAATGGTAAAAATATAGAAATAATAGTCAGAAATATAATAGCTAAGAGGAAATTTGGGGCTGATTAGGGTTAACTATAGGTTAATAACGAGTTGAAAAGGATTACATTTATTTTTAAAAAATATGTTTTTTACTTTTAACGTTTCTTTAACTGATGTCATATGCAGATCGAAGGTCATGCCTTTGATCTATATTTGATCTATATTTGAATGAAATGGTATATACAATGGAAAAATATTTTGCTACAATGTATTTATTGAAAGACACTTGCAGACTATCTGAAAGTGCCATTTTACACAGAAAAAGCTCCACTTTGAAAGCCGCTCCTGCTATGTAAAACATAGCAATTTACAGATGTCATTTTGACAGCAGGTAATTGCCAGTAACAGTAGCAGGGAGAGCGGCAAAAGTGGGAGAGGAGTTGGAGTGAGGCTTTGAACTTTTATTTCACGTGTTAAAGGAAATAACGTGGTTATATGTGCATGTTTGAAGACCAACCAGTGATACACACTTAACTTGCATTTCTAACACTCTTTTGTTTTCATTTAATATCAAGCTTTTATTACTGCATAAACAGTACATAAAATTGTAGTAGTGCATAAATAATACATAAAGACAGTTGATGAAGTAGAACCACAAAGCCTGCTTGGCGTAGACTTCAAAGCGATTTTCTGTAATGACTATTTCTACACACACACCAATGTTTTTATAGTGTGGAATCCGTACCTTGAATGTATTAAGGAGATAAAAGCGAGAAAGCCAGAGCCAAGATTTTCCTAACCGGATTACCAAAGAGTTTATCTTTGATAGTCAAATATTCTGGTTGTTATTGCAAAAAGACAAAATATATGACACAGCACACTCGAACAAAAGTGTGTTTCTGCGTACTGGCCGTCAATCAAGTTTTAGGTTTGGATTGTAACCACAGCTTCTAGAATAGTCAGCCTTGTGTAATTTGATTTAAACAAATTTACAGTGGAGCTGTCCTGGAAGTCCTGCACAATGCACTACTAAGTTACTTACTGTATGAAACGAACAGCAGTTACTTATATTTTTGCTTGCATGAAAATTAAAGTTTTCTTGAAATAAGTGGCAGTAGCAATAATACATGGACTTAAAAAAAATACTCCATCAGTTACAGTGGCGGATCCGGGGGGGGGGGGGGCAACAGGGCAATTGCCCCCCCCCCAGACCATCTGTCACACTCACTTGCTTGCTCTGTTTTTTTTTTTTTTTGCGCCTGATCTCCCGAAATTTTGGGACCCGGTACCGGCCGACCGTAGGACCCCTGGACCCCAAACTTGGCACACATGTAGCCCAATGTCTCTTCTACAAGTGTGCAAAGTTTGGTGTCTGGGGGACCTACGGCCGGGGAGCACTGATTTTTTAAATCCGGGCACCCCTTCCATAGACTCCAATGTTAAACGGTAATTTCTCCGGTGATTTTTCGGACCCGGTACCGGCCGTTTGTAGGTCCCCTGGACCCCAAACTTGGCACACATGTAGCCCTATGTCTTCTCTATAAGTGTGCAAAGTTTAGTGTCTGGGGGACCTACGGCCGTGGAGCACTGGTTTTTTAAACCCGGGCACCCCTTCTATAGACTCCAATGTTAAACGGTCATTTCTCCAGTGATTTTGCGGACCCGGTACCGGCCGGTCGTAGGTCCTCTGGACCCCAAACTTGGCACACATGTAGCCCAGTGTCTCCTCTATAAGTTTGAAAAGTTTGGTGTCTGGGAGAACCGATTTTTCAAAGCCGGGCACTCCTTCCATAGACTTCCATGTTAAACATCAGTCTAGTCATGGGCACAGTGAGGCAAAGTGAGGCAAGTATAAGCCTAGGACACCCTAGGCTTATACTTGAGTCAATAAGTTTTCCCAGTTTTTTGGGGTAAAATTAGGTGCCTCAGCTTATATTCGGGTCGGCTTATACTCGAGTATATACAGTACTTGTTCTGCGGCTGCCTCTCTGAGTCTCTCTCTCAGTTTCTCACATCAGCCGATCAGCGGCGCTGAGAGAGAGACTCGTCTAATGTAGTTACGTGGCACACTGACACGATACCAGGAGCGGAGGAGGAGGTGGGTGGAGCCTCTTCCCTGCACTCGCTGCTAACGCCTGGGCCGATTGGCGTCTAGCAACGAGTGACGTCAGTGAGTCACGTCAGGCCGCTCTGCGGGCAGGTGCAATAGCGTGCGGCTCCACAGACGTGGTTTGTTGTCGGGGGCGGCGCGGTTCGTGGGCAGACCGTGCTGCTCAGTGTGTTGGCAGCGCAGGTGAGAGTGAGAGAGCAGGCTCAGTGTGGCAGCTGGCCAATCAGCTAGCCGGGAGCGGGGGAGCAGAGAGAAGAGATCATCTCTCACCGCCCGTGCCTGCCCTGCATTCCTACAGTGACTTCCTCCCTCACTGTGCAGGCAGCAGAGAGATTACATTATCTCTCTGCTGCCTGACTCTGGGAGTCTGGGACACAGCAAGAGACAACCAAAACTATACCTTAGCAGGCAAGTTAGTGACAATCCGCAACGTGTGGCAGGCGACGTGGCAAGTGACAATCCGCAAATTGTGTCAGGTGACGTGGCAAATGACAATCTGCATCTGGTGGCAGGCAAGTGACAATCAGCAAGGTGTGGCAGGTGACGTGGCAAGTGAGAATCCACAAGGTGTGGCAGGTGATGTGGGAAGTGACAATCCACAAGGTGTGGCAAGTGACAATCCACAAGATGTGGCAGGTGACGTGGCAAGTGACAATCCACAACGTGTGGCAAGTGACACGCTCAGGGCTCCCACTAATTGCAGGCGACGGTGGCAAGTGACACACTCGGGGCTCCCACTGATTCTGCATTGAACTATTTAATTTCATATTACAATGTAATAATAGAAATAATGCGCTTCAATCATCCTGACACCATAACAACTATGGTGCCGGGATGATTGAAGCGCCGACACCAACCATTTCCCCGATAAATTTCCCACAAAAAAATCATTTTTTGGCAGTGCCCCTCCTGAGAAAAGACTCTGGATCCGCCCCTGATCAGTTATTTTTTACTTTCCATATGTAGATTTAAGCCCAATAACTAAAATCTCCTATAATCTTCCACATGTTAAAGTACTATATAACTAAAGGTAATTTATTTGTTGTTGACAGAGTGGAGATGGATTAGAACACCTGTCAGTTTTTATCGCTTTCAGTGTCCCTTCTTTATTTGAACCATTATGCTTGAAAGTGAAAATAAAAGAAAATCCCAAATTTTAAGTTGTCCCCAGAAAAGTAATAGAGGGGAAATATTCTAATGGGGGCACTAGTTCTGATGACCTGGGATCAGGGCCGGTGCTACCACTAGGCAAACTAGGCAGCCACCTAGGGCGCACTGCTGCCTAGGGCGCCTGGCCACTGGTGTTTCTACTCTCTTTTCTCTGCAGCAAGTAACTAAGTCTCCGCATCAGCAGGCAGCCGCCGTTCCGTTCACACATAGTGTCAGAGGCGCAGCGAAGAGGTAGGACTGTGTCTGTTTTCTGACTCCTGAATGAATGGAAGAAAGCAAATATTCATTGATGGCCACTAGTAGGCTGCATTGATGGGCACTGGTGAGGCTGCATTTGATGGACGCTGGGAGGTTGCATTTGATGGGCGCTGGTGAGGCTGCATTTGAAGGGCACTGGTAAAGCTGTATTTGATGGGCGCTAGTGAGGCTGCATTTGATGGGCGCTGGTGAGGCTGCATTTGATGGGCGCTGGTGAGGCTGCATTGATGGGCGCTGATGAGGCTGCATTGATGGGCGCTGGTAAGGCTGCATTGATGGGCGCTGGTGAGGCTGCATTGATGGGCACCGGTGAGGCTGCATTGGATAGGCACTGGTGAGGCTGCATTGGATGGGCGCTAGTTGGCTGCATTTAATGGGCACTATTGGGCTGCATTTGATGGGCACTTCATTAAAAAAGTGGGGTATACATGGGCAAAGCAAGGGGGGTGGAGTCAGGGGTGGAGCCAAGGGGGCGGCAATATGAGGTTTCGCCTAGGGTGTCAAAAATCCTTGCACCAGCCCTGCCTGGGATGCAACAAAAGGATGAATAAAAGGTGAAAACAAATTTTTGGTGTAAAAACATGTAGAAAACGAAATGTCATCCAGTTATGGATTACATATATTTTAGAACTATGCTTTGGTTATGGTACCGTTCACTGAAAATGTCAAATGACCTTTAAGTGAATTTGCCATGATTACTAAAGTTCTTAAGCATAAGTAGCTTTACAAGTATTTTCTGCACTTGTCTTTAGATCAGCACCTTTGTACCATTGGAGGATACTAGATATCTACCTGCCATTTTATTAGGTTCAGTATACCTGTTCAAATGCTTGGTAACACAAATTGCTAATCAGCCAATCACATGGCAGCAACTCAATGCATTTAGGCATCTAGACACGGTGAAGATGACTTGCTGAAGTTCACACTGAGCATCAGAATGGGGAATAAAGGGGATTCAAATGACTTTGCATGTGGCATGGTTGTTGGTGCCAGGCGAGCTGGTCTGAGTATTTCAAAAACTGCTAATCTACTGCGATTTTCATGCACAACCATCTCTAGGGTTTACAGAGAATGATCCGAAAAAGAGAAAATATCCAGTGAGCGATGGTTATGTAGATGAAAATGCCTTATTGATTTCAGAGGAGAAGAGGCAGACTGGTTTGAGATGATAGAAAGGCCACAGTAACTTAAATAACCACTCGTTACAACCAAGGTACAGTAAGCAGAATACCATCTCTGAATGCACAACACATTGAACCCTGAAGCAGATGGGCTACAGCAGCAGAAGACCACACTGGGTGCCACTCCTGTCAGCTAAGAACAGGAAACCAAGGCTACAATTCACACAGGCCCACCAAAATTGGGCAATAGAAGATTGGAAAAATTTTGCTTGGTCTAATGAGTCTTGATCTCAGCTGCAACATTCAGATGGTAAGGTCAGAATTTGGCATAAACACCATGAAAGCATGGATCCAACCTGCCTTGTATCACTTGTTCAGGCTGTTGGTGGTGATGTAATGGTGTGGGGGATATTTTCTTGGCACACTTTGGACCCCTTAGTACCAATTGAGCAATCTTTAAATGCCAAGGCCTACCTGAGTATTGTTGCTGACCATGTCCATCCCTTTATGACTACAGTGTACCCATCTTCTGATGGCTCCTTACAGTAGGATAATGCGCCATGTCACAAAGCTCAAATCATCTCACCACTGGTTTCTTGAACATGACAACAAGTTCACTGTACTTCAATGGCCTCCACAGTCACCAGATCTCAATCCAATAGAGCACCATTGGTATGTGGTGTAAGGGGGGATTCACATCATGGAAGCGACAAATCTTCAGCAACTACATGATGCTATTATGTCAGTATGGACCAAAATCTCTGAGAATTGTTTGCAACACCTTGTTGAATCTATGCCACGAAGAATTAAGGCAGTTTTGAAGGCAAAAGGGATACAACCCGGTACTAGCAAGGTGTACCTAATAAAGGGGCCGATGAGTGTATATATGTGGAATGGAAAGGACACAATATGAGAGGGATATTGCTGCTCACCCCAGTAATCTGAAGAATGGGAAGTTCCCCCAGTAGGGTTTTTAGGCAGCTCGATTCAAAAATGGATGACAATGTATGTATAAAAATGGATTTATTAAAATTCAAAGGAAATGGGTGGTACAGATTTAAGATATGAGTTCTGGTAACATGTCATTGAACACAATTGCAAACACTGAAAGTGGTCATACAGTTTAACACAATAGTATGTGAAACTATGTAGCACTTCCTAACGCGTTTCGACCCTTTCCATGGGTCTTCTTCAGAGGTTTCGATGTTGCTATAAAAAGGTTGTATAGAGTAAGCATCAAATATTTTCACCAATTTTTTACAAAATTTAAAAATATATAAGTAACATAGTTACCAATTTATCGTGTGTAGACACTGAACATTTTTACCAAGATTTCCAACAGGAGATGCCCCAGGGTCCCAGAACACCCTCCTGGTCGTGTGGATTCCCCACGCCCTGGAATAACGCCGGAGGGGACTGCAGTTTACAAGAATTCACCATGTAGGATAAGGATCCCCAAACGGGGGGGGGGGGGAAGGAGCCCCAGGAAAGGGGCTGACACCTGCAGCGGAGCATTTAAAGCATGATTACACAGTGCTTGGCAATATATCAGTTAAATAGTAAGACATATAAAACTTTAAAGTGTTGAGCAGACAAAATTGTACATCCTCTCAATAGGGTATGTCATCTCAGTTATTCAATTATTTATTGCTATCTTTATGTTTGTAGATTTATTGATTGATATATAAATCAATCAATAGTATTTGTGATTTACATTGTCTTTCAGGTGACGCTGTGACAAAAAATGATGTGTGTGATGATCAATGTGATGGAATGATGGAGTAACAAATACAAATTGACGTGAAAAATTGTGTAGTGGAAGTGTCAAATTAAACTAGTGCATGTTATAAAGGCTAATAGGTCCCCCCCACCCTGACTAATGCCCAAAGTTTCCTTTGTTGCACTTGATCGCATGCATATTCCTGAAAGAGGAGGGGATTGGAACAAAACTTTGCTCCAACGTGAACAAAGGTGGATCTTTAGACTGCAGGCTACCATATCTCCAGGGCTAAATGATTCCTTATCCTTTGCTCCTTTTCTGAAAGGATTTGCCTCTGGCAAAACACAATAGGATTGTAATTAATCCTAAAATTAACAATTTACTCTTCTCTCTTCCTGCCGCTTCTTTCTTTCTCTCCCTTTCTCCCCATTATGGGGACTACATCTCAATGTCTCCATAATCATGCCGTGTAATTGTCAGATTTGAATCACCATTTTCCAGCATACTGTCAAATGTCTTTTTAGAAAATACTAGATGAATAAATATATGTATGTAAATTAATATAACCATGTATGGTAATGTTATTCTCTTCTTTTCCCTTTCTTTCTTTCTTTCTTTGCTCCATCAGCTGTCCCGGATTGCTCCCTCACACCCCTTGACCGTTTGTGACTTGCATACTGGATTCGCCGATGTGGAGTCTGCGGTTTCCCCAGCAGGGGAGGAGAGACGCAGGGCCCTGTGCCTCTCCAACACTCCCACAGGTGGCAGCAGGTCTGTCCACATCAGTGAGGAATCCGTCTGCTGGGCGGCATCTGCGATCACTTCCGGGTATTGATGTACGATCCGTGCATGCGCGGTCACGTCGTGCGTGCGCGTGACGTCATCATACCACGTAATTACGGCGGAAGTAACGGCGGCGGTCGGAGACACATGTCTCTCACAGACGCCGAGAAATTCACCAATGGAATGCCGCAATTGCGGCAGGATGGCCTCGATGGTGGGGTGGGAACCTTCAGGTGGGGGAGGACCCCAGGCTGCGGGGCTGGCAACCAATTTAATAATCAAATACTCACCATATAAACCCTGAGTGCAGAGCAATCATTCAGATGACCTCTTGCATCTCAGTGTGAGCAGACAAACGATCCTCCTGGGTAAGCACATCATTACAATTTAAAATCTTCTATTATAAACATTTATCTTTTTCCTTTGTAACTATATTCTTTAAACAAAACTTAAATAGAACCACTATTACATATTGTAATTGAATCTCCCATTTGAAGGAGTACTCCAGTGCAGACTCTGTTTCCATTGGGATTGCCACACACTTATACTATAAGGTAACACTCTTAAAACTTTTTCAACACTTTATTAGTCTATCACTTTCCACTGACCCATGGATAACCTGTTTCATCTTTACTGTGGAGGGTGGGTTTCGTTTTTTTATGGGGTGGAGGGTCTTTTTGGGGGGGAAGGGGGGGAAGGGGAAAGGGGGGGTCATGTTTTGTTTGTTTTTTTGTTTGTTTTTTTTGGGGGGTTTTTTTTTGGGGGGGGGGAGTAATAAAACTGTTTACGGGGAGGACCACCATGTGTGATACACGTTAGGTATGACTCCCTTAGGGAGCCATATTAGGGGTTTATAAGTCATACATTAATTAGGTTAGGGTATTTCTGGATTAGAGGGTGAGAATAGTCAGGGTGGGGGGGGGGGGGACCTATTAGCCTTTATAACATGCACTAGTTTAATTTGACACTTCCACTACACAATTTTTCACGTCAATTTGTATTTGTTACTCCATCATTCCATCACATTGATCATCACACACATCATTTTTTGTCACAGCGTCACCTGAAAGACAATGTAAATCACAAATACTATTGATTGATTTATATATCAATCAATAAATCTACAAACATAAAGATAACAATAAATAATTGAATAACTGAGATAGCATACCCTATTGAGAGGATGTACAATTTTGTCTGCTCAACACTCAAAGTTTTATATGTCTTACTATTTAAATGATATATTGCCAAGCACTGTGTAATCATGCTTTAAATGCTCCGCTGCAGGTGTCAGCCCCTTTCCTGGGGCTCCTTCCCCCCCCCCCGTTTGGGGATCCTTATCCTATATGGTGAATTCTTGTAAACTGCAGTCCCCTCCGGCGTTATTCCAGGGCGTGGGGAATCCACACGACCAGGAGGGTGTTCTGGGACCCTGGGGCATCTCCTGTTGGAAATCTTGGTAAAAATGTTCAGTGTCTACACACGATAAATTGGTAACTATGTTACTTATATATTTTTAAATTTTGTAAAAAATTGGTGAAAATATTTGATGCTTACTCTATACAACCTTTTTATAGCAACACCGAAACCTCTGAAGAAGACCCATGGAAAGGGTCGAAACGCGTTAGGAAGTGCTACATAGTTTCACATACTATTGTGTTAAACTGTATGACCACTTTCAGTGTTTGCAATTGTGTTCAATGACATGTTACCAGAACTCATATCTCATCCATTTTTGAATTGAGCTGCCTAAAAACCCTACTGGGGGAACTTCCCATTCTTCTGATGAGTGTATATAGGGCTCTGCATTTCTCTAAGCTTAGATGAAAAAAAAAAAATCTTTTCAATTTGGATTTCTTTGTGCACTTTTAGAAAATTCCCTTTACTTCCTGCCCTGTACAAAAACAGGAACATCTCCAATGTGAAATTACCTTTGAGACAGTTGTTACCTGCCAGAGGAGGTCTAGCATTTGACAGCCAACTATCAGATGAAAAGAGAAAGTGGGACTTTATGCAGTGGTCACATGGTTTACCAACTACAGAGAGGATTTTTTTTGGGAAAAACATATCTGTGGTTAACTCAGAAAATACGGATGTTATCTCAAATATCCATCATAGGCAATAAGAAAAGTTCAAAACGTATACCTTATTGTATGAATAATACTTGTAGCTGACCCTACATACCATACAATGGATCAGATCAGTGCCTGTTTATGCAATTCTGATTAGAAAACATTGGTTGCTCACTAGATGATTTCCTTTCATCAAACAACGATGTCTCAAGTTCTCCTACAGCAGGGATATGCTATTAGTGGACCTCCAGCTGTTGCAGAACTACAACTCCCATGAGGCATAGCAAGACTCTGACAGCCACAAGCACGACACTCTGAGGCAGAGGCATGATGGGAATTGTAGTTTTTTAACAGCTGGAGGTACGCTAATTGCATATCCCTGTCCTACAGTCTTTTATATCTTATACAATGTCATTTGATTGCCTGGACTTGGATGGCTTCTAGTATTGAACTTTAGATATGCATTCAGTTTGTACTGCACTTTATAAGGTCGTTTATATTGTTGAGCCAAACAAAATCATGGGACAAGATTTATCCACTTTTAAACATTTGATTTTCTTAAAAAGTTCATATTTTGAATTCATTGAGTTTTCAAAAAAATATACTTAAGGTTCTTTGCACTATCCCAAAACCAGTATATTATCTAATAAGGGACTGTAGACATTCACTTTTTTATATTGTTTTATTTATGACTTATAACATCCATACTTTTTTCAGGGAACAATTTACTTTTTTTCATTTGAAATATTATAGCTAAGGGACCTTATTAATCAAATGTAAAATAGGGGTCAGCTCTGGGACAATTTATCGCTACATTTTTATCACTGGAAATGTCTTTTCTTAATTAAAAATATTAATCTCCCTCAGTGATCCTATGAGGCCTTGATGAAATGGTCTGCACGTTATTTGGTCTTCATCTTTCACTGAGTCATAATGTACACTATGTGAGTTTGTATGATATATTCTTGGTAGTAGAAACACATTATTTGAGTTAAATGCACTAAAATATAATATTATTTTTTGACTAATATAGTAATTATACTGTCAACATTGATGTTTCTTGTGAATAATAACAACTAAGAAACAAATAAAATACATCAGTCACTGCTAACTGCTATCCAAAAAGCAGTACAAAGTCAGAAAAACCACTCCAGCTTTATTATAGGTATTTTTTGGAGACAAGGATAAGGAATAAGGATTGCCACCATAGGACAAGGGTATAGTTCCAGGTAAAGTGTTAGGGTTTGTGTTGGGTTATGTTAGCTTATTGTTAGTCAGGGATTATGTAGGTTTGGTAAATGTTACCATTTAAGGTTACAGAGAGGTTATCATGGGGAAAGTAACTTAATAATCACTCCAACACCTAAATGGAATATTCTTGTGGGCAGTGGTGTTAAACATGTTAGGTGGAAGAAGGTTGGTGGTAAGGGTTCACTTTAGGGATCAGGTTAGGTCCTCAGGGTTAACTATTGGGCTAAGAGTTAAGAGCTTACCATTCGATTAGGGATTCGATTAAGGGTTCAGGCAAGGCTAATTTCATCAAGATTTCACATGATCGTGACTAAGAAATTAGCCCTCTGTGCTTTATAATGTCTTCCTGTGTTGACTACACATGGTTTGTACAGGATCAAAGGCACATGAAATACACTGGAGAAAAAGATTTAAGGACAGGTTCACTATTCCTCAAACCAGCTGAGATCTTTTAATTATCTGGTTAGAATCGTCCTAAAAATTGTATTCCCAGAACATTTAAATTTACAAAGTCTTGGCTCGTTGTCCTGGAAAATAAAGATATGAAGTCCTCGCTGTTCTTTTATAACAAGTGCCGAAATCAACTGAATGCAATGAAAAAGGCTGAAGAATGTGACATGGCTGTGATGGCTGGCCGTTGGATCCTATTCATGGCCCTATGTTCATGATTCCAGCTGCTTTTTTCTTGCAAAACAAATTCCCAAAAGAAACAACCTCCCTTGGAGCAGTTTATGGTATTTTTACTGTGGTGCTCAAATAAACACAGAGTGAGCACAAACGTATGAAGAGCTACAAAGACAAAAAGGATGATTGTTTTTCTTGAAGATGCCTTTGCCATTAATTTTCCCATTAGTAAGATTGCACTGTACATTTTGTCTCCACAGTCAGTAAGTGGGAATCTCCAAAAAAAGAAAATTAATTCCCACCTTTGCCACTGACCAGAAAAGAGCCCCTGTCACAATACATCATCCCTGTACAGCTGACAGCTGTAATATTTTCGAATCACCTCACTTCTCTTCTGAATATGGTGTTCATCCGGACAAATGGCATGGGTAGACAGGGGCAGATGTAGCAAGAAAAACACATTTTTTTCTAGGCTATGGATTTGGGTGGTGCTGATATGCACAGAACAGGACCTTTAAAGTAGAACTGAACTAAAAAAGTCATGATTTGGTATGTTATAGGAAACACCTGGGAGTGTTAAATGTGTCCAAGCAGTACCCAAAAAATTTACATTTTTTTCAGTTCCTCCAGAAAAATAAAATTTCACTGCCTGGTGTGAGTATGCCTACACACTCCTGTGCTTGAAGTCTCATAGCTGTATACCTGCAGTGTGAATCTATGGGTCTGCTGCTTCTGACTGCCAGTGTTCGGAGATTTGGAGAGAGATTTGGTGATGTCACTACGGTGCTGCTCTTTGTTCTATTTGATGGGGGCTCTGACATGAAGATGTAAAACCATGCCTCTACAAAGATAGATACTTCTACAAAAAGACATAATGCAGAACAAGGCATGGTAAATCAGTAATGCGAAATATAAGGTACATTGAGATCACAGGCAACACTGGAGTTTAGCCTTCTGCCTGTCTTTTTTGGGCACAACTTCAAGAGTTCAGTTTCTCTTTAAATGATTTATGACTTAGCCAAGATAATTTAGGAATTTTAGTTGTCCACAGATAAAAAAGTCAAATGATTCCAATAGTTACACAATAATTTAAGGCAATAACTCTTAGAAAAAAAATATACTGAAAGGGAAGTCAAAGCCAAATTGTTAAAATCACTGACAAGACCACCCAGAGTGAAGAAATTAAGCTTAGAAGGTCCAGTTAATCCTAAACATAAAATACCAATATGGCATTTATAATGTGAATTACTATATATTAAGTACACAAAATGATATTAATTTAACCCCTTAAAAGATAAGTATGGGTTTGCTATTCATACTTACCTTGGGGGATGGAGCATTAGACCAATGCTCCAGCTGTCCCCCGCCGTCTGTGCACTGAGAACCGAACCACTGAACATTGCCGCTGGCTCGGTTCTCACAGATCCCCGAGAGGAAAGAGGCTGACGGTCAGTCATCCTCTTTCCGCTCTGCTTCTCCACACTCATTGGAGCGTTGAGCCGTGGAGGGGCGGGGAGAGGCTGTCCCAGCATCTCAGTGGCTTGCTGAGATGCTGAGACTGCCATCAATCAGGGCAGCTGGCGGATCCCGACTTTCTATGTCGTGATGACGCGCTGCCCCGACTGATGGCAGTGACGTCAGCGGAGAGCGGACTTCAGACCGCTCTCCGCTGAAAACGGGTCACAGGAGTGCAAAACGAATTGCACTCCTGTGACCAAGAGGAGAAGCCCAGCTGAAAAAGTTTAGGCTGGACTTCTCTTTTAATTGGCAAAACCTACAATAAGCTTCATAAATGGGATCTGTTGCACTTAGCTTAGATTTCTGAACTTGCATCAAATTTAATCCAGATTAATTCAAATTATTACATCCTACATATACATAGTTCAAGGGTTTTTTCTACTGAGGGGCTCTAGCTGGATTTCCCATTCTACCTCAAGGCTCACAGGGCTCATTATCAAAGTACCTTCTACACTCTGCTAGAAGCTTCTCTTTCAGTGTTGGGCCAAGTCTTGACATGTAAGTAGAGTTATTGAAGGGGACAAGGTTTAATGTGTTACGCAGATACAAAAATAGGCTCCTCAGTTGTCTATCAATATATAGAAGTATGGAACCATGAAGGGGTTAGTAATAATATTAAACTTTATTTTATATAGCACCTTTAATGGTACCTTGCCAAAGCACTTTAAAAAAGAAACAAAAATAAAATGAAACACAAGAGAGTGAACAGTTAGTTGAAGGCTTGTCTAAAGAAGATAGTATTCAGTTTTAATTTGGAAGAATTTAAAGAAAGTGATTTTCTGATGTTCTTGGGAAAATAATTCCAGAGACTGATGGTTTGGAAGGACACACAAAAGGCCATAATTAGAGGAGTGAAGGTTACGAGGGACGAGTAGAGTGATAGAAGTTCAGACCAATAATGTAGTACTATAAATGTATTGATCAGCTTTTCGGCCAACAGTGTATGATAACATTGGGTGTAGTCAAGTGATGTTTCTCAAAATGTGGATCAAATGTTAAGCTAGCATTAAATATCACACCTAGATTTTTCAATTTAAACTAAAGCTCAATTACAGTACCATCAACGGATAGAGTTAAAGGCTTTGGTTTACAAATTTGCTGGTCGTGGTAAAAAGCATGACTCCAGTCTTGTCACAGTTTAGTTGAAGGAAATATTGAGAAATCCAAGTTTTTATTTCACAGATACATTAGGATAGAAAAGAACCAGCTAAATTAGAATCCATTTTGGAGTGGATATACTATACAGTATATTTGATTATTCTTAGGCCCTGGGCCTAAACCCGCAAATTGCATTTAGACCACAGGGGACTATGACCCGTGACCTTTATCTTACAATGGCAAACTTGTTGAAATCTGATTCATACACTCTGTTCTTGTCAGGAACCATGAATCAGACAGAGACAGAAAATGCAGTAAATATCACACCTTTTAATAAAGTTGTAAAAATGGTACAAACAGTAAATGTAGTCAAAACATAGCCAGAGTTCGGTAATCAAAGCAGGTAGTCACTGCAAGCCAGTAAATCAGGAAGCCAGAGATAAGCATAGTCAGAGACAGCAAACAGGATAAGGAACCAGAAGGGATGTCAGCCATACAAATCTTTAACAGGAACACAGCAGAGAATCCTCAGATATGTTGACCAAGGCGAGGGCACGGGAGGAATAAACAGCCAGAAGGGGCTGGCTGACGAGCAGGAAATTATCCCCAGGCGAGGCACTATGGAACGATTCGGCATCGATGCTGTGACTGAAATAATCGATTTGGGGGGGGGGGTTAACTGCACGCCGCACTGTGCTCTGCCTCTCTGAATGGACCCGAAAGCAGCCGAAGGTACTGTGCCCTGCCTCTGAGCCGAACTGAGCCGTGGGCGTTAGCCACGCCCTCCCGCTGACGTCATCCCCAGCCGCGTCGCTGTGAGATGAGCTGCCTGCTACAGGAGAGGAGACATGTGGAGCGAGTGTCCCAGACTCCCGGTCTCCAGAGAGTCCTCCTCGGCTCGCTGTCACACAGGCTGCTGCGGGACACCTGAGCCAGCATCCCGCGCTTGTCCTCACAACAGGCTGCTTCGGGCAGTGGGAGACCCGAGCGAGCCAGAAGAATACTGGATGGCCGCGCTTGTCCTCCTCACAGACTGCAGCAGGAAACCAATGCATGCACACTGTCACCATCATCAGGTACAGTACTTAAGTCAGACAGTAATTATGGTTTATGTATGTCTTATTGTCTTAGTGATTGATTCACATCACAACTTCATTGATACCTTTTTATTTTTTATGTATGATTTATGGTTTTGCTCATGCATTGCATGTGTGGGGTCAGTGATGAGCAAAATCATAAATCATACAAAAAAAAGGTATCAATGAAGCTGTGATGTAAATCAATGACTAAGACAATAAGACATACATAAAACATAATTAATGAAATGGCATACATTGTCGTTTGGGGGGATTATATAGGGACATTGTCCGCAGTCTCTGACCCTCTCTTGCATCATGTCCCCAGTCTCTGACCCTCTCTTGTATCATGTCCTCAGTCTCTGACCCTCTTGTATCGTATCCCCAGTCTCTGTCCCTCTCTTTTATCATGTCTGCAGTCTCTGACCCTCTCTTGTATCCACAGTCTCTGACCCTCTCTTGTATCATGTATGCAGTCTCTGACCCTCTCTTGTATCGTATCCGCAGTCTCTGACCCTCTCTTGTATCATATCCACAGTTTCTGACCCTCTCTTGTATCATATCCGCAATCTCTGACCCTCTCTTGTATCATATCTGCAGTCTCTGACCATCTCCTGTAGTAGGTCTGCAGTCTCTGACCATCTCCTGCAGTAGGTCTGCAGTCTCTGACCATCTCCCGTAGTAGGTATGCAGTCTCTGACCATCTCCTGTAGTAGGTCTGCAGTCTCTGATTATCTCCTGTAGTAGGTCTGCAGTCTCTGACCATCTCCTGTAGTAGGCCTGCAGTCTCTGACCAGCTCATGTAGTAGGCCTGCAGTCTCTGACCATCTCCTGTATCAGGCCTGCAGTCTCTGACCATCTCCTGTATCAGGTCTGCAGTCTCTGACCATCTCCTGTATCAGGCCTGCAGTCTCTGACCATCTCCTGTATCAGGTCTGCAGTCTCTGACCATCTCCTGTATCAGGTCTGCAGTCTCTGACAATCTCCTGTAAGTAATTTAGGGGCAGTCTGGAGCTCCTCTTTAAGTTGTCTGCTGTGTTTACACTTTTGTACATGCAGTGAGTGTTGTCTTTTTTTTAAAAACTAAATTTTTTGGATGAAAACCGTACGCAGTAATCGTGATGCATCGTGATGCATCGCGGAATCGAATCGTGGACAGGATAATCGTAATCGAATCGAATCGTGAGGCCAGTGAAGATGCGCACCCCTAGCGGCCTGATCAACAAATTTTGTAAATTATATATTTTCTTTTGTTTTTTATTTGTGACTTGCTTAACAGTTTTTGTAAATCTTGGTAAATCTCTAATAAATACAGAATGCAAAAAAGGGCATACATTGTAGTGCAAACTCTAAATAACAATGGTGTCCTCCTCTGCCTGAGAGACTTTGGAGGTTAAACAACTTATACCCTGGAAGGGTATATGCTCTGCAGCAGCAGGTTAAAATAGATTGTCAAGCAGGGATCATTCACCAGCAGAGCAGCAATCCAGAATATCTAGTGAAACAATTGAAACATTGAACTGAATCAAAGCTCAAGCCTAATGAGAATTAAGAAATTAAAATTAAGAAAATAACTTAGAAACTGGTGTGAGGAGCAGCAGCCAAATGTGCCAGTGTTCTCTTATGACAAGCTGGATTGCCAGGAGAAAAAATTTATCTCGACTTGGGCAATTCTTTTTTTTTTTTTGTAAAATTCTTTTATTGAGTTTTTTAAAGACATAACATACAAAACGCATAAATGACTCTGCAAAACACGAAGTCTAACATTTGGCCAACATGGCCGGCAGAAACATACACTAACAACATGCCATCAACTGACAGCACCTCTACATAAGAGAGAAAAATGTAATAATACATTAAAGTGTTTGTTCACCAATGCCAGAAGTCTGCCAAGCAAAATAGGTGAGTTGGAAGCTCTGGTGCATGAGGAGAGCTATTATGTAATCAGTATTGCTGAAACTTGGCTTCAATCCTCACATGACTGGGCTATTAATATTTCTGGCTATGCACTCTTTCGGAGAGACAGGGTAAAAAGGAAAGGTGGCGTGGTCTGTCTCTATGTGAGAAGTGATCTCAAAGCAAGCGTGAAAGAGGACCTGGTTGATGGAGAGTGTGATGAGGCTGAAGCATTATGGGTGGAACTGCATATAGATGTGCGTAGTTCAAAGTTAATCATTGGAGTTTGTTATAGACCACCCAATGTTAACGAGGAGGTGGAGTCTCATCTCCTTGCACAGATGGAAAGGGCTGCAAGGGCTGGGACGGTGATAATAATGGGGGATTTTAACTACCCAGAAATTGACTGGAGTAATGGCACAGCTGGGACAGTTAAAGGGCAAACATTTACAAACCTATTGCAGGACAATTTTAATGAGGCCCCAAGTAGGAATGATGCTCTGTTGGACCTAAAAATCTCAAACCATGCAGAGCTTATTACTAATGTTCAGATAAAGGAACACCTGGGTAGCAGTGATCATAACATGATTTCATTTGATGTTAGCTGTAAGCAAGAAATACATACAGGAAAGATAAAAACACTTAATTTCAAGAGAGAAAATTTTCCAAGGATGAGGGCTGCTCTCCAGGACTTAGACTGGGAGGGAATATTGGCATCGATAAACACAGAACAGAAATGGGAATTCTTCAAAAAGACTGTTTGGGACCTCACTGCAAAGTATATTCCCATGGGCAATAAGTTTAAAAGGCTAAAAATAAAACCTATGTGGCTCACGGTCAAAGTTAAAAAAGCTATAAACAATAAGAAAAGAGCTTTTAAAAAATATAAAAATGAAGGAACACTAGTGTATTTAAATGTTACAAAGAATATAACAGGATATGTAAAAAGGAAATCAAGGATGCAAAAATTCAAAACGAACGACAGATTGCAAAAGATAGTAGGACAAACCCCAAAAAATTCTTCAAATATATAAATAGTAAAAAGGTCGGGTCTGAGCATATAGGCCCTTTACAAAATAATCTAGAGTGGGTGACTAGGGACAAAGAGGAGGCTAATTTATTAAATACTTTCTTCAGCTCTGTGTATACAAAGGAGTATGAGGGAGCTCATGTCCTAATAGGGGTGGTAGTGACACAGCCCCAAATCCACAATGGCTCAAAAGTGATATGGTCCAGAAATATTTAGACAGAATAAAGGTGGATAAAGCACCTGGACCAGATGACATACACCAACGGATCCTAAAAGAATTGAGCTCTTTAATTTCAAAGCCATTGTATCTAATTTTTAGGGACTCGTTAATAACGGGAATAGTACCACTGGATTGGCGCAGGGCCAATGTGGTGCCTATATTTAAAAAGGGAACAAAGTCTTTACCAAGTAACTATAGACCTGTTAGTTTAACTTCTATAGTTGGGAAGATACTGGAGAGATTAATAAAAGACCACATAGATGAGTTCTTGCTGGAAAAAAACTATTTAAGCAACAGACAGCATGGATTCATGAAAGACAGAAATTGTCAGACAAACCTGATTTCTTTTGATGAAGAGGTAAGTAAAACCTTGGACAGAGGCGTGGCTGTGGACGTGGTATTCTTGGATTTTGCAAAAGCGTTCGATACAGTTCCGCACACACGACTATTGTGTAAGGTAAAGTCTACAGGATTGGAAATATCAGTTTGTAAATGGATAGAAAACTAGCTAAAAGACAGAATTCAGAGAGTAGTGGTTAATGATTCTTACTCTGAATGGTCTAAGGTTATCAGTGGTGTACCCCAAGGTTCAGTGCTGGAACCCTTACTTTTTAATATCTTTATAAATGATATTGGGTCTGGGATCAAAAGTAAAATTTCTGTCTTTGCAGATGACACCAAGCTATGCAGTGGAATAACGTCCTTACAGGATGTCTCCAATTTACAAGCCGACCTCAATGCTCTGTCTAATTGAGCAACTATGTGGCAGATGAGATTTAATGTTGATAAATGTAAAGTTATGCACTTGGGGGCTAAGAATAGGCATGCATTATACATACTAGGGGGAGTACAACTGGTGGGATCCGTAGTGGAGAAGGATCTGGGGGTTTTGGTAGATCATAAGCTCAAAAATAGCATGCAATTCCAAGCTGCAGTTTCCAAAGCAAGCAAAGTCCTTTCTTGTATTAAGAGAGGTATGGACTCCAGAGAGAGAGATATCATTTTGCCCCTGTTCAAATCATTAGTAAGACCTCATCTGGAAAATGCAGTTCAGTTTTGGGCACCAGTTCTCAAAAAGGATATCGGGGGAACTGGAGAAAGTGCAGAGAAGGGCAACCAAACTGATAAGAGGCATGGAGGAGCTCAGCTATGAGAAAAGATTAGAGGAACTGAATTTATTCACTCTTGTGAAGAGGAGAATAAGGGTAGATATGATCAACATGTACAAATATCCATATAGGGTCCATATAGTGAACTTGGTGTTGAGCTATTCACTTTACGGTCAACACAAAAGACAAGGGGGCACTCTTTACGTCTAGAGGAAAAAAGATTTCATCTCCAACTACGGAAAGGTTTCTTCACAGTAAGAGCTGTGAAAATGTGGAACAGACTCCCTCCAGAGGTGGTTCTGGCCAGCTCAGTAGATTGCTTTAAGAAAGGTCTGGATACTTTCTTAAATGTACATAATATAACTGAGTACTAACATTTATAGGTAAAGTTGATCCAGGGTAAATCCGATTGCCTCTCAGGGGATCAGGAAGGAATTTCTTCCCCTGCTGTAGCAAATTGGATCATGCTCTGCTGGGGTTTTTTGCTTTCCTCTGGATCAACTGTGGGTATAGAATTGGGTATATGGGATTGTACGATATTTTTTTTTATTTTTATGGTTGAACTGGATGGACTTGTGTCTTTTTTTCAACCTGACTAACTATGTAACTATACACCCTTATGTGAAACCCCCCTCCCTCCAACCACCCCCTTACTCAGTTCCCCTCCCCCCCTTAATACAATATAGAGATCCCGGATGAGTAAATAACCTCTCTCATCCCCATGTACTGTTGCGGAACTCTGGAATCGGGATCCCACCCCTTTAGGAGAATAACCCAAGTAACTCAGGACCTACCCAACAGCCATAATTCCATTATTTACTAACCTACTGTTAGATCAGAGTCGTACCATGCACGCCAGACTTTCTCAAATTTCTTTCCGCAACCTCTGGATATATATGTCGCCTTGTAAAATGGGATCATTGAGGTCATCAGCCCCTTCCAGAAAGACTTGGGCAATTCTTGAAGTCCCATGTACATCTTTGAGCTATGATCTGAGGGACTCCACAGGGATCAGTTTGAATACTAATATAGGTATTACAGGCATCACAACATGTCAGCACTTGGTTCTTGCAGATTAGAGCCCAAGCAATCAACATACAGACACCAGGATATTGACAATAACTTATTTTTGGATCTAGAACTTCAACAGTTGTTTTGGCCAGCAGCCAGGGTAAATAGGACTAAAAACACTAAATCTATTTTATTCTTAGGAATGTTTTGCTAATATTTTTCATCCTCTTTGCCCTGGCTGCTGGCCAAAACAACTGTTAAAGTTCTAGATCCAAAAAAATATATATTAATCTGCAAGATCCTAGATGTCTATATATGTTGATGGCTTGGGCACTTATCTACAAGAACCATGGGGCCACATGGTTTGGACTGCATGAGTTAAAGATGTTTTTGACCACAGCACTCACTGAACTGAGACTTTATGAATCTTACTTTGTGTCCCTGTATGCAAGATTTACAAACAAATGCTTAATTTTTTTAGGGGTGACCTATTAGGTATTAAAAATATACTTTCAATTAATAAGTGGGACATGCACCTCAAGTCAGCAGTACCTCCTGGGTTATACATTCCACTGGCTGAGAAATTAATCTCTAATCTTTATCTATGGAAGATCCACATCTTTCACTAATGAGTGATAGCATGCAAAACATCTGTATTCTGTTTGTATATAAAAGCTTACAGGTAAACCTACCTATGCTATAAACATGTAGCACTGGAAGCAGAGTTGGTGTCATAGACATAAAGAAATACTTATGCCGCGTACACACGTTCTGAATTTCCGACAACACAAATGTTCGATGTGAGCTTTTGGTCGGATATTCCGACCGTGTGTAGGCTCCATCAGACATTTGCTGTCAGAATTTCTGACAACAAATGTTTGAGAGCAGGTTCTCAATTTTTCCGACAACAAAAGTTCTTGTCGGAAATTCCGATCGTGTGTATCCAATTGCGAAGCACAAAAATCATACGCATGCTCGGGATGGATTCAACGCATGCTCGGAATCATTGTACTTCATTTTTCTCGGCTCGCCGTAGTGTTGTACGTCTCCGTGTTCTTGATGTTCGGAATTTCCGAGCAACATTTGTGCGACCGTGTGTATGCAGGGCAAGTTTTGAGCCAACATCCGTCGGAAAAAAAAACATGGTTTTGTTGTCGGAAATTCCGATCGTGTGTACGCGACATTACAGAGAATATGTCTTAACAAAGTGCAGAGGTGCACTTACCTGCAGCACCCTCCTAAACCTTTCTTTTCATGGCAAAGTCCCAGGCATTTGTGACAGTCAAAGCTTTAGTACTTTAATACAACCAACGCTTGCCTGCCCCTTCTTGTTTCTTGCACATTCCTGTTGGCCAACAAGGCTGCCCATATTGATTGGCCAATAGGAGTGAGTTTGTTTGGGTCTAAGGGAATTAGTGGCAAGCTTGGACATAAGCAGAAGTGTAGAAACTTTGTCAGGACCGTCTAGATTTCAGTTATGACAGGAAAGTTTTGGAGGCTAATGTAGGTTGTGCCCGCACTTTATACCTGCAACAGTTTTTATGTCAGGCTCTCTTTAAGTACATAAAAGTCGTAAGTAGTTTGCCAAATATTTTACAGTATTCAGCAACACATCCACATTTTAGATTTTTCACTGATTTGTTTGTACTTTATCCAAACTGCTTTTTAAACTGATTTCCACTTTCATTGTCAAAAAGTGTAAAACTGTTTCCCTGCATCCATTTATTGACCATTGGCAGAAGTGTTGATGCATCCCATCTTATATTTGTTTGGCCTTGTGATTGCAGAATGTTGGCACTAGGTTACATTCTCGGTATTATTACTATTGTAATAAAAATAAATTGTCACTTTCCAAAGAGGATACAACTAAAACAGGAGCCAGATCTTTTTGCAGAAACCTCTAATAGGATAGTAATGCAGGGGTTGGAATAGATGGATATGTCTATACACTGCTTAAAAATTTTAAAGGAACACTTTTGAATCAGAACTCCTGGGATATTGATCTGGTTAGTTAAGTAGCAGAGGGGGAGGGGTGTATACAGAGGGGGTTGTTAATCAGTTTTAGCTGCTTTGCTGTTAATTGAAATTAACAACAGGTGCACTAGATGGGCAACAATGAGACAACCTCCAAAACAGGAATGTTTTTTCAGGTGGAGGTGTCTGACATTTTTTTTCCCTACTCATCTTTTCTGACTGTTTTTCACTAGTTTTGTATTTGGCTAGGGTCAGAGTCACTACTGGTAGCACAAGGCGATACTTGGACCCTATAAAGGTTGCACAGGCTGTCCAACTCCTCCAGGATGGCACATCAATACATGTCATTGCCAGAAGGTTTGCCGTGTCTCCCAGCACAGTCTCAAGAGCATGGAGGAGATTCCAGGAGACAGGCAGTTACTCTAGGAGAGCTGGACAGAGTCGTAGAAGGTCCCTAACCCATCAGCAGGACCGATATCTGCTCCTTTGTGCAAGGAGGAACAGGATGAGCACTGCCAGAGCCCTACAAAATGACCTCCAGCAGGCTACTGGTGTGAATGTCTCTGACCAAACAATCAGAAACAGACTTCATGGGGGGTGGCCTGAGGGCCCGACGTCCTCTAGTGTGCTCTGTGCTCACTGCCGGACACTGTGGAGCTCGATTGGCATTTTCCATTGAACACCAGAATTGGCAGGTCCGCCACTTGTGCCCCATGCTTTTCACAGATGAGAGCAGGTTCACCCTGAGCATATGTGACAGGCGTGAAAGGGTCTGGAGAAGCCACGGAGAACTTTATGCTGCCTGTAACGTCCTTCAGCATGACCGGTTTGGTGGAGGGTCAGTGAAGGTCTGGGGAGGCATATAAATGGAGGGATGCACAGACCTCTACAGGCTACACAATGGCACCCTGACTGCCATTAGGTATCGGGATGAAATCCTTGGACCCATTGTAAGACCCTACGCTGGTGCAGTGGGTCCTGGGTTCGTCCTGGTGCACGACAATGCCCGGCCTCATGTGGCGAGAGCATGCAGCCAGTTCCCGGAGGATGAAGAAATTTATACCATTGAATGGCCCCCACGCTCACCTGACCTAAATCCAAAAGAACACCTCTGGGACATTATGTTTCGGTCCATCCGGTGCCGCCAGGTTGCACCTCAGTCTGTTCAGGAGCTCAGTGATGCTCTGGTCCAGATCTGGGAGGAAATACCCCAGGACACCATCCGTCGTCTCATTAGGAGCATGCCCTGATGTTGTTAGGCATGCATACAAGCACTTGGGGGCCACACAAACTACTGAGGACCATTTTGAGTTGTTGCAATGAAATTTCGGCAAAATGGACTAGCTTGCTGCATAATTTTTTCACTTTGATTTTCGGGGTGTCTTTGAATTCAGCCCTCTGTAGGTGGATAATATTCATTTCCATCAAAGGATGTGCCATCCTTTCATTCCTAACAAATTACCCAGTCCATATCAGTATAGATATCCAGCATGAGATTTTTGCCCGTTGAGATCTGATGTGTTTTCAAAGTGTTCCTTTAATTTTTTTGAGCAGTGCATTTATGTTACCCTTAGATAGATAAGGCAGATACTTGAAAGAAAATGAGGGCCAGTTATATACTGCCCAACCTCATACATATGCAGGCAGGACCCCCATCTCATTTAACAGATGGAATCAGTAATGTATGACAGTCTAGTTCCCTTTAACACTTAGGGCTCTTTCACACGGAGGTCCGTTCAGGTCCGCCTGTCAGTTTTTTAGGCGGACCTAAAACGGATCCTCCATGTACCCCTATGGAAGCACGGATGTCAGCGGAGACATGTCCGCTGACATCCGCTCTGCTCCGCCAAAGTGTGACGGAGGAAAACCCTATTTTTCCTTCCGACGGCGGAGCGGATCGGATGACAACGGACTCTACGGTCCGTCGTCATCCGATTCCCCATAGGGGAGAGCGGCGCTCTGACAGGGCGGTCCCTGCACAGTGTGCGGGGACCGCCCAGTCATCCGTCGGCTCAGCGGGGATCAATGGAGCGATCCCCGCTGAGCAAGCGGAGCTTCACGGGGCGGATCTTCACGGATCCGCCCCGTGTGAAAGGACCCTAAATGTGGAACTTCACACTCTCAATCAACTTTGATTATTTTAAATACTTAGGGCTCTTTCACACCTGCATGTCCATTTTGACGGACTCCGTTTTCTCATCGGGGATCGCTATGTTGATCCCCGCTGAGCCGGCGGATGACAGGTCTGTCTCTGCTCTCTGCTATAGGGGATTGGATGAAAACGGATCCGTCTTTTCATTTTTATCCGATAAGATCTGCCAGACGGATAGAAAATAGGGTTTTCATCCGCCTGAATTTAGCAAATCGGATTGGATGTTAGCGGACATGTCACATCTGACATCTGTCACTCCATCGAACTGTATGGAGCGTCCATTCAGGTCCACCTAAAAAACTGAAAGGCGGACCTGAAACGGTCCGCATGTGTGAAAGGGGCCTTATGCTGCTAGAAATAGTAAATAGATAAGAAAGTATAACATATTTACTTGTTTTATACCCTTTCGTTGATATTTTTTAACATTTCCTCAGTTGCTTTCTAGTTTCCAGGCCTAGGCAAATGATGTCTCAGGAGTCTGCAGGAGGGGAGGAGGGGTTTTCTCATCTAAGCACACCCTCCTGCCTGCATGCTTGAGCTAAGGGCAGATGGAGTTCAGGAAGTAAATGTTACATGAATTATCCTCCTTTACTCATGATGGCCATAAACAGAAATGCTAGAGTGTGTTTTTCAAAGTGATTTCTCAGCAAAATAAATCATGGGGACGTGGATGGATGGGGGAGTTTCATTCAATAATTGCATAATTGAATTAAATAGCATTTTTGGTTTGTGGTGCTCAGGTGCAGTGTAGTTATGCTTTAAAAACCGTTTTGACTGCAGTCTGTTTTTAGAAACCTTTCAACAAGTTGGAAATTCTCTTTGGATAGTTCATTGAGGCCTTCCAATGATCAGAGGCACATCTTAAGCCTCCTCTAGAAACTCCTCACCTGATCAAAACAAGTAATACTCAAATCTTGGGCATCACCGCTTCTTCTCATAAAATGTCAGCTTGTTAATATGGATTTCTTTGGCCAGCTTCCTACAATATTACATTTTATGCAGGAAGCATATTTAGTTCTTTATTCATTATTAAACGTAATGGAATTAAATCGTACTTTGCTTAATTTGCAGAGTAAATAATTACTCAGCCATAGTTAAACATGTGTGGAAGTGTTTTTCTGATTTGCCTCCCTGTGTAGAGAATCGTTTAAAGCTCACTCAGGACCTGTAAAATGATGTTGCTTGGAAACAACCCCTACACTGGACAAGGGCATTTATTTATACAGTACACAATGTGAGAAACAAGAATACACAACCTAGGGTACCACAACATCTGTGAAGTCTGATTTTCCTGATTGTAGCAGTAACATAGTGATAGTGGAGGGGAATAGCTATAGGTGGCCTTCGAATCAGAGTCTCCGACACTCCAGAAAGTGTCAATTCTCTCCATGATTAACAGAGTGGATAACTTTTCCTAGGATGAATCAATGGCAGAAGAAAAGAGGTCTACTGTAAGTTGCTATTTTACTGTTTGGACCACTGTATTTGCTAGACCTTACCTATTGTGTTGAGAGAGTCTTTTTGGTGATGTATTTTTGGCTAGAACAAGTTAACCAGTTTGGAATATAGCTCAAGACAAAACTTTTTTTTTATTTATTTTTTGTAGAGCGTATGGGATAATTAGAACCTCTATAGATAATTAAATGCTCACTGTGTTTCCTTTGGGTTGATTTTTTTTCTTGTGTGGCCACTGGAATAGGAAGTAGGGGGAAACTTTTCATTGTGGAAATAGATGTGCACTTTTTTTTTGTAAAACGGGTAAGGGTAAAAATGAACCTCTGTAAAATTAGAATTTTTAGCTCTTTCTTGTTTTTTTTCCAGCTGTTTGTGCCTGCATTTAAAGAGATTTCCCAAATTTTCATGTCTTGGCAGTGGTCCCTTGGGCAAGAGGTGACAATTAGTCACAGCAATGAAACCTAACAGTGGTTTTATTGTTATCCTTTCCCTACTTTTTTGAAAATGTAAAAAAAAAAAGGCTTTGGCTGGAGCTCCACTTTAACCCACAGAGGGAAATTAGAACAGCTGAAAATGATTTTCATGGGCTTGGATGTTTCCTGACCAGATTTTGACTGGAGTTTATTTGACATTTTTATAGATTAACCTTTTGATGTTCCAGGTGAACAGAAATCTTTCAGACATCCTCAGAGCTTATTTCTACAGTCTGATCAGATTCATCAGGAGACTTTTTATTTAATACACATATCTTAAAGAATTCCTTTGGCTCCAGGGCAGCCAAACCAAAATGATTCCAACAGGAATTCTGTAAGCCTTTATTGATGTTTTCAACTTTACATTCTGTTCCAGTCTTTCATTCTTTTCACAGATCCAAACCAAAACCAGTGTTTATTGATATCATCAATATGAAAAGCTAAATTGATGTTATGATATTCCCCTTTCAACCGCTTCCCTCTTGGAAATGTAAACAGTTCAGTATAGCCAGAAAATGAAGTTGAGAGAACCATTAAAAATCAGGATGTAGCTGCCTGTTGATAAATGGCATATTAATATATGGGGGAGCTCTAAAAAGTGTAAGAAGAGGAAAGTGATGCCCATAGAAAATGTGGTTATTTTTTTATTTTTTATATAATTTTCTTTTTAAAACTACACCAGATCAGATGGAGTCTGATTGGATGATTTTGGCCAGTGGTCCTCAACTCTGGTTCTCAATGCTAGATTATATATTTTTATATTCTCTATAACTGTATTTAAAACTAAACATTTTTTTCTTTGTTTGGATATTGTAAGGAAGTGTTAAAACCCTTGTTGTTATTTTTATTGTTGTCTGTGTTGCATTTGGGCAAATTCGCCCTTTCACTTTCTCCTGATGAACATTGCCGTCAGTATAGAAAATTATGGGAAATCTATCATTTTTATCCTTCAAAACTGAGAAAGCACAATCCAAGTATACTTTAATACTTTACTTAGCAACATACTGTATAAAATGTGATCAGCACCTTTAGTCCTTTTACTTCCTGTTGTTTCTTTACTACAGGAGGTGAAGTGAAATTTCCCCAGTGTGATACAAATTTCTTATTCTATATACAAAAACCTTAAAAAATGGTTTAACATATACTTTCATATAGCAGTGCTAGATTGTTAGTGGGCCTTACATACTGAAATTAAAGTGACACTAAACAATATCACAATTCTCCACAATTCTAATTGCAGTGTGTAAACTATACACTCACTGTGTTTGGAGGAGGAGGAATGCTGCCTATGACCCCAAGAACACCACCCCCACTGTCTAGAGTGGCCTAGCCAGTCTCCAGACCGTAATCCCATAGAAAGTATGTGGAGGGGGCTAAAGGTTTGCGTTACCAAAGATCAGCCTCAAACCCTTAATGACTTGGAGAGGATTTGCAAAGAGGAGTGGGACAAAATCCCTCCTGAGGTGTATGCAAACCTGGTGGCCAATTACAGGAAACGTCTGACCTCTGAGATTGCCAACAAGGGTTTTGCCACCAAGTACCAAGTTATGTTTTGCGACGGGGTCAAATACTTATGTCACTCATTAAAATGCAAATCAATTTATAACTTTTTTTAATGTGTTTTTCTGGATATTTTTGTTGTTATTCTGTCTCTCATTGTTAAAATAAACCTACCATTAAAATTATAGACTGATCATTTCTTTGTCTTTGTTGTGCCGTTCCTCGCGCATGCGCGGGAGTGACGTCATTGCCGCTCCGGCCAGTCACAGCGCCAGAGCGGCGATACCCGGAAGTCACTCCGGGTATCATGGCGGCGACGGAGGACGTGTCCGAGGACCGCTGCGGGGGCTTCGATCTAAGGAAAGTGATTGATAATGAGCTAGTATGCTAGTCATACTAGCTCATTATGCCTTTGCCTTGCAGGTTTAAAAATAAAATAAAAAATTTTTTTGCAGTATACAACCGCTTTAACCAAGAGAGATTAGTGTAATAGCTGCCAGCTTGTGTTGCTGTCGGCTTCTGTTTTTTTGTGAATAACAACATTGCTGTCCAGCTAATGTCATTCAGAAAACAAGTGGCCAGCTACTATTGTAGTAATCTCCAACCTAGCTGGCAGCTGTAGGAGATTGTGGGCTCAGTATTTTCACAGTACAAAGGGAGAAGAGGAGGCACAGAGCTCAAAGCCTAGTACACGCGGCCGAGAATTCCGTCAGGAAAAAAACATTGTTTTTCATGACGATATTCCTGGCAAGCTTTTCTTGCCAAGCCGTGCATACAGATGGCCATTCAAAAGAACCACCGTTCTGTTGAATGGCAAGAACGCGGTGATGTCATCAACTACGACGAGCATGTGCTCGTCACATTCGATGCTGTCGCCGCCATCTTGCTTCACCCTACACTACCCTTGTAAGCTACCGCGCATGCGTCAAAGTCTCATCGAGCATGCGCGGGCTTACCGGAGGACAGGTAAGCTTGTAGCCGCATACACACACACAGTTTTCTCGTCGGGAAACAGGCCGACAAGAATCCCTACGAGAAAATAGAGAGCAGGTTCTCTATTTTTCTCGTCGAGATTCCCGGCAGTTTTCTCGACGAGAGAACATACACACGACCGATTTTCTCGGCAAAAAGCTCTCCCAGCAGTTTTCTTGGTGGTTTCTTGCTGAGAAAACCGGTCATGTGTACAAGGCTTAACAGCAAGGTGGGCTGCAGATATACAGAGGAGGTAGGGCCGTGTGTGCTCTGTGTTTGTACTGCCCCCTCCTCCTCTGTGTGCTGTTACTCAAAAGTCTGACTCCTTGCTCGAGCATGGTCAGAGGGGGGCGAGCTATCCAATCATACAGTTCAGCAACCACTGCACAGATTTTATTGGGTACAAGAGCTGTGTGCACTGGGTTACAATGGGGATTTACCAAAGCCCTTTTTAACTTCTGATGAGACGACTTCTTTGAGACTTCTAATTTAGGATACACTTTTCGATAGAGTTCTCAGTCTCCTGGAAAATGTAGTAAAACAAATACTATATATACATAAGGTTTAAAGTAAAGTAATTTGTCAACACCTGTAACTGCATTAACTTAAAAAAAGCTAGGTCTGGAGGGTACGGGAAGCATTGTGATATTTATATAGAATGTTAGAAGAAAGTTGAGAAAAAATCTATTGATAGCTATGAATTCAGTATATCTTAGCTTCTGAGTCTCATGTAGCTTGTGCAGAGTCATTTTGTTTAATAAGGATCAGGTATGCCCCTTAGATGTACTCTTCTACTTTAAAGGAGAAATGGCTAATTCATTCTTATATATCTTATTTTTCCAGTAAATGTAGTTGCCTTACTTCAAGAATTTTGGGAGAACAAAGAAAAGAGAAAAGCAGTCTTTCCAAGTGAAAGCTTGGTGGCTTATGAGTCTGTCCCGTCTCCTGACCCGCCATTTGTTTGTTATGTCATCTTACCTGGAGGAAGCTGTTTTGGAAATTTTCAGGTAAGAATTGAATTGTTCATATATTTTAAAAGGTAAACCCTCTCATCTATTTGGAATTGTTGAATAGGAGACATGAGTGTAATTTGAAAATTACACTTACCTCTCTCTGTGCCCCCAATCCTCTATAAAGTGTCATTTTATGTCCTGGCCAAGTATTCCCTTCCAACATTTCCCATTTCAAAATGTACATAACACTCTCCTAAACTTCTCTTCCCTTTCTGAGTAAATCACCTGAGCTTCATCTGTGAACTCATGGGAAAGGCTTGCCTAAATTCCTGATGACTCACCTGAAAGGTATAAAAGTACAGCATCTGTACTATGCAGAATAGCGTTGAGGACCTACCTGATCTGTACAGTTTGTTTAGGCCAGTAGCATAAAAGCCACAAATACAGACCACAGGGATTCACAGGAAGTGAAGACTCTTCAATGGGACACAGATCATAAAAAAGAAGACATTTTTTTTGGCAGGGGTTATAATTCTCCCTTACTTTATCCTAAATGAAAAAAAAAAAAAAGTTTTGCCTTTGCTCTATTTTAAAGAGGAGCTTTTAGAAAAAATTAAAAGTTAGCTACAAATACTGTAGCTGCTGACTTTTAGGCCCCTTTCACACTAGCGGACCGTATGTCCGCTTTTTCATCCATCCGTTTATGGATAAAAAAGGGACATACATTAGTCCCTATGAGATCGCAGGTGTCAATGGATGAACATCCACTGACACCCGATCTCCTCCGTGTCCGCAATCCCCCGATTCTGCAGACGGAGGAAAATACTATTTTTCTATCCGTCTGCAGAGCGGATCGGATGAACACGGACAGACAGTCCATGTTCATCCGATCCCCCCATAGGGGAGAGCGGAGATCTGACAGGGCGGTCCCTGCACAGTGTGTCATACGCCGGCTCAGCAGGGATCAGTGAAGCGATCCCCGCTGAGAAAGCGGAGGTTCACGGGGCGGATCCTCACGGATACGTCCCGTGTGAAAGGGGCCTTAGTTTCAACATTTTTATTGATGTTTATCATAGAGAACAAAAGTAAAATAAACAACATTTTCTCATACATTTGGACAATGTAAAGTAAATCGCATGAATGAAATCTTATGCCACAGTCAAGTAACAATCATAAATTAACAATATTAGCGCTATCTGAAAATGAGCAAATTCTGTTAGACATAAGGTGAAGGGTGTTACGCCACACCCCCAGCCACGCTGAACCTCGAGAGAGACTTTTCCAGCATAGTGAAGGATAAGGGGAAGGAGAAAAGGAGAGAGACAGAGAAAGGAGAAAGGGAGAGAGAGAGAGAGAGAAAAAAAAAGGGGGGATGCATAATCCTTGAAACAAGGAGAGAACTCGGTATCCACGTAATACCTGTGGTCACAGACAAAGGTACATGGATATATGACGCCCAGGGTTCCCATGTTCATTCAAACAAGCTGCTGACTTTTAATATTAGAACATTTACCTGTCCAGGAATCCAGCAGTGTCCTTACCCAAGCCACTTTTTCAATCCGCTATCAGCTGCTGCCACCGCCATCTCCACTAAGGGAAACCAGCAATGAAGCCTTGTGGCTTCACAGCCAGTTCCCTACTGGGCATGCACGAAGTACGCTACTTTTTGTGAATGGGCCAACTGCAGGGGAAGGAGGGAGGGGGGCAAACTTCAAGCTGAGTTTGTCGCAGCGCCCTGTCAAAATCGAAGACAAGTGGAGCTTCCCTTTTTGGGTGGAGCTCCACTTTAAGATTAGAGTCACAAAGGAGAGTATCCTCTCCTACCATGCTTACTACTCAACACACAATATTAGTTAGAGTTACTTTTGTCAAGTAAGCTTGATCCTTTCTGGCATAACAGTCTTGTGGGTGCTATAAGACTATATCATATTTAGAGTATAACATTTTGAGATAAAATAAAAAATGAACATTTGGTGTAAATGTTGTACCATTTTAATTTTACAAACCTGAAAAGGCAAGATCTAGTTTTTGCTGTTCACTAGAATATTTTTACATACACCAATACACATTCAACAGTAGGTCAAGTGTACCAAATTCTAATTATTTAATATTTTATGTGTTTTCTCCAGCATTTTTGAACTGTCTTTATTGGCTCATTAGCTGTAGTAAAGCAAAATCTGTGCACTCTGTCTGTCAGCACATTACTACTGTGCTAATATTAAACATTTAATGAAGTATATAAGAGCAGTGTTGCGGATCTGCCAGCATGGCTGCCTTTCTTTATAGAAAATTTGTAGTAAAACCCGACTTTCTCTGTACCAGTTGCTGAACCAAACATTCTTAGCTGTATAGTGCTAGGCTGTCACATGTTGAAGCCAACAGCCACCCTATAATCATTAGGTTTACCTCCCTTTATAGTTGCACTTGCTTGATAAAGAAATTACTGTGTACAGGGTCCAAAAGACCCTTTCACAGTTCACCGCATAGATCAATTTTCCCAATGGACTGCATCAATTCACTCATCTGTAATTGGGACCCTATGGATTATAGTTTACAGATCAGTGCATTGTTAACTGAATTTCTGCTCTGTATATCAGGCCATTAGTGATGAGCCGAACACCCCCGGGTTCGGTTCGCACCAGAACCCGCGAACGGACCGAAAGTTCGCACGAACATTAGAACCCTATTAAATACAATGGATGCGAACGTTCGGATTCTAAAGTGCTAATTATAACGACTATTATCCATGTTATTGTCCGAAACAGAGTTTGGGAACCCGGGTTCTGCACCAGGGGACATGTATCAATGCAAAAAGAAGTTTTAAAAACGGACGTTTTCCGGGAGCAGTCATTTTAATGATGCATAAAGTTAAAAAAAAAAAGTAAAATATTCCTTTAAATGTTGTACCTGGGGGGTGTCTAAAGTATGCCTGTGAAGTGCCACGTGTTTCCCGTGTTTAGAACTGTCCCTGCACAAAATAACATTTCTAAAGGAAAAAAAGCCATTTAAAACTGCTTGCGGCTTTAATGCAATGTCTGGTCCCGGTAATATGGATGAAAATCTTTATGAAAAATGGCATAGCTACCCCATCGACCCCCCCCCCCTACCCCAGCCCATTACCAGCCCCTTTGGGTCTTGTATGGATATTAAGGGGAACCCCGCACACAAACTAAAAAAGGCCCTATATACTCTGAACAGCCGTATACAGGCGGTGCATACAAGACAGGGACTGTAGGTTTGTTCTTATGTAGAATCTGTTTGTAATTTTGAACAGCTGCATTGTTTAAGTGTAGCTCCATGCCAAATTCCTTTTTTTTAGCTTTTTGGAAAACATAGGGAACGGTTATCACCCCTGTCACATTTTTTTTGCTGTCTGTGCCCCTGTTCAGAACATTTCACCTCACTTTGCGTCCCAATGACAACTGTTTTTGAAATGTGGTGTTTTTATTGAAACAAGGATTGGTGATAAAGCATCAGTAGAGAGGAGACACCTTTCTCCCATATTAATTCTTACAGGAGAGAATTTTCCTTCCAAGGGGTAGATTTCCTCTCACTTCCTGTTGTCTTCTTCCGTTTGCAAGTAGGAGTCATTTGTAAGTTTGATGTTTGAAAGTAGGGACCTGCCGTATATACTCTGCAGAAATTGGCCCCTTAGGTGTTGGTGTTGGCACAACACTGTAAGCACTCACAGTTACTCTTGGTGGGTGCTGGAACGCCCTGCTGTCAACTATTATATCAGGAATTGTAATAACATATAATTGTTGATCAGTGGTAGTAAAAATTGGGCCTTTGATGGTGGTGCTGGTGCCACAACACTGTAAGGCCTGGCAGTTACTCTTGGTGGGCGCAGCAATGGGCCCTGCTGTGAATTATTCGATCAATAATTATAATTGCATTCCCCTGTTGAATAGGGGCTGAAAAATTGGGTCTTTGGTGGTGGTGGTGGTGGTGGTGGTGATGGTGGTGCTGGTGCCACAACACTGTAAGGCCTGACAGTTACTCTTGGTGGGCGCAGCAATGGGCCCTGCTGTGAATTATTCGATCAATAATTATAATTGCATGCCCCTGTTGAACAGGGGCTGAAAAATTGGGCCTTTGGTGGTGGTGGTGGTGGTGATGGTGGTGCTGGTGCCACAACACTGTAAGGCCTGACAGTTACTCTTGGTGGGCGCAGCAATGGGCCCTGCTGTGAATTATTAGATCAATAATTATAATTGCATGCCCCTGTTGAACAGGGGCTTAAAAATTGGGCCTTAGGCACTGGTGGCACAACACTGCAACCCCTCACAGATACTGTACTTGGAGCACAGCAATGAGGCCTGTTGCAAAGTATTGCATCAAAAATTTTAATTACACGCCCCTGTTAAACAGGGGCTGAAAAATTGGGCCTTAGCCACTGGTGGCGTCACCCATAAACCAAAATGATCTTCCAAGCTATCATCATTAATCGTATCATTGAGGAGGAGGAGGAGGATAGCCAGTCAACATAACAGCACAGGCACTCAGCATCAGCATCAGTCTTGAAGGGATGTGACATTTTAAAATCAATTAGTCTGTTATATCAGCATCAGGTGTGTGGTAGCTGGTGGTGATCCAAGACTGGTTCATCTTGATGAAAGTCAGTCGATCAACCGAGTCGGTGGACAGGCGCACCCTGTGATCCGTGACAAATCCTCCAGCAGCACTGAATGTGCGTTCTGAAAGAACGCTGGATGCAGGACAGGCCAGTAGCTCAATTGCATACTGTGCAAGCTCTGGCCAGTGATCCATCCTCAAGACCCAGTAAGCCAGAGGATTTTCGGTGGGGAAGGTGTCCAAGTCTGACCTTGCCCCTAGGTATTCCTGGACCATGTATATCAGACGCTGGCGATGGTTGCTGGAACCGATCATACTTTGGGGCTGCGGACTAAAGAATTGTCTGAACGCATCGGTCAGACGGCCACCTTCCCCACCGCTCCTTCTTTGACTGCCCGAAGCCTCAGCAACTCGTTGTCCAGGACCAGGAGTTTGTAACCTCCTAGTCTCTGGGAACGCGTTGCACAGACCTTTCTGCAAGGCCTCCCGGAGTTGTCTCATCCTCTGCTCCCTCTGCGACGGTAAGATAAGGTCCGCAACCTTACCCTTGTACCGTGGATCAAGGAGAGTGGCCAGCCAGTAATGGTCCCTCTCCTTGATCCGAAGAATACGAGGATCCTTCCGCAGACTTTGCAGGATCAGGGAGGCCATGCAGCGTAGGTTAGCTGAGGCATTCAGTCCGGAGTCCTCTGGGTCACTAAGGACGACATGATCCGCAGCCACCTCCTCCCAGCCACGTACAAGTCCACTGGTTTCTTGGGACTGTAAATCATCCCTAAAAGACTGCTGCTGATGATGCTGAGTGCCAGGACAGTGCATGCATCCCTGATCATGCCCCACTGGCGTGGTGAAAAAAACCCGAGCTCCCCTGACCCTGTCCTGGTGCCGTAGTCACACAGGTACTCATTGATGGCCCTCTGCTGCGTGTGCAGCCGCTGCAGCATGGCCAACGTTGAGTTCCACCTGGTGGGCATGTCACATATAAGGCGGTTCTTGGGCAGGTTCAACTCCTTTTGCAGCTCAGCCAGGCGAGCACTGGCATTATAAGATCTGCGGAAATGCACACAGACTTTCCTGGCCTGCCTCAGGACATCCTGTAAGCCCGGGTACCTGCCCAAGAACCGCTGCACCACCAGGTTAAGGACGTGAGCCATACAGGGCACATGGGTCAGTTGTCCCTGTCGGAGGGCGGAGAGGAGGTTGGTGCCATTGTCGCAAACCACCATTCCTGGCTTAAGCTGGCGTGGCGTCAACCACCTCTCGGCCTGCCCCTGCAGAGCAGACAGGACCTCTGCCCCAGTGTGGCTTCTGTCCCCCAAACACACCAGCGCAAGCACGGCATGGCATCTTTTTGCCTGCGTACTTGCGTAGCCCCTTGAACGCCTACGGAGCACCGCTGGTTCCGAGGACAAACCACAGGAAGAGGCCATGGAGGAAGAAGAAGAGGAGGGGGTGGAGGAGAGAGGTGTGTCACAACCAGTAGTAGCATTTTGGAGGCGTGGCGGTGGAACAACCTCCAACACTACTGCACCTTGTCCTGCATCCTTCCCAGCTGCCAAAAGAGTGACCCAATGGGCCGTGAAAGAAAGGTAACGTCCCTGTCCATGCCTGCTGGACCATGAGTCAGCGGTAATATGCACCTTACCGCTGACCGCCCTGTCCAGCGAGGCCAAGACATTGCCTTCCACATGCCTGTAGAGAGCCGGAATCGCCTTCCGTGCGAAAAAGTGGCGTTTGGGAACCTGCCACTGAGGAACCGCACATTGCACAAACTCACGGAAGGGGGCCGAGTCTACCAACTGAAAAGGCAGCAGTTGAAGCGCTAGCAATTTAGCCAAGCTAGCATTCAACCGCTGGGCATGTGGATGGCTGGGAGTGAACTTCTTTCGACGGTCCAGCAGCTGGGGCAGGGAAATTTGCCTGCTAGAATCGGACGTTGGTGTACTGCTAGCAGAGTGGCCGCAAGTACTTGGCTGTGACACACCTAATTCTACACCTTCATTCCTCTCAGAGCAGGTTTCAGAGAGGAGTGAAGGTATAGTGGGGTTGGAGATCCCAGCTGATGCGGTGCAAGAAGAGGTCAGCTTTGTTCTTTGGTGTGGGTCTTTAAGGTAGGCTTGCCAACGAGCTGCATGGCAGGTCAACATATGTCTGATCAAGCATGTGGTGCCCAAGCGGCTGATGTTTTGGCCACGCGATATACGCTTGAGACATATGTTGCAAACAGCAGCTGTGCGATCTGATGCACTCGCCTCAAAAAAGGCCCACACCAAAGAACTTTTTGAATGACGGGCAGAGGCAGCGCCCTGCACAGGCGGAGCTCTGCGGTGTGATTCCGTCGGTGTGCTGCCCATACGCCAGCCACTCAAGGGCATCCTGCCTCGTTGGAGATGTGCCTCCTCCTCATCCTCCTCCTCCTCCTCCTCTCTCTCCTATTAGGCACCCACGTGGAGTCAGTGACCTCATCATCCCCTCCCTCCTCATCACTGGAGCCAATCTGGCAGTATGCTGCAGCTGCTGGAGCATGACTGCCAGATTGGTGTCCTTCTTGAGCATCCCCTCTCTCTGCTCTCACGCTGCTGCCTTCCTCTAGCTGGGTATCATCATCAGATCCTTCCAAACACTGGGCATCCTCTTGGAGCATGTACCCAACACTGTGCTCAAACATTTCGGGGGACTCCTCAGGAGGAGGACATGGTGGGTCTAGGGAAGGATTGACTAATGAAGATAATGATACCAGAGAAGAGGACGCTTTGGCAGCTGCTTTGCCAGTACCCTGAGCCTGGGTGAGAGAGGATGAGGAGGATGAGGTGGGCTTGGTCATCCACTCTACCAAGTCTTCGGCATGATGTGGCTCAACATGTCCAGCTGCCGAAAAGAAGGACAAGCGTGTCCCATGGCCATGTGCTGATGACAATGCACCGCGTCCACGACCAGCACTGTTGCCCCCAGACACAGAGCCTGCTTGCCCTCTTTTTTTGCCTCCTGACTGTCTGCCTCTCCTTGTTTGCCTTCCAGACATTTTAATGGATGGCCTGCAGGGAGATGGGAAAAAGAGCAATAAGGGCTACCTTCAGGTGTATACTGTGCAGGAGGCTTAGCAACAATGACACTGACACTGTCCCCTGCCTATCCTTCTCTGTCCCTAAACACAAGGATTGAAAATATGGAACAGCAAAATTGGTTTAGAACAGAATAGCACACTGACACTTTCCCTCACTGTCCTACTCTGTCCCTCCCTACAAACAAGTTTTAGCACAGAATAGCACACTGATAATTTGCACGAGTGTCCTTCTCTGTCCCTAAACTCAAGGATTTGAAATATGGAACAGCAAAATTGGTTTAGAACAGAATAGCACACTGTCAGTTTCACTCACTGTACCTCTCTGTCCCTAAACTCAAGGATTGAAAATATGGTTCAGCAAAATTGGTTTAGATCAGAATAGCACACTGACACTTTCCCTCACTGTCCTACTCTGTCCCTCCCTACAAACAAGATTTAGCACAGAATAGCACACTGATAATTTGCACGAGTGTCCTTCTCTGTCCCTAAACTCAAGGATTTTATATATGGAACAGCAAAATTGGTTTAGAACAGAATAGCACACTGTCGGTTTCACTCACTGTACCTCTCTGTCCCTAAACTCAAGGATTGAAAATATGGTTCAGCAAAATTGGTTTAGAACAGAATAGCACACTGACACTTTCCCTCACTGTCCTACTCTGTCCCTCCCTACAAACAAGTTTTAGCACAGAATAGCACACTGATAATTTGCACGAGTGTCCTTCTTTGTCCCTAAACTCAAGGATTTGAAATATGGAACAGCAAAATTGGTTTAGAACAGAATAGCACACTGTCAGTTTCACTCACTGTACCTCTCTGTCCCTAAACTCAAGGATTTGAAATATGGAACAGCAAAATTGGTTTAGAACAGAATAGCACACTGACACTTTCCCTCACTGTCCTACTCTGTCCCTCCCTACAAACAAGATTTAGCACAGAATAGCACACTGAAAATTGCCACGAGTGTCCTTCTCTGTCCCTAAACTCAAGGATTGAAAATATGGAACAGCAGAATTGGTTTAGAACAGAATATTTCACTGACACTTTCCCTCACTGTCCTACTCTGTCCCTCCCTACAAACAAGTTTTAGCACAGAATAGCACACTGATAATTTGCACGAGTGTCCTTCTCTGTCCCTAAACTTAAGGATTTGAAATATGGAACAGCAAAATTGGTTTAGAACAGAATAGCACACTGTCAGTTTCACTCACTGTACCTCTCTGTCCCTAAACTCAAGGATTGAAAATATGGTTCAGCAAAATTGGTTTAGAACAGAATAGCACACTGACACTTTCCCTCACTGTCCTACTCTTTCCCTCCCTACAAACAAGTTTTAGCACAGAATAGCACACTGATAATTTGCACGAGTGTCCTTCTCTGTCCCTAAACTCAAGGATTTGAAATATGGAACAGCAAAATTGGTTTAGAACAGAATAGCACACTGTCAGTTTCACTCACTGTACCTCTCTGTCCCTAAACTCAAGGATTTGAAATATGGAACAGCAAAATTGGTTTAGAACAGAATAGCACACTGACACTTTCCCTCACTGTCCTACTCTGTCCCTCCCTACAAACAAGATTTAGCACAGAATAGCACACTGAAAATTGCCACGAGTGTCCTTCTCTGTCCCTAAACTCAAGGATTGAAAATATGGAACAGCAAAATTGGTTTAGAACAGAATAGCACACTGACACTTTCCCTCACTGTCCTACTCTGTCCCTCCCTACAAACAAGTTTTAGCACAGAATAGCACACTGATAATTTGCACGAGTGTCCTTCTCTGTCCCTAAACTCAAGGATTTGAAATATGGAAAAGCAAAATTGGTTTAGAACAGAATAGCTCACTGTCAGTTTCACTCACTGTACCTCTCTGTCCCTAAACTCAAGGATTTGAAATATGGAACAGCAAAATTGGTTTAGAACACAATATCACACTGACACTTTCCCTCACTGTCCTACTCTGTCCCTCCCTACAAACAAGATTTAGCACAGAATAGTACACTGAAAATTGCCACAAGTGTCCTTCTCTGTCCCTAAACTCAAGGATTGAAAATATGGAACAGCAAAATTGATTTAGAACAGAATAGCACACTGACACTTTCCCTCACTGTCCTACTCTGTCCCTCCCTACAAACAAGATTTAGCACAGAATAGCACACTGAAAATTGCCACGAGTGTCCTTCTCTGTCCCTAAACTCAAGGACTGAAAATATGGAACAGCAAAATTGGTTTAGAACAGAATAGCACACTGACACTTTCCCTCACTGTCCTACTCTGTCCCTCCCTACAAACAAGATTTAGCACAGAATAGCACACTGAAAATTGCCACAAGTGTCCTTCTCTGTCCCTAAACTCAAGGATTGAAAATATGGTTCAGCAAAATTGGTTTAGAACAGAATAGCACACTGACACTTTCCCTCACTGTCCTACTCTGTCCCTCCCTACAAACAAGATTTAGCACAGAATAGCACACTGAAAATTGCCACGAGTGTCCTTCTCTGTCCCTAAACTCAAGGATTGAAAATATGGAACAGCAAAATTGGTTTAGAACAGAATAGCACACTGACACTTTCCCTCACTGTCCTACTCTGTCCCTCCCTACAAACAAGTTTTAGCACAGAATAGCACACTGATAATTTGCATGAGTGTCCTTCTCTGTCCCTAAACTCAAGGATTTGAAATATGGAACAGCAAAATTGGTTTAGAACAGAATAGCACACTGTCAGTTTCACTCACTGTACCTCTCTGTCCCTAAACTCAAGGATTGAAAATATGGTTCAGCAAAATTGGTTTAGAACAGAATAGCACACTGACACTTTCCCTCACTGTCCTACTCTGTCCCTCCCTACAAACAAGTTTTAGCACAGAATAGCACACTGATAATTTGCACGAGTGTCCTTCTCTGTCCCTAAACTCAAGGATTTGAAATATGGAACAGCAAAATTGGTTTAGAACAGAATAGCACACTGTCAGTTTCACTCACTGTACCTCTCTGTCCCTAAACTCAAGGATTTGAAATATGGAACAGCAAAATTGGTTTAGAACAGAATAGCACACTGACACTTTCCCTCACTGTCCTACTCTGTCCCTCCCTACAAACAAGATTTAGCACAGAATAGCACACTGAAAATTGCCACGAGTGTCCTTCTCTGTCCCTAAACTCAAGAATTGAAAATATGGAACAGCAAAATTGGTTTAGAACAGAATAGCACACTGACACTTTCCCTCACTGTCCTACTCTGTCCCTCCCTACAAACAAGTTTTAGCACAGAATAGCACACTGATAATTTGCACGAGTGTCCTTCTCTGTCCCTAAACTCAAGGATTTGAAATATGGAACAGCAAAATTGGTTTAGAACAGAATAGCACACTGTCAGTTTCACTCACTGTACCTCTCTGTCCCTAAACTCAAGGATTTGAAATATGGAACAGCAAAATTGGTTTAGAACACAATAGCACACTGACACTTTCCCTCACTGTCCTACTCTGTCCCTCCCTACAAACAAGATTTAGCACAGAATAGCACACTGAAAATTGCCACAAGTGTCCTTCTCTGTCCCTAAACTCAAGGATTGAAAATATGGTTCAGCAAAATTGGTTTAGAACAGAATAGCACACTGACACTTTCCCTCACTGTCCTACTCTGTCCCTCCCTACAAACAAGATTTAGCACAGAATAGCACACTGAAAATTGCCACGAGTGTCCTTCTCTGTCCCTAAACTCAAGGATTGAAAATATGGAACAGCAAAATTGGTTTAGAACAGAATAGCACACTGACACTTTCCCTCACTGTCCTACTCTGTCCCTCCCTACAAACAAGTTTTAGCACAGAATAGCACACTGATAATTTGCACGAGTGTCCTTCTCTGTCCCTAAACTCAAGGATTTGAAATATGGAACAGCAAAATTGGTTTAGAACAGAATAGCACACTGTCAGTTTCACTCACTGTACCTCTCTGTCCCTAAACTCAAGGATTGAAAATATGGTTCAGCAAAATTGGTTTAGAACAGAATAGCACACTGACACTTTCCCTCACTGTCCTACTCTGTCCCTCCCTACAAACAAGTTTTAGCACAGAATAGCACACTGATAATTTGCACGAGTGTCCTTCTCTGTCCCTAAACTCAAGGATTTGAAATATGGAACAGCAAAATTGGTTTAGAACAGAATAGCACACTGTCAGTTTCACTCACTGTACCTCTCTGTCCCTAAACTCAAGGATTTGAAATATGGAACAGCAAAATTGGTTTAGAACAGAATAGCACACTGACACTTTCCCTCACTGTCCTACTCTGTCCCTCCCTACAAACAAGATTTAGCACAGAATAGCACACTGAAAATTGCCACGAGTGTCCTTCTCTGTCCCTAAACTCAAGAATTGAAAATATGGAACAGCAAAATTGGTTTAGAACAGAATAGCACACTGACACTTTCCCTCACTGTCCTACTCTGTCCCTCCCTACAAACAAGTTTTAGCACAGAATAGCACACTGATAATTTGCACGAGTGTCCTTCTCTGTCCCTAAACTCAAGGATTTGAAATATGGAACAGCAAAATTGGTTTAGAACAGAATAGCACACTGTCAGTTTCACTCACTGTACCTCTCTGTCCCTAAACTCAAGGATTTGAAATATGGAACAGCAAAATTGGTTTAGAACACAATAGCACACTGACACTTTCCCTCACTGTCCTACTCTGTCCCTCCCTACAAACAAGATTTAGCACAGAATAGCACACTGAAAATTGCCACGAGTTTCCTTCTCTGTCCCTAAACTCAAGGATTGAAAATATGGAACAGCAAAATTGGTTTAGAACAGAATAGCACACTGACACTTTCCCTCACTGTCCTACTCTGTCCCTCCCTACAAACAAGATTTAGCACAGAATAGCACACTGAAAATTGCCACAAGTGTCCTTCTCTGTCCCTAAACTCAAGGATTGAAAATATGGTTCAGCAAAATTGGTTTAGAACAGAATAGCACACTGACACTTTCCCTCACTGTCCTACTCTGTCCCTCCCTACAAACAAGATTTAGCACAGAATAGCACACTGAAAATTGCCACGAGTGTCCTTCTCTGTCCCTAAACTCAAGGATTGAAAATATGGAACAGCAAAATTGGTTTAGAACAGAATAGCACACTGACACTTTCCCTCACTGTCCTACTCTGTCCCTCCCTACTAACAAGTTTTAGCACAGAATAGCACACTGATAATTTGCACGAGTGTCCTTCTCTGTCCCTAAACTCAAGGATTTGAAATATGGAACAGCAAAATTGGTTTAGAACAGAATAGCACACTGTCAGTTTTACTCACTGTACCTCTCTGTCCCTAAACTCAAGGATTTGAAATATGGAACAGCAAAATTGGTTTAGAACGGAATAGCACACTGACACTTTCCCTCACTGTCCTACTCTGTCCCTCCCTACAAACAAGATTTAGCACAGAATAGCACACTGAAAATTGCCACGAGTGTCCTTCTCTGTCCCTTAACTCAAGGACTGAAAATATGGAACAGCAAAATTGGTTTAGAACAGAATAGCACACTGACACTTTCCCTCACTGTACCTCTCTGTCCCTAAACTCAAGGATTGAAAATATGGTTCAGCAAGATTGGTTTAGAACAGAATAGCACACTGACACTTTCCCTCACTGTACCTCTCTGTCCCTACAAACAAGGATTAGCACAGAATAGCACACTGTCACTGACACTCTCCCTACCTATCCTTATCTGTCCCTAAACACAAGGAATCCAGGATTAGTAAAGGAAAAATAATGACACTGTCCCTGCCTATGCTTCTCTTTCCCTGCTCCGGAACACACTACACAAGGCCGCCGCGCTGGCGGCCTTTTATAGTGTGGGGCGTGTACTAAACCCCCTCAGCAATAATTGGCCACAGGCATCCTGCCTGTGGCCAATCATTGCTCTCCTCGCTGCCGGCGCTGTGATTGGCCAAGCATGCGGGGTCACAGTGCATGCTTGGCCAATCACAGCGCCTGGATGACACTGCGATGGCGTAGTGCATTGTGGGCCGTTCGCGTCACTCGAATTTGGCGCGAACGGCCCAAATTGTTCGATCTTCGTCGAACGATCGAGCAGCCGATGTTCGAGTCGAACACGAAGCTCATCCCTACAGGCCATACATATCTCTGGAAAAAATGATGAATGACGTTTAGTGTGTAACTTTACTCTTGTATTTAGGGTAACAGCCACTCTGCAAAATCAAATGGGTTGGAAAACCCAGTGTGGTTGATTTACTAAAACTGGAGAGTTCAAAATCTGGTGCAGCTGTGCATGATAGCCAATCAGCTTCTAACTTCTAGCTTTAGTTTGTTCAGTTAGGCTCCATTCACACTTGTGCAACTTTTTATGCAACTTTGGATATCAAAGTCGCATGACAAGTCGTTCCCCATGTTTTCCAATGATAACTGTTCATATATTTGTGACTTAAAGTTGCAGCAACTTTAAAGTAGTTTCAAGCACTACTTTGGTCTGACTTTCATGCAACTTGAGGGCCATAGACTTCAATGTTAACCCTCAAAAGTTGCATGAAAGTCGTACCTGAATGTTATACAATGCAACAGTTGTGCAACAGTTGTCCATTTTTTCTGGCCAAAGCCAAAATCGTATCCAAGTTGCACCCATCCAAAGTTGTATCAAAGTTGCGTCAAAATTGCATCAAAGTTGCACTCCAAAATTGGCACAACTTTGGAGTTGTACAAGTGTGAATGGAGCCTTAAGCTTTGACAAAAAAGCCTGAAAGCTGATTGGTTTTCATGCAGGGTTGCACCAGATTTTGCACTCTTTAGGGGCCCTGGACCAAGCTGTATTGATTAACCGCAGTGTAGTCTGCAAAGAGGTCCATGAGATGAGTGTGCTATTTTTATAGGGATGTCTGGATCACAAGACTGGCTAAATAGAATTACAAAGTGTTGGTATCTAAAACCATTCAAATGTATATAAAGAAAAAAATACATAAGCAATTTAAACTAAAAGGAGCAAGGCAGCAGCAATAGTGAGATAACCACACACAAGCATAAAACAAAGAAAAAGCTGCGCCAAGAACATTAATGAGAAATCCTCAAAAATTAAATAATGATATGAAGACTATGAAGGCAGTCCAAAAGAGTGACCTATAGATGCCAATGTAGTATCAGAAGGGAGGAATCACATATGCTGTAGAAACATCCAGAAACCATACAGTACGAGCTGCGTGGTGATGTCACTGCGTGTCCCCCTTATGGGGGACACGCAGTGACGTCACCACACAGCTCGTTCGAGGAAGGGCTTCTGCTTATGCCGGCCGGCACATTTCTCTGCGCTTTTTTTAACTTATATTGTTGTAAGTACATTACTTTTTTCTCATTAAACGCTTTTAGAGGTTATCACTCTATGGTCCTCTCCTCTTTTTTGATACTTATGCATATGGAGCCATCATACAGCAACGCCATATTGTACACTGGAGGAGTGTCCTGGGTGTTCTGATTGGGTTTGAGTTCCATCTACCCACTACTAAGCAGCTAATTTTACTACGGTGGTGGTCACTCCGGTTGTCAAGCACGGTGGTGTTACTATACTGTATGGTTTCTGGATGTTTCTACAGCATATGTGATCAATATTGACTTTTTGAGGATTGCTCATTAATGTTCTTGGCGCAGCTTTTTCTTTATTTCATTCAACTGTATGTATTTCAAATGCGTATTGAGCTACGCGAGCCATGACTGAGCTACAGTGCATATGTGTTCACAGGGAAGGAGAGCTAGAAGGATGATGCCATATCCCACTTTGCTACTGCTACTTCACTATTCAGTCGGAAGGCTAGGGTGTATTCTTGACCAAGCTGTGTTATTACTGCAATGGGGTCAATGACCTGGCTTTGCTGCCTGTTAGTGGTGCCTGGATCATAAGACTGACTTAACACAAAGTTATTGTATTTTTTTTAAACACTGTGGTTAGGTGCCCCCCTGGAACTTGGCTTTAGCAAACTGCTTGTGCTTTGTTAGCTAGTAGGACATATGCCAGTGATACCCTGCTGCATTTATCTGTTGCCATCTACTACCCATTGCACCGTTAATAAGTGTTTTTTTTCACATTTACTAAGACCTCTATAGGAGGAGAGAATCCCAGACTGTGTGTACTATATGTCCACATCCTAGCAAATCATGTACAACTATGAACAGAACATGTAGCCATGGATTTTGTGTGGACATACAGAAGAGAAACTGAGTACCACAAAAACAACTTTATTATGAACCATTGAAAATCTATTACACAACATTAAAATTTACTCTCCACATAGGGGTTCACAACATGCAAGATTCAATTACAGTTCACATGAGGACTCAAGGCTTTTCTAGAATCCTTCTATGTTGCCCATAGAGGAAAACCCATGCCCATAGATGGAAACCAATGTGAGTAAGTCACTATAAAGGCAGCATGGTAGTTAAAGCATGTATATTCCAAAGAGGGGGCTCTTAACAAGTATCTTAGAAACAAACTCCGTTCACATGAATCGAGCAGGTTTGTTTTTAAGGTGACTATGGACTATGGTTTCTATGGTGACTTACTCACGTTAGGTCTGGATGGTTCCCCATTGGGAAGTTGGTCCTTTTATTTTAAGATTATGTGTACAAGATCATTGGCTGTTTACTGAATGTACCTGATTTTTACACTCGAGAGGCAGTGGCTTCACCTTGGCTTACTCATTTGCACCTCTATGGGCAACATACAAATGCTAAGAATTCCAGTCTGCCCTACTGTCTGATATTACTCTATTAAAGATCAGGAGCAGATTCCAGTGCATGTGATTCTGTCACATGTCCTCCTGAAGAAGGATTCCTGAAACGCGTGTGAACTGTAATCAAAATCTTTACATGTTGTAAACCCCTTGGTGGAGAGTAATTTTTAATGTTGCGTAATAGTGCTTTTATAAACTGGAGTTTTTACTGAATCTGGATGATTTTGGTAAAGATCCAAGATATTTCGAACCAATCATATTTGTATATAAACACATCACCGCTCATGATATGTTGATGGCTTTGTTGAAATATGTGGCTATAGAAGTGCTGCTATGTAAATATTTCCTGTAATCTTAATGCATACACAATTATTTTTGTATAAATGTGGGAAATGCTTTGTTGATAGAAATCATTGTTATTACAACAAGTGTGAGTGTTTTGATACAATGTAAATATTGATTCTATATTATCAACTTGTGTGACCATGGAATGCAACACTAGTTACTACTTTTGGCCTGACTCTTTAGGGAATAATTTATTGTTTATTTTTCTGACTTGGTCCAAGCTTCAATTTCCTCAAAAAATAAATATCATTTTGGATAACGGAACTTCACATCATTTAGAGTCAAGTTTTATATTATATTTTAAAGCAGACCTTCACCCAAAAAAAATAAGTTACTCTAATTTTCTTAACTGGGGTGTTCTGGAAGCAGTTAAAATAAAGTGATATATAGAATGTTTGTTTTTTGTTTTTCCAACTGCAAGCTGCTGTAGTATTTGCATAATGAATATGGAAAATGTACAATAGTTGGGTAGTTGAGTGCAATTTCCTTCACTAGTGGAAGTAGATGGGGAAGAAGTCTGTAGTGCTAACTAAATTGTTTTATGGTTTCTCTGCTCACCGGAAGATGACACATCTCACTCACCCAGCACTTGCCAACATGCCTTCAGGTATTTTAATTTATTTATGAGGTCAAGCATAACCTGAAAAAAAAGAGGTTTAGCAAGTGTACCTCCTCCGAATAGCTTCACTGCACGTTAGACATCTGTACTGCATCTTCTCTCTCTCATCTTTATACCAAGTGAACCCTCTTCTGTGATACACCATGCATTAAGATTATCCTAAAGTGAATTTATGCAAAGATATATTTTAGGTTTATATATATATATACACAGTATATATATATATATATATATATATATATATATATATATATATATATATTAGGTTTAACAAAACCTAAAGCACTTTACATCCACCTGCTTACATGCATATGTCTACACATTGGATTTCTTTACTTGTAGAGTAGCCTGGGAGATTTAGATTCCAGGGCATATCAATACATCAATATGTAAAAAAAAATTGGTCAACATATCTGGCCTGATTCCTCAAACAGTGTGCACCTTAGTATTGGCCCATCACTGCAGTGGAGTGCCTCTTTAACAAATAGTGAGACATTAGAGGGGAAAGAACTGTCAAGCATAGAAGATGGCCATTATTTGCTCGTTATAAGAAGTGGTATATGGGGTTAAAAAACTAGCAAGGCAAAACCAATGGAGTCTTAGTGGTACTAACGCAAAATATGGTAGCATCGTTGGGCATATTGCCAGGAGTAGGGATGAGCTTCGTGTTCGAGTCGAACATACGTTCGACTCGAACATCGGCTGTTCGATCGTTCGACGAAGATCGAACGATTTGGGCCGTTCGCGCCAAATTCGAGTGACGCGAACGGCCCACAATGCACTACGCCATCGCAGTGTCATCCAGGCGCTGTGATTGGCCAAGCATGCACTGTGACCCCGCATGCTTGGCCAATCACAGCGCCGGCAGCGAGGAGAGCAATGATTGGCCACAGGCAGGATGCCTGTGGCCAATTATTGCTAAGGGTGTTTAGTACACGCCCCACACTATAAAAGGCCGCCAGCACGGCGGCCTAGTGTAGTGTGTTCCGGAGCAGGGAAAGACAAGCATAGGCAGGGACAGTGACATTTATTTCTTTCTTGCTTAACCTGGATTCCTTTAGTTTAGGGAAAGAGAAGGATAGGTAGGGAGAGTGTCAGTGTGTTTTACTGTGCGAGTCCTTGTTTCTAGGGACAAAGAAGGAAAGTGAGGGGATTTCTCCTTGTGCTATAGTGTGCTTTAAAAAAACATTTTTTCTAGGGACAGAAAACTGTAGGTAGGGAGAGTGTCAGTTTCTTTCACTGTGCCAGTCCTTGTTTCTAGGGACAAAGAAGGAAAGTGAGGGGAATTCTCCTTGTGCTATAGTGTGCTTTAAAAAAACATTTTTTCTAGGGACAGAAAACTGTAGGTAGGGAGAGTGTCAGTTTCTTTCACTGTGCCAGTCCTTGTTTCTAGGGACAAAGAAGGAAAGTGAGGGGATTTCTCCTTGTGCTATAGTGTGCTTTAAAAAAACATTTTTTTCTAGGGACAGAAAACTGTAGGTAGGGAGAGTGTCAGTTTCTTTCACTGTGCCAGTCCTGGTTTCTAGGGACAAAGAAGGAAAGTGAGGGGAATTCTCCTTGTGCTATAGTGTGCTTTAAAAAAACATTTTTTCTAGGGACAGAAAACTGTAGGTAGGGAGAGTGTCAGTTTCTTTCACTGTGCCAGTCCTTGTTTCTAGGGACAAAGAAGGAAAGTGAGGGGAATTCTCCTTGTGCTATAGTGTGCTTTAAAAAAACATTTTTTCTAGGGACAGAAAACTGTAGGTAGGGAGAGTATCAGTTTCTTTCACTGTGCCAGTCCTTGTTTCTAGGGACAAAGAAGGAAAGTGAGGGGATTTCTCCTTGTGCTATAGTGTGCTTTAAAAAAACATTTTTTCTAGGGACAGAAAACTGTAGGTAGGGAGAGTGTCAGTTTCTTTCACTGTGCCAGTCCTTGTTTCTAGGGACAAAGAAGGAAAGTGAGGGGATTTCTCCTTGTGCTATAGTGTGCTTTAAAAAAACATTTTTTCTAGGGACAGAAAACTGTAGGTAGGGAGAGTGTCAGTTTCTTTCACTGTGCCAGTCCTTGTTTCTAGGGACAAAGAAGGAAAGTGAGGGGAATTCTCCTTGTGCTATAGTGTGCTTTAAAAAAACATTTTTTCTAGGGACAGAAAACTGTAGGTAGGGAGAGTGTCAGTTTCTTTCACTGTGCCAGTCCTTGTTTCTAGGGACAAAGAAGGAAAGTGAGGGGATTTCTCCTTGTGCTATAGTGTGCTTTAAAAAAACATTTTTTCTAGGGACAGAAAACTGTAGGTAGGGAGAGTGTCAGTTTCTTTCACTGTGCCAGTCCTTGTTTCTAGGGACAAAGAAGGAAAGTGAGGGGAATTCTCCTTGTGCTATAGTGTGCTTTAAAAAAACATTTTTTCTAGGGACAGAAAACTGTAGGTAGGGAGAGTGTCAGTTTCTTTCACTGTGCCAGTCCTTGTTTCTAGGGACAAAGAAGGAAAGTGAGGGGAATTCTCCTTGTGCTATAGTGTGCATTAAAAAAACATTTTTTCTAGGGACAGAAAACTGTAGGTAGGGAGAGTGTCAGTTTCTTTCACTGTGCCAGTCCTTGTTTCTAGGGACAAAGAAGGAAAGTGAGGGGATTTCTCCTTGTGCTATAGTGTGCTTTAAAAAAACATTTTTTCTAGGGACAGAAAACTGTAGGTAGGGAGAGTGTCAGTTTCTTTCACTGTGCCAGTCCTTGTTTCTAGGGACAAAGAAGGAAAGTGAGGGGAATTCTCCTTGTGCTATAGTGTGCTTTAAAAAAACATTTTTTCTAGGGACAGAAAACTGTAGGTAGGGAGAGTGTCAGTTTCTTTCACTGTGCCAGTCCTTGTTTCTAGGGACAAAGAAGGAAAGTGAGGGGATTTCTCCTTGTGCTATAGTGTGCTTTAAAAAAACATTTTTTCTAGGGACAGAAAACTGTAGGTAGGGAGAGTGTCAGTTTCTTTCACTGTGCCAGTCCTTGTTTCTAGGGACAAAGAAGGAAAGTGAGGGGAATTCTCCTTGTGCTATAGTGTGCTTTAAAAAAACATTTTTTCTAGGGACAGAAAACTGTAGGTAGGGAGAGTGTCAGTTTCTTTCACTGTGCCAGTCCTTGTTTCTAGGGACAAAGAAGGAAAGTGAGGGGAATTCTCCTTGTGCTATAGTGTGCTTTAAAAAAACATTTTTTCTAGGGACAGAAAACTGTAGGTAGGGAGAGTGTCAGTTTCTTTCACTGTGCCAGTCCTTGTTTCTAGGGACAAAGAAGGAAAGTGAGGGGATTTCTCCTTGTGCTATAGTGTGCTTTAAAAAAACATTTTTTCTAGGGACAGAAAACTGTAGGTAGGGAGAGTGTCAGTTTCTTTCACTGTGCCAGTCCTTGTTTCTAGGGACAAAGAAGGAAAGTGAGGGGATTTCTCCTTGTGCTATAGTGTGCTTTAAAAAAAAAAATTTCTAGGGACAGAAAACTGTAGGTAGGGAGAGTGTCAGTTTCTTTCACTGTGCCAGTCCTTGTTTCTAGGGACAAAGAAGGAAAGTGAGGGGAATTCTCCTTGTGCTATAGTGTGCTTTAAAAAAACATTTTTTCTAGGGACAGAAAACTGTAGGTAGGGAGAGTGTCAGTTTCTTTCACTGTGCCAGTCCTTGTTTCTAGGGACAAAGAAGGAAAGTGAGGGGATTTCTCCTTGTGCTATAGTGTGCTTTAAAAAAACATTTTTTCTAGGGACAGAAAACTGTAGGTAGGGAGAGTGTCAGTTTCTTTCACTGTGCCAGTCCTTGTTTCTAGGGACAAAGAAGGAAAGTGAGGGGATTTCTCCTTGTGCTATAGTGTGCTTTAAAAAAGCATTTTTTCTAGGGACAGAAAACTGTAGGTAGGGAGAGTGTCAGTTTCTTTCACTGTGCCAGTCCTTGTTTCTAGGGACAAAGAAGGAAAGTGAGGGGAATTCTCCTTGTGCTATAGTGTGCCAAAGCATTCCTCATCAACCATCTTTGAAATCCTTGTTTTTTGGACAGTCAGGGAAATTGTCGTTGTGCTATTCTGTGCAAAAGCAATAATCCTCAACCATATTTAGAAATCCTTAAGTAAAGGGACAGAGAAGGACACCTGAAGGTAGCCCTTATTGCTTTTTTCCCATCTCCCTGCAGGCCATCTATTAGAATGTCTGGAAGGCAAACAAGGAGAGGCAGACAGTCAGGAGGCAATAAAAGAGGGCAAGCAGGCTCTGTGTCTGGGGGCAACAGTGCTGGTCGTGGACGTGGTGCATTGTCATCAGCACATGGCCATGGGACACGCTTGTCCTTCTTTTCGGCAGCTGGACATGTTGAGCCACATCATGCCGAAGACTTGGTAGAGTGGATGACCAAGCCCTCCTCCTCCTCCTCATCCTCTCTCACCCAGGCTCAGGGTACTGGCAAAGCAGCTGCCAAAGCGTCCTCTTCCCTGGTATCAATGTCAGACTCATCATCAGTCACTCCTTCCCTAGACCCACCATGTCCTCCTCCTGAGGAGTCCCCCGAACTGTTTGAGCACAGTGTTGGGTACATGCTCCAGGAGGATGCCCAGCGTTTCGAAGGGTCTGATGATGAAACCCAGCTACAGGAAGGCAGTAGCGTGAGAGCAGACAGAGGGGATGCTCAAGAAGGACACCAATCTGGCAGTCATGTTCCAGCAGCTGCAGCATACTGCCAGATTGGCTCCAGTGATGAGGAGGGAGGGGATGATGAGGTCACTGACTCCACGTGGGTGCCTAATAGGAGAGAGGAGGAGGAGGAGGAGGATGAGGAGGAGGCACATCTCCAACGAGGCAGGATGCCCTTTGGTGGCCAGCGTAAGGGCAGTACACCGACGGAATCACACCGCAGAGCTCCGCCTGTGCAGGGCGCTGCCTCTGCCCGTCATTCAAAAAGTTCCTTGGTGTGGGCCTTTTTTGAGGCTAGTGCATCAGATCGCACAGCTGCTGTTTGCAACATATGTCTCAAGCGTATATCGCGTGGCCAAAACATCAGCCGCTTGGGTACCACATGCCTGACCAGACATATGTTGACCTGCCATGCAGCTCGTTGGCAAGCCTACCTCAAAGACCCACACCAAAGAACAAAGCGGACATCTCCTTGCACCGCATCAGCTGGGATCTCCAACCCCACTATAACTTCAGTCCTCTCTGAAACATGCACTGAGAGGAATGAAGGTGTAGAATTAGGTGTGTCACAGCCAAGTACTTGCGGCCACTCTGCTAGCAGTACACCGACGTCCGATTCTAGCAGGCAAATTTCCCTGCCCCAGCTGCTGGACCGTCGAAAGAAGTTCACTCCCAGCCATCCACATGCCCAGCGGTTGAATGCTAGCTTGGCTAAATTGCTAGCGCTTCAACTGCTGCCTTTTCAGTTGGTAGACTCGGCCCCCTTCCGTGAGTTTGTGCAATGTGCGGTTCCTCAGTGGCAGGTTCCCAAACGCCACTTTTTCTCACGGAAGGCTATTCCGGCTCTCTACCGGCATGTGGAAGGCAATGTCTTGGCCTCGCTGGACAGGGCGGTCAGCGGTAAGGTGCATATTACCGCTGACTCATGGTCCAGCAGGCATGGACAGGGACGTTACCTTTCTTTCACGGCCCATTGGGTCACTCTTTTGGCAGCTGGGAAGGATGCAGGACAAGGTGCAGTAGTGTTGGAGGTTGTTCCACCGCCACGCCTCCAAAATGCTACTACTGGTTGTGACACACCTCTCTCCTCCACCCCCTCCTCTTCTTCTTCCTCCATGGCCTCTTCCTGTGGTTTGTCCTATGAACCAGCGGTGCTCCGTAGCCGTTCACGGGGCTACGCAAGTACGCAGGCAAAAAGATGCCATGCCGTGCTTGCGCTGGTGTGTTTGGGGGACAGAAGCCACACTGGGGCAGAGGTCCTGTCTGCTCTGCAGGGCCAGGCCGAGAGGTGGTTGACGCCACGCCAGCTTAAGCCAGGAATGGTGGTTTGCGACAATGGCACCAACCTCCTCTCTGCCCTCCGACAGGGACAACTGACCCATGTGCCCTGTGTGGCTCACGTCCTTAACCTGGTGGTGCAGCGGTTCTTGGGCAGGTACCCGGGCTTACAGGATGTCCTGAGGCAGGCCAGGAAAGTCTGTGTGCATTTCCGCAGATCTTATAATGCCAGTGCTCGCCTGGCTGAGCTGCAAAAGGAGTTGAACCTGCCCAAGAACCGCCTTATATGTGACATGCCCACCAGGTGGAACTCAACGTTGGCCATGCTGCAGCGGCTGCACACGCAGCAGAGGGCCATCAATGAGTACCTGTGCGACTACGGCACCAGGACAGGGTCAGGGGAGCTTGGTTTTTTTTCTCCACGCCAGTGGGGCATGATCAGGGATGCATGCACTGTCCTGGCACCATTTGAGGAGGCCACGAGGATGGTGAGCAGTGACAGTGCATGCATCAGTGACACTGTACCTCTTGTCCACCTGTTGGAGCACACGCTGCGTGGAATAATGGACAGGGCACTTGAGGCAGAACAGAGGCAGGAAGAGGAGGACTTCCTTGCCTCTCAAGGCCCCCTTTACCCAGACAGTGTTCCTTCTGTCCCACCCATCGCACAGGAAGAGGAAGAGGAGGAGGAGGAGGAGGAGGAGGAGGATTGTGTCAGCATGGAGGTGGAGGCTGGCACTCAGCATCATCAGCAGCAGTCTTTTAGGGATGATTTACAGTCCCAAGAAACCAGTGGACTTGTACGTGGCTGGGAGGAGGTGGCTGCGGATCATGTCGTCCTTAGTGACCCAGAGGACTCCGGAGCGAATGCCTCAGCAAACCTACGCTGCATGGCCTCCCTGATCCTGCAAAGTCTGCGGAAGGATCCTCGTATTCTTCGGATCAAGGAGAGGGACCATTACTGGCTGGCCACTCTCCTTGATCCACGGTACAAGGGTAAGGTTGCGGACCTTATGTTACCTTCGCAGAGGGAGCAGAGGATGAGACAACTCCGGGAGGCCTTGCAGAAAGGTCTGTGCAACGCGTTCCCAGAGACTGGGAGGTTACAAACTCCTGGTCCTGGACAACGAGTTGCTGAGGCTTCGGCCAGTCAAAGAAGGAGCGGTGGGGAAGGTGGCCGTCTGACCGATGCGTTCAGACAATTCTTTAGTCCGCAGCCCCAAAGTATGATCGGTTCCAGCAACCATCGCCAGCGTCTGATAAACATGGTGCAGGAATATCTAGGGGCAAGGTCAGACTTGGACACCTTCCCCACCGAAAATCCTCTGGCTTACTGGGTCTTGAGGATGGATCACTGGCCAGAGCTTGCACAGTATGCAATTGAGCTACTGGCCTGTCCTGCATCCAGCGTTCTTTCGGAACGCACATTCAGTGCTGCTGGAGGATTTGTCACGGATCACAGGGTGCGCCTGTCCACCGACTCGGTTGATCGACTGACTTTTATCAAGATGAACCAGTCTTGGATCACCACCAGCTACCACACACCTGATGCTGATATAACAGACTAATTGATTTTAACATGTCACATCCCTTCAAGACTGATGCTGATGCTGAGTGCCTGTGCTGTTATGTTGACTGGCTATCCTCCTCCTCCGAGTCCTCAATGATACGATTGATGATGATAGCTTGGAAGATCATTTTTGTTTATGGGTGCCGCCACCAGTGGCTAAGGCCCAATTTTTCAGCCCCTGTTTTACAGGGGCGTGTAATTACAATTTTTTTAGCAATAATTTGCCATAGGGCTCATTGCTGTGCTCCAAGTACAGTATCTGTGAGGGGTTGGAGTGTTGTGGCACCAGTGCCTAAGGCCCAATTTTTCAGCCCCTGTTTAACAGGGGCGTGTCATTACAATTTTTGAAGCAATACTTTGCAACAGGGCTCATTGCTGTGCTCCAAGTAACGTATCTGTGAGGGGTTGTAGTGTTGTGCCACCAGTTCCTAAGGCCCAATTTTTCAGCCCCTGTTCAACAGGGGCATGCAATTACAATTCTTGATCTAATAATTCACAGCAGGGCCCATTGCTGCACCCACCAAGAGTAACTCTGAGGGCTTACAGTGTTGTGGCAACGCCACCACCACCACCACCACCACGAAAGGCCCAATTTTTCAGCCCCTGTTCAAAAGGGGCATGTAATTACAATTCTTGATCTAATAATTCACAGCAGGGCCCATTCCTGCACCCACCAAGAGTAACTCTGAGGGCTTACAGTGTTGTGGCAACACCACCACCACCACCACCACCACGAAAGGCCCAATTTTTCAGCCCCTGTTCAACAGGGGCATGCAATTACAATTCTTGATCTAATAATTCACAGCAGGGCCCATTGCTGCACCCACCAAGAGTAACTGTCAGGGCTTACAGTGTTGTGGCACCAGCACCACCATCAAAGGCCCAATTTTTACTACCACTGTTCAACAATTATATGTAATTAAAATTCCTGATATAATAGTTGACAGCAGGGCGTTCCAGCACCAACCAAGAGTAACTGTGAGTGCTTACAGTGTTGTGCCAACACCAACAACTAAGGGGCCTATTTCTGCAGAGTATATACGGCAGGTCCCTACTTTCAAACATCCAACTTACAAACGACTCCTACTTGCAAACGCAAGAAGACAACAGGAAGTGAGAGGAAATCTACCACTAGGAAGGAAAATTCTCTCCTGTAAGAATAAATATGGGAGAAAGGTGTCTCCTCTGTACTGATGCTTTATCAGCAATCCTTGTTTCAAGAAAAACACCACATTTCAAAAACAGTTGTCATTGGGACGGAAAGTGAGGTGAAATGTTCTGAACAGGGGCACAGACAGCAAAACAAATGTTACAGGGGTGATAACCCTTACCTATGTTTTCCAAAAAGTTTAAAAATAGATTTTTGGGCTGGAGCTACACTTCAACAATGTACCTGTTCAAAATTACAAACAGATTCTACATAAGAACAAACCTACAGTCCCTGTCTTGTATGCACCGCCTGTATACGGCTGTTCAGAGTATATAGGGCCTTTTTTATTTTATGTGCGGGGTTCCCCTTAATATCCATACAAGACCCAAAGGGGCTGGTAATGGGCTGGGGTAGGGGGGGGGTCATGGGGTAGCTATGCCATTTTTCTTAAAGATTTTCATCCATATTACCGGGACCAGACATTACATTAAAGCCGCAAGCAGTTTTAAATGGCTTTTTTTTCCTTTAGAAGTGTCATTTTGTGCAGGGACAGTTCTAAACACGGGAAACACGTGGCACTTCACAGGCATACTTTAGACACCCCCCAGGTACGATATTTAAAGGAATATTTGACTTTTTTTTTTCACTTTATGCATCATTAAAATGACTGCTCCCGAAAAACGACCGTTATTAAAACTTCTTTATGCATTGATACATGTCCCCTGGTGCAGAACCCGGGTTCCCAAACCCTTTTTAGGACAATAACATGCATAATAGTTGTTATAATTACCACTTTAGAATTCGAACGTTCGCATCCATTGTATTTAATAGGGTTCTAATGTTCGTACGAACTTTCGGTCCGTTCGCGGGTTCTGGTGCGAACCGAACCCGGGGGTGTTCGGCTCATCACTAGCCAGGAGTAACCAGAGCAAAACATCAAAACCAGAGGAGGGAGCAAACATGTAGTCAGGAATACCAACAAAGTCAAAGCAGGTAGACTTCAAGTGAAGAACAAAGAAGTTGAGCAACAAAGGGTGCAAATATTCACACTCTCATACTTACTCTCCAATGAAAAACACAGTATGACAAAACAGTGACAGAATCACCAAAATAATGAGCCATCAAGGACTGACCCACTATCAACTATTTGATGACTGACCATGTCAGCGTCAAAAGATTTAAGCCATCAAGTACTGACCCCCTTACCATTTAATGCTTGGCCTTGCCACAAATGGCTGATTTCATCAGAAATAATTGGTGAACAAATGTTTGGATAAGGAATTATCCATTTATTTCTGTTGCTTCTCAAAAACATTAGTGCAAGAAAACAGGTCTGATAATGTGCTAAAACAATTTCATCTACATGTTGTACAAACCATATTTTTCGCTTTCTTCGGAAACTAAATATACATAATGCAGTACACCAGGGATATGCAATTAGCGGACCTCCAGCTGTTGCAAAACTACAAGTCCCATCATGCCTCTGCCTGTGGGTGTCATGCTTGCTGCTGTCAGAGTCTCGCTATGCCTCATGGGACTTGTAGTTTAGCAACAGCTGTAGGTCCGCTAATTGCATATCTCTGCAGTACACAATTCATTTAAAAAGATATACAACACAACAAAATTAATTCTGCAATGAATTGTAACATCTCAGACATGGAATCTTCTCAGCTGCTGTACAGCTCAGCTCATATAAAGCTTCTCAATTGGAATGTCAGTTATCTATATCATTAAAAAAGTACATTTCCCATAATCCTGTAGACCATATATTTTATGGGAAGTTCATTAAAGACGGATTCTCTGTAATAATGGTGAAAAGCTTTTTTTGTGTGTATTATTCATTTCCAAACTGTGCATTGTCTGGGATCCTGGGAAAGTTGTAGAAAGGGTCTGTTGCATTACAGATAAACATGATAAGCCAAAAATATATTATATTTAAGGAATTCCTAGGAGTATTTTTCCCTCGGGGGTAGATACAGCTTTGCTGATTACTCTTTTGTGTTACACAGCATTCTAAAAGGATTTATTAATATACTTGATCATCTAGCTATAACTGGAATGGATTTGTGTTCCTTTTTGTTTCTTTACATGAACTCTTTACTGTGAACCATGCAATAAAACATAAGCAATAGTGGAGTCTTATAAAGGTAGGGCTATTATCACTAGATACAGTTTCATTGCAGATACCCACAGTTATCACAACACAAGACATTGGTTTAAAACCTTCAAATATAACAGTACATAAATTTGCGGAACAAGGTAATAAAACTACCAACAAATCACATGAGTATTTTCATCATTAATATTATCGAAAGGAGAATCAATATAATAAATGTGCCTTAAAATAATTATTTTATGTACTATCAAAATGTTAGATAATTATTAAAATGAGTAATGTTGATGAGGAAAATGCTCCCGGTCAATAAGATAGTGTTGATTGCTTTTCAAAGTATACTTTTAATGTTTCTGTAAAAAAAAAAAAAAAGTTTGATGTTTTATGCATATAAATACTTTATTTGTGGTTAGATTGTGTTGGGTGGGTGACTTATCCTCTAATCCTTCCATCTTTTAGTGACAGCACATATTATATGTCTGTGCTTTTAAAAATAGTTCTGTGCCATTTTTGGCTGTCTAGTAAATCCTCAAAACCACATGGTATGGTCATGAAACCGTACAACAATTTCCATTTCCCACAGTAAGACCTGCGCTAGCCCCAACTGATCTGACATTTGGCTCCCCTCTTCCTGAACTCAGCCACTCACTGCTTTATGGTTTCAGCAGATGTTTTTGCTTCTAATAACATTAGGGTTATTTATTTTTTTCATTCAGATTTTTATTTTTTTTCTGATAATCTCTTGTCCTATATATGATCAGGTTTAAGCCTCTTCAACTGTCTCTGGGCTGCTCTGTTTTATGTTATTATTCAGATGACTAGAAATTCAGATGACTAGAATTTCTGTTCCACGTTACAGGTATATAATATATTGGTGATAAGTAATGGGGTTAAAAATATGCTGTTCACTTTGTAAGGAAATGTTCACTTGGAATTTTCCTTTTAACTCAGTGAATTTGGTGAAGCTCTGCTGACTTCCATCGCCCAATCACGTACAAGCAAAGATCCATTTTTTTTATTCGGCATACCCTTAAACAATATGTTATAGCACCGACATCCCTGCAATTGACAATTTTTGAAGAACTGGATATGGGACTTTAAAGGTGCATTTAATATATCAGTGGATACGACAAGATATTTAGAAAAAAGTAGAAAATTTATTGATCACATCAAATAAAAAACTAATATACACATGTTATTAACCGTTACATGTATACATCTACTACCTAACATGTAACAGAAAAGAATAGTATATAGTTGACAATGACGTCCATTTGTGTTCAACAGTTTCGCCTGTAAGGCTTCATCAGGACTGGACGTTGAAGGATATTTTAATGAATTATTGAAATATTTCATTAAAATATCCTTCAACGTAGTAGAAGGATATCTTGTCATATCCACTGATATATTAGCACCTTTAAAGTCCCATATCCCATTCTTCAAAAATTGTCAATTTCAGGGATGTCGGTGCTATAACATATTGTTTAAAGGTATGCCGATCTCTGCCCACTACCCTTTGACCATTTCACCACATTAACTAAACTAAGGGAAAATTCCCTTGCACATTGAAAATTCCTTTGCAAAGTGAAAAGCCAGTTTGCCTTTTGTGTACCACCCTGTATAAAAGTAAAATGTAAAATTGTTTTCTATTTTATTTCTATCACATAGTATGAATTCATTCAGATTAAGCAGTTTAGAAAGAGATTACTTTTTTTCTTGTCATTCTAGAACCCTGGTGCCAAAAAGCATTTCTTAGTGATGTTACTGTGGTGAGATGTGTGGTGTGCCTTCCCTAGTTTAAATGGGATGGGGTAGAAGCATGGGGACAAGGGGCTTTGCCAGGGAGGGGTCTCCCCCCAGCAAAGTACCCCCTTATAGTAAAGCAAAGTAGCAAAGTTATCTATCAATCCCAAATCATGTGTGGTGTTTCACATTAATATGACTGCTTCCATTTCCATGCATTTCTGCAATAAAAACATTCCTAGCTGTATGCAAGTTGGGATAATGTGAGTGATAAGTGATATAAAGAAAATGGCTTGAAGGTGCTCAAGGCACAGAAAACACATGTGATGATAACTTCAAGGATACCAAAGGGCTTTATTTGCTTATTCATACAATAAAACTGATTTTATTTGATTTGCTTAATTGTGTATGTCTGTTTGATTTGTATTTTTTTAATATATTTTATCTTGATAGTTTGAAATCCATGGTGTAATATTAACAAGGTAAAAGTAAGGGTGCCTTGAGCTTCCCTGTAGCATTTTTTAATCCAAACTCACAAACAAAAATTGTATTTACTTACTAAGTCCTTAGATGGGGTTGCTGCATTTTGTTTTCCCTTTATCAGGCTTTTTTTCCTTTACTTTCACCTTGAATTCTTGTGAATAACACATTTCACGTCCCTTTATATCTACACTAATTTCTTTATTGTATCTATTGATGCATCCATGGATGTCACATAGGCTGGACGTCAAACATGTCTGCCTCGGTTCATCTCCATTACATGCTGGATTGATAGCACTGGTAGTTTATAATGTAAAATAACATTCAATGTGGCTGAACTGATGGCTTAAGGTAGAACTTTAGACAAAACTTTTTTTTCCATTTTGGATAGAGTAAGTGAGGGTTATAACCCCTGTTGGTTTATTTTTTGCCACCTTTGCCCTATTATGGAGATTTCCCTTTACTCACAGGAAGTGACAGGCAATTGAGGGAATTTCTTGGGGACTCCCAGGTCATCAGAACTAGTGTCCCCTTGGAACATTTCCCTTCTATTACCTTTCTGGGGACAACCCAAAATTTGGGATTATCTTTTACTTTCACTTTCAATGATAATGGTAAACAGGACAAATAGAGAGGGAGAATCTCCCTAACGGGGTCACAGACAGCAATAAAACCTGACAGATGTTCTAATCCCTCTCCACTCCATCCAAAACTAAAGAAAAAGTTTTGCCTGTAGTTATACTTTAATGTAGTTTATTGACATTTCATGTATATATATATTTACACATACCACTACTATATATTATGTATGTTTTTATACATATCCATTTACTCTCTTTAAAAGAAAGTCTCTAGCCATAATACACACATAATGTAAATAAGAGAGAGGACACGGAGAACATATTATTCTTATATTTCACGGTGACATTTCCAGTTACAGCAAACTGCTTCACCGGATGTACCTGTTGGGAAAGGGTCCTTAATGCTCAAGCAGTGTATTTAGATGTGTCTCACCTGGGAGGAGATCTTGTATTGGCTGTACATTTATTTCAGTTCACTTGCTTCGTAGCATAGCCCTCGTTTCCTAACTAATAAATCTGTTCAAGTGTATTAGCAGCCAAAAAGGAAATAGCTATAAACCACTTGAGAAATAGCACACAAAAAAACAATCTGCAAAAAAAGAAAATAATAGTAATTATGTCATTCTGCAATAACAGTAACAATACATAATAAATAAAATGATCTTTTAAGGAAAGGATTGTCTTTGGCTGGTAAACTGTATTGTGAAATCTTTGTACGTTTGTGCACATATCGGAATGACTTCTTGCAAAACGTTTGCCTCTAGATTAGTTCTTCTGTTGAACTGAGACACTTTTTGATCTATGTAATAAAAACATATTGTACATTGGGGTTGATTTAGAAATAGTAGAGGCTGTTTACTCAAAGAGCATGTTCAAATAGTTTATAAAAAGGCTATGGTCATGTTATATGCCCAATCATATGGAAGGCATTTTGCTTGTGTATAACTGAACAAATGTAGTGAACATCTTATTCACCAATAAGTGAACATTTACCTTGCGATCTGAAAATACACTTTCCAAAGAACAACAATCTTTAATCATTTCTTAACACTATCCCAATGATTGCTTCAGAGGGTGCAATGTAACAGACTCAGTCTAAGCCCAGGTTCACACTGGGCTGCGAGAGTGAAGCCGTGCGAGTTCAGCTGAACTCGCACGATTTCACTCCCGCTGGTCAGTCCCGATTTCGGCCGCGATTACAGAGACATCTGTGCAGGTTTCTGCACAGCTGTCAATGTAAATCGTGGCCAAAATCGCAAAAAGTAGTACAGAAACTACTTTTTGAAATCGGTGCAGCGCCGCAGATGCGGCGTCGCACCGATTAGGACGGTGTCATTGCCGGCAATTTGCAGCAAATACCGCCGTTTTGACATGCGATTTGACCTGCCAAATCGCATGTCAAAACGCACAGTGTGAATCAGGGCTAAAGCACATTTGGTGGAACTGCCCAGGTAATACATTTTTCTGGTCCAAATGAAACTGGCCATAGACATCTGATGCTGGTCATATGTTAGGAAAGGATTCAGCTGTGGAGCAATATATTGGAATGTATTGTCTGTGTGACAGGCCAACTGGGTTGCATAGTATTTAATTGTAAGTTGTAAATGTGTGTAACCATCTGCTTTGGGAGGACAGTAGAAACTGAATGAGTATATTAAACTGAACAATACATTTTTACACCTGAGATCTGTTGGCTAGGTTTATCTGTTCCAGTCATACAACTCCCGAGCCAATGCAAGCAAGAAACTTTTGTTGGTGTGTGCTAGGCATCAGCAGGTTTTGTCTTAGAGGAATGTATCCATCACACTACAATTATGTACAGGTTAATTACTTTGAACATATTATGTCTACAAATAAAAATTTTTAACAGATTTTCAACAGATTTGTTCTTTTTGTCTAGTAAGAGTAGTTCCGTTGTCTTTCCTACACCTGAAAGTGATTAGCCTTCTTTGGAGTTATACTGTTGGGTATAAGTAAACTGTAATTGACAATTGTTTTACAGAATCTGGAAGTATTAATTGGTGTGTAACTCCATTTTTATACCCTTTGGGTAGCTTTTAGGGATAATCACATTATAAATATTTTGCAAATACATCTTTCATCACAGTCTGTTACAAAGGTTGAAATAAATCTATTTCCTATAAGTTCAACAACAAAAACCACTGTAAAATTTTGTATAGTTTGGTCTACTCACGGATTAAGAAGAATGCAAGCCAGATTTCTTTCTCTTTTTTCAGTCCTCTTTCTTCTTCTGGTAGATTTTGATACTTCTCTCTCCAGAAAGGTTTGAAGGCTGTCTTTAAACCTGAACTATGGACTCCCTCTCTAAATAGAAGTTGCTATGTTATGAGCCCCCACCTCCCTCATTTTCTCTTGTGCTCTTTCTCTTTCTACAGTTACCAATGTGCTTACGTATCATAGCTTCAATGTAGCTTAGATTGACACCAATGTTCTCTTCCCGTGTATATGGTCACCTTAAGTGAGAGTGGTGGTGTGAGAGAGTTGAGTGTGGAAGCATTTCTTGCAGAAGAATGGAAGATGATAATGTGGAGGTGCATGATAGTCCCTTCTCCTAGCCTGATCCGGTATAAAGTGAAAGTGGTAATTTTGGCAAGTGCAATTAGCTTTTTTGCCACTAGATGGCTCTTTTCTCACTATAGTATAGTAAGAAAAAGTTGTAATCGGGTGTTAAGTCCTCTTTCAGTAAAGTTAGTGTCCATATAAATGTCAGTACGGGAGGAGCCTAGTGAGAGGCTGGACATGGGAGCCAAACACCCCAGAGCTGCCAAGATGTAGGCTCCTGCTCAACCCACATGAAGGGTCCTTTGTAGGGCTGAAGTCCCAGGGACGATGGCGTAGAACACATTTGAAAAAGCTGTAGTCGCCCTGTCTCCCCTTACCTTGCCTGTAGCCGGATGTAAAAAGCCTTGAAGGCCAGGCTAAAGTCTTCTGATGTGAATAATAGTAAAGTTTGGGAATGAGTGTGCCACCTGGGAGCGTGCCTGGTGAGTAGAGCCATAGAAGGAACACGGGGAAGAGACTGGTATACTAATAAGCACACCTTGATCCTACTTGGTGATGCAAGCTAAATGCTGTGTACTTAGCATACTTGGGGAAGTGGTCCCAACTCTGTGGTGCCCCCAAGGATAGGAGTGGAAGTGTGGATGGAAGATGGCTTAAAAGATATATGCTTGCGTTCCGCTAAAAAACTAAAACATGTCTACTCCTATGTGTGGCATTTTGCACCAAAGAATTCTGATAGTACAGTATATCAAATGTGATCTCAGATGACACAGAAATCTTTGTGAAATTACAGAAAAGTGTGGGAAATGCACTTTGTGTGGACATTTCTTTATGCTCAAAAATGAAAGCCTCAGATGTGAAGAGTGGGTCTATGGGCAGGAGCATGACACAAAATGGCAGAGGGTTTCATCAACAGGAGGGTAGTTGTCCTATCCAAGAAGCAGCAGAACAGGGACTTACAGAATTTGGTGCCAACATCCACCCAATCGTAGGCCCCCTTATAGTCTGAATAGATCATGTGGCTGCTACTTTGCAGCAAATTGGATATTTAGCAAAAAATAAGTCAATAATGGTAATGGTCCAAACTGTGTGGATAAAATGTAATAAACATTTTATTTTATTTTTTTTCAAACTAGAGTTCAGCTTTAAAGTGTATGTATCACCAACTTCTTTTTTTAGTTGTGGATATGGTAGGGAAGGGTGAAAATTACTGTCGGGTAATTTTTTGCTAGGTGTGCAAGAAGCAATGCACCAAAAGCAGAATGAACAATTCCAGATTTAATTTTATTAAGGTTCTTATATCATAAAATTCCAATGGGGCCCCCTTGGTCAAGGATGGGTACTGCTAAACAGGGCATGCACTGAACTTTTAGAATTGGAGGGATCCTGATGGCCACACTAGATGCAAATTAAGGTAATTTTTGCTGTTGGGAAGGTTTATTTATATTTTCTGTCCCATAGATGCAACAGGAAGTCAGAGGAAATCTCTACAAAGTTAGGGGATATCCCCTCTGAGACAGTTGGCACTGGAACAGGTGTTCCCATTGGAAGATTCCCTACACCTCCTGTTCTGGTGATAGTGCTAAAATTTTAGGTTTCCCATCACTTTCTCTCTCGATCATCATTTACATTAGTAAAAATGGAGAGGACTCTACCCATCAGGGACACAGAGCAATAAAAACTTGACACAGGCTCTATCCATTCCCTACACTATCCAAAATTAGTATAAAAAGGCTTATCTTTTACTGTAACTGAGCATGTGTTCACCTGCCACTTACTTAAGCAAAGAATTATAGTATTATTTGCTATGAATAGGATGAACATTAAAGTGACGTATTGTAATTTTTTCCTTAATCAGAGAAAAATAATATAACTTAGATGCATTTTATTTATTTTTATTTTAGTTTTTATGTCCTCATTCCATTGCTTCCCTGTTCAACTGTCCCCCGGCCACACCAATAAACTCTATCTTTCTCTGCATCCCCTGTGCAAATGGGATCAGAGCGTCACACATAAAGTCAGTGCGAAAGAGACACCAGGCCACTGTCAATCGCCACTGTGCAGGAAGAATAGAGGCGTGGATTTTGTTCTGTGTCAGGCACAGACAAAACGGGAATATAGCGGCGCAGCCAGGGGACAATTGAAAATGGAGCTCTGAGGAGGAAATAAAATAAAAAAAATCCAATACATGTGAATTATGTTTTTTTTTTTTATCTGATTTAGGGAAAAAAATTACTTCAAAACCACTCCATCCCCCCTTTCCCTGACTGGCCACCTTGAAAATAACATTGTGGCCTCTCTGGCCTGTTGTCAGTGCTGTGGCCGCACAGTGTGGCAAATTTACATCAAAATGTCTCGTTTGTCAAGTGGTCATTGTTTGAAGTCAATGAGATTGCATTGCAATGACATGCTATTGCAATGCAAAATCGCCCTTGGGATCAGACAAAAGAAAAGACAGGCATTCAGGAAGTGGCAGTCACCACCACTCAACTGCCTCTGAAAAGTGATCCACTGTTTTTTCAGAGGACTGGTATACGCACCACCTGTGTGAATGAGGGGTAAAGCCCCATACAAACTACCGTATATACTCGAGTATAAGCCGACCCGAATATAAGCAGAGGCACCAATTTTACCACAAAAAAATGGGAAAACGTATTGACTCGAGTATAAGCCTAGGGTGTTCATCTGCATGCCTCACTGTGCCTCACTTTGCCTCACTGAGTCCAAGTGCATGCCTCACTGTGTCCATGCCTCACTGTGCCCATGCCTCACTTTGCCCATGACTAGACTGACGTTTAACATGGGAGTCTATGGAAGGTGTGCCCAGTTTGAAAAATCGGTGCTCCCCGGCCGTAGGTCCTCCAGACAAAAAATGTTGCACACATTGAGGAAAAATGGAGCTACATGTGTGTCAAGTTTCGGGTCCAGGGACCTACGACCGGCCGGTACCGGGTCCCCAAAGTCACCAGAGAAATTACCGTTTAACATGGGAGTCTATGGAAGGGGTGCCCGGCTTTGAAAAATCGGTGCTCCCCGGCCGTAGGTCCCCCCGACAACAAACTTTGCACACTTGAAGAGGAAGAGTGGGGCTATATGTGTGCGGGTACCAGGTCCCCAAAGTCCGGGAGATCAGGTGCAAAAAGGTGACTCGAGTATAAGCTGAGGGGGGCATTTACAGCACAAAAAAAATGTGCTGAAAAACTCGGCTTATGCTCGGGTATATACGGTAATAGATTTTCTTCAGATTTTTGTCTTCATATTTACCAAAACCATATAATATGAGGTCAAACCTTAAGAGTTTCAATTTGTATGCAATCAGGCAGGCCCTTGCATTACATGATTTTGGTAAATCTGAAGACAAAAATCTGAAGAAAATCTAATAGTGTGTATGAGGTCTAAGAGAGGATTTTTCTATATGACCATAATCCTGGAGTCATAGCATTACGAAATATGTCCAACAGGGGCTATGAACTTTATTGAAGAGCAGGTTGCTAAAGTGTTAAATAGTTTAACTTTGAAGTGACATATTCAAGGTTCTCCCCTTGAAACAATTTGTCAACATGTCATTGTGTATATTTTCTGTACAGGCCAATTCTGCAGTAGAAGCTAAAACATTTGTCTGCTCACACCAAATTAGTCAGAATAGGGAGGACAGAATTTTACATTATTCAAGGCAAAATGGTACAATACCATAGAGAGACTTTCAACCTCTATGTGTGCACTAATTGTGAACAGATGTAAGTTTGTAGGAAAAGTTGTCAATTTTGGACGCTGACATGTATGAAAATGTAGATACAAAAATATGGGATAGCAATGGTTATGTACTTTACTGCACATGAAAGACCACATTGTGGGTAAATCATGTGTGCATAAAAAAAAAAAAAAGATTGCCCTCCGATCTTCTTTATATCATAAGCTTTATTGTAATAGAAGCTGTGTCCAGTTTGTATTGTCCATCATTATTGTAGGAGGTCAAAACATCAATGCTTGTTATCAGACAGACTTGAGTCAGTGCTTTCTAAAGGCTGTCATAAACAGCCGAACATCGGCAAGTGATAAAAAAATGAAGCAGATGCTGTGATTCATAACTGTAGACTCTTGATCAGTGACAATTGTGCAGGAGTTTCAAAAGTGCGTATTGTAACACATATAGAAATTTAAAATCAAGTTGGTAAATTTCAGCAGCCAATAAGCATTGTTCTTTCTGTTCCATACAGTTGGTATTGGTCATTTCATAGCATTTGTGCTGCTGCCAAACACTGTCCGAGTATTTGGATGTTTTTATAAGATAGTGTAGTTTTGTGAACCAGTGAAGAGCTCCAATATATTACAATTTTGCCTATGCAGCATATATAGAATCAAAAATGTATTTATTGTAAAATAAATCATTAAATTTAAAAAACATCACTTATGCCACGTACACACGGTCGGAATTTCCGATGGAAAAGTCAGATGGGAGCTTTTCATCAGATATTTCGACCGTGTGTATGCCCCATCAGACTTTTCCCGTCGGAATTTCCGACGGACTTAGATAGAGAGCAGGTTCTCTATTTTTCCGTCAGAAATTCCAACAGAGTTTTGCCCATGGCAAAGTCCGGCCGTGTGTACGCGGCATTAGAGCTTATTCATAGCTATGGCACTCTCTAAGGCTTCTTTGAAAAGCTATCAGAGGTGGATCACTTTTCAGAGGCTGGTAGAGCTGCGACTGCCAGGCATTCAGGCGGCAATACTGCAAGAACCTGAATGCCCACTTGTTTAATTTTTTTTAAGTAAATACTATGCCACAACTGCAAGCTAAGCATTTCATTTGAAAAGGTTGTGACTGCCGGTTGTATAGTCCACCGAGCGCAAAATTGGACATCATTTTTGTCATGTCTGCAATGTAAAGCATCATGACCGGGGCATGTGAAAAGCCCTGAGTGTTATCTTTTATGTGGGTGGTCAGGGGCTGGTAAAACCACAACTCAATTGCCTGCGTTTCCGTTTCCCGGCCACCCATTGGAATGAGGTCTTTCTCAACCAGGGTGCCATGGAACACTAGAGTTCCTCCAGAACTTGCTAGGACTTCCTGGAGCTGTGGCTGATTGACCTCCTATTTCATGGTGCCTGAAATCTAATTTTTCAATTTTCCTATTTTATAGTTCCGGATCAATGCCATCTACCAAAGCCAGCAGCGTGACATCAATTATAATTTTTTTTGCTGACATTAAGGGTGGAATTTTACATAAAGGGCATAGAAAGTATTATAAAATATGCATACAATATACAAATGCACACTCTGGGGGTTATTTACGAAAGGCAAATCCACTTTGCACTACAAGTGCAAACTACAAGTGCAAAGTGCACTTGAAATTGCACTGAAAGTGCACTTGGAAGTGTAGTCGCTGTAGGTCCGAGGGGGACATGCAAGGAAAATAAAAAACAGCATTTTAGCTTGTACATGATTGGATAATAAAATCAGCAGAGCTTCCCCTCATTTCAGATCTACCCCTTAGATTTACAGTGACTGCACTTCCAAGTGCACTTTCAGTGCAATTTCAAGTGCACTTTGCACTTGTAGTTTGCACTTGTAGTGCAAAGTGGATTTGCCTTTTGTAAATAACCCTCACTATCTGTCCTTTCTAGCAAATGAACATTGAACAATGTATGTAATAGGGAATACCCTAACAGTTACTTAACTTGGGTTGTAAATTTAGCATTGTCCCCAGGTAAAGTTCATTCTTTCAGTCATCCTGGTGACATGGAGTTGTTTTCTTTCTTTTCGCTGTGTTTGCGATGCTGCCACTGCAAACACATCGACCACAAAGCAATTCTAATTTTGTTATTAGAAACACCCGTTTGGGATTTTTCCCAGTCACTATTAGACATGTGCACACTGAAATATTTTGTTTCGGAATTTCGTTTTCGTTAGAAAAATTAATTAATTTAGTTACTCCCGAAATTCGTTTTTATTTATTTTGTTTTTCGTTAGAAATTGCATTCGTCTGAAAATCTGAATTAATTAAGGTCGAATCTGTCATTGAAGGCTTATGGTGTCTGTCGAATGTTCAAAGAAGATTCGACGAAGCAGCGAAACTGTACGACGCCACAATCGTACATTTCCGGTCGAATGTTCCGCCTACAAGCTAGCTATAGTAGAATTATAATGTTGTATGACTAGTAATAATTATATTTATTAATTATTATTACTAGTCAACCAACATTAGAATTCTTCTATAGCCTATGGGCCGAGCATTTGACCGGAAATGTATGATTGCAGCGTCGTACAGTTTATCTGCTCCGTCAAATCTTCTTAGAACTTTCAACAGACACCATAAGCCTTCAATGACAGATTCAACGTTTTTGTATGTTTTTCGATGCTTTGTCGAATCTTCGTCGTTCACGTTGAATTGTCAAGTTAGTTCTAGCTATTTTACTGCTCCTCCTCTTTGGTTACAATCAGCCAATAGCATTCATCATCATCATTTTTTTATTTTACTTCCCCCACCCAATTCCAGCAGCGATCTTTTCTCTCTATGTCGAATCTTTTCTCTCTATAATGGCGAATCTTTTCTCTCTATAATGTCGAATCTTTTCTCTCTATGTAGAATATTCTTGGACTAATAGAGTTAAGGCTAGGCACATTCGACCACAGATTCGACCACAGTTCGATGGACACAGATTGTTATTGTCAGCCTCATGTCGAATCTCCTATCTATATCGAACTGTTGTTGCAACGAAAACAAAAATTAAGCATTTGTTTAGGTTGGATCTTTCGGTTTTCGGATTCTGCATTTTCGTTTTCGTTTGTTAAAACGATAACGAAATTACCTGAAATTCGGACAAAAATGCATTCGGATGAAAACAAATGCACATGTCTAGTCACTATCTACAAACCGCAGCAGCCCTGAGGAAGGGGGAGTCTTTTTGCCTCAAAACATGTTAGCTTGACCATTTCTTGCTACTTTCAATAACGACTGCAAATTTACCCCTTTTTGCATTACAATGGAGATCGGGTGCTCCCTCCTTTTCTACCTCTTCCTTCTGTGCAGTCTTCTAGACTGCTCCTTGCATTCTGGAGTCCTCTAAAACTACTGCTCCTTTGTGTTCAGTACATGGTGAAGGATGTTCAAGTATATATAGTTACATAGTTAGTCTGGTTGAAAAAGGCACAAGTCCATCTAGTTAAACCAATAAAAAGGGGAAAATAAAAGAGAAAAAAAAATTGCAATCCAATATACACAATCCCATACTTACAGTTGATCCAGAGGAAGGCAGAAAAAAAAAACAGCAAAGCATGATCCAATTTTCTCCAGCAGGGGAAAAAATCCTTCCTGAACCCCCAAGAGGCAATCGTGTGTTCTCTACATCAACTTTACCTATAAATGTTAGTATCCAGTTATATTAAGTACATTTAGGAAAGAATCCAGGCCTTTTTTAAAGCAATCTACTGAGCTGAACAGAACCACCTCTGGAGGGAGTCTATTCCACATTTTCACAGCTCTTACTGTGAAGAAACCTTTCCATATTTAGAGATTAAATCTTCTTTCCTCCAGACGTAAAGAGTGCCCCCTTGTCCTCTGTGATGACCTTAAAGTGAAAAACTCAACAACAAGTTCACTTTATGGACCACTTATGTATTTATACATGTTGATCATATCCCCTCTTAATCTCCTCTTCTCAAGAGAGAATAAATTCAGTTCTTCTAATCTCTCCTCATAGTTGAGCTCCTCCATGCTTTTTATCAGTTTGGTTGCCCTTCTCTGCACTTTCTCCAGTTCCCCGTTATCCTTTTTGTGAACTGGTGCCCAAAACTGAACTGTACTTTGTTCTCTTTCCCTATTTCCTGCCAACATCACTTCCTGTTGCATGAGCTCCATGAACCAGTCAAATAAGTTCATTCGCATATGAATACGGGAAGCCTACCTTCTAAAAATAACACATGGTAACCAAAATGCATCATTCCAAATATTTATTCTATAACAAATAACTATAGTAACACAGCAAGTCAAACAGCAGGCATCAGTGAGAAAGGATGTGAAGGAAGAGGATCAGTTTATCTGTTACAGGATATAATTTGAAAATACAGCTTGAAAATAAAATGCAGTAGAAGTTACAGTTCGTCTCTCTCTCCCTCTGCAATAGATACAGAAGCCTTGAAGCGAAAAAAAGCTTTGTTCAATGTTCTTTTTATGAACACTGTGTGTGAGCTTTCCTTTGTAATTAATTATTTATTCCACTGGGTTGGCATTCAATTTGGTTTAATATTTTATAATTTCACAGCTGCATTCAGCATGTTGAACTGTCATTGTGGCTTTATATGTTATCCAACTTTGATAAGTATCATCCATTTATGAGGTTTCAATGAAAGCTACTTTTTATGTACATGTGAATGTATATCACATGTTTATTTGTAGGGATGAGCCGAACACCCCCCGGTTCGGTTTGCACCAGAACCTGTGAACGGACCGAAAGTTTGCGCAAATTTTAGAACCCTATTAAATACAATGGACGCGAAAGTTCAAAATCAAAAGTGCTAAAAATAACGGCTAATATGCAAGTTATTGTCCTAAAAAGGGTTTGGGGACCCGGGTCCTGCCCCAGGGGACATGTATTAATGCAAAAAGACGTTTTAAAAACGGTCGTTTTTTCGGGATCAGTGATTTTAATATGCATAAAGTGAAAAAAATATTCCTTTAAATATCGTACCTGGGGGGTGTCTAAAGTATGCCTGTGAAGTGGCACGTGTTTCCCGTGTTTAGAACTGTCCCTGCACAAAATGACATTTCTAAAGGAAAAAAAGTCATTTAAAACTGCTTGCGGTTTAATATAATGTCTGGTCCCGGCAGTATGGATGAAAATTATTGAGAAAAATGGCATGGGTACACCCCCAGCCCACTACCAGCCCCTTTGGGTCTTGTATGGATATTAAGGGGAACCCCGCAGCCAAATAAAAAAAAGGCCCTATATACTCTGAACAGCAGTATACAGGCGGTGCAAACAAGACAGGGACTGTAGGTTTGTTCTTAAGTAGAATATGTTTGTAATTTGGAACAGGTACATTGTTTAGGTGTAGCTCCAGCCAAAAAATCTATTTTAAGCTTTTTGGAAAACATAGGGAAGGGTTATCACCCCTGTAACATTTGTTTTGCTGTCTGTGCACCTGTTCAGAACATTTCACCTCACTTTCTGTCCCAATGACAAATGTTTTTTGAAAATTTGGGGTTTTTATTGAAACAAGGATTGGTGATAAAGCATCAGTGGAGAGGAGACACCTTTTCCCATATTTTCTTACAGGAGAAAATTTCCCTTCCTAGGGGTAGATTTCCTCTCACTTCCTGTTGTCTCCTTCCGTTTGCAAGTAGGAGCCGTTGGATGTTTAAAAGTAGGGGCCTGCCGTATATACTCTGCAGAAATTTGGCCCTTACGTGTTGGTGTTGCCACAACACTGTAAGCCCTCACAGTTACTCTTGGTGGGCGCAGGAATGGGCCCAGCTGTGAAACAATAGATCAAGAATTGTAATTACATGCCCCTATTGAACAGGGGGAGAAAAATTGGGCTTTTGGTGGTGGTGGTGTTGCCACAACACTGTAAGCCCTCACAGTTACTCTTGGTGGGCACAGGAATGGGCCCAGCTGTGAAATATTAGATCAAGAATTGTAATTACATGACATTGTTGAACAGTGGTAGGAAAAATTGGGCCTTTGGTGGTGGTTGTGGTGCTGGTGCCACAACACTGTAAGTCCTCACAGTTACTCTTGGTGGGCGCAGGAATGGGCCCAGCTGTGAAATATTAGATCAAGAACTGTAATCACATGCCCCTGTTGAACAGGGGCAGAAAAATTTGGCCTTTGGTGGTGGTGGTGTTGCCACTACTCTTGGTGGGCGCAGGAATGGGCCCTGCTGTAAATTATTAGAATTAAAATTGTGCCTTAGGCACTGGTGCCACAACACTGCAACCCTTCACAGATGCTGTACTTGGAGCGCAGCAATGAGCCCTGTTGCAAAGTATTGCATCAAAAATTTTAATTACACGCCCCTGTTAAACAGGGGCAGAAAAATTGGGCCTTAGGCACTGGTGCTGGTGCCACAACACTGCAACCCCTCACAGATACAGTACTTGGAGTGCAGCAATGAGCCCTGCTGCAAAGTATTGCATCAAACATTTTATTTACACGCCCCTGTTAAACAGGGGCTGAAAAATTGGGCCTTAGGCACTGGTGCTGGTGCCACAACACTGCAACACCTCACAGATACTGTAGTTGGAGCACAGCAATGAGCCCTGCTGCAAAGCATTGCATAAAAAATTGTAAATACACGCCCCTGTTAAACAGGGGCTGAAAATTGGGCATTAGCCACTGGTGGCGGTGCCCAGAACCAAAAATGTTCTTTCAAGCTATCAGCATGATTATTGAGGAGGAAGAGGATAGTCACTCAGCATAACAGGATAGTCACTCAGCATCAGCATAGGCAGTCTTGAAGGGATCTGACATTTCCCAAAAAAGTATTCGGTTACATCAGCATCAGGTGCTTGGTAGCTGGTGGTGATCCAAGACTGATTAATTTTTATGAAGGTCAGTCGATCGACCGAGCCGGTGGACAGACGCACACTGTGATCGGTTACAAAGCCTCCAACAGCACTGAATGTGCGTTCCGAAAGAACACTGGATGCAGGACAGGCCAGCACCTCAATTGCATACTGTGCAAGCTCTGGCCAGTGATCCATCCTCAAGACCCAGTAACCCAGAGGATTTTCGGTGGGAAAGGTGTCCAAGTCTGATCTTGCCCCTAGGTATTCCTGCACCATGTATATCAGACGCTGGCGATGGTTGCTGGAATCGATCATACCTTGGGGCTGCGTACTAAAAAATTGTCTGAGACGCATCGGTCAGACAGCCACCTTCTCCTCGCTCCTTCTTTGACTGACCGGAGCCTCAGCAACACGTTGTTCAGGACCAATTTGTAACCTCCCAGTCTCTGGGAACGCGTTGCACAGACCTTTCTGCAAGGCCTCCCAAAGATGCTTCATCCTCTACTCCCTCTGCGACGGCAAGATAAGGTCCGCAACCATACCCTTGTAACGTGGATCAAGGAGGGTTGCCAGCCAGTAATGATCCCTCTCCTTGATCGCACGAATACAAGGATCCTTCCGCAGGCTTTGCAGGATCAGGGAGGCCATGCAGCGTAGGTTTGCTGAGGCATTTGGTGCAAAGTCCTCTGGGTCACTGAGGACGACATGATCCGCAGCCACCTCCTCCCAGTCACATACAAGTCCATGGGTGTCTTGGGACTGTAATTGATCCCTTGAAGACTGCTACTGATGCTGAGTGCTAGGCTCCACCTCCATGCTGACACAATAATCCTCCTCCTCCTCCTCCTAGTCCTCTTCCTGTGTGATAGCCGGGCCAGCAGGAACACTGTCTGGATAAAGGGGGCCTTGAGAGGTAAGGAAGTCCTCCTCTTCCTCCCTCTGTTCTGCCTCAAGTGCCCTGTCCATTATTCCACGCAGCATGTGCTCCAACAGGTGGACAAGAGGGACAGTGTCACTGATGCATGCACTGTCCCTGCTCACCATCCTCGTGGCCTCCTCAAATGGTGCCAGGACAGTGCATGCATCCCTGATCATGGCCCACTGGCGTGGGGTAAAAAATACAAGCTCCCCTAACATTGTCCTGGTGCCATATTGCAACAGATACTCATTGATGGCCCTCTGATGCGTGTGCAGCCGCTGCAGCATGGCCAATGTAGAGTTCCACCTGGTGGGCATGTCACAGATTAGGCGGTTCTTGGGCAGGTTGTAATCCTTTTGCAGGTCAGCCAGCCAAGCACTGGCATTATATGACCAGGTGGAAATGCCCACAGAGTTTCCTGGCCTGCTTTAGGACCTCCTGTAAGCCTGGGTACCTGCCCAAGAACCGCTGCACCACCAAGTTAAGGACGTGAGCCAAACACGGCACATGAGTCAGTTGTCCCTGTTGGAGGGCGGAGAGGAGGTTGGTGCCATTGTCGGAAACCACCTTTCCTGATTTAAGCAGGCGTGGCGTCAACCACCTCTAAGCCTGCCCCTGCAGAGCTGACAGAATCTCTGCCCCAGTGTGGCTCTTGTCCCCCAAGCACACCAGCTCAAGCACCGCATGGCATCTTTTTGCCTGCGTACTTGCGTAGCCCCTTGAATGCCTACGGGGCACTGCTGGTTCCGAGGACAAAGCACAGGTAGAGACCATGGAGGAAGAAGAAGAGAAGGGGGTGGAGGAGAGAGGTGTGTCAGAATCACCAGTAGTAACATTTTGGAGGCGTGGTGGCGGAACAACCTCCAACACTACTGCACCTTGCCCTGCATCCTTCCCAGCTGCCAGCAGAGTCACCCAATGTGCCGTGAAAGATAGGTAACGTCCCTGTCCATGCCTGCTGGACCATGAGTCAATGGTAATATGCACCTTACCACTGACCGCTCTGTCCAGCGAGGCCAAGACATTGCCTTCCACATGCCGGTAGAGAGCCGGAATCGCCTTCCGTGAGAAAAAGTGGCGTTTGGGAACCTGCCACTGAGGAACCACACATTCAACAAACTCATGGAAGGGGGCAGAGTCTACCAACTGAAAAGGCAGCAGTTGAAGTGCTAGCAATTTAGCCAAGCTAGCATTCAACCGCTGGGCATGTGGGTGGCTGGGAGCGAACTTCTTTCGCCGGTGCAGCAGCTGGGGCAGGGAAATTTGCCTGGTACAATCGGACGTCCGTGTACCAATAGCAGATTGTCCGCAAGTACTTGGCTGTGACACACCAAATTCTACACCTTCATTCCTCTCAGTGCAGATTTCAGAGAGGACTGAAGGTATAGTGGGGTTGGAGATCCCAGATGATGAGGAGCAAAGAGAGGTCCGCTTTGTTCTTTGGTGTGGGTCTTTTAGGTACGCTTGCCAACGGACTGCATGGCAGGTCGACATATGTCTGGTCAAGCATGTGGTGCCCAAGCAGCTGATGTTTTGGCCACGCGAGATACGCTTTAGACATATGTTGCAAATAGCAATGGTGCAATCTGTTGCACACATCTGAAAAAAGGCTCACACCAAAGAACTTTTGGAATAACGCGCAGATAGCAGCGCCCTGCACATGCGGAGCTCTGCAGTGTGATGTGGTCGGTGTGCTGCCCTTAAGGGCATCCTGCCTCATTGGAGATGGGCCTCCTCCTCCTCCTCTCTCCTATCAGGCATCCATGTGGAGTCAGTGACCTCATCATCCCCTCCCTCCTCATCACTGGAGCCAATCTGGCAGTATGCTGCAGCTGGGGGAACATGACTGCCAGATAGCTGTCCTTGTTGGGCACCCCCTCTCTCTGGGCTCACGTTACTACCCCCTTTCTCTGAGCTCACGTTACTGCCTTCCTCCAGCTGGGTTCCATCATCGGAGCCTTCAAAACGCTGGGCATCCTCCTGGAGCATGTACCCAATACTGTGGTCAAACAGTTCGGGGGACTCCTCAGGAGGACATGGTGGGGCTAGGGAAGGAGTGACTGATGCCATTGAGCCGAGGGAAGAGGTCGCTTTGGCAGCTGCTTTGCCAGACAAAGTACCCTGAGCCTGGGTGAGAGAGGAGGAGGAGGACGGCTTGGTCATCCACTCTACCAAGTCTTGGGCATGTTGTGGCTCAACATGGCGAGCTGCCGAAAAGAAGGACAAGCGTGTCCCACGGCCACGTGCTGATGAGGATGCACTATGTTTTATTGCCTCGCGACTGTCTGCCTCTGCTTGTTTGCCTTCCAGACATACTAATGGCCTGCAATGAGATATAGCTGCACAAAGGTGGGATGTATAAATAATATATATATATATTTATTTGTCTGTACTGATAATGCTGCTATCAGAATCAACTGCCTGCTGTGGTATTAGTATGGGAAAAGCAGCAGCAGCAGTTAGTTTATGGTGAAAACTGTGCAGAGGGACACAGTACACTGAAAATACTTGCAGCTCTCTGCCTGTAGTTTAATTATGAGAACACCACTATTAGTCACTCACTAACTGTATTCAGGTAAGTTTTAGGTGAATGCTATGCAAAGCACACAGTACACTAAGTAAAACACTGACTGTCTGCAGCTAACACAATCACCTGCCTGCCTGTCACAGTATAGAGAAAACCAGGAACGGATCTAGCTAAACTGAATACAGTGTATAAATATATATACAACACCTAGGATACATATATATCCTCTACACACTGTAACTACAGCTAACTGACTCGCCTGCCTGCTCTATCTAACTCAATATAAATGACACTGTCTGTCTCTGTACACTTTCTCTTTCCACAACTCCAACACACTACACAAGGCCGCCGAGCCGGCGGCCTTATATAGTGTGGGGCTTGTACTAAACCCCCTGAGCTATAATTGGCCAAAGCCACCCTGGGTTTGGCCAATTACGGCTCTCCGTTTTTTCTGTGCTGTGATTGGCCAAAGCATGCGGGTCATAGTGCATGCTTGGCCAATCATCAGCCAGCAATGCACTGCAATTATGGGCCGTGACGCGCCACTCGAATTTGGCGCGAACGGCCCATAATGTTCGCAATTCAGCGAACAGCCGAACAGCCGATATTCAAGTCGAACATGGGTTCGACTCGAACATGAAGCTCATCCCTATTTATTTGTACTTTAATTAATGACAGTAATTATTTGTGTGTGATTGTACTCATAGGTGTGCGCAGCCTATTGCATTAGGGTGTGCACCCCAAATGTTTTAAAACACAGACTTGTCAGTAGAGCAGTGGATGGTCTCAGTAGTTTGTTTTTATTATTTTATTTTTTTATAATTTTATTTTACATTTTAGGAGCCCTAATGGGGGGCTTTGGTAAAATATCAGCAGGGGGGATCTGCGCCACACAGAGTGATTAGGGTGTGCCCAGGCACACTCCCTGTGCACGCCCATGATTGTACTGTAGTTGTATTACATGTAATTCGAACATCCCAATGTAAACATTCCTGTGCTGACTTTGCCCTCAGTCAGGAACAAGAGGCTGAATATTACAAAGAATGAGAAGGAAGCATGAAATGACTGAGACCAATAGCTCAGCTGAAATGGAGAGATCCTATGGAACTTCATGCATCTCTGTACAATGGCTGGGAAACAAAACAATGGGCTTCTCCAGCTACTGTGACAAGGCGGTTTAAAGGGGTTGTAAAGGTACATGTTTTTTCACCTTGATGCATCCTCTGCATTAAGGTGAAAAAACATCCGACAATACCGCCCCCCCCCCCCTGAGCCCCCGTTTTACTTACCTGAGCCCTCGAAAGTCCTGCGCTCGCCCCTGTCATCCTCCTCATCTCTGAGCCCGGCCGTTGATTGGATACAGTGGATGGATTGAAAGCAGTGCAGCCATTGGCTGGGGCTGCTGTCGATCACATCCAATGACGCGGCGCGCCGGGGGGCGGGGCCGAGTGATACAGTCAGCGGCTATGGCCGCCGCTGTATCACGGGAGCGCACCCGCAATAACTCCACACCATGCAAGCTTGCTCGCATGAAGATGTGAAGTCCTTGCGGGGAGGAGCCGCGACATAGCCGCCGAGGGACCCCAGAAGACCAGGTTCGGGGCCACTCTGTGCAAAACGAGCTGCACAGTGGAGGTAACTATGACATGTTTGTTATTTAAAAAAATAATAATTATGTTCAGTGAACCTTTAAGAACAGAAGGGGGCCTAAAACATTTTGTGGTTTTAAATTGAGCTGTAGAAAACAATCTTCTAGATTAGAACATGCTTTATAAAATGACTCTGTTTGTTGTGTAGATTAGAAGATGCTGTTTATGATCTCGCCAACAAGTCTATCTCTACTGGATAATATAGAATCCTATTCTGACAGATAGGCCAGGTGGTTTATGTTTTAAACAAGCTGTGTTACTGTATGAAGTTAAGAATCCAAGTGCAATTAATTGTTTTCTAGATGCTGTGTATCTATGTAGCATCACTGAGATATAGGAACAAGAATCCCAGAAACTGTAGCTCTGATCAATCAATCCCAGGTCCCTTGGCTTACACAAAAGGAATCAATGAAAATACAAGGTCTCCAGTCTCAGAAAGCTACCCCTAAAGCCTGGTACACACCACTAGGTTTTTTTGGGCTGAAGGAAGAAAAACAGACAGTTCCGGACCGGTTGGAGCCGCTGTACTAACCATTCAGCGTTAGAGCAGCAATCTCCTCTGCTGTTCTTTTATATTATGACAGGGGCTGAGAGCACTAATCGGCAGCAGGTCGGCTGCTGGTTTTCCAGCATGCTCGTCTGACAGAAGCCGGCCAAATGGCTGGCTTCTGTCGGACCGGCTGCCATACACACGGGCCGAATGTTGCCCATTTTTTTATTGAACTGGCCGATGTCACCCGACGTTCAGCTCATGTGTACTAGGCTTAATTCTTATACATTTATCTGAAGAGGAACAATGGCTTTACTTTCTCCTAATATTGAACCCTTCTTCTCCACCATAAATAAATATACAAAATGCAATGCATTGTATCATATAAATCATTAAATCCTAAGTGTACACATACCTATTTCTGACAAGAAGTCGCTCCGACTTCTGCAATTATTACCTAGGCAAGATAACTGGCAGCTCACCACCAAGACCCCCGCCTGCAACCACTTGGGACATGTCACATATCCAAGGAGGCTGTAGGACCAGTCTGACAATGCCACACGATCTTACACATGCACAGAGGGGAGCCAGTTTTGAGACATCAGGAAGTCACAGCCGACTTCCACATGCAAGATGGCGGCAAAGGAGACCCAAAGCCTGTAGAACAGGGGTCTAAAACTGGCAGCCCCCCAGCTGTTGCAAAACTACAAGTCCCATGAGGCATTGCAAGGCTGACAGTTACAAGCATGACTCCTACAGGCAGAGGCATGATGGGACTTGTAGTTTTGCAACAGCCGGAGGGCCACCAGTTTGAGACCCCTGCTGTAGAAGAATTGGCTCTGGTAAAGACAACGCTGGACTCCTGGGATGGTAAATACCTATTTGTTAAAAGCCAGCAGCTAAAGTATTGTAGCTTCTGACTTTTTTTAAAGCATAACTGAAGTTTCTCTTTAAAGTACTTGCAAGCCTTAACAATGAACTTCTCTTATTCTTTCCCCTTTGGCCTGTTAAATACACCAATGAAGTGTTTTGTTGACTGTTCCATAAGTGTAAAAACAATCTGTTGATTCTGCCTAAAACCTAGTGAGATATAGTGAGATATCAACTTCCTGTGCTCTCTGCCTGTGCTGCATTGCTATTATTTAGCATTGCTATCTTTGTAGACTGCATAATACCTTCCCACCATGTTATAGAGATGAAGAGGTGAAGAGGGGCTACAGCTGGGTATACACTTACCAAAATTTGGATGGTTTTGCAGGAAAAAACTATATTTGTATACCCAGCTTTAGTGTACTGTGGTTCTAATATAGTTCCTTTCCAAGGGTGACAGTCCTGCAGTTTATTATTTTTAATAAAAATAATACGGCGAGTGAGTGTTGTTACCCTAGGACAGGAAGTGTGTTACTGGCAGGGTTAACAGGGGAAAAGTAATAGGGTATTAAGTCCAAAACCAAAAGTGTAATATATTGCAACTTACCAATCATTAGAAGTGGTGGCTGCATTTGTTTTCTTTTTTTAGTCTTTTTTCCCCTCTGTTTTCACCTGTATTAGAGTGCCCCCACTCTGGATGAAGGAGAACAGGGGGCACCTTTGGACAGCAGCATTGTCATTCTGGGGGGAGGGGAGTGTTAGATGTATCGCGCTTACAACCCTCTCCTCCCTGTCTTTCGGCTCCTTGCAGGAGGATAGGGCACACCCAGCTCTATATGCCCGTACCCTCCTATGTGAGGAGGTTGAGCGGTGTTGTGATGGGTCTCCGCAGACAGATACTCCCTCCAAATGGTTCTTATCTCTATAGCTAATAAAGACAAGTCTCTATTTTCCCCAATGACTTCAATGTCCACATCAGCTGTAACTCCAACGTAGAGTTTATTTCTCTTAAACGACAGTCTCTGATAGGAAAGGTTGGAGAAAGAACAGGACAGCATAAGGTGTGGGAGAGGTCCAGGCACAAACGTAATACACTTCACTGCTTGGCTTCTTAAGCAGACTTAGCCCATTTGGATAGTCTCCCTAGATCAGGGGTCTCAAACCTGCGGCCCTCCAGCTGTTGCGGAACTACAAGTCCCATTATGCCTCTGCCTATGGGAGTCATGCTTGTAACTGTTTAGGTTTGCAATGCCTCATAGGAATTGTAGTTCTGCAACAGCTGGAGGGCCACCAGTTTGAGACCCCTGCCCTAGATAGAGACTAGCAGCCAAAATGGTACTTTAACTAACCGCTCAATTACTATACAAACTGGTACCCTGGTCTCTGCCACAGACCTGGTGAACTTGGTCTCTGCCACAGACCTGGTGAACTTGGTTTCTTTAAAGCTTGGCCTCTTTGTAAGGAGAAGACATCCCTCCAGAGAGTTACTGGGCCCCTTCCTTTTCTGTGACTTCTCACCGGTCCCTCGGAACGGTCCTCCCCCGGCCTCCTCGTCTAAGATGCGGGTCCCCTCGTAAGGCGGCACCCTGAGATTCCTCGATCCTTGATGGGCCCCAGCCGAAAGTGCTGGGCCCCAGGCCATCAGTTGCAGCCCCAGGGCTAAAGGTGCCTGGGACTGATTCACCGACCTCCGCCCTGGGCCAAAGGTGACCAGGGCGGACAGGAACACACACTCCCTGGGAGTAGGACTCCGACGACAACGAACCCTGAACAGGCAACGTCTGCCCCTTTTATATCCTCGCCCAGCATACACAGCAGGCCGACCACTCCCACTGTATGGTTGCCGAGAGGAGACACACAAGGCACAGCACTGTATCAGCAGTTCAACCCTGGCCCACTATGGCAGCGCCACCTGCAGGCCACAGGGAACAGTACACCGATGCTCTTCCTGCAGACAAAAATGGTTGATAATGTCCTAACAATTTAGGTGTTTGAGCATAACTACCACTCAAACAATACCCCTAAATTAATGACCCTGCTACAGATGTACTAGGAGATTTAGATACACTAACAAATTCAAGCCAAACTCCAGCTAACACTTATACTAATAAGCAATTACAGCAACAGTCTTTTTCTTTTTGGAATAAAGGTTTTACATATATAATAAAATAGAAGCTGATCATTCTAAGCACCCCTATCATTATTAAATGGTTTCCCTCAAACCTGTAAATGTTTAATCTGCAAGTAAGCGTGTTCTTTTGAAAAACAACAGACTTATTGGCTGGATCACCAGGTGAAAATAAGGGAAAGATAGTCTAAAAAAGAAAACAAATGCATCCATCACATCTAAAAATGAGTAAGCTGCATTATAATGCATGTTTGCATCTGAGTTTAAAATAGAAGTTTGGGAATCTCCAAAAAAAAAATTATACTCACCTAGATGGCTGCAGCACCGATCCCAGTTACAGCTGTCCTCCGCAGCCTCCAAGACTGAGAACTGAGCGATAAAACACTGTTGGTCACTCAGCTGTTGGTCCTCAGACTGCACAGATCTGATGATTTTCAGTCATTGTCTCTCTGCTCTGACCCTCCAGTGCTCACTGGAGGAGAGGGCAGGAGCGGCTGGCTCAGGCTCTCAGTGGCTCCGTGAGAGGCTGAGCCAGCTGTCGGTCCAGGCTTCGGTAACATCAGCCAAAAGCAGGCTTTAGCCCCCTGTCAGCTGAAAATGGATCACAGGAGTGCAGAACTAACTGCACTCCTGTGACCCACACCACAGGAGAAGTATAGCCAAAAAAATCTTTGGCCATACTTCTCCTTCAATACCGCTTTAAGGAAAAAAAGCACAGCACAAACAGACAATACATTCAACAGTATGTGGTGCACAATACTGTCGTGAACACTAGGTGGCACCCCAATAGGTTTGTGTGCTCATGTTAAGACTTGTAAGTGTGTAATCCTTGCATTTTTGCTAATAAAAGCAAAAGTGGATATTACAATATTATTTGCAGACGAGGGCAGTATGAATACCACATGTAACATACTTTGGTGAACACTAGGTGGCAACACAACAGGTTTGGTGTTGTTACATTGGAAAATCTCAATAGAGAGACCTGATTACCATATATTGTATATCAAATATAGTCTTCAGCTATTAGATCCCAATGTGTAGAAAGCCAAACATTTCCAGCTTCAGTAACGATAAAGATCAGTGAAGGTCAACAGGGACCTTTCCTTGAGGAAATTATTTTAAAAGAAGACAATTGGTCAAAATAAAAAATATTTTAACATGCACTTCTATTATCATCCTTCATCCAATATGAAACCTTTAAGTTCGGTTAAAGATAGGTAAATTGTTATCAGCTATTGTAAAATATTTATTTCCATTGCAAGGCCATGAGAATATAATACCGTAAAACACATTGCATTAATCATTTCAGAACCCCAATATGTCATGGTTAATTAGATAGCTAATTTCATTGGTAGAGTATAAAGTGGATTTTATGTACACGTCTAAATACATTCTTTTTCTTATATGTATATATAGCCGCTGACAAGAACTTCCAGCTAGTATCACCTTACATTCTGACCCCCTACACTACTAGTATGGGAAAAAAAACTACAGAATGGTTTTCATTAATGGGATTTGTGCTAGATCATAGACTATCATCAATATGTATCAAATATATCCATCAACATGACACATGCCCCACTCATCGAGGGAGCAGAGAAGCACAGTTTACCACCAGATCAAAGGACATTGGAGATAACAGGAATCGCTCCAGTTTTAGAAGATCTACATGCTGACCGCACGCCCTGGGTTAAGTTATTCTAAAGAGTGATTCGTATCATGTGTCAGCAGATGGAGAATATACAGATCTGCAGAAAATATCCTGAAAAAATAGCTGGAATGTGTCTGTTCTGATATAAAGAAGGAAGCAGAGAAAAGATCCATGCCATAAAGGTAGAACAGAGAGGCAGGAAATATGATTGAGCTGAATAAAGTTCAAAGCTGGAGAAGAGGAAGCCAAGGTGGAAATAGGGCTGGCCTCATGTTAGGAGGTACTGTCTGCAGCACATATGTTCTTATTCTGTATGCCAGAAGGTATTGCTTAGCTAAACTCTTATCTTTGTTTGAATAGGAAGGTAGTAATCCTATGGTATACTTGTTGGGATTAATAGTAACAAAGAGTTAAGCCCTGTACAGACGATCGGATTTTCTACGTTTTTTTAACCGATGGATTTTTCCAACGGAAAACCGATGAAGCTGATTTTCATCAGTCTTGCCTACACACCATCAGTCAAAAAACCGACCGTTCCAAACACCGTGACGTAAAACACTCCGATGAGCCGAGAAAAATGAAGTTCATGCGTCGACTTGATTCTGAGCATGCGTGGGTTTTTTATCCGATGGAGTTCCCCACAGACGATAGTAATTTGCTATCGGTTTTTTAACCATCGGATAAATTTAAAACATGTTCTATTTTTAAACACTGATGGAAAAAAGACCGATGGGGCCCATACACGATCGATTTGTCCGATGAAAAAAGTCCACAGGGCTTTAATGTTACGATGCTGACGATACTAAGGCATGGTATTGACATCATAGGACTTGTACACACTGGCACTGGACCCAGTAAAATGTGGGGGTCAGGCACATGTGCAGGTGGGAGGACTACCTTGGGAACAATTTGCATTAATTTCACGGTTTCACCGTACACAGTAAAGTGTAGCTAAACCTAAGAATACAAATATCATATATTACAACTTACCAGTTCCTAGACATACAGGCTGCATTTGTTTTGTTTTTTTCTCTATTATGACCTGGTGATCCTGTTAGTAATATACAATACTTCCTGTCCTAGAGTGATGACACTCACTCAGTATAATGTATGTGCAGAGAAGCGGTGTTGTCACTCTAGGACAAACATTTTAGGACTGCAGAACAGCCTTTTAGCATAGGGGAACTGCATGCTGCAAATTTTTTTTTTTTAAGGCCCCTTTCACACTGGGGCGTTTTTCATGCGGTTTAGCGCTAATATTAGCGCTATTATACCGCATGAAAAATTCCTGCCTGTAGCCTTCAATGTGAAAGCCCGAAGGCTTTCACACTGAAGCGGTGCGCTAGCAGGACCGCTCCAAAAGTCCTGCTAGCCGCTTCTTTACAGCGGTGAAGGAGCGGTGTGTTCACCGCTCCTTTACCGTGGCTGCCCATTGAAATCAATGGGACACCGCGGTAATACCGCCCCCAAACCGCAGCAATAGCCGCGGTTTGCGGGCGGTATTAACCCTTTTTCGGCCGCTAGCGGGGGTTAAATTCACCCCCCTAGCGGCCGCATACCGCGGTAAGAACGACAGTATAGCAGCGCTGAAAATCGCGCTGCTATACCGCCACCGCACCTGCACGCCCCAGTGTGAAAGGGGCCTAAGTGTCAACATGATGGTAATGCTTTCATGTGTGAGTTACCGCTTTTCATGGCCAGAGGACAATTTACTCCACCAGACCCCATACCAGAAGAATAACGTTTTTTCACTTACCAGTGACACCAGTCCCAGCACTGCCCACAGGGTTTACTACTGACAGTTTGAGATATACCATGTTGAGTATGGATTCTCTCTACCAGCTCTTTTACATACGTTACATGATACATTTTATTCTTTCCAGCCTGACGATATTGAGGGAAGCTGCTGTTTATTTGGACACTGTAGTCCAGGCCCAGTCCCTATGAGGGTTCTGTTTCACAGCGGGCTCTAATTAGGGACCCTGCTGCTCAGATGGGCAAACAATACAGCCACCAATCTACCGTTCCTACAGAGCTTCAGTCTCTCAGCCACCGCCGCCTCCTCTCTAGAGATGACTTCCTTTTACTTCTTATGCCGCGTACACACGACCGTTTTTCATGACGAGAAAAATGCCATTTTTAAAAATGGTCGTGAAAAACAGTCGTGTGTATGCTCCAGAGCATTTTTCTCGACGAGAAAAATGGCCGAAAAAAAATTAGAACCTGCTCTATTTTTTCTCGTTGTTTTTCACGTCGTTCTTTTTAACGTAGTGAAAAACGGTCGTGTGTATGCTTTTACGAGGGGGAAAAAAAACGCGCATGCTCAGAATCAAGTATGAGATGGGAGCACTCGTTCTGGTAAAACTAACGTTCGTAATGGAGATAGCACATTTGTCACGCTGTAATGGACTGAAAAACACAAAGACTGAAAAGCACGAATCGTCTCTCACCAAACTTTATTAACACGAGGATCAGCAAAAGCGTCCAAAAGGGTGGCGCCATTCGAATGGAACTTCCCCTTTATAGTGCCGTCGTACGTGTTGTACGTCACCGCGCTTTGCTCAAGCGTTTTTTTTCATGAACGTGTGTATGCAAGGCAGGCTTGAGAGGAAACACGAAAAATCACGTCGAGAAAAACAGTTTTTCCATGACATGAAATAACTCTCCATCACCCAGAAGGTTACCATAAAGGTTTACACTTCATTCCCTATTCACTGTAGGAGCACATTCTCACTCTCTTCATAAGTAAAACAGACCAGATGATTTACTTATCCAGTAACTTATTTTTCTGCTTTTCATTATTTTCAGTAAAATTCACAGAACCATGCAAGTTCAGGCAAACATAACATTTTCCAAGTGCAGTGCTTGGACTGCACTGTGGTACTCCGTACCTTAAGTTAGGCCTTATCCCAAAGATTGGATAATAAAGTATCAGTCCACAGTCCCATACCAGATCCTGCTCCAGGGTAGCCTCAAACTTGGTTTCACAATCACATTTTACATGTATTGTCTCACTTCCAACTTCCCACTTGCTAGAAGACCACAAGGCCCAACCTCCTCCTTCATACAGTATGTCACCTCTAAACAGGAAGTGAAACATGCAAGGGGAAGTTATACTACAGAGAGAAATGGTTACAATGTTAACAGTCAAGAGAGCACAGAAAGTTCACCAAATTTCTGGCAGAATCTACGGGTATTGTTTTTCATTAATCAAAGAGATATAATAAAATACTTTTTAATTGTTTAACACAACAAAGGGAAACAAAAGTTTGTTGCTAGGCTTTACATATACATATACAGTGTAGTTAACATTAAAACATTTTATCTAATTTTGGATGAAGTAGAAAATTATTAATGCCATCAGTGTGCCTTTGGGGAGACTTGTCCCCATGGGAAGATTTCCCCTCAATTCTATTTAAAATTTTGGGTTTTCCCTACCTCTTGGACCTTTGAAGAAGGAGGCACACACTTGAAAATCTGAATGTTAGAGCAACTAAAAATGTATTAGTAACAGTACTCAATTATTTTTGGTGTAATTTCCCTATAACGGTTACAATCCCCTTACTTTCCTTATCTGAGACAATGGTCACCAGGACAAATAGAGGGGTGAATGTCCTCAGTGGAGATACATTTTTATGGCTGATCTAACCCGTTACAACGCTAAAATGAAAAAAAAAATGGTTTTAGATACACTTTAGGCTAATATAATCTGTTTCACTAAAGGGAAACTGTGTTTTATTATGTTGTGTTTTTAACTATTTCATTGAATGCTAAGTTCTTTTTTGGAGTGTTGATAGGTTAATTGATGTCAAGATCATTGTTAGTTTTTCTGGCAATTTTTTGGGCAAATTTTCTTTAAAGGAAAACTCAACTTTCATTAAAATACTACAACAACTGCTTCTCAAGCTATTTTGTAATTAAAAGTGTGTCAAGCCAAAAACGTTTTTCTTCATTTTGGATAGAGTGTGAAGGTACTAGAACCCCTGTCTGGGATTTTACTGCTATTGGATGCTCTAGTCGAAAGATTTTCCTTCACTCTCTGTCTTGTTGACAATGCAACATCCATTTTGGGGCTCAGTACTCCCCCTTCATTGGGGCTAAAAATCAAACATGTAGGCATCTGAATTGGAAAAGCCTGTCTGGTAAAACATTGTCAGCATAATAGGAAGTGAAGGGAAATCTTTGTAACGGAGCCCTGGATAGCATCAAAATCCCTGAATTCAAAGGTTTTCCCTGCAATAGGAGATTAAAGATCTGTGTCAATGGATTTTTCTCTGATTGGACCTAGGTTCCCATTGATGCAATTTGGCATGTGATTTGACATGTCAAATCGCATGCCAAATCGGCGGCAATGGCACCGTCTGAATCGGTGTGACGCCAGATTTGCGGCACCGCATCGGTTCCCAAAAGTAGTTTCTGTACTACTTTTGGCGACTTCGGGTGCGATTTCAATAGACATCAGTGCAGGAACCCGCACAGATGTCTCTGAAATCGCTCCCGAAGTCGGAATGACATGCGGGTATCAAATCATGTGAGTTCAGCTGAACTCACATGATTTCAATCCCACTGTCAGTGTGAACCTAGGCTCAAGTGGATTTTTTTTTCCCATACAAAACACAAAACCCATTTGGTCCAATGCTGGAGAAACGAATGTCAACTGCAGATTAAATGAAACTGACTATGAATTCTGAATGATCTCAGAAGCAACCCAAACTGATGTCAAACAAGTGGTATCAACACAAAACCCAAACCATGTCAACACAAGCCCTTTCTTTTGCTAAGGTACTTTTTAAACTCTTATCCATTTAACGACCCGCCCATAGACAAAAGACGTCTACAGGGCGGTTCGTTAACTCTGGGAGGGCGTAAATAGACGTCCTCCCAGAAACGGGCTCCCGACTCTGGGAAAGGGTCTTTGCTAAAAAAATATATATAATGTTTTGGGGTTCTATGTAATTTTCTTGCAAATAAATGATGATTTTTACATGTAGGAAAGAAATGTCAGACTTGGCCTGGGTGCTCCAGAACGCCTGATGGTGCTCCCTGCATGTTGGGCCTCTGTATGTGGCCATGCTGTGTAAAAGTCTCACACATGTGGTATCGCCATACTCGGGAGTAAAACAGAATGTGTTTTGGGGTGTAATTTGTGGTATGTATATGCTGTGTGTGAGAAATAACCTGCTAATATGACAATTTTGAGAAAAAATAAAAAAATATCTTGATTTTTGCAAAGAATTGTGGGAAAAAATTACAACTTCAAAAAACTCACCATGCCTCTTTATAAATAAATTGGAATGTCTTCTTTCCAAAAAGGGGTCATTTGGGGGGTATTTGTACTTTTCTGGCATGTTAGGGTCTCAAGAAATGATAGGCCGTCAGTAGTTCAGGTGTGATCAATTTTCAGATATTGGCACCATATTTGTGGACTCTATAACTTTCACAAAGACCAAATAATATACAAGAATTTGTACTTATTTTTACCAAAGATATGTAGCAGTATAAATTTTGGGCAAAATTTATGAAGAAAAATTACTAGTTTGTTAAATTTTATAACAGAAACAAAGAAAAATTCATTTTTGTACATAGTTTTCAGTCTTTTTTCATTTATAGCACAAACAATAAAAAACCCAGAGGTGATCAAATACCACCAAAAGAAAGCTCTATTTGTGTGAAAAAAAGGACGAAAATGTCATATGGGTACAGTGTTGCATGACTGAGTAATTGTCATTCAAAATGTGAGAGCACCGAAAGCTGAAAATTGGTCTGGTTATTAAGGGGGTTTAAGTGCCCAGTTGTCAAGTGGTTAAAGGCTACAGAAATGAAGATTATGTACTTATGTACTTTTTCTTCTTACAGCACTGAGGTTGCTCACATGATGATCATGAAGGCATACCCTGCAATTTACCAGTCAGGAGTACTGATGAGCTATGATATTGTTCATATATTGCCATGTGGCCAAATTAGATCAAAGCATTTCCACCCTAAGTTACATGTGGCTGCAGGGCAGGGAATTATCCAGCCATAGCTGTTTGGGCTGGTGGCCTGCTATCACGTGACAGTTTCCCAAGTGTTTGCACCTTAACTCATTACTAGTCATGAGTTTATCTTGAGTGGCTTGTTTTTTTTGTCACCAAAACTAAAGTTTCATGTTAAGGTGCAGTTTGGCAGGTGTGTTGACCCTTTACATTTTTTGTTACACAGCTAAGTTATTTACAGTTACTCTGAAACGTTCTGTGCGTCTCAATCATTTTATTTATATATTTCTTTTTTTTCACAGTACTGCACCAGCAGAGCAGAAGCACGGAGAGATGCAGCTAAAGTGGCTTTAATCAACTCCCTCTACAATGAACTACCTACCAGGAGGATTACACAGGAATTTATCACAAAAAGTGTCCAGGAAGCACTGGCCTCCACCAGCGTAAGTCTCATGCTTTAAGCACTGGTTGGCTATTGGGGCCTACAAGTCCATGTCTAACACAAATTCAGACAAGGTAGATACAGGATCTTCCTGACAAAGAAGAATGGAGGTTCTCATATTTAAAAGAAAGACATTTTATATTGAGCGGCTGCAAATGTGATTGATCTACAGAGGTTTAAATCCCAATCTCAGGCAATTTTTTTTATATTGAATCAATGTTGGAGCAGATTAAAAACTGTATACTGATCTTTTCTACACACGTTACATTTTTAAGCATAGCTAATGTTAGGCATTCCTTCCACTTTAAAGCAAACTTCACCCTAAATGGGAAGTTCCGCTTTGAGTTCTACTTTAAATTGGGAGTAAACACATGAATTTTACCTATAGGTAAGCCTTACCTATAAAGCTTACCAATAGGTTCTGTAAATATCTCCTAAGCGTGCACTGTTTAGGAGATATTTACCATACGTGCATGACGTCACCGGCGCATTCATTCTAAAGGAATGGCCACCCGGGCCGTTCCTTCAGAGTCCCAAGCCATAAACGGTGGCTCTCACTCACACAGCCAGAATCCGTGAACCAGGTAGGAAAATGGGTGAAGATGGAAGCCTTGTCAGTGATGACAGCTGAAAGGGCTTAGTTCTAAGGTGAGTTTCACATAATGTGCTAGTATGCATACTAGCACATTATAGTTTTGCCTTGCAGGTTAAAAAAAATCACCAGTGGTTTACTACTGCTTTAACACCTTGTTTTTTTTTTTTTTTGGGGGGGGGGCGGAGCGGGTACCTAGTTCTCTCCCTTCCCCTCCCTGCCCGCAACGTTCTGGAACATGTCACAGGTCCCATAAGGCTGTGGGTCCATTCACAGAGCATGCATGCGCAGTTGGAAGCTGCAAGGAGTCACAGCCAGCTTCCCTTAGTAAACATGCTGGAGCCAGGGACCCAAAGACTGGCAAAGAACTGGTCGAGGTAAGGACGGCACAGGATCCTTGAACATGTAAGTGTCCTTTTTTTTTAAAAGTCAGCAGCTACAGTATTTGTAGCTCCAGACTTTAATTTTTTTTTTGTTAAGTCTGCAAAACCGTTTTAAGTTCCAAACCCATATCTAGAATCAGAATTCACTTTGATGAAGCGAGACCAGTTGAAGATGGATTCTGAATAATTGCTATGGGTTATTGCACATAAACATTAGGTTGGATAAGTTCCAAGGCTTTCCATTCAGTGCTCACCAAGAGTAATTGTCTACACTGCCCAATAAATTCCCTGTTGGCTTCAGTGTAAAATTAGAAATTATAGCTAGGTCTAAAGAGGAGATTGTCTGTAATCATTTTCAGTATGCATTATATGACAGAGGTTTTGCTGTTCTGTAGCCAATCTGAAAAACAAACATTACTTATAAGAAAGTTTGTGGTTTCAAAGAACATATAATTTGGTCATCAGAGAGCTGTGAAAGTACATGGTAAAATCTTTCCAACAATCCTTAGCCTAACCATTAGCCAAGACAAGGCTAAGTGTCCATAGGCATCAGACTCAGAAGTCAGTCAAACGTGGCCATGAGAAAGCACGTTTTTAGGTACTTTCTCCGAAAAATTTATTGCTTTTGATATGTGCCTAGGATGCATTTACAAATGATTCATTATGTGGTTGTCATTTGTATACCGTTAGTTAACTTCGAATTTCCATTGATTTGTTCAGAGGAATAAAAGCATTTTAAATGCAGCAGAAATAAGACATACCATTATTAGAAACATAGGCGTGCGCACAGGGTGTGCCGGATGTGCCTGGGCACACCCTAATCACCCTATGTGAATAAGCATTATCCAGGGGCGGCACCAGGTGGGTGGTTGGGGGATGCCAGTATAAATGCCGCCATTATATTAAAGGTTAGGTTCAACTTTAGGAACACATTAAACTCGTATTTAAAGGGGTTATAAAGGTTTGTTTTTTATTTTCTAAATAGGTTCCTTTAAGCTAGTGCATTGTTGGTTCACTTACCTTTTCCTCTGATTTACCTTCTAAATGTTTTTTTTCTGTGTCTGAATTTCTCACTTCCTGTTTCCCCTCACTGAACTTCACACCATCATCCGAGCGGTGGTTAGTCAGCCAGAACAGCCTACTGAACAGTTTACTGAGGAGGAACAGGAAGTGAGAAATTCAGACAAAGAAAACAAAGAAAGAAAACATTTAGGAGGAAAATCAAAGGTAAAGGTAAGTGAACCAACAATGCACTAGCTTAAAGGAACCTATTTAGAAAATAAAAAACAAACCTTTACAACCCCTTTAATATGGTCCCAATCAACGGTCTCCCATCACTAGAGCCTCCTCCCTGTGACAGCGGGTGGCATTCATTTCAATTCCTGTGAGCTCAGGGTGTCAAGTAGTTATATTATCCTTATATGGCCATATTAGACCTATAAGGTCCAAAGCATCCCTGCCCCTTTGTATATGTGATCCTGCAGGGTGGGGAATGCTCTGACCTCAGTTGATTGGGTGAGTGAAAATTACACCCGAGTTCAGACCAAATCAAATGAATTACTAGTGTCATGGACACATCCCCTGGGGGAAGCAACAGCAAACCATGATGGACTCACAGGTGAATGCTGCAATGAGTAAATCATTAAGGGTTAATGTTCTCTGCAGCCTTTAGAACCCGCCACTACCAAAGGAAGAAGAGGAGGAAGATGTCATTTGATCAGACCAAAGACTGTAGAAAATGTATGATATGTATAAGCTATTTATTTAAAATAAAGGTGGCAAAGAGGGAGTGCTCCAAAACACTGGGGCAAAATATTTGCAGGTGCCCAGCCTGTAGTTGGGCTATAAGTAAGCCAAAAATGCAGAAGTATGACCGGGGTTCAAAAGTTTCCCATTACACTACATAATAGTAACCAGGCATGTGACTTTATTTTTTACTCTAATTCCTGCACAAGTCTTCCAAATCATATATTTTTTTCTCTCACATGTTAATCATTAGGAAGAAAAGTTACTCAGCATCTTATAACTACTGATACAGTTATACACAATGGAAGACAGAATAGTGCCACTAAAGCTTTCACATTTTAATCTTAAACCTCTAAATCTCCCCCATGTCGCTAGAAGGATTTTGCTTAATAAGCATCATAATTTCAAATCTCCAGCGTATTTTATTTCCTTTTTTTTATACATGTATTTGGCTAAAGATACTGTTTGTGCTGAGCAAGTGTTTTCTGTTCAGAATGCAAGAAAAGAAGAAGCCTTAAAGTGGTTGTAAACATCAGTCATGGAATCTGAGCAAAGCACACAGATCTGCAGTGTTTACAAATCTCTCTCCAAAGCGTTGTTTCTCTCTGGTGCTTAATTCCTCTGTTATCAGCATGAGACACTTCTGAGAAGTTTTCCCAACACATGAGATAAATTTGTGTAGGGAGGGAGAGCTCAGAACAGAGCTCTTCTATTCAGAACACAGTTCTTCTGCTGTGTGGAGGGGGTCTTCCTTTCCTCCAATCAGCTTGCACACACGGTTACTGCAGCCTCTCCACCCCCTCCTCTGTGCTCCTGACAGATGAAGAAAGATTTTAACACTTTTGAAGGGTTGTAGAGAAGAGAAGACAGCAGATAAACAAGTAAAACCTATGTAGAAGGATTTGTTTCATCTCTGTGTATCATCTGAGGCTGTTCATTTCACTGGGTATATGTGAGGATTAACAACCACTTAGGGCACATTCACACATGACAAGGCAAAATGTCTCCTTATATGCCTGGTTCACACCACTGCATTGCGCTGGTGTGCGGTGCAAAAAAGCACTGTGTGCAGTATGTTTTTTCAGCACAGCACAGCGATAGGCAATCCACTGCCTTGCACTACACAACGGCCAACTAAACTTTATGAAATGTTTCTACGACATAAAACTTGTTTAAAAATAAAGTGAACAGCGCGATGCCCCACGATCCATAAAGGCTGCACTACACACCAACTGCTGCATTATAACGCAAAGCCTGGAGTGAACATACTCTAAAAGTGTTAGCCATAGCAATCAGCAAGATTCAGGGAAGCCTATCCCTCCATCACCTAAAAACTAAACTTTTACTTTCTACATCATCTCATCCCTCACAGTTATTACCTTTTGTACTACTTGCCCCTTCCTTTTAGATTGTAAGTTCTCACAAGCTGTTCCCTCCTATCCTTCTAGTATTGAATTGGATTGTAACTGTACTGTCTCCCTGTATTTTGTAAAGTGCTGTGGAAACTGTTGGCGCTACATACAGTAAATCCATTATAACAATAATAACAGCAATAATTTTTTTTAAATTGTTTAATAATAATTAAAATAAGCCTATCACTACTCTAAACATTCTAGGTTTAAATAAAGTGTGGGCCAGTGGTAGCCGCTCCATTAGGGGCACAGTAGCGCCGCCCCCTAATCCATGCGTCCGGCCCTTAATCTACATGCAGAGCGCTAGACGCATTCATTTCTAGAGGGTTTTTTTTTTTTTTTTTAGAAGAACCTGATTAGAGCCTGAGGCTCTAAGTGACCTAAAAAAAAGGGTGGACTTGGGGCACAGAGCACTGCACCCTGAGCCCACCCAGTTGTGTGACATTAGCAAATTAATATTCGCTATTGTCTTGCTGCATCTCCTCTCGACCAATCAGGAAGCGGGTCCTGAGACTGGATTGGCTGAGAGAAGCGACCGTATTGTCTGGTACCGGGGAGGATGTATATGGAGATCCGGAGGAGGCCATCCTCATTGGAGGGAGCGATCTTTGCCGCGAACACCGGAGCCCGATTGCTGCAAACACCTGACCCCGACCACCTGGGTACCACCCATACCCATGTGGGGGTTGGTCTTTCTGGAGGGGGGGGGGTCGGGTGGTTTGTTTTCTGCCACTGGTGTGGGCACCAAAAAGTAGGGGAAACAGTGGATAAACAGCCCAGGAATCTAGACTCCCCTAAATTATAGAAAACCCCTACATCATTTATGACAGGGTCGCTTTAACCACTTCAGCTCAGGAAGGTTTACCCTCCTTCATGGCCAGGCCATTTTTTGCGATACGGCACTGCATTACTTTAATTGACAGTTGCATGGTCATGCGATGCTGTACTCAAATACAATTTTTGTCCTTTTTCCCATATATATTGCTTTCTTTTGGTGGTATTTGATTACCTCAGTGATTTTTATTTTTTGGGCTATTAAAAAACAATATATATATTTTTTTAATTTCTGCTATAAAAAATACCCAATAAAAAAATTTAAGAAATCTAATTTCTTTATTAATTTAGGCCAATATGTATTCTATATATTTTTGGTAAAAAATCCCAATAAGCATATATTGATTGGTTTGCGCAAAAGTTATTGCGTCTACAAACTGTTTTTTTTTTTATTACTAGTAATGGCAGCGATCAGCGACTTATAGCGGGACTGCGATATTGTGGCAGACAATTCGGACACCTAACTGACACTTTTGGCACTTTTTGGAGACCAGTGACAGTAATACAGTGATCAGTGCTAAAAAATATACACTGTCACTGTACACTGGCTGGGAAGGGGTTAACATCAGGGGCAATCAAATAGTTAAATGTATGCCTAGTTTGTGCTTACTCATTGTTGGGGAAGTGCTTTGACTAGGGGTAGGCAAAGATCTAGGGGACTAGAGGAAGGCAGGATCTTTGCCTTCCCTTCTGACAGAACGACAATTTGCCTTGTTTACATAGACTGTTCTGCCTGTGCCCTGTACAATTGGCGGATGCCGGCGGACACCAAGTCCACGGTACCCGCTGCTGGGCTTCCGCTGTGTATAATGACAGTGGGACGCACGCCCCAGACCCAGAAGTGTCAGATCACGTACTAGGCACATGATCTGGCGCAGAGCGACCACCCTGCCGCAGTATATGTGTAGTGGACGTTAACTGGTTAATTAATGTTGTATCTTTAAAGTGTATGTCTGAGCAAAAAAAATAAAAAATTACATATGCAGTAAATTTCTAAATTATACGCACATTTGCCCATTTTGTCCTTTTAAAGATCCTGCAAGTACAGAAAAATGCCTGTTGGTCTGCCAAAAATGCACTCAGTTCTTGATTTCTTGCTGTAGGCTGAAAACACACAGGATTTTTTTGGACTAAAATTTAATAGATATGGTGTCTGCCCTGCTTAATTGTCTTTTGCTAAAATACCAAATCCCTTCCTCATCTCATCTCCACAACATCCCTATTTCCATCACAAAGATGGAAATAGGGATAGCAGACTTTTGAGGTTCTCCAACACTACAACTGTTTTTATACAAAATACAAAAATTTTATTAGTATCCATATAGAAATGAACAAATAACACCATTTGAAAAAGCATGTGCTTACTAATACAGTTTCTATATTGCCTCAATCATAGGTCTCATCCAGAATTTCCTAGTAATTTATATACAGTATTAAGCCCTAAATTCCAGGGGATTACGGATTACATATAGCAATGTATTTAATCTTAGATTCCAAATAAATACATGTACTGTTGGCTATTTGGGGTGGTGGTTAGTGTCTAGGTATATCAGAAGTCCGCTATCCTTGTATCCTTGTTTATTTGCTTGTGATATAATTATGCGGGATGTGGTACCTTTTTATTTTTTAGCCCATAATCTCTAAATCCCTGTATACACAATCGGATTTCCGATGGAATAAAATCTGATGGATTTTTCCATCGGATTTCCGATGAAGCTGACTTCCATCAGTCTTGCCTACACACCATCAGTCAAAAATCCGACCGTCCCAAACGCCGTGACGTAAAACACTCCGACGAGCCGAGAAAAATTAAGTTCAATGCTTCTGAGCATGCGTCGACTTGATTCTGAGCATGCGTGGGTTTTTTCTCAGATGGAGTTCCACACAGACGATCGGAATTTGCTATCATTTTTTTTTCCATCGGATAAATTTAAAACATGTTCTATTTTTAATCACCGATGGAAAAAAGACCGATGGGGCCCATACACGATCGGTTTGTCCGATGAAAAAAGTCCATCGGACTGTTTTCATCGGACAAACCGCTCATGTGTACAGGGCTTTACTCTTTAGATTGTGTCCGCAACATAGAGGATTCTTTTTTTGTAGTCCAAGATAAGAACTGGGAGGATTGATTAGGCTTTAACAAGAATGAACAAGACAAATGTCAACTGTTAATTTCTGACATGATCAACAGGTATTTTTTTTGCGCTGAACAGATATAAAAATGTTTTCAATTTTATATTTAACAGAACAAAAAGGGAGCAAATAAAATAATTTCCTTAGTAGTTGCATAGACTTTAACAAAAATAGGTTTATTTTCATGCAGTTCACAATTCTGTTGAAAAAAGCGTTTGAGCTTTCACTTCAATTTAAAGTATTATGTGAAGTTTGGAAGAGATGGAGCCGTTCCAAGCAAGCAATTGAAAATGAGAATTTCTACAGTAGACTGCAGTGATCAAATGCTAATCATGCATACATTACCTTGAGATCGGAATCCGTGCTTGTTGGATGAAATTTTTATATTTACCAAAGAAGTTTACATTTCAGGTATGGTTTCTTCTAAAAGTCTGCCCGGCCTTGTGCCTTTATTTTCAATGGCACAGTTTAACTCAGACAAGCCTGTTTGATTTACTTTATGTACAGTGGTGGCACCATGCCATACAGATTTTCCTGATAGAAAACATTTCTGGGGCAGCTTTGGAACTTAAACCAGCAGTCCTTGGAATGCCACAATTTCTAATCTAATTCTAGTCTGCTTCCGATGAACAGTACGATAATGTCTGAGTGCAGGTATAGCAAGAAATACAGCTTTGTTCTTTAAAGAGAATGTATGGTGGCTTTGTAGATCTCTCCTTCTTTATTTGTTATAGCCTGTTTTAAAAATAGAGTTACATTTTTTTTTGGGTAAATATTGCATAATAATATTTTGTATCCTCCTGCTTAGCCCTCAGATGGTGATTCGGATTCCTTTTAAAAAAAAATTCCTCTGTCTCTTTAACTGCTTTGTTGTAAAAAGCTTGTTGTTTGCTCAATTCATCAAGCGCTCTCTTACTTCCTCCGCGTGGCTCTGTCAGGGCTTTCAATGTAAGATATAGTGCTTGAAAGGAGGCAACTACTGCTGTGCTGTCTTTGTAGACAATCCTTAGAGGTCTCGGAATTCTTTGCCATGTAGAGTATATACTGTTTAGTACAAAGTGTACCACTCCCAGAAGAAGCCGCTGGAAATTGCCCAGGTTATTTTTCCAGTAAATTGCCACGCAGTCAGGCACACAATCACAGTCACTCTTTGCCTCGAAAACCCGTCTAGGGTGTTCTTTTTGTTGTTTTTATTTGTGGAGTAACTGAGATAGGGGTTAGGGAACTGAGTGGAATACTCCAAAAATTAGAACTATGTACAGGCTGAGAACAGCAAGCCCCTTTCTAAAAAACTGAAGCAGAGGTCCTTGCACAAGCAAATTTTGGACTTGGCTTTGTAGTAGAAGCAGTTTAAGGTAAAAGCTTCTTTCTTTACAGCAACCAGAGTTGAGTCCCTTCACAAAGAACTAGATAGACTAAACTCTTCAGGACACCAGCCGATGTTCCCTTTGGTCCGATACACACCAGACTCTCCAGCACAAGAGGGGTGGAAGCAGCCCAAAAGTCTCGAAGGTATCTCTCAGAAGTCTGAATGCCCAAATGTCCAAGGAACGATGGTTGCCTCCTTCTAACATCCATGCAACACCTTTTTCATATAGTGCCAGACTAGATCTTCAGACAAAAGCCCCTAAGTTAGCTTTCTGTAGCTTCAGCATCCAGACCCTCAGGTCGCCCACCTGAAGCCTTACGAACAGCAAGCATATGGCAGAGCAGCCCGGAGGGTAGCAAGACGTTCAGGTTGGACTTCCCCTCTGCAGGCAACAACACAGAAGTTCTTTTGTCTCAGAGTATTTATATAGACTCCCAGTAACCTTCAGGGCCATCCTTTCTAGGATTGGCCAGGGCTGTATAAATATTCATACTGCTATTTGCATTACTCCACACATATGTGCCAGAGGATTCCACTACTCTCTGGGAAGCAGAGGAAGCAGTCAAACTAGCAGCAGCTGAAGCACTGAGCAGACATAACTAATCACATGGAGCTGCACTGATTACAGTGAGCACAACTAACAGCACCTACAGCCACACTGGTCACAGTGAGACAAGCGAAATTTACCTAGCAAACTAAAATACAGCTCCACTGAACACAGTGAGCCAGAACTAAAGCTAATCCTAGCACCTATCTAGGAGGTTGCTACAAAAGCTATGAAATAGCAGTTTCAAAGGTATTAAGTATGAAAATAAGCCATATAGTCTACGCGTGACAAAAATATCAAAAGGTTTAAAGATCAATTCCAGGATTAAATCAAATCCCCTAAGAATGGTATCTCCCACTGTGATGTCACCTTTCCTGAGCTTTTTGAAAGCTCAGGGCACCAGGAGGAAGTATAGGTGTGCTGAGCACTTCATTTCCTGAAACGACATGCCCCGTGATTCATTTGGACTAAAGTGTAATTTGCGGGTAGTTATGGATGATTCTTTAAGCCACTGGGTTGGTCAGTATCCATTACTCTGTGGGATATTAGGCAAATTGTGAGTCATATGGTTCTGCTCAGCAGTAGGCCTGAGAATGTAAGGATGTCACCTCTGTAGTGTCTGGGACTATAGAGGGAGTATAAATGACTAGGGATGAGCTGAACACCCCCCCGGTTCGGTTCGCACCAGAACATGCGAACAGGCAAAAAATTTGTTTGAACACACGAACACCGTTAAAGTCTATGGGACACGAACATGAAAAATCAAAAGTGCTAATTTTAAAGGTTAATATGCAAGTTATTGTCATAAAAAGTGTTTGGGGACCCGGGTCCTGCCCCGGGGACATGAATCAATGCTAAAAAAAAAATCAAAAACGTCAGTTTTTTCGGGAGCAGTGATTTTAATAATGCTTAAAGTGAAACAATAAAAGTGAAATATTCCTTTAAATTTCGTACCTGGGGGGTGTCTAAAGTATGCATGTAAAGTAGCACATGTTTCCCATATTTACAACTGTCTCTGCACAAAGTGTCATTTCTGAAGGAAAAAAAGTCATTTAAAACTACTCAGGCTATTCATGAATTGTCAGTCCCGGCAATACAGAGAAAAGTCATTGAAAAAAATGACAGGGGTCCCCCCTCCAGTCCATTACCAGGCCCTTTGGGTCTGGTATGAATATTAAGGGGAACCCCTGCCATTTTTTTCAATGACTTTTATCAGTATTGCCAGGACCCGACAATTCATTAATAGCGCAAGTAGTTATAAATGACTTTTTTTTCCTTCAAAAATGACATTTTGTGACCCCGTGATGCACCAGAGAGGGCGGGTTCACCCGTAACAACACGGCGAAGCCGCCGGAAACCCCCGTTACGTCAGAATGGGGCGGGGTCACTCGTCACGTCACGGGTGGCCCCACCCTCGGGTATAAAAGAAATGTCACACGGATCACGCGTCATTCGCCCCTGAGCCTTCTATGGAGGAGGCTGTATCGTTCGTAGCGGCGGGTAGTGGCGGGTCGTGGAAGGATGTACATCACTGGAATAATTTTTTTTATTTTTTATTAAAGGACTTTTCCCAAGCTGTCTGTGTGTTTTTTACCTTTTTTGACACTTTTTTTGTGAAATGGTAGAGGTACAATGTACCCCGTTACCAATTCACATGGGGGGGTCGGAATCTGGGGGTCGCCTTTGTTAAAGGGGGCTTCCAGCTTACGATAAGCCCCCCGCCCACAGACCCCCATAACTACCGGGCAAGGGTTGTGGGGATGAGGCCCTTGTCCCCATCAACATGGGGACAAGGTGCTTTGAGGGATCACAGACCCCCAAAGCACCCTCCCCATGTTGAGGGCATGTGGCCTGGTACGGTTCAGGAGGGGGGGCGCTCTCTCGTCCCCCCTCTTTTCCTGCGGCCTGCAAGGTTGCTTGCTCGGATAAGGGTCTGGTATGGATATTTGGGGGAACCCCACGCCATTTTTTTTTAATTACACGGGGGTTCCCCTTAATATCCATACCAGACCTGAAGGGCCTGATATGGAATTTGGGGGGACCCCCACACATTTTTTTTTTTAAATTTTGGTTCCCTGCACAAAATGTAGTTTTTGAAGGAAAAAAAAAGTAACTTAAAACTACTCGCGCTATTAATGAATTGTCGGGTCCCGGCAATACAGATAAAAGTCCTTGAAAAAAATGGCAGGGGTTTCCCTTAATATTCATACCAGACCCAAAGGGCCTGGTAATGGACTGGGGAGGGGGGACCCTGTCATTTTTTCAATGACTTTTCTCTGTATTGCCGGGACCGACAATTCATGAATAGCCGGAGTAGTTATAAATGACTTTTTTTCCTTCAGAAATGACACTTTGTGCAGAGACAGTTGTAAACACGGGAAACATGCGCTACTTTACATGCATACTTTAGACACCCCCCAGGTACGAAATTTCAAGGAATATTTCACTTTTATTGTTTCACTTTAAGCATTATTAAAATCACTACTCCCAAAAAAACTGCAGTTTTTAAAACTTTTTTGTGCATTGATACATGTCCCCTGGGGCAGGACCCGGGTCCCCAAACACTTTTTATGACAATACCTTGCATATAACCCTTTAAAATTAACACTTTTGATTTCTCCCATAGACTTTTAAAAGGGTGTTCCGCGGCTTTTCGAATTTGCCACGAACACCCCAAATTGTTCGCTGTTCGCCGAACGGGCGAACAGCCAATGTTCGAGTCAAACTCACGTTCGACTCGAACATAAAGCTCATCCCTATAAATGACATGGCATAATAATAAGTTATACTATAATTGTACTGAGAAAGGAAAGATTTGCTTTAGCTGCCTATATATCTGGATCTACTAGTTGTTTTGACATTCATTTTTCTCTAAGGATAGCCTTTGCTTTTATATATATATATATATATATATATATATATATATATATATATATATATATATATACACACAGTCAGGTCCATAAATATTGGGACATCGACACAATTCTAATCTTTTTGGCTCTATACACCACCACAATGGATTTGAAATTAAACTAACAAGATGTGCTTTAACTGCAGACTTTAATTTGAGGGTATTTACATCCAAATCAGGTGAACGGTGTAGGAATTACATCAGTTTGTATACGTGCCTCCCACTTTTTAAGGGACCAGAAGTAATAGGACAGATTAACAATCATTAATCAAACTTTCACTTTTTAATACTTGGTTCCAAATCCTTTGCAGTCAATTACAGCCTGAAGTCTGGAACGCATAGACATCACCAGACGCTGGGTTTCATCCCTGGTGATGCTCTGCCAGGACTTTACTGCAATTGTCTTCAGTTCCTGCTTGTTCTTGGGGCATTTTCCCTTCAGTTTTGTCCTCAGCAAGTGAAATGCATGCTCAATCGGATTCAGGTCAGGTGATTGACTTGACCATTGCATAACATTCCACTTCTTTCCCTTAAAAAACTCCTTGGTTACTTTCGCAGTATGCTTCGGGTCATTGTCCATCTGCACTGTGAAGCACCATCCATTGAGTTCTGAAGCATTTGGCTGAATATGAGCAGATAATATTGCCCGAAACACTTCAGAATTCATCCTGCTGCTTTTGTCAGCAGTCACATCATCAATAAATACAAGAGAACCAGTTCCATTGGCAGCCATTCATGCCCACGCCATGACACTACCACCACCATGCTTCACTGTTGAGGTGGTATGCTTTGGATCATGAGCAGTTCCTTACCTTCTCCATACTCTTATCTTCCCATCACTCTGGTACAAGTTGATCTTGGTCTCATCTGTCCATAGGATGTTGTTCCAGAACTGTGAAGGCTTTTTTAGATGTTTGACAAACTCTAATCTGGCCTTCCTGTTTTTGAGGCTCACCAATGGTTTACATCTTGTGGTGAACCCTCTGTATTCACTCTGGTGAAGTCTTCTCTTGATTTTTGACTTTGACACACATACACATACCTCCTGGAGAGTGTTCTTGATCTGGCCAACTGCTGTGAAGGGTGTTTTCTTTACTAGGGAAAGAATTCTTTGGTCATCCACCACAGTTGTTTTCCGTGGTCTTCCGGGTCTTTTGGTGTTGCTGAGCTCACCGGTCCGTTCTTTCTTTTTAAGGATGTTCCAAACAGTTGATTTGGCCACACCTAATGTTTTTGCTATCTCTCTGATGGGTTTGATTTGTTTTTTCAGCCTAATGATGGCTTGCTTCACTGATAGTGACAGCTCTTTGGATCTCATATTGAGAGTTGACAGCAACAGATTCCAAATACAAATAGCACACTTGAAATTAACTCTGGACCTTTTATCTGCACCTTATAAATGGGATAATGAGGGAATAACACACACCTGGCCATGGAACAGCTGAGCAGCCAATTGTCCCATTACTTTTGGTCCCTTAAAAAGTGGGAGGCACATATACAAACTGTTGCAATTCCTACACCGTTCACCTGATTTGGATGTAAATACCCTTAAATTAAAGCTGAAAGTCTGCAGTTAAAGCACATCTTATTAGTTTAATTTCAAATCTATTGTGGTGGTGTATAGAGCCAAAAAGATTAGAATTGTGTCAATGTCCCAATATTTAAGGACCTGACTGTATATATATATAATTTATTCTGTTTACATCGTTAGGACAGTTTAACTCCATTTCTGCTTTGGCAATTACATTTCATGCCAAAGATCAATCATCAGCTTTTATGGATGTGAAGTACAGTATAATGTTAGTTTTAGCTAATTTTTTGTAAAAATATATAGCAAGGACTTCTATTTTTGTATTTCTTGTCATTTCTGTAACCATACACAGGCTCTTGCATTTCCCCTTCCTTTTTTATTTATAATTCTAATAACTGGGTTGTGCTTGAAAATCAATGTTGGACTGTAAAAATCTGCTACCCAACATTTTTTAGAATTTCATTATATTTACTTAGGTAGGTGCCACTGAGAGTTTATCAAGGACTTAATGGCTATTTTACCTCCCATGAAACCATTACCGGAGGGTCACCTTAGCAGAACTTCCCCTTTGCCTTGTATTCACTTTAGGATCCTAGCACACCAGTTTTGAATTGTCAAATGATTAAAATTCTGTTTAAATTACCCTTTATTCTATTTAATACTAACAAGCCATAAACATAATTATATTTAGATTTATTTTATTGGCTGGCACCACATAATACATCTCTGTTTTATCATTGAAGCTTATTGCTGCTCACTTTTGCCTATAGAAGCAAATTCTTTATTTCATTTATAATTATCCACTAAAGGAACCTACACATAGACAATTAAAAGTCTGTGTAGGATATGCAATGGTCTTTAAAGTAATAATGTACAGATTCTATTGCTCATAGCATTCTGTCCATCACTAGCTTTTACCCTCTTGGGAATATTAAAAAGCAAATATGGTAGTGATTGAAGGGATGACATAAAACCGGTATTACCCATAAACATAAATTGTAATTATAACAAAAATATTGCCGTAATTATCTTAAGATCTCATTAGATGGTGAGGAATTTCCAGGTTTATGGTCCTCGGTCATGTACGTAACCTGAGAAAAACAATGCTCAGTGAAAAGATTAGTCATTATTGTAGCAATAGTTTTCTTTTATAAATAGTGCATATATCCCTTACAAGCTACAAAATATTAGACAGAAATAATTTTCAGATATTCGGTTAAAAGTTTAGAGTTACATATTTAAAGTGGATTTAGCCTGAGAAAGTTAAATACCACATATAATTATCTATCAGCTAGTCCCTGTGTTCCCCGGATTTTGCCACTACTGGCCTTGGTACAGACTTTTCTGGACCCTAGAGTTTGTTTATTGATGAAAACATCAAGATTTGTGCTCACTGTAACATTTCTTTCATGTTTTTAACATTGTCAGGATAACTGAATCCAAAATGCAGGATAGAAGATCTGTCCTTTGGATTATAGATCTGGCAATCTGGTAAAGGCCACAAAGAATCAGCTAACAGACGAATAAGGTTTGTGGACCACACTCAATCCACAGCTATGAGAATGACTTGAATGCCCACAGCCTCAATCCTTTGAAGTAAATGAGGCCAAAGTTGCAGCAAAGGAAGCCATACTTTAGGATATACTGATCCCACGATCACCAGGTGCCACCAGTGCATTTGTTGCATCCGCTGCCAGGTCCTGCTTCCTGGAAACAAATATCTCCAGGTTCTTGTTAAACCAAAAAAGCATTGGCGTCCCTCAATGCTAATGTGTATCCTGGAATGCATCCAGATGGAAAGATGGAAAGACCGTTTCCCCATGTCCATGTCCAGAAGATGTCTGCAGAGAAAATCTGCCTGTCAGTTCACCACTCCAGAATCGTGCACGGCAGAAATTGCTTGAACATGACACTTGACCCAAGATGGGATAGAATATAATTCATCAATGAAAAAGCACTCTTGTACTGCTTCGATTATTAATATAGACCATAGTTGTGGCATTGTCCAAATTTATTTGTGTTCACTGTAACATTTCTTTCATGTTTTTAACATTGTCAGGATAACTGAATCCAAAATGCAGGGTAGAAGATCTGTCCTTTGGATTATAGATCTGGCAATCTGGTAAAGGCCACAAAGAATCAGCTAGCAGACGAATAAGGTTTGTGGACCACACTCAATCCACAGCTATGAGAATGACTTGAATGCCCACAGCCTCAATCCTTTGAAGTAAATGAGGCCAAAGTTGCAGCAAAGGAAGCCATACTTTAGGATATACTGATCCCACGATCACCAGGTGCCACCAGTGCATTTGTTGCATCCGCTGCCAGGTCCTGCTTCCTGGAAACAAATATCTCCAGGTTCTTGTTAAACCAAAAAAGCATTGGCGTCCCTCAATGCTAATGTGTATCCTGGAATGCATCCAGATGGAAAGATGGAAAGACCGTTTCCCCATGTCCATGTCCAGAAGATGTCTGCAGAGAAAATCTGCCTGTCAGTTCACCACTCCAGAATCGTGCACGGCAGAAATTGCTTGAACATGAAACTTGACCCAAGATGGGATAGAATATAATTCATCAATGAAAAAGCACTCTTGTACTGCTTCGATTATTAATATAGACCATAGTTGTGGCATTGTCCAAATTTATTTGGACTGGATGATCTATCAGAAGGGGGTCCTGTGAAGTAATGAAATGGTAATTGACTGTAACTCCAGGATAATGACAGGAAGTATTGATTGCTCTGGAGAACAACATCCCTGTGTCAGGGCTTGGCTCTCAGCTCCCCCTTCTCGGTGCTCAGGTTGCTCAGCTGTCGGTTAATTGCCAGCACTCATCATTCCACAGCGGCTCACCTGGTGATCATTTCCTGCTTGTCAGTCCAGCCTACACACAGCCCCTTCTGGCTATTTAAACTGCCTGGTTCATTTCTTCCGTGCCTTCACCTTAGTCAAACATATCAGGAGATTCTCTGCTGTGTTCCTGTTGAAGACTTGCCTGGCTGATGTCCATTCTGGTTCCTGATCCTGTCTGCTGCCTCCGACTACGCTGATCTCTGGCTTCATGATTTACTGGCTTGTTCTGAATACCCGCTTTGGCTACCGTACCCTGGCTATGTTTTAATTTTGTTTACTATTTGTACCATTTTTACCATTATATTAAAAGGTGTGATTTTAGCTGCATTTTCTGTCTCTGTCTGATTCATAGTTCCTGACAGTAGGCAAAGGCCATGAATTCAGAAGATGCAGGCGGTCCACCTAGTGGTAATATTTTTTCCAGATTGAATGAGCAGGACCCCAGCATGGATCAGTTTGCCATAGCGTTACTGATGCTCCTGATTCGCACTGCTCACCTGGATCCTCCCACTGTGGCTGTTCCGTTACAACCTGTGTTGCAGGCCGTCCCTGCTGCTGCTCCAGTCTCTGTGCAGGCACCCACTCCGCTTCCCCAGCGATTTGGGGTTGATCCAGTTCAATGCAGAGGGTTTCTCAACAAGGTTGGGATTTACTTTGAGATGCTACCCCAGGCATTCCCCACGGAAAGAAGAAAAGTAGGCTTCATTATTTCTTTGCTTTCTGATAGAGCCTTGGCTTGGGCAAACCCTCTATGGGAGATGCAAAAAAACATTGTCCTGAGTTACCCTGAGTTTAAAGGGGTATTTGACGTTCCTGCAGAATAAGAGAACTGTTGCCGATTACGCCATTGAATTCCGTACTCTGGCAGCAGAGGTTGCTTGGAACAATGAGGCCCTCGTGGCTGCTTTTTCTCACGGTCTTCTGGATAACATCAAAGATGACATAGCAGCTTGTGGAAGCCTCCTGCACATTTGGCTCCAAGCTTTGCAGTCCCACCCTTGCCTCCCTCATTTCCCATAACCTTCTGGTACAGAAATGGCCAGTGAAGTAGAACCCATGCAATTGGACTTCACACGTCTCTCTGCAGATGAGAGGGCTTTTAGGAGGAGGGAGAAATTGTGCCTTTATTGTGGCTAGGCAGGTCACTTTTTGAAGTCTTGTCCTACCCGTCCAGGAAACGCTCATACCTTGAGGTCCTGTAGGGGACAGACCTTAAGTGGTGTTATTATGTCCCCAGTTATCCTGAAGGATAAACCTTTAGTTCCGGTTACCCTTTCTTGGTCTAAATCATCCATCAGGCTCTAGTCGACTCTGGAGCTGCAGGCCTGTTCATAGATAATGACTTTGTGTCTAAGCACTCAATTTTGCTGCAGCTTCATGCCACTCTACTTGCCATTGAGGCTATTGATGGGAGACCTCTAAAGCCTGCCCATGTGACTCATGAGACTGCTTCGTTGACAATGGCCATATGGGTTCTTCACCATGAGATAATCAAATTCCAAGTAATTTCCTATCCTCATTAACCAGTGGTTATTGGTTATCCGTGGTTACTGAGGCATAACCCCTCTTTTGATTGGCATTGTGCTGAGCTTCTTTCCTGGTGGCCACAATGCAGTAAAACATGTTTTCAGAAGGTGGCTAAGGTCTTGTGCACCTCTTCACTATCCTCCCTGCCAGAGGAGTCCAGTGAATTTAGAGATGTCTTTGGCAAAGGTCAAGCCGGTAGTTTGCCTCCACACCGGTCGTATGATTGTGCAATCGATCTTCAACCTGGTGCCATGCCCCCCTGTAGTTGGGTTTTCCCTTTGTCTGTCTCAAAGGATAAAGAGGAGTATGTTGCCAATGCACTTTTTCCAGGGTTCATCCGCAAATCCTGGTCTCCTGCTGGTGCTGGCTTTTTTTTGTGAAAAAGAAGAGTGGTGAACCGAGACCTTGTATCGATTATAGGGGTCTAAATCGCTTCACAATTAAGAATGTGTATCCGATTCCATTGATTACGGAATTATTTGACCGCCTCAAGGGAGCTACAGTTTTCACAAAGCTCGATCTGAGAGGGGCATACAATCTTGTGAGGATCAAGGGGGCGACAAATGAAAAACTGTGTTTATTACCAGGACAGGACATTATGAATACCTCGTAATTGCATTTGGTCTTTGCAACGCTCCTGCAGTTTTTCAGGAATACATCAACAATGTGCTCCGAGATATGTTGCAGCAATGTGTGGTGGTTTATCTCAATAATATCCTCATATAGTCTAAATCCCTAGAGAGCCACCACAAAGCTGTCTCCCGTGTGCTACAGAGGCTGAGAGATAATAACCTGTATTGTAAGTTGGAGAAGTGCGAGTTCCATTGTGAACAGGTTAAATTTCTGGGTTATGTAATTTCTACTGTTGGTTTTTCGATGGACCCAGAGAAACCATCTGCAGTTTTACAGTGGCCTCGACCCATAGGTCTACGTCCACTACAGCATTTTCTTGGCTTTGCCAATTAATATCGGAAATTTATTCAGAACTTCTCTTCTCTGGTCAAAACCCTGACTGATACGACTAGAAAGGACGGTAACACACAGAATTGGTCTCTGAGTCTCTCAAGGCTGCCTTTGTTTCAGCTCCCGTGCTGGCACATCCTGAATCCTACGTTACCTGTCATCCTTGAGGTTGATGCATCTGAGACTGGAGTAGGCGCCCTTCTATCTCAACACTCTACCTCTGAGAGCGCTATGCATCCTTGTGGCTACTTTTCTAAGAAATTGTCTCCTGCAGAGTGCAATTACAAGATTGCAGACAGAGAATTGTTAGCTATCATTTTATCCCTAAAAGAATGGAGGCATCTCCTCGAAGGTACCACTGTGCTGGTCCTCATTTTGACTGACCATAAGAATCTCACATTCTTGTCTGAGGCAAAACGCTTATCTCCAAGAAGGGCACAATGGGCTCTTTTTCTGTCAAGCTTCAATTACATAGTCTCATTCTTACCCAGTACTAAGAATGTAAGGGCTGACGCATTGTCACAACAGTTTTCCTCTGCTTCCAAGATGGAGTCGGTTCTCCCAATCGTATTCTGGCCACTGTTCGTGCTAGTCTCACTTCACCTTTGGGTGACAGAATTCTTGTCGCTCAGATCCATTCTTCAACCTGGTCACCGCTGCTTTGTCCCTGAAAATCTCTGCACTGCTTTGCCCCAGACTTACCATTCTCCCAAGACAGCTGGCCACCCAGGGAAGAATCAACTAATTTGGGCTATTTCTCAACAATTCTGGTAGCCTAGTCTCGGCTCTGATGTGACCGCCTTCGTAGCCGCTTGTTCCGTGTGTGCTCACTGTAAGACACCACGACACCTCCCAGTGGGCCTACTACAACCCATACCCAAAGGAGAGAGGCCTTAGACCCACCTGTCTATGGATTTTATTGTGGAGTTGGCCTAGTGGCCCTCCGAGGGGAAGGGGTCATTGACAAGGGGGTACTGTCAGGGCTGGGCTCTCAGCTCCCCCTTCTCAGTACTCAGGTTGCTCAGCTGTCGGTTAATTGCCAGCACTCATCGTTCCACAGCAGCTCACCTGGTGATCATATCCTGCTCGTCAGTCCAGCCTACAGCCATCCCCTTCTGGCTGTTTAAACCGCCTGGTTCATTTCTTCCGTGCCTTTGTCTTGGTCAAACATATCTGGGGTCTCTCTGCTGTGTTCCTGTTGAAGACTTGCCTAGCTGACGTCCTTTCTGGTTCCTGAGCCTGTCTGCTGCCTCCGACTACGCTGATCTCTGGCTGATTTACTGGCTTGTTCTGACTACTCGCTTTGGCTACCGTACCCTGGCTATATTTTGAATACGTTTACTATTTTTACCATTATTACCATTATATTTAAAGGTGTGATTTTTAACTGCATTTTCTGTTTCCGTCTGATTCATGGTTCCTCACACCCTGAGATGACTGAGGGCATAGGACTATGCCCCCAGCAAGAATCCAGAGCTATAAGAATGACTTGTCTGCCTACAGCCTTAATCCTTTGAAGTAAATGAGGCCAAAATTGCTGCAGAGGATATGCACCAGGCACCACCTGTGCAGATAATTGCATCCGCTGCCAAGTCATGCTTCCTGGAAACGGATCTGTACAGGTTCTTATTAAACCAAGAAACTAGTCTACATTTGGTATCCACCAAGATCGATGTATATCCTAGAATTGCACTGTCCATCATGCCAATATTCTATTTGAAGGGAGAAAATAATCTGCTCTCCAGTAATGCTGGGAACAGAAGCCACCAAGACTTGTTTTAAATGACATAATTGAACCACCTTGTCCTAAAGACATACTGAATTTGTCCCACAACATAGAAATTTTAATAGAAAGTGTAGAGCAAGGGGAACCATGTCAGGGGTGGATAACATCAATCCCAGCACTTGCATGCATCCCCACAGGGAGTGATTGAAATTGCCAAATCTGACTCTGCAGTTTCATCAACTTATCTCAAGGCAGGAAGACATAGGATGAAAGGCTATAAGGAGGAGGCCCAAGTACTCCAAGCATTGTGATGGAATTGAGAATGACACACAATGTGCAGGATCCATCCAAAGTCCTCCAAAGTCCACAGTCTGATTGACACCTTGAAATTCAAGATCACAGAGGTTTGCTGTTGTAGTAACAGATCATCTAAGTATCCAGGTTTCTTTTAGGCAAAACAACAGAGGTTTAAAGGTTGCAGAAAGACTAGTCTGACAGCACTTCTTTATTCCTGAAAAAAACAACACATAGCAGCACAGACTCCGCTATGTGCTGTGTATGGTATAAATAGTAGAAAAGTGCAGCGCAATGTATAATAAACACAAAAGAATGTGTAATAACATAAAGTCCAGAAAGAGTCCTTATTGAGATGGATGGACTACAAGTCTCAGAAGATATAAAAAAGGCTCCACCGGTGAAAAATCAAACAGCAGTAATATATATGTGGTGACAGACCCTCCACCTCATGTAGTATGTCTACGCTCACCTAATTGCATGGACTCCTGAACCAACAGGCAGTCAATGCTAGCAGATCCCACACAACAAAGGTAGGTAGCTGGTGTATTTCAATGGGAACGGACTCTCCAGAGTTTTCACATCAATGAGGATGTCCAAAATATATAGGAGAAAAGGGAAGGATCTAAGTGCTCACTTTGCAATGATTTTAAATATAATTTATTGAAACCCGATCACGGGCTACTCACATGTTAAAATTGAAAAACAGGCTCTCCATACAACTGTGTAAAACATATCTCGTGGATGGCAGCGGGTGACGTCATCCAAGCGTGGCTCCTCCCCTGTACGCGTTACGTTCGAATGAACTTCCTCAGCGGGGCGGGGCCACGAGGTCACCCAATGTCTGATTTAAAGAGCGCGGTTGTCATACCAACCGTCAACAACTACAAGCCACGAACCTCGCGGCTCGTTAAGAAATCTTTGATTGACAGCTGATCGGTGCTTATCTCATCAGACCACCGTCATCAGAATAGAGAAAATAGTGAATGTTCACTGCAGAAAATACATACCCACAAGCAATCCAGCAGGAATGGAGCAACTGCCCCCTACTGGGTAATCAATGAAACATCCTAGGAAATCAATTTAATAATTAAAAAACATTTAAAAAAAACATTTTTTTTAAAAACATTTAAAAAAAAACTTTTTTTTAAAAACTGACTCACCCAATGCCATCCAAAAAATATTTAAAAATTACTACCAAAAAATACACATGATATTAATACATATACAAACATACATTAAAAACCCCCCAAAAAATTGATATACAGTTATTTATCCGAAATCAAAAAGTTAAGATCAAAATCAACATTTAACCCTTCAGGTGTTCAAACTTTCACCTCCACTATCCAGAAGGATTCTCTATGGCTGATCTGACGAAAATACTGTGTCTATCTACCCTCTCAATGCCCCAGAACTTCAAGCATCTGGGGTCCCTATTGTGGCATTGTCTGAAGTGTCTGGAGACACTATGATTCCTAAGACCTTTTTTAATATTGTTCACCCACTCTTACCCCAAAGGGGCAGGAAGAGTGGCCTATATACTGGAGCCCGCAGTCACACTCCAGCATATAGACCACTCCCCGTGTACTACAAGTGATCACATTTTTAAGTTGATATGATCTTTTAGTGGCAAAAGGATGTAAAAAACCTTTTGCTTTTTGATGTTAAATTTACACTGCTTACATGGCTGACATCTCCCTCAAACATAAAAACCTTAGAGGAAGGAGAAGATTCTATTTTCTTTAAAAGTAGGAGGATCAATTACTCCCGGAGCGATAACGTCCCTAAGGGTAGGGGCATTTTTATATATGAATTGAGGGAGTGAGGGAAGGACTGTACCAAGGTCTTTGTCCTTCCTCAGGACCTCCCAATGTCTCTTGACAATTTTTTCAAATTGTTTATGTTGTATGTTAAAATCCAACACCATTTTAAATTCAAATTTATCAATCCTTTTATTGTCAGAATCTGAGACCAAATTGGTCCTATCAAGAAGAGCAACCTTCTCAATCTCATTCTGTATTTGATCCTTGTGATAACCTTTATTCTGAAATCTCTCAGCCAATATCTGCGATTGTGCTACAAAGTCCTCTTTTAAAGTGCAATTTCGCCTTAGGCAGATGAATTGGCCCCTTGGAATATTGCAGAGCCAACTACTGTGATGGCAGCTATCCTAAGCTATCCTATCCAAAGGGATGTAGCCATTCCTGTCCGAAGGCTTGAAGTAATTATTACGAGTTTTAAAAACATATTTTTCTCTGAAAATTTCTAAATCCAATTCCAGGTCAGAGAGATATTTTTGGAATTATTATTTACCCACATGCTGACCGGCGCACGCAGATATACGTCGGCAGAATGGCACAGGCAGGCACAAGGACGTATATATACGTCCCCTTTAAGAAGCGGCGGTGTGGGCGTGCATGCGCGCCCGCCGCAAGCTCTGTGACTTCGACCGCCTCCTGCGGACTCAATGTCTGTGGGCATATCCGCGATCGTGTCACGGTGAGGAAGAAGGGGGAAATGCTAATGTAAACAAGCATTTCCCCAGTCTTCCTAGTGACAGGACAGTGTACACAGCTACCTGTAATCGGAAGCTGTGATCACTGTCGTGTCACACATAGCTTATCCCCTCTACAGTTAGAACACATCTCTAGGCACACTTAACCCCTTCAGCGCCACCTAGTGGTTAACCCCTTCACTGCCAGTGTAATTTTCACAGCAATCAGTGCATTTTTATAGCACTGATCGCTGTAAAAATGACAATGGTCCCAAAAATGTGTCAAAAGTGTCCGATGTGTCCGCCAAAATGTCGCAGTCACGATAAAAATCGCTGATTGCTGCCATTACTAGTAAAAAATTAAAAAAAATTAAAAATGCCATAAAACTATGCCCTATTTTGTAGACGCTATAACTTTTGCGCAAACCGATCAATAAACGCTTATTGCGATTTTTTACCAAAAATATGTAGAAGAATACGTATCGGCCTAAACTGAGGAAAAAACGTTTTTTTATATATTTTTTGGGGATATTTACTATAGCAAAAAGTAAAAAATATTGCTTTTTTTTCAAAATTGTTGCTCTATTTTTGTTAATAGCGCAAAAAATAAAAACCGCAGAGGTGATCAATTACCACCAAAAGAAAGCTCTATTTGTGGGAAAAAATAAGGACATCAATTTTGTTTGGGATCCACGTCGCATGACTGCGCAATTGTCAGTCAAAGCGACGCAGTGCCGAATCGCAAAAAGTGGCCTAGTCTTTGACCAGCAAAATGGTCCGGGGCTTAAGTGTTTCATTTAGTCATAAAAAGTTCAAGGCTATTAACATCACCCTCCCAGATCATTATAAGATCATCAATATATCGTTTGTAGCATTTAAGCTGATAGGGACGATCCTGAAATATGGTTTCCTCTTCTAATAGGGCCATAAATAAGTTGGCTACGCTTGGGGCAAATTTTGCCCCCATAGCCACACCCATTATTTGGAGGTAGAAATTCTTGTTATATCAAAAATAATTCTTGGTTAAACAGAATTCCAAGCATTGTAAAATGAATTTCCTGTGTCTGCTGGAGAGATCTGATTTTTGTAAAGCCCATTTAACAGTCAATACAGCATCTGCATGACTGATAACTGTATACAAGGAGCTTACATCTGCCGTGATCAGGATACTATTACTCATACACAGTACCCTTTCCAGCAACTGGATAAACTGTTTAGTATCTCTGAAATAGGCTGTGGTCTCAGAGACAATAGGTTTCAGAAAAAATCTATATATTGGCCCAGACGGGCTGTTACCGATTCAATGCCGTTAACTATAGGCCTTCCTGGCGGGTGTAAGGCGTCCTTATGGACTTTGGGTAGAAAATAAATAATGGGGGTCCTACAGGCACTGGGATCTAAATGCATGGCTTCTTTCTTGCTCAAAACTTTACGCTTTAAACCCTTTTGTACCAATATGTTCAAATCTTCTTTGTACTCAAAAATAGGGTCACTTTTCAAAACTTTATAAGTGTTCACATTCCCCAGTAACCGGCCCATTTCTCCCTTGTAGTACTCCTTACTCATCACTACTAGACCTCCACCCTTATCAGCAGGGCGTATCACCACATCCTTTTTGGACTCAAGAGAAGTGATGCCCTTTTTGACAAAAGAGGGGTCTCTGACTTTTCAAATTTTCATTGTATCCAAGTCACTTAATCCCATATTTTTGAATACTTCGGTGTGCTTAGTATCCAAATCGGGCGGATTAAACACTGATTTATTCTTACGTCATGAATGGGCTCCCACCGGGATCAAAGAAGATATTTCTGCCGGCTTAGAAAGAAAATATTTTTTGATATTGAGAGTCCTTACAAATTTCTGGACATTAACATATGTTTGAAACTTGTTAAAATTCCGAACAGGGGCAAATTTAAGTCCTTTATCAAGGACTTTAAGTTCATCATCAGAAAGACTAATACCGCTGATATTGTATATACCGGTACCTAATGGGATCTTTTTTGATTGTTCTCCTTCCTGCTCTCCTTCCTCGCGTTCTCTTCTTTATTCCCCAACCTGTTTCCAGTGCGGGTCTGTGTGGAAGGTCCCCACCATTGGGGGTTGGGGTTCCCTAAAAAACCTCCACGTGATCTTTGTCCATCAGGGGCTTGAAACGGTTATTGGTAGGAACAGAATACTCTTGATGAGCATATTCATCCCTCCAACCGTTAGGTTGGGTGGTATTTTGGTAATAACCACCCCTTGAGCCTGAAGAGGCATTGGAGTAACCCCTCATCATGATGCTGATGATGATTGGCATTCTCTTGGGGAATGCGTATTCATAGATGGCGGAGGGTAATAACCACTGCCTCTCCCCCTACCCCCTCTTCCTGGTATGCTGCCAAAGAATACATTACCTGTCTCTCTCCTACTCAAAGAAAGATGGTGAAAAACCCCATAACCAAACATAGCCTGGCTATTTCGGATAGATTAAAAATGCGATTTGGCCTGTAATCTCGCCACAATCCTCTACTTTCCTTTCTTCATAACCCATCATTCTATCCAGCCTGGTCCTCCCCAGCCTCCTTTTCAGCTTGGTCAAAGAGAGGATTGACTTGTGCACATAATTTTTATACATCCACGTCTATTACTTCATTTCCAACCTTACAAGAAAAAAAAAGAATATTCCTATTACGAAAACCTTTAGGTATCTGCAAATTAAAAACTTTTTTACAAATAATGCACCATCAGACACGATATCCCCAAATCTCACTACCTTTGAACAAGCCTGTAAAACTGATCCTCATAGGTGTGGACTAATTTCTGATTTCTATAACCAATTACTTTCACACACCACTTCCTCTCTCCTAACTTATACCAACAAATGGGAACGAGACCTTCAATTACAACCAGACGACATAAATTGGACCCAAATCTGGCAAGCCACCAAATCGGCCTCTCCGAATATAGTGGCTCTTGAAACAAACTACAAAGTGCTCACTAGGTGGTACATGGTTCCTGCCAGAATTTCAAAATTCTCTCCACAATATCCTTCCCACTGCTTCAAGGCTGCCTTACCCCTGGTACACAAGTGCATATATGGTGGGAATGCAAAATAGTCAAATCATTTTGGTCGGAAGTGTTTCAAATCCTTAACACAATGTTCAACACTATTCTACCGCCTGATCCAGCTACAGCACTTCTGAACAGTAAACCCCACACCCTATTACATAGTCAATTTAAACTAATGCTCTTCCTAACCACAACAGCAAAGTAGACTATTGCGACAGCATGGAAATCTGACTCACTATGTATTTTATCAGTCAAAAACAGGATTACCCAATCCATGATTCATGCAAAAACAGAAGAAATCTTTCTTGACAATATATCCAAATATGAAGCCTTGTGGAGACCGTGGTTTGAGCATTTCCTACCTCCGGGTTTTGATAAAACATTGTTGTCTCTATGAGGGAGTTTGTCCTATAAATATCCTCTCTGGAAATATTCCTCATTCTCCACTCTATCGTTCCCTTACCTCAAACTGGTTAAGTTTTGCTTTATTTTTCTTACAAACGAGTTTAACCAATCAAAACAAGGGTCATCTGAGATAGTTAGGAATATAACTTACCGGTAATCTCCAGATAACGCCAAGCCAATTAGCAGGAACTTGGCCCTGGAATAGCTCATTCATTTCTCCTAACTATTTTAGGTTATTTTGACCCGCTATATCGAGCAAGCGCTATCTTCTTCCATTTTCGCTATAACTAAATATTACCTTTCATATTCTCCTATCTTGATTATATATGATTGTTATTGATGATATCTAGAATAACATCACAAAATTGTTATGATAACTGAAATGTTACACTAAGGAATACTCCTTACATTTGGTTCTATATACTTCACGAGAGAAGCATAGTTATAACTGATTTTTTGCATTTTATTCTTTTCATTGTATTGTTCTAATGTTAATGGTATTATTCTTATGACCTTTGTTAAGCTTTATGAAAACATAATAAAATATTCAAACAGAAAAAAAATAAAATAATACATTACCATAAAATACATGGTACATAGGAAGGTACTCATTGTCAGACCTCACACCATTACATCCATTTCATCTGCAGGTCTTGCTCTATGAGGAAGCCACAATGGGGAAGGTGCAATGCTCCTGTGGGAGAAGCACCACCAAAAGGGAGCTGCATAATTAAGTCCTGAGGAGATAGAGATGGGAAATTCAAATGGCGGTTGGGGTAGTAACACAAGCACAAGTTGCTAAACATCAGAAAACCAATAGCACTTTCCCTTATTTCGAGGGACTGTCCCTGATTTCGAGGATTGTCCCTCTGTCCCTCTTTCCTCCTTATTTGTCCCTCATTTTGGTCTGATTTATATAGTTGTATATAAAATGCACTTTTTATCTATCAAAAAGTGTTTCCCAGTGCTGAACATTTCATCCAGTTTCTAAATTGCTGCATTTGTACATTTTACAAGCCAGTATAAAGGAATAGTAGTGGTTAAAAAAAAGCACTTGTGGGTTTAACCAATCTTGTTTTTTTGTACAACTCTCCTTTAAGGGGACGTGGCAAGGGGTGTGTCCTATGCCTGCACACTTTTGCTGATAGGTGTCCCTCATTCCCATCTCAAAAAGTTGGGAGGTATGCCAATAGAAAAATCTAAAAGGAATTTCATGCCCTCCTAACACAGGCTTGCTTGTAATCAGCAGAGCAGCCTGTGATTACTTTGGGCTGCTGTGTGCACTGCAGACTGCACATTTAAATGCTCCCCCTGTCTTCTGGAAGATTCCAGAATGTAGTGGATGTGAAAGTCAAATGAGCAGCCTGAATATTTTTGCAACTCCAACCAATCCCTGGGGAGGGCAGGGCAAGATGGTGGTTTGGAAGTGTATAAATAGTTTGGAGCCTCAGAGAGCAGTGTTCTTCCACAGGAGGAGAGTTTCCCAAACAGAATGTATGCTGCCCTTTCTGGCAGTCCAGCTGAAGATCCTGCCTGTTTCATCGGAGTAAAACCACTCGTTCTGTTTAAAATAGAAATGAAAAGCAAAACATTTGTGTATAGATGAAAAACAATATATATTACCTTTTCCCCTTTTTTAGAAGTGATCACATTTCCTCTGTTCTCAGCTGCATAAGAGCTGGGGTAAGTGAAACAGCAGAACACTGAGTTTCCTAGTGAATGACTGTGCAGCAGGGGTATGTCAGGACAAGTCTGATCATTGAAGGAGAGCAGGCTGAGTTCCCAGCATAGCTAGAGAACTGATCATGATGTGCTCTCCTGCTTAGTGTGGTCACTTTTTAATAGGAAAGCAAGGAGATTAGCAGGGGAACCATGGATTTCACATAAAGGAAGCAATACAAAGAGAACAGGATACTTTCTCATACAAGTACAGCAGGCACATATCAGGAATTTGAAGTGTTGGGGTAACAAAGGCTTTAAGAGTTAGCTGCAAAGGGAAGCGTGCCCCCACATTCATGTTCAGTGTTCTGGATATCCCACAGCTTCCCTTAACCCCATATAAGTTAATCTGCAATAAAAATTGAAAAGGGCAACTCCTAGTGGCGGTGCGTCCATAGAGGGCGCCGGAGCGCCGCCCCCTCGCTCCTGCACCACCACTGAAAGACAATACACAGATTCATGCATTGCATGAATCTGTGTATTGTCGCCGCTGCCAACCACTATTCAGATGGCCGGCCTCCTGGTGAGCGCCGGCCATCTGAATTAGAGTGGTGGCCGACGATGGGTGTGTTTTGGAAGTGTCTATCAGAACCAGCGGCTCTGATAGGCTTTCCGATTACAGCCCTCAGTAGTTGACCAGGGGACGCACGGGGGTTGCGTTCCTTGGTCAACACTGACACGCATCTCAGCCAATCAGGTTCACCGGATCTGGTTACCGGTAACCTGATTGGCTGAAGCGACATCGAGGGCGGGAGAAGACATTGAGGGATCGTGAAGGATCGGAGGATGGCTGACCGAGAAAGGTAAGTGCCAGGCGGGAGGGGCAATCTGGCGGCATTTTAGGGGCAAACTAGTGGCAATTGATGAGCACAGTGGCGACAATGGCATGGCACAGTGGCTGGGTTTGGCATGGCACAGTGGCTGGGTTTGGCATGGCACATTGGCGACAATTGATAGGCACAGTGGCGACAATGGCATGGCACAGTGGCTGCGTTTGGCATGGCACAGTGGCGATAATTGATGGGCACAGTGGCGACAATGGCATGGCACAGTGGCTGCGTTTGGCATGGCACAGTGGCGACAATTGATGGGCACAGTGGCGACAATGGCATGGCACAGTGGCTGCATTTGGCATGGCACAGTGGTGACAATTGATGGCACAGTGGCTGCGTTTGGAATGGCACAGTGGCGACAATTGATGGGCACAGTGGCGACAATGGCATGGCACAGTGGCGAAAATTGATGGCATGGCACAGTGGCGACAATTGATGGCACAGTGGCTGCGTTTGATGGCATGGCACAGTGGCTGCGTTTGATGGCATGGCACAGTGGCAACAATTTTAGGGCACAGTGGCGACAATTTTATGGCACAGTGGCTGCATTTGATGGGCACAGTGGCTGCGTTTGATGGGCACATTGGCGGCAATTGATGGCACAGTGGCGGCAATTGATGGGCACAGTGAGGCTGCAATTGATGTTTTTATTTTTTTCGTTTGTTTGCGCCCCCCAAAAAAATTTGAGCACCAGCCGCCACTGGCAACCCCCTAGACTGTTTTCTGAACCAGAGGAGTGAATGTTGCTGTTTGCCTGGCTGCCGCTGCATTTGTGGGAGGAGAACCTGGGACCTGGTGGGGGAGAGCGCTACACCTATAAAAATAATAATTCAGTATACATTTTTCCTTTACTTTTACATGCAGGCCAAGCTGTCCAATGAATATGATAGTTAAAAACAATTCCAACGTGAAAATGCTGCTGCATGATATTACTACAGAACCAGCAGTATTATTATCCTAATAAAGAATATGGAAAATCAATGGGCCTAATGGCAGCATCAGCACGCCATAAAACTATATTACATGGGGGATTACAGACTGCATCGTTTCATATATGTAATTTTGATAACAGTTCCATTTTAACTGAATTACAAGTAATTGTCTCTCAGTAGAAATTGCAGCAGAAACTGACTTACCCCTGCTGTCTTTTAACTCACTTATCTGTTTATTGTGCAGACAGTTTGGATTGCTATGCATTTAGGATGGTTAACTTTGTGCCAGAACCTCCACCTCCAGGCTCATCCCACTACTGGGAAAAGGAATTTTTGGCAGTGTCTATGATACACCTAACCCTGTATTCCATATCAGAAAATATTAAAGAGGCATTGTAACTAAATTCCCAACCACAGTAATATTTTGGACATTAGTAGGGCTTTAGCACTGAAATATGTTCTTCCTGCATATTTGGATAATACATTTGTGCTGTACTTAGTAGAGGTCATAAACAGCCATACGCTATTTTCTATACTATACACCAGTTTATCTAGGAAATACTGTATATCTTGGCAAATACATCTGTTGTGTAGCATATTTTTTTGCTATATTATATATATATATATATATATATATATATATATATATATTTATATGTAGCGCCCTTCCCAAATGGTTGGGACGCTATGTGTTAATTTAGGGGTATGTCTGAGCCATAGTTGGGCTCAGATCAGTTGATTGTTCTAAAATTGCTTCTGCTCTAGGTGTGATAATGCCTGGCAGTAGTGTTCCCTGTTTGCCTGTAGGTGGCACTGTCACCACCGGCCCAGTTTGAACTACAGGGGTATCACAACACATTGGGTGTCCTTTCTCGGCAGCCGTGCAGTGGGCGTGGTTAACCCACTGTGCATGCTGGGAGAGGGTACATAAGGGGCAGACGCCATATATTTTCATTCGTTCCTGGAGGCCCATTGGGTCTGTTCCTGTTTGCGCGCCTCGTGGCCCGCATGGCACGGGGTGCGTGTGTGCTCTAGCCCCGAGAACCTTCAGCCCGAGGCTACATCGCTACCTGGTAGGCCCCGCTCTGCTAGCTGGGGTCTATACCTTCGGAAGGGATCCCAGGCTACCCACCTGCGGGAAGCCTGTTCTTTGGAAAGGAGGCCAGGGGAGGATCTGCCCCAAAGGAGACTGGCGACAGTACTGCTGTCTCGGGAGGAGGCCTGGAAACTCACCTAAGGAGGGATCCATTGCTTTGAGCCCTGCAATACGCCAATCTGGCCTAAAGGTTCTCTCTCTATTGCTTGGCTGGGAGGTTCGGGACTTTGACAATCCTGTGGATTCCTGACATCCATAAGTTTTTCTCAGATTACATTGACATCATCCCAGCTGCTAGGACCAGTGAAAGGGACTATCCGGGTGAGCAATACCCACTCAGGCTTGAGTGGCGACGTTGTGTTTTTAGTGCTGCGTGCCTGAACCTTCCCCTGTTCTTCTCTCGTTTCTACTTTCCTCTCAAGTTCCCTCAGCCTAGTAAATAAAGCCTTATTGTTGGGTTTTACATCTGTGTGGACATTGGCCTTTCTGGAGACTATTTATACCCTGACAACGGAAGCCTTGGAGGTAGTTTGCATGACCCAAAACAAAACCAGCAGAACGGTCTCAGAAGGAGGGGGGTATCGCTAGAGATATATATCTATATATATAGATATATATCTATATATATATCTTTTTTTAGCAGAGGTCCTACAGAATAAAATGGTGGGTATTTTGGAAAAAATACACTTTAGTGAACACAAACATAATATAATACCCAATCTTCCATTTGAAGGGGAGAAAATAATCTGCTGGGGACAGAAACCACCAGTCCTGGTTTAAAGGACACAAATAAACGACATTGTCCAATACAGAATGAATTTGTTCCACAACATAAGATTTTTTGTTGCAAGGCCCTTGAATGGTATAGAGCAAGGGGAACCATTTTGGAGGTGGATAACATCAATCCCAGCACTTGCATGCATCTCTGCAGGGAGGGATGGAAATTGCCAAACCTGATTCTGCAGTTTCATCAACCTATCCCAAGGCAGGAAGACATAGGATGAAAGGTTATAAGGAGGAGGCCCAAGTACTCCAAGCATTGTAATGGAATTGAGGATGACTAGTCTGACAGCACTTCCATACTCCTGCAAAAAACAACACATAAGAGCACAGAGTCAGTTATGCGCAGTGTATGGTATGCTGCCAGAAAACACACTGCCATAAAATACATTGTACATAAGAAGTTAACAGCGTAAGAGATCAGCTGGTTTACAAGCATGGTGCCCTACCAGTGCAGACAGAAGGTACTCATTATCAGACCACAACAAAAAACTCACATCATATAACCTGCAGGTCTTGTCTCTCTGGGAGAACTGTTCAAATGGGAAAGGCGCAATGTTCCTGTCAGGGGAGCACCACCAAAAGGGAGCCTGTAGCTCCTTCCTGAGCTGCATAATTAAGTCCTGAGGAGATAGAGGTGGGAAATTCAAATGGCGGTTGAGGTAGTTACAGTGAATATCTGCCAGACACATACACCACATTGCCCCAGAATAAGTTAAAGAAAATATTCCCTAATAAGAACAAAAAAGGCACAAGTTGCTAAACTTCAGAAAAGCAATAGACATATTTTTTGGTAAAATATAAAAGATTATATCAACCCAAGTAAATAGATTCCTAACATGTCATGCTTTAAAATTGCATACGGACATGGAATGGTGGCAAAAAATCTCCATAGGAGACACTTGAAAAGCCTTTACAGATAACCAGGTTGGAGTTACACAGGAGGCCTGGTGCTAGAATTATTGCTCTCGCTCTGATGTTCATGGTGATACTTCACATGTGTGGTGTGATTACAGTTTACAGTTTACATATGTGTACGGGACCTACGTGCACATTCACATTCTCTCGTGTACAGGGTGGGGGGTCAAGGTACTTTAAGTTTTTCTATTTTATTATTTATTTTATTCATGTGTATTTTTTAACACTGTACATTTCTTTATTTTTTTTACTATCTTTATTGCTATCACAAGGGATGAACAACATCCCTTGTGATAGCATAGGCCGTACCAGGTCCTCTTTATGAAGAGACCTGATGTCTTTTAGACCCCAGATCTTTCCTCTGGCCTCCAATGCATCTGATTAAACCAAGATCGGTTTTATCAGATGCTGTACAAGCCGGTAACAGCTTGTAAACAAATAAACCGAAACCGGAAGTGACTAAATTCTCATCGCTTACGGTTTCTAATGTCACAGAAGAGGGGAGGGAACGTTTGTTCATTCCAATTTTCCTAGGGAATGTGACCGATCAGATGGGAGAGCCCCGTAAAGATGGTGGTGGCGGGAGGGGATCCATCCTTCTGCGCCTGTTGAAGTGGTTGAGTGGCTGTACAGCCACTCAACTCACTTTTACATGAAAGAGCATTGCCGACTGAAAATGTTGATACAGAGGCATCATCACAGTATAACCAATGATATTCTGTTTGTTTCAATTTGGCAAATGTATTTCTTTTTTTCCTCACTGTTATATGTAGTGCCATCTTAACTTTCCGAAATCTGATAAATGACTGAGTGGATTATTTCAAATGGCTTTGTTCTGAAATTAGTTTGTGGAAGCTGAAAAAAGCCCATTGGTATATAATCCAAGACAAATATAAGTATATGTTTAAAGTGGTTTTCATACTCTGGCAACTACTCTGTATCTTCATCAGCACTGGCCAGATGACTGAAAAGTTTAGTGTGAGAACTTGCCTGTGATAATTGTACTGATATTAAAGAAACATTTGCAAAACCAGAGGAATGATCCCACTCCTGGCAGTAAAGATGGGACACTGACAGATCTGCTAGAACAAAAACTTCTAGTCTTGTTTGACTCTGGGCTATCAGAGGGACTTGGCACTCACTTTATTAAAGAGATGTGTACCTGGCACCGAAAGAAGTTTCATTCTTTATTGTATTTTCTCATAGAGATCACTTATTTAACTCCCGCAGTGTAATATAATATTCTTTCTATTCTGTTGGGACATATACAATTTAAAGAAGAAGTTTGAGAAAGAGTTTTAATTACTAGGATGTCTGCAAGAAGGGCTTCTAAAATGTTTTCTGATGTTAAAGCTCTTCAGGAAAAACGTCATGCCCTCCCTACCCTCCATCTCACCCCCTCTTTCTCATTCAGCATGTATTTTTTGGAAAAATTCCATGTAATGCACTTTTATACTCTCATCCTCCTGCTCTTAGTCTGTAGTTTCAGAGTTTGGGGGGGACCATTGATTCAGTTGTGTTTGTACCAGCTGGTCTTCTCAAGCCAACGTCATCACTCCGATCTGTCTTTTGGATCTCGAGATTACCTTGCTGCTGGACATCCAATAGTAAGTGACCTTGCCATGCAAGCAAGAAGTGGACACCCAAACAAGGACCCTGCTTCTGTGCACAGAAAAAGAGAGAAGACCCGTGATCATGGATTTAGGTGAGTAGAAGGGCTACTTAGGTACAGTTTCTTCGTTTTTTATGCCAGAATTCAATTAGAGGGGGTGGGCTGTGTGTACATGGGGGTAAGCCTGTAGAGGAACATTAAAGTTGATCTAAATTTAAATATGTAAACTTTGCTATGTTATAGGAAACATCTGGACATGAAATTGTACACAAGCAGTACCCATAAAACCCTATCATTTTAAAATTTCTCCTGAAAAACACTTGTGCCTTATGTTCCTTGCTGGGGTGGAATCTATACCCGAGAACCTCCTATACAAGGATATTCTTGCTTCTGCTTCTTTCATTGCGTGTTCCTGCTTGATTTTCCTTTTTCAGTCATTAGGTCATCAGTCTTTAGTGGAGCAGTTTTGACATAAGGAAGAAAAGTCCTCTCCTTTACCAAGATGGCAGCCCCCACACAAAGAAACAGTGCAGAACAACACATGATAATTCAGCCCCCTATGGAAAGGCAATACAATTATATCTTCGGTCCAGGTTTCCTGTCTCTTTAAATAGTTTGTTTGGGCCAAGCTGGTCCAAGCAAACAATCTCCACTAGAAAGTAATTCATGGCTGTGAGTGCTGTATTGCACTGTATTAGCATCAGCTACATACAGAATGCAGTTCATTGTCCTTCATCAGAATGAATGAATTCCCATCTGCTGCTGGGACACAATCGAGTAATGCCGCGTACAGACGATCGGACATTCCGACAACAAAACCGTGGATTTTTTTCCGACGGATGTTGGCTCAAACTTGTCTTGCATACACACGGTCACACAAATGTTGTCGGAAATTGCGAATGTCAAGAACGCGGTGACGTACAACACGTACGACGAGCCGAGAAAAATGAAGTTCAATAGCCAGTGCGACTCTTCTGCTTGATTCTGAGCATGCGTGGAATTTTGTGCGTCGGAATTGTGTACACTCGGAATATCCGACAACAAGTCTTGTTGTCGGAAAATTTGAGAACCAGCTCTCAAATTTTTGTTGTCGGAAATTCCGACAGCAAATGAGCCTACACACGGTCGGAATTTCCGACAACAAGCTCCCATCGAACATTTGTTTCGGAAATTCTGACCGTGTGTACGCGGCATTAGGCTGAGTACTTGTCAGCCATTCAGAGAAAGCCTTGTATTTTTATTAACCACTTAAGCCCCGGACCATTTGGTAGCTAAAGGACCAGAGGTAAATTCAGAATTTTGCACTGCGCTGCTTTAACTGTAAATTGTGCGGACATGCAATGCTGTACTGAAACGAAATTTGCGTCCTTTTCTTCCCACAAATAGATAGAGCTTTCTTTTAATGGTATTTGATTGCCTCTGCGATTTTTATTTTTTGCGATATAAATGGAAAAAGACCGAAAATTTTGAAAAAAAATGATATTTTCTACTTTTTGTTATAAGAAATATCGAATAAACTCAATTGTAGTCATACATTTAGGCCAAAAAGTATTCAGCCACATGTCTTTAGTAAAAAAAATGTCAATAAGCGTATATTTATTGGTTTGCGCAAAAGTTATAGCATCTACAAACTAGGGTACATTTTCTGGAATTTACACAGCTTTTAATTTATGACTGCCTATCTCATTTCTTGAGATGCTAAAATGGCAGGGCAGTACAAAACCCCCCCAAATGACCCCATTTTGGAAAGTAGACACCCCAGGGAAATTGCTGAGAGGCATGTTGAGCCCATTGAATATTTTTTTTTTGTCCCAAGTGATTGAATAATGACAAAAAAAAATTACAAAAAGTTGTCACTAAATGATATATTGCTCACACATGCCATGGTTATATGTGGAATTGCACCCCAAAATACATTCTGCTGCTTCTCCTGAGTACGGGGATACCACATGTGTGGGACTTTTTAGGAGCCTAGCCACGTACGGGACCCCGGAAACCAAGCACCGCCTTCAGGATTTCTAAGGGCGCAAATTTTTGATTTCACTCCTCACTACCTATCACAGTTTCGAAGGCCATAAAATGCCAAAATAGCACAAAACCCCCCCAAATGACCCCATTTTGGAAAGTAGACACCCCAAGCTATTTACTGAGAGGCATGATTAGTCCATGGAATATTTTATATTTTGCCACAAGTTGCGGGAATATGACAAACTTTCTTTTTTTTGCACAAAGTTGTCACTAAATGATATATTGCTCACACATGCCATGGGCATATGTGAAATTACACCCCAAAATACATTCTGCTGCTTCTCCTGAGTATGGGGATACCACATGTGTGGGACTTTTTGGGAGCCTAGCCGCGTACGGGACCCCAAAAACCAAGCACCGCCTTCAAGGTTTCTAAGGGCATAAATTTTTGATTTCACTCCTCACTACCTATCACTACCTATCACAGTTTTGAAGGCCATAAAATGCCAAGATGGCACAAAACCCCCCCAAATGACCCCATTTTGGAAAGTAGACACCCCAAGCTATTTTCTGAGAGGCATGTTGAGCCCATTGAATATTTTTTTTTTTTTGTCCCAAATGATTGAATAATGACAAAAAGAAAAAAAAAAGAAAAAATGTACAAAAAGTTGTCACTAAATGATATATTGCTCACACATACCATGGTTATATGTGGAATTGCACCCCAAAATACATTCTGCAGCTTCTCATGAGTACGGGGATACCACATGTGTGGGACTTTTTGGGAGCCTAGCCGGGTACGGGGCCCCAAAAACCAAGCACCGCCTTCAGGCTTTCTAAGGGCGTAAATTTTTGATTTCACTCCTCACTACCTATCACAGTTTCGAAGGCTATAAAATGCCAAAATAGCACAAAATCCCCCCAAATGACCCCATTTTGGAAAGTAGACACCCCAAACTATTTACTGAGAGGCATGTTCAGTCCATGGAATATTTTATATTTTGCCACAAGTTGTGGGAATATGACAAACTTTGTTTTTTTTGCACAAAGTTGTCACTAAATGATATATTGCTCACACATGCCATGGGCATATGTGAAATTACACCCCAAAATACATTCTGCTGCTTCTCCTGAGTATGGGGATACCACATGTGTGGGACTTTTTGGGAGCCTAGCCGCGTACGGGACCCCAAAAACCAAGCACAGCCTTCAAGGTTTCTAAGGGCATAAATTTTTGATTTCACTCCTCACTACCTATCACAGTTTTGAAAGCCATAAAATGCCAAGATAGCACAAAACCCCCCAAAATGACCCCATTTTGGAAAGTAGACACCCCAAGGAAATTGCTGAGAGGCATGTTGAGCCCATTGAATATTTTTTTTTTGTCCCAAGTGATTGAATAATGACAAAAAGAAAAAAAAAATGTACAAAAAGTTGTCACTAAATGATATATTGCTCAAACATGCCATGGTTATATGCGGAATTGCACCCCAAAATACATTTAGTTGCTTCTCCTGAGTACGGGGATACCACATGTGTGGGACTTTTTGAGAGCCTAGCCGCGTACGGGCCCCCGAAACCAAGCACCGCCTTCAGGATTTCTAAGGATACAAATTTTTGATTTCACTCCTCACTACCTATCACAGTTTTGAAGGCCATAAAATGCCAAGATAGCCCAAAACCCCCACAAATGACCCCATTTTGGAAAGTAGACACCCCAAGCTATTTGCCGAGAGGCATGGTGAGTATTTTACAGCTCTCATTTGTTTTTGAAAATGAAGAAAGACATTTTTTTTTTTTTTCAATTTTTAAAACTTTGTGACAAAAAGCGAGATCTGCAAAATACTCAACATACCTCTCAGCAAATAGCTTGGGGTGTCTACTTTCCAAAATGGGGTCATTTGGGGGGTTTTGTGCCATCTGGGCATTCCATGGCCTCCGAAACTGTGATAGGCAGTGAGGAGTGAAATCAAAAATTTACACCCATAGAAATCCTGAAGGCGGTGCTTGGATTTCGGGGTCCTGTACGCGGCTAGGCTCCCAAAATGTCTCACACATGTGGTATCCCTGTACTCAGGAGAAGCAACAGAATGTATTTTGGGGTGCAATTCCACATATAACCATGGCATGTTTGAGCAATATATAATTTAGTGACAACTTTTTGTAATTTTTTTTTTTGTCATTATTCAATCACTTGGGACAAAAAAAAAAAAAAAAATATTCAATGGGCTCAACATGCCTCTCAGCAAATAGCTTGAGGTGTCTACTTTCCAAAATGGGGTCATTTGGGGGGGTTTTGAACTGTCCTGGCATTTTATGCACAACATTAGGAAGCTTATGTCACACATCATCCACTCTTCTAACTACTTGAAGACAAAGCCCTTTCTGACACTTTTTGCTTACATGAAAAAAAATTTTTTTTTGCAAGAAAATTATGTTGAACCCCCAAACAGAGGCCCTACAGATTAAAATAGTGGGTGTTGCATTTTTTTTTTCCACACAGTATTTGCGCAGCGATTTTTCAAACGCATTTTTTGGGGGAAAAACACACTTTTTTTATTTTTAATGCACTAAAAAACACTACATTGCCCAAATGTTTGATGAAATAAAAAAGATGATCTTAGGCCGAGTACATGGATACCAAACACGACATGCTTTAAAATTGCGCACAAACGCGCAGCGGCTGAGAAACTACATTCATTTTTAAAAGCATTTAAAAGCCTTTACAGGTTACCACGTTAGATTTACAGAGGAGGTCTACTGCTAAAATTACTGCCCTCGATCTGACCTTCGCGGATGATACCTCACATGCATGATGCAATTGCTATTTACATATGACGCTAGACCGACGCTTGTGTTCGCCTTTGCGCAAGAGCAGGGGGGGACAGCGGTGCTTTTTTTTTTTTTTTTTATTATTTATTTTGCTTTTTTATTTTATTTTTAAATTGTTCCTTCCATATTTTTTCTTTTTTATCATTTTTATTGTTATCTCAGGGAATGTAAATATGCCCTATGATAGCAATAAGTAGTGACAGGTACTCTTTTTTTGAAAAAAAAAATGGGGGGTTAGACCCTAGATCTTTCCTCTGCCCTCAAAGCATCTGACCACACCAAGATCGGTGTGATAAAATGCTTTCCCAATTTCCCAATGGCGCTGTTTATATCCGGGGGGGGCATTCCCTCCCACTGCTTGTAAAAGCAGTCCAGAGGCTAATTAGCCACTAGGATTGCTTTTACATGAAAGCCGGCCGCTGGCTGAAAAGAATGATACCCGCAGGCATCAATCTGGTATAACCATTCAAAGTCCAGCAACATACCAGTACGTTGCTGGTCCTTGTTGGACATGTATTGTAATCTTTTTTTTCATGCAGCCTGTTGGCTGAACGAAAAAAAGAGATTGATCGGTGGGTATGCCCACCATTAGAATACCTCCCTTCATCCACCCACTTCTAATGATGGGCATATATGCCGAAGCATGGGGGCATCCTCCCGCAAAAAAGTTATGCCGCGTACACACGGGCAAGCCTCCATCGGAATTTCGACCGTATATACGCGGCATTAGAAGCAAAATCGCTCCTCCGCCCCTGCTGCCCCCCATGCTTCGGCATATACTGTATGCTCTTTTTTTAACTGTGGTGGTGAAATCACCTCCTACAGCGTTGGAGTCACGGCTTTATGTATCGTGGGAGCAAACGCTGATGCTGTCAAGATAAATAAATCTGCGATGCAACTGAATGGCGTACCTGCTAAGCAAATGATGGTTAACATTAAAACAAAGTAACATTACAGTATAACAGTAAGACCTTACCATACCATACCTGCAAAGCAAATACCAAAACAAAACCTAGTAAAAAATAAAACATTTTTTTAACGCAACCTGTGCCTAAAATATATATATGCCGAAGCATGGGGGCATCCTCCCGCAAAAAAGTTATGCCGCGTACACACGGTCGGACTTTTCCACGGGCAAGCCTTTGTCGAAATTTCGACCGTATGTACGCGGCATAAAAGGTTATGCCGCGTACACACAGTCAGACTTTTCCACGGGCAAGCCTCCGTCGGAATTTCGACCGTATATACGCGGCATTAGGAGCAAAATCGCTCCTCCGCCCCTGCTGCCCCCATGCTTCGGCATATATGCTCTTTTTTTAACTGTGGTGGTGAAATCACCTCCTACAGCGTTGGAGTCACGGCTTTATGTATCGTGGGAGCAAACGCTGTTGCTGTCAAGATAAATAAATCCGCGATGCAACTGAATGGCGTACCTGCTAAGCAAATGATGGTTAACATTAAAACAAAGTAACATTACAGTACAACAGTAAGACCATACCATACCTGCAAAGCAAATACCAAAACAAAACTTAGTAAAAAAATAAAAAAAATTTTTTAACGCAACCTGTGCCTAAAATATATATATGCCGAAGTATGGGGGCATCCTCCCGCAAAAAAGTTATGCCGCGTACACACGGTCGGACTTTTCCACGGGCAAGCCTCCGTCGGAATTTCGACCGTATATACGCGGCATTAGGAGCAAAATCGCTCCTCCGCCCCTGCTGCCCCCATGCTTCGGCATATATGCTCTTTTTTTAAACTGTGGTGGTGAAATCACCTCCTACAGCGTTGGAGTCACGGCTTTATGTATCGTGGGAGCAAACGCTGTTGCTGTCAAGATAAATAGATCTGCGCTGCAACTGAATGGCGTACCTGAAAACAAAAAATTACATACCTGAAAAGCAAGCATGATAAAACATTGCAGAATAGAATACAGTAAAAAAGAGCAGAACAATAGAGAGAAAATAGAGAGAGAGAGAGAACAATAAAACGACAACTATTTTTGGTTTTTTTATTTTATATATTTTTTTGTGTTTTGTTTTTTACGTTTTTTACGTTTTTTTTTTCTTTTTTACACTTTTTTTTGTAACTTTAACAACTGTAATGGTTCGGGTCTCTCAAAATGTAATGGCATCTTGAGAGACCCTGTGTAAGTGTGTCCTAGTCTGTGAAATGCTGTACCCTACGCTAAAACTTCACTTTTGAGTGGTAGCGATCAAAACATTCACCAAGGCAAAGACCAGGTTTGTCAGGACAGAGTGGACAAAAAACACGGGTGTCACGCCTAAATCCGCGCTTGCTACAGACACGACATCTTTTTTGGGGGGTTCGTTGGGTAGGGGTACTCGGGAGGGCATACGGATAATGCCTCTCATGCAGCCGGCTTACTGCATTCGGTAGGGGTTGGTAAGGTGCAGAACCGCCTGGATACAGGAGTTCTGTGACTATCTCATTCTGGAATTTTAGAAGAGATAACGTCCCGCCTGAAGCTCTGTATAGCACATGAGCATTCAGCAAAGCCAATTGGAATAAGGATAGAGACACTTTTTTGTACCAGCGTCTCGCCTTACGGTCAATTAGATACGGCGCCATCAACTGGTCGTTGAGGTCCACCCCTCCCATATTTTTGTTATATTCGTGGACACAGAGGGGTTTCTCCACAACACCAGTCGCCGTACGAATTTGGACTGTCGTGTCTGCATGAAGGGAGGTAAGAAGGAAAACATTCTTATTGTCCCTCCACTTCATAGCGAGCAAGTTATTACACTTCACGCAGGCTCTCTCCCCCAGCCTAAGACGGGCATCTACAAGCCGCTGGGGAAAGCCCCGGCGATTAGGTTGCACGGTGCCACATGCTCCAATCTGATGATCAAACAAGTGACTAAACAGTGGCACGCTCGTGTAATAATTGTCCACATACAAGTGGTACCCCTTTCCGAATAAGGGTGACACCAATTTCCACACTATCTTGCCAGCGCTCCCTATGTAATCCGGGCAGTTGACCGGCTCAACCTGACTATCTTTTCCCTCATAAACCATAAAGCTCCATACATAGCCTGTTGCCCTGTCACAGCACTTATAGAGCTTGACCCCGTATCTGGCACGCTTGCTGGGAAGGTACTGCTTGAAAGCCAAGCGGCCAGAAAATTTAATCAGGGACTCATCAACGCAGACAACTTGATCGGGAATAAACAAGGCTGCAAAACGTTCGTTGAAGTGGTTTATGAGGGGCCGAATTTTATAGAGCCGGTCGTACTCAGGGTCCCCACGTGGACGACAAAGTTCATTGTCGTTGAAGTGCATGAACCGCAAAATCTGCTCGTATCGTGTCCTGGGCATGGAGGCAGAGAACACGGGCATGTGGTCAATTGGGTGCGTGGACCAATAAGCACGCAATGACGGGAATTTATGTGTGCCCATGTTGAGGGAAAGGCCCAGAAAGGTCTTAAATTCGGAAACCGTAATTGGTTTCCAATCTTTGGCAATTTTAGGCAACTGGGGGTTAGCGGCGATGAATTGACCAGCATACAAATTACTCTGGTCCACAATAGATCTATAGAGATCTTCCGTGAAAAACAGCTAATAATAATCGATTGGCATAAAATCAGCTGTTTCCACCTGAATACCGGGTTGGGCAGTGAATGGGGGAAGTACGGGTTCTGCAGAAGTGGTGGGGACCCAATCAGGATAGGCGAATTCTGCAGGAAGGGCACTATGGGCACGACGGGCCTGCCTTTGTCTTCTTGGTGGCAGCGGGACACTACTTGTGCTTGCCACCTCGCCAGCTTGAACTGCACTTATGGGACTCGCCACGTCACCACGTGATACTGCAGTGCTGGATGTACACCCAGGCTGTACTAGGCCGCTGGTGCTTGCCAATTCACCAGAAGGAATAGCGGCGCTTGTACTACTCTGCTCCATGATACGAGAGCCCTGCGGTTCTTGCTCCTCAACAACCTCAGAAGATCGGGATCGGGTACGCCTGACCTTAGCAGGGACCTCAACTTCGTCGTCAGAGCTATCTGACGTGGGGCCGCTGACGTCACTGTCTTCTACGGGAAGATATTCTGAGCCTGAATCTGACAGATACGTGACCTCCTCTTCACTATCTGTCATGCTCAGAATCTCGTAGGCCTCTTTACTAGTGTACCTTCGACTTGCCATTTTGGGCTCTAAATTTAGGGGTACACTAGTAAGATTCACAGGTAAAAAAAGCACCTGACTGTCACCAAATGTATCAAACGCTACCAAAAAAACTGTTAGCGATCGCAGGGATCAGGTCTGTCTCTGCGAACGCTGCAGTTATGTGTGTTGTGTTTGGTAAGTGACAGTGATCGATCGATACTGCACTTGGGTGGGCTGGGCTGGGCTGGGCTGGGCGGAGGGGCTAAACGCAGGTACTAGCAGGTATCTGGGCTGATCCCGCTAACACTGCGTTTTTGGGAACCCTAAACCGCTGGGGACGCTAGTATAGATCTGATCAGATACTATACCACTAAGGGAGGTGTATGCTTTGCGCGTGGGTGTTAGCGTTACTGGCACTAACCTAAAGCTGCCTGGGGCGACGTAGACCCTCTCTGGCGCTAAAACCTAATTGATATCACCCGCCGGGCGATCAGGGGGTTAAACCTTTATTGGGTTATATACGGCGGGTGCCCTGATGCTATAAAAAGCAAACTAACCAACCAGCGTCACCTGTAACCTTTATATGGTGATCACTGGTGAAAGGGTTAACTAGGGGCAATCAGGGGGTTAAAACCTTTATTAGGTTAAATATGGGGGTACCCGACGCTATATAAAAACCTGACGGGTTACCTAAATAACGAAATAACTCACTGGGTAACCAGTGTCACCAGTGACGCTTATACGGTGATCACTGGTGAAAGGGTTAACTCTAGGGGCAATCAGGGGGTTAAAATAATATATGGGGGTACCTGACGCTAAAAAAAACCTGCGGTGAACCTAAAAATAATTAACTGGCTATCTAGGACACCAGCGACAAGAAAAAAGCGATGGGAAAAACGATCGCTTAGTGACGCTGGCGTTAGGGGGTGAAAGGGTTACCTGGGGGGCGATCAAGGGGTTAAACCTTTATTAGGGGGGGTTAGGGGGCTACCTTGGACCTAAAGGGGCCTAATCCTAACTGCCCTGCAACTTTTTACAGTCACAAATGACACTGATTCCAGTGATCAGTAAAAAAAATGATCACTGCAAACGGTGCACTGTGACTGGGGGTACTGGGGGTGATCTGGGGGGTGATCTGGGGGTGACTGGGGGGTGATTTGTGTGCCTACGTGTATTGGTGTCAGTGGGCTGTTGGTGCACTTACTATGTGATGTCTTCTCTCCTCGCGCCGGATCGAAAAGACCGACATGAGGAGAGATGACATCACTTCCTCCTGCCTGTGTTTACATTACAGGCAGGGGAAGCTCTCTCATTCGCCGGGAGCGATCGAGAGGGGGTGGCCGGAATCGAACGGCCGTCCCCTCATGCTGGATCACTCCCGAACACTTAACCACCGCTCACTGTACAGAAGGGGGTCCGATCGGACCCCCCAACTATACAAAGGCGATCACGTACATATACGTGATTCTGCCTGTCGGTGCCATTCTGCCGACGTATAGATACAGTGGGCGGTCGTTAAGTGGTTAATGAATACAAGGCTTCCTCTGATTGGCTACAGTGGAGATCATGACATCATCTGCCTGCCCCTCCACCTTGGCCAGTTCGAGGAAACCTTGTATTCATTAATAAAAATATAAAGCTTCATCTGAATGTCTACAGTAGGAATCACTCTGACTTGATTTCTTCCAGCAGCCAATGGGAAGTTGCCTGTACTGCTGTCAGAACACAGCACTGCATACTGTAGGTTTGATCTATTGGCCTGCATAGTGTCAGTAACATCTCTTTTGTTTGGGATTACTGTTTGTAAAGACATTTTGGACATGGGTATTTCCCTGAATTAGTACCTGTAGAGGTTCTAAGTAGAGAGACTCCAACCTTAACCCAATTAAGTGGAGTTTTTCAAGGGATCGGTTTGCATTTGTTAAAGGAGCAGACCTGGAACATATTGGACAAATTATATTTCTCAGTTTGCTTTCAAATATCTTGGAAACATTTCCATGATCACGAAAGGAAAATATGGGTTATCCTGCTACCCCATAGGTCATACTTCTAGAAGCATTCAACAAAAATATGAAGTTTACACTGAATAATGTAGGAAGGATGGAAGTATGCATATAAACTGATTAACATGTAAGCCACAATGGACCTTCCTATGTTCATTTGTAGACATCTGTTTTTTGCAGCTATGTAAACAAGAGACTTTTATTACATAGAGATCAATAACCTTTGTACAAACCAGTGTTTATCTCCTGATGCTGAATAAAGAATTGAGGAGAGACAGAACTAAAGTCAGGTTTATGCACAAAACCATATTTTATGTGATTCTGACAGATTTTTAGAAGTCTGCATCTCATTGTTCCATGAGCAGAATAAGAATAACACTGAGCATATCCGTGTCAAGCTTACTGACCTTCTCTCTAAATCAGAGGAAAGTATATACTCATAACGGAATAATAAAAAGGTTGGATGACATTTCTGGCAATTAAATTCTTCTCATTAACAAACTCAGGTCACGTTTTATCAGGGGTTCCTGCCAATCTCTGTTTAGGAAACACATAGCTTGGATTTGTAGGGTGTCAACAGAATGGTACACCCCTCAATTAATTCTATGTAAAAATGCCTAATTAAGTACTGTGGTTTAGAGGACAATGTTCAAAGCTTTAGTATTATGTTTTCTTAGGTTAACAGTTACAATTAAAGTCTCCCAATAGAGTATTTGCCTATTTCATTTACATTCTCTATATCACCGTATCATAATGATCAATGCAGTGAGAGGAGCCATTGAGGTTTACAGCTCATATAAGGAATTGGCAGTGCTTTATGTTTCTTCTGCATTGAAGTAATTTGACCTTGCAGTAATAACTGTTGGATAGTTAACTGTTTGCAAGATTGTATTTAACTTGTGGGTGGTGTGTAAACAAAATTCAACCACAAAGTGAATTATAGGTTGGAGGCTTTATGCTGGTGTGCATAAGACCAGATGTATATACTGTAGTCTGCTACTGTAATGTAAAAAATGGTAGAAATGTCTTGAGGACACTATCCAAGGACCAATGTATCAAATTAAAGTGGACCTAGTATCAGATATATTTTTCATGGTAAGTGCATGCATGCTAAGCAATGTGTCAGTATAACACTTCCAGTTGCTAATTGCCTATCACAGACAATGCCCTTATCTAGTTTTCTCTCCAGAACAGTGGCAGCATGAAGAGCGTACGGGTGCCGCCCTCCCCCATCCATGTATCCGGCCCCCTAATCTACATGCGGGGTTCCGGACGCGTGGATTTCAATGGGGTTATTTTATTTTAAGCACATGATTAGAGCCAGAGACTCTAATTGGCTTAAAAAAAATGGGGCACTGCTCCCTGAGCCCACCCACTTGTGTGACAATAGCGAATTAATATTTGCTATTTTTGATCAAATACAAACAGGAAGCAGTTCCTGTTACTCGATTGCCCAGGGAGTCTTAGGACTCCCTAGTCAATCGTGTCTCAGCACACGCTTCCTGTTCGCCCAGGAGGAGAATCAATGGCCCAGCTCTTCATTCCCCCTGACTCCAAAGGTAATGCCCTGGTCACCACCATCCCGTCCATCTCCCCATCGGGAGGGGGGTCGATCACCACATTCTCATCCGTCCCCCATGGATGGCAGGGGGGTTCGATCGCTGCATTTACGTCCATCTCCGGGGGGTGTGTACAATCCCTGCATTCCCAGCCATCTTCCACGGGGGGGGGTTTCGTCCCCCCCCCAATATATTAAGCATCTTCTGCCACTATTCCAGAAGGACATCTTTGTTTAGGCATCATCCATGGTCACCATCTACCTTCAGGGCTGCAATGCCAGTTCAGAGATAAGACAATTATGTATATCCTGGTGCGTTTTCCAATCGGCCCATGCTATGTCCTATCACCTTGTAACTTGCTATAAAGTTACAATGTTGTAGTTTGATCACCAGGGGAGAGGAGGCTGAAGAAAATGCTTACTCCTGTTTGTAGTAGACAGATTACATCATCTCAGCCCAGGTCACAAACTAGAGCACAAGGATTGTTTTTAATGACAAAGGTGGAACTTATATAAAAAAAGGGCTACTGTTATTGTATATGGTGACTTTTCAGTAATTTATTCATGTAGACTTGCAAAGTTACTAAAAGGTCAATTTTTCCTAATGTTAAACTAGATTGTAGACCATAATAATTATTACTTGTCTGTATAGAAAATAAAGGACCAATGGAGGGAGAATCTGACTTTGCTTGCGCCTATGGTAATTCCAGCCCCGTTTACAGTATAATGGCTCATAGGCAGGAAAGCTGGATCAACACACTAAATATTAGTACACCTAGAAGTACAGTACAGAAGAAATCCACTGACAGGATTAGTGGGTTTGTCAATAGCTAAAACAAACTGTATGTATTCCTACCAGAGAAAAGAGGTCCACTTTGCACTGATACCCCTGTTTACTAAACATACCTATAAGTGTATATGGGAATCCAAATTTTATAGCTTGCAAATATAGGCCAGTCAGTAAACACAGATACGCTTCATTTGGTTCTAGGCTGAGAATGAAAGTTCTAAAGAAAAGTTGCACACTACTGTTGCTGTCCATATAGAAGTGATATAACAGCTTCCAGGAAGGAGCATGGTACAACCATTACTATCTTTGTAGCACGTGGATACTGACTTAACTCCCATTCTTTCTTACACCTCTGCTCTTCCTGGCTTGATGTAGGGGGCAACCTGTCTTTGAACATCAAAGTGGGTCTGTAATATTATCTGATGGTTACATACACTATATATTGAATCTGCTAAGCTACAACAAAAAAGAGTTTTCACTTCGTAAAACAACTGAATATGGATGTACATCTGTTTAAGTGTGTGTGAACCATAATGAGAAACTTAAATAATGTGCAGCCCTATGCCTATACCCTGACAAGGCCCTAGCAGTTTACAATGATCTGCATCTTTACCTTGACTCTACCAATAAAAAAATTGCCTTTAGCCCCCTCCCCCTTTTTAATATTGAAGTTTACCTCTTAATACTTAAAGCGGAGCTCCGGGCTCCTTCTAAAAAAAATATATATATTATATTTTATATTATATTTTAATATTAGGACACTTACCTGTCCACAAATCCAACGGTGTCTTCACCCAAGCCTATTTTTCAATCGACTCTCGAGTGGTGCTGCTGCTATCTCGGCTTCACAGCCGATTCCCTACTGTGCGAGCGCGCTGCACTTTGTGAATGGCCCAGCGGTGGGGGAAAGAGGAGGAGGTGCCAAACTTCCCACTGAGTTCGCAGCGGGGAAGTCAGCCGTAATTGGGAGTTGGTACCTGTCAAGACCAGGTGCCCGCTCCCCCCCCCGAATGGTTGCCAAATATGGTTGGCGGGGGGGGGGAGCAAATAAGCGGACCTTCCCCTTTTTGGTGGAGATCCACTTTAATGCCCGGTTTTTGCCAAAACTTTTTTTTGTTTTGGATAAATGTGAGGATTTAAAGACTTTCTCAGGTTTAAACCAAATAAAAAGCGCTGTCCTTATGCTTAAAAAATTAATAACCTATACCATAAATTACAATACCAATTACAAACTTTTTGAATGATTAGGCTTTCTCAGGTTTGCAGTGCCGTCTGTGTCCCCATTGGGTAAATTGCCTCTACCTTACTGTTCCTGTAACATGGAGGCTGAGGGACAGGAAGTTATGGTAAATGTTATATTTATGGTATATTTATCCAACAGGAACAGGGACAGTTTTTTATTGCCAAGTGTGCTTTTCAGCTTTTCTGACCTCTGTTGCCCTAATTTCTGGTGTTATGAGTGTAATTGAGACACAAAGTGAGGGGAAATTTCACCTATGGAGTCACAAAAAGCCATAAAAACATAATGGAAGTTCTGACCCTTACTCACTCTGTTCAAAAATGTGGCTGGAGTTGGGCTTTTACCTAACCCTAGCAGTTAAGCCAATCCTTTCCCTATCCTTAATTCATAACCCAATACATAACCTTCTCACACACTAAAACTGTTCCCTTAAAGCTGATTTGTAGCCATCCAGAAAATGCCATAGTATGGTTGTCATAGGTCTGAAGAGCCAGCCCTGATAAAATTGAATTCAAATAAACCGTCACATAATAAATTCTGCAGAGGAAAACAACAACCTAGGTACAGAACATGGAACATAGCTCAGAATAAATAGAAAGTAGTCTTAAATGTTGGGAGTAGTTATAAAACTGTATTAAATTATATGTATTTATCACAGTCATCAAAATACAATATTTTAAATGATAGTGGTCCTGTAAATTAATATGAACAAATTGCATGGTTTGGTTCTTTCATTTCTTTTATGGTACATAGTGTATTACATTAAATAGCAGACTCTGCACTTTACGGAAATCACAGAAGTTGTAGACCAAGCAGAACAAATTTTGATGTGCAGTAAGCAAAGATGTAATTTATATGTAGGATTACATTTATATAGTTATACGTTACATTGCTTAGTAGCAGATCAGCTTCTGGCAACACTGACAACAACTTTTCTTAGAATATCTTACAATGGGCGTGCAGAATATAGTCTGAGCTGTTGCAATTATTGTAAGGTCGTGCGCCCTTCGGCCAGTATTTTTTCAACTCAAAATGCATCTGAAAATTTATAGCATCTCAATCCAGCCGCATTAACACAGTGCTGCTGAAATATTTATGCTGGCTTTTAGATATCCCAGAGGAAAGTCGCGCCCACAAGTCTACAAAGTTTTTATTCCATTTAACCATGGAAATCACCATAAAAATTATAAATTACTTGAAATCACCATCCAATATCAAGTGAAAATAAATCAATTGCAAAACAAACTGTGAGTGTAACGTTTGTATTATGGCTCTCCTAAGTCATTCCTTTATGATTTACTTGGCTAAATTATGATATGAGAATATATACATACCATACACAATGTTTAAATCAAGTTTATATGTATACCTTCGAGGCTCGGTTCACATATGAGCCACATGCGGCTCACAGCAGGGGTCCGGTGCATGCGGGTTCACTGTTTCAGGTCCAATTTCAGCTCAAATTTGGGCTGAATTCGGAACTGAAACGGACCAAAAGATGCAAAAAAGATGCAAAACGCTCTGGACCTGCTGCGGAGATATGTGAACCGGCTCCGTAGAGAGCCTGTCAAAATCTCATGCTATTGCGAATTGGATGCGGGGGATCCCGCATCCAATTCGCAATGGTGTGAACCCAGCCTTACTAAATGGTAGAACACCTTGGGAAGTGGGTACTACTGCAACAAGAGTTATACTGTTAGAAAGGTTCGTATAATTCCCCTTTTTCATGCATGGTATGGCCAAGGGACACCCCTCTAATCTACTGAGTTCAGGTATTTCCAGTGAAGGTTACTGTTAATGTTACAGCATAATAAGGGATACTTGCGTACTTCCAACTTTGTGGCAACAGTTATTGGGAAGGCCCTTTTCAGTTCAAGCATGACTCTGTACACAAAGGCCGGCCCATAAAAACATGGTTTCACGAGTTTGGTGAAGGAACATGACTGGCCTTTGCAAAGCCCTGACTTCAACTCTATTATACACCTTTGGAGTGAATTACAAGCCAGGTCTTATCAAATTCATGTTCCAAGCTCATCTTAAAGCTCACTGTACACGTGATTATCTAACTGTACAATCTTTTGTGCACGTTCCTTTAGATTTACCAAAACTATGTAACAGTGGGATCTACCTAAAGTATCCAGTCAGTTTGTATCCAATCAGTCCCGTGCACTGCATAGTTGTTGGTAGACCAGATTGTAATGTGTTTGGTGAGCTTTGGGCATGTTTAACTTACATTATTATACAGAGCACCTTGCTCAGCTGGAGGGACGATGCCCGGTTGCGGGATGTCTATACATTTTTTGACATGGCTTATAACTCAAAATTACTGTCATGCCGCGTACACACGACCGTTTTTAATGTCATGGAAAAAACAACGTTTTTCTCTACGTGATTCTTCTCAAGCCTGCCTTGCATACACACTATCGTGAAAAAAAATGCTCAAGCAAATCGCGGTGACGTACAACACGTACGACAACACGTACGACGGCACTATAAAGGGGAAGTTCCAGTCGAATGGCACCACCCTTTGGGTTGCTTTTGCTGATTTCGTGTTACCGCGGGTTAGTAAAAGTTTGGTTAGAGACGATTCACGCTTTTCAGTCTCCGTGCTTTTCAGTCCGTTACAGCATGACGAATGTGGTATCTCCATTACGAACGCTAGTTTTACCAGAACGAGTGCTCCCATCTCATAACTTGCTTCTGAGCATGCGCATTTTTTTTTGTCGTTAAAGCGTACACACAACCGTTTTTCACGACGAGAAAAACGACGACGTGAAAAACGACGAGAAAAAATAGAGCAGGTTCTAAATTTTTAATGGTCATTTTTCTCGTCAAGAAAAATGCTCTGGAGCCTACACACGACCGTTTTTCACGACCAATTTAAAAAATTGCATGTTTCTCGTCATGAAAAACGGTTGTGTGTACGCGGCATCACACACACCCAAACTTTGACCCCTGCCCTGTTTAATAAGAGTGGGTGACAACCCTTAGGCCCCTTTCGCACATGCAGACAACCGACATCAATGCATCTCTATGTAAAAATTAATGTAAACGGCTGATCATCCGTTTACATCTGCTTCCGTCAACATTGTAAAAAAATGGATTGGTCGAAAAACGAATGTTAATGAACAAACAATCCGATTTTGCGTGAAAGAATAGCTTCGGGACTCAAGTGGTTAAGGACTCTAGCTGGCAGATGTTAAAAAACTAATGTTGAGACAGAACTGATGAAACGAATAGTCTGGTGTGAAATGGTCCTCACAACCAAGACTATACTTACCATAAGACACTCATGGGCCAGTGCCTGGGACAGCATGGTTAGAGGACGACAATTTCCTTCTTCTTTGCATCTCTGAACATTTGAAAATAAAAAAATTCAGCCAGAGAACTTTAGGGTAAGATGTCTGCAGAGGATATTGAGAAGAGTCAAAAAGCCTTAGTTCATTATACATAAAGCAACTTTTCCTCACTTGTTTGGAGGCCTGAGTAGTCAAAAAGTAGTTCCGCATATAAATTAGATTGTATGCTGTCTCCAATGCCATATTATTGTGGTACTTTAAAAAAAAAAAAAATGCATGGCACAAAGGGAAGAGATGGTACAATAGGGAATCATCATTTAGATGTGTCCAGGGCATAATGATGTGTAGCGGGGTGTTGCTTGACGAACCCAGAGACTACCATACCCAGGGTGCATTGCCCCACGCAAGGACTGCTGGGGTGGGCCATTTAACCGAGGGGTGGACCGGAGTACGGTCTCTTTGGACATCGCCCACCCAGCAAGTGGAACTCTGTGCTGAGTCTGTTGTTTCGGACAGGGCCTGAAGCCTAGGCCCTGTGTTTCCAAAGAGCTTTCCGTTTCCACCAAAGGAGCCTGAGGAACGTCGCATCCTGCTACTCATCTACTACTTCCAGGAGGACCGAAGACCCGGGAGACACAGCAACGGAAGATACGGTTGTGGACTGGTCCGGTTGGGTGAGAGAGCACCTGCTCAGAGATTAGTACAGGATCTCTAGACCCAGTGTTTGTTGTTCGGGACTCACCCGTTAGAGTTTGCATACGCACACCGGAGGGACAGTGCATTGAGTAGCATTAGTGACTTTATCCCTGTTCACCAAGTTTGCCAACCTTTATTCCTGTAGATTAAAATTTTGTCTTCAAAAGTGCACCACCATTTGCTTGCGAAGATTCTTCTCTACGGAACTTACACATAGTTATAGTCAGGCCTGACTTATAAGTGTAGACATTGCTGGGTGCCATCTTGCCCACGAGGGAGGAGAGCTTCAAGGGGGTCCGTTAGTTATCTTTGTACAGGATTGTATATCTGTCTATTGCTGAACACCTTTTATTGCAGGGCTCTTTATATACTAAAGTGTACTGTCTTAATCTGTTTAATCATTTCCTTCAGTAAAAGTACGAGGATTAAGCAGACTAGTTTCTGGTGTTATTACTGTGCAGGAGAAATGGTCAGTGCCCGCTATATCACTGTGTGTGCTTTTGTTGCTGGATTGTGTTGCCTAAAGTTGCAGGCCTCACAATCCTATCATCCCCTACTAGCTGTGCGAAGGGAGGGTAGAGCCAATTGCTGGGGGTTGACAGCGGTGTGTTACAGGCCCGAAAATCATACCAGCGGCTCTCTTAGCTGGGGGTATCGCTACAGATGTATGCATACACTCCTTACCATTATTCCAATGAGAGTGATGCCATTGCAGTGCCAATTACAGCCCAACTTCAGCTAACACGTTTTAAGCAGGTACAGCAAAAGTTTTTTTTTTTTCTTTTGTAAATAAGGTTTAAATGATATCAATATAATAGACAATTATAAGCAACCCCCAGCAGTATTTAGTTTTTCCCAACCCTTGCAACCACCACTTCTGAGCTTTTCCTCGTTATAGAAAATGCAAACATTACAGATTCTGTACTTTCAGAATCATGTTAAAATAATTTTACAGTGTTACACAGATTTTCCACATTTTGTCATGTTACAACCAAAAACGTAAATGTATTTTATTGGGATTTTATGTGATAGACCAACACAAAGTGGCACATAATTGTGAAGTGGAAGGAAAATTATAAAGTTTTTTACAAATGAATATCTAAAAAGTGTGGCATGCATTTGTATTCAGACCCCTTTACTCTGATACCCCTAACTAAAATCTAGTGGAACCAATTGCCTCCAGAAGTTACCCAATTAGTAAATAGAGTCCACCTGTTTGTAATTTAATCTTAGTATAAAAACAGCTGTTCTGTGAAGTCCTCAGAGGTTTGTTAGAGAACAAACAGCATCATGAAGGCCATAGAAAAACACCAGTCAGGTCATGGATAAAGTTGTGGAGAAGTTTAAAGCAGGGTTAGGTTATAAAAAAAATTCCCAAGCTTTGAACATCTGACGGAGCACTGTTCAATCTATCATCAGAAAATGGAAAGACTATGGCACAACTGCAAACCTACCAGGACATGTCCATCGACCTAAACTGACTGGCCGGGCAAGGAGAGCATTAATCAGAGAAGCAGCCAAGAGGCTTATGGTAACTCTGAGGGGCTGCAGAGATCCACAGCTCAAGTGAGAAAATCTGTCCACAGGACAATTATTAGTCGTGCACTCCACAAGTCTGGGCTTTATGGAAGAGTGGCAAGAAGAAAGCCATTGTTGAAAGCCATAAGAAGTCCCATTTTCTGTTTGCGAGAAGCCATGTGGGGGACACAGCAAACATGTGGAAGAAGGTGCTCTGGTCAGATGAGACCAAAATTGAACTTTTTGGCCAAAAAGCCAAACGCTATGTGTGGTGGAAAACTAACACTACACATCACCCTGAACACACCATCCCCACCATGAAGACATATGTAATAATTACCGTATTTTGATTCTCTTTGTTTTAGGTTCCTTTTCAGTACAGTATGTGTGTTTTTCTAAAATTGTAATGCTAAATACCTTCTTTGCAGAGCCCTGCTTTCCTGTCATGTGACTTACCTTTGCTTCCCTTCTCAAGTAAGTGAGTACAGTGGGAGGGGCTCAGATTTGCCTGTGATCAATGCAAGCTAGCCGAGGGAGGTCACGTGTGTGAACTGCAAAGAAGTTATTTAGCATTATAATTCTAGAAAAACACACACACTGTACTGAACAGGGACCTAAAACAGAGAGGATCAAAGTAATTAATATGTGTTTCTTTACAAGCACTGGAGCAGCTGCAGAGAATACAACAACACGGAGAGGAGATCGGCTCACACAGACTACAGAATTGACAGGGAGAGATGGAGGGGAAGGGGGGAGATGCAGAGATCCTGAGAAGATAGCTGGATAACGAAGGCTCATAAAATGACCACACTATCAGAGATTAGCAGCCTTGATAAATGTGGTCAGTTTACAGAGTGGAAGACAGGAACAGGCAGGATCAGCCAGGTATTGTAAAACATAAAAAGGGACAATTGACATGGCAAAAGCACTGTGCTATATCCTGTGCCTTAGAGGGACGGAAGCATGTTTTTTTTTAGGGTTATAACTAGAGTTGAGCGGACACCTGGATGTTCGGGTTCGACGGGTTCGGCCGAACTTCGGAAAAAAGTTCGGGTTCGGGACCGAACTTTAACCCGAACCCGAACCCGAACCCCATTGAAGTCAATGGGGACCCGGACTTCTAAGGACTAAAAAGGCTCTAAAAAAGTAATGGAAAGGGCTAGAGGGCTGCAAATGGCAGCAAAATGTTGTTAAGAGCATGGCAAGTGCTCTGCAAACAAATGTGGATAGGGAAATAACTTAAAATAACATACAAAAAATAAATACAAATATGCTGGAGGCCCCCTTTTCAGCAGAAGAGGTACGGGAAGTCATTAAGAACCTCAGAAACTCAACGGCACGATGCCACACATATGGTGGGAATGCCCCAGAATACGCCCTTTCTGGAATAAATTATTCAATTTAATGGATAAGCTAGTGGGAAAATAAAATACTTTGAAATAAAAATGTAGCGGGGTGCTAAATTTAAGGGAAGTGTTTGAGTGGTAAATAGGCTCAAACACCCTAATTCTGTAGGATTCATGGACCATTTTGTCCTTGGGGGTTTTTTGGAAGACCACAACACACCCACAGTACGTAACCGCTGAATTGCACAGCTACAGAACTGCAGAAAATGCTATTCCAAAAAAATGTTGTTTTTTTAGTATAGCACAGTAGAAGAAAACTATATAGAAATTGTTTATTTCACACACCTCCACATATGTATAACACACTGCAAAATATTTTTTGTGGCCCTAAATGGCGTTTTTTGGAAGACCACAATACACCCACAGTACGTAACCGCTGAATCGCACAGCTACAGAACTGCAGAAAATGCTATTCAAAAAAAATGTTTTTTTTTAGTATAGCACAGTAGAAGAAAACTATATATAAATTGTTTATTTCACACACCTCCACATATGTATAACACCACTGCAAAATATTTTTTGTGGCCCTAAATGGCGTTTTTTGGAAGACCACAATACACCCACAGTACGTAACCGCTGAATCGCACAGCTACAGAACTGCAGAAAATGCTATTCAAAATTTTTTTTTTTTTTTTAGTATAGCACAGTAGAAGAAAACTATATATAAATTGTTTATTTCACACACCTCCACATATGTATAACACACTGCAAAATATTTTTTGTGGCCCTAAATGTCGTTTTTTGGAAGACCACAACACACCCACAGTACGTAACCACTGAATCGCACAGCTACAGAACTGCAGAAAATGCTATTCAAAAAAAATTTTGTTTTTTTAGTATAGCACAGTAGAAGACAAATATATAGAAATGGTTTATTTCACACGCCTTCACATATGTATAACACACTGCAAAATATTTTTTGTGGCCCTAAATGGGTCTTTTTGCAAGCGTACATTAAAGTGCAAATGTTATTTTTATTTTTTGCCCTAAACGGGTCTTTTTTTGCACGAGCAAAATAAAATGGCATTTTTTTTTTTTTGCCCTTAATGGGTCTTTTGGAAAAGAGCACAATAAAGTGCCTTTTTTTTTTGTCCTAAATGGATCTTTTTCCAAGAGCAGAATACACCCACAGTATGGAAACGGTGTATCTCTCAACGTAATATATGCAGTGCTGGTGCACTGAGCTTGCAGATAAAAGGTAGATTTTCTCTGACACTGGGCTCATAGCAGTGTAAAAAGACTGCACTGCAACACAAACAGGTAAACCTATGCAGATCACTGAGTTATATCTCTGAATCTGGACTCCTATTCCTATATAATATATCTCTCTCCCTAAAAGCAAAAAACAGGAACCTGGCCCTACACTACACTGTCTCTCTATCTTTTCCCTCAGATTCCAGAATCAGGGCTAACTCATGTATTTTTCTATCTCTCCCTAAAAGCAGCAGCAGCAGACAAGATCCACTCCCTATCTATTCTGAAGCAGAGTGACGTTTGTGCTGTGTGCCTCTAGCTTATATAGAAGCTGGGTCACATGTTGCACTGACCAATCACAGCCATGCCATTAGTAGGCATGGCTATGATGGCTTCTAAGGGCACACCAGCTAATTAAAAGGTGATTGGCTGGCCCCTGAAGCATTTCTAACTGCGTAATTAGATTGCCGAACCCGAACCCGGACTTTTGCGCAAAGTCCGGGTTCGGGAAAAAGCTAAAGTTGGGTACGGACCCGAACTTCGGGTTCGCTCAACACTAGTTATAACTATTTTAACCTTCCCTATAACCTTAACACTAATCTCTGGACTAACCTTCATGTACCTCTAACAGTAACCCACCCTGTAAACTTAAAGCGTTTTATTACCCCAACATTTCATATTCCTGATACGTGCCTAATGTACCACGTACTTGTATGAAAAAGTATCCTGTTCTATTTCAATTGCTTCTTTTGTGTGAAATCTCTGGTGTTCCTGCCAGTCCCTCTTCTTACCTATTAAAAACTGACCATACTATACATGGGAGCACAACCTAGTCAGTTCTCTAGCTATGCTGAGAACTCAGCCTGCTCTCTTCCAATGATTAGGCTTGTCCTGACACGCCCCCCCCCCCTCGTTCAGCCTTTCACTGGGAAGCTCAGTGTACTGTTGCTTCTCCTCCCCCCAGCTCTTATGCATCTGAGAACAGAGGGAATGTAATCACTTATAAAAAAGGGGAAATAAAGTATTTATAATGTATTTTTATATCTATACAAAAATATGCTGCCTTTCATTTCTATTTTAAACTGAATGGGTTGTTTTACAAGGTGATAATTTACAATCACTTTAACCTCCCTTTGATTCTAACCCTAGCTCTCTGTAATGTAAACCCACCTCCTTGTTTGTATTGGGATTGGCTGAAGACCTGTACCACCAAAATCTACTGTTTCACCTTTTTCGCGTAAACTTTTTGTCATACCCAACTATCCTAAAATAAGAAATGAATGCAGTGCATTTTTTAATTATCGTATATACTCGAGTATAAGCCAAGTTTTTTAGCAAATTTTTTTGTGCTGAAAATGCCCCCTAGGCTTATACTCGAGTAAGGGTGCCACTTACTGGTCCCTGATGCGTGCGAGTGTTCCTTAGTCTCTCTGGATTCGTCCTCTAGAGCAGGGGTTTCGGTATCCCGGCGTATCCCGGCCTGCGGGCCACATCTGGCCCGCTTGTGTCATTTGTACGGCAGCTGGCAGGCCCGACCAAGCCGCTCCCGTCACTCCTGCCCATGCTGCAATGCTGTGCGTTATGATTGGCTGCTGGGACTGCCGATGTCCTAGCAGCTAGTGACGTCATTGGCACGGCAACTCCCGGCTACCCGCCCGCTGTTTGTATTAAAGATCCTTCTGCGTGTCTAGCAGTGGGTGGGAGTCGGGAGATGAAGACGGCTCTAGTACTGACTGAGGCAAGTGATGTACAGTACACAGCTAATGGGGAAACTCTGATGGGACACTGATGGGACACTGATGGGGATACTCTGATGGGGACACTCTGATGGGACACTGCTGATGGGGACACGGCTGATGGGGACACGGCTGATGCGGACACTGCTGATGGGAACACTGCTGATGGGGAGACTACTGATGGGGACACGGCTGATGGGGACACGGCTGAGGACACTGCTGATGGGGACACTGCTGATGGGGAGACTACTGATGGGGACACAGCTGAGGACACTGCTGATGGGGAGCTTGTGGGAGAGGTGTGCAAAGGCTCTGATGCATTTCCCACCCTAGGCTTATACTCGAGTCAATACGTTTTCCAAGTTTTTTGTGGTAAAATTAGGTGCCTCGACACACCTTTATTCCCTTTAAAAAGCCTTTTTATATTTGATTGTTGGGCATTTCCATGTAATCCACTTTTTCTAAATAAAGCCAGAGTACTATTATACACCCCAGTAAGTATTGACATCTGATAATAATGTCCATGAATAAGCAGGGCATGATTCCACATATTGCTGAGCAAATAAATTAGGAGAGATTTCTTCTTACAGTATAAACAAAGCCAGTTGCTGTTTTATTGCCTATTCCGTATAAACAGAATATAATTATAAACAGGGTGTGTTCCAAATACATATATACAAAAACACCCCTCAGAAATACCATTTGATGTCTTGGATATTGGCATTGTGTTTGACATATCTATGCAGCACTGGACCAGATTAAGGACAAGCAGAGGGAACCAATCCTAATGGAATAGAAGATCTGTATATGCAGCCTCTCATGTTTTATAAGACTAAATCTATGTTGTTCCAAAACAAGTTTTCTCATTGCTGCCACTATTGGTTAATGGCTCTACAGTTTGGCTTATGTTCTATTTAACTTGCCAGGAATATATTTCCAAACGTAGAACTGAGTTTATAAAGCCAACGTAACAAAGTTCTTTTCACGTTAAAGAACAAGTTGTGCCAAGGCCTTACAATAAATCACTATTGCTCCCAACGAAAAGGCTCATCTGCCTGTTGCTGCCACTGTATATGATTGGACAGACAACACTGCTCCTATGAAAAGGTGACTCTTAAAGGGAATTAAAGTGTGTGTAAACCCCATTGCCAAAACCTTATATGAGCTTTGACACATCAATGTAAATCCAAAATTCCTGTACCTGGTGATTCATGTGTATGGCTCATTTTGCTTGATTTGTAATAAGAAAGGCAAAACTTGGAACCTTGTATCAGCTCCACAATGGGGGAGAAACAGTCTTCCTAGTAGTAACATATTTTTTTCAGTATATATCATCCAGTTAAGGCTCACATACTTTTTGCAGGTAGTCTTGCGCTTCCCAGGGATGTGGTGGTCACAGTGGGGTTGATTTACTAAAACCAGAGAGTGCAAAATCCGGTGCAGCTGTGCATGCTGGCCAATCTGCTTCTAACTTCAGCTTGTTCAAGTAAGTTTTCACAAAAAAAAAAAAATGGAAGCTTATTTGTTTTCCTTGCAGAGCTGCACCACATTTTGCACTCTCCAGTTTTAGTTATACAACCCCAGTATGTTCCACTTCAGTGTTTTCCAACTACCACGATGGACCACTGGCAGCCCACAGTATTTTTGTTGCTTCTTCTTAGCTGTTATCCAACCAGGTTCTTTGGAACAAAATACAATAAAATCTTGGAAGTGTTTTACAAGTCGAGCAATTTTTTAAAATACATTTTAACTTGATAAACAAGCGAGGTTTTGCAATACGAGTAGCGTCAAGTCACAACAACTGAGTATAAAAGAAAAGAGAGGCGCCTCTAAGTGTAGCGATATGGTTACATTTAATGAAGGTACAACATTTAGGTTCTGTTCACACTACCGCGACTTGGGATCCGACTTGTGAGACTCCAAGTCGCATGACATGTGAAATCCCATTTTAGTCAATGAGAGCTCTCTTAATTAGCACTACTAAAGTTGCTCTGACTTTAGAAAAGGTTCTTGTACTACTTCTATCCAACTTGTGCCCATAGACTTTAATGGAAGTTGCCTCGAATTTGCCTTGAAGTCACATTGCTATAATCTTTTTTATATGGACTATAGACTGAAGGACTTAAATGAATAAATGGTTGTGGAACAAATTATCTGAGTTTTCATTATTTCTTATGGGGAAATGTGTTTTGATATACAAGTGCTTTGGATTATAAGCATGTTTTCAGAACAAATTATGCACACAATCCAAGGTTTTACTGTAGTTTTAAAATGTATACAAAAAAAATAGTTTTCTTAGCAAAGATGTTTGAAATCTTCAAACTGTTCTAATAACAATGTCAGTCCTTGCTACTTTTCAGGTTCAAAAGGCCCACAAATTAATTTCACGATAAAATGATTTGTGACAAAAATACAATATGATTTTTTTAATCACTAATATATGAGATATTTCATCAGTTTGCCTTTGGTAGAATGTGTGTACTGTATTTTAAAAGTAAAAATAAATGGTTTGGAAATTGTTTTGTTTAAATTGTTTCTTTTAGTATATATGTTATATCTGTTTTTTACTATGCATATAAATTATTTTCTTACTTTTTGCTTGGCCCTCACTTAGATACCACCACTAGGAAACCTCATATTTCATTTGTCCTCTGTCAACATACTATGTAAATGTTTTCTTCATCTCTAGCTAGTTAATGTTTGGTGAATCTTACTGTATATCATAAGGAGTTTGTTTTTCTCCCACCCCCATTGATTGTATGGTAAACTTGACTACTTCATAGTTCTTCATCTTCATTGATTGGCAACCTATGTTGGCCCACAAATATGATCTAAACATCATCCTGCTTTTTTCCAAATTCACGTTCTTGACATTTCCTACAACTCGCTAGTGCTGGAGTATTCACAAACTTACTAAAAGGCCTTATTGTTCATATAGCTTTCTTCCCAGCCGATCAACACTTTGTAGTTGTTCACCTTGCTGATCCCTCAGCTTCCCCAGTCAAATAGGAGGCTTTTAAATGTGTACTCTGCTGCACCCTTATTGTCCAAGCCACCATATGAAAAGGAACGAACGGTCAAAATAGCAATTCTGCTCTTTGACATAGAAGCAGGTGAGTCATAAGGCCGCCAGGGACCTGTCAACTCTCCTGGCTCTCATTCAACACTGCACTGCCTTACATCATTGGTTAGACCACAGCTACTAGAAACATAGAGATTTCCTGCCGCATGTGGTCTACAAGAACAGGGATAAACTTGGGAAGATGTTGGCACGTTTTATAAAAGTGAAACAAGTCTTCACCTACAACCTGTGCCCACAGCAACCATTTGGTACATTGATTAGAAGATGAAGCCAAGGCCTTTCACTATTACTCATACTTTTCAATAGGTTCGATTGATAAAACTTTACCAGAAGGACAAAAATTTCTGGCCAATATAACAGCAGTTTTATGTTTCAAAGATTTTTATTGATTTTACATATGAAGTACAACTAGGTACATGATAGGACATGATAATAAAGCCATCAAATAAGCATTTGTAACAAGAAGCATCAAGTAGGTACGTAAGGCTAAGTAGCCGAGTGACCCTGATAGCATGATAGTACAATGTACTAATGTTCACAACTATCAGCCCATCCCCACATGCCAAGGTCCTAGGAGTAGTCCTGGACTCTGAACTCTCCTTTAAGCCTCAAGTCCAATCACTGTCCAAATCTTGCCGCCTCAACCTCCGCAACATCTCCAAAATACGCCACTTTCTAACCAGTGACACAACAAAGCTCCTAATTCACTCCCTGGCCATCTCTTGCCTCGATTACTGCAACTCCCTCCTCATTGGCTTACCTCTGAAAATTTTAACCCCCCTTCAGTCCATCATGAATGCTGCTGCCAGACTCATCCACCTGCTACTCCTCTCTGTCAATCCCTCCACTGGCTTCCGCTCATCCAACAAATTTAATTCAAAATACTAACTACCTACAAAGCCATCCACAACACTGTCCCCAGCTACATCACTGACCTAGTCTCTAAATACCAACCTAATCGTTCTCTTCGTTCTTCTCAAGACCTCCTGCTCTCTAGCTCTCTCATCACCTGCTCCCATGCTCGTCTCCAGGATTTTTCCAGAGCCACTCCAAGCCTTTGGAACTCTTTACCCCAATCTGTCCGTCTATCTCCTTCTCTATTAGCTTTTAGAGGATCCCTAAAAACCCTCCTCTTCAGAGAAGCCTATCCTACCCACACCTAACAACTGTATTTTCATTTTGTCCACCTGATCATCCCCCACAGCTACTACCCTTTGTTTCACTTGACCCTCCCTTCTAGACTGTAAGCTCTAATGAGCAGGGCCCTTGGATCCCTCTGTATTGAATTGTATTGTGACTGTACTGTCTTCCCTGTTGTTGTAAAGCGCTGCGCAAACTGTTGGCGCTATATAAATCCTGTATAATATTAATAATAATAATGTTAGGCCCCTGGGATCATGAGAACAGGATATCTGTACCTACAGTATACAAAAGGAAAGAAAAGAGTATGAATATTTGTGAAATGGATGGAGAAGAGGATAAGGGTAGGAAGGTACAAGGGGTGGAAGGGTAGATAGGAGTGCCTGAGGAAGTCCAAATGTGTAGAAGGAGTGTGCCATAATCCTTTAAATTGTCAGGAATGTATGGTCCTAATATGCAGGCATATAATGGAGTTGATTCTCTAAAACTAGTGAGTGCAAAATCTGGTGCAGCTGTGCATGGTAGCCAATCACCTTCTAAGTTCAGCTTGTTTAATTATACTTTGAGAAAAAACCTAGAAGCTGATTGGTTTCTGTGCAGAGCTGCACCAGATTTTGCACTTTCCTGTTTTAGTAAATCAGCCCCAATGTGTTTTTCTGGGCATCAAGACCTTATGGAATTTTTACATGGAATCATGTAGCAGTCCTGGAAGCTTTTTGTTTAGCAAGTACGAAGACATTTTGACTTGTGCCACAGTGGGCACAGCTCATTTCTATGCCTTGGCTAAGATTTGTTTAGCAGCCATTAGAAATAGTGACTGTAATTTTCTAATCTCACTGGACTCACGTAAAAATAACTGTCAACCTGTGAAAGGTGGCATGGTGATAGTTTTTATAAACGAGATCTGAGTTGTTTCACAAATTTTTACAACCCATCATATTCTTGAACAATCAACATTTTCCCTGACACCATGCTGATTGCAATACGATGGTCTGAGTTACCTATGTGTCTATAAATGCTGAAATATGTTTCTCAAACTGATTAGAACTGAGGAAAAAACTTGAAAGAGTGGTATGAAAAGACTTCATAATCTGGCTAATAAGATAATAGAAAACACAGAATAAATTGATCAGACTTCATGACAACTTACCGGTATTTGTTTTATGTTTCAGGGTAATATAAATGATGCTGATGACCCAAGTACAAGTATTGGTGCCTACCATTACATGCTGGGGACAAACCTTGGCAAAACAATGCTGGAATTTCAGGTTAGTATTAAAACAAATTATTTTATTAATGATTCTGTAAAGTGAATTAGAAAATGATTACCTAGGAATCCAAAAACTATTTTTACCTGCAGTTTACCGATTTGAAACATTTGAAATTTAACAATCTAAACAGATTTGTATATTCATATATATTAAATATTTAATTTGGGAATAATGATTGTTAAAATGAACAAAAATGCCAGCCAAGTGTTAGCTGACATAACCCAAGAACTGGAACTGGGTTTGTTTGAACAAATTTTTCCAATTTGAAGTAAAGTTGATTATTCCTCATTCATTCGAAGATGATGGAAACATGCTTGTGATGCTACTCTAGATCAGGGGTCTCAAAATTCTTAAGTACAAAGGCCACATCCCCCATACATCAGGCCCCCCATCAGTGTCCCCCTAACATCAGAGTCTCTCTTACATCACAGTCCCTTCTTATATCAGGGTTTCCATCAGAGTCCCCCTTACATCAGGGTCTCCATCAGATTCACCCTTAAATCAGGGTTCCCATTAAAGACCATAGGCAGCCTCTGCTCACCTTAATCCTCAATTTTCTGTAAAATTCAAAGAAATATCGCAACTTGGAGACTTTCTGTACATGGTCAAATACAAGTCGGATTTTAGGCACCCATCGCAATAGAAATTTAATTTTTGGCAAGATACTCTCTATAGGTTAATTACTTCTAAAATGATGAAGATACTGCCACTTTTTAGAACACTGAGAGTGCAGCAGCTGATTATAATGAACATACCCTTCCATTCAGAATCGGTACACACAGGACATAGTCAAACAAACAGTTATTTCTTTAGAGCAGCAACAGGTAGGAATCTGCAATAAAGTTTGATAAAGACATTTTTTTTCCATATGAAATAAATACCCAGAGAGGTTGTTTTTTTTTCTAAACAAAAACTTGACTCACTGCAGTTACAGTGTTTAGATAATCCAGGACTGCACTGTTCTGCCCCACATAGAGGAAGGCCCAAGCTAAGACTACCTCAGTCAGGAGATTCATATTAAACAATTTTCTCTGAAAAAAAATGCAGTGGGCTGCATCTGGAAGTACATAAAACATTGGTTAAGGAAATGTCTGTAATGGGGTTGGTCTTCATTGAATTTAAATGTTAAAGTTAAAGGTGCATTAGAGTCTACAATGTCACTATCTCAAGAACAAAAATTCAGTAGTTGTCTCTACAGAATATGGTTCTCCCCTTTGTCTTGGTAAGTAACCAAGCAGCTGCTCCATATTGTAGTCCCATTATTCTGTCTAGTAGCTAAAGCAGCAGGCATGTTTGTGTTTATTGACAAGCTGGGGTGACAGTGCGAGGCCCTGCCATGGTGTGAGTTTAGGAAATGAATATAGAATTGACACAGGATTCTCAAAGTTACAGTTTGAGAAGCTCTGGTGTGTTTATTGCAAGTGAAAACAGGTGTATTTTAAGTTTTCTCTGGGTTTCGTAATTCCAGATCAGGGCCTGGAGTTGAAAAGCTTCAGTGTCTTGGGTGGGACAGAACCTTCAATTCTGTGTCCAGGTTTTGTTGGAGGCTGGTGTGCAGGGTCGTTGTAAGCCAAACCTGAGTATAGCTCAGGGCTCCCATTTGGAGACAAAGCCCTGTTGAAGGAGGGGGGGGGGCTTTGTGTGATGACAGGTGTGTGATCCTGTCTGGAGACCGAGGTGCTCGATCCGACAGACTGCTCTCCAGGGTAGATGGGTTCTATGTCCATATGACTGAAGAAAGTTGAGGCAGCAAGATTGGGAGGCCTAGAGAGGATCTGGGAGACTGAGAAGACTGGGACAACTATGCGATTCCATGTGACTCGAGAAACTTAAGTTGCAGAGGAGAGAGAGCATAGGGTTTCAGAAGAACACCTCTCTTGAGGCCAAGAGTGGGATGTGCAGCACAATGCTGTAATTTACTAAGTGAGCAAAGAGAACCAGAAGAGCTGAGTGGTACAGTCAGAGGGACTAGTAAGGATAGCAGTGGTGCTGCTAAAGTGTAGCCAGGCGCCTTAGCTTTTGTTTTGCCTGTTTTGCTGATAATGCTTAGTGAATCTAAAACAACGTGGGAAACTTTTTTTTTTTTAAGTTTGTTTAATAACAAGTGGGCTGCCATGCCCTTTAACTGCAGTTCGGACTAACATGACTCACTAAAAAACGCATCTAGCACATGAGCTTGATCACATCATAGTACAGTGGGTTTTGTACACATGTAGCCGTAACAGTATAAGAGCAAGCAGAAATGTAGTTGGAGATCAAGCCAAAGTTGGTAGCCAAAGGTATCGGATTTGAAGTGGAGAGTGATAACGAGTGGTTGGTGAATTGGCAGCCAAAGGTTGGTATCTGAGTAGTGGTAACAACAAGGCTTGGGGAATGCCCAGGAAAAAACCAAGCCTACTTATCGACCAGCTCGCAGACAACCAATTAACCTGTCTAAAAGTATGCGTTAAAAAACGGTTTTGTCCGCACGCATTTACAAACGCATGCGTGAGCCACAGGGCCACGTCAAGGCACCCTGTAATCAGTGGTCCTACACTAACCTATGAGTGTCCCCACAATGGAGGCACATGCATTCTGATGGATAGATGAGGACAGGTGGACTGAAGGGGAGCCACCCCTCCTTAAAGGTACAGGACCACACCAAACACCCAGCATGTAGCACAATGGCTGCAAAGGTGTTGGTGCGTTGCTGGACCAATACAAACACCAAGGTGAAAAAAAACATTGTCCACCGCCCCCATCTATAGCTGGCCATTGCAGTAAGCAGCATTGGAAGGCTGAAACAAGTAACAACAAGGTCTGGGGAATGCCCAGGAAAAAACCAAGCCTACTTACCGACCAGCTCGCAGACAACCAATTAACCTGTCTAACAGTATGCGTTAAAAACAGGGGTTTTGTCCGCACGCATTTACAAACGCATGCCTGAGCCACAGAGCCACGTCAGGGCACCCTGTAATCTATGGTTCTACACTAACCTATGAGTGTCCCCACAATGGAGGCACATGCATTCTGATGGATAGATGAGGACAGGTGGACTGAAGGGGAGCCACCCCTCCTTAAAGGTACAGGAGCACACCAAACACCCAGCATGTAGCACAATGGCTGCAAAGGTGTTGGTGCGCTGCTGGACCAATACAAACACCAAGGTGAAAAACAAACCTGTCCACTGCCCCATCTATAGCTGGCCATTGCAGTAAGCAGCATTGGGAGGCTAAATAAGAACACAGAGGAGCAGTCACAACAAAGAGCAAGATACTGACATAAGCACAATAATCTGGCAAACAGTGCAGAGGCATGGCTTAATTAGAAAGTTCATGAAAGGAGCAAGGAGTTCAGCAAGAAACTGGGTATCAATAAAGACTGACAAATAGATCAGGGAAGCTGCAGGTGGCTCAGTAGGAGGCACCACTGCCAAACATCTCTGGGTCCTGACAGTTCTATTTCTGTGTGCATCTCTATGTCCCAGGGATGAACAGAAATTAAGAGGAATTCTTCACAACAGGTAACAAAAATAGAAATAAAAACGTGATAGAGGATTTACCCCTTCCCTACAACATCCAAAAGTTTTGGTGATCAGATATGGAAATTGTGTATAGTGGCCCTTAAAAATTGCATTAATTCTTTGCTAATTGTTCCGGAAGCTGGGGCTGCAAAAAGTCCTAATTTAACAAAATTTTGCGCACACTACTTCTAGAATACATTTGCAAATGTTCATGTTTTCTGGAATATATGGAGCTCAGTAATAGGATTACTGCTTGGGGTCCAGTCACCCCTTAACCCTGCCTTGTTTAGCAAAAAGCAAAAATAGAAATCCACCCCAGTAAAAATCATTGGTTTCTGGAGACATCTCCATGTCAAAGAACCCATTACAAGGCAGTCATGAAACTAAAGACATCATGTTAAACTCGGCCAAGCATAGTTAAAAAGTTCCTATACGTTTGGGAAATATAAGGATGCAAAAGAATAATTGTGCAGTTAGTATAACAAATGTAATTCAAGGCAACCATTTAGCTGTGCACTTTGTCCCAATACTAAACATTTCTCTACACACCACATAAAAGAGACGCAAGTGGTGCCAGCATTAAACACAGGCACCAGATGATTGTAAAGGAGAAGAAAGCTAGATCCAAATATGCACTGGCCAATTATCAGAGCAGTTTAAATAAACATTTCCAAAGCTCAGATTCTGGTTATGTAAGGTGTGATGGCTGTGTCCCGATAGGACTTGTTAATGTGTGTAAGTTAAAGCTGGAATATCTAATGCCCATGAATAAAACACAACAGAAAGAAATTTAAAATGTACTCTGAGGTAAACTAACCTTCCGTGTTATTTTTCTAGCAGGAAATTAGTTCTTTCCTCACCTTCGAGCCTTAATAGGCAAGAACAGTGAGTGGCCAAAAATGTACTATGAAATTCTCCCTTTGGGAAAAGTGAAAATGAAACCCAACAGGGGGTATAGTGAACGCATTTTGCCCACACCCATCTGTCTATGAAGATATATGGATTTTATATTGCTGTAATTAAAGTTGACTTTAGTCAACCATTACTTGGTGGAATATTTACTTTTATTCATTTGAAAGTACTTTTAACTTTAAACTAAACTAGCCCTGTAACTGTTAATAGAAAATTGTAAAACAAAAATAGGACTTTTGATATCAATGAAATCTTTAAAGGAGGGTATGGTATATTATCTATACTAATATGTTTGTGTGTTAAACTTAAATGCTAAACCTACACAAAAGTAATATTTCACTGCTGTTAATTTGAAATTTGGCTTCTTAAGTATTTGGCCATTTTAATGGAGATGATTAATGCTGACGTCTGCATGGCAATAATAATTAATAAATCAGTTCCATATTCCAGGAAAGTAGAAAGAAGGGAGTAAATGCAGACCAAGGCAATTGTTGACAGTTTGTGATAAACCATACAATTATACATTTTTTAACCATAACACTTGTTGAAAATATTATTCTGTTTTACCCTATTCTATTCTATATACTGTAATGATCAAACCGAGAACTTTCAAGAACTTACTGTACTTCTCTCATCAACTTGCATTTTAAAGCTTTCATCCCACTTTTATTGGTAAACAAAGAAGAAGAATACAAGATATTCCCACGCAGGGGATATTACAGCGTAATACGCCAATGAACATTTCCAGCCTCCTGGCGATTTGCTGTGTGCAACTCTGTACACTGTCAGCCAGAATAAAATGCTCTAGTCCCAGCTTCTCTGCTGGACTGATTTTTCTCAGCCTCTATATTACACTCCCAATTTGTTGTCTCAGACGCTCAGTCTGTTCACACAGAAACTACTTCTGTCTCTCATCAGTTTCCCACTCTCAGTCAGGTTAGATTTGGGTCCCCTATCTCTGTCCATTCAGATGCAGACAGACCTGAACATGCACTCCCAGAAATGGCGTGCAGAGCATTCTTGAGTGATTGCAGCCTCTTGCATTTGGTTATCTGTTCTAAGCTACTGGACATCCTTTCTCTCCCAACACTGGCTTTTCAAGAGTCACTTACCACACTTCCACTGTGACAACCAGTGCTTCTATCAAAATATATATGTTCCTTTTAATGCCTTCCCCCTTTTCCACAGCTTTCTCATTGTCATTTTCAAGGATTAAAAAATGGGTGTATGCAGCGCTAGTAGCATAAAATTAAAGGTAAGAGTCCATAGTGTTTAAAGTAAAATCCTTGTTCAGGAAAGGAAGCTGGAATCACCCACGGTGTAAACAAAGACACAATCAGGTGAGCATGAAATTATCCTCCACCGAACATCAACACACCGGGCCTCTTACCAAAGAAAACGGACCACTGGATTACAGGTGGTCAAAAAAGCATGATATGTCCACAGCGCCACGAAACCACTTCAGTTGGATCATAGACGGCTGGGTCTTGTAGTCTCACCAAATGGAAGATCATAGGTGCATACATAAAATACAAGAAAGGCAACTCCTAATGGTGTAGTATTAAAACCAGGCACCATGAGGAGTTGGCCTTTCTTGTATTTTATGTATGCTGTAACACTGGCAAACAGAAAAATTGTAAGCTGGCCCCCAAATAGCCCTTCCTCTACCCAGCATGGCAGTTTGTTGCTGGTGTCCTAGGTTTTACACGTTTTCTTCAGCTCTGCTGGAAAAAGTCTACCTACTATTTGCTATCCTTCCTGTTTTGTGATTATTTTTTTTACTGTGACTTCAATTATGATTTCTCACTGACAGTGCTGCTTGAGCTGGTGTCTATAAAGCAGCTATCTGGATCAGTGTTTCCTCAGCCTTGCTAATGAGGACCCCGGTTGACTGGACTTGTGGGGCAAGCCTGGAATGTAACCTTTAGGCACTTGGCTCTGCTTTGTGAGCTTTTTAGACCTGAGTGTACTGTGTTAGTTGTGTTTACAGTGCTTTTTAGGTCTAAAGCCATAGCACAGTACATGCCTGACCCTGTCTCTAAAGACTCACTTTATAAGTAAGGCAGTTTGGTCTCACGTATTGGGAGCTAACTCACTGTTTCACCATGGAAAGGGATAAAGCTAAGGAACCAAGTGCTGATGCACACTATGCTGTATGAAGGTAAACACACAAGCGCTCCTTTCACTTCTTGTCTGACATTCAGCCAGGAGGAAGCACTATCTAATTGTTGCTCCTGATTGTAAAGCAGCACATAGAACTCTAGTCTTGGGTCTGTTTCCACTGCCCATCTACAGTGATCTAGTCACCTTTGGGCACCTAAAACTTTCATTAGTACCATCTGCCTGAGTTTCAGTACCTGAGACCTTGCCTCACATTGGATTTAGTTTTATTACTGCTGTGCAGATACAGGGGGGAACAAGGTGGGTGCTTCTACTGACAACACCACTTTGTGGATTTGCTTATCCCTTGTCATGTAGTTATGTTGTTCTACCTGTTTTGGTAGGTTTTTGGTTCACATCCTTGCTGGTTCAGTTTCAGTGTTCCTTCAGGTGGAGTCATTTCCCCCTGGCAGTGATTTCCTCTATCTTGGTCTTGAGCATCAGGTTGGTCCTCTTTAACCTTCCCTTGATTTCCTTGTAAGACAGGGGCTTCATCTTATCTGGTTCAGATTCGGGGGAATGCTTTTTCAGGTAGTTCTGTGTTGCAGACAGTTCCCAGTCCCTTCTTATGGGCCTGCAAGTGGCTTTTGCCCACCCTTCAGTTGCACAGCTTTTGAACGTTTCCGAATTTCTATGTCCCTGAATGGGTGAGAAAGAAATTGAGTTTGTTATTCTTATGGAAAACCTATTTCTTGGTGTTTATTAAGAGACACATTTCCCACCCCTCTGGGTTTTTTTTGCTTTGTACATAGTACAGCTTTTACACAAAATAAAGGCATACTGGGTTGAGGAGAGGATATCGGCAACTGGCTTACAATTTTTCTTATTGCCAATGTCTTAACCTTCTGTCAACAGTCACGGTTTCTGGATTCTTATGTCTCTCAATGGACTCCAAGAAATAGATTTTTCAATGAGTACAAAATCTTTTATTATTTGTGGGTGGTTGCGTTGCGTTTCAACTATTTCTAATTATTTGTGTTGGTTTTGAATTTGTATCTACAGTATATCATGTGTTCCTTCCAGATCCTGATGCTACTGTAGTGGCCTCCTCACTCCCTTCTTTCTCTCGTCTCGTCTCGTCTCTTGTCTGGGGGTATCTTAGAGGGGAGGGAGCGGGGACACCACGCCAGGCTTCCACCACAGTTGTCAGTGCGGTATAAGCAACGTTCTTGTATTACCTTCGGGTCAGTGTTGTGCACCTGGATCCTCCCTCCAAGAGTCACCTTGAACAATGTCTGTCAGGAAATGAGCCCCACACCATTAAAGTTCAACACTCTTTTATTCTTCTTGAATGAACACAATCAGTTGAACTCCCTTAGTAGGAACAGAACAGGAAAGGAGGTGTGGATGCGAATAGGCCCAGACACAATGTAGTTCTCCACTTTCCTTCCTGAAAGTGTGTTACGGTCTCCGCACGAGGGGGAATTTCCTTCCAGGCGGTCTCCGACGAGAGGCTCACCTGTCACCGGCAATATGCTGCACCGGGTCTTCAAGTGAGGAGCTCCCCCTGGTCCATTACGCCTTCCGGATTCGGGAACCCACTCCCGGGGCTCCCTAGGATCTCCTTCCCTCGCGGAACTCAGTGTTGGGCACTGAGCTCCGGACCTCCATCCGAGTACCTCACCCCAGGCTAAAGGTGCCTGGGATGGAACACGACCTCCGGCTGTCCTTTAGGCCTCCCAGAGGACCGACACGAACCACCGTCCGCAAGCTGAAGGTGCCTGGGACTCCGACCCCGTGACAAAGATGGCCGGATTCTTTATACCCTCTCCCAGCAAGCACGGCGAGTTCCCCGCCCCACCATACAGCTGCCGAGGGAGGACAAAAAGGAGGCACAGCACACAGCAATGATTCAACCCCAGCCCAGGGCGACAGCGCCACCTGCTGGGCTGCAGGGAATTTCACATCACCAATGTCTCTGCCAAGTTCAAATTTATACCCGGGAAAGTACATACCCGCTACACTCTCCCCCTGGTGGTTTGACACTGGTCCCCAGTGTCTGGAGTAAATCGTGCCCTCAATGGCTGACATAATCCAATCCAGAAACCGACTAACAATTGTACAAAAATATAAAACTTTTGAAAAAAAACTATCCAACTAAAACATTGTGTCTGAGCCCTGTAAAGAAAGGGAATAAAGACAGAAGAGAAACAACAGCACTGATTCATAACTTCAAATCACATATACACATTTGACTTTTCCCACCCATCCTGACTAAGACCCACCCCATCCTCAGTGGACTTGATGGGATGTTCTCCTGCAGAGGGAAAAGAAAGGATTAACACATATAACCCTGACACCTGTATTCGTGTAATGGAAAATAAACTTCTCCGAGAAGAAATCCCTTTTCTCCAAAGAGTGAGTGCATGAAAAGTGTCTTAACGTTGCGCAACACTGCCACCTGGTGACAGCACTGCGGTAACTGCACTCGTGGAACTTTCTTCTTTCCTTTCAGCCCTATCTACCCCAGAGTCCATAATCTCTTTCAGGAAAGTGAAAAACAACAGGAACAGTTCTTCATTCCTCTGGGCACAAAAGCAACGGGCCCCAGAAAGTTCAGCCACATGATAAGAACGGAGTCTCTTTTCTCCTACAGGTAAAAGCGGGGATGCGGCAGAACAAGTGGTTTCAAGTGCTGATCCATGGTTTCCAGATGATACTCCACATCTTCTCCTTCTTTGCGCCGGATCAACACTTTATCTGCATGGATGTGTCGTCCCAACATCCATTCTGCCTTGCAGTCTTTAAAACGTTGAGAGGCCTTTGGAGAGCATGCCAGGTACCTGCGGGCGTGGGGAACCTAAAGGTGGGTCCACACAAAGTCATTGTACCAGCGCTCCCGGCACACTTCCACCTCATTAAGCAGTTCCTTCGATAAGTATGGATACTCCCATCCATAGTCTGCAGCAACCTTCTGACCAAACAGCTGTTGCAATCTCGCCAAAGGAGGCATGGTAGCTTTGTCCCCTTCACCAGGCAAAACTATCGAGTCCGGGTGGCGAGGGACCTTGATCACATCTGATCTGGGCATAGGTGCCCGCAGCAGCAGTCTCTTTTCCCCGGCCTTCGGTACTGATGGCACCGGGGATGTAGAAGCAGGCTGGGGACCCGACCTTTCTTCAGGCGCCGATGCCTCCACCCGGGGTGTACTTTCCCCTGTTGACATGGGTGAATCTCTGATCCTCCGAGATGAAGCGAGAGGTACTTTGTCCCAGCCCTTCCTGGCAAACAAATCGTCTATGGCAGCATCATCTCCCATGTCCGAGAGCGACTCCAGGTCAGAGGTGTCACACTCCTCCGCGGGTATGTAGCCGGTTGTAGAAACGGAGCCACCACCTCCCGCAGATTCGCTAGGCCATGACTTCCCGACACCTCCGCCCACACACCAAGTCTCTTCGCCTGGCTTACCTCAACCTTTACTTGAAGCGGGACATCCGGAACTCTTGTCAACGGATCCATCCAGGCCGGGCTTAAGCGGGCGAGACGGTCCACCACAACCGCTGGTCGGGGCTACCATGCCGGTCTTTCTCTTCGGTGGCGGACGCTGCGAGACAGTGGTGACCGAGTCAGCATCCTCGGATTTCTCCCGTTGGGGTTTTACGACCTCCTCCGCGGTCGTTGCAGTGTGCGTAGGGATGGCTCTCACAGCAGTGATTCCTCCTCTCTGAGTGGTGTTTTCTGCAGCACGGCCGGGGTATATGGTTCTCGGCCTCTCCACCGCCGGATCCACTTCGAACAGGAACTCCCCACAGGCCTCACATCACCCGAATGGCTTCAGCTGGCACACCAGTGCCGAACAGCAGGGACAAACCACACCCAGGGCCTCAACGTCCATGCACGAGTACAGGGCGAATCGACCCCTTGGCTTTAGCCGGATCGCCGTAACTGTTACCGGAGCAGCAGCAGTCAATGTCGTGGTGGAAGGGTGAACTGGAATCAACGATGTATGTCCGAACATGGCGACCTGTTGCTGATCCATCGCACACTGCAGAGTTTTTGCGCCAATGTCCAACGTGTAGTCCTTCACACGTATTGGACTCCTCCCCTTTGCTCCAGTTCGCGGGCTTTTCTTCTTTTCTGAGTCTGAGTCACGCCCACGAACTAAGCGATGGGGGTGTGCCTGGTGGCGCAATGCAATAGAAGCCCCCACGTGTAGTACTTCACCCGGCTGAACTTCCCCCTCTTTCCACTCTTCTGCGCGGGCCTTTCCCTTCATTGGGTCATGTCCACAACTTTGAGCAGGGATGCACTTCGGCCAATGAAGGCCTGCCTATTCGCTTAACTCTTCCAACAGACACGTTCAATACTGTGGTGCACAAACACTATCCCGGACGAGCCCCCACGTGTAGCGGCCTCCTCACTCCCCTCTTTCTCTCGTCTCGTCTCTTGTCTAGGGGTATCTTAGAGGGGAGGGAGCGGGGACACCACGCCAGGCTTCCACCACAGTTGTCAGTGCGGTATAAGCAACGTTCTTGTATTACCTTCGGGTCAGTGTTGTGCACCTGGATCCTCCCTCCAAGAGTCACCTTGAACAATGTCTGTCAGGAAATGAGCCCCACACCATTAAAGTTCAACACTCTTTTATTCTTCTTGAATGAACACAATCAGTTGAACTCCCTTAGTAGGAACAGAACAGGAAAGGAGGTGTGGATGTGAATAGGCCCAGACACAATGTAGTTCTCCACTTTCCTTCCTGAAAGTGGGTTACGGTCTCCGCACGAGGGGGAATTTCCTTCCAGGCGGTCTCCGACGAGAGGCTCACCTGTCACCGGCAATATGCTGCACCGGGTCTTCAAGTGAGGAGCTCCCCCCGGTCCATTACGCCTTCCGGATTCGGGAACCCACTCCCGGGGCTCCCTAGAATCTCCTTCCCTCGCGGAACTCAGTGTTGGGCACTGAGCTCTTGACCTCCATCCGAGTACCTCACCCCAGGCTAAAGGTGCCTGGGATGGAACATGACCTCCGGCTGTCCTCTAGGCCTAGGCCACCCAGAGGACCGACACGAACCACCGTCCGCAAGCTGAAGGTGCCTGGGACTCCGACCCCGTGACAAAGATGGCCGGCCTCTTTATACCCTCTCCCAGCAAGCACGGCGGGTTCCCCGCCCCACCATACAGCTGCAGAGGGAGGACAAAAAGGAGGCACAGCACACAGCAATGATTCAACCCCAGCCCAGGGCGACAGCGCCACCTGCTGGGCTGCAGGGAATTTCACATCACCAATGTCTCTGCCAAGTTCAAATTGACACCCGGGAAAGTACATATCCGCTACACTCTCCCCCTGGTGGTTTGACACTGGTCCCCAGTGTCTGGAGTAAATCGTGCCCTCAATGGCTGACATAATCCAATCCAGAAACCGACTAACAATTGTACAAAAATATAAAACTTTTGAAAAAAAACTATCCAACTAAAACATTGTGTCTGAGCCCTGTAAAGAAAGGGAATAAAGACAGAAGAGAAACAACAGCAATGATTCATAACTTCGAATCACATATACACATTTGACTTTTCCCACCCATCCTGACTAAGACCCACCCCATCCTCAGTGGACTTGATGGGATGTTCTCCTGCAGAGGGAAAAGAAAGGATTAACACATATAACCTGCTGGGCTGCAGAGAATTTCACATCACCAATGTCTCTGCCAAGTTCAAATTTACACCCGGGAAAGTACATACCCGCTAGACTACTATTAGACTTGAATATATGAAGGGAACAGAGTTTGTAATGTAATAGGAATTATTTATAAATGTCTGGCACAGTTTTCAGCAGGACTATACCATTTCTTTTCCTAGGTATTTATAAAAGTGTGATCTATAAATTGAGTTTATACAGGTAGAGAAGGTAAAAAGTATTGTCAAATAAATTCCTTTTAGTAGCCCACTTAAATGATTTAAATATATGTGTTTTCAGAACCCTTGCAGGTATATCTATAACGCAGTGAATGTGATTTCTTCTAACCTTCACTGCAGGCGAGTCTTCCTATTGCATGTGTTTTAAATTGCAGTGATTGATTTACTTGCAGTAATTGTTTGGTGATTGTCACATTCACTTATTTTTTTATATGCATGTACTGCTTTTTTCCATCAGGCATTACCCCACTGAGTCTGGGAGATCGCTTCCTTGAGGGTAGGTTAGAAACTGATGGCCATTTAGTTAACTCTTCACACTTCAGTTCCCAGGGGCTTAGCCTCTTCCAACCTGGAACCAAAGGACACTGTTATCCCCTCTTCCTCTTTCTCTATTTAGATGAATAGCCATTTCAGGATAGGGGTGCAGAGTATATCCAATGCCTAACAATCTCCTGTGTCCCTCACTGGACACATAAAAATCCTTTGAAATATCAGTCAAAGATTTGAGGGAAAAGGCACCACATCCCAGAATAGGTAATAATTTGGAAAGATGCAGAATGGGATTTTTTGGGGTGCTGACGCATAAAACGGTAATTCCATGATCACATAGGTATCAAATTCATATCACTATACACACATATTGCAGGAAGCCATTGCTTTGTACTTGTTGCAAGGTCATCATCCCCCCCCCCCCCCTGTGACTACCCAGGACAGGTCCCTTGGTGGATTCTGTACCGCAGCTGATCTCAATATGAGTATCCAGCCATGAGATGAGGGACACAAAGCGCCTGCTCAGCCCAAGGGGTTGTTGAACAGCCTTACTTCTTTATTTTCCGATACACCATAGTTACAATGGGGTCAAACACTGTCTCATTCCAACCATGAACTTGTGACAGTCCATGACAGTCCATGACTTATCTGCAACATTTGCAAAAATTCCTCTTTGTTGTACGTTGTATCATACCTCCCAACTTTTGGTAAAGAGCGATACCTTTGTATAGAGTCAAATGACACACCCCTCCCATACTTTCAATTTATGTAGAATGTAAAGAATAAATATGCAGAAAACCACTAATTCTCCTTCATACTGGCTGTTCAAGTAAAAAAAGTAAGAATTTAGAGGATGGCTGAACGGTTTAGCATAATAGAATAGTTTGGTAGTTAAAGTGAAAGTCCGGTCAAATTTTTTTTTCCTATTATTAGTATGTTAAATATCGTAATCTTTGATATTATTCATTTTCTGGCTAGCTGATTGTTTAGCTTAGAAAGTCTTATCTAAGCCAGATAATCAGCTACTTCCTGTTTTTCACCAACAATGCTATCTCCCTTTATCTGAATTTGCTAAGCTGTCTTTTACTTCCTGAAAAGGTTGTCTGTCGTTCTTAGACAGGCATGCCTAGACCTGCCCAACCCCACCCCCATCCCTCCTATCCATCACAGAACATAATCCCTCCAGTCTTCATAGCCTTGTTTTGGCTACCAGCTACTCCCGAGAGAGAGGGAGAGAGAGAGGGGGCAGGCTTTGGAAGTATGTTATGTTTGTTAGAAACTGTAAGATAGATTACAATGCAACATGCTGCAGATTTTCTACAGTGTAGAACCACGTGGTTTTTTCTGCATGGCACTGTGATGGCACTGATGGGCACTGTGTGCATGATGTGGCACTGTGATGGCACTGATGGGTACTGTGTGCATGGTGTGGTACTGATGGGTACTGTGATGGCACTGTTGGGCACGGTGTGCATGGTGTGGCACTGTGATGGGCACTGTGATGGCACTGATGGTCACGGTGTGTATGGTGTGGCACTCACCCAGCTGCTGTGAATGGCGGAGAGAGCTGAGGATTTTTTTTTATAGAAATGGGGTACACAGGAAAGTTTTTTAAAGTTTGGAAGGACAGATCGATTTCTATTGGTTATTACATGTGAGTAATAAGTTTAAGGCTCCGTTTCCACTAGTGCGACTTGTCATGGACTTTGGACACATAAAAAATCAGCAACTTGAAAAGGTGCCTGCACTACTTTGATGCAACTTTTGATGAGACTTTGATCCAGAGTGTAAAGCTGGATCAAAGTTGCACTCAAAGTCGCACTCTAAATCGCACAGCTTTGGAGTCACACTAGTGGAAATGTAGCCTAAGGCTAGAGTTTGACTTTGATGCGACTTTGAGTGAAACTTTGAACCAAAGTCGCATCAAAAGTCGCATCAAAGTAGTGCAGATACCTTTTTGAAGTCGCTGATATTCAAAGTTGCATAGATGGGAATGGGTGCCATTGAAATCAATGGGCTGTGACTTTGTGTCCAAAGTCGCATGACAAGTCATGCTAGTGGAAACGGAGCCTTAGTGTGGTTACCTCTACTGTTTCTTTTAGTGTATAGTGATCATTGTAGACTGGGAGCTGAGGCCCCAGAGCACTTCCAGCTACACTGACAGCCCTCCCCCCATGTCTATCTCCCCTCTCCTATGGTAGTCCTTCATTTTCTCATGAAATAGGATGTACAATGCATCCTTACTGATAAGAGAACACTGGGCAAGAACCTATGATCAGCTCCTCCCATCCTGTATACACCCACTGGCTACACAGGAACAGGGTACCTCCCTGGAAGTGATGTCACTGGCTTTCAGTAATCACACCCACTGGCTGATTTTAGTCTCAGAAGGACGTAGAATTGAAGTCATGTGAGGGCACTGTATACTGCAAAATAAAGGTAGAAAAACTGGATTTTTTTTCATTTTGAGGCATAAGGCTGAACTTGGCTCACATTAATGACTGCACGGGAGAATTTAAAGCAGAGGTCCGCCCACCGCTGCAAAAATTAAAGGCCAGCAGCTACACATACTGCAGCTGCTGATTTTTAATTATGAGACACTTAACTGTCCTGGAGTCCAACGATGTCGGCACCGCAGCTGATAAGCTGTCAGGTGCTGCCGCTGCCACAGCCAGTAAGGGAACCCGGTAGTGAAGCATTACAACTGCACGCCGGGTCCCTACTGCGCATGCGCGTGGCACCCGCTGCGCTCTCCTACTGGCATGGCGGCGGGGGGAAGGAGGAGCTAGCCGAGCATTTGACGTCAATGGCCACAGCCAAGACTCCCGCAAGTAAGGACAGGATACTTGTAAAAGACAGGTATCCACTCCCCCCCCCCAAAGGTGCCAAATCTGGAACCAGAGGAGGGGAGGAGGCAAATGAGCGGAAGTTCCACTTTTGGGTGTATCTCTGCTTTAAGTGTTAGGGTGGACTTCCACTTTAGACAATACATTGTTTAATGAGGTCTATACCTCTAGACCAAAAAGAGGGACCATAGAGGAGGAAAGAGGGACAGAGGGATTTTGTTTAAAATATGGGACAGTCCCTCGAAATGAGGGACAGTCGGGAGCTAAGGTTGTATACATCTTTTTATTGTAATGCCACCAACAACTAGGTAACACAAAAAGTTCTGCAGAATGTACAATATAGATTTTACTTAAATGATAATTTTTGTCATGGATAAGACAGATCTTGTACCTGTCACAAGGATAATACAGCATATCCAAAGAACAAATTGCACCATCATAGTATAATTTCTGTTCTGTTGCTTAAAAGACAAGTACGGGTTTTTTTTGGGGGGGGGTGGGGATATTCATACTTGCCTATAAGAAAAGTAATGGCTGCACATCTAGGAATTCCTATTGCCTTTTATTGTTCAGAGTGATAACGCCAAAGACACCATTAATGGTAATGATTAAGCACAAGATGTGACCTCGTGTTGGTGTCTTTGGTGTTATCACTCTGAACAATAAAGGGCAAATCGGAATTCCTGGATGTGCAGCCATTTATTTTCTTACAAGTTTCCCACGGAGGCGGGCCGGGGCTGGCACTCTACGAGACATCCCACCTCAGGTTATCATCATACACCTGGAGCAGCGGCTCTTTTTCTTTGCACAGTATATTCATACTTACCCAGGTGGATGCACTGAGAACCGAGCCACCGAATATCGCCAATGGCTCGGTTTTCTCAGCTCCCCGAGCGGAGAGCTACTGACTGTCAATCAGCATCTCTCCTTCTCTGTTCCTCCACACTCATTGTATCGCTGAGCTGTGGAGGGGCAGGGAGCGGCTTTCTCAGCGGCTCGTTGAGACGCTGAGACTACCATCAGTCAAGGCAGCTGGCGGATCCAGACTTCGGAATTCGGGATGACGCGCTGCCTCGACTGATTGCAGTGACGTCAGCGGAGAGCGGACTTTAGACCGCTCTCCGTTAAAACGGGTCACAGGAGTGCAAAACGATCTGCACTCCTGTGACCCGTAGGAGAAGCCCTAAAAAGCTCAGGCTGGACTTCTCCTTTAACTGGAACAAGAACATATCTAATTGTACCATGCAAATGTATACATGTAGATACAGAATATATAAAAAACACATCTATCAATTTCCATATTGCAGAAAATTGCAGCATGCAAATTGTGTGTAAAGGACCCCGTATGCTGGGCTATTGAAATAAAAGAATTAGAAACCTGCCCTAACAACTTATAGGTCAACGCTTGGCTTTTTATGAGCGGATATATTTATTCATTAGCCAGTATGGATTAAATAAACCAGTAAGTATAGGTCTTGATGTCAGAAATATGCGTCAGATAAGGTCTAACCACTTTAGTGCCTGCAATAAAAGAATCACTTTGTAATGTGTTTGTGTTCTCAGTTATAAATGTGTCACTTCCTTCCCTACTCGCAGGGCCACCCACGAGCTCAATAACTTATTTTTATGTTCTGCAAACCACCAGTGAAGAGTGTGGATGGAGCATGGCATTATTAGATTATTGGTTGAGCATTCCAATATCTAGCATTTGTTAAATACCTTTCAGTGTTGTTTACTGGTGGTGAGATGGCATTATTGAAATGCCACGATGTGTAGCACGTGTTGTGTAGGGGCAGCTGCAGCTCATCACATATGAAAACTGCTCAGTATGCACCGTAATGGCTGCATTAAGGCAATGTATTATTCATGTTATACAATCCCCTTCACTGGCACTAGCACTGACAGTCTTAAAGAAAACACAATTAGATGTGAAAGAATAACAGACCACCATCTCATCACACAGAAATTCACAGTTCGGGCCAAGGAAGAGTATTATTTTCAGGAAAGACTGTGGTAGGTTTCAGAACCAGAATTCTGCGGCTACAGTGATTTTTCTAATGAAATAAAAGAGAAAAAAAATCTTTCATTTGAAATCTACCCTGACATTCAGTGGTATTTCATGTTCATTTTCTTCTTTAATCTCTGGTAATTGAATTGTTTTTTGTATTAGCTAAAGACGTATAAGAAATCAAAGCATTCTTGGACAATCTAGTTTGCTAGTAAAGTAGTATGTTTTATAAGTATGAAACAATGAATGCATTGTATGGAAAGGTTACATAGAAATTGAGGAAGAAAAGAAAGTTGGTGTTTGCCAAACGATGGTATGTGCATAGACCTCAGGAGAAAATAAGGATTACCAGCAAGAATGTGTATTATTGATTGACAGGATTTTGTATTTCTTGCCAACCCTGCTGCACAATGATGATTGGGGAATATGGTTTGGGAAGAAGCATGATGAACAAGTATGATACTCTTGAATGCTTTGTTAGATCCTTCTTAACCATACAATATTAGGTTTGAAGCAACATTGTAGGAACTGTTCCAATAAATAACTTATGAATAATATAATAGAGTCAATCAGACTGGTGCGTGATGGGACATTTTATGAGCAATGCTTAGAAGCACACTTAACATGCTTGCTGCCAATAAAGGAGTTATAGAAATTATGTACATTAATACCTGCCAAGTTAATGGTAACCTAATACAGATATTAAAGAACTTAAAGGAACACTAAAGGTTCCCGTTTTTTTTTTTTTAAATAACAAACATGTTATACTTACCTCCATTGTTAGGGTTGCCACCTGTCCAGGATTCACCCGGACAGTTCGGGTTTGGAATCATGTGTCCGGGTTTCAGACTGTCTGAAACCCGGACACATTATTTAGACTGGACTTTGGCTTCCCAGCAGGGTTGCTGGCTGCAGTTGTCTAAGCTGAGAGTGTCTGTTACACTCTTTCACACTGCCCAAAGCCAACACTAACAACCCCCCCACACACACACACACACAGACAGGAGAGGAGAGAGGGCTCAATCTGCACCTCTTCCCCCCACCCCTACCCCTCTGTGTCTTCCCACACTCCAATCCCCGGCGCTGTGCCTCAGAAAAGGAAAGTTGGGGCTGGAAATTTGAAGTCCAGCAGCCTTAGATACATCTGGATGAGAGGTGATGACTGACAAGGGGTGAGTGAGCTCACCATCCATCCCTGTCTGTGACTGAAGTCTCCCCCCCCCCTTCTCTCTCCTGCCTCTGAGTGAGTACAGTAAGGCAAATCAGGGTTCTCAGGAGCACTCATCCCGGAGGGATACACCCTTTACACCAGAGGCCACAGTGTTTCCCCTTACATCAGAGTCTTCTCCATACATCAGAGTTCTCAGTGTTCCCCCTTACATCAGAGTCTTCTCCATACATCAGAGTTCTCAGTGTTCCCCCTTACATCAGAGTCCTCTCCATACATCAGAGTTCTCAGTGTTCCCCCTTAAATCCGGGTTCCCAGAGCATCTCTTATTTCAGAGTCCCCAGAGTTCTCCCTTACATCAGAGTCTGCAGAGTCCCCCCTTACAGTGAAAGGGAACTTTGCGAGTTTAGATGTAAAGGGGAACTCTTGTTATTAACTTCATATGATTAGAAATGTTATTTAATAGCAAAATATATGTATAGTTTATACTATAAATACAAATTGCTGTGCGCCGCTAAAGTTTTCGGGTTTGACTTGAAGAAAAGGTGGCAACCCTATCCATTGTGCAGCTCATTTTGCACACAGTGGCCCCGATCCTGGTCTTCTGGGGTCCCTCGGTGGCTGTCTCGGCTCCTCCCCGCAAGGACTCCACACCATAATGCGAGCGAGCTCACATGGTGTGGAGTTACTGCGGGCGCGCTCCTGTGATACAGCGGCGACCATAGCCGCCGACTGTATCACTCGGCCCCGCCCCCGGCGCGCCACGTCATTGGATGTGATTGACAGCAGCGCCAGCCAATGGCTGCGCTGCTTTCAATCCATCCACAGTAGCCAATCAACGGCCAGGCTCAGGAACTCGGAGGATGACGGGAGCGAGCACGGGACTTTCGAGGGGCCAGGTAGGTAAAACGGGGGCTCGGGGGGGGGGGGGGGCGGTATTGTCGAATGTTTTTTCACCTTAATGCATAGGATGCATTAAGGTGAAAAAACATGTGCCTTTACAACCCCTTTAATGTGTATCTAAAGCCAGAACTTGTTCTTTGCTTTGGAAAGAGTAGGAAGTAGAAATGCTATTCTGGTGACAACTAAGGAGGGATTTCCTGTCACTTCCTGGTTTGTCTCCAGGACAGAAAGTGAAGGAAAATTACCCCAAAGTTATACAGACAGCAAAAAAACAAATAAAAAAAATACTGGGACTTTAACTATTTCCAACTCCTTTAAAAAAAGACTTTGGATTTTAGATACTTTTTAACATTTGTAGCTGTAACATGTAACGTGACAGTGTTAGAGCCCATTCACACAGGGACGACTTTGGATCCGACTTCAAGTCTCCCCTAGTCGCCTCAAGTCACGCTGCATGAGAAAATCAATGTAAGTGAATGGAGCCGGCTTAATGCACACTACTGCAGTCGCTCCGACTTCAGAAAAGGTTCCTGTACTACTTCAATCCGACTTCTAGGCGACTTGTAGGCAACTTGTACCCATTGATTTCAATGGAAGTCGCCTCAGAAGTCGGATCACTGTCTTAACAGAAGTAACTTTCTAGGAAGAGAACATACATTTCTCAGGCAAACCCCTCCCTCCCCCCTCCCTCCCACAGAGCTGATTCTTGTTTTATTGGCAACTGGAAAGCCTCCTGTCCTGGAGGTGACTTCAGTCGCGTTGTAAGTCGCCCCAAGTCGCGCTGAAGTCTCCCCAAGTCGTGCTGTGATTCAAACTCAAGTCATGTCCAAGTTGCCTCCCAAAGTTGCGCTGGAAGTCGTGTTGCCCCTGTGTGAATTGGGTCTTATCGATTATACTCTATGTCTGTTTATAGACAGGGGCAGGCCCGGACTGGCCATAGGGCATACCGGGCATATGCCCGGTGGGCCGCATGTCACGTCTCCCCCCAGTGCACTCTTAGCTGCAGCAAGCTCTGCGGTCGGATCCGCGGCCGACAGCCGCATTTCTTTCTGCCAGCCAGGGTCCCACTCCCTACTCTGAAGGCAGCGAGCTGGGCTGCTCCTTTTGCCGGCACCGCTCACCACGGCCGTCTGGCCAGCCTTCTGAATCTGTTCAGCTCAGAAGGAGGAAATTAAGAGGACAGGTCATGTGACCGTGAAGGGGGAGGAGCTGGAGGAGACCTCCTCTGCCTGATGTCGTAAAATGTGCTGGACTGCTAGAAAGGTAAGTGACACTATGCCAGCCTACCAATGTTTCTTTTTTCTTTTTTGTATCTTGCCTGCCAATGTGTTTTTATTTAATTTTTTTGTATCTTGGCTGCCAATGTTTTTTTTTGTATCTTGCCTGTCATTTTTTTTTTTCTGTATCTTTGCTGACAATGTTTTTTTTTTATCATGCCAGCCAATGTTAAACTATTCATAATAAAAGCATTCTGAGGTCTTAGAGACCCCTTTCACACTGGGGCAGTGCGGGCGTTAACGGTATAGCGCTGCTAGTTTTAGCAACGCTTTACCGCTGTTAGGCTACTTTCACACTGAGGCGTCGGCCATAAAACGCCGCTATCTTTAGCGGCGCTTTGCCGTCATTTTTGCTGCGCTTTTTGGGCGCTAGCGGGGCGATTTTAACCCCCGCTAGCAGCCGAATAAGCGGTTAAAAGCGCCGCTCCTGAGGCGCTTTGCAGGCGATTTGGCGGCACTGCCCACTGATTTCAATGGGCAGGGCCGCTCCTACAGCGCCTCAAAGATGCGGCTTGCAGGACCTTTTTTACCGTCCTGCCAGCGCATCGCTCCAGTGTGAAAGCACTCAGGCTTTCACATTGGAGAGAAAGGAGCGGCTCTTTCAGGGCGCTTTGCAGACGCTATTTTTAGCACTATAGCGCCTGCAAATAACCTCAGTGTGAAAGTAGCCTTATAGCAGCCCTTTGGCGCCGCTAGCAGGCGCTTTTAATCCCTCAGAAGGGGTTAAAAGCATCCGATTAGGGCTGCTTTCAAAGTGCTTTTATGAGGCTTTGAAAGCAGTACCCATTCATTTTAATGGGCAGGGGCGGTAGAGGAGCAGTGTATACACCGCTCACGCACCGCCCCAAAGATGCTGCTTGCAGGACTTTTTTTCCCATCCTGCAAGTGCACCACTCCAGTGTGAAAACACAGAAGAGGCAGTTTACAGGCGCTATTTTTAGCGCAAAAACGCCTGTAAAGCGCCTCAGTATGAAAGAGGTCTTACACAATGTGAGTGATGCTGAACAAAGTTTGAAGGACCCCTTTCACACCTAGATCGCCCCGTGGTAGCGTTAAAGCGCCGCTCGTTTTAGCAGCGCTTTACCGGCGCTGCAGCGCCACTTTGCGGGCAGTAGCGGGCCCCAAAAAAGGGGTTAAAAGCACCCGAAAAGTGGCGCTGCTAAATCGCTTTGCAGGCGCTTCGTAAGAGATGCCCATTCATTTCAATGGGCATGGCATTTTGGGAGAAGTGTATACAGCGCTCCCAAACTGCCCCAAAGATGCTGCTAGCAGGACTTTTTTTCCAGTCCTGCAAGCGCATCGCCCTAGTGTGAAAGCACTCAGGCTTTCACACTGGGGAGGCTTGAGAGGCACTTTTCAGGCACTATTTTTAGTGCTAAAACGCCTGAAAAGCACCTCAGTGTGAAAGGGGTCAAAGTGATGGCATCAGTCAGACATTCTGTGAGAGAGGAACAGTTCTTGCATTGAGCCCACGTTCACATTGGGCCGATTTGGCATGGGATTTTACATGTCAAATCGCATGCCAAATTGTCGGGTATTGCCGGCAATAGTACCGTCCGAATCAGTGCGGCGCTGCACCGATTCCCAAAATTAGTTCCTGTACTACTTTTGCCGACTTCGGGGGCGATTTGAATAGACATCTGTGCATGAACCCGCAAAGATGTCTGTCAAATCGCCCCCCGATATCGGACTGCATTGGCGGTTTAAAATCGTGCGAGTTCAACTAAACTCGCACGATTTCAAACCGGTAATGCAGTCCGACTTCTGGACACCTTTTGGGTATATATATATATATATATATTGTGACAGCAGGAAGGTAAAGTCACCTGGTTGCATCCAGGGGGGTAGATATATTTCGCCCAGATTCAGGCTTTACGCCGATTTATACAGCTAGGTGGAGAGTTGTGTAAGCCCAGCTGAGACTAATGGGCTCATTGATGACTCATACCTCTAGGGAGAGGGCTGGGCGTCGTGCAGGCAGGGAGTTGATGAGGCCAGCTGAAGCCTGTCAGTTCGTTTAAGGCCTCTATAAAAACTCCCAGATTCATTAGATGTTAGCTCATGCCTGGAAGCAGACCTGTGTGGACTGTCTAGGGAGAGTGAACCCCTGTGCGGTGAGAGAAAGCCTGTGTGGCTATATTTTGCTTGGACATTTAAAACCAGGGACTAGGACAGCACTAGGCTGATCCCAGTTGTTAGTTAGGAAACCTGTATGTTTAGTCAGAGGTCAAGTTGACCAGGATTTATTTTGTTTGTTTCTTTTGCTTTGCTGTGTTTTTGTCACTGTAAATAGAAAATAAACGGCACCTTTTTGATTTTGAACACCACAACCTCCGTCTGCTGGGCCTGTTTTTGTGTGGGGAGCCCATCCCGGGGGTCACACACACCCGCTGCCGAGCTAACCCCCTCACAGTTGGTGGAGAACCAGTGGCAGTTTTTTTTTAAGCCAGCATGGAGGAGATACTGAAACAGCTGGCTCTAGCAAATGCCAATCAACAGCAGACAAATGCAGGTTTGCAAAAGAGCCTTGCAGCTCAACAACAGAACTTCGCAGCCCAGCAGCAAGCTCATCAACAGAGCCTTGCAGCCCAGCAGCAAGCTCACCAACAGAGTCTGGAAGCTCAGCAACAAGCCCAGCAACGATCTGAGGCCCGCTTCATAGACCTATTACAGAAGCAAGAGCAGAGACTACAACAAATGGAAGCAGTAATGCAGCAACGTCCGCAGACCAGTGAGGAAAGCCGTCCCACTAATACCGCGTCCTTTGGGGTGAGTCGTTTATTGACAAAAATGACTGGAGAGGATGATCCAGAGGTATTTTTGACCACGTTTGAAAGGACTGCTGAAAGAGAAAAGTGGCCTGAGGAGCAGTGGGCTGGACTGGTGGCTCCTCTGTTAACGGGTGAATCGCAGAAAGCTTACTATGACCTAGAGCCTGACCAAGCAAAAGACTATGTGATGCTAAAAGCTGAAATATTGGCAAGGCTGGGTGTCACCCTGGCTGTCCGGGCTCAGCGTGTGCATAACTGGACTTTCCAGCTTGGAAAACCCCCCAGGTCTCAAATGTATGATCTCATTCACCTGAGCAGAAAGTGGCTACAGCCAGAGACTTTGTCCGCACCAAAGATTGTGGAACGTGTTGTAATGGATCGGTTTTTGAGAGCTCTTCCTACTGCCATCCAAAAGTGGGTAAGCCATGGAGACCCAGAGACGGCCGATGGTCTTGTGGATCGTGTGGAGAAATACTTGGCTACAGAGAACCTGACGGCCTCTTCCAGAGACACTCGGACTTTCCACCCTAAGACCAGACCATCCCCAGGGGCGGATAAGATGATTCCAAGGGGTAAGGGTGGAGAGAGTGAGAGGGTGGGAGCTCTACCCCAAGTTTGGCGAGAACAGCCTGGGAAATCAGCGGCTCAAGAGGCGGCAAGAAGGATCATTTGCTACCGCTGCCGGCAAGCGGGACATATTGCAGCCAATTGCCCGGTTTTGGAGGAACCCATGCAGTGTGACTTTCTGACGGGCAGACGTCAGTCGCTGTGTGCGACAGTCGCATGCACTGCCATTCGGGGAACTGAGAAACATTTATGCAAAATGTGTATTAATGGTAGAAATGTTGTGGTATTGCTGGATTCAGGTAGCCTTGTGACCCTGATAAAGGCTGAATTAGTTAAAACAGAGGTCTCTGGGAATAGCAAGGTAGCTGTTATTTGTGTGCATGGGGACACCCGAGAGTATCCAGTGACTACAGTGTGTTTCGAGACCCCCAAAGGTACCCTTTCTCATCCAGTGGGCTTAGTGTCTCAGTTACCGCATGACGCCATTGTGGGAAGGGATTTTCCGAAGTTCTGGGAACTGTGGGATGATCCTGAGCCCCCCACTGGTGCCCCTATGTACCAGGAATATGATAGCCAGAACTCCTCTGAGAGTGGTGAGGACTCTCCCGAATTTCCCTTGTCAGTATTGGCAGGGGAGACTCAAGAAACTGGAGAGGAGCCCACCTCCTCAGACGAAAACCTACCGTCTGTGGAGTTTTCTGATCTTGAGGTTCACAGGGAAAACTTTGCCACAGAACAGTTGAAAGACCCCGCCCTAATAAAGGCACGGGAAAACGTAGTGAAAATAGATGGCGAGTTAGTGAACCCAGATAATACCTGCACTTACCCATACTTCAGCGTAGAGAAGGACCTACTGTATCGGGTGGCAAAAAGGGCAGAAGAAACCGTTGAGCAGCTTGTGGTGCCCAAACCTTACAGGAAGTTGGTGTTGGAGTTGGCCCATGGGCACATTCTTGGAGGTCATCTGGGGACAGAGAAAACCCGAGAGAGGGTATTACAGAGATTCTATTGGCCTGGGGTGATGAAGGACATAGAAAATTATTGTTCCTCCTGCCCTGTGTGTCAGAGGTCGGCCCCGATGCCACACTTCCGTAGCCCGCTGGTCCCTCTACCCATCATTGAGGTCCCGTTTGAGAGAATCGCAATGGATTTGGTAGGTCCTATAATCAAGTCCGCTAGGGGGCACCAGTACATATTGGTTATAATGGACTATGCCACCCGTTATCCAGAAGCGATCCCTCTCAGAAATACCTCGGCCAAAACCATAGCCAAAGAGCTATCTCTTGTTTTTAGCCGGGTGGGTATTTGTAAAGAACTGCTTACGGACCAAGGTACACCCTTTATGTCCCGGGTTATGAAGGAGCTGTGTAAATTGTTCAAAGTGGCGCAATTACGTACATCTGTGTATCACCCCCAAACCGATGGGCTGGTTGAAAGATTCAACAAAACCCTAAAACAAATGTTGAAGAAAGTGGTGGATAGGGATGGAAAGGATTGGGACTGTCTACTTCCTTATTTGATGTTTGCTATTAGGGAGGTGCCCCAATCCTCTACGGGATTCTCCCCCTTTGAGTTACTGTATGGGAGACACCCAAGAGGGCTGTTGGATATTGCCAAGGAAACTTGGGAAAGTGAGAGTTCTCCCCACAGGAGTGTGATTGAGCATGTCGCCCTGATGCAAGATCGAATTGCACAGGTAATGCCCATCGTGAAGGAACATTTGGCCCAAGCGCAGTTGGCACAGCAGAGAGTGTACAACCGTGGAGCCAAGACCCGTACCTTTTCCCCGGGGGATAGGATATTGGTACTTGTCCCTACGGTTGAAAGTAAATTCCTTGCCAAATGGCAAGGCCCCTACGAGATAATGGAAAAAGTGAGCGAAGTGAATTACAAGGTCAGACAACCAGGAAGGCGAAAGCCCGAACAGATCTATCACGTTAATCTGTTGAAAGCCTGGAGGGATAGAGAGTCCCTAGTCGCAGACACTTGGTCACCAGCTCAAACTGGTTGCGTGATTCCTGAGGTTGGAATCGCAGCCACCTTGTCACAACCCCAACAACAGGAGGTTAAGGAGTTTGTGCTTCGCAACAAGGAGGTATTCTCTGAGCTGCCGGGACAAACATCTGGGGTAGAGCATGACATTATTACCCCGCCCGGTGAAAGGGTGAAGTTAAAACCCTATCGGATCCCAGAGGCCCGACGGGAGGCAATACGGGAGGAAGTACAGAAAATGCTGAACTTAGGGGTGATAGAGGAGTCCCAAAGTGATTGGTCTAGTCCCATTGTGTTGGTGCCTAAACCGGATGGGAGCTGGCGATTTTGTAACGATTTTCGTCAGTTGAACAAAGTTACAAAATTTGACACCTACCCCATGCCACGTATAGATGAGTTGATCGACCGGCTGGGAACAGCCCGATACATGACGACTCTTGACCTCACAAAAGGGTATTGGCAAATCCCCCTGGCCAAGTCAGCCAAAGAGAAAACCGCATTTGTAACCCCAGACGGGGCGTTCCAATATAAAAGAATGCCGTTCGGGTTACAGAATGCGCCGGCCACATTCCAGCGGAAAATGGACCAGATGCTGAGGCCCCATCGGAAGTACCTGGATGACGTAATTGTCCATAGCACAGATTGGGCCTCACATCTGCCAAAAGTGCAAGCAGTCCTGGACTCTGTTCGGGAAGCAGGGTTTACGGCTAACCCCAAGAAGTGTACCATTGGGCAGGAGGAGGCCAAATATCTTGGGTACACCATTGGGAGGGGAGTAATAAAACCCCAACTCAACAAAGTCGAGGCCATCCAGAGTTGGCCACGTCCCAACAGCAAGAAGCAGGTACGAGCCTTTCTGGGAATCGCTGGGTATTATCGGCGATTCATTCCCCACTTTGCTTCTAAGGCTGTGCCCCTAACCAACCTGACGAAGGGGAAAGGGTCGGTCATGATTAAATGGACCCCCGAGGCTGAGGCAGCATTCCAATTCTTGAAACAAGCCTTATGTAGCCAGCCAGTGTTGTACTCACCCGACTTCTCTAAAGACTTTGTCGTACAAAGTGATGCGTCAGATGTGGGGTTAGGAGCAGTATTGTCCCAGGTCTGGAACGGGGAAGAGCACCCAGTCATTTACCTCAGCAGGAAGTTGAAGTCCCATGAGGTAAATTACGCCACCGTTGAAAAGGAGTGTTTAGCGGTGAAGTGGGCTCTAGATTCCCTTCGGTACTACCTGCTAGGTAGGCACTTTGACATGGTTACGGATCACGCTCCGTTAAAGTGGATGGCTCAAAACAAGGAAACAAATAGAAGAGTGAATAGGTGGTTCCTGGCCCTCCAGGAATTCAACTTCACAGTAAAGCATCGCCCTGGCGTTCAAATGGGGAATGTGGATGCTTTGTCTCGAGTACATGAATGCCTGATTGCTGGTGTTCCAACCCCGAGGTTAAAACAAGAGGGGGGGGTATGTGACAGCAGGAAGGTAAAGTCACCTGGTTGCATCCAGGGGGGTAGATATATTTCGCCCAGATTCAGGCTTTACGCCGATTTATACAGCTAGGTGGAGAGTTGTGTAAGCCCAGCTGAGACTAATGGGCTCATTGATGACTCATACCTCTAGGGAGAGGGCTGGGCGTCGTGCAGGCAGGGAGTTGATGAGGCCAGCTGAAGCCTGTCAGTTCGTTTAAGGCCTCTATAAAAACTCCCAGATTCATTAGATGTTAGCTCATGCCTGGAAGCAGACCTGTGTGGACTGTCTAGGGAGAGTGAACCCCTGTGCGGTGAGAGAAAGCCTGTGTGGCTATATTTTGCTTGGACATTTAAAACCAGGGACTAGGACAGCACTAGGCTGATCCCAGTTGTTAGTTAGGAAACCTGTATGTTTAGTCAGAGGTCAAGTTGACCAGGATTTATTTTGTTTGTTTCTTTTGCTTTGCTGTGTTTTTGTCACTGTAAATAGAAAATAAACGGCACCTTTTTGATTTTGAACACCACAACCTCCGTCTGCTGGGCCTGTTTTTGTGTGGGGAGCCCATCCCGGGGGTCACACACACCCGCTGCCGAGCTAACCCCCTCACAATATATATATATATATACCCCCTCCCAGGGCTGTCTTTAACGGAGGGCATTAGATCGTATTAGATTGTATTAGATCCGCAGTCAGTTACAGTGACTGAAGCAGGCTAAATATAACTAAAATACATTGAGAAACTGGTTGCCATTATTTGTAATTTGGTTTTGAAAAAAATGGGCTGTTCAGCTTAGAATGCCCGGGCCTATTTTTTGTCCCAGTCTGGGCCTGGACAGGGGCATAAATCAGGAGTCCACCCCCCAAGCATTAGTGGTGCAGCTATTGCTGGCTGCTAAAGCTAACAACCACTGCAAACTGCAGACTCTACCCCTGCTGCCTGTCAGGTGTGACATAGAGTTGCTACTCCTATACCTTCTATACATGGGCAGCTGCAGTTCAGAGTGAGGGAAGACTTCCTTATCTTCTCCTCTGCTCCGGTCATGCTCTGGTTATATGAGACACAGATAAGGGGGGACTTTCCTCACTCGGAAGTGCCTGGTTTGACTGGTGAGTGTGTTTCATGAATGGGGAAGGTCTGTACTGAAGGAGGAGATATGTACTGGGGTGGAGCATACTAAGGGGGGGATCAATACTGGGGGAACTGTACGAGAGGGAGGAAGATCTTTACTGAGAGGGGGAGATCTGTACCGGAGAAAGAGACCTATACTGTTGGGGGGGGGGGGGAGGATGTAGAGATCTGTACTGGGAAGGAGCTATACTAAGAAGAAATGGAATTGTACTATGGGGGAAGGGGGAATCGGTGCTTTGGAAGCTGTACTAATAAGGAGGTGGGAGATCTGTACCGGGGGATTTGTACTTGGGGAGATCTGTAGTGGAGCAGGAGATCTGTACTGGAGGTAGATCTATATTGGCAGAAACTGTATTAAGAGAGGGATCTGTACTAGGGGGGAACTGAACTGGGGGGGGGGTGGAATCTCTACTAGTGGGGAGCTGTACTTGGGAGGAGGGATCCATACTTGGGGAAGATCCTGACACTAGAACCCTACATTCTGGACTCCTGACCCCTGCGCTCTGAGCATTGTGCAGTCCGGATCCATGCACTCTGTGCATTTTGTACTCCTGATCCCTGTTCTTTGTGCATTATAAAATATGAATACACATTTGCGCTACAAAACTATATATACATGAATAGACCCAGTTGCTGCCACAAAGTGCTGAAGCATTCTGAAGACTGAAATAGTAAAAACCCCAAAAGGAGGTGCAGCACTGTGTCACCAATAGGGATGAGCTTCGTGTTCGAGTCGAACATACGTTCGACTCGAACATCGGCTGTTCGATCGTTCGACGAAGATCGAACGATTTGGGCCGTTCGCGCCAAATTCGAGTGACGCGAACGGCCCACAATGCACTACGCCATCGCAGTGTCATCCAGGCGCTGTGATTGGCCAAGCATGCACTGTGACCCCGCATGCTTGGCCAATCACAGCGCCGGCAGCGAGGAGAGCAATGATTGGCCACAGGCAGGATGCCTGTGGCCAATTATTGCTGATGGGGTTTAGTACACGCCCCACACTATAAAAGGCCGCCAGCGCGGCGGCCTTGTGTAGTGTGTTTCCGGAGCAGGGAAAGAGAAGCATAGGCAGGGACAGTGTCATTTTTTTTCCTTTACTAATCCTGGATTCCTTGTGTTTAGGGACAAATAAGGATAGGTAGGGAGAGTGTCAGTGACAGTGTGCTATTCTGTGCTAATCCTTGTTTGTAGGGACAGAGAGGTACAGTGAGGGAAACTGACAGTGTGCTATTCTGTTCTAAAACTATTTTGCTGAACCATATTTTCAATCCTTGAGTTGAGGGACAGAGAGCTACAGTGAGGGAAAGTGTCAGTGTGCTATTGTGTTCTAAAACTATTTTGCTGAACCATATTTTCAATCCTTGAGTTGAGGGACAGAGAGCTACAGTGAGTGAAACTGACAGTGTGCTATTCTGTTCTAAATCAATTTTGCTGTTCCATATTTTCAATCCTTGAGTTGAGGGACAGAGAGCTACAGTGAGGGAAAGTGTCAGTGTGCTATTCTGTTCTAAAACTATTTTGCTGAACCATATTTTCAATCCTTGAGTTGAGGGACAGAGAGGTACAGTGAGTGAAACTGACAGTGTGCTATTCTGTTCTAAATCAATTTTGCGTTCCATATTTTCAATCCTTGAGTTGAGGGACAGAGAGGTACAGTGAGGGAAACTGACAGTGTGCTATTCTGTTCTAAAACTATTTTGCTGAACCATATTTTCAATCCTTGAGTTGAGGGACAGAGAGCTACAGTGAGGGAAAGTGTCAGTGTGCTATTGTGTTCTAAAACTATTTTGCTGAACCATATTTTCAATCCTTGAGTTGAGGGACAGAGAGCTACAGTGAGTGAAACTGACAGTGTGCTATTCTGTTCTAAATCAATTTTGCTGTTCCATATTTTCAATCCTTGAGTTGAGGGACAGAGAGCTACAGTGAGGGAAAGTGTCAGTGTGCTATTGTGTTCTAAAACTATTTTGCTGAACCATATTTTCAATCCTTGAGTTGAGGGACAGAGAGGTACAGTGAGTGAAACTGACAGTGTGCTATTCTGTTCTAAATCAATTTTGCTGTTCCATATTTTCAATCCTTGAGTTGAGGGACAGAGAGGTACAGTGAGGGAAACTGACAGTGTGCTATTCTGTTCTAAAACTATTTTGCTGAACCATATTTTCAATCCTTGAGTTGAGGGACAGAGAGCTACAGTGAGGGAAAGTGTCAGTGTGCTATTGTGTTCTAAAACTATTTTGCTGAACCATATTTTCAATCCTTGAGTTGAGGGACAGAGAGCTACAGTGAGGGAAAGTGTCAGTGTGCTATTGTGTTCTAAAACTATTTTGCTGAACCATATTTTCAATCCTTGAGTTGAGGGACAGAGAGCTACAGTGAGGGAAAGTGTCAGTGTGCTATTGTGTTCTAAAACTATTTTGCTGAACCATATTTTCAATCCTTGAGTTGAGGGACAGAGAGCTACAGTGAGTGAAACTGACAGTGTGCTATTCTGTTCTAAATCAATTTTGCTGTTCCATATTTTCAATCCTTGAGTTGAGGGACAGAGAGCTACAGTGAGGGAAAGTGTCAGTGTGCTATTGTGTTCTAAAACTATTTTGCTGAACCATATTTTCAATCCTTGAGTTGAGGGACAGAGAGGTACAGTGAGTGAAACTGACAGTGTGCTATTCTGTTCTAAATCAATTTTGCTGTTCCATATTTTCAATCCTTGAGTTGAGGGACAGAGAGGTACAGTGAGGGAAACTGACAGTGTGCTATTCTGTTCTAAAACTATTTTGCTGAACCATATTTTCAATCCTTGAGTTGAGGGACAGAGAGCTACAGTGAGGGAAAGTGTCAGTGTGCTATTGTGTTCTAAAACTATTTTGCTGAACCATATTTTCAATCCTTGAGTTGAGGGACAGAGAGCTACAGTGAGGGAAAGTGTCAGTGTGCTATTGTGTTCTAAAACTATTTTGCTGAACCATATTTTCAATCCTTAAGTTGAGGGACAGAGAGCTACAGTGAGTGAAACTGACAGTGTGCTATTCTGTTCTAAATCAATTTTGCTGTTCCATATTTTCAATCCTTGAGTTGAGGGACAGAGAGCTACAGTGAGGGAAAGTGTCAGTGTGCTATTGTGTTCTAAAACTATTTTGCTGAACCATATTTTCAATCCTTGAGTTGAGGGACAGAGAGCTACAGTGAGTGAAACTGACAGTGTGCTATTCTGTTCTAAATCAATTTTGCTGTTCCATATTTTCATTCCTTGAGTTGAGGGACAGAGAGCTACAGTGAGGGAAAGTGTCAGTGTGCTATTGTGTTCTAAAACTATTTTGCTGAACCATATTTTCAATCCTTGAGTTGAGCGACAGAGAGGTACAGTGAGTGAAACTGACAGTGTGCTATTCTGTTCTAAATCAATTTTGCTGTTCCATATTTTCAATCCTTGAGTTGAGGGACAGAGAGGTACAGTGAGGGAAACTGACAGTGTGCTATTCTGTTCTAAAACTATTTTGCTGAACCATATTTTCAATCCTTGAGTTGAGGGACAGAGAGCTACAGTGAGGGAAAGTGTCAGTGTGCTATTGTGTTCTAAAACTATTTTGCTGAACCATATTTTCAATCCTTGAGTTGAGGGACAGAGAGCTACAGTGAGTGAAACTGACAGTGTGCTATTCTGTTCTAAATCAATTTTGCTGTTCCATATTTTCAATCCTTGAGTTGAGGGACAGAGAGGTACAGTGAGGGAAACTGACAGTGTGCTATTCTGTTCTAAAACTATTTTGCTGTTCCATATTTTCAATCCCTGAGTTGAGGGACAGAGAAGGACACTCATAGAAATTATCAGTGTGCTATTCTGTGCTAAATCTTGTTTGTAGGGAGGGACAGAGTAGGACAGTGAGGGAAAGTGTCAGTGTGCTATTCTGTTCTAAAACTTTTTTGCTGAACCATATTTTCAATCCTTGTGTTTAGGGACAGAGAAGGATAGGCAGGGGACAGTGTCAGTGTCATTGTTGCTAAGCCTCCTGCACAATATACACCTGAAGGTAGCCCTTATTGCTGTTTTTCCCATCTCCCTGCAGGCCATCCATTAAAATGTCTGGAAGGCAACCAAGGAGAGGCAGACAGTCAGGAGGCAAAAAAAGAGGGCAAGCAGGCTCTGTGTCTGGGGGCAACAGTGCTGGTCGTGTACGCGGTGCATTGTCATCAGCACATGGCCATGGGACACGCTTGTCCTTGTTTTCGGCAGCTGGACATGTTGAGCCACATCATGCCGAAGACTTGGTAGAGTGGATGACCAAGCCCACCTCATCCTCCTCATCCTCTCTCACCCAGGCTCAGGGTAGTGGCAAAGCAGCTGCCAAAGCGTCCTCTTCTCTGGTATCATTATCTTCATTAGTCAATCCTTCCCTAGACCCACCATGCCCTCCTCCTGAGGAGTCCCCCGAACTGTTTGAGCACAGTGTTGGGTACATGCTCCAGGAGGATGCCCAGCGTTTGGAAGGATCTGATGATGATACCCAGCTAGAGGAAGGCAGCAGCGTGAGAGCAGAGAGAGGGGATGCTCAAGAAGGACACCAATCTGGCAGTCATGTTCCAGCAGCTGCAGCATACTGCCAGATTGGCTCCAGTGATGAGGAGGGAGGGGATGATGAGGTCACTGACTCCACGTGGGTGCCTAATAGGAGAGAGGAGGAGGAGGAGGATGAGGAGGAGGCACATCTCCAACGAGGCAGGATGCCCTTGAGTGGCCAGCGTATGGGCAGCACACCGACGGAATCACACAGCAGAGCTCCGCCTGTGCAGGGCGCTGCCTCTGCCCGTCATTCAAAAAGTTCTTTGGTGTGGGCCTTTTTTGAGGTGAGTGCATCAGATCGCACAGCTGCTGTTTGCAACATATGTCTCAAGCGTATATCGCGTGGCCAAAACATCAGCCGCTTGGGCACCACATGCTTGATCAGACATATGTTGACCTGCCATGCAGCTCGTTGGCAAGCCTACCTTAAAGACCCACACCAAAGAACAAAGCTGACCTCTTCTTGCACCGCATCAGCTGGGATCTCCAACCCCACTATACCTTCACTCCTCTCTGAAACCTGCTCTGAGAGGAATGAAGGTGTAGAATTAGGTGTGTCACAGGCAAGTACTTGCGGGCACTCTGCTAGCAGTACACCAACGTCCGATTCTAGCAGGCAAATTTCCCTGCCCCAGCTGCTGGACCGTCGAAAGAAGTTCACTCCCAGCCATCCACATGCCCAGCGGTTGAATGCTAGCTTGGCTAAATTGCTAGCGCTTCAACTGCTGCCTTTTCAGTTGGTAGACTCGGCCCCCTTCCGTGAGTTTGTGCAATGTGCGGTTCCTCAGTGGCAGGTTCCCAAACGACACTTTTTCGCACGGAAGGCTATTCCGGCTCTCTACAGGCATGTGGAAGGCAATGTCTTGGCCTCGCTGGACAGGGCGGTCAGCGGTAAGGTGCATATTACCGCTGACTCATGGTCCAGCAGGCATGGACAGGGACATTACCTTTCTTTCACGGCCCATTGGGTCACTCTTTTGGCAGCTGGGAAGGATGCAGGACAAGGTGCAGTAGTGTTGGAGGTTGTTCCACCCCCACGCCTCCAAAATGCTACTACTGGTTGTGACACACCTCTCTCCTCCACCCCCTCCTCTTCTTCTTCCTCCATGGCCTCTTCCTGTGGTTTGTCCTCGGAACCAGCGGTGCTCCGTAGGCGTTCAAGGGGCTACGCAAGTACGCAGGCAAAAAGATGCCATGCCGTGCTTGCGCTGGTGTGTTTGGGGGACAGGAGCCACACTGGGGCAGAGGTCCTGTCTGCTCTGCAGGGGCAGGCCGAGAGGTGGTTGACGCCACGCCAGCTTAAGCCAGGAATGGTGGTTTGCGACAATGGCACCAACCTCCTCTCCGCCCTCCGACAGGGACAACTGACCCATGTGCCCTGTATGGCTCACGTCCTTAACCTGGTGGTGCAGCGGTTCTTGGGCAGGTACCCGGGCTTACAGGATGTCCTGAGGCAGGCCAGGAAAGTCTGTGTGCATTTCCGCAGATCTTATAATGCCAGTGCTTGCCTGGCTGAGCTTCAAAAGGAGTTGAACCTGCCCAAGAACCGCCTTATATGTGACATGCCCACCAGGTGGAACTCAACGTTGGCCATGCTGCAGCGGCTGCACACGCAGCAGAGGGCCATCAATGAGTACCTGTGCGACTACGGCACCAGGACAGGGTCAGGGGAGCTCGGGTTTTTTTCACCACGCCAGTGGGGCATGATCAGGGATGCATGCACTGTCCTGGCACCATTTGAGGAGGCCACGAGGATGGTGAGCAGTGACAGTGCATGCATCAGTGACACTGTACCTCTTGTCCACCTGTTGGAGCACACGCTGCGTGGAATAATGGACAGGGCACTTGAGGCAGAACAGAGGCAGGAAGAGGAGGACTTCCTTGCCTCTCAAGGCCCCCTTTTACCCAGACAGTGTTCCTTCTGTCCCACCCATCGCACAGGAAGAGGAGGAGGAGGAGGAGGAGGAGGAGGAGGATTGTGTCAGCATGGAGGTGGAGGCTGGCACTCAGCATCATCAGCAGCAGTCTTTTAGGGATGATTTACAGTCCCAAGAAACCAGTGGACTTGTACGTGGCTGGGAGGAGGTGGCTGCGGATCATGTCGTCCTTAGTGACCCAGAGGACTCCGGACTGAATGCCTCAGCTAACCTACGCTGCATGGCCTCCCTGATCCTGCAAAGTCTGCGGAAGGATCCTCGTATTCTTCGGATCAAGGAGAGGGACCATTACTGGCTGGCCACTCTCCTTGATCCACGGTACAAGGGTAAGGTTGCGGACCTTATCGTACCGTCGCAGAGGGAGCAGAGGATGAGACAACTCCGGGAGGCCTTGCAGAAAGGTCTGTGCAACGCGTTCCCAGAGACTGGGAGGTTACAAACTCCTGGTCCTGGACAACGAGTTGCTGAGGCTTCGGGCAGTCAAAGAAGGAGCGGTGGGGAAGGTGGCCGTCTGACCGATGCGTTCAGACAATTCTTTAGTCCGCAGCCCCAAAGTATGATCGGTTCCAGCAACCATCGCCAGCGTCTGATATACATGGTGCAGGAATACCTAGGGGCAAGGTCAGACTTGGACACCTTCCCCACCGAAAATCCTCTGGCTTACTGGGTCTTGAGGATGGATCACTGGCCAGAGCTTGCACAGTATGCAATTGAGCTACTGGCCTGTCCTGCATCCAGCGTTCTTTCAGAACGCACATTCAGTGCTGCTGGAGGATTTGTCACGGATCACAGGGTGCGCCTGTCCACCGACTCGGTTGATCGACTGACTTTCATCAAGATGAACCAGTCTTGGATCACCACCAGCTACCACACACCAGATGCTGATATAACAGACTAATTGATTTTAAAATGTCACATCCCTTCAAGACTGATGCTGATGCTGAGTGCCTGTGCTGTTATGTTGTCTGGCTATCCTCCTCCTCCTCCTCAATGATACGATTAACGATGATAGCTTGGAAGATCATTTTGGTTTATGGGTGACGCCACCAGTGGCTAAGGCCCAATTTTTCAGCCCCTGTTTAACAGGGGCGTGTAATTAAAATTTTTGATGCAATACTTTGCAACAGGCCTCATTGCTGTGCTCCAAGTACAGTATCTGTGAGGGGTTGCAGTGTTGTGCCACCAGTGCCTAAGGCCCAATTTTTCAGCCCCTGTTCAACAGGGGCATGCAATTATAATTATTGATCTAATAATTCACAGCAGGGCCCATTGCTACGCCCACCAAGAGTAACTGTCAGGCCTTACAGTGTTGTGCCACCAGCAACACCATCACCACCACCACCACCACCAAAGGCCCAGTTTTTCAGCCCCTGTTCAACAGGGGCATGCAATTATAATTATTGATCTAATAATTCACAGCAGGGACCATTGCTGCGCCCACCAAGAGTAACTGTCAGGCCTTACAGTGTTGTGGCACCAGCACCACCATCAAAGGCCCAATTTTTACTACCACTGATCAACAATTATATGTTATTACAATTCCTGATATTATACTTGACAGCAGGGCGTTCCAGCACCCACCAAGAATAACTGTGAGTGCTTTCAGTGTTGTGCCAACACCAACACCTAAGGGGCCAATTTCTGCAGAGTATATACAGAAGGTCCCTACTTTCAAACATCCAACTTACAAACTACTACTACTTGCAAACGGAAGAAGACAACAGGAAGTGAGAGGAAATCTACCCCTTGGAAGGAAAATTCTCTCCTGTAAGAATTAATATGGGAGAAAGGTGTCTCCTCTCTACTGATGCTTTATCACCAATCCTTGTTTCAATACAAACACCACATTTCAAAAACAGTTGTCATTGGGACGCAAAGTGAGGTGAAATGTTCTGAACAGGGGCACAGACAGCAAAAAAAATGTGACAGGGGTGATAACCGTTCCCTATGTTTTCCAAAAAGCTAAAAAAAAGGAATTTGGCATGGAGCTACACTTAAACAATGCAGCTGTTCAAAATTACAAACAGATTCTACATAAGAACAAACCTACAGTCCCTGTCTTGTATGCACCGCCTGTATACGGCTGTTCAGAGTATATAGGGGCTTTTTTATTTTGTGTGCGGGGTTCCCCTTAATATCCATACAAGACCCAAAGGGGCTGGTAATGGGCTGGGGTAGGGGGGGGGGGGGTTGATGGGGTAGCTATGCCATTTTTCCTAAAGATTTTCATCCATATTACCGGGACCAGACATTGCATTAAAGCCGCAAGCAGTTTTAAATGGCTTTTTTTCCTTTAGAAATGTTATTTTGTGCAGGGACAGTTCTAAACACGGGAAACACGTGGCACTTCACAGGCATACTTTAGACACCCCCCAGGTACGATATTTAAAGGAATATTTGACTTTTTTTTTTTCACTTTATGCATCATTAAAATGACTGCTCCCGGAAAACGTCCGTTTTTAAAACTTCTTTTTGCATTGATACATGTCCCCTGGTGCAGAACCCGGGTTCCCAAACTCTGTTTCGGACAATAACATGGATAATAGTCGTTATAATTAGCACTTTAGAATCCGAACGTTCGCATCCATTGTATTTAATAGGGTTCTAATGTTCGCTGCGAACTATCGGTCCGTTCGCGGGTTCTGGTGCGAACCGAACCCGGGGGTGTTCGGCTCATCACTAGTCACCAACAGTTAGACAGTTAAATGTGCAAACCAAACAATATATAAAAAACAGTCTAACATTATTATTAGTACATAAAAGTCCAGTACAGTAAAGTTCTTAGTGGAGAGGAGAAAGCAGAGCGGGGCCAATCTGAGTTCAGCATAGATTGGTAAAAATCAGGTTTATTCGTAATAAACTCACATGTTAGTAGAGATAAACAGGCATGTAGTACAATTAGAGGGGTTAGCCAGGCAAGCTGTCAGCTGTCTTCTGGACTGGAGCCTCGGACACCACGAGAGCAGCCGGACCACAAGAGATTCATACCCAGCAAGATGAAAAGGGACACCTGTGCCTACTAATTGTACTACATGCCTGTTTATCTCCACTAACATGTGAGTTTATTACGAATAAACCTGATTTTTACTTATCTATGTTGCACTCAGATTGGCGCCGCTCTGCTTTCTCCTCTCTTCCATTACAGAGTCTGCTTCTGCTGTGACAGCTGATCGCCTATATCCCTAACCAAAGCCGTTTAGTCTGATTCAGGCAGCTTTGTGGGCATTTCCCTACTGGACTTTTAGGTTGCCCTTTTCCCTGTGCTACCCCCCCTCCCCCACCCCCCTGGCTGTATACCAGCGCTCCAGTTATGGTCCTTATAGTAAAGTTCTTAGTGCTTGTATCTCCTTTAAGGGGGTTGGGTGGTTACAGGTGGTGTGTCCTATGCCTACATACTTTTACTAATAGGTGTCCCTCGTTCCTATTTTAGGAAATTGGGTGGTATGCTAAAACACTGCTATAAAAATCTGCGGGACGGCAGAAAAAATATTCCCGACACCAATGTTGTTGAGGGGGGGGGGGGTTCTGCCATTGCTGTTATAAGAGGCTAAGCTCCTCCTTCCGTGCTGCCTCCACTGGCTCCTCTTCTGTGCGGGGATACTGCCTCTATTGCGGGACTGCAGGAAGTAAGTGGCTATGCGGGAAACTGCGGGTTGGGAGGTATGCATTCATGATCAATAGAGAAGCAGTCATGCGTTTGCACTTTGCAGAACATTTCTATGTACTGTATTTTCATGTACAAATAAATACAGATTGTCCACATTTTGAGCAAGGTTTGTGTTCTGTAACCCTTTATAAGCCAGTACTTGCAGAAATCCGATTCAGCTGAATTTTGCATGCTCTGCCAGCTAGTTTGAGAATTTGAAGCACGGATTGGTTGTTCTTGTCTACTTACTGAAAATAGTGATCCATCACTGTGAATGAATGGGTAATAGTAACTATTATATTGAATCAAATATTGCATTATGTGTAATGTACAGAGAAGCATTGAAATGTGTACATACATTGTAAAACACAAAAATACCTTTATCAGGCAAGTTCCTGGTTATAAGGAGGCTAAAGAATACCCGTCATCTACACACAGCATCACATCACACCTACCGTATATCTGTAAAGTGTATAAGGAGTCCCACTAGCAGGGCTTTATTTTTTCTGAAACTCTAACGCACTGGAACTGCAAGCACTGGTGTGAACTATGCCATTGAAAACTGTAACCCCATTTTTTTATGCATTTTGGATGATGAAAAAAAAAAAGCACTGAAACGCATGTGATGTGAACTAGCCTAGTCTCTTTTTCCCTTTATTTCACCTGGTGATCCATCAAGTAGCACACTCCTTGTCTTGGGGTGTCTGCATTCTAGATGAAGTGGTAAAGCAGACACCTTTGGACAGCAGCATTGTCTTGCTCTTACGATTTTTTTCGGATGAAGACTGTACTAATTAAACGAAAATCGGACATTGAGTACAACAAAATTTTTATTGTCTGCACATCCAGCTTTTGTCGGACGAAAAAACAGAATCGGCTGTCGAAAGCACCGTACTAACAATCCAAAAATCGGCAGATCGTTCGTCGGACGAAATTTTACTTCCAATTTTCATATCGTGCGTACGGGCATTTAGGCAGCCCATAAACAAGTCTTTTTTTTTTCAGCGGGTTGAACAAAAAAAATTACAAATTACTAGATTTCCCCATCCCCACAGGATGGTGGTGGATAGGGAAGACCTCCCCTCTGAGCTATTCTGACTGCAGGGAGACTTCTCCGCCGTCAGATCACATTGATCAACGCTGCCAGCTATAGCCAGCAGCGCTGATCAAACAAGGACAGGGCGGTTGTACAGAAGTTGAATGTTAAATCGACTTTTGTACAACCTCCCTGCCCATACATAGGTCAAAATCTTGCCAGTCCCTGCTAAAGTGACCAAATTTGTGACGGCTTCTGTTGAAGGCTCATGACCGTAAAAGGTCTGCCGAGCAGAGTGTTCTGGTGGGGGGAGGGGCTGTCCCCCTGTCAGAACACAATAGCACAGCAGGGGAGATCACTGTACTAACATCTGAGTGGTGTGTACTGGGCTTTAAACTTGCAAGTTTAGATAGACTTGTCTAATAAATGAACCTAATTAAGTCTGGTACACATGGTACGTTTTTTATTTGTTCAGCCCAGTGGGAGTAGCTCACAAGGAGGTCTCTTTACTAACTACTCGGAGTTGGTACATCGATTTACCCGCTGTGCTATTGTGTTCTGACAGGGGGGCTACTACTGTACCTGCTGATTTTGGCCGTGTGTACAGGGCTGGTCATAAATGGGTAGAATTATGACAAAAAATTCTTGGGAAAAGAAGGTTCTAAGAAAGTTCATTCATTTTTCTAATCATTAGTGGGTCAAATTGACGTTTGTTTTCTTGAACGAACAAATCTTTAACAGTGTATGTGGTTTTCGTTCGGTAAAGTACATTCATTCCAAAATCCAATGTTAAAAGCAAACAAAAGCTTTAGAATGAGAATTTGCATAAGAATTTTCCTAAGACTTTTCCCAAGAATTCTCATTTGAAATTTTATCTATGGCCAACTTAACAATTGTAACCTAAGTGAATTATCCTGTTTTAAAAATATAGATAAAAGTGCTGATAAATTCTCTTTGTTCTAGGAACTTATGATCGTTTTCCAGCTTCTGCACTGGAACGGAAGTCTTAAAGCACTCAGAGACACAAAGTGCTCCCGTCAGGTAAGAGTATATCACACAACGCATACATTTCATTTGCAGACTTTTACCCAGAATGCATCTGTTCATTGATTGGAATCCAAGGGCTTTACTGAGAAGCATCTGTAACTTGTACAGTTCTATCAGAACTATTTTAGATGACATTTTTTTCTCTTTTGCTGTGTTTTGTTATATCTTCTCATATATATTTTTGTGACACTTACAAATTATGTAGTTGAATAACCACACCCAGGCTACTCCTCTGTGAAGTGTCCAATGGCACTGCTATAGTTTAGGAGAACACCTAAAGCTGAACCTTAATTTTAACCACTTGCCGACCGCCGCACACACATATACATCGGCAGAATGGCACAGGCAGGCAAATGGGCGTACCTGTACGTCCCTTTTAATTTGTTGCCTATCGCGCACCCGCCCGCAAGTCCCGCAAACTCGATAATTGCCGACGGCCCACGATTGCGGCTGGGAGAGGCAGAACGGGGAGATGCCTATGTAAACAAGGCATTTCCCTGTTCTGCCTAGCAACATGACAGGGATCTACTGCTTCCTGTCATCTGGAGCAGTGATCTCTGTCATGTTGTAGTGAGCCCATCCCACCCACAGTTATAATCACTCCCTGTTCAGGGAGCTCTGAGAACTGAGCGATCAGCTGTGTTAGATCGCTCGATTCTCAGTCTTAGAGGCATTGGGGGACAGATGCAGCATCGGTCCAATGCTGCATCCACCTAGGTAAGTATGATTCTTTAATAAAAAGAAATCTCATATTTCTCTTTTAAATTTACAGTACTAGTGAAAGCATTTTGTTATACTGTATCTATTGAATAAGTTCACATGTTTTATTGACCACTCCTCCTGAAACTCTTAGTTAGTACTTAGTGCCTGGCTGTCATGCTAGTCCAGTGGTTTCAATATTTTATAGGTACTCAGCTGGAACAAGTATGCAGATCAGTAATTTTGAGACTGTTTGTTCCAAGTCAGTGACTCAAAGTATCAAAGTATCAAAGCCTAGGACAGCCAGGTGACTATGTCACATAATACATTGCAAGTATTTCTCTCAGTACAAGTTTCTTTAGTCAATGGTCTTTTACTAAGCAAGGCATAATTACTGATTTTTTGAGCAGTAAATTCTAGGATTTTTTTTAAACAAACACAGGACAATATTATAAAGCGCAGCTAAACCTTTAGGGTCCCCAAAAGCTCCTACGATAATGTGCACATTATGACACACTTACCCTGCAAAGTGCCACCCTTCAGTTCAGTCTTTAACATTTCGTACTGGCTGATTTGGGATGCTGGAAATTACACATATGTGCATGGAAGTTACATCATCACGGCACGTACGCTGTACGCTGTCAGTGTACAGATTGTATAAAATTGGTGGCAGTGGAATAGTTTTAATGAAAGACGTGAAATACAGAGTCTCTTCTATGATTAATACCTACCAAAAAAGGTTAGTTCCCCTTTAGGTACATTATTGCAAAGCAATACTTGATACATTTAATCCCATTCATCAGAATTGAATGACAGCTGCTGTACCTGGTATAAGGCCCCTTTGACGCAAGAGTTCTAATTGGGTTGGCTTGTCTGTGTCTCCATTTTCCTCTAAGGAGTGCCTTATGTAAACTGATTTGTGTCCTTTTACACCCAGCTATCTACAGGTCAGATCTGGCAAAAAAAATGCGGAAGGGGATCTCTCCTCTCTGGCTGGCTGGATCGGATCAGAGGGCAGTTGGGTGGAAACGGACAGCCGGTCCGTTTACATCCATGTATTCATAGAGCAGAGCGGACTCAGACTTGTCATCTGGCCACTCCGCTCAGCTCAGCAGGGGATTAGCACCGTACTTAGCAAAATCGAATCTGGCCTGTGTGAAAGTGGTCTATGAGGTTTTTTTTTATAATATGTGTAAAATTATCTAAAAATTTTTGGAGTGTATCTAAATTGTATTTTAAGCCAAAGCTTTTTTTTTTGCTTTTGATTCTATTGCTATGTATAGGAAACGAGGGACCACTAGGGAGATTCACCCTCTTTATTTATCGTGGTGATAGCTTCCAACAGGAGGTTGCAGTGGGAATACCTCCACTATTGACAAATTTTGACAGAGGATTTCTCCTCACTTCATTTTGAGTCTCCAAAACCAAAAAACTGGCAGAATGTTTAACCATTACTAACGCATATCTAAAACTAAACTGATATATGACCACCCAATAGAGTAACTGTACCACATCCCTTGATGTGCATGTTGTATGTTTACCTGTAGCACCTGAAAAGTCAAGCTTATCTAAATCTAAAAAGTATGGTTACAAATACTTTAACCAGCTGCAGCATGTTTATAAAATCACTAATTCAGTCCACATCAGTTATTATTATTTTTTTTTCTCCTTTTCCCAAGGATTTGGCATTTGTTCACGAATTTCCACTTAGCAAATATTATGTACATGCACCAAATGAATATGCTGGCTCACAAATAGCTAGTTTGTAATTCAGTATAAATAAAGTAAATGAACCTGTAGAATGGCACATAGAGCGTACTGCAAGCATTACTTATTGGAAGTCGTTGCCTTTCATGGTATGGCATAATTCCATTGCATCCTGTCCCTGCTGATACTGTCTACAAAGCTGTAATTAGGAATACTCTTAAGGGAAAAGTATAATGAACATGTTCCTAAAACAGATGCTACATCTAAGAACACAAATCATGAAAAAATATAGTTACTGGCAATGGTGGTAAAAATCCCCAATGTTTGGCCCAGATCTTACTAAAGGAGATAATGGAAAAAGCCATCATTTATTAAAACTGCAGAACACTTAGGTATAAACAAATCAAATCCTTGTGAAGATATTAAAATATACAATATGTGTTTGAGACTTTTTTTTACAAAAAACGTTTACACAGTTTCTTATTTTTAAGCTTTTATTTTTTTATTTCATTCTCAGCAAGAACCAAAGAATAAGTCTATAGCTTATGCAAAGTCCTAGACATATATAGGACTTTGCATATATTCAAGAGGAATGACATTTCCAGCTTTATTCAAATCTGTGTGTTAAATAGACTGTACCATGAAGAATACAAAGCTAACTAAGTTAGGGTACATCTGAGACCAAAACTATTTTCTTTAGTTTTGTATAGAATGGGTAAAGGCGTTCCACTGGGGAAATTCACCCTTTTTTATCTGACTTGGTAACCACTGTCAGTGGAACAGAAAGTGCTGAGAAACCCACATTTTTGGGGCGCTTTCACAGGCCCAGGTATAGAGGGGAAACCTTCCCCAATTGTGACATCTGTTTCAGGGTTTCCTTTTCATTTTGGAGATATCTCCTCTTGCTTCATGTTGTGTCTTTGGGACAGGGTAATTGAAGGGAAAGAAAAAGGAAGGGAAAAAGCCCCACGGGCAAAAACACCGGACACGATTTTAACCTTTCCATGCTCTAAATAAATCTATATATAGTTGATAAGGTAAATAATATTCTGTGTTTCAAAAATTCTTAAAAAAATGCTGCAGATTACAGAACAGGAGTGGGGTGGGAGTTGGGGCGATATGTTTTTTATTCACATGGCCAGATTTCTGCTTTAAGGGCTAGAAACATGCCCTGCCCTACTTTTACAATGCTTGAAAACAAGTGACTTTTTACTATTACTATTGTAGCGGGGTGCTAAATTTAGGGGAAGTGTTTGGGTGGTAGTTATGCCCAAACACCCTAATTGATAGAGTTCTTGAAACCATTTTTGTCCACAGGTGGAGTATTGGTGTACAGTTCCCTGTGGTCTGCAGGTGGCGCTGCCATAGTAGGCCAGGGTTGAACCACTGATACAGTGCTGTGCCTTGTGTGTCTCCTCTCGGCAACCATACAGTGGGTGTGGTCTACCTGCTGGGCATGCTGGGAGAGGATATAAAAGGGGCAGACGCTGCCTGTTCGGGGTTCTCGTTCCTGTCCGCCCTGGGCACCTTTAGCCCAAGGGCGGGTCTGCGGTTTGTCGTCAAGGGTCCCAGGCACCTTCAGCCCTGGGACTGCAACAAAGGTCTAGGCCCAGCACCTTCGGCTGGAGCCTATCGGGGATTGAGGAATCTCAGGGTGCCGCCTTGCGAGGGGACCCGTATCCTAGATGAGGAGGCCGGGGGATAAACTGTTCCAAAGGACTGGTGCGGAAGTCACAGTGAAGGAAGGGTCCCGGTAACTCTCTGGAGGGATGAACTTATCCCTGAACAGAGACCAAGTTCACCAGGTCTGTGGCAGAGACCAAGGGTAAAAGTTTGAGCATCATTTCGGTTGCTAGTCCCAATCTAGGGAGACTATCCGAATGGGCTGAGTCTGCTTGAGAATCGGAGCAGTGAATTGTGTAACGTTTGTGCCTGGACCTCATCCACATCTTAAGCTGTCCTGTTCTCCCTCCAACCCTTTCTGTCAGAGACTGTGTTTTATAAGAAATAAATCTCTATGTTGGAGTGCAGCTGGTGTAGACATTCAAGTTACTGTGGGGATACTTGTCTTTATTGAAAATAGAGGTGAGAGACATTCTCTGGTTGTCTAACTGTGAAAGACCCATCAACAACACCGCTCAACCTCTTCACACAGGAGGGTACGGGCTTGTGGTGCCGTGTGCCTCTATCTTCCTGCGAGGAGCCAAAGTTAATGCAGGTAAAGAAAGGGGTCTGTGCGCTACACTATTTAGGGAACATCTCATAGACAATCAAACACTACTAAACACTACTTCTGAAGGGTATATTTGGTTGCGTTCTCTCCTGAAGGGTAGAATCCGCTAATCTGAACTTTGAACTTCCAATTTAGCATAAATCACATGAAATACCTAGTCTTTTGGTCACCAGCATTGGAGGAAGCCTGGAACAGCATTTACTTCTGGATAATTTTATATTTTAGTCATTGTATTACTCTTTGCTATCCATCCAAGCAAAGCTCTAAGTATGCGAGCATAGGTCTGCTTTAAACCTATGAATTGACGCTGGTTTTACGGCAACTGATGCCCTAAGCAAAGCCCAAAAATAATGCTTCCCTCAGCCACTCAATTGCTTAACTGAACTTAATCCCTGGAATTTGTGAAAAGTGATGTAGACACTCTTTAGAATTCCATTGCTTCTTCGCATTACAAATTTCAGTGAGGGAGATGGATTCATATGCCTGTCAGGAATAGGTACATGGATCTGTTGCATGGAGGGGACGGCACTGAAGCCAGATTGTCCATACCACAGACATTCCGGCCTCAGTGCACATTCAGCTCCTTGCTAACTAGCACACTGTCAACTGTTTAGCTAACTGCATCCAAGCAACCAATCATTCCTCTCCAGTCCCATTCAGGATTGTTCCATAAATGATGTCAGCCAGCATCCCTACTCCTATGTTATAATTTTACCTGTTGGCTGGGGAATCTCATAAGTAATTAAATGTTATTACACATTACCTTTCACTTTCATTCTGCAGTGCTGTCATTTTCTGTAAAATGCAATGCAATATGGCGACCTGTAGGTGTTCTGTACACCATTGGTGTACAGAACACCCAAAAGATTGCCATTTCCTGCATAGGTTGTAGGCATTCTCTGAAACAAGAATTTCAATTTTGGTGAGATACTCCCTAAGGGTTAGTCACTTCTAAAGGGATGCAGACACTGCAACTTTTCTCTTTAGAACATGGAATTTTCATTAGCTGATTAAATTTAATTAGTCGCTCCCATTCAGAGTTATTCCTTCAGAACAGAAACAGGTAGGAATCTGAAATCCTTATATATCGATACATAGATCATCTGACGAGGATTTATTTTTTCCCAATAAACCTGAAGTTGCTCTTTAAAGCCTATCTCTGGGGATGTACTGTATGATTTTCCCTATACTGCAGTGGTAACATGCTTGTTCAGGTCTAAGGGACGACAAAAAAAAAAAAAGTTTTACTCACCTGATTCCCTGCTCCCTGTGCAGTCGCAGATCTTGTGTACTTTCCTACACTCTGGGGGTGGACTGTTCCTCAGTGTGCTCACATCCAGTGCAAAGCTATAGGCTCTGCATTGTGCTTGAGGACTTCAGTGGACCTGCAGCTGCCAGAGTGTAGAGAAGAAGAGGCTGTGGGAACCAGTCTAGCCATGTGGAGAGAGCTTGCGGGAGTGGAGAATAATGTAAATAAAATTGCTTTTTTTAGTCCCCTAGACCTAAATGGACATTTAACCTTTGCAGTATGGAAGCAACCCCACTGCTAGAGAAAATTTTTACTTTTTTCATAAATCAGCTTAAATGGTTAATCCAGCCCTGCTTGGAATGCACATGGCTTGATAACATTTAAAAGGCTCATGCCCAATCAAACGGACTCTCCTACCTCCTCTTACCCTGAATAGTTGGCATCCCCTCCTCGCCATCATTGACATAAAAAAGGAACTCATCCTACAAAATGGGAAAGTCTATGAAGTTAATTTGTTTGCCGCAAAATTAGTTACTGCCTGAGAATGGGGTCATCCTCATCATCTGGAATCTGCTAATCAGAATAAACAAGTGGCTGCAGTATCTATGAAGTAGAACATCTGGGAACCTTATAATAATATTTTTCTTAGACACAATCATTTATAGTTACAACACTGATGAAAGTCGATGAACATGTGTCCATTAAAAACATAGAAAGTGATATCCCCAATCTCTGTGCTGACTCTTTATGTGGGTAAAGATACATATGAAACGTGTTAGAAAAAGATTATAGAAGGTTTAGTACTGTTCCTGAAGATGGGTTTGATGCATAAATAGAGTGAATAGATTATCAATTGAGGATTATGTTCATATTTAATTGGATTTATTTGGACCCAAGAAGAAAGCTAAGAAAAACTGGAAAGTGATTAAACAACATATGGCAATGATTATATTTGTTTAAGATCTGCTTTGTAGTTTAAATATGATACAGAACATGGGTTTGTATGTGTGAGTTATTGCTGAGATAGTCAAATAATAAAAATTGTAAAAGAAAAGTTTAAAATGAATTAATAATATCTATAAAAACAAAGCTGTAGCTTCCTGAAAAACCATGTGTGGATTTCAGTAGACTTCCTAAAGCTCTACAGCATTTATGGATTAAAATGCTATAATGTTATATTGTTACAGAAATAAATGGTATTTTTCATCTTAATTAGACTACAGTCAATGTAGATTGTCTGCATTCTTTGATCATTGGTGGAGTAAAAATCTAGTCCAAGCCATGTCCAGTACCTTTTGGCTAGAGTCTTGCTTTGGCTCCCCTAGTTTGGGTTCCATGAAAGGAGTGTGGGGCTATTTATTAGACCTGAGAAAGGCTGGAATGGGTATTCATTCTGTGTATCTCACACTAAGAAAAAATAATTCTTAATGACAAATTGAGGTATGCAAATGTGTGTTTATTTTAAAATATAATAAAAGATTATCACCATTACACCTTATTTTTGCATGAATATATAATTTATTATAAACGCATAGTCGTCACTGTGTATTCCGAATAGGTTTGATTGTTCTGTGACAAGTATGGGTTTCTAATAAATCCTGTATTGTGATGGTGTCACTGCAACACCAGTTATAATTGTCACTTGTCACTGCAACCCAGAATTGTAAAAACTATGCCTCGTATACACGATCGCGATTTCCAACACGAAAAACAAGTTTTTTTTCAGCAGGAAAACTGCTCAAAATTGTCTTGCATACACACGGTCACACAAATCTTGTCTGAAATTCTGACCGTCAAGAACGCGGTGACGTACAAGACGTACAACGAGCCGAGATCAATGAAGTTCAATAGGCAGTTCGGCTCTTCTGCTTGATTCTGAGCATGCGTGTTTTTTTTTGCGTCATAATTGCATACAGACGATCGTGATTCGCGATAGAATTTTTTCCTGTCACGAAAATAGAGAACCTGCTCTCAAAGCGATGGAGCATACACACGGTCAGAAATTGCGACAAAAAGCTCACATCGCACTTTTCTCTTCGGAAATCGCGATCGTGTGTACGAGGCATTAGTCTATGTTTTTTTTTTTTTTTTACATAAATAATAACACTGCCATGTCTTCCACTCATTAGCTCTTTTTATACATTGTTGACAAAGTCTTTCATTCAAAATCCAAAATGATCAAGATAGGAGATAGTAGGTGCAATTCCCCAAACTATAAAAAGGGTTATTTGTTATATTATCCTTTTTTTGACATTTACTACCAAGAAGAGCAGAAAATAATCATAATTTTAGAAAAAAAACAATCTTTTAGCTTTAGGAATTAAGCATAATGTGTTTTAAAAATATATTTAGAACAGTTTGGATCTTTGAATTAACTGGACTGTTGATGGCCTCAATAGAACCCATACTCAAATAATAACTTTGAGCTATTTAGTAAAGCAAATGATTGGCACAGTAGATTATTTGCATTACATCCCTTAATTTATTGTTTGTTAATAATAACAAAGAAACATGCACTATGGGACTTTTCCATGTACAACCTAATAATTTGTTAAAACATATTATTTTTTATTTAAAAATATTATGTATGAGTATTATATGAAGATGGTTGCTGGTGTATTTAACTTTATTTTCTTGTATTTTTGTAAACTGTAATGTTCTTCTTTGTTTGTGTTACAATAAAAACTTATTTGAGAAAATATATATATATATTATGTAAAAAACATAAAAAATATATTTTTAAACCCCAAAATTGGTTTGTAAACTTGGTCATATAAGGGACTCTAATTAAATAGATACAATTTTTTACAGTTAATACCCTTCAGTGCCCCAACATTCAGCATAGATCTGGTCAACTCTGAAGTGAACAATTATTCCTGTTGAGATACTTGCTAATCCAATCAGTGGGGTGGGAAACTGGCTATCCAGCTCACTTCATCAGGAAGTTGTGGAAAGAATTTATGACTTTTGGTTGCATATGTGTCTCCCAGAAAGGAGTGTCCAAATCCCAACTTCCACTGGGGGAGGGGGGGGGTAAAAAAGTAGGGTTTATATACCTTCCTAGTCACTGTATATAGCAGGGGGATTGGGAGAACCTGAGAAGAGAGGACTCTGTAGATCATTACTTTGGATTGGAAAACTGTTATGCATAATCACGCCCTATCATGTGACCAAATGCTTAGGTAATTGGTCAAGCAACCAGCATGTGAAGTGGAATAGTATTTACACCAGAAAAAGTAAGCATTTTAGCCCTTCCAAATCTTTTTGTGAATCCACCCAACCCAGATTGTTAAAACAGTTGTGGTCACTATTTTCTCTACAGTCTCTGGACCATATTAGAAGGTAAGGTGAGCCCACTATATTTTTTTGTAAATTCTTTAATTATAAAGACTAAGGGCAGTGTACTGGCAACCATAAAGTACAGGTATCAGCAGAGGCATAACTACAGGGGCCGCATAGGTCGCAATTGCAACACAGCCTCATGCTGTAGGGGGCCCATGCGGCCCCCTGTATGCTGTATGCCTGGATAGGAGGAGTGGTGGGGGGTGGCTGCATATAGAGTTACCTAACTTTTACAGGAAATGTCAGGATTAATATATTTGAGCTATCTGTACTCTTTACTAAAGGAACATTTTTGGATAGAGTGGGGAAGAGTAAAAATGTATGTCAGCTTTCTATCTCTTCTTCGGTCTTTCTATTTCTGTTTGTGATCTTCATTGTTGTGGATATTTTCCATATTACCATTTCCGGTGAGGTTGTACAAGAAATCGATAAATAAATAAGTAATACTGCGCCTATCAACAAGTGCAAAAATGATATAGATATCAAAATTATTAATAAATGTTAATATTCTAATAAGCTGCTAACATAACAATTGACTAATTGTGAAAAGGATATGTGTAAAATATGTGAGCGCTAAATACAATCCTAATTCCTAGGAAAAGTGCCTATATAGACATATCACAACAAATGTATCCACAGTGTTGTTATGTCTGTGAAAATCACAAAAAATCACAAAAAAATGTATGTATCAATGATACATGATCAATGATAACAACTAATAAATGTGTGTGCACAAATTCTATACAAATAATGCAATCTTATACTTAATCCGTATCAAGGTGACCAAAAACAGAAAACAAAAATTAAGATCAAGATCGCACTCTCAGAAAATACAGGGTATGTGAACCCCTATATAAGTGAGAAAAAAAGCTGTGAGCAATATAAATGGCAACGTTGCTTATCATAAGATGTAAATAGAGGGACAGTCTATAAAGTGCATATCTGACATGAAAACAACAAAAATAAAGTCTATAACTTGTATCCACACCATCAGGTATGTATCCAGTGTTCCCCAAATAAATGTCAATCACATGGGGGTACTAGGAAACCCTAGATGTGGGTATAATGTCCACTTGGAACTTCCTGTAATTTGTTGTGGATTAATCCTATTCCTGCAGGTGTAGAAACACCAGTAGTGGGAAGGAAGAAAGTACTTCAAAGTTTTCAGCTGATACACGGTGATAACATCATCATCATAAGCATTGAAGAGAATTAAATACTCTTACCGCAAGACTCGGACCCAAGCCACCATACGATGCTGGGTCATGCAGGCTTATGTCCTCACAGGGACTCAGGTTGTGGTGATGTGATGTCGTGTTGTCCTTATTTGATCCACGAATGGAAGTCTACACCGGATCAGATCCTTCAGCTCAAACCACGATCAGATATCCAGGAAAGGAATCAGTTCCAAGAAAAGAAAGAAATATCCTCCGCATGGTGTAAAACCAGATAACTGGGTTTTATTAAAACTAAAAAGGTTCAAATGGCAAAAAAACACTGCACAAAAAAATATTTTTTAAAATGAATAAAAATAATATACAAAAATCCAAAATTCTGGAAAAGCAAACCAGCGAATATAACAAACAAGCGTGGGCTAGGTGGCTAGCATGTGGTCCCAACGCGTTTCGTCTACTGCAGACATCAACTGGGGTACAAGCTAGTGTGTCACCTCCACGCTTTATATAGAAGGAGGAAAGTTGAAATTGTAATTGAAAAAGCCGCTCCGAACTCACTTCCGGGATCACCGCATCACGTGGGTCACCGCACGGACGTGTTGACGTCATTGCACGCTTAAAAGCCAATAGATAACAAGTGGAACCCTCTCCGGGTTTCTAAACCAATGACATCACTGATATCTAAACACGTGATGAACAGGCGCCAAGGGTGCCGGGAGATGTAGTTCAAAGATCTCCCGATCGGAGAACACAGACTTGATATCTTTGGGCAGAATGGGTGTCAATAGTAAATAACAGGCCAACCATGGAATGGACACTAGGTAGCCTGGGTATTGCGGTATTTTGCCGCAATATACTGGATACAAATGTCGATGACGCTTCCGGCAAAAAACCGGAAGCGCGACGCAAAGCATCTTGGAAGTTGTAGTAACTATCTAAACATAAAGAGCCAATTGAAAAAACGATACCGGTAAAGACCGGAAGTGAGGCACTGGGTGTTCTGGACATTGTAGTATCATACTTAATGCGCTAATGGTTAAACCTACAAGCACCTGTCCTATGCCTCACCAGTCCGGACCTAAAACGGTGCGAGCTGGAAACCATGATTACAGATGTAAACACTAATCCAGCATGTTGACATAACATCACACGCTCCGCATTGGTCCTCCATATGGATCAGAGGCTAGGTGGGGAACAGACTGGGATATGCAATTCCATAGTATGCCAAGTGCTTAAACCAGGAATAACTTTTACCCAGTACAGGAAAAAACCATCACCTACACAGGTGCCTGTGGGAACTGAATGGCATATATATATATACTAAAGATAGCCGTGATGGATGATAACCGGACTGAGCAAGGATGACTAATCTCATCATGTACAAATAAAGGTTATATCACAATACTTATGTAGACAATAAATCTTATAAATCCCCTAAGAAACTTGAAATTGCCTAGATATAGGTCAATATACTAGCAGATCTCAATGATAATATTCTAAACATATCCAAACTAATCGATTAATAGAAATTGCGTATAAGAAAATGGTTTTATATAAAACCTGGAGGATTAAATAAAAATTATATAAAAATATGTATATAAACCAAATGGACCTATAAGAAAAATGGGGAGCTATGCCTTATTAATAAAAGCATTAATATCCCATTCTATGTTCAAGCCATAAGGCCTGAAACATCTGAGCTGATAGATCCAATAAGTCTCCAGTCTGGAGACCCCCCTTAGACTAGATTCTCCCCTCCAATTGGGGACAAACTTGTCTATGATCTGAAATTTGGTTCCCATTGGGTTTTTATTATGGAACTCAGAATAATGTCTTGGTACGCTATGATTTGTTTTGCCCTTCTTGATGCTAGTGAGATGTTCTCCTACCCTGATTGAAAACGTACGGATCGTACGCCCCACGTACTGCTTCCCACAAGGACTGTAGATCTTTGAACTACATCTCCCGGCACCCTTGGCGCCTGTTCATCACGTGTTTAGATATCAGTGATGTCATTGGTTTAGAAACCCGGAGAGGGTTCCACTTGTTATCTATTGGCTTTTAAGCGTGCAATGACGTCAACACGTCCGCGCGGTGACCCACGTGATGCGGTGATCCCGGAAGTGAGTTCGGAGCGGCTTTTTCAATTACAATTTCAACTTTCCTCCTTCTATATAAAGCGTGGAGGTGACACACTAGCTTGTACCCCAGTTGATGTCTGCAGTAGACGAAACGCGTCGGGACCACATGCTAGCCACCTAGCCCACGCTTGTTTGTTATATTCGCTGGTTTGCTTTTCCAGAATTTTGGATTTTTGTATATTATTTTTATTCATTTTAAAAAATATTTTTTTGTGCAGTGGTTTTTTGCCATTTGAACCTTTTTAGTTTTAATAAAACCCAGTTATCTGGTTTTACACCATGCAGAGGATATTTCTTTCTTTTCTTGGAACTGATTCCTTTCCTGGATATCTGATCGTGGTTTGAGCTGAAGGATCTGATCCGGTGTAGACTTCCATTCGTGGATCAAATAAGGACAACACGACATCACATCACCACAACCTGAGTCCCTGTGAGGACATAAGCCTGCATGACCAAGCATCGTATGGTGGCTTGGGTCCGAGTCTTGCGGTAAGAGTATTTAATTCTCTTCAATGCTTATGATGATGATGTTATCACCGTGTATCAGCTGAAAACTTTGAAGTACTTTCTTCCTTCCCACTACTGGTGTTTCTACACCTGTAGGAATAGGATTAATCCACAACACATTACAGGAAGTTCCAAGTGGACATTATACCCACATCTAGGGTTTCCTAGTACCCCCATGTGATTGACATTTATTTGGGGAACACTGGATACATACCTGACGGTGTGGATACAAGTTATAGACTTTATTTTTGTTGTTTTCATGTCAGATATGCACTTTATAGACTGTCCCTCTATTTACATCTTATGATAAGCAACGTTGCCATTTATATTGCTCACAGCTTTTTTTCTCACTTATATAGGGGTTCACATACCCTGTATTTTCTGAGAGTGCGATCTTGATCTTAATTTTTGTTTTCTGTTTTTGGTCACCTTGATACGGATTAAGTATAAGATTGCATTATTTGTATAGAATTTGTGCACACACATTTATTAGTTGTTATCATTGATCATGTATCATTGATACAAAAAAATTTTTTGTGATTTTTTGTGATTTTCACAGACATAACAACATTGTGGATACATTTGTTGTGATATGTCTATATAGGCACTTTTCCTAGGAATTAGGATTGTATTTAGCGCTCACATATTTTACACATGTACAAGAAATCGTCAGGGTGATCGTCTCCAGGACAGAAAGGCACAACACTAAACGCACTAACTAAGTTCTAAACCTCCCCTACTCTACTCTAGTAAAAAATGTGTTTTTGTTTTTGTCCTCATTGGAGGGATTTTGTTTACTATATATTTTTTTTTAAATATGTTTTATTTGGTTTTAAGAAGGAAAAACATCAAATCCTGTTCTGGAGATTGAATATCACAGGAGAAGGAAAAAGCTTCAAACAAACTAGATAGCTAGATAGCTAGACCTAGGCTGTTATATAAGGAAGCTTGGATGGACAAGTGAGACCTCTGTGTTGGTCTCCCCTCCAGAATCCGGAAGGGGGAGGGAAACCAGGGTCAATGTCCTAATTGATAACCAGTACAAAGTCTAGAACAATCATATATGGCTACAAAAACAGTGACAGAAAACCTTTGGGTTGACTGTCTGAGTGAGTTGGATTCTGCTTTTCGCTTATATCAAGAAGGGGCTGCAGGAGGTTTGTGGTTGTCTCTCTTTGGTTACAGGTGAAGAGTTCACTCGTTCTTCTGAAAAAGTGTGTCTGGAATTGGGTTTGTGGTAGGTAGAGTGCCATATCTCATATAGGTAAGGAGATTGTAGGGATATTTTCTCTAGAGTCGGGAAGGTCGCATTTATGAATGCCTGCTATCATTGGGAGAAGTGTTTTTCAGAGCCTGTTTTGTGGGAACATACCTCTAGTTGCTCCCTAAAAACAGTAGTTTTATTTCCCTCTTTACCTCCGTAATGGAGGGGGCTTGAGGTGCTTAAGGAGAGTTCTTTGTGCCGTGAGTAGACATTTGAGTATCCATTGTGGGAGATGCCATTTATTTTCTGTTATGACTGAAAATGATGTGAGAAATCTACCCAATAGGAACACAGAAATAATCCCTTCCCTGTTCTATCCAAAATTAAGTAACAATGCTTGGCTTGATTTGGGCTTAAAACTCTCTGCTCAACATACCACAATAGCACTGTCCTGTCAATACTTTCTGGGCATCTACTCCAAATGATCAATACCCCAATATCTAAAGACCATTATTGTTCAGACTTTGTAGGAAAGGAATTAAAGGTTAAAGGGTTTTACACAATTCAACCCATTATAATCATTCCCCTAATTGACTGCAATTAATATGTCTATAAATTATAATCCTCTGTGCCAGTTTTGTTATTTACAAATTAAGTCTAATGTGCACTCTACGTTTTTCTATAGCTTTCAGATTACAGTATACCAACTAAGAGTGGAGGAACTGAATAGGCTTCATTTACTTTGGGCTGTTGTTTTGACATGTGTGCTCAGCATCACATTATCTTATACAGTGTTTTATGTGTGTGATGTTGGCTCCAATGCCTTGCCACCATTTATCGAACTGAGAACATACATTCTTAATTAATTAAGGAAACTTTAGCATGCTATTTTATTCTTGTTCTGGATTTATAAAATAAACCTTTGCAGCATATCCTGTGTTTCAGTCACTGAATCACCATTGTTTTGGATCTATTTGAAAATCTGAAATAAATTCCATGTGTGCTGCGGAAGAATGCCCTACACAAACCATGTGTCGGAGACGGCACGGTCTCAATTTTCTACAGTTAGATCTGTAACTAAAAATATATTCACTGTTCGCTTTGTTTATTATTTGAACATGAAAGACCAAATTAAGAATGCAGATGTTTCAGATGTCTAATAGTCTGCTCTAACAGTATTGTCATATTGCCAGTTTTAACTAAACAGAATTCACCTATATTTATGTTGTAACCAATAATTAACTTGTTCATTGAGTAGCCAAAGAAAGCGAATAGATAATCTTCCCAAAACTGAATAAAAAATTATGAATATAAAGCAAAGATAAAATGCGCAAGGTGGTTTCCAAGCAAAAGATACCTCAAAGATGATGAATATGGCCAAGAAAATGTTGAGATTTTAGAATGTTCTGCATACAAGATACAACTATAGAAAGTTTATTACACATGAATAATGTTGCTGTTTAGTATATAGAATAATTGCAGGTATTTTTGTAAATATACAGAAATAAGTATAAGAGCTCATGTTGATGGTTGTCAAACTCATCCCTTGCCATTTGAACGCAGTTGCATGCATTTGAAAGGATAAGGCTGCATTTGACTTGCTTTGCCTGCAGTTCAAACAGACCTCAATGGGACATGCTGTGTTCAAAAGAGCGCAGGGCAACGCAAAGCAAAGACGGCATTTCAAACACACATCAAACACAGGAAAATAAATAAACAAATCACTGCACTACATGTAGTGCTTACTGCTTTGGCATTACAAGATCTAGACCAGTTTTTGTAAACTATTAGATTGTGGGGTTTCCAATCTGGAACCTGATCCCTCTTCTGATATTGATTAAATTATTTCTAAAATGACCACTAAATTTACTGCTTATCAACGTGCATTCGATTTGCCACTTTCTTTGAGTCATATGTTGAAACTCTCAGCTTTATGATGCTAGCTCTAGATGTCTGTGAACCACCAGTAATATGCAACATTCTAGTACTGCTAGAGAAATACCTTCATATAACCCAACAATAGACACTTTCAAGACTTGTTCAGGTGAAATAAAACTATACTTTATTGAAAAACTGACATTTTGTAGATATGCAGCTCACTCTCTATCTATATATAATGCCGCGTACACACGACCGTTTTTAATGTCATTGAATAAAACAGCATTTTTCTTGACGTGATTCTTCTCAAGCCTGCCTTGCCTACACACTATCGTGGAAAAAAATGCTTGAGTAAAGCGCAGTGACGTACAACACGTACAACGGCACTATAAAGGGGAAGTTCCATTCGAATGGCGCCACCCATCATGTTAGTAAAGTTTGCTGAGAGACGATTCGTGCTTTTCAGCCTCGTGCTTTTCAGTCCGTTACAGCGTGACGAATGTGCTATCTCCATTATGAATGCTAGTTTTACCAGAACGAGTGCTCCCGTCTCATACTTGATTCTGAGCATGCGCTTTTTTTTTTCACGTCGTTAAAGCCTACACACGGCCATTTTTTATGACGAGAAAAACGACGATGTGAAAAACGACGAGAAAAATTAGAGCATGTTCCAATTTTTTCATGGCCATTTTTCACGTCGTGAAAAATGCTCTGAAGCCCACACACGATCATTTTTAATGACCATTTTAAAAAATTGCATTTTTCTCGTCATTAAAAACTGTCGAGTTTGCGCGGCATTAGAGTTATATTTCAGGGTTAGATCTCTGTATAGCTAATATTAACTGTGGCTTAGGATGGCAGGGCTGTCAGCAGAGGCACCAATCCAACCACATATAATTTTGCTTACTGCACAAAGCTTAATAAAAAAAAAGCTTTAAATTGCAGTGCTATTTAGACATTATTGTTGGAGTCCCTGCACAACTTGTGCATTTTACTGGCTGTATTGTTTGCTGCATATTTACAGCTAAACTACTCTTTTAGTCAACTGTTCAGCCTATCCTCCGAGGCTCAGCACTGTTAACTAAACCTGATACAGCTGTCACTTTATGTGCAATTATTTTTTCTTGTAATTTATGCTGATATCAGGGTCATGTCTTTACTAAAGTACGAGCGAAAGGATCTGGACAGCCGCACCCCAATATAACCACCTTTATTGAATAAAAAGACAGTCCATACAGCAAATGGAGGTAAAGGGATCAGATATAGCTAACGTGCTTCACACCCTTACTGGTACTTAGTCTAGCTATGACTAAGCACCAGTAAGGGTGTGAAACGCGTTTGCTATATCTGATCCCTTCACCTCCATTTGCTCTATGGACTGTCTTTTTATTCAATAAAGGTGATTATATTGGCGTGTGACTGTCCAAATCCCTTTGCTTGCACATTTGCTGCATGCAGAGCCGGCACCCTTTCAGGTGCAGGGAAGGGGTAACCTTAGGACTGCCACCTGGAGCGGTACACCATTTGTACTCTTTACGAAAGTAGTTTTAGGTAGTGGGGAAGGGTTGACCATTGGTTCCAGCACAGAAAGCACTGAGATATCCAAAATGCTATGGTTGTCATCCGAGTATAGGAGATATCTTCCAAAGGTGACATTTGTTTCGGAACCAACTGTTAATGGAGGAATTTTCCCTCACTTTCGGGAAATTTCCATGTACTTCCTTGTCTTTCAAACAAGAGGGGAAAGAAAATCTCCCTGATGGGGAAACAGCAATAAAAAGGTTCCCACAAAGTTTTCTTTGGCGTTCCATTTTAATTATTACTTGCTGATCAGAGACATTAATTCTATACATGATGAGATCACTGCTTTTGTTGGAAGTGAATGAGAATGTTACATAGGAGCTCTTGCAAAGTACACTGGAAAAGGCCAAGGAAAAACGTCAGTGAATTGTGATTGCATACCCTGTTTACATATTAATAACAAACCAGTACAGTGTTTGAGTAACCAATTTTGTTTTTATAAAACAGGAGGTTATTGCCTACTACTCTCAGTACACATTAGATGAACGGATGAGAAGCCACATGGCATTGGACTGGATCATGAAGGAAGAAGAGACACCGGGAATCATATCTCAGGAGCTTCAGCTTGCTCTTCGAGAGCTGGAGGAGTCCAGAAAAGCTGGCAGAGAGCTGCGGTTTTACAAAGAGAAGAAAGAAATATTGAGTTTAGCTCTGAGTCATATCTACAACGATTGCATTACTTCACCTACACATGTTGATCATCTGAACTTTACTTTAAATGGTTATCACTAAAAGATCGGCTGCTTTGAAGTAAGATCCAGAGAACAGTGGATGGAAACACGGCTTATAAATTCTTGTTCATAAGCCCACCCAAGTTGTACATCATAAAAACTGTTGTAGGCATTTCTTTAAAAATGTGTGTTTCAAGGTTTTCTGTTAAACTGTTGTCCCTTTCAAATGTCCTGACTACATCCTGACCTCTACATAATTCTGGATTGGAAGTTGCAGTTGCACTTATGAATTGTAACCATTAGCATACTTTACATGTGTTTCTTTTCAGTTTTTTTACATGGCCTTTTATGATTCAGGTACGTTATATGCATGTTCAGCGGATGTCTAATTTTTGACACCTCCTTAAAAACACGCAGAGGGGGTAATTTACTAAAGCTGAAGTGCGCAAAATCTTGCGCAGTTCTGCATAGAAACCAATCAGCTGAAGTTAGAAGCTGATTGGCTACCATGCACAGCTGCACCACATTCTGTGTGTACCAGTTTTAGTAAATCTCTCCCAGTGTGAGACAAATCATGGTAAGTCAGGAATGGGTAAAAGATGAGCAGCAAGGATCCCGCAGACTTTACTTTTAACTAGTCCTTTGCCTTCTGCTTGCTCTTTTGATCACAGATTCCAAATTACAGGTTCTCTATAACCACTTCGCACCCGGGCCATTGGAAAAAGACGCCCGCATTACCGGGAGGACATCCATGGACGTCCTCCCGTTTACTTCCGCCGCGGGCGCGCATCGGGGAAAAGCTGTGCCCGCTGTGTCAGGCGGGTGCCGATGCGCGTGCCTGGCAGCCGTGATGTCCGCCAGGTACCCGCGATCGGCTGTCACAGAGCAGGGACGTGGATCTCTGTTTGTAAACACAGAGATCCACGTCCTGTCAGGGAGAGAGGAGACCGATGCTGTGTCCCTTGTACATAGGGACACAGATCAGACTCCTCCCCCAGTCAGTCCCCTCCCCCCACAGTAACAATCACCTAGCAGGGAACACATTTAACCCCTTCCTCGCCCCCTAGTGTTAACCCCTTCCCTGCCGGTCACATTTATACAGTAATCAGTGCATATTTATAGCACTGTTCGCTGTATAAATGTGAATGGTCCCAAAAATGTGTCAAAAGTGTCCGATGTGTCCGCCATAATGTCGCAGTCACAATAAAAATCGCAGATCGCCGCCATTACTAGTAAAAAGCTATATTTGTGGGGAAAAAAAGGACATCAATTTTGTTTGGGAGCCACGTCACACGACCGCGCAATTGTCATTCAAAGCGTGACAGTCCTGAAACCTGAAATTTCGCCTGGGCAGGAAGGGGGTTATGTGCCCAGTTGTCAAGTGGTTAAAACCATCATGCATGGTAGTTGTTGTGAGAAGTCCTGTTCATTTGTACGGTATGTCTCCCCTGGATATGCTCCCTGCTCGGGATATGGTCTCAATCTTTCAATCCCAGTGATGAAACTGGGTGATGAAGGAGCATTCCCTGCTTTATGGTGATGTAATTGGGGTAGACATGTGATGATATAATCTCCATATTCAATCTTAACAGAGTAAAGGTCCACTCATGGGCTCCGGTTGTGCCGGTACTTAGTTGTGTACATATGTCTATAGATGTTAATAGATAACTGTTTTTGTAGTAGTGTGTACTTTTCACTGTGTGTTTTTACTTAAAAAATGGCACTCAAAAGATTTCAAGAGACCATGTTGCTTTGAATAAAAATGAAATAAATAAAGCAGTGCCTGCAAAATAGGACACTGTTGCTTGTTACTTGTCTTGATGACTGCATCACCGATCTTCACTCTCTACTTTTGCAAAACAATCTTGTACATTCAACGCACATCTGTGTGTTGTATACAATGCATGTCTCCAAACTCCTGGGTGCTCATGGGGCTTGTTACACTCAGGCAAATCAGTCAGAAAAGGAATTGAATCACATACTCTGGAATCCAACAACTCTTCTTATTTTTTGAATAGGAGTAGGGGTTACCTCTGACACTTTTTGAAAAAAGTGCTTTCAACGTGAAACATGTCAGCTTGGAGTATGCTGATTCATGAAATTTTCTGACTTTAAAGCCTTCTACACACGATCGGACTTCCATCAGACTTTTCCGTGGATTTTGGTCCGAAGGGCATTGGCCGTGAACTTGTTTTGCATAAACACGGCAGAACATTTTCAGCCAACATTCACCAAACCACGTGGTTTTTCAGCTCTTTTCCGCCACCCTTTGGGCAACTTCTGCTATTGTTGTCTGATGTTTAGCATTGGTTCCGAGCATGCGTGTTTGTTACACACGATTGGATGATCCGACGTAACACATTTGTTGTCGGAAAGTTTGAGAGCATGCACAGTGAACATTTGTCTGTGGAAATTCCGACAACAATTGTCCGATGGTGCATACAGACGGTCGGATTGTCCAATAAAACACGTCCGTCGGACCGTTGTTTTCGGAAAGTACGATCGTGTGTATTGGCCTTTAGAGTGACCAAGAACAAGTACAAGGAACAGGTAAAGCCGGCCATACACAGTTCGCATTTCGAAAGAGTTTTCATTTGAAAATCGTATCAAAGAATTTTCGTAAGAATTTCGCACCGTTAGTGGGCTGCAGCAACAGCCAATTTTTGTGCGGCAATCAAATTTGAGGATTCGGACATGTTGGAAATTGTTTGAAAAACTTACGATTTTCTAATCAATGATGGGAGAATCGTGCGAGAAATGTAATAGAAAAAAAAAATGCGCATGTGCAAGAAAAGAATATTCCCGGAGAGAAAAGAATATTCCCGGCCGAATATCGAAAATCAATGGTGGTATCATCGGATCATAAAAAAAACGAACTTTACGATTTTGAAAAGAAAATTTGTTCGAAATTCGACCGTGTATGGCCTGCTTTAGTCAGAGAAAATTCGAAAGGTCCGTACACACGATCCAATTGTACGACAATAATTGTCTGATGGACGTGTTGTGTCGGATAATCCGACCGTGTGTATGCTCCATCAGACAATTGTTGGCGGAATTAACGACAACAAAAGTTGGCTGTTCATGCTCACCAATTGTCTGACAATAAATCTGTTACGTCGGATTATCCGATCGTGTGTACACAAGTCCGTCAGACTAAAATCCAATGTACAAACACGCATGCTCCGAACCAATGCTAACCATTAGACAACATTAGCAGAAGTTGCCCAAAGGGTGTCGGTAAAGAGCAGAAAAACCACGTATTTTCGTGAATGTTGGCTGAAAAAGTTGTGCCGTCTGTATGCAGAACAAGTTCACGGCCAACGCCCTTCGGACAAAAATCCACGGATTTGATGGAAGTCCGATCGTGTGTACGAGGCTTAAGAAAAAAAATGCTTATTCGCAGTTAGTAAACTGACAGCAAACACCTCAGGTGGCAGCCTCCATGGTTCCTTTTAAGAAATATTTTGGAAAGCAAGTCTTCTTTTCTTTAGGAAAAATAATCACTTTATTATCCCATATGAAAATTATTTTTAGATGAATTATGTTAAAGTGAAGATATCAAATCTTTGGTATTTAGTCCAGTCTTTTTTCTGCATGCCTAGCCCTACTCTTCAAAGCTAAACTCCAGGCAAACAGCTACATACACAGATAGAAAAAACAAATATAAAGCCAGCCATATTCATTCATTTGTAAAAAAAAAAAAAAAAAAAGCCAGCCATAGACGGTGCAATTTTTTATCCTGCAACCACGGGTTGCAGGAAAGGAAATATCTTATTTCCCCCTTCAACACAGTCAGTGGTGATGGGGAAATACACCCGCAGAGCGATTGCATTCTCCTGGTGGGGAGGGGTGGGGGGAGCCATCCCTGCCAGGAGAACACACAGTGATTATAGCTAACGGCTATAGCTACTGGCCATAATCGCATAAAAAACCCGACAGGCTGGTTATACCAAAGTTAATCGATCAACCAACTTGGGTACAATAAGCCTGCCCATACATCCCTGCTGAACCTGCCGAGATTTGAACTGTGTATGGCTGGCATAAAGAGGACCTTCAGTCATTTTTTCAACTTTCCATCTATTAAATCTTCTGCCTTTTTTTCTGACAGTAAATACCTTATACAGCCCACTTCCTGTTTCTTGTCTGGTCATTAGCCTAGGCTTATGTCATCATGCACAGCTCTCTCTCTCTCACTCTTGGGAAGGGAGAGGGGATGAGTCATAAGAGGGCCAATGAAAGCTACAGGGCTACAGAGCTGGAGGTGTGCCTCTGTGTGTCTGTGTACATCTAGGAAGTAAACAGGCAGCAGCTTCAGCTGCCCACAGTTAAAATGGATGCAGCCAGACTTAATGGAGGGAGATTTCTGCAGCATATTTGGCAAGTACAGAATCACATTATATATAAAAGAATATGCAAAGTGGTTGGAGGGAAGCTTCAGAATGGTAAAGATGTTTTTATTACAAATTATATGAGCAGACTACAGTACCTCTTTAAGAGCTGTATTACATGACAAAGGACTGGCATTTACACAGCTCTGCCAGGAGAAGCGGACTGGCAATCTGACCTTTTTCTTATGTAGTAATTCAGTTTGATTTTGTACCTTTTCCAGTCTGTGATTAGACAGTGAGTGAAAGGAGGTAAAGTACACTGATGAGCCAACTCGTGTGTCACTTCGCTCTCTCCTCCTGTCATCATGTTCTTATGGGTCTCTTATATTCCTTGTGCTACTTCCTCCTTTCCTAGTTTGAGCTGTGAAGCTATGAAGATTTATACAGTATACTGTATATAAAATTATTTAAAAAGGTCCAGCACTATGTGCTATAAATACATATGAAATAATAGAAATAAAATAAATATAAAACCTTTGTGTTATATTTTCATACCTTGTGCTGATAAGTAAATAAATAAATACATATTTCTCCTCATAACATACTCAAACTGTGCTTTACAATATATGTGCTGATAGTAAATATACATGTGCAAACTTTTTTCTCAAGGACGTAACCCTACCCAACGCGTTTCATCTGTAGAATTTCCTCAGTGGCCCATCCCTGAGAACGTCCAGTAGAAAAAATGGTTGCACAGAGCTATGTCCGTGATGTCACTTTCGGTGTCTGGAGCACAAGCCCATCATGGATAGGGGCAGTGGCGCTGTTTGCATATACAAGGCTCACATTTTGTCACTACTCAATGTACGTACACAATCTGGATTGTTGTGGTTTTAATCTTAAAGTGGAAGTAAACCCTCCTATCATTTTCAGCCAAGGAAGCTGCCATCTTGGACTCTGTTTAATCTCCAACTGCCATGATGCTGCACATGTGATCAGTTATTACACCAGCCATTGGATGGTTTGACAGTTTGGTTGAGAGCACAACCAATGTGACAGTTAGTATTTCCGGCACGCCGGAATTGTAACTGTTTTTTGAAATTTTTAAATCGATGGGTTTACTTCCACTTTAATAAAAAAGGGTGTCACACTATATATGGGTTCCCCCCATATTTGTTCTTTGATGGCATTGAGAGTGGTGGAAACTGGCTCAAAAAGAGTAGACTGGAGGAGAGAGGAGAAAGAAGGAGATTATAAAGAGCAGCAAGGTATGTAGGAAAAGCGCTTTGAGACCTTCTTATCATATAAGAGGTCTCAAGAAATCCGGTGAGTGAGTTTTTCACAAGGTGAATGGGCACTAGTCACCGGGCACTGGAGTTATTTTTGGAAGCACATTCAATTGTGAATCACTACAAATTAGCAAGGAAGACTTGAACGTTTAAAAATACCATAAGACAGTAATTGGACACTTTATTGGGAGCACTTTATTGAACTGTATATTTGAATGCAGCAAAGGGTTTGTACATGAATGTTTACAATCAGCAGAAATATCTAATTATTTATTTACTTATCAGCACAAGGTATGAAATTATAACACAAAGGTTTTATATTTATTTATTTTATTTCCATAAATTTCTTATTTATTTGGAGTACATAGTGCTGCACCTTTTTATTAATTGTAAAGTACTGGAGAAAAAGATGAATAGGGGAGCACTCACAATGCCACATCCGTAAATTGAAGCAAAAACAGAAAGAACTATTTGAAAAAATAACCAAAGGTCGGACTTTTAAGGCATGGAAACAATGGAGAAATATAGGTCAAAAATAATATTTGTTGGAAAAAGTACATAATAAATATACAGTATTCAAGAATTAAAAATCATATAAAATGATATGGTTTGTATAGTGAGCCCTTGAATGTCTACGCGTTTCGCCGTTGGGCTTCGTCAGGACAGCAATCAGGGTTTAAAAAGGATGACAAACAAAGAGAACGAGTCTCACTATCTGCATATGCCTTTTTAAACAATAAAATGTATGATATGTGTTTGTATGTCAGATTTTTATTTGATTGTATCTCATTGCAGATAGTGAGACTCTTTGTTTGCCATCCTTTTGAACCCTGATTGCTGTCCTGACGAAGCCCAACGGCAAAACGCGTAGACATTCAAGGGCTCACTATACAAACCATATCATTTTATATGATTTTTAATTCTTGAATACTGTATATTTATTATGTACTTTTTCCAATAAATATTATTTTTGACCTATACTTCTCCATTGTTTCCATGCCTTAAAAGTCCGACCTTTAGTTATTTTTTCAAATAGCCCTAATGGTAAAGTACCTCTACTCTCTTGGTTTGGATTATAGATAGGTGTTCGGCTGCTGTCTGTAATGAATAACAGTCGTTCTCCAAAGGTGCAGAGTAAGATAATAGAATTGTTATACAGTATATATATATATATATATATATATATAAAAAACATATATTTTTTTTTAATGAATCTGTTTTTTGTTTTGCCTGGGGTTTAGAAGAGAGATTTTTTGTTGATCCCAGATAAAGTATCTCAGTTTCTCAGTGCAGTAACTTTTTTCGTCTAGAGAATGGTGACAACATGATTTTGTAGATTCCACATTTTGATAAAAGGTGTAATGTTTTTATTACCTTGTTCTGAAACTTTTTTTTTTCATGGACAGTTAAGTTGATGTCCAAATAAAGATGTACAGTTAAAAAATGTCTCCAGTGATGTTTTTTTACTTGTTTCCAGAACAGCATTCTTTAAAACCCAATTTTTTTTTGGCTGTTGAAAGTAAATATTTGACAAATTGCAAAGGATTCATTTATCTTCTTGATATTAAACAAAATACTCTGAGCAGCTGTTGTTTGCAAAGCATGTGGTGGACAGACGGTATATTCATAAGAATTTAGTCAATCCTTTTACCTTTGTGTGTTAAAGCCACAGCTTCCTGGTATTCCATGGTGAAGTTTGCGGTAGGCCAGCTTCAGACATGTGCGGTGCGATTACACATGTAATGTCATGCATTATCGTGTGTTACCTTAAAGCGGAGTTCCAGTAGCTTCTGCGTTTATTAAAAGTCAGCAGCTGCAAAAAGTGTAACTGCTGACTTTTAATAAACACACACTCACCTGTCCCACGGTCCAGCGATGCGGCCGCCCGAAGCCTCGGTCCTATCCCCCACGCCGGCATCACTACTGTGGACACCCAGCTGTGACAGCTTGTGGCTTCACAGCCAGGTGCGCACTGAGAGAGGGGCTGCCTAGGTGGCCCGAGCGGAAGTGGGAGCTGGGTACCTGTTAAAACTAGGAACCCCCCCCCCCAAAAAAAAATTACATGCCAAATACATCCCCTTTACATCAGAGTTCCCACTTACATCAGGGTCTGCAGCATTGCTCTTTACATCAGGGTTCACAGAGTTCCCCCTTGCACTGTAAGGTGGAATGCTCCAGGCTCTGATGTAAAGGGGAACTCTGGGAATGTGGGGAGGACTCTGGTGACCAGAGACCACTTTCCGCAGAAAGAAAACACTAAGGTAAGGGGGGTTACTGATATAAGGGGGAAACCTTTATATCAGTGCCCCCTTATTGTATTCACTCCCCCCTTACCTCATTGTCTCCCCCTCAGACTGGCCTAGCGGCGCTGTCACCGACCTCCTCTCAGGTGCACCATGCAGGGCTCAGTCAGTCGGCTCCAGCTTGGTGGCTCTGGTTTTATCCTATAGTCTCCTCTCCACAGTCTACACATATCTGACTTCTCCCATGACCCCCATCGCAGCGGCACTCTTGACTCCTCTGCAAACTGCAGACATGATATAAGACAAGAGATGCAGATGGTACAGGAGAGGTCAGAGGCTGCGGATGGTACAGGAGAGGTCAGAGGCTGCGGATGGTACAGGAGAGGTCAGAGGCTGCGGATGGTACAGGAGAGGTCAGAGGCTGCAGATGGTACAGGAGAGGTCAGAGGCTGCGGATGGTACAGTAGAGGTTTGAGGCTGCGAATGGTACAGGAGAGGTCAGAGGCTGCGGGTGGTACAGGAGAGGTCAGAGACTGCGGGTGGTATAGGAGAGGTCAGAGGCTGTGGGTGGTAAAGGAGAGGTCTGAGGCTGCGGAGGGTACAGGAGAGGTTAGAGGCTGCAGATGGTACAGGAGAGGTCAGAGGCTGCAGAAGGTACATGAGAGGTCAGAGGCTGCAGATGGTACAGGAGAGGTCGGAGGCTCCGGGTGGTACAGGAGAGGTCAGAGGCTGCGGATGCTTCAGGAGAGGTCAGAGAATGGGGATGGTACAGGAGAGGTCAGAGGCTGCAGATGGTACAGGAGAGGTCAGAGGCTGCGGATGGTACAGGAGAGGTCAGAGGCTGCGGATGGTACAGGAGAGGTCAGAGGCTGCAGAGGGGATGGGCCCGGTCTTACCCAGCCGTAAGAAGAGGTGCATGCCACCAGTCGAGACCTCACTGAGCACCACTGCTTTACATTTAAAAATGGTGAAGCTCGGCGCCATCATGTCACTGCACATGCGCCCGCCTTCCCGAAAATTGCAGAGCATGTACGGCTAGCTTTGGAACACCGCTGGCGCCTGCACAGTTGCTGGTGCCGCTGCCCTCAAAGTGGCCCCAGGGCAGTCAGGCATTCGGCCCACCGGGAAATTTCCAGGTATTCCGGTAGGCCTGTCCAGCCCTGGCAACAACAGATTAGACATTGCAATGCGCAGACCATTTTGATCCATTCTTTTCAAATACTTTTTTTCAGAGAGTTGGGCAAAGTACAGAGGTGCCTGAAACTGTTGCTTTTCACCTTTCATTTACAGCTATAAACTTCTGTGTTCATGCACACAGACACATGTGTACATGCACACCTAGGTAGGCATTTTCACAAGCAGGTGTTGTATTTAGCAATTTATCAGTGCTGCTTTAGACAGGGATGAATAATGCAGTCTCTCCTACAGACTCCACTTCCCATAATTAAATAGGCATTTGTATTATGTGTGTAGCACCCTCTACCATAGGTAGGAGCTAGAATAGGATTTTTGGAGGGAAACTGTCAGCGCAGGTAAATTTAGGCAGGCCTTTTCCTTAAGGTTAGGCCTGCTTGTTTTGATCTGGGGGCAGGGAGTGGTTAGTGAGGCAGTGGGTGTGGCCACCTGTGCTCTGGTGTTGAGGCGCCTCCCCTGCTTCCAGGGAGATTGCTTTGGAAGAGGGGAGGAGCCCTGACCAATCCCCACTCGGTATTGGCAGGGGGCAGGCCTCCCATATAAGCTGAGGTAACATGCCACTGGGGAGGAGTTGTCGGCCGAGTGACTTGGAGAATGGAGTACTATACAGTGCCAGGGGCCACCACCCCCATCTGGGGGGTGTGTGAGGCCTAGCGGAGGAGCCTGGGAGAGCTGTGAGGGATCTTCACCTTTACACGGTCATTGGTGAAGTCTTCATCATTACACGGTCATTGATGAGGAATTCCTGGATCAGAGGGGCTGGAGGCTGTCGGAACGATGTCCAGATAAAGTTCTCCATCATGGACTCAGGGCAGGAAAAGGTTGGTGAGTGTACCACAGTGGAGTGCTGGGTGTGGAGGCATGCCAGAAAGTCTGGGAGGGAACTTCGTCCATACACGGTCATGGATGAAGTCCTCGTCTTTACACGGTCATTGATGAGGTGTCCCAGAACAGAGGAGAGACTGTGGGGAAGTGTGTCAAATCGATGCGGCCTGAGGGCCCAGGATTTGCAATGTGGGCTAGCTGGGATCAGTAGTCCACCAGTCAGTACAAGCGTTTGGTGTAATGTACAACCATGTCTGTTTCCTTACTGCATACATTTCTCTTATTTTTGAAATCTTAAATATGCCTTATGGTATATATTATACATTTTACCCATTAGCCTGGGGTATATAAACGTTTAAAGAGAATCATTACCAATCCTATTGTAATACCATATTTTATATACTTTAGGCTTATAATTTTTTACTCAATGTACTTTTATGAATTGTGGCAATCATAAAAATTTTTTTGCTGGTACTGTACTCAATAAAAAAATATATATATATATGAAATGTATGCAATAAATTTATGTGACTAGGAGAACTACTAGATGCAGCACCCTTCTGGTCAAACTGCTAGGTAAATAATTTTCCCTGGGGAGGTATGCCAAATTGGTGTCTGGGAGAGCTGTTAATGTGTTACTAAACCCATGACCCTGCATTCACTATATCTGGTCTCCCACAGTACACATACCTTGGAAATGCAACTATTTTAGTAAATATAAACTGCTAAATACCTTTTCTCATCAGCAGTAGGGATGAGCTTGGTGTTCGAGTCGAACATCGGCTGTTCGATCATTCGACGAAGATCGAACGATTTGGGCCGTTCGCGCCTAATTCGAGTGACGCGAACGGCCCACAATGCACTACGCCATCGCAGTGTCATCCAGGCGCTGTGATTGGCCAAGCATGCACTGTGACCCCGCATGCTTGGCCAATCACAGCGCCGGCAGCGAGGAGAGCAATGATTGGCCACAGGCAGGATGCCTGTGGCCAATTATTGCTGAGGGTGTTTAGTACACGCCCCACACTATAAAAGGCCGCCAGCACGGCGGCCTAGTGTAGTGTGTTCCGGAGCAGGGAAAGAGAAGCATAGGCAGGGACAGTGACATTTTTTTTTCTTGCTTAACCTGGATTCCTTTAGTTTAGGGAAAGAGAAGGATAGGTAGGGAGAGTGTCAGTGTGTTTTACTGTGCGAATCCTTGTTTCTAGGGACAGGGAAGGACAGTGAGGGAAATTCTCCTTGTGCTATAGTGTGCTAAAGCATTGATCATCAACCATCTTTAAAAAATCATTTTTTCTAGGGACAGAAAACTATAGGTAGGGAGAGTGTCAGCGTGTTTTACTGTGATAATCCTTGTTTCTAGGGACAGGGAAGGACAGTGAGGGAAATTCTCCTTGTGCTATAGTGTGCTAAAGCATTGATCATCAACCATCTTTAAAAAAACATTTTTTCTAGGGACAGAAAACTATAGGTAGGGAGAGTGTCAGTGTGTTTTACTGTGCTAATCCTTGTTTCTAGGGACAGCGAAGGACAGTGAGGGAAATTCTCCTTGTGCTATAGTGTGCTAAAGCATTGATCATCAACCATCTTTAAAAAAACATTTTTTCTAGGGACAGAAAACTATAGGTAGGGAGAGTGTCAGTGTGTTTTACTGTGCTAATCCTTGTTTCTAGGGACAGGGAAGGACAGTGAGGGAAATTCTCCTTGTGCTATAGTGTGCTAAAGCATTGATCATCAACCATCTTTAAAAAAACATTTTTTCTAGGGACAGAAAACTATAGGTAGGGAGAGTGTCAGTTTCTTTCACTGTGATAATCCTTGTTTCTAGGGACAGGGAAGGACAGTGAGGGAAATTCTCCTTGTGCTATACTGTGCTAAAGCATTGATCATCAACCATCTTTAAAAAAACATTTTTTCTAGGGACAGAAAACTATAGGTAGGAAGAGTGTCAGTTTATTTTACTGTGCTAATCCTTGTTTCTAGGGACAGGGAAGGACAGTGAGGGAAATTCTCCTTGTGCTATAGTGTGCTAAAGCATTGATCATCAACCATCTTTAAAAAAACATTTTTTCTAGGGACAGAAAACTATAGGTAGGAAGAGTGTCAGTTTCTTTCACTGTGATAATCCTTGTTTCTAGGGACAGGGAAGGACAGTGAGGGAAATTCTCCTTGTGCTATAGTGTGCTAAAGCATTGATCATCAACCATCTTTAAAAAAACATTTTTTCTAGGGACAGAAAACTATAGGTAGGAAGAGTGTCAGTTTCTTTCACTGTGATAATCCTTGTTTCTAGGGACAGGGAAGGACAGTGAGGGAAATTCTCCTTGTGCTATAGTGTGCTAAAGCATTGATCATCAACCGTCTTTAAAAAAACATTTTTTCTAGGGACAGAAAACTATAGGTAGGAAGAGTGTCAGTTTCTTTCACTGTGATAATCCTTGTTTCTAGGGACAGGGAAGGACAGTGAGGGAAATTCTACTTGTGCTATAGTGTGCTAAAGCATTGATCATCAACCATCTTTAAAAAAACATTTTTTCTAGGGACAGAAAACTATAGGTAGGAAGAGTGTCAGTTTCTTTTACTGTGCTAATCCTTGTTTCTAGGGACAGGGAAGGACAGTGAGGGAAATTCTCCTTGTGCTATAGTGTGCTAAAGCATTGATCATCAACCATCTTTAAAAAAACATTTTTTCTAGGGACAGAAAACTATAGGTAGGGAGAGTGTCAGTTTCTTTCACTGTGATAATCCTTGTTTCTAGGGACAGGGAAGGACAGTGAGGGAAATTCTCCTTGTGCTATACTGTGCTAAAGCATTGATCATCAACCATCTTTAAAAAAACATTTTTTCTAGGGACAGAAAACTATAGGTAGGAAGAGTGTCAGTTTCTTTCACTGTGATAATCCTTGTTTCTAGGGACAGGGAAGGACAGTGAGGGAAATTCTCCTTGTGCTATAGTGTGCTAAAGCATTGATCATCAACCATCTTTAAAAAAACATTTTTTCTAGGGACAGAAAACTATAGGTAGGAAGAGTGTCAGTTTCTTTCACTGTGATAATCCTTGTTTCTAGGGACAGGGAAGGACAGTGAGGGAAATTCTCCTTGTGCTATAGTGTGCTAAAGCATTGATCATCAACCATCTTTAAAAAAACATTTTTTCTAGGGACAGAAAACTATAGGTAGGAAGAGTGTCAGTTTCTTTCACTGTGATAATCCTTGTTTCTAGGGACAGGGAAGGACAGTGAGGGAAATTCTCCTTGTGCTATAGTGTGCTAAAGCATTGATCATCAACCGTCTTTAAAAAAACATTTTTTCTAGGGACAGAAAACTATAGGTAGGAAGAGTGTCAGTTTCTTTCACTGTGATAATCCTTGTTTCTAGGGACAGGGAAGGACAGTGAGGGAAATTCTACTTGTGCTATAGTGTGCTAAAGCGTTGATCATCAACCATCTTTAAAAAAACATTTTTTCTAGGGACAGAAAACTATAGGTAGGAAGAGTGTCAGTTTCTTTTACTGTGCTAATCCTTGTTTCTAGGGACAGGGAAGGACAGTGAGGGAAATTCTCCTTGTGCTATAGTGTGCTAAAGCATTGATCATCAACCATCTTTAAAAAAACATTTTTTCTAGGGACAGAAAACTATAGGTAGGAAGAGTGTCAGTTTCTTTCACTGTGATAATCCTTGTTTCTAGGGACAGGGAAGGACAGTGAGGGAAATTCTCCTTGTGCTATAGTGTGCTAAAGCATTGATCATCAACCATCTTTAAAAAAACATTTTTTCTAGGGACAGAAAACTATAGGTAGGAAGAGTGTCAGTTTCTTTCACTGTGATAATCCTTGTTTCTAGGGACAGGGAAGGACAGTGAGGGAAATTCTCCTTGTGCTATAGTGTGCTAAAGCATTGATCATCAACCGTCTTTAAAAAAACATTTTTTCTAGGGACAGAAAACTATAGGTAGGAAGAGTGTCAGTTTCTTTCACTGTGATAATCCTTGTTTCTAGGGACAGGGAAGGACAGTGAGGGAAATTCTACTTGTGCTATAGTGTGCTAAAGCATTGATCATCAACCATCTTTAAAAAAACATTTTTTCTAGGGACAGAAAACTATAGGTAGGAAGAGTGTCAGTTTCATTTACTGTGCTAATCCTTGTTTCTAGGGACAGGGAAGGACAGTGAGGGAAATTCTCCTTGTGCTATACTGTGCTAAAGCATTGATCATCAACCATCTTTAAAAAAACATTTTTTCTAGGGACAGAAAACTATAGGTAGGAAGAGTGTCAGTTTCTTTCACTGTGATAATCCTTGTTTCTAGGGACAGGGAAGGACAGTGAGGGAAATTCTCCTTGTGCTATAGTGTGCTAAAGCATTGATCATCAACCATCTTTAAAAAAACATTTTTTCTAGGGACAGAAAACTATAGGTAGGAAGAGTGTCAGTTTCTTTCACTGTGATAATCCTTGTTTCTAGGGACAGGGAAGGACAGTGAGGGAAATTCTCCTTGTGCTATAGTGTGCTAAAGCATTGATCATCAACCCTCTTTAAAAAAACATTTTTTCTAGGGACAGAAAACTATAGGTAGGAAGAGTGTCAGTTTCTTTCACTGTGATAATCCTTGTTTCTAGGGACAGGGAAGGACAGTGAGGGAAATTCTACTTGTGCTATAGTGTGCTAAAGCATTGATCATCAACCATCTTTAAAAAAACATTTTTTCTAGGGACAGAAAACTATAGGTAGGAAGAGTGTCAGTTTCTTTTACTGTGCTAATCCTTGTTTCTAGGGACAGGAAAGGACAGTGAGGGAAATTCTCCTTGTGCTATAGTGTGCTAAAGCATTGATCATCAACCATCTTTAAAAAAACATTTTTTCTAGGGACAGAAAACTATAGGTAGGGAGAGTGTCAGTTTCTTTCACTGTGATAATCCTTGTTTCTAGGGACAGGGAAGGACAGTGAGGGAAATTCTCCTTGTGCTATACAGTGCTAAAGCATTGATCATCAACCATCTTTAAAAAAACATTTTTTCTAGGGACAGAAAACTATAGGTAGGAAGAGTGTCAGTTTCTTTCACTGTGATAATCCTTGTTTCTAGGGACAGGGAAGGACAGTGAGGGAAATTCTCCTTGTGCTATAGTGTGCTAAAGCATTGATCATCAACCATCTTTAAAAAAACATTTTTTCTAGGGACAGAAAACTATAGGTAGGAAGAGTGTCAGTTTCTTTCACTGTGATAATCCTTGTTTCTAGGGACAGGGAAGGACAGTGAGGGAAATTCTCCTTGTGCTATACTGTGCTAAAGCATTGATCATCAACCGTCTTTAAAAAAAAAAATTTCTAGGGACAGAAAACTATAGGTAGGAAGAGTGTCAGTTTCTTTCACTGTGATAATCCTTGTTTCTAGGGACAGGGAAGGACAGTGAGGGAAATTCTACTTGTGCTATAGTGTGCTAAAGCATTGATCATCAACCATCTTTAAAAAAACATTTTTTCTAGGGACAGAAAACTATAGGTAGGAAGAGTGTCAGTTTCTTTTACTGTGCTAATCCTTGTTTCTAGGGACAGGGAAGGACAGTGAGGGAAATTCTCCTTGTGCTATAGTGTGCTAAAGCATTGATCATCAACCATCTTTAAAAAAACATTTTTTCTAGGGACAGAAAACTATAGGTAGGGAGAGTGTCAGTTTCTTTCACTGTGATAATCCTTGTTTCTAGGGACAGGGAAGGACAGTGAGGGAAATTCTCCTTCTGCTATACTGTGCTAAAGCATTGATCATCAACCATCTTTAAACAAACATTTTTTCTAGGGACAGAAAACTATAGGTAGGAAGAGTGTCAGTTTCTTTCACTGTGATAATCCTTGTTTCTAGGGACAGGGAAGGACAGTGAGGGAAATTCTCCTTGTGCTATAGTGTGCTAAAGCATTGATCATCAACCATCTTTAAAAAAACATTTTTTCTAGGGACAGAAAACTATAGGTAGGAAGAGTGTCAGTTTCTTTCACTGTGATAATCCTTGTTTCTAGGGACAGGGAAGGACAGTGAGGGAAATTCTCCTTGTGCTATAGTGTGCTAAAGCATTGATCATCAACCGTCTTTAAAAAAACATTTTTTCTAGGGACAGAAAACTATAGGTAGGAAGAGTGTCAGTTTCTTTCACTGTGATAATCCTTGTTTCTAGGGACAGGGAAGGACAGTGAGGGAAATTCTACTTGTGCTATAGTGTGCTAAAGCATTGATCATCAATCAGCTTTAAAAAAACATTTTTTCTAGGGACAGAAAACTATAGGTAGGAAGAGTGTCAGTTTCTTTCACTGTGATAATCCTTGTTTCTAGGGACAGGGAAGGACAGTGAGGGAAATTCTACTTGTGCTATAGTGTGCTAAAGCATTGATCATCAATCAGCTTTAAAAAAACATTTTTTCTAGGGACAGAAAACTATAGGTAGGAAGAGTGTCAGTTTCTTTCACTGTGATAATCCTTGTTTCTAGGGACAGGGAAGGACAGTGAGGGAAATTCTCCTTGTGCTATAGTGTGCTAAAGCATTGATCATCAACCATCTTTAAAAAAACATTTTTTCTAGGGACAGAAAACTATAGGTAGGAAGAGTGTCAGTTTCTTTCACTGTGATAATCCTTGTTTCTAGGGACAGGGAAGGACAGTGAGGGAAATTCTACTTGTGCTATAGTGTGCTAAAGCATTGATCATCAATCAGCGTTAAAAAAACATTTTTTCTAGGGACAGAAAACTATAGGTAGGAAGAGTGTCAGTTTCTTTCACTGTGATAATCCTTGTTTCTAGGGACAGGGAAGGACAGTGAGGGAAATTCTCCTTGTGCTATAGTGTGCTAAAGCATTGATCATCAACCATCTTTAAAAAAACATTTTTTCTAGGGACAGAAAACTATAGGTAGGGAGAGTGTCAGTTTCTTTCACTGTGATAATCCTTGTTTCTAGGGACAGGGAAGGACAGTGAGGGAAATTCTCCTTGTGCTATACTGTGCTAAAGCATTGATCATCAACCATCTTTAAAAAAAAAAATTTCTAGGGACAGAAAACTATAGGTAGGAAGAGTGTCAGTTTCTTTTACTGTGCTAATCCTTGTTTCTAGGGACAGGGAAGGACAGTGAGGGAAATTCTCCTTGTGCTATAGTGTGCTAAAGCATTGATCATCAACCATCTTTAAAAAAACATTTTTTCTAGGGACAGAAAACTATAGGTAGTGTGACAGCAGGAAGGTAAAGTCACCTGGTTGCATCCAGGGGGGTAGATATATTTCGCCCAGATTCAGGCTTTACGCCGACTTATACAACTAGGTGGAGAGTTGTATAAGCCCAGCTAAGGCTAGTGGGCTCATGGATGACTCATACCTCTAGGGAGAGTGCTGGGCGTCGTGCAGACAGGGAGTTGATGAGACCAGCTGAAGCTTGTCAGCTCATTTAGGCCTCTATAAGAACTCCCAGCTTCATTAGATGTTAGCTCATGCCTGGAACCAGACCTGTGTGGACTGTCTAGGGAGAGTGAACCCCTGTGCGGTGAGATAAAGCCTGTGTGGCTATTTGCTTGGACATTTAAAACCAGGGACTTAGGGACTAGGACAGCCCTAGGCTGATCCCAGTTGTTAGTTAGGAAACCTGTATGTTTAGTCAGAGGTCAACTTGACCAGGATTTATTTTGTTTATGTTTCTTTTGCTTTGCTGTGTTTTGTCACTGTAAATAGAAAATAAACCGCACCTTTTTGATTTTGAAAACCACAACCTCCGTTTGCTGGGCCTGTTTTGTGTGGGGAGCCCATCCCGGGGGTCACACACACCCGCTGCCGAGCTAACCCCCTCACAGTTGGTGGAGAACCAGTGGCAGTTTTTTTTAAGCCAGCATGGAGGAGATACTGAAGCAGCTGGCTCTAGCAAATGCCAATCAACAGCAGACAAATGCAGGTTTGCAAAAGAGCCTTGCAGCTCATCAACAGAGCCTTGCAGCTCAACAACAGAACTTCGCAGCCCAGCAGCAAGCTCATCAACAGAGCCTTGCAGCCCAGCAGCAGACAAACGCAACTTTGCAACAGAGTCTGGAGGCTCAGCAACGAGCCCAGCAGCAATCTGAGGCCCGCTTCATAGACCTGTTGCAGAAGCAAGAGCAGAGACTACAACAACAGATGGAAGCAGTAATGCAGCAACGTCCGCAGACCAGTGAGGAAAGCCGTCCCACTAATACCGCGTCCTTTGGGGTGAGTCGTTTATTGACAAAAATGACTGGAGAGGATGATCCAGAGGTATTTTTGACCACATTTGAAAGGACCGCTGAAAGAGAAAAGTGGCCTGAGGAGCAGTGGGCTGGACTGGTGGCTCCTCTGTTAACTGGTGAATCGCAGAAAGCTTACTATGACCTAGAGCCTAACCAAGCAAAAGACTATGTGATGCTAAAAGCTGAAATATTGGCAAGGCTGGGTGTCACCCAGGCTGTCCGGGCTCAGCGTGTGCATAACTGGACTTTCCAGCTTGGAAAACCCCCCAGGTCTCAAATGTATGATCTCATTCACCTGAGCAGAAAGTGGCTACAGCCAGAGACTTTGTCCGCACCAAAGATTGTGGAACGTGTTGTAATGGATCGGTTTTTGAGAGCTCTTCCTACTGCCATCCAAAAGTGGGTAAGCCATGGAGACCCAGAGACGGCCGATGGTCTTGTGGATCGTGTGGAGAAATATTTGGCTACAGAGAACCTGACGGCCTCTTCCAGAGACACTCGGACTTTCCACCCTAAGACCAGACCATCCCCAGGGGCGGATAAGAGGATTCCAAGGGGTGAGGGTGGAGAGAGTGAGAGGGTGGGAGCTCTACCCCAAGTTTGGCGAGAACAGCCTGGGAAATCAGCGGCTCAAGAGGCGGCAAGAAGGATCGTTTGCTACCGCTGCCGGCAAGCGGGACATATTGCAGCCAATTGCCCGGTTGTGGAGGAACCCATGCAGTGTGACTTTCTGACGGGCAGACGTCAGTCGCTGTGTGCGACAGTCGCATGCACTGCCATTCGAGGAACTGAGAAACATTTATGCAAAATGTGTGTTAATGGTAGAAATGTTGTGGTATTGCTGGATTCAGGTAGCCTTGTGACCCTGATAAAGGCTGAGTTAGTTAAAACAGAGGTCTCTGGGAATAGCAAGGTAGCTGTTATTTGTGTGCATGGGGACACCCGAGAGTATCCAGTGACTACAGTGTGTTTCGAGACCCCCAAAGGTACCCTCTCTCATCCAGTGGGCTTAGTATCTCAGTTACCGCATGACGCCATTGTGGGAAGGGATTTTCCGAAGTTCTGGGAACTGTGGGATGATCCTGAGCCCCTCACTGGTGCCCCTATGTACCAGGAATGTGATAGCCAAAACTCCCCTGAGAGTGGTGAGGACTCTCCGGAATTTCCCTTATCAGTATTGGCAGGGGAGACTCAAGAAACTGGAGAGGAGCCCACCTCCTCAGACGAAAACCTACCGTCTGTGGAGTTTTCTGATCTTGAGGTTCACAGGGAAAACTTTGCCACAGAACAGTTGAAAGACCCCGCCCTAATAAAGGCACGGGAAAACGTAGTGAAAATAGATGGCGAGTTAGTGAACCCAGATAATACCTGCACTTACCCATACTTCAGCGTAGAGAAGGACCTACTGTATCGGGTGGCAAAAAGGGCAGAAGAAACCGTTGAGCAGCTTGTGGTGCCCAAACCTTACAGGAAGTTGGTGTTGGAGTTGGCCCATGGGCACATTCTTGGAGGTCATCTGGGGACAGAGAAAACCCGAGAGAGGGTATTACAGAGATTCTATTGGCCGGGGGTGATGAAGGACGTAGAAAATTATTGTTCCTCCTGCCCTGTGTGTCAGAGGTCGGCCCCGATGCCACATTTCCGTAGCCCGCTGGTCCCTCTACCCATCATTGAGGTCCCGTTTGAGAGGATCGCCATGGATTTGGTAGGTCCTATAATCAAGTCCGCTAGGGGGCACCAGTACATATTAGTTATAATGGACTATGCCACCCGTTATCCAGAAGCGATCCCTCTCCGAAATACCTCGGCCAAAACCATAGCCAAAGAGCTATCTCTTGTGTTTAGCCGGGTGGGTATTTGTAAAGAACTGCTTACGGACCAAGGTACACCCTTTATGTCCCGGGTTATGAAGGAGCTGTGTAAATTATTCAAAGTGACGCAATTACGTACATCTGTGTATCACCCCCAAACCGATGGGCTGGTTGAAAGATTCAACAAAACCCTAAAACAAATGTTGAAGAAAGTGGTGGATAGAGATGGAAAGGATTGGGACTGTCTACTTCCTTATCTGATGTTTGCTATTAGGGAGGTGCCCCAATCCTCTACGGGATTCTCCCCCTTTGAGTTACTGTATGGGAGACACCCAAGAGGGCTGTTGGATATTGCCAAGGAAACTTGGGAAAGTGAGAGTTCTCCCCACAGGAGTGTGATTGAGCATGTCGCCCTGATGCAAGACCGAATTGCACAGGTAATGCCCATCGTGAAGGAACATTTGGCCCAAGCGCAGTTAGCACAGCAGAGAGTGTACAACCGTGGAGCCAAGACCCGTACCTTTTCCCCGGGGGATAGGATACTGGTACTTGTCCCTACGGTTGAAAGTAAATTCCTTGCCAAATGGCAAGGCCCCTACGAGATAATGGAAAAAGTGAGCGAAGTGAATTACAAGGTCAGACAACCAGGAAGGCGAAAGCCCGAACAGATCTATCACGTTAATCTGTTGAAAGCCTGGAGGGATAGAGAGTCCCTAGTCGCAGACACTTGGTCACCAGCTCAAACTGGTTGCGTGATTCCTGAGGTTGGAATAGCAGCCACCTTGTCACAACCCCAACAACAGGAGGTTAAGGAGTTTGTGCTTCGCAACAAGGAGGTATTCTCTGAGCTGCCGGGACAAACATCTGGGGTAGAGCATGACATCATTACCCCGCCCGGTGAAAGGGTGAAGTTAAAACCCTATCGGATCCCAGAGGCCCGACGGGAGGCAATACGGGAGGAAGTACAGAAAATGCTGAACTTAGGGGTGATAGAGGAGTCCCAAAGTGATTGGTCTAGTCCCATCGTGTTGGTGCCTAAACCGGATGGGAGCTGGCGATTTTGTAACGATTTTCGTCAGTTGAACAAAGTTACAAAATTTGACACCTACCCCATGCCACGTATAGATGAGTTGATCGACCGGCTGGGAACAGCCCGATACATGACGACTCTTGACCTCACAAAAGGGTATTGGCAAATCCCCCTGGCCAAGTCGGCCAAAGAGAAAACCGCATTTGTAACCCCAGACGGGGCGTTCCAATATAAAAGAATGCCGTTCGGGTTACAGAATGCGCCAGCCACATTCCAGCGGAAAATGGACCAGATGCTGAGGCCCCATCGGAAGTATGCTGCGGCTTACCTGGATGACGTAATTGTCCATAGCACAGATTGGGCCTCACATCTGCCAAAAGTGCAAGCAGTCCTGGACTCTGTTCGGGAAGCGGGGTTTACGGCTAACCCCAAGAAGTGTACCATTGGGCAGGAGGAGGCCAAATATCTTGGGTACACCATTGGGAGGGGAGTAATAAAACCCCAACTCAACAAAGTCGAGGCCATCCAGAGTTGGCCACGTCCCAACAGCAAGAAGCAGGTACGAGCCTTTCTGGGAATCGCTGGGTATTATCGGCGATTCATTCCCCACTTTGCTTCTAAGGCTGTGCCCCTAACCAACCTGACGAAGGGGAAAGGGTCGGTCATGATTAAATGGACCCCCGAGGCTGAGGCAGCATTCCAATTCTTGAAACAAGCCTTATGTAGCCAGCCAGTGTTGTACTCACCCGACTTCTCTAAAGACTTTGTCGTACAAAGTGATGCGTCAGATGTGGGGTTAGGAGCAGTATTGTCCCAGGTCTGGAACGGGGAAGAGCACCCAGTCATTTACCTCAGCAGGAAGTTGAAGTCCCATGAGGTAAATTACGCCACCGTTGAAAAGGAGTGTTTAGCGGTGAAGTGGGCTCTAGATTCCCTTCGGTACTACCTGCTAGGTAGGCACTTTGACATGGTTACGGATCACGCTCCGTTAAAGTGGATGGCTCAAAACAAGGAAACAAATAGAAGAGTGAATAGGTGGTTCCTGGCCCTCCAGGAATTCAACTTCACAGTAAAGCATCGCCCTGGCGTTCAAATGGGGAATGTGGATGCTTTGTCTCGAGTACATGAATGCCTGATTGCTGGTGTTCCAACCCTGAGGTTAAAACAAGAGGGGGGGGTATGTGACAGCAGGAAGGTAAAGTCACCTGGTTGCATCCAGGGGGGTAGATATATTTCGCCCAGATTCAGGCTTTACGCCGACTTATACAACTAGGTGGAGAGTTGTATAAGCCCAGCTAAGGCTAGTGGGCTCATGGATGACTCATACCTCTAGGGAGAGTGCTGGGCGTCGTGCAGACAGGGAGTTGATGAGACCAGCTGAAGCTTGTCAGCTCATTTAGGCCTCTATAAGAACTCCCAGCTTCATTAGATGTTAGCTCATGCCTGGAACCAGACCTGTGTGGACTGTCTAGGGAGAGTGAACCCCTGTGCGGTGAGACAAAGCCTGTGTGGCTATTTGCTTGGACATTTAAAACCAGGGACTTAGGGACTAGGACAGCCCTAGGCTGATCCCAGTTGTTAGTTAGGAAACCTGTATGTTTAGTCAGAGGTCAACTTGACCAGGATTTATTTTGTTTATGTTTCTTTTGCTTTGCTGTGTTTTGTCACTGTAAATAGAAAATAAACCGCACCTTTTTGATTTTGAAAACCACAACCTCCGTTTGCTGGGCCTGTTTTGTGTGGGGAGCCCATCCCGGGGGTCACACACACCCGCTGCCGAGCTAACCCCCTCACAGTAGGAAGAGTGTCAGTTTCTTTCACTGTGATAATCCTTGTTTCTAGGGACAGGGAAGGACAGTGAGGGAAATTCTCCTTGTGCTATAGTGTGCTAAAGCATTGATCATCAACCATCTTTAAAAAAACATTTTTTCTAGGGACAGAAAACTATAGGTAGGAAGAGTGTCAGTTTCTTTCACTGTGATAATCCTTGTTTCTAGGGACAGGGAAGGACAGTGAGGGAAATTCTCCTTGTGCTATAGTGTGCTAAAGCATTGATCATCAACCATCTTTAAAAAAACATTTTTTCTAGGGACAGAAAACTATAGGTAGGAAGAGTGTCAGTTTCTTTCACTGTGATAATCCTTGTTTCTAGGGACAGGGAAGGACAGTGAGGGAAATTCTCCTTGTGCTATAGTGTGCTAAAGCATTGATCATCAACCATCTTTAAAAAAACATTTTTTCTAGGGACAGAAAACTATAGGTAGGAAGAGTGTCAGTTTCTTTCACTGTGATAATCCTTGTTTCTAGGGACAGGGAAGGACAGTGAGGGAAATTCTACTTGTGCTATAGTGTGCTAAAGCATTGATCATCAATCAGCTTTAAAAAAACATTTTTTCTAGGGACAGAAAACTATAGGTAGTGTGACAGCAGGAAGGTAAAGTCACCTGGTTGCATCCAGGGGGGTAGATATATTTCTCCCAGATTCAGGCTTTATGCTGACTTATACAACTAGGGTGGAGAGTTGTATAAGCCCAGCTGAGGCTAGTAGGCTCATGGATGACTCATACCTCTAGGGAGAGGGCTGGGCGTCGTGCAGGCAGGGAGTTGATGAGACCAGCTGAAGCCTGTCAGTTCGTTTAAGGCCTCTATAAAAACTCCCAGATTCATTAGGTGTTAGCTCATGCCTGGAACAAGACCTGTGTGGACTGTCTAGGGAGAGTGAACCCCTGTGCGGTGAGGCAAAGCCTGTGTGGCTATTTGTTTGGACTTTTACTAAACCAGGGACTTAGGGACTAGGACAGCACCAGGCTGATCCCAGTTGTTAGTTTAGGAAACCTGCATGTTTAGTCAGAGGTCAAACTGACCAGGATTTATTTTGTTTATGTTTCTTTTTGGCTTTGCTGTGTTTTTGTCACTGTACATAGAGAAATAAACCGCACCTTTTGATTTTGAAAACCACAACCTCCGTCTGCTGGCCCTGTTTTTGTGTGGGGAGCCCAACCAGGGGGTCACACACACCCGCTACCGAGTTAACCCCCTCACAGTTGGTGGAGAACCAGTGGCAGTTTTTTTTAAGCCAGCATGGAGGAGATACTGAAACAGCTGGCTCTAGCAAATGCCAATCAACAGCAGACAAATGCAGGTTTGCAAAGGAGCCTTGCAGCCCAGCAGCAAGCTCATCAACAAGCCCAGCAGCAATCTGAGGCCCGCTTCATAGACCTGTTACAGAAGCAAGAGCAGAGACTACAACAAATGGAAGCAGTAATGCAGCAACGTCCGCAGACCAGTGAGGAAAGCCGTCCCACTAATACCGCGTCCTTTGGGGTGAGTCGTTTATTGACAAAAATGACTGGAGAGGATGATCCAGAGGTATTTTTGACCACATTTGAAAGGACTGCTGAAAGAGAAAAGTGGCCTGAGGAGCAGTGGGCTGGACTGGTGGCTCCTCTGTTAACTGGTGAATCGCAGAAGGCTTACTATGACCTAGAGCCTGACCAAGCAAAAGACTATGTGATGCTAAAAGCTGAAATATTGGCAAGGCTGGGTGTCACCCTGGCTGTCCGGGCTCAGCGTGTGCATAACTGGACTTTCCAGCTTGGAAAACACCCCAGGTCTCAAATTTATGATCTCATTCACCTGAGCAGGAAGTGGCTACAGCCAGAGACTTTGTCCGCACCAGAGATTGTGGAACGTGTTGTAATGGATCGGTTTTTGAGAGCTCTTCCTACTGCCATCCAAAAGTGGGTAAGCCATGGAGACCCAGAGACGGCCAGTGGTCTTGTGGATCGTGTAGAGAAATACTTGGCTACAGAGAACCTGACGGCCTCTTCCAGAGACTCTCGGACTTTCCACCCTAAGACCAGACCATCCCCAGGGGCGGATAAGAGGATTCCAAGGGGTGAGGGTGGAGAGAGTGAGAGGGTGGGAGCTCTACCCAAAGTTTGGCGAGAACAGCCTGGGAAGTCAGGGGCTCAAGAGGCAGCCAAAAGGATTGTTTGCTACCGCTGCCGGCAAGCGGGACATATTGCAGCAAATTGCCCGGTTGTGGAGGAACCCATGCAATGTGGCTTTCTGACGGACAGACGTCAGTCGCTGTGTGCGACAGTCGCATGCACTGCCATTCGGGGAACTGAGAAACATTTATGCAAAATGTGTATTAATGGTAGAAATGTTGTGGTATTACTGGATTCAGGTAGCCTTGTGACCCTGATAAAGGCTGAATTAGTTAAAACAGAGGTCTCTGGGAATAGCAAGGTAGCTGTTATTTGTGTGCATGGGGACACCCGAGAGTATCCAGTGACTACAGTGTGTTTCGAGACCCCCAAAGGTACCCTCTCTCATCCAGTGGGGTTAGTATCTCAATTACCGCATGATGCCATTGTGGGAAGAGATTTTCCGAAGTTCTGGGAACTGTGGGATGATCCTGAGCCCCCCACTGGTGCCCCTATGTACCAGGAATGTGATAGCCAGAACTCCTCTGAGAGTGGTGAGGACTCTCCAGAATTTCCCTTGTCAGTATTGGCAGGGGAGACTCAAGAAACTGGAGAGGAGCCCACCTCCTCAGACGAAAACCTACCGTCTGTGGAGTTTTCTGATCTGGAGGTTCACAGGGAAAATTTTGCCACAGAACAGTTAAAAGACCCCGCCCTAATAAAGGCACGGGAAAACGTAGTGGAAATAGATGGCGAGTTAGTGAACCCAGATAATACCTGCACTTACCCATACTTCAGCGTAGAGAAGGACCTACTGTATCGGGTGGCAAAAAGGGCAGAAGAAACCGTTGAGCAGCTTGTGGTGCCCAAACCTTACAGGAAGTTGGTGTTGGAGTTGGCCCATGGGCACATTCTTGGAGGTCATCTGGGGACAGAGAAAACCCGAGAGAGGGTATTACAGAGATTCTATTGGCCTGGGGTGATGAAGGACATAGAAAATTATTGTTCCTCCTGCCCTGTGTGTCAGAGGTCGGCCCCGATGCCACATTTCCGTAGCCCGCTGGTCCCTCTACCCATCATTGAGGTCCCGTTTGAGAGAATCGCAATGGATTTGGTAGGTCCTATAATCAAGTCCGCTAGGGGGCACCAGTACATATTGGTTATAATGGACTATGCCACCCGTTATCCAGAAGCGATCCCTCTCAGAAATACCTCGGCCAAAACCATAGCCAAAGAGCTATCTCTTGTTTTTAGCCGGGTGGGTATTTGTAAAGAACTGCTTACGGACCAAGGTACACCCTTTATGTCCCGGGTTATGAAAGAGCTGTGTAAATTGTTCAAAGTGACGCAATTGCGTACATCTGTGTATCACCCCCAAACCGATGGGCTGGTTGAAAGATTCAACAAAACCCTAAAACAAATGTTGAAGAAAGTGGTGGATAGAGATGGAAAGGATTGGGACTGTCTACTTCCTTATTTGATGTTTGCTATTAGGGAGGTGCCCCAATCCTCTACGGGATTCTCCCCCTTTGAGTTACTGTATGGGAGACACCCAAGAGGGCTGTTGGATATTGCCAAGGAAACTTGGGAAAGTGAGAGTTCTCCCCACAGGAGTGTGATTGAGCATGTCGCCCTGATGCAAGATCGAATTGCACAGGTAATGCCCATCGTGAAGGAACATTTGGCCCAAGCGCAGTTGGCACAGCAGAGAGTGTACAACCGTGGAGCAAAGACCCGTACCTTTTCCCCGGGGGATAGGATATTGGTACTTGTCCCTACGGTTGAAAGTAAATTCCTTGCCAAATGGCAAGGCCCCTACGAGATAATGGAAAAAGTGAGCGAAGTGAATTACAAGGTCAGACAACCAGGAAGGCGAAAGCCCGAACAGATATATCACGTTAATCTGTTGAAAGCCTGGAGGGATAGAGAGTCCCTAGTCGCAGAAACTTGGTCACCAGCTCAAACTGGTTGCGTGATTCCGGAGGTTGGAATAGCAGCCACCTTGTCACAACCCCAACAACAGGAGGTTAAGGAGTTTGTGCTTCGCAACAAGGAGGTGTTCTCTGAGCTGCCGGGACAAACATCTGGGGTAGAGCATGATATTATTACCCCGCCCGGTGAAAGGGTGAAGTTAAAACCCTATCGGATCCCAGAGGCCCGACGGGAGGCAATACGGGAGGAAGTACAGAAAATGCTGAACTTAGGGGTGATAGAGGAGTCCCAAAGTGATTGGTCTAGTCCCATTGTGTTGGTGCCTAAACCGTATGGGAGCTGGCGATTTTGTAACGATTTTCGTCAGTTGAACAAAGTTACAAAATTTGACACCTACCCCATGCCACGTATAGATGAGTTGATCGACCGGCTGGGAACAGCCCGATACATGACGACTCTTGACCTCACAAAAGGGTATTGGCAAATTCCCCTGGCCAAGTCGGCCAAAGAGAAAACCGCATTTGTAACCCCAGACGGGGCGTTCCAATATAAGAGAATGCCGTTCGGGTTACAGAATGCGCCGGCCACATTCCAGCGGAAAATGGACCAGATACTGAGGCCCCATCGGAAGTATGCTGCGGCTTACCTGGATGACGTAATTGTCCATAGCACAGATTGGGCCTCACATCTGCCAAAAGTGCAAGCAGTCCTAGACTCTATCCGGGAAGCGGGGTTTACGGCTAACCCCAAGAAGTGTACCATTGGGCAGGAGGAGGCCAAATATCTTGGGTACACCATTGGCAGGGGAGTGATAAAACCCCAACTCAACAAAGTCGAGGCCATCCAGAGTTGGCCACGTCCCAACAGCAAGAAGCAGGTACGGGCCTTTCTGGGAATCGCGGGTTATTATCGGCGCTTCATTCCCCACTTTGCTTCTAAGGCTGTGCCCCTAACCAACCTGACGAAAGGGAAAGGGTCGGTCATGATTAAATGGACCCCCGAGGCTGAGGCAGCATTCCAATTCTTGAAACAAGCCTTATGTAGCCAGCCAGTGTTGTACTCACCCGACTTCTCTAAAGACTTTGTCGTACAAAGTGATGCGTCAGATGTGGGGTTAGGAGCAGTATTGTCCCAGGTCTGGAACGGGGAAGAGCACCCAGTCATTTACCTCAGCAGGAAGTTGAAGTCCCATGAGGTAAATTACGCCACGGTTGAAAAGGAGTGTTTAGCGGTGAAGTGGGCTCTAGATTCCCTTCGGTACTATCTGCTAGGTAGGCACTTTGACATGGTTACGGATCACGCTCCGTTAAAGTGGATGGCTCAAAACAAGGAGACAAATAGAAGAGTGAATAGGTGGTTCCTGGCCCTACAGGAATTCAACTTCACAGTAAAGCATCGCCCTGGCGTTCAAATGGGGAATGTGGATGCTTTGTCTCGAGTACATGAATGCCTGATTGCTGGTGTTCCAACCCCAAGGTTAAAACAAGAGGGGGGGGTATGTGACAGCAGGAAGGTAAAGTCACCTGGTTGCATCCAGGGGGGTAGATATATTTCTCCCAGATTCAGGCTTTATGCTGACTTATACAACTAGGGTGGAGAGTTGTATAAGCCCAGCTGAGGCTAGTAGGCTCATGGATGACTCATACCTCTAGGGAGAGGGCTGGGCGTCGTGCAGGCAGGGAGTTGATGAGACCAGCTGAAGCCTGTCAGTTCGTTTAAGGCCTCTATAAAAACTCCCAGATTCATTAGGTGTTAGCTCATGCCTGGAACAAGACCTGTGTGGACTGTCTAGGGAGAGTGAACCCCTGTGCGGTGAGGCAAAGCCTGTGTGGCTATTTGTTTGGACTTTTACTAAACCAGGGACTTAGGGACTAGGACAGCACCAGGCTGATCCCAGTTGTTAGTTTAGGAAACCTGCATGTTTAGTCAGAGGTCAAACTGACCAGGATTTATTTTGTTTATGTTTCTTTTTGGCTTTGCTGTGTTTTTGTCACTGTACATAGAGAAATAAACCGCACCTTTTGATTTTGAAAACCACAACCTCCGTCTGCTGGCCCTGTTTTTGTGTGGGGAGCCCAACCAGGGGGTCACACACACCCGCTACCGAGTTAACCCCCTCACAGTAGGAAGAGTGTCAGTTTCTTTCACTGTGATAATCCTTGTTTCTAGGGACAGGGAAGGACAGTGAGGGAAATTCTACTTGTGCTATAGTGTGCTAAAGCATTGATCATCAACCATCTTTAAAAAAACATTTTTTCTAGGGACAGAAAACTATAGGTAGGGAGAGTGTCAGTTTCTTTCACTGTGATAATCCTTGTTTCTAGGGACAGGGAAGGACAGTGAGGGAAATTCTCCTTGTGCTATACTGTGCTAAAGCATTGATCATCAACCATCTTTAAAAAAACATTTTTTCTAGGGACAGAAAACTATAGGTAGGAAGAGTGTCAGTTTCTTTCACTGTGATAATCCTTGTTTCTAGGGACAGGGAAGGACAGTGAGGGAAATTCTCCTTGTGCTATAGTGTGCTAAAGCATTGATCATCAACCATCTTTAAAAAAACATTTTTTCTAGGGACAGAAAACTATAGGTAGGAAGAGTGTCAGTTTCTTTCACTGTGATAATCCTTGTTTCTAGGGACAGGGAAGGACAGTGAGGGAAATTCTCCTTGTGCTATAGTGTGCTAAAGCATTGATCATCAACCGTCTTTAAAAAAACATTTTTTCTAGGGACAGAAAACTATAGGTAGGAAGAGTGTCAGTTTCTTTCACTGTGATAATCCTTGTTTCTAGGGACAGGGAAGGACAGTGAGGGAAATTCTACTTGTGCTATAGTGTGCTAAAGCATTGATCATCAATCAGCTTTAAAAAAACATTTTTTCTAGGGAGAGAAAACTATAGGTAGGAAGAGTGTCAGTTTCTTTCACTGTGATAATCCTTGTTTCTAGGGACAGGGAAGGACAGTGAGGGAAATTCTACTTGTGATATAGTGTGCTAAAGCATTGATCATCAACCATCTTTAAAAAAAAAAAAAATTCTAGGGACAGAAAACTATAGGTAGGGAGAGTGTCAGTTTCTTTCACTGTGATAATCCTTGTTTCTAGGGACAGGGAAGGACAGTGAGGGAAATTCTCCTTGTGCTATAGTGTGCTAAAGCATTGATCATCAACCATCTTTAAAAAAACATTTTTTCTAGGGACAGAAAACTATAGGTAGGAAGAGTGTCAGTTTCTTTCACTGTGATAATCCTTGTTTCTAGGGACAGGGAAGGACAGTGAGGGAAATTCTCCTTGTGCTATAGTGTGCTAAAGCATTGATCATCAACCATCTTTAAAAAAACATTTTTTCTAGGGACAGAAAACTATAGGTAGGAAGAGTGTCAGTTTCTTTCACTGTGATAATCCTTGTTTCTAGGGACAGGGAAGGACAGTGAGGGAAATTCTCCTTGTGCTATAGTGTGCTAAAGCATTGATCATCAACCATCTTTAAAAAAACATTTTTTCTAGGGACAGAAAACTATAGGTAGGAAGAGTGTCAGTTTCTTTCACTGTGATAATCCTTGTTTCTAGGGACAGGGAAGGACAGTGAGGGAAATTCTCCTTGTGCTATAGTGTGCTAAAGCATTGATCATCAATCAGCTTTAAAAAAACATTTTTTCTAGGGACAGAAAACTATAGGTAGGAAGAGTGTCAGTTTCTTTCACTGTGATAATCCTTGTTTCTAGGGACAGGGAAGGACAGTGAGGGAAATTCTACTTGTGCTATAGTGTGCTAAAGCATTGATCATCAATCAGCTTTAAAAAAAACATTTTTTCTAGGGACAGAAAACTATAGGTAGGAAGAGTGTCAGTTTCTTTCACTGTGATAATCCTTGTTTCTAGGGACAGGGAAGGACAGTGAGGGAAATTCTCCTTGTGCTATAGTGTGCTAAAGCATTGATCATCAACCGTCTTTAAAAAAACATTTTTTCTAGGGACAGAAAACTATAGGTAGGAAGAGTGTCAGTTTCTTTCACTGTGATAATCCTTGTTTCTAGGGACAGGGAAGGACAGTGAGGGAAATTCTCCTTGTGCTATAGTGTGCTAAAGCATTGATCATCAACCATCTTTGAAATCCTTGTTTTTTGGACAGTCAGGGAAATTGTCGTTGTGCTATTCTGTGTGAAAGCAATCATCCTCAACCATATTTAGAAATCCTTAAGTAAAGGGACAGAGAAGGACACCTGAAGGTAGCCCTTATTGCTTTTTTTCCCATCTCCCTGCAGGCCATCTATTAGAATGTCTGGAAGGCAAACAAGGAGAGGCAGACAGTCAGGAGGCAATAAAAGAGGGCAAGCAGGCTCTGTGTCTGGGGGCAACAGTGCTGGTCGTGGACGCGGTGCATTGTCATCAGCACATGGCCATGGGACACGCTTGTCCTTCTTTTCGGCAGCTGGACATGTTGAGCCACATCATGCCGAAGACTTGGTAGAGTGGATGACCAAGCCCTCCTCCTCCTCCTCATCCTCTCTCACCCAGGCTCAGGGTACTGGCAAAGCAGCTGCCAAAGCGTCCTCTTCCCTGGTATCAATGTCAGACTCATCATCAGTCACTCCTTCCCTAGACCCACCATGTCCTCCTCCTGAGGAGTCCCCCGAACTGTTTGAGCACAGTGTTGGGTACATGCTCCAGGAGGATGCCCAGCGTTTCGAAGGGTCTGATGATGAAACCCAGCTACAGGAAGGCAGTAGCGTGAGAGCAGACAGAGGGGATGCTCAAGAAGGACACCAATCTGGCAGTCATGTTCCAGCAGCTGCAGCATACTGCCAGATTGGCTCCAGTGATGAGGAGGGAGGGGATGATGAGGTCACTGACTCCACGTGGGTGCCTAATAGGAGAGAGGAGGAGGAGGAGGATGAGGAGGAGGCACATCTCCAACGAGGCAGGATGCCCTTTGGTGGCCAGCGTAAGGGCAGTACACCGACGGAATCACACCGCAGAGCTCCGCCTGTGCAGGGCGCTGCCTCTGCCCGTCATTCCAAAAGTTCCTTGGTGTGGGCCTTTTTTGAGGCTAGTGCATCAGATCGCACAGCTGCTGTTTGCAACATATGTCTCAAGCGTATATCGCGTGGCCAAAACATCAGCCGCTTGGGTACCACATGCCTGACCAGACATATGTTGACCTGCCATGCAGCTCCTTGGCAAGCCTACCTCAAAGACCCACACCAAAGAACAAAGCGGACCTCTCCTTGCACCGCATCAGCTGGGATCTCCAACCCCACTATAACTTCAGTCCTCTCTGAAACATGCACTGAGAGGAATGAAGGTGTAGAATTAGGTGTGTCACAGCCAAGTAGTTGCGGCCACTCTGCTAGCAGTACACCGACGTCCGATTCTAGCAGGCAAATTTCCCTGCCCCAGCTGCTGGACCGTCGAAAGAAGTTCACTCCCAGCCATCCACATGCCCAGCGGTTGAATGCTAGCTTGGCTAAATTGCTAGCGCTTCAACTGCTGCCTTTTCAGTTGGTAGACTCGGCCCCCTTCCGTGAGTTTGTGCAATGTGCGGTTCCTCAGTGGCAGGTTCCCAAACGCCACTTTTTCTCACGGAAGGCTATTCCAGCTCTCTACCGGCATGTGGAAGGCAATGTCTTGGCCTCGCTGGACAGGGCGGTCAGCGGTAAGGTGCATATTACCGCTGACTCATGGTCCAGCAGGCATGGACAGGGACGTTACCTTTCTTTCACGGCCCATTGGGTCACTCTTTTGGCAGCTGGGAAGGATGCAGGACAAGGTGCAGTAGTGTTGGAGGTTGTTCCACCGCCACGCCTCCAAAATGCTACTACTGGTTGTGACACACCTCTCTCCTCCACCCCCTCCTCTTCTTCTTCCTCCATGGCCTCTTCCTGTGCTTTGTCCTCTGAACCAGCGGTGCTCCGTAGCCGTTCAAGGGGCTACGCAAGTAGGCAGGCAAAAAGATGCCATGCCGTGCTTGCGCTGGTGTGTTTGGGGGACAGAAGCCACACTGGGGCAGAGGTCCTGTCTGCTCTGCAGGGCCAGGCCGAGAGGTGGTTGACGTCACGCCAGCTTAAGCCAGGAATGGTGGTTTGCGACAATGGCACCAACCTCCTCTCCGCCCTCCGACAGGGACAACTGACCCATGTGCCCTGTGTGGCTCACGTCCTTAACCTGGTGGTGCAGCGGTTCTTGGGCAGGTACCCGGGCTTACAGGATGTCCTGAGGCAGGCCAGGAAAGTCTGTGTGCATTTCCGCAGATCTTATAATGCCAGTGCTCGCCTGGCTGAGCTGCAAAAGGAGTTGAACCTGCCCAAGAACCGCCTTATATGTGACATGCCCACCAGGTGGAACTCAACGTTGGCCATGCTGCAGCGGCTGCACACGCAGCAGAGGGCCATCAATGAGTACCTGTGCGACTACGGCACCAGGACAGGGTCAGGGGAGCTTGTTTTTTTTTCTCCACGCCAGTGGGGCATGATCAGGGATGCATGCACTGTCCTGGCACCATTTGAGGAGGCCACGAGGATGGTGAGCAGTGACAGTGCATGCATCAGTGACACTGTACCTCTTGTCCACCTGTTGGAGCACACGCTGCGTGGAATAATGGATAGGGCACTTGAGGCAGAACAGAGGCAGGAAGAGGAGGACTTCCTTGCCTCTCAAGGCCCCCTTTACCCAGACAGTGTTCCTTCTGTCCCACCCATCGCACAGGAAGAGGAGGAGGAGGAGGAGGAGGAGGGGGATTGTGTCAGCATGGAGGTGGAGGCTGGCACTCAGCATCATCAGCAGCAGTCTTTTAGGGATGATTTACAGTCTCAAGAAACCAGTGGACTTGTACGTGGCTGGGAGGAGGTGGCTGCGGATCATGTCGTCCTTAGTGACCCAGAGGACTCCGGACCGAATGCCTCAGCAAACCTACGCTGCATGGCCTCCCTGATCCTGCAAAGTCTGCGGAAGGATCCTCATATTCTTCGGATCAAGGAGAGGGACCATTACTGGCTGGCCACTCTCCTTGATCCACGGTACAAGGGTAAGGTTGCGGACCTTATGTTACCATCGCAGAGGGAGCAGAGGATGAGACAACTCCGGGAGGCCTTGCAGAAAGGTCTGTGCAACGCGTTCCCAGAGACTGGGAGGTTACAAACTCCTGGTCCTGGACAACGAGTTGCTGAGGCTTCGGCCAGTCAAAGAAGGAGCGGTGGGGAAGGTGGCCGTCTGACCGATGCGTTCAGACAATTCTTTAGTCCGCAGCCCCAAAGTATGATCGGTTCCAGCAACCATCGCCAGCGTCTGATAAACATGGTGCAGGAATATCTAGGGGCAAGGTCAGACTTGGACACCTTCCCCACCGAAAATCCTCTGGCTTACTGGGTCTTGAGGATGGATCACTGGCCAGAGCTTGCACAGTATGCAATTGAGCTACTGGCCTGTCCTGCATCCAGCTTTCGGAACGCACATTCAGTGCTGCTGGAGGATTTGTCACGGATCACAGGGTGCGCCTGTCCACCGACTCGGTTGATCGACTGACTTTCATCAAGATGAACCAGTCTTGGATCACCACCAGCTACCACACACCTGATGCTGATATAACAGACTAATTGATTTTAACATGTCACATCCCTTCAAGACTGATGCTGATGCTGAGTGCCTGTGCTGTTATGTTGACTGGCTATCCTCCTCCTCCGAGTCCTCAATGATACGATTGATGATGATAGCTTGGAAGATCATTTTTGTTTATGGGTGCCGCCACCAGTGGCTAAGGCCCAATTTTTCAGCCCCTGTTTAACAGGGGCGTGTAATTACAATTTTTTTAGCAATAATTTGCCATAGGGCTCATTGCTGTGCTCCAAGTACAGTATCTGTGAGGGGTTGGAGTGTTGTGCCACCAGTGCCTAAGGCCCAATTTTTCAGCCCCTGTTTAACAGGGGCGTGTCATTACAATTTTTGAAGCAATACTTTGCAACAGGGCTCATTGCTGTGCTCCAAGTACAGTATCTGTGAGGGGTTGTAGTGTTGTGCCACCATTGCCTAAGGCCCAATTTTTCAGCCCCTGTTCAACAGGGGCATGTAATTACAATTCTTGATCTAATAATTCACAGCAGGGCCCATTGCTGCACCCACCAAGAGTAACTCTGAGGGCTTACAGTGTTGTGGCAACGCCACCACCACCACCACCACGAAAGGCCCAATTTTTCAGCCCCTGTTCAAAAGGGGCATGTAATTACAATTCTTGATCTAATAATTCACAGCAGGGCCCATTCCTGCACCCACCAAGAGTAACTCTGAGGGCTTACAGTGTTGTGGCAACACCACCACCACCACCACCACGAAAGGCCCAATTTTTCAGCCCCTGTTCAACAGGGGCATGCAATTACAATTCTTGATCTAATAATTCACAGCAGGGCCCATTGCTGCACCCACCAAGAGTAACTGTCAGGGCTTACAGTGTTGTGGCACCAGCACCACCATCAAAGGCCCAATTTTTACTACCACTGTTCAACAATTATATGTAATTAAAATTCCTGATATAATAGTTGACAGCAGGGCGTTCCAGCACCAACCAAGAGTAACTGTGAGTGCTTACAGTGTTGTGCCAACACCAACAACTAAGGGGCCTATTTCTGCAGAGTATATACGGCAGGTCCCTACTTTCAAACATCCAACTTACAAACGACTCCTACTTGCAAACGCAAGAAGACAACAGGAAGTGAGAGGAAATCTACCCCTTGGAAGGAAAATTCTCTCCTGTAAGAATTAATATGGGAGAAAGGTGTCTCCTCTGTACTGATGCTTTATCACCAATCCTTGTTTCAAGAAAAACACCACATTTCAAAAACAGTTGTCATTGGGACGGAAAGTGAGGTGAAATGTTCTGAACAGGGGCACAGACAGCAAAACAAATGTTACAGGGGTGATAACCCTTACCTATGTTTTCCAAAAAGTTTAAAAATAGATTTTTGGGCTGGAGCTACACTTAAACAATGTACCTGTTCAAAATTACAAACAGATTCTACATAAGAACAAGCCTACAGTCCCTGTCTTGTATGCACCGCCTGTATACGGCTGTTCAGAGTATATAGGGCCTTTTTTATTTTATGTGCGGGGTTCCCCTTAATATCCATACAAGACCCAAAGGGGCTGGTAATGGGCTGGGGTGGGGGGGGGTCATGGAGTAGCTATGCCATTTTTCTTAAAGATTTTCATCCATATTACCGGGACCAGACATTACATTAAAGCCGCAAGCAGTTTTAAATGGCTTTTTTTTCCTTTAGAAGTGTCATTTTGTGCAGGGACAGTTCTAAACACGGGAAACACGTGGCACTTCACAGGCATACTTTAGACACCCCCCAGGTACGATATTTAAAGGAATATTTGACTTTTTTTTTTTCACTTTATGCATCATTAAAATGACTGCTCCCGAAAAACGACCGTTTTTAAAACTTCTTTTTGCATTGATACATGTCCCCTGGTGCAGAACCCGGGTTCCCAAACCCTTTTTAGGACAATAACATGCATAATAGTCGTTATAATTAGCACTTTAGAATTCGAACGTTCGCATCCATTGTATTTAATAGGGTTCTAATGTTCGTACGAACTTTCGGTCCGTTCGCGGGTTCTGGTGCGAACCGAACCCGGGGGTGTTCGGCTCATCACTAATCAGCAGTATATAAGAGTCTTGTGACTTCTATCAGTGTCTAGCCGAGTACTGGTTAAAGCTTGTAGGAGGAGTTTTCATTCTCCTCTGACTGTCCTATGAGGCTGTGCAACTCCTGACCCTCTGTCTAGAGGTGATGTACCTTCCCAAAAAAAAAAAACTCTCTAGCAATACTCACCAAATTGAGCATGTGCAGAGTGCCTCTTAGGGCTCTGTACTATTAGGAGATGGATTGGGACTGTGGAAGAATGGGAGGATCAGAGAAGGCAGGCTCAAACAGCCTTTTTACACAATACGGAGGATTAATCCCTTAGATTCCACAATGAGTAATGCTTTACTGCATATAGAGACTGATTTGTCTGTTTTGGGATTAGTAATATTTTAAATAGTTTGAAACCATGAGGAGATTGTCTTTCTCCCTTTTGAGGGAATCGATTGGTGAGCTGAAAGAGGACGGAGGCCGCTGGCCCCTGGTGCCCCTGCAGACTGAATGCTGAGCTACCTACAAGAGGCTACACCTATGGACTGATCCTGCTCTAGGATTCTGTGAGTACAGCCTCCTATCTGTCCGCAAGCTCCTTCATAGTCCTCAGCTGTGAACCTCTAGACCAGTGATGGCGAACCTTGGCACCCCAAATGTTTTAGAACTATATTTCCCATGATGCTCATGCAATCTGCAGTGTAGTTGAGCATCATGGGAAATGTAGTTCCAAAACATCTGGGCTGCCAAGGTTCGCCATAACTGCTCTAGAGTGTTCCAGTCTGTCCAAATTAAAAAATTGCATATTTGCACTGAAAACCGCCATTTTAGGTAGTTTTTTTGTCAGTAAATGTCATGATTTTTGCCAGTAAAAAACTGGTGCTGTTTGTAAATTTCATATCTCTGTTATCTATATATAATACACTCTTCAAATGTGCATGGTTTTCCCTTTTGTGAACAAGAAAATAATGATGTTATGCCGTTGGGCTGGTATAATAATGCTATGGGGCTTTAAAGACCACAACGTGTCTTTGCACTTCAAGCTCAAACACAATCAAGATGCATCAGGGCTAGAATTCTGGGGTATTGCGTGTTTAGAGCAACACTGGAGAGGATCGCACAGAATACGCGAATTGTCCAAACGTGAGACCAAATGGATATTCCTAACAGATGTCCTAGTGCCTAAAGGTCTCAATGTAGAATTGGACATTAAAGCCCTGTACACACGATCGGTTTTACCGATGAAAACCGTCCGATGGATTTTTTTCATCGGAAAAAACGATCGTGTATGGGACCCATCGGTCTTTTTTCCATCGGTTTTAAAAAATAGAACATGTTTTAAATTTTTCCGATGGATCCAAAACCGATAGCAAATTCCGATCGTCTATGGGCAAGTCCATCGGATAAAAAACCCACGCATGCTCAGAATCAAGTCGACGCATGCTCAGAAGCATTAAACTTAATTTTTCTTGGCTCATTGGAGTGTTTTATGTCACCGCGTTTGGAACGGTCGGTTTTTAGACTGATGGTGTGTGGGCAAGACTGATGGAAAACAGTTTCATCGGATATCCGATGGACAAATCCATCAGACTAGAATCCATAGGAAATCTGATCGTGTGTACAGGGCTTAACTGTTTTATAAGTGACTCTTAGGCCGGGTTCACACCTATGCGAATTGGTTGCGGCTTACACTGCATCCAATTCGCATAACATTAAAAAAGACATTCTTTTCAATGAGGCTGGTTCACATATGTGCGATGCATTCGCACTGCGCATTACCAAAAAACCGCGTGCGTCTTCTAGACATTGCGGTGCGGCTCAGGTGCGAATTCAGGTCCATTATCTTCTATGGGCACGCACCTGATTCGCAGATGTCTTCCGTTCTGAACAGGACTTTTTTCAATGCGCGCTACACTCCCCCCCCCCTCTCCCAGGTCAGCAAGTTTGCATGTTCCACCGCACACATAACGCTGAACAGTTCTCTTATCTCCTTGCAGAGATAAGAGAGCTGAAATTCGCACTGCACAAGTGTGAACCCAGCCTCAGTGATCCAACACACACCCTAGCCAGAAAATGTGTCTATTTCTCTTCTTTTAAATGTTTACATTTTTAAACTTTTATATGACTTTTTTATGAGTTTTATATATATGCAGTTTTTATAGAATTCTATATAGGTTTATATACATTTTTCCAGTTAGATACACGTTGGAGTGTTCTCCACAGGTAGTCTATGTAATTTCATTTATACCCTGGTAATTATTACTATTTTACTCATATTCAAATCTTCTCCCAGCCTGCCTAACCTTTTCCCAGACTGCCTGGTTTCAACATAAAAGCCTGGAACTTTAGTTTGGTGGAGGACCGCCTCTCAGCAAGCTATCAGGTTAATTGAAATGTAATGGCAGCAGAGGATAGATCTGAATATTAGAGTTACATGTGCCTACTCTCATGGTCAGTGTTTAAGCATCAATATGCTAAGTAGTAGCCTCACACCGTCAGGTAATCTTATGTAGCTAATGGATCACCATAATATGAAACAACATTTATATTTGAGAATTTTTGTGCATTTGATGTTTTAAAGGTAGCATATAAATGCACATTTTTTTTTTGTTTGTTTCAATCTTTTTATTAAAGTTTCGTCATACAAAAAGTATAAAAAATATACATCAAGACACTGTACAGTCATATTACCGCTTCTGGGATTCCAATCATTAGAATCATAACGCCCAGGGGCCCACGTTATAGTACCCAAAAAAAAAAAAAATCTGCTGAAGAATCTATAGCATGGGCTGGAGCGTAATGGCACTTTTGGATATCTTACAGAAAACTACTGCACCCCTGAACCACCAACTCCCCCCGACATCTCGGGTTTCAACTGGTGAACTTCCCGCCCAGAGGAGCCGTCCCCCCATCTGCTTGTCAGGGGGGTTCGACTCCCCAGCCTGTGTGGGCAACCCTCAGTGCAGTTCAGACCGACAATGGTCCTATTAATTACTTATAAACCGGTGAAAGCAGGGAGTCGTGCAGACCTCTAAGGCCTGGGGCTGACTCCAAAAGTAACATTCATTAAGAAATTAGAAGCAAGGAAATAGGGGGGAAGGAAACAAAGCAAGAAAAAGAATAGTTGAGAAGAGGGAAAAAGGGGGAGGGAGGGAAGGAGCCTCGATCAAGCACCCCGACGCCCCTAAAGAAAAAAAACAATGTTAAGCTGGAGGTCCTCCGGGGTCATTAGTGAGGTAATGAAGCCAAGGGTCCCACACCTTATGAAAGAGCTTCATTTTGTCCTGAGCCAATGCCGCCAACCGTTCGTTCAGCATCAACCAAGACAATTTACCTTTAAACTGATCAAATGGCAGAGCCGCCGATTTCCAGTTCCTAGCGATGGTTATCCTTGCTGAAATGAATATAAATATCAAGAGTCGTCTGCAATTCTTGGAGGCCTCTGCTATTCCACTCCCTAATAATGCTTGTTTAGCTGACTTAATCAGGTTAACCTGAGTGAGGGAGTAAATGAAATTATATACCCGGATCCAAAACCTCCGAACCTTGGGGCATGTCCACCATATAGGAAAGGTGGTACCGACCTGGCCACAACCTCTAAAGCAAAACGGGGTTGCCCCCGATATAAAAGTCGCCAGCCTGGCCGGCACCATATACCACCTTAGCAGAACCTTGTAGTTCGCCTCTATTATGGATGTATTGATGAGCGACCGACAGGCTGTCTCTGCTATCCTATGCCAGTCGTCCAATTCCAGGGTTTCCTTCAGATCGGTCTCCCAGTGGACCATATAGTTCAGCTTTGTCGATGTGCTCAACAACATCGAATAGACAGCGGACAGATGACCCTTGATTTTGTCATAGTTACGGCACATATACTCCATTGGAGTAAGAACTGCGAGGTCACTCTTTCTAGCAAGGGTTTGCATATAATGTGAAACCTGAGCATATCTAAAACTCTCTGCTGGAGGCATAAGATACTTATCAGTCAATACCTTCTCAGGTAGCATACCCCTGCGATCACATAAGTCAGCTATGCGTAGGAGACCTTTATTGGTCCACCACTCAAATGTCAGGGGGGTGAGACCCGGGGTGAAAGCTCTATTGCGTAGTAGAGGTGCCAGTGGAGAATGAGGAGATTTAAATTTGTGAGATCTGGATAGTCTGTCCCATATTTCCAAAGACATTGATAAAGTAGGGCATAATATAGCAGGTCGCTCTTTAATAGAGAGCCACAAAATGTGAGAAATTGGAGTGGGAAGGCAAGAGTGGGATTCCATGGCCATCCATATGGCCGGTGCCCGTTGGGAATGGAACCTAGTGAGTTGTGCCACCTGGGCAGCATAAAAATATTTCAAGAAATCAGGCAAGCCTAGGCCTCCCTTCTGTTTTAACGCATATAGGGTACTCCTATTCACCCTAGGTCTCTTGTCTCCCCAAATAAATTGCAGTACCTTATTCTGAAATTGTTGAAGGTCGTTACGGGTCAAGGAAACTGGCAAGGTACGGAAAAAATATAACAATCGGGGTAGAACATTCATTTTTATTGAGTGTAGTCTGCCGAACCACGACGGTGGATGAACCTGCCACTTAGCCAAATCATCTGTCAGTCGCTTAAAAAGGGCAGGATAGTTCCTTTTGTACAACGTGCCAACAGATGAGGTCAAATGTATACCTAAGTAAGGAAGAGCATCTGATTCCCATTGAAATGGAAATGTTTGCTCAAGTGTCGTCTGGGTGGAGCTCAGCAATGACAAATTCAGCGCCCTTGATTTACTATGGTTAATTGTCAACCCCGATAAGACAGAAAATGGTTGCAAGATTGCATATAAGTTGGGTAGGGATGTAATTGGCGAAGTCAAGGTCAGCAATAGGTCGTCAGCAAAGAGTAGGCATTTGTGTTCATAGTCCCCGCAATAAATTCCCTGAACATCCCTGCTTGAACGAATTTTGATCGCAAGTGGTTCTATCGCCAGTGCGAATAATAGCGGTGACAATGGGCATCCCTGTCTAGTTCCTCTGCAGATTGGAAATGTTTGAGAAGTATATCCCCTGAGCATTAGTGAAGCGCTCGGGGAATCATATAATATGTGGAGGAGATCCAGAAAGCGCCACCCAAATCCATAGCGAGTAAGGACGTCAAATAGATATTCCCAGGAAATGGAATCAAACGCCTTCTGGACGTCCAATGAAAGCAACATTCCCCTCCTGGGTCCTATGCCGTCCCAATCAGACTGAACTGCCGAAACGAGATTAATTAACCGACGTGTTTGATCTGATGCCTGTCTATTCGGGACAAAACCAGCCTGATCAGGGTGAATATAGCACTCAAGAAAGGTATTGAGTCTGTGGGCCAATATTTTAGTTAGGATTTTCAGATCCGTATTGATTAAAGAAATCGGGCGGTAATTGGTGCAATCCCCGTGATCCTTACCCGGTTTCGGAATGACGCTTATATACGCCATATTTTCATGGCAGGGAAGCCTACCACCTCTCCACAGGTCGTTAAAGTAGGAGCATAAGTGAGGGGTGAGGAGATCCTGATACTTTCTATAATAGTGGCCTGGAAAGCCGTCAGGCCCCGGAGCTTTAGTAGGATGCAGTGTTTTGATTGCGGCCGTGACTTCAAGTTCCGTGAAAGCTCTGTCCATCAGTTCCGCGTGGGCCTGTGTCAGTGTGGGCAGCTGTAAGTTGTGGAAGAACGCGTCTGCTCCAGATGGATCAAACGTATTTTGCGCCCCATACAGCTTAGCGTAGAACTTATGAAATTCCCCTATAATCTTTTCAGGGTTTTGGGTGGTAAGGCCCGTGGATAATCTCAATTTGGGTAAAGTCGGCGTATATGGTCGAGGGACCAGTTTTCTAGCTAGCATTGTGGTCGGTTTGTCCCCCATAGTGTAGAACCTATGTTTGGACCAACTGATATGTTTCTCCGCTTGCGTAGTCAGACTAATATTAAGAGCTAGTCTGGCTTCATCGATTTTGTGCCTTATATCTATCCGGGGATTCCCATGTTGTTCGTTCATTAAGTCCTCTAATTTAGTCTCCAGTTTCTTAATCGTCTGTTCCCTGTCCCGTTTCACTCTAGTTGCCACTTGTAATAGAATGCCCCGAATCGCAGCTTTGTGAGCCACCCAGTTTATTGCGGGGGACGTGTCTGCAGCCTTATTAAGTCTAAAGTATTCTCGTATTTCCTTTTGTTTTTCCACAAAGATTATAGGGTCATTCAGCAGACTCACATTGAGTCTCCACGGGGAGGGTTTTGACTTGGTCCACAGTCCTGTGATAGAGAGTTTGATCGGGGAATGGTCCGACCAAGGGGTAGACAGAATTTTGACTGTCTTAATAAATGGGAGTAAAGGCGTGCGTACTAAAAGATGATCTATCCTAGAATAAGTATGATGTACCTGCGAAAAGTACGTGAAGTCTCTGACCGTGGGGTTATTTTCACGCCAGCTATCAATAAGATCGTGGAAGTGAAATAAGCGCGCCACTTTGCTGCTCCCATTCGGTGGGCGTTTCAAAATTGGTTTAGAGGAGTCAGACTTATCCATAATTCTATCCAAGGGAATATTGCTATCACCCCCCATTACCACCTGACCCTGGACCTTGGGCATCAGAATTCGAAGCATTTTGCTAAAGAATTCCGGCTGTCCAGTGTTTGGGGCATAATATGATATAAAGGAAACCTCTCTGTCGTGGAGCCGCCCCACTGCCATAATATACCTACCCCCCTTATCTTTAACAACAGTAACAGGGACGAAGGGGGTCCGTTTCGAAAAACAGATAGCTACCCCCCCTTTTTCTCCCATCCCCCTGCGAGATAAAACTGCGGATACTTCGCACTGAGGTAACGAGGAGTTGAGGTGTGTGAAAAATGAGTCTCTTGTAAGAGAAGGACATCAGCCCTCTGCTTGTGATAGAACTGAAATGCTTTAGTCCTCTTGGCAGGGGAATTAAAACCATGTACATTGTGGCTAACTATGGAGTAGTCAGTGTTGTATGTCGTGGCCATCGTGGTAGGGCAGAGCACTCTTACCTTGCGTTGTCAATGGGGTGGTCGGTGCCACTGGAGCAAAGTCTATCAGCCTCCCCGACCCTTCGGACCTTGATACGGGGGGAGGGTGCCAAACCGAGGCTCGCAAGAGAGAGGGGGAAAAGAGGAAAAGAAAAGGTGTTAGAAATACAGCAAGACAAAGAAAAACACTCGTGGGCCTTAGGCCCAGAAAACGAGAATAAAACATTTTTAACTGATATATGAAAGCATGGGGAACAACCCCCGCCGGAGACAAAATCCGGCACATTAGGTGCAAGGGTACCATCCTCGTCAGAGAATAGGTAGTCTCGCAATTGGGTGGCATGTGTAGCCACCCCGACCCAACTCGAACAAGCGTTAATTAAACAGGTCATGCGAGGTCAATCAAAAATAACATAAACCAGTCGACACAGCATGGCATAATAGGTTAACTGTAGTAAGACATGTTCCCCAGGGCGACGTCTGAAGGGCAGGAAGGGTCCCCATCGGTCGTTCCTGCCCCCAAGCCACAACCCAACATGGCATCTACACACTGTGCCAGGTAAAAACCCCAGTCTCAAGAATACTGTGGTTCTGGCATACAAGGTGGGGTTCTATGAGGCAAAAGATTAACCTTCTGACAGTCATTATAAAGGCCAGGAAACCAGGTAACTTCAGTGAACAGAGCACAGGTATGATGGCCCCATCCAGCTCATAGTCCATCATGAGCCCGGGCCAGACCTATGCGACCAAAAACCAGCAGGTCCCAGGAAAGGGCAGAAAAATGGCAACAAGTCTCAAGTGTTCCGACGAGTATTTCTGGCCTGAGAGCGCGTGCGTTCTTGCCACATTGGCGAAAGTGGACAGTTATCCCGGCGTGGGGGAGACGAAGTCGGAGAGTCCTGAGTGACGATACCAAGCTCGAGCAGTAGGCCCTTCCCTGCCTGGAACGTGGAAAATGAGTGGGACTTTCCCTTATATGTGAAGGACAGCTTAAATGGGAACGCCCATCTATATTTGATCTGCTTATCCATAAGTTGCTGTAGTAGTGGTCGCAGGGTTCTGCGTTTTTGGACTGTTGACGGGGCCAGGTCGGTGAAGAGCTGTATTGGAGCTCCAAACAGCGACAAGTCTGGTCTATTACGGGCTGCAAACATCATCTTTTCTTTGACGCGATAGTAATGCGGCTTGACAATAATGTCGCGTGGCAATCCGTCAGATCTTGGGGCTGTTAGTGCTCGGTGAATGCGATCCACTTCCATTTGGGGAGCTGTAATGTCAGGAATGAGGGTTTTCATTAGGTCTTTTATAGCCCCCTCCAAATCTGTGTGAGTTTCAGGGAGTCCACGGATGCGTAAATTGTATCTACGTGAGCGATTCTCCAAATCTTCGATTTTCGTGAACGCTTCCTCCAATCTGTCTTGGAGGTCAGTGACCATGGCCGAGTTCTGATTGACTTTTTTAATAGTATTATCTACTTTGGTTTCAATATGCTCAAAACGTACGCCTAGGCTGTGGATATCCTTTTTGAGGTCTGTGGTAATCAGCGTGCAGGCCTTAGAAAGTTCCTGCTGCAGCATGGTGGAGAACCGACCCAGCAGTATAGCATCTGGGGAGTAATGTGCCAGCTGGGGAGGTGGTAAGTCCTGGCCAGACTGGCTAAAAAGGGCCTCAGTAAGATCTGCCATGTTTCTATCCATAGAGGAAGCAGGGGAGTTCACTGATTCCTGGCCGTCAGAACACATAGCAGGGGATAAAGAATGCAAAGGTGACTCACCCAGCTGGATAGCCTCCCCCTCTCCTGAGGATTGAGATGAAAAAGGGTCTTTGGATGGCTCCGGATTGAGTTGATTGCCCCCTCTCTGTGATGTACCATCCGACTTAGCTGCTGTGCTGCCTCGTGTGTCTGGCTTGCCGGGCGCCATCTTGGATTGCGGCTGTGCTGTGGGGGAAGGCCCCGCTCTCCTCTGGGCTGTAGGCTGCTTAAACTGTCCCTTTCGTGGCAGGCCCTGCGCCCTCCGATTCATCACCTCCCCGGGTCTCCTGTGGATCTGGTCCTGGCTCTCTGACCTCGCTGCCTGCACTGCTATTCGCTCCGGTGGGTCGGGGTGTCGGGAGCCCGGTCAGCACACGTCCGTCCCTGAGTCCCCGCGCATGCGCTACTATAAATGCACATTTACAGTTAAAAGCACTCGTGTACTCAGGGGACCAGGGAGTATGTATCTATATATTGATTGTGTGTGTAAGATTCTGGCACGGAGACATCACACTTCAGCCACCAAACTCGTATTCACAACCATGCAATAATGAATGTAAAATTATTCGTACTGCGGTAACTGATGTAAAATAATCCGTGCTGCAGGTTATTGCACTGTAATGAATGACATGTAGCCCATTTGACACTGCAGATATGTGCTCAGCCGCGCAGGTCAGATCATCTTAATATGCTTGCCCATAGCCTGGCAACGGCACTGACACTCGAGCGCACCGGTGTAATGACGCACAACGCGGATCGAGGGAAGTCAGAAGCCGCCCACGGGGCGGTGGCAAAGCAGATATAATCCCGGCTGTTGCGGTGGTAAGTCACGCCCTCAGAAGAAGTCAGGAAGTGCCGAAACGTCAGGGCGTGACTACACACCGCACAACCGGAAGTGACGTTTGCACTTCAGGAGCCTGTAACCAGGAAGACGCTGGAGGAAACACAAAAAAGCGATCATCAGGGGCAAGTGCTTTGAAAGCGTTTACAGTCTATGTTTTGCCTGTTTTAACTTGATTTTTGGTACGCATTTTAAAAAAGGGGGGTACTGAGGGGGGTTTTAAATTAATAAAACTTTCCAAAACGGTACTGCCCTATGTAGATGTGTTTTGTCTCCTCACACATGACAAATGGTACCTGAAACAAGTGGAACACACAGTGGAAGGCAGAGAATGCTGAGAGTGGAGGGTGCATGAATGCTCAAATTTTTCCTACATTTGGTGAGTGCATCCCCAAAAGGGGAATCTTACCCCCCACGCGGTAGAGATCTTTTGGTGGAAGGAGCACTTGGACTAGGATTATTGACCAATCACAGCCAACCTCACTCTCATTCACTATCTTTACTACCTAGATATGTACTATTATATAGAGGACGCTCAGATGATTATTTGATCATAGCGCTGCTACAGTTTTATTGTGGACTTTATTTTTATTACTTATTCACATTGCCACCAGTCGTTTTATCTTTTTATCTTTTGAGTGTTAATCCCAAGCGCAGAGTGATACAAATAGGTAGGGCCGCGTAGATTTTAGTATCATTTTATTAATGCTATCGGGCTGGTATGAATTTATTTCCAGGGCTGGTTTTTATTCCCAGTCCAGCCCTGGTTGTTGCATGTCTTTTCTAGAGTATATAATGGAATGGAAGCTATCAAATTGCTGTTATAGTTTAGGCTACATACTTTTCTGTACTACTCAACTAGGAACCATATATATATATGTGTCTTTGTGTATACAACCTACACCAGAGGTTGGAAACTTATCGATCAAGATCTACCTGTCAACCAATGGCAGGTGACAAGTGGATGAGAAACACCTGACAGTGTTGCCGACCAAGTCCTTTCCCCGGAGAGGGACAGGCGCATGCTCACCCAATCCTAGGCAGAGACAGCCCCCACCCCTTGCATATGTGTAGTTGCGGGGAAGGGAATAGCTCGGGCGGGTTTAGGCTCTTGTCCGAATACGCCCAAGCTCTTCCCCTGAGTGTTGTGAACTCATCCTTGCCGGCCCTCTTCCCTGATCAAAGGGGCTATTGGGTGAGAGAGGAGGGATATTAGGGGAATAAGGGAAGGCACTCACACTGCCACATCCGTAATTACGTGATAATTGTTTGAAATTGCTCGAAGAGCAAAACCTTGGGTCGGACTTTAAAGGCAACACACAGAGAATGGACTGAAAGAAAAAAAATATTATATTTTAATGACATAAAAAACGTTGACAATGTTCAATAAAATCCATACAGAAATGAAAAGACAGTATGGATGGAGTCCCTTGTACGTCTGAACGTCGACGCGTTTCGCCGTGAGGCTTCATCAGGACGGACTGGTAACAAGAGATTGTACAGGTGGGACAAATCTTATTGTCTCACATAAATCCAGCTAATAAGAACTTTGTAAGAGTCTGGGAATTCCGAAAATAAAATGATGTGGCGTATACATGCAGTATAGATTTCTGCAGTTTTATAAGGAGTAACCTATAGGCACCCTATGGGAACATCCGATTGGGCAAACATGAGGCTGTCTCCCGGGGGCTACACTGCACATTCACATCGGATATACCTGGATCCCCTATACCTCTATGCATATAGGCATACTCGCTTCATTAATAGGCAATTTGTTGTGCCTTTTCTGCGGTGTGAACATTATTGTGCCTCCAGGAACATGTGGATGATTTTTTCCCCCGTTGTCTAAAGTGGCCCGGACAAGCTTGATCTGTAGGACATTCAGAGGCATTTAATGTTTGCCCAAACATTTACATTCCTCCCTCTGGCTATCTAAGAACCACCCACTCTCAGTAGTCTTGACAGACGAGTCTCCTGCAGAGGGAAAGAAAAGAAACATACATCCTACCAACATGTGTGTTTGCTTGGAATGAATGGGTCTATCCTAGAAGAAACCCACTCACTCCAATAAGTGCTGCATAATGTAAAAAAAAAAAAAAACAATCGTTGCGCAACACTGCTACCTGGTGACAGAGCCGCGGTCAAGACACTCATCACTTCCAGACGAACTTTCCCCTTGAACATTTTCTCTGTGACCCTACACTATCTAAAACCCAAAGTCACTAATTTCTTTTTAAGTGCCAGGAGAAGGAGGGAGAACAAACAAAAAAAGCTCCCATATCTCCAACTAGTAGAACTGCCCAAATACAAAAAAAACTAGGGCACAGTCCCTGTGTTCAAGAAAAGGCACTCCGGAAAGTTTAGCCAGGAATAGAAAAGAAAAGCACACGGGAGTCTCTTTTTCCCTTACAGGTAAAACCTTGGATGAGGCAATGATATAGGCTTCAAACGATCATCAAAAGCCTCCAAATGGTACTCAACACTCTTTCCTTCCTTGCGACAGATCACCACTTTGTCCGCATGAATATGTCTTCCCAGCATCCATTTAGCTTTACAGTCCTGAAACTTCTTGGTGACCGTTGATGAACAGGAAAGGTACCACCGTGCTTGCTGTACTTTCAGTTTGTCCCATACAAAGGTATCATACCATCTTTGCCGAAAGACCTCCACCTCATAGAGCAGTTCCCGAGGCAGATACGGGTATTCCCACCCATATTCCTGAGCAACCTTCTGGCCAAAGAGACGCTGCAGCCTTGACAAAGGTGGCATAGTAGCTCGGTCTCCTTCTCCAGGTGGAACAATCGCTTCTGGGTGGCGAGGTGCGTTCACCACCTCGGTAGACCTGGGCCTAGGAGCCCGCAGTGATTGACGTTGCACTCCCGCAACAGGAGCAGGTGAAATGGATGTTGAATCCAGAAGGGGAACTCCAGACAAAGGACCAGCTTCTTCCCTCGGCGCCGGGGCCTCTACCCAGGGCGTGCTATCTCCAGTAGACATGGGCAAGTCCCTTGTGACACAGGCCGAGGGTAGCTTCATTTTGTCCCATCCCTTCTGTTGGAAGATTTTGTCTATCTCCCCATCATCGCCATTGTCAGACAATGAATCCAGGTCAGAGGTGTCGTAGCACTCAGCGGGCAGATAATTCCCAGTCACGGAACTATCCCCCTTGACGGCCTCTACCGACTGTGGACTACCGCCACTTTCTACCACACAGACAGTCCCAACCCCTGGCTCACCTGGACCTTTAAACGAGCAGGGATGTCCAGGATGTTGTCTACCGAATCCATCCAGGTCAGGCAAGCAGTGGGGCAAAGCTCTTCCACGGCCACACAAGGCCATCACTAGGCCGACTTTTCTCTTCGGTGGCCGGAGCAGGGAGCTGCTGGTGACCGAGGCAGCATCCTCGGATTTCTCTCTTTTCACTTCCGTTTGGGCAGTACCTTCGCCCGGATCAGTGCGCACTGGGAATGCACCAGCATCGATCTCTCCCTCCGGAGTGGCAGTCCCTGTGAGGTAGTTGAGGTGGAAAGCCAGAGGCTTTTCTGTGGATGGTTCCACCTCGAAGAGGAATTCTTTGCAGACCTCACAGCGCCCGAACGGCTTCAGCTGGACCACCAGTCCCGAACAGCCGGGACAGATCACACCGAGGGCTTCCATGTCTCTACAGGTAAAGAGAGCCAATCGCCCCCGGGGCCTTAGTCTTATCCCCGTATCCAGAATCGGAGCAGCCAGAGAAGACATATCCGCGAAGGAAGGAACAGAAATCCACGGAGCACTTGAAGCCATCCTCTCTCTTTGCTGCTCCATTGCGCACTGACCCACCTGCGTCGGAATCTCCACGTGCGTACCTCCATGTGGCAAGACTCCTCCCACCTTCTGCACTTGTTCGCGGGCTTTTCACTTGTTCGCGGGCTTTTCCCTTGCCCCGCCCACAAACTACACAGTTATGGGTTGCCTCGTGGCGCGTTGGCCAATATGGTCGACCTACTCGGAACTCCTCCGGGCAGCAAAGTTCAATTTCAGACACCATACACATATCCTGGATACGATGCCCCCACGTGTAGCGGCCTCACCTCTCTCTCTTGCTCTATCGCATGGATATGCAATTAGCGGACCTCCAGCTGTTGCAAAACTACAAGTCCCATCATGCCTCTGCCTCTGGGTGTCATGCTTGCTGCTGTCAGAGTCTCGCTATGCCTCATGGGACTTGTAGTTTGGCAACAGCTGGAGGTCCGCTAATTGCATATCCCTGCTCTATCGGATATATGGCTGTTGTCTAGGGGTACCTGGGAGAGAGAGATAAAACACACCACGGCCCATGTCCTCTGTAACTGGGAGGTGAAGGCTAGAAGATTGGGCTTTTGTGTAGGTGTCCTAGAGTCAAGTCCAGTCCTTCGTCCCTGACTCCTTTGCTTTAGTAACCCAAGTTCCACACAGTGAATAGGTACAACTCTGTTTTATTCTTCTTGCCAAGCAATAAAACAATCTTTCTCCTTTGGAAAATGGGGACAGATCGAGGCACAATCCTTTCCCTTCTTGCTGCTGCCCACTGTGCTGTCACCAGTGGTGAATAGTCACTGCCACTGACTAGGTAATATAGAACGTGAATTACCTTCGCTCACTTTGCCCCTGTCAGGGGAAGAAATCCGTCCAAGGGAGAAGTGGAGGCCTCTCCGTCACCAGCGATGCTGCGCCGGGCTCTTCAGAGAAGTTACTGCGCACCAGTCCTCACAAACTCAGACACGGGCACCCAAGGAGTTAGGGCCCCCTCGGATTCCTCCACCCTCGCGGAACTCAGTCGAAGGTACTGAGCCCCAGGCATCCGCCATAGTACCTCACCCCAGGCTAAAGGCGCCTGAGATGGACTCCATCCCTGCTCCAGCTAGGCCAAGGGCGCCTAGGCCTGAAACACCGGAACGCCAGCACCCAAGCTGAAGGTGCCTGGGTGCGGCCGCATCCTCCGACTCTCTCCCTAAAATCAGGGCGTCCGCCCCTTTTATGACCTCTCCCTTTGCGTCACAGCGGGTTCCCCGCACCGCTGTACCAGCTCCAGGGGAGGACAAAAAGGCACAGTTTGCAGTGCGAGTTCAGCTCCGGCCCAAGGCAACAACGCCACCTGTAGGCCCCAAGGAACCCCACACCACCAGAGTCCTCACATAAATTCAAACACCCGCTACACTCTCCCCCTGGTGATTTGACACTGGTCCCCAGTGTCTGGTACAAACTCACATCCCACAAGGGTGATGACATAAGTTCAGCCCAGAAACCAAACTAAACAATTTAGCCCTGAATTGTGCCAAGATCTGAATGGGGAAGGGAAAACTTAAAACAATATAACTATAAAACTTTTCAATAAAACATTTTAAATATCACATTTACATTCCTCCCTCTGGCTATCTAAGAACCATCCACTCTCAGTAGTCTTGACAGATGAGTCTCCTGCAGAGGGAAAGAAACATACATCCTACCAACATGTGTGTTTGCTTGGAATGAATAGGTCTATCCTAGAAGAAACCAGAGGTGGGGGACTTGAGTCACATGACTTGACTTAAGTCAGACTTAAGTCACCTGTTTGAGGACTTGCGACTTGCTTGACAGAATTCAATAAATGACTCGACTTGACTTTGACTTGACACTAATGACTTGCGACTTGACTTTGACTTGGGCTATATGACTTGCAATGACTTGGCACCACTAACACTAACCACACGCCGCCGTCTGTCTACCTGATCAGCGTGTCATGCAGACAGACGGCGGCCATTGCAGTGTTCAAAAGCCACGCCTCCTCGTCTGTGATAGGCGGAACACTCAATTTCACAGCAGGCAGTGTTCAGCCTATCACGAATATCCTCTTATCCTCGTCTGTGTTATGAGGATGAGCGGATGTCCGTGATAGGCGGAACACTGAATGCTGGGAAATTGAGTGTTCCGCCTATCACAGACGAGGAGGAGGCGCGGCTTTTGAATACTGGAATGGCCGCCGGCAGTAATGTATTTAGGTTTTGTGCTGCCCTAGGCCTGACTAAACTCGTGCACCCCCTAATTTAAATGACCCACCCCTTCCTGTCAAGGCCACACCCCTTTCTGTTTAAGACCTGCGCTGAAATTTTCGAGTGGGGAGACTAGCTCTGAGGGCCTGGGGGGGGGGGGGGCAATGGATTTCCTTAATTTGCATAGATTTCCTCTCACTTCCTGTTTGGCTATGGGGCAGGAAGGGAAGGGAAATCTTTGCAATGGGACAGGGGTGGTAAAAAATAAACTGACAGGGGCTATAACCCTCCCTTACTCTATCCAAAATGAAAAAAAAAAAGTGTTGCCTATAGTTCTACTTTAAGCACAAATTTCTGATAATTTTATGGAGAGGACTAAGAAGATATAACCATGCCAAAGGTGCAGCAAAAAACATATAGCACAGTGAGGAAGGTTTATGGTCCAGGATGATAGGACAGTCAAAATTAGAAGCAGCGCCCCCCCCCCCCAGTTGCGAAATACCAGCCGCCCGCATACCGGAAGCAGTGTGGCCGCTTTATGGGGCACTAGACTTATTTGCCTCTTAGCCCAAGAGACTGGTGCTACACTAACAGTGCTACACTAACAGTGTAGCGCAAGCCCGGCGGGGACTCTTTCAGTGCTGCCCCCCTGCAAAGTGCTGCCCTAGGCCTGGGCCTTGTTGGCCTAGGCCAGGATACAGCGTTGGCCGCCGGGATGCCGCTGATCAGGTACACGGCTGACGGGCACAGTGAAGCATGGGCACAGTGAGACACGGGCACAGTGAGGCATTGGGCACAGTGAGACATGGGCACAGTGAGACACGGGCACAGTGAGGCATGGACACAGTGAGGCATGGACACAGTGAAGCATGGGCACAGTGAAGCATGGGCACAGTGAGGCATGGGCACAGTGAAGCATGGACACAGTGAAGTATGGGCACAGTGAGGCATGGGCACAGTGAGGCATGGGCACAGTGAGGCATGGGCACATAACCAATATTATTTATTGTTATCCCTCCTGTTATTTTTATACAGTATGGGGTAGATTAGAATTATGACTTGATTTGTGACTTGACCAAAATAAATGACTTGACTTGACTTGCTTGACTTCTAGCAGGGACTCGACTTGACTTGCTTGCTTTTCGTCACAGTAACTTGGGACTTGCTTGAGACTTGAAGGTTAAGACTGGAGACTTGCTTGTGACTTGCACATGTGTGACTTACTCCCATGTCTGGAAGAAACCCACTCACTCCAATAAGTGCTGCATAATGTAAAAAATAAAAAATAAAAATGGTTGCGCAACACTGCCACCTGGTGACAGAGCCGCGGTCAAGACACTCATCACTTCCAGACGAACTTTCCCCTTGAATATTTTCTCTGTGACCCTACACTATCTAAAACCCAAAGTCACTGGTTTCTTTTTAAGTGCCAGGAGAAGGAGGGAGAACAAACAAAAACAGCTCCCATACCTCCAACGAGTAGAACTGCCCAAATACAAAAAAAACTAGGGCACAGTCCCTGTGTTCAAGAAAAGGCACTCCGGAAAGTTCAGCCAGGAATAGAAAAGAAAAGCACACGGGAGTCTCTTTTTCCCTTACAGGTAAAACCTTGGATGAGGCAGTGATATAGGCTTCAAACGATCATCAAAAGCCTCCACATGGTACTCAATACTTTTTCCTTCTTTGCGGCAGATCACCACTTTGTCCCCATGAATGTGTCTTCCCAGCATCCATTTAGCTTTACAGTCCTGAAACTTCTTGGTGACCGTTGATGAACAGGAAAGGTACCACCGTGCTTGCTTTACTTTCAGTTTGTCCCATACAAAGGTATCATACCATCTTTGCCGAAAGACCTCCACCTCATAGAGCAGTTCCCGAGGCAGATACGGGTATTCCCACCCATATTCCTGAGCAACCTTCTGGCCAAAGAGACGCTGCAGCCTTGACAAAGGTGGCATAGTAGCTCGGTCTCCTTCTCCAGGTGCAACAATCACTTCTGGGTGGCGAGGTGCGTTCACCACCTCGGTAGACCTGGGCCTAGGAGCCCGCAGTGATTGACGTTGCACTCCCGCAACAGGAGCAGGTGAAATGGATGTTGAATCCAGAAGGGGAACTCCAGACAAAGGACCAGCTTCTTCCATCGGCGCCGGGGCCTCTACCTTCATTTTGTCCCATCCCTTCTGTTGGAAGATTTTGTCTATCTCCCCATCATCGCCATTGTCAGACAATTAATCCAGGTCAGAGGTGTCGTAGCACTCAGCGGGCAGATAATTCCCAGTCATGGAACTATCCCCCTTGACGGCCTCTACCGACTGTGGACTACCGCCACTTTCTACCACACAGACAGTCCCAACCCCTGGCTCACCTGGACCTTTAAACGAGCAGGGATGTCCAGGATGTTGTCTACCGAATCCATCCAGGTCAGGCAAGCAGTGGGGCGAAGCTCTTCCACGGCCACACGAGGCCATCACTAGGCCGACTTTTCTCTTCGGTGGCCGGAGCAGGGAGCTGCTGGTGACCGAGGCAGCATCCTCGGATTTCTCTCTTTTCACTTTCGCTTGGGCAGTCCCTTCGCCCGGATCAGTGCGCACGGGGAACGCACCAGCATCGATCTCTCCCTCCGGAGTGGCAGTCCCTGTGAGGTAGTTGAGTTGGAAAGCCTGAGGCTTTTCTGTGGATGGTTCCACCTCGAAGAGGAATTCTTTGCAGACCTCACAGTGCCCGAACGGCTTCAGCTGGACAACCAGTCCCGAACAGCCGGGACAGATCACACCGAGGGCTTCCATGTCTCTACAGGTAAAGAGAGCCAATCGCCCCCAGGGCCTTAGTCTTATCCCTGTATCCATAATCGGAGCAGCCAGAGAAGACATATCCGCGAAGGAAGGAACAGAAATCCACGGAGCACTTGAAGCCATCCTCTCTCTTTGCTGCTCCATTGCGCACTGACCCACCTGCGCCAGAATCTCCACGTGCGTACCTCCACGTGGCCAGACTCCTCCCACCTTCTGCACTTGTTCGCTGGCTTTTCACTTGTTCGCGGGCTTTTCCCTTGCCCCGCCCACGAACTACACAGTTATGGGTTGCCTCGTGGCGCGTTGGCCAATATGGCCGACCTACTCGGAACTCCTCCGGGCAGCAAAGTTCAATTTCAGACACCATACACATATCCCGGATACGATGCCCCCACGTGTAGCGGCCTCACCTCTCTCTCTTGCTCTATCGGTTATATGGCTGTTATCTAGGGGTACCTGGGAGAGAGAGATAAAACACACCACGGCCCATGTCCTTCGTAACTGGGAGGTGAAGGCCAGAAGATTGGGCTTTTGTGTAGGTGTCCTAGAGTCAAGTCCAGTCCTTCGTCCCTGACTCCTTTGATTTAGTAACCCAAGTTCCACACAGTGAATAGGTACAACTCAGTTTTATTCTTCTTGCCAAGCAATAAAACAATCTTTCTCCTTTGGAAAATGGGGACAGATCGAGGCACAATCCTTTCCCTTCTTGCTGCTGCCCACTGTGCTGTCACCAGTGGTGAATAGTCACTGCCACTGACTAGGTAATATAGAACGTGAATTACCTTCGCTCACTTTGCCCCTGTCAGGGGAAGAAATCCGTCCAAGGGAGAAGTGGAGGCCTCTCCGTCACCAGCGATGCTGCGCCGGGCTCTTCAGAAAAGTTACTGCGCACCAGTCCTCACGAACTCAGACACGGGCACCCAAGGAGTTAGGGCCCCCTCGGATTCCTCCACCCTCGCGGAACTCAGTCGAAGGTACTGAGCCCCAGGCATCCGCCATAGTACCTCACCCCAGGCTAAAGGTGCCTGAGATGGACTCCATCCCTGCTCCAGCTAGGCCAAGGGCGCCTAGGCCTGAAACACCGGAACGCCAGCACCCAAGCTGAAGGTGCCTGGGTGCGGCCGCGTCCTCCGACTCTCTCCCTAAAATCAGGGAGTCCGCCCCTTTTATGACCTCTCCCTTTGCGTCACAGCGGGTTCCCCGCCCCGCTGTACCAGCTCCAGGGGAGGACAAAAAGGCACAGTTTGCGGTGCGAGTTCAGCTCCGGCCCAAGGCAACAACGCCACCTGTAGGCCCCAAGGAACCCCACACCACCAGAGTCCTCACATAAATTCAAACACCCGCTACACTGGCTTTGGATTTAGATGACACAGGAGGATACCAGGTACATACCAGCAGCTTATGGCATAGGCTGGACCTAAAATGTGCCTATTCAATCAAAGTGTAGGTACATGTTAGGTAGCAAGGTGGCCACCATAAAGTAGTGCTCACTGCTCAATCAGTAGTCAAATTATAAATACAGGTATTACAGGTACTCAAGCACTGTCAATTTACATAACACTTTACACATATATTTTACAGTCCCTGCGCTCAAGGAGCTTACAAGCTAAGCTCCCTAACTCACATTCATACACTAGGGCCAAATTAGACAGGATCCAATTAACCTACCAGTGTGTCTTTAGAGTGTGGAAGGAAACCGGAGTACTCAGAGGAAACCCACGCAGGCACAGGGAGAACATACAGACTCCAGGCAGGCAGTGTCGTCATTGGTATTCAAAACACTGCTAGGCGGAAGTGCTAACCACCTAGCCATTGAACTTTAGGTATGGATTGAATACTTGGTCTAGAGTCCCTTTAAATGATGCCATCCAAGTGCCTGTAGTGATGTGTGCATAAGCACACTGTTCCATAATTTTCCTTATCAAATGTGATTTACTGAAATTTTATACAGAGCAAGGTAAGCAAGGCTCGGGTTGCCTGCCTCCTCTATTTAAGAGAATTTTTGCAAGATGATTCATTGTTGAATGTGATCACATAAAGGAAGCTTGTTTTGCACAGCCTGAAACATCAAAATAATTACTTGACAGCTGACACTTTGTTTTCTAGAAACCAAATGTTGGGCAAAAGCCTAGGAAAATAAAAGTTGTGGGTAGTAAAATCCTCAGACTAGAAAGTAAAAAGAAAATAAAGATCTTTCTGCTTTCATTTCATTTCAAGCAATTGAAAACAAAGAAAAATGCTTATTCTTTAAAGGATGATGTCAGATGGTAAAATATTAAAATAGGGAACAAAACAATAAATTATTAACAGAGCTAAAGAAAGGAAAGCTCCTTTGTTGCCCTAATTGGTGGTGAATAGAACTACAAACTTTATCATATTGAAAGACATGTTGCTCTTTCTACCAGTGGTGGCTGCTGCTCAAAATTGTTTGGGGGGCGCAAACAAACTGAAAAATTCTGAAAAAAAAACAGCAATTGCAGCCTCAGTGTGCCCATCAAACGCCGCCACTGTGCCATCAAATGCAACCACTGCGCCCATCAAACGCAGCCACTGTGCCATCAAACGCAGCCACTGTGCCCATCAAACGCAGCCACTGTGTCCATCAATTGAAGCCACTGTGCCCATCAAATGCAGCCAATGTGCCCATCAATTGCAGCCACTGTGCTCATCAAAGGTTGCCACTGTGCCATCAAATGCAGCCACTGTGCCCCATCAAATGCTGTCACTGTGCCCCATCAAATGCTGTCACTGTGCCCATCAAATGCTGCCACTGTGCCCTATCAAATGCTGCCACTGTGCCCATCCAACGCAGCCACTATGCCATCAAATGCAGCCACTGTGCCCATCAATTGCAGCCACTGTGCCCATCAAATGCAGCCACTGTGCCCATCAAATGCAGCCATTGTGCCATCAAATGCCGCCAATGTGCCCATCGATTTCAGCCACTGTGCCCATCAAATGTTGCCACTGTGCCATCACATGTCACCACTGTGCCATCAAATGCCACCACTCTGCCCCATCAAATGCTGCCACTGTGCCCTATCAAATGCTGCCACTGTGCCAAGCAAAAGTTCTAATGCATGAATCTATCCATTAGTCATAAAGGGAGGTGGCTGAGGATAGGGGGCAGCGCCCGTATTTCTACACAAATAAACAATGTTATTTTAAGTAATATATTCCACCAGAATGTTATGTGTTTATTAAAAATATCTATCCAACCAAAAATGTTCTATTTTTTGCATCCGCCCATATGCTATATTTGTAGTTATGATAGCACCAAGATACAGGAGTACAGCACTCATTACCGACCTTTGGCTTGTTTGTTAATTACACTTCCGCTTGTTCCCAACCTGCAACCGCTTGTTTACTGAATACACTTTTGCTTGATGTCTACCTCCTATAGCAGCTATTGGACCCTGGCTTGCTCATCTCTTGATGAGGTGATCCTGAGGACTGTGACCTGGTACTAACACGCAGCAAAACCCATTCCCACCATCAGGAGCTCTGGTGAATACCAGTTAGTGCTTAGACACCACACATCAGGTGAGCCTGCGTCTTCCAGCAGGGTGACCTGCTTTTGTACCTATCCAGCTGGTGGATGGGAGCCACTCTACTGCTATTGCTACTGGTTTCTGAGCCTGACCACTAACCATGACAGGCACAGACATAAATAAAAATAGGTGGGTAGGGGAAGGCTAAATCTTGCTATTGAGTTTGTATAGCTGCATGTGTCCCTATTGCAGATTTTCTCTCATTCCTCTCCGATGAAACCATTGGCACCATGAAAGTCAGTAAGGGGAAATCTCTACAACGAAGTCCCTGATTGCAATAAAACTTGACCGAGGTCTATGGTCTTTCTCCTACGTCACATGACTTCCAACCACCAGGGAACTACTTCCTATGCCTTATATACCCTGATAACAAGAAGTGACATAGCCTCCGGCTGACGCACTACTGCACACAGTTAACCCCGCAGTTACAGTTCATCAACATACACATGAAACACAGTGACAATAGTTGCCACCTGCCAACATGCATATACAGCATATACAGTATCTCACAAAAGTGAGTACACCCCTCACATTTTTGAAAATATTTTATTATATCTTTTCATGTGACAACACTGAAGAAATTACACTTTGCTACAATGTAAAGTAGTGTGTGTGTACAGCTTGTATAACAGTGTAAATTTGCTATCCCCTCAAAATAACTCAACACACAGCTATTATTGTCAAAACCGCTGGCAACAAAAGTGAGTACACCCCTAAGTGAAAATGTCAAAATTGGGCCCAATTAGCCATTTTCCCTCCCCGGTGTCACGTGACTCATTAGTGTTACAAGGTCTTAGGTGTGAATGGGGAGTAGGTGTGTTAAATTTGGTGTTATCGCTCTCACTCTCTCATACTGGTCACTGGAAGTTCAACATGGTACCTCATGGCAAAGAATTCTGAGGGTCTAAAAAAAAGAATTGTTGCTCTACATAAAGATGGCATAGGCTATAAGAAGACTGCCAAGACCCTGAAATTAAGCTGCAGCACAGTGGCCAAGACCATACAGCGGTTTAACAGGACAGGTTCCACTCAGAACAGGCCTCACCATGGTCGACCAAATAAGTTGAGTGCACGTGCTCAGCGTCATATCCAGAGGTTGTCTTTGGGAAATAGCAGAGGTTGAAAGGGTGGGTGGTTAGCCTGTCAGAGCTCAGACCATACGCCGCACACTGCATCAAATTGGTCTGCATAGTTGTCATCCCAGAAGGAAGCCTCTTCTAAAGATGATGCACAAGAAAGGCCGCAAACAGTTTGCTGAAGACAAGCAGACTAAGGACATGGATTACTGGAACCATGTCCTGTGGTCTGATGGGACCAAGATAAACTTATTTGGTTCAGATGGTGTCAAGCGTGTGTGGCGGCAACCAGGTGAGGAGTACAAAGACAAGTGTGTCTTGCCTACAGTCAAGCATGGTGGGATTGTCCTGGTCTGGGGCTGCATGAGTGCTGCCGGCACTGGGGAGCTACAGTTCATTGAGGGAACCATGAATGCCAACATGTACTGTGACAAACTGAAGCAGAGCATGATACCCTCCCTTCATGGACTGGGCCACAGGACAGTTTCCAACATGATAACGACCCCAAACACACCTCCAAGACGACCACTGCCTTGCTAAAGAAGCTGAGGGTAAAGGTGATGGACTGGTCAAGCATGTCTCCAGACCTAAACCCTATTGAGCATCTGTGGGGCATCCTCAAACGGAAGGTGGAGGAGCACAAGGTATCTAACATCCACCAGCTCCGTGATGTCATTATAGAGAAGTGGAAGAGGACTTCAGTGGCAACCTGTGAACTCCATGCCCAAGAGTGTTAAGTCAGTGCTGGAAAGTAATGGTGGCCACACAAAATATTGAGATTTTGGGCCCAATTTGGACATTTTCACTTAGGGTGTGTATTCACTTTTGTTGCCAGCGGTTTAGACATTATTGGCTGTGTGTTGAGTTATTTTGAGGGGACAGCAAATTTACACTGTTATACAAGCTGTACACTCACTACTTTACATTGTAGCAAAGTATAATTTCTTCAGTGTTGTCACATAAAAAGATATAATAAAATATATACAAAAATATGAGGGATGTACTCACTTTTGTAAGATACTGTATCAGCATGTTTCCGTATAAAATTTACATAGGAGCAGCTATATTTCCTTTTTACATATAAATCATGTGCATACATAGGTGTGCGCAGCCTATTGGATTAGGGTGTGCACCCCAAAGCTCAAACACACATTACCGATAACTCACAATGTTCATTCAGAAAGGGAAGGGGCCGGTGAATTACATATTTACCGGCCCCTTCCCCCACTCATCCTAAAACATCTCTACAGTAACAGCTGGCGGGAAAGGAGAGGAAGGAAGCCGGAAGCGCTGTGGGAAGAAAGGTAGGGCAGTAGTGGGTATCTGTGCTGCACAGGGTGATTAGGGTGTGCCTGGGCACACCTGGCACACCCTGTGCGCACGCCTATGTGTGCATACCCTACTTTTTTAATACACAGCACAGTGCTTTCACACTGCAAGGCTTTAAATCACAAAATACAATCTTTAGGAATTTTATCCTTTGATTTCATCCCAGCAGTTGTTTGGAATGGATGCTGAATCCACCATCTTAATTTCTGATATTTGAAAATTTGTTAGAGTGTCCATTCAACTAGTCTTTTGTGCTTGAGAATATCTAAAGCCATCATCAAGGATGTTCATTGTACATATCAGTTCATATTCAAGTAAGAATACTCTAGTCCTGATTCAGCATTATGCTTTGCATATTAGGCAGTAAGGTCTGAGTTATGGAGTCTGGAAATCCAGGAACATGAAAGTGATGAAATCCAGAAAATAAATGCTAACAGAGAACAATATCACATTTGAATGGAAGAGGATTAGTATGGAAGGGGATGTCGAAAGATCTACATAATCCTACAGGGACATACATGCAAGGCTTAGAAGTAAAAACACTGTATCTGACTCTGCTCAATTTTGCAGCTTATTCAGGAAGGCAAGAAAAGAGGTTAGGATTAGTGAGAAGGCTGAGGCTGGCACATTGTAACAAGAGCAGGAGGTTTTGTTTCATTCCTCTGTCATATTTGTCTGTATACCTGCAAAGAAAAAAGAATGAAAACAACAGAAAGAAATGACTGTATTATGCTAAGGAAACTAAGATTTTCTTTTTAATATAAGGACAAAGATGTGTGGTGATGAGCAAACGTTAAAGAGAAAAAAAGTATTTAACCATTTGCCAACCCGCTCACAATAATTATAGTGCAAGGGGGCAGCAGCTGTAGGTTCATCAGCATACTGGTATGTTGCTAAGCGCATACACACTGGTGCACCCCCTGGGGCGTGCAGCAGCGCAAACCCACGGTCATAGCGATCACATGATTACAATGTGGCTTCCATTCATGACTGTTTTTCCTACTATTGTGCTGCTGTGACTGGCCCACAGCTATTACATGGTACCTGGGTCATTCACAACACCCTATACCATGTGATTAGCTGTAGCTATTCACAGAACATAGTAGCAAGTAGTGATGAGCCAAACACCCCCGGGTTCGGTTCGCACCAGAACCCGCGAACGGACCGAAAGTTTGCACGAACTTTAGAACCCTATTAAATACAATGGATGCGAACGTTCGAAATCTAAAGTGCTAATTATAACGACTATTATGCATGTTATTGTCCTAAAAAGGGTTTGGGAACCCGGGTTCTGCACCAGGGGACATGTATCAATGCAAAAATAAGTTTTAAAAACGGCCGTTTTTCTGGAGCAGTCATTTTAATGATGCATAAAGTGAAAAAAAAAAAGTCAAATATTCCTTTAAATATCGTACCTGGGGGGTGTCTAAAGTATGCCTGTGAAGTGCCACGTGTTTCCCATGTTTAGAACTGGCCCTGCACAAAATTACATTTCTAAAGGAAAAAAAGCCATTTAAAACTGCTTGCGGCTTTAATGTAATGTCTGGTCCCAGTAATATGGATGAAAATCTTTAAGAAAAATGGCATAGCTACCCCATCACACCCCCCCCCCCCCACCCCCCCACCCCAGCCCATTTGGGTCTTGTATGGATATTAAGGGGAACCACGCACACAAAATAAAAAAGGCCCTATATACTCTGAACAGCCGTATACAGGCGGTGCATACAAGACAGGGACTGTAGGTTTGTTCTTATGTAGAATCTGTTTGTAATTTTGAACAGGTACATTGTTTAAGTGTAGCTCCAGCCAAAAAATCTATTTTTAAGCTTTTTGGAAAACATAGGGAAGGGTTATCACCTCTGTAACATTTGTTTTGCTGTCTGTGCAGTGTGCACCTGTTCAGAACAGTTCACCTCACTTTCCGTCCTAATGACAAATGTTTTTTGAAAGTTTGGGGGTTTTATTGAAACAAGAATTGGTGATAAAGCATCAGTGGAGAGGAGACACTTTTTTTCCCATATTAACTCTTACAGGAGAGAATTTGCCTTCCTAGGGGTAGATTTCCTCTCACTTCCTGTTGTATCCTTCCGTTTGCAAGGAGGAGTCGTTTGTAAGTTGGATGTTTGAAAGTAGGGGCCTGCCGTATATACTCAGCTGAAATTTGCCCCTTACATGTTGGTGTTGACACAACACTGTAAGGCCTCACAGTTAGTCTTGGTGGGCGCAGGAATGGGCCCTGCTGTGAATTATTAGATCAAGAATTGTAATTACATGCCCCTGTTAAACAGGGGCAGAAAAATTGGGCCTTAGGCACTGGTGCCACAACACTGCAACCCCTCACAGATACTGTACTTGGAGCACAGCAATGAGCCCTGTTGCAAAGTATTGCATCAAAAATTGTAATTACACGCCCCTGTTAAACAGGGGCTGAAAAATTGGGCCTTTGGTGGTGGTGGTGGTGTTGACACAACACTGTAAGGCCTCACAGTTAGTCTTGGTGGGCGCAGGAATGGGCCCTGCTGTGAATTATTAGATCAAGAATTGTAATTACATGCCCCTGTTAAACAGGGGCAGAAAAATTGAGCCTTAGGCACTGGTGCCACAACACTGCAACCCCTCACAGATACTGTACTTGGAGCACAGCAATGAGCCCTGTTGCAAAGTATTGCATCAAAAATTGTAATTACACGCCCCTGTTAAACAGGGGCTGAAAAATTGGGCCTTAGCCACTGGTGCTGGTGCCACGAAACTGCAACCACTCCCAGATACTCTAGTTGGAGTGCAGGAATGAGCCCTGCTGCAAAGCATTGCATAAAAAATTGTAATAACACACCCCTGTTAAACAGGGGCTGAAAAATTGGGCCTTAGCCACTGGTGGCGGCACCCAGAAACAAAAATGTTCTTCCAAGCTATCATCGTCAATCGGATCATTGAGGAGGAGGAGGATAGTCAGTCAACATAACAGGACAGTCTCTCAGCATCAGCATCAGTCTTGAAGGGATGTGACATTTGAAAATAAATTAGTCTGTTATATCAGCTTCAGGTGTTTGGTAGCTGGTGGTGATCCAAGACTGGTTCATCTTTATGAAGGTCAGTCGATCAACAGAGTCGGTGGACAGGCACACCCTGTGATCAGTGACAAATCCTCCAGCAGCACTGAATGTGCGTTCTGAAAGAACGCTGGATGCAGGACAGGCCAGTAGCTCAATTGCATACTGTGCAAGCTCTGGCCAGTGATCCATCCTCAAGACCCAGTAAGCCAGAGGATTTTTGGTGGGGAAGGTGTCCAAGTCTGACCTTGCCCCTAGGTATTCCTGCACCATGTATATCAGACGCTGGCGATGGTTGCTGGAACCGATCATACCTTGGGGCTGCGGACTAAAGAATTGTCTGAACGCATCGGTCAGACGGCCACCTTCCCCACCGCTCCTTCTTTGACTGACCGAAGCCTCAGCAACTCGTTGTCCAGGACCAGGAGTTTGTAACCTCCCAGTCTCTGGGAACGCGTTGCACAGACCTTTCTGCAAGGCCTCCCGGAGTTGTCTCATCCTCTGCTCCCTCTGTGTCGGTAAGATAAGGTCCGCAACCTTACCCTTGTACCATGGATCAAGGAGAGTGGCCAGCCAGTAATGGTCCCTCTCCTTGATCCGAAGAATACGAGGATCCTTCCACAGACTTTGCAGGATCAGGGAGGCCATGCAGCGTAGGTTAGCTGAGGCATTCAGTCCGGAGTCCTCTGGGTCACTAAGGACGACATGATCCGTAGCCACCTCCTCCCAGCCACGTACAAGTCCACTGGTTTCTTGGGACTGTAAATCATCCCTAAAAGACTGCTGCTGATGATGCTGAGTGCCAGGCTCCACCTCCATGCTGACAGAATCCTCCTCCTCCTCCTCCTCCTCCTCCTCCTCCTCTTCTTCCTGTGCGATGGGTGGGACAGAAGGAACACTGTCTGGGTAAAGGGGGCCTTGAGAGGCAAGGAAGTCCTCCTCTTCCTGCCTCTGTTCTGCCTCAAGTGCCCTGTCCATTATTCCACGCAGCGTATGTTCCAACAGGTGGACAAGAGGTACAGTGTCACTGATGCATGCACTGTCACTGCTCACCATCCTCGTGGCCTCCTCAAATGGTGCCAGGACAGTGCATGCATCCCTGATCATGCCCCACTGGCGTGGTGAAAAAAACCCGAGCTCCCCTGACCCTGTCCTGGTGCCGTAGTCGCACAGGTACTCATTGATGGCCCTCTGCTGCGTGTGCAGCCGCTGCAGCATGGCGAACGTTGAGTTCCACCTGGTGGGCATGTCACATATAAGGCGGTTCTTGGGCAGGTTCAACTCCTTTTGCAGCTCAGCCAGGCGAGCACTGGCATTATAAGATCTGCGGAAATGCACACAGACTTTCCTGGCCTGCCTCAGGACATCCTGTAAGCCCGGGTACCTGCCCAAGAACCGCTGCACCACCAGGTTAAGGACGTGAGCCACACAGGGCACATGGGTCAGTTGTCCCTGTCGGAGAGCGGAGAGGAGGTTGGTGCCATTGTCGCAAACTATCATTCCTGGCTTAAGCTGGCGTGGCGTCAACCACCTCTCGGCCTGCCCCTGCAGAGCAGACAGAACCTCTGCCCCAGTGTGGCTCCTGTCCCCCAAACACACCAGCGCAAGCACGGCATGGCATCTTTTTGCCTGCGTACTTGCGTAGCCCCTTGAACGCCTACGGAGCACCGCTGGTTCCGAGTACAAAGCACAGGAAGAGGCCACGGAGGAAGAAGAAGAGGAGGGGGAGGAGGACAGAGGTGTGTCACAACCAGTAGTAGCATTTTGGAGGCGTGGCAGTGGAACAACCTCCAACACTACTGCACCTTGTCCTGCATCCTTCCCAGCTGCCAAAAGAGTGACCCAATGGGCCGTGAAAGAAAGGTAACGTCCCTGTCCATGCCTGCTGGACCATGAGTCAGCGGTAATATGCACCATACCGCTGACCGCCCTGTCCAGCGAGACCAAGACATTGCCTTCCACATGCCGGTAGAGAGCCGGAATCGCCTTCCGTGAGAAAAAGTGGCGTTTGGGAACCTACCACTGAGGAACCGCACATTGCACAAACTCACAGAAGGGGGCCGAGTCTACCAACTGAAAAGGCAGCAGTTGAAGCGCTAGCAATTTAGCCAAGCTAGCATTCAACCGCTGGGCATGTGGATGGCTGGGAGTGAACTTCTTTCGACGGTCCAGCAGCTGGGACAGGGAATTTTGCCTGCTAGAATCGGACGTTGGTGTACTGCTAGCAGAGTGCCCGCAAGTACTTGGCTGTGACACACCTAATTCTACACCTTCATTCCTCTCAGAGCAGGTTTCAGAGAGGACTGAAGGTATAGTGGGGTTGGAGATCCCAGCTGATGCGGTGCAAGAAGAGGTCAGCTTTGTTCTTTGGTGTGGGTCTTTAAGATAGGCTTGCCAATGTCTGGTCAAGCATGTGGTGCCCAAGCGGGTGATGTTTTGGCCACGCGATATACGCTTGAGACATATGTTGCAAACAGCAGCTGTGCGATCTGATGCACTTGACTCAAAAAAGGCCCACACCAAAGAACTTTTTGAATAACGGGCAGAAGCAGCGCCCTGCACAGGCGGAGCTCTGCGGTGTGATTCCGTCGGTGTGCTGCCCTTACGCTGGCCCCCCGAGGGCATCCTGCCTCGTTGGAGATGTGCCTCCTCCTCATCCTCCTCCTCCTCCTCCTCCTCTCTCCTATTAGGCACCCACGTGGAGTCAGTGACCTCATCATCCCCTCCCTCCTCATCACTGGAGCCAATCTGACAGTATGCTGCAGCTGCTGGAACATGACTGCCAGATTGGTGTCCTTCTTGATCATCCCCTCTCTCTGCTCTCACGCTACTGCCTTCCTCTAGCTGGGTATCATCATCAGACCCTTCGAAACGCTGGGCATCCTCCTGGAGCATGTACCCAACACTGTGCTCAAACAGTTCAGGGGACTCCTCAGGAGGACATGGTTGGTCTAGGGAAGGAGTGACTGATGATGACATTGATACCAGGGAAGAGGACGCTTTGGCAGCTGCTTTGCCAGTACCCTGAGCCTGGGTGAGAGAGGATGAGGAGGATGAGGAGGGCTTGGTCATCCACTCTACCAAGTCTTCGGCATGATGCGGCTCAAGACATCCAGCTGCCGAAAAGAAGGACAAGCGTGTCCCATGGCCACGTGCTGATGGCGATGCACCGCGTCCACGACCAGCACTGTTGTCTCTAGACACAGAGCCTGCTTGCCCTCTTTTTTTGGCTCCTGACTGTCCGCCTCTCCTTGTTTGCCTTCCAGACATTCTAATGGCCTGCAGGGAAATGGGAAAAGCAGCAATACAGGCTAAGTTAAGGTGTAATATGGTCAGGAGGTACACTCCGCCCGCTGTAAGTGCCGCAAAATCCTGTTGGTGTAACACACCAGGAAAAAGCAGCAATACAGGCTAAGTTAAGGTGTAACATGGTCAGGGGGTACACTCCGCCCACTGTAAGTGCCGCAAAATCCTGTTGGTGTAACACACCAGGAAAAAGCAGCAATACAGGCTAAGTTAAGGTGTAATATGGTCAGGAGGCACACTCCGCCCGCTGTAAGTGCCGCAAAATCCTGTTGGTGTAACACACCAGGAAAAAGCAGCAATACAGGCTAAGTTAAGGTGTAACATGGTCAGGGGGTACACTCCGCCCACTGTAAGTGCCGCAAAATCCTGTTGGTGTAACACACCAGGAAAAAGCAGCAATACAGGCTAAGTTAAGGTGTAATATGGTCAGGAGGCACACTCCGCCCGCTGTAAGTGCCGCAAAATCCTGTTGGTGTAACACACCAGGAAAAAGCAGCAATACAGGCTAAGTTAAGGTGTAATATAGTCAGGAGGTACACTCCGCCCGCTGTAAGTGCCGCAAAATCCTGTTGGTGTAACACACCAGGAAAAAGCAGCAATATGGGCTAACTTCAGGTGTATAATGTGCAGGAGGCTTAGCAACAATGACACTGACACTGTCCCCTGCCTATCCTTCTCTCTCCCTGCACACAAGGTTTATCAAAGTATATGACACTGACACTCTCCCTGCCTATCCTTCTCTCTCCCTGCACACAAGGTTTAGCAAAGAATATGACACTGACACTCTCCCCTGCCTATCCTTCTCTCTCCCTGCACACAAGGTTTATCAAAGTATATGACACTGACACTCTCCCTGCCTATCCTTCTCTCTCCCTACACACAAGGTTTAGCAAAGAATATGACACTGACACTCTCCCTGCCTATCCTTCTCTGTCCCTACACACAAGGTTTAGCAAAGAATAGATTTGACACGATTTGACACTGTCCCTGCCTATCCTTCACTTTCCCTGCTCCGGAACACACTACACAAGGCCGCCGCGCTGGCGGCCATTTATAGTGTGGAGCGTGTACTAAACCCCCTCAGCTATAATTGGCCACAGGCATCCTGCCTGTGGCCAATCATTGCTCTCCTCGCTGCCGGCGCTGTGATTGGCCAAGCATGCAGGGTCACAGTGCATGCTTGGCCAATCACAGCGCCGGGATTACACTGCGATGGCGCAGTGTATTGTGGGCCGTTCGCGTCACTCGAATTTGGCGCGAATGGCCCAAATCGTTCGTTGTTCGCCGAACGCTGCGAACACCGAGCTCATCCCTAGTAGCAAGCAAGCTGTCATGAATGAAAGCTATTCATGACAGCAAAAACTACTGCTTATAACAGTGATCATCATCACTGTTATAAGCAATAATAGTGTATAAAAAAATCCCTGTTCACCCCCTTAGAGTAGAACAGTGTCACTTTCACTGCCACACCACTCAATTTATGATGCTGTACTGCACTGGTGACAGTATGCAAAAAAAAAAGAAAATTCATTTAATTTCTTAATTTTCCAAAAAATCGTGACAAAAAATGACAACTTAACCACTTAACGACCGCTCACTGTATATATACGTCGGCAGAATGGCACCGACAGGCACAATCACGTAGAGTGTACGTGATTGCCTTTGTATAGTTGGGGGGTCCAATCGGACCCCCCTTCTGTACAGTGAGCGGTGGCTAAGTGTCCGGGAGCGTTCCGGGATGAGGGGGCAGCCATTTGTTTCTGGCCACCCCCTCGCGATCGCTCCCGGCGAATGGAAATGCCCCCTCTGTCTGTGTCAGACAGAGGGAGTAGGAGGAAGTGATGTCATCTCTGGTGCGGCGCTCACATATACCGAGCGCCGTACAAGAGAAGACATCAGGTCAGTGCACACAACACTACACTGACACCAGGACACATAGGGACATAAATCGCCCCCCCAGGCCCCCCCAGACACCCCAGATCACCCCCCAGAACACCCCCCCAGCCCCCAGTCACAGTGTCACTGATTGCAGTGACCATTTATTTAGTGATCACTGCAATCAGTGACATTTGTGACTGTAAAAGTGTCACCAAAGTTTAGTCTTAGGTCCAGTGTAGCCCCCTAACCCCCCCTAATAAAGGTTTAACCCCCTGATCACCCCCCAGATAACCCTTTCACCCCCTATCACCACTGTCGCTTAGCGATCATTTTTCTGATCGCTGTCTTAGCGTCAGTGATGCCGATCGGCAGCCAGTAATTTTTTTTAGGTTCGCCGCAGGTTTTTATAGCGTCAGGTACCCCAATATATTATCTAATAAAGGTTTAACCCCCTTGATCGCCCCCCAGGTAACCCTTTCACCCCCTATCACCACTGTCACTAAGCGATCGTTTTTCTAAACGCTGTCTTAGTGTCTGTGATGCAGATCGGTAGCCGGTAATTTTTTTTAGGTTCGCCGCAGGTTTTTATAGCGTCAGGTACCCCAATATATTATCTAATAAAGGTTTAAATCCCTTGATCGCCCCCCAGGTAACCCTTTCACCCCCTATCACCACTGTCGCTAAGCAATTGTTTTTCTAAACGCTGTCTTAGTTTCGGTGATGCAGATCGTAGCCAGTAATTTTTTTTAGGTTCGCCGCATGTTTTTATAGTGTCAGGTACCCCAATATATTATCTAATAAAGGTTTAACCCCCTTGATCGCCCCCCAGGTAACCCTTTCACCCCCTATCACCACTGTCACTAAGCGATCGTTTTTCTAAACGCTGTCTTAGTGTCTGTGATGCAGATCGGTAGCCGGTAATTTTTTTTAGGTTCGCCGCATGTTTTTATAGCGTCAGGTACCCCAATATATTATCTAATAAAGGTTTAACCCCCTTGATCGCCCCCCCAGGTAACCCTTTTACCCCCATCACCACTGTCGCTAAGCAATCGTTTTTCTAAACGCTGTCTTAGTGTCGGTGATGCAGATCGGTAGCTGGTAATTTTTTTTAGGTTCGCCGCAGGTTTTTATAGCGTCAGGTACCCCCATATATTATCTAATAAAGGTTTTAACCCCCTGATTGCCCCTAGTTAACCCTTTCACCAGTGATCACCATATAAGTGTTACGGGTGACGCTGGTTAGTTAGTTTGCTTTTTATAGTGTCAGGGCACCCGCCGTGTATATAACCCAATAAAGGTTTAACCCCCTGATCGCCCGGCGGGTGATATCAATTAGGTTTTAGCATCAGAGAGGGTCTGAGTCACACCCCAGGCAGCGTCAGGTTAGTGCCAGTAACGCTAACACCCACGCGTGAAGCATACACCCCCCTTAGTGGTATAGTATCTGAACAGATCAATATCTGATCTGATCAGATCTATACTAGCGTCCCCAGCAGTTTAGGGTTCCCAAAAACGCAGTGTTAGCGGGATCAGCCCAGATACCTGCTGGCACCTGCGTTTTGCCCCTCCGTCCAGCCCAGGCCACCCAAGTGCAGTATCGATCGATCACTGTCACTTACAAAACAAAAACACACATAACTGCAGCGTTCGCAGAGACAGGCCTGATCCCTGCGACTCCAGTGCTGTAGGAGGTGATTTCACCACCACAGTTAAAAAAAAAAAGCAAATATGCCGAAGCATTGGGGCAGCAGGGGCGGAGGAGCGATTTTGCTCCTAATGCCGCGTACATACGGTCGAAATTCCGACGGAGGCTTGCCCGTGGAAAAGTCCGACCATGTGTGTGCGGCATAACTTTTTTGCGGGAGGATACCCCCATGCTTCGGCATATATAAATGGTGCGTGTATGCCCATCATTGGAAGTGGGTGGATGAAGGGCGGTATTCTAATGGTGGGCATACCCACCGATCAATCTCTTTTTTCGTTCAGCCATCTGGCTGCATGAAATAAAAAGATTACAATACATGTCCAACCAGGACCAGCAACGTACTGGTATGTTGCTGGATTTTGAATGTTTATACCAGAATGATGCCTGCGGGTTTAGGTATCATCTTGGTATCATTCTTTTCAGCCTGCGGCCGGCTTTCATGTAAAAGCAATCCTAGCGGCTAATTAGCCTCTGGACTGCTTTTACAAGCAGTGGGAGGGAATGCCCCCCCCCCCGGATATAAAAAGCGCCATTGGGAAATTGGGAAAGCATTTTATCACACCGATCTTGGTGTGGTCAGATGCTTTGAGGGCAGAGGAAAAATCTAGGGTCTAGAAGACCCCAGTTTTTTCAAAAAAAGAGTACCTGTCACTACCTATTGCTATCATAGGGGATATTTACATTCCCTGAGATAACAATAAAAATGATTAAAAAAAAATACTTGGAAGGAACAATTTAAAAATAAAATAAAAAAGCAAAATTAATAATAAAAAAAAAAAAAGAAAAAAAAAAAGCACCCCTGTCCTGCCCTGCTCTTGCCCAATGGCGAACACAAGCGTCAGTCTGGCGTCATATGTAAACAGCAATTGCACCATGCATGTGAGGTATCACCGCAAAGGTCAGATCGAGGGCAATCATTTTAGCAGTAGACCTCCTCTGTAAATCTACTGGGGTAACCTGTAAAGGCTTTTAAAGGCTTTTAAAAATGTATGTAGTTTGTCGCCAATGCGCGTTTGTGCAAAATTTTAAAGCATGTCGTGTTTGGTATCTATGTACTCGGCCTAAGATCATCTTTTTTATTTCATCAAACATTTGGGCAATATAGTGTGTTTTAGTGCATTAAAATTAAAAAAAAGTGTATTTTTTAACCCCAAAAATGTGTTTGAAAAATCGCTGCGCAAATACTGTGTAGAAAAAAAAATGCAACACCCACCATTTTAATCTGTAGGGCCTTTGCTTTAAAAATATATATAATGTTTGGGGGTTCAACATAATTTTCTTGCAAAAAAAAAAATGTTTTCATGTAAACAGTGTCAAAAAGGGCTTTGTCTTCAAGTGGTTAGAAGAGTGGATGTAAGCTTCCTAATGTTGTGTATAAAATGCCAGAACAGTTCAACCCCCCCCCCCCCCCAAATGACCCCATTTTGGAAAGTAGACACCCCAAGCTATATACTGAGAGGCATGCCGAGTCCATGGAATATTTTATATGTTGACACAAGTTGCGGAAAAACGACAATTTTTTTTTTTGTTTTATGCACAAAGTTGTCACTAAATGATATATTGCTCAAACATGCCATGGGCATATGTGGAATTACACCCCAAAATACATTCTGTTGCTTCTCCTGACTTTTTGGGAGCCTAGCCACGTACGGGACCCCAAAAACCAAGCACCGCCTTCAGGCTTTCTAAGGGTGTAAATTTTTGATTTCACTTCTCACTGCCTATCACAGTTTCGGAGGCCATGGAATGCCCAGATAGCACAAAACCCCCCCAAATGACCCCATTTTGGAAAGTAGACACCCCAAGCTATTTGCTGAGAGGTATTGTGAGTATTTTGCAGATCTCGCTTTTTGTCACAAAGTTTTGAAAATTGAAAAAAAAAAAATATATATATATATTTTCTTTCTTCATTTTCAAAAACAAATGAGAGCTGTAAAATACTCGCCATTCCTCTCAGCAAATAGCTTGGGGTGTCTACTTTCCAAAATGGGGTCATTTGGGGGGGTTTTGTGCGATTTTGGCATTTTATGGCCTTCGAAACTGTGATAGGTAGTGAGGAGTGAAATCAAAAATTTGTGCCTTGAAATCCTGAAGGCAGTGATTGGTTTTCGGGGTCCCGTACGCGGCTAGGCTCCTAAAAAGTCCCACACATGTGGTATCCCCGTACTCAGGAGAAGCAGAAAAATGTATTTTGGGGTGTAATTCCACATATAACCATGGCATGTGTGAGCAATATATCATTTAGTGACAACTTTTTGTAATTTTTTTTTTTTTTTGTCATTATTCAATCACTTGGGACAAAAAAAATTATATTCAATGGGCTCAACAGGCCTCTCAGCAATTTCCTTGGGGTGTCTACTTTCTAAAATGGGGTCATTTGGGGGGGTTTTGTGCTATTTTGGCATTTTATGGCCTTCGAAACTGTGATAGGTAGTGAGGAGTGAAATCAAAAATTTGCGCCCTTAGAAATCCTGAAGGCGGTGCTTGGTTTCCGGGGTCCCGTACGCGGCTAGGCTCCCAAAAAGTCCCACACATGTGGTATCCCCGTACTCAGGAGAAGCAGCAAAATGTATTTTGGGGTGAAATTCCACATATAACCATGGCATGTGTGAGCAATATATCATTTAGTGACAACTTTTTGTAATTTTTTTTTTTTTTAGTCATTATTCAATCACTTGGGACAAAAAAATAAAAAATTCAATGGGCTCAACATGCCTCTCAGCAATTTCCTTGGGGTGTCTACTTTCCAAAATGGGGTCATTTGGGGGGGTTTTGTACTGCCCTGTCATTTTAGCACCTCAAGAAATGAGATAGGCAGTCATAAATTTAAAGCTGTGTAAATTTCAGAAAATGTACCCTAGTTTGTAAACTCTATAACTTTTGCGCAAACCAATAAATATACGCTTATTGACATTTTTTTTACTAAAAACATGTGGCTGAATACATTTTGGCCTAAATGTATGACTACAATTGAGTTTATTCGATTTTTCTTATAACAAAAAGTAGAAAATATCATTTTTTTTCAAAATTTTCGGTCTTTTTCTGTTTATATCACAAAAAATAAAAATCACAGAGGCAATCAAATACCATTAAAAGAAAGCTCTATTTGTGGGAAGAAAAGGACGCAAATTTCGTTTGGGTACAACATTGCATGTCCGCACAATTTACAGTTAAAACAGCGCAGTGCAAAATTCTGAATTCACCTCTGGTCCTCTAGCTACCAAATGGTCCGGGGCTTAAGTGGTTAAAAAAATTTACCAGGCCTGTTACTAAATACCTTGGACTGTCTGCTTTCCAGAAAGGGGTCATTTGGGGGATATGTGTACTGTCCTGGCATTTTAGAGCCTCAAGAAATGAGATAGGCCATCAGTACTAATCCATTTTCAAATATATTGTATATTCAATAGTTTGTAGACACTATAATTTTTACACAAACTAAATAATTTACACTGATTTGATGTTTTTTCAATGAAATGTAGCAGACTACATTTTAGCCTAAATTGATGACAAAAGATTATTTGTTTGCAAAAGTTTATAGACTACAGAAAGTAAGAAAAATGTGTTTGTTTTTCTCCAAATTTTCAGTATTATTATCCTTTACAGCAAAAATAATGGCCAAAAAAATATTTCCATGGGCATTCCATAGGCTAACACAGCGATACAGCTATATTTACCTTAATGCAGGGAATGGTAAAACATGTTTAGCCTATAGAACCACTTTGATGCTCCATGCATAAATCTTTATATGTGACTTTTGTTTTGTTGCGTTTAAAGTAAAGCCCCGTACACACGGTCGGACTTTTGGCCAACAAACTTCATTTTGAGCAAGTTGGACCAATAATCCGACCGTGTGTACGCTCCATCGGACAAACTTTTTTTGCTTTTTTCTTGTTTTCATCGGACAAAAGTTGGGTCTGCAAACGGACAAACTTTTGCCCAACAAAAGTCCGATGGAGCAAAGTCCGACCGTGTGTACAGAAAACCATCGGACTTTTGTCCGATGGAAAAAACAACTAATGTTAAAATCAACCAACAATAGCAGAAGTTGACCTAAGGGTGGCGGTAAAGAGCAGAAAAGAGCAGAAAAACCACGTGATGTTGCAAAAAGTTTTGGGAACGTTTGCAGAAAAGTCCGAGCGTGTGTATGCTATGGGTGTTCCCGACCAACTCCGTTCGGACAAAAAACCACGGAAAAGTCCGATAGAAGTCCGCCGTGTGTACGGGGCTTTAGAGTGGAGGTGGACAAAATATACCCCTATCTAACCACTATATATTTATTAAAATAGTTATTACTAGGCAGCCTTAATCTGTCTTTGTATTAGCCTCATGTAATTCCTTTCACAGCAGTATTAAGAATCAGACAAAAGGTGCAGCACTGCAAGCCCATCAGGATTAAATCAATTGCACAGTACACAGGTAGCTGGCTCCTAGGAGGGAATAGCACAAGGCAGAACTCATTAGTGTTTTGCAGCTCTTTCATTATCAAGTAACAAGTTAATAATAGGCAGTGCAATTTACTACAGCACAGCAGCTGAAATTATACATCTCATTATTCCATGGAATGCCATACTTTAGTGCAATAGACAAATACAGAGTTTAAATGTTGCAATCTCACGTTCCATTGCTTTGCCTGCACTAAGCAGCTGGAAACTGATTGATTTGGTGATATGGTTTACTGCACATAAATGTTATTTGCACTACGTTACTAAATAGAACTAAAGGAATAAAATTTAAACTAAAAGGAAACATTTTTTTTTGCATGGAGTGGAGAAGGATTAGAACACCTGTCAGGATTTAAGCACTGTCTGTGCATCTGTTAGGGAGAATAACCTTCTCTATTTGTCCTTTTTTGCCATTACATTGAAAGAAAATCCCAAATTTTGAGTTTTCATCATAACAGAAATAGATGGGAAATTTTCAATGGGGACACTAGTTCTGATGATGATCTGGGATTCCCTCACTTTGGAGGGATTTCCTTAAACTTCCTGTTTGGCTATGGGACAGGAAGTGCAAGGAAATTTCCCCCAATGCTACGTTGGTGGTGCAACAATTGAAAGAGGTTATAACCCTCCCTTACTCTATCCAAAATGAATTTAAAAAAATGGCTTTTAGTTCTACTTTAACAGAGAAAATTCAGTGGTTGCTACATATCCCAATTCAGCTCCATAATGAGGACCCGCAGAGCAGAATATAAAAGCAAGAATTCTATACCTTCATATAAAACACTTACGTCTTTCATTTTATATTTAAAGAAATAGTGCCAAGCTGTCAGCGTCACTAGTTGGTAAAGACTGGTTATGGCAAGCAGCCAGACTCTGGGGCTGGCACAGCTCAAGTTTAAATGTCACCATACATTTGTCTATACGCCAAGTCACGTGCCACCTCTCAGCCTGTTTTCTATATGCACACATATTTACATTTCAGCTGAATTAACTAAACAACATCAAATTCCAGACCTGTAAGACTGATTTTCAGATAAAATATTAGTGAGTTATAAATTCACTTTATACAATGTGGAACTGTTTTAAAAATTGTGACGTATTAAAAATGGCACCAGACATACTTATACTAATTACATTTATAGACATCATGGCTCCCCTTTTAGGTCAGTGCCAGCAGGGCACTAACAAGGTTTTTATGATCTCCTTGGTGACCTTCACATAGCTGGTTTCATCTATGTCAACCCTTATGTTTTCCATTCCTACCATGTAGAAGTTAAAATGATTCCAAAGGCCAAAGTTTTTTTAACCTTATTGCAATCTCTCAACATAGGTTGGACTTGATGGACTTGTGTCTTTTTTCAGCCTCATCTACTATGTAACTATGTAAGGTAAAAAATGCCCCACCACTTGTCCTACAACCCCCGGAGCAGTGGCTGCGTTTAATGGCAGAGTGGCAGCTTTTAATGGGCACAATGGCTGCATTTGATGGGCACAGTGGCAGCGTTTGATGGCACAGTGGCTGCCTTTGATGGCACAGTGGCAGCGTTTGATGGCACAGTGGCAGCGTTTGATGGCACAGTGGCAGCGTTTGATGGCACAGTGGCAGCGTTTGATGGCACAGTGGCAGTGTTTGATGTCACAGTGAGGCTGCAATTGATGGGGGTTTTTGTTCATAATTTTCCAGTTTGTTTGCGCCCCCCAAAAATTATGAGCACCAGCCGCTACTGCCCCATAGTTAATACTTACCTAACTCCTGTCACTTCTCTAGTGCTGTCTTAGCTGCAACACCACTTTCTTCACTTCCTGCTTTCACAGGAGACACATACTGTAGTTTTACCTCTGCTGTCAGTCAATCTCCTTATTGCACAGAGCAGGTAGGTATTACCTCTATTTTATTTATACCCAAAAAAATAGCCTTTAGTATCACTTTTAGCAAATAGTAATGTTGAGATGGTGATCAGAACTAATTGATATTTGAATTTATGCACAAACCTGATGCAGACCTGTCAAGTTACCCTGGACACTTGGAAGTCCCGCTATATTTCAATGTGGTCACTAAAGAAGATAACAAAGTCTCCTGAACCTTTCAAAAACAAAATCACCCTGTAAGGCCTCCTGTTTTCCATAGGCTGAGTTTGGACAATAACGTTGTGATATTTCCACATATCCTGCTACAGTCTGCCATTCTCTGGCCCAAAAAGGGGCCAGATTGACAGTGGTCTTAAGTAAGTGACTAACTGTTTCCATTACAGAGAGGAAGTTGCAGGAGGAGCACCCAGAAGATCTCTGGCCTTCCAGATGTCAGATATGGATACTTCTATTGAGCCAAGCTGGACCATGTAATTTCACGATAAAGATACTTCCTGGAGTTTCCCATTTAGGCTGGGTTTACACTGCCGCACTGAGTGGCACACAGCAGGGGACCGGTGGGTCCCTGTTCACCGTTTCAGGTCTGATTTAAGTCCAAATTTTTTGGCTGAATTCGGACCAGAAGACGCACAGGACTCCTGTGCAATTCACACCGGAGCCGCTCCGGAGATGTGTAAAACGGCTCCATAGAGAGCCAGTCACAATCTTCTGACTTGCGAATTGGATGCGGAAACCCACATCCAATTCACACTAGTGTGAACCCAGCCTTAAAGGGGTTGTAAAGGTTTGTTTTTTATTTTTCTAAATAGGTTCCTTTAAGCTAGGGCATTGTTGGTTCACTTACCGTATTTTCCGGCGTATAAGGTGACTGGGCGTATAAGACGACCCCCTAATTTCCCAGATAAAATTTGGGTTTTGGGATATACTCGCCATATAAGACGACCCCCTTCCGACTAGCCATACCTCACCATACCTCACTGTGCCCCTGCATGCCTCACTGTTCTATTGCATGCCTCACTGTTCCCCCCGCATGCCTCACTGTTCCCCCCGCATACCTCACTGTCCCCCCCGCATACCTCACTGTTCCCCCCCGCATACCTCACTGTTCCCCCCCGCATACCTCACTGTGCCCCCTTGACGATCACTTACCTTATCCCTGATGTAGAATCTCCAGTCAGACCACAGCCATCCATTTTTCAAAAGCCGCGCCTCCTCCTCATGCTGTTCCGTGATAGGCGGAACACTCAGCTTCCCAGCAGACACTGTGTTCAGTGTTCCGCCTATCACAGATGCCCTCTCATCCGAGGCCGAGGATGAGAGGGCATCCGTGATAGGCGGAACACTAAACAGAGGCTCTGCTGGGAAGCTGAGTGTTCCGCCTATCACAGAACAGCATGAGGAGGAGGCGCGGCTTTTGAAAATGGACGGCCGCGGTCTGAGATTATAAGGTAAGGTCAGGTACCGGCGTATAAGACGACCCCCGACTTTTGAGAGGATTTTTAGGGGTTAAAAAGTCGTCTTATACGCCGGAAAATACGGTACCTTTTCCTTCGATTTCCCTTCTAAATGTTTTTTTTCTTTGTCTGAATCTCTCACTTCCTGTTTCTCCTCAGTAAACTTCACACCATCATCCGAGCGGTGTTTAGTCAGCCAGAACAGCTTACTGAGGAGGAAGTGAGAAATTCAGACAAAGAAAACAAAGAAAAAAACATTTAGAAGGGAAATCGAAGGAAAAGGTAAGTGACCCAACAATGCACTAGCTTAAAGGAACCTATTTAGAAAATAAAAAACGAACCTTTACAACCCCTTTAAGTTTTTTTTTAAATACCAATGTTCAGGGTGATCTGGGGGCCTCAAGAAAATTGTTTTGATTTCTTCTGTTTTCCAGACCTACAGATTGACTTTCACTCTATATCAATCTATATCTCAACCACTATTATTCTGATCTAATACTCTGTTTAAAAGACTGTGTATTTAAATAACACAAATTCTAGGGCATACCAGTTTAGTTAGAAAACCTTTAAATGTACGTGTTCAGCCTCTAAATAGGTTTATTACGAAAATGTGGAATTTTGTAGATGAAGTTGCTTCTAAAATCACATGGTGCTCTTTTATTAAAACAAAGCACACCCCACCTAATCTTGTATTAAGTTGTGATCTTTATTGTTACGTGGTACATGTCAATCTTGTCAGCTGCGATTGTCTATGATATACAAAATATTGTAAATCTGTGAAATGTTTGCTTGAATCACAGCTGGTTCGTGCTTGGGAACCTCTTGATGGCTTCATGTCTATTTATGTTACTTGAAATTTATCTAATCGAATAAAACAGCTGACATTCCTCCTATAAACAGGGATCTGGCCATATGTAGTATACGTTAATCCGCAATTTGTCTGAAAGCAACCTACCTCACACTCACATAATAAACACATCACAGTTATTAACAAAGTTTTTATCATTCTGACATATAAGGAAACATACACATTTGTCTATGAAGAATTTCCAAGGAAAGCAAACTTTTGTCTTTTTTATTATTCTTTCAGCATATAAACACTTTACATTTTTATGAGTGTAGTTACTGTGCAGGTACCAAGCTCTTCAGTCTGTTATCTAAGTGGTTCCAAGTGATATGACAAAGTCAGGGAAACCTCAGCAAACACAAAGTTGTGATACATACAAGTCAGGCCCATTCATATCTCATTGCTAATTAAAGTGTTTGTAAACCCCTGAATTTTTTTTATTTTTTTTAAACTACCAAGCCATAATGAGCTAATATGACTAGCATATTAGCTCATTATGCATCACTTACCTTAGATCGGGGCCTCCGAAGCCGTCCTCGTCTCCCTCTCCAGCCGAAGCCATCGCCGTTCCAGCCAATCACAGCGCCGCTCCGGCGCTGTGATTGGCCGGAGCGGCGAAGACGTGACTCCGCGCATGCTGGGAGATTGCTGGGACTTAGCCGGATTTGTGAATGGGATTAACCCCATGAATGCGCCATTGTTTACGGCGCGCATGCGCCGTAGACACGGAGCAATGTCATTTTTAGCAAATATCTCCTAAACCGTGTAGGTTTAGGAGATATTTCTCGCACCTACAAGTAAGCCTTAATCTAGGCTTACCTGTAGGTGCAAGTTGCAAAAGGGGGTTTACAACCACTTTAATATGGAAGCATATTCTTTAACCACTTCAATACCTTTTCACCCCCTTTCTGCCCAGGCCAATTTTCAGCTTTCAGCACTGTCACGCTTTGAATGACAACACTGTACCCCAATGAAATGTAGTTAAGTTTTTTTCCCACAAATAGAGATTTCTTTTGGTGGTATTTGATCACCTCTGCGGTTTTTATTTTTTGCGCTATAAACAAAAAAAGAGCGACAATTTTTAAAGAAACACAATGGGGCTGATTTACTAATAACAGTGCACTGCGCTGGTTCTAACCTTAATTGGTGCGCCAGATAACTCCTTCACTGGGCGCAGGAACCAGCGGCGCACAGCGGCGCACTGTTATAGTAAATCCAAATGTCAGCGGCGCTCTATTGAAAATGAATGGTTCCCTATGGGAGCCCATTGATTTGAATAGAGGTCGCCCGGGAAGTCGGATCCGACTCGCGGGGCGACTCGTGTGCCGGCTGACACAGGGACAGCGCGACTTTGGTAGGCGACTTGGACACGACCTGAGCGTGAAGCAGCCGCTCAAGTCGTGTCCTAGAGGCGACTAGCCGGCCGAAAATGTCTCCAGCGCGATGACATCGCGCTGGTCCTCGGCAGCTTCGCTGTCCTGTGTTTGGTATGAATCATGAAGGGGAACTCCACGCCGAATTTTAAGAAAAAAACGGCATGGGTTCCCCTCCAGGAGCATACCAGGCCCTTAGGTCTGGCCTGGATTTTAAGGTGAACCCCCTAAGCTGAAAAACGGCGTGGGGGTCCCCCTAAAATCCAAACCAGACCTTTAGGTCTGGTCTGGATTTTAAGGTGAACCCCCTAAGCCGAAAAGCGGCGTGGGGGTCCCCTCAAAATCTAAACCAGACCCTTATCCGAGCACGCAACCTGGCAGGCCGCAGGGGAAAAGGGGGGATGAGAGAGCGCCCCCTCCCTCCTGAACTGTACCAGGCCGCATGCCCACAACATGGGGGGTTTGGTGCTTCGGGGCAGGGGGGGCGACCTGCGGCCCCCCCACCCCAAAGCACCCTGCCCCCATGTTGATGGGGACAAGGGCCTCTTCCCGACAACCCTGGCCGTTGGTTGTCGGGGTATGCGGGCGGGGGGCTTTTCGGAATCCGGGAGCCCCCTTTAAAAAGGGAGCCCCCAGATGCCGGCCCCCCACCCTATGTGAATGAGTATGGGGTACATCGTACCCCTACCCATTCACCTGGTGGCAAAATAAGTCAATAAAAAAGACAACACAGGTTTGAAAAGTAATTTATTGGGCAGCTCCGGGGGTCTTCTTCCGACTTCGGGGGTCTTTCTGCCGGGCGCCCCGCTATCTTCTGCCAGCTCTTTTGCTAGCGGGGGTCCCGGGCTTCCTCGCCGTCTTCTTCCGACTTCGGGGGTCTTTCTGCCGGGCGCCCCGCTATCTTCTGCCAGCTCTTTTGCTAGCGGGGGTCCCGGGCTTCCTTGCCGTCTTCCTCCGACTTCGGGGGTCTTTCTGCCGGGCGCCCCGCTATCTTCTGCCAGCTCTTTTGCTAGCGGGGGTCACGGGCTTCCTCGCCGTCTTCTTCCGACTTCGGGGGTCTTTCTGCCGGGCGCCCCGCTATCTTCTGCCAGCTCTTTTGCTAGCGGGGGTCCCGGGCTTCCTCGCCGTCTTCTCCCGTTCTCCGTTGCCTTCTCCACGAACTCTGGTCCCGGGCTTCCTCGCCGTCCTCTTCTGACTTCGGGGGTCTCTTGTTCTGTTCTCCGGTTCTCCACTTCTTCTCCCGCTCTCCGGTGCCTTCTCCACAATCTCCGGTTCTTCTCCCGCTCTCCGGTGCCTTCTCCACGATCTCCGGTTCTTTCTGCCGGGTGCCCCGCTATCTTCTTCCAGCTCTTTTGCTAGCGGGGGCCGGTCTTCTTCCCTCTTCTCTTCTTCCCTCTTCTCTTTGCCTGATATTGCCTCGTCGCTGTCCGCCGCTACAATGCTGTGTCCGATCAGCGGTGCCACTTTTATTGGCATGGGGCGTGGTCACCGGCTGATGCCACCGCTGACCCCGCCCCCATATGATGTCACAGTCCCGGGGAATGATGGGACTGTGACGTGAAACGGGGGTGGGGTCAGAGGTGGCATCAGCCGGTGACCACGCCCCATGTCAATATAAGTGGCACCGCTGCTCGGACACAGCATTGTAGCGGCGGACAGCGACGAGGCAATATCAGGCAAAGAGAAGAGGGAAGAAGGCGACGAAGAAGACCGGCCCCCGCTAGCAAAAGAGCTGGAAGAAGATAGCGGGGCGCCCGGCAGAAGGCAGAAAGAACTGGAGATCGTGGAGAAGACACCGGAGAGCGGGAGAAGAACCGGAGATCGTGGAGAAGGCACCGGAGAGCGGGAGAAGAACCGGAGATCATGGAGAAGGCACTGGAGAGCGGGAGAAGAACCGGAGAACAGAACAAGAGACCCCCGAAATCAGAAGAGGACGGCGAGGAAGCCCGGGACCCCCGCTAGCAAAAGAGCTGGCAGAAGATAGCGGGGCGCCCGGCAGAAAGACCCCCGAAGTTGGAGGAAGACCCCCGGAGCTGCCCAATAAATTACTTTTCAAACCTGTGTTGTCTTTTTTATTGACTTATTTTGCCACCAGGTGAATGGGTAGGGGTACGATGTACCCCATACTCATTCACATAGGGTGGGGGGCAGGTATCTGGGGTCCCCCTTATTAAAGGGGGCTCCCGGATTCCGATAAGCCCCCCGCCCGCAGACCCCGACAACCAACGGCCAGGGTTGTCGGGAAGAGGCCCTTGTCCCCATCAACATGGGGGTAGGGTGCTTTGGGGCGGGGGGGGCCGCAGGTTGCCCCCTGCCCCGAAGCACCAAACCCCCCATGTTGAGGGCACGCGGCCTAGTATGGTTCAGGAGGGAGGGGGCCGCTCTCTCGTCCCCCCCTCTTCCCCTGCGGTCTGCCAGGTTGAGTGCTCGGATAAAGGGTCTGGTGTGTATTTTTTTGTTTTTGGCGCGGGTTCCCCTTAAAATACATGCCAGACCTGAAGGGCCTGGTATGGATTCTGGGGGGACCCCCACGCCATTATTTTTTTCATTTTTGGGGGTGGGTCCCCTTTGAATCCATACTAGACCCAAGGGCCTGGTATTGACCTGGGGGGGACCCCACGCAGTTTTTTTTCTAGTTTTTTTTTTTTTTTACATTTCCTTTAACAACCAGCTATAAACAGGTAAAACAAAAAATCGCCGCAAAATTGCAGTACTTGCGTTTTGGATGCGGGTCCATTGAATTCTATTACATCCAAAACACTGTTTTTGGCCTGGCAAAAAAAATCTGCAGTTGCGTTTAAAATCGTTTTTCACAAAGCCTAAAAATGCCTTCAGACGCCAAAGATTTCCACGTTTCAGACGCGGTACCAGCGTTTAGCCGCATTTTAGTTTAGAAGTGTTTTTAAAGGTGACCTATTTTTTTACATTGATAAACTCCAAATTTATGGCAAATGAGGAAAAACCATAATATATATATATATATATATATATATATATATATATATATATATATATATAAAAATGGAATTGCTTCCATTGCATTGTGGACAATCCACAACTTGTGGCAAGTGATGTGGCAAGTGACACGCTAAATACAACTACACTGCTGCTCTCAGCTGCTGATATCACTCTGGTCTCACAAAATAGCTAAAATCATAAATAATACTGTTTTTGGAGCTTAGGGCGGCTCCTTATCATATACACGCAAATGTGGTAAAACACGGCATGCAAACGCCACAAAGCGCGCCTTTCTAAACGCCACTTTCAACCTTAGTTCTGAACACTTTGCACCAGCGTCCCGTCTACATGGGGCCTAAAAACGCCTATGCCATTTACAGCTCAAAAACGCCATGGTGGCCATGAGGCCATAGGCTAACATGGAGAGATGTTTTTAAGCTGCAAAAAACGCTCAAACAAGCGGCTTGAAAAACGTCCGTGTGCATGTAGCCTTATATTAACCACTTGCGCACTGCCCAGACCAAGTTTCACATTTCAGCGCTGATGCACTTTCAATGACAATTGCGCGCTCATACAACACTGTAACCCAATGAAAATGTTTTATTTGTTGGCACACAAATAGAGCTTGCTTTTGGTGCTATTTGATCACCTTTGTGTTTTTTTTTGTTTTTTTTTATATATAAATACAAAAGACCGAGTTTAAAAAATAAATAAATGGATATTTTAACCACTTCAGCACTGGGCCTATTCTGACACTTCTCTCCTTCATGTAAAAATCATAAATTTATGGCTATAAAATTACTTCAAAACACCAAACATTATATATGTTTTTGGAGCAGACACCCTAGGGAATAAGATGGCGGTCATTGCAAATTTTTATCTCGCTCGGTATTTGCGCAATAAATTTTCAAACGCCTTTTTTTTGCAAAAAATATTACAAAACAGTAAAGTTAGGCCAATTTTTTGGTATAATGTAAAAGATGTTGTTATGCTGAGTAAATAGATACCTAACACATCACGCTTTAAAATTGCGCACACTCATGGAATGACACCAAACTTCAGTAATTAAAAATCTCCCTAGGCGATGCTTTAAATTTTTTTACACGTTACCATTTTGGCATTACAGAGGAGGTCTAGTGCTAGAATTGTTGCACTCGTTCTAACGCACGCAGCAATAACTCACATGTGTGGTTTGAACGGCGTTTACATATGTGGGCGGGACTTACGTGTGTGTTCGCTTCTGAGCGCGAGCTACCGGGGACATGGGCGTTTTTTCTTATTTTTGCTTATCTTTTTTATTTAGTTTTTTTACTTTTTTGTATTTCTTACTCTTTTTTTAACTTTTTTTCTTTTGGATCACTTTTATTCCTATTATAAGGAATGTAAACATCCCTTGTAATAGGAATGTGTGTGACAGGTCCTCTTTATGGAGAGATGCGGGGTCAGTAAGACCCCACATCTCTCCTCCAGGCTGGAAAGCATGATATTGGTCAAAAAAATCACCAATCTCATGCTGACAGCCGAGATCACGGCTTGGTTAACATACAGGAACACGGCGTGATGTCATAACGTCGCACCCGGGCCTCCGACGGTCATAGAGATGACTGGTGACCATCTGGTCACCAGTCATCTCCAAATCGTTCTCCGAGCCCAAGATGGCACGGGAGAGCCCGGAGAAGCACAGGATGGCGGCAAGAGGGAGGGGGGAACGTCCCCTCCCGCCGCCTATAAGAACGATCAAGCGGCGGAACTGCCACTATGATCGTTTTTATTGTGCACAGAATCGCCGGCTGAAAAGAATGATATCTGAATGATGCCTGCAACTGCAGGCATCATTCAGATGTCACCGCACAAAGCCAAGGATGTCATTTGACAGTGGGGGGTAGGAAACTGGTTAATGTTTAAAAAAAAGGTAATTTTTCTTCTTCATTGATGTACACTGATGAGACTGCACTGATGGGCACCGATAAGGTGGCAAGGGTGGGCACTGAGAGGTGGCATTGCTAGTTGGCACTGGTGGGCAGTGAGAAGTGGCACTGCTAGGTGGCAATGATAGTTGGCAGTGATGGGCACTGATAGGCAGCACTGCTAAGTGCCACTGATTGGCACCAGTGGTGGGCATTGATAGGTGGCACTGGCAGGGGCTACTAATTGTCACAGATGACGCAGAATTGCCTCTTCCTCTTCGGGCCCCTTGCACATAAGCCGGTGATTGCCTTTTTTTATGCTCACGCTGTCAGCACAAGGAGAAAACAAAAACCATTACCCAGCTTTTGTTTACATCACGTGATCAGCTGTCATTTGCTGACAGCTGATCACATGGTAAAGGGCAGGGATCGGCCCCTTACTCGGATCTGTCATCGCCCGAGTCTCAGTGACTCTGTGACCACAGCGCGCAAAGGGGAGGACGTTTATTGACGGACTCCCGGCAATTGAGGACCATGCTGTGGCCGTCGATCAGTTATAGCGCTGATCTCAAGTGATTAAAGAGGGTCTAAATAGGCCATTGACATGCATCACAATTCAACTTAGGAATGTGTCTTTGAAAAGTTAAACTAAATAATTTGGCCACTTTATTCTTCCAAATAATTCACTTCCTGTCACATAGCCACACAGGAAGTGAGGGGAAAATCCCTCCCAATGTCTTTTTCTTGGGGCACACAGGTCAGTCTAAATACTTTCCCCATTATGCACATTGCACTCCAGGAGCATATTGCGGGGTACACCACAAATTATTAGGTAGTTTGGACTTTGGGGTTTATTTACTAAAGGCAAATCTACTTTGCACTACAAGTGCACTTGCTGTATATCTGAGGGGGACATGCAAGCAAAAAAAAAAAACACCATCTTTGCTTTTACATGATTGCAACATCCAATCACCAGTACTTTCCCTCAGATTTTCAGCAGCTACACTTTTACTGCAGAGTGGATTTGTCTTTACTAAACCCCAAACTATACAATGATTTGGGGTGTACACAACAAAGTGCTAGAGTGCAATTTGCTTAATGGGGACACTAGTTAGATTGATCTGTGTGTTCCCAAGAAAAGACATTGGTAGGGTTTTACCTTCACTTCCTGTTTAGCTGTGTGACAGGAAGTGAAGCCAATTTTAAGAAAAGGAGACACAAAGGCCAAACTACAAAAAAAAACAACAGACACACGCAGGGGTTCTAACACTTACTTTGTTTCCCTCAAAATGCCCACAATTAGAATTGTATGGCCTTGAGCTATTTTTAAGTGCAGTGCTCTAAATCAGTGCTTCTCAAGTACCCCCAACAGGCCATGTTTGCAGGTTTTCCTTCATCTTGCACATGAGCTTTAAATCACAGTCAATGGTTTTGATTTTTGGACAGCAATTCTCGAGAAGATAAATTCACAAAACATGTCCTGTTGGGGGTACTTGAGGACTGAGGCTGAGAACCACTGCAGTAAAAAAGGAAAATTGAATACTTACCGCTCTGTATTTTTCATTTCCTGGTGACGCTCCATGGCAGCACACAATCCATGCATATGCCAGCATGAAGGCACCAGGGTAGACAAATCACTCCTGTTTTGTTTTGACATGCCAATCAGCTGTCACATTTGTTGCAAAGAAAACACAAAACAAACATCAAAACTTTGCATCAAATTTTATTGGTCAACAAAACAAAAGGGAAGGCAAAATAAAAAACATGGTCAATTTGAAACAGTTACAGACTCAACATCTTGAGAAATATTTGGCCAAAAAAATGCAGCACAGACAATTAAATCAAAGTGAACAAACAACACACATTAACAACATCAGAATTATTTCAGGGGAACATTTTCCCCACACAAAAAATACAATCCACAAAAGTTAACCAATCATCTGTTTTGCAAAGACATAACAAATAAAATACATGTGTTACAAACTCGATAAGGACACCAACATGTACATTTTACCCCCACACACACACACACTTGCCTCTTCTCAGGCAAGCGAATGAATGTTCCCTGTGAGCTTTATATAACATATGTTTGTGAGCTAATGAGGCAATTGAAAACATATGCACAGTCCATGAAACACCCAAAATGCAAGTTCTTCCAATGTAGAGACTGAAATTCAAAGTGGCTACACCTGTTAAGGATGTCCTTCAATTACTAACCCATAAAACACTCTCTGAGTGAGCATGCCCAGAAATATCCAGGCGCTGTTCACACACAAAAAGCACCCAAAAAAAAACGAACTGGCTGGGCATGTGCAGAACAACACCAATGCAGCTAGCAAAAAATACCCCCCCCTGTCCAAAATTAAGCACATCATCCAGCATGCTACAAAATTAGAGATGGGACAATCGCCCCCCCCCCCCCACCAACAAATACCATTGCAGTCTATGGGAACTGACTTGTTAATTTTGCTAGTCCCCACTTGGCTGGCTTATCTTCTAGTTATTGGCCTTAAAATGGGGGCCCAGGTCCCACCCTAAGGGACATATATCAATGTCACCAATTTGGAAAACACCAAAAACAAAACAAGGAGAAGTGCCTTTAAATATGCCAAATTGCTTAACCACTTGCCGACCCCTTCACGGAGATATACGTCGGCAGAATGGCACGTACAGGCACAATCACGTACCTGTACGTGGCCCTTTAACTGCCGACGTCGGGGTCGCGCGTGCCTTCCCCGTGAGTGGGACCGCGGGTCCCGCGGACTCGATCGCCGCGGGGATCCCCGCGATAGTCTCACGGAGGCTCGGAGCGGGGAGATGTGTGTGTAAACACAACATCTCCCCGCTCCTCTACTGACAATGTCAGCGATCTCCGCTCTGTGTAATCAGAGCGGAGATCGGTGATGTGTCAGTCGTAGCCACGCCCCCCTCAGTTAGTAACACGCCCCTAGGCACACTTAACCCCTCCAGTGCCCCTAGTGGTTAACCTCTTCACTGTCAGTGTCATTTTCATAGTAACCAGTGCATTTTTATTGCACTGATCGCTGTGAAAATGACAATGGTCCCAAAAATGTGTCAAAAGTGTCCGATGTGTCCGCCATAATGTCGCAGTCACGAAAAAAATCGCTGATCGCCGCCATAACTAGTAAAAAAAAAAAAATTTATAAAAATGCCTTAACCACTTAACGACCGCCCACTGTAAATATACGTCAGCAGAATGGCACCGACAGGCAGAATCACGTACATATACGTGATTGCCTTTGTATAGTTGGGGGGTCCGATCGGACCCCCCTTCTTTACAGTGGGTGGTCGTTTTACCTTCGGGAGCGATCCGGCATGAGGGGACGGCCGTTCGATTCTGGCCACCCCCTCTCGATCGCTCCCGGCGAATGAGAGAGCTTCCCCTGCCTGCCAGGAAGGAGGAAGTGATGTCATCTCTCCTGGGGCGCTCACATATACCGAGCGCCGTACAGGAGAAGATGCCAGGTTAGTACACAAAACAGCACACTGACACCAGGACACATAGGCACATAAATCGCCCCCCCAGGCCCCCCCAGACACCCCCAGATCACCCCCCAGCCCCCCCCCAGCCCCCAGTCACAGTGTCACTGATTGCAATGACCATTTATTTAGTGATCACTGCAATCAGTGACATTTGTGACTGTAAAAGTGTCACTACATTTAGTTTTAGGTCCAGTGTAGCCCCCTAACCCCCCCCCTAATAAAGGTTTAACCCCCTGATCACCCCCCAGATAACCCTTTCACCCCCTAGCACCGCCGTCACTAAGCAATCATTTTTCTGATCGATGTCTTAGCGTCGGTGATGCTGATCGGTAGCCAGTAATTTTTTTTAGGTTCGCCGCAGGTTTTTATAGCGTCGGGTACCCCCATATATTACCTAATGAAGGTTTAACCCCCTTGATCACCCCCCAGGTAACCCTTTCACCCCCTATCACCACTGTCACTAAGTTATAATTTTTCTGATCGATGTCTTAGCGTCGGCGATGCTGATCGGTAGCTAGTAATTTTTTTTAGGTTCGCCGCAGGTTTTTATAGCGTCGGGTACCCCCATATATTACCTAATAAAGGTTTAACCCCCTTGATCACCCCCCAGGTAACCCTTTCACCCCCTAGCACCGCCGTCGCTATGCGATCATTTTTCTGATCGATGTCTTAGCGTCGGTGATGCTGATCGGTAGCCAGTAATTTTTTTTAGGTTCGCCGCAGGTTTTTATAGCGTCGGGTACCCCCATATATTACCTAATAAAGGTTTAACCCCCTTGATCGCCCCCCCAGGTAACCCTTTCACCCCCTATCACCACTGTCACTAAGCGATAATTTTTCTGATCGATGTCTTAGCGTCGGCAATGCTGATCGGTAGCCAGTAATTTTTTTTAGGTTCGCCGCAGGTTTTTATAGCGTCGGGTACCCCCATATATTACCTAATAAAGGTGTAACCCCCTTGATCACCCCCCAGGTAACCCTTTCACCCCCTAGCACCGCCGTCACTATGCGATCATTTTTCTGATCGATGTCTTAGCGTCGGTGATGCTGATCGGTAGCTAGTAATTTTTTTTAGGTTCGCCGCAGGTTTTTATAGCGTCAGGTACCCCCATATATTATCTAATAAAGGTTTAACCCCCTGATCGCCCCCCAGGTAACCCTTTCACCCCCTATCACCACTGTCGCTAAGCAATCGTTTTTATGATCGTTGTCTTAGTGTCGGTGATGCCGATAGGTAGCCAGTAATTTTTTTTTAGGTTCGCCGTCAGGTTTTTATATAGCGTCAGGTACCCCCATATAATACCTAATAAAGGTTTTAACCCCCTAATTGCCCCTAGTTAACCCTTTCACCAGTGATCATCATATAAGTGTTACGGGTGACGCTGGTTAGTTAGTTTGCTTTTTATAGTGTCAGGGCACCCGCCGTATATAACCCAATAAAGGTTTAACCCCCTGATCGCCCGGCGGGTGATATCAGTTAGGTTTTAGCGTCAGAGAGGGTCTGCATCACACCCCAGGCAGCGTCAGGTTAGTGCCAGTAGCGCTAACACCCACACGTGAAGCATACACCCCCCTTAGTGGTATAGTATCTGATCAGCTCAATATCTGATCTGATCAGATCTATACTAGCGTCCCCAGCAGTTTAGGGTTCCCAAAAACGCACTGTTAGTGGGATCAGCCCAGATACCTGCTAGCACCTGCGTTTTGCCCCTCCGTCCAGCCCAGGCCACCGAAGTGCAGTATCGATCGATCACTGTCACTTGCAAAACACAACACACATAACTGCAGCGTTCGCAGAGACAGGCCTGATCCCTGCGACTCCAGTGCTGTAGGAGGTGATTTCACCACCACAGTTAAAAAAAAAAAGCATATATGCCGAAGCATTGGGGCAGCAGGAGCGGAGGAGCGATTTTGCTCCTAATGCCGCGTATATACGGTCGAAATTCCGACGGAGGCTTGCCCGTGGAAAAGTCTGACCATGTGTACGCGGCATAACTTTTGCGAGAAGATGCCCCCATGCTTCGGCATATATAAATGGTGCATGTATGCCCATCATTAGAAGTGGGTGGATGAAGGGCGGTATTCTAATGGTGGGCATACCCACCGATCAATCTTTTTTTTTCGTTCAGCCAACAGGCTGCATGAAAAAAAAGATTACAATACATGTCCAACAAGGACCAGCAACGTACTGGTATGTTGCTGGACTTTGAATGTTTATACCAGAATGATGCCTGTGTGTTTAGGTATCATCTTGGTATCATTCTTTTCAGCCAGCGGCCGGCTTTCATGTAAAAGCAATCCTAGTGGCTAATTAGCCTCTGGACTGCTTTTACAAGCAGTGGGAGGGAATGTCCCCCCCCGGATATAAAAAGCGCCATTGGGAAATTGGGAAAGCATTTTATCACACCGATCTTGGTGTGGTCAGATGCTTTGAGGGCAGAGGAAAGATCTAGGGTCCAATAGACCCCAGTTTTTTCAAAAAAGAGTACCTGTCATTACCTATTGCTATCATAGGGGATATTTACATTCCCTGAGATAACAATAAAAGTGATAAAAATAAATAAATATGGAAGCAACAGTTTAAAAATAAAATAAAAAAGCAAAATTAATAATAAAAAAAAAAAAAAAAAAAGCACCCCTGTCCTGCCCTGCTCTTGCCCAATGGCGAACGCAAGCGTCGGTCTGGCGTCATATGTAAACAGCAATTGCACCATGCATGTGAGGTATCACCGCGAAGGTCAGATCGAGGGCAGTAATTTTAGCAGTAGACCTCCTCTGTAAATCTAACGGGGTAACCTGTAAATGCTTTTAAAGGCTTTTAAAAATGTATGTAGTTTGTCGCCAATGCGCGTTTGTGCGAAATTTTAAAGCATGTCGTGTTTGGTATCTATGTACTCGGCCTAAGATCATCTTTTTTATTTCATCAAACATTTGGGCAATATAGTGTGTTTTAGTGCATTAAAATTAAAAAAGTGTATTTTTTCCCAAAAAAATGTGTTTGAAAAATCGCTGCGCAAATACTGTGTAGAAAAAAAAATGCAACACCCACCATTTTATTCTGTAGGGCCTTTGCTTTAAAAATATATATAATGTTTGGGGTTCAACATAATTTTCTTGCAAAAAAAAATATGTTTTCATGTAAACAAAAAGTGTCAAAAAGGGCTTTGTCTTCAAGTGGTTAGAAGAGTGGATGTAAGCTTCCTAATGTTGTGTATAAAATGCCAGAACAGTTCAAAACCCCCCCAAATGACCCCATTTTGGAAAGTAGACACCCCAAGCTATATACTGAGAGGCATGTCGAGTCCATGGAATATTTTATATGTTGACACAAGTTGCGGAAAAAATAATTTATTTTTTATTTTTTTTTGCACAAAGTTGTCACTAAATGATATATTGCTCAAACATGCCATGGGCATATGTGGAATTACACCCCAAAATACATTCTGTTGCTTCTCCTGAGTACGGGGATACCACATGTGTGAGACTTTTTGGGAGCCTAGCCGCGTACGGGACCCCAAAAACCAAGCACCGCCTTCAGGATTTCTAAGGGTGTCAATTTTTGATTTCACTTCTCACTGCCTATCACAGTTTCGGAGGCCATGGAATGCCCAGATGGCACAAAACCCCCCCAAATGACCCCATTTTGGAAAGTAGACACCCCAAGCTATTTGCTGAGAGGTATTGTGAGTATTTTGCAGATCTCGCTTTTTGTCACAAAGTTTTGAAAATTGAAAAAAAAAAGAAAAAAAAAATGTTCTTTCTTCATTTTCAAAAACAAATGAGAGCTGTAAAATACTCACCATGCCTCTCAGCAAACAGCTTGGGGTGTCTATATTCCAAAATAGGGTCATTTGGGGGGGTTTTGTGCTATTTTGGCATTTTATGGCCTTCAAAACTGTGATAGGTAGTGAGGAGTGAAATCAAAAATTTGCGCCCTTAGAAATCCTGGAGGCGGTGCTTGGTTTCCGGGGTCCCGTACGTGGCTAGGCTCCTAAAAAGTCCCACACATGTGGTATCCCCGTACTCAGGAGAAGCAGCAGAATGTATTTTGGGGTGCAATTCCACATATAACCATGGCATGTGTGAGCAATATATCATTTAGTGACAACTTTTTGTAATTTTTTTTTTTTTTGTCATTATTCAATCACTTGGGACAAAAAAAAAAATATTCAATGGGCTCAACATGCCTCTCAGCAATTTCCTTGGGGTGTGTACTTTCTAAAATGGGGTCATTTGGGGGGGTTTTGTACTGCCCTGTCATTTTAGCACCTCAAGAAATGAGATAGGCAGTCATAAATTAAAAGCTGTGTAAATTCCAGAAAATGTACCCTTGTTTGTAAACGCTATAACTTTTGCGCAAACCGATAAATATACGCTTATTGACATTTTTTTTACTAAAGACATGTGGCTGAATACATTTTGGCCTAAATGTATGACTAAAATTGAGTTTATTCGATTTTTCTTATAACAAAAAGTAGAAAATATCATTTTTTTTCAAAATTTTCGGTCTTTTTCCGTTTATATCGCAAAAAATAAAAATCGCAGAGGCAATCAAATACCATTAAAAGAAAGCTCTATTTGTGGGAAGAAAAGGACGCAAATTTCGTTTGGGTACAACATTGCATGTCCGCACAATTTACAGTTAAAGCAGCGCAGTGCAAAATTCTGAATTCACCTCTGGTCCTTTAGCTACCAAATGGTCCGGGGCTTAAGTGGTTAAAACTATCCCCTATTTTGTAAACAATATAATTTTTGCGCAAACCAATCAATAAACGCCGATTGCGATTTTTTTTACCAAAAATATGTAAAAGAATACGTATCGGCTGAAACTGAGGAAAAATAATTTTTTCAATATATTTTTGGGGATATTTATTATAGCAAAAAGTAAAAAATATGTCATTTTTTTCAAAATTTTCGCTCTATTTTTGTTTATAGCGCAAAAAATAAAAACCGCAGAGGTGATCAAATACCACCAAAAGAAAGCTCTATTTGTGGGAAAAAAAGGACGCCAATTTTGTTTGGGAGCCACGTCACACGACCACGCAATTGTCAGTTAAAGCGACGCAGTGCCGAATCGCAAAAAGGGGCTTGGTCATAATGGCCCGTATTGGTCCGGGGCTTAAGTGGTTAAGGGCCATTTCACACCACATGCAGTCCATTGCATTTTTTATGCATCAAAAATGCATGGAAAGTTGGTTATATGGCTCTAAATGGCAGTGTTTGTTCCAGTGCGTTCCAGTTCCCCCAAAAAAGTAGAATATGCTGCATTTTACCTGCACTGGACTTTACTGGAACGCATCAAAACGCATCATAAACGCACTGGAACGCACTGGAGCACACCTAAATGCACCAAAAACGCACTGGAACACACTTGTCCTTATCTATGGTTAATAAAAAAGAGGGGTGAAAAAAAAGCACTGGACTGCATCAAAAACTTACCAAAAATGCACCGGAAGCATGAAAAACTTGCATGCAGAAAAGCACCTGGAATGCATCCGGATTGTGTTTCTATGGTGTGAACTGGCCCTAGTTCACACTATAGAAACGCAGTCTGGGTGCGTTCCAGGTGCTTTTCTGCATGCGTGTTTTTGACACATTCCAGTGCATTTTTAATGCGTTTTTGATGCAGTCCAGTGTTTTTTTCCCCCTCTTTTCACTTAGGACAAGTGTGTTGCAGTGCGTCTTTGGTGCATTTAGGTGCGTTCCGGTGCATTCCAGTGCGTTTTTGGTACGTTCCGTTGCGTTTTTGATGTGTTTTACTGGGGTCCAGTACAGTTTTGTACCTAAAAAATGCAGCATGACCAATTTTTTTTTTGCTTTCTGAAACGCACTGGAACGGACTGCAGTGGTGTGAACTATGCCATTGGCATTAATGTGATCAACTTTCTTTGCGTTTTTCATGCATCAAAAAAACGCACTGCACTGCATCCGGTGTGAACTGGCCCTAAATATCATACCGGGGGGGTGTCTATAGTATGCATGTAAAGTAGCACATGTTTTCCATGTTTATAACAGTTGGAGAGCAAAATGACATTTGTAAAGTAAAATAATAGTCATTTAAATGTACTCGCGGCTGTAATGAATTGCTGGTTCCCGTCAATACAGATAAAAGTCATTGAAAGTCTTTGATAACACAAAAAAAAAAGTGTGGGGGTCCCCCAAATTCCATTACCAGGCCCTTCAGATCTGGCATGGATTTTAAGGGAAACTCCATCCCAAATGTAAAAAAAAAATGGCGTGGAGTCCCCCCAAAAATCCACACCAGACCCTTATCCGAGCACGCAACCTGGCAGGCCGCAGGAAAAGAAGGGGGGACGAGAGAGCGCCCCCCCCTCCTGAACCGTACCAGGCCACATGCCCTCAACATGGGGAGGATATGTTCCCATGTTGATGGGGACAAGGGCCTCATCCCCACAACCCTTGCACGGTGGTTGTGGGGGTCTGCGGGCGGGGGGCTTATCGGAATCTGGAAGACCCCTTTAACAAAGGGGACCCCCAGATCCCGGCCCCCCCTGTATGAAATGGTAATGTGGTACAAATGTACCCCTACCATTTCACAAAGAAAGTGTCAAAAATGTAAAAAATGACAAGAGCCGGTTTTTGACAATTCCTTTATTAATGTCTTCTCCTTTCTTCCATCTTCTTCCATCTTCTTCTTCCATCTTCTTCTTCCATCTTCTTCTTTTCTCCATTCGGGATTCTTCCTCCATCTTCAGGTTCCCGCTGTGCGATGCTTCAGTTCTTCAGTTCTCCTCTGGGTCCGCTTACACCCGGTGACCCCGCCCCCCTCTGACGCACATGGATTTCACGGGGACTTTCCCCGTGTTGTCAGAGGGGGGCGGAGCCACCGGGTGGAACTGAAGTGTCGCACAGCGGGAACCTCCAATTCAAACGGAGCGGCCAAAGAAGAAAGAAGAAGGGAAGATGCCGGAGCAAGATGCGGACGAGAACACCGAAAGAAGAAGGAAGATGAAGATGAAGATGAAGATGAGGATGAAGATAAAGATGAAGAGGAAGAAACCCGAATGGAGAAAAGAAGAAGGAAGAAGATGGAAGAAAAGAGAAGACATTAATAAAGGAATTGTCAAAAACCGGCTCTTGTCATTTTTTACATTTTTTACACTTTCCTTGTGAAATGGTAGGGGTACAATTGTACCCCATTACCATTTCACATAGGGGGGGCCGGGATCTGGGGGTCCCCTTTGTTAAAGGGGTCTTCCAGATTCCGATAAGCCCCCCGCCCGCAGACCCCCACAACCACCGGGCAAGGGTTGTGGGGATGAGCCCCTTGTCCCCATCAACATGGGGACATCCTCCCCATGTTGAGGGCATGTGACCTGGTACGGTTCAAGAGGGAGGGGGGCCGCTCTCTCATCCCCCCCCTCTTCCCCTGCGGCCTGCCAGGTTGCGTGCTCGGATAAAGGGTCTGGTGTGGATTTTTGGGGGGACTCCACGCCATTTTTTTTTTAATTTGGGGTGGAGTTCCCCTTAAAATCCATGCCAGATCTGAAGGGCCTGGTATGGATATTTGGGGGAACCCCACGTCATTTAAAAATTTTTTTGCAGCGGGGTTCCCCTTAATATCCTTTCCAGACCTGAAGGACCTGGTAATGGAATTTGGGGGACCCCCACACTTTTTTTTTTTTTGGTTAGCAAAGACTTTCAATGACTTTTCTCTATATTGCCGGGAGCCGACAATTCATTAGAGCCATGGGTGCTTTTAAATGGCTTTTTTTTTCCTTTAGAAATGTAATTTTGCAGGCGCACTGGGAAGTTCAGAGCTGCGGCGGTTCAACTTATGCAAATTGAGTTATGTGACTTGACATTTACTAAGATTTTGCCGGCGCAGTGTCTTGGCGCATTTGAACCATTGAAATTCCCGCGCTGAGCTCAAAAAAACCTCCCGCAGTTCTAATCGTACTTGCCGGCGCAGCGGCTGGTTTTGAAAAAGTTACTTTCTCACTCTATTTTGGGCATATTAGTTATTTGGGCCGGTGTCACTACACTTCCTCACATCACCCCAATTATATTCTCACTTCCAGCTTCTTTATATTTAGAGTTTAATATGCCGTGCGCCAGGTCCATAGTGGCGCACTGAGCGCCTCCTCCCGTCCGCCGACAACACTATAGTAAATGGGAAATAGGGCTGCGCTACCGGCGCTAATGTTTTGTAAATACCAAAACAGCCATTGCGCACGCAGATGCGCCGATACTCATGGCGCAAACGTTTCGTAAATCAGCCCCAATATTTTTTACTTTTTGCTATAATAAATATCCCAATAAAAAAAAAATAATAATAATTTTTTCCTCTGTTTAGGCCGATATGTATTCTACATATTTTTGGTAAAAAAAAATCGCAATAAGCGTATATTGATTGGTTTGCACAAAAGTTATAGCACATACAAAATAGGGGATAGATTTATGGCATTTTTTTTTCTATACTAGTAATGGCGGTTATCTGCAATTTTTGTCAGGACTGCAATATTGCGGCGGACAGATCGGACAGTTTTGACACTATTTTGGGACCATTGATATTTATACAGCAAACAGTGCTATAACAATGCACTGATTACTTTATAAATGTCATTAACAGGGAAGGGGTTAACCCTAGGGGGCAATCAAGGGGTTAAATGTGTTCCCTAGGGAGTGATTCTAACTGTGGGGGGAGGGGACTGACTGGGGAAGGTGACCGATCGGTCTCCCTATGTACAAGGAAGATACGATCGGTCTCCTATCCCCTGACAGGACGTGGATCTGTGTGTTTACTCACACAGATCTATGTCCCTGGCTCTGTAACCGGCAATTGCGTGTGGATGGCGGACATCGCACGCGCCCCCTAGCGGCCGGGAAGCCGAGGACGTCATATGACGACCGCCCAGGATGGCAGAGCCACCTTGTGGCCGTCATTTGACTATACGCGGGATGAGAAGAGGTTAATTTATTGCATCAAGTGCATATTAGGGCTTTAAAAAAAAAAATTTGGGTTTGAGTAAAATTTCTACGTATTTAATAAGGGCAATACAAAACTCAAAATACAAAAATGAAGCAAAAATACTAAAACAGAACTGTTAATACATGTACAGAAGAAAGTAACTACTGTATATACTCGAGTATAAGCCGGGTTTTTCAGCACTTTTTTTGTGCTGAAAATGCCCCCCTCGGCTTATACTCGAGTCACCTTTTTGCGCCTGATCTTCCGAACTTTGGGGACCTGGTACCGGCCGGTCGTAGGACCCCTGGACCCCAACCTTGGCACACATGTAGCCCCACTCTTCCTCTAAAAGTGTAAAAAGTTTGTTGTCCAGGGGACCTACGGCTGGGGAGTACCGATTTTTCAAAGCCGGGCACCCCTTCTATAGACTCCCATGTTAAACAGTAATTTCTCTGGTGATTTGGGGACCTGGTACTGGCCAGGCGTAGATCCCCTGGACCCCAAACTTGGCACAAATGTAGCCCCATTTTTCCTCTATACGTGTGCAATGTTTTTTGTCTGGGAGACCTACGGCCGAGGAGCACTGATTTTTCAAAGCTGGGCACCCCTTCCATAGACTCCTATGTTAAAGTCTAGGCATGGGCACAGTGAGGCATGGGCACAGTGAGGCATGGGCACAGTGAGGCAAAGTGAGGCACAGTGAGACATGCAGATAGACACCCTAGGCTTATACTCGAGTCAATATGTTTTCCCAGTTTTTTGTGGTAAAATTAGGTGCCTCGGCTTATATTCGGGTCGACTTATACTCTAGTATATACGGTATGCACCTTTCCTGTGGCCCACACTGCCAAACACCACTGTAATTAAGAGAAATGTCTGCCTGGACACTGGTTAGAACTCAACACTAGTGATGAGCCGAACACCCCCGGGTTCGGTTCGCACCAGAACCCGCGAACGGACCGAAAGTTCGTACGAACATTAGAACCCTATTAAATACAATGGATGCGAACGTTCGAATTCTAAAGTGCTAATTATAACAACTATTATGCATGTTATTGTCCTAAAAAGGGTTTGGGAACCCGGGTTGTGCACCAGGGGACATGTATCAATGCAAAAAGAAGTTTTAAAAACGGTCGTTTTTCGGGAGCAGTCATTTTAATGATGCATAAAGTGAAAAAAAAAAGTCAAATATTCCTTTAAATATCGTACCTGGGGGGTGTCTAAAGTATGCCTGTGAAGTGCCACGTGTTTCCCGTGTTTAGAACTGTCCCTGCACAAAATGACACTTCTAAAGGAAAAAAAAGCCATTTAAAACTGCTTGCGGCTTTAATGTAATGTCTGGTCCCGGTAATATGGATGAAAATCTTTAAGAAAAATGGCATAGCTACCCCATGACCCCCCCCCCACCCCAGCCCATTACCAGCCCCTTTGGGTCTTGTATGGATATTAAGGGGAACCCCGCACATAAAATAAAAAAGGCCCTATATACTCTGAACAGCCGTATACAGGCGGTGCATACAAGACAGGGACTGTAGGTTTGTTCTTATGTAGAATCTGTTTGTAATTTTGAACAGGTACATTGTTTAAGTGTAGCTCCAGCCCAAAAATCTATTTTTAAACTTTTTGGAAAACATAGGTAAGGGTTATCACCCCTGTAACATTTGTTTTGCTGTCTGTGCCCCTGTTCAGAACATTTCACCTCACTTTCCGTCCCAATGACAACTGTTTTTGAAATGTGGTGTTTTTCTTGAAACAAGGATTGCTGATAAAGCATCAGTACAGAGGAGACACCTTTCTCCCATATTTATTCTTACAGGAGAGAATTTTCCTTCCTAGTGGTAGATTTCCTCTCACTTCCTGTTGTCTTCTTGCGTTTGCAAGTAGGAGTCGTTTGTAAGTTGGATGTTTGAAAGTAGGGACCTGCCGTATATACTCTGCAGAAATAGGCCCCTTAGTTGTTGGTGTTGGCACAACACTGTAAGCACTCACAGTTACTCTTGGTTGGTGCTGGAACGCCCTGCTGTCAACTATTATATCAGGAATTTTAATTACATATAATTGTTGAACAGTGGTAGTAAAAATTGGGCCTTTGATGGTGGTGCTGGTGCCACAACACTGTAAGCCCTGACAGTTACTCTTGGTGGGTGCAGCAATGGGCCCTGCTGTGAATTATTAGATCAAGAATTGTAATTACATGCCCCTTTTGAACAGGGGCTGAAAAATTGGGCCTTTCGTGGTGGTGGTGGTGGTGGCGTTGCCACAACACTGTAAGCCCTCAGAGTTACTCTTGGTGGGTGCAGCAATGGGCCCTGCTGTGAATTATTAGATCAAGAATTGTAATTGCATGCCCCTGTTGAACAGGGGCTGAAAAATTGGGCCTTTCGTGGTGGTGGTGGTGGTGGTGGTGTTGTTGCCACAACACTGTAAGCCCTCAGAGTTACTCTTGGTGGGTGCAGCAATGGGCCCTGCTGTGAATTATTAGATCAAGAATTGTAATTACATGCCCCTTTTGAACAGGGGCTGAAAAATTGGGCCTTTCGTGGTGGTGGTGGTGGTGGCGTTGCCACAACACTGTAAGCCCTCAGAGTTACTCTTGGTGGGTGCAGCAATGGGCCCTGCTGTGAATTATTAGATCAAGAATTGTAATTGCATGCCCCTGTTAAACAGGGGCTGAAAAATTGGGCCTTAGGCACTGGTGCCACAACACTCCAAACCCTCACAGATACTGTACTTGGAGCACAGCAATGAGCCCTATGGCAAATTATTGCTAAAAAAATTGTAATTACACGCCCCTGTAAAACAGGGGCTGAAAAATTGGGCCTTAGCCACTGGTGGCGGCACCCATAAACAAAAATGATCTTCCAAGCTATCATCATCAATCGTATCATTGAGGACTCGGAGGAGGAGGATAGCCAGTCAACATAACAGCACAGGCACTCAGCATCAGCATCAGTCTTGAAGGGATGTGACATGTTAAAATCAATTAGTCTGTTATATCAGCATCAGGTGTGTGGTAGCTGGTGGTGATCCAAGACTGGTTCATCTTGATGAAAGTCAGTCGATCAACCGAGTCGGTGGACAGGCGCACCCTGTGATCCGTGACAAATCCTCCAGCAGCACTGAATGTGCGTTCCGAAAGAACGCTGGATGCAGGACAGGCCAGTAGCAATTGCATACTGTGCAAGCTCTGGCCAGTGATCCATCCTCAAGACCCAGTAAGCCAGAGGATTTTCGGTGGGGAAGGTGTCCAAGTCTGACCTTGCCCCTAGATATTCCTGCACCATGTTTATCAGACGCTGGCGATGGTTGCTGGAACCGATCATACTTTGGGGCTGCGGACTAAAGAATTGTCTGAACGCATCGGTCAGACGGCCACCTTCCCCACCGCTCCTTCTTTGACTGGCCGAAGCCTCAGCAACTCGTTGTCCAGGACCAGGAGTTTGTAACCTCCCAGTCTCTGGGAACGCGTTGCACAGACCTTTCTGCAAGGCCTCCCGGAGTTGTCTCATCCTCTGCTCCCTCTGCGACGGTAACATAAGGTCCGCAACCTTACCCTTGTACCGTGGATCAAGGAGAGTGGCCAGCCAGTAATGGTCCCTCTCCTTGATCCGAAGAATACGAGGATCCTTCCGCAGACTTTGCAGGATCAGGGAGGCCATGCAGCGTAGGTTTGCTGAGGCATTCGCTCCGGAGTCCTCTGGGTCACTAAGGACGACATGATCCGCAGCCACCTCCTCCCAGCCACGTACAAGTCCACTGGTTTCTTGGGACTGTAAATCATCCCTAAAAGACTGCTGCTGATGATGCTGAGTGCCAGCCTCCACCTCCATGCTGACACAATCCTCCTCCTCCTCCTCCTCCTCCTCTTCCTGTGCGATGGGTGGGACAGAAGGAACACTGTCTGGGTAAAGGGGGCCTTGAGAGGCAAGGAAGTCCTCCTCTTCCTGCCTCTGTTCTGCCTCAAGTGCCCTGTCCATTATTCCACGCAGCGTGTGCTCCAACAGGTGGACAAGAGGTACAGTGTCACTGATGCATGCACTGTCACTGCTCACCATCCTCGTGGCCTCCTCAAATGGTGCCAGGACAGTGCATGCATCCCTGATCATGCCCCACTGGCGTGGAGAAAAAAAAACAAGCTCCCCTGACCCTGTCCTGGTGCCGTAGTCGCACAGGTACTCATTGATGGCCCTCTGCTGCGTGTGCAGCCGCTGCAGCATGGCCAACGTTGAGTTCCACCTGGTGGGCATGTCACATATAAGGCGGTTCTTGGGCAGGTTCAACTCCTTTTGCAGCTCAGCCAGGCGAGCACTGGCATTATAAGATCTGCGGAAATGCACACAGACTTTCCTGGCCTGCCTCAGGACATCCTGTAAGCCCGGGTACCTGCCCAAGAACCGCTGCACCACCAGGTTAAGGACGTGAGCCACACAGGGCACATGGGTCAGTTGTCCCTGTCGGAGGGCGGAGAGGAGGTTGGTGCCATTGTCGCAAACCACCATTCCTGGCTTAAGCTGGCGTGGCGTCAACCACCTCTCGGCCTGGCCCTGCAGAGCAGACAGGACCTCTGCCCCAGTGTGGCTTCTGTCCCCCAAACACACCAGCGCAAGCACGGCATGGCATCTTTTTGCCTGCGTACTTGCGTAGCCCCTTGAACGCCTACGGAGCACCGCTGGTTCCGAGGACAAACCACAGGAAGAGGCCATGGAGGAAGAAGAAGAGGAGGGGGTGGAGGAGAGAGGTGTGTCACAACCAGTAGTAGCATTTTGGAGGCATGGCGGTGGAACAACCTCCAACACTACTGCACCTTGTCCTGCATCCTTCCCAGCTGCCAAAAGAGTGACCCAATGGGCCGTGAAAGAAAGGTAACGTCCCTGTCCATGCCTGCTGGACCATGAGTCAGCGGTAATATGCACCTTACCGCTGACCGCCCTGTCCAGCGAGGCCAAGACATTGCCTTCCACATGCCGGTAGAGAGCCGGAATAGCCTTCCGTGAGAAAAAGTGGCGTTTGGGAACCTGCCACTGAGGAACCGCACATTGCACAAACTCACGGAAGGGGGCCGAGTCTACCAACTGAAAAGGCAGCAGTTGAAGCGCTAGCAATTTAGCCAAGCTAGCATTCAACCGCTGGGCATGTGGATGGCTGGGAGTGAACTTCTTTCGACGGTCCAGCAGCTGGGGCAGGGAAATTTGCCTGCTAGAATCAGACGTCGGTGTACTGCTAGCAGAGTGGCCGCAAGTACTTGGCTGTGACACACCTAATTCTACACCTTCATTCCTCTCAGTGCATGTTTCAGAGAGGACTGAAGTTATAGTGGGGTTGGAGATCCCAGCTGATGCGGTGCAAGGAGAGGTCCGCTTTGTTCTTTGGTGTGGGTCTTTGAGGTAGGCTTGCCAACGAGCTGCATGGCAGGTCAACATATGTCTGGTCAGGCATGTGGTACCCAAGCGGCTGATGTTTTGGCCACGCGATATACGCTTGAGACATATGTTGCAAACAGCAGCTGTGCGATCTGATGCACTAGCCTCAAAAAAGGCCCACACCAAAGAACTTTTTGAATGACGGGCAGAGGCAGCGCCCTGCACAGGCGGGGCTCTGCGGTGTGATTCCGTCGGTGTACTGCCCTTACGCTGGCCACCAAAGGGCATCCTGCCTCGTTGGAGATGTGCCTCCTCCTCATCCTCCTCCTCCTCCTCTCTCCTATTAGGCACCCACGTGGAGTCAGTGACCTCATCATCCCCTCCCTCCTCATCACTGGAGCCAATCTGGCAGTATGCTGCAGCTGCTGGAACATGACTGCCAGATTGGTGTCCTTCTTGAGCATCCCCTCTGTCTGCTCTCACGCTACTGCCTTCCTCTAGCTGGGTTTCATCATCAGACCCTTCGAAACGCTGGGCATCCTCCTGGAGCATGTACCCAACACTGTGCTCAAACAGTTCGGGGGACTCCTCAGGAGGAGGACATGGTGGGTCTAGGGAAGGAGTGACTGATGATGAGTCTGACATTGATACCAGGGAAGAGGACGCTTTGGCAGCTGCTTTTCCAGTACCCTGAGCCTGGGTGAGAGAGGATGAGGAGGAGGAGGAGGGCTTGGTCATCCACTCTACCAAGTCTTCGGCATGATGTGGCTCAACATGTCCAGCTGCCGAAAAGAAGGACAAGCGTGTCCCATGGCCATGTGCTGATGACAATGCACCGCGTCCATGACCAGCACTGTTGCCCCCAGACACAGAGCCTGCTTGCCCTCTTTTATTGCCTCCTGACTGTCTGCCTCTCCTTGTTTGCCTTCCAGACATTCTAATAGATGGCCTGCAGGGAGATGGGAAAAAAGCAATAAGGGCTACCTTCAGGTGTCCTTCTCTGTCCCTTTACTTAAGGATTTCTAAATATGGTTGAGGATGATTGCTTTTGCACAGAATAGCACAACGACAATTTCCCTGACTGTCCAAAAAAACAAGGATTTCAAAGATGGTTGATGAGGAATGCTTTAGCACACTATAGCACAAGGAGAATTTCCCTCACTGTCCTTCCCTGTCCCTAGAAACAAGGATTCGCACAGTAAAACACACTGACACTCTCCCTACCTATCGTTTTCTGTCCCTAGAAAAAATGTTTTTTTAAAGCACACTATAGCACAAGGAGAATTTCCCTCACTTTCCTTCTTTGTCCCTAGAAACAAGGATTATCACAGTGAAAGAAACTGACACTCTTCCTTCCTATAGTTTTCTGTCCCTAGAAAAAATGTTTTTTTAAAGCACACTATAGCACAAGGAGAATTCCCTCACTGTCCTTCCCTGTCCCTAGAAACAAGGATTCGCACAGTAAAACACACTGACACTCTCCCTACCTATAGTTTTCTGTCCCTAGAAAAAATGTTTTTTTAAAGCACACTATAGCACAAGGAGAATTCCCTCACTGTCCTTCCCTGTCCCTAGAAACAAGGATTCGCACAGTAAAACACACTGACACTCTCCCTACCTATAGTTTTCTGTCCCTAGAAAAAATGTTTTTTTTAAAGCACACTATAGCACAAGGAGAATTTCCCTCACTTTCCTTCTTTGTCCCTAGAAACAAGGATTATCACAGTGAAAGAAACTGACACTCTTCCTTCCTATAGTTTTCTGTCCCTAGAAAAAAAGTTTTTTTAAAGCACACTATAGCACAAGGAGAATTCCCTCACTGTCCTTCCCTGTCCCTAGAAACAAGGATTCGCACAGTAAAACACACTGACACTCTCCCTACCTATAGTTTTCTGTCCCTAGAAAAAATGTTTTTTTAAAGCACACTATAGCACAAGGAGAATTCCCTCACTGTCCTTCCCTGTCCCTAGAAACAAGGATTCGCACAGTAAAACACACTGACACTCTCCCTACCTATAGTTTTCTGTCCCTAGAAAAAATGTTTTTTTAAAGCACACTATAGCACAAGGAGAATTTCCCTCACTTTCCTTCTTTGTCCCTAGAAACAAGGATTATCACAGTGAAAGAAACTGACACTCTTCCTTCCTATAGTTTTCTGTCCCTAGAAAAAATGTTTTTTTAAAGCACACTATAGCACAAGGAGAATTCCCTCACTGTCCTTCCCTGTCCCTAGAAACAAGGATTCGCACAGTAAAACACACTGACACTCTCCCTACCTATAGTTTTCTGTCCCTAGAAAAAATGTTTTTTTAAAGCACACTATAGCACAAGGAGAATTCCCTCACTGTCCTTCCCTGTCCCTAGAAACAAGGATTCGCACAGTAAAACACACTGACACTCTCCCTACCTATCCTTCTCTTTCCCTAAACTAAAGGAATCCAGGTTAAGCAAGAAAAAAATAAATGTCACTGTCCCTGCCTATGCTTCTCTTTCCCTGCTCCGGAACACACTACACTAGGCCGCCGTGCTGGCGGCCTTTTATAGTGTGGGGCGTGTACTAAACACCCTCAGCAATAATTGGCCACAGGCATCCTGCCTGTGGCCAATCATTGCTCTCCTCGCTGCCGGCGCTGTGATTGGCCAAGCATGCGGGGTCACAGTGCATGCTTGGCCAATCACAGCGCCTGGATGACACTGCGATGGCGTAGTGCATTGTGGGCCGTTCGCGTCACTCGAATTTGGCGCGAACGGCCCAAATCGTTCGATCTTCGTCGAACGATCGAACAGCCGATGTTCGAGTCGAACGTATGTTCGACTCGAACACGAAGCTCATCCCTACTCAACACCACTGCACTTTGCGTTACTCCCCCCCAATTCTATGTCACTACTGTGTTGTGTAGTGAAGTGGGGACCAGCAGGAGGAACCACAGCCAACAGGAATTTCACACTCCTGGAAGTGTCAGTTTCTGAGAGTCTCTGGGTAGTAAGTTCTCTTTGTGACAGTGGTGCTCAGCCATGAGGGCAGAGAGAGCGGTGAGTATTAGAGTCTCATTAAAAACATTTGTACACTGATTAACTTCATTTTCTTTTTCGTACATCACGGGACACAGAGCGACTTATTCATTACTAATGGGTTATATAGATACCTTCAGGTGCTGGCACTGGCAACTTCCAAAACCGGAAGTACCCTCCCCTATATAAGCCCCTCCCATCCGGGAGTACCTCAGTTTTTTGCCAGTGTCTAAGGTGTTGGCCAAGAAGTAACATGTGTTTTTCACTGAGCTTGCGTACAGGTTCTTTTGGGCCTCAGTAAGCTATTCCGGATCCGACCAAAAAAGCTTCATAGCTAAACGGTCGGTACCCGGGCCTTGCAAGAGAAGAGCAAGGTTTTGCCTGCAATGCTTCTCTTAGGAGGGCTGGACCCTTGGATCCAGAGCTCTGGTCATACTCACGACCAAGATGTTTTCTGTGCAGGGTGCTATACAGGTCCAGGGGAGTGGAATCCTTGGGAACCCGGTCCCTGAAGGTTTAATTACAATGCCTGCCGTGATAGGTGAAGTTTGGGCTTCTGTGGACCAAACAGAGTCCTGCGGCGGGGAAGAGGTAAGTGGGGGCCCCCAGGAACTTGGTTCTATTGGGGGACCCCCAAGCCTAATTTGTCTTTCTGTCTGTTACCTAACGGTATTCCCGCTAAATATCTGTGCATGCCTGTAACTACTGGAAAATGTAAATTTTAATAGTAGTCAAGAAAAAAAAAAAAAAAAGGAGACCGCGGTACCTGTGTTAAACCACTAGAGGCCGCTGTGGTCCATTTTTCTTGTCATGTGGATCTTTTTCTTTTCAAGTCAAAAGATCCAGGCAGTTGGTAATTTCTCTCTGGGAATCCACTTCCTCTGCCCTGTTGCTGCACTCATCCACCGCACAGGCCCTCCGGCAAAAAGGGCCCTGGCTCCTAGTCCCTGCTTATTTTTTTTAAAAAAGCGCCGAAGGCGCACGGGCGCGCGCGCGTGCACGCGCCTCTTATGTAGAGATGAGCGGAAAAAAAGGGGCGGGGCTGGTGGATGACGCTCGATGCGCGCCGCGGCGCTTCTGCGCATGTGCAGGCGTCCCAGCATGGATAAAAGACACAGTACAAGTGTCAGCTGGATGCAAACAGAGCTAGCAACAAAACGGTGGCACACAGAGGCGGTTGATGCAGGCATCCCCATAGAAAGGCACTTTAGTGGACACCAGCTGGTATATAGCAGCAACTGTGCTAGACTATTACCAGTAAAAGTGGTGTATGACGACGGGAATACCTCAGCTCTGTGCTTAAAGGATATGTCGTCCAGACGCTCTGGAAATAAATCTTCCAAGAAGCGAAAGGGGTCTCCATCGGGCTCTGAGGATTTTGGGCATGCTTGTACTGCACCAATCTCCCCTGAAATTTCAGAGGTTAGTAGCCATAGGAACCCCGCAGGAGTACCTGGTGCTGTGGCTGCCCCCAGTCCACCTGCTCCTGTATATATAACAGAGGAGGTTTTTTCCTCAACTCTGGGAGGATTGGAAGAGAGATTAACAGCATTGATCGCTGCTTCCCTGTCACAGGGAAAGCGCGTCCGATCTCCGTCTCCTCCTTCAGAGTGCCTGTTAGTGGAGGAACAGCCCCACACAGAGATCGACCTACCTGAAGGGGATCAGGATGAGGTTGATTCGGTTATAGAGGAATCAACAGTGGAAGAACCTTTCTCAGCATCTCAGGCTGAAAGATTATGGGTTCAGTCTCTGACTAACATGGTCCGATCAGCATTTAAAATGCCTCTTGCGGAGCCATCAACCACTACTGTCTCCTCGCTGGGGTCGCTAAAAGCTCCCCAGACTGTCTGTTCCTTCCCAATCCACCCCTTATTGGAAGGGCTTATTTACCAGGATTGGGAGCATCCTGATAAAATATTTACTCCCCCCAAGAGATTTCCGGTGATCTATCCCATGGAGGATAAGTTCATACAAAAATGGAAGGTGCCCACAGTGGACGCAGCCATCTCTTTTGTGAATAAATCACTGACATGTCCAGTAGATAATGTTCCAATGTTCAAAGACCCAATAGATAAAAAATTGGAGTCTTTACTAAAATCTGCTTTCTCTACAGCAAGCATGGTGACACAACCTGCAGTAGCAGCTATTGGGGTCTGCCAAGCAGTGAAGGATCAGTTGAAACAAGTCTTAAGGGACTTACCAGATCAGCAGGCCCTTGCCCTAGCTGACCTACCTAGAGCCTTGTGTTTTGCGGTGGACGCCATAAAGGATACTATCCAACAGGCCTCCCGCTTTAAGCTGTCTGTAGTACATATGCGTAGGCTTTTGTGGCTCAAAAACTGGTCTGCTGAGGCTCCCTGTAAGAAATTGCTGATTAGCTTCCCATTTCATGGAGAACGCTTATTTGGGGAAGATCTGGACAAGTATATCCAGAAAATTTCTGCCGGTAAAAGTACACTCTTGCCGGTTAAGAACAAAGCTAGAAGTCCTTCTTTTAAGAAGCCTACTTCTCCAGTCCCTGGCACATCGGCTGTGAAACAGTTCCGACGGCCTCCGCGGTCAAATCCAGGGGGCAGAAATCAGGGACAATCACAGGGTAACAAGAAACCCTGGGTCAAGAGAGGTACGAAACCTCCCCCCACGTCATGAAGGGTTGCCCCCACTCAATCGGGTGGGGGGAAGACTTCAGTTGTTCACAGAGACCTGGCGGGACACCATCAGAGACAGATGGGTGATCTCCGCAGTAAGTCTGGGATACAAGCTGGAGTTAAAAGACACTCCTCCTGCCCATTTTATGAGGTCAAACGTGGCAAGCGATCCCCAGAAGAGAGGATCCCTCCTTCTGGCACTAGAACAACTATTGCTCCAAGGTGTAATCATGAAGGTTCCCTTGGAAGAATGCGGGTTCGGGTTTTACTCAAACCGCTTCACAGTCCCGAAGCCAAACGGGGACGTGAGGCCCATATTAAATCTAAAAGGGCTAAACAAATTCCTACATATCAGGACTTTTCGGATGGAGTCGATCCGATCGGTGGCCACCGCCCTACAAGGGCAGGAATGGTTAGCCTCGATCGACATAAAGGATGCTTATCTGCATATTCCCATCTTTCCGGCCCATCAGAAATTTCTACGCTTTGCAGTAGAAGGGCGCCATTTTCAGTTCAGAGCCTTACCTTTCGGTCTGGCCACAGCACCACGAGTGTTCACAAAAATTCTGGCCCCACTATTGGCCAATCTAAGAACACGGGGTGTAACGATAATGGCATATTTAGACGACCTGCTACTAATAGACCACTCAGTGGAAAAACTGGAAGTAGCTATTCACGAGACAATCAAGTATCTGGGATATCACGGTTGGATTATCAACCGAGACAAGTCAGCTCTAAGACCAGTCAAAAGTCTGGAATACTTGGGGCTAAGGCTGGATTCAAATCAGAGAAAGATTTTCTTACCTCCAGAGAAGGTGTCGTCTTTGAAAGATTTGACCCACTTAGTGGGTACAAAAAGAAAACCATCCATACACCTGTGCATGAGGCTGCTGGGAAAAATAGTGGCTTCATTCGAAGCAGTATCCTACGGTCAATTCCGTTCAAGGAACTTGCAGAGGGCCATACTATCAGCCTGGAACAAAAAAGTTCAGGCTTTAGACTTACCAATGTCCCTGTCCCCTTCCGTTCGCAAGAGCCTCCATTGGTGGTTGGTGCCCCAGAATCTGGAAAAAGGGAAACCCTTCAATCCGGTTTCTTGGAATGTGGTCACTACAGATGCCAGCTTCATAGGCTGGGGGGCAGTACTGGAGCAATGGTCTCTCCAGGGCAAGTGGTCAGAAGCAGAGAAGGCCCTGCCCATCAATCTCTTAGAGATACGAGCAGCCCGGTATGCCCTAGTAGCATGGACATCCAAACTCCAAGGGTCCCCTGTCAGAATTCAATCAGACAATGCCACAGCAGTGGCATATATCAATCACCAGGGTGGCACCAGGAGTCGTGCAGCCCAGAGGGAAGCGAATTGCATCCTGAAATGGGCAGAAAGATATGTCCCAGCCATATCCGCGGTTTTCATCCCAGGAGTGGAAAATTGGAGAGCGGACTTTCTAAGTCGCCAGCAATTATGCCCGGGGGAATGGTCTCTTCACCCCGAGGTTGTCCAGGCAATATGCCAGCGGTGGGGAACACCGGATGTAGATCTGCTAGCATCCAGATTCAACGCAAAGGTAGACAGATTTGTGTCTCGCACAAGGGATCCCCTAGCTTGCGGCTCGGATGCCCTAGTGTTCCCTTGGGATCAGTTCAAGCTGATATATGCATTCCCACCGCCACAATTGTTACCGCGATTAATCCGCAGAATCCGGGTAGAAAAGAAACCTGTGATTCTGGTGGCTCCAGCGTGGCCCCGAAGAGCGTGGTACGCGGAGATCGTAAAGATGTCAGTGGGGAGTCCTTGGACCCTCCCACATCGTCCGGACCTGCTTTCGCAGGGACCGATATACCACCCTTCCTTACAAGCCCTAGGTTTGACGGCCTGGCTATTGAAGCCCACATTCTAAAAAAGAGAGGTCTCTCTAATCCGGTGGTATCTACCATGATCAATGCCAGGAAGCCGGTATCCAGGCAGATCTACTATAGAATCTGGAAGGCGTACATCGCGTGGTGTGAGGCCAAGAAATGGCATCCGCGTAAGTACGTAATAGGCAGGATTCTGGACTTCCTACAGTGGGCTGTGGATAGGAAGCTTGCCTTGAGTACTATCAAGGGTCAGATTTCGGCCTTGTCAATATTTTTTCAAAGGCCCTTGGCTTTGCATTCATTAGTCAAAGCTTTCATACAAGGAGTGATGCGTATTAGCCCTCCGGTTAGTATTCCCATATGTCCATGGGACTTAAACCTGGTTCTGTCGGTTCTACAGAAACAACCGTTTGAACCATTGCAGCACATTTCCGTGGTTCTTCTCACCAGGAAATTGATTTTCTTAGTAGCCATTTGTTCGGCTAAAAGAGTATCGGAATTAGCCGCCATGTCCTGTAAGGAGCCATATCTGGTTGTCCATAAGGACAGAGTAGTATTACGTCCTCACCCAGCCTTTCTTCCTAAGGTGGTATCGAGGTTTCATTTGAACCAAGATGTGGTTCTTCCTTCTTTTTTTCCCAAACCTACCTCAGTAGAGGAAAAGTTATTGCATTCTTTGGATGTAGTAAGAGCAGTTAAAACTTATCTAAAAGCCACTGCTCAGATTCGTAGAACGGATACTTTGTTTGTTCTGCCGGAAGGCCCCAGAAAGGGTCAGGCAGCATCAAAATCTACTTTAGCCAGGTGGATTTGACAGGTCATAATACAAGCCTATGGCTTGAGAAGGAGACCGCCTCCGTTCAAAGTTAGGGCGCACTCCACAAGAGCAGTTGGAACTTAATGGGCAGTGCATCACCAGGCCTCCCTGGCTCAAATCTGTAAGGCCGCAACATGGTCTTCAGTACACACGTTTACTAGGTTCTACCAGGTGGACGTTAGAAGTCAGGAGGATGTCGCCTTTGGGCGCAGTGTGTTGCAGGCCGCAAAAGATCCTCATGCCTGATGGCGCCCAGCTTATGTATAGTGTATCCCCCCCCTCATTTGGCATTGTTTTGGGACGTCCCATTAGTAATGACTAAGTCGCTCTGTGTCCCGTTATGTACTCCAAAGAAAAGGATTTTACAGGTAAGCTGTTATAAAAATCCCTTTTTCTCACAGTATATACTATGGGGTCTTTATATAAAAAGATTTGGCCTGTGTATGCCTTAAAGCAGTATTAAACCAAGAATATAATATAATGCAGTTTACCAATCCATTAGATGTGGCGGCTGCACCAGTTTTATTTTCTTAGGTTTTTTCCCCTCTGTTTTCACTTAGTGATCTGGTAAGTAACACACCTCCTGTATTAGAGTGTAGCCATTCTGGATGAAGAAGCACAGGAGGCAAATTTGAACAGCAGCATTGTCAGTCTCAGTGGAGGGGAGTGTTAGATGTACTAGCAGATTTTATTACACTAACAAATTGAAGCCAAACTGCAGCTAATATTTTCTAGGGAATTACAACAAACTGTTTTTTTTTTTACCTTTAAGGATAAAAGTGTATCATTGTAAGCACCCCTGTTAGTGGTAAATGGTTTGTCTCATCTTGGTAACTGATACATTCTGCTGGAGAGCGTGTACTTTTGAAAAGCAACAGGCTTACTGGATGGATCACCAGATGAAAATAGAAGAAAGACTAAAAAAGAAAATGATGGCAGCCATCATATCTAAGAAATGGGGAGCTGCAATACAATAAATGTTTGCCTTTGGATTTATTACCACTTCACACAGACAAAACAATTGATCGCCATATTGTTTGTAATACAACTATCTCCAGCCAGCTTCATCTACTAGACAGTGGCTAATGGTTATTCTTCTAAAATACCTCAATCAAAAAAAAATACTGCATTATGGTCACTAGATGGCGCAGACGATCATAGGAAATGATTATATTATAAACAATGCACCAATAATTCTTTGTGCTTGTGCAAATACTTAAAGTGGTTGTAAACTTTAGTCATGGAATTTAAGCAAAGCACATATATCTGCAGTGTTTACTTATCTCTCTCCAAAACTCTAAGGCCTCGTACACACGGCCGAGATTCCTGGACAAAAAACATGTCTTTTTTTCAACGAGATTCCTGGACAAGAAAATTGTCCCGGCCGAGTGTACACACGCTCGTTTCAAAGAACCCGCGGTTCTTTGAATGGAGCGTACGCGGTGACGTCATCGACTACGATGAGCATGCGCTCGTCACATTCGATGCCGTCGCCGCCATCTTGGTATACCCTACGTATGCCTAGGAAGCTATCGCGCATGCGTCAAATTCATTTCGAACATGCGCGGGCTTCCCGGCGGACAGGTAAGTGTACACACACTCACTTTTCTCGTCGAGAAACGGGCTGACGAGAATCCCGACGAGAAAATAGAGAGCAGGTTCTCTATTTTCTCGTCGAGGTTTCTTGTCGGTTTTCTCGACGAGAAACCCGATAGCCGCGTACACACGACCGATTTACTCGGCAAGACATCTCTGCCAGCAAGTTTCTTGCTGGTTCTTGCCGAGAAAATCGGTCGTGTGTACGAGGCCTCAGTGCCGTTTCTTTCTGGTGCTTTGTTCCTCTGTTATCAGCATGAGTCTCTTCTGACAAGTTTTCCTGACAAATTAGATAAATTTGTGTCGAGAGGGAGGGGGGGAGAAAGCTCAGAACCGAGCTTGTCTATTAACAACACAGTTCTTCTGCTGTGTGGAGGGAGGTGTGTTCATTTCCTCCAATCAGCTCTCACACACTGTAACTCCAGTCTCTCCTCCATCTTCTCTGTGCTTTTGACAGATGAAGAAATATTTTTAACATGATCTGCACTTCTGAAAGGGTGTGAAAGACTGCAGATAAACAAATAATACTTACTTTATATAGGAGGATGTGTTTCATCTCTGTCTATCCCCTGAGGCCCACTTCACTGAAGTATATACTGGGTATATACTGGGTATACATACAAGCAAAAAAATGTCTATACATAGACCCTTTAGTCACCAGCCAATAGGGTGTATTTGTATTTTGTTTGTTTGTGCCACACATTGGGGGGGGTGTCAGTGGCCGGGTGGCATTGCTATGGGGGTGCACTTTGCACCCAGGTCGGGTGACACTGTCTGACAGAATTCTGAGGGCATCCCTGGCTCTGGCTGCTCTGTTTAGTAATTTTTGGTCAACTGGAACACCCCCAGCGCTGCGGCCGAAATGGTATGGTCTGGTTTCTGTTTTCCCCTGCTAGATCCACCCAACACTGCTGAGCAGCAGAGCTAAGTGTGTCATCATTCAGCGCGGGGGTGGCTGCTGCTGTTACACACTGTGTCCACACACCATCTTCCAGAGCCTGGACCTCCCCAGCTGAAGCTGAGAGCCCGAGGTGAGCTGGTGATAGGGGGGTGTGTGGGTTGTGAGAAGAGGCTGGAGGAGTGTGTCTGCCCTGCCATCCTGACTGTGCTGGTCTGGCAGAGAAGGGGGGAGGAGGTTGCTGTGTCCACCACCACCCAGGTATACTGAACCTGGCCTGATAAGGGGGGAAGGGGGGTTGCAGAATGCAGGCGTGTGCTTTGTGCTATGTACAGGGGATAGAATGCAGGCGTGTGCTATGTACAGGGGACAGAATGCAGGCGTGTGCTATGTACAGGGGACAGAATGCAGGCCTGTGCTATGTACAGGGGACAGAATGCAGGCCTCTGCTATGTACAGGGGACAGAATGCAGGCCTGTGCTATGTACAGGGGACAGAATGCAGGCGCGTGCTATGTACAGGGGACAGAATGCCGGAATGTGCTATGTACAGGGGACAGAATGCGGGCCTGTGCTATGTACAGGAGACAAAATGCAGGTGTGTGCTATGTACAGGGGACAGAATGCAGGCATGTGCTATGTACAGGGGACAGAATGCAGGCGTGTGCTATGTACAGGGGACAGAATGCAGGCGTGTGCTATGTACAGGGGACAGAATAAAGGTCTGTGCTATGTACAGGGGACAGAATGCAGGCCTGTGCTATGTACAGGGGACAGAATGCAGGCGTGTTCTATGTACAGGGGACAGAATGCAGGCGTGTGCTATGTACAGGGGACAGAATGCAGGCGTGTGCTATGTACAGGGGACAGAATGCCGGCGTGTGCTATGTACAGGGGACAGAATGCAGGTTTGTGCTATGTACAGGGGAAAGAATGCAGGCGTGTGCTATGTACAGGGGACAGAATGCAGGCCTGAGCTATGTACAGGGGACAGAATGCAGGCGTGTGCTATGTACAGGGGACAGAATGCAGGCGTGTGCTATGTACAGGGGACAGAATGCAGGCGTGTGCTATGTAGAGGGGACAGAATACAGGCGTGTGCTATGTACAGGGGACAGAATGCAGGTGTGTGCTATGTACAGGGAAAAGAATGCAAGCGTGTGCTATGTACAGGGGACAGAATGCAGGCATGTGCTATGTACAGGGGACAGAATGCAGGCCTGTGCTATGTACAGGGGACAGAATGCAGGCGTGTGCTATGTACAGGGGACAGAATGCAGGCGTGTGCTATGTACAGGGGACAGAATGCAAGCATGTGCTATGTACAGGGGACAAAATGCAGGCGTGTGCTATGTACAGGGGACAGAATGCCGGCGTGTGCTATGTACAGGGGACAGAATGCCGGCGGGTGCTATGTACAGGGGACAGAATGCAGGCGTGTGCTATGTACAGGGGACAGAATGCAGGTGTGTGCTGTATATTGCTGTGTGACCACCACCCACCTATAGTAGCTGAGTTATGAGCTTACCTGATAAGGGGGAGAGGGGGTGGTGTTTAGGGTTTCCACCTGTTTGGGAGTCACCCGAACAGTTAGGGTTTGGAATCATGCATCCGGGTTTCAGACGGTCGGAGACCCGGACACATTATTCAGATCAGACTAAGTCTCCCCTCTCCCCCCTTCTCTCTCCTGTCTCTAAGAGTGGTTTCACATGCTATTTTTAGCGGTGCTATATCGTCGGAATTTCTGAGGTATTCGGCCGCTAGCGGTGCGGTTTTAACCCCCGCTAGCAGCCGAAAAAGGGTTAATACCACCCGCAAACCGTGGCTACAGCCACAGTTTGCGGGCGGTATTACCGCGGTGTCCCATTCATTTCAATGGGAAGGAGCGGTGGAGGAGCGGTAAACACACCGCTCCTCTCACCGCTCCAAAGATGCAGCTAGCAGGACTTTTTTTACCGTCCTGCTAGCGCACCGCTCCATTGTAAAAGCCCTCGGGCTTTCACATTGGAGAGACAGCAGCCGCTGTTTAGGCTCGGTTTGCAGGCGCTATTTTTAGCACAATAGCGCCTGCAAACCGCCCCAGTGTGAAAGGGGCCTTAGTGAGTACAATAAGGTCAGGGTTCTCAGAGCACTCATTACATCTGAGCTCCCCTTTACACTGGAGGTCACAGTTTTCCCCTTTACATCAGAGCCCTCTCTGTACACCACAGCATCCTTTATGTTAGAGTCCCCAGAGTTCTTTTACATCAGAGTCTGCAGAGTCCCCCCCCTTACAGTGAAAGGGAACTCTGTGAGTTCAGATGTAAAGGGGGAACTCTGTGAACTCTGATGTAAAGGGGGAACTCTGTGGACTCTGGTGTAAAGGGGGACTCTTGTGATTAATTTCATATGATTAGAAATATTATTTAATAGCAACATTTATGCATAGTTTATCTATGCATACTATGAAAACAAATTGGTGTGCGACGCTGAAGTGTTCGGGTTTGACTTGAAGAAAAGGTGGCAACCCTAGTGGTGTTGCTTTGTTCACCACCCAGGTATAGAGTAGATGAGCTGGTCTGATAAAGGGGGGCGTCTGCAGCCCAGGTGACATTGACCTACACCCACATCTTGCAGCCATCAGATCCGTTCAGTAAGCAGCAGGTCACAGCAGCATCTTGCCATCTTCCATGTGGCCATCAGATCCCGTCCACGGTCCAGCAAGCAACACGCCTTGTCAGCAGGTCAGTTCCAAAATCTGAATCAAATCATCAATGCCAATGATGCCATTGTCTGCTTTCCCCAGGGACAGATCCGATCCAGAGATCGCCATACAGTGGGATCTCTGGATCGGATCTGTCCCTGAGGACAGCAGATAATGCAAAGTATGGGCCATACTTTGTATTGTCAGCTGTCTTCCCATCTCACTCTGATGTCTCCCTCATAGCAGCTCCATTCAAGCTCTCCACTTCCATGACCGTGGCACGATCTGTCCAAAAATGTGGGATCTGCTCACACCTGTGTGACTGACACCTCTGTCCTGTCCCATCTATTGTCACTGGCTGCCATGGATGAACAGCATTGACTGTTATTACAAGGAGCAGGAGGGGACGTCCCCATCCCCCCACAGCTCCGCCCAGGTCTCCCATCCCACCCGGAGACCGAGCCACCAGTCGGCTGGCCAGAGACCCAAATAAAGCCGGATTTGCCTTTGATCAGGTCTCCGATGTAGAAACCCGGAAGCGACAGTACAGTGTCACTTCCAGTTTACTCGGCAGCCAACAGCGCCATTTAAAAAAAAATCAGAATTCAAAAACGCTGATCTTGGCAGTGGAGGGTTTTTTTGTGGGTGTTTTTACAGTTGGGGGGGTGCCAGATATTGGATGGGTGCCAAATGCTCTAGGTACGCCCCTGTATGTGGTATCTCAGCCAATGGGCTAGGGTTTTCCACAATCCTGCTGGGAGAACCTATATATTTGGGTGGAGTCAGGTGATCGGGGTTCTGTGCCACCTGGACTACTCTCTGGGAGGACGTGTGTTGTGTTGCCTGGGCTGCTAGGTCGGAGTTTGGGCCTATCCCGGGCACATCTGGCTGCTAAGCTGTCTGAGGGCCTATCCACAAGCAAGAGAGCAGTGTAGGGTTGGGACTGCGGCTTGCAGTCCAACCAGAAGTGATGGTTCTGCTGGCCGGAGAACCTGTCGTCGTCGGAGGTAGAGGGGAAGCTGTCACCACTAAGGGACCAACCACCTTATTACCAGGGACCACAGTGAGTAGCAGAAGCAAGTACTGGAGCAGAATTCTCACCAACCGGGGATGGTGAAGAATCAGGAAACTTCAGCAGGTGCCAAGCCAGGGACCCAGCCAATGGGGTGACGCTTGAGCAGTATCTGGAGTGCCAAGCCAGGGACCCAGCAGGGAAGTGGAGTGATGCTTAAGGAAGATACTAAAGTGAGAGGGTTGGAAGAGCTCATAGGATTCAGTGGCAATGAATCAGCAAGACTACTGAGAGAGACTGGGAGCTTAGTGGGCTCAGAGTCTACAAGACGTAACTGTTTAAAAGTAAAAGGAGTACATTACAACTTGTGTTAGAAACTGTTCTAAGACTGTTGCCATAGGAAACAGTGCTCCTACACATGCAAATGTGGTGTCTTGCTGGATGCCTTTCCCTGCAGTCTGCTAATTAGCATTGCAACTACCTAAGGGTGCCCTGGCCCTAAACCCTCTCTCCCACAGTTCTGTTCTAGAGAAAATAAATCTCTTTGCATTCAAGAAGTATCTGGCGCCCATGAATCTAACTTGCACTACACCCACTATGCCTTGCAACCCATTCTATATAGAAGGATGTCAGCTGTCCCTGGCTCTGGAGGTTCTCATTAGACTAAAGGAGGTCTGGGATATTGCTAAACTTGGAAGGGAGGATAATGTATGCCGGAGAGCAGATCTCAGTGGTGCTTTGAATACTGGAGACCAAACTGTGTTTCCTGGGGTGGAGATCTCACTATTGCCATGGATACGTGAATTGAGGAGTGTGTATGCTGGAGTTGACAAAATACAGCCCAGCTTAACTGACATTTGATATAACACAAGACATCATAAAAAATAATGCCATAAACCCACACTAGCAAGGTCTTTAAAAGACTGCCAATGAGGACTGTCATAAATAGCCCAGTGACAAATAGTCTGTCAGAAAAAACTATGCCATATACAACCCAGGCAAGTTTTTATCTGAATTACCAGAGTCAAATATTATACAGATTTCATAATTCCTGCTGTGAAAGAGTTACATTCGTAAATATTCGCTGCAGAAATATATACAATGATACCAATCAGGTAGACACCAAATACGCCTATATTACAAGGTTTAAAAGGTTCACAGGGCACATTAGACTTATTTGGATAAACTTACATGAGGAATATACCATATTTGGTGTTTAATAAATTGTAATTTCATTAATGTAAATAATATGCTGTTAGTCTGATTGTTAAACTTGTTCGTTGGAAATATGGATGTACTTGGGATAGTTGGTTTTAAGGGTGTGCCCACTGGGGAAAAATAAACCACTTCTCAGACCTATTGATTTATTGTGAGATTTTTGTAATGCCCTTTCCTTGGACATAAAAAGATGCTCTTAGCTCAGGTTTGACATCAAACTATCAATGATACTAAGAGTGACTTTTTCTGAGGGCCAGACTGGACTCTTACTCTGCAAGCAAATTAGACTTTGCACAGGGCAAAAGACCGGGCAAACTTTACTTAAAATTGAACTCTAGGAATTCAACAGAATCTACCTTTGCAGTGGTGCCCCCTGCAAACAACAAAGGTTAAATATTTGTTTAGTGTAGGGCTGCAGGGATGAGGTTTATTAATTACTCTGTTCCTCACTCCAGCACTATTCTCTTCTACCAAAAGCTGTTGGCAGTCCCTCTGCATTTACCACAAACAGTGCAGGACTAATAACTCTGCATTGTATGTGGAGGAGTCAAGCATACAACCATGGCTGAGAGCGCCTTAGAGACGTGGCAGTACTGGACTGGTTGCATGGATGGAGAAAGCTGCTAGTAATAAGGTTTTATGCCTCATCCATGGGAACCTAGACTAAACAAGCATTTAACCCTTGCAGTGTGGGGGGCAGCTTTAGGTATAGTTTCACTTTTAATTCCCTTTATTTTACTTTTTCTTATGTCTGTTTTGTAAAACCTTTTTTACTTTTTATATTTCCTGTATCCTTTTTCTTTTGTTTTTAAACAATATATAAAAATCATTAAGCTGGATCCCTGAATACTTTAAATAGAAAGTCACCTCTGGGAAGAGCAACAATAGTATAAAGCTGTTACATTCTTGTCTGGGTGTGGCAGCCAGTAAAACAGACATCTTTTAAGAAATTTGAAATATGGATGCCGTGAACAATACGTGTTTCAGTTAAAGCACATGGTGTTCTTGTGGTGTGTGGTGGGTGTCTATATAAGTGTGTTTGTGTGTGCGCGTGCCTAAAGGGTATACCAGTCAGTTAATGTGCCCCAGTGATGATCATTCTCAGTCTGCTAGTCACAGATATACAGTATGTCTGACAAAACATTATAAAGCAAGCAGTTAAAAGATGTACAATGTTGCATTCCTGTTTATACGGCAGCCTAACTTACCAAGTACTTTACTTTTTTTTGAGAGAGACATTTAACTAAACACACCCTTTTGTTTGTCAGAATTTCATTGAGCCTAAAATAAAAAAAAGAAAGTGAAGGGAAAAGAGTAAGAAAATAAGTGTTAAGTAAAAATGGAACTGCAGATTTTAGGTTTAAAAAACAACAACTAATTAGAGTTAAATACAATTTATATTCTGCGATTTTATAGAGGCACTAGAATAATTTGTCTGGAAAAAATATATTTTTTAAATTTGATGTTACAAACAGAAATTAATGCAAATTATAATTGTTTACATACAAATGATTAAAACAAAAATCAACAAAAAAAAAACAATGCGAAGGGAAGAAGGGAATGAAGAAGTTAATAAAATTAGGGTTAATAAAGGTCTAAAATGTTGTTTGTTTATTTATTTACACATGACAGTAACTCATGAATGAAAGCACTGTATAACAATACAGTACAAGTGCCATTATGGTAAAGCCAGTTCTGCCCAAATGTGTGATACTTTCTCCACTAAATACTTGTGGTTACTATAAATGCTGCATGACTGGGAACCTTTTTTTGCAAAGCATATTTGTACATTCGATGGTATTGTCAGACTCCACTTTTTTAAATACATAATATTAAACCACGGTGGCACTGGCATGCTAAATAAGAAGGTAAAAGTATAATTGGTCACTGATGTCATTGGGCTGGATACCACATTTTTTAAGAATACAGTTTTTTTTTTGTTTTGGCCACATGCACAAAAATGTCCCCAGCTATTGAAAGACTATATCTTAAACTAGTACAAATCATTATAAATTTCATTCATATAGTTATGGAGATTGCTGTCACATTGGTCTGGTACAGTTCATATAGCAAAGAGTGTGAGGGTTTAAGTATCATCTCCTCATAGCAGTAGAGGGGACTGATAACTGTAGTACTTTACTGTGCTTATAGTTTTTGAAAATTGACTGCTTTACATTAGATACATTTTAAGCAATTCTTTTCCACACCCACTCAATATCGACTATTTTTTTGTAAAAAAAAAAAAAAATACTTCCCTCTACAAAAAGTTTATCAAAGCCCATCTCTGGGGCTGTCTTATTTAAAGTTTAATTAAAGTTTAATAATTTCGTTTTAACCCCTTTCTAAAAATAAAAAAAAACCCTGCTGTTTGGTTTTTTAGCTGTTTTTCACCATACCACAGTACAATGACCCAAAATCCATAAGAACATTGACATTACACTTTCAGACTCATAAATTAAAATCTAATAGGTAATACATAAAGTACCAAGTAATATAGATTGTAGAATTTAGAATGTAGCTTTCACAGATCTGACATTACTAAAATATTAAATTATTCGTCACTGGGAGTTAGTCCACACTGTACATTATAATTTCTATTTTTTTTATTTATTAGGCATCAAAGAATTCTTCACCAAGTGATGTGTAAAGATGGGGGATTATACACTGCTGTATATATGTCTCTAATTTGTATCCATGTTATGTGTTATTAAAAGAGGGGAAATATGGAAGAATCGAAGGATATAATAATTAATTTGTCTTAATTATAATGTTTTGGAATTTGCATTAAAATAAGCCCCACGTGTTAAATTAGGTATTTTATATACTGTGTCATGTTTGCTGCAGTGTTTTATAGGGAACATTAAACCATCCACATCAATCTATGCTTCCTGGAGGAGGTCAGAATCTACTGACCCACTACTGTCATACACATTTAGTATTTCTGTAGCTTTGGAAGGCTGTTCATAATGACTCAAACACTGTTTTCTATATACCAGTCCAGCACTTCTTCAAAGAGGAAATTGACATGCACAAAACTGACATGGTTATGGAGTCAGTTTGGAATATTTGTACTATCACTACTGAGAATGGAGTCAGCAGGAGCAATGCAGAAACATGCTGCACTTGAAACTATCATAATAGTTGTGTGATTGGCTCACTGATTTTCCCAGAAGTCTCCACTAAGTTACAAGTCAGATTTTAGGCATCCTCTGAAACCCAAAAAAAATTTTGGTGAGGTACTCCCAAAGGATTAATCAGCTCTTAACCACTTGCCGCCCGCCCTATAGCAGATTGACGGCGGCAAAGTGGTTTCAAAATCCTGACTGGACGTCATATGATGTCCTCAGGATTTTGAGCCGCTGCGCGCCCCCGCGGGCACGCATCGCGGCGATCGTTGCTGCGGGGTGTCAGTCTGACACCCCGCAACTCCGATCTAGGTAAAGAGTCTCCGACGGAGACTCTTTACCACGTGATCAGCCGTGTCCAATCACGGCTGATCACAGTGTAAACAGGAAAAGCCGGTCATCGGCTTTTCCTCACTCGCGTCTGTCAGACGCGAGTAGAGGAGAGCCGATCAGCTGCTCCTCTGACAGGGGGGGGTTTGTGCTGATCGATTATCAGCACAGCCCCCCCGAGGATGCCCACTGGACCACCAGGGATGCCACTAGACCACCAGGGATGCCACTAGACCACCAGGGAAGCCCACCATAAGGTATGCCACCCTAGACCACCAGGGATAATGGATGCCAATGCCAAATGGATGCCAATCAGTGCCACAATAGATGCCAATCAGTGCCCACAATGGGCACCACTGATTGGCAGGCATTATTGTTTGGCACTGATTGGCATCCATTAGTACAGTACAGTGCCACCCATCCATGCCACCTATCAGTGCCCATCCATGCCCATCCGTGCCACCTATCAGTGCCCATCCATGCCGCCTATCCATGCCCATCAGTGCCCACCCGTGCCGCCTATCTGTGCCCACCCGTGCCGCCTATCTGTGCCCACCCGTGCCGCCGATCGTTGCCCATCCATGCCGCCAATCGTTGCCCATCCGTGCCTCCGATCGTTGCCCATCCTTGCCACCTCATCGGTGCCCATCCGTGCCGCCTTATCCGTGCCCGTCAGTGCAGCCCCATCAGTGCCCATCAGTGAAGGAGAAAACAAACTTTTTTACAAAGTTTTGTAACTGAAACAAAAAAAACTTTTTTTTTTCAAAATTTTCGGTCTTTTTTTTATTTTTTAGCAGAAAATAAAAATCGCAGAGGTGATCAAATACCACCAAAAGAAAGCTCTATTTGTGGGAACAAAATTATAAAAATTTAGTTTGGGTACAGTGTAGCATGACCGCGCAATTGTCATTCAAAGTGCAACAGCGCAGAAAGCTGAAAATTGGTCTGGGCAGGAAGGTGTATAAGTGCCCAGTATGGAAGTGGTTAAGGGACACTGACCTACCAAGTTTGCTTCAAGTGCATAAGCTGAATAATGAAATCAATAAAAAAGTAATTCCCATTCAGATTCACACTGTGAATCAACATAGACAAACAGCTTTTTCCTTAGGAGCAGAAACTAGTAGGAATCTGCAATCTGCAAAGTTTGTTAAAATCCCTGCAGCGTACACTGATTACCCAGAGGGGTTATTTGTTGTCAACAAAAGTTACTGTTTAAAGGTTAAACCTATCAAAAATGTATTTTGGTTAATGGTGGAGCTTTATGTGTTGATTCAGCCTCTGGATTCTTCTGTCCTCAATATGCTTTAACTGCAAAAACTCCCTGCTCTAATTCTTGACTCCTTTTCCTGTCCAGGGAGCATAATAGAGGATGACCACACTCCAGTAAAACAGACCCATAAAACTCAGTGCAAAATGAGGAGTGAGATAACTTATGCGTTTCACTCTGAAGAGCACTTGATCATAGAGTTCCTATCCACTTGGGAGATTTGGCTGTAGCTGCCTACTTCATCTTACAGCTCCTTCTGTTGAATTTGTGATAATAAAAAATAAATAAAATATTCAGCAAAGAGAGTGGGATTCCCCCATAATGACTAATAGATCTCACCAACAGTTTTTTGAGAGATATACAGTAATACATTGTCAGTAATTGATTTTCCAAAAACTAAAATATCAGTTTTCGGGGATCTGACCCTTTCAATTCTTTTGACCAGAAATGGAAAAATAAACCTTTTTCTGAGAAAATCTGGTAGGCTGCACTTGCTGACTTCCAGTAACAAAATACTAGCTGCCTAATTCTCAGACTGATTCAATGACTTCAAATCTTTCTAAATTACTGACCCAGAACAGTTTGTAGCACATGAAGTCAAAGTCATGGCTTACTGCCTGCATACTTGTTGCTTGTCAAGACTCAAAAGAGAACTATTTTTGTGCATAGTTATCCAAGTCTATAATGCATTCTAACGATAGACAATCTTTCCATAGAGATGAATGGAATGTTGCCCACGTATGCTTAGGGGAAGGTTGAAACCGGCCAAAGAGTTTGCAGTGGTAACTGCGTGGCTCCCTCTTATTCATACAGCAAAAATCTTGCAGGAGGGAGCAAGGATAAGTACAGCATTTTGCAGATTGAGAGGTAAATAAAGGATACCTAGACTAGTTATCCAATAAAACAAACTAATGCCCCATACACACGATCATTTTTCATGCCGTTAAAAATGCCATTAAAAAAAATGGCCATTAAAAATGATCATGTGTATGCTCCAGAGCATTTTTAACGACGTGAAAAACGGGCATTAAAAATTTCGAACATGCTCTCTTTTTTCACGTTGTTTTTCATGTCGTTTTTTTTAACGACGTGAAAAACGATAGTGTGTATGCTTTAACGACGTGAAAAAAAATGCGCATGCTCAGAATCAAGTATGAGACGGGACCGCTCGTTCTGGTAAAACTAGCGTTCGTAATGGAGATAGCACATTCGTCATGCTGTAACGGACTGAAAAGCACTAGACTGAAAAGAGCGAATCGTCTCTCAACAAACTTTACTAACATGAAGGGTGGCGCCATTCGAACGGAACTTCCCCTTTATAGTGCCGTCGTACGTGGTGTACGTCACTGCGCTTTTCTTGAACATTTTTTAAAATTATGGTGTGTACGCAAGACAGGCTTGAGAGGAAACAAGAAGAAAAATGACGAGAAAAACGTCAGTTTTAAAAATGACATTAAAAATGATCGTGTGTATGGGGCATTAAGCTCTTGCAAGAGTGTGACAGCCAGACAGCTAACATTTAAGAAGGAAGCCAACAACATATGTATTCCCCGTAGTCCAGGTTCTAGGTCTGGCCAATGAGTTAGAGCCAGATGATCAAGACACCCAATAAATATAAAGCAGATACATATTTGTTTTTGTGTAAACAGTGGTGGTATTTAAAAGTATCTTTGTTCATTGAAAGTGTCCAGTGGTGGACATATCATCTGAGCAGCCTGTTCAGGTACACAGGGGCCTCCTAGGTATTGAGGCTTATTACAAGGCTGCCCCTGCTTGTAATGGGCCTAAGAATCTTAGATTATGGCCAGGGTACTTTCAGTGATTCAATCAGTGAATTCAATTTAATAAGGGTATCCTGGCCAGGTTCCAGGTCTTTTGGCCTTAACTAATGTTACCCTAAATTACTGGTGCAGAGGGTGCAGAGGGTGCAGGAATCAGCATATCCAGAGAAGCTCCTGTTTCAGGAAAAGTAGCTTCTAATCACCAATAAATGGGGGCCCCTTCCCCAATGAAAACAATGAACATGAGCCCTTCACCCATTGACACTGATATAACAGGGCCTTCTCCACTGAAAACCAATAACTTTAATGGGAACTTTAATGAACACCAATGTTAAAGGGCCCTGGTGCCCCTGGTCTCTAATGTATTGAAAGAGACAATCAAAAAGCTGCACTCAGAGACTATAGATAGCAGCTAACACTCACTAGACATACTGTATAGTACAAACATGTAACAAATAATAGTGCAGGTCTTTTCGTCTAATTGTGTGGAATTAGCATATAAGGTACATGCCATTTTACATTTACTTATGGGGTCCCCTTCTTTGTTTGGAATCCCACATTTATTATAATTTCATTCACATTACATTCCAGTTTTTTATTTATATACATTTTCTAGTTACTTCCCTCGATTTACTTATTCTTTAGAATATCTAGTTAAGATTTTAGGGTCCATCAATATGATTTCATAATTTATCCATTTTACCTTTGAAGTTATTGTAATTTTATTCAAGATCTATTCTGTCATTTCCACTAGAGGGCACTTTAATGTTCTTGGCGCCGGAACATGATTGTCTTATGTTGCAAACACAAAATTGTTTAACCACTTCCATACAGGGTATTTTCACCCCCTTCCTGCCCAGACCAATTTTTAGTTTTCAGCGCTGTTGCACTTTGAATGACAATTGCGCGGTCATGCAACACTGAAATTAAATCTTTATGTATTTTTTCCCCCACAAATAGAGCTTTCATTTGGTGGTATTTGATCACCTCTGCGGTTTTTATTTCTTTGCGCTATAAACAAAAGCGACAATTTTGAAAAAAACACAATATTTTTTACTTTTTGATTTAACCCCTTGCTTACTGGGCACATAAACCCCCTTCCTGCCCAGGCGAAATTTCAGCTTTCGGCACTGCGCCGCTTTGAATGACAATTGCGCGGTCGTGCGACGTGGCTCCCAAACAAAATAGACGTCCTTTTTTCCCACAAATAGAGCTTTCTTTTGGTGGTATTTGATCACCTCTGCGGTTTTTATTTTTTGCACTATAAACAAAAAAAGAGCGACGATTTTGAAAAAAAAAACACAATATTTATTACTTTTTGCTATAATAAATATCCCAATTTAAAAAAAAAAAAAATATTTTTCTCAGTTTAGTCCGATACGTATTCTTCTACATATTTTTGGTCAAAAAAAAACCACAATAAACATTTATTGATTGGTTTGCGCAAAAGTTATAGCGTCTACAAAATAGGGGATAGTTTTATAGCATTTTTATAAATATTTTTTTTTTTACTAGTAATGTCGGCGATCAGCGATTTTTATTGTGACTGCGACATTATGGCAGACACATCGGACACTTTTGACACCATTTTGGGACCATTGTCATTGATACAGCGATCAGTGCTGTAAAAATGCACTGGTTACTGTAAAATGACACTGGCAGGGAAGGGGTTAACACTAGGGGGCAAGGAAGGGGTTAAATGTGTGCCCTGGGAGTGATTTCTACTGTGGGGGGAGGGGAGTGACTGGGGGAGGTGACCAATCTGTGTCCCTATGTACAAGGGACACAGCATCGGTCTCCTCTCCCTGACAGGACATGGATCTGTGTGTTTACACACACAGATCCATGTCCTTGTCTGTGTACCGGCCGATCGCGGGTGCCTGGCAGACATCGCGGCCGGCAGGCACGCGCATCGGCATGTCAGTGACGCGCCGGGCGCGCGCGCGCGCCCCCCAGTGGCCGGAGGAGCCGAGGACGTCTATTGACGTCCTCCCGGATTTTAAGAGCCACCTTGAGGCCGTCATTTGACTATGGCCGGGGCTCCAAGTGGTTAATAAATACTACAATTTTTTTTTTTAAAAAACAATTTTTTTCCTCAGTTTAGACTGATATGTATTCTTCTACATATTTTTGGTAAAAAAAATCGCAATAAGCGTATATTGATTGGTTTGCGTAAATGTTATAGCGTCTACAAAATTGGGGATAGATTTATGGCATTTTTTTTTTTTTTACTAGTAATGGTGGCGATCTGCGATTTTTATTGTGACCGTGACATTGCGGCGGACACATCGGACACTTTTGACACGTTTTTGGGACCATTCACATTTATACAGCGATTAGTGCTATAAAACTGCACTGATTACTGTGTAAGTGTGACTGGCAGGGAAGGGGTTAACACTAGGGGGCGCTGAAGCGGTTAATATGTTCCCTATTGAGTGATTCTAACTGTAGGGGGAGGGGACTCACAAGGGGAGGAGACCAATGTGTGTTCCTCTGTACTGGGAATACACATCGTTCTCCACACCTCTGACAGGAGGTGGATCTGTGTGTTTACACATACAGATCCACACTCCTGCCGTGATCGCGGGCAATCTCGGGTGCCCGGCAGACATCGCGACCGCTGGGCATGCGCGCAGGGTCACGAGCGGTGCCGCGGGCACACGCGCCCCCTAGATGGACGGGAACTGCAGTGACTGTGCACGATCCTTGCACCCTAGATGATGTCCAATAGGACAAAATGTGTCGAGTGACGCTTGTGGAGTCATTGCAATCCTTTCTGATTTATTTCTGGACCATATTGCGCTAGTCAATTGGATTTTTGTAAGTGTTCACCTGTTTTTACATTAAAATGATTTTATGAACACCTGATGTGGCGCTGCCCCAAACTGTTCTGGTATTGGAGTACAGTAACTAATACCATATCATCTATATATCAATCCACTGTTCTGCTACACCCTTTCACATGCTTGCTGGGCGCGGTGGAGGTGTAATTTTTCATTCCCCCAACTAATATAGCAGTCTCAAGATTGCTGTATAGTGCTCGTCTATGGCTATCACCGCATAGCCCAACACCGAAGCAGTGGATAGAACAGGTTAATAACACTCTAAATAAAGAAAAGCTGACGTATTAACACAGAAATGCAGCTCAAAAGTTCTATAAAATCTGGCAAACTTGGCTGGATACTGAGGGTTTGGCACCCTCTCAGCTAGTTCGCAATAAACTGCTCCAAATATAAACTTTTTGACCCTTAAAATATTGGCCAACTGTACCATGTCACGATCATACAAAGCCTTGAGCCAGTTCAGGGACTTAGGGATCATTCTTGATACCTCCTTTCTTAGTGGTCAGCCAGCGGTATGGACTGCTGCAAACCAACAAGGTCCTGGTTGTGACTTTAGCTATGACTAAGCACGGTGTCTGGTGTGAAACATGCCAGCGGCAGTGCAGTTAGTCTGTACCAACTTTTGATGCCTTGATTTTAACTTTACAATAAAAGGTGAATATTTGGAGTGCGGCTATCCAGCTATTTCTTTTTCAATCATCTCTATTGCAAACAGAGCCAGTACCCTGTTTAACTGCAGAGGCAGCTGATCGTAGGAGAGGTAATTACCTTGGAGCGGTGAAATCCCACAAGGTCCTGGTTGTGATGAGAAGCTTCAGTTAGTTTCACCTTCCCGTTGGAAGGTAGTTAGTTCAATCACAGTTCCCGTTTTGTTTATGACTACCAGTGTGTCATGTACATTGCTACCAACTTACTAGTGAAATATACGGAACTAAAAGCAGTTACGGAACACGCCTGATATAAGTATATTGTTAAAATGTCATGTCTGAGTTCTATGCTTTAGGACAACAATTGAATATAATACTGTTACTAATGTACACCCTGACGTTACTACGATATATCTGTCTATATTGTACATCTGTTTTTGTGACACAATAAAAACCTTTCTGATTAAAAAAAAAATATTTTATAAAGTTTTACACTATGTGTGGCCATTTATTCCTCCCATACATGTTCGAGAGTGGCCTCTCCTATTGATGTCTGTCATGTATTGCAGGGGTCATCAACCCCCGGGCCACAGCCCACTACCGGGCCGTGACCTTTCTGCATACGGGTGCATGCGGCCAGCATAAGACACCTGGGCAGGCAGCATGACAGAGCTGGGTGGCCAGCATAAGACCTGGGTGGTCGGCATATGAGAGCGATGGAGGGGTGGATCGGAAGAAGCGAGCGGGCAAGCAGAGATGACATCATCTCTCTCTCTGCCCCCCGCATCACCGATCTTCTGCCCTCACAGTCGGTGTTCTGTCAGCCTCAGTGTCGGAGGTGCGGCGGGAGCAGAGAGATGACATCATCTCTCCCTGATAGCCCTGCATCACCGCTCTCCTGCCTTCAATCGGAACCCACCACTGCACAGAAGCCTGCCTCTGTGCTAAATGGACCAGTGCTGCCACCAATGCAGTGGTGGCAGGCAGTGTGGCAAGTGACATTCTGCATGTGGTGACAGGAGCGTGGCAGGTGGCATGGCAAGTGACATTCCACATCTGGTGACAGGCAACGTGGCAAGTGGCACGGCAAGTGACATTCCTCAACTTGTGACAGGCAAGGTGGCAGGTGGCGTGGCAAGTGACAATCCACATCTTGTGGCAGGCAGCGTGGCAAGTGACATTCCGCATCTGGTGACAGGCAACGTGGCAGGTGGTGTGGCAAGTGACATTCCGCATCTGGTGACATCATCTCTCCTTGCCAGCCCCCGCTCTCCTGCCTTCATTCGGAACCCACCACTGCACAGAGGCCTGCCTCTGTGCTAAATGGACCAGTGCTGCCACCAATGCAGTGGTGGCAGGCAGTGTGGCAAGTGACATTCCGCATCTGGTCTGGTGACAGGAGCGTGGCAGGTAGCATGGCAAGTGACATTATCATACCTCCCAACCTGCACGGATTGTGCGGGTTTTGCCCGCAGGGACACCATCTTCCCGCGTTCCCTCGCGGGACACATTATTCCCGCACAGAGGGAGGATGAGAGAGGAGGAGTGCGCAGCAGCGCGACAGGCGGGAGGGGGCTGACGAACTAGAACCCGTCGACTAGACCCCATAACCCCCCCCTCGCTCAACAGAACAAAAAGTCCCCATCAACAACTTTAACAGGAGGGGAAAAATGTCCCGCAGTGGACATTATAAAAGTTGGGAGGTATGGACATTATGCATCTGGGGACAGGCAACGTGGCAGGTGGCGTGGCAAGTGACATTCCGCATCTGGTGACAGGCAACATGGCAAGTGGCGTGGCAAGTGACATTCCGCATCTTAAGGCAGGTGGCGTGGCAAGTGACAATCCAATTCTAGTGGCAGGCAGCGGGAGCAGTGATTTTAATGATGCCTAAAGTGAAAAAAAAAGTGAAATATTCCTTTAACCACTTAACGACCGCCCACTGTAAATATACGTCGGCAGAATGGCACCGACAGGCAGAATCACGTAGATCTACGTGACTGCCTTTGTATAGTTGGGGGGTCCGATCGGACCCCCCTTCTTTACAGTGAGCGGTGGTTAACTGATCGGGAGCGATCAGGCATGAGGGGACGGCCGTTCGATTCCGGCCACCCCCTCTCGATCGCTCCCGGCGAATGAGAGAGCTTCCCCTGCCTGTGTAATGTTTACACAGGCAGAGGAAGTGATGTCATCTCTCCTGCGGCGCTCACATATACCGAGCGTCGTACAGGAGAAGATGCCAGGTTAGTGCACAAAACACTACACTGACACCAGGACACATAGGTACATAAATCGCCCCCCCCAGGCCCCCCCAGACACCCCCAGATCACCCCCCAGATCACCCCCCAGCCCCCAGCCACAGTGTCACTGATTGCAGTGACCATTTATTTACTGATCACTGCAATCAGTGACATTTGTGACTGTAAAAGTGTCACGACAGTTTAGTTTTAGGTCCAGTTTAGTCCCCTAACCCCCCCTAATAAAGGTTTAACCCCCTGATCGCCCCCCAGATAACCCTTTCACCCCCTATCACCACTGTCGCTAAGCGATCATTTTTCTGATCGCTGTCTTAGTGTCGGTGATGCCGATCGGTAGCCAGTAATTTTTTTTAGGTTCGCCGCAGGTTTTTAAAGCGTCGAGTACCCCCATATATTACCTAATAAAGGTTTAACCCCCTTGATCGCCCCCCCCAGGTAACCCTTTCACCCCCTAGCACCGCTGTCACTAAGCAATCGTTTTTCTGATCGCTGTTTTATTGTCGGTGATGCCGATCGGTAGCCAGTTATTTTTTTTAGGTTCGCCGCAGGTTTTTATAGCGTCAGGTACCCCAATATATTACCTAATAAAGGTTTAACCCCTTGATCGCCCCCCAGGTAACCCTTTCACCCCCTATCACCACTGTCGCTAAGCAATCGTTTTTCTGATCGCTGTCTTATTGTCGGTGATGCCGATAGGTAGCCAGTTATTTTTTTTAGGTTCGCCGCATGTTTTTATAGCGTCAGGTACCCCCATACATGAGCGTCCGCTCCATAGGACAAGGGGGGTCAATTGCCCCCCCTGGAATCGTAAGAGTGTTGAAGTCAGAGTGGAGACACTTGCCCCCTGTGTTGCAATAACCCCAGCTAGCGGTCAAAGACAGGGTTAAATGCAACTGTGTATCGCCGCTGCCGAAGCGCTTTGAAGGCGCTTCGGCAGCGGTGCCCATTTATTTCAATGGGCGTTGGAGGAGTGGTGTATACAGCACTGCTCCACTGCCCCAAAGAAGCATGGATGACCTTAAAATGATGCCCCCCCCTGAAAAAACTTCAGCGGACGCCCATGCCCCCATATATTACCTAATAAAGGTTTAACCCCCTTGATCGCCCCCCAGGTAACCCTTTCACCCCCTATCACCACTGTCGCTAAGCGATCGTTTTTCTGATCGCTGTCTTATTGTCGGTGATGCCGATAGGTAGCCAGTTATTTTTTTTAGGTTCGCCGCAGGTTTTTATAGCGTCAGGTACCCCAATATATTACCTAATAAAGGTTTAACCCCTTGATCGCCCCCCAGGTAACCCTTTCACCCCCTATCACCACTGTCGCTAAGCAATCGTTTTTCTGATCGCTGTCTTATTGTCGGTGATGCCGATAGGTAGCCAGTTATTTTTTTTAGGTTCGCCGCATGTTTTTATAGCGTCAGGTACCCCCATACATGGGCGTCCGCTCCATAGGACAAGGGGGGTCAATTGCCCCCCCTGGAATCGTAAGAGTGTTGAAGTCAGAGTGGAGACACTTGCCCCCTGTGTTGCAATAACCCCAGCTAGCGGTCAAAGACAGGGTTAAATGCAACTGTGTATCGCCGCTGCCGAAGCGCTTTGCAGGCGCTTCGGCAGCGGTGCCCATTTATTTCAATGGGCGTTGGAGGAGTGGTGTATAGAGCACTGCTCCACTGCCCCAAAGAAGCATGGATGACCTTAAAATGATGCCCCCCCCTGAAAGAACTTCAGCGGACGTCCATGTCCCCATATATTACCTAATAAAGGTTTAACCCCCTTGATCGCCCCCCAGGTAACCCTTTCACCCCCTATCACCACTGTCGCTAAGCGATCATTTTTCTGATCGCTGTCTTATTGTCGGTGATGCCGATAGGTAGCCAGTTATTTTTTTTAGGTTCGCCGCAGGTTTTTATAGCGTTGGGTACCCCCATATATTACCTAATAAAGGTTTAACCCCTTGATCGCCCCCCAGGTAACCCTTTCGCCCCCTTTTGCCAGTGTCACTAAGCAATCGTTTTTCTAAACGCTGTATTAGTTATACTGGTGCCGATAGATAGCCAGTTATTTTTTTTAGGTTCGCCGCAGGTTTTTATAGCGTCAGGTACCCCCATATATTATCTAATAAAGGTTTTAACCCCCTAATTGCCCCTAGTTAACCCTGCGTCACACCCCAGGCAGCGTCAAGTTAGTGCCAGTAATGCCAACACCCACGCGTGAAGCATACACCTCCCTTAGTGGTATAGTATCTGATCAGATCTATACTAGCGTCCCCAGCAGTTTAGGATTCCCATAAAAACGCAGTGTTAGCGGTATCAGCCCAGATACCTGCTGGCACCTGCGTTTTGCCCCTCCGTCCAGCCCAGGCCACCCAAGTGCAGTATCGATCGATCACTGTCACTTACAAAACACAACACACATAACTGCAGCGTTCGCAGAGACAGGCCTGATCCCTGCGACTCCAGTGCTGTAGGAGGTGATTTCACCACCACAGTTAAAAAAAAAAAAGCATATATGCCGAAGCATGGGGGCAGCAGGGGCGGAGGAGCGATTTTGCTCCTAATGCCGCGTACATACGGTCGAAATTCCGACGGAGGCTTGCCCGTGGAAAAGTCCGACCATGTGTGTGCGGCATAATTTTTGCGGGAGGATGCCCCAATGCTTCGGCATATATAAATGGTGCGTGTATGCCTATCATTAGAAGTGGGTGGATGAAGGGCGGTATTCTAATGGTGGGCATACCCACCAATCAATCTCTTTTTTCGTTCAGCCAACAGGCTGCATGAAAAAAAAAGATTACAATACATGTCCAACAAGGACCAGCAACGTACTGGCATGTTGCTGGACTTTGAATGGTTATACCAGATTGATGCCTGCGGGTTTAGGTATCATCTTGGTATCATTCTTTTCAGCCAGCGGCCGGCTTTCATGTAAAAGCAATCCTAGTGGCTAATTAGCCTCTGGACTGCTTTTACAAGCAGTGGGAGGGAATGTCCCCCCCCCCGGATATAAAAAACGCCATTGGAAAATTGGGAAAGGATTTTATCACACCGATCTTGGTGTGGTCAGATGCTTTGAGGGCAGAGGAAAGATCTAGGGTCTAGAAGACCCCAGTTTTTTTTTAAAAGAGTACCTGTCACTACCTATTGCTATCATAGGGGATATTTGCATTCCCTGAGATAACAATAAAAATGATAAAAAAAAATATATATATGGAAGGAACAGTTTAAAAATAAAATAAAAAAGCAAAATTAATAATAATAAAAAAAAAGCACCCCTGTCCTGCCCTGCTCTTGCCCAATGGTGAACGCAAGCGTCGGTCTGGCGTCATATGTAAACAGCAATTGCACCATGCATGTGAGGTATCACCGCGAAGGTCAGATCGAGGGCAGTAAATTAAGCAGTAGACCTCCTCTGTAAATCTAACAGGGTAACCTGTAAAGGCTTTTAAAGGCTTTTAAAAATGTATGTAGTTTGACGCCAATGCGCGTTTGTGCGAAATTTTAAAGCATGTCGTGTTTGGTATCTATGTACTCAGCCTAAGATCATCTTTTTTATTTCATCAAACATTTGGGCAATATAGTGTGTTTTAGTGCATTAAAATTAAAAAAGGTGTATTTTTTCCCCAAAAAATGCGTTTGAAAAATCGCTGCGCAAATACTGTGTAGAAAAAAAAATGAAACACCCACCATTTTAATCTGTAGGGCCTTTGCTTTAAAAATATATATAATGTTTGGGGGTTCAACATAATTTTCTTGCAAAAAAAAAATATGTTTTCATGTAAACAAAAAGTGTCAAAAAGGGCTTTGTCTTCAAGTGGTTAGAAGAGTGGATGTAAGATTCCTAATGTTGTGTATAAAATGCCAGAACAGTTCAAAACCCCCCCAAATGACCCCATTTTGGAAAGTAGACACCCCAAGCTATATACTGAGAGGCATGTCGAGTCCATGGAATATTTTATATGTTGACACAAGTTGCGGAAAAAAGACAATTTATTTTTTTTATTTTTATTTTTTGCACAAAGTTGTCACTAAATGATATATTGCTCAAACATGCCATGGGCATATGTGGAATTACACCCCAAAATACATTCTGTTGCTTCTCCTGAGTACGGGGATACCACATGTGTGAGACTTTTTGGGAGCCTAGCCGCGTACGGGACCCCAGAAACCAAGCACCGCCTTCAGGCTTTCTAAGGGTGTAAATTTTTGATTTCACTCCTCACTGCCTATCACAGTTTCGGAGGCCATGGAATGCCCAGATGGCACAAAACCCCCCCAAATGACCCCATTTTGGAAAGTAGACACCCCAAGCTATTTGCTGAGAGGTATTGTGAGTATTTTGCAGATCTCGCTTTTTGTCACAAAGTTTTGAAAATTGAAAATTGAAAAAAAAAAAATATATATATTTACTTTCTTAATTCTCAAAAACAAATGAGAGCTGTAAAATACTCACCATGCCTCTCAGCAAATAGCTTGGGGTGTCTACTTTCCAAAATTGGGTCATTTGGGGGGGTTTTGTGCTATTTTGCATTTTATGGCCTTCGAAACTGTGATAGGTAGTGAGGAGTGAAATCAAAAATTTGTGCCTAGAAATCCTGAAGGCGGTGCTTGGTTTTCGGGGTCCCGTACGCGGCTAGGCTCCTAAAAAGTCCCACACATGTGGTATCCCCGTACTCAGGAGAAGCAGCAAAATGTATTTTGGGGTGCAATTCCACATATAACCATGGCATGTGTGAACAATATATCATTTAGTGACAACTTTTTGTAATTTTTTTTTTTTTTGTCATTATTCAATCACTTGGGACAAAAAAAAAATATTCAATGGGCTCAACATGCCTCTCAGCAATTTCCTTGGGATGTCTACTTTCCAAAATTGGGTCATTTTGGGGGGGGGGGTTGTACTGCCCTGCCATTTTAGCACCTCAAGAAATGAGATAGGCAGTCATAAATTAAAAGCTGTGTAAATTCCAGAAAATGTACCCTAGTTTGTAGACGCTATAACTTTTGCGCAAACCAATAAATATACGCTTATTGACAATTTTTTTACTAAAGACATGTGGCTGAATACATTTTGGCCTAAATGTATGACTAAAATTGAGTTTATTCGATTTTTCTTATAACAAAAAGTAGAAAATATCATTTTTTTTCAAAATTTTCGGTCTTTTTCCGTTTATATCACAAAAAATAAAAATCGCAGAGGCAATCAAATACCATTAAAAGAAAGCTCTATTTGTGGGAAGAAAAGGACGCAAATTTCGTTTGGGTACAACATTGCATGTCCGCACAATTTACAGTTAAAGCAGCGCAGTGCAAAATTCTGAAATCACCTCTGGTCCTTTAGCTACCAAATGGTCCGGGGCTTAAGTGGTTAAATATCGTACCTGGGGGGTGTCTATAGTATGCCTCTGAAGTGGCACGTGTTTCCCGTGTTTAGAACTGTCCCTGCACAAAATGACATTTATAAAGGAAAAAAAGTCATTTAAAACTGCTTGCGGCTTTAATGTAATGTCTGGTCCCGGCAATATGGATGAAAATCATTGAGAAAAACGGCATGGGTGCCCCCCTCCCAGCCCATTTGGGTCTTGTATGGATATTAAGGTGAACCCCGCACCCAAATTAAGAAAAAGGAAGGCGTATTGTATTGAGGTAAGCTTTAGGTGCACACTGTGCAAAGGAATACTAAATCAAAATACTGCAGCTCCCTGCCTGTATTTGTATCAGAATACCAGCAATTGTATTGAGGTAAGCTTTTGGCGCACACCGTGCAAAGGACACTAAAGCAAAATACTGCAGCTCCCTGCCTGTATTTGTATCAGAACACCAGCAATTGTATTGAGGTAAGCTTTAAGTGTACACTGTGCAAAGGACACTAAAGCAAAATACTGCAGCTCCCTGCCTGTATTTGTATCAGAACACCAGCAATTGTATTGAGGTAAGCTTTTGGTGCACACTTTGCAAAGGACACTAAAGCAAAATACTGCAGCTCCCTGCCTGTATTTGTATCAGAACACCAGCAATTGTATTCAGGTAAGCTTTTAGTGCACACCATGCAAAGGACACTAAAGCAAAATACTGCAGCTCCCTGCCTGTATTTGTATCAGAACACCAGCAATTGTATTGAGGTAAGCTTTTGGTGCACACTTTGCAAAGGACACTAAAGCAAAATACTGCAGCTCCCTGCCTGTATTTGTATCAGAACACCAGCAATTGTATTCAGGTAAGCTTTTGGTGCACACTGTGCAAAGGACACAGTACACTAAGTGAAACACTGCAGTTAGCACAATCACCTGCCTGCCTGTCAGTATAGAGAATAACAGGAACGGATCTAAAGTAAATATATATACAACACATAGGATGCATATATATCTTCTACACACTGTAACTGCAGCTAACTGACTCGCCTGCCTGCTCTATCTAACTCAAATCAAATTACACTGTCTCTCTCTCTCTCTCTGTCTCTTTCCTTTAACCAACGCCGCAACACACTACACAAGGCCGCCAAGCCAGCGGCCTTATATAGTGTGGGGCGTGTACCTACTCCTCTGAGCCATGATTGGCCAATTACGGCTCTCTGTACTTACGGCGCTGTGATTGGCCAAGCATGCGGGTCATAGTGCATGCTTGGCCAATCATCAGCCAGCAATGCACTGCAATGCCGCAGTGAATTATGGGCCGTGACACGCCACTCGAATTTGGCGCGAATGGCCCATAATGTTCAAAATTCGGCGAACGGCCGAACAGACGATGTTCGAGTCCAACATGGGTTCGACTCGAACTCGAAGCTCATCCCTATGTGACAGTAACATTTTAGGATCAATGCAAGATGGATGTCATTTTATCTCTTAATATTTTATTTGATCAAATTATAAACATAGATATCAATATGCTTTTAAATTTTAGCATGAAACAAGGACTTCCTCTGAGATCTTTTTTTGATTATACAATTCAATAAGCTATACTGCATATGTAAATTGCCATTACAACTGTAATAGTTGGGGCCCAAATATAATTTCTGCACAGGATCCCCTTTCTGACTGTGAGTGCATGCAGACTCTTATGCTGCGTACACACGACCGTTTTTCATGACGAGAAAAATGCCATTTTTTTATTTGGTCATTAAAAACGACCGTGTGTGGGCTCCAGAGCATTTTTCACGACGTGAAAAATGGCCATTAAAAATTTGGAACATGCTCTAATTTTTCTCGTCGTTTTTCACGTCATGAAAAACGGCTGTGTGTAGGCTTTAACGACGTGAAAAGAAAGTGTGAGGCGGGAGCACTCGTTCTGGTAAAACTAGTGTTCATAATGGAGATAGCACATTTGTCACGCTGTAACAGACTGAAGAGCATGAGGCTGAAAAGCGCAAATCGTCTCTCACCAAACTTTACTAACACGAGGATCAGCAAAAGCAGCCCAAAGGGTGGCGCCATCCAAATGGAACTTCCCCTTTATAGTGCCGTTGTACATTTCGTACGTCACCGCGCTTTGCTCGAGCATTTTTTTTCACGATAGTGTGTAGGCAAGGCAGGTTTGAGAAGAATCACGTCGAGAAAAACTTCGTTTTTTTCAATGACATTAAAAACGGTCGTGTGTGCGTGGCATTAGATTAGGATAAATGGCTCAAAAATTCTGCAATAAATTGTCTTCTCCTGATTAGCTCCCCTTTCACTCTGAATAACAATTCCAACTGAAGTTCTTTCATCTATATCAGCTGCAAGTGTTGTACAATATTTATTAGAAAGACCATATATAAAAAAATTACAATTTCCTGGTAGACGTTACAAAAATTGCTACCAGCTTCATTAGTAAACACTATCAATGTGAATTCAAATATCTGATTGCATATTGTACTAGTTCTACAATCCTCATAAGCATAGCCAAAGAAATTTAACATTTGTAGAATTGTTTAAAATAAAAGAAAAACAAGAAAAAATTCAGTTCTGTCTGAAACGTATTATGTTTTCATTCACACACATAGATATGTATCTCTTCACCATGTATGACGGAATTTTGTGTGCTCCCTAATGTAATTTACATAATCTTAGCTCCATTTGTCGTACTGTATGCTAAAACATTCTGAATACCTTACCAGCAATTAAGATCAATCCTGAAGCCACAGGGAAGGCTGTAAAATATTGGTTTCCCAGTCGGTTGCCAGACATAAATTAAACTAAACTTAAATGTAAAGGATGACGCCAGTAGTCTGTGAAGCCTTAAAGAATAGATTTCAAGATTAGTGCACAAGTCCTGGCATGGAATAATTAAAAGTGATGAATAGGAAAACATACCTGTCCAGTTGGTAACTCAAATCATTTAAAAACTTTAAGCAAGGACTGTACAGTTTGCCAAGTCCTCTGAAGGAAACCAGAGCTGACAGTCATGTAGACTTAAGCAGTACACAGAATTTACATTGAAAACCATGGAGCAAAGCACACAAATTCTACAATCTGTTGTATGTTAATCTTGATCTATTGTAGAACATGCATGGTTGTTCAACTGCAAGATGGCTATTGAGTTCTTTATGTGCGGAGAATTGGAATTCCTGAAGTTTATACACATAAACTGAAACCAGAGCATTGTAGGCAATAAACTTCAATATGTCTGTTAAAAATTAGCAGCTATTCTATTTTATTAACTCTCATGTTCCACAGGAGTTCAGGTAAAATTCCTGGGGCCCAGTGACAATTTTGAACAAGCTTCCCATAAAACTGCAGGACACGTCCATCTTTATTGTAGAAAAGATAAAATCACATACCTACCACCACCTGTTCAAGTCACCAAGGACAGTTTTGAGACAACTACATCCGGAATTCCAATTAGCGGGGAACACCAGCATTAAAGTGTGCACTGTCCTGTTAAACTTGAGAAATATTGCCACTGTGAGAACAAGTAGCAGTGATTAATCCACTAGGGAAAACTCATTTTAATATTGAGCATCAAGTATCAGTTTTGAATAAGGACCTCGGACATAGTATTAACCCCTTAAGGACCGGAAGATTTGCCCCCTTAATGACCAGGCCATTTTTTGCGATACGGCACTGTGTCGCTTTAACTGACAATTGCGCAGTCGTGTGACACTGTACCCAAATACAATTGATGTCCCTTTTTCCCCATAAATAGAGCTTTCTTTTGGTGGTATTTGAGCACCTCTGCGTTTTTTTTTTGCTCTATAAACAAAAAAAAAGACCTAAAAGTTTTAAAAAAAAAACAATTTTTTACTTTTTGCTATATTAAATATCCCTCCCAAAAAATAAAAAATAAAATTTCTCTTACATATTTTTTCTAAAAAAAAATCGCAATAAGTGTATAATGATAGGTTTGCGCAAAAGTTTTAGCGTCTACAAAATAGGAAATAGATTTATGGCATTTTTATTATTTTTTTATTTTTTTACTAGTAATGGCGGTGATCTGCGATTTTTAGTGGGACTGCGACATTGCGGCGGACAGATCAGACACTTTTGACACTTTTTTGGGACCATTACCATTTATACAGCGATCAGAGCTAAAAAAGAGCCCCCTATACCCCTTAAAGCGGCCGCCGTACAGCTACGGCGATTTGCGCAGGGGCGCCAACCTGCCGCCGTATAACGGCGTTGGCTGGTCGGCAAGTAGTTAAAATCCTATGCATACATAAATATGTACGTGATCACAAAACTGTGATTATTAAACCTTCTTGTGGCTTAGAAACACATTATGATGACATCTACTTGTGGTTTATGACAGCTAACAAGTACATAAGAGCAGCATATAATTTTTAAAACGCCTCATCCAGCAAAATGATACCATATAAAAGCTAATTGGTACAATGGGAGGAAGTAACTAAACTTCTTTAAACAGGGTCAGGACATGGGCCATATAATAGTTCTCTGGTCTTCCTGTTCTTATGACATAAATAATTAAGAGCGAAACTATTGGGATTTTGGGAATGTAGCTAGTAGTAGTTAGTCACATTCAACTGGAATTGTTCTGTAACATTGAAGGCGTTTTGTAGCTTTTCCAAGCTACTTCTTCAGTTTTAATGAGCGTCAGGAAAATACCCCAGCTTTTATATCTACGTAGCACAGAAAAAATAAGCCAATAACCATGGAAAGGCAGATGGTATTGTCCAAAAACAGGATGGGAGGTGTGAAAATTGTGGAACCACCCAGATCTAGTTTCATAACCCCAGCGTTGGTTTCCGGAAGAGTTCACAAGTGTTTAGCCTTCAATTTCCTAGGCTACAGCTGGCCATACACTGATTAAATGCAGATTCATATTTAGAATCAGAATACTGTATTAATCCCAAAGGGAAATTATTGAAATCCAGTTACATTCATCAAAGACAAAACAAAATCACAATAACGAACGGAAACAAAACACAATCACAAACAATAAAATTACTAATAACAGCAAGCTAAAGCGGAATTCCACCCAGTGTTTAAGGTTCGGCTCCCCACGTTGCTGATCACAGTGTTAGTAATGTTTTTTTTTTTTTAAAAGCATATTACATTTTTTGCCCATTAATCAGGTCCACTTCCACTGTACTTCACCATGGCGAGGTACATCATATCCAGCTGCCTGGTGGCTCCTGTGTCAAGTGTCATCAATTCCAGTGGCAGCCTCTGCTTCTAGCATTGCAGTATTTTCACGCACTGCGCATGCATGAGATCGGGAGGTGCATGCTGGGTAGCCGGCAGCACCATATCCTGGAAGGAACTACGGGCGCGCTTCAGATGCCCACACTGAAAATAGGAGCACACTTGCTAGAGGTGACAGTGAGTATATTGCTTAACAATATAACAAAAAGACTACATTTAATACATAAGCCGGAATGTATTCTATAAGCTGTGACCATCGCGAGGGTGTTTTTTTAGGGGGAAAAAAAAGTCTGGAACTCCGCTCTAATACTGTATATTCAATAACCATGAACTGAAATTAAAACAAATTAAAAATAACTAATACTATACTGTAATAAACCATACCGTCCTATTAAAACACTTCATAGAATAAAGACCACCAAATGTAAAATTACAGAAAATCAAAATTACAACTATTGCATATTCACATATTGTATATTTATATAATTTGATGGCCACAGGCAAAAAAAATTCCTGTGTTGCTCTGTGGTGCATCGTAGTTGTAACAATCTATCACTGAAAGTACTCCTGACCAGCAGCATATTGTGGAGTGGGTGGGAGAAATTGTCCACGACTGAGCATACCTTGGACAGCATCCTTCTCTCTGACACTGCTGTTAAAGACTCCATCTACGATCCAACAACCTCATTGACCTTGTGGATCAGTTTATTGAGTCTGCTGATGTCGGTCACCCTAAGCCCACTTCCCCAGCATGCCCCCGCATACAGGAGTGCACTGGCCACCAAAGGCTCAAAAAGAAAATTCAGCATCATCTGGCAGATGTTAAAGAGAGGTGTCTCTGGCTGTTCTTATGGAGCACTTCAGTGTTCTTACTCCAGTCCAGTTTGTTATCTATGTGCACCCCCAGATACTTGTAATTCTCTACTACATATACCCCTACTCCTTGGATAGAGACAGGGGTCAACAGTGCCTTTCTCCTTCTCAAGTCCATAACAACCAGCTCCTTTGTCTTAGTCACATTGATATACAGATAATTATCTTCACACCATGTGACAAAGTTCTCTACCACAGTCCTATAATCTGCCAAATCCCCGATACACCCCACTACAGCAGAGTCATCAGAAAACTTCCAAAGATAGCAAGACTCTGTCTGGTAGCTGAAATCAGTAGTATAGACAGTGAAGAGAAAGGGAGAGAAAACTGTCCGCTGTCGAACCTCAGTATTGTTGACCACCCTATCCAACACACAGTCTTGCAAGCGCACATACTGTGGTCTTCCAGTCAGGTACTCAACAATCCACAACACAAGAGAGGCATCAAACAACATCGCTGTTAGCTTCTCACCTAGGAGAGCCAGTCTTATAGTATCAAAAGCACTATAGAAGTCAAAAAACATGTCCCTCACAGTGCTTGCTGGCTTATTCAGGTCAGGTCCTCAACTCCCAGTCTAGGCTAGTAGGTGAACTGCCTGTCTAAATATGTATTAAACATGGGCAGTAACTGATGTAAAACGAGTCTCTCAAAGGTCTTCATGATGTGGGAGGTCAAAGCCATCAGTGTGTAATCCTTGGAGCCACAAGGACACAGTATCGTCAGCACAGGAACAAGGCAAGACATCTTCCTTGACACATGGACCTTTCAGAGACTTAGGCTTAGTTTAAAGACCCATTGAAGGACACCCCCCAGCTAGTCTGCACACGCCATAAGTGCTTTGGGAAGTTACCTTAGGTCCCCTCAACTCAGTGGCGGTGCGTCCATAGTGGGCGCAGGAGCACCACCCCCTCTCTCCTGCACGCGTCAATCTCCACTAGATAGATTCATGCATTGCATGAATCTGTCTATTGTCGCCGCTGCGGCCCACTATTCAGGTGTCCGGCCCCTTGTTGAGCGCCAGCCATCTGAATTACAGCGGTAGGGGGTGTTTGGAAGTCCCTTTTAGAGCAATAGGCTTACTGATTAGAGTCTGTGGGCTCTAATAGGCTTCCAAATTCTTAAACAGTGGGCGCACTGCTGTGCGTTCCCTGTTTAAACAGTGCTGTGTTACGGAATCGCTTCCCTAACACTGACCTGCCTCTCAGCCAATCAGATTCACTGGGTCTGGTTACCGGTCACCTGATTGGCTAAAGCGACAGGCGCTAGGCGTCCAATCATAGCATCTCTGACATGAAGAGGATGGGAGAAGACATTGAGAACTCGGAGGAAGTGTGGTGGACGGCGCTGACCCGAGAAAGGTAAGTGCCGGGCGGGGGGGCAAACTGGCTGCATTTTATGGGGCAAACTGGCATCATTTGATGGGGCAAACAGGCTGCGTTTGATGGGGCAAAATGGCATCATTTGATGGGGCAAACTGGTGGCATTTGATGGGGCAAACTGGCATCATTTGATGGGGCAAACTGGCGGCAATTGATGGGGCAAACTGGTGGCAATTGATGGGCACAGTGGCTGCGTTTGAGGGCACAGTGGTGACAATTGATGGGCACAGTGGCTGCGTTTGATGGCACAGTGGCGGCAATTGATGGGCAGAGTAGCTGCGTTTGATGGGCACAGTGGCTGCAATTTATGTTTTGTTTTTTTTTCAGTTTGTTTGCGCCCCCCCAAAAAAAATTTGAGCACCAGCCGCCACTGCCTCAACTGTTTACTCACATGTAAAAGACAATGGGGTTGACTTACCAAAACTGGATGTTTTACTAAAACTGGATGGATACTAAAAATGTCTGTAGGATCCTTGCAGCTGTTCTTTTCCCCATTCATGACTTACCATGATTTTTCTCACACTGGGGGAGATTTACTAAAACTGGTGCACACAGAATCTGGTGCAGCTGTGCATGGTAGTCAGTCAACTTCTAACTTCAGCCTTTTTCAATTAAGCTTTGATAAAAAAAATCCTGAAAGTTGGTTGGATCTATGTGGAGCTGCACCAGATTTTTTTCTCTACAGTTTTAGTAAATCAATCCCACTGTTGTACTTTCCCGTGAAGAAGGAGTAAGAACCCACACTAAAGGAAGGAGAACATTTAGCATGAGGAGTGGAGGATACTTGCCTCAACACCACTTGTCTACAGATTTGTGTTAAAACTGAGGGAGTCAAGGCAAGGGCCACTGAATCAAACCTGTTAAATGAACAGTTCTGTTCATTTGCCCTCTCCACACCTCCCTCAGTCCCTCCACCAACTGGCTTGAAAAGTTTAATTGTTCTCATTCCAGTCCAGACCTTTCTCACATTGTTTTGATGGAATTTCCACTCCAGCTTGCTCCTATATTTCTCCTTAGCTTCTCTGATCTTCATTTTCAGGTCCCTCTGAATCATTTGAACTCCTATTACCTACTCTAAAGCCCTGTACACATGGCCGAGAATCCCATCAGGAAAAAAACGTTGTTTTTCCTGACGAGATTCCTGGCAAGCTTTTCTTGCCAAGCCGTGCATACAGATGGCCATTCAAAAGAACTACCGTTCTTTTGAATGGCAAGAACACAGTGACGTCATTGACTACGACGAGCATGCGCTCGTCACATTCTATGCCATCGCCGCCATCTTGCTTCACCCTACACTACCCTTGTAAGCTACCGCGCATGCGTGGAAGTCTCATCGAGCATGCGCGGGTTTACCGGAGGACAGGTAAGCTTGTAGCCGCATACACACACACATTTTTCTTGTCGGGAAACAGGCCGACGAGAATCCCGACGAGAAAATATAGAGCAGGTTCTCTATTTTTCTCGTCGAGATTCCCGGCAGTATTCTCGACGAGAAAACATACACATGACCGGTTTTCTCTGCAAAAAAGCTCTGCCAGCAGTTTTCTTGATGGTTTCTTGCCGAGAAAACCGGTCGTGTATACGAGGCCTAAAAGCCATCTTCTTGGAGTTAGGAATATCCTTAATATCCCTTGTTACCCATGTTTATTATTTGAATAACAATGAACAATTCTTGTTGGAACAACAGAATCTGCACAGAAATTAATATAATGTGTTATGCACTCAGTAAGCCCATCAATGTTCTTTCCATGTGGCTCACAGGGTGCATCCCAAGCAGTCACCTAAAAAAAGGGCCATAATAATTCATAGAACTCCTAGACCAGCTTTCACTGATCTGGTGGTCACAGGTTGTAGAATTGAGGTATACCAAATTATGATCTGATCTGCCCAAAGGTGGAAGAGGAGAAGCGCTGTATGCATTCTTCCCATTGGCATACAGCATGTCCAGTGTCTTATTCTCTCTAGTTGGGCAGCTCACAAACTGTAAAGTTAGTCAATGTTTTCTCCATGGTAACATAATTAAAAATCACCTGAGATTATGGCAAGGGTATTGGGATGTTGATTGTGTGATTGATGTCTGTCAAAGAGAAATGTTGGAAAATTGTTCACGATCACTTTGTTCCAACAGCGGCGGGTACAGCTGTCAGAATACATTGTTTAGGCAGAGGGGATTGCTCCATCCACCTTATTCCAATTTGATGTCCACTAGAGAGGGAGACATTTACATCACTTAGTAAGAATCTGAACATTACCATCCTGCCACAGCAGACAAGTGGAGATGCACTCTGGACATGAATACTGTCACGTACCTTACTGTGGAGACTGAGATGATGAGGGCGGCCTCTTGCACAATTCCTGTCTAAGCACCCCTGGTAGTGGAGATAGGGACTGCTAGGGCAGTGGAAGGGTGCAGTGGAAGGGTGCAGGTGCAGGGCAGTGGAAGGGTGCAGGTGCCTGGCAGCTGTGGGAGTAAGCTGTAACCTAAAGACAAAGAAGTCCTTCCAGTTGTGGCGTGGAGTCTGGTCACAAGCCTTGTTCAGCGGGAGCCAGGCAGACAGGTGCAGAGTCAGGATCAGTTGCAAGATTGGGAACAGGCAGAAGTCGGTAACGTACAGGCGGTGGGGTACCAAATCAGGAGGCGGAACCGTAGTCATAAATCCAAGCCGGGGTCGGTAACATAAGCAAGAAGCAGACATAGCAGGCAGGGGTGATCCAAGAGATTTGTCAGATGTAGCCGGGTCAGGAACAAGTTAAGCAGACATGGATAAGAGTCAGGAGTACAGGAATCAAAGCTGAAGACAATCCAGCACTGAAGCCAGGCAGACTCTCAGTTTAAATAGGCTGCTGGGCGCCAGAATCTATGGATGCGTGCGTACGTCAACGTGTACGTGCAAGTGCTCGCACGCATGTGCCAATGCGCATGCACATTCCATTCCTTAGTCGTCTTGGTCTGTGACTCTGCACATGCGCATTAGAATTAGCACTTGCTGAACGGGAATTAGCAGCTGCTGAATGGGAATGAGCACTTACTGCACACGAATGAGCACCTGCTGCACGAGTTCTCTGATAAATACACAAAATTAGATTTGTACAGTTACCACTCTTCCCACGAAATGGCAACACTGTTTAAATCACTAAAGAGGAACCCCTAGAATCTGTTACAAGAAAAAGGTGATAGATTGTGAAGTTAGGTAAAAGCACTCTTAGTTCTCTTTAATTTATGCTGAGGGCACCTAGGGAAACCTTGTAATAATTGAAGCTGGCCAATAAAAAATTATACTTTCTAAAAGATGCCCAGTACAACCCCTGGGAATGAATATGGCCATTAACAATGAGACAATAATGCCAATTTTCACTTGGTAAGTTGTGCTAAGGACAGCAGCAGTAGTACTAGGTACCACCAGATGAGCAGATGTTATCTTACCTTCCATTCTCAGGTAAATCAGGAATGTCTATGGTCAACCTTTGCAGTTCTTCTGGACACTATTTAAAATTAATGACTGTCCTGCCTTGCCTTCCATTATCACCAGCTCCTGGGTTTGCAAGACCACAGCTTCATATCTGTATGAGCTTTACAAGCTGGTTCTCTCCAATAATGATTGACACATTTAAATGGTAAGCTTTAAAATTACATGGGCAATATACATTACACCATCATGTAGGTTCGTTCTGAAAAACAGGTATTTTTTTATCTTTTTCCATAGAAGAACAAAACATTTTGGTTGTGTGCATCTGAAAGTCATTTTCAGATCAGTTACTGTCCAGCTGGAATTTTAAATAAGCCTGTTCTCTATTACCTGTAAGAATGTTGGCAACACACAGGATCACTGCCGTACGTATTTATTTGAACCTGGACATCTCAGGCAGAAACATAAAGCAAGGAAAGATGTTTTAGATCATAAGCCCAGTTGATCAGAATCAGCAGAAGGTGGGCGGCTGGCACAATATCAATCTGTTCTTAATCAGGACTGGGTCACATTTTTACAGTCACTTATATTATTGGGTAGGGGCTGTGCCATTTTACCCAGGTAGCAGATATAGTATTACAGTATATTATTTTGTTAGTAACATTTTTAGGGAACCATAATAACACTCGCTGTTACTTAGGAATCTTGTGTGTCTTAAGTTTATGTTATATAAGGAATGCAATGTAAATCTTATTCCTCGTACTGTATTTCCATTTGGTTCAATTGGTTTTAAGAAGACTGTAGTACACTAAGTACAGTTAAAGGGGAATTCCAGCTTATACCAACCAATACAATAAAGCAAAAGCTACTTTATTTATTTTATTTATACATTTTTGTTTATAAATGATTTATTACAGGTATTACCGTACATACTCGAGTATAAGCCGAGTTTTTCAGCACATTTTTTTGTGCTGAAAATGCCCCTCTCAGCTTATACTCGAGTCACCTTTTTGCGCTTGATCTCCTGGATTTGGGGACCCTGTACCGGCCAGCCGTAGGTCCCCTGGACCCCAGACCTGGCACACATGTAGCCCCACTATTCCTCTACAAGTGAGCAAAGTTTGTTGTCCGGGGGACCTACGGCCGGGGAGCATCGATTTTTCAAATCCGGGCACCCCTTCCCTAGACTCCCATGTTAAACGGTAATTTCTCTGGTGACTTTGGGGACCCGGTACCAGACGTTTGTAGGTCCCCTGGACCCGAAACTTGGCACACATGTAGCCCCATTTCTCCTCTACAAGTGTGCAAAGTTTGTTGTCTGGAGGACCTACGGCCGGGAGCATCAATATTTCAAAGCCGGGCACCCCTTCCATAGACTCCTATGTTAAACGTCAGTCTAGTCATGGGCACAGTGAGGCATGCAGATGAACACCCTAGGCTTATACTCGAGTCAATACGCTTTCCCAGTTTTTTGTGGTAAAATTAGGTGCCTCAGCTTATATTCAGGTCAGCTTATACTCGAGTATATACGGTATATAGATAGCAATGACACTTTACACACTACTTTGTGCATCAGTCCTTATCCTCAAGGGGTTACGATCTATGGTCCCTACCCAGAGAATAGCCAACTAACCTTCCAGCATGTCAGCATGTCTTTGGAGTGTTGGAGGAAAGTGAAATACCTGGAGAAAACCCATACACGCACAGGGAGAACATGCAAACTCAATGCAGGTAGTGTCCTGGTTGGGTATTTGAACCGAGGAAGCGGATGAAATCCCAAGGAGATGAATGACACACTAGAGACCCCTTTGTTATGCACTAGGCAAAACACCAAGAGCAGCCCTTTCTCAGCATCACATGTTCTAAAACCATGTGTTACTCACAGCCAAGACGCAAATCCGTTTTTGTAGGTTACAGGAAAAAAGTGATCAGTCTACCCACCAACATGACAGAAAAAAAAAAATTCTGTAGAAGAGATCAGTAAGTAGTGCCATAGGAAGTTATATGTTAAAGGACTTTTAATTATCAAGGTGTTTAAAATGTATTGGTTAAAGACCTGTTTTTGAATTTTCTGAAAAGTTGGATCAAAAACAATCATTGATCATCAGAATAAAGTACCACTTTTAAATTGGGGGATTTATTTATTATGTTGAGTACTAAAAATAACAGACAATATTCTAAATGTATTTTTAACTGGGTAAATATGAACATACTGGATAGATAGATAGATAGATAGATAGATAGATAGATAGATAGATAGATAGATAGATAGATACATTGTCTTGAAAAAGTATTCAATCCCCTTGACATTTTCCACATTTTTGCATGTTACAACCAAAATTGTAAATGCATTTTTTTGGGATTTTTTGTGATAGACCAAAACAAAGTGGCACATAATTGTGAAGTGAAAGGAAAATGATAAATAGTTTTCAATTTTTTTTTTTTTTTACAAATAAATATGTGAAACGTGTGGCGTGCATTTGTATTGAGCCCCCCTGAGTCAATACTTTGTAAAACCACCTTTCACTGTAATTACAGCTGCAGCTTTTTGGGGATGTCTCTACTAACTTTGCACATCTAGAGAGTGACATTTTCCCCCATTCTTCTTAGCAAAATAGCTCAAGCTCTGTCAGATTGGATGGAGAGCGTCTGTGAACAGCAATTTTCAAGTCTTACCACAGATTCTAAATTGGATTTAGGTCTGGACTTTGACTGGGCCGTTCTAACGCATGAATATGCTTGGATTTAGACCATTCCATTGTAGCTCTGGCTGGATGTTTAGGGTCATTGTCCTGCTGGAATGTGAACCTCCGCCCCAGTCTCAAGTCTTTTGCAGACTCTAACAGGTTTTCTTCTAAGATTGCCCTGTATGGCAATGGCTTCATCCATCTTTACATCAACTCTAACCAGCTTTCCTGGCCTTGCTGAAGAAAAGCATCTCCACAACATGATGCTGCCACCGCCATGTTTCACGGTGGGGATGGTATGTTCAGGGTGATGTGCAGTGTTAGTTTTCTGTCACACATAGCGTTTTGCTTTTAGGCCAAAAAGTAAAATTTTGGTCTCATCTGACCAGAGCACCTACTTCCACATGTTTGCTGTGTCCCCTGCATGGCTTCCAACAAGCTGCAAACAGGACTTCTTATAGCTTTCTTTCAACAATGGCTTTCTTCTTGCCACTCTTCCATAAAGGAAAGATTTGTGGAGTGCACAACTAATAGTTTTCTGTGGACAGATTCTCCCACCTGAGCTCTGGATCTCTGCAGCTCCTCCAGAGTTACCATGGGCCTCTTGGCTGCTTCTCTGATTAATGCTTTCCTTGCCCGGCCTGTCAGTTAAAGTGGACGGCCATGTCTTGGTAGGTTTTCAGTTGTGCCATACTCTTTCTATTTTTGGATGATGGATTTAACAGTGCTCTGTGAGATGTTCAAAGCTTGGGATATTTTTTTTATAACCTAACCCTGTTTTAAACTTCTCAACAACTTTATCCCTGACCTGTCTTGTGTGTTCCTTGAACTTCATGATGCTGTTTGTTCACTAAGGTTCTCTAACAAACATCTGAGGCCTTCACAGAACAGCTGTATTTATACTGAGATTAAATTATACACAGGTGGACTCTATTTACGAATTAGGTGACTTCTGAAGGCAATTGGTTCCACTAGATTTTAGTAAGGGATATCAGAGTAAAGGGGGCTGAATACAAATGCACACCGCACTTCTCAGATATTTATTTGTAAAAAAAATTTTTTTAACTATTTATCATTTTCCTTCCACTTCACAATTATGTGCCACTTTGGGTTGGTCAATCACATAAAATCCATTTATGTTTTTGGTTGTAACATGACAAAATGTGGAACATTTCAAGGGGTATGAATACTTTTTAAGGCACTGTAGAGATAGATGTTTTAAAATTAAGGTAAATCAGTCATCAATTTTTACCTTTAAATGGAAAATGTTCTTTACCTTATCCATATTCTTCTAATGATATGTTGTTATCATTGAAGACTCTAAATCTGATATTTGTTTCCCATTTTCCTGCTTTTTAAAGTAGTATTCTTCTACTTTTGGAAAAAAAACTTCACATTGCTGTTCTCAGATGCAGCAGGTTTCCATGCCTTCTGTCCCTGGTTTCAATTAGCACAATATCTGCCTGGAATAATGTTAGAGACTGAGCTGCATAAACAGGAAAGCATTTCTTGCCAATGAGGCATGCATCTGGCTTCTGCAGCCATGCATAGACAAACTCCAAATCAATTGCCTTAATGTAAAGCACACATTCCCAGGGCATTAGACCCACATGACACTTTGTTCTTGGTTACTTCTCAGGGAATATTCAAAGATGAATGGGGCAGGCAGCACTGTGAAATGGATAAATATTTTCCTGTTATAGGGTTTTCCTAGTATATGCTTGCTTTCTCACATCCGCACCTGCTAATTTTGCTGTTGCTTGCAATCTATGCTGACATAGAAATACTGTATGTGTACATAACTGGTCCAATATACCAAGTTTTACTTTCAGGTGCTGCTGCAGGGGCTCCTGGCTTGGTTGGAATGAGAAGCTAGTACAAGAGACATTTCTTTATGTAGCGGCCTCATCCTCTCTCTTCTTCTTTAGCGGTTACTCTGGCTCCGGTCTAGGGGTACCTTGAAGGGAAGAGCGAGGTGCGCCACGGCCCATGTCCTCTAGATTACAGCATGTAGAGGTGAAGGCCAGCACCAGATTACCTTCGGGCTGTGTATACGCTCAGAGCCAAGTCTATTCTGCTGATAACCCCCTTTGCTCCCAGTAATTGATGTACCACACACTGAAAAGGTCCAACACTTATTTATTCCATAACGGCAAACAAATAGTCCTTTGCGAGCAGACAGTTTGAGACCCAAAGAACAGTTCAGTATTGGTGGGGAGTAGATCAAGGCACAATCCTCAAAGAAACTAAACCGTTGAGGTTTCACCAACGGTTGCTAAGCACAGTGGCTGTAAAACATACTTTTTGGCTTCAGAGTCTCTTCCAGCGATTCTAATGAACAGGAACTGGAGTTACCTTTGCTACGCTGCAGCCCCTGTCAGGGGGAAGACATCCCTCCAAGAGAGTTACCAGAGGCCCCGCCGTCACCGGATTAATGCTGTACCGGCTATTCGGAAGGGTTACACTCCCCGGCCTCCTCACCTCAGATACGGGTCCCAACACCTTAGGGCCCCTTGGACTCCTCCACCCTCGCGGAACCCTGTCGAAGTTACTGGGCCCCAGGCCTTAGCCATAGTACCTCACCCCAGGCTTAAGGTGCCTGGGATGGACTCCATCTCTCGCTCCGGCCAGGTCAAGGGCACCTGGGCCAGGAACTCCGGAATGCCAGCACCCAGGCTGAAGGTGCCTGGGTGCGGCCGCGTCCTCCAACTCCGAACTCTGAACCCTCGGACCACCACTCCGGACAACAACATGGTAAGGGCATCCACCCCTCTTATCCCCTCTCCCTCTGCGTCACAGCGGGTTTCCCGCCCCGCTGTACCAGCACCAGGAAAGGACAAAAAAGGAGCAGTCTAGCGGTGCGGGTTCAACTCCGGCCCAGGGCGACAACGCTACCTGCAGGCCGCAGGGAACCTTGCACCACCAGAGTCCTCCAAGAACCACAAAAGACTCCCCAACAATTAGTGCATCCGGGTTGAATAACCCAGATGCTCCCCCCCAAATTTAAATGCCCGCTACATTTATTATGACTTTATAAATGGGCAGCGTTAAGTCAACACATTAAAGGAAACCTGTTCTGAATAAAGACGCAGGCTGCAATTTCTAATTTCTTCTTAAAAATGCTGATTACCTGGCTTTAATGCTGATTCAGTGGCTTCAAAGCCTTTTGCATCAGTGACCCAGAATAAAGCTGGGCATAGACAGGTAGGTTTTTTTCTTTTTTTCGTTCAGTCAGCAGGCTGAACAAGAAAAAAATAACCAATCCCACTCACCCGGGCATTGTATTCTGACAGCGGTACCTGTTGCTTTCAGAGTACACTGATCAGCAGCTGCAGCCACTGATTGTCAAAACACTCTGTCAGGGACATACTGGGCTTGAACCTGGGACCTCGTCTGTGTCTGGCATTGACTCTTCCCACTGAGCTATCTGGGATGCTGGACAGCTCCCTGCCTGATCTGCTGGATAACCTATCTAATGGATTAGACTACTCTGCTTGGTGTCTTGATTAATGTTGAACCCTGAACCCCTTGCTCCTCCCATGAACTTCCTATAAAAGACGTTCCAGAGATGTTGCCCCTTGCGGTTTGATCTGCTTCTGTTCCTGACTCTGTGCCTGTATCGTGTTCCTGTGTATGACCCGGCTTCCTGACCTCCCTCCTATCTCCAGTCCTGACTCTGGCTTGTTTGACCCTGCTAGGGTTACCTGTCTGATCATCTGTTGCCAAGACCCAGCCTGGACTCTGACTACTCTCTGCCTGCCGTTTATGCTGTTTACCCTGATGTGAAAGACCTGGCTTGTCTGACTGCGCTGCTCTGCATACCTGCATCCGCGGTCCTGCACACCTGCACCTGCTGACCTGCATCCGCTGCTCTGCATACCTGCACCTGCTGACCTGCATCCGCTGCTCTGCATACCTGCACCTGCTGACCTGCATCTGCTGCTCTGCATACCTGCACCTGCTGACCTGCATCCGCTGCTCCCAGTTCCAGCTGTTCCAGCTTTCGCTTGGCTTTACTACACCCAGCCAAGAGGACCAAGCAGGCACCCTTACCTCACCGCGCTCTTACCACCACTGTCCCCACTCCAGTGGTCTCCGAGTCCGGGTTGTACGGGAGGTCTCCCTCTGCACGTCAGGCTCACACCAAAGGTACGGGACAGTATCAAACCGCCATGTCTGAGCCTGCAAGAGGGACCTCGCCTATGGATGACGTCAGTCAGCACCTCGCAGCCCTCAACCGGGTCGTGAAGTCTCTACAAGGCAGTTACGTTCAAGTGGATAGGCAGACGCAAACCCAGACCATCACTGCAGATGCACCTTCAGTCCCAACTTCCTCCTCTGGAACGCCACCACCTCCTGAGCCTAGGGTCCCCGTTCCCGATAAGTTTTCTGGGGATCGAAGCAAATTCCGGGCGTTTCGCAACGCATGTGAACTATACTTTTCCTTACTACCTCTGACTTTTTCATTAGAGGTCACCAAAGTAGGGTTTGTTATCGCTCTACTACAGGGGGAACCTCAGGCTTGGGCCCACCATCTGCTGGAAGTCCGCCATGAAGCTCTGGACTCTCTCTCATCTTTTCTTGATGCCATGGCTCGACTCTATGATGACCCTCAATGGACTTCCACCACCGAGGCTGCCCTCCACGCACTCCAGCAAGGCCGCAGAGCGGTCGAGGACTATGTGACTGATTTCAGACGCTGGAGCGCGGATGCCCAGTGGAATGATGCAGCCCTACGGCACCAGTTCCGTCTCGGTCTCTCTGAGGGACTGAAAGACGAGTTAGCCCGGGTCGGTGTTCCTGATGCCCTAGAGACTTTAATCACCCTGTCTATTCAGATAGACCGACGACTCCGGGAGCGCAGAACAGAGAGGGCTACCCAGAATCTCCGTCCAGCCTGGATGCTACCCCGGGTATCTCCTGCTGTTGCCAGTTCAGTTCCAGTTAACTCCTTACCTGCCAATCAGACTTCTGTTACCATAAAGCCGAGACAGCTTGGACTGATGAGACCTTCCCTGTCGGCCGAAGAACGACTTCGCCGGCGACAGAATGATCTTTGTTTATATTGTGGAGGAGCCGGCCATTACGTTTCCTCATGTCCTGCTAAGCTGCGCAAGGTCCCAGCTACCCCTTCTCCAAGTGGTCCACCTCCCTCTGCCAACACCACCCACCTGGCCCTACCTATCTCGTTCCAATTGCCAGGAAGGACAATGCCAGTCACCGCGATAATTGACTCAGGAGCATGTAATTGTTTCATCGATCTTAACTTTGCAGCACAACAGCACATCCCACTCCAGCCAAAGACTCAGGGACTTTCCATCTTTTTAGCAGACGGGTCCCGTATTAAGTCAGGAGTAGTGACTCAAGAAACCCCTCCTTTGCTTGTAACCACCTCTACAGATCATAAGGAACTATTAAGCCTGAATGCCATTGCATCCCCTCTGTTTCCAGTCATTTTGGGTCTACCCTGGCTTCAGGCCCATAACCCACAGATCGATTGGGGGTCCGGGAGTATTAGGTTCCAGTCGCCTTATTGCCAACACCACTGCATGCCTCCATGTCTCAGCACTTCTGGTCCTCTGTTATGCCTGGAGCCGGATTCAGAGGTACGCGCAGCTGTGCCCAAACAATACCATGGATTCCTGGACGTTTTCAGCAAACGGGGAGCTGAGACCCTTCCGCCTCATCGTCCATACGATTGTCCAATCGAGCTTCTCCCTGGGGCTGAAATTCCCTTTGGACGGATCTTCCCCTTATCTGAACGGGAGCTAGAGGTTCTGAAAGAGTATGTTGACGAAAACCTAAAGAGGGGGTTCATCCGTCCTTCCACTTCTCCAGCAGGGGCGGGAATCTTTTTTGTGGAGAAAAAGGACCATTCTCTCCGGCCCTGTGTGGACTACCGGGAATTAAATAAAATTACGGTCAAGAATCGGTACCCTCTGCCCCTGGTACCCGAACTCTTTCAGAGGCTCAGGACCTCTTCTGTGTTTACCAAGCTAGACCTGCGGGGGGCGTACAACCTGGTCCGCATCCGCGCAGGGGATGAATGGAAGACTGCTTTTCGGACCAGGTTCGGCCATTACGAATACCTAGTAATGCCCTTTGGCCTATGTAACGCCCCTGCTACTTTTCAGCATCTAGTCAATGACATTTTTAGGGACTGCCTGGACATTTACGTAATTGTCTATCTAGACGATATTTTGATTTTTTCCACTTCAATTGAGCAGCACTGGGAACATGTCAAGATCGTACTCTGTCGACTCCGTCAACATGGACTGTACGCAAAACCAGAAAAATGCGAATTCGAGCGACAGAGTATTCAGTTCCTCGGCTTGGTAATTTCAACAGAGGGATTCAAGATGGATCCGCAAAAAGTTTCAGCTATTCTGGATTGGCCTGCACCTTCAGACAAGAAGGGGGTGCAGCGCTTCGTTGGCTTCGCCAACTTCTACCGGAGGTTCATCAAGGGATTCTCCGCTATTATTTCCCCGATTACGCAGCTGACCAAGCAGAATGTCCGGTTTTGTTGGAATCCCGAGGCACAGGCTGCCTTCACAAATTTAAAAGGACTGTTCACGTCAGCTCCTATTCTGAGTCACCCTGACCCTGCTCTACCTTATCTACTCGAGGTAGATGCCTCAGAGACAGCGTTAGGAGCCGTTATCTCTCAACGCCAGGGTCTCAAGGACTTGATGCACCCAATAGCCTTCTTCTCTCGTAAGCTTACTCCGGCCGAGAAGAACTATGACGTGGGGGACCGGGAGCTCCTGGCCATCAAGTCCGCCCTTGAAGAATGGAGGTATCTGTTGGAAGGAGCGGCGCATCCCATACTCATTTATACAGACCACAAAAACCTGGAGTATTTGAGAGCTGCCAAGCGTCTGAGACCACGCCAGGCACGATGGGCCTTATTCTTCTCTAGGTTTTCATTTCACATAACTTACCGGCCCGGCTCAAAGAACACCAAACCAGACGCCCTTTCTCGCATGTTCGATGATCCGAAAGAAGTGTCAGCTCCTGATACCATCCTATCAGAAGGTAACTTTCTACTCTTGCAAACAAATCTAATGTCCGGCTTGAAACAAGCTTCAGCAAATATGTCAGGGCCTCCTGGGATTACCCTGTTACCCAAGGATGGGTTACTATGGAAAGACAACAAGATCTTTGTACCAGAAGATGTCAGAGTAACAGTATTAAATCTGTGCCATGATCATCCCCTGGCCGGCCACTTCGGAATGCATAAAACCCAGGAACTAATTCAACGCACATTTTGGTGGCCGGATCTTGAAAGGAACTGCAGGGAGTATGTAAATTCATGTGCCACCTGTACCCGTAGTAAGACCGCTAGAAGCAAGGCCTGGGGTCTTCTCAGACCCTTACCAGTTCCTGATCGACCCTGGCAAAGGATTGCTATGGACTTCATAGTGGAACTTCCCCCGTCAGAAGGTTGCTCAGCCATTTTTGTAGTGGTCGACCGTCTATCTAAAATGGCCCACTTCGTGCCACTGAAGAGCACGCCATCTGCCATGGAAACTGCCCAGGTCTTCATAAAAGAGATAGTAAGGTTACATGGGGTTCCAACAGACATTGTTTCAGACAGAGGGGTGCAGTTCACCTCTCGCTTCTGGAAGGCTTTGTGCAAGGTCCTGAAGATCGAGCTGTCCATGTCCTCTGCCTATCACCCTCAGACCAATGGGCAAACCGAGAGGACGAACCAAACGCTCGAGCAATATCTCCGATGCTTTACCACCTTTGTTCAAGATGACTGGGTAACACTACTACCCCTGGCGGAGTTTGCCTTTAATAATGCCAGTCACTCGGCTACAGGTCAGTCTCCGTTTTTCTCCAACTATGGGTTCCACCCGACCTTCCTACCTGATCTCATTTCTGATTCAACAGTCCCAGCAGTCCAGAGTACCGTTGATTTCCTGACCCGTAACAACAAAATATTACAGGAAGCCTTGACCAAGGCGCAGGCAACCAATAAAAGGATGTTTGACAGAAAGAGGAGAGGGGAGTTATGCCTTCAACAAGGCGATCAAGTATGGCTGTCTACCGCCAACCTTAGGATGACCTGCCCCGCAAGGAAACTGGCACCCAAGTTCATCGGCCCCTTCCCAGTAAAACGGAGATTAAATGAAGTCTCCTATGAACTTTCTTTACCAGATTCATTGAAGGTTCACCTAGTGTTTCACGTGTCACTACTGAAACCTACAGTGCCGGATCCCTTCCCAAACAGGGGATCAGGACCGCCTGAACCTGTAATGGTTGACGGGGATGAGGAGTTTGAGGTGGAGGCCGTCTTGGACTGTAGAAGAAGGGGGAGCCAACTTCAATTCCTGATTAAGTGGAAGGGGTATGGTCTGGAGGAGAACTCCTGGGAACCCCAACGGAACATTCATGCCCGAGAGTTAATCCAGGCATTTTTTCGCAGTCACCCCCAGAAAAGAGCTCTCTTGGGCACCCGGAGGTTGCCCTTAAGGGGGGGGCACTGTCAGGGACATACTGGGCTTGAACCTGGGACCTCGTCTGTGTCTGGCATTGACTCTTCCCACTGAGCTATCTGGGATGCTGGACAGCTCCCTGCCTGATCTGCTGGATAACCTATCTAATGGATTAGACTACTCTGCTTGGTGTCTTGATTGATGTTGAACCCTGAACCCCTTGCTCCTCCCATGAACTTCCTATAAAAGACGTTCCAGAGATGTTGCCCCTTGCGGTTTGATCTGCTTCTGTTCCTGACTCTGTGCCTGTATCGTGTTCCTGTGTATGACCCGGCTTCCTGACCTCCCTCCTATCTCCAGTCCTGACTCTGGCTTGTTTGACCCTGCTAAGTTACCTCTCTGATCATCTGTTGCCAAGACCCAGCCTGGACTCTGACTACTCTCTGCCTGCCGTTTATGCTGTTTACCCTGATGTGAAAGACCTGGCTTGTCTGACTGCGCTGCTCTGCATACCTGCATCCGCGGTCCTGCACACCTGCACCTGCTGACCTGCATCCGCTGCTCTGCATACCTGCACCTGCTGACCTGCATCCGCTGCTCTGCATACCTGCACCTGCTGACCTGCATCTGCTGCTCTGCATACCTGCACCTGCTGACCTGCATCCGCTGCTCCCAGTTCCAGCTGTTCCAGCTTTCGCTTGGCTTTACTACACCCAGCCAAGAGGACCAAGCAGGCACCCTTACCTCACCGCGCTCTTACCACCACTGTCCCCACTCCAGTGCTCTCCGAGCTGGGGTTGTACGGGAGGTCTCCCTCTGCACGTCAGGCTCACACCAAAGGTACGGGACACACTCACTTGCTTGGAAACTCTGTAGAATGTAAGTTGGCAATGATAGAGTGACACCTTGCTCATCCAGCCAGTAAGAAAGAGACATATACAGGCAGGTGAATATTTCACTGCCCTACTGAGTCCTGCAGATCAATCCTGCCCCTGGCCAGTTCCTCCCAGTGACAGATAGGATCACTAGTGTGGCATCGGCCCAAGTAAGCCACTGGGGAGGGGAGATCAGGTAGCCTACCTAGGGGGGCTAGACACAGCTCACAAGTGCACTTTCTTTAAAAGTGCATGTTCCATTTAAAGTTAACTTGTGCCCAGACTATGCACACTAAAATATTCAGATATTCTGAACAAGCAGTAAAAGTGCTTTAAAACAAGCCATTGTTTACCCTTGTATCTATAAACATTGTGGAGAAATTCATCCTCAAATTTCACCCAGCTATTTTCTATGAAAGCAGAAGAATATATAAATACTATAATGTCCATATGCTGGGCACAGGTGCACTTTAAGTCTAAGGTCACGGAAAGAGTTCATCAGTATCAAGGGTCCACCCTTCAATATCAATGTTGGAACAGTATCTTAAAGCTGTAGGTTTGCCATTTGTTTTCTTTTTTGTTTTGTTTACAGCTGCCATCATATATCTTACCTGTAATGAAGTATGTCCCACATCCTGCATGTAGACAGGTGCAGTATACTTTTCCCACTGTAGGTGGCACTCTCCGCACCTACAGTGGAAAGAAGGTCAAAAGGAATATAGTTCCTCTATGGTCTCCTGGGTCACTGGGGAAGCATCCAATTGAATACTGCAGCACTATGTGACTTTGGCAGCCATCTTGGGTCAGGCAGAGCCTAATTAAAGCCCTGGCTCCCAGGGTTTTGCTAGTTGGTAGAGTAGTTGGTAGAGTAGGGACAGGTACCCCGCCTGTTAGGGACAGCACGAGCAGCAGGGAAAGGTTCCTGACGAGGAGGGAAAATGTACGGTTCGCAAACCTCTCTGGACACCTGCCTGTTGGACACATAATGGCAAGGCCGCATTCTTCCCCTCTCTACAAGTCTGTTCTTTACACATTGTTAGAACTATGAATGTTCCTGGTTGGGCTGCCTTCTCACCGGGTTATTTGTGAACTGTCTCTGCATTATTTTAATACAAGTTCTTTCACTGCACTGGGACTGAGTGTGTTATCCTGCCAAACCATGTTATACCCTACCTACATACAGGATGATGGTTCCTGTAGAAATCACTTCAGTGATTCTCTGCACAGCCCTGAACTTTGGCGCTGCTTGGGTTAATATTTTTTGTGTCTAACATTGCAGTACATTGAAAAAAGTCCCAACAGGCATCCATCCACTCTTTTCTGTCCTCTCCTCTGCTGACAAAGGTCATTTTATTGCTTACACAGAATGCAACACGTTCTCTGAATGTAGAGAGGATCCTGTAATTTATCTGGTTTTTCCCCATTCACAGAATAGGTTACATTTTGTGAAAATGATGCAAGGACTTTTCCCAATGGAGAACAAAGTAATGGGTACCTGCCTGGAACTTCTTCAACTGCAATGTTAAACCTGAAACTATTAACCCCCACAGTGATGGAAGTTCAGGACTGAAGAGGACCAGTTGTCACTGAAGGGAAGGTTTCTACAGGAACCATTAGCCTGCAGAATGTGGAACGTTCTTCATTACAGGTAAGTTATGTGGCTGCAGCTGTAGAAAAAAAAATATCTGCTTTATTGGTGTAGGGATGTAGTGATTTCCTAAATTCTTTTTGCTGTGTAATGTGATCTGTTATGCCCCATACACACGATCATTTTTAATGTCATTTTTAAAACTGACGTTTTTCTTGTCATTTTTTTTCTTGTTTCCTCTCAAGCCTGTCTTGCATACACACCATCATTTTAAAAAATGTTCAAGAAAAGCGCAGTGACGTACACCACGTACGACGGCACTATAAAGGGGAAGTTCCGTTCGAATGCCGCCACCCTTCATGTTAGTAAAGTTTGTTGAGAGACGATTCGCTCTTTTCAGTCTAGTGCTTTTCAGTCCGTTACAGCATGACGAATGTGCTATCTCCATTACGAACGCTAGTTTTACCAGAACGAGCGCTCCCGTCTCATACTTGATTCTGAGCATGCGCATTTTTTTTCACGTCGTTAAAGCATACACACTATCGTTTTTCACGTCGTTAAAAAAACGACATGAAAAACGACGTGAAAAAAGAGAGCATGTTCGAAATTTTTAATGCCCGTTTTTCACGTCGTTAAAAATGCTCTGGAGCATACACACGATCATTTTTAATGGCCATTTTTTTTAATGGCATTTTTAACGGCATGACAAATGATCGTGTGTATGGGGCATTAGTGTAGTATTAGTCAGCTTAGTTGTATGCTGGCTGTGCACTCTAAGTGCCCAGTGATTATTCTCAGTCACATGCTGTGTGAGTGTTCTCCAGCAGGGTGTGCTAGAGATATGACTGCACATTATAAATATTTAATACCTGGCCAATCAGCAGGCCTGGGGGGCTTGCTGTGCATGCTGGGAGAGCTATTAAATATCTGAGTCACTTCCTGCTTTCTCTCTTTCCCTCCAGAGATTTCCCTTGAGAGGATGTCTGTGTGATCCACTTATCTAGGCCTTAGGCCTTAGGGCCTAGAGCAGTGGTTCTCAACCCTCTAGTGCCGTGACCCCTTGATAAAATTTCCCAAGTTGTGGGGAACCCTAATGGTAAAATTATTTTTGTAGCGCTGGTTGTCAGCACCCAAGGCAAGACAAGTAATTTGTGCCCCTAACCCACGGACATTTAGAGCTCCCTGAGTCCCTTCCACTCGTACAGTATTAAATCCCCTTATGGTACATTTTAGGATATACCACGCTTTCTTTGTTCTCCTTTCTTTCCCTTTTATCTCTCTCTATCCTAATTTCTTTTTTTTTTTTCCCCCACCCCTTTCTCTAGCCGTCTTTCTTGTTCTTTCTCTTATTCTTTCTCTCCCTTTTTCTTCCTTCCTCCCCCTCTTTTCCACTCCCTTCCATGTATTCTCTATTTTTATTCCTTCTCTAACTCCTGGTGGGGGGAATGGGATGAGTGGCAGTGCTGGCGGGGAGTTGGGATGAGTGGCAGTGCTGGGGGGGAGTTGGGATGAGTGGCAGTGTTGGGGGGAGTTCTGATCAGCCAACTTAGGTGCTCTTGATCAAGGTCATCTGCTGATCTGAGAACTGTAGTGGGGCCTTTTAATGGCAACTATAATCACAGGTAGTGTTACTCACTGTGTCTCCGACTTTGTGGTGTCTCGCAGCAGTGACACCTGTGCCGAAATCAGGAGATAGGGTCTTCTCCAGGCCCTCCCACTTCACATTCCTCACCAGTCAGATGACCTCTAGTCTCTGCCTCCCAGCCATGCTGTGAACTGAGTGGGCGGCCGCAAAAAGGCTGAGAGAGCGGTGCGGGCTTCAGAAAAAGCCCAGGATTCGGTGACCCCTGGCAAATTGTCATTTGACCCATGAGGGGTTCCCGGCCCCCAGGTTGAGAACCACTGGCCTAGAGGCATAGAGTGTTGAGGGATCTCCTGTCATGGGAGGTGTCCCTAAGCTGCTGGCTGAGATGAAGTGCTACTGGTCGTTTGGGGAAGCAAAGCTGCAGTTGTCCTACCACAGGGATGGGGAGTGACCGAGTGAGCTGGGAAGCACCACATGAACCTTCCCACTGCTGTCCTGCCTTGTATCGTAAGACTGAGAATACACAGGAACCTCAGTTGACAAGGTGCCACATTTATGAGATGTATTCCATCCAGCAGAGTTCTGTTACAGAAGGATTGATATTAGTGAGAGGACCATGTATGAGATCAGAGACTGTGTATTGTTAATGTAACCCTCAGGTATCCTGTGTTCCCTCCACCCTCCTTCCCACTCTTCATGCATGTTCATTATTAAAACATCTAAAACATATTCAAAGTGACTGGCGCCCTCAATTAATCCACCACCACCCGGAAAAAGGACTTTCACCCTAAGAAGGAATGTGCCTGGGACATGTATCACAAAGTAAGTGGGGCTGGGACATTCGCATGTACCTATTGGGCAACAGTAGAGCCAAATGTGCCAGGACTGGTTACCGATAGCATTACATTGGGAAAAAATATTAAGAAAATAACAAAACGTGGAAAAAATTCTGTACGAAAGAGTTTATTAAGAGCTGTATGTTGTCCCCAGCAGTGCTCCAAGCAGATTCTTGGCTAAGAGCAGACATGTAAGAAAAGATCCTTCCATGGTCAGCTGCTAAGTCATTTATTCCTTAGTGTCCAAAAACATTTACTCTATATCATTTTAATAGCGCTTAGTAATGTCACATCCATCGTTTATGCCTGCACTGTCTATATATAAAGTTTGTGTGACAATTTAATGGAATACAAATTTGGCACTCAGCTGTTTCTTTTGTTAGAATGCTTTAACCTTCATAAAACTCAGAGCAACTGACTTGCTCTTCATAACAATACAGCATGTATAACAGCTAGGGGTGACAGAACCAGAAGCATTGCTGATTCATTTGTAATAACGCCCTACAAATTCTTAAGCCTCGTACACAAGACCGATTTTCTCGGCAAAAAACGACAAGAAAACTGCCGGGAGAGCTTTCTTGCCGAGAAAACCGGCCGTGTGTACGAGGCTTTCAGGTTTCTCGTCAAGAAAACTGGCCAGAATCTCGACGAGAAAAATAGAAAACCTGCTCTCTATTTTCTCGTCGAGATTCTCGTCGGCCTGTTTCCCGGCGAGAAACCCGAGAGTGTGTACGCTTACCTGTCGCCATGGAAACCCACGCATGCTCAAAATGACTTTGACGCATGCGCGGTAGCTTCCTAGGCATAGGTAGGGTGTAGCAAGATGGCGGCGGAATCGAATGTGACGAGTGCACGCTCGTCGTAGTCGATGACGTCACCGCGTTTGTTCCATTCAAAAGAACGGCGGTCTTTTTGAATCGAGCGTGTGAACACTCGGCCGGGACAAGATTCTTGTCAAGAATCTCGTCAGGAAAAACTACGTGTTTTTTCCTGACAAGATTCTCGGCCGTGTGTACGAGGCTTCAGACAAATGAAAAATATGTAGTAATTTATATATATATATATATATATATATATATATATATATATATATATATATATATATATATAAACTTTTGATCAGGATCATTTGGGTCATTTCTGTTGCCATTACTGTATGATTTAAAAAGAGTAAACACAGTTGATTGATAATAAATGGCTTCAGCCAAACACTAACCACAAGTGAAAGAAAAGTTTTTTGTGTTATCATTCATATTCTCTAAAGCCATTTATTATCAATCAACTGTGTTTACTCATAATGGCAACAGAAACTACCCAAATGACCCTGATCAAAAGTTTACATACCCTGGTGATTTTGGACTGATAACACGCACACAAGTTGACACAAATGGGGTTTGAATGGCTATTAAAGGTAACCATCCTCACCTGGGATCTGTTTTCTTGTAATTATTGTGTGTATAAAAGGTCAATGAGTTTCTGGACTCCTGACAGACCCTTGCATCTTTCATCCAGTGCTGCACTGACGTTTCTGGATTCTGAGTCATGGGGAAAGAAAAAGAATTGTCAAAGGATCTGCGGGAAAAGGTAGTTAAACTGTATAAAACAGGAAAGGGATATAAAAAGATATCCAAGGAATTGAGAATGCCAATCAACAGTGTTCAAACTCTAATCAAGAAGTGGAAAATGAGGGGTTCTGTTGAAACCAAACCACAGTCAGGTAGACCAACTAAAATTTCAGCCACAACTGCCAGGAAAATTGTTTGGGATGCAAAGAAAAATTCACAATAACTTCACGTGAAATACAGGACTCTCTGAAAACATGTGGTGTGGCTGTTTCAAGATGCACAATAAGGAGGCACTTGAAGAAAGATCGGCTGCATGTTCGAGTCGCCAGAAGAAAGCCATTACTACGCAAATGCCACAAAGTATCCCACTTACAATACGCCAAACAGCACAGAGACAAGCCTCAAACCTTCTGGGACAAATTAATTTGTGATGAGACTAAATTTTTGCTTTTTGGCCACAACCATAAATGCTATATTTAGAGAGGAGTGAACAAGTCCTATGATGAAAGGTACGGAGGTGAATCGCTGATGTTTTGGGGATGTGTGAGCTACAAAGGCACAGGAAATTTGGTCAAAATTGTTGGCAAGATAAATGTGGTATGTTATCAAAAAATACTGGAGGAACATTTGCATTCATCAGCCAGGAAGCTGCGCATGAGAAGTACTTGGACATTCTTCCAACATGACAATGATCCAAAACACAAGGCTAAGTCGACCTGTCATTGGCTACAGCAGAATAAAGTGACAGTTCTGGAGTGGCCATCTCAGTCTCCTGACCTCAATATCATTGAGCCACTCTGGGGAGATCTCAAACATGCAGTTCATGCAAGACAGCCAAAGAGTTTAACGGAACTGGAGGCTTTTTGCCAAGAGGAATGGGCAGATTTACCATCTGAGAAGATAAAGAGCCCCATCCACAAATACCACAAAAGATTTCAAGTTGTTATTGATGTTAAAGGGGCAATACACGGTATTAAGAACTGGGGTATGTAAACTTTTGATCAGGGTCATTTCTGTTGCCATTATGATTTAAAAAGAGTAAACACAGTTGATTGATAATAAATGGCTTCAGCCAAACACTAACCATGAGTAAAAGAAAATATTTTGTGTTATCATTCATATTCTCTGAAAAATGGCCAAGAAATCATAAATTCTGCCAGGGTGTGTAAACTTATGAGCACAACTATATATATATATATATATATATATATATATATATATATATATATATATATATATATATATATATATACACACACACACACACACACACACACACACACACACACACACACACACATATATATATATATATATATATATATATATATATATATATATATACATACATACATACATACTGTGGTGGCGGGACCCTGTGCGACCCTAAAGATTGTTGGTTTACACCAGATTTTGTAAAGAAAGACACGCTGATTGCACAGCTGTTTGTTCTGAGGAGCAGACCTAAGGCCTAGGCTAAAGGCCTGAAACAGCCAGAAGGCAAGAATGAAAGCCAGGAGCCTAAGGGATTGAGTATGCAAGATACAGTAATGGTGGAACCCCCCTGTGAGGGCTACTGATGTATTTGAACTTTTTTTTTGTGCTTTTAAATAAAAGTGGGCTACCAGGCCCTTAAAGATTCAGTTCTGGACTGCCGTACTCACTAAAAACGTACCTACCACTGGAGTCTGATCACCCCAATATTACAATACATACACACTATATTACCAAAAGTATTGAGACACCTTTACAGAACTGTAATGGCATCCCTGTCTTAGTCTGTAGGTTTCAATATTTAGTTGGCCCACCCATTGCAGGTATAACAGCTTCAACTCTTCTGGGAAGGCTGTCCACAAGGTTTAGGAGTGCGTCTATGGGTATGTTTGACCATTCTTCCAGAAGCGCATTTGTGAAGTCAGGCACTGATGTGGAAGAGGAGGCATGGCTTGCAGTCTCCGCTCAAATTCATCCCAAAGGTGATCTATCGGGTTGAGGTCAGGACTCTGTGCAGACCAGTCAAGTTCCTCCACCCCAAACTCGCTCATTAATGTCCTTATGGACCTTGCTTTCTTGTATACAGCACATGCCTGGATTCTGCACCCTGTATATAGCACATGCCTGGATTCTGCAACCTGTATACAGCACATGCCTGGATTCTGCAACCACCCCCTATCAGGTCAGCTTCCTATACCTGGATGGTGGTGGACACAGCAATCCCCCCCTTCTCTGTCAGACCAGCACAGTCAGGGTGGCAGGGCAGACACACTCCTCCCAGCCTCTTCTCACAGGTTGTTCCACCTGACAAAAACTATCAACCAACCAGAGCCAGGGATGCCAACGGGATGGTGTCACCTGACCTGGGTTTGGAGCGCACCGCCATAGCGATGCTACTTGGCCACTGACACCACCCCAATGTGTGGCACCCGGGGCAGACCGCCCCCCCTCCCGCCCCCTCATTGGTACGCCCTGCCCCATGCATCTTCTGCTGTTCTTTCCTTGTCCAGTCAGATGTCTGGGGATGGGAAAAGGACACCACTGTATTTTAATTTAACAGAGAATGTGGTGCCATACTTATGGCTATGTTATGTAATGGGGCTGTGTAAATCTCAGGACTGGGCAGATAGAAGTACAAATCATTCAAAAAAGTAAAACAGCTCTCATATATGTATTTCTTCTGATGTTTGCCTGGAGTTTCGTTTTAACTCATCCCATCCACATATCCAGTGTAATACTTTCCAAAATGCATTGATGATGAAGGCAGCCCTGTGCACAGTGGATTCTATTTAACCCCTGCTTCACCCATTTACACCGTTGGTGTGTATACAGACTTCTAAGGACTTTTAAAGACTGTCTTTTTTTCATGGATGTTTTCATTTATTTTATTTATTCATTTTTTACCACTTTTTACATCTATTTTCCATATTGATTGTTTTGGGTAATACATGTTCTGTGGATTTTGTGCGCCGTCACTTGTTTGTACAAAATGCATTTTGATGCCTATTAATATTTGAACAGAGCGTTTAGAAGACTTTCCTACATAACACTGCATTCGCTCCATGGGTGGTAAAACTGAACATGAAGGATATCAATGAAATCTAACACAGCTAAGCATTATTTGTTTTGTTCTCAGAGGTTCTGGGCATTTTGCCCTTAGGAAATGCTGATACTGTTTTAAATATTGTTACTATTTTATTGTTTTATGATTTTATTATTTCACCACCCACGTACTACACTACGTCTTTTTGCATGCTCGTTTCTTCAAGTGTATCTTATTCATATTGCTCAACAGTTTGAATGTGAACAAACAAAGAAAAAGTGTTGTATTGGATTACTGTTATCTTGAATTGCATTATAACAGTACTGTCCAGCTTTATTCTGTAAAGCGCTGCACAAACTGTTGTTGCTATATATATCCCATTAAATAATATAACAATACATCAAGAAATATACTTATTTACATTTTCAATGATCAGTTTTGGCCTCTTGCACACAGGTGAAAAAATGCAGCATTTGTAGCCAAGTAGGGTTTTTTTTTTTAGATCTGAATACAGGTACATTGTTGTCTATGGGACAATGCACACAGATCTGTAATGCAGCAATGAGTTCAGAGCCCAAAAAATATATATAGTATATCATGGTTGTATTTTAAATAATAGAGAAAGCTTATCAACCAAATTTCCAGAAAAAAACACGATACAAATGTTATAAATTAAGTTGAAGTTCAGTGAGTAAAATTAGTATTAGATCCCCAAGAATATCATGACTTAGTACTTTGTGGAGAACCTCTTGTTGGCAAGCACAAGGGTAAGACGTTTCTTGTAGTTGGTGACCAGGTTTGCACACATCTCAGGAGGGATTTTGGTCCACTCTTTTTTTACAGATCTTCTCTATATCCTTAAGGTGTCTTGGTTATCACATGGATGGCAACTCAAAGTTTCAGCTTCCTTCAAAGATTTTCTATAGGATGAAGGTCTGGAGACTGGCTAGGCCACTCCATGACCTCAATGTGCTTCTTCTTAAGGCACTCATTTGTTGCCTTGACAGTATGTTTTGGATCACTGTCATGCTGAAATGCCCATCCATGACCCATCTTTAGTGTCCTGGCTGAGGAAAGAATGTTCTCATCCAAAATTTTACAACACATGGCCCCATCTATTGGTCCCTTAATGCAGCAAAGTCGATCTGTACCATCAGCAAACAGTCCCAAAGCATAATGTTTCCACCTACATGCTTTACTGTAGGGATGGTGTTCTTAAGATCATAGTCCGCATTTTTCTTCCTCCAAACATGGCGAGTCCCCCTCCTCTCCTCAAGAAGGCACATGTACAGTCATGCAATGCTATATCCTGGCCTAGGCCAACAAGGCCCAGGTCTAGGGCAGCACTTTGCAGGGGGGCAGCACGGAAAGAGTCCCCACCGGCTAGTGTAGCGCCAGTCTTATGGGGCGGACTGGCCTGAGAGGCAAATTAGTCTAGTGCCCCCATAAAGCAGCCGCACTGCTTCCGGTATGCGGGTGGCCGCATTCTGCAACTGTGGGGGGACACTGCTTCTAATTTTGACTGTCCTATTATCCTGGACCACAAACCTTCCTCACTGTGTTATATGTTTTCTTCTTAGTCCTCTCCATAAAATTATCAGAAATTTGTGCTTAAAGTAGAACTATAGGCAACACTTTTTTTTCCATTTTGGATAGAGTAAGGGAGGGTTATAGCCCCTAACAGTTTATTTTTTACCATCCCTGTCCCATTGCAGAGATTTCCCTTCACTTCCTGCCCCATAGCCAAACAGGAAGTGAGAGGAAATATATGCAAATGAAGGGAATTCATTGCCCCCCTCCCCGGCCCCTCAGAACTAGTGTCCCCTCTCGAAAATTTCAGGGTGGGCCTTAAACAGAAAGGGGTGTGGCCTTTACAGAAAGGGGTGGGTCATATTTAAATTAGGGGGTGCATGAGTTTAGTAAGGCCTAGGGCAGCACAAAACCTAAATACACTACTGCAGTTATGCCAACGAACATCTAAATGATTCGGGAAAGAATTGGGAGAAAGTGTTGTGGTCAGATAAGACCACAATTGAGCTCTTTGGAGCTTTCTTTGCTGTTCGGAGGGGATCAAATAATTTTCTTCCCCACTGTATGTATCTGTGAGCGTATAGTGTAAGTTGCATCACTGGCAGCTTGAAGAGAATAAATGAGGGCAAATTGTAAGTGTATGTATACACATGTTTAGGTGTCTGTACGCACTTGTATGCAAGATCTTTACAGAACAAAACTTGTGTTATTTCTGCCACCAAGATCTTGCAAATAAACATCAATAATTTATTATGTCCATATGGAAGGGGCCTTAGACCCTGTTCCCACCAGAACGTGGTGCATGAAACCCACAGTCCATGCACGTTTCCAGCGCTGCATTTAAAATGCACTGCAGTAGGTGTCAGGGTGACGCAGGTCACAAACGCAGTGCATTTGCCTGCACTGGATGGAATGGTACCATGCAATCTGGTTGCAGTGAGTTTTTCCAAAAGTAGTACATGCACTAATTTTGGTGCAGTGGAGTGCGATTTGAGCTTATTCAAAGTGAATGGCTCAAATCGCACCACATGTGAATCGCAGAGGAACATGTGAACACGCGTTTTTGTGCAATTTCTAGTGTGAACTGGTCCTTGTACTTTTCCTCCAGCCATTTCTAGTAGCAGCAAACCAAAGTCTGATAGTTCATATGTAATACAGAAATAACAATCGCTGCCACTTCATAGGCTACCGGTCTGAGGCAATATCTGTTCCACATCATGTAAATCACTTCCAGGTCTCCAGGCAATATTCCAGAACATGTCTTCATTTATTTTAGTCCAGCTTAAAACTGTACCAATACGAGAAATTATCCAACCCATTTTGTGTTACCTGAGACATCTATGGTGGAAACAGACCTGAGGGTGCCTTGCTAACCAGATGGACAAGCTCTGCATTGTAAGTGATATGAGACTAAATGTTCATTCACACTTTTGTGTGTGAAAACAATGTCAATTTTCACCAGAATAAGCCCAGGTTCACATTGGGCTGTGGGAGTGAAGCCGTGCGAGTTCAGCTGAACTCGCACGATTTCACTCCTGCCTGTCAGTCCCGATTTTAGCTCGATTACAGAGACATCTAACACAGATGTCAATGTAAATCGCGGCTGAAATCGCAAAAAGTAGTACAGAAACTACTTTTTGTAATCGGTGCAGCGCCGCAGATGCGGCGTCGCACCGATTAGGACGGTGCCATTGCCCGCAATTTGCGGCAAATTTCGCCGATTTGACATGCGATTTGACATGTCAAATCGCATGTCAAATCGCACCAGTGTGAACCAGGGCTAAGTGACATTTTGCAATATACAAGTATTGTTCTGACTGCACTGTAGCACCTGTGCTGAAGTGTGGATGGCTCTACTTCTGACAGCAGAAGGCAACTTTGATACTAAGCCTAATGCCACGTACACACGATCAGACATTCAACAACAAAACCGTGGATTTTTTTCCAACGGATTTTCGCTCAAACTTGTCTTGCATACACACGGTCACACAAATGTCGGAAATTCCGATCGCCAAGAACGCGGTGACGTACAACACTACAACGAGCCGAGATAAATGAAGTTCAATGATTCCGAGCATGCGTAGGATTTTTGTGCGTCGGAATTGGATACACACGGTCGGAATTTCCGACAAGAACTTTTGTTGTCGGAAAAATTGTGAACCAGCTCTCAATCATTTGTTGTCGGAAATTCCAACAGCAAATGTCCGATGGAGCCTACACACGGTCTGAATATCCGACCAAAAGCTCACATCGAACATTTGTTGTCGGAAATTCCGATCGTGTGTACGCGGCATGAGAGTGGCAAAGTGATATGGTATGAAGGTTGTACAAGAAGGCTTATGAGATTAATAAAGTCTTAATTGGAAGAGCATGCAGATGCATTTTTCAGTTCGTTTTCTGCTCTGCACTTCCTCGGGAGCGAGATGGGTTGTGTCAAACTCCATTCAGCTGTATGAATGAATGAGCCTGTCACTTAAATACAAAGTAGATTAAATTAGGAACGGATATTGTCATGCAGAGGAATGCATCCTAATGCGTTTTCAGACTGTAGATGAGAAAATGAGAACTCATGGTTGATCAGGTTAGTTCGCTCCAGATGTAAATTCAGGGAAGGCAGCTGATCCACACTTCTCTGAGAGGAAGAGAAGGTGAAATATGCTCAAAACATCAACTGATAGGATTTATTGAGGATCCAGCTGTTAACACTGCTAGGGGATACAGGGTGAAAATTGCCACTCCTGGTAGCATTGTTGGTTTAATAATGAAGTAGTATGCTTACTTATTAAGCCTCGTACACACGGGCGGGAATCCAGTCGAAAGAAAAACGTCAGTTTTCTCGACGGGATTCCTTGCAAGCTTGTCTTGCCAAGCCCTGTGTACACACGCGCCATTCAAAAGAACCATCCCTTACTCTATCCAAAATGGAAAAACAAAGTGTTGCCTATAGTTCTACTTTAAGCACAAATTTCTGCTAAATTTATGGACGACTAAGAGAATATAACCATGCCAGTGGTGCAGCAGAAAACATGTAACACAGTGATGAAGGTATGTGGTACAGGCAGTGAGCAAAGGAAGGATTGGGGGCAGGAACAAATAAATCCACCCGTTTTTGTTTCTGTTGATTGCTGATGAGAAAAATAATTAAGATTCCTTAATATGTACAACTGACACAAGCAAAGGATTGCAGGAGAGTCCTACTACCTACCTGCCTGGTATAGGTGACCATGTCGGTGTCCCTTGTGTCTGCGCCATCCCTATCATACCGGCAGCAGTGTGGCCGATTTATGGGGGCGCTAGACCGATTTGTCTCGTGGCCCAGTCCACACGACCGGTTTTCCCGTCGGAATAAACTCAGACGGTTTTTCAGACGGCGTTCCAACGGAATTCCGCTCAAGCTGTCTTGCATACACACAGTCACACTAAAATCCGACCGTGAAGAATGCGGTGACGTAAAACACTACGACGAGCCGAGAAAGTTCTATGCTTCCGAGCATGCGTTGAATTGTTTCCAAGCATGCGTGGTTTTTAGTCCTTCGGAATTGAACCAGACGGAAAAAGTCAGATGGGGCATACACACAGACGGAATATCCGTTGAAAAGCTTCCGTCTGACCTTTTAAAAGTGCCCACCCCCCTAATACTTAACTGAGCCCGATTTCGATCCAGCGCTATGCACGTCTGCAGCGGCTCTTCTCCCCTCTCCCCGCTCTCACAGGCTTGGCTTGGAGCATTGGGAGCCATTGGCTCCAGCTGCTGTCACTCAAAAGCTGTGAGCATAGCCCTAGGCCTAGGCCAAGATACAGCATTGCCTCCATCCCTCTGTCTGACTCCTGTGTATCCTAGGGAGATTTCCATCCATTGTTTGGATGTATTCAGAGCTCTTAGTGTTTCCCACCCAGCTGCATCTCCATTTATACAAGCAGACTTTTTTTCCCATTCGCAAGGGTACCCATAAAGCACAACCTCTTTCCCACTGGCTTTTGAACCTTTAGAGCCCTTTCACACTGGAACGCCCATAGCGTCAGTGGTAAAACGCTGCTATTTTTACCGCCGGCGCCATGGGCGGATTTGCGGTAAATTTCGGCCACTAGCGGGGCGGTTTTACCCCCCGCTAGCGGCCGAGAAAGGGTTAAAACTGCCCGCAATGCGCTGCTGAAGCAGCGCATTGTGGGCGGTATAGCCACGCTGTCCCATTCATTTCAATGGGCAGCAGTGGTTGAGGAGCGGTAAACACACCGCTCCTTCACCGCTGCAAAGATGCGGCTAGCAGGACTTTTTCTAACGTCCTGTTAGCGCAACGCTCCAGTGTGAAAGCCCTCTGGCTTTCACACTGGAATGAATGGGGCAGCGTTTTGCAGGTGCTATTTTTAACGCTATAGCACCTGCAAAACGCTCCACTGTGAAAGAGGTCTTAAAGACAAATTTAGGCTTAAAGCTGGACTCTGGGAAAACCGGGAACCTTCTCCATTCAGAAAATGCTTTGTGTTTGTAGCGCCTGCTCCTGTTGACCAGGCGCTCGCATGTAAATTTAGTGGGTTATCTGTTCTGTATATAGTTCAGATTTAATATTTATGGCTAAATTAGCCTCTGCTCCCGCCTTGGCTGTGTCGTGTGCAGTGCCACACTGTTGCCTGTAGGTGTCGTTGTCACCACCGGCCAGTGATGGAGGGACGGCAGGCTAAGGTGTATTGGGTGTCCTTTTCCCCAGAAGCAGCCCAGTGGGAGTGGTCCCCCGCTGTGCATTCTGTGAGAGGATACTTAAGGGGCAGACGCCATCTTTTCGCTCTCTCACCTCATGGCCTGCCTGGCCTAAGGTATTTGACAACTCCTCTTCTGCCTTGGGGGCCTGCTGGCCTGAGGCTACGTGACTGCAAGTAGGCCCGGAAGTTGTCTGGGGCCTACAGGTTCAGAGGTGGTCCTGTGCTGTCTGTCCTGCGGGAAGAAGCTGAGTAATTGAAAGATCCGGGGGAGGACTCATCTTGGAGAGGACCGAGCGCAATGCTGGTATCTCAAGAAGTGCCTGGTGACTCAATTGGAGGATGCATCCTAACCAATCTACCTCCCAGTACTGCCGGATGGCTTAAAGGAACTTTGGTACTGTGTTGCTGTGTTCGCTATTAATATCCTGTGGCAGAGGATTGTTCAACGGATACTGAATCCTGTGGCAGAGGATTGTTCAACTATTATCATTCTCATCAAGTCTGTGGCAGAGACTTTTGTTCCGTGCATCATTCCGGCTGCTAGCTCAGTGAGAGAGGCCTATCCGGGTGAGCAAGATCCATTGACTGAAGTGTACTTGTCTCCGGGATCTCAAGTTCCTCAGTGATCTGTTCCAGGTATCTGAACTTTCCCTTAACCCTCCATCCCTCTACTGCTCAAGTTGTTCAATAAAAAAGCATTGGAAAAAGAACTAAGTGACTGTGCATACATCTGTGGGCGCAAGGCCCAGTATAGACTCTAAGTTTCTAACCTGGTGAACTGTGGGTAGGGGTGACGGCAAAGACCCAAAAATATAACCAGCAGCTCCTACGGGGGTAGTGCTACATGTTCTTTTCACTGAATGCAAGACTTTCTATGATTGTTCATTCATGCTCCCCTCCTCACATCACAGAAAGCTAAGCATTTAGTAAAAAGAACACAAGGCTTTTTCTGAATGGAGGAGGTGTACAATGAGTTGCCTGCTATGATCGGTCTGCTGCAGCCAGAACTACAAATATCAATGCCAGATATTGAGCACTTACAGTTATGTGGGGGCTGAATGAATAGAGAAGCATCCAAACATAGGACAGGTATCAGTAGAGGTAATTATTTTTAAACTCTAAAGCCGCGTACACACGATCGGTTTTACCGATGAAAACAGTCCGATGGATTTTTTTCATCGGACAAACCGATCGTGTATGGGCCCCATCAGTCTTTTTTCCCATCGGTGTAAAAAAATAGAACATGTTTTAAATTTTTCTGATGGATAAAAAACCGATAGCAAATTCCGATTGTCTATGGGCAAGTCCATCGGTTAAAAAACCCACGCATGCTCAGAATCAAGTCGACGCATGCTCAGAAGCATTGAACTTCATTTTTCTCGGCTCATCGGAGTGTTTTACGTCACCGCATTTGGAACGGTCGGTTTTTTGACTGATGGTGTGTAGGCAAGACTGATGGCAGTCAGCTTCATCGGTTTTCCGATGGAAAAATCCATCGGTTTAAAAACCATGGGAAATCCGATCGTGTGTATAGGGCTTAAGGATAAGGTTCAACTTTAAGGATAAGGTTCCAACATTTCCTATTAAAGTGCAGTTTCTTGAAGGCAATCAAGGGACGGAGGTCCCACCCCTCTGTTTATAATATACTACTATTGTTTTTTTTTTGTTTTTTTTATCGAATCGAGTGTGAGGGATTATATCTGGTTTACCAACACCTTTTTTTTGTAAGCAGTTATTCAATGACTCATAGCTCAGTAATCTCGGATTATACTGATCCTGCGTCCCTTGATGAAGGATTTTGTAGTGAGTACAGAAATCCTGTTTTATTGCTATCTGGGTAGCTGTTGAAGAGATTCTGCTCACTTCCTTTCCTACCGACACCACAGGAAGTGAGGGCAACCTCCCCAATGGGGACCCAGAGAGGACTAAAAACTTTTCAAGGGATCTAACCTGTTCACACTCCACTAAAAATGAATGCTTTGTTATGGATGCTATTCTGCTGCCAATAAAATGATCCTTCAATAGTCTCTATATTTAAAAAAAAAATTACAGAAAGAAAAAAAAAAACCGAACACTCTGCTCACATTTGTAGATGTTGTGTGTCTATACTGCTTGGACCTTAGACCAATGTTTCTCCAAATTTTTTTTTTCGGTCAATGCACAATTCAAAATTCTGCAAAATTTTGAGGCACCACATTCTAAAATGTGAAACACTAAGCCAATAGTTTTATATAACACGGCAACATTCACACACATGGGATACCCAATGTTACAGGCGATGTATTCTTCCATAGCAAATACACCTTTGCACATTGGCACTGACTAGTACACCGATGTTTCTCTTATCCCTCAGTTTTTCTCCATCTCTCAGCTAATGGGACCCCAGTGCTGACAGAGGCGGGCAGGGGAGGGATAAACAAGGATGCTGTGCAGGTATTCAACGCCCTCTTTTTTTATCTGATGATATAATTGGTTGTTAGGACGCTGGCGGCTGGAAGGTTGTAATGGTGCACAATGAAAACCTGTGGCTTTGTGTAACTAAAAGGCAGGCTTGATCCACCCACTTGTTTGTATACAAATTTGGGGCAATTTTTAGGCTTTTGCCCAGGCACACCTGAAGACACCCCAGGGTGCACCCTGGTTGAAAAAAGCTGCCTTAAAAAGTAAATGGTAGACCCCCAAAAGCTTGTCCTGAAAATGTAATTGTTAGTGCAAATTATGATGGACAGTACTCAACTGTTAAGCTTATAGTTAGAAGTAGTATAGTATAGTTTAAATCCAAATGTATTCCTTTATAAACTTGGTGTGTTGCCTATTATTACCGTCTGTATCTCCCACATTTGTTGCCACTCATCCTGCTCTTAAAGTGGTTGTAAACCCACTTTTTCAACTTGCACCTACAGGTAAGCCTAGATTAAGGCTTACCTGTAGGTGCAAGACATATCTCCTAAACCTACACGGTTTAGGAGATATTTACTAAAATGACAAGCGCCGCTGTCTACGGTGCATGCGCGCCGTAGACAACGGCGCATTCATGGGGTTAATCCCATTTACAAACTCGGCTACTTCCCAGCAATCGCTGGGCGTAGCCGCGTGGGACGCCTCCCGCGCGCATGCGCAGAGTGACGTCTCCGCCGCTCCGGCCAATCACAGCACCGGAGCGGCGCTGTGATTGGCTGGTGCGGCGATACCCGGAAGTAACATTCCGGCTATCGCCGCAGTGATGTCTGCAGCTGAACAGCTCATTATGCCTTTCTTTTACAGGTTGTAAAAAAAATAAAATAAAAAAAAAGTGGGTTTAAAACCACTTTAAAGTAGATATAAAGCTATAAAGCTTAGTTTTTTTTATAAAAATAACAAACATGCCTATACTTACCTCATCTGTGCAATGGTTTTGCACAGAGCAACCCCGATCCTCTTCTTCTGGGGTCCCCGCTAGCACTCCAGGCCCCTCCTCTTCATCCTGAGCCCCGCTGCTGCGTCCATTGACACAGACAACAGGACTCAACCCCGCTCCAATGTCACCGGATTTGATTGACAGCAGTAGGAGCCAATCACTCCCGCTACTATCAGTCTGTCAAATGAAGAGAGAGACAGCAGCGGGAGCCTGGATTGGATACTGGATTGGACGGGCTCAGATAAGGAAAGGGGGGATCTGGGGGCGGGGGAGCTGCAGCACAGAAGGTTTTTCACCTTAATGCATAGAATGCATTAAGGTGAAAAACCTTAAAGTGGTTGTAAAGCCTAAACATTTTTTACCTTAATGCATTCCTTGCATTAAGGTAAAAAAATTTTAGGTTTCAGCATCCCCCCCCCCCCTTCCTTTTACTTACCTGAGCCCTCATTTGATTCAGCGCCATGCATGCCTGCTGCTCTTCTCTCCCCTTAATTCCGGGTCTCGCTGGCTTTGCTGTGCCCTTGGCTTCCAGTGCTGTCATCCATACCAATGACGAGGGAGCGGGGGGGCAGGGCCGTGTCCCGCTGTCTGTGTCAATGGATGAAGCAGCGGGGGCTCGGGTGCGAGCACGCATGAGTGCCCCCATGGGAAGCGGCCTCCTATGGGGGCACTGGACAGAGAGGAGGGGCCAGGAGCGCCGACAGGGACCCAAAAAGATGAGGTTCACCAGCGCTTTGTGTAATTCCATTGCACAAAACAGGTAAGTATAGAGATGTTTGTTATTAAATAATAATTTTAATAAAAATTTTAAAAAAACCTTCACGATTACTTTAAGACTTTAGAACCACTTCAAAGCGGAGTTCCACCCAAAAATGGAACTTCCGCTTTTCGGAATCCTCCCCCCCTCCGGTGTCACATTTGGCACCTTTCAGGGGGGATGGGGGATCAGATACCTGTCTAATACAGGTATTTGCTCCCACTTCCGGGCATAGATCGCCGCAGTTTCCGCGGCGATCTACGCCATGTCCGGCCCCTCCGCTGCCCCCCCCCCGCTGTCTTCTGGGAGACACACAGGTCCCAGAAGACAGCAGGGACCAGGGAAGGCTTCACTTCCTTATTACCTTACCGAAGATGGAGGCGGCAGCACCCGAGAGCCGAGGGACAGATAGGCTATGGGTGCTGACATCGCAGGCGCCCTGGACAGGTAAGTGTCCTAATATTAAAAGTCAGCAGCTGCAGTATTTGTAGCTGCTGACTTTTAATTATAATTTTTTTCGGCGGAACTCCGCTTTAAGGAAAAGTTTAGTTCAGAACCCCATTTAGTCACACCATATATGCTAGCCAGGATGGAGAAGTCCCTTCTAATAAAGAAAGTTGATCTGGGAAATAAGTCAAGCCCAACAGAAATATTTCTGATGCTTCCGTGTGAAAGGAGTAAAAGCTCAGCCCTGGCTATTTGTTTACTTTTATTCCTACAGCACTATTGAAAATAGCTTGACTCAATTCCTCTCTGGTAAAAGTTGAATGACAAAGAGACCGAGCACATACTGTACAGGATATAGACAAAAGTAGATAACCTGAGTTGTTAACCTGAGAAGCAAAATGTTATTGGTTACCATTGTACTATTGGAGTTTTTTTAAATGAAAGTGCATTAAGGTAAAAACCTTTTAAAAGTGCCCATCCCCCTAATACTCAACTGAGCCCGATTTCGATCCAGCGCTATGCACGTCTGCAGCAGCTCTTCTCCCCTCTCCCCGCTCTCACAGGCTTGGCTTAGAGCATTGGGAGCCATTGGCTCCAGCTGCTGTCAGTCAAAAGCTGTGAGCATAGCTCGGGGCAGGGCCAAATCCCACTGTCATTGTGTCATTGTCAATTAAGCTTTTCATATCGATGTAACAATTTAAAAGAGCTATACTGACATTTATTTGGTAGTTGATGTGTTTAAACACATTTTCGAGTGTTGCTTTCTCTGAGAGTCACAATTCTTTTCACTGTGTTATTTAACCGCTTGCCGACCGCCTCCTGCAGATGTACGTCGGCAGAATGGCACGGCTGTGCAAAGCTCCGTGACCGTGCCCGCGGGACCCGCGGACTCGATGTCCACCGGTGTCCCACGATCGTGTCACAGAGCTGCAGAACAGGGAGATGTATGTGTAAGCAAGGCATTTCCCTGTTCTGCCTAGTAACAGGACAATGATCTACTGCTCCCTGTCATCGGGAGCAGTGATAAATGTTGTGTCACTGGTAGCCCAGCCCCCCACACAGTTAGAATCACGCCCTAGGACACACTTAACCCCTTCCTTGCCCCCTAGTGGTTAACCCCTTCCCTGCCAGTGTCATTTACACAGTAATCAGTGCATTGTTATAGCACTGATCGCTGTATAATTGACAATGGTCCCAAAATAGCGTCAAAAGTGGCCGATGTGTCTGCCGCAATATCGCAGTCATGATAAAAAATCGATGATCGTCGCCATTACTAGTACAAAAAAATTATTAATAAAAATGGCATAAATCTATCCCCTATTTTGTAGACACTATAACTTTTGTGCAAATCAATCAATATACGCTTATTGCGATTTTTTTATTTTTACCATATAATATGTAGAAGAATACATATCGGCCTAAACTGAGAAAGAAATTTGTCTTTTATTTTTATATATTTTTTGGGGATATTTATTATCAAAAAGTAAAAAATATTGCTTTTTTTTATCAAAATTGTCGCTCCTTTTTTTGTTTTTACAGCTCAAAAAATAAAAACCGTAGAGGTGATCAAATACCACCCAAACAAAGCTCTATCTGTAGGACAAAAGGAAGTCATTTTTGTTTGGGAGCCACATCGCACGACCGTGTAATTGTCAGTTAAAGCAACGCAGTGCCGGTCATTGGGCAGCTAAATCCTCCAGGGCTGAAGTGGTTAATAGTCACCAAGTGCAGAAGTTTTTTACACAATCGACAAAGACAGTGAGGCTCCGGATCGAGCATGCACAAGTGCCCCATAGCAGGCAAGGGGAGGAGCCAGGAGCGCCAATGGGGGACCTGAGAAGAGGAGGATCAGGGCTGCTCTGTGCAAAACCATTACACAGAGCAGATAAGTATAACATGTTTATTATTTTAATGAAAAAAATGTAGAGCATTATAGTCACTTTAAGAAGCAAGAGATTTTAAAATTGAAAATGTTACAATTATATTGGAGACTAGAGAAAGGCTTAAAGCGGTTTTATAGCCCCCCAAAGATTTTTTTTTTAAGTCACCTGTAAGGCAAAAGGCATTCTCAGTCGTCAAAGTTCAATGGGTGCAGTGTGGGTCAGAGCACAGTGGACCCCACCCCCCATGGGGCCCATGTGCACTGCACACTTTGCACCCATGGATAATACGCCATTGCCGCATGCTAAAATGAGAGGTGTGAAGGAGCCCTTAGTGGTTTAAGAAGATGGATACTCCTGTTTTTTCCCCAATTATATGCTGGTTAGGCTCCTCCCCTATAGCCCGCGCCTCCTCCACATGTCCTGCCAATGACATGTGTGGCAGTGACTCTTTGGGAGTGGTCTGAGTGAGTTGTTCCCTAGGGGTGGAGCTTGAGATCACGTTTCTCTCTGGCTGGCCTTCTGGATTGTGGCTGCTCTACGAATGCACAGTATGCAGCAGTCAGATCACATGTTATGGGTGGTCTGATCTGTGACACAACCACTTGGAATTGTATTCTCTGTACACATATACAGCTAGTAGGTGGTATATGGGATTATATGGATGGAGATCTTGGTAGTAGGGAAGTCAATGGTTGTTGTCACAATGTCTTTATGTCTTGTCATCCGTAGATGATAAATAAAATGTATCTTCCTACCTATATCATTGGGACCTTAAAAAGTTGAAGTTTGTCCCTGAAAAATAAATGTCACATTAGTTGGTTGTAGATCCTTCAGAGTCTAATGATCTGAGGCTCTACATTAATGATCCTGCCTCTCCGATGGTGGTGATGAGGCTCTACGGTGAAGATCCTGGCTCTCCGATGGTGGTAATGAGGCTGTACGTTGATGTTACTGCCTCTCCGATGATGGTGATGAGGCCCTAAGCTGAGGATCCTGGTTCTCCGATAGTGGTGATGAGGCCCTACAGTGAGGATCCTGGCTCTCCGATGGTGGTGATGAGGCCACTGTCTGCAGCTTCAGACGTTCACTCACGTAGGTGAAGCCATAGAATTTCTTCTGCTTCTCTGGCTCTATCAGCGTCTCGTGGTCTTCTTCACAATGAATGAATTTATACCCTTGCAATCCTACACTCAGATCTTCCTCAGGAATCTGGAAAGAGAAAAAAGTCTTGTCAATGTTTCTGATTTATTCAGAAAAAAATACCTAGAAATCTCCCCATTTTGCTGGGACTCCTCCCTTATACGTATACTTACATATTCTGATGGAAATGGTGGCAGTGATTTCCCTTGCTCTGTCTCCTTCCAGTCCACCATGCATAAGAATGGGTGTTCTCGGATGTTGCTTACTAGCCTCATCCGCTCCTCTTGGTCTTTACATAGAAACTGTAAAAAGGAAAAGAATATAATACGGAACACTGAAATAACATGAACAATCTCTGAACAATAGAACTCCCCTTTTAATATTTGATTCTGCCAGTTACATATTTCTTATATCACTCTTATGATGATGGTAGCCCCAGGGGAGTTCTATATACTGTCTGTGTAAAGAATGTCCCTAGAAATTGAATTCACTGCGCGCCTGTGATTGGCCCCGTCATGATCCAAGGAAACCACACCGTGAATTTAAGTTAAGCACATCCTCACAAGGGCTTCTGCTTTCCTCACACATCCTCTGCAATAGGATTTTCATTTTTTGGATTGTACTTTCTAAGCCTTTTCCACTGCTAAAGGGACACAGGGGCTACTGCTTTCCTTATGACAGGTGAAGAGAGATCCTTCCATTAAGCAGTCACCTTGCTGAAAGTACTGCTATGACTTCCATCGATGTGTGCAGGTAAACATGTGAAATTTGTAATGTGTCTTCTAAAATCCTAATAAGATATATGTAACCCGGAAAGGACTTTGTCCCTTAAAAGATATAAAACCTTTATGTATACTTACGATGTCTATAATGTCACAGAGGGTAGGGTCCATGTCTTCTGGATAATCCGGTTCCACGGTGGTCACTATCTCCAATGCTTCCATCAGGGACTCTCCACCGCTAAGAAATGTATGTCCGCCGACCGCCATCACATATACTATTAATCCCAGTGCATAATAGTCGACCGTGCCAAAGTATGGCAATTTTTGAAGGACCTGTTAAAACATAATGGAGAGAAAGATAAATAAGCTCATTGTCAGGCCAGGCAGAGGACAGAGATGACTCCATGCTGGTATATGTTACCTATGAAGCCTACCAGGAGTCCTAAAATTGTGCTCAAAAGACATTAAACTAAGGCGGAGCTCGCGAATATTGGAGCTGGCGCTTTGGGTCTCCCAGAGATACAAATGAAAACTGGTTGAAGTCTTCCGAATTGAGGGAAATTTCTCTCAAAGAATTTCTCCTCACCTCATGTTCTGGGGAAAACTCTAAACGTTGGATCTTACTTTCTTTCCCAATGACAGTGGTCACCAATACAAACAGATGTCCAAAAGACATGCTGGTAGGTTAATTGGATCTTGTCCAAATTGGCCCAGTATATATGTGTACGAATGTGTGTCCCAAGTGCGTCTAGATCCTACGGGGTAAATGACCGCACTAGCCAGGCAGACACTGGCTGCAAAAAGCGCCTTGATGCGATTCAGTACGCATTTGTAGCGCTATACAAGTTACTCATTCATTCATTCAGATGGGGTCCCAATGGGGACACCTATGTAAAACTCGCAGATCGTCAAACCCTTCCCCACTCTTACCAAAACAAAAAGAGAAAGGTTTTGCCTACACTTTAATAGTCCTTTTTAAAGGGGAAGATAGAGGTATACTGACCCCAGAAGCTCAATGTTCACAAGCGCTCATGTTAACGAGAAGGAGTACTGCAGTTGGACAATCCCTGAAGCTTTTATCCCATTTGTATGTGTGAATTGGTCCGGACAGAGCCAGCCATCTGCCCCTGACCTCAATGTCTCAGAAATTCCCACCTTTTGTTGGGGACATAGTTCTAGTCTGGAAACCCAATGAAAGCAACCAGGGCACCAATGGAGAAATTCTTAATTTTGTGAAAAGTGAGCCCCTTTATCTTATCTCTATATCCCATAATAACAAACATTTACAATTAGATCTAATATCAGGTGGCTAGCACGTATCTTACCTCTGGCGACATGTACAGTAGTGTCCCAAATCGACCTTGGATCCTCTTGGACTCTGTGTCTCCAGCAGCTGACAAGCCAAAATCAGTGATTTTGATGTGGCCGTCATCATCCAAGAGGATATTGTCAGGCTTGATGTCTCTGTGGATGATCTCCCTAGAATGCAGAAACTGCAGACCGCAGATCATTTCCGCTATGAAGTATCTGATGGGGAAAGATGTATGAATTAGCATCCCAAATCATCACAGACCAATTAAATCTAAAGATGAAATGACTTCCTCATGTGAAGGGGGTGATCACATCACTGCCATTTTCTCAGTGGTCGGTCACCCCCCCCCCACTCCAAAGTGACACGGTTATTGATCTTACCTTATAGTGTCCTCAGGAAATGGACCTGAAACCACGGTGTCAAAGAGATCCCCTCTGCTCAGGCATTCCATGACAAAGACGAGATAATTCTGTGTAAAAATAAGCGGTAAAGTTTACATTATAGACATGCAGGATTTCATTGTGTAATAGACAGAGACACACACAGACACACACACACACAATTTAAGAAAACTGGACCGAGAAACTATGAAGGTTGTCATTGCTAGACTGCCCCTGTGAAATATTTGAGCTCCCAAAAGTCACCATTTGCATAACAATTTTAGGGGGTCTGGATTAGTAGTGGAGTGCAGTACAGGAAAGAGGTGAAGAAATTGGAACGTGAAAAGACTTACCTTTGTCTGGAACGATCCAAACAGATGTGTAATAAATGGACTCTCGCTGGCTGCCTTCATCACGTCACGTTCTATGAAAATCATCTCGCAATCACCAGCTTTAAGTATTCTCTTCTTTTCCACAATTTTAACCGCCAGCTTCTGGTCAATGGCGGGATGAGAGGCCAAAATCACCATCCCGTAGGATCCCTCCCCAAGCATTCCATAACAGATCATCTTTTCAAAGGAGAGTTTGCTTGACTGGTCCTTGATGGCACTGGCACATGGGACTGGTGAGGCCATCTCATGGTTTGTACTGCCGATGGATGAAGATTGCAGACTCTCAACACCACTGCTGAGTGTAAAATATAAAGATAGATTGCTTGATCTGACATCACTGAATGATGAGAGTGAGAGAGATTTGCACAATTTGAGGCTTCTGCATTCAGCTGATTTCTTGTCCTTACTGGTGGATGGACTGACTTCTGTTTTCCCATCCTCGGTGAATGGACTGGCTTCAATTTTGATGGCCTTGGTGGATAAACTATCTTCAGTTTTGTTGTCATTGGTGGAGAGACTAACTTCAGTTTGCTTATCCTCGGTTGATGAATTGGCTTGAACATGCTTTTTATCCTTGGTAGATGGAGCGACTGAAGTTTCCTTGTCAGTGGTTGATGGAGTGACTTGTATGTATTTTTTGACCATAGTTGTGGCCTCTGCAGTCTTCTGGTCCTCATTGTTTGATAGAGTGACCTGTGTTTCTTTGTCCTCCATAGCTGCAACCTGTGCTATCTTTTGGTCTTCATCTGTGGATGGAGTGACTTGTATGTTCTTGTCCTCCATAGACACAGTCTGTACAGTCTTCTGGTCCTCATCGATGGATGAAGTGACTTGTATGTCTTTGTCCTCCATAGCTGAGGCCTGTACAGTCTTCTGGTCCTCAGTGGTTGATGGAGTGACTTGTGTCTCTTTGTCCCCCATAGCTGCAACCTGTGCTGTCTTTTGGTCTTCATCTGTGGATGGAGTGACTTGTATGTTCTTGTCCTCCATAGACACAATCTGTACAGTCTTCTGGTCCTCATCGATGGATGAAGTGACTTGTATGTCTTTGTCCTCCATAGCTGAGGCCTGTACAGTCTTCTGGTCCTCAGTGGTTGATGGAGTGACTTGTGTCTCTTTGTCCTCCATAGCTGCAGCCTGTGCTGTCTTTTGGTCTTCATCTGTGCATGGAGTGACTTGTATGTTCTTGTCCTCCATAGACACAGTCTGTACAGTCTTCTGGTCCTCATCAGTGGATGGAGTGACTTGTATGTCTTTGTCCTCCATAGTTGAGGCCTGTACAGTCTTCTGGTCATCATTTGATGATGGAGTTGTTTGTGTTTGTTTGTCCTCCATCATTTTATCCAGTTCAGCCTTACTGATGTACTGTATGGAACCCAGCTGTAAGGCTGTCTGACGTTGAGACATTCATCATTTTGTCCTAGAGAGAGAAGTAAACAGCAATTTTTATTCTTGCTCTTTACACATCATTGATCGATCTTACATGGAATCTGTGCACATTTAGATGGATCATCATATATAAGTGATCGTCATGAGTGAGTGTTATGGAAATAATCTGGTGTTATGGGTTTCCCTTTATGGGGATTCTCTATATACATGGACAATATGGGAGCTCTCGAATGACGAGGGAAGACACTATGAGGAGAAAGGGGAAATATCAAAAGGGAAATTTCCCCCAATAGGGGTTTTCTCAGCAGCAGGAATTTGAAAAATAGTAATCGTGATTCGTAAAAATAGGAAAAAATAGGATTTTTTACTCACTGTAAAATCCTTTTCTCTGAGTCCATGGACCGACACAGCTTCTCTATTGACAAAGTGGGTATTATCAGTTAATTAGGAGTGACTAGGCAGAAAAACTTGTAAAAAGTGTTGCATCACACCTTCTACAGTACCGCCCAGGGGGCGGACCCTCTGGGTATACCCTCTCAGTCTGCATCTTCGCAGATCAGTTTGTCAAAAAGCAGTACAAACTTAAAAGGAGGGGTGGGTGCTGTGTCGGTCCATGGACTCAGAGAAAAGGATTTTACGGTGAGTAAAAAATCCTATTTACTCTTTCGTCCATGGACCGACACAGCTTCTCTATTGACAAAGTGGGACGTCCCAAAGCAGTGTCAGAGAAAAAACGAGGGGTGGTAACAGCATAAAAATAAACTTCACCCCAAACACAAAACAGCACTCCTCCAACGGAGGAGTTGCAACTCTAAACAGCCGCTTGCAAAACCTTGCGGCCAAAAGAGGCATCCGAAGATGCACCTACATCAATTTTGTAGAATTTTGTGAAAGTGTGAGCGGATGACCAAGTCGCCGCTTTACATAATTGGGAAACAGACGCTTGATGTCGGAAAGCCCAAGAGGCACCTATTGCCCTGGTCGAATGCGCCGTGACAGGAAAGGGGGGCGCCTGACCCTTTAAGGCGTAAGCCTGGATTACTATCTGTCGGATCCACCTAGAGATGGTGGCCGATGAGACTGCTTGGCCCTTCTTGGGACCAGCCACCGAAACAAACAGTGAGTCTGACTTCCGGAACAGGGAAGTAGCAGATAGGTATACTCTCAAAGCTCGGACAACGTCCAAGGAATGCAACGCCGACTCCTTAGGATTCGACGGCTGAGGACACAAGGATGGAAGTACAATGTCTTCGTTGAGATGAAAAGCCGAAACGACTTTCGGAAGAAAGGAAGGCTGCGGCCGCAGCACCACCTTATCCTTGTGGAAAATCAAATAGGGAGCCTTGCAGGACAAGGCTGCCAGCTCAGAGACTCGTCTAACTGACGTAACAGCCACCAAAAAGACCACTTTCTGAGAAAGTGTCAACAGGGGAATATCTCTAATATTCTCAAATGGTGCCTTCTGAAGCACCGAGAGGACCAGGTTCAAGTCCCACGGGGGACGGACCGGAGGGGCCACCTGTCGGACCCCCTGCACAAATGTACTCACGAGAGAGTGAGTCGCCAGGGGTCGCTGAAAAAAGACAGCCAGGGCAGATATCTGTCCCTTAAATCGTACTTAGGGCAAGCCCTTGGTCCACCCCATGCTGTAAAAACAGCAGGATTCTGGAAACCAAATAGGTACGCGGATGCCATTTCATTTCCTCACACCTGGAGATGTAGGCCCTCCAAGTGCGGTGATAGACCTTCCTAGAGGACGGTTTCCGAGCACTTCTCATAGTAGAGATTACTGAGTCTGACAGGCCCCGATCTCTCAGTACCTGGTTCTCAACAGCCATGCCGTTAAAGCCAATGACTGTAAAGCAGGATGGAATATGGGACCTTGCGATAGCGGGTCCTTCCGTAGTGGTAGGCGCCAGGGGACGTCTGCTACCAGACGTACTAGATCGGCGTACCAAGGACGCTGAGGCCAATCTGGAGCGATTAGGATCATTGGAATTCCCTCTGCCTCCACTCTGCGGAGCAGAAGAGGAAGAAGCCTTAAGGGAGGGAAGGCATAGATTAGCCGATACTGACCCCACGATGCTACCAACGCGTCCGTTGCGTCTGCCCATGGGTCTCTTGACCGGGCCACAAACCTCAATACCTTCCAATTGAGTCGGGAAGCCAGAAGATCTACGTCTGGTGTGCCCCATCTTTGGCAGAGGAGTTGGAACACCTCCGGGTGTAAGGACCATTCTGCCTGGTCCAGCATCTGGCGGCTCAGGTAGTCCGCCTGCCAGTTTTCCACACCCGGAATGTACACGGCCGACAGTGCCGGTACGCTCCTCTCTGCCCACTTCAGGATGCGAGCGATCTCCGATGCTGCAGCTGAGCTTCTTGTTCCTCCTAGATGATTGACATATGCCACTGCTGTGGCGTTGTCTGACTGGATCCTGACTGGACGCCCTTGCAGTCTCTGAGACCATTTGAAGAGGCACAGCTTGATCGCCCGGATCTCCAGGACATTGATCGGCAGGAGGGCTTCCTCTGGGGTCCAGCAACCCTGCGCCGACTGGACACCCCAGACTCCCCCCCAACCTGTAAGGCTGGCGTCCGTCGTGATCACTATCCAGTAAACCGGAAGAAATGACTTCCCGGCCATTACAGCCGGTGCTGTCAGCCACCATACCAGGGATCTCCTGACTAGGTGGCTCACTCGGATTTGATAATCCAGAGATGAAGGGCATCTGTTCCATCTGGACAGAACTTCCTTCTGTAACACTCGAGTGTGGTATTGAACATATGGGACCGCCTCGAAGGAGGCTACCATGAGGCCCAACACTCGCATGCAAAAACGGAGTGACGATCAATTCCTGGAAGTCAGCTGCCGTACTGCAGCCCGGAGGGTCTGCAACTTCTCCACAGGGAGGAATACCTTTGCCTCTGAGGAATCCAGAATCAACCCCAGGTACACTAGGCGTTGAGTGGGCACCAATACTGACTTTTGCGTGTTTAGTATCCAACCACAGTCTCGAAGAGTCTGACAGGTAATGGACATGCTTACCTCTAATTCTGAGCTTGAAGGGGCCTTCAGCAGAAGGTCGTATAAGTAGCCTGTGATAGCGATACCCAGCTGTCTTAGAAGTGCCAGAATCGGAGCGAGCACCTTGGTGAACGTCCTGGGTGCTGAGGCAAGGCCCAACGGGAGGGCCACAAACTGGTAGTGGTCCTTCCCGATAGCAAATCGCAGAAACCTCTGGTGTCTGGAGTATATGGGGACATGCAGGTATGCGTCCTTGATGTCCAAGGAGGCCAGAAAGTCCCCCGGATGGAGAGCCGTGACTACAGATCGAACCGACTAAATCCGAAAACGTTGTACCTACACAAAGCAATTGAGGGCTCTGAGATCCAAGCTTGGACGAACCCCCTCCTTCTTCGGCACAATGAACAGATTTGAGTAAAAACCCCGTTCCAGTTCTGGAACTGGAATAACTACCCGCGTTCCAGTAGACCCTGGACCGCCCCCATACAGGGCCTCCCGACGGGTCGGTAGTAGCTGGAGATTGGAGGTGTTGAATCTGTCCGGTGGACAAGAGAGAAACTCTATCTTGTAGCCTGAGGAGATTACTTCGCAAACCCACCTGTCGGAGATTAGTGCTGTCCACTGAGTCGCGAATTTGCGAAGACGTCTCCCCACCCGAGAGCTGGGTGGGGGTGGACCTTCATGCGGACGCTTTTGTCCTTGGGCAGGCGCTTTATCGGCCTGGGGTCTTTTCCCTGTCGCCCTAGGGGGACGAAAAAAACACTTGTGTGCAGTAAAGGAGGGCCCTTGCCCTTGGTGTGGCCCCTTACCCTTGCTAATTTGGGGAAGCAAAGTGCTTTTACTTCCTGTGGCATCCTTGATGATGTCATCCAGAGAAGCCCCAAAAAGTCTGTCGCCCTTAAAAGGCAGATCCAACAGGGCTTTCTTGGAAGTCTGGTCCGCAGACCAGCCTTTTAGCCAGATCAGGCGGCGTATTGCTACTGCATAAACCAAAGTTTTAGACAGCAGGGGAATAGTATTCATGTCTGACTCGCAGACAAACCTAAGGCCCTGGACCAACAGGTCGGCCAATGTTATCTCATCAGGAGGAGCATCTCGCTCCTTAACCCCTGGAGTAGCAATCTTGCCCATTCAGTAAGTGTGTGACACACTAGGGCCCCCGCCAATGCCGGGCGTACTGCCGAGCCTACCACTGAGTATAGGTAGCAAGCGAGTGCTTCAGCCTTCTTATCTACAGGGTCCTAGAAAACAGGAGCCCCTTCTACAGGAATTGTGGTGGCTCTATTAAGTCTGGACACCGGAGGGTCCACTATAAGGGGGAGAGGTCCATTTCTTCAGAAAACTCTCCTCAAAAGGGGTACCGTACCGCAAACCTCTTTGGGGCTGTAAAGACCCTCAGTGGGTTCTCCCATTCCTTGTATAAGAGTTTATCAAAAGACACACAAGGGAACACCTTAGCAGTGCGGGCAGGTCTATGAAACCCAAGTGGACCGGAGTCTCTGCTGCTTCTGCAGTATTTTCCAAGTTTAGCATATCCCGCACTGCAGTAATAAGGTCAGATACCAAAGCCGTCTCGCGTACTGACCTGGACTTTGAGTCATTCTCACTGTCCGGTCACGGTCTGCAGTCTCTGATGCGTCAGAATCTGGGCCCCGAGCCGTAGCTGGACCTGGTTCTGCACCAGAATTATCCCCAGAAGCTTGCAGGGGATGGGGCGTTTACTACCCCCTGTATTCCTGTGTGCTGCTTCCACCCTGGCAGCAAACGCCTCTAGGATTGCAGTCATAGCGTTCATAGACACCTCAGGGGCACCAGCTGCTAAATCTGGTGTTTCAGGGGAGAAGACATCTGGCTGAGATGCCATGCTGACCACACGCTGACACTCACAGGGCTCCAGGCAAGATATCAATAGGCCACCCTCCTGTGCTGCAGACAGGCCGGGTCACCCAGAGGACTCACCACCCTGGATAGGTACTGCTATGCTGCGCCTGTGATGCTGTCTGCTGCTGCTGCTGCTGTGTCAGTCTGCTTCTTTTATCAGCACTTCCTGTGTGAATTTTCGCGCCAGTGTAATGCACCCTAGAGGCCGGAGGCTCTCGAAAAATGGTTGCCAAAAACGTCAGTATGGAAGATAATGTGGGCTCTAAGAAAATGGCCGCCGACAGAAGATAGAGGTCAAGCAGCCATAGCCCACAAAAAGATGGCCGCCGAACGGCAATATCTGCATACAGGGTGGACAAACATGGCCGCCGATCAGCTGATAGGGGCCAGTGGGTGTGGCCAAACCACAGGAAGATGGCCGCCGGGCAGTCACAAGAGGCCAAACTTGGCATGGACCACCTCAAAATGGCCGCCGACAGCATGGAGGAGGAAGGACACAAACACAGGTAAGAAAAAATGACATTTCTTTTAAATGTTAGTTACAGCCAGCCCCGCTCCAGTGGGACCCCCTAGGTGACCCCCAGCACCCAGCAACCTTTAGCTAGAAGCCCAGGGAGGAGGGAAAGGCAGGGAGAGAGGGAAGAAAGGGGCCACAACCACTTACTTGATCTCTCCAGGAATGTCCAGCTAAATCACCCAGCCGAGGCAGGGGAGTTTTACTTACCTATCCTGCATGTATTCTGCTGGAAGACATTCCAAACAGATCATCGTCCGCGCACGGAAGGTGACTGTTGGCCAGGCATGCTGTGATTGGACCCAGAAGGGACGATCATATGTATGCCTTGGAGCATGACGCTCACCGGACAGGCTGCTGCGACTCGGCCGTAAGGTCAGCCGAAGCTGAGCGGTCCGATGCAAGCCTTGGAGCGTAAGCTCACCGGCCAGGCTGCTGCGACTCGGCCGTAAGGTCAGCCGAAGCTGAGCGGTCCGATGCAGGCCCTGGAGCGTAAGCTCACCGGCCACCCGTGGAGTGACGGGCATGTCGTGGAAAACCCAGCGCGTCGCTAGGGTCGGCACACGCTCGATGGCCGAAACTGGGGAGACTACAAGGATCGAGGATCCAGCCTGTCACCCAATCGGCAGTTGATCGAAGATCGCAGGAAACAACAAATGTAGCAAAAAAAAAAAAATATATATATATATATATATATCTTTTTTCCCCGGACCAATGGGCCCGAAGGGAGCCATGTCCTACTCCTTGCTAGACAGAAAAAAACTGATCTGCGAAGATGCAGACTGAGAGGGTATACCCAGAGGGTCCGCCCCCTGGGCGGTACTGTAGAAGGTGTGATGCAACACTTTTTACAAGTTTTTCTGCCTAGTCACTCCTAATTAACGGATAATACCCACTGTCAGGGTCACCTGTGGCCAGGTGACAGATGCACACCGTAGGGGGACAGGAGTGCACCGCGAGGTAGTGAACCCTATGGCTGGCTTCTGCGGATAGGAAACTGGGTGGTTGTGGAAAGCGGGACCAGAGGAGCACAACCGGGATCCAAACGGAAGCTAGAGCCAAGATTCCCCAGGGCGCGGAGTCTAAGACCCAGCTGGTCTTCTCCAGGGCCTCTAGTGGTGAGGATGTTAGCTGCAGGCTGGGACCAGGTCGCGGCCCCTGGAGTTTCCTAGCTCACGCCCCGTAGGATAAGGGGAAAAGAGGGGAAGCAGCAGCACACGATAAGAGAGAACCGAATAACAAGCTGAAGGTCGGGGGCCACAAGCAGACAAGGATAACGAAGAACGAGCCGAAGGTCAAGGGTCACGAGCAGACAGGGATAGTCGGGGACAAGCCAATAACGTAACAGAGAGACAGACGTAGCACACGGCAGGCAGGAACCCAAACACACAATGCCTAACAAACACGTTGATCAGCAAAGCAGGCTTGCAGTGCACAGGTTAATATAGTGTTCAGTGATAGGGCCTGGGGTGGAGTCAGGCTGGGAGGAGATTATAAAGGAAGCCAGGTGAAGGAGGTCTGGTCTCTAGATGAACACATGAGGAGGAAGGTAAGATGGCAGACAAACACTACTGCATATCCATGACAGTACCCTCCCTCTTATGGGCCCTCCCCTGCCTGGACCCAGGCTTAAAGGGAAATCTCTGATGAAACCTCCTCAACAGATGAGGTGCAGCGACATCAGATGCAGCGATCCAAGACGCCTCCTCAGGACCAAAACCTCTCCAATGCACAAGGTACTGAAGAATGCCTCTGCAGAGCCGAGAATCCAGAACTTGTCTAACCTCGTACTTAAAATTATCCTCAGAGACCGAAAACGAGGTAGGGAGATGACAAGAAGATCTATTGAGGACCAAAGGCTCTCTAGGAATAAGCAAGGGCATGAGAGGATCAACAGGAATCTGAGGAGGGTCCCCTAGACCCTTAAAGGGGAACTGGTCATCTTGCACAGGACCATCAGACTGGGCAGATGTCAGTGGAACCCTGAAGTCAGGTTGGTTAGAAGGTGACATGTGGCCGGAGTCAAGCTGAATAGCTGAAGGACAAGCAGAATGTCCCGAACAAGAAAAAGTGAGAGGCTCACTGGGCATGGGCTGGACTGGCATAACTAGTACAGAGGCAGAGTGAATAGCTGAGTCAGGTGTAGCGACTACCTGAATCGCATCGCAAGACGTAGCGACTGCAGGACTTGTAGACAAGCTAGCCTGGCTGTGCGTCCAAGGGTGGTTAGGGACAGAGAAATGTAAATGGTTATGGGACCTGGAATGAATGACCGGCTCAGGTTCACAGGGGGCAACCTTGGGTAGGCAGGACGAGGAACAGGAGGGACCCCAAGCCAGGATCTGTCCAGTAGTCCAGTCCACATGAGGAGAATGGAGCTGTAACCATGGGAGACCCAAAATTATAGGCGTTGAGGCCTTGGGTAAGATAAGGAAGGATATCCACTCCTGGTGGAGTGTCCCTACCGACATCTTAACAGGGAGGGTCTGGAAGCGGATAGGTCCCCCTGGGAGAACAGTACCATCAATCGCCAAGACCACCAATGGCGTGGTGAGGGGCAAAAGAGTAAGTCTCATGGACGATGCGATTTCCCAGTCCATGAAATTACCAGCGGCTCCGGAATCCAGATATGCTGAGACCGAATGAGAAGAAGCACCAACATGAAGGAACACAGAAAGCAGAAGACGAGAAGGGGAAGGTGATATTTCTGGGTCCAATACTCCATTTTCCAGATGAAGTGGACCCGAACGTTTTTCTGGACAAAGAGAGCAAGTGTCACGAAAATGACCTTTGCCCCCACAGTAAAGACACAGACCAAGAGTTCTGCGCCTAGCACGTTCCTCGGGGGATAGCCTGGTCCGACCCAGCTGCATGGGTTCCTCAGCTGGTAGGAGATGCTCTACGGGTCGAAGAGAGGGGAGCTCAGGCTGACTAAGAACCAAGGAGTGCTGGCGTTGCTTTTCTAAGGTCCTCTCCTGAAAGCGAATATCGATCTGGTTACACAAGGAGATAACGCCGGCCAGATCAGTGGGGATGGTTCTTCCAGCTAATTCATCCTTCACTCTATCAGACAGGCCATGCAAAAAGGTTGCGACTAAGGCCTCATTGTTCCAGCTCAACTCAGCCGACAGTATGCGAAAATGAAGGGCATACTGTCCCGCAGAAGCAGACTCTTGGTGGAGACGTAAAAGGGCGCTGGCCGCTGAAGAGACACGAGCCGGTTCTTCGAAGATATTCCGAAAAAGTTTCAAGAAGCCAGACAGGCTAGAAACCACTGGATCATTCAGTTCCCACAGAGGGGCTGCCCAGGCTAAAGCTTCACCAGAGAGGAGGGAAATGATATAGGCTACCTTAGCCCGATCAGACAGGAAGTTTTGGGGCTGGAGCTCAAAATGAATCGTGCATTGGCTAAGGAACCCCCTGCAAGCCTTGGAGTCCCCAGAGAAACGGGACGGAGCTGGCAGTTGTAGCGAGTGTGTGGCTGCGACTGGTGCAATAGGTGCAGCCGCTGATTGTATTTGAGGTTGCGGATTCAGGGTTCCCAAGGAGGCCTGAAGCTGCTCGAAGCGAGAAGACAGATCCTGGAGGAATCGCATCACCTGAGTCTGATTCGATTCCTGGGTTTCAAGTCTGCAAACTATGCCCTGCAAAGGATCATCCGCGGGTAGCGGGATGTCAGCCGGGTTCATGGCTGATCAAACTGTCAGGGTCACCTGTGGCCAGGTGACAGATGCACACCGTAGGGGGACAGGAGTGCACCGCGAGGTAGTGAACCCTATGGCTGGCTTCTGCGGATAGGAAACTGGGTGGTTGTGGAAAGCGGGACCAGAGGAGCACAACCGGGATCCAAACGGAAGCTAGAGCCAAGATTCCCCAGGGCGCGGAGTCTAAGACCCAGCTGGTCTTCTCCAGGGCCTCTAGTGGTGAGGATGTTAGCTGCAGGCTGGGACCAGGTCGCGGCCCCTGGAGTTTCCTAGCTCACGCCCCGTAGGATAAGGGGAAAAGAGGGGAAGCAGCAGCACACGATAAGAGAGAACCGAATAACAAGCTGAAGGTCGGGGGCCACAAGCAGACAAGGATAACGAAGAACGAGCCGAAGGTCAAGGGTCACGAGCAGACAGGGATAGTCGGGGACAAGCCAATAACGTAACAGAGAGACAGACGTAGCACACGGCAGGCAAGAACCCAAACACACAATGCCTAACAAACACGTTGATCAGCAAAGCAGGCTTGCAGTGCACAGGTTAATATAGTGTTCAGTGATAGGGCCTGGGGTGGAGTCAGGCTGGGAGGAGATTATAAAGGAAGCCAGGTGAAGGAGGTCTGGTCTCTAGATGAACACATGAGGAGGAAGGTAAGATGGCAGACAAACACTACTGCATATCCATGACACCCACTTTGTCAATAGAGAAGCTGTGTCGGTCCATGGACGAAAGAGTAATATGGAACGCTTCATGAATTTGCGAAGCGTTCCATATTTTTCCTATTTTTACGAATCACGATTACTATTTTTCAAATTCCTGCTGCCGAGAAAACCCCTATTGGGGGAAATTACCCTTTTAATATGGGCGTTCTCTGCTCCGGGGGGGGGGGGTCCATTCTCAGTGCCTAGCTTTCTATGTCAGTGTAAGTGAAGTAGTCCCTGTGACATCTTTAACAGCACTTTCCCCCTGAATTCCCATACTTGAACTGAAACTCTGGGCAAAATAAAAAATGACATCTATGATGTACTCTGTCACTGGTATGACGTTCTTGTTTTTTTGGGTCCCCCCCAACACAGCTTTATGCCAACTTTATTGCCTGGTGATCCTGCCTGTAAGTCTGTTATTTTTCAAGTTCTTTTATCAGACCGAGCTGTCCAGCAAAAGAGGCAGTTAGAGGGCAAAGTCAAACCACTTAACACCGCTGGGTCCCTATCAAAAAAGAGGTTGATCTGCAATTTTACCACCTCCGGCATCCCACCAACAGTAAATCCTACCATGGCAGCCAAAGAGGGTGGTACAGATCTTGCAGCATTGGTTGGATTTGATCATCCCAAGTTTGCCCATTGAGGTCAATAGGATCATGCCAGTATGCTTTGATTACAGTTGGGGCACAGAATCTCAATACAAAATCCCACTTGAAATTTTAATTATTTTTTTAAAAAACGCATACAGGAGGGGGCAGGATCACCTCCCGAATGTACAGAAAATGCTGCTCTACCGCCAACATGTTCATAATGACGTATCATCTTAAATAAACTGTATACAGTGAGACATGGTGCCAAATGTACTAACAATAGATGTGGATGTGGCTACAAAATATGGCGCAAAATATTGGGGCGTGGCCTAAATTGTCCTGTTGAAACCATGTCTGAGCCTACTTCCAGTATACACTGAGAGAGAGAGAGAGAGAGAGAGAGAGAGAGAGAGGTTTGTTGTACCTTTTAACAGTTAGACATGTGCATGACCGGAAAAAAAAAATCTTTTTTTCGTTTTATTCTTTTTTATTCTTATTCTTTTTTAGAATCATTCATTATGATTGAAATTTGTTATTCTGAATGAATTAGTAAATTCTGAAAAATTCGATTTCAGTACATTCCATTCGTATAAATGCGGTATTCGTTATTTCGGAAATTCTGAAAAATTCTAATTCGGTACTTTCCATTCTTATAGATGCAGTATTCGTTTTTTTTTTTTTTTTATTTGTTTAATTCATATTCGTTACGTTCACTAACAGGCAGACAAATTTAAAAAGAAATTCCTACCTATATTTATTAGTTTATAACCATTTATTATAGTTTTTTATTATTATAATTTATTATTAATAAATAATAATAATAAAAAAAACTATAATATCGGTTATTAATTTGTTATATTCACTAACACCCAAATTTGAAAGAAATTCCAATACCTATTATTATAGTTTTTATTATTATAATTTATTTTTAATAAAATAATAATAATAATAATAATAAACTATAATAATGGTTAATAATTTCTTACGTTCACTAACAGACAAATTTAAAGGGGAAATTCAAGACCTATAGTTTAATAGATTATTATTATTATTATTATTATTATTAATAATAATAATAATAATAATAATAATAAAAACTATAAAAATATTTATAAACTATTAAACTATAGGTCTTGAATTTCCCCTTTAAATTTGGCTGTTAGTGAACATAAAAAATTATTAACCATTATTATAGTTTATTATTATTATTAATAATAATAATAATAATAATAATAATAATAAAAACTATAAAAATATTTATAAACTATAATAATGGTTAATAATTTGTTATGTTCACTAACAGCCACATTTAAAATAAGTTCCAATACCTATAACTTATTCGTTTAACCATTAATATCGTTTTTATTATTATTATTTATTATTAATAAATAATAATAATAAAAAAACTATAATAATGGTTATTAATTTCTTACGTTCACCAACAGCCAAATTTGAAACAAAATTCAGTTTAATAGTTTATACTATTACTATGTTTTTATTATTATTATAGTTTTTATTACTATTATTATTAATAATAATAATAAATAATAATAATAAATCTATAATAATGGTTAATAAACGTAATCATTTAATTATAATAGAAATAGAAATTATCCGAATGTTTTTTGTTCTTTCGGATTGAAAAATTTTGGGATTTTCGTTCTTTCTCATTTTCATTCTTTCTCATTATTAGTTTTTGGGAAAAATGTGTTAATTCGGATGTTTCCGAATTAACGAATATGTAGAATTTTGCCGAATTGCACATGTCTAGCTGCAAGTGCAACGCACATTTTTCACTCACATCTGGGGCGCAGATGATGTTTACATGATCGCCCTACGCTGCACTTTTCATTGGTGGGTGTGTTCAGGGATAACCAGCGCTTTAACCGCTTTGACCTCTGAAAGATTTACCCCCCTTCATGGACAGGACATTTTTTTGCGATACCGCACTGTGTTACTTTAACAGCCTCTAAGACATCACATGTGAACAAGATACATCATACTGTCAATATTGATTTTTATGATTGTGTACAATGTCATATAAATAATTTTATGTATGAATATTACATTTTAGATGAATTAATAAAATAAGTTTTAATATGGAAAACCAATGTTGTGCCTCAAAAGTCCCACTTTTTGATACTACTATGTTTCAAAGTGCTAGACTGCGTTACTTTAACTGACAATTGCGCAGAGGTGTATCTAGTGAAAATGGCGCCTATGGCAAGCACTGAAACTGCGCCCCTGTCAGAACATTTGAAAACTATCTTTTAGATAATACTGTCAGTATATACAGACATATAGGGAGAACAGTAGGTTAGTGGTTGGCACTTGCCTCACTTGGTTTGAATCTGGGCCAGGAAGCTATCTGCATGGAGTTTGCATCCTCCAGGTACCCCAGTTTCCTGGCACACTCCAAAGCCATGTTGGTAGGTGATGGTCCCCTGTCTGTATGAAGTGGCAATCTACATGGGTGATCACATTCTGCATGCCACCCTCCATGTCCAAAAAAATTATCCAAGATGAGCGCTGGGCCAAAATCCACCAAGAGCTGGACAGGACTGAATGGAAGTATACATAGATATGTGTAGGGTGCTCTATGATTGTAGGATCAGTGTAGAATGTGATCAGCCATGTACACTGCCAGTCTGTACACAGGGTACAATTCACCTACCTGTACGTGTTTGGAGTGGGAGAGGAACCCCACAGGGAAAACATGCAAACTCCATGCAGCTAGTGTCCTGTGTGTGTGTGTGTGATATATATATATATATATATATATATATAACATTGGTGGGGGATACCTGCTTCTCCACGCTCTCCTTGCCCCCCTGCTGGGTGGGGGGGGGGATCTTCTTGCAGCTGGCACCCTCCAGCATGTATAGTCCGGAGGGTCGGGCGCTCTGCTCTCTCTCGAAGGCTGGTTTTGGCCACCTTCCTGCTGAGTTGCCCCCTCTTGGTGCTCTCCTTGCGGGCCAGGAGAACCGGGTACAGAGCATAACCCTTGTTACAGTGCATACTCTTCTGCGTGATCCCGAGCGAGCCTCAGGACATAGCAATACCTGAGCAACGGTACGATCAGCGCCCGGTGTTGTGACAAAATAGGTTTCCCCTAGAAAATCCCTTTCCCCTGGCCCTCAGCTGAGATCGGAACTCCAACTCTCCAGCCTACCGCAGGGGTAATAATAATGTAAAATAATAGGAGGGGTAATAATAAATAATATAAAATAAATGGAGGGGTAATAATAAATAATGTAAAATAATAGGAGGGGTAATAATAAATAATATAAATTAAATGGAGGGGTAATAATAAATAATATCAAATAATTGGAGGGGTAATAATAAATAATGTTAAATGATAGGAGGGTTAACAATCAATAACATAAAATAATAGGAGTGAGATAAAATATGAAGATATAATAATGATAATGTGTATATTGAGATCATATATATATAGAGTGGGGAGAACAAGTATTTGAACAAGTATATGCAATAAAATGCAAATTAATTACTTAAAAATCATACAATGTGATTTTCTGGATTATTGTTTTAGATTCTGCCTCTCATGGTTGAAGAGTATCTATGATAAAAATTACAGACCTCTACATGCTTTGTTAGTAGGAAGACCTGCAAAATCGTCAGTGTATCAAATACTTGTTCTCCCCACTGTTTGTGTGTGTGTGTGTGTGTGTGTGTGTATGTATGTATGTATGTGTGTATATATATATATATAGATGGGAGGAGTAATAATAATAATAATAATAATAATAATAGGGACCGCGGGGAAAACTCCCTGTGATAATAATGACGTGTACACTGATATATATATTTCCCAGCCTCCTATGTACATATATGGCAGACACATTACATTGTAATTTGCTGAGCAGCAGAGGACCTGTATGGAGTATGAATGATCCCAGATCTCATGAGTTTTGATACTCAGGAGCTACAATTGGCAGACTGGTGCAGGCATGGGGAGACCATATAATGATATAAAACGTGGTGGTGGGGGGTATTTTATCATGCATCTACCGAGACAGGTTTCCCCCATGAAAACCAGGGGCGCGCACGGGGGCGGTAGAAGGGTGAACAACATTCAGAGGGAGAGTGGGAGGAGCTTCAGTGCAGAAGGCAGGCAGGACGGAGATTAGGAGGAGCAGGACTGCAGTAGGCTGGAGGGGCAGAGTTTCGATCTCTGGCGAGAGCCAGGGCAAACTGATTTCGTCACAACACCGGCACCCCGCACCATCTGTCATCGTCGATCACTCTGGGACAGTGCTGTGCCACAGATCACTGCACAAGTGGCACCTGGCTGCAGGTGTGTGGCCCCTGAGTCTCCATCTTCTGTGCAACTCCGCTCTTCTTCCCACGTGCTGCAACTTCCTCCCGCTGCCCACCTGTTTACACTGCACGGCCGCGGAGCAGAGAGTGAGCGCCCAGGATGTGCTAATCTGCTTTCCCAGACCTTACCGGGAGAGGAGAGCACCGACTGTGTGCTCTGCTGGGGGTTATCTCTGAGCAATGTGTGCTGTCATTAGACTGCCAGCCACTCACGAGCGCCCCCTTCGTATGGCGCCCATGGCACTTGCCATATGTGCCATACCTTGGATACACCACTGCAATTGCTCGGCCGTGCAACGTTGTAACCAAATAAAATCGACATCCATTTTTTCCCACGAATAGAGCTTTCTTTTGGTGGTATTTGATCACCTCTGCCTTTTTTATTTGTTGCGAAAAAAACAAAGAGCAACAATTTTGAAAATAATACAATATTTCTTACTTTCTACTTTAAGGGCCAGTTCACACAATATAAATGCAGTCTAGATGCAGTCTAGATCTCTCTGGATCTCATGGAGGCATTCAACTCCGTCTCCAGGGCTTTTCTGTTTCCGATCCTGCAAAAATGGGGCTTTGGCCAATCCTTTATGAACATAATAGGGGCACTCTATTCCAATCCGGAAGCGAAAATTAAAATGCAGGGATATTACTCTAAACCTTTTCCAATTCTCAATGGCACAAGACAGGGTTGTCTCTTGTCCCCACTGATCTTTGCCATGGTCATCGAGACCCTAGCCATCGCAATCAGAAACAAACCTCATATACATGGAGTGAGATGTGGGCCACAAACCTACAAATGCGCACTTTTCGCTGATGATATATTACCCTTTATCACCTCACCACTCACGTCGTTACCGAATATATGGAAGGTGCTCGATGACTTTGGCAGAGTCTCTGGACTCAAGGTTAACTACTCGAAATCCCTGGCACTAAATGTCAACTTACCAGCATCTCTGGTGGCACAGCTTAAAGAAAACTTCCGGTTTGGATGGAATGAGACGGCAATCCCCTATTTAGGGATTAACCTCACAGTATCAATAGACAAACTATTTACCACTAATTTCCCCCCAATCTATCGCAAATTGGCAGAAGATCTCTCGCACTGGGAAATACTGGGCCTTTCCTGGCTAGGCAGGGTCAATTCAGTAAAAACGACCCTACTCCCACACATCCTCTATCTATTTAGATCGCTACCCATCCCCATCCCTAAGGACCAACTCAGGAAATTCCAATCCAAAATCATCAAATTTATATGGGGAGCCTTTAAAGAGGCATAGAATAGCCAAAGGGACCCTTTTTAGGAGTAGAGATCAGGGAGAAGTGGGTTTACCTAAACTTCTCTGGTATCATCAAGCAGCACAGCTATCTAAACTATCCACTATCTACTCCAAAATAGCACACCCTGACTGGGTACACATGGAAAGACAAGCTATTCCCCACTATACCCTGGACTTTATTCTCTGGAGCCCAGCCAAATCGAGACCTGCTATCATGGCCCCTACACTATCCCATTTTTAGTACTATGGGACTCCCTCAAAAGTAATCCACACCTGATTTCACATTGGCCTGGGAGACTTCCTCTGCTGAGCTTGGGGCTTCGAAATGATGCCTCCCAGATCTTAGGGTTCTTCAGTGAGCCCAGGAAGGAGTCTATCAGGCTGGGTGAGGGCTCCTTCCCTTCTTTACTGTACAATGTACGGTAGAAATCATAAAAAGCTTCCATGATTTTCTGGGGGTTTTGTGAGAGAGATCCGTTGCACAATTTTATTTTAGGTAAATTATGAGGTCTTATTTTAGGAGTCAGCCTATGCGCCAGCATAGAGCCCGACTTATCTTTTTGGTGGTAAAACCTCCCACCCTCCCATCGTAAGCTTTTTTCGGCTATGGCAGTGAGGGCCAAATTTAGGGCTGTACGCGCTGTTTCAAGTTTTTCTGCAGATCCGGAGGAGGGTTTGCGTTTATGTTTAACTCCCTCTCTAGCCTGTCAATATCTTGTTTGCAAGCTTTACGTATCCTAGTTGTCATTTGTATCAGTTTACCCCTAATGGAGGCTTTATGTGCTGCCCACAGAGTGGTAGGGGAGATGTTATTGACATCATTAAATAGGAAATATTCCTGAATGTCTTTTTAAATTTCGCTAACATGGGTGGGGTTGCTAAGGATCGAGGCATTCAGTCTCCAGTTAAACCCTTATTGCCAAGTCATTGGTCTGTTGACAATTAAGAGGAGGAAGTAGTGGTCCGACCAGGCAGAGTCTTTTATGATTGCTTTGTGTACCAGCGGGATATGATTTTGCAGAATAAAAAAATGATCTACTCTATCAAAAGTATTGTGAGGGTTGGAATAGTGTGTATAATCCGGAACATTTGGGTTCATTTCTCTCCAGACATCAACTAACCCCTGGTGGTAAATTTGTCTGGCCACATTGAGGCTTTGTCTGGTGGGACGGATACAGTCATTGCCCGGAGGGTGGGAATTAAGCAATGTTAGAATCTCCGCCATGGGCGTAACTAGAAATCACAGGGCCCCATAGCAAAATGTTGTATGGCCCCCCCTGCAAACAGCCCCCCCCACAAAAAAATGAACTAATGCCATTGAACAACAGATTACCACACCCATGTGGCACAGTACCCAGACAACAGCTTATATTAATTATGAACAACAAAGTATGCAGTATACTGTATGCAGCCCCTGAAGGACACACATTGCTGACCTCCATGCCTTCTAATCAACTTCTGTTCTGATTAAACTTATGTGTAAATACAAGACAAATAGTGGAGAAATAAGACAGCAATGATGAACAGTGGCCCTAATGGTAGTTTGATAAAGTTTATTCTTAAGGTCTTAGGAACATCTGCTCACTTGAACCTGGCATTGCTCCCAGTCTCTTTGTGCCGAAATTATCCTAATGAAAAAATATAGCAAACATTTTCTTCACAAAAATAGCAAAACAGTGCAAAACAGATGACAGTCTCCCACTCCCTTCCTACCTCCTGTCCAGACTCCAGAGCCTCCTCATGTGCCAAAAACGATGTCCCTTCACAGGCGCACTCGAGCGTTCTTCACCGCCCACTCTGCTCTCTGCTCCTGCCTCCTGCTGTATGCGGCTGCGTGTGTTGGGACACGGCTGGACTCGCGGGGCCTGGGAGGCTTAACAGTAAACTTACATTCCTCATCCTCACCGGGCCCCAAATGGCTGCGGGCCCCATAGCACCCGCGTGGGTCGCTATGTGGGTAGTTCCGCCATTGGCTGGAGCATCCCAATATGTACGCTCCTTTGAGTGACATTGGTGAAACCAGTCAGGGACCAGCACTGCTGGAGCTGAGGGACTCTCCTAGCTGACAGGGGAAGAACTCCTCCAGTGAGAGTGGGGGGGAAGCAAAGGGAAAGGAAAGACAGATTCTGGTGGTAGGGGACTCAGTTCTTAGAAGGACAGAGAGGGCAATCTGTAACAAAGACCTGACGCTCCGAACTGTATGTTGTCTACCGGGCGCTCGGGTTCGGCACATCCCGGATCTGGTGGACAGATTACCATGAGGGGCTGGGAAAGACCCAGCTGTCATGGTGCATGTTGGCACCAATGACAAAGTCAGAGGCAGATGGAGTGTCCTAAATAGGGATGAGCTTCGTGTTCGACTCTAACATCGGCTGTTCGATCATTCGCCAAAGATCGAATGTTATGGGCCGTGTTCGCGCAAAATTCGAGTGATGCGAACGGCCCACAATACACTGCGCCATTGCAGTGCAATCCCGGCGCTGTGATTGGCCAAGCATGCACTGTGACCCCGCATGCTTGGCCAATCACAGCGCCGGCAGCGTGGAGAGCCATAATGCCTGTGGCCAATCATAGCTCAGGGGGGTTTAGTACACGCCCCACACTATAAAAGGCCGCCAGCGCGGCGGCCTTGTGCAGTGTGTTCCGGCGTGCAGGGAAAGAGATACTTAGGCAGGGACAGTGTGTTCTATGTTCTATTCTTTTCTCAGGCATCTGCAGGAGTTAGTGGGTGTTGTGTGCCTCCAGCACAGTAAACACCTGGATCTACACTTTATTGCTGTTCTCTAAGCTATATAGGCAGGCAGGGACAGTGTGTTCTTTTCTCAGGCATCTGCAGCAGTTAGTGGGTGTTGTGTGCCCCAGCACAGTATACACCTGTATATACCCGTCATTGCTGTTCTCTAATACAGGCATCTGCAGGAGTTAGTGGCACAGTATACACCTTTATATACCCGTCATTGCTGTTCTCTAATACAGGCATCTGCAGGAGTTAGTGGCACAGTGTACACCTGTATATACCCATCATTGCTGTTCTCTAATACAGGCATCTGCCGGAGTTAGTGGCACAGTGTACACCTGTATATACCCGTCATTGCTGTTCTCTAATACAGGCATCTGCAGGAGTTAGTGGCACAGTGTACACCTGTATATACCCGTCATTGCTGTTCTCTAATACAGGCATCTGCAGGAGTTAGCGGCACAGTGTACACCTGTATATACCCGTCATTGCTGTTCTCTAATACAGGCATCTGCAGTAGTTAGTGGCACAGTGTACACCTGTATATACCCGTCATTGCTGTTCTCTAATACAGGCATCTGCAGGAGTTAGTGGCACAGTATACACCTTTATATACCCGTCATTGCTGTTCTCTAATACAGGCATCTGCAGGAGTTAGTGGCACAGTGTACACCTGTATATACCCATCATTGCTGTTCTCTAATACAGGCATCTGCAGGAGTTAGTGGCACAGTATACACCTGTATATACCCGTCATTGCTGTTCTGTAATACAGGCATCTGCAGGAGTTAGTGGCACAGTGTACACCTATATATACCCGTCATTGCTGTTCTCTAATACAGGCATCTGCAGGAGTTAGTGGCACAGTGTACACCTGTATATACCCATCATTGCTGTTCTCTAATACAGGCATCTGCAGGAGTTAGTGGCACAGTGTACACCTGTATATACCCATCATTGCTGTTCTCTCATACAGGCATCTGCAGGAGTTAGTGGCACAGTGTACACCTGTATATAGACGTCATTGCTGTTCTCTAATACAGGCATCTGCAGGAGTTAGTGGCACAGTGTACACCTGTATATACCCGTCATTGCTGTTCTCTAATACAGGCATCTGCAGGAGTTAGTGGCACAGTGTACACCTGTATATACCCGTCATTGCTGTTCTCTAATACAGGCATCTGCAGGAGTTAGTGGCACAGTGTACACCTGTATATACCCGTCATTGCTGTTCTCTACTACAGGCATCTGCAGGAGTTAGTGGCACAGTGTACACCTGTATATACCCGTCATTGCTGTTCTCTAATACAGGCATCTGCAGGAGTTAGTGGCACAGTGTACACCTGTATATACCCGTCATTGCTGTTCTCTAATACAGGCATCTGCAGGAGTTAGTGGCACAGTGTACACCTGTATATACCCGTCATTGCTGTTCTCTAATACAGGCATCTGCAGGAGTTAGTGGCACAGTGTACACCTGTATATACCCATCATTGCTGTTCTCTAATACAGGCATCTGCAGGAGTTAGTGGCACAGTGTACACCTGTATATACCCGTCATTGCTGTTCTCTAATATAGGCATCTGCAGGAGTTAGTGGCACAGTGTACACCTGTATATACCCGTCATTGCTGTTCTCTAATACAGGCATCTGCAGGAGTTAGTGGCACAGTGTACACCTGTATATACCCGTCATTGCTGTTCTCTACTACAGGTATCTGCAGGAGTTAGTGGCACAGTGTACACCTGTATATACCCGTCATTGCTGTTCTCTAATACAGGCATCTGCAGGAGTTAGTAGCACAGTGTACACCTGTATATATCCGTCATTGCTGTTCTCTAATACAGGCATCTGCAGGAGTTAGTGGGTGTTGTGTGCCCTAGTACAGTATACACCTGTATATACCCGTCACTGCTGTTCTCTAATAAAGGCATCTGCTGGAGTTAGTGGGTGTTGTGTGCCCTAGTACAGTATACACCTGTATATACCCGTCATTGCTGTTCTCTAATAAAGGCATCTGCTGGAGTTAGTGGGTGTTGTATGCCTCCAGCACAATATTCACTACCCAATTGCTGGTTTTCCCATCTCCCTGCAGGCCATTACTATGTCTGGAAGGCCAACAAAGAGAGGCAGACAGTCACGAGCCAATAAAAGAGGGCAAGCAGGCTCTGTGTCTAGAGACAACAGTGCTGGTCGTGGACGCGGTGCATTGTCATCAGCACGTGGCCATGGGACACGCTTGTCCTTATTTTCGGCAGCTGGACGCGTTGAGCCACATCATGCCGAAGACTTGGTAGAGTGGATGACCAAGCCCTCCTCATCCTCCTCATCCTCTCTCACCCAGCCTCAGGGTACTGGCAAAGCAGCTGCCAAAGCGTTCTCTTCCCTCGTATCAATGTCATCATCAGTCACTCCTTCCCTAGACCCACCATGTCCTCCTGAGGAGTCCCCCAAACTGTTTGAGCACAGTGTTGGGTTCATGCTCCAGGAGGATGCCCAGCGTTTAGAAGGGTCCGATGATGATACCCAGCTAGAGGAAGGCAGTAGCGTGAGCGCAGAGAGAGGGGATGCTCAAGAAGGACAGCAATCTGGCAGTCATGTTCCAGCAGCTGCAGCATACTGCCAGATTGGCTCCAGTGATGAGGAGGGAGGGGATGATGTCACTGACTCCACGTGGGTGCCTGATAGGAGAGAGGAGGAGGCACATCTCCAACGAGGCAGGATGCCCTCCGGGGGCCAGTGTAAGGGCAGCACACCGACTGAATCACACCGCAGAGCTACGCCTGTGCAGGGCGCTGCCTCTGCCCGTTATTCCAAACGTTCTTTGGTGTGGGCCTTTTTTGAGTCGAGTGCATCAGATCGCACCGCTGCTATTTGCAACATATGTCTCAAGCGTATCTCGCGTGGCCAAAACATCAGCCACTTGGGCACCACTTACTTGACTAGACATATGTTGACCTGCCATGCAGCTCATTGGCAAGCGTACCTTAAAGACCCACACCAAAGATCAAAGCGGACCTCTCCTTGCTCCTCATCAGCTGGGATCTCCAACCCCACTATACCTTCAGTCCTCTCTGAAACCTGCACTGAGAGGAATGAAGGTGTAGAATTAGGTGTGTCACAGCCAAGTACTTGCGGGCACTCTGCTAGCAGTACACCAACGTCCGATTGTAGCAGGCAAATTTCCCTGCCCCAGCTGCTGGACCGTCGAAAGAAGTTCACTCCCAGCCATCCACATGCCCAGCGGTTGAATGCTAGCTTGGCTAAATTGCTAGCAATTCAACTGCTGCCTTTTCAGTTGGTAGACTCGGCCCCCTTCTGTGAGTTTATGCAATGTGCGGTTCCTGAGTGGCAGGTTCCCAGATTCTGGCTCTCTACCGGCATGTGGAAGGCAATGTCCATGCCTCGCTGGACAGGGCGGTCAGCGGTAAGGTGCATATTACCGCTGACTCATGGTCCAGCAGGCATGGACAGGGACGTTACCTTTCTTTCACGGCCCATTGGGTCACTCTTTTGGCAGCTGGGAAGGATGCAGGACAAGGTGCAGTAGTGTTGGAGGTTGTTCCGCCGCCACGCCTCCAAAATGCTACTACTGGTTGAGACACACCTCTCCCCTCCACTCCCTCCTCTTCTTCCTCCATGGCCTCTTCCTGTGCTTTGTCCTCGGAACCAGCGGTGCTCCGTAGGCGTTCAAGGGGCTACGCAAGTACGCAGGCAAAAAGATGCCATGCCGTGCTTGCGCTGGTGTGTTTGGGGGACAGGAGCCACACTGGGGCAGAGGTTCTGTCAGCTCTGCAGGGGCAGGCCAAGAGGTGGTTGACGCCACGCCAGCTTAAGACAGGAATGGTGGTTTGTGACAATGGCACCAACCTCCTCTCCGCCAGGGACAACTGACCCATGTGCCCTGTGTGGCTCACGTCCTTAACCTGGTGGTGCAGCGGTTCTTGGGCAGGTACCCAGGCTTACAGGATGTCCTGAGGCAGGCCAGGAAAGTCTGTGTGCATTTCCGCAGATCATATAATGCCAGTGCTCGGCTGGCTGAGCTGCAAAAGGAGTTGAGCCTGCCCAAGAACCGCCTTATATGTGACATGCCCACCAGGTGGAACTCAACGTTGGCCATGCTGCAGCGGCTGCACATGCAGCAGAAGGCCATCAATGAGTACCTGTGCGACTACGGCACCAGGACAGGGTCAGGGGAGCTCTGTTTTTTTTCACCACGCCAGTGGGGCATGATCAGGGATGCATGCACTGTCCTGGCACCATTTGAGGAGGCCACGAGGATGGTGCGCAGTGACAGTGCATGCATCAGTGACACTGTACCTCTTGTCCACCTGTTGGAGCATACGCTGCGTAAAATAATGGACAGGGCATTTGAGGCAGAACAGAGGCAGGAAGAGGAGGACTTCCTTGCCTCTCAAGGCCCCCTTTACCCAGGCAGTGTTCCTTGTGTCCCACCCATCACAAAGAAAGAGGACGAGGAGGAGGAGGAGGAGGAGGATTGTGTCAGCATGGAGGTGGAGCATGGCACTCAGCATCAACAGCAGCAGTCTTTTAGGGATGATTTACAGTCCCAACAAACCCGTGGACTTGTACGTGGCTGGGAGGAGGTGGCTGCGGATCATGTCGTCCTTAGTGACCCAGAGGACTCCGGACCGAATTCCTCAGCTAACCTACGCTGCATGGCCTCCCTGATCCTGCAAAGTCTGCGGAAGGATCCTCGCATTCTTCGGATCAAGGAGAGGGACCATTACTGGCTGGCCACTCTCCTTGATCCACGGTACAAGGGTAAGGTTGCGGACCTTATCTTGCCGTCGCAGAGGGAGCAGAGGATGAGACAACTCCGGGAGGCCTTGCAGAAAGGTCTGTGCAATGCGTTCCCAGAGACTGGGAGGTTACAAACTCCTGGTCCTGGACAATGAGTTGCTGAGGCTTCGGTCAGTAGCAGAAGGAGCGGTGGAGAAGGTGACCGTCTGACCGATGCGTTCAGACAATTTTTTAGTCCGCAGCCCCAAGGTATGATCAGTTCCAGCAACCATCGCCAGTGTCTGATAAAAGTGGTGCAGGAATACCTCGGGGCAAGGTCAGACTTGGACACCTTTCCCACCGAAAATCCTCTGGCTTACTGGGTCTTGAGGATGGATCACTGGCCAGAGCTTGCACAGTATGCAATTGAGCTACTGGCCTGTCCTGCATCCAGCGTTCTTTCGGAACGCACATTCAGTGCTGCTGGAGGCTTTGTCACGGATCACAGGGTGCGCCTGTCCACCGACTCGGTTGATCGACTGACCTTCATAAAGATGAACCAGTCTTGGATCACCACCAGCTACCAAGCACCTGAAGCTGATATAACAGAATAATTTATTTTCAAATGTCACATCCCTTCAAGACTGATGCTGATGCTGAGTGACTGTCCTGTTATGTTGACTGACTATCCTCCTCCTCCTCAATGATCTGATTCTTGATGATAGCTTGGAAGAACTTTTTTGTTTCTGGGTGCCGCCACCAGTAGCTAAGGCCCAATTTTTCAGCCCCTGTTTAACAGGGGCATATAATTAAAATTTTTGATGCAATGCTTTGCAGCAGGGCTCATTCCTGCACTCCAACTAGAGTATCTGGGAGAGGTTGCAGTGTCGTGGCACCAGCACCAGTGCCTAAGGCCCAATTTTTCAGCCCCTGTTTAACAGGGGCATGTAATTACAATTTTTTTTGCAATGCTTTGCAGCAGGGCTCATTCCTGCACTCCAACTAGAGTATTTGGGAGAGGTTGCAGTGTTGTGGCACCAGTGCCTAAGGCCCAATTTTTCTGTCCCTGTTCAACAGGGGCATGTAATTACAATTCTTGATCTAATAATTCACAGCAGGGCCCATTCCTGCACCCACCAAGAGTAACTGTGAGGGCTTACAGTGTTGTGGCACTTAAGAACAAACCTACAGTCCCGGTCTTGTTTGCACCGCCTGTATACTGCTGTTCAGAGTATATAGGGCCTTTTTTTATTTTGGGTGCGGGGTTCCCCTTATTATCCATACAAGAACCAAAGGGTCTGGTAATGGGCTGGGGTAAGGGGGGGGGGGGTGATGGGGTAGCCATGCCGTTTTTTCTCAAAGATTTTCATCCATATTACCGGGACCAGACATTACATTAAAGCCGCAAGCAGTTTTAAATGGCTTTTTTTCCTTTACAAATGTCATTTTGTGCAGGGACAGATCTAAATACGGGGAAACACATGCCACTTCACAGGCATAGACACCCCCAGGTACGATATTTAAAGGAATATTTTTTACTTTTTTTTTTCACTTTATGCATCATTAAAATGACTGCTCCCGAAAAACGGCAGTTTTTAAAACTTCGTTTTGCATTGATACATGTCCCCTGGGGCAGAACCCGGGTCCCCAAACCCTTTTTAGGACAATAACATGCATATTAGTCATTATAATTAGCACTTTAGATTTCGAACGTTCGCATCCATTGTATTTAATAGGGTTCTAACGTTCGAAGGTTCTGGTGTGAACCAAACCGGGGGGGGTGTTCGGCTCATCCCTAGTCCTAAAGAACGATTTTAGGGACTTGGGAGCTAAATTGAGGAAAAGGACCTCCAAGGTATTATTCTCAGGAATACTACCGGTACATCGAGCCACACCAGAAAGGCAGAGGGAGATTAGGGAAAGTAAAAAAGTGGCTAAGGAGCTGGTGTAGTAAGGAGGGGTTTGGGTTCCTGGAGGACTGGGCCGACTTCTCAGTCGATAACCAGTACTATAGAAGGGATGGACTGCAGCTAAATGAGGAGGGTGCAGATCAGCTTGAAATGAAGATGGCCAAAAAGTTAAAGGGGTTTTTAAACTAGGCGATGGGCGGAGGATCCAGAGGTAGAGATAGTCAGCGTGGAACTATCCAGAGGGTAGTATTGGGGGCATTAGTGATAGGGTAACCAAAGCACATAAACCCAAGGTAAGTATAGTAGCAAGTCCTAGTTGCAATCTGGGAACACCCAATAAGAGGATAGTATGCGACCGGTCTAAACTACGTGGCATGTTCACCAATGCCAGGAGCCTGGCAGACAACATGGGTAAACTAGAGATACTGCTGTATGAGGAGGATTTGGATTTGGATTTTGTGGGAATTTCAGAGACCTGGTTCAACAGCTCTCATGATTGGCTGGCAACCATTCAAGGGTATACCCTTTATCGCAGGGATAGAGAGGGTAAAAAGGGGGAGGGGTATGCCTATATATCAAGAATAATGTACAAGTGAATGTGAGAGATGACATCACTAAGGGAGCTAGGGAGGAGATGGAATATTTATGGGTAGAGGCGAGCTATGGCAATAGGGGGAATAAGGATGTGGTGATTTTTTACACAATACTTTACCGCACAAGTAGGCAGTGACAGGCTGAAAATGGCAGCTTTATCTGTGTCAGTAATAAGTTCATACTGTGGACCCTGAAAAAAGAAATAAATGAAAAGGCTTAAGCAAAATATAATAAACTACCGTATATACTCGAGTATAAGCCGAGATTTTCAGCCCTTTTTTTGGGGCTGAAAGTCCCCCCCTCGGCTTATACTCGAGTCATCGAAATTTTTACATTGTAAATATTACCTGTAAGAAAGTTGCGGCTGCAGCGTCCATCGTTCAAATTCCGCGGCGTCCATCGTTCAAATTCCGCGGTCTCTTCCTGTTCCTTCCCTGATAGGCGAGTCTCAGCAGACACTCTCCGCCTATCACGAACGTTCTCTCATCCTCAGTTTTCCAGCAGACGTCTGTTATTGGCGGAACACCCAACACAGTGTCTGCTGGGAAAACTGAGGATGAGAGAATGATCGTGATAGGCGGAGAGTGTCTGCTGAGACTCGCCTATCAAGGAAGGAACAGGAAGAGGCCGCGGAATTTGAACGATTGACGCCGCAGCCGCAACTTCTTTACAGGTAATATTTACAATGTAAAATAGGGAACAGCGAGCTAGGGAACAGTGGGGCATCGGCTTATACTCGAGTCAGTAAGGTTTCCCAGTTTTTTTTTGGCAACATTAGGTACCTCGGCTTATACTCGAGTCGGCTTATACTCGAGTATATACGGTATATCTCTCCCCAAAAAAAGTGAAACACAAAACCCCAACCCTATATATTGTTGGAGAAGGGTGGGAGTACACAATAATATGTAGCACACCATTCTGCAATTTAATGTAATGTTGTACAACACAGCACTGTATAGCACTACTGTACAACAAATATCTCTTTCTACTAACACACTGTCAGTTATCCCTGATACTTTAACACACACTGACAAATGGTTGCTGGTTACCCAACCTCTTCTAGTGTGGGGACTGACACATAACAAAGCCCTCATTAGTGGTCATTCTAAGTCACTTGACCTATGTTCAAAGGCAAGGAAGTGTAATATTGGTAGTTATTTGCGATGGAAGAAAACAGATGCATTAGTTCCCCAAACTGCGAATGGTTTGGATTTGCCTTAAACTAGACATGTGCACTGGCCAAAAATGTGTTCGTTTTAGTTTCCTTTTTTTTTTTTTTTACGTTTTTCAGGTCATTCGTTTATGATCGAAATTCATTATTTGGAATGAATTAAAAAATCCGGAAATTCGAAATCCGAAAATTTTAAAAATCAGAATCCGAAAATTCTGACAACCGAATTTTCGGATATTCGAAAATCCGAAATAATAACTAACTTATAATAACTAACTATTAAATTATAGGTATTGGAATTTCCTTTCAAATTTGGCTGTTGGTGAACGTAATGAATACGAAATTATCCAAAGTTACAAATTATCCGAAATAACAAATGCTGCATCTAAACGAATGGAATGTAACGAATTAATAATAATAAATAATATTAATAAAAAGCTTTTATTATTATTTATTATTAATTTGTTACGTTCCATTCGTTTAGATGCGGCTTTCGTTATTTCTGATTATTCGTAACTTCGGATAAATTTCGGATAAATTTGTATTCTTTACATTCACTAACAGACTAATATGAAAGGAAATTCCAATACCTTTAATTTAATATGTTTGGATGTTCGCTCTTATTTTCGTTCTTTTGAATTTTCCGATTTTCGAATTTCTGAAAATGTAGAGTTTTTTCGAATGTCCAAATTACTGATTTCAGAATATTTGGAAAAATTTGGTAAACAGGTTTTTGCTTATTCTAATATTTCCAAATTAACAAATTTGTCGAAGTTTTTCGAAAAACTAATTTGGAACTTAACGAATTGCACATGTCTACCTTTAACCCGTACTCGACACAAACCTGAATATCCATACTGGCATATACACAAATAAGTGGACAGACGGGCATGGTTCTAGCTATGCCTAAAGTAAAACATTTTTTTAACTCTAAAATCACAACGAAAGGCCTTTTATCACTAGTACAATATATTTATTACATTGACACCCTTCCCAGGGTACAAGTTCTAAAGGACGGATTCCCGCTGAGTCCCATAAATCATGTCAATGGCATTTTGCCAAGACATATACTTCTTTTAGCAGTGTAAGTACTACTGTGGAATCAGTAGCTGATTTTATGTTATACCGAGGCACTGATGATGTAAAAAATGTGTTAAAAATATAAATGTAAAGTAAACTATGTATTAATGAACTCTCTGGTGTAACATGGTGATATGTAACAGATGTAGAGCACTGATAATACACACACACAGATATATCAAGTAGTGAAGGGTGGGTGCAGTATATGATAATTGTATGGTGTGGAAATAAAATACATTAAATTATATAAGTGTAGATACTAATGGATCCACAGGGTGTGTTCTCCCTCCTAGATGTATCAGGCTATGACAGTAATGTAATATGTAGAATATGCACATGTTATCACTGCTGTGGTTCTTTTATTCAGTTATAGTTTTTTTAGTGGGAACATTGTCCCATCATTCAACAGCCCCATTAAGAAAAAGTTGAGCAATGGGCTTAGTAACCTGAGAGATTTCCATGACATATGGTGGATCTGTTATAGTTGTTAAGACCTGAAACACATTACCCTGGGACGTGGAGTGGAATCTCTAGCAATGCTGGAGTTTAGGACTGAGACCAAAACTCTTCCCTCAAATATGATTTAGGGATAGGTGAATCTGTATGTAATTGTAAGTACCTAAGAACAGATCCCGCTGGGAAATGGACTGAACCAGATGATTGATGCTTCATCCAGATTTACTGAAAAATATCAGTGTTTCATAAAATCTACAACAAACAGAGACAAACATTTTACTATGCAACAGTTGGTAGCTGTTCTCATGTATTATTTAACAATCTAACAAAATTCTCAGTTGTAACTTCTTATTAAATATTCTGATTCTAGCTTGAACATGAGGGAAAAACCTATAAAATATTTATTTACAATAATAAATTACATGCCACTGCTCAGGCTTTCTTAGTAAGGCAATACAAAAAAGCAATGCTGTCGTGCTCAATGCAGTAAGATCAGCTAATACCGTGCCTTGCAAAAGTATTCACCCCCTTGGCATTTTTTGTTTTGTTGCCTCACAACCTGGAATTAACATGGATTGTTTGAGGATTTGCATCATTTAATTTACAGAACATGCCCACAACTTTGAAGATTTTTTTTTTTATTGTAAAGCAAACAACAAATAGGAAAAAATAACAGAAAAAGTCAATGTGCATAACTATTCACCCCCCTAAAGTCAATACTTTGTAGAGCCACCTTTTGCAGCTATCACAGCTCTAAGTCGCTTTGGATAAGTCTCTATGAGCTTGCCATATCTTACCACTGAGATTTTTGCACATTCCTCCTTGCAAAACTGCTTCATTTCCTTTAAGTTGGATGGTTTGCGCTTGTGAACAGCAATCTTCAAGTCTGACCACAGATTTTGTATTGTATTGAGGTCTTGGCTTTGACTAGGCCATTACAACACATTTACATGTCTCCCCTTAAACCACTCAAGTGTTACTTTAGCAGTGTGTTTGGGGTCATTGTCCTGCCGGAAGGTGAACCTCCGTCGTAGCCTCAAATCACACACAGAGTGGTACAGGTTTTGCTCAAGAATATCCCTGTATTTAGCACCATCCATCTTTCCCTCAACTCTGACCAGTTTCCCAGTCCCGACGGCTAAAAAAACATCCCCACAGTATGATGCTGCCACCACCATGTTTCACTATGGGGATGGTGTTCTCTGGGTGATGTGATGTGTTGGGTTTGCGCCAGACATAGCGTTTTACTTTGATGGCCAAAAAGTTCAATTTTAGTCTCATCAGAACAGAGCACCTTCCTCCATACATTTTGGGAGTCTCCCACCTGCTTTTTCGCAAACTCAAAACGTGACATTTTGTTTTTTGCTGAAAGTATGGCCACTCTGCCATAAAGCCCAACTCTATGGAGCGTACGGCTTATTGGCGTCCTATGTACAGATACTCCAGTCTCTGCTGAGGAACTCTGCAGCTCCTCCAGGGCTACCTTAGGTCTCTGTGCTGCCTCTCTGATTAAGCCATCCTTGCCCGGTCCGTGAGTTTTGATGTGTGGCCGTCTCTTGGCAGGTTTGCTATTGTGCCATGTTCTTTCCATTTGGTTATGATAGATTTGATGGTGCTCCTAGGGATCATCAAAGATTTAAATATTTTTTTATAACCTAAACCTGACTTGTACTTCTCAACAACATTGTCCCTTACTTGTTTGGAGAGTTCCTTGGTCTTCATGGCAGTGTTTGATTAGTGGTGCCTCTTGCTTAGGTGTTGCAGTCTCTGGGGCCTTTCAAAAAGGTGTGTATATGTAATGACAGATCATGTGACACTTAGATTGCACACAGGTGGACATCATTTCACTAATCATGTGACTTCTGAAGGTAATTGGTTGCACCAGAGCTTTAATGGCTTCATACCAAAGGGGGGTGAATACATACGCACATGCCAATTATCAGTTTTTTATTTCTGAAAAATAGTTTTATGTATATATATTTCTAATTTTACTTCACCAACTTAGACTATTGTGTTCGGATCCATCACATATAATTCAGAGTAAAAAAACATTGAACTAAAGGCTGTAATGTAACAAAATAGGTAAAAAAACAAGGGGGTGAATACTTTTGCAAGGCACTGTAAATAGGTCCAATTGGTTGCTATGGGTTACTGAACTTTGACATCAACATTGGACTTTGAACTGCTTTGAGTATGCCTATATGCACTTAATTGTAAATAAGTCAGTGGGAAAAAAACTAAGAGGATGTGTAAAAGGCATTAACCCATAAACAAATTTAAAGTACAGGTAAATACGAACTGAATGATGTTTAGTTTGCTAAAGAAGTGTGTGTAACAAACAACGGTTATTCTTGTAATAAAATACTTTTTCATCCCTTGTCATATTTCAGTACTGCTTATCTTTTGCAATCTCATTCTAAACGACTTCCAGTTTACAAGCACTCACTACATCTTTGGCCTAAGCCATTTCTCAATGCTGGGTCCCTGATGGTGACAACAATGGATTATACCTGTGTGGCACCCTTCTAAATAGGTGCTAGAATTAGGTAGATTTTTACAGTACTATTCTAAAAAAAAAAATTGGTGTCATTGGCAATAATAGCAATCCACAGTATTGGTATAATATGCAGCAACAATAACCCCCAGCACTAGTGTAAGTGGCAGCAATGGCAGTCTCCATGTTTCATTCAGGAAACATTTGCCTTAATCAGCAGATACTATTTGGATTATTTTTATATCATTGCACTGGTGTTGTTTATGAAGAGCAGTGCAGAATTGATATTACTGGACAGGTCTGTACGTGTTAGCCTTCCCGTGCTTCCTTCATTTTGTCCTATGCAGTGGAATGTAACTGTGGTGAATACAGTTTATGAAATAAACTAGTTAGTTACATTGACTGGTGTGCTGAGATTAAGCGACTTTGGGGGGGGGGGGGGTATGGTGATGCAAAAGCATTCATACTGACACAAGAGTTGATTGTCATGTTGGGAGCAATGTACTTGGTAGGAGGTAGTTGACTAGCTTCATGGTAAGATGTATTGCCCATTATCTCCATACTGGTGTTTACTGTTTGCTACAGTGAAAAAGCCTGGTGTACTGAGGGGTGAGTAGGCAGATTATCTTGAGATGTGGTAGGTGCAGTGTACCGACCTTGGTTGAAGCATACAGCAACTGTGACTGGGAGCTAAAGTTTTGGGAGACAGTGTGAGGAATATGATGCATTCCATGCAACTGAATGTCTGTTGCTCACAGCAAAAATTACAGGTGCCGCTCAAGGCTGCACCAGGTCCTCTTGCATAACAAGCCCCTAGAAGTGCCGACAAGGACAGAGCTCATGCCAGCTCAAAACTTTGAGTGGGGAAAGGAACTCCTAAAAGTCACACATCACTGCAAAACCATGCAAGGAGCTTTATGACAACCTCAGCCCAGGCACCAACCAGGCCACGCCCCCAGCGGGTTTCCCTCCTCCCTGGATCTTAATCATGGAGAACCCCAAGGGCGGAGTGAAACTTATTGGGTGTGGTCTGGTTGGAGCCCGTGGTGAGGCTGTCATAAACCTCCTCAAATGGGTTTTACTGTGGAGTGTGACTATTAGGACTTCCTTTCCCCACTGAATATCGGTTGCTGTTACATCCTTCACTTTCACTAGTAGATTGCTTTAAAACCTTTAACCTTGCCATGGCAGTGACCCTCTCACATTGTTTTTCCAAAGCTTCCATCTATGCTTTCTTGCGTGCAACTTTTTCTTTCACCTTTGCTTCCATCTGTGCTTTCTTGTGTGCAGTTTATGCCTCCATTTCTGCTTTCTTGTGTACACTTTCTGCTAATTCTGCTTCTATCTCTTTTTTTTTTTTTGCGTGCAGTTTCTGCAGCTTTTCTTCCATCTCTGCTTTCTTGTGTGTAGTTATTGCTTCCATCTCTGCTTTCTTGGGTGCAATTTATGCTTCCATCTCTGCTCTCACCTGTCCTTCTTTGTGCACAGTTTCAGCTTCTGTGACAGACCCAACCAAGATGGGGGCTTTTAGAGGGGACTAGGGGCTTGCCTCCTACCCACTGATTATGGCCCATGGAGGAGACTGGGGATTTTGCCTGCTTCTCCCAGTCAGAGCATGGAAAATAACTTTAGTATCTGAACCCATGGAGAGAGCAGATCATTCTCTAATAATGAACAACGGGATGAACGCTGAGAGCTAAGCTTGGATTCATTCTCTGAATAAGGACAATTAACCTCCCTGGCGGTATTCCCGAGTCTGGCTCGGGGTAAGATTTCAGTACAATTAGCGGTAACCCCGAGCCAGACTCGGGTTGCATCGCAGTATCCAGGCAAAGTTACTTACCTTGTCCCCTGCATCCTGCGATGTCTCCCCGTAGTGTGTGCGAGCTGTCTCTTCGCTCGATTCACACAGTGCCGCCGAGCTCCGTTCCCTGCGACGTTGCGGCGCACGGGGGCGGAGATCGGCACCAAGTTCAAAAAAGTAAAAACACACAATACATACAGTATACTGTAATCTTACAGATTACAGTACTGTATAAAAAAATACACATCCCCTTTGTCCCTAGTGGTATGTCCAGTGCCCTGCGTGCACTTTTATATTATAAACAGTTTTTTCTACCTGGAATTTGGAGATTGTCCATAGCAACCAAAAAGTGTCCCTTTATGTCAAAAGTGGTTTTAGACCAGCTAGAGAACAGCGATAATAAATTAGAATCACTTGCAGAATTGAGCGATAGTGATTTGTGGGGAAATTTGTCATCAAACACTGAAAGTAATGACAGCGACAATTCTGCAACTGAGCAAATTTCTGTGTTTTTGATTTGATTACATTATTGAATAATTTTTATTATTATTATATTATTATTTGTTATAATTATTTATAGTTATTTATTATATTATAATTTATGATTTTGTGTTTCAAACTTTATCATACCCGGGATGTCTACTAGACTCTTGTTTAGACAGATTTAAGTGAGTTATTTCCAGGGATGAGCCGAACACCCCCCTGTTCGGTTCGCACTAGAACCTGCGAACAGACAGAATGTTTGCGTGAACTTTAGAACCTTATTAAAAAACAATGGACTCGAATGTTTGAAATCTAAAGTGCTAATTATAAAGGCTTATATGCAAGTTATTGTCCTAAAAAGTGTTTGGGGACCGGGTCCTGCATCAATGCAAAAAGAAGTTTTAAAAACTGCTGTTTTGACGTAGGCGGGGTGGGGTTTGACGTAGGCGGGGTCTGACATATCGAGGGGGCGGACCTGATGGGGAACTTCCCTCACTGTGTAATACATGTATAGACCCGCCCCTTCTCATGTTCCGCATCAGGTCCTCAGCCTTACACCGAGTCATTGGCTGAGCGGAACTGATGGGGAACTTTAGAAGGGGCGAGTCTATACATGTAATAGACTGTGGAGGAAGTTCCCCATCAGGTCCGCTCAGGCTTAGCCAATGACGGACAGCGCTGGACATCGGATCGCCGCGGGACACTGGATTTCACCGCTGGAATGTTTTTATTTTAATTTATTTAAATTTTTTTAATAAAGGACTTTTCCAATGTGTTTGTGTGTTTTTTTTTACATTTTTTGACACTTTCTTCGTGAAATGGTAGGGGTACAATGTACCCCTTACCAATTCACATAGGGGGGCCGGGAGGGGTCTTCCAGATTCCGATAAGCCCCCCGCCCGCAGACCCCCACAACCACCGGGCAAGGGTTGTGGGGATGAGGCCCTTGTCCCCATCAACATGGGGACATCCTCCCCATGTTGAGGGCATGTGGCCTCGTACGGTTCAGGAGGGGGGGGGGGCGCTCTCTTGTCCCCCCCTCTTTTCCTGCGGCCTGCCAGGTTGCGTGCTCGGATAAGGGTCTGGTATGGATTTTTGGGGGGACTCCACGCCATTTTTTTTTAAATTTGGGGTGGAGGTCCCCTTAAAATCCATGCCAGATCTGAAGGGCCTGGTATGGATATTTGGGGGAACCGCACGCATTTTTTTTTTAATTTGCGGCAGGGTTCCCCTTAATATCTATACCAGACCTGAAGGGCCTGGTAATAGAATTCTGGGGGACCCTCACGCTTTTATTTTTTATTTTTATCAATGACTTTTGTATGTATTGCTGGGAGCCGACAATTCATTAATAGCAGCGAGTGAGTTTTAAATGACTTTTTTTCCTTCAAAAATGACATTTTATGCAGGGACAGTTCTAAGCACGGGAAACATGCGCCACTTTACATGCATATCATACACGCCCCCTAGGTACGAAATTTAAAGGAATATTTCACTTTAATTTTTTCCCTTTAAGCATTATTAAAATCACTGCTCCTGAAAAAACGGCAGTTTTTAAAACTTTTTTTTGCATTGATACATGTCCTTTGGGGCAGGACCCGGGTCCCCAAACACTTTTTATGACAATAACTTGCATATAAGTCTTTATAATTAGCACTTTCGATTTCTCCCATAGACTTTTCGAATTTGCCGCGAACACCCCAATTTGTTCGCTGTTCGGCGAACGGGCGAACAGGCAATGTTCGAGTCGAACATGAGTTTGACTCGAACTCGAAGCTCATCCCTAGTTATTTCTAAGAATTACAGGCCTACAATATAAAACGCCAAATTTCCATGCAAAATAATTGTACCGCTTTCAGCACCTAAAATCTGACAGAATCATACCGCCAGGGAGGTTAAGCATCCATTCAGGAGTGGATGGAAAAGTGTAATATTTATCTTGTACAGGTTAATTGTCAGAGTGAATATGGTGGCCCTCCTGCAGACTGGGTTGGAGAGGCTCCTTTACTTTTGATATCATCAATAATATCCCTCAAGAAATCTATGAAGATAAATGAATTCCACTTTTTCTGACAGCTGGAACATTGTTTGTCTTCCGATGACTTATCTAGTGGACAAATTACACAAGTTAAAGCCAAACACCTGAAGACAGCATGTGTAATGTACTTTGTGTAGTCGGGGTTGTAGAATGTTGCTGGACTGAGTTGTGGGGATCCCAAAATATTGTCTAGGTGAATAGTTATTGAACAGTTCGGTAACTGTTTAACCACTTCCTTACTGAGCACTTTTCAGCTTTCAGCGCTGACGCACTTTGAATGACAATTGCGCGGTCATACAACACTGTACCCAAATTAAATTTTTATCATTTTTTTCCCACAAATAGAGATTTCTTTTGATGGTATTTGATCACGTCTGCGGTTTTTATTTTTTGCGCTATAAACAAAAAAGACTTTGAAAAAAACACAATATTTTTTACTTTTTGCTATAATAAATATCCCAATTAAAAAAAAATATGTTTTTCCTCAGTTTAGGCCGATACGTATTCTTCTACATATTTTTGGTAAAAAAAAACGCAATAAGCGTTTATTGATTGGTTTGCGCAAAAGTTATAGCACCTACAAAATAGGGGATAGATTTATGACATTTTTTTATTTTATTTATTTTTTACTAGTAATGGCAGTTATCTGCGATTTTTGTTAGGACTGCGATATTGCAACGGACAGATCGGACACTTTTGACACTATTTTGGGACCATTCACATTCATACAGCGAACAGTGCTATAAATATGCACTGATTACTGTATAAATGTGGCTGGCAGGGAAGGGGTTAACACTATGGGGCGATCAAGGGGTTAAATGTGTTCCCTGGGAGTGATTCTTACTGTGGGGGGAGGGGACTGACTGGGGGAGGTGACCGATGGTTGTCCCTATGTACAAGGGACACTCCATCGGTCTCCTCTCCCTGACAGGAGTCCCTGGCTCTGTGACTGCTGATTACGGGCACCTGGCGGACATCGCGGCCGCCAGGCACTCGCATCGGCACCCGCGTGACACAGCAGGCACAGCTATTCTGCGATGTGCGGAAGTAAACAAGAGGACGTCCAGGGACACCCTCCTGGCATTTCAGGTCCGCACTGCGGCCGTCTTTCGGCTATAGCGCGGATCTGAAGTGGTTAATTAGATCACTGTTTGTTTATGTTGGCTAATCCTTGTGGAAGTTCCTACTAGATGGCAATAGTCTGGTGTCAACTCTACCTCGTCATCTAAACGTGTGATGTTTTGGGAAATATTTAATTTTGTTGTTCATGTGGTGACTGCCCTACTTTTGAAGTGTATAAAAACCTGTATTTTTGTTTAATAAACAGTAATTTCTTTGGTTTTACCTCAACATCTGGTCTGTGTATGATGCTTGGGGTAAAAGGGCTGGTATTAGCTTTTGGTCTGCTTGAAGGGTTTGGAGAGCAGGATGCACTGTTTGGCAGAAGCACCCAAGCAGGGTGCTAAGGGTCAGTCACAGATTCCATCTCTGCTTTCCAGCATGCAGTTTGTGCTTCCATCTCTGTATTCACCTGTGCTTCCTAGCGTGCAGCTTCTGCTTCCATCTCTGTATTCTTTTGGGCAAAGGCTGTCTGAATTTTAGAAGCTTCAGCATCACCACAGGCTTTAAGAGGTTGTTGGCTGAGAGCAGAAGATCTTGGTTGTAGAGACTTGTCGGATCTACAGGAGTAGATGCAGAGCAAAGAAAATTAGTTTCATGAAGTTGTGTGATTCTCACTTGTGCCTTTTTCTTTGTAGTACTAAACTGTCTATCTCTAAATTAAGCTCATCAAATCCCTTAAATTCTTCCTGTGACTCTTCAATGTTGTAATGCTTTAAGAGGTTAGTGTATTTAAGACACAGTCTTTGATAGCTCTCACAGGTAGCAATGAATTGTATGAGAACTCATGTACCTCATGAGAAGGCTGAAAAAGAGATGACATGCAATCCACTTTTTTAGAACCATCAATGAAAAAAAATCATAAAATGTCTAGCTCCAGCAGAATACGGTACATGCAATGAATGGAGGCTAAAACAAGAAGAATGGGGGACAAACCACATAGCCCATTCACTAACTATGGAGTGAGGTAGGGACAAACAGACAATGCATGTGTATTATCTTACCTCCCCCTCCCAACCCACAGGCAGTCCTTTGCTAGGCCTGCGCAGACACAAAGGATAATCCCTATTGTCAGCCCCGCGCACCACACTTTATGGCAGGCACCTTCAGAAATAACACACATTATATTCTGCCTCATTATAATTGGTTTACATCATATTTGGCTGAACCCCAAGGATGCACGTCTTTTTTTCACGTGTTCTTCCTGTGCCCATTTTACCTCTCATAGTTCTTTCGGTGCCCACTATTCTTGGCATGCATGCCCCCTGAAATCCATTGCATCAACCCGGTTTACACACAACAACCTACATCTAGAACACCCCCCCAAACCTGTCTTTACCCCTATACACTTGGCACAAATATAGCATGGCAGATTATTTTACATCCAGCACACAGCATTCTGGCAACACCGCGTTAGTACATAAAGTGCTGCCACCACAGAAGAGGGAAAGAAAAATACTCCCATTAGCAACAGCAACTTAATAATATTAAAGGAAAAATAGTTTTTTTTAAATAACAAACAAGTCATACCTACTCTGTGCAGTGGTTTTGCACAGAGCCCTGATCCTCCTCTTCTAGGATTCCCCGCCGGGGCTCCTGGCCCCTCCCTCCTGTCTAGTGGCCCCAGAGCAAGCAGCTTGCAATGGGGGCATCCAAGCAGGTGTTCTCCTAAGCCGCTGCTCTACGTGTCCATTCAGACACAGAGCCATGGCTCAGCCCTGCCCCTCCCCCTCCTCAATGACTCCCACTGCTGTCTCACCCAATGAGGAGGGAGAGTCCCCGGATAGCCGATGTTCTCCTACACTGGATCGAAAGGGAGCTCAGGTAAGTGTTGGGAGGGGCTGCTGCACACAGGAGGTTTTGTACCTTCATGCATAGAATGCATAAAGGTAAAAAACCTTCAGTCTTTACAACCACTTTAATTCTGCAGATCACTTTTCAAAACACTGCACAGTTCCACCATAACCTGTCGTCAGCTCCGCCCGAGTCCCCTCAGCAGAAGAGTGTAGTGGGGAGATCAGGAAGGAAGGTGTACATATCGCCCAACTTTCCTATAGTTTACAGGGATTGCCCTTCTTTTGGAACCAAATCCACCAGTCCTTTCCTCCTCAGTTGTCCCTCTTTTTGATCTGATGTATAGATATCTATGAAAAAATACTCTTCAACTATTAAAAGTGTTATCATGTTTGCTATTCTTAAAAGCCAGTCATTCTTGGCATATAAATTCTAAATGGCCTACATAACTGAGGCCTCACATACAGTAGGTGTATCCATTGCTTAAATACATTGGGGGTTATTTACAGAAGGCTAATCCACTTTGCACTACAAGTGCAAACTACAAGTGCAAAGTGCACTTAAAATTGCACTTGGAAGTAAATGAATAGTAGGGGAAAAAGGAAAGCACTCACAATGCCACATCTGTATTTGTTAAGGGGAAAACATGGAAGATTACCCAGAGGGGGTAACCAATGGTTGGACTTTAAAGGCAAGACAACAATAGAAGTAGCAAAAAAGTATTATATTTATTACAAAAATACAGATAAATTAACACAGTGTTCAGGAGTAAAAACCATACAAGATGTTCGAAAGTATAGATTCGGTCCCTTGTGCGTTTTACTCTTGAACACTGTGTTAATTTATCTGTATTTTTGTAATAAATATAATACTTTTTTGCTACTTCTATTGTTGTCTTGCCTTTAAAGTCATTAATTGCCCCCTCTGAGTAATCTTCCATGTTTTCGCCTGCACTTGGAAGTACAGTCGCTGTAAATCTGAGGGGGACATGCAAGGAAAATAAAAAACAGCATTTTAGCTTGCACATGATTGGATGATAAGATCAGCAGAGCTTCCCCTCATTTCAGATCTACAGCGACTCCACTTCCAAGTGCACTTTTAGTGCAATTTCAAGTGCAATTTGCACTTGTAGTTTGCACTTGTAGTGCAAAGTGGATTTGCCTTTTGTAAATAACGCCCATTGTGTTAGAAGTAGAAATTTGGGAGGTATGGAGATGTGCAGTGTACAAGTTTGCTGCACAAAGCTGCTTCACAAACATTGTATGACCACTTGAATATTTTGACAATAGTCGACTTTTGGCATAAAGGAGGTATTTATTCAGAGTAGCATTCTCTTTCCCCCCGCTGGTATAAATAAGAATTTCTCTCCTTCCACATACAAGGTCAAATAAATCTCATGCTCCTGGGCTTTAGGACAACTTTTGTGAGGGAGGAGGTATGGTGACTGACTTGGCCATACTAGTGTCAGCATCTGAGGTCCCACCACATTAGGTTGAATGTACTCCACGGGTTTATATACCCCCAATTAACTAATATGCTAAAAAAATGCTCTTAGTGAACCTTGTTTGATCTCTACATGGCTTTACTCAAATCCAGTTAAGGTAATAGTTATCAATTATTATTTTCCAGATGAAAATTAGTACAGTGTGTTAACCAACTGACCTCATCAGCATAAATTCATATATTATAAGCTAAAATAGCTGAAACAGAATTCCAATTTGTGAGGCAATACACATTTTCAAACATTTATAGCAAACTTTAGATAAGGCTGGAATGAGTCTTTAGGTCTCACACTGTGAAATGTGAGCTTCAATTATGACCTGTTAAACAAACGTCTAACTTGTCACACTGAATCTGCAGAGAGAAAGATTTCAGTATGAGTTTTCAGAATAATGTTCTAACTCAGCAAGGAGATTTGACAGCAATCACATTCACTTTATGTCCTCACACTGGTAAAACAAGTCTACTGTGTCTAAAGATTTCGCTGATCACATCAATTTACATGGTGTATTGTAGAGCAGTTCATGTTCGAAATGGGGTAATAAAAGGCCATCTTTCTGCATCTTTACATAGTAAAAAAAAAAAAAATATTTTTAAATGTATGATATATATACTGCCTTTAAAATGTATGGCCTTATTCATTTAACAGTCCCTATTCAGAATTGGAAAATACTATTTATGTGTAGCGGGGTATCGTTTTAGCCGCAAGACTACGTTTCCCAGCACGCTTTGCGGCACCCAGGGTGCCCTTCCCCGTGCAAGGACTGCTGGGGTGGACTTTAAAAGGGGAGAGGCGGGGTTCGCTCGGCCTCTTGGAACGCCGCCCTCCTTGCAAGAGGATCCCCTGCACTCACCTGATGCGCGCGCTAGGCCTGAAGCCTGGGCCTCGCGTTCTTTTGTTCCAGAGAGCCCTTCTGTTCCGCCGGGGAGTTGGTGAGGCATCCGATCCACCTGAGGTGCCCTCATCTTCTGAAGAACCGAGGACTCGATGCATCACGGACACGGTAACGCCACTCACAGTAGCGGAGGAACCGGACAGGAATCGGTCCGGTCTAGGTGAGAGAGCGTCAGCTCAGAACCTTATAAGAATAACTTTGTGCCTATTGACTTTGCTTAGCCCCCCCTCCTCTTTGAACATAGTTATACTTTGGAGAGACTGTTTGTGCTGAACTGAGTTTGTCGGTCTCTCCATCTTTGCCTGGTTGGCTAACATCTGCTACCCCTTTTACTGGATTACAAATTGGTTTCTCCATGTGCACCACTGACAGTTGCTAGCAAAGATTCTCCAGCGAACTGTACCCTAAGTTATAGTCAGGCCTGACTGGGAAGTTTAGGACTTTGCTGGGCGCCATTTTTATTGCTCACGAGGGAGCCGCACTCACATCCAGCACTGGACTCAGTTTGAATGCCGGACACCGCATAGGTCCTCTGACATTGCTGCCTTTGGAGTCACTGTTTGGGGATTAACATATTATCTCTTTCCCCCAGCCTCACATTTAGGAACCAAGAAACTTTATACCACTGGCCCGTCTGGCTATTTTGGAGTGCGGCTAAAGAGAGAGATTTTCTTTCTCCAATCTAGGCACCACCCAACGGGAGGGGGCCAAACGCTTTCACCATTTCTGCGAATTAGTTGCATAACTGTTGTTAGCAGGGTACAGACCTCCTCTCACGCCCTCTGTGAATCAGCACTGACTGGGTCAACCATCTTTTTGGCTTGGTGTTTTTGCGGCCCTCTACTGACCCAACTACGAGGCGAAGACACGGTCCTGCTCGTGTTTCCGACCAGGATGCATATATGTTTTAACCCCTTCAAATAAAAAAAAATTCTTGCTACGGCCATAGACACGCATGTACATGCATTAATGATACCAGTGTCACTGTAATGCAGTATCCTACCCCAGAAGAAGAGGTTCTACCCATTTAGACAACCTCGAAACGTTGGGTTCCTGCCTCATCCTGAGACAGACTTGGGTCCTGTATTGCTACCAATTTTGTCACATGTTATCTTTGTAATGTATTGTGCCTGTTCTCATTCACCTTGCTTACAGTCACTTCAATGTGTGTTCATTTGGAGTAGCAGCCTTTCACATATATATATTTTTTTCAATAAAAAATTATTTTTTATCAAGAACTTTTGGTAATTATACCCTTTTATGAGGTTCAACAGTCACCCAATTCAAAGTCCCACCTGAGGAAAACACACTCTTTGGAGTGTACCCTTGTACTTGTTGCATCTGGGATGTGGGTGCACTGACCTCTATATCCATACACTGGGACACCGCCCTTCATTTCTCTCCGATCCACCTGAGGTGCCATCATCTTCTGAAGAACCGAGGACTCGATGCATCATGGACACGGTGACGCCACTCACAGTAGCGAAGGAACCGGACAGGAATCGGTCCGGTCTAGGTGAGAGAGCGTCAGCTCAGAACCTTATAAGAATAACTTTGTGCCTATTGACTTTGCTTAGCCCCCCCCTCCTCTTTGAACACAGTTATACTTTGGAGAGACTGTTTGTGCTGAACTGAGTTTGTCGGTCTCTCCATCTTTGTCTGGTTGGCTAACATCTGCTATCCCTTTTACTGGATTACAAATTGGTTTCTCCATGTGCACCACCGACAGTTGCTAGCGAAGATTCTCCAGCGAACTATACCCTAAGTTATAGTCAGGCCTGACTTGGTAGTTTAGGACTTTGCTGGGCGCCATTTTTATTGCTCACGAGGGAGGATTGCAGCAGTGGGATTGATGTGTTATTGCATTATTGACTGTTATACCATTTTAATGTGCACACCTATACTGCAGGGATCTGCATAGAACATTTTTATACAAATTACTCTGTTATCTTTCTACTTCCAGTAAAGAATTATAGTTAAGTAATTTGGTGGTGAGTGTCAATTACTGTGCTGGTATACAAGGGGGGTTGTACTGTATAATAGTGTATCGAGATAATACAATTGCACCATCCTCCCCTTTCCTAACTGTGTCAAAGAGAAGTCAGAGCCGATTGCCAGGGGTTGGTAGCAGTGCATTACAGGGCCCAAGCAAACAAGCAGCCCTCTTAAGCTGGGGGTATCGCTACATAGTAAAACCTTGGACAGAGGCGTGGCTGTGGACGTGGTTTACTTGGATTTTGCAAAAGCGTTTGACACAGTTCCCCACACACGGCTCATGTGTAAGGTAAAGTCTACAGGATTGGAAATATCAGTTTGTAAATGGATAGAAAACTGGCTAAAAGACAGAATTCAGAGAGTAGTAGTTAATGATTCTTACTCTGAATGGTCTAAGGTTATCAGTGGTGTACCCCAAGGTTCAATGCTGGGACCCTTACTTTTTAATATCTTTATAAATGATATTGGGTCTGAGATCAAAAGTAACATTTCTGTCTTTGCAGATGACACCAAGCTATGCAGTGGAATAACGTCCTTACAAGATGTCTCCAATTTACAAGCCGACCTCGATGCCCTGTCTAATTGGGCGACTATGTGGCAGATGAGGTTTAATGTTGATAAATGTAAAGTTATGCACTTGGGGGCTAAGAATATGAATGCATCATACATACTAGGGGGAATACAACTGGGGGGATCCGTAGTGGAGAAGGATCTGGGGGTTTTGGTAGATCATAAGCTCAATAATGGCATGCAATGCCAAGCTGTGGTTTCCAAAGCGAGCAAAGTCCTTTCTTGTATTAAGAGAGGTATGGACTCCAGAGAGAGAGACATCATTTTGCCCCTGTACAAATCATTAGTAAGGCCTCATCTGGAATACGCAGTTCAGTTTTGGGCACCAGTTCTCAAAAAGCATATCGGGGAACTGGAGAAAGTGCAGAGAAGGGCAACCAAACTGATAAGAGGCATGGAGGAGCTCAGCTATGAAGAAAGATTAGAGGAACTGAATTTATTCACTCTTGAGAAGAGGAGAATAAGGGGGGATATGATTAACATGTACAAATATATAAGGGGTCCATATAGTGAACTTGGTGATGAGTTATTCACTTTACGGTCAACACAGAGAACAAGGGGGCACTCTTTACGTCTAGAAGAAAAAAGATTTCATCTCCAAATGCGGAAAGGTTTCTTCACAGTAAGAGCTGTGAAAATGTGGAATAGACTCCCTCCAGAGGTGGTTCTGGCCAGCTCAGTAGATTGCTTTAAGAAAGGCCTGGATACTTTCCTAAATGTACATAATATAACTGAGTACTAACAGTTCTAGGTAAAGTTGATCCAGGGTAAATCCGATTGCCTCTCGGGGGATCAGGAAGGAATTTTTTCCCCTGCTGTAGCAAATTGGATCATGCTCTGCTGGGGTTTTTTGCCTTCCTCTGGATCAACTGTGGGTATAGAATTGGGTATATGGGATTGCACGATATTTTTTTTAATTTTATTTTAGTTATTTTTTTTATGGTTGAACTGGATGGACTTTGTCTTTTTTCAACCTGACTAACTATGTAACTATGTAACTATATGTTATTAAAACATTTATTTTTTTTAAATCTAAATCTGCAGCCAGCTGTGATTTTCCTAAACTGACGAATAATTTTAACTTTTTTAAGTTAGTGAGGTTGAAATCCAGTCCAACCTGTGTGTGTGCTTTTATGTTAATAGTACATTGTATATCCCTGTATGTTGTGGTCGTTAAAATATCGAATAGTCTTTTGAAATTATCGATGCTCCCCGCTGATACCACTGCTTGTGGAAGAGAATTCCACATCCTTACCGCTCTGATAGTAAAGAATTTTCTATGCAGTTTAAGGTTAAACCGCTTCTCTTCTAATTTTGGTGAATGGCCACGTGTCTTTTTAAATTCCCTTTCACAGAATTTTTTTTTCCCTATTGTGGGGTCACAAGTACAGTATTTGTACATTGATATCATATCCCCTCTCAAGTGTCTCCTCTCCAGAGAGAATAAGTTCAATGCTTGCAGTCTTTCCCGATAGCTGAGATCCTCCATCTATTAATTAGCTTTGTTGTCCTTCTCTGGACTATCTCCAGTTTCAGCACATCCTTCTTGAGGACTGGTGCCCAGAACTGGACAGCATACTCCAGATTTGGCCAGACCAGAATTTTGTAGAGTGGGAGAATTATCGTTTTATCTCTGGAGTGAATCCCCCTTTTAATGCATGACAATGTTCTGTTTGCTTTGCTTGCAGCAGCTTGGCATCGCATGCCATTGCTGAGCCTATCATCTTCTAGGACACCCAGGTCCTTTTTCATCCTAGATTCCCCCAGAGGTTCTCCCCCATTCACATTTTCGGTATCCAAATGGATTACTTTACATTTATCAACATTAAACCTCATTTGCCATGTAGTAGCCCACCCCATTAATTTGTTTAGGTCTTCTTGTAAGGTTTTCACATCCGGCATAGAAGTTATTGCCCTGCTTAACTTTGTATTGTCCGCAAAAACTGAGATTGAGTTGTTTATCCCATCCTCCAGATCGTTTATGAATAAAATAAACAGAACTGGTCCCAGGACAGAACCCTTGGGGACCCCACTTTCCACACCAGACCATTCCTGAGTACTCCCAATTTATCACCACCCTTTGGAGTCGTCCCTGTAGCCAGTCTTCAATCCAGGTACTCACAGTATGGTTCATGCCGACAGACCTTAGTTTGTACAGCAAACGTTTGTGAGGAACTATACCAAATGCCTTTGCAAAATCCAGATACACCACATCCACAGGCCTTCCTTTATCTAGATTGCAGCTCACTTCTTCATAGAAGGTTAATAGATTGGTCTGGCAGGAACGATTCTTCATGAATCCATACTGATAATGATACAGTTTTCATTACTAAAATCTAGAAGGCAACAGTATTTTGTAGTCATCCAATGTAGAGAGAAACGAAGGGCTGCACATCGTTCGTGTTAACCAAGTCCAACAGGTCCAGAATTTGGCTTTAGTGCAATCTCCTCTCATAGACCATGCCCCTCTAATGAGTTTCACCCCCAAAAGGTCCTCTACGATTAAGCCAGGGAGAAGTGTGGCCTATGGGAGAAGATTGAGCTAAAGCCGATCTTGGGCCTGTTATGCCCTGTACACACGATCGGTTTTACAGATGAAAACAGTCCGATGGACTTTTTTCATCGGACAAACCGATCGTGTATGGGCCCTATCAGTCCTTTTTCCATCGATGAGAAAAAATAGAACATGTTTTAAATTTATCCGATGGAAAAAAAACTATAGCAAATTCCGATCGTCTGTGTGGAACTCCATCGGAGAAAAAACCCACGCATACTCAGAATCAAGTCGACACATGCTCAGAAGCATTGAACTTCATTTTTCTCGGCTCGTCGAAGTGTTTTACATCACGGCGTTTGGGACGGTCGGATTTTTGACTGATGGTGTGTAGGCAGGACTGATGGAAGTCAGCTTCATCGGAATTCCGATGGAAAAATCCATAGGAAATCTGATCGTGTGTACAGGGCTTTAGACTTGGTTGACATGAATAATGTTCCTCTCTACATTGGATGACTGCATAGTGACATAGACATTGGAGTTTCTGTACCTGGCAGCAGTGGTCTGAGCCAGCAAGGGATGTATAAAGGGATTTGAGCAGTTCTTGTTTTCTTGAATGCTTTTGAACACAATTTTGGTTTTCCAAAAATCTCACACCACAGCCTGTGTAATTTTGGCATTGCCTTTCTCTGTGGCTGTGAAGAGAGGTAACCATCTAATCTGTCAAAGTCACATGACTAACTCTAGTCCAGTTGCAGAGTTCTCTCTGATGCATTAGGCAGAGATAACTCTATGAAATACCACAGGTTATATAGTGTGGCTTGAATTTTATGAAAGGACTGCAGAAAATGTAGATTGTGGTAAAGAGTAATACAGCAAAATGTAAGGAAGAGCAGATAGCCATATCCTAAAAAAGTCAGCCCCCATAATTTTGTGTGGACTTTACTTTAAAAGTGTCAGACCAGGGGCATAGATAAGGGGAGGGGATAAGGGGTCCAAATCCCACCAAAGCATCTGTAGTGCAGCTGCTGCTATCTGCTAGAGCGGACAGTCACTGTACACTGGAGCTGCTGGAGAAAGCAAAATGTACTGGGGGAGGGGACGCTGTACTGGGGGAGGAGGGCTGCACTGGGGTGAGTGATCTATGCTGGATAGAGCTGTACTAAGGAGGTATCTGTACAGTGAGAATGGTCCTGGGGCCTGAGATCTGTACAGGGTGAGCTGTACTGGGGGGAGGCTGTACTAGGGCGAGTGATCTATGCTGAAGGGTGGAGATCTTTACTGGATAGAGCTGTACTAAGGAGGGATCTGTACAGGGAGATTAGTCCATTGGTCCTGGGGTCAGAGATCTGTACAGGGTGAGCTGTACTGGGGGGAGGCTGTACTAGGGCGAGTGATCTATGCTGAAGGGTGGAGATCTTTACTGGATAGAGCTGTACTAAGGAGGGATCTGTACAGGGAGATTGGTCCATTGGTCCTGGGGTCAGAGATCTGTACAGGGTGAGCTGTTCAGAGGGGGAATCTGTACTAGGAGGAGCTGTCCTAGGGGGCAAAAGACTTGGGGGAATATCAGTACTGTTTCTGCACTCTTGAACCTGGCACTATGTGCATTCTGCACTCCTGACCCCTGCATTCTGTACGTTATGTCTCCTGACCCCTGCACTCTGTGTATTCTGCACTCCTGACTCCTACACTGTGTATGTTACCTAACCAGAGATGAATCCCTTCTTCCCTTGAAAAATTACCTACAGCCCATGTCACATCATGTAGAAGTGACGTTCAGATTTTTTCATCTCCTGAGAACTTCGGAGAAACTACTCAATTAATCCACCCCCCCCCCCTCCTGCTGCCATCTCCATTATGAAATGTAGCTAAAAAAAATCCAACAGGAAGAGTGACTTCCCTTTAAAGTGGCTGCTGCTAATGGGCAGAGTAGCAAGCTTCATTACACCAACGTCCACCCAAAATTAGAACATGCGTATCATATGGATAATATCCCGGTATGATCTGTTTTAAACATAAAGAGCAATAAAAGATATTACAAAGTAACAATCATGTTATTACCTGGTTTTTCCTACATATCCTGGCATGTTTCCCTTTTGTATAACTTTTTAAAACTTTGTTGAGCTTCAGAAGAACATTATTAAAATTGAAATACATTTGACCTTATACATGGCTAAAGATGACTTGCTTCATTGTAATTGCTTTGCAGTTATTTGAGAAATGGCGACTTGGAAACCACACCTGCAGGGGTAATCAACAAACACATGTACAGCATACATAAAAATGTCATATGTACAATAAATTATCATGCATTCATTTGTACAAGCATGTACTTTTAAATAAGCCTACAGCAATGTTCCACAAATCATACAAATTGGAAAATACTTTTTTGGTTGTATATGTTGTAGAAGGTGTTCAGCGGCGGGCAATCAGAGTTACGAAAACAACACAAAAGGAAAAGAAATGTAGCCAACACATAAAGGTGTTTCCCATGAAACAAAAGGTTTTGTCATAAGGCAGGTGTTGATAAGAACAGACAAATAAGCGATGACCCATTTCAAAATGAAAATTAGTCTATTTTTGCCAGGAAAATGGATGGAATGTTACAGGTGCGGCCACAAATCTAAATTGCAGATCTTTTTAGCATGCACCATGTACTCTGTGTTTCCACTTAAACATCATTATAGTCTTCAGACATGAGATGAGTTAACATTTATAGACGCTGTAACTCTATCATATACGCATTTGAATGAGCATATATAGTGGTGTGAAATAGTGAAACAGCTGTATCTGTCTAGGCATCCAGCATCCACTTAAACAGTTTTTACAGTCAAATGAAATCAAGATGTTTAGAAGCTGTACTTCAAAGTTGGCTGACTGGCAAAGTCATTCAACAGTGTTCACATCTACTCCATTTACAGAGAACGGGAAGTCTTGCATTCTCTAATTGTCAGCCTAAGTAAATTCAGAATTCCGAGCAAAACACAATTAAGCCTGTTGTCGTAGGAGAAGGGAAACGGGGCAAATGGAGGGAAGATTGTTTTCACAAAACCAGCAGATCATGCATTTATTTACTAAAAACTAGAAGACTTATCACCAAACTACAGAATATCAGGGTGTTCAGGGCATTTTTTACGATGACAATGATACTCTAACTTTGCCCCTGGTTTGTAATATAATTGCCCATTAATATAACATCTTCTTCACTCCTTTACTGACCAACACTGAAGCCTCGTACACACAGCCGAGAATCTCGTCGTAAAAAACACGTTGTTTTTTTCGACGAGATCCTTGGACAAGAAACTTGTCCCGGCCGAGTGTACACACGCTCATTTCAAAGAACCCGCGGTTCTTTGAATGGAGCGAACGCGGTGACGTAATTGAATACGACGAGCATGCGCTCGTCACATTCGATGCCGTCGCCGCCATCTTTGTACACCCTATCCTATGCCTAGGAAGCTACCGCGCATGCGCAGGCTTCCCGGAGGACAGGTAAGTGTACACACACACAATTTTCTCATCGAGAAACAGGCTGACGAGAATCTCGACGAGAAAATAGAGAGCAGGTTCTCTATTTTCTCGTCGAGATTCTAGTCGGTTTTCTTGACGAGAAACCATACACACGAACAAATTTCTCTGCAAGAAATCTCTGCCAGCAAGTTTCTTGCTGGTTCTTGCCGAGAAACTCGGTCGTGTGTACGAGGCCTCAGGCATACAAAATGCTCCTCCTATTTCCAGCTTCTTCAGTTTAAACAGGAAGTGGAGGGAATATTTAATGGCTGACCCCGGTTTTTCATTATGGGTCATGAGAAGCTTAGGACATCACAGAAACTGCACCTAATCTGCATCTATCTGTACACAGTGAATACATGTTTACTTGAGAATTAGTTGATCTTGATGGGCCATTTGTTGACTATTGATTTCTTTAATCATCCTCGTTAAAACAGAATTCTAAAAGGCTGCACTGCATTAAAACCCCACATTGTCATCATCAAAGGTTTCCATAGGGTGGACATACTTGCTGTTTTTTTTTTTGTTCGCCCTTAAAATTCATGCCTGACCTAAAGGGATTCCTGTCCATGTAAGTAAATGGGGTCGGTGACTGGTTGTTAAGGGCTCGGTGACTGGTTGTTAAGGGCTCGGCAGTGCCTGCAGGACGCGGTCATGTATAACAATCAAAGTAATACCACTATTTTAAATTACATCTGAATGCCCAAAGGTTTGGACCAGACCTTAAGGCGATATTTGTGGCAAATTTCCGGCAATGGCACCGTCCTAATTGGTGCGACGCCGCATCTGCGGCGCTGCACCGATTTCAAAAAGTAGTTTCTGTACTACTTTTTGCGATTTCGGCCGTGATTTACATTGACATCTGTGCAGAAACCCGCACAGATGTCTTTGTAATCGCAGCTGAAATCGGGACTGCCAGCGAGAGTGAAATTGTGCGAGTTTAGCTGAACTCGCACGGCTTCACTCCCACAGCCCAGTGTGAATCTGGGCTAAAAGTGGTTGTAAACCCACTTTTGCAACTTGCACCTACAGGTAAGCCTAGGTTAAGGCTTACCTGTAGGTGCAAGAAATTTCTCCTAAACCTACACGGTTTAGGAGATATTTGCTAAAAATGACATGCGTCGGTGTCTACGGCGCATGCGCGCCGTAGACACTGGCGCATTTATAGGGTTAATCACATTCACTAATCCGGCTTAGCCGGATTTGACGCCTCCCGCGCACAAGCGCGGAGTCACGTCTTCGCCGCTCCGGCCAATCACAGCGCCGGAGCGGCGCTGCGATTGGCTGGAGCGGCGATACCCGGAAGTAACCTTCCGGCTATCGCCGCAGCGATGGCTGCGGCTGGAGAGGGAGACAAGAATGCCTTCGGGGGCCCCGATCTAAGGTAAGTGATGCATAATGAGCTAGTATGCTAGTAATACTAGCTCATTATGCCTTTGTCTTGCAGGTTAGTTTTAAAAAAAAAAAATCTATAACAGGGTTTACAACCACTTTAAGCAGTATTAACCCCAAAAGCAAATATGTATTATATTGTAGCCTACCGATTCTTAGGAGTGATGGCTGCATTTGTTTCCTCTTTTAGGTTTTCTTTCTTCTATTTTCATCTGGCGATCCAACCAGCAAGTCTGCTGTTTTTCACAAGCTCAAGCTCTCCAGCAGAACCACTTAACACAGGCAGAAGTGATTAGCTTTTATTTATTCATGCAAAACCTTTATCCCAAAAGGAAAGAAACTGTTTGTTGTAACTGATTATAAAGTGTGAACTGGAGTTTGGCTTCAATTTGTTAGTGAATCTAAAACAGCTATTACATTTACACTACGCCCCCACGAATGTCAATGCTGCTGTCTACTGTGCCTACTGTGTTTATTCCTCCAGATCTTTGTCCCAGTAATACATGAAGTGTGCTACTGGTCAGATCACCAGGCAGAAACAGAGGGAAAACGCCAAAGAAAAAACGAATTCAGCCACCACATCTAGTGATGGGTAAGCTGCAATATAACATATTTTAGTTTTTTTGTTTAATATCACTTTAAGCTCATCTTTGGTGAAGAAGAATAGTGGCTGAAAAACAAAACTGAATGACAAGGACTGTCAAACCCAAATAAGGATTGTGGTCAGAGAGCACAGAACTACTGCACTGCAGTGATACTGACAGCAGAACACAATATTCACCCTGAAAACCGTTTCTTAAAAAACAGTCCTCAGAAAACTTCACAAAGCCAACATCCATTGAAGATCTGAAAATAACGCTGAAATTGATTAAGTTTTATTGATCACAAAAGATAATTACAACTTTTGTTTTTCTAATGTAGCCTACAGTAGTAGAGTCTTGAAACTTTTTATTCATCGATTAACGATGAAAGTTTGGAATTTACATGATCCCCTTCAATGGTATGCACAGCCCATTGCATTAGGGTGTGCACCCTAAAGCTCAAACACACATGTGTGTATGTATCTACATATATATGGCCCTGGCACATTGATATCCCTGCCAGCACAGTGAAATAGAAGTGCATAAACACTTCTCTTATGGCAAAACCGGTAAGAGGGAGATCTTTCCCATCTCCCTGCTGTTACACAGAGCGATAATGCTAACGCACACTAGGTGATTAGGGTGTGCCCAGGCACACCCTGTGCGCACCTTTATTGGCTAACGTGAGGTATTAAAGATGCAAGTTTTTAGGTGAACTCCGATCCTTTTATCAGGTTTTATACAATTCTACAAAAAAAAGTTCTGAACTCACATATTTTTACAAGGAGTTACTAGGAGAGGCAATGAAATTGCCTATAGAAGTAAAATGACAGTATTTGTAGCCGCTGACTTTACATTTTTTCTGAAGGAGCCTGGAGCTCCTTCAGGGTTGTTACTAAACCCACAACAGTAAAAATCTGTCTGTAAATGCAGTAAGATATAAAAGAAAATCAGACAGCGCAAAAACAAAAACCCGTAATAAAAGCAGCTGAACACTGAAAGGTCAATATAAAAAGTCCTTAGGCAGAGTACATATGAAAAGCAGTGCAGCGCTAAAAGTTAAACTAAAGATAGCATCACAAATAGTCCAAAAGCGATATGTAGCAAGAGGAGGCCAGAGGGTGTTGAAAAGGCAATAGAGGTGTAAAACTTCTTAGACAGAGAATGGGGTGCTGCAATCGATCACCATACGTCCCAACATAGGCGTCTCCTCCCCCTGAAGCACAAACCGCTCACCTGAACGAATGGACCTCTGAGCAAACAGAAGGTCAATCACGCTGTCCCTTATCAAGGGTAGTGGTAAGATGTTGTCTTCACGTAAGGTCCTTCTTTAAAACTCCTCAGTCGATAAGTGGTCTCCAAAACTTGCTCATACAAAGTGGATCATGTGAAAATATAAAGGAAATGCATAGTGCTCTCCATATATAAAAGCGACACATTTATTTCAGTAAATAAAATACTCACAAACAAGGCACTATGACCTAGTGCACGGCATGAAGTACATATGGATAAAAAAACAGGTAGGTGGCTGTTCTGACATCACTATAAGCCCTCCGCATGCGTATCGTCCGTGGTGCAGGACTTCCTCAGCGGATATATGCAGTAACGCATGTTTGTTATACTCACTGTGGAAAGGATTAATCCTCTGCATTGTGTAAAAAGGCTGTTTGATCCTGTCATCTCTGATCCTCCTTCTTCTTCTGTTCCCAATCTATCTGCTGATAGAACAGAGGCTGAGTGACAAGCTGCACATGCTCAGTTTGGTGTGTATTGGTAGAGTTTTTTTTTTTATTTCTTGGGAGGGTGCATGTGATCACCTCAGGGCCAATCAGCAATGTCCAGACAGAGGGTCAAGGGTCCTGCAGCCTCATAGGATACTCAGTGGAGAATGAAAACTCCTCCTACAAGCTTTAACTAGACACTGATAGAAGTCACAAGGCTGCTATACTGTCTGCTGATGAGAAAAGGTATTTAGCTGTTTATATTTACTTAAACAATTGCATTTATATGTTCTGTGTACTGTGGGAGACCAGATATATTGAATGCAGAGTCCTGAGTTTAGTAACATTTTAAGCCTTATAATACTTACATTCATATTATTTTCTTCCAGCCCCAGTAAACAATGGCATGTGAAATAAAAATCAAATAATTTTTTTTTTTATATAATTAATGCCATTATATATAATAAACATATCCAGTTATTAGAATATTTTTTTTTTTGCGATAGTAGTCTTAGGGTGATATGTTTTCTGTGCCAAGGCTGCACATGTGTAATTTGTCAACAAACAGCCATTGAGTCCATTCTGGTCACTGAAAAGTACAGATTTACATAATAGAAATATTATGTGTAGGTGAAATGAGAATGATTTTAATAGTCTTCCTAGCTGTAGACACATGCTACAAGTTAGTATGTTGGGACCTTTTGATTTAAATCATTAACATATTTCCCATGAAGCTTGCATTTTTATAATGATGACATAAACAGAAAGTACATATTGAGAGAATAAATAGCAATTGTGTCAGAATGAAAAAACAGTCTGGCAAGGTGATGAATAGAGGAGCAGAGGAACAGTGCAGTTGATGTGGGTTTGGGAAAGCAAATCTCTAGTTAATAAAGGAATGAGCTGTGGACGATCTCCCTGGGCTAAGCCCTGTAATGTGTTTTGTGTCTGGATAAATCCATAAGAAAGATTTGTTATGATCCATAGTTGCTCTTGGTTACCAGTTGAATCCATTCTTTACAACAAACTGAACTACATGCAAAAAAAAAAAAAACGTAAACAAATGTAACAGGATGCGACCGTTTAACTGATCGCCAACAACTCTATCAAAATGTAGAAACCACATTTTTGTCCAACAAAGTAAAAATATGAACAGCTGGGAACTGTATAATGGAATGGTGCTGGGTGCACACAGGGGATTCCTAAACCCTTTTATATCTTCATGTATGATATGTATAGAGTCATCCGGATATGTGTGCTAGGACTTTTAATACTTACTTGCTGCTTGTAAAATCTGCTGATTCAGCACCTTCTATCACTGTTGCCAACATCTTAAAACAATTTTAAGGGACAATCTGCTGCTGAAATGTTATATCTATGCCAGATGTAATAATCTCCTGGAGGGTGTGGAATACAATAAAATGATGACCTTTTGATTTGAATTTGAATGCGTTTTTTTTTTATAAATGCTGATCTTTCATCATTTGAAAGGGTTAGTTCATCTTAGAAACAAATACCCTATGCAGTCCATGAACACCATTCCATAATGCTAAAGTATGTTTTGGCAATATTAGTCCCTTGATGGTACAAATTACTCAGGTACAAATGGAGTCAAGGGCTTATTTAAACAATATACGCGATGACGCATGTACTCGGCCAATCCCCCGTAGAAGTCCTTTGGAGACGAAACGTGCGTAGGGTGCCGATGACATCATTGCGTTCTGTCTATCGAAATGGGGGTGTTACATACAGGAAGAAAGGGGAAGCAGATGGAGACGCCGCGGCTCTCATGACACTTATGCTGGAAAAATTCATCGCTTTTGTAAGTGCAATACTTTATTTTATTGAATCAATTGCATCAACATATTGCGCTATGGAAGTTTCTGTTTTTTATTTCTGAGCAACCCTTGGATTACTAGCGGCTGTCCTTGTTTGGTTCTGGGGAGACCTATGTCCCTGAGCTTGGTGAGACTGCTATCTGCAGTCACGGCTTTTTGGTAAGCAGGTTACTATATTATTGGGTGTTTGAAGACACGTTTGCTTTCTGGGAAGATTGGTGTCACTCACTGTTTCTTTGGAATCACCTCGATTTATTTTGGAAAAACAACCTTTAATATGGACTTTTCCTAATAGAATCTGGATGGGACTCTGCTTTAGTTTTTTCTTCACAACACTTGTTTTCTTTTTTGAAATTGTCTTTTTTCTTTTTTTAGTGTTTTTTTACAACTTACCATCACTTCATTTGTTTATATACTTGCTGATCACTGTGTTTATTCATATTCCAACCCAGGGTCATATATTTCACGTATATCATCATTCATTTGTTCATTATGTGTTAATTCACTTTATCACTTTAGCGCTGCACTTTTCTGAATTTTTACAAATTACTTCCTGCCGGGGAAGGGGAATAAGATGTACTTAAAGTGTAAGTAAACCCACCTATCGTTTTCAGACAAGGAATCTGCCATCTTTGCCTCTGTTTAATCTACAACTGCCATGATGCTGCACATGTGATCAGTTATGACACCAGCCATTGGATGGTTTGACAGTTTGGCTGAGAGCACAACCAATGGGAGTGTTCCATTTCTGGCACGTGTCGGAAATTAAACTGTTTTATGGATGGGTTTACTTCCACTTTAAAATGGACCTTGTCAGATTGTTTGAGATTGAAGGGTGTTCTGAATGGGAACGCCCTTTGTTTATAATCTGAATTATGAAATAGGTACGGCTCTTGGCCATGGGATTGTTGGAGGTATAGACAACTCCAAAATTTAGTGACGGCCCTCCCAAAACCCCTCTGTTCCGTTCATGAGCTCAGCCCATGGGAAAGACTTGTAGACCAAGGGGAAATAAACAAACATGTGATATCTAGTATATAATTAAAAAAGGGGGGTACTAGTGCACCTACCACTTGGTATAAGTAAATAAAAGTGCTAACACCCTATATAAATGAATACTAAAGTGAAAAATAATGACAGGTAGCAGCTGAACTCCTATGGTGTAACCAGCACAAATGAAAATAGTAAAGAATATTGAAGCAGCGCTAATAGTCAAGGTGCAATTTGATAAAACGCAAACAAAGTGCAATGAACTAATAAATGATTCAATAAGACATAAAACAGTATTAACTAAAACACTTAAAATGCTTAAAGTGTCAGTGAATATTAGTGAAGTATCATCCAATCTAAAGTGCATCAACAAAAATAAAATGTATATAAAATGCAAAATAGGGAATAAACAATAATGTGAGTCCAAACGTGATATTTCCAAAAACAAAGGTGTATGGTCATATAGTTCATATAAACCATAACAATCTCCCTGGAAAGATGAAATAATCTGGTAAGCAAGAAGAGAGGAGAGGGAGAAGAACAGGTGTGGGAGTCCCAGTGTTCACATCAAATGGATAGCCAATAATGTAGGTATAATTCCCCAATCCTCCCCGGTAGTGCCAGCCTCTCACCTTGTAGATGGACCCAAAAGGGTCAGACACAGCTCTGATCACTCTCCAGCATATACTCCACAGTGGGTCACCGCAGCTTTTTCACCACTTCCACAGATCTTGTTGATGGATCCAGAAGGGTCAGACAAGGATCTCCCTGATCTCCAGCACAAGCACCACAGAGGATATCTGCAGGTTCTTTCACCATTGCCACCAGTATGTACCTGGGGTCTAAAGTCCCTTTGATCAACAGTTCCAGAAAAAAGAGAGGGACTCCATGGTGAAGTACGTTTAAAAAGCACATAAAAGCATTTATTTAAAAATATAACATAAAAACAATGTAGAAAGAACGCCAAACAAACAAAAACACTGTAGGAATGCAGGTACTTCCGGTCACAGGCGTAAACCGGAAGTAGACGTCACTTAGCTCCTCCTCCCGATGCGTTGCGTCACTGCTCACGTGACTTTATCAAGGGTTTTATCAAGGGCTAGTATATACAGGATGTTGATTTCACCATCTGATCCCGGGTCATCAGGTCTTTTAGAGAGCTGGGAGTATGAACTAAAGCAATCTCTACCAGAAGTATTAAAATGTAAAGTTATAGACTATGTACAATCTACTTCAATGGATACGAGAATAAAATAAATTAATTATAAATTGTTACCAAAGTGGTACTTCGTTCCATCAAAACTACATAAGATTAACTAAAATACATCATCTCTGTGTTGGAGGGAATGTGGGAACACATGCTCATATATGGTGGTATTGTCCTTTGATTCAGTCATACTGGAAGGAAGTGCTGCGTTTAATTAAGAAGATTAGTAATGTTTAAGTCAGACAAGATCCCTGGCAATGTTTGTTTCACGCTACAGGCGATTTAAGGGAAAAATATAGAGGAGCTATCACCCCATTTCTATTAAATACAGCAAAAGCCTTAATCCAGAAATATTGGAAACTAAAGAAAATACGGACAATGAAAGATTGGCATAGGGAAGTGAATAGAACTAGGTTAATGGAAGAATTTGTATTTTTGCAAAATGATTCTGGAGTTAGATTTTATAGAACTTGGAGATGTTGGTTTGAGTTTAAACAGTCCCCAATTGATATGAGTTATATGGGCAATGAGATTAGTTCTCAAGAGGCGAGGGGGTAAAACTAGGGAAACCCTTTGAGTAGGGTACTGAGTTGATTGAGAACTGAGGGGCTAGGTTCTGCCTGATTATGTGTCCATCCCCTACCCCCCTTCTCTCTGTTCTCCCTCTCTTCTCCCCCTTTTTTTTTCTTTTTCTCTCACTAGGATAGGAGTACAGTAATTGGGGGGTTATTATTTAGACAATACGGGTTTATATGGTTAATAAAAGGGTGGGGTTTTTGTGTGTAGTGAATTTGATGGTTAGAGATTTAGGGGGGGGGTGGGTATTTTTGATAGGGTCCCCTGGCTCTCCTTTCTTACACAATAAATATTTTTACTCCCCCCCTCCTATTTTTTTTTTTTTTTTGGAAGTTTTGAGAGAATCTTGGAACTATATGTATATTAAGGGGTTTTTAAAATGTTTTGTGGTATGCATACTGAAGAATTACTACTTTTATATGTTGATTTTGAATGTTATGTCATGTAATTTTTTTTTTAAGTAAAATTAATTAAAAAAAAAAAAATACCCTATGAAGTCCATGATTACCATTCCATAATGCTAAACTACGGTAATCCGATTTTAAAAATATGCATTTATGGCTTCTCCATTCCTGATAGGGGTAGGGGTAGTGGTAGTGGTAGGTCACTTGTGCACAGAGTGAAGCCTGCCCTAAATGCTTCGGATAGTTTTCACAAAGCAAGCACCATCCTTTTGAACTGGCAAAACTATCAAAAGCATTTGTCCTTTGCACAGATGGCCTACAAATAGTAGCATATACATAAATACATATTTTCCAAATCAGATATGTTTAGAAATATGGAAGGGAGTTTGTGAACTGAGTATTTTATTATAAACATGAACTAACAATTTAAACAACACCGGGTAGTTCAACAATAAAGTATAACCAGAAAGTACTTTCAGTGAAAACCATGTGTCAAAATTATCACACTTGAGTTTTACTGTAAAAAGTCAAGATTTGGTTATAACTTCAGCTGTTTATATGACAGGATCTACGGATCATTTAGACATAGGTTGTGCTTATGCATTTTTAGCTCACATTTACTTTGAATTGATGGTGTTTTTGACACTTTGCCTTTATTACTGCAAAAAAAAAAAAGACAGAGAATTTAAAGTAATCCTGTGTATGGCTATTCAGAAAAAGTTACAAATTCACTGGTCTGCAGCTTTACACATCTGCCCCTATTTCTCTTTCCTCGCCTTTGTTCCTCCACTGCTACATTCAGCTGCCAGTAACATAGGGATAACTGTCTATAACTGTCAGGAGCATGTAACGCTCCTGCTCCTTATTCCAGCATCCTGGTTTTGGCTGTGACATTCTCCTTGTCTATCTGTCCACCTGTAAGGTGATTGATGTAGCAAGTCTCTGGGTGGAGACCAAAGCTGATTTAAGCCAGCCAAGCCTGCAGCCTCTTGCTCGTGATAGCGTGTGTAATACTTGCTTCAAGCTCTGTCTGTCTGTCCTGCTTTGCTACTTGGATTCCCTTGTTGACAACCTTGGATAAGATAGCATCTACAGTGCCTTGCAAACGTATTCACCCCCTTGGCATTTTTCGTGTTTTGTTTCCTCACAACCTGGAATTAACATGGATTGTTTGAGGATTTGCATCATTTAATTTACAAAACATGCCCACAACTTTGAAGATGTTTTTTTTTTTTTTATTGTGAAGCAAACAACAAATAGGACAAAATAACAGAAACAGTCAATGTGCATAACTATTCACCCCCCTAAAGTCAATACTTTGTAGAGCCACCTTCACAGCTCCAAGTCGCTTTGGATAAGTCTCTATGAGCTTGCCACATCTTACCACTGGGATTTTTGCCCATTCCTCCTTGCAAAACTGCTCCAGCTCCTTCAAGTTGGATGGTTTGCGCTTGTAAACAGCAATCTTTAAGTCTGACCAAAGATTTTCTAATGGATTAAGGTCTGGGCCTTGACTAGGCCATTCCAACACATTTTACATTTTTCCCCTTAAACCACTCAAGTGTTACTTTAGCAGTGTGTTTGGGGTCATTGTCCTGCTGGAAGGTGAACCTCCTTCCTAGCCTCAAATCACACACAGAGTGGTACAGGTTTTGCTCAAGAATATCCCTGTATTTAGCACCATCCATCTTTCCCTCAACTCTGACCAGTTTCCCAGTCCCGACTGCTGAAAAATATCCCCACAGCGTGTTTCACGGTGTTCTTTGGGTGATGTGATGTGTTGGGTTTATGCCAGAACATGATGGCCAAAAAGTGCAATTTTAGTCGCATCAGACCAGAGCACCTTCCTCCATACATTTTGGGAGTCTCCCACAAGCGTTTTTGCAAACTCAAAATGTGTCATTTGTTTTTTTTGCTGAAAGTAATGGCTTTCTTCTGGCCACTCTGCCATAAAGCCCAACTCTATGGAGCGTACGGCTTACTGTTGTCCTATGTACAGATACTCCAGTCTCTGCTGTGGAACTCTGCAGCTTCTCCAGGGTTACCTTAGGTCTCTGTGCTGCCTCTCTGATTAATGCCCTCCTTGCCCGGTCTGTGAGTTTTGGTGTGCGGCCGTCTCTTGGCAGGTTTGCTGCTGTGCCAAGTTTTTTTCCATTTGGTTTTAATAGATTTGATGGTGCTCCTAGGGACCATCAAAGATTTGGATTTTTTTTTTATAACCTAACCCTGAATTGTACTTCTCAACAACATTGTCCCTTACTTGTTTGGAGAGTTCCTTGGTCTTCATGGCAGTGTTTGGTTAGTGGTGCCTCTTGCTTAGGTGTTGCAGCCTCTGGGGCCTTTCAAAAAGGTGTGTGTATATGTAATGACAGATCATGTGACACTTAAATTGCACACAGGTGGACATCATTTCACTAATTATGTCACTTCTGAAGGTAATTGGTTGCACCAGAGCTTTTTTAATGGTTTCATACCAAAGGGGGGTGAATACATACGCACATGCCAATTATTTTTTTTATTTCTGAAAAATAGTTTTATGTATATATTTTTCTAATTTTACTTCACCAACTTAGACTATTGTGTTCTGATCCATCACATATAATTCAGATTAAAAAAACATTAAACTAAAGGCTATAATGCAACAAAATAGGTAAAAGGCCAGGGGGGGGGGGAATACTTTTGCAAGGCACTGTATTTTCTGAAATCTGCCTGCCTTGTACTTGGACTGTCATTGAACCATTTTGCCTGCTTGCCGACCACGAGTACCTGTTTGCTTTTCTCAGTTTGTGTCTTCCCCGGCATGGTAGCCAGGCACTATAGCATTGTGTATAAGTCCTGGGGGCAACCGAGTACCTGTAGGCCTGCTTGCCTTGTGCGAAAAACGGGATGCTATAGGTGAAGAACACAGAAGCTAGCTATAGTGTATGACCACCTGCATTAAGGGTAAGTGTGACAGTAACATAAAGATAAGGTCATTTGAAAGCTCCTTGTGACCTGGGTAACCCAGCACTAGGGCTCTCGTGGAGGAGGAAAGAGCACAAGTTACATTTTCAGAATTATTGTATTATTTCTCTTCACTACCAAGTGTGGAAAAGGAGCAGTGGGGAGCAAAGGGGATGTGAGTATTGCAGCTGTGGCAGACAGTAGTTAAGCATCATTGTGGCCACAAGTTTGTTAAATATTATCTAGTCTGTTGTGTCATTAATGTTTAAAGTGGTTACAAAGGCAAGGTTTTTTTTCTAAAATAAAAAGATATAATATTTATCACTCCTCCTCTTCTAATGATTGCCCAAAAGCAAGCCAGCTGATTTGGGAGCACATGTGTGCAAGCGCGCTCCTGACCTGGGCCGTGTGCATCAATAGACACACACAGTGCAGCTCAGCCCCACCCCTCGCTCCCTCCTCACAGGATTTGATTGACACACTAGCAGGAGTCAATGGCTCTTACTGCTGCATCTGCTGCAGACAAGCATAGCATTGGATCGAGAAAGGTAAGTGTTTGGAAGGTGGGGGTGGGGGCAATACAATTAATGGAATTTTTTTTTGCCTTAATGCAGGGAATGGATTAAGGTAAAAGAAATGCCTAGATTTTAGAACTACTTTAAATAAAATATTTAAATAAAAAAAATGATTACCGGTAAATCAGTAAATAAAAAATAATGCTTAAGAGCAATGTTCCGCATGCACATGTGCAGCTTTCACAGGTTACAGATTTTGATTCTGGAATAGTAGGAGGGGCAGTTTAACCCTGCTGGAGTGGATGGAAACTGTGGAGCTTGAAATGCAACAGACTGAGTTCAAAACATCTTCACTGTGGACATGTAAATTCACAGAGCTCAGCAAAACACTTGAAAACACTGACCAAGCACTATCCATTGTAAATTTGTTTGGAAAGCTCAACTCAACCAACAATTTTTGCACTCATGGTTGTACCGTAAATGTCAATTTAAAGTCCAATATTATTACATTACCTGCTATACACCTAAAGCGTGTTCATATTTACTGTTGTACTGAACAATAAGAGATTAACACAATGGCCACCATTTGTCAGATATAAGAATTTGTGCAAAAATTTAAAATAAACAGCTATTGTTTTCTATCAAAACAGTTGTCCAATGCTTGTAAATGGACATTATTGTAGAAAAGGTTGCCAAACCCAATGCTAAAGTTTCTCAGGCTTCATAAACTGCCTGATATAGCTGGACTTGCTGCTGCTGTAGTAAGGCCCCTTTCACACCAGCGGACCGTATGTCCGCTTTTTCATCCATCCGTTTACGGATGAAAAAGGGACATACATTGGTCCCTATGAGATCGCGGGTGTCAGCAGATGAACATCCTCTGACACCCGATCTCATCCGTGTCCGCAATGCTCCATTTTTCTGGATAGAAAATTCCTATTTTTCTATCCGTCTGCAGAGCGGATCAGATGAACACGGACAGACGGTCCGTGTTCATCCGATCCCCCATAGGGAAGAGCGGAGATCTGACAGGGCGGTCCCTGCACAGTGTGCGGGGACCGCACTGTCATCCGCCGGCTCAGCGGGGATCAACGGAGCGATCTCCGCTGAGCAAGCAAAGGTTCACGGGGTGGATCATTACTGATCCGTCCCGTGTGAAAGGGGTCTTAATCATTATAATTTTGCACTCAATCATTGAAACAAGTGTAGCCCTTTTTTGAGGAGGATGGGAAAGTTTTGAGAAATGGGCCTCCCAAAGCAGGATATTGCTCTAAATCTGTAGGTAAATAAAAAACAAAACAAAAAAAAAAACCTTTGCTAAGTGAAAGAGTGGGTTTGATAATAGAGTTGGCAGTGCCTCCACCCAGGACAGGGACTCTGAAGTGAACAGAGGGGATTCAATTTTTTTGCCAGCCAGTCCGGCACTTACCCCATCGTGGCGGGTGGCAGGCAGCATGGTGCAGCGGCTCCGTGTCCTCTTCTCCATGGCGGCTTCCAGCTCCTCCCCTCCTCCTCCTAGGTGTCCAATAGGATCGCCTGTCCTTTCAGCCAATCAGGTGACCGGTGTGAAAACTCGCTGCCTGATTGGACGGGAGGAGGATCAGTGTTACAACAGCAAATATTCATTTGCGGTTGTAACACACCTGGGTGGGATCGGAGCTCACTCTCTGCGACCCGAGCCCACCCTATATTGAAGCCTATTAGAGCCTCTGGCTTTAATTGGTGCTTCAAAAAAACAGCCCCTCTGCATTGGAATCCATGTGCCGGTGTCCTGAAAGGGGCCGGACGCATGGATGGGGGGGGCGGTGATGGAAAGAGGGGGGCCCCTGATTATACAGTACATATCGTACACTTTGCTGTTTGTACTCATAATTCCTGTTTTAATTTTTTTTATAAAAATCCAATAAAAAAAGATCGAACCCTAAAAAAGTGCAGATTTATGTCAATATTTTTTGGGGGTTATTTACTAACACAGGAGCATGCAAAATCTGATGCCGCTCTGCATAGAAACCAATCAGCTTCCAGGTTGTATTGCTGAAGTTTAATTGAACAGGCTGAAGTTAGAAGCTGATTGGTTACCATCCACAGCTGCACCAGATTCTGAGTGCACCAGTTTTAGTAAATCTTCCCCTATATGCATATGCGCATAATAATGCCATTTAAAATAAGTAGGGCTTGTTTTAAAAGAAAATTAGCAAACAGTAATGCAGTAAAACATAAAAATCCTGTGCTGCCGTTTAGACTTTGATTTCAGCCTCATCATTTCTAACTTGGGCAACATGTAAGTAAAATGTGGAAGCTGCAATTTGGATGGTTTTAATAATTCAGTTATAACTACAGCATTGATAGCAGAGAGCGCAACAAGAAAGTGCAGACATTGTCTATGCGGTAGGGAGAATATGTGGGACTAAGAAGTTTAGCTGTAAGGGCTCCAGATGTACAATATTTATATAAGAATAATAAAACAGCATTTTATAAACTTCACAGCAGAAGGTTAGGTAGCATCTTACATTGCAAAAACACAAAATCTGTTATATAGAAATGTACAGGCCTAAAATGAGCTGCAGCATTTTTCCATGAATACTTCAATGCTTAGCTTAGCGACAGTTCATCAGAAAGGTTGTAAACGTGTAAATGGAATTGTACAGAGCAGCACTGAATCTCCTCTTCTGTGTCTGCCACTGTAGCAAGTCACTTGCTATGGGGACAGATGAGCCTGAGCTGGGCTGTGTGCACCATAGACACAAAGTGCAGTTTGCCCCACTCTTTGCTCACAGGATTTGATTAAGGGCCAGTTCACACTATAGCAACACAGTCCAGGGTGAGTTCCAGATGCTTTTCTGCATGCACATTTTTGACACGTTCCAGTGCGTTTTGGTGCAGTCCAGTGCATTTTTCCACCTCTTCTTTCTTAACCTTAACTAAGGACGTGTGTGTTCCAGTGCATTTAGCTGCATTCCAGTGCATTTTTGATGCGTTTTACAGCGTTCCAGTACAGTAAAAATGCAGCATGTTTTCCTTTTTTTCTGGAACGGCAAGCACTGGTGTGAACTATAATACAAATGACGGCGCAAAAAGAAAGGAACAACAACCTAACTGATAAAGATAAATCAAATGAAAATCAATGGGGTTTAGAGTATGAAAGTCTTTCTCTTTGGAAGTCCATGTAATACTAGAAGCAAGTCTTATAAACATATGCACCGTTGGCAGCAATTGTAGAGCGAAGCAGACTCTATATACAGCAAAGAAAAGAAAAAACAAATGCGCCTACTAAGTGCAGTATGTTAGAAATGTATTTAAAAATAATTAAAATAACAGCCAAATGGCTACTCACAGGATGGAAGTGGAGTATAAGCATGAATAGATATCCTTCTAAGTTGTCTGCGGAGGGCATGAGTCACTCCGTGTGTCTGTAGTCTCCCAGTGGTGGAATACTGCCAAGATGAAGAGGTAGTGCACTGCGATGTTGCTGCAGAGATGGGGAGATGGCAGAAGAGCGGTAGATGCAAGAAGAGCTGTCCCTCTATGCCAGTGTGGACACCAGTTCCCACACGGCGTACGGCGTGCGGTTCACGCTGGAGCACAGTCAGCTTCGGCAACCGGACGTGACGTCAATAGCAGACGCTAACTGATGACGCGTTTCAATGCTTCCGCATTTTCCTCGGATCTGATTGGCGATAGGAGCTGTCGTATATTTCGTTCGGTGGAACGCATATAATACCATCAGCAGAGAGATTCCAACGTCTGTGTAAACAGGAAACATACTGGATTTATATCCTGAACACACTTACACCCTTTGGACTTAACGAGGAGATTGAGGTTAATACAGTCATGTGATAGAGACATATCCATGTACACACGTGCACATACATTTTGTGTGGGTGTATGTTTGTAATTATCTACACACACCTCTATCTCCTCTACCTTTTTTCCTTTTGACTATTAAAGAACAAAAAGGAACCCTTATCTCACTATGTTGTGTTTTATTACATCCTCATTCGTATACATATTCTTGTTATCTATATATTTCTTCTTTGATGGTAAAAGATTTTTATCTATTTATTTTTTTATCAATTGGTTTTTCATTAATTATTATTTTTTTATCATTAAACCTTTTCTTATTGTGAGCACAATATCCATACACAATGGATTGGATGCATGCATGTGCGGATGTGTGCATATGCATGCTTGCGGTCCCCATCATTATAAATTAGATATTTGTATTACTGAGATTGTGAGTTTCTTAATAACAGCTCTCTAGAACTGTCTCTTGGATATTATTGGTTATTATTATTTTTATTTTTATTTTTATTATGTAATTTTCTATATATATATATATATATATATATATATAGAATATTTCCCCATATTATACATGATATGGGTATTATTAGATATATTTTTTGCATTCAGCATTTGTATTTTTGTCATTTTTTTTGTGCATTTCCTATGCACTTCTTATGACATTTTTTTGTACGCCCCTCTCATGCATTCCTTCCATGCATCGATGTCAATATATAAATTTCTTGCCATATATACATTCATTATAGGGCAAGTCTTCTAAAGGTTTTTATCAACTCAATCAATTGTATATTGTATGTTTTTTTAAATCTACGAATTCCTATGTATATGCTACTGTTAGGCCTATGTATTTATTCCCTCCAGCCTAAAGCACCTCATCTCCGGATGTTGACAATATTAAGTATGACACTAGATTGATGGTTCAGTTCGGTGGAACGCATATAATACCGACAGCTCCTATCGCCAATCAGATCCGAGGAAAATGCGGAAGCATTGAAACGCGTCATCAGTTAGCGTCTGCTATTGACGTCACGTCCGGTTGCCGAAGCTGACTGCGCTCCAGCGTGAACCGCACGCCGTACGCCGTGTGGGAACTGGTGTCCACACTGGCATAGAGGGACAGCTCTTCTTGCATCTACCGCTCTTCTGCCATCTCCCCATCGCTGCAGCAACATCGCAGTGCACTACCTCTTCATCTTGGCAGTATTCCACCACTGGGAGACTACAGACACACGGAGTGACTCATGCCCTCCGCAGACAACTTAGAAGGATATCTATTCATGCTTATACTCCACTTCCATCCTGTGAGTACCCATTTGGCTGTTATTTTAATTCTTTTTAAATAAATTTCTAACATACTGCACTTAGTAGGCGCATTTGTTTTTTCTTTTCTTTACTGGTGTGAACTATGCCATTGAAAACCATATAACCTACTTTCCATGTGTTTTTGATGCAGAAAAAAAACCGCACTGGACTGCATGTGGTGTGAACTGGGCCTAAAAGCAGCAAGAACCAATGTCTCCTACTGATGCCTCTGTGTCCTGTGAATGCAGGGAGTAAGGAGAGAGGAGCCTCTACAGACAGGCATAATGCTGGATTAAGCGAGGACTCAGGTAAGTATTTAGGAGGGTGAACGAGCAATACTCCTACTGGGACATTTTTTTCCTTAATGCAGGGAATACATTAAAGTTCCAAAATATCTAGTCTTTAGAAGCACTTTAAAAAAATCCTTTTACAAACCTTATTTGTTGATAAGGAGCATAAGGGGAGCCAAAAGAATTTGGTACAATCAGCCTAAGCTGGATAAGGTTTCGTGAGCGAGGCCAACTCGTCCTGCACATGGGGGTACCTTTCCCCATGAGCAAGCTCATCAATACCAGGGACCAGGCGGAGCCTGCTTTCATGGGAAAGTCTAACATTAAGGCAGTTCCCCAACTTTGAGATGAGCCATAACACTGTGAACCTCATGCGTGCACTTGTTAACTCCTTCATTCTAGTACCCATGCGACCAGATCTCTCTAGCTTTTAGTCAACACTTGGGGTTGATCTATTAGAGCAAATCGACTGTTCACTTTGCAAGGGACATTTGCAAGTGATTGTACCCCAAAGCTTACTAAATTAGGGGAATATGACTTTCATCATCCAATCATGTGCAAGCCAAAATGCTATTTTTTTTCCTTGCACATTATTGGATGTTCTTTGCAAAGTGAAATTTTAAACACAAACACAAAGTGCATCTTCCCTTGCAATGTCTTTCAGCCAAAAAACTCATTGGACAAATACATCACGTTTACAAGGAATAAGGAACAGCATACCAAACTACCAAATGTGGGCTGTGTTATATGTCAAGAAGAAAGGTGACCTGGGTATTGAGGTCTATAGCAAACTCGCTCGCACAGACAGGTATCTGATTTTTGACTCCCATACCTACTTGAACACAAACTGGGAATTATTAGAACTCTGCAACTTCAGACTGAAATGGTAACAACAGACAAAGGGTCTAAGGACAAAGAACGCAGACATCTCAGCAGTGCTCTGGAAGTTTGTGGCAGCCTTGACTGGGCTTTGGTTAAGACATCCACAAGATCAAGCAAAAACAGGTTATCAAACAGAGCGGATTAGCAGAACACACAGGGTAATATAATCATCCTATATGTAGCTGGAGGGTTGGAAACACTCAGTAGGATCTTTAAAGGAGAAGTATGGCCAAAACTCTTTTGACCATACTTCTTATATCGATCACAGGAGTGCACTTAGTTCTGCTCTCCTGTGAGCCAATTTAAGCCAACAGCCGGCTAAAGCCACCTGTTCGCTGACATTACAGTGCCGGTCCAGGGATCCGTCTGAGAGCCTGAACCCGCTTCTCCCACCCCCTCCATAGCCCAGTGCTCACTGAAGACCAGGACACTGAGCGATCAGTGGACTTTGATCACTCAATTGTTGGTGTAGAGGTAGCCAGAGACAGATGTAGCATTGGAATGATGCTGCATCCACCTAGGTGAGTATGTATTTTCTTTTTTTTTTTTAATCCTGCACTTCTCTTTTAACATGCCTGTATCCTTCTAAGCCCAGCAATACACTGAAAGAGAAGCTTGTGCACCCAGAATGCCCAACACACAAGCAAAACAATTTGATATATGTAATGCAGTGCCAGTCGGGAAGTTGGGCAGTGAGGAACGCAATGACATATACATTAGGGAGACAAAACAACCTCTCGAGAAACAAAAGACCCAACACAGATGGACAGGGTCTACAGATCGAGACTCAACAGATGTCCTACATCTTAGGAAAAAGGGATAGTCTTGAGATTCAAATTTTGGACAGCCAGGGCATCTGGTTTGCAAGAGGTATGATAGAGGGTTTATGTAACTAGAACAGGGTGGTACCACAACTTTCACCGTATATTCCTGTTCATGGACAGTCGATGTCTACACATTCCATGGTGATTGGATTATGGCATCTGTGCTACCTGTGTGGATCTAAATGCTGGGGTATTTTTCTGACACTCATTGGGGATAGATAGATAGATTTGCTTCAGACATAGGGGAGCGCACAGGGTGTGCCAGGTGTCACGTACCTTTGGTGTGAGCCTGACGTGCAGAGGGAGACCTCCCGTACAACCCCGGCTCGGAGACCACTGGAGTGGGGATAGTGGTGGTAAGAGCGCGGTGAGGTAAGGGTGCCTGCTTGGTCCTCTTGGCTGGGTGTAGTAAAGCCAAGCGAAAGCTGGAACAGCTGGAACTGGGAGCAGCGGATGCAGGTCAGCAGGTGCAGGTATGCAGAGCAGCGGATGCAGGTCAGCAGGTGCAGGTATGCAGAGCAGCGGATGCAGGTCAGCAGGTGCAGGTGTGCAGGACCGCGGATGCAGGTCAGCAGGTGTAGGTATGCAGAGAAGCGCAGTCAGACAAGCCAGGTCTTTCACATCAGGGTAAACAGCATAAACAGCAGGCAGAGAGTAGTCAGAGTCCAGGCTGGGTCTTGGCAACAGATGATCAGACAGGTAACTTAGCAGGGTCAAACAAGCCAGAGTCAGGACTGGAGATAGGAGGGAGGTCAGGAAGCCGGGTCATACACAGGAACACGATACAGGCACAGAGTCAGGAACAGAAGCAGATCAAACCGCAAGGGTAAACATCTCTGGAACGTCTTTTATAGGAAGTTCATGGGAGGAGCAAGGGGTTCAGGGTTCAACATCAATCAAGACACCAAGCAGAGTAGTCTAATCCATTAGATAGGTTATCCAGCAGATCAGGCAGGGAGCTGTCCAGCATCCCAGATAGCTCAGTGGGAAGAGTCAATGCCAGACACAGACGAGGTCCCAGGTTCAAGCCCAGTATGTCCCTGACAGTGCCCCCCCCCCCCTTAAGGGCAACCTCCGGGTGCCCAAGAGAGCATGAATGTTCCGTTGGGGTTCCCAGGAGTTCTCCTCCAGACCATACCCCTTCCACTTAATCAGGAATTGAAGTTGGTTCCCCCTTCTTCTACAGTCCAAGACGGCCTCCACCTCAAACTCCTCATCCCCGTCAACCATTACAGGTTCAGGCGGTCCTGATCCCCTGTTTGGGAAGGGATCCGGCACTGTAGGTTTCAGTAGTGACACGTGAAACACTGGGTGAATCTTCAATGAATCTGGTAAAGAAAGTTCATAGGAGACTTCATTTAATCTCCGTTTTACTGGGAAGGGGCCGATGAACTTGGGTGCCAGTTTCCTTGCGGGGCAGGTCATCCTAAGATTGGCGGTAGACAGCCATACTTGATCGCCTTGTTGAAGGCATAACTCCCCTCTCCTCTTTCTGTCAAACATCCTTTTATTGGTTGCCTGCGCCTTGGTCAAGGCTTCCTGTAATATTTTGTTGTTACGGGTCAGGAAATCAACAGTACTCTGGACTGCTGGGACTGTTGAATCAGAAATGAGATCAGGTAGGAAGGTCGGGTGGAACCCATAGTTGGAGAAAAACGGAGACTGACCTGTAGCCGAGTGACTGGCATTATTAAAGGCAAACTCCGCCAGGGGTAGTAGTGTTACCCAGTCATCTTGAACAAAGGTGGTAAAGCATCGGAGATATTGCTCGAGCGTTTGGTTCGTCCTCTCGGTTTGCCCATTGGTCTGAGGGTGATAGGCAGAGGACATGGACAGCTCGATCTTCAGGACCTTGCACAAAGCCTTCCAGAAGCGAGAGGTGAACTGCACCCCTCTGTCTGAAACAATGTCTGTTGGAACCCCATGTAACCTTACTATCTCTTTTATGAAGACCTGGGCAGTTTCCATGGCAGATGGCGTGCTCTTCAGTGGCACGAAGTGGGCCATTTTAGATAGACGGTCGACCACTACAAAAATGGCTGAGCAACCTTCTGACGGGGGAAGTTCCACTATGAAGTCCATAGCAATCCTTTGCCAGGGTCGATCAGGAACTGGTAAGGGTCTGAGAAGACCCCAGGCCTTGCTTCTAGCGGTCTTACTACGGGTACAGGTGGCACATGAATTTACATACTCCTTGCAGTTCCTTTCAAGATCCAGCCACCAAAATGTGCGTTGAATTAGTTCCTGGGTTTTATGCATTCCGAAGTGGCCGGCCAGGGGATGATCATGGCACAGATTTAATACTGTTACTCTGACATCTTCTGGTACAAAGATCTTGTTGTCTTTCCATAGTAACCCATCCTTGGGTAACAGGGTAATCCCAGGAGGCCCTGACATATTTGCTGAAGCTTGTTTCAAGCCGGACATTAGATTTGTTTGCAAGAGTAGAAAGTTACCTTCCGATAGGATGGTATCAGGAGCTGACACTTCTTTCGGATCATCGAACATGCGAGAAAGGGCGTCTGGTTTGGTGTTCTTTGAGCCGGGCCGGTAAGTTATGTGAAATGAAAACCTAGAGAAGAATAAGGCCCATCGTGCCTGGCGTGGTCTCAGACGCTTGGCAGCTCTCAAATACTCCAGGTTTTTGTGGTCTGTATAAATGAGTATGGGATGCGCCGCTCCTTCCAACAGATACCTCCATTCTTCAAGGGCGGACTTGATGGCCAGGAGCTCCCGGTCCCCCACGTCATAGTTCTTCTCGGCCGGAGTAAGCTTACGAGAGAAGAAGGCTATTGGGTGCATCAAGTCCTTGAGACTCTGGCGTTGAGAGATAACGGCTCCTAACGCTGTCTGTGAGGCATCTACCTCGAGTAGATAAGGTAGAGCAGGGTCAGGGTGACTCAGAATAGGAGCGGACGTGAACAGTCCTTTTAACTTTGTGAAGGCAGCCTGTGCCTCGGGATTCCAACAAAACCGGACATTCTGCTTGGTCAGCTGCGTAATCGGGGAAATAATAGCGGAGAATCCCTTGATGAACCTCCGGTAGAAGTTGGCGAAGCCAACGAAGCGCTGCACCCCCTTCTTGTCTGAAGGTGCAGGCCAATCCAGAATAGCTGAAACTTTTTGCGGATCCATCTTGAATCCCTCTGTTGAAATTACCAAGCCGAGGAACTGAATACTCTGTCGCTCGAATTCGCATTTTTCTGGTTTTGTGTACAGTCCATGTTGACGGAGTCGACAGAGTACGATCTTGACATGTTCCCGGTGCTGCTCAATTGAAGTGGAAAAAATCAAAATATCGTCTAGATAGACAATTACGTAAATATCCAGGCAGTCCCTAAAAATGTCATTGACTAGATGCTGAAAAGTAGCAGGGGCGTTACATAGGCCAAAGGGCATTACTAGGTATTCGTAATGGCCGAACCTGGTCCGAAAAGCAGTCTTCCATTCATCCCCTGCGCGGATGCGGACCAGGTTGTACGCCCCCCGCAGGTCTAGCTTGGTAAACACAGAAGAGGTCCTGAGCCTCTGAAAGAGTTCGGGTACCAGGGGCAGAGGGTACCGATTCTTGACCGTAATTTTATTTAATTCCCGGTAGTCCACACAGGGCCGGAGAGAATGGTCCTTTTTCTCCACAAAAAAGATTCCCGCCCCTGCTGGAGAAGTGGAAGGACGGATGAACCCCCTCTTTAGGTTTCGTCAACATACTCTTTCAGAACCTCTAGCTCCCGTTCAGATAAGGGGAAGATCCGTCCAAAGGGAATTTCAGCCCCAGGGAGGAGCTCGATTGGACAATCGTATGGACGATGAGGCGGAAGGGTCTCAGCTCCCCGTTTGCTGAAAACGTCCAGGAATCCATGGTATTGTTTGGGCACAGCTGCGCGTACCTCTGAATCCGGCTCCAGGCATAACAGAGGACCAGAAGTGCTGAGAAATGGAGGCATGCAGTGGTGTTGGCAATAAGGCGACTGGAACCTAATACTCCCGGACCCCCAATCGATCTGTGGGTTATGGGCCTGAAGCCAGGGTAGACCCAAGATGACTGGAAACAGAGGGGATGCAATGGCATTCAGGCTTAATAGTTCCTTATGATCTGTAGAGGTGGTTACAAGCAAAGGAGGGGTTTCTTGAGTCACTACTCCTGACTTAATACGGGACCCGTCTGCTAAAAAGATGGAAAGTCCCTGAGTCTTTGGCTGGAGTGGGATGTGCTGTTGTGCTGCAAAGTTAAGATCGATGAAACAATTACATGCTCCTGAGTTAATTATCGCGGTGACTGGTATTGTCCTTCCTGGCAATTGGAACGAGATAGGTAGGGCCAGGTGGGTGGTGTTGGCAGAGGGAGGTGGACCACTTGGAGAAGGGGTAGCTGGGACCTTGCACAGCTTAGCAGGACATGAGGAAACGTAATGGCCGGCTCCTCCACAATATAAACAAAGATCATTCTGTCGCCGGCGAAGTCGTTCTTCGGCCGACAGGGAAGGTCTCATCAGTCCAAGCTGTCTCGGCTTTATGGTAACAGAAGTCTGATTGGCAGGTAAGGAGTTAACTGGAACTGAACTGGCAACAGCAGGAGATACCCGGGGTAGCATCCAGGCTGGACGGAGATGCTGGGTAGCCCTCTCTGTTCTGCGCTCCCGGAGTCGTCGGTCTATCTGAATAGACAGGGTGATTAAAGTCTCTAGGGCATCAGGAACACCGACCCGGGCTAACTCGTCTTTCAGTCCCTCAGAGAGACCGAGACGGAACTGGTGCCGTAGGGCTGCATCATTCCACTGGGCATCCGCGCTCCAGCGTCTGAAATCAGTCACATAGTCCTCGACCGCTCTGCGGCCTTGCTGGAGCGCGTGGAGGGCAGCCTCGGCGGTGGAAGTCCGTTGAGGGTCATCATAGAGTCGAGCCATGGCATCAAGAAAAGATGAGAGAGAGTCCAGAGCTTCATGGCGGACTTCCAGCAGATGGTGGGCCCAAGCCTGAGGTTCCCCCTGTAGTAGAGCGATAACAAACCCTACTTTGGTGACCTCTAATGAAAAAGTCAGAGGTAGTAAGGAAAAGTATAGTTCACATGCGTTGCGAAACGCCCGGAATTTGCTTCGATCCCCAGAAAACTTATCGGGAACGGGGACCCTAGGCTCAGGAAGTGGTGGCGTTCCAGAGGAGGAAGTTGGGACTGAAGGTGCATCTGCAGTGATGGTCTGGGTTTGCGTCTGCCTATCCACTTGAACGTAACTGCCTTGTAGAGACTTCACGACCCGGTTGAGGGCTGCGAGGTGCTGACTGACGTCATCCATAGGCGAGGTCCCTCTTGCAGGCTCAGACATGGCGGTTTGATACTGTCACGTACCTTTGGTGTGAGTCTGACGTGCAGAGGGAGACCTCCCGTACAACCCCGGCTCGGAGACCACTGGAGTGGGGACAGTGGTGGTAAGAGCGCGGTGAGGTAAGGGTGCCTGCTTGGTCCTCTTGGCTGGGTGTAGTAAAGCCAAGCGAAAGCTGGAACAGCTGGAACTGGGAGCAGCGGATGCAGGTCAGCAGGTGCAGGTATGCAGAGCAGCGGATGCAGGTCAGCAGGTGCAGGTATGCAGAGCAGCGGATGCAGGTCAGCAGGTGCAGGTGTGCAGGACCGCGGATGCAGGTCAGCAGGTGTAGGTATGCAGAGCAGCGCAGTCAGACAAGCCAGGTCTTTCACATCAGGGTAAACAGCATAAACAGCAGGCAGAGAGTAGTCAGAGTCCAGGCTGGGTCTTGGCAACAGATGATCAGACAGGTAACTTAGCAGGGTCAAACAAGCCAGAGTCAGGACTGGAGATAGGAGGGAGGTCAGGAAGCCGGGTCATACACAGGAACACGATACAGGCACAGAGTCAGGAACAGAAGCAGATCAAACCGCAAGGGGCAACATCTCTGGAACGTCTTTTATAGGAAGTTCATGGGAGGAGCAAGGGGTTCAGGGTTCAACATCAATCAAGACACCAAGCAGAGTAGTCTAATCCATTAGATAGGTTATCCAGCAGATCAGGCAGGGAGCTGTCCAGCATCCCAGATAGCTCAGTGGGAAGAGTCAATGCCAGACACAGACGAGGTCCCAGGTTCAAGCCCAGTATGTCCCTGACAGCCAGGTTTTCCCAGGCACACCCTAATCACTCCCTGCGGTGCAGATTCCCCCTGCTGCCCGGTGTCCCCTCCCACAGCATGGCTGTCTTCCCTCCTCTCCCATTGGCTACTGCAGTGAGCACACATAGATGATATTTCAGGATGAGTGGGGGAAGGGGTAATGTCATTTACCAGCCCCTTCCCTTTCTGAATGAACACAGTGAGAGATCTGTACCGTGTTTTTGAGCTTTCAGGTGCACATCCTAATGCAACAGGCTGCGCACACCTATGGCTTCAGATGTTAAATTCTGGGTTTCTCTTGTGTTGACGTCTGCAGGTAATAAGCTTTGAAGCAACTTTGCCTCACATTCATATCAGTTCAGCTATAAAGACATATTTTAAAACAAATAAATGGAAAGAAATGGTTTGCAGTGGCACCAGGATTACTGAATGCTTGTAAATAATGCTTGAAGCAATAAATCTTGTTACTTCCACTCTTTGTGTAACATTCATAAGTAAAGCTCAAATCCAGGCATAGCATATGAACTAAAATAGCCTATCCTGCTACTGAGACAAAGCATTCGCATGCCTGCTGAGTAATAAAATGGCCACTTTTAAAAGGAAAGGGTTTTGTAGGTGTAATATGATTGGGTGTTATTAATCACTACTCTTGTATGGAGTTTAGAATATACTACACCTGGGTTCACTTATAGGCAAGATTAAGCAAATCTTTTATGTAGCAGACTCTGGTTAAATGTATTGATAAAGTATGGAAAATTGTTTGAACTTTGTATTCATAATGAAAAATCCAAAAAGAAAGCAAATATCTGAGGTATGTATAAACATTACACGGTATGTTTATTTTCCATATTATGTCAAACATTTTTCCTGAAGATCAGAAAATATCAGGCTATTTAAGAATATTTGCACGTACCAATGAAAATATCATATATAAGAAAATAAGATCTAATCACATTTCCACTGTATAATATACATATAAAACCAGAAATAAGGCCAGTACTGCATTTCACTTAAAATACTGCTGCTGTATAAAAAATGGACATTGCAGTAAACGGATGAAAATTGCCATGTCTGGTAACCAATTTAAGTTCATTTCTGAAATTTAAATTATGGAAAGTTCCTTGTACCCTGAGATCTAACCCCTTGACCTAATTAAAGGTAAAATCATAAAAATGGGAATGGCTACAGGCCTCCTTTCCATAAACTAGAGTGGAAAAAGCAAAAGCGTTGATTAACAACCTCAATGTCAGCTGTCATTTTTTTTAGGCTGCAGAATTATTTATTAATTCCAGAGGACAGAACAGATATTTTTAAAAAAAAATTTTCTTTCTTAGTTTAAAAAGGTTATCCATATACATATTTTTGCTTTTTTTTCTATCAGAAAGACAGAACAAGCATTTTTAATGCAAATTGGACATGTCTTAAATGTAATTTACTTTTTCTCATACACCTTGCTTGACAGTGCTGGAGAGAGTGGGAGGGACCCCTGCTTGACAGTGCTGGAGAGAGTGGGAGGGACCCCTGCTTAACAGTGCTGGAGGGGTACGGGAGAGACCCCTGCTTGACAGTGCTGGAGAGAGTGGCAGATACCCCTGCTTTACAGTGCTGGAGGGGAGAGGCAGGAACCCTTGCTTTACAGTGCTGGAGGGAGTGGCAGATATCCCTGCTTGACAGTGCTGGAGGGAGTGGCAGGAACCCCTGCTTGACAGTGCTGGAGGGGAGTAGGAGGGACCCCTGCTTGACAGTGCTGGAGGGAATGGCAGATACCCCAGCTTGACAGTGCTGGAGGGAGTGGCAGGGACCCCTGCTTGACAGTGCTGGAGGGGAGTAGGAGGGACCCCTGCTTGACAGTGCTGGAGAGAGTGGCAGATACCCCTGCTTTACAGTGCTGGAGGGGAGAGGCAGGAACCCTTGCTTTACAGTGCTGGAGGGAGTGGCAGATATCCCTGCTTGACAGCGCTGGAGGGAGTGGCAGGAACCCCTGCTTGACAGTGCTGGAGGGGAGTAGGAGGGACCCCTGCTTGAAAGTGCTGGAGGGAATGGCAGATACCCCAGCTTGACAGTGCTGGAGGGAGTGGCAGGAACCCCTGCTTGACAGTGCTGGAGGGGAGAGGCAGGAACCCTTGCTTTGCAGTGCTGGAGGGAGTGGCAGATATGCCTGCTTGACAGTGCTGGAGGGAGTGGCAGGAACCCCTGCTTGACAGTGCTGGAGGGGAGTAGGAGGGACCCCTGCGTGACAGTGCTGGAGGGAATAGCAGATACCCCAGCTTGACAGTGCTGGAGGGAGTGGCAGGGACCCCTGCTTGACAGTGCTGGAGGGAGTGGCAGATACCCCTGCTTTACAGTGCTGGAGGGGAGAGGCAGGAACCCTTGCTTTACAGTGCTGGAGGGAGTGGCAGATATCCCTGCTTGACAGTGCTGGAGGGAGTGGCAGGAACCCCTGCTTGACAGTGCTGGAGGGGAGTAGGAGGGACCCCTGCTTGACAGTGCTGGAGGGAATGGCAGATACCCCAGCTTGACAGTGCTGGAGGGAGTGGCAGGAACCCCTGCTTTACAGTGCTGGAGGGGAGAGGCAGGAACCCTTGCTTTGCAGTGCTGGAGGGAGTGGCAGATATGCCTGCTTGACAGTGCTGGAGGGAGTGGCAGGAACCCCTGCTTGACAGTGCTGGAGGGAGTGGCAGGGACCCCTGCTTGACAGTGCTGGAGGGAGTGGCAGATACCCCTGCTTTACAGTGCTGGAGGGGAGAGGCAGGGACCCTTGCTTTACAGTGCTAAAGGGAGTGGGAGGGACCCCTGCTCTACAGTGCTGGAGAGAGTGGCAGGGACTTTTAAATAATTCCCCTAAGCTGCAAATCAAGAAATGTGCTTTCAATTTACAGGGTTGTGGGCAGAGCTAGGTGTGGCTATTCACTGATAGGGCTATCAATAGTGCCAATATCTAAGCAGCAGTAGCAGTGATGACAACAGTGCAGTAATTTCACTTCAAAATTAAGAGTGTCATCCCCCAATTAAAGAAAAAGCCTATTCAATTATTCTACTAGCAGGATCCACCGGTATTTACAAACTCTTCCAGGGGGCAGGGCATTTAGGAAAACAGAGTGCTGGATGTTACTGGAATGGGTAACCATCACATATGTGATTTTAAAGCCTGACCATAGTTCTAATTTTGGATCTGTTTTGGATTCCATTATTTCCTTTTTCCACCCAAGAAACAAATTGAGATGTCAAGGGGCTGGAAGCAGAGTATTTTAATGTAATAATTTTGCTTCAACGACTCGTTCACTTATTCCCCTCTCTCCAGCTTACCCAGAAGACACTGGCAATGCAAACTTTCTATGTTCTAGTTTGTATAATTACATCATATTATTTTTCTTAATTATTAAAGAGACAAATATCACTAACATACAAGCTTTTACCGCAGTATTGCTTTGCACAGTTACAATACTTACTATTACAACATTTATTGCATCAAATCTTTACCCCCTGCAGAGCTAAGTCTGATGATAGAATCTTCTGTATCCAACACCTCTGGGTGTGAAAGCAACCTAAATCACCTTACTGCCTGCTGTGCCTTCCTTGTGGGCTGCTAGATCACTTGTGTGCCCCTCCAGCTCTGAAAAGACACACGAGTAAAATAGTGGAATAGGTGGGAAGTACAGTAATCTGACACACCAGGAAGTGTCAGATGCTGAAGATTCTAGCGGGAGCTCTAGCTCTGCAAGTGATGCTTGATTGGATGTAGTAGAAGTGGTAATGGTAAGCTGACAATCTTTTTATAAACCCTTTAGACTGCGAAGGTAAAAGAAGACAGATTAGGTAAAATAAGAAAATTACTGTATATGTGTAGGGATGTGTTCCCTAACAGCCATATTGTAACCGTATTCTTGTTATTGTGCGTCTCGTCTTGTATATGGTGCGTAGGGACTTTATGTACTGTACTGACAAACTCTAATAAATTCTGTGATTTGAGTGTGATATGGAGGGTTTTGTCTGTCTTGTTAGCTGTCTGTCTTAACTGTTAGTGAATCCTGTGAGTATGCTATTAGTGTGTTGACCCAAAAGAAGACAACGGAGTCTTGTTCTAGATGGGTACATCAGCCTTCCCCTTCTGGAAAGAGCTCTTTAATAAAGGTCCTAGTGAGTGCAGGCAAGTGTTCTTACTGAGAGGCTCCTGAGCTGGAACCATGGGACCTAGAGGATTTGTCCATCTTACAGTCTGTGCTCCTGGAGTTGTGCTATGCCAAAGTCCAAAAGCTGAAACAGGATAACAGTAAAAAACCTTGTTTTGTGAATACATTGATCTAGTGGTAGCTTGAAGTTCCTTGATGCTGTGACCCACGCAGCAACTGCTAGCCAAAAAAGTCAAAGGGTCTCTATATCATATTGGGCATTGTACCTTGTTATTAAAATGTATGGAAATGCATTTAGGACTGGTTCTGCATTTGTTGAATTCTACAAGTAAATGGACTTTATAAGGACAAAGTGTTCTTAGGAGGAAGCTCCATTTGCAAGCCTAACGCCCTCTTAAGTTGATGCACTGTAAAAGGGGAAGAACACCAGGACAATCCCCAATAACCCACTTTGCAGAGACTCTCCTAGTTTACCCAGATGCGGCAGTAGTAAGTGGATGAGTGCAATGCTGCAAGGATATGGTCATTTTACATGACGCCATCCCCCCTCCCCCAACCCCCTGCCAAAAACACCCTTTAATAGAGATAATATTAGCACCCTTTACAAAAAACTGATTAGATGCATCTGAATTACCGTATTTATCGACGTATAACACACACTTTTTTCCCCTTAAAATCAGGGGAAAATTGTGGGTGCGTGTTATACGCCGATCCCCGTAGATCTCCGCCGATTGTGAGCGGAGCAGAGCAATTGCCGCCGAGATACACATAGCCGAGTGCACTCGGCTCTTCTCGGCTTCGCTCACAGTCCCGCCATTGCACCTGTGTTATGTCCATCATAGGGCGGGACTGGGCGTGACTGTGAGCGGAGCCGAGAAGAGCCGAGTACACTCGGCTATATGTATCTCGGCTCCGCCCAGTCCCTGCGATCTCGGCGGTGTTTGTTCCGCTCCGCCCAGTCTCGGCGGCGATCTCGGTGGCGCCATTTTTAAATTCATCCAAGGCTGCAATGGACACTGGGGGCGAGGCTGCACTGACAAGGCTGCAATGGACACTGGGTCAAGGCTGCACTGACAAGGCTGTAATGGACACTGGGTTAAGGCTGCACTGACAAGACTGCAATGGACACTGGAGCAAGGCTGCAATGGACACTGGAGCAAGGCTGCAAATGACAATGATGAGGCTGCATTGATGGGCATTTAAATCTAAGTTTTTTTCTTTTCCTTAAACTTCCCTCCTAAAAGTTTTTTCCTTAAAATTCCCTCCTAAACTTGGAGTGCGTGTTATACGCCAATAAATACGGTATTTACCAGTTCAGTGTTGTGCAGTTTCATGTATTCCTGCCTTGCATTCTAAACAAATATAGTATATCTTATACACCTGTCACAACCTGCACTTTAGTTTTGGTGTGCTCAGACCATCTGCACATCCGCCACTAGATCAGTACAAATACACACCTTTCCTTCAGTCTTTTTTGGACAAATAAAAATTGTTACCAAGACTAAAATTCACAGAAATGATGGCTTCACCCTCCCTTTTTCATAAACATTTTATCTTTATGCTTTCATTTTATCCGTTCTTAATTAGATATGACAAGCCTTTATAAGATTTATATTCTGGCTCTTAATGTGTCCTTGGGATCTCATGATGTACAAAAGTGTTCCAATTTAAAGCCACAGAACAATGAAACCATGCCAGTTGGAGTACCAGCTAATAAACAGTCTTGGGAAATAATATTGGCACTGATCTTGGTAGGGAAAAGCAAAAATCATTTTTTTAAATTTTAATTTTGTTAAAATATTTCCCTGTTGTGATAACTCTCACTATGAAGTGATGAATTTTTATTTTTTATTTTAAAACCACAACTTTATACATTCTGGCTAATGTCCTTTGGGATCTGTAAAGATTATTCTGACGTGGCTGTAGTAATAATGTAGTCATTTTTTCAGTTTGTTTTTTTCTCGCAATGAAAGCTATATTAAACTGGCAATCAGCACGTTCATGGAACAATTGCCTTCCAAGCGCTTAATGGTTTGTTGTGCTGAAGCTCAGATGCACGGATGAATTCTGGCCAGCAACAAAAGTTACTCCACCTTGAATTGGGGGGAGACTGTGAAAATAGAGCAGGGTGTTAGATGCATCCAAGTCCAGCTGGATAAACATACCCACTGCAATGGTCTCTGTTCTTTCTGGTAAATAAGTGTGCAGGATATAAAACTGAGCAGGTCAGGCATATAAACTATAGATCCACCACTGTTAAACCAAATCTCTCGTAACTAACTAGATGAGCCTAGAAGCAAATCACACTCCAAACATAATAAAACATTTATATGATGTTCATTAGGTAAGAAAGTTTTATTTTTCTCTCAGCAAATCTTGTTGCCATTTTTGGTTCATTTGAAAGGTAGCGAGAGAATGTAATGACTGAATTTATTCTTCATGTAAAATCAATACCCAACATTGGTTAGAGGCTGGTAATCATTTGTTTAGAAATAACCGTGCCGTAAAGTTTTATCTCTTTTCTACATGTTCTGTAGAATATGGGGCTAAATGCTTCAATAAACAACCACACATGAAATGCTATTTTCTATTTCATGCATATTAACACTGACAACAGCAGAACTCTTGGCGGACTTTCTTCAAACCTTATTGTCTAGGAAAAAAAAAACGCTAAATCCTGCCAAACTTTTCATATAGTATTGGACTGGAAAGCCCCCGTCAGGTTTTTCTTTTAGAGTCATAATACCCATATTAAATATCATTTTTTTTTTCAACTCTGTATACATTAGACACACACATATCACCAACAAATTTAAATGGTTAGCAAGGCTAACTAAAAAGAAAAGCATTGCAAGTTAATATATTATAGTAGCAACTATGTTAAATCGCAATAAGTAAGATTCCAATAATATTCATCAGGAAAATTCTGATCGTCATGCCAACTTAAAATAAAGGATATTGCACTGCATTAGAACAAAAGTTAAATCTATTGTCTAATATACAGATGCATACATTTAGTATATATACTTAACAATGCACATCAGTAAGCAGTGTATATCTGTGTGCACCATGGAACAAAGCAGCTCACTTAATTGAAAAAAATAAATACAAATTATACACACACACACACACACACACAGTTGTGCACATAAGTTTACATACCCTGGCAGAATTTATGATTTCTTGGCCATTTTTCAGAGACAATGAATGATAACACAAAAACTTTTCTTACACTCGTGGTTAGTGTTTGGTTGAGGCCATTTATTATCAATCAACTATGTTTACTCCTTTTACTCATAATGGCAACAGAAACTATCCAAATAACCCTGATCAAAAGTTTACATACTCCAGTTCTTAATATCGTGTATTGCCCTCTTTAACATCAATGACAGCTTGAAGTCTTTTGTGGTATTTGTGGATGAGGCTCTTTATCTTCTCAGATGGTAACGCTCCCCATTCCTCTTGGCAAAAAGCCTCCAGTTCCTGTAAATTCTTGGGCTGTCTTGCATGAACTGCACGTTTGAGATCTCCCCAGAGTGGCTCAATGATATTGAGGTCAGGAGACTGAGATGGCGACTCCAGAACCTTCACTTTATTCTGCTGTAGCCAATGACGGGTCAACTTGGCCTTGTGTTTTGGATCATTGTCATGTTGGAATGTCCAAGTACGTCCCATGCGCAGCTTTTCCTGGCTGATAAATGCAAATGTTCCTCCAGTATTTTTTGATAACATACCGCATTCATCTTGCCAACAATTTTGATCAAATTTCCTGTGCTTTTGTAGCTCACACATCCCCAAAACATCAGAGATACACCTCCATGTTTCACAGTATAAATGGTGTACCTTTCATCATAGGCCTTGTTGACTCCTCTCCAAATGTAGCGTTTATGGTTGTGGCCAAAAAGCAAAATTTTGGTTTCATCACTCCAAATGACTTTGTGCCAGAAGGTTTGAGGCTTGTCTCTGTGCTGTTTGGCGTATTATAAGCGGGATACTTTGTGGCATTTGCGTAGTAATGGCTTTCTTCTGGCAACTCGACCATGCAGCCCATCTTTCTTCAAGTGCCTCCTTAATGTGCATCTTGAAACAGCCACACCACATGTTTTCATAGAGTCCTGTATTTCACCTGAAGTTATTTGTGAGTTTTTCTTTGCATCCCGAACAATTTTCCTGGCAGTTGTGGCTGAAATTTTAGTTGGTCTACCTGACCGTGGTTTGGTTTCAACAGAACCCCTCGTTTTCCACTACTTGATTAGAGTTTATACACTGCTGATTGGCATTCTCAATTCCTTGGATATCTTTTTATATCCTCTTCCTATTTTATACAGTTTAACTACCGTTTCCCGCAATTTTTTTGCTTTCCCCATGACTTAGAATCCAGAAATGTCAGTGCAGCACTGGATGAAAGATGCAAGGGTCTGTCAGGAGTCCAGAAACTCATTGACCTTTTAGGCTGGGTTCACACTGGTATGACACGACAGTCGTACTACTTTGGATTTGACTTTGCCCTGTGACTTGAAGTTAGAGACGCGCCCGACTTCAATGAACAGGGATCCGACTTGGATCCCCGCCAATACCAGGCACTGTGTTTGGTATGAATCTTGAGGGGGAACTCCACGCCAAATTTTAAATAAAAACCGGCATGGGTTCCACCTCCAAGAGCATACCAGGCCCTTGGGTCTGGTATGGATTTTAAGGGGAACTCCATACGCCAAAATAACAGCGTAAGGTACCCCAAAAATCCATACCAGACCCTTATCCGGGCACGTAGCCCGGGGGCCGGTGATATCATCACGCTATACTGAACAAGAGGTGGTGCTACGAAGGATACAGGAACGAGACGAAAGGACTAGAGAGACGCCGGAGCTTATACCGCTGATTACCGCTGACATTTTACTACGATTTTGTAAGTGCAATCTTAAACCTTTAATAAATATGATGGTTTTTACATATTACACTATGGAGGCTTTTATCTTTTATATCTGAGCAAACACCGGATCAGGAACTACCGTTATGGAGACCCATAGGTTGTGGGGAAACCATATTCCCTGTGCTAGGTGAGACTGTTTAATACAGTCACGGCTATCCGGTAAGCAGGATTATTTCTCACTTGGGTGTCACACCTGAACTTACCACGCTATTCTTGGGAAGACCGTTATGATTCATCACTTTTCCTGGCAATATCCTGGTCTATTTTGGACATTTTATTTCACATAGAACTTCACTTTTATATGGATTTGTTTGTCTATGGACTCAAACTTTTCACGGACTTTGCTGTGTCACTTCTTGGACTCTGCATTTGTTTTTCTTTTTCACTTATTTTTCTTTCAATTTTGGTTTTATATAGTATTCATTAATGAGGTTTTGTGATAGAATATTCTATTTATTTTTCACCCAATTTCACATATTAGCGCTGCATTTTTTTTTATTTTTGTGACTTTACCAAAGTTTTTTGTACTGAACTTTATGTGCTAGCTGCGACTTTACATTTTATTATTTATCACTTTTTGATCACCCTTTCACTTCATCTAGCGCAGCGTTAGCCTTAGGCCCCTTTCACACGGAGGGTCTGTTCAGGTCCACCTGTCAGTTTTTTAGGCGGACCTGGACGGACGCTCCATGTAGCCATAGGGGAGAGCGGCGCTCTGAAGCGCGGTCCCTGCACAGTGTGCGGGGACCGCCCAGTCATCCGCCGGCTCAGCAGGGATCAACTGAGCGATCCCCGCTGAGCAAGCGGAGCTTCACGGGGCGGATCTTCACGGATCCGTCCCGTGTGAAAGAGCCCTTAGGGCTCCTTCTTTTACTAAAAATAATTAATTTGATTTTTCAGCAAAATTTGCAGTTTTGCAGTGACCAAAATGTTGTCAAAATTGTCTGCTCCAAGAAATAAATGAGAAAAAAAAGTTTGCAAATTGAAGCTACCCACAGTAAGCTGGTAGCTCTAAATAAAATGCTATTGCACCAAATGACTTTAAGAAAATCACTGTGATGTAAAGCTTTATACAGTAAAGCAAAGTGTTCTCTATCCCAATCTCTCCCTTGTGCATTCCTGTAGGGCTGTGCAGTGAAGTAGGTGAGTCACACTAGTCCTCACTTAACCTTCATATTCACAATCTACTGTACTGAGTGGGCCTTGCTGAATAAATTAGACTTCTTTGTGAATGGGATGGAATGTAAACTATACAATGCCCTCCCTTCACCATAAAGTAGTATATGAATGGAATGTCTGGGTTTACATAACACACACCACTCAAAAAAAAAAAAAAAAAAACTCATACAAATGAAAAAGAGAATTTAATCACTAGAGGCCCGCGCTATAGCCGAATAAAGGCTACAGCGCGGACCTAGAATGCCGGGAGGCCGTCAATTGACGTCCTCCCCTTTCCTCGCGCCGAGCGGCCACGATGTCCGCCAGGTACCCGTGATCGGCTGTCACAGAGCCAGGGACGTGGATCTCTGTGTGTAAACACAGAGATCAACGTCCTGTCAGGGAGAGGAGACCGATGGTGTGTCCCTTGTACATAGGGACAACCATCGGTCACCTCCCCCAGTCAGTCCCCTCCCCCCACAGTAAGAATCACTCCCTTAGGCACACTTAACCCCTTCAGCGCCTCTAGTGGTTAACCCCTTCACTGCCAGTGTAATTTTTACAGTAACCAGTGCATTTTTATAGCACTGATCGCTGTAAAAATGACAATGGTCCCAAAATGGTGTCAAAAGTGTCCGATGTGTCCGCCATAATGTCGCAGTCACAATAAAAATCGCTGATCACCACCATTACTAGTAAAAAAAAAAAATATATTATTAAAAATGCTATAAAACTATGCCATATATTGTAGACACTATAACTTTTGCGCAAACCAATCAATAAACGCTTATTGGGATTTTTTTTACCAAAAATATGTATAAGAATACGTATCGGCCTAAACTGAGAAAAAATATATATATTTTTAAAAAATTTGGATATTTATTATAGCAAAAAGTAAAAAATATTGTTTTTTTTCAAAATTGTCGCTCTTTTTTGGTTTATAGCGCAAAAAATAAAAACCACAGAGAAGATTAATTACCACCAAAAGAAAGCTCTATTTGTGGGGGGAAAAAAGGACATAAATTTTGTTTGGGAGCCACGTCGCATGACCACGCAATTGTCATTCAAAGCGTGACAGTGCTGAAAGTTGAAAATTGGCCTGTGCAGGAAGGGGGTTTAAGTGCCTAGTAAGCAAGTGGTTAAAAATAAAACTATGTAATTTTACCCCTTTTTTCTATGAGTTTTGTTTTTTACGTTTTTAGATAACAGTAAAAATCAGAACAACTCAAATAGCAAACAAAAAAAATTACAGTGAAGGCAACACAAGCATGCGCCAACGCATTTATAATATATAAAATCAATTCAAATATAAAAATTCATTAAACTTGTAAAAAAGTATTAAAATTACCAAAATATTTTAAAAGGGTACCACTTTTTGGGAGTATGTATTTTTATGTTAATTTTATCATTTGATCAGAGAATACTGAATTTTTTATAGATCTCAGATCTAATTTTTAATTCATATTCCAAAACTTCTACTGTAATTAAATTACCTTCATAAAAAATGGTTACGGTAATGGATAAGAAGATACTAGTCTGTTCGACACCAAATACACCTAAATTTACAAGGTCTAGGATGCAAATAAGACACACTGAACCTCCTAAGAGAAATATCCATAACATCTGTATGATATTTGGCATCTAACAAATAGTAACTTAATTCTCCAAAATAATAGGCTGGTTGTAAAATTGTGAAACTTTGTCATATGGAGTTATAAATATGCCCATGATATTTGTCAATAAAGCTTTGTCTGCTGCTATAAAAAAACAAAACTCACACATTCGACACACCCCTCTGGCCCTTTGATTGGGCAAAAAATAAGATCTAGAATACTCTCCCCAGTGTGAAGAATAAGGCTGTTGCATTGGAAGTTCTGGCCCTTATTTTTACCATTGAATCTACCACTAAGGATATTGAGGGTTACATTAAGATGGCCATTGAATAATTCTCCCACTGTTAATGCAATTTGTCCACACCCATAGTTCAATGCGGTTCAACGAGGGGGTTGATTGAGTTCCTGAACCTATTCCCGGAGAAAAAAAGCCCTGGATAAGATGTATATAGTCTTACAGATACAACCGACCTTTTAAGGGAAACCATAATGCTGATGCGGCCCACAATGAAATTGAGTTTGACACAAACAACTGGAAATACTTATCACTCTTCTTGAAAAATCTTTACCCAACCTGGCTGATCTTTCTCTAAACATTTGTTCATATCACTCAACAAAGTAACAAAACAGATTTTAGCATGATACAATTATTTATGGCCCCAGAATGGGAGGTATTAATTAACTGGCTTGTATACATTAGTAAAAATAAAGTTGGCTTTTATATTGAAGTCATTGTGATGTTTAATATAGCCTGGCATTTTAATTACTGAAAGAATAAGTGTATGCTTTGACAAATCTAGACTGTAGCTTAACCAGTTGTGGACATTGGTTATGCTACATTCACTCCAAGAAACATAATTGAAGTGCACAGGGCGAATGTAGCATGCACTGTATTTCTCCCCTACTGCATTTGCCAGAAGTTTACAGTTGTCAAAATGACAGCCATTAGTTGCTGTGTTATAAAGCAGCTATGACAATAGCTGATGTCAAAAAGGGACCTTCTATACAGTGTTTACTAACACTGCTAAGAAGTGTTATGCATGTAGCAGACCCCCAAAATTGGGGTCGCTGTGCCTTAAATTTAAGGGCAGCCTGGGCAATAGTTTGACTCGGGTTTTCTGATTCTCTAGATTGGACTCTACTCTGCTGTGGTGTTGTCTGGGTTTGTGGTTCCCCTTGACCTGCGGGTGGCGCTGTTGCCCAGGTCTTGGGTCGAACCACAGGTGGCATTGTAGCATGATTGGGTGTCCTCTCTCGGCAGCCATACAGTGGGCGTGGTCTACCTGCTGTGCATGCCAGGAGGGGGTACATAAGGGGCAGACGCCATTAGGCAGGGAGATTGGCCGGGGGATTCCAAGGGGGACCCCTGGTGGCGAGAGTCACGCCCTTTGGCCCTGCTGGCCAGGGGTGCGTGAATTGGTCGAGAAGTCTCGGGCACCTTCAGCCCGAGGCTATAGTGTTCTAGGTAGGCCCAGTACCTTCAACTGGGTCTACAACCAAACCATCGGAGTCCCAGGGTACCCGAGGGAGGGTGGGCCGCTCTGAAAGAGAGGAAACCAGGGGAGGACCTGTCCGGAGGATCGGTAAAGGAAGTCACTGTCTCAGGAGAGGCCTGGTTGCCTATCAGAGGGAAGGATTCCATGAGTTTCACAATAGCGCCTGTGATGTGCCCCACTGGCACTTATGGTCTCTAAAAGTTGCAGGCGCTAGAGGGTTCTAGATTCAGGAATTAAAGGATTCTGTGGCAGAGGATCTCTTGAACTTGTCTTTGAAGGAGACAAAATCTAAAGTAACTGTTCGTGCTTCACTCCGGCTGCTAGAACCGTGAGAGGGATCTATCCGGGTGAGCAATACCCACTCAGGCTTGAGTGGAGAATAGGGTAAATGGGTGCCGCGTGCCTGAACCTACCTCCCTACCCAACTCTATCTCTATCGTCAACTTTTTCCCACTGAGTTCCAAGCAAGAAAAATAAACTCGTCTGTTGGAGTTTAAAACAGTCTGGACATTGGCCTTCTTTTGGGAAAGAGAATAGACTTTTCCCTACACTTTAGGGACGAGAACCAACGGAAGGAGGTAACTCGCTGCAGGACCCAAAAATTGTATGAACACCGCTCAACCTCTTATACCAGGAGGATACGGGCATGTGGCATGGTGTGCCCTACTCTGCAAGTGGAGGTAAGCAGGAGAAAAAGGGTCTGTGTGCTACATGCAGATATACAGTACAAAGTAACACCATTGTTTGTATTTACTCTGTTACATTCATTTGCAGCTCAACAGGTTGATTGTTAACGTGCATATGGCGTCAGTTAAAGCAACGTCACAAGTGAATTTTTTTTTTCTATTTCACCCCCATAAACCTTTATTTTACTCTAAGCTGCTCTAATGAACCATTTCTTCTTTTTAAACAATAACATTCAAACCTTTTCATTTTTATTCATGATTTTTTTTGTGTTGCATTAAAAAGGTATTTATTCAACACTTTTAAATTTAAAAAAAATATTTTTGAGTGTCATTTATAAATGGTACTAATCATAGAATAAAATGTTTTACTTTTTATCTACAGTAAGAGCCGGTTCAAACACAGGCGGCACGACTTTGGGGGCAACTCGGCAAGGCGATCTGAAGACGACTTCAGAGGCGACTTGCAAAATGACTTCTGTATTGAAGTCAATGCAAGTCGCCCCCAAAGTCGTACAAGAACCTTTTTCTAAGTCAGAGCGACTTGCGTCACTCCTATTAGAACGGTTCCATTGAAGAGAGCGGAGCGTCCCTGTGTGAACCGGCTCCAACACTGCTTTTGCAAGTAAACACTGATCAAATTAGAAAAAGTGCATTTTTTTAGTTTTGTTACAATACTTTGTTTACGTTTTGCATAAGGAAAAAAAAATATTATTTTGCAATGTCCTGAAAAAAAAAGATTTATTGCATCTTACTAGTCCTACGATGTGGTGGTTGCTGTAGTTTTCTTTATTTTTACCTGGTGTCCCAACCAGTAACACACCTCCTGTCTTAGGGTAGCTATGCTCCCTCCTCACCACATATGTGGAAGAAAAGCATTATAAATTTGTGGAACCCATGGTGTTTGATAGCCTAGTACAGGGATATGCAATTAGCGGACCTCCAGCTGTTGCCAAACTACAAGTCCCATGAGGCACAGTGAGACTCTGACAGCAGCAAGCATGACACCCAGAGGCATGCTGGGACTTGTAGTTTTGCAACAGCTGGAGGTCCGCTAATTGCATATCCATGGCCTAGTATATTTAGATGGACTTTACATAACTGGCTAAAAATTAAAGCCTACCTCCAGCTAACACTTTCTAAGCAGTTACAGCAAAAGTTTTTTCCTTTATATTTTGGGATAAAGGTTTTAACTATATGAATAAAAGCTGTATAATAATCCAAAAGTATACAGCGCTGCCTTCTTAAGATGCAATACATAATGCAATTATCTTATAATAAAAGATGCTATAGAAGTGCCCTCAAAATTCATAAAATATAAAGAACTCAATCCATGGTGCTCCAATTAGAAATCTCTAAGTGTAGCATAATGTCATAAACATTAACACCATAAAAGATCTATAGTCCAGCACTTGTCTCAAACACCCCGGGGAGAGTTACAAAATCTGGTGCAGCTCAACATAGAAGCTAATCAGCTACCATGTTTTATTGGTCAAAGCTTAATTGAAGAAGCTGAAGTTAGAAGCTGATTGGCTACCATGCACACCTGCACCAGATTTTGAGTGCTTCAGTTTTAGTAAATTTACCCCACTGTGTGTTAATAACCTTTTCCAAGTGCAGATCAAATGGTGATACTTTATACATCAATCATGCAGTGTGAACTCTTCACCACATGGATCACCACACAGCTCACCGCCAACCATAGACCTTATAGACACTTAGAGAGGTCAGAAGCATATGTCTCTCCTTTAACCACTTCAGTACTGGGCACTTCCTGCCCAGGCCAATTTTCAGGTTTCAATGCTGCCACACTTTGAATGGCCATGCAACACTGTACCCATATAAACCACTGGGGTTTTTATTTTTTGTTAAACAAGTGAAAAATGTCCACAATTCAGCAAAAAAGTTCTGGTACAAAAATGTGCAAATAAGTAATTTTTCTTCACTAATGTACGCTGATGAGGCTGCACTGATGAGGAGGCACTGACATTCAGTGCTCTGATTATCAGTGTAAATGTGCCCTGTGAGCCTTGCCAGTTATCGGCTCTCCTTTTCACACACAGTGACAGCACACAAGGAAAGTAATGCCGAAGAACCAGCAAGTTTGCTTACATGTGATCAGCTGTGATTGGACAGAGCTGATCACATGGTAAAGGGCCGCTGTGATTGGCCCTCTACCTCGATCTGTGATAAGCTGAGTCCAAAGGACACAGCAGTCACAGGGCACGCGGAAGGCATGATCTGGGAGGTCATCCATGGACACCCTCCCAGAACTAGGGAGACACTTTGTAGCTGTCTTTGAGCTATGGCACGCTATTGAGGTGGTTAAAAGAAAAATAGAGCGGTAGTCCATGTATATAAAAAGTAGTGCTGAGCTGTTGATAGAAATAAATGCAAAGGTACTGTATAAAAACACACAAGCATAAAAAGAATGGTAATAAGTTATAAAGTGCAAAATATTGTGCAAGTGGCAAACTAAGTAACGTGCCAAACAATGTAGTGTCCAAATAAACCTCAAATGCTGAACAGGTATATAACACAATGCAAAATAATCATGGAAAAAACTTCAAATTGTACAAGTGCAAATAACATCTGCTCTGAAACCATCACATCTGCTGTGAAATGTGTAAAATAAAGCATAAAATGGAATGCAAAGGTGCATAGGTGAACGTGGTAAATCACAAAGTGTGATGCTAAAGTCTCTGCACCTCCTCAATGTCCCCCTGAGCTGACGCCTTTGTCAGGAGGTCTCCAGCACTCATCTTTTGAAGCAACATTGGGGGTTTACAGATGAACACCTCCTTGTTTTATTTCATCAGCCGTCCAGTGACCAGCTCCTGACAGACCAAGAACTCTCCGACCAACGTCCACCGATATCTAACAGTGACCAGCCCGGCTCAAAGCGCTCTCCTCCGCCAACCGCTGACGTCACGCCCGACTAATATTTATTAGTAAGAAAGATGGGAAACACTCACATTGGTAAAGAATACAAAGCATGTATCCAAAAAACACAATCCAGCCACAGGGAAATAGAAAGCTGCTGAACCATTGTAAGCACCCCCGTCAGTGGTAAATGCTTTGTTTCAACCTTCTTACTGACACTTTTGCAGAACAGCTTGGTCTGTTAACCTCTTTGTGCTGGTGACACGCATATGGTGCCTTGAAAAAGTATTCATACCCCTTGAAATGCTTTACATTTTGTCATGTTACAACCAAAAATGTAAATGTATTTTATTGGGACTTTATGTGATAGACCAACACAAAGTGGAACATAGTTGTGAAGTGGAAGGAAAATGATAAATGATTTTCAATTTTTTTACAAATAAATATCTGAAAAGTGTTACAGTACGTGGGTAGAACCACCTGTGAGCTAAAAAAAATGATTAAAAGAGTATATAAGTAACATTTAAAAGAGTTTTAAAGAGGAAGTTAACCCTGATGGGTTATACTTCCTCTTTATTCCCCTGAAAAGTAAAAGCATAATGGGCCATTATGTTGCACTAACCTGCAAACAAAGTCTGCAATGTCCCCGCTGGTGGGCGCATCAGTCTTCACCCCTCTTCCTTCCGGTACTGTGGACTCCGGCTCTGTGACTGTCCGGAGTCGCGTGACATCACTCCTGCGCATGCACGCGGGAGCTGACGGTCACGGCACGTGCCCTTTCTTTAGTGCGCATGAGCCAAGGAGGTCGGCACAAGTGTACATGGTAAATATCTCCTAAACTGTGCAGGTTTAAGAGATATTTCCAGTACCTACAGGAAAGCCTTATTATAGGCTTACCTGTAGGTAAAAGTGGTGTGTAAGGGTTTACAACCACTTTAAAGTGATACTAAGGCCCCTTTCACACTGACACGTTTTTCAGGCGGTTTAGCGCTAATAATAGCGCTGCTATACCGCCTGAAAAAATCATGCCCTGCAGTCTTCAGTGTGAAAGCCCAAAGGCTTTCACACTGAAGCGGTGCGCTAGAAGGACCGCTACAAAAGTCCTGCTAGCAGCATCTTTACAGCGGTGAAGGAGCGGTGTGTTCACTGCTCCTTTACCGCTGCTGCCCATTAAAAGCAATGGGAGACCGCGGTAATACCGCCCGCAATGCGCCTCTGCAGAGGCACATTGCGGGCGGTATTAATCCCTTTTCCGGCCGCTAGCGGGGGTTAAATTCACCCCGCTAGCGGCCGCATCCCGCGGTAAAAACGAAGGTATAGCTGCACTAAAAATAGCGCAGCTATACCCACAGCGCACCTTCCGACCCAGTGTGAACGGGGCCTTAAGGTTCAGTTTTTATTTATTTTTTAATAACAAACATGTCATGCTTACCTTCACTGTGCAGTTTGTTTTGCACAGAGTGGCCCTGATCGTCCTCTTCTGGGGTCCCACAGCGGCTCTCTCGGCTCCTCCCCGCAATAGCTGACCCCCTCTGGGAAGCTCTCTCCCGAGGGGGTTAGCTTGCGGGCGCGCTCCCGTGTCATACACTCGGCATCCATAGCCGCCGAATGTATGACTCTGCCCCGCCCCCCCGGTGGCCACGTCATTGGATTTGATTGACAGCAGCGGGAGCCAATGGCTGCGATGCTATCAATCTATCCAATGAAGAGCCAAGAAGCCATGGGGAGAGTGACGTGGGATCACAACCACGGAAATTCGGGGCTCAGGTAAGTAAAACGGGGGGCTGGGGGCCGGACACAGCAAGGTGTTTTTTCACCTTAATGCATAGGATGCATTAAGGTAAAAAAACACAAGGTTTTACAACCACTAAGTACCACAGTTTGTCAGAACATTTCAGAAACCATCATAATAGGGATCCCACTCATCAGAAGGTTTGCGCAATAGATAAAATCTAAAACCATTGGCAGGGCACACATAAAAAACAAGCGGTCTCACAAAATGAAACTTTCTGGATTCACAGATTAAAATACTATGGTGCCGGCTGGCTTGAATGTCGACGTTTAATTCATAATTTTTGACATCGGCACAATGAGAATACCATAGTATATTTATGAATACCATATGGTGATGCTGATGTCATGAAATTACATCGACATAACAAATACCTTGGAGTATTCATAGATATTAGATCAAAAGGGAAGAACATTCCAATAAAAGGAAAATAAATAGAACAGCTCTATAGGAGATTTTTTTTGGGTGTTGGGGTGCACTTTATATATGTAATCCCATTCATGTTACACATGAAAGGGTTAAAACTGCATTATGTATGGTATTTATGAAAGGGTGAATTGGGTCGTGTAAGAATTTAGAATTTTTTATATGGGAATTTTTATGGGAAAATCTTTTTATATATGAATTGTTTAAAATTGTCGGTCTATGTAGAAGAAAAATTATTGTTATAGAGATTAAGGTTTCTTTAAGATGAATAATGTGTAATATATGGGGATGTTTCACGCTGTTTTGTAACCAATGATCAATTAAGGGCACAAATAATATTGGATGTCCAGTAAGAGAAACAATAATGGGCACCTAGAAGCAGCAGTGACACTAAAATTCTAGTGATATAGTCACACACCACGGCACAGAAGTGACCTTGGGAAATAGTAGGGATATATATTGTCCTCGTGAAGTACCGTAATAGTAGGAGGAAGTAGGCATGGGAGTACTAAGAGGAGCCACCTACTACGACATAGCCAAGCAGCATGGGAAGGGTGTGAGCAATAGGAAGTATATGCACTCTCTAGGGGGTAGTGGAAGGAGCTAGAGGAAGTGGGTATAGGGGTAGTCGGAGGAGCTACTAGTATAACTAGTGAATCGACCACCAGAATCCCTAGTCTCTGATGATGCTTCCTGGGCGGAGCGAAAAGCATAAGGCAGGTGGGAACTTTTAGTGACGTCATGTCCAGCATTTGGAGCGCAAATCGGGAATATAGGCAGCTCATATACAAGAAACGATCTTGTAAGTGTTCAATCCGCTTTTAATATTACTTTTTAACAAGATGAAATAACACTATGGATTTCTCCTGGTTCTCTTTCCATAAAATATACATGTGAGGAACCTGTGTAACCTGTTTGAAGTGTAAGGCCTCGTACACACAGCCGAGAATCTCGTCAAGAAAAAACACGTTGTTTTTCTTGACGAGATTCTTGGACAAGAAACTTGTCCCGGCCAAATGTGTACAGATGCTCCATTCAAAGAACCCGCGGTTCTTTGAATGGAGCGAACACAGTGACGTCATCGACTACGACGAGCGTGCGCTCGTCACATTCGATGCCGTCGCCGCCATCTTGCTACACCCTACCTATGCCTAGGAAGCTACCGCGCATGCGTCAAAGTCATTTTGAGAATGCGCGGGTTTCCACGGCGACAGGTAAGTGTACACACACTTGGGTTTCTCGTCGAGAAACGGGCCGACGAGAAACCCGACGAGAAACTAGAGAGCAGGTTCTCTATTTTTCTCGTTGAGATTCTTGTTGGTTTTCTTGACGAGAAAACAAAGCCGCGTACACACGACCGATTTACTCGGCAAGAAAGCTCTGCCAGCAAGTTTCTTGCTGGTTCTTGCCGAGAAACTCGGTCGTGTGTACGAGGCTTAAGAAGTGAACCATCTATCTTTGCTATGTGAGGATTACTAGTTCCCTCATAGGCGCTGTTATTCACAGCAAGTTGGTGAGTGAGGGCACAGGAGGAGGGGAGCACAGCACTCCATTTTCACTATTGGCATGTATATACTGTATAAAGACAAGAACAGCACTTTAAAGGATTCATCCAACTATTCATTTATCGGCACTATACAGTTGTGCTCATAGGTTTACATACCCTGGCAGAATTTTTGATTTCTTGGCCATTTTTCAGAGAATATGAATGATAACACAAAAACTTTTCTTTCACTCATGGTTAGTGTTTGGCTGAAGCCATTTATTATCAATCAACTGTGTTTACTCTTTTTAAATCATAATGGCAACAGAAACTACCCAAATGACCCTGATCAAAAGTTTACATACCATGGTGATTTTGGCCTGATAGAATGCACACAAGTTGACACAAAGGGGTTTAAATGACTATTAAAAGGTAACCATCCTCACCTGTTATCTGTTTGCTTGTAATTAGTGTGTGTATAAAAGGTCAATGAGTTTCTGGACTCCTGAGAGACCCTTGCATCTTTCATCCAGTGCTACACTGACGTTTCTTGATTCTTAGTCATGGGGAAAGCAAAAGAATGGTCAAAGGATCTGCGGGAAAAGGTAGTTGAACTGTACAAAACAGGAAAGGGATATAAAAAGATATCGAAGGAATTGAGAATGCCAGTCAGCAGTGATCAAACTCTAATCAAGAAGTGGAAAATGAGGGGTTCTGTTGAAACCAAACCACGGTCAGGTAGACCAAGTAAAATTTCAGCCACAACTGCCAGGAAAATTGTTTGGGATGCAAAGAAGAACCCATAAATAACTTCAGATGAAATACAGGACTCTCTGAAAACATGTGGTGTGGCTGTTTCAAGATGCACAATAAGGAGGCACTTGAAGAAAGATGGGCTAAATGGTCGAGTCGCCAGAAGAAAGCCATTACCACGCAAATGCCACAAAGTATCCCACTTACAATAAGCCAAACAGCACAGAGACAAGCCTCAAACCTGATGAGACCAAAATTGAGCTATTTGGCCACAACCATAAATGCTACATTTGGAGAGGAGTCAACAAGGCCTATGATGAAATGTAAACCATTCCTACTGTGAAACACGGAGGTGGATCGCTGATGTTTTGGGGATGTGTGAGCAACAAAGGCACAGGAAATTTGGTCAAAATGGATGGCAAGATGAGAGCGCCATCCACAAATGCCACAAAAGACTTCAAGCTGTCATTGATGCTAAAGGGGGCAATACACGTTATTAAGAACTGGGGTCTGTAAACTTTTGATCAGGGCCATTTGGGTAGTTCCTGTTGTTATTATGATTTAAAAAGAGTAAACACAGTTGATTGATAACAAATGGCTTCAGCCAAACACTAACCATGAGTGAAAGAAAAGTTTTTCTGTTATCAAAAGTCTCTGAAAAATGGCCAAAAAATCATAAATTCTGCCAGGGTATGTAAACTTATGAGCACAACTGTATATAAGTTGCACTGTTAATTGTCTTTGTTTATTTCTTAATTTTCTTTAAATTTGTTTTCATTTTTGGTTTTCAACAATTTTTATGGCACTTACAGAAAAAGTTACAACTTCAATGCATTGAGAATAAGATTATACGGTTGTATACGTTTTTTTTAACAGTGCTGGGTTTACACGACAAATTTTTCAAGGCACTGTATATGCAGCATCTCGGCGGGTGGGCCTTAATGCAGAGAGGACACATATATGCATACCAGAATGTAAACAGAGCTGTGCCAAGAGCGGCACAGTTACCAGCGGCTAACGGAAAGCTCCTGATCTCTACCTTGTGATCAGGAGCTTTCCAATCTTATGACCTCTGTGACAGCCAATCACGGTGGTCACATGATCAGAAACTCCACCTCCCGACATCAGAAACCTCTTAAAGAGATGGGAGGCACCAGGGTTAAATGAAGTGGAAAAATTAAAGACTATTTGGCTGGATGAATAGATAATACAACTATGCATTACCTGTAATTCATTAAAACGAAAGATGTCATTTTTATTTTGTTTATACTATAGTTATACATTAAAATGTATTTAAACTCAAACACATACCAAAATATGCTGTTGCACATGTTCATGCTAAAAAAAATTATCTTTTCCTTTTATATGTCCTGCTTACAGTTAGTTCATACCAGTAAGGTCTATCCATAGGCTAGTCCTTTCCTTTTCTGCACACTCCTAAGCTGGACTGAAAACAGACATGCCAATGCACAGTGTGCTGGTACATTCTGCTGTATTAGTTGCAGTAAAACATTATGTTCAGTCCCAGCTATAATGTGTACTTGTACATTGGAAGTTCATAAAGGGGGGATTTACTAAAACCAGTGCACACGGAATCTGGTGCGGCTGTGCATAGTAACCAGTCAGCTTCTAGGTTTTAGCCCAGGTTGACACTGGGCTGCGGGAGTGAAGCCGTGCGAATTCAGCTGAACTCGCACGATTTCACTCTCGCTGGCAGTCCCGATTTCAGGCGCGATTACAAAGACATCTGACACAGATGACAATGTAAATCGCGGCCGAAATCGCAAAAGGTAGTACAGAAACTACTTTTTGAAATCGGTGCAGCGGCACAAATGCGGCGTCGCACTGATTAGGACGGTGCCATTGCCGGCAATTTGCGGCAAATATCGCAGTTTTGACATGCGATTTGACATGCCAAATTGCATGTCAAAACGCACCAGGGCTTATTGTCAAAGCTTAATTGAACATGCTAAAGTTAGAAGCTGATTGGTTACTATGTACAGCTGCATCAGATGCTGTGTGTGCACCAGTTTTAGTAAATCTTCCCCATTGAGTTTACAGGATGTGCACAGTAAGTAATCATTTGTGAGAGTTTAGTTGTGCTTTAATCACTTGCTGACCGCGCTTTAGCCGAAAGCTCTATTTGTGTGAAAATTTGGGTACAGTGTTGCATGACCGCACAATTGTCATGCAAAGTGCAAATTGGCCTGGGCAGGAAGGGGCGTATAAGTGCCCAGTAGGCAAGTGATTAAGGTAACTTCATTTTCATGGGAAGGAAATGTAGCAAATGAAAAAAATGATATATACACATACATACATTATATATATATATATATACACACACACACACACACACACACACATATATACACACACACACACACAGTGGAACCTCGGATTACCAGCATAATCCGTTCCAGGAGAATGCTCGTAATCCAAAGAACTTGCATATCAAAGCCAGTTTCCCCATTGAAGTCAATGGAAATGAAAATAATTTGTTCCGCATTGACTTCAATGGCATGCAATACTGCATGCGGCCAGAGGCGGGGGGCACCGGAGAGCCTCGGAAACAGATGGAAAGGCCCAAGGACAGCTCCACTGACCTCGGCAAACCTCGGAAAGGCTCGGTAACGTAGTATTTCCGAGTCTTTCTGAGCCTTTCGGCTCCGGCGCCCCCCCACCTCAGGCCAAACGCGGTACTGCACACCGCTTTGGCCTGAATCCTGCTCATTTTGCGAGACAACACTCGCAAACCGAGTTAGGATTTTTCAAAATACAGTGCTCGTATTGCGAAACGCTCGTTAACCGCGTTACTCGCAATCCGAGGTTCCACTGTATATAGCATATACAATTGCTATACAAGCCAGATTGTAATTGATTATTATTAAAAATTATCTTTACTTTTCAAGCTGCAGTGCTGTAACTTTCTGTAAAATTCAATGCAATATAGCAACCTGGAAGCTTTCCATACACCATTGGTGTACATTGCACCCCGAGAAATGTCATTTCCTGCTCGTGCGATTTGCTCACTGAGCTTCCCTTTGTCAAATGTTTTTATTGAAATTTCAATAGGGGAACAGAAGTTGGAGAGGGGAAAAAATAAATAAAATAAAAATAAGAATAAAAGGAAAATACTAAAATACAGAAGCATAGGTAAATCTGGGTTACAGTAACAGTACCAAGTATAACATATTGAGTCCACACAGACATAGATAACTATTCACTATGATAAATAAATGCACACAGATAATTAAGTGAATATTTTTAAAAATGTGAGATTAAAAATAAAATTAGCAGATGCGTCAATCTGTCTATTTGTCAAGATATCATACTAATGTAATAAGGCATTAAGCCGTAGTAAAGTTAGAGATATATAACCTTAAGGTAAAAACTTGTTAAATCGCTTCACGATTTATTAATCAGAAATCAGGAGGATAATAAAAAAAAAAAATGAAGACAGAGTACAGGATAGAAAAAATATAAGAATATAAGGAGAAAAAAAATAAACATCCGGAACGGTGATCTGACTCCTGACATATATGTATATATACTTTGAGAGATTGTATAGATACTAGTTTGGTAACATCAAAGATTGGTCAAAGTCGGTTGGAAAGTAATGTTTCACCCAGGGCTGCCAAATTTTACGAAATTTATTTATTTTATTTTCTTCAATAGCTGTCATTTTTGCAAATAACAATGCTCTATTCATTCTGTGTTTGGCTTCCGCTAAAATTAGAGAGTTTGTTTTCCAAGCTTTGGCAATAGTTTGTTTGGCAGCTGTAGTTAGACAAATTAATAATTGAAATTGAGTTTGAATAAGTGTGGAAGGTTTAAGATTTAGTAAAGCAGTAGCAGGGTCTGGAAGAATTGGTATTTCAAGACTTTTAGATGCCATTGAGAATAGTTTTGTCCAAAATTCTTGGACAACTGGACATTGCCCCCAAATGTGGAAATGAGTGCCTGGTAAATCGCATCCTCTAAAACAATTTGGCGAATATGAGGGGACATATTTTGCAACTCTAGCTGGGACTAGGTACCAGCGCGCTAAAACTTTATAATTAGTCTCCACTGCATAGCAATTTGGGGAAGAATTTTTTGTAGCTAGCCATATACTTGACCAATCTTTGATATCAAAAGAACGATTCATATCTTGTGCCCATTTAGTTGCGTATAAAGGTAATGTATCGTTAGAGTTTGTAGTGAGTGATTGATATAGAATTGAAATGAGACCTCTTGTGTGTGGGTTGCTTATACATATCCGCTCAAACTGAGAGATTTGGGTAAGCGATGAAGTCATATCAATAAAAGCTTCGTAAAAATTCTTGATTTGTAAATAGCGGAAATATTCAGTTCTAGGAAGCCCAAATGTTTCAGATAGTACTGAGAAAGTGTGAAATTTAGTATTAGACGTTAGTTTGTGTAGACGGATCAAGTTTACAGAGGACCATGCTGAAAACGAATTTGGATATTTCCAGGCCGGATAAAAGGCTGGGTTCTTGAGGAACGAAAGCAAGGGATTATGTGGGGATTGGAGTTTATGTGAGTTTCTAAATTTATCCCATATTGCTAAGGAATGCTTCGTTATGGGGTTAGAAAAATTAGATCTGTCTGTGGGCTTGAGCCATAGCATGTTAGCCACTGAAATAGGGTCAGTATCTATTGATTCAACTGCAACCCATAGAGGTGTTTCTACAGCAGTGTGGTATTTAGAAAGGGATGCAATTTGTGAAGCGTTATAATAAGGAGAAATTAGGTAATCCCAGTCCACTATTCATCTTATGGAGATAAAGCGTAGATTTAGAGATCCGCGGTTTAGTCGAGCCCCAAATAAAGGACATTACTCTATTTTGGATAAGTCTTAGGAAGTATGATGGTAATGGAGTGGGGAGCACCCTAAATAAATATAAAAATGTAGGTAGTATAGACATTTTTATAGCGTTAAGCCTACCAATCCATGACAGTGGTAGAGTAGTCCATGATTTCATTAAACCTGAAGTTTGTTTCAGTAGAGGTAAATAATTAGTGGTAAAAATATCTTTAAGAGAGATTGTGAGTTGAACTCCTAAATAAGGTAATTGTTTTGGAACCCAATTGAATGGTAAAGAGGTTTGAGCGAGTTGGAGCTCTGATTGTGGTAGGGAAATGTTTAATGCATTTGATTTCGTATGGTTAACATGAAGTCCTGATATTTGGGCAAATTTATCCAATAATTTCAGTAAATTTGGTGCTAAAATGTGAGGGTGCGACAGGAAGATAAGGATATCGTCTGCAAAGAGACATAATTTATGGTGATGACCTCCCAATTCTATACCCTTTACATCGGGATTAGTTCTAATTAATTGTGCAAGGGGTTCAATTAATAATGCAAAAAGTAATGGAGAAAGGGGACATCCCTGTCTAGTACCTCTTTGAATATCGAACATTGGCGATTTGTAGCCAGCATATTTAATATAGGCTTTTGGGTTATTGTATAAGGAAGAGACCCAGGTCAGGAAATGATTACCAAAACCCAATTTTTGAAGAATGTATTGCATATATGGCCATGAGACAGAATCAAATGCCTTTTTTAGATCTAAGGACACTAGACAGGCTGGGATTCGCCTGGTTTTGGCTGCATGGATGAGTAAGAGTGCTCGTCTAATGTTATCACCGGCTTGGCGTTTCGGTATAAAACCTGTTTGGTCTCTGTATATTAAGCGGCCAATAATATTATTCAATCTAGTGGCCATAATTTTAGCTATTAATTTTATATCTAAGCTTAGAAGGGAAATGGGTCGATAATTGGCCCAAGAAGTAGAATCGGAGTGTGGTTTAGGTATCATAGCTTTAATAGAAGTCAAAGTTTCTGCTTTGAATGATTGTCCAGTCAGGATCGAGTTAAAGGCTCTGGTCAAGACTGGCGCTAAGATGTGTGAAAATTTCCTATAATAAGCTGCTGAAAATCCATCAGGACCCGGTCTCTTATGAGGTTTTAGAGTTTTTATAGCATTTAGGACTTCTGTGTCTGTTATAGAACTTTCAAGGAGCTCACGTTGTTCTTGGTCAAGAGATGGAAGGTTGATATTAGAAAATAGAGCATCAGCTTTTGTAGTATCAAAGTTCTGGGCTGGGGAGTATAACTTAGCTAAATTAGAACGGAAAATCTCTATAATTTTTACTGGGTTACTGGTATATGCTTCCCGGGAGACTTTCAGTCTAATGGGTACCTGAGTATGTTGTGTGGATCTAAGACCTCTAGCCATGAGGGTATCGGGTTTGTTAGCTTTAAGATATTGTATATGTTGTCGTTTGCTGAATCTGTCTAGAAGAGATTGAGATCAAGACAGGCTTTTTCGAGTTTGGAATTATTAATGGCATTCGGGGTTGTTTGAGAAGCCAAGTGGCATGAGTTGAAAATAGACTCGAGCTTGGCAAATAACAGTTTACACTCTCTTTTAAGCATAGATGCTTGTTGTATCAAACCTCCCCTAATGACAGTTTTATGAGCTTCCCATAGAGTGAGGTCAGGAATGTCATCTGTATCATTGTTTTCAAGTAGTCGGTAATCATCTTCTCGATTTCAATGCTATGGGATGGATGAGTCAAAATGGAATCATTAATACACCAAGTTTTATCATGTGATCTGGGAATAGTGGAGGCTATGGTTGTAAATACTGCGCAATGGTCAGTCCATGGAAAGGGGAAGAGATGATTTCAGGTAACATACTAGATAGGATTAGGATGTGATTAATGCGTGAAAAGGATTTGTGTGGATAGGAGTAGTGGGTATAGCGCCTACTGGTAGGATTTATTTCTCGCCATGTGTCAACTAAATTGTGTGTTGTAAGTAAATGTTGGAATGTACGTGTAGACAAATTATCGGTTGGACCTGACGGAGACTTATCATGAAAAGGGAAAACAGTTGCATTAGAATCACCACATAGAATAACAGTGCCAAACTTATGAGCTTCTACCACCTGGAAGAGAGGAGAAAGAAAAGCAATTGGACGTTTATTGGGGGCGTAATAAGATACAATTGTGATGGGATTATCAGAAATGTAACCAGTAAGGAGAATATATCTACCCTCAGGATCTGTAATTTGTGATATAAGGTTAAACGGAGTGGAACAGTGAAAACCAATTAGAGTTCCACGCTGTTTAACCGTCGTTGATGCAGAATAAAATTGTGGATAGGAGGTTGAAAGAAATTTAGGGTGCGATTTAGCTGTAAAATGAGTTTCCTGAAGACAAATAATATGGGCTTTTTTAGCCATAAAAGATTGAAGAGCCTTAGTTCATTTGTGAGGAATATTAAACCCTTGCACATTTAGAGATAATACATTTATAGGAGCCATAAGACCAATGAGACAAGCAGTAATTCATTACAATCATAGCACTTACCAGGAGCCAGAGTCACCGACCGGGGGAAAAGGAAAGAGGAAGAATAGATCAGGAAAAAAGAGAAAAAAAATAAGTACCAAATAAAATGATATTTCAAACCCAGTATAACGACTATGTATCATAAAATTAAGGAAGAACCATAGGGTGTAGGAACGTCTCAGAAGAGTAATCAAAACCCTCTGAGAAGGTCCAGGCCCACCAGGAGAGTCCCACATAACTATGTCAAGAGTCTCCTGGTGGTGTAGGTGGCATCAAGAAATTCCTACGGGAAGAGCAACACCGGAGAACAACAGGAACCTTCAAAAATATTAACTTAAGAGTGTAAATCCACGGCCATCTCTGCCTTATCTCACCCCGGGGGGGCCCAATTTCAGTGCCTACGGCCCTGGCTGATTAGTGGAGGTTTTTTGGCCGACTTTACCTGCTCTAGGCCTGAGAGTGTTCCCGCATTGCTGAGGCCCGCCGCCATCTTGGGGCCTACGGATCCGCGGGCACTCTTCCGCATCTACCCTGTGCAATCCGGGGGTAAAACGAGTGTCCCTCCGCCGGCCGACAGCTGCCTCACCCCAGGAAAACAACTAAGCATCGGAGGAGTCGCCCGGAGGACCCTGCTATCCACTTCCCTATACCGCGATCCGACGCCATCTTGCGGCCTGTCGACCTGCCTTCTTCCAAACCTGGACACAGTGAGTAGTGGGGTAGTATCTTGCCCCCTCCAATTGGGACACGCTAGGGTGAGACTGTATGCCCGGGGGGCCCTGCACGCTGGTGCTGGTGGGGAGATTTTGGCCTGAACGGAGCGGAACTCACCCGGGCGGCACACGCTATCAGGAAAGCCCCCGGCTTCGGCCTACTCACGGAGGTCGGAGGCCATATTGCTACTCCGGGTACACCTCATATTTACAGTGACACTACATCTGGGGCCCGGCACCTTCACTTCTGGGCCTGGGTTCTCCACTGGACATCTGTGGGTCTGTGGATCCCCCTTTCTACAGCCACTGCATTAGTCACTGCTGTACCTGACTGGTACACATGACAAATAGAATGATGGTCGTTCCAGCTGACACAGGGGATGCCATTTAAGTGAGTTCAGGATCCCGGCTGCTCTCCAAGATCCCCGAGTTGTTACCTTAGCCATATTATAGCCCCGGGGATAAGCCTGTTTATTCTCTAAGCCCCTTGGGCATCACATGGGAAAAGTCGGCCAGCAGCTGCGATATTATAAGCCTTTATTTGGATCACGTGCAGAATCAGATATGGAACGCTATGTTACCAGGTCGCAATCTGCGACCTCGCACTCCCCCACAGTTCCGCACACTTCAATAGACCCAATACTGGGAACGGAGAATGCTGAGTACCCTCCATTAGCTCCCACCCAGGGTACAGATTCCACCTCATCCTCTCCTCAGGAGATACTTACCCCAGACATTCTGGATGCCAAGTTGGACGCTAAGCTACAGCTCCTGCTTCAACAAATCACGTGCAATGTCTCGGCAGAAGTGAGCAAGTTAGCTGCAGAACTGAGGGGGGAAATCAACCAAATTGGGGAACGTACGGACACTCTTGAAAATAAATTTGATGAGTTGATAAGCTATGTTCAGGCTGTTGAGGAGGACAATCATAACCTACATATTTCGGTTTCTCAACTGCAATTGCAGCAGGAGGACCTGGAGAACAGGGAAAGGAGGCAGAACCTGCGCTTCAGAGGTATCCCGGAAACGGTAGGAGACCCTGACTTACGCACCTATCTTCTTGGTCTTTTCAATACCCTGGCCCCCACAGTGGTGGATATAGACTGGCGCCTTGATAGGGCCCACCGATCCCTGGGCCCAAAACCTCCGGCTGGAGCTAGACCCAGGGATGTTATAGTCCGATTCCATTTTTTTGAAAGTAAGGAGGCTCTGACCCTGGCCACGCGCAATAAATCCCAACTTCAGTACAAAGGAGCAAAATTGCAGATCTTTAGCGACCTCTCTCCAATTACCCTTGCTAAACGTAGAAATCTACGCCCAATCACCTCCCATCTACAACATCATAAGATCCCCTACTACTGGGGTTTCCCTTTTCGCCTTATTGTATCCAGGGATGGTGTCCAGGTTACCCTGCGTGAACTGCAGGAAGGCGAAGCATTCCTGAAACATCTTGGCCTCCCCCTTTGCCAGAAGATGATTTGATTCCTCCAGCTGCCCAGGTCCGTCAACATCCCGCCACTCCTAACCGCATCTGGACCCCCGTGAGGGGCAAATCAAGGAAACAATTCTCAACACCCCAATGTCTGCGTGCCTCCAACCAACCTCCTTGATTCACCCATACGTTCCTCTCTGGATCCATAATTTCATGCTCTTTGCATCTCCGTTTCTCCTCGATTCTACAACAGATACGAAGATTGTTGCTCTGGTTTACATAAGTTTTCAGTCTACCCTGGTTCCTGTTCAGGGTAGAGTTCTTCTCCAACCCATGGGGTGAAATTCACTACAAATATTGTTGACAGTGTTTTCCTTCTTGGTCACCGTACCCTAATTGGCAGTTACTCCTGTTTATTTGCTGACTTTCTAACCCTCGTCAACAGGTCCTCTACTGTCAGACTTATTTTAAAGGTTACCGAGTTCATAAGGAGAGCAGCCGATCCTCCCCATCTCTCTTGCTAGAGTTTTCTGATGGAAGTTCGTGTATGTCCCTATTTGGCCTTGGCTTACTTCCAAGGTCCCCTGAGACGCAAGTGGCTCTCAGGCTTTCAAGAACTTAAGTTCTATTTTCTTTTTTTTTTTCTGTTGATTTTTATTTTTTTTATTTTTCTTATGTCCATGGTTATAAGTCAGCCTTGTAGGTTGAAAGTGCAATGTTTTTTTTTTCCTAACCGAATGTCATTTTCTTACAGGGTTTATCTGTTACTATTTGGGCCCGAAGGGATGCCTTTGTCTGCAATGTCTATTCACATCATTGCTTTTACACGCATTTTTGCTTTTATGTCTCCGTTTCCTATATTTTGTTATTTTTTAGATTCAAAGTTCTTACACAAGCCTGTTTGAATGTCTTACTATGGCTTTAAAGATCATGTCGTATAATGTGAAGGGTCTGGGTTCTATCCGCAAACGCTGGATGGCCCTGAAGGATTTCAGGGCCTCAGGCGCTGATGTGGTGATGATTCAGGAAACTCACTTCAGGGCTGGTGGTTCACTCAAATTTGCCTCGAAGTTCTTCCCCACCTCCTTCCTTGCCTCTGATTCCACGGGCAAGGCGGGAGTGGCGATTTTGATCAAGAAATCCTGTCCTATCAAGGTTAAAAGCTCACATGCTGATCCACATGGGAGATTCCTCATATTGGAATGTGAATATGTGAATACTTCTTTCTCTCTTGTGAATCTCTATGCCCCCAATACAGGTCAGATTGACTTTCTCAACAAACTTTTTGACTCCCCTCAATTTCGTTCTCAACCTTTTCAGATTATTGGTGGGGATTTTAACCAGGTCATGTCACCCACTAGACATAGACAGTCTCTCCTTAGTTCTACACCTTCAAAACAGGTTATATTGCATGCCAATTCCTTCCGCAAATGTATTAGGTCCCGTCAATTTTTCGACACATGGAGGATCAGGCACCCTTCTGCTAAGCAGTTTACATTTTATTCCCCAGCTCATAGAATGTATTCACGCCTTGACCATTTTTTTATCACAGCCCCACTCATCCCTTATGTGATAGAGTCGGACATATTGCCTATCACATGGTCAGATCACGCTCCCATTGTGATAGACCTCATGCTTTCTCAGGCCTATACCAAATCCTGTCACTGGCGTCTGAATGACCATCTCCTACAGTCCGAAGTCTCACGTTCTACCCTAGCCAAAAGCTTGGAGGAATTTTTCCAGCTTAACATGGGCTCAGTTTCCGAGTTTTCCACACTGTGGGAGGCACATAAGGCAGTTTTCCGAGGTGTTTGCATAGCTGAAGGCGCTCGGTTAAAAAAGGATAGAAATGGCCTACTGCAGTCCCTTACATCTGCTCTGGTAACTGCGGAGCGGAGACTGCTGTGTGGTCCCACGGTGTTGAAACTCCAAAAGGTCATTTCCCTTAGGGAACAAATAAAGTCTTTACAGCTCGACAGGGCGTCTAAATCCCTACTATGGACAAAACAAAAATTCTATGAATTTTCGAATAAGCCCCATAGGATGCTGGTTCATAAATTACGACCACGCCCATTCAATTCCTTTCCCGATTTTCTTACGAAGGCCGACGGCTCTAGAGCATACTGCCCCCGCGAAATGTCAAATATTTTTGGCAAATTCTACCACAGATTGTATAATTGCCTGACTCCAGAGAACCACTTTAACTTTACTCAGGAAAAATTTGAGACTTTCTTCTCTAACATAAACCTTCCAAGACTATCCTCAGCGGATTTGGCCAGTTTGAATGTGGCTATATCGGCTGAGGAGTTGTTGGCTATAATCAAAGAGCTACCTCTTCACAAATCACCTGGCCCTGATGGTTTGTCCTACTTTTACTATAAAACTTTTTTCAACATTTTGTCTCCTCATATGCTGACTTTATACGACTCACTGCTTAAGGGCACATCTCCACATCCACACTTCTCCCACTCTTACATCTCAGTCATCCCAAAGCCTGGTAAAGACCCCTCGATCCCAGATAATTATAGGCCCATAGCCCTTTTGAATTTAGACTATAAAATTTTCACCAAAATTCTTGCATCCAGATTGTCTAAGCTTATTTCTAAACTGATCCATAGAGACCAGATGGGCTTTGTCCCTGGCAGGCATGCGGGGGACAACACCCGCCGTACAATAGATCTGATAGATCTTTTGGATAGGTCATCCCGTTCGGCGCTAATTTTGAGTCTAGATGCCCAAAAGGCTTTTGATAGGCTGAGTTGGCCTTATATGTTCGCTGTCCTCAAAACGTTTGGATTCACTGGTCCCTTTTTAAAAGCCCTAGAGGCCCTGTACTCCACAGTCACAGCCCAGGTTCAGATGTCTTCTTTCCTGTCGCCTGCCTTCCCCATGACAAACGGAACTCGGCAGGGGTGTCCTATATCACTGTTACTTTTCATTTTATGTCTGGAGCCCCTGGCCGAGTCCATCCGCACCCATCCAGATATCAATGGGGTGGTGATGCGGCAGGGAGAATATAAACTGTCGCTCTTTGCGGATGACATTCTGCTCACTGTAACTAATCCGTTGATATCGCTTCCTTCGTTACATAAATTACTAGCCTCCTTTGGTGCCATCTCCGGTTACAAGGTTAACACTTCCAAAACTGAAGCACTCCCTATACACATTCCAGCATTATTGTTATCTCAGCTTAAAGGGTCATATCCTTATAAATGGTGCACCACCTCCATTAAATACTTGGGTGTCCTTCTTACCCCCTCTTACTCTTCTCTCTATCAAGCCAACTTCCCCCCTCTCGTCTTAGACATTAACAAATCCCTGATGGCTTGGACAAAATATCCCCTGTCTCTGTTGGGTAGGATTAACGTCCTAAAAATGTCTATATTACCCAGACTACTTTATCACTTTGAAACGTTACCAGTTGCCCTGCCTTCCTCTCAACTAAAAGCGATTCAGAGGAATTTTCTAAAATTCATATGGGGCGATAGGGCACATCGTATAGCTTATTCAGTGGTATTCGCCCCAAGGTCCAGGGGGGGATTGGGTGCCCCGGACATTTTTAAATATTACCACGCCTCACACTTGAGGGCTATTGTTTCGTGGTCCTCCCTACATGCACCAAATCAATGGTCTGCCATTGAAAAGGGGGTACTATACCCGGTCCACCCATGTTCCTTGGTCTGGGACAATGTCCCATCCTTGGATTCCATTTTCAAACGCCAATGTACTGCCCCGATGGCTTTCACCTTAACCATTTGGCGTAAATGCCTTAAGACTCATCACCTTGCTTCAACATGCTCTCCCCTTGTAAATGTATTGTTTAATCCAAATTTACCAGACAGTCTGTCTCTGGGCAGGGTTTTCTCATGGCTTGATGCCCCCCTCTTTCAACTCCGGAATTTGGTACATCCTATCACGCGACATCTGCATACTTTTGAAACTCTGAGTAAGAAGTTTAATATACCCACCCAACTTTTCCATTTCTACCTGCAGGTTAGACATTTTTTCCACTCCAAGTCCCCAACTCTGATTCTTGACAAACCGACTACCTTTGAATACATATGCGCTCAGGGTCCATACCAACTACATTTAATATCTTCTATACACCGTCTCCTTCATGAGTCTACTCCACTGGCTGAGACAACCCACCAATACATGAAAAGATGGTCTCTTTTGTTGGATAGACCTATTACGGTCCAGATGTGGGATAGGATATGGTCCTCTACATTCAAATCTTCTCAATGTGTGTCCCAAAGGGAAACGTCCATTAAGATTCTTATGTTTTGGTATAGAACGCCTAATGTAATTCACAAATATGATCCCTCAGTCTCGCCACGTTGTTGGCGATGCGGGACTGATACGGGTTCCCTATTCCATATCTTTTGGCAGTGTTCTATGATCCAACCCTTTTGGCATGATGTGCGGCTGCTGATACAGAGGGTGGTGGGTGTGTCCCTGCCGCTCGATCCCTTAAATTACTTATTGGGTTTCTCCTTTTCGGGCATACCCAAGAAGGTAAATCGGCTTGTCTCCTACATTTTACTAGCTGCCAAAAGGCTTATCCCATTATGTTGGCTATCTAATATGCCTCCTCCATGGCCTAGGTTTCTCCATCTAGTGGCTGAGATTCGGAGGATGGAATACCTAACGGCCTCTGTGCATGATAAAATTCCCCAATTTGATAAAGTGTGGGAACCCTGGGATCGATCGGATTATGGGACCCTCGCACCACCTGCTACACCTTGACATATACTAGCTTGATATTTACTAGCTTCGCATTTCTTGCTGCCTTCCATACACGTACTTCATAGATACCCTTGTCTTTGATGCCTAAGGTTACGTTTTGGTTACTAATCCCTATTGTAAACCTATAAGTTGTTGTTTATATATTTTTGATCTGGTGTACCGAGCACGCCTGTGCTCTGTACTTATGGGCATTGCTTGACGAATTCCTCCTACTTTTAATTTTCTTTTTCTTTTTCTTTCTTTGATATCATTCTGTGTTTGATATCTGTATATTGTGCATAATGTAACAATATCTTGTTTGTTCTTTAAAACCCAATAAAAATTACAATTAAAAAAAAAAATATTAACTTAAGAGTATAGTACCGAAAAATATGTTAAGAAAAAGAACAAAAATAAATTTGCTCTATATCACATACTGTGAATTATCTTAAAAAAAAAAAAACATTTCAGTCCCATAAATGTTTAAGAAAACAGGTAGCAAGACGGTTTAGTAATGCTGGAGACCTGTAAGAAGAGAAAAAAAGAGAAAAAAATAAATTATATATATATATATATATATATATATATATATATATATATATCTCTAGTTGAAAAAATAGCTCAGTCCATAGTGTCCGGAACCTTCAAAAATATTAACTTAAGGGTATAGTACCAAAAAAAATGTTAAGAAAAAGTACAAAAATTAATTTGCTCTATATCACATACTGTGAATAAGCTTAAAAGACTATAAAGCATGTCAGTCCAAAAAATGTTTTAGCTAACAGGTATCGAGACTGTTTAGTCATGCTGGAGACCTGTAAGAAGAGAAAAAAAGGAGAAAAAAAATATCTCTACTTGAAAAAAATAGCTCAGTCCATAGTGTCCTCATTGACAGGTGATATAGTGTCAAAGCGACCGCGCTTATGAAGATTGTGATGATTGGTGGAGGATGATCCAGGGCCTGATTTAAATCGTTGCTGGGAAGATCGAGAGGCTGAACGTCTGCGAGGTTGGTCCACATTTATGTATTTTTCTGCAAGACCCATGTCAATCAATGCCGATTGCAAATCCTCAGAGGAACGACATACATATTTAGTTTCCAGATGGGTGAATCGGAGGCAAAAAGGGAAATTCCCAGTGGTAGGAGATTTGGTTATGCTGGAGCACTTGCAATTGTGGTTTAAGTGCACGTCTCTTGGCAACTGTAAGTGGTGACAGGTCAGTGAACAATTGAAAGGTGTTACCCTGGAAGCTGAGAGATTCTTTGTCTCTAGCAGCTGCTAGAAGCTGTTCTTTGGTGCGGTAGAAGTGCAGTTTAGCAATAATGTCCCTAGGGGGACCATTTGGTTTACGTGGAGCTAAAGCTCTGTGCACTCTGTCCATTTCAAGTCTATCAATAGGGGTACCAGGTATCAGTTCCTGGAAAAGCGCTGTTATGGTTGCCTGTAAGTCAAGGACAGTTTCAGGGATACCTCTGATCCTTACATTTGACCTGCGGTCCCTATTTTCCTGATCTTCTAAACGTGTTTGTAGAATTAAATTCTCTTCTTTAATAGATGAGAGTTCAGAGCTGTGGTGCTGTGTACAGTTATCAATTACATCGACTCTCTGTTCAAGTTCAGCAGTTCTCTAATCTCCCTTGTCAGTTATTTGTAATATGGTCAGAGGTCTCTTTAAGTGCTTTCTGTAGCATTAATTCAAACTGTTTAAACATGTCAAGCTGGGCCCCAGAATGTATAAGTGAGTTTTCACCATCAGTCAGATCAACTTTATGAGGTATTGTTTGACTGAGAGACTGTCTTCACTAAGGTGTTTGAAGAGCGCTGTGAGGGGGGGGGAGAAGCTGCCATGTCAGCTGTCAGTGCATAGACCGTTCTTCTAGGTCTGCTCGGTTTAAATTGTAATTTTTTACCTTTAAACACCATACCAGGAGGACTGGTGTGCTGTACTGAGCTTCCACAGAAAATTTGAAAGAATTCCGGCACCGCTGGGACCCGTAGTTCTCCGGTATTTCCCCCGTGGAGCGGAGCTCTAAGGAGACATTACTTTCTCCTCAGGCAGCCGCACATGCACCCCCCTCACTGATTTTTCCAGAAGACTGCGCTAAGATACAAATCAGATTCAAGTCACTACCATTCAGATTAACTTTGCACATTGACATAACCAAACATCTATTTCTTCAGAGCAACAAAAAGGTAAGACAATGAAAAGTTTGTGAAAAACCTTGTAATGTACATTGATCACTCAAAGGGGAATGTTCTTTTCTCAACAAAAGTGGAGGTTCTCTTTCTGTATTTAAAGCTGAGTTTCCCCTGAAAAAAAAATATTAAAAGCCAGCAGCTACAAATACTGCAGCTGCTGACTTTTAATATTAGGACACTTACCTGTCCTGGAGTCCAGTGACGTCGGCAGCAGAAGACGAGCAATCACTCGTCACTCTGCTGCCCCCACCGCCATCCTCGGTGAGGGAAACAGGAAGTGAAGCCTTGCGGCTTCACTGCCCGGTTCCCTACGGCGCATGCGTGAGTCGCGCTGCGCCCTTCTCACTGGTCCCCGTTGTGTTCTGGGAGCCAAGTGTTTCCCAGAACACAATGGGTACTCTGCAATAAGTGACGTACTACCCACAGAATACCCGCAGAGAGGACTCCCAGAAATGGGTGCAAATACCTGTCTTAGGCAGGTATCTGCACCCCCCCCTCCCCCCCGAAAGGTCCCAAATGTGACACCGGAGGGGGGGAGGGTTCCGATGAGCGCAAGTTCCACTTTAGGGTGGAGCTCCACTTTAAAGTTATTACTACTATTAGTAGTGAACTAAAAACTGCAAAATAGTTAAGAATGTCAGGGTCACGAAAGAATAAAATAGAGAAGTGGCCCCATGGGATTGTCACCCCTAACACCCATTTGTTTAATAAATACATTTTACTCTTAATAGAGGGCTATGATAATTGTTAAGTACATGTCTCTCTATGGCTGCTTTGCTGGTTCTTTCTGTTTTGTGTTTCAGGTGACAAGCTGCCTGCTGTTGCTAGGAAGATTTACCTCAGCTGTAGAGCACTGGATTGGTGACAAATCCTTTGGTGCGAGACATCTAGCCAATGAGTGTAACCTTTTACATATATCCTCCCCTGTCACTGGGCGGAGTTAGCATTTACCTCAGGTCTGTCAGTTGGACTCACCTCTGGATTCTCCTCAGCCTTCCTTCTGGATCTTTTGACCTGCTCTCCCACCCTACCTCCCCTTTATTTCCCCCCGTCGCGGTCCCCCTTTATGTGGGTAATGTTGCCCACTTTGTGGGTGGACAGTGGTTGGTACGCTGTTACTTGTTTTATATAAGATATTACTGCTTGAGTCTTAGTGACTAAGCAAGTTGGTCTGTTATTGGTTACCAACAGTTCTGTTTGATATTGAAGGTCTATCTTTTTGGGTAATGTCGCCCACTTTGTGGGTGGACAGTGGTTGGTAAACTGGTATTTGGTTGGTAGAAGATATTTCTGCTGGAGTCTTAGTGACTAAGCATGTTGGTCTGTTAATGGTTAACAGCGATTCTGTTTGGTATTAAAGGTTAAAGTTCATTTCATAATTAAAATTGTTTTAAACCCAATAAAGGGGCCACGGCCTAAACTTTTCCACAATCCTTGTTGTGCGTTTTATTTTATATTTTAGGTATGTTCTTATGGTATGATGGGTGTTAATGGGGTGTACAATCCCATACCATATACTGTATTTTGGGACTTTTTTTTTACCATATCCACTTAAAAGATCCAGCTTAAAGTGGACGTGACAAGCCTTTCTATGGTCCTGGCCCAGAACACACAGAAGGGGTCTGTCATTGAAACCCTGTTTTCCTCCCAATGTCAGTACAATATATGTGAATGTCTCAGAAGTAGACATAACTTCTTCCATTTCATTATAGCACGTCTAAACGCACTGTGCACTGACTGCAAATGACATCCAATTTCCTCTGTCTGTATAGACACAGAAGCGGCGATGCTGCAAGCTAAATCTGCCTGTTCTGCTTTAGTTCCCCAGTATGACATACATAAACATTTCTAAGATTATTACCATTTCTGGAAAAGTATCAAAGTACTCGCTCTCCCTTTTAAGTTGACCTGCAAACGAGCTTCTATGAAGAAAATGGCCAGTAGCATGATCTGGAATTTGTTTATTTACTCAGTGGTATAGTTCCTTTTCTGGATAATCCCTGCATAGAGCAAAAAAAAAAAAAAAAAATATAGCCTAGGAATTTCATTATTATTTACCTGTTTGTATACCGATGTCTGATCTTCATCACTAAGTGTCAAGTAGCAATTATGTTATAGTAATAGACAAGCCAGTTTTTTATTTTGCAAATACAGGGCAATTCTAAATTCCAAGCAGACATGTTCCTACATCAAACAAGCGTACATATTCGCCAGCACACCATGGAACTTCCATCCAAATGTTTTTAATGAAAAAGATCACATCACAAGGATAGTGCAACGTTTCGGGGCCACGCAGGGCCCCTTCGTCATCACATGCCTGACGAAGGTGCCCTGCGTGGCTCTGAAACATTGCACTATCCCTTGCGATGTGATCTTTTTCATTAAAAACGTTTGGACGGAAGTTGTCGATCCATGGTGTGCTGGCGAATATGTACGCTTGTTTGATGTTTCCAGAACGCAACTGGTAATCGTTGCAGCACCCACCATTTTATGAGCCATTTTTGCCAGGAACGAGTGCGATAGGAATATTGATCAGAATGTTCCTACATCATTCAAACCTAATGGGCCTTAGTCCCTCCTACCATTACTTAAAATGTGGAAAGCCTGATAATTCTGGGCATCAAGAATAAGCGTAGTGTAACGGGAGCACACCTGCTCATTAACCTTTTGCTGTCTAGCTCAGGTGATACACCTGGTCCACTGGAGTCCTGTTGCATGGGGCTCCTCATGGTTCCCAACATTTTCACTTGAAAGAGGAAACCCTGAAAGCGATCTAGCCTAGCCTGACCAGGGCCCAGGGCCCGTTTTCAACACGCTTTACCATGTCAAATTCCTTTACTCAAGTTGGTGCGCTGTCCCTAGCACACTGCCCCTACCCCTTCCAATCTTCTCTCTCCCTCCCTCCCTCCCTCGTTTCTTTTCCTTTCCTAAACGAAAGCTCCCGATTATTTCAATAAGTGTTGGCGCCACAGGTGGATTTCTAGCTTCTGATTTTCCACCAAATTACACATTTGAGTTCCCCTTTTTATTATGATCTCCAAAACTTCTGAAAATTTCAGGTTCACCTATCCTAGGCTGGCCCTGCTTTGACCAACCACTTGCCCTACAGGGCACTTTTTCTCCCTTCCTTCCCAGGCCAATTTGCAGCTTTCAGCGCTGTTGCACTTTGAATGACAATTGTGCGGTCATGTAACAGTGTACCCAAATTAAATTGTTATCATTTTTTTTCACACAAATAGAATTTTCCTTTGGTGGTATTTAATCACCACTGGATTTTTTTTTCTTTGCTAAATAAAAAAAGACCGAAAATAATGGAACCTCGGATTGCGAGTAACACGGTTAACAAGAGTTTTGCAATACGAGCAAGTATTTAAAAAAAAATCCTGACTCGGTTTGCGAGTGTTGTCTCGCAAATCTAGCAGGATTCAAGCCTCTGCGGTGTGCAGTACCGCATTTGGCCAGAGATGCAGGGGCGCCGGAGACGATCTGAGGCATTCGGAAATGCTCAGAAATACTCAGTTCCCGAGCCTTTCCAAATGGTCTCTGCGTATTTCTGAGTCTCTCTGGCGCCCCCCACCTCTGGCCACATGCGGTATTGCATGCCGTAGAAGAGATTGTGGAACAAATTATTTTGATATGCGAGTGCTTTGGATTACAAGCATTCATCTGGAACGGATTATGCTCGTAATCCAAGGTTTCACTGTAAAATGTTTCAAACAGGTAATTTTTCTCCTTCACTGATGTGCTCTGATGAAGCTGCACTGATAGGTGACACTGGGGGGCACTGTTGGGATTGCACTGATAACCAGGACACTGATAACTTGTGCCCTGATTATCAGCGTACATGTCCCTTTTACACAAGCCAGTTATCATTTCTCTTCTCTTTACGATTGGACACAGCTGATCATGTGGTAAAGAGCTGCTGATTGGTTCTTTACCTCAATCTGTAATCAGCAGTGTCTGGACCGGGCAGTGGGCGCAATCACGCCGTCCCAGAACTAGCCGGCTGCGCTGTAACCGTCATTCGACTATAGCACGGTCAGCAAGCGGCTAAGTTTGCGGTCTTTGCACATACAAAAATGTTCATGGTTATGTCATTATTGTATTACTGACTGCATTTTCATTGTCTGTAAATGTCTTTATGTATGGACACTCCTTGTCCAACTTTAATAAAGAAGAAAAAAAAAAAAAGTAAGGGTCCCAACACAGATTTTGGGGTATACCACTAATACCCTTAGACAATTCAGAGTAGGATTTATTAATCACTACTCTCTGAATACCATCTTTTAGCCACATCCATTTGCAAACTGAATTTTTTAAGCCTATAAACTTTAACTTGCACATTAGCCAAGTATGGGAAACTGGGCCAAATGGTTTTTGCCACGGCCAAGTATACCAGATCCACAACCACTCCTTTATCCAATTTTCTTTCTCGTACATCACGGGACACAGAGCGACATAGTCATTACTAATGGGTTATATAGATACCTTCAGGTGCTGGCACTGGCAACTTCCAAAACCGGAAGTACCCTCCCCTATATAAGCCCCTCCCATCCGGGAGCACCTCAGTTTTTTGCCAGTGTCTAAGGTGTTGGCCAAGAAGAAACATGTGTTTTTCACTGAGCTTGCGTACAGGTTCTTTTGGGCCTCAGTAAGCTATTCCGGATCCGACCAAAAAAGCTTCATAGCTAAACGGTCGGTACACGGGCCTTGCAGAGAATAGCAAGGTTTTGCCTGTAATGCTTCTCTTAGGAGAGCTGGACCCTGGGGGGATCCAGAGCTCTGGTCATACCCACGACCAAGATGTTTTCTGTGCAGGGTGCTATACAGGTCCAGGGGAGTGGAATCCTTGGGAACCCGGTCCCTGAAGGTTTGATTACAATGCCTGCCGTGATAGGTGAAGTTTGGGCTTTTGTGGACCAAACAAAGTCCTGCGGCGGGGAACAGGTAAGTGGGGGCCCCCAGGAACTTGGTTCTATTGGGGGACCCCCAAGCCTAATTTGTCTGTCTGTTACCTAACGGTATTCCCGCTAATATCTGTGCATGCCTGTAACTACTAAAAAAAAAAAATGTAGTATTTTTAATAGTGGTCAAGAAAAAAAAAAAAAAAATATATATATATATATTTTTAATATATTAGACTGCGGTACCTGTGTTTATCCACTAGAGGCTGCTGTGGAACGTTTCTTGTCATGTGGACTAGTTTCTTTTCATCAGAGCAAGTCCAGGCAGATGGTGAGTTCTCTTGTGGGAAACTGCTTCCTCTGCCATGTTGCAATGCTCGTCCATCCCCCGGCCTGCGGCAAAAAGGGGCCCTGGCTCTTGTCCCTAGTTTCCCTTTTCGAAATTAGCGCCGAAGGCGCACGTGGCCACGCGCGTGCACGCGCCTCTATATATAGAGGTGAGCCGGGAAAGGGGGCGGAGCCTGGGGGATGACGCTCTGTGCGCGCCGCAGCGCTTCTGCGCATGTGCAGGCGTCCCAGCATGTTAAAAAACACAATTATGTGTTGTGAGCTGGCTATGGAGTGCAGAGACAGAGCTGGCAACATTTAAAAAAAAGGCATACAGCAAGCGGTTGATGCAGGCATCCCCATAGAAAGGCACATTAGTAGACACCAACTGTGATATAGCAGCAATTGTGCTAGACTATTCTCAGTAAAAGTGGTGTATTACGGCTGGAATACCTCAGCTTTAGGCTTAGGAAATATGCCGTCCAGAAGCTCCGGAACTGAATCTTCCAGGAAGCGAAGGGGGTCTCATCGGGCTCTGAGGATCTTGGGCATGCTTCTGCTGCACCAGTCTCCCCTGAAGTTCAGAGGTAAGTGACCGTAGAGACCCCGCAGGGGTACTTGGTACTGTGGCTGTCCTCAGTTCACCTGCTCCTGTGTATGTAACAGAGGAGGTTTTTTCCTCAGCTCTGGGAGGATTAGAGAGAGATTGTCAACATTTATCGCTGCCTCCCTGTCAGGGAAAGCACGCCCGATCTCCGTCTCCTCCTTCAGAGTGCCTGTTAGCAGAGCAACAGTCCCATACAGGGATCGACCTGCCTGAAGGGGGTCAGGATGAGGTTGATTCTGTTATAGAGGAATCAACAGTGGGGGAACCTTTTCTCAGCATCTCAAGCTGAAAGATTATGGGTTCAGTCTCTGACTAACATGGTCCGATCAGCATTTAAAAATGCACCTTGCGGAACCATCAACCACTACTGTATCCTCGTTGGGGTCGCTAGAAGCCCCCAGACTGTCTGTTCTTTTCCACTTCACCCTTTACTGAAAGGGCTTATTTACCAGGATTGGGAACATCCTGATAAAATATTTACTCCTCCCAAGAGATTTCAGGTGGTCTATCCCATGGAGGATAAGTTCATCAAAAAAAAAAAAAAAAAAAAAATGGAAGGTCCCTACAGTGGACGCAGCCATCTCTTGTATGTATAAATCACTGACATGTCCAGTGGATAATGTCCAAATGTTCAAGAACCCAATAGATAAAAGATTGGAGTCCTTATGAAAGTCTGCTTCTTTTTACAGCAAGCTTGGTGACACAACCAGCAGTAGCAGCTATTGGGGTCTGCTAAGCAGGGAAGGATCAGTTGAAACAGGTCTTGAGGGACTTGACAGATCAGCAGGCCCTTGCCCTAGCTGATCTACCTAGAGCCTTAGGCTTTGCGGTTGACGCCATAAAGGATTCAGTCCATCAGGCCTCCCGCCTTACGCTGTCTATAGTACATATGCGTAGGCTTCTATGGCTCAAAAACTGGTCTGCTGAAGCTCCCTGTAAAGAATGGCTGGTTAGCGTCCCATTTCATGGTGAACGCTTATTCAGGGAAAACCAGGACAACAATATCCAGAAAATTTCCAGCGGTAAAAATACGCTCTTGCCGGTTAAAAACAGAGTTAGAGGTCCCTCTTTAAGAGGCCTGCTTCTCCAGTCCCTGGGGCATCGGCTGTGTAACAGTTCCGACGGCCTCCTCGGTCAATTCCCGGGGGTAAAAAACAGGGACAATAGCAGGGTAATGAGAAACCCTGGGTCAGGGGAGGTACAAAACCTCCCCCAAAGTTAAATTCATTGAAGGGTCCCCCACTCAGTCGGGTGGGGGGAGGACTCCAGTTGTTCGCAAGAGACCGGGCGGGACACGATCAAGACAGATAGGTGCTCTCCGCAGTATGTTGGGGATACAGTTTGGAGTTAAAAGACTCTCCTCCTTCCCATTTTTGAGGTCAAATGTGCCAAGGGATCCCCGGAAGAGAGAGTCCCTCCTGTTGGCACTAGAACAACTATTGCTCCAAGGAGTAATTATGGAGGTTCCCCTGGAAGAATGAGGGTTTGGGTTTTACTCAAACCTCTTTACAGTCCCGAAGCAAACGCGGACGGGAGGCCCATATTAATTCTAAAAGGGCTATACAAATTCCTGTATATCAGGACTTTCCGATGGAGTCGATCCGCGGTGGCCACTGCCCTACAAGGGGAGGATTGGTTAGCCGCGATCGACATCAAAGATGCTTATTTGCACATTCCCATCTTTCCAGTCCACCAAAAATTTCTACGCTTTGCAGTAGAAGGGCGCCATTTTCAGCAGAGCCTTACCCTTCGGTTTGGCCACAGCACCACGAGTGTTTACAAAAATTCTGGCCCTTTATTGGCCAATCTAAAAACACAAGGTGTAATGATAATGGCATATCTAGATGAATTGTTGCTGATAGACCACTCAGTGAAAAAACTAGACGTGGTCGTTCACAAGACAATCAAGTATCTGGAATCTCACGGTTGGATTATCAACCGAGACAAGTCAGCCCTAAAAAACAGTCAAAAGTCTGGAATACTTGGGGCTAAGGTTGGATTCAGGCCAGAGAAAAATATTCTTGCCTCGAGGAAAGGTGTTGTCTTTGAAAGATTTGATCCACTTAGTGGGTACAAAAAAGACAGCCGTCCATACGCCTGTGCATGAGGCTGCTGGGAAAAATGGTGGCATCATTCGAAGCAGTACCCTACGGTCAATTCCATTCAAGGAATTTGCAAGGGGCCATACTGTCAGCCTGGAACAAAACAGTTCAGGCCCTAGACTTACAATGTCCTTGTCCCCTTCCGTTCGCAAGAGCCTCCGTTGGTGGTTGGTTCCCCAGAATCTGGAAAAAGGGAAATCCTTCAGTCCGATTTCTTGGAAGGTGGTCACTACAGATGCCAGCCTTATAGGCTGGGGGGGCAGTACTGGAGTAATGGTCTCTCCAGGGCAGATGGTCGGATGCAGAAAAGGCCCTGCCCATCAATCTCTTAGAGATACGAGCAGCCCGGTATGCCCTAGTAGCATGGACATCCAAACTCCAAGGGTCCCCTGTCAGAATTCAATCAGACAATGCCACAGCAGTGGCATATATCAATCATCAGGGGGGCACCAGGAGTCGTGCAGCCCAGAGGGAAGTAAATTACATCCTGAAATGGGCAGAAAGATATGTCCCAGCCATATCTGCGGTATTCATTCCAGGAGTGGAGAATTGGAAGGCGGACTTTCTAAGTCGCCAGCAATTATGCCCAGAGGAAGGGTCCCTTCACCCCGAGGTTTTCTGGACAATATGTCAGCGGTGGGGAACATCGGATGTAGACCTTCTAGCATCCAGATTCAATGCAAAGGTGGACAGGTTTGTCTCTCAGACAAGGGATCCCCTAGCTTGTGGCTCGGATGCCCTAGTGTTCCCTTGGGATCAGTTCAAGCTGATATATGCATTCACACCGCCACAATGGTTACCTCGATTAATCCGCAGAATCAGGGTAGAAAAGAAACCAGTGATTCTGGTGGCTCCAGCGTGGCCCCGAAGAGCGTGGTACGCAGAGATTGTAAAATGTCAGTGGGGAGTCCTTGGACTCTCCCACGTCGTCCGGACCTGCTTTCGCAAGGACCGATATACCACCCTTCCTTACCAGCCCTAGGTTTGACGGCCTGGCTATGAAAGCCCACATTCTAAAAAAGAGAGGGCTCTCTAATCCTGTGGTATCTACCATGATCAATGCCAGGAAGCCGGTATCCAGGCAGATCTATTATAGAATCTGGAAGGCGTACATCGCCTGGTGTGAGGCCAAGAAATGGCATCCACATAAATACGTAATAGGTAGGAGTCTGGACTTCCTACAGTGGGCTGTAGATAGGAAGCTTGCCTTGAGTATTATCAAAGGTCAGTTTTCGGCCTTGTCAATATTTTTTCAAAGGCCCTTGGCTTCGCATTCACTAGTCAAAGCCTTTATACAAGGAGTGATGCGTATTAGTCCTCCGGTTAATATTCCCATATGTCCATGGGATCTAAACTTGGTTCTGTCGGTTCTACAGAAACAACCATTTGAACCATTACAGCATATTTCTTTGGTTCTTCTCACCAGGAAATAGATTTTTCTAGTAGCTATTTGTTCGGCTAAAAGAGTGTCGGAATTAGCCGCTATGTCCTGTAAGGAGCCATATCTGGTTATCCATAAGGATAGAGTAGTCTTACGCCCTCATCCAGCCTTTCTTCCTAAGGTGGTATCGAGGTTTCATTTGAACCAAGATGTGGTTCTTCCTTCTTTTTTCCCCAAACCTACTTCGGTAGAGGAAAAGTTATTGCATTCTTTGGATGTAGTAAGAGCAGTTAAAGCTTATCTAAAAGCCACTGCTCAGATTCGCAGAACGGATACTTTGTTTATTCTGCCGGAAGGCCCCAGAAGGGGTCAGGCAGCGTCAAAATCGACTTTAGCCAAGTGGATTCGACAGGTCATAATGCAAGCCTATGGCTTGAGAAGGAGACCGCCTCCGTTCAAAGTTAGAGCGCACTCCACGAGAGCAGTTGGAACTTCATGGGCAGTGCATCACCAGGCCTCCCTGGCTCAAATCTGTAAGACCGCAACATGGTCTTCAGTACATACGTTTACTAGGTTCTACCAGGTGGACGTTAGAAGTCAGGAGGTTGTCGCCTTTGGGCGCAGTGTGTTGCAGGCCGCAAAAGATCCTCATGTCTGATAGCGCTCAGCTTATGTATGGTGTATCCCCCCCCTCATTGGGCATTGCTTTAGGACATCCCATTAGTAATGACTATGTCGCTCTGTGTCCCGTGATGTACGAGAAAGAAAATAGGATTTTTATAACAGCTTACCTGTAAAATCCTTTTCTTGGAGTACATCACGGGACACAGAGCTCCCGCCCCTCTTTAGGGACACTTATTGCTTTGCTACAAAACTGAGGTGCTCCCGGATGGGAGGGGCTTATATAGGGGAGGGTACTTCCGGTTTTGGAAGTTGCCAGTGCCAGCACCTGAAGGTATCTATATAACCCATTAGTAATGACTATGTCGCTCTGTGTCCCGTGATGTACTCCAAGAAAAGGATTTTACAGGTAAGCTGTTATAAAAATCCTATTTTTGCTTACTTCTCCATAAAATGAAATTAGATTGACTTGACAACCTGGGTTTCATTAACCCATGCTGTCTAATACATAGAAGAGTTTTTTCTAGAGCACAATATTTTATGTGGACTCTTATCAAACTCTCACATTCAGCAATAAAAACCCGACAGGTATTCTAATCCCTCACTGCTCTGTCTTAAACAAAAAAAACAAAACAAAACAAAAAACTTCTATTTAACCACTTAACCACTTAAGCCCCGGACCATTTTGTAGCTAAAGGACCAGAGCTGTTTTCAGAATTTTGCACTGCGCTGCTTTAACTGTAAATTGTGCAGACATGCAATGTTGTACCGAAACGAAATTTGCGTCCTTTTCTTCCCACAAATAGAGCTTTCTTTTAATGGTATTTGATTGCCTCTGCGATTTTTATTTTTTGCGATATAAACGGAAAAAGACCGAAAATTTTGAAAAAATATTATATTTTCTACTTTTTGTTATAAGAAAAATCGAATAAACTCAATTTTAGTCATACATTTAGGCCAAAATGTATTCAGCCACATGTTTTTAGTAAAAAAAATGTCAATAAGCGTATATTTATTGGTTTGCGCAAAAGTTATAGCGTCTACAAACTAGGGTACATTTTCTGGAATTTACACAGCTTTTAATTTATGACTGCCTATCTCATTTCTTGAGGTGCTAAAATGGCAGGGCAGTACAAAACCCCCCCAAATTACCCAATTTTGGAAAGTAGACACCCCAAGGAAATTGCTGAGAGGCATGTTGAGCCCATTGAATTTTTTTTTTTGTCTCAAGTGATTGAATGATGACTAAAAAAAAAAAAAAATTACAAAAAGTTGTCACTAAATGATATATTGCTCACACATGCCATGGTTATATGTGGAATTGCACCCCAAAATACATTTTGCTCCTGCTCCTGAGTATGGGGATACCACATGTGTGGGACTTTTTGGGAGCCTAGCCGCGTACGGGCCCCCGAAAACCAAGCACCGCCTTCAGGATTTCTAAGGGCGCAAATTTTTGATTTCACCCCCAACTATACAAAGGCAGTCACGTAGATATATGTGATTCTGCCTGTCGGTGCCATTCTGCCGACTTATTTTTACAGTGGGCGGTCGTTAAGTGGTTAAGGACCGCCTCACGCCGATATACGTCAGCAGAATGGCACGGCTGGGCACATCAACGTACAGGTACGTTGCCCTTTAAGAGCCCAGCCGTGGGTCGCGCTGCGCGCGTGACATGGTCCTGAGCTCCGTGACTGCGTGACCCGATCGCCGCCGGTGTCCCGCGATCGGGTCACAGAGCTGAAGAATGGGGAGAGGTGAGTGTAAACAAACCTTTCCCCGTTCTTCTCTGTGGCATGTCACTGATCGTCTGTTCCCTGTCATCAAAACAGACGATCAGTGACATGTAATGTGTAGCCACGCCCCCCCTTCCATAAGAATCACTTCTTAGGGTACACTTAACCCCTACAGCGCCACCTAGATGTTAACCCCTTCACTGCCATTTTCACAGTAACCAGTGCATTTTTATAGCACTGATCGCTGTGAAAATGACAATGGTCCCAAAAATGTGTCAAAAGTGTCCGATGTGTCCGCCATAATGTCGCAGTCACGAAAAAAATCACTGATCGCCGCCATTACGAGTATAACATTTTTTTTTTATAAAAATGCCATAAAACTACCCCCTATTTTGTAAACGCTATAACTTTTGCGCAAACCAATCAAACGCTGATTGCGATTTTTTTTTTACCAAAAATATGTAGAAAAGTACATATCGGCCTAAACTGAGGAAAAAAAATTTTTCTTTATATTTTTGGGGGATATTTATTATAGCAAAAAGTAAAAAATATTGAATTTTTTTCAAAATTGTCGCTCTATTTTTGTTTATAGCGCAAAAAATAAAAACCGCAGAGGTGAGCAAATACCACCAAAAGAAAGCTCTATTTGTGGGAAAAAAAGAACGCCAATTTTGTTTGGGATCCACGTCGCACGACCGCACAATTGTCAGTTAAAGCGACGCAGTGCAGATTCGCAAAAAGGGGCCTGGTCCTTTAGCTGCATATTAGTCCGGGGCTTAAGTGGTTAAAAAAAGGTTTTCCAAATTGCAATGTGGATAAAACTAGCTCACATAAATGCAAACATGCATTCATGTTTTGCCAATGTTCAGCAACAATTCTTGTGCGAGTGCTGGTCTATGAAAGTTCATGCCTCTTGGAAAACCATGTTTAACTAAATAAAAAAAAAACCCCTCAAAATGCATTTTCACTTTTTATTTCACATGCCAGACTATTGAAATAGGTGCTTGATAAATGCTCCAAGAAGAAGCCAGACAAATTACAGTTTCCATTTAGTCGATGCCCAAGCTCCTAAAATGAAAAGATTTCTTTGGAAAAGTTAAGGAGGTCCTTATTCGTGCATTATTAATATCTGGCTGGGTATTGCACGTTCTACTCGGCAACGAGTAACAGGAAAAGAATTACAGTGCTCCTTCTGCCTTCTCCCTGTGTAGGGATAATCTGTTGTGGAAATATTAGCCAAAGAAAACAAAAAAAGAAATATTAAAGTTCATGTGGTAACCATTAGCAAAGTTTCATCAAGTGTTATAGATATAAATGAATTCCAAAGCATTTTGTTTTACATGGGGAAATGAAAGACAGCTCCAGGTCAAAGTGGGAAGTGTTGGGATTTGTGCTGCAGAGAGCAGCATGTCCTGTTCAGTCGGGTCTGGGGTTTGAAATTCAGCCTATATTCATGAAGGTTTCTGTCACAAATAATGGAAAGCACACTTGAAAGCTGTGACATTTATATGTTCTCAATAAAACTGGTGTCAGGTGTAAAGAATGGTGGTCGTGCTCTGTAGGACAAGCCGGACTTCAAAGGTTGAATTTAACTGATGCACAGAGTGAGTGATATTTCCCGAGACTGTTGCAGTTATTTCAGCCAGGCCTCATAAGGTTTACATTAGCCATACTGAACAATTCTGGAGAGGTTTTCTGAAAGGACAACCTCTTCCCTGTTCAGAAATAAAAGTATTCATTTCTCCTTTCCAGTAAATGTTTATTTACCTGCGTACAGTGAAGACAGCCATTTTGAACAAACTAATATTAAAAGATTATGAAAGAAATTACAAAAGCTTTAAATCAGTGGATAGCGTATGGAAGGGTTAAAACCTCTGACAGGTTTTTCAATATCTCTATACTCCCATTGGCGAGATACTATGGTATGCTGGGGTGATTTGTTGACAAAATGTGCACACCGGTTAGCTTCAAAATTGTTTTTTATATCTGCAGTGGCATACAAATGGAGATTTACAGCCCATGAGCTCTAAGCTAGCCATAAACATTTTTCATACAAACCAACCATCTATCAAGCTTCCGGGTAATATAACTAAACCTGTATTGAGTAAAAGGTTTATTTTAAAGTATACCTGTCAGTAGAAATATATTGCAACTGCCACTGGTAACCTCTTTATCAAAATGTTCGTTGATTGGCTGTTATGCTGAGCCATGGCATTCAATAATTAAAATTTCTGAACTGGAATAAGCACATAGAATTGGAAATTTAGGAGTTCTTTCTTGCATAATTGTTCTGGGTCGGAGACTGAAATTAGTGAAGTAAAAGGGCAACATGCCAGCCAGATATGGTTAAAAAGAAGAACTTAGATATGACAAGACTGCAAGGCTGGTTACAGAGCTTTTTTAACCTGTGTGAAAAAAATACTTGATTGTGTTCAAAATTGTGATGTACATTTTTTGCAAGCACATATCCAAATCTGGATGTGCAACCTTAAATTAATTTGGTCTTTCTAAAATTAAACAGGTCATGTTCTCAGGAACATTTCTAGCTAAAGAGCAATGCACTCAAGGATGAATAAACAGAAAGAATGGTGTATACTGTAAAGAACCAAAAACAAGATATTTACACATTCCACCTGTCAAATAACTGACAGATAACCACTGGAGGTTTAGCCAACACAGTAGGGAGGTTTCGTTTTCTTGTTAACCACACAATTAAACCAGCTATATTACATGTTTTAAAGATAAAGTATCATATTATTTAATGTGTTAAAGTATAACTACCATATATACTCGAGTATAAGCCGAGGCAACAAATTTTACCCCCAAAAAATGGGAAAACGTATTGACTCGAGTATAAGCCTAGGGTGTCCATCTGCATGCCTCACTGTGTCCATGTGCATGCCTCACTGTGCATTACTGTGGCCATGCCTCACTGTCACTGTGCCCATGCCTCACTGTGCCCAATCTCCCTACCTGATCTCCGGCGCTGTGTGACTAGACTGACTCAACATGGGAGTCTATGGAAGGGGTGCCTGGGTTTGAAAAAAAAAATCGGTGCTCCCCGGTCGTAGGTCCGCTGGACAACAAACTTAACAACACACTTGTAGAGTGGGGCTACATGTGTGCCAAGTCTGGGGTCCAGGGGACCTAGGGCCGGCCGGTACCGGGTCCCCAAAATCACTGGAGAAATGACCACTTAACATCGGAGTCTATAGAAGGGGTGCCCGGCTTTGAAAAATCGGTGCTCCCCGGCCGTAGGTCCCCCGGACAACAAACATTGCACACTTGTAGAGGAAGAGTGGGGCTACATGTGTGCCAAGTTAAGGGACCTACGGCTGGCTGGGATCAGGCGCACAAAGTTGAAGATGAACACAGACTCGAGTATAAGTCGAGGGGGGCATTTTCAGCACAAAAAAATGTGCTGAGAAACTCGGATTATACTCGAGTATATATGGTAACTTTTTCTTAGATCCAGATAGTGGTGAAGGGCTAAGACCACTGTTAGGTTTTTGTCTTCCTGTCTGTGGCCCCATTGGGAAGATTTGCTCTATTTAATTGTTGATCACCAATATCACTGGGAATGAAAGTGAGGGTAAATCCAAAACTTTGTCACCAAAGTAGGAATAAAGGAAACATCTTCCAGTTGGAACAATTATTCCATGACTACTGTCTATGAGAGCATTTCCCCCCCATGTTCAATATCCTCCACAGTCTGTTGCATCTACTGGACAGGAAGTGAGGGGAAATCCCCCTAATGAGAGACAGATAGTGAAAAAACCTGGGGTGATGTTTAACCCCCCCCCCCTCCCCCCCTCTATCCAGAATAAAAATAAAATACAATTTGGCTGTAGATATATTTTAAAATTAGTACACAGACCTATGCATCATGTTTAAGTGTAAGAACATAATTTGTCTAAAAAGCAAGCAATAGCTAGAAATTAAAGATGGTACATGGTCAAAATGGGGAAGATAAATGCATTAGCCCAATGTACTAACCACAGAAAGAACAGTTTATCAAGTTACCATCTAATGCTGCTCTGATACCTAGAAGGCAAAACAAAACCCAATAGAGGCCGTTTACAATGGGCAAAAAATTCTTCTCAATTCCATGGGCAACCGTCCGCTTTTGTTTCTTGTGTCAACCACTCCACAGATGAACCACATTAATTTTTGCCAACAATGCATACTTTAGTAATAAAGGATTTAGTGGCTGTTACACATTTGAATTCCAGGTATCACTTTACACAGGAGCAGCTCGGATTGTGACAGCCACTACTGCTATGTAATGCATAGCAATTCCCAGCCCAACCCTGTCTTTTTGGCAGTCAGCAATTGCCAGTGATAGCAGCAGCAGGGGGAAAAGAGCATGACATAGGAAAGTGGTTCCTAACTTTAGTAATACCAAAGCATGGTCATTTTCACATGCACATACACAGAACATTTGTAGTCTTCGTGATCATCCAAAACCTTTAATGCTCCCATTAACTTTGAGATGTGTTAACATGCATTACAACACTTTAGGCTGGGTTCACACTAGTGCGAATTGGATGCTAATTTGTTCCTCAAAAATCGCAATAAGCGTATATTGATTGGTTTGCGCACAGTTATCGCGTATACAAAATAGGGGATAGATTTATGGCATTTTTTTTTATTAGTATGGGCGGTGATCTGTGATTTTTATCGTTACTGCGACATTGCGGCGGACATATCGGACACTTTTGATACCATTTTGGGACCATTGACATTTACAGGTATACAGCGATCAGTGCTATAAAAATGCACTGATTACTGTGTAAATGGGGTTAAACACTAGGGGGCGATCAAGGGGTTAAGTGTGTTCCCTCAGCATGTTCTAACTGTAGGGGGGATGGGCTCACTAGAACATGACAGAGATCACTGCTCCCGATCATTGGGAGCAGTAGATCCCTGTCATGTTGCTAGGAAGAACAGGGAAATGCCTTGTTTACATTGGCATCTCCCTGTTCTGTCTCTCCGTGCCACGATCAGGGGCAATCGGTGGACAGAATGCGGTGTGTGGCGGGCGCGTGCCCGCTAGCCGCCAATAACGGAGTGATGTACGGGTATGTGGTTTTGTGCACTCGTGCCACTTTGCCGACGTATACTGTCGTAAGCCGGTCGGCAAGTGGTTAAAGTAGTTGTATATGGTTGGGTGTTTTTTTTCTCCGTGCAAGGTAAAGTCTTAATGTGCTAGTATGCATCGCATGCTAGCAAATTATGTGAAATTTACCTTGAAACTGAGCTCTTCCAGAGCCGTGATGTCAGCGCTGCCTATCGCCTGTTACATATGTTTATTGTGCCCACCTCTGCATCCTTTCCAACACCGTCCGACTCTTTTTTTCCAGAGCATCTCAACACAAAGATACTTCCAGTAAGTTATGGGTCTGCTGGGGAAGTTCATTGGGGTGCCATCAAAATCAGGTGAAGATGTAAATTCAGCCTGAATGTTGCTTTTTTGATTAACTATACATTTCACACAACACACAGTGTACCAAAATTCTAGTTCAATAGCTAAATGTAGATTAACAGGCCTAATAGACAAATGAAAAACATACTCAATTTACTTTGTCTTTTCAAACATTTATTAGCACGGTTTATTGGTTTCTTTAAACAAAACATGAAAGCTGTATTAGAAAATCACTTGCCAGGATGCAGAAGTTTGTGCGGTACCCAGAGGGGCTGTACATACCTGCTTCCTCCATGGTGGACAAAAAAGCACCATTCCTTAACTGGGTCATAAAAATGAGTTTAGATTATCTATACAGGTTTCTGTGCAAGCACTATAATTCAGATGCATAAAAAAGTAGCAATTATTTTCAAGAAAAAGCTTTTTTTTTTTTTTTCAGTGAATGATTCTACAAAGATTCTAAAATACAGAAAATCAAAAGTTATAAACATATTGTCACATGACTTTCAAATCATCAATTGATGTAAAATAAAGTTCAGAAGATTTGACAATCTGGAAGAAAACGGCATTACTATTTTGTGTTGAAAAGATGGTGCAGACAAAGGATTTCCCTTTATAGGGCCAGTCCAGTCAAAACTTATATTCTGCATTTGGGAAGGTGTGGATTTGTTGAATTACTCACTGGCATCTTAATTCTCTTTCTAAAACACAAGTGCTGAGCCCCCAGCCCTCTTTTACAATGGCGCAAAGTTGAGTAACCCTGGAGGGGAAGCCTCAATCCCACAAAAAAAAAAGCCAGATGGTTCAACCTAAAAGCGTGCAATCACATAAAATATCAGTTTTGGCTGGATGTATCTTTTAGTATAAAAAGGAGGGACTTGGATAAATTGCACTTAATCAGAAGTGGGCCATCTTCAAAGCAGCTGAAGCATAAGTACTTGTGATGTGATAACAATGGTTACAAATTTCACAACTAGGATTCTCAATAAACATACTCTGATTTTACAGCTATTTGTTGCAATAATGTTGAAAAAGCATGGCAAGTCTTGTAATCATGGGCATCAGCTTTTATAAGAGCACCGTGTACAGCAAGCTTTTGGTGAGCATTTGCATAGGCTCTTAGAGAATTTAAGAAATCTGCTCGAAACTTGCTGGAAGTTGCCCTTATACAAGTTGAATCATGCATGTACCAGACCTGACTGTATGACAAATTTTAGCCAATGATCACTTATTTTAACGGTTTTCATACTGAGCTACAGCTGTTTAGCGATAAATGGATTGACGTTTCAGTGTAGAAATAGTTTTTTTTACATTCATTTAATTAGAGCAACAGATAGGCTTGGGCTTATTTACTGGATAAAATCATATCCAGATTTGTTTTAGTACCAGGCCCCATTTGCAATTTTCCCTGATAAACTATGCATTTGCCTAGCTCAAATAATCTGCATTATGTAACTAAACCCAATCTTTTGATTCAAGCTTGTTCCCAGCAATGCAACAGTAACATACTAAGAAAATCTGACTTCTAAAATATGATTTCTAAAATAATGACTTCAAGTAGCTTCATTTAGTGGCTTGCTTTCTGGATTAACCAAAAAGGAATACTTGGTAGGATATGTTTTACGGTACTGTGAACTGCTTTTAAATCCTGGTTAACGTTTAACCTCAAGCTGGGAGCAGCATAACTCTCAACTAGGTCTTATCTAGCCCACATGGACCTTTCAAAGATAGTGCATTAAATGCTGCTTTACCATGCACATGCAGCTTCTAAACTGCCCAGGAATGGAGAGGGATCATTCATCCTCATATCACAAGAGGCCTCCCCAAAATCGAAAAAACTTTATGTCCCAGTATGAAATGTAAATTAATTTTGAGTAACGAACAGCTGCCATAACAAAATTTAAGACCTAATCATAAAGTTAAGTACTTTAAGTGCTTCATATGCAGATGTAACGTGCCTTATGTATCAGCAGCCAGGTTAGGGAAGTGCAATAGGTGAGTCTTACCTGTAGCAAAACACATACTGGAATCTGGTCTGCAAACATGCAGCTTTATATGCAAAACACGTCATGTAAAAGGTCAGAAAATTGATCATGTATCATATACAGTCTTACAATGTACAATATTCATAAGCGTCACAGCTAAATGCAAAACCTGAGGGGTGAGAAAGGCAGCTAGGCGCTTTTAACACATTTATATTTTTTTCAAAGAAGGAAAAAAAAAAAAAAATCTGTCCAGTGTTAAAATGTGATCAATGGTAACAAAAGTACTGCTGTATCAACAAAAAAAAAAAAAATCACACTTTCCATAGTGACTATGGCTATATTCATTATTTACATGGCAAATAAATTCACACTCCCAATGAATTTGTGCTGTGGCCATAAACTGCATATAATCTTCAAGAAAATGTAACAGGCAATTTAAAAGCACGCAGTGGTTTCACAAATTGCTTTGCTACTGTAGCCAGACAAGGCACAGTCCTGCCCTGCATAGTGACAGCGTGACAATCACAGCTTCAGAATAAATACAGTCTCTCCTCAAAAAGTCACTCAGTCTACAGGATTTGTGTGTTTTTTTTTTTTTTTTTCAGCCCTGAGCTATCGAAGAGCCTCCTATAGTCCATACAGCATTGCAGGATGCCTGTCTCTTTCTGTGCTTAAACATTAGATCACAAGAGCTTTAATCTGAAACTAGCTTTGCCGACTGATCTCTACAACCAGGTCTTGAGGCTGTCCAGGTTGTTGTTAATCCACTGAATGTTCAGTTTGATGCTTTCAATGGCCTCCTTCACACACCACATGTCTCTACTAGTGCTCTTTGTCGAGTTGAAGAATGTGACAACCTGAAATTACAAAAGAATTTATGTAAAATACGAAGATGTGAAATATAAAGAAGAACACATCCTCTGTAGGGTTCCTCACATTTTCCCATTATTAGATATGCTAAAATAACATTTCTCATAACTGCCCTTACAGTTTTGCAAATCTATATTCCTACAAGTGCAACATGACTACACTATGCTGACTTGCTGTCTCCCCACCCCGATAATCAGTCTGTGTCTATACATTTTGTGTGCTTTATACTGGTTCTGTGGTGCATCTCATTGGTTCTCTCTCATCTGTTTACAGTGAGAGGGCTCCCCATAACTATAGGGACACAGGGGAAACAATTGGTCACGACACTACAAACTTCAGCCATAACATGTGATCCCATCATTACAAGGCAAGGCAAACAAAAACCACAGGGAATATAACTACATTAATATCTAGTTAAAATAACAAATACATTTGAATGTTTACAATGATTTTAGGGGGCAATCTTGTCTGGAGGAAAGAATATTTTAGCATGGGCTGTGTCAAAGATGAAACTCTGGTAACATCAGATGGTGTTAGGACTGGAGAGCAGACTTTAAAAAGTTGATTAACCTGCCGAAAGTCTGAGGGAACTGAATGATCCTTTGGACATTGGCAAACAGGGTTGTGGCTGAGGCTTCCTTCAGCAGAAGGACGTCCAAGTACCCGTGACATGAATGCCCTGAATCTCCAAGAAGTGGCGCAAGGACTTTTGTGAATACCTTGGGTTGCAAAAGAGAGAGTCTAAATGGCAGTGCCAAAATCAAAAGAGCTGGTCTCCCACAGGAAAACACAGGAAACCTTGATGTGGAAGGAAGCTGGGGGATTTGAAAAAATGCATCTTGTGGGTCTAATGATGCAAGAAAGTCCCCTTGCCTAAAAGAAGTGATGACAAAGCTTGGTGATTCCATCTAAAATTCTGGCACACACAGAAATGTGTTAAGAGATTTCAGGACTGGAATGGGGTGGATACGTCTGCATAACAACCTTTGAACCTTTCTTCTGAAGGAATTGGTACAACCACCCTTGGTAACTGAAGTTGGCATAAGGTGGCCATTAAACCTGCCGGTTTTTGTGCTGATGCTGGTAGATTGGAGAGTAGGAAGTCAGTAGGGGGCAGAGATGGAAATTACATTTTTTCCCCCTTTGAAATTACAGATTGGACTCAGAGGTCTGGGATGTCTCAGATTCAGACTAGTGCAAACACCAAGACACCCCTTCATTGTGTGGAGGGCTTTTGGGCAGGCTTAGGGGTTCAGGGCTTGTGACAAAAGGAAGGGAGTAGAAGTAGTAGCTGTAGGAGACTTTGAATTTATAAATGGGTTTGATAAAAAGGCATTCAACATCACAGGGCATGTGTAAGAGGTATCTCTTACAAGAAGCCTTAGTAGATCAAGCTTTTAGACACAAAATCTTGTGCATATGCACAAATATGAGAGACATTCTAAAGATTTGGCGAATCACATTCTATAGAGCATTCGCATGTTCTAAAGCATAAACATGTTTACCTTAATGCATTCCTTGTAGCAAGGTAAAAAAATGTTTAGGCATATATTTTGCCCTTCCACCCCCCCCCCCCCCCCTTATACTTACCTGAGCCCTCAATTGATCCAGCACTGTGCACATCTGCAGCACGTATTTTCCCTCACTTCTGTATCTCACTGGCTTTGCTGGGACACTGGGAGCCATTGGTGGGGCAGAGTCCCGCTGTCTGTGTCAAGAGATGCAGCAGCGGGGCTCGGGAGCGAGAATGCATGAGTGCCCCCATGTGAAGCAACCTCCTTGCCGGGGAGGACCAACAGTGTTAGAGAAGAGTACAAAGGGGATTACCACAATAAAGTGAAACATTTCCCATTCATAGACCTGGGTTAGGGTCTGGCAGGATCCCATCTATATTGCACAGAATCCTGTCACTGTATTTGTTAAGGGTTCAGGCTTTGCCCATCATGGTGGGCATACCTCCAAAGGGTTTTTTAGTGCCTGGGAACTATAGATATGGACCATGACCCTGGACCTGTATAGCACCCTGCGACTAACTGCAATTGTTGCAACATGTCAAGGTGAGAACCCAACAGCATCCAGTGCCTGAAATAAATATTGCAGGCTGGCCCCACACAGGATGGGGTCCAATGGTAACGAATCTGGAAACTTCTAGGCAATAAAGTAGTCAAATCTTGATAGAAGTGTTTGAAGAAAAAAAGAATTGTTAAAAAGGTAAAACATTTCTCCAGAGAAGAGGCCCATTACCTAAGGACACTAGCAAAAAACTGGACCCTCAAGGAGTCGGAATGGTTATATGAGCAAGCTCCTGGGGGCAGCTCCAGCAAAGTTTTTTTTTTCCAGTGTCCAATAGCCTGAGGGTATCCTGCATGTAACCCATGGCCTATGCATAGCATTCCTGTGTCGAGCAGTGTATAATAAAATATGTTTTATTTTATTTTTTCTGTGTAATGGCCATTAAACTTAAAGTGGTTGTAAAGGCAGAAAGTTTTTTTTATCTTAATGCATTCTATGCATTAAGATAAAAAACCTTTGTGCAGCCACCCCTCTCAGCCCCCCTGAGCCCCCTCTCTATTCAGCGATGTCCACGATTGCCTCGGTCTCCGGGACTCTCCCTCCTGATTGGCTGAGACACAGCAGCGGCACCATTGGTTCTCGCTACTGTCAAACTTAGTCAGCCAATGAGGAAAGAGAGGGGGCGGGACCTAGACACAGCTCTGTGACTGAATGGACACATGGAGCTGCAGCACGGCTCAGGTGCTCCATAGCAAGCTGCAGGAGGGAAGGACCAGGAGCTCCAGCCAGGGACACGAGAAGAGGAGGAGCCGGACTGCCCTGTGCAAAACCACTGCACAGAGCAGGTGAGTATAACAAGTTTGTTATTTTAATAGAAAAAAAAAAATCTTTACAATCACTTTAAAGCGTTTGTTAAACAAAAAAAAAAAAAACACTTTTCTCCTCCTTTAAAGCATGTTATACAACACAGTGCTTGTGCTGTGTAATTTAGCACCTTGTAACACCTGTAATATCTGGTTGATCCTGTCAGTTTCTGCCCTCCCCCCTGTAAACTGACCACGGTGTATCACGGCTGCTGAGCCCTGACACCGTGGTCAGTTTACGTTCCTCTGACGTCCGCAGCCCTGCTCTCCTGTGTCTGTCTCCTTAGTCCTCCTCCCCCACTCTCTGCCTGTCTGCTCCTGTCAGTGCCCCCCCCCCCTGCTGCTCTCATATTTGATTTAAAAAGCTCCCATCCATGCTGCAATATACCAAGTGTCCCTGTGCCTGTGTTATGTAAAGAATATGCTTATCTGCATCTATATCAGCGTGGCTTCCAGCGATCAGCTGACTGTCAGCTCTCTCTCTCCTCCCCGGCTGATGTCAGCGGGAGTGCTCATCCCCGCCCACTGGAACTGTGAGCCAGAAAGTGAAGAGACCCGAAGAGTCAGCTGAGCACTGGGAGCCATGCCGATATAGATACAGATAAGCATATTTTTGAGATAACACAGGCACATTTATTGGTATATTACTGAGGGGATGGGATGATTTTATATAAGTGGGTTAGCAACCACTTTACGGTTTCTGTATACTACTAATGTCTTCCAAGAATGACAAAAAAATTACTTACCTCATTTAAATACACCTCTGTGGCAAACTGTGAAGTGGTCTTGGTGACAATGGTCTGTATTGGGAATGAGCCTGGTGGGAATCTATAAGAAAATCAGATTAAGGCTGGTTTTATTAAAAGACCATGATGCATTAGCCAATAAGTAATAAAACTATGAGCCAACAGAAAAGTAAAATGTAACTTTCAATTAAAAGAAAAAACAATGGAGCTCCTCAGTCTGATTGGGACCCAACCATGCTGTATCACAAGACAGTCAACATTTTCCATAAAGCTCATGTAATAAAATCATCAATGACAGGAGCCACGTTGTTTTTTGCAGCATCTATTGCACTGAAATAACATTGTATTTTAAAGGAGGTGCTACAAAAAAAACTGACTTTAGACAAAGGGCTCAAATTTGCACCTCCAAGAAGTTTGGATAAATTCCAAACTTATATGGATATACATCGCTTTGTGAGGAAATTGAACATTAAGAGGTATATGACCATTAACCCAATCTCCAGCATTAGTAATCAAAGGCCTGGAGATTACCGACACTCTGGTCTGGCCAATGCCTCTTTGTTCAACCCCCCGGGAGTGTTGGCACCATCCCTGAAAGTTTTCAGAGATGTACTTATTCGAGATTTAGAGTCCCTAGAACTAAAGAAGGCTAGAAATAGCAAACTGATGCAATTAGGTCTAGATACTTTGTGTAAAAACAAAGATTTAGTAATTAGACCTGCAGATAAGGGGGGTGGGATTGTGGTCCTTGACAAAAAGGACTACATGGCGGAAATGCACAGAATTCTGGGCGATTCCGACACTTATACCCTCTTGCCCTCAGATCCAAAAGTTGGTTATTTGAGAGATCTAACTAGAATTGTATCTAGAGGATTGTCTGTAGGCATTTTAAATAAAAAAGAAGGTTTATATCTGGTTCCTCGAGCGCCTAGAACGCCAACCATTTATTACCTACCAAAGGTACACAAGGACCCTGTCTGCCCCCCGGGACGCCCCATAGTCAGTGGAATTGACTCGTTGACGTCCCGGGTGGGCAGATATATTGATTTTTACCTTCAGCCCCTTGTAGGCCAGATGCCATCTTTTATTAAAGATTCCCGTCATGTTATCAATATTCTATCGGGATTGCGAATAAAAACGGGTACTCTTTTGGTGACAGCTGACGTCACGTCATTATATACAATTATTCCCCACAATCTTGGATTTGAGGCAGTTCGTTGTTTTCTCATTAGAGATTCGGGACTCCAGTTAGATCAGATCTCCTTTTTGATGGACCTCTTGAAGTTTGCAGCGACACACAACTATTTTTGGTTCTCTAGCCAATACTATAGACAAGATAGGGGTGTGGCCATGGGGGCTAAATATGCCCCCAGTTTGGCCAATTTGTTTATGGCCAAATGGGAGGAGGATGTCATCTATACCCAGGACAGACCCCAACTTGTCCTATGGGCAAGGTATATTGATGACATCCTCCTCCTATGGGATGGGGATCAGACGTCTCTGCATGACTTTATGGTCTCCCTTAATAGTAACCAAAGAGGCATTGAACTGAAGTATGAGTGTAGTAGTACAGAAATCAACTTTCTAGATTTAAGAATTAGAGTGGAAGGTGAGATATTGACTACGTCAACACACTTTAAACCCACAGATAGGAACTCTTTTATACCAGTGAGCAGTTGCCATCATAGGCCATGGCTGGGGTCGGTTCCAAAAAGCCAATATACCAGGCTTAGAAGGAACTGCTCCAGCCATGATGAATTTTTGCAACAAGCTGAGCTGCTCACTCAGAAGTTCCTAGAAAAAGGGTACATGGAATCTGACCTAAGGGCCTCCCTGGAATCAGTGAGTATTCTCAAACGAGAAGATCTGCTGGTTGAGAGGCCTAGCCAACAGGGGGGGTCTTTTTCACAAGGTGTTCCATTTATAACCACTTATTCTTTACAACATAAAAATATCAAGCAGATTGTGTCTCGACACTGGCATATTGTAAATAATGACCGTGTTTTGAGAGAAATTTTGCCCGATAAACCTCAGGTAGTGTTCCGTGGGGCACCGTCATTGAGAAATAGGGTATCCCCCAATATTCTTGATCCCCCTTCTAGACTTAATTTTTTCAATTCTTTTAGTCAACTAACGGGGTATTATCAGTGTCGCAGATGTAGGGTATGCTCTTTAAATAGCTGCACCCATAGGAGGACTACTAGCTTTCTGTCTACTAGTACACATACTAGTTACGACATTAAGCCCCTTATTACATGTTCCTCTGTGGGTGTGGTGTACCTGCTCCAATGCCCTTGTGGGTTACAGTATATTGGGAGGACCAAACGCCCCCTACAAGTTAGACTAAACGAACACATCACCAACATTAAATCAGGTTTCAGAAAACACTCTGTATCCAAACATTATCGCTTATTTCACGATAGAGATCCTTCAAAAACGCTATTTTTGGGAATAGATAAGTACAATCCCAGTTGGAGGGGGAGTTCTCTTATAAGAGAAATATCTAAATTGGAAATGTCTTGGATTTTTAAGGTTAAAACCTATGTGCCCTATGGGTTGAATGTTGATGTAGACGTTAATGCTTTCATTGATAATTCTTAAGATATGGGTTATTGTATACTTGGTCTGAGTCACGTATATGATCACGTATGGTTTTTTAATATTTTTAATTTTTATGGTATGGAAATAGTTTGATGTCTCATAATATCAATGGGTTAATACCACTAGGTGTTCACGTGGAGACTGTTATATATACGGTTCTCCAGGTGGAGTTTTAAATTGGTTTTCCATATTTACTAATTATTTATGGATAGATTTTTTGGAGGTGAGGTAGTATTCTATGGGTTAATTCCACTCTTTTCCATTTTCACTATGGTTTTCATTAAATTAATAAAAAAAGTTTTTTTCATCTAATTGTTGACCTATATGGTCACGATAGGATGTCATAAATGTGCGAGGTATACCCTCGCACTGATATAAATATAATTTTAATTTATTTTATTTTATTTTATTTTGTATGATTCACATAATTTTATGCTTAATGTAATTTTTAAGCATTTAATAATATTTGTGCACAATTAATTTATTTTACATATATGCACATGATTGATATAACTGGTATGCACCATCCAATGTGGGGTTAATCATTGCGATATTTGTGTATTCAGTTCATTAGTGAACATTAATAAAACAATTTCTTTCACAGATTTAACTTTAACATATAGCTTTTAGTTAGATAGGATATTTAATTTAATTTAATCTAACTTGGTTTATGGATCCACCACTAGAGGGGGTAAGTAATGGTAATTCTTCGCTTCAATTATTCTTGTTAATATTAACGGGATTCATCATATTTCGATTAAATATTAACACTTAATTTTGGGTTAATCGATTAACCCTTGAGACATTAGTTTTAAGTAGTTTTAATAAGTTTTATTAGTATTGCCAACTATAATGGCAATCGATTATTCATGTCCGAGACTCAGACTGAGGTTTCTTGTCTTTGTTTTTCTTTCGTTGTGGTTCTTGTACTGCTTAGAATGAGGTAAGGGCAAACAATGGATTTAGTTATATAATAATATTAGGTTTGCCATCAACCAAGATGGCGAACAGTTATTTTGCCCGCGATTCAGAGCGAGGCTTGGTTCTATAAAGAGTGGTGAGTCAGCACGCTACCCGTCCCTTGTTGAGAATGTCCTTTGTGACGAAACGCGTCTGAGGGGGTACGTGCTGACGTCACCACGCTCGCAGGACGGGAGTTCCATATTGCAGCCGGCCGGCTTCGTTTTTCTTCGTTTGTTTTTATACGATTTCATGTAAGTGTAATTGCCTTATTTTATTAAATGTACTGAAGGTATTACACTATCGATCTCCTCCATTCTTTCTCCTTGGGTATTAAATGATCATACTGCATACGTGGATCTACGGTCCCAGTGGGGAGAATCTGATTTCACCCCCTTATCATTCGAGCCTGCAGCTATTTATAGGATTTCGGTTACGGATCGTCACCTACATACATCAGGCTGTATTACACTAGCTATCTGGTAAGAAGATTGCATGAGAGGTGGTGGATCACAACCTTCTGTGTTTGGGGTGTTTTTTGGCCTATAGCTCCTTATGTAGTGCAATCTGGTAAGGAGATTGATTGTGAGGTGGTGGTTCACTTTTTGCATGCTTCCCACATTGTGTGTTGTGCACAACGCTGATTTCTATTGACCAATTATTGAGGCAGGATCACGCTATGTATTTTTCTCTCTCCTTTTTGGGTCGAATGTAATACATATATGGAGTCATAGTCCAAGCGACCATACCCAATAATTTTCCGACGAATCAACCTTGTGGGAATTGAAAGGCCCTGGCTGGGTAAAAGCCATATGCTCTATTGGCTTACATATCTGGTAAGCATGAATTCTTCCAGGTTTATTCAGTAATTGGGATTTTTGTGTTCCTTCCACACCAGTCTGCCAAATTGGACTTTATTCAATAATTTGTGATTCTTTAGCGCGATTCTTCTTTTTTATTTTTTTATTTTTTTTTTATTTTTTATTTGGACAGCAGGTGTAGGTGCAGAAAAAGTATCAACTTTAAAACCCTGCACTGGACGGAATACAAGAACTAGGGGAATGTGGGAAATAATGGGATTTTTGTACTCACCGTAAAATCCATTTCTCTGACATCCATGGACCGACACGGCGTCTCTTACACTTTACACGTGGGTATATGTCCCTGCTTGCAGGAGAAGACCTAGGCAGAATGTTAAATGTTAAAACATTCCAGAACAAACCAGAGCTTAACAGCCCCGCCCAGGGGGGCGGTCCCTCCGGACATTACCCTCACACCTGCAGCTAGCAGGCCTCAGTTCGTAACAAAGCAGCACAAACTTAAAGGAAGGGTGGGTGCCGTGTCGGTCCATGGATGTCAGAGAAATGGATTTTACGGTGAGTACAAAAATCCCATTTTCTCTTATCATCCATGGACCGACACGGCGTCTCTTACACTTTACACGTGGGATGTCCCAAAGCAGTGTCAAGAGGGATGGGAGCAGTATAAATGGAAAAACCAAAAAACTTCACTCCAAACAAGGCAGAGCTCCCCAACGGTGGAGTTGCCACTTTAAACAGCGGCCTGCAACACCTTGCGGCCGAAGGAAGCATCCGGAGATGCAGCCTCATCAACCCTATAAAACATAGAAAAGGTATGAACAGACGACCAGGTCGCCGCCTTGCACACTTGTGCAACCGACGCTTGATGTCGGAAAACCCAGGAAGCACCAATTGCCCTGGTGGAATGCGCCGTAACCGATCCACCTAGAAAAAGGTGGCAGACGAAGCCGCTTGACCCTGTATCTGACCAGAGACAGTCAAACAGAGTAGACTTCCGAATAGAAGCAGCAGACAGGCACACCTGCAAGGCACGTACCACATTCAAAGTGTGCCGCGCGCACTCTGGGATGCGACGGGCGAGGACACTAGGATGGGAGGACAATGTCCTCATTTTAGGTGAAAGGTCAAGATCACCCTTGACAAAAGAGAAAGTCGCGGATGCAACACCGAGTATCCTTATGGATGACTAAATATGGCGACTTGCAGTACAAGGTCGCCAATTCAGATACTCGTCTAACAGAAGTGATTGCCACTAAAAAGAGCCACCCACTGAGACAAAGCGAAGAGGGGAATATCCCTGATATTCTCAAAAGGAGGTTCCTGGAGAACCGAGAGTACCAATTCCGATCCCACGGGGGGAAAGGAGACACGACAGGAGGGAGCCCATGGCGAACCCCCTGTACAAGGGTGCCAACCAAGAAATGACCCGCTAGTGGTCACCGAAAGAAGACGGCCAAGGCCGAAACTGACCCTAAATGATACTCAAAGCGAGCCTTTGGGCCACGCCATGCTGTAGGAAACGCAGGATTCTAAGGACGGAATACGTCCGAGGATGTCAGTCCAGCTCTTCGCACATGGCGATGTAAGCTATTCCAGGTACAGAGATAGTTCTGGAGGAAGACTTCCGTGTCCTTCATATGGACGAAATGACGGAGTCCGAGAGCCTCGGTCTCTCAACACCTGGCTTATAACAGCCATGCCGTCAAGGCCCGAGACTGTAAAGGCAGGATGAAATATATGACTTTGAGACAGAAAGTCCTCCCTATTGGCAACCATCAGGGAACGGCCTCGACGAGACGTACCACATCGGCGTACCAGTGAAGCCGAGGTCGATCCGGAGCAATGAGGATCACCGGAATTCCCTCGGTCGCCACCCTGCGCAGCAGGCGAGGAAGCAACTGCAGCGGAGGATAAACGTGTATCAGGTGATCATGACCCCATGGGCCACTGACGCCTCTGATGCATCCGCCCAAGGATCCCTGGATCTGGCCACAAATCGACAACTTACAATTGAGTCGAGAAGCCATCGGGTCCACCTCCGGCGTGCCCCACCGTTTGTGTGGCAAAGGAGTTGAAATACCTCCGGGTGCAAGGACCACTCTCCCCGGTCCAACGTCTGGCAACTCAATAGTCCGCCAGTTCTATGCCCGGAATGTAAACGGCTGACAGAGCCGGCACGCTTCCTTTAGCCCACTTCAGGGTACGGGGGACCTCGGAAGCCTCAGCTGAGCTTCGAGGTGGTCGACATACGCCACCACCGTGACTTGTCCGACAGGATCCTAATGGAACGATCCTGCAATCTCTCAGACCACGAGGAGAGGCACAGTCTGATGGCCCGTATTTCCAGAACATTAATCGGCAAACGGGCTTCGTCCGGAGTCCAAGCCCTTGGGCCAACAGGACTCCCCAGATTACACCCCAGCCCTTCAGGCTGGCGTCTGTAGTGAACACCGTCCATTGGATGGGGAGGAATGACTTCCCGGACCGAAGAACCGGGGACCCAAACTCCATGTCAGGGACGCCCTGACCAGGTGGCTCACCTGGATCGGAAAATCCAAAGACAACGGGGATTTGTCCCAAGGGAACAAGATCTCCTTCTGCAATGCCCTGGTGTGTGATTGGGCATACGGAATGGCCTCGAAAGAGGTCACCATGAGTCCCAGGATTCCCATGCAAAAACGGATTGACGACCATTTTTTGGGATGTCAGCATCCGTACTGCAGACTGAAGTGTCAGTAGCTTCCCCGGAGGTAGGAATACCTTTTGCCTCCAAGGAGTCCAGAATCAGACCGAGATACTCCAAATCTCGAGTCGGGACCCGGACTGACTCCTGAATGTTTAGGAGCCACCCGAAGTCCCTGAGGGTCTGACTGACGATAGTCACACTGTCTTCTAATACTGAGCCATTTCCTGCTCTGAGAAGAAGATCGTCCAGATAGCCCACGACAGCAATGCCTTGCTGTCTCAGCAAGCTAGAACCGGCACAAGCACCTTAGTGAACACCCTCGGCGCCGGGGCTAGGCCGAAAGGAAGAGCCACAAATTGATAGTGGACTTCGTCGATCGCAAGCGCAGATCGGAACATACAAGTAGGCGTCCTTGAATTCCAAGTTCGCCAGAAAATCCCCTTGACGGAGTGCACTGACCACCGTGCAAATGGATTCCATGCGGAACTTTTGCACCTTCACGAAGGCATTCAGGACCTGGAGGTCCAAGATAGGTCAGTAGAATCCCTGAAACCTCTCCTGTGACGGAACCGGCACAATCACTCCGGACCTCAAACCTGAATAGGCCCCATAGGGCCACCCGACGGGCAGGAAGGAGAGGAAGATTCGAGGGAAGAATCTAGGAGAGGAAGATTCGAGGGAAGAATCTGTCTGGTATTAGGAACGGAACCTATCCTGTAACCTGAGGGGATCACCTCGCACACCCACCAGTAGGAGATCCGGGAGGTTCATTGATCCGTGGACCTGCAAAGTTGTCCCCCCTACCCCAGAGTTGGGAGGGGGCAAGACTTCACGCGGAGGCGGGCTAGGGAGCCGGCTTGTTCGGCATACGCACTCAGGGGCGCTCGTGTCCACCAGCCGTACCGCTGTCAGTCTGGGGGGGCCTCCCCGTTGACTGATAAAAATATCCCCTTTTTTCTGGAAAGGAAGGACCCTGCTTATAGCGGCCTCCTTGCCAGCCTGAGGAAGAACAGTGCTTTTACCTCCCGTGACATCCTTGATGATGTCATCCAGCGCAGCACTGAAAAAACCTACCACCTTTTAATGGTAAACCCTTCGAGGCTTTTTAGAAGCTAGGTCAGCAGACCAGCATTTCAACCAGATCAGACCACGCAATACCCTGAGTTATAAGGGGCCGCGTCAAACGTGGTGTCGCCACATAAACCAGGCCCTGCACCATTTGTGGGCCAGAGCAATAGTGTCTGGAGGAAGATCATGCTCCTGTACAGTTGCCCATCCCGCAAGTGTTGGAGACACAAGGGTCACCGCTACCACAAGCCGTAGGGCGGACCCCAACAAGGCAAACATGGCTCTACTCACCACTTCTGACCTCCTGTGAGTGGGGTCCTTAAATGCAGGAGTCCCCTCCACCGGGAGAATGGTGGCCTTGTTCAACCGGGCGACTGGAGGGTCGACCACTGGGGGAGAAGCCCACATTTTTAGTAGGGCATCCTCAAAAGGGGTATCTGATAGACAAACGCCGCGGGACCATAAAAGACTTCTGCGGCTTTTTCCCCAGGCCTTGTCAGTGAGCTGGCCAAAGAAAGGTACATATTGAAAAAAACACTTTTTAGAAGGCCCGGCCCCAAGGAACCAGAGGAGACCGTCCGCCTGAGGTTCTGCATCCGCAGCATTTAGCTTGCGAGTGTCCCTCACTGCATCAATGAGTTCACAAAACAAGCACCCTGTCATTTACTGACACAGAACTGGAGTTTTCCTTGCAAGGAATGTCCTGTTCAAAACCATCAAATATATATTCAGAGCTAGGGTCCTGAGCGGTAGTGGCTAGGCCCATATCTGAATCAGCGCATTACCCCCCTTTTTTTTTTTTTTTTTTGTGGAAAAAAGGTGGGATAGGGGCTTTTTTGCTCCCTTGCGCTCACACACTGCTTTCTCCTGGTCAGATAAATGATTCCAGGAATGCCGACAACTGGTCCCTAAGGACCGCAGGTGCAGAAGCACTGTCAGTTGTCTCTAACAATGTGAAGAAAACAGGTGAACCAGACTCCAATATTGCCACCCTCTGAGACCTTATTCACCATTATAGTGAATAATACAGCCCACCCACAGGCCGTGCTGGGGCTGAGGAGGGGATACCTGGAGTACTCGCCACCCCTAGGGACCGCTGTATGAGCCGCGCTGTAGCGCTGTATGAGTCGCGCTGTAGCGCTGTATGAGTCGCGCTGGTGCAGCCTGAGGTGAAGAATCTGTGGGGATGTGTGTATTCCGCGCCGTACAGCAGCGCTGCTAGAGGCCGAAAACGAAAGTGCAAGTGCCGCGGCTACAAGAAAATGGCCGCCGGGCACCAGTTTATGTATTAAGCCTCAGCCAAAATGGCCGCCAATGGCGCATTTTTTAAAAATAAAACACCGCGCCAATGGCGCACAGAAAACACCACAGCCAGTCCCCCAGAACACTTCCCAATAAAAATAACAGTCATGGAGCGGCCCCCCCAAGGCAGAGTGACCCCCCAAGCATCCCCACACAGCACAACAGCACAACAGGGTGCAGAGAGCAGCATACAGGGGGGAGACAGGGAGAACCCCCCACACACAGAAACACAGCCAGCATGTACTCACCTTGCAGCAGGAGAGACTACTTACCCGTCCCGCAAGCACCTTGGAGAACACCCCCAGTGCCAATAGAGGGACTCACTGGCTTGTTTCAGACAGGCCTATCACAGAGGCGTACTGCGTAGCTGTCGGCCCGGTCCACCGCGAAAGATACAGTAGGTACAGTTCGATCTTGAGAGGACCGCGGGAGCATGAAAGCAACCCGGCCACCCCTGGAGTCATGGGGTATGTCGTGAACTGAGTCTCACGCACACAAGGCGAGGATCAGCACGCTCGATGGTCGGACAGGGAAGACTACGAGGATACCAGTGTACCCAACCTGTTGCCCAGCCGACAGTTGATTGAAGGTCTCAAAAATAAAATAATAAAATTCCCAAAGGAATAAAAATTAAAAGTAAAATCTTCCAGGAGACTGGCTCCTGAGAGAGCCATGTCTTCTCCTTCTGCTAGGCAGAAAAAAACTGAGGCCTGCTAGCTGCAGGTGTGAGGGTAATGTCCGGAGGGACCGCCCCCCTGGGCGGGGCTGTTCAGCTCTGGTTTGTTCTGGAATGTTTTAACATTTAACATTCTGCCTAGGTCTTCTCCTGCAAGCAGGGACATATACCCACGTGTAAAGTGTAAGAGACGCCGTGTCGGTCCATGGATGATAAGAGAAATATGAATTACTACAATGGAGTGTTTCCAGACAGCACACATCATTTTTACTTTAAAATAGCCTCAATGTAAACCTGTGATTATCCATATAGGTCAAAACAAAAAAGTTTACTTACAAGTATGATCCTTCTTCACCCCACTGCTGCCTATGCTTTGACTTATTAGTTCCATGCAGAAAAATGAAAAACATGAAGCTCTGTGCAAGCTCCAAGTCACTCTGTTCAAAACTTACAAAAGGGCTAAACTTTCTCGCCCCGGCCCTGTCATGATAGTGGTTGGGCCCGGCTATTGGCTGCTCAGGCTGTCAGTGCTGCAGTGTGAGGAAGGGAAGAGAGCTACATGCTCCCCATAGGGGAGAGAACCATGCGTTTCTTTTTTCCACCTCAGCTGCCTGACTGCATGGGAGAAGGCAAAGAACGGGCTATTTCCAGTGAAATACAAAAAGAAAAGAACACTTTAATCAAGACAAATATTAATTAAAATTATACAATAAACTTTTAAATACTGCTAGTATAATCCATTCTTTTATTTTCTTCTCATGATCCCCTGTACTGCAGAAATCAAATTGAGAGTGAGTGGTAGTGCACTGGATAGTGGCAGGCATAGGAGTTGATTTACTAAAACTGGAGAGTGCACAGTCTGGTGCAGCTCTGCATGGTAGCCAATAAGCTTCTAACTTCAGCTTATTCAATTAGGCTTTGACAAAAAACCTGGAAGCCGATTGTTTTCTGTGCAGAGCTGCACCAGATTTTGCACTTTCCAGTTTTAGTAAATCAACCCCAGCGTGTCCATATTTTTGGCCCCTATTGCACTAGCGCCAAAATAAATACTTGTTAATTGTGAAAAATTGTTCGGATGACATAGACAGCTCAAATCAGACAGACAGATGGCTAGATACAGTACATCTGATCTATCACATTAGACAGATCAGATAGCTAGCCATTGTGATATACTCTCATGGTTTATAATTTACAAAGAGCAGATAGAGAACACCCCCATAACTTTCAGTCTAAATGGTGTCAATAGAAATAGGAGAAGCACTGTGTATGTCTTATTGCTGGTCAGGCAAGAAGTGTGGAAGGTATTCTTCACTGACCAACACCATTCTGATATTACAAACCAGGAACATGGTTACAGCATTGTGAAGAATGTCTGCTCTGGAAGTGAGCAATGTCCAGGAACCCCCAGTCCAATGAACAGTTAGTTGACACTAGAAGATGCAAAGGTTATATCACTACCATGTCTATGCGCAGTGGCCAGGGTATGTGAACCATAAGATTGGCTCAGTATTGACCTTCTACCACAGTGATTCTCAACCACTGGGCCACAGTCTGCTACTGGGTTGCATGCACTTCCTGAACCAAAACCCCCATCCTCCATTTCCCTGTAAGCCCAGTGTTGGGGATGCGCCATTACTCTCATAGTGTCCTAAGAATCCGAGCTGGGTGTTGGACTGTAAAGAGGAGCCAGTGTCTCCTTCTCCACCTATGGGAGCACACCCCCTCACTCTCCCTGGAGGTCACTTGAGTGGAGTGGTAACACAAAATCCGGGGGAGTCAGCGAAAGCATAGGTAAGTGGGGGAGACCAACACTGAAATACACACCTAGCATTGCATGGGTATAGGATTCAACAGCACCGTCATAAGTCGAGGGAAACTCCTCGTGTGCTGGAGATCTAGATGTCTGCTGATTGCGTCAGCAACATCCTGATTTAAGAGTGCACTACTGTGGCTACCCTTCCATATTCTCTCTTCCAATGTGTACAGTGGGTACGGAAAGTATTCAGACCCCCTTAAATTTTTCACTCTGTTATATTGCAGCCATTTGCTAAAGTCATTTAAGTTCATTTGAATTGTTGACATTTTTGCAGATTTATTAAAAAAGAAAAACTGAAATATCACATGGTCCTAAGTATTCAGACCCTTTGCTGTGACACTCATATATTTAACTCAGGTGCTGTCCATTTCTTCTGATCATCCTTGAGATGGTTCTACATCTTCATTTGAGTCCAGCTGTGTTTGATTATACTGATTGGACTTGATTAGGAAAGCCACACACCTGTCTATATAAGACCTTACAGCTCACAGTGCATGTCAGAGCAAATGAGAATCATGAGGTCAAAATAACTGCCTGAAGAGCTCAGAGACAGAATTGTGGCAAGGCACAGATCTGGCCAAGGTTACAAAAAAAATTCTGCTGCACTTAAGGTTCCTAAGAGCACAGTGGCCTTCATAATCCTTAAATGAAAGACGTTTGGGACGACCAGAACCCTTCCTAGAGCTGGCCGTCCGGCCAAACTTAGCCATGGGGAGAAAGTTGTAGAAAGTCAGCCATCCCTGCAGCCCTCCACCAGTCGGGGCTTTACGGCAGAGTGGCCCAACAGAAGCCTCTCCTCAGTGCAAGACACATGAAAGCCCACATGGAGTTTGCTAGAAAACACCTGAAGGACTCCAAGATGGTGAGAAATAAGATTCTCTGGTCTGATGAGACGAAGATATAACTTTTTGACATCATAGTTTATTGAGGAAAATAAGATGTGCATACAAATATGGAAATAGCATCTGAAAACTTACATGTACTGTATAACAGGAAAGAAAACATGTTGGGTATGTGTACAATCATCATAGTAGGTAGATGCTTCTGTTGGACAAGAACCAGAGGCATCATCTCAGGCCTCATTTAAGTGGAAGAGAGCATCTCCTATAACCATTTAACATTTCCACATATTACAGTACAAGAGAAAAATAATAGAGAGTAAGTCAGGTAGAAAAAGGAAAGATCAGAAAATAGGATAGAGGAGTATGTCCCCATTGTGGGGCTGTTAGTGATAATAGAGGAACATCATAAGTCACATCAATCAAACGGTTATGTCTGACTTTCGTGTTGTGAGTCAGGTAGATATTCGGCCAGAATATATTACTAGAGCATGCAAGGTATTTGCGAATACAGAAGACAAAACCCTCATGGAAGGGGGAATAACTTTTTGGCCTTAATCCTAAGCGGTATGTGTGGAGAAAACCAGGCTCTGCTCATCACCTGTCCAATACAGTCCCAACAGTGAAGCATGGTGGTGGCAGCATCATGCTGTGGGGGTGTTTTTCAGCTGCAGGGACAGGACGACTGGTTGCAATTGAGGGAAAGATGAATGCAGCCAAGTACAGGGATATCCTGGACGAAAACCTTCTCCAGAGTGCTCAGGACCTCAGGCTGGGCCGAAGGTTTACCTTTCAACAAGACAATGACCCTAAGCACACAGCTAAAATAACGAAGGAGTTGCTTCACAACAACTCCGTGACTGTTCTTGAATGGCCCAGCCAGAGCCCTGACTTTAACCCAATTGAGCATCTCTGGAGAGACCTATAAATGGCTGTCCACCAACGTTTACCATCCAACCTGACCGAACTGGAGAGGATCTGCAAGGAGGAATGGCAGAGGATCCCCAAATCCAGGTGTGAAAAACTTGTTGCACCTTTCCCAAAAAGACTCATGGCTGTATTAGAACAAAGGGGTGCTTCTACTAAATACTGAGCAAAGGGTCTGAATACTTAGGACCATGTGATATTTCAGTTTTTATTTTTTTATAAATCTGCAAAAATGTCAACAATTCTGTGTTTTTCTGTCAATATGATATGGGGTGCTGTGTGTACATTGAGGAAAAAAATGAACTTAAATGATTTTAGCAAATGGCTGCAATATAACAAAGAGTGAAAAATTTAAGGGGGTCTGAATACTTTCCGTACCCACTGTATATAAACATAGGGCCGTCTGATCCTACTTATTGTTATCTGTCACTAGTATGTTCTTGTAATGGTAATAAATTTATCTGCAGCTGGACAGAATTGTTGCGTGCCCAGTGCCTGCAATGGACAGCAAGGTAAATTAATAAACATTCATTGCAGACACTAGGCACACGAAAAATGTTTATACTCATACAATTAAAAGGGAATACTAATTTTGCATCAGTCCCACAATTTTATTGTAGTGGAGTATAAACATCTTTTTATTATTGTTGGGTCATGGAAGGCTTTGGAAAAATTTACCGTGCCCGATCTCAAAAAAAGGTTGAGAACTACTATTGTAACAGGTGAAATAATTCACAATTACGTATTAAAACTGTGTATTCAGCTGTTTGGCTGATGACCTCTAAATGTATTTCCAGCAACAGGGCAAATTTTATCTTTTTCTTTTATTAACATCCACAGTATAGCTATTAAATGAAAATGTTCCCAAAAGTAACAGACTGAGTCTTAGCTACGTTACAGTGTAGAGTGTAGTAAACCCCTTTGCTGTACTTACTTCTGAGTGATGTCATCCCACTTTTGCTTGACGAAGTTCCAAGCCAAAATAAATCCAGGAACATTCTCACTTATGAAGCGAACAACAATTGGAAAATCCTGTGATCTTATAACATCTCCACGAAGACCAGCCTCCATCAACCTGGCGTACAAGAATATGTTAACACTACACGAGACAATGCTGTAATGCAATACTTTTAAAAACAAAATGTAACTTTGTTTAAGGCATGATTAAAAAAAACATGTGGTATACAGCGGGTAAAATAAGTATTGAACACGTCACCATTTTTCTAGGTAAATATATTTCTAAAGGTGCTATTGTCATGAAATGGTCATTACATGTCGTTAACAACCCATGCAATCCATACATACAAATAAAGCAAAACAAATAAAGTTCCAAAATTAAGTTAGGTGTAATAAAATGGAATAACACAGGGAAAAAGTATTGAACACATCAAGAAAGAGAGGTGCAAAAAGTCATGGAAAGCCAAGACACCAGCTGAAGTCTATCAGTAATTAGAAAGCAATCCTGCCCCATGTCAGTGCAAATTAATATCAGCTGGTTCAGTCTCAACGGATGACCTATAAAAAGGTGTTGCACAAGAAACATCTCATGATGGGTAAATGCGAAGAACGCTCAAGACTTTCGCAGCCTTATTGTTGCAAAATATACTGATGGCATTGGCTACAGAAGGATTTTTAAACTTCTGAATGTTCCAGTGAGCACTGTTGGGGCCATAATCCAGAAGTGGAAAGAACATAATTTCAAAATAAACCGGTCACGACCAGGTGCTTCGCGCAAGATTTCAGATAGAGGAGTGAAAATAATGATCAGAAGAGTTGTCCAAGAGCCAAGGACCACTTGTGGAGAGCTTCAGAAAGACTTGGAATTAGCAGGTACAATTGTTTCAAACAAAATAATAACTCAACCGCCATGGCTTGTATGCACATTCACCATGCAAGACTCCATTGCTGAAGAAAAAGCATGTTGAAGCTCATTTAAAGTTTGCTGCACAACATTTAGACAAGCCTGTAAAATACTGGGAGAATATAATCTGGTCAGATGAGACCAAAATTGAACTACTTGAATGCCATAATACACACCATGTTTGGAGATCAAATGGCACTTCACATCACCCCAAAATCACCATACCAACAGTGAAATTTGGAGGTGGAAAAATCATGGTGTGGGGCTGTTTTTCAGAATACGGTACTCGCAAACTTCAAGTCATTGAAGGAAGGATGAATGGAAAAATGTACAAAGACAATCTTGATAAAAATCTGCTGCCATCTTTCATGAAGATGAAAGAAAGGTGGACATTTCAGAAAGACAATGATCCCAAACAAAAAGCCAAGGAAACTCTCATCTGGTATCAAAGACAGAAAATAAAGCTGCTAGAATGGCCCAGCCAATCACCTGACTTGAATCCAATAGAACATCTATAGAAAGAACTAAAGATCAGAGTTCATAGAAGAAGCTCACGGAACCTCCAAGATTTGAAGACTGTGTGGAAGTCATGCGGCTAGTTTCTCCATACAGGAGGCATCTTGAAGCGGTCATTACCAACAAAGGATTTTGTACCAAGTATTAAATACATTTCAGTTAGCGTGTTCAATACTTTTTCCCTGTGTCATTCCATTTTATTACACATAACTTAATTGTTTTACTTATTTGTTTTGGTTTCTTTGTATGTATGGATTGCATTGGTTGTTACCGACATGTAGTAAAAATGTCAGGTTAATAGCACCTTTATAAATGTATTTACCTAGAAAAATGGTGACATGTTCAATACTTCTGTTACCAGCCGTATTTAGAAAGTTAAGTGCAAAATAAGAGAACCAAAGTGACCAGTTCTAATATACCAAGCTTGCAGCTTCCTTTTTACGTTCCTCTCTTGTGGTAGTGATGCAACATGGAGAAACAGGGAAAGGCGTCCAATAATTCTCCAGCTATTGGGGAGTTTGAGGTACTAGCATCCCCCACCATATAAACAAAAAGGTCAGCCACAAAGCTATAAGATAGATATCCATAAAGTCTTTGCATGCTTAATCCAAGACGCCTAAGCTTTATAGATTCCACCATATTTCATAGCAGGACCATTTCTAATTTAATGCAGTGAACACACACATTGTTTCTATATGATAAAACAATGCTGCATATGAAGAACTGCTGCATTTCATGACATTTCCTGGTAGATAAAGACGACTTGATGAAACATGACATCAATAACTTCCCACAAATTGCAGCACATCTGGAGTTCATTTGATCTACCAGGGGAAATATTTACACTACTGGAAATGTCAGTTTGCTGATACATTCACTGGCAGAGCTGAAAGACTAACGTTCTACATAAAATCAATTTAAAACCAAATAGACATTAAATGTAAAAGGGAAAGCACATATTTCTGTCACTGATAAATCATAATTATCTAGGTTGTGAAAAAAAAAAATATTCAACAAATGTAGTAAAATTATTTACAGAATTTTCGATATATTAACAGATATATCACAACAGACCCAATTGGAGCAAAATGGGAGATGTTCATTGTAATGCCGTGTACACACGACCGTTTGACGAGAAAAATATATTTTTTTTAAATTGTCATTAAAAATGATCGTGTGTAGGCTTTCCAGCAGTTTTCCCGACGAGAAAAATGCAGAGAATCACGACGAGAAAAATTGGAACATGCTCTAATTTTTCATGTCGTTTTTTATATCATCATTTTTCTTGTCATGAAAAACGGGCGTGTGTGGGCTTTAACGACGTGAAAAAAAATGCGAATGCTCAGAATCAAGTATGAGACGGGAGCGCTCGTTCTGGTAAAACTAGCATTCGTCACGCTGAAACGGACTGAAAAGCACAAGGCTGAAAAACGCAAATCGTCGCTCAACAAACTTTACTAACATGAAGGGTGGCGCCATCCGAATGGAACTTCCCCTTTATAGCGCCGTCGTACGTGTTGTACGTCACTGCGCTTTACTCAAACATTTTTTCCCACGATAGTGTGTAGGCAAGGCAGGCTTGAGAGGAAACACGAAAAATCACGTCGAGAAAAATGCAGTTTTTTTCAATGACATTAAAAACGGTCGTGTGTACGCGGCATTAGGGTTTACAAAAGCAACATCAAGGTGCAAAAAAAAATAAAATAAAAAAAATTCAAGTTTTTGTGTTTTACTTCATCATTTTCCGGATCGGGCCCAGTTAAGAATAAAGGGGGGGCTGGGGGGGATCCTGAAGCAGAGAAGATTTTTCTTTAATGCATAGAATGCATTAAAGCGGAGCTCCACCCTAAAGTGGAACTTCCGCTTATCGGATTCCTCCCCCCCTCCGGTGCCACAATTGGCACCTTTCGGGGGGAGGGGGGACAGGATACCTGTCAAAGACAGGTATCCTTCCCCACTTACTGGAGTCCGGCCGCGGCGGTGAAGTCGCGCGAGGCTCCCCCCTCTTCCCCCCCTGGCCGCTGGGCTAATAGGAGAGAGGAGCGGGCCTCGCGCATGCGCAGTAGGGTTCCCGGTGTGAAGCCGAAAGTCTTCACTGCCGGGTTCCCTTACCCGCAATGGCGACGGAAGCGCCGACAGCTGATGTGAAACATCAGCTGCGGTGCCGACATCGAGGGACACCAGGACAGGCAAGTCTCCATTTATTAAAAGCCAGCAGCTGCAGTATGTGTAGCTGCTGGCTTTTAATAAAAAAAAATTTGCACGGGGTTGCCTGGAACACCCCTTTAAAGGTAAGAAAAACTTTGAGGCTTTAGAACCACTTTAAGGCATAGTTAGCATAGGGTTTACTTTCTGTGATACTTTTAAATTCTGTGGTATAGGTACATCTTTAAAACAAAGGGGAAAAATAGGATTCCATGGACCGACACAGCTTCTCTATTGACATAGTGGGTATTATCCATTAATTAGGAGTGACTAGGCAGAAAACTTGTAAAAAGTGTTGCATCACACCTTCTACAGTACCGCCCAGGGGGTGGACCCTCTGGGTATATCCCCTCAGTCTGCATCTCGCAGATCAGTTCGTCAAAAAGCAGTACAAACTTAAAAGGAGGGGTGGGTGCTGTGTCGGTCCATGGACTCAGAGAAAAGGATTTTACGGTGAGTAAAAAAAATAGGATTTTTATAACAGCTTACCTGTAAAATCCTTTTCTTGGAGTACATCACGGGACACAGAGCGACATAGTCATTACTAATGGGTTATATAGATACCTTCAGGTGCTGGCACTGGCAACTTCCAAAACCGGAAGTACCCTCCACTATATAAGCCCCTCCCATCCGGGAGCACCTCAGTTTTGTAGCAAAGCAATAAGTGTCCCTAAAGAGGGGCAGGAGCTCTGTGTCCCGTGATGTACTCCAAGAAAAGGATTTTACAGGTAAGCGGTTATAAAAATCCTATTTTCTTTCTCGTACATCACGGGACACAGAGCGACATAGTCATTACTAATGGGATGTCCTAAAGCAATGCCCAACGAGGGGGGGGGATACACCATACATAAGCTGAGCGCTATCAGACATGAGGATCTTTTGCGGCCTGCAACACACTGCGCCCAAAGGCGACATCCTCCTGACTTCTAACGTCCACCTGGTAGAACCTAGTAAACGTGTGTACTGAAGACCATGTTGCGGCCTTACAGATTTGAGCCAGGGAGGCCTGGTGATGCACTGCCCATGAAGTTCCAACTGCTCTCGTGGAGTGCGCTCTAACTTTGAACGGAGGCGGTCTCCTTCTCAAGCCATAGGCTTGCATTATGACCTGTCGAATCCACTTGGCTAAAGTAGATTTTGACGCTGCCTGACCCTTTCTGGGGCCTTCCGGCAGAATAAACAAAGTATCCGTTCTGCGAATCTGAGCAGTGGCTTTTAGATAAGCTTTAACTGCTCTTACTACATCCAAAGAATGCAATAACTTTTCCTCTACCGAAGTAGGTTTGGGGAAAAAAGAAGGAAGAACCACATCTTGGTTCAAATGAAACCTCGATACCACCTTAGGAAGAAAGGCTGGATGAGGGCGTAACACTACTCTATCCTTATGGATAACCAGATACGGCTCCTTACAGGACATAGCTGCTAATTCCGACACTCTTTTAGCCGAACAAATGGCTACTAGAAAAATCAATTTCCTGGTGAGAAGAACCAAAGAAATATGCTGTAATGGTTCAAATGGTTGTTTCTGTAGAACCGACAGAACCAAGTTTAGATCCCATGGACATATGGGAATATTAACCGGAGGACTAATACGCATCACTCCTTGTATAAAGGCTTTGACTAGTGAATGCGAAGCCAAGGGCCTTTGAAAAAATATTGACAAGGCCGAAATCTGACCCTTGATAGTACTCAAGGCAAGCTTCCTATCTACAGCCCATTGTAGGAAGTCCAGAATCCTACCTATTACGTATTTACGTGGATGCCATTTCTTGGCCTCACACCAGGCAATGTACGCCTTCCAGATTCTATAGTAGATCTGCCTGGATACCGGCTTCCTGGCATTGATCATGGTAGATACCACAGCATTAGAGAGCCCTCTCTTTTTTAGAATGTGGGCTTCAATAGCCAGGCCGTCAAACCTAGGTCTGGTAAGGAAGGGTGGTATATCGGTCCTTGCGAAAGCAGGTCCGGACGATGTGGGAGGGTCCAAGGACTCCCCACAGACATCTTTACAATCTCCGCGTACCATGCTCTTCGGGGCCACGCTGGAGCCACCAGAATCACTGGTTTCTTTTCTACCCTGATTCTGCGGAGTAATCGAGGTAACAATTGTGGCGGTGGGAATGCATATATCAGCTTGAACTGATCCCAAGGGAACACTAGGGCATCCGAGCCGCAAGCTAGGGGATCCCTTGTCCAAGAGACAAACCTGTTCACTTTTGCGTTGAATCTGGATGCTAGCAGATCTACATCCGGTGTTCCCCACCGCTGACATATTGTCCGGAAAACCTCGGGATGAAGGGACCATTCCCCTGGGCATAATTGTTGGCGACTTAGAAAGTCCGCCTTCCAATTCTCCACTCCTGGAATGAATACCGCAGATATGGCTGGGACATATATCTTTCTGCCCATCTCAGGATGTAATTTACTTCCCTCTGGGCTGCACGACTCCTGGTGCCCCCCTGATGATTGATATATGCCACTGCTGTGGCATTGTCTGATTGAATTCTGACAGGGGACCCTTGGAGTTTGGATGTCCATGCTACTAGGGCATACCGGGCTGCTCGTATCTCTAAGAGATTGATGGGCAGGGCCTTTTCCGCATCCGACCATCTGCCCTGGAGAGACCATTGCTCCAGTACTGCTCCCCAGCCTATAAGGCTGGCATCTGTAGTGACCACCTTCCAGGAAATCGGACTGAAGGATTTCCCTCTTTCCAGATTCTGGGGAACCAACCACCAGCGGAGGCTCTTGCGAACGGAAGGGGACAAGGACATTGGTAAGTCCAGAGCCTGAACTTTTTTGTTCCAGGCTGACAGTATGGCCCTTTGTAAATTCCTTGAATGGAATTGACCGTAGGGTACTGCTTCGAATGATGCCACCATTTTTCCCAGCAGCCTCATGCACAGGCGTATGGATGGCTGTCTTTTTGAACCCACTAAGTGGATCAAATCTCTCAAAGACGACCCCTTTTCTTGAGGCAAGAAAATTTTTCTCTGGTCTGAATCCAGCCTTAGCCCCAAGTATTCCAGACTTTTGACTGGTTTTAGGGCTGACTTGTCTCGGTTGATAATCCAACCGTGATATTCCAGATACCTGATTGTCTCGTGAACAACCACTTCTAGTTTTTCCACTGAGTGGTCTATCAGCAACAAGTCGTCTAGATATGCCATTATCGTTACACCTCGTGTTCTTAGATTGGCCAATAATGGGGCCAGAATTTTTGTGAACACTCGTGGTGCTGTGGCCAGACCGAAGGGTAAGGCTCTGAACTGAAAATGGCGCCCTTCTACTGCAAAGCGTAGACATTTTTGGTGGGCTGGAAAGATGGGAATGTGCAAATAAGCATCTTTGATGTCGATCGAGGCTAACCATTCCTCCCCTTGTAGGGCAGTGGCCACCGACCGGATCAGCTCCATCCGGAAAGTCCTGACATGCAGGAATTTGTTTAGCCCTTTTAGATTTAATATGGGCCTCACGTCCCCGTTTGGCTTCGGGACTGTAAAGAGGTTTGAGTAAAACCCGAACCCCCATTCTTCCAGGGGAACCTCTATAATTACTGCTTGGAGCAATAATTGTTCTAGTGCCAACAGGAGGGATCCTCTCTTCTGGGGATCCCTTGGCACGTTTGACCTTATAAAGTGGGAAGGAGGGGAGTCTTTTAACTCCAATTTGTATCCCAGATTTACTGCGGAGAGCACCCATCTGTCTCTGATCGTGTCCCGCCAGGTCTCTGTGAACAACTGAAGTCTTCCCCCCACCCGATTGAGTGGGGGCAACCCTTCATGCATTAGACTTTGGGGGAGGTTTTGTACCTCTCCTGCTCCAGGGCTTCTTGTTACCCTGCAATTGTCCCTGATTTTTACCTCCGGGATTTGACCGAGGAGGCCGTCGGAACTGTTTCACAGCCGATGTCCTAGGGACTGGAGAAGCCGGCCTCTTAAAAGAGGGACCTCTAACTCTGTTGGAGCTTCAGCAGACCAGTTTTTGAGCCATAAAAGCCTGCGCATATGTACTACAGACAGCGTAAGGCGGGAGGCCTGATGGATTGAATCCTTTATAGCGTCCACCGCAAAGCATAAGGCTCTAGGTAGATCAGCTAGGGCAAGAGCCTGCTGATCTGGCAAGTCCCTTAAGACCTGTTTCAACTGATCCTTCACTGCTTGGCAGACCCCAATAGCTGCCACTGCTGGTTGTGTCACCAATCCTGCTGTAGAAAAAGCAGATTTTAATAAGGACTCTAATTTTTTATCTATTGGGTCCTTGAACATTTGGACATTATCCACTGGACATGTCAGTGATTTATTCACACAAGAGATGGCTGCGTCCACTGTAGGGACCCTCCATTTTTTGATGAACTTATCCTCCATGGGATAGACCACTTGAAATCTCTTGGGAGGAGTAAATATTTTATCAGGATGCTCCCAATCCTGGTAAATGAGCCCTTCCAGTAAAGGATGGATCGGAAAGGAACAAACAGTCTGGGGAGCTTTTAGCGACCCCAACGAGGAGACAGAAGTGGATGATGGCTCCGCAAGGGGCATTTTAAATGCTGATCGGACCATGTTAGTCAGGGACTGAACCCATAACCTTTCAGCATGTGATGCTGAGAATGGCTCTTCCACTGTTGATTCCTCTACAACAGAATCGACCTCATCCTGATCCCCTTCAGGCAGGTCGATCCCTGTATGGGACTGTTGCTCTGCTAACAGGCACTCTGAGGGAGGAGACGGAGATCGAGCGCTTTTTTCCTGTGACAGGGAAGCAGCGATCAATGCTGACAATCTCTCTTCCAACCCTCCCAGAGCTGAGGAAAAAACCTCCTCTGTTACATACACAGGAGCAGGTGAACTGAGGACAGCCACAGTACCAGGTACTCCTGAGGGTGCTCTACGGTCACTAACCTCTGATTCTTCAGGGGAGACTGGTGCAGCCGAAGCATGCCCAAGATCCTTAGAGCCCGATGGAGACCCCCTATGCTTCCTGGAATTTTTAGTCCCGGAGTTTTTAGACGGCATTATTCCTAAGCCCAAAGCTGAGGTATTCCAGCCGAAATACACCACTTACTGACAATAGTCTAGCATAAATGCTGCTATAAAAACAGTTGGTGTCTACTAATGTGCCTTTCTATGGGGATGCCTGCATCAACCGCTTGCTGTATGCCTTTTTTTTTTTTTTTTTTTTAAATGTTGCCAGCTCTGTCTCTGCACTCCATAGCCAGCTCACAACACATAATTGTGGTTTTTAACATGCTGGGACGCCCGCACATGCGCAGAAGCGCTGCGGCGCGCACAGAGCGTCATCCCCCAGGCTCCGCCCCCTTTCCCGGCTCACCTCTATATATAGAGGCGCGTGCACGCGTGCGGCCACGTGCGCCTTCGGCGCTAATTTCGAAAAGGGAAACTAGGGACAAGAGCCAGGGCCCCTTTTTGCCGCAGGCCGGGGGATGGACGAGCATTGCAACATGGCAGAGGAAGCAGTTTCCCACAAGAGAACTCACCATCTGCCTGGACTTGCTCTGATGAAAAGAAACTAGTCCACATGACAAGAAACGTTCCACAGCGGCCTCTAGTGGATTAACACAGGTACCGCAGTCTAATATATTAAATATATATATATTTTCTTGACCACTATTAAAATTATTACATTTTTTTAGTAGTTACAGGCATGCACAGATATTAGCGGGAATACCGTTAGGTAACAGACAGAAAGACAAATTAGGCTTGGGGGTCCCCCAATAGAACCAAGTTCCTGGGGGCCCCCACTTACCTGTTCCCCGCCGCAGGACTTTGTTTGGTCCACAGAAGCCCAAACTTCACCTATCACGGCAGGCATTGTAATCAAACCTTCAGGGACCGGGTTCCCAAGGATTCCACTCCCCTGGACCTGTATAGCACCCTGCACAGAAAACATCTTGGTCATGGGTATGACCAGAGCTCTGGATCCCAGGGTCCAGCTCTCCTAAGAGAAGCATTACAGGCAAAACCTTGCTCTTCTCTGCAAGGCCCGGGTACCGACCGTTTAGCTATGAAGCTTTTTTGGTCGGATCCGGAATAGCTTACTGAGGCCCAAAAGAACCTGTACGCAAGCTCAGTGAAAAACACATGTTTCTTCTTGGCCAACACCTTAGACACTGGCAAAAAACTGAGGTGCTCCCGGATGGGAGGGGCTTATATAGGGGAGGGTACTTCCGGTTTTGGAAGTTGCCAGTGCCAGCACCTGAAGGTATCTATATAACCCATTAGTAATGACTATGTCGCTCTGTGTCCCGTGATGTACGAGAAAGAAATATTTACTCTTTCGTCCATGGACCGACACAGCTTCTCTATTGACATAGTGGGACATCCCAAAGCAGTGTCAGAGAAAAAATGAGGGGTGGTAACAGCATAAAAATAAACTTCACCCCAAACACAAAACAGCACTCCAACGGAGAAGCTGCAACTCTAAACAGCCGCCTGCAAAACTTTGCGGCCAAATAATTTTGTGAAAGTGTGAGCGGACGACCAAGTCGCCGCTTTACATAATTGGGAAACAGACGCTTGATGTTGGAAAGCCCAAGAGGCACCTATTGCCCTGGTCGAATGCGCCGTGACCGGAAAGGGGGGCGCTTGACCCTTTAAGGCGTAAGCCTGGATTACTATCTGTCGGATCCACCTAAAGATGGTGGCCGACGAGACTGCTTGGCCCTTCTTGGGACCAGCCACCGAAACAAACCTTGAGTCTGACTTCCGGAACAGGGAAGTAGCAGATAGGTATACACTCAAAGCTCAGACAACGTCCAAGGAATGCAACGCCGACTCCTTAGGATTCGACGGATGAGGACACAAGGAAGTACAATGTCTTCATTGAGATGAAAAGCCGAAACGACCTTTGGAAGAAAGGAAGGCTGCGGCCGCAGCACCACCTTATCCTTGTGGAAAATCAAATAGGGAGCCTTGCAGGACAAAGCTGCCAGCTCAGAGACTCGTCTAACTAACTGACGTAACAGCAACCAAAAAGACCACTTTCTGAGAAAGTGTCAACAGGGGAATATCTCTAATATTCTCAAACGGTGCCCTCGGAAGCACCGAGAGAACCAGGTTCAAGTCCCATGGAGGTAGCGGGGGACGGACCGGAGGGGCCACATGTCGAACCCCCTGCACAAATGTACTCGAGAGAGTGAGTCACCAGGGGTCGCTGAAAAAAGACAGCCAGGGCAGATATCTGTCCCTTAAATCGTACTTAAGGCAAGCCCTTGGTCCACCCCATGCTGTAAAAACAGCAGGATTCTGGAAACCAAATAAGTACGCGGATGCCATTTCATTTCCTCACACATGGAGATGTAGGCCTTCCAAGTGCGGTGATAACCCTTCCTAGAGGACGGTTTTCGAGCACTTCTCATAGTAGAGATAACTGAATCTGACAGGCCCCGGTCTCTTAGTACCTGGTTCTCAACAGCCATGCCGTTAAAGCCAGTGACCGTAAAGCAGGATGGAGTATGGGACCTTGCGATAGCAGGTCCTTCCGTAGTGGTAGGCGCCAGGGGACATCTGCTACCAGACGTACTAGATCGGCGTACCAAGGATGCTGAGGCCAATCTGGAGCGATTAGGATCATTGGAATTCCCTCTGCCTCCACTCTGCGGAGCAGAAGAGGAAGTAGCCTTAAGGGAGGTAAGGCATAGATTAGCCAATACTGACCCCACGATGCCACCAACGCGTCCGTTGTGTCTGCCTATGAGTCTCTTGACCGGGCCACAAACCTCAATACCTTCCGATTGAGTCGGGAAGCCAGATCTACATCTGGTGTGCCCCATCTTTGGCAGAGGAGTTGGAACACCTCCGGATGTAAGGACCATTCTCCCTGGTCCAGCATCTGGCGGCTCAGGTAGTCCGCCTGCCAGTTTACCACACCCGGAATGTACACGGCCGACAGTGCCGGTACCAGTTTACCACACCCGGAATGTACACGGCCGACAGTGCCGGTACGCTCCCTACTGCCCACTTCAGGATGCGAGCGACCTCCGATGCTGCAGCTGAGCTTCTTGTTCCTCCTTGATGATTGACATATGCCACTGCTGTGGCGTTGTCTGACTGGATCCTGACTTGACGCCCTTGCAGCCTCTGAGACCATTTGAAGAGGCACAGCCTGATCGCCCGGATTTCCAGGACATTGATCGGCAGGAGGGCTTCCTCTGGGGTCCAGCGACCTTGCGCCGACTGAACACACCAGACTCCCCCCCCAACCTGTAAGGCTGGCGTCTGTCGTGATCACTATCCAGTAAACCGGAAGAAATGACTTCCCGGCCATTAGAGCCGGTGCTGTCAGCCACCATACCAGGGATCTCCTGACTAGGTGGCTCACTCGGATTTGATAATCCAGAGATGATGGACATCTGTTCCATCTGGACAGAACTTCCTTCTGTAACACTCGAGTGTGGTATTGAGCATATGGGACCGCCTCGAAGGAGGCTACCATGAGGCCTAACACTCGCATGCAAAAACGGAGTGACGACCAATTCCTGGAAGTCAGCTGCCATACTGCAGCCTGGAGGGTCTGCAACTTCTCCACAGGGAGGAATACCTTTGCCTCTGAGGAATCCAGAATCAACCCCAGGTACACTAGGCGTTGAGTGGGCATCAATACTGACTTTTGCGTGTTTAGTATCTCACCACAGTCTCGAAGAGTCTGACAGGTAATGGACACGCTTACCTCCAATTCTGAGCTTGAAGGGGCCTTCAGTAGAAGGTCGTCCAAGTAGCCCATGATAGCGATACCCCGCTGTCTTAGAAGTGCCAGAATCGGAGCGAGCACCTTGATGAACGTCCTGGGTGCTTAGGCAAGGCCAAACGGGAGGGCCACAAACTGGTAGTGGTTCTTCCCGATAGCAAATCGCAGAAACCTCTGGTGTCTGGAGTATATGGGGACATGCAGGTATGCGTCCTTGATGTCCAAAGAGGCCAGAAAGTCCCCCGGATGGAGAGCCGTGACTACAGATCGAACCGACTCCATCCGAAATCTTTGTACCTTTACAAAGCAATTGAGGGCTCTGAGATCCAAGATCGTATGAACCCCATCCTTCTTCGGCACAATGAACAGATTTGAGTAAAAACCCTGACCCCGTTCCTGTTCTGGAACTGGAAAAACTACCCCGCGTTCCAGTAGACCCTGGACTGCCCCATACAGGGCCTCCCGACAGGTCGGTAGTAGCTGGAGATTGGAGGTGACGAATCTGTCCGGTGGACAAGAGAGAAATTCTATCTTGTAGCCTGAGGAGATTACTTCGCAAACCCACCTGTCGGAGACTAGAGCTGTCCACTGAGTCGCGAATTTGCGAAGACGTCCCCCCACCCGAGAGCTGGGTGGGGGCGGACCTTCATGCGGACGCAGATTTGTCCGCAGGCTTGTTGGGTTTGCGGGACCAAGGACGCTTTTGTCCTTGGGCAGGCGCCTTGTCGGCCTGGGGTCTTTTCCCTGTCGCCCTAGGGGGAAGGAAAAAAACGCTTGCGTGCAGTAAAGGAGGGCCCTTGCCCTTGGCGTGGCCCCTACCCTTGCTAGTTTGAGGAAGCAAAGTGCTTTTACCTTCTGTGGCATCCTTGATGATGTCATCCATAGAGGCCCCAAAAAGCCTGTCGCCCTTAAAAAAGGCAGATCCAACAGGGCTTTCTTGGAGGTCTGGTCCGCAGACCAGCCCTTTAGCCAGATCAGGTGGCGTATTGCTACTGCAGAAACCAAAGCTTTTGACAGCAGGGGAATAGTATATCCATGTCTGACTCGCAGACAAACCTAAGGCCCTGGACCAACTGGTCGGCCAATGTTATCTCATCAGGAGGAGCATCTCGCTCCTTAACCCCTGGAGTAGCAATCTTGCCCCTTCAGTAAGTGTCTGAGACACTAGGGCCCCCGCCAATGCCGGGCGTACTGCCGAGCCTACCACTGAGTATAGGTAGCGAGCGCTTCAGCCTTCTTATCCGCAGGGTCCTTGAAAACAGGAGCCCCTTCTACTGGAATTGTGGTGGCTCTACTAAGTCTGGACACCGGAGGGTCCTCTATAGGGGGAGAGGTTCATTTCTTCAAAAAACTCTCCTCAAAAGGGGTACCCTACCGCAAACCTCTTTGGGGCTGTAAAGACCCTCAGTGGGTTCTCCCATTCCTTGTATAAGAGTTTATCAAAATAAGACACACAAGGGAACACCTTAGCAGTGCGGGCAGGTTTATGAAACCCAAAGTGGACCGGAGTCTCTGCTGCTTCTGCAGTATTTTCCAACTTTAGCGTATCCCGCACTGCGGTAATAAGGTCAGATACCAAAGCCGTCTTGCGTACTGACCTGAACTTGGAGTCATCCTCACTGTCCGGTCACGGTCTGCAGTCTCTAATGCGTCAGAATCTGGGCCCTGAGCCGTAGCTGGACCTGGTTCTGCATCAGAATTATCCCCAGAAGCTTGCAGGGGACGGGGGCGTTTACTACCCCCTGTATTCCCGTGTGCTGCTTCCACCCTGGCAGCAAACGCCTCTAGGATTGCCGTCATAGCGTTCATAGACACCTCAGGGGCACCAGCTGCTAAATCTGGTGTTTCAGGGGAGAAGACATCTGGCTCAGATGCCATGCTGACTACACGCTGACACCCACAGGGCTCAAGGCAAGATATCAATAAGCCACCCTCCTGTGCTGCAGAGATGCTGGGTCACCCAGAGGACTCACCACCCTTGGATCGGTACCGATATGCTGCCGTGCTGCGCCTGTGATGCTGTCCCTCCGCTGCTGTGTCAGTCTGCTTCTTTTATCAGTGCTTCCTGTGTGAATTTCTCGCGCCAGTGTAATGCACCCTAGAGACCGGAGACTCTCGCAAAATGGCAGCCAAACGTCTGTATGGAAGATAATGTGGGCTCTAAGAAAATGGCCGCTGAGCCGAAGATAGAGGCCAAAGCAGCCGTAGACCACAAAAAGATGGCCGCGGAACGGCAATATATACATACAGCGTGGATCATTACAAACATGGCCGCCGATCAGTCGATAGAGGCCAGAGGGTGTGGAACTACAAGAAAATTGTTACCGAAATCACAGGAAGATGGCCGCCGGGCAGTCACTAGAGGCCGAACCCAGCATGGACCACCGCAAAATGGCCGCCGACAGCATGGAGGGGGAAGAAGCACACACACAGGTAAGCAGAAATTACATCTTTTTAAATGTTAGTTACAGCCAGCCCCGCTCCAGTGGAACCCCCTAGGTGACCCCCAACACCCAGCAACCTTAGCTAGAAGCCCAGGGAGGAGGGAAGGGCAAGGAGAGAGGGAAGAAAGGGACCACAACCACTTACTTGGTCTCTCCAGGAATGTCCAGCCAAATCACCCAGCCGACGCAGGGGAGTTTATTTACCTATCCTGCATGTATCATGCTGGAAGCCATTCCAAACAGATCATCGTCCGTGCACGGAAGGTGACTGTTGGCCAGGCATGCTGTGATTGGACCCAAGGGGACGATCATATGTATGCCCTGGAGTGCGACGCTCACCGGACAGGCTGCTGCTACTCGGCCGTAAGGTCAGCCGAAGCTGAGCGGTCCGATGCAGGCCCTGGAGCGTAGGCTCACCGGCCACCCGTGGAGCGACGGGCATGTAGTGGAAAACCCAGCGCATAGCTAGGGTCGGCACACGCTCGATGGCCGAAACTGGGGAGACTACAAGGATCGAGGATCCAGCCTGTCACCCAGTCGGCAATTGATCGAAGATCGCAGGAAACAAAAAAAATAAAAAAAATGTAGCGAAAAAATATAATTTTTCCCCCAATGGGCCCGAAGGGAGCCATGTCCTACTCCTTGCTAGACAGAAAAAAACTGATCTGCGAGATGCAGACTGAGGGGATATACCTAGAGGGTCCGCCCCCGGGCGGTACTGTAGAAGGTGTAATGCAACACTTTTTACAAGTTTTCTGCCTAGTCACTCCTAATTAATGGATAATACCCACTATGTCAATAGAGAAGCTGTGTCGGTCCTTGGACGAAAGAGTAAGAACATTTTATTATAATGTGAATATGTGAAGTAAGGTGCTACTACCATTTGTGCAAAAATAAATTTAATATTGTGCAAAACAAAATTTTCCTTAGTGTGTGATATTAAACCTATTCCACAGAAACTATAAGGTTAGCGTATGCAATCAATATGTTAGGCGTTCTCCACAATTAATATATAGCGTGTAAAATTAAAAATCAGAAAATGTTTTTTCTACAAAATAATTATAGAACAGTGTCCACATAAATTTCAAAAAGTGTCCATTTTAAGTCAAAAGGGCACTTTTTGCTCACATATAACAATAAGTATTTTTTGCTAGAAAATTTCTTAGAACCCCCAAACAATTATATACCGGTATATTTTCCTTAAAGCAGAGGCCCTAGAAAATAAATTGGTGGGTTTTGCAATTTTTTATGTCACATGGTATTTTCCCCAGCAGTTTTTCCCAAACGCAATGTTTCGGGAAAAAATAAACTTTTTTGAACTTTAATGCAAAAAAAACAATACATAACCCAATTTTTTTGTTATATATAAAAGATGAAGTTATGCAGAGTAAATGGATGTCACGCTTTAAAACTGTGCATGCCTGTGCAACGGCAACAAACAACGTAAATTTTACTATCAATAAGCCACGCTTTCACACTGGGGAGGTGCCGGCTTTAGCGGTAAAGCGTCTCACATTTTAGCGGCGCTTTACCGCTGTTATACCGGCGCTTCGGAAGCGATGCCCATTCATTCCAATGGGCAGGGGTGGTTTGGGAGATTTGTATATACCACCCCAAAGATGCTGCTTGCAGGACTTTTTTTCCCATCCTGCAAGCGCACTGCCCCAGTGGGAAAGCACTCAGGCTTTCTCACTGGGGTGGCTTGAAAGGCAGTTTTCTATTTTTCGCACTAAATTGCCTGAAAACTGCCTCAGTGTGAAAGGGGTCTTGCATGTTACCACTTTAGATATCCAGAGGAGGTCTGGTACTAGAATAACTGCCCATGATCTGACTTTCATGGCGATACCTCACATGTGGGACTATCACTGTTTGTGTGTGTGTAGGACCAAAGCGCGCGGTCACCTGTGCGCGCAAGCACGGGAGGATGAGGATGAGGGATTTAAAAAAAATAGTTATATATATATATATATATATATATATCTATTAATTTATTTTTATTTTTACACGGTTGCTTTAATTTTTTTTTTATCACTTTTATTGCTGTCACAAGGAATGTAAACATCCTTGTGACAGCAATAGGCATGTGACAGGTCCTCTTTATGAAGCAATCTAGGGTCTATAAGACCCCAAATGCCTCCTTTGCACCTAAAAGCATTCAAAACATTTTCAAAAGCTGGCGCCGATCGTTTCAGAGTAAAGTGGAAATTATGTCATGTCATTGCTTCCCGTTTACTATAATGAACAGCCAATCAAAGGCTGTTCGGCCAGTGGGACGGGAGAGCCCAAGAGGGACATCCCCTCACGCTGCTTGCAATAGCAGCCGAGTGGCCGGTGAGCCTCTCCTGTTGCTTATACAAGAGAGCCGGCCACCGGCTCTAAAAACAATACCAGAGTATAACCACCGAAAGTCCAGCGATGCACCCACCAATGCTGTAGTACATTCAAATTAATAAATAAATCCTGAATAATAATGGGGCACAATATTGACATACCAGATTAACTTCTCGCCATGGTCAGTATTTGAAAGAGCTTCCAGCATTTTCATCTTTTGCGCCTCAGATAAGGACCTGCTGTACATTTCCAGGAGATACGCCCATCCTTCTTCTGTGCGAGCCCCAACTTTAAATACAATGCTCATGACCGATGTTGGAAGACTGAGAAAACACAAACATGAGCTGCCTATAAGTAGCAATACTGCGGTGTTTCATAAACGCCAACAATCCCACCAAAGAGGTTTACATAGATACTGGATTTTTAAAGTGATACTAAACCCACAACAGTAAAATATAAGTATATGCAGTAAAGCATGCTTGTTATACTCACTGTGGAACCTAAGGGGTTAATCCTGTGCATTGTGTAAAAAGACTGTTTGATCCTGTCTTCTCTGATCCTCCCCTTCTTCCACAGCCTCCAATCCATCTCCTGATAGTACAGAGCCTTGGAGGGCACTCTGCACATGCTCAGTTTGGTGTGTATTGATAGGATTTTTTTTGGGAGGGTGCATGTGATCAGCACAGGGCCAATTAGCACTGTCCAGACAAAGTCAGGGGTCATACAGCCTCAAAGGACAGTCAGAATAGAATAAAAACTCCTCGTACAAGCTTTAACCAGACACTGATAGAAGTCACAAGACTGCTATTTACTGCGGCGGTTCTTTTGAATGGCGTGTGTACACAGGGCTTGGCAAGACAAGCTTGCCAGGAATCCCGCCGAGAAAACCGTCATTTTTTTTTTTCCAACGGGATTCCCGTCCGTGTGTACGAGGCTTTAGCATGGAATCTTGTGGCAGAGAAAAACATTGGGCAGACAGCCTGTAACAGGGAGTCCATCTTCATGGCAGGATTACCAACTATTATTTTAATAAAAGCCGGGAATTTTGAAATTTTAAATACTACTTTTGAAATTACATTAATATGTTAAAGCTTATATGGGTTTTTAAGTAATGGTTTTACGTATAATGCAGACATTTATCCAAACAACTAATAATTAAATAGGTTAAAAAAATAAAATAAAATGATCCTATAAGCGATACTCACCAGCTGGAGTCTTTGATGGCTTCTGCCAACCATTGGGAAGAACGCTGTAATAAAACCTGGTTCTACTAGATGGAATTCACTTGCTGCTCCAAGTTTCAATATATTATGGGCTCCCAAACATAGGACACGCTACTCAATGTGCCTGACCCCCTTAGAATTTTTAAAACGGTTGCTCAGAGTTCCCCCTTAGAGCCTTGCTTCTTTTTTCTATACTGAAACCATCCCTCCTCTCTCGTTCCTTTTTTTTTTGGAGGGGGGGGGGGGGAAATCGCCCTGTTTCGGACTCAATTGATTCCATGTTTGTGCATATGGGGGCAATCCCAGATAGGTAGGAGGCTTTACAATTGTGAATTACAGTGAAAACACCTACGTCCCTAAGGCAATTCGTATAGCCTTTGGGAAAGCTACAGGATGATTGTTCTCATGTTTTTTTTATTTTCCCTTCCCGGTGTCATGTGACTCAGTGTCACAAGGTCTCAGGTGTGAATGGGGAGCAGGTGTGTGAAATTTGGTGTTATCGCTCTCACTCTCTCTGACTGGTCACCGGAATTTCAACATGGCACCTCATTGCAAAGAACTCAGAGGATCTGAAAAAAAGAATTGTTGCTCTATATAAAGGCCTAGGCTATAAGAAGATTGCCAAGACCCCTAAACTGAGCTGCAGCATGGTGGCCAAGACCATACAGCGGTTTAACAGGACAGGTTCCACTCAGAACAGGCCTTGCCATGGGTCGACCAAAGAAGTTGAGTGCATGTGCTCAGCGTCATATCCAGAGGCTGTCTTTGGGAAATAAACATATGAGTGCTGCCAGCATTGCTGCGGAGGTTGAAGGGGTGAGGGGTCAGCCTGTCAGTGCTCAGACCATACGCTGCACACTGCATCAAATTGGATTGCATGGCTGTCGTCCCAGAAGGAAGATGATGCACAAAAAAGCCCGCAAAAAGTTTGCTGAAGACAAGCAGACTTAGGACATGGATTACTGGAACCATTTCCTGTGGTCTGATGAGACCAAGATAAACTCATTTGGTTCAGATGACGTCAAGTGTGTGTGGCGGCAACCAGGTGAGGAGTACAAAGACAAGTGTGTCTTGCATACAGTCAAGCATGGTGGTGGGAGTGTCATGGTCTGAGGCTGCAAGGAGTGCTGCCGTCACTGGGGAGCTACAGTTCATTGAGGGAACACTGAATGCCAACATGTACTGTGACATACTGAAGCAGAGCATGATCTTTACATTGTAGCAAAGTGTAATTTCTTCAGTGTTTGCACATGAAAAGATATATTTAAATATTTACAAAAATGTGAGGCGTGTACTGACTTTTGTGAGATAGTGTGCAAGTGTGTGTAATCTCCACTTGGCAAGCGGCCACTCTAGTGCCTACTTCCGGGTTTAGGGTGCGTGTATATCCGGCACCCGCTGTGATTGTACACAGCGGAAGCTTGTCAGCAAGTCACAGCCAATGATTCACGGTCAGGACTTGCTGATCGCAGAAAACACAGAGCTCTGTACAGAGGGATTAATCGGTATCTCTTCCCTGCAGGGATAAGAAACAGAGCTCTAGTAGTAAAGGCAGGACACTTAGCACACATTACACATCGTTAGGCACATATTTAACCCCTTTATCACCCTAGATTTTAACCCCTTCCTGGCCAATGTGATTAGTATTACCACTGTAATAATGTCCCTGGAGATGTCAGGTAGTCCAGCCCCCTCCCCCAGCGTCAGTTAGTGTCAGATTGTCCACCACACTATCGTAGTCCCATTATAAGTTGCTGATCACTTCCATTAGTAGCATCAATTTATTTATTTTTTTTAACAAAAAAAGGCCAGTATATATATACACCATAGTTTGTAGGCGCTATAACTTTCACGTAAACCAATCAATATACACTTATTTTTTTATCATAAACATGTAGCAGATACTATTGTGGCCAAAATGTATGAAGATTTTTTTTTTTATTATTGGATATGTTTTATAGCACAAAGTAAAAAATATTGTGTTCCTCCCCACCCCCCTGAAAAATTTTGGTCTTTCTTCGTTTATTTGGCAATTTTTTTTTTTAAATCCAGTGGTGATAAAAATACCACCAAAAGAAGGCTCTATTCATGTGAAACAAATTATATAAAATTGTGTTTGGGTACAGCGTTTCATGACCGAGCAATTACCAGTTAAAGTAACGCAGTGCCAAATAGCAACAAAATGGTCTGGCCATGAAGGGGGTACAATCTTCCAGAGCTCAAGTGGATATATATCCTGGTTAGTCAACATACATCTTAGTTAATACATAGTATGATCAACTTGGAAAAAAGTCATCCAGTGCGTTAACAGTTCCAGACCCCTAAAAGACAATAAGATAATTGCCAAGATAAACAAGCTATGGAGGCTTAAGACCATTTCAGTCCAATTGTCCTCTGGCTTGGTGTTGGGAATTTCCTATAGCCTGTGTAGGGGAGGCCATAAACGGCCAGATTTCTTCTTTGATTTAATAGCCATATACGACCCTTGAATGAGACTTGAACTATATAGGGTTACCTTTGGCAAAGATGCATATATGAGAGAAAAGTCTCTAAATAAAAGTATGGAATCTTAATTTAGGTAAATTATTTCAACTACAGTGAAGATTTTTTTAAAGCAGTTTGCAAAGTTTTAGATGCTTTAAAAGTATAGACGTTTTAGCTGTAATGTATGCTGCTTTTAACTGCAGCGTAAAGCTCAGCCACCAGTAGAAATTAATGTGTAATGTAATGAGGTGTACAATGAAGTTCACATGTTTTATTCATTTGTACAATGCTGCCACCAGATCCATAGCACTTTACAAAGGATGTAGTCTTTAATACATAATTAATATGTCCTTACCTGCACACTACTTTTATTGGGTTTATAAAAAGAACTAGTGAGAGGTTGTCTTATTTTTCTTTTTACAGTGCATTTCAGAAGAATGAAAGCAAAAAACTTGCTACTATGCAAGACAGTCTGAGACCATGCTTCCCCTTTACATTTGATAAATAACGTGTAATCCATTCTACCTTTGCTTTCTAGCATTCATATAGGTATATAAAAAATCAAACCTTACCGTGTTCCATTTATCCAATGGTTAAACAGCTCAGTGGCATTTCCTATACAGTTCTTCTGTCCAAGGGAGCAAGATAATTTCAAAAGTAGTGATCTCAACTCTTGCTCAGACAAAGATCCTTCATCACTCCATGTCTGTTTGTCTATAAGTTTATTTAGTAGGTCCGAAAGACGTTGCTGAAATCAAGTTTAAAAAAAACAAAAAAAACACAATGCTTTATTTTTCTACTTTACCAAATCTGATTTCAATGACATATCTGGATGACAAGTCTAAAAACTGCTGGAGAGGTCACTATGTGTTTGTTTGGTGTATGGCATTTTATAACCATGCTTTTAGCTGTCAATAGAAGATTCACAGTTATGTTCTGGCAAAAAGAGCAAGTGGTCTACTGAGTGCTGCACACACAGTATTATGCTGGATGCATAAAGAATTTGAGTATAAAAAGGAAGAAGCTACCTACAAAAAGGTAAATGCCTTCCCATAATAACTTTCCACAAACAAAGCAATATCTACCTTTTCATTTATCTGCTATGAACCAGTCTCTCTCTATTTTATACATCTTATGTATACAGCAGAATAAAACAGAAGAAAATAGGCATACCTTCAATCGATTAGCCATACCCTGGTAACCCAGTTTAGCTAGAAGATCATGGATGCGCAAAACCTGGACAGTTGCCTGTTTGATTGGAGCAATGTCTTTTTCATCCACAAGGTAATGAATGAGATCCATCGCCTTTGTCAGGTTAACCTTACCTACACTGGAAAGCAAGAACAAAAACAGTGTAAAAAGCACAAAATACATATGTGTTTGGCACATAAAACCTAGGTTGTTGAATTAGGCCCTTTTATAGAAACAGACTGTTAGCCTTACTGGGCAACGTTTAACTGCAAAAAAAAAAAAAAAAAAAAACTTCAAACCTATCTGTGCCAAAAATGTATTCTAGTGGTCAAACATCTTGAGAACAGCATTTTATTTTAAAAGTTCACAGCAGAAAAACTGAAGTTATTCAAATAATTCTTTCAGAAGCTCAGTAACCCCTGCTCTCCCTTACCACAGCTTGCTTCATGTTCACATTAGAGATTAGAAGTCTTGAAGGCTGTAGAGTACCATGTGCTGAAAATGACCTGACCCGCCTCATTTTTCTCCAAATTACAAAACATATAAAAGGAAATTCCTTTGGCCGGGGAAAAAACCAAGAATAAGCCTGCGACTCCTTGCGCTTCCAAAAAACAGGGGAGGTATTGGCTTACCCAATTTTAAAAAATAATATCACATCGCCTCCCACATCACCAGATTGTTAGACTGGCATTGTCACGAGAAAAATAAAGATTGGGTACAACTAGAGCGAGATCACAACGAAAAACAAATCTTATACTATCCCTGGACAACTAATTCCAAACACACCAAAAAAAATAGCTCACCCTTTAGTAGCTGCCATGCTAAACATTTGGCATAAAGTAGCCATTCCACACAAACTAGCTACAATTCCGGGTCCATTAACCCCGATCACTGATAATCCAGATTTCCCACCAGGTGAAAACCAACCAGTACTTCCGATTCCCACCACCACTAACAAATTATTGGTCACCCACTGCCTGAATGGGAATAAAGTTAAATCTCTTGAAGAATTTAGAACAGACTTTGGTGAGCCACTGCCTAATGCATGGTTTCATATGCAGCTGAAAGACTTTCTAGCAAACAGTAAACACAAAAGCGCATACTGTAATAGACTGACTCAGTTAGAACAGATATGTTATTCTAGAACTCAGGTTCTTAAGACAACCTCTTTAGCTTACTCCTGGCTGTGTCAATCACGAACAGAATCAAGCAATAAACATAAGAATAACTGGGAAAGTGACTTAGGTCGTAATTTCAGCAATGCACAATGGGAAAAGGCATGCATTTTAGCTCACAAATGTTCGCTAAGCACAAAATATCAGGAAATATCTTACAAAATATTGACGCAGTGGTATGTGACCCCAATGAAAATCAAAAAGTGGTCGAGCACTGTTGGCGTTGTAATAAGGAAATAGGATCTTTCTTGCACATTTGGTGGGAATGTCCCCCTATCCTTGACTACTGGACCCAAATAACAAAGTGGAGTAAACATATCACAGATACCAAGATTAATTTGAATGCAGCTGCATCCCTTTTACACATTAACCACTTTACGCTTAGCAAATACAAAAAAGCACTAACAAGGCATTTACTGACAGCAGCTAAAACACTGATTCCATTACACTGGAGAACTCCCAGAAGTCCGACGGTCAAGGATTGGTTGGACAGAGTAAAGTATATATACAAAATGGACGAGATTGTAGCAATGAAAAAAGGAAACCACTGAGAGTTTTCATAAATTATGGCAACCCAGGGTATTTTTTGTGTACTCTACAGAATACCAGATTCTGACAAGCTGAGACTCCCAACTTCCTTATTTTTATCAGAAAGGAGAAAAAAAAGGAGGAATAAAAAACAAAAACAAAAAAAAAAACTCAACTTTATTTTGAATTTTTTTTCTCTTATTTTTATTTTCATTTAACATTCCTAAGAAGACGTAAAGGAAACCTTCCTACAGATGACATAATAGAATTGTGTGATGTTCATTATCATTGTGTAACCATATCTTGTCTTTGGTACTTGATTTCTACCCCTTTCCCTAACTTCCCCTGCGTTCCCAACCATTCTCACCCCCCCCCCTTTCCCATTTCCTCTGTGTCCCTTTTTTTTTTTTTTTTTACTCTCTCCCTCCCCCCCTATTTATTCATTTATTAAGGAACAATATGACAATATCTTCTCGCCCCCATTCAATTGTATGTACACCATTTCATTATACTGTACATTGTTAAGTCATCAGACTTTGTTTTTTAGTACAAACTTCTGTCGCTGTAAAATTATTATCATCAATAATTTGTAACAATTTTCTTCAAATAAATCTTTGATTGTGAAAAAAAATAAAAAATAAAGAAAATGACCTGAATGACAAGCGTGCTTCTTCTGTAAACTTTGAGGATGATTTACTCCACAGTGATAGCAGCTGTAAAGGTCAGTGAGGGCTTGTTTCAAAGCTAATTTCTTAACTGTACAGTACAGGACAGAGGTTTGGTCTTCGACTATATTATCATATACAGCCACTATTAGGCAATTGGACACTGGCAAAACAGAGTTGTTAGAACAGCAACCATAAAGCCTCTCCAACTCATTTTTTTGCTAGCTTTACTGGTGACAGTAGATTCTTCTATCACAATTCTGGCTGTATTTTAGCCAGCATGGCTGTTTTCCTTTCAGGCACTGGATCCTGTGTTAGGCACTCACCTTGGCATGTGGTGAAACACCTTGAGTCAGCTGTAGATTGCTATACAAGTCCAAGGCCGTGGTCCATCAGTTGGTGGAGCCCTGTCAATAAGGACTTCCTAAGGGTACAAATTCCAGGAGTGTGAAGACTGGGTGCGACTGTTCCCCGATAGCTTCTTGGCATGTTGCCAGGGGTGCAGGTAAGTCAGAGATTTGCCTTTTAAACTGGGTCCCGGGGTGCAGTAGCTTCAAAACTCCTCATGGTTCACATGGGACTATGGGCTGTGACCCTCTACATCTATATGGGCTGTTGGAAGCCCAGGCTGTGTTGCTTTCGTTTGTGCCACAGGCCAAAGAGTGGGCTGCTACAGCGCAATTCATGTATCGTAGCCATGAGACGAGTCCTGCGCCACTCTATCCAGTATGTCACGTAGGTAGGAGTTAGCCATTCATTTATATTTGTAACCATTTTTTCAATGCCCATGAGCGCATGCCTGTACATTCTGCCACTGCTCTCGTTTACTGCTTTTGCAGCTCAATCTATGATTATCTCTTGAGTACCCAAAGACTCTCGGGGGTCCCTGTTAGTCTAAACTCTGTACCCTGCACTGCACGATTAAGAAGATGGTATTTTAGACTTACCTGTTCAATTCATTTCTTGGAGTACAGTAGAGGACACGGGTCCCTCTCCTCCGTTTCAGTGGTTTACTCCAATTGCTTGCTAAAAAAGCTGAGGCTTGCTGAGAGGAGGAGGGAGTATATGGGGGTTGTCTTAACAACTGTTTTGCCACTGTCCAATCCTCTGAAGGTGGCTGCAGCGTAGCCAGAACCTTGGAGAAATTTTTACAGATAAAGAAGGCATTCACTTCTCTCAGTAGAGTAAAAATGTGCAACACCTAAGGAGAGTTGCAAAAAATTGAGGCTTGCTGGAAGGAGGTGTTATAAGCCGGCTGTCTTAACACTTGAGTTTGCCAGAGTTCAATCACCTTCAGGTGACTGGAAATAAAAAATTTTTTACCGAAAAGTCCATTATACGGCGTCCATAGCCACCGAATGCAGGACTCGGCACCGCCCCCGTCATTGGATTTGATTGACAGCAGCGGGAGTCAATGGCTGTGTTGCTATCAATCTTTCCAATCAAGAGACGAGAGGGAACCCAGGGCAGAGAGACAGCGCGTCCTCGCCGTGGGACATTCCAGGGCTCAGGTGAGTAAAACGTGGGGGTGAGCGAGTGAGTAACTTGTATAGCGCTGCAAATGCGAACTAAAATCGCCTCAAGGCGCTTTGCATCCAGTGTCGTTGAGATCCTTCAGAAGAGGTGGGTCTTTCGTTTTTTCCTGAAAGCCCGATGGTTTTCTTCCATGCAGATGTTCGTGGGTAGTGCATTCCATAGCCTCGGTCCTTGGACAGCAAACCTTTTCCCTTATCTTTGTAGCGAGCCTTGGGGATGTGGAGTAGGTTTTGGTTGGTTGATCGGAGGTCGCGAGTAGTGGTGTAGTGTTTTATTTTCTCGCATAAGTATTGAGGTGCGGTTCCTTGTGCGCATTTGTGAGTGAGGCAGAGGGTCTTGAATGTGACCCGATCCTTTACGGCTAGCCAATGGACGCTTCTCAGGGATGGTGCGATTGATTCCCAGGGTCTTTTTCCCGTTACAAGTCTGGCTGCTGTGTTTTGGAGGACTTGTAGACGTGCAATCTGGTATTTAGGTAGTCCTAGGTAAAAGGGAGTTAGCGTAGTCCAGCAGGGAATTAATGATGGTTCCGACTACTACTGCTCTGTCTTTTTCCGGGATGAAGGGGATAAGTCTTTGTAGCAGGCGGAGAAGATGGTGAGATCCGCTGACTACTGATCCTATTTGTGCGTCCATAGTCATGTCTGAGTCAAAGAGGACTCCAAGGCTTTTAACTTTGGTGCTTGGGGTGATGTTTTGTCCAAGGATGGTGGGTGGTGTCCATGTGGTCCTAGAGTTTTTCTTTCGATTGGCGTTGAAAATGAGCAGTTCCGTTTTGGATCCATTAAGTTTGAGGGAGCTCTCTGTCATCCAATTGTCGATCAATGTAAGGCATTTTTCCAGTCTGTAATATTGATCTTTTTGGTGGTTGATGCGAAGGTAAAGTTGCGTGTCATCTGCATAGGAGTGATAGCGTAGGTCCTGTTCGCTGATGATTTTGAGGAGTGGCCAGAGGTAGATGTTGAAGAGTAACGGTGACAGGGGTGATCCTTGAGGGACTCCGCATGTATTTGTACGTGCTTCCGAAGTGAAGGCTCCCAATTTCACTGTCTGCGAACGATTTTCTAGGAAGGATGCAAACCATGGTAGGTCCGTGTCTGCAACTTCTGTGAGGCGCTTGAGCAGAATTTTGTGATCTACTGTGTCATAGGCTGCACTGAGGTCCAGCAGCACCAGCAGACACGATTCTCTGTCATCTGCTGCTTCGAGTGCGTCGTCCCATATTTTAAGAAGTGCAGTTTCCGTCCCGTGGCCTGGGCGGAACCCCGATTGTAGTGGGTCCAGGAGTTTGTGGGTATCCAGATGGAGTTGTAGCTGTTGTGTTACTACTTTCTCGATAATCTTGGAGATGGCGTTCAGGCTTCTTACCGGTCTTCTAAAGTTTGGGTCTTTCGGGTCGAGGTTGTTTTTTTTTTTTTGGAGGGGTTTGATTATTCCTTGCTTGAGGTAAAGTCGGCACAATACCTTCTTTGAACGATTGATTTATGAAGTGTGTTATGGGGGGTGCCAAGATGTCGGTACATTCTTTCAGTAGTTTTGCCGGAATGATGTCGTTCGGTGATGTGCCATCTCGGAGGCTTCTGATTATGTTTTTGGTGGTGTCGATTGTAATTGGGACCAGGGTAAATTTCTTTGATTGCAGATTATTACTATGGTTTTTTTCTTCCTTTGGCCGAGTGGGGTTGTTGGATTGTTTCTGCTGAATTGTTTTCCGAATGTCGTTGATTTTGTCAATAAAAAAATTTGAAAGTTCATTGCAGAATTTCTGTGTTTTGCTGACGACTCCAGGCAAGTGGGATTCATGGTCTGAGCCACTAGTTTGAATAGTTTGCGGCGACGGTTTAGAGCTTTTGCGATGGTGTTAGAGAAATGGTCTTTTTTTTGCTTTGAAGATTGCTTTATGATATTTCCTGGTGAGTGTCTTGTAGGTTGTGTAGTTCTCCTTTGTTGAGTTTCTTCTCCAGGCTCCTTCTGCGTTCTTGTTTCAGTAAAGTGAGAGCGTCATTGAACCAGCCCGCGTTGTTTTTGCGGATGCATGCTCTGCGTCTCGGAGCAACTGTGTCTGCTGTCTGTAGCAAAGCTTTGTTCAGGGAGTTGAGTGTTTCCTCCGTTGAGTGGTTTTGGTTTAGCATTGCCATTTTGTTCAATAGTGTTTTTTTAAAAAGCTCAGAGTGTAGTTTCTTCTGTGACCTTGTCCAGTGTGTTGTTGTTGATTGTATTGGTTTTTGGGGGGTGGTGTTAGTCATTATAATAAACTTGATGGCATGGTGGTCTGTCCATTTTTGAGGCAGGTTGTCCAGTGTGTTGATGTCCATATTTTGTTTGAAGATTAGGTCGAGAGTGTGACCTGATACATGTGTAGGAGAATTTATCAGTTGTTGCAAACCTAGTTTTTCTAGTTGGTCAATGCAGGCGGTGGCGATGGGGTCTTCGGAGGAGTTGGCCCAGAGGTTGAAATCTCCCAGTAGCAGGATGTTTTTGGTTTTCATGGTGTATGACGAGAGGAATTCACTGAAAAAAGTGTGGGGAGTTGTGTCTTCGGTCCCGGTGGATTGTAGCAAAGCAGTATGTGAACGGTATCCTGGGGTGTAGTTTGAAGTTGCAAAGTGAGTGTTTCCATGAAAGGCAAAGAGTTCTGTAAAGTTGGTTTGCTGAGCGTAAGATGGGATTTGTAGATTACTGCTAGGCCTCCTCCTCTTTGCCCTGTTCTATGCTCGGTTAGGATGCGGTAGTTCTCCGGCACTAGTTCTGCCAGGATGGTGTTGCAGTCGGGTGTTAGCCAGGTTTCCGTGATGAAGAGGCCGTCTATGTTGTGTTGAGTGATGAAATCATGAATTTCGTGTCTGTGCTTGACTGCAGATCTGGTGTTGATCAGGGCACTTGATAGGTGTTGTAGTTGCCTTGGTGCTATCCTGTTTTTTTCAGTTGCTGGTCGACTGATTCTTAGGATTTGTTATTTTCGTAGTATTTTTTGGATGGGTGTTGGTAGTGTTGCGGCGGTGTTCTTTAGGCTACGGATGGTGTCGGCTAAGTATTTCATGTTGACCATGTTGAGAAAGTGCTGCTGATGATGTTGATGTAGATAACAATTCCTTCCTGATCCCTGGATCAGCTGGCTAATGGATGGAGCCCGATATACTTACCTAGTTATCAGGTTTGATGGACAACTAGTGATGGTCCTGGGAGGAAGATGAGGATGATGATGGTGATGAAGATGATGATAGGATGATGAGGAGATGATGGTGGTAATGATGATGATGATGATGATACGATGATGGTTCTGGTGAAGACGGCGATTGTTCCCAATCTATCTATCCCCCCATTGATCCAGAGGAAGGCGAAAAACCCCAGCCAAGCATGAGCCAATAGTGCTACAGCGGGGGGAAAAATTCCTTCCTGATCCCTCTAGAGGCGATCGGGTCTGCCCTAGATCAGCTAGCTAAAGGATGGAGCACCAATATACTCACCTAGTTGTCAGTTTTGCCAGGACAACTGGTGAAGATGCTGAGAGGAGGAAGAGGACGATGGTGATGCGAATGAGGATGGGAATGCGGATGATGATGATGCGGATGAGAAGGACGGTGAACGGTTCTAAAGGCTGAAGATTTTTATTACCTTTATGCATTCTACAGTATGTATGAAGGTAAAAAACCTTCTGTGTGCAGCTCCCCCCAGCCCCCCCATAACACTTATCTGAGCACGATCTTGGTCCAGTGATGTGCACAAGAGCAGCCGAAATCTCGTTTCTCTCCCTCCACACTGGGTCAGCTCCCGCTGCTGTTGGGGCTGAGCACTGCTGTGTGTGTCAATGGCTTGGGAGAGGGCACACACGAGCTATAAGGGGCAATCAGCAGGGGGAGGAGCCCAGAGCGCCGATGGGGACCCGAGACGAGGAGAATCGGGGCTGCTCTGTGGAAAACCATTGCACAGAGCAGGTAAGTAACAGGTTTTGAATTTTCCTTTACGATCACTTTAATGTCTAATGTCCATGCCCTGGTCGCAGGTTTTCACTTTAAGTGTTCACACTGGTCAATGAGGCCTCCAACCACATAATGCAATAAAGTATGCTTGGGAACTGTCAGGGCCAAGGTACACTTTTACTGAAAGTTTTGCATACAGTTGAAACCACTTGTATTTCTGGGGCATTTTGGCATGCAGTCTTCACTAAAGGTAAACTCTACCTATGCATTTTTTTTTATTATACGCCTTGTCTGACTTGCTTGGGCTTACTTTAAAGCAGCTGTGCTGCTTGGGAATTACAGGATGAATATATTTTCAGGTTATTAGCGCAGCAGAATATTAATCTTATAATTGTAAGTGAAGTGTATTAGGATCTGGACTAGTAGAGATGTGTACACAGTAAAAACCACAAGATGCAGAGATTTGTTCACTTAGCAATGTCAATAAATCAGCCATAAACTAAAACGTCCAAAGAAAGTTTGAGGTCAGTGAATATTTCCTGTCCAGTATGAAATACAAACAACATTCCAATAAGCAATGAAACATTTTGCTGGCAGACAGCAAAAAATACATTAACAGACAAGCGATAAATCATTCCTTATCACAGAGTTAAAGTGAAAAGCGCACATTAATTTTACGAATGCAGTCTGCATTTCATTAGCTAGATGAATAAAATAAAACAGCATACATAAGAGAACTGCAAATCAGTTATTACCTAGACAGAGCAAATATGTCATGGATCAAGTTGGCTCGATCACTTGCAGTTAGAAGAGTGTGATTATTTTGGAGTAGATCAATGAGAGCTGTCCAGCCTTCTGGGCCATAATCCACTATGTAGTATCCAGTCATCTTCACGTTAAACTTCAACCAGGATGACTCACTTTGAAGAACAATTTTATCTGCAGAGATCATAAGATGGAATCCTAAGTTACTCAAACACCATTAAACCTCATACACGCTATATCGGCCGAATGATTGAACTTTTTTTGGTCTCATATCGAAAATGAAGAGGTTACGTAAATTCTCGCCAATAGAATACAACTTTGGAAGTGATGTACTGGATTGTATTCTTTCATTTCTGAGCATGCGTGGGCTTGCGATTTTTATCCACGGATACTGTACTGATTAAACAAGCATTGTTTGTTCTGGTATTGTATGCAAAACATTTTTGTGTTTGTCCCTTTGGATAATTTTGCATAAACGGTCGTGATCAGCTCATGAAAGCTGTGCGTGAACGATCAGATTCGAAAGTGCCATTTTTTGGTTGATTTTCTGATCGTGTGTACCAGACTTTATTTTATAATAATGGGTCAGTCGATCCAAAACTACGATTTCAGTTCAGTTTTTAGACGACAAATGTATGAAGGACATTTTGCTGCAAAATTTAAAACACACTTACTATTTATTTGCTGAAATGAAACAATATATTCTGAAAATCTATAGGTAGAAAATGCATTCAGTACATACAAGACTACCTAAGAATATTTGGTAAAAAAAACAAACAGATTTTCTCTTTTCGTCCATGGACGGACACAGCTCCTTAAATCTTGACATGTGGGACGTCCCCAAGCAGTGTCAGAAAAAAACGAGGGGTGGGAACAGTAATCAAAAGACGACTTAACTTCACCCCAAACAAACAAACAGAGCTCCTCAACGGAGGAGTTGCAACCTTAAACAGTCGCCTGCAAAACTTTGCGGCCAAAGGAAGCATTCGAAGATGCACTCGCATTAATCTTATAAAACTTTGAGAAAGTGTGAACAGACGACCAGGTCGCCGCCGTACACACCTGTGAGACAGATACTTGATTTCGGAAGGCCCAGGAAAAAAACAATTGCCCTGGTCGAATGCGCCGTAACAGGAAAGGGAGGCGCCCGCCCCTTAAGGGCATAGGCCTGGATGACGGTCTGCCTGATCCACCTAGAAAGGTGGCAGACGAAAACCGCCAGGCCCTACTGTGGACCAGACACCGACACGAACAGCGAGTCAGATCTCCGTAACGGAGCCATAGCAAACAGGTACACCCGTAGGGCACGTACCCCGTTCAAAGTATGTAGCGCAACCTCCATGGGAATGCGAAGGCAGAGGACACAAGGATGGAAGTACAATGTCCTCGTTTAGGTGAAAAGCCGAAACTACCTTAGAAAGGATTGAGGGCAGCACCGCTTATCCTTATGGAGGACCAAGTAAGGAGACTTGCAAGACAAGGCCGCCAATTCAGAAACTCTTCTGACCGATGTATTATCAACTAGAAAAACAACTTCCTGAGAAAGCGTTGAGAGGAATACAAATAAATGGTAAGAAAAAATTGCGCTAGAACCCAAGAACGAAAAATTAAAACCTGCCAGCACTCAAAGTAAAACAGGAGATAGAGTAAATAGTGCAGCGCTACAACATCAATAGTGAATAAAGAAAATTACCACTATAGGATAAATGGTAGTACAATTCAAACAATGATGGTGAACCATGAAGAACAAAATAAAAGTGATAAAAAGAAACTCCAAGGTGTAAAATTAAAGTCCATGTATAATGAACACAAATGGTGTATAAAAGGACTTCAAAGGGGGTGAGAGAGTCCGTAAAGTGTGAGCTGATGCTCCTCAACTGTCAGTTGCAAAATCTTTGCCCATTCAGTGAGTGTCTGAGGCACCAAAGCCACAGCTAATATAGGTCGCAACTCTGACCCCAGCATGGCGAACATGAAGCGGGTCACCGTTCCAGACCTCTTATCATTAGGGCCTTTAAAAGGCAGGGGTCCCCTCTACCGGGAGAGAGGTTACCTTATGTATAATATACAAAAATGCAGCGCTATGCGTATAACAATGTAAAACACCCAAGTGCTCGAAATTAAACTAAATCACAAATGATTAAGTATAAGTCCAAATGTATATGAAACTCCAAAGGATGTGAGAAACATAAATTCGAATTAGTTCCAGTTTGAATCAGTCCCAAATTGTAAAGGTGAATCTTCCAAAGTAAAAAAGTGACTTGTAACGTAACCACCACCACGTGAAAGGGAGGCTTACCAGATGTAATGGACCCAATGCACGTATGTGTAAGGGGTCAGACAGGCTGAATATGTATATGTCCATACATATGGAAACCAGGCCGGCACAATGCACCCTTGTGTCCAAGGTTCAAACTCAGGAAAAAACACCGGAAATTCAAGCCAATAGGAGTATTGACTAGGCTCACATAAAGTTCATGTGGAAAAAGAAGGGAGAAGGCACATAGCGTAATAACGCAAAGGAATTTTAATGAATAAAGGCAGATACACTTACATCCAATCCATGAATATAGCGCTTTGCAAAGACACTCAATGGCAGCAATGGAGTCCCCCGACGCGTTTCACAAAACCTTGCATCGTCTGGGGCATAACTCCACTGTTGCCTGTATGCTATTTATAAAAAAAAAGGACCTCCCCCTGATCTGCCCACTGAAACAGCACTTCCTGTAAAATCCAAAATGGCGCCGGAGCGTGCGTTCCAAGCCTCTCTATGGAACCCCTCCATAGGTGATTAATGCATATAGGAATCTGTATTGGCCAAAAGGGGAGGTAATAATAAATATGGTCAACTTGTGTAACCACTTACCTATGCATGGTGAGGGTTAAACCCTACAGTCCACGTGTATGTAAAGCCCTCATAGTGTGGGGCCATGACGCTTGGGATGCTGTCATTAGGCCAAATAATGGCCTTGTATGTCTGTCCCGCCACACCACGTCACCCGGCGTGCAAACGCACACAGAGCATCACCTGGCGTGCGGACGTTACCTTCTCCCAAGCGTCGCGTAGCAGCGTCATCCAGCTCCACATGACCGTCACAGGAGCCTGACGTAGCAACGTCATCCAGCTCCACGTGACCGCCACGTGACATCACGTCACATGACCATCACTGAGCATCACACTGCAAGGGGACATCAGTACCCATCAGGAGTGACATGTCGCGTCATCAATGACAGGCACAGCTTCCCCGGAAAGGGGTTGTCCCTGCCTAGCTACGTTGACTGTGCTGCGCTCCAACGCCATATGTTACACAAGGCGTGGAACGCAGCCCAGAATGGAAGTAAGTTAGTTAGGAGTTCACCCTTAACGGTCCGCATAGATGTAATAAATCTACCATTGCGGCCAGAAAAGGGGAAACGAATGTATGCAAACCAAAGGAATGATTGCAATAGTGACTGCCGTTAATAATGATAATAAGACATACTAAATTTTTTTTATTAAAATTGAATATTAGATGATCAAACAAAGGAAAAATTGTACCTCTTGATCATCGCACTGTGTGTGAGGTAGATAACTCACATAAAATGTAAAACTCCTATGGGAGACAGACTGGGAAGCCTAAATTCTCACGAAAAGAATTCCCAGTTACAGCAACAGTAAACTGTCCAATGGGCAAACCAGGGGCAGTCCCAATCTAACACATTGACAAATAGAATAATGAATAACATATATAAAAAATTATGCGATTATATTAAAACAAAAATAAAAAGGAAATGGTCATGGGGAATTGAATTTCTCCGTACAAATCTCCTTCAAGAAAAGGTGAAGGTAGGTCCATGGTCCAATGGAGACCGTCATTATTAGGATTGGTCGATGAAGGAATTAATATCCCACTCGACGTTTAAACCGGATGGCCTGTGCGTTTGTAATTCATATATCCAGTAGGTCTCCAACTGGGACACACCCCTAATTTTGGGGGCACCCCTCCAATGGGGAATAAAATGATCGATGATCAAAAATTGTGTGCCAGCTGGATTCCTACTGTGATATAATCTATAGTGTCTGGGCACCGTATGGTTAACATCACCCCCTAGGATGAGTGAAACATGTTCCCCCACTCTAACCGAAAAAGGCCTGATGGTACGGCCTACATATTGTTTCCCGCAAGGGCAGGTGATAAGGTATACAATGTGTGTGGTGGAGCATGTACAAAATTGTTTGATCGGATACAATTTTCCTGTACTAGTTGACCTAAACTCTAAGGTTTTGCCCCTACCAGATGTATTATACCTACACACACTACACCTCTTGCAGGGATGGTAGCCCACCAATTGGTGAAAGAAGGAGGGACGTACTGGGGGGTTGATGATATTAGGTGCTATTCTACCCCGAAGGGTAGGTGCCCCTCTAAAAATCACTTTGGCCTGATCCGGTAAAACAGAACCGAGGATGTTGTCGTTTTTCAAGATATCCCAGTGCTTTGCTATAATAGCCTTTACTTGTTTATGCTGTAAGGAAAAGGAAGTAAGCATCGCCCATTTGAAAGCATTATTGGGTTCGCCTTTCTGTTTGACCTCCAACAGAGAGCGCCTATCAGTCTCTAGTACCTGTACAAGATCCTTATCTATACTGGCAGGATCATAACCTTTGTCAATAAAACGTTTTTTAAGGATCTCAGCCTGAGTAAGGAAGATGTTCACATCGCTGCAGTTCCTTCTCAGTCTGAGGAACTGACTCCGCGGGACAGATTTGAGCCACGATTGATGGTGGCAGCTATCTTGTGGAATGTACCCATTACGATCAGTTTTCTTGAAGTGTGTTTGAAAACAAAACTGACGGTCATGGATACTAATTTCTAGATCAAGAAACTGAATCATTTCGTGGCTGGCAGTGTATGTAAGGGAAATCCCCCTATCATTAGCATTTAGATGGTCCATGAAGATCTTAAGCGATGTGACACTGCCACTCCATAGGAGGAGGATGTCGTCAATGTACCTAGCCCAAAGCACCAAGTGCTGGGTGTCATAGGTATAGACGACATCCTCCTCCCATTTAGCCATGAATAAATTGGCCAAACTGGGGGCATATTTAGCCCCCATGGCCACACCTCTCAACTGGAGGTAGAAATTGTCATTAAACCAGAAATAGCTACTTCTCGTGGCGAACTCCAACAATTCCATAATGAACGCCCTTTGAAAGGGAGCTAGAGTTTCTTCCTTTTCCAAAAAATATTGTACAGCTTCTAACCCCTTGTTATGTGGGATACATGTATAAAGCGAGGCTACATCAGCTGTCACCAGGATGTAATCCCCATCAATATTCACATCCTGTAATTTCCTAATAGTAGCCCCCGTGTCCGCCAGATATGATGGCACACGCCTGACCAAAGGTTGGAGATAATGGTCAATGTAGCGGCCAATTCTGGATGTGACGGAATTAATCCCACTCACAATTGGACGACCGGGTGGATGCACTGGATCTTTGTGGACCTTCGGTAAATAATAAATGGTCGGTATCCTAGGGACCACCGGAACCAAAAACTCCTTTTCTTTTTTGTTTAAAATATTTCTAAAAAAACCGCTGTCAACCAAGCCCTGAAGTTCAGTTTTGAACCTAGAAGTAGGATTGGAGGGCAACTGTAAATAGGTATTGGGCTCATGTAGGATTCTGAACATCTCTTTTTCATAATCTGATTTGTCCAGAACAACTATGCCTCCGCCTTTGTCGGCGGGGCGAATTACCAAGTCCTTGTTAGAACACAGAGACTTGAGGCCCACACTAGACACAGTTTGTCGAGAACTTAGTCTCTCTGGAATTTCTGACAGGTCCTTCAATACTAAGTCTCTGAAGATACTTACAGAGGGTGCTACAGGGACGGGGGGGTTAAACAATGACGGGTTAGATAAACCGGAATGTACCGTCCCAAATGCAGCTGCCCTAGCCTCACTCATAATGGGGTTGGTAATGAGGTACCGTTAAATATTAACCTTTCGAACATATTTTTGAATGTCGATAAAGGTACTGAACTTATCTAGTTTCTTTGGAGGGGCAAACTTGAGACCTTTGTCCAAAACTGATAATTCTTCAGGGGTAAATTCCTTAGTGCTTAAGTTAAAAACGCCCTGGCCTTTTATACTCTCCTTCTTTTTCCTTTCCTGAACTCTCTTCCCCCCTCTAGTCCCTCTCTTTGATCTAAACCTCCAGTTGAGAGGTGTGGCCATGGGGGCTAAATATGCCCCCAGTTTGGCCAATTTATTCATGGCTAAATGGGAGGAGGATGTCGTCTATACCTATGACACCCAGCACTTGGTGCTTTGGGCTAGGTACATTGACGACATCCTCCTCCTATGGAGTGGCAGTGTCACATCGCTTAAGATCTTCATGGACCATCTAAATGCTAATGATAGGGGGATTTCCCTTACATACACTGCCAGCCACGAAATGATTCAGTTTCTTGATCTAGAAATTAGTATCCATGACCGTCAGTTTTGTTTTCAAACACACTTCAAGAAAACTGATCGTAATGGGTACATTCCACAAGATAGCTGCCACCATCAATCGTGGCTCAAATCTGTCCCGCGGAGTCAGTTCCTCAGACTGAGAAGGAACTGCAGCGATGTGAACATCTTCCTTACTCAGGCTGAGATCCTTAAAAAACGTTTTATTGACAAAGGTTATGATCCTGCCAGTATAGATAAGGATCTTGGACAGGTACTAGAGACTGATAGGCGCTCTCTGTTGGAGGTCAAACAGAAAGGCGAACCCAATAATGCTTTCAAATGGGCGATGCTTACTTCCTTTTCCTTACAGCATAAACAAGTAAAGGCTATTATAGCAAAGCACTGGGATATCTTGAAAAACGACAACATCCTCGGTTCTGTTTTACCGGATCAGGCCAAAGTGATTTTTAGAGGGGCACCTACCCTTCGGGGTAGAATAGCACCTAATATCATCAACCCCCCAGTACGTCCCTCCTTCTTTCACCAATTGGTGGGCTACCATCCCTGCAAGAGGTGTAGTGTGTGTAGGTATAATACATCTGGTAGGGGCAAAACCTTAGAGTTTAGGTCAACTAGTACAGGAAAATTGTATCCGATCAAACAATTTTGTACATGCTCCACCACACACATTGTATACCTTATCACCTGCCCTTGCGGGAAACAATATGTAGGCCGTACCATCAGGCCTTTTTCGGTTAGAGTGGGGGAACATGTTTCACTCATCCTAGGGGGTGATGTTAACCATACGGTGCCCAGACACTATAGATTATATCACAGTAGGAATCCAGCTGGCACACAATTTTTGATCATCGATCATTTTATTCCCCATTGGAGGGGTGCCCCCAAAATTAGGGGTGTGTCCCAGTTGGAGACCTACTGGATATATGAATTACAAACGCACAGGCCATCCGGTTTAAACGTCGAGTGGGATATTAATTCCTTCATCGACCAATCCTAATAATGACGGTCTCCATTGGACCATGGACCTACCTTCACCTTTTCTTGAAGGAGATTTGTACGGAGAAATTCAATTCCCCATGACCATTTCCTTTTTATTTTTGTTTTAATATAATCGCATAATTTTTTATATATGTTATTCATTATTCTATTTGTCAATGTGTTAGATTGGGACTGCCCCTGGTTTGCCCATTGGACAGTTTACTGTTGCTGTAATTGGGAATTCTTTTCGTGAGAATTTAGGCTTCCCAGTCTGTCTCCCATAGGAGTTTTACATTTTATGTGAGTTATCTACCTCACACACAGTGCGATGATCAAGAGGTACAATTTTTCCTTTGTTTGATCATCTAATATTCAATTTTAATAAAAATTTTTTAGTATGTCTTATTTTCATTATTAACGGCAGTCACTATTGCAATCATTCCTTTGGTTTGCATACATTCGTTTCCCCTTTTCTGGCCGCAATGGTAGATTTATTACATCTATGCGGACCGTTAAGGGTGAACTCCTAACTAACTTACTTCCATTCTGGGCTGCGTTCCACGCCTTGTGTAACATATGGCGTTGGAGCGCAGCGCAGTCAACGTAGCTAGGCAGGGACAACCCCTTTCCGGGGAAGCTGTGCCTGTCATTGATGACGCGACATGTCACTCCTGATAGGTACTGATGTCCCCTTGCAGTGTGATGCTCAGTGATGGTCATGTGACGTGATGTCACGTGGCGGTCACGTGGAGCTGGATGACGTTGCTACGTCAGGCTCCTATGACGGTCATGTGACGCGGAGTCACGTGGCGGTCATGTGGAGCTGGATGACGCTGCTACGCGACGCTTGGGAGAAGGCAACGTCCGCACGCCAGGTGATGCTCTGTGTGCGTTTGCACGCCGGGTGACGTGGTGTGGCGGGACAGACATACAAGGCCATTATTTGGCCTAATGACAGCATCCCAAGCGTCATGGCCCCACACTATGAGGGCTTTACATACACGTGGACTGTAGGGTTTAACCCTCACCATGCATAGGTAAGTGGTTACACAAGTTGACCATATTTATTATTACCTCCCCTTTTGGCCAATACAGATTCCTATATGCATTAATCACCTATGGAGGGGTTCCATAGAGAGGCTTGGAACGCACGCTCCGGCGCCATTTTGGATTTTACAGGAAGTGCTGTTTCAGTGGGCAGATCAGGGGGAGGTCCTTGTTTTTTTATAAATAGCATACAGGCAACAGTGGAGTTATGCCCCAGACGATGCAAGGTTTTGCGAAACGCGTCGGGAGACTCCATTGCTGCCATTGAGTGTCTTTGCAAAGCGCTATATTCATGGATTGGATGTAAGTGTATCTGCCTTTATTCATTAAAATTCCTTTGCGTTATTACGCTATGTGCCTTCTCCCTTCTTTTTCCACATGAACTTTATGTGAGCCTAGTCAATACTCCTATTGGCTTGAATTTCCGGTGTTTTTTCCTGAGTTTGAACCTTGGACACAAGGGTGCATTGTGCCGGCCTGGTTTCCATATGTATGGACATATACATATTCAGCCTGTCTGACCCCTTACACATACGTGCATTGGGTCCATTACATCTGGTAAGCCTCCCTTTCACGTGGTGGTGGTTACGTTACAAGTCACTTTTTTACTTTGGAAGATTCACCTTTACAATTTGGGACTGATTCAAACTGGAACTAATTCAAATTTATGTTTCTCACATCCTTTGGAGTTTCATATACATTTGGACTTATACTTAATCATTTGTGATTTAGTTTAATTTCGAGCACTTGGGTGTTTTACGTTGTTATACGCATAGCGCTGCATTTTTGTATATTGTTTGTGGTTGCCTTTTTCCACAGGTATTGTAGCTGCTTATATGTGTTAGCGGCGCGAATATTGTTTGTATTTTAGGTTACCTTATGTAGCCGAGAGACCGGGGAGTCCACGACCGGAGAAGAGGCCCATTTTTCAAAAAGCTCTCCTCAAAAGGATAACGGACTGTCATGCGCTGAGGGACCACAAAAGGACCTCTGCGGTCGTGCCCATTCCTTATCAATGACTTATCAAAGTAACATAAGGAAAAACTTTCACAGAGCAATTAGATTAGTGTGATCAATAAGTGCACTCATATGTGCTCTGTCCAGCACTGACCCAGACGAGGGGTCTTCCCCACCAGGGAGGACCTGGTCCGCATCCTCTGACATACCAGAACCAGGGTCCTGAGCCGCAGCCAGGCCTGAATCTGAGTCAGCGCAATCCCCCAGAAGATGGCGGAGGGTGCCTTTTTACCCCCCTTACGCCCGCACACCACTCTACTCTGGCAACAAATGATTCCAGGACCGCCGACAGCGTATCCATTAGAACCGCAGATGCAGGGGCACCTTTGCTGCCTCTGGCAATTTAGGGGAAGAAAGGCCAGATACTGACTCCATTATCACCCACTGACAGCCCTCAGGGACTAAGTGAAAAGACACTTAAGTCAACCCTCCTTGCTGCGCCGACCTAACCTAGGGGGTTACCCAGGGGACTCGCCACCCAGAGGGAGACCGCTCAGCACCGCTGCCTGCCTTCCTTGTATACACCGCATGTTTGTGAGGAAAAAAACGTAGGAGAACAAGCTGTGCGCCGTTTAGAAAGCCAGTGCTAGAGGCCAAACCCACTCCAAAATGGCAGCCAGACGCCTCGTATAAAAGGGCGCGGACCACAAGAAAATGGCTGCCCGCAATAACGACCTGCGTCACAGCGCGGCCACGACAAAATGGCCGCCAATGGAATTTTCAATGGAGAAAGGCAGGCACACAAAAAATGGCGCCTGAGCACTGCGATGTGGATGAGAAGGCCGTGCAGGGACTTTACCAGGAGACAGACCCCCCCCTCACAGAAGCGGACCCCGACGCCCCACGGGGACCAGGAGCCCCCCCACAGGTACACCCCGGTCTCAGCGGGCCCTAGGGCATGAGGGGAAAGGGCGACAGAGAGCAGGGAAAGGGAGGACAGGAGAACCCCTTAATGCCCAGCTGTTCCATCCTGTCGAGACAGGAGGAACCGTACTTACCCATCCTTGCGAGGACTTGCTGGCGCGTCCCTGACAGACCCACAACCGATGGTACGGAGTAGCTGTCGGCCCGGTCCACTGTGAGTGAGACAACAGTAGCCCAGTCATATGTGGACCCCGGAGCATATGCTCACCGGCCACCCCTGGAGCCATGGGGTATGTCGTGGCAGAACCAGCGCGTAGCTAAGGACTGGCAGGCTCGATGGCCAGACTGGGAAGACTACAAGGATCTATAATATCCAGCCTGTCGCCCAGCCGGCAGTTGATAGAAGAATCGAAAAATAAAATAAATAAAAATTAAAAATTTCTTCAGGACTCTGAGCCCAAAAGGGAGCCACGTCCTTCTCTGCTAGGCAGAAAAAAAACTGAGCTGCATGCTGCAGGGTGAGGGGTAATACCGGAGGGACCAACCCCTGGGCGGGGCTGTTCAACTCTGTTAAAGTTACATGTTTTAAGATAACTAACATGTTCTGCCTAGTCCTCTCCTATGAACAGGAACATAACCCACATGTCAAGATTTAAGGAGCTGTGTCCGTCCATGGATGAAAAGAGAAAGTACATCTACCCTTGCCATACCCGCGGTAGTTTTGGATAGAGTAAGGGAGGGTTAAAACACAAATCTTCCAAATGGTTTGTGGTCCACAATGACCAAATTCCATGTTTCTGCAGTTCAAAAATCAGAACACGCTAGTTACCAAGGGCAACATAACTAATACTATTAATTAAAAATATACAGCACAATCATTTGAAGGGAGGAAGTCAACACCTAAATATAGGAGCAACACAGAGATATTTAAGAGGTGATTAATAGATTGTTTTTTTTAAGATATACACATCACATGTTAAAACAGAACTATGTGCAGAGGGAGGGAGGGTGGGATGGATTTGGGTGCTTACCATGTGGAAGAACATGCATTAGCTAAAAGCTTTCTACCCTGTCTATAACTTTATCAACAGATCACAGGCTCGTTTCAGAAAGCTGAGGATACACTTATTTAAAATTCAAGCCATATGCAATGCTAAAAATAAAATAACATAAAAAAATCCAGCACAGGATTTTCCCACAGATACCAAGCTAAGAGCTGACCTGCCCTTGACGACTAATGAACATGGAGGCCAGAAGAGAGAAGACAAAGTTCATTGTAATCGGTTCTCCTACATACAATGCATACATGGTGGTGCACAATCTCACACACCCAAGAGCTTTAGGAGAGGAAAAAAAAATAATAGAAAGCAAAAACTAGACGTACTACTTACTTAGAAGGCAAACTGCATTTATTTCATTTTATTGGGGTACATGAGTCTTTATATATATTACTCACCCTCCGTTTGATTGAGTAAGTGGACCGATTCACAAGAAGTTCCGTCACAAGGACCATATGTATAGGATAGAGGTACATGCCATATGGTACTATCAAAATAAAAAAACAATTATATTAGTAAGTATGCCATCTAAATATAAGTTGTACTAGAAATATGCAATGCATGCTATGAAGCTATAAAATATTACGTATATAAACATGCCATGCACCATCTAAAGCCATCCAGCTGTTAAATGACTAACATGACATGGGCTGGCCACATTTTCTCCATATTTTCTATGTCAGCTTTAAGGGTTTTGTACATGGATATATTTGCTTGTCATAGAACTGCTTTTCTGCTAATGGGAATGTGGGAAAAGTCCAAAACGGAGGGTAGAAGAAGCTCAGAAGATAGCTGAAAGCACATGGAAGAAGGTAGCAAAAGCCTATTTGCATAAGCCTTTAGAAAGTTTCCCGTTTAGAGGTCACTAATATTCATCTGTAAAACTACTGCAGACACAGAAAAAAATGGAGATGATAAAAGATGGTATCTTGTTGGTGGCTATGAACATGTATTTTCTTTACTTGCATTTTTTTATAAACAAGTAATTTGCAATAGAACTGTGTATAATAAGCAGTTACATTTTTGTTTTTTTTCTTTAACTCATAAAATACTGTAGTACCTTTTTTTTTTATTATTTGTTGTGTCACAATGCTGCTGATCCCCTCCAGCCTACTTAGGCCTCTTTATGTCTACATGCACTCTATACAGTATTGGCTGCACACCATTTCTGTGGACTGGCTTGCTGTGGCAACAATGGACCATGCCTGCCCAATCTGTGTCCGCATGGCTGTCTGTAGGCTTCGCTGGGAGTGCATGTGACAAGGTAACAATGCAATAGCTTAACTGTGAAACAGTTGTCACCCTGTAACAGGCAGTGCCTAAACAGGAAGCTTCACAGTAGAATGACAAATTATTATCCTAATAAAAGCAATAGATTAACACAGATTGAAAAAAAAATCTGAAATGACATGCAAAGCTTCTATGCGTTTTATTTTTTATTTTTTTTTGTAATAAGTTTTTATTGGGAAATAAAAGACAATTGTACAAGAAAATCGTCAATCGGTTACAAACAATGTTTTGCTTAGACAAAGATTTAGCGAGTTGTAAAGATCAAAGAGAACGTAGACAAAAGATAAAATTCGACACTTGAAGATTGACATTGAGGGGTAGTAGAAAGTTGCATAGACACTAATCTCACCTAGTGAGAATGTATAAAGTCACCCTAGATAAAGATCAAGATAGTTACCAATACTGATATATGTCCTGGAGAAATATACTGGATGGATCTTTCTACACGCCCCTATCATTAAAAGTAGAAAATAGGGGAGGGAACACAACAGAAAATAATAAGTGGGATGGGGGGGGGAGGGGAGAGAGTCCAGAAATAGTGGCCGGTTATTTGTTCCAAAAAAAAAAAACATGGGGATTTCAAAAGTCATGGTAGGACCCAGAGGGAAGCATAGATTGAGTTGAGCCAAGGAAGTTCTTATGGTCCTTTTGGGATCGTGTCATCATAGGAGAAAGAGTTGGTCCAGAGCCGCCTGATCAGTTGATGAGAGGGTTGAAGTGATGAAGGATCGCCATCTACCGAGAAAGCGATCTCTAGACCTGGGTTCTTTGAAGTCTGTGAGAAAACGTTCTTTATAGAAAAGAGTAAGGCATTCCTTCTCGAGTTTGATGAGCGAAGGGCTTTGAGGAGAGATCCAGTGCCTAAGAATGAGTCTCCTAGCGATGAGAAGGCAAAGCAAAATCCAATCCTTAGAGGAGGAATGATTGGTGAATCCAGAGGAGGTTGATGCAGCAGGGGACAGAGACCAGGGCAGCAGTAGAGGGTCCCAATACCCGAATATTAGGCGTAAAGGGTCTTTAGGCAGTTTCAATAAAGTGGTTTTGAAAACGCAAGATAGGACTTGATCCCAAAAATGAGGAAATATAGGAGCAGGACCAAAACCGGTGAGAGAGGGGAGGTTTAGGAATCTTTCAGAAAGGACATGAGGCACCATCTTTATTGTTTTTGGGGGAAAGGAATGGGATGTAGGCCCGGTGGGCGATCTCGAGTTGGGTTTCTCTCCAAATTTCATTGGGTGTCAGTTGAAGAGTTTTTTGCAGCCCAGCCAGGATCTTGTTCGTTATGTAGGGATCTGGGAAGTCCGCAGCCCAGTTAGCAACAGATGAGGAGGACAAGGATGGGGATGAGTCTCGCAAGAGAGGTTTGTAGATATCCCAAATCTTGTAATGACCATTTTGTAATAAGAGTTCAGAAAAGCTGGTTTGAAATCTCCGGTGTGCGTCTTTGCAGGCGGTAGATAGGAAACTGATGCATTGGTAAAAGTGAAAAACGTGAGAAGGAGGCAGAGAAAATGCTGAGGATATATTGGAAAAAGGAAGAGGTTTTCCAGTGGCGCCATCACACAAGGAAGAAAAATTTGACAGACCTCGATCCTGCCAGACCGAGAACGCTTTACATTGAAGACCAGGGAGGAAACCAGGATTCCCCTGGATCGGTAAATGGGGAGATATGAAGGGAGATAACTTGGAGGTCTTCCTGATTTCTCTCCAAGCTAGAGCTGTATCCCGTAAAAGGAGATTGTGTTGATATGGGGGGGAACCGTTTTCCATCTGCAGTGTAGGAGAGCTACCAATGAGTAGGGGCGAGCCATTTCGGATTCTAGGACATAGTTAGAGTGTTGTGAAGAGTGGGCTATCCAGTCTAGACTGGTCCTAAACAGACATGCTAAATTATACAATCTGATATGAGGTAGACTGATACCCCCATCACGTCTGGGAAGGTGTCATTTTTTAAAGGCTATCCGAGGTCTTTTGCCGTGCCAGATGAATCGGGAAATGTTGGAATTGAGAGATTTGACATCTTTGTGTTTTAAGAGCAAAGGTATGGTTTGCAAAGGATAAAGCAGTCTGGCGAAGCTAATCATTTTGACAAGGTGGCACCTTCCCAGGAGTGAGAGGGGGAGATCCATCCAGTTAGACAGTTCCTGAAAAAGTTTGGTGAAAAGGAGGGGGATAGTTGAGGTGATAAATAGAGGAGGGTAGTCTCCCAATCTTTATTCCTAGACAAGTAATGTGAGATGTGGCGACTTTTGGGAGTGTTTGGCCCATGGGGGTGGGGAGTGCATGCCAATAGGTAGGATTTCACTCTTGGAGTAATTATTACAGAGACCAGAGCACAGTCGAAAGTCATCAAAGGTGCTTTTAATGGTCAGGATGTCGTCTCGGGGATTGTCCGTGAATATAAGGACGTCGTCGGCGAATAATGAAGTGCAGAGTTCAGTGTCACCTATTTTGATACCTCGTAGGGGGGCTATCTGGGATAGATATCTGGAGAGGGGTTCTAATGCTATGTTGAACAGGAGGGGGGAAAGAGGGCAGCCCTGTCTGGTCCCTTTGTGAAGGCGGAAGTCATCTGAGAGAAGTCCTGCCGCAACAAGTCTAGCTGAGGGCGCTGTATACATAGAATTGATAAGGTGGCAAAATGGGCCTGAAAATCCCATTTTAGAGAGTGTAAGAGATAGCCAGTCAAAACTAACATTGTCGAAAGCTTTTTCTGAATTTAGAGTGATGGCATAATCCCCCGAGGGGTCCTGTTTGGCTTGTTCGAGGGCCAAGAGTACCTTTTCGAATGTTAAGAGTAGCCGTCCTCCCTTTCACAAAGCCGATTGGGCTGGGTGTATGAGGTCAGGGAGGATGGCACCTAGCCTGGAGGCCACTATCTTGGATAAAATTTTGACATCCAGGTTGAGTAGTGAAATGGGCCTGTATGAGCCCGGTTCTAGGGGGTCTTTGCCCTTTTTTGAAAGTAGCTTGATGATAGCCTGGTTACCCGTCGGTAGATAGGGGCCACCCGCCCATATGTTGGAATAAACCGAGTGAAGTATGGGTGCCGTGATATTCGGGACGGTTTTATAGAATTCACTTGTGAAGCCGTCTGGGCCGGGTGCCTTCGAAGGGTGGAGATTACGAAAGGTGCGGTCTATTTCGTCAAGGGAGATGGGGGAGTTCAAGGTGTCCAGTTGAGTGGGAGAGATAGTCGGTAGATAATTTTTTTTAAGAAAGGCATGGGCTAGCTTATGGTCAATAGGATCAGGAGCATAGAGGGCAGTGTAATAGTCTAGCATATTTATATGCAGTGGGGTAGAATGTACAGATCCAGTGCGATCCCGCAGCGAAGTGATGTGTGTCGGACGGAACGTGCCCTTACATAGTCTGGAGAGGAGTTTACCAGCCTTATTGCCATATTTATGTAGAGTGGCATCTAGGTGTGTTCTTTTTGTGAGTTCCAGAGTATCAGCCCAGGTGTCAAAAGTGGTTTTAGCCGCCGACCATTCAGCCCTGTTAGCCGGTGAGGTCGAGATAGCGAGGTTACGTTGCGCAAGGTGAAGTCTATCGCTGGCCAGTCTGTATTTCGATAAAGCATTTCTTTTGAAGGAAGTGGCATATGATATGATCCGACCCCTTAGGTATGCTTTACCAGCATCCCATAGAAGGTTCGGATCCCCTGCATGTGGAGCATTAGCGGAGGAAAACTCTGCCCATGATCGTTCCGTGTATGTTTTGAAATCAGCATTATTGTGGAGGAAGGATGGGAAGCGCCAAATGTTAGGATGAGGTGGGAGATCTAGCTTTTCCAGATCTGGTCTGAAATGGCTATGTCTCCAACCTCAGAATCCGAGACTAGAGGAATAAGGTTGTCAGATCCAAAAAAGTAGTCGATCCTAGTGAGAATCTTGTGGGGGTTAGAGTAAAAAAGTATACTCTCTGCCTACCGGGTGTGATAAACGCCAAATGTCAGTGAGATGTAGGGAGTCCATAGTTGAGGCAAATAGGGTGGGAGCAGACGTAGTGGGTGCCAGGGTGGATTGCTTTGGTGTGGACCTATCATCTGGAGGATACATGAGGTCATTGAAGTCTCCCCCAACCAAGTGGGGCAAGTGAGGGACGGTGAGGAGCCAAGAGGAGAGTTGGGAATAGAAGGTCTTTGTGGGGCTGTTAGGCGCGTAAACATTAGAAATGACTAGTTCTTTGGTGCCTATTTTAACCCTGGTAGAAATGAAACGCCCTTGGTTGTCTGTTTGCGTGGATATAACTGTACATGGGAGGTTTTTGTGAATCAGAAGGAGGACGCCAGCCTTCCGTCCCACTGATTCCGCCCCTAAAACCGTACCAACCCAGTTTCTGCATACGGCCAAAGTCAGATGCCGTAAGATGAGATTCCTGCAGTAACGCTATGTCGGCCTTTAGCCTTTTGAGATGGCGAAGAATTCTCATTCTCTTGTTAGGAGAACGAAGACCCTTCACATTCCATGAGATTACCCTAAGACGTCTCGAATAAGGAGGGGTATGAATGAAGGATTAGTACCCGTAGGAGAGTATGCGGGGGTTTGGGAGGCATACTGTAGGCACGGGAGAGTCAGGAACATCTATAAGTGGAGCCCTTGAGTAGTGAGCGTAGATAAGAATGTGGACTGGGGTGTTAGGGGGAAAAGGGAGGGAGGAGAAGAGAGAACAATGAGTAACAAAACGACTAACTAAAATAAACAGCAGAATGAACTTCACTTTTTTCCGCATGAGTACGCTGTGAGAGATAGTTCCCCATGCAGGACCCAGCATGGAAAAGAGGAGAGCATCAAACATGCCAGAGTGCCCCAGGAGCATCAGCGATGCGCGAGGGGCCCCCGGATTTCAACTATAATAAAAGGGGCCAGGTACGTCACACAGCGAAGGCATGACGGACATCTAAACGTGGGCAAGATTGCGTTCAGAGTGGCATGAATACAGTGTTGACCTAACACATAGGGAAAAAAAAAAGAAACAAGGAGCTCTGATATAACCAACAGTATAATAGAATGCATATGAAAGAACAATAAGTGAGTCCAAGACAAACGAGGGAGGATAAGCCCTGGGTGACCATTCAGGGGTCATTGCCCAGAGGTGAACTCTGGTTCAAAAGAGAGGTTCAAAAGAGAGAGACCATACGACCTGGATCAGGATAACGAAAGTCCTTGGCTGTGCGGGGTATTTTACCGCGGAGAGTTACGGTTGCGTTGATCCGGAGCAAACGTTTTGGAGAGTCCTTGCGAGGGCTTCTTGGTTCCAGGGATCGGAGACTCGAAGACGACTTGGAAGGCGTGTGAGGAAGAGTATCACCCCGTAGGGAACGGAGAAAGGATTCTACCTCCAAGGGGTCCTGGAAGGACAGTTGTTCCCATTTTGGTGATTTGAGGCGTAGAGTTGCAGGAAAAGCCAGGGTAAATTTTGTTTGTTGCTTAAAGAGTTCAGAGAAGATCGGTTGAAAAGGTTTTCTCTTCTTGGAAACCTCAATCGAGTTGTCGGCGAAAATGAGGATTTTTACCCCGTCAATTTGGAGAGATGGGGATTGTCGGAATGACTGTAATATAAGAGATTTGTCAGCATAGTTGAGGTACTTGGCAATGATGGGACGGGGTGTTTTGTGTTAAGTATTGAAGGAGCCCATACGGTGTGCGCGTTCCACCGTGAACAGGCATGAAAGGCCCATGGCTTCCGGGATGCGTTTTGAGCAGAATTCCGCCAGAGCTGCAGAGGGGAGCGATTCGGGGACACCTATAAAACGCAAGTTGCTCCTCCTGGATCTATTCTCCAAATCTTCCAATTTTTGAATAATAAATTGATTAGTCTTGTCCTGCGACTGTTCCTTAGCTTGCGCTTTGGTAAAGTTCGTCCTCCACTTCTGATAGGCGGTGTTCCACCTCATTTAATCTATGGGAATGTTCAATGAGTTGGGCTTTGATTTGTTTCATGCCCGCGTTAACTGCCTGTTCCACGGATGAGGAGATCATAGGGGAGAGAAGGGCTGCCACTGCATTGGCAATGCGGTGTGTGTGGTCTGCATCCCCTGGGGGTGATTATATTGCCAGTCCCCCTGGTGTGGCAGGTATGGTGTGTGGTGGGGCTGTCCCCTGGGAGGAAGTTTCAGGAGTGTTGGAGTGCTGGTAGGGATGCTCACTCACCTCCATGTCGGCCGCCTGAGACCCCTCCGCGGCGTGGGAGTAGGCTGAAGCCGGGGCCTCGATTTGCGGCTTGGCCGACGGTGCTGCTGTGGCCGCGAACGAGCGGACGCTTGTTTTTTCAACAAAACGGTCCATCCTAGGCTGGACAGCGAGGGGGGGCTCCCGGAGATGGTGCCGGTATTTAGGGGGGCTCTCAGGACGAGTTTTTAGGCAGATTTAGCGGGTCCTGAAGGAGGCACAGCTACCTCATGCGGCGCCGGAACCGGAAGTTTTCTTTTTGAGTTTTAATATACTTTAACAACAAAAGAATCCTTGCCTAATCCTAGCCTGTGTCATTTAAAAGTATGGGATTATTCTTATTTTTTTAAATCATACTTACCTAGGTGGATGCAGCATTGGTCTGATGCTGCATCTGTCCCCCGCTGGCTCCAACGCTGAGAACTGAGCAATCAAACCGCTGATCACTCGGTTCTAAGAGCTCCCTGAGCAGAGTGCTGGTGGCTGTCAGTCTCTGGCCCTCTGCTCAGCCCCCTCCTCACTCACTGGAGCGCTGGGCTGTTGGGGAGGCGGAAGCGGCTAGTGCAAACTCTCAGCGGCTCACCAAGAGACTGAGCCGGGTGCCAGTCCAGGCATATGGGCGGATCCTGTGGGTGCACGCTCTTTCCTGAGCCTGGAGCGGCCCTGTCACGTGACAGTGGGCTTCAGCCTGCACTCTGATGAAAACACAGGAGTGCAGAACGAGCTGTCATCCACAGGAGACGTGCAGCCAAACAAGCTTTGGCTGTACTTCTCCTATAATTATCAACTTGTTCTATTGTAACTAATCTGAGGCACAGCATTTATATGATCCCTCTTACCACTGCATGCACAAAAGTTCTCATCTATGTAAATAACTATGCACTGGTAAGTTCATATTGTGGTTCTTAAACTAAATGTAGTGAAAACATGCAGTCTAGAGATGGTCACTCATAAAAAATTTAAAATGAGATTGCTTGCGACAATCACTCTCTGTATAAAGTGCAAACTACTGCTATGGCAAACCAAAATACTGCATCATGGGTGCAACTGCTTAAACTATATTGTCTGCCTATTATTCACCATTGCTGATAAAGCAGTGGCGACCTGATGTGCAAAAAAATGAATGTGCATGTTTGATGGGGATATCTGAATGATGCCAGAGATCATTTTTTTTCAGCCAGTGATGACCTGCACCGTAAGACCAATCATATCGGCTGTTCAGCCGCTGGATTGTTCTTACAGGCGGGTAAGGAGGGGTTGCCCCCACTGCCCCCCTCCGTTGCTTCTACCAGCTCGCCCGTGCGATCGGCGAGCCAGAAAAGGAATCCACCGGAGAAGGAAGTGCACCATAGAGAATACCGAGACCAGGTGGTCCCCGGCAGTCTCTATGACTCTCGGAGGCCCACGCGCAGCATTATGACGTCACGTCCGGCCTGGCAGTTGTAAATGCTGCCGTGTACTCAGCTGGAAAACTGAAAGTTTATTTTATTTTTTTTATCTCAGGCTTTCCAGCCTGGAGGAGAGATGTGGGGTATTATTGACCCCACATCTCTCTATAAAGAGGACCTGTCATGCCATATTCCTATTACAAGGGATGTTTACATTTATTGTAATAGGAATAAAAGTGATCAAAGAAAAAAAAAAAAAGAAGACCTCCTCTAACGCTAAACAGGTAACCTGTAAAAAATTTCCACAAGCATGCGCAATTTTAAAGCGTGATATGTTAGGTATCTATTTGGTCAGCATAACATCTTTCACATTATACATAAAAATTGGGCTAACTTTAGTGTTTTTTTTATTTTTTTATTCATGAAAGTTTTCTATAAAAACGCGTTTGAAAAATTGCTGCGCAAATACCATGCAACGTAAAAGTTGCAACAACCATCGTTTTATTCCCTAGGGTCGCTGCTAAACACATAGAATGCTTGGGGGTTCTGCGTAATTTTCTAGCAAAAAAAATTATGATTTTTACACGTAGGAGCGGAGTGCCAGAGTTGGCCATGATGGCAAGTGGTTAAGCTCACAGAACATCATACCAAAGAGTGGCCCTTTCTTGGGGAAAAAAAAAGTAGAAGAGAACAGTGCTGTGCAGCATCCCTAAAAAACTAATCATATGCCCATCTTCATGAGCCAAATACACTGCTTTGTATACAGCATAATAATACTATGTACACAGTAGATGGTAATACATCTTCCTGAACTTGCTTTAGAGTGCCCACCAACCTGCTTGTTTTTGCTGGAATGCATTAGGGTACGCATTCCCATCATCTAAAACACATATTATTTTCCTCACATTTACTCCAGTGGAAAAAAGGCTGCAAGTCTACAATTAACATTTGCCAAACATGTCAAGAACAATGAAAAGCAACATATAACCAGGCAAGGCGCACACACCTGGAGTTCCCAGGGGCATTGGCTGGATTTACAGATCGTATGAATCGCTTCTGACTCACTGACACTTCCTTCCCCTTCCTCGCCACCGTCACCAGAGGATATCCAGCTTGCCGTGTCCAGGTCCTCATCATGTTCTTCACATCTGGATTGGATTTGGTGACCTGAAAAGTGAAACGTTTGCCTCCTGTCACATGACAATATGAACACTGGAACTGATAAGAAGTGTCATCAGAACGCTCTCACATGGTCCTTCATAAAAATGTCTTCATACCGAAATATAACCCAAAACAAAATTTATTGTTCAGAATACTATTGTAAACTCTCAATGAACTCTTTTCAATTAAAATTTTCCTGTGCTTTTGACGAATAGCAAAATGAAAAAATATTAAATGTACAAATTATTTACAAACACTGAAAAGGAGCTTTTCTCGTGCCTGTAATAAGCGCACAATTTATTTTTCTTTATGCAAACTCAATGTTTATGATCAATTATATAAAAAACAGCAAGAATGTTAGCTTGTTGTTATCAGTGGGAGACATCAGTGGCTTGCTAACATTTTTGCAGTATTTTAAAATTGAACTTTAACTGAGGTTTTGCAAAAATCCTTAAAAGATGCGTAAACCACATGAATCTGCCTTTTTATTAACAGTTGAAGCTCCAGAATAACGCTCATATTTTGGCTAGGGGTCTGTTATTTACAAGTACATATAATACCAAAATTATATAAATTTCAATTTTTGGGAGAAGATATTGTTTTTAAAGACTTTTTAAAATTTATTTATATTTTAAAAGGCCAAAGTAAAAAAATTGAAAAAAATATGCCAGTTTGAACAAAGGTAATTTTAATACAAATAATTTTTGCTATACAAAAGTACTAAATTAGTTCTGTAAATTGTCCGATTTATCATGACACTGGAATGCTGCTTCTAGTAAGAAGCATAGCAAAGTTATTTACCAACTAAATAAATGTTTCTTTTTTTTTCTATACCTTTTTAACCAACTCTACTAAATATGAATAATGCAAGAAAACACAACTATAGAAAGTACAAATTTCCAAAACGTTTTAACTTAAGAAGCTACATGGGGGAGTATCAATACATCCTCAACATTACAGAACAAGTCCAACTGAATGAGACTAACTGCTATTACCTTAATAAAATTATCAAAAAAATAGCCAAGGCCAGAAGGCTAAAAGGAAGGAATTAGTTGGGGGTTAGTTAGCGACAGCAAGGGGGAAGCAAATGTTAAATAATCCTTGCCACCCTTGCACTTACAAGAGATGTATGGAATTATAAAAAAGACAAAACAATCAATAATTCTTACTGTATTTAGATGGATGCAGCACCGATCCCAGTCGCAGCTGTCCCCCACCACCTCTAACATCAAGAACTGAGCAATCAAACAAAGCTGATCACTCAGCTCTCGGTCTTCAGTCTGCAGAAAGCCCTTGACGGTCAATCACCAGCTCTGCTCTACCCCTCCAGTGAGCTCACTGGAGTGCTGGGCTGTGGAGGGGTGGGAGCAGCTGGCTCAGGCTCTTGGCGGCTTGCCGAGAGGCTCAGCCAGCTGCCAGTTCAGGCTTCTGGGTGGATCCTGACCATATGGTTGGGATCTTTTCAGAGCCTGGGCCGGGTCTGTGACATCAGCCGATAGCGGACTTTAGCCAAAAAACGGGTCACAAAAAAAAAAAATGGGTCACAGGAGTGCAGAATGAACTGCACTCCTGTGATCCATAGCAGAAGTATAGCCCAAAAAAGCTTTGGCTATGCTTCTCCTTTACTGAGGCACATTATCTAGCCAATATGCAGAATAAAAAAAAAAACACTGTTGTAGTACTAAAGCCATTGGATCAGAAATGCAGCCAGGGAACTATTCAAAAGCAGAAGCTGGAAAATGTAATATGGCCACCCTGACGTGCAAAATGGCCTCATATGTGTGTATGGAGACGATTGTAATTTTCAGCAGTTTTTTTAATGTTCTGTTTCTATACTGTATTCTCGGACACTCCGATATGCCAAAAGATTAAAAACACCCAAACACTTTTAGTGAAGTTGCCCTTTAAAGCTTCCCTCCTCCCAATTTAGAGTAACTCACATAGGTAAATACGTACCTTTACAGTAAAAATAGTCTCAGCTGTACCCTGTACTCCAGGACCATACTCATTCCTGTGGCTAATCCCTCCTCATGGCAGCACCAGCTATGAACAGGAGAGATGTTTACCACAGAGATGAATGAGGCTGAGGTACAGGTTTCCTTCAAGGATCTAGCAGAATATGTAAAAAGGAAATCAAGGCAGCAAAAATTCAAAACAAATGATAGGTTACGAAAGAATAAGACAAACCCAAAGAAACCTTTTAAATATATTAACAGTTGAAAGGTCAGGTCTGAACATGTAGGCTCTTCACAAGACAAATTTGGTTAATATAGCAAGCAAAGAAATCTGGGAATTTTAGGGTGCAAAAACACAACACAAAAAATATATATGAAAAAAATATATCAACATTATATTTTAACATTAAAAAAAATCAACACATTGTCATCATATATATCCTATATATCCATACGGTAGATGGAAAAGGTGCAGTAGATTCCAATTCTCTACATGTTTTGCCACACAATGGCTTCCTCAGGAGACATTTAATCAAGAACTGCATATGTGATCACAAAAAAAAAAAATGATTTAGACAAATGATCAACAAAGAAAGAAACATAATTTCAAAAGAACAGTGTAAAAATATTTATCCATCTCAAAATGTGTAAGGGCCTGCCAACCATCCCTCAGTCTCTGTTACCTGAGTATTGATGAATATCTTAAAATCCAATGGAAATTAGGCTCCAGAATCACAGGGGTAATTAGATAAGGACAATTGGTGAAACCATAGAAGGCATAATGACGACCTTAAATGCCCTACATAGAATGGAGGTTATATTGTAAATAAAAACAACTTTGGGACTTTATATGAGGTGTACATATAAAAAAAAAAGGTAATGTAACACATGAATAAATGATGGACAAAAGGTAAGAGGGGCCTTACAGAAAAAGAATAGACCCCATACTCACCAATCGACAAGGCCTGGGTGCCTATGGCTATGTTCAACGAGGATGGCAGCAATATATGCTTGGGAAGGCAGACATGGCATGGGTGGAAATGAGTGACCTTGGAGGTCCTAAATGATCCGTTCAGTTGACAACTATAATACAATATGATATTGCATCATGAACATAGCCAAAGGCACCCAGGCCTTGCCGATTGACGAGTATGGGGTCTTTTATTTTTCTGTTAGGCCCCTCTTACCATTTGTCCATCATTTTTTCTTGTGTTCCCTTACCATTTTGGTCATTAATTTCCAGATATATCCTACATGCATCCGCCCCTGAAGAGCGAGTCACATTGGGTGTTTTAGATGCTATGTATACTCATGCATTTCTAATGCAATGTGATCTTAAACCATGTACAAATTGTATTGGCTTTGCCTTTGTTTATGCTACTCTTTTATGTGCGATTATTTCTGCAATAAATGTTTTATTGTATTTATATTTGTCAATTTCATCGGCCTATTGTGCACACCTCATACAAATTATTTTATATTTTATTGTACTATTAGGGGTGGAGGTGTGTCACTGGTGACACCAGACCTTTCTTTCATTTGTTATTATGTAAATAGTCTTATCATAAAGGCAGACAATAACCCAGTATTGGATTCATTACCTACCGGTATTGTCGGCAAGTTGTAGCACAATCCTAATGCCGCGTACACCCGGTCGGAATTTCCGACAGAAAAAGTCCAATGTGAGCTTTTCGTCGGATATTCCGACTGTGTGTATGCCCCATCAGACTTTTTCTGTCAGAATTTCCAATGGACTTAGATAGAGAGCAGGTTCTCTATTTTTTCCGTCGGAAATTCCGACTGAGGTTTTCCCGTTAGAAAGTCCGACCGTGTGTACGCGGCATAATTGATGAAAAACAGGTCTGAGGATCCTCAAACTGAACTTTACCCAGACTCAACTAGGAACCAGTTTACATCAGGCACCATTGGACTGTTGGTGGAGGGGGTATAAAGAGACGCAAACTTACGGAATTTGCTGTGGCTCCATCAGAAAGAGGAGGGAGATTTACATCATCATACATCTAATAGGTAAGGAGACCTTGACCTTGGGAAAATTTACTTCAAGTCACAAGTGGCGATTTTTTAAATAAAACTAGTCTCTATATTTTATCTGCTTTCTATATTAGGACCATTGCTGGCTTACTTGGACAATATGTCCCGATGTGAACCGATCCCTCGTTTAGTCTGGGTAAATTTCAGTTTGAGGATCCTCGGACCTGTTTTTCAGCAATTAGGATTGTACTACAACTTGCTGACAATACCGGTGGGTAATAAATCCAATACTGGGCTATTTTCTGCTTTTATGACAAGACTATTTATTTACATTATAACAAATAAAAGCAAGGTCTGGTGTCACCAGTGACACCTCCATCCCTAATAGTACATCCTAGGTAGGCCATTTAAGGTTGTCATTATGCCTTCCTCTATGGTTTCACCAATTGTCCTTATCTAATTACCCCTGTGATTCTGGAGCCTAATTTCCATAGAATTTTAAGATCTTCATCAATACTCGGGTAATGGAGACTGAGGGATAGTTGGCAGGCTCATACACATTTTAGATAGATAAAAAAATTGTTTTTTGTATATTTACACTGTTCTTTTGAAACATTTTTTATTTTATTTTTTTAACCCTTAGTGATCATATATGCAGTTCTTGATTAAATGTCTCCTGAGGAAGCCACTGTGTGGCAAAACATGTAGAGAATTGGAATCTACTGCACCTTTTCCATCTACCGTATGTATATATAGGATATATATATGATGACAATGTGTTGATTCTTTTGATGTTAAAATAACATTTTGATTTTTTTTTTTATATATATATTTGTGTTGTGTTTTTGCACCCTAAAAATCCCAGATTTCTTTGCTTGCTATACTTACTCATTTACGGGATGTGGTGCTGATGATCATCAGACACTCAGCAACCTTTTTGTAAGACAATTTGGTTGGTGACTAGGAACAAAGAGTTGGAGACTGGGGATAAAGAAAATGAACGATTATTAATTACCTTCTTCAGCTGTGTGTATACAAAAAGTATTGACATAGCCCTAAAGAAGCTAATGATAGGGCATTAATCCTTCCACTAGTATCACTGATGGGGCACCATTTCTCCCACTAATACCAAATGATAGGGCACTATTCTTCCCACCAATACCAAAAATAGGCACGATTCCTCCCGCTAATATCAATGATGGGGCACCATTTCTTCCCACTTATACCAACGATGGGGCACTATTCCTCCTCCTACTGACCAACTCTGAGACCATGTTTATCCTTACAGATACTGGGCCTGGGACATTTTCTACACCCACTGGTCAGAAACTGACCCCACTAAAGTCTGAAGGGCAGTCAACTGGCCCTTTGTTTGGAGACTCCTGGTCTAGGGTTATTAATGGTATACCCAAAGGATCAGCGTTGGGACCTTTACGGTTTAACCCATTTAGAAAGGATATAGTTTGGGATAAAAAGTAAAACTTTTGTGTTTGCAGATGACATCAAGCTGTGTAATGGAGTATCTCAACAGTAGAGCTAAATGCACTGTTTAATTAGGCACCTATGTGCAAATGATAATAATATTGATAAATGTAAAAGTTATGCACTTGGGGGCTCAAAACAAGCATGCATCATATTGTAATCTGGGTAATAGTAACGTGATGCTAAGCAAAAAAGCAAAACGAACATCATTTTTCCCCTGTACAATCATTAGTAAGACCTCATCTGGAATATGCAGTTCAGTTTTGCCCATCAGTTCACAAAAAGGATATTGGGGAACTGGAAAAAGTGCAGCGAAGGTCAACCAAACTGATAAGCAGCATGGATGAGCTGCGCTATAAGAAAGGATTAGCCAAACTGAATTTAGTTAAGAAGTGATTAAGGGGCAATATGATCACCATGTTGTGTTGCGTTTGATATAAAACATATATACAGTAACAGCATTCTGATTTCACAGACAGAACTTCTCAAACAAATGCTGTTGGATCAAATGGGAACGTAGAAGAAGGGAAAACTTTCGCATTAGAGGACTGCCTGAATCAATCACTGATGTTCATACAACTGTGAAAGATTTTATTAAAAATTTACTCCCTTCGATTCCAGCTAATAAACTGGAATTGGATAGAGCGCATAGATCCTTGGGACCCCTCAGGAAAGATGCCTCTCCACGGGACATTATAGTAAAACCCCACTTTTTTTCTGTCAAGGAAGAAGTGATGAAAATATCCCGCCAACAAGATCAGATACAGTTCCAAGGTGCTTCTATTCAAATCTTTTCTGACATATCCCCATACACCATCCAAAAGAGGAGATCTTTGAAACCCCTCCTTGCAGCCCTGACCAAAAAGGATATTAAATACCGGTGGGCATTCCCTTTTGCCCTGAAATTTACGTACAATGGGAAGCAACATGTTTTTCACAATTTCCCAGAAGGAGAACGCCTGTTACTTGACTTGAGACTCATTACGCTGGATTCAAATATGGATACCTCTCCCTCTATGCAGGGGTCATCTAAACGCCAATCGCCTCCGAGCCCGACTGCGCCACTTTGGGAGACGTCCAAAATTAAGAGAGTAAAGGATAACATCCCCCCATGAAGAGGATTTACATGACTTTACTGTATTTCATCTTTTTCTTCCCCCCTGTAGGTTCCTTGGGAGGAAACACAATTCATTACATTGACTCTTGGATTTCCTGTGCAACTCTTTTTGACACATAGTTCTGTTGCTAAACTGTCAATAGACAATGGGGGTTAATTTTTTTATTTTATTTTATTATTTTTTTTTTTTTCACACATAGTTCTGTTGCTAAATTTTCAATAGATAATGGGGGTTTTTTTTTTTTTTTTTTTATTTTTTTTTTCTTCTTCTCTCTTGTTTAGAAAAAAATCTAATAGTTAAACTATTCTTAATTGCTACTATATTGGAAATCCAGGGATGTTTGGTTCCGTTCATTTAATATTACATCGTTAGTTTGAGTGCTGTCACTGGCTGGTGCTGCTGCATTGTGCCTCCACCTACCGCTCAGTTTGGTTGTAAACCATGCTGAGGGGTAGGTATATAGCCCTACATCTGGGCTATTCTACTTATTTTTTTCTGAATGAGGGGAGGGAGCCATACCCCTCCTCCCATTCTGGGCCGCTTATAGGCCTTTCGTTACACTGCATTTTACAACTGTTATTATTTTTATTTGAATATTTTTTTTACTCTTCTTCTTTCATTCTAACTTTTTTTTCTTTTTCAGCCTACATGTCATTGAGATTTACCTGTGAAGTGATGCTATGTATACCCTCCCCTAACATAGTGAAAGACCTTTCATTATATGCCCTTGGTTCTTCCTGGAGGAAGGTAGGTGGCTGTGGGTTATTTGGAGTTCTCCCCCTTTTGCTCCATGGCCGGCACTAACACTAACTCTTTACCCCTTCGTGTTGTGTCTCAACACCCAGGGATTAAATTCCCCAGTCAAAAGAAGGAAAGCCCTCCAAGCCTATAGATCCCGTCATATTGATGTAGTACTCTTACAAGAGACCCATTTCCCTCAGCGGTACACCCCATTGTTTCTTCATGCCCATTTTCCAGTTTTTTACTTGTCTAAGGCTGAAGATAAGACCAAGGGAGTGGCAATATTGTTTTCTAAGAATTGCAAATTCAATCTTGAGTTGGAACTCAGAGACCAGGAGGGAAGGTTCCTATTGGTCAAGGGAACTATCGATAATAAGCTATATACCTTTATATCTTACTACGCCCCTAACAGAGGACAAAAACAGTTTTTTAAACAATTGTTCCAGTCACTTGGACCGTCTATGGAGGGGATCATAGTTATGGGGGGGGGGGGGACTCTAACACAGCTTTTGATTCTAGTCTGGACAAATCCAAACCCTTAAGATCACAAGTTGTTAGGCCCAATAAAACAAGTGTTCAAATTGCTCGATTAATCTTTCAATCTAGATTGACGGATATATGGAGGGAACTCCATCCAAAAAAACGAGATTTTACACACTACTCTAATCCGCACCAGTCCTATTCCCGTATTGACCACATTTGGATCTCTACTCACCATATTCCACTAGCTCTTTCTTCTTCTATAGTGGAAGCTGCTTGGTCAGACCATTCGATGATTCTATTGGCTATTAGAAGGGATATCCCTAGTACACAGACCTCACATTGGACTCTCAATCAGTCTTTATTGAAGGATCCCGCAGTAGTGGCGGAAATTCAGGGAGCTTTGAAGGATTATTTTTACTTTAATGATGGAGGGGAGGTCTCTCCAGAAACTTTATGGGCAGCTCATAAGGTTACTATTAGAGGCAAGTTGATCCAAATAGCGGCCAGAAAGAAGAGAGAGAGGGTGGTCGAGATTGAGAGATTGGAGAAAGAGTTCGCGGAGTTGTGCAAAAAACATAAGAGAAGTCCTTCTAGTGTATCTATATCCACACTGGATGCAGCACGAGTAGCTCTTAACTTGGCTCTAACAGCGAAGGCTGAAAAATCCATTAAATGGTCTGGGGCAAAATTTTTACCAGATGAGAGACAAGTTGGGTCCTATGTTGGCACGTAAACTTTCACCCAGATTCCGTTCACAAGCTCTCCCAAAGATTAAACAGGCAGATGGCTCTTTTACCATGAATTCTCAACATATTATTAAGGCATTCCAGGATTTTTATTCTAAGTTATATATGGCTGAAAATCTCTCTGTCTCTACCGAGTTAGAGGAATTCTTGGATAAATTACATATTCCGAAATTAACAGAAACTCATAAAGAGGAATTGGATGCTCCTATTTCAAATGAAGAGGTTTCAGATGTCATAAAAGCTTTAAAGGGGGGGAACAGCTCCTGGACCTGATGGTTTTTCCACACCATATTACAAAACATTTTCAGAGATCCTAATGCCGCGTACACACGATCATTTTTCCCGTCGGGAAAAATGACATTTTTTCCTTTGGACGAGAAAAACGATCGTCTGTGGGCTTTTTGCTGTTTTTCCCGACGGGAAAAACGGCATTAATCACGATGAGAAAAATTAGAACATGTTCTAATTTTTCTCATCGTTTTTTCCAGCATTTTTTTCCACGGCAGTTTTCCCATAGGGAATCACTGCCACGGAGCCCACACATGGTCGTTTTTCTCGACAAAGAAAAAAATGACGGGAAAAATGGTCGTATGTGGGGGAACATGCCGTTCCCTCGTTTTTCTTTTTTTTTCATGTCGTGATTCACGGCGGTGTTTTCACCGCCGTGAATCACGATCGTGTGTACGCGGCATTACTCCTTACCTAACTAGACTTTTTAATTTTATGTCTAAAGGTTCCCCGATAGATAATCAACTAAATATGGCTTATATTTCTGTGATCCCAAAACCGGATAAAGATACTAGTCAAATAGAAAACTACAGACCAATCTCCTTAATCAATAATGATCTTAAAATATTAACCAAGATATTAGCGAACAGACTTGCTTCTTTTATAGGATCTTATATTCACAAAGACCAGGTCGGTTTTATACCCGGTAGGCAAGGTCCTGATCAGGTGCGAAGAGCGGTTGACCTAGTATCAATCCTACAATCTAATTGAGAGGGAGGTCATAAACAGGAGGGTATGTTACTGTCACTGGACCTCCAGAAGGCATTCGATTCGGTGTCGTGGACATATCTATTCGCTGTACTTAAACGCTGGGGATTTGGACAGAATATGTTAGGAATTTTAGAAGCCCTTTATTCTAATCCTAAGGCCAGAATCAGAATGCAAGGAATTTTTTCCGACCCTATTCAGATTGGAAGAGGTACACGTCAGGGTTGCCCCCTATCCCCCCTGATATTCGCTATTATGATCGAATCTTTAGCCATTGCCATTCGTAGTAATCCGAATATCAGGGGGGTGCAATGTGGTCAAGATACCCATAAATGTGCCTTATTCGCAGATGACCTTTTACTTTTTGTCACTTCTCCACGGTCTTCTTTACCGGAGGTTTGCTCATTGCTTAATAAGTTTTCGACTCTTTCAGGTCTCAGAATTAATATGTCTAAATCTCAAGCTCTTAACGTGTCTCTCCCAGATTCTATAGTGTCCGATTTACAGATAACTTACCAATTCAAGTGGAGCAGCTCATTCATTAAGTACTTAGGAATTAATGTTACATCTAAATTTGAAAATCTATACCAAGCTAACTACCCTCCTATGTACAAGAAACTCGAACTCGATCTCAAAGACTGGGAGTCGCACAGTATTACTTGGATTGGCAGGATTAACTCAGTCAAGATGACCCTTTTGCCCAGGCTTTTATATTTATTTCGTTCACTTCCTATTCCAATCAAAAGAGATCATTTGAAATCTTTTCAAAGTAAGCTCACTAAATTCATTTGGAACAATAAAGGTCCACGACTCTCAAACAGATGCTTATTCAACCTTCCCAAACAGGGTGGGTTAGGTCTTCCGAATCTCTTATGGTACTACCAAGCAGCACGATTGGCACAACTATCTGCTTTATATTTTAACACAGAACTTCCTGATTGGATATCAATTGAAAATCAAGCTGTTCCATCCTCATCACTAATACACCTGTTGTGGTGCCCTCCCAGAAATAGACCTCCCATCTTATCACCATCACTCTCACAATCCTTATCTTTATGGGATTCACTTCGGAAACTTCCCTCGCTGGTCTCTAAAGCTCAACCTTTGACCCCGGTGTTCAAAAACCCCTTTTTTCATCAAGGTTTGGACCTTCAAACCTTTAAATGGTGGTACGACAAGGGGTTGTACCGAATTGGTCAATTTTTTTCCTCTATAGGCCCTTTACCTATTGAATATTTTATGAACAAATTAGATCTCCCTTTATCCGAAAAACCGAGATTTCATCAAATCGCTAATTTAATTCATTCTAAGTGTAAAACTGGATATTCATCCCGAGACTTTACAGATTAGGAAAATTGGTGTGGACAGACAGTGGAGCGAAGGGGGGGGGGGATCTCTGTGATCTACAAGTCACTGGCATCCAATTTAGTGAAACTACCATACATGTTGGCCTGGGAGAAGGAACTCCTAATTGATAGAAATATTGTAGACTGGCATGCAAGCTACTCTCGCTCGACTTCAGGCCTCTGCAATACTTCGCTCATAGAGGCCAATATAAAACTTTTTACAAGATGGTATCTAGTTCCCACGAGATTGATTGTTATGTACCCCTCTGTTTCACCTCTTTGTTATAGGGGATGTCAGGGACTGGGTACTATGATCCACATATGGTGGGAGTGCCCAAGAATTCGTGGATTCTGGAATAAGGTATTTCACATTTTACGCAATATTACAGGTTGCCCGATACATCAATCTCCCACAATTGCTTTACTCAATGGACATTTACCTCATATTCCTAAAGCCACTCGTAAACTAATTTTGTTTATTTTAACGGGAGCAAAACGAACTATTGCAAGGGCATGGAAGAAACCTTCGGTATCTATATTATCCATGAAACGAAAAGTTTCCTGGATTATGGAACAAGAAAAACTGGTTAGCTTCTTGTCAGACGAGACCTCGAATTTTGAAGCCATATGGGAACCTTGGGCGCGATTTATGGGAATCTCTTTGTCACATAACTTGGTCATCAACACCAATCACTGATCTTTAGAATGTATATTTGGTTTGTAGGCATTCTATAATCTTTTCACTTCATATCTTTGAGAATTTTTTTATTTTTTTTTCTCTTTCTCTCTCCTCTTTTTCTTTCTCTTCTTTATTTTTATCCTATACTTTATTCTCTCGGTTTTGGCTTTTATTGTTTCATAGTATGTTTATTGTTTTATTACATCAGATAAAATATAATAGTCAGGCTCAGATTCCTTTTTTTATTGTTTGAGGCTTGGACTGTTGAACTTAGCTCTAACAAGTCTGAGAACAACTCTTAATTTTCATACTTAGGTCGAGTATTGTGTTTTTTTTTGCATGTACAAATGAAATTTTTTCTATTATATATCTCTCCAGTTGTCTCTACCGACGATTGTTGGTGGTGACAGGAAGGCCGGGCAGGGGACGTTCTCTCCTTCCCAGTCACAGTGTGTTCCCGTTAGGGGTGGCTGGGGAGGGGAGTAGGAGCCCTTCATATTTTCGGTTTATTTTTGTGGGAACTAGATTTTCTTAATATAAGTTATTATAAGTTTATAAGATTACTTGATTATATACTTGACCAAGATGAGGCTAGATATTATTACTTTTTGTTTAAACATTGTCAGTATTGGTTTTTACGATAATAATTTGTCTAAGTTTCTATGGTAATAATACCTGAGATTTTTGTTGAGTCAATTGTAATCATCTTTAATATTTATGATTCTGTAATGATTTTTTTCTGATGAAAAATAAAAAACTTAAATGACAAAAAAAAAAAATGGGAACGTAGATGCCATTGTTGTATTCAACAGTTTGAACAGTCTATTGTCTCTATAGCTACAGTAAAGAGGTAAGAGAGTGTCTCAAACTTAAAGCTACAGAGATGTCTGTTAGTCGGTTGTTATGGTAAATAAACTGACATATTAAAAGACTTATGATGCCTTAAACACGAGGGACTTAAGGCGGCCGGCCATACATGGTTCGAATTTCGAAAATCGTATCAATGAATTTTCGTACGAATTTCGCACCGTTAGTGGGCTGCAGCAACAGCCGATTTTCGTGCGGCAATCAAATTTGAGGAATCCGACATGTTGGAAATTTTTTGAAAAACGAAAGATCAATGATGGGAGAATCGTGCGAGAAATGTAATAGAAAAAAAAATGTGCATGTGCAAGAAAAGAATATTCCCGGAGAGAAAAGAATATTCCCGGCAACATGAAGATTTGGTCGGCCGAATTTCGAAAATCAATGGTGGCATCATCGGATCACAAAAAAAAAAAACCGACCTTTCTGGTTTTGAAAAGAAAATTTGTTCGAAATTCGACCGTGTATGGCCTGCTTTAATCATGCATTAGAACCAAGGGCAGTCTGTAAGACCAGTAGCTTTAACACCAAAAGACTCATCTGTACTAGCCAAGAAGGAGGATACCCGATTTCCAAAATAACTGCCAACTGAGTCCTCGTTGTCAATGGAGATCATGAACATACACCAGAGTTAAGTAACTTTTAAGCAGATTTCTACTGTTACAGACCATCATTTCTGTTTATTTGCTAGGCATCTTGCTATAGATGATATCTGTCAGCCTTGTACTCTATTTCTAATATTATAATAGTTTTATATGTACAGCATTTTTGTTCAGTAAAAGCACATTTTACACACTGCAGAGGTCTCAGCTTCCTTGCTTATACTGCAAAGTAACCTTGCTGGATAGGCGCAAGCAAAACACATTTATAAATACATACCAGTAGGTTGTCCATATAGTGAACTTTGTGATGACCTTTAAGTGAATAACTCTACACCAAGAACAAGGTCGAAATCCTTACATCTGGAGCATAAGATATTTAACCTCCACATATGGAAAGGCTGCTTCACAGTAAGAGCTGTGAACATGTTGAATAGGCGCCTTCAAGAACTGGTTCTGGCCAGCTCAGTAAAAAAAGTGCTGGATGCATTGTTAAATGTACAAAACATAACTGGATATTAACATTTACTAGTGATAACACCAGGGATTGTTGATCTAGAGTACATATATAAATACATACCAGGTTCATACTGTCCCACAGACCATCACTCTTTGTCGATCCATATTGATGTTCTTTTAAATACTGCATGATACACTCATGGAACTTCTCCTCAGACAGGTATGCTTTAAGCATTAGTAGAACAGAAGCACCCTAAAGTACAAGAGAGATATGGAAGTACAAAATAAAATTAGGAATGATAACAATAGGACTTTTATCAAACTTCTGGCTGTAATTATTATCTGTGGTATTCACAAACTCACCGAAACCACCCTAATTAGCTTTACCATCCTGCCTACTTTAATTGCATCTGCTTACCACAGGAAGACAGACAGATCATTCATTTCTATGACTGGTGTCACCAAAGAGGCAGTGAACCTAGAAGACTGGGCATGCTGTGGCAGCATGAAAGAGATGTGTACTGACACAATATATCACTGGGTGAGGACATGATAATGGGGCTACAAAGTTACTTTTTAAAATATACCTGAAGTTGTTATCTTAGTTCTGGATGGAGTGGGGAAGGGTTAGCAACTTCAAGATTTTATCACCGTGTTCCAGCTGGGTAAATTCTTCTTCTCTATATTTCCTAGTGACCATTGCCAGCAAGACAAAAAAATTTATAGGAAATCAACATTCCAAACCTGTCCCTGGATTATTTCTTTTTTTCGTGGAAGACACCTGTTTTGGTGACAACTATAAAGATGCTCTGTTCTGTTGTGGGTCTAGGTCAAGAAGTAAAATTTCTCTCATGGATACAAAGTTAAAAAAAAATACATTTTGCCCTCAATATACTTTAAAAGCTGGCCATACATAGAAAGAAAGAGAGAAAGAAAGAAAGAAAGAGAGAAAGAGAGAAAGAGAGAAAGAGAGAAAGAAAGAAAGAAAGAAAGAAAGAAAGAAAGAAAGAAAGAAAGAAAGAAAGAAAGAAAGAAAAGACGAAAAAAAAGACGAAAAAAAAGACGAAAAAAAAGACGAAAAAAAAGACGAAAAAAAAGACGAAAAAAAGGACGAAAAAAAAAGGACGAAAAAAAAAGGACGAAAAAAAAAGGACGAAAAAAAAAAGACGAAAAAAAGAAGAAAGAAGCCCCCCATCTATTCGAGGTGGATGGGGGAATCGCTCCCACTGGGCTAATGTGTTCTGACGGAGGGGAAACTTCCCCGCCATCAGAACACACTAATCAGTTTTGTCGGCTATAGCCAGAGGCGCTGATCATTCAGGAAAGCCCAACAGGCTGGTAGTACAGAGGTCAATCAGTAGATCAACTTCTGCACAATCAGTTTGCCTATACATTGATCGAAATCCGTCTGGTCCCTGCTGAACCGGCTGAATTTTGATCCATGAATGGCTGCCTTGAAATGATTATAAAGCATGTTATACTTACCCGCTCTGGGCAATTGTCTTGCTCAGAGCAGCCCCAATCCTCTTTTAGGTCCCCTGCTGTCCGCTCCTACCCCCTGCTGAGTGTTCCATAGCCAGCTGTGTGCTTGCTCCCAAATCGGCTCTATGTGTACATCTGAGCTGGCTTGGTGTGCCCCCCCTCTCCTCATTGGCTGTGATTGACTCTGACCAATGAGGAGAGAGAGAGAGAGAGAGAAAAAGAGAGAGAGAGAGAGAGAGAGAGAGAGAGAGACGCTGCTCTTGTGCATATCACTGGATCGAGATGGGGCTCAGGTAAGTATAAAGGGGGACTGGGGGAGCAGCACACTGAAGGTTTTTTTTTACTTCAATGCAGAGCATGCATTAACCACTTAAACCCCCTTCCTAATAAGACCAATTTTCAGCTTTCATCACTCTCACATTTTGAATGACAATTACTCACTCAGTCATGCAACACTGTATCCATATGAAAATTGTTCCTTTTTTTCCACACAGAGCTTTCTTTTTGTGGTATTCAATCACCACTGGGTTTTTTATTTTTTGTGATATAAATGAAAAGACCGAAAATTTTGTAAAAAATTGCATTTTTCTTCTTTCTGTTATAAAACTTTGCAAATTAGTAGTTTCTCTTTAGAAATTTTGGTCAAAATTTATACTGCTACATATCTTTGGTAAAAAATAACCCAAGTCAGTGTATATTATTTGGTCTTTGTGAAAGTTATAGAGTCTACAAGTTATGGTGCCAATCACTGAAAATTGATCACACCTGATGCACTGATGGCCTATCTAATTTCTTGAGACACTAAGGCCCCTTCCACATGGGGCGGATCCATTGATCTCCGCTGAGCCGGCGGATGACAGGTCCGTCTCTGCTCACTGAGCAGGGAGGGGCCTGTCAAAGCCCCGCTGATATCTATGGGGAGATCGGACGAAAACGGACAGCATGTCCGTTTTCATCAGATCTCATCCGATCCGATAAGACCGATGGCAGACATATCGCCATACGTCTAAATTGAGCCGATCAGATGGCAGGTGTGTGTTAACGGACACATCTCCGCTAAAATCCGCCTGCCCATAGGAGTCAATGGATGGCCCACTTGGATCCGCCTGAAAAACGGACAGGCGGATCCGAGCGGGCTTGTCACGTGAAAGGAGTCTAACAAGCCAGGAAAGTACAAATACCCCCAAATGACCCCTTTTTGGAAAGTAGACATTCCAAGGTATTTAGTAAGAGGCATGGTGAGGTTTTTGAAGTTGTCGTTTGTTCCCATAATTCTTTGCAAAATTATTTTATTTTTTCCTTCACAAAATTGTCATATGAATAGGTTATTTCTCTCACATGGCATGTGCATACCACAAATTACACCCCAAAACACATTCTGCCACTCCTCCTGAATATGGCGATACCACATGTGTGAGACTTTTTTACAGCCTGGCCACATACAGAGGCCCAACATGCAGGGAGAAAAGTCAGGTAATCTAGGGACATACAGGTAAATTACACAATTTATTTATCGACTACCCCTTGCACTTTTGAAGGCCCTGGAGCACCAGGGCAATGGAAACGCCCACAAAATTACCCCATTTTGGAAAGCAAACACCCCAACACATAATCTATGAGACATAATGAGTCTTTTAAAGAAGTAATTTTTTTCCCCACAAGTTTTTGGAAAACGCGCAAAGTTGCCCATTTATAAGATTTTTCTAACATATAGCATGTGCATAGCAAAAAGAACACCCCAAAATACATTCTGCTACTCGTCCCAAGTTTTGGGATACCACATGTGTGAGGCTTTTACACAGCCTGGCCGCATACAGAGAACCAACATGCAGGGAGCACCGTAAGGTGTTCTGAGGGACATACATTTCAAATCTAATTGCACTTTTGTGAGGCACTGATGGGCACTATAGTGGCATGAATGTGGCACGGATGAGCACTGATGTGGGAAGGATGAGCATGGCTGGGCACTGATGAGCATGGCTGGGCACTGATGAGCATGGCTGGGCACTAAACATCCAGCCAACAAGCGCTGCTGTACCCGGCTCCCTCCTTTCCTCACACACCGTATTTATCTGTGTAAGGAGAGGGAGGAGCTGAACTGAACATGCGCCGGCTTGTTTACAAGTGATCGCTCCATCATTGGACAGAACGATCACGTGGTAAAGTGCCGCTGTCATTTACACCGATCCGTGATGCACCGGTGTACTATCAGAATGCCGCTGCCCATCAGAAAATGCAATTGAAGTGACGTTTAGGGTCATCTTGGTACACGCCCCACTCGTCCGTAGTAAGCCTACAGTCAGAAGGCGACAAGCAGACATTTTTATACACCCACCTAAGTCTTGCATTGCACACTTAATTTTTACCAGTAAACTCAGCTTATATAGTGAAATACAGTATTTGGAAGTCCGTGACACTGTTTTGATGTTGAATTTTAAAAGCATCGGCGAGCCTGCTGATCTCACAAGAATGCTATTCAGAACACTGCTGCTTTTAACATTCAACATCAAAACAGTTTGACGGATTTCAAAATACTATATTTCACTATATAAGCTCCAGTTTACTGGTAAAAATAAGTGTGAAATGCAAGACTACGGTGGGTGTAAAAAAGATGTCCACATGCCGCCTTCTGACTGTAGGCTTACTGTGGACGAGTGCATGTGTACCAAATGGAACGCCACTTTGGTTGCATATTGTGATGCGTAGCGGCATTCTGATAGAACACTGGGTCGTCCAGACCCGGCCATCACGGACACTTCCATGTGCGCGCCCCAGGGGGTGTGCGGGAAGCGCGAGTTCAGGAGGATATCCATAGACGCCCTCCCGGAACTAGCCGACCGCGCTGCAGCTGTCTTTCGGCTATAGTTCGGTCGGCAAGTGGTTAAGGTAAAAAGCCTTCTGCTTTAGAACCACTTCCATATACTGGAAAATTACAAAAATGTAATAAATACCCAAAAATTTTTGGTTATTCAACATTCAGACATGCACTTATAATACACTTGCTTACCACCAATGTTTTTATACACTTAGCTTAGTACTACATTAAAAAAATTCTCTCATATCAGCTTACTAACAATCAGCACAATTTGTTGCCTGAAAACCAGCAAGCCAAGAACTGAAAGTGGTCAGATGACGATTGCCTGAACAGTCTGTAGGCAACTTTAGATATTAGTAGATACTACCAGCCAAAAGGGGGGGGGGGGTCAATGACCTTTATTGATTCCCCAATATTAAACAGTACCAGGTGCTTAGTCCAAGCACACTTACATTTTGGGTAATGGAAGTGTTGGTCCTATTTATGTGTGCACGTTTATGGTTTATGTTGCCTTGTACAGGGAAAACATCTTTTAGAGGTGTGATATAAAGTTTTTTTTTTTTTTGTTTTTTTTATCATCAGCATGTTCTTTTCTTCCTGAAAAATTACCACAGAATATTATGTATATATTTCATGCTTCATATAAATATGCATGTTTAACATTTGTAGTCAGCGTTAAGTCTGGCTAGATAAAGGATTACTTTGATACAACTGGTCAGCTCAACAAGCACTGCTATATTTGGAACAAAGGGTCCCTGTATACATCAGCTGCCTGCAATAAATAGATAGAAATAAATATATCGGCACTAGAGAATTCTATTATCCTTGTGCATTGCTGCCATCTGCAGGGAATCTAAACATGTCTGCTCATGAGAATATAAAAAAAACAAAAAAAAAAAATCATTACAAAATATTACCTTAATATAAGAAAGGTCGTCAAATATTTCCTCAATTTGCTCTGGAGACTGTACATCAGTAGATATGGGATGGGATGTTTGTAAAGAATCCTTTTCCATGGCGTCACAACGGGCTGTTAAGAAGTTATTGTCCTAATTTCAGGGGGAAAAAAAATATATATATATATTTTTTACAGAAAACCACAGATAACAAAACATTACCTGAAGTAACAAAATGGGCCATTTAAAATAAAGTGCAATAGTCACAAACACTTTGCCCTACAAAGCATGAAAGTTTTACTTCTTATGATTTCTTGGTTTCTTATTGCACTGGGTTTCCTCGCTCTATATGTTAACAAAAAAAAAATGTAAAAATTTATGAAGATTTGTAGAAAGGTAAAAAATTATGTACCGTATATACTCGAGTATAAGCCGAGTTTTTCAGCCCTTTTTTTAGGGCTGAAAATACCCCCCTTGGCTTATACTCGAGTCAGTACCTGAATTCTTGACAGGCGTCCATTTTTTTTTAAAAGTCGCAGCTTCCTCCTGGCGTTCCGTGCCGTGATAGGCATTTGACACTGTGTTCCGCCTATCACGGAGGTCCTCTCATCCTCAGACAGTTTCCCAGCAGAGACTGTGTTCAGTGTTCTGCCAATCGCGGACATCCTCTTTTTCGAGGATGAAAGAATGTCCGTGATTGGCGGAACACTGAACACAGTGTCTTCTCGGAAACTGAGTGTGAGGATGAGCGGACCTCCGTGATACGCGGAACACAGTGTCAAATGCCTATCACGGGACGGAACGCCAGGAGAAAGCCGCGACTTTTAAAAAATGGACGCCTGTCAAGAATGCAGGTACTCGGGGACAGTGAGACTGCAATGGGCACAGTGAGTACCGTATGGCACAGTGAGACTGCAATGGGCACAGTGAGGTATGGCACAGTGAGACTGCAAATGGGCATTGTTGACCCTCTTTTCCGCTTACAGTAGCTGCTGCATTCTCACCTTCGGCTTATACTCAAGTCAATACGTTTTTCCCAGTTTTATGTGGTAAAATTAGGTACCTCGAGTATATACGACAATTGTAATAACTCATTGCTTTTTAATTTTAAACATCAATTTAAAGTAGGACTATTAGGTAAAGCTTTTTTTTCCCCCCTATTTTGGATAGAGTAAGGGAGGGTTTCATAGTCAAAACAGGAAATGAGAGGAAATCCCTGAAAATTAACCACTTGCCTACTGGGCACTTTTATCCCCTTCCTACCCACGCCAATTTTCAGCTTTCAGCGCTGTCACACTTTGAATTATTTCTAAATAAAACGAAAAAAAGACCGAAATGTTTAAAAAATAAAAAAACGCTTTTCATAGTTTGTTATAAAATTTTGCAAACAGGTAATCTTCCTACTTCACTGATGGGCACCGATAGGCAGCATTGATAGGTGACACTGATTGGCAGCACTGGTGGGCATTGTTTTTTTTTTTTTTTTTGTTTTTTTTTTTTACACAAGTCGCTTATCGGGTCTCCTAACGCTGTCAAAGTGAGAAAAGGAATGTCGACAACCAGCTTGTGTTTATATCGTGATCAGCTGTCATTGGACACAGCCGATCACTTGGTAAAGAGCCGCCGACGGACTCTTTTCCCCCGATCTGTGATTAGTTGTGTCTGGAGGACACAGTGATCACAGAGCATGCCGCCCGCCATCACAGGACGACGTTATATGACGCCCTTCCAGAACTGGCCGGCCGCAGTGTAGCTGTCATTTGGCTATAGCACGGTCGGAAAACGGTTAAGGGAATCCCATTGGGCCCCCCAGGCCATCAGAACTAGTGTCCCTGTTGGAAGATCTCCCCTCTATTACTTTTCTGGGGACCACCTAATACTTGGGATTTTCTTTTAATTTCACTTTCAATGATGACGATAAACAGGACAAAAAGATATTGTGAATCTCCCTAATGGGGGCACAGACAGAAATGAAATCTAACAGATGGTCTAATCCATCTCTACTCTGTCCAAAACTAAAGAAATTTTTTGCCTTTAGTTGTACTTTAAACATTTGATTTAAATATTGATTTTAATGAAGAATTAAGGGGAAGATTTACTAAAATGGGTGCATACAGAATCTGGTGCAGCTCTACATAATAACCAATCAGCATTCAGGTTTTATTGTTAAAGCCCAATTGAACATACTGAGGTTAGAAGCCAATTGGTACTATGCACAGCTGCACCAGATTCTGTGTGTTTTAGTAAATCTCCCCCTAAAGCCTCATACACATGATCAGATTTTCCGACGGGAATTGCGTGATGACAGCCTGTTGGCCAAAAATCCGACCGTTTGTACGCTCCATTGGACAATTGTTGTCAGATTTTCCGCGGACAAATGTTGGATGGCAGGCTTTAAAAATTTTCCGCGGACAGCGGTCTGGTGTCAGATTTTCTGATCGTGTGTACACAAGTCCGTCAGACAAAAGTCCAAAGCGCAAGCACGCATGCTCGGAAGCAATGCTCACCAAACACAACATTAGAAGAAGGTGCCCAAAGGGTGGCGCTCAAGAGCTGAAATTTCACGTAGTACGCAACAACGTTCGTGATCGTTGGGCGACAATTGTGTGCCTTCTGTTTGCAAGACAAGTTTTTGTCTGCGTAAAATCTGATCATGTGTACGAGGCTTAAGTGTACTGTATGTCTGGAGGGAAAATAATTCAGTACATCTTTGCCATAAATACATATTCCCCCATGTTTTGTTTGCAGCACTGAAATTACAAGCAGTTTTGTCAGCTTGAGCAGTTCTTCCCTGCTGGACTACAGAAGCCTCTCATGTTGAAGTGGGGAGGTGATCTGTAGACCATGACTGGACAGGGCTGACAACACTGTTTAGGAGTAAGGATGAGCTCCGGCGTGTTCGCACAGCCCACGTTCAGAGCTCGCCAGAAAATCGGCACTGCGCTGCGCTAATCACAGGCAGTGAGACATTGTCCCGATGCGCGGCTGCAGAGAGATCGGGAAATGTCTCACTGCCTGTGATTAGCGCAGTGCCGGCTTCCTGGCGGGTTCTGCACATGGGCTGTGTGAACACGCTGGCGCTCATTCTTATTTAGGAGTTTGGTGCAACATTTAATAAACTGACCCAAAACCAATATAGTTTCCCTTTAAAGTGAACCTAAATGATATTTTGATTCTCCAAGAATAATCCATACATATTCACTACTTTAAGACCCTTAAACTATTTTTCATTTACCGTATATACTCGAGTATAAGCCGATCCAAATATAAGCCGAGGCACCTAATTTTACCACAAAAAACTTGGAAAACGTATTGGACTCAAGTATAAGCCTATTGTGTCCATCTTCATGCCTCACTGTGTCTATGCCTCACTGTGCCCATGCCTCACTGTGCCCATGACCAGACTGACGTTTAACATGGGAGTCTATGGAAGGGGTGCCCGGCTTTGAAAAATCGGTGCTCCCCGGCCGTAGGTCCCCCAGACAGAAAACGCTGCACACTTGTAGAGGAGAGCTGTATGCCAAGGTTCGGGTCCAGGGGACCTACGATTGGCCGGTACCGGGTCCCCAAAGTTACTGGAGAAATGACCGGTTAACATGGGAGTCTATGGAAGGGGTGCCCGGCTTTGAAAAATCGGTGCTCCCCGGCCGTAGGTCCCCCGGACAACAAACTTTGCACACTTGTAGCGGAAGAGTGGGGCTACATGTGTAGTCCAGGGGATTTACGGGCGGCCGGTACCGGGTCCTCAAATCCAGGAGATCAGGCGCAAAAAGGTGACTCAAGTATAATCCGAGGGGGGCATTTTCAGCACAAAAAAAATGTGCTGAAAAACTCGGCTTATACTCGAGTATATATGGTACCGGTAAATTGTTTCTTATTGTGTTTTTCTGCCTCCTTGTAACATCCTCCATAAGCTCCCAAACATCCCCTTTTCCCGCTGGCTTCAGTTTGTTACAATGAGCAATGTATGTTCGTTGCGGTCATGTGCCCTGCTCCATACACACTACAAATCCCATAGTCCATCTCTGGAGCGAGTAAGAAAGGATGGCTATGTTCCTATTAACAATGGGACCCTAAATATGGAAAAAAAAGGAAATCTAGGAGGAAGCGGAATGCAATTAAAGTACTTTTTGGAATTAAGTATATCTACTGAATTTATTAAGATTTTTTTTTTTTTTTAAACCAAAAAGTAAAATGTAAATTTAATATAGAAGCACTTGACATTATCATTATAGGTCTCCGCTGTGATCGGTATTGTTAGAACAATGAAATAAAAGGGGTTAAAAATTCAATGTGTTTACAAATTACGATGAATACACTACTCTTCAGTAGTGAATGCACTTGCTATTTTGGCAATAGCTGCACATTGGTCGTATTTCCACTTCCAAGAATGTGGACTTAAAGGGGCTGATTTACTAGATGCAACTAGACTGCCATTCACTTTGCAAGGGGATTTCCCCCAGGACTAGTGAATGTAGTGATGTTTCACTTTGCAAAGAATACCCAAACCACGTGCAAGGAGGGGAAATGGCATTTTTTTTCTTGCACATACTTGGAAAATGCAAGTCTGCAGAGTTTCACCTGAGGCCTCGTACACACGACCGATTTTCTCGGCAAGAACCAGCAAGAAACTTGCTGGCAGAGAGGTCTTGCCGAGTAAATCAGTCGTGTGTACGCGGCTATCGGGTTTCTCGTAGAGAAAACCGACAAGTAACCTCGACGAGAAAATAGAGAACCTGCTCTCTATTTTCTCGTCGAGATTCTCGTCGGCATGTTTCTCGACGAGAAAAGTGAGTGTGTGTACACTTACCTGTCCTCCCGGAAGCCCGCGCATGTTCGAAATGAATTTGACACATGCGCGGTAGCTTCCTAGGCATACGTAGGGTATACCAAGATGGCGGCGACGGCATCGAATGTGACGAGCGCATGCTCGTCGTAGTCGATGACGTCACCGCGTACGCTCCATTCAAAGAACTGCGGGTTCTTTGAAACGAGCGTGTGTACACTCGGCCGGGACAAGTTTCTTGTCCAAGAATCTCGTCGAAAAAAACGACATGTTTTTTTCAACGAGAATCTCGGCCGTGTGTACGAGGCCTCATTGACTAAACTCTGGGGCTAATTACTTTGCAAAGTCCAACTTCCCCTGCAAAGTGAACAGCCCATTTGCTTTTAGTAAATAAACTCCTTATAAGATGGCTTTTTGTTAAATGTGGTTGGCCCACAATGGAACCTAAAGAAATAAAGCCACATGAATTATAAGCTGCTTTACTTGCTGTCTTTAATACCTAAAGCATGGTAAACATGGGCCAAACATTGGCCAGTTCAACAGAAACGGGACGATTTTCTGCCCTTGTGTACAGCACCCTGTCCAACAGATGCTGGCCAAACAGCCAGCCTCAGTTGAACATGCATGCTGGAATAACAGCCGCCAGATCAGCACTTGCAGCCAATGGCTTAGCAGGGAATTCGATGTACTAACATTATAGTTAGTACAGCAATCTCCTCCTGCTGGGTTAAATGAAAAAAAAAATTCAAGTGTGTACCAGGTTTTAGAGCACCCTTCGATACTTTATTGCTATAGAAGGATGCTTTTCACTTTAATAAAGACATGAAACAAGATCTGCATAAATGCGGCAAAAAATCACATATGCGTTTGGCAGAATGCAGTAAAATGAAGCATAATTTACTATATTATAATGCTGCACAGGTATTAAACACTAGAAACCCAGGAAGCCCAAGTAAGCTGCAATAACAAGTCCCATCAGAAATGGCTGCAATACTTTCACATCTTGCTGACTGTTTAAAAGTGTCTCTTTGATGGCAGTGAAGAGCTTTCCTCCCCTCCTCTCTCCCTGCAAAGACACCGAGTCTGAAATAAATATGAGTGGCGTATAAAAGACTACAAATTAATCGTATACCATGAGAATTAATTATTAATAACACAGAAGGCTTTTGAAGTGGTGAAAACTGTGGTGTATGGTTATTTTTCATACTAATTAACTGAAAGAGCATCTTAGATGTGCATGTGCCTCTCAATAGTCAAAGCCTTCTGAAACGTGACATCTTCTGGGAGGCGCGCTGCAACCGAGAATCATTTTTTGTTTGTGCGATCACATTAGTATAATTACGTGCTGCTGTGAGATCTAATTTGCACCTGTGTTTGTATGCGTTTGCCTCATTAGTAACATCATTAATACTTATGACTTGAATTACAGAAGACTGACATGCTGTTTGTTGAAAGAGGCCTGCATTGATAGATGTATAAAGACCCTTTGCCAAGTTGGCCATTAAAAGTACTGGAGCCGAGCTTTCACATTAAAGGACGAGCACTGTGTGGCAGGACAGATAATTAAAGAGGTTAATTATATGGTTAATTGACCTACCTCTACATGAGCCATTTCCCTTTAGTCCAACATAAATGCTGCTGCCAGACTCATCCACCTTACCAATGGAGTGTCTGCCGCCACTCTTTGCCAATCCCTCCACTGGCTTCCAAACACCCAATGTATTCAATTCAAATACTAACATTATACAAAGGTCCCTTGTCACCTCCTCCCATGCTCACCTCCAGGTAAGCCTAGAGCCTCTCCCATCCTCTGGAAATCCCTACCTCAATCAGCCCATGTATCTTCTACCCTGTCCACCTTTGGGCAATCACTGAAAACTCACTTCTTCAGGGACGATAATACCATCTCTACCTAACACATTTGTTTTCTTTTATCCATCAACTTATCCCCGTACAATAAATACCTTTTGTATACCTTGCTCTTCCCACAAGAACAGGGTTTCTCAGCCAGGGTTCCATGGAACCCATTAGTTCCTCCAGAGGTTGCTAGGGGCAATTGAGCAACAATCAATTGCTGCCTCTCAGATAAGTTCCCACTGAAATAATTTTATCGTTTGAGCTATCTGTAAGGGGATAATTGTTCAATGACCACAAGTGTAAGGAGCATTCTTCTCACTGATCATCACACTAATTTATCATGAGTTGTAGATATAGTCATTTTTAGCAGGGGTTCCCAGAGACCGGAAAGTTACTTCAGGGTTCCTCTGTGTTAAAAAGGTTAAAAAAAGCTGCCCTAGATTAAATTGTATTGTACATGTACTGTCTTCCCTTCATTTTGTAAACTGTTTACATTATATAAAAATACTGTATAATAATATTAAATAACTAAATCGGTAAACTGCCACAATAGCTCTGAAAGTGGTTGTAAAGCTGTAAGGCTTACCTATTGGGTACTGTAAATATCTCCTAAATAAGCGCCATTTTTAGAAGATATTTACTTTGTAGTGCGCCAATGATGTCACGGCGCATTCGCTGAAGAAACAGCCCTCTGTGCCCTTTCTTCCTGAGCGACGTGACCACGGCCCTGGAAAGAAGAGGGGCGAAGATGGATGCGGCCACCAGCAGGGACAGCGAGGGCTTTGTTTGCAGGTAAGTGCCACTCCAAAGACATGCTGGTAGGTTAATTGGATCTTGTCCAAATTGGCCCAGTTATATATGTATATATGCGTGTACGACTGTGTCCCAAGCGTGTCGAGATCCTATGGGGTAAAATGACCGCACCAGTCAAGCAGACACTGGCTGCAAAAAGCGCCTAGAGGCGATTCAGTTTGCATGTGTGGCGCTATACAAGTCATTCATTCATATAATAGGCTAGTATGCAATGCATACTAGCCCATTATGCTTTTACTTTGCAGGGAACAAAAGAAAGCCATTAGGGTTTAATACCTCTTGAATATAGGGTGATAGTGGTACAGGAGAGATGTACTGTATATCCGATTATATTGGCTGGTTGGTCTGCATTTCATTCTTCTGTCTGCAGGAGACCTGTTATTGTCCAGTATTTTTGATTATAAGCTCTAATGAGCAGAGCCCCTCTAACCCTGTTGTACTAAATTTTATTGAAACTGTACGGTCTATATATTATATATATGGCTATATAAAAATATGTAGCGCCAAAATATTTTCATTTTGTAGTAGGAAAAAAAACAAAAAAACATAAAACCCATGTCAGTTTATTTTTTGCTGTCTATGTATGGTTGGGGAATTTCCCCATCACACGTTAACAAATAGGACCATTGGAAGGTCTGGTGACAATGCTAAAAATGTTGACTCTCTCATTACTTTTGTTCTTACTAATAATGGTCACCAGTATAAACTAGAGAGGGTGGAATCAATCCAACTGGGACCAAAGAGAAATGAAAAACTTAACAGGGTCCTCATCCTACACATCTAAGACTTAAAACATTTTGGTTATACATTCAATAGATGGTATGTAATGGAGGCAATACCTGAAAAATAAGTGTGTAATGACTAATATCCACTGTGTCGATGAGGAGATTGATTTCTATCACTTGTAAATCACAACTTATTTTTTAGCAAGCACACGAATATATATTTGTTTAGAAATTTTTTTTTTTTAGTTACGGTCAGAGTGGAGAAGGATTAGAACACTTGTCCTTTTTTTATTGTGGTCTGTGCCCTCATTCACACTCTCCGTTTGTCCTGTTCACTGTTATCATCAAAAGTATAAGAAAATCCAGAATTTTTGGTTGACATCAGAACAGTAAATAGAGGGGAAATCTTCCAAAAGGGACACTAGTTCTGGTGATCCTGGTGACAACCAGACAGTTCCTTACTTTGGAGGGATTTTCTTTTACTTCATGCAATGAGACAGAAAAAAAAACCCCACAAAAAATAAATACAAAAAATAAATAAAATAAAAAAAGGGGTTACAACCCACCCTTCCCAAAAAAAAAAAAAAGCTTGCCTTTAGTTTTTCTTTAACCAATACTCCTGAAATTGCCTGACAGACAGCACCTATACCAGGAGGTTGTGGCACTTAGAATAAATGCTCTCTGTGTCACACTTTTATATGTTCAGGTCAATGGACCTTATGAAGACTAAAGCACACAAAACAGTTCCTAAAGCAGCCGAATAAAAAAAAAAAAAAAAAAAGAAGGGGGGGAACATGCATTAGATGTGCGTGGGAGATCTTAAATTTAAAAAACTGTTATAGACCCTTATATCAAATTTACTTTTTATACAAATTAATCACAAGCTTTCCCAGAATGTTTAGTATTCTTTTACCATACCATTTAAACTGTATATAATAACTTGAAACGCTGACATTTAAAATGATGTTAGAGCAAGCAGGACTAAATAAATTCATATAAAACAGCATCTTCATCAGTACATTTCATACTGTTAACAACAGCACCATCTTGTGGCAATTAAAGATCAATACAGCAGCATTGTAACTGTTTACTTAAAAATAATACAAGAAAGAGGTTTGGACAATTAAATATTTAAAGCAAAGGAATGAGTACCATAAAGAACTGCCTGGGCTTTCTAGTATTTTCATGTTTCACAATCATGTCAACAATGTTGTCATCCCATGGGTGTACAGTTCTCCCCCTCTGGACATGCTATTGATTATTGAGCCCACCCATCACATTTAGCAGCCATTGGGAAGATAAAAGGGGACAGAGCAATTTCTTACTGGCCACCACTAGTAGAATTATGTTTTAACATTTGTTTGGTTTTTTTTTATCGTTAGTGGGGTCAAATCCATCTACAGGGACAAGAAAATTCAAAAGGAGCAGGATGGAAAAATTTTGAGTGCATGTGTTTTTGATTCGGGAAACTACAGTCATTCCAAAAATAACTGTTAAAAGCAAACCAAATTTTTTATCACTTTTGAATAACATTTGTCCAGTCATCAAATGTACAAAGAATTTTTATACGAATGTTCCTACAAAAGTTTGTTCAAAAATCTTCTAGGTGTATGACCAGCTTAAAGTATAACTAAAGGCAAAACTTTTTCTTTAGTTTTGGACAGAGTGGAGAGGGAATAAAACCCGTCAGTTTTTATTGTTTACTGTGCCTCCAATTAGGGAGATTCACCCCATTTGTCCTGTTTACCATTATTATTGAAAGTGAAAGTAAAAATAGGATTTTTATAACAGCTTACCTGTAAAATCCTTTTCTTGGAGTACATCACGGGACACAGAGCGACATAGTCATTACTAATGGGTTATATAGTTACCGTCAGGTGCTGGCACTGGCAACTTCCAAAACCGGAAGTACCCTCCCCTATATAAGCCCCTCCCATCCGGGAGCACCTCAGTTTTGTAGCAAAGCAATAAGTGTCCCCAAAGAGGGGCGGGAGCTCTGTGTCCCGTGATGTACTCCAAGAAAAGGATTTTACAGGTAAGCTGTTATAAAAATCCTATTTTCTTTTTCGTACATCACGGGACACAGAGCGACATAGTCATTACTAATGGGATGTCCTAAAGCAATGCCAAATGAGGGGGGGGATACACCATATATAAGCTGAGCGCTATCAGACATGAGGATCTTTTGCGGCCTGCAACACACTGCGCCCAAAGGCGACATCCTCCTGACTTCTAACGTCCACCTGGTAGAACCTAGTAAACGTGTGTACTGAAGACCATGTTGCGGCCTTACAGATTTGAGCCAGGGAGGCCTGGTGATGCACTGCCCATGAAGTTCCAACTGCTCTCGTGGAGTGCGCCCTAACTTTGAATGGAGGCGGTCTACTTCTCAAGCTATAGGCTTGTATTATGACCTGTCGAATCCACTTGGCTAAAGTAGATTTTGACGCTGCCTGACCCTTTCTGGGGCCTTCCGGCAGAATGAACAAAGTATCCGTTCTGCGAATCTGAGCAGTGGCTTTTAGATAAGCTTTAACTGCTCTTACTACATCCAAAGAATGCAATAACTTTTCCTCTACCGAAGTAGGCTTGGGGAAAAAAGAAGGAAGAACCACATCTTGGTTCAAATGAAAACTCGATACCACCTTAGGAAGAAAGGCTGGATGAGGACGTAACACTACTCTGTCCTTATGGATAACCAGATATGGCTCCTTACAGGACATAGCTGCTAATTCCGATACTCTTTTAGCCGAACAAATGGCTACTAGAAAAATCAATTTCCTGGTGAGAAGCACTAAGGAAATATGCTGTAATGGTTCAAATGGTTGTTTCTGTAAAACCAACAGAACCAAGTTTAGATCCCATGGACATATGGGAATATTAACCGGAGGACTAATACGCATCACTCCTTGTATAAAGGCTTTGACTAGTGAATGCGAAGCCAAGGGCCTTTGAAAAAATATTGACAAGGCCGAAATCTGACCTTTGATAGTACTCAAGGCAAGCTTCCTATCTACAGCCCATTGTAGGAAGTCCAGAATTCTACCTATTACGTATTTACGTGGATGCCATTTCCTGGCCTCACACCAGGCGATGTACGCCTTCCAGATTCTATAGTAGATCTGCCTGGATACCGGTTTCCTGGCATTGATCATGGTAGACACCACAGCATTAGAGAGCCCTCTCCTTTTTAGAATGTGGGCTTCAATAGCCAGGCCGTCAAACCTAGGGCTGGTAAGGAAGGGTGGTATATCGGTCCCTGCGAAAGCAGGTCCGGACGATGTGGGAGGGTCCAAGGACTCCCCACAGACATTTTTACAATCTCCGCGTACCATGCTCTTCGGGGCCACGCTGGAGCCACCAGAATCACTGGTTTCTTTTCTACCCTGATTCTGCGGAGTAATCGAGGTAACAATTGTGGCGGTGGGAATGCATATATCAGCTTGAACTGATCCCAAGGGAACACTAGGGCATCCGAGCCGCACGCTAGGGGATCCCTTGTCCAAGAGACAAACCTGTCCACTTTCGTGTTGAACCTGGATGCTAGCAGATCTACATCCGGTGTTCCCCACCGCTGACATATTGTCCGGAAAACCTCGGGATGAAGGGACCATTCCCCTGGGCATAATTGTTGGCGACTTAGAAAGTCCGCCTTCCAATTCTCCACCCCTGGAATGAATACCGCAGATATGGCTGGGACATATCTTTCTGCCCATCTCAGGATGTAATTTACTTCCCTTTGGGCTGCACGACTCCTGGTGCCCCCCTGACGATTGATATATGCCACTGCTGTGGCATTGTCTGACTGAACTCTGACAGGGGACCCTTGGAGTTTGGATGTCCATGCTACTAGGGCATACCGGGCTGCTCGTATCTCTAAGAGATTGATGGGCAGGGCCTTTTCCGCATCCGACCATCTGCCCTGGAGAGACCATTGCTCCAGTACTGCTCCCCAGCCTAAAAGGCTGGCATCTGTAGTGACCACCTTCCAAGAAATCGGACTGAAGGATTTCCCTCTTTCCAGATTCCGGGGAACCAACCACCAACGGAGGCTTCTGCGAACGGAAGGGGACAAGGACATTGGTACGTCCAGAGCCTGAACTTTTTTGTTCCAGGCTGACAGTATGGCCCTTTGCAACTTCCTTGAATGGAATTGACCGTAGGGTACTGCTTCGAATGATGCCACCATTTTTCCCAGCAGCCTCATGCATAGGCGTATGGATGGCTGTCTTTTTGAACCCACTAAGTGGATCAAATCTCTCAAAGACGACCCCTTTTCTTGAGGCAAGAAAATTTTTCTCTGGTCTGAATCCAGCCTTAGCCCCAAGTATTCCAGACTTTTGACTGGTTTTAGGGCTGACTTGTCTCGGTTGATAATCCAACCGTGATATTCCAGATACTTGATTGTCTCGTGAACAACCACTTCTAGTTTTTCCACTGAGTGGTCTATCAGCAACAAGTCGTCTAGATATGCCATTATCGTTACACCTCGTGTTCTTAGATTGGCCAATAATGGGGCCAGAATTTTTGTGAACACTCTTGGTGCTGTGGCCAGACCGAAGGGTAAGGCTCTGAACTGAAAATGGCGCCCTTCTATCGCAAAGCGTAGAAATTTCTGGTGGGCTGGAAAGATGGGGATGTGCAAATACGCATCTTTGATGTCGATCGAGGCTAACCATTCCTCCCCTTGTAGGGCAGTGGCTACCGATCGGATCGACTCCATCCGGAAAGTCCTGATATGCAGGAATTTGTTTAGCCCTTTTAGATTTAATATGGGCCTCATGTCCCCGTTTGGCTTCGGAACTGTAAAGAGGTTTGAGTAAAACCCGAACCCCCATTCTTCCAGGGGGACCTCTATAATTACTGCTTGAAGCAATAATTGTTCCAGTGCCAACAGGAGGGATCCTCTCTTCTGGGGATCCCTTGGCACGTTCGACCTTATAAAGCGGGAAGGAGGGGAGTTTTTTAACTCCAATTTGTATCCCAGATTTACTGCGGAGAGCACCCATCTGTCTCGGATCGTGTCCCGCCAGGTCTCTGTGAACAACTGAAGTCTTCCCCCCACCCGATTGGGTGGGGGCAACCCTTCATGCATTTGACTTTGGGGGAGGTTTTGTACCTCTCCTGCTCCAGGGCTTCTTGTTACCCTGCAACTGTCCCTGATTTTTACCTCCGGGATTTGACCGGGGAGGCCGTCGGAACTGTTTCACAGCCGATGTCCTAGGGACTGGAGAAGCCGGCCTCTTAAAAGAGGGACCTCTAACTCTATTTTTGACCGGCAAGAGTGTACTTTTACCGCTGGAAATTCTCTGGATATACTTGTCCAGGTCTTCCCCGAATAAACGCTCCCCATGAAATGGGAAGCTGACCAGCAATTTTTTACAGGGAGCTTCAGCAGACCAGTTTTTGAGCCATAGAAGCCTGCGCATATGTACTATAGACAGCGTAAGGCGGGAGGCCTGATGGATTGAATCCTTTATAGCGTCCACCGCAAAGCATAAGGCTCTAGGTAGATCAGCTAGAGCAAGAGCCTGCTGATCTGGCACGTCCCTTAAGACCTGTTTCAACTGATCCTTTACTGCTTGGCAGACCCCTATAGCTGCCACTGCTGGTTGTGTCACCAATCCTGCTGTAGAAAAAGCAGATTTCAATAAGGACTCCAATTTTTTATCTATTGGGTCCTTGAACATTTGGACATTTTCCACCGGACATGTCAGTGATTTATTCACACAAGAGATGGCTGCGTCCACTGTAGGGACCTTCCATTTTCTGACGAACTTATCCTCCATAGGATAGACCACCGGAAATCTCTTGGGGGGAGTAAATATTTTGTCAGGATGCTCCCAATCCTGGTATGGATCGGGAAAGAACAAACAGTCTGGGGAGCTTTTAGCGACCCCAACGAGGAGACAGAAGAGGAGGATGGCTCCGCAAGTGGCATTTTAAATGCTGATCGGACCATATTAGTCAGGGACTGAACCCATAACCTCTCAGCATGTGATGCTGAGAACGGCTCCTCCCCTGTTGATTCCTCTACAACCGAATCAACCTCATCCTGATCCCCCTCAGGTAGGTCGACCTCTGTATGGGACTGTTGCTCTGTTAACAGGCACTCTGAGGGAGGAGACGGAGATCGAGCGCTTTTCTCCTGTGACAGGGAAGCAGCAATTAGTGCTGACAATCTCTCTTCCAGCCCTCCCAGAGCTGAGGAAAAAACCTCCTCTGTTACATACACAGGAGCAGGTGAACTGGGGACAGCCACAGTACCAGGTACTCCTGGGGGTGCCCTACGGTCACTAACCTCTGATTCTTCAGGGGAGACTGGTGCAGCCAAAGCATGCCCAAGATCCTCAGAGCCCGATGGAGACCCCCTATTCCTCCTGGAATTTCTAGTCCCGGAGTTTTTAGACGGCATATTCCTAAGCCACAAAGCTGAGGTATTCCAGCCGAAAATACACCAGTTACTGAGAATAGTCTAGCATAAATGCTGCTATAATAAACAGTTGGTGTCTACTAATGTGCCTTTCTAGGGGATGCCTGTATCAACCGCTTGCTGTATGCCTTTAAATGTTGTCAGCTCTGTCTCTGTACTTCATAGCCAGCTTACTGCAATAATGTGGCTTTTTAAAACCTGCTGGGACGCCTGCACATGCGCAGAAGCGCTGCGGCGCGCACAGAGCGTCATCCCCCAGGCCCCGCCCCTTTTTCCGGCCACCTCTATATATAGAGGCGCGTGCACGCGCACGCGCGCGGCCACGTGCGCCTCGGCGCTAATTTCAAACATGGAAACCAGGGACAGGAGCCAGGGCCCCCTTTGCCGCAGGCCGGGGGATAGACGAACACTGCAACATGGCAGAGGAAACAGTTTCCTGTAGGAGAACTCACCAGCTGCCTGGACTTTGCTCTCTGAGAAGAAACTAGTCCATATGACAAGAAAAACATTCCACAGCGGCCTCTAGTGGACAAACACAGGTACCGCAGTTTAATATACTAAACATATATAAAAAAACATTCTTTTTTTTTTTTTTTTTTCTTGACCACCATTAAAAATTATTACATTTTTTTAGTAGTTACAGGCATGCACAGATATTAGCGGGAATACCGTTAGGTAACAGACAGAAAGACAAATTAGGCTTGGGGGTCCCCCAATAGAACCAAGTTCCTGGGGGCCCCCACTTACCTGTTCCCCGCCGCAGGACTTTGTTTGGTCCACAAAAGCCCAAACTTCACCTATCACGGCAGGCATTGTAATCAAACCTTCAGGGACCGGGTTCCCAAGGATTCCACTCCCCTGGACCTGTATAGCACCCTGCACAGAAAACATCTTGGTCGTGGGTATGACCAGAGCTCTGGATCCCAGGGTCCAGCTCTCCTAAGAGAAGCATTACAGGCAGAACCTTGCTCTTCTCTGCAAGGCCCGGGTACCGACCGTTTAGCTATGAAGCTTTTTTGGTCGGATCCGGAATAGCTTACTGAGGCCCAAAAGAACCTGTACGCAAGCTCAGTGAAAAACACATGTTTCTTCTTGGCCAACACCTTAGACACTGGCAAAAAACTGGGGTGCTCCCGGATGGGAGGGGCTTATATAGGGGAGGGTACTTCCGGTTTTGGAAGTTGCCAGTGCCAGCACCTGACGGTAACTATATAACCCATTAGTAATGACTATGTCGCTCTGTGTCCCGTGATGTACGAAAAAGAAAGGGAAATCCCAAATCTTGGGTTGTCCCCAGCAACGTAATAGAGCGGAAATCTTTTCAATGGGGACACTAGTTCTGGTAACCAAGGGGTATCCAAGGAATTCCCTTAATTTTTAGGGATTTCCTCTCACTTTCTGTTTGGGCATGGGACAGGAAGTGAAGGGAAATCTCCCCAATGGGACACAGATGGCAAAAAATGAACCAACAGGGGTTTTAGTTTTAACCCTCCCCCCCCCCCCCCTACTCCATCCAAAATGAAAAAAAAAAAAAAAGTTTTGCCTATAGTTCTACTTTAACTTCCAAGTAGGATTCAGTATATGCATAATAGTGGAACCTAGGCTCCAGCTGGCACTTTATAGTTCTTGGTACAGGTTGCCATTTATCATTCCATCTGCGAAGGCTGTTGCCTATTAAGTGTGTATATAAACACACACACACAAAAAAAATATATATATATATATATATATATATATATATATATATATATATATATATTACACACACACACACACACACACACACACAGGATCTTTAAAAATAAAAACACAACCAAACACATAGAATGAATTCAATGGCAGTGTCAAGCTAGGGTGTTATATGCCTGATATGACTTTGGCCATACTGTTTTATAGCTCGTCATGGGAAACACATATATACAAGTTGTATTAACCCTCTTTTCTTTTTTTTTTACTTAAAATGTAACTGTGCAACTAAAGGCAATTTTTTTTTCTTATTTTGGATAGAGTAAGGGAGGGTAATAACCAGTTTTTTTTTTCCATCTGCGTCCCATAGGAGAGTTTTCCCTTCACTTTATGTCCTATAGCAATGATGGCGAACCTTGGCACCCCAGATGTTTTGGAACTACATTTCCCATGATGCTCAACTACACTGCAGAGTGTATGAGCATCATGGGAAACGTAGTTCCAAAACATCTGGGGTGCCAAGGTTCGCCATCACGGTCCTATAGCCAAAACAGGAAGTGAGAGGAAACCTCTCCAAATTCCACTGGATCCCATTGGAATATTTCCCCTATATTTCTGTTCTGGTGTCAGCCCAAAATTTTGGATTTTCTTTTACTTTCGATGATAAAAGATAAATAGGACAAACAGAGAGGGTGAATTTCCCTAAGGGAGGCACAGAGAGCAATCAGACTGCTGTTCTAATCCCTCTTCACTTTGTCCAAAACTAAAAATATGTTTTGGCTTTAATTACACACAATAAAATTACACATTCTCCAGTACAATTATTGTTAAAAATTCCTACCCCGGCAATTGCAGGTTATAAAACTTTCAATGCTGCTGGCTCCTATCTCAGTGCTGCTTCTCTAAACTTCCCTTTGTTACAGGAAAATGTTAAAGTAGAAAAGTAGAATGAAAAGGTCCCCCCCCCCCCATTTTGAACAGACTAAAAGGAGGGTTAAAACCTCTGTAAGGTTTCTTCCCGCTATGTGTCCAATTGGGGAGTTTTTCCTCAACTTCCCCTCAATCAAAACAGGAAGTGAGAGGAAATCCCTCCAAAGTGAGGGAATCCCTGGTTGTCACCAGTACTAGGTTCCTCATTGGAAGATTTCCCCTATATTCCTGTTCTGGTGACAACCCAAAATTTAGGACTCTCTTTCTCTGTGATAATGGTAAAGATGATAAAATAAATAAGTGAATCTACGTACGGGGTATGGGGGCACAGATGTCAATAAAAACCTGACAGGTGTTCAAATCCCTTTCCACTCCATCCAAAACAAAAACAAAATGTTTGCTTTTCATTATACTTTAGTAGTGGACAGTGCGGTCTTCAGTAAGCTTAGAGAAGGGTGGTGGGGCAAGGAGGGCAGGGTGGAGGGAGTGCTTTGTCATGCTAGCATATGGGACTGTCCTTTCATTGGCTCCAAAAGAAAAGAGCTACCCTGAAACAGGAAATCAGTGGTCGTGGCACCAGTATAAAATGATACTAAAAAGGGGGCGCATGCGCGACATCCACGGGACCGGCCACATGACTGAGTAGCTCCGCACTACTCCAACCATTTAGCCTGCTTCCCGGGGCCATAAGCTCATAATCTTCACCACAGATACTCTCCATAACCCCCGGACGGAGTTGTGCATGCCTTCGAAGCAGAAGAAGGGCAACAAGACCGCTCAGAGGTCCCTAACCACCTATCTGCTAAGGAACCAGGAACGCTACAGCATGTCCCAAGATGGCACCGGCGGCCCGGCTTCTCCCTCACTGCAGGCCTCACAAGATTCGCAGGATACCGCTGCTTCTGCTCTGGTCTCTGCACAAGAATGTGAGTACTTTCCCCCCCCTGACCAAAGCGGACCTGGACAGGAGCTTGGAGTATATTATATATATATATATATATATATATATATATATATATATATATATATATATATATAGCGCAAGATTGCCACCAAGTTCCAAACAGAGCTACACAAAAGCACCAATACACTAACGCAGGAGATCTCGGCCCTGGGCACCCGCACGGACCGCTTAGAGACTATGCACGATGAGCTCAATATTGCTCACAATGATCTCTCCAGAGAGTTTGAATCCCTCAATGCCACGGTCACGCAACTGCAAACCCAAGTTGAAGACCTCGACAATCGAAATCGTAGGCACAATCTTCGGATTAGGGGGGTCCCTGAAACCACCACGGATCTCATCCCTGCCATACATAAGCTGTTCCATTCCCTCTTGCTAGACCATGAGGTGGAAGCGTTCACATGCGACCGCATTCACAGGGCTCTACGCCCCAAGCCTCCCCCAGACAAACCCCCCAGGGACATTGTCCTGTGTCTAAAAGACTTTCTTATCAAGGAGGAGATTCTTAGGGCTGCCCGCAATTCCCATTCCATCTCCCTGGACGGCTCCCCTGTTCAAATCTACCCGGACATCTCCCCTGCTACCCTAGATAGGCACCGCAATATGAAGGAGGTCACCACAGTGCTGGCAAAAGCACACATTCGCTATAGATGGGGCTTCCCCTTCAAGCTTACCATTCCACATAATGGTACAACTTATACTGCCACCACTCTATTGGAAGGTCAAGAAATACTTGTCAAACTGGGCCTCCTCGAGGCTGAAGCCCAACCCTCTACTCCTAGACCTAAACCCATTTGGAACACCCCCTCTCCTAGACGGGACCGCAGACGTCACAGACAAGATGCTGGCCATAACGCCTTTCAAAACTAACTAATCCTTCGCCACTTTTGTGAATTCTCCCTGCTGCACGTCTTGAACTTCTGAACACCAGTGGCACTTCTGGCATCGGTGCGCCATCTACTGCTCTATTTTGGAACTACCGATCTACTGATGGTTCCACATTTCTCTTCACCCTGTCTCTGCAGGCAAGGTATCAGCCCAGCAGGATTGTCCCATACATTTCAGACTTTCTGGGCCCTCTTCTGATCCGATACCCCGCATGCCTTGTTTGTCTTCATTACTCTATTTTCCACAGGATGATGGTTCCCAGTTCATTTGATGATCTAATATGTCAATCCAGCACACGCTGGCATGCACAAACTTTTTTTTCTGTTTTCAATTTGCTGCAGGCTAGTTCGGTTGATGTCGATGCCGTGCTGCCCCACTCCTCTCATATCCCGACCTCCTTTGGAGCTCTGGATATGACCTGGGGAGTTAAGGGAGCTTTTGCCCCTTACAAGGTTTACCTCACTGTTTCAGGCTTTTGCTACTTGCAACCTGACCCACTGTTTGCCCAGCACATGTTTGCACTGCTGGCACTATGTTTAGATGCTTTTTATGTTCTATCACTTCTTTTGTTTTTTTTATTTAGGATGTTGAAGCACTTCAGATGTATTTCCTATTACTATGTACTTGAAGCGGTCTATTACTCTCAGCTCTCCCAGACTGACGTCCCCCTAGTGACGGAGAATTTTGACACAGTAATCTCAGGGTCCTTAAACCCCCCCAGGTGAGCCTATGACATCCCTATATACATAAATGGTGATTACATGTATTACACATAATGTCCAGGGCTTCAATTCTCCCCACAAGCGGAAAAAAGCATTCACAGCCTATAAAAAACTAGGGGCACAAATCCTATTATTACAGGAAACCCACTTTGCTGTTGACAGACACCCAATTTTTTTTCATGGCTCATATAAGCAAGCCTATTACACCTTATACGACTCTAAATGTAGAGGGGTGGCCATCTTCCTTCACAATTCATTCCCCATGGAAGTTCAGCAGGTCTATAAGGATCCTGATAGTAGGTTTCTTATAGTTAAGGGACTAATAGCAGGACGCGAACTCACGATCGCTAACGTCTATGCCCCTAATGTCGCACAGGCCACCTTTTTTTCCGCCTTCTTTAGGACATTTGAGAAATACTCCTCGACACACATGTTCGTTGGGGGAGACTTCAACCTAGTAGCACACCCACAATTAGACAGAAGCACCTCCTCCCAACTAAATTTAGCGTTTCCTAAATCCCTGACCAGAACTCTGCAGGCTCTCCAATTATCTGATGCTTGGAGAGCACACAACACGGGTGCAAAGGACTTCACCTTTTACTCCCACCCCCACAATTCCTTTGCCAGATTGGACTACATTTTCTGCATACCCATCATTCTTGCCAACTCCACACAGTCGGTGATCCATCTCTGCCCCTGGTCCGACCATAATATGGTCTCCATGTCAACCTCCCTTATAGGCCTATCTGATACGCCCTATACATGGAGACTTAATGACTCTCTCTTAACTGACCCTATCATACGCCAGGAAGTATCCAACGCTATTCAGGAATACTTCACGATCAATGCCACCCCGGACATATCCCCTAGCACTCTATGGATGGCCCATAAGGCAGTGTTACGAGGCCACCTTATTAGTATTGCTTCACGGAAAAATAAAGAAAGATGGCAGCAAATCTTCACGTTGACCACAGAACTGGACCGCCTTCATAAATCCCAAATAGGTAACCCGTCGATTGTCAACGCACGCCTGGTGGCGCAAAAAAGATTAGACCTGGATACTCTGTTATCTGCTAAGACGGAAAAAGCACTAAGGTGATCCAAAGCAAACTTTCTCCTTCACAGCAACACAGCATCTGCTATGTTTGCTCGCAAATTAAATCATACACTACGTCCACCCCACGTGTACAAACTCCGCAATTCCTCAGGCAAAATAGTCTCCCACTCTAAAGAAGTCCTGGGCGTCTTTGAGGACTTTTATTCCAGACTTCTTTCTCGCCCTCCACCGTGTCCTTCTCAGCCCTCCCTAGACTGGCTAGCCTCCCTTCCCACTTTGTCCGATTTACAAATTGAATCCCTTAATGCCCCCTTCACAGAGGAAGAACTGCTCGGCGTTGTTAAATCCCTAAAACGCTCTGTAGCCCCAGGCCCAGATGGTTTCACTGCTAGCTACTATAAAAATGATGCCCCTATACTACTCCCACGCCTCACTAGCATGTTCAACAAGATTCTTGCAGGAGAACAGTTCCCCTCTGAAATGACCTTAGCTAACATGTCTCTCCTGCCCAAACCTCTTAAGAACCACTCCCTCCCCCAAAATTATAGACCGATTTCGGTCATTAACAACGACCTTAACATTTTTAGTCGTGCCCTAGTTGACAGACTAGCCGCTATTATTGAAACACTGACCTCCCCTGACCAATCTGGTTTCATCCCCAATAGACTCTTCACGGACAATATTCGTTTGACACTTAATGTACTCCAGGACGCTAACATACGTAAGAAACAAGTCCTCCTCCTTAGCTTAGACATTAATAAGGCGTTTGACAGCATACTATGGCCTTATTTACTTGCAGTGCTTCAAAGACTTGGCTTTTGGGATGAATTTTTGTTGGGGGTACAGGCCCTATACCACCACCCACAAACCAGAATCAAAATTCCAGGCTGCAGCTCTGGGTTTTTCACACTGGGCAGGGGTACCCGTCAGGGATGTCCCCTATCACCCCTATTATTCGCCCTGGCCCTGGAACCCCTTGCCACCGCAATTAAACAACACCCTGACATATCCGGATACCCCATGGCTTCCACCACATCTCATCTCTGTATGTATGCAGATGATGTCATGCTTTTTCTAACCCAACCCCAGATTTCCCTGCCCAATCTATTTTCCCTGTTGTCCCAATTCGCCTCTATTTCTGGACTCACAGTTAACATGTCCAAATCCACTGCACTCCCAATCAATATTCCCCCTGCTCAGTGTGAGACCCTCCAGAGCTCCTTCCCCCTGCAATGGTCTACTGACAAAATACCCTACTTGGGCATCTATATCACACCACATTGGTCCTCTATTTTCGCTGCGAATTATCCGGCGTGTGTGTCCCGTCTCCGCAACTTGCTCAAACTGTGGAGCACATACCATATCTCGTTCCTCGGGAGAGTCACGGCGATCAAAATGACCCTCCTACCCAAACTCCTATTTCTATTCAGAGCCCTTCCATTCCTGATCCCTAAAGCTTTTATAGATAAACTACAACAAGATATCCACAAATTTATCTGGCAAAACAAACGGCCGAGGTTCTCTAAACATGTCTTGTTCAACCCACAAACACTTGGGGGGCTGGGCCTGCCAAAACTTTGGCTCTATTTCCTTGCAGCTCGCTTCTCCCAGATGGCACAATGGAACATCCCGAACTCTAAAGTACCCTGGGTAGAATTTGAATCACATTCCATCGCTCCATACAGGCTCTCTGGTATACTTTGGTCCCCCTCTAAAGTGGGTCATAAAATTATCTCCCTTAACTCCCTAGTTGCTCACTCTCTTACCCTATGGTACAGATACAAACATAAACTAGACCTGGCGTCCCATGCTCCCCGAGGCTCCTCCTTTGTAGGAGAACCCTTATTTACCTTAGCCTTCAATAACCCTGAGGGTTTCTCCTGGTGGATCTCTAACTCTGTGGTCACGTTAGCTGACCTACAGATTGGTGACTCCTTTGCTTCATTTGACCTGTTACGTACGCATAAACAAATCCCGCTAAGAGAACACTTCCGTTATTTGCAAATCAGACACTTTTATCTCTCCCACTTTACCCTCTCCTCATCAGCCCCTTCTACCACGTTTGAACAGATCTGCCGTGACTCCCCCAGAGGAAAAGGGCTTATCTCTATCCTCTACAAATCGGCTCTCACTGCGTTGTTTCCCGGGGCGGTCCCGTATAAACGTAAATGGGAAGCTGACTGCAACAAAATCTTTGACTCGGACGACTGGGACACAATGCTGACTAACCTACGCAAAGCGTCTAAATCCCTAGCTGCCAGAGAAACAGCATATAAAGTACTGACCAGGTGGTACTATACCCCATCCAGACTTCACTCTATTTTCCCAGGAGTATCTGACCTCTGCTTCAGAGGCTGTCGCCTTCCTGGGACCTTTATGCATATATTTTGGGACTGTGATCGACTTTCCCCCATTTGGACCACAGTGATGGCTATAGCATCAACACTATCAGGTACTCCAGTACATCTTACGGCCTCTATGTGCCTCCTTGGTGCATCTATCCCAGGTACGCTTCACTCTGAAGAAGGCCTTATCCACACAGTTTGCTTGGCCACTCTGTGGGCCATTGCCCTACATTGGAAGTCTCCTACAGTCCCTATCTCCTCTGTCCTTCATAGGATGGATTCTATTATGATAATGGAAAGGATTCTATATACGCTAAATGACAGGATGCACTTATTTGACCAAAGGTGGAATCCCTGGAACTCACATAGACATATTCTATTGCCACAGTCTTAGCCGCTGACGCAGACTCCCCAGCAGCTTTAGACCATGGGAGGCTGCTACACCCCCTCTCTGTTATACCTCATATGTAAGACTGTTTCCTGTAGATTCTCTGTAATCCGCTATAGCTTCTCTCAGATGCTTCAAAGTAAATTTTTTGTTGTTTATTTCTTTCTTTCTGTCTCCTTTTTTGTCACTGCGTTGACATTTATAATTATATTTCAACCTGTACTATATGATACGCAGATTTTCAGGTGTATGTACTACTTTATTGTCTTCTCTCAATAAAAAACGTTTGTAATAAAAAAAATTATACTAAAAAAGGCAAAACTTTATTTTTTAGTTTTGGATTAGAACCCTTCAGATTTGTATTGAAGGAAGATTCAACCCCTCTCTTTGTCCAGTTTACGGTTATAGTTAAAAATGAAAAAAAAAAAAAAATCCCAAATTTTGGGTTGACATCAGAATAGTAATAAGAGGGGAAATCTGTCATGGGGGCACTAGTTCTGGTGACATCCCGCAATTCCTTCACTTAGGAGGGATTTCCTTTCACTTCCTGTTTTGGCTATGGGACAGGAAGTGTAGGGAAATCTCCACAATGACATACAGAGGCCAAAAAAAACAACAGGGTATATGACCCTCCCTTACTCCATCCAAAATAAAAAGTTATGCCTTTAGTTCAACTTTAAGCAGGCAAGGATTAAACTATAAAGATGATAGTCAGCAAGTGATTAAATCTGCTGAAAGTGCTAAAAGCGGAGTTCCACCCCAAAGTGGAACTTGCGCTTATTCGTCTCCTCCTCCCCCTCAGGTGCCACATTTGGCACCTTTCAGGGGGGAAGGGGGACCCGTTTTTGACAGGTACCCTGTCCCCACTTCCATCGGACCTCGCCGCGCTCCCTGGACAGGTAAGTGTCCATATAATAAAATTCAGCAGCTGCAGTATTTGTAGCTGCTGACTTTTAATTTTCCGTATGGGGGTTTAATATCATTTACTATTGGCACATTGTTTTATCAAGCTCAATAGAGTGAAATATCTGGAGTTGAAAATACTGTGAATAAATAAAATCTGTATTATTATACAGGATTTTTATAGCGTCAACAGTTTGCACAGCGCTTTACAACATGAGCGCAGTCAGTACAGTTACAATACAATTCAATACAGGAGGAATCAGAGGATCCTGCCCAGTAGAGCAATGTATTTAACCACTTGAGGACTGCCGCACGCTGATGTACGTTGGCAGAATGGCACGGCTGGGCACATGGGCATACAGGTACGTCCCCTTTAAGAGCCCAGCCGTGGGTCGCGAGCGCGCCGCCGGCGTCGCACTCGCGACCCAGTCCTCTTCTCAGTGACCGTCCCCGCGGGAACAGCGGACCCGATCGGGTCACAGAGAGGAAGAATGGGGAGAGGTAAGTGTAAATAAACCTCTCCCTGTGCTTCCTACTGAGCCTGTCACTGATCGTCTGTTCCCTGTCATAGGGAAAGACGATCAGTGACATCACACGCTAAGCCACGCCCCCCACAGTAAGTAAAACACATCAGGGCACACTTAACCCCTACAGCGCCCCCTCCTGGTTAACCCCTAAACTGCCAGTGTCATTTTCACAGTAACCAGTGCATTTTTATAGCACTGATCGCTGTGAAAATGACAATGGTCCCAAAAATGTGTCAAAAGTGTTCGATGTGTCCGCCATAATGTTGCAGTCACGAAAAAAATCAAAATAATTAATAAAAATGCCATAAAACTATCCCCTATTTTGTAAACGCTATAACTTTTGCGCAAACCAATCAATAAACGCTTATTGCATTTTTTTTTACCAAAAATATGTAGAATACGTATCGGCCTAAAATGAGGAAAAAATAGGATTTTTTACTCACCGTAAAATCCTTTTCTCTGAGTCCATGGACCGACACAGCTTCTCTATTGACAAAGTGGGTATTATCCGTTAATTAGGAGTGACTAGGCAGAAAAACTTGTAAAAAGTGTTGCATCACACCTTCTACAGTACCGCCCAGGGGGCGGACCCTCTGGGTATACCCTCTCAGTCTGCATCTTCGCCGATCAGTTCGTCAAAAAGCAGTACAAACTTAAAAGGAGGGGTGGGTGCTGTGTCGGTCCATGGACTCAGAGAAAAGGATTTTACGGTGAGTAAAAAATCCTATTTACTCTTTCGTCCATGGACCGACACAGCTTCTCTATTGACAAAGTGGGACGTCCCAAAGCAGTGTCAGAGAAAAAACGAGGGGTGGTAACAGCATAAAAATAAACTTCACCCCAAACACAAAACAGTACTCCTCCAACGGAGGAGTTGCAACTCTAAAAAGCCGCCTGCAAAACCTTGCGGCCGAAAGAGGCATCCGAAGATGCACCTACATCAATTTTGTAGAATTTTGTGAAAGTGTGAGCGGACGACCAAGTCGCCGCTTTACATAATTGGGAAACAGACGCTTGATGTCGGAAAGCCCAAGAGGCACCTATTGCCCTGGTCGAATGCGCCGTGACAGGAAAGGGGGGCACCTGACCCTTTAAGGCGTAAGCCTGGATTACTATCTGTCGGATCCACCTAGAGATGGTGGCCGATGAGACTGCTTGGCCCTTCTTGGGACCAGCCACCGAAACAAACAGTGAGTCTGACTTCCGGAACAGGGAAGTAGCAGATAGGTATACTCTCAAAGCTCGGACAACGTCCAAGGAATGCAACGCCGACTCCTTAGGATTCGACGGCTGAGGACACAAGGATGGAAGTACAATGTCTTCGTTAAGATGAAAAGCCGAAACGACTTTCGGAAGAAAGGAAGGCTGCGGCCGCAGCACCACCTTATCCTTGTGGAAAATCAAATAGGGAGCCTTGCAGGACAAGGCTGCCAGCTCAGAGACTCGTCTAACTGACGTAACAGCCACCAAAAAGACCACTTTCTGAGAAAGTGTCAAAAGGGGAATATCTCTAATATTCTCAAACGGTGCCTTCTGAAGCACCGAGAGGACCAGGTTCAAGTCCCACGGAGGTAACGGGGGGCGGACCGGAGGGGCCACATGTCGAACCCCCTGCACAAATGTACTCACGAGAGAGTGAGTCGCCAGGGGTCGCTGAAAAAAGACAGCCAGGGCAGATATCTGTCCCTTAAATCGTACTTAGGGCAAGCCCTTGGTCCACCCCATGCTGTAAAAACAGCAGGATTCTGGAAACCAAATAGGTACGCGGATGCCATGTCATTTCCTCACACATGGAGATGTAGGCCCTCCAAGTGCGGTGATAGACCTTCCTAGAGGACGGTCTTCGAGCACTTCTCATAGTAGAGATTACTGAGTCTGACAGGCCCCGGTCTCTCAGTACCTGGTTCTCAACAGCCATGCCGTTAAAGCCAATGACTGTAAAGCAGGATGGAATATGGGACCTTGCGATAGCAGGTCCTTCCGTAGTGGTAGGCGCCAGGGGACGTCTGCTACCAGACGTACTAGATCGGCGTACCAAGGACGCTGAGGCCAATCTGGAGCGATTAGGATCATTGGAATTCCCTCTGCCTCCACTCTGCGGAGCAGAAGAGGAAGAAGCCTTAAGGGAGGGAAGGCATAGATTAGCCGATACTGACCCCACGATGCTACCAACGCGTCCGTTGCGTCTGCCCATGGGTCTCTTGACCGGGCCACAAATCTCAATACCTTCCGATTGAGTCGGGAAGCCAGAAGATCTACGTCTGGTGTGCCCCATCTTTGGCAGAGGAGTTGGAACACCTCCGGGTGTAAGGACCCTTCTCCCTGGTCCAGCATCTGGCGGCTCAGGTAGTCCGCCTGCCAGTTTTCCACACCCGGAATGTACACGGCCGACAGTGCCGGTACGCTCCTCTCTGCCCACTTCAGGATGCGAGCGATCTCCGATGTTGCAGCTGAGCTTCTTGTTCCTCCTTGATGATTGACATATGCCACTGCTGTGGCGTTGTCTGACTGGATCCTGACTGGACGCCCTTGCAGCCTCAGACCATTTGAAGAGGCACAGCCTGATCGCCCGGATTACCAGGACATTGATCGGCAGGAGGGCTTCCTCTGGGGTCCAGCGACCTTGCGCCGACTGAACACCCCAGACTCCCCCCCAACCTGTAAGGCTGGCGTCCGTCGTGATCACTATCCAGTAAACCGGAAGAAATGACTTCCCGGCCATTAGAGCCGGTGCTGTCAGCCACCATACCAGGGATCTCCTGACTATGTGGCTCACTCGGATTTGATAATCCAGAGATGATGGACATCTGTTCCATCTGGACAGAACTTCCTTCTGTAACACGAGTGTGGTATTGAGCATATGGAACCGCCTCGAAGGAGGCTACCCTGAGGCCCAACACTCGCATGCAAAAAACGGAGTGACGACCAATTCCTGGAAGTCAGCTGCCGTACTGCAGCCCGGAGGGTCTGCAACTTCTCCACAGGGAGGAATACCTTTGCCTCTGAAGAATCCAGAATCAACCCCAGGTACCCTAGGCGTTGAGTGGGCACCAATGCTGACTTTTGCGTGTTTAGTATCCAACCACAGTCTCGAAGAGTCTGACAGGTAATGGACACGCTTACCTCTAATTCTGTGCTTGAAGGGGCCTTCAGCAGAAGGTCGTATAAGTAGCCTGTGATAGCGATACCCCGCTGTCTTAGAAGTGCCAGAATCGGAGCGAGCACCTTGGTGAACGTCCTGGGTGCTGAGGCAAGGCCCAACGGGAGGGCCACAAACTGGTAGTGGTCCTTCCCGATAGCAAATCGCAGAAACCTCTGGTGTCTGGAGTATATGGGGACATGCAGGTATGCGTCCTTGATGTCCAAGGAGGCCAGAAAGTCCCCCGGATGGAGAGCCGTGACTACAGATCGAACCGACTCCATCCGAAAACTTTGTACCTTCACAAAGCAATTGAGGGCTCTGAGATCCAAGCTTGGACGAACCCCCTCCTTCTTCGGCACAATGAACAGATTTGAGTAAAAACCCCGTTCCAGTTCTGGAACTGGAATAACTACCTCGCGTTCCAGTAGACCCTGGACCGCCCCATACAGGGCCTCCCGACGGGTCGGTAGTAGCTGGAGATTGGAGGTGTTGAATCTGTCCGGTGGACAAGAGAGAAACTCTATCTTGTAGCCTGAGGAGATTACTTCGCAAACCCACCTGTCGGAGATTAGTGCTGTCCACTAAGTCGCGAATTTGCGAAGACGTCTCCCCACCCGAGAGCTGGGTGGGGGTGGACCTTCATGCGGACGCAAATTTGTCCGCAGGCTTATTGGGTATGCGGGACCAGGGACGCTTTTGTCCTTGGGCAGGCGCTTTATCGGCCTGGGGTCTTTTGCCTGTCGGCCTGGGGTCTTTTCCCTGTCGCCCTAGGGGGACAAAAAAAACACTTGTGTGCAGTAAAGGAGGGCCCTTGCCCTTGGCGTGGCCCCTTACCCTTGCTAATTTGGGGAAGCAAAGTGCTTTTACTTCCTGTGGCATCCTTGATGATGTCATCCAGAGAAGCCCCAAAAAAAGTCTGTCGCCCTTAAAAGGCAGATCCAACAGGGCTTTCTTGGAAGTCTGGTACGCAGACCAGCCTTTTAGCCAGATCAGGCGGTGTATTGCTACTGCATAAACCGAAGTTTTAGACAGCAGGGGAATGGTATTCATGTCTGACTCGCAGACAAACCTAAGGCCCTGGACCAACAGGTCGGCCAATGTTATCTCATCAGGAGGAGCATCTCGCTCCTTTAACCCCTGGAGTAGCAATCTTGCCCATTCAGTAAGTGTGTGAGACACTAGGGCCCCCGCCAATGCCGGGCGTACTGCCGAGCCTACCACTGAGTATAGGTAGCAAGCGAGTGCTTCAGCCTTCTTATCCACAGGGTCCTTGAAAACAGGAGCCCCTTCTACAGGAATTGTGGTGGCTCTATTAAGTCTGGACACCGGAGGGTCCACTATAGGGGGGAGAGGTCCATTTCTTCAGAAAACTCTCCTCAAAAGGGTATCGTACCGCAAACCTCTTTGGGGCTGTAAAGACCCTCAGTGGGTTCTCCCAGTCCTTGTATAAGAATTTATCAAGAGACACACAAGGGAACACCTTAGCAGTGCGGGCAGGTCTATGAAACCCAAGTGGACCGGAGTCTCTGCTGCTTCTGCAGTATTTTCCAATTTTAGCATATCCCGCACTGCAGTAATAAGGTCAGATACCAAAGCCGTCTCGCGTACTGACCTGGACTTTGAGTCATTCTCACTGTCCGGTCACGGTCTGCAGTCTCTGATGCGTCAGAATCTGGGACCCGAGCCGTAGCTGGACCTGGTTCTGCACCAGAATTATCCCCAGAAGCTTGCAGGGGACGGGGGCGTTTATTACCCCCTGTATTCCCGTGTGCTGCTTCCACCCTGGCAGCAAACGCCTCTAGGATTGCCGACATAGCGTCCATAGACACCTCAGGGACACCAGCTGCTAAATCTGGTGTTTCAGGGGAGAAGACATCTGGCTCAGATGCCATGCTGACCACACGCTGACACTCACAGGGCTCCAGGCAAGATATCAATAGGCCACCCTCCTGTGCTGCAGAGAGGCCGGGTCACCCAGAGGACTCACCACCCTGGATAGGTACTGCTATGCTGCGCCTGTGATGCTGTCCCCTGCTGCTGTGTCAGTCTTCTTCTTTTATCAGCACTTCCTGTGTGAATTTTCGCGCCAGTGTAATGCACCCTAGAGGCCGGAGGCTCTCGAAAAATGGTTGCCAAAAACGTCTGTATGGAAGATAATGTGGGCTCTAAGAAAATGGCCGCCGACAGAAGATAGAGGTCAAGCAGCCATAGCCCACAAAAAGATGGCCGCCGAACGGCAATATCTGCATACAGGGTGGACAAACATGGCCGCCGATCAGCTGATAGGGGCCAGTGGGTGTGGCCGAACCACAGGAAGATGGCCGCCGGGCAGTCACAAGAGGCCAAACTTGGCATGGACCACCTCAAAATGGCCACCGACAGCATGGAGGAGGAAGGACACAAACACAGGTAAGAAAAAAAATGACATTTCTTTTAAATGTTAGTTACAGCCAGCCCCGCTCCAGTGGGACCCCCTAGGTGACCCCCAGCACCCAGCAACCTTTAGCTAGAAGCCCAGGGAGGAGGGAAAGGCAGGGAGAGAGGGAAGAAAGGGGCCACAACCACTTACTTGATCTCTCCAGGAATGTCCAGCTAAATCACCCAGCCGACGCAGGGGAGTTTTACTTACCTATCCTGCATGTATTCTGCTGGAAGACATTCCAAACAGATCATCGTCCGCGCACGGAAGGTGACTGTTGGCCAGGCATGCTGTGATTGGACCCAGAAGGGACGATCATATGTATGCCCTGGAGCATGACGCTCACCGGACAGGCTGCTGCGACTCGGCCGTAAGGTCAGCCGAAGCTGAGCGGTCCGATGCAAGCCTTGGAGCGTAAGCTCACCGGCCAGGCTGCTGCGACTCGGCCGTAAGGTCAGCCGAAGCTGAGCGGTCCGATGCAGGCCCTGGATCGTAAGCTCACCGGCCACCCGTGGAGCGACGGGCATGTCGTGGAAAACCCAGCGCGTAGCTAGGGTCGGCACACGCTCGATGGCCGAAACTGGGGAGACTACAAGGATCGAGGATCCAGCCTGTCACCCAGTCGGCAGTTGATCGAAGATCGCAGGAAACAACAAATGTAGCAAAAAAAAATAAAAAAATTATATATATATATATATCTTTTTTCCCCGGACCAATGGGCCCGAAGGGAGCCATGTCCTACTCCTTGCTAGACAGAAAAAAACTGATCTGCGAAGATGCAGACTGAGAGGGTATACCCAGAGGGTCCGCCCCCTGGGCGGTACTGTAGAAGGTGTGATGCAACACTTTTTACAAGTTTTTCTGCCTAGTCACTCCTAATTAACGGATAATACCCACTTTGTCAATAGAGAAGCTGTGTCGGTCCATGGACGAAAGAGTAAAATATGTTTTTTTATATATTTTTTGGGGGATATTTATTATAGCAAAAAGTAAAAAATATTGCATTTTTTTCAAAATTGTCGCTCTATTTTTGTTTATAGCGCAAAAAATAAAAAACGCAGAGGTGATCGAATACCACCAAAAGAAAGCTCTATTTATGGGAAAAAAAGGATGCCAATTTTGTTTGAGAGCCACGTCGCACGACCGCGCAATTGTCAGTTAAAGCTAAGCAGTGCCGAATCGCAAAAAGGGGCCTGGTCCTTATGCTGCATATTGGTCCGGGGCTTAAGTGGTTAAACTGTAAACTATAGTGAAAGTTGTCCAATCTAAAATACACCCTTCACACTGTTCTTGGGCTGGTGTCCTTTAGGTCTAAAAAAATTCTATCCAAACGCGTGTGTGTTATTGCTCATAATGTACATATTTACAAGGTCTCCTTAAGAGAGACATTTTTAATTGGATTAAAATAACCAATACAAAAAGGTGTGAATAGCATCATGTACATTAATGGACAGTCTCATCGGGTACAGTGGCAAAAAAAATAAATAATATTTTTGAACTTGGAAAAGTGCATGTTTTATTTATACTGATGAAAAAGTACCCTTTAATGTCCAAGTAAAAACAGATATCTGCAAAGTGATTTCAAATTAATTACAAAAAGAAGGCACACACACAAACACACACACACACACACACACACACAAACACACACACACACACACACACACACACACACACACTGTATAAATATACATCCCTTTGCAGAAGGAAGGGATGCCATTTCATCAGTATTAAATCCTTGGCAAGATATTTCTGACTCTAGTTATATTTTAGGTAAACAGAATACTTGAAATGAATCAGAGCACAGTAATAAACCTGTACCTCTAAATCGAATATTTATGCAGTACACAGATTCAGCCAGTGTCAGTAATTTACTTTAAGTTTACTTACAGCATTTAACTCTGGGAAATTTGACTGCAGAGCAAAGTACTCCATGAAAGTTGCAAATCCTTCATTCAGCCAAAGATCATTCCACCACTCCATGGTGACCAGATTCCCAAACCACTGTAATAAGACAAAATATATATAACAGAACATCTACAACATAAATCAGCATAATCAAAATCTGCTCATCAATATGTGTTAAAAAAAAAAAAAAAAAAAAAAACACGTGTTCCTATGCTTAGCTGTTACCTTCCCGTGGTTTTCCTTTACCACTCCTCCTCCTTATGCAAGTCTATGATCTTAACAAGCATAAAGACAGACCATCTTAAGAGGGTAATCTACACATCTCTACGGTATATTTCATCATGTGACAAAATGTATGAAAGATCGAGCCTCCGGAAAAGTACAAAAATAGGTTACGGAAAAACACTGCAATAACAGTATACAGTTTTTCGTCACCTTTACATTTTGTAACAGCTATAGCTCTGGATATTCTAAATAATTTATGCTGTCGGACTATTTTTTGTACCTTTTGGCCATATACTATGAAATAATTTCAGGTGATGACAATGAACAATATATTCTAAAAAACAAACAAAAAAAAAAAAAAACTAATTCTGATTATCTAGTCTTGGATTGGTATACAATATGCATTTTTAACTGGATTTTAATTGGGACATTCTTTTGAAAAACTGCTTTCCTACTCCAGTGCCCTTTGTAATGTTCAGAAAGAAATGGGACATGTTAAGCCAGTTCTGGTATGGAGTGCACTAGGTCTGATGCCCTGTACACACGATCGTTTTTTCCGATGAAAAAAGTCTGATGGACATTTTTTCATCGGAAAAAACGATCGTGTGTGGGCCCCATTGGACTTTTTTCCCCCATCGGTGTAAAAAAAAAAATAGAACATGTTTTACATTTTTCCGATGGAAAAAAAAAACGATAGGAAATTCCGATCGTCCACGCATGCTCAGAATCAAGTCGACGCATGCTCAGAAGCATTGAACTTCATTTTTCTCGGCTCGTCTGAGTGTTTTACGTCACCGCGTTTTGGACGGTCGGAATTTTGTCTGATGGTGTGTATGCAAGACTGATGGAAGTCAGCTTCTGGGAATTCCGACGGAAAATTCCATCGGAAATATGATCGTGTGTACAGGGCATAACTCTGCTGTATTGTTGGAATGCACAGCAAAATTTAGACCCCATACACAATACTCATAATAGGAAAGCAGAAATATTACTCTGAAAATAGAAGCCATTAGCAAAATAATTATCTAACTAAATATCTATTTCTGTGACCCCAACTGGGCTTTAAATGTTAGTCACATCTACGAATGAGTCCACACACTTTAAAAACGGAACAAAACAATATCAATATATCAGAAAGCATTTTTTTTTGTAAAACTAAACAATTATCAATGATCAGTTTTCATTTCTGTACTTAGTTCTCAAGTACACCCAACAGGTCATGTTTGCAAGATTTAAAATCAAGGTCAGTGGCTTGGTAAGAGTTACTTTTCTAAGGGACATTTTCAAAATATGACCTGTTAGGGGTACTTGAGGATGGAGGTTGAAAATCACTGATTTAGTCCCATAAAACAGTTTAACTGGTAACACCTTCTTAGGCAGTTCTCCGATCAACAGCTATCTGACAAAAAAAAAAAAAACCCTCCAATAGGGTTGTCGGAGTCGATAGGGAATTTGCACATTACATATTTCTTTAGTTAAAATTTGTCTAGTGGTCTCACAAAAGATCGAATAAATGAATTCCAAGCCCTGGTTAAGTGGTTAAGGGGCCATACAAGCCATAGAAGGAATATTTTTGTAACTGACAAGGATGTGGCCGAGCCCGCTTTCTTCTCTACAATTGGCCATTTCCTTGCATTTAAGTTCTAGATTACCACAGCCAAAACTGGTAATATCTTAGCCTCGTCTCCAGAGCTGCATCATGCAAGCTGTCCGATTACCTGGCCATGCCTTTATGGGGGGACTCCAGGGTGAAACAGCATCTTTAGTTGAGTATTGTTGTTATATTTTCTAGTATCATCTTTATCTGCCAATACTTTTAATAAATCTTCTCTCCAAATATCACCCAAACCTTCCTCTCCACTCCTCCCAAGACCTTCCCTCTCTCTAGCTCCCTTGTCTCCTCATCCCTTACTCATCTCCAAGACTTCTCCAGAGCCTCTCCCATTCTCTGGAACTCACTTTCACCAGCCTCTCCCTCTAATGCCGCATACACACGATCGTTTTTAATGTCATTTTCAAAAACAACGTTTTTCTCAACGTGATTTTTCTTGTTTCCTCTCAAGCCTGTCTTGCATACACACGTTCATTAAAAAAAAACGCTCAAGCAAAGCGCAGTGACGTAGAACACGTACGACGGCACTATAAAAGGGGAAGTTCTGTTCGAATGGCGCCACCCTTCATGTTAGTAAAGTTTGTTGAGCGACGATTCGCGCTTTTCAGCCTCGTGCTTTTCAGTCCGTTACAGCGTGACAAATGTGCCATCTCCATTACGAACGCTAGTTTTACCAGAACGAGCGCTCCCGTCTCATACTTGATTCTGAGCATGCGCGTTTTTTTTCCCCCTCGTAAAAGCATACACACTACCGTTTTTCACGTCGTTAAAAAAACAACGTGAAAAAAATGGAGCAGGTTCTCATTTCTTTTAGGCCATTTTTCACATCGTTAAAAATGTTCTGGAGCCTACACACGATCGTTTTTAATGCCCAATTTAAAAAATTGCATTTTTAACGTTGTGAAAAACAGTCGTGTGAATGCGGCATCACCCTCTTGTTTTGAATTGTACTGTTGGTGTAGTGTCTCCCTACATTGTAAAGCTCTGCGCAAACTGTTGGCGCTATATAAATCCTGTATAATAATAATAAATTTGTGTGATCTCTTTGCACATATCAAATAAAACCCCCCAAAAATTTCTGAAACAGGAGTACAGCAAACTGCTGCATAAACCAGCAAGGACAGTGATACTTGCACAGCACATTCCTATATAGGTCTATACCAGCTTAGTTATCAAGACTGGGAAATTGGGAAGCCAGATTATAATCACTGGATCATTTATGGATAAAATACCTCTTCATACTGCAAAAAATTGCAGGATTATATGAATGATTATTGGGACACAAGAACAGTGTAAAATTAATGCGCACTGCATGGGTCTGAAACTACCCAGTCATCAAGATGGATGCTCGAATTGGGAATACTGGGCCTTTTACATTTACCATTATATGAATATTAATAATTGACTGCAATTTGGCACAAAGAGTACTTTAAATGCAGCAAGATTACAAAAATGTGTTTACCTGATGTGCCAACTCATGAGCAATGACAGTGGTGATGAACTGTTTATCCATTAGTGAAGAGGAGTTCTCCTTGTAAAGCAGGGTGGTCTCTCGGAAGGTGATGAGACCCCAGTTTTCCATTGCTCCTGCCTGGATGTCAGGGATAGCTATCAGATCTACAAATAAAGAATGATTACAAATATTCGGTTATAAATATCAGTGTATGTGAATGTGGGCAATTAGGGCATATTTAGTTGGCAAGTATAAAAAAAGAGGATTGAGTTCTGTACTGAATTGTGTCTGGTACAGACTTAAACATATTTTACACAGCTGACTGCATATGAGATCTGAACTCCATCTATAAGAGTCAGTCACCAAGGACCAAGGTCACCTGTTCCAGCTGTAGAAAAAACAGCCCAAAAACATGATGCTGTCACCACCATGCTTCACAGTGGTTATGGTGTTCTTTTGGTGATGTTCAGTGTTGTTTTTGCGCCAAACATATATCTTTAGGAATTATGGCCAAAAAGTTCAACCTTGGTTTTTATCAGACGATAACACAATTTCACACATGCTTTTGGGAGACTTCAGATGTGTTTTGGCAAAATTTAGCTGGGCTTGGATGTTTTTCTTCATAAGAAAAAGGCCTCCGTCTTGCCACTCTACCCCACAGCCCAGACATATATGACGAATACGGGAGATTGTTGTCACATGTTCCACACCGCCAATGGGATTCGCCCAAAACCCTTGGTAAGGTCTAATGTAGTGATATACTTGGCTGGACCTAGTCTCTCAATAAGCCCATCTACCTTGGGCATGGGGTAGGCATCAAACCTTGAAACTTCAATAAGTTTCCGGAAATCATTGCAGAATCGCAGAGTCCCCTTGGGCTTCGGGATCAACACAATAGGGCTCGACCACTCACTCTGCGATTCTTCAATAATCTCTAGGTCTAACATGTTCACTTCCTCTGAAACGGCCTTCCTTTGAGCCTCAGGGATGCGGTAGGGCTGAACAAAAACTTTGACTCCTGGTTCCGTTATAATATCATGCTTTATGACACTAATTAGCCCTGGCAAGTCTGAAAATGTTTCTTTATTTCTCTTCAAGAACTCCTTTGCCTGCTAACTTCGGATTTTAGACAGGGTATTTGCTACTTGGACACTCTCCACCCCAACCTGAGGCTCAAGTCTTGCACCAGCCAGGAAGGTCATTGGTTCCCTGTCCGCCCAGGGCTGTAACAAGTTTACATGGTATCCGATACGGCTTCCTCTTGCCTGGCTGGTAGACTGTATAAGTTACCTCCCCCATTTTTTCATTTGGGAGACATATTCAAGAACACTCTTATGCCAAATAGGTTCACTTTCCCATTCATCTTTAACAAAATCAAGTAGTCCGCGAGGTCTCCGCCCATACACCAACTCAAAGGGCAAAAACCCTGTGGAGGCCTGGGGCACTTCCCGGATAGCAAACAGGAGAGCTGGTAACAGGCAGTCCCAGTTTTTCCCTTCCCTTTGTAGCACACTCTTGAGCATAGGACTTAATAGTCTTATTAAAGCGTTCTACCAAGCCGTCCGCTTGGGGATGGTAGACTGATGTGCGCAGCTGTTTAATCCAGAACAGCTTGCACACATCGGCCATAACCCTCGACATAAACGGAGTGCCCTGGTCCGTGAGTATTTCCTTACGAAAAGCAGTCCATGTAAACAAGTGGAATAATTCACAGGCAAAAGCCTTAGGAGGAGGTATCCCGCAGGGGTAGCGCCTCAGGATATCGGGTGGCATAGTCGAGAATCACCAGTATGTAGGAAGTGACCTTGAGCAAACTTTATCAAGGGATCCACTATATATCCATGGCTATCTTTTCAAATGGGACCTCCATTATGGGCAGAGGGACCAAAGGGCTCCGGAACCAAGTCACTGGGGCGGTCAACTGACAGGTGGGAAAAGAGGTACAGTATTTCTTTACCTTTGCTTTCAGACCTGGCCAGTAAAACTGTTCGGTGATCAGTACCTCTGTTTTCTCAATTCCCACGTGTCCCCCTAACACATAGTCATGGGCCAGGTCCAGAACCTTTCGTCTATACTGTTGGGGTACCAACAATTGCTCTACCACATTTTCTCTTACTTTGTTAACCCGATAAAGCAATTCATTTCATACTGCAAAGTGTGGCCATCGCTCATTCGCACCTGGCTCTTGGGGAACCCCATTTACCACTACAACCTGTTCCCGTGCCAAAGTGGAGTCCTGCATCTGGGCTGTACCAAAGGTCCCCTGGGGAACACCCAAATCCGGCAGGGCAGGGGTAGAGGCCACTTCCTCATCCTCTTCCCCCAGCATTACTTGAAGTAGACAAGGTTCCCCCCCCCCCTCAGTATTCAGGTAGGTCTGTGAACCACATGTTTTGACATCCTTAACGGTATCAACATTAACCAAATCATTAGCAGTTTCATCATCTGGATCAACATTCATAACATTTGGCAGCTTAGGCTCAACAGCAGGAACAGAGGGGTTAGTTTCTCCCCAGTCTCTGGACCATTCATGTAGTTCTCCTTGTTCCCACAGTTTTGCAAATAAATGGACAGTCTCGTCCTATTATAACATCATGCACCAAGTTCTTCACCACCCCCACCTCTTGAGTACCAGTGACATCAAGGCTGTGGAGATGGTCACCGAAATGAGAGGGTACTCTCTAGTGTCCCCATGAATGCACACAACCCGTAAAGTTATACTTACAGGACCAATCCTCCCAAATACTCTGGGATGAACCAGGGTTACCATGCTTCCGGAGTCCACCAAAGACCTGGCAGGGAGGTGGTTCACTCGAACTTCACTCAAATTTTTCCTCACCAAGGTCAAGATGTGTGGTGCACGCTTTATGGGCATAAAAAGACCCCCTCCGGAGAACTCCGCATTCCATGGGCTCCTCTTGCAGTGGGCAGTGTGCCCGGCCCCAGGTATGACATCGCCAACATTGTACATCTCCTCCTCTCCGAACAGGAACAGAACGCTGAGGAGGTACCAGGAGTGAGTCTTGGCCTTCAGGGGTGTTTGTTCCAGGGCTCCGTGGAACTGGGCCCTTGGTAGGGCCGAGCAGATCCTCCACCACTGTCTATCGTTCCACCATCTCGACAAGGAGGTTCACTGTTTTGGGGTCTCCATGGCTGATCCACCGTTGAAGGTCGTCTGGCAGGAACATCAGGTATTGGTCCAGCATGACCCGCTCCACGATTTGGGGGCCAGACAACACCTCGGGCTGCAGCCATTTTTTTTACCAGTAGCACCAGGTCATGCATTTGAGAACAGGGTGGCCGATCCAGACGATACTTCCATTGGTGCACTCGTTGGGCCCAAACGTCCATAGTCACCCCCAGACGAGCCAGAATTTCTGCCTTTAGTTTTTGATAATCTTAAGCGTTATCCGGTGGCAGGTCGAAGTAGGCTTTTTAAGGATCTCCGGTGAGGAAAGGAGCAATGAGGCCGGCCCACTGGTCCTGGGACCACCCTTCTCTCTGCTGTCCTCTCAAATGTAGCAAGAAATGCCAAGAAATGCCTCTACATCATCACTCAGGGACAACTTCAGCAGAAAATGGCTCGGCCTCACGGTTACCTAGTTGCCAGGGGCAACAGCCGCTTGCTCACGCCCCTGAGAAAGTTGCTGCACTGCTTTTTGTAAGGCAGTCATCTGAGCCTGCATAAAACCTTGCTTGGTTGCCTGCTGGGCCACAAACAGGCGAGTACTTTCTTGCTGCAAAGCCAGCGCCTCCTTGTGGTAAGTTTGTTGTAGCTCCAGCTGGGTTGCCAAGCGCCGATTAGCTTCCTCGTACGCTTGCATATTAGCCAGGGATAGCTGTTTAATTAGCTCCTCCATTGGCTCAGCTTTCAGGATTTGTGCAGCTGTAACCCAGGACATAAATCCAATGCACTGTCTCTTTAAACCTACACTCCATAGTTCCAAGCTCTGTTCATGTTTATCTGGGTGCTTTATGCTTTCATATACAACATGGCAGTTTGTTTTAAATCAGCTTTTGTAATCTCTATAATATAAAACACATCAGAATGCAAGACCCCCTTCTAAAATGCATCTAGAGTGTAAATTTGGAAACAAAGTGGAATTCCACGATATACAGTGAGTATAGAAAAGTAATCGTCCCCTTTATAATAATCACATTTTGTTGCTTTACAGCCTGAAATTAAGACAGAAATAGTTTGTTTCTCCAGCTGTATTTACTCAGTGCAACTTATAACATCCAAGTGAAAGATATAACACTAACATGTCAAAAAAAAAATAATCAAAGAGTTGTAAAAAGGATCACCCCCCTGTGCGAGTATTTTGTTAAACCAACTTTTGCTTTAAAAGGATAACTTAACTTTTTTTTAGTTCTGGGTAGAGTGGAGAGGGATTAGAGTACCTGTCAGTTTATCGCTATATCTAGCAGAAATCCAATACAGCTCACCATCCAAACAACACCATTCCTACAGTAAAGCATGGAGGTGGTAATATCCTGTTGGGGGCTTTTCTCTGCAGCAGGGACTGGAGCACTTGTCAGGATAAAAGGACAAATTGATAGGTCAAAATATCGTCAAAATTCTTGAGAAAAATCTGCTGCCGTCTGCCAGAAAGTTGCCAATGGGAAGAAGGTTTACCTTCCAACATGACAATGACCCAAAGCACACAGCAAACATTACCACACAGTGGTTGAAGGAGAAAATGGTAAATGCCTTTGAATGGCATTATTCAGAGTACAGACTTAAACCCCATTGAAAATCTGTGGAATGACTTTAAGACTGCAGTCCACAAATAGTCACCATCAAATTTACCTAAACTCGAGCAGTTCTACAAAGAAGAGTGGGCAAATATTGCAAAGTCTAAATGTGCAAAGTTATTAGAGACATATCCCAACAGACTAAAGGCTGTAATTAAAGAAAAATGTGGTTCAACAAAATACTGACATAAGGGGTGTGATCCTTTTTCGAACTCAGTGATGCAGATTTTCTTTTTCTTTTATGACATGTTGGTGTTATATTTTACACTTGGATGTTATAAGTTGCACTAGTAAAAACAGCTGGATGAAAAAAACAAACAAAAAAACTCTTCATTTCAGTCTGAAAAGCAACAAAATGTGATTTTAAAAAGGGGGATTTTTTCTATACCCACTCTATTATAAATCCATGAAAGCCTGTAAACAAATTAATGCTACTCAAGGGTGGTCTGCTCACCAGGATCCTACACATCTCCCGCCTGGATGCAAAGCCCAGCTCATCATCCTGAACAAGATGATATGAAGAAATCCGGACGACTGCATGCCGAAATAGGACCATCTTTATTGATGCATAATAAACAGCAATCAAACCCCATGGGGTAACAGAGGAAAATCAACGCATTTCATGATTCTCTAGCACTTATAGTGAATGCAAGGTCCTGGGTTTAGTAACACTTTATCTGGTCTCCCACAGTACATGGAAAGGCAATCATTTTAGTAAATGTAAACTATTAAATACCATTTCTCATCAGCAGTATATAGCAGTCTTGTGATTCAATCAGTGCCTGGTAAAGCTTTTCAGAGGAGTTTTTATTTTCCCACGATTGTCCTATCAGGATGCAGGACCTCTGACCTTCTGTCTGGACAGTGCGGATTGGCCCTGTGCTGATCACATGCACCCTCCCAAGAAGAAAAAAAAAAAACTAGCAATACACACCAAAACTGAGCATGTGCAGCTTGATTCCAGTAACTGTCTTATCCGGACCCGTTCTGGAGTCAGTGAAAGGAGGGGAGGATCTGTGCATACAGGATCAAACAGCCTTTTAACACAATGCAGAGGATTAACCCCTTAGGTTCCACAGTGAGTATAACAAGCATGCTTTACTGCATATACAGACCAATTTTACTGTTGTGGGTTTAGGAACACTTCAATCATGACCCAGCATTTAGGAGAGACTCCCTGATTCATATAGCCGATATCAAACAATGGTAAGCTGCAGATAATCCGTCCCGATTGTGGTCTCCTCCATAGATACAAATGAACCACACTGTCTAAAAAAAATATAGAAAACAGCGTTTGCTTGCTGTTTTATATGCATCAATAAAAAAGTGCAGCCGTCCAAATTCCTCTTTATTCATACTGTCCAGTCAAGTAGGTGAAATTGGACAATGAAAGAGCAGCACAAAGATGAGTTCATTTTTACGATTCCGTGTTAGACTGACAGTATTGCACAATCTCTCAGAGCCATTATTACCTCACACTGCTGGCCCTCAGTCTTCTATTGTGCAAGGGAACATGGGGTGAGAATATTAGGACAGATTTTAAAACTAGTAACATTCACAAATAGATTTAGTGTGTTGAAGTGAATAACCAGGAGTCGAGGAGTGATGTCAGAAGGATGATCTTGTAGCAGTGTCTCGTGCTCCATTCTGAGGAAGTGGCCATCTCTATGACACAAAACACATTTATGGTGTTCTATATATACAGTTTGTGGCCAAAAAAACATCTACTTGAAAGAGGAACTTCAGTTTTTTCTTTTAACGCTACAGGATTTGTAGCTGCCGACTTTTAAAAATCAGGTGCCTGGGGTTCAGCGCTGTCTTCCTGCAGATGGCTCTTCTTACCGTTGCATGTCCCCAGTGCCACCATCTTGGATATGGGAGCAAACCATGGCTTTCTAAGGAACCACAGTTGGCTGTCCACTGAGCACGGGAGAGTTCACCTGGCAGTTTGTGAAAGGTCCAGCAGCCTCCTGGGACATGTGATGGGGCAAGGGATGTCATCCTTGCCTAGGCGAGGGTTCCAGAAGTGGGAACGGGTACTGATCAAAATCGGTACTCGCCCCTCAAAAAAAACGAACTTATTTGCAGGCTGGGGAGGAAGCAAACCAGTGGGACTTCACTTATTGAGTAAAGTTTGCTTTAATAAAGAGATCGTTTCTAATCACATCTTTTACCGATGGCCACTTCCGCTGACAGCTTTCCCATTTTTGACTGACCAAAGATCTTTCATCGTAGAGACAGTAATTAGACACTCAGAAGAGGAGAAGGCTATGACTGGCACTGGCAGTAGGGATGTGGCGCTACTATGCAATCTTCCTGGAGTGATTGAAATCCTCAGCAAATTCAAAAGCATATTGAAAGTGAATAAATCAATTGCTCATAGAAAGGAAAAAAGCTGCAATTGATTTGTCTGTTTTTAAAGCAGTGTTCGGCCAAAAAAAAAAAAAAAAAAAAAAACTTTTAAAGCCAGCAGCTACACATACTGCAGCTGCTGGCTTTTAATAAAATGGACACTTACCTGTCCTGGAGTCCAGCGATGTCGGCACCCGCAGCTGATGCCATTGTGGGTAAGGGAACACGGCAGTGTAGCCTTTCGGCTTCACACCAGGAACCCTACTGCACATGCGTGAGGCCCCGCTCCTCTCTTCTATTGGACCGGTGGCCGGAGGAGGAGGAGGAGGAGGGAGCCCCGCGGTGACACCACGGCTCCGCGGCAGGGACTCCCAAAAGTGGTAAAGGATACCTGAAAGGTGCCAATTGTGGGGGGGGGGGGGATAAAATGAGCGCAAGTTCCACTTTTGAGTTGAACTCCGCTTTAACAGCATTTTTTTTTTAAGTTGGTGACAGGGTCTCTTTAAACCAGTGAACCATCTGATCCCTCATATATGCGACAGGCTCCCAAAGTGGCGTATGCAGAAATCGCTTACAGATTTCACAGCTCCAATTAAAAAAAGGACCCACCTATATTCCTTCCCTGTGCACAACAGAATGATTTGCAATGTCAAACAGACGACAACAAAATCTGATAAACATCTCTGATTATCTCTGCTCATCAACCCTACATCTCCTAGAGTTTAAAAATCACTTACATCTTCAGATTGTGAAAACACACATCATTTAACGCTGTGCAATCAAGTGAAGAACGATTTCAATGTTCTCCGAGTGGGGAAAGGCTCTGTGGCATCATTGTGAACAAGGAACTAATCAAGGGATGTGATAATAAGACAACTGCTTAATGTGAACTAAATTAAATGTAATGCAAATACGATGCAAATTAATTACAGTATTAAAACAAAACACACACATTTGGCTTGCAGGGTTACTGAGGATTCCTAATAAGTAATTCACATCTAAAACAGTTTCTCCCTTGCGTTTATGGCAGGATAAAGGCAGAGCACACAGAGGCTGAGAAACAAGGGGGAAAATGTCAGAATTGCATGGAAATTCATTTTGCTATTACAGGAGAAACAGTTTTATATTTACTATAATATCCTTATGGTCCTTTTCCTAGGACCACACCAAGGCACAGCATTTATTTCTTGGTCTTTTTTTAAATTCCTACCTTATTCGCCTCTTAAATTTTTACTAAACCCAGGACCCTGCATTCACTATATCTGGTCTCCTACAATACACAGAACATGGAAATGCAATTATTTTAGTAAATCTAAACACCTTTTCTCAGCAGCAGTTTTGCGACTTCTAGCAGTGTCCGGTTGAGCACTGGTTAAAGCTTCTAGGGAGGAATTTTCATTCTCATCTGATTGTCCTATGAGGCTGTAGGACCCCTGATCCTCTGGACAGTGCCCTGTGTTGATCACATGCACCCTCCAAAAAAAGAAAAAAAAAAAAACTCTCTAGCAATGCACACCAAGCTGAGCATGTGCAGAGTGTCCAAGGCTCTATACTATCAGGAGATTGATTGGGGACTGTGGAAGAAGGGGAGAATCAGAGAAGACAGGAGCAAACTGTTTTTTTTTTTTTTTTACACAAATGCAGAGGATTGAACCCTTATGCCGCGTACACACGATCGATTTTTTCGACGGTGAAAACACCGTCGAGAAAATCGACGTTGAAAATGAGGAACAGCTTGTTCCCCCCACACACGGCCGTTTTAAATGTCTTTTTTTTTTTGGTCGAAAAAAAACGACCGTGTGTGGGCTCCGCGGCAGTGTTTCCCTATGGGAAACACTGCCGCGGAAAACATGTCAAAAAAAACGACGAGAAAAATTAGAACATGTTCTAATTTTTCTCGTAGTTTTTAATGCCGTTTTTCTCGTCGAAAAAACGTCAGAAAGCCCACAGACGATCGTTTTTCTCGTCGAAAGGAAAAAATTTTGTTTTTCTCGACGAGAAAAACGGCCGTGTGTACGCGGCATCAGGCTCCACAGTGAGGAGAACAAGCATGCTTTACTGCATATACAGAAAGATTTTACTGTTGTGAGTTCAGTAACACTTTAAGCATATCTTAGAATATGCTTATTCTCAACCACCACAGGTTGATGATTCCCTATTAGAAATAGAACCAAGATTACTATCTTGGTTCTATTTCCAAAAGTTTGGGGCGAGTAGCAATCTCTTTTCACCTAAGTGGGTGGGTTCCTTTTTTTCCTATTGACGATTCCCTATTGGCCAATTGACTTCATAATGAGCTGACCCCCTGGAGTCCGCACCTTTCCCTGCCTCTTTGCCATCCATTTTTTCTTTCCCCCCCATGTCCTCTGCTCTTTGCTTTTCCCTTTTACCTCTTTACCTTGTTTTTACCTCTCCGATATTCTCTTCCTCGTCTTAACGCCTCTTCCTACATTACATTTCCAAAAATATCCTCTTCAACGTCTACATCTATGCCCCTTAGACTTACCTGGAAGACTACTATGACCTTGGTTTTCCGGTCCCTACGTATATTTTCAACCTTTTGCTGTTGAACCTAAAAAGAGGCCCTCATCTAATATACCCTGGACTTTGTCACTTGTTATTATTGCCAACCTTGTTCTTCTGTATGCTATTGACCATGTGTATACATCCTCATCAACTTAAAGCGGAGTTCCGCTGAAAAAAAAATATTAAAAGTCAGCAGCTACAAATACTGCAGCTGCTGACTTTTAATATATCGACACTTACCTGTCCTGGGTGCCCGCGATGTCGGGTCACGAAACCGATTTGTCCCTTGGCTCGAGGCGCCGCCATCTTCGGTAAGGGAATCAGGAAGTGAAGCCTTGCGGCTTCACTTCCTGGTTCCCTACTGCGCATGCGCGAGTCGCGCTGCGCGTCCTCACTGGTCCCTGCTGTCTTCTGGGACCTGTGTGTCTCCCAGAAGAAAGCGGGGGGGGGACGGAGTAGGTGGCGGACGTGGCGTAGGTCACCGCCGTGATCTATGCCCGGAAGTGGGAGCAAATACCTGTATTACACAGGTATCTGCTCCCCCCTGAAAGGTGCCAAATGTGAGGATTCCAAAAAGCGGAAGTTCCATTTTTGGGTGGAACTCCGCTTTAACTTACTATATTGTCAACAATGTTACCTTGTTTTATTCCACAATAAACATATGAAAAAAAATTGTATTTGCAGGAAACAAAAACAAACCTAATTTTGAGATTGGATAGTTGATTCCAAAATATTGTGTATAAAATTCCAGTAGCGTCGCTGCTGCACTCAGAGCGTACTGTGCCTGATCGACCTTTTGTGGTATGGCATAGACAGATACCTGTTAATAAAAAGAGAAGACAGACATTGGACATTTCAGCCAAGTAGAGTTTAAAGGTACATCTAAAGACTTTTGTATGACAGTTCAAAACAGGTACCAACACCCTACACTGTGTGCATCAATAGAAACACACAGCCCCATAGCCTAGGATGGAAAGGAACTCCCTTGTTCTGCTCTCCTTCACCCCCCTTCCCTTCTCCAAGCTAACAGACTGACTGGAACATGCACACAGTCCACTGTTAACGCTTTCCTGCACAGAGAGCAGGAGCTCACAGCATTGAAAGTTGAAAACTTCAACTATTGGCGGAAGAATTGAAAAAAATAGTTCACTGGGAAATGTTTATTTTATTATAGTCAAGCTAAAAAAAAAACCCTGAGGGTTTTATTACTACTCCTGAGCTTCCAGAAGCCCAATTACTAGGTGCAAACAAAGCAAAGCTGGGCCACCTATCTCTACACATCACTCTTGGTTAGTGAGGCAATGAATCACATTTACAGATTGAGAGGAAGTGGGCAGGAGCATGAGCACAACACGGGCGTCTAAACTGCTCAGACTGAAATCTAATAAAATCAAAGAGGTTTCTGCAGGGCATGTAGGCACCTGCTTTGTAGGGCTCTTGGCAGTATACTTGCTGTGAGTTATCCTTTAAATTTGTATCAAATCAGGCAGGCCTTTGCGCTACAAAGATCTAAAAAAAAAGAGATTGTACAATAATTTTTTTAAGTGTGTAGGGGGCGTAAATGGACGCTTGCAGATATTCTGCAATTGTTGAATACTATAGACCAGGGGTTTTCAAACTTTCTAAAACAAAGGGCTGGTTTATTGTCCTTCAGACTTTAGGGGGCCAGACTGTGGCCTTTAGGAGTAGAAAGACCCGTCAGTGGGAAAAAATCATGCCCCATCGTTGGTGTCAGTGGGAGGAATTGTACCCCATCGTTGGAGTCAGTGGGAGGAATAGTGCCTCACCGTTGATGTACCGTATATACTCGAGTATAAGCCGAGTTTTTTATGCTGAAAATGCCCTCGGCTTATACTCGAGTCACCTTTTTGCGCCTGATCTCCCGGACTTTGGGGACCCGGTACCGGCCAGCCGTAGGTCCCCTGGACCCCAAACTTGTAGCCTTACTCTTCCTCTACATGTGTGCAAAGTTTGTTGTCCGGGGGACTTACGGCCCAGGGAGCGCCGATTTTTCAAAGCCAGGCACCCCTTCCATAGACTCCCATGTTAAACGTCAGTCTAGTCATGGGCACAGTGAGGCATGGACACAGTGAGGCATGCACATGGGCACAGTGAGGCATGCAGATGGACACCCTAGACTTATACTCGAGTCAATACGTTTTTCCAGTTTTTTGTGGTAAAATTAGGTGCCTCGGCTTATATTCGGGTCGGCTTATACTCGAGTATATACGGTAATTGTGACCAATTGTTGGCTTCATTGGGAGAAATTGTGCCCCATCGTTGGTGTTATTGGGATAAATAGTGCCTCTTTATTGCTGTCAGTGGGGAATTATGCCCTATTGTTGCCACCAGTAAATTAAATAGTGTGCCATGGGCCATGTAAAAGCAAGCAGAGGGCCACATCTGGCCCCCAGGCCGCAGTTTGGAGACCACTGCTATAGAGTAACAATTATTACACATTGGGGCGGACTTACTAAAGCTGGAAAGTGCAAAATCTGGTGCAGCTGTGCATGGTAGCCAATTAGCTTCTAACTTCAGCATGTTTAGTTAAGCTGACAATAGAACCTGGAAGCGAATTGGTTTCTATACAGAGCTGCACTAGCTTTTGCCTTTTTGAGTTTTAGTAAAATTAACCCCCTGTATTAACTATTCCACTCATATGTAGATCAAAGAGGTGAACTTTCATCAGCATATTACATCAGGTAAAGTAACTAAAGGCAAATTTTTGTTTTGAATAGAGAGGAGAGGAATTGGAACACCTGTCAGCGTTTTATTGCCATCTGTGCCCCTGTTAAAGAGATTCAGCCCCTCCGTCTGTCCCGTTTACTGTTATTACCAAGAGTGAAAGCAAAAGAAAGCATCTAATTTCCGGTTGTCACCAGAACAGGGGTAGAGGGGAAATCTTCCAATGGGGGAACTAGTTCTTGTGACACAGGTATTCCCTCTCATTTCCTGTTTTGGCTATGGGACAGGAAGTGAAGGGAAATCTCCCAAATGGAACAGGGGTTCCCTTCCTTACGCTATCCAAAATGAAAAAAAAATAAAAAAATAAAAAGTTTTGATACTTCTCTGCTGCATACCCCTTGTGTTCCATGTACCATACACGGAAAAGGGGAACAATGGGACTTTATATGAAACACAACACTTGGGTAGAATGAATCAATAGGTATAGCAAATATGGTATTTATTAATAACACAATTGATCATTTTGCAATGCATGGTAATCATAATAGATCAATAAGTATATATATATATATATATATATATATATATATACACACACACACACACACACACACACACACATATATATATATATATACACACACACACACACACACACACACATATATATATATATATATGTGTGTATGTGTGTGTGTGTGTGTGTGTGTGTGTGTGTATATACACACACAAAATATATGTATGTGTGTAAAAAATAAATTTTATATATATATATATATATATATATATATATATATATATATATATATATACACACACACACACACACACACACATATATACATACATACATACACACACACACACACACACACACACACACACACACACATATATATATATATATATATATATATATATATATATATATATATATATATATATATATTACACACATACATATACACATACATATATACACACACAATATTATATTATACACATGCATACATATACACACATCCACACACCTAAATATGACAGGGGGAAATGGTTACAGTGTTGGGGGGTCTGAACGAGGTAGAAAGAAGTTAAAAATCTTCCACCTTCCTCCTCAGATCCCCCGGGATTCTCTCTTCACTCCCCGGATCTCCACCTCTGAGCTGGAGAATCAGGGAGGGTGAATTCTGACTCAGATCACCAGTGAAGCGCTGAGATCACAGCTTCATAAACTGGCCGTTACTGCGTCATTCAATGAGACTTCTCACTGTGCAGAGATCATCGGCGGGAGAACAAGTTCAAACACTTCTCCCCCCCGATTATCTCTGTTTCATAAACTGTTTATGAGCTGTGATCAGTGGCGATCCTCGGGATCACTGCTGATCACTGCTTCATAAAACGGACACCATTAGGATGTTTTATAGGCTTCTACCTCACTCATACACCTATGCTCTGTCTTTGTGTGCCTTCCACTAGCTCACCTCAATACCCTTATGCTCACTACTGTATAATTATTATTTGTTACAGGAGCCCATTGGGCCAATACATTATCAGTGTAGCTGTGGAAGGGCCATCCATTACATATACTGTATATACTCGAGTATAAGCCGACCCGAATATAAGCCGAGGCACCTAATTTTACCACAAAAAACTGGGAAAACATATTGACTCGAGTATAAGCCTAGGGTGTCCATCTGCATGCCTCACTGTGTCCATGCCTCACTGTGCCCATGACTAGACTCACGTTTAACATGGGAGTATATGGAAGGGGTGCCCGGGTTTGAAAAATCGGTGCTCCCCGGCCGTAGGTCCCACAGACAAAAAAATTGGCACACTTATAGAGGAGTACTGGGGCTACATGTATGCCAAGTTTTGGGATGGCCGGTACCGGGCCCCCAAAGTTACCAGAGAAATGACCGTTTAACATGGAAGCCTATGGAAGGGGTGCCCAGCTTTGAAAAATCGGTGCTCCCCGGTCGTAGGTCCCCCAGACAAAAAACTTTGCACACTTGTAGAGGAAGAGTGGGTCTATATGTGTGCCAAGTTGGGGTCCAGGGAACCTACGGCTGGCCGGTACCGGGTCCCCAAAGTCCGGGAGATCAGGCGCAAAAAGGTGACGAGTATAAGCCGAGGGGGGCATTTTCAGCACAAAAAAAATGTGCTGAAAAATTCGGCTTATACTCGAGTATATACGGTATATATTTTCACTCCTGGGTTTCGGGCTACCCTTGTCGCCACATTGTTGCCACCTCAGCTGCCGGGGGGGGGGGATGTTTCTTCATCCCCCAGTGCCAACAACTATCATTACCACCAGCCACGTTCCTCTACAGTTTACCTATATGTAAGAGTGTTAAGACCATAGTATGTGTGCCCTCTCTTCCTGGTCTAATTAATTACCATTAATTATGAATTCACCATCTATTATAGGTATTCCCAGTTTCAGCAGCTCCTGATGAGTGGAGAAAATCCACGAAACGCGTCAAGATTTTATATCTGATGTCATGTCACAGTAATCATGTCTATACCATGGGTTTGATTTTGTCTGAATCATGCAATTTAATACCTATCATGTTTTTACACATTTTTTGGGCTTACTGCTGGTTCCATCATTCATTATGTGCTACGATGTATATTATGTAACCAATTATATTTATGTGATTTACCAATCATGTTTTCATCTTACTTTGTAACATACTTAGAGCCCATTCACACAGGGGCGTCTTTGGATCCGACTCCAAATCGCCCCAGGTCGCGCTGGCTGAAGAAATCAATGTAAGTTAATGGAGCCGTCCTCATGCACACTACTGCAGTTGCTCCGACTTCAAAAAAGGTCCCTGTACTACTTCAATCCGACTCCTAGGCGACCTGTACCCATTCATTTCAATGGGAGTCGCCTCTCACTGTCTTAATAGGAGCAACTCTCCAGGAAGAAAACATACATTTATCAGGCAAAACTCTCTCTCCCCCTCTCTCCCACAGAGCTAATTCTTGTTTGATTGGCCACTGGAATGTCTCCTGTCCTGCAGGCAACTTGGAGTTGCCTTGTAAATAGCTCCAGGTCGCGCTGTGATTCATACTCAGGTCGTGTCTGAGTTGCCTCATAAAATCGCGCTGGAAGTCGTGTTGCCCCTGTGTGAATGGGCTCTTATTGATCTATTATGATTACCATGCATTGCAAAATGATCAATTGTGTTATTAATAAATACCACATTTGCTATACCTATTGATTCATTCTACCCAAGTGCTGCATTTCATATAAAGTCCCATTGCTCCCCTTTTCCCAATTTATCCCCCCTTTTTGCCATATGAATAGGGATGGAGACCTGTGTACTGGATAGTCATGGCCTCATATAAAGTCCCAACAACAATTTTCTTTATAATCTTCATTACTTACAAGAGTTCCATTTATACTGATAGATGAATTCTTCATGTCAGACACAATGAAAGCGACAAGGTAGGTGCTCATTTTCACACTGGTTGCAAATTCATCAAGAAAAAGCCCATTTGGGAGTATGGTTGTGCTTTTCTGCAAAGAAACAAACTGGTTAGCTTGTCTGATAGGTGTAGGTTAGAAGAAATGATGCTTAGTAGTTGTACCAATGCTTCCCAAACGTGGCAAGGTTGGCAAGACAGTAGCCTAGGTTCAAACAGGAATTGCAGTACCAGTCTGCATAACAGGGAAACTTGCGTTTTTTCTCCTTGCCATAGTTCCAAACTCACCAGCCCACCTTGTTTTTTTGGGTGTTTCCCACTCACTGTAGTTATCCTGTAGTCATTTGTTCGATCAAGCAGCATAGATCACCGCTTCCAACATTGCAAAGCACCCACCCTGTGTCTACATTAGAGATTAGAAGGCTTCCAAATCACTGCTTAAAGAGGAGAAGCAGGGCGAGCTGAACTGAGCCAAATTTCAAAGCGCCTGCTGTGAAATTTAGGTATGAATTTCTCCACAGTCCCTGCAGCTACAGAAGTTCGTGAGGGCTTGTTTTAAAACTCATTAAAATGGTCCTAAAAGGTAGAAGGATTTTTACCATAATGCATTCTATAATGGTAAAAAAAAAAAATGGCATGCAGTCCCCCCCCCCCCCCAGCCCCAACTTATACTTAGCAAAGCCCAAATCTTGATCCAGCGATGTGCATGAGAGCAGAGGCTCTGTCTGCTCTCTATCTCAATCCAGCAAAAAGAGTTGAGCACCACTGTAATTGCCATAGCAGGTGTACAGACAAGGAAAATTAGCCTACAGAGAACAACCTAGAGAGAGTCCCTGAAATTTTAAGAAATAGGAGGCTTAACTCTCCAATATGCTGAAAAAATGAAATTTCTCCTTCAAATAATTTGTGCCACTAATTAGAAACAGTAACTTTTATACGTAGCCTTATAGTTATAATCTTAAAGTGATATTAAAGTCTTGTCTTTTTTTTTGTTTTAAAATAACAAACATGTTATACTTACCTGCTTTCTGCAGTGGTTTTGCACAGGGCAGCCCAGATCCTCCGCTTCTTGGGTCCCTTACCGGCGCTCTTGGCCCCTCCTTTCTGCCCCCACAGCAAGCAGCTTGCTATGGGGGTACCCGAGCCAAGCCGATGCTCTGTGTGTCTCCTTATTGGCTCACTGACTTTGACAGCAGCAGGAGCCAATAGCGCTCGCTGCTGTGTCTCAGCCAATCATGGAGAGTCCCCCGCAGCCGAGTTTCTCGTGCAACATCGCTGGATCGAGATGGAGCTCAGGTAAATATTAAAGGGGGCTGAGGGGGGTTGCTGCATACTGAAGGTTTTTTATCTTTATGCATAGAATGCATTAAAAAAACTCTCTAACTTTAGAACCACTTTAAGGTATAATCCCTTAAAGCGGAGTTCCACCCAAAAGTGGAACTTCCGCTTAAACCACTCCTCGCCCCCTTACATGCCACATTTGGCATGTAATTTTTTTTGGGGGGGGGGGAGAGAGTGGGGGCTTCAGCAGGAGTGGGACTTCCTGTCCCACTTCCTCCTTCCGCCCAGGGACCGCTTAGGCGACTCGTCATATCGCCTAAGGTGGCCCCTCCCTGTAGGCGATCACCTGGGACACGTGACAGGTCCCAGGTGATCGCCAGTCCATTCAGATTGCGCAGCGCCTCTCGCGCATGCGCAGTGAGTGCCCGCCCGTGAAGCCGAAAGCTGTCACGGCCGGGTGCCCACAGTAGGAATGGAGGCGGCCGGCGGAGAAGGAGGGAGAGGAGCGAAGCTCCGTTCGGCCGCATCGCTGGACAGTGGAGCAGGTAAGTGTCTGTTTATTAAAAGCCAGCAGCTACACTTTTTGTAGCTGCTGACTTTTAATAAACACATAAAGGCTGGAACTCCCTTTTAAGGTATAAATCAAACTGTTTAACATTACTCCACTCAATTACTGTTGAAGAAAATGGTTAGGAATTGCAAGAACAATTTTAAATTGAATGGACCTCAAGGGACCAACATTAGAATTGGTTTGTCTTAAAAACCATAAAAAAAAAAAACACAACAACAACATCAATACATGCTGTTTTAAATGTTCATACTCAGTCACTACTGGATTCATTTTCTGTATTCTGCAAAAAAATAAAAAATAAAACTGGTTGATCCTGCTGTTCTCTGTCTCCCCCTTCTGTTTATGTCCCCAATGCAGCTAAGGATTTTGCAGAGCAGTGTTGGCAGCTCTGCACATGCTCAGTTTTCATGAGTTTCTATGCGGAGCATGTCCTTCCTATCACATCTGAGCAGTCCATGTCACTATAGAGTCACACATGTAGGTGTATACACAGTGGCAAAGGACAGCCCCACTCCCTCCCTACTTCTCCATACCCACTAACCAGCTAAACACAATGGGGGCAGGATATTACATGTAGATTGATGGAAGCGTCACCTCCCTCCTCATCTATGACACAGGCGGGATGGGGCATGACACAGCCTGTGACTGGCAGAAATCCGCCCACATGATGTTATTGCCAAAAAATAAAGATTTGATTTCAAATATATATTTGTATGACGATTTAAAACAGTTCATTGATATTCATTTTTACTCTGCATTTCAAAAAGGCTGCTTTTTTGTTTTGTTTAACATGTGACCAGCAGCAGAGGACTAGAAGCTCCTCCTGCTTATGTTTCCCAATAGACACGCTGGGAAAGAGCTGGGTCACGTGATCCTTGTATAAATCGATTTTTTAGATAAAAATAATTCCATCCGCATAAATAAATAGAAGGGACAATGAAAATTAAACAGTGTGTGTCTAGTATCACTTTATGTTCTACCTTTCTGTGGCAAGAAAACATAGATAACCCAGTTGCCCCCATCACTGACTTGCAGGAAGTGATGAACAGATTGCCAGAGAAGCGGCAGATCATGCCTAAAGGAAGGATAGCCCAAGGATCTGATCCCACTGTGTGTTAGAAGAACATAGAAAAGCAGCAATAGTTGTTACACTTAAAACATAAAATAGTGGAAAGTTTGTAAAGCAGGTATGTCAAACCAAAATACACCAGTGGGCCCAACTGTCTGGAATAAATCTCTAATGCCCTGTGCACACGGTCGGTTTTTCCGATAAAATAAGTCCGATGGACTTTTTTCATCGGAAAAAACGATCGTGTGTGGGCCCCTTCGGACTTTTTTCCATCGGTGTAAAAAAAAAAAAAAAAAAAATAGAACATGTTTTACATTTTTCCGAAGGGAAAAAAAACGATAGGAAATTCCGATCGTCTGTGTGGAACTCCATCGGAGAAAAATCCACGCATGCTCAGACTAAATTACAAGACGGGAGCGCTCATTCTGGTAAAACTAGCGTTCGTAATAGAGATGGCACATTCGTCACGCTGTAACGGACTGAAAAGCATGGAGAATGAAAAGCGCGAATCGGCCAACACCAAACTTTTACTAACACGCGGTAACACAAAACCAACAAAGGGTGCGCCATTGGATTTAAACTTCCCATTTATAGTGCTGTCGTACGTGTTGTACGTCACAGCGTTTTGGAACGGTCGGAATTTCGTCTGATGGTGTGTAGGCAAGACTGACGGAAGTCAGTCTCATCGGAATTCCGACGGAAAATTCCATCGGAAATCCGATCGTGTGTGCAGGGCATAAGGGACACATTTTGTCTACCAAGGGGCAAGCCCATTTCATTCTAGAAAAGGATTATAGCAATTTGGTAATTAACTTTATAGCATTAACTGTAATTTACAATATTTTATCCTAGGAAAACTGGAGCTGAAGTATTCATCTGTACAATTTTGTTAGGATGTGTAACCTTCATCAGCTGGAGGACAGCTTTGACCCCGATAAAACGGTATTAACCCCAAAAGCAAACATATATTTCTCTATAGTTATTATATTTCAGCTTACTATTTCTTAACCACCTGCAGACCAGCCACCGCAGTTATACTGCGGCAGGCTGGCTCTGCTGGGCGAACCGTCGTAGTTGTACTTTGGCCACTTTAAGCGGGCTAGCAGGCGCGCGCGCCCGCTGCATCACGGGAGTGACGATGATCGCCGGCCGCGAGTGATCTCCGGGCACAAGAGACAGAACAGGGACGTGTGTGTGTAAACACACACATCCCTGTTCTGTGAGCTGAGGAAATGCAGATCGTGAGTTCCTAATAGCTAGGAACCACGATCTGTAATTTCCTCTAGGTCAGTCCCATCCCCCTACAGTTAGAACACACATTAGGGAACACAATTAACCCCTTGATCGCCCCCTAGTGTTAACCCCTTCCCTGCCAGTGACATTCGTACAGTAATCAGTGCATTTTTATAGCACTGATCACTATATAAATGCAAATGGCCCCAAAAATGTGTCAAAAGTGTCCGATGTGTCCGCCATAATGTCACAGTCCTGATAAAAAAAGAGTTATTGTTCTATAAACGCTACATAGACGATCTGTTCCTTATTTGGGCAGGATCAAAAAAAGAGTCTTTGGAACTTTTTTTATTGCATCTCAACATTAATAATAATAATAATAATAATAATAATAATATCAAACTGACGAGCCAAATAAGTAAGGAACAGATTAATTTCCTTGATGTAACCATTTTTAGAGTCAATGACACTTTGCAAACCAAGGTTTACTTCAAAATTACAGATAGAAACAGCTTTCTACCCATACACAGTGGCCACCACCCATTGTGGCTAAAAAATGTGGCGAAAGGCCAAATTATGAGGGTGAAACGTAACTGCACTTCTGTAGAAAACTTCTTAGAACAGTCCCAGGTTTTAAAGAGCAGATTTTTGGAAAAAGGCTATAAATCTCATCATTTGGATAAAATAGTGGAAGAAATGGCAGTTCTACCCAGAGAGGAATGTCTGAAAGAAAAAAAACTTTAGAAGTTGGGAAAAATGTGAATCAGGAATGGGGCTTCATCTCAGATTTTCATTCCCAGTATAAAGAAGTGGAGTCAGTGTTTAAAAACCACTGGCACATATTGCGTTTGGACAAAACTCTACAAAAGGGATTACCACCCAATCCAAGATTTATTTATAGGAAAGCCCAACATTTTGGTGACCTTATAGTTAAAAAGGTACTGGACCCTCCCAGCCGTCATCCGACCTTTTGGGACAGAGATGGATTTTTCTCCTGCAGAAAGTGTAAACCATGTAGAGAAGTTTCCTGCCTAATGAGGGGTCTAGAGAGATTTAGATCTACTTCTAATAATAATGAATTTCAGATTAGGGAATTTATAACTTGCAATACTACTCACGTAGTTTATGCTTTAAAGTGTCCTTGCGGGTTATTGTACATTGGGAGAACTAAGAGGATGCTGCGGATTAGGATAGCAGAACATATCAATAATATCCTCATAGGCTATAAAGACCATAATATATCCCTCCACTTTAAGTTATTTCACAACCAAGACCCTTCAGGTCTGGTGTTTTGGGGAGTAGACCACATTAAGCCATCCTGGAGAGGTTCCAATATAGTGCGGGAGTTATCGCAAAGAGAAACCCAGTGGATCTTTTTAGCCGTTACGCTCTCCCCCAAGGGGTTAAATATAGAATTAGACATACATGGTTTCATTAGTGATCTTTAAATCGCCCCAGCTCAGTTATAACAATTTCGGTGTCTTATGGAAACTGTTTTTTTTCATTTAGTTACACATCAGAGATTATCCAGTGTGCTGGTGTAGATTTTATTCATTACTTTATGTAATCTGTTCTAATGTCTTTTTATCCTGGGTCCCTCCATGGTACAAAGGTGCTGTATGTGATTGACAGCTTGAATTCATTCCACAGGCACCCTCGCAGTAAGCATGAGGATTATGCACACGGAATGCACACAGAGAAGAGTGCATATTAATGATTGACTGTGTATGTTTATTGTCGGATAGGATGAGCCGTGAGGCATATATCATGGGATGTATAATCCAGCCCCTAAGGTTGCAACCCCCCGTTCCTTTAGTATTATGAGTTATTTGCCAGCCATTTGGACAGTAGTCCTTATTTGCATATGATATATATATCATATATTTATTTATTTTCCCTTTTCCTTTTTTACGGTGCTAGTGGTTGTTTTGGAATTTGATAGATTGCCAAATAGCATATTTCGACCATCAGGTCTGCTGACCATTGAAAATAAAACACATTTTAAAAAAAATTGCTGTGTGTATATATATATATATATTTATATTGTGACAGCAGGAAGGTAAAGTCACCTGGTTGCATCCAGGGGGGTAGATATATTTCGCCCAGATTCAGGCTTTACGCCGACTTATACAACTAGGTGGAGAGTTGTATAAGCCCAGCTAAGGCTAGTGGGCTCATGGATGACTCATACCTCTAGGGAGAGTGTGGGGCGTCGTGCAGACAGGGACTTGAAGAGACCAGCTGAAGCTTGTCAGCTCATTTAGGCCTCTATAAGAACTCCCAGCTTCATTAGATGTTAGCTCATGCCTGGACCCAGACCTGTGTGGACTGTCTAGGGAGAGTGAACCCCTGTGCGGTGAGACAAAGCCTGTGTGGCTATTTGCTTGGACATTTAAAACCAGGGACTTAGGGACTAGGACAGCACTAGGCTGATCCCAGTTGTTAGTTAGGAAACCTGTAGGTTTAGTCAGAGGTCAAGTTGACCAGGACTTATTTTGTTTATGTTTCTTTTGGCTTTGCTGTGTTTTGTCACTGTAAATAGAAAATAAACCGCACCTTTTTTGATTTTGAAAACCACAACCTCCGTTTGCTGGGCCTGTTTTTGTGTGGGGAGCCCATCCCGGGGGTCACACACACCCGCTGCCGAGCTAACCCCCTCACAGTTGGTGGAGAACCAGTGGCAGTTTATTTTTTAAGCCAGCATGGAGGAGATACTGAAGCAGCTGGCTCTAGCAAATGCCAATCAACAGCAGACAAATGCAGGTTTGCAAAAGAGCCTTGCAGCTCATCAACAGAGCCTTGCAGCTCAACAACAGAACTTCGCAGCCCAGCAGCAAGCTCATCAACAGAGCCTTGCAGCCCAGCAGCAAGCTCACCAACAGAGTCTGGAAGCTCAGCAACAAGCCCAGCAGCAATCTGAGGCCCGCTTCATAGACCTGTTACAGAAGCAAGAGCAGAGACTACAACAAATGGAAGCAGTAATGCAGCAACGTCCGCAGACCAGTGAGGAAAGCCGTCCCACTAATACCGTGTCCTTTGGGGTGAGTCGTTTATTGACAAAAATGACTGGAGAGGATGATCCAGAGGTATTTTTGACCACATTTGAAAGGACTGCTGAAAGAGAAAAGTGGCCTGAGGAGCAGTGGGCTGGACTGGTGGCTCCTCTGTTAACTGGTGAATCGCAGAAGGCTTACTATGACCTAGAGCCTGACCAAGCAAAAGACTATGTGATGCTAAAAGCTGAAATATTGGCAAGGCTGGGTGTCACCCAGGCTGTCCGGGCTCAGCGTGTGCATAACTGGACTTTCCAGCTTGGAAAACCCCCCAGGTCTCAAATGTATGATCTCATTCACCTGAGCAGAAAGTGGCTACAGCCAGAGACTTTGTCCGCACCAAAGATTGTGGAACGTGTTGTAATGGATCGGTTTTTGAGAGCTCTTCCTACTGCCATCCAAAAGTGGGTAAGCCATGGAGACCCAGAGACGGCCGATGGTCTTGTGGATCGTGTGGAGAAATACTTGGCTACAGAGAACCTGACGGCCTCTTCCAGAGACACTCGGACTTTCCACCCTAAGACCAGACCATCCCCAGGGGCGGATAAGAGGATTCCAAGGGGTGAGGGTGGAGAGAGTGAGAGGGTGGGAGCTCTACCCCAAGTTTGGCGAGAACAGCCTGGGAAATCAGCGGCTCAAGAGGCGGCAAGAAGGATCGTTTGCTACCGCTGCCGGCAAGCGGGACATATTGCAGCCAATTGCCCGGTTGTGGAGGAACCCATGCAGTGTGACTTTCTGACGGGCAGACGTCAGTCGCTGTGTGCGACAGTCGCATGCACTGCCATTCGAGGAACTGAGAAACATTTATGCAAAATGTGTGTTAATGGTAGAAATGTTGTGGTATTGCTGGATTCAGGTAGCCTTGTGACCCTGATAAAGGCTGAGTTAGTTAAAACAGAGGTCTCTGGGAATAGCAAGGTAGCTGTTATTTGTGTGCATGGGGACACCCGAGAGTATCCAGTGACTACAGTGTGTTTCGAGACCCCCAAAGGTACCCTCTCTCATCCAGTGGGCTTAGTATCTCAGTTACCGCATGACGCCATTGTGGGAAGGGATTTTCCGAAGTTCTGGGAACTGTGGGATGATCCTGAGCCCCCCACTGGTGCCCCTATGTACCAGGAATGTGATAGCCAGAACTCCCCTGAGAGTGGTGAGGACTCTCCGGAATTTCCCTTATCAGTATTGGCAGGGGAGACTCAAGAAACTGGAGAGGAGCCCACCTCCTCAGACGAAAACCTACCGTCTGTGGAGTTTTCTGATCTTGAGGTTCACAGGGAAAACTTTGCCACAGAACAGTTGAAAGACCCCGCCCTAATAAAGGCACGGGAAAACGTAGTGAAAATAGATGGCGAGTTAGTGAACCCAGATAATACCTGCACTTACCCATACTTCAGCGTAGAGAAGGACCTACTGTATCGGGTGGCAAAAAGGGCAGAAGAAACCGTTGAGCAGCTTGTGGTGCCCAAACCTTACAGGAAGTTGGTGTTGGAGTTGGCCCATGGGCACATTCTTGGAGGTCATCTGGGGACAGAGAAAACCCGAGAGAGGGTATTACAGAGATTCTATTGGCCGGGGGTGATGAAGGACATAGAAAATTATTGTTCCCCCTGCCCTGTGTGTCAGAGGTCGGCCCCGATGCCACATTTCCGTAGCCCGCTGGTCCCTCTACCCATCATTGAGGTCCCGTTTGAGAGGATCGCCATGGATTTGGTAGGTCCTATAATCAAGTCCGCTAGGGGGCACCAGTACATATTAGTTATAATGGACTATGCCACCCGTTATCCAGAAGCGATCCCTCTCCGAAATACCTCGGCCAAAACCATAGCCAAAGAGCTATCTCTTGTGTTTAGCCGGGTGGGTATTTGTAAAGAACTGCTTACGGACCAAGGTACACCCTTTATGTCCCGGGTTATGAAGGAGCTGTGTAAATTGTTCAAAGTGACGCAATTACGTACATCTGTGTATCACCCCCAAACCGATGGGCTGGTTGAAAGATTCAACAAAACCCTAAAACAAATGTTGAAGAAAGTGGTGGATAGAGATGGAAAGGATTGGGACTGTCTACTTCCTTATCTGATGTTTGCTATTAGGGAGGTGCCCCAATCCTCTACGGGATTCTCCCCCTTTGAGTTACTGTATGGGAGACACCCAAGAGGGCTGTTGGATATTGCCAAGGAAACTTGGGAAAGTGAGAGTTCTCCCCACAGGAGTGTGATTGAGCATGTCGCCCTGATGCAAGACCGAATTGCACAGGTAATGCCCATCGTGAAGGAACATTTGGCCCAAGCGCAGTTAGCACAGCAGAGAGTGTACAACCGTGGAGCCAAGACCCGTACCTTTTCCCCGGGGGATAGGATACTGGTACTTGTCCCTACGGTTGAAAGTAAATTCCTTGCCAAATGGCAAGGCCCCTACGAGATAATGGAAAAAGTGAGCAAAGTGAATTACAAGGTCAGACAACCAGGAAGGCGAAAGCCCGAACAGATCTATCACGTTAATCTGTTGAAAGCCTGGAGGGATAGAGAGTCCCTAGTCGCAGACACTTGGTCACCAGCTCAAACTGGTTGCGTGATTCCTGAGGTTGGAATAGCAGCCACCTTGTCACAACCCCAACAACAGGAGGTTAAGGAGTTTGTGCTTCGCAACAAGGAGGTATTCTCTGAGCTGCCGGGACAAACATCTGGGGTAGAGCATGACATCATTACCCCGCCCGGTGAAAGGGTGAAGTTAAAACCCTATCGGATCCCAGAGGCCCGACGGGAGGCAATACGGGAGGAAGTACAGAAAATGCTGAACTTAGGGGTGATAGAGGAGTCCCAAAGTGATTGGTCTAGTCCCATCGTGTTGGTGCCTAAACCGGATGGGAGCTGGCGATTTTGTAACGATTTTCGTCAGTTGAACAAAGTTACAAAATTTGACACCTACCCCATGCCACGTATAGATGAGTTGATCGACCGGCTGGGAACAGCCCGATACATGACGACTCTTGACCTCACAAAAGGGTATTGGCAAATCCCCCTGGCCAACTTGGCCAAAGAGAAAACCGCATTTGTAACCCCAGACGGGGCGTTCCAATATAAAAGAATGCCGTTCGGGTTACAGAATGCGCCGGCCACATTCCAGCGGAAAATGGACCAGATGCTGAGGCCCCATCGGAAGTATGCTGCGGCTTACCTGGATGACGTAATTGTCCATAGCACAGATTGGGCCTCACATCTGCCAAAAGTGCAAGCAGTCCTGGACTCTGTTCGGGAAGCGGGGTTTACGGCTAACCCCAAGAAGTGTACCATTGGGCAGGAGGAGGCCAAATATCTTGGGTACACCATTGGGAGGGGAGTAATAAAACCCCAACTCAACAAAGTCGAGGCCATCCAGAGTTGGCCACGTCCCAACAGCAAGAAGCAGGTACGAGCCTTTCTGGGAATCGCTGGGTATTATCGGCGATTCATTCCCCACTTTGCTTCTAAGGCTGTGCCCCTAACCAACCTAACGAAGGGGAAAGGGTCGGTCATGATTAAATGGACCCCCGAGGCTGAGGCAGCATTCCAATTCTTGAAACAAGCCTTATGTAGCCAGCCAGTGTTGTACTCACCCGACTTCTCTAAAGACTTTGTCGTACAAAGTGATGCGTCAGATGTGGGGTTAGGAGCAGTATTGTCCCAGGTCTGGAACGGGGAAGAGCACCCAGTCATTTACCTCAGCAGGAAGTTGAAGTCCCATGAGGTAAATTACGCCACCGTTGAAAAGGAGTGTTTAGCGGTGAAGTGGGCTCTAGATTCCCTTCGGTACTACCTGCTAGGTAGGCACTTTGACATGGTTACGGATCACGCTCCGTTAAAGTGGATGGCTCAAAACAAGGAAACAAATAGAAGAGTGAATAGGTGGTTCCTGGCCCTCCAGGAATTCAACTTCACAGTAAAGCATCGCCCTGGCGTTCAAATGGGGAATGTGGATGCTTTGTCTCGAGTACATGAATGCCTGATTGCTGGTGTTCCAACCCCGAGGTTAAAACAAGAGGGGGGGGGTATGTGACAGCAGGAAGGTAAAGTCACCTGGTTGCATCCAGGGGGGTAGATATATTTCGCCCAGATTCAGGCTTTACGCCGACTTATACAACTAGGTGGAGAGTTGTATAAGCCCAGCTAAGGCTAGTGGGCTCATGGATGACTCATACCTCTAGGGAGAGGGCTGGGCATCATGCAGACAGGGAGTTGATGAGACCAGCTGAAGCTTGTCAGCTCATTTAGGCCTCTATAAGAACTCCCAGCTTCATTAGATGTTAGCTCATGCCTGGACCCAGACCTGTGTGGACTGTCTAGGGAGAGTGAACCCCTGTGCGGTGAGACAAAGCCTGTGTGGCTATTTGCTTGGACATTTAAAACCAGGGACTTCGGGACTAGGACAGCACTAGGCTGATCCCAGTTGTTAGTTAGGAAACCTGTATGTTTAGTCAGAGGTCAAGTTGACCAGGACTTATTTTGTTTATGTTTCTTTTGGCTTTGCTGTGTTTTGTCACTGTAAATAGAAAATAAACCGCACCTTTTTTGATTTTGAAAACCACAACCTCAGTTTGCTGGGCCTGTTTTTGTGTGGGGAGCCCATCCCGGGGGTCACACACACCCGCTGCCGAGCTAACCCCCTCACAATATATATACACACAGTATATATAAAATGTATTTTGAATTTTTATGAGGTGATATATGGAAATTTTAAGATTGTAATGATCATAACTTGATGTTAGCTAACGCCAGTTTATTTTAACATTGATATATTCTATATGTCCTCTATTGCTGATCCTTGCCGTGTGCACCATGAGTTGTTTCAACTCAAGGCAGGCAGCATTCAATGAGTTAAACGGCCTTAATTGACCGCATAATAAATCTGGACATGCCGCGCCGTAAGATCACGCCCTTTGACAAAGTCGTAATGACGAAACGTGTCAGAGCGTGATTTTACGGCAACCCGAAGTGACGATTGACGCCGTGCGTTCCAAGCTACTGGGTTGAGAAACCGGAAGTATCACCTGACGAACTGAAGAGCGGTGAGTTAAGGCAGATATAACACGGGACAAACCATCTTCTCCCCAGCCACTCGCTGATTTTGGCTTGTGAAACATCAAGTTATCAGATTAGCAAGAACCTAGGCTGCTGTTGGCTAAAGACATTTTTAAATTGTCTTTTTTATGGAAATAAGCTGAGTAAAGAGATATATATATTGAATTTAAAAAAAATTAAAGCTTTTTTTGAAACTGGACTATACTATGTGGAGTTTTCTCTCTCTCCTCATAACACCATCTTTGGAGAAAGCTTGAATATCTCTATGAAAAGGACACACGCAGGATGCATCTCTCGTTTGGATATCCTTTTGGATTTCGTATGAGCCCATTACCTTCTGATTTCTGATAAGTGCAATCCCTATGGGGAGTTTTGAAACACCTGTTTGAAGTGATCTGGAGGAAGGTGCACATTCCGCAGACGTTATTGTGATCATTTTTACATGTGATAATTCGAACTTTGCCCTGAGGATTTATCGCATACACCTGGTGTACCTTTAAACACTGACAATAGTGAACCGTATCAATTTAAATATTGATAGGAGCGCCGCATATGATAATTTGAATAATACCGCATGGTGTCATTTTCTATTTGGTCACATTTTTGAACATGAAGGTTGATTGTTTTCTTTTTTAGGTTCTCTTTCCTCTCTTTTCATCTGGTGATCCAGCCAGTAAGACTGTTTTTTTAAAAGGACAAGCTCTCCAGCAGAATGAGTCAGTTACAGAGATGAGACAAACCATTTACCCCTAGTTGGGTTGCTTACAATGATCCTCTTATTTATGTAAAACATTTATCATAAGAAGAAACAAAACTGTTTGCTGTAACTGCTTATAAACTGAGTTAAGGGTTGTCTTCAATTTGTTAGTGTATCTAAATCTGTTAGTACATATAACACTCCCCTCCCATCAGACCAACAATGCTGCTGTCCAAAAGGTGCCCCCTGTGCTCCTTCCTCCAGAGTGTAGACATTCTAATACAGGAAGTGTGTTACCGGCCAGATCACCAGGTGAAAACAGAGGGGGGAAAAGTAAAAACACAAAACAAAAAAAAACAAATTCAGCCACCACATCTAATGATTGGTAAGTTGCAATATATAACATTTATGTTTAAATCCTTAAAAAAGTGGTTCTAAAGGCTCAAGTTTTTTTTTTTTTTACCTTAATGCATTCTATGCATTAAGGTTAAAAACCCTCTGGGTGCAGCTCCCCCCCCCCCCCATTATACTTACCTGAGCCCCATCTTGATACAGCGATGTGCATGAGAGGAGCAGCAGCAGGAGACATTGGCTTGTCAGAGGAATCTGTAAGCTTTTAATAAAACACTGATGTTTACTATGGACCCAACAATGGAGATACAGTGGAACCTCGGATTGCGAATAACGCGGTTAACGAGCGTTTCGCAATACGAGCACTGCATTAGAGGTCGACCGATATATCAGCCGGCCGATATTTGGGCATTTTTGATAAATCGGCATCTGCCGATTATTATCAAAACTGGGCCGATATTTTTCCTCCTCCCTTCTCCACACTCAGCGGCTCCAGCAGCATCAAGTGCCACGCTGTGTGTGTGAAACTGCAAGTAACAGAGAGGAGAGAGAGAGAGAGAGGAGCTGTCAGCTCGATGTCGGGGTGGGCGGGACCCAGCAGATATATTACACCAGCCAATGGGATGGTATCTGGGCGGGCCACTACATCAGTGCCACCAGCCAGTGCCAATTGGTGCCATTTGTCAGTGCCACCAGCCAGTGCCATCTGTCAGTGCCACCAGCCAGTGCCAACCACTGTCACCCGCCAGTGCCAACCACTGCCAGCCAGTTTCATCCGCCACTGCCAGCCAGTGTCACGAAATCGCAAAAAGTAGTACAGAAACTACTTTTTGAAATCGGTGCAGCGCCCCAGATGCGGCGTCGCACAGATTAGGACGGTGCCATTGCCGGCAATTTGCGGCAAATATCGGCGTTTTGACATGCGATTTGACATGCGAAATCGCATGTCAAAACGCACCAGTGTGAACCAGGGCTTAGGGGTAGAATGCATCAAGGTAAAAAAAAAAAAAAAAAACCTTGGAGTATTTACAACCACTTTAAATTGTTTAAACCTTGGCAGCAAAAGATTAACAGTAAAGTTATACTCATAGCAGAGTTTCTTCTTTTAAATTGGTCAGCCGAATCGTACAGTGTAATGGTAACTGTATATTAGGACTTTATGTGATATATCAAGTTTTTTTCTAAATCCACCCCTTCTAAATATAAAATTATCGGAGGATTAAAAACATTAAGAGCCTATAAGCTCCCACCATTAAGATAAAGAGAGAAACAAGATTACCTTGGGCATGTTTGATAAAGCAATATGCGTTTCGCTTCTTTTGATCTTCACTTGGAATGTGGATTTGAATGCTGGTTCATCAAAGCATGGAAAAGCTTTTCTTGCTGCAAGAGGCTCAAACTGTGTCGCTGCAAGCCACTTTTTGCTGTTAAACATGAAAGTAAACATTAGCATAATGTCTTCCCATATCCCCGTTTAGTCTGAAGGGCTATTGTAGCACAGGTCACATTACCGGAACATACAAGAGGCATTAGACATGTTTGTTTTCTAACAGCACAGTATTAGAATAAAAACACCCCGGAGAGCTCCTGCTATAGCAATATGTACAAATTAATAATATGTACACACGCATGATATAAAAATCAAACATGTTTAGCAGAACTGAACAAACAACTATAAGGCTAGGTTCACACTGCTGCAAATTCAAAATCGGGCGATTTTACGGCCGGAAATTTGCCGCGATTCGTGGCCGCGATTTCAGGGAATGCCAGTCTTGCACAGGACCCTTTTTTCCCCCGCAGCTTATATTCGTAACGCATTGATGTGAACGGCACTAATGTTAAACTATGTAATTTAAATGACTTGAGAATTTGAGAAAATCGCAACGGTTCTAATTCGCAATAGAATTCGCAGCAGTGTGAACCTAGCCTAAAACTGTGGATTTTTTTCCCAATGCATCAGCCAGCTCACTATTGGAATTTAACTACAAACACACATTCAGTGAGCGTCAGTTATATGTATTAGATGTTCAGTGAACATATACAGTAATTATTCTGTTATATCATCACAACCTGAAAATTTTTTTTTAATGTGGCAATATTCTGGATCAACATGTCTAGAGCCACCTATACACTGCATTGATTTTTTTGATCAGTCTGAGATCATCAATAGATTTGCACTGGAGGGGTAGGAAAAGGCCAGCAATGAGAAGCATGATAAAAAGAGCAAAATATACATTCAAAAATAGCAAATATGGCTGGGAAATACAATAAGAAAAAATGTAAATCTTTATTTAATAAACAAAATTACCATGAACGATATAGAGCGTGTGTGTGTATATATATATATATATATATATATATATATATACACACACATACACACACACACACACACACACAGTACATACGTACATACATACATACATACACACACACACACACACATACATATACACACACGTCAAAAGTATTGGGACGCCTGCCTTTACAGGCGCATTAACTTTAATGGCATCCCAGTCTAAGTCCGTAGGGTTCAATATGGAATTTGCAGCTATAACAACGTCAACTCTTCTGGGAAGTCTGTCCACAAGGTTTAGGAGTGTGTCTATGGAAATGTTTGACCATTCTTCCAGAAGAGCATTTATGAGGTCAGGCACTAATTAATGTTGGATGAGAAGGTCTGGCTCGCAGTCTCCGCTCAAATTCATCCCCAATTCATCCCAAAGGTGTTCTATCGGGTTGAGGTCAGGGCTCTGTGCAGCTCAGTCAAGTTCCTGAACCCCAAACTCTCTCATCCATGTCCTTGTGGGCCTTGCTTTGTGCACTGGTGCGCAGTCATGTTGGAACAGGAAGGGGCCATTCCCAAACTGTTCCCACAAAGTTGGGGGCACGAAATTGTCCAAAATGTCTTGGTATGCCAACACCTTAAGAGTTCCCTTCACTGGAACAAATCCCTGAAAAACAACCCCACACCACAATCCCCCCTCCACCAAATCATTTGGACCAGTGCACAACAGTGTTTATACCACTTGAAATTGTCTACATTTTGTCATGTTACAACCAAAAATGTAAATGTATTTATTGTGATTTTTTATGATAGACCAACACAGAGTGGCACATAATTGTGAAGTAGAAGGAAAATGATAAATGGTTTTTTTTTTTACAAATAAATATATGTGAAAAGTGTGGCGTGCATTTGTATTCAGCCCCCCCCCTTTATGCACAAATAAGGTCCATAAAGACATGGATGAGAGAGTTTGGGGTGAAGGAACTTGACTGGCCTGCACAATGACCTTAACCCAATAGAACACCTTTGGGAGACTGCGAGCCAGGCCTTATTGTCCAACATCAGTGCGCCTAACCTCACAAATGTGCTTCTGGAAGAATGGTTAAACATTTCCATAGAAACACTCCTAAACCTCGTGGACAGCCTTCCCAGAAGAGTTGAAGCTGTTATAACTGTAAAGGGTGGGCCAACTCAATATTGAACCCTACGGACTAAGACTGGGATGCAATTAAAGTTCTGGTACAATATTTTTATTTAAATAAGTATAACATCTTGACAACCGTTCACCCACGCAGGGGTGCAGTTCAGTGAGCATAACCATTTGACTTTTATGGGTATTAGCTGTCTACTGGGTGACCTTATGGGGCAACACATAGGTCCCTATAGATCGTCAGGGCATGAGGGTTAACTAACTAGGGCCCAAGATGCATGTGCACTGGATCACAGTGGAGGGAAATGCATGTACTCGTCCAATGGATCCCGCCGCCAGAGGTTGGGGTGAACATTCGGCAGAGATGCAAAAATAAAATTAAAAAAATGTAGCAATGGTGGCCGCTTTCCAACAAGAGGTGGGCCTTAAATCCGAGGATCCAGGGTCACCCCAGGGCAAAGGAGACCAAGGGCAGCCAAAGGCATAGTCTGGATTGCAGAAGAAGTAAGAGAACAGAAAGAGACAAAATCAGAAAAGGCCAGTATAGAGAGAAGGGGGAGGGAAAAAGGGGAGGTGACAGGACCATGCTCACGAGAGGCCCAGGCTGCTCGGGTGCAAAGTTGGAAGAGCACAGGACCCCCAAGGTGACCATACTTTAAAGAATTTAGAGTGAGTCATTTAAGATGCTCGACATTTTCTCATTGCAAACCGAACAGAGGGCCTCTTGCAAGCTCTACCTATAGCCCGTTTGGCCACGATAAACAAATAAAGGGATTTTTATAACAGCTTACCTGTAAAATCCTTTTCTTGGAGTACATCACGGGACACAGAGCGACTTAGTCATTACTAATGGGTTATATAGATTACCTTCAGGTGCTGGCACTGGCAACTTCCAAACCGGAAGTACCCTCCCCTATATAAGCCCCTCCCATCTGGGAGCACCTCAGTTTTGTAGCAAAGCAATAAGTGTCCCTAAAAGAGGGGTGGGAGCTCTGTGTCCCGTGATGTACTCCAAGAAAAGGATTTTACAGGTAAGCTGTTATAAAAATCCCTTTTTCTTTTTCGTACATCACGGGACACAGAGCGACTTAGTCATTACTAATGGGACGTCCCAAAGCAATGCCAAATGAGGGGAGGGATACACCATACATAAGCTGGGCGCCATCAGGCATGAGGATCTTTTGCGGCCTGCAACACACTGCGCCCAAAGGCGACATCCTCCTGACTTCTAACGTCTACCTGGTAGAATCTAGTAAACGTGTGTACTGAAGACCATGTTGCGGCCTTACAGACTTGAGCCAGTGAGGCCTGGTGATGCACTGCCCATGAAGTTCCAACTGCTCTTGTGGAGTGCGCCCTAACTTTGAACGGAGGCGGTCTCCTTCTCAAGCCATAGGCTTGTATTATGACCTGTCGAATCCACTTGGCTAAAGTAGATTTTGATGCTGCCTGACCCTTTCTGGGGCCTTCCGGTAGAACAAACAATGTATCCGTTCTACGAATCTGAGCAGTGGCTTTTAGATAAGCTTTAACTGCTCTTACTACATCCAAAGAATGCAATAACTTTTCCTCTACCGAACTAGGTTTGGGAAAAAAGGAAGGAAGAACCACATCTTGGTTCAAATGAAACCTCAATACCACCTTAGGAAGAAAGGCTGGATGAGGACGTAATACTACTCTGTCCTTATGGACAACCAGATATGGCTCCTTACAGGACAAGGCGGCTAATTCCGATACTCTTTTAGCCGAACAAATGGCTACTAAGAAAATCAATTTCCTGGTGAGAAGAACCAAGGAAATGTGCTGCAATGGTTCAAATGGTTGTTTCTGTAAAACCGACAGAACCAGGTTTAAGTCCCATGGACATATGGGAATACTAACCGGAGGGCTAATACGCATCACTCCTTGTATGAAAGCTTTGATTAATGAATGCAAAGCCAAGGGCCTTTGAAAAAATATTGATAAGGCCGAAATCTGACCCTTGATAGTACTCAAGGCAAGCTTCCTATCTACAGCCCACTGTAGGAAGTCCAGAATCCTACCTATTACGTACTTTCGTGGATGCCATTTCCTGGCTTCACACCACGCGATGTACGCCTTCCAGATCCTATAATAGATCTGCCTGGATACCAGCTTCCTGGCATTGATCATGGTAGATACCACAGGATTAGGGAGCCCTCTCTTTCTTAGAATGTGGGCTTCAATAGCCAGGCCGTCAAACCCAGGGCTGGTAAGGAAGGGTGGTATATCGGTCCCTGCGAAAGCAGGTCCGGACGATGTGGGAGGGTCCAAGGACTCCCCACTGACATTTTTACGATCTCCGCATACCATGCTCTTCGGGGCCACGCTGGAGCCACCAGAATCACTGGTTTCTTTTCTACCCTGATTCTGCGGATTAATCGCGGTAACAATTGTGGCGGTGGGAATGCATATATCAGTTTGAACTGATCTCAAGGGAACACTAGGGCATCCGAGCCGCAAGCTAGGGGATCCCTTGTGCGAGACACAAATCTGTCCACCTTTGCGTTGAATCTGGATGCTAGCAGATCTACATCCGGTGTTCCCCACCGCTGGCATATTGCCTGGAAAACCTCGGGATGAAGAGACCATTCCCCCGGGCATAATTGCTGGCGACTTAAAAAGTCCGCTCTCCAATTTTCCACTCCTGGGATGAAACCCGCGGATATGGCTGGGACATATCTTTCTGCCCATTCCAGGATGCAATTTGCTTCCCTCTGGGCTGCACGACTCCTGGTGCCACCCTGGTGATTGATATATGCCACTGCTGTGGCATTGTCTGATTGAATTCTGACAGGGGACCCTTGGAGTTTGGATGTCCATGCTACTAGGGCATACCGGGCTGCTCGTATCTCTAAGAGATTGATGGGCAGGGCCTTCTCTGCTTCTGACCACTTGCCCTGGAGAGACCATTGCTCCCAGTACTGCCCCCCAGCCTATGAGGCTGGCATCTGTAGTGACCACCTTCCAAGAAACCGGACTGAAGGGTTTCCCTTTTTCCAGATTCTGGGGCACCAACCACCAATGGAGGCTCTTGCGAACGGAAGGGGACAGGGACATTGGTAAGTCTAAAGCCTGAACTTTTTTGTTCCAGGCTGACAGTATGGCCCTCTGCAAGTTCCTTGAATGGAATTGACCGTAGGGTACTGCTTCGAATGAAGCCACCATTTTTCCCAGCAGCCTCATGCACAGGCGTATGGATGGTTTTCTTTTTGTACCCACTAAGTGGGTCAAATCTTTCAAAGACGACACCTTCTCTGGAGGTAAGAAAATCTTTCTCTGATTTGAATCCAGTCTTAGCCCCAAGTATTCCAGACTTTTGACTGGTTTTAGGGCTGACTTGTCTCGGTTGATAATCCAACCGTGAGATTCCAGATACTTGATTGTCTTGTGAACGACCACTTCTAGTTTTTTTCACTGAGTGGTCTATCAGCAACAAGTCGTCTAGATATGCCATTATCGTTACACCTTGTGTTCTTAGATTGGCCAATAGTGGGGCCAGAATTTTTGTGAACATTCATGGTGCTGTGGCCAGACCGAAAGGTAAGGCTCTGAACTGAAAATGGCGCCCTTCTACTGCAAAGCGTAGAAATTTCTGGTGGGCCGGAAAGATGGGAATATGCAGATAAGCATCCCTTATGTCGATCGAGGCTAACCATTCCTGCCCTTGTAGGGCGGTGGGCACCGATCGGATCGACTCCATCCGAAAAGTCCTGATATGTAGGAACTTGTTTAGCCCTTTTAGATTTAATATGGGCCTCACGTCCCCATTTGTTTTGGGGACTGTGAAAAGGTTCGAGTAAAACCCGAACCCGCTTTCTTCCAAGGGAACCTTCATGATTACACCTTGGAGCAATAGTTGTTCTAGTGCCAGAAGGAGGGATCCTCTCTTTTGGGGATCGCTTGGCACGTTTGACCTCATAAAATGGGCAGGAGGAGTGTCTTTTAACTCCAACCTGTATCCCAGAGTTACTGCGGAGATCACCCATCTGTCTCTGATGGTGTCCTGCCAGGTCTCTGTGAACAACTGAAGTCTTCCCCCTACCCGATTGAGTGGGGGCAACTGACTTGGGGGGAGGTTTTGTACCTCTCTTGACCCAGGGTTTCTTGTTACCCTGTGATTGTCCCTGATTTCTGCCTCCTGGATTTGACCGCGGAGGCCGTCGGAACTGTTTCACAGCCGATGTGCTAGGGACTGGAGAAGTAGGCCTCTTAAAAGAAGGACTTCTACCCTTGTTCTTAACCGGCAAGAGTGTACTTTTACCGGCAGAAATTTTCTGGATATACTTGTCCAGATCTTCTCCGAATAAGCGTTCTCCATGAAATGGGAAGCTAATCAGCAACTCTTCAGCAGACCAGTTTCTGAGCCATAGAAGCCTACGCATATGTACTACAGACAGCGTAAAGCGGGAGGCCTGTTGGATTGTATCCTTTATGACGTCCACCGCAAAACACAAGGCTCTAGGTAGGTCAGCTAGGGCAAGAGCCTGCTGATCTGGTAAGTCTTTTAAGACTTGTTTCAACTGATCCTTCACTGCTTGGCAGACCCCAATTGCTGCTACTGCAGGTTGTGTCACCATGCTTGCTGTAGAGAAAGCAGATTTTTAGTAAAGACTCCAATTTTTTATCTATTGGGTCTTTGAACATTGGAACATTATCTACTGGACATGTCAGTGATTTATTCACACAAGAGATGGCTGCGTCCACTGTAGGGACCCTCCATTTTTTCTTATGAACTTATCCTCCATGGGATAGATCACCGGAAATCTCTTGGGAGGAGTAAATATTTCATCAGGATGCTCCCAATCCTGGTAAATAAGCCCTTCCAACAAAGGGTGGATTGGGAAGGAACAGACAGTCTGGGGGGCTTTCAGTGACCCCAGCGAGGAGACAGCAGTGGTTGATGGCTCCGCAAGAGGCATTTTATATGCTGATCGGACCATGTTAGTCAGAGACTGAACCCATAATCTTTCAGCCTGAGATGCTGAGAAAGGTTCTTCCACTGTTGATTCCTCTATAACCGAATCAACCTCATCCTGATCCCCTTCAGGTAGGTCGATCTCTGTTGGGGCTGTTCCTCCACTAACAGGCACTCTGAAGGAGGAGACGGAGATCGGACGCGCTTTCCCTGTGACAGGGAAGCAGCGATCAATGCTGTTAATCTCTCTTCCAATCCTCCCAGAGTTGAGGAAAAAACCTCCTCTGTTATATATACAGGAGCAGGTGGACTGGGGCCAGCCGCAGCACCAGGTACTCCTGCGGGGTTCCTACGGCTACTGACCTCTGAAATTTCAGGGGAGATTGGTGCAATACAAGCATGCCCAAAATCCTCAGAGCCCGATGGAGACCCCTTTCGCTTCTTGGAAGACTTATTTCCAGAGCGTCTGGACGACATATCCTTTAAGCACAAAGCTGAGGTATTCCCGTCGTCATACACCAATTTTGCTGGTAATAGTCTAACACAGTTGCTGCTATATACCAGCTGGTGTCCACTAAAGTGTCTTTCTATGGGGATGCCTGCATCAACCGCCTCTGTGTGCCACCGTTTGTTGCTAGCTCTGCTTGCATCCAGCTGACACTTGTACTGTGTCTTTTATCCATGCTGGGACGCCTGCACATGCGCAGAAGCACCGCGGCACGCATCGAGCGTCATCCACCCGCCCCGCCCCTTTCCTTTCATAGGAGGCGCGTGGTGTTTTGAAACCAAGCAGGGACTAGGAGCCAGGGCCCTTTTTGCCGGAGGGCCTGTGCGGTGGATGAGCGCAGCAACAGGGCAGAGGAAGTGGATTCCCACAGAGAAACTTACCAACTGCCTGGATCTTTTGACTTTAAAAAACCAAAGATCCACATGACAAGAAAAATGGACCACAGCGGCCTCTAGTGGTTTAGCACAGGTACCGCGGTCTCCTTTTTTTTTTTTCTTGACTACTATTAAAATTTTACATTTTCCAGTAGTTACAGGCATACACAGATATCAGCGGGAATACCGTTAGGTAACAGACAGAAAGACAAATTAGGCTTGGGGGTCCCCCAATAGAACCAAGTTCCTGGGGGCCCCCACTTACCTGTTCCCCGCCGCAGGACTTTGTTTGGTCCACAGAAGCCCAAACTTCACCCATCACGGCAGGCATTGTAATTAAACCTTCAGGGACCGGGTTCCCAAGGATTCCACTCCCCTGGACCTGTATAGCACCCTGCACAGACAACATCTTGGTCGTGGGTATGACCAGAGCTCTGGATCCCAGGGTCCAGCCCTCCTAAGAGAGGCATTACAGGCAAAACCTTGCTCTTCTGTTGCAAGGCCCGGGTACCGACCGTTTAGCTATGAAGCTTTTTTGGTGGGATCCGGAACAGCTTACTAAGGCCCGTAAAAGAACCTGTACGCAAGCCCAGTGAAAACACATGTTACTCTTTGGCCAACACCTTAGACACTGGCAAAAAACTGAGGTGCTCCCGGATGGGAGGGGCTTATATAGGGGAGGGTACTTCCGGTTTGGAAGTTGCCAGTGCCAGCACCTGAAGGTAATCTATATAACCCATTAGTAATGACTAAGTCGCTCTGTGTCCCGTGATGTACGAAAAAGAAAAAGTTGCCAGTTTCTGTTGGTAAGAAAACAAGCCCTGAATTAGACAGTGCAACAAGGCAAGTTTAGCATCTCTGCGTATGAGTATATGTAATAAGGAGTGTAGGAGTCCAAACACCTTGGACCAAAACCCTATGAGGCGGGGACAAGCCCACCAAATGTGTACTACATCACCCTATTGGCCACATCCTCTAAATCATTGGTTATTATAGGATGGATTCGTGCTCGCTATCCAGGCCGGGACCCAGTACCACCGTAGAAGGACTTTGTATGCAGCTTCTAGAGTAGCCGTGTTGGAGCATTTAGCCACAGGAGACCAAGCCTTGTTCCAGTCCTCTGGTTCGATAGAGGTCTCCAAGTCCCGTTCCCACCGCAACTTATAAGACGTGGCCCTTGGCAAGTCTATAGCCTTTAGAGAAGAATAGATTTTGGAGATAGCCCCTGGGGCACCGGGTGGAATGGAGGCAAAGGTGTTAAATAAAAATGTTTTTTGGAAAGGATAAGAGGAATTGCATCTCAACGAATAGAGACCCAGTGGCTTAGTTGAGTGCAGCGCTAGAATTTCCCCAATGAGAGAAAATGTCGAACCTTTGTGAAGCCTTGGGTGGACCAGAAAGAGAAAGAGCTCTGTTGATTAAGGCCCGGTGGGAACAGGGGGTTATTAACCACTTAACGACCGCTCACTGTACATATACGTCGGCAAAATGGCACGGACAGGCACAATCACGTACCTGTACGTGACTGCCTTTGTATGGGTAGGGGGGTCCAATCGGACCCCCCTCTGGTACAGTGAGCGGTCGGTATCGCTCCGGGAGCGATCGGTGATGAGGGGGCGGCCATTGGTTTCTGGCCACCCCCTCACGATCGCTCCCGGCGAATCAAATGCTTCCTCTGCCTGTGTAATGTATACACAGGCAGGAGGAAGTGATGTCATCTCTCCTGCGGCGCTCACATATACCGGAGCGCCGTGGAGAGAAGACATCAAGTAAGTGCACCAACAGCCCACTGACACATAGGCACACATAGGAACACGATCGCCCCCCCAGTCACAGTGTCACGGATTGCAGTGATCATTTATTTACTGATCACTGCAAACAGTGACATTTGTAACTAAAAGTGTCAGGGCAGTTAGTTTTAGGTCCAGGGTAGCCCCCTAACCCCCCCTAATAAAGGTTTAACCTCTTGATCGCCCCCCAGGTAACCCTTTCACCCCCTAGCACCACTGTGATCGTTTTTCTGATCGCTGTTTTTGTGTCGGTGGTGCTGCTAGGTAGTCAGTTTTTTTTTTAGGTTCGCCGCCAGGTTTTTATAGCGTCGGGTACCCACATATATTACCTAATAAAGGTTTAACCCCTTGATCGCCCCCCCAGGTAACCCTTTCACCCCCTTTTGCCAGTGTCACCAAGCGATCGTTTTTCTGATCGCTGTATTCGTTATGCTGGTGCCGCTAGGTAGTCCGTTATTTTTTTAGGTTCGCCGCCAGGTGTTTATAGTGTCAGGTACCACCGTATATTATCTAATAAAGGTTTTAACCCCCTGATTGCCCCTAGAGTTAACCCTTTCACCAGTGATCACCGTATAAGTGTCACTGGTGACACTGGTTAGCCAGTTAGTTATTTCGTTATTTAGGTTCGCCGTCAGGTTTTTATATAGTGTCAGGTACCCCCATATATTACCTAATAAAGGTTTTAACCCCCTGATTGCCCCTAGTTAACCCTTTCACCAGTGATCACCGTATAAGTGTTACGGGTGACGCTGGTTAGTTAGTTTGCTTTTTATAGTGTCAGGGCACCCGCCGTATATAGGCCAATAAAGGTTTAACCCCCTGATCGCCCGGCGGGTGATATCAATTAGGCTTTAGCGTCAGAGAGGGTCTGCGTCACACCCCAGGTAGCGTCAGGTTAGTGCCAGTAGCGCTAACACCCACGCGTGAAGCATACACCTCTCTTAGTGGTATAGTATCTGAACAGATCAATATCTGATCTGATCAGATCTATACTAGCGTCCCCAGCAGTTCAGGGTCCCCAAAAAAGCAGTGTTAGCGGGATCAGCCCAGATACCTGCTAGCACCTGCGTTTTGCCCCTCCGTCCAGCCCAGGCCACCCAAGTGCAGTATTGATCGATCACTGTCACTTACAAAACACTATACACATAACTGCAGCGTTCGCAGAGACAGGCCTGATCCCTGCGACTCCAGTGCTGTAGGAGGTGATTTCACCACCACAGTTAAAAAAAAAAAAGAGCATATATGTCGAAGCATGGGGGCAGCAGGGGCGGAGGAGCGATTTTTCTCCTAATGCCGCGTACATACGGTCAAAATTCCGATGGAGGCTTGCCCGTGGAAAGTTCGACCGTGTGTACGCGGCATAACTTTTGCGGGAGGATGCCCCCATGCTTCGTCATATATAAATGGTGCATGTATGCCCATCATTAGAAGTGGGTGGATGAAGGGAGGTATTCTAATGGTGGGCATACCCACTGATCAATCTTTTTTTTTCGGCTGCATGAAAGAAAAAAAAAAAAGATTACAATACATGTCCAACAAGGACCAGTAACGTACTGGTATGTTGCTGGACTTTGAATGGTTATACCAGAATGATGCCTGTGGGTTTAGGTATCATCTTGGTATCATTCTTTTCAGCCAGCAGCCGGTTTTCATGTAAAAGCAATCCTAGCGGCTAATTAGCCTCTGGACTGCTTTTACAAGCAGTGGGAGGCAATGTCCCCCCCCCCCGGATATAAAAAGCGCCATTGGGAAAGCATTTTATCACACCGATCTTGGTGTGGTCAGATGCTTTGAGGGCAGAGGAAAGATCTAGGGTCTAATAGACCCCAGTTTAAAAAAAAAAAAAAAAAAAAAAGTGTACCTGTCACTACCTATTGCTATCATAGGGGATATTTACATTCCCCGAGATAACAATAAAAAAAATAAAAAAAAAATATGGAAAAGTTTTAAAAAAAATAAAATAAAAAAAAAGCACCCCTGTCCCGCCCTGCTCTTGCGCAAAGGCGAACGCAAGCGTCGGTCTGGCGTCATATGTAATCAGCAATTGCATCATGCACGTGAGGTATCACCGCGAAGGTCAGATCGAGGGCAGTAATTTTAGCAGTAGACCTCCTCTGTAAATCTAATGTGGTAACCTATAAAGGCTTTTAAAAATGTATGTAGTTTGTCGCCACTGCGCGTTTGTGCGAAATTTTAAAGCAGGTCGTGTTTGGTATCCATGTACTCGGCCTAATATCTTTTTTATTTCATCAAACATTTGGGCAATATAGTGTGTTTTAGTGCATTCAAATCACCCGTCCAATCCTGGGACGGGGGATCTGTCTATCAAAGTTCCCTGGACAAGAAGGAGGGGCTGTATGTTATGGCGCGCCGCAGGGAACACACAGCTATTGAAATGAAAGCCGTTATGTTCTCGGTGCTCTAATCACCAGGCGGTAGCGGCTCTCTTCCCCTGAACAGGTAGGCTGAACTGGGGACACAGGCTGGCTGAACTGGGGACACAGGCTGGCTGCATCTGATGGGCACTGGTGAGGCTGCATTGATCTCCTGTACCACGTCCCCAGTCTCTGGCCATCTCCTGTACCACGTCCCCAGTCTCTGGCCATCTCCTGTACCACGTCCCCAGTCTCTGGCCATCTCCTGTACCACGTCCCCAGTCTCTGGCCATCTCCGGCACCACGTCCCCAGTCTCTGGCCATCTCCGGCACCACGTCCCCAGTCTCTGGCCATCTCCGGCACCACGTCCCCAGTCTCTGGCCATCTCCGGCACCACGTCCCCAGTCTCTGGCCATCTCCGGCACCACGTCCCCAGTCTCTGGCCATCTCCGGCACCACGTCCCCAGCCTCTGGCCATCTCCTGCACCACGTCCCCAGCCTCTGGCCATCTCCTGCACCACGTCCCCAGCCTCTGGCCATCTCCTGCACCACGTCCCCAGCCTCTGGCCATCTCCTGCACCACGTCCCCAGCCTCTGGCCATCTCCTGCACCACGTCCCCAGCCTCTGGCCATCTCCTGCACCACGTCCCCAGCCTCTGGCCATCTCCTGCACCACGTCCCCAGCCTCTGGCCATCTCCTGCACCACGTCCCCAGCCTCTGGCCATCTCCTGCACCACGTCCCCAGCCTCTGGCCATCTCCTGCACCACGTCCCCAGCCTCTGGCCATCTCCTGCACCACGTCCCCAGCCTCTGGCCATCTCCTGCACCACGTCCCCAGCCTCTGGCCATCTCCTGCACCACGTCCCCAGCCTCTGGCCATCTCCTGCACCACGTCCCCAGCCTCTGGCCATCTCCTGCACCACGTCCCCAGCCTCTGGCCATCTCCTGCACCACGTCCCCAGTCTCTGGCCATCTCCTGCACCACGTCCCCAGTCTCTGGCCATCTCCTGCACCACGTCCCCAGTCTCTGGCCATCTCATGTACCACGTCCCCAGTCTCTGACTATTTCCTGTAATGTGTCTGCAGTCTCTGACCATCTCTATGTATAAAAATATTTTAAATATTTTTAAAAACAGTCACTTTCGGTATCAGTGCTGTTTCGGTATCGATTTTCGGGATCAAAAGAAGATTTATTTTCGGTATCGGTTTCGGCCCCAAAAATGCATACTAGCTCATTATGTGGCACTTACCTCGGTTCAAAGCCTCCGAAGCGTTCCTCGTCCCCCTTCGCCGCCATATCCCCTCTGACCGTCTTCCGGGTATCGTCACTCCGGGGGCTGTGATTGGCCGGAGCAGCGATGACGTCACACGCATGCGCGCGGGGCCGGCATTCTCCCATTCAGAAAACCGGCACGCTCAGTGCTCCTGCGCCGTTGTCCACAGCGCGTATGCGCCGCGGACATCGGAACAGGGTTTTCTGCAAATATCTCTTTAACCGTGTAGGTTAAGGAGATATTTCTTGCACCTACAGTTAAGCCTTAATCTAGGCTTACCTGTAGGTGCAAGTTGTGTGGTTGGGTTACAACCACTTTAATAAGAACGCTGATGCTCACCTTGAGAAAAAAAAATTAAATGAACAAGTGCTCATATTTTTGGTTATGTAAGCAGTACTGGAAAGAGCCTGGAATGGCGCTTCCCTCCTGAAAAAGTATCTCAGCCCTTTCTTCAGATTGTTAAAGTTGGTTTTATTATAGGAGCACTTTAAATAATATTCAATGAAAGGTCACTCGCCAAGCTCTCCGTGTCCTCCGGCAGCCACTGTCCCTATATGTGTGCCACCGAGATGATTTCTCAGCAGATGACTATGTAGACATTTGTGACACAGAGACAACAATGCAGACAACAGCTGCTATAGTACCCAGGAGGATGAACAGATTGCAGGGCTGGGGGCACAGAGTCCCCTTTTCTTTCTTTAAAAGCAATGTATTAAAAAGCAATGGCCCTTGTACGTGCAGGGAGATAACGGTTCCAAGTTCACTTCTAAATAAATAAATGTTTTCTTCGTTGCAAAGTGAAATTTACACAAATCTTAAATTGCTGAATGAAAAACACAACACACGTATACATCTTTTCCTGAATACCTGGATTTGACCTGGCATTAGCGTCTTGCAATATCCTGCGCAGCAGAGCTTGGACTGGAAGAAGCAGCACAAGGAGTCAATCAGTTGTGCTGCACTGCTCATGTGTTGTCTAGGAACTTGCTGATAGAAGAAAGCAAAGTGATGGAAAGATGACCCTATCAGCCTACGGCTACCCCTTCACTCTCGGTCACAGGCGCTGGGGACCGGGGAGTATGGGGGGGGGGGGGCCCTTTGTTATCCAACATCGGCAGAGTATAATCAAGTCTCCTCGATTCCAGAAATTGCAATCCTCACACCAGTCTTATAAATATAAAAATAGCGATTTTATTTAAATCTATTTTAAAAAGCCAACAAAGAAAATGAAAATTCCTTAAATGCATGAGTGAGATTTGAAGCCAAATCCAGCCCTCTCTCACATTGCAATATTTACACCAAATTAAAACGTGCACCAATTATGTTGAAATGTCCCTAACAACCATTCAGAAGGTGCCAGGGCAGCGAATCTATTGGGGCACAGCAAGTTCAGATGAACTAATCAAACTCCTCCCATATCACATACATGGCATACAGCTCACTATGGCATACAGCTCACTATTTACCAGAGAAAACTTCATCAGGAAAGCAATATCCTATGTAACGCCTCAATAAGTGATGCTTGCCACTATACCGCTCTGTGCCTCCTGGTTGCAAACCAGACCAAAAAAAATAAAAAAAAATGTACAAACCAAAATTATCTCCATGGAGCATTAGAACGCACAATATTTCTTTGTCCCCGACCCACACACTTGAAAATGGAACAAAACAGCACCACAAATTAAAACCCTATTCTATTCATTCTTAATACTCAAAGCAAACTCATCCATGTCTCCATGCTTTATTTTGTTGAGAAATTGTTTAAAAACGCCCCCCTAGCATTTCCAGCCCTGGCCGCCGGGCCAGGGTTGTGGGGAAGAGGCCCTTGACCTCACCAGCATGTGGACAAGGTGCTTCCAGGGGCTGGTTGGAGGACCTAAATGTCTGGTATGGATTTAGGGGGGACCCAATAGCATTTTTCTTTCTTTTGGTGTGGGGTTACCCTTAAAATCTATATCAGGGGCCTGGTATGGACTGGGGGGGGGGGGGGGACTCCCATGCTGATGAGTCACTCATTGATAAGAACTCGGCACCCACTTCTTAAAGTGGTTGTTAAGCCCTACGGACCACTTAACTACAGGTAAGCCTATAATGAGGCTTACCTGTAGGTACTGGAAATATCTTCTAAACCGGTTTAGAAGATTTTTTACCATATATGCTTGCGCCCATGTAATCAGCACATGAGCACTGAAGAAAGGGCACGAAATGCTGTTTCTAGTGCCCGTGCCGTTACCGTCAGTTCCAGCGGGAGTGACGTCATGCGACTTTGGCCACTAACAGAGCCGCAGTCCGCCGCTCCCCGGAAGGAAGAGGGGCAAAGATGGATGCTTCCTGTAGCGGGGACAGCACGGGCTTCCTTTGCAGGCAAATGCTTTTACTTTGAAGGGTTCGAAGTAAACGAAAGAGGAAGTAAAACCCATCAGGGCTCACTTCCTCTAACAACCAGCGACCAACCACTCCTTTACGAAAATGTGACCGCTCCTAAACACTGCAAAAATGTTAGCTTATAAATCTTAGAAGTTTTTTAGCGTTTGAGTGTCTACTGTGCATGGAGCCTTAAGCCCCGTACACACGATCCGAATATCGTACGAAAAATGTCGTCCGAGGAAGAATCGTACGATAATCAGATCGTTAGTACAGAGCTTCGAGAGCCGATCATGACAGTTCATCCGATATTATTTTATCGGACATGCACGAAAATTTTCCTCGTACGATAACAAATCGTACGATTTTCCTTTAGTCGGTACAGTTGTCGTCCGAAAATACAATACAAATACATTACAACACATGACATCACTTCCGATTTTTTTTCCTGTCATACGAGAATTTTCGCGACTTTAATACCCTAATTTTACTTGCGACTATTAAGCGGAAAAAGTCATACAATCTGTCGTACGATATTCGGATCGTGTGTACGGGGCATTAATGTTGATTGAAAAGAATTTGGTTCTGCTTTACACTATATACTGAAAACCAAGTTGTTGAACACAAACTTTTTCCTGTAAAAAGGCCAGGCAGCATCTCCCTGACCAGTGAGGCCCCTGCAGATTGCTGACTTATGGGACAAAAGTCTATCTGCAGCTTTTTGGTTGGTCTCCTCAAGATAAAGCAAATCGGAAGGGGGATCGGATACAATAAACAACATACTCGGAATATAGCAGCGATCCAACAGACAGGGCGGGGCTGGGAGGCAAAGCTAGGTAAAGCTCAGGAGAAAATAAATTGTTATATATAACAAAGGGACATGCTCTCCAGTTGTAAATGATTTTTACTTAAATCTTCAATTCAGGTCATGAAAAAAAATAGCAAACAGCAATAGCCACTGTACAGTTGCGAGCATCCCTGCTCTTCGTCAGGCTGACGGTCTAAAGCCCCGTACACACGGTCGGACTTTTGGCCAACAAACTTCATTTTGAGCAAGTTGGACCAACAATCCGATCGTGTGTACGCTCCATCGGACAAACTTTTTTCGTTTGGTTTTGGATTTCATCGGACAAAAGTTGGGTCTGCAAACGGACAAACTTTTGCCCAACAAAAGTCAGATGGAGCAAAGTCCGACCGTGTGTACAGGAAACCATCGAACTTTTGTCCGATGGACTAAACAACTAATGTTAAACTCAACCAACAATAGCAGAGGATGACCAAAGGGTGGTGGTAAAGAGCAGAAAAACCACGTGATGTTGCAAAAAGTTTTGGGAAAGTTTGCAGAAAAGTCCGAGTGTGTGTATGCTATGGGTGTTCCCAACCAACTCCGTTCGGACAAAAAACCACAGAAAAGTCCGATGGAAGTCCAACCGTGTGTACCGTGTGGGGCTTTAGTGTGAAGTTTTAGCAAAAGAAACCTCTCTTTATCCCAACACCTGAGGGTGTAACCCCACAGGTGAGTCCCATCCGTCCAGATCAAGAACAAGTCGACTAGGCAGTTCGGACTCAAATTAACCCAAAAGAACATGAAGCCAAAATGACATTTTTGAGGGAAAAAAAAGGAAAGGATGTTTTCCCTGCCTGAATTGCATTCAGCGCAACCTTATGATAAAAGGTGACCATTATATCCATCCCAGCAATGGGGATAAGGTCACGTTAAAAAGTTTTTTTTTACATGTCAGTCCTCCTTAGTAATTTATATTCTTACATGCCCATGTAATCTGATATATGTTGGGGAAACTACCCAAAAAATCAAAAGGACAGGATTGCTCAGCACCATAAGACATAAGCAGCCAGGTCTGCCAGTCTCTAGGCATTTCCTTGAAAAGGGACACCGGGATTCAGATTTGCGATTTATGGTGTTGGAGGAAGTTCCACGAGATAAAAGAGGGGGAGACAGGATATTAAAACTGAAACAGAGAGGTCTGGTGGATAAATAGGTTACGATCCCTTCATCCAGAAGGGATGAATATGGATTATGATTTATATTTATTTTTAGAAGTGACCAATTAGGCATCTTTTTGTATGTTTCTTTGTAGAGGATGATCAAGCTCATCGGATGGGAGACAAGACACGTAGTACAGGATGTTAACTGGAAAATTTATGATTCATCTAATTGACATATCAAATGTGTATAGACAAGAATCTTGAGCAATAGGAGAATTTTGTTAGGATTTAATGTATAATTTTTCGTTTTTCATGCAATTATGGTTGTATTCGATTTTCAACATTATTATTTGATATACTTTGTATTATGTTATGTAATTTATATATGGGATGGTAACATCTTTTTGAACCTGTACAGGGTTAATTTGAGTCCGAACTGCCCAGTCGGATTGTTCTTGATCTGGACAGATGGGACTCACCTGTGGGGTTACACCCCCAGGTGTTGGGATAAAGAGAGGTTTCTTTTGCTAAAACTTCACACTTATTCCCGGTACACACGATCCGATTATCGGACGAATGATTGTCCGTTTTTTTTTTTTTTGCATGCTAATCTCACGTCGAATCTGATGAGTTTACTAAAGTCACGAAAAATCTCGTACGACAGAATAAAAAAAAAAAAAAATCGGAAGTGATGTCATGCATTGTAAGCATTTGTATTGCATTTTCGAACGACAGCTGTACGGATTAAAACGAAAATCGTACGAAAAAAAATTCTGTGCATGTCCGATAGAATAATATCGGATGAACTGTCTTGATCAGGTCTCGAAAGCTCTGTACTAACGATCCGATTATCGTACGTTCGATTCGAAAGCGGCATTTTTCGTACGATTTTCCAATCGTGTGTACGGGGCTTAAAGCCCCTTTCACACTGAGGCGTATTTCAGGCGTTTTAGCGCTAAAAATAGCGCATAAATAACTCCTGCCCCAGCATTCGCAATGTGAAAGCCCGAGGGCTTTCACACTGAGGCGATGCACTGGCGGGATATAAAAAAATCTTCTGCAAGCCGCATCTTTGGAGCGGTGAAGGAGCGGCGTGTATACCGTTCCTTCCTATTGAAATCAATGGGACACCACGGTAATACCGCCCGCAAACCACGGCTGTAGCCGCAGTTTGCGGGCGGCATTAACCCCTTTTACGGCCGCTAGCGGGGGTTAAAACCGCACCGCTAGCGGCCGAATATCGTTGTAAATACGACGGTATAGCGGCGCTGAAAATTGCGCCGCTATACCGCCACCGCACATGCCCGCCCCAGTGTGAAAGGAGCCTTAGCCTGTCAGCCTGACGAAGAGCAGGGATGCTCGCAACTGTACAGTAGCTTTTGCTGTTTGCTATTTTTTCATGACATGAATTGAAGACTTAAGTAAAAATCATTTACAACTGGAACGCATGTCCCTTTGTCGTTTTTATTGAATTTGGTGGAAGATTGGGAGCCCACCTTGACATCTCTCCATTACATTGAAAAGAAGAGAGGGAAGTAACCCACCCAAAGTTGTGATTTTTATATATATATATCATTTGTGTTTAGCAATTTGCCTGCACTTCAGCTTTAACTAGGAGTTAGGAAACCTGACGCAGAACTCCACCGAAAACCGATGACTCTTTGGGTAGTGCATGCAGAGTTCAATCTCTCCCCCCCCCCCCCCCATTCCAACCATGGCTGCGTAAAGCAGAGCTTCTGGAGACACCAATTGAAGTAAATCAGAGAACAAAGGTCAATTACCTATTAACTTCATCCACATAGGAGATTCTATAAAATCCATAATAAGAACTTGAAAAATTGGAACAATAATCAAAATTGACTGCAATTTCCGTTCCTTTTGATAGTTTTTCTGGTAAATCCATTGCAATCATGTCAAATGTTGGGTATTCCAAAACGCTGAGCTTGTGAGTGGCCCCTCCAGGTACAATGACACTTGCCTCAATATTTTGTAGACCTGAGCTATGAAGTACAACAGTCTTGGTGTCCTCTATAATTTTCATTTTAATCTGAACACTACCACAAAAGGTCACAGTGGTCAGATTGGGGTGCAGAGAAATGTCATATTCCAGTGGTATGATTGCGTTTGGAAGTCTGCTTTTTGTCCAGGGAAACAACTTCCCATTAGTAGCTATAGGGTAAACCAGTTCCATTGTGTGGTTTTTCTTATGGCATCCATCTTTGGTAAATGTGCACTTTGGAAGAAGGTAAACCACTGTCACTATGGACACTACAATGACAACCACCACAATGCTCACTATTACTGTCCTTGCTGAAGGTGTAGGACACAGTCCTTCCTGAACCTGTCTGAAGTTCCCAGGGTTACTCCGACCTGAACTCCTGTTCATGAATGACATGCCCAGCAGCTTTGCTGAAGATTCATAATCCTCTTCATCATCATCCAATTCATGCTCCCCCAAACCACGCACCAATAATCGTGAACTCCGCGGTTCATACTCTACTTCTTCAGATTCCAGGGGATTTAAACTGGGCTCTTTGGCCAGATCAACCACATCTGGTTCCTCCTCAAACATGCTATTTTCAATCATGTTTCTGGGCAACTGGGTCCGATCTGAAAATAAAAATACAGGTTAGGATTATCAGCTCTTTAATAGTTGTTTATTAGCCTAGGACAGGGGTCTCCAAACGTTTCAAATAAAAAAGGGCCTGTTTATGGTCCTTCAGACTTTAGGAGGGTCGGATTGTGGCCAGCAAGGGGAAGAAAATGTCCTGGGCCCAGCATCAGTGAGAATAAATATGGCCTCAGAGTTGGTGGTCAGTAGGAGGGGGACTAGTGCCCCTATTAGGAGGAATAGTATCCCATCATTGGTATCAGTGGAAGAAATAGTGCCCCCTTGTTGGTGTTAGTGGGAGGAATAGTGCCTAAAGGGCCGGATAAAGGCTAGCAAAGTGCCTTCGGGATGCAATTTGGAGACCCCTGGCCTAGGAAATAGAAACAGGCATAAATAGACTTTGCCTGAAAACCAAGCTGTGTTTAAAGTTTTACTAAACACACACTGTTTCATTTATATTGTCCCTTCTCTTTCTGTATGATGGCACTGTAATCATTTTTTTTTTTTTATAAAAACACAAAGTACCTTTTGCCTAATTGATATACAGCCGTCACATGACCCAGCTCTTTCCCAGTCTGTCTGCAGGGAAACATAAGCAGTAGGAGCTTCTAGTCCTCTGCTGCTGGTCACATGTTCAAAAAAAACTGAGTAAAAATAATTAATATCAATACAGTTTTAAATTGGCATACAAAAATATATATTTGAAATCAAATCTTTATTATTTTGTGGCAACAACATGGTGTGGGTGGATTTCTGCAAGACACAAACTGTCATGCCCCTCCAGCCTGCGTCTTAGAAGAAGAGGGAGGTAAAGCCTCCATTAACCACTTTAGCCCCGGTAGGATTTGCCCCCTTAATGACCAGGCCATTTTTTGCGATACGGCACTGCGTGGCTTTAACTGACAATTGCGCGGTCGTGTGACGTTCTTTTTTTCCTACAAATAGAGCTTTCTTTTGGTGGTATTTGATCACCTCTGCGTGTTTTTTTTCGGCTATAAACAAAAGAGCGACAATTTTGAACAAAAAAACTGTTTTTACTTTTTGCTATAATACAAAAAACAAATGTATTCATCAGTTTAGGCCGATATATATTCTTCTACATATTTTTGGTAAATAAAATAAAAATGTCAATAGGCGCATATTGATTGGTTTGCGCAAAAGTTATCGCGTCTATAAAACTATGGGATAGATTTAGGGACTTTTATTTATCTTTATTGTTTTTACTCGTAATGGCGGTGATCTGCGTTTTTTTAGTGGGACTGCGACATTGGGGCGGACAAATCTGACCCCAATGACACTATTACATTGATCAGTGCTATAAAAATGCACTGATCAATGTAAAAATTACACTGGCAGGGAAGGGGTTAACACTAGGGGGCGATCAAGGGGTTAACTGTGTTCCCTAGGTGTGTTTTAATTGTAGGGGGGGGGGGGGGTTGGGCTGCCAGCGACATGACAGATCACTGTTGCCGATCACTGGGAACAGTAGATCTCTGTCATGTCCCCTGTCAGAATGGGGACTCGCCCTCTATGTCCCAGGACCCGGGGAGCTCGGCGGCACGACTGATGCTGTCGGCCACTGGCGCTGAGACTATCCCGATGGGGCTGGAGGCGCAAATGTTCCTCAAATCCAACAAGCGGACCCCGACGCTCGCACTTATCCAGAAAGTCTGGAATAAGGGCCGACAACTCCAGGGAGTGCAGGGATTCACAGAGGACAGCCCAATATGGGGCAATAGGTCTTATGTGGAGTTGGTGAAGCTGCAGCAGGGGCCCAGATGGCGTGCCCATGGTGTGGCTCTGCTGTCCCACATTTTCGTTAACGGCAGGCTTCTCACTTTCCCCGAACTGCAGGCCAGATTTGACCTCCCAGCTCATATGCATTATTACTACATGCAGCTTCAACATGCGGTTGCGGCACACGGGAATGCGGTGGAATGGGTTCAGTCGCCCGCCCCGGTGTTCCGTGTGCTGCACACTAGCACTGAAACAAAAGGATTTATCTCACAATGCTACCAGATGTTACTGGCAAGTCACCTACAGGCATTCCCGAGCAGGGCGGAATCCATGTGGGAGAAGGACATAGGTACACTGTCAGGGGACCAATGGGAGGAGGCGTGGCGGTCAGTCACTACTTGTTCTCTAAACGTTGCGCAGAAAGTGTCACAGCTATATATATTATTGAGGGTACATTACACCCCGCTGAAATTATATAAGATGGGTAAGCTCGGGGACCCTGTGTGTGGTAGATGTCAGAGGCACAATGGAGATCTCATTCATCTCCTGTGGAGATGCCCTAAGCTTCACAGGTATTGGACTGAGGTGGTGGGTACAATAAACAGAGTGTTTCAAACTACGATCCCTTTGGACCCTAAGTGCTGCCTGCTGGGGATCTTGGAGGAAGCGATCCCTGGGGAGTTGACCAGGGTCGCGGTCTCTAGGGCCCTGTTTCAGGCTAGGAAGCTTATTTTGATGGGTTGGAAGTCAGTCTCACCGCCTACCACCATCTCTTGGGTAGCACACATGGGGAATACTCTTATAATGGAAAAGTACATGTACCAGCACAGGGGAAGCCCGAGCAGGTTTGAGAGAATTTGGTCCCAATGGCTTGATACCCCTGGCCTGAGCCCCAGGGAGCTGGTGATGTCCCGACTTTTGCAGTAAATTTGAAACCAAGCGGCCGAGGATTAATATGCTTATACATGCAAGATTGTGGTGCTGTTTTTGATGTGATCTTATATGTTGTTTTACAGTTCGCCAGCAGAGGGAAACCTTTGCTATTTTTTGTACAATGGAAACTGTTGTGATCTATCTGGTGTTCAATAAAAACCTTTTTTGATTCAAAAGAATGGGGACTCGCCTTGTTTATAAGGCAGATCCCCTTTCTGCCTATGTACAGTACTAAGCGATCATGGGTCACCAGCAGGCATTGAGTGTGCCTGCGCGAGCCGACGTACAGCTACGGCGATTCGCACAGGAGAGCCAACCTGCCGCCGTATTACAACGGCGGCTGGACGGCAAGCAGTTAATTTACATGCAATATCCCACCCCCCTTGTGTTCAACTGGATAAAGGGCATGTGAGAAGGGAGGAAGTGGGCTGTCATTTACCATTGTGTATACACCCACATATGTGACTCTATAGCCACATGAGCTGCTCACATGTGATAGGGAGGAAATGCTCAGCATAGAAACTTACTGAAAACTGAGCATGTGTAGAGTTGCCACCATAGCTGCAAAATCCCTAGCTAAATTGAAGACATTGAAGAAGGTGGAGATAGAGAACAGTAGGATCAATCAGGTTTTTTGAAGAATACAGAAAACAAATGAGTATGAACAGCATGCAATGCAGCATGACAGTTTTTTATGATGTGGGTTCAGCGACACATTAATAGTTTAGTGGTTTTGCAATTTTTTTTTTTTTTGGGGGGGCAGGACTAAACAAAAAATTTTAATGTTTAAAATATTTGTCTCTTTCAGTCCGATTAACAGAGATTACACATTAGAATTTGTATTTTGTATCCCATCAGCAAATAAAATTCAAGTCTCATTTTAAATAGTTAGATCTGCGTTCTTTTAAAGTGGTTGTAAACCCACGAAAAAACCCCCAAAAAAAACCTGCAAGACAAACGCATAATGAGCTAGTACGCATAGCATGCTAGCTCATTATGAAATACTTACCTTAGATTGAAGCCCCCGCAGCGGTCCCGACACACTACTGTGGCTGGTGACATGTCTCCTGGAGTTATTTCGGGGTATCGCAGGCTCCAGCGCTGTGATTGGCCGTATCCACGATGACGTCACTCCCACGCATGCACACGTGAGCTGCCGGTAACGACACAGCAGCTGAAGAAACGGCACGAGCAAACCGTCTTGTCAGTGCGCATGTGCCGATGACGTTGGCACATCCTGATACATTGAATATCTCCTAAACGGTGCAAGTTTAGGAGATATTCACGGTACCTACATGTAAGCCTTTTTATAGGCTTACCTGTATGTAAAAGTGGTGTGTAAGAGTTTACAACCACTTTACCTATGCTTTAAAGTGGTTGTAAACCCTTACAATACATTTTTTGCTACAGGTAAGCCTATAATAAGGTTTACCTGTAGCTACTCTGGATATCTCCTAAACCTGCACAGTTTAGGAGATATCCCCCCTGTATCTGCATGTGCCGTAGTCATCGGCACATGCGCACTGAAGCAATGGCACGTCGTGCCGTTGCTTCAGTTAGACTGTGCCGTTACCGGTGGCTCCCACGAGCGGCTCCAGCCAATCACAGCACCGAAGCCCGCGATACCTCGAAGTAACTCCGGGAGCGATGTCGCCAGCCGGAGCGGTGAACGAGGACCACTGTGAGGGCTTCGATCTGAGGTAAGTAATACATAATGAGCTAGTATGCTATGCATACTAGCTCATTATGCCTTTGTTTTGCAGGTGTTTTTTATTTTTTCTAGGGTTTACAACCACTTTAAGCAGGAGGTTTACAAGTAATTTTGGGTCATCACACCAGTGACTTATGCTTTTACTTAGAGTTTCAGTTAGACAAACAGAGCCTCAAAGAAGGCTGCTTTACTGTCTTTGTAGCTAACCCATAGTCCTTTTGGGATCCTTTGTCATGTATTCTATATATAGTATAATCAAATTAAAAAATAAATTAAAAAAAATTACAAAGACTGTAAACTCTACTCCACTTTTTCTTAAGTTTAATAGACTCACTCTTTCTATATCCAATTTGCATTTTGTTACAGTAAATACAGAAGGTGCACACTGTGCTAATGCAGTGAGATATTGTAACCTTTAAAAAAATAGCTCACAGCTTAAAAGGGGTTGTAAAGTCTCCAGGTGAAAAGACTTCGGTGCTGCAACTGCTGTCCCCAGAGCCCCTCTTTTTCTTACCTGAGCACGATCGTTCCAGCAATGTGCACGAGCCCATGGACTCCAGCCGCAGTCTCCGTTGCTCTCAATCAAATCCAGTGACACGGGAGCCGGGGCCGAGTCCTGCTGTCTGTAACAATGGACACAGTAGCAGGACTCGTGAGTGCACCCGCACGGGTGCCCCCATTGAAAAGAGCTCTCTGTGGGGGCATCCGATGAAGAGGAGGAGCCACGAGCGCCGCCGGGGCACCCCAGAAGAGGAGGATCGGGACTGCTCTGTGCAAAACCCTTGACCAGAACAGGTACCGTATATACTCGAGTATAAGCCAAGTTTTTCAGCCTTTTTTTAGGCTGAAAATGCCCCCCTCGGCTTATACTCGAGTCATGTTGCCACTTATTTGTCTCTGGTGTGTGCGGCAGTCATCTCCGGTGTGCGCGGGGTCTCCGTATCCCTTCCCGCAGGTAGCATCCGTCCTGCCCGCCCGTGTATTATTCCTACTCGCTCGTGTCTGCAGAGCTGCTGCTGTAACTCCCGCCCATGCAGTGACGCTGTGCGCTACAATTGGCTGCTGGGACTGCCATGTCCTAGCAGCCAGTGACATCATTGGCGCGGCACCTCCCGGCTACCCGCCCGCTGTCTGTATTAAAGATCCGCCAAAGATTCCCCCAGAGTGTCTCAGTAGCTGCTGCATTTCCCACCCTGGGCTTGTACTCGAGTCAATACGTTTTCCCAGTTTTTTTTGGGCAAAATTAGGTGCCTCGGCTTATATTCGGGTCGGCTTATACTCGAGTATATACGGTAAGCATAACATTTGTTATTTTAAAAAAAACATTTACATTCACTTTAAATAACAAAACAGGAGGATGAAAAAAAGGAAAAAAAAAAAAATCCTTCATCACTTGGAAGAAAGTAAATCATATTCAGAGCTCAGATGGGTTGGGGATACAGTTGTCTGCAGGAAATAATACATTATATAACCTGACTTGTAGCAGTTCCTCGTAAATGCTTTGCATTCGATTATATACAGCAACCTGTTATGTATGAATTATAGTGAAATTCCACAACTGGCAGCCATATTGCTGCTGCTTTACCAGGATGGATTAACATGACTGCTTTAAGACCTCTGAGATCTCATTAAAATGTAAGGATGCGGGGAAGCTGCCAATGTTTTCTTTAGTGGAATAGTAAAAAAAAAAAGCTTGATCAAGCTTCACACCTGTGAGCACACATTATTTAAAATGGGGAACAAACACAGGGATGATCAGACCTTCATTCATTTTTTCTTTCCGGCATGAATTTAGAACATTACAGAGAAATCAACAGGTGAGCCTTAGGAAGGAGACCATTTAGCAATGTATTTTTTGCAGAATTTGTATTTTACATGGCATTCATATGTAATGCATCCAATATTTAACCTTTGAAAAAAAGACAACCATATTAGATGCATTCTTGTAAACCTGGGGAAGGGTTAAAATTCAGCCAGACTGCAAATTATTTATATTCTTCCAACAATGCGGTTTAAATGATGGCATTTATGGTCGTAGAAATTTTTCGGAAACCTCTCTCCTGTCTGTGCAACAAATGGCGCAACTTGAGACAGATTCTTGTAACGGTTGGCAAGGTGTGTGTGAATCTGTTGCAGAACTAACAGACAGAATCTTGTCTGCAACACAGTACATACATTTGCCCCAACATGGAAGAGACCTCATTTTTCTCATCACCGATATGGTTGAATTTTGTAGTAGGCACTACTACTACAGTGTCCTTCAATAGCTTCCAGATCCTGTGCCAAGAGGCTGCCCTTCTGCACTGTGAACACATGAGATTGCTCCCTCAGCATGGCGCCATTCAGAGAACGCTTTTTATTACCTCAGTGGATGCAAAGTATTCACTGACTGGATGAGGTGGACATCAGGGCGGTGACATCACATTCTCCACCTCATCCAAATCAGAGAATGCTTTGCATTCATTGGGAAAATACAAACCATTCTCTCAATGGTTCCCGCACTAAACAAGCAACCTCCTGTGATGTGATCAATAAACAGCAGGGCAGCTGCTCGGCATGGGACTTGGAAGCTGTAATAGTGGTGTCTACTACAGGCATTTCCAGCTTCACCTGGGATCCCACAGGTATGGTATATATGCATAGTAAATGTGATGTGTTAAAGAATAACTTCCACCTCTAATTTCACTGCCGCTTACCAACTCCCTACGATCGCCTATTGCGGGAGATCACAATCGCTTTCAGCTCAATACCCAGCCAGGGACTTTAAAAGGACACAGCAACAGAGTCTTCATAAAACTTCCATTCCTCAGAAAAAGGGCACGATTGCACAGGATCCCCAAGAAAAAATAAAAGCTTCCATAGCATAAAATCTGTGGGTGTTTTACTACAACTTTTTTTATAATACACAATTAAGCAGATCGATTCAAGCATAAAAACAAGCTAGCTGGCTCAAAACTGCAGCCCGTCACTCCGGGACCTGCACGACAGCGGTGACGTCAGCACGTCGCTTCTCCATACACGTTTCGTCACAAATGATTTCGTCCAGGGGCCTGTTTTGTATTTCTCTGCCACTTCCTTCCCTGTGTGAAGGGAAAGAGGGGAGAATAGATCCTGCACTGTGCATGGCTGCATCTATTCTGCCCTCTTACTCTTCACACAACACTCAAGCAGCAGCAGAAGCCATTAGCTCCTGCTGCTGTCAATCACATGCAGTGAGGAGAAAGTGGGGGGGGGGGGGGAGTCCTGCTGTGCAAGTCTATGAAGTGAAGCTCCATAGACCAGCCCTTTTTCAACCAGGGTGCCTTGGCAAAATGCCTAAACATTGCCCAAAAATTGTATACAAACCAGCATGTGGATGAAACCTGCCTTTTAGTTACACAAAGCCACATGTTTTCATTATGCACTATTACCTCCTTCTAGCTGCCGACAAATATCATCAGTTTATAAGGGGGATGTCAGTCGCCTGCATAGTAGGGATGCACCGATGCCACTTTAACACAGAGTACGAGTACCGATACTTTTCTGCAAGTACTCGCCGATACCAATTACCGATACCCATTGCATAGGTAGGGGGGTGGTTTGGGAGTTGGGCGAGGCTGGGGTGAGGGCAGGGTGGGAAGTAGAGGGGTAAGTGAGGGCAGGGTAGTTGAAGGTGGGGTGAAATAGGGGATTGAGGGGTGGAAGAATTGAGAAGAAAAAGGCTGTGATGGCTGGGGGAAGAGGATGGGAGGGTCATTGAGGGACATGGGGCAGAGGTGACAGCTGGTGGGGGGAGGAGGCAACACAGGGAGGGCACAGTACAGGGCGTTAGGAAGGTGCAGTCTGTACACTGACAACGTAATGTACATCATAAACAGACAGGTAGGTGTATAACATATACAGTACAGTGTTGGGGTACAGACTGGTCTGTATATACTGTATGGTGATAGTGTATAAGACTGGTCTGTACCCTGCCGACACTGTCCTGTACATAACTACACTAACCTGTTTGCAGGACTTGCTCTCCTCATTACTCGGTTCTGCTTCCAGGGACGATTCCACAGCTGCTCTTACATAGAAACACATGTGCTGATGCTGTCCAGCCCCTTGGCGACTCCCCACTCTGTTATTGGATAGCAGCCAGCCATCCAGCCAGCTCTCTCTCTGTGCAGGAACAGGATGGGAGGAGTCATGACATCACCCACCCTCTTGTTTACAGAGGCAGGAGAGGATCGTGGCAGTGCTGCATAATGAAAAAAACGGGAGCAGAAGTGTCAGTGTGACCAGCTGTCAGCCTGTTCCCACTGTGCTGTAGATTCCCCCCCACCCCTCGTGTTCTGGCGCTGTAAGGCACATACTGCTCCAAACCCCACTGTCGGAGGGGAGGAGGAGGTGTCCCGCTCCCAGCTGACGTCACTTCTGGTATGGTTTTCGGTATAGGAGCATTTTCGCGAGTACCATTACTCGCAAAAATGCCTAGTATCGGCACCGATACGATACCAGTATCGGTATCGGTGCATCCCTACTGCATAGCATCCTTGTTTGACCCTCCTCTGCCCCTCTCCATCAGCGATAGGGTGACAATAGACGAGTGATGGAGAAAAACTGAGTGTATACACTTTGGAAGAATAAATCACCTCTAACATTGGGTGCCCTACGTGTGTGGATGTTGCTGCATTATGTAAAACTATTACAATGGTTTTTAGATTTTAGAATGGGGTGCCTCGAGACGGTCAATCATTTTTAAATGGTGTCTTGACTGAAAAAAGGTTGAGAAACACTGCCATACACAGCTTCCATAGCAAGCCGTTTCCTATGGGGACACTCGAAGAAGAGGAGACAAGTTCGCTGCTGGAGCACCTGAGAATAGGAGGTTCGGGGCCCCTTTGGGCAATACCATTGCACAGAGCAGGTTAGAATACATTTTTTTATTTTATTTTTCATTAAAAAATATACTACACTTTAACACTTCTATCTGATCCTGATCTTAGACCCCTTTCACACTGGGGCCGCATCAGCGCCGCTCGTTTCAGCGGTGCTTTAGCGCTGGTTAAGTGGCGCTTTCAACCCCAAAGAAGGGGTTAAAAACTCATGTTGCGGCGCTTCTGAAGCGCTGCCCATTCATTCCAATGGGCAGGGCGTTTTGGGAACTCTAAATACAGCGCTCCTAAACTGCCCCAAAGATGCTGCTTGCGGGTCTTTTCGGAATATCCCGCAAGCGCACTGCCGATAAAAACAAAAAAAAGAACAATATGGACAGCCGCACTCTTGTCTTGTGCATTGCCAGCACCCACAGCTTCCTGAGGGATTCCTGATTATTAGAATCTATTCACCTGGAGCGGTAACTCTTCTCGCAAGCGCACTGCCGTGTGAAAAGTCACACTTAAATGAATGGGAGGCGGTTTTCAGGCGCTTAGCAGAGGCCATTTCTAGCGCTAAAGACCCTGAAAAGGGTTTAAGCAATGTGCATAAGGCAGAGACGTCTAGACACTTTTCGTTCATGGGGCCCTGTACTATCAACCAACTTCCTGTTTTGTTAGTCTTCAGTTGCACCAACATATTGTGCATGGCAGGCCTGCAATATTTCTTTCACTTTCAATTTGAGAAGTATCAGGCGGTGTTGTATGCCGCACGCAAACACAATTAACATCACAATGCTCCAAACCTCACATACTGCTGTCTCACTGTAGTCTGTTTAATCCAGAATTTCTGGAACTGTATTTATAGAAAGTGACGGAATCAAGCCTGAACTACCAGATCATATCTATAACACAGCAATCTGTGCGGCAAGCGTTATCTTCAACTAAGTAAAAAAGAACATTGCCAAAAAATGCATTATAAAAACGTGTCATGTGGAAATATGAAATAATATTTTTTATATATTTGTGGGCTAGTTGTTGTGCCCTTTAATCTTTCTATAGCAAATATGTTCAGTCTACTATCTGAGAAAGAGAGAAAAACTGAATAAACACCCTGAACAAACAGTCCCAGCGATGAAATAAATGAAAAAGAAAAAGAAAAAAAAAAAAAAAAGTTTGCTCTCTATGCAAAATACTCTGCAAGGAGAGTTTAATCAGGTTAAAAGGTAGTTCAGGAGCCGAGTTATCTGATAATCTCTGCACTGTTCCAATGTGGAGACCAAATGAAAAAACACTCTGGTCTTTTGATATATGCAAAGTATGATAGGATCAGAGGCAGGAAAACCCGTGTGTGACACTACCATACCAGGTGCTACAATGTGTGTGTGTGTGAACCATTACCAGTAAAGTGTTGTGATGGGAAATCCAGCTATAACCATTGCACACAAAATATTTCATCAGTGGTGGCGACAGCAAATTTGCTTTATTCACACTGAGTTAAAGTTTGAGAGAAAAAAAAAAAAAAAGGAAAAAAAATTCCCTACAGCTGTAGTCACATACACTTACCTGTAATGTAGTATGTCCCACCTTGTGATCCTGGAGAAATCTTCACTGTAGGGATGCCCTGTCCTCTTCCTGGCTCTGAACATCTGGCACTGCAATGGTTAACAGTTTTGGGTCTTCTGATATAACAGCCGTATAGATAGTTAAACTGGGACCCACCCCCTCATTCTTCCTCTTCCACTGGAAAAAGTTCTTTCATTGATTACACTTCTTGTAAAACAATCTGTGAATGGGGAGGGGGTCTGATGAGTCACAGGATTCTCTACCCCATTCACAGATTATGCTACAACAGTTTAACCAATGAAAGAACAATTCTCAATGGAGGAGAAGGAAGGTAGGGGCGAGTTCTTGCTGGACCATCTGTTCTGCTGTAGACCCAGAGCTGTTAATCGTTGCAGCAGCAGAAGTTCAGCAGCAGGAAGAGGACGGGGCATCCTACAATGAAGATTTCTCCAGGAACCAGAAGGCTGCACAACATGCGGCATCCTTCATTACAGGCAAGTGATGCAACTAAAACTATATCCAAAGCAAGTGGTAAACTTCTCCAGGGGGCCAGACATCTTCCCCAGAAAAGAGGAGCAGATAGGTGACCATGTTCAAAACATCACATCCAATATTTAGGCTGCAGCAGCTTGTTAAGTGACTGACGTCACATTTACTAATCAGTTGCAGGTTAAATTTACTTTGGGTCCCGCCCCCAGTTTAAAGCATGGTCAGTCAATAGAGTGGGGAAGGGTTAACACCCTTGCCAGGTTTTTTACTGCAATCAGGGGAACAGTTATGCCGCGTACACACGACCGTTTTTAATGACGAGAAAAATGAAATTTTTTAAAATGGTCATTAAAAATGATCGTGTGTGGGCTTTCCAGCAGTTTTCCCGACGAGAAAAACGCAGAGAATCACGACGAGAAAAATTGAAACATGCTCTAATTTTTCACGTCGTTTTTTACATCATTGTTTTTGTCATCATGAAAAACGGCCGTGTGTGGGCTTAAACGACGTGAAAAAAAATGTGCATGCTCAGAATCAAGTATGAGACGGGAGCGCTCATTCTGGTAAAACTAGCATTCGTAATGGAGATAGCACATTCGTCACGCTGTAACGGACTGAAAAGCACGAGGCTGAAAGGCGCGAATCGTTGCTCAACAAACTTTACTAACATGAAGGGTGGCGCCATCCGAATGGAACTTCCCCTTTATAGTGCCGTCGTACGTGTTGTACGTCACCGCGCTTTACTCAAACATTTTTTTCCACGATAGTGTGTAGGCAAGGCAGGCTTGAGAAGAAACATGAAAAATCACGTCGAGAAAAATGCTGTTTTTTTCAATGACATTAAAAACGGTCGTGTGTACGCGGCATTAGAGAGAGATTTACTTTCTGTCCTGCTGACAATGTTTTAGCAGACAGGAAGTGATGACGACTCTCCAAAAACACAGATAGAAATATTTTGTATTTTTGTCCGTTGTCAGATTTTTATTTTTGTATTGCCGACGTTTCCTCATTCCGTCTGGAGAAACATTGTCAGCAGGACAGGCATTGTGGGTAAACCTATCTAAGGCCCCTTTCACACAGGTTTTCCAATCAGATCCTCCTGTCAGTTTTTCAGGTGGACCTGATGGGAGGCTTCATGCAGCTCTATGGGCAGGGGGATGTAAATAGGGTTGTACCCAGTCTACATCTGCCTGTCTCCAAGTCAATTGTTTTTCTTGACCTAAACCTGAGGGATCGAAGGTAGCCTAATGTAAAGTGACACAAGTCCATTATTTACATCTGAACACCCATAGAGACAATGGCGGGTCCACCACAATCCGCTGTCAAAATTCAGATACAGATTGAATGGGCAGGAATGTTACAAAAATTACATCTGTCCTGATCAACTCTCATTCAGCAGGGGATCTTTTTTGGTTTGACATACGCTTTCAATAGGAGCACGTGTATTAGAAGTAAAGAAGCACCGAAATTGCAGCCAAAAATTGTGGTAAATCGGCATTCGGCCTTGGGGGTTATTTACTAAAGGCAAATCCATTTTGCACTTGGAAGTGCAGTCGCTGTAGAACTGAGGGGGACATGTAATGAAAAAATAAAAAAAAAACACAGCATTTTAGCTTGCACATGATTGGATGATAAAATCAGAGCTTCCCCTCAGATCTACAGCAACTGCACTTCCAAGTGCACTTGTAGTGCAGAGTGGATTTGCCTTTAGTAAATCAACCCCATGGTGTCGATAATGGCACCGAAAACTCAGTGATTTTGCAGCGAATTTGGGCCGATTTCTACCATGCTGTGCTTATGGGGTTTTTCATAGGTCATGCGACTCAAAAACCGCATCAAAATCATAATACGTGTGCAGTAATGATGCATTTTCAATGCATTTGAACAGGGAGGTATTTTTTGTGCGTTGTTTTTTTTTAACTGACCAAAATTGCAGCAAGCAGAATTTTTTAAACACCACAATGAAAACGGACCAGTGTGAAGACATACATACAGTAGAATTTAAAGGGATACATTTAAAAAAAAGTCGAATATAATACAATTCTATATAAAAATATAAATATTTTTTAAAAACCTGTCATTCTCGGTTTTCGGCCAAGTGCATCCTGCATTTTCAGCACCAAAATTTCCCATTCGGTGCACCTCTAATTAGAAGTAAAGTGTGTATGAGTCTGAGTCTACATTTAATTTTGCGGAGGAGATTGACTATTCAGAACAGGAAGCAATATTACAATACAGTTTACCTCTAAGTTTTCAGAATTGCACAAGTCAGCAACAAATGCAGCAAACAGCTCTACTTTGTACAACCCCAACATCATATTTGGATCATATTTTATATAACATCATCCAGAGCAGGGCAAACTGTGCATTTTACCATACTTGTCCACAGTGTATTTCAGACCAGCTTAGCATATAAATATTCCAATGGATGACAGCCGTCCAGAAAACTAGCACAGCTTTTTTATTAAAGCCCAACTCCAGGCAGAAATTAAATCTAAATAAATAATCTATTGTGCATTAATAACCTTACAAACACCTCTTCCATCCTGCAGTGTAATGGCTCAAAGTTAGATTGCCTCTATAAGCCAAGCTAATATCCAGCCTTGGAGACCAGACTTTTCCCTGCTCGCTATTTTTCCAAGTCATCTTCCAGGACGGCTTACAGAGAGATAGGCTCCTCCCACCTAGAACAGGAAACACATGATCCACATCATAAAAGTCTTACTCATGCATTAGCCCCTCAGTATTTGTGTTTCCTCAGGCTAGACAGGCACCATCCAAGGGATGTTTGTTATTTTATTTTTTTATTTTTTTGGGCCTTCGTGCCAGGCGGCAGGGGCCCCCCCGACATTCATACCCAGTCAACAGGGGTAGTTCCCCTGGGGTATGAGTCAGTTTGGGGCCACCCAGGAGACCCGAAACAGGGGTCATGGGTGATGGTATGGGACCCCACCTCCCAAGTCGGGTGTATCCTCAGCGAGGTTACCTGTGAGGGTGGAGGAGGTGATCCAGTGGGTCCAGCCGCGGCACAGCAGGGTATCCTCCTGGCGGAGGCTCGGGGCCGGTATCCTTCCCGGGCAGACAGATCTCCAGAGGGGAGTCTCTAGCTCCAGAACAGCGTGGCGCTGGGCGCACAGCTAGAGTGTCACTTCCGGCGCAGAAAACAGGAAGTGACACGACAGGAAGTCGCGGAGGCCATCTTGGTACACCCATTTGGAAGCCTAGTTGAAGATAACAGGCGTGCTGTGCCGTGGGGCGGCGTCGGATCCACAACGCCGCCCCAGACCTCCACTCCTCTCATATTTAAGGGACCCGGACCTAAAGATGGCGCCGCGCAACATGGAAGGATCCAGAGACGCAGATCTGGAGGCGCCATCGGTCGCATCGGGCCCTAAGGTAAGAAAATAAGGGGCAGACCGCTTCTTTCCTTTTCTTACCCCCCTGTGGGGGCGGCACAGGGGGAGTCTGTTTTATTCCAGAGACCGTTTGTTTTCTCCTATGCTGATGGTGGCAGACGTCACATATTCTAACATAGGCTCTGGTGGTGGGTACTTCTCATAATTCTTAGACTAGAATAAGAGAGTCCACGTGGCGTTTCTGGTTTGGGTGTTTACTTCAGTGTAAGTAATATGCAGGGGCTTGTCATTTACTGTATTACAGGACAAGACCCACGAGCCCAGAGATAAAAAAGAAACACCTAGAAAAAGATGCCCAATATGTACCAGGAAGATGCAGATTGGGTGGAAAAAGAATGCTTGTCAGGACTGCATAGACAGACTTGTCAAAGAAGAAACAGGCCCTGTTCTCAAAGGCTTTATGGACTCATTAAAGTCAGGGATGAAACAGACGTTTCAGTCCTTTAAGCCCACACAGCAGGAGACACTTGCTGAACCCAGCCCAGGTACTTCAGGCACCAGTACTACCGTGAGGCCAGAAGTTAGGGTCCAGGTACGGGCAGTCCACCAGCATCGAGTCCTGGAGAACGGGGAGGACAACTCAGGCTCAGCCTCAGAGCCTGAGGAGATAGACGCGAGCGAGGAAGGGCCAGAAAAGATACAAAAATTCCTTTTTCCTTCAGAGGAGACAGAGGAGCTCCTGAAAGCAATCTACGACACCCTGGAACTGGAGTCCCCAGAGAACCAGGAGTTGTCAGTGCATGACCTCCTATATGAAAGCCTTCAGCCTAGACAGGGCAGAACCTTTCCGATGCATGGATCCCTAAGGGAGACCATACTTCATGAATGGAGGAAGCCGGAGAAAGCAGTATTCTTCCCTAAAAACTTAAAGAGAAGGTTTCCCTTTAAGGAGGAGGATACAAAGCTGTGGGATAGATGTCCTAGACTGGACGCCTCCATAGCCAAAGTCTCTAGAGCTTCGTAACTTTCCTTTGAGGATACAGGTATCCTGAAGGACCCAATGGACAGGAAGGCGGAGGGCTATTTAAAGAAGGCGTGGGAAGCTTGCTCCGCCAACTTTAGACCCGCACTAGCCACCACATGCGTGGCGCGTACACTTGACTTATGGCTTAAACAGCTCCGCACTCTTCTGGAGTCAGACACTCCTAGGGAAGAGATCCTGGATGCTTTACCCACGCTAAGCAAGGCAGTGGCCTATATAGCGGATGCATCCACGGAGTCGGTCACATTCTCGGCCAGAGCCACAGCCTTGGTTAATGAAGCCAGGAGGGCTATCTGGCTAAAGACCTGGGGAGGAGACTCTGTCTCAAAGACAAGACTCTGTTCCCTCCCATTCGATGGAGATCTGCTCTTTGGAAAGGAGCTGGAATCCGTCCTAGAGAGGTCGGCCAATAAAAAGAAAGGGTTCCCTTTTCCCAAGAGGCAACAGCAGCAACAACAACAACAAAAGAGGAGTTTTCGTCCCTTTCAGGTGTCAAGTGAAAGGAACTCTCACCGGGGGGGATAGGAGACGGAATAACAGAGCCCAAGACCAGAAAGGGGGTTGGCAATACAGGAGGGGAAGGGGCAGAGGAGGTTTCCTCTTTAGACCCTCCCAGCCTAAGAACACTTCCCAGTGACTCAGTTGGGCCTGTGGGGGGGAGATTGGGGTCATTCCTTCCACAGTGGCAGACCATCTCCAGCAGCCGTTTTATCCTAGATCTGATCGCATCAGGGTACAGGATAGAACTTTTAGGCTTTTTCATAACAAGTCTCCCAAGAGACGCGGAAAAAGCCACAGCTATGTCTTCCCTCCTGCAGAGTATGCTAGAAGAGAAGGTGATAAGCTTTATCCCCCCATCTCTAAGAAAAGAGGGATTCTACTCTCAAGTTTTTCTGATAAAGAAATGTTCAGGAAAATTTCGACTGATTCTAAATCTGAGACAAGTAAACAAGTACGTGAAGTACAGACGTTTCAAGATGGGATCAATCTACTCCACCAGAGAGCTGTTAACCCCTGGGGTCTTCATGGTCTCATTAGACCTAAGGGACGCCTATCTTCAAGTCCCTATTCGAGAGGAGTCCCAACAATTTCTCAGATTTTCAGTAAGAAAAGGGTTCAGAACCCTCTATTTTCAATTCAATGCTCTGCCCTTCGGACTAGCGTCAGCTCCACGCATTTTTACGAAGATTCTGGCAGAAGCGCTAGGGACTCTGAGATCAGAGGGAATTCAGATTATCCCCTATCTGGGACGACCTACTGATTTTTGCAGACTCAGCAGACGAAGTCAGACGGAACCTGAGCAGAACTACCAGACACCTTCAGCAACTAGGGTGGCTGGTAAATCAGGAGAAGTCACAATTAGTACCTACTCAGAGCATTGTATACCTAGGATACCTGATAGACTCAAGGAAGTCCAAGATATTCCTGACAAAGGAAAAGGTAGAGACAATTTTGACAGAGGTGAGGAACCTCTGCACTTGTTCAAGGACCTCAATTCAGAGCATAATGAGGGTCCTTGGGTTGATGACAGCGGCCATCCCAGGAGTCCAGTGGGCTCAGTTCCATACTCGAGTGCTTCAGGCGTTCATGCTTTCTCTCTGGGATGGACAAACAAATTCACTTCAGAGACAGACGGAAATTCCGCAGGAAGTAAAGCTCTCAATAGAATGGTGGTTGATCCCTGCAAACCTCTCGGCTGGCCGACTCTGGTCCCAACACTGTCCTCTGGCAGTCACCACGGATGCCAGCGGCCAGGGCTGGGGGGCCCATTCAGGCACTCTGATAGCCCAAGGGCTCTGGAACCGGCAGGAAGCCTGCCTCTCCTCCAATGCGAGGGAGATGAAGGCGGTTCTAAAGGCCCTAGTAGCCTTTTGCCCATCCCTAAGGGGAAGACATGTGCAGGTCCTTTCGGACAACATTACCACGGTTTGTTACCTCAACAAGCAAGGGGGTACGAGAGTCCCGGGTCTGATGAGGATAGCAAGAGAGATCCTTCAATGGGCAGAAGAAAACCTGTTATCCCTATCTTCCATTCACCTAAAAGGGGAATTAAATTCTCTGGCAGATGCCCTAAGCAGAGAGACGCTGTCTTCGACAGAATGGTGCTTGAATCGAACAGTGTTCGAAGAAATAGTGCAGAAGTGGGGAGACCCACAGATAGACCTTTTTGCTACAAGACACAACAGGCAGGTGAAACAGTTCTATTCCCTACAGAGAGATCTTCTCAGTCGGGGCCCTAGATGCCCTATCCCAGTCTTGGGAGGCAGATCTGGTGTACGCATTTCCACCGTTTGCCCTCATTCCGAGGATTATCCGGAAGATAAAAGGGTCCAACACAAAGGTCATCCTGATCGCGCCATTTTGGCAGAGGAGGTCTTGGTTCTCAGGTCTTCTAAGACTCAGCATTGCAGAACCTTGGAGACTACCTTACAGGTCGGACCTCTTATACCAGGGAGAAGCGAATCATCCAGAACTGAGCTCTCTTTCTCTGACGGCTTGGCTTCTGAAAGGGAGCTGTTAGAGCTGAGAGGGTTATCGACCAAGGTAATCGATACCATTCTTAGCAGCCGAAAGCCGTCCACTAACACAATTTATATTAAAATCTGGAAGAGATTTGGGGACTGGCGCAGGCTCAACAACAGAGTGTCAGGTGCCATGGTCCCGGCGGTTCTAGATTTCCTCCAAGCCGGAGCAGATCTAAACCTTGCAGTTAGTACTCTTAAGGTTCAAGTGGCCGCCCTGTCCAACTTTTTAAATCAAAGACTGTCAGAAGAACCACTGATCAAAAGATTTCTTGTGTCCATCAGCCGGAAACGAGTCCCCAAAGCAAGGAGGTTCCCTCCCTGGGACTTATCAACAGTATTACAGGGTCTCGGTAGGGCACCATTTGAACCTATAGACGAACTACCCATAAAACTGTTAACCCTGAAGACAGTAGTTTTGGTGGCCCTAGTCTCGGCTAGGAGAGTCGGTGAGATCCAGGCACTTTCAGTGATCGAGCCTTTCTGCACCATTTTACAAGACAAAATTATCCTCTCACTGGACCCAGCTTTTCTCCCCAAGGTATCATCTAACTTCCATAGGTCAGAAGAAATCGTGATACCCTCATTCTGCGGAAATCCAAAGAATGATAAGGAAGCAGGATTTAATAAAATAGACGTCAGGAGATGCCTGATTGCCTACATAGAGCACACCAAGGAGTGGCGACGCTCCACCAGCTTGTTTGTTTTATTCGCAGGTCCTAACAAGGGAAAAGAGGCATCCAAAAGGTACCATCGCCAGGTGGATGAAGTCGGCCATTGCGGAGGCATACAAGGCAGTCTCCCGCACACCTCCATTGGGTATAAATGCTCACTCCACAAGAGCGGTTTCTACTTCTTGGGCTGAAAGGGCAGGAGGATCTCCCCTCCAGATCTGCAAGGCCGCAACCTGGTCCAGTTTCCAGACTTTTGTGAAGCATTACAGACTGGACCTGCTTGCCAGCCAGGACCAGTCTTTCGGCAGGAAAGTGCTGCAGGCTGTGGTCCCGCCCTGATCAGGTAGTACTATATTGTCCTCTCTGTAAGCCGTCCTGGAAGATGACTTGGAAAAACAGTGTTATTACCTGTTAACTACTTTTTCCAGGAATCTTCCAGGACGGCGTCAGTTCCCTCCCTTTTTATGAGGTGAGTAGCAATGTAAAGCATATATAAGGATAGAGCTACGCTGATCCAGGTTTAATGATTCTGAGGCCTTTGGTTATTTGTTAAATACTGAGGGGCTAATGCATGAGTAAGACTTTTATGATGTGGATCATGTGTTTCCTGTTCTAGGTGGGAGGAGCCTATCTCTCTGTAAGCCGTCCTGGAAGATTCCTGGAAAAAGTAGTTAACAGGTAATAACACTGTTTTCTTGGGCACTGGAGACTGAGAAGGATGTGGCCTTCACTAATAGAAGAGGAGATAAGGATTTTCGAGGGGTGTGGCTTCCAGTAAGTAAAATGGGCATTTGGATCGTTCTTTTTCTTTTATACGTACAGGCGGTTTGGTTAGAGTGGGGTTGGAAGAAGGGGGGGGGGTCAGATATCCTAGAGTTTAGCTTTACCATGATATAGCAGGATACAAGACCTCTTACATGTTTCATGCATACAGGTGCTTAATCAGAAAGTCACTATGACTGAGCACCTGTGAAACGTGTATCTTGTTGTGTCACGACTTAAAAAGCTAAGTGACCAAATTTATGTTACAGTGTTCCTTCATCCATTTATTGAATATTTATACGTCACCAAAGCTGGAGGAGCACCTGGGTCTTTAGTAAGCAAGTGTAGACCAACCTGGAGTGCCATTTTTTCTAGTATCCTGTAGAGCAGTGGTTCTCAACCTGGGGGTCGGGACCCCCTCGGGGGTCGAATGATGATTTGCCAGGGGTCACCAAATCCTGGGCTCTCCCAGCCTTTTTGCGGCCCGCCCACTCAACCTCTTCGCAGGTGCCCATTCAGTTCACAGCATGGCTGGGGGGCAGAGACTAAAGGTCAGCTGACTGGTGAGGAATGTGAAGTGGGAAGGGCTGGAGGAGACCCTATCTCCTGATTTCGGCATAGGCATCACTGCTACGAGACACCACAAAGTCGGAGACACAGTGAAGCTGGAGACAAAGTGAGTAACACTACCTATGATTATAATAGCCATTAAAAAGGACTCAGGGAGCGCTAAATGTCTGCGGGATAGGGCCGCAAATTACTCGTCTTGCCTTGGGTGCTGACAATCCACGCTACGAAAATAATTTTACTGTTAGGGGTCCCCACAACTTGGGAAATTTTTATCAAGAGGTCACGGCACTAGAAGGTTGAGAACCACTGCTGTACAGGTACCGGTATATTGTCTTGCCTTCAACACAAAGTAGGCTCAGCCAATCTGATGCCTGTGTGAAGTAGAACCCCAAGTGGAAAATGTAAATAGCGCTGTCCATATACAGATTTTAAATGAACGTTCATACAAACATTTGTATGAAAATTCCCAGTGCATTTGATGACTTGGCACACGTTGTTCAAAAATACTTTAACATTTTGTTTGTGTTTAACATTCACATTCAAAATGGCTGGACTTTACCGAACAACAACCACATTCACTGTTAGAAATTCAATAGTTTGAGAAAAGTTTTCCATTCAGCTCCTTCAAATTTTCTCATTACTGAAAATGAATGTTGATTTGACCCAACAATTACAAAATCGGACAAATGTTCCAAAAATGAAAAACTGTTACAAGTGTTTGGCCAGCTTACCAGTGGACAAGGCCAGGTATGTACACAGTGCCTTGAAAAAGTATTCCTACCCCTTGAAATTTTCCACATTTTGTCGTGTTACAACCAAAAATGTAAAATGTACTTTATTAGGATTTTGTGATAAATGGTTTTCAATTTTTTTTTACAAATAAATATCTAAAAAGTGTGGTGTGCATTTGTATTCAGCCCCCGAGTCAATAATTTGTAGAACCACCTTTCGCTGCAATTACAGCTGCAAGACTTTTTGGGTATGTCTCTACCAGCTGTGCACCTCTAGAAGAGATTTTTGCCCATTCTTTGCAAAATAGCTCAAGCTGTCAGATTGGATGGAGAGCGTCTGAACAGCAATTTTCAAGCCTTTCCACAGATTCTCAATTGGATTTAGGTCTGGACTTTGACTGGGCCATTCTAAAGCCTCGTATACACGGTCGGACTTCAAACAAACTTTTCCGTGGATTTTTGGCCAAAGGGAGTTGGCCGGGAACACCCATAGCATACACACGGCAGGACTTTCCTGCAAACTTTCCCCAAACTTTCCCAACATCACGTGGTTTTTCTGCTCTTCTCTGCTCTTTTCCGCCACCCTTTGTTCAACTTCTGCTATTGTTGGTTGATTTTAACATTGGTTCTGGGCATGCGTTTGTACTTCGGACAAAAGTCCGATGGATTTCTGTACACACGATAGGACTTTGCACCGTAGGACTTTTGTTGCCGAAAAGTTTGTTCGTTTGCAGAGCGAACTTTTGTCTGATGAAAAACGAAAAAGTTTGTCCGATGGAGCGTACACACGGTAGGATTTCTTTTGAAAACTTGCTCATTTTGAAGTTTGTTGTCAAAAAGTCCTACTGTGTGTATGGGGCTTTAAATGAATATGCTGTGATATAAACAATTTCATTGTAGCTCTGGCTGTATTGTTTAGGGTCGTTGTCCTGCTGGAAGGTGGACCTCTGTCCCAGTCTCAAGTCTTTGGCAGACTAACAGGTTTTCTTCTAAGATTGCCCTGTATTTGGCTCCATCCATCTTCCCATCACCTCTGACCAGCTTCCCTGTCCCTGCTGAAGAAAAGCATCCCCACAACATGATGCTGCCACCATGTTTAATGGCGGGGATGGTGTGTTCAGGGTGATGTGCAGGGTTTGTTTTCTGCCACACGTTTTGCTTTTAGGCCAAAAAGTTCAATTTTGGTCTCATCTGACCAGAGCACCTTCTTCCACATGTTTGCCGTGTCCCCCACATGGCTTCTCGCAAACTGCAAATGGGACTTTATGGCTCTCCCTCAAGAATGTCTTTCTTCTTGCCACTCTTCAATAAAGTCCAGATTTGTGGAGTGCACGACTAATAAATGTCCTGTGAACAGATTCTCCCACCTGAGCTGTGGATCTCTGCAGCTCCTCCAGAGTTACCATGGGCCTCTTGACTGCTTCTGAATAATGCTCCCCTTGCCCAGCCTGTCAGTTTAGGTGGATGGCCATGTCTTGGTAGGTTTGCAGTTGTGCCATGCTCTTTCCATTTTTGAACCATGGATTGAACAGTGCTCGGTGGGATATTTTTTTTTTTATAATCTAACCCTGCTTTAAAAACTTTTTCACAACTTTATCCCTGACCTGTCTGGTGTGTTCCTTGGCCTTCATGATGCTGTTTGTTCACTAAGGTTCTCTAACAAACCTCTGAGGACTTCACAGAATAACTGTATTTATCCTGAGATTAAATTACACACAGGTGGACTCCATTTACTAAATAGGCGACTTCTGAAGGCAATTGGTTCCACTAGATTTTAGTTAGGTGAGGGGCTAAATACAAATGAATGCCACACTTTTCAGATATGCATTTGTAAAAAAAAATGAAAACCATTTATTATTTTTCTTTTCACTTCACAATTATGTGCCACGTTGTGTTGGTCGATCACATAAATTCCCAATAAAATACATTCAAATTTTTGGTTGCAACATGACAAAATGTGGAAAATTTCAAGGGGTATGAATACTTTTTCAAGGCACTGTACATATCAGACCACAAGTCCTCCATGGCTCTTGGCACAGAATGAAGGTCTAGGGTGAGGTCTTCTCCTAGCCTGCATCATGGGATCATCAAGGGAAAGCTGGATAAGACTTCACTCTGGTGTGAGGAGATGACCACTCGGCAGAGGTTCCTGGAGCACCATAAAAACACCAAAATATGCAATGATCTGCATTTTGTGGATATACTGAACCAGCACTGTATAGAGCAAGTATGTGGTCACACAATGGCCCCCATGGAGGCCCTGAGGGCCACCTTTACTTTAACCACTTGCCGACCCCTTCACAGAGATATACGTCAGCAGAATGGCACGTACAGGCACAATCACGTACCTGTACGTGGCCCTTTAACTGCCGACGTCGCGCACGCGCCGCCGGCGGCACGCTCGCGACCCCCTGCCTTCCCCGTGAGTGGGACCGCGGGTCCCGCGGACTCGATCGCCGCGGGGATCCCCGCGATTGTCTCACGGAGGCTCGGAGCGGGGAGATGTGTGTGTAAACACATAATCTCCCCGCTCCTCTACTGACAATGTCAGCGATCTCCGCTCTGTGTAATCAGAGCGGAGATCGGTGAAGTGTCAGTCGTAGCCACGCCCCCCATCAGTTAGTAACACGCCCCTAGGCACACTTAACCCCTCCAGCGCCCCTAGTGGTTAACCCCTTCACTGCCATTTTCATAGTAACCAGTGCATTTTATTGCACTGACCGCTGTGAAAATGACAATGGTCCCAAAAATGTGTCAAAAGTGTCCAATGTGTCCGCCATGTCGCAGTCACGAAAAAAAAAAAAAAAAAAAACGCTGATCGCCGCCATAACTAGTAAAAAAATTATAATTAATAAAAAATGCCTTAAAACTATCTCCTATTTTGTAAACGCTATAATTTTTGCGCAAACCAATCAAACCCTGATTGCGATTTTTTTTTACCAAAAATATGTAGAAGAATACGTATCGGCCGAAACTGAGGAAAAAAAATGTTTTTTTATATATATTTTTTGGGGATATTATAGCAAAAAGTATAAAATGTGTCATTTTTTTCAAAATTTTCGCTCTATTTTGTTTATAGCGCAAAAAATAAACACCGCAGAGGTGATCAAATACCACCAAAAGAAAGCTCTATTTGTGGGGAAAAAAGGACGCCAATTTTGTTTGGGAGCCACATCGCACATGTGTCAGATAAAGCGACGCAGTGCCGAATCGAAAAAAGGGGCCTGGGCATAATGGCCCGTATTGGTCCGGGGCTTAAGTGGATAATCTGACACTGATAGTAGGCCTTTCAGCTCAGTGCACACTTTTTAGACCTGTTATTTTCGGTCTGTAATATAAAGAAGCCACAGATAAACTGTATATTTATGGAACAAATACTGCCTTTAAAGGGCACCTTGAATAATATCCTCTAATACATAGAATTATCATTGAAAACTGTATCCTGGAAACATAATATTCTCTCGTAGCGATGACTAATCCAGTTTTCCGCCTGATATGGTCCCAAAATGAACTTAATTATTTAATCATCTTTTTTTCACCCGATACAAAATTACATTCTCAGTAAAAAATAAATAAAAATTTGAGCAATAAAAACAAACTTGGGACATTCACTGGCCGTTTGTCAGCATTTGTCCTGCAAGTTCACATTAGTTGTAATGTGAATCTGTGGAGGGTAGAAAGCAAACCTGTAAATGAGGATTTTAGGCTAAAATCTTTATTTGCAGAAAGATGAATGAGTGCCGAGAATTAAGTAACAGCACGTGTAGTAGGTCTTCCACAAGAATCATGGACCATTACGGTGTGGTTGGCCATTCTGAACACAATATATGAAAATAAAGAAACCCTGTTTTTATGAAAATCTTATCAAGTAGTGTGCGAGGGTGTAAATTAACATGCAGAGTAACAGATATTGTAAAACCTCCATTAGTATATCATACTGTATATACATTATACTTGTATGTGGTTTGGATTCAAACTCAGAAATGTTGGCAGTCCTATTGAATCAAGGTTAAAATTAATAAAATGCTATCTGCAAAACAGTGAGAGCCGGTTCACACTACCGCGACTTGGGATCCGACTTGTGTCGCGCGACATGACACATTACATTCAAGTGAATGAGAGCTGTCTTAATGCACACTACGGAGGTGGCTCCGACTTCAGAAAAGGTTCCTGTTCTACTTCAAGGCGACTTGTACCCATAGATTTCAATGGAAGTTGCCTCCAAAGTCGGATCACTGTCTTAACTGAAGCAACTTTCCAGGAAGAGAAAATAGTTTTCTCAGGCAATCCCCTCCCACAGAGCTGATTATTGTTTGATTGGCCACTGGCAAAGTCGCCTGTCCTGGAGGCGACTTGAAGTTGCCTCGTAAAGTCGTGCTGGAAGTCGTATTGCCCCAGTGTGAACCGGCTCTACATGTCCAAAACAGATTGTAGCCGTCAACTGCAACATTGTCCACATTATAAATAGAAGGTTAGCAAAACCGGGACTTGCCATCAAAGAATGGGAAATCCAGAAGGTGCAGAACACGCAGCTTGGTCTGGCAAACATATGGGCAACTACTATGGTTTTTAACTAGTCCTGATGAGGTACCAGGGGTGAATCTGCAAACTAATCATTTTTCATGATACAAGTATGCACTTCTTTTTCATTCTTTTTTTTTCTTTAACAATCAACATTTAAAGTGCAAGAAGTACTTACAGTAAAACCTTGGTTTGAGAGTGTTTTGCAAGACAAGCAAAATTTTTAAATACATTTTGACTTGATATACAAGCGATGATTTGATATAAGAGTAGCGTCATGTCACATCCGAGTATAAAAGAGAAGAGAGGCGCCTCTAAGTGTAGCAATATGATTACAATTAATAAAAGGTACATTTAGTAACATATTTCTACACTTAAGCCCTGTACATACGATCGGATTTCCTATGTATTCTAATCCGATGGATTTTTCCATCGGAAATCCGATGAAGTCGACTTCCATCAGTCTTGCAAATCCGACAGTCCCAAACGCCGTGACGTAAAACACTCCGACGAACCGAGAAAAATTAAGTTCAATGCTTCTGAGCATGTGTCGACTTGATTCTGAGCATGCGTGGGTTTTTTCTCCGATGGAGTTCCACACAGACGATCGGATTATGCCATCGGTTTTTTTCCCCATCGGATAAATTTAAAACATGTTCTATTTTTTTTCACACCAATGGAAAAAAGACAGATGGGGCCCATACACGATCGGTTCGTCCGATGAAAACAGTCCATCGGACTGTTTTCATCGGTAAAACCGATCGTGTGTACACGGCTTTAGAGGCGCCTCTCTTCTCTTTTATAATCTGTAGCTCCTGCTGGATTTAGCTTCTAATCCCCTTGTGGAGGCTTCCAATTGTGGATGGACATTTTATGGTTAAACAACCTGGTCACATTACTATAATCTTTTTATATGGACTATAAACTGAAGGACCTATGAATAAATGGTTGTGGAACAAATCATTTGAGTTTATTATTTCTTATGGGGAAATTTGCTTTGATATACAATTGCTTTGGATTACAAGCATGTTTCTGGAACTAATTATGCTCGCAATCCATGGTTTTACTGTATTTGCATTTTTACTCGATTCTTATTGTTGATTGTGACTGGGCCTATTGGAACAGTGCTAGTAACTGTTGTGTGAGAGTTTGAAAAATGCAAGCGCTTTCCACGATTACATCCTTGACAAAAAGTCCCTTTGACTAAAAGGTGCTCACTGATTAAAAGAAAAAACCCATAAATTTATAGAATGAAAAATAAATAGGGCATATGTCAGAATGGAGCTGTGGGTTACCCTTACCACCGTCTTTGTTCTACTTTTTAAGTGAAAGCATAACTAAAAGCAAAACCTTTTTTTTAGTTTTGGATAGAGTGGAGAGGGATTAGAACTGTTAAAGCATAGTTCCAGTCTGTAATTTTTTTTTTACATTTCAGCAGCTACAAATACTGTAGCTGCTCACTTTTCATATAAAAAGGACACTTACCCAATCAGGGACCCTGCAATGTCAGCACCCCGTGCCGATTTATCACTCTGCTTTGGGTGCAGGCACTAGCATTGTAAGTAAGGGAAACCGGTAGTGAAGTCTTCACAGCCGGTTTCCTATCGCGCATGTGTGAGTAGCACTGCGCTTTCTGAATAGACCCGCCATCTTCTGGTACCTGTGTGTGTCCCAGAAGGCAGCGGGGGTTGCGAACTGTAGGGATGGTGTTCTTAGAGTCAGTCAGCATTTTTCTTCCTCCCAACATGGCAAGTTGACTAATTTTGGTCTCATTTGACCACAGCACTTTCTCCCAATCCTTCTCTGAATCATTTAGATGTTCACATTACTGTACATGTGCCTTCTTGAGGAGGGGGACTTGCCGTGTTTAGAGGAAGAAAAATGCTGACTATGACCCCAATAACCGCATCCCTACAGTCCAGCACGGAGGTGGAAACATTATGCTTTGGGGCCGTTTCTCTGCAAAAAAAGGTACAGACTGACTGCCACATTGAGGGGAAAATAAATGGGGCCATGTATTGTAAAATCTTGGATGAAAACCTTCTTCCCTCAACCAGAACACTGAAGATCGTGGATGGGTCTTTCAGCATGACAATGACCCAAAACATACCACCAAGGCAACAAAGGAGTGGCTCAAGAAGAAGCACATTAAGGTCATGGAGTGGCCTAGTTAGTCTCCACACCTTAATCCTATAGAAAATTTATGGAGGGAGCTGAAACTTCAAGTTGCCAAGTGACAGCCAAGAAACCTTAAGGATTTAGAGAATATTTGTAAAGAGTGGACCAAAATCCCTCCTGAGATGTGAGCAAACCTGGTCACCAATGCCTTGTTTCCACTGAATGGAACGGTTCGGGTCGGTACAGTTTGGAACGGTTTGAATGGTCCGGTCTATCGCCAGGGACCATTCAGGGTTTAGAAAAAATGGCTAGCGTGTCCGCCAATCAGTGGAATGTAATGTAGCTCCGCCCTAACCAAACCGTTCCATTTTCTATGGCCCCACATCTGAAGCAGGACCCAGAATGGTGCGGTACGGTTCAGTTTTATGGCACGCTTTCATAATGGAAACACCCAAAATAGTGTACCGTACCAAACCGATCCGCTCAGTGGAAACAAGGCATAACTAAAAGAAACATTTTACCTCTGTGCTTGCCAATAAGGATGAGCTCAGGCATGTTTGCAAGTCCATGTGCTTGTGCCTGCCAGGAAGCCGACACTCTGCAGCACTAATCACAGGCAGTGAGACATTTCCTGATCTGTGCAGCCACAATGTCTTTCTACCTGTGATTAGTGATGCGTAGTGTCAGCTTAAGACAGGCTCGGGCACGTGGACTTGCAAACACGCCTGAACTCATCCTGACTTGCCAACAAGGGTTTTGCCACCAAGTACCAAGTCATGTTTTGCTTGGGGATCAATTATTTTACTCACTGAACTGCAACTCAATTTATAACATTTGTATCATGAGCTTTTCTGGATTTTTGGTTGATGTTCTGTCTCTATCATTTAGACCCCTTTCACACTGGCGCGTTTTTCAGGTGCTTTTGGGCTAAAAATAGCGCCTGAAAAACACCTCCCCTGCAGTCCCAGTGTGAAAGCCAGAGTGATTTCACACTGGGGCGATGCGCTGGGAGGACATTAAAAAATGTCCTGCAAGCAGCATCTTTGGGGCGGTGAAGGAGCAGTGTATACACCGCTTCTGCCCTTTGAAATGAATTGGCACCGCTGCCTAAACCGCCTGCAAAGCGCCTCGGCAGCTGCACTACACGGGCACATTTAACCGTTTATTCGGCCGCTAGCGGGGGTTAAAAAGTACTCCGCTAGCGGCTGAATAGCGCCGCTAAAATGATGGTAAAGCTTTGCTAAAACTAGCGGCGTTTTACCGTTAACACCCTCCCCAGTGTGAAAGCAGCCTTAAAATACACCTATGATAAAAATTATAGACCCTGAATTTCTTTGTAAGTGGGCAAACTTACAAAATCTGAGATTACAGACAAAATGACGGCGCAAGGGGCGGGCCAAAAAACACACAATACAATATTAAAAATTTAAAATAAAATGAAGAAGAATGTGTGGCTAGCACAAAATCTAAAAACAAAAATGGAAAAGCAACAATAATTGTAAAGGATCGTAGTAATATTGACAGTAATAATATAAATGGTAATGTCCCAATAACTAAAGAGAGCAATGTCAATATAGGGATAATAATAATAATAATGATGATGATGATGATGATGATGATGGAAAAGTTCACATTACATGGGCACCGTTGGCAGCACTTTGAAGAGTGAAGCAAACTGTAGTAACAAGAAGAAACAAGAAAAATGCGCCTACTAAGTGCAGTATGTAAACATAGGGTTTATTAATTGTTAAAAAACAGCCAAATGGCTACTCACAGAGCAGTGGTGAAAACCACGCATTTAAGTGGTTGTAAACCCTCCCTCCTTTTTTTTTTTTTACCTAGCTGTAAGAGAAAGCCATAATGAGCTAATAGGACTAGCATAATAGCTCATTATGCATCACTTACCTTAGATCAGGGCCCCCGAAGCCATCCTTGTCTCCCTCTTCAGCCGCATCCATCACTGCGGCGGATAGCCGGAAGGTTACTTCCGGGTTTCGCCGCTCCAGCCAATCACAGCGCCGCACTGTGATTAGCCGGAGCTGGAAAGACGTCACTCCGCGGATGCGCGCGTGATCCGTCGAATTCGGCTACGTCGTCGAATGTTGCGACCTAGCCGAATTTGTGAATGGGGTTAACCCCATGCGCATGCTTGTGACGTCAGCGTCGCCGCAATCAAATGCAAATATCTCCTTAACCGTGTAGGTTAAGGAGATATTTCATGCACCTACAGGTAAGCCTTAATCTAGGCTTACCTGTAGGTCTTTGTTTATAAAGTGGGTTTACAACCACTTTAAAATGGAGTTAGTGGGGTCATTCGGGGGGGGTGTCACTCTGACGTCCGAAGCTTCATGCAGTGTGGTACTTCCTCCGGTGTGAGCCCATTCTGTTGTCACTTCCTGCCGCCGATAGCCTTTTGTGCTCCAGGATGAAAACGCATACCGCTGTGTGGATAGTTCCGGCTCCGCCGGCTGCCAACGAGCCTTACCACGCTCTCTTCTGCACAGCTATGGACATCCCTACACCGGACAGCCTCACACCGGAGGAAGTACCACACTGCATGAAGCTTCGGGCGTCAGAGTGACACCCCCCGAATGACCCCACTAATTCCATTTTGATGCATGGTTTTCACCACTGCTCTGTGAGTAGCCATTTGGCTGTTTAACAATTAATAAACCCTATGTTTACATACTGCACTCAGTAGGCGCATTTTTCTTGTTTCTTCTTTAAACTTACAAAATCTGCAGGGGATCAAATATTTTCCCCACTGCAGTACAACTTTAAAGCCCAACTCCATTAAACCCAAAAAACCCTCCCTTGCGGTGGGGGCTGTGTCCGCACTGCAGCTGCTCAGTTATATCTGCAGGATCATCTGCTCTAGCAGGATCATCTGCACTGCTCTAGCAGTGAACTGTCTATCTGCGTTCTTACATCAAATCAGTATTATAGATGTCACAGGGCCTTAGATTGCCGGAGCACGGGAAAAAGAAGAGGCTACGGGGACCGGTCTAGCAGCTAAAAAGGATCCTGCATAAGATCAGGTAAGTAAAATAACTATTTCCAGCCCAACTATCATACTGATCCTCTGGCCTTAATATTTTCTGCCATGGACCATGTATGCATGACTAAACTTGCTGAATACATTTTCCAGGTGAAAGGCTTATGGTGAGAAATGTTAGACATTTTATTTTACCTAATGCGTGTTTACGTTTAGGTAAAAATGCCCTAGTACCTTTCTGTTCCCCCCAGTCCCTAAATACCTAAAATGGAACTTGACCCTCTCAGTCAACATTGACTATTTGAAATCCTTACGCTCCTAGCATTAGTAAATACAGCGGAACCTCGGATTACAAGCATAATCCGTTCCAGGAGAATGCTCGTGATCCAAAGTACTCGCATATCAAAGCGAGTTTCTCCATTGAAGTCAATCAAAAAGAAAATAAATTTGTTCCGCATTGACTTCAATGGCATGCAATACTGCATGTGCCCAGAGGTGGGGGGCGCCGGAGAGCCTCGGAAACACACGGAAAGGCCCAAGGACAGCACCGCTGACTTCGGCAAACCTCGGGAACGGAGTATTTCCAAGTCTTTCTGAGCATTTCTGAACGGCGCCGTTCGGCTCGGGCACCCCCCACCTCAGGCCAAACACGGTACTGCACATCACTTTGGCTTGAATCCTGCTCGTTTTGCAAGACAACACTCGCAAACTGAGTTAGGATTTTTTTTAAATACAGTGCTCGTTTTGCGAAACGCTCGTTAACCGCGTTACTGGCAATCTGAGGTTCCACTGTAGATATAAAACAAGTAAATATAATTTACTTTCCTATTTCTCCACTCGCATGCATTCATACGCATTGGTTGTATCCTTAGCAGCCACCTAGCCAAGTAGACACCCAAAAACAGGCAGGACACAAACAAAAAAATCTCTCTCACACTCACTTGTTGACATTTTTGCAGATTTATTAAAAAAGAAAAGAAAAACTGAAATATCACATGGTCCTAAGTATTCAGACCCTTTGCTCAGTATTTAGTAGAAGCACCCTTTTGATCTAATACAGCCATGAGTCTTTTTGGGAAAGATGCAACAAGTTTTTCACACCTGGATTTGGGGATCCTCTGCCATTCCTCCTTGCAGATCCTCTCCAGTTCTGTCAGTTTGGATGGTAAACGTTGGTGGATAGCCATTTTTAGGTCTCTCTAGAGATGCTCAATTGGGTTTAAGTCAGGGCTCTGGCTGGGCCATTCAAGAACAGTCATGGAGTTGTTGTGAAGCCACTCCGTTATTTTAGCTGTGTGCTTAGGGTTATTGTCTTGTTGAAAGGTAAACCTTCGGCCCAGTCTGAGGTCCTGAGCACTCTGGAGAATGTTTTCGTCCAGGATATCCCTGTACTTGGTCACATTTATCTTTCCCTTGATTGCAACCAGTCGTCCTGTCCCTGCAGCTGAAAAACACCCCCACAGCATGATGCTGCCACCACCATGCTTCACTGTTGGGACTGTATTGGACAGGTGATGAGCAGTGCCTGGTTTTCTCCACACATACCACTTAGAATTAAGGCCAAAAAGTTGTATCTTGGTCTCATCAGACCAGAGAATCTTACTTCTTCACCATCTTGGAGTCCTTCAGGTGTTTTTTTAGCAAACTCCATGCGTGCTTTCATGTGTCTTGCACTGAGGAGAGGCTTCCGTCGGGCCACTCTGCCATAAAGCCCCGACTGGTGGAGGGCTGCAGTGATGGTTGACTTTCTACAACTTTCTCCCTTCTCCCAACTGCATCTCTGTAGCTCAGCCACAGTGATCTTTGGGTTCTTCTTTACCTCTCTCACCAAGGCTCTTCTCCCCCGATAGCTCAGTTTGGCCAGGCAGCCAGCTCTAGGAAGGGTCCTGGTCATCCCAAATGTCTTCCATTTAAGGATTATGGAGGCCACTGTGCTCTTAGGAACCTTAAGTGCAGCAGAATTTTTTTTGTAACCTTGGCCAGATCTGTGCCTTGCCACAATTCTGTCTCTAAGCTCTTCAGGCAGTTCCTTTGACCTCGTGATTCTCATTTGCTGACATGCACTGTGAGCTGTAAGGTCTTATATAGACAGGTGTGTGGCTTTCCTAATCAAGTCCAATCAGTATAATCAAACACAGCTGGACTCAAATGAAGGTGTAGAACCATCTTAAGGATGATCAGAAGAAATGGACAGCACCTGAGCTAAATATATGAGTGTCACAGCAAAGGGTCTGAATACTTAGGAGCATGTGATATTTCAGTTTTTCTTTTTTAATAAATCTGCAAAAATGTCAACAACTCTGTGTTTTTCTGTCAAAATGGGGTGCTGTGTGTACATTAATGAGGAAAAAAAATGAACTTAAATGATTTTAGCAAATGGCTGCAATATAACAAAGAGTGAAAAATTTTAAAATGTAAGGGGGTCTGAATACCTATATTAGATAGAGATTTATATATATATATTTATATATATATATATATATATATATATATATATATATATATATATATAAATATCTCTCTCTCTCTCTCTCTCTCTCTCTCATATATATATATATATATATATATATATATATATATATATATAAATATCACATTATATCAGGGTTTCCCAACCAGGGTTCCTCCGGAGGTTGCTAGGGGTTTCTTGAGCAATTCCTCCCACTGATCTTATTAGCTATTTGTAAGCGGGGAGGAATTATTCCCAATAACCACAAGTGTAAGGAGCATTCTTCCCACTGACCACCACACTAATGTATCATGACTTGTAGATATAGTCATTTTTAGCAGGGGTTCCCTGGGACCGGAAAGTTACTTCAAGGGTTCCTCCGTGTTGAAACGGTTGAGAAAAATGAAACTTTATACACTTGATATTAAAGCACACTACTAACCAAAAGACTTGTGTGCAGAATATCATGTACTTTTACTTACAAGATCTCGCTGTGATAGATAAATATAAACTTCAAAACACACACAGATTAATTGGCTAACAAACCGCCTGGTTCTGCTATTGGATGTGGATTTGGAGCAGAGCCCAGGGACTTGGAATGGACGCGTAGGGAGAGCCTGTCATTGCAATGACCTTCAGACATGGATTTCATGGCCTTCAATGTTTACAAGGGAAAAATCTGTAATTAGAAAACCCCATTTTGCAGTTGCTACGGCTATAAAAAGGAACCAGCCTCAAAGCCTGGACACAGTTTTCACAGCCTGAATACAGAGTGCCACACCGGCAAGAGGTTAGACAACTAAACCATTTCTGTACATCACCTAAGGAAGGACTCCAGTAAAACACAATTTAGTGCTAGCCTGGCCCACTGGTATAACTGCAGTGCAATACTACTAGGTCATGTATGAACTAATTTCTCCCCTGTAACTCCAGGTACAAAAATGTTCATGTAAATATATAGATTTCCCAATAGACACAAAGGATTTAAATTCACTTTGTGTGCACCAGATGCAATTACAAACCCCCGATATTGCCTTGTAAAACGTAGCAGTGACATCAGTGGGTTGTAGATAGACTGTGCAAAGAGCAGAGCTGTGGGAGGATCCCAACATTACAGGCCATCTGCAAAATAAAAAAACTACAGGAGGGGGCGGATACAAGACCAGTCACCCTGCACAGATCTGGAACAAATACACAAAGTGCACCAAAACTCAAGTAGGAATACACATGACTCTAGTATATGCTCACCTGGAGTTCAGATTTAAGTGGTAGTGCAAAAGTTTGTGCCACCTATGGAAACGGGACATTAATGCAAACTGGACAGCAGTATACTCAATGTTAGGCTGGGAAGATCTCTGTAACTGTAAAAGGAGCAAAACACTGATGTGTTATAAGAAACCCTGAATCAGAAAAAACAGGCATTTCATCAAATACTACATTTGCAACCCAGCATTTTGGAGTAAGGAACGCAATGATAAAAGGATGAGTCTTGACCAGACGTGTTTCGTCTAATAAGGCCCCTTCGTCTTATTAGACGAAACGCGTCCCCAGATGAGGTCTTAGACAAAACGCGTTGGTTCGAGGCTTATCCTTATAGCATTCTTTACTACATTTGCAACCCAGTATTTTGGAGTATTTGATGAAATGCCTGTTTTTTTTTTCTCTGATTGGATGCAAGTGTTTCATTCCTTTTAATAAACACTATACGAATGGTTTTACACTGTGTGGAGATGTATTTTGTTTTTATAATGGCTGAGCTGGATTGAAAGAAGTTTTTGCCCTGAACCATGAGGGATCCGATTGGTTGACCAATCGCACAGATATTTTTGGAGAGCTTATTCTCTTGATGCCTGCTTGACACAGTGCTGATAGCATTGGAGTCCATGATTTTTGATGAGCGCATTTGACCCTCTATGTGGGTGGGGGATATGCACACTGTGGTGATCTCTTGAATGGACCCCTAGGGTTTCTTCTATCAATATTCAAGTTAAAACACCCAGGGTTTCATTAGAGCCAAACATTGCTATTTTTGCAGAGACCGGAGTACCGCCTGGATACGATGTTATAATGAAATTTCTGGGTTCCGACATCTCTTGCTAGTTTAAAATAGTCTTCGAACTAAAAATTAAAAAAAAATAGTAGATTTGCATCAAGCAGGAAGTTATAAATCAAATAGAAGGATAATTGCTTTCCAATGGCCAGGTTCAAGATACATGGGGCAGTTACTCAAATAGAAAAAAGGATTTCTTAATTATGGATAGGGAAACATTTGCTGGTACCCTTACAGATCTTTGAAACAGTCCTTTATTCTTCCTGAAATATGAAGAAATTATAAATCAAATGTTTCACATATACCTTTGTGCCTTTGGTATGTCAGAGTAAATCGAAGAAAGTGGGAAAAAAAAAAAAAAAAAAAAAAAAAAGACAAAAAAAGACAAAAAAAGAAAAATTGTTCATTCTAAAATGGCCTGGAAATATTTTTTGGTACCCATAAAAAAAAGAAGAAAATATGTTTCTGTATCGCAGACCCAACCTCCCCCCCCCCCCCCCCCCTCCTCCACATTAGGCAGAGGAATGAGAAAACTTGCAGAGTTGTACTGTAAATAGACCAGCTCTCTGATAATCTCTCTAAGCGCCACCCCGGCACAAATTTCCAGCTGCTTTTATCTCCCGTGTCAGAGAGCTGGTCAGAAGTTATCATGCTGATAACAGAGGAATGGAGCAGCAGAAAGACAGGGGACTTAGTGCTTTGGAGAGCGATAAGTAAACTCTACAGACATATGTGCCCAGGTCAGATTTCATGAATGGGGTTTACAACCACTTTAGGGTTATTATTAAAAATGTTTACTGAAGTCCACAAGTGATACGTGGAGCCAACACATTTTCGAGGAAGTGCCTTCCCATTCATCAGGACTAGTATACAAGAAAATATTAAAAAAGGACTCATAAGTATCAAGTATCCCAAGATTGGTGTATCAGATGGTAAGTTCTTATATAAAACCAGTAAGGTGTGTCCCTCGCGCTACTGTGAGTAAATTGAATGTTAAAAGTAGAACAGAAATAGTGATAAATACCAGAAAAGCAGCAAAACCTAAAGTGTTCACAGTGCACAAAAAAACAGCGCCCAGCGCTGTTGTATCTATCGAGATGGGTCCCCATCTGATAGAACGAGCGACAGGAGCGAGCGGCAGGAAGCGCGGCCAACAGCTGATGTAACAGAGCGGAACAGAGGTTTCTTTTTGGGCATTAACGTGACATGGGACTGCGCATGCCCAGTCCGACCCGGGCACTATCTGAATGATAACCCAGAATGATAGGACACCTGAAGTAAAGGTTTTCAGAGGGCTGAACACCCAGCATGCATGAGGCCTAAAACAACCCATTAGTTAAGCTAGCAGAAGCTAATCTTACCAATAAATCACAGATTTTATTTGCAAGACTTATGCCGCGTACACACGATCGGATTTTCCGTCGGAAAAACTTTAGATGGTTTTTCCGACAGGATTCCTCTCAAGCTTGGCTTGCATACACACGGTCACTAAAGTTCTCTGAACTTTCGACTGTCAAGAACGCGGTGACGTACAACACGACGAGCCGAGAAAATGAAGTTCAATGCTTCCGAGCATGCATCGGAATTTTGCGCGTCGGAATTGCCACAGACGATCGGAATTTCCGATTGGAATTTTTTCCGTCGGAAACTTTGAGAACGAGCGCTCAATCTTTTGTTGGCGGAAATTCCGACAGCAAAACTCCAATGGGCATACACACAGTCGGAATTTCCGACCAAAAGCTCACATCGGACTTTTCTTGTCGGAAATTCCGACCGTGTGTACGCGGCATAAGAAAGATATTAACAGTTCATTGAATATAGTCTAATGCAGGGTTCGACAAAACCCGGGCGCCAGGTCGCAAATGCGACTAGAATTAGCGACCTGGCACCTGAGGTAGCACAGCCGAGGCTTCCTGTGTCTCCGTGCCCCCCCGCGATCGCGCAATCTCGTCGGGCCGCGCTGGCTGGAAATTGAGGCCGCGGCTTTGCGGCATTCTGCAGGCCTAGGATTCATTCTGTAATCTGGTGCCCTCTTGTGGTGGCCGTTGGTATGACAAGACAAACAGCAATGCTTGCCTGTTTCACTGCCCGCCCATCTCCTTCCCTTTACTTAGAAGGTAACCCCCAAATATTATATATATATTTTATTCTAACACCCTAGAGAATAAAATGGTGGTCGTTGCAATACTTTCTGTCACACCATATTTGCGCAGCGGTCTTACAAGCGCACTTTGAGGAAAAAATACACTTTTTTAAATTAAAAAATAAGACAACAGTAAAGTTAGTCAAATTTGTTTTTATATTGTGAAAGATAATGTTACGCCGAGTAAATTGATACCCAACATGTCACGCTTCAAAATTGCGTCCGCTCGTGGAATGGTGACAAACTTTTACCCTTTAAAATCTCCAAAGGCGACATTAAAAAAATTCTACAGGTTGTATGTTTTGAGTTACAGAGGATGTCTAGGGCTAGAATTATTGCTCTCGCTCTACCGATCGTGGCGATACCTCACATGTGTGGTTTGAACACCGCTTTCATATGCGGGCACTACTCACGTATGAGTTCGCTTCTGCACGCATCGGTCGTTAAAACAAACAAAAAAAAAAACCTGGCTCTTAACTTTTTTAGCTGGCTCCTAGATTCCAAGCAAATTTGTCAAGCCCTGGTCTAATGAGATGACTGTCAGCAAGTTACATCTCTCAGTAAGATCAGATTTCTAGGTCCCTGTAGCCCTGGCCTAGTGCAAAACTCTTTTTAGCATTTGTAAACAGGAAGAGCAGCCCACCCCCATGTACAGGTATAGCTGCAAGCTAAATAACTGCATGACAGATTGATAAACATTATTTAAATTATTACGATGATGTAGAAAGAAATCTTTAAAGTGATTATTCTTAGGCCCCATGCACACAGGGCGTTTTTGCAGCTGCTAACAGCAGCGTTAGACGGTTTTTTTTACAGCTGCAAAACGCCCTTCCATGTTATTCTATTGTGTCATGCACACATAGAGCTTTTTTGACCTCCAAGTGGCATAGGCGTTTTCCAGCTGCAAAAAAAAACCAATTCCAGTGCGTTCTGGAGCTCCAGGTTTGAGTTGCAAAAACGCCCAACACGCATAAACGCGCAAAAACGCAGCGATTTGCGTTTTTGAGCTCGAGGATTTTTATTTTTTTTTTAAAAAAAGGTCAAAATTTTTTTTACAAAACATGGACAGGCGTTTTTAAGCTGTAAAAAACGTCATGTGTGCATGGGGCCTAATTATAAAAAGATTGTTAAAGAGTGACAATAGGCAGCGGCCCTTTGCAGAAGCACTGTGAGAAGCCTGCTGAAAGCAGCTCCAAAACTCAGATTGAATGTACATGAATTGGACTTGCAGTTTGGAGGACAGGGACAATGTTTTGTTTGCAGCTTTCACAGGTCACTGATTAACTAGTTTTGTAATATGTTTGTTTGGAGCTGTTCTGGGAGAGAAGTCAGGTTTCACGCATATCTCATTACTAGAGTTTGTCTAGAAGGCGGCTGCCCACATATATTGTTTGAGGTGCTCGGCACACACAGCTGGCAATGCTTTAACAGTGACCCCAAAAATCATCTCTGTATTGTTGTGATTTCATTTGACTTTCAATAAATGGGCAATTCACAATGGGACAGAGACATGCACCTGACCGTTTCGTTCAATGCAGGCTCCTTAAAGCGGACATTCAGTAATTTTTTCAATTTTACACTGATTAAATCTTACTTCGAATAGTAAAACCTAAGTACCTTATACAGCCCACTTCCTGTTTCTTGTCTGGTCATTAGCCTAGGCTTATGACATCATGCACAGCTCTCTCATGAGAGTTTGCCAGGAAGGGAGGGGGCTGAGCCATAAAAGGGCCAATGAGAGCTGCAGGTGTGTCTCTGTTTAAATCCAGGAAGTGAACAAGCAGCAGCTTCAGCTGCCCACAGTTAAAATGATTGCCGCCAGACTCAGTGGAGGGAGATTTCTGCAGCATGTTTGGCAAGTACAGAATCGCAGTATACTATAACATGCAAAGTGGTTGGAGGGAAGCTTCAGAATGACAAAGAGGTTTATTACAAATTATGTGAGAAGACTGCAGTTCCTCTTTAACCACTTGCCTACCGGGTACTTTCACCCCCTTCCTGCCCTGGCCATTTTTCAGCTTTCAGTGCTGTCGCACTTTGAAAGACAATTGTGCGGTCATGCAACACTGTACCCAAATGAATTTTTAATCATTTTCGTCACACAAATATAGCTTTCTTTTGGTGGTATTTAATCACTGCTGGGATTTTAATTTTCTACAAAAAAATAATAATAAAAAAAAAAAAAAAAAAAAAAAAAGAAACTTTTTGAAAAGAACAAATTTTTTTTTTTAAGTTTGTCGCAAAATTTAGTAAATAAGTAATTTTTCTCCTTCACTGATGTGCGCTGATAAGGCTGTACTGATGGGCACTGATGGGCCTTTCCTGTAATCAGGGCACTGATGATCAGTGCCCGATTACCTGCCCAGTTCTCCCCTTCGAGGAGATGCTGCGATCGGCACTCCCGTCCACACAGATTTATGGCACTTCCATATTTACATGTGACCGGCTGTGATTGGACACAGCCGACCACATGGTTATAGAGCCGCGGCCACAGCTCTTTACAGAGATTGGGGTCGCGCCGTGTCCTAGTAACATGGCACGGCCACGATCGCCGCTAATCCTCCCAGAATGAGAGCCACACCGTCCCTCCATCATTTGACAGTGGGCAGCGGCAAGTGGTTAAATTGGATGTGGTCACTGCAGGTTTCTTTTTTTACTGTTCTTCCCTTCACTTTGAACTGGCAATCATGTGAATAACACATCCTATCCTAGGGTGGCTACCCTCACTCCTCCATTGCATCTCTGGAGGGTGCCATGGTTGTCAAACAAGATGGACTTCAAAACAGGTCTATCTTTGTTCATCATATGGGGTGATGAGACCCGTTTACAGTTTACAGACGTTAGCTTGGAAGGAAGGATACGTTTATTTGATATATCAGTTATTTGCACAGGAAGTTACAAGGACACTGCATTTCTGGCTAGGTCAACAGGTACAGTATTTCTGAAAATGTACTTAGCCTGAACAAAGAAAACAAATGCAGCCACCAACATCTAAGGACTGCTCTATTGCAATACATTACATTTGTGTTCCTGAGTTTATGTACTGTACGCATTACTAGGGTGAAGTATAGTCTACAGCAGTGTTTCTCAACTCCAGTCCTCAAGGCGTCCCAACAGGTCATATAAGAAAAAATATATAGTCGCGCTAACTTATGAATATAAACATAAGCCCACCACTGAGTAATTGAAAAAATTGTTTCCAAATCACCACAGTGATAAATTATGTGAGTGCTCAGTGAAGAACAATAACTAAACAATGTAAACAAAGCATATAAATTAATAATAATACAAACTTAATTAATAATATTATTACATGCTTGTATAGGACCCTTAAATGATCAAGTCTAAAGTCCATACAAAAAAACACACCCGTGATCAAGTGTCCATACTAGATAAAAAAGAAAAAAGGAAAAAAGAAAGAAAACAAAACAAAAACGATTCCAAATCTTCTTGTATTCGTGACTTTCACCACCACCAGTAAAAATTCCTGCTTACCAAAAAGCGATGGTCCCCTATGACGGAGGACCCCAAACAGCCTCAAATGGTAATCAATAGGACTCCAAGCTTCAGTATATGTTGAGCCTCAATTAATTTGGTAGCCAAAACGCTCATATACCATCATGCAGTACTCGATGCGGAACATGAAAGGAAGGGAGGACACTACATAGTGTAAAATCCTTGGTGGATGTTTATTTAAAAGAAGAAAACATACTTACAAAAATGCAGTTTAAAAACAGCCTTAGAAGTGTGACAGCGCCGACCGGTCAAAGGCGCTAGTCACACACATACGTCCGTGGAAGTCGAGCAGTGGAGGGTGACGTCAGCACAAAGCTCGTATCCTGCCCTACGCGTTTCGTGAAAATTCACGTCGTCTCGGGGCCAACGCGTAGGGCAGGATACGAGCTTTGTGCTGACGTCACCCTCCACTGCTCGACTTCCACGGACGTATGTGTGTGACTAGCGCCTTTGACCGGTCGGCGCTGTCACACTTCTAAGGCTGTTTTTAAACTGCATTTTTGTAAGTATGTTTTCTTCTTTTAAATAAACATCCACCAAGGATTTTACACTATGTAGTGTCCTCCCTTCCTTTCATGTTCCGCATCGAGTACTGCATGATGGTATATGAGCGTTTTGGCTACCAAATTAATTGAGGCTCAACATATACTGAAGCTTGGAGTCCTATTGATTACCATTTGAGGCTGTTTGGGGTCCTCCGTCATAGGGGACCATCGCTTTTTGGTAAGCAGGAATTTTTACTGGTGGTGGTGAAAGTCACGAATACAAGAAGATTTGGAATCGTTTTTGTTTTCTTTCTTTTTTCCTTTTTTCTTTTTTATCTAGTATGGACACTTGATCACGGGTGTGTTTTTTTGTATGGACTTTAGACTTGATCATTTAAGGGTCCTATACAAGCATGTAATAATATTATTAATTAAGTTTGTATTATTATTAATTTATATGCTTTGTTTACATTGTTTAGTTATTGTTCTTCACTGAGCACTCACATAATTTATCACTGTGGTGATTTGGAAACAATTTTTTCAATTACTCAGTGGTGGGCTTATGTTTATATTCATAAGTTAGCGCGACTATATATTTTTTCTTATTTGTATGCACTGTTAGTTTTCAGAATAGTTGCTGCTTTTTCCCTTTGTTTGTTCCTAGGCATTTGATATATCTGCCTAGTTCCATACCTGTAGCGCAATTTCTTTTTTCACTTTCGTCCCAACAGGTCATGTTTTCAGGCTTTCCATTATTTTTCATTGCCTTAGTAATTACCACAGCCGTTTCATCTGAGGGAAATCCTGAAACCATGACCAGTTGGGGCGCCTTGAGGACCGGAGTTGAGAAACACTGGTCTACAAGCAGCTTGTCTCAGCCTTTTCAAAACACAAAGGAACCTTTGAAATAACTTTCCGGTCTCAGGGAACCCCTGCTAAAAATTATTATATCTACATCTCACGATACAGTAGTGCGATAGTCAGTTGGAAGAATGCCCCTTTACCCGTCAATGTTGGGAAGAATTCCCCCCTTACAGATAGCTAAAAACATCAATTACGTCAGTGGGAACTTATCAGAGAGGAAGAAACTGCTCATTGTTCAAGGTGTCCCTAGCAACCTCTGGAGGACCCCTGGTTGAGAAACCCTGATCTACAGTAACATTCCCCCTTATCCCTCTCTACTTTGCATTCCCCATACACAGCCTTCAACCTACAAAGCAGATGCATCCACTGGAAGCTAGATACGTACTCCGAACTGCAACGTTAGGCTGGCCAAACAGAATAGGAATAGGTGGAAAATATTCTGGTGACAACTGTCTAGGAGGGGGATTTCCCCCACACTGAAAAAAGGTATTACCTCACTTCCTGTAGATTCTACAAGACAGGAAGTAAAAGGAAATCTCCCTGAAACAAAAATGGCAACATCTTACAGTTGTCTTTTAATAGGGTCACCTGTTTCGGGGATAAAGAGAAGAACCCCCTGACTTTCGAAGAATTACTCCAACTTCTTGTTGCGTCTCTGGGATCGAAAGCGAAGAGAAATGTTTCCGATGGTAGATCGACAGAAAAAATAACCTGACAAGGATTTTAACCCCTAAAAAGTTTGGCTATACATTGAATGCAATATATTTTTACCAGGTATGGTCAATAAATAAGACACTATAAAAAACAATAAAGTCATAAAGCGCTAAAACTGGCAGTCATTAGGGGACATATATAGTCTTGTCATAAACGGTGTGAAAGAATGACCGGAGTCCAGTGCAGCTGCCAATTTCTGGAAAAAAGTAAACGAAATTAGGCAACAAATGCAGCGCTCGATGGGACCAGACGCAAAAGAACTTTGGCAACAGTGGTGCTCAATATAGTTCAGTTATTGAAGTACTCCGAAATTAATATATGCGATACCGCCACACTTCCTGATGACAAGGGGTTAACTCAATGATCGGGACAATAGAGTATACTTATTGAGTTAACCCCTTGTCATTAGGAAGTGTGGCGGTATCGCATATATTAATTTGAGTACTTCAACTATGAGATTGATTTTTACTTTGATGAAAATAATGTGGTTAAAATCAAACAGACAGTTGTTTTTTTAATTCTAGTGTGGATCCAATAAATGAACTATATTGAGCACCACTATTGCCAAAGTTCTTTTGTGTCTGGTCCCATCAAGCGCTGCATTTGTTGCCCAATAAATAAGACACTGCTGCTGCTGCTAAGATAAAAAAAAGAAATATAAAAACAGAAAATCAATAAAAGCTGCATACACATCTGCAAGTTCCTTGAGCGTGTGCTTTTCTGCGCACATTCATGGAGCATTTGAAAAATGCATATCACATTTGCGGCACAAATACATTTTAATAACTGATAAAATGTGCAGTAAAAAAAACAAGCAAAGCTCTATTTCCAAAGAGAGGTGGAGGAGCCTCTTTAGCGTATTCTTTGCATGCTCTTTCAAATAAATGGGCTGCCATTTGAGAAGAAAAAAGACAAAAAAAAAAAAAAAACAACAGTAAGTCAGGTATTGCGGAGGTGTGAATGGTGCCTAAGGCCCCTTTCACACTGGGGCGTTTTTCATGCGGTTTAGTGCCAATATTAGCGCTATTATACCGCATGAAAAAATCATGCCCTTTAGCCTTCAATGTGAAAGCCCGAAGGCTTTCACACTGAAGCGGTGCGCTAGCAGGACTGCTCCAAAAGTCCTGCTAGCCGCTTCTTTACAGCGGTGAAGGAGCGGTGTGTTCACCGCTCCTTTACCGCGGTCTCCCATTGAAATCAATGGGACAGCGCGGTAATACCGCTGCAATAGCCGCGGTTTGCGGGCGGTATTAACCCTTTTTCGGCCGCTAGCGGGGGTTAAATTTACTCCCCTAGCGACCGCATACCGCAGTAAGAACGACGGTATAGCAGCGCTGAAAATCGCGCTGCTATACCACCACCGCTCCTGCCCGCCCCAGTGTGAAAGGGGCCTAATACTTCTGTCTGGCAGATGGCAAGTCCTGGTTTTCTCTTACAGAGCTACGGTGGCTGAAGACTCTCAAGCATTAGTACATTTCCAGTAGTGCTGGGTACCTGGTTCTCCCCCAAGGCCAGTGGAAGTAACCACACAGTACAGAGTTGCTTAAATAGGATAAGGTGCGTTTAAAGCCCCAAACACACGGTCAGACTTTTTGACAACAAACTTCAAAATGAGCATGTTTTCCAAAAAATCTGACCGTGTGTACGCTCCGTCGGACAAACTTTTTCGGTTTTCATCGGACAAAAGTTCGCTCTGCAAACGGACAAACTTTTCGGCAACAAAAGTCCTACGGTGCAAAGTCCTATCGTGTGTACAGAAGTCCATCGGACTTTTGTCTGAAGTACAAATACGCATGCCCAGAACCAATGTTAAAATCAACCAACAATAGCAGAAGTTGACCAAAGGGTGGCGGTAAAGAGCAGAAAAGAGCAGAAAAACCATGTGATGTTGGTAAAGTTTTGGGAAAGTTGGCAGAAAAGTCCTGCCGTGTATATGCTATGGGTGTGCCCGGCCAACTCCCTTCGGACAAAAATGCACGGAAAAGTTTGTTTGAAGTACGACCGTGTGTACGAGGCTTTAGTCATCTACTACCCACCATCCCTATGATTACTGTATGGTCCATATGCTAGTTAAATCGTCTAGGTACACTATATAGAAGATAACAAATTACAATGGGCTTCCACTGTAAATCATGGGCAGAAGACCACTTACTAGATCTGACCATTTTCCAACACAGTCTTGATGTAGCTACAAAATGTATATAGCTACAATTTGTATGCTCTGCAATTGTTTTCTAAAACATTTACAATAAAATTGAAGATATAACTAAAAGCTGGCCATACATGGAACGAAATTTTAATTCATGTATGGGGACAGTGGTTGTACAGAAGTCGATCAGCCTACCGATCAGAGCCATTGGCTATAGCTGTGGTAACTGATCATTGTATGCCGGCGGCAGAGGAGTCTCCCCGCTGCCAGAACATAAAAGCTCAATGAGAGCGATTCCCTCTCCACATCGAGCGTGTGTATTGGGGAATCTGGTAATTTTTTTGTTCAACGAAAAATAAAATGAATAAAGTATTCTGCCTTACTCAGGGAACACATTTACCCCTTGATCGCCCCCTAGTGTTAACCCCTTTCCTGCCAGTCACATTTATACAGTAATCAGTGCATATTTATAGCACTGTTTGCTGTATAAATGTGAATGGTCCCAAAAATGTGTCAAAAGTGTCTGATGTGTCCACCATAATGTCGCAAAAAAAAAAAAAAAAAAAAAAAAAAAAAAAAAGAAAATCGCAGATCGCTGCCATTACTAGTAAAAAACTAATAATAATAATAATAATAATAATAATAATAATAATAATTAAAAAAAAAACAAAAAACATAATTCTATTCCCTATTTTGTAGGCGCTATAACTTTTGCGCAAACCAATCACTATACGCTTATTGCGATTTTTTTTTTACCTAAAATATGTAGAAGAATACGTATCGGCCTAAACCGAGAATTTAAAAAATAAAAATAAAAATTAGGATATTTATTATAGCAAAAAATAGTGTTTTTTTCAAAATTGTCACTCATTTTTTGTTTATAGCGCAAAAAATAAAAACCGCAGAAATGATCAAATACCACCAAAAGAAAGCTATATTTGTGGGGGGGAAAAAAAAAAAGGACGTCAATTTTGTTTGGGAGCCACGTCGCACGACCGCGCAATTGTCATTCAAAGCGCGACAGTGCTGAAACCTGAAATTTTGCCTGGGCAGGAAGGGGGTTATGTGCCCAGTTGTCAAGTGGTTAAAAGAAAGAAAGAAAAACGAAAAAAAAAAAAAAAAAAAAAAGGAAGAAGATGATTTATGGGAGTACCTACAAGAGATATCCTAAAAGGTAGGACCATGCACATATTCAGGGGATGCTTTTCAGAAACATCCTGTAAGATCAATAGTCATTTCTATGCCTATCCAAGAAACAAGTTTACTAGAATTTTCAAAAAATTCCAATCTAGCATTTAAATTATTATTATTTTAGGATCCAGGCTTCTTGTACTACCACAAAAGGTCTGCAGAATCATTATCTCAGCCGTACCTACAGGGACAATACTGTCTCAAGGCATCCTCCTCGTTATCTGCCCCTTGATAAAGATACCCTATGCGGTCTCAAAGTGTTTGTTTTCCCCTTGTAACTTTGAGTGAATAAACCATCTGCATTATTGCTGAATTACAGGCAACTTCTGCATTTTAGTAATTGTGTGCTGGTGCAATTTCATCTTTTCCATTGGGCAACTTTATGAATGGACAAATCAACTTCACATCCATCATTGCCCAAATCTTGCCACCATCACTTTGTACCATTTCCAAAATACATTCCTTCTTAACCAATGGACACCGTCAAGCTACTATTTTCCTCACTTTTTATTTCTTGTATTGACTACTGTAACTCCCTCTTCATCGGCTCACCTCTTTTTTTTTTTTTTAACAAGATTTTTTATTTATTTAGATCTTTACAATACAAGCGATGCAAACACACAATCCTTTACATGAAGGACAATACTCAGTAACTTAGAAAACCACAACAATATTAACCACAGGATGGGTGAGAATAAGGTCCCAGGAACTTCCAACATTAGATCAGGAGGTATACATTACAGCATAATATCCCAGGATAACCGATTTGGGGGGGGGGGGGGGAGGGAAAGAAGAGAAGGAACCTCAAGTAAATGAATGAACAACATAACAAAACAGGTCATCAACTCACAGGAGAACCAACCTATGGATTCAGGGCTGTGGTGCATCCCCAGCCACCCCATCCCGTGCGTTCTCCAGGGGCCCCTCCCCCCAGGCATCTATCCATCCCGACCATATTTTTATCAAATTTGTTGGGGCAGTTCCGATTAAGGTAGGTAAGTTTGTAGAGTGGTAATACTGAGTTCACAACCGTACGCCACATAGAAACTGTAGGTGGCGCCGCGTCTTTCCAGTGGAGGAATATCACCTTTCGTGCATAAAAGGTGGCATAGCCCAGAAACAGCCTGGTATACTTGCCCCGGACCGTTGCCCCAAAGATGTTAAGCAGCAATGCCCGAGAATCAGGTCTCAAGTCCAAGGCCGCCATTCCATTGAGGCTGTCCACTAACCCCGTCCAGTAATCCTCCAGACGTGGGCAGGTCCAGATCATGTGTAGGAAGGAGGCAGCCTGCAGGTCACACCGAGGACAATTCACCGGGGTCTCCGGGTTCATAAGGGTCAGTCGTTTGAGTGAAGTAGGCCCTGTGGAGGAACTTAACCTGCAAAAATCGGTCTTTGCCCGAGATCATGTTCGTCACAAAAGGAGGATAGGGTAGACTCCCATTCCTCCTCCGTCAGGTCAGGGATGTCCCCCCTCCATTTAATCATAGCTTTCTCAAGCTTTCAATTGGGGCTTACAGACAAACAGAAGTACAGGGAGGATAGGGGTTTATCTATGACCCTGGCAGTAAGAAGTCTCTCCACAGAGTCCGATCCGAGGGCAATGGAAGGTGGGAATTGCTTATTGTACACATGGCGTAGTTGGTAATAACGAAACAACAGCCAGCCCGGCAACTGATAGGCATCTCTGAGGTCGGGGAACGAGTGCAATTTACCGCCGGCAACTATGTGTTTAGGGTTTACTATCCCTTTCTTTGCCCAAACCTGGGGGCCCGGGACCGTGTTCAAGTGTGGAAGGGTGGGATTACCCCATAGGGGGAGATGGGGGAGTATGTAACAGGGGAGCCATTACGTGCGTTAACCCTGCGCCACACTGATATCGTCGTACGCATAGGCTCCGTAAGGCCGAGGTGAGATTTCGGACTCCTGAACACCAAGTTGCTGAGGGAGGAGTATGAACCCATAATCGCCGCTTCAAGGGTCACCGCGGGGTTGTCTTTAGACTGAGAGAACCACCACCTGACTGTGACCAAAACCGCCGCCCAAAAATACACCTGGAAATCCGGTAGGGACAAGCCACCTCGCGCAATGGGGAGCTGTAAGGTGGAGATGGCCAACTGTTGAGGTCTGCCATTCCACACAAAAGGAGGATATGATACCATTCAATGTGGCGAAAAATGAGGCTGGGGGGGGGGGATCAATGGGGAATTACGAAAAAAGTATAGGAATTTAGGGAGGTAGACCATTTTCACCAGATTGACCCTACCCACCGGTGAAAGAGGGAGGGATCTCCAGGCCGCGCATCTCCTCGAGAAGGTCTTCAGCAGTGGCATGAGATTCAATTCTATGTAGGAGGACAGGGGAGCTCTAATCAGTATCCCAAGATATTTGAATTCCAACGTCCAGTTTAAAGGGGGTACCCGTGGGGGGGGCGGGGTCCCGACAGATGGAGTGAAAAAAGGAGGAGTGACTTTCCCCAGTTTACCTTAATTCCAGAAAACGAGCCAAACACATCCACAATGTGGAGAGCCGGTGGGAGGGAAGAAACGTCCTTAAGGAACAGGAGGGTATCGTCAGCATATTAGGGATATTTTGTCCGTGACCACCCCCACAGGGATGCCCTCAACCAGGGGAGCTGTCCTAATACGTGCCACCATGGGTTCCATGCCCAACGCAAACAAGCCAGGGGAGAGTGGGCAGCCCTGCCTAATTCCCCGGGACAGGGGGGAATGGAGACGACAGCGAGTTGTTCGTGCGAATACGAGCCGTGGGGTCGCGGTAAAGCAGTTGGACCCATTTAACAAATCGGGGGCCCAAACCCAAATTTACGCAGGACGGCCCAGAGGTAGCGCCACTCCACTGAGTAAAACGCTTTCTCCGCATCTAGAGAGGCCACCACCCCCGGATCGCCCCCGTCCGCCCTGGCAAGATGTGTGAGGAGCCGTCGTATATTAATATCAGTTCCCCGCCCCGGCAAAAACCCAGGATTGATCAGCGTGCACCAATGCAGTGATCACAACATTCAGGCGTCCGGCTAATATCTTGGCCAATATCTTGGCATCGACATTTAGGAGAGATATCGGCCGGTATGAGGAGCACTGGTCAGGGGCCTTGCCTGGTTTGAGAATGACTACTATAACTGCCTCGGCCATGGTCTGGGGGAGACAATCCCCCTCCGCAGCCTTTTGTAGCATAAGTTTAAATGCGGGAAAAAGCTCCTCCACATACGTCTTAAAGACTTCGGCAGGGATGCCATCCGGGCCCGGCGTCTTACCTCCCTGTAGGGAGGACACCGCCTGCCGAATCTCGTCCTGCGTGATAGGGGCGTCTAATGCATCTCTGTAGGCGGACGCCAAGCAGGGCAGCTCCGTCTCCTCCAGATATGCCGTGAGCTCCTCGTCCGTGCATGTCAGCCGGGAGCTGTACAGCTCCTGGTAGAAGGATGCAAAGCGGCCGTTGATGGCGGCGGGATCGGTCAGCAGCGACCCATCCAAGTCAGCTATTGCCGATATGGTCACAGGTGAAGAGCTCTCCCTTGACAGCCACGCCAGCATGCTACCTGTTTTCTCCCCATGTTCGAATATGCGTTGGGATTGGTGCAGAAATTTAGTTTTGGTAGCGGATGTGCGGAGCAGAAGCACATCCCTCAGTGCGGCCTGAAAGTCAGAGTATACCCCGGAGTCCCTGGTAGCAGTGTATTCTGTCTCAAGTGTAGCCACCCTTGCCTCAGCCCGCTTTATATCCTCCCTCATGTCCCTGCGAGTCCTCCAGATATGCGTCTGCAGGCTGCCCCTAGAGAAGGCCTTGAATGCATCCCAAGACACGGTCAGGGGTATAGTAGGGTCCAGGTCTCGCCAGTATTGTATCACCTCAGAACGATATGGTTCAGAGATCCTGGAGTCGGACAGCCAAAATCTGGACAATCTCCACAATCCCTCCCCCGGAGCCGCGGACACACCCAGCCTCAACTGCAGAGGAGCATGATCCGAGATGCCCCGAGGAAGGATGGAGACGCCCCTGACCCTAGGGAGGACAGACCCCCCCCCCCCACATAGGCCAGATCTATGCGCGAGAATGTTTTATGTGAGACCGAGTGACATGTGTAGGCCCACTGATCAGGGTAGCGCCACCGCCACACATCAGTCAAATTGGAGGCCTCTGCCCATTAGGACAGGTCTGAAACTGGGCCCGCCACACCGGAAAGTCTGTCCAACCCAGGGTCCGGGACCAGGTTAAAATCGCCCATGATCACAACATTATCCATACCAAACACAACTATCTTAGAAACTAGCTGGTTGAGTATTCTCATGGAGGCCGGGGGGGGGGGGGCAGGTAAAGACCCACCACCACCAGCTCCACCCTATCTATCACAGCATGCATTATGACATATCTCCCATCCGGGTCCAGCTCCAGCGCCAGCAACCTAAAAAAGGCAGGAATTTGTGAACTAGAATGCTAACTCCCCGGGAGTAGTTGGTATGAGTGGAGTGGTAGAGGTGTCCCACCCAGGAACGCTTCAGGCTTAAAAGTTTGCTGCCAGTTAAATGCGTCTCTTGAAGGATACATATCTGGGGGCGGTGGGCATTAAGGAACTGAAACACCAGTGACCTCTTTATAGAGGAGTTGAGACCCCTAGTGTTCCACGAGACTATGGTGCACTCAGCCATATTCTCCCTGTGGTACTAGATAGAGCTGGAACCGGACCATTACATAAATCAAAACATACCGACCCACACATCCTAAGTCACACTGTAAAACATTGCTTGTAAAAATATAAGAAAATAACAAAAAACATAACCAAACAGTCCCAACCATCCCCCCCACCCCCAACCTCAACTATGGGGAGGCTTAGGATCCCAACTGGAAACAAAGGCGAACACGCCTGCAATGGGGAAACGCGTGCGGAACGGCATCCACAGTCCAGCGGTTAGACGACACGCATGCAGTCCCCCGCCGGGGACCGGAGCAAATAGAAAAAATAAATGTGGGTGCAGTCTCCCGGCTATGCCGGGGGTACAAACTTAAGCGCTATCGGAGTACGTGCTGACAAACTCGAGGGCCTGGGCCTCAGGACGTGGAGAAGGGGGGGGGGGAGGAAGGGGCAGAAACAGGACAAGTCTCGGACAATCCTCCAACAGTGAGGCCGCAGCGAAAAGTTCAAGTCACAGCCTCCCGGCCCCGGGGGCCATGGATTGGAGTACACAGTAGCATGTATGGCCCGTCGGGACCCAGGAAGAAGACCCAGGCCAGTGTGTAGAAAAAATAAAGGGATACAAAAATAGAAAATAACAAGGCACGTGAGAAAAGACATCAGTTGAAACAGCCCACATCAGTAGGCAATCAGCAGGAATACTCATCCTCGCAGGAGTGTGTCGATCCACATGGAGGTCTCCTCTGGGGAACCGAAGAGACTCGCCGTCTTCCACCCTCAGCCTGGCCGGGAACAACATACTGTACTTGGTGTTTGGAGCGAAGCCGAGCTCTCACAGCATTAAAGGATTTACGCTGTTTCTGGGTTTCCAGCGAATAGCCCGGAAAGATTAGAAGCTTGGCGTTGTCGAAGCGCAATTCACCTTGAGCCCTGGCCTCCATCACCGTATCTCTGTCCCGGAAGTGGAGAAGTTTAAGGATAAAAGTGCGGGGCGGTGCTCCCTGGGGCCCCCTGGTGGCGGGTATGCGATGAGCCCTCTCCACAGTAAAAAAACGGAGAGAAGCGTGCTGAAGGGAGTATTTGTTGTAATAAGCGTTCAGCAAAGGCCGTGGGGTCAGCACCCTCAGGGAGTCCCAGAACACGCAAATTATTTCTTCTGTTGCGATTCTCTGCGTCTTCTGCGCGGGACTCCAGCACCTTGACCCTGGCCTTAAGTGAGTGAATGTCGGCCCCATGGTCGCGTACCGTGTCCTCGGTCTGGGAGACCCTGTGCTCCACCTCAGTCATTCTACCACGAAAAGCGTCAAAGTATTTTCTAATAAACTCCACATTTGCCTGTATATGGTCCACCTTACCAGTCAGGGTAGTTATGGCATGCAGGACCGCTTTAAAAATCGGCCGCCATGGCAGGCAGCCGGTCGGGGTCTTTAGCCTGGTTTTCCATCGGGGCACAGACTTTTGGTGAGGCCGCGGCTGCGGCCTTGTCCGCAGCATCTAACTTTGCGGCTTTCTTCTTGGAGCGTGGTTGACTTTTCCTCCTCTGCACACCCCAGGGAAACTACAGGGGGGGGGGGGGATCAGGAGGGGTTTCATGCCCAAAAGCAAAAAAGTCTTACAGCGCCGGCCCTGCGGATGTCCGGGCCGGAATTCCAGGCGAGTCCCCGGCTTCGGCCTAGTCAACAACGCCCGATCTGCAACCTTTCCTGGAGTCACAGCCGGCCATCCCCACTTCACCAGCGTCTGGATAGGGTCCCAAGGCTGGGGAGATGCAGGAGAGAAGGATCGGAGGCGTTGTACCGGGCCGGCCCCGCGGAGCTTCGGGCCGGGATTCTAGGCGAGTCCCCAGCCTAGTCTGCGACGTACGGCCGCAGCCTTTCCTGGGGTCACTGATGGCCAATCTCACCCCCGAGCTGTCCAGGGCAGGGTCCCAGGGCTAGGGGGACACAGGAGGAGGAATCTGGGAGGGTCTGCACCCTATAAAAAGAACTTATATAGCACCGGTCCTGGGGAGCTCAGACAAGCACGTCTGCTCCCAGCGCCATCCCAGACACGCCCTGCCATTGGCTCACCTCTACACAGGCTATCCCCTTTTAGTCTATCATGAATGCTGCTGCAAGATTCAGCCTCCTTACCAACCGCTCAGCGTCTCCCACCCCTTTCTTTACAGTCACCCTTGACTGTCTTCCAATTGCTCAAAAGTATAAAATTCTAAAAATTAAATAGCATACAAAGCTATACACAACTCAATTGTACTTCCAGCTACATCACCAGTCCAATCTCAAAATATTACCAAACCGCTCTCATCACTCTTCCCGATTACTTCTTCCTCTAGCTTCCTTATCACTTCCTCCCATGTTTGTGTCCCTGACTTTTCCAGAGTTTCTACCATTCTCTGGAACTCTATCTCCTACTCTGTCCACTTTCAGATGACCCCTGGAAGCCCATCTTTTAAGTGAAGCCTATCCCACCTAGCCAACAACTGAAATTTAAATTCTTAAGAAACTCCACCCCACACAGTTATTACCTTTTGTATCATTTGCCCTCCATTTTTGATTGCAAGCTCTTGCAAACAGGGTCTTTCGGACCCTCTTGTCTTCTATTTTAAGTATATTGTCTCTCTTTATTTTGCTGCGCAAACTGTTGAAGCTTTATAAATAATGTATAATATTAATAACAACAGTACCAGAGCAGCCTAGGTTGTGGGGTTCCCAGGTTGCTTGTAAGGAAAGAAAAGGCTGGGGGTGTTGGGACAAGAGGTCCCAGCAGAAAATTCGTAGGTGACTCAACCACAAAAACCATCAGCTCTATGCAAGACTTTATTATTGAATGTGAATCATATCATATCAAAAAACTGCTCTTCCAAAATGGTATTGATGTACGCTGTTGACACGCTGGTCAGCTCGGGGCTCTACAAGCACCAGCTACCGCCACTGATCCACACAGTGCCGTGCATATGTGTCACCAGCTAGACCGGTCCTATCAGGACAACACTACATGTGTAGGTCGCTGACAAACTTCACAGGATTGTATTGTAGACTGAGAGGATACACGGGGCTTTGACACTAAAGTATCCCGGATCTGGACTACAGGAAGGGTAAGCGTACCCCGAGTAATATCTCTCAGTCTTTTCACAGTATTATCAACGGTGTTTATTTCAAGTCTGCAGATGTACATATTTCCGCTGGGAATCCATATGGTTTGCTATTCAGCATCAGTTTCTACCAGTTGGACCAATGCCATTTGAATGAGAACTTACTGCATACTATTATTTAGTGGAAGATGTCATATTGATTTCAGATTTCAACTAATGAACTTCCATGAACAACACACATTGTTATTCTTTTGCCGTAGGTGTGCCAACACTGGCTATTGACACCGCAGGTGTCCATGGACTACTCCCTAGTGGAATTTGCCAGTACCTTGATTATAGCCCATTCCACCTAGATGTGCAATTGTTTTATTGTTCATGTTCAGTTTGGTATATCCCATGATCACTGACACATACCTAAAAACTTATTTTTTTCCGGACTACAGGGGGGTAGACTTAATTTCAGCTATCTGAGAGGGTGGATTGCAGGACCTCTTGTCCCAACACCTTTTCTAACCAGTCAGATTGTTTCATAGGAGGATCCCGTCCCACAAGGACGAATCAACCCATCGGCTCATGCGATAGTTACCCCAGTTGGAATCAGGCATTTTACACTATCTGTTCCGTTCTGCTTGTATGGAAAGCTAAACTGACATGGAGGTATCCGTTAGGCTTTCCTGCAGATCACTCCAAGTAGGCCTCTATATGGAAAGGAAGTTTAAGCTTTATTTTTTAATTCTTCACAAATCAGTGCCATGCAGACACTAACAGCATTTGCTTATTTACCAAAATTTCTGTATCTTGTAAATAGATTTGGCAGTTTTAGATCTCCCATATTATCTGCCTCGCATTGTATCCAAGCTGGTCCGGTGTCATAAAAGACAGCATGAAGAGCGCTGTGCCAAACTGTCTCTCAGCAACCAAAATGAATCAAATCCATTTGCCTTTGCTTAGTCCATTTCCTCAGCATAATAAAACCAGGAAATGGTGACTTGCTACTGCAGTGGTAAATTAAGTGAAGGAGATGTGGTCACGAAGATAAAACAGCAAGCTGAAAAACATTTAGCACACAGGCTTTTGATAAATTAAAGTAAAATGCTACCCTCAGAAATGATTGCTTTGTGCGATATGGTAAGTTATAGAACACAGAAGCGTTTTCCTCATCTTAGCTTTTGCTAAAGAGCTTCATCGTCAGTGTCGACGCCACAACAACCTGACCTTCAAATTTTATATAAAAGCAAAAAGAAGTATAAGACCTTACTCCCCGATTACTTCATTCACTCTGATGTGAAACTGTACAAGACCTTCACTAAAAGATGAAATCACCGATCTCTACAGCAGTGACATAAGAGGGAAGGATCAGAGACAGTTCTGAGGGATCTAGGAGATCGACACTCCCAAAAAATAGGATTTTTTACTCACCGTAAAATCCTTTTCTCTGAGTCCATGGACCGACACAGCTTCTCTATTGACAAAGTGGGTATTATCCGTTAATTAGGAGTGACTAGGCAGAAAAACTTGTAAAAAGTGTTGCATCACACCTTCTACAGTACCGCCCAGGGGGCGGACCCTCTGGGTATACCCTCTCAGTCTGCACATCGCAGATCAGTTCGTCAAAAAGCAGTACAAACTTAAAAGGAGGGGTGGGTGCTGTGTCGGTCCATGGACTCAGAGAAAAGGATTTTACGGTGAGTAAAAAATCCTATTTACTCTTTCGTCCATGGACCGACACAGCTTCTCTATTGACAAAGTGGGACGTCCCAAAGCAGTGTCAGAGAAAAAAACGAGGGGTGGTAACAGCATAAAAACAAACTTCACCCCAAAACACAAAACAGCACTCCTCCAACGGAGGAGCTGCAACTCTAAACAGCCGCCTGCAAAACCTTGCGGCCGAAAGAGGCATCCGAAGATGCACCTACATCAATTTTGTAGAATTTTGTGAAAGTGTGAGCGGACGACCAAGTCGCCGCTTTACATAGTTGGGAAACAGACGCTTGGTGTCGGAAAGCCCCAGAGGCACCTATTGCCCTGGTCGAATGCGCCGTGACAGGAAAGGGGGGCGCCTGACCCTTTAAGGCGTAAGCCTGGATTACTATCTGTCGGATCCACCTAGAGATGGTGGCCGATGAGACTGCTTGGCCCTTCTTGGGACCAGCCACCGAAACAAACAGTGAGTCTGACTTCCGGAACAGGGAAGTAGCAGATAGGTATACTCTCAAAGCTCGGACAACGTCCAAGGAATGCAACGCCGACTCCTTAGGATTCGACGGCTGAGGACACAAGGATGGAAGTACAATGTCTTCGTTGAGATGAAAAGCCGAAACGACTTTCGGAAGAAAGGAAGGCTGCGGCCGCAGCACCACCTTATCCTTGTGGAAAATCAAAATAGGGAGCCTTGCAGGGCAAGGCTGCCAGCTCAGAGACTCGTCTAACTGACGTAACAGCCACCAAAAAGACCACTTTCTGAGAAAGTGTCAACAGGGGAATATCTCTAATATTCTCAAACGGTGCCGTCTGAAGCACCGAGAGGACCAGGTTCAAGTCCCACGGAGGTAATGGGGGGCGGACCGGAGGGGCCACATGTCGAACCCCCTGCCCAAATGTACTCACGAGAGAGTGAGTCGCCAGGGGTCGCTGAAAAAAGACAGCCAGGGCAGATATCTGTCCCTTAATCGTACTTAGGGCAAGCCTTTGGTCTACCCCATGCTGTAAAAACAGCAGGATTCTGGAAACCAAATAGGTACGCGGATGCCATTTCATTTCCTCACATATGGAGATGTAGGCCCTCCAAGTGCGGTGATAGACCTTCCTAGAGGACGGTTTCCGAGCACTTCTCATAGTAGAGATTACTGAGTCTGACAGGCCCCGATCTCTCAGTACCTGGTTCTCAACAGCCATGCCGTTAAAGCCAATGACTGTAAAGCAGGATGGAATATGGGACCTTGCGATAGCAGGTCCTTCCGTAGTGGTAGGCGCCAGGGGACGTCTGCTACCAGACGTACTAGATCGGCGTACCAAGGACGCTGAGGCCAATCTGGAGCGATTAGGATCATTGGAATTCCCTCTGCCTCCACTCTGCGGAGCAGAAGAGGAAGAAGCCTTAAGGGAGGGAAGGCATAGATTAGCCGATACTGACCCCACGATGCTACCAACACGTCCGTTGCGTCTGCCCATGGGTCTCTTGACCGGGCCACAAACCTCAATACCTTCCGATTGAGTCGGGAAGCCAGAAGATCTACGTCTGGTGTGCCCCATCTTTGGCAGAGGAGTTGGAACACCTCCGGGTGTAAGGACCATTCTCCCTGGTCCAGCATCTGGCGGCTCAGGTAGTCCGCCTGCCAGTTTTCCACACCCGGAATGTACACGGCCGACAGTGCCGGTACGCTCCTCTCTGCCCACTTCAGGATGCGAGCGATCTCCGATGCTGCAGCTGAGCTTCTTGTTCCTCCTTGATGATTGACATATGCCACTGCTGTGGCGTTGTCTGACTGGATCCTGACTGGACGCCCTTGCAGTCTCTGAGACCATTTGAAGAGGCACAGCTTGATCGCCCGGATCTCCAGGACATTGATCGTCAGGAGGGCTTCCTCTGGGGTCCAGCGACCTTGCGCCGACTGGACACCCCAGACTCCCCCCCCAACCTGTAAGGCTGGCGTCCGTCGTGATCACTATCCAGTAAACCGGAAGAAATGACTTCCCGGCCATTAGAGCCGGTGCTGTCAGCCACCATACCAGGGATCTCCTGACTAGGTGGCTCACTCGGATTTGATAATCCAGAGATGAAGGGCATCTGTTCCATCTGGACAGAACTTCCTTCTGTAACACTCGAGTGTGGTATTGAGCATATGGGACCGCCTCGAAGGAGGCTACCATGAGGCCCAACACTCGCATGTAAAAACGGAGTGACGACCAATTCCTGGAAGTCAGCTGCCGTACTGCAGCCCGGAGGGTCTGCAACTTCTCCACAGGGAGGAATACCTTTGCCTCTGAGGAATCCAGAATCAACCCCAGGTACACTAGGCGTTGAGTGGGCACCAATACTGACTTTTGCGTGTTTAGTATCCAACCACAGTCTCGAAGAGTCTGACAGGTAATGGACACGCTTACCTCTAATTCTGAGCTTGAAGGGGCCTTCAGCAGAAGGTCGTCCAAGTAACCTGTGATAGCGATACCCCGCTGTCTTAGAAGTGCCAGAATCGGAGCGAGCACCTTGGTGAACGTCCTGGGTGCTGAGGCAAGGCCAAACGGGAGGGCCACAAACTGGTAGTGGTTCTTCCCGATAGCAAATCGCAGAAACCTCTGGTGTCTGGAGTATATGGGGACATGCAGGTATGCGTCCTTGATGTCCAAGGAGGCCAGAAAGTCCCCCGGATGGAGAGCCGTGACTACGGATCGAACCGACTCCATCCGAAATCTTTGTACCTTCACAAAGCAATTGAGGGCTCTGAGATCCAAGATTGGACGAACCCCCTCCTTCTTTGGCACAATGAACAGATTTGAGTAAAAACCCTGACCCCGTTCCTGTTCTGGAACTGGAATAACTACCCCGTGTTCCAGTAGACCCTGGACCGCCCCATACAGGGCCTCCCGACGGGTCGGTAGTAGCTGGAGATTGGAGGTGATGAATCTGTCTGGTGGACAAGAGAGAAATTCTATCTTGTAGCCTGAGGCCTTGCTAGACAGAAAAAAACTGATCTGCGATGTGCAGACTGAGAGGGTATACCCAGAGGGTCCGCCCCCTGGGCGGTACTGTAGAAGGTGTGATGCAACACTTTTTACAAGTTTTTCTGCCTAGTCACTCCTAATTAACGGATAATACCCACTTTGTCAATAGAGAAGCTGTGTCGGTCCATGGACGAAAGAGTAATATTGGTTTTGTGGAACTAGTTTTAAAGGGGTTGTAAAGTCAGAAGCTTTTTTAAAAGAGAAGTATGGTCATTTATTTATTTTTGCTAGTTATATTTACCTCGGAGGATGCAGCATCAGACCGATGCTGCATCTGTCCCCCGGCGTCTCTGCACTGAGAACAGAGACACCGAACACCGCTAATGGTTCGGGTTCTCACTCCTCCCTTAGCAGAGCGATGCCGACTGTCAGTCAGCATCACTTCTGCTCTACTTCTCAGCGCTCATTGGAGAGGCAGAGAGCGGCCGCCTCATCGGCTCGCTGAGACTGCCATCAATCAAGGCAACGTGGAAGTCGTGATGATGCGCTGCCCCGACTGATGGCAGTGACGTCAGCGGAGAGTGGACGCTCTCCGCTGAAAATGAGTCACAGGAGTGCAAAACGAATTGCACTCCTGTGACCCATAGGAGAAGCCCAGCCTAAAAAGATCAGGAAGGACTTCTTTAAGATAAAAAGCCTTCTGTGTGCAGCGGCCCCCCTAATACTTACTGTATCTCTGTCCACGAGTGTCTTGGCCATGCAGCGGCGTCGTTGGTTCCCGCTGCTGTCAAAGTCAGTTAGCCAATCAGGAGAGAGAGAGAGAGAGAAGAGAGAGAGAGAAAGAGAGAAAGAGAGAAAGAGAGAGAGAGAGAGAGAGAGAGAGAGAGAGAGAGAGAGAGAGAGAGAGAGAGAGAGAGAGAGAGAGAGAGAGAGAGAGAGAGAGAGAGAGAGAGAGAGAGAGAGAGAGAGAGAGAGAGAGAGAGAGAGAGACGAACCGCAGCTCAGCGTCTGAATGGACACACAGAGCTGCAGCTCGGCTTGGGTGCTCCCATAGCAAGCTTCTTGCTGCAGGGGCACGGCCAAAAGAGGGACCCGCAGGAAAGTATAACATGTTTGTTATTTTTAAAGAAAAAAAACAAGACTTTACAATCACTTTACTGATCAGAGAGATGTTGTGTAGTGCAATCTCTGGGAAAGATGATTATCTACTGACTTTTACAGGTAAGAGGGGTTTTAAGAAGAAAAAAAAATTGCAACAGGGTTACTTTACAACCCCTAGATTGCAGCTGTGAATACTCAGGCTAGAAATCAGACTTTTTAAAAAGTAAAGTTTATTCTTATACAATCTTTGTTCACCATGTCATCAACCATCCTTCATTGGCTGGAATTTATTTTTTTTTCCTATTGGCCAAATTCTAATAGAAAAAAAAATGAATAATACCAGCCATTGTTGAAAGAAGGGATGAAGACTGTAAATGTAGCATTTAGCCCAGGTTCACACTGAATGCGGCTTTGAAATCATGTTACGATTTCAAACGGGCACTTCAGTTCAAGTACGGGGCGATTTAGGAGACATCAGTGCGGGTTCATGCACAGATGTCTATTGAAATCGCCCCCAAAGTGCAGGAATTACTTTTGGGAATCGGTGCTGCGTCGCACCGAGTTGGATGGTGCCGTTGCCGGCAATAGGCTCGGATTTGAATGAGTTCTTAGACACATTGGGGGAGATTTGCTAAAACTGGTGCAGCTGTGCAAGGTAGTCAGTCAATCAGCTTCTAACTTTAGCTTGTTCAATTAAAAAGTGGAACTTTACCAGCTTCTAACTTTAGCTTGTTCAATTAAAAAGTGGAACTTTACCCATAACTTGATAAAAAATAATGTTCTTTAGCAAGGAACATGCATTCTACATTAATAATTATACTACCAAAATTTGTGTCTGCTGTAAATTGCCTCCAGCATTGCTTTTGTTTCTTCTTGCTGAAAGCTGCCATTTTGCTGAAGCCCAGAGCCCCCGAACAACAGTAAATTATAAAGTGGAACTAAACCCAATGATCTAATAGTTTCAAAAACAGTTACATTCCTGGAATGCCGGGATTGTTAAAGTGGAACTTTAGTGAAAAAATTAAGTCCTGCTAGATAGCTATACCTGCAAAAGGGGCCAGCATGAAGTTATGTAAAACATAAAAAATAAGTGTCTATACTGTTTAAAATCCAGTAATACACTCCCGCTCTGCACATGCTCAGTTGCTTTCCCATTTTAGGCACTGCTGAGTTTGTAGAGGTCGCTCTACTGAGGCCTCGTACACACGGCCGAGATTCTCGCCAGGAAAAAAACATTTTTCCTGACGAGAATCTGGACAAGAAACTTGTCCCAGCCGAGTGTACACACGTACGATTCAAAAGAACCGCCGTTCTTTTGAATGGCACGAATGTGGTGACGTCATCGACTACGACGAGCGTGCGCTTGTCACATTCGATGCCGTCGCCGCCATCTTGCTACACCCTATGCCTTGGAAGCTACCGCGCATGCGTCAGTCATTTCGAGCATGCGCGGGTTTCCACGGCGTCAGGTAAGTGTACACACGCTCGGGTTTCTCGTCGAGAAACAGGCCCACGAGATTCTCGACGAGAAAAAAGACCGCAGGTCGTCTTTTTTCTCGTCGGGGAATCTGGCCAGTTTTCTTGACGAGAAAACTGAAACCCGCGTACACACAGCCGTTTTTCTCGGCAAGAAAGCTCTCCCGGCAGTTTTTTGCAGAGAAAACCGGTCATGTGTACGCGGCCTGATAGCCTTAAAGTGCCATTAAGCCCTCCTATCCTGTACAGCTAAGGAAACTGCTTCTGTTTGACCTGCAACTGCCATGATGCTGCACATGTGATTGATCCGAAGATCGGCTGGGGCGCCAACATCACGGGCTCCCTGGACAGGCAAGTGTCCATATAGTAAAAGTCAGCAGCAACAGTATTTGTAGCTGCAGACTTTAAAAAAATATTTTTCCCTCAAGGCAGAACTCCGCTTTAAGTCCTGCTCAATTACTTCAGGCTGGCCCCTATGCAGGTATAGCTAGGTAAAACATTAAATATAAGTGCCTATACTGTACAAAATCCAGTAACAAAATCCAGCCGATCTTTGGATCGACCATTGGGGACAGCCGCAGCCATTCCAGGTAAGAGAACCTGGCAGTGAAGCCTTTCAGATTCAAGCCCAGTTCCCTACTGCGCATTGGCGAAGGGCGCTGCGCTTTCTGATTGGTCCGGTGGCAGAGGAAGGAGAAGGTGGCCGAACTTCTGGGAGATCGGGCCACGTCACCGTTGCACCCGGTCTCGCTAACCCGGAGAGCGAGAATCGTCCGTTGCGACACTTTACCAGCCAGGGGATTCAAAATCCCAGCGGCTTTCTCTCCACTTCGCCCACGGTGACAAGACGGGCTATGCAGGTTCTGACTGGTCGGCCCGACCAATTAGAGTGCTCCTAATGAGGTACGTTTTGGAGATTAAGCCAAGGGGATTTGTAAGCCCCATCTAAGATCGTTAAGGCGGCTGGCTATACAAGGTCTCATAAAAATCGGGAGATCACCGGGCTCCAGGTCAGTGGGACCAGGGGGTCCCTGTGTATGTTCACCTTACAGATTTTTCTGTAAAGGTGAACTTACCCTTTAAGCTTTAACAATAAAACCTTGAAGCCAATTGGTTTCTATGCAAAGCTGCACTCTCCAGTTTTAGTAAACCTCCCCCATTGAGTTATCAGTTTCCGTTAATAGATTGCACAAAAGCTTCAACAAGAGTAATGTAGAAAATTTACTTTAAAATTTGCCAACAATTCTCTTAAGCCCCTTTTACACTGGGGCGGGTAGCGGTAAAGCGCCGCTATTTTTAGCGGCGCTTTACTGCTAATCTCGCAGCAGTATTCGGCCGCTAGCGGGTCAGTTTTACCCCCCGCTAGCGGCCGGAAAAAGAGTTAAAAACCACCGCAAAGCTCCTCTGCAGAGGCGCATTGCCGGCAGTATAGCCGCGGTTTCCAATTGCTTTCAATGGGAAGGAGCGGTAAACACACCGCTCCTTCACCACTCCAAAGATGCGGCTAGCAGGACTTTCTTTCCCGTCCTGCTAGCGCACCGCTCCAGTGTGAAAGCCCTCGGGCTTTCACATTGGAGAAACAGCAGCTGCTGTTTAGTGTCGGTTTGCAGGCGCTATTTTTAGCGCAATAGCTCCTGCAAACCGCCCCAGTGTGAAAGAGGTCCTATTGCCTGCAACACGAACATTGTAGTTTTAGTAGTAATATACCATAATGTTACAAAAAAAATATGCATATTCTGAAAAGAGGATTTAGTGATAGTTCTAACTACATACAATTACCAGGAGCCCATCCTGTAAAACATACTAGGTGACAACGCTGCATACAAATGCATTGAAGGTAATTTACAGAAATTATACAAAATAAGCAATATTTTTGTATCAACAGTGATTACATTGCTAGGCCTGGATATGCACTGTAGTGCTTTAAAAAGGAGACAGTAAATATATCCAAAAAGCAGGTGCTAAGACCCCTTCAACACTGGGGGTGCCCCGTGCGTTAGCAATAAAGTGCAGCTTATTTTAGCGGTGCTTTACCGATGTTTAAGCAGCGCTTTTCGGCCGTTAGTGGGGCGCTTTCAAAGGGGTTAAAAACTCGTGTTGCGGCGCATCCGAAACGCTATGGAAGCGCTGCCCATTCATTTCAATAGGCAGGGCGTTTTGGGAGAGCGGCATGGGAGGCTGTTTTCAGACGCTATTTTGAGCGCTAAAACGCCTGAAAACTGCTTCAGTGTGAGGGGGGTCTATCTTACACAGGAGGCAGCCAGTCAGTGCTGACACACAGAACACATCATGGCAGATAAAGATGATAGCTCAGCAAAAAAGGTAGGTCAGTCCTGAAGGGGATCTGCTACAGAAAACAAGAATTGCAAGGCCTAAATTATAAGCTTTATCATGGAGGCAAGGGGGAAGTTGAATGGGGAAGAGTAAATAAAATGTATATATTATATATAAATAAAACACAAAACAGGTGGGTTGCTTTCCCTTCTTTCCAATTTTTCTGCTGGTAGAGCACTGTCGGGGTGGGCTCCCAATTATCCACCAATATTAAAGTCGAGGAAAAAAAGACGGGACACGTGCTCCGATGCAATCCTTTTACTGATCAATTTAGAAACTGTACAGACATGCAAACTACTGTACAGTTGCGAGCATCACTGCTCTTCGTCAGGCTTATCTGGCTGTGTGTCTGTAAGCCTGACGAAGAGCAGTGATGCTCGCAACCGTACAGTAGTTTGCATGTCTGTACATTTTCTAAATTGATCAGTAAAAGGAGTGCATCGGAGCACGTTGTCCCGTCTTTTTTGAGAGAGAGAGAGAGAGAGAGAGAGAGAGAGAGAGAGAGAGAGAGAGAGAGAGAGAGAGAGGAGAGAGAGAGAGAGAGAGAATATATCTACCGTATAAGCCGAGTTTTTCAGCACATTTCTTTGTGCTGAAAATGCCCCCCTCGGCTTATACTCGAGTCACCTTTTTGCGCCTGATCTCCCGGACTTTGGGGACCCGTTACCGGCCGGCCGTAGGTCCCCTGGACCCTAATCTTGGCACACATGTAGCCCCACTCGTCATCTATAAGTGTGCAAAGTCTGTTGTCCGGAGGACCTACGGCCGGGGAGCACCAATTTTTCAAAGGCGGGCACCCCTTCCATAGACTCCCATGTTAAACAGTAATTTCTCCTGTGATTTTGGGGACCCGGTGCGGGCCGGTCGTAGGTCCCCTGGACCCGAAACTTGGCACACATGTAGCCCCACGTCTCCTCTAAGTGGGCAAAGTTTTTTGTCTGGGGGACCACCGATTTTTTAAACCCGGGCACCCCTTCCATAGACTCCCATGTTAAACATCAGTCTAGTCATGGACACCGTGAGGCAAGGACACAGTGAGGCATGCAGATGGACACCCTAGGCCAGTGATGGCGAACCTTGGCACCCCAGATATTTTGGAACTACATTTCCCATGATGCTCAACTATACTGCAGAATGCATGAGCATCATGGGAAATGTAGTTCCAAAACATCTGGAGTGCCAAGGTTCGCCATCACTGCCCTAGGCTTATACTCAAGTCAATAAGTTTTCCCAGTTTTTTGTGGTAAAATTAGGTGCCTCGGCTTATACGAGAGAATATATATATATATATATATATATATATATATACATATACATATACACACACACACACACACACTTTATTGTATACACACAAAAATGAGTTTACATTGCTCTTTATCAGAATAAAGATTTTTTTATACCATTATCCATATCCACTGTGCCCACCTGACAATGCTATTTACCTGGCTTTCCCTGACTTCAAAATTTTCCATGTCCCCGACTTGGAAAAGGAAATACAGCAACTGAATCCAGAACTCCTTAGAAGCCTTTTGTTCTAGATTGGCCATTAAAGGCCTCTTGCACATGATACTCCTGTTTGAGCATCTACTTTTTCAGACATAATTTTAGGCATTTTTTTGTAAGTATTTGCGCGTATTTTAGCACAAGGTCACGCAAAATCTATTCTCAAGTTCGTGTTCTGAATAATACGAAAAAAGAAATTTGTGCGCACGGGGCGTAAATTAAGATTTTTCAAATTTTTTAAACCACTTGCCGACCAGCCGCCGCAGTTTTACCGCGGCAGCATGGCTCGGCGAAACAACGTTATGTTATGACGCTTCGCCCTGTGGCCACAGCACACCCATGGCGCCGATGCAAGTGCCCGGCGGGTGCGATGACCGAAGGGCAAAAGCGATCGCTCGTGACACAGCGAGAACCGGGATCTGTGTGTGTGTAAACACACATATCGTGGTTCTCTCAGGGGAGAAATTACTGATTGTCTGTTCATACTTTGTATGAACAGCGATCTGTCATTTCCCCTAGTAAGTCCCATCCCCCTCTTCAGTTAGAACATGCAGAGGGAACACAATTAACCCCTTGATCGCCCCCTAGTGTTAACTCCTTCCCTGTTAGTGACATTGTTACAGTAATCAGTGCATTTTTATAGCACTAATCGCTGTAAAATGGTCAATGGTCCCAAAAATGTGTCAAAAGGTGTCCACCATAATATCGCAGTCCCGATAAAAATTACTGATCGCCGCCATTACTAGTAAAAAAATAAATAATAACAAAAATGCCATAATTCTATCCCCTATTTTATAGACGCTATAAAACTTTTGCGCAAACCAATCAATATACGCTTATTGCGATTTTTTTTTACCAAAAATATGTAGAAGAAGAATACATAATCGGCCTAAACTGAGGGAAAAAAAAATGTTTTTTGAAAAAAAATTAGGGATATTTATTACAGCAAAAAAGTAAAAGCAAAAATTGTCGCTGTTCTTTTGTTTATTGTGCAAAAAATAAAAAACTGCATATGTGATCAAATACCACCAAAAGAAAGCTCTATTTGTGGGAGGGGAAAAAAAAAAAAAAAAAAAGGACGCAAATTTTGTTTGGGTACAGCATCACACAACCGCGCAATTGTCAGTTAAAGCGACACAGTGCCAAAATTGTAAAAAGTGCTCTGGTTAGGAAGGGGGTAAAATCTTCCCGGGCTGAAGCGGTTAACTGAACAACGCACAGCGCTTGTTTGCGTGCCTGTGTACATAGGCACATTAGAATTAATAGGCTGTATTTTAGCTCAGAAAAAAAAAAAAAACTGTACTGAGCTTTTTCAAAGTTGCGTGCAAGAGGACAAAGTGTTGAAACTACTTGATCAGCATGATAGCCAAGCAGTTAACATTTTTGGAAGTGGAGGTCAGCAATGGCGGCTTTCAGCTCTTTCTTAGTAGAGGTTTAGAGTAATGTACTTTTAAGTGTCCCTGTCACCATTAGGCCCCTCTTACACGTACGGACCGTATGTCTGCTTTTTCATCCATCCGTTTACGGATGAAAAAGGGACATACATTGGTCCCTATGAGATCGCGGGTGTCAGCGGATGAACATCCGCTGACACCCGATCTCCTCCGTGTCCGCAATCCCCCGATTCTGCAGACGGAGGAAAATCCTATTTTTCAATCCGTCTGCGGAGCGGATCGGATGAACACGGACAGACGGTCCGTGTTCATCCGATCCCCCCATAGGGGAGAGCGGAGATCTGACAGGGCGGTCCCTGCACAGTGTGCGGGGACCGCCCTGTCATCCGCCGGCTCAGCGGGGATCAAACGGAGCGATCTCCGCTGAGCAAGCGGAGGTTCACGGGGCGGATCTTTACGTGTGAAAGGGGCCTTAGGTCATTTTTGACACATCTAGGGTGTGTCACCATTGACATCCTCTTCTGAAAATGCCAGTTGTGTGGCTCTTATGCTAATCCAAATAGTCCAAGGCTTTCTGAGGCACTGACCGGGAACATGTATATAGATTAAGTCTTTTGAACTCATTCCGACTTTCTAATCTCCATGTTTGTGCCAAGTTAGTGAGTCATAAAGTCCTTCAGCCAGACACTGCCAGTAAATGAATATAGGACGTCAGCCATGGCAGCCCTCCTCATACCTCTTAGTAAAGGTTTAGTTTAAAAAGCTGCTAAACCAAAAATTTCAAAATTTAAATGTTCACAGAAAACCACATATCTGCTTCTGTATGGAGCTTTGCTTAAGATTTAAGCCTCATACACACAATCGGATTTTCTGCGGACAAAGCGTAGGACATTTGTCCAAAGGGCGTTGGCCAGGAACTTGTATTGCATACAAAAAACGCCAAAGAATTGTCAGCCAACAAACACGAAACTACGTGGTTTTCAGCTCTTTAGCGCCACCCCTTTGGGCAACTTCTGCTAATGTTTTTTTTATGGGTGAGCATTGCTTCTGAGCATGCGTGTTTTTTACTTTGGAGTTTTGTCTGACGGACGTGTGTACACACGATCGGATAATCCGACACCACACATTTGTTGGCAGACAATTTTAAAGCATGCTATCCCACATTTGTTGGCGGAAAGTCTGACAACAATTGTCTGATGGAGCGTACAAACGGTCGGATTATCCGGCAACAGCCTGTCCTCACACAATTCCCATTGGATAATTCAATCGTGTGTACGGCTTTAAGCGAAGTGCCATTTTAGAGACTCAAAAGTCACAGCTAGCCGGCTTGGACAGGAAGTCTGCCGTGGCATTGGTCACCTTGGTCTGTATGTAAATAGAAAAGCCCTTGAAATAAGAGGAAAACCCAATAAAATATACTGAATATCATAACTCCATGAATAAAATGCCTAACTTTAGGGGAATATTTGTTGAGATAGTTGTCCTTGAACTCATTTATTTCAGGTACTTACTAGTATATAGCGCCATCAATTTACGCAGCGCTTTACATATACAGTATGTTGTACATTCACATCAGTCCCTGCCCTGAATGAGCTTACAATCTAAGGTCCCCAACTCACATTCATTCACATACTAGGGCCAATTTAGACGGGAGCCAATTAACCTACCAGCACTTTGGAGTGTTGGAGGAATCCGGAGTACCCGGAGGAAACCCACACAGGCACAGGGAGAACATGCAAATTCCAGGCAGGTAGCGTCATGATTGGGATTAGAACCAGCTCTCATATAAATGTTTGGAATAAGGCCGTTTATCTTTTGGGTATATAGCATGCGGTGGAGGAAAACTTGTAATATAACTTTTAGGGCCAGTTCACACCACAGAAAAACGCAATCCGGATGCGTTCCAGGTGCTTTTTTGATGCATTCCAGTGCGTTTTTAATTTCACCCCTCTTTTTTATTAACCTTAGATAAGGACAAGTGTGTTCCAGTGCGTTTTTGGTGCATTTAGGTGCGTTCCAGTACAGGTAAAATGCAGCATGTTCTACTTTTTTTTCTGGGCACTGGAACTGCAAGCACTGGTGTGAACTATGCTATTTAAAACCGTATAACAGACTTTCCATGCGTTTTTGATGCAGAAAAAAAAAAAAACGCACTGGACTGCATGTGGTGTGAACTGGCCCTTAAGATAAAATGTAGGTGCAGCACAATGACATATCACTGTTGTGACAAATTTGCTTTGAAGTACACAAAGGCTCAGGCATTGCGGGATTATTAGGCACTTTTCCCAGGACTGGTCTTGGCAATCATTTGCACGGTTGCTTTCCAGGAGTAAAAATAAACTCTGTATTTTAAAGCTTTCTTAGCGGATGATAAATTTGCCCATTTTGAAAGCAGGGTAGTTTCACTGGTAGGCTTGCTACAATGGCAGTGATGTCATCAGATATACAGAGACATCCAAATTGGCTTGGTCCCCGTGTAATCACAGAGGCTCCACATTGCAGATCTTGGAGACAATATTACTGGAAAATCATTCAGACTGGTTTTTGATGCAAACCAGCCTTGTCTTGCCAAGCTGTAAATTAGAGCATCCATTTATGGAATTGGTTTGCTGCTTTTTGCCTCCACCATCATGAACCCATCCTTCACCCATTCAGAACAAAGTAACAGTTAGGGCTCTTTCACAAGGGGCGGATCAGTCATGATCCGCCCCGTGAAGCTCCGCTTGCTCAGCGGGGATCGCTCAGTTGATCCCCGCTGAGCCGGCGGATGACTGGGTGGTCCCCGCACACTGTGCAGGGACCGCCCTGTCAGAGCGCCGCTCTCCCCTATGGGGAGATCGGATGACGACGGACCGTAGAGTCCGTTGTCATCCGATCCGCTCCGCCAACGGAAGGAAAAATAGGGTTTTCCTCCGTCACACTTTGGCGGAGCAGATGTCAGCGGACATGTCACCGCTGACATCCGTGGCTCCATAGGGCTACATGGAGCGTCCGTCCAGCTCCGCCTAAAAAACTGACAGGCGGACCTGAACGGACCCTCCGTGTGAAAGGGGCCTTTAGCTCCACAGTAGGCCTCTCTTCAGCTGGTAATTGCCTTCCACTTCCTAACCCAATACCCAATTGCCCCATAGAGCCTATCCAAAGTCTCTGTGTCATTTGGGGTTGGGTTCCCCTGTCCAAAATTACACCAGCTTGTCAACATTCCTCAGTATACTGTATATACTCGAGTATAAGCCGAGTTTTTCAGCACATTTTTTTGTGCTGAAAATGCCCCCCCTCGGCTTATACTCGAGTCACCTTTTTGCGCCTGATTTCCCGGACTTTGGGGACCCGGTACCGGCCGTAGGTCTCCTGGACCCCAAACCTGGCACAAATGTAGCCCCACTCTTCCTCTACAAGTGTGCAAAGTTTGTTGGCCGGGGAGCACCGATTTTTCAAAGCATAGACTCCCATGTTAAATGGTAATTTCTCTGGTAAATTTGAAGACCCGGTACCGGTCGGTCGTAGGTCCTCTGGACCCCAAACCTGGCACACATGTAGCCCCATTTCTCCTCTACAAGTGTGCAAAGTCTGTTGTCTGGGGGACCTACGGCCGGGGAGCACTGATTTTTTTTTAAACCGGGCACCCCTTCCATAGACTCCCATGTTAAACGTCAGTCTAGTCATGGGCACAGTGACGCATGGGCACAGTGAGGCATGCAGATGGACACCCTAGGCTTATACTCAAGTCAATACATTTGTTGCTTACATGAATTACTTGGAACACCCAAACATGATATATTTTTTTTTAAGCAGAGACCCTAGAGAATAAAAAATTGTGGTTGTTGCAATATTTAATGGCACACCGTATTTGCGCAGCGGTTTTTCAAACGCAATTTTTTAGAAAAAAATACACTTTAATGAATTTAAAAAAAAACAAAAAAAAAAAAACTGAACAGTAAAAAGTTAGCCCAATTTTTTTTGTATAATGTGAAATAAGAAGACGTTACACCGCGAGAATATTGATTTTTTTTTTTTTTTTTTAGAAAAAAAAAAAAATTGTGATTTCCATTTCAGTCAGAATTGTGCAGCTCTACAAAAAAAGGGTTTTAAAGGCAGCGCTGGAAAATAATGGTGGCCACACAAAATAGTGACACTTTGGGCCCAATTTGGACATTTTCACTTAGGGGTGTACTCACTTTCGTTGTCAGTGGTTTAGACATTATTGGCTGTGTGTTGAGTTATTTTGAGGGGACAGCAAATTTACACTGTTATACAAGCTGTACACTCACTACTTTACATTGTAGCAAAGTGTAATTTCTTCAGTGTTGTCACATGAAAAGATATAATAAAATATTTACAAAAATTGAGGGGTGTACTCACTTTTGTGAGATACTGTATAAACTAGGATCTGAGTCTTGGCAAAAACATGAGATTTGGACCTCTACCGGAAGAAAATGTTACTGACCGGACCTCCTTGAGTTTTAATTCAATAGCACTGCTATAAGAGAATAATAAACTCCATCACATGCTTTAGCACACGCATTTCAGCAGACCATCCACAATGATTAGACAGAAGTCTTAGGTCTCAGTGAAGGAAATCACTTTAAGTGGAACTAAACCCACTGACTGCACTATTTCTCAAAACAGTTCCATTCATGGCATGCCCAGAATGATAACTCTCACCAGTTGCCAGTGTGCTTATGTTCACTCTCAAGCCATTAAATGGCTGGTGTCTAGGATCGACCATGGCGAGGCCTGTTCTGAGTGGATTCATTGGGAGAGATGTAGGTGTGGTGCTGTTCATATAAAGTCTAAAGAATAGCAGTGAGATTAAAATATACTGGAATATTTTATGAGGATTGGATTGACAAATGCTGGCAATCAAAATATATGTAAAAAGAGTAATATATTATTTTTCTTGCAATTTTTCAAAGAAACCTTTGGATAGGACCTATTAAAAGTGAAAAAGTTCTTTTAGGTGCATGTGTGTTACACCCCCTGCTGTATGTATCGCTGAAGGTAAGCTTTAAAGTGCTAAGTATTTCGTGTCCGTGTTATACACCCCCTACATTAAATATACAACACTTTGCTGATCAAAATGACTGGTGCTCTTCAGAAAAGGTGACTTTTCGTGTGATCTTGCTTTTAGTAATGCTGGTGCTCTTTGTAAATGCCCCTATTGGAAATGCACTCACCGGGATTACCTTACCCCACACAGGGGTTTTGGACGATCACAGTATATGCCACTGTGCAGCACGCTATGGATCCTCAATGTGTTCATTTCCAAAAAACTGCAACACCCACCATTTTATTTTCCAGGGACTTTGATTTCAGAAAATATATACTGTTTGGGGGTTCCAAGTCATTTCCTAACAAAAAATAATGCAGATTTTTACATGTTTGAGAGAAATATCAAAGTTAGCCCCGTTTTGAAGTGGTTAAGCTAGCCATACACACCTTAGATTTCAAGTAGTGGGTGGCCCCAATGGTACCAACAAGGTTAGAAAAAAAAAATAATAATAAAAAAAAGAAGATTAACAAATGAGAGCAGCCAGCTGGAAAATCACCTGATCCGTTTGGATATTGTGACAAGCGCAGGTGTGGCAGCTGTCTGACTACCATAACCAACAGCAAAAAGGTCTCCATCCACACTATTCAGCGTGGATGGAGGAATGGTGTGCGTTTGTTGCAGGCTAAACAAGAGAATAATATGATGATATGTACTGTATATAGCTATCCTTCCAAAGAGAAATTTACATTTTCCCCCCATTAGTCCCTGTACCCTGAAAGAGATCACAACCCAATATCCTTGCCATAACCATATGCACGTATGGGTTTGGATAAGAGCAGTGTGTACAGCAAGCTTTGTTGAAACTTTTAACCACTTGACTACCATCACTTTCACCCCCCTTCCTGCCCGGGGCCTTTTTCGTTTTCAGAGCTCTCACACCATGAATGACAACTGGGCACCCATACAACACCAAAGTTAAAAAAAAAAAAATATAAAAAAAAAAAAAAAAAAAAATTGTTTTTCTTAGTTTATTTTACAAAATTTTATAACAGAGACTAAGTTTTCTCCTTCACCGACAGGCACTAATAGGTGGCACTGACAGGCATTACTGATGGGCACTGGGCTGATAATCAATGCACCGATTATCAGCGCAGACCTCCTCCTGTCAGGAGAGCCACTGATCAGCTCTCCTCTACTCGCGCCTTGTCATCGCGAACGGAGGAAAGCCGATTATCAGTCCCAGCTGATCATGTGGTAAAGAGCCTACGTCATAGGCTCTTTACCGTGATTGGAGATGCGGTGTGTCAGAGCGACACTCCGCACCACTGGGGGCGCGCACGAGTGGCTTATCCTGCTTGGACGTCATATGATGCCCAGTCAGGATAACTGATCCCCCACTCAGCCGTCATACTGCTATATAGGCCGGGCAGGATTTGTGGTTAATCACCACTGGGGTTTTTTTTTATTTTTTGCTAAACAAACGAAAAAAAAATACAAAAAATTTGGAGGGAAAGTTTTTTTTTTTTTCCTTAGTTTCTGTTATAACATTTTGTAAACAAGTAATTTTTCTCCATGACTGATGTGTGCTGATGATCAGTGTAGACGTCACCGGTGTAAACAAAGCATATCTCTGTTCTGACAGGGAAGACCACACAGATCCTGTCTTTCTGCTATGCAGGAAGACGTATCTGTGCGTTTCCCCAGTCACACAGTCCCCCATACAGGTTAGAACACAGTGAGGGAACACATTTAACCCCTTGATCGCCCCCTGTTTACCCCTTCCCTGCCAGTGTCATAGGTACAATGACCGTGCATATTTTTAGCACAGTTTACTGTAAAAAGTCACTGGTTCCCAGAAAAAAAAAAAAAAAAAAAAAAGTGTCAAAAATGTAAGTTAGGTGTCGGATCTGTCAGTCGCAATCCCGCTAAAAATCCTCAATCGCCACCATTACTAGTAAAAAAATAAAAATAAAATACCGTATATACACTCGAGTATAAGCCGAGGCACCTAAATTTTACCACAAAAAAAAACTGGGAAAAACGTATTGACCCAAGTATAAGCCTAGGGTGTCCATCTGCATGCCTCACTGTGTGCATGCCTCACTGTGCCCATGACTAGACTGACGTTTAATATGGGAGTCTATGGAAGGGGTGCCCGGCTTTGAGAAAAAAAAAAAAAAAAAAAAAACGGTGCTCACCGGCCGTAGGTCCCCCAGACCAGGGTTTCTCAACTCCAGTCCTCAAGGCGCCCCAACAGGTCATGTTTTCAGGCTTTCCATTATTTAGCACAGGTGATTTGATCAGTTTCACTGCCTTAGTAATTACCACAGCTGTTTCATCTGAGGGAAATCCTGAAAACATGACCTGTTGGGGTGCCTTGAGGACTGGAATTGAGAAACACTGCCCCAGACAACAAACTTTGCACACTTGTGGATGAAGAGTGGGGCTACATGTGTGCCAAGGTTGGAGTCCAGGGGACCTACGACCAGCCAGTACCGGGTCCCCAAATTCCGGGAGATCAGGCACAAAAAGGTGACTCGAGTATAAGCCGAGGGGGGCATTTTCAGCACACACACAAAAAAAAAAAAAAAGTGCTGAAAAACTCAGCTTATACTCGAGTATATACGGTATATAATAAAAATGCCATAAATCTATCCCCTATTTTGTAGATGCTTTAACTTTTGCGCAAACCTATCAATATATGCTTATTGCGATTTTTTTTACCAAAAATATGCAGCAGAATACATATTGGCCTAAACTGATGAAATTTGTTTAACATTCTTTTGGGGATATTTATTATAGCAAAAAGTTAAGAATATTGTTTTTTTTAAACTTGTTGCTCTATTTTTGTTTATAGCCAAAAAATAAAAAAAACTTTAGGAGGTGATCAAATACCACCAAAAGAAAGCTCCATTTGTGTGGAAAAAAGGACAATTTTGGGTACAGCGTCACACGACTTTGCAATTGGCAGTTAAAGCGACGCAGTGCTGTATCGCAAAAAATGGCCTGGTCCTTAAGGGGGAAAATCTTCTGGGGCTGAAGTGGTTAAAGTATGTTACTCTAAAAAAAAAAAATAATATTGATCCGGTTCCTTTAAAAGCATGTTACACAGCACAGTGCTTGTGCTGTGTAATTTGGCCCCCTGTATCACCTGGCTGATCCTGCCTGGCTCTGCCCTCTCCCCTGTAAACTGACCACAGTATATGATGGCTGCTGAGCCTTGACACCGTGGTCAATTTACGTGCCTCCATCATCCGCAGCTCTCCTCTCCCCCCTCCCCATCCCTGCCTGTCAGCTCTTACAAGTGCCCACCCTTCCTGCTGCTTAAACACTTCACCCCCGGAAGAATTTACCCCCTTGATGACCACGCCATTTTTTACCGATACGGCACTGTGTCGCGTTAACTGACAATTGCGCGACGCTGTACTCAAACAAAATTGATGTCCTTTTTTCCCCACAAATAGAGATTTCTTTTGGTGGTATTTGATCACCTTTACAGTTTTTATTTTTTGCGCTTTAAAACAAAAAAAATAAAAATAAAAAAAATGAAAAATATTTTTTTTACTTTTTGCTATAATATCTATCCACAAAAAAATTTCATGTAAAAAAATAAAAATTTCTTCATGAGTTTAGGCCAATATGTATTATGTTAAATAGGAACTGCTCACATAATTTGTAATAAAAACATCTTTGCCATTCTGAAGTTTACCTCCAACCACTTTGCATATTATTTTATATATACAGTAAAACCTTGGATTGCGAGCATAAATCGTTTCGGAAACATGCTTGTAATCCAAAGCACTTGTATATCAAAGCGAATTTCCCCATAAGAAATAATGGAAACTCTAATGATTCGTTCCACAACCATTTATTCATAGGCCCATCAGTTTATAGTCCATATAAAAAGATTATAGCAATGTGATAGGTTGTGTAACCATAAAATGTCCATTTACAAATGGCAGCCTCCACAAGGGGATTAGAAGCAAAATCCAGCAGGAGCTACAGAGTATAAAAGAGAAGAAAGGAGCCTGTAAAGCCTCGTACACACAGTCAGACTTCAAACAAACTTTTCCGTGGATTTTTGTCCGAAGGGAGTTGGCCGGGCACACCCATAGCATACACACGGCAGGATTTTTCTGCAAACTTTCCCAAAACTTTCCCAACATCACGTGGTTTTTCTGCTCTTTACCGCCACCCTTTGGTCAACTTCTGCTATTGTTGGTTGATTTTAACATTGGTTCTGGGCATGCGTATTTGTACCTCGGACAAAAGTCCGATGGATTTCTGTACACACAATAGGACTTTGCACCATCAGACTTTTGTTGCCGAAAAGTTTGTCCGATGAAAACCGAAAAAGTTCACACGGTCGGATTTTTTGAAAAACTTGCTCATTTTGAAGTTTGTTGGCAAAAAGTCCGGACCTTAAGTGTAGAAATATGTTATACCTTCATTAAAATGTAACCATATTTCTAAACTTAGAGGCGCCTCTCTTCTCTTTTATACTCGGTTGTGACCTGACGCTACTTGTATATCAAGACATTGCTTGTATATCAAGTCAAAATTGATCAACGGTGGGTATAGAATTAGGTATATGGGATTGTATGATATTTTTTTTTTTTTTATGGTTGAACTGGATGAACTTGGTTATTTTTTCAACCTGACTAACTATGTAACTAGATTTAAAAATTTAGCTTGTCTTGCAAAACGCTCTCAAACCAAGGTTTTACTGTACTGTGATTCTGTACTTGCCAAATATGCTGCAGAAATCTCTCTTCGAGTCTGGCTGCAGCCATTTTAACCGTGGGCAGCTGAAGCTGCTGCCTGTTCACTTCCTGGATTTTCACAGGAGGCACACCTCCAGCTCTGCAGCTCTTATTGGCCCTCTTATGACTCATCCCCCCTCTTTTCCTGGCAAACTCTCACAAGAGTGAGGGAGAGAGCTGTGCATGATGTCATAAGCCTAGGCTTTTTACCAGACACTAAACAGGAAGTGGGCTGTATTAGGTATTTACTAGGAGAAAAAAAAAATGTTTTACTATCCAAAGTTAAAACAACAAAGGGCAGAAGATTTCATAGATGGCAAGATGAAAAAAATGACTGAAGTTCCGCTTTAAATTACTCTCATATGTTTCCACAAACTTCTCTGTTTGCTAATGACGGGTGTCCCAGTGTATGTGCTTTATAAATAAAGTGCCGTTCTATACCTGATCTCACAGCGCCGCTCCTGTGACCGGCCGCCACTCTCCTCCCGACTGGCGTCAGTGGGGGATTCTCTGCCCCTCCCACTGTAGCTGTCAGATGGGGAGAGGAGAGAGGCGGCCAGTCACGTGAGCGCCAAGCTGCGCTCTGAAATCTGGTATAGAACGGCACTTTATTTATAAAGCACATACACTGGGACACCCGTCACTAGCATACAGAGAAGTTTGTGTAAAGAGAACAGAGTGGCTTAACAACCACTTTAAGGCTGAGTTCACACCATCTCGCAGCGGGGGCCCGGGGCGTCCCCATTCACTGATTTAGGGGCAAATCAGGTGAATTTCTGTCTGAATTTGCACCTGATTCAGAGCCAAAGACACAGGACCCTTTCTATATGCGGACCGCCCCGAACTAGAGGCGGGGAATCCTGCATCCAATTCACAGAAGTGTGACCCCAGCCTGAATGTTCAGTCACCATGCTGGGAGTGGAGGGGACACCACCATATAATGGGAAATAGAATCAGTGGTGTTTTCCATCTGGCTGTATAGCGTGGCAGGGCTGTTGGAATCTCAGGACTGGATAGACAGAAATACTAATAATTTGGCAGATAAAACAGACCCCTTGTGGGTATTTCAGATGTGTGTTCGCTGTCTCCCTGGAGCATCTTTTACACTTGTAATAGAAAGCAGTGGGAAGACACAACGACCTTTCACATGATTTCAGTGCTGGTATCACAGGGCTGGATTCATAATGAAAGTAAATTACACACTAATGTCAGCCAACTACAGAGACTTCCTGTCATTTGGGGTATGCATTCCGATAAACAATAGGCAGACCTTTCTGCAAAATACATCTGTGCTGTGATTGGCCATCATTACCATTCTAGAAGATTACTGGTCACCATGATCAGATTTACCAGCAGCTCTCTGTATGACTTACTGCACCATGGTAAACGTGGGCATAAGGTCACACTACGGGGCCCACTTCCCTCTATGGGACGGGGACACTTCTCCCCCATGGGACATATATACAGGACGGGGACACTTCTCCCCCATGGGACATATATACAGGACGGGGACACTTCTCCCCATGGGACATATATACAGGACGGGGACACATATACAGGATGGGGACACTTCTCCCCATGGGACATATACACAGGACGGGGACACTTCTCCCCCATGGGACATATATACAGGACAGGGACACTTCTCCCCCATGGGACATATATACAGGACGGGGACACTTCTCCCCAAGGGACATATATACAGGACGGGGACACTTCTCCCCCATGGGACATATATACAGGACGGGGACACTTCTCCCCCATGGGACATATATACAGGACAGGGACACTTCTCCCCCATGGGACATATATACAGGACGGGGACACTTCTCCCCAAGGGACATATATACAGGACGGGGACACTTCTCCCCCATGGGACATATATACAGGACGGGGACACTTCTCCCCCATGGGACATATATACAGGACGGGGACACTTCTCCCCCATGGGACATATATACAGGACGGGGACACTTCTCCCCCATGGGACATATATACAGGACGGGGACACTTCTCCCCATGGGACATATATACAGGACGGGGACACTTCTCCCCATGGGACATATATACAGGACGGGGACACTTCTCCCCATGGGACATATACACAGGACGGGGACACTTCTCCCCAAGGGACATATACACAGGACGGGGACACTTCTCCCCAAGGGACATATATACAGGACGGGGACACATATACAGGACGGGGACACTTCTCCCCAAGGGACATATATACAGGACGGGGACACTTCTCCCCAAGGGACATATATACAGGACGGGGACACTTCTCCCCAAGGGACATATATACAGGACGGGGACACATATACAGGACGGGGACACTTCTCCCCATGGGACATATATACAGGACGGGGACACTTCTCCCCAAGGGACATATATACAGGACGGGGACACTTCTCCCCAAGGGACATATATACAGGACGGGGACACATATACAGGACGGGGACACTTCTCCCCATGGGACATATACACAGGACGGGGACACTTCTCCCCATGGGACATATATACAGGACGGGGACACTTCTCCCCAAGGGACATATACACAGGATGGGGACACTTCTCCCCAAGGGACACATATACAGGACGGGGACACTTCTCCCCCATGGGACATATATACAGGACGGGGACACTTCTCCCCCATGGGACATATATACAGGACGGGGACACTTCTCCCCCAAGGGACATATATACAGGACGGGGACACTTCTCCCCCAAGGGACATATATACAGGACGGGGACACATATACAGGACGGGGACACTTCTCCCCATGGGACATATACAGGATGGGGACACTTCTCCCCATGGGACATATACAGGACGGGGACACTTCTCCCCAAGGGACATATACACAGGACGGGGACACTTCTCCCCAAGGGACATATACACAGGACGGGGACACTTCTCCCCAAGGGACACATACACAGGACGGGGACACTTCTCCCCAAGGGACATATATACAGGACGGGGACACTTCTCCCCCATGGGACATATATACAGGACGGGGACACTTCTCCCCCATGGGACATATATACAGGACGGGGACACTTCTCCCCCATGGGACATATATACAGGACGGGGACACTTCTCCCCCATGGGACATATATACAGGACGGGGACACTTCTCCCCCATGGGACATATATACAGGACGGGGACACTTCTCCCCCATGGGACATATATACAGGACGGGGACACCTCTCCCCATGGGACATATATACAGGAAGGGGACATATATACAGGACGGGGACACTTCTCCCCAAGGGACATATATACAGGACGGGGACACTTCTCCCCAAGGGACATATATACAGGACGGGGACACTTCTCCCCCATGGGACATATATACAGGACGGGGACATATATACAGGACGGGGACATATACACAGGACAGGACATCTCCCCTATGTGCACAGTGCTGTCTCTCTGACCATCACATGAGATGACAGTAGATGACAGCAGGCTGTCAGTAGATGAGGACAGTGAGGACCCAGGACTGGGCAGTGACACCCCTTGGTGTCCTCCTCCTCCCTCCATACACACAGATCTAGTATGTTTACATTGAGAATACAGGGAGGAGGGAGGGGAGGAATGACAGGCATGCAGCCATGATGCTCCATAAGCCTCTCTCTGATCATCTGGGGCTGACATTCACGTGTGCCCCGAGCCCTCACATCACTCCCGCAGATACTTGCCGTTCGATGCGGGCTCCATGTCCAGGCAGGGTTGTGTCTCCTCTCCGGAGTCTGTATGAAGTGTCAGGGCAGGCAGTGCGGGGTGACGGCGCCTAGTGATCAGCCATCATGGTGGAGTACAGGAGCCCCGATCTGCGTGTCTGTGCTGGGACACAACAAGCACTACACAGGCTGCCACTGGAGGAGGAGGAGGGTCTGCCCGGACTGCACACTTCCTCTCCCCTCCCTGTCAGGCATCATCACTCCTCCCACTAACCTATCCCCACCCTACCAGACACAATGTCCCCGCCCATCAGCCTATCCCCTCCCTGCTGGGTACTATGTCCCCTCCCATCAGCAATGGCAAGCAATAATGACTCCTACGCATTACCTACACAGCTGACAAGCACGATGTCCCCACCCACCAGTATCTCTACTCCCAACCATTAACTGTATCCCCGCCCACTAAGCCTCTCTCCTCCCAGCAATGGACCGTATCCTCGCCCACTAGCCTCTCCTCCCAGTCATGGAATATATCCCCGCCCACTAGCCTCTCCTCCCATTTATGGACCGTATCCCCGCCCACTAGCCTCTCCTCTCAGTCATGGAATATATCCCCGCCCACTAGCCTCTCCTCCCATTTATGGACCGTATCCCCGCCCACTAGCCTCTCCTCCCAGTCATGGACCGTATCCCCGCCCACTAGCCTCTCTCCTCCCATTCATGGACCGTATCCCCGCCCACTAGTCTCTCTCCTCCCATTCATGGACCGTATCCCCGCCCACTAGTCTCTCTCCTCCCAGCCATGGACCGTATCCCCGCCCAGCAGCGCTGACAAGCGGCAGTCCCATGAAACGCTCAGCCAGGAGATGATTTAGCCTTTCAGTGGCCAGACCATCAGGTACTTCCCTGGCCATATATTGGCCGATGAGTGCTGGTAACCTGGAAGGGGGTGACAAGGGAATGTATATAAAGCTGTGTACATCCGCTGTGTGCTGTAGGAAGGTGATTTGTATGATTGTGTATGTAGTGTGATCCGGAGTGTTTATCTACACACATAATACAATGTGTGTTGTGCCTGCAGGCCAGGGGGAGGAAGGAGGGCAGCAGGATCCTCCCATAGTGATGTCCAAATCCGTTCTTTTGGATCGATTCTTTTCAGTGACCTGGATGAATCGATCCATCTGATTGAACTGATCCATTTGAATCAGTTTACTACTATGCACTTGTAGCGGGGTCTCTAAATTTAGGTGGGGTACACCTGGGTGATAGTATGATCCAGGTGTGTGTAGGTATGGGAGTAATTGGACCATTTGTATTCGTGGAGGATTGGGCGGTGTAATAATCTCCTTGGCCTGTGGGTGGCAGGTCCCCGCAGGCTCGAGGTAGATTTGCTGCCATAGTGCTGTCCTTTTTTGTCCCTTCTCAGAGATGGTAAGGCGAAGGCGGGGAACCTGCCATGACGTCAATGGAGGGGATAAAAGGGGGAGACGCCCGGGTCACGAGGTCTTGCTCTCTTGGAGGTCCTTCATCACATGCCCAGGCACCTTAGGCCTGGGTGCGGGCGGTTCTGAATTCCGGCTCAGGTGCCCTAGGCCTGACCGGAATGGAGTTGGAGTCCATCCCAGGCACCTTCAGCCTGGGGTGAGGTACTAAACCAGGAGGCCTGGGGCCCAGTGACTTCGACTGGGTCCCGCGAGGGTGGAGAAGTCCGAGGGTCCCTGAAGTGGATGGGGCCTATGTCTGAGGTGAGGAGGCCGGGGAGGTCACCCATTCGGAGAGTCTGGAGCAGCATCAACCCAGTGACGGATGGGCCTCTGGTAACTTCCTTGGAGGGACATCTTCCCCTGACAGGGGCCACAACGCAGCGAAGGTACTCCTATCTACGTTCTCTTGAGTCGCTGGTAGAGACTCTCAAGTTCTAAGTTCTCTCTAGCCAAGGCTATAGTAACCGCTGGTGAGATCACAGTGGTTTAGCTGACAATCAGGACAGTGCCTCGACCTGCTCATTCCACCGTATCAAACTGTTATTGGATCCCAACCAGTTGGCTACTGAAGCACTGTTTATTGTGAGTTATGCAATAAAACAAGAGTTGGACTGTGATCGGTGTGTGGAACTCTGGTTAATGGGAGCAGAGGGAAGTGTTGACACAGCGAGACTTGATTCTAGACAGAAGCACACAGGCCCGAGGAAATATCTGGTACTGGCCTTCACCTCACCCACAGCTATGGGGAGGACATGGGCCGTAGCGCATCTCACCCTGTCATATGTGATACCCCTAGACAAAAGAGATGGGGTGAGGCCGCTACACGTGGGGGCTCGTGAGTCCGGGATGATGTGTGTTTTGACTTTGGAAGTAAGAATGGCTGTGTCTGGACTTTGCTGCCCGGAGGAGTTCCGAGCGGGTCGGCCATGTGATCGGCCAAAGTGCATCCCTGCTCAAAGTCGTGGAAATGACCCTAAGATGGGAAAGGCCCATGCGGAGGAGGGAGAAGTCCAGCCGTGTGACGTACTACATGTGGGGGCTTTTACTGCACTGCGCCATGAGGCACCCCGTGACTACACAGTTCATGGGCGGAGTTTGATGGAAGCCCGCGAAAACGTGCAAGTCGTGGGAGGAGTCTGGCCATGGTGAGGAACTCACGTGGAGACTTCGGCGCATGGTCAGTGCGTGATGGAGCAGCAGACAGTCGGGATGGCCTCAAGCTCCCCGTGGATTCCGGTTCCCTACCCCACGAAGATGACTACCTTTGCTGCTCCCCTTACAGACACGGGTATAAGACTCAGGCCCCGAGGACAGTTGGCTCTGTACACCTGCAGAGACACGGAGGCCCTCGGCGTGATCTGTCCCGGATGTTCGGGACTGGTGGTCCACCTGAAGCCATTCGGGCGTTGTGAGGCGTGTAAAGAGTTCTTGTTCGAGGTGGAGCCATCCACAGTAAGGCCCCGGGCCCTTCACCTCAACAGCCTCACAGGTACCGCTACTCCGGAAGGGGAGATCCAGGCCTTTGCGGAGGGTCCCGTACGCACTGACCAGGGCGATGTGACTGCCCAATCAGAGACTGAGAAAGAAAAATCAGAGGATGCTGCTTCGGTCACCACAGATTCTCTGCTCCCACCTCCGAAGAGGAAAGTCGGCTTGGTGCAGGCCTCCTATGGTCGTGGAAGAGCTTCACCCCGTTGCTTGCCTGGCCTGGATGGATCCGGTTGGAAGAGTCCTGGACATCCCAGTTCTACGAAAGGTCAAGGTGAGCCAGGGGCTGGGACTGTGGTGGTGGTTGGAGGTGTCGGGGGTCCACAGTCGGTGGAGCCCGCTAGGGAGGGTAGTTCCACATCTACTAGAGACTACCTTCCCGCGGAGATGTATGACACCTCCGACCTAGAGTCACTGTCGGATTGTGGAGATGACGGTGAGATAGATGAACTGTTTCACCAGAAGGGCTGGGACAAACGCCCATTACCTGTGCTACGTGCACCCCAAGATTTGCCTATGTCTATAGGAGATGGCACGCCCCGGGCGGAAGCCCCGGAGTCTACGAGAAAGTCTAGTCCTCCAATTGCTCTTCCACAATCCACAGCATCACCCGTTTTGTTGGCGGGGAAACAACGAGCATCACTACGGGCACCGAGAGAAAAGCCATCCAAGGTAGTGAAAGTACCTCGGCACCCGGAGGCCATTGTTCAACCAGGAGAAGGTGAGCGGGCCACAATGCCTCCCTTGGCCCGATTGCAACGACTCTTTTCTCAGAGGGTCGCTCACGAGTACGGATGGGAATATCCTTACTTGCCCAGGGACTTGCTGTTTGAGGTTGAAGTTCTGCGACAGCGGTGGTACGATGAGTTCGTTTGGGAGAAACTTAAAGTGCCTCATGCCTGGCGATACTTGTCCTGTTCGCCACCCGTGTCGAACAAGTTCAGAGACTGCAGAGCAGACTGGATGTGGGGCCGCCATATCCATGCAGACAAGGTGCGCATCTGCAGGAAAGATGGAGAGGACGCTGACTATTCGATTGAGGTTTTCGATAAACATCTGAAGCCCTTGTTCTTGCCTGATCCGAAGTTTTACTTGTGAGAAGAGACTCACTTGTGTGGTTTTTTTTTTTTCCTCTGCAGTAACTTTCTGGAAGTATCCTTGCCGGAGCATCGAACTGTACCCTAGTTTTTTATTTGGGTTTTGGTTTTTTTTGTTTTTTTTTCTACTCTTTGGAGGAATGAGAGCTGTTTGTTTGTTCTCTCTTCTTTCACAAATTAAAGACCGAGACTAAGGGGGTAGAATCAGAGTAGGAACGCAGGAAGACTGAAGATTTCACCCAGTGTCATTACCGTGGCACTGTCACCAGGTGGCGGTGTTGCGCAACGACTGTTGTTTGTACATTTGCATCGCTTTACTCATTGGAGCGAATGGGTCTCTCGGCTGATAGACCCATTCATTCCAAATTAACACAAAAATGTCAGGATGTGTTTTTTTTTGTGTGTTGTTTTTCTTCCCTTCTGCAGGAGATTCGTCTGTCAAGACTACTGAGTATGGGGTGGTTCTTAGACAGTAAAGGGAGGGATTGTATACGTGTACATGCTTAGAGGGTTTTATGAAAAAGTTTGTTTTATGTTCCCCTTCCTTTGAGCAGGTCTTGGCACGGTTAAGGTTCACATTTTTAGGGATAGCCTCTGGGGTCAGGCTTATGTCACCACCCTTTGGGAGACATGGGTTTGCACCAGACGCTGGGGACCAGCTTCAAATCACAGGGGGGAGTATGTAGCGGGGTCTCTAAATTTAGGTGGGGTACACCTGGGTGATAGTATGAGCCAGGTGTGTGTATTATGGGAGTAATTGGACCATTTGTATTCGTGGAGGATTGGGCGGTGTAATAGTCTCCTTGGCCTGTGGGTGGCAGGTGCCCGCAGGCTCAAGGTAGAATTGCTGCCATAGTGCTGTCCTTTTTGTCCCTTCTCGGAGATGGTACAGCGAGGGCGGGGAACCTGCCGTGGCGTCAATGGAGGGGATAAAAGGGGGAGACGCCCTGGTCACGAGGTCTTGCTCTTTTGGTGTGTCTTCATCACGCGCCCAGGCACCTTAGGCCTGGGTGCGGGCGGTTCTGAGTTCCGGCTCAGGTGCCCTAGGCCTGACCGGAATGGAGTTGGAGTCCATTCCAGGCACCTTCAGCCTGGGGTGAGGTACTAAACCAGGAGGCCTGGGACTCAGTGACTTTGACTGGGTCCCGCGAGGGTGGAGAAGTCCGAGGGTCCCTGAAGTGGATGGGGCCCGTGTCTGAAGCGAGGAGGCCGGGGAGGTTACCCATTCGGAGAGTCTGGAGCAGCATCAACCCAGTGACGGATGGGCCTCTGGTAACTCCCTTGGAGGGACATCTTCCCCTGACAGGGGCCACAACGCAGCGAAGGTACTCCTATCTACGTTCTCTTGAGTCGCTGGTAGAGACTCTCAAGTTCTAAGTTCTCTCTAGCCAAGGCTATAGTAACCGCTGGTGAAATCACAGTGGTTTTACTGACAATCAGGATAGTGCCTCGACCTGCTCGTTCCACCGTATCAAACTGTTATTGGGTCTCAACCAGTTGGCTACTGAAGCACTGTTTATTGTGAGTTATGCAATAAAACAAGAGTTGCACTGTGATCGGTGTGTGGAACTCTGGTTAATGGGAGCAAAGGGAAGTGTTGGCACAGCAGGACTTGATCCTTGACTAAAACACACAGGCCCGAGGAAAATATCTGGTACTGGCCTTCACCTCACCCACAGCTATGGGGAGGACATGGGCCGTAGCGCATCTCACCCTGTCATATGTGATACCCCTAGACAAAAGAGATGGGGTGAGGCCGCTACACACTCAATAGCAGATCTGGTCTGCTAATATGATCCTAGAGCAGTGTTTCTCAACTCCAGTCCTCAAGGCGCCCCAACAGGTCATGTTTTCAGGATTTCCCTCCGATGAAACAGCTGTGGTAATTACAAGGCAGTGAAACTGATCAAATCACCTGTGCAAAATAATGGAAAGTCTGAAAACATGACCTGTTGGGGTGCCTTGAGGACTGGAGTTGAGAAACCCTGTCCTAGAGTGAGAGAGCTCAGCCCCTCCCTGCAACCAATCACAGCACACTGACGCTCAAGAACTGGATACAGTTCTGAGTCAGGAGTAGGGATGAGCTCCGGCGTGTTCGCATAGAACACGTGCAGAGCCCGCCAGGGAAGTCGGAACCCCGCTGCGCTAATCACAGGCAGGGAGACATTGTCCTGATGCTCAGTTGCAGAGATCGGGAAATGTCTCTCTGCCTGTGATTAGCGCAGCGCGGTTCCGACGGTGCCGACTTCCTTGGCGGGCTCTGCACATGTTCAATGCGAACACGCCTGAGCTCATCCCTAGTCAGGAGTACACAGCACTGGTGCTGCCAGCGGCACGTAAAGCCTCTTTTGGCGGCACTCGACTCCCTTCCCATCAGCAGAGCAGCGCAGGGAAGTGTCAGTGAGACATTAAGGCATTCCAATTTCAGATTACTGCAGCTGCACTGAGGGGGAGGCACTGCGCCCCCCCACACACACACACATTGTAAAAGATGGGAAACATTGTTTGGTTCTCTAACTTTGCTGTAGCTGCGATCGTCTGCTTTTGTGATAGGGAAGAGATTGCGTGCAGTTCTGCTAGGGGGGGCTGTCCCTGTTTCACAGTCCTGCTAGCCCCACCCACCATCTGGAGGAAGATGACTCGCTTGGTTGCCACTACCAATCTCAGAAAGAAGGGATTTCACTGTGATTGAGAAAACCCCAATCAGGTGACAGTTTGTAGAATTACTGTTGAGCTTCTGGAAATTTTGTTGAAATTATTCCTGAACCTTTGCGTCACTTACTACTGAACCCTGCACTCTGTGTCCCTTTAAGCCACAGCCAGTATTCAGCGCAATGAAAATCAAACCCAACCACTTTCTCAGGTGCGGGGGCCCAACTTATGATCCTGCACAGAGGCCCACTGCTTTCAGAAAATGCCCCTGACCTGAGCTCATCATTGCGCATCTATTCCATATGCTTGTATTGGACATCCCATACATCACATAGAAGCATGTGGGCTGGATGCGAGAGGTGGATCAGCAGGATGAGTGTGCCAGGACAGGTAGATGTGTCTCATCTCTGCTTCTTTTCACCATTCTGTATATCACGCATATCATAGGTGAGAAGAGGGTACAGCGGCGAAACAGATGAGCAAGAGGGTACAGCGGTGGGGAAAATGAGCAGGAGGGGTTCATAGGTGGGACAGAAGAGCAGGAGGGTACAGCGGTGGGGAAAATGAGCAGGAGGGGTTCAGAGGTGGGACAGAAGAGCAGGAGGGTTCAGCGGTGGGGAAAATGAGCAGGAGGGGTTCAGAGGTGGGACAGAAGAGCAGGAGGGTACAGCGGTGGGGAAGAAGTCCAGGGAGGTTCAGTGGTGGAAGAGATGAGAAGGGGGTTCAGCAGGGGGGTTCAATGTTGGGGCAGATGAGCAGGGGGTTCAGTGTTGGGGCAGATGAGAAGGGGGTTTAGTGGTGGGACAGAAAAGCAGGGGGGTAGAGCAGTGGGGCAGATGTGAAAGGAGGTGTATTGGTGGGACAGATGAGCAGAGGGTTACAGTGGTGGCGCAGGCGAGCAGGGGGAACAGAGGTGAGACAGATGTGCAGGAGGTACGTCGTTTCGCCCAGCCGTGCCATTCTACCGCAGTAAAACTGCGGTGGATGGTCAGCAAGTGGTTAAATAAATGCATTTATTTATCACAGGTATTTCTATAATGCCGACAATTTACACATTTATATTGCACATTCATATCAGCCCTCTCGGATCTTACAATCCATAATGGGCCACAGAAGGATTGAACCTTGGTTGGTTCAGCAGGGACAGGCCTAAGATTTAATCTATCCATGGGCAGGCTGGTTGTACTGAAATCGATTGACTTCGGTACAACCAGCCTGTGGGATTTTTTTCAGGCGATCCCTGCTGGCAGCTATAGCCACCGACAGTGATCATTCTGTTCTGCCAGCAAGGAAAGCTCCCCACTGACAAAACACAATAGCACTATGGGAGGGATTCCCCAATCTGTGTTGATGGGGGAAATCAAGCTATTTTATTTTCCGTCCACCCATTGTGGACGGAAATAAAATTGCATAATCTATGTGCTGCTAAAGTCCCTAATGTTGGCCATAGAAGAGTGTTTGAAAAAAAAAAAAAAAAAACAATCAGCCAATGGGCTGATCGGAAAAACCGAATGGAATCTCCACCCCCATCTGTTCATATAAAACAAACACCCTAAAGAACACAGTTATATAGAAATGTAACAGTACCACACCAACAAGTATTGTTAAGTAAAAGTAGTCAAATTTTATTACAATATCCAATAAAAAATCCCACAGATCGGACTATATTGCAAATGTAGAAAACACTATACAGTAAAAGGCATTGCCACTCTTAGTGGTAGATGAGTGGGTGTAGCTGAGCCTAAGAGGCATTGCCACCCTTGGTGGTACAAAAAAATGGTTACTGCCCCCACCTGTAACTGGTCACTGCAGCAAGGAGCATTGGAAAGGCAAACACATAAAAATAACAGACATTTCCACGCTCAACTTACCGACCAGCCTGCGACCAACCGAATTGACCCGTCGAGCAGTATGTGTCAAAGACAGGGGTTTGGTTGCACATATTTACAAATACATGCGTAAGCCACAGAGCCACGGCAAGGCACCCCATTTTCTGTGGACCCTCTTGGTGGTAGATGAGTGTATGTAGGTGAGGCCAGGATGTAGTACCATTATGCTGGGCATGGGGGAGTGAGGGCAGATGAAACTTGGTGGGAAGTTCCACTGGCCACACTCACTTCATACCCAGGGTGGTAGCGTCCCCTCTTGGTGGTAGACGAGTGCATGTAGGTGGGGGCAGGGGGTATTACCAGTACGCTGGGCATGGGGGAGTGAGGGCAGATGAAACTTGGGGGGAAGTTCCACTGGCCACACTCACCCCATACCCAGGGTGGTAGGGTCCCCTCTTGGTGGTAGATGAGTGCATGTAGGTGGGGGCAGGGGGTATTACCAGTACGCTGGGCATGGGGGAGAGAGGGCAGATGAAACTTGGGGGGAAGTTCCACTGGCCACACTCCCCCTATACCCAGGGTGGTAGAACCCCCTCTTGGTGGTAGATGAGTGGGTGTATTGGGTTGTGAGGCAGTTGATCCAGAGGAAGGCGAAAAACCCCAGCAAAACATGATCCAATGTGATCCAGCTGGGGAAAAAATTCCTTCCTGATCCCCCGAGAGGCAATCAAATATTTCCTGGATCGGCCCTGTGTGTGGGGGAGGGCGGGCAATTGGAGCCCCACCCTCGGTGGTAGGTGAGTGGAGATGTGGGTGTCAGTGTGTGGAGAGCGGAGGAGGGGGGGGAGTGGGGATCTATCATTGAGTCTCTGTAAATGCAGAGAGTAGGTTCAGGGCTTGACAGCCCTTTATAATGTCACCCACCGAGATGTTATCGTGGGGATCTATCATTGAGACTCTGTAAATCCAGGGAGTAATTTCAGGGCTTTACAGCCCGTCATAATGTCACTCTTCGGGATGGAATTGTAGGGATCTCCCTGGAATTAAGCCTCGTACACACGACCGATTTTCTCGGCATGAACCGGCAAGAAACTTGCTGGCAGAGCTTTCTTGCTGAGTAAATCGTGTGTGTGTACGCAGCTTTCAGGTTTCTCGTCAAGAAAACAGGCAAGAATCTCGACGAGAAAAATAGTGAACCTGCTCTCTATTTTCTCGTCGGGATTCTCGTCGGCCTGTTTCTCGACGAGAAACCCGAGTGTGTGTGTACACTTACCTGTCGCAATGGAAACCCACGCATGCTCGAAATGACTTTGACGCATGCGCGGTAGCTTCCTAGGCATAGGTTGGGTGTTGCAAGATAGCGGCGACGGCATCGAATGTGACGAGTGTGCGCTCGTCGTAGTCAATGACGTCACTGCGTTCGTTCCATTCAAAAGAACTGTATTGTCATGGAAATTATGTTGTCTCCTTGGCTCCTATATGGTTGGCACTCCATTTTTCACTCATAAAAGTGAACCCATTGAAGTACATCTGATGCTCTGCTGGAATTGGTGGCTTCAGGGCTTCAGAGTCCGTCATAAGGTCAGCCACTGAGATGAAATCATTGGTATCAATTGCTGGACCCTACAAAGAGAAAACATTGATCAGCTTTATTCATCAATATGTAAAAGCCCTGGGATGCCATATCACCCCATGACTGTAAGATACATGATAGTGTAAAGTAACATCATTCCCAAAAGTGTCAGGAAAGAGCATATGTGCCCCAAACAGACATTTTTGCTTCAGTCATTATAGTACACTAATATTATTGATTAGCTATTAAATATGTTAGATATTGCTCAAACTTCTCACTAATGTAGTTCCTTATATCAATTGGCCCCCGTTCACACCGGTGTGACTTGTCATGCGATTTGACGTTTCCAAATTCCATGACAAGTCGCACCACATTGTCCGCAATGGAACCGTTCATATTGCCGTGACTCATGTCACAGCGATTATGAAAAAGATTCCTGCACTTCTTTTTACCGACTTCATTGTGACTTGCATAGATTTCTGTTACGGTAATTGAAGTCGCAAACCTCCAGTGAAATCGGCAGCGCAAATCGCACTGATGTGTGGCTTTGAAATCGCGCTTCAGTAGTGGGATTTCAAAGCTGCACCGGTGTGAACCAGGGCTAAAGGGCATAATAATGTAGCCCTCTTCTCTATAACACTACAGATTCTGCTTGGATTTATATACTTACTGGTTCCATCCCAAATGGTGGTGGTAGCTTTCCAGTCTCTAACTCTGACCAATCAACTGTGCTGAAAAATGGATGGTTGCAAAGGTTTCCTGTCAGCTTTTCACGCATCACTTGATCTTTGCATAAGAGCTGTAAAAAAAAAATATATAAGTTTAAGGGCATAAACAAATGACCAATTTCATCTGGTCCTTTTTATTATTATTTTTTTTTTATCCTCAGTACTATGTCTTTCCATTCATATATTGTTCCACATCAACTTGTGTGAAGTATCTGCTAATAGGCAACTAAAATGTTTTGGAACAACCATTTCTCATTTTCATAATTGTGATTTCTGGACAGGGATTATGTGATGTTTTATGTCCAGGCAATATCCAAAGATCTAGCTATAAATGGGAATTTGGTTACTGTATAGAGTGACAGCTTTGTAAAGTGCACCTATAGGCTGTGTTCTGTCTAATGTGTACGATTTCCTCTCTTCTCCCCACTATAAATAGAAAAGTACTTACTCTCTCGATGAGGTCTCGTAGTTCAGGATCTATGTTCTCTGGGTAAACTGGTGTATCCATACACACTCTTGCAAGCACCGTCTCGTATTCCTCACTGTCAGGAAATGGCTGTGAGCCCACTGCCATCTCATAGATTATACATCCAAGTGAGAAATAGTCAGCTATTTTGTTGTAGCGTTCACATCGATGAACCTCTGGGGCCATGTATGGTGGAGTGCCGACACCATCGGTGACTGTTCTGGATCCGAACATGCCTGCCTCCGCTATGCCAAAGTCAGCTACTTTAACATGGCCGGCGCTATCCAACAGTATATTGTCTGGTTTTAGGTCTCTATGCACAACGCCCCTGAAATGTAGATGTTGAATTCCACACAATATTTCCGCTGAAAGGAATCTGATATGGAAAAAAATAAATAAGGTTTAACATCGTAACATGTCAACAGTTCTAGAAGCCAACAAAACAAATTGCTTCTATGGTATACTAAATGAATATAATGGTGAGAAGAGGTTTTCAGTGACTCGACCAAGTTTTAGCCTCTATTGAAGCTAAAATAATTGGTTCAGAGATTGTCAATATGGAAGGACAAACAGTATCCAAGAAAATATGTATGTCCTGATTCATCTTTCCATTCCTATCATCACTGGTATCCCTCTCACCCTAAACATACTTATAATAAGCAACGCTCACCTTGTGATGGCCACATCGAATGGGGCTTTGGCTTTAATCAGTGAACTGAGCTCTCCTCCACTTAAATACTCCATGACGAAGAAAATGTAATCCTATATAAGAGAAAAGAGAAAAAAAAGTTGAGTTTAAATTCATACAGACATCATTTGTACCCTGAATTCTCACTCTGATTGATTTGTTTCCTTTGCTAAGATGAAATGGTCTTCATGCCATTTATTCCTAGTTAGCAAGGTAATAGGTGTGAGGATCTAGGTGGATAATAGGACTTGGCATTTGGTAAGCAGGTGGTGAAAGGTGAAGATACTTACTTCTGTCTGGAACGTGGCAAAGGCATGAGTGAGAAAGCGGTTATCCTTGCACATCTCCAGCACTTGGCGCTCGATTTGGACGCAGCTGGGATCTTCCTCAATTAGGACTCGTTTCTTCACCATCTTGATTGCCAGAAGCTGATCAATGGAAGGATGAGATGCCAACATTACCTATAGAAGAGAAAAGGTTGTTAGATCATTCATAAAGATAGAGAGCCCCAGCTTCCCCCTGATGCATAATACTTCAGATATCATCTCCACTTTTCCTTTCTCTGTCCTGTTTATGGATCTGACTCTTAAGGTTGTGATTTACAAAAAGTGGAGAAACTACAGTGCAAATCCATTTTTCAACACAGAGAATAAGGGACTAACATGGATTCTCAGATCAGGTGTATGAAATGGAACTGGGAAACTAGTAGTTTCTGCGGGTGGCATATCCATTTTTCCCATTTTCATACATTGGTTTGAATATTATAGGCGCAATTTACAAAGTTAAAACAGGATTAGGGACCTTTTTAAAAAAAGTGACAGCTATTTTTAGCTATGTGCGATGAGCTTTGAAAAATACTGTCACATAGATGAAAAACAATCTTTTCCTTTGTGTAAAGCTTTATGAATTAGGCCTGGTTACCAGGCTTTATTCACAAAGCTTTCATACAAGTCTAAGGCACTCTATTATTTCCAGCCATGAAACTATCATTTTCAGGTTTCATTGGACTCAGTTGAAAATAGCTGTCAAATATTTTTTTTGAAACAAGGATCCTCATCCTGGTGTGTTAACATTGTGAATTGAGTCTTATGTATTGTGAAATGATCCCAATGAAACATTTCAGATCCTTATTAACAGTAATAACAATAAAAATATCATCAGAAAGGTCTCCTATCTCCTGTACTTTGTATGGATCAGTTAGGGGATTGTGTATCAGGTAACTTACCTTTCCATAAGTCCCTTCTCCAAGCATGCGATAGAAGGTGAAGCTCTCAGGAGTCAAAGCATGTGGTGTTGTCCGCATGGGTCTTGCAGGTTGGATGTCACTTTTACCTGGAGAGAGAAAGAAATCAGATTACCCCTGTGTACAGGTCATATATTGGCAGTAACATTTATACACCATCAAAGAGTAGAGAGCTGAGAAAATCAGAAACTGGAGTGTGAAAAGTATTAAACAGTCAATGCATTCAAAGGGAATATTTGTTGGGGGTGAATACTAGTGAGCTTAATTTCCTGCTGTCGTTATGGTTTCCAGAAATCTCTAACTATACCCTCCCCCATCTGTATTACTCCCCACTATCCCACTCTTATTTCTGGTATTTCCTATTCACCCCTCCTCTGGTACACCCTATTTACTCCTCTTCCTATAATCTTAGCAATCTTAGTCCTCATGTTATAGGAAGTTCATCCTCAACCCTCTATGTGCAAGTAGTGTAACAATAATAAATATATATTATAAAATCCTTACCTGCTGAACCTGATGATGATTTGGTTGTCTTTTGGCGTCTTTGACAGCCAAAAGTGGGGCGGAGTCTTCTCAGGAACTTCTTGAATCCCTGCTTCAACGCTTTAAATTTACCAGCTTGTTTGGGTTTAGAAAGGTCTTCTTGGATGTTACTGGCACAGGTCTGTATGTCCTCTGTATCAATGTCCCAGCTTTCTTCAGGTATGAAGTCCATGTCCCATCTTTGCTCTGAATTGGGTTCCCAAGTGACAATGTGCTGTTCTTTCTCCGATTTGGGTTCCCAATCCTCTTCTGTGTTAGGGTCCCATTTCCAAACTGTTTCAGGGTTCCACTGCTCAGGTGATTCAGGAACCCATGTCTCAGCTGTTTCAAGGTCCCAATTTTCTTCAATTGGCTCCTCTTGGGTGGTATACAGAGGAGCCTGAAATTCTGCTGGGAGTTCATTCTCCCAATTCTCCTCGGTGTCAAGGTCCCAATTTTCTTCCATTGGCTCCTCTTGGGTGGTATACAGAGGAGCCTGAAAGTCCTCTGGGAGTTCATCCTCCCAATTCTCCTCGGTGTCAAGGTCCCAATTTTCTGCCATTGGCTCCTGTTGGGTGGTATTCACAGAAGCATGAAAGTCCTCTGGGAGTTCATCCTCCCAATTCTCCTCGGTGTCAAGGTCCCAATTTTCTGCCATTGGCTCCTGTTGGGTGGTATTCACAGAAGCATGAAAGTCCTCTGGGAGTTCATCCTCCCAATTCTCCTCGGTGTCAAGGTCCCAATTTTCTTTATTTGGGTCCTGTTGGGTGGTATACAGAGGAGCCTGAAAGTCCTCTGGGAGTTCATCCTCCCAAATCTCCTCTGTATCAAGGTCCCAATTTTCTTCCATTGGCTCCTGTTGGGTGGTATTCACAGAAGCATGAAAGTCCTCTGGAAGTTCATCCTCCAAATTCTCCTCATTGGGCTCCTCTTGGATTTTAGTCAGAGAAGCCTGACGGTCATCTGGAAATGTATCCTCCCTTTTTTCCTCATTATAAAGGTTGCAATTTTTCCTAGGCTCCTCTTTGGTGTTCAGAGAAGCCTTAGATTTGCTATGTAAACAGCCCATTTCCTAAATAAAGAAATTTGCTGCAGACACTCAGAACTCGCTTCCACTCAGGTCAGTGGTAAACAACCTTCTGAGCTCAGGCTGCTGCTGCTGCAGATTCAAATCCTGTCTGCTCCTCTGTGATGTCACTCAGTGGGCGGAGACTTTTCCAGGCAGGTTAGGCTCCGCCCCTAAGCTAACTGCCACGGCTGTGCAGGAAGCTGGCTGTGCTGTCTATGGAGGTGTCTGGATGACAATTCTGGATAAACCAGATGAGACATCTTATTGCAGGCAAGAAATGTCAGAGAAATGTATTTCCTCTGTGTCTTTATTTCCATGTCTGGGGCTCAGCTTTGTATTTTGGGTGACATATGGTGGCCAATAGGATTGCTGGACAGCTACTGAGTGTCTTTTTTTTGTTGGTTCTATGTAATAACTTTCACCTCTTCCTGTATTAAATCAGTTTTATCTCTAATTATTCTGGAATCCCTTTAATTTCCACTAAACGTCCACTTTTTTAGTTTATCATATGAAGTGTAGTCATGGTAAGCATTGCTTGTTACCCATAGCAGCCGCCCAGCTCCCAGCTGTCTGTTGTACAGCCCAGGTGTTTACACAAGTACAGAAGCAGACTGGTTGCTATGACAACAAGGTTGTTGTACCTTTTTCAGAGATTTAACATATCAGGCTGCATATTTCCTTCCCAGGTGTCATAGACAAGTGTTGTGTCGCCGATAGCAACCAATTAGAGGTTCAGTTTTCTAAAGTGCAGTGTGATAGAAGTGAATGGTGTTTGATTGTTATGGGGGGAGGGGGCTGGGACCCGGATTTATTGGTTTCTATTACCCCTCAGTCACTGCCTGGGGACTAGTATGGACATTTGGGGTTCTGACTCCACTTGTTGGTAACTCTGATTAAAATATATTTTACGGTCTTGTTTACACTTCAGGGGCAGTAAAAATAAATAAAAAGGCCACTGATCTTTGTTTTTACTGCCCCTTTAACCTAACATAGCGGCCAGAGGGGGTTGGTAGAGAAGCAGAGCAAAAGTTATACCATGGGTATACCACCGCTAAGCACAACCCATTCAGATGAATAAGGCTGCACTGCAACTGTAAAGGCATAACATAGGTGTCACTGGGGCAACCGATTGACTATGAGCTTCGTATCAAATGCCTCCACAGATCGCTTTTTAGAGGCGCAGCAATGACAGCCACAAATGTAAACAAGCCCGGAAGGAAACCTGTCATTTAGACCCCATTCCCACTGAGAGGGCCCACTGTTGGCACTAAAGCACCGCCCGTTTTAGCGGTGCTTTTTGGCCGCTAGTGGGACGTTTTAACCCCTAAAAAAAGACTTAAAAACTCCTATTTTGGACATTTTCAAAGCGCTTTTCAGGTGCTTTGAAAGCGCTGCACCTTCATTCCAATGGGCAGGGCGTTTTGGGAGCACTAAATACAGCTCTCTCAACCTGCCTCAAAGATGCTGCTTGCCAGGGCCATCTTACTGAGCAGGTTCACTTGGGGCCCCATCAGAGCCATGCAAAAAGAAGTAGCAGTGGGGCAAGGGAGTCAGGTTGAGCGGACACAGACAGTCCGGCCAGTGTTGGCATCTTCGGATTCGCCTGCCAGCTGGGCTGTCACCGCCTCCCTGAGTGACTGTCTGTAATGAATCACCGAATGTTAGTGGCTTCTCCTCCACCCGCCGCCCAGCCTGGACTCAGTGGCTGGGAGGGGGTCAGTTGCACAGTGAACTGTGCTGTCTTTGGCTGTGCCGATCCTGTCACTCAATGTCTCACTCACACTATTCCTGTGAGTCCGACATTGAGAGAGCTTTCACACTCGCAACGCCCGGGTGTCGGCACTATTTTTAGCGGCGCTTTACCGTCGGTTTTGCAGAGCTTTTCGCCCGCTAGTGGGGTGCTTTTAACCCCCGCTAGCGGCTGAAAAAGGGTTAAAAGCGCCCGCAAAGTGCCGCTGCAGTGGCGCTTTTCCGGCAGTTCGGCAGTGCTGCCCATTGATTTCAATGGGCAGGGGCTCCTAAAGCGCTGCAAAGAAGATGCTGGCAGGACTTTACTTGACGCCCAGCCAGCGCAGCACTCGAGCTTTCACCCTGGGTTTGCAGCTGAGGCTTTTTTCAGGCGCTTTACAGGTGCTATTTTTAGCGCTAAAGCGCCTGAAAAACGCCTCCAGTGTGAAAGGGGTCTTAGAGAGACAGGATTCGGTCTGAACATCCTCAGGGGTGCTGAGTGAGAAGGGCTATTGTAAAGTAGCCAATCCCTGCGGTCTCTGCACTAGCAGCCCCACCCCCTGATGTGCACAGATACTCACACGGCGTGGTGCTAGATACTGTAGGTGTGTGTGTACAGCTGCAGCATGCTTGGAGGATTGGAAATTGGTGAGTCCACAGTCCAAATGGCTGTATGTGGTGGCTGACTAGTGATGAGCCGAACACCCCCGGGTTCGGTTCGCACCAGAACCCGCGAACGGACCGAAAGTTCGCACGAACTTTAGAACCCTATTAAATACAATGGATGCGAACGTTCGAAATCTAAAGTGCTAATTATAACGACTATTATGCATGTTATTGTCCTAAAAAAGGTTTGGGAACCCGGGTTCTGCACCAGGGGACATGTATCAATGCAAAAAGAAGTTTTAAAAACGGCCGTTTTTCTGGAGCAGTCATTTTAATGATGCATAAAGTGAAAAAAAAGTCAAATATTCCTTTAAATATCGTACCTGGGGTGTGTCTAAAGTATGCCTGTGAAGTGCCACGTGTTTCCCGTGTTTAGAACTGTCCCTGCACAAAATTAAATTTCTAAAGGAAAAAAAGCCATTTAAAACTGCTTGCGGCTTTAATGTAATGTCTGGTCCCGGTAATATGGATGAAAATCTTTAAGAAAAATGGCATAGCTACCCCATCACACACCCCCCCCCCCCCCTACCCCAGCCCATTACCAGCCCCTTTGGGTCTTGTATGGATATTAAGGGGAACCCCGCACACAAAATAAAAAAGGCCCTATATACTCTGAACAGCCGTATACAGGCGGTGCATACAAGACAGGGACTGTAGGTTTGTTCTTATGTAGAATCTGTTTGTAATTTTGAACAGGTACATTGTTTAAGTGTAGCTCCAGCCAAAAAATATATTTTTAAGCTTTTTGGAAAACATAGGGAAGGGTTATCACCCCTGTAACATTTGTTTTGCTGTCTGTGCAGTGTGCACCTGTTCAGAACAGTTCACCTCACTTTCCGTCCTAATGACAAATGTTTTTTGAAAATTTGGGTTTTTTATTGAAACAAGAATTGGTGATAAAGAATCAGTGGAGAGGAGACACCTTTTTTTCCCATATTAACTCTTACAGGAGAGAATTTGCCTTCCTAGGGGTAGATTTCCTCTCACTTCCTGTTGTATCCTTCCGTTTGCAAGGAGGAGTCGTTTGTAAGTTGGATGTTTGAAAGTAGGGGCCTGCCGTATATACTCAGCTGAAATTTGCCCCTTACATGTTGGTGTTGCCACAACACTGTGAGCCCTCACAGTTACTCTTGGTGGGCGCATGAATGGGCCCTGCTGTGAATTATTAGATCAAGAATTGTAATTGCATGCCCCTGTTGAACAGGGGCTGAAAAATTGGGCCTTTGGTGGTGGTGGTGTTGACACAACACTGTAAGGCCTCACAGTTAGTCTTGGTGGGCGCAGGAATGGGCCCTGCTGTGAATTATTAGATCAAGAATTGTAATTACATGCCCCTGTTAAACAGGGGCAGAAAAATTGAGCCTTAGGCACTGGTGCCACAACACTGCAACCCCTCACAGATACTGTACTTGGAGCACAGCAATGAGCCCTGTTGCAAAGTATTGCATCAAAAATTGTAATTACACGCCCCTGTTAAACAGGGGCTGAAAAATTGGGCCTTAGCCACTGGTGGCGGCACCCAGAAACAAAAATGTTCTTCCAAGCTATCATCGTCAATCGGATCATTGAGGAGGAGGAGGATAGTCAGTCAACATAACAGGACAGTCTCTCAGCATCAGCATCAGTCTTGAAGGGATGTGACATTTGAAAATAAATTAGTCTGTTATATCAGCTTCAGGTGTTTGGTAGCTGGTGGTGATCCAAGACTGGTTCATCTTTATGAAGGTCAGTCGATCAACAGAGTCGGTGGACAGGCGCACCCTGTGAACCGTGACAAATCCTCCAGCAGCACTGAATGTGCGTTCTGAAAGAACGCTGGATGCAGGACAGGCCAGTAGCTCAATTGCATACTGTGCAAGCTCTGGCCAGTGATCCATCCTCAAGACCCAGTAAGCCAGAGGATTTTCGGTGGGGAAGGTGTCCAAGTCTGACCTTGCCCCTAGGTATTCCTGCACCATGTATATCAGACGCTGGCGATGGTTGCTGGAACCAATCATACCTTGGGGCTGCGGACTAAAGAATTGTCTGAACGCTTCGGTCAGACGGCCACCTTCCCCACCACTCCTTCTTTGACTGACCGAAGCCTCAGCAACTCTTTGTCCAAGACCAGGAGTTTGTAACCTCCCAGTCTCTGGGAACGCGTTGCACAGACCTTTCTGCAAGGCCTCCCGGAGTTGTCTCATCCTCTGCTCCCTCTGCGACGGTAAGATAAGGTCCGCAACCTTACCCTTGTACCGTGGATCAAGGAGAGTGGGCAGCCAGTAATGGTCCCTCTCCTTGATCCGAAGAATATGAGGATCCTTCCGCAGACTTTGCAGGATCAGGGAGGCCATGCAGCGTAGGTTAGCTGAGGCATTCAGTCCGGAGTCCTCTGGGTCACTAAGGACGACATGATCCGCAGCCACCTCCTCCCAGCCACGTACAAGTCCACTGGTTTCTTGGGACTGTAAATCATCCCTAAAAGACTGCTGCTGATGATGCTGAGTGCCAGGCTCCACCTCCATGCTGACACAATCCTCCTCCTCCTCCTCTTCTTCCTGTGCGATGGGTGGGACAGAAGGAACACTGTCTGGGTAAAGGGGGCCTTGAGAGGCAAGGAAGTCCTCCTCTTCCTGCCTCTGTTCTGCCTCAAGTGCCCTGTCCATTATTCCACGCAGCGTATGTTCCAACAGGTGGACAAGAGGTACAGTGTCACTGATGCATGCACTGTCACTGCTCACCATCCTCGTGGCCTCCTCAAATGGTGCCAGGACAGTGCATGCATCCCTGATCATGCCCCACTGGCGTGGTGAAAAAAACCGAGCTCCCCTGACCCTGTCCTGGTGCCGTAGTCGCACAGGTACTCATTGATGGCCCTCTGCTGCGTGTGCAGCCGCTGCAGCGTGGCCAACGTTGAGTTCCACCTGGTGGGCATGTCACATATAAGGCGGTTCTTGGGCAGGTTCAACTCCTTTTTGCAGCTCAGCCAGGCGAGCACTGGCATTATAAGATCTGCGGAAATGCACACAGACTTTCCTGGCCTGCCTCAGGACATCCTGTAAGCCCGGGTACCTGCCCAAGAACCGCTGCACCACCAGGTTAAGGACGTGAGCCACACAGGGCACATGGGTCAGTTGTCCCTGTCGGAGAGCGGAGAGGAGGTTGGTGCCATTGTCGCAAACTACTATTCCTGGCTTAAGCTGGCGTGGCGTCAACCACCTCTCGGCCTGCCCCTGCAGAGCAGACAGAACCTCTGCCCCAGTGTGGCTCCTGTCCCCCAAACGCGCAAGCACGGCATGGCATCTTTTTGCCTGCGTACTTGCGTAGCCCCTTGAACGCCTAGGGAGCACCGCTGGTTCCGAGGACAAAGCACAGGAAGAGGCCACGGAGGAAGAAGAAGAGGAGGGGGTGGAGGACAGAGGTGTGTCACAACCAGTAGTAGCATTTTGGAGGCGTGGCGGTGGAACAACCTCCAACACTACTGCACCTTGTCCTGAATCCTTCCTAGCTGCCAAAAGAGTGACCCAATGGGCCGTGAAAGAAAGGTAACGTCCCTGTCCATGCCTGCTGGACCATGAGTCAGCGGTAATATGCACCTTACCGCTGACCGCCCTGTCCAGCGAGGCCAAGACATTGCCTTCCACATGCCGGTAGAGAGCCGGAATCGCCTTCCGTGAGAAAAAGTGGCGTTTGGGAACCTGCCACTGAGGAACCGCACATTGCACAAACTCACGGAAGGGGGCCGAGTCTACCAACTGAAAAGGCAGCAGTTGAAGCGCTAGCAATTTAGCCAAGCTAGCATTCAACCGCTGGGCATGTGGATGGCTGGGAGTGAACTTCTTTCGACGGTCCAGCAGCTGGGGCAGGGAAATTTGCCTGCTAGAATCGGACGTCGGTGTACTGCTAGCAGAGTGCCCGCAAGTACTTGGCTGTGACACACCTAATTCTACACCTTCATTCCTCTCAGAGCAGGTTTCAGAGAGGACTGAAGGAATAGTGGGGTTGGAGATCCCAGCTGATGCGGTGCAAGAAGAGGTCAGCTTTGTTCTTTGGTGTGGGTCTTTAAGGTAGGCTTGCCAACGAGCTGCATGGCAGGTCAACATATGTCTGATCAAGCATGTGGTGCCCAAGCGGGTGATGTTTTGGCCACGCGATATACGCTTGAGACATATGTTGCAAACAGCAGCTGTGCGATCTGATGCACTCGACTCAAAAAAGGCCCACACCAAAGAACTTTTTGAATAACGGGCAGAGGCAGCGCCTTGCACAGGCGGAGCTCTGCGGTGTGATTCCGTCGGTATACTGCCCTTACGCTGGCCCCCCGAGGGCATCCTGCCTCGTTGGAGATGTGCCTCCTCCTCATCCTCCTCCTCCTCCTCTCTCCTATTAGGCACCCACGTGGAGTCAGTGACCTCATAATCCCCTCCCTCCTCATCACTGGAGCCAATCTGGCAGTATGCTGCAGCTGCTGGAACATGACTGCCAGATTGGTGTCCTTCTTGAGCATCCCCTCTCTCTGCTCTCACGCTACTGCCTTCCTCTAGCTGGGTATCATCATCAGACCCTTCAAAACGCTGGGCATCCTCCTGGAGCATGCACCCAACACTGTGCTCAAACAGTTTGGGGGACTCCTCAGGAGGACATGGTTGGTCTAGGGAAGGAGTGACTGATGATGACATTGATACCAGGGAAGAGGACGCTTTGGCAGCTGCTTTGCCAGTACCCTGAGCCTGGGTGAGAGAGGATGAGGAGGATGAGGAGGGCTTGGTCATCCACTCTACCAAGTCTTCGGCATGATGCGGCTCAACACGTCCAGCTGCCGAAAAGAAGGACAAGCGTGTCCCATGGCCACGTGCTGATGGCGATGCACCGCGTCCACGACCAGCACTGTTGTCTCTAGACACAGAGCCTGCTTGCCCTCTTTTTTTGGCTCCTGACTGTCTGCCTCTCCTTGTTTGCCTTCCAGACATTCTAATGGCCTGCAGGGAAATGGGAAAAGCAGCAATACAGGCTAAGTTAAGGTGTAATATGGTCAGGAGGCACACTCCGCCCGCTGTAAGTGCCGCAAAATCCTGTTTGTGTAACACACCAGGAAAAAGCAGCAATACAGGCTAAGTTAAGGTTTAATATGGTCAGGAGGCACACTCCGCCCGCTGTAAGTGCCGCAAAATCCTGTTTGTGTAACACACCAGGAAAAAGCAGCAATACGGGCTAACTTCAGGTGTATAATGTGCAGGAGGCTTAGCAACAATGACACTGACACTGTCCCCTGCCTATCCTTCTCTCTCCCTGCACACAAGGTTTATCAAAGTATATGACACTGACACTCTCCCTGCCTATCCTTCTCTCTCCTTGCACACAAGGTTTAGCAAAGAATATGACACTGACACTGTCCCCTGCCTATCCTTCTCTCTCCCTGTACACAAGGTTTATCAAAGTATATGACACTGACACTCTCCCTGCCTATCCTTCTCTCTCCCTACACACAAGGTTTAGCAAAGAATATGACACTGACAAAGAATAGATTTGACAAGATTTGACACTGTCCCTGCCTATCCTTCACTTTCCCTGCTCCGGAACACACTACACAAGGCCGCCGCGCCGGCGGCCTTTTATAGTGTGGGGCGTGTACTAAACCCCCTCAGCTATAATTGGCCACAGGCATCCTGCCTGTGGCCAATCATTGCTCTCATCATTGCTCTCCTCGCTGCCGGCGCTGTGATTGGCCAAGCATGCAGGGTCACAGTGCATGCTTGGCCAATCACAGCGCCGGGATTACACTGCGATGGCGCAGTGTATTGTGGGCCGTTCGCGTCACTCGAATTTGGCGCGTTCGTTGTTCGCCGAACGCGCGAACAGCCGATGTTCGAGTCGAACCTATGTTCGACTCGAACACCGAGCTCATCCCTATGGCTGACTGTGTTATCAATTATTTTACAATGCTTGTACCAACAATGAAATTTCATACAAGTGCAATTCAAAAGATATCCCTATTTAATTTTATTCTAAGTTTGAAACTCGACCCTCAACTTGACAAATGCATATGTATGTCCCTCACCTCTCCTATTCTGCCACTGCCACTCCTCTGAAAAGCAATACACACAAATATTGCTTTTCAGAGGTGTTTGACAGGTGGTGTTGCCTCCTCACCACCTGTTTTAACCCCCTAAATGCTGCATCACCGCCATCACAATTGTGTGCGTTGCACACAGTTGTCGGGAAGTTGCAGCACGGAGCCCTTTATTTGATTGGGTTGCATTTGGTGAGTAGTAGGGCCCGCCAAATGCAACTGGGGATATAATTCTGGCTGCAGTCATAAGGTAAAGCACTGTGGCTGCAGCATGTGTACACCCCCATGTGCTGCCTTGTCTTAAGCCCCTTTCAAACTTGTGCGACCTGAAAGTCACACGATTTTGTTGCGATTTTTCTGTGAATTGAAGCAATGCCTGTGTCTATGGACCTCAAGTCGCATCAAAGTTGGACCAAAGTAGTGCAGGGACGACTTGAAGTCGCACAGATATGAATGGTGCTCATTGGAAATCATGGGATATGACTTGTCATGCAACTTTGAAGCCCCAAGTCACAGGACAAGTCGCATAAGTATGGAAGGGGCCTAAGGGTTTATTCATGCAACATGCTGTTTTTTTTTTTTTTTAAACAAACTTTATTGAAATTAAGAAAAGCTCGTATTGGCTGCAGTGCTGTGAACTAGACATACCAGAAACAAGGCATTCTGCCTTGTCATGAGGTGGAAAATCGCATAGTAGGCCATTATGTGTCACTTACCTGAAACCGAAGCCTGCGGGGGGGGGGTGATGGTTGCCGCCGGAACATTTAAAAAAAGGACTTGCAAAAAAAAAATTTTTTAAGCGGGGGGGGGGGTTTGGGGCGCGGAGGGGTTCCGCCGATCACGGGGGGGGGGCTCTTACCTGCTGCTGCTGCTCCTCTTCTTCTCTTCATGTTTCCTGCTGTGCGGGAAACATGATAGTCTCGCGGGAGTGCGGGAAGGAGGAGCCTCTGCGGGTAAAACCCGCACAATCCGTGCCAGTTGGGAGGTATGCTTCACCCCTCTTCCTTCCGGGGCTGCGAACTCCAGCTCTGTGACTGGCATGCACATGCGTGTGGGAGCCACCAGTCACGGCATGACCCCATCTAGTAACGGCACATCGTGCCCTTTCTAGAGTGCGCATGCGCCGAATACACTGGCGCATGCGCGGAAGACATCGCCGTACGAGGCTATTGTAAATATCTCCTAAACTGTGTAGGTTTAGGAGATATTTCAAGCACCTACAGGTAAGCCTCAATCTAGGCTTACCTATAGGTGAAAGTGGTCTGTAAGGCTTTACAACCACTTTAAAGCAGAACTACACTGCATCTAAGCACCACAAACAAAAAACACAATTTAACCACTTGCCGACCGCGCCATGTACAAAAGACGTCCACAGCGCGGTCGAGTTATCCTGAGTGGACGTCCTCACAGAATCTTGCTCCCGCGCGCCCCCTGGGGCGCGCTCCAGGATATGACCGTGACCGCCGGCTCCGGAAGACCCGGCGCATCACGGATCACGGTAGATGGCCGCTAATCGCGGCCGTTTACCACGTGATCGCTCCGTCAACGGAGCGATCACTTGTAAACAGACCGGCGTCATGTGATGACGCCAGTTCCTCCCTCCCCTCTCTGTACCGATCGGTACAGTGTGAGAGGAGAGGGGAGGGAGCGGATCATGTCCGCTCCCTCCCCCATGTCAGCTGTTGGCTGGATCTGTGACAATTGCAGTCACAGATCCAGCCATCCATCCATCCCTGCTCAGCCATCCCTGCGCAATACTCTGCCAATACTCTGCAATACACCCTGCCAATACTCTGCAATACACCCTGCCAATACTCTGCAATACTCTGCAATACCCTGTGCAATACTCTGCAATACCCTGTGCAATACTCTGCAATACCCTGTGCAATACTCTGCAATACTCTGTGCAATACTCTGTGCAATACTCTGTGCAATACTCTGCAATACCCTGTGCAATACTCTGCAATACCCTGTGCAATACTGTGCAAATACCCTGTGCAATACCCTGTGCAATACCCTGTGCAATACCCTGCCCATACTGTGCAATACCCTGCCCATACTCTGCCCATACTGTGCAATACTCTGCCATATTCCGCAATACCCTGCCATACTCCTCAATACCCTGCAATACTCCTCAATACCATGCAATACCCCTCAATACCCGGCAATACTCCACAATACCCGGCAATACTCCACAATACCTGGCAATACTCCACAATACCCGCCAATACTCCACAATACCCTGCAATACCCCGCAATACACCGCAATACTCCGCAATACCCCGCAATACTCCGCAATACCCAGCAATACTCCGCAATACCCGGCAATACTCCTCAATACCCGGCAATACCCCGCAATACTCCTCAATACCCGGCAATACTCCGCAATACCCGGCAATACTCCGCAATAACCACTTCCCGCCCGCCGGCCGTCATATGACGTCCTTGACTTTGTGCGGGTATATCTGAATGATGGGTGCAGCTACAGGCATCATTCAGATATTCGCTTTTTCAGCTGGCGATTCCCTGCACCATAAGAACGATCATAGCGGCTGTTCCACCTTGATCGCTCTTACGGAAGGTGAGAGGGGATGCCCCCCCTCCCGCTGCCCTCCGGTGCTTCTACCGACTCACCGCTATGATCAAAGCCAAGATTGGTTTTTTTTTTGTTTTTTTTTTCAGGCTTCCCAGCCTAGAGGTGAGATGCGGGGTCTTATTGACCCCATATCTCACTGTAAAGAGGACCTGTTGTGCCATATTCCTATTACAAGGGATGTTTACGTTCCTTGTAATAGGAATAAAAGTGATAAAAAAAAAATTTGGGGCGGAAAAACATGTCAAACTAAAATAAATAAAGTAAAAGGAACAATAAAATATATATATTTTTTTTTAAAGCGCCCCTGCCCCCGCGAGCTCGCATGCAGAAGTGAAGGCATATGTAAGCCCCGCCCACATATGAAAACGGTGTTCAAACCACACATGTGAGGTATCGTTGCGAACGTTAGAGTGAGAGCAATAATTTTGGCCCTAGACCTCCTCTGTAACTCGAAACATGTAACCAGTAAAAATATTTAAAGCGTTGCCTATGGGGATTTTTAAGTAGCAAAGTTTGGCGCCATTCCACGAGTGTGTGCAATTTTGAAGGGTGACATGTTAGGTATCTATTTACTCGGCGTAACTTCATCTTTCACATTATGCAAAAACATTGGGCTAACTTTACTGTTTTTTTTTTTCTTTTAAGCACAAAACAGTTTTTTTCCGTAAAAAACGCGTTAGAAAAATTTCTGCGCAAATACCGTGCAAGATAAAAAGTTGCAATGACCACCATTATATTCTCTAAGGTCTTTGCTAAAAAAAACATATATAATGTTTTGGGGTTCTATGTAATTTTCTAGCAAACAAATGATGATTTTTACATGTAGGAGAGAAATGTCAGAATTGGCCTGGGTGCTCCAGAACGCCTGATGGTGCTCCCTGCATGTTGGGCCTCTGTATGTGGCCACGCTGTGTAAAAGTCTCACACATGTGGTATCGCCATACTCAGGAGTAATAGCAGAATGTGTTTTGGGGTGTAATTTGTGGTATGCATATGCTGTGTGTGAGAAATAACCTGCTAATATGACAATTTTGTGGAAAAAAAGAAAAAAAAATCTTGATTTTTGCAAAGAATTGTGGGAAAAAATGACAACTTCAAAAAACTCACAATGCCTCTTTCTGAATACCTTGGAATGTCTTCTTTCCAAAAAGGGGTCATTTGGGGGGTATTTGTACTTTTCTGGCATGTTAGGGTCTCAAGAAATTAGATAGGCCGTCAGTACTTCAGGTGTGATCAATTTTCAGATATTGGCACCATAGCTTGTGGACTCTATAACTTTCACAAAGACCAAATAATATGCACCAATTTGTACTTATTTTTACCAAAGATATGTAGCAGTATAAATTTTGGCCAAAATTTGTGAAGAAAAAATACTAATTTGCAAAATTTTATAACGGAAACAAAGAAAAATTCATTTTTTTACAAAATTTTCAGTCTTTTTTCTCTTATAGCGCAAAAAATTAAAAACCCAACAGTGATTAAATACCACCAAAAGAAAGCTCTATTTGTGTGAAAAAAAAGGACAAAAATTTCATATGGGTACAGTGTTGTATGACTGAGTAATTGTCATTCAAAATGTGAGAGCACCGAAAGCTGAAAATTCGTCTGGTTAGGAAGGGGGTTTAAGTGCCCAGTTGTCAAGTGGTTAATTCATGTTTATTATTTAATGCAAACTCCCCCATCCATCCATGTCTCCATTATTTGTTTTGCTGATAAACTTTAACCACTTCAGTACTGAGCACTTTCACCCCCTTTCCTGCCCAGGACAATTTTCACACTTTGGGACTAGGTTCACATTTGTGCGAACATAGACATCACACTGCGGGGCCGATACCGTTGTATGGCTGAACTTGCATTGGATTTACACAAAAAAGGTTGCAGGGACTCCCCCCCCCCCCCCCCCCGCACTAGAATCAGATCGCATGGGTGTTCTCACCTATGCGATCTGATGCCTGTGCGAGTTTATAGTTCGCACTGCGATCTGTGAACTAAACTGGGGGTTTAATTAACATTGTATTGACACCCGCAGCAGTTCGCAGAGGGCAGTGTGAACTGCCTGCGGGGGAGATGCGGGATCCGGCGCTGTAATCGCACTGGTTCCCGCATCGCATATATGTGAACCTAGACTCAATGAGAAGTGCGCGGTCATGCAACACTGTACCCATATGACATTTTTATCTTTTTTCCCCAATAAATAGAGGTTACTTTTGGTGGTATTTTATCACCGCTGGGTTTTATATTTTTGGCTAAACAAATTAAAAAAGACAGAAAGTTTTTCTTCGTTTCTGTTATAAATTTTTGTAAATAAGTACATTTTCTACTTCACTGACAAGCACTGATGGGCAGTCAGTGATGATGAGGCACTAATATGCAGCACTGATGGGCCCTGTGAGGAGGCACTGCTATGCAGCACTGATGGGCACTGATAGGCGGCACTGCTATGCAGCACTGATGGGCACTAATGAGGAGGCACTGTAATGCAGCACTGATGGGCACTGATAGGCGGCACTGTAATGCAGCACTGATGGGCACTCGTAGGCGGCACTGATAGGTAGCACTGATAGGCGGCAAGATAGGCAGAACTAATGGTCACTGAAAGGCAGCACTTATGAGGAGTCACGGACAGGCATCCCTGATGGGCACTGATTGGCATCACAGGTGGACATCACTGATGGGGCTGCACTGATAATCACTGCACTCATTATCAGTGCAGATCCCCCCCCCCCCCCCTGTCAGGAGAGCCGCTTATCTGCTCTCCACTACTCGTGCCCACGAATAGAGGACTGCCGATAACCGGCACTTCCTAGTAATTCTGTGATTGGACACAGCTGATCACATGGTAAAGAGCTTACGTCATAGGCTCTTTACCGTGATCGGCGATGTGGTGTGTCAGACCGACACACCGCACTACCAATCGCCGCGCTGCACTCCCCCGAGGGCGTGCACGAGCAGCTTATCCTGCTGGATGTCCTATGACATCCAGTCAAGATAATGGAACCCCGGCCCGGCTGTCATTTTGCTATAGGACATTGGAGATGTGGTTAAAAAACACTACTTAGCATTTCTGGCTGTGGCAATCTTGAATAAGGGCAAATTATTCATATAGCATTTACTTCCTGGAATCCATCTGCTCTTAGCTCAAGCATGCAGGCAGGAGGGTGTGCTTAACTGAGAAAACCCCTCCTCCCCTAGCAACCAAAGAAATGTAAAACAAAAAGTTTAAAACAAGTAAATATAATATATAGCTTCCTATCTATTTACTAATGCTAGCAGCCTAAGGATTAAACATTAATATTAGTTAAGATAATAGTTAATATTGATTGAGAGAGTTTACTGTAGTTCCACTTTAAATTGATAATAAAGGCATTTAAAAAAATAAAATAATAACATGTCATACTTACCTGCTCTGTGTATTAGTTTTGCTCAGACAAGCCCTAATCCTCCTCTTCTTGGGTCCCCCGTCGGCGCCCCTGGCCCCTCCCTCCTGCCTAGTGCCCCCACAGCAAGCAATTTGCTCTGGGGGCTCCAGAGCTACTGCCCTTGCATGTCCATTCACACACAGTCGTGACTTGGCCCCGCCCCCTCTCTCTCCTCATTGGCTCACTGGCTGTGATTGACAGCAGCGGGAGCCAATGTCTTCTGCTTCTGTCTCAGCCAATGAGGAGGGTAAATCCCCGGAGAGTTGAGGTTGTTGTGCACATTTCTGGATTGTGATGGGCTCAGGTAAGTATTAGGGCGGCTGCTGCACACATAGAATGCATGAAGGTAAAAAACCTTGAGCCTTTAGAACCACTTTAAGGGCCGGTTTCCACCAGAACACACGCATTTTTCCACATTCCATTTTTGGCGGCCCATTGATTTCAATGGGCTTCAAAACACACACGGTGAAAAAAGTATGGCAGGCGCAACTTTTAAAAATCACACCACAGAAAATCGCATGGTCCCATGTAATTTAGTGGCCTCCACCGCGCTGTGTTTGTTAGACAGGTTTGGCTTCCATTCACAATCAAAGGCACTCACTTGCATCTTACAAGGGCAACGCATTCCTGGTCAGTGCGGGAATTGTGCCTTTCCTGCACCATGTTCTGGTGTGAATGGGCCCTAAAAGCCGCAGTCCACCTTTTGCTAAATTGTTATAAATGCACCCACGTTAAAGCAGAGATTTAAGGCAGGTATACGCACCTATGCTCCAACGGTCCGAACCTCGGCGAGGTTCCTCACTAGCACTGGCATCTTCCCCCATTTTTTGGGTGCTTATTGGCTGATGCAGAATGATGTCACTCCCGTGCATGCATGAAAGTCATTCATCCAAGTACATTGGCACTGTGCTGGTAATGGAGCTGCGCATGCTCACCTCCATGTATATTCCACAGAGCATTGCAAAAAGGCAGGTATGTTATTTTTTTGCAGAAGAAACATTGCATGTCCCTTCTGCAGTAAAGAGCCTGCCTGTTCACATTTTTTTCTTTTTCGCCTCCGGTTCCACCTTATTAAAAATAAAAAATGTGCATTAAAATGCTTTTTTTGCACTGGAGCCTGCAGAACGTTGCAGTCTTGATCAGTGCTCCTGCATTGCAGCAATGCCTTAGTCCTTACACTGTGGGGCTATAGACACAGGAGTGCATTGCTATTTATCAGGAAGAATTCAGGGAAAACGACTTTTCATGGTACTGCTTAGGCAAAGTCAACATTTCCTTACAGCACAGAAAATCTTTCCATTTTGAGTTCAGGTTCAGTATAACCACTTTCTGACCGTAGGATATCTCTGTCTGATCGGCTGCATTGGAGACCAGAGGAGAGATCTGGGGTCTAAAAGACCTGTCATGACCCATGCTGTCACAAGGAATGTTGTTCATCCCTTGGGATAGCAATAAAGTTATTACAATTTTTTTTAAGAGACTGTGTAATAAAAAAGTTTTAGATGGGGGGGGAAAAAAAAGTAAAGTGCCCCAGTCCCTACGCGCAAATGTGAACCCATAAGTAAGTCACTCACGCATATGTAAATGATCGCACCACACTTGTGAGCTATTGTCGTGAATGTCAGAACGAGAGCAATAATTCTAGTGCCAGACCTCTTGTGTATTTCTAAACTGGTAACCTGTAAAGGTGTTTAAAGCCTTGGCTATGGAGAATTTTAAGTACCATAGTTTGGCGCCATTCCACGGGCATACACAATTTTAAAGCATGACAAGTTAGATATCTATTCTCTTGGCGTAACATCATCTTTTATATTTTACGAAAAATTGTGTTTGTGTGCAATAAATTTCATCAACGTGTATTTTATGCAAAAACATTTGCATAAAAAAAAGCAAATACTGTGTAACAAAAATTGCAACACCCATCTCTTTATTCTATAGGGCCTCTGCTAAATATATATATTTTATATATTTATATATATATACGCACACACACACTATATACAGTGCCTTGAAAAATTATTCATACCCCTTGACTTTTTCCACATTTTGTCATGTTACAACCAAAAACGTAAATGTATTTCACTGGGATTTTATGTGATAGACCAACACAAAGTGGCACATACAGTAATTGTGAAGTAAAATGATAAATGGTTTTCAACATTTTTTACAAATAAATATGTAAAAAGTGTGGTGTGCATTTGTATTCAGCCCCTCTGAGTCATTACTTTGTAGAACCACCTTTCACTGCAATTACAGCTGCAAGTCTTTTTGGGGATGTCTCTACCAGCTTTGCACATCTAGAGAGTGACATTTTTTGCCTATTCTTCTTTGCAAAATAGCACAAGCTTTGTCAGATTGGATGCAGAGCGTCTGTGAACAGCAATTTTCAAGTCTTGCCACAGAGTCTCAATTGGATTTAGGTCTGGACTTTGACTGGGCCATTCTAACACATGAATATGCTTTGATCTAAACCATTCCATTGTAGCTCTGGCTGTATTTTTAGGGTTGTTGTCCTGCAGGAAGGTGAACCTCCGCCCCAGTCTCAAGTCTTTTGCCGACTCTAACAGGTTTTCTTCTAAGATTGCCCAGTATTTGGCGCCATCCATCTTCCCATCAACTCTGACCAGCTTCCCTGTCCCTGCTGAAGAAAAGCATCACCACAACACGATGCTGCCACCACCATGTTTCACAGTTGGGGTAGTGTGTTCAGAGTAGGGATTGACCGTTATCGTTTTTTGGTGCCAATACGATACCGATATTTCGGCCCCCTCTTCTGCCGATATTTTTTGACAATATTTTGTACATTATAAAAAAAAACATTGTTACACTGTCATTTCACTTTTTTTTATCACTGTTATTGCTGTCACAAGGAATGTAAACATCCCTTGTGACAGTAATAGGCATGTGAGAGGTACTCTTTATGGAGAGATCAGGGGTCTATAAGACCCCAAACCCCTCCACTTCAAAGTATTCAAAATGTCAAGATCAGCGTTTTTGAATACTTTACTTTTTAAAACTGGCACCTTTAAAATGGCAGTAATCCTGGAAGTGATTTCATGACATCGCTTCCGGATTACTAGATCCGAGACCCGAACTAAGCATCGGCTTTGTTGGGGTCTTCGGCCAGCCGGCTGGTTGTTCGGGCCTCCCGGTGGGATGGGAGAGCCCGGGCGGAAGGCGGTGGGAGGGGGGCAACGTCCCCTCTAGCTGCTTGTAATAACAGCCAAGCGGCTGCTGAGCCACATCACTTGTTATTACACTAAAGCCGACCGTCCGCTCTAAAGAACGGTACCGCTGCATGCATCACCCCGGTAAAACCCCTTGAAGCATTATCGGTCAGTTTTTTGACCGATACTTCTAAAAAAGTGAATATCGGTTGCACCGATAATCGGTCGATGTGCAGTGTTAAGCTGGCCATACACCATCATACAATTTTCTTATTCAATTTATATTTACCTTTAACTGTTGTAGTACAAGGGCATGCCTGATTGCACACAAATTAAAAGTGTTTAGATTTGACCTCATATTATATGGTTTTGGTAAATCTAAAGGAAATCTATAGAAGAAAATTGTATAATGTATGGCCAGCCTAAGTTTTCCGCCACACATAGCATTTTGCTTTTAGGCTAAAAAGTTACATTTTGGTGTCATCTGACCAGAGCACCTTCTTCCACATGTTTGCTGTGTCCCCCACATGGCTTCTCACAAACTGCAAATGGGATTTCTTATGACTTTCTTTCAACAATGGCTTTCTTCTTGCCAGATTTGTGGAGTGCACGACTAAAAGTTGTCCTGTGGACAAATTCTCCAACCTAAAACCCCATACACACTATCAGTTTTTCTGCAGGTTGTTGTCTTCAGGTTTACCAAAACCATCTAATATGAGGTCCGTATGCAATCAGACAGGCCCTTTCACTACATGGTTTTGGTAAACCTGAAGACAAAAACCTGCAGAAAAACTGATAGTGTTTATGGGGCTTGAGTTGTGGATCTCTTTAGCTCCTCCAGAGTTACTATGGGCCTCATGGCTGCTTCTCTGATTAATGCTCTCCTTGTCCAGCCTGTCAGTTTAGGTGGACGGCCATGTCTTGGTAGGTTTGCAGTTGTGCCATACTCTTTCCATTTTCCGATGATGGATTGAACAGTGCTCTGTGAGATGTTCAAAGCTTGGGATATTTTTTTTTATTACCTAACCCTGCTGTTCCTTGGCCTCCATGATGCTGTTTGTTCATTAAGGTTCTCTAACAAACCTCTGAGGGCTTCACAGAACAGCTGTATTTATACTGAGATAAAATTATTAAATTACACACAGATGGACTCTATTTACTAATTAAGTGACTTTTAAAGGCAATTGGTTCCACTAGATTTTAGTTAGGGGTATCAAAGTAAAGGGGGCTGAATACAAATGCATGCCACCTTTTTCAGGTATTTATTTGTAAAAAAAAAAATGGAAAACCATTTATAATTTTTCTTCCACTTCACAATTATGTGTCACTTTGTGTTAGTCTATCACAATAAAATACATTAAGCCCACGTTCACACTGGGGCTGCGGGAGTGAAGCCTGTGAGTTCAGCTGAACTCGCACGATTTCACTCCCGCTGGCAGTCCCGATTTCAGCCACGATTTCAAAGACATCTGAAACCGATGTCAATGTAAATCGCGGCTGAAATCGCAAAAAGTAGTACAGAAACGACTTTTTGTAATCGGTGAAGCGCCGCAGATGCGGCGTCGCACCGATTAGGACGGTGCCATTGCCCGCAATTTGCGGCAAATTTCGCCAATTTGACATGCGATTTGACATGTCAAATCGCATGTCAAATCGCACCAGTGTGAACCAGGACTTAGAGCCGGTTCACACAGGGGCAACACGACTTCAACACGACTTCAGACTTCAACACGACTCAGACACGACTTGAGCATGAATCACAGAGTGACTAAGTGGTGATTTACAACACAACTGAAGTTGCCTCCAGGACAGGAGACATTCCAGTGGCCAATAAAACAAGAATCAGCTCTATGGGAGGGAGGGGGAGGGAGGGGTTTGCCTGAGAATTGTATGTTATCTTCCTGTAAAGTTGCCTTCAAAATGAACAGGGATCAGACTTCTAAGCGACTCCAATTGAAATCAATGGTACAAGTTGCCTACAGGTCGCCTAGAAGTCTGATTGAAGTAGTACAGGAACCTTTTTTGAAGTCGGAGCGACTGCAGTCGTGTGCATTAAAACATCTCCATTCACTTCAATTCGTTTTAAAAATAGCACGACTTGGGGCAACTCGGGGCGACCTGAAGTCGCGTCCGGAGTTGCCCCTGTGTGAACCGGGTCTTAAGTTTTTGGTTGTAACATGACAAAAATGTGGAAAATTTCAAGGGGTATGAATACTTTTTTAAGGCACTGTATATTTATTATATATAATGTTTGGGGCTTCTAAGTAATTTTTTAGCAAAAAAAAAAGTAGATTTTTACATGTATGTGTATGTGCGAAGTGTTGGGTAGGTTAAACCTATGGCATAATGCCGCGTACACACGATTGGTTTTTCTGATGAAAAAAGACTGATGGACTTTTTTCATCGGACAAACCAATCGTGTGTGGCCCCCATCGGTCTTTTTTCCATCGGTATAAAAAAATAGAACATGTTTTAAATTTTACCGATGGAAAAAAAAACGATAGCAAATTCCGATCGTCTGTGGGGAACTCCATCAGAGAAAAAACCCACACATGCTCAGAATCAAGTCGACGCATGCTCAGAAGCATTGAACTTCATTTTTCTCGGCTCTTCGGAGTGTTTTACGTCACAGCGTTTGGGACAGTCGGATTTTGGACTGATGGTGTGTAGGCAAGACTGATGGAAGTCAGCTTCATCGGATTTCCCAAAGGAAAATCCATCGGATTTTATTCCATCGGAAATCCGATCGTGTGTACAGGGCATTAGTTGCAGGGCTCTTGGAAATGGATGCCTACTCAGTTTTGAATATAGGGTCTCCGCGGAGATTTCTTTTTACTTCCTGTCCTAGAGATACAACTAGGGAAATCTCTACAGGAAGTCCCCTCTTGAACAGTTGTGTCACCATTGGGAGATTTACCTTCACTACTTGTTCTGTATAAACTTTACAATTCTAGATTTCCCATTACTTTTGGTCTTGGTGATGGAGGACACCAGGACAGTTGGAGGGATAAATCATCCCAGTGGGGACATAGGCAGCAATAAAAAATGTACAGAGTTTTTAAACCTTTTTTAATTCCTTCCAAAACTAAGGAGCAGCATGTCTTTGGAGTCTGGGCGGAAACCCGCAGAAGCACTGGGAATACATGCAAACTCCATGTAGATAGTGCCCTGGCCAGGACATGAGCCATGGACCCCAATGCTGCAAAGTATAAGGGCTAACTACTAAGTCACCATGCTGCCCTAGTTCTATAAAATCTCCTGTAGACAGATTTGGCTAGGTCTTCACTGTGTATCACACCCTGCCATCACATGATTCCCTACACTTCGTTGTATGTTGGGGAGGTTGTAATAGAGTTACTTCAGCATGACTTCAAAGCCGACTATCAGTGCAATTTCATGTGAGGCATGCTGACACCTGTGCGGCTTCATTAAAGTCTGAAGTTTGAGTTTCAGCGATCTGAACAGTTCCATTGCTGCAAATGGGGTGCGACTTGTCTGGTATGAATCAGGGCTCAGTGCAGTTCAGAAGATGCAGATTTCGGAAAAAATAAAAGTATTTAGAGCCATTGGTCATATACAGTATGTTTGAACCTTTAGTCAGTCTAGAAAAACGTGTGCCTTTAGAACCTCTTTAGGTGCTTGGTTTCCAAGGCCCTGGACCTCAGGGTATGTAGTAAAACACTCCACATAAGGCCTCATCCACACGGGCGTACTTAAGATGGCCGTGTCTGCCTGCATTCATCCTAATCAGGCAGTCCCATTCATGTTAACGGATGCTGCGGGGGCACAGACAGTCACCTACGCACAATATGACATCTATGTGGGTGCATGTGTGGGCCCCTGAACACAGTGTAAGTTTGGGGACATGCACCTGCACAGATATCAATATGGGGGCAGCGACTGTGCCCGTGCAAGTGCTGCATTCCAATTGGTATCTCAGGTGTACGCTTAAGTACACCTGAATATGCGAGGCCTTATACATGTATTTGTAGCGACATACAGTGGGTACGGAAAGTATTCAGGCCCCGTAAAATTTTTCACTCTTTGTTATATTGCAGCCATTTGCTAAAATCATTTAAGTTCATTTTTTTTCCTCATTAATGTACACACAGCACCCCATATTGACAGAAAAACACAGAATTGTTGACATTTTTGCAGATTTATTAAAAAATAAAAACTGAAATATTAAATGGTCCTAAATATTCAGACCCTTTGCTGTGACACTCATATATTTAACTCAGATGCTGTCCATTTCTTCTGATCATCCTTAAGATGGTTCTACACCTTCATTTGAGTCCAGCTGTGTTTGATTATACTGATTGGACTTGATTAGGAAAGCCACACACCTGTCTATATAAGACATTACAGCTCACAGTGCATGTCAGAGCAAATGAAAATCATGAGGTCAAAGGAACTGCCTGAAGAGCTCAGAGACAGAATTGTGGCAAGGCACAGATCTGGCCAAGGTTACAAAACAATTTCTGCTGCACTTAAGGTTCCTAAGAGCACAGTGGCCTCCATAATCCTTAAATGGAAGACATTTGGGACGACCAGAACCCTTTCTAGAGCTGGCCGTCCGGCCAAACTGAGCTATCGGGGGAGAAGAGCCTTGGTGAGAGAGGTAAAGAAGAACCCAAAGATCACTGTGGCTGAGCTCCAGAGATTCAGTCGGGAGATGGGAGAAAGTTGTAGAAAGTCAACCATCACTGCAACCCTCCACCAGTCGAGGCTTTATGGCAGAGTGGCCCGACGGAAGCTTCTCCTCAGTGCAAGACACATGAAAGCCTGCATGGAGTTTGCTAAAAAAAAAACACCTGAAGGACTCCAAGATGGTGACAAATAAGATTCTCTGGTCTGATGAGACCAAGATAGAACTTTTTGGCCTTAATTTTAAGCGGTATGTGTGGAGAAAACCAGGCACTGCTCATCACCTGTCCAATACAGTCCCAACAGTGAAGCATGGTGGTGGCAGCATCAGCTGCAGGGACAGGACGACTGGTTGCAATCGAGGGAAAGATGAATGCGGCCAAGTACAGGGATATCCTGGATGAAAACCTTCTCCAGAGTGCTCAGGACCTCAGACTGGGCCAGAGGTTTACCTTCCAACAAGACAATGACCCTAAGCACAGCTAAAATAACGAAGGAGTTGCTTAACAACAACTCCGTGACTGTTCTTGAATGGCCCAGCCAGAGCCCTGACTTAAACCCAATTGAGCATCTCTGGAGAGACCTAAAAATGGCCGTTCACCAACGTTTACCATCCAACCTGACAGAACTGGAGAGGGTCTGCAAGGAGGAATGGCAGAGGATCCCCAAATCCAGGTGTGAAAAACTTGTTGCATCTTTCCAAAAAGACTCATGGCTGTATTAGATCAAAGGGGTGCTTCTACTAAATACTGAGCAAAGGGTCTGAATACTTAGGACCATGTGATATTTCAGTTTTTCTTTTTTAATAAATCTGCAAAAATGTCAACAATTCTGTGTTTTTCTGTCAATATGGGGTGCTGTGTGTACATTAATGAGGGAAAAAAAATAACTTAAATGATTTTAGCAAATGGCTGCAATATAACAAAGAGTGAAAAATTTAAGGGGGTCTGAATACTTTCCGTACCCACTGTATTTTCCATAATACAATTATATGTAACTACATATTTTCTTCAGGCTTTGTGCTCTACTTAGAGTACATGTCACTCCGGCCTTGGGACATCTTTATCTGCAGTCACTCCTTTATAGTGACATCATATTTCCTTAAACTTTCTCCTAAATACTTGTATGCCTGGTTGCAGAGCCCTTTTCTCAGTGAAGATATTGTGAATAGTACTAGTAGCAAAAAAAAAAAATTACAAAAATAATGCAATTTACCAGGCCTTAGGCTATGTTACTCTAGCCTGCAAAGTATTTTACTGTGTAGTGCTGGCTCCGGTAGGGAGCAGTCTGACACACATTTCGATGCATCACACAGGGGTTGATATACTATAGCGCAAATGCGAGAATAAATACTCTCAAAATAGCCGAATCGCGCTAATAACGCGACAATGGAAATCACTATAGCGCTCGGGAAAAAATGCTCCCAAAATCAAATTCACTATAGCTCCCAGACAACAGAGAACATCCAAATCATTACTCTTCCTAGAAAACGGGAATTGCACATGGAAATAATGTTTTGAGCATGATATGATAGCGCCCTAAATGGTACTTAAATATGTCTTATATTGTTTAACCACTTAACGACCGCCCACCGCCGATTTACGTCGGCAGAATGGCACGGACAGGCAGAATCACGTAGATCTACGTGATCGCCTTTGTGCAGTTGGGGGGTCCATCCGGACCCCCCTTCACTGCAGTGAGCGGCCGTTAAGTGTTCGGGAGCGATCAGGCATGAGGGGGCGGCCGCTCGATTCCGCACCCCCCCCTCGCGATCTCTCCCGGCCAATGAAAATGCTTCCTCCACCATGTGATGTAAACAAGGCTGGAGGAAGTGATGTCATCTCCCTCGCCGCGGTCTTTTCGTTCCCGGCGCCGAGCAGAGAAGACAGAGGTTAGTGCACCAACAGTCCACTGACACGTAGGTACACATAGGCACACAAATCACCCCCCAGTCACCCCCAGATCACCCCCCAGGTCACCCCAAAGCCCCCAATCACAGTGTCACTGATTGCAGTGATCATTTATTTTACTGATCACTGCATTTAGTGTCATCTGTGATTGTAAAAAGTTGCAGGGCAGTTAGGATTAGGCCCCTTTAGGTCCAGGGTAGCCCCCTAACCCCCCCTAATAAAGGTTTAACCCCTTGATCACCCCCCAGGTAACCCTTTCACCCCCTAACTTCAGCGTCACTAAGTGATTGTTTTTCCGATCGCTGTATTCGTGTCGCTGGTGTTTTAGATAGGCAGTTATTTTTTTTTAGGTTCGCCGCAGGTTTTTATTAGTGTCAGGTACCCCCATATATTATTTTAACCCCCTGATTGCCCCTAGAGTTAACCCTTTCACCAGTGATCGCCGTATAAGCGTCACTGGTTAGCCAGTAAGTTATTTAGTTATTTAGGTTACCCGTCAGGTTTTTATATAGTGTCAGGTACCCCCATATTTAACCTAATAAAGGTTTTAACCCCCTGATTGCCCCTAGTTAACCCTTTCACCAGTGATCACCATATAAAGGTTACGGGTGACGCTGGTTGATTAGTTTGCTTTTTATAGCATCAGGGCACCCGCCGTATATAACCCAATAAAGGTTTAACCCCCCTGATCGCCCGGCGGGTGAGATCAATTAGGTTTTAGCGCCAGAGAGGGTCTGCGTCGCCCCAGGCAGTGTTAGGTTAGTGACAGTAACGCTAACACCCACGCGCAAAGCATACACCCCCCTTAGTGGTATAGTATCTGATCAGATCTGATCAGATCTATACTAGCATCCCCAGCGGTTTAGGGTTCCCAAAAACGCAGTGTTAGCGGGATCAGCCCAGATACCTGCTAGCGCCTGCGTTTAGCCCCTCCGCCCAGCCCAGCCCACCCAAGTGCAGTATCGATCGATCACTGTCACTTACCAAACACAACACACATAACTGCAGCGTTCGCAGTGCTTGGTTTTTGGGGCCCTGTACGCGGCTAGGCTCCCAAAAAGTCCCACACATGTGGTATCCCCGTACTCAGGAAAAGCAGCAGAATGTATTTTGGGGTGCAATTCCACATATAACCATGGCATGTGTGAGCAATATATCATTTAGTGACAACTTTTTGTACATTTTTTTTTTTCTTTTTGTCATTATTCAATCATTTGGGACAAAAAAAAAATATTCAATGGGGTCAACATGCCTCTCAGCAAATAGCTTGGGGTGTCTACTTTCCAAAATGGGGTCATTTGGGGGGGTTTTGTGCCATCTTGGCATTTTATGGCCTTCAAAACTGTGATAGGTAGTGAGGAGTGAAATCAAAAATGTATGCCCTTAGAAACCTTGAAGGCGGTGCTTGGTTTTTGGGGTCCCGTACGCGGCTAGGCTCCCAAAAAGTCCCACACATGTGGTATCCCCGTACTCAGGAGAAGCAGCAGAATGTATTTTGGGGTGTAATTTCACATATGCCCATGGCATGTGTGAGCAATATATCATTTAGTGACAACTTTGTGCAAAAAAAAAAAAGTTTGTCATATTCCCGCAACTTGTGGCAAAATATAAAATATTCCATGGACTGAACATGCCTCTCAGTAAATAGCTTGGGGTGTCTACTTTCCAAAATGGGGTCATTTGGGGGGGTTTTGTGCTATTTTGGCATTTTATGGCCTTCGAAACTGTGATAGGTAGTGAGGAGTGAAATCAAAAATTTGCGCCCTTAGAAATCCTGAAGGCGGTGCTTGGTTTCCGGGGTCCCGTACGTGGCTAGGCTCCTAAAAAGTCCCACACATGTGGTATCCCCGTTCTCAGGAGAAGCAGCAGAATGTATTTTGGGGTGCAATTCCACATATAACCATGGCATGTGTGAGCAATATATCATTTAGTGACAACTTTTTGTAATTTTTTATTTTTTTTTGTCATTATTCAATCACTTGGGACAAAAAAAAAAAATATTCAATGGGCTCAACATGCCTCTTAGCAATTTCCTTGGGGTGTCTACTTTCCAAAATGGGGTCATTTGGGGGGGTTTTGTACTGCCCTGCCATTTTAGCACCTCAAGAAATGAGATAGGCAGTCATAAATTTAAAGCTGTGTAAATTTCAGAAAATGTACCCTAGTTTGTAAACGCTATAACTTTTGCGCAAACCAATAAATATACGCTTATTGACATTTTTTTTACTAAAGACATGTGGCTGAATACATTTTGGCCTAAATGTATGACTAAAATTGAGTTTATTCGATTTTTCTTATAACAAAAAGTAGAAAATATCATTTTTTTTCAAAATGTTCGGTCTTTTTCTGTTTATATCGCAAAAAATAAAAATCGCAGAGGCAATCAAATACCATTAAAAGAAAGCTCTATTTGTGGGAAGAAAAGGACGCAAATTTCATTTGGGTACAACATTGCATGTCCACACAATTTACAGTTAAAGCAGCGCAGTGCCGAATCCCAAAAACAGGCCTGGTCCTAATGGCCCGAAATGGTCCGGGGCTTAAGTGGTTAAAGATAATCTGCTTTTAAACTGCTTAAAAAAGTGATATATAAACTGAAATATGTATGCAAGACTGAGGAGAGATAAATTCCCCCCTCTCTTTACAACTATGTACCAGGACGAGTGCGCATGCTCAGACATGCAAACTACTCTAATTTTAACTCCCATTAATTTTTTACCAGGAGCTATAGTAAATTCGCTAATTAGTGCTAAAATGCGTTTTCGAGCATGAAAATTTGCACTATATAGCCAAATGCAAGTTTCAACCATTGATTATAATGGTACAATTGTTACTTCACCAAAAAAATACATTTTCATTTTGAGATGAACTGTTTATTTCTCTAAAATTGTCCTTGCAACAATGTTGCTTCTTCTTCATATTTTTTGTTTTTGCGTTTTTTGCAGCTTAAAAACGCCTGTCCATGTTATTGTAAATATATATTTTTTTTTTTTTTTTTTTTTTAAAAAAAACAAAAAAAAAAAGTCGGAGCTAAAAACGCGACCGCGCGTTAGTGCGCGTTTTTTGCACGTTAGTGCGCGTTTTTGCACGTTTTTTGACGCTCGCGTTTTTTTCTGCCTAATTCTGACGCTGAGGAACGCACTGGTCCTGGTTTTTTTTTACAGCTTACAAACGCCTATGCTCTTTACAGCTCAAAAACGCCTAGGTGGGCATGAAGCTATAGACTAACATGGACAGGCGTTTTTAAGCTGTAAAAAACGCTCAAAAACGCGGCTGAAAAAACGCCCGTGGGCATGAGGCCTAAGAATGCTAGTACAGTAATACCTTGGATTATGAGCATAATTCATTCTAGACGCATGCTTGTAATCCAAAGCACTCATATACCAAAGCGAATTTCCCCATAAGAAATAATGGAAACTCAGATGATTCGTTCCACAAACACTGGTGGTGTATGCAGTACTGAATGTGGCCAGAGGTGCTGGGGCACAGGTGTATGCAGTACTGTATTTGGACAGAGGTGTGGGGGCGCTGGTGGCTCCCATCACTTACTTGAGAACTCTGTAGACACTCAGAGACACTCAGGAACTGTTGACACTTTTGGGTGCTCCGACGCACCTTACGCCGGCCCCACCCAGCTGGGAGTGTCTCCGAGTTCTCCATGATGCACTGGGAGCCACCAGCGCCGCCGGACCTCTGGCCACATGCAGTACTGCATACACCAGCAGCTTTACTACATACAGGGTTCGTACGGTCATTAAATTCCTGGAAAAGTCATGGGATTTTGACATGGCACTTTCCAGGCCTGGAAAAGTTTTGGAAAATGACTGAATCCACTAAGTTTTGGAAAAGTCATGGAATATTTTAGTCACTACTAGTCGTGCAACGGATCGTAAGCGATCCGTGATCCGAACAGGTCATCCTGTTCGGATCGGCACACGGCGCGATCCCCGGAGCGCTCCGGGGCCTCGGCCATTAGGAAAGGCCGCGGCTTCGGCCTATCTCCGGAGCCGCGGCCATCTTGGTACACCCGGCGGCAGCCTATTGGCTTAGCGGCACGCTGACGTCAGCAGGAACTGGAGGGACACACACTGCGCCGTGTATTGCTGTTCTGAGGTCTGTAAGGGGTGGGGGGGTGTCTGTACTTGGAGGTCTGTACTGAGAGGTCTGCACTGGGGGTGTCTGCACTGGGGGTGGCTGTACTACTGGGGGTGTCTGTACTGGGAGGTCTGCACTGGGGGTGTCTGTACTGAGGGTGTCTGCACTGAGGGTGTCTGCACTGGGGGTGGCTGTACTGGGGGTGTCTGCACTGGGGGTGTCTGCACTGGGGATGTCTGCACTGGGGGTGGCTGTACTACTGGGGGTGTCTGTACTGGGAGGTCTGCACTGCAAGGTCTGCACTGGGGGTGGCTGTACTACTGGGGGTGTCTGTACTACTGGGGGTGTCTGTACTACTGGGAGGTCTGTACTGGGGGTGTCTGCACTGGGAGGTCTGCACTGGGGGTGGCTGTACTACTGGGGGTGTCTGCGCTGGGGGTGTCTGCACTGGGAGGTCTGTACTGGGGGTGTCTGCACTGGGGGTGTCTGTACTGGGAGGGGCTGTACTACTGGGGGTGTCTGTACTGGGAGGTCTGCACTGGGGGTGTCTGTACTGGGAGGTCTGTACTGAGAGGTCTGCACTGGGGGTGTCTGCACTGGGGGTGGCTGTACTACTGGGGGTGTCTGTACTGGGAGGTCTGCACTGGGGGTGTCTGTACTGGGAGGTCTGTACTGGGAGGTCTGCACTGGGGGTGTCTGCACTGGGAGGTCTGCACTGGGGGTGTCTGTACTACTGGGGGTGTCTGTACTACTGGGGGTGTCTGCACTGGGAGGTCTGCACTGGGGGTGTCTGTACTGGGAGGTCTGCACTGGGGGTGTCTGTACTGAGAGGTCTGCACTGGGGGTGGCTGTACTACTGGGGGTGTCTGTACTGGGAGGTCTGCACTGGGGGTGTCTGTACTGTACTGACGTCAGTACTACAGTTTGAATTTATTTGTGTGAACTGTGAAGTTAAGTCATGGATTGTGGAAACTAACTAGTGTCGGGTGATTGTATATAGTGTATACCACATTTACCACTGACTAATGCAGAGTTGCAATGCAAGGAGATCAGCTAAAGTAGTTGGATCTGTGCGTGCGTTATAATTAATTAATCAAAATTAGTCGTTTAATCGATTTAAAAGAAAAAACGATTAATCGAACATATAAATTTTAATCAGTAACAGCCCTAATTTATATTTGTAAAATTAATAGGATTTTTATAACAGCTTACCTGTAAAATCCTTTTCTTGGAGTACATCACGGGACACAGAGCGACATAGTCATTACTAATGGGTTATATAGATACCGTCAGGTGCTGGCACTGGCAACTTCCAAAACCGGAAGTACCCTCCCCTATATAAGCCCCTCCCATCCGGGAGCACCTCAGTTTTGTAGCAAAGCAATAAGTGTCCCCAAAGAGGGGTGGGAGCTCTGTGTCCCGTGATGTACTCCAAGAAAAGGATTTTACAGGTAAGCTGTTATAAAAATCCTATTTTCTTTTTCGTACATCACGGGACACAGAGCGACATAGTCATTACTAATGGGATGTCCTAAAGCAATGCCAAATGAGGGGGGGGATACACCATATATAAGCTGAGCGCTATCAGACATGAGGATCTTTTGCGGCCTGCAACACACTGCGCCCAAAGGCGACATCCTCCTGACTTCCAACGTCCACCTGGTAGAACCTAGTAAACGTGTGTACTGAAGACCATGTTGCGGCCTTACAGATTTGAGCCAGGGAGGCCTGGTGATGCACTCCCCATGAAGTTCCAACTGCTCTCGTGGAGTGCGCCCTAACTTTGAACGGAGGCGGTCTATTTCTCAAGCCATAGGCTTGTATTATGACCTGTCGAATCCACTTGGCTAAAGTAGATTTTGACGCTGCCTGACCCCTTCTGGGGCCTTCCGGCAGAATAAACAAAGTATCCGTTCTGCGAATCTGAGCAGTGGCTTTTAGATAAGCTTTAACTGCTCTTACTACATCCAAAGAATGCAATAACTTTTCCTCTACCGAAGTAGGTTTGGGGAAAAAAGAAGGAAGAACCACATCTTGGTTCAAATGAAACCTCGATACCACCTTAGGAAGAAAGGCTGGATGAGAACGTAACACTACTCCTGTCCTTATGGATAACCAGATATGGCTCCCTACAGGACATAGCTGCTAATTCCGACACTCTTTTAGCCGAACAAATGGCTACTAGAAAAATCAATTTCCTGGTGAGAAGAACCAAAGAAATATGCTGTAATGGTTCAAATGGTTGTTTCTGTAGAACCGACAGAACCAAGTTTAGATCCCATGGACATATGGGAATATTAACCGGAGGACTAATACGCATCACTCCTTGTATAAAGGCTTTGACTAGTGAATGCGAAGCCAAGGGCCTTTGAAAAAATATTGACAAGGCCGAAATCTGACCCTTGATAGTACTCAAGGCAAGCTTCCTATCTACAGCCCATTGTAGGGAGTCCAGACTCCTACCTATTACGTACTTACGTGGATGCCATTTCTTGGCTTCACACCAGGCGATGTACGCCTTCCAGATTCTATAGTAGATCTGCCTGGATACCGGCTTCCTGGCATTGATCATGGTAGATACCACAGAATTAGAGAGCCCTCTCTTTTTTAGAATGTGGGCTTCAATAGCCAGGCCGTCAAACCTAGGGCTGGTAAGGAAGGGTGGTATATCGGTCCTTGCGAAAGCAGGTCCGGACGATGTGGGAGAGTCCAAGGACTCCCCACTGACATTTTACAATCTCCACGTACCACGCTCTTCGGGGCCACGCTGGAGCCACCAGAATCACTGGTTTCTTTTCTACCCTGATTCTGCGGAGTAATTGAGGTAACCATTGTGGCGGTGTGAATGCATATATCAGCTTGAACTGATCCCAAGGGAACACTAGGGCATCCGAGCCGCAAGCTAGGGGATCCCTTGTCCGAGAGACAAACCTGTCCCCCTTTGCGTTGAATCTGGATGCTAGAAGATCTACATCCGATGTTCCCCACCGCTGACATATTGTCCAGAAAACCTCGGGGTGAAGGGACCCTTCCTCTGGGCCTAATTTCTGGCGACTTAGAAAGTCCGCCTTCCAATTCTCCACTCCTGGAATGAATACCGCAGATATGGCTGGGACATATTTTTTCTGCCCATTTCAGGATGTAATTTACTTCCCTCTGGGCTGCACGACTCCTGGTGCCCCCCTGATGATTGATATATGCCACTGCTGTGGCATTGTCTGATTGAATTCTGACAGGGGACCCTTGGAGTTTGGATGTCCATGCTACTAGGGCATACCGGGCTGCTCGTATCTCTAAGAGATTGATGGGCAGGGCCTTTTCTGCATCCGACCATCTGCCCTGGAGAGACTATTGCTCCAGTACTGCTCCCCAGCCTATAAGGCTGGCATCTGTAGTGACCACCTTCCAAGAAATCGGACTGAAGGATTTCCTTTTTTCCAGATTCTGGGAAACCAACCACCAACGGAGGCTCTTGCGAACGGAAGGGGACAAGGACATTGTAAGTCTAGGCCTGAATTTTTTTGTTCCAGGCTGACAGTATGGCCCCTTGCAAATTCCTTGAATGGAATTGACCGTAGGGTACTGCTTCGAATGATGCCACCATTTTTCCCAGCAGCCTCATATACAGGCGTATGGACGGCTGTCTTTTTTGTACCCACTAAGTGGATCAAATCTTTCAAAGACAACACCTTTCCTCGAGGCAAGAATATTTTTCTCTGGCCTGAATCCAACCTTAGCCCCAAGTATTCCAGACTTTTGACTGGTTTTTAGGGGTGACTTGTCTCGGTTGATAATCCAACCGTGAGATTCCAGATACTTGATCGTCTTGTGAACGACCACGTCTAGTTTTTTCACTGAGTGGTCTATCAGCAACAAGTCATCCAGATATGCCATTATCATTACACCTTGTGTTCTTAGATTGGCCAATAAAGGGCCAGAATTTTTGTAAACACTCGTGGTGCTGTGGCCAAACCGAAGGGTAAGGCTCTGAACTGAAAATGGCGCCCTTCTACTGCAAAGCGTAGAAATTTTTGGTGGACTGGAAAGATGGGAATGTGCAAATAAGCATCTTTGATGTCGATCGTGGCTAACCAATCCTCCCCTTGTAGGGCAGTGGCCACCGATCGGATCGACTCCATCGGAAAGACCTGATATACAGGAATTTGTATAGCCCTTTTAGAATTAATATGGGCCTCCCGTCCGCGTTTGCTTCGGGACTGTAAAGAGGTTTGAGTAAAACCCGAACCCTCATTCTTCCAGGGGAACCTCCATAATTACTCCTTGGAGCAATAGTTGTTCTAGTGCCAACAGGAGGGACTCTCTCTTCCGGGGATCCCTTGGCACGTTTGACCTAAAAAATGGGAAGGAGGAGAGTCTTTTAACTCCAAACTGTATCCCAAACCTACTGCGGAGAGCACCTATCTGTCTTGATCGTGTCCCGCCAGGTCTCTTGCGAACAACTGGAGTCCTCCCCCCACCCGACTGAGTGGGGGCTTCAATGAATTTAACTTTGGGGGAGGTTTTGTACCTCCCCTGACCCAGGGTTTCTCATTACCCTGCTACTGTCCCTGTTTTTTACCCCCGGGATTTGACCGAGGAGGCCGTCGGAACTGTTACACAGCCGATGCCCCAGGGACTGGAGAAGCAGGCCTCTTAAAGAGGGACCTCTAATTCTGCTTTTAACCGGCAAGAGCGTATTTTTACCGCTGGAAATTTTCTGGATATATTTGTCCAGGTTTTCCCTGAATAAGCGTTCACCATGAAATGGGACGCTAACCAGCCATTCTTTACAGGGAGCTTCAGCAGACCAGTTTTTGAGCCATAGGAGCCTACGCGTATGTCTATAGACAGCGTAAGGCGGGAGGCCTGATGGACTGAATCCTCTATGGCGTCAACCGCAAAGCCTAAGGCTCTAGGTAGATCAGCTAGGGCAAAGCCTGCTGATCTGTCAAGTCCCTCAAGACCTGTTTCAACTGATCCTTCACTGCTTAGCAGACCCCAATAGCTGCTACTGCTGGTTGTATCACCAAGCAGATTTTCATAAGGACTCCAATCTTTTATTTATTGGGTTCTTGAACATTTGGACATTATCCACTGGACATGTCAGTGATTTATACATACAAGAGATGGCTGCGTCCACTGTAGGGACCTTCCATTTTTTTTTTTTTTGATGAACTTATCCTCCATGGGATAGACCACCGGAAATCTCTTGGGGGAATAAATATTTTCTCAGGACGTTCCCAATCCTGGTAAATGAGCCCTTTCAGTAAAGGGTGAAGTGGAAAAGAACAAACAGTCTGGGGGCTTCTAGCGACCCCAACGAGGATACAGTAGTGGTTGATGGTTCCGCAAGGTGCATTTTTAAATGCTGATCGGACCATGTTAGTCAGAGACTGAACCCATAATCTTTCAGCTTGAGATGCTGAGAAAAGGTTCCCCCACTGTTGATTCCTCTATAACAGAATCAACCTCATCCTGATCCCCTTCAGGCAGGTCGATCCCTGTATGGGACTGTTGCTCTGCTAACAGGCACTCTGAAGGAGGAGACGGAGATCGGGCGTGCTTTCCCTGACAGGGAGGCAGCGATAAATGTTGACAATCTCTCTCTAATCCTCCCAGAGCTGAGGAAAAAACCTCCTCTGTTACATACACAGGAGCAGGTGACTGATGACAGCCACAGTACCAAGTACCCCTGCGGGGTCTCTACGGTCACTTACCTCTGAACTTCAGGGGAGACTGGTGCAGCAGAAGTATGCCCAAGATCCTCAGAGCCCGATGAGACCCCTTTCGCTTCCTGGAAGATTCAGTTCCGGAGCTTCTGGACGGCATATTCCTAAGCCTAAAGCTGAGGTATTCCAGCCGTAATACACCACTTTTACTGAGAATAGTCTAGCACAATTGCTGCTATATCACAGTTGGTGTCTACTAATGTGCCTTTCTAGGGGATGCCTGTATCAACCGCTTGCTGTATGCCTTTAAATGTTGCCAGCTCTGTCTCTGTACTTCATAGCCAGCTCACTACAATATTGTGTTTTTTTTTTAAAACTGCTGGGACGCCCGCACATGCGCAGAAGCGCTGCGGCGCGCACAGAGCGTCATCCCCCAGGCTCCGCCCCCTTTCCCGGCTCACCTCTATATATAGAGGCGCGTGCACGCGCACGCGCACGGGCACGTGCGCCTTCGGCGCTAATTTCAAATATGGTAACAAGGGACAGGAGCCAGGGCCCCTCTTTGCCGCAGGCCGGGGGATGGACAAACACTGCAACATGGCAGAGGAAGCAGTTTCCTATAAGAGAACTCACCATCTGCCTGGACTTTGCTCTGCTGAGAAGAAGCTAGTCCACATGACAAGAAAACATTCCACAGCGGCCTCTAGTGGACAAACACAGGTACTGCAGTCTAATATATTAAATATATATATAAAAAATTTTTTTTTTTTTTTTTTCTTGACCACCATTAAAAATTATTACATTTTTTTAGTAGTTACAGGCATGCACAGAATTTTGCGGGAATACCATTAGGTAACAGACAGAAAGACAAATTAGGCTTGGGGGTCCCCCAATAGAACCAAGTTCCTGGGGGCCCCCACTTACCTGTTCCCCGCCGCAGGACTTTGTTTGGTCCACAAAAGCCCAAACTTCACCTATCACGGCAGGCATTGTAATCAAACCTTCAGGGACCGGGTTCCCAAGGATTCCACTCCCCTGGACCTGTATAGCACCCTGCACAGAAAACATCTTGGTCGTGGGTATGACCAGAGCTCTGGATCCCAGGGTCCAGCTCTCCTAAGAGAAGCATTACAGGCAAAACCTTGCTCTTCTCTGCAAGGCCCGGGTACCGACCGTTTAGCTATGAAGCTTTTTTGGTCGGATCCGGAATAGCTTACTGAGGCCCAAAAGAACCTGTACGCAAGCTCAGTGAAAAACACATGTTTCTTCTTGGCCAACACCTTAGACACTGGCAAAAAACTGAGGTGCTCCCGGATGGGAGGGGCTTATATAGGGGAGGGTACTTCCGGTTTTGGAAGTTGCCAGTGCCAGCACCTGACGGTATCTATATAACCCATTAGTAATGACTATGTCGCTCTGTGTCCCGTGATGTACGAAAAAGAAATGCTGGGTGTGACATGGATTTTCTTCTTATTTAACATGTATACATAGACATTTCATGAAACATAAGGTCATGAATATTTATACGTGAAGTCATGGAAAAGTCATGGAAAAGTCATGGAATTTCATTGGTAAAAATGTGTATGAACCCTGTAAACATACTGCTTGCATATCAAGTCACAATAAAAAAAAAATGTTGCTCGTCTTTCAAAACGCTTGCATTACTTGCAAACCGAGGTATTATTGCAATGCGTAATGTTTTTGAGGTTTTGGTAAAATATATTTTTCTCTGTCTCTCTCACTTGTTGTCCATCTCACAAAAATCTTTATTGAAACTCCCACAAGTGTCTTCAGAAATCACAAACAATACCATTGCTGATGCAAATTTTAAATGAGTCACAATTTTGTGTGTTGTTTAGTATTTCCAAATGATCATAATCCCCCCCCCCCAAAAAAAAAAATTGATATGTGTAACAAGATCAGAAATCAAAATGTCATTCCCAAAATTCAGAGGGTAACATCACTATTCTAGACTCACACACCAAAAATGTAAGAGGGTTCCACCACCATTGCAAATTGTGCCATATATATACCATGGGCAAGGACAATAAGCAGCCTTAACATTTCCCCACCAGCACTAATTGCAGCCTCTTACCAAGCAAAAACCAAAAAAATTACAGCTGTTTCTCTAGCAGCATGCTGACAGTAATCAGCCATAACCAGCCTTCAAAACAGATGGCATATGCCAGAAACAGGTTGTTCAATGGCTCTTTGGCCTTCCACAGTACATCTGCATTGAATAACTTAATTCACCCCTGGGACTTAGGACCTTTTCACACCACAGAGATGCAGACTCCATCCATGTGGTAGCACAGTGGCTAACTGGTTAGCACTTCTGCCTACTAGCACTGTGGTTGTTGGTTTGAATCCCAATCCCACTACCTGGCTAGAGGTTTGTATGTTCTCCTTCTGTTGTGGTGTTAAAGTTTATTTTTCACCAGTGATTACATTTTTGATGGGTTTCACATAATGGAAACCCAAGGAATAACATTATAAATCAAGCAAGCGTGGGTTTGCACCAAATGTAAGGAAAGGGGGAAAGACATCTAGGCCCCCCTTGCCTCATGGGTCTGCGACAGCGGAGTTCTTATTTTCCCCAGTAACTGAAAAAAGGAGGGAAAGTTTCAGAGTGAGTAGTTGTAGCTGGGCAGTTTTAGGTATTATTTGAAGATTATTGGGCAACATTAAAAAATGTGGGAAGAGGTACAATTGGTCCTTGGCTGCGCAGGATGGTCAGGTGACCGCTGTATCTGGGCAGCTAAGGGGTTTGTTTTCATTAAAAGGTAAATAAATAAGAGGGATTCAGAGCTCTAAAAGCTCAAATCGCCTCAGTAGCAGCAGCGGTGGAGTTTCAGGCACAGAGATATTCGTGTGGCAGAAGATGTCCCTCCTGAGGCGCCTTATCGAGAGAGCTGGCGAAGAAGCTGGGGAGGATTGGATCAGGCGTTGCCTCGACCTACCTGTGTCTGCGGGTCAAGTCGCTCCAGGGGTTCCAGCTTCAGTAGGTTCCGGGATCGCCACTTCCACCTCCTCTGCGGGTGACATCGCACCCGGCTCCAGCGCAGACTTGACGGGGGATCCGGCGGGCATCTGCGGAGTTTCCGAGGCTCTGGAAGAAGGAGAGGTGAGGAGTACTGTGGCTAGCCTGGAGGCGGAGATCGTTTTGCCTGCTGGAGAACTGCCGGGTCGGAGGTCATCTCGGCGTGTCACTTCCCAGCCGACGAGGGGGCCAGCGAAGAGGCGGTGCAGCAGGAAGCAGAGCTACTCCCCCTTACCAACATGCCCGGTACCTTCCCGAACCACAAGGGGCACACCCTGGCGTGCGGCTGGAAGCGGAGCAGGTGAACCCAGCAGCAGAAGACAGAGCCCACCACAGAGAGCGCCGCCGAATTCACAAGGGGCGCGGGGGGTCAGCAGACCACGATCGGAGCGTCCTTCCCCTCAGGTCGCTCGGAGGAATCCAGTCCCACATATCCCGGTCACGGCTGGGGATCAACAGGCAGGTGCCACATCCGATGTACCTGGCGCTGGTAAGTTTGCTCCTCAGTTATTGGATTTGTTCTCATCTGTATTAGTCAGGACAGTTAGGGAACTGAATGCTGTCAGGACTAGCTCAGGTTCCTCTGTCCCTGTGTTAACTGACGCTGCCCCAATGGCTTCAGCTTCCTCTGTCTCTGAGGGTAGTGATGAGCCGAACACCCCCGGGTTCGGTTCGCACCAGAACCCGCGAACGGACCGAAAGTTCGCACGAACATTAGAACCCTATTAAATACAATGGATGCGAACGTTCGGATTCTAAAGTGCTAATTATAACGACTATTATCCATGTTATTGTCCGAAACAGAGTTTGGGAACCCGGCTTCTGCACCAGGGGACATGTATCAATGCAAAAAGAAGTTTTAAAAACGGACGTTTTCCGGGAGCAGTCATTTTAATGATGCATAAAGTGAAAAAAAAAAAGTCAAATATTCCTTTAAATATTGTACCTGGGGGGTGTCTAAAGTATGCCTGTGAAGTGCCACGTGTTTCCCATGTTTAGAACTGTCCCTGCACAAAATAACATTTCTAAAGGAAAAAAAGCCATTTAAAACTGCTTGCGGCTTTAATGCAATGTCTGGTCCCGGTAATATGGATGAAAATCTTTAGGAAAAATGGCATAGCTACCCCATCAACCCCCCCCCCCCTACCCCAGCCCATTACCAGCCCCTTTGGGTCTTGTATGGATATTAAGGGGAACCCCGCACACAAAATAAAAAAGGCCCTATATACTCTGAACAGCCGTATACAGGCGGTGCATACAAGACAGGGACTGTAGGTTTGTTCTTATGTAGAATCTGTTTGTAATTTTGAACAGCTGCATTGTTTAAGTGTAGCTCCATGCCAAATTCCTTTTTTTTAGCTTTTTGGAAAACAAAGGGAACGGTTATCACCCCTGTCACATTTTTTTTGCTGTCTGTGCCCCTGTTCAGAACATTTCACCTCACTTTGCGTCCCAATGACAACTGTTTTTGAAATGTGGTGTTTTTATTGAAACAAGGATTGGTGATAAAGCATCAGTAGAGAGGAGACACCTTTCTTCCATATTAATTCTTACAGGAGAGAATTTTCCTTCCAAGGGGTAGATTTCCTCTCACTTCCTGTTGTCTTCTTCCGTTTGCAAGTAGGAGTCGTTTGTAAGTTTGATGTTTGAAAGTAGGGACCTGCCGTATATACTCTGCAGAAATTGGCCCCTCAGGTGTTGGTGTTGGCACAACACTGTAAGCACTCACAGTTACTCTTGGTGGGTGCTGGAACGCCCTGCTGTCAACTATTATATCAGGAATTGTAATAACATATAATTGTTGATCAGTGGTAGTAAAAATTGGGCCTTTGATGGTGGTGCCACAACACTGTAAGGCCTGACAGTTACTCTTGGTGGGCGCAGCAATGGGCCCTGCTGTGAATTATTTGATCAATAATTATAATTGCATGTTGAACAGGGGCTGAAAAATTGGGCCTTTGGTGGTGGTGGTGGTGGTGATGGTGGTGCTGGTGCCACAACACTGTAAGGCCTGACAGTTACTCTTGGTGGGCGCAGCAATGGGCTCTGCTGTGAATTATTCGATCAATAATTATAATTGCATGCCCCTGTTGAACAGGGGCTGAAAAATTGGGCCTTTGGTGGTGGTGGTGGTGGTGATGGTGGTGCTGGTGCCACAACACTGTAAGGCCTGACAGTTACTCTTGGTGGGCGCAGCAATGGGCCCTGCTGTGAATAATTAGATCAATAATTATAATTGCATGCCCCTGTTGAACAGGGGCTGAAAAATTGGGCCTTAGGCACTGGTGGCACAACACTGCAACCCCTCACAGATACTGTACTTGGAACACAGCAATGAGGCCTGTTGCAAAGTATTGCATCAAAAATTGTAATTACACGCCCCTGTTAAACAGGGGCTGAAAAATTGGGCCTTAGCCACCGGTGGCGGCACCCATAAACCAAAATGATCTTCCAAGCTATCATCATTAATCGGATCATTGAGGAGGAGGAGGAGGAGGATAGCTAGTCAACATAACAGCACAGGAACTCAGCATCAGCATCAGTCTTGGGATGTGACATTTTAAAATCAATTAGTCTGTTATAGCAGCATCAGGTGTGTGGTAGCTGGTGGTGATCCAAGACTGGTTCATCTTGATGAAAGTCAGTCGATCAACCGAGTCGGTGGACAGGCGCACCCTGTGATCCGTGACAAATCCTCCAGCAGCACTGAATGTGCGTTCTGAAAGAACGCTGGATGCAGGACAGGCCAGTAGCTCAATTGCATACTGTGCAAGCTCTGGCCAGTGATCCATCCTCAAGACCCAGTAAGCCAGAGGATTTTCGGTGGGGAAGGTGTCCAAGTCTGACCTTGCCCCTAGGTATTCCTGCACCATGTATATCAGACGCTGGCGATGGTTGCTGGAACCGATCATACTTTGGGGCTGCGGACTAAAGAATTGTCTGAACGCATCGGTCAGACGGCCACCTTCCCCACCGCTCCTTCTTTGACTGCCCGAAGCCTCAGCAACTCGTTGTCCAGGACCAGGAGTTTGTAACCTCCCAGTCTCTGGGAACGCGTTGCACAGACCTTTCTGCAAGGCCTCCCGGAGTTGTCTCATCCTCTGCTCCCTCTGCGACGGTAAGATAAGGTCGGCAACCTTACCCTTGTACCGTGGATCATGGAGAGTGGCCAGCCAGTAATGGTCCCTCTCCTTGATCCGAAGAATACGAGGATCCTTCCGCAGACTTTGCAGGATCAGGGAGGCCATGCAGCGTAGGTTAGCTGAGGCATTCAGTCCGGAGTCCTCTGGGTCACTAAGGACGACATGATCCGCAGCCACCTCCTCCCAGCCACGTACAAGTCCACTGGTTTCTTGGGACTGTAAATCATCCCTAAAAGACTGCTGCTGATGATGCTGAGTGCCAGCCTCCACCTCCATGCTGACACAATCCTCCTCCTCCTCCTCCTCCTCCTCCTCCTCTTCCTGTGCGATGGGTGGGACAGAAGGAACACTGTCTGGGTAAAGGGGGCCTTGAGAGGCAAGGAAGTCCTCCTCTTCCTGCCTCTGTTCTGCCTCAAGTGCCCTGTCCATTATTCCACGCAGCGTGTGCTCCAACAGGTGGACAAGAGGTACAGTGTCACTGATGCATGCACTGTCACTGCTCACCATCCTCGTGGCCTCCTCAAATGGTGCCAGGACAGTGCATGCATCCCTGATCATGCCCCACTGGCGTGGTGAAAAAAACCCAAGCTCCCCTGACCCTGTCCTGGTGCCGTAGTCGCACAGGTACTCATTGATGGCCCTCTGCTGCGTGTGCAGCCGCTGCAGCATGGCCAACGTTGAGTTCCACCTGGTGGGCATGTCACATATAAGGCGGTTCTTGGGCAGGTTCAACTCCTTTTGCAGCTCAGCCAGGCGAGCACTGGCATTATAAGATCTGCGGAAATGCACACAGACTTTCCTGGCCTGCCTCAGGACATCCTGTAAGCCCGGGTACCTGCCCAAGAACCGCTGCACCACCAGGTTAAGGACGTGAGCCATACAGGGCACATGGGTCAGTTGTCCCTGTCGGAGGGCGGAGAGGAGGTTGGTGCCATTGTCGCAAACCACCATTCCTGGCTTAAGCTGGCGTGGCGTCAACCACCTCTCGGCCTGCCCCTGCAGAGCAGACAGGACCTCTGCCCCAGGGTGGCTCCTGTCCCCCAAACACACCAGCGCAAGCACGGCATGGCATCTTTTTGCCTGCATACTTGCGTAGCCCCTTGAACGCCTACGGAGCACCGCTGGTTCCGAGGACAAACCACAGGAAGAGGCCATGGAGGAAGAAGAAGAGGAGGGGGTGGAGGAGAGAGGTGTGTCACAACCAGTAGTAGCATTTTGGAGGCGTGGCGGTGGAACAACCTCCAACACTACTGCACCTTGTCCTGCATCCTTCCCAGCTGCCAAAAGAGTGACCCAATGAGCCGTGAAAGAAAGGTAACGTCCCTGTCCATGCCTGCTGGACCATGAGTCAGCAGTAATATGCACCTTACCGCTGACCGCCCTGTCCAGCGAGGCCAAGACATTGCCTTCCACATGCCTGTAGAGAGCCGGAATCGCCTTCCGTGCGAAAAAGTGGCGTTTGGGAACCTGCCACTGAGGAACCGCACATTGCACAAACTCACGGAAGGGGGCCGAGTCTACCAACTGAAAAGGCAGCAGTTGAAGCGCTAGCAATTTAGCCAAGCTAGCATTCAACCGCTGGGCATGTGGATGGCTGGGAGTGAACTTCTTTCGACGGTCCAGCAGCTGGGGCAGGGAAATTTGCCTGCTAGAATCGGACGTTGGTGTACTGCTAGCAGTACTTGGCTGTGACACACCTAATTCTACACCTTCATTCCTCTCAGAGCAGATTTCAGAGAGGACTGAAGGTATACTAGGGTTGGAGATCCCAGCTGATGCGGTGCAAGAAGAGGTCAGCTTTGTTCTTTGGTGTGGGTCTTTAAGGTAGGCTTGCCAACGAGCTGCATGGCAGGTCAACATATGTCTGATCAAGCATGTGGTGCCCAAGCGGCTGATGTTTTGGCCACGCGATATACGCTTGAGACATATGTTGCAAACAGCAGCTGTGCGATCTGATGCACTCGCCTCAAAAAAGGCCCACACCAAAGAACTTTTTGAATGACGGGCAGAGGCAGCGCCTGCACAGGCGGAGCTCTGCGGTGTGATTCCGTCGGTGTGCTGCCCATACGCTGGCCACTCAAGGGCATCCTGCCTCGTTGGAGATGTGCCTCCTCCTCATCCTCCTCCTCCTCCTCTCTCCTATTAGGCACCCACGTGGAGTCAGTGACCTCATCATCCCCTCCCTCCTCATCACTGGAGCCAATCTGGCAGTATGCTGCAGCTGCTGGAGCATGACTGCCAGATTGGTGTCCTTCTTGAGCATCCCCTCTCTCTGCTCTCACGCTGCTGCCTTCCTCTAGCTGGGTATCATCATCAGATACTTCGAAACGCTGGGCATCCTCCTGGAGCATGTACCCAACACTGTGCTCAAACAGTTCGGGGGACTCCTCAGGAGGAGGACATGGTGGGTCTAGGGAAGGATTGACTAATGAAGATAATGATACCAGAGAAGAGGACGCTTTGGCAGCTGCTTTGCCAGTACCCTGAGCCTGGGTGAGAGAGGATGAGGAGGATGAGGTGGGCTTGGTCATCCACTCTACCAAGTCTTCGACATGATGTGGCTCAACATGTCCAGCTGCCGAAAAGAAGGACAAGCGTGTCCCATGGCCATGTGCTGATGACAATGCACTGCGTCCATGACCAGCACTGTTGCCCCCAGACACAGAGCCTGCTTGCCCTCTTTTTTGCCTCCTGACTGTCTGCCTCTCCTTGTTTGCCTTCCAGACATTTTAATGGATGGCCTGCAGGGAGATGGGAAAAAGAGCAATAAGGGCTACCTTCAGGTGTATACTGTGCAGGAGGCTTAGCAACAATGACACTGACACTGTCCCCTGCCTATCCTTCTCTGTCCCTAAACACAAGGATTTGCAATATGCTTCAGCAAGATTGGTTTAGCACAGAACAGCACACTGACAGTTTCCCTCACTGTCCTTCTCTGTCCCTACAAACAAGATTTAGCACAGAATAGCACACTGATAGTTTCCACGAGTGTCCTTCTCTGTCCCTAAACTCAAGGATTTCAAATATGGAACAGCAAAATTGGTTTAGAACAGAATAGCACACTGACACTTTCCCTCACTGTCCTACTCTGTCCCTCCCTACAAACAAGATTTAGCACAGAATAGCACACTGATAGTTTCCACGAGTGTCCTTCTCTGTTCCTAAACTCAAGGATTTCAAATATGGAACAGCAAAATTGGTTTAGAACAGAATAGCACACTGACACTTTCCCTCACTGTCCTACTCTGTCCCTCCCTACAAACAAGATTTAGCACAGAATAGCACACTGATAGTTTCCACGAGTGTCCTTCTCTGTCCCTAAACTCAAGGATTTCAAATATGGAACAGCAAAATTGGTTTAGAACAGAATAGCACACTGACACTTTTCCTCACTGTCCTACTCTGTCCCTCCCTACAAACAAGATTTAGCACAGAATAGCACACTGATAGTTTCCACGAGTGTCCTTCTCTGTCCCTAAACTCAAGGATTTCAAATATGGAACAGCAAAATTGGTTTAGAACAGAATAGCACACTGACACTTTCCCTCACTGTCCTACTCTGTCCCTCCCTACAAACAAGATTTAGCACAGAATAGCACACTGATCGTTTCCACGAGTGTCCTTCTCTGTCCCTAAACTCAAGGATTTCAAATATGGTTCAGCAAAATTGGTTTAGAACAGAATAGCACACTGACACTTTCCCTCACTGTCCTACTCTGTCCCTCCCTACAAACAAGATTTAGCACAGAATAGCACACTGATAGTTTCCACGAGTGTCCTTCTCTGTCCCTAAACTCAAGGATTTCAAATATGGAACAGCAAAATTGGTTTAGAACAGAATAGCACACTGTCAGTTTCACTCACTGTACCTCCTCTGTCCCTAAACTCAAGGATTTCAAATATGGTTCAGCAAGATTGGTTTAGAACAGAATAGCACACTGTCAGTTTCACTCACTGTCCTACTCTGTCCCTACAAACAAGATTTAGCACAGAATAGCACACTGACACTTTCCCTCACTGTACCTCTCTGTCCCTACAAACAAGGTTTAGCACAGAATAACACACTGACACTCTCCCAACCTATCCTTATTTGTCCCTAAACACAAGGAATCCAGGATTAGTAAAGGAAAAAAAATGACACTGTCCCTGCCTATGCTTCTCTTTCCCTGCTCCGGAACATACTACACAAGGCCGCCGCGCTGGCGGCCTTTTATAGTGTGGGGCGTGTACTAAACCCCCTCAGCAATAATTGGCCACAGGCATCCTGCCTGTGGCCAATCATTGCTCTCCTCGCTGCCGGCGCTGTGATTGGCCAAGCATGCGGGGTCACAGTGCATGCTTGGCCAATTACAGCGCCTGGATGACACTGCGATGGCGTAGTGCATTGTGGGCCGTTCGCGTCACTCGAATTTGGCGCGAACGGCCCAAATCGTTCGATCTTCGTCGAACGATCGAACAGCCGATGTTCGAGTCGAACGTATGTTCGACTCGAACACGAAGCTCATCCCTATCTGAGGGGGGTGTAGCTTCGGTGTGGGCGCCATCTAGTGGAGTTTCTGCTAACTCGCAGGAACTTTCTCTGAATGTTTCACAAATGTCTACATGAATGACTGATGCTTTCCCTACTGTTACAGCCACAGTGCCGGAAATTTGTAGGAAAGAAGCCCTGCCATGTACATTGTCTCCTCTAGGTTTCCACCTGGCAATCAGCACTAGGGAGAGGATTTGGAGAGGGGAATTTTTGGATTTATTATCCTTGCTCCCTTCATCCAAAGACTCTGTTCAGAGGACCGGTGGGAGAGATGATAAAGCAGAGGAGGATAGAAGGCGCCCTGTTCATAGGACTTTTAATAATTGGTTGCAGTCTTTCCTGATTTTTGCCAGTGTGACCTGTGAAAAATTCCCGGAGAAAAGCCCGGAGCTTTTTCAGCACATAGATATCATCCTGGAGGCTTACAAGAATTTTGGGGGTATGGCTTGGTTCGTTTATGACGAGTCGTTTCGCCAAAAAATGGCGGTGCACTCGTCTTTACAGTGGGGTTCTAAGGATATAGGCCTCTGGCTGAATCTTTTTCTTCCGCAGAGGCCCGCTTTTAACAGACAGGCCGTTACCCCGTCCTCGTCAGCCCATTCCTCTTTCAAAAAAGGGGTCTGTTTTAATTTCAACGAGAGCCAGTGCAGGTGGCCCAATTCCTGTAAGTACAGGCAGGAATGCGCATTTTGTGCAGGTACACACCCCATTGCCAAATGTTTTAAGAAACTCTCCTCTTCAAACCAGTCGACAGTTAGGGAACCCTTTTCTAAAGGCAGTGTCCCCGGTGAGGCTCCGCGTCATAGCTCCTTGGCTCAGGGAATACCCAGACACACTGACAGCACAGCTCCTGTTTGACGGTTTTCTGTCTGGTTTTTCCTTACCAAGTTTCCATGGTTTGGGTTGTCAGATTCATTCCAATCTAAAGTCCACCTTTGGTTTGGAATCGATCGTTTTAGAGAAAATTTTGGCAGAAGTTAGTTTGGGTAGGGTCGCGGGCCCGTTCTCAGGCCCGCCATTTTCTAATTTTAGGGTCTCCCCGCTGGGTATTGTGCCCAAAAAGGAGCCAAACTCTTATAGGCTCATTCATCATTTATCCTTCCCTGTCGGGAGTTCTTTAAATGATCAAATTCAGGAGCAGTATTCGTCTGTGTCTTTTGCCTCTTTTGAAGATGCGATGGTACTGCTGAGGGAATCGGGGCAGGGAGCGTTGCTGGCAAAGACGGATGTAGAGGCAGCTTTTAGATTGCTGCCTATAGATCCGGCAGCTTTTAATTCATTGGGTTTCTTTTTTTTCAGGGCAATTTTTATTTTGACAAGTGCCTGCCTATGGGCTGTTCCTTGTCCTGTTTTTATTTCGAAGCTTTCGCCTCTTTTTTGGAATGGGTGGTTACTAAGGTTGCAGGGGTGTCCTCTTTGATTCACTACTTGGATGATTTCCTTTTCATAGACCCCCCCAACTCCTCTGCATGTCAGAATTTATTGCTGACATTTTTTTTAGTCTGTGAGGCGTTCGGGGTTCCCCTTGCAAAGGAAAATACGTTTTTTCCATCAGTTTCTTTAGATTTCCTGGGTATTACTATTGATTCGATCAATATGGAATTCAGGTTACCTAGGGACAAAATTTACAGGCTTACTGTCTGTATCATTTTGTTGATCAGGAAGAAGAAAGTTACCCTTAAAGAAGTACAGTCTCTGTTAGGTAAGTTGGCATTTGCCACGCGGATAATGCCTGTGGGGAGAATTTTTTCCCGGAGGCTTTATATCGCTATTGCCAGCCTCAAATCCCCCTCAGCTCATGTCCGTGTGTCACACGATATTCGGGAGGATTTGTTGGTCTGGTTGAGGTTTTTGGAACATTTTAATGGGAGGGCGGTTTGGCAGGAGGAATTTGTCTCAGACGAGCAGTTGTGTCTGCAGACGGATTCTGCAGGGTCCCAGGGTTTTGCAGCTGTTTGTAAGAACCATTGGTGTGCGGAGCCTTGGGACCCGGGCTGGAGGCGCAAAGGTTATTTGAAGAATAGTATTTTGATAGAGTTGTTCCCTATCTTGGTGGCCATTGAGCTGTGGGGATCTCATTTTAGAAACAGGCGGCTCCTAGTTCGCACTGATAGTAAAGGTGTGTTGTTTGCTGTAAATTGCTTGTCTTCCAGGTCTCCGCCGGTCATCGTACTGCTGAGACGCTTGATTTTCCAGTATTTGAGCTTGAACATTTGGATAAAGGCACAATTTGTTCCTGGCAGAAACAATGATTTGGCGGATGCTTTGTCTCGTTTTCAGATGGGGCGATTATTTTCCCTGTTGCCAAGCGCGGATCGGGAGGGGCTGCCTTGCCCGAAGTTTCTGTGGACACTGATTTGAGACCCGTTTTGTTCAATGTGCAGCGTTCCATTGCCCCCTCCACCATGGCAGGATACCAATCAGCTTGGTGGTCGTGGTCCTTGTTCTTAAGGGAGCAAGGCATAGTGGATACATTTGTCTCGGAAGGTTTGGCGCTGCTGTTTTTAAACAACCTTTTCAGGAAGGAATTTTCTTGGTCGCATGTCAATAAAATACTGTCCGGTATATAATTTTTTCTGAAATTACATAATCTTCCCTCACTTTTTTTTTTTTTTTGTGGTTCGTCAAGCCTTAAAAGGCTACAGAAAATCGCATCTCACAGCGGATTCTCGGAAGCCCATATCCACGGCGGTGCTGATCAGGCTTTGCGAGGTTGCACATAAGGTTTGCTGGTCTGAGTTTGGAGTTGCTTTATTTAAATCTGTTTTTTCTACTGCATTTTTTGCTGCTTTAAGGATTGCAGAAATGCTTCCCCCCGCCAAGTTGCAAAAAGGAGGTCTGCAATGGGGGGATGTCATAGTGAGTGGAACCTCAGTACAAATTCATGTGAGGCGTTCCAAAACTGATCAGTTGGGGAAGGGTTCCTGTTTGTTATTGCACGGTTGTAACAACCCTATGATTTGCCCAGTAACCTTGCTAGGGGACTACGTTAGTCGGAGGCCGGGTGTGGGTGGTCAATTTTTTGTTCACAGTGACGGCTCTCCTTTGAGCAAATTTCAATTCCTGCAGGTATTTAAGAAGTGTAAGCATATTGTGGGTCTAGACGATGTTCGTTTAACGTCACATTCCTTTAGGATAGGGGCAGCCACGGAAGCAGCTAGGTTGGGTCTAAGTCAGGAACGTATCAAGAAATTGGGGAGGTGGAGATCGGATATTTTTTTGCTATATGTTCGTCCTAACTCTTTTATTTAAATGCTTGCAGGTCCAAAGAAAATAGTATGGATTGTCGGCCACTCCTTCGTGTTCTGGGCCTGCAAGAGAGCTGAGGAACTAGTTTACTCACGGAATTTGGGTCTAGCCCAGGACGTTTTCTCAGTTTTTTGGCACGGTAAAAGGGGAATGAGATGGTCAAATTTGTTTTCAGAATTGAGCATATTATATTTACAGTGGCCGCCTCCAGACATTTTAATATTGCACCTTGGGGGGAATGACATTGGGAAGGTTAAGACCCTTGATTTGGTCTTTCAGATAAGGGCCGACTTATCGAGGTTTCACTTGTCATCCCCCGGGACGGCTATTATTTTTTCGGAAATTATTCCTAGATTGCAGTGGTTCCGCTCAGACACATTACGCCTTTGGAGAAGGTAAAGAAACGGGTTAATCGTTCGGTCCAGAAGTTTTTAGGTTTTTTAGGCAGTTTTTCATTCAGGCACACGGAATTAGAAGGCGGTCTTCCGGGGCTTTATAGGCGGGACGGAGTGCACTTGACGGAGATAGGTCTGGACATTCTCAACGCAGGGCTGCGTTGAGGAGGCCGCGGTTTTGGGGGGGGGCGCTGACAGGTGTTTCACCTGTCTTTTGGGGATTTCCCCTTTTTATGATACAGCTTGAGCCGTAGTGGCTGAGCTGTTACTTACGTGTTTGTCATTAAAGTCTAACTTGTTGTTTATTTAAGTTTTAAAGCCAATAATAAAGGCCGCGGCCATACAATTTTTTCCAAAATAAAATTAGTAGTGTCTATTATTTATTTATGTCAATCCTGCTGTCTGCTATCCCATGTAAGGAAAGGGGGAAAGACATCTACATCTAGGCCCCCCTTGCCTCATGGGATTACGACAGCGGAGTTCTTATTTTCCCCAGTAACTGAAAAAAGGAGGGAAAGTTTCAGAGTGAGTAGTTGTAGCTGGGCAGTTTTAGGTATTATTAGAAGATTATTGGGCAACATTAAAAAATGTGGGAAGAGGTACAATTGGTCCTTGGCTGCGCAGGATGGTCAGGTGACCGCTGTATCTGGGCAGCTAAGGGGTTTGTTTTGATTAAAAGGTAAATAAAAAGAGGGATTCAGAGCTCTAAAAGCTCAAATCGCCTCAGTAGCAGCAGCGGTGGAGTTCCCTCCCGCCCTCCCTTTGTCGCAGGCCGTTGATTTTATTATGTGGCTAGTGTCACCTGTAAAGGGGGACTTTAATGTTATAAGTTAGACAAAGTGATAATTTGTTTTGGGGATTTCCCCTTTTTATGATACAGCTTGAGCCGTAGTGGCTGAGCTGTTACTTACGTGTTTGTCATTAAAGTCTAACTTGTTGTTTATTTAACCACTTAAGCCCCGGACCATTTGGTAGCTAAAGGACCAGAGGTGAATTCAGAATTTTGCACTGCGCTGCATTAACTGTAAATTGTGCGGACATGCAATGTTGTACCCAAACGAAATTTGCGTCCTTTTCTTCCCACAAATAGAGCTTTCTTTTAATGGTATTTGATTGCCTCTGCGATTTTTATTTTTTGCAATATAAACGGAAAAAGACCGAAAATTTTGAAAAAAAAATGATATTTTCTACTTTTTGTTGTAAGAAAAATCGAATAAACTCAATTTTAGTCATGCATTTAGGCCAAAATGTATTCAGCCACATGTCTTTAGTAAAAAAAATGTCAATAGGCGTATATTTATTGGTTTGCGCAAAAGTTATAGCGTTTACAAACTAGGGTACATTTTCTGGAATTTACACAGCTTTAAATTTATGACTGCCTATCTCATTTCTTGAGGTGCTAAAATGGCAGGGCAGTACAAACCCCCCCAAATGACCCCATTTTGGAAAGTAGACACCCCAAGGAAATTGCTGAGAGGCATGTTGAGCCCATTGAATATTTTTTTTTTGTCCCAAGTGATTGAATAATGACAAAAAAAAAAAAAAAAATTACGGGGATACCACATGTGTGGGACTTTTTAGGAGCCTAGCCGCGTACGGGACCCCGAAAACCAATCACCGCCTTCAGGATTTCTAGGCACAAATTTTTGATTTGACTCCTCACTACCTATCACAGTTTCGAAGGCCATAAAATGCCAAAATAGCACAAAACCCCCCCAAATGACCCCATTTTGGAAAGTAGATACCCCAAGCTGTTTGCTGAGGGGCATGGTGAGTATTTTACAGCTCTCATTTGTTTTTGAAAATGAAGAAAGAAATATTTTTTTTTTTCTTTTTTTTTTTCAATTTTCAAAACTTTGTGACAAAAAGCGAGATCTGCAAAATACTCACAATACCTCTCAGCAAATAGCTTGGGGTGTCTACATTCCAAAATGGGGTCATTTGGGGGGGTTTTGTGCTATCTGGGCATTCCATGGCCTCCGAAACTGTGATAGGCAGTGAGAAGTGAAATCAAAAATTTACACCCTTAGAAAGCCTGAAGGCGGTCATTGGTTTTGGGGTCCCGTACGCGGCTAGGCTCCCAAAAAGTCTCACACATGTGGTATCCCCGTACTCAGGAGAAGCAACAGAATGTATTTTGGGGTGTAATTCCACATATGCCCATGGCATGTTTGAGCAATATATCATTTAGTGACAACTTTGTGAAAAAAAAAAATTGTCTTTTTTCCGCAACTTGTGTCAACATATAAAATATTCCATGGACTCGACATGCCTCTCAGTATATAGCTTGGGGTGTCTACTTTCCAAAATGGGGTCATTTGGGGGGGTTTTGAACTGTTCTGGCATTTTATACACAACATTAGGAAGCTTACATCCACTCTTCTAACCACTTGAAGACAAAGCCCTTTTTGACACTTTTTGTTTACATGAAAACATATTTTTTTTTGCAAGAAAATTATGTTGAACCCCCAAACATTATATATATTTTTAAAGCAAAGGCCCTACAGAATAAAATGGTGGGTGTTGCATTTTTTTTTCTACACAGTATTTGCGCAGCGATTTTTCAAACGCATTTTTTGGGGAAAAAATACACTTTTTTTAATTTTAACGCACTAAAACACACTATATTGCCCAAATGTTTGATGAAATAAAAAAGATGATCTTAGGCCGAGTACATAGATACCAAACACGACATGCTTTAAAATTTCACACAAACGCGCATTGGCGACAAACTACATACATTTTTAAAAGCCTTTACAGGTTACCCCGTTAGATTTACAGAGGAGGTCTACTGCTAAAATTACTGCCCTCGATCTGACCTTTGCGGTGATACCTCACATGCATGGTGCAATTGCTGTTTACATATGACGCCAGACCGACGCTTGCGTTCGCCATTGGGCAAGAGCAGGGCAGGACAGGGGTGCTTTTTTTTTTTTTTTTTTTTTTTTTTTTTTTTTATTATTAATTTTGCTTTTTTATTTTATTTTTAAACTGTTGCTTCCATATTTTTTTTTTTTTTTATCATTTTTATTGTTATCTCAGGGAATGTAAATATCCCCTATGATAGCAATAGGTCTATTGGACCCTAGATCTTTCCTCTGCCCTCAAAGCATCTGACCACACAAAGATCGGTGTGATAAAATGCTTTCCCAATTTCCCAATGGCGCTTTTTATATCCGGGGGGGGGGACATTCCCTCCCACTGCTTGTAAAAGCAGTCCAGAGGCTAATTAGCCACTAGGATTGCTTTTACATGAAAGCCGGCCGCTGGCTGAAAAGAATGATACCAAGATGATACCTAAACCCGCAGGCATCATTCTGGTATAAACATTCAAAGTCCAGCAACATACCAGTACGTTGCTGGTCCTTGTTGGACATGTATTGTAATCTTTTTTTTCATGCAGCCTGTTGGCTGAACGAAAAAAAAAGATTGATCGGTGGGTATGCCCACCATTAGAATACCGCCCTTCATCCACCCACTTCTAATGATGGGCATACATGCACCATTTATATATGCCGAAGCATGGGGGCATCTTCCCGCAAAAGTTATGCCGCGTACACATGGTCAGACTTTTCCACGGGCAAGCCTCCGTCGGAATTTCAAACGTATGTACGCGACATTAGGAGCAAAATCGCTCCTCCGCCCCTGCTGCACCAATGCTTCGGCATATATGTTTTTTTTTTTTTAACTGTGGTGGTGAAATCACCTCCTACAGCACTGGAGTCGCAGGGATCAGGCCTGTCTCTGCGAACGCTGCAGTTATGTGTGTTGTGTTTTTCAAGTGACAGTGATCGATCGATACTGCACTTGGGTGGCCTGGGCTGGACGGAGGGGCAAAACGCAGGTGCCAGCAGGTATCTGGGCTGATCCCGCTAACACTGCGTTTTTGGGAACCCTAAACTGCTGGGGACGCTAGTATACATCTGATCAGATCAGATATTGATCTGTTCAGATACTATACCACTAAGGGGGGTGTATGCTTAACGCGTGGGTGTTAGCGCTACTGGCACTAACCTGACGCTGCCTGGGGTGTGACGCAGACCCTCTCTGACGCTAAAACCTAATTGATATCACCCGCCGGGCGATCAGGGGGTTAAACCTTTATTGGGTTATATACGGCGGGTGCCCTGACACTATAAAAAGCAAACTAACTAACCAGCGTCACCCGTAACACTTATATGATGATCACTGGTGAAAGGGTTAACTAGGGGCAATTAGGGGGTTAAAACCTTTATTAGGTAATATATGGGGGTACCTGACGCTATATAAAAACCTGACGGCGAACCTAAAAAAAAATTACTGGCTACCTATCGGCATCACCGACACTAAGACAACGATCATAAAAACGATTGCTTAGCGACAGTGGTGATAGGGGGTGAAAGGGTTACCTGGGGGGCGATCAGGGGGTTAAACCTTTATTAGATAATATATGGGGGTACCTGACGCTATAAAAACCTGCGGCGAACCTAAAAAAAATTACTGGCTACCGATCTGCATCACCGACGCTAAGACAGCGATCAGACAAAATGATCGCTTAGCGACAGTGGTGATAGGGGGTGAAAGGGTTACCTGGGGGGCGATCAAGGGGGTTAAACCTTTATTAGGTAATATATGGGGGTACCCGACGCTATAAAAACCTTCGGCGAACCTAAAAAAAATTACTGGCTACCGATCAGCTTCACCGACGCTAAGACATCGATCAGAAAAATGATCGCATAGCGACGGCGGTGCTAGGGGGTGAAAGGGTTACCTGGGGGGTGATCAAGGGGATTAAACCTTTATTAGGTAATATATGGGGGTACCCGACGCTATAAAAACCTGCGGCGAACCTAAAAAAAATTACTGGCTACCGATCAGCATCGCCGACACTAAGACATCGATCAGAAAAATTATCGCTTAGTGACAGTGGTGATAGGGGTGAAAGGGTTACCTGGGGGGCGATCAAGGGGGTTAAACCTTTATTAGGTAATATATGGGGGTACCCGACGCTATAAAAACCTGCAGCGAACCTAAAAAAAATTACTGGCTACCGATCAGCATCACCGACGCTAAGACATCGATCAGAAAAATGATCGCATAGCGACGGCGGTGCTAGGGGGTGAAAGGGTTATCTGGGGGGTGATCAGGGGGTTAAACCTTTATTAGGGGGGGGTTAGGGGGCTACACTGGACCTAAACCTAAATGTAGTGACACTTTTACAGTCACAAATGTCACTGATTGCAGTGATCACTAAATAAATGGTCACTGCAATCAGTGACACTGTGACTGGGGGCTGGGGGGTGATCTGGAGGTGTCTGGGGGGGCCTGGGGGGGCGATTTATGTGCCTATGTGTCCTGGTGTCAGTGTAGTGTTGTGTGCACTAACCTGCATCTTCTCCTGTACGGCGCTCGGTATATGTGAGCGCCGCAGGAGAGATGACATCACTTCCTCCTGCCTGGCAGGCAGGGGAAGCTCTCTCATTCGCCGGGAGCGATCGAGAGGGGGGGGCCGGAATCGAATGGCCGTCCCCTCATGCCGGATCGCTCCCGAAGGTAAAACGACCACCCACTGTAAAGAAGGGGGGTCCGATCGGACCCCCCAACTATACAAAGGCAATCACGTATATGTACGTGATTCTGCCTGTCGGTGCCATTCTGCCGACGTATATTTACAGTGGGCGGTCGTTAAGTGGTTAAGTTTTAAAGCCAATAATAAAGGCCGCGGCCATACAATTTTTTCCAAAATAAAATTAGTAGTGTCTATTATTTATTTATGTCAATCCTGCTGTCTGCTATCCCATAAGTCTGGTGTGATCCTGCACACATATTTGAATGTTGTATGCTGATGAAGAATGACGAATGCGCTTTGTTGTAGTTTCCTGTTTCCCCCAGTCGTTTTCCAAGTCGGCCCTTGAGAGATGGAGCTCCTCCTCACAATCAGGAAACACATTGCCATTCATTTTCCTCCCCTTAAGAGGCGGTCCCTCAGGTCCCTGGTCAGTCTTAGTGTTTCCTCCGTCCGGAGGAGACATGTTGCCAAAAGGACCTGAGGGGGCGCCATCTCTCAAAGGGCTGACCGAGACAGGTGTCTACTGGGGCAGCAGTTTTGTCAGCAGGGCTGACTGTATGGAGCCTCTGTGCGGCAGGGGTTCAGGGGACCTTACCGGAGCCGTAGCGTTGGCATGGAGGAGGACGGTGTATGGCCAGGGGCAACCCTCCCTAGGCGGCAGGTAGGAGGTGTCCTGGATTTGAATTTCTTCTGTGCCCAGGCGTGGAGAAATGCGCCGTTTCATCATCCCCTTGGCGGCGTCAGCGGGGGGTGTGTACCCGCGGCTGAACGCTGTTTGACCGGGAAGACGCGGAGCGTAATTTCCGGGGAGGGATGATGTCATCGATGTGCGCCAGGGAAGCTAGTCTTATACTAAATCTTGTTATGTGGCGCTGGCTCTGATAGGCACTTCCAAAAACCAACCAGCCGCTGTTATTCAGATGGCCGGCGCTCGCCAGGGGGCCGGCCATCTGAATAGTGGGCGGCAGCAGCGCCGGCGACAATACATAGGTTCATGCAATGCATGAACCTATGTATTGTTGTTGTGAGTGACGGGCGCAGGAGAGAGCGGGGGCGGCGCTCCTGCGCCCACTATGGACGCACCGCCACTGCCTGATTGTGAGGACGAGCTCCATCTCTCAAGAGCTGCCTTGGAAGACTACTGGAAACAGAGTTACCGGTAAGAAACAAACTCTGCTTTTTGTACCCTCCACATGCCCAACAATGTACAACTTTAATTTGGAGATTTTTGGGATCACTGATCATGGCAAGAGCCTTGGACATTTGTTATTTTTAGGTTTACCCTGCACAGATATATATGCTGATGCATTTTTTCATTTGTAAAGAGTGTGTTCTTGATAAACAGGTGTGAAAACTTGAGGCATACATGAAGAGACAGAATCAATTACACTGGTGGTTGTGTCCTTTACTGGGTGGGTCTAGGTCTGCTAGCAATCCTAGCTAGGTTATATAAAGGCCTGCATTTGTGGTGGTTGTTTGGCCTGAGAAGAGGCCCGAGTTTTTGTTTGCAGTGCTTATATTGGTTTTCAAATGGATGTTTTTTTTGGGGGGGTGTGCATAATGCCCAACCCTAACCCCACTAAGAATGAATGAGTGAATGAGTGACTTGTATAGCGCTCACATGCGAACTGAATCGCCTCTAGGCGCTTTTGCAGCCAGTGTCTTGCTGGCTGGTGCGGTTATTTTACCCCGTAGGATCTCGACACGCTTGGGACACACAGTCCTACACACATATATACTGGGGGAATTTGGACAAGATCCAATTAACCTACCAGCATGTCTTTGGAGTGTGGGAGGAAACCGGAGTACCCGGAGGAAACCCACGCAGACACAGGGAGAACATGCAAACTCCAGGCAGATGGTGTCATGGTCGGGATTTGAACCAGTGACCCTTTTGCTGCTAGGTGAAAGTGCTAACCACTACACCACTGTGCTGCCCAAGGCGGTGGTTTGATTAATGCTTTATGTGTTTGCTGGTATAGTTTTGCATTAAGGCCCTCAAGTGTGTCCAGTCTGACCATGTGTTTGTGAGCCTAAGCAGACCTTTATCTTCTAGTTACTTCTAAATCTCACATGTTAGACTTTCAACTGTTACTGTTAATCTAGTTTTCATAGAGGTTTAGATCGGGGTCAGCAACCAGTAGATCGCGGACAGGTGACTGGTAGATCATGGTCTGGGCTTGTTGACCCACCATTCCAGAGAATCAAACAAAATGCAATGCAGAATGACTGCTTGTAAATTTGGACCTGTAGTAGGGAGCAAGAGCCACATAAGCTGATGCCTCCTATGTAGTGCTGGCTCCTGTCCCATGTGGAGGGATACCAACTGAACTCCACCTCTTATTCTGGCTAGTGGTCTCCAGAGTGGTGCCAGCAGCAGGAAAGAAAGGATCTTCAGGTCAGTGTGAAGCAGTACACTGGGCATAATATTATAGGGCTGCTTCCACACTGATGTGCTGTGGTTTACCCACACCGAGGGTGCAGTGCATCTGCAAATTTCCTGGGTTAGCTGCGCTTTACCATAGACTTCTATTCTATCCTGCAGGTTTGCTGCACTTTTGAAAGCGCACCAAAACTCCTGAATGCAGGAGTTTTGGTGTGCTTTCAGAAAGTGCACCACACCTGCAGTATATAATAGAAGTCTATGGCAAAGTGCAGCAAACCCTGGAAATTTGCAGACAAACTGTGCTGCACCCTCGGTGTGGGTAAACCACAGTTCATCAGTATGAAAACAGCAGCCTTATTGGGGCCTCAGAATAGTAAGGGTTCATTCACAAGTGAAAAGTGATCCGAGTGTGTTTGACCGGTGCTGAGGAGGCGATATGTTGCCTCCTCACCACTTGATTTAAACCCATGATTGCCATATAATGCATGGGTTTGCTACATGGTAGTACGGCAATTAGAGGTTCAAATCAGGTGTGAGGAGACGACACTGTGCCCGGTGACCTTTGACTTCTCTCATGATGTTCGGGTAGATCTCTACCTCTTTAAAGTTACTTACCCCTGGTTTAGATGAAAAGGAAGCTTCCTGCTAATTTCAAACATAAGTGTGTGTGCCTTTTTGTATTTTATTTTTTATTTTGTATTAATTTTTTCTGTTTTTTCTTATGATAATCCTGCAATTTAATTTAAAGGTTTGTTATGGTTATTAGCTTGATTTTTATCTCTGCTTTTCTAATGTGATTTTTAACCATTGACCGGGCCACTTTTTGCATTTCGGCACTGCGTCGCTTTAACTGACGTGGCTCCCAAACAAAATTGACGTCCTTTTTTTCCCACAAATAGAGCTTTCTCTTGATGGTATTTGATCACCTCTGCGGTTTTTATTTTTTGCGCTATAAACAAAAATAGAGCGACAATTTTGAAAAAAATACAATATTTTTTTACTTTTTGCTATAAAAAATATTTTTCTCTTATCATCCATGGACTGACATGGCGTCTCTTTACACTTTACACGTGGCTTATGTCCCTGCTTGCAGGAGAAGACCTAGGCAGAATGTGAGATGTTATACATACATTCTAAAAGCCAGAGCTGAACAGCCCCACCCAGGGGGCGGTCCCTCTGAACATAACCCTCCCACTGCAGTCAGCAGACCTCAGTTTTTTTCTGCCTAGCAGAAGGAGCCAGTCTCCTGACCTATTTTTATTCCTTTTTTGGAATTCTTTTTTATTTTATTTTTGAGAATCTTCTATCAACTGTCGGCTGGGCAACAGGTTGGGTACAAGATATCCTCGTAGTCTTCCCTGTCCGACCATCGAGCTTGCTGACCCTCGCCTTGTGTGCGTGAGACTCAGTTCACGACATACCCCATGACTCCAGGGGTGGCCGGGTTTGCTTTCATGCTCCCACGGTCCTCTCAAGATCGAACAGTTCCTGACTGACTGTATCTTTCGCGGAGGATCGGGCCGACAGCTACTCAGTACTGCACTGTGTTAGTCCTGTCAGAAACACACCAGTGGGTCCCTCAGGGGACGGGTAAGTAGTCTCTCCTGCCTGCAGGTGAGTAAAAAAGGCTGTGTTTCTCTGTGGGGGATTTTCCCTGTCTCCCCCTGTGTTTTATTGTCACTCTCTGTCACCATTGCTGCCGCTGTGCTGTGTGGGGTGCCTGGGGGTCATACTGTTCTTGGGGGGGGGCTCATGCTGGTCTGCATATTGCTTGGGGCCTTTTGTGTGATTTTGGGGCCTGAGCGCCGAGTGGCGCTGTGTGTTTGCTGTTTTTGCTGTAACTGCGTCATGGCAGCCATCTTGCCGCGGATCGCCTCAGTGAAGTGAGGCGGCCATTTTCTTGTAGTCCGCGCGCTTTTTAGCACTAGTTTTGGCCTCTAGCGCTGCTGTTACAGCGCGAATCTCCTCGCAGCTCACCAGCGCTGGTGGACACAAGCGCCCCTGGGTGCGTAAGCCAAACAACCTGGCTCCTAAGCCCGCCTCCGCGTGAAGTCTTGCCCCCGCCCGACTCTGGGATGGGGGGACGATTTCGCAGGTCACGTATCGGTGGACCTCCCGAATCTCTGACCGGTGGGTGTGCGAGGTGGTCACCTCAGGATACAGGATAGAATTCCGTTCCTGGCCCCCAGACAGGTTATTTCCCTCGAATCTTCCTCTCCTTCCTACCCGTCGGGCAGCCCTCTTGGGGGCTGTACAGGATTTGATCAGGTCCGGAGTGATTGTGCCGGTTCCGTCACAGGAGAGTTTTCAGGGATTCTACTCGAATCTGTTTGTCGTCCCAAAAAAAAAAAGTGACGGGGTTCGGCCTATCCTGGACCTCAAGGCCTTGAATGCCTTCGTGAAGGTGCAAAAATTCTGCATGGAATCCATTTGCACGGTGATCGCTACACTCCATCAAGGGGATTTTTCTGGCGTCCTTGGACATCAAGGACGCCTACTTGCATGTTCTGATCTGCGCAAGTCACCAGAAGTTTCTGCGCTTTGCGATCGGCGAAGTCCACTATCAATTTGTGGCTCTTCCTTTCGGCCTAGCCTCGGCACCGAGGATGTTCACCAAGGTGCTTGCTCCGGTTATAGCTTTACTGAGACAGCTAGGCATTGCTGTCGTGGGCTATTTGGTTGATCTTCTGCTAAGAGCAGAAAGTGGCTCAGAATTGGAAGAAAGTGTGACTATCGTCAATTAGACCCTCAGGGTCTTCGGGTGGTTCCTGAACATTCAGAAGTCAGTCCTGGTCCCTACTCAGCGTCTGGAGTATCTGGGTCTGATTCTGTACTCCTTGGAGGCAAAGGTATCCTACCTCCGGAGAAGTTGCTGACACTTCAGTCTGCATTGCGGGTGCTGACGTCCCGAAAATGGTCATCAATCGGTTTTTGCATGAGAGTCCCAGGACTCATGGTGGCCTCCTTTGCGGCTGTTCCGTATGCCCTATCACACACCAGGGCATTGCAGAAGGAGATCTTGTCCACCTGGGACGAATCCCCGTTGTCTTTGGATCTTCAGATCCAGGTGAGTCACCTGGTCAGGGCGTCCCTTAAATGGTGGTTGAGATCCCTGGCTCTTCGGTCCGAAAAGTCGTTCCTCCCCATCCAATGGACGGTACTCACGACGGACGCCAGCCTGACGGGCTGGGGTGGAGTCTGGGGAGTCCTGTTGGCCCAAGGGCTTTGGACTCCGGACGAAGCCCGTTTACCAATCACTGCTCTGGAAATACGGGCAATCAGACTGTGCCTCTCCTCGTGGTCGGAGAGATTACAGGGTCGCTCCATCAGGATCCAGTCAGACAACGCCACGGCGGTGGCGTATGTAAACCATCAAGGGGGGACTCGGAGCTCAGCTGCGGCTTCCGAGGTAGCCCGTATCCTGAAGTGGGCCGAAAGAAACTTGCCGGCTCTGTCGGCCGTTTACATTCCGGGCATAGGCAATGGGCAGGCGGACTATCTGAGTCGCCAGATGCTGGACCAAGGAGAGTGGTCCTTGCATATTTCAACTCCTTTGCCGACGGTGGGGCACGCGGGATGTGGACCTGATGGCCTCTCGACTGAATCGCAAGTTGTCAAGGTTTGTGGCCAGATCCAGGGATCCTTGGGCAGATGCCTCAGATGCGTTGGTGGCCCCATGGGGTCATTATCACCTGATATACATTTATCCTCCGCTGCAGTTGCTCCCTCGCCTGCTGCGCAGGGTGGCGACCGAGGGAATTCCGGTGATCCTCATTGCTCCGGATTGGCCTCGGCATCACTGGTACGCCGATCTGGTACGTCTCGTCGCAGACATTCCCTGGCGGTTGCCAATAAGGGAGGACCTTCTGTCTCAAGGTCCTACATTTCATCCTGCTTTACAGTCTCTGGCTTTAACGGCATGGCTGTTGAAAGCCAGGTGTTGCGGGACCGAGGTCTCTCGGACTCGGTCATTTTGACCATGTTAAGGACACGGAAGTCTTCCTCCAGAAAGATCTATCACCGTACCTGGAAAGCTTACGTCGCCATGTGCGAAGAGCTGGACTGGCATCCTCGGACGTATTCCGTTCCCAGAATCCTGCGTCTTCTGCAGCGTGGAGTGACCCAAAAGCTTGCTTTGAGTACCATTAAGGGTCAGATTTCGGCCTTGGCCGTCTTCTTTCGGTGACCTCTAGCGAGTCATTCCTTGGTTAGCACCTTGTGCTGGGGGTTCGCCATGTGCTCCCTCCTGTCAAGCCTCCTCTCCCCCCGTGGCATCTGAATTGGTACTCTCGGTTCTCCAGGAACCTCCTTTTGAGAATATCAGGGATATTCCCCTCTTGACTTTGTCTCAGAAGGTGGCCTTTTTAGTGGTAATCACTTCTGTTAGACGAGTGTCTGAGTTGGCAGCCTTGTCCTGCAAGTCGCCATATTTAGTCATCCTTAAGAAAAAGGCGGTGTTGCATCCGCGTCCTTCTTTTTTGCCAAAGGTGGTCTCGGCCTTTCACCTAAATGAGGACATTGTCCTCCCGTCCTTGTGTCCTCACCCATCGCATCCCAGAGAGTTTGCGCTTCACACAATGGATGTGGTACGAGCCTTGCGGGTGTACCTGTCTGCTACTGCTTCTATTCTGAAGTCTGACTCGCTGTTTGTGACTGTCTCTGGTCCAAAACTGGGCCAAGCGGCTTCGTCGGCCACCATTTCTAGGTGGATCAGACAAACCGTCATTCAAGCCTATGCTCTCAAGGGGCGGGCGCCTCCCTTTCCGGTTACGGCACATTCCACCAGGGCAATTGGTGCTTCCTGGGCTTTCCGACATCAAGCGTCGGTTGCACAAGTGTGCAAGGCGGCGACCTCGTCGTCCGTTCATACCTTTTCAAAGTTTTTTATAACGTTGATGTGGCTGCATCTTCGGATGCTTCCTTCGGCCGCAAGGTACTGCAGGCCGCTGTTTAAAGTTGCAACTCCTCCGTTGAGGAGCTCCGCTTTGTTTGGAGTGAAGTTTTTGGTTTTTCCATTTATACTGCTCCCATCCCTCTTGACACTGCTTTGGGACATCCCACGTGTAAAGTGTAAAGAGACGCCGTGTCAGTTCATGGATGATAAGAGAAAATAGGATTTTTTGTACTCACCGTAAAATCCTTTTTTCTGACATCCATGGACTGACACGGCACCCACCCTTCCTTTTATGTTTGTACTGCTTTGTTACGAACTGAGGTCTGCTGACTGCAGTGGGAGGGTTATGTCCGGAGGGACCGCCCCCTGGGTGGGGCTATTCAGCTCTGGCTTTTAGAATGTATGTATAACATCTCACATTCTGCCTAGGTCTTCTCCTGCAAGCAGGGACATAACCCACGTGTAAAGTGTAAAGAGACGCCGTGTCAGTCCATGGATGTCAGAGAAAAGGATTTTACGGTGAGTACAAAAAATCCTATTTTTCCTCAGTTTAGGCCGATATGTATTCTTCTACATATTTTTTGTAAAAAGAATCGCGATAAGCGTTTATTGATTGGTTTGCGCAAAAGTTATACCTTCTACAAAATAGGGGACTGTTTTATGGCATTTTTATTAATTTTTTTTTTTTTTTACTAGTAATGGCGGCGATCATCGATTTTTAACGTGACTACGACAATTATGGCAGACATATCAGACACTTTTGACGCTATTTTGGGACCATTCACATTTATACAGCGATCAGTGCTATAAAAATGCACTGATTACTGTATAAATGTGACTATCAGGGAAGGGGGCTAGGAAGGAGTTAAGTGTGTCCTAGGGAGTGATTCTAACTGTTAGGGGGCGTGGCTACAAGTGACACGTCACTGATCGCTGCTCCCGATGAGAGGAAGCATACGATCAGTGTCAGTGTCACTAGGCAGAACGGGGAGATGCGTGTTTACACTGGCCTCTCCCCGTTCTGCAGCTCTCGGCAGGGGCGTGCGCACGGCGGGAAATTCAAAGTGCCGTAAATATACGTCACTTTGCCCAGCCGTGCCATTCTGCCGACATATATAGTCGTGAGCCGGTCGTTAACCGGTTAATGTGGCTAATTTTTAGTGTCCTACCCTTGTAGCTTTTAAAGTCTTTTGAGCAGGGCCTTTCTAACTATATTGTCAAATGCTGGAGCATCATTTCATGCCTTTTTTTTATTACATTACATTAGTACATTAAGGACCCTTTCACACTGTTTGCAGGCGCTAAAAATAGCGCCTGCAAACCGACCTAAAACAGCGGCTGCTGTTTCTCCAGTGTGAAAGCCCGAGGGCTTTCACACTGGAGCGGTGCGCTAGCAGGACGTGAAAAAAAGTCCTGCTAGCCGCTCCTGCCCATTGAAAGCAATGGGACACCGCGACTATACCACTGGCAAGGGGCCTCTGCAGTGATTTTTAACCCTTTTTCGGCCACTAGCGGGAGGGTAAAACCGCCCCGCTAGTGGGCGAATAGCGCTGCAAAATTAGCGGTAAAGCCCCGCTAAAAATACCGGTGCTTGACCGCTCCCGACCCAGTGTGAAAGGGGCCTAATATAACACTTGTTTATACTACTGTTGTTGCAATAAAAAGTTTCTTTTTTTTGCTTTATGTTTGATTTTTGCAGACTATAAATAATATTTTCTAAGTGCAAAATATTCATACCCCTTTAAATCTGTTAAATCAAAAGTATTGTTGCAAGGTTGTGCAAGTCCTTGAGTAGAAAGTGTAATGGGGGGAGGTGCGAGAAAAACCACAAAAAAATCCCTGCTCCAATGCTGAATTTCAGGGTTCTATTAATTCTTGTGTGGACTAGGTAAACTATGAAATATGTCAACTAAATGTGAATTCTGTCTAAGCACCAAATTAACCACTTCAGCCCTGGAAGGATTTCCCCCTTAATGATCAGGCCATTTTTTGCGATACGGCACTACGTTGTTTTAACTGACAATTGTGTGATCATGGGACGCTGTACCCAAATAAAATTGATGTCCTTTTTTCCCCACAAATAGAGCTTTCTTTTGATGGTATTTGATCACCTCTGCGGTTTTTATTTTTTTTGCTAAAAACAAAAAAAAGACCGACAATTTTGAAAAAAATATATTTTTTACTTTTTGCTAAAATACATATCCTTCATCAATTTAGGCCACTATGTATATTCTGCTACATATTTTTGGTAAAAAAAATAAAAATGAAGCGTATATTGATTGGTTTGCGCAAAAGTTATAGCGTCTACAGAATTGGGGATTGATTTAAGGACTTTAATTTATTACATTTTTTTTACTTGTAATGGCAGCGATCTGCGATTTTAAGTGGGACTGCGGCATTTCGGCGGTTAAATCTGACCCTAAGTGACACTTGTTGGGGACCAGTGACATCAATACAGTAATCGGTGCTAAAAGAAATAATCACTGATTCCTGTATAAATGACACTGGCAGTGAAGGCATTAACTTCAGGGGTGATCATTTAAGGGGTTAAATGTGTTCCCTGGGAGGTGTTTCTAACTGTGGGGGGAGTGGAATCACTGGGAGGAAAAGAGAGATCATGATTCAGCTTAGCTGAAACACAATCTCTTTTCCTCCCTGACAGAGCAGCGGTGTGCTTTGTTTACATCGGCACACCGTTGCTCCGTGTCTCTTCTGAACGATCGGCGGGTCGCGGCGGCCATCGCCGCAGTCGGACCTGCTGATTGGCTCCCGCTATGTTCAATCACAGCGGGAGTGGCGTTCCGGGCGCACGCCCCCTAAACCACGTGCACGGAATCATGTACAAGTACGTGATTTTGCGCACTCGGGCCGTCCTGCCACAGTAAATGTACGTGGAAGCGGTTAAGAAAAAAATACCCCCAAAAATGTATTGAAAAAAAAATTGGAGGTGGGGTCCCCCCCAAAATCCATACCAAGCCATTGTGCTAAGTATGCTGAGACCTGCATAATAGTGTAGTATGATAAAAGAATGAACTTAAATAATTACTGCTTTATAGTCACATAAAAAAACTAAACATGAAAAAAAGAAACAAAAATATAACAGATATGTAACTGTAAATGTTTAATACATGTAACTTCACAGAATAGCAGATATTACTCTGTAATACTCATTCATAACTGCATTCGTTAGCAAAAGAAGAAAACAAACTAGGAATACTAATTGGAATATACATCAATAGATGCACACGAGGTAGAACACATCTCACATAAAAATGTTTTATTCACAATTATGTGATGATGCCGCAGTGCAGTTCCATATAATAAACTTGGTAGAAATTGGCACTTGCAAATCCGCGGAAAGGGCATGTTTGCCGGTATGGGCTGGTTCGCACCGCACTGCAGTGAAAATCACATGCGATCTCTGTGCGATGCGATTTCAGCCATACAAATCGTATGGCTGAATTTGCATCAAACTTGCACAGGACCCTTTTTTTTTGTCTGCAGCAGAATCGGATCGCATGGGTGTTCACACACCCATGCGATCCGATTCCTGTCCGAGTTTGCAGATTACACTGCGATATGCAAACTGATTTGGGGGTGTCATTAACTTTTAACTGACACTTTTTAACTGTCACTCAGTTCGCATAGGGCAGTGTGAACTGCCGCCAGGAAACCTGCGATGCGGGAACCCACAGTGGATTTGCAGGGTTCCCGCATCGCAGCAGTGTGAACCGGCCCTTATAGCGCTCTTTTTCATTCGCACAATCGCCTAGTTGAAGTCTTCATTGGTTTACTTGGGCACTATTAACTGTAGAGTGACAATTACTTCCTGGTTTTCTTAGTAAATCCACCCCATAGTGTGTTGTTTTGTTTTCCTTTTTTTGCAACTTTATTTGAAGAGTCGCTACATGTCATTGCACAGTACCATCATGCATTGTGCTGCTGTGCAGCGACATGTTGCATTTTTCGGCACTACACACCACCACACCGCACATCACACCAATGTTTCATTGACAACAGTGCACATAGAAATCTCTTGTTTTCTATATGCCCCAGCGGTGACCTGCATTTGTCCAGTGCGGAAAAACAAAAAGTGTGAAGGAGCCCTTAAATTTGTTGGTTGCATTAGTTTTATTCTTAGGCTTTTTTCCCTTTCCCTTTGCATGGGCCTTTTTCAAAATGTGGCCTTCAGTGAAATTGCATGGTCATTTTGACTATGCGTTTTCCTGGTGGTTCCTACACCTGCAAATAGCGCTTCATTTTTACATGCGTGGGGCTCCACGCGTTTTCTCACAGTAGCACGTATTCACTGTGGGTGATTGCAGGCGTGGGAATCGCAGCGATTCCCGTACCCACAGCCACCCACATAGATGTGAATTGAGCCTCACATGGGCGGGATTCAATTTTGCTCAGCAGGGGACCCATGCGGATGACAGATCCATGTCCACTCCAGATCCATGTCCACTCCAGATCCATGTCCACTCCACTTATGCACAGTGGACACAGACAGAGTCCGCTCTGCTCTATGGGCAACCAGATGTAAATGGCCCAGCTGCCCGTTTACACCCGAATACCCTCCAATGAGATCTGGCCAGACAGAGGGGAACTGATCCCCATTTTTTTTTTTATTGGGTCGGACCTGTAGGTAGCTGGGTATAAATGGACACAAGTCCATTTCCATCCGGTGCTCCAAAAAAAAAGAATATGGAGTGTCCAATTGAGTACGGCTGAAAAACGGACAGCTCGACCCAAACAGACCTCTCTTGTGAAAGGGGCCTTCATTTCCAACTTTCTTAAACAGGCCAAGCTGTCCAGTGAAAGTGACAGAGGGTTAAGAAGAACCATTTACCACTGAGGGCTGCTTACAATGATCAGTTGTTATTTATATAAAACGTTTATCCCAAAATAAAAATAAAACGTAAAAAATTGTTAGTTGGAGTTTGGCTTTAATTTGTTAGTTATTTATAAAAGGAAAGTCCATCTAACTCTCTCCAGACAGTGCTGTTGTCCAAAGGTGTCTCCGTAGCTCCTCTATAGATAGAGGAGACACCCTATGACAGGAAATGTGTTACTGGCCCAATCACCGGGTGAAAATAAAGGGGAAAAAGGGCCTAAAAAAACAACAACAAATGCAGCCACCATTGGTAAACTGCAATATACGGTGTGTGTATATGTAAATTGCATCCTGACTAGGGATGAGCTCGGTGTTCGACGAAGATCGAACGATTTAGGCCGTTCGCGCCTAATTCGAGTGACGCGAACGGCCCACAATGCACTACGCCATCGCAGTGTCATCCAGGCGCTGTGATTGGGCAAGCATGCACTGTGACCCCGCATGCTTGGCCAATCACAGCGCCGGCAGCGAGGAGAGCAATGATTGGCCACAGGCAGGATGCCTGTGGCCAATTATTGCTGAGGGTGTTTAGTACACGCCCCACACTATAAAAGGCCGCCAGCACGGCGGCCTAGTGTAGTGTGTTCCGGAGCAGGGAAAGAGAAGCATAGGCAGGGACAGTGACATTTATTTTTTCTTGCTTAACCTGGATTCCTTTAGTTTAGGGAAAGAGAAGGATAGGTAGGGAGAGTGTCAGTGTGTTTTACTGTGCAAATCCTTGTTTCTAGGGACAGGGAAGGACAGTGAGGGAAATTCTCCTTGTGCTATAGTGTGCTAAAGCATTGATCATCAATCAGCTTTAAAAAAAACATTTTTTCTAGGGACAGAAAACTATAGGTAGGAAGAGTGTCAGTTTCTTTCACTGTGATAATCCTTGTTTCTAGGGACAGGGAAGGACAGTGAGGGAAATTCTACTTGTGCTATAGTGTGCTAAAGCATTGATCATCAATCAGCTTTAAAAAAACATTTTTTCTAGGGACAGAAAACTATAGGTAGGAAGAGTGTCAGTTTCTTTCACTGTGATAATCCTTGTTTCTAGGGACAGGGAAGGACAGTGAGGGAAATTCTACTTGTGCTATAGTGTGCTAAAGCATTGATCATCAATCAGCTTTAAAAAAACATTTTTTCTAGGGACAGAAAACTATAGGTAGGAAGAGTGTCAGTTTCTTTCACTGTGATAATCCTTGTTTCTAGGGACAGGGAAGGACAGTGAGGGAAATTCTACTTGTGCTATAGTGTGCTAAAGCAGGGGTCTCCAAACTTTTCAAGACAAGGGCCACATTGTAGATTTTACAAGTACTTGGGGGCCGAAAACGTCTGCACGTCTGTCTCCCCAATATATCAGTGTCCCCAATATATCAGTGTCCCCAATATATCAGTGTCCCCAGCATAGGTGTCCCCAGCATAGGTGTCCCCAGCATAGGTGTCCCCAGCATAATTTTCCCAGCATAGGTGTCCCCAGCATAATTTTCCCAGCATAATTTTCCCAGCATAGGTGTCCCCAGCATATTTTTCCCAGCATAGGTGTCCCCAGCAGTATTTTCCCAGCATAGGTGTCCCCACCATAGGTGTCCCCACCATAGGTGTCCCCAGCATAGGTGTCCCCAGCATACTTTTCCCAGCATAGGTGTCTCCAGCATAATTTTTCCCAGCATAGGTGTCCCCAGCATAGGTGTCCCCAGCATAGGTGTCCCCAGCATGGTTTTCCCAGCATAGGTGTCTCCAGCATAATTTTTCCCAGCATAGGTGTCCCCAGCATAGGTGTCCCCAGCATAGGTGTCCCCAGCATAATTTTCCCAGCATAGGTGTCCCCAGCATAATTTTCCCAGCATTGGTGTCCCCAGCATAATTTTCCCAGCATAGGTGTCCCCAGCATAGGTGTCCCCAGCATAGGTGTCCCCAGCATAGGTGTCCCCAGCATAGTTTTCCCAGCATAGTTTTCCCAGCATAGGTGTCCCCAGCATAGTTTTCCCAGCATAGGTGTCCCCAGCATAGGTGTCCCCAGCATAGGTGTCCCCAGCATAATTTTCCCAGCATAGGTGTCCCCAGCATAATTTTCCCAGCATAATTTTCCCAGCATAGGTTTCCCCAGCATAATTTTCCCAGCATAGGTGTCCCCAGCATAATTTTCCCAGCATAGGTGTCCCCAGCATAATTTTCCCAGCATAGGTGTCCCCAGCATAATTTTCCCAGCATAGGTGTCCCCAGCATAATTTTCCCAGCATAGGTGTCCCCAGCATAGATGTCCCCATTATCAGTGTTCCCTGTACATGTACAGGTTCAGATTTATGCCCATTTGACACTTTCCTGTACAAGCTGACTTCTTCACTGTAGGAGCCGACTTCAGCTCTCCTGCACCTCCCGACTCCCGCCCACTGCTACACACACAGGCTGTAAGGTGGAAGGATTCCTAATGAAAACAGCAGGCGGGAAGCCAGGAGGTGCCACGCTGACGACGTCACTGCAGCCAATCCTCAGCTCAGCACTGCAGCCAATCCTCTGGTAGCACGGGAGGGTGTGCGGGGAGCGGCTTTTTGTCCTGGACCTGCCAGACATAGACTGCCGATAACAGCAGCTGCTTTTAAAAGCCAGCAGATCGGCAGTGCTGTGTTGGCAGAGTCTGTGCAAGCTGGGGGCCGGACAAAACACACCCGCGGGCCGGATGTGGCCCGCGGGCCGGGGTTTGGAGACCCCTGTGCTAAAGCATTGATCATCAATCAGCTTTAAAAAAACATTTTTTCTAGGGACAGAAAACTATAGGTAGGAAGAGTGTCAGTTTCTTTCACTGTGATAATCCTTGTTTCTAGGGACAGGGAAGGACAGTGAGGGAAATTCTACTTGTGCTATAGTGTGCTAAAGCATTGATCATCAATCAGCTTTAAAAAAACATTTTTTCTAGGGACAGAAAACTATAGGTAGGAAGAGTGTCAGTTTCTTTCACTGTGATAATCCTTGTTTCTAGGGACAGGGAAGGACAGTGAGGGAAATTCTACTTGTGCTATAGTGTGCTAAAGCATTGATCATCAATCAGCTTTAAAAAAACATTTTTTCTAGGGACAGAAAACTATAGGTAGGAAGAGTGTCAGTTTCTTTCACTGTGATAAGCCTTGTTTCTAGGGACAGGGAAGGACAGTGAGGGAAATTCTCCTTGTGCTATAGTGTGCTAAAGCATTCCTCATCAACCATCTTTGAAATCCTTGTTTTTTGGACAGTCAGGGAAATTGTCGTTGTGCTATTCTGTGCAAAAGCAATCATCCTCAACCATATTTAGAAATCCTTAAGTAAAGGGACAGAGAAGGACACCTGAAGGTAGCCCATATTGCTTTTTTCCCATCTCCCTGCAGGTCATCTATTAGAATGTCTGGAAGGCAAACAAGGAGAGGCAGACAGTCAGGAGGCAATAAAAGAGGGCAAGCAGGCTCTGTGTCTGGGGGCAACAGTGCTGGTCGTGGACGCGGTGCATTGTCATCAGCACATGGCCATGGGACACGCTTGTCCTTCTTTTCGGCAGCTGGACATGTTGAGCCACATCATGCCGAAGACTTGGTAGAGTGGATGACCAAGCCCTCCTCCTCCTCCTCATCCTCTCTCACCCAGGCTCAGGGTACTGGCAAAGCAGCTGCCAAAGCGTCCTCTTCCCTGGTATCAATGTCAGACTCATCATCAGTCACTCCTTCCCTAGACCCACCATGTCCTCCTCCTGAGGAGTCCCCCGAACTGTTTGAGCACAGTGTTGGGTACATGCTCCAGGAGGATGCCCAGCGTTTCGAAGGGTCTGATGATGAAACCCAGCTACAGGAAGGCAGTAGCGTGAGAGCAGACAGAGGGGATGCTCAAGAAGGACACCAATCTGGCAGTCATGTTCCAGCAGCTGCAGCATACTGCCAGATTGGCTCCAGTGATGAGGAGGGAGGGGATGATGAGGTCACTGACTCCACGTGGGTGCCTAATAGGAGAGAGGAGGAGGAGGAGGATGAGGAGGAGGCACATCTCCAACGAGGCAGGATGCCCTTTGGTGGCCAGCGTAAGGGCAGTACACCGACGGAATCACACCGCAGAGCTCCGCCTGTGCAGGGCGCTGCCTCTGCCCGTCATTCAAAAAGTTCTTTGGTGTGGGCCTTTTTTGAGGCTAGTGCATCAGATCGCACAGCTGCTGTTTGCAACATATGTCTCAAGCGTATATCGCGTGGCCAAAACATCAGCCGCTTGGGTACCACATGCCTGACCAGACATATGTTGACCTGCCATGCAGCTCGTTGGCAAGCCTACCTCAAAGACCCACACCAAAGAACAAAGCGGGCCTCTCCTTGCACCGCATCAGCTGGGATCTCCAACCCCACTATAACTTCAGTCCTCTCTGAAACATGCACTGAGAGGAATGAAGGTGTAGAATTAGGTGTGTCACAGCCAAGTACTTGCGGCCACTCTGCTAGCAGTACACCGACGTCCGATTCTAGCAGGCAAATTTCCCTGCCCCAGCTGCTGGACCGTCGAAAGAAGTTCACTCCCAGCCATCCACATGCCCAGCGGTTGAATTCTAGCTTGGCTAAATTGCTAGCGCTTCAACTGCTGCCTTTTCAGTTGGTAGACTCGGCCCCCTTCCGTGAGTTTGTGCAATGTGCGGTTCCTCAGTGGCAGGTTCCCAAACGCCACTTTTTCTCACGGAAGGCTATTCCGGCTCTCTACCGGCATGTGGAAGGCAATGTCTTGGCCTCGCTGGACAGGGCGGTCAGCGGTAAGGTGCATATTACCGCTGACTCATGGTCCAGCAGGCATGGACAGGGACGTTACCTTTCTTTCACGGCCCATTGGGTCACTCTTTTGGCAGCTGGGAAGGATGCAGGACAAGGTGCAGTAGTGTTGGAGGTTGTTCCACCGCCACGCCTCCAAAATGCTACTACTGGTTGTGACACACCTCTCTCCTCCACCCCCTCCTCTTCTTCTTCCTCCATGGCCTCTTCCTGTGGTTTGTCCTCTGAACCAGCGGTGCTCCGTAGCCGTTCAAGGGGCTACGCAAGTACGCAGGCAAAAAGATGCCATGCCGTGCTTGCGCTGGTGTGTTTGGGGGACAGAAGCCACACTGGGGCAGAGGTCCTGTCTGCTCTGCAGGGCCAGGCCGAGAGGTGGTTGACGCCACGCCAGCTTAAGCCAGGAATGGTGGTTTGCGACAATGGCACCAACCTCCTCTCCGCCCTCCGACAGGGACGACTGACCCATGTGCCCTGTGTGGCTCACGTCCTTAACCTGGTGGTGCAGCGGTTCTTGGGCAGGTACCCGGGCTTACAGGATGTCCTGAGGCAGGCCAGGAAAGTCTGTGTGCATTTCCGCAGATCTTATAATGCCAGTGCTCGCCTGGCTGAGCTGCAAAAGGAGTTGAACCTGCCCAAGAACCGCCTTATATGTGACATGCCCACCAGGTGGAACTCAACGTTGGCCATGCTGCAGCGGCTGCACACGCAGCAGAGGGCCATCAATGAGTACCTGTGCGACTACGGCACCAGGACAGGGTCAGGGGAGCTTGTTTTTTTTTCTCCACGCCAGTGGGGCATGATCAGGGATGCATGCACTGTCCTGGCACCATTTGAGGAGGCCACGAGGATGGTGAGCAGTGACAGTGCATGCATCAGTGACACTGTACCTCTTGTCCACCTGTTGGAGCACACGCTGCATGGAATAATGGACAGGGCACTTGAGGCAGAACAGAGGCAGGAAGAGGAGGACTTCCTTGCCTCTCAAGGCCCCCTTTACCCAGACAGTGTTCCTTCTGTCCCACCCATCGCACAGGAAGAGGAGGAGGAGGAGGAGGAGGATTGTGTCATCATGGAGGTGGAGGCTGGCACTCAGCATCATCAGCAGCAGTCTTTTAGGGATGATTTACAGTCCCAAGAAACCAGTGGACTTGTACGTGGCTGAGAGGAGGTGGCTGCGGATCATGTCGTCCTTAGTGACCCAGAGGACTCCGGAGCGAATGCCTCAGCAAACCTACGCTGCATGGCCTCCCTGATCCTGCAAAGTCTGCGGAAGGATCCTCGTATTCTTCGGATCAAGGAGAGGGACCATTACTGGCTGGCCACTCTCCTTGATCCATGGTACAAGGGTAAGGTTGCGGACCTTATGTTACCGTCGCAGAGGGAGCAGAGGATGAGACAACTCCGGGAGGCCTTGCAGAAAGGTCTGTGCAACGCGTTCCCAGAGACTGGGAGGTTACAAACTCCTGGTCCTGGACAACGAGTTGCTGAGGCTTCGGCCAGTCAAAGAAGGAGCGGTGGGGAAGGTGGCCGTCTGACCGATGCGTTCAGACAATTCTTTAGTCCGCAGCCCCAAAGTATGATCGGTTCCAGCAACCATCGCCAGCGTCTGATAAACATGGTGCAGGAATATCTAGGGGCAAGGTCAGACTTGGACACCTTCCCCACCGAAAATCCTCTGGCTTACTGGGTCTTGAGGATGGATCACTGGCCAGAGCTTGCACAGTATGCAATTGAGCTACTGGCCTGTCCTGCATCCAGCGTTCTTTCGGAACGCACATTCAGTGCTGCTGGAGGATTTGTCATGGATCACAGGGTGCGCCTGTCCACCGACTCGGTTGATCGACTGACTTTCATCAAGATGAACCAGTCTTGGATCACCACCAGCTACCACACACCTGATGCTGATATAACAGACTAATTGATTTTAACATGTCACATCCCTTCAAGACTGATGCTGATGCTGAGTGCCTGTGCTGTTATGTTGACTGGCTATCCTCCTCCTCCGAGTCCTCAATGATACGATTGATGATGATAGCTTGGAAGATCATTTTTGTTTATGGGTGCCGCCACCAGTGGCTAAGGCCCAATTTTTCAGCCCCTGTTTTACAGGGGCGTGTAATTACAATTTTTTTAGCAATAATTTGCCATAGGGCTCATTGCTGTGCTCCAAGTACAGTATCTGTGAGGGGTTGGAGTGTTGTGGCACCAGTGCCTAAGGCCCAATTTTTCAGCCCCTGTTTAACAGGGGCGTGTCATTACAATTTTTGAAGCAATACTTTGCAACAGGGCTCATTGCTGTGCTCCAAGTACAGTATCTGTGAGGGGTTGTAGTGTTGTGCCACCAGTGCCTAAGGCCCAATTTTTCAGCCCCTGTTCAACAGGGGCATGTAATTACAATTCTTGATCTAATAATTCATAGCAGGGCCCATTGCTGCACCCACCAAGAGTAACTCTGAGGGCTTACAGTGTTGTGGCAACGCCACCACCACCACCACCACGAAAGGCCCAATTTTTCAGCCCCTGTTCAAAAGGGGCATGTAATTACAATTCTTGATCTAATAATTCACAGCAGGGTCCATTCCTGCACCCACCAAGAGTAACTCTGAGGGCTTACAGTGTTGTGGCAACACCACCACCACCACCACCACCACGAAAGGCCCAATTTTTCAGCCCCTGTTCAACAGGGGCATGCAATTACAATTCTTGATCTAATAATTCACAGCAGGGCCCATTCCTGCACCCACCAAGAGTAACTCTGAGGGCTTACAGTGTTGTGGCAACACCACCACCACCACCACGAAAGGCCCAATTTTTCAGCCCCTGTTCAACAGGGGCATGCAATTACAATTCTTGATCTAATAATTCACAGCAGGATCCATTGCTGCACCCACCAAGAGTAACTGTCAGGGCTTACAGTGTTGTGGCACCAGCACCACCATCAAAGGCCCAATTTTTACTACCACTGTTCAACAATTATATGTAATTAAAATTCCTGATATAATAGTTGACAGCAGGGCATTCCAGCACCAACCAAGAGTAACTGTGAGTGCTTACAGTGTTGTGCCAACACCAACAACTAAGGGGCCTATTTCTGCAGAGTATATACGGCAGGTCCCTACTTTCAAACATCCAACTTACAAACAACTCCTACTTGCAAACGCAAGAAGACAACAGGAAGTGAGAGGAAATCTACCCCTTGGAAGGAAAATTCTCTCCTGTAAGAATTAATATGGGAGAAAGGTGTCTCCTCTGTACTGATGCTTTATCAGCAATCCTTGTTTCAAGAAAAACACCACATTTCAAAAACAGTTGTCATTGGGACGGAAAGTGAGGTGAAATGTTCTGAACAGGGGCACAGACAGCAAAACAAATGTTACAGGGGTGATAACCCTTACCTATGTTTTCCAAAAAGTTTAAAAATAGATTTTTGGGCTGGAGCTACACTTAAACAATGTACCTGTTCAAAATTACAAACAGATTCTACATAAGAACAAACCTACAGTCCCTGTCTTGTATGCACCGCCTGTATACGGCTGTTCAGAGTATATAGGGCCTTTTTTATTTTATGTGCGGGGTTCCCCTTAATATCCATACAAGACCCAAAGGGGCTGGTAATGGGCTGGGGTAGGGGGGGGGTCATGGGGTAGCTATGCCATTTTTCTTAAAGATTTTCATCCATATTACCGGGACCAGACATTACATTAAAGCCGCAAGCAGTTTTAAATGGCTTTTTTTTCCTTTAGAAGTGTCATTTTGTGCAGGGACAGTTCTAAACACGGGAAACACGTGGCACTTCACAGGCATACTTTAGACACCCCCCAGGTACGATATTTAAAGGAATATTTGACTTTTTTTTTTTCACTTTATGCATCATTAAAATGACTGCTCCCGAAAAACGACCGTTTTTAAAACTTCTTTTTGCATTGATACATGTCCCCTGGTGCACAACCCGGGTTCCCAAACCCTTTTTAGGACAATAACATGCATAATAGTTGTTATAATTAGCACTTTAGAATTCGAACGTTCGCATCCATTGTATTTAATAGGGTTCTAATGTTCGTACGAACTTTCGGTCCGTTCGCGGGTTCTGGTGCGAACCGAACCCGGGGGTGTTCGGCTCATCACTAATGCTGACCAATAAACATGGGCAGGAAGCCCATTTTGTTTACCTCTCTGAGAACTCTTCCCTTGAAGCTGAACCCCCACTATATTTTGTATGTGTGTGTGTGTGTATATATATATATATTATTATTATTATTATTTATTTTTTAGGGGTGGGATTTAGATGGACTTTAAAATTCAAATGGTAATAATGTATCCATCGTACAGAAACGTTTTGCAAATTTCCGAACCTAGTAGCAAAAATAAAAGCAAAGTGTGCATGATCTTCCACCCCCACTTCCATTGTGGTAAGTGTTCCTTTGCAGTTGATGGCTCACGATGCATATTAATATCCATGCAGAGTAATGTATACTCAAAGAAGAAAAACAGGTCAGTTATCTGCTGATCATTTTGTTTCCTGAAAACAACTCGCACACATTTTATGTACAATAGGTGACCTAGTTTACCAGGCGTTCTCTTTCACTTTTGTCTATTAGAATCAAACATTAAAATATGTGAGGAAAAGGGGAAGAAAGGAGTTGTTTCGAAGATTTATAAGATCCTAAATAATATAAAAAAGCTGGAGGTAATGCCATTCATCAAGAAGTGGGAAGAGGAATTGGGATCACAAGTCCAAGAAAGGGAGATTAAACAAATGATTAATAGGGTTCACTCAACTTCGGTGAATTGTAATATAGTTGAAACTAATTATAAATGTCTCGTTAGATGGTACCTAACTCCGGATAAGATGCACAGATATGCTATGGGAAAGTCGCAGTTGTGTTGGCGGGGGTGCCAGGAAATTGGGACGATGGCCCACAATATGGTGGACATGCCCTAAAATTAAAAAATATTGGAATGAGATAAGGAGAACCATTAGAGATATAACCAACATAGAAGTACCGGACGATCCGTGGGGATGTCTATTATATAGGATTCGGATGCCTAATAAATTATACCTTAGAAGTTTAATCCCACAACTACTAAACGCAGCTAAGAGCCAAATCACTTTATATTGGCAAGATCCGGATAGCCCTAATCGGAAGGGATGGTGTAATAAATTAGACGAAATCCATAGTTTGGAATATCTAAGATCTAGTGACAGGGACTCAATAGAGGTATTCGAAGAATCGGCTATGCAGAGATAATGGGTGAATAATATAATAAGATACCGTAATATAAAACAGAATGAAAACTGAAGAAGTAGTGATGTTAGAAGAAAGAGGTCAGGGGTAGGGGGGAGGGAGGGTATTATAAGAAGGGGGCTGTATTATATCTCGTGTTTTGTATAAAAACCAATAAAGAAATAATCTTAAAAATTTGGAGTACCACAAATGATGCAAATCTAAAAGCAGAGACGAGATTAAGGAATAAAACCATGAGCAAGTCTCTTGTTATGATTAAGTCTGAGTGGTAAAAAAAAAGAAAAAAAAAAGAATCAAACATTAGAGGGAGTATATAGTGCTTGGTGTAGATAAAGTAACAGGCATGTTGCACAGCTGTCACCATAAAGAAACCTGCTGCTATCTTAACCTAGAAAGAGAGGCTACACAATAAAGTGACTTTAGAATGTCGCCTCCCCATCGTTCTGCATACATGTTATAATAAATCGCAATGGAAATGAAGGGTTTTGTATGAGGCCACGTGACCACAAAGCTCCAGCTATATCTCCTTTCTGTGTGGTTGGTGGACTTGGACTCTCTCTCTCTTCCACCAACCATACCTAGAATTGTGGACACTGGTGGGTGACTATCACTGTTCTATGTGATTCAGACTGATTGTCGGTGCCTCCCATTTACAGCTTGCGGCTTCACGCACTGCGCATACGCGAGTCACGCTACGCTCTCCGAGTGGACAGGCAATCTTCTGGGACGTGTCACGCGTCCCAGAAGTTTGCTGAGAGGCAGGGGCCGTGGGAGGAGAGGGGAGTCGCCTAGGCGGCCTGAAGTCGGAAGCAGGAAGTGGGACAGGAAGTCCCTCTTAAAACCCCCCCCAAAAAATTACATACCAAATGTGGCATGTAAGGGGGCGAGGGGTGCTTAAAGCGGAAGTTCCACTTTTGGGTGGAGCTCCGCTTTAACCCCTTTACAACAGCCGTATGTGTATATGCCTGAATGCCCAGCCACTGCAATTATACGTCGAAATGTTGTTCTTGGGAGTGCTAATTTGGCGCACCCAGAACTGTGACCGAGCTTTCACTGACCGCTTACAGTCAAGGTTGGGAGCCGCTAGGATCAGCTCATGATGATGTCATCACTGTGCCGCCATCACAATGCCACATGATAGGGAGCTTCTCCTACAGACCTCAGGTGTCATGGCCCACCTAAAGGGCCAGCCGGCAACAGGCAGCAAGGGGGTAAAGGCCATGTCACACTAGTACTAATGTCACTGATGACAGCTTTCCAAGGGCAGGAGGGCAGGATTGGTATTCAGGACATAGCAGAGTAGTAACATACTCACCTGCTTGCATGTGCCACTCCCTTGGTGGCTGGATGAGCAAGGTGTCATTCTCTGCTCTTGATTTACAATTTGTAGCACCTTCATCAGCAAGACAATGATGCCTTGCAAGATAATAGCACATGCAAGCAGCTGAGTGTTTTCACTGCCGTGCCTGCTGCACTGCCTCTAGCTAACTGTTCTGGGAATTATTGGTTTTATGTATGTAGATTTTGAGATTTAGCTTCAAATGGGGAGCCGGCAATGAACAAGTGGTGCACAAGCTGCATTTTACAGCTTCTTCTTCATTTTTACTCATCAAATGGTATAGAAAAACACATTGAATTTTACCCCCTGAGAGAAAAACGCTTTTTTATACAGCAACAAAATCACATTCAGCCTCCTGGGTTCTGATGAAATTCTCACCTCTCTCAGGTTCCATATTCAACTGGACTGAGGGCCTGTCTGTTTAGCCCAGCAGACCTGAACTCTCTGTGTGTCCCACTCATGAACCTTTCTAGTCCACGCAGCGGCAGCAGAAATGTGGAAGTGCTAATGTGACAAGTGTTAATTGGTCTGCCTTTTTTGTGTCTATGTCAGATCTATATACTGTTTAGCCCTCACCTGCAGAACACTAGGCTGAGAGACCTAGGGATTGTGGGATATGTAGTTTCTTCACAGGAAGTGTCAGTTCCTAGACTACAGACAGAGGTCATGCAGTAACCTGTGCAGTGCCATGCAGCATGCCTCATGTTCGAACACAAGCAAAAATTTCTGACGTAGGATTGTAAAGATTTACTCTACTATAGACTGCATACAGGCCAGTAAATGACACTATGAAAGTGCATGATCAATGCACGCCTTATGTAGGTGAGAAACATAAGGTAAGTAGGAAGGTTTATCCATTTTCTGCTTGCAAAGAATCAGATGGGGATAAGTTATGCCAGTGAATTTGCTTAGATCTAAAGCAACGTATAAAAAATATGGACATTGACCCCAAACCATTATACCTTTTGAAAGTGGAAGTGAGCTGAGACTCATTTTATGCTGCTGTCACTGCATAACATAACCATACAGGCTCAGAAAAATAACAACCATTTCCCTGACAAAAAAAGCCCCCAATTGTTGCAGAAGTGGTGCTATTAGTACCCATGGGAGGTTATTTACTAAAGGCAAATGCACTTTGCACTACAAGTGCAAAGTGCACTTGAAATTGCACTGAAAGTGCACTTGAAAGTGCAGTCGCTGTAGATCTGAGGGGGACATTGTTGTGGAGATTTTTATGGAAATGTATTAATGTATGTTGTCAGATGTCCCCCCAGTGTCAGTTTTGCTGTAATGCGCTCATCTGAGCATATTTGCACATACAGACGTTGGTGGAAGATCGGTGGCGGGAAAATCTTCCTGTGGAAACAGCGATGTTTGCTCCATTTAGAGATGTTGTTTTGCGCCCCGTTGGGGGAACTGGCCAGCCCCTGGCGGGGGGCGTTAAATGACTCTGAGCGCACATATCTGTGTCCACAGGAACGGTAGCATAACTATAAAATAATTGTGGTCCATTGAGGCATAATTGTCATGTAGTTTCCGTCATTGGTAGCAGTGAGTTGGTTTGCACACGGCTCTGTACAAAGCCATGCTTTCTACTGTTCCTTTGTCTCACAGAAAGCATGACCCCTGTACACAGCCGTTTGCACACGTCACTGCTGGGATTATATTTGAATTTAAACATGTCTGTGATTGGTTCTTTTGAAAATATACAAAATGTCTGAATGGCTGTTCTGTGAAGCCACACCTTCTTTTGTTACTCATGTTTACTATAAATAAAGAGAGCTGGCTATCCCAGGGACACTCTGCTCTGAGATGACTTGACCATAAGACCTGTGTTGGTGGTTTCCTTGATTGAATGATGGAATGAACGGTGAGTGGATCTTTAGCAAACTTAGGCTAAAGATAGCATTATTGCAAAAAGATGAAATCTGATGTGTGCTTAGATAGCACAGGAATTATAGGCTGTGTGCTCTGCAAACAGCCTAGGAATTCCACAACAGAATGGCGACTCACGGTTGGGACCAATTGCGGCCTCTTTGAGCATCAGATCAGCAGAGGAGGAGAGTGGACCTGCGATGTGATTGATGCGTAAAGAGGCTGTACTTTGAAACGAACAAAAAAAAAATGTTGTCTTTTTGAAATCATGCTTTAAGTTTGCAGCGTGTGCATGTGTGTGTGTGATTTTGTCATGGATCGTATGCCTGTGAATTTGATTGTGTGTGGGTATGCCTGCATGTGCCTGTGTGATTAGATTGTTTGTGTGATGTAGGACATGTGTACCCATGAGTGCGATTGAAATTGTGTAAGAGATGGCTGTTTGTGCGATGTATTGAGCAGTCTGCTGCCAGCCATGGCTGCTGCATTGTTCTGGTCCTTGTGAGCCATGAGGTTTAGTGGGGGAGGGGCAGGCAACATCTCAGTTACAATGGTAAAAGTTGGTGACTTTCTGTAAATAGCATGTTTTGTAGTGGGAGGGCCCTGAGAGAGGATCTGATGGAAACTGTGGGCTGTAAGAGTGTAACTAAGCGAGAAATATAAACTGTATATTGTGTATGAAATGAAGGTATAGCTGTGGTATTTAGTGCACTGAGAAGTTTGTAAGTAGATTGTTTGGCTGCCATGTGCTTGAATGGGGGAAGGGCTTGCCCACTGCTTTGTGTTGCAGGGGTTGTGCCCTAAGGGAAGGACAATGGTGCTGGAAGGGAAACGCCCTGAGAGATGATCTGATGTACAAGCAACAATATACTGTATGTGTGTGGTGTTTGTGATTTCTATGAAAAATAGAAATGGATAGATTGTGATTTTTGCCTTTATAGGGGACAAAGACACATGTCCCCATAAGTGTAAAAATATTTTAACAAAAGTGTTTGGTTTTAAAGTTGAAAATTCCTGCCGCATATTCAAGTGGCCAGGCATTGTTGGAAGCCAGACAATAGTAGCTGTTTGTTGAAAGGAATACGCCCTTTGAATGGTTGCAGGCTGTTTTGGATGCTAGCATTGAGGAGGTATGTCTCTGCAATGGCTTTGTTATGGAAGCTGAGGCCACTGTGTGTGTGAACTTTAGGTAGAGAAAAGTGGTGAATATCTCAGAGTATATGAACTTAGAGAAATGAATATGTTTTTAATATTGTTCATGTAACTAACATTTATTGAATGTGCTGTTTAGTTGGCAAAAGGGAGGCTAAGTTTGTAAGTGTACATGTGGTCCTTGTAGAGTGTAGCTGACACCTTTTTCAGTGGATTTTGATGATAATTTAGAAAAGTTTCAATGGTGTAGTCAGTCTTTGTGGAGAAAAGCATTTTTGGTTCTCTAGTAAAGAGATGCTGGTTTTGGCGGGAAAAAGTAATGGCGCCATTCTTGGCTTTTGTTAACCTTGCGGTCTGCCTGCCATTTTGAGGCGCAGTTTTGTCTTAGCCTGTGGGTATCCTATAAGGGAAGGTACAGCCACCTTTCCTTTGGGTGTGATGATATGTGACCATACTGTGGCATTCGTCAGCTATGTTGCTGATATAATTTCTCAGTTTTTGATGTTTAGTGCGAATTGGGTAGTGCGGCCTTTTTAACCTGCTGGAGGCCATTTGTGTTTGTCTTTGTGTGGGGGAACCCATGTGGTGTTCATTGTGACGTCCCATGCTGGTTTTGGCGGGAAAAATTGCATGCGTCAATGGCGCAATTCTTGTTGTCCATGAGGTGCTGTGGTGGGTCATCCACCATTTTGTAGTCCTGGCTTGTCGGCCATTTTGAGAGACGTTTACAGTTTGAGATAGGAAGTTCCAGTTTAGCAAACACGACTCCTGAATATGCTGTATTGGCATTTGTTGATCGGCGCAGTTTTCTTATGTTTTATGCGTTTACAGTTTGACCTGTGCACTGCTGGGAAGAGTAGTGAGACACCAGGGGGACATACTGAGAGACTGGTTTTTGTTTAACCACTTAAGCCCCGGACCATTTGGTAGCTAGAGGACCAGAGGTGAATTCAGAATTTAGCACTGCGCTGCTTTAACTCTAAATTGTGCGGACATGCAATGTTGTACCCAAACGAAATTTGCGTCCTTTTCTTCCCACAAATAGAGCTTTCTTTTAATGGTATTTGATTGCCTCTGCGATTTTTATTTTTTGCGATATAAACGGAAAAAGACCGAAAATTTTGAAAAAAAATGATATTTTCTACTTTTTGTTATAAGAAAAATCGAATAAACTCAATTGTAGTCATACATTTAGGCCAAAATGTATTCAGCCACATGTTTTTAGTAAAAAAAATGTCAATAAGCGTATATTTATTGGTTTGCGCAAAAGTTATAGAGTTTACAAACTAGGGTACATTTTCTGAAATTTACACAGCTTTAAATTTATGACTGCCTATCTCATTTCTTGAGGTGCTAAAATGACAGGGCAGTACAAAACCCCCCCAAATGACCCCATTTTGGAAAGTAGACACCCCAAGGAAATTGCTGAGAGGCATGTTGAGCCCATTGAATTTTTTATTTTTTTGTCCCAAGTGATTGAATAATGACTAAAAAAAAAAAAAAAAAATTACAAAAAGTTGTCACTAAATGATATATTGCTCACACATGCCATGGTTATATGTGGAATTTCACCCCAAAATACATTTTGCTGCTTCTCCTGAGTACGGGGATACCACATGTGTGGGACTTTTTGGGAGCCTAGCCGCGTACGGGACCCCGGAAACCAAGCACCACCTTCAGGATTTCTAAGGGCGCAAATTTTTGATTTCACTCCTCACTACCTATCACAGTTTCGAAGGCCATAAAATGCCAAAATAGCACAAAACCCCCCCAAATGACCCCATTTTAGAAAGTAGACACCCCAAGGAAATTGCTGAGAGGCCTGTTGAGCCCATTGAATATATTTTTTTTGTCCCAAGTGATTGAATAATGACAAAAAAAAAAAAAAAAAAAAAAAAAAAATTACAAAAAGTTGTCACTAAATGATATATTGCTCACACATGCCATGGTTATATGTGGAATTACACCCCAAAATACATTTTTCTGCTTCTCCTGAGTATGGGGATACCACATGTGTGGGACTTTTTAGGAGCCTAGCCGCGTACAGGACCCCGAAAACCAAGCACCGCCTTCAGGATTTCTAGGCACAAATTTTTGATTTCACTCCTCACTACCTATCACAGTTTCGAAGGCCATAAAATGCCAAAATCGCACAAAACCCCCTCAAATGACCCCATTTTGGAATATAGACACCCCAAGCTATTTGCTGAGAGGAATGGCGAGTATTTTACAGCTCTCATTTGTTTTTGAAAATGAAGAAAGAAAATATATATATATATATATTTTTTTTCTTTCAATTTTCAAAACTTTGTGACAAAAAGCGAGATCTGCAAAATACTCACAAATAGCTTGGGGTGTCTACTTTCCAAAATGTGGTCATTTGGGGGGGTTTTGTGCTATCTGGGCATTCCATGGCCTCCGAAACTGTGATAGGCAGTGAGAAGTGAAATCAAAAATTTACACCCTTAGAAAGCCTGAAGGCGGTGCTTGGTTTTTGGGGTCCCGTACGTGGCTAGGCTCCCAAAAAGTCTCACACATGTGGTATCCCCGTACTCAGGAGAAGCAACAGAATGTATTTTGGGGTGTAATTCCACATATGCCCATGGCATGTTTGAGCAATATATCATTTAGTGACAACTTTGTGCAAAAAAAAAAAAAAATTGTTGTTTTTCCGCAACTTGTGTCAACATATAAAATATTCCATGGACTCGACATGCCTCTCAGTATATAGCTTGGGGTGTCTAATTTCCAAAATGGGGTCATTTGGGGGGGTTTTGAACTGTTCTGGCATTTTATACACAACATTAGGAAGCTTACATCCACTCTTCTAACCACTTGAAGACAAAGCCCTTTTTGACACTTTTTGTTTACATGAAAACATTTTTTTTTTTTGCAAGAAAATTATGTTGAACCCCCAAACATTATATATATTTTTAAAGCAAAGGCCCTACAGATTAAAATGGTGGGTGTTGCATTTTTTTTTTCTACACAGTATTTGCGCAGCGATTTTTCAAACGCATTTTTTGGGTTAAAAAATACACTTTTTTTAATTTTTAATGCACTAAAACACACTATATTGCCCAAATGTTTGATAAAATAAAAAAGATGATCTTAGGCCGAGTACATAGATACCAAACACGACATGCTTTAAAATTTCGCACAAACGCGCATTGGCGACAAACTACATACATTTTTAAAAGCCTTTAAAAGCCTTTACAGGTTACCCCAGTAGATTTACAGAGGAGGTCTACTGCTAAAATGATTGCCCTCGATCTGACCTTCGCGGTGATACCTCACATGCATGGTGCAATTGCTGTTTACATATGACGCCAGACCGACGCTTGCGTTCGCCATTGGGCAAGAGCAGGGCAGGACAGGGGTGCTTTTTTTTTTATTATTAATTTTGCTTTTTTATTTTATTTTTAAATTGTTCCTTCCAAGTATTTTTTTTTTTTATCATTTTTATTGTTATCTCAGGGAATGTAAATATCCCCTATGATAGCAATAGGTAGTGACAGGTACTCTTTTTTTGAAAAAACTGGGGTCTTCTAGACCCTAGATCTTTCCTCTGCCCTCAAAGCATCTGACCACACCAAGATCGGTGTGATAAAATGCTTTTCCAATTTCCCAATGGCGCTTTTTATATCCGGGGGGGGCATTCCCTCCCACTGCTTGTAAAAGCAGTCCAGAGGCTAATTAGCCGCTAGGATTGCTTTTACATGAAAGCCGGCCGCAGGCTGAAAAGAATGATACCAAGATGATACCTAAACCCGCAGGCATCATTCTGGTATAAACATTCAAAGTCCAGCAACATACCAGTACGTTGCTGGTCCTTGTTGGACATGTATTGTAATCTTTTTATTTCATGCAGCCAGTTGGCTGAACGAAAAAAGAGATTGATCGGTGGGTATGCCCACCATTAGAATACCGCCCTTCATCCACCCACTTCCAATGATGGGCATACACGCACCATTTATATATGCCGAAGCATGGGGGCATCCTCCCGCAAAAAAGTTATGCCGCACACACATGGTCGGACTTTTCCACGGGCAAGCCTCTGTCGGAATTTCGACCGTATGTACGCGGCATTAGGAGCAAAATCGCTCCTCCGCCCCTGCTGCCCCAATGCTTCGGCATATTTGCTTTTTTTTTTTAACTGTGGTGGTGAAATCACCTCCTACAGCACTGGAGTCGCAGGGATCAGGCCTGTCTCTGCGAATGCTGCAGTTATGTGTGTTTTTGTTTTGTAAGTGACAGTGATCGATCGATACTGCACTTGGGTGGCCTGGGCTGGACGGAGGGGCAAAACGCAGGTGCCAGCAGGTATCTGGGCTGATCCCGCTAACACTGCGTTTTTGGGAACCCTAAACTGCTGGGGACGCTAGTATAGATCTGATCAGATCAGATATTGATCTGTTCAGATACTATACCACTAAGGGGGGTGTATGCTTCACGCGTGGGTGTTAGCGTTACTGGCACTAACCTGACGCTGCCTGGGGTGTGACTCAGACCCTCTCTGACGCTAAAACCTAATTGATATCACCCGCCGGGCGATCAGGGGGTTAAACCTTTATTGGGTTATATACACGGCGGGTGCCCTGACACTATAAAAAGCAAACTAACTAACCAGCGTCACCCGTAACACTTATATGGTGATCACTGGTGAAAGGGTTAACTAGGGGCAATCAGGGGGTTAAAACCTTTATTAGATAATATATGGGGGTACCTGACGCTATAAAAACCTGCGGCGAACCTAAAAAAAATTACCAGCTACCGATCTGCATCACCGACACTAAGACAGCGTTTAGAAAAACGATTGCTTAGCGACAGTGGTGATGGGGGTGAAAGGGTTACCTGGGGGGCGATCAAGGGGGTTAAACCTTTATTAGATAATATATTGGGGTACCTGACGCTATAAAAACCTGTGGCGAACCTAAAAAAAATTACCGGCTACCGATCTGCATCACTGACGCTAAGACAGCGATCAGAAAAATGATCGCTTAGCGACAGTGGTGATAGGCGGTGAAAGAGTTATCTGGTGGGTGATCAGGGGGTTAAACCTTTATTAGGGGGGGTTAGGGGGCTACACTGGACCTAAGACTAAACTTTGGTGACACTTTTACAGTCACAAATGTCACTGATTGCAGTGATCACTAAATAAATGGTCACTGCAATCAGTGACACTGTGACTGGGGGCTGGGGGGGTGATCTGGGGGGTGATCTGGGGTGATCTGGGGGGCCTGGGGGGCGATTTATGTCCCTATGTGTCCTGGTGTCAGTGTAGTGTTGTGTGCACTAACCTGATATCTTCTCTTGTACGGCGCTCGGTATATGTGAGCGCCGCACCAGAGATGACATCACTTCCTCCTGCTCCCTCTGTCTGACACAGACAGAGGGGGCATTTCCATTCGCCGGGAGCGATCGCGAGGGGGTGGCCAGCAACGAATGGCTGCCCCCTCATCCCGGAACGCTCCCGGACACTTAGCCACCGCTCACTGTATAGGAGGGGGGTCCGATCGGACCCCCCAACTGTACAAAGGCAATCACGTATGCTCTACGTGATTGTGCCTGTCGGTGCCATTCTGCCGACGTATATATACAGTGAGCGGTCGTTAAGTGGTTAATGAATTTGCTGGTTTAAATTGTTTTTCTAAGCATCGCCTTTTGAGTTGAGTGGTCAGACACACACACATGCTGGGGCCTATTTATGGATGGGATCTGGCTGATCTACCAGCATTTGGAGTGTGGGAGGAGGCCAACGCAGACACAGGGAGGACATGCAAACTCCATGCAGGTGGTGCTAGGAGGGGGGATTTCTCTGTTTCGAATGTAGGAAAGACTTCACTTTACACTGAATTTTGATAGATTGTAAGACTAACAGAGTTTTTGTACAATGATGTGTTTTTATGTTTAAATATTTGGGAGTTTCCCAGAGGGCAATTAATTTTTTTGGAACTTGTACTGTATAGCCATCTTTTGGCAGGAGTTTGTATTTTGGGTCCCAACTTATGGTTTGACTTCCAGGGAATGTGGGTCAGGGGGGATTCCCTCCCATTTGCAAAGGGGGGTTTTACTCCATTTCCTTGACAAGGTTTTAAATGGTTGAAATATATATGATGTGTAGCCATGGATTTTTTTGAAGTCTTGATAGACAAGGCGATTCTAAGGCCTCCCCTCCCCCTCCCTCTTCCTGAACAATTGATATGTAAATAAACCAGTTTGTTTTTTTAAGTAGCTGAGCATGTAACCGGAAGTTTCTTTTCAGCATTTATATATCAGCAGAAAGTTGGTGGGAGGAGCTTGGGGTTGTCTGAATGAGATTTGTGTCTGGAAGGAAAATGGAAAGCATTTTGGCGTTTAAAAGTGTTTCACAGTTTTGTGAAGTTTTGTACTGTAATACAGTTTTGAGTAGAGAGCAAAGTCGGCATCACCATTATTTTATCATCTAGATACAGAGAGAAGCCACATTGTTCTGCAGGTGGTAAACTGGCGTAAGTGTTCTGTGAGGTTTAGTCTGACAACGCAGTGTATGGGTGTATAGCGGAAAATGCTTGTGTATGCATGCACTGTGAGGGGTAGAGGCCTAATTCGGGGGTTGATCTGTGGTTGTTGCTTTGGGACAACAAGCCATAGAGTTGACGCCTCGGTTAGGGTTTCTAGTTGGAGGACTTGACCATATAGTGGTTGTAGTTCTGCAATTCACCGTATAAGAAGACACCGGGCGGTGATCTCCGAAATGGGTGCAACGGTTTAACCTGGACGCAGGTTTAAGACGATAAGCCGATTCGAATCGCCATGGACACAAGGAGGTCTGTGCAAAGGGAAGGAATGGAGGCTTCCCATAGTCAGACGGTCACACAGTGCACAAAGCCTAGTTTTGGGGCAAAGGCCTTTGAACCCCAAAAAGATTAACATAGGTGGTCCAAGGATACTATTTTGGGTATCCCTCTGGAATGGATGTAGTTAAGCTGCGGCTTCAGAAATCTGTAATGATGAGTGTTGACGGAGGTGTAGTCTCATGCCCATTTGTTTGAACTTTGTATGGCTGGTCCATGCAAGCTTCTCGAGCTGCTCTCATATTCCCATTGTATTTTTTCCTATTGCTGAAAGAGTGAAGGTAGAATTCTGGCTGTTTTTGTTTTTTTCATTTTTGGTTTTGGAAACTGGGAAGTATTTCCCCCACGTTTGTATCGGAATGTTTGTATGTAGTAACGTGAATATGTTCGAACTTACCGCGGCGATCCTTCGATGCGTCGCGGCTGTTGTATGTTTGTAGGAACGGGAAAAGTAAGGGTTACAGAGGGTTTTGTTTGAATCAGTTTTGAAAGAATGTCATTGACAATTTACCAATGTACAGGAATGTCATTATTGTTTTCCATTCTTTGCAGGTTAAATATGAAGAATAGAGTAATGATTTTGCTTATAAGTATTTTTCAGGTCCAAGGAGTTTGTACACAGAGAACAGGTGTATGTAGACAGCGTTACATATGGATAAATATGAGTCTAAGGAGGTAAAAGTATCATAGGCTATTTCATTGTTTCTTTTTTTCCTGCACCACGCATTTCTTCCTTCAGTCTGTAATGAGGAAGAAAAGGGGGGAGAAGTGATAAATGTAAGAGTGACAGTTTTTTTTTCAAACTAATAATAACCTCTGTAATTCTAACCAAGTTTGTGCCAAGACTGTCTTTCTTTGATAGAATTTGAATCGGCAAGCAGCAGTCTGGTGAAGTAGGTTCCCATCCCAGAGGCTAAGAACCTTTTGTCAGTGGTTCCAGGTATTGTAAGCCACGCACAGGTTATGCAGTGACCACAGTCCCGATGTCTGGGTTATTGTCATATGAGGGTTGTTCGGAGGTCAATCAAAATCAGGGTCGTACTCTCCTCATTAGCTGTCACTTATATTCTCGGCTGATGGGGTGGGTGCGATCGTTGTGACATGAACTTCAAAATGTCCACCACAGGGTTCACGATTCCCTCCCGGACCCTGACTTAATAATCAGTTTACATTCTTTCCAACCAGGTGACTGGGTCGTTGTAAAGAAGCTTGAGGGATGAGACCACGCCAACCACTGCAAGAAGCGGCTCAACCACACCAAAGAATGAGGAGTATCTTTGTTTATTTATATTTTTGTTGTTTAGTAAATTTTAGCGAGGATAACGGTGAAAAGCATCCCAAGTTATTATTTAAAGTGTATGTCCTGACTAGCTCAGAAAGCGAACAGGACCGATGGTCTGTTCTGAGTCTTCACCGAGTTTTAGTCCCCAGCGATGACAGCGGTACATGCCATTTATGATGTTATTATGGGTATGAGGAGTTTTAGTCCCCAGCGATGACAGAGGTACATGACATTTATGATGTTATTATGGGTATGAGGAGTTTTAGTCCCCAGCGATGACAGCGGTACATGTCATTTATGATGTTATTATGGGTATGAGGAGTTTTTGACAAACTAGTGAAGACTCCAGACAGACACTTGTCAATGGAATCTAACGATGTATTTTTAGAGGGTAAAATTGGTTTTAGTTTTAATGGCTCTGTCTCTTGTCGGTTTGGGTATCTAGGCAGCCCACAAGTGTGTTTGAACTTTAGTTTGGTGTTTATGTGGATCTGCAGCTTATAAAGGTAATTCCCCCAAAGCAAGAGGTTCATGCGCGATGGTGAAGCTGTCCCAACATTTTAGGTCGCGGCCGATCGTGAGGATCTGATGGCGCAGGAAATTAAGAATGGCAGGGACAGCTAGAAGGGATTTGTTCACCAATCCCGACCAGGTCTGGGCATGGGGTCCTGCATGTACAAGGTGGGGGGGGGCTCGGGCTTGGGATACGATTGAACAATTCTCATCCGTTAAGGATAGGGTTCTTCATGTAATTGTTGAAGCCAGAGCTGTAGCTAAGTGAAGGTTGGGAGTCCTTTTTAAGGGTCTGGGAATCTTTGGGGATCTAATTTTTATTTTACAGCGGATCGTGGTTAAAGGAAGTGGGAATATGTATACTCATGTCGTTTTTATTTCTATTCTTTCTATGTCGTGACGAGAGGCTCCTGTTGCCTGATTTGACGCGTGACCAGAGTTTCCTTGATGAGACGCCCCGAAACCGGACCCACATACAAGACACAGAGGATCACAGACAGATCAGCGATTACTACAGCTCACCATGTCGTGTCCTCCTTTATAAGTCATGCCCCTGAAGAGTAGAGTCTACATGTCAAGCCGTGTTTTCCTTTTTATGGACTAAGGACTGATTCATTTCCAGGTGTAAGAAGCAGATCAACTCTCATCGATGGACACATGGGGTGCATATGACAAAAAAAGGAGGACTGTTGTGGAGATTTTTATGGAAATGTATTAATGTATGTTGTCAGATGTCCCCCCAGTGTCAGTTTTGCTGTAATGCGCTCATCTGAGCGTATTTGCACATACAGACGTTGGTGGAAGATCGGTGGCGGGAAAATCTTCCTGTGGAAACAGCGATGTTTGCTCCATTTAGAGATGTTGTTTTGCGCCCCGTTGGGGGAACTGGCCAGCCCCTGGCGGGGGGCGTTAAATGACTCTGAGCGCACATATCTGTGTCCACAGGAACGGTAGCATAACTATAAAATAATTGTGGTCCATTGAGGCATAATTGTCATGTAGTTTCCGTCATTGGTAGCAGTGAGTTGGTTTGCACACGGCTCTGTACAAAGCCATGCTTTCTACTGTTCCTTTGTCTCATAGAAAGCATGACCCCTGTACACAGCCGTTTGCACACGTCACTGCTGGGATTATATTTGAATTTAAACATGTCTGTCATTGGTTCTTTTGAAAATATACAAAATGTCTGAATGGCTGTTCTGTGAAGCCACACCTTCTTTTGTTACTCATGTTTACTATAAATAAAGAGAGCTGGCTATCCCAGGGACACTCTGCTCTGAGATGACTTGACCATAAGACCTGTGTTGGTGGTTTCCTTGATTGAATGATGGAATGAACGGTGAGTGGATCTTTAGCAAACTTAGGCTAAAGATAGCATTATTGCAAAAAGATGAAATCTGATGTGTGCTTAGATAGCACAGGAATTATAGGCTGTGTGCTCTGCAAACAGCCTAGGAATTCCACAACAGACATGCAAAGAAAATAATAAACAGCATTACTCTTTCGTCCATGGACTGACACAGCTTCTCTATTGACAAAGTGGTATTATCCATTAATTAGGAGTGACTAGGCAGAAAAACTTGTAAAAAGTGTTGCATCACACCTTCTACAGTACCGCCCAGGGGGCGGACCCTCTGGGTATACCCTCTCAGTCTGCATCTTCGCAGATCAGTTTTTTTCTGTCTAGCAAGGAGTAGGACATGGCTCCCTTCGGGCCCATTGGTCCGGGGAAAAAAGATATATATATATATTTTTTTTTTTTGCTACATTTGTTGTTTCCTGCGATCTTCGATCAACTGCCGACTGGGTGACAGGCTGGATCCTCGATCCTTGTAGTCTCCCCAGTTTCGGCCATCGAGCGTGTGCCGACCCTAGCTACGCGCTGGGTTTTCCACGACATGCCCGTCGCTCCACGGGTGGCCGGTGAGCTTACGCTCCAGGGCCTGCATTGGACCGCTCAGCTTCGGCTGACCTTACGGCCGAGTCGCAGCAGCCTGGCCGGTGAGCTTACGCTCCAAGGCTTGCATCGGACCGCTCAGCTTCGGCTGACCTTACGGCCGAGTCGCAGCAGCCTGTCCGGTGAGCGTCATGCTCCAGGGCATACATATGATCGTCCCTTCTGGGTCCAATCACAGCATGCCTGGCCAACAGTCACCTTCCGTGCGCGGACGATGATCTGTTTGGAATGTCTTCCAGCAGAATACATGCAGGATAGGTAAGTAAAACTCCCCTGCCTCGGCTGGGTGATTTAGCTGGACATTCCTGGAGAGATCAAGTAAGTGGTTGTGGCCCCTTTCTTCCCTCTCTCCCTGCCTTTCCCTCCTCCCTGGGCTTCTAGCTAAAGGTTGCTGGGTGCTGGGGGTCACCTAGGGGGTCCCACTGGAGCGGGGCTGGCTGTAACTAACATTTAAAAGAAATGTCATTTTTTCTTACCTGTGTTTGTGTCCTTCCTCCTCCATGCTGTCGGCGGCCATTTTGAGGTGGTCCATGCCAAGTTTGGCCTCTTGTGACTGCCTGGCGGCCATCTTCCTGTGGTTCGGCCACACCCACTGGCCCCTATCAGCTGATCGGCGGCCATGTTTGTCCACCCTGTATGCAGATATTGCCGTTCGGCGGCCATCTTTTTGTGGACTATGGCTGCTTGACCTCTATCTTCTGTCGGCGGCCATTTTCTTAGAGCCCACATTATCTTCCATACTGACGTTTTTGGCAACCATTTTTCGAGAGCCTCCGGCCTCTAGGGTGCATTACACTGGCGCGAAAATTCACACAGGAAGTGCTGATAAAAGAAGCAGACTGACACAGCAGCAGGGGGACAGCATCACAGGCGCAGCATAGCAGTACCTATCCAGGGTGGTGAGTCCTCTGGGTGACCCGGCCTCTCTGCAGCACAGGAGGGTGGCCTATTGATATCTTGCCTGGAGCCCTGTGAGTGTCAGCGTGTGGTCAGCATGGCATCTGAGCCAGATGTCTTCTCCCCTGAAACACCAGATTTAGCAGCTGGTGCCCCTGAGGTGTCTATGAACGCTATGACTGCAATCCTAGAGGCGTTTGCTGCCAGGGTGGAAGCAGCACACGGGAATACAGGGGGTAGTAAACGCCCCATCCCCTGCAAGCTTCTGGGGATAATTCTGGTGCAGAACCAGGTCCAGCTACGGCTCGGGCCCAGATTCTGACGCATCAGAGACTGCAGACCGTGACCGGACAGTGAGAATGACTCAAAGTCCAGGTCAGTACGCGAGACGGCTTTGGTATCTGACCTTATTACTGCAGTGCGGGATATGCTAAAATTGGAAAATACTGCAGAAGCAGCAGAGACTCCGGTCCACTTGGGTTTCATAGACCTGCCCGCACTGCTAAGGTGTTTCCTTGTGTGTCTTTTAATAAACTCTTATACAAGGAATGGGAGAACCCACTGAGGGTCTTTACAGCCCCAAACCCAAAGAAGTTTGCGGTACGGTACCCCTTTTGAGGAGAGTTTTCTGAAGAAATGGACCTCTCCCCCCTATAGTGGACCCTCCGGTGTCCAGACTTAATAGAGCCACCACAATTCCTGTAGAAGGGGCTCCTGTTTTCTAGGACCCTGTGGATAAGAAGGCTGAAGCACTTGCTTGCTACCTATACTCAGTGGTAGGCTCGGCAGTACGCCCGGCATTGGCGGGGGCCCTAGTGTCTCACACATTTACTGAATGGGCAAGATTGCTACTCCAGGGGTTAAGGAGCGAGATGCTCCTCCTGATGAGATAACATTGGCCGACCTGTTGGTCCAGGGCCTTAGGTTTGTCTGTGAGTCAGACATGAATACTATTCCCCTGCTGTCTAAAACTTCGGTTTATGCAGTAGCAATACGCCGCCTGATCTGGCTAAAAGGCTGGTCTGCGGACCAGACTTCCAAGAAAGCCCTGTTGGATCTGCCTTTTAAGGGCGACAGACTTTTTGGGGCTTCTCTGGATGACATCATCAAGGATGCCACAGGAAGTAAAAGCACTTTGCTTCCCCAAATTAGCAAGGGTAAGGGGCCACGCCAAGGGCAAGGGCCCTCCTTTACTGCACACAAGTGTTTTTTTCGTCCCCCTAGGGCGACAGGGAAAAGACCTGTCCAGGGTCTACTGGAATGCGGGGTAGTTATTCCAGTTCCAGAACTGGAACGGGGTTTTTACTCAAATCTGTTCATTGTGCCGAAGAAGGAGGGGGTTCGTCCAAGCTTGGATCTCAGAGCACTCAATTGCTTTGTGAAGGTACAAAGTTTTCGGATGGAGTCGGTTCGATCTGTAGTCACGGCTCTCCATCCGGGGGACTTTCTGGCCTCCTTGGACATCAAGGACGCATACCTGCATGTCCCCATATACTCCAGACACCAGAGGTTTCTGCAATTTGCTATCGGGAAGGACCACTACCAGTTTGTGGCCCTCCCGTTGGGCCTTGCCTCAGCACCCAGGACGTTCACCAAGGTGCTCGCTCCGATTCTGGCACTTCTAAGACAGCGGGGTATCGCTATCACAGGCTACTTATACGACCTTCTGCTGAAGGCCCCTTCAAGCTCAGAATTAGAGGTAAGCGTGTCCATTACCTGTCAGACTCTTCGAGACTGTGGTTGGATACTAAACACGCAAAAGTCAGTATTGGTGCCCACTCAACGCCTAGGGTACCTGGGGTTGATTCTGGATTCTTCAGAGGCAAAGGTATTCCTCCCTGTGGAGAAGTTGCAGACCCTCCGGGCTGCAGTACGGCAGCTGACTTCCAGGAATTGGTCGTCACTCCGTTTTTTGCATGCGAGTGTTGGGCCTCAGGGTAGCCTCCTTCGAGGCGGTCCCATATGCTCAATACCACACTCTAGTGTTACAGAAGGACGTTCTGTCCAGATGGAACAGATGTCCATCATCTCTGGATTATCAAATCCGAGTGAGCCACATAGTCAGGAGATCCCTGGTATGGTGGCTGACAGCACCGGCTCTAATGGCCGGGAAGTAATTTCTTCCGGTTTACTGGATAGTGATCACGACGGACGCCAGCCTTACAGGTTGGGGGGGGGAGTCTGGGGTGTCCAGTCGGCGCAGGGTCGCTGGACCCCAGAGGAAGCCCTCCTACCGATCAATGTCCTGGAGATCCGGGCGATCAAGCTGTGCCTCTTCAAATGGTCTCAGAGACTGCAAGGGTGTCCAGTCAGGATTCAGTCAGACAACGCCACAGCAGTGGCATATGTCAATCATCAAGGAGGAACAAGAAGCTCAGCTGCAGCAGACCCATGGGCAGACGCAACAGACGCGTTGGTAGCATCGTGGGGTCAGTATCGGCTAATCTATGCCTTCCCTCCCTTAAGGCTTCTTCCTCTTCTGCTCCGCAGAGTGGAGGCAGAGGGAATTCCAATGATCCTAATCGTTCCAGATTGGCCTCAGCGTCCTTGGTATGACGATCTAGTACGTCTGGTAGCAGACGTCCCCTGGTGCCTACCACTACGGAAGGACCTGCTATCGCAAGGTCCCATATTCCATCCTGCTTTACAGTCATTGGCTTTAACGGCATGGCTGTTGAGAACCAGGTACTGAGAGACCGGGGCCTGTCAGACTCAGTAATCTCTACTATGAGAAGTGCTCGAAAACCGTCCTCTAGGAAGGTCTATCACCGCACTTGGAGGGCCTACATCTCCAGGTGTGAGGAAATGAAATGGCATCCGCGTACCTATTTGGTTTCCAGAATCCTGCTGTTTTTACAGCATGGGGTGGACCAAGGGCTTGCCCTAAGTACGATTTAAGGGACAGATATCTGCCCTGGCTGTCTTTTTTCAGCGATCCCTGGCGACTCACTCTCTCGTGAGTACATTTGTGCAGGGGGTCCGACAGGTGGCCCCTCCGGTCCGTCCCCCGTTACCTCCGTGGGACTTGAACCTGGTCCTCTCGGTGCTTCAGAAGGCACCGTTTGAGAATATTAGAGATATTCCCCTGTTGACACTTTCTCAGAAAGTGGTCTTTTTGGTGGCTGTTACGTCAGTTAGACGAGTCTCTGAGCTGGCAGCCTTGTCCTGCAAGGCTCCCTATTTGATTTTCCACAAGGATAAGGTGGTGCTGCGGCCGCAGCCTTCCTTTCTTCCGAAAGTCGTTTCGGCTTTTCATCTCAACGAAGACATTGTACTTCCATCCTTGTGTCCTCAGCCGTCGAATCCTAAGGAGTCGGCGTTGCATTCCTTGGACGTTGTCCGAGCTTTGAGAGTATACCTATCTGCTACTTCCCTGTTCCGGAAGTCAGACTCACTGTTTGTTTCGGTGGCTGGTCCCAAGAAGGGCCAAGCAGTCTCATCGGCCACCATCTCTAGGTGGATCCGACAGATAGTAATCCAGGCTTACGCCTTAAAGGGTCAGGCGCCCCCCTTTCCTGTCACGGCGCATTCGACCACGGCAATAGGTGCCTCTTGGGCTTTTCGACATCAAGCGTCTGTTTCCCAATTATGTAAAGCGGCGACTTGGTCGTCCGCTCACACTTTCACAAAATTCTACAAAATTGATGTAGGTGCATCTTCGGATGCCTCTTTTGGCCGCAAGGTTTTGCAAGCGGCTGTTTAGAGTTGCAACTCCTCCGTTGGAGGAGTGCTGTTTTGTGTTTGGGGTGAAGTTTATTTTTATGCTGTTACCACCCCTCGTTTTTTCTCTGACACTGCTTTGGGACGCCCCACTTTGTCAATAGAGAAGCTGTGTCGGTCCATGGACGAAAGAGTAAATAGAATTTTTTACTCACCGTAAAATCCTTTTCTCTGAGTCCATGGACCGACACAGCACCCACCCCTCCTTTTAAGTTTGTACTGCTTTTTGACGAACTGATCTGCGAAGATGCAGACTGAGAGGGTATACCCAGAGGGTCCGCCCCCTGGGCGGTACTGTAGAAGGTGTGATGCAACACTTTTTACAAGTTTTTCTGCCTAGTCACTCCTAATTAACGGATAATACCACTTTGTCAATAGAGAAGCTGTGTCGGTCCATGGACTCAGAGAAAAGTATTTTACGGTGAGTAAAAAAATCCTATTTTTAGCTTGCACATTATTGGATAATAAAGTCAGCAGAGCTTCCCCTCATTTCAGTTCTATCCCTCAGATTTACAGCGACTGCACTTCCAAGTGCACTTTCAGTGCAATTTCAAGTGCACTTTGCACTTGTAGTTTGCACTTGTAGTGCAAAGTGGATTTGCCTTTAGTAAATAACCCCCATAAAGTACGTCTGACAGCTTTAAAACCGATTTCTCAATACTCTGCAGGTTATTTGTACATTTTATTTGCATGATTAAAAAAGATAAGCACAAAATATTTGAAGCATATCCTGATTTAGCAAAATAATCGACCACATTCAATAAATTTTTATTACGAATATGACGTTATTAATACTGATGAGTAAATTCAAACCATATAAAAAGAAAAATTATGATTATTTGCTCATTTATTAGACAATGTAGACTATACTCTGAGAAAACAAGCAATTGCTGAGCGTGTGAAATCTTTATGTTAATATCAATATTATATTTATGCTTTGCATGGCATGCATTGTCAGCATAGTTCTATTTATATCTGGTACATTGATAGAATATGGCTAATGCTATAGCAGTTTTTTTATCTTTAAAGTGGAACTCCAGCCAGCCATTGTTAGTGTGTAGCAGGTTATGTCAGCTGGTCAAGTTTTTTTATTGCTCTCTAGTGTTTTCTTTTCTAGTGAAACGTTATCATAGTAAGTGAAGGGACATCTTCACATATAAAATGTCACTCTTTTTTTCCTGTATCAGTCAGCATTCATCTACCAATCTTCTTTTTCTCTCCCCCTGATGAAGTCCATGATCATCTACCTCCCGGGACTTTGGAGTGTAACTTTGATGCAACTTTGGATGAGTGCGACTCGGATGTGACTCTGATTTTTTGTAAAGGTGAACGAACGTACACCTTAATGTTCAGCTGTTACATCTTACAACCCCCTCCTGCCATTTATGCCCGTCTGGTTTACAGTCATTTACCAATTGAGCCTGTCCCCCTTACACTTGGGGTGTGCTACACTTACATTTACCAGCCACTTTATTAGGTAAACCTTTCTAGTACTGGGTTGGACCCCCTTTTGCCTTAAGAACAGCCTTAATTCTTCGTGGCATAGATTCAACAAGGTGTTGTAAACATTTCTCAGAGATTTTGGTCCATACTGACATGATGGCATCACACAGTGGCTGCAGATTTGTCGGCAGGACATCCATGATGCAAATCTCCTGTTCCACCACATCCCAAAGGTGCTCTCTAGTGGATTGAAATATGGTGACTGTGGAGGCCATTGGAGTACAGTGAACTCGTTGTCATGTTCAGGAAACCAGTGGTGAGATGATGTGATCTTTGTGACATGGTGCATTATCCTGCTGGAAGTAGCCATCAGAAGATGAGTACACTAGTCATAAAGGGATGGACATGGTCAGCAATAATACTCAGGTAGGCCTTGGTGTTTAAACGATGCTCAATTGGTACCAAGGGGCCCAAAGTGTGCCAAATATCCCCCACACATTACACCACCAGCCTGAATCGTTGATACAAGGCAGGATAGATCCATGCTTACACGTTATTTACGCCAAATTCTGACCCTACCCTCTGAATGTTGCAGCTGAAATCGAGACTCATCAGACCAGAAAACATTTTTCCAATCTTCTATTGTGCAATTGTGCGAATTGTAGCCTCAGTTTCATGTTCTTAGCTGACAGGAGTGGCACCCGGTGTGGTCTTCTGCTGCTGTAGTCCATCTGCTACAAGGTTCGATGTGTTGTGCGTTCAGAGATGGTATTCTGCATACCTTCATTAGGTGGCTGCTGCACCACTGATACTGTATGCAGTTACAGGCATAACCCGCTTTAAGTACACTCACTTTACGTACACTCGCAAGTACGGACATACCTGCGAGTGTATGTAAAAAATATCTCAAGCTAAAGCTGCAGCTGAGTAATCCGTGCACGGATAGTTCAGATTCCCAATTACTTGGAAACACACTCCCTGACCCCCCACTACAGTCTCTGACCCCCTCTACAGCCCCTGACACCCCAGAAGTGGAAAAAGGTATTGCTTCACTTTAAAGCGGAGCTCCACCCTAAAGTGGAACTTCCGCTGATCGGAACCCTCCCTCCCTCCGGTGTCACAATTGACACCTTTCAGGGGGGAGGGGGTGCAGATACCTGTCTAAGACAGATATTTTCACCCACTTCCGGGAGTCCTCTCTGCGGGAAATCTGCGGGAAGCACGTCACTTCCCGCAGAGTACCCATTGTGTCCTGGGAGACACTTGGCTCCCAAAACATAGGAGGACCATTCAGAACGGCGCAGCGCGACTCGCGCATGCGCCGTAGGGAACCGAGCATGATTCACTTCCTGGTTCCCTCACCGAGGATGGCGGTAGGGGCAGCAGAGTGACGAGCAATCGCTCGTCCTCTGCTGCGGACGTCGCTGCACTCTAGGACAGGTAAGTGTCCTAATATTAAAAGTCAGCAGCTGCAGTATTTGTAGCTGCTGGCTTTTAATATTTTTTTTTCCGCGGCACCTCCGCTTTAAGTACATTTTCTTTTTACATACATGATCTGGTCCCATCGTGTACTTAAAAGTGGGGTATGCCTGTAGTTGCTTTTCAACTTCGACCTTCTTGGTGGTACTGGTGTGCTCTTTATAGCAGCCTGCATATACCATCTGCTTTCTGAAATACGGAACTTAAGCTTACACAAATATATTTGAGCATACCTGCAACATCACCATCAGCTAGTACAATTTTTGCTAAGTGCACCATGTCCGTACCTGAACAGATGGTTCCTATTGATCCATTCAAATGCTGTGGTATCCTGTTTCATGATTTCTGACTGCTTCTCTGGTTATGACTGTGGCTTGTCACCTTGGTTCCTGTTTTCAGTCTGCCCACCGCCTGTCTTGGCTTTCGGCCTATGTAATGACTAAACACAGGCTGCCCTGATCCCAGTTTGTTTAGGATTATGCTCTTGCCTTTTCATTTGATACTTTGCTTTTGTTACAGTCTTTTTATCAGTTGCTCTAACAAGGCAAAGCTGAGGGCTGCCACCTGGGGGTCTCACTTACTAATATTTAGCAGTTTAAAGCCCCATGCACACGAGACACTGTTATTTGCTGTTGAACGTGCGTTCAGAGGCAGTTGGACGCTTTTTTCAACTGCTCCTGAACCCATTCAATGTTATCCTATGTGTCCATGCACACACTCTCGTTTTTTGGCGTTTACAAGCAGTTGCGTTTAACCTCGTTTTTCCAGAAGCAAAAAAATGGGTTCAGACGCAAAAGTTTTCCACGTTTCAGACGCTAAACGCTGCTAAACGCGGCTAAACGCGGTACCGGCGTTTTGCCGCGTTTGCGTTTATAAGTGTTTTTAAAGGTGACCTATTTTTTAACATTAGAAATCTCAAAAATGATGGCAAATGATGAAAAACTATTAAAAAATATAAAAGAAAACTGTAATTGCTTGCATTGCATTGTGGACAATCCACAACTTGTGGCAGGTAACGTGGCAAGTGGACAATCAACAACTTGTGTCAGGTGACGTGGCCAGGTGACGTGGCAAGTGGACAATCCACAGCTTGTGGCAGGTGACGTGGCCAGGTGACGTGGCAGGTGACGTGGCCAGGTGACGTGGCAAGTGGACAATCCACAACTTGTGGCAGGTGACGTAGCCAGGTGACGTGGCAGGTGACGTGGCAAGTGGACAATCCACAACTTGTGGCAGGTGACGTGGCCAGGTGACGTGGCAGGTGACGTGGCAAGTGGACAATCCACAACTTGTGGCAGGTGACGTGGCCAGCTGACGTGGCAGGTAACATGGCCAGGTGACGTGGCCAGGTAACGTGGCAAGTGGACAATCCACAACTTGTGGCAGGTGACGTGGCACGTGATGTGGCCAGGTGACGTGGCAAGTGGACAATCCACAACTTGTGGCAGTTGACGTGGCCAGGTGACGTGGCAGGTGACGTGGCAAGTGGACAATCCACAACTTGTGGCAGTTGACGTGGCCAGGTGACGTGGCCAGGTGATGTGGCAAGTGGACAATTCACAACATGTGGCAGGTGACGTGGCAAGTGATACGCTAAATACAAGTACACTGCTGCTCTCTCAGCTGCTGCTACTCACTCTGGTCTCACAAACTGGCTGAAATGGTTAAAATTTACTGTTTTTTTAGCTTAGGGAGGGTCTATGATGAAACGCTTATAAACGCAAACGCGGTAAAACGCCGCTAAACGCGGCCGCAAACGCGGCAAAACGCGCGTTTATAAACGCCGGTTTCAGCGTTTAAAAACGTGTGTTCAGCAGAGTTTGCACCTGCGTCTCGTGTGCATGGGGCCTTAGTATTGTGAAAAAGAGAAACACCCCCACACCCTCATAATTCCTTGTAGATTTTCTGATTGTTGTTAATATGCGTGCACGGGGGTGGTCCCAGCAATTGATTCACATAAAATCCCAATAAAATACATTTATGGTTTTGGTTGAAACATGACAAAATGTGGAAAATTTCAAGGGGTATGAATACTTTTTCAAGGCACTGTACATAGCATGAAATACAGCAAATATTGTACACAAAAACATAAAGTCAAATATAAGCAAATCAAAGGCATTGGGCTCTGGTGTTTGATATGTGTATTCAGTAGGGATGAGCTTCGTGTTCGAGTCGAACATACGTTCGACTCGAACATCGGCTGTTCGATCGTTCGACGAAGATCGAACGATTTGGGCCGTTCGCGCCAAATTCGAGTGACGCGAACGGCCCACAATGCACTACGCCATCGCAGTGTCATCCAGGCGCTGTGATTGGCCAAGCATGCACTGTGACCCCGCATGCTTGGCCAATCACAGCGCCGGCAGCGAGGAGAGCAATGATTGGCCACAGGCAGGATGCCTGTGGCCAATTATTGCTGAGGGTGTTTAGTACACGCCCCACACTATAAAAGGCCGCCAGCACGGCGGTCTAGTGTAGTGTGTTCCGGAGCAGGGAAAGAGAAGCATAGGCAGGGACAGTGACATTTATTTTTTTCTTGCTTAACCTGGATTCCTTTAGTTTAGGGAAAGAGAAGGATAGGTAGGGAGAGTGTCAGTGTGTTTTACTGTGCTAATCCTTGTTTCTAGGGACAGGGAAGGACAGTGAGGGAACTCTCCTTGTGCTATAGTGTGCTTTAACCAATTAAGCCCCGGACCATTTCGGGCCATTAGGACCAAGCCTGTTTTTGGGATTCGGCACTGCGCTGCTTTAACTGTAAATTGTGCGGACATGCAATGTTGTACCCAAATGAAATTTGCGTCCTTTTCTTCCCACAAATAGAGCTTTCTTTTAATGGTATTTGATTGCCTCTGCGATTTTTATTTTTTGCGATATAAATGGAAAAAAATGAAAATTTTGAAAAAAAAAGATATTTTCTACTTTTTGTTATAAGAAAAATCGAATAAACTCAATTTTAGTCATACATTTAGGCCAAAATGTATTCAGCCACATGTCTTTAGTAAAAAAAATGTCAATAAGCGTATATTTATTGGTTTGCGCAAAAGTTATAGCGTCTACAAACTAGGGTACATTTTCTGAAATTTACACAGCTTTAAATTTATGACTGCCTATCTCATTTCTTGAGGTGCTAAAATGGCAGGGCAGTACAAAACCCCCCCAAATGACCCCATTTTGGAAAGTAGACACCCCAAGGAAATTGCTGAGAGGCATGTTGAGCCCATTGAATATTTTTTTTTTGTCCCAAGTGATTGAATAATGACAAAAAAAAAAAAAAAAAAATTACAAAAAGTTGTCACTAAATGATATATTGCTCACACATGCCATGGTTATATGTAGAATTGCACCCCAAAATACATTCTGCTGCTTCTCCTGAGTACGGGGATACCACATGTGTGGGACTTTTTAGGAGCCTAGCCACGTACGGGACCCCGGAAACCAAGCACCGCCTTCAGGATTTCTAAGGGCGCAAATTTTTGATTTCACTCCTCACTACCTATCACAGTTTCGAAGGCCATAAAATACCAAAATAGCACAAAACCCCCCAAAATGACCCCATTTTGGAAAGTAGACACCCCAAGCTATTTACTGAGAGGCATGTTCAGTCCATGGAATATTTTATATTTTGCCACAAGTTGCGGGAATATGACAAACTTTTTTTTTTTTGCACAAAGTTGTCACTAAATGATATATTGCTCACACATGCCATGGGCATATGTGAAATTACACCCCAAAATACATTCTGCTGCTTCTCCTGAGTATGGGGATACCACATGTGTGGGACTTTTTGGGAGCCTAGCCGCGTACGGGACCCCAAAAACCAAGCACCGCCTTCAAGGTTTCTAAGGGCATACATTTTTGATTTCACTCCTCACTACCTATCACAGTTTTGAAGGCCATAAAATGCCAAGATGGCACAAAACCCCCCCAAATGACCCCATTTTGGAAAGTAGACACCCCAAGCTATTTGCTGAGAGGCATGTTGACCCCATTGAATTTTTTATTTTTTTGTCCCAAATGATTGAATAATGACAAAAAGAAAAAAAAAAATGTACAAAAAGTTGTCACTAAATGATATATTGCTCACACATGCCATGGTTATATGTGGAATTGCACCCCAAAATACATTCTGCTGCTTTTCCTGAGTACGGGGATACCACATGTGTGGGACTTTTTGGGAGCCTAGCCGCGTACAGGGCCCCAAAAACCAAGCACTGCGAACGCTGCAGTTATGTGTGTTGTGTTTGGTAAGTGACAGTGATCGATCGATACTGCACTTGGGTGGGCTGGGCTGGGCGGAGGGGCTAAACGCAGGCGCTAGCAGGTATCTGGGCTGATCCCGCTAACACTGCGTTTTTGGGAACCCTAAACCGCTGGGGATGCTAGTATAGATCTGATCAGATCTGATCAGATACTATACCACTAAGGGGGGTGTATGCTTTGCGCGTGGGTGTTAGCGTTACTGTCACTAACCTAACACTGCCTGGGGCGACGCAGACCCTCTCTGGCGCTAAAACCTAATTGATCTCACCCGCCGGGCGATCAGGGGGGTTAAACCTTTATTGGGTTATATACGGCGGGTGCCCTGATGCTATAAAAAGCAAACTAATCAACCAGCGTCACCCGTAACCTTTATATGGTGATCACTGGTGAAAGGGTTAACTAGGGGCAATCAGGGGGTTAAAACCTTTATTAGGTTAAATATGGGGGTACCTGACACTATATAAAAACCTGACGGGTAACCTAAATAACTAAATAACTTACTGGCTAACCAGTGACACCAGTGACGCTTATACGGCGATCACTGGTGAAAGGGTTAACTCTAGGGGCAATCAGGGGGTTAAAATAATATATGGGGGTACCTGACACTAATAAAAACCTGCGGCGAACCTAAAAAAAAATAACTGCCTATCTAAAACACCAGCGACACGAATACAGCGATCGGAAAAACAATCGCTTAGTGACACTGAAGTTAGGGGGTGAAAGGGTTACCTGGGGGGTGATCAAGGGGTTAAACCTTTATTAGGGGGGGTTAGGGGGCTACCCTGGACCTAAAGGGGCCTAATCCTAACTGCCCTGCAACTTTTTACAATCACAGATGACACTAAATGCAGTGATCAGTAAAATAAATGATCACTGCAATCAGTGACACTGTGATTGGGGGCTTTGGGGTGACCTGGGGGGTGATCTGGGGGTGACTGGGGGGTGATTTGTGTGCCTATGTGTACCTACGTGTCAGTGGACTGTTGGTGCACTAACCTGCTTCTTCTCTGCTCGGCGCCGGGAACGGAAAGACCGCGGCGAGGGAGATGACATCACTTCCTCCAGCCTTGTTTACATCACATGGCGGAGGAAGCATTTTCATTGGCCGGGAGCGATCGCGAGGGGGGGGGCGGAATCGAGCGCCCCCCCCCTCATGCCTGATCGCTCCCGAACACTTAACGGCCGCTCACTGCAGTGAAGGGGGGTCCGGATGGACCCCCCAACTGCACAAAGGCGATCACGTAGATCTACGTGATTCTGCCTGTCCGTGCCATTCTGCCGACGTAAATCGGCGGTGGGCGGTCGTTAAGTGGTTAAAAAAACATTTTTTCTAGGGACAGAAAACTATAGGTAGGGAGAGTGTCAGTGTGTTTTACTGTGCGAATCCTTGTTTCTAGGGACAGGGAAGGACAGTGAGGGAATTCTCCTTGTGCTATAGTGTGCTTTAAAAAAAAAAATTTCTAGGGACAGAAAACTATAGGAAGGAAGAGTGTCAGTTTCTTTCACTGTGATAATCCTTGTTTCTAGGGACAAAGAAGGACAGTGAGGGAATTCTCCTTGTGCTATAGTGTGCTTTAAAAAAACATTTTTTCTAGGGACAGAAAACTATAGGTAGGAAGAGTGTCAGTTTCTTTCACTGTGATAATCCTTGTTTCTAGGGACAAAGAAGGAAAGTGAGGGAAATTCTCCTTGTGCTATAGTGTGCTTTAAAAAAACATTTTTTCTAGGGACAGAAAACTATAGGTAGGGAGAGTGTCAGTGTGTTTTACTGTGCGAATCCTTGTTTCTAGGGACAGGGAAGGACAGTGAGGGAATTCTCCTTGTGCTATAGTGTGCTTTAAAAAAAATTTTTTCTAGGGACAGAAAACTATAGGAAGGAAGAGTGTCAGTTTCTTTCACTGTGATAATCCTTGTTTCTAGGGACAAAGAAGGACAGTGAGGGAATTCTCCTTGTGCTATAGTGTGCTTTAAAAAAACATTTTTTCTAGGGACAGAAAACTATAGGTAGGAAGAGTGTCAGTTTCTTTCACTGTGATAATCCTTGTTTCTAGGGACAAAGAAGGAAAGTGAGGGAAATTCTCCTTGTGCTATAGTGTGCTTTAAAAAAACATTTTTTCTAGGGACAGAAAACTATAGGTAGGGAGAGTGTCAGTGTGTTTTACTGTGCGAATCCTTGTTTCTAGGGACAGGGAAGGACAGTGAGGGAATTCTCCTTGTGCTATAGTGTGCTTTAAAAAAACATTTTTTCTAGGGACAGAAAACTATAGGAAGGAAGAGTGTCAGTTTCTTTCACTGTGATAATCCTTGTTTCTAGGGACAAAGAAGGACAGTGAGGGAATTCTCCTTGTGCTATAGTGTGCTTTAAAAAAACATTTTTTCTAGGGACAGAAAACTATAGGTAGGGAGAGTGTCAGTGTCTTTTACTGTGTGAATCCTTGTTTCTAGGGACAGGGAAGGACAGTGAGGGAATTCTCCTTGTGCTATAGTGTGCTTTAAAAAAACATTTTTTCTAGGGACAGAAAACTATAGGTAGGGAGAGTGTCAGTGTCTTTTACTGTGCGAATCCTTGTTTCTAGGGACAGGGAAGGACAGTGAGGGAATTCTCCTTGTGCTATAGTGTGCTTTAAAAAAACATTTTTTCTAGGGACAGAAAACTATAGGAAGGAAGAGTGTCAGTTTCTTTCACTGTGATAATCCTTGTTTCTAGGGACAAAGAAGGAAAGTGAGTGAAATTCTCCTTGTGCTATAGTGTGCTTTAAAAAAACATTTTTTCTAGGGACAGAAAACTATAGGTAGGGAGAGTGTCAGTGTGTTTTACTGTGCGAATCCTTGTTTCTAGGGACAGGGAAGGACAGTGAGGGAATTCTCCTTGTGCTATAGTGTGCTAAAGCATTCCTCATCAACCATCTTTGAAATCCTTGTTTTTTTGGACAGTCAGGGAAATTGTCGTTGTGCTATTCTGTGCAAAAGCAATCATCCTCAACCATATTTAGAAATCCTTAAGTAAAGGGACAGAGAAGGACACCTGAAGGTAGCCCTTATTGCTTTTTTCCCATCTCCCTGCAGGCCATCTATTAGAATGTCTGGAAGGCAAACAAGGAGAGGCAGACAGTCAGGAGGCAATAAAAGAGGGCAAGCAGGCTCTGTGTCTGGGGGCAACAGTGCTGGTCGTGGACGCGGTGCATTGTCATCAGCACATGGCCATGGGACACCCTTGTCCTTCTTTTCGGCAGCTGGACATGTTGAGCCACATCATGCCGAAGACTTGGTAGAGTGGATGACCAAGCCCTCCTCCTCCTCCTCATCCTCTCTCACCCAGGCTCAGGGTACTGGCAAAGCAGCTGCCAAAGCGTCCTCTTCCCTGGTATCAATGTCAGACTCATCATCAGTCACTCTTTCCCTAGACCCACCATGTCCTCCTCCTGAGGAGTCCCCCGAACTGTTTGAGCACAGTGTTGGGTACATGCTCCAGGAGGATGCCCAGCGTTTCGAAGGGTCTGATGATGAAACCCAGCTACAGGAAGGCAGTAGCGTGAGAGCAGACAGAGGGGATGCTCAAGAAGGACACCAATCTGGCAGTCATGTTCCAGCAGCTGCAGCATACTGCCAGATTGGCTCCAGTGATGAGGAGGGAGGGGATGATGAGGTCACTGACTCCACGTGGGTGCCTAATAGGAGAGAGGAGGAGGAGGAGGATGAGGAGGAGGCACATCTCCAACGAGGCAGGATGCCCTTTGGTGGCCAGCGTAAGGGCAGTACACCGACGGAATCACACCGCAGAGCTCCGCCTGTGCAGGGCGCTGCCTCTGCCCGTCATTCAAAAAGTTCTTTGGTGTGGGCCTTTTTTGAGGCTAGTGCATCAGATCGCACAGCTGCTGTTTGCAACATATGTCTCAAGCGTATATCGCGTGGCCAAAACATCAGCCGCTTGGGTACCACATGCCTGACCAGACATATGTTGACCTGCCATGCAGCTCGTTGGCAAGCCTACCTCAAAGACCCACACCAAAGAACAAAGCGGACCTCTCCTTGCACCGCATCAGCTGGGATCTCCAACCCCACTATAACTTCAGTCCTCTCTGAAACATGCACTGAGAGGAATGAAGGTGTAGAATTAGGTGTGTCACAGCCAAGTACTTGCGGCCACTCTGCTAGCAGTACACCGACGTCCGATTCTAGCAGGCAAATTTCCCTGCCCCAGCTGCTGGACCGTCGAAAGAAGTTCACTCCCAGCCATCCACATGCCCAGCGGTTGAATGCTAGCTTGGCTAAATTGCTAGCGCTTCAACTGCTGCCTTTTCAGTTGGTAGACTCGGCCCCCTTCCGTGAGTTTGTGCAATGTGCGGTTCCTCAGTGGCAGGTTCCCAAACGCCACTTTTTCTCACGGAAGGCTATTCCGGCTCTCTACCGGCATGTGGAAGGCAATGTCTTGGCCTCGCTGGACAGGGCGGTCAGCGGTAAGGTGCATATTACCGCTGACTCATGGTCCAGCAGGCATGGACAGGGACGTTACCTTTCTTTCACGGCCCATTGGGTCACTCTTTTGGCAGCTGGGAAGGATGCAGGACAAGGTGCAGTAGTGTTGGAGGTTGTTCCACCGCCACGCCTCCAAAATGCTACTACTGGTTGTGACACACCTCTCTCCTCCACCCCCTCCTCTTCTTCTTCCTCCATGGCCTCTTCCTGTGGTTTGTCCTATGAACCAGCGGTGCTCCGTAGCCGTTCAAGGGGCTACGCAAGTACGCAGGCAAAAAGATGCCATGCCGTGCTTGCGCTGGTGTGTTTGGGGGACAGAAGCCACACTGGGGCAGAGGTCCTGTCTGCTCTGCAGGGCCAGGCCGAGAGGTGGTTGACGCCACGCCAGCTTAAGCCAGGAATGGTGGTTTGCGACAATGGCACCAACCTCCTCTCCGCCCTCCGACAGGGACAACTGACCCATGTGCCCTGTGTGGCTCACGTCCTTAACCTGGTGGTGCAGCGGTTCTTGGGCAGGTACCCGGGCTTACAGGATGTCCTGAGGCAGGCCAGGAAAGTCTGTGTGCATTTCCGCAGATCTTATAATGCCAGTGCTCGCCTGGCTGAGCTGCAAAAGGAGTTGAACCTGCCCAAGAACCGCCTTATATGTGACATGCCCACCAGGTGGAACTCAACGTTGGCCATGCTGCAGCGGCTGCACACGCAGCAGAGGGCCATCAATGAGTACCTGTGCGACTACGGCACCAGGACAGGGTCAGGGGAGCTTGGTTTTTTTTCTCCACGCCAGTGGGGCATGATCAGGGATGCATGCACTGTCCTGGCACCATTTGAGGAGGCCACGAGGATGGTGAGCAGTGACAGTGCATGCATCAGTGACACTGTACCTCTTGTCCACCTGTTGGAGCACACGCTGCGTGGAATAATGGACAGGGCACTTGAGGCAGAACAGAGGCAGGAAGAGGAGGACTTCCTTGCCTCTCAAGGCCCCCTTTACCCAGACAGTGTTCCTTCTGTCCCACCCATCGCACAGGAAGAGGAGGAGGAGGAGGAGGAGGAGGAGGATTGTGTCAGCATGGAGGTGGAGGCTGGCACTCAGCATCATCAGCAGCAGTCTTTTAGGGATGATTTACAGTCCCAAGAAACCAGTGGACTTGTACGTGGCTGGGAGGAGGTGGCTGCGGATCATGTCGTCCTTAGTGACCCAGAGGACTCCGGAGCGAATGCCTCAGCAAACCTACGCTGCATGGCCTCCCTGATCCTGCAAAGTCTGCGGAAGGATCCTCGTATTCTTCGGATCAAGGAGAGGGACCATTACTGGCTGGCCTCTCTCCTTGATCCACAGTACAAGGGTAAGGTTGCGGACCTTATGTTACCGTCGCAGAGGGAGCAGAGGATGACACAACTCCGGGAGGCCTTGCAGAAAGGTCTGTGCAACGCGTTCCCAGAGACTGGGAGGTTACAAACTCCTGGTCCTGGACAACGAGTTGCTGAGGCTTCGGCCAGTCAAAGAAGGAGCGGTGGGGAAGGTGGCCGTCTGACCGATGCGTTCAGACAATTCTTTAGTCCGCAGCCCCAAAGTATGATCGGTTCCAGCAACCATCGCCAACGTCTGATAAACATGGTGCAGGAATATCTAGGGGCAAGGTCAGACTTGGACACCTTCCCCACCGAAAATCCTCTGGCTTACTGGGTCTTGAGGATGGATCACTGGCCAGAGCTTGCACAGTATGCAATTGAGCTACTGGCCTGTCCTGCATCCAGCGTTCTTTCGGAACGCACATTCAGTGCTGCTGGAGGATTTGTCACGGATCACAGGGTGCGCCTGTCCACCGACTCGGTTGATCGACTGACTTTCATCAAGATGAACCAGTCTTGGATCACCACCAGCTACCACACACCTGATGCTGATATAACAGACTAATTGATTTTAACATGTCACATCCCTTCAAGACTGATGCTGATGCTGAGTGCCTGTGCTGTTATGTTGACTGGCTATCCTCCTCCTCCGAGTCCTCAATGATACGATTGATGATGATAGCTTGGAAGATCATTTTTGTTTATGGGTGCCGCCACCAGTGGCTAAGGCCCAATTTTTCAGCCCCTGTTTTACAGGGGCGTGTAATTACAATTTTTTTAGCAATAATTTGCCATAGGGCTCATTGCTGTGCTCCAAGTACAGTATCTGTGAGGGGTTGGAGTGTTGTGGCACCAGTGCCTAAGGCCCAATTTTTCAGCCCCTGTTTAACAGGGGCGTGTCATTACAATTTTTGAAGCAATACTTTGCAACAGGGCTCATTGCTGTGCTCCAAGTACAGTATCTGTGAGGGGTTGTAGTGTTGAGCCACCAGTGCCTAAGGCCCAATTTTTCAGCCCCTGTTCAACAGGGGCATGCAATTACAATTCTTGATCTAATAATTCACAGCAGGGCCCATTGCTGCACCCACCAAGAGTAACTCTGAGGGCTTACAGTGTTGTGGCAACGCCACCACCACCACCACCACGAAAGGCCCAATTTTTCAGCCCCTGTTCAAAAGGGTCATGTAATTACAATTCTTGATCTAATAATTCACAGCAGGGCCCATTCCTGCACCCACCAAGAGTAACTCTGAGGGCTTACAGTGTTGTGGTAACGCCACCACCACCACCACCACCACGAAAGGCCCAATTTTTCAGCCCCTGTTCAAAAGGGGCATGTAATTACAATTCTTGATCTAATAATTCACAGCAGGGCCCATTCCTGCACCCACCAAGAGTAACTCTGAGGGCTTACAGTGTTGTGGCAACACCACCACCACCACCACCACCACGAAAGGCCCAATTTTTCAGCCCCTGTTCAACAGGGGCATGCAATTACAATTCTTGATCTAATAATTCACAGCAGGGCCCATTGCTGCACCCACCAAGAGTAACTGTCAGGGCTTACAGTGTTGTGGCACCAGAACCACCATCAAAGGCCCAATTTTTACTACCACTGTTCAACAATTATATGTAATTAAAATTCCTGATATAATAGTTGACAGCAGGGCGTTCCAGCACCAACCAAGAGTAACTGTGAGTGCTTACAGTGTTGTGCCAACACCAACAACTAAGGGGCCTATTTCTGCAGAGTATATACGGCAGGTCCCTACTTTCAAACATCCAACTTACAAACGACTCCTACTTGCAAACGCAAGAAGACAACAGGAAGTGAGAGGAAATCTACCCCTAGGAAGGAAAATTCTCTCCTGTAAGAATTAATATGGGAGAAAGGTGTCTCCTCTGTACTGATGCTTTATCACCAATCCTTGTTTCAAGAAAAACACCACATTTCAAAAACAGTTGTCATTGGGACGGAAAGTGAGGTGAAATGTTCTGAACAGGGGCACAGACAGCAAAACAAATGTTACAGGGGTGATAACCCTTACCTATGTTTTCCAAAAAGTTTAAAAATAGATTTTTGGGCTGGAGCTACACTTAAACAATGTACCTGTTCAAAATTACAAACAGATTCTACATAAGAACAAACCTACAGTCCCTGTCTTGTATGCACCGCCTGTATACGGATGTTCAGAGTATATAGGGCCTTTTTTATTTTATGTGCGGGGTTCCCCTTAATATCCATACAAGACCCAAAGGGGCTGGTAATGGGCTGGGGTGGGGGGGGGGGGGTCATGGGGTAGCTATGCCATTTTTCTTAAAGATTTTCATCCATATTACCGGGAGCAGACATTACATTAAAGCCGCAAGCAGTTTTAAATGGCTTTTTTTTCCTTTAGAAGTGTCATTTTGTGCAGGGACAGTTCTAAACACGGGAAACACGTGGCACTTCACAGGCATACTTTAGACACCCCCCAGGTACGATATTTAAAGGAATATTTGACTTTTTTTTTTTCACTTTATGCATCATTAAAATGACTGCTCCCGAAAAACGACCGTTTTTAAAACTTCTTTTTGCATTGATACATGTCCCCTGGTGCACAACCCGGGTTCCCAAACCCTTTTTAGGACAATAACATGCATAATAGTTGTTATAATTAGCACTTTAGAATTCGAACGTTCGCATCCATTGTATTTAATAGGGTTCTAATGTTCGTACGAACTTTCGGTCCGTTCGCGGGTTCTGGTGCGAACCGAACCCGGGGGTGTTCGGCTCATCACTAGTATTCAGCAGAAATTCTTGTACACCACTGGAATCTACTGTTTCCTTATGCGGTTTTTGCTCCAGTATAAGGGGAATAGCAACACTAAACTTTTCATTAAAGCGGTTGCATACCCTAATTTTGAACTTTTACCTACAGGTAAGCCTATAATAAGGCTTACCTGTAGGTAAAAAGAATATCTCCTAAACTTGTACGGTTTAGGAAATCTTCCCCTCGCAATGAGCCGCTGAATGCAGAGGCGCAAGTGCAGCGGGGATTCTTGGCTAAAGCCCGGCAGCCGCCGGACCTTGCCGACGCGCGAGAGTGATGATATCGCCGCTCCAGCCACTCACAGCGCTGGAGCGGCGATACCCGGAAGACATGCCGAGGCAAGATGACATCTCCCTTGGCGTGGACCAGGTAAGTTCCCGACGCCTTGTTCTAAGGTAAGTATTTCATAATGAGCTAGTATGCTGTGCATACTAGCTCATTATGCCTTTTGCCTTTCAGGTATGAAAAAAAGCAGCAGCGGGTATACAATTGCTTTAATTTGAGCAAGCCAGTGCATTTCAATGGGAGACACAGTACCTTTGCATAGTGCTGGAATTCATTTTATTGCTGCATTAAGAAGTTGTTTCAATAATCAATTCTTGTATCTTTTGTTTGAAATTAGTGTATCATGTAAAAGGAAGGCCGCAGGATTTCCTCCAAGGAATACTCCCGTTGTGGTTTTTATTGTCTGCTCCACCATGGTCCAGAAAATATCGAGTAAAGACCCCTCAGTATTTAGGCACCACCAACAGGTATTTGGGGACCTGGGGGAGCATGCGATGGATCACCTCTGGCGTCCTGTATCATCTCGTAAGTTTGTATCTTCCCTCTTGGTACCTACTGGCCATGGAGGCCTTTTGGGCAAACAGCAAGCTCAATTCGCATAAGTGTGAACCCAGGCTTAAGTTTTATGCTTCAGTTTGACACTAATGCCACACAATCGGAATTTCCATCAACAAAACCGTGGTTCATTTTTCCGACGGATGTTGGCTAAAACTTGTCTTGCATACACACGGTCGCACAAATGTTGCTCGGAAATTCCGATGGTCAAGAACGTACAACACTACGACGAGCCAAGGAAAATGAAGTACAATGATTCCGAGCATGCGTCAAATTGATTCCGAGCATGCGCAGCACTTTTGTGCATCGGAAATGGCTACACACGGTCGGAATTTCAGATTAAGAACTTTTGTTGTTGAAAAAATTGAGAACCTGCTCTCAAACATTTGTTGTCGGAACTTCCGACAGCAAATGTCCGATGGAGCCTACACACAGTCGGAATATCCGACCAAAAGCTCACATCGAACATTTGTTGTTGGAAATTCTGATCGCGTGTACGCGGCATTAGGCTTTGTTCACATTAAAAATGTTGACGCTAAACCAAAGTGCCTATAGTGGTAATGTGCGTTGTTTGGTGCATTTTACATGAATTTAACGCATGTTAACGGCATGTTAAAAATGCACACCAGACGCCCTATGTGTGTTTGACACGTGTTAAAAACACACCCCAAATGACTCATTTCTTTGCACCTCACTGATTTGTTCCTAATGTGTCGCAAACTGGAAAGGCGCACACGTTGAGATGCTTCACCTCCTTCCAAACTCGCCATGTAGCTTCATTTTGGAAGCACAGCAATGCAAACGCTTCATGTTTTAATACAATTGCAGACTGCATTACTAGGCGTTTGAGGAGCGTTAAGAATGCGCATCTGCTTTTTATGCCAGTGTGAACAGGGCCTAATGCCGCGTACACACAATCAGAATTTCTGACAACAAATGTTCGATGTGAGCTTTTGGTCGGATATTCCGACCGTGTGTAGGCTCCATTGGACATTTGCTGTCGGAATTTCCAACAACAAATGTTTAAGAGCTGGTTCCCCAATTTTTCCGACAACAAAAGTTCTTGTCGGAAATCCCGATTGTGTGTATCCAATTCCGATGCACAAAAATCCTAGGCATGCTCGGAATCAATTCGACGCATGCTCGGAATCACTGAACTTAATTTTCTCGATCGGAATTTCCAACAACATTTTTGTGACCGTGTGTATGCAAGACAAGTTTGAGCAAACATCCGTCGGAAAAAAATCCACGGTTTTGTTGTCGGAATGTCCGATCGTGTGTACGCAGCATAAGACTGCACTCTAGCTCATAACATAAAAATGAAAAGAAGCCTGTTGGGACATGTTTTCTCGCTGTTTCTGTTTCTGATTCCATAAAAGCGTATTGTCCCACAAGAAAAAATCTTAAAGTGTATGGCCACTCTTGTTCCTTTGAAGGGGATTTTTTTCATCCCCAAAACTTGCTGTGACCGATAGGTAGAAGTAAACAGTGCAGTTTATCTAAGACCCGGTTCACACAGGGGCGGCACGACTTGCCGGGCAACTCTGCCGGGCGATCTCCACACGACTTCAGAGGGGACTTGCAAAATGACTTTTGTATTGAAGTCAATGCAAGTCGCCCTGAAGTCGCCCCAAAGTAGTACAGGAACCTTTTTCTAAGTCGGAGCGACTTGAGTCGCTCCTATTAGAACGGTTCCATTGTACAGTGCGAAGCGTGACTTGTCAGGCGGCTAGGTCGCCTGACGAGTCGCCCCTGTGTGAACTAGCTCTAAATGTTGCAGTTGTTTAAAACAAAAGCAATAAAGATACAGATAGCTTACCTACAGTAAGTTAGTTACCCATCTGTTTCAGGGACTGGAAGAAATCTAAAACATACCACCAGTCAGCAACTGGACCCCAAAAGAATGGGGATCTATTGAATGTGGGCTTTAGATTAAAGGGGTTGTAAAGGTACATGTTTTTTCACCTTAATGCATCCTATGCATTAAGGTGAAAAAACATTCAACAATGCCGCCCCCCCCCCCCCCAAGCCTCCGTTTTACTTACCTGGCCCCTCGAAAGTCCCGCGCTCGCTCCCGTCATCCTCCGAGTTCCTGAGCCCGGCCGTTGATTGGCTACACTGGATGGATTGAAAGCAGCGCAGCCATTGGCTGGCGCTGCTGTCAATCACATCCAATGACGCGGCACGCCGGGGGGCGGGGCCGAGTGATACAGTCGGCGGCTATAGCCGCCACTGTATCACGGGAGCGCGCCCGCAGTAACTCCACACCATGCGAGCTCACATTATGGTGTGGAGTCCTGGTGGGGAGGAGCTGAAACAGCCGCCGAGGGACCCCAGAAGACCAGGATCAGGGCCACTGTGTGCAAAACGAGCTGCACAGTGGAGGTAAGTATAACATGTTTGTTGTTTTTAATAAAAAAAAACGGGAACCTTTAGTGTTCCTTTAATGCTAAGATTATTTCCATTGGAACGTTTAAATTTATAAAAAAACTTCAAACCCACATACAGTGCCTTGCGAAAGTATTCGGCCCCCTTGAACTTTTCATCCTTTTGCCACATTTCAGGCTTCAAACCTAAAGATATAAAATTTGAATTTTTTGTGAAGAATCACCAACAAGTGGGACACAATTGTGAAGTGGAACGAAATCTATTGGATTTTTGAAACTTTTTTAACTAAGAAAAAAATGAAAAGTGGGGCGTGCAAAATTATTCGGCCCCCTTGCGTTAATACTTTGTAGAGCCACCTTTTGCTGCGATTACAGCTGCAAGTCGCTTGGGGTATATCTCTATCAGTTTTGCACATTGAGAGACTGAAATTCTTGCCCATTCTTCCTTGCAAAACAGCTCGAGCTCAGTGAGGTTGGATGGAGAGCGTTTGTGAACAGCAGTTTTCAGCTCTTTCCACAGATTCTCGATTGGATTCAGGTCTGGACTTTGACTTGGCCATTCTAACACCTGGATACGTTTATTTGTGAACCATTCCTTTGTAGATTTTGCTGTATGTTTGGGATCATTGTCTTGTTGGAAGATAAATCTCCGTCCCAGTCTCAGGTCTTTTGCAGACTCCAACAGGTTTTCATCCAGAATGGTCCTGTATTTGGCTGCATCCATCTTCCCCTCAATTTTAACCATCTTCCCTGTCCCTGCTGAAGAAAAGCAGGCCCAAACCATGATGCTGCCACCACCATGTTTGACAGTGGGGATGGTGTGTTGAGGGTGATGAGCTGTGTTGCTTTTACGCCAAACATATAGTTTTGCATTGTGGCCAAAAAGTTTGATTTTGGTTTCATCGGACCAGAGCACCTTCTTCCACATGTTTGGTGTGTCTCCCAGGTGGCTTGTGGCAAACTTTAGACGAGACTTTTTATGGATATCTTTGAGAAATGGCTTTCTTCTTGCCACTCTTCCATAAAGGCCAGATTTGTGCAGTGTACGACTGATTGTTGTCCTGTGGACAGACTCTCCCACCTCAGCTGTAGTTCTCTGCAGTTCATCCAGAGTGATCATGGGCCTCTTGGCTGCATCTCTGATCAGTCTTCTCCTTGTCTGAGCTGAAAGTTTAGAGGGACAGCCAGGTCTTGGTAGATTTGCAGTGGTCTGATACTCCTTCCATTTCATAATGATCGCTTGCACAGTGCTCCTTGGGATGTTTAAAGCTTGGGAAATCTTTTTGTATCCAAATCCGGCTTTAAACTTCTCCACAACAGTATTACAGACCTGCCTGGTGTGTTCCTTAGTCTTCATGATGCTCTCTGCGCTTTCAACAGAACCCTGAGACTATCACAGAGCAGGTGCATTTATACAGAGACTTGATTACACACAGGTGGATTCTATTTATCACCATCAGTCATTTAGGACAACATTGGATCATTAAGAGATCCTCGCTGAACTTCTGGAGTGAGTTTGCTGCACTGAAAGTAAAGGGGCCGAATAATTTTGCACGCACCACTTATCAGTTTTTTATTTGCTAAAAAAGTTTAAAATATCCAATAGATTTCGTTCCACTTCACAATTGTGTCCCACTTGTTGGTGATTCTTCACAAAAAATTAAAATTTTATATCTTTATGTTTGAAGCCTGAAATGTGGCAAAAGGATGAAAAGTTCAAGGGGGCCGAATACTTTCGCAAGGCACTGTAACTGCTTGGAGTTATGAAATAATGTTATGGTTTGTTGAGCGTGATACTCATTTAACTACATTTTAAAGATCAAACACAGATATCAGAACCCCTGTGGTCTCAGAGAGTCTTAAATTATTGATAAGTCTCCCTGTCCCAATGCTTTTAGGGCATTTTGCAATCTTTTCGAATCTCTATTAAATTTTTTGCATTAAAGCAGAATTTGATTCTCTCAATCAACAGTGACTATATTTAATCCATATGCTGCTAGCGTGAGTAAATAAGAAAGTATATCATATTTACAGGTGAAACTTGAAAAATTAGAATATGGTGCAAAAGTTCATTTATTTCACTAATGCAACTTAACCACTTGCTTACTGGGCACTTAAACCCCCTTCCTGCCCAGGCTAATTTTCAGCTTTCAGCACTGTCACGCTTTGAATGACAATTGCGCGGTCATGTGACGTGGCTCCCAAATAAAATTTACGTCTTTTTTCCCCCACAAATAGAGCTTTCTTTTGGTGGTATTTGATCATCTTTGCGGTTTTTATTTTTTGCGCTATACACAAAAAAAGAGCGACTATTTTGAAAAAAACACAATATTTTTTACTTTTTGCTATTATAAATATCCCCATTTTAAAAAAAAAATAAAAAAAATTTCCTCAGTTTAGGCTGATACGTATTCTACATATTTTTGGTAAAAAAAAAAACGCAATAAGCGTTTATTGATTGGTTTGGCAAAAGTTATAGCGTCTACAAAATAGGGCATAGTTTTATAGCATTTTTATTAATATTTTTTTTTTTACTAGTAATGACGGCGATCAGCGATTTTTATTGTGACTGCGACATTATGGCAGAGACATCGGACACTTTTGACACCATTTTGGGACCATTGTAATTTTTACAGTGATTAGTGCTATAAAAAAATGCACTGGTTACTGTAAAAATGACACTGGCAGTGAAGGTGTTAACCACTAGGGGCGCTGAAGGGGTTAAGTGTGCCTAAGGGAGTGATTCTTACTTTGGGGGGAGGGGACTGACTGGGGGAGGTGACCGATAGTTGTCCCTATGTACAAGGGACACACCATCGGTCTCCTCTCCCTGACAGGACGTGGATCTCTGTGTTTACACACAGAGATCCACGTCCCTGGCTCTGTAAATGCCGATCGCGGGTACCTGGAGGACATCGCGGCCGCCAGGCACGCGCATCAGCACCCGCGTGAAGTGGCAGGCACGGAAGTTCCCCGATGCGCGCTTGGGAGCAAGGAAAGGGGCGGACGTCAATTGACGTCCTCCCGGCATTGTAGGTCCACGCTGTAGCCGTCACTCGGCTATAGCGCAGACCTATAGTGGTTAAAAGGTGAAACTAATATATGAGATAGACTCATTACATGCAAAGCAAGATAGTTCAAGCCGTGATTTGTCATAATTGTGGTGATTATGGCTTACAGCTCATGAAAACCCCAAATCCACAATCTCAGAAAATTAGAATATTACATGCAATCAATAAAACAAGGATTGTACATAGAACAATATCGGACCTCTGAAAAGTAGAAGCATGCATATGTACTCAGTACTTGGTTTGGGCGCCTTTTGCAGCAATTACTGCCTCAATGAGGCGTGGCATGGAAGCTATCAGCCTGTGGCACTGCTGAGGTGTTATGGAAGACCAGGATGCTTCAATAGCCGCCTTCAGCTCTTCTGCATTGTTCGGTCTCATGTCTCTCATCTTTCTCTTGGCAATGCCCCATAGATTCTCTATGGGGTTCAGGTCAGGCGAGTTTGCTGGCCAATCAAGCACAGTAATCCCACGGTCATTGAACCAGGTTTTGGTGCTTTTGGCAGTGTGGGCAGGTGCCAAGTCCTGCTGGAAAATGAAGTCAGCATCCCCATAGAGCTTGTCTGTGGAAAGGAAGCATGAAGTGCTCCACAATCTCCTGGTAGACGGCTGCGTTGACCCCGGACTTAATGAAGCACAGTGGACCAACACCAGCAGAAGACATGGCTCCCCAAATCACAGACTGTGGAAACTTCACACTGGACTTCAAGCATCTTGCAGTGTGTGCCTCTCCATTCTTCCTCCATACTCCGGCTCGTTGGTTTCCAAATGAGATGCAAAATTTGCTCTCATCAGAAAAGAGGACTTTGGACCACTGAGCAACAGACCAAGTCTGTTTTTCTTTAGCCCCGGTAAGACGCTTCTGACGTTGTTTGTTGTACAGGAGTGGCTTGACAAGAGGAATACGACATTTGAAGCCCATGTCCAGGATCCGTCTGTCTGTGGGCTCTTGATGCACTGACTCCAGCCTCAGTCCACTCCTTGTGAAAGTCCCCAACACTTTTGAATGGCCTTTTCCTAACAATCCTCTCCAGGCTGCGGTCATCCCTGCTGCTTGTGCACCTTTTTCTTCCACAATTTTCGTTTCCAAATAACTTTCTATTAATGTACTTTGATACAGCACTTTGGGAACATCCAACTTCTTTTGCAATTACCTTTTGAGGCTTTCCCTCCTTATGGAGGGTGTTAATGATGGTTTTCTGCACAACTGTCAGGTCAGCAGTCTTTCCCATGATTGTGATTCCTACTGAACCAGACTGAGAGACCATTTAAAGGCTCAGGAACCCTTTGCAGGGGTTATGGCTTAATTATCTGATTAGAGTGGGACACTTTGGGCCTAGAATATTGCACCTTTTTACAATACAGGCGGTCCCCGGGTTACAAACAAGACAGGGTCTGTAGGTTTGTTCTTAAGTTGAATCTGTTTGTAATTTGGAACAGGTACATTTTTTAAGTGTAGCTCCAGCCAAATAAACTATTTTTAAGCTTTTTGGATAACATAGGGAAGGGTTAGCACAACCACGCAGTTAAAGTAACGCAATGCAGTTTAGCAAAAAATGGTCTGGTCATGAAGGGGGGGTAAATCTTCCGGAGGTACAAGTGGTTAAGACCCCTTCGCTCGTCTACTGTACTGTGTGGTCTAATATGGCGCGCACACTTATTTTGTATGTTACCATTGTGTCAGATGGCTCATTCATTTGTGCAGTGCTGTCAATGCACCACAACACACAAAAGAACTAGATATGTCCTTTTATTCTCCTATTCTCCGGCACCACAACATAGAGATGGTGCCTTCATAATTATATTAGTGTAAGCAAAAAAAGCAAGCTGTTATTTGTACTCCAGAGCTCCTCATACTGTGGATGGGGCACTCCGATATATCCAATAAACAACATGATTGGAGAGGCACAATCAGGGGATTGTAACACAGAAGATGCATGTGACAGCTGTTTAGGGAAGATATTCAAACTGATCGAACACTCTGATTGTTCTGTCATTACTACATATTATCCAATGTCCTGCATGTCGTTCCATATGCAGTATGTAGACGTATGACATATTTATTTAAGAACACAACAAAACAAAACTTTAAAAAAAAAATAACCATAAAATTGCATTACAGATATAATAAACTAGTGGAATATTATACGGGCAATATACCAGCAAACGTAGTGGATGAATTGTTTTTTAGCTAAATAAATAGAAGCACAGATCTAATATTCCACCCCAATGGATGCAATATGTTTTATTCTAGTTGGCCACAAGGGGGTGCTCATGCAATGGCTAATGATCACATTAGAAAGAAGGGAAAGGGTACTGTTGGCATTGCAATAAAAGTTTAGTGCAGAGAGAAGACTTTATAAATGTGTTTGAATTCATGTTTGTTTCTTTTCTGTTTCAATATTTTTATTGGAGTTTCAAAAGTCGTAACAAGCCGTGATCATGTTTGTTTCTTTTAATGCAACATTATTTACTGTGACAATATATCTGTAAAAATTAAAGTGGAACTTTTCCCCCCAATCAACATTGATTATTTTTAATCGTCATGCTGCTAGCATTCATAAATAGATAGAGAAAGTATATCATATAAACTTGTTTTAAACTTTTTATTTGATTTATTTTTTTACATTCCTTCAGTTGCTTCCTGTTTTTTTTGTCTAGGCAAAATATGTCATACATCCCAGGAGAGAATGAGGGGTTTTCTCAGCTAAGCAAACCCTCCTGCATGCATGTGTTCCGTCAGATTAGGCGACCCGTCAAATCTTGTGACGGAAAGGGCGTTCCGTCACGGCCATCTTGGTACACCCAGCACTCAGCCGCAGTAAGCCTACAGTCTGAAGTCGCCAAGCGGACATTTTTTTACACCCACGAAGTCTTGTATTTCACACTTATTTTTAAATTGAGATTATAGCGTGAAATACAGTATTTAGAAGTCTATGACACTGTTTTGATGTTGAATTATAAAAGTAGTGGTCTTCTGTCAGATTAGCAAACGTGTGAGATCAGCAGGCTTTTAAAATTCAACATCAAAACAGTGTCACGGACTTCTAAATACTGTATTTCACGATATAAGCTGAGTTTAGTGGTAAAAATAAGTGTGAAATGCAAGACTTCATGGGTGTAAAAAGATGTCCGCTTAGCGTCTCCAGACTGTAGGCTTATGCCGCGTACACACGATCGGAATTTCCGACAACAAATGTTCGATGGGAGCTTTAGGTCCGTGTGTAGGCTCCATCGGACATTTGCTGTCGGAGTTTCTGACAATAAATGTTTGAGAGCTGGTTCTCAATTTTTCCGACAACAAAAGTTGTTGTCGGAAATTCCGATCGTGTGTATCCGAATCCGACGCACAAAAATTCTACGCATGCTCGGAATCATTGAGCTTCATTTTTCTCGGCTCATTGTAGTGTTGTACGACACCGCATTCTTGACGTTTGGAATTTCCGAGCAACATTTGTGTGACCGTGTGTATGCAAGACAAGTTTTGAGCCAAAATCCGTCGGAAAAAACCCCCCACGGTTTTGTGGTCGGAATGTCCGATCGTGTGTACGCGGCATAAGTGTGGCTGAATGCGGGGTGTACCAAGATGGTCGTGACGGAACGTCACTTCAGTTAGGAAATCTGACGGGTCGCCTAATCTGACGGAACACATGCGTGAACTAAGGGCAAATAGATTTCAGGAAGTAAATGCTACATTAATCATTTGCCCTTACTCAAGGTGGCCACAGCCAGAAATGCTAGGGGGGTTATTTCTCAGCAAAATAAATCATGGAGACATGGATGGATGGGGGGGTTTGAACTAAATAGTGTTTGTGGTTTTTGGTGCTCAGATGCAGTAAGATAATTAGATCATTTGGCACTGTGCTTCATTGTACTGAACAGCTCTATCTGTCTGCACATAGAGGCACAATTTCCAGTGGGCCTTTTTTATTGCAAGGAATGGGGCAAAGAGTGAAAAAGAGAGCAAAACATCATGGTGTAATATTTCTTAATGTATTGGTCCACAGAAAGAGTTATAATGCACTCACAAACTTTTGTATAAGATGCATTAAAGTGATTGTAAACCCTTAAAGGACAATTCCATTTTCGTGGGAAAAAAATGTAGCTAATAAAAAAAAAACATAGCATATAAAATTGCGACGCAAGTCATATTGTAATTGAATGTTATTAAAAATGACCTTTTCAATTTGCAATGCTGTAATTTTCTCAAACGCAATGCAATATGGCTAACTAAAGGCGTTCTGTACACAGATGGTGTACAGAGCGCCCCCAGATGTAATTCCCTGCTTGTGTGATTGGTATGCTGATTTTCCCTGAAGTCTGCACTAAGATACAAGTAAGATTTTGAGCATCCCCTACAACAAAATGTAATTTTTTATGAGATACTCCTAATAAGAAATCACGTCTAAAGGGATGCAGACCCTGCCAATTTTCTAATTAGAGCCCTGCAGGTGCAGCAGCTGATTGTTAATTATAAAACCACTCCCATACAAATTCACTGAGCACATGGACAAAGACAAACAAACAGCTAATCCTTCAGAATAACAAAAGGTAGGAATCTGAAACAAAGTTTGTTAAAATCCCCGCAATGTACATGGATCACAGAGGGTGTTTTCTTCTCAACAAATGAGGTGTTACTCTTTAAACCCTGTGAGGGGGTTAGCTCGGCAGCGGGTGTGTGTGACCCCCGGAATGGGCTCCCCACACAAAACAGGCCCAGCAAACGGAGGTTGTGGTTTTCAAAATCAAAAAAAGGTGCGGTTTATTTTCTATTTACAGTGACAAAACACAGCAAAGCAAAAGAAACATAACCAAAATAAATCCTGGTCAAGTTGACCTCTGACTAAACATACAGGTTTCCTAACTAACAACTGGGATCAGCCTAGTGCTGTCCTAGTCCCTAAGTCCCTGGTTTAGTAAAAGTCCAAACAAATAGCCACACAGGCTTTGCCTCACCGCACAGGGGTTCACTCTCCCTAGACAGTCCACACAGGTCTGGTTCCAGGCATGAGCTAACATCTAATGAAGCTGGGAGTTCTTATAGAGGCCTAAATGAGCTGACAAGGTTCAGCTGGTCTCATCATCTCTGTCTGCACGACGCCCCACACTCTCCCTAGAGGTATGAGTCATCCATGAGCCCACTAGCCTTATACAACTCTCCACCTAGTTGTATAAGTCGGCGTAAAGCCTGAATCTGGGCGAAATATATCTACCCCCCTGGATGCAACCAGGTGACTTTACCTTCCTGCTGTCACATACCCCCCCCTCTTGTTTTAACCTCGGGGTTGGAACACCAGCAATCAGGCATTCATGTACTCGAGACAAAGCATCCACATTCCCCATTTGAACGCCAGGGCGATGCTTTACTGTGAAGTTGAATTCCTGGAGGGCCAGGAACCACCTATTCACTCTTCTATTTGTTTCCTTGTTTTGAGCCATCCACTTTAACGGACCGTGATCCGTAACCATGTCAAAGTGCCTACCTAGCAGGTAGTACCGAAGGGAATCTAGAGCCCACTTCACCGCTAAACACTCCTTTTCAACGGTGGCGTAATTTACCTCATGGGACTTCAACTTCCTGCTGAGGTAAATGACTGGGTGCTCTTCCCCGTTCCAGACCTGGGACAATACTGCTCCTAACCCCACATCTGACGCATCACTTTGTACGACAAAGTCTTTAGAGAAGTCGGGTGAGTACAACACTGGCTGGCTACATAAGGCTTGTTTCAAGAATTGGAATGCTGCCTCAGCCTCGGGGGTCCATTTAATCATGACCGACCCTTTCCCCTTCGTCAGGTTGGTTAGGGGCACAGCCTTAGAAGCAAAGTGGGGAATGAATCGCCGATAATACCCAGCGATTCCCAGAAAGGCTCGTACCTGCTTCTTGCTGTTGGGACGTGGCCAACTCTGGATGGCCTCGACTTTGTTGAGTTGGGGTTTTATTACTCCCCTCCCAATGGTGTACCCAAGATATTTGGCCTCCTCCTGCCCAATGGTACACTTCTTGGGGTTAGCCGTAAACCCCGCTTCCCGAACAGAGTCCAGGACTGCTTGCACTTTTGGCAGATGTGAGGCCCAATCTGTGCTATGGACAATTACGTCATCCAGGTAAGCCGCAGCATACTTCCGATGGGGCCTCAGCATCTGGTCCATTTTCCGCTGGAATGTGGCCGGCGCATTCTGTAACCCGAACGGCATTCTTTTATATTGGAACGCCCCGTCTGGGGTTACAAATGCGGTTTTCTCTTTGGCCGACTTGGCCAGGGGGATTTGCCAATACCCTTTTGTGAGGTCAAGAGTCGTCATGTATCGGGCTGTTCCCAGCCGGTCGATCAACTCATCTATACGTGGCATGGGGTAGGTGTCAAATTTTGTAACTTTGTTCAACTGACGAAAATCGTTACAAAATCGCCAGCTCCCATCCGGTTTAGGCACCAACACGATGGGACTAGACCAATCACTTTGGGACTCCTCTATCACCCCTAAGTTCAGCATTTTCTGTACTTCCTCCCGTATTGCCTCCCGTCGAGCCTCTGGGATCCGATAGGGTTTTAACTTCACCCTTTCACCGGGCGGGGTAATGATGTCATGCTCTACCCCAGATGTTTGTCCCGGCAGCTCAGAGAATACCTCCTTGTTGCGAAGCACAAACTCCTTAACCTCCTGTTGTTGGGGTTGTGACAAGGTGGCTGCTATTCCAACCTCAGGAATCACGCAACCAGTTTGAGCTGGTGACCAAGTGTCTGCGACTAGGGACTCTCTATCCCTCCAGGCTTTCAACAGATTAACGTGATAGATCTGTTCGGGCTTTCGCCTTCCTGGTTGTCTGACCTTGTAATTCACTTCGCTCACTTTTTCCATTATCTCGTAGGGGCCTTGCCATTTGGCAAGGAATTTACTTTCAACCGTAGGGACAAGTACCAATATCCTATCCCCCGGGGAAAAGGTACGGGTCTTGGCTCCACGGTTGTACACTCTCTGCTGTGCCAACTGCGCTTGGGCCAAATGTTCCTTCACGATGGGCATTACCTGTGCAATTCGATCTTGCATCAGGGCGACATGCTCAATCACACTCCTGTGGGGAGAACTCTCACTTTCCCAAGTTTCCTTGGCAATATCCAACAGCCCTCTTGGGTGTCTCCCATACAGTAACTCAAAGGGGGAGAATCCCGTAGAGGATTGGGGCACCTCCCTAATAGCAAACATCAAATAAGGAAGTAAACAGTCCCAATCCTTTCCATCTCTATCCACCACTTTCTTCAACATTTGTTTTAGGGTTTTGTTGAATCTTTCAACCAGCCCATCGGTTTGGGGGTGATACACAGACGTACGCAATTGCGTCACTTTGAACAATTTACACAGCTCTTTCATAACCCGGGACATAAAGGGTGTACCTTGGTCTGTAAGCAGTTCTTTACAAATACCCACCCGGCTAAAAACAAGAGATAGCTCTTTGGCTATGGTTTTGGCCGAGGTATTTCGGAGAGGGATCGCTTCTGGATAACGGGTGGCATAGTCCATTATAACTAATATGTACTGGTGCCCCCTAGCGGACTTGATTATAGGACCTACCAAATCCATGGCGATCCTCTCAAACGGGACCTCAATGATGGGTAGAGGGACCAGCGGGCTACGGAAATGTGGCATCGGGGCCAACCTCTGACACACAGGGCAGGAGGAACAATAATTTTCTACGTCCTTCATCACCCCCGGCCAATAGAATCTCTGTAATACCCTCTCTCGGGTTTTCTCTGTCCCCAGATGACCTCCAAGAATGTGCCCATGGGCCAACTCCAACACCAACTTCCTGTAAGGTTTGGGCACCACAAGCTGCTCAACGGTTTCTTCTGCCCTTTTTGCCACCCGATACAGTAGGTCCTTCTCTACGCTGAAGTATGGGTAAGTGCAGGTATTATCTGGGTTCACTAACTCACCATCTATTTTCACTACGTTTTCCCGTGCCTTTATTAGGGCGGGGTCTTTCAACTGTTCTGTGGCAAAGTTTTCCCTGTGAACCTCAAGATCAGAAAACTCCACAGACGGTAGGTTTTCGTCTGAGGAGGTGGGCTCCTCTCCAGTTTCTTGAGTCTCCCCTGCCAATACTGATAAGGGAAATTCCGGAGAGTCCTCACCACTCTCAGGGGAGTTCTGGCTATCACATTCCTGGTACATAGGGGCACCAGTGAGGGGCTCAGGATCATCCCACAGTTCCCAGAACTTCGGAAAATCCCTTCCCACAATGGCGTCATGCGGTAACTGAGATACTAAGCCCACTGGATGAGAGAGGGTACCTTTGGGGGTCTCGAAACACACTGTAGTCACTGGATACTCTCGGGTGTCCCCATGCACACAAATAACAGCTACCTTGCTATTCCCAGAGACCTCTGTTTTAACTAACTCAGCCTTTATCAGGGTCACAAGGCTACCTGAATCCAGCAATACCACAACATTTCTACCATTAACACACATTTTGCATAAATGTTTCTCAGTTCCTCGAATGGCAGTGCATGCGACTGTCGCACACAGCGACTGACGTCTGCCCGTCAGAAAGTCACACTGCATGGGTTCCTCCACAACCGGGCAATTGGCTGCAATATGTCCCGCTTGCCGGCAGCGGTAGCAAACGATCCTTCTTGCCGCCTCTTGAGCCGCTGATTTCCCAGGCTGTTCTCGCCAAACTTGGGGTAGAGCTCCCACCCTCTCACTCTCTCCACCCTCACCCCTTGGAATCCTCTTATCTGCCACTGGGGATGGTCTGGTCTTAGGGTGGAAAGTCCGAGTGTCTCTGGAAGAGGCCGTCAGGTTCTCTGTAGCCAAGTATTTCTCCACACGATCCACAAGACCATCGGCCGTCTCTGGGTCTCCATGGCTTACCCACTTTTGGATGGCAGTAGGAAGAGCTCTCAAAAACCGATCCATTACAACACGTTCCACAATCTTTGGTGCGGACAAAGTCTCTGGCTGTAGCCACTTTCTGCTCAGGTGAATGAGATCATACATTTGAGACCTGGGGGGTTTTCCAAGCTGGAAAGTCCAGTTATGCACACGCTGAGCCCGGACAGCCTGGGTGACACCCAGCCTTGCCAATATTTCAGCTTTTAGCATCACATAGTCTTTTGCTTGGTTAGGCTCTAGGTCATAGTAAGCTTTCTGCGATTCACCAGTTAACAGAGGAGCCACCAGTCCAGCCCACTGCTCCTCAGGCCACTTTTCTCTTTCAGCGGTCCTTTCAAATGTGGTCAAAAATACCTCTGGATCATCCTCTCCAGTCATTTTTGTCAATAAACGGCTCACCCCAAAGGACGCGGTATTAGTGGGACGGCTTTCCTCACTGGTCTGCGGACGTTGCTGCATTACTGCTTCCATCTGTTGTTGTAGTCTCTGCTCTTGCTTCTGCAACAGGTCTATGAAGCGGGCCTCAGATTGCTGCTGGGCTCGTTGCTGAGCCTCCAGACTCTGTTGGTGAGCTTGCTGCTGGGCTGCAAGGCTCTGTTGATGAGCTTGCTGCTGGGCTGCAAGGCTCCTTTGCAAACCTGCATTTGTCTGCTGTTGATTGGCATTTGCTAGAGCCAGCTGCTTCAGTATCTCCTCCATGCTGGCTTAAAAAAAACTGCCCGCATTCTCCACCAACTGTGAGGGGGTTAGCTCGGCAGCGGGTGTGTGTGACCCCCGGAATGGGCTCCCCACACAAAACAGGCCCAGCAAACGGAGGTTGTGGTTTTCAAAATCAAAAAAAGGTGCGGTTTATTTTCTATTTACAGTGACAAAACACAGCAAAGCAAAAGAAACATAACCAAAATAAATCCTGGTCAAGTTGACCTCTGACTAAACATACAGGTTTCCTAACTAACAACTGGGATCAGCCTAGTGCTGTCCTAGTCCCTAAGTCCCTGGTTTAGTAAAAGTCCAAACAAATAGCCACACAGGCTTTGCCTCACCGCACAGGGGTTCACTCTCCCTAGACAGTCCACACAGGTCTGGTTCCAGGCATGAGCTAACATCTAATGAAGCTGGGAGTTCTTATAGAGGCCTAAATGAGCTGACAAGGTTCAGCTGGTCTCATCATCTCTGTCTGCACGACGCCCCACACTCTCCCTAGAGGTATGAGTCATCCATGAGCCCACTAGCCTTATACAACTCTCCACCTAGTTGTATAAGTCGGCGTAAAGCCTGAATCTGGGCGAAATATATCTACCCCCCTGGATGCAACCAGGTGACTTTACCTTCCTGCTGTCACAACCCTTAAAGATATTCTTACCTGCTGTGTGCAATAGTTCCTCTTCTCGGGTCCCCTGCCGGTGCTCCTCACTCCCCCCCCCCACTGACTGCCCACAATAGCAGGCAGCTTATTATGGGGGCACTTGTGCAGGCTCCCTCCTGAGCCGGCTCTGTGTGTCCATGGACACAACTCGGCCCTGCCCCCCCCCCCCACTCCCTCCTTACTGGCTGTGATTAACAGCTGTAAGAGTCAGTGGCTCCCACTGCTGTGTCTGAGCCAATGAGGAGGGAGAGAGCCAGGAGAGAAGCTGTTCTTGTGCACATCGCTGTATTGCGATTGGGCTCAGGTAAGTATAAAGTGGAGGAGGTAGGGGGGAGCTGCAGAGAATGCTTCAAGGTAAAAAAAAAACTTCAACCTTCAGAGCCGCCTTACAGTGAAGAGCTGGACTCGTCAAGAGTTTTCATCCCCTTGCTGTGTCTAATGGCTGGGCTATGGGTGTTGATGTCCAAGGATCTGCCTCAAGTTCCACTGGTGAGAAGACTCTCTAGACACTTTCACACTGAGGCAGTTTTCACGTGCTTTAGCGTTAGAAATAGCCTCTAAAAACTGCCTCCCATTCACTGCAGTGTGTCTTTTCACACTGGGGCGGTGTGCTTGCGGGACGTTACAAAAAGTCCTGCAAGCAGCACCTTTGGGGCAGTTTGGGAACGCTGTAAATAGCGTTTCCAAAACGCCCTGTCCATTGCAATGAATGGGCAGCACTTCCAAAGCGTCTTGAAAGCGGCGCAAAACTGGACTTTCTACAGTATCTTAAAAAGCGCCCCGCTAGCAACCGAAAAGCGCTACAAAAAACGAGCGGTGCTTTAGCGACCAATGACTGGGCGCTTCCAATGTGAAAGGGGTCTTAAATGCTTGCTGCTGCAATCTCAGACTCCTCTCACTTCTGCCGGTCAGATCTTCAAATGCTTTTCACTGACTACTTTCCCCTCATCAGTCAGTCCCCTATGTGACCAGATTTTCAAAATGAAGTCTGGGGACACCCTGCTGACCATTTTATTGGAGGTGGGACATGAGTGGAGCAGGAGGGCGGGGATAATAGCAGCATGCAAAGCACGATACACCAAATGTTGGGCGTGGCCAGATTGTGCTAACAGTGGGCGTGACTTAAAGGGATACAGTTTAATGACACCCACTTTGCTCCAGGTCAAGAATACATAACACAGAGTGTGGAGGCTAAAAGTAAGCACAGCAGAGTTCCTCCCAAACAAAAAATCCTCTCAATATAATCCCTCCCCCCTCCCCCCATGACAAAACCACCTTCAGCACAAATTCCCTGCTTCCTGAATCATACCCCCCGAACCTTGGCATGGTGTTGTTGGTGAATTCCCACAGTCTGCCATCTGCTGGTAAATTTCCTCCCCTCATCCCTAGGGGTAGTACCTGTACAGCTACAGAAGGCACCATATATTTGCAGGATGGGGAGGAGCGTGTGGCATTAGATGGAGCATGTCAGCCCTCAAGCACCCCCTCCTCTCTCTGTACAGGCTCATTTATGCCTGGCAAGTTTTCTGCATCCCGCCTCTGGACACAGCAACACAGTGCTATGGCTGCATACAAATTGGCCAACCTGCGACAAGTTTGTGTGCAGCCAAAACTCTGGATGCACGCTGGCTGTGTTCAAGGTCGTTATTGGTATGCAACTGCTTGGGTGAGCGTTATATGCAAACAGCAACTGTCTGCAAACAGCGTGTGCAGGCTGTGTTTACAACCACCAGCAAGAACCTACTGATCCTTGCCTGCGGCCACATACTGGCCTAAAGCGAAATTGATTCTCCTAATCTGCCCCCCACCTCCTTTCAGAAAATTGCAAAAAGGCAAGTTTGTTTTTGGGAAGGGATCCTTTATTTAGCGTAACATAAGCCTTTATGCCTAGGCCAGAATGACACCTGTCCAACAATACAGTGCAGCATCATAAGGTAGCTGGTTGCTAATGGCCTGTACAAACGATCCGTAAATCAGATGAAAAATATTAGACGTGCACTGCTGAAAAATGCGTTTGTTTTCATTTGATTCGGTTTTTTTTTTTTTTTCCAGGTCATTCGATATGATCGCAATTCATTAATTAGTAAATTAGAAAAATCGAAAATCAAAAAATAAGAAAGAAAATCCGAAAATTTTAAAGAATAACTAACTAATAATAACTAACTATTAAATTATAGGTATTGTAATTTCCTTTCAAATTTGGCTGTTAGTGAACGTAACGAATACGAATTTATCCAAAGCTACGAATTATCCGAAAAAACAAATGCCGCATCTAAACAAATGGAACGGAATGAATTAATAATAAATACCATATATACTTGAGTATAAACCGACCCGAATATAAGCCGAGGCACCTAATTTTACCACAAAAAACTGGGAAAACTTATTGACTCGAGTATAAGCCTAGGGTGTCCATCTGCATGCCTCACTGTGGCTCACTGTGTCCATGTGCATGCTTCACTGTATCTCACTGTGTCCAAATCCTCACTGTGCCTTTCTGTGCCCATGCCTCACTGTGTCCATGCCTCACTGTGCCCATGCCTCACTGTCACTGTGCCCATGCCTCACTGTGTCCATGCCTCACTGTGCCCAATCTCCCTACCTGATCTCCAGCGCTGTGTGACTAGACTGACGTTTAACATGGGAGTCTATGGAAGGGGTACCCGGCTTTGAAAAATCGGTGCTCCCCGGCCGTAGGTCCCCTGGACATCAAACTTGGCACACTTGTAGATATAGAGTGGGGCTACATGTGTGCCAGTACCGCATCCTTAAAATCACCGGAGAAATTACCGTTTAACATGGGAGTCTATGTAAAGGGTGCCCGGTTTGAAAAATCGATTCTCCCCGGCCATAGGTCCCCCGGACAACAAACTTTGCACACTTGTAGAGGAGGAATAGTGCTACATGTGTGCCCAGTTTCGGGTCCAGGGGACCTACAACCGGGGGCTACATGTGTACCAAGTTTGGGGTCCAGGGGACCTAGGGCTGGCCGGGATCAGGCGCACAAAGTTGAAGATGGACACAGAAAAACTTGGCTTATACTCGAGTATATACGGTAATAATAAAAAGTTTATTTTATTGTTATTTATTATTATTAAGTCGTTATGTTCCATTCGTTTAGATGCAGCATTCGTTATTTCGGATAATTCGTAACCTTGGATAAATTCATATTCGTTACGTTTACTAACAGACAAATTAAGGCTCCATGTACACAGAAGCTGATAAACTGCAGTTTATTGGCGTTTTGGCTTTTTTTAAAAAGCCCATTAACTGCACTCTATGTTAGCCTATGTGTTCATGTACATGTAGCGGGGTGTTCTCCTATATTGGGAAGAAACTACATTACCCATAACCCCATTCTTGTTGTGACGTTCCACCGCAGAGACTCATGGGAGGGGTTATAAAAGGAAGAGGCGGGGCCGGGCTCGGCCTCTTTGGGCGACACGAGACTTCACGGACGGATCCTCCTGTGCGGATGTGTCGAAGGGGCAAGGCCTGAAGCCTGAGGCCTTGATCTGCACCGAAGAGCCTTCCATCCTCCCCTCTGCGAGCCTGGGTGGCATCTGACTTTGTGAGCTACCGCCTTGTCGGATCGGGGACCCGATCGTTGGAGAGATCGAGAGTGTGTGACACGGCCGGTGGAGGTTTTCCCGGACTGGATCCATAGTCCGGCGGGTGAGAGGGCATAAGCCCAGCTTAGATACTGTTGCTGTGTATAGGCCTATAGACTGCCGTGGCCTACAAGTTATTTTCATACCCCTTGGATTACAAAGTTATACTCTGTTTAAGTGCACCACCATTACAGACCTGCCGGTGAAGAAAGAAGGACTAAGCTAAATATTAGAACCAGGCCTGGTGGGGATTCTAGCGTGTTGGATTGCTGCGCCATAGGGCACTTAGTTAACGGTCGCCCGTATGGCGCACTTGTAGCGTGTGTTACTATATAGTGTGTTAGAGTGGCAGGACGCTGCCCTTAGGAGTGATTGTTTAGAACTGTAATTATTATTACCCCTTTAATTCATATTGAGAATTGATGAGTAAAACAATTTACCTATTACAATTCATTACTGTGTCCTTGCTTAGTTATTCTATTGCATAGGACATATCATTGATTGTTAGTACTAGCTGTGCCAGAAGGGGATAGAGCCTATTGCCGGGGGTTGGCGGAGCTGCACTCAGGGCCCAAAATCTAATTCTGCGGCCTCCTTAGTTGGAGGTATCGCTACACGTGGGGGTTCTCGTCCGGGATCCTGATGCAGCAAGCGAACGCCAGAAGTGCCGGCATGGACCCCATGGATCCAAGAGCGGTAAAAGAGTGGTGCAAAGCCGCTAATACAGAGCCAAAACAGTCGATAGCCATTAGCCTTCCTGGCGAGAAATGGTCAAGTGAGACGGTAGAGGAACTGCTGAGTTCAGTGTCCCCAGATCACACACCGTGGGTGATAGACATGAAGACAGACCCAAACATCTCAAATCAATACGCATTAGTGGAATATTGGGACGGGATGCCAGAGGCCTGTAAGCACAAGTGTCTGCGGACGCCAGACAACAGAACGTTTAGGCTGGCGCACGCAATAACTGTAGAAAGGGAACCATCCCCTACGGGATCGCCACAGGCTGCGGCCCGAACTACACCTGAAAGAGAAGACAGGGCGCCACCTCCGGTGGCACCTGCATCGGCCACTGCTATATCACCAGAACTGATAAATGCAATAGGGGATTTGCTAGCCAAATGTCAGAAGACAAGTACGGTGCATGTGGAAACTAGCTACCGGAGACTAAAAATATTCTCAGGGAAGCTCCCTGTCCCGGCAGGGGAAGAAGATTTTGATACTTGGGTGGAACAGGCATTACAGGCAGTGGAGGCATGGGAGGTGCCAGAGGCACAGAAGAGGCAGCGAGTGTTAGAAAGCCTTAAAGGTGCAGCAGCAGAAGCAGTGAAAAGTTTCCGGTTTGGGAATGCAGGGTGCACGGCGCAGGATTGTCTAGCTATGCTGCAGGAAGAGTTTGGTCAATTAGACAAGGTGACAGAGACGGTCTACCAGTTTGAACACACTTTCCAAAAACCGGAGGAGAAACTTTCCGAGTATGTCAGAAGGCTAAACAGGCTGTTGTGCAAGATTGTGTTAAAGAAAGGGATGAAGCCCCAAGATGCTGATGCGGCAAGAATGAAGCAAGTCTTAAAGGGAGCGCTACGCTCCGATCCAGTCTGGCTGCACCTGAAAACCTTGGGAGGAGGAATGTTGCTGACTTATGCTGATTTAATAAAAATTATCAGAGATGAGGAGGCGCTGCAACAGGACCAGCAGAAGGATAAGACAAGTGTTGTACCCGCACAGGTGCTGGTCAATCCAGTGATGACCCCTGAAAGAGAGGCGGAGATAGACACCCTAAAAACTCAGATGTCCAAGGTATTAGAGATATTGACCTCTCTGATAGCAAAAGACACAGAGTGTCCCAAGAGGAAGGAAAGTCCAAGGAAGGAATTGTTCCCGATTGCCTCAGCACCCGAACCTTTACAAGAATGGGGAGATATAGTCTGCTTCAACTGTGGGGGAGTTGGCCACATTGCAGCCACATGTTCTAGTCCGAAGAAGAAGAGACCAGACAACCGCAAGCCGGCGGGAAACTTCAGAGGGCCCCGGTGAAGGAGTCAACCGGGTGCCCACCATCTTCAGTAAACTCCAAGCTGAATGCAAAGAAAAACAAAAAGAGAGATAGAACACCAAAGGGGAAACGTAATACCCCTCAACAAAGCTATACTCCAAGAAGAAGGGGGGAGACCCCTCAGGAGAGGCACGGCACCCCCCAAAGGGGGTGCCCACCCAAGAAAAATAATAGTACACCTCAGCGGGTTCCTACACCCATTAAAAGAAGAGAAGTCAGTGCATACCAGGCTCAAGAAAGGTTCAAGTCCAAAGGGAATAGGACAAGAGAGAGTCCAAAGGGAAAAGGGCTGAAGAAGGCAGCTCCTGCCGGACCATATCCAGAGAAGCTGGTAGGCCCATCCCCTATAGTGCCCATTCAAGTGGAGGGAGTCTACACCAGGGGCCTCCTGGACACCGGGGCACAAGTGACCCTACTATACCGGGACTTCTACGACAGGCACCTGAGTCATCTGCCTATCCAGAAGATAGAGGAGCTGGAAATATGGGGAATTGGAACCCAGAGTTTCCCTTACGACGGCTACCTTCCCGTCCAAATAACCTTTGACCCATCCGTGGCTGGGAAGGCCGAAGTGTTTGACACCCTGGCAGTTGTGTGTCCTAGGCCGCCTGGAGCCAACAAGAATTCCCTTATAATAGGGACGAACACGGACCTGGTCCGAAGACTCCTGACCCCTCTAGTGATGGAAGAAAGACAAGCAGCTACCAAGATCCATCCCATGCTGAAGACAGCCTACCAACGGCTGGTCCAAGAGCGGGAGACCCCTGGAGAGGAGATAGGGAAGGTGTGGAGACTTGGAAGAGAAGGGGTAGTGTTGCAGCCCGGTGAAGTAACCTGTCTCAGGGCCACTGTGAAGCTTACTTGGGAACAGCCTGGTCCCTTTGTCATGCTGGAGTCAGACCCAAGGGGTGAATCCTCAGGCCTGGAGGTGATACCGGAAGTGATTCCGCTGAAGGTCCTGAAGAAGGCCCATTATAGAGTTCCAGTGAGTGTTAGGAATACTACCAAAGACCCCATGGACATCCCAGCCAGAATGTTGCTAGGCCAGGTGAGCCCGGCGGCCCCTGTTACCCTGTCAGAAGTGAAGAGGACAGGTGAAGAAGCGGATGTTTGGGAGAAGCTGACCATGGAAAACCCGAATCTGTCCAGGGCTTGGAAAGAGAGAGCCAAGGCCCAGTTGAATAGATGGGAGAAGATCTTCTCTAGGGATGAGTTTGATGTGGGGTGTGCAAGAAGTGCCACCCATCGGATCCGCCTCCAAGAAGATAAGCCCTTCCGAGAGAGAGTCAGGCGGGTCCCGCTAGCAGATCTGGAGGATCTGAGGGAACAACTTGCAGAACTCAAGAGGACTGGTGTGATACGGGAGTCCAGAAGCCCCTATGCCTCTCCCATAGTAGTGGTCCGAAAGAAGAATGGATCATTGAGGCTCTGTATAGACTACAGGACTCTCAACAGGAGAACCATACCTGACCAATACACCACTCCGAGGATAGAGGATGCCCTACAGAGCTTGTCTGGAGCCAAATGGTTCAGCGTTATGGATCTCAAGAGTGGGTACTATCAGATTCCGATGCACCCAGCAGACAAGGAGAAGACAGCTTTCATAACCCCAGTGGGGTTCTTCGAATTCGACCGGATGCCCCAAGGTCTGTCTGGAGCCCCAGCTACTTTCCAACGTCTCATGGAGAAGACAGTAGGGGACATGAACTTGATCGAAGTCCTTGTATACCTAGACGATGTCATTGTCTTTGGGAGAACCTTGGAGGAACATGAAGAGAGGCTGGAGAAAGTGTTGAGAAGACTCAGTGAGGAAGGACTTAAGCTTTCGCCTGAGAAGTGTCGGTTCTACCAGTCTTCCGTGAACTATCTGGGGCACATAGTATCTGAAGAAGGGGTGGCCACAGACCCTGAGAAATTGGAGGCAGTTACCTCCTGGCCACAGCTCACCACAGTAACAGAACTCAGATCCTTCTTGGGCTTCTGCTCCTACTATAGAAGGTTTGTGGAGGGATTTGCTCGAATTGCTAGACCATTGAATGAGTTGCTCAAGACTGAAGGAGAGGAGGATGGATCGGGGCCCAGGAGGCCAGGAGAGTCCATCAGAGATCAGTGGAATCAGAGGTGTGAAGAGGCTTTCCAGGAATTGAAGAGGAGCCTGACCACTGCACCAGTCTTGGCCTATGCAGACCCAACCAAACCCTATGAACTGCACGTGGATGCTAGTCACGACGGTCTGAGAGGAGTACTTTACCAAGAACATGAGGGGCAATTGCGGCCTGTTGCCTATGTGAGTAGAAGCCTGACCCCCTCTGAGAAGAACTACCCCACTCACAAGCTGGAGTTCCTGGCCCTCAAGTGGGCGGTAGTAGACAAGCTCAAAGACTACCTGTACGGAGCAGAGTTCACTGTGAAGACCGACAACAATCCCCTTACCTACCTGTTCACCACGGCCAAGCTGGATGCCACTGGACACAGGTGGCTGGCCGCACTGTCTGGATTTAACTTCAGCCTTAAGTATAGACCAGGAGTGGGGAATCGAGACGCAGACGCCTTGTCCAGAAGATCTCATTCCCCGACCATTGAAATAGAAGATTGGACCCAAGTGGCACCGGACGGGGTGCAGGCCCTTTGTCAAGGAGCTGCATTCCAAGCCCGAGGATGCTCCAGAGCAGAGGAAATAGGAGTTACCACGGTGGGAGTCCCCAAACACTACTGTGGAGTAGCTCAATTGGAAGAGGGCAACCTACCAAGATTGTCCAAAAAGGAATTAAGGTGTGACCAATTGGAAGACCCCATGGGGAGATTGGTCCTGGAGGCCTTGAAAAATCAGGATCCAAACATACTCATGCGTCAACCCTCCAAAGAAGCTCGCCTACTGAGGAAGGAGTGGGATAGGTTGCAGTTGCATCAGGGAGTGGTCTACCGAAGGGGCCCCTCTGATGATTCAGAAGATAAGTGGCAGATGTTCCTCCCAGAGAAACATCGGGAGACTGTTTTGATGGCCTTGCATGACAATCATGGCCACCTAGGGGCTGAAAGGACTTTTCAACTTGTCAGAAGTCGGTTCTATTGGCCCTGCATGAGGGCAGAGGTAGAGGAGTACTGCCACTCATGTGCGCGATGCATCCAGAGGAAGACTTTGCCCCATCAAGCTGCCCCAATGGGCCATCTACAGAGCCAAGGGCCTATGGACCTGGTGTGCATTGACTTTCTCTGCCTCGAACGCGACCTGAGTGGACTAGGAAATGTTCTGGTGATAACCGACCATTTCACCCGGTATGCCCAGGCCTTCCCCACCAAAGATCAGAAGGCCTCCACCGTGGCCAAGGTACTTATGGAGAAGTATTTTGTCCATTATGGGCTGCCACAGAGACTCCATTCAGATCAAGGGAGGGACTTCGAGAGTAAGCTGATCCGGAAGCTCTTGGATTCGTTGGGAATCAGGAAGACTCGAACTACACCTTACCATCCTCAGGGAGATGCTCAGCCGGAAAGGTTCAACCGAACCCTGCTCAACATGTTGGGGACTCTGGAAAGTGAGAAAAAGCAACATTGGAGCAAACACATAGCAGCCATGGTACATGCTTACAACTGCACCATCAGTGATGCTACAGGCTATTCCCCATATCGACTCATGTTTGGGAGAGAAGCGAGACTACCGGTGGACCTGGCTTTTGGCACCTCACTGGACCATTCCTCCGTCACCTCTCACAGAGGATATGTGGATAGGCTCAGACACAGCCTGAAAGTAGCCTATGAACAAGCTCAAGCGGCCTCAGATCAAAGGGGAGCTCGGAATAAAAAAAATTACGACCTGAAGGTCCGGGTACAAGACCTACAGCCCGGGGATCGAGTACTGTTGCGCAATCTGGGAGTCCCCGGAAAGCACAAGCTTGCAGACAGATGGAGATCTGAACCTTATGTCATCTGCAGGAAGTTGCCGGGCCTACCTGTCTACAAGGTGAAGCCAGAGGGAAAGGTAGGCCCACTGAAGACATGGCATCGAAACCACCTGCTCCCACTGACGGAGGCAGTTAGAATACCTTCCGTGGGAGACTCCCCTGCGCCGGCCTCTATCTTGGATACTCCTAGACCGCACACTCGGTCACAGACCTCCCGAGCTGGAAATGGAGAGGCCTCCCAACTTAGTGGAGATGAAGAAGGAGAGCTTGATTGGCTGTGGTCTTCCCCAACTCCAGGAACTTCTATCATAGATCTTCCAGTCACCCAAGATACCACAGATGAAACGCTGAACCCAGAGGCTACAGAATTCATCCCTTTCAGTCCTTCAACAGATTACTGGGAAGATGCCCATGATAGTTACTCCGAGGAAGAGGAGCCTGAGGCGCCAGAGCCAGAGATTCCAAGAGAGCAAAGAGCTCGAAGAGTCATTCAACCTCCTAAGAAGCTGACCTACCCCCAGATGGGGAACAGTTCGGAAGACTCTGTGGTCACTGCTAGGAGAAATGCTGAGATTCCGGATCCCTCCACTGTCCATTTGGTGGAGGGCAACCCCAGCTCACTCTCTGGCACAGTTAGTCAGGCCACCCAAGATAATGTGACCTGTGGGCAAGGGAATTCAACCCCTCAGTTATGGTGGGAATCCCCTATCCCAACATCGTTTTCAGAATTGTCCAATGTTGTATATAGTTGTTGCTAAAATTTATCTTTGGGGACCAAAGAGTTTAAGTGGGGGGAGTGTGTAGCGGGGTGTTCCCCTATATTGGGAAGAAACTACATTACCCATAACCCCATTCTTGTTGTGACGTTCCACCGCAGAGACTCATGGGAGGGGTTATAAAATGAAGAGGCGGGGCCGGGCTCGGCCTCTTTGGGCGACACGAGACTTCACGGACGGATCCTCCTGTGCGGATGTGTCGAAGGGGCAAGGCCTGAAGCCTGAGGCCTTGCTCTGCACCGAAGAGCCTTCCATCCTCCCCTCTGCGAGCCTGGGTAGCATCTGACTTTGTGAGCTACCGCCTTGTCGGATCGGGGACCCGATCGTTGGAGAGATCGAGAGTGTGTGACACGGCCGGTGGAGGTTTTCCCGGACTGGATCCGTAGTCCGGCGGGTGAGAGGGCATAAGCCCAGCTTAGATACTGTTGCTGTGTATAGGCCTATAGACTGCTGTGGCCTACAAGTTATTTTCATACCCCTTGGATTACAAAGTTATACTCTGTTTAAGTGCACCACCATTACAGACCTGCCGGTGAAGAAAGAAGGACTAAGCTAAATATTAGAACCAGGCCTGGTGGGGATTCTAGCGTGTTGGATTGCTGCGCCATAGGGCACTTAGTTAACGGTCGCCCGTATGGCGCACTTGTAGCGTGTGTTACTATATAGTGTGTTAGAGTGGCAGGACGCTGCCCTTAGGAGTGATTGTTTAGAACTGTAATTATTATTACCCCTTTTATTCATATTGAGAATTGATGAGTAAAACAATTTACCTATTACAATTCATTACTGTGTCCTTGCTTAGTTATTCTATTGCATAGGACATATCATTGATTGTTAGTACTAGCTGTGCCAGAAGGGGATAGAGCCTATTGCCGGGGGTTGGCGGAGCTGCACTCAGGGCCCAAAATCTAATTCTGCGGCCTCCTTAGTTGGAGGTATCGCTACATACACATAACGTTTTTTAGCGTTAATGAGCAGTGGAGTTAATGGGCTTTTTTCTGAACGCAAGAAATTTGCGTTCAAAGTGCCGTTTATCAGCAGAAAAACACGCAAAAAAAAGGCAAAATGCTGAAAAACGATAATAAACGCTCAAAAACGCTGGACACGAGCGTTTTTTAGCGTTTTTTGATCCATTGAAAAAAAAAAAAGTAAAAAACGCTACACTGAAAAACGCTAATAACCGCTAGTAAAAAAACGCTGATAAAAGCTAGCTTTTTCTGCTGCTTTAAAAACGACCGTTTTTGAGCTTCTGTGTACATGAAGCCTTAACAGGAAATTACAATACCTATAATTTAATAGTTAGTTATTATTAGTTAGTTATTCTTTCAGATTTTTCAATTTTCGGGATTTCGAATTTACAAATTTAAGCGTTTTCGAGTTTACGAATATTCGGAAAAATTAGTTAAATGAGTTTTCGTTAATTTAGATATTTCAGAATTAACGAATTTGTCAAAATTTGTTTAACAAATTCGGAACGAAAAAAAAAAATACCGCTTTCGACGCGATCGTTCGATAATCGGATCGTTAGTACCGAACTTTCGAGAGCCAATCACGACAGTTCATCCGATATTATGCAATCGGACAAACACAAAAAATTTTCTCACGATTTTCGTTTAATCTGTACAGTTGTCGTCTGAAAATACAATACAAATACACTACAACATATGACATCACTTCTGATTTTTTTATTCTGTTGTAAGAGAATTTCCGTAACTTTAGTAAACTCTTCAGATTCGATATACGACTAGCATGCAAAAAAAAAAAAGAAAAAAACGGACGATCCGTCGTCCGATTTTCAGATCGTGTGTACGGGGCATTAGTCGCAAAACAGAAAGCGGGGCGATGGCTTTCCATGGGTGACAATCAGACCGTGATGGATTCGCTGGGTGGGTGAGTATGTTATTTCATCTCACCAGCAGACCAGGTAAGATTAAAATTTAACCTGGAGGAGTAAAAGTAACACTTTAGCTTTTTTTATATAATTGAAATTCCAGTTTGATGTGGAGTTTTCTGATTGAATGTGTCATTTGTTTCAGTGCAGCTTGTAATTTGAAGAAAGCTTTTATGTGGAGCAACGGTTGTGCTGGGAAGAGAAAGTGAAAGTGGTCTGTAGCTGGGTTCAGGAAGTTGTGTTGTGTGTTATGGCGGCTCGTGCTTTACAGAGAAATGTGAAGGCCTTTATATCTGCAGCGTGAGAGTTCTTCATTATAATATCCATCTTCCCTGCTGACCTCTACTAATCAGGTATGTCGGGGGCTTTTGTCATACGTCTTGGATGATCATGTCACTGTAAGACTCGGTCACAGCTGTTAGAATCTGATCATTTAATAAATGTCAGATATCATTTAGTTTCCATTTTGCATATAAGCCTGATCACAACATGAGGCCCTGTGGGTGGTGTTCAGTGTGTTCCTGTTCTGTCCCAAAATCTTTTCGGTAAATCATCATCATATACAGCTCTGCTTCTTCATTTGCCCTCAGGATCACCATCTACATGGAGTTTGTATATTCTTCATGGGGCACATTACACTAACAGCTCCCTCTGAGTTTGGTTTTATGAACGCTATAAAGCTTTGTGAATTTGATCAGCAGTATAAAATTGACTGAAATAAGACAGATTTATTAAGCAATCACAATCATATTTAGTATCCAGTAATGTCCTGTACACACGATCCAAAAATCGAACAACGGATTTTTTTTGTTTTGCATGCTAGTTGTATATCAAACCTGAAGAGGTTACGAAAATTCTCGTACGACAGAATAAAAAAATCAAAAGTGATGTCATGTGTAATGTACTGTACTGTACTGATTAAACGAAAATCGTACGATCTGGTATCGTACGAGAATAATTTTCGTGTTTGTCTGATCGGATAATATCGGATGAACTGTCGTGATCGTCTATCGAAAGCTCTGTACTAATGATCCGATTATTGTACGATCGATTCGGAAGCGGTATTTTCCGTACGATTTTCAGATCGTGTGTACCAGCCATAAAGTGATTGTAAAGCTTTGTTTCTCTTGTCATCCATGGACTGACACAGCGTGTCTTATACACCTTTACACGTGGGTTATGTCCCTGCTTGCAGGAGAAGACCTAGGCAGAATGTGAGATGTTATACATACATTCTAAACAGCCAGAGCTGAACAGCCCCGCCCAGGGGGCGGTCCCTCCGGCATAACCCTCCCACTGCAGCCAGCAGACCTCAGTTTTTTTCTGCCTAGCAGAAGGAGAAGACGTGGCTCTCTCAGGAGCCAGTCTCCTGACCTATTTTTATTCCTTTTGGAATTTTTTCCTATTTTTTTTTTTTTTTTCTTTTGAGATCTTCTATCAACTGTCGGCTGGGCAACAGGTTGGGTACAAGATATCCTCGTAGTCTTCCCTGTCCGACCATCGAGCGTGCTGATCCTCGCCTTGTGTGCGTGAGACTCAGTTCACGACATGCCCCACGACTCCAGGGGTGGCCGGTGGGCTTCCAGCTCCGCGGTCCTCTCAAGATAGAACAGTCCGGCTGTATCTTTCGCGGTGGACCGGGCCGACAGCTACTCAGTACCGCACTGTGATAGTTCTGTCAGAAACACACCAGTGGGTCCCTCAGGGGACGGGTAAGTAGTCTCTCCTGGCTGCAGGTGAGTACATGCTGTGTGTTTCTTATGTGGGGGATTTCCCTGTCTCCCCCTGTGTTTTTTAATGTCACTCTCTGTGCACTTCGCTGGCGCTGTACTGTGTGGGGTGCCTGGGGGCCATACTGTCCTGGGGGGGGGGCTCATGCTGCTCTGCATTTCGCTGGGGCTGTTTATTTGAGAGTGAGGGGCCTGGGCGCCGTTCGGCGCCATGTTTGGTGACTGTGCTGTTTTTTACATTGGCGGCCATCTTGCCGTGGCCGCCAGAGCACATTGCGGCGGCCATTTTCTTGTAGCCGCACCTTCTTCTAGCTCTAGTTTGGCCTCTAGCGCCGCTCAGGAACGGCGCGAATCTCCTCACAGTCTCTCTCCTCTCAGCTCACTCACGCTGAGCAGCGCCGCGCGGAGAGACAGGGCAGCGGAACCGAGCGGTCCTGGTCAGGTTGGTGGGTCCCCTGGGCATTCCCCTACTTCAGTCAGCACAGCCTGTGGGTGGTCTCAGAGGGGGACATTATGGAGTCAGAGTCACCAGCTTCCCCTAACATGCCAGAGGCAGCAGCCAGTGCTCCAGCACCTGCGGTCCCTATGGACCAGTTGTCGGCAGTCCTGGAATCATTTCTGACCAGGATGGAAGCTGTGTGTGAGCGCAAGGGAGCAAAAAAGCGCCCTCTCCCCACTTTATCTCCACAAGGGGAGTGCTCTGATTCAGATATGGGCCTAGCTATTGCTGCTCAGGACCCTAGCTCTGAATATTTGGATGGTTTTGAACAGGACATTCCTTGTGAGGAAGACTCCAGTTCTGAGTCAGTAAATGACAGGGCGCTTGTTAGTGAACTCATTGATGCTGTGAGGGACACTCTCAAGCTAAATGCTGCGACTGCAGAACCTCAGGCGGATACAGTCTCCTTTAGTTCTTTTAAGACCAAGCCTTCTAAAAAGGTTTTTCCATATGTACCTTTCTTTGACCAGCTCATTGACCAGGTCTGGGAAAAGCCGCAGAAGACTTTCATGGTCCCGCGGCGTTTGTCTATTAGATACCCCTTTGAAGACGCCCTGCTTAAAAAGTGGGCTTCTCCCCCGGTGGTCGACCCTCCAGTCGCCCGTTTAAACAAGGCCACCACTCTCCCGATGGAGGGGACTCCTGCGTTTAAGGACCCCACTGACAGGAGGTCAGAAGTGGTGAGTAGAGCCATGTTCGCCTTGTTGGGATCCGCCCTACGGCCAGTAGTAGCGGCGACCCTTGTGTCTCAGACACTCACGGAATGGGCAAAAATTTTGCACCAAACTGTGCAGGAGTATAACCTTCCTCCAGACACTATTGCTCTGGCCCACCAGATGGTGCAGGGTCTGATATATGTGTGCGACGCCACGTTGGACGCGGCGCCTTTAATATCCAGGGCCTCTGTCTCGGCGGTGGTATTGCGTCGTCTCATCTGGTTGAAATGCTGGTCTGCTGACCTAGCCTCTAAGAAGCTCCTGACGGATCTACCTTTTAAGGGTGGTAGACTTTTTGGTGCTGCTCTGGATGACATCATCAAGGATGTCACGGGAGGTAAAAGCACTCTCCTTCCTCAAACTATCAAGGGTAAGGAGGCCCGACGTAAACCGGGTCCTTCCTTTCCAGCAAAAAAGGGTTTTTTTTTCGTCCGTCAGAGTCCACGGGTAAGCCATCCCAGACTGACAACAGTGCGGCTGGCGGGCACAAGCGCCCCTGGGTGCGTAAGCCGAACAAGCCGGCTCCCAAGCCCGCCTCCGCGTGAAGTCTTGCCCCCGCCCGTCTCTGGGGTGGGGGGGACGACTTTGCAGGTTCACGGATCGGTGGACCTCCCGGATCTCCGACCGGTGGGTGTGCGAGGTGGTCACCTCAGGATACAGAATAGAGTTCCGCTCATGGCCCCCAGACAGATTCTTTCCCTCAAATCTCCCTCTCCTTCCTGCCCGTCGGGCAGCCCTCTTGGGGGCTGTACAGGATTTGATCGGGTCCGGAGTAATTGTGCCGGTTCCGTCCCAGGAGAGGTTTCAGGGGTTCTACTCAAATCTGTTTGTTGTTCCAAAAAAGGACGGGGTTCGGCCAATCCTGGACCTCAAGGCCCTGAATGCCTTCGTGAAGGTGCAAAAATTCCGCATGGAATCCATTCGCACAGTGATCGCGACACTCCATCAAGGGGATTTTCTGGCATCCTTGGACATCAAGGACGCCTACTTGCATGTTCCGATCTGCGCCAGCCACCAGAAGTTTCTGCGCTTTGCGGTCGGCGAAGTCCACTATCAATTTGTGGCTCTTCCAAGGTGCTTGCTCCAGTCCTAGCTTTGCTGAGACAGCGAGGCATTGCTATCGTGGGCTATCTGGACGATTTTCTTCTAAGAGCAGACAGTGGCTCAGAATTGGAAGAAAGTGTGACTATCGTCAGTCAGACCCTCAGGGAGTTTGGGTGGCTCCTGAACGTTCAGAAGTCGGTTCTAGTCCCGACTCAGCGTCTGGAGTATCTAGGTCTGATTCTGGACTCCTTGGAGGCAAGAGTCTTCCTACCTCCAGACAAACTACTGACACTTCAGTCTGCAGTACGGGTGCTGACGTCCCGAAAATGATCGTCAATCCGCTTTTGCATGAGAGTCCTGGGACTCATGGTGGCCTCCTTCGAGGCCGTTCCTTATGCCCAAGCGCACACCAGGGCTATACAGAAAGAGATCTTGTCCTCTTGGGACAAATCCCCGTTGTCCTTGGATCTTCAGATCCAGGTGAGTCACCTGGTCAGGGCGTCCCTGACGTGGTGGTTGAGGTCCCCGGCTCTTCGGTCCGGGAAGTCGTTCCTCCCCATCCAATGGATGGTGATCACGACGGACGCCAGCCTGACGGGCTGGGGGGGGGAGTCTGGGGAGTCCTGTCGGCCCAAGGGCTTTGGACTCCGGACGTAGCCCTCTTACCGGTCAATGTGCTGGAGATACGGGCAATCAGACTGTGCCTCTCCTCATGGTCGGAGAAACTACAGGGTCACTCCATCAGGATCCAATCGGACAACGCCACAGCAGTGGCGTATGTCAACCATCAAGGGGGGACTCGGAGCTCAGCTGTGGCTTCCGAGGTCGCCCGCATCCTGAGGTGGGCCGAAAGAAGCGTGCCGGCTCTGTCGGCCGTCTACATTCCGGGCGTAGACAATTGGCAGGCGGACTATCTAAGTCGCCAGACGCTGGACCAGGGAGAGTGGTCCTTGCACCCGGAGGTCTTTCAACTCCTTTGCAGACGGTGGGGCACGCCGGATGTGGACCTGATGGCCTCTCGACTCAATCGCAAGGGGTCGAGGTTTGTGGCCAGATCCAGGGATCCCTGGGCGGATGCCTCGGATGCGTTGGTGGCCCCATGGGGTCAGTATCACCTGATATACGTTTATCCTCCGCTGCAGTTGCTGCCTCACCTGCTCCGCAGGGTAGCGACCGAGGGAATTCCGGTGATCCTCGTTGCTCCGGATTGGCACTGGTACGCCGATCTGGTACGTCTCGTCGCAGACGTTCCCTGGCGGTTACCAATACGGGGGGACCTTCTGTCTCAAGGTCCTATATTTCATCCTGCTTTACAGTCTCTGGCTTTAACGGCATGGTTATTGAAAGCCAGGTGCTGAGAGACCGAGGTCTCTCGGATTCGGTCATTTCGACCATGTTAAGGGCACAGAAGTCTTCCTCCAGAAAGATCTATCACCGTACTTGGAGAGCTTACATCGCCATGTGCGAAGAGCTGGACTGGCGCCCACGAACGTATTCCGTTCCCAGAATCCTGCATTTTCTGCAGCGTGGCGTGACCCAAAAGCTCGCTTTGAGTACCATTAAGGGTCAGATTTCGGCCTTGGCCATCTTCTTTCAGCGACCGCTGGCGGGTCTTCCCTTGGTTAGCACCTTTGTGCAGGGGGTTCGCCATGTGCTCCCCCCTGTCAAGCCTCCTCTCCCCCTGTGGGATCTGAATTTGGTGCTCTCGGTTCTCCAGGAACCTCCCTTTGAGAATATTAGAGATATTCCCCTCTTGACTTTGTCTCAGAAGGTGGCCTTCTTGGTGGCCATTACTTCCATTAGACGAGTGTCTGAGTTGGCGGCCTTGTCCTGCAAGTCGCCCTTTTTTGGTCATCCATAAGGATAAGGCGGTGTTACGTCCGCGACCTTCTTTTCTGCCAAAGGTGGTCTCGGCCTTCCACTTAAATGAGGACATTGTCCTCCCGTCCTTGTGTCCTCACCCATCGCATCCCAGAGAGTTTGCGCTTCACACTTTGGATGTGGTACGAGCCTTGCGGGTGTACCTGTCTGCTACTGCCTCTATTCGGAAGTCTGACTCACTATTTGTGGCTGTCTCTGGTCCAGAACAGGGCCAAGCGGTTTTGTCTGCCACCATTTCTAGGTGGATCAGACAAACCGTCATTCAAGCTTATGCTCTCAAGGGGCGGGCGCCTCCCTTTCCGGTTACGGCACATTCCACCAGGGCAATTGGTGCTTCCTGGGCTTTCCGACATCAAGCGTCGGTTGCACAAGTGTGCAAGGCGGCGACCTGGTCGTCTGTTCATACCTTTTCTAAGTTTTATAAGGTTGATGTGGCTGCATCTTCGGATGCTTCCTTCGGCCGCAAGGTGTTGCAGGCCGCTGTTTGATGTTGCAACTCCTCCGTTGAGGAGCTCTGCCTTGTTTGGAGTGAAGTTTTTGGTTTTCCATTTATACTGCTCCCATCCCTCTTGACACTGCTTTGGGACATCCCACGTGTAAAGGTGTATAAGACACGCTGTGTCAGTCCATGGATGACAAGAGAAAATAGGATTTTTGTACTCACCGTAAAATCCGTTTCTCTGGCATCCATGGACTGACACAGCACCCACCCTTCTTTTCGAGTTTGTACTGCTTTGTTACGAACTGAGGTCTGCTGGCTGCAGTGGGAGGGTTATGCCGGAGGGACCGCCCCCCTGGGCGGGGCTGTTCAGCTCTGGCTGTTTAGAATGTATGTATAACATCTCACATTCTGCCTAGGTCTTCTCCTGCAAGCAGGGACATAACCCACGTGTAAAGGTGTATAAGACACGCTGTGTCAGTCCATGGATGCCAGAGAAATGGATTTTACGGTGAGTACAAAAATCCTATTTTTTTTTTAATAACAAACATGTCATATTTACCTCCACTGTGCAGTTCGGTTTGCACAGTGTGGCCCCGATCATTCTCTTCTGGGGTCCCCCGGGGGCGCTATCAGCTCCTCCCCACATCGTATAACCCCCCAGGGTTACCTTGCAGGTGCGCTCCCAAGTTGCATCCATAGACGCAGATTGTAGGACTCGGCCCCGCGCCCCTGGTGCCTGCGTCATTTCATTTGATTGACAGCAGCAGGAGCCAATGGCTGTGCTGCTATCAATCTATCCAATCAAGAACCGAGAACCGCGGGCAGAGAGGTATAGCGCATCTCCGCCAAGGGATTGAAGGGGGTCAGGTGAGGGAAACAAGGGGGCTGGGGGGGCCGGTCACTGTCAGAAGTTTTTTCACCTTAATGTATAGGATGCATTAAAGTGGTTGTAAACCCACTTTTTCAACTTGCACCTACAGGTAAGCCTAGATTAAGGCTTACCTGTAGGTGCAAGAAATATCTCCTAAACCTACACGGTTTAGGAGATATTTAGTAAAAATGACATTGCTCCGTGTCTACGGCGCATGCGCGCCGTAGAGAACGGCGCATTCATGGGGTTAATCCCATTCACAAAATCGGCTACTTCCCAGCAATAGCTGGGCGTAGCCGATTGTGACGGCTCTAGCGCGCATGCGCAGAGTGACGTCACCGCCGCTCCGGCCAATCACAGCGCCGGAGCGGCGCTGTGATTGGCTGCAGCGGCGATACCCGGAAGTAACCTTCCGGCTATCGCTGCAGCGATGGATGGGGCTAGATGGAGGGACGCGGACGGCTTCGGGGGCCCCGATCTAAGGTAAGTGGTACATAATGAGCTAATATGCTAGTCATACTAGCTCATTATGCCTTTCTCTTACAGGTGGGGGGGGGGGGGAAAAAACTAAATGTGGGTTTACAACCACTTTAAGGTGAAAAAACACGAGGGTTTACAACCCCTTTAAGTCACGTTTCACGTTAAGTCACGTTTCAGTTTACTGCAGATCAGGGGGATGTTAACTGTACATCTTGTTTTTCATGACTGAACATTGAACGTGCTCTTTGCTAAATGAATCAGATAAATAAAGTTATTGCAGATGCATGCAGTGTGACCGATTTACAGGAAGCAAGAGGTTACTTTTAGTTTATATCTGTGTAGGCCGCAACGGCTTGTGTCTTTATGAAACCTTTTGTTAGTCAGCAATATCTACACTTTTATTATTATGTAGATATGTTGCATGGGTTTAAAATAGGGCTGTGGAAGTTAACTATTAATTCCTCGATTAATCGATTAATTGTTTTGATCGATCAAAATTCTTTTGATCGATCAAAATTCTTTTGATTGGTACGCACCTCTCACCCGGCTTCCGGGTCTTCAGGGAGATCCGGTGACGTCACAGACACCGGCGGGGCTTGCCGTGTCCACCTGAAGGGCTCCTTTGCTGTGCCTTCATATCTGCATGCCGGCGGGACCTTACTATCTGCCACACGCAAGGGCTGTTACACTTCCCTCTATCACTTCCCTCTATCAACCTGGGATTCTACAGCCATCCACTGGGAGTTGTGATAGTTCCCTTCATGGGACATCTACATGCCGACGGACTGATGTTAGCCCCTTCTTATCTGGATTCAGCAGTGGTATCGTTGTACACATTTTTATACCAGTATCATACTTAGCTACATGTTTTTATGACTGCTTTTGCTACCGTTTGGTATTACTCACACCATTTTTACAGTTTATGGTGCTACATAAATTTTATCTCCAGTGCAATATTTATTTTGTTACCTACTTGAAGACTATAAAAGTTTTAATGCTATTTTCATCGAGCGCTGCCTTTGTGTGTTTTTTGCATCCTGCTATCGATTTTTCCAGTGGTTGGTAGCTGCACTGGGAATCGGCCTGCAAGGAGATCAGCTAAAAGTAGTTGGATCTATGTGCGTTATAATTAATCGAAATTAGTCGATTAATCGATTAAAGAAAAAATTGATTAATCGAACACAAAAATTTTAATCAGTAACAGCCCTAGTTTAAAATTATTGTAAAGGAGAAAATGAGGGTCGGGAAAAAATGATTGCACACAGCAGGTAAGTATAACATTAGGAGTTTAAAGTGATATTAAAAGCTTATGTTTAAAAAAAATAAAAATAAACCTGTCATACTTACCTGTGCAATGGTTTTACAGCAACTCTCAGGGCCCTTCCTCCTTGTCGAGTGCCCCCATAGCAAGTTGCTTGCTATGGGGGCACTTGTGCATGCTCGCTTCCGAGCTGCCTCTCTGTGTCCATAAGGCTTCATGTACACTAGCCTACATTTACCGCAACTGTGGGGATATGCGGCTAAATCGCGACACAAAACATTCCTATCTTGAACGCTACTTCCACATTCAGGAGAGGGAGGTTGAAGCTCGCCTAAACCAGCAGCTCCTTAAAGCTGAGCTCCACCCAAAAGGGGAAGAAGCTCCGCTTGTCTGCCTCCTCCCCCCTCGGGTGCCACATTTGGCACCTATTGGGGGGAGGGGGAGCAGGTACCTGGTTTTGACCGGTGCCCGTTCCCACTTCCTGCTAAGTTTGCTGCGGCGAAATCCACCAGAATGTTGGCCCTCGCCGCAGCCAGCCCATTAAGAAAGCGCAGAGCGATTCGTGTAAGAAACTGGCTGTGAAGCAGCAAGGCTTCACTGCCGGTGTCCCTTACCCAAGATGGCAGTGACAGCACCCGAGAGCCGATTTAAGAATCAGCTTGGGTGAGGACACTGTGGGATCCCTGGACAGGTAAGTGCCCTAATCGTGAAAGTCAGCAGCTACAGTATTTGTAGCTGCTGACTTTTAATTTTTTGGTGGGGTGCTGGAGCTCCACTTTAACTCATGGACACATAGGCTTTTATGGAGTTGAGTTTAGGAGCTTTGGCACAAAAATGCCAAGATCTCCTTAACTCAAGCTGCCAATGTAGGCTAGTGTACATGAAGCCTAAGACACAGATTGTGTGGCTCAGCCCTTACCCTGCTCCCGCCTCACTAGCTGTGCTTGACAGCAGCAGGAGCTATTGGCTCCTGCTGCTGCATCTCAGCCAATCAGGATGGAGAAACCCGGGAGAGCCTTGGCTCTCTTGCACATCCCTGGATCAAGATTGGTCTTAGGTAAGTATTTAGGGGGAGGAGCTGCATACTGAAGTATTTTTACCTTCCTGCATACAATGTATGAAGGTTAAAAAAACATCAGCCTTTACAGCCACTTTAATCATCGCACTATATAATGTACTGAAAATCCCCAGCACTGTTTAATACTAAAATGGGGATCTCTGCGCAGTCCAAATGTCTCAGCATTTGCACAGCTGTCACAAGTAATCCCCCTAATGTGTCTGTTACATTTATTTCCTATGATTGTCAGCTCCATCTACGGGCCATAGTGCAGTATTCTCCTGAGTACTGCATTTCAGGAGAGTAGTGCATTAATTCCACTAGATGGATAGATGGAGCTGATGATTACAGGAAAAAAATATTAGAAACATTACAGAGGTAACTGTTATTCATGCAATGTCTGTGAAAATGGTGATATATATATATATATATATATATATATATTGTGACAGCAGGAAGGTAAAGTCACCTGGTTGCATCCAGGGGGGTAGATATATTTTGCCCAGATTCAGGCTTTACGCCGACTTATACAACTAGGTGGAGAGTTGTATAAGGCTAGTGGGCTCATGGATGACTCATACCTCTAGGGAGAGTGTGGGGCGTCGTACAGACAGGGAGTTGATGAGACCAGCTGAAGCTTGTCAGCTCATTTAGGCCTCTATAAGAACTCCCAGCTTCATTAGATGTTAGCTCATGCCTGGAACCAGACCTGTGTGGACTGTCTAGGGAGAGTGAACCCCTGTGCGGTGAGACAAAGCCTGTGTGGCTATTTGCTTGGACATTTAAAACCAGGGACTTAGGGACTAGGACAGCACTAGGCTGATCCCAGTTGTTAGTTAGGAAACCTGTATGTTTAGTCAGAGGTCAAGTTGACCAGGATTTATTTTGTTTATGTTTCTTTTGCTTTGCTGTGTTTTGTCACTGTAAATAGAAAATAAACCGCACCTTTTTGATTTTGAAAACCACAACCACCGTTTGCTGGGCCTGTTTTTGTGTGGGGAGCCCATCTCGGGGGTCACACACACCCGCTGCCGAGCTAACCCCCTCACAGTTGGTGGAGAACCAGTGGCAGTTTTTTTTTAAGCCAGCATGGAGGAGATACTGAAGCAGCTGGCTCTAGCAAATGCCAATCAACAGCAGACAAATGCAGGTTTGCAAAAGAGCCTTGCAGCTCAACAACAGAACTTCGCAGCCCAGCAGCAAGCTCATCAACAGAGCCTTGCAGCCCAGCAGCAAGCTCATCAACAGAGCCTTGCAGCCCAGCAGCAGACAAACGCAACTTTGCAACAGAGTCTGGAGGCTCAGCAACAAGCCCAGCAGCAATCTGAGGCCCGCTTCATAGACCTGTTACAGAAGCAAGAGCAGAGACTACAACAACAGATGGAAGCAGCAATGCAGCAACGTCCGCAGACCAGTGAGGAAAGCCGTCCCACTAATACCGCGTCCTTTGGGGTGAGTCGTTTATTGACAAAAATGACTGGAGAGGATGATCCAGAGGTATTTTTGACCACATTTGAAAGGACCGCTGAAAGAGAAAAGTGGCCTGAGGAGCAGTGGGCTGGACTGGTGGCTCCTCTGTTAACTGGTGAATCGCAGAAAGCTTACTATGACCTAGAGCCTAACCAAGCAAAAGACTATGCGATGCTAAAAGCTGAAATATTGGCAAGGCTGGGTGTCACCCAGGCTGTCCGGGCTCAGCGTGTGCATAACTGGACTTTCCAGCTTGGAAAACCCCCCAGGTCTCAAATGTATGATCTCATTCACCTGAGCAGAAAGTGGCTACAGCCAGAGACTTTGTCCGCACCAAAGATTGTGGAACGTGTTGTAATGGATCGGTTTTTGAGAGCTCTTCCTACTGCCATCCAAAAGTGGGTAAGCCATGGAGACCCAGAGACGGCCGATGGTCTTGTGGATCGTGTGGAGAAATACTTGGCTACAGAGAACCTGACGGCCTCTTCCAGAGACACTCGGACTTTCCACCCTAAGACCAGACCATCCCCAGGGGCGGATAAGAGGATTCCAAGGGGTGAGGGTGGAGAGAGTGAGAGGGTGGGAGCTCTACCCCAAGTTTGGCGAGAACAGCCTGGGAAATCAGCGGCTCAAGAGGCCGCAAGAAGGATCGTTTGCTACCGCTGCCGGCAAGCGGGACATATTGCAGCCAATTGCCCGGTTGTGGAGGAACCCATGCAGTGTGACTTTCTGACGGGCAGACGTCAGTCGCTGTGTGCGACAGTCGCATGCACTGCCATTCGAGGAACTGAGAAACATTTATGCAAAATGTGTGTTAATGGTAGAAATGTTGTGGTATTGCTGGATTCAGGTAGCCTTGTGACCCTGATAAAGGCTGAGTTAGTTAAAACAGAGGTCTCTGGGAATAGCAAGGTAGCTGTTATTTGTGTGCATGGGGACACCCGAGAGTATCCAGTGACTACAGTGTGTTTCGAGACCCCCAAAGGTACCCTCTCTCATCCAGTGGGCTTAGTATCTCAGTTACCGCATGACGCCATTGTGGGAAGGGATTTTCCGAAGTTCTGGGAACTGTGGGATGATCCTGAGCCCCCCACTGGTGCCCCTATGTACCAGGAATGTGATAGCCAGAACTCCCCTGAGAGTGGTGAGGACTCTCCAGAATTTCCCTTATCAGTATTGGCAGGGGAGACTCAAGAAACTGGAGAGGAGCCCACCTCCTCAGACGAAAACCTACCGTCTGTGGAGTTTTCTGATCTTGAGGTTCACAGGGAAAACTTTGCCACAGAACAGTTGAAAGACCCCGCCCTAATAAAGGCACGGGAAAACGTAGTGAAAATAGATGGCGAGTTAGTGAACCCAGATAATACCTGCACTTACCCATACTTCAGCGTAGAGAAGGACCTACTGTATCGGGTGGCAAAAAGGACAGAAGAAACCGTTGAGCAGCTTGTGGTGCCCAAACCTTACAGGAAGTTGGTGTTGGAGTTGGCCCATGGGCACATTCTTGGAGGTCATCTGGGGACAGAGAAAACCCGAGAGAGGGTATTACAGAGATTCTATTGGCCGGGGGTGATGAAGGACATAGAAAATTATTGTTCCTCCTGCCCTGTGTGTCAGAGGTCGGCCCCGATGCCACATTTCCGTAGCCCGCTGGTCCCTCTACCCATCATTGAGGTCCCGTTTGAGAGGATCGCCATGGATTTGGTAGGTCCTATAATCAAGTCCGCTAGGGGGCACCAGTACATATTAGTTATAATGGACTATGCCACCCGTTATCCAGAAGCGATCCCTCTCCGAAATACCTCGGCCAAAACCATAGCCAAAGAGCTATCTCTTGTGTTTAGCCGGGTGGGTATTTGTAAAGAACTGCTTACGGACCAAGGTACACCCTTTATGTCCCGGGTTATGAAGGAGCTGTGTAAATTGTTCAAAGTGACGCAATTACGTACATCTGTGTATCACCCCCAAACCGATGGGCTGGTTGAAAGGTTCAACAAAACCCTAAAACAAATGTTGAAGAAAGTGGTGGATAGAGATGGAAAGGATTGGGACTGTCTACTTCCTTATCTGATGTTTGCTATTAGGGAGGTGCCCCAATCCTCTACGGGATTCTCCCCCTTTGAGTTACTGTATGGGAGACACCCAAGAGGGCTGTTGGATATTGCCAAGGAAACTTGGGAAAGTGAGAGTTCTCCCCACAGGAGTGTGATTGAGCATGTCGCCCTGATGCAAGACCGAATTGCACAGGTAATGCCCATCGTGAAGGAACATTTGGCCCAAGCGCAGTTAGCACAGCAGAGAGTGTACAACCGTGGAGCCAAGACCCGTACCTTTTCCCCGGGGGATAGGATACTGGTACTTGTCCCTACGGTTGAAAGTAAATTCCTTGCCAAATGGCAAGGCCCCTACGAGATACTGGAAAAAGTGAGCGAAGTGAATTACAAGGTCAGACAACCAGGAAGGCGAAAGCCCGAACAGATCTATCACGTTAATCTGTTGAAAGCCTGGAGGGATAGAGAGTCCCTAGTCGCAGACACTTGGTCACCAGCTCAAACTGGTTGCGTGATTCCGGAGGTTGGAATAGCAGCCACCTTGTCACAACCCCAACAACAGGAGGTTAAGGAGTTTGTGCTTCGCAACAAGGAGGTATTCTCTGAGCTGCCGGGACAAACATCTGGGGTAGAGCATGACATCATTACCCCGCCCGGTGAAAGGGTGAAGTTAAAACCCTATCGGATCCCAGAGGCCCGACGGGAGGCAATACGGGAGGAAGTACAGAAAATGCTGAACTTAGGGGTGATAGAGGAGTCCCAAAGTGATTGGTCTAGTCCCATTGTGTTGGTGCCTAAACCGGATGGGAGCTGGCGATTTTGTAACGATTTTCGAAAGTTGAACAAAGTTACAAAATTTGACACCTACCCCATGCCACGTATAGATGAGTTGATCGACCGGCTGGGAACAGCCCGATACATGACGACTCTTGACCTCACAAGAGGGTATTGGCAAATCCCCCTGGCCAAGTCGGCCAAAGAGAAAACCGCATTTGTAACCCCAGACGGGGCGTTCCAATATAAAAGAATGCCGTTCGGGTTACAGAATGCGCCGGCCACATTCCAGCGGAAAATGGACCAGATGCTGAGGCCCCATCGGAAGTATGCTGCGGCTTACCTGGATGACATAATTGTCCATAGCACAGATTGGGCCTCACATCTGCCAAAAGTGCAAGCAGTCCTGGACTCTGTTCGGGAAGCGGGGTTTACGGCTAACCCCAAGAAGTGTACCATTGGGCAGGAGGAGGCCAAATATCTTGGGTACACCATTGGGAGGGGAGTAATAAAACCCCAACTCAACAAAGTCGAGGCCATCCAGAGTTGGCCACGTCCCAACAGCAAGAAGCAGGTACGGGCCTTTCTGGGAATCGCGGGTTATTATCGGCGCTTCATTCCCCACTTTGCTTCTAAGGCTGTGCCCCTAACCAACCTGACGAAAGGGAAAGGGTCGGTCATGATTAAATGGACCCCCGAGGCTGAGGCAGCATTCCAATTCTTGAAACAAGCCTTATGTAGCCAGCCAGTGTTGTACTCACCCGACTTCTCTAAAGACTTTGTCATACAAAGTGATGCGTCAGATGTGGGGTTAGGAGCAGTATTGTCCCAGGTCTGGAACGGGGAAGAGCACCCAGTCATTTACCTCAGCAGGAAGTTGAAGTCCCATGAGGTAAATTACGCCACCGTTGAAAAGGAGTGTTTAGCGGTGAAGTGGGCTCTAGATTCCCTTCGGTACTACCTGCTAGGTAGGCACTTTGACATGGTTACGGATCACGCTCCGTTAAAGTGGATGGCTCAAAACAAAGAAACAAATAGAAGAGTGAATAGGTGGTTCCTGGCCCTCCAGGAATTCAACTTCACAGTAAAGCATCGCCCTGGCGTTCAAATGGGGAATGTGGATGCTTTGTCTCGAGTACATGAATGCCTGATTGCTGGTGTTCCAACCCCGAGGTTAAAACAAGAGGGGGGGGGGTATGTGACAGCAGGAAGGTAAAGTCACCTGGTTGCATCCAGGGGGGTAGATATATTTTGCCCAGATTCAGGCTTTACGCCGACTTATACAACTAGGTGGAGAGTTGTATAAGGCTAGTGGGCTCATGGATGACTCATACCTCTAGGGAGAGTGTGGGGCGTCGTACAGACAGGGAGTTGATGAGACCAGCTGAAGCTTGTCAGCTCATTTAGGCCTCTATAAGAACTCCCAGCTTCATTAGATGTTAGCTCATGCCTGGAACCAGACCTGTGTGGACTGTCTAGGGAGAGTGAACCCCTGTGCGGTGAGACAAAGCCTGTGTGGCTATTTGCTTGGACATTTAAAACCAGGGACTTAGGGACTAGGACAGCACTAGGCTGATCCCAGTTGTTAGTTAGGAAACCTGTATGTTTAGTCAGAGGTCAAGTTGACCAGGATTTATTTTGTTTATGTTTCTTTTGCTTTGCTGTGTTTTGTCACTGTAAATAGAAAATAAACCGCACCTTTTTGATTTTGAAAACCACAACCACCGTTTGCTGGGCCTGTTTTTGTGTGGGGAGCCCATCTCGGGGGTCACACACACCCGCTGCCGAGCTAACCCCCTCACAATATATATATATATATACTGTGTATATATGTATATATTTGTACAGGATACCTGAAATTTGTCATGGATGGGAGCTCTGTGTCCCATTTGTTTGGGTTGTGGTCCCTGTAAGGGGGACAATAAGCGCCATTTTTGGAGTACTAAGAGGTTCTCACTTATGAAAGGTGAGGGGTTCCAGGGTGGCCAGGAGGAAACTAATTTTACAGTTTTCTCAGAATTGGTAAGTCCTGATATGGGATCCAGAATTCAGAGACTTGGAGAGATTTTTGGATGGGAAAGAGCCCCCAAACCTGATTAGGAATATCTTGGGCCTATAAGACCCCTTTGCAGGCGCTATAACGCTAAAAATAGCGCCTGCAAAGCACTCTGAAAAAGCCGCTCCTCACACTCACGGTGCGCTGGCAGGACGCTAAAAAAGTCCTGCTAGCAGCATCTTTTGAGCGGTATACCGCTCCTGCCCATTGAAATGAATTGCCAGCGCAGCGCTTTGCGGGTGGTTTTAACCCTTTTTCGGCCACTAGCGGGGGTTAAAAACGCCCGGCTAGCGGCCGAATACCCTGCAAAAAAGACGGTAAAGCGCCTCGGTGTGAAAACGGCCTTAGGGTTAACCACTAGACGACCAGCCGCCGCAGTTATACTGCGGCAGGTTGGCTCTCCTGGGCAAATCGCCGTAACTATACGTCGGCCGCTTTAAGACCATTAGGGGGCGTGTGCGGTGGCGATGACTGAGCCAATGCGCGATCGCTTCTGAGAGAGAGAGAATGGAGATCTGTCAATGTAAACAGACAGATCTCCGTTCTGTCAGGGGAGACAGATCTTTTGTTCATACTAAGTATGAACAACGATTGGTCCCCTCCTCCAGGCAGTCCCATCCCCCCACAGTTAGAATCACTCCCTAGGGCACACATTTAACCCCTTCATCACCCCTAGTGTTAACCTCTTCCCTGCCAATGACATTTATACAGTAATCAGTGGCTGTTTTTAGCTCTGATCGCTATATAAATGTCACTTGTCCCAAAAAAGTATCAAAAACATCTGATCTGTTAGCCGCAATGTTGCAGTTTCAATAAAAATCGCAGATCGCCGCCATTGCTAGTAAAAAAAAAAATCATAATAAAAATGCCATGAATATATCCCCTATTTTGTAGACGCTATAACATTTGCGTAAACCAATCAATATATGCTTATTGCGATTTTTTTTTTTTGGCAAAAATATGTAGAAGAATATATATTGGCCTAAACTGAGGAAGAAATGTGTTTTTTTTATATTTTTTGGGGGGAAATTTATTATAGCAAAAGGTAAAAAATATAGATTTTTTTTTTCAAAATTGTCGCTCTTTTTTTGATTATCGCGCAAAAAATAAAAACCGCAGAGGTGATCAAATACCACCAAAAGAAAGCTCTATTTGTGGGGAAAAAAAGGCATCAATTTTGTTTGCCTACAACGTCGCATGACCACGCAATTGTCAGTTAAAGCGACGCAGTGCCGTATCGCAAATAATGGCCTAGTCATTAAGGGGGAAAATCCTTCTGGGGCTTAAGTGGTTAAGCTGCCTGTCAGAGAGGCTGAAAAGGGCAGGAAACTGGCAGCAGGCCATGAGGTGTGAGGTAAAGCAAGACATGCTTGTGAGGAAAAGCTGTATGCTGTTCGTTGCTGAGACACTGCTGGCTTTGGTGACCTTTTCTATGGACCTCTCGAAGCAGGCGGGGACTTAAAGCCCTGTTAAGGGCCAAGTATTACTGGCAGCAAGCCAAAGGTTTATTTTGGTCCAGGGTTTATGGACTGTTTGTGTTTTCGCATTTTGTTTGCTTGTTTTAGAAAAATAAAAGACATTTTGCTTTTACAAGTATATATGATTTAATAAATAATGATTATAGGTCATAGATATTATTACTGTCGGTGTAATTTCTCTTTTATTGTTTCTCTTTCTAACCTAAATTTCTAGGTTTACAGTGGACTGCTGTCTGAATCCAAGCTAGTTCTTGTCACGGGACAGGCCGTATTACCATGCTGCTTTACACTTCACTTTTCTATATGACATGGACCGCTTACTCAGTGTCCTCTGTGGCAGTCAGTGCTGGGGACATGGACAGTTCTAATGATGTCTTTCCATGGAACAATCTTAGATTGCCTAATTATGTCATTCCTCTGCACTATGACCTTCTTATACATCCAAATCTAACCACACTCACTTTCGGTGGCCTGGCTATGATCACCGTCGTTGTCACACAGCCTACCAAATCCATCATCTTGCACAGCAAACACTTGAAGATTACAAAGACTGGCATACAGAGCAAAGTGGGAAGTAGCCTGGTACAACAAGATGTACTACTACTGGAACATCCTGCAAGTGAGCAAATTGCACTACAACCCACCAATGTCTTGAATCCTGGGAAAAACTATACTTTGTACATTGAGTACAATGGCTATCTTTCAGAAAGCTTCCATGGGTTTTATAAAGGTACCTACAAAACTCCAGACGGAGAAGTCAGGTAAATGCTTTTCGAACTCTGTGCATGAGCTGTTAGGTGTAAAAGCAATTCTTTACTTTACAATCCTGTACATAATCTGCTGACAAATCAGAACTATTAGGATTATAAATCATTCACTGGTGCTTGAACTCTGTCCAATCTGTCAACTTGAAAAACAATGTTTACAATGTTGTGCTGCCATCTTGCCCTTTACATAGAGAAGGAGAAGCCAGACAATGAAAGATGGGGATGTAGATTAGCTGCCTACTTCTCACAGACAGTCAATAACTGCATATCGGTAGTAGATTTTCATAGCAGATGAGCGCAATCTGCTTAGGCTGCACATTTTGGGAAATTAAGGAGCTTGTTGGAAAAAACGTGGGGAAGGGAAAGTTTTATTTTAAAGAGACCATGTCACCATACCATTGATTTCAAAAACCATCTTCTAGAGCTGCACGATTAATCGTTCAAAATTTGCGATCTCGATTCAACCCCCCTTAAGATCTTAATCCCGCATTTCCACGATTCTATGTAACAAGTGCAAAACCGGTCTCTGCTCAGAGCTGTCAAAAAAAAAAAAAAACTTGGTAAAGTTTATCACATTGCTTAGCGCTGAGATAAAAAGAAACATTGTATCATTTGGTTCTTTTATATCAAGGGGATGAACTTCAGTCTGTAAATGAGGTCAGTTTAAAGGGTTACTAAACCCTTGTTTTTTGTTTTTTTTTAAATAACAAACATGTCATACCTTCACTGTGCAGTTGGCTTTGCACAGAGTGGCCCCCGATCCTCCTCTTCTGGGGACCCTCAGTGGTACTTGTGGCTCCTCCTCTTCTCGAGTACCCCGTCAGAGAAGGGCTCTCCTTCGGGACACCCATGCAGGCACGCTCCCGTGTCGTGCTACTGCGTCTATTGACACAGAAAGCAGGACTCGGCCCCGCCACCCTGGCGCCCATGTCATTGGATTTGATTGACAGCAGTGGGAGCCAATGGCTGTGCTGCTATCAATCTATACAATCGGGACACGAGACACCAGCCATAGCTGGTGTGCTCATCCCCGGGGCGAGAAAGACAGGGCTCAGGTAAGTAAAACGGACGGCCTAGGGGGCTGCAGCATGAGAGAAGGTTTTTCACCTTAATGCATAGAATGCATTAAGGTGAAAAACCACAAGGGTTTACAACCCCTTTAATGAGGAAGTAAATCCTCCTCAACATTTTGAGATAAACATACGCCCTGCAAGAGAAAGGCATAATGAGCTAGTATGCATAACATACTAGCTCATTATGTGGCACTTACCTCAGATCGAAGCACTCCTCGTCCCCCTCCACCGCCGCCGCCATGTCAGCTCCGACTGTCTTCCTGTTATCGCCGCTCCGGCGCTGTGATTGGCCGGAGCGGTGATGACGTCACACGCATGCATGCGGGGCCGGCTTTCTCCATTGAGACAACCGGCAGTCTCCATTGAGAAAACCGGCAACGCGCAGTGCGCCTGCGCATGACGTAATCGGCACGGTTTTTAAAAGCAAATATCTCCTTAACCGTGTAGGTTAAGGAGATAATTCTTGCACCTACAGGTAAGCCTTAATCTAGGCTTACCTGTAGGCGCAAGTTTTAAGGAGGGGTTTACAACCACTTTAAAGACTAAGCCTTTTTCTGACACTTGTTGCTTCAAAAGTTAAAATCTGTATTTTTTGCTAGAAAATTACTTAGAACCCCCAAACATTATATATATATATTTTTTTAACAGAGAGCCTAGAGAATAAAATGGCGGTTTGTGGCAATATTTTATGTCGCACTGTATTTGCGCAGCGGTCTTTCAAATTCAATTTTTGGGGAAAAAATACACTTCAATTAATTAAAAACAAAAAATATACAGTAAAGTTAGCCCAATTTTTTTGTATAATGTGAAAGATGATGTTACACCGAGAATCGTGAGAGAATTGTGATCTTTATTCTAAGCAAAAAAATTGTGATTCTCATTTTATCTAGAATCGTGCAGCTGCACCATCTTCCCATATGATTATACAGTGGAACCTCGGATTACGAACATTATCCGTTCCAGGAAAATGCTCGTAATCCAAAGTACTTCCATATCAAAGCGAGTTTCCCCATTGAAGTCAATGGAAACGAAAATAATTTGATCCGCATTGACTTCAATGGCATGCAATACCGCATGCGGCCAGAGGTGAGGGGGCGCCGGAGAGCCTCGGGAACACACGAAAAGACACCGAGGACGGCTCGGCTGACCTCTGCAAGCATCGGAAAGGCTCGGGAACAGCATATTTCCGAGTCTTTCCGATCATTTCTGAACGGCCCCGCTCGGCTCCCGCGCCCCCCACCTCAGGCCAAACACGGTACTGCACAACGCTTTGGCTTGAATCCTGCTCGTTTTGCAAGACAACACTCGCAAACCGAGTTAGGATTTTAAAAAATACAGTGCTCGTATTGCGAAACGCTCGTTAACCGTGTTACTCGCAATCCGAGGTTCCACTGTATATGCATTTGACATATTTGCATATCATTTGTCTGTAAAAGCCTTCCTTGTGTAAACATCCAAAAGCACCAAGACTGCTGCTGGGCTGCTGCCATTTTGGATGTCAGTAGAACCCAAAAGACTCAAGTGGTACTCAGCAGTAGTCTGCTTTGCTGCTACCCCAGCAGCTATATAAAGGTTATGTAGAGAGAAGAGGGGAGGGTGGAAGGAGCTAGGCCTGCACAGGGGATTATGACATGGCAGGAAGGAGAGGAAACTCTGGCTGTGCTACGAAATGGACTCTTCCTGAACAAGTCAAATTTGCTAAAAAGTTCAAAATAGTTAATGGAAAGGAAAATGCTGCAAATAAACATATCTAATGCTTGATTTTTCTGTGGTTTCACCCAAAATTTTGTCTGTGACGTGGTCTCTTTAACAAATAAATCTGGGCTAATTTACAAAACAAAAGAGCACAGAAAACTAGAGGAAAAAATAGAACAATTACCCATAGAAATGAACCTTTACTCATCATTCAGATTGTGGCAAAAAAATTGGCTTGGAGTTCCACTTTAACCACCTCGCGCCCGCCGTACGACTATGTACAGCCGCAAGGTTGCTCTACAATGCCGGGAGGCCGTCTTTTTGCGGCCTCTGCTCCTCCGTCCACTGGGGGCGCGTGACAGCCGCTGGCGGAGGCTGTCACGCGCAGAGGCGCATTGCGGGCGGTATTACCGCGGTCTCCCATTGCTTTCAATGGGCAGCAGCGGTAAAGAAGCGGTGAACACACCGCTCCTTCACCGCTGTAAAGATGCGGCTAGCAGGACTTTTGGAGCGGTCCTGCTAGCGCACCGCTTCAGTGTGAAAGCCTTTGGGCTTTCACACTGAAGACTGCAGGGCATGATTTTTTCAGGCGGTATAGCAGCGCTATTATTAGCGCTAAACCGCCTGAAAAACGTGTCAGTGTGAAAGGGGCCTAACTGGTAACTACTGGGGGCACAGAGAGCAGTTAAAGTGACAATAAATAATATCTTTATTCTTCAAAAAAAAAAAAAAAACCCATACCCATCCACTACTTAATGGCTCTGCAATCTATATTTTATCAAACTGTTTCTTACTGTGTTTATTTTTTGCCTCCTTGTAATATCCTTCATGAGCTCCCAAACCTCTCCATTTCCTTTCACTTTCATTTGTTTGGAATGAGCATTGCATGTTAGTTGTGGTCACATGCACTTCCTATGCATTCTAAAAATCCCATAGTCCTTAGTATTCTATTTTCCTATATACAGTGGGATGCAGGGCTGTCTTTAATATTGATTGGACCCAGGGCAAAAAAAATCTTGGGCCCCTGAGCTGAACTAGCCAGGTCACATGATATTGACATCACACATGTGGGCGTGTATACAGGCTGCAGTGGAAATCTCCTCCTACCTAAACTCTCAGCACTGGAGAAACTGTGCAGTTTATCACTGACCGTGGTATACAGATCAGCCAAAAAAGGTATATAGTGGCAATATTTTAATGTAAAAAAGATTTATAAGCTGTGGGCAGGCAAATGAACTATCTTCATATTACTGGGTTTAGTAACACTTTAATGACCACAGTTGCAGGCAGGACTTTCAAACATGCCCCTTTATCTCCCCAGTGGGCAGCATTCAGTACCTCAGGGGGGCATGATATACATATGCATACCGCCTCTATTTACATATGACTGCTGCTGGTCCGTCTCTATTTACATATGAATGCCACCGCTATTTGCATATCAATGCTGGTATTTACATTTAAACACAGGATCTGCAGGTGAGTCAACTGTACACAACAATAGGGCAGAACTGGGCAGCATTAGTAACATAACTTCACACTGAGATATCAGGACACAGCACAGGACTAAAACCTCAAGGGATGATGGAATTTAAACTGGGATAGTTGGCAAGTATGAGGCAGCTGCATTGGGCCCCACAACAATGACAGGGCCCAGGGCCACCCTGTAACAAGAAGCTGCATTACTGCAGCAAAAAAAAGCATATTGGAGGAGGCTATGAGCAAAAGAACGCACATTTTATGTTCAGGTAAAATTCTCTTTTTTTTTAAAACCACAGTTTAGTGTCACTTTAATATCTTGCAGAGGTTCTAACCCTTCGTGCTGTGTCCAAAATTGGAAAAACATCTGTGTCTTAGTTCTCCTTATTAGCATTGGCCCCGCATCTAATACAATTATGATTGTCAAATTAAGAGTACACGTATATACCAAGGCTGCAGTGAAGTATACACAGATTTGGTCTAATTATCCCCACAGAAATGTAAACCAGTCCTCTAATGCTATTAGATGTAGCAACCATAATATACATCCTGTCTAAAATTTCTTCCAGAGTCCTTGCTTCCACCCAGTTCGAGCCCACAGCAGCACGGATGGCTTTCCCTTGTTTTGATGAGCCTGCCTTCAAGGCCACCTTCTCCATAAAGATAAAGCGAGAAGCAAGACACAGCGCTGTGTCCAATATGCCTATAGTAAGTACCTTTTTTGTCAAATGATGAAAGACAGCTGGATGTCCTGTATGGGCCATGCAAAGAACTGCACTGTATTCATTGGTTACCATTCTTTTGAAACCCAGTTAATTTTGAGTAGATGCCACAGTTGTCGTCATTTGCTTCCATGTTTGTAGGTTGAAGAGCGGTTTCACCTTGGGGGTGGCCTGAGGAGACGACATCAGTTTGTGCAATGAACTTTAATGTTCACTGGAAACACATTAAAGTGGTTGTAAACCCTTCCATCTACCCAGTGAAGTAACTGGCCTTAGGTAATACACAGAGATTAAACAAATCCTCCTACAAGTTGTACCTGTTTATCTGCGGCCCCTTCTTTACATCCATTCAAAGATCTCGATTTTAAAGTTTGTCTGATAGTTCAGAAAAAAAGGGTCAGAGAGCTGAAGTTACACTCTGCAGAGCTAAGTGAAGAGAGCTCTAAGAGTTGATTGGAGAGAAGGGACCCCCCCCCCCCCCAGGAACAGAGCTGAGGCTGTCAATCAGCTGAAGGTCCGTCCCCTATCACCATTTGTCTCTTGCTGTTAGAAAAACTTGTCAGAAGTGATTCCTACTCATAGCCGAGGTCCGAAACAGCAGACAAAAGTGACACTTAGTGCACTGTAGAAGGATATGCTTGTTCGTATTTCATGTCTGAAGTTTACAACCACTTTAAATAGTAGTGCCATTAACTTTAGTCAGCAATGCCAACATCTGGGATCCTGGGCACTACCATTTTCCATTTTCTCAATTATGGCCTTGCCTTGGTAGGCATTGCTTGTGAGACAGTAACCAGCATCCCAGGACATATACTGAAACCAAATGCACTGGGTAAAGGCTCAAGCATATTAACATGCCTCCTCTTCTAATACTTCAGAGCAGGTAACAGTGAAAGGCCAAAGGGCTCACACACAGAAGTTCAGCAGAATTCAGTTCAGCGAAAAAGCTGGGTACCGTATATACTCGAGTATAAGCCGAGTTTTTCAGCACATTTTTTTGTGCTGAAAATGCCCCCCTCGGCTTATACTCGAGTCACCTTTTTGCGCCTGATCTCCTGGACTTTGGGGATCCGGTACCGGCCGGCCATAGGTCCCCTGTACCCCAAACTTAGCACACATGTAGTCCCACTTTTCTTCTACAAGTGTGCAAAGTTTGTTGTCCGGGGGACCTACGGCCGGGGAGCACCGATTTTTCAAAGCCAGGCACCCCTTCCATAGACTCCCATGTTAAACAGTAATTTCTTCGGTGACTTTGGGGACCCGGTACCGGCCGATCGTAGGTCCCCTGGACCCGAAACATGGCACACATGTAGCCCAATCTCTCCTCTATAAGTGTGTCTGGGGGACATACGGCTGGGGAACAATGATTTTTCAAAGCCGGGCACCCCTTCCATAGACTCCCATGTTAAACGTCAGTCTAGTCATGGACACAGTGAGGCATGGACACAGTGAGGCAAAGTGAGGCATGCAGATGGACACCCTAGGCTTATACTCGACTCAATAAGTGTTCCCAGTTTTTTGTGGTAAAATTAGGTGCCTCGGCTCATTCTCGGGTCGGCTTATACTCGAGTATATACAGTAAGTATTTGATATCCTCATTGGTATTGGCTTGTAAAAGCTGGTAGGGTTATTGATCGGTTCTCTTAAGAGTTGCTACTTATGAACCTCAGACAGATACTCTGGGTTTTCTAGACACCGGTACTTCCAAGTGGTTGTTGGGTTAGAGTTCTTACTTAAATTACCTCAAAGGCTGTGTCAGTTCCTGTGGTGTAATGTCTTCATTATCACCATACCTGGAAACTCTCTGGATTTAGTCTGGAGACTCCAGATAATCAGCTTGCCTACCAGGTCTTCGGGCCTCTAGGAGTTTCCTCTACCTCAGCCACTCTAGGCTGACAGGAGTAGTGACAGAAATGTTACTACTCCTGTCAGATAACGGAGCGGTAGAAAGATCTTTTCAGTGTAGCATGGTTACTCTGCACCGTTCCATTCTGAGGTCCACTAATTTTCAAAAGTTCAGCGGTATGATTATCATAAGCAGGACACAAAGGCCTTTCACAGGCTGATCATGCGATAATGATCTGATAATGTGTCTGGTACAAGTAATATTACTTGTTAAATTAAGGTCACAAGTTGTGAAATAGACCCGGAACAGTACTTTTTCTATATACTGAAATGGAAAGGTATACCTATGTAAAGAGTAACAGATTCCATCTACCACACTTGAAAGATCAGCTATCTTCATGGTATTTTATTTATTACAGGTTCTTATATAGTGCTGTCAATTTACGCAGTGCTTTACTATATTCTACATTCACATCAGTCCCTGCCCTCATGGAGCTTACAATCTAAGGTTCCTAACTCACATTCATGCACACACATACTAGGGCTAATTTAGACAGGAGCCAATTAAAGTGGTTGTAAACCCACTTTTACCCCGAAAAAAACAAAAAACACCACCTGCAAGACAAAGGGCATAATGAGCTAGTATGCTATGCATACTAGCTCATTATGTAATACTCACCTCAGATCGAAGCCCCCGTAGCCGTCCTCGTACACCGCTCCGGCGGCCGACATCTCTCTATTTACTTCCAGGTATCGCGGCTCTGGCGCTGTGATTGGCCGGAGCCACGAGGAGGTCACTCCTGCGCATGCGCGCGGGAGCTGCCAGTCACGGCACGGCCTCCTTTAGGAACGGCACGATCGCCGTTTCTAAAGTGCGCCTGCGCCGTTGTCTACGGCGCATGTGCCGTAGACATCGGCGCCTGTCATTATTGTAAATATCTCCTAAACCATGGAGGCTTAGGAGATATTTTGAGCACCTACAGCTAAGCCTTAATCTAGGCTAACCTGTAGGTAAAAGTGGTTGTACAGGGTTTACAACCACTTTAAACTACCAGCATGTCTTTGGAGTGTGGGAGGAAACCCATGCAGGCCCAGGCAGAACATGTAAACACCAGGCATGTAGTGTTTGTGGTTGGGATTCAAACCAACAACCTTGTGCTGCTAGCCGGGGGTGCTAACTGCTTAGCCGCTGTGCTACAACCACATCTGTTGAAAGAGGGATCACCACCTCAAAAATTTGGAAAAGGACTTTTTGAAGAGTATATAGGCCTCATATTATAAGCGGTAAAATCCAGATCTATCCACACCAATTGCTTGGGGACTCCAACAATTGTCTTTATGTATAATTTACATTCTCATGGCTCACCAGATTCTGGGACATTTCTCTATCCAGGTGAAGACTGTGAAACTGGATGGCGGGATCCTAGAAGATCACTTTGATGTCAGTGTGAAGATGAGCACATATCTTGTAGCATTTATTGTTTCAGACTTCAAGTCCATAAGTCAGGTGACAAATCGTGGAGTGAAGGTAAGGACTAAATTCCAGGCACATAACATTTTTTTTTTAATGCAGTTGTGTATCCCTTTACAATAATTAAATGCATTTCATATACAACTGGCATGAATATCTCTGAGCAGTTTTGATATCAGTCCCCTGTTATCCCTTGCACAACATCACACACATGGGAAGAGGGAGGAGCATCTCCAAGAGCCAATCAGGTTCTGCTGCATGCAGAAGTGCTAACAGGGATCATACTGACAGGAGGAGAGAGAGAAGTGAACAGAGGGATGACTTACCATGGTGTTTCTGCTAACTCATTAAGGGCATTCCACTAGGCCTAGAAGTGACACCACTATATCCCTTTACTCCAACAATAAAAGTTGTGTCACCCTCCTGGTTCTGCACTTCGTTAAAGCTGGAATAAATTACAAACCCTTTGGAGATAAGACAGTCCACATATATTTATTTCAGCCGTGTATGTAGATGTCTTCCTGCACGACAAATGCTCCAAAGTAGCTCAAAAACCTTTTCGGTTGTGGACATTGCACATTTTGGCAGCAAAACGCGTGTCTGCTAACCACGATTGGGGGTGACATTAACAATTGGCCTGCATTCACATTTGCGTGTTTTCCGAACGCATCGCAGCCCGGAAAAACATGCGCTTGCGTTGCCATTTAGGCAGCATTAGCATCTACGCTTTTCTGAAAGCACGCAACCAGCACAGAAAACGCATGCTTTGCCATTCATTTCAAAAATGCAAGGCATTGCCCAAATGTGCGGCATGCTCATGGTGCCATTTAGGCTGCGTTTGCATCTGCCTGTTTCTGAATGCAGTCATGCTTAGCAAACGTGTGTTTTGCAGCATGACAAAATGCACTACAAATGTGTCAAAACGTGCACTGAAAAAACATGTAGCTCTAAAAACATGTTTTAGAGCTACTTTGGGCCTATTATTTTTATTTTTGCTCTGAAGCCCTTGGCCATAGCACTTGGCACTAGAGAGAACCCCAATATAATAGGAGTTGTTAATGCTGGAGTGCACTATAAAGTAAACCTATTTGATAACTGTTCTCTTAGTCCTCACAAATCCTCTTATCACCCTTCCAAACATGCAAAGCACCTTAGCACAGTTTACTACTATCTCAGGTCTTCAAGTGAACCCTGCTAAATCCATGGATTTAAGTATTATCTTGTCTAACGATATGGTATTGCTTCTCCAGCCCTGTTTCTCATTACGCCAAGTGACTTAGTCCTTGAATTACTTAGGAGGTAAACTGACACCCTGATACGATTCCCTTTTTTTACTACTACATTTTATTGTGCTCTTTGACCTTCCTTATGCAGTCATGGAAATTCCCCTCTCTTTCATATATAGCAGGGATAAGCAATTAGTGGACCTCCAGTTGTTGCAGAACTGCAAGTCCCATGAGGCATAGCAAGACTCTGACAGCCACAAGCATGACACCCAGAGGCAGAGGCATGATGGGACTTGTAGTTTTGCAACAGCTGGAGGTCCGCTAATTGCATATCCCTGATATATAGGCTGTAGTAACACCATTAATATGACATTCCTGCCAAAAGCCCTCTTCTTCCGGACTAGCTCATTTAGGATCCCTTCTTTTTTGTTTACACCTCCTCCAAAACTGGATCCTCTCTTTTATTTCGGCCCACAAACACACTGAAATAACCCATTCTACTCTTTTGTGTACTCTTTTTGCTCATAGATTGCAGGGTAGCTTGGGAGTACCTAACTTGACTAAATACTATCAAGCAGCCCAAATGTTACATGCTACCTCTGATTTCCTGCTCTGGGTGCTCTTGGAACTTCCAAATTGTGAGCCTATTCCCATTACAGCCTTACTATGGCTTCCACAAAAAACACGCCCAAATTTTGTTAGACATGAAAAAATTGCCACCATTTTGTTTCTAAAGGGTTTTCGCTTTCTGAAAATGTATATTGTTTAGGTGTTTAAAGTAATTTCTAGCAAAAATGCTAATTTTAACATGTTTGCAAAAATTTTATAAACTGCCCTGGTAGATAAGTGGTTACATTCTAGGTCAAAAGCTGGATGTGTTTTATGTTCTGTATGATTTTTCTGCTTCCGTTTTTAGATATCAGTTTACACCGCTCCCCACAAGATAGATCAGGCTACGTATGCTTTAGGTGCAGCAGTAAAACTTTTGGACTTTTATGAAGAATATTTCCGTATTCCATATCCATTGCCAAAACAAGGTATTGTGTTTCTGCCTGGTGTGAGAATCCGTTCTAAGGTTGGTAGTATGTGTTGCTAGTGTTTATAATGGACTGTTTCTTGTTTTAAAGATCTTGCTGCGATTCCTGACTTTCAGTCCGGTGCAATGGAAAACTGGGGCTTGACAACATACAGAGAGTCTTCATTACTGTATGACCCAAAGACTTCCACAGCCTCTAGTAAACTCTGGATCACAATGGTCATTGCTCATGAACTGGCGCACCAGGTGGGTAGGGACTTGGCTATAAAGTTGCTTGATGACTGTAAACCTTGCTGAAAATCCTGTCAAAGGGCTCTTAATTAATACCATTTTATATAGGGGTTGATTTACTAAAGGCAACAAGATTGTTTGCTTTGCAAGAGAAGTTGCACTTTTTTAAAAATTTCCCCTGAGCTTAGTGAATATGGCAAAGCTCTGCTGACTTCCATCATCCAATCATGTGCAAGCAAAAATTCTGTTTTATTTATTATTATTTTTTTGCATCTGATTGGTAATTCTTTGTAAAGTGAAATTTTACATTCATTAAGCTCTGGGGCAAATTCCCTATTCCCTTGCAAAATGAAGAGCCTATTTGCTGTTTTAATAAATCAACACTATCGTGTTCCCTTGTCTGTTTTGAAACACCATCTTTATTTTTCCCTGTCCAATTGACACCCGTAATCATCCTATTCATATTTCTAAAGCATTTCTAGAACCTCTTACCTACCAGCTGTACTTTGACCTGTTGGCAACGCTGTATCCTGGCCTAGGCCAACAAGGCCCAGGCCTAGGGCAGCACTTTGCAGGGGGGGGCAGCACGGAAAGAGTCTGTGTAGCACCATTCTTATGGGGCGGACTGGGCAGAGAGGTAAATTAGTCTAGCGCCCCCATAAAGCGGATGCACTGCTTCCAGTATGCAGGCGGCCGGCATCCCGCAACTGTGTGGGGGGGGGGGTCTTCTAATTTTGACCTCGGGGTCCTATCATCCTGGACCACAAACCCTCCTCACTGTGCTATGTTTTCTGCTGCACCATTGGCATGGTTATATCTTCTTAGTCCTCTCCATAAAACTATCAGAAATTTGTGCTTAAAATAGAACTATAGGCAACACTTTTTTTTTTCATTTTGGATAGAGTAAGGGAGGGTTACAGCCCCAGTCAGTTTATTTTTTACCATCCCTGTCCCATTGCAGAGATTTCCCTTCACTTCCTGCCCCATAGCCAAACAGGAAATGAGAGGAAATTTATGCAAATTAAGGGACTACATTGCCCCCCCCCCCAGGCCCTCAGAACTAGTGTCTCCACTCAAAATTTTCAGGACGGGTCCTAAACAGCAAGGGGTGTGGCCTTGACAGGAGGGGTGGGGCATATTTAAATTAGGGGGGGTGCACGAGTTTAGTCAGGCCTAGGGCAGCACAAAACCTAAATACACTACTGCCTGTTGGAGCTAATAATGTCAACCGAATTTCTGCTCAGTCTCTCCCTCCTGCACTTTTAGACTGGTTCATGCACAACTACTTTCTTAGAGGGCCATAAACTGTGCTCTCTAAAATTACTACTACATAGAAACATAGAAAAGTGAGGGCAGTAAAAGACAGAGTAGTGCATCTCGTATGCCCATTTTTTTTTTTTTTTCGTTAAAGTGGAAGTAAACCCTCCTATCGTTTTTAGCCAAGGAAGCTGCCATATTGGTCTCTGTTTAAACTACAACTGCCATGATGCTGCACATGTGATCAGTTATGAAACCAGCCATTGGATGGTTTGACAGTTTGGTTGAGAGCACAACCAATGGGAGTGTTACATTTCCGGCACGTGCCGGAAATGTAACTGTTTTTTAAACTATTAAATGGATGGGTTTACTTCCGCTTTAACGTTGTTTGTTTGACTATAGATCTATGTTTATCCAAAGCATGTTGGAAGCCATTTACTGTTGACTGTCTCACTACCTCTGCTGTAGTAAAATAATACTTTCTAAGATTAGTTTTAAATTTCCCTTCAGTTAGTTTGAGGTCATGTCCCAGTGTTCTTGATTTTGGTTTCATATTGAAAAAAAACTTCCCTGAACCTTATTCACCCCCTAATGCATTTAAAGCGGAGTTCCACCCAAAAGTGGAACTTCCGCTTTAAGGACTCTTGACCCCCTGACATGCCACATATGGGGGAAGCTGGTACCTAGTTTTGACAGGTACCCAGCTCCCACCGCCCTGAGTGGAAGTTCTTCTCTCCCCCTCCCTCCCTGCATCCTTCTGGGACACATCAGAGGTCCCAGAAGATTGCCCGGCCATTCAGGACACGCAGCGTGACTCGTGCATGCACAGTTCGCTACCAGCTGTGAACCTGCAAGCTGTCACAGCCGGGGACGCCCACACTAATGATGCCGGCGCCGAGGAGAGGCGAGGGAGAGTACCGTGGGACAGGTGAGTGTGTGTTTCTTAAAAGTCAGCAGTTACACTTTTTGCAGCTGCTGACTTTTAATAAACACAGAAACTACTGGAACTCCGCTTTAACCACTTAACGACCGCCCACCGCCGATTTACGTCGGCAGAATGGCACCGACAGGCAGAATCACGTAGATCTACGTGATCGCCTTTGTGCAGTTGGGGGGTCCATCCGGACCCCCCTTCACTGCAGTGAGCGGCCGTTAAGTGTTCGGGAGCGATCAGGCATGAGGGGGCGGCCGCTCGATTCCGCCCCCCCCCTCGCGATCGCTCCCGGCCAATGAAAATGCTTCCTCCTGCCTGAAATGTAAACACAGGCTGGAGGAAGTGATGTCATCTCCCTTGCCGCGGTCTTTTCGTTCCCGGCGCCGAGCAGAGAAGAAGCAGGTTAGTGCACCAACAGTCCACTGACACGTAGGTACACATAGGCACACAAATCACCCCCAGTCACCCCCAGATCACCCCCCAGGTCACCCCAAAGCCCCCAATCACAGTGTCACTGATTGCAGTGATCATTTATTTTACTGATCACTGCATTTAGTGTCATCTGTGATTGTAAAAAGTTGCAGGGCAGTTAGGATTAGGCCCCTTTAGGTCCAGGGTAGCCCCCTAACCCCCCCCCCTAATAAAGGTTTAACCCCTTGATCACCCCCCAGGTAACCCTTTCACCCCCTAACTTCAGCGTCACTAAGCGATTGTTTTTCCGATCGCTGTATTCGTGTCGCTGGTGTTTTAGATAGGCAGTTATTTTTTTTTTAGGTTCGCCGCAGGTTTTTATTAGTGTCAGGTACCCCCATATATTATTTTAACCCCCTGATTGCCCCTAGAGTTAACCCTTTCACCAGTGATCGCCGTATAAGCGTCACTGGTGTCACTGGTTAGCCAGTAAGTTATTTAGTTATTTAGGTTACCCGTCAGGTTTTTATATAGTGTCAGGTACCCCCATATTTAACCTAATAAAGGTTTTAACCCCCTGATTGCCCCTAGTTAACCCTTTCACCAGTGATCACCATATAAAGGTTACGGGTGACGCTGGTTGATTAGTTTGCTTTTTATAGCATCAGGGCACCCGCCGTATATAACCCAATAAAGGTTTAACCCCCCTGATCGCCCGGCGGGTGAGATCAATTAGGTTTTAGCGCCAGAGAGGGTCTGCGTCGCCCCAGGCAGTGTTAGGTTAGTGCCAGTAACGCTAACACCCACGCGCAAAGCATACACCCCCCTTAGTGGTATAGTATCTGATCAGATCTATACTAGCATCCCCAGCGGTTTAGGGTTCCCAAAAACGCAGTGTTAGCGGGATCAGCCCAGATACCTGCTAGCGCCTGCGTTTAGCCCCTCCGCCCAGCCCAGCCCAGCCCACCCAAGTGCAGTATCGATCGATCACTGTCACTTACCAAACACAACACACATAACTGCAGCGTTCGCAGAGACAGGCCTGATCCCTGCGATCGCTAACAGTTTTTTTGTAGCGTTTGATATATTTGCTGACGACAGTCAGGTGCTTTTTTTCCTGTGAATCTTACTAGTGTACCCCTAAATTTAGAGCCCAAAATGGCAAGACGAAGGTACACTAGTAAAGAGGCCTACGAGATTCTGAGGATGACAGATAGTGAAGAGGAGGTCACGTATCTGTCAGATTCAGGCTCAGAATACCTTCCCGTAGAAGACAGTGACGTCAGCGGCCCCACGTCAGATAGCTCTGACGACGAAGTTGAGGTCCCTGCTAAGGTCAGGTGTACCCGATCCCGATCTTCTGAGGTTGTTGAGGAGCAAGAACCGCAGGTCTCTCGTATCATGGAGCAGAGTAGTACTAGCGCCGCTATTCCTTCTGGTGAACTGGCAAGCACCAGCGGCCTAGTACATCCTGGACGTACATCCAGCACTGCAGTAACACTTGGTGACGTGGCGAGTCCCATAAGTGCAGTTCAAGCTGGCGAGGTGGCAAGCACAAGTAGTGTCCCGCTGCCACCAAGAAGACAAAGGCAGGCCCGTCGTGCCCATACTGCCCTTCCTGTAGAATTCGCCTATCCTGATTGGGTCCCCACCACTTCTGCAGAACCCGTACTTCCCCCATTCACTGCCCAACCCGGTATTCAGGTGGAAACAGCTGATTTTATTCCAATTGATTTTTATTCGCTGTTTTTCACGGAAGATCTCTATAGATCTATTGTGGACCAGAGTAATTTATATGCTGGTCAATTTATCGCCGCTAACCCCCAGTTGCCTAAAATTGCCAGAAATTGGAAACCAATTACGGTTTCCGAATTTAAGACCTTTCTGGGCCTTTCCCTCAACATGGGCACACATAAATTTCCGTCATTGCGTGCTTATTGGTCCACGCACCCAATTGACCACATGCCCGTGTTCTCTGCCTCCATGTCCAGGGCACGATACGAGCAAATTTTGCGGTTCATGCACTTCAATGACAATGAACTTTGTCGTCCACGTGGGGACCCTGAATACGACCGGCTCTATAAAATTCAGCCCCTCATAAACCACTTCAACGAACGTTTTGCAGCCTTGTTTACTCCCGATCAAGTTGTCTGCGTTGATGAGTCCCTGATTAAATTTTCTGGCCGCTTGTCTTTCAAGCAGTACCTTCCCAGCAAGCGTGCCAGATACGGGGTCAAGCTCTACAAGTTCTGTGACAGGGCAACAGGCTATGTAGTGAACTTTACGGTTTATGAGGGAAAAGATAGTCAGATTGAGTCGGTCAACTGCCCGGATTACATAGGGAGCGCTGGCAAGATAGTGTGGAACTTGGTGTCACCCTTATTCGGAAAGGGGTACCACTTGTATGTGGACAATTATTACACGAGCGTGCCACTGTTTAGTCACTTGTTTGATCATCAGATTGGAGCATGTGGCACCGTGCGACCTAATCGCCGGGGCTTTCCCCAGCGGCTTGTAGATGCCCGTCTTAGGCTGGGGGAGAGAGCCTGCTTGAAGTGTAATAACTTGCTCGCTATGAAGTGGAGGGACAATAAGAATGTTTTCCTTCTTACCTCCCTTCATGCAGACACGACAGTCCAAATTCGTACGGCGACTGGTGTTGTGGAGAAACCCCTCTGTGTCCACGAATATAACCAAAATATGGGAGGGGTGGACCTCAACGACCAGTTGATGGCGCCGTATCTAATTGACCGTAAGGCGAGACGCTGGTACAAAAAAGTGTCTCTATCATTATTCCAATTGGCTTTGCTGAACGCTCATGTGCTATACAGAGCTTCAGGCGGGACGTTATCTCTTCTAAAATTCCAGAATGAGATAGTCACAGAACTCCTGTATCCAGGCGGTTCTGCACCTCACCATCCCCAACCAAATGCAGTAAGCCGGCTGCATGAGAGGCATTATTCGTATGTCCTCCCGAGTACCCCTACCCAAAGCCACCCCCAAAAAAGATGTCGTGTCTGTAGCAAGCGCGGATTTAGGCGTGACACCCGTAGTTTTTGTCCACTCTGTCCTGACAAGCCTGGTCTTTGCCAAGGTGAATGTTTTGAACGCTACCACTCAAAAGTGAAGTTTTAGCGTAGGGTACAGCATTTCACAGACAAGGACACACTTACACAGGGTCTCCCAAGATGCCATTACATTTTGAGAGACCCGAACCATTACAGTTGTAAAGTTACAAAAAAAAGTGTAAAAAAGAAAAAAAAAAACGTAAAAAACAAAACACAAAAAAAAAAAAAAAAAAAATAGTTGTCGTTTTATTGTTCTCTCTCTCTCTATTTTCTCTCTATTGTTCTGCTCTTTTTTACTGTATTCTATTCTGCAATGTTTTATCATGCTTGCTTTTTAGGTATGTAATTTTTTGTTTTCAGGTGCGCCATTCAACTGCAGCGCGGAATTATTTATCTTGACAGCAACAGCGTTTGCTCCCACGATACATAAAGCCGTGACTCCAGTGCTGTAGGAGGTGATTTCACCACCACAGTTAAAAAAAAAGGGATTTTTATAACAGCTTACCTGTAAAATCCTTTTCTTGGAGTACATCACGGGACACAGAGCGACTTAGTCATTACTAATGGGTTATATAGATTACCTTCAGGTGTTGGCACTGGCCAATTCCAAACCGGAAGTACCCTCCCCTATATAAGCCCCTCCCACCCGGGAGCACCTCAGTTTTGTAGCCAAGCAATAAGTGTCCCAAAAAGAGGGGTGGGAGCTCTGTGTCCCGTGATGTACTCCAAGAAAAGGATTTTACAGGTAAGCTGTTATAAAAATCCCTTTTTCTTTTTCGTACATCACGGGACACAGAGCGACTTAGTCATTACTAATGGGACGTCCCAAAGCAATGCCAAATGAGGGGAGGGATACATAAGCTGGGCGCCATCAGGCATGAGGCTCTTTTGCGGCCTGCAACACACTGCGCCCAAAGGCGACATCCTCCTGACTTCTGACGTCTACCTGGTAGAATCTAGTAAACGTGTGTACTAAGGACCATGTTGTGGCCTTACAGTACTTGAGCCAGGGAGGCTTGGTGATGCACTGCCCATGAAGTTCCAACTGCTCTTGTGGAGTGCGCCCTAACTTTGAACGGAGGCGGTCTATTTCTCAAGCCATAGGCTTGTATTATGACCTGTCGAATCCACTTGGCTAAAGTAGATTTTTGATGCTGCCTGACCCTTTCTGGGGCCTTCCGGCAGAACAAACAAAGTATCCGTTCTACGAATCTGAGCAGTGGCTTTAAGATAAGCTTTAACTGCTCTTACTACATCCAAAGAATGCAATAACTTTTCCTCTACCGAACTAGGTTTGGGGAAAAAGGAAGGAAGAACCACATCTTGGTTCAAATGGAACCTCGATACCACCTTAGGAAGATGGCTGGATGAGGACGTAATACTACTCTGTCCTTATGGATAACCAGATATGGCTCCTTACAGGACAAGGCGGCTAATTCCGATACTCTTTTAGCCGAACAAATGGCTACTAAGAAAATCAATTTCCTGGTGAAAAGAACCAAGAAAATGTGCCGCAATGGTTCAAATGGTTGTTTCTGTAGAACCGACAGAACCAGGTTTAAGTCCCATGGACATATGGGAATACTAACCGGAGGGCTAATACGCATCACTCCTTGTATGAAAGCTTTGATTAATGAATGCAAAGCCAAGGGCCTTTGAAAAAAAAATATTGACAAGGCCGTCTGACCCTTGATAGTACTCAAGGCAAGCTTCCTATGTACAGCCCACTGTAGGAAGTCCAGAATCCTACCTATTACGTACTTACGTGGATGCCATTTCCTGGCCTCACCCCACGTGATGTACGCCTTCTAGATCCTATAATAGATCTGCCTGGATACCGGCTTCCTGGCATTGATCATGGTAGATACCACAGGATTAGAGAGCCCTCTCTTTTTTAGAATGTGGGCTTCTATAGCCAGGCCGTCAACCTAGGGCTGGTAAGGAAGGGTAGTATATCGGTCCTTGCGAAAGCAGGTCCGGACGATGTGGGAGGGTCCAAGGACTTCCCACTGACATTTTTACAATCTCCGCGTACCATGCCCTTCGGGGCCACGCTGGAGCCACCAGAATCACTGGTTTCTTTTCTACCCTGATTCTGCGGATTAATCGCGGTGGGAATGCATATATCAGCTTGAACTGATCCCAAGGGAACACTAGGGCATCCGAACCGCAAGCTAGGGGATCCTTTGTGCGAGACACAAATCTGTCCACCTTTGCGTTGAATCTGGATGCTAGCAGATCTACATCCGGTGTTCCCCACCGCTGGCATATTGCCTGGAAAACCTCGGGGTGAAGAGACCATTCCCCCGGGCATAATTGCTGGCGACTTAAAAAAGTCCGCTCTCCAATTTTCCACTCCTGGGATGAAAACCGCGGATATGGCTGTGACATACCTTTCTGCCCATTCCAGGATGCATTTCGCTTCCCTCTGGGCTGCACGACTCCTGGTGCCACCCTGGAGATTGATATATGCCACTGCTGTGGCATTGTCTGATTGAATTCTGACAGGTGACCCTTGGAGTTTGGATGTCCATGCTACTAGGGCATACCGGGCTGCTCGTATCTCTAAGAGATTGGTGGGCAGGGCCTTCTCTGCTTCTGACCACTTGCCCTGGAGAGACCATTGCTCCAGTACTGCCCCCCAGCCTATGAGGCTGGCAACTGTAGTGACCACCTTCCAAGAAACCGGACTGAAGGGTTTCCCTTCCCAGATTCTGGGGCACCAACCACCAATGGAGGCTCTTGCGAACGGAAGGGGACAGGGACATTGGTAAGTCTAAAGCCTGAACTTTTTTGTTCCAGGCTGACAGTATGGCACTCTGCAAGTTCCTTGAATGGAATGGACCGTAGGGTACCGCTTCGAATGAAGCCACCATTTTTCCCAGCAGCCTTATACACAGGCGTATGGATGGTTTTTCTTTTTTGTACCCACTAGGTGGGTCAAATCTTTCAAAGACGACACCTTCTCTGGAGGTAAGAAAATCTTTCTCTGATTTGAATCCAGTCTTAGCCCCCAAGTATTCCAGGCTTTTGACTGGTTTTAGGGCTGACTTGTCTCGGTTGATAATGCAACCGTGAGATTCCAGATACTTGATTATCTTGTGAACGACCACTTCTAGTTTTTTTCACTGAGTGGTCTATCAGCAACAAGTCGTCTAGATATGCCATTATCGTTACACCTTGTGTTCCTAGTTTGGCCAATCGTAGGGCCAGAATTTTTGTGAACACTCGTGGTGCCGTGGCCAGACCGAAAGGTAAGGCTCTGAACTGAAAATGGCGCCCTTCTACTGCAAGGCGTAGAAATTTCTGGTGGGCCGGACAGATGGGAATATGCAAATAAGCATCCCTTATGTCGATCGAGGCTAACCATTCCTGCCCTTGTAGGGCGGTGGCCACCGATCGGATCGACTCCATCCGAAAAAAATCCTGATATGTAGGAACTTGTTTAGCCCTTTTATATTCAATATGGGCCTCATGTCCCCATTTGGTTTGGGGACTGTGACAAGGTTCGAGTAAAACCCGAACCCGTTTTCTTTCAAGGGAACCTTCATGATTACCCTTGGGGCAATAGTTGCTCTAGTGCCAGAAGGAGGGATCCACTCTTCTGGGGATCGCTTGGCACGTTTGACCTTATAAAATGGGCAGGAGGAATGTCTTTTAACTCCAGCCTGTATCCCAGACTTACTGCGGGGATCACCCATCTCTGATGGTGTCCCGCCAGGTCTCTGTGAACAACTGAAGTCTTCCCCTCACCCGACTGAGTGGGGGCAACCCTTCATGACTTAGGGGGAGGTTTTGTACCTCTCTTGACCCAGGGTTTCTTGATACCCTGTGATTGTCCCTGATTTCTGCCCCCTGGATTTGACCGCGGAGGCCGTCGGAACTGTTTCACAGCCGATGTGCCAGGGACTGGAGAAGTAGGCCTCTTAAAAGAAGGACTTCTACCCTTGTTCTTAACCGGTAAGAGTGAACTTTTACCGGCAGAAATTTTCTGGATATATTTGTCCAGATCTTCTCCAAATAAGCGTTCTCCATGAAATGGGAAGCTAACCAGCAGTTTTTTACAGGGAGCTTCAGCAGACCAGTTTTTGAGCCACAGAAGCCTACGCATATGTACTATAGACAGCGTAAAGCGGGAGGCCTGTTGGATTGTATCCTTTATGGCGTCCACCGCAAAACACAAGGCTCTAGGCAGGTCAGCTAGGGCAAGAGCCTGCTGATCTGGTAAGTCCCTTAAGACTTGTTTCAACTGATCTTTCACTGCTTGGCAGACTCCAATCGCTGCTACCGCAGGTTGTGTCACCATGCTTGCTGTAGAGAAAGCAGATTTTAGTAAAGACTCCAATTTTTTATCTATTGGGTCTTTGACATTGGAACATTATCTACTGGACATGTCAGTGATTTGTTAACAGAAGAGATGGCTGCGTCCACTGTAGGGACCCTCCATTTTTTTATGAACTTATCCTCCATGGGATAGATCACCGGAAATCTCTTGGGGGGAGCAAATATTTTATCAGGATGCTCCCAATCCTGGTAAATAAGCCCTTCTAATAAAGGGTGGATTGGGAAGGAACAGACAGCCTGGGGAGCTTTTAGCGACCCCAGCGAGGAAACCGTAGTGGATGGTGGTTCCGCCAGAGGCATTTTAAATGCTGATCGGACCATATTAGTCAGAGACTGAACCCATAATCTTTCAGCCTGAGATGCTGAGAAAGGTTCTTCCACTGTTGATTCCTCCATAACTGAATCAACCTCATCCTGATCCCCTTCAGGTAGGTCGATCTCTGTGTGGGGCTGTTCCTCTACTAACAGGCACTCTGAAGGAGGAGACGGAGATCGGACGCGCTTTTCCTGAGACAGGGAAGCAGCGATCAATGCTGTTAATCTCTCTTCCAATCCTCCCAGAGTTGAGGATAAAACCTCCTCTGTTATATATACAGGAGCAGGTGGACTGGGGACAGCCGCAGCACCAGGCATTCCTGCGGGGTTTCTACGGCTACTGACCTCTGAATTCTCAGGGGAGATTGGTGCAGTACAAGCATGCCCAATATCCTCAGAGCCCGATGGAGACCCCTTTGGCTTCCTGGAAGATCTATTTCCGGAGCGTCTGGACGACATATCCTTTAAGCACAAAGCTGAGGTATTCCCGTCGTCATACACCAATTTTGCTGGTAATAATCTAACACAGGTGCTGCTATATACCAGCTGGTGTCCACTAAAGTGCCTTTCTATGGGGATGCCTGCATCAACCGCCTCTGTGTGCCACTGTTTGTTGCTAGCTCTGTTTGCATCCAGCTGACACTTGTACTGTGTCTTTTAACTATGCTGGGACGCCCGCACATGCGCAGAAGCGCCGCGGCGCGCATCGAGCGTCATCCACCCGCCCCGCCCCTTTTTTTCATAGGAGGCGCGTGCACGCGCCCGCGCGCGCGCCCGTGCGCCATTGGCGCCCTTTTCGAAATCAAACAGGGGACTAGGAGCCAGGGCCCTTTTTGCCGGAGGGCCTGTGCGGTGGATGAGCGCAGCAACAGGGCAGAGGAAGTGGATTCCCACAGAGAAACTTACCAGCTGCCTGGATCTTTTGACTTGAGAAAACCAAAGATCCACATGACAAGAAAAATGGACTACAGCGGCCTCTAGTGGTTTAACACAGGTACCGCGGTCCCTTTTTTTTTTTTTTTTTCTTGACTACTATTAAAATTTTACATTTTCAGTAGTTACAGGCAAACACAGATATTTAGCGGGAATACCGTTAGGTAACAGACAGAAAGACAAATTAGGCTTGGGGGTCCCCCAATAGAACCAAGTTCCTGGGGGCCCCCACTTACCTGATCCCCGCCGCAGGACTTTGTTTGGTCCACAGAAGTCCAAACTTCACCTATCACGGCAGGCATTGTAATTAAACCTTCAGGGACCGGGTTCCCAAGGATTCCACTCCCCTGGACCTGTATAGCACCCTGCACAGACAACATCTTGGTCGTGGGTATGACCAGAGCTCTGGATCCCAGGGTCCAGCCCTCCTAAGAGAAGCATTACAGGCAAAACCTTGCTCTTCTGCTGCAAGGCCCGGGTACCGACCGTTTAGCTATGAAGCTTTTTTGGTGGGATCCGGAACAGCTTACTAAGGCCCAAAAGAACCTGTATGCAAGCCCAGTGAAAACACATGTTACTCTTTGGCCAACACCTTAGACACTGGCAAAAAACTGAGGTGCTCCCGGGTGGGAGGGGCTTATATAGGGGAGGGTACTTCCGGTTTGGAATTGGCCAGTGCCAACACCTGAAGGTAATCTATATAACCCATTAGTAATGACTAAGTCGCTCTGTGTCCCGTGATGTACGAAAAAGAAAAGAGCATATATGCCGAAGCATGGGGGCAGCAGGGGCGGAGGAGCGATTTTGCTCCTAATGCCGCGTACATACGGTCGAAATTCCGACGGAGGCCTGCCCGTGGAAAATTCCGACCGTGTGTACGCGGCATAACTTTTTTGCGGGAGGATGCCCCCATGCTTCGGCATATATATATTTTAGGCACAGGTTGCGTTAAAACATTTTTTTATTTTTTACTAGGTTTTGTTTTGGTATTTGCTTTGCAGGTATGGTATGGTAAGGTCTTACTGTTGTACTGTAATGTTACTTTGTTTTAATGTTAACCACCATTTGCTTAGCAGGTACACCATTCAGTTGCAGCGCGGATCTATTTATCTTGACAGCAACAGCGTTTGCTCCCACGATACATAAAGCCGTGACTCCAACGCTGTAGGAGGTGATTTCACCACCACAGTTAAAAAAAAGAGCATATATGCCGAAGCATGGGGGCAGCAGGGGCGGAGGAGCGATTTTGCTCCTAATGCCGCGTATATACGGTCGAAATTCCAACGGAGGCTTGCCCGTGGAAAAGTCCGACCGTGTGTACGCGGCATAACCTTTTATGCCGCGTACATACGGTCGAAATTCCGGCGAAGGCTTGACCGTGTGTACGCGGCATAACTTTTTTGCGGGAGGATGCCCCCATGCTTCGGCATATATGCCCATCATTAGAAGTGGGTGGATGAAGGGAGGTATTCTAATGGTGGGCATACCCACCAATCAATCTCTTTTTTTCGTTCAGCCAATAGGCTGTATGAAAAAAAAGATTACAATACATGTCCAACAAGGACCAGCAACGTACTGGTATGTTGCTGGACTTTGAATGTTTATACCAGAATGATGCCTGCGGGTTTAGGTATCATCTTGGTATCATTCTTTTCAGCCAGCAGCCGGCTTTCATGTAAAAGCAATTCTAGCAGATAATTAGCCTCTAGACTGCTTTTACAAGCAGTGGGAGGGAATGTCCTCCCCCCCCGGATATAAAAAGCGCCATTGGGAAATTGGGAAAGCATTTTATCACACCGATCTTGGTGTGGTCAGATGCTTTGAGGGCAGAGGAAAGATCTAGGGTCTAACCCCCCAATTTTTTTCAAAAAAAGAATACCTGTCACTACTTATTGCTATCATAGGGGATTTTTACATTCCCTGAGATAACGATAAAAATGGTAAAAAAATAAAATATGGAAGGCACAGTTTAAAAATAAAATAAAAAAGCCAAATAAATAATAAAAAAAAAAAAAAAAGCACCGCTGTCCCCCCCCTGCTCTTGCGCAAAGGCGAACGCAAGCGTCGGTCTAGCGTCATATGTAAACAGCAATTGCATCATGCATGTGAGGTATCACCGCGAAGGTCAGATCGAGGGCAGTCATTTTAGCAGTAGACCTCCTCTGTAAATCTAACGTGGTAACCTGTAAAGGCTTTTAAATGCTCTTAAAAATGAATGTAGTTTGTCGCCGCTGCGCGTTTGTGCGCAATTTTAAAGCATGTCGTGTTTGGTATCCATGTACTCGGCCTATGATCATCTTTTTTATTTCATCAAACATTTGGGCAATATAGTGTTTTTTAGTGCATTAAAAATAAAAAAAGTGTGTTTTTCCCCCAAAAAATGCGTTTGAAAAATCGCTGCGCAAATACTGTGTGGAAAAAAAAATGCAACACCCACTATTTTAATCTGTAGGGCCTTTGCTTTAAAAAAATATATAATGTTTGGGGGTTCAACATAATTTTCTTGCAAAAAAAATTTTTTTTTCATGTAAACAAAAAGTGTCAGAAAGGGCTTTGTCTTCAAGTGGTTAGAAGAGTGGATGATGTGTGACATAAGCTTCCTAATGTTGTGCATAAAATGCCAGGACAGTTCAAAACCCCCCCAAATGACCCCATTTTGGAAAGTAGACACCTCAAGCTATTTGCTGAGAGGCATGTTGAGCCCATTGAATATTTTTTTTTTTTGTCCCAAGTGATTGAATAATGACCAAAAAAAAAAAATGTACAAAAAGTTGTCACTAAATTATATATTGCTCAAACATGCCATGGGCATATGTGGAATTACACCCCAAAATACATTCTGTTGCTTCTCCTGAGTACGGGGATACCACATGTGTGGGACTTTTTGGGAGCCTAGTCGCGTACGGGACCCCAAAAACCAAGCACCGCCTTCAGGATTTCTATGGGTGTAAATTTTTGATTTCACTCCTCACTGCCTATCACAGTTTCGGAGGCCATGGAATGCCCAGATGGCACAAAACCCCCCCAAATGACCCCATTTTGGAAAGTAGACACCCCAAGCTATTTGCTGAGAGGTATGTTGAGTATTTTGCAGATCTCGCTTTTTGTCACAAAGTTTTGAAAATGTAAAAAAAGAAAAAAAAAATGTCTTTCTTAATTTTCAAAAACAAATGAGAGCTGTAAAATACTCACCATGCCTCTCAGCAAATAGCTTGGGGTGTCTACTTTCCAAAATGGGGTCATTTGTGGGGGCTTTGGGCTATTTTGACATTTTATGGCCTTCAAAACTGTGATAGGTAGTGAGGAGTGAAATCAAAAATTTATGCCCTTAGAAACCTTGAAGGCGGTGCTTGGTTTTTGGGGTCCCGTACGCGGCTAGGCTCCCAAAAAGTCCCACACATGTGGTATCCCCGTACTCAGGAGAAGCAGCAGAATGTATTTTGGGGTGTAATTTCACATATAACCATGGCATGTGTGAGCAATATATCATTTAGTGACAACTTTTTGTACATTTTTTTTTTTTCTTTTTGTCATTATTCAATCATTTGGGACAAAAAAAAAAATATTCAATGGGCTCAACATGCCTCTCAGCAAATAGCTTGGGGTGTCTACTTTCCAAAATGGGGTCATTTGGGGGGGTTTTGTGCCATCTTGGCATTTTATGGCCTTCAAAACTGTGATAGGTAGTGAGGAGCGAAATCAAAAATGTATGCCCTTAGAAACCTTGTGGGCGGTGCTTGGTTTTTGGGGTCCCGTACGCGGCTAGGCTCCCAAAAAGTCCCACACATGTGGTATCCCCGTACTCAGGAGAAGCAGCAGAATGTATTTTGGGGTGTAATTTCACATATGCCCATGGCATGTGTGAGCAATATATCATTTAGTGACAACTTTGTGCAAAAAAAAAAAAAGTTTGTCATATTCCCGCAACCTGTGGCAAAATATAAAATATTCCATGGACTCAACATGCCTCTCAGCAAATAGCTTGGGGTGTCTACTTTCCAAAATGGGGTAATTTGGGGGGGTTTTGTGCTATTTTGGCATTTTATGGCCTTCGAAACTGTGATAGGTAGTGAGGAGTGAAATCAAAAATTTACGCCCTTAGAAATCCTGAAGGCGGTGCTTGGTTTTTGGGGCCCTGTACGCGGCTAGGCTCCCAAAAAGTCCCACACATGTGGTATCCCCGTACTCAGGAAAAGCAGCAGAATGTATTTTGGGGTGCAATTCCACATATAACCATGGCATGTGTGAGCAATATATCATTTAGTGACAACTTTTTGTACATTTTTTTTTTTTCTTTTTGTCATTATTCAATCATTTGGGACAAAAAAAAAAAATATTCAATGGGGTCAACATGCCTCTCAGCAAATAGCTTGGGGTGTCTACTTTCCAAAATGGGGTCATTTGGGGGGGTTTTGTGCCATCTTGGCATTTTATGGCCTTCAAAACTGTGATAGGTAGTGAGGAGTGAAATCAAAAATTTATGCCCTTAGAAACCTTGAAGGCGGTGCTTGGTTTTTGGGGTCCCGTACGCGGCTAGGCTCCCAAAAAGTCCCACACATGTGGTATCCCCGTACTCAGGAGAAGCAGCAGAATGTATTTTGGGGTGTAATTTCACATATGCCCATGGCATGTGTGAGCAATATATCATTTAGTGACAACTTTGTGCAAAAAAAAAAAAGTTTGTCATATTCCCGCAACTTGTGGCAAAATATAAAATATTCCATGGACTGAACATGCCTCTCAGTAAATAGCTTGGGGTGTCTACTTTCCAAAATGGGGTCATTTGGGGGGGTTTTGTGCTATTTTGGCATTTTATGGCCTTCGAAACTGTGATAGGTAGTGAGGAGTGAAATCAAAAATTTGCGCCCTTAGAAATCCTGAAGGCGGTGCTTGGTTTCCGGGGTCCCGTACGTGGCTAGGCTCCTAAAAAGTCCCACACATGTGGTATCCCCGTACTCAGGAAAAGCAGCAGAATGTATTTTGGGGTGCAATTCCACATATAACCATGGCATGTGTGAGCAATATATCATTTAGTGACAACTTTTTGTAATTTTTTTTTTTTTTTTTTTTGTCATTATTCAATCACTTGGGACAAAAAAAAAAAATATTCAATGGGCTCAACATGCCTCTCAGCAAATTCCTTGGGGTGTCTACTTTCCAAAATGGGGTAATTTGGGGGGGTTTTGTACTGCCCTGCCATTTTAGCACCTCAAGAAATGAGATAGGCAGTCATAAATTTAAAGCTGTGTAAATTTCAGAAAATGTACCCTAGTTTGTAAACGCTATAACTTTTGCGCAAACCAATAAATATACGCTTATTGACATTTTTTTTACTAAAGACATGTGGCTGAATACATTTTGGCCTAAATGTATGACTAAAATTGAGTTTATTCGATTTTTCTTATAACAAAAAGTAGAAAATATCATTTTTTTTCAAAATTTTCGGTCTTTTTCTGTTTATATCGCAAAAAATAAAAATCGCAGAGGCAATCAAATACCATTAAAAGAAAGCTCTATTTGTGGGAAGAAAAGGACGCAAATTTCATTTGGGTACAACATTGCATGTCCGCACAATTTACAGTTAAAGCAGCGCAGTGCCGAATCCCAAAAACAGGCCTGGTCCTAATGGCCCGAAATGGTCCGGGGCTTAAGTGGTTAAAGGTTTCAATCATGTCTCCCCTTTCCCTTCTTTCCTCCAGACTGTACATATTAAGTTCCTGAAGTCGCTCTTGATATGTTTTATCCCCCAGACCCTTCACCATTTTTGTTACCTGTCTCTGGACTCGTTCTATCTTATCAATATCCCTTTGTAAGTGAGGTCTCTAGAACTAGACACAGTATTCTAAATGAGGTTTGACTAAGGATCTATAGGGGATCAGAACCTCCTTCCTCCTGCTAGTGACCCCTCTAGTGATGCATCCTACAATTCTATTCGCTTTCCCCACTGCATGGCCACACGGTTTGCTCATTTTGCAATCATTTGAAATAAGCACCCCCAAATCTTTCTTCTGTAGTGCTGGCTATCACTGTACCCCCAATGTTGTATTCTCTGAAGGAACTCCTTTTCCCTAGGGGAATTATTTTACATTTAGAAACATTGAACTGCAGTCCTCACTGCTTTGACCAATACTAATAACCACAAATGTAGACACTTAATTTCTGTGGTTTAAATTGCCTTTACTAGTGACTACTCGCTATTTAGTTACAGAGACCATAACTGTATTTACTGTACACTGTGGATCCGATCCAATGTACTCTTTCAATGGGGTCAATGCAGTTAACCTCTTAAGTGCTGGGATTTTCTGTGGGCCTCTAAAGATACAGTGCACCAGATGATACTATATCAACCTTAAAACCCCACCAATCCATCCCCTGAATTGATTCCTTTTTAGCTAAATGGTCAGGCCATAAACTTAAATTGACGCTACAGGTGGCATTGCAGACAAACGTCTTGAGTTCCTGCTTAGGTGAAGAGCTGGACATTGGAATTATTAAGGCCTGTGTACATGGGCATTGTTTACTTACATTTAATGTGTATTTAAATGCATCCTGATGGCTTAGACAACACTCATGTGCACAAGCCCTTAAGCAGTGTTGAAATTCTTCATTGTCTGCACATTGTAATTGTAGCGCCCTGCTCCCAGTGAGTGGGCGCTATATGAAATTATAGTTGTCTGGGCATTAGTTTGGCCCAGAGAGATTTTATTCAAATTATGGCACTGTTTCAGTTCTGCTGGTTGCATGATTTCCCCCCCCAGCGGTGGGTGTCGCTGTCACTGCTGGTCATGGTTGGAAAGGCAACAGACTGGACGTATTGGGTACCTCTTTCACATAAGCAGCCCAGGGGGCGTGGTGAACCCACTGTGCATGCTGGGAGAGGGTACTTAAGGGACGGACGCGATTCTGTGGGGTTCGTTCTTCGATCCTCACCTGAGGGCCCTCCTGGCCTTAGGGATGTGTTGGCAGTTCCCGCTTGGGGCCCGAGGCCTCGCAACTGAGATGTAGGCCCAGGAGTTACTGGGGCCTGCTGATCCAGGGATGATCCTGTGTCGCCTTGCCTGATGGAAGGGACCGAGCAATTGAGGACACAATTGGAGGATGTACCCGGATCCTAAAAATCTACCTCACAGTGCTGCCGGAACGGCTGAAAGATCCTGACACTGAGAGCTGTGTTCTTTCTGAGGGAGCTAACCCAGTGAGGGGTTATATAAGTCTGTGGCAGAGACTATTGAACAATTTCCGATACCTAGTCTGTGGCAGAGACTATCTTTGATCGAGCTTCGCGCTGGTTGCTAGGCCGGTGAGAGTGGGCCTACCCGGTGGTTGCTGAGTCCAGCGTGGAGACAGTTGCTCCTCTGGACCTGGGAAATTTCCGTGATCGACAAGCAAGATACCTGAGTCCTTCCCATTCCTCTACCCCTCTTTTGGAAGTTTATTCAATAAAACCCTTGAAAGAGACTCTGTGTTGGTGCAGACATTTCTTCCGGATAAACTCTTCAAGGAGAACCCCTGAGCCGAAGATTTGGAACAGTAAGGTAACGTGCAGACCCAAAACTAAACCAGCAGCTCCTACGGGGGTACCGCTATATAATATTCCAGGAATCCATGGTTTATTGCACAAGCTCTGTGTCTTGAATGCATAAGGTCTTGCTAACACTGACTTTATTTTCTTCAGTGGTTTGGGAACTTGGTGACAATGGACTGGTGGAACGATCTGTGGTTGAATGAAGGTTTTGCAAAGTTTATGGAGTATATCGCTGTCAACATCACCTATCCAGAGCTACAAGTTGTAAGTTCCACAATGATGAGTGCAGCTCGCTAATGTGCATAATTAGACTTCTCAAACTGTTGTAAGCACTTATTCACTATGTCCTTAAAGGGTAACTCCACTTCCATAGGAAAAAAAATAGCAAATAAAAAATAATAATATAGAGTATAAAATTGCAACATATTGTAATTGGAATATTTTAAAAAATGACCTTTCCTTGTCAGTCTGCAGTAATGTAATTTTCTGTAAAATGCAATCCAATATGGCTACCTGAAAAGGTAATTTCCTGCTTGTGTATGTGGCCCACTGATTCCCCCAGAAGTCTGCACTAAGATACAAGTCAGATTTTTGGTATCCCCTGCAACAAAAATTTCCTTTTTTAGTGAGATACTCCCAAAGGAAATCTCATCTAAAGGGATCCCCATTAGACCACTGCAGGTGCAGCAGCTGATTGATAATTATAAAAGCACTCCCATACAGATCCACTCTGAACATGGACACAAACAAACAAACAGCTATTTCTTCAGAATATCAAAAGGTAGGAATCTGCAACATAGTTTGTTAAAATTCATGTACATTGATCCCCCAGAGAGGAATGTTTTTTTTTTCCTTAACAAAAGGGGAGTTGCTCTTTAGGCAGAGCCTTGCTATATTACCTTTTACCTATCTTTCTTAGAGTTTTTATTGACCTCTTTAATGTGGCTTGGGCAATGTGAAGCAAGTTATTTGTTTAATGCTAAACATAGGCAGTCAGATATCGTACGAACTTTCATATCTGAATTCTATGATGTGGCATCCCATAGCAAATAATTAGAAAGGGCATGAATATAGTGTATATGCTGTACCTAGAGTTACAGAAGACTTTTTTTTTTTTATTATTATTATTTGTTACAGGCAGGGTGGATTTGATTTAAATCAAGTCACTTTAAATCATAAATTTTAAAGAGCAACTGTCATCTTTGTCCCACAGCAGCTCCTCCTCTGACCCACCGTTGACTCACCGACCGTTACCTTCACTTTAATGGAACGGCTGGTGATGCGGTAGTGACACAACAAGGTGAGGGACGTGGCAGCAGCCGGTGAGTGGATGCCCTCTAACAGGCGCTGCCATGATGGATCTGAAATGACAGGCACTCTTTAAATATAAGGACTTATTCTTGGTGGTAGTTAGAATCTTTAATATTTGCAAACAAAAAGAAGGTTTACTATTTAGAATAATAAGCTTGTCAGGTTAGTAAAACAGCGATATCAGAACCGATTCACTCACTCAGTTTGTAGTGTACATCGATTTGCAAAACAATGGGATAAAGGAATATTCCTGAACTTTGTTTTATCTAATGGTTACTGTGAAATTGTGTGAATTCATCAATGCAGTGCATGTTATCTCAGCTTGCAGAGCTTGGAGTCACTGAATGAGTTTACCAAAAAATTTATATATTGCAGAATATACAGCCTCATGCTACATAACTAAGCTCCATTTCACGCTGAATAAACTAAATTAATAATGTATCTTAAATAGAAAACTATCTCTAGACAAATTTATACTCCAAAAGCATTTTAATAAAATAAATTTGATAAAAATCAAAAAAATAAGATTTAAATAAAAAATTATTTATTATATTTTTTTAAATAGATTTTTATCCACCCTGGTTACAGGTACATCTACAGTGCCATCAATTTATGCAGTGCTTTACATATATATCATACATTCACATAAGTTCCTGCCCTCAAGGAACAATCTATGGCCCCTACCGTATATACTCGACTATAAGCCAACCCGAATATAAGCCGAGGCACCTAATTTTACCACAAAAAACTGTGAAAACGTATTGACTCGAGTATAAGCCTAGGGTGTCTATCTGCATGTCTCACTGTGCCTCACTTTGCCTCACTGTGTCCATGTGCATGCCTCACTGTGTCCATGCCTCACTGTGCCCATGCCTCACTTTGCCTCACTGTGTCCATGCCTCACTGTGCCCATGCCTCACTGTGTCCATGACTAGATTGACGTTTAACATGGGAGTCTATGGAAGGGGTGCCCGGGTTTGAAAAAACGGTGCTCCCTGGCCGTAGGTCCCCCAGACAAAAGACTTTGCACACTTATAGAGGATAAATGGGGCTACATATGAGCCAAGTTTCGGGTCCAGGAGACCTACGACCGGCTGGTACCGGGTCCCCAAAGTCACCGGAGAAATGACTGTTTAACATGGGAGTCTATGGAAGAGGTGCCCGGCTTTGAAAAATCGGTGCTCCCCGGCACACTTGTAGAGGAAGAGTGAGGCTACATGTCTGCCAAGTTTGGGCTCCAGGGGACCTACGCCCGGCCGGTACCGGGTCCCCAAAGTCCGGGAGATCAGGCGCAAAAAGGTGACTTGAGTATAAGCCGAGGGGGGCATTTTCAGCACAAAAAAATGTGCTGAAAAACTCGGCTTATACTCGAGTATATACGGCAAGTTACATTCATACATACACATACTACGGCCAAATTAGATGGGAGCCAATGAACCTACCAGCATATCTTTGGAGTGTGGGAGGAAACTGGAGTACCCAGAGGAAACCCACGCAGGCACAGAGAGAATATGCAAAACCAGGCAGGTAGTCACGTGGTTGGGATTCGAACCAACGACATTAGTGCTGCAAGGCGGAATTTGGGTTTTTGAAGATACTAGATCACAAGAGTCATTAAGAGTCAATGCTGAGAAAATGAATGGAACTGTTCAAGTAGGCTGTGTCTAATGAGAAAAAAAAATGTTTTATCAGATTGTGTACTTCACGTGGATTATACTATAAGATTTTAACATAAAAGTGTCATTGTTGTTTCCTGCAGGAAGACAAATTCTTAGACAAATGTTTCAGTGCCATGGAGGTAGACTCGCTGAATTCATCCCATGCCGTGTCTACACCTGTAGAGAACACTGAACAGATACATGAGATGTTTGACGAGGTTTCCTATGATAAGGTAATAAATTATCATTTACCTATGACTTATTACAGGTGTGCTAATATTTGATCTAGCCACCATTATGCTGTGGTAACTTGACTATGGATGACCAATCTGTTTACTAGTCTACACTGTAAAAGTTAAATAACAGATTATTAGTTGCACCATTTTGTAATTCTATGTTTCAATATCATTAATATATGATGATATATTTCTATAATCCTATTTTGCAGGGTGCTTGTATCTTGAATATGCTGCAGGACTACATTGGTACTGAAGGTTTTGAAGCCGGGATCATAAATTACTTGCGACGTTTCAGTTATCGCAATGCCCAAAATCAAGATTTATGGGACAGTATAACTGATGTAAGTTCACTTGATTTTCACTTTTATTCCATTCTAAACGAAAACGGTCTAATTTAAATCTTTGACTGTCAGCGAAATATGGAACACAATATGGAACACATCATGGCAATCAAATAACTAAAACTTGGTTTTGGCAGCAACATCATAAAGTAAAATATCAACCCTCTAGAAAGTGAAAAGATGACTAAAGCCCTGTACACACGATCGGATTTCCTATGGATTCTAATCCGATGGATTTTTCCATCGGAAATCCGATGAAGCTGACTTCCATCAGTCTTGCCTACACACCATCAGTCAAAAAATCCGACCGTCCCAAACGCCGTGACGTAAAACACTCTGACAAGCCGAGAAAAATGAAGTTCAATGCTTCTGAGCATGCGTCGACTTGATTCTGAGCATGCGTGGGTTTTTTGTCCGATGGAGTTCCACACAGACGATCGGAATTTGCTATCGTTTTTTTTCCCATCGGATAAATTTAAAACATGTTCTATTTTTTCTCACCGATGGAAAAAAGACTGATGGGGCCCATACACGATCGGTTTGTCCGATGAGTAAAGTCCATCATACTGTTTTCATCGGTAAAACCGATCGCGTGTACGCGGCATAAGTGGCCATAGACCCACAGGAAGCCATAATAGTACCTTTTCATCCCCCTTGTGACAGCAATGAAAAAAAGAAAATGATTCCCAGGTATAATAAATAAGAAGCACAATAATAAGATATTAGTGCACTTACAAAATGTACATATACAGTATGTGCAATTAGGAAACACAGACCGGGTATCCCTGCACATGTTTTAAAACATAAGTATTATTTTAAGAACATTATTTTAAACCCTTTACAATGGTCGTATGCATATATGTGGCTGCATGGCAGGTGGGTCTTTACACCCAACCACCATATTTAAGCATTTTCTGTTACAGTGGAACCTCGGATTGCAAGAAAAGTTTGTTGTGAGCTTTTGGTCGGAAATTCCGACCGTGTGTAGGCTCCATCTGACTTTTCCTGTCGGAATTTCCTCCAGCAAAAATTTGAGAGCTGGTTCTCAAATTTTCCGACTGAAAAAATTCCAATCGGAAATTCCAATCGTCTGTAGCAATTCCGACGCATGCTCGGAAACAATTCGACACATGCTTGGAAGCATTGAACTTAATTTTCTCGGCTCATCTTAGTGTTGTACGTCGCCGTGTTCTTGACGGTTGAAAGTTCAGAGAACTTTTGTGTGACCGTGTGTATGCAAGCCAAGCTTGAGCGGAATTCCGTCGGAAAAAACATCCAAGGTTTTTCCGACGGAAAATCCGATCGTGTGTACGCGGCAACAGAGTTCAGGGGTCTGGATTAAACAACACTCAGAGTTCAGGGGTGAGAATTAGGTAAAGCAGAGGGTTCACGTTAGGATTAAGTAACACACAGTGCAGGGATTCAGATTAAGTAATGTGCAGAGTATTTAGAGGTTAGGAGTTAGTAACACTCTGAGTTCGTGGGTTAAGAATAAGTAACACAGAGAGTTCATGGGTCAGGGTTAAGTAAACACAGAGTGCAGAGGTCAGGATCAAGTAACACAGAAAGCTCTGAGGTCAGGAGTAAGCATTCAGGGATCAGGTCAGCAGTTACTTCCAGACTGTGGCTTGTCTCAGCCATGCGCTGGGACCCAGCATTGTCCTTTGGAGCCATTTATTCCAAGCTGCATACTTGAAATCTCATTCCGTTTCTTTGGCCATCATTAGTGCAGTGTATGGGAAGTAGAGCTTGGCACTCAACAAAACAATATATTCTGTATGGGTACAGTGCCTTGCGAAAGTATTCGGCCCCCTTGAACTTTTCATCCTTTTGCCACATTTCAGGCTTCAAACATAAAGATATAAAATTTTAATTTTTTGTGAAGAATCACCAACAAGTGGGACACAATTGTGAAGTGGAACGAAATCTATTGGATATTTTAAACTTTTTTAGCAAATAAAAAACTGATAAGTGGTGCGTGCAAAATTATTCGGCCCCTTTACTTTCAGTGCAGCAAACTCACTCCAGAAGTTCAGCGAGGATCTCTTAATGATCCAATGTTGTCCTAAATGACTGATGGTGATAAATAGAATCCACCTGTGTGTAATCAAGTCTCTGTATAAATGCACCTGCTCTGTGATAGTCTCAGGGTTCTGTTGAAAGCGCAGAGAGCATCATGAAGACCAAGGAACACACCAGGCAGGTCTGTAATACTGTTGTGGAGAAGTTTAAAGCCGGATTTGGATACAAAAAGATTTCCCAAGCTTTAAACATCCCAAGGAGCACTGTGCAAGCGATCATTATGAAATGGAAGGAGTATCAGACCACTGCAAATCTACCAAGACCTGGCTGTCCCTCTAAACTTTCAGCTCAGACAAGGAGAAGACTGATCAGAGATGCAGCCAAGAGGCCCATGATCACTCTGGATGAACTGCAGAGAACTACAGCTCAGGTGGGAGAATCTGTCCACAGGACAACAATCAGTCGTACACTGCACAAATCTGGCCTTTATGGAAGAGTGGCAAGAAGAAAGCCATTTCTCAAAGATATCCATAAAAAGTCTCGTCTAAAGTTTGCCACAAGCCACCTGGGAGACACACCAAACATGTGGAAGAAGGTGCTCTGGTCCGATGAAACCAAAATCGAACTTTTTGGCCACAATGCAAAACTATATGTTTGGCGTAAAAGCAACACAGCTCATCACCCTCAACACACCATCCCCACTGTCAAACATGGTGGTGGCAGCATCATGGTTTGGGCCTGCTTTTCTTCAGCAGGGACAGGGAAGATGGTTAAAATTGAGGGGAAGATGGATGCAGCCAAATACAGGACCATTCTGGATGAAAACCTGTTGGAGTCTGCAAAAGACCTGAGACTGGGACGGAGATTTATCTTCCAACAAGACAATGATCCCAAACATACAGCAAAATCTACAAAGGAATGGTTCACAAATAAACGTATCCAGGTGTTAGAATGGCCAAGTCAAAGTCCAGACCTGAATCCAATCGAGAATCTGTGGAAAGAGCTGAAAACTGCTGTTCACAAACGCTCTCCATCCAACCTCACTGAGCTCGAGCTGTTTTGCAAGGAAGAATGGGCAAGAATTTCAGTCTCTCAATGTGCAAAACTGATAGAGATATACCCCAAGCGACTTGCAGCTGTAATCGCAGCAAAAGGTGGCTCTACAAAGTATTAACGCAAGGGGGCCGAATAATTTTGCACGCCCCACTTTTCATTTTTTTTGTTAGTTAAAAAAGTTTCAAAAATCCAATAGATTTCGTTCCACTTCACAATTGTGTCCCACTTGTTGGTGATTCTTCACAAAAAATTCAAATTTTATATCTTTAGGTTTGAAGCCTGAAATGTGGCAAAAGGATGAAAAGTTCAAGGGGGCCGAATACTTTCGCAAGGCACTGTATACTGTATCAATGTTTATTTAAAATTGAAAAATACATTTTACCACAAGAAACACAAAATGCATGCCATCTTAGAAACCATTCAGTTAATATACAACACTGCAAGGAACTTTTAGTAGCTTTACAGTACAGGGAGAAGTATTACTCGTGCAGATAATTGATTTGGCCAGACTTTTTTTTAAATGTTTTATGGTTCGTTGAATTGGCTTATGTGTGTGATCTGTATTATATATGTCAGATTTGCCCTCCGGAAGGAACAGCCAGTGGGAATAAGGAAGAAATCAGATTCTGCAGAAAGCAAAGCCGAAAATCTGTAAGTTTAGTATTTTGAAATCTGTCAGTCTGTACAATATGTGTAATGTGTTACTTCCTCCCATTTAAAAAAAATACTTTATAAATGTTTATTGTATCTGTTCAGCTAGATATAAAGGCAACTATCTAGGGGACTGAAGAATTGCTGGGGTATTAAATTGGGGGGCCATGCATGGATCAAAATTTGGCGCTGGTTGTACAGAAGTCGATCATCCGATTGGGTTTTTCCTGAACGATCAGTGCCACTGGCTATAGCAGGCAGCAGGGAAGGGTCCCCGCTATCAGAACACAATAGCTCAGTGGAAGGGATTTCCCCACATACCTCAAATATGTGAGTGAACTTGGTCATTTTTTTCCATTTAGTCCACTGGTTAAATGGACAAAATTATGAATTTATGGCCAGCTTTACTCTGAATAATTGAATGGGTAAGAGAATACATAGAAGCAGTTCTAAACTATATTACAATTGATAGTTAAGGTCTGCTGGGTGTTTTTAGCAAGGTGCAAGGACAAAAAAATATATTGTTTTTACTAGAACCTGTTCACACCAAAATGTTGTGTTACAGTGTGTTGGGACAAGCCCTACATGCTTTATTTTGGGCACATTGACCTACATTTTGCAATGCAATGGACCTTAAAGTATACAGTATTTTGGGACAAAAAACATAATCAGTACATCTCTGCAATGCACGGTGCACTTATAAGTGTTCTACCTCTTTAAGAACACTGCAAGTACAGAAAAGTATTTGTTGATAAATTGTCACAATCAGGGGTCAGACTCGAAGACTAGTTGCTATAGCAGTAACGGAACTACCATCGATTAGCAGGATAGGTATACAGGCAGACGCGGGCTCACCAGAGGTGCAGAGTCCAAGTACTAACCAGTATTCACCAAAGCTCCTGATGGTGGAGATGAATTTTGATGCATGTTAGTACTAGGTCGCGGTCCTCAGGGTCGCCCCACCAGAAGGTGAGCAAGCTAGAGCCCAATAGCGGATAAGTAGGTAGGGATCAAACAGAAGCGTAGTCAGTAAACAAGTCAAAAGATCAGTAACGAGTAGTTGCAGTTTGGGATCAGGCAGAAATGTAGTCGAGGAACAAGCCAAGGGTCGATAACAAGTAGTAGCAAAATATGGTCGGAAACAGGGAATACAGGAGCAACATACTGGCTGGAGAGAGCACAATAATCTGGCAAACAGGAAGTGCAGAGACATGGCTTTAATCAGGAAGTTCATGGGAGGAGAAAAGCGTTCAGGGTTCAAAACAAACAAGGTTCAAGGCAGGACCATTTAAGGAATTGTCCAGGGAACTGTCCAGCATTCCAGGTAGCTCAGCAAGAAGACACATTGGCTGACACAACAGAGGTTCCGGGTTCAAATCCAGACCCTCGCATAAATCCAGTGTGCTCTTAACTTTCTGTTTGGGCTGACAACTTAGTGATTTTGCTGAACTGAAATCCCAAAAAGTGTTGTCAGCCCTACCTAAACTCTCCACTGCTAGATTACAGAAATCCACCAGTCCAGTACCCCTATCTGTCCCTCTCCACATGCATACATTGATTTATTTTCCTGCAAAATCATGCTGCTACCATGGCTCCCAAGAGCCTTCCCACACACTATATATACGGCAAGGGTTCTGGGGATGTGCCTTTATCTATAGAAACTGAGCTCTCAGCAGCTGCCCATGCAAAAATTTTATAAGCCTGGTGATTATGTCACAAGGAATAATTAAAGCTGTTTCTAGGTACTGCTTTTCTTTCTAGGGATATGAACAAGGTAAAAAAAATAAAAAATATCCTGGAATATGTTTTAGAACAAGGGCAAGCGGAGGCTTGGGGATAAAGTTGATTGATGCGTGCATATCTGGTATGAAAACAGCCTTCCTGGATGAGCATGGTAACTCCGCATTTCAGGGTCATTCTAGAAGCTTTAATTGAGAGTTTCCTTGGCCTTGTGTTTGGGATCATTGTCTTGCTGAAATGTCCACCCTCGTTTCATCTTCATCATGCTGGTAGATGGCAGCAGATTTTTATCAAGAATGTCTTGGTACATTTTTCCATTCATCCTTCCTTCAATGATAAGAAGTTTGCCAGTACTGTATGCTGAAAAACAGCCCCACACCATTATGTTCACACCTTCAAACTTCACTGTTGGTATGGGGCTGTTTTTGGGGTGATGGATACACACTTCTACTCTGAAGGCAATGCCCTTGACCTTGTTTTCTCCCACCTATGCACTCAATGCAACCTTTCCAACTATCCATTCCCTTTACCTGATAACTACCTTATTAGTTTCACTCTTTCCCTCTCCTCCACCATCTCTCCCTCCAACCGGCTAACAGTTACCCGTAGAAACCTACGCCATCTTAACCCTTTTCTTCTCTACTCTGCTACCGACCACCTCTATGTCAAAATCTCACATATATCCTGCATCGACCAAGCCACTTCTGTCTACAACGCTTCACTTCTAGCCTCACTGGACAAACTAGCCCCCCTCACTACACAGAATCAGGCCCGACCCCTACAACCTTGGCAAACAGATGACACTAGAAGTCTGAAAAAACATAGCCATGCTCATGAGCGCCTGTGGTATAAATCTAATGGTCCGTAGACACGATCCGAATATCGTATGACAGATCTTACGACTTTTTTTCGCTTAATAGTCACAAGTAGAAATTGAATAGGTAACTAAAGTCACGAAAATTCTCGTACGACAGAAAAAAAAATCGGAAGTGATGTCATGTATTGTAATGTATTTGTATTGTACTTTCGGACGACAACTATACTGACTAAATGAAAATCGTACGATCTGGTATCGTACAAGGAAAATTTTCGTGCTTGTCCGATCTAATAATATCGGATGAATTGTCGTGATCGGCTCTCGAAAGTAGTGTACACACGATCCACAAATCGTACGATTCTTCTTTCGTACGATATTCGGATCGTGTGTACGGGCCATAAGTCTCACAAAGATTTCAACCAATATAAATCTGCCCTCTAAAAATACAATTCCAGCCTCCTCACTGCCAAGCAGACCTATTTTATCACTCTCATTAACAACTCATCATCCTGTCCCCGTCAACTCATCTCTTCCTTCAACGCTCTACTTCGTCCTCCACTGCCTCCACCCACCCACTAACTCACTCACTGCCCAGGAGATTGCCAATCACTTCAAACAGAAGATTGATGCAATTCGCGAGGAGATCTCTGCTGTTCAGATACCCTCCACGCTTTACACTTCATGCCCACAGGTACAATCATTACTTCCCTCTTTTAAGGCCACCACTATAGTCGAGGTTGCTAAACTTCTTGCAAACATCCAGTTAACCACCTGCCCTCTGGATCCTGTTCCCTCGCAAATGCTACGTTCACCCTCTGGCTCTATTCTACACTCTCTAACGCACATCTTAAATCTCTTCCACTCCTCTGGCATCTTCCCTAAAACATGCACTAATCAGCCCCATACTTAAAAAGCCCTCACTGGACCCAACCAATCTTAGCAACCTACACCCCATCTCCTTGCTCCCCTTTTTATCCAAACTCCATGAACGTCTGGTCTACAACCACCTTGCTGAGAATAGCATTCTTGATCCAATTCAGTCTGGATTTCGTCCCCAACACTCCACAGAAACTGCTCTCTTAAAACGAACAAACGATCTACTAACAGCCCAAACCAATGGACACTATTCTGTACTCCTACTCCTGGACCTTTCTGCTGCCTTTGATACGGTTGACCACCCCCTCATCCACAAAAAACTCCACGCCTTTGGTCTCTGTGACTGTACTCTTCACTGGTTCTCTTCCTACTTATCCAACTGCAACTTTAGCGTTACTTACAATTCTACTTCCTCCTCTCCTCTTCCTTTCTCTGTTGGGGGTCCCCAAGGTTCTGTTCTTGGACCTCTACTATTTTCAATCTACCTCACCTCCCTGGGTCAGCTGATAGCCTCCCATGGCTTCCAATACCATCTCTATGCTGACGACACCCAAATATATTTCTCTACCCGTCAGCTCACTCCCTCCATCTCCTCACGTATCTCTTATTTACTAATACATATATCAGTCTGGATGTCACACCACTTCCTCAAACCCAATCTTTTCAAAACCGAACTTATGATTTTTCCTCCCCCATGTGCCCCCTCCCTTGATCTCTCTGTCAAAATCGATGGCACAACTATAAGCAAGCCCATCCCCGCATGCCAAGGTCCTAGGTGTAGTCTCCTTTAAGCCCAACATCCAATCACTGTCCAAATCTTGCCGCCTCCACCTCTGCAACATCTCCAAAATACGACCCTTTCTAACAAATGACACAACAAAGCTCTAAATTCACTGCCTGGTCATCTCTCGCCTCGACTACTGCAACTCCCTTCTCACTGGCTTACCTCTACATAGTCTATCCCCCCTTCAATCCATCATGAATGCTGTTGCCAGACTCATCCACCTTACCAAGCGCTCAGTATCTGCTACACCTCTCTGTCAATGCCTCCACTGGCTTCCGCTCACCCAACAAATTCAATTCAAAATACTGACAACTACTTACAAAGCCATCAACAACTTAGCCCCCAGCTACATCACTAGCCTAGTCTCTAAATACCAACCTAATCATTCTCTTGATTACTCTCAAGACCTCCTGCTCTCTAGCTCCCTCGTCACCTCCTCCCATATTTGCCTCCAGGATTTTTCCAGAGCCTCTCCAATCCTATGGAACTCGTTACCCCAATCTGTCCGATTATCCATTAATTTGCACTGACAAGGATTGCTTTCTAATTACTGATAGATTTCAGCTGGTATCTTGGCTTTCCATGCCTTTTTGCACCTCCCTTTCTTCGTGTGTTCAATACTTTTCCTGCGTCATTCCATTTCATTACACATAGCTTCTTTTCTGAACTTATTTGTTTTGGTTTCTTTGTATGAATGGAGTGTATGGGTTGTTACCGACATGTGGTGAGAATTGCACTTATATATATATTTACCTAAAAAAATGGTGACGTGTTCAATATTTATTTTACCCGCTGTGTATACACAGTGCATACAGAGAGGCCCAAAAAATGTATACACAATTTAACATGAAAAATATATGCATAAAATTGTTATTACTAGATTCATATAAAAATCAAAGGTTAGCTGTAAATCATGTTTGAATTATTCAATCACATTAGGTGCTAAAAATGGTCACCATTAGCATCCACTTTTGATTTTGGTGAACTAGTGACATACATACACTGACAATACAATACAATACAATACAATACAATGTTTGAAGCCTGAAATGTGGCAAAAGGATGAAAAGTTCAAGGGGGCCGAATACTTTCGCAAGGCACTGTACATACACTGACCTTTCCCTGAACTACATACACTGACCTACATACACTGACCTACCTGACCTACATACACTGACCTACCTGACATACATACACTAACCTACCTGACCAGGAGGAGACAGACTTCTTCATGTGTCCTGCAGCAGCTCAGCTCAGCCGTGGTGTGCGGCGCGCCCAATGCCCATCATCACAGCAGGCAGTCAGTCGCCGGAGGAGAGGAGAGCCGCCCGCCCGAGTGCCAAGCGGGGATGTGGCGCGGCGACCGCATTGTAATTCCCGCCTTCTGGAGCCTGCAGCGCATATGATGGACGTCACACGTCCCGCGGTGCCGGCATTGGACCAGTGGGACATCCATCATAGGCGCTGCAGGCTCCAGAAGGCGGGACCTGCTATGTCACTCAGTGGCGCTCGGGATCAGATAACATTTCCCCTCGGGGCTATTGAGCCCACATTCGGGGCTCCAGCCTCAATAGCCCCACCTTTACGACGCCTATGTCCACAGGAATTTCTCTGCATGAGGCTTCAATTTCTTCCCATAGACTAGTCAGTGTAGGTGGTTTTCTACAGTACACCACATCATTTTTAGCGTTCCCCACAGATAGAAACCGAGGGTTGTTATGTCTGGAAACGTGGAGGGAATTCAACAGCACCTCTAGGTCCTATCCAACATCCTGGCAGAATGTCACTGAGATAGACTCTCACGTCTCAGTGGTAGTGAGGTGGTGCTCCATCTTGTTTACAATCTTTTATTAAAGATATAAAGAGGTGGTACAGGAGTGTAGCATCTTGTAATAACAGTATGAAATTTTAGAGTATAAATTTCTGAGATTCAACTCATAGAAAAATAACCGTATAATAACTCTTGATACAGTCCGTAAACTCAGTGTGGAACAGCATGGTGGTGCTCCATCTTGCTGGAAGTAAATTGCTTATCCGCATAAAACGCACAAATAGCGGGTAACATGATGACATCAACAATGGTGCGACTACTGACATCTTTAGAGGAAACATAGTGCTACACATTGCTGCTATAATTCAATTTGGGTTTTAAAAGAGGGCATAGATAACAACTTTTGAAGTTTGTATTCATTTTTGGGCCCCTCTGTATGTACAGTATATATATAAGGTACACACACTATGGTTCAAGACAGACTTTCCAAGCTGGGACATTTCACTTTAAAAGACACCTTTCCCTGGTAACCTTAAAGTGATTGTAATGTTTTGTTTAAAAAAATAAAAATATATAACAAATATGTTATACTTAGTTCCTCTGTGCAGTTCGTTTTGCACAGAGCAGCCCAGATCCTCCTCTTCTCGGGTCCCTCTTCGCTGCTTCTGGCCCCTCTCTCCTGTCGAGTGCCCCCACAGCAAGCAGCTTGCTATGGGGGCACCCGAGCCAAGCTGTGGCTCCCTGTGTCCATTCAGATACAGAGCCCAGACCCGTCCCCTCTTTCCCCTGATTGGCTAACTAACTTTGATTGACAGCCGTGGGAGCCAATGGCGCCACTGCTGTGTCTCAGCCAATCAGGAGGAGAGTCCCGGATAGCTAAGACATTAGTGGAGATAGATAGGGCTCAGGTAATTGTAATTATGGGGTGCTGGGATGGCTGCTACATACAAAAGGGTTTTTATCGTAAAGGATAGAATCCATTAAGATAAAAAACCTTCTGCCTTTACAACTCCTTTAAATTTTAAACTAGTAACACATTACAATCTGACTGTTGAGATCACCTTTAGATTTTCCAGCATCTATGTAGTGCACAGTCTACTTGATATACATTGAACAGAAGTTGTTCAATTGGCCCTTGCACTGCACAGCTGTTGGTAGCTATACATCGCATACAATGGCATATATTGTACGGTTTCTGTGGCTAGCAGAAGTTCACCCTCTTTTGGCTGGATCTCCCCAGCTTCTGTTGCTGCTATAAGATAAAACATGTAACTTTGTTTTCACTGGATATCACAATTCTGTGTTTATGTTCCAGCACTGGACAGAGGACAGTGTCATTGATGTAAAGGCAATGATGAACACATGGACTCTCCAGAAAGGTTTCCCATTGGTTACCGTCACAGTGAAAGGAAAACGGGTCTATTTACAACAGGAACATTATCAGAAAGGTGCCAAAGACCAAGAATCAGCTGGGTAAGTTAAACATTCACACTATGGCTTATTCAGACTGTAAGTACTGCCATGGCATTGTGCCAACAGTCATATCATTTATGAGAGGAAATAGATTGTGTGAGTTTTCCTATAGCAAGCAATGAGATGTTTGCTTACATTTTCTTAGTAAACTCTAGTGGAATGACAGATGTTATCTGACTGTTTGGGAAACACCTTTACTTTACATTGCCAGTTGTTATTATAGTCATCCTCAGTGCCTTGAAATATTACAACTAAGTGTGTTCTAAAAACGGAATTCTTGTAGACTAATCCTGTACCACAATTAAATCTATGCACTGTCTGAGTGCCAGATTTACAGTCAAACCGTTCCCTATATACCACCATCCTATACTGTCATCATTTGCTCCAATCCTATTTACATGTTGTGTCCCATAAGAACAGAACAGTCCTTTAATCTATGGATTAAACCATCCAAATTTCTGCATGCCTGCCTCTGCTGTCAGTGAAGTGAGTATATTCTTCAAGGGCTCAGTTCTGCACTTGGGTCCTGCTACTAACTACAGTGACATACAGTACAGCCAGTTCTACACATCCAGTACAATCTGCTGTTTAGTTGACTATGGGGGTTATTTACGAAAGGCAAATCCACTTTGCACTACAAGTGCAAAGTGCACTTGAAATTGCACTGAAAGTGCACTTGGAAGTGCAGTCACTGTAAATCTAAGGGGTAGATCTGAAATGAGGGGAAGCTCTGCTGATTTTATTATCCAATCATGTGCAAGCTAAAATGCTGTTTTTTATTTTCCTTGCATGTCCCCCTCAGATCTACAGCGACTGCACTTCCAAATGCACTTTCAGTGCAATTTCAAGTGCACTTTGCACTTGTAGTTTGCACTTGTGGTGCAAGGTGGATTTGCCTTTAGTAAATAACCCCCAATATGTATTATTCCTAATTGTCCCTTTTTAGTATTACAACTTTTCAGTATTGTTTTGTTATTTTAGGCTGTTGTGGCATATTCCATTGACATACATGACTAGTAAAACAAGCAAAGTTCAAAGGTTTCTTCTGAAAAGCAAGAAAGGTGAGTTTCTGATATTAATAAATTACGTTAGTGTTAAAATTACATAAAAGCCTGATTTCTTTTTACTAAATATAGAATATTAACATATATGAAAAAAGTGAAGTTGTCAAATCCAGTCGGTCAGGATCTAACTAGTATAGTACTGAATTAAGACTATCCCAGCCAGCCTGATCGGACACATCAGCCCACACATGAAATAATTGAGATCAAAGGCATTCTACAATAGGGCAAGCTGAGATGGCAGCCTCAGGCGGCACTCATGAAGGGTCAGCACTGAGGCTGGAGTGTTTACGTGTGGCATCCACCCCCGACACACTTAGCAGTGCAGTGCTAACCAATGGGTCACTATGGTTTGAAGCAAAGGGAAAAGTACCATGCTTGAAAATACAATACTGAGACTCAAATGTATTCCTAGTAACAGTAGAGTTTTAAGGCAGTGCTAAAGGCCAACTACACAGCTTTGTGTTGCAGTATCACACCATGCACATGGAAACCTATTACCATGCATTGTGGTGTGCTGCACTTGGGAAAATAGTGCAGGTGCATAATTATTGGGCTGCCATAAGGCAATGCACATAAAGCTGGCCTTAGACCTCACTCCAACGTCTGGCTATAAGACCTACCCTCATATCTCTGCAGTTTGCATAGTGGGTCTACTTGCAGGAAGAAACTGAAAGGCTATGAGGCATGGTGGGAGCCATTTTGTGTGCTGCCTGTAGAGCAGGCTACCTGTGATATGATCCTCCTATGATTGTAGGAATGGAATTTAAAGTACAGCAGCTCACATGGTAATGAACGGCTGAGAATTAATCATTTTGGACAGATGCTGTCAAAGTAATCATCCAGCTAATCATCTCCTAGGCATGCCAATGCAGCTCCAGATATTAGCTGGCCATTCAGATCTAGTTATTGCAGGAATTGCTCCGTAAACCATACACTCAGTCCCCAGTATAATTGCAGCATAGATACAGACTGGAAGCTTCAATTATGGAATCTGCAGTTCACTTATCCCCGGAGATGACATCCCATGCCTGTTTATTCATGGTGACCGTTATGATCAAGACTCACTTTTCTTGGATTTTTATTTTATTTTACATGTTGAAGAATTCAGTAGGAATATCTAGACACTTCCTAATATCCTGGGAGAAATTAGACCCCATAATATAGGATGGCATATCCAAATCTGACACACATTTTCCCAGTCTAGCCCCCAACAGATAATTTAGCACAAAAATGTCTACCCTTACCCAGAATATCATGGTCTTTGTCATGTAGGCAGTGGTTTTTGTTTTAAATTGTCAATAAAAACTGAGCTTATACAGTACATACTGTGCAGTCCATAGGAGGTCAAACCGAACTATGGGCACACGCAGAGATTATAAGGCCAATGCCAGAATTCTACAAAATATAATAGAGAACAAATGGAAAAATGGCATCGCCAAGAGCCTCCTTTTTGGAACCAGTTTTATTATCCTTCTAGTTGCAATTTCCAACACAAAGCTGTGTGTATTGGAAACGGGAAGTTGCATAGACATTCGGCGTGTTGCAATACCTTCATCCAACATGCTGTATGTGATATTGTCACAGATCAGCTGTAAAGTTTATTTCTTACCTTGATGTCCAACAGACATGTAGACTGTTTGTACAGTACCTTGCTATGGCTATGAAGCTGAACTGCTACCTGTAGTCCTATTGACTGATAGTATTTCTCACCTGCCTCTTGTACTGGTTTGGCAGCCTTATGCCTTGTACACACGGTCAAATTTTCCGTCGGAATAAACTCTGACGGGTTTTTCCGACAGAATTCCGTTCAAGCTGTCTTGCATACACACTGTCGCACCAAATTCCGACCGCCAAGAACGCGGTGACGTACAACACTACGACGAGCCAAGAAAGATGAGGTTCAATGCTTCCGAGCGTGCGTTAACTTGATTCTGAGCATGCGTGGTTTTTAATCTGTCGGAATTGCATCCAGACGAATGGAAATTCTGATAGAATTTTTTTCCATCGGAAAAAACAGAACATGTTCTCTTTCTAAGTCTGTCTGAATTTTCGAAGGAAAAAGTCCGATGGGGCATGCACACGTTCGGAATATCCGATGAAAAAGGTTCCGCCGGACTTTTTCCATCGTAAATTCCGAATGTGTGTACGCGGCATTAGGTGTCATTTAAATCCACCTGCTGTGTGGACCCAGCCATGGTCAGGATAGGATTTCTATGGCTGTGGTCAGCGAATCTGTGATAGATATACGTATATGAGCAGGGCAAGGTAAATATTCTGTGCCCTTAAGCTGGATTGATTTATGAGAGCCCCCATTTTAAATATTATATACTAATTATAATATTTGATAAATGCTGGGATTATCATCTAACTAGTCGGACAGCATCAGACCAGTGTTCACATTTAAATTCCAACAATCATATTAGAATTACTTGTTAGCAAAAGGCATTGTAATGAAAGTAGCTATCGTAATTGCACAGTGAAATATAAATTAATTTTAATGAACTGGATTGCATTTGCTTTATAGATGTGCTGTTCTTGGAAGAAGAGGTGGAGTGGATAAAATTCAATGTAGGAATGAATGGCTACTATATTGTTCATTACGAAGGTGATGGATGGGATGCATTGATAAAACTCTTGCAGCAAAACCATACAGCTGTGAGCAGCAATGACCGTGCCAGCCTAATTAACAATGCCTTCCAGCTTGTCAGGTAAGTGAATCTCGACACTCTTGTGCATCCAGTTATAAAATATGATTGCGTTGGTTAAACTTAATTTTGATACATGTCCACATGTGTGGACAGGTACTAGCTTCTGATTCCTGCTCAGTAACTTATTTGATGTATATGATGCTTATGCAGCCACTTCTTCTGTAGTGTGCATATATGGACAAGACAAAGATTAGCCTGCCTCATGGTTAGCTTGAGCTGAAAGACCTGATTTTAATAGGGGCATCTTAGAAAATGCTGAATTTTATTGTTAGCGGGTCCATTTATGTACTTCAAAGCAAACTATTGCACTGCTAACCTAGTGTCATTAAGTGGTTGTAAACCCCAGGCATGAAATATGAACAAAGCGTATCCCTCTATATAGTGTGTACATGTCTCAATTTAGAGCACTAAGTGTCATTTTTGCCTGCTGCTTCGTTCCTCTGCTATCAGCATGAGTGACTTCTGACAAGTTTTCCTGATACCAATATAAAAAACATGACAGGGGAGGGATCTCCAGCTGATTGACAGTGATCTGTGTGGAGGGGGTGTTTCCCTTCCATCCAATCAGCTGTCAGTACTTTCCTTACTGAGCTCTGCAGAGTAACTTTAGCTGTCCACCTCCTTTTTCTTCTGACAGTTCAGACAAATTTTATATATTCTGGACTTTGAATGGCTGTAGAGAAAAGAAGACTACAGATAAACAGGTACATCTCTGTGTTTCACCTGAGGCCAGTCACTTCACTGGGTATATGTAAGGGTTTGCAACCACTTTAATGCCTCGTACACACGGCCGGTTTTCTCGTCGTGAAAACCGTCATGTTTTCTCTTGGTTGAGAAAAACGGCCGTGTGTATGCTCCTTGGCAGTTTTCCCGACTCGAAAACCGCCGAGAATCACGACGAGAAAAATTAGAACCTGTTTTTTCACCGCAGTTTTCCTATAGGGAAACACTGCGGTGGAGCATACACACGGCCTTTTTTCCCGACCAAGAGAAAACATGTCGGGAAAACCGGTTGTGTGTAAACGGGTAAAAGTGACCGAGCCGGTGCTCTGTTTTCTCCTTGATTTTCTCGCCAGTCTTTTGACCGACGAGAAAACCGATCGTGTGTATTTGGCATAAGAAACAAAATCAAACCTAATCTAAAAGGGTATAGCATGTTAAGCAGACTGTTAGAAATAATAAATAAGGATCTAGGTAAATGTAATAGCTATGCAAGGCTCATTTTTTTTTTTTGTTAGCTAAAGGGTGGATGGAGGTATCACCTCAGCAGGGCATTGTATCTTGACAGCAGTTGTCAGAATACACTGATCAGCGACTGCAGCCACTGATTGACAAACGTATTTCAACTTGTTCATTCTCTATAGATGGCCACATACTGAAATACGGCCCCTGCCGAACTGTCAAAATTTCAATTTGCCTATGGCCAACTCTACTGTACTGTGGGAGATGGAGACACTGATTTACAAACATTGGAGAAAATCAGATATGTTGCAATTGACAGCCAATCATGTCAGATATAGAAAGTGAAATTTAGAAATCTAATCTGCTGCTGTTGAAAATGACAATATTTTTACGCAATTTTTGGAAATTTGGTCCATAGCCTTCGCCTTTACAGCTGTTCAACTAGTAAGATTGTAGGAATTTGGTCATCCAGTTCATTTGTTCTTTCCTGTAATCACAGACATCAGCTGACTGTTGTGGGGCAACAAGATAAAGACATATTGTATAGAAGGAAGAGGCTTAAATGGACTATGTGGGCACCATATGTGAGACTGATGTACAGTCAAGGGTATAAATATAAAAGGTTTTTATTAAACAAATATAAAACAAGTTTACCATGTACATGGTAAGGGGCTAATTACCTTCATTATCCCTTGCTCCATGCGCTTGATGCCTCTGGGATGAATTGGATGTGTCGTCTTAGGAGATATATACCTCTGGATATCTGTGGTCTCTGGTGAGGGTCCTGTTGTCCTCCAGGACGGACCCACTTGACTGATCCGCATCTCAGCCACCATGTGGCCCAGCTCCCATGCCACGTGACAAAACTCATATTTATCTACTGAAAATAATGCTTGTTATCTAGCTCCTGAAGAAGCGGAATCTACGGAATCATAAAACGCGAAACATGTTGAGTCTTGTATACTATGCTACTGTATATGTATGACATTTGATTGGCAACAATGGTATGCCTATATGAGTGGTTTCATGTTTGTCACAAAATGGTATGCCTATATGAGTGGTTTCATGTTTGTCACAAAATTATTTTTTAATCTATAAACATGTACATGGTAAACTTGTTTTATATTTGTTTAATAAAAACCTTTTATATTTATACCCTTGACTGTACATCAGTCTCACATATGGTGCCCACATAGTCCATTTAAGCCTCTTCCTTCGTGAGACCGATGTATCCTTGACTGTACATCAGTCTCACATATGGTGCCCACATAGTCCATTTAAGCCTCTTCCTTCTATACAATATTTGATGGGACGAAGGCACAAATTTATATATTCTGATACCATCAGCACTTCCACACAAGATAAAGACATAGGTAGATACACGGTAACAGGTCTTTGAAAGGTAGTAATGATTTAGAACTGTAAAAGAAGAGTTCTAGCTGCATGTTAAGAAATATTGTTGATGATATGTTTAAAAAGCTAATGTAGCGATGTCATATGCTGTATACCAGGGGTAGGCAACCTTAGAGAGATGGATATTTACTTGAACAACAATGATGAAGTCAAAGATCACCAGGCACAGTGTCCTGTTAGGGCCGGTCTACACCAGAACATGATGCCAGAAAGGCATGTTCCATGTGTGTTTCCTGCATAGTGTTCAAAACGCACTGCCTTTGTGATCTACTGCGGGTTATGATATATTGTTAACACCATATGTAAATCGCAAACGCAGTTGACACAAAAGAAAGTATTACAAGAGACTGCAGGGTTTAGGAGTGCATTACAATCAGAATGCAGTGTTTAGGAGTGCATTACGCTCATAGTGCAGGGTTCAAGAGTGCATTACACTTAGGATGCAGGGATCAGGAGTGTGTTACGCTCAGAATGCAGGGATCAGGAGGGTGTTACGCTCAGAATTCAGGGATCAGGAGTGCGTTATGCTCAGAATGCAGGGATCGGGAGAGCGTTGCGCTCAGAATGCAGGGATCAGGAGTGCGTTACGCTCAGAATGCAGGGATCCGGAGGGCGTTACGCTCAGAATGCAGGGATCAGGAGTGCGTTACACTCAGAATGCAGGGATCAGGAGGGCGTTACGCTCAGAATGCAGGGATCATGGATCAGGACTGCGTTAAACTCAGAATGCAGGGATCAGGAGGGCGTTACGCTCAGAATGCAGGGATCAGGAGGGTGTTATGCTCAGAATGCAGGAATCAGAAGTGCGTTGCGTTTAGAATGCAGCGATCAGAAGTGCGTTGCGCTCAGAATGCAGGGATCAGGAGTGCGTTGCGCTCAGAATGCAGGGATTGGGGGGGGGGGATAAGAAGGGTGGTAGAGGTCACAGCTATGGGGGCGGCCCTGCCCATAGCAGTGTCCACTGCACCTTTACATGACTGCCCCCACACACACACACACCCAGTAGTGTCCTCTTTCCCCCCTTCCCTCCCATAGCATCCTGCCTGTGCACACAGGAGACCGAGAAGCAGCACAGTTCTGTATAGGGAGCGGGAGCATGAGCTGGCAGAGTGACTTTTAATATTAACAAGCTGGTGATTGGTTGTTTAGGACCTAGAAATTAATCACCAAAAGTTAACTTGAAAAGTTAACTTGGCCAGCTCTTCCCCCACTCTCCTTTCTGGGCTGTGCTGCCTCTCGCTCTCCGCTGTTCACAGCACCGGAGGAGGCTGGAGGTGAGGGAGAGAGAAGAACCAAAGGCAAGACCGAGAAGGCTGAGGGTGGAAACAGAAGGAGCGGCACTACCGGAAGGGGGGATCAGTGGCGCAGACCTGTTCTCGGTCTTCCTGTCACCCAGCCCTGGGCAACAGGTACCCCGCGATCGACGGGTTGCCAACCCCCGCTGTAGACCATTAGTAAACCTGTACTACCACTGAATAAACTCTTTACTTCAGTAATGTTTTTCTGCTTACTCAGTATTGGACTTCTACCAATTGACAAAGCTCTTAGTCTGACAACATATCTGATAAAGGAGGATAAGATCATGCCAGTCTTCCAGGGGATGGACGAGCTAATCCCTATATATAAACTGATGGAAAAGAGAGACATGAAGGAGATTGAAGAACAAATGAAGGTAACCCCAGAAAACAGACTACACATTCTATTAAATGATGTGTTTGCTGCCAGGTTAGTCTTACTGATGTACATTTGCATTGATTCCTTTCTGTAGGCTTACATATTAAATCTTTTGCGTGGTCTCATTGACATTCAGTCCTGGACAGATGATGGCACAGTATCAGAGAGGATGCTGCGAAGCTCCCTACTACTCTTCGCATGTTTCCGCAAATACCAGCCATGTGTAAAGAAGGCCAAGGACTATTTCACTAAATGGCGGGAGTCCAATGGTACCATGAGGTCTGTCATATGTACAAATACATTTTTCTATTACTTCTAGTAAAATATTCATCCACATTAGTTGGTTCTTTTCTAGTTGGTAAGTACAATAATTAAACATTATACTACTTAGAGAAGAATGATTGAAGTACATTGGGTTAAGCTGCAGTGGCAATGCAGCAATTTGGTTGGGTAATAAAATATATCCCGTTAAAGCCATATGAAGCCTTGACCTTGCTATATGGTAAGGCCTCATGCACACAGGCAGTTTTAGCCCATCAGCATCAAATTCTAGCATTTGTGGACACCCAGGAGGCATAGCACCATGTCCAGGGCTGCTGCCAGTGGCCTGTCAAAACCTATGACAGGCTGAAATATGCAGCGGCTGGACACTGTACTGAGCGGTACTTGAGTTTAGGGCTGTATGCACATTCCCTGAATTTATGTGGTTCTAAATGCAAGCACTGCTCAGTACTCTGAGCCTTCCTGTGCCTCCTAGATCCCAAAAATGCTGGAATTTGGGTCTAATGGGCCAAATTTCCAGAGTATGTAGCCTAATAAGTACAGTCCTTTACCTCTTCTATCCTCCATTGTTAGTATTGGGTTTAGCAATGACAAAACTAGACTAGAGAAAAATAACCAATTTGAACTGTGTGATTGAAGTAAAAGCATCTCTCCCGCGCAAACCAACTTCTTATGCCGCGTACACACGATCGGAATTTCCGACAACAAAACCGTGGATTTTTTCCGACGGATTTTCGCTCAAACTTGTCTTGCATACACACGGTCACACAAATGTTGTCGGAAATTCCGATCGCCAAGAACACGGTGACGTACAACACTACAACGAGCCGACATAAATTAAGTTCAACCATTCTGAGCATGCGTCAAATTGATTCCGAGCATGCGTAGGATTTTTGTGTGCGTCGGAATTGGATACACACGGTCGGAAAAATTGAGAACCAGCTCTCAATGATTTGTTGTCGGAAATTCCGACAGCAAATGTCTGATGGAGCCTACACACGGTCGGAATATCCGACCAAAAGCTCACATCGAACATTTGTTTTTGGAAATTCCGATCGTGTGTACGCGCCATTAGTCTCTTTGGCATTCAAGGATGCTTCATTTACCAAACATGTTATGCCTTGTAAGGGTTATATAATAAAGCATTTGAGGAATGGCCATTTTACAATGGTTCATAACCTTTTCCCTGTTCATACTCCTTTTAAAGTAAAAGAATTCTGTTCTCGAAGGTATCTCTAAGGGCAAGATTTGGTGAGTTATAGAAATATCATTATAGACACTGACAAGCACGGAAAATACAAAAATTACACATTGTCTCATCTCTGTAGGTGCCCTGTAAACACTAGCTACAGTACATTCTCTGACAGGACGCCTCTTCTTGGCACATGGTTGCCCAACACTGCAGGTAGCAAGGAAGCAGCTGTCTTGCTTCGTAGCACCTGTCTTAGGCTCCTAGCACTTGCTTGAGGCAAACACTGGCACAAGAAATGCAGAAGGTCGAGTTTACATCTCATCATTCTTGCTAATGCTGGCCTTGGGCAAGTGCCGGGAGCCAGAGACAGCATCCATCAAAGCATCCATTTCCTTACCAGCTGTGGTGACGGGCAGCTGTGTGCCAAGGGAGAGGGCTCCCTGTACGACATTGCAGCTAGTGTTACAGGGCACCCAGGAAGATGGTACAATGGCTGAACTCACAACATGAAGCAGGTTTTTCAAAAAAGCTTATTTTGGATTGTCAATAATAACTATTGTTTATATTGCTATTACAATTCTAATCTGGACTTCTGGAGATGTAAAATATGGTCTTCATTCAGTACCAATTCAGGCTCCAATACTTGCAAGTCTGATGGTGTCCTAGTGAGCACAGGGAAATGGCCTTTTACTCTTTAATAAAATGTCACTGGTAGTATTCATGCACACATTATTTTAAATATGTATTTTATGAGCCACATCCTTTAATGTAACTACTAATTTAATATTGATCATTTGATGAAGAGACCTGACCCTTTTTCAGTGTTTTTTTATTTGCATTTGGTACTATGATGTTTCTTTTCTTAGTCTGCCACGTGATGTTGTTACGGCTGTCTATGCCATCGGAGCCCAGACACCTGAGGGATGGGACTTCTTGTTTGAGAAATATCAAACCTCTCCAACTGGCGAAATGCATCTGATTGAATATGCCTTGACTCTTACTCAGGATAAGGACAAGCTACAATGGTAATGACGTACAGAACTTATACAGTACAATGCAGTCACACACTAGTGGGATCTAGAAGACCAAAACTTGATACAGGTCTGCACAAGGGAGCTTGATTATTTTTTTTTTTTTTTAAAACATCAAGTCAAGCTTGGCTCTTCCTGCTGATCCTACCTGATTATCAGGGAGGCCATCTAACACATTATAGAACTAGCAGGAAGACTCTAAAGGCAGGGTGCCAGAGCCCAGCTTAACATTTTTTAGAAAAATTCAAGACTTGCCTATATTTGTAGCAGCCTATAATTCAGGATTAGTTGATCATTATGCCATTAGCGTTTTGCTGATGGTAAGCTCTGATTATGCATTTTTACCATTATTTACCGTATTTGCCGGTGTATAAGACGACTTGGCTTATTAGACGACCCCCCTAATTTTCCAGCGAAAAGGTTGGTTTTGGGATATACCGTATAAGACGACCCCCTTCCGACACACCTCACTGTGCCCATTGCATACCTCACTGTGCTCATTGCATACCTCACTGTGCTCATTGCATACATCACTGTGCTCATTGCACACCTCACTGTGCCCATTGCATACCTCACTGTGCTCATTGCCAATCTCCAGATCTCCATACCTTATCGATGTATGCAGAGTCAGACTGCGGGCATCCATTATTCAAAAGCCGCGCCTCCTCCTCGTCCTGTTCCGTGATAGGGGAACACTCAGTTTTCCCAGAAGAGCCTGTGTTCGGTGTTCCGCCTATCACAGAGGTCCTCTCGTCCGAGGCCGAGGATGAGAGGGCCTCCGTGATAGGCGGAACACTGAACAGAGGCTCTGCTGGGAAACTGAGTGTTCCGCCTGTCACGGAACAGGACAAGGAGGAGGCGCGGCTTTTGAATAATGGACGCCCGCAGTCTGACTCATACAGATACCGGTGTATAAGACGACCCCCGACTTTTGGGGGATATTTTTAAGTACAAAAGGTTGTCTTATATGCCGGAAAATACGGTATTCTGTTTGAATTTGCTTGGTCATGTAAATATGAAGGCCAGGGATTGTCAGTACTGCCCACCCTGCAGGAAGAAAAAACGGACACATCGCTGCTGTCTGTAAAGAGCCCCGTGTTTGCAAAAGAAATCCAAAGAAATTCCCAGCTCAACTCACCTACCAGCCTGCAACCAACTAAATTATCCTGTCTAACAATATGCGTTAAAAACAGGGGTTTAGTTTACACACATTTATAAATACACGTGTAAGCTGCAGAGCCCTGTCACGGCACCCCAGTATTTCCTGCAGTCCTAACTACATTTTGAGAGCCTCCACAGTGGAAGCACATGCATTATAATGGATAGGCAGATGGCAGGTGAGCCTGGAGGGAACCCCACCCCTCCTTAAAGGCACAGGGGCAAACTGGACACTCAGCATATTGCACCATGACAGCAAAGGTGTCCAGTACGCCCCCTCACCCATATTTCAACAGTACAAACAAATGGCCACTGCCCTCACCTAGAACTAGCTGGTTTACCTACATGGGACCCGCTGATTGGCTTGTGCTGTAGTGAATGACAGCACAACCAGGGTGGCAGGTGGGCACTCACACCCCCTACCCAGAAATACCAAATCACGTACTTGTTGTGATGCAGTATAATGCAGTGGGCAGTCCTGAACCAGTTATGCTGCACCAAAATAAGTATCTGTACCTTTAAAAGAATTGAACTGTATGTTGCATTGATGTAAATGAACACCATAGAGAATAATAAAGTCTATTTGAAAAGCATGTTTGCACATTATAGCAGACTTGGCTGCCAAAGTACCCCCCTCCAATGCTGCAACATCCACAGTGTTTCTAGTTGCTGCTGCTGACATCTTTGCTTGGTCTTCTTCCAGGTCCAGTGTCTTCTTGAATGGCCAGCCAGGGATGATGTAACTCCAGCATATATGCGTTGGAGTAATTTCATACTGCCAACAAGCTGGTGCTGAATATGTACACTGAGCGGCACGTGCGCAGCTTGGTGTACATTTAGAAAACACATTGCATGAATTTTTTTTCAGCAATAGTAGTTTACTTCCACTTTACCAACAGTTTGAGGTGGGTAAAGTGTACACTGTTGCATAGGATTCAATTCACATTGCCATTCACCTTTGTCAGAATGTTTTACACGGTAATGTGAGAATCAAACATCAGATGCCCATGTATACTAGGCCTAACGGTGTGTTTCGAAATGTAAGTAAAAGCAAAACATTTTTAATTTTATTTATTTTTTACTTTTTAGTGTATTATTACTATCTGTTTCCCCGCTGGGGAAATTCGCCCCTTTATTTATCCTCATGTTAAAGCGGTTGTATGCCTGCAAAAAAACAAACAAACGGTAAGTCAAAGACCTAATGAGCTAGTATCCACCACATACTAGCTCATTATGAAATACTTACCTTAGAACGAAGCGCCGGCATCGCCTCCCGGTCACCGCTGAGGGAGCCAACATGTTCCCTCTGTGTTTCTTTCGGGTTCTCGGCTCCGGCGCTGTGAGTGGCCGGAGCCCCAATGACGTCACTCCTGCGCATGCACGCGGGAGTCCTCTTTCCGGCAAGGAGCTCTGAATTTCTGCCAGCATTCACCGGACCTTCAGAGCACATGCGCCGCTGATAACAGTGGCTGCATGCAAGGTGAATATCTCCTCAACCGTACAGGTTTACCTATAGGCTTACCTGTAGGTACAAATGTGAAGTCGGGGTAGGTAACCGCTTTAAGGGGAAATCAATATGTAAGAGTTGTCACCAGTGCAAGGGGTAATGGGTATTCTTCTCATAGGGAAACATTTTATGGGAACAACTATGTAAGATGGAACCCCCCCTAGCTTTGGGAAGATTTCCTCCCATTTCTTGTGGTGTCACCAGGACACAACAGTGACACAGACAAAAAAAAAATAACCAGTGGTGGTATTTCTTCTCTACTCTGTCAAAAACTTGTAAATGTTTTGCAGGTTAATGGACGAAAGTTTGAAAGGAGAACTTGTAAAAACTCAAGAACTTCCTCATATGGTTGTCATGGTGAGCAGGAACCAAATCGGTCATATGCTGGCCTGGCAGTTTCTAAAGAAGAATTGGGATGAACTCACTCAGAAGTAAGACGCTTGTAGTAATAATACATTTTGCCCCATCTGAGCATTTCTACCATGTTTACATAATCATTTCTGTCTGATTCTAGGTTTGAGCTTGGATCACACACTCTTAGTAATATGGTCGTTGGGATTACACGTCTTTTTTCCACAAGAGATTGGCTGGAAGAGGTTCTAGTATATTTTCATTGTTACTACCTTGCTGTCATATTATTCAAAATTACAGTGCAAAAATAGGAAATGCCCCATTTGTTTGTGACCATAAGGCCCCTGATGCAATGCAGGACGTGTGCAATACTGCATGTGTTCTAGTAGCGTATAAAAGCATATATAGCACCCTAACACACCAGTCAAAGCATGTGTGCTAAACTGCACCACAACACATAGTAACATATTGTGCTGTAGTGTGATGCAATAAAAAAAAAAATGGGTCTACATAAAGGGCAGCCAATTGAAATGTATGGGCTGCCCTAAATACACAAAGATACGCATGCACCGTTGTAACTGTATAGGTGGGAATGAAGCCTCATGTGGCGTTTGATCTTTCCCATGTAAATTCACAATTACAAGCTTTTCTTTATTTCCCGCCTGCCTGAGTTTCACAGACTTAAAGAGGAACTGCAGTCTGCTCACATAATTTGTAATAAAAATGTCTTTGCCATTCTGAAGCTTTCTTTCAAACAATTTGCATATTATTTTAAATATACTGCGATTCTGTACTTACCAAATATGCTGCAGAAATCTCCTTCCACTGAGTCTGGCTGCATCCATTTTAACTGTGGGCAGCTGAAGCTGCTTCCTGTTCACTTCCTGGATTTACACAGAGGCACACCTCCAGCTCTGCAGCTCTCATTGGCCCTCTTATGACTCATCCCCCCTCCCTTCCTGGCAAACTCTCACCAGAGTGAGAGAGAGAGAACTGTGTATGGTGTCATAAGCCTAGGCTTATTACCAGACAAGAAACAGGAAGTGGGCTGTATAAGGTATTTACTGGCAGGAAAAATGTTTTACTATCCAAAGTTAAAACAACAAGGGCAGAAGATTTCATAGATGGAAAGATGAAAAAATGACTGAAGGTCCACTTTAAGTACATCTTCTTTAGATGTTACCTTTTTAATTATTATTTATTTTTTGTATTTTTCTATAAAGAATTTCAAGGTTCCCATAGTATCCAATGGGGAATACTCACATTTGTTCATTGTCATAGTAAACTAAAGACCCAGTGGTCTACAGATAAATAATTTTTGGTGGCAAATTCTACTGCTGGTGACACATTACTTGAGGCAGAATTACTGAGGAAATGCTTCCATGTACCTTATGTAGTTATTTCTTCATTAGCCAGGAATGCTGTAAAATCTCTCTCACTAGTTTAGGGCGGCAGGGCAAGGAAATCTAGCTGGTCTGGCCAGTGAAGCCATAGCACAGTGTACGTCAGGGGCGCCCTCTGATGTGGCCCGCAACCTTCTGCTCTAGGTCGGCAAGCTCAGATTGCGGGGGGCTGACCCGCCATCCTAGAGCATCAGTGGTAAAAACTAACCCGGTGGTAGAGGAAGCAAGCTGCTGCAGTAGAGAGCAGAGCGGATGCTTTCAGTATAGAACCGGGAGAGTAATACCAAATGCACTCCACCTGGGACAGCCGGCGATACCCGCCTGGGGTAGCAACAGCCTGGGACAGATGCCTGCAGGAATCCTGATTGAAGTCAGTTTTTTTTTATTAAAATCAAACAGCAATGGGCATATCTGTTCTCTACATTGGTTAATCTGGGCTGCTTAAAAACTGATCCGCAGGTGCTGTGCAGTGCACCTGCAGGTTAACTGCACTGAGCCATAGACTTCTATTATTACCTGCACTGAACCATAGACTTCTATTATTACCTGCACTGAACCATAGACTTGTATTATTACCTACACTGAGCCATAGACTTCTATTAATACCTGCACTGAGCCATAGACTTCTATTATTACCTGCACTGAACCATAGACTTGTATTATTACCTGCACTGAGCCATAGACTTCTATTATTACCTGCACTGAACCATAGACTTGTATTATTACCTACACTGAGCCATAGACTTCTATTATTACCTGCACTGAGCCATAGACTTCTATTATTACCTGCACTGAACCATAGACTTGTATTATTACCTGCACTGAGCCATAGACTTCTATTATTACCTGCACTGAACCATAGACTTCTATTATTACCTGCACTGAGCCATAGACTTGTATTATTACCTGCACTGAACCATAGACTTGTATTATTACGTACACTGAGCCATAGACTTCTATTAATACCTGCACTGAGCCATAGACTTCTATTATTACCTGCACTGAACCATAGACTTGTATTATTACCTGCACTGAGCCATAGACTTCTATTATTACCTGCACTGAACCATAGACTTGTATTATTACCTGCACTGAACCATAGACTTCTATTATTACCTGCACTGAACCATAGACTTCTATTATTACCTGCACTGAGCCATAGACTTGTATTATTACCTGCACTGAACCATAGACTTGTATTATTACCTACACTGAGCCATAGACTTCTATTAATACCTGCACTGAGCCATAGACTTCTATTATTACCTGCACTGAACCATAGACTTGTATTATTACCTGCACTGAACCATAGACTTCTATTATTACCTGCACTGAACCATAGACTTGTATTATTACCTGCACTGAGCCATAGACTTCTATTATTACCTGCACTGAACCATAGACTTGTATTATTACCTGCACTGAACCATAGACTTCTATTATTACCTGCACTGAACCATAGACTTCTATTATTACCTGCACTGAGCCATAGACTTGTATTATTACCTGCACTGAACCATAGACTTGTATTATTACCTACACTGAGCCATAGACTTCTATTAATACCTGCACTGAGCCATAGACTTCTATTATTACCTGCACTGAACCATAGACTTGTATTATTACCTGCACTGAACCATAGACTTCTATTATTACCTGCACTGAACCATAGACTTGTATTATTACCTGCACTGAGCCATAGACTTGTATTATTACCTGCACTGAACCATAGACTTGTATTATTACCTGCACTGAACCATAGACTTGTATTATTACCTGCACTGAACCATAGACTTCTATTATTACCTGCACTGAACCATAGACTTGTATTATTACCTGCACTGAACCATAGACTTCTATTATTACCTGCACTGAACCATAGACTTGTATTATTACCTGCACTGAACCATAGACTTCTATTATTACCTGCACTGAACCATAGACTTCTATTATTACCTGCACTGAGCCATAGACTTGTATTATTACCTGCACTGAACCATAGACTTCTATTATTACCTACACTGAGCCATAGACTTCTATTAATACCTGCACTGAGCCATAGACTTCTATTAATACCTGCACTGAGACATATCCTGCAGGTGTGGTGCACTTTTTGAAAGCACACCAAAACTCCTGCATTCAGGCATTTTGGTGCGCTTTTAGAAAGCTCACCAAACCTGCAGGTAATAACAGAAGTCTAAGGAAAAGTAAGTGTAGCTAACCCGCAGGAAAGCCACAGGTCCACTGCACTGCACCCGCAGTGCGGGTAAACCACAACGCATCAGTGCGAAAGCAGCCTTGGGCCCCCTTCACACAATCGGTCTGATTGGGTCCGCCTGTACGTTTTTCAGACGGACCTAGTTGGACCCTCCATTCACCTCTATGGAGCAGCAGATGTAAACGGACTTGTGTCCATTTACACCCGCCTACCTCCAATCCGTTACAAAAAAACAGAAGGGCATCCATCCTCTTCTGCCTGGGAGGATGGGATTGGAGGGCCCATAGAGTAGAGCGGGCTGTGTCTGTGTTCGCTCTGCATATGCAGAGTGAACATGGACGGACCCGTCATCCGCCCGCTTTGCTCATTGTGGCCTGCGACTGGTTACCAATTCGCTTAAGTGGCCCTCGCTCTTCAAAAGGTTGGACACCCCTGGTGTAAGCGGTCAGGAAGTAATCCCGTCACTGACAAGTTTTCCCAAGCAACAGGATCACTCATGAGACATCAGCCTAACAGCGTACACAGCTGCTGTCTGTCAGCACTCTTTATGGCCACATTACCTTTTAAAGGGACTGTTCTGAAATATGCAGGTAAAGGGGTGTGAAGCTCTAAGGCATGGATATGCAATTAGCGGACCTCCAGCTGTTGCCAAACTACAAGTCCCATGAGGCATAGCGAGACTCTGACAGTATCAAGCATGACACCCAGAGGCAGAGGCATGATGGGACTTGTAGTTTGGCAACAGCTGGAGGTCCGCTAATTGCATATCCCTGCTCTAAGGGGAAGTTGCTGATACAGGTGCAGACTAGCTATACTGCCATTTTCCCCCCTGAAGTTTCTGTTACCCTGCTGTCTACAGGTGCAGATATGGCTGTGATAGGCAGACTTTACTCTACCTCCAAGGGTGGGGAGAAGTGCCTGAATGGCTTCTTCGAGTACAGCCGGCCATACACTATTTGAATTTCGTCTGATTCCTGATGAACTGGACAAAATTTGCTCAGTGGGTGGCCCTGTTGGCCCCCTCTTGCCTGACATACTTTAATAGAAATAGTCGGCTGGACAGCGGCTGCATCCAGTCAGATGTAGCTGCTCTTCAGGTACTCGGACAGAATACAATAACCCAGCAGGGAAGATTCGTGCATCCATGCTCTTGCCATGGATTAAGAAATGTGCATCTGTCTAATAGTGTATGGCCAGCTTTAAGGAAAGCTTCCACCTAAAACATTTGCTTTTCTTGTCGGACTTGCATCGGATTTCTTTCAGATTTAATAGCTGACCTCAATAAAATGCTCACGTTTAGAGGCACTATATAATAAAACTGTACAATGGAATAGAACTTGTCATGTGCACAGCTATGTATTCCTAATGTCAATTCATACACCTTTTTCTGGCTCGCCAGTCTTTTGTGAGCAGCACTTTGATATTTGTTTTTCTTTGTCAGGTGACAGAATTTTTTGATTTGTTGAAAGAAAATGGCTCCCAACTGCGGTGTGTTCAACAAGCCAAAGAGACTATTGGGGAGAACATTAGTTGGATGGACAAAAACTTCGATCTTGTTAAAACTTGGCTGGAGAAGAATAATTAATGAAGGAATTCATTTAATAAAGTCTGTCATTTGGGGTGATTTCAAAGTAATGAGAAAAAAAATTGACTATGTACAACAATAAAGAGCAATCTTTATCATTTCTGAATTTCAGTATACTGAGATTTATTTTTCTGATCAAAAGACATAGCTGGGTCATTTTTGATCCTTTTTTTGTGAAAGACTTAATAGATTACCGAGGCCATATGATCATAGAATGACTTTTTTTGACAAAATTGTCCATTGAAATATTTGATTGTTTGTATGCGACTCAGCCCTGTGCCTCTGTGACAACTGACTGTCCCTCAATGAGCACTTTTTTGCTTTACTCTTCCACTAACTCAATGCCTTTTTTTTTTAGCCAACTGTCAAATGATTACCCATGGGTTTTCATAGGAAATTTCTTACTGAAAGAATGTGCAATAGAGAAGGCTGCGGATGGGGCTAATTAAAACGTATATTGTATTCTGAACAGAGGTCATTCTTTTTTTGAATTTTACTGCAGTCAAAGTAAAAATGGGGTCATTAGGAACCACCTGAATTTGCTGCACAAGTCAGAAAGGCTATCAAAACTGGGGGCAGGGATTTTTTTAATCAGGCACAAGACTTTATTTTTAGGGGTCAAACTGCCCATAAAATTGCTTTATTGAATTCCCCCAGTATTTTTTGTGATAGTAGGCCTTTAAGAGACAGAGGTTAACTACATAAACATTACGAGGAGTTTGATTTGGACCCCGTCCTTCTCTCGCCTCTTTTTACTACAATCACTGCATGAATTGTAAAATGCACTTGTCACTAGAAGACACATTGGCACTACTGTTTTTGGTGGAGCTATAGATAAAAAAAAAAACAGCTACCAAAAACATAGTATCTTGGGTCCTTTGTGCAGTAAACTATTTTTTTCGTGATTTTCTCACATGGAATGGTATTCAAAAAGTTAGAAACATTGCTTTGAATAATGCAAATAGTTAATGTCTCTAATGAATTCTTCAATACGATGTTAAAGTGGAACACCAGGTAAACTCACTCAGGTTTGTCATGTTAAAAGAGATTTCCTGTCGCCTTCCTTCTAAACATGGACACAGACACCAGTAAGAACAGAACCCCTCTAACAAAAACGAAAAAAAAAAAAAATTGGTTCCCCTTTAGCCCAAGTTCATATGGACGCGATTTGACATGTCAAATAGGCAGCAATGGCAGTGTCCGAAACGGTACAGCGCCACGCTGATTTCCAAAAGTAGTTCCTGTACTACTTTTGGTGATTTTGGGGTTCGATTTCCATTGACATCTGTGCAGAAACCCACACGGATGTCTCCGAAATCGCCCCCGAAGTCGGGACTGACATGCGGGAATGAAATCGGGCCAGAATTAATTCCCGCAGTCAGTATGAACCTAGGCTTAATGACATTTGGTAAGCTATGATGCCATTCATTATACTATAAATGTGTATTTAGGTAAGGCTTCATGCAATAATGTGGTGGCAGCTGATATTAGGGTATTTTTTTTTATTATTGTCAGGTTAGGGAAAAATGAATTTTAGGAACTTTGTGATTTGTGCTTTTGTACATCATAGCCCTTTGGCTGGTATTGCATACTACTCAAATTTTGCTCCAAATCTATAGGATAGCTTTACATGTATACATCTTTTTTTTTTTTTTCAGCCTGGGTGCTGAATAAGAGAAACTTTAATAGACTGTAATACAGTATATTTGTTTACATTTCTGGCAATGAGATCCATCCTGTAATCTGGAGTAATTAGTGGTTATATGTAGTAATAAGAGGCACAGGCCAATGGTTTGAAGATGGCAGCAAGAACACTGTAGCCTTCTTCAGTCTCTAAATTAAAGAAAGAAAAGATTTAATGTAAAAACAGTTTCCAAAAAAGAATAGAATGCGTTTTAATAGCGGTTTATAAATGTAGTTTTTTTTTTTTTAATGAAACATTTTTTTTTGCACTAAAATGTCAGCACACTGGACTTGTATATAAAAGCAGGATTAAAAGAAAACAAAATGGGCTTATCCTATAAACCAGTGCAAAGAACATTCGTGTTCAGGGTACAACCAGGAGTTATGTGCAGTGAGAGATGGATTTTAAATTGGCTGCAAAAAGTTACTATGCTTTACAAATTTTACTTTGAATTACAGAAGGTGACTTCTAGAAAGTCCAAAGGCTTTGCTTTTAAGGTGTTAGTGTAGTTTAGTGCATAATGCAAGAAGACCCCCCCCCCCCACTCATCAAATAAGTCTGGAAATGTATAGATCATGGATGCAGCAGAAATGTGGTTTACAAGCTTCTCTGGAGAAACAGGTTTTGACAGCAGTGGAGTATAGTGACCATTTCCCTTCGCCACAAGGAAGCACAAAAAGGTACATTATTCCTTTTATTTGTAGCATAGCATTTGGTTGCACTGCGCAATGTTCTACTTTTTATTTTTAGGCCTCATGCCCACGGACATTTTTACAGCCGTGTTTTTGAGCGTTTTTTTACAGCTTAAAAACGCCTGTCCATGTTATTGTATACATTTTTTGACCATATTTTTTTTGAAAAAAAAAAACAAAAACGTTGGAGCGCAAAAACGCAATTGTGGCGTTTTTGAGCGCTTCGCGGTTTTTTATGCCCGATGCCGGGGAACGCACTTGTCCTGGTTTTTTTTTTACAGCTTAAAAACGCCTATGCCATTTGCAGCTCAAAAATGCCTAGGTGGGCATGAAGCTATAGACTAACATGGACAGGCGTTTTTAAGCTGTAAAAAATGCTCAAAAATGCGGCTGTAAAAATGTCCGTGAGCATGAGGCCTTACTGTTCATGTATAAAAAGACACAGAATAACCATTTCCAGTGTGCTGAAATAATGGAATGAATGTGGAGAAACAGGAGGAAAGGCTGAAACCAGTTTTCGGTAGTCATATATCAGTCATCACTTTTTCTTATACTACAGCATCATCAGTTGCCTTGTGATTGGCTGGCCAACAACTTCATTATCCTTTCCTCCAGTTTTTACATGTCACTGTACTATGCTTTAGAATACCTGTTCAGATTTACATTTTTTCATTTCCCTTATTGTGTTTTTTTAATGCAGCTTACAAATAAAATGCTTTTATGAAAATTTGAAGTGTTTCTGGTCATTGTGACATGTGGAAATTACTTTATACATATTTGTACAATTAATATCTATTGAAGTTTGGTTCTGAGTACTGTATTTTTAGGGAATGTTTATTGAGGTTTTATATCTAATACATCAGATGCATCACCAGCTATGTCTTATACTTTATTAAGTTTAAATAGTTTTTTGCATTTAAATATTTTGGTCTGTTCATATAGTTAATTTCCCCTTATAAGGGAACACCCGAATCACCGGGACATCACGTCGGCACTAGGAGTTTAGACACTATTAGTTCTGGCTCCGCTGTCACAGGCGGGGTTTTAATTTGCCATCTATATCTACAGCGAGGCCTGCCCACAAATGACCACTTTGCAAACTCATATGTGATAATGAGGCTTAGCTGGGTATCTATTCCCTTTGTTACAAGCGAGGCTTGGAGCTGCCTCTGCTTCATTCACAGTGAGGCTTGGTTACGCATTACTGAGCCGCAAGGCCGTATGTGATAACGAGGCTTGGCTGGTTATGTTTTGATATCTATTGCAGCGACAGGAAGTGTTCCTCATGCCCCAGAAGAAGTCCAATCGTGACGAAATCGGTCGGGCAAGGATACACAGACCAGTTACCGCAACTTTTTATTGTTGTAGCTTTTTATTCTCATGCACCATTTGTGACAATGTGTCTAAGTGCATTTTTTCAATAAATACCATAAGAAGGTTTTACACTATTGGAGCCCCTTATTATTTTTTGGGGAATCGCTGGTTGTCCTGATGGTTTAAACTTATTGCGAGAGGAACGGCTGGAGATGCATACATCACCTGCAACTACAGTTTCCAGGAAAACCCAACAACAGAGATCTCCAAATACACATTTGACCTTCCATAATAGAGGGTCCATCTCTTAGGGTAAGAGTACATGCTGACTTGAATGTTAGTGACGTCACATAGTGGAGGATCTTTTTTGGATTTGTTTCTTACAAGCACTTCAATTTGATGTTTGTTCATTCACTGAACCTTTATTGCAGAATTGGACTTATTAGATCATATTTTGGATTTTTTTGGCTTTGTACGCAACTTTTTACTTGTTTATCGTTATTTATTGTGTTAGATCTCACATTTAAGTGTTGCTGCTTTGTATGTTATTTTCTGTCACACAGGCGCAGTATTGTTTTTTTGCTTTTTCTTGATCTGTATGAATGATGATAGATGCTGCTGGGCTGAATTAAGTGAGGACCTGATTGGCAAGCCTTCCCATCAATCTCCTCCTGTTCTGCCCACCTACCATAAGTCTTAAAGGTCCTACAACAGAAGGGCTAAATCCGGGGCTTCCAAGTCCCTATGGCATCGTTTTGTCATGTTAAATGAATGACCAATTGAGCAGAAAGAGAGAGACTCCCTTAAAATGGAAACAGCTTGTAGGTTTTGTTTTTTTTGGTATTAGCACAGACCCAAAGAGAGAAAGAAAAACCAATGGCTGCAAGTGCTGATCAGATGCTAGTTTTCCAGCATGCCCATTTGATAAAAGCCGGTCTTTAAACTGGCTTCTGTTGGACAGGCTGCTGTACACACAGGCTAAATTTCAGCAGGTTTCTGATGAACTTGCCGATATTTAGCCCATGTGTACCAGCCTTAAAGGGGAGTTCCAGCCTTTTTTATGTTTAGTGTAGCTGTTGGCTTTTAATAAACAGACACTTACCTGTTCCACTGTCCAGCGAGGCGGCCCCACGGAGCTTCGCTCCTCTCCCCCCTTCTCCGCTGGCACCTCCATTCAAACTGTGGGCACCCGGCCGTGACAGCTTTCGGCTTCACGGCCGGGCACTCACTGCGCATGCGCGAGCAGCGCTTGCACTCCCTGAGTGGACAGGCGATCGCCTGGGACCTGTCATGTGTCCCAGGTGATCGCCTACAGGGAGGGGCTGCCTTAGACGATATGACAAGTCACCTAAGCGGTCCCTGGGCGGAAGGAGGAAGTGGGACAGGAAGTCCCACTCCTACTGAAGCTCCCACTCCCCCCCCCCCCCAAAAAAATTACATGCCAAATGTGGCATGTAAGGGGGCGAGGAATGGTTTAAGCGGAAGTTCCATTTTTGGGTGGAACTCCGCTTTAAGGGGGCATTTTTTGACAGCAGCATTGTCAGTCTCGGGGTGGGGGGGGGGGGAGTGGTATATGTACTAGCAGATTTGGATATACTAACAAATTGAAGCCAGCTGATACTTTATAAGCAGATGAAGTAAACAGTTTTTTTTTCTTTTGGGATAAAAGGTTTTACATAAATAAAAATGATCATTGTAAGCACCTCTACCAGTGTTGAATAGTTTGTCTCATCTCTGTAACTGATACATCTGCAAGATAGCTTGTTCTTTTGAAAAACAACAGTCTTACTGGCCAGACCAGCAGATGAAAATAGAAAAAAAGCCCGAAAAAGAAAACTAGCACGGCCATCACATCTAAGAATTGGTAAACTGCAATATAATAAATGTTTGCATTTGGGTTTAATACCACTTTAAGGAATATTGCAACTGTACACTAAAATATGAGGGAGGGCAGCATAGTGGCTTAGTTACCACTACTGCAAGACAGGTGTGCTGTCCTCGGTTTGAATCCCAGTCAGCACACTATTTGCATGGAGTGTGCATGTTCTCCCCATGCTTGTGTGGGTTTCCACTGGGTACTACAGCTTCCATCCACACTCTAAAGTCCAAAGTCATGCTGGTAATGGTCTCCTGTCCATATTGGGCGTAGTATGTGTATATAAGATAGAGACCATCATTTTTGTTGCCTGTTCCTGGTTCCATCTTCTCAATATCTTTTTATAAGGTAGATCCGCAAAACTGGACACAGTGGGGGTTATTTACGAAAGGCAAATCCACTTTGCACTACAAGTGCAAAGTGCACTTGAAATTGCACTGAAAGTGCACTTGCTGTAGATCCAAGGGGGACATGCAAGGAAAATAAAAAACAGCATTTTAGCTTGCACATGATTGGATAATAAAATCAGCAGAGCTTCCCCTCGTTTCAGATCTACCCCTCAGATTTACAGCGACTGCACTTCCAAGTGTACTTTGCACTTCTAGTGCAAAGTGGATTTGCCTTTCGTAAATAACCTCCAGTATTCTAAATGGGGGTCTAACTAAAGATTCACCTCAATCTCATTCCATACAGATTTACCAAAGCTAAGGCCCTATGACTTTATGAAAAAGTGGACCAAGACATTTTAAACCTACAATTTTATTCCTACAGCATCGGTGCACAACACTTTTAGACCATTTTTGTTGTTTTTTTGCTTAAATGTACAAAATAATTAACCACCACTGCATTCTTTTAACAACTTTTATTTCCAATAGTGTTCCACAGTTATAAGTTCAAAGCAAAACAGCCCTCATATCACTTAGATTGTATAGAGATCCCTCAAAACATGTCCTAGCTGATATACAGCACAGTAAAAATGTAACTCTTTGCATAGCAGTCAATGTGATACATCCAATGTGTATGGTTTTATTTTGTAGGTATCAGTGCAATCATCTTTTGTAAAAATAGGACTATTTAATATATGCAAAACTATAAAGGCCTGCCAACGCCAGGGTAGCCAAAATATATTTCATAAACAAAGAACAGGATACTGGTGAATAGAAAAGGCACAGTTTTTGTAAACACAGATGCACCAATATAAAGCTGAACAAAAAACACATTTGCACTTTAAAAAGTGAACACTAATGAAGTGTGGGTAATGTGTGATCGTTACTGCGTTATGCAATACTGCTTCATTCCCCTGTACAGTACAGTAAATGTCCAGCACTGAAAGGTACAGTTCTAGCTGGAGTACACAGATCACTCATTCTCCAGATCATCCATTCTTTTCAATGAATGCAAGGTACTCTGTGACTGAAGGAGGGGAGATGGTGACAATCATCCGTACCCCCTCAAATTAGAGAATTCATTGAAATAAATGAGAGATTTTCAGAATGGACTGTACTGCATGGGAGATGGAAAGAGTAATACATAATGCAGCAGCACTTCAATAGTGTTCATTTATTTTTCCAATGCAAATGGGAAAATATCGTTTTGGGCCAAAATGCAGCTTTAAAAGAAAGTCGGGATGTGACGTAACCCACACTAACCAACTGGAAGCAATCATAAGTCCGTACTTCCTAAACGGCTGCTGGTTGTTGCCGATTACCTTACATCATTGCTCTTTGCATTGATATCAAGTAAACCCAAACCGATTTGATGTTCGGCTAATTCTTACTATTTCAGTGACACACAACCCTCACCACCAAAACATAAATGTGACCAAGCATTTGCATACGCACAGGAAAAATCTCACCTTAAATATAGTGATTTGTACAATGTCAGGTACCCAACAAGGTGCTCATTCACACATCCTGTCTGCTTGGAAACTGTGCAAAGATCGCTGCCTTTATTTTATTACTTACATTATACATTTCATTACAGCTATAGGAGCTTTGCCCCTGCTAAGAACTGGAGAAAAGAACTGAGAGAAATTGCCAACAGGAACAAAAGGTTTGAAGAGGCCTTTCCCAAAGTCCTTGGTGCAGGGAAGGGGACAGTGGAAGCCAGGTCACACAGCTGTGTGCTTGTATCACAATTTGTTCTTCTCAAGCAGTTATTAAAGAGACAAACTGTACACCGATCTAAAAAGAAAAAACGTAAACCAGTCAGTCAAAATAGCTAAAATCACATTACAAGGTAGTTTCTATCAGGACAGCATTCTATAAAACTATGCAACAATGGCAGAGCTAGGTAGCACTATCATGCTAATCGGCTGTGAGTCTGGATTAGAGAGTCCATTTGTTCACAATTTTGTTTTATAACTTGAATTCCGCTTTAAGCATACTGTTAATTCTATAGAATATAAAGCCATTAACGACAACTGTGCGCTTATGATAACAGCATGGTGAAGGCCATTTTTTTTATTCCAGCATGACTATGACCCCGAGCACTAAGCCAGCTCTATAAAGACACGGCTTGAGGAGTTTGATGTGGAGAACTTAAGTGGCCTGCACAAAGTCCTGACTTAAACCCTACTATGAAAAACTTTAGGATGATTTTTAGTTACCTTTAAGTACCTGACCTCACAAATGCCCCTTTGAATGGGCACAATTTACCATAGGCACACTTCAAAATCTTATGGAAAGCCTTCTCAGAAAAGTTGTGGCTGTGAAAGGCACAAAGGGGACCAACTCCATATTGATTTGCATAGATTTAGAAGTGGGTGTCCAACAAACTCAGGGGTATGATGGTCAGGTCTCTGAAAACTTTTTTCCATGTAGTGTATATTTCTCTTACTCCCTCCCACCCTTTTTGTATTGTGAGGCATATTGTGTATAATTAGGTTTTTATTTACATTTTGTATGGGAGCCACAAAATTCCTATAATTACACCATATGCAACAGGGTCATTGTACACTGAGGCTATGCAATGATCTGCTGTATGTAACAAATGTAGTTCTTGAGATTAGAAGATAATAAAATCTGTTTTCCAAAAGTTTACTTGTATCACAAATATCGTAAGAGTGCTACACACACACACAGCCGGTGAGAGAGGGACACAGAGCAAAAGCCATGTCCTCTCCTCCTTCACAATTGTGACAGACTGCAGCTCTGTGTCCCGCTGGCACTGGCTGTGTGTACAGTGCTCTGAACAAGCCGCAGGATGAGTTGTAGCACAAAGCGGGAGTGCGCACATTGTGGAGATTCACACACGTCTCCATAAATCCCAACACAAGGGCACAGACAGAGCAAGAATATAGTGGTGCGGCCAGGGGGCAACTGAAAAAGGAAGTTGCGAGGAAGAAATAAAAAAAGCACGTGAGTTGTGTTATTTTTATCTGATTTAGGAAAAAAATTGTCTTTAATACCATCAACATCCATATTTCTTGCCATTATCCATCAATTACCTACTAATAATTCTTGCAAATAATTTTATGATTATTCGCAATACCGCAAGCATCAATAAGTGCAAGTACCATGTTGCCATCAGTCCTGTCGGATTTTACAAGAATCTATCCTCTCCCATGTGCACAGAAATGGAGTTTCAGTTTCAGGACAGAGATAAGTTCAAGCAGAAACCACTTAGTTCATTAACCACTTGACCACTGGGCACTTAAACCCCCTTAATAACCAGACCAATTTTCAGCTTTCGGTGCTCTCACATTTTGAATGACAATTACTCAGTCATACAACACTGTACCCATATGAAATTTTTGTCCTTTTTTTCACACAAATAGAGCTTTCTTTTGGTGGTATTTAATCACTGTTGGGTTTTTTATTTTTTGCGCTATAAGAGAAAAAAGACTGAAAATTCTGTAAAAAAATGATTTTTTTTTCGTTTCGGTTATAAAATTTAGCAAATTACTATTTTTTCTTCATAAATTTTGGCCAAAATGTATACTGCTACATATCTTTGGTAAAAATAAGTACAAATTGGTGCATATTATTTGGTCTTTGTGAAAGTTAGAGTCCACAAGCTATGGTGCCAATATCTGAAAATTGATCACACCTGAAGTACTGACGGCCTATCTCATTTCTTGAGACCTTAACATGCCAGAAAAGTACAAATACCCCCCAAATGACCCCTTTTTGGAAAGAAGACATTCCAAGGTATTCAGAAAGAGGCATTGTGAGTTTTTTGAAGTTGTCATTTTTTCCCCAAATTCTTTGCAAAATCAAGATTTTTTTTTTCTCTTTTTTTTTTTTTTTCCACAAAATTGTCATATTAGCAGGTTATTTCTCACACACAGCATATGCATTCCACAAATTACACCCCAAAACACATTCTGCTATTCCTCCCGAGTATGGCGATACCACATGTGTGAGACTTTTACACAGCGTGGCCACATACAGAGGCCCAACATGCAGGGAGCACCTTCAGGCGTTCTGGAGCACCCAGGCCAATTCTGACATTTCTCTCCTACATGTAAAAATCATTTGTTTGCTAGAAAATTACATAGAACCCCAAAACATTATATATGTTTTTTTAGCAAAGACCATAGAGAATATAATGGTGGTCGTTGCAACTTTTTATCTCGCACGATATTTGCGCAGCAATTTTTTTAACGCGTTTTTTTACGGAAAAAAAGGGATTTTTATAACAGCTTACCTGTAAAATCCTTTTCTTGGAGTACATCACGGGACACAGAGCGACTTAGTCATTACTAATGGGTTATATAGATTACCTTCAGGTGCTGGCACTGGCCACTTCCAAACCGGAAGTACCCTCCCCTATATAAGCCCCTCCCATCCGGGAGCACCTCAGTTTTGTAGCAAAGCAATAAGTGTCCCAAAAAGAGGGGTGGGAGCTCTGTGTCCCGTGATGTACTCCAAGAAAAGGATTTTACAGGTAAGCTGTTATAAAAATCCCTTTTTCTTTTTCGTACATCACGGGACACAGAGCGACTTAGTCATTACTAATGGGACGTCCCAAAGCAATGCCAAATGAGGGGAGGGATACATAAGCTGGGCGCCATCAGGCATGAGGATCTTTTGCGGCCTGCAACACACTGCGCCCAAAGGCGACATCCTCCTGACTTCTAATGTCTACCTGGTAGAATCTAGTAAACGTGTGTACCGAAGATCATGTTGCGGCCTTACATACTTGAGCCAGGGAGGCCTGGTGATGCACTGCCCATGAAGTTCCAACTGCTCTCGTGGAGTGCGCCCTAACTTTGAACGGAGGCGGTCTCTTTCTCAAGCCATAGGCTTGTATTATGACCTGTCGAATCCACTTGGCTAAAGTAGATTTTGATGCTGCCTGACCCTTTCTAGGGCCTTCCGGCAGAATAAACAAAGTATCCGTTCTGCGAATCTGAGCAGTGGCTTTTAGATAAGCTTTAACTGCTCTTACTACATCCAAAGAATGTAATAATTTTTCCTCTACCGAGCTAGGTTTGGGGAAAAAAGGAGGAAGAACCACATCTTGGTTCAAATGAAACCTCCATACCACCTTGGGAAGAAAGGCTGGATGAGGACGTAATACTACTCTGTCCTTATGGACAACCAGATATGGCTCCTTACAGGACAAGGCGGCTAATTCCAATACTCTTTTAGCCGAACAAATGGCTACTAAGAAAATCAATTTCCTGGTGAGAAGAACCAAGGAAATGTGTTGCAATGGTTCAAACGGTTGTTTCTGTAGAACCGACAGAACCAGGTTTAAGTCCCAAGGACATATGGGAATACTAACCGGAGGGCTAATACGCATCACTCCTTGTATGAAAGCTTTGACTAGTGAATGCGAAGCCAAGGGCCTTTGAAAAAATATTGACAAGGCCGAAATCTGACCCTTGATAGTACTCAAGGCCAGCTTCCTATCTACAGCCCACTGTAGGAAGTCCAAAATCCTCCCTATCACGTACTTACGTGGATGCCATTTCTTGGCCTCACACCACGTAATGTACACTTTCCAGATCCTATAATAGATCTGCCTGGATACCGGCTTCCTGGCATTGATCATGGTAGATACCACAGAATTAGAGAGCCCTCTCTTTTTCAGAATGTGGGCTTCAATAGCCAGGCCGTCAAACCTAGGGCTGGTAAGGAAGGGTGGTATATCGGTCCCTGCGACAGCAGGTCCGGACGATGTGGGAGGGTCCAAGGACTCCTCACTGACATTTTTACAATCTCCGCGTACCATGCCCTTCGGGGCCACGCTGGAGCCACCAGAATCACTGGTTTCTTTTCTACCCTGATTCTGCGGAGTAATCGCGGTAACAATTGTGGCGGTGGGAATGCATATATCAGCTTGAACTGATCCCAAGGGAACACTAGGGCATCCGAGCCGCAAGCTAGGGGATCCCTTGTGCGAGACACAAATCTGTCCACCTTTGCGTTGAATCTGGATGCTAGCAGATCTACATCCGGTGTTCCCCACCGCTGGCATATTGCCTGGAAAACCTCGGGGTGAAGAGACCATTCCCCCGGGCATAATTGTTGGCGACTTAAAAAGTCCGCTCTCCAATTTTCCACTCCTGGGATGAAAACCGCGGATATGGCTGGGACATATTTTTCTGCCCACTCCAGGATGCAATTTGCTTCCATCTGGGCTGCACGACTCCTGGTGCCACCCTGGTGATTGATATATGCCACTGCTGTGGCATTGTCTGATTGAATTCTGACAGGGGACCCTTGGAGTTTGGATGTCCATGCTACTAGGGCATACCGGGCTGCTCGTATCTCTAAGAGATTGATGGGCAGGGCCTTTTCTGCTTCTGACCACTTGCCCTGGAGAGACCATCGCTCCAGTACTGCCCCCCAGCCTATGAGGCTGGCATCTGTAGTGACCACCTTCCAAGAAACCGGACTGAAGGGTTTCCCTTTTTCCAGATTCTGGGGCACCAACCACCAATGGAGGCTCTTGCGAACGGAAGGGGACAGGGACATTGGTAAGTCTAAAGCCTGAACTTTTTTGTTCCAGGCTGACAGTATGGCCCTTTGCAAATTCCTTGAATGGAATTGACCGTAGGGTACCGCTTCGAATGAAGCCACCATTTTTCCCAGCAGCCTCATGCAGAGGCGTATGGATGGTTTTCTTTTTGTACCCACTAAGTGGGTCAAATCTTTTAAAGACGACACCTTCTCTGGAGGTAAGAAAATCTTTCTCTGATTTGAATCCAGCCTTAGCCCTAAGTATTCCAGACTTTTGACTGGTCTTAGAGCTGACTTGTCCCGGTTGATAATCCAACCGTGATATTCCAGATACTTGATTGTCTTGTGAATAGCTACTTCCAGCTTTTCCACTGAGTGGTCTATTAGTAGCAGGTCGTCTAGATATGCCATTATCGTTACACCTTGTGTTCTTAGATTGGCCAATAATGGGGCCAGAATTTTTGTGAACACTCGTGGTGCTGTGACCAGACCGAAAGGTAAGGCTCTGAACTGAAAATGGCGCCCTTCTACTGCAAAGCGTAGAAATTTCTGGTGGGCCGGAAAGATGGGAATATGCAGATAAGCATCCCTTATGTCGATCGAGGCTAACCATTCCTGCCCTTGTAGGGCGGTGGCCACCGATCGGATCGACTCCATCCGAAAAGTCCTGATATTTAGGAACTTGTTTAGCCCTTTTAGATTTAATATGGGCCTCACGTCCCCATTTGGTTTGGGGACTGTGAAAAGGTTCGAGTAAAACCCGAATCCGCTTTCTTCCAGGGGAACCTTCATGATTACACCTTGGAGCAATAGTTGTTCTAGTGCCAGAAGGAGGGATCCTCTCTTCTGGGGATCTCTTGGCACGTTTGACCTCATAAATTGGGCAGGAGGAGTGCCTTTTAACTCCAGCTTGTATCCCAGACTTACTGCGGAGAGCACCCATCTGTCTCTGATGGTGTCCCGCCAGGTCTCTGTGAACAACTGAAGCCTTCCCCCCACCCGATTGAGTGGGAGCAACGGTTCATGACTTGGGGGGAGGTTTTGTACCTCTCTTGATCCAGGGCTTCTTGTTACCCTGTGATTGTCCCTGATTTCTGCCCCCTGAATTTGACCGCGGAGGCCGTCGGAACTGCTTCACAGCCGATGTGCCCGGGACTGGAGAAGTAGGCCTCTTAAAAGAAGGACTTCTACTCTTGTTCTTAACCGGTAAGAGTGAACTTTTACCGGCAGAAATTTTCTGGATATATTTGTCCAGATCTTCTCCAAATAAGCGTTCTACATGAAATGGGAAGCTAACCAGCAGTTTCTTACAGGGGGCTTCAGCAGACCAGTTTTTGAGCCACAGAAGCCTACGCATATGTACTATAGACAGCGTAAAGCGGGAGGCCTGTTGGATTGTATCCTTTATGGCGTCCACCGCAAAACACAAGGCTCTAGGCAGGTCAGCTAGGGCAAGAGCCTGCTGATCTGGTAAGTCCCTTAAGACTTGTTTCAACTGATCTTTCACTGCTTGGCAGACTCCAATCGCTGCTACCGCAGGTTGTGTCACCATGCTTGCTGTAGAGAAAGCAGATTTTAGTAAAGACTCCAATTTTTTATCTATTGGGTCTTTGAACATTGGAACATTATCTACTGGACATGTCAGTGATTTGTTCACAGAAGAGATGGCTGCGTCCACTGTAGGGACCCTCCATTTTTTTATGAACTTATCCTCCATGGGATAGATCACCGGAAATCTCTTGGGGGGAGCAAATATTTTATCAGGATGCTCCCAATCCTGGTTAATAAGCCCTTCTAATAAAGGGTGGATTGGGAAGGAACAGACAGCCTGGGGAGCTTTTAGCGACCCCAGCGAGGAAACCGTAGTGGATGGTGGTTCCGCCAGAGGCATTTTAAATGCTGATCGGACCATGTTAGTCAGAGACTGAACCCATAATCTTTCAGCCTGAGATGCTGAGAAAGGTTCTTCCACTGTTGATTCCTCCATAACTGAATCAACCTCATCCTGATCCCCTTCAGGTAGGTCGATCCCTGTGTGGGGCTGTTCCTCCACTAACAGGCACTCTGAAGGAGGAGACGGAGATCGGACGCGCTTTCCCTGTGACAGGGAAGCAGCGATCAATGCTGTTAATCTCTCTTCCAATCCTCCCAGAGTTGAGGATAAAACCTCCTCTGTTATATATACAGGAGCAGGTGGACTGGGGACAGCCGCAGCACCAGGCACTCCTGCGGGGTTTCTACGGCTACTGACCTCTGAATTCTCAGGGGAGATTGGTGCAGTACAAGCGTGCCCAATATCCTCAGAGCCCGATGGAGACCCCTTTGGCTTCCTGGAAGACCTATTTCCGGAGCGTCTGGACGACATATCCTTTAAGCACAAAGCTGAGGTATTTCCGTCGTCATACACCAATTTTGCTGGTAATAGTCTAACACAGTTGCTGCTATATACCAGCTGGTGTCCACTAAAGTGCCTTTCTATGGGGATGCCTGCATCAACCGCCTCTGTGTGCCACTGTTTGTTGCTAGCTCTGTTTGCATCCAGCTGACACTTGTACTGTGTCTTTATACAAGCTGGGACGCCTGCACATGCGCAGAAGCGCCGTGGCGCGCATCGAGCGTCATCCACCCGCCCCGCTCCTTTTTTTTCATAGGAGGCGCGTGCACGCGCCCGCGCCCCATTGGCGCCCTTTTCGAAACCAAACAGGGACTAGGAGCCAGGGCCCTTTTTGCCGGAGGGCCTGTGCGGTGGATGAGCGCAGCAACAGGGCAGAGGAAGTGGATTCCCACAGAGAAACTTACCAACTGCCTGGATCTTTTGACTTGAGAAAAACCAAAGATCCACATGACAAGAAAAATGGACCACAGCGGCCTCTAGTGGTTTAACACAGGTACCGCGGTCCTCTTTTTTTCTTTTTTTTTTTTCTTGACTACTATTAAAATTTTACATTTTCAGTAGTTACAGGCATACACAGATATTAGCGGGAATACCGTTAGGTAACAGACAGAAAGACAAATTAGGCTTGGGGGTCCCCCAATAGAACCAAGTTCCTGGGGGCCCCCACTTACCTGATCCCCGCCGCAGGACTCTGTTTGGTCCACAGAAGCCCAAACTTCACCTATCACGGCAGGCATTGTAATTAAACCTTCAGGGACCGGGTTCCCAAGGATTCCACTCCCCTGGACCTGTATAGCACCCTGCACAGACTCTTTGGCCAACACCTTAGACACTGGCAAAAAACTGAGGTGCTCCCGGATGGGAGGGGCTTATATAGGGGAGGGTACTTCCGGTTTGGAAGTGGCCAGTGCCAGCACCTGAAGGTAATCTATATAACCCATTAGTAATGACTAAGTCGCTCTGTGTCCCGTGATGTACGAAAAAGAAAAATGTTTTGTGCTAAAAAAAAAAAAAAAAAAAAAAAAACAGTAAAGTTAGCCCAATGTTTTTACATAATGTGAAAGATGAAGTTACGCTGAGTAAATAGATACCTAACATGTCACCCTTCAAAATTGCACACGCTCGTGGAATGGCGCCAAACTTCGCTACTTAAAAATCCCCATAGGCGACGTTTTAAATATTTTTACTGGTTACATGTTGTGAGTTACAGAGGAGGTCTAGGGCCAAAATTATTTCTCTCGCTCCAACGTTCGCGGCGATACCTCACATGTGTGGTTTGAACACCGTTTTCATATGTGGGCGGGACTTACGTATGCGTTCGCTTCTGTATGCGAGCTCACGGGGACAGGGGCGCTTAAAAAATATATATATTTTTTTATTGTTCATTTTACTTTATTTATTTTAGTTTGACATGTTTTTCCGCCCCAAAATTTTTCTTGATCACTTTTATTCCTATTACAAGGAACGTAAACATCCCTTGTAATAGGAATATGGCTTGACAGGTCCTCTTTACAGTGAGATATGGGGTCAATAAGACCCCACATCTCACCTCTAGGCTGGGAAGCCTGAAAAAAACCCAAAAAAAACAAACAATCCTGGCTTTGATCATAGCGGTGAGTCGGTAGAAGCACCGGAGGGTGGCGGGGGGGGGGGGACATCCCCTCTCGCCTCCCGTAAGAATGATCAAGCGGCGGAACAGCCGCTATGATTGTTGTTATGGTGTAGGGAATCGCCGGCTGAAAAAGCTAATATCTGAATGATGCCTGTAGCTGCACCCATCATTCGGATATCCCCGCACAAAGTCAAGGACGTCATATGACGGCCGGCGGGCGCGAAGTGGTTATTGCAGAGTATTGCCGGGCACTGCGGAGTATTGCGAAGTATTGCGGAGTATGGCAGGGCATTGCGGAGTATGGCAGGGCATTGCGGAGTATGGCAGGGCATTGCACGGGGTATTGCACAGGGGGTATTGCGCAGAGTATTGCAGAGTATTGCGCAGGGTGTATTGTGCAGAGTATTGTGCAGGGTATTGCAGAGTATTGTGCAGAGTATTGCGCAGGGTATTGCAGAGTATTGCACCAGAGTATTGCACCAGGGTATTGCACCAGAGTAGTGCACCAGGGTATTGCAGAGTAGTGCACCAGGGTATTGCAGAGTAGTGCACCAGGGTATTGCAGAGTAGTGCACCAGGGTATTGCAGAGTAGTGCACCAGGGTATTGCAGAGTAGTGCACCAGGGTATTGCAGAGTATTGCACCAGGGTATTGCGCAGGGTATTGCAGAGTATTGCAGAGTATTGCACCAGGGTATTGCAGAGTATTGCACCAGGGTATTGCAGAGTATTGCGCAGAGTATTGCGCAGAGTATTTTGCAGAGTATTTTGCAGAGTATTGCGCAGGGATGGCTGAGCAGGGATGGATGGATGGCTGGCTGGATCTGTGACTGCAATTGTCACAGATCCAGCCCACAGCTGACATGATCTGACATGGGGGAGGGAGCTGACATGATCCGCTCCCTCCCCTCTCCTCTCACACTGTACCGATCGGTACAGAGAGGGGAGAGAGGAACCGGCGTTATCACATGATGCCGGTCTGTTTACAAGTGATTGCTCCGTCATTTGACGGAGCGATCACGTGGTAAACGGCCGCTATCAGCAGCGATTTACCGCGATTCGTGATGAAGGACCCGGCGGTCACAGAGATTCCCGTGTGCGCGCCCCAGGGGGCGCACGGGAGCGCGATTCTGGGAGGACGTTATACAAACGTCCTCCCAGAGTTAAGCAACCACCTTGTCGACGTTATTTATTTGTCGGCAGGTGGTTGCTAAGTGGTTAATGAAGAAGAATATAACAGGATGCAGGAAAATTATGTAAGTAGAACAATATCTTTATATTCCTAAACTCAACCCACACATTTCAGTCTGGTTGTACAATATCCTTTAAATCTGGGGTTGGCAACCTCGGCCCTCCAGTTGTGGTGAAACTACAAATCCCATCATGCCTCTGCCTCTAGGAGTCATGCCTTTGATTGTCAGGGTCTTGCAATGTCTCATGGGACTTGTAGTTTTTTAAAAAAGCTGGAGGGCCGAGGTTGCCTACCCCTGCTTTAGATCAACTAAAAACCATGTAGTGTAAGGATCTGCTTGATTGGATAGTTTAGAAAGTTCCTCATTATACATCGTTTTGGTTACTTACAATTTGATCATACAATCTCTGTACAATGAACGTTACTATGTTTTACAAGTATGATTTGTTGGCTTGTTTGGCAATTCTGGTTATAAAGTTTTTATATGTACTTACTGTTAATCTAACTTCTGGTTGTCTTTGAGGCACTAGGTGTTGTAGAGGAGCTTTGACTGGTAGGCTATAAAAAAAAAAAAATCCTCATATTATTCAATGTGACAGACAACATTCAGCTACCACTTTGCTTATTTACCAACAGAGTATTATTATTTATACAGACACAAAGGAAACTAAGGGGCGGGGGGGTTTACTAAAACCGGAGCATGCAAAATCTGGTGCAGCTGTACATAGAACCCAATCAGTTTCCAGGTTTTATTGTCAAATCTTAGTTGAACATGCTGAAGTTAGAAGATGATTGGCTACCATGCACAGCTACACTGATTAGGAGTGCTCCAGTTTTAGTAAGGCTCCCCCTAAGCTTCCAAGCTATAAAGGCCCGATTCACACCTAGCACATTTTACAAAAACACAGTACAGTCCATTTAACTTGGTGTCCTATGGGACACATTCACATCTATGCATTTTTCAGCCACTGCATTTTTGGAATGGGTCAAGCTTTTTTTGATTCAATAGATTTAAATGGACATGCTGCAGAAATGCATACAATACATTTTTGATGCATTTTGCATTTTTTGATCCATCTAACAAAAACATCTCCCCTTCAAAAAAAACAAAACAAAAACGCGAAAAGCATCAAAAAAAAAAATTGCAAAAAGCACTGCAGGAACGGATCAAAAGAAAACTGCATGGGTGTTAACTAGCACTAAGGCCCCTATCACACTGAGGCGCTTTGCAGGCACTATTGCGCTAAAAATAGCGCCTGCAATACGCCCCGAAAAAGCCGCTCCTTTGTATCCAGTGTGAAAGCCCGAGGGCTTTCACACTGGAGCGGTGCACTTGCAAGAGGGTAAAAAAACTCCTGCAAGCCGCATCTTTGAGGCGCAGTAGGAGCGGAAAAATACTGCTCCTATAGCGCGCCCCTGCCCATTGAAATCAATGTGGTAGCGCCTCCAAAACGCCACAAAGAGGCGTATTTGCGGGCGGTTTAACCCTTTTTCGGCCGCTAGCGCCCGCAAATCGCGGCAAAAACTACGGTATAGCGGCGCTAAAAATAGCGCCGCTATACCGCCAGCGCTTCAGTGTGAAAGTAGCCTAAGGGAGACTCAAATAACTAATTTCTGTGGAGAGATGCAGTTGCTGCATAGACAAGGCCACACTAAATAAGTAACTTTATTTTAATCAGAAATGAAATGCATCACTGCATGAGTGCAAATAGCTGGTTTATGCAGAAGTTAAATTATACAGCCATATGGACTGTATGTGATCTCTTTATGAATCATAAACTTATAAAAGCACAGAACATTACTCTATATAGGTTTTCATACCTTTGAGGCATCTGGGGTCTTCTCTGCAGTCTTTGACACTGGTGTGCTAGAGGTGCATGTTCCAGTCTTGTCCTGGTTAATACACAACATTATGTGAATATTCTCCTATATTATTATTATAAAAGACACCTGTGCCATCATTGTTTGAGAGCTTGCAGTGTAGGATCCAACTATGAAATATTTTTTTGAGTTTGTCCAACTTTGTGAAATTATGCAGACTAATGCCCACTTTTTGGCACATATGACTTTGGAGAGCAGACATAACATTACAGTGTAGATTTAGATTTAGGTTATTTTTCTAAAAGAATAGAGGCAGTTTGAAAAACAAATGTAAGTAAAGAGAACATACTGTATGTTCACTTTGAATTCCCAATCAAATGTAAAGAAAATTTAAAAAAAAAGGTTTTGCTTGGACATTATTTTCTGAAGTGAACACAGATTCACGAAGACCCCTTTTCACAGTGAGGGTGTTGGCGCTTTACCGTTGTTTTTGCAGCGCTATTCGGTCGCTAGCGGGGCGCTTTTAACCCCCACTAGCAGGCAAAAAAAGGGTTTAAAACCGCCCGCAAAGCGCCACTGCAGCGGCGCTTTGCCGGCGGCGCTGCCCATTGATTTCAATGGGCAGGGGCACTTTAGGAGCGGTGCAGTGGTGGTGCATCCATAAGCGCCGCCCCCCCTTTCCTGTCACTCTCTAATCCCCATAGATAGATTCATGCATTGCATGAATCCATCTATGGTCGCTGACACCCCTGACACCCCCTTTTCAGTCACCGTGCACCTGAATTACAGCGGTGGGGGTGTTTTTGGAAGAACCTGATAAGAGCCTTTGGCGCCAATAGGCGTCCAAAAAAGTGAGAAGCGTGCGCAACGCTGTGCTTTCCTTCTCACTCAGCTCAATGTTAGAAAAGCCGAAAGCCGAAGGAATGGGGAATGAAAGGGAGTAGCCATTTAGGCTCCCCTTTCCTCATGGGATCACTGTCTGCAAGGTATTAGGTGGTAGATAAAAAAAATAAAAAAATAAATGACAGTGATGGCCATAGGGCCAGGAGAGGTCAATAGTTCAGGATGGGTCAGGAGAAGGTGAAGTAGCTAGGACAGTAGGGATTGGTTAGGCAGGTCAGCTGCTTTAGAGGGTTCTGGAAGGTTTGGGAAGTAGTCAGGGAGTGGTTAGCAAAATCAGGTGTCAGTTGGGAAGATTCTGGAAGCTGGTTTTGGCCTATTTAAAGAACAGCTGCGTTTAGGTCAGTGCTGCAGTACCTGAATATTCCAGCAGGAGGAGCTCGCGTGCCGCTATGGAGTCCCTGATTCGCCAACTGATTGACAGAGCTGAAGCCACAGGAGGGGAGGATTGGATCCGGCGATGTCTCACCTTACCTTCAGATCCAGGCCTGAGCAGCACGGACCCCCGGTCAGCGGTCAAGGTGAGCAGGGCGGTTTTACCCCCCCCAGCAGCCATATCCTGAAGCAGGGTTTTCAGAGTCGGCAGGACCTGCGGCAGAGGATGGGACTGACGGCGCGGAGGAGGAGGTGCCAGGGAGAAGGCAGAGCAAGCGGAGCCGCCCACTGAGAGGGAATGCCAGCCCAGGTCAGCCCGCCGCAAGCCGTGGAAGCCGGAAGTCTCCCCTTTCTTCTCAGAGGAGTTGGCGTGCATGCGCACCAGCGGATCCCGGAGCGATAGGACGACATGCCCTGGGGACAGCGGTTGCGAGCAGAGTTTTACCCCCCCAGCCTATCCAGCCTGCCTTCCAGCAAGAGGCTCACCGGGGCGGGAGGACTGGACACAGGAGTACCGGTTCGTCAGCCCTTCATAAGGACCTGTTAACCGTCAGAATCCCTGTGCGGTGCGCATCTCCTGAGACTTCCCCTGGAGTGAGCCATGCTCAGGGTTCAGCTGGTGAGTCTAATACAGCTTCTCAATTGTCTGTTTTGTCTGCTTCATTAGAACAATTGATTACTATTATGCTACTCAGCCTGTTTCCGGAGAGACTGCAGTGTCCAGAGTTTGGTCAGCTGTTTCAGCTGATCCCTCTGTTGTGCCTCACCTGTCTTGCAGTTCAGCCAGCAGTAGTTGTGAGGCAGCTAAGAATGTTTCTGAGTATTTGAGTAAAGAATGCATGCCACGTTTTCTATCCCCTTTAGGATTCTATTTACCTGTGTCAGTTAAAAAGAGGGTTTGGAAGGGGGAATATATTGATTTAAGTGCACTTCTCCCTCCTTCTAAAGAGTCCTTTAGGTATGACAGGAAGGATGACAAGTCTGATGAGGAGCGTCGCAGAGCTCTCATTAAATCCTTTTATGGTTGGTTACAAGCATTTATCATATATTCCAGTATATTATGTGAGAAATTCCCTGAGAAAAGTCCTTTTTTGTTTCAGCATATTGATATTATTTTAGAGGCTTATAGGAGCTTTAATGGTTTAGCTTGGTTACAATATGATGAAGCTTTCAGGCAGAAACTGGCAGTGCAGCTCTCCCTGCAATGGGGTTCTAAGGACGTGGGCCTCTGGCTTAACTTATTCTTACCTCAGAAGCAGCCCTTTTCACGTCCACCCATGTCAGCTGCACCCCAGCCATCTGCTGCTGCAGGCTATATGAAAGGCTTGTGCTTTGCTTTTAATGACACGCAATGTAAATGGTTGACATCTTGTAAATATAAGCATGAGTGGGCATTTTGTGCTGGTAATCACCCGATTTCTAAATGTTTTCGGAAATTACAGTCTAACGCAAAGGAGGGTTTTTCCAAAAGCAGCCACGCCAGTGATGCTATCAAACATGCTTCCGTGGCTGCAACTCTACCCAAACCAGCAGATGGCTTCCTTGCTAATTGAAGGTTTTTCAGTAGGTTTCCAGCTATCTAGCTTTTCTGGGGTTGGTTGTGCTACGATTGACAATTTAAGGTCAGTGGAGGACTCCCCATCAGTAGTGCGAGCAAAGCTTTTGAAGGAAGTCAAGGCAGGTAGGATGGAGGGCCCTTTTGACCACCCCCCCTTTTGCTAATTTCAGGATTTCCCCCTTGGGTTTGGTTCCAAAGAAAGAGCCAAATGAATTTCGTTTGATTCATCATTTCCGTTTGGTGCTTCATTGAATGATCAAATTGACACTGAGTCGGCATCGGTGTCCTATGCATCATTTGATTCAGCTGTAGAGGAAATTCGGGGGTTAGGGAAAAATGCCTTGATGGCAAAAGCGGATATTCAATCTGCTTTTCGGCTGCTTCCTTTGAATCCAAACTGTTTTAGCTCATTAGGGATATATTTTGAAAATCAGTTTTATTTTGTTAAAGCATTACCAATGGGCTGTTCACTTTCTTGTTTTTATTTTGAAGCGTTCTCCACGTCTGTTGAATGGGTGGTAAGTATGAGCGTGAATTCTTCCTGCCTTATTCATTATTTAGATGATTTTTTATTTTTAGGTCCTGCAGACTCTAGCACTTGTTTACATCTCTTGTCTTCCTTCCAAATGGTGTGTCAGCATTTTGGAATACCGTTGGCGGGAGATAAGACGGTGCCCCCTACAACCTGTATTGATTTCTTGGGTATAACGTTGGATTCTGTGGCGATGGAATTTCGATTGCCCGAAGAAAAAATCTTTAAGTTGTCACAGACATTAAGTTTATTCATTAGGAAACATACAGTGACACTAAAAGAGATGCAATCCCTCTTGGGCCAATTGGCCTTTGCAACTCGGGTATTGCCAATGGTCAGGGTTTTTTCTAGGAAGCTATACGCTGCGATTGCAGGTCTAAAAAACCCCTCCTCGCATATTAGGTTGTCTTTTGATGTGAAGCAGGATTTGATGGTCTGGTTACAATTTCTGGAGCACTTCAATGGGAAAACCATGTGGCAGCATGAATTCAGTGATTTTCATTTGGAAACTGATTCTGCCGGCTCGGTTGGTTTTGGGGCAGTCTGGAGATCTCATTGGTGTGCTGCAGTTTGGCCAGACAGGTGGGTAAGTACAGGTCTATGTAAGAACATAGTTTTATTAGAATTATTCCCAGTGATTGTGTCCTTGGAGGTCTGGGGTAAATTTTTTGTGAATCGAAGGTTGCTAGTTAGCACTGATAACAAAGGTGTAGCATTCACAGTCAATTGTCTCTCCTCTAAGTCTCCTCCTGTTTCTTATTTAAGACATTTGGTTTTTCTGTCTGAATGACATTTGGTTCATCTGGCTGAAAGCGCTATACGTCCCTGGTAAAACTAATGTGGTCGCTGACGCCCTCTCTCGCTTGCAGATGGACCAGTTTTTCCAGCTTCTGCCGGGGGCGGATCCAGTGGGGGTGCCTTTCCCTTCCCGTTTATGGGAACTAGTCTAATTTTCCGGAACATTCAGAACTCGGTGGCCCCTTCAACATGGAGGCGCTACAGTGCTTCGTGGGTTTTGTGGTCATCCTTTTTAATATCTCTTCGTTTGTCTTTGACTGATCATTCCGAGGAGTTGGTGCTTCAGTTTCTTCAGTCACTGATAATGAAAAACTATTCTTGGTCTCATATTAGTAAGACTCTGTCTGGTATCTACTTTTTTCTGCGCCTTTTTAATCTGCCAGCATGCCACAGTTTTTTCTCTGTGCGGCAGGTTTTGAAGGGGTATAGGAAGGGCAATTTTTGGAAGGATGTTAGGTCTCCTATCACCTCCACTATTTTGTCCCAGATCTGCGGGATAACTTCTGTTATATGCTTTTCCGTGTATGAAGCTGTCCTGTTTAACTCGGTATTCACACTTGCTTTCTTTGGGGCATTTAGGGTCTCTGAGATTCTTCCTGCCTCCAAGAATAAGGGTTCAGGCATATTACTGTCCAATGTGTTTATTTATAAAGAAGGTATTAAGCCATTTCTAGGTGCTAGTAAGACGGATTCCGTAGGTGTAGGTGAATGGGTGTCTTTACATAAGTGTGGTTTCAGGTCTATTTGTCCAGTCGAAAGGCTTCAGGCTTACCTAAATATTCGTCCTCATTTTTCACGTTTGTTTATTCATGAGGATGGATCGCCGGTGACTATTTACCAATTTTTGTCAGTCCTGAAGAGATGTGTCGCTCGTCTTCGTTTAGGTCATGCTAAGATAACGACACATTCCTTTCGCATTGGCGTGGCAACAGAGGCCGCTGGGCTGGGTCTTGAAGGGAGTGCGATTAAAAAGTTGGGTAGATGGAGGTCAGACTGTTACAAGCTGTACATTCGCCAGTATTAATTGTTTATTTTATTTCAGGTCATCAGCGTACGGTCTGGATTTTAGGGCATTTCTTTTATTTTTTGGGCACAGAAGAGAGCTGCGAATAGAGTTTATTCAGAAGGTTTGGGCCTGGATCCTTCAGCTTTTCATGTCCACTGGTTTGGTCGTAGAGGTATGGTGTGGGAGGATCTTCTAGTTGACCTAGGGTAACTATATGCTCTGTATGATGCTCCGGATATCCTATTATTACATATAGGTGGTAATGACATTGGTAAATTGAAAACGTTTGATTTGATTACGAATATGAAGGATACGTTTAAGTTTTTGCGTATTGCCTCCCCAAATACGGTGATTGTCTTTTCTGAGATAATTCCGCGTTTGCGGTGGTTAGAATCTTGCGTGCTTAAGCCTCTTGACAAGGTCAGGAAACGCATTAATAAAGCAATGGAGAAATTCCTGGTCCCGGACTTGGGTATATCATTTCGGCATCATGAGCTTGAAGGTGGGTTGCAGGGTCTGTATAGGGATGATGGGGTGCATTTATCTCCCATAGGTTTAGATATATTTAATATGAACTTGCAAACATGCATTGAGTTGACCGCGGTTTGGGGTTGTGGCGAGAGGGGTGCTGCAAGCCCCCCTCCCGCCGGTTGGGAGAATAAGGAAGTTTAATTTTAATTGATAATCGGCTCGAGTCTCAGTGGCTGGGTTGAGTATGGTTATTGGTAAATATTTTGATCAATGCTATATGTTTGGAATATAAAATATTGGTGTATTATTAAATATATTTTTTGTTAAAACCAATGGATCAGGCCGTGGCCAATAATAATCCAAAAAAAATAAATAATTTCTACAACCTTTTGAGAGTTTGTATGTTCAATATGAAATAAATTCTGGTTATAAAGATATTTATGTTTCCGGGTTTTATTTGCTCTATGCATGTTTGCAGTATGCATGATACATGTGATCCCATTCCCTTTGCCAACATTGACTCGCCTCTCAGCCAATCGGGTTGCAGAGTCTGTTAGCGGTCGCCTGATAGGCGTCCAATCACAGCGCCTGACATTTCAGCCAATCAGGCGTCCAATCATAGGAGAGGACGGTGGGAGAAGACGCATGGAGGACACCGCTCGCCGTCACCCGCTGCCCCACCGAGACAGGGTAAGTGCCAGGCAGATGTCATGCTGTCATGCCAGCGCACCGCTCCAGTGTAAAAGCCCTCGGGCTTTCACACTGGAGCCGCTCTTTTAGGGCGCTTTGCAGGCGCTATTTTTAGCGTTATAGCGCCTCAGTGTGAAAGGGGTCTAATTTATTAAACTCCATGAACATTCACTCTGCTAAGTAAACAGACCTGCCTGTGTGTAGGCTATCCACAGAAAACACTACACAGCTGGAGACAAACCACCAAACCAACAAGCAAAATGTTAACATTTTCCACTAGGCACACGGATTATGTACCTTGTTCAATTGCAGTTATAAATCAAGAAATCAATCCACCATATACAGCGGGTAAAATAAGTATTGAACACGTCACCATTTTTCTAGGTAAATATATTTTTAAAGGTGCCATCGACCTGACATTTTTACCACATGTCTGTAACAACCCATGCAATCCATACATACAAAGAACCCAAAACAAATATGTTCAGAAATGAAGTTGTGTAATAAAATGGAATCGCACAGGGAAAAAGTATTGAACACATGAAGAAAGGGGGGTGGAAAAAGGCATGGATCGCCAAGACACCAGCTGAAATCCATCAGTAATTAGAAAGCAGTCCTGCCCCTTGTCAGTGCAAATTATCAGCTGGTTCAGTCTCAACTGATGGCCTATAAAAAGGTGTCTCATTACAAAGAAACATCTCATGATGGGTAAAAGTAAAGAGCTCCCTCGAGCTCAACTTTATTGTTGTAAAACATACTTATGGCATTGGTTACAGAAGTATTTCTAAACTTCTGAATGTTCCAGTGAGCACTGTTGGAGCGAGAATCCAGAAGTGGAAAGAACATAATTTCACCATAAACCGGCCACGACCAGGTGCTCCTCGCAAGATTTCTGACAGATGAGTGGAAATAGTTATCAGAAGGGTTGTCCAAGAGCCAAGGACCACCTGTGGAGAGCTTCAGTAAGACCTGGAATTAGCAGTTACAACAATTGTTTCAAAGAAAACCAAGTAATGCACTCAACTGCCATGGCCTGTATGCACGCTCACCACGCAAGACTCCATTGCTGAAGAAAAAGCATGTTGAAGCTCGTTTTAAAGTATGCTGCGCAACATTTAGACAAGCCTTTAAAATACTGGGAACATTATAGTTTGGTCAGACCAAAATTTAACTCTTTGGATGTCATAATAAACACCATGTTTGGAGGTCAAATGGCACTGCACATCACCCCAAAAACACCATACCAACAGTGAAGTTTGGAGGTGGGAACATAATGATGTGGGCCTGTTTTTTTTTAGCATACAGTACTGGAAAACTTCATATCATTGAAGGAAGGATGAAAGCAAAAAATGTACCAAGACAATCTAAAAATCTGCTGCCATCTACAAGGATGATGAAGATGAAACGAGGGTGGACATTTCAGTAAGACAATGATCCAAAACAATAAGCCAAGGAAACTCAATTGGTTTCAAAGAAAGAAAGAAAGAAAGAAAGAAAGAAAGAAAGAAAGAAAGAAAGAAAGAAAGAAAGAAAGAAAGCAAAGCTGCTTGAATGGCCCAGCCAATCACCTGACTTGAATCCAACAGAAAATCTATGGAAAGAACTAAAGATCAGCGTTCATAGAAGAGGTACACAGAACATTCAAGATTTGAATGTGGAAGAATAGACCAAAAATCACACCTGAGCAATGCATGCAACTAGTTTCTCCATACAGGAGGCATCTTGAAGCGGTCATTACCAATACAGGATTTTTTATGAAGTATTAAATACATTTCACTTAGCGTGTTCAATACTTTTTCCCTGTGTCATTCCATGTTATTACACATAACCTAATTTCTAAATGTATTTGCTTTTGTGTGTATGGATTGCATGGGTTGTTACCGACATGTGGTGAAAATTTCAGGTCGATAGCGCCTTTAGAAATCTATTTACCTAGAAAATTGGTGACGTGTTCAATACTTATTTTACCTACTTTATATAGCAGTGTATGATATAAAGAAGTCTTTTGCATTAATCAAATGAACCATCAACCCGTACGCCAGTGGTGGTAAATTTACTTTAAATTTGAGGCAGGGAGCCCCAAGTGTGAGCCCTGACAACACATAATATTCAGTTAATGTCATTCTAAAGAAGCACCAGGAGATGATTAGAGACTACAGATATGTTATAAGGCAGGGGTCTCCAAACTGCGGCCCGAGGGCCAGATGTGGCCCTTTGCTAGCCTTTATCCGGCCCTTGGGGCACAATTCCTTCCATTGATATGAGGCACTATTCCTCCAACTGACACCAACAATGGGGTACTATATCTTCCACCGATACCAATAATGGGATACTATTCTTTCTACTGATAGGGGGAATACTACTCCTCCTATTGACCACCAACCCTGAGGCCATATTTGTTCTCACTGATGCTGGGCCCGTGACATTTTCTGCCCCTGCTGGCAACAATCCGGCCCTCCTAAAGTCTGAAGGACAATAAAGTGGCCCTTTGAAAAGTTTGGAGACCCCTGTTATAAGGGCTAGTCATAGAAACATTACACAAGACTGCCAGAGATCACTGCTTTAAAAATTCCCTTCACAAACCAGTAATTTTACAACATTCGTGTTCCCTACAGCCTCCTTAGAAATTACCACATTTGACATTTCCCTAAACAGTGTAAGAAAATCAGGAGGAGGAAAAATTTAAAAAAACAAAAAGAGAAGAGGAATGCACCGAAAAAAATAAAATAAAAAATAGCGTGAAAAAAATAAAACTACTAAAAGCCAATATAAAGAATTTTTTCTTCACTGGTCTGGGTAGGCATCAAAACAGACTTTTCAGGGGTCCTAAGGACCGCCCATTTAATACCAAAAAGGTTGGAAGTTTGGCAAGATGTTGTTTGATTTGTTTCTTGATTTATTATTCATCAAATTATTTACAGTATTTCTCATATATTTGAGAAGTACTATTATTAAAAACCAGTGCTATGTGAGGATTTTAGGTTCTGGTTGTACTCCATAGATGATAACAAGCGTAGCCGAATATTTCACGGACTTAAAGCACAAACCTTTGTGGCTTCTGGGGTCTTTCCTGCTGTCTGGGAAACTGGTGTGCTAGAAGCACTCTTCTCTGTCTTGTCCTAGTTCAGACATCATTGTTAATATACATGTATGCTACTATTGTAAAAGGTTGAACGCTATTCTGTAATTTGCATAATAGATTCTGGTTTTTATAATGAATACCTTTAAAGAACTCTTTGCTTTGTCAGCTGAGCCGGTATCACAAAGGGAGAAACCACCAGACAGAGCATCAATGGCTGCATCATCACTCAGGGAAGCCTTCAAGGGAAAACACACAAGTTCATATGGCAGTCTGGAAAACTTCTACAGCTTGAACTACAGTATGAGCATTCTAATGTAAAACTACACAAGGTCACATGGATTCCTTAAAAATCTGCAAAGCATGTGTAGCGACCTCACCTCTCACTCCCTCCTTCTCTGTCAATGTCAATGGCTCTCGTCTAGGGGACCAGGGAGGAGAGTGTGACGCACCACCAGCTTGTACCCTCCAGTGTGTAGGTGTGAGCTATACCCAATTACCTTCGGGTCTGTGCCCCTGTCCAGAACCAAAGCTCCCCTTGAGGATGATCCTTTAACTCCCAGAAAGCCAAGTTCCACACCATTGAAAGTTCAACACTTATTTATTCTTGTAGAGCAATAAATAGTCCTTTGCAAGCAGACTGGTTAGACAATGAACAGGCAAGGTGAAGAGGAAGGTCCAGGCACAAACAAACGTATTACTCTCCTGTTTCAGTGTGTGCAAACAGGCTTGGCGCACGGTCGCTGCCACCGACCGGGTGAAATAGAATTTGAGGTCTCTGCCACCGACCTGGGTTTCAGTTGGGTCGCTGCCACCGACCATGAACTACCTTCTTGAGATGTGGCCCCTGTCAGGGGAGTCATCCATCTGGACGGTCACCAGAGGCCTCCGCCGTCACCAGCTAATGCTGCGCTGGATCTCCGGGAAGGTCACTTGTCTGGTCCCCCTCGCCCTAGATTCGGGTGTCCAAAACAGGAGGACACCCTAGGAATCCTCCGTCCCACGCGGGACCCAGTCGAAGGTACTGGGCCCCAGGCCTCCAGAGAGTACCTCACCCCAGACCTAAGGTGTCTGGGGTGGAATCGCAGATCTGCCCATGGGCAGAGGGGGCCCGGAGACCACCAGCACTCACCCCCAGGCTGAAGGTGCCTGGGCGTGGACCCCGAGCAGAAGATGTCCGCCCCTTTTATCCCCTCTCCCAGCATGCACAGCAGGTTCCCCGCCCAACTGTACTACTGCTGCGAGAGGACAAAAAGGGTACAGACTTACAATGGTGGTTCAACCCCGGCCTATGGCGACAGCGCCACCTACAGGCCGCAGGGAAATGGACACCCTTGCAGCCTCCACTGGCATAAATTGGTCCATGAACCCTAACAATTGCTGCATCTGAGCCATTTATCACTCAGATGCCTCCCCTAAATGTAACCACCCGCTACACATGCATGCAAAGATACTTTGGGATCTGCAATAACTTAATGCATGATGCATTTTGCTGTATTGACTTGCTGCAGGTAGAATTTGCCATTGGTTACCATATCCCCAATGTTTTTGCTGCCAGAAAAATAATGTTTTTTTTTTTTTTTGATTTCTCACACCTAGCAAAAACTTCAGCTTATATTTGACATATACCTACTTCAGCATCTACCAAAAAACTGAAAGATCGGTTTGGACCCCTTTTAGGGTTGGGTGATACCCTGCTTTTTCAAGATGCTAACCCAGCACAAAATGAATGACACAGCCCCCTTTATGTCAGGAAATGGAGGACTCTGAGGATGACTTGATAACCAGGTATTATACATGTCACAATTCCAATGTTAAACATACTATGGAACCTAAACTCTGTTAGTCATTATTGTATCTTTAGGCTCACATTTCATTTAGGGCCAGTTCACACCAAAAAAAAAAAAAAAAACGCAATCCGGATGCGTTCCAGGTGCTTTTTTGCATGCGCGTCTTTGGTACGTTTTTAATGCGGTCCAGTGCTTTTTTCACCCCTCTTTTTCATTAACCTTAGATAAGGACAAGTGTGTTCCAGTGCATTTTTGGTGCATTTAGGTGTGTTCCAGTGTGTTTTTGATGCGTTTTACAGCGTTCCAGTACAGTCCAGTGCAGGTAAAATGCAGCATGTTCTACTTTTTTTCTGGAACTGGAACTGCAAGCACTGGTGTGAACTATGCCATTGAAAACCATATAAACCTACTTTCCATGCGTTTTTTATGCAGAAATAAAAACGCACTGGACTGCATGTGGTGTGAACTGGCCCTTAGAATGGATGGAATCTATAAACTGTACTTATAAAGTGCACTATATGGCCAAAGGTTTGTGGATATCCAACCATAAAATCTACTCTAGATTCCCAAAAATGTGTGCGGTCTCGATGATTAAACCCACTAGGGGGCAAAACGCATCTGAGGGACCTCTGTGGGCGGACAGCAGAGCTGAAGCCATCTTACATTATTGGTTTAGATTTGGTCAGTGAGTTGACGTCATTTGTGCGATCAGTTGTCATTTTTCTGTAGGAAATTAGACATATTCCTTTTTACAATTAAAAACTGCATGATCACAGCTCAGAGTCTCAGACTCCATGGCAATAAAATCACGAGATGCATGGCCAATGTGTACTATGGTTTACGTTTATCAGTGAAACCAATTTTATCAATTATATGTGACTTCTTATTTCACACCCCTTGAGTCATATTTGTACATGACTATGTCCCTTTTAAAATGTTAATTAGATTTCAATTGTATTTTAATAGATTTTGTAGATGTTTTCTGCTGAACTGGGGTACGATAATCATGTGCTGCAAATCAATTATTTTTATTTATGCCTGTTATAAAATTGATCTTGGTTCCATAAAATTCTTATTTTTTGAATGGGACTTGTTGATTGGTAAGCAATATAATAATGTATATTCTACCTATGTCCTTTAAATGTGTATTAATATTGTGAGGTTTATTTATTTTTATGTCAAGTGTTTTATTGTGGGCATAGAGCTGTATATATTGGTTGAGGAATTGTACATATACAACTTAGTAACTTGATTAATAATGGACTATGGTTAGAAAGGGCCCCAAAAATGTAAATAGTGGAAAAATACAGATTTCATTTTTACCTTTGGCTTCACCTCTTCTGGTTTTGCAGGTTTACCCTGTATTTGGGAGAAACATACAGTCTTAATAACGTGAAACATACACACATAAAAATATAGAACCTTTTGGCCAGTGTACATAATTACCTGATCTTTACCATCCAAAAGGTGCCTATATTCAGGAGGGATTGTGTCATCTCTGTCTCCAAGCCGGTCAATGTGCTCCTTTTTGGCTTTTTCCTGATAAAAAACAAACAAAATTAAAAAGCTGACTTGCAAACCTCAGTCATGAAATCTGAACTAAGCACATATATCTGTAGTGTTTACTTGTCTCTCTCTCCAAAGCTCTCTCAGCTTCTGAGAACACATGAGATAAATTTGTGACAGGGAGGGACAGACTTAGTGGAGCGAGATTTCTGAAGCATATTTGGCAAGTACAGAATCACAGTATATATAAAATAATATGCAAAGTGGTTGGAGGGAAGCTTCAGAATGGCAAAGATGTTTCTATTACAACTTATGTGAGTCTTCCTCTTAAACAAAAGCATAGCTTTGATGTCAACCATTTATCACACATCATTAACTCAAACACATCCAGAGGAAATATTATTGTATGAAGCATTTTCTGTTCTCTTACTCCAGCAATGAGGATAAATATAAGTGAGCGTGACCAATATTTAGCACAATTTTTAGGTTTTTTGTTTTCTGGTATTTTGGAGTAAATAAGATAAGGTATACACTACAGCTTTTCCTGTATTAAAACCACAGTAGGGAAACCAGCTTAATTTGAGAAAATATTCCCCCACAGGATTAAAACTTTAGACATATTCAGCTCGGATATAGTCTTTTTGTTTTGCTAAAAATGTATTTATTTCAATCACACAGTATACAAATAATTTAGCTGCATAAAGTATCTGTCCTGTAAGGATGGGCTAGAGTTATGGCTTTCAAGTACTAACCTTTACCAGGTCTACTACAGGCTTCTTTTCATCAGGATCTTCTATTCTTGTTCCAAGAGAATCAGAGAGCAGATCTAATGCATCATCAGGTATCTGAACATCCCAGGAAAACAGGAAATGTGTTAAAGATAACTAATTTTCTATTACATGTTCCTCCAATAGTTCTCTTCAAACTGTCTTCATTTTAGGATTCTGATGTATAGACTTCCATGAGCAGTACATGTGCTATACGGTATAACAAGCTTCTTATATACAGTAGTGCAAAGCGCAATAGTGTTGTGCAAACTGCTTTAATAAAGATAAATACACCAACTAAAATTCACAGTACTGAAGCTAAATAAAGTGTATATACTTTAAAATAAATGACGCTATGGTATTAGATTGTGTATGGCACACAGATAAAACCTGTTATGTATGTTCAAAGCCACAGAACCTGATTAAAGTGATTCTAAAGATGGGCTAAATATTTTACATTCAACTGGTCGGTTGATCGAATACAAACTGACCCAATTCCATTATCCAAACCTTCTTGTGGATGAGGGAATCCTCCCTGTTGTGACATTGTGGGGAGACTTCCCAGCCAGAAGTTTTCAGCAAGGAAGTTGTACAGAAATCAGTCGGAAGATCGACTTCTGTACAACCACAGTGCCCACACATGGATAGAGATTCGGATGGTCTCTGATGACCAACTATGGGCAACATAACACCAATTACCAAAAAACGGTTTAGTAAACCTGGCACAAACAAAACTGTACCATTGCATAAGCTATGTGGCCCATCTATGGAGCACTATACTATTGTGTCTAACGGTGTTCCAGTGTGCCATGAAAAGATAACTAAATAGGAACTCACAGAGTCAGATGGCTTTTTATCTCCAGATTGTGCAGATGGTGGCTTTGGAGCACTGGAATGCACAGATGAAACTTTAGAACAGGATACAATCTCTTCAGACCCAGATTTCTGAGATGGTTTCTAAAAAGAAACATACAGGATGTATAACACAATGTTTAGCATAGCGGTCTTCCTTTAGTTACATCTCTGGCATAAAAAGATAGCTGTGTGCAGAAAAATATCCCACATTACATATGTCTGTAAATGTAATAATCAAGTCTTCTATGGATGTCTGGCTCCTAGGTTTGCTAGTACTTTACTGTTTTAGTATTGTCAGATTCAGTACTTACAACTTTACCAAGGTGTACATTTGTGAGAGGGACAAAGAAATCTTGTAGATCGGTGATAATAGAACATACCTCTGATGACTTTAGTGGAGGACATTGAGAAGCAGCAGGAGAGATGACAAACCCTTCATCCAAGGCATCCAGCAGATCGTCCTCACTCATCGCCTGCATGTTTACAGAAATAAAACACAGCAAATGAATGGAGAATTACCTTTAAAAGTCTTTAGCAAATGGTCAGGAGAGAGCTGATGCATGCTATGTGATAGGAGCTGAAACATGAGACTACAGCACAGAATACACGTGAAACAAAATCTGCTGTCCCATGCCAGACAAAAGCTGATACCTAGCAACACACTGCAAACAAATGCCTTCCCAGAGAAGACCATATGATACACTCTCTCAGTATAAAGAGAAGACCTGAGCACAATTACCCAATGCAGATAAAACTTTTGTCTGTACAATTAAAGAAAGAAAAATATATACATATATGCACGTTTTATCTGAGTACTCCGGTTTCCTCCTACACGCCGAAGACATCTAGGTAGGTTAAATGGCTCCTGTCTAAATCAGCCCTTGTATGTATTTGTATGTATGAATGTGAGCTTAGTTTATAAGCTCCTTGGAGGCAGGGACTGATGTGAATCTACAGTGTGTAAAAGTGCTGTGTAAACTGTTAGCTCTATAATAAGAAAAATATAAAGGCATTTCAAAATATGAATATACCTGAGGCTTTTCTTCAGGTTTTGGCAAAAGAGGCTTCCCGTCTTTATCCTGCAATCAGAAGTCAGTGTAGAAGCAATAAATGCAAGGGTAACACACAATTCTCATACACAGATCAGCAATAGAACTAGTTCATAAGTAGTACAGCCACAGTTAAAGCGGTAAACCCAAAAACAAAAATGCAATAAATTGCAGCTTACACATTCCTAAATGTGGTGGCTGCATTTGTTTTTATAGCCCATTTATTTTTCCACTTAGTGACTCGGGCCACACACTTCCTGTATTACGGTATAAAAACCATCTGGCCTTCAGGAAGAAGCTTAAGACCCACCTCTTCTGAAGACACAGGCTGACACTGGCTGCAAAAAATAGGATTGTATAAACAGCTTACCTGTAAAATCCTTTTCTTGGAGTACATCACGGGACACAGAGCGGCATAGTAATTACTATGTGGGTTATAGAGCTTACCTTCAGGTGATGGACACTGGCACACCTAAGACAGGAAGTCCCCTCCCCTATTTAACCCCTCCCATACCGGGAGCACCTCAGTTTTTGTAGAAAAGCAATAAGTGTCCCCAAAAGAGGGGTGGGAGCTCTGTGTCCCGTGATGTACTCCAAGTAAAGGATTTTACAGGTAAGCTGTTATAAAAATCCTATTTTCTCTTTCTCGTACATCACGGGACACAGAGCGGCATAGTAATTACTATGTGGGAAGTCCCAAAGCAATGCCCAAATGAGGGGAGGGAGACACCATAAGCTGGGCGCCATCAGACAAGAGGATCTATTGCAGCCTGCAGCACCCTGCGTCCAAAGGTGACATCCTCCTGACTTCTCACATCCATCCAGTAAAACCTAGTGAATGTGTGTACTGAAGACCAAGTTGCGGCTTTACAGATCTGAGCCATGGAGGCCTGGTGATGTATTGCCCATGAAGTACCAACTGCTCTCGTAGAGTGCGCCCTAACTTTGAAACGGAGGCAATCTTCTTTTCAAGCCATAGGCCTGAACAATGACCTGTCGAATCCACTTAGCCAAAGTGGATTTTGAAGCTGCCCGACCCTTTCTGGGGCCTTCCGGCAGAATAAATAAAGCATCCGTTTTCCGAATCTGAGCAGTGGCTTGCAAATAGGCCTTAACTGCTCTTACTACATCTAAGGAATGTAACAACCTTTCTGCTACCGAGCTAGGCTTAGGAAAAAAGGAAGGACCACATCTTGGGTCAAGTGAAACTTCGTTACCACCTTGGGCAGAAAGGTTGGACGAAAACGTAGAACTACTTTATCATTGTGGATAACTAAGTATGGCTCCTTACAGGACATGGCAGCTAATTCCGACACTCTTCTGGCCGAAGATATGGCTACCAAAAAAATACATTTTCTGGTGAGGAGTACCAAGGGAATGTGCCGTGGGGGTTCAAATGGTTGCCTCTGAAGAACTGAAAGTACCAAGTTTAGGTCCCATGGACATATGGGAGCTTTAACCGGTGGATTAATGTGAGTCACCCCTTGCAGAAAGGATTTAACAAGAGAATGGGAAGGCAGGGGCCTTTGAAAGAGTATCGACAAGGCTGAAACCTGACCCTTAATTGTACTTAAGGCTAATCTCCTGTCGATAGCCCACTGCAGGAAGTCCAGAATTCTGCCTATAATGTACCTACGTGGATGCCATTTCCTGGCTTCACACCAAGCAACGTAGGTTTTCCAAACTCTATAGTAAATATGCCTAGATACCGGCTTCCTGGCATTGATCATAGTAGACACCACAGAGTTAGAGAGACCTCTCTTCTTTAGAATGTGGGATTCAATAGCCAGGCAGTCAAACCCAGAGTTAGTAAGGAAGGGTGGTATATCGGACCTTGCGACAGCAGGTCCGGGCGACGTGGAAGGGTCCAAGGATCCCCCACAGACAATTTTACAATCTCCGCGTACCAGGATCTTCGGGGCCACGATGGAGCCACCAGTATTACTAACTAGTTTCTTCTCCAACCTGATCCTGCGGAGGAGTCGAGGTAACAACTGTAGCGGCGGGAATGCGTATGACAGTTTGAACTGTTTCCACGGGACCACTAGGGCATCCGAGCCGTAAGCGAGGGGATCTCTTGTCCGAAACACAAATCTGTCCAGCTTTGCGTTGAATCTGGATGCTAGTAGATCTATGTCCGGTTTTCCCCACCGTTGACATATTGCTCGGAAAATTTCGGGATGAAGGGACCATTCCCCTGGTTTCCGCCCACTTCATGATGTGATTCACTTCTTTCTGGGCTGCACAACTCCTGGTGCCCCCCTGGTGATTGACATATGCCACTGTTGTGGCATTGTCCGACTGAATCCTGACAGGGGACCCTTGAAGCTTGGATGTCCATGTTTTTAGGGCATACCGAGCCGCCCGAATTTCCAAAAGGTTGATGGCTAGGGTCTTCTCTGCATCTGACCATCTCCCCTGAAGAGACCATTGCCCCAGCACTGCTCCCCAGCCTACAAGACTGGCGTCTGTAGTGACTACCTTTCAGGAAATGGGACTGAAGGATTTCCCTTTTCGCTGATTTTGGGGAACCAACCACCAACAGAGACTTTTCCGAACTGAAGGAGTCAGGGGCATCGGAAGGTCCAGGGCCTGAACCTTCTTGTTCCATGCTGAAAGAATGGCCTTTTGCAATTTCCTTGAGTGGAACTGGGCATATGGTACAGCTTCGAACGAAGCTACCATCTTCCCCAGCAGCCGCATGCACAGGCGTATGGACGGCTGTCTTTTTGTCCAAACCAGGTGGATTAAGTCCCTCAAAGAGGACATCTTTCCCTCGGGCAAAAATGTTTTCTTTTGGTCTGAGTCTATTCGTAGCCCCAAGCATTCCAGACTTCTGACTGGATGCAAGGCTGACTTGTTCACGTTGATGATCCAACCGTGAGATTCTAGATACCTGATCGTATCTTGGATCACCAACTTTAGCCTGGCAGCTGAGTGATCTATCAATAATAGGTCGTCTAAGTACGCCATAATCGACACCCCTCGGGTTCTTAGATCGGCCAATAGAGGGGCCAGAACTTTTGTGAACACCCGTGGGGCCGTGGCCAGACCGAAAGGCAATGCCACGAATTGAAAATGGTGCCCTTCTACCGCAAAGCGTAGAAATCTTTGATGGCTCTGAAAAATGGGAACATGCAGATAGACATCTTTGATGTCTATGGAAGCTAACCACTCTTCCCCTTGCAGGGTATTGGCTACTGACTGCATTGATTCCATCCGAAAAGACCTTAGACACTGGCAAAAAAAACGGAGGTACTCCCGGTATGGGAGGGGTTATATAGGGGAGGAGACTTCCTGTCTTGGGTGTGCCAATGTCCATCACCTGAAGGTCTATAACCCACATAGTAATTACTATGCCGCTCTGTGTCCCGTGATGTACGAGAAAGAAAAGCGCCTTGAGGCAATTTAGTTCGCATTTGTAGCGCTATACAAGTTACTCACAGTCTCCACTCAGGATGGAGGAACAACAAAATCACCTTTGGACAGCAGCAGTCTCAATCTGGGGGAGGGTAGTGCTAGATGAACTAGCAAGTTTTGATGGGCTTCGCTAGCAAATTAAAAGCCCAACTCCGGCTCACACTTTCAGTTATAGCATCAGTTTTTGTTTCCCCCTTTTGGGATAAAGATTTTACATAAATTAAAAAAGCTGACCATTGTAAGGACCCTTCTTAGTGTTAAATGGTTTGTCACAGCCCTCTAACCGCCACTTTTTTCTGGACAGTTTGGTCTGTTAGAAGAAAAATTTTAATAAAGGAGAAAAAAAAAAAAAAAAAGAAGAAAAAAAACGAATGCAGCCACTACATCCAAGGATGAATGAGCTACAATACATTACATTGTTGCTTTTGGGTTTAGATACAATTTAAAATGGTCTACCTTAACTTCCTTTAATCTGTAGTCAGGAGGTATTGTCTTTTCATCTTCTCCTAGTTTATCCTTCTTCTCTTTGCCCGTTTGCTCCTAGGAGAAAAAAACAAAAACAAAAACAAAAAAAAAAAAAAACGTAATTTTATTAATTAGTAGACAATCAAGTACGAAATATACTGTATTTATTGGCGTATAACACGCACTTTTTTTACCCTGAAAATAGAGGGTAATCTGTGCCTGCATGTTCTACGCCTATATATTATTTTTTATTACCAATGGGGGGCGGCCCGCCCGGATGACACCCATTGGGACAGCGCTGCCAGCATACTTTAAAGTTAAGAAAATATTACTGCCAGTTTTTTCTCATTGTGCTCCTCCTGCGAGACCCTCAATGTAAATGGAAGCTTCTAAATACCTCAATTAACGCCGCTCTTTCTGGCCGCTCTCCTCGAGTGTGGCTTTTGATTGGAGGAAGAGCGGTCATGTGACCGTCAATGAATCAGCGGAGGAGAGCAGTCACATGACCAGGTCCACGAAAGAGCGGCGTTAATTGAGGTTTTTAGAAGCTTTGATTTACGACAGCGACACAGGAGGAGTGATGTTTTCTCAACTTTAGATTATGCTGCCAATGCTGACCCAGGAGACTGGGGGTCTCCTGGGAGTGCAAGGGGGCTTTATAATGAATGGGCATCTGTGCCCCCTTGCAGGGAGTCCGTGTCCCGTGCAGGGGGCTGTGGAAAGTTTTTTTCCCTGAAACTTCCCTCTTAAAGTTAAATTCACAATTAGGCTTTATCATAAGATTCTGATCATTTAAGTAACACATTTAAAGTTTAGTCATTGACTATTGGTTTGTTCTGTCTTAAACCCTTCTACCTGCCTTTCAGCATTCATGTACACAGAGTTGCGCATTATGTTAAAACATGACTCCACAGCCCCCTTCTAAACACTACAAAGCAGGGTGAGCTTGGTAATTCTTTATTTTCTTCAACAGGGTTAAAATACAGTCAAGATACATTTTGTATAGAATTTTATTCGAATAAGTAACAAATGGCAACACGTGGTAGGTGTTATCCGAATACAGTTGCAAAAGCGGAAATACACTTTAATTCTTAATGTATCAGCCCAGAGGTTTCCAAGTGATCCTTGAATAATCTGTTTAGTAGACGGATACCATTAAAGGGTTGTTTTTTTTTGTTTTACTTTAAGTGGAAAACACCTTTAAAGATAAACTCTAGGCAGATATGAAAGACACATTAACGCAGCTTTGCATTTAACACATCATTGTTATGCCAACAGTGTAAGTACTTGACACTGACTTGGTATCAGCATTTTGCAATCTCTGTATGGTAGTGCTCAGACTGGCAAAGGGAGAAGCAGCACAGGCATGGCATAGCATGGCAGTTATGAAATGCTCATGTGCTACCGTATAAGGAACATGCTGATAGGAGGAAAGAGTTCCTCCTCTTTTTACTGTGTAGTCACAGGCTGGGGGAGATACATAAATGCTACTTGACTGCAGCAGCGTAAACTCAACTGTCTTATAGGCTTTGCTAGACAGGGCTGTGCTGTGTGGCAGAGCTATGTAAATCTCAGTACAGAATGAACAGAAATACAGTACAAATCCTCCGACAAATAGAACATTTCATCTGCGTATTTGTCTGGAATTCAGTTTTAATAGCAACACAGCATGTGCCCACATGGGAGGCAAATCTGCCATGTGCCAACATGCGCAATTTCAAAGTGACAGCAAAAACATAAGATCACTTTACAGGTACAGAATTGTACTAGATACGACAAGAAATATTTTATATTATACAAACCACATTACCTTTACTTTATCTGCAGCAGGTTTTTTGTCTTTTGGATCTTCTTTCCTGACTCCTAATGTCCCAGACAAGGCATCCAGTGGGTCAGCTTTGCATGTCGGTGCTTTCTACAGGAATAAATAAAATAAAAAAAGATTATGTATGCAACTGGTGCTTATATAGCAGCAAGACTATTTTGCAGAATGTGCTATTTTGCAGAATGTGCAGTAATGTACAATAATGAAGCAGTCTGTCTGGAAATGACTACAAACCGCAGATTGTTATAATTGTCTTTTGGCCAACCGGGACCTAAAATATTTGTTCTGTATAATAGTAACAACCAATTAATAAACTCATTTAAACTGTATTACCATTAAAACGTACTACATTCCTGTAGTCAGAGTATCAGTTCTGTAAAGTCAGATCGGTGTACATTTCAATGGGGAGTGTATACTGTACTGCAGGGATATGCAATTAGCGGACCTCCAGCTGTTGCAGAACTACAAATCCCATGAGGCATAGCAAAACTCTGACAGCCACAAGCATGACACCCAGAGGCAGAGGCATGATGGGACTTGTAGTTTTGCAACAGCTGGAGGTCCGCTAATTGCTTATCCCTGCTGTACTGTGTATTAACCTCTGCGTTAATAGTAAAAGATGATATTGGGCTGCCTTAATGAGTGTTAACGTGCATGCATTATCTCTGCACACCAGAACAGGAAATTGTAAAGAGGGCCTAAATGGTATGTCTACAAAAGACGGTATGTTATGAATGTTATATATGCATATAGTATGCTACTTACAGAAAGCGTAGCCTGGACAGATGAGGAGGTGGTGGCACTAACCACAGTTTCGGGCTCTGCCTTTTTCAATTCAGCATCCTCAAAGACAAAAACAAAACAAATGAACCAATATGACTGAATAAGCAGAAAATCTTTTTTAACAATCCATTTTTAATGATAGCACATTTATCTTTTTTTAAAAAGATTCATATGAATACTCACTTTTGGTTTGGCAGGAGGTGTTTTCTGTACAACTGGGGATGGGGAACATGTAAAGTCCAATTCATCTGCCAGCTCACTGTCTGTCATAGGCTGAAGAGGCAAAAGGTTTATCATCACATACTTACACAAGTGTTCCAATGTTACAGAAAATTGCAACTGATCGCAAGTATTTTCATAATCGCATAGGATTATTTGTAAAAAAATGCATGTATATTATAATACACCTGATATTTATTGCATTAAAAAAAAAAAAAAATAATTCTTTCTACCATTGTGACATAAAAACATATCACGATTCTGTGTATGTTTGAGGACCCCCACCTTCTGCCACAATCTAACTGCCATTCCTTCCACCATATATGCCCCTGTAACATGCAGCAGGTACTTGAACATGGTCTGGGGCCTGACCAGGTAAGCATAGTAATGTCACATAATGCTTTGCTATAATCTCAAGAATATTAAGAGTGAAACAGAGTTGGCAGAGGCTGCAAGCTTTCAGTACCCCCACCAGGGGAGTGCTGATTGGCAAGAATGTAAACTGGTGACCTTCACATGAGAAATATGTGAAAAATGACAGAAGAGGTTCTCCCTGGTTGATAAGTTTTTATTTTGACATACTTTCTGTATTTCACTAGATCCAGTGTCAGGGTAGATAACAGAACACATATATATTTCTGAGCCCTAATCAGTCATTGGGATGTAAATGTGGCAGCAACCCCTATTCTGTCTCCACTGCTAATTAACTGTAACCATTAGGAAATACTGAAAATAATAACCCCTGTTTAAAGTGGAAATAAAGAAGCTAGAAATATCGGACATACCTTTTCTGCAGGAGGGGGCGCTGATGGTTTTTCACCTGCTTTCCCCTAGAAAACACCATGTGTTTAGTACAGAGGAAACCTGAAAAAGTCACAGCTCTCTATACAAGTGTGTTCCACTTACATCTAACAAGTGCCTGTATGCTGGAGGGATGGAGCTTTCCCTTTTTCCAAGTTCTTCAATGTGTATTGCTGTAGAAGTTTCCTGTAAAAAGATGGAGTGGTCTTTTAAGGCTGATTATCTGAGGTTATCTCATTGTTTAATTATTCCAATGTGCGAATGTGTGCAGTTGTAAAAGCACTAAAAATGACCCAGCTGCTGTAAGTAACACAAATGCACATCTATACAGTGGGGGCCCATATATGTGGTGCAGCTGCCCACCAATACAGTCACTGGCTATACAACAAGATCTGCTCACTGCTGCACCAGTACTAACAAAGAGGTGCCATTTAAAATATAATACATACCACATAAGCATCCCATTCACCCCTGAGATGATCATTTTTAATAAAGTTGGGAATCATTTTACTTTTTTCAGAAAGTAATGTGAGCATATATAAGAAGCAAGTACTCGCCACCTATTTCACCAAGAAGGTCTTGCACCTGCTGTTCAATCCTGTAAGTAAAGTCTAGTAATTGATGCAAACCAATTAAAAGGGAGAAAAAAAAAAGTGATTACCGTTACTTCTGGACCTGTGTAGGCAGGAGACTCTGGTGCATTAAATTCAGGGCCTTCTAGAGTACCCATTAATTCATCTAAAGCCGTGTCCATACCAGCCTAAGAATATGTCAAAGAGAAATTATTAATGCATACTACTGCATTAACAGCTGTCAGAGTTTATTATTATACTATTTTGCTCGTTGTTCTAGCACTAGCATGTTTCAGACATAAGCTAAGTCAACATATAAAATACAAATTTAGGAGTGATTTTGTTCCTCTACAAGGTTTGTATTTCTTTCCAGCTAGCCATGAAATATACCCAGCTCTGCCAGAGAGCAGAGCAAGTTTTAGGATCTGACTTCTCTCTGCTGCAGGTATGCAAGTCATCCCCCTGCCCCATCTTTTAATTGGAAAATAAAAGGAGCAGCAGCAGATCAATGTCCTAATATCTCTACTAATAGTTCTACTCTTCCATAACCATGTCATATGTTGATAGACCCTTAGGACTAGAAGAATACAAAGCATCAAAATGTAAAACATTTTGCACTTTGGTGTTCGTTCCTGGCTGTTATACTGTTCAAACCGTGATTGTTTTTATGTTCCCACTTTTATATATTTCCCCATATCGTATTGCCTGATGAAAAGAATTACTCATCCTATATTAGGACAGAAATACTTGGTAAGGACTAAATATGTGAAGCTGTTACACACATTAGACAGCAGACAGGCACGAACTTGGCCATAAAGAGTTTGTGAAGGTAGAGATGGCTATAAACATATGAGCATTGCCATATGGATCAGGTGGTCATTATTTAATGTCTGTAGGCACCTTTAGGAATTAACAAAAATAATGTGGTCTAACAGAATGCAAGATCTGTTAAATGTATTGAACATAACCAGGTAGTATTTTTACCCCCTTCCCTTCGAATTCGAGAATAGCAGAAATGCAGTCTGATCCCAGGCACCCTGCTGCCCACCCACTTTACTACATTATGCTGATTAAAAGTACAGTTAACATACAGCTCTATGGGGGACCAACTTTTATTTTTATTTGGAAAAGGGACTACACACATCCTAATTTTTTTTAAACCTGACTTCATCCCTCATCCTAGCGCTGGGGTATTTATTTATTTTGTATTCATTTTTTTCTCTTTTCTCTCCATTTTTCTTCTTAGCGCCGATATACCGTCGTTTTTACCGCAATATTCGGCCGCTAGCGGTGCGGTTTTAACACCCGAAAAAGGGTTAATACCGCCCGCAAACCGCTGCTACAGGAGTGGCTTGCGGGCGATATAGCCGCGGTGTCCCATTGATTTCAATGGGAAGGAGCGGTATACACACCGCTCCAAAGATGCGGCTTGCAGGAGATTTTTTTTCCTCCCGCCAGCGCATCGCCTCGGGCTTTCACATTGAGAATGCTGGGGCAGGATTTTTTCAGGCGTTATTTATGTGCTATTTTTAGCACCAAAACGCCTGAAATACACCTCAGTGTGAAAGGGGCCCAAGTCATATTTTGTGGTTGCTACACACCCATCAAGATTTCAAGATGCTGGTCTGTTCACAATCATATTATTGTTATCTGTCCACCCCAGAGAGGTATCCCTATTGCTCCCATTGTAGAAAGACCCCTCTCCGTGTGACTGACTTTTGTGGTTTCTTATATTTTTGGTAGAAGGTAGATTTGTGAGACTTTACTATGCATATCTGTCTGAATATTGCCTGCATCAATACCTGCTTACGAAGATAGTTGCGTTTCTTTGTTATTTACCCATTGGAAACTACCCTGTCATCTTTTGATATGTGTCAGCATATACATCCCTTCACTGAGGTTGTGTATTGTACTGTAAATGGATATCTGAGGCTCATGTTGTCTTTATTCATGTGAGCTTGTTAGAACAGAAAAAAAGGTAATAAAAACAGAGGATTAAACCTAATTTTTTGTAAATACTTCCAGCCCATTTGTTGCCCATAGACCAACATCTTTTGCAGAACAAGCTTGTTCTATAGTTATACTGTAGATATGTAGACAGTTTAAATCGCAGGGTACATACAGAGGTTGCTGTGGCAGCCTGCACCGAGGATGCTGAGGAAGGTATGACAACATCTGCTTTCGCTTGTTTGTCTTGTGTAGTGTCCTTAACAGATAGAGAAAAGTAGGCAGTGAGCTCAGTGATGCAGACGACCAACAGGTATAAAATCATAAGCACATTAAAATGTTACTATAATCCAAAGCAACCAGGTTACTGTAGTAATATTTAATGTATTTTTATTGTTTAGGCCCCTTTCACACTTGGGTGTCTTCTTCTGCGACTTGGGACTGCAAAGTCGCATGACAATATGACAATTCATACACCCATGATTTCCAATGAGTACTGTGCGACTTCAAAGTAGTCCCTGCACTACTTTGGTCCGACTTTGATGCGACTTGTGGTCCATAGACATCAAGATTACACAGGCATTGCTTCAAGTCGTGTCAAAATTAAGGCAAAATCGCGTCAGAGTCGGTGCCAGGTCACACAAGTGTGAAAGGGGCCTTACTATATATTACTGCAGTATACACCTTACCACTATATTTTGCAACTTTTTATAAACCTATTAGTACAAAGACATACATCTCTATGGCTTACTTTGGGTGCAACAGCAGCAGGAGGAGCAGAGGGCTGGGCAGGCGAAGGAGGAGAAAATTCAAAATCCTTTGACAATTCATCCAACACATCCATGTCAGTCAGTGCTGGCTGCAATATGCAACATAAAAAAATTACACTATTATATTATTTTATTTCATTATTGTAGTGTCTCAAAAATATAAACAGTCCAAAGTATGCTTCCGCTGGTTTATAGATGAGCAAATAACAGAAGTAGAAAATTTCCTCTACGCAAGATAATTTTTCTTGATCTTTTCATTTGCATCATGACTTTGCACTCCTTACCATTTAAAAAAAAACAAAAAAAAAACGATCGAAATAAAATGATAGATGCAAACTAGGCACAACGATTTGCTAATCATTTTGACTTACTTGAAAATCAATTGCTGTAGGGAACCACAGGAGTCTTATGTTACAGAGAATTACTGACAATAGATCCTAAAAATCAAAGGTGGATTTCTGCATAGCCAACATAAGCCTAGGGTGGCAGGGCTGCCAGGGGTGCATATATCCACCCATATAACACATTAACAGTCAATATTACATTCCTATGTAAAATAAGTGCAATGTAGTCCAGGGCGATCTAGTGGGATCCTTAATGTTGATATTCCTGCACGCTTTGTGAGCTTTTCTTGGTGGAATAGTGTGCCGTTTCTTTACAGTTTACCCACTCTGAGTTTGTACACCTAGAACCAAACTGCTGGTAGAAGAGTAGGTTGGAATTTTGCCTTACACTTTAAACAGCACATAAGCTCCAACAATGAATGCTTATTTGCACCTTTTTGGTCTGTTAAATATACCAATAAATGTTTTTGGCTACATCTGTTCAAGAAGTGAAAAAATACCTGTTGATCCAGAAATACAGTGCTGTCCTCTGCAGTTTTATCTGAAGCACTGTTAACAGCCTCAGCTAGTTCTTGTTTGAACTATAGAACTCTTCCTCCCTATGCTCTGTAGTATTAACACACTTCCTATTTTGTTCTTCTCACTCTGGGACAGCAAGTGTGAGAATTGAGGGAAGAGAGAGTCTGGGAAAACAAGTCTGAGAAAACAAAAACTAAAGCAGCCACCACATCCAAAAAGGACTGATAAGCTGAAGCACATCAACTTATTTGTACATGGGTTTAGAAACTCTATTAAGACCCCAGTTCTAGGTGAACTGACTGTATACCATAGAATCACCATGCCCAGCAGTTATAACAATTTATCCTGTGTAACACTAAAGGCCCGTACATGGTGGGATATTCCGACAACAATTGTGTGATGGAAGGGTTTTGTTGGATAACACGACCGCCTGTATGCTCCATCAGACAATTGTTGTCGGAATTTCCGACAGCAAACGTTGGATGGTCATGCTCTCAAATTGTCCAGACAACAAATGTGTTCTGTCAGATTTTCCGATCGTGTGTACTAGATCCGTCGGACTAAAATCCAAAGTACAAAACACACATGCTCCAAACCAATGCTAACCATCAGACAACATTAGCAGAAGATGCCCAAAGGGTGGCGGTAATGAGCTAAAAAAAACACGTTGTTTTGTAAATGTTGGATGAAAAAGTTCTGCCGTCTGTATGCAGAACAAGTTCATGGCCAACGCCCTTCGGACAAAAATCCACAGATTTGTCCGATGGAAGTCCGATCGTGTGTATGAGGCTTAAGGCTAGCCATTTGGATAAGATAGGAGGTAGAGAACAAACCAGTTGACTAGGAGGTAAAAAAGAATTACCAACAATGTGGAATGACCCTGCTAGGGCCCACACCACACTGCAGTATATAAAATGGAAGTCCTTGAATACAGAAAGTGGAAACAGGAATTTTCAGCCCTGGTGGAAAGAGGAACTCTGTCCCTAATGGCCCGTACACACGATCCGAATATCGGACGAACAACGGTCGTCCGAGGAAGAATCGTACGATTTTCGGATCGAGTGTACACTACTTTCGAGAGCCGATCAGGACAGTTCATCCATTATTCGATCGGACCAGCACGAAAATTTTCCTCGTACGATACCAGATCGTACGATTTTCGTTTAGTCAGTATAGTTGTCGTCCGAAAATACAATACAAATACATTACAACACATGACATCACTTTCGATTTTTTTTTCTGTCGTACGAGAATTTTCAGGACTTTATTACCCTATTCAATTTCTACTTGCGACTATTAAGCGAAAAAAGTCGTATGATATTCGGAGCGTGTGTACGGGCCATAAGCTCTGGAGATAAATTACCTAATGTACCTGGCAATGGTGGAGCGAGAAGCAGGATGCCCTTTACACCTCTCAGTCTTGCAAATAGAGCCTGTGGCTGCCAGTTAGATCCTGACAACCCTGACCACATTCAGGCAATATAGGGCAATTTCATTGTCATGTTTTGGGGCAGGACATAGGGAAAGTAGAACCATGTCCTCATTGAGGTAGAAAGAAGAGACCACTTTAGGTAGGGTTTTGGTAAGGAGAGCCTGAATGGTAGTGCTAAAAAAATGTTTGTGCGGAGGAAAGATGGACATGTGTAGATAGGCATCTTGTAGATCTACTGGTGCCAAAAATTCCCCTTGTCTGAGAGAAGCAATGTCAGATCTCAAATTCTATCCAGAATTTTGGTACGCAAAGAAATCTGTTTAGATATAGTACAGTAGCTTGAGTTTTACCACACTGGATGAACGCAAGGACACACAGAAAACAATTGTTTTCTATGTGTCCTATTCATACTGCAATGCTCCCTTTAGATGCTGTGAGCTGCGATAAAATGCAGACATACTATATGAAGTGTCACAGGGAGCTGTGTGATGAGCTGAAACGCGGATCAGATCCGCCCCCCACTACCGAATCACTGCAGCCAGAACGGACACAAATCAATAATGCTAAGGGCATCAACTGAAATTGTTCTAGAGAGCAGGGTCCTCAAAAACAGTCTAGAACCTGGAAGGGCAAATAAGGTCTTTAAGGCTTGGTTCACACTGTTACCGGCTGCGGATCACACAGGAATGCTTAGGGCTGGTGCAAGGATTTTTGACACCCTAGGCGAAACCTCATTTTGCTGCCCCCCTGGTTCCACCCTCTTTGCCCTGCCCATGTATACCCCATATTTTTAATGAAGCGCCCTTCAAATGCAGCCTCACCAGCACCCATCAATGAATGTTTGCTTGCTTCAATTCATTCGGGAGTCGGGACACAGACACAGTCCTCCTCTGCCTCCTGATGCTGACACTTAGTTGCTTGCTGCAGAGAAAAGAGAGTAGGAACACCAGTGGCTGGGTGCTCTAGGCAGCAGTGCGCCCTAGGCAGCAGTGCACCCTAGGCGGCTGCCTAGTGGTAGAACTGGCCCATTGTCCGATTAAGGGACGAATCAGGGTGGAATCTGTGCCTGAATTTGGCCCTGAAACGGAGCCAAAAGATGCACAGCGTTTCTGTGCAGTGCGCTCTGCAGCCGCCCCGGAGATACATGAACCGGCTCCATAGAGAGCCTGCTATGCGAATATGATGCGGGGAAACCCGCATCCAAGTCGCATAGGTGTGAACCCAGCCTAAGACTGCTTCCAGAAGCCCATGAATAGAATCCTTAAAACAGGAACATTTCCCACAGGAACTGTAAAGTGTTTATCGAGAACTGAACTGCCAAGATCCACTACCGGAATAGTCCATTTCTTCTTTTTTTTTTTTTAAAACTCTTTTTAATGAGTTTTAAGTTTAGATACAAAACAAAGCCTATTGGGCATACCAAGGCTCAGTCCACATACATCACAAGAAAACAACGTTACAAAGGGAAAGAAAACAAAAAACAAAACAAAAAAAAAACAAAAAAAAACTCTTAACAGTAGTGCCATTATTGGCACTAGCACAAAGCTCTATGCTCCAGTAGCTACCGAGATTGTTCGAGTATTGCAGGTATCAGCTACTCAGAGGTAGTAGTAAGCCATATAAAATAAGAAGGAAGTCACAATTATTAGGCATGTGGATTGGACGTAGGTTCAATTACATACAATATACGTGTTCACCCGGTCGGTTGTAAGGTAATCTACTAATCAGGGCCAGTATTGGTAGATAGGTCCTCTACCCAAATGTCCCAGACCTTGTGGACTTTTTTGGAGCAGCCTCTCGATAGATAGGTGGCTTTGTATAGTGGCAAGTTGATAGTAATAACATTTTTCCACAAAGTTAGGCTTGGAGCAGATGGGGATTTCCATTGGAGAAGAATAATTTTCCTTGCATAAATCAATAGCAATCCTATCAGCGTCCTGGAGGCCCGAAGAGGAGCCAGAGTGTCCACCAGACCCAGCAAACAAACCTCCACCATCCGGGGCACATGAATAGTGGTCACAGAGTGAATGTCCAAGACCACCGCTTCCCAAAAAATTTGAATCTCAGGGCATTGCCAAAATATGTGGCTAAAGTCTGCTGAGTCCGCTGCACACCGCCAGCACTCTGCAGATACAGAGGGATATATTTTGTGTAAATGCGCAGGCGTGAGATAGATCCTATGTAGGGGTTTTTACTGAATCAACCTGTCCTGTGCGGAAACCAGCTGGGAAAATGCACATTCCCATATTTCTTCCCACCCTTCATCATCCAGGTCAGGGACATCCAGCACCCATTTAGATTTAAGAGCTTCCAACCCTGAGTGGACAGAGGCAGACAGTGTCTTATAAATAGTCAAGAGGGGTTTAGTGAGGGTATCATCTCTAATTACATCTTCTAGGTTTGAGGTAAAAAAAGCTACTGGTCATTTAAATTGAATTTGAAAGGCGTGTCTCAATTGTAAATATCTAAAAAAGTATACATTAGGCAGTTCAAATTGCAATTTTAAGGTCTCAAAGGATTTCAGTTCTCCAGCTATACATATCTGCTCTAAACATTTAATACCCTTCACTGCCCAGATCTGCGGGTCAGGCAAATTCTGGTAATAATGGATTGAGCCATAGGGGGGTATATTGTGATATATGATTGGGGGGGCTAGGACGTAGGGCTTGGGCCCGCGACCAGGCCTTCAATACAGCTTTCATGGATGCAGTGAAAAGTAGGTGGGCAGAGGCCCCTCTGTACAAGAGGTTTTTAGGAGCCTCAAAAGGAACCTATACAGGAAGCTTCTAACGCTACTGCCACATTGGTTTCAGTCTGTGCAAGCCAGTTATGGGCGTGTGCAAGCATGGCAGCCAGGAAGTATTTGTAGAGATCTGAGCACGCCAAACCTCCCTGCAGCCACAGTCGTTGCAAGACTGTCAACTTAAACCTCGGTTGTTGTGAGCCCCAGTCCATTTCTTCTTAAATTACTTTTTCATAGGATACATTTTAGCAAAAAAACTAGGAGTAAATACAGGTTCAAGATTCTGACAGTTCTCATAGAGCGCACAATCTGTGCATGGATTTGAAATTTCTTTGACAGTTTTTTTTTAGTGCCCATAGGGGCTTGTTTAGGCTGTGGAAAGTCAACTGCTGCAAGGCAAGGACCAGTGCACATTGCATCAATTAGTGGGTCCACAGTAGAGACATTTTGACATGAAGCTGTAGCTTGTACCTCATAAAACGAAGGTGAAGCATTATTCTCTCTGGTCACTGGGGTTGATTTACTAAAACTGGAGAATGCTAAATCTGGTGCAGCTCTGCATAGAAACCAATCAGCCTCTTACTGCAGCTTATTCAATTAAGCTTTGACAAAAAAAATGGAAGCCGATTAATTTCTATGCAGAACTGTGCCAGAATTTGCACTATCCAGTATTGGTAAATCAATCCCATAGTGTTTCTGTCCTCTGGAAACCAAATGTTCTGAAAGCATTGATTTTTCAAAATAATTCAAATATAGTAGCAAAGAAATCTGCTTTTGTGCGACAGGCCACATGGTGCTTGCTTGAGAGGGAGCTAGAGTCAGATAAGGGGAGTGGTGTCACAATAGGACACTGCTCCAGGACAAGGTAACAGCTTTCATCCTGAGCAGTGGCTGGAGTTTCCGGTAGGCCATCTGCAGAACACTCAGCTCCCTCATGCCTGTGATCTGACATTGCTAAGTGAAGGGAGCCCCAGTGGGTGAGTGGAGGTTGGAATGGATGGGGGTTTGCCTGTCTGGATACAGGAGCTCCTATAACCCAGGCACCGACCATTTTCTTGTGGCTGCGTTTCTGTAGAAGATGGCAGCAGGAGCACAGCAGCATACTGTGTGAATTTGTGGCATTTTTGAGTCTAGATAGGAGGAGAAAAACCACCAATTTTGAAATGCTCGCACAGGACAAGATGGAAGAGGTTACTACAATAAAGTGAATAACTCCCAGTGATACAAGCTGAAAACTGTATTAATAAAGCCAGGAGCTGTATACATACAAGGAAACCCTGTCTTTCCTAATCTGGAACCTACTAAGGGTCTAGGCATTACCTGTAATTTTGGGCATACCCCCAAAAAGGGGTCTGGGAACCCTAGAAATGGGCCATAGACCTGGACCTGTTAAGCGCCCTCCAACTAACTACACACATTGCAATTCGTGCCAAAGTGAGCACCGAAGACAGAATCCAGTGCCTGCAGCAAACACCACAGGCCGGCCAGCCCCACGTGGTAGGGTCTGGGTAGAGGCCCTAAGGTAGTCACCAAGGGTAACTGATCCAGAAACTTCTAGATAATTCAGGGTAGTAAACTGTTAGATCTTGACAGAAGCTTTAGAAAAAAATATTTAATGGCTAAAAAATGAAAATACTTTTCCAGAACAGAAAAGATCCATCAACTAAGGACACTAGCAAAAAACTGAAGTCTCACAGAGTAACCAGGGTTATATGAGTGCACCATTCTATTGGTGGCCTAGCATTTACCACATTTTACAAACATACTACACCAACACATTCCTTGCATCCAAAGGAATGATAAAAAATGTATTACATACCTCAAGCTTCGCTGCTGGAAATGGTAAAGGTTTACCTTGATCTTTCCCCTATGAAATACAATGTACATTGTTAAAAGGACATAAGAATACAGACATACATCTGGTCAGTCATTTTTATTCTGGAAATTATATAAAATACTCACATCGAGCAAGTGTCTGTATTCTGGAGGTATTGATGAATCTCTCTTACCAAGTTCCTCCACGTAGGTCGATTTAATATTTTCCTGGCAATAAAATGTTCAGAGTTTATTTAAAGGGTACCGGTTACTCATACAGCAGAGGCAGACTTTTTGAATGAATAAAATCATCCAATCCACCATCTTTAAGTAGGTTTGATCACATTGACGTATGTACATTTAGACCAGAAAGTGCAGGCCAAGTTTCTTTAAAGCCCATCAACCTCCATCGTTGCCCCATACACCTCATTTTACTGGCCCCCATCCCCTTAGAGAAGGGGTGCCCAACCTTTTGAAGAGCAAGGGCCACTTAAGCGACATGGTAACCGGTCGCGGGCCACAATAAGTGGAGTGGGTGGATGGCAGCCCACTCGGCTCTATAGAGCCCACTCTACTCTCAGCACACCAAACTCGCAGGTAATAGAAGTCTATTTCTCAGTGCAGGTAACCCACAGGTGCACTTCTCTGTACATATGGATCAGTTTGAAAGCAGCCCAGTAACCACTGAGAAAAACAGATAAGCCCATATATACACACACTGTGATTTTAGTAATAAAAACATACCTTTAATAACAGTATTCTATTTTATTTCATCCCAGAGCAGGAGGTCGTGTGCCACATTAGAGGGCTCTGCGGGCTACTGGTTGGGCACACACCTGCCTTAGAGCATAACTGTTCCTCCATATAAAAAAAAAAAAAAAAAACTGCATACATACCTTTTTTTCAGCAGTACTTGGCCCAGTCACATGATATCTCTGGTCATCCTCTTCCTCTGTCCTCACTGGTGGGAGGGTCCTGAATGCTGTACTATTCTGCTGTAATTCCAAGGTGACCTGATGGCATCCTTGGCTCACAGAAAGTTGATTGAACGATGCTGGGTAGCATCATTCAACCAGAAGAACAGCACCATCTCGTGGCGCAGAAGATTTACTGCAGAGGTCAACACATAGGGTAAATTACGCAGCAAAAGTTGCATTTTTTTATTTAACATTTTATGGGGACTGAAGTTTAATGCCAGAGTTTACATTTTGCAGCGCAATGAGGGGATTTTTATCAAGACTGGAGCAGCCACAATCTAAAATATATGTGAATGGCAACCAGCTTTTAGATTTCATTTTTAAAACTTTAATTCCATTTCAAGTCCCACTTTTAAAAACTGAGCAGGCAGGCTCTTTATTGCAGAAGAGACCTGCAATGTTTCTTCTGTAATAAAAGAAACCTACCTGCCTGCTTGGTCTTCTTTGGAATTTACAATGAGCAGCATAAGCGCAGCTAAGTTTACATTTCAGTACAGCGTGTGTCGGGGTGACTGCACTCCTGCATAAGATGGCCACACCCTGGCACCTAGAAATAGCCAAGTAGTAGATGCCAGTGCCAGAAAGGAACATTAAACCATACTAAAGGAAGCAAGTACTGTATCACAGAGTTTATCTTTGCTTTAACTGCACAAGACAGAAGCGGATTGGTTGTCATGCACAGCTGCTCCAGTTTTGATAAAAACACCTATTGTATAATTTTTCTGCACAATTTATTGCATTTTTAGCCATTCTGTGGTAAACCAATGAAACAGTGCACTGTTAATTTTAGACTTCAGGTCCAGTGCTAAAATCCACAGAAATCAAATTTATTTTAAGTCTGAAAGATAAATTCCAGTTAGTTACTATGCATCACTGCCTTTTTCTTTAAATATGTTGTTCTATGTTAAATTGAAATTAAAAAAATTAAAATGAAACATCGCTGCCCATCTATCTTGGAATAGCTACATTTAATTTCTCACAACATGAATAGAAACATGCAAATAATGGTACTATCCATAATGAATCTATGTGAAGCAGCAACGGCCAAAACCGTAACTAAAAACCTTTAGTAAACCTTCAGCGTGGCATTTTTCAAGGCAGGATTCCTGATGGGATAACAGTGGACCGTGCCTGCCTAAAGTGTGAAGCCAGCGTCACAATGTGACGAATGAGGAGCTCAATTACGAGACAGGGACAGAGCGTTGTCACCCTATAACAGGAAATGCATGAAAAAGAACCCTCATATCAGGTTCACCAGGTATTTTAATGAAAGCTGCAGATTTACAAAGATTGACATTTATTTCAGAAATTGGAATAACATGTTTAAGCTTATATGAAATTGACCCAATTTACATATGCTTTAATTTTTTGGGAGAAGACTTGTCAACACAAGTTGAAAAACAAAGTGGACAGACCTCTGTCTGACAATGACAAGTGCTAAGAAGTCTCCTTATCTTTGCATGCATAAATGAGCAAATAGCAACTGTTGCAATCCTCTCTTTCAAATTCAGCCAACAGCAGAAAGCCTTTGTGTTTAGATATGTGGAGTATTTCCAACAATTATAAGCAACTGCAGCTCTCAGAAATGCTAATTTGCACTCTGATTCTACTAGCCTCAGTACTGTAAATCATTGTATATACGGACCAGTTCAGCAGAAACTGGCTGGCTTTTAGTCTGTGTGTACCACTGACTGTTCAACAAAAGCCAGTCTAATGCCGCGTACACACGATCGATTTTCTCGACGGTGAAAACGCAGTTGAGAAAATCGACGGGAAAAACGTGGGACCAGGCTTGTTCCCCTACACACGGCCGTTTTTTCCCGTCATTTTTTCTCTTGGGTCGAGAAAAACGACCGTGTGTAGACTCCCCGGCAGTGTTTCCCTATGGGAAAACTGCCGCGGAAAAAAATGCAGTGAATCACGACGAGAAAAATTAGAGCATGTTCTAATTTTTCTCGTCTTGATCAATGCCGTTTTTCTCGTCGGGAAAAATGACCAAAAGCCCACACACGGTCGTTTTTCTCGTCGAGAAAAATGGTCGTGTGTACGCGGCATAACGATCAGCTTCTGTCAAATGGTCATGCTGAAAAACCAGCATCCAATCAGAGCTTGCAGTCTGGGGTATACAGCAGAAGAGATCCCAGCATCAACATTGTTTGTGCTGATGCAGGGATATCATTTAATGACTGCCGACGTTCTTTACAGATTATCACCCTTTTACCACCTTTAAGCTCAAAGAAACCGCTTTTTCAGGCAAGGTTTTGTTGGGTTTGTTTAATATTTTGGCAGATTCTGCCAGAATGCTGCCAGCCCCAAATGGAGATCTCTGCATTACCTTTTCAAGGTATGAACATTTACTGCAGCCGTTATGAAGGGTTCCCACTAAATATGTACTTCTCCTCCATTATAATGAATACAGCAGATAGTGGGAACATCTCCGTGGCAGAAAGATGATCAAAAGGAGGAAGAGTAGGACCCTCAAATAGACAGAAAGGGATAGACAAGATCTTGTGGCTAAAGTCACCAAGAGATGGAAATGCAAATTCTTAGCGGAGGTCCTACTGAAATATCAGTTTTTGGTACATCAATAATGTGCATTAGAAAGCCGTCACTTACTGTTACTTCTGGACCTGTATATTGTGGTGATTCGGGTACATTTATTGGGGGACCCTCAAGTGTGCCCATAAGTGCATCTAAAGCTTCGTCTGATAAGTCCTAAAGAGAAAAAACAGGATCAAAATATAAAAATACATAATCTTGTTGACAGCTTTATGATAGGAACTGCAGGGACAATGGCAAACAATAAAAAACTCTTTTACTGATTTTTGTAAATTGCATGGCTGTGGCAAAAACCCTATAACACGGCTTGCACCACAAGGTACAAAACATTCTACTCCTGACCTTCTGGTTAAAATCAGCTAGGCCAAATGAATAATTAAGAAGGACTCTGGAATCAGAATGGTTCGGGAGAGGGGAACTTTGTATCTTAAGAAGCGAGTGATAAGCCTGGCACAGTAATGTATTAACACCTCAGGGTGTACACGCTGACACATCTGATACAAATCAGCACTACATAAATCCTAAGGAAAATGTTGTTGGCCTTATTTACTGCATGTACACTATGGTTAAAATCATCTTTTCAAAAAATTTAATTTTTTTTTAGGCAACAAGCAGATCTCTATCACTGGATCATTTTATTTTGTCCTCTGAACATCGGCACTGAGATCGCAAAAAAAAATTCACTATGGGGTCCATTTATAAATTCTTTCACACGATTCACACTACTTTCACCCAGGATTCACACATTTGTCCAATTGGAAATTGCAAAATATGTGAGAGAATCCTGGGTGACAGTTGTGTGAATATTGTGTGAAAAAGTATAAAATTACCTCCTAAATGTTTAGGGGTTGTGTAAAAGGTTAGGGCAAGGGTAGGTGTAATAATCAGTGCTTCCAGAGATGAAATATGCTCCCATATGTACTGACTATCAAACAAGATTCTGCTCATTGCTACCAAAGCACTGGTGGGATCTTGATAAGCATCTGGTACAAGAAAATGTAGAATTGTGTCGTTATAAGAAACATTTTCATACATGATTAGCCCTTCCTATTTGCATCATAACTGCCTGCTGAAGCAATACATTTGCAGATTTAAGGTGTTGGGATTGTCATACATTTCTTCCGTCTTTGTTTCCTCCTCAGCTTTCTTAGCATGCAGTATGACTCACACAGGGTGTGGTTTTATATTGAGAAATTAATTGTGAGATGCTGGAGACACCACTACTGATCTGGGTAGATAGGCTGATTTAATATACACTACAATACAAGCTGTAAAACGCAAACGCCAACAACAAATCTGGAAGCAGCTTTCATTAACAAGACTACATTAAATGTCTAAAGATTAATTGTTGCATTCCTGCTTAAATAACTTCTACCACTCGTGGTTGTGGCAACCTGTGAAGGCAGTGCTGGGTATTGACACTTTGGGCCCAATTTGGACATTTTCACTTAGGGGTGTACTCCCTTTTGTTGCCAGCGGTTTAGACATTAATGGCTGTGTATTGAGTTATTTTGAGGGGCCAAATTTACACTGTTATACAAGCTGTACACTCACTACTTTGCTACAATTTAAAGTGTAATTTCTTCAGTGTTTTCACATGAAAAGATAGAATATAAATATTTACAAAAATGTGAGGGGTGTACTCACTAGGCTTGTGCAATTCGTTTCGTAACGAATCGAAATTCGTCCGAATTTAGCAACTTTCGGACATTCGGAAGCATTCGAATTTCCGAACAGAGCAATTACAAATAAAACTGAATCCGAAATAAATTATACCGCAAAATAGCGAATGCCCGAAGGTCTTCGGCATAATTCGTTATGAAAAAAGTTACGAATGTACGAATCCATTCGAAGCACAATAACACTCACTCTGCTCTCTGCTTCTCCCTCACCATGCTGAACTCCCTCTCAAAATGGTGTACAGGGGGCGGAGGCTATAGCCGCATGAAAAAACGAAAGTAAAATACGAGATTTCGAATTCATTCGAAGCACAATAACACTCACTCTGCTCTGCTCTCTGCTTCTCCCTCACCGTGCTGAACCCTCTCAAAATGGTGTACAGGTGCGGAGCCTATAGCCGCATGTAAAAAACGAAAGTAAAATACGAGATTTCGAATCGTTACAAATAACCGCTATGTATTTAGAAAAGTACAAATCCATTCGAAGCACATTAGGCATAATAGGCAGCGTCGTTGTGAGAGAGACACGGAAAATTACGAATCAACAAACCCAAAAAAAGTTACGAAAGTAGGAGTTGTGTCCAGAATCAACGAAAAACAACGTACTCTACCGAAAGTACGAATTATAAAGCAACAAAAAATTCAACGAAAAATGTCGCTTGCAAAAATACGAATGAGTCCGAACACGAAAAATCCCGTCTAGCAAAATTACGAATGATTACGAATCAACAGGACCGGAAAGAAACGAACCGAAACGGAACAAATTTTTCCGTTGTGCACAAGTCTAGTACTCACTTTTGTGAGATACTGTATACGAGATTCTGCCTGCATGTGCTGCCCAGCCGTAGTATATGCATTGTGGCTGGTCAGCAACTGGTTAATACATCTTTGGGTCCTATTTCGAGATTCTATGGTGTGCTGGCGATATATGCTTTGGCTTCTAACACATCTAGCTGCCCCCTTTAGTACATGAAGAATTGACTGTGGTCAGTCACAGACCATAGCTGCATATGAATTGGGCTAGCAAAAACAGGCACATGAAGTACATAACAATATTCTTACCATAGACTTGGGCTGTGAAGATGCCGTAGGAGCCGCTGACGCCTTCTGTGCTTCTTTTTTCTGCCACAAAAAGAATTTACGATAAGTGTTTAATGAAAGGAATTACTGTGCAACACATACTACCATAAATATCTAATGTTTTCATATTCCTATAGGAGTCATTACCACCTCCAAGTACTTATACCAGAAAAGGCCCCTTGCCTTGTCACAGACTCATACAGATAACAGCCAGCATGCAGATCATATGGCCCTTTCCCAAAAATGGGGATGAAATGTGCATAACAAGAATAATTTACATCCAAAAATAAGATCTAGTAATGTGCTGTGCAGAGATGGTAAAAGCATCTTTATTAAAAACCAATCACTGTATATGAGTATAGGCATCTGAAAGGCCCCTCTTTAGAGCCAATACAGTGTACAAGATAATAATGATTTATTTGTGATTTGAGCATTTGGGTGGCAGTGCAAAGTTCTCAGCTCGCAGCTCATGTACAGATTTATTTCTTATTCAAGTAATTATGTGCTGAAAGAAATGCGTGTGCTGTCAATGCCAACTTCTTGCTCCATATTTCTATTCAAAGTTTAAACACACATTACACAAAATAACTGCATCGCTACCTCTTCTAGTTTTGGTTTCTTCTCTTCAGGTGGAGCTGGACTGCTGACAAACTCAGATGACATTGCTGCAATAAGATCATCATCACCTAAATCCTATAAAAACAAAAATATACATAAATAATGCAAATACAGACATATGCACTTTATGCACTGAGAAGACGACTGTATTTTTTTCTAAAGTTAATCATTTTATAAACAAATGTTTTACTTATATTTTTTATGAACTTCTTTTTTTCTTATACTTTTGTTAACATTTTATATAAATACACATTTAATAATTTATGATTAGCTCAGCACTAGCTTTTTAAATACCGTAACAGAATCTTTAAAAAGTGTATCTAAAGCCAAACATTTCTTTTTAGTATAAGATAGAGCAGTAGATGGATAAATCCTGTGTCAGATATGTTTTGCTTTGCTGTCTGTGTCCCTTTGAGAAAATTTACCTAAACTTCCTGTCTTAGAGGACCAGCAGTGCATGAAGAATTCTCTCCAAGACAATTGTCAATGGAACAGATGTTCACATTAAATATTTCCCACTTCATTTCGGTTTTGGTGATGACTGTAATAGTCTGCATTTCTAGGCACCTTCTGTCCTTGTCACAATAGTCACCAATATAAATATAAGCTGGTGCATATTACCAGCATGGACACAGACAGCAAAAAAAATAAAAACAATATATACTTTACCATGTCCAAACACAAAAACCTTAAAACAAAATATATGCAAAAACACCTTACATTCCTTTAAACCACCACAATATTTCACACACACACACAATTTCAATTTAAAGTATAAGTCACCTCTTCGGCTGCCTTTGGTGGGGGTTCTGTAGGCTTTTCTCCTTTACCCTACAAGAAAAGTTCAATATTGCTTGTGATTACATGATTAAAAACAGCTTACAAGTTAGGATCGTTAATATTTTATTGAAAACCAATCTTACATCCAGTAGATGTCTGTATTCTGGTGGGATTGAGGTTTCTCTCTTTCCCAGTTCCTCTAGATATTCTGATGTGGCAGGAATGTCCTTATATAAAAAGAAAAGAAAAATCCAGTGAACTGACATGCTTGACAGTATCATGGTGACATCTTTCTGGTTTGAGAAATCTGTCAACTATGAACAGGGAGATAGAGTAGAGATGAAATTCACATGTCCAAGAAGCCAGCAATCCCTATGATCTTACAGCATTTATTGAGTATGATTATACACAAACATAACTGACATTTTTCAATTCAAAAGTCACAAATGAGAAAAATAATCTAATGATATACACCTATTATTTATGACAAAACCCATGGTTAAGTGCCAACAAAGCGAACATGTAATTAGGATTTATCAAGGTATCCTACATTACTTGCCTTGCTACAATATAAGCAGGTGTATGCAAGCAGGGATGCCTGCATCAGCTATAAGGGCATATTATTATCTTCTAATTATATATATTAAATTAAAATACATTTTAGACTCAATGAAACAGCAGACAGAATTTACTATTTCCACTTCAGAAGTAATAATGAGAGCTGTACTTTGCTTACTATAGGTTACTTTACTTTGCTATTACTTTAGAGAGGTGGAGGTGAACATGGAGAGAAAGAATCCTTAACTACATAATGATTAAGTTGGATTTCTGTTTTGCCAGCGGGGGACTGGATTCTAGGAGTGCTTTCTACTGCCGTTTTGCCATTGGACAGTTCTGCTTCCAGTAGGCATTCCTTCTTGTGTATGCCTGCCCTCAGCTGTTCTTCATTCCCCACCACTTATGTACCAGTACCCAAAAACATTGTATTACCTTTCCACCCTCACCCCCAGATTAGTGACTTCTACACTCCAACCTACATACCCTCTCCCCTCCAGTACTGTCTCGCAAGTGTTGCACACCCCTGCCCTGCCAGCTTCACACTACAACTCCCATATGACATATTCCCCTCCTCTTCAGTCCTTTCCCTGTCCTGACACCTCCAAACTTGAATGCAACAACCCCAATCCAGCACTGTCCCACAAGTGTGGAACTCCCTTGCAGCTTCCTGTCTCTGACAGAAGTTTTTGCCACTTTGTCAGCAGAGCTGCACCCAGCAGGCCACCGGTATTGGCAAACTTCACTCCCACATAAAGCTGCTTAGCTCTCAGCACTCCAAGACTGGCTACTAAAGTTTCAGGGCACAGTGCTGCCTGCACACCAAAGCTTTGCCCATTTCCAAATACTTTATGAAAGTGGCTTCCATAGCTGCAGGATGGCTGTCAAAGAAAAATCTCTGCTTAGCAAACTGCACTGAACAGATGCTCTGCCATTGTTATGTGCAGGGATGAGCTTTCAGGTCGATGGCCATCCTGCAGTGAGACTCATTTAGGATTTACTGATCTCCTCTGCAACCAGAAAATCTGCAAATACCCAGTGCAGAGCTTTTGAATGTTCTCGCTTTCAGGCTGCCCATACACTGAGCCAGTTCAGATATAGGATTATTGTGTGTGCCACTGTCATACCTTATTCACACCTCCGTACAGTCTGCCCCACATTGAACACTCTGCACTCCTCTCTTGCACATGCTGCCTTCATGCCAGACCCTCCACACTCCTTTCCTTTACCTACAACCCACTATAATGCCCTCCCCAATCCGGTCATGCACATGCTGCATGCTCTCAAACCCTTCGCACAATTCTCCTGCACATATTGCCTGCTGTCATACCCTCCGCACTCCACAGTACCACATATTATAACTTTTATTCCCTGCTCCTATACATAATGCCCCCCAAAATACCCTCAACACTCCTCTCCTGTAAATACTGCCTGCTGTCATACCCATTGCACTCCTGTACATACTCTTCCCACTGCCAGAACCTCATGCTCCTCCCACTGTCAGAACCTCAACACTTTTTTTTGGGGGGAGGGGGGGATTTTTCGCAGTACCCTTAAACTTGCCTTTTCTGAAACAGGCACACTTTTGCTAATTTATATAATATACACTACTGTGCAAAAGTTTTAGGCGGGTGTGAAAAATTGCTGTAAATTAAGAATGCTTTCAGAAATAGGATTGTTATTAATTTATCAATAAAAAAAAAATGGAAAATAAATGAACAGAAAAAAAATCCAAATCAAATCCAGATTTGGTGTGACCACCCTTTGCCTTCAAAACAGCATCAGTTCTATAGATACACTTGCACACAGTGTTTGAAGAAACTCAGCAGGTAGGTTGTCCCAAACTCCCTGGAGAACTAACCACAGATCTTCTATGGATGTAGGCTGCCTCAAATCCTCCTGTCTCCATGTAATCCCAAACAGACTCAACGATTATGAGATCAGGGTTCTGTGGCGGTCAAACTATCACTTCCAAGCCTCCTACTTCTTTACACTGAAGATAGTTCTTAATACCATTGGATGTATGTTTGGGGTTGTTTTCCTGCTGCAGAAGAAATTTGGGGCAAATCACATGCCTCCCTGATCGTATAGCATGATGTTGAAATATCTGCCTGTAATTCTCAGCATTGAGGACTCCATTAATCCTGACCAAACCTCCACCCATGGCTTCTGGCCAGACTTCTCCAGACAGTAGATGGGTGTACCTGGGCCCAAGCTTTCCGCCAGCTCTGTGCTGATGGCACTGCTGGACATATTCTGATGCTGAAGGGAAGTAAGGACGTTGTGTCTTTCATCTGCTGCATGGTTTACCTGGGCGACCACTGCATCTACAGTCCTTAACGTTGCCCATTTTTTTGTGCTGCTTCAAAAGAGCTTGAACAGCACAGTTTGAAATCCAAAATCTTTGCCTGGGAAAGACCTTGCTGATGCAGTATAACCATCTTGCGTCTTGTTTCCGTGCTCAGTCTTGCCATGGTGTATGACCTGTGACATGAAACGGTCTTCCACAACCTCACCTTAGTAGCAGAGTTTGCCTGTTCTTCACCCAGCATTCTTACTTTACAGCATTATCACACCTGCCTAAAACTTTTGCCCAGTACTGTTACACATACATACTAATATACACTGTTTATTTCTGATCTTACAAGCTTGATTTAAAAAAATAAAAAAAAAGGATTTTTTACATTTGCCAGGTATGCTGCAGTTCTATAATCCCTTTTCTCCAATTGCTAGCATTTAAAGTTTACACATTCAAAAATCTACTTACAGCGATTTCGGGTCCAGTGAATTTTGGAGACTCTGGAACACTTTCTTGTCCTCCCAAAGAATCAATTAACAGATCTAAAGCATCATCCCTTTCCTACAAATCAGAGACATGCATGATACTTAGCAACACAGACAAGAGCATAAAGACAACAGGTGTAATAAACTAAATACCCCTAAACTAAAATGTACAAAATGTTAAAAAGGTTAATATACACTCCTTTTCTTTACATAGGTAAATAACTGTATCATTGCTTTGCTCTCGAGGATCACTTTCGTATATAAAAAAATACAGGTATACTTTTGTCACAGATTTTTCTGGGCAATGCACTGCTCCCATGAAAGTCTGCTCAGATGTATAGTGGTATTTTAAGGAGGTTAATCTTTGAATATTAAGCAATGGTTTGGCAATTTATTTTACCCTGCTAAAATATCACCAACACTAGCTGCTGTCTAGAAGGGGTCTCAAACTGGCGGCCCTCCAGCTGTTGCGAAACTACAAGTCCCATCATGCCTCTGACTGTGGGAGTCATGCTTGTAACTGTCAGCCTTGCAATGCCTCATGGGACTTGTAGTTTCGCAACAGCTGGAGGGCCGCCAGTTTGAGACCCTTGGTCTAAAGTATGCAATGTAACAGACTTCTCCTAAATCCCAAGTTACTAGATTTGGCCCCACCTTGCTTGGAGTAGTAGCAGCAGAAATTTTGTCCACACTCACTTTCTTTTCTTCTTTAACCTGTATTGAATAAAGATAAAACGGTCAGAAAAACACCACTGCATACAGTGACAATTGTTGGATAAACATAAATTCCACGCTTTAGAACTAAAAGAACTGCATCCCAATATATTATGCATTTCATTCCTAGCTTCCATTCATCCCGTTCTACTGCAAATCACAAGCTTATAGTGGGAAATGCCACATAAGTGAAATGCAATTGGTTTTATGCCCTATGTTCAGTCCATTCCGTTTCATTAAAGCACTGTTCACAGTGATAGAGATAGATAGAGATAGAGATAGAGATATATATATATATATATATATATATATATATATATATATATCTCTATCTAGCTAGCAAAAATAGTATATATTATATAGCAAAAATGTACTTCTGGATAGAGTAGGAAAGGATAAGAACCCTTGTCAAGTCTTTACCGTTACTCGTGTCACTGCCAAAAAGATTTACCCTATCTATTCTACACCTATAAATAAAACTGAAAATTTGTGAAATCCAAAATTTTTGAGTTGTCACCAGAACAACAGGCAAAAGGTGAGTCTTCAAATGGAAACTCTTGCTCTGGTGACAAATGTCCATGGGAGGTGTTCTCATCCCTTTGTATAGATTTCCAGGGAGTAAAGGTAAATCTCCCCAATGAGGCACAGACAGCAAACAATAAACTGACATGGATATTAACCAATCCCTTTTACCATAGACAAAAACAAAAATGTAGTGACTGTACATTCACTTTAACCTTTTATTATTATACAATCCACTTTAATCTGAAAAAAAAACAAAAAAAAAAAACACCACACCACATAGGTTTTCATAGGGCATACACATATCTGTGAAGACCCTTTCTATTCTCTTCAAACAGCGTTACATGGTTACTATTCTATCCCATCAGAAGAGGACTTGGAAACGTAAGGGCCGTTGGATTCTGACAGATACACTGAAATCCCTGTGTGAACTGACACACTTTGTCTTTAAAGATGAGTGGAGACAGTACAAAGATCAACACACATGGGAGGTGAACTGAACACAGATTTTTCCAGAAGAGACTCATGCCGCGTACACACGACCGGTTTTCATGACGTTAAAAATTGCATTTTTTAAATTGGTCATTAAAAACGATCTTGTGTAGGCTCCAGAGCATTTTTAACAATGTGAAAAATGGCCTAAAAAAAATAATAATTAGAACCTGCTCTATTTTTTCACGTCGTGAAAAACGGTCTTGTGTATGCTTTTACAAGGGGAAAAAAACTTGCCTGCTCAGAATTAAGTGTAGCGGGTATGTACTTTTAAATCTGGTGATGACACTAGTGATGCATAGTTCCCTGCGGCCCAGCAGGTGGCGCTGTCACTTTGGGCCGGGGTTGAACCATCGCTGCAGTGCTGTACCCTTTGTGACCTCTCGCAGCGGTTGTACGGCGGGGCGGGGAACCCGCCGTGCTTGCTGGGAGAGGGTATAAAGGGGGCGGACATCTTCGCCACGAGGTTCGAGTCCCAGGCACCTTCAGCCTGAGGGCTGCTGTGCGGTCGGTGTCCAGGCGGCTTAGCCCTGGACACTTGGAGTTTGTGTTCCATCCCAGACACCTTCAGTCTGGGGTGAGGTGCTCAGCCGGAGGCCTGGGGCCCAGTACCTTCCGCTGGGTCCCGCGAGGGAGGGATTGTTCTAGGGGGCCCGGGAGTGGGGCACCCGAATCCAGAGGCGTAAGGGACCGGAGGAGGGACTCACCCGAAGACCTGGTGCAGCAGATTGCCAGTGCCGGGTGAACCTCTGGAGACCGCCCGGAGGGTTATCTCTCCCGAACAGGGGCCAAGTTCAGAGAGGAAGTTCAGTCCATGTTCAATGACTGGTGGCAGCGGTCCAACTATTCCATTCAGGTCAGTGGCAGAGACCTGCTATTAGGCCCGTGGCAGGGGCCTCAACAGTTCATCCGGTCGGTGGCAGCGACCAAAACTCACGGTCGGTGGCAGAGACCGTGCGCCAGGCCTATTCGCTATCAAAGGAATAGGAAAGTTCAGTTGTGCCTGGGCCTACTCGTACCCACACCCCCCCCCCCCTTGTCCGTCTGTTATTGGAAGTTCAACTGATTGTGTTCACCGTATTGTACGAGAAATAAAGGAGTGTTGGACTTTCGATTGGTGTGGGGCTCTATTATTGTCGGACACATCTCCACAGAACAACTAAGGCTTCGTATGCAGTGGACAGACCCGGAGGTAATTGATCTAACTCTGCTTAAACCTCATACACATACGAGGGAAGAGCTTGGCGTAGTGTTCCTGCACTCTCCTCTCCCAGGTACCCCTAGACACAAGTCCCTTACACGAGGAAACACAGAGAGGGAGAGTGAGGCTCCGCTACACGTGGGGGCTCTGGTCCGGGATGTGTTCGTGCTACAATGGAGCTGGAGTTGTTGGAATTTGAAAGTGTCTGCCCGAAAGAGTTCCGAGTAGGTCGGCCATATTGGCCACTGCGCCATCAGGCACACCCTCCCTACTCAGTTCGTGGGCGTGACCCAGGGAAGGAGAAAGCCCGCAAACTGGAGTGCAAGAGGGGAGGAGTCCAATCATGTGAAGGACTACACGTGGAGACTTTGCGCACTGCCTTGTTGGCGCCAATGGATCAGCAGAGAGTCGCCATGTTCACCAATGCATCGTGGATTCCTATTCATCCCACTACCACGAGTCTGACTACCGCTGCCCAATAACGGATACGGGGATTCGGCTAAAGCCCCGGGGACGATTCACCCTGTACTCATGCATGGACGTTGAGGCCCTGGGTTTGATTTGTCCCGACTGTTTGGGACTGGTATGTCAGCTGAAGCCATTCGGGCATTGCAAGGCCTGCGGAGAGTTCCTATTTGAGGTGGAACCAACCATTGAAAAACCCAGAACCATCCACCTCAACCGCGCAAGAGGCCACACCACTCAAGAAGGAGGAATCGCTGCTTTTACAGCCATCCCTGTGCGCACTGCAGCGACCGCAGGGGAGGTCGTGATCACTGAGATACGGGAGAAATCCGAGGATGCTGACTCGGTCACCACTGTTTCCCAGCGTCCACCACCAAAGAGGAAGACCGGCTTGGTTGCCCCGTCCAGCGGTTGCGGTGGATCACCCTGCTCGCCTACGCCCGCCCCGGATGGATCCGGTCGGAAGAGTCCCGGACATCCCTTTTCTACTTTGGGCCGAGGTAAGCTGGGCAAAGGGACTTGGTGTTGGGGCGGAGGTGTCGGGGAGTCACGGCCCTGTGTGCCCGCGGGGGGTAGCAATTCAGCCTCTACTACAGGCTACCTGCCCGCGGAGGAGTGTGACACCTCTGACCTAGAGTCGCTCTCCGATCCGGGAGACAATGTCCTCATAGATGAACTTTTTGCAAAGAAGGGCTGGGACAAGATGCCTCTCTCCTCGTCCCGCAGAGTCAGGGATCCACCCATGTCTACAGGGGATAGTACACCCCCGGGTGGAGGCACCAGCACCTGAGGAGGGATCCCATCCCCAGTCTGCCCTTTTATCTCCGGTGCCTCCTGCATATGGCACCGGGGAAAAAAAGAGACTGTTGTTGCGGCCGCCTATGCCTAGAGTGGAGGTGGTCAAGGCACCTCGTCACCCGGGCGCCATTGTCCTACCGGGTGAGGGAGACCGAGCCACTATGCCTCCGCTGGCGAGACTACAGCGTCTCTTTGGCCAAAAAGTTGCTACTGAGTACGGGTAGGAGTACCCCTACTTACCTAAGGAGCTTCTATATGAAGTGGAAGTCTGCTGGGAACGCTGGTACAACGATTTTGTGTGGACGCACCTTCAGGTCCCACATGCCCGCAGGTACCTTGCGTGTTCCCCTAAAGCCTCTCAGCGGTTCAAGAATTGCAAGTCAGAATGGATGTTGGGTCGGCACATCCACGCAGACAAGGTGTTAATTCGGCGCAAGGAGGGTGAGGATGTCGAATACCATGTAGAGACAATGGACCAGCACTTGAAACCCCTTGTCTTGTCGCACCCAAAGTTCTATTTGTAGGAGAAAAAAAAAAAAAAAAAAAGACTCAGTTTTTGCTTTTGCCTTGTTGCTACTGAACTTTCCGGGGTTGTTTCCCGGGAAAACCCAGTGACTATACCCGTGCTAATGGGTGTCTGTGCTCTCTGGAGGAATTGAAGGACTGTTGCCGTTGTTTGTTCTTCATTCTTCCATCACACAAAGTAATTATGGACTTTGGGGTAGTTAGAGCCGGAAAAAAAAAAGAGAGAGAAAAAGATCTTCAACCAGTGCAGTTACCGCTGCACTGTCACCAGGTGGCAGTGTTGCACAGCGATATTCACTGTTCACTCACACACTTAGAGAAGGAAAGGGTTTCTCTACGGAGAGGTTCTTTCGTTCTTACACGAACATATGTGTCAGGGATATGTGTGTTTAACGTTTCTTTTCCCCTCTGCAGGAGAACATCTTATCAAGACCACTGAGAATGGTATGGGTCTTAGTCAGGATGAGTGGGAAGGAATGTTGATGTGAACATGTGATTCTGATAATGTGGTTGTGTGGTTTGCTTCCTTCCCTTCCTTTTCATGTTAGGTTCTGTTGGGTTAGTTTTCAAAACTTTTGTATTTTTGAAATAGTTAGTCGGTTTCTGGACCGGGCTATGATGGCCCCTTTTGGGCATGGTTTGCTCCAGACACTGGGGACCAGTGTCAAATAACCGGGGGGGAGAGTGTAGCGGGTATGTACTTTTAAATCTGGTGAGGACACCAGTGATGCATAGTTCCCTGCAGCCCAGCAGGTGGCGCTGTCACATTGGGCCGGGGTTGAACCATCGCTGCAGTGCCGTACCCTTTGTGACCTCTCGCAGCGGTTGTACGGCGGGGCGGGGAACCCGCCGTGCTTGCTGGGAGAGGGTATAAAGGGGGCGGACATCTTTGCCACGAGGTTCGAGTCCCAGGCACCTTCAGCCTGAGGGCTGCTGTGCGGTCGGTGTCCAGGCGGCCTAGGCCTGGACACTTGGAGTTTGTGTTCCATCCCAGACACTTTCAGTCTGGGGTGAGGTGCTCAGCCGGAGGCCTGGGGCCCAGTACCTTCCGCTGGGTCCCGCGAGGGAGGGATTGTCCTAGGGGGCCCCGGGAGTGGGGCACCCGAATCCAGAGGCGTAAGGGACCGGAGGAGGGACTCACAAGAAGACCTGGTGCAGCAGATTGCCAGTGCCGGGTGAACCTCTGGAGACCGCCCGGAGGGATATCTCTCCCGAACAGTTGCCAAGTTCAGAGAGGAAGTTCAGAGAGGAAGTTCAGTCCATGTTCAATGACCGGTGGCAGCGGTCCAACTATTCCATTCAGGTCAGTGGCAGAGACCTGCTATTAGGCCTGTGGCAGGGGCCTCAACAGTTCATCTGGTCGGTGGCAGCGATCAAAACTCACAGTCGGTGGCAGAGACCGTGCGCCAGGCCTATTCGCTATCAAAGGAATAGGAGAGTTCAGTTGTGCCTGGGCCTACTCGTACCCACACTCCCCCTTGTTCGTCTGTTATTGGAAGTGCAACTGATTGTGTTCACTGTATTGTATGAGAAATAAAGGAGTGTTTGACTTTCGATTGGTGTGGGGCTCTATTATTGGCAGACACATCTCCACAGAACAACTAAGGCTTCGTATGCAGTAGACAGACCCGGAGGTAATTGATCCAACTCTGCTTAAACCTCATACACATACGAGGGGAGAGCTTGGCGTAGTGTTCCTGCACTCTCCTCTCCCAGGTACCCCTAGACACAAGTCCCTCACACGAGGAAACACAGAGAGGGAGAGTGAGGCTCCGCTACATAAGTATGAGACGGGAGCGCTCGTTCTGGTAAAACTAGCGTTCGTAATGGAGATAGCACATTTGTCACGCTGTAACGGACTGAAGAGCACGAGGCTGAAAAGCGCGAATCGTCTCTCACCAAACTTTACTAACACAAGGATCAGCAAAAGCAGCCCAAAGGGTGGCGCCATCCGAATGGAACTTCCCCTTTATTAGTGCCGTCGTACGTCACCGCGCTTTGCTCTAGCATTTTTTTTCCATGATCGTGTGTAGGCAAGGCAGGCTTGAGAGGAAACAAGAAAAATCACGTCGAGAAAAACGTCGTTTTTTTCAATGACATTAAAAACGACCGTGTGTACGCGGCATGAGAATAGCAGCTATGCCAAAATATGGGGAATGCATAAACTAATACCTTGTTGGCACCACCTATTAGAAAGATGTTGTGTCACAAATATTCCAGAACTGAAAGCAACTAAACCAAAAGCATTGAGGTCACTTATTACAACTGTTCTCACTTGGCAATAATTGGCTTACTAGAGCAGAATAATTTCTGTACATTACCTCATCTTTAGGTTTGCTAGATGAAGCTACTGTAGCGGCACCTACTGCAGCTGCACCTACTGCTGCAGCACCAACTGTAGCAATAGCTGCTTTGCCAGCAACAGATGACACCTGAGGAAAAGCAAGGGACAAGTGTCAATAGATTACAACTGTCAATATAAAATAGAGGAATTTGACTACTATAGAAAGACTGTTTTGATGCACAATCTTTTGATCGTGGTGGAAGAAGCTGCAGTTTGGTGTATTGCGGTAATACTTTATTGAAATGTATTATAGTTGTGTACTGTATTATTTTTTTTGCACGTTATTTACTGCAGTGTAGCTGGTTAATTTTATAGAATAAGTTCAACTTTATACCAAGTTAAAACTACATACCCCTATTTTGGACACATTAAAAGTATACAGTACAGTGGCGGTCCATCTATTAGGGGCGCGACCCCCCTATCCATGCGTCCGGCCCTCTAATCTACATGCAGGGTGGTGGACAGATGGATTCCAATGAAGCAAGTGATTAGAGCCAGAGGCTCCAATAGGCTTTAAAAAAAGGGTGGGCTCTGGGCGCAGAGCACTGCGCCCCAAGCCCACCCACTTGTGTGACAACAGCGAATGAATATTCACTATTGTCACACCGATTCTTCTCCTGCCCAATCAGGAAGTGGGTTGTGAGACTTGTTTCCCGATTGACCAAAAGAAGAAGCCATCCTATTGGCCTATGTGGAGGAAAGAGGAGGGAGGAGACGTACCACCACAGTGATGTCGAGGAGACGCATGGGAAGCCCGGCCAACAAAGCCGGGACATGGAGGAAACTGAGGGGGAAAGCATGTCAGTCGGGGGGGGGGGGCAGCACAGGGTGAGTGAGCTGGCGACAGGGAGGTGTGTGGGAATGGTGCACGGTGCGGGCTGGAGCAACTGGGGGCGGGGAGTCCATGGTCAGGTCCATATGCCGCCCCTCTGGCCGATGGAGCACCACCCGCCATGGATATAGTAGCTGGCTAACACAGGGACTGAATACCTGACTCTCCCAATGGCCTTTGGAATCCTGTGCATCATTTGATCCTAGTCTGAGAAATTGCCATCTCTGGTCTCACTTTGGTACATGCACCATTACTTTCAAAGGCCATAGCAGGTCAATGCACAGCATTTCAAAGACTGTTAGAAGAGGAGGAGGAGGAGGAGGAGGACAGAGGCACTGCACAAGTCCTGGGTAGCCACGCAGCGTAACATTTATTTAAAATATATTAAATGGGGCTCCACTTACAAATTGGACAAATAGGTTTCTGGGGATAGCAGGTCTTAGGTGTTGCTATGAAGGTGTACTTATCCTTCAAGGTTTAATTCAAAGCTCATATATAATTGATGAAAATAATTATATGAATAGGAGGATCAGGAAAAAAGGACCTGTAAAACATAGGCACCATCAGTTTCTGACTGATTTAGTGAAATGAACAAGTGACTGGTGCTTTAAGCACTTTCTCCATAGAAATGCAGGGAGCCAGTACAAAGATTTACACACATAGGGGCCAAACTAAACAGAGATCATTCCACAGAAGAGACAGATATAGCAGCTATGTCGAGATATGCTGAATGTTGGCATCACCTATCAGAAGGGTGTGTGTAAGAGATAGTCTAAAACTGAAAGCAACTAAAGCAAAAAGCCTGAGGCCTCATACACACGGCCGAGATTCTCGTAGAAAAAAACAGGTCGTTTTTTTCGACGAGATTCTTGGACAAGAAAATTGTCTCGGCCGAGTGTACACACGCTCGATTCAAAGAACCCGCGGTTCTTTGAATGGAGCGTACGCGGTGACGTCATCGACTATGACGAGCATGCGCTCGTCACATTCGATGCCGTCGCCGCCATCTTGGTATACCCTATCTATGCCTAGGAAGCTACCGCGCATGCGTCTAATTCATTTCGAACATGCGCGGGCTTCCCGGCGGACAGGTAAGTGTACACACACTCACTTTTCTCGTTGAGAAACAGGCTGACGAGAATCTCGACGAGAAAATAGAGAGCAGGTTCTCTATTTTCTCGTCGAGGTTACTTGTCGGTTTTCTCGACGAGAAACCATACACACGAACAAATTTCTCGGCATGACATCTCTGCCAGCAAGTTTCTTGCTGGTTCTTGCCGAGAAACTCGGTCGTGTGTACGAGGCCTTAGGGTCATTTTGTTCTAACAGTTCTCAGTTGGCAATAATTGACTTTCTAAAGCAGAAACTGAAAATTAAACAAGGAAACATTTTCCTTTGATTAAAATCCAACTAAGGAATGATAATTTTCACCAAAATGTTATTTTCAAGGTTATGTTAAATCATGGATTGTTAGTCGGAGATGGCACCCCAGCACATCTCCATGGTAACAATGAAGAAGAGTTACAATTTATTAATCCATGATAAATTTAAATTTCCAAAACCCTATTTACGTAAAAAACTGTTTCTGTACATTACCTCTCCTTTAGGTTTGCTAGATGAAGCTACTGTAGTGGCAGCTACTTTGCCAGCAACAGATGATGAGACCTGAGGAAAAGCAAGGGACAAGTGTCAAAAGATTACAACTGTCAATACAAAAATACAGAGACACTGACTATTCTATGACTGTTTTCATGCATAATTTATATATCTATATATACATACAGTGTTGTGTTACACTATGTGATTTTTCTTGCTCTGTGTCTTTAAGATCTGTCCCCTTCTTTCTAGCTGAACTCTCTCTCTCACCGTAGTTCTTTATATATCTCCTCCACTTCCTGATTCTGGTCATTACTCCTGTATTTCTTCCATGCTAACATCTTACATGTGGCTTACAACTGCAACGTTTTTCTATGAATATCCATCATCATTAAACGGAACATTCGAAAGGATTCATCGTCTGTCGTCCTAACTGTGAGTTTATTCATTGAGTTAAACTGCCTGTATCGATGCAAGGGATGAATATCAAACCAGCTTGAGTAAGGCCTACATAAACCTGGAGATGAACTTTATCGCTTTGTAGTTGAGACAGAACAGTAGAAAAACCGAGTTTCACAGCCTAATTACAAGATTTCTGCATGTCAGTACTGAAACAGACAAGATTTACTGCCCTCATAGCAAGACAGAAGGGACAGAGCAGCACATGGCAGCCTTATAGCCTGAGACAATCTGCACAGTGTCATATTTCAGCACACAGATCCTGCCTGCTTTCACAGTCAGTCTGCTATCATGAGTGACCAAGCTTCTGCATGTGAACTCACATCTACCTCCTCACAAGTTCCTGAAGAAACTGAGTTACCCAAACGCTCAGTTAAACCCACTTGGAAAGTAATGGAGAATTATGAAGCTTCAAGGACTGAATTGTCAAATAGCTTGGAATTAGTCTGGGAGAAAATCCTTGCTGAAGCCAATACAGTGTCTGTTGAACGTGAACTACTGACACTAGAGGGCGCCATTAAACAACTTTCTGCCTCATATGAGCTTTATCAGCTTACCAGCATCAAATTCACTAATGTCTTACAAAACATGAAGTCAGAAAATGCGATGAGGCAGTTAAAGCACGTCAATGCTCTCAATATTGAAAGAGACAGTTTTATCCAGCAAACCAGATTAAAGGCAGAAGCAAAAATAAAGCTGTTACAGGACACTGCATCTCACAGATCTGTTTCCACCAGACGTTCTAAAAACTCGTCAAGATCCCATAGTTCAAGATACTCAACACTCAGTGAGTGACTTATTAATGCCCGCGCTGAAGTGGAAGCCAGCAAAGTGCAGGTGGCATATGCAGAAAAAAGAGCAGAGTTGGAAGCGCTGTCAGCACGTCAAAGAGCAGAGTCGGAAGCAGGGTCGGAAGCGCAGTCAGCACGTCAAAGAGCAGAGTCGGAAGCGCAGTCAGCCCGTCAAAGAGCAACAATGGAAACCTTAAATGAACAGTGTAAACATGACGCAGCTATGGCAAAGCTAAGGGTCCTACAGCAAGCTATCAGTGCAGACGAAGGTGCAAGTGAGAAAGACAGCATTAACCTAAACATAGCAGATATGGAAGACCCCCTCAAACGCACTAAAGACTATGTCCTAAGCCACTGCAGTGCACACTCCATTGTCTCCAATGCTCCCGACTACATAGAGACTCCTTCACAGCTTCAAGTTAAAGAGGTTCCAGCAACTTCCTGCACACAAAATCACTCCACTGCATTTCCTACCTGCCTACCTTGCCTGCCTTCATACGTCACAGAGCATCAGCACAAGCTTCAAGCAAGTCATCAATCTCCAGTCATCGGTACAGCCTTGAATCAACGTACCATTGGAACAACTGACTTCAAGCAAGCAACTCACATGGATGCATCTGCTGCACTATATTTCCCTGTGTCCTTTAACAACAATGTCAAAGATAACGCAATTAGCACCATACAGCCAACAGCATCTCACATAAAGGCGGAGACAACTGAGACAGAAGAGTTTGTGAGGTACATGCTTCGCAGAGAGCTCACAAAGACTGGTCTTACAAGTTTTGATGACCAACCTGAGAACTACAGAAGTTGGAAATGTGCCTTCAGAACTACAATCAGCAATATTGGCATTACAGCTGTTCAAGAATTGAATCTGCTGATCAAATGGCTTGGTCCTCTATCTGCTGCACGTGTTAAGCCATTAAGATCGGTTTTCATGGACAATCCTACTGCAGGCCTCACAGCTGCATGGGAGCGACTAGAGCAAAGTTATGGCAGTCCAGAAGCTATAGAAAATGCTTTGTTCATGCGTCTGGAAACTTTCCCAAAGATATCCGGTAAGGACAACAAGGAGTTCCAGAGACTGAGCGACCTTCTCCTTGAGCTTCAGCTAGCCAAGACAGACCCAAAACTACCTGGACTCAGTTACCTTGACACTCCAAGGAGGGGTAAACCCAATTGTCTCCAAGCTCCCGTATGGTTTGCAAGAGAAATGGACTGCACTAGGGTCATCATACAAAAGAGAGGACAAGGTTTCCTTCCCTCCATTCTCTTTCTTCTGTGAATTCATCAGGGAAATTGCAGAGACCAAGAACGATCCAAGTTTTTCCTATGGGGAGTACAGTTTCTTCTCACCCTTTCCTAAGAGTACCAGTATTCAAGGCAACTATAGAAACCATAGAGGCCCAGTGTCCGTGAAAAAGACTGACATCCTTCCCACTCCTACCGTAGTTCTGGCCACGAACAAACAATAGGAAGATTGAAAACCCTAACAGAGAGTGTCCCATACACAAGAAGCCACACCCCCTCAATAAATGTATCGGCTTTAGGAAAAAGCCTCTGGAAGAGCGCAAGGAGCTTTTAAAAGACACTTAGGGTATGTTTCAGGTGCTGTGCTTCTACAGAACATTTTGCAAGGGACTGTAATGTGTCCATCAAGTGCATAGAGTGTGGCTCTGAAGAACATGTGCAAGCCCTCCATCCTCTTGAGCCCAGCTCTGCACAACCTGCCAACACTCCTCCCAGGTTACCGCATGGCGGGGAGAATACAGACCAAGTGCCTAATTCTACCATCATTTCTTCATCCTGCACTGAAGTTTGTGGAGAAGACCGCTGTGGTAAGTCCTGTGCTAAGATATGCTTGGTGAACATATACCACAAGGATCAACCAGAAAAGTCTCTAAAGGCATATGCTATCTTAGACGATCAGAGCAATCGATCACTTGCAAAATCGGAATTGTTCAATCTATTTGAAATAAAAGGCGAAGCTCATCCTTACACCTTGGGTACCTGTAGTGGAACTATAGAGGTTTCTGGAAGAAGGGCTCATGGACTCATGGTATCTTCTCTCAAAAGGTAACTTGCAATTACCCTTACCTACACTTGTTGAGTGCAATCAGATACCTGCTAACAGGGAAGAAATCCCTACTCCAGCTGCTGCTTTCCATCACCCTCACCTCAAGGTAATAGCAAATGAGATACCGCCGCTTGACAAAGATGCTCAGATCCTTCTTCTGTTAGGAAGAGACATTCTAAGAGTTCACAAGGTACACAGACAAGTCAGTGGACCCCCAGATGCCCCATTTTCCCAGCGCACAGATCTAGGGTGGGTCATCATAGGCAATGTCTGCATAGGCAAAATGAAAAGACCTACCAACATTTCGTCATTCAAGACAAATGTTCTGCCAAATGGCCGAAACACTTACTTTGAGCCATGCCCACATCACTACTGGGGGAAAGAGAAGATAGCCAGCCACGAATGGCAACATGGTATCTCAGGTGACACAAGCCCTTTCTCCTGCCATGATGGCGACTTCGGCTCTACAGTGTTTAATGCAACCAGTGAAGATGACATACTGGCTCCTTCAATGGAAGACAAAGAATTCATCAAGGTAATGGACAATGAGTTCTTTCAAGAGGACTCCAATAACTGGGTAGCACCCCTACCCTTTCGTCTCCCAAGAGAGAGATTGCCCAACAACTTACAGCAGGCCATCAGTAGATTCTCCTCCTTAAAGCGAAACTTAAGCAGGAAACCAGAGATGCAAAAGCACTTTGTGGACTTTATGCAAAATGTATTTGACAGAGATCATGCAGAGCCTACTCCCCCACTAAAGGAGGGAGAAGAATGCTGGTACCTTCCATCCTTTGGCGTGTATCACCCACGCAAACCAGACCAAATCAGAGTTGTCTTTGATTCCAGTGCTCAGCACGAAGGTGTTTCTCTTAATAACATGCTCCTTACTGGACCCAACTTGAACAACAGTCTAATAGGAGTCTTGATTCGTTTCAGACAAGAGCCTGTAGCAGTAATGGCCGACATTCAACAGATGTTTCACTGCTTCATCGTCAGAGAAGACAACAGAAACTACCTCAGGTTTCTATGGCACAAGGACAATGACCTCAACAAGGAAGTTATAGATTATCGCATGAAGGTACATGTCTTCGGTAACAGTCCTTCCCCAGCAGTGGCAACTTATGGGCTAAGGAGAACAGCTCAGACTGGAGAAGTTGAATATAGATCTGATGCCCGTCAATTTGTTGAAAGAAACTTCTACGTTGACGACGCACTTAAGTCCTTTCCAACTGCTAAAGAAGCAATTGATCTTCTCACCAGAACAAAGGAGATGCTGTCTGTAGCAAACCTTAGACTGCACAAGATTATATCCAACAGCCAGGAACTTATGAATGCCTTTCACTCTGAGGACTATGCCACTAGTCTAAAAAACCTTGACTTAGGTACAGATGTGCCTCCTGTACAGCAAAGTCTGGGTTTGTTGTGGAACATCAAGCAAGACAAATTCACCTTCCAAGTGTCAACTTGTGACAAACCCTTCACTAAGAGAGGAGTCCTGTCCGTGGTGAATAGCATCTATGACCCACTGGGTTTCCTTGCTCCAGTTACCATTCAAGGTAAGATTTTACTAAGACAGTTGTCTACTGAGAACATAGACTGGGATACTCCCTTGCCTAGTGAGAATCAACACAAGTGGGAAAGGTGGAGATATTCTTTGAAGTCACTAGAAAAACTTCAGATTCCCCGTTGCTATGTTCCAGGATCCACTTCAACTGCTAACCGGAGAGAGATTCATATTTTCTCTGATGCATCAGTTGAAGCTATTGCTGCAGTAGCCTATTTGAAGACCTCTGAACTGAATGGAGAATCACACTGTAGTTTTGTCCTAGGCAAGGCAAAACTCACACCCAAGCCTGCACATACCATACCAAGACTTGAACTTTGTGCAGCCGTGCTAGCAGTAGAAATTGCAGAGGTCATACGAAGTGAAATGGACACTAGAATTGATTCTTTCACTTTCTATACAGACAGTAAGGTAGTACTTGGTTACATAAACAACCAAACAAAACAATTTTATGTTTACGTCAGCAACAGGGTTGAACGTATCAAGAGATTCTCTCTACCAAGTCAATGGCATCACGTTCCCACTGAACTCAACCCAGCTGACTGTGGGACCAGAGCCGTGTCACCTGCCGCTCTTCAGGACAGCTTATGGCTGTCACCTACAAGGTTTCTGTGTGAGGACTCTTACTTACTCCCTATTGACACCACCTATGGGCTAGTAAACCCTGAAGATGATAAGGAAATAAGAACTGTGAACACCTCACTCCACACTTGTGTAAGTACAAAACAGAAGCTGCGGTCACACCATTACAGGCATCGATGGAAGCAGGTGCAGCATCTAGCCAATGTGTTCTGGCATCGCTGGAAGAAAAAGTATCTTCACCACCTTCAAGGTCGTTACAAATGGCAAGCATCTAAGCCAAATCTTAAGGTTGGAGACCTCATCCTTCTAAAAGACAAGGAAGTTTGTCGGAATGAGTGGCCTATGGGTCTTATTACTAAAGTTATGCCCAGCGACGATAACAAAGTCCGGAAGGTAGAAGTCAAGGTAACCAAGGGAGGATCGACACGAACCTTTAGTCGACCAATTACAGAGTTAATACTCCTTTTGCCAGGTGAGTGACTTCTGCAGGGACTAGCCATGCTGTTGGCACGGCAGGGAGTACATTGCTGCCATCTACAGGTTCTACTCAGAACTTTGGAATTATTTGAAGACATCATACTGTGACTTTATGTTCTTCATCCTGTTGAACTTACATTTATTATTTGCTTGTTGCATGTTTTTCATTACAGGTTCCAGGACATTCGTCAGTATTGGACTTTTTGAAAATATATATTTTAGTTTAAGGTTATGAAATCTAAAGATTTCAGACGGGGAGTGTTGTGTTACACTATGTGATTTTTCTTGCTCTGTGTCTTTAAGATCTGTCCCCTTCTTTCTAGCTGAACTCTCTCTCTCACCGTAGTTCTTTATATATCTCCTCCACTTCCTGATTCTGGTCATTACTCCTGTATTTCTTCCATGCTAACATCTTACATGTGGCTTACAACTGCAACGTTTTTCTATCTATGAATATCCATCATTAAACGGAACATTCGAAAGGATTCATCGTCTGTCGTCCTAACTGTGAGTTTATTCATTGAGTTAAACTGCCTGTATCGATGCAAGGGATGAATATCAAACCAGCTTGAGTAAGGCCTACTTAAACCTGGAGATGAACTTTATCGCTTTGTAGTTGAGACAGAACATACAGTATCTCACAAAAGTGAGTACACCTCTCACATTTTTGTAAATATTTTATTCTATCTTTTCATGTGACAACACTGAAGAAATGACACTTTGCTACAATGTAAAGTAGTGAGTGTGCAGCTTGTATAACAGTGTAAATTTGATGTCCCCTCAAAACAACTCACACAATCATTAATGTCTAACCCGCTGGCAACAAACGTGAGTGCACCCCTAAGAGAAAATGTCCAAATTGGGCCCAAAGTGTCAATATTTTGTGTGGCCACCATTATTTTCCAGCACTGCCTTAACCCTTAATGGGCATAGAGTTCACCAGAGCTTCACAGGTTGCCACTGGAGTTCTCTTCTACTCCTCTATGATGACATCATGGAGCTGGTGGATGTTGCGCTCCTCCACCTTCCATTTGAGGATGCCCCACAGAAGCTCAATAGGGTTTAGGTCTGGAGATATGCTTGGCCAGTCCATCACCTTTACCCTCAGCTTCTTTAGCAAGACAGTGGTCGTCTTGGAGGTGTGTTTGGGGTCGTTATGTTGGAATACTGCCCTGCGGCCCAGTCTCCGAAGGGAGGGGATCATGCTCTGCTGCAGTATGTCACAGTACATGTTGGCATTCATGGTTCCCTCAATGAACTGTAGCTCCCCAGTGTGGGCAGCACTCATGCTGCCCCAGACCATGACACTCCCACCTCCATGCTTGACTGTAGGCAAGACACACTTGTCTTTGTACTCCTCACCTGGTTGCTGCCACACACGCTTGACACCATCTGAACCAAATAAGTTTATCTTGGTCTCATCAGACCACAGAACATGGTTCCAGTAATCCATGTCCTTAGTCTGTTTGTCTTCAGCAAACTGTTTGCAGGCTTTCTTGTGCATCATCTTTAGAAGAGGCTTCCTTCTGGGATGACAGCCATGTAGACCAATTTGATGCAGTGTGCGGCGTATGGTCTGAGCACTGACAGGCTGACCCCCCCACCCCTTAATCCTCTGCAGCAAAGCTGGCAGCCAGCACTCATACGTCTATTTCCAAAAGACAACCTCTGAATATGACGCTGAGCATGTGCACTCAACTTCTTTGGTCAACCATGGCGAGCCCTGTTCTGAGTGGAACCTGTTTTGTTAAACCGCTGTATGGTTTTGGCCACCGTGTTGCAGCTCAGTTTCAGCTTCTTGGCAATCTTCTTATAGCCTAGGCCATCTTTATGTAAAGCAACAATTATTTTTTTTCAGATCCTCAGAGAGTTCTTTGTCATTAGGTGCCATGTTGAACTTCCAGTGACCACCAAAAGTGAGAGCGACAACACTCCTGTTACCCATTCACACCTGAGACCTTGCAACACCAACGAGTCACATGACACCGGGGAGGGTAAATGGCTCATTGGGCCCCAATTTGGACCTTTTTATTTAGGGGTGTACTCACTTTTGTTGCCAGTGGGTTAGACATTAACTACTTCCCACCCGGCCACTGTATATATACGGCCGGGTGGGCGCTCTCTCCTGAGTGGACGTTCAGGAACGTCCCTCAGAAGGAGGGGGATCGCGCGCGCGCGATCCCGATGCACGAGTGTCACCCGGACACGGCGCATCTCGATTCGGCAGGAGGGCTCTGTGATTGGCCCTCCTGATCACATGATGGCTGTGTCCAATCACAGCCGTCATGTGATGTAAACAGAGAGCCGGTTGCTAGGCAATCAGCTCTCCTCTCCTCACACAGAAGTCGTCGGTGAGGAGAGGAGAGCAGATCGCTGCAGCTGGCTGGTGATCAGCGAGTATGAGCTGTTTTTTTCAGCTTTTTACTCACTGATCACCAGCCTAGTGTCCCCACACAGTGTAAACACAAACATGTCCCCAAAATACATGTCCCCAAACACACACACACACACACACACACACCTGTCCCCCACATATGTGACAGTAAAATCATATGTCCCAATGATCATTTGCACACATATGTCTGATCACCTGCGCACATCTGTACATGATCATTTGCGTACATATGTCCGTGATCACACGAACCAATTATTATACACTTAACGGATTTTTTTTTTACCAAAAACATGTAGTAGAATACATTTTGGCTTAATTTTTTGACAAAATTCGATTTTATTGGATTTTTTTAAAAATAGAAAGACGAAAATATATTTTTTTTTCCAAATTTCCGCTCTTTTTTCGCGTATATCGCAAAAAATAAAAAACGTAGTCGTGAATAAATACCACCAAAAGAAAGCTCTATTTGTGTGAACAAAATGATAAAAATTTCATTTGGGTACAGTGTAGCATGACCGCGCAATTGTCATTGAAAATGCGAGAGCGCTGAAAGCTGAAAATTGGTCTGGGAAGGAAGGGGGCTAAAGTGCCCAGTATTGATGTGGTTATTGACTATGTATTGATTTATTTTGAGGGGACAGCAAATTTACACTGTTATACAATCTGTACACTCACTACATTACATTGTAGCAAAGTGGCATTTCTTCAGTGTTGTCACATGAAAAGATAAAATATTTACAAAAATGTGAGGGGTGTACTCACTTTTACACACACACACACACACACACACACACACACTATTAGGTACACCTTGCTAGAGCAAATTTGAACCCCTTTTGTCTTCAGAACTGCCTTAATTCTTCATGGCATAGATTTCACAAGGTGTTGAAAACATTCCTCAGAGATGTTGGTCCATATTGACATGATAGCATCACACATTGCTGTAGATTTTTTTTCGTCTGCTTATCCATGATACAATTCTCCCATTCCACCACATCCCAAAGGTGGTCTATTATTTTAAGATCTGGTAACTGTGGAGGCCATTGAAGTACAGTGAACTCATTGTCATGTTCAAGAAACCAGTTTGCGATGATTTGAGCTTTGTTACATTGTGCATTATCCTGCTGGAAGGAGCCATCAGAAGATGGGTACACTTTAGTCATAAAGGGATGGACATGGTCAGCAACAATACTCAGGTAGGCCATGGCATTTAAACGATGCTCAATTGGTACAAAGGGGCCCAAAGTCTAGAAAATATCTCCCACATCATTACCAACAACGTGAACCATTGAAACAAGGCAGGATAGATTTCATGCTTTCATGTTGTTTACGCCAAATTCTGACCCTACCATCTGAATGTTGCAGCTGAAATTGAGAGTCATTAGACCAGGCAACAGTTTTCCAATCTTCTATTTTCCAATTTTGGTGAGCCTGTGTGAATTGTAGCCTCAGTTTCCTGTTCTTGGCTGACAGTAGTGGCACTCAGGTTAGTGGTCTTCTGCTTCTGTAGCCCATCTGCTTCAAGGTCCGATGTGTTGCACGTTCAGAGATGGTATTCTGCATACCTTGGTTGTAATGAGTGGTTATTTAGGTTACTGTTGCCTATCATCTTGAACCAGTATACCCATTCTCCTCTAACGTCAACAAGGCATTTTTGGTACACACAACTGCCGTGGGGGGGGGGGGGGGGGGGGCGGCAAGCTATGAGAGAGAAGTTTGGTGGATTTTTTACTTAAAAACGAGAATGCCGACAGGAATGAATTTTAGATATGATGTCAATGTATTTTGACGTTAATAACTACATCCAATAGGTTGGATGTGCAGATTTTTCATCTATATTTATATGCCCTAATTTTCCCTCAATATCTCTCGCCTTGAATCAGTTCTTTTACTGAAATCTTAGTTTTTACCCACAAATAGTTTAATGGTTTTTATTCAGATTTTTAAATCACAGAATTCATGTACAATAATATATGATGACTATGATGATTGTTTTTTCATGTTTATTGTGTCAATGTATAAATGAATTTTAACTCAACGCAAAAAAGGTTTTTTTTACCTTCAGAGAGTCTCTATACAATGGTGATTCTCATCTATAGCTAATTGCATTGACTATTGAATGTGATTGGTTCTAGTCTTTTTGTATATATGTTGGTGCTGGTTATGTGGGTAACTATGCCGTGAACAAGGCTCTTTGCCGAAACATGTTAGCAGTTACTTTATACTTGGTGATTATCGAATAAAGAATTTGGACGGATTCCAGAGTGCGGGTTCTTTCCATATATCCATTAACAATTTGGATGTAGAGGTATCTGGTGATCTCAGGTGTTGCTATGAAGGCGCACTGATCTCTCAAGGTTTAATTCAAAGCTCATATATAAATCGATGCAAATACATACACAAATATGATGATCGGGGGAAAAAATCCTTATTTTAAGCAGGAATCCAACACATCCAAAGTTAAGCATTAACTAAAGCATAAGATCCACTTTACAATAGTACTGTATATATTAGTACTTTATTTTATGCTACTCCTGTTAAGTATACCACAACCTGTTTTGAGTTGGTTGGATAAAGCACGACGTTCTGACTTACTGCATCTTTTGGCTTCCCAGCATCTGCTTTCTTTGAATCCTGCTTTGTTGGGCCCTTTCCTGGACTCGGCTTTGCTGCTGTTGATGAAGAGGTTGATGTTGTTGTTGTTGTTGTTGTTGTGGTTGTTGTCTTTGGCTGATAAGAAACACAAAATTACTACATGTATAACAGCTGAATATGCAAAAATGATAAAAGGCAGAGAAGGACATGAAGGAAGGGTTAAAGAAAACAATAACATAAGCTATCCTATAAAAGTTTCTAGCTAAAAAGGATGTGGATAAAATATTTGTTGAAATGTGTAAGTAGTCTGAAGTGCTCCTGAAAGAGGAGGACTCAAACTGGGGAAGCTGTGCCCAAAAAAGGCAGGCAGAGGGCAAGGGTCACCAGTGTTGCCTGTCGACTCTCTGCAGCTGATCTTTTCCCCAGTACTGACTTACTGTGCCTTGTCCTACACGTTTCTGCGTGAGGAGGCAGCCATTTTGTTAGAGGTAGGGCTTTGCTTCCTCATGTCAAGCGACTTCAGCAAGAACAGTGAGCAGTACAGTAGTGACTTTTCCAAATCTCCTAAGACTAGCATTCAGATGCAGCAGTGTCTCACACTGCAGATATACAACTATGAAGCTACAGGCACAGAAAGTACAATACTGATTTCCCACACCAGTTCAAGGCAAAAGGGAACATTTTTCAGGGTAATGCTTGAGCACAATTAACATCTTTAAAGTGGTTGTAAACCCTTACATATACCCCAGGGCCAGATTAAGAACACCGTGGGGCCTGGTGCCAAGGATTTTGGTGGGGCCTTTTATAAATAAAAATGCAAACAATTTTTTGTTGAGAGAGAGAGAGAGAGGATGAGCAAGAAATAGGGAATGAGAGAGAGAGGATGCGCATGAGCATGCGTGGGAATGACATCAACGCATCAAGGCACAGAACCCTGAAGGAAGACCGGGTGAAGATGGAAGCGCAGCACTAGAGAGCTCAGTCTTACAATTTAAACGTACCCTAATGTGCTAATATGCTGTGCATACTTGTACATTATGGCATAACCTACCTCAGGGCCTTTAAAAAGTAGTAATGTTAGCGAAGTTTACTACCGCTTTAATATCACAGGATCCCAGGAGCCTCTCATGGGGCCCCCTACTGACCTGGTGACCCTTGGGCAGTGCCTAAGTGCATAGTTGCCAACATTTAAAAAATATTTTCAAGGACACTTATTTTTACAAGTGGTATATTTAGAGTAGCTGAGATCCCCTATGTTCCTCTATACATCACAGTAGTAATCACAAAATGAAATGAGTACTAAATAATGGGGCAGGACAATTATGAGGAGATTTCCTTTAGTTGAACTAACAAAGGTGTGCCCATTCTAGAGCTGGTAACATTGAGGATATTCAGAACAGTGGGCACTATGTACAGGAGAGGAGTGCGAAGGATATGGCAGAAGGCACTATGTACAGGAGAGGAGTGTGAAGGGTATGACAGTGGGCAGTATGCACAGCAGAGGAGTGTGGGGAGGTATGACAGAGGGTAGTATGTACAGGAGAAGAGTGTGGGGAGGTATGACAGAGGGTAGTATGTACAGGAGAAGAGTGTGGGGAGTAAGGTTGGGTTACTGTATGTCCAGGAGAGGAGTGCATCACAGTAGGCGGTATGTACAGGAGAGGAGTGTGGATGGTATGATAGTGGGCAGTATGCACAGAAGAGGAGTGTGGAGGGTATGGTGGGGGCATTATGAACAGAAGAGGAGTGTGGAGGGTACGACAGTGGACAATATGTACAGGAGAGGAGTGTGGATGGTATGATACTGAGCAGTATGTACATGAGATGAGTGCTGAGGGTAAGACAGTGAGCAGTACGTACAGGAGAAGAGTGTGGAGTATGACAGTGGGCAGTATGGACAGGAGAGGAGTGTGGAGGGTATGACAGCGGGCACTATGTACAATAGAGGAGTTTATGAAAGTGGGCAGTATGTACAGGAGAGGAGTGTGGAGGGTATGACGAGAATGGGCTTCATGTATAGGAGAGAAGTGTACAGGGTATGACAGTGGGCACTATGTATAGGAGAGAAAAGTGTGGAAGGTATGACAGTGGGCACTATGTATAGGAGAGGAGTGTGGAGGGAAGGACAGTGAGCAGTATGTACAGGAGAGGAGTGTATGACTATGGGCACTATGTATAGGAGAGAAGTGTGGAGGGTATGACAGTGGGCACTATGTATAGGAGAGGAGTGTGGAGGGAATGACAGTGAGCAGTATGTACAGGAGAGGAGTGTATGACTATGGGCACTATGTATAGGAGAGAAGTGGGGAGGGTATGACAGTGGGCACTATGTATAGGAGAGGAGTGTGGAGGGAATGACAGTGAGCAGTATGTACAGGAGAGGAGTGTGGAGGGTACGACAGTGGGCACTATGTACAGGAGAGAAGTGTATGACAGCGGGCACTATGTACAGGAAAAGAGTGTGTAGGGTATGACAGCGGGCACTATGTATAGGTGAGAAGTGTAGAGGGTATGACAGTGAGCAGTATGTACAGGAGAGAAGTGTGGAGAGTATGACAGTGGGCACTATGTACAGGTGAGGAGAATGAAGGCATCTGAGAAGGAAAAATGTAAAAGGTTTATGGAAGGATGTTTAGGGACTGCGTAGTGGTTAAGCGGGCCATACATGGATTGAAATTACGCCAATTAAGCAGAGACCAGCCATAGTCGATCTATGTATGGGCTAGCTGGTTTTACACAAGTCAATCTATTAACCGACGTGAGTACAATTGAAAGCATCGCTTAGTATACAAAAAATATCATGCTAACGTAAGTGTTTTTTTTTTTTTATGAATGAAACAGTTTCTTTCCAAAAAAAAAACATGTTAGAAAAATTGCTGGGCAAATACAGTGTAACATAAAAAGTTGAAAAGACCACCATTTTATTCCATAGGGTGTCTGCTAAAACAATATATTTAATGTTTGGGGGTTCTGAGTAATTTTATAGCAAAAGCAAATGATGATTTTTACATGTAGGAGAGAAGTGTCAGAATTGGCCTGGGTGGCAAAGGGTTAATTACCATAAGTAATATACAAATAATTATTATAAGCCCTGTGAGCTCATCCTCTCAGTCTGCTGCAGAGTGTCAGCTTGTATTTAAACTGGCCGCTCTGTATATAGTTTCTGACAGGCTGTGCAAGCAGCCCCGTATCTCCAGGACCATAAATGGTGGGGTGGGTCTTAAGCTATCTATCCCCCAAATGTGTGGTCTCTGTGACCCCTGGTCGCCGAGCTACAACCCTCGAAGTCTATCTATCTTTTTTTGATTATTTTTTTTATGCAAATGGACTTATCTTGAGGAAGGGGCCTGGAGCTGCAGCTCCAATAGCCCCTATGTTAATCCGGGCCTGATATACCCAGTGAAGTGACTGGCCTCAGATGATACACACAGATAAAACAAATCCTACAACATAAGTTGTACCTGTTTATCTGCAGTCTTCTCTCCTCTACACTTATTCAAAGTCCAGAATCTAGATGTAGCACACAGATCCCTTCCTTGCTTACCTCCGCTAGCAGGTGGGACACACCATGCCACATGCCCAGTGTCCTTGTAGAAGAGGGTGAGCGGTGTTATCTGATTTGGGTCCTGCAGCAAGTTACCTCCTTCCGTTGGTTCTCTTCCCTAGAGTGTAGGGAAGAGTCTATTCTCTCTCTTTATTTCAAGAAGGCCATTGTCCAGACAGTATTAAACCCAATAAAGGTTTATTTTGCTTGCATGATAACTTGAAAAAAAGAAGGGGGAGGTAGGTTCAGGCACGCGGCACTTAATCATCGCCACTCAGGCCTGAGTGGGATTTGCTCACACGGATAGTCCCCTCTCACGGTTCTAGCAGCCGGTGTGGAGCATGGAACATTCACTTGTAATTTTCTAGGGATACGATCAAGAGACAGCTTCCGAATCTTGAACTTCCCAGCACTTGTAATATCCAAGTCCTTAGGTGCCAATGGGGCACATTACAAGGCTTGTGGCAGATTATGGAGTCCTTCCCTCTGATAGGTAACCAGGCCTCTCCTGAGACAGTGACTTCCTTCACTGATCCCCTTGGATAGGTCCTCCCCTGGTTTCCTCTCCTTCAGAGCGGGTTACCCCTACTTGAGCACCCTGGGACTCCTCTTCTAATGTAGGCCTCAACTAAAAGGTGTTGGGCCTACCTGGAACTATGCAGCCTTGGGCTAAAGGTGCCCGGGACTGAATACACATGCACATACCCCTGGCCATGAGGGCCACCGAAGGAGGGGTAGGCACCTAGGACCAAGGGGTCCTCTGGATCACCTCCGAACTCCCCGCCTAATGGCATCTGCCCCTTAAGTACCCTCTCCCAGCATGCACAGTGGGTAGACCGCACCCACTGAATGGCCGCTGAGAGAGGACACCCAATAACGCTGCAACGTTACCCGTGGTTCAACCCGAGCCCGGGGCAACAGTGCCACCCACAGGCCACAGGGAACTGCACTGCCAGGCAACATTACCTTGGAGCAGAAGCCAGTTTGAAGAATTCAGCAGCCTGAGCCCAACTATTAGCTCAGGCTACCCTCTAAATTTAGGCATAGCGACCCCTATTATTGGGGGGTCCGCTACATAGACAAGATCTCTCAGCTCTGAAAAGCAGGGGGCGGAGAGCCAAAGTTACAACAGTGAGGGGAGCGCTGAGAGCTGATTGGAGGGAAGAGACATGCCCCCCTTCACACAGCACACAGGAACAGAGCTGAAGCCATCAATCAGCTGGAGTTCCCTCCCCCGTCACAATTTTTCTCTTGGTGTCAGGAAAACTTGTCAGAAGTGACTCACTCTGATAGCAGATGAACAAGGCAATGGACAAAAATTACATTGGTTGCTCTGGTACACACTATAGAGGGATATGCTTTGTTCATATTTCATGTCTGATGTTTACAACCGCTTTAAATGCTCCCTATTCCATAGCAAATCTTCACTTGAGTTCAGGTTCACTTTAAAGTACAACTAAAGGCACTTGCATGACAGGTTAAATTTTATGAGAGCAGTTACTATGAAATGTCCTCAAAATGTAAACAAAAATCTTGCTTTAGGCCCCTTTCACACGGGACGGATCAGTAACGATCCGCCCCGTGAACCTCCGCTTGCTCAGCGGGGATCGCTCCGTTGATCCCCGCTGAGCCGGCGGATGACTGGGTGGTCCCCGCACAATGTGCAGGGACCGCCCTGTCAGAGGGCCGCTCTACCCTATGGGGGATCGGAGGACGACGGACCGTAGAGTCCGTTGTCATCCGATCTGATGACAGATGGAAAAAATAGGATTTTTATAACAGCTTACCTGTAAAATCCTTTTCTTGGAGTACATCACGGGACACAGAGCGACATAGTCATTACTAATGGGTTATATAGATACCTTCAGGTGCTGGCACTGGCAACTTCCAAAACCGGAAGTACCCTCCCCTATATAAGCCCCTCCCATCCGGGAGCACCTCAGTTTTGTAGCAAAGCAATAAGTGTCCCCAAAGAGGGGCGGGAGCTCTGTGTCCCGTGATGTACTCCAAGAAAAGGATTTTACAGGTAAGCTGTTATAAAAATCCTATTTTCTTTCTCGTACATCACGGGACACAGAGCGACATAGTCATTACTAATGGGATGTCCTAAAGCAATGCCCAATGAGGGGGGGGGATACACCATACATAAGCTGAGCGCTATCAGACATGAGGATCTTTTGCGGCCTGCAACACACTGCGCCCAAAGGCGACAACCTCCTGACTTCTAACGTCCACCTGGTAGAACCTAGTAAACGTATGTACTGAAGACCATGTTGCGGTCTTACAGATTTGAGCCAGGGAGGCCTGGTGATGCACTGCCCATGAAGTTCCAACTGCTCTCGTGGAGTGCGCTCTAACTTTGAACGGAGGCGGTCTCCTTCTCAAGCCATAGGCTTGCATTATGACCTGTCGAATCCACTTGGCTAAAGTCGATTTTGACGCTGCCTGACCCCTTCTGGGGCCTTCCGGCAGAATAAACAAAGTATCCGTTCTGCGAATCTGAGCAGTGGCTTTTAGATAAGCTTTAACTGCTCTTACTACATCCAAAGAATGCAATAACTTTTCCTCTACCGAAGTAGGTTTGGGGAAAAAAGAAGGAAGAACCACATCTTGGTTCAAATGAAACCTCGATACCACCTTAGGAAGAAAGGCTGGATGAGGGCGTAAGACTACTCTATCCTTATGGATAACCAGATATGGCTCCTTACAGGACATAGCGGCTAATTCCGACACTCTTTTAGCCGAACAAATAGCTACTAGAAAAATCAATTTCCTGGTGAGAAGAACCAAAGAAATATGCTGTAATGGTTCAAATGGTTGTTTCTGTAGAACCGACAGAACCAAGTTTAGATCCCATGGACATATGGGAATATTAACCGGAGGACTAATACGCATCACTCCTTGTATAAAGGCTTTGACTAGTGAATGCGAAGCCAAGGGCCTTTGAAAAAATATTGACAAGGCCGAAAACTGACCTTTGATAATACTCAAGGCAAGCTTCCTATCTACAGCCCACTGTAGGAAGTCCAGACTCCTACCTATTACGTATTTATGTGGATGCCATTTCTTGGCCTCACACCAGGCGATGTACGCCTTCCAGATTCTATAATAGATCTGCCTGGATACCGGCTTCCTGGCATTGATCATGGTAGATACCACAGCATTAGAGAGCCCTCTCTTTTTTAGAATGTGGGCTTTCATAGCCAGGCCGTCAAACCTAGGGCTGGTAAGGAAGGGTGGTATATCGGTCCTTGCGAAAGCAGGTCCGGACGACGTGGGAGAGTCCAAGGACTCCCCACTGACATTTTACAATCTCTGCGTACCACGCTCTTCGGGGCCACGCTGGAGCCACCAGAATCACTGGTTTCTTTTCTACCCTGATTCTGCGGATTAATCGAGGTAACCATTGTGGCGGTGTGAATGCATATATCAGCTTGAACTGATCCCAAGGGAACACTAGGGCATCCGAGCCGCAAGCTAGGGGATCCCTTGTCCGAGAGACAAACCTGTCCACCTTTGCATTGAATCTGGATGCTAGAAGGTCTACATCCGATGTTCCCCACCGCTGACATATTGTCCAGAAAACCTCGGGGTGAAGGGACCCTTCCTCTGGGCATAATTGCTGGCGACTTAGAAAGTCCGCCTTCCAATTCTCCACTCCTGGAATGAATACCGCAGATATGGCTGGGACATATCTTTCTGCCCATTTCAGGATGTAATTTACTTCCCTCTGGGCTGCACGACTCCTGGTGCCCCCCTGATGATTGATATATGCCACTGCTGTGGCATTGTCTGATTGAATTCTGACAGGGGACCCTTGGAGTTTGGATGTCCATACTACTAGGGCATACCGGGCTGCTCGTATCTCTAAGAGATTGATGGGCAGGGCCTTTTCTGCATCCGACCATCTGCCCTGGAGAGACCATTACTCCAGTACTGCCCCCCCAGCCTATAAGGCTGGCATCTGTAGTGACCACCTGCCAAGAAATCGGACTGAAGGATTTCCCTTTTTCCAGATTCTGGGGAACCAACCACCAACGGAGGCTCTTGCGAACGGAAGGGGACAAGGACATTGTAAGTCTAGGGCCTGAACTGTTTTGTTCCAGGCTGACAGTATGGCCCCTTGCAAATTCCTTGAATGGAATTGACCGTAGGGTACTGCTTCGAATGATGCCACCATTTTTCCCAGCAGCCTCATGCACAGGCGTATGGACGGCTGTCTTTTTTGTACCCACTAAGTGGATCAAATCTTTCAAAGACAACACCTTTCCTCGAGGCAAGAATATTTTTCTCTGGCCTGAATCCAACCTTAGCCCCAAGTATTCCAGACTTTTGACTGTTTTTTAGGGCTGACTTGTCTCGGTTGATAATCCAACCGTGAGATTCCAGATACTTGATTGTCTTGTGAACGACCACGTCTAGTTTTTTCACTGAGTGGTCTATCAGCAACAATTCATCTAGATATGCCATTATCATTACACCTTGTGTTTTTAGATTGGCCAATAAAGAGCCAGAATTTTTGTAAACACTCGTGGTGCTGTGGCCAAACCGAAGGGTAAGGCTCTGCTGAAAATGGCGCCCTTCTACTGCAAAGCGTAGAAATTTTTGGTGGACTGGAAAGATGGGAATGTGCAAATAAGCATCTTTGATGTCGATCGCGGCTAACCAATCCTCCCCTTGTAGGGCAGTGGCCACCGATCGGATCGACTCCATCGGAAAGTCCTGATATACAGGAATTTGTATAGCCCTTTTAGAATTAATATGGGCCTCCCGTCCGCGTTTGCTTCGGGACTGTAAAGAGGTTTGAGTAAAACCCAAACCCTCATTCTTCCAGGGGAACCTCCATAATTACTCCTTGGAGCAATAGTTGTTCTAGTGCCAACAGGAGGGACTCTCTCTTCCGGGGATCCCTTGGCACATTTGACCTCAAAAATGGGAAGGAGGAGAGTCTTTTAACTCCAAACTATATCCCCAACATACTGCGGAGAGCACCTATCTGTCTTGATCGTGTCCCGCCCGGTCTCTTGCGAACAACTGGAGTCCTCCCCCCACCCGACTGAGTGGGGGACCCTTCAATGAATTTAACTTTGGGGGAGGTTTTGTACCTCCCCTGACCCAGGGTTTCTCATTACCCTGCTATTGTCCCTGTTTTTTATCCCCGGGAATTGACCGAGGAGGCCGTCGGAACTGTTACACAGCCGATGCCCCAGGGACTGGAGAAGCAGGCCTCTTAAAGAGGGACCTCTAACTCTGTTTTTAACCGGCAAGAGCGTATTTTTACCGCTGGAAATTTTCTGGATATTGTTGTCCTGGTTTTCCCTGAATAAGCGTTCACCATGAAATGGGACGCTAACCAGCCATTCTTTACAGGGAGCTTCAGCAGACCAGTTTTTGAGCCATAGAAGCCTACGCATATGTACTATAGACAGCGTAAGGCGGGAGGCCTGATGGACTGAATCCTTTATGGCGTCAACCGCAAAGCCTAAGGCTCTAGGTAGATCAGCTAGGGCAAGGGCCTGCTGATCTGTCAAGTCCCTCAAGACCTGTTTCAACTGATCCTTCCCTGCTTAGCAGACCCCAATAGCTGCTACTGCTGGTTGTGTCACCAAGCTTGCTGTAAAAAGAAGCAGACTTTCATAAGGACTCCAATCTTTTATCTATTGGGTTCTTGAACATTTGGACATTATCCACTGGACATGTCAGTGATTTATACATACAAGAGATGGCTGCGTCCACTGTAGGGACCTTCCATTTTTTTTTTTTTTTTTTGATGAACTTATCCTCCATGGGATAGACCACCTGAAATCTCTTGGGAGGAGTAAATATTTTATCAGGATGTTCCCAATCCTGGTAAATAAGCCCTTTCAGTAAAGGGTGAAGTGGAAAAGAACAGACAGTCTGGGGGCTTCTAGCGACCCCAACGAGGATACAGTAGTGGTTGATGGTTCCGCAAGGTGCATTTTTAAATGCTGATCGGACCATGTTAGTCAGAGACTGAACCCATAATCTTTCAGCTTGAGATGCTGAGAAAAGGTTCCCCCACTGTTGATTCCTCTATAACAGAATCAACCTCATCCTGATCCCCTTCAGGCAGGTCGATCCCTGTATGGGACTGTTGCTCTGCTAACAGGCACTCTGAAGGAGGAGACGGAGATCGGGCGTGCTTTCCCTGACAGGGAGGCAGCGATCAATGTTGACAATCTCTCTCTAATCCTCCCAGAGCTGAGGAAAAAACCTCCTCTGTTACATACACAGGAGCAGGTGAACTGAGGACAGCCACAGTACCAAGTACCCCTGCGGGGTCTCTACGGTCACTTACCTCTGAACTTCAGGGGAGACTGGTGCAGCAGAAGCATGCCCAAGATCCTCAGAGCCCGATGAGACCCCCTTCGCTTCCTGGAAGATTCAGTTCCGGAGCTTCTGGACGGCATATTTCCTAAGCCTAAAGCTGAGGTATTCCAGCCGTAATACACCACTTTTACTGAGAATAGTCTAGCACAATTGCTGCTATATCACAGTTGGTGTCTACTAATGTGCCTTTCTATGGGGATGCCTGCATCAACCGCTTGCTGTATGCCTTTTTTTAAATGTTGCCAGCTCTGTCTCTGCACTCCATAGCCAGCTCACAACACATAATTGTGTTTTTTAACATGCTGGGACGCCCGCACATGCGCAGAAGCGCTGCGGCGCGCACAGAGCGTCATCCCCCAGGCTCCGCCCCCTTTCCCGGCTCACCTCTATATATAGAGGCGCGTGCACGCGCACGCGCGCGGCCACGTGCGCCTTCGGCGCTAATTTCGAAAAGGGAAACTAGGGACAAGAGCCAGGGCCCCTTTTTGCCGCAGGCCGGGGGATGGACGAGCATTGCAACATGGCAGAGGAAGCAGTTTCCCACAAGAGAACTCACCATCTGCCTGGACTTGCTCTGATGAAAAGAAACTAGTCCACATGACAAGAAACGTTCCACAGCGGCCTCTAGTGGATAAACACAGGTACCGCAGTCTAATATATATATATATATATATATATATATATATATATATATATATATATATATATATATATATATATATATTTTTTTCTTGACCACTATTAAAAATACTACATTTTTTTTTAGTAGTTACAGGCATGCACAGATATTAGCGGGAATACCGTTAGGTAACAGACAGAAAGACAAATTAGGCTTGGGGGTCCCCCAATAGAACCAAGTTCCTGGGGGCCCCCACTTACCTGTTCCCCGCCGCAGGACTTTGTTTGGTCCACAAAAGCCCAAACTTCACCTATCACGGCAGGCATTGTAATCAAACCTTCAGGGACCGGGTTCCCAAGGATTCCACTCCCCTGGACCTGTATAGCACCCTGCACAGAAAACATCTTGGTCGTGGCTATGACCAGAGCTCTGGATCCCAGGGTCCAGCTCTCCTAAGAGAAGCATTACAGGCAAAACCTTGCTCTTCTCTGCAAGGCCCGGGTACCGACCGTTTAGCTATGAAGCTTTTTTGGTCGGATCCGGAATAGCTTACTGAGGCCCAAAAGAACCTGTACGCAAGCTCAGTGAAAAACACATGTTACTTCTTGGCCAACACCTTAGACACTGGCAAAAAACTGAGGTGCTCCCGGATGGGAGGGGCTTATATAGGGGAGGGTACTTCCGGTTTTGGAAGTTGCCAGTGCCAGCACCTGAAGGTATCTATATAACCCATTAGTAATGACTATGTCGCTCTGTGTCCCGTGATGTACGAGAAAGAAATAGGGTTTTCCTCCATCACACTTTGGCGGATCGGAGCGGGTCGGATGTCAGCGGACATGTCACCGCTGACATCCGTGGCTCCATAGGGGTACATGGAGCATCCGTTCAGGTCCGCCTAAAAAACTGACAGGCGGACCTGAACGGACCATCCGTGTGAAAGAGCCATTACTCCTTTGACTGAGCCCAACCCTTTTTCATTATGCTTCCCCTCCCAGATACTGCAGCACACAGTGGGAGGGTTTCAACAGCATAGCCAGTGCTGCCAATCCAGAAAACAGTGGACAGGACTAAGTGTGGGACTAAGTGGGGCCAGGAGTACAGAAGGGCACATCTCTGCAATGGAAGAGTCCAGAAGTGTGCTTGGTACAGTGGTAGCAAGTGCTGAGGATGTCTGTGCAGTGGGAGAGTGCAGAGGAGGTTGTTGATGTAATAGCAATCGAAGTGAAAGCATGTTAGAGCAGGAGAGGACGGGAGTTTGGGAAGTGGTCAGATTAGAGGATGGTGTGCAGAAATGGGAGGATGGAGGTCAGCTTCAGTAGTGAGAGCATGGGAAGGGGGGGGGGGGGGACACTGGTGTGAAGGTGCAATGGTTAAAGGAGCCTCTGCGTGGAGCTGTAACTCCAGTTGCAGTCCTTCTGGCCAGCAGCAGAGGTCAGGCATGGAGTTAATGATGTGAGCTTAACAGGTTAGGGGTTATTACAGTGTCTTTTTAAACCTGCAGCAAAAGCCAGGGGGGTTGGTGAACTAACAGGACCAGAAATTAGAAGGTGTCAATATGCAATACAGAATCACCTGCTGCTAGGAAAACTCTGAATATGGTTCCCGCTGGGTAAGACTGTTGTGGATGGTGCTAGTATACATTTAAACTTCACTGCTACAAGGTTACCTTTCTGTCGCTATTCTACATGTTCCAGGTACTGGAAAGTGGACCTGGTATTTAGTGACACTGCTGCTGATCTCCACTAATCTGCAGCAATCTATACAGTAGATACCAGCAACTAGCAAACATCATAGGAATTCTCGCATCACTAATAGGTTATTTGTGGCTCCTACATGTCACATGATTTACTGAAGAGATTTGCACATAAGTTAATGATGGGACACTTCATGTTCCGGGCGCTGACTAGTGGTATGTCTGGGGATCGCTTGAGTTTAGAGATCAGCAGCCCTGTTTAATAAATGCTGGGTATGGGTCCTGCTTCCCTATTCTGCATGCTAGAACCCAAGAAGACTTCTATGCAGCCAAGTGAAAGATTGGCCCTATGGAGGAAGTTCTGCAGCACATGCACAGGCAGTGGGTATTAGGAGACGTGCTTGTCACAGGTAAACATTGCTGTTTTAAAACACAATTGCTAAGATATTAAACATATAATATAGCAGCTGAGACAATGAGCTGGAAGTTTCCTAAAACATATGAGTAAATACTGACATTGATTTTAAGAAGCCTCTTCCCAAGTCTTAATAGCACACAAATGGCCAGTAGTTCAGAGCAGGACCAATTCATGCTGTGCCATTCAATTGTTGTACATTACTGCATACTTTTTAATGTGTTGCCTTGCACTTTGGTGCGATACAGTGCGAGTCTGTTGGCATCTACTGTACTTATGTATTGGGGCATCATGCCAAAAAGTGCACTGGAACTCACCACACAAAGTGCCCGATGCTAAAGTTGTGGAAAAAAAGTACATTAGCACAATTAGGGTTGCCACCTTTTCATCAAGTCAAACCCGAACACTTTAGCGGCGCACAGCAATTTTTTTTTATACTGTACATATATTTTGCTAAAAAATAACATTTCTGGAGTTTCTGGGCTATCGGCACACTTCCTCCTCCTCCCTCTGGTGACATCACCTCCTCCATGTAGAGGTAGAGTCAGTCAGTCAGTCCTCCTGCCTCTATGCATATTGTGTGTGCTGTGCTCCTGGGCGAAGAGAAGGAGGTGCACATTTCTGGGCTAAGAGGAAGAGAGAACAGGGGATGCCCACCAGCCACCACCCACATTATTACAAAACACTTCCAATGCAGCAGACTTTTTCAATAACACCAACATTCAAATGTATCCTTTATTTCTTTTACTTTTGGTGCACGCATTTTATTTTACTTAAAGTGCATCAATATTGATCACAATCATTATTTTGAACATACAGTCTCTATATGAGGTGGAAATTGAAGCGGAGCTCCACCTTAAAGTGGAACTTCCGCTGATCGGAACCCCCCCCCCTTCCGGTGTCACAATTGACACCTTTCAGGGGGAGGGGGGTGCAGATACCTGTCTAAGACAGGTATTTGCACCCACTTCCGGGAGTCCTCTCTGCGGGAAATCTGTGGGAAGCACGTCACTTCCCGCAGAGTACCCATTGTGTCCTGGGAGACACTCGGCTCCCAGAACACAGGGGACCATTCAAAATGGCGCAGCGTGACTCGCGCATGCGCCGTAGGGAACCGGGCATGAAGCCGCAAGGCTTCACTTCCTGGTTCCCTCACCGAGGATGGTGGTGGGGGCAGCAGAGTGACGAGCGATTGCTCGTCCTCTGCTGCAGACGTCGCTGGACTCCAGGACAGGTAAGGCCCCATGCACACGAGACGCAGGTGCAAACTCTGCTGAACACACGTTTTTAAACGCTGAAACCGGCGTTTATAAACGCGCGTTTTGCCGCGTTTGCGGCCGCGTTTAACCGCGTTTGCGTTTATAAGCGTTTCATCATAGACCCTCCCTAAGCTCAAAAAAAAGAGTAAATTTTAACCATTTCAGCCAGTTTGTGAGACCAGAGTGAGTAGCAGCAGCTGAGAGAGCAGCAGTGTACTTGTATTTAGCGTATCACTTGCCACATCATCTGCCACAAGTTGTGGATTGTCCACTTGCCACGTCACCTGGCCACATCACCTGGCCACGTCACCTGCCACAAGTTGTGGATTGTCCACTTGCCACGTCACCTGGCCACATCACGTGCCACGTCACCTGCCACAAGTTGTGGATTGTCCACTTGCCACGTTACCTGGCCACGTCACCTGGCCATGTTACCTGCCACGTCACCTGGCCACGTCAGCTGGCCACGTTACCTGCCACGTCAGCTGGCCACGTCACCTGCCACAAGTTGTGGATTGTCCACTTGCCACGTCACCTGGCCACATCACCTGCCACAAGTTGTGGATTGTCCACTTGCCATGTCACCTGGCCACATCACGTGCCACGTCACCTGGCCACGTCACCTGCCACAAGTTGTGAATTGTCCACTTGCCACGTCACCTGCCACGTCACCTAGCCATGTTACCTGCCCACATTACCTGCCACGTCACCTGCCACAAGTTGTGGATTGTCCACTTTCCACGTCACCTGGCCACATCACGTGCCACGTCACCTGCCACGTCACCTGGCCACGTCACCTGGCCACGTCACCTGGCCACGTCACCTGGCCACGTCACCTGGCCACGTCACCTGGCCACGTCACCTGGCACAAGTTGTTGATTGTCCACTTGCCACGTTACCTGCCACAAGTTGTGGATTGTCCACAATGCAATGCAAGCAATTACAGTTTTCTTTTATATTTTTTAATAGTTTTTCATCATTTGCCATCATTCTTGAGATTTCTAATGTTAAAAAATAGGTCACCTTTAAAAACGCTTATAAACGCAAACGCGGCAAAACGCCGGTACCGCGTTTAGCAGCGTTCAGCGTCAGAAACGTGGAAAACTTTTGCGTCTGAACCCATTTTTTTGCTTCTGGAAAAACGAGGTTAAACGCAACTGCTTGTAAACGCCAAAAACGAGAGTGTGTGCATGGACACATAGGATAACATTGAATGGGTTCAGGAGCAGTTGAAAAAAGCGTCCAACTGCCTCTGAACACGCGTTCAACAGCAAATAACAGCGTCTCGTGTGCATGGGGCCTAAGTGTCCTAATATTAAAAGTCAGCAGCTGCAGTATTTGTAGATGCTGGCTTTTAATATTTTTTTTTCCGCGGCACCTCCGCTTTAAGGGAGGGACTAAAAATACATTTGACTTCCTATGTGTTTCTTTTAGGTGGATTTCACACCGAAAGCGCCGCCCAGTAGCGGTAAAGCACCCCTCGTTTTAGCTTTTTGGCTGATAGCGGGGCGCTTTTAACCCCAAAGAAGAGCTTAAATCTCCTATGTTGAAGTGCTTCCGAAGTGCTTTTACAGGCGCTTTGGAAGTGCTGCCCATTCATTGCAATGGGCAGGGGCATTTTGGGAGCACTCCCAAACCACCCAAAGATGCTGCTTGCAGGACTTTTTCTAACGTCCCGCAAGCGCAAAGCCCGAGTGTGAAAGCACACATTGCAATGAATGGGAGGCAGTTTTCAGGCACTTTTTCTAGAGCTAAAACGCCCGAAAACTGCCTCAGTGTGAAAGGTGTCTTACAATAAAGGAAAGGATAGGATATGATATAATATAATATAATATAATATAATATAATATAATATAATAGGTCACTGACTAATGCACAGAGCTTTTGCTTCATCTGTATGCTATATGCAGGCATCATGGAAGTGACAGCCATGCATGAAAAAGGAGGTTGTTATAGGACTAGAATTCCACACTATGGTACCATCAGTGCAGATAAGCACAGCCATGTCACACAATACAGTGAGGAGATCACAAACAAATGAGGACAAACGTCATTTGTATCTAGGCCTCGTTCATATGGGGTGCCGTAAACCATGAACGGGATATATTTTTTAGTGCGTCTAGACTCCTGGTGCTGCGTGCAGGGAGTCCATTGCAGTCTATTAGGGCTCTGTGGCTGCACAGATACAGGTGCTAAATTCTAATGTAACAGGCGTTCAGGTGTGGGTGAGCAGCTCTGAACACACACTGAACTAGTGGCTGTGTCCGTGCAGCTGCTGCATCCTAATAGACTCCAGAACCTGGTGCCTGGAAATGCTAAAAAAAGGCCTGTTCACAGTATATGGGACTCAGCGCCCATGTAAACAAGGCCTACAAGAATAGAGCAAGGAAGGGTTATAACCCCTGTTAGTTTTTTGCCATCTGTGTCCCATTGGAGAGATTTCTCTTCACTTCCTGTCCAATAGCAAAAACAGGAAGTGAGAGGAAATCCCTCCAAAGTGAGGGAATCCCGGTGTGTCATCAGTACTAGTGTCCCCATTGGAAGATTTCACTTTTATTAGGCCCCTTTCAGACAGGGCAGACTCTGTCCCGATAAGCAGGGGATCCACTCACAGATCTATATACAGTGGTAAGGCGCAGTGGAAACGTATTCTTCCTCAATTTTGTCAAAGTTAATCAAGAGCTTGAGAAAGGGGCCATGTGTTGCACTTTACCGCTGACATCACGTTTGGCGCTGCAGTCCACAAGCATTCCAGCCCTCACCTCTGGATATAGGTTGTCTGATGGCCGGCTTCCCTGTAGAGTGGCATGCTCTTACTTACTTACTTACTGGGCACTTATACCCCCTTCCTGCCCAGGCCAAATTTCAGCTTTCAGCGCTGTCGCACTTTGAATGACAAATTGCGCAGTCATGCAACACTGTACCCAAATTACATTTTTATAATTTTTTTCCACACAAACAGAGCTTTATTTTGGTGGTATTTAACCACTGGGTTTATTTTATTTCTTGCTAAACAAAAAAAAGCTCGAAAAATTTTGAAAAAAAACCCCACTGTATTGTATTGCATTCTACATGTACCAATAAAATATTTGAACAAGAAAAAACAAACAAAATGTTTTTCATATTTTGTTATAAAATTTTGTAAACAGGTAATTTTTCTCCTTTACAAATGGACACTGAGCAGGTGGCACTGATAGGCACTAATTAGCAGTACTGATAGGCACCAATAGGTGGCACTGATTAGCAGCACTGGAGATCACTAAGGGGACCGATGTCCCCCTAACAGAAGCCAGTTAGCAGCTTCTGTTTATTTCCATGATCAGCTTTCATTAGATCACATGGTAAAGGGCCCGCTGTGATTGGACCTTTACCCTGCTCTGTGATCAGCCAAGTCCCAAGGACCCGGCGATCACAGGGCGCGCGGGAGAACGTCTATGTACGCCCTTCCGACAGTTTAAGCCTGCACTGTGGCTGATTTTTGGCTATAGCGCGGGCGCAAAGTGGTTAAATGCGAGTTGCCTACTTTATAGTTTATTATTATTTGCTTTTTCTGTTATCTTTGTCTTCCACTTACAAATCCCCTGCTGATCGGAGCAGAGTGGGCACATGACAGTTTATGCAGAGCAGACATGGATAGAGCCCGCTCTGCTCTATGGGCGGCTGGGAGTAAATGGACTCCAGTATCCATTTACACCAGACTACCCTCTGATCTCCTTCCGTTCTTTTTTGCGGACTGGATCAGACGCAGAGGTAGGCGGGTGTAAATGGACAGAAGTCAGTTTACACCCGTCTGTCCATAGGTATGCATGGATCTTCTGATCAGGTCCGCCTGAACCGACAGGTGGACCCGATTGGACCCTTTGTGTGAAAGAGGCCTCAGTGTTGTAATGCCAACCCAAAATTTGAGATTTTCCTTTCAAATTTGAGATTTTTACTTTCACTTTCAATGGTAACGGTAAGCAGGACAAAAGAGGGTGAATCTCCCTAACAGAGGCACAGACAGCAATAAAAACTGACAGGTGTTCTAAACTCTCTCCACTCTATTCAAAACTAAAAAAAAAAAAAAAAAAAAAAAAAAAAAAAAAAAAGAAGGTTGCCTTTAGTTAAACGTTAACAGAAAAAAAGAAAAAATGATATTCAAAAACATGATAAGTACTTGTTAAGGCATTACTCACCTTTGTGGTTTGTGTAGATTTGGGTGGTTCAGGTTTTGGTGCTGGTGTTGGTGTTGCCTAAAATAATGCAAACATTTCAAACATCAGAACATAGCACAGAATATACATCACAGATGTAAACACACATACTATCAGTAAAACCCAATCACATTTCGCCTATCAAGAACACGCAGTGTTTCCATGCATCGGCATTGGGCAGCCCATTTACTTGAATGAACTGTCCCATGCACAACAAAAGTGGCAAATAAACTCTTGCACCTCTTTGGGCATGAAGCATCATGCATTTTGGCATGTTTGTAGTGTGGCAAAACACACATCTGCTAACCACGTTTTGGGGTGGCATTCAGAACATCAGTCAGCACAGCCACATGACTGTGCTGATCACTGGGAAATGCATTTGAGGCTTCTTCGTCCAGTAAGGTGTGCCAGAGGAAAGAAAAAATGCTGGTCAGCGCAGTCACATACTCGACAGATGAGAGCTTGCCATTGTGATAGATGTTTACTCACTCTAAAGGCTGTGTATTGCGCGTTGAGGTCCCAAGGGACAGGCAAGATATTTGGAGATCATTCAATGTTTTATTTTTTTGTGACAAGGTGAATTTACCCTTTAAAAGAATAGATGAACAAGCCACCAAAAGTAAGGTGAAAAAACTTGAGACTTTACAACCAAAGGGGTTGTAAAGGTTAGTTTTTTATTTTCTAAATAGGTTCCTTTGAGCTAGTGCATTGTTGGTTCACTTACCTTTTTCCTTCGATTTCCCTTCTAAAATGTTTTTTTTTCTTTGTCTGAATTTCTCACTTCCTGTTCCTCCTCAGCAAGCTTGCCCCCATCATCCGAGCCGTTCTGGCTGGGGGTTAGTCAGCGTGCTCGCCCCCTCCCTTGGTACTACATCCCTGCGGGGAAACGCTGTCTCCCCGCAGGGATGTAGTCCCAAGGGAGGGGGCGAGCATGCTGACTAACCCCCAGCCAGAACGGCTAAGATGATGGTGGCAAGCTTACTGAGGAGGAACAGGAAGTGAGAAATTCAGACAAAGAAAAAAAAACATTTAGAAGGGAAATCGAAGGAAAAAGGTAAGTGAACCAACAATGCACTAGCTTAAAGGAACCCATTTAGAAAATAAAAAACGAACCTTTACAACCTCTTTAATGCATTGTATGCATTAAGGTGAAAAACCTTCTGTGCAGCAGCTCCCCCTCAGACCCCCCTTTTTCTTACCGGAGCTTGATCCGATCCAGTGATGTGCACGAGCGCAGGGGCTGCGGCCGATGTCGCTCTCCTCATTGGACAGACTGATAGCAGCAGGAGATATTGGCTCCTGCTGCTGTCAATCAAAAGCTGGGGTGTGGGGGGCAAGGCCGATCCCACTGTCTGTGTCAATGGACGTAGCAGCGGGACTCAGGAGTGAGCCCACACGGGTGCCCTCATGGAAATCAACTTTCCGTGGGGCACCAGATGGAGAGGATGGGCCTGGAGCGCCGGCAGGGGTATAGTATGCCCAAGTATAGGCATGTTTGGTTTTTATTTATTTTTTATATTGAGAGTTTACAAACACAACAAACAAGTGGACTGCTTCTCTTAGGCCCCTTTCACACTGGGGCGTTTTTCATGCGGTTTAGCGCTAATATTAGCGCTATTATACCGCATGAAAAAATCATGCCCTTTAGCCTTCAATGTGAAAGCCCGAAGGCTTTCACACTGAAGCGGTGCGCTAGCAGGACCGCTCCAAAAGTCCTGCTAGCCGCTTCTTTACAGCGGTGAAGGAGCGGTGTGTTCACCGCTCCTTTACCGCGGTCTCCCATTGAAATCAATGGGACAGCGCGGTAATACCGCCCGCAAACCGCGGCAATAGCCGCGGTTTGCGGGCGGTATTAACCCTTTTTCGGCCGCTAGCGGGGGTTAAATTTACCCCCCTAGCGACCGCATACTGCGGTAAGAACGATGGTATAGCAGCGCTGAAAATCGCGCTGCTATACCGCCACCGCTCCTGCCCGCCCCAGTGTGAAAGGGGCCTTACCACCACTGGAATTCATATAATAGGATTTTTATAACAGCTTACCTGTAAAATCCTTTTCTTGGAGTACATCACGGGACACAGAGCGACATAGTCATTACTAATGGGTTATATAGTTACCGTCAGGTGCTGGCACTGGCAACTTCCAAAACCGGAAGTACCCTCCCCTATATAAGCCCCTCCCATCCGGGAGCACCTCAGTTTTGTAGCAAAGCAATAAGTGTCCCCAAAGAGGGGCGGGAGCTCTGTGTCCCGTGATGTACTCCAAGAAAAGGATTTTACAGGTAAGCTGTTATAAAAATCCTATTTTCTTTCTCGTACATCACGGGACACAGAGCGACATAGTCATTACTAATGGGATGTCCTAAAGCAATGCCAAATGAGGGGGGGGGGGATACACCATATATAAGCTGAGCGCTATCAGACATGAGGATCTTTTGCGGCCTGCAACACACTGCGCCCAAAGGCGACATCCTCCTGACTTCTAACGTCCACCTGGTAGAACCTAGTAAACGTGTGTACTGAAGACCATGTTGCGGCCTTACAGACTTGAGCCAGGGAGGCCTGGTGATGCACTGCCCATGAAGTTCCAACTGCTCTCGTGGAGTGCGCCCTAACTTTGAACGGAGGCGGTCTACTTCTCAAGCTATAGGCTTGTATTATGACCTGTCGAATCCACTTGGCTAAAGTAGATTTTGACGCTGCCTGACCCTTTCTGGGGCCTTCCGGCAGAATAAACAAAGTATCCGTTCTGCGAATCTGAGCAGTGGCTTTTAGATAAGCTTTAACTGCTCTTACGACATCCAAAGAATGCAATAACTTTTACTCTACCGAAGTAGGTTTGGGGAAAAAAAAAAAAAGGAAGAACCACATCTTGGTTCAAATGAAAACTCGATACCACCTTAGGAAGAAAGGCTGGATGAGGACGTAACACTACTCTGTCCTTATGGATAACCAGATATGGCTCCTTACAGGACATAGCTGCTAATTCCGATACTCTTTTAGCCGAACAAATGGCTACTAGAAAAATCAATTTCCTGGTGAGAAGCACTAAGGAAATATGCTGTAATGGTTCAAATGGTTGTTTCTGTAGAACCGACAGAACCAAGTTTAGATCCCATGGACATATGGGAATATTAACCGGAGGACTAATACGCATCACTCCTTGTATAAAGGCTTTGACTAGTGAATGCGAAGCCAAGGGCCTTTGAAAAAATATTGACAAGGCCGAAATCTGACCTTTGATAGTACTCAAGGCAAGCTTCCTATCTACAGCCCATTGTAGGAAGTCCAGAATTCTACCTATTACGTATTTACGTGGATGCCATTTCCTGGCCTCACACCAGGCGATGTACGCCTTCCAGATTCTATAGTAGATCTGCCTGGATACCGGTTTCCTGGCATTGATCATGGTAGACACCACAGCATTAGAGAGCCCTCTCCTTTTTAGAATGTGGGCTTCAATAGCCAGGCCGTCAAACCTAGGGCTGGTAAGGAAGGGTGGTATATCGGTCCCTGCGAAAGCAGGTCCGGACGATGTGGGAGGGTCCAAGGACTCCCCACAGACATTTTTACAATCTCCGCGTACCATGCTCTTCGGGGCCACGCTGGAGCCACCAGAATCACTGGTTTCTTTTCTACCCTGATTCTGCGGAGTAATCGAGGTAACAATTGTGGCGGTGGGAATGCATATATCAGCTTGAACTGATCCCAAGGGAACACTAGGGCATCCGAGCCGCACGCTAGGGGATCCCTTGTCCAAGAGACAAACCTGTCCACTTTCGTGTTGAACCTGGATGCTAGCAGATCTACATCCGGTGTTCCCCACCGCTGACATATTGTCCGGAAAACCTCGGGATGAAGGGACCATTCCCCTGGGCATAATTGTTGGCGACTTAGAAAGTCCGCCTTCCAATTCTCCACCCCTGGAATGAATACCGCAGATATGGCTGGGACATATCTTTCTGCCCATCTCAGGATGTAATTTACTTCCCTTTGGGCTGCACGACTCCTGGTGCCCCCCTGACGATTGATATATGCCACTGCTGTGGCATTGTCTGACTGAACTCTGACAGGGGACCCTTGGAGTTTGGATGTCCATGCTACTAGGGCATACCGGGCTGCTCGTATCTCTAAGAGATTGATGGGCAGGGCCTTTTCCGCATCCGACCATCTGCCCTGGAGAGACCATTGCTCCAGTACTGCTCCCCAGCCTAAAAGGCTGGCATCTGTAGTGACCACCTTCCAAGAAATCGGACTGAAGGATTTCCCTCTTTCCAGATTCCGGGGAACCAACCACCAACGGAGGCTTCTGCGAACGGAAGGGGACAAGGACATTGGTACGTCCAGAGCCTGAACTTTTTTTGTTCCAGGCTGACAGTATGGCCCTTTGCAACTTCCTTGAATGGAATTGACCGTAGGGTACTGCTTCGAATGATGCCACCATTTTTCCCAGCAGCCTCATGCACAGGTGTATGGACGGCTGTCTTTTTTGTACCCACTAAGTGGATCAAATCTTTCAAAGACAACACCTTTCCTCGAGGCAAGAATATTTTTCTCTGGCCTGAATCCAACCTTAGCCCCAAGTATTCCAGACTTTTGACTGTTTTTTAGGGCTGACTTGTCTCGGTTGATAATCCAACCGTGAGATTCCAGATACTTGATTGTCTTGTTAACGACCACGTCTAGTTTTTTCACTGAGTGGTCTATCAGCAACAATTCATCTAGATATGCCATTATCATTACACCTTGTGTTTTTAGATTGGCCAATAAAGGGCCAGAATTTTTGTAAACACTCGTGGTGCTGTGGCCAAACCGAAGGGTAAGGCTCTGCTGAAAATGGCGCCCTTCTACTGCAAAGCGTAGAAATTTTTGGTGGACTGGAAAGATGGGAATGTGCAAATAAGCATCTTTGATGTCGATCGCGGCTAACCAATCCTCCCCTTGTAGGGCAGTGGCCACCGCGGATCGACTCCATCGGAAAGTCCTGATATACAGGAATTTGTATAGCCCTTTTAGAATTAATATGGGCCTCCCGTCCGCGTTTGCTTCGGGACTGTAAAGAGGTTTGAGTAAAACCCAAACCCTCATTCTTCCAGGGGAACCTCCATAATTACTCCTTGGAGCAATAGTTGTTCTAGTGCCAACAGGAGGGACTCTCTCTTCCGGGGATCCCTTGGCACATTTGACCTCAAAAATGGGAAGGAGGAGAGTCTTTTAACTCCAAACTGTATCCCCAACATACTGCGGAGAGCACCTATCTGTCTTGATCGTGTCCCGCCCGGTCTCTTGCGAACAACTGGAGTCCTCCCCCCACCCGACTGAGTGGGGGACCCTTCAATGAATTTAACTTTGGGGGAGGTTTTGTACCTCCCCTGACCCAGGGTTTCTCATTACCCTGCTACTGTCCCTGTTTTTTACCCCCGGGATTTGACCGAGGAGGCCGTCGGAACTGTTACACAGCCGATGCCCCAGGGACTGGAGAAGCAGGCCTCTTAAAGAGGGACCTCTAACTCTGCTTTTAACCGGCAAGAGCGTATTTTTACCGCTGGAAATTTTCTGGATATATTTGTCCAGGTTTTCCCTGAATAAGCGTTCACCATGAAATGGGACGCTAACCAGCCATTCCTTACAGGGAGCTTCAGCAGACCAGTTTCTGAGCCATAGGAGCCTACGCATATGTACTATAGACAGCGTAAGGCGGGAGGCCTGATGGACTGAATCCTCTATGGCGTCAACCGCAAAGCCTAAGGCTCTAGGTAGATCAGCTAGGGCAAAGCCTGCTGATCTGTCAAGTCCCTCAAGACCTGTTTCAACTGATCCTTCACTGCTTAGCAGACCCCAATAGCTGCTACTGCTGGTTGTATCACCAAGCAGATTTTCATAAGGACTCCAATCTTTTATCTATTGGGTTCTTGAACATTTGGACATTATCCACTGGACATGTCAGTGATTTATACATACAAGAGATGGCTGCGTCCACTGTAGGGACCTTCCATTTTTTTTTTTTTTTTTTTTGATGAACTTATCCTCCATGGGATAGACCACCGGAAATCTCTTGGGGGAATAAATATTTTCTCAGGACGTTCCCAATCCTGGTAAATGAGCCCTTTCAGTAAAGGGTGAAGTGGAAAAGAACAAACAGTCTGGGGGCTTCTAGCGACCCCAACGAGGATACAGTAGTGGTTGATGGTTCCGCAAGGTGCATTTTTAAATGCTGATCGGACCATGTTAGTCAGAGACTGAACCCATAATCTTTCAGCTTGAGATGCTGAGAAAAGGTTCCCCCACTGTTGATTCCTCTATAACAGAATCAACCTTATCCTGATCCCCTTCAGGCAGGTCGATCCCTCTATGGGACTGTTGCTCTGCTAACAGGCACTCTGAAGGAGGAGACGGAGATCGGGCGTGCTTTCCCTGACAGGGAGGCAGCGATAAATTTTGACAATCTCTCTCTAATCCTCCCAGAGCTGAGGAAAAAACCTCCTCTGTTACATACACAGGAGCAGGTGACTGAGGACAGCCACAGTACCAAGTACCCCTGCGGGGTCTCTACGGTCACTTACCTCTGAACTTCAGGGGAGACTGGTGCAGCAGGAGTATGCCCAAGATCCTCAGAGCCCGATGAGACCCCCTTCGCTTCCTGGAAGATTCAGTTCCGGAGCTACTGGACGGCATATTCCTAAGCCTAAAGCTGAGGTATTCCAGCCGTAATACACCACTTTTACTGAGAATAGTCTAGCACAATTGCTGCTATATCACAGTTGGTGTCTACTAATGTGCCTTTCTAGGGGATGCCTGTATCAACCGCTTGCTGTATGCCTTTAAATGTTGCCAGCTCTGTCTCTGTACTTCATAGCCAGCTTACTGCAATAATGTGGCTTTTTAAAAACCTGCTGGGACGCCCGCACATGCGCAGAAGCGCTGCGGCGCGCACAGAGCGTCATCCCCCAGGCCCCGCCCCTTTTTCCGGCCACCTCTATACATAGAGGCGCGTGCACGCGCACGCGCGCGGCCACGTGCGCCTCGGCGCTAATTTTCAAACATGGAAACCAGGGACAGGAGCCAGGGCCCCCTTTGCCGCAGGCCGGGGGATAGACGAACACTGCAACATGGCAGAGGAAACAGTTTCCTGTAGGAGAACTCACCAGCTGCCTGGACTTTGCTCTCTGAGAAGAAACTAGTCCATATGACAAGAAAAACATTCCACAGCGGCCTCTAGTGGACAAACACAGGTACCGCAGTTTAATATACTAAACATATATAAAAAAAAACATTCTTTTTTTTTTTTTTTTTTCTTGACCACCATTAAAAATTATTACATTTTTTTTTTTTTAGTAGTTACAGGCATGCACAGATATTAGCGGGAATACCGTTAGGTAACAGACAGAAAGACAAATTAGGCTTGGGGGTCCCCCAATAGAACCAAGTTCCTGGGGGCCCCCACTTACCTGTTCCCCGCCGCAGGACTTTGTTTGGTCCACAAAAGCCCAAACTTCACCTATCACGGCAGGCATTGTAATCAAACCTTCAGGGACCGGGTTCCCAAGGATTCCACTCCCCTGGACCTGTATAGCACCCTGCACAGAAAACATCTTGGTCGTGGGTATGACCAGAGCTCTGGATCCCAGGGTCCAGCTCTCCTAAGAGAAGCATTACAGGCAGAACCTTGCTCTTCTCTGCAAGGCCCGGGTACCGACCGTTTAGCTATGAAGCTTTTTTGGTCGGATCCGGAATAGCTTACTGAGGCCCAAAAGAACCTGTACGCAAGCTCAGTGAAAAACACATGTTTCTTCTTGGCCAACACCTTAGACACTGGCAAAAAACTGAGGTGCTCCCGGATGGGAGGGGCTTATATAGGGGAGGGTACTTCCGGTTTTGGAAGTTGCCAGTGCCAGCACCTGACGGTAACTATATAACCCATTAGTAATGACTATGTCGCTCTGTGTCCCGTGATGTACGAGAAAGAAACAGCATATTCAATTTATTTTTATTGGTAATTTATATTTTTTGGTAATTGTTAAATTCCCAAAATCTATAAGCTATGGAATACAAGCTATAAAAACATACAACTAACCTTTGGATCTGCTGGTTTCATAGTCCTTTCTTGTGATGCTGGCACCTGTAACAAAAAACATATACTTATAATATATAAACAAAAAATAATCATCTTATAATATACAGTATAATATTTTATTAACTTACAGAGCATATTAACAGTTTAGATGACCTCCTATAAACACTGCTATTCTAGCAGCCAAATCTTCGATTAATTCTATAAATTCAAATAAAAGCAATTACAGCATGGCTAAAATGTAATTGTTATATGAAGCCAACGATGGGCCGTCTGAAAAAAAATCTTGCAGCTTCCTTCTGACAACCTAATGGCAGTACCCAGAACTCCAAATCTTGCCAGGAAAACTATTGCTCAGTACTGGCAAGTGGCAACCATCCACTACATGCCTATTGATGCAATAAGTAAACTCTATTGTGCACTGTGAAAGTTTAACCAATGCATGTAGAGGTAGCCCAGAAAAAAAATTAGAAGATCTGGCATGGGTGGCTAAGTGACCCTATACTCACACCACCACTTATCATGAATGGTGCTGCTTTCAGGAAACATCTTGGACATTATTTTTATTTTGCAACCAGCAAAAAAAAAAAAAAAAAAAAAAAAAAAAGAGAAGGAGCTTATTTTCCCATCCACACTCAATACGGATAGGGGAATCCTTCCCACTTATGCCGCGTACACACGATCGATTTTATTGACGGTGAAAACACCGTCGAGAAAATCGACGTGAAAAACGAGGAACAGCTTGTTCCCCCCACACACGGCCGTTTTAAATGACATTTTTTTTGGTCGAAAAAAACGACCGTGTGTGGGCTCCCCGGCAGTGTTTCCATATGGGAAAACTGCCGCGGCAAAAAACGACGGGAATCGCGACGAGAAAAATTAGAGCATGTTCTAATTTTTCTCGTCGTGATTAATGCAGTTTTTCCCGTCTAGAAAAACGACAAAAAGCCCACAGACAATCGTTTTTCTCGTCCAAAGGAAAAATAGGATTTTTTGTACTCACCGTAAAATCCTTTTCTCTGACATCCATGGACTGACACGGTGTCTCTTTACACTTTACACGCGGGTTATGTCCCTGCTTGCAGGAGAAGACCTAGGCAGAATGTGAAATGTTATACATACATTCTAAAAGCCAGAGCTGAACAGCCCCACCCAGGGGGCGGTCCCTCCGGACATAACCCTCCCACTACAGTCAGCAGACTTCAGTTCGTAACAAAGCAGTACAAACTTAAAAAGGAAGGGTGGGTGCCGTGTCAGTCCATGGATGTCAGAGAAAAGGATTTTACGGAGAGTACAAAAAATCCTATTTTCTCTTACCATCCATGGACTGACACGGTGTCTCTTTACACTTTACACGTAGGATGTCCCAAAGCAGTGTCAAGAGGGATGGGAGCAGTATAAATGGAAAAACCAAAACTTCACTCCAATAAGGCAGAGCTCCTCAACGGAGGAGTCGCAACTTTAAACAGCGGCCTGCAGCACCCTGCGGCCGAAGGAAGCATCCGAAGATGCAGCCACATTAACCTTATAAAACTTAAAAGGTATGAATAGACGACCAGGTCGCCGCCTTGCACACTTGTGCAACCGATGCTTGATGTCGGGAAACCCAGGAAGCACCAATTGCCCTGGTGGAATGCGCCGCAACCGGAAAGGGAGGCGCCCGCCCTTTGAGAGCATAGGCTTGAATGACGGTTTGTCTGATTCCCCTAAAAATGATGTCAGACGAAACCGCTTGGCCCTGTTATGGACCAGAGACAGTCACAAATAGTGAGTCGGACTTCCGAATAGAAGCAGTAGCAGACAGGTACACCCGTAAGGCTCGTACCACCTCCAATATGTGCAGCGCAAACTCTCTGGGATGCGATGGGTGAGGACACAAGGACGGGAGGGCAATGTCCTCATGTAGGTGAAAGGTCGACACCACCTTTGGCAAAAAAGGAAGGTCGCGGATGCAACACCGCCTTATCCTTATGGATGACTAAATATGGCGACTTGCAGGACAAAGCCGCCAACTCAGACACTCGTCAAACAGAAGTGATTGCCACTAAAAAGGCCACCTTCTGAGACAAGACAAGAGGGGAATATCCCGGATATTCCCAAAAGGAGGTTCCTGGAGGACCGAGAGCACCAAATTCAGATCCCACGGTGGGAGAGGAGGCTTGACAGGAGGGAGCACATGGCGAACCCCCAACACAAGGTGCTAACCAAGAAAATGACCCGCTAGAGGTCGTTGAAAGAAGACGGCCAAGGCCGAAATCTGATCCTTGATGGTACTCAAAGCAAGCTTTTGGGTCACTCCACACTGCAGAGGACGCAGGATTCTGGGGACGGAATACGTCCGAGGACGCCAGTCCAGCGATTCGCACATGGCGATATAAGCTTTCCAGGTACGGTGATAGATCTGCCTGGAGGAAGACTTCAGTGTCCTTAACATGGTCAAAATGACCGAGTCCGAGAGACCTCGGTCCCTCAACACCTGGCTTTAACAGCCCTGCCGTTAAAGCCAGAGACTGTAAGCCGGATGAAACATAGGACCTTGAGACTGAAGGTCCTCCCTCATCGGCAACCGCCAGGGAACGTCCGCGACGAGACGTACCAGATCAGCGTACCAGTGATGCTGAGGCCAATCCGGAACAATTAGGATCGCCGGAGTTTATATCAGGCGATAAGGACCCTATGGGGCCACCAACGCATCCGAGGCATCGCCCAAGGATCCCTGGATCTGGCCACAACCTTGACCATTGCGATTGAGTCGAGAGGCCATCGGGTCCACATCCGGCGTGCCCCACCGTCGGTAAAGGAGTTGAAATATGCAAGGACCACTCTTCTTGGTCCGGTGTCTGGCGATTGGCGACTCAGATAGTCCGCCTGCCCATTGTCTATGCCCAGAATGTAAAATGGCCTACAGAGCCGGCACGTTTCTTCCGGCCCACTTCAGGATACGGACTACCTCGGAAACAGCAGCTGAGCTCCGAGTTCCCCCTTGATGGTTTACATACGCCACCGCCGTGGCGGTGTCCGACTGGCTCCTGATGGAGCGACCCCGTACTTTCTCTGACCTGAGGACAGACACAGTCCGATGGCCCGTATTACCAGAACAGTGATTGGTAAACGGGCTCGTCCGGAGTCCAAGGCCTGAGCCGACAGGACTCCCCAGACTCCACCCCAGCCCGTCAGGCTGGTGTCCGTCGTGAGTACCGTCCATTGGATGGGAGGGGAACGACTTTCCGGACCGAAGAGCCGAGGATCTCAACCACCATGTCAGGGGCGCCCTGACCAGGTGAATCACCTGGATCTGAAGATCCAAGGACAACGGGGATTTGTCCCAGGTGGACAAGATCTCCTTCTGCAATGCCCTGGTGTGTGATTGGGCATACGGAACGGCCGCGAAGGAGGCCACCACGAGTCTCGGGACTCTCATGCAAAAAACGGATTGACAACCATTTTTGGGATGTCAGCACCCGCACCGCAGACTGAAGTGTCAGCAACTTCTCCAAAGGTAGGATACCTTTGCCTCCAAGGAGTCCAGAATCAGAACTAGATACTCCAGACACTGAGTCGGGACCAGGACTGACTCCTGAATGTTCAGGAACCACCCGAGTCCCTGAGGGTCTAATTGACGATAGTCACCTTTCCTCTAAGTCTGATCCACTTTCTGCTCTTAGCAGAAGATCGTCCAGATAGCCCACGACAGCAATACCTCGCTGTAACAGAAGGCTAGAACCAGAGCAAGCACCTTGGTGAACACCCTTGGTGCCGAGGCTAGGCCGAAAGGAAGAGCCACAATCGATAGTGGACTTCGCTGATCGCAAAGCGCAGAAACTTCTGGTGACTTGCGCAGAGCGGAACATGCAAGTAGGCGTCCTTGAAGTCCAAGGACGCCAGAAGAAAATCCCTTTGGTGGAGTGTAGCGATCACCGTGCGAATGGATTCCATGCGGAATTTCTGCACCTTCTCGAAGGCATTCAGGGCCTTGAGGTCCAGGATAGGTCAAACCACGTCCTATTTTTGGGACGACAAACAGATTCGAGTAGAATCCCTGAAAACTCTCCTGTGACGGAACCGGCACAATCACTCCGGACCTGATCAAATCCTTTACAGCCCCCAAGAGGGCTGCCCGACAGGTAGGAAGGAGAGGAAGATTTGAGGGAAAGAATCTGTCTGGGGGCCAGGATCGGAATACTATCCTGTATCCTGAGGTGACCTCCTCGCACACCCACCAGTCGGAGATTCGGGAGGACCACCGATTCGTGACCTGCGAAGTCGTCCCGCCACCCCAGAGTCGGGCGGAGGCAAGACTTCACGCGGAGGCGGGCTTGGGAGCCGCATGTTCGGCTTACGCACCCAGGGGCACTTGTGCCCACCAGCCGCACTGCAGTCAGTCTGAGAGGGCCTACCCGTGGACTCTGACTGACGAAGAAAAACCCCTTTTGCTGGAAAGGAAGGCCCCTGTTTGCGGCGGGCCTCCTCACCCGTGCTAGTCTAAGGAAGAAGAGTGCTTTTACCTCCCATGACATCCATGACGATGTCATCCAGAGCAGCACCGAAAGGTCTACCACCAGGAGCTTCCTAAGGCTAGGTCAGCAGACCAGCACTTCAACCAGATAAGACGACACAATACCACCGCCGAGACAGAGGCCCTGGATATTAAAGGGGCCGCGTCCAACGTGGCGTCGCACACATAAACCAGGCCCTGAACCAGTTGGTGGGCCAAAGCAACTGTGTCTGGAGGAAGATTATGCTCCTGTACAGCTAGGTGCAACATTTTTGCCCAACCTGTAAGTGTTTAAGACACAAGGGTCGCCGCTACCACAGGCCGTAGGGCGGATCCCAACAAGGCAAACATGGCTCTGCTCACCACTTCTGACCTCCTGTCAGTGGGGTCCTCAAATGCAGGAGTCCCCTCCATCGGGAGAGTGATGGCCTTGTTCAACCGGGCGACTGGAGGGTCGACCCTGGGGGAGAAGCCCACTTCTTAAGTAGGGCATCTTCAAGGGGTATCTGATAGACAAACGCCGCGGGACCATAAAAAAAATTCTTCTGCGGCTTTTCCCAGACCTTATCAATGAGCTGGTCAAAGAAAGTACATATGGAAAAACCTCTTTAGAAGGCCTGGCCTTAAAAGAACCAAAGGAGACTGTATCCGCCTGAGGTTCTGCATCCGCAGCATTTTAGCTTGAGAGTGTCCCTCACCGCAGTCATGAGAACACTAACAAGCGCCCTGTCATTTACTGACTCAGAACTGGAGTTTTCCTCATAAGGAATATCCTGTTCAAAACCATCCAATACATTCAGAACTAGGGTCCTGAGCGGTAGTGGCTAGGCCCATATCTGAATCAGCGCACTGCCCTCATGAAGTAAAGTGGGGAGAGGGCGCTTTTTTGCTCCCTTGCGCTTGCACACAGCCCCCATCCTGGTCAGAAATGATTCCAGGACTGCCCACAACTGGTCCCTAGGGACCGCAGGTGCTGAAGCACTGCCTGTTGTCCACTGACATTTAGGGGAAGCTGGTGACAGAGACTCCATATTGCCCCCCTCTGAGACTCCTCAGATAAAAAGTCCACCCACAGGCTGTGCTGACTGAGGAGGGGGCGCCCAGGGGACTCACCAAACCGGACCAGGGACCGCTCAGTTCCGCTGTCTGTACCGCGCTGTGTCAGCGCTGGTGAGCTGTGAGGAGATTGTGAGGAGATTTGCGCTGTTACAGCAGCGCTAGAGGCCAAAACTAGTGCTGAAGAGCGCGCGGGCTACAAGAAAATGGCCGCCGCACTTCACTGAGGCGATCCGCGGCAAGATGGCCGCCATGACTCAGCAAAAGTGAAAAAAACAGCACACACACAGCACCACTCGGCGCTCAGGCCCCAAAACACACAAAAAAAGGCCCCAAGCATATCTGCAGATCAGCATTAGCCCCTCCAAGAACAGTGTGACCCCCAGGCACCCCACACAGCACAGCGCCAGCAATGGTGACAGAGTGACAATGAAATACAGGGGGAGACAGGGAAAATCCCCCACAGAGAAACAGACAGCCTTTTGTACTCACCTGCAGGCAGGAGAGACTACTTACCCGTCCCCTGAGGGACCCACTGGTGTGTTTCTGACAGGACTATCACAGTGCAGTACTGAGTAGCTGTCGGCCCGGTCCACCGTGAAAGATACAGTCAGTCAGGAACTGTTCAGTCTTGAGAGGACCGTGGGAGCATGAAAGCAAACCCGGCCACCCCTGGAGTCATGGGGCCTGTCGTGAACTGAGTCTCACGCACACAAGGCGAGGATCAGCACGCTCGATGGTCGGACAGGGAAGACTACGAGGATATCTTGTACCCAACCTGTTGCCCAGCCGACAGTTGATCGAAAATTCTCAAAAATAAAATAAAAAAGAATTCCAGAAAAGGAATAAAAATAGGTCAGGAGACTGGCTCCTGAGAGAGCCACGTCTTCTCCTTCTGCTAGGCAGAAAAAAACTGAAGTCTGCTGACTGTAGTGGGAGGGTTATGTCCGGAGGGACCGCCCCCTGGGTGGGGCCGTTCAGCTCTGGCTTTTAGAATGTATGTATAACATTTCACATTCTGCCTTGGTCTTCTCCTGCAAGCAGGGACATAACCCACGTGTAAAGTGTAAAGAGACACCGTGTCAGTCCATGGATGGTAAGAGAAAAATTTAATTTTTCTCGACGGGAAAAATGATCGTGTGTACGCGGCTTTAGCCTTTGTATTCTGACAGCGGGCAGCCTTCTCCCTGCACTGATCAATTGGGAAAAAACCTGACAGGTTAGATGTACACAATTAAACCAATAAATCGACTTGTGTGCAGCCAGTCTGCCCATTCAAGGATCGAAATTCTGCTATTCCCTGCTGAACCAGCCATATTTTGCTCCATATATATGGCCATCTTTATAAGGTTACGGATAATAAACCATGTATGTAAAATACAGTTTGGAAGGTGACCTATAAATACACTAGGATTACCAAAAGTATTGTGACACCTGCCTTTACACGCACATGAACTTTAATGGCATCCCAGTCTTAGTCCGTAGGGTTCAATATTGAGTTGGCCCACCCTTTGCAGCTTCAACTCTTCTCAGAGGGCTGTCCACAGGGTCTAGACGTGTGTCTATGGGAATGTTTGACCATTCTTCCAGAAGCGCATTTGTGAGGTCAGGCACTGATGTTGGATGAGAAGTCCTGGCTCGCAGTCTCCGCTCTAGTTCATCCCAAAGGTGTTCTATCGGGTTGAGGTCAGGACTCTGTGCAGGCCAGTCAAGTTCCTCCACCCCAAACTCGCTCATCCATGTCTTTATGGTCCTTGCTTTGTGCACTGAACCAAATCATTTGGTTGGAGTTGGGATTATGGTGTGGGGCTGTTTTTTATGGGCAGGGCTTGGCCCCCTAGTTCCAATGAAGGGAACTCTTAAGGCGTCAGCATACCAAGACACTTTGAACAATTTCATGCTCCCAACTTTGTGGGAACAGTTTGGGGATGACCCCTTCCTGTTCCAACACGACTGTGCACCAGTGAACAAAGCAAGGTCCATAAAGACATGCATAAGTGAGTTTGGGGTGGAGGAACTTGACTGGCCTGCACAGAGTCCTGACCTCAACTCGATAGAACACCCTTAGGATGAATTAAAGCGGAGGAGACTGCGAGCCAGGCCTTCTCATTCAAGCATCAGTGCTGACCTCACAAAATGCGCTTCTGGAAGAATGGTCAAACATGCCCATAGACAGACACACTCCTAAACCATTCACTAAAATTAGAGGAAAAGCGATTTAACCAGAAACTACGTCGAGGGTTTTTTACGGTAAGAGTGGTAAGAATGTGGAATTATCTTCACAAGTGGTTTCAGCAGGGAGCATAGATAAAGTTAAAAAAACGATTAGATAGGCACCTAAACGACTACACATACAGGGATATACAAGGTAATATTGACATAAAAGCGCACACACACAGGTTGGACTTGTTTCTTTTTTCAACCTTACCAACTATGTAACTATGTATGTTGTGGACAGCCTTCCCAGAAGAGTTAAAGCTGCAAAGGGTGGGCCAACCCAATATTGAACCCTATGGACTAAGGCTGGGATGCCAATAAAGTTATTGTGCGTGTAAACGCAGGTGTCCCAAAACTTTTGGTAATATAGTGTATGTTTAACCATTTTCATTTGTAAAATTAAAATTTTCCATCCTGGTCCTTACTTCAGTTGAAAACAAATGTCGATTTGACTCCAGTAATGATTAATGAATGCATTTCTACTAGTGTATGTTTGGAAAGGGTCAAAACATGTCCACCAGATGTCCGGGTATGTTTATCTGGGCTAATTTGGTGTGATGAGAGACACCAGAACTCTTTCCTCCTCTATCTTACACAGCAGTCAAGGGACGACCATCAGAGGGAAGCATAAACCAGTGTGACTTGAGTCCAAGGAATCAAAGCATCCACTGTGAAGACCAGCAGATCCCTGGTCCTGGCTTCAAACTTGTTCAGCTTGTTCTTTAACACAGAAGCCAGGATATTCACATTTGGTTTTCAACCACCTTTGACAGGGATTTTGAAAGATGTTTGGGTGCAGAGACCATGCGCCTGGATCTTGGCACGAATGGCTGAGGAAGTCTGCCTGACAATTATGCTCTCAAGAGATTTGGAAGGTCGAAAAAAATTGGAATGCGAGTTTCCACCCAGGAGACAATCAGACTTTCTCTTAGGGCAACCGGACTTCGGATACCCCCCTGATGGTTCATGTAGGCCACTGTTGTGGTATTGTGCAACTTATAGTGACTGGGTGACTTTAAAGAAGAGAGGTCCAGTGTTTTACAGACAATCTGATGGCTCTTAGTTCCAGAATGTTAATGGGTCCCCTGGACAGTCAGACAATTGTAAACTCTAGTGTGTAAGGTTGGCAAGCAATGTCACTACCTCCCGGGGAGTGTGAAAGGAAGAACACAAAAGGGGGGTGCAGAGATGGAAACTGTATTGTACCCATTTAAAAAAACAGATTGGACGTCTCAGATTCCAGACTGGCACAAATGCGAAACAGACGCCCCCCCCTGTTCTTAAGAGTGGGGCGCCTCTTCATTGTGAGGAAAGCTTCTAGCCAGACTTGAGAGTCCATAGCTAGCGACAAAAGGGGGTGCCAGGCCTTGATTTGGAAGTAGTCTTCTGGGGAAGTGAAAATAACTGAGAAGTAGTAGCAGACATGAGTAGGAGAGTTAGACTACTTCTTGTGGGGTAAAGGGGCTTCCCCCCCCCCCCCCACAACTTTTTTGAGGAGTTTATCAAGGCATTTCCCAAATACGCATGTGTAGAGTATGGTTTTTGCAAGCAGGTTCAGCAGACCAAGTCTTCAGCCACAAAACTCTGCGCACATGAACAGAGATAAGGGACATTCCAGAGACTTGGCATACCAAATTCTCTAGAGCGTCAGCATAAAACAATGATGCTGAGGGCATCAGCTATAATTGTTCTCAGAGAGCAGGGTCCTTAATGACAGGTTCATGTTCTCTATTTATTTGTTCTCTCCAGTTGGCAATAGTCTGGCAAATGGCAGAATCAGCAAGGGAAAAGAAGGCCTTTAAGAGAGCTTCCAGAAGCCTATGAACATTTTTTTAAAAGAACCCAGAGCTGAAATGTCAGAATCCACTACCGAAATAGTCCATTTTTTTTCTTAAATTACTCTCGCATTGGGGATACATTTCAACCTTTCAAGATTGGGCCAATCCTCATCAAGTGCACAATCAATGTGTGTGTATATTGGAATAGTCTTTCTGGATGTAGCCAACTTTTTAGTAACTCATAAAATGCAAAGGAAGGAAAATCACGTGCAGCCTCTTCTATAAAATAAGGGTCCTCAAATACTTTCCACCATATTATCCTCAAGGAAAGAAGGTTCCAGGACAGGAAGACATCTTCTGGGAGGAATAATGCAGTTATCCCATCATCCTGAGACTAAGTTTGGATAGGAGGGAAAAAAAAAACACTACCATTTTTTAATTCTTCTAGCTATAGAACCGCATAATGTGCTTTGTACCCGGCTAGAGTAAGTAAAAACCAGGAACCAGTGCAAACAAACATACTTTTGAAACCGGTCCTAACTTATCAACATTGCTGGGCCTACTAGGGTCAAGGCTTTGCTCATCACAGTAGGAATGTGTATTCAGGGTTGGAGAACCATAAAAATTAACCACAGTCCTAGTTTGCACTATGCAGCCAACTACATACGATGCAAAACTTGCTAAGGTGAGCACCTAGCAGGCTCCAGTACCCAAAGCAACATTACGGGCTGTTGGGCGCACAATAGGGTCTGGGTACAGTCTTCAAGGAGCTGAGAGTAAACAATTCAGTGTTAAATAGCCCAGAGGAGTAAACCGTCACATCTTCCTCTTTGAAATGTCACAGAAAAAAAAAAAAAAAAAGAATATAGTTTATGTAGCACCCTGCTCCCAATGAGTGGGCGCTATGTGTTAAAATTATAATTGTCTGAGCAATAGTTTGGCTCAGAAGGATTGTGTTTCAAATTATACTCGGTTTCAGTTCAGCTGGCTGCATGATTTTCCTCCTGACAGTGGGCGTCTCTGTCACCACTGGTCAGGATTGGAAAGGCAACAGGCTGAATGCATTGGGTATCTTTCTCAGAAGCGGCTCAGGGGCGTGGTCAACCCGCTGTGCATTCTGGGAGAGACAGACACCATTTTGTGGGGTCGTCCGTTGGTGGTGCCCGCCCAATCCTGACCTGAGGGCCCTCATGGTCGTGCTGGCAATTTCTGCCTCGGGGCCACGTTGGCCCGAGGCTCCGTTGCTGAGATGTAGGTCCAGGAGTTACCGGGGGCCTATTGATCCAGGGATGTTCCTGTGTTGCCTTGCCTACGGGAAGGGACCAAGCAATTGGGGGCTCAATTTGAGGATGCATCCGGATCACAATCTACCTCACAGTGCTGCTGGAAGATCCTGGCACTGAGAGCTGTGTTCTTTTATTCAGAAGGTAACCCAGGGTAAGGGTTACACCAAGTCTGTGGCAGAGACTAGATGTGATCGAGCTGCGCACCGGTTGCTAGGCCAGTGAGAGTGGGCCTATCCGGTGGTTGCTGAGTCCAGCGTGGAAACAGTTGTTCCTCTGGACCTAGGAAGATTCCTGTGATCCACAATTAAGGTACCCGAGTCCTCCCCATCCCTTCAACCCCTCTGTTGGAAACTTTATTTCAATAAAACCCTTGAAAGAGACTTTGTGTTGGTGCAAACTTTCTTCTGGACAACTCTTCAAGGAGAACCCCTGAGACGAGCATACGTAACAGTAAGGTAACTGCAGGCCCAAATTTAAACCAGCAGCTCCTACGGGGGTAGTGCTACATTTAGAAAGGACAAATACTTTGATTAGGTACATCACCTAAGGACATAATAAAAAGAAATGTAAAAGTCATGAAGTGGGGTTATAGGATGTGCTCTGTGGCTGGTTCTAGCAAGTTTCTTTTTGCCAGTGTCCAATAACCTGAAGGTAGCTGCACTGTCTACAAATAAAAGTCCTGTACAAATAAAAAGTGTTTTGTTGAAGGGTTAGAACTACTGTTAGAAAAATAACCAACAGTGTCTTCCCCCAGTGACAACTATTCCACTCATTTCTTGTTTAAGACTGCATTCACACCTGAGCGTAGCGTTTCGAGCGTTTTTACCAGCGTTTTGACGCGCGAATTTGCGCCCGTGGAAACGTTCATTGTCGCGCTAGGCGCTTGAATCGAGCGTTTCCATTACATTCTATGACTCAGGCGTTCGGCTTCAGGTGTTTTGGAGTGGAGATGTGAACCATCTCCATAGAGAATAATGGATTTTTTTCCCCTCTAGTGTTTTGTAGCTTCAGGCTTCAGGCTACAAAACGCTCAGGTGTGAATGCAGCCTTAGTGTTAATGGGAAAGGAAAGAATTTTAAATCTCGCAAATGGGGTCAAAAAGATAATTTAAAGACAGGAGGTTCTAATCCCTCTCCAATTCTGCATTGCCCAATTTGCACTGACATTGTACTACTTTTCACCTATTAGTTATTGTATTAGCACTGTAAAAGCATATTATATATACATATGTAGCGGGTATATGCTTCCCTATTGAATCTGGTGAGGAAACTGATGTATGGTTCCCTGGGGCCCACCAGGTGGCGCTGTCACTTTGGGCCCGGGGTTGAGCCATCGTTGCGGTGGCGTACCTCTTTTTGGCCTCTCTCAGCGGTTGTATGGTGGGGCGGGGAACCCGCTGTGCTTGCTGGGAGGGGGTAAAAAGGGGGCGGCCATTTTTGGTGGCGGGAGTCGAGTCCCGGGCACCTTCAGCCTGAGGGCGGTGGTTCGTGTCGGTCCCCTAGGTGGCCTAGGCCTAGAGGACATTCGGAGGTCGTGTTTCATCCCAGGCACCTTTAGCCTGGGGTGAGGTACTCGGATGAAGGGCTGGAGCTCAGTGCCCAACACAGAGTTCCGCGAGGGAAGGAGATCCTAGGGGACCCCGGGAGTGGGTACCCGAATCCGGAAGGCGTAATGGACTGGTGGGATATACTTGCTTGAAGACCCGGTGCAGCATATTGCCAGTGACAGGTGGGCCTCTCATCGGAGACCGCCTGGAAGGAAATCCCCCCCTTGCTCGGAGATCGCAACCCACTTTCAAGAAGGAAAGTGGAGAGTTCATTGTGTCTGGGCCTACTCGCATCCACACCTCCTTGTCTGTTCTGTTCTTTAAGGGAGTCCAACTGATTATTCTTCTCAATGCAAAAGTGAACACAAAGGAGTGTTGGACTTTAATGGTGTGGGGCTCGTTTTCTGGCAGACATTGTTCAAGGTAACTCTCTTTGGAGGTTCCAGGTGCAGAACACCGACCCGAAGGTAAAATAAGAACTTTGCTTACACCACACAAACATCTGCGGTGAGGGCTTGGCGTGGTGACCCCGCTCTCTCTCCTCTAAGGTACCCCTAGACAAGAGACAGACGAGCTGATAAGAAAGAGGAGGGAGTGGAGGCCGCCACACACACACACATTTATATATATATATATATATATATATATATATATATATTTTTTTTTTTTTTTTTTATTACACACATATACATACATACATACTTGTATGTGTATTTTTCACAGGCAAGAAAGGAAAAAAATGGACCAACCAAAAAAAGAGGCAAGCAATAACATTTAATAAAAAAAAAAAAAAAAAAAACACATTTAATTAAGCTATTCATCCTAAAAGGTCTTCCACAGAGGCAGCTGACTAGTATGGGAATCTTGGCAGGAGACATAACATGCTCCAGGCAAACCTAATAAACAACCCTTATATCTGCCACACTAACATACTGGGTGAAAGCAGTGTGATTATGTGGATTAATATAAACTAAAAAATGGGAATAATGGCCAAAATACAGGAAGCAAAAAAAAAATGCATTGTATTCCAGAAACATGAGGACTAAATAGATGTGTTCAATCTTCCTGGTAATATGGGTCCCGTTTGTCTTTTGCAATCATGGTAGAATGCACAATGTTTGCATATCAGGTCAATTTACAGCTGAACTCTAGGCAAACAGCTAAATACACAGATGAAATACACGTATGGGAGATGTTTTACCTACCAAAGGCTTGGTATTTCTTTCCATACAGTTCTGAAGTTTACACAGCCCTCTTTGGCAGGGCGGCAGACAAGCATTTCACCACTGCAATTCAGTAACACTTACAGGGCTTGTCCCTCCTCCACCCTTTGAATGGACAGTAAAGGAGGACATTTGACACCTTTCGGGGGGGCAGATACCTGCAAATCTCCCACTTCCGGCAAAAGAGCGCTGCAAATTGTGCGGCGAACAACGCCATGTCCGGCCCCTCCTCCTTCCCCTCCGCTGTCTTCTGGGAGACACACAAGTCCCAGAAGACAGCAGGGACCATTCAGAACGCGCAGTGCGACTCACGCTGGCGCAGTAGGGAACCAGGAGAGAAGCCGAAAGTCTTCACTTCCTGGTTTTCTTACCAGGAATGGCAGCGGCAGCACCCGTGAGTTGATCCGAAGATCGGCTTCAGGTGCTGACATTGCGGGCTCCCTGGACAGGTAAGTGTCCATATATTAAAAGTCAGCAGCTACACCATTTGTAGCTGCTGACTTTCAATTTTTTTTCCCAGGCGGAACTCTGCTTTCAGCTTGTTCAGTTAAGATGTGACAAAAAATAAATAAATAAATACGGGCCATTATGACCAGGCCCCTTTTTGCGATTCGGCACTCCATCGCTTTAACTGACAATTGCACGGTCATGCGACGTGGCTCCCTAACATTTTCTAAAAAAAAAAAATTTTTCCTCAGTTTAGGCCGATACGTATTCTTCTACATTTTTTTTTTTTTTTACCAAAAATAACGCAAATCGGCGTTTATTGATTGGTTTGCGCAAAAATTATAGCGTTTACAAAATAGGGTATAGTTTTAAAGGCATTTTCATTAATATTTTTTTTTTTTACTAGTAATGGCGGCGATCAGCGATTTTTTTTCGTGACTGCGACATTATGGCAGACACATCGGACACTTTTGACACATTTTTGGGACCATTGTCATTTTCACAGCGATCAGTGCAATAAAAATGCACTGGTTACTGTGAAAATGACACTGGCAGTGAAGCGGTTAACCACTAGGGGCGCTAAAGGGGTTAAGTGTGCCTAGGGGAGTGTTTACTACTGTGTGGGGGCGTGGCTACGACTGACATGTCACCGATCTCCGCTCTGATTACACAGAGCGGAGATCGCTGACATTGTCAGTAGAGGAGCGGGGAGATGTTGTGTTTACACACACATATCCCCGCTCCGAGCCTCCGTGAGACGATCGCGGGGACCCCGTGGCGATCGAGTCCGCGGGACCCGCGGTCCCACTCACGGGGAAGGCACCCCGATGTCGGCAGTTAAAGGGCCACGTACAGGTACGTGATTGTGCCTGTACGAGCCATTCTGCCGACGTATATATACCGTGAGCGGTCGGCAAGTGGTTAATGTACACTACTACAGTCGCTCCAACTTCAGAAAAGGTTCCTGTACTACCTCAATCCGACTTCTAGGCGACTTGTACCCATTCATTTCAATGGAAGTCGCCTCCAAGTCGGATCCCCTGTTTTAACTGAAGCAACTTTACAGGAAATAAAAATAGTTTTCTCGGAAAACCCCCCCCCCCTCACACAGAGCCGATTACACTTTGATTGGCCACTGGCAAAGTCCCCTGCCCTGAAGGCGACTTCAAGTCGCCCCAAGTCGCGCTGTGTTTCACGCTCAAGTCGCCTCGCAAAGTCACACACAAAGCCGTGTCGCCCCTTTGTGAACCGGCTCTTACGGTCCCACAGTAAAAAATTAACCCCTTACAGTAGCGATTATTTTCTCTTTTTGGACCAGTTTTCGTTTTTTTAACCCCATTATGTCACTAAACATCTCAGGCCTGGGTCACGCCTCTGTGTTTTTCGGTGCTTTTTGCAGAAACGCACTACAGTTCATTTACATGGTTTCCTATGGGACACGTTCACATCCAGGATTTTTTCAGCCGCTGAGTATTTGGAAAGGGCAAGGACTTTTTTTAAACGCAAAACGCTGCTATCTTTTTATCTGTTTGGTTCAATATACTTCAATAGAGAGGCTGCAGAAAAGCACGCAATAATGTGTTTTTGCGGCAATTTGTTTTTTTTAATCTGCCACACAACAAATTAGCCAAAACAAAATGTAAAATGCAAATCGTCACAAAATTACAGTTTTTTTGTTTTTAAGGTTATTAACCGATCGATTAATCGAAACAATAAATCGGGCAACTAATCAATTATGAAAATAATCGTTAGTTGCAGCCCTACTATAGAGTCACACATGTGGGAGTAAAACACTCCAGATACACAACAGCCTACTCCCTCCCCCCCTCCCCCATGTTCTCGCATTGCTAAACACTGGGAGGGTGGGATAGAATATGCTGATAATTACATTCACTAAGAAATGCACAAAAACGCTTAGTTTTAATATAAAATTAGTACGGCTTGAATAATGTACCTGTACGTCATCCAGCCTGGACTGGGATAGGGGCACGCAGTGCGCCACTCCCGCCATTGCCGAGTCCGGTGGATTACAATTACTGGTAATCGGGTATACATCGCTTAAAATTGTTTTCATTGTTTTGTGATCACTATGACCAAACTGTCATGAATGGATTTCTATTCTATTCTATTCATGAACAGCTTGCTTACAGTTAGGATCTGTGATCGGCCCACAGCAATCACATTGTACCTGGCTATCTGTACTATGTGATTATCTGCAGCCAACCACTGATCACAACCATAAGCAAGCTGTTCATGCATGTTAACCCATTCATGACCCCTAAAACTATGTAGCGGGGTCTCCTGTAAGGCCCCGGGACTACGTTACCCAGAACCCCGTTCGGCACCCAGAGTGCAATTGGCCACCGCAGAGACTCATGGGAGGGGCTATTTAAGAAGGAGGCGAGGCGGAGCTCGGCCTCTTTGGAGACCGCGCTGCAAGCAACAGTTTCTTCCTGTGCGGATCTGCTGCAGTGCAAGGCCTGAAGCCTGGGGCCTTGCGCAACTTCCGAAGAGACTTCCACCTCACTGCGGAGCCTGGGTGGCACCAGACTTGTCGAGTGAGGACATCAGTTGGATCGGGGACCCGATCGTTGCAGACGCTGTGTGCGGAGACACAGCAGGTGGAAGTCCCGGACTGGGATCGCGTCTGGAGTGGTGAGCGAGCACTTGCTCAAGCCAATAGACTGTACCGTGTTTAGGCCTATAGACTGCCTTGGCCCACCTATCGTTTGTTTGTTGTTCCATTAAGAGACCAGTAGCGGGACAGAGTTAAAGGGTCTCCAGTATAGTGTTCCTCGGGACTGCCTACTTGTGGATTACAAATACTGTTTCATCACGTGCACCACCGAAAGTTTGCATGCGAAGAAATACTAAGTGAAAAGACTGAGATTTCTTCTATGTCAGGCCTGACCAGGGAGGGGAGATAGAATATTGTTTAGTGCGCCACAGGGCGCGTACACCATAATAGCTGCGCGCGGTGGGTTACTGCGCTGGGCCATTGTTGTGTGCTACACCTATTGCTACAGGGCTCTGTGAGCAAGTTGTATGTGTTCTGTTCTGCCTATGCCTTTTGATATAAAAGTAAAACTATTATATTTGATCTCTCGCCTCAGTGTGTTGTCTTACTGCAAAGAGATTACTCCTTGCAATACTGTTGATTGTGATAAGTATAATCCCTAGACTAGCTGTGCCAGAGTGGGTCGAGTAAAATTGCCGGTGCTGTATACAGGGCCCGAAATCAAACCAGCGGCTCTCTTAACTGGGAGTAGCGCTATATATATATATATATATATATATATATATATATATATATTGCTACCCCCAGTTAAGAGAGCCGCTATTATTTTTTTTAAATAAAAACTATATTTTTTTCCTTTTGTTACATAATGACATCAGTCAGTATCCCTGATCACCGCCACACCAGTCATATGATGACGCTGCATTGCAATGGTGACAGCAAGTATAAAAAAAAAAAAAAAAAAAAAAAAAAAAAGAAGAAGTGGGGAAAAAAAAAAACCTAAATTTTATTTAATTTCTTCATTTCGCCAAAAATTGTGACAAAACCCCCCCCCCTCCCCACCCCCAAGCACCTTGTCCCCATCTTGATGGGGATAAGGGCCTCCTCCACACAACCTTGGGCTGTGGTTATCTGCGGGCTTAACTGCATCTGGAAACCCCTTTAGGATCCATACCAGACCCAAGTCGCACTCATCTCAAAGTCAGATCAAAAATCGGATCCCGTTCATTAAAGTCAGATCAGTGTAGGACCGAAGTCAAAGGGCAGAGTCGGAGTGACAGTCGCACCAGTGTGAACCGGGCATTAATGAGCACAGGTCTGCATTCATTTGAATCCATTTTATCCTACCGGAGGTCAGCTTTAATAAAAACCTATGTATAAAAGAGCACAGAGGCTGCAATTGCTGACCTCTCCCTCTGAAAATACTTGTTCCCTGGCACTGCTCATTTAGTCTAGTGGATCGTAAAATCACTTTACCTGATCCTCCACTCTTCCAGCAGACTTCCCTATGCTCCAGCAATGAACGGTCTCTCAGCGTTGTCACATCCAATGTAGGGCCAAAGACCCTGTATCAGTCTTGATGATGTCCGAAGACGTTAGACCGCTAAACATGGGGGAGAAGAGACTGTAGGGATCAGTCTAGTAGCACAGAGGTGCTGGAGAGAATGATCAGGTAAGGGCCAAATCACACACAGTGCAGTATCAGGCATTTTACTACATTGTAAAATGTCTGTCACTGCAAGGACTCACAGAAAACAATTGTTTTCTGTGTGTCCTATTTACATTACAAACTGAAGCCGAGCTAACGCATGCTACTAAGAAATGCAGATGCACCGTATTTTATCATAGCGGGTGGTACAGAATTGCATGGTACTGTAGGGCAGGACAGTTAGGGTTGCCACCTTTTCTTCAAGTCAAACCCGAACAATTTTTTTTTATACATATATTTTGCTAATAAATAACATTTCTAGTCATATGAAGTTAATAACAAGAGTCCCCCTTTACATCAGAGTCCACAGAGTTCCCTTTTTACATCTGAACTCGCAGGAGTTCCCTTTCACTGTAAGGGGGGACTCTGCAGACTCTGATGTAAGGGAGAACTCTGGGGACTCTAACATAAGGGATGCTCTGGGAACGCTGATTTAAGGGTGAACACTGAGAACTGTGATGTGTGGAGAGGACTGTGTAAGGGGGAACACTGTGGCCTCTGGTGTAAGGGGTGCTCTGATAACCCTAATTTACCTTAGTGTACTCATTTAGAGGCAGGAGAGAAAAGGGGGGGGGGGACTTCAGTCACAGACATGGATGGATGGTGAGCTCACTCACCCCTTGGCAGTCAGCACCTCTCATCCAGATGCATCTGAGGCTGCTGGACTTCAAATTTCCAGCCCCAACATTCCATTTCTGAGGCACAGTCCTGGGGATTGGAGTGTGGGCAGACACAGAGGGGTAGGGGCAGGAGGAAGAGGTGCAGATTGAGCCCTCTCTCCTTTCCTGTCTGTGTGTGTTTGGGGGGTGGGATTGCTAGTGCTGGCTTTGGGCAGCATGAAAGAGTATAAACAGACACTCTCAGCTTAGACAACTGCAGCCAGCAACCCTGCTAGGAAGCCATAGTCTAGTCTGAATAATGTGTCCGGGTTTCAGGCAGTCTGAAACCCGGACGCATGATTCCAAACCCGAACTGTCCGGCTGAATCTCGGACAGGTGGCAACCCCAAGGACATTGCATCACAATGCTGTACAGCAACATGAAGTGTACCTTTGTACACTTCAAATAAAGTTTGTACAAAAACTAAAAACAAGCAAAGGGAGCTGTGTGTGATGCGCTGAATCGTGCACCACACTGCCCCCTACCACAGTCAGGAACAAACAGCTGCTTGAGAGGTAAAGCTCTCCCTCAGCTGTCTGTTCTTGTGTGAATACAGCCTCAATCTGTTTTCCCAAATCCCCTAGACATAAATGAGCATTTAAACCTTGCAGTACAGGTTTCGCCCCGCTGCAAGGAGAAATTTTAGGTATTCTTGAGTTCATCTTTAAATGGTAGTAATGCAGATGGTGTAAGCTTGCACAACCATTTCCAACCAAGCAGCATACCCACCCTGTATTTAGGTACATTCAGCAGCTTATGTATTTGCCTAGAGGGAATGTACACATGCTTGCCGTGTTAGGCTTCCACCGAACTATCTTTATTTTTATTTTTTAAGTCAGGCTGACTAAACAGAATAGATCTTTTGCACTTTATTATAAATAAAAATATACATATTTCATGGGAAAAATGTACTATGAGCAGCAATTCAGTCCCGATCACCACCCCCACAAACTCATCACCTAGTACTTAGGACAATACAGAAACTCCTCATAGTGGGGAGGCAGGCGACATGCTCCCCCCATACTCAAAGTATTGTGATGGTTCAGGAACAGTGTTGGACATTTTTTTTTGCTTTCACAGGTTTGCATAAAACTTTTTTTTTATATTTATACATTAGCAGTGCATTAATACTGAAATTGCTAAGACTATTGGGCCTTACTGCTTCAGCCTTATGGATACAGGTCAGCACAATGATACTATTAACGTTGACAATTATGTATGTATTGTAAGCTAACCCAAACCTGTACAGAAACTAATATATTTAACATTTACATAACTTTTCTGTTCAGCCTTTTGTGCTGTGCTAGCTGCCACTGCAGTCAGTCAATGATGAAATTGCAGAGGGAGGCAACCAAATAACAGGTGGTTTCTCTGTGTAGGAATTAAGCAGATGTACACCCAAGACCTCAAATATTAAATTAGATGCAGACAAGACATTACACAGAATTAAGAGCCCATTCACACCATTGGGTGCAGCATTAGTGCATACACATTAATGCGTGTTGCATCAAGGCAATCCATCCATTTAAATACACTGCCTTACACACAAACATAATTTTTAGCAGGGTGCTGCACCCAAATGCACATCAATGCATTGCTGCATGCTCAGCTATGTGTGTCAGACAGTCTTTAGGTGATTCCCCTGTCCCAGGAGTTCTCACTTTGGAAAAGGGAGTGCCTGGACTGAAGGCAATTTATTGGAATATAGCAAGAAAAATTTTTTTGATAGTGTTACTACTAAGGTTACAGCATGTACAGTATCTCACCCCTCACATTTTTGTAAATATTATATCTTTTCATGTGACAAAACTGAAGAAATTACACTTTGGTACAATGTAATGTAGTGAGTGTGCAGCTTGTATAACAGTGTAAATTTGCTGTCCCCTGAAAATAACTCACACAGCCATTAATGTTTAAACCGCTGACAACCAAAGTACACCCCCTAAGGGAAAATGTCCAAATTGGGTGCAGTTAGCCATTTTCCCTCCTTCGGTGTCATGTGACTCGTTAGTGTTACAAGGTCTCAGGTGTGAATGGGGTTCAGGTGTTAAATTTGGTGTTATCGCTCTCACTCTCTCATACTGGTCACTGGAAGTTCAACATGGCACCTCATGGCAAAAAACTGAGGATCTGAATTTTTTTTTTCCCCCCTCTACATAAAGATGGCCTAGGCTATAAGAAGATTGCCAAGACCCTGAAACTGAGGTGCAGCACGGTGGCCAAGACCATACAGCCGTTTAACCACTTCCTACCGGGTCATAGACATATGACGCCGGCAGGAACCCTCCCTCCCTCCGGGCGGACGTCATATGACGTCCTTTTTTCCCGGCCGTCTATGGGGTGCGCGCGCGCCGCCGGCGGCGCGCGCGCGCACCCGCGGCAACGCTCGTGACCCGGTGAGTGTGCCCGGCGGTCGCGATGTCCGCTGGGCACCCGCGATTGCCCACGATCACGGCAGAAGTGTGGATCTGTGTGTGTAAACACACAGATCCACCTCCTGTCAGAGGTGAGGAGACCGATGTGTGTTCCCAGTACAGAGGAACACAGATCGGTCTCCTCCCCTTGTGAGTCCCCTCCCCCTACAGTTACAATCACTCAATAGGGAACATATTAACCCCTTGATCGCCCCCTAGTGTTAACCCTTTCCCTGCCAGTCACATTTACACAGTAATTAGTGCAGTTTTATAGCACTAATCGCTGTATAAATGTGAATGGTCCCAAAAACGCGCCAATAGTGTCCGATGTGTCTGCCGCAATGTCACGGTCACAATAAAAATCGCAGATCGCCGCTATTACTAGTAAAAAAAATTAAAAAAATAAAAATGCCATAAATCTATCCCCTATTATGTAGACGCTATAACTTTTGCGCAAACCAATCAATATACGCTTATTGCAAAAAAAAATTACCAAAAATATGTAGAATACGTATCGGTCTAAACTTAGAAAAAAAATTGTTTTAAAAAAAAAAAAATTGTGATATTTATTAAATCAAAAAGTAAAAAATATTGCATTTTTTTCAAATATGTCGCTCTTCTTTTGTTTATAGCACAAAAAATAAAAACCGCAGAGGTGATCAAATACCACCAAAAGAAAGCTCTATTTGTGGGGGAAAAAGGACGTCAATTTTGGTTAGGTTCAACGTCGCACGACCGCGCAATTGTCAGTTAAAGCGACGCAGTGCTGCATCGCAAAAAGTGCTCTGGTCAGGAAGGGGGTAAATTCTTCCAGGGCTGAAGTGGTTAAACAGGACAGGTTCCACTCAGAACAGGCCTCGCCATGGACGTGCAAAGAAGTTGAGTGCATGTGCTCAGCGTACAGGGCCGCCATCAGGAATTTTGGGGCCCCTTACACAGCTTCAGGCATGGGCCCCCTGGAGCAGAGGATAACCGGGGGAGTGCTGCCGCCGCGAATTAAGAAGCGGGCGGGGGGGCTGCCGACTCGAATTGTTGAGGTCGGGGGGGGCGGCTGGGGGGGCTTTGGACCCCTTAAAAAAAAAAATTATAATTTTTTTTTTTGTAAGGGGCCCAGAGGTCCCCGGAGGTCCCCAGTGCCCCAGATGGCAACCTCCCTTTTTTTTTTAATAAAAACTAAGGGAGGTTGCTATCTGGGGACCTCCGGGGACCTCTGTGCCCCTTACAAAAAATAAATAAATAAATAAAAAAAAAAAAAAAAAGGGAGGGTTGACATTCGGGGCCCTGGGGAACTCCGGGCCCCTGGGGACCTCTGGGCCCCTTACAAAAAAAAAAAAAGGGGGGCTATTCGGGCCCCTGGGGACCTCCGGGCCCCTTACAGGTGTACTGCCTGTACCCCCCTAATGGCAGCCCTGTCAGCGCCATATCCAGAGGTTGTCTTTGGGAAATAGACCTATGAGGCTGCCAGCATTGCTGCAGAGGTTGAAGGGGTGGGGGGGTGGGGGGTCAGCCTGCCAGTGCTCAGACCATACGCCGCACAGTGCATCAAATTGGTCTGCATGGTTGTCATCCCTGAAGGAAGCTTATTCTAAAGAAGATGCACAAGAAAGCCCGCAAACAGTTTTTTGAAGACAAGCAAACTAAGAACATTGATTACTGGAACCATGTCCTGTGGTCTGATGAGACCAAGATAAGCGTATTTGGTTAAGATGGTGTCAAGTGTGTGTAGCGGCAACCAGGTGAGAAGTACAAAGATAAGTGTGTCTTGTCTACAGTCAAGCATGGTGGTGGGAGTTTCATGGTCTGGGGCTTCATGAGTACTGCCGGCACTGGGGAGCTACAGTTCATTGAGGGAACCATGAATGCCAACATGTACTGTGACATACTGAAGCAGAGCATGATCCCCCTCCCTTCGGAGACTGGGCCGCAGGGCAGTACTCCATGATAACGACCCAAAACACACCTCCAAGACGACCACTGCCTTGCTAAAGAAGCTGAGGGTAAAGGTGGCCAAGCAGGTCTCCGGACCTAAACACTATTGAGCATCTGTGGGGCATCCTCAAATGGAAGGCGAAAGAGCGCAAGGTCTCCAACATCCACCAGCTCTGTGATGTCGTCATGGGAGGAGTGGAAGAGGACTCCAGTGGCAACCTGTGAAGCTCTGGTGAACTCCATGCCCAAGAGGGTTAAGGCAGTGCTGGCCACACAAAATATTGACACGTTGGACATTTTCACCTAGGGGTGTACTTACTTTTGTTGCCAGCAGTTTAGATATTAATGGCTGTGTGTTGAGTTATTTTGAGGGGACAGCAAATTTACACTGTTATACAAGCTGTGCATTCACTACATACATACATACATACATACATACATACATTGTAGCAAAGGGTCATTTCTTCAGTGTTGTCACATAAAAAGATATAATATTTACAAAATGGAGGGGTCTACGCACTTGTGAGATACTGTATGTACAGCAACATATTAAAATGTGGGGTTTGAGTTTACATACACTGTAATGGACAGGATGTCAGCTGTGTGTTTGAAACAATTACTCCATACAACTTTAGAAAAATGAAAACATGAATTTAACATAAAATTAAAATTGATAAATGCATACAGGTTATTTTAAGGCTTTCTAATGTATTGTCTGTGATGGATTATACTGGCTTGTGTTATAAAAAATAAATTATATAATAAATTATTTATATATATATATATATATATATATATATATATATATATAAACTATGCAAATACCTTGAGGGGTGCAACTGTGCAGCAGATTGACAAATAATGACATGTGAGAAGAGCAGAAACAACACAAGACCTACCTATTGCTGAGCTTATTATTTTCTATTTCTGTGATATATCTTGATACAAAATATTACATGGTTGCTTAACAACTGACACAATAGTTGACTGACTCATGCCGTTTGGATTGCATGGGAGGAGGTGCGAGGACTGGAGACACACCCATGCCAAAATGAACAGCTTTCTTCTGTGTTTCTACACTAATGTCAGCTGTCATGTCTACAAAACCCAGGCAATGAAAGACAGATTAGGCAGGCCTAGCACTACAGAGAAAATCGATTACATACTGGGAAAGATTGTAGTGTAGTGTTGTGGCAAGGCAGGAATTACACTCTGATTATTTCAGAAAAAGTAAAATCAGCAGTTTTGGAACCTTTTAAGTTTCCTTTTAGGCCCCTTTCACACTTGTGGGACCTGAAAGTCCCACGATTTTGCTGCGATTTAGACGCAATGCCTGTGTAATCTCAAGGTCTCTGGACCTCAAGTCGCATCAAAGTCGGACCAAAGTAGTGCAGGGACTACTTTGAAGTCGCTGCAACATGAAGTCACACAGATATGAACGGTACTCATTGGAAATCATGGGGAACGATTTGCCATGTGACTTTTCAGTTGCAGAACAAGTCACACACGTGTGAAAGAGGCCCTAGAAGGAAGCTTTGCACTCCTCTAGGCCTCTTCTTGCACTCCTCTAGGCCTCTTCTTGCACTCCTCTAGGCCTCTTCTTGCAGATAATTGTGCAGCTTATTCTACCTGCTCCCAAAGTCATATAATCATACACTTTATTGGCAGCTGGAATATCATGCACACAGTTGCCAACTCTCCCTGATTTCTAAAGAAGAGTTTTAGGACTCATTTTACGCCAGATACAGTCAACTGCCTTTTTAAATGCAGTATGAATGCATATGAAAGAAAACTGAACCTAGTTTACATCACTACAGTGCTTTCATGTGCATTTAACACAAGCACAGCATGTTGCAATTTTTCGCACCATGAAACACACAAATGCACATGAACACATTCAATCGTGTTTGAACGCATCTGAAGAAAATACATTTAAATAAAAAAAAAAAAAAAATGTAATTAGAGATGCTATCTGCCATCCAAATAAAAATCAAATAACTTAACAAAAAAGTGTGAATCAACGCTCAAACTTCTACTAACATGAAATTAGCAGAAGGGGCCCAAAGGGTGGCGCTTGAGAAGTGACCTTCCTCTTTATGCTCCCATAGTACATCACTACGTTCGTGTTTGTCCAACAACAGTTTGCGGAGGGTTAGTATGCTAGACAAAATCCTGCACACGTGCTTTTGACAAAAATCTGACGTTCAGTCGTACAACAATCAAACCGTGTGTACAAGGCTTTATAGATGAGGGAGCCAAAAAAAAGACCTCCCCCAATTTGATATTTCACAAAAATCCACTAGAATATATATATATATATATATTATATATAAAAAAAAAAAAAAAAAAAAAAATAATGTATAAAAAAAACAAACAAACAAAAACAAACATGCATAACGAGAAAAGGTTAAAAATAAAAAATATATATTTTTTATTTTTTTATATAAAAAAAAGCGCCATTTAAAAACTGGAACCCAGTCCACAGACATTGATCATTTCACAATCAAAAATGATATTATGACACTTATACTAGTGCTGAAAACTCTTGTTGAAAATGTCATGTTTTTATACAAAATATACACATGACTACAGCTGTGCAAGCAGGGAGACACGAGTCCAGTCTATTTTTCCAAATAAACTAAAATTAGAATTGATATTTCATTTATCTGACTGCATTTTTTAAAATCTGCTCCACTGGTAGACATTATAAGATTAGTGCCGTGCATTCATTGCCGTGTGTTAACATGCGTTATGTCAAGTGTAACATGCAATGCATTAAAGCAGCCCATTGAAATGAAAAGTCTTCTGAAGCACCAAATATCACAAAACTGTTGCCATGCATTGCAGCACAATGCAAAAAAATAGCCTTAGTGCATTGATATTCAAAATGAATGTGGGCAGTGGTTAGCACTTTCACCTAGCAGAAAAAGGGTTGCTGGTTCAAATCTTAACCACATGGCTGGAGTTTGCATGTTCTCCCTGTGCCTGCATAGGTTTACTCCCACACTCCAAAAGACATGCTAGTAGGTTAATTGGATCATGTCTAAATTGGCCCTAGTATACTGTATGTACAGTATGCGTGAATGTGAGTTAGGGACCTAAGATTGTAAGCTCCTTGAGGGCAGAGAATGATGTGAATGTACAATATATTTATGTAAAGCGCTGTGTAAATTGACTGCGCTATATAAAGTACCTAAATTAAATAAATACTGACACCACAATGCATGCTGCCATGCATTATGGCAATGCTCACATTGCCGTAACCGCTATATCAGCCCTTAGGCCGGGTTCACACTGGTACGACACGACAGTCGTACTACTTTGGATCAGACTTTGCCCTGCGACTTGAAGTCCAACGGGCATCCGACTTCGATCCCTGACAATACCAGGCACTGTGTCTGGTATGAATCTTTACGGGAAACTCCACGCCAAAAAAAAAAAAAAAAAAGGAGAAATGAACGGATTCCTCCATCCACATAGGTAAGGTAGATGGAGGAATCTAACAATCAATCCCTACTTAACCAGCCAAATTTTGATCCATCTATGACCAGCTTTAGTAGGAGGAAATCTCTTTAACGGAGATTTCCCCGACTTGTTCATTCCCCGACTTAGTTGGGGTAGGCGGTACACTTTGGTGGGAGTCAGCCACGCCCAGTGACCTTTGACCTCTGGGGACCCGCCCTCTGACCTTTGACCTCTGGGGGAGGTCCCTGTTCAAGAGCCTGGGTCCTAGCCTTGTTCTTAAAGGGAGAACCCTAACCCTAACCAAGAATAGGACTGTACAGGCCAGACAATGAGGTCTTCAGATAAATTGTCCAATTTTTATTATACATGATTTAAAAGGCAAAAAAAAAAAAAACTTCATAAAACCCATGATTTTATGATGCTGGATTGATTAAACTGTACATAGAACATTGATATTGCTCTTGCTCGATACAGCCAGTAAAGAGAAATCTTCATTTCACATTCAATGTGTGTCAACACATTTAGCCGAAGTTATGCTTCATCAGGACGCATGAGTTCAGTACAGTAATGGCTTCCTACATTGGGACAGGCGGCCATTGTTATGTTATGACAATCTGATGAAAGGATTAGGGTCGCAGGCTCTCTTTCTCCTTAATTTGGAATAAATCAGGTGGATAAAATCCCCTAACTTTGGATACCCTTCATGCAAAAGTCTTCTGTGATTGCAATCATATGGTGCTCCTTTTCCTTGATCCAATCTAGGGTTTGGATAGATACTTATGAGGAGTGGTGTTTATATCTGAAACATTTTTGACAACTGGTGACCTGGAGATATACAATGTAGGTGCCCTGCTGAGATTTTGTCCTCCCAGTTTGCTCCGGTGCCCGCCTGGGAGGCTATATATGTGCCGTATGCAATGTCGAGAGGATTACTGTACTATACTCATGCGTCCTGATGAAGCATAACTTTGGAAAAACACGTTGACACATAAGGATTTTTCCTTACTGGCTGTAACAAACAAGAGCAATATCAATGTTCTATGAACAGTTTAATCAATCCAGCATCATATAATCATGGTCTCATGAACTTTTTTTGCCTTTTAATCATGATTAATAAAAATTTGACATTTTTATATCTTAAGACCTCCTTGTCTGGCCTGTACAGTCCGATTCTTGGTGCTTTGTTTTTGGCTTCTATACAAAAACAGATGATGGCCTAGAGCAGTGATGGAACTGCATTTCCCATGATGTCCAACTACACTGCAGAGTGCACGAGCATCATGGGAAATGTAGTTACAAAACATCTGGGGTGCCAAGATTCGCCATCAATGGCCTAGAGTGTCACGCCAATATATATTTAAACAGAGTCCTGAATAAAAGTAAAAAGGGTAACCGAGACATACAGTAGGTGCCGCCGATATTGTGTCAATCTCGCCTCTTCTAGCGGCGAGATTAACACCCTACGAGCCCCGTCGCGAGAGCCAGCACCGAGCTGTCTCGTCATCAGGAAAGGAAAAATTTTGTTTTTCCTTTCGCAATGAGCGACACGAATTGCCGGTAGACGCAGATCCGACGTGGATTCCCGCCAATACCAGGCAGTGTGTTTGGTATGAATCCTGAGCGGGAGCTCCACGCCAATTTTTTAATAAAAAACCGGCATGGGTTCCCCTCCAGGAGCATACCAGGCCCTTCGGTCTGGTATGGATTTGAAGGGAAATCCCCTAAGCCGAAAAATCGGCGTGGGGGTCCCCCTCAAAATCCAAACCAGACCCTTATCCGAGCAGGCAACCTGGCAGGCCGCAGGGGAAGAGGGGGGGGGGCCGAGAGAGCGCCCCCCTCCCTCCTGAACCGTACCAGGTCGCATGCCCTCAACATGGGGGGGTTTGGTGCTCTGGGGCAGGGGGGCGACCTGCGCCCCCCACCCCAAAGCACCCTGTCCCCATGTTGATGGGGACAAGGTCCTCTCCCCGACAACCCTGGCCGTTAGTGGTCGGGGTCTGCGGGCGGGGGCTGATCGGAATCCGGGAGCCCCCTTTAATAAGGGGGGCCCCCAGATGCCGGCCCACCACCCTATGTGAATGAGTATGGGGTACATCATACCCCTACCCATTCACCTGGTGGAAAAAAAAATGGCAATAAAAAAAAAACACACACAGCTTTTTAAAGTAATTTATTACACAGCTCCGGGGGTCTTCTTCTAACTCCGGGGGTCTCCGGTGTCGTCGCCACGCTCTCCGGTTCTTTCTTCCTTCTGCCGGGCCTCCGCTATCTTCCTCTAGCTCTTTTGCTAGCGGAGGCCCGGTCTTCCCCGTCGTCTCGTCCGGCTCTCCGTTGTCCTTCTGCCGGCCCCTCCACTATCTTCTTCCAGCTCTTTTGCTAGTAGAGGGGCTGGTCTTCCCATCCGAGTCTTCTTCTCTCTTCTCCTCCTCCATGTTGACTCGTCGCTTCCTCCCGCTGTAATACTGGCTTCATCGGTCGGCAGCGATTTATATAGGCTTCTCATGACGTCACAGTCACATGCTCCGGGGCCTCCTGGAGCATGCGACTGTGACGTCATGAGAAGCCTATATAAATCGCTGCGGACCGATAAAGCTAGCATTACAGCGGGAGGAAGCGACGAGTCAACATCATGGAGGAGGAGAAGAGAGAAGAAGAAGACTCAGATGGGAAGACCAGCCCCTCTACTAGCAAAAGAGCTGGAAGAAGATAGTGGAGGGGCCGGCAGAAGGACAACGGAGAGCCGGACGAGACGACGGGGAAGACCGGGCCTCCGCTAGCAAAAGAGCTGGAGGAAGAAAGCGGAGGCCCGGCAGAAGGAAGAAAGAACCGGAGGAGTGTGGCGACGACACCGGAGACCCCCGGAGTTGGAAGAAGACCCCCGGAGCTGTGTAATAAATTACTTTAAAAAGCTGTGTGTGTTTTTTTTATTGCCATTTTTTTCCACCAGGTGAATGGGTAGGGGTACGATGTACCCCATACTCATTCACATAGGGTGGTGGGCCGGCATCTGGGGGGCCCCCCTTATTAAAGGGGGCTCCCGGATTCCGATCAGCCCCCGCCCGCAGACCCCGACAACCAACGGCCAGGGTTGTCGGGAAGAGGCCCTTGTCCCCATCAACATGGGGACAGGGTGCTTTGGGGTGGGGGGGCCGCAGGTTGCCCCCCTGCCCCAGAGCACCAAACCCCCCCATGTTGAGGGCATGCGGCCTGGTACGGTTCAGGAGGGAGGGGGGGCCGCTCTCTTGACCCCCCCTCTTCCCCTGCTGCCTGCCAGGTTGCGTGCTCGGATAAGGGTTTGGTTTGGAGTTTGAGGGGGACCCCCACGCCGATTTTTCGGCTTATGGGAGTCCCCTTCAAATCCATACCAGACCGAAGGGCCTAGTATGCTCCTGGAGGGGGAACCCATGCTGGTTTTTGATTTAAAAATTGGCGTGGAGTTCCCGCTCAGGATTCATACCAAACACAGTGCCTGGTATTGGCGGGAATCCATGTTGGATCCCGTTCAACACAGTGCCGCGTCTCCTCGCGATTGCAGCGAGCGCGAGATGTGTCGCCACCCTGTCGCTGAGATGTCGGCACCCCTGTCGCCGAGAATCTCCGTGATAGGATCGCGATGAATATACGTCGGCGGCACCTACTGTACAAAATCAGATAATGTAAATTGGAAGGACCTGAGCTCAAATCTGAACTTGCTATCAACCAACATGGCTGCCAGAGCACACAACTGAAGACATGGCTAGTCTGTATCATTGTAATTCAGCTCCCTCAAATGATTTGACTAAGCAGCATTAGAGGCAAAGAACTAAGTGGCCACAAGAGAATCTTTGCAACGAAGGCCCAAGACAGCAAAAAAAATAAAGTTGTAACCATTTCGGACACTCTCAAATAATAAATATTAGTTTGACCGGAGTCCCACTTTAAAATCAAGGAGACCCAAGTACCGCTTGTTTAGAAGGCAGAAAACTACTACATGTGCTCTGGTATAAGCGCGCAACGATTTTGAAAACAAAGGTTTTAGTATGACCTTCACGGTTTGTTATTATAGTTACCGTTTTGGTGCTTTAAAAAAAGCCCAAACCACACCTGGGAAATATATGGCAAGAAATATGTTTAAAACTCACCCCACCCAGGACTGTACCTTCCCTAAGGTAATGATACCCTTAGAAATTGTGACATTAAACTGTGAAAGGTACACAAATGTTTAAAAAGAGAAAAAAATCACAAGAGAAGTGTGGCCAAAGCTTTTTTGTGGCCTTGTTTTCCTTGTGGGTCACAGGATTGCCCTAAAGCAATATTAAACCCAAACCAACTATGTAACCAATTGCAGCTTACCAATCCTTAGATGTGGCAGCTGCCTTCTGCCTACACCTAAATGCCATAGCCCATGCCCTGGCGCTAAGTGCCCAGTGTGCATGAGGAATTCTTCAACTAATGTCTATGTTGCCCATACACGGCTCAAGTCTCAGCACCACCCAGCTCAACAAAAGGGGGGAGAAAGCTGGAAAATTGTTGGTCAAATAGTGACTGCATCCAATCTGATGAAGTCACAGCTCCAGGATTAGTGCTGCAGCTGTCAGAATACGATAGTGAAGATTCCTCCATCCATGCTGTTTTGCATGTATGGAGAAATTGAATGAATTCTCTTGGTCAGCCCATTGGGGTAAACAAGAAAAATTTAAAGCATATGTTACCCCAACTGTTCGTATTCCTGATATGTGCCAGCTGTACTTGTATGAAAAAGTATCCCGTTTTCTTTGTATTGCTTTCTTTTTGAAATCTGGGAGTTCCTGCCAGTCCCTCTGCCTTACTATTAAAAACTGACCACATTAGGTAGAAGAGCACAGCATGGTCAGTTTTCTCTCTGTGCTGGGAACTCAGCCTGCTCTCCTCCAATAATCAGACTTATGCTAAGACCCCCCCCCCCCCCCTCACAGCCATTCACTGGGAAGCGTACTACAGTTTCTCCTCCCTAGGTCTCTGAGCTCCTTATACAACTAAAAACAGAGGTCATCTAAATAGTTAAAAAGGGAGAAAATAGGATTTTTTTGTACTCACCGTAAAATCCTTTTCTCTGTCATCCATGGACGGACACAGCTCCTTAATTCTTGACAGTTGGGTTATGTTCCTGTTCTATAGGAGAGGACTAGGCAGAACATGATATTACTTTAACAGAGTTGAACAGCCCAGCCCAAGGGGCGGTCCCTCCGGACATAACCCTCCGCCCTACAGTCAGCAGTAGGGATGAGCTCCGGCGTGTTCGCATTTAACACGTGCAGAGCCCACCAGGACAGGACATCGGAACCGCGCTGCACTAATGACAGGCAGGGAGACATTTACCAATGCTCGGCTGCAGAGATCGGGAAATGTCTCCCTGCCTGTGATTAGCGCAGCGCGTGCCGACTTCCTGGCGGGCTTTGCACGTGTTCAATGAGAACACGCCGGAGCTCATCCCTAGTCAGCAGCTCAGTTCGTAAAAAGCAGTACAAACCAAAAAAGGAGGGGTGGGTGCTGTGTCCGTCCATGGACGACAGAGAAAAGGATTTTACGGTGAGTACAAAAAAAATCCTATTTTCTCTTTTCATCCATGGACGGACACAGCTCCTTAATTCTTGACAGTTGGGACGTCCCAAAGCAGTGTCAAAAAAACGAGGGGTGGGACAGCAATGAAAAAACCCAATTTTACCCCAAACAAGCAGAGCTCCTCAATGGAGGAGTTGCAACCTCAAACAGCCGCCTGCAAAACTTTGAGGCCGAAGCTAGCATCCGAAGATGCACTCACATCAATTTTGTAAAATTGAGAAAGTGTGAATGGACAACCAGGTCGTTGCCTTACACACTTGTGATAGACGCTTGATGTCCGAAAATCCAAGGGGCACCAAAAGCCCTGGTCGAATGCGCTGTGACAGGAAAGGGAGGTGGGCATAGGCCTGAATGACGGTCTGCCTAATCCACCGAGAAATGGTGGCCGACGAGCCGCCAGGCCCTTCTGTGGACCAGACACCGACACAAATAGTGAGTCAGACCTCCGGAACGGAGCCATAGCAGACGACAGGTACCCCCGCAAAGCACGTACCACGTCTAAAGAATGTAGCGCAACCTCCTTGGAATGCGATGGCCGAGGACACAAGGATGGAAGTACCATTGTCCTCATTCAGTTGAAAGGCCGAAAACCACCTTCGGAAGGAAGGGAGACTGCGGGCGAATATGGGGACTTGCAAGACAAGGCCGCCAATTCAGAAACCCTCCGTATGGATGTGATGGCAACCAGGAAGGCCACCTTCTGAGAGAGAGTGTCAAAAGAGGAATTTCCCTGATGTTCTCAAAAAGGAGGTTTCTGAAGCGCCGAGAGCACCAGAGTCAAATCCCACGGAAGTGGTGGTGGTCGCACCGGAGGAGTCACATGTCAGACCCCTTGCACAAACGTACTCACCAGTGAATGAGCCCCCAGGGGTCCCTTGAAAGAAAACAGCCAAGGCTAAAATCTGCCCCTTAATAGTGCTTAAGGCAAGTTTAAGATCTACTCCGCGCTGTAAAAACAGCAGGATCCCGGAAACCGTATAAGCCCGTGGACGTCACTGTATCTCCTCACACAGAGATGTAGGCTCTCCACGTGCGATGGTAGATCTTCCTAAAAGAAGACTTCCGTGCCCTCAACATGGTTAGAATGACCGAATCCGACAGGTCTCGTCCCTTAGTACCTGGCTTTCAATAGCCATGCCGCCAAGGCTAGCGACTGTAAAGCAGGATGAAGAATAGGACCTTGTTAGAGAAGGTCCTACCGCATTGGCAGTTGCCAGGGTACATCCGTCCCCAGGCACACGAGGTCGGCGTACCAGGGACGCCTGGGCCAATCTGGGGCGATTAGAAAAAACGGAATTCCCTCGGTCTCTACTCTGCGGAGTAGACAAGGAAGCAACTTCAGTGGGGGAAAGGCATAAAATTAGCCAATACTGACCCCACGGGGCCACCAACACGTCTGCCCAGGGATCTCTGGACCTGGCCACGAACCTCGACACCTTGCGATTGAGTCGAAAGCCAGGAGATCCATGTCTGGCGTGCCCCATCTCCGGCCAAGGAGTTGAAAAACGTCCGGATGGAACGACCATTCCCTTTGGTCCAGCATCTGGCAACTCAGATAGTCCGCCTGCCAGTTTTTCACGCCCGGAATGTAAACTGCCGATAGGGCCGGCACACTCCTTGCCACCCCCCGCAGGATGTGAGCGACCTCCGACGCTGCAGTCGAGCTTCTTGTTCCTCCTTGATGGTTGACGTATGCCACTGCCGTGGTGTTGTCTGACTGGATCCTGACTGGACGCCCTCATAGCCTCTGTGACCACATGGAGAGGCACAGCTTGATCGCCTGGAGTTCCAGGACATTGATCGGCAGTTGGAATTCATTCGGAGTCCAGCGGCCCTGGGCCGTCTGAACCCCTATACTCCCTCCCAACCGGTAAGGCTGGCATCCGTCGTGATTACAGGCCATGAAAAGGGGAGGAACGACTTCCAGGACCGAAGAGCCGGGGATCTCAGCCACCAACTCAGCGAGGTCCTGACAAGACGACTTTTCTGAATCTGACGATCCAGAGACAACGGAGATTTGTTTCATTTGGGAAGAATCTCCTTCAAGACCCGAGTGTGGAATTGGGCAGAGGCCATCATGAGGCCCAGAACTCGCATGCAAAAAAACGGAGAGACTACCATTTGCGAGATGTCACAACTTCACCGCAGTCTGGAGTATCTGCAACTTTTCCAAAAGGAAGAAAGACTCTGGCCTCCGAGGAGTCCAGAAACAACCCCAGGTACTCTAGGCGCTGGGTCGGTACTAACACCGACTTCTGGAGGTTCAGTATCCAACAAAACTCCCGGAGGGTCCGACTGGCTATAGTCACGCCCTCCTCTAATGCCGAGCTTGAAGCAGCTCTCAGAAGAAGGTCGTCCAGTAGCCCACGATAGCAATGCCGCGCTGTCTCAGCAAAGCTGGATCGGGGCGAGCACCTTGGTGAAAACTCTTGGTGCCGATGCTATGCCAAAGGAAAGGGCCACAAATTGATAGCGGTCTTCGCCGAACGCAAAGCGCAGGAACCTCTGATGCCTGACGCAGATGGGGACATGCAAGTATGCGTCCCTGATATCCAAGGACGCCAGGAAGTCCCCCAGATGGGAGCGCAGCAACCACCAAACGAACCGATACCATCCGAAACTTTTGAATCCTTATAAAAAGGCATTGAGGGCCCTGAGGTCCAAGATTGGAGGGACTCCGTCCTTCTTTGGGACCACAAACAGATTCGAGTAGAATCCCTAAAACCTGTCCAGCGGTGGTACAGGTATGATCACCCCGCACCTCAAGTCCTGCACTGCCCCCTGCAGGGCAGTCCGACGAGCCAGAAGGAGAGGCAGATTTGAGGGAAAGAACCTGTTTGGTGGACAAAAAGAATATCTCAATATTGTACCCCAAGGTGACTACCTCGCAGACCGACTGGTCGGAGAGCAGGGAGGACCACCGAGCTGCAAACCTGCAAAGCCGTCCCCCCACCCAGGAGTCGGGCGGGGACAAAACTTCATGCGGTAGAAAGGCTTGTTTGCTTGCCTGGTGGGCTAGCGCACCCAGGGACACTTCCGTCCCCCAGCTGGACCTTGTCCGCTTGGGAGGGTCTGTCAGCAGGTCCTGACTGACGAAAATAACACTTCCGTGTGGGAAAAGAGGGCCCCGGCTTATGGCATGGCTCCTTCCCTTTAGTGGACTGAGGGAGAAGTGTGCTCTTTTCTCCAGTGACATCCTTAATGATGTCGTCTAGTGAGGCATCAAAAAGCCACCACCTTAGAAAGGTAAATCTGCCAGAGTTTTCTTGGAAGCTTGATCAGCGGACCAGCATTGCAGGCATATCAGGCGGCGCAATACCACCGCAGATGCGGAGGCCCTGGAGAATAAAAGGGGCCACATCCAGAGTTGCATCACAGACGTACACAAGTCCCTGTACCAACTGTACGGTCAGTGACACGCATTCTGGGAGGGAGCTGATGCTCCTCCACAGTCTGGTGCAATACCTGAGCTCACTCATTGAGCGTCTGGGACACCAAGGTAGCAGCCAATATAGGCCGCAATGCTGACCCATTGCGGCCTATATTGGCTGCTACCTTGGTGTCCCAGACGGTGAACATGGAGTGGCTCACCGATTCAGACCTCCTATCAGTAGGGTCCATAAAGGCCGGGGTCCCCTCCACCAGGATAGTGGTTACTTTATTAAACCGAGAGACCGGGGGGGGGGGGCGGGGGATCAACGACCGGAGGAGAAGCCCATTTTTTAAAAAGGCTCTCTTCAAATGGGTAACGGACCGCCCTACGCTGAGGGACCGCAAAAGGACCTCTGCAGTCTTTCCTATTCCTTTTCTATGATCTTGTCAAAGTAAGACACAACAAAAGGAAAAACCTTGATAGCGGGTCGGTTTGTGAGACCCAAAAGGGACTGACACCCCAGCGGATGTCCCAGCTGTATCCTCCAGCTTAAGAGTGACCCTCACTGCTGTGATATGCTATCACAAGTGCTCTATCCTGCGCTGACCCGGACAAGGAGTCTTCCTCACTGCCCGGACGGTCTCCGCATCCTCTAACACTTCAGAACAGGGGTCCTGTGCCGCAGCCAGGCCCAAGTCTGCGGCAGAGCATTCCCCAGGAGATGGCGGGGGAGGGGCGGTTTTTTACCCCCCTTACGCCCGCCCTTGGCAACAAATGACTCCAGGACTGTCCATAGGCACCGCAGATGTAGGGACACTGGTTGCTGCCCTGGAATGTCTAGGGAAGAAGCATCCAGCTTCTGACTCCATGCCCACCCACTGACAGCCTATAAAAAAAAAAAAAAAAAAAAACTTAAGTCAAGGTAATGGCACCGAAAAATATCCACCCTCCTTGCTGCTCTGACCGAGGTTTTACCCAGGGAACTCACAACCCAAGTAAAAGACTGCCCAGCGTCGCCGTCTGCTCTCCCTCCGCACACAGCATGTGTCTGAGGTATTCTGTGATGTGAACAGCGCTATTCGCGCCGTTCAGGAAGCCTTCCCAGCACTAGAGGCCACATCAATAAGAAAAGAAAAAACACACCCTCAAAATGGGCGTTGAACGCCTCAAAGAAATAGGGCGCGGACTACAAGAAAATGGCCGCCCGCAATGGAGACCTGCATCATAGCGCGGCCACGACAAAATGGCCGCCAATGGAGATTTCAATGCAAAACTACAGGCCCCAAGAAAATGGCGCCTAAGCACCTGAGGTGGACGAGAAGGCCGTAGAGATGCCGAATGGAGACTTCCCAGAGGCAGACCACCCCCCACAGAGAGCAGACCTGGACGCCCCCATAGCGGGATACGGAATAGCCCGGCCGACGTAGCAGGCCCCGCAAGGGGGGGGGGGGGAGAGAGAGAGCGAGAGCGCGAGAGAGCCCGCAAGAGAGCCCGAGGACAGGAGAAGCCCTAACCGACCCCCCCAGGAATGCCCAGCTGTTCCATCCTGTCGAAACAGAAGGAACTAAACGTACCCGTCCATGCGAGGACTTGCAGGTGCGTTCCAGACAGACCCACAGCCAAGCAGTACGGAGTGGCTGTCGGCCACGGTCCACTGTGACTGAGACAGCAAGCAGCCTGGTCATATGTGGACCCCGGAGCAAAGCTCACCGGCCACCCCTGGAGCCATGGGGTATGTCGTGGCCGACCAAGCGCGTAGTAAGGCCTGCTCACGCTCGATGGCCGGAACTGGGGAGACTACAAGGATCTATATTATCCAGCCTGTCGCCCAGCCGGCAGTTGATAGTTGATCTCAGGATCAAAAAATAAAAAGTAAAAAACTTCTTCCGGACCCTGGGTCCAAAGGGAGCCAGGTCCTTCTCCTCTACTAGGCAGGAAAAAAAACGAAGCTGCTGACTGCAGGGACGGAGGGTTATGTTCGGAGGGACCGCCCCCTCGGCGGGGCTGTTCAACTCTGTTAAAGTAACACGTATTTAAATATCTAACATGTTCTGCCTAGTCCTCTCCTATAGAACAGGAACATAACCCAACTGTCATGAATTAAGGAGCTGTGTCCGTCCATGGACGAAAAGAGAAAAAAAAAAGGCATTTATAATGATTTTATATGTATACACAAAAGTTTTGCCTTTCAATTCTGTTTTAAACGGAATAGGTTATTTTACAAGGTGAGGGTTCACATAGTCTTTAAAGTGGTTGTAAACCTTTTTAAACTTTTTTTTTTTTCTTAACAACTTGTAAGAGAAAGGCATAATGAGCTAATATGACTAGCATAATAGCTCATTATGCATCACTTACCTTAGATCGGGGCCCCCGAAGCCGTGCTCGTCTCCCTCTTCAGCCGCAGCCATCTCTGCAGCGATAGCCGGAAGGTCACTTCCGGGTATCGCCGCTCCAGCCAATCACAGCGCCGCTCCGGCGCTGTAATTGGCCAGAGCGGCGGAGACGTCACTCTGCGCATGCGCGCGGGAGTCTTCACATTCGGCTACGCCCAGCGATTGCTGGAAAGTAGCCACATTTCTGAATGGGATTAACCCCATGAATGCGCCGTTGTCTACGGCGCGCATGCCCCGTAGACAGCGGCGCCTGTCATTTAACTAAATATCTCCTAAACCGTGTAGGTTTAGGAGATATTTCTTGCACCTACAGGTAAGCCTTAATCTAGGCTTACCTGTAGGTGCAAGTTGAAAAAGTGGGTTTACATGTATGGCTAGCCTAATTCTAGATTTCATTCTTCAAAGCATTTTATGGTTTAATGAGAAGATGGTAATTCTTATTACTAAGAACTAACCTAGTAACATTTAAAAAAAAAAAAAAAAAAAAAAAAAAAAAAAAAAAAAAAAAAGGGGGTTTATTATTTTGAAGAAAGGAGAATTTACTGATGTTTTACGATTTTAAACCATTTAAAATTCTGAAAAACAGTAAGTAAGCACAAACAAATATGGGTGCAGTTGTCAAATAAGTTAGGCATTATTAATGTTTGTCAGTCGAGTGAAGTATCACATGATTTCTGTATGCAGTACAAGGGAGTGTACTATTATTAGAGGTTTACCGTCTCAGTAGCTTACACTACAATAGTTCACACACAGTAAGTGCCTAAGGCGATTCCCCCATCAACACATACATTGCCGACAGGGGAATCCCTCCTGCCGAACTGCCTGTCTATAGTAAGCCTAATGCCCTGAACACATGATGAGATTATTGGACGAATGATTGTCTGTTTTTTTTGCATGATAATCTCAGATAGAATCTGATGAGTTTACTAAAGTCACGAAAATTCCTGTACGACAGAATAAAAATTTGGAAGTGATGTCATGTGTTGTAATGCACTTGTATTGCATTTTCGAATGATAGCTATACTGATTAAACGAAAATCAGGAGTGGATGAAGAGATCGGTACTGCTGGCTATTATATGTAGACAGCCCCAGCATCCACAGCTGTCTGAATACCTGAACAGTGACTGCATCTAATGGTCAGCGTTGGTCCATGCAAAATAGGGGCATTATAAACGTTTCCAAAAACACTGACATTTGGTCCTCGTAAACATGGAGATTGTTAGAACACATTACAAAATGCATTAATAACATGCAGAGGGCTACAAAAAAAAAAAAAAAAAAAAGGGGGTTTATTATTTTGAAGAAAGGAGAATTTACTGATGTTTTACGATTTTAAACCATTTAAAATTCTGAAAAACAGTAAGTAAGCACAAACAAATATGGGTGCAGTTGTCAAATAAGTTAGGCATTATTAATGTTTGTCAGTCGAGTGAAGTATCACATGATTTCTGTATGCAGTACAAGGGAGTGTACTATTATTAGAGGTTTACCGTCTCAGTAGCTTACACTACAATAGTTCACACACAGTAAGTGCCTAAGGCGATTCCCCCATCAACACATACATTGCCGACAGGGGAATCCCTCCTGCCGAACTGCCTGTCTATAGTAAGCCTAATGCCCTGAACACATGATGAGATTATTGGACGAATGATTGTCTGTTTTTTTTGCATGATAATCTCAGATAGAATCTGATGAGTTTACTAAAGTCACGAAAATTCCTGTACGACAGAATAAAAATTTGGAAGTGATGTCATGTGTTGTAATGCACTTGTATTGCATTTTCGAATGATAGCTATACTGATTAAACGAAAATCAGGAGTGGATGAAGAGATCGGTACTGCTGGCTATTATATGTAGACAGCCCCAGCATCCACAGCTGTCTGAATACCTGAACAGTGACTGCATCTAATGGTCAGCGTTGGTCCATGCAAAATAGGGGCATTATAAACGTTTCCAAAAACACTGACATTTGGTCCTCGTAAACATGGAGATTGTTAGAACACATTACAAAATGCATTAATAACATGCAGAGGGCTACAAAAAAAAAAAAAAAAAAAAACGGTGACGGTATTTCTAAGAGCCTTTCAGGACAACCTTGGAGAGAGCGTAGCTCCGCCTCTTTAACAGGAAACACTTTCAGCCTTTAAATCCCTCCTCTTCCACCATGGCCTCAGTTATTGTGGTTTCCGACAAACTGGAAGACAAAAGCACAGAACAACCACAACGACCATGATAGACACTTAATCAATACTTCTAAGACATATTAGGGAGGGAAATAGCGGTTGCCCTGAAAGGCTCTTAGAAATACCGTCACCGGTAAGTCTAACTAAGTTTTTCTCAAATCGCCTTTCAGGACAACCTTGGAGAGGATAACCGAGTAACTTACCCTAGGGTGGGACCACTGCCTGCAGTACCTTCCTGCCGAAGGCTTGATCTGCGGCAGACAGCAAGTCCAACCTATAGTGCCGGAGAAAAGTTGAGTAGTTGGACCAAGTGGCAGCCTTGCAAATCTGATCAGGCGTAGCACCGGCCCTCTCGGCCCAGGAAACTGCTGTTGACCTTGTTGAATGAGCAGCAATACCTGAGGGAGGTATTTCTCCTTTAGCTTGGTAAGCTTCTGTAATTGCTTGTCTAAGCCATCTGCCTAATGTACTTTTGGAAGCTTTCTCCCCTTTGCGGGGACCTGAAAATACTACAAAGAGGGCATTTGTTTTTCTAAACTCTTTGGTAACTGCTAGAAACTGGAGCAGACATCTTCTCACATCCAGCGTATGGAAAGCTTCCTCTCTTGCATTGTTAGGAACTGAGGAAAAGGTAGGCAGGGTTATCTCTTGTGACCTATGGAAGGTTGAAGATACTTTTGGTAGGAAGGCTGGATCCGTCTGAAGGATCACTCGGTCTGGAAAGACCCTCAAAAAAGGTTCTGTAACCGCCAGAGCCTGGAGTTCACTGACTCTCCTTGCCGATGTAATGGCAACTAAAAAAATTGTTTTGCTTTAGACTTAATAAGGCATCGGACACATCCCCCGCAATTAACTGGGTAGCTCATAAAGCAGCGATTAGGGGCATATTGTTACAAGTGGCAGCCAGGATTAAACGCAATAGGGAACAGGCAAATAAGATTCTGGAAACTAACTTAGATAACTTACTTAGTGAACAGCACAGAAATCCCCTGGTAGATATAAGGCATAAAATTGATGAGGCTCGACTAGCACTAAATCTTAGCTTGACTACTCAAGCGGAGAAAAACATATTAGTTGGTCTAAGCACAGGTTCTATACGATGGGTGATAAACCTACCACAATGTTAGCTAGAAAACTGGTTCCTCGACCGTACACACCGACTTTGCCTAAACTACGACTATCCACGGGCCTAACCTCCCAGAACCCCGAACGGATAATTGGAGAATTTCACAAATTTTATGCTAAGCTGTATGGAGTGCAGGACAAGTTCGATTCATCTGAAGCGAGCACATTCTTTCGCGACTTACAGCTGCCTAAATTGACACAAGCCCATGCGGAACTGATGGACGGTGCTCTTACAGAGCCTGAAGTCAGGGCTGCAATCAAAACCCTACACCCTACCAAGGCCCCTGGGCCAGATGGATTCCCGGGTCACTACTATAGGAAATATCACGATCTTCTGGCCCCACATCTCTGTACTTACTTTAATGACCTGAGAAGCGGCAGCAAGCTCCCCAGCCATGAAAATGTAGCCTATATAAGTGTTATCCCGAAACCAGGAAAGGACCATACAGACTGTTCCAATTATCGCCCAATTTCTCTGATCAATACGGATCTTAAGATTCTAACCAAAATACTGGCCCAGAGACTTAATACTTTTCTTCAGTGTTATATCCATCCTGACCAAGCAGGTTTTGTCCCGACAAGACAGGCATCGGACCAAACCCACCGGATAATTAACCTTATCTCGGCGGTTCGGTCTGATTGGGATGGAAAGGGGACTAGGAGGGGAATGTTACTTTCATTGGATATCCAGAAGGCGTTCGATTCTATCTCCTGGGACTATCTTTTTGATGTTCTCACACGCTTTGGATTTGGGAGACGCTTTCTGGATCTCCTTCACATATTATATGATTCCCCCAGTGCCTCGCTAATGCTCAGAGGATATACATCCCAAACATTTCCTATCAGGAGAGGAACTAGACAGGGCTGCCCGTTGTCGCCACTATTATTCGCCCTGGCGATTGAACCACTAGCGCTCAAAATTCGCGCCTGCAGAGATATACAGGGCATTTATTGCGGAGACTATGAACACAAATGTTTACTCTTTGCGGACGACTTGTTGCTGACCTTGACCTCACCGATCACATCCCTACCTAACTTGTATGCTATTTTGCAGCCTTTCTCCAACATTTCCGGGTTGGCAATTAATCATAGTAAGTCAAGAGCACTGAACTTATCTTTGCTAAGCTCCACTCAGGCTACGCTTGAAAAATCATTTCAATTCCGATGGGAATCCACAGCTCTCCCTTATTTAGGCATACAGCTGACCTCATCTATTGGTGAGTTGTACAAAGAGAATTATCCAGCCCTTTTCAAACGGCTAACAGCTGACATGGCTAAGTGGCAGGTTCACCCGCCATCGTGGTTTGGCAGACTTCACTCAATTAAAATGAATGTTCTACCTCGATTATTGTATTTCTTCCGTACCTTGCCAGTTTCATTGGCCCGTGATGACCTTAAACGATTCCAGAATAAAGTACTACAGTTTATTTGGGGTGATAAGAGACCCAGGGTGAATAGGAGCACTCTATACACGTTGAAGCGGAGAGGAGGACTTGGTCTTCCAGACTTATTAAAATATTTTTATGCTGCCCAGATAGCACAACTTACAAGGTTTCACTCCCAACAGGCACAGGCCATTTGGATGGCTATGGAATCTTATTCCTGCCGTCCCAAACCTATTTCTTATATTTTATGGCTCCCTATCAAGGAGCGACCTCCTATACTTTGCCCTACTTTATCCATGTCACTGGAACTATGGGACAGACTCTCCAGATCTCACAAATTCAAATCTCCTCATTCTCCACTGACACCTCTGCTTCAAAATAAAGCATTCACCCCGGGTCTCACTCCACTAGCGTTCGAATGGTGGACTAATAAGGGTTTTAAGTGTATTGCTGACTTGTGCGATCATAGAGGTATGCTGACCGAACGGACTATGGCTGACAGACATCAAATGCCTCCAGCGGAGGGTTATAGGTTCGCCCAAATCTCACATTATGTACAAACCCTGGCTCGCAAGAGCAACCTAGCAACCCAAACTCCCATGGAACATCTATGCAAAAATTATGATAAAATTAAAGGACATTTATCTGCTATATATTCGATATTGCTGAGTGTATCGACAAAGCTGACTTATATGGTCCAATGGGAGACCGACTTGCAGGAAACCCTGGATCTGGACGAATGGCATAGGATAGCCGAGACAGCATCTCGTTCGCTCGTCAATACTTCAATAATTGAGGCCAATTATAAGGTTCTACTGAGGTGGTATATGGTGCCGGTCAGACTGGCAACTTTTGTCTCAGGAGCTACCCCGTTGTGCTTTAGAGGATGTGGCCAGATGGGCACCACCTATCATATTTGGTGGACATGCCCAAAGGTCCGGAGGTTTTGGATCAGGGTGTATAATTTAGTTTACTCCCTTACCCAACTAAACCTAACTAAATCAGCTAAGCAAGCACTACTGGGGGGAGGAGATGTGGAAGCCTCCAAGTCCTGCAAGAGGCTCTTGACATTTATTTTTATTTCAGCCAAAATCACTATTGCTAGGAACTGGAAATCGGCAGCTCTACCATTCGATCAGCTTAAAGGCAAATTGTCTTGGTTGATGCTAAACGAACGCTTGACCGCTCTGGCCCAAGATAAAATGAAACTGTTTCATGGAGTTTGGGACCCATGGCTTCGTTACCTAACTAATGACCCGGGGATGTTTACAGCATAGCCTAGGGGATTAGGTTGAGATGTCTGGATGCTGAATCGGGGCTCCTCCCCCCCCTCCCTCCCCCCATTCCCCCCTCCTCAACTGTCCTTTCCTTACTCTGTCTCCTTCCTTCTATTCTTTGTCACTGTCCTCTTTCCTCTCTTTTGAAATTTGTTTATTGTTTATTTTTGGAGTCAGATCCAGACCTTAGAGGTTTGTGCTGCTCCCTGTTTTCTCAGCTCCTACGGGACCATTGTCAGTCTGATCAGACCTCTGGGCTGCCCACACGGCCGGCTGGGTTGCGCCCCCCCCGATAGATGGATGGGGGGGCGGCTCATCTGGGTGGACGGTTCAGATATGATCTGCGATGCTAATAGGGGTTAACGGCTCTACGGAGCTTCGGACTACTCCAAGGACCCCTACACTTGGTGATCTTCATTGTGTTACCCCAAATGTTGACTGACTGTACAATGTTATGTGGCGACTTTTATACATTTTGTATGACAAAACTTGAATAAAAAGATTGAAACACAAAAAATTGTTTTGAAAACTAAACTTCTTAAGGAAGTCTCTTGAAGGGGTTCAAACGGAGCTCCCGTGAGACCCTGTAAAACAACAGATAGATCCCAACTGGGAAAAACTTTAAGGACTATGGGTCTGTTCCGAGCCAAGGCCCTAAAAAAATCTGGAAATTAAAGTTTCTTTGGACAAAGCTTTTTCAAAGTAAACTGAAAGAGCCGCAACTTGGGTTTTCAAGGTGCTGGCTGCCAATCCTTTCTCCATTCCTTCATGGAGAAACTCTAAAACTGAAACGACACTCTTGACTATAAAGTTTTTGGAAGAACACCAAGAATTGAATTTTTTCCATACTTTAAAAGGTAGATGGCCCTAGTTACCTCCTTTCTACTTGACAGTAGGGTCCTTACTACCTTATCTGAAAGTCCTTTGGCTTTTAGGAGGTCTTCTTCAGAAGCCAAGTAGTCAGATGTAGTCTGTCTGCTTCCGGATGGTTCACAGAACCCTGTGATAGTAAGTCCTTCCTGAGTGGTAGCCTCCAAGGAGGATTTGCGGCTAGGTTTAGAAGTGTCGCAAACCAAGGTCTTTTTGGCCAATATGGAGCAATCAGGATAAGACTGGTGTTCTCTTCCCTGAACTTTAATACCAATGGGATTAGGGAAAATGGGGGAAAGGCGTAACACAGCTGGTAATGCCATGGGTGTGCTAGAGCATCTATTCCAACTGCCTGATCCCCTCTGTGGAGAGAAAAGAATTCTCTGACTTTCGTGTTTTGCTGGTTGGCAAATAGATCTACCTGGGGTTTCCCCCACTCTTTGGAGATCATGGAGAAAATCTCCTGGCTCAGACTCCATTCTGCTTCCACCACACTCCTTCTGCTTAGCAGATCTGCCAACAGATTCTGGGATCCCTTTAAATGAACCGCTGATAAGGAGGTCACGTTTAGCTCTGCCCAGGACAACAACTGACTGGCTAACTCCATGAGACCTGGGCTCCTGGTTCCCCCTTGCTTTTGTACATAAGCTATCGCTGTTGTGCTGTCTGACAGAATTTGAACATGACGTCCTTTGACTGTCTGCTGAAAGGTAAGGAGGCCCAGAAATATGGCTTTTAACTCCCGCCAATTTGATGACTTCTTTGCTTCCCACTTGGACCAAGTTCCTTGAGCGGTTTGCCCTTCCAGGTGAGCTCCCCAACCCCAAGCACTTGCGTCTGTTGTCAGACGTTTGTCCAGTGGAAACACCCACGAGAGACCCTTTGTCAGGTTGTTTGGGTTTCTCCACCACCAGAGTGCTCTTTTTACGTTTGATTTTAGTTTGAAGCACTTTTCCAGTGACTCCTGGTGTGACCAAACTTGTAAAATGTTCCTCTGGAGGGGTCTGGAGTGCAGCCTTGCCCATTGTACGGCTGGGATTGAGGCCGTGAGGAGGCCTAATACTGCGATAGCCAATCGGACAGATGTTGGGAGATTTGTCTGAATCTGACCCACTGCAGAGTAAATCTTCTCTATCTTTTCTTGGGGGAGAAAGACCTTTTGAAGAACTGAGTTTATGGTGTAGCCCAAAAACCTCATCTCCTGAGTTGGATCTAAGTTTGATTTGTCCAGATTTAGGAGCCAACCTAAATTCTTGAGATGAGTCCGTGACACTTGCAGGTTTGTCACAAGCTGATCTCTGGAATCTGCAAAAAACAGTAGGTCGTCCAAATATGGAATGACCGAGATCCCCCTCAGTTTCAGAGGCTCTAGGGCTTCTGCCATGACTTTTGTGAAAATCCTGGGCGAGGATGAAAGCCTGAATGGTAGGGCTGTGAATTGGAGATGCCATATTGACGTCCCCAGATCGATGGCTAGGCGGAGAAATCTTTGGGAAGCCAGAGCTATCGGCACATGTAGATAGGCGTCCCTCAAGTCCAGGGACGCCATGAAGCAACCTGGAGTCAACAGCTTTGTAATGGAGTGGATTGTGTCCATACGAAAGTACTTGTACCTTACTGATTTGTTTAAGATCTTCAGAATCAGTCGGTACTTGCCTGAAGGTTTTTTTACCAAGAATATATGGGAATAAAACCCCCGGCCCTCCTGATGTTTTGGGACTGGAACAATCACTTCCTGTTGTATCAGATCCTGTAAGAGGGTCATCATAGCGGAAGCTTTTTCCTGATCCCGTGGTGGGGCTGTGACATAAAACCTGCTTGGGGGGCATTCCGAGAATTCTAGACTGTATCCCTGTGAAATGATGTTCCTCACAAAGGGACTTTTGGATACTTGGTTCCATTGAGGGAAAAAAGCTGACAGTCTTCCCCCCACTGGAGTAATGCTGTCATTTGTTTTTAGAAGCTTGGTCTGTAGGGAATCTAAAGAGCACTCCACCCCTTCCTCTACCTTTTTGGGAAAACCAAGGCTTTTTGTTGTCATCTTTTTTGAAGGATTGCTGAACAGAACGAAAATTCTTTTTAAACGGTTGCTTCTTTTTAGAAGGGAAAGCCTTCTTCCTGTCAGCTGTTCTATCCAGCACAGTTTCTAGCTCTGGACCAAACAGCAAATCCCCCGAGAAGGGTAGGCCACAGAGTTTAATTTTTGAGGCTGTGTCACCCGACCATGTCTTTAGCCAGACTGCACGCCTAACTGAATTCACTAATGCTGCTGATCTAGCAGCCATTTTGATTGATTCAGCGGATGCATCTGCCATGTATTTTACCGCTTTCAAAATTAGAGGGAAGGATTCCAACAGGTCTTTCCTTGGAGTACCTGCCTCTACATGGTTCATCAATTTCTCTATCCAACACTCCAGGTTTCTTGCCACCACTGTGGAAGCCATAGCTGGTTTGAGGCTGGCTGACGTGGAGTCCCATGCTTTTTTCAGCAGGGAGTCTGCCCTTTTATCCATCGCATCCTTCAACACTCCCATGTCCTCAAAAGCGAGATCCGTACGACGAGAGACTTGCGAGAAGGCAGCGTCCACTCTTGGTTTTTTATTCCAGACCTCTGAGTCCTTGTTTTCAAAAGGAAAACGCTTTTTGAGGGTCTTTGATAGGAAGGGACCTTTTTCAGGGTCCTTCCATTCCTTTTTGATAGTGTCCGATATGACCCTACCAGGCAGAAAAAAAGAAAGGTAAGCCTTACTGCTTCCCCCTTGGAAAGAGCGTAGCTCCCTGGTTCCCACCTGTTGCTTCCACCATGGCGGAGGAAACACAATAACTGAGGCCATGGTGGAAGAGGAGGGATTTAAAGGCTGAAAGTGTTTCCTGTTAAAGAGGCGGAGCTACGCTCTCTCCAAGGTTGTCCTGAAAGGCGATTTGAGAAATAAATGTTGCGTCTTACACAGGTATATGAAGCAATGTTTGTGGGGCTTCAGAAATATGGAATATGAGAATGTAACACTGTGGGTTAGATGTATAAAAATGTGACAGTCACAAAACATTTACTGCAGATAAATCTTCCTGGTGCATAGGTTTTAAAAGAGGCTCCTTTAAACACGGGCCAGGCTCCGCTAACTCCATTTTTTTTCAGCAGAAGATCCCTGCTGAGCTGAGTGGTTGGATGACAGGTCCAGGTCCGCTCCACTTATGCAGAGCAGACACGGACACAGCCCGCTCTGCGCTGCTATCAAATCTATCCAATCAGGACCCGAGACACCGGGTGGAGCAGGTGCGCTAGTCCCCGGCACAGGAACGATCGGGCTCAGTTAAGTAAACAAGAGTTTTTTTCACCTTAATGCATAGAATGCATTGAGAAAAACCCACGTGGGTTTACAACCCCTTTAACCAGTTCCGGACCGCCGCACGCCGATATACGTCGGCCCTTTGAAGGATAACTTTGTTATGGCAGCAGCTAGCTGCCATAACCCAGGCATCCTCTTCTTCAGCAGGCGGTCCGGTTTCCGATAATAGTGGTCTCTAGGGCAGACTCGCCGCAAGATCACTTTTATCGGCGGCGGGATAGGGGCCCCCCCGCCGCTCTCCTGTGCCTTCCACCGCTTCCCGGAGCCGTCGGCAGCGGCTGAGGTGATCGGGTCAGCTCTCATGCTTTTTATGGAGATGAGTGAGGGGAAGATGGCCCCCACACGTCTCCATACCATCGGTCAAAACGTCACTTCCGTCCATAGCTCTTAAAGAGCCTTTTTTTGCATTTTATTGTAAATATGAGATCTGAGGTCTTTTTGACCCCAGATCTCATATTTAGGAGGACCTGTCATGCTTTTTTCTATTACAAGGGATGTTTACATTCCTTGTAATAGGAATAAAAGTGACATTTTAATTTTTTTAAAGAACAGTGTAAAAATAAAAAGGTAAAATAATAATAAAAAAAATAAACTAATAATAGTTTTAGACACGCCCCGTCCCGCCAATCTCGCGTGCAGAAGCGAACGCATACGTGAGCAGCGCCCACATATGAAAACGGTGTTCAAACCACACGTGAGGTATCGCCGCGATCGGTAGAGCAAGAGCAATAATTCTAGCCCCAGACCTCCTCGAACTCAAAACATGCAACCTGTAGAATTTTTTAAATGTCGCCTATGGAGATTTTTAAAGGGTAAAAGTTTGTCGCCATTCCACGAGCTGGCGCAATTTTGAAGCGTGACATGCTGGGTATCAATTTACTCGGCGTAACATTATCTTTCACAATATAAAAAAAATCAAAAAAAATTGGGCTAACTTTACTGCGGTCTTATTTTTAATAAAAAAAAGTGCATTTTCTCAAAAAAAAGTGCGCTTGTAAGACCGCTGTGCAAATACGGTGTGACAAAAAGTATTGCAACGACTGCCATTATATTCTCTAGGGTGTTAGAATTTTGTTTTTTATAATGTTTGGGAGTTCTAAGTAATTTTCTAGCCAAAAAAAAAAAAAAGTTTTTAACTTGTAAACAAATCTTAGAGAGAGGCTCGGTCCTTAAAATGGTTAAAAGCAGAATTAAAGGGGTTGTAAACCTTCCTGTTTTTTTCACCTTAATGCATCCTATGCATTAAGGTGAAAAAACATCCGATAATTACTGGCCCCCCAGCCCCCCGCTTTACTTAACTGAGCCCTCGAAAGTCCCGCATCGAGATCGCACTTGATCTCGGCCTGGTCTTCTCGGCTCTTCATTGGATAGATTGATAGCAGTGCAGCCATTGGCTCCCGCTGCTGTCAATCAAATCCAATGACACAGGCGCCGGGGGGCGGGGCTAAGTCTGGCATTCGCATCTATGGACACAAATGCAGGACTCGGGAGCGCGCCCGAAAGGTACCCCCCTTGGGAAAGCGCTTCCCAGAGGGGGTTGTCTGAGGCGGGGAGGAGCCGAGACAGCCGCTGAGAGACCCCAGAAGACGAGGATCGGGGCCACTCTGTGTAAAACAAGCTGCACAGTGGGAGGTAAGTATGACATGTTTGTTATTTTTTTTATTTTTTTAATATTCGAACCTACAATCACTTCAAACTCTCCTATTTACAGCCAAGGAAGCCTTTTCTGTTTGATCTGTAACTGCCATGGTGCTGCACATGTAATCAGTTATGACACCAGCAATTTGATGGTTTGACAGTTTGGTTGAGCAAACAAGCAAAATGTGACAGTTAGCAATCGCGGCATTCCAAGAATGTGAATTTTTTTAAACTGTTAAATCAATGGGTTTAATTCTGCTTCACGATTTACTGCTGTTCAGGGGCTCTGGGCTTCAGCAAAATGGCAGGCTCCAGCAAGAAACAAACAGGAGCAATTGCTGGAGGAAATGTACAGCACACACCAATTTTGATAGCATAATTATTAATGTGGAATGTAAGTTCCTTGCTAAAGAACTTTATCTTTTATCAAGTTGTTATGGGTAAACTACCACTTTAATGTGTGAAGCTATAAAACCCTTATTTCTACTTAAAGGTGAATTTTAATTTTTTTCTAAACATTTTAGAAATCATGTAAAAACTTATGAATATTAATAGAGACAATATACTGTAGCTCTCTAGAACAAAATTCCTATGTTTTTATATGAATACCAGCATGCAGTTAAGTATTAAAAAAATGCACTGGGGTTCTGTACCTTAGTAACTACTGGTGAGTGATCTGCATAATTCCAATGTATTGTGTATCAATATGGGCTGCCTAAAAATTCTCTCTATATATGGCCAGCATAAGAGCCTGATTTTCAAAACTCTGATGTCAGCTTGTATGCACTTGGGCCTGATTAAAAGGGCAACTGACATTTTCACAAGGACAGGTCAGCAAAGTCCACCTCTACATACATTCACTCACCGTCTCTCAGTACAAGTTTGGTCTACTTTTTTTAGCAATACGTGTATTTAGCCATTTATGTAACCTTAAGCATACCTTCCAACTGTCCTGAATCCTGTGGGATCGTCCCATGATTTCAAACAAGTCCCAGAGTCCCACGGATTCAAGCTGGGTCCCGGAGCCCAATGCCCGAACCCAGCTCCTCTAATTTAGTTAGCAACGCTAACCACAATTGCCTACCATTACAGCAGCCAGCATTTCTCCCTACCAGCTGCCTTTGAAAGTCAGCAATAACATTTGCAGGTGAAGGGGGGTGCTGTGATGGAGGTGAAGTGGGGGGGGGGAGTTCTGTGATGGAGGTGAAGTGGGGGGGGGAGTTCTGTGATGGAGGTGAAGTGGGGGGGGGGGAGTTCTGTGATGGAGGTGAAAAAGGGTGATGTGATGGAGGTGAAGGGGGGGGGGTGATGGTGATGTGATGGAGGTGAAGGGGGGGGGGGGGGTGATGTGATGGAGGTGAAGGGGGGGGGAATGATGTGATGGAGGTGAAGGGGGGGGGGAATGATGTGATGGAGGTGAAGGGGGGGGGAATGATGTGATGGAGGTGAAGGGGGGGGGAATGATGTGATGGAGGTGAAGGGGGGGGGGAATGATGTGATGGAGGTGAAGGGGGGGGGGAATGATGTGATGGAGGTGAAGGGGGGGGGGATATGTGATGGAGGTGAAGGGGGGGGGGGATATGTGATGGAGGTGAAGGGGGGGGATATGTGATGGAGGTGAAAGGGGGGGGGATATGTGATGGAGGTGAAAGGGGGGGGGGGATATGTGATGGAGGTGAAAGGGGGGGGGATATGTGATGGAGGTGAAGGGGGGGGATATGTGATGGGGGTGAAGGGGGGGGATATGTGATGGAGGTGAAGGGGGGGGATATGTGATGGAGGTGAAGGGGGGGGGTGATGTGATGGAGGTGAAGGGGGGGGGTGATGTGATGGAGGTGAAGGGGGGGGTGATGTGATGGAGGTGAAGGGGGGGGGGTGATGTGATGGAGGTGAAGGGGGGGGGGGGTGATGTGATGGAGGTGAAGGGGGGGTGATGTGATGGAGGTGAAGGGGGGGTGATGTAATAGAGGTGAGGGGGGGGGGGTGATGTGATGGAGGTGAGGGGGGGGGGTGATGTGATGGAGGTGAGGGGGGGGTGATGTGATGGAGGTGAAGGGGGTGATGTGATGGAGGTGAAGGGGGTGATGTGATAGAGGTGAAGGGGGGAGGGTGATGTGGTGAAGGGGGGAGGGTGATGTGATGGAGGTGAAGGGGGTGATGTGATGGAGGTGAAGGGGGTGATGTGATGGAGGTGAAGGGGGTGATGTGATGGAGGTGAAGGGGGTGATGTGATAGAGGTGAAGGGGGGAGGGTGATGTGGTGAAGGGGGGAGGGTGATGTGGTGAAGGGGGGAGGGTGATGTGGTGAAGGGGGGAGGGTGATGTGGTGAAGGGGGGAGGGTGATGTGAAGGGGGGAGGGTGATGTGAAGGGGGGGTGATGTCCTGGTTCCCAATGCTGCGATCCCCTAGTACTAAAGCAGCCAGTGTCTCTTCCTGCCTGTCTTTCACAGTGAGCAGATAACACATCAGCGCCAGGGACAGCGTCCCCTAGGCTCCTCAGCTCTGAAGTATTTTATGACATATTGGAGAAGCCTAGGAGAAAGCCCACCTACCGGCATTAAGAATTTTAGGGACTGGAAAATATACTGGGAAGGGGGGTGCTGTGATGGTGATGGGGACTAGGAATTGCACTGGGAGGGAGTGCCAGAATGTTACAAAGATATGCGCTACTGATAAGTTGATTTTTGTTGAGGGGAGGAGGATTTGTGCTGGGGTGAAGGGGGGGTGGGTTTGCTGGGAGGGGTATAAGAGAGTGTAAGAGGATCTTTGCTGGAGAGAATTGGGTGAGAGGAGGACTTGTTATGGACTGGGGAAGGTTGTGCTGGAAGGGGGGATTTGGGGGAAAAGATTTGTTTTAGGAGGGATGAGCATGCAGTGCTGGATTTTTTTGGAGGGGGAAGTGGGGATTTTTGCTGGATTGTATTGGATTGTCAAAAATAAAACCATTGTTTACATTACCGTATATACTGGAGTATAAGCCAAGTTTTTCAGCACTTTTTTTGTGCAGAAAATGCCCCCCCCTGCTTATACTCGAGTCTGTGGCCATCTTCACATTTGTGCGCCTGATCCTGGCCCCGAACTTGGCACACATATAGCCCCACTCTTCCTCTACAAATGTGCAAAGGTTGTTGGCCGGGGGACTCAAGGTCGGGGAGCATCGATTTTTCAAAGCCGGGCACACCTTCCATAGCCTCCCATGTTAAATGGTAATTTCTCCAGTGATTTTGGGGACCCGGTACCGGCCGGCCCTAGGTCCCCTGGACCCCAAACTTGACGCACATATAGCGCCCCTCTTCTTCTACAAGTGTGCAAAGTTTGTTGTCCAGGGGACCTACAGCCGGGGAGCACTGAATTTTCAAAGCCGGGCACCCCTTTCCATAGACTCCCATGTTAAACGTCAGTCTAGTCACACAGCGCAGGAGATCAGGTAAGGAGATTGGGCACAGTGAGGCACAGAGATGGACACCCTAGGCTTATACTCAAGTCAATACGTTTTCCCAGTTTTTTGTGGTAAAATTAGGTGCCTTGGCTTATATTCGGGTCGGCTTATACACAAGTATATACGGTATATTGCAATTCTGTTTATATAAAATTAAAGTATATGCTCTGCAACAGTGGATTGCTGTGCTTGGCATCGGGCCACTGTGAGTGGCCCAGATACCACGTGATCGTTATGCGATTCCATGTCACGTAGTAAACAAGAGTCATAAATGGAATCTATTCATGACTACATTGTTTACTACTGTGTGATCTGTGGTTGGTCACCAGTGATCACATGGTAGCAAAATTTTATTGCATTTTTTCAAGTTGCAAAAATTTGTGAAAAAAAAAAAATTACAACTTCAAAAAACCCGCCATGCCTCTTACTAAATACCTTGGACTGTCTACTTTACAAAAAGGGGTAATTTGTACTGTCCTGACATTTTATGGCCTCAAAAGAAAAATGTATATATATATACACACACACACACGTGTGTGTGTGTGTGTGTGTGTGTGTGTGTGTGTGTGTGTGTGTGTGTGTGTGTGTGTGTGTGTGTGTGTGTGTGTGTGTGTGTGTGTGTGTGTGTGTATATATATATACACACACACACACACACACACACACACACACACACACTAAATAATGTACACCGATTTGGGTTATTTTTACCAAAGAAATGTAGCAAAACACATTTTGGCCTAAATTATTATGAAGAAAGATGATTTGTTTGCAAAAATTTTAGGAAGAAAACATGATTTTTTTTTTTCAACTTTTTGGTACTTTTTTCCGTTTATATAGCAAAACAAAAACAAAAAACCCAGTGGTGATTAAATGCAATTGAAAGAAAGCTCTATTTATGTGAAAACAATGAGATGAATTTCATTTGGGTACAGTGTACATGACTGCCAGTTAAAATGGCACACACGGTGCTGAATAGCATGAATGGGGTAAAACCTTCAGATCAAGTGGTTAAACAATCTAATCTGTCAGATAAATGGATGACATATTGAGAGCCCTAAGCCTAGTACACACAAGGGGAATGTCGGACAAATGATCATCCATTTTTGTCTTGCATACTAGTCTCATATTGAAAATGAAAAGGTTACTAAACTCACAAAAATTCAAGACAGAATTCAACTTCGGAAGTAATGTATTGTAATGTATTCCGAGCATGAACGGTCTTGGTCACTCAAATTTTTTCAGAAATACCATACTAATCACAAGAAAATTGTTTTGCCGCATACACACGTTCGGAATTTCGGACAACAAATGTTCGATGGGAGCTTTTGGTCGGAAATTCCAACCGTGTGTAGGCCCCACCGGACATTTTCTGTCAGAATTTCCGACAACAAAAATTTGAGAGCTGGTTCTCAAATTTTCCGACAACAAAACTTGTGTGTACACAATTCCGACGCACAAAATTCCACGCATGCTCGGAATCAAGCAGAAGAGCCGTACTGGCTATTGAAAGTCATTTTTCTGGGCTTGTCGTACGTCACTGTGTTCTTGACGTTCGGAATTTCCGACATTTGTGTGACCGTGTGTATGCGAGACAAGTTTGAGCCAACATCCGTCGGAAATAAATCCACGGTTTTGTTGTCGGAACGTCCGATTGTCTGTACGCGGCATAACTGTTATCTTACGAGAAAAACATGTCTTGCTTGCCCCTTCACGACAGTTCATGCAAAAATATCTGATCTTCTCTCAAAGCTGTGTACTAATGAACAGTTTATCAGACGATCGCTCAGAATGCAGGTTTTTTTTCCCCGTCTGATTTTCTTATTGTGTGTACTAGTCATAAAGGATAGCCATATATAGGGTAATTATTTGTGAGAATCACTAAGGATTCAGTATTTTTGCTTAACCAGCATTATTGTAAATAAACAAAATCAACTGAATTTTTTTTGATGCAGTATTTTAAGTGATCATTTGTTTCCACTTAATTAAACCTTGAAAAGTAATGACTTTCTCTTACGGGTATATTAATCAGTGTTTTCACCCAAGATTCACACATTTGAAACCTTGGTAAAAAAAAAATGTGTAAAACTTGGAGGAAAAATAGTTTAAATCTTAAAGGGGTTGTAAAGGTTTGTTTTTTATTTTCTAAATAGGTTCCTTTAAGCTAGTGCATTGTTGGTTCACTTACCTTTTTCCTTTGATTTCCCTTCTAAATGTTTTTTTTCTTTGTTTTGTCTGAATTTCTCACTTCCTGTTCCTCCTCAGTAAGCTGTTCAGCAAGCTGTTCTGGCTGACTCCACACCACTCGGATGATGGTGTGAAGTTCAGTGAGGAGACACAGGAAGTGAGAAATTCAGACAAAGAAAACAAACATTTAGAAGGTAAATCAAAGGAAAAAGGTAAGTGAAGCAACAATGCACTGGCTTAAAGGAACCTATTTAGAAAATAAAAAAAACGAACCTTTACAACCCCTTTAAGTGAAAACACCAATACATAAACCCTTTGGCTGGGTTCACACTATTGCGAATTGGATGCAGCATTCTCCACCTCCAATTCGCATAGCAGGAGATTGTGACTGACTCTATGGAGCCGGTTTACACATCTCCAGATCGGCTCCAGTGCGAATTGCACAGGAGTCCTGTGCGTCTTTTGGTCCGTTTCAGGTCCGAATTTAGCCCAAAATTTGGGCTGAAATTGGACCTGAACCAGTGAATGGAGACGCACCGGACCCCTGCTGTGAACCGCTCCGTGCTCTAGTGTAGACCCAGCTTTTAGGTTGTACCCTGTACTCACAACTATCACTTGTATTGATAATGGTTTTAAAAAAAAAAAAAAAATGACTGCATTGAATGATTTTTAACAATTTGCTTTTGAGTACTACCTTGAATTCCTATTGAGTACTACCTTGAATTATCCATAATCCTTTTGTTAACTAGAATATAGGAATGTATTTGGATTTTTTGCAAACCTCATCTAGTTAAAAGAAAAGTCACCCCCTGTATGGTCACTTAGGCTCACACTACTGCAGCTGCGACTTGATCTAATGTTCAGTGCAATTGTGTAGTGCGTCATTGACAGGTTATCATGCATTCTTTGTGTAGAAGACTGGATTTTATACACAAAATCCCATTAAAAACATGCATTTTTTTTTTTTTTTGGGGTGCTTCCATAGAAGTCTGAGGACAAAACTGCTTTGTATTTGCACCAAACTAGCACATGTACCTTTTCAAAAACGTGTTGCACTGCGTTGCATTGATGTGCACAGGCACCATTGAAACTGACATTTCCATTGTTGTGCGATTCTGTACGACTTAAGTTGCATCTTTAATCGCATTAGTGTGAACCAGACCTTAAGGTCGTTTAAGAAATGAACCAGCCTAGCCAATTCTGTCCAACTCAAATAAAAATCCTACATATCATCTGACAACAGAGGAGACATTCCTAGCAAGCAGGTCCTCAATAAATAGCAATTGGCCAAGATCGATGATCTTTTCTAATCTCGAACGCCCCCCCCCCCCCCCCCCCCCCAAGATAGAGGCTGTCGGAGTTCTCACTTAATATACATGCATGTGTGGGAGGAAAATGGTGGCCCAGACAGTTAAAGGACAGTCAGACATCTGCATGTATAAATTTTCATTTGATAACAGTTTGCTAGCAGGCCTACATAGCACACCGTTCATTACAGATCACCCTGCTCAGCACACAGAAGAGTTAACCTCTATCACTCACAGCTTACTTCTGAACTTGACTTCCATGACTAGAACTACTCCATACATATTACATACATGGCTTGTATGTGTACACTGCATGCATGTGAAATATGTCAGTTCTGAAAATGTGCGACTTACACACCAAACCCCAAAAGAAAACAGAGCTTAGATCAGTGACTTACACTACAGAAGTACTTGAATTAAAGGACTGTAATGAAAATGATATAAAACATACCTTATATCCTAACAGCTAGGCCCGTGTCCTGAGAGGTACACTGTACTGCTTCTGAACCAAAACATTAAAACTGCTCTTTAGTATTGCCAAACCCCTCTGTGCCTGCTACGTAACTGAGCTCTTCCCAAATCTCACGCATACATATGACATGTCACAGCCATTCCAAACTGCATCAGTAACAACGTTAATCTCCACCCTGAGGGCTGGGCTGCTCCACCTATGTCTCAGTACTACTTAACCCTCACAGGCCTATGTGACGTACACAACCTCCAGCACATCATCTTCTAAATACACGAGTATTAGTCAGTAGCTTTGTCATAGATATTTCCTAACTGTATTGTAAAATGATTTATGATGAATATGACGACGTCCATAGCATCAATATCAGTGATAGTCATTTTAGAATTAATGGAAAAAAATAGCATTTTTATGTGTATATAAAAATGCCACTGAACTTTTTATGTAGAGAAAAGCATCCAGTCAGTCATAACCGACTATGCAAAGCCAAAACCTGATTATATTTAATACTGGGCAGACTAGAACTGGGAGGTTAGAGAGTGAGCGAGTGAATAACTTGTCTAGCGCTGCAAATGCGAACTGAATCGCCTCAAGGCGCTTTGCCTCCATGGACGTCCTGATCCTTTTAGAGAGAGGTTAGAAACTCCGTCAGGTTTTTAATACTGTCCGCCGTGTTCAGGGTCTCATTAGGTAGATTCACCATCTTATTGGGTACTGGTGGCTAATGTCACCTAAGTTAGGCTACTTTCACACCGAGGCGCTTTCCAGGCATTTTAGCGCTAAAAATAGTGCCTGAAAAGTGCCTCTCAAGTGTGAAAGCCCGAATGCTTTCACACTGGGGCGGTGTGCTTGCAGGATGGGAAAAAAAGTCCTGCAAGCAGTGTCTTTGGGGCGGCGCGGGAGCGCTGTATACACAGCTCCTAAACTGCCCCTGAAGGGCCTGCAAAGCGATTTGGCAGCAGCGCTGTTAACCCCTTCTTTGGGGTTAAAAGCGCCCCGCTCCCGTCTGCACAGTGCCAGTAAAGCACCACTGAAACGAGCGGTGCTTTACCGCTAGCGCGGGGCGGTGTTCAGTGTGAAAGGGGTCTAAAAGTAACTAAAAGGCAAAACTTTTTTTTTTTTTGGATAGAGGAGAGGGATTAGAACATCTTTCAGGTTCACCCTCTCTATTTGTCCTGTTTACTGTCATCACCGAAAGTGCAAGCAAAAAAAAAATCACACATTTTGGGTTGTCATCAGAACAGGAACAAAAGGGGAAATCTTTCAATTTCCTTACACTTCCTATTTTGACTATGGTACAGGAAGTAACATCTCTTTAATACAATGCAGATGGAAGAACTTGACATGGGGTTATAACCCTCACTTATTCTATTTAAAATTGAAAAAAAAACATCTTTCCTTAAGTTCTACTACTACTAGAGAGAAGGTAAATACAACAGGAATGCAGGATAAATCTTCTAATGTGGACATTTGTTCTAGTGACAACTGTCTAATGCTGCGTACACACGATCGTTTTTCACGTCGTTAAAAATGCCATTTTTTAAAATGGGCATTAAAAACGATCGTGTGTAGGCTCCAGAGCATTTTTAACGACGTGAAAAATGGCCTAAAAAAAATGAGAACCTGCTCTATTTTTTCACGTCGTTTTTTTTAACGACGTGAAAAACGGTAGTGTGTAGGCTTTTATGAGGGGAAAAAAACCGCGCGTGCTCAGAATCAAGTATGAGACGGGAGCGCTCGTTCTGGTAAAACTAGCGTTCGTAATGGAGATAGCACATTCGTCACGCTGTAACGGACTGAAAAGCACGAGTCTGAAAAGCGCGAATCGTCGCTCAAACTTTACTAACATGAAGGGTGGCACCATTCGAACGGAACTTCCCCTTTATAGTGCCGTCGTACGTGTTGTACGTCACTGCGCTTTGCTCAAGCATTTTTTTTAATGAACGTGTGTATGCAAGACAGGCTTGAGAGGAAACAAGAAAAATTACGTCGAGAAAAACGTTGTTTTTGAAAATGACATTAAAAACGATCGTGTGTACGCAGCATAAGGCTCCATTCACATATGTTCAGCTGCCGTTTCCCTGTGCTTTTAAAAAGGAGTCTGGTGCAGTTTTGTTCCGGTTCAGGTACAATTCAGGTGCGAAATTTTACTTGAAATCGCACCTGATCTGGACTGAAAAACGCACAGGACTCTTTAAAAACGGACCGCGGCCAGCCCGCAGATATGTGAACCAGCTTCATAGAGAAGGCTGCTTGTTCACATGTCATACGAATTGGATGCAGTTCAAAAACGCATCCAATTGGAATATATGTGAACCCAGCCTTAGAGGGGATATTCTTTTTGCTTGAAGGACAGAAATAAAAGGGGATTTTTTTTTTTTTTTTACTCTGTCTTAAGAAGGCTATAAAATCAAAATGTTTTTTTTTACCTTAATGCATTCTCTGCATTAAGTTAAAAACCTTCCATTACCTGTTCCCCCTCCCAACCCACTCAATCCCTAAACACTTATTCGAGTCCTCTCAGGCTTTGGCGCTATCCCGGCTGCAGTGCTGCTCCTCTCTCTTCTTGGTCTCACAAAAGTCAGCAGGGGGAGCCATAAGTTTCTGCTGCTGTCAGTCAAATCCTGTAAGGGGGGCATTGCCAAGCTACGCGGTGTGTGTTTATGGGCATCAGTACAAAACATAAGGGGGCCCCCGGAGTAAGGTGTGGACAGCTCCGGCGGGGGACTCCAGAAAGGGAGGTAAAGGGGCTGATCTGTGCAAAATCATTGCACTGAGTCGGTAAGTATAACATTTGTTTTTTATAGTTTAGCATAAATAATAATAATAATAATAATAATAATACAAACCTTTACTATCACTTTAAATAAAAAAAATGTGCATATATTTTAAAGTGTATATAAAGCCAAAATGTTTCTTTAAGTTTTGAATAAAATGTTAGAGCCTTTTTCAGGTTTTTATTACTGTCTTTTTCCCCGCTCGGGAGATTTACCCTCATTACTGGTCCTAGTGACAGTTGTCTTCAATATTTGAATTGTCACAGTAAGGGTGAGGGGAAATCTTCCAATGGAAAAACCTGCTCTAGTGACAACTGTCTAGAAGGGGATATATCCCTTGCTTTCAAGAGACTTTCTCCTAATCCCTGGTAAATCTCCAGGACAGGAACTGAAGAGAAATCTCCCAAGGGGAAACAGCAATGGGTGTGGAGGTGTAACATGTCCTGGTTTTCATCTCAGACAGCAGATTAACCACTTGCTGCCCGCCCACCATCAAAAAACGGCGGAGCGGGGAGTTTATCAGCTCGCCTCACACTGACAGAGTGTGAGGTGAGCCGATCAGTGGCATCTCCACACAGGGAAGATGTGAAAAGGTAATCAGAGCATTGATCATCAGTGCCCTGATTACAATGCAGCCCCAGCAGTGCCCACCTGTGTGCCACTGGTGCCCACCAGTGAGGCCAATCAGTGATGCCTTTCAGTGCACAAAAATGCCTGCCCATCAGTGCCATCTCATCAGCGCACATCAGTGAAGGAGAAAAAATTACTCATTTACAAAATTTTCTGACAGAAACTAGAAAAAAAAAAGTTTTTTTCCCAAAGGTTTGGTATTTTTTAGTTTTTAGCAAAAAATAAAAAACCCAGCGGTGATTAACCACTTCCGGACCACCGCATGACTATATACGTCCTGACTTTGAAGAGGGATATCTCGGTATCCATCGCTTCAGGCATCGGTCCGGTTTCCGAGAAAGGTGGTCTCTGCGGTGGATTCGCCGCAATATCACCGTTATTGGCGGCAGGAGAGGGGCCCTCTTCCTAGCTGGATATGGATACGAGTGAGGGCAAGACCCGTCTCCATACCATAGCAGGGCGTAAGCGACATCAAAACGTCACTTGCGCCCTTAGCTCTTAAAGGGCCATTTTTTTTAATTGCATTTTAGTCTAAATATGAGATCTGAGGTCTTTCTGAGCCCAGATCCCATATTTAAGAGGACCTGTCATGCTTTTTTTCTAATACAAGGGATGTTTACATTCCTTGTAATAGGAATGAAAGTGACCCAAATTATTATTATTTTTTTAAAACAGTGTAAAAATAAATAAAATCGAGTAAAAATAAGAAAAAAAAAACAAAACATTTTTTTAAAGCGCCCTGTCCCGATGAGCTTGTGCGCAGGAGCAAACACATACGTGAGCAGCGCCCGCATATGTGAGGTATCGCCGCGATCGTTGGATTCTAGCCCTAGACCTCCTCTGTAACGCAAAACATGCAACCTGTAGAATTTTTTAAACGTCGTCTATGGAGATTTTTAAGGGTAAAAGTTTGACGCCATTCCGCGAGTGGGTGCAATTTACTTGGTGTAACATGATCTTTCACAATATAAAATAAATTGGGCTAACTTTACTGTTATCTTATTTATTTTTTATTAAAAAAAGTGAATTTTTTCCAAAAAAAAGTGCGCTTGTAAGACCGATGCGCAAATACGGTGTGACAAAAAGTATTGCAATGACTTCCATTTTATTCTCTAGGGTGTTAGGAAAAAAAAATGTATAATGTTTGGGGGTTCCAAGTAATTTTCTAGCAAAAAAAAAAAACCTTGTGTTTAACTTGTAAACACCGAGTATGAAAAATTGGCTCAGTCCTTATTTGTGTGAAGAAAAATTATAAAAATTTTTATTTGCGTACAGTGTTGCATGACCGCACAATTATCATTCAAAATGCGACATCGCTGAAAGCTGAAAAATGGCCTGGGCAGGATGGGGAGTGAAAGTGCCCTGTATTACAGTAGTTAAACTTCCAGGTCTAGTTCACACCTATGCATTTTTTAGTGCATTTTAAGTTTTGCAGAAACACACTACAGTCCATTTAACATGGTTTCCTATGGGTCATGTTGACATCTGTGCATTTTATGGAAAGGGCCAGGGACTTGTGGTTTTTGGTTCCATAGACTTCAATGGATCAAAAACGTGTATTGAAAAATGCAAAATGCACCTGCAATATGCAAACTGTAACCTGCAAATGGTGTGAACCAGACCTTACTCTCAGCTCTGCTAGCAATACAGGTTTATGCTATAGAAAAGGGGAGGGGGAGCCTTTGCAAAATAAGGGAAAGTAATTGCCAGACACATCTTGTGTTGACTTATCAAAAAGTAAAAAACATTATCAATGTTCGAAGATTATCTTATAATTATAACTAATACAAAAGTGCTTTTTCCTAGGCAAGATACTTTCGCCATGTCCTCTAATCCCATGTTTAAGGGGGGCACTACCCTTTAGGCCCACTTTCGTTGGGCTGTGGCCGCTCCCCCCTTGCTCGCCAAACTTCTGTTTTTGATACCTTGCACTGTCATTACTGATATATGGGCGCACAACCCCCTTTAAGGATTCCTAAATCTTTTCCCGGGTGATTTGTCCAGCCATTGGGAACACCTGGAATGTTCTATAAAAGGAGGCCATTTACCACTTCAGCCCCGGGAGGTTTCACCTCCTTAATGACCAGGCCATTTTTTGCGATATGGCACTGCTTTACTTTAACTGACAATTGCGCGATCGTGCGACGCTGTACCAAAACAAAACTGATGTCCATTTTTCCCCCCACAAATAGAGCTTTCTTTTGGTGGCATTTGATCACGTCTGCGTTTTTTTTTACTTTCTGCTATAAAACACTCAATAAAAATATGTCAAAAATTCGAAATTTCTTCATCAATTTAGGCCAATATGTATTCAGCTACATATTTTTGGTAAAAAAAAAAAAAAAAAATTAAAATCCCAATTAGCATATTTCGATTGGTTTGCGCAAAAGTTATCGCATCTACAAACTATGGGATATTTTTACGGCATTTTTACTTTTACTAGTGAAGGTGGCGATCAGCGATTTTTAGCAGGACTGCGACATTGTGGTGGACAAATCGGACACTAAGCGACACTTTTTGGGGAATGGTGACATCAATACAGTGATAATAAAAAAAAAAATGCACTGTCACTGTATAAATGACACTGGCAGGGAAGGGATTAACATCAGGGGCAATCAAAGGGTTAAGTATGTTTCCTGGGTGAGCTTTATTACTGTGTGGGGATGGACTGACTGCAGGAAGAGAGACAGCTAGCTGTGTTTCAGATTAGCAGGAACACAAGATCTCTCTCTCCCTGTCCGACAGAATGACGGTCTGCCTTGTTTACATAGGGAGACCGCCTGTCTGTCTCTCCTCTGAATTATCATGGGTGTCCAATCACAGCAAGAGTGGGTCACCGGCGGCGCGCACACACGCCCCAGACCCGGATGTTGCGAACAACGTACAGGTACATTGTCTCGTGCAGCTGGGCCACCCTGCCATAGTATATGTGCGGTGGGCAGTCCGGAAGTAATTAAAAAGGAGGCTGGGTCTGGAAATTAACCTTCTTTGGACCTTCTAGCAACAAGCTCCCTCCCGTCCCTCCCACCCACCCATCGTGGCATTTTTATGTGGTTTTCGGTCGTCCTGGATTCAAGGTGGGCGTTTGCTATATCTCAGGAATATGCTCGAGTTCTCATAAGTGAGCTAAATGGTGGCGAGTTTGTTTTTAATCATTGTTTATTTGAATTAAGTTTTCTTGTCGTTTATCATTATTGGTATGTTTTTGGTAAACCAATAAAGTGTTGAGGCCATTTCATGCCATTTGGTTGTTTCTCTGTCTTTAACCACTTGCCGACCAGCTCACGTACATTTACTGCGTCAGGTTTGCTTTCCTGCGTGAACCGACGTACCTGTACATCAGTCAGTGCAAGGAGGATAGCGGGCGCGCGGACTCGATGTCCGCCGGCGACCCGTGATCGCTATGTACAGGAGGCAGAACGGGGAACTGCCTATGTAAACAAGGCGATTCCCCGTTCTGACAGGGGACATGTCAGATCTTCTGTTCCAAGTGATCTTCCCAGTGATCAGGAACAGTGATCTCTGTCATGTCCCTGGCAGCCCATCCCCCTACAGTTAGAACACACCCAGGGAACACACTTAACCCCTTAATTGCCCCCCTACTGTTAACCCCTTCCATGCCAGTGTCATTTTTACATTGATCAGTGTATTTTTATAGCACTGATCAATGTAATAATGTCCCAAAAAAATTTCATTTGCGGTCAGACTTGTCTGCCGCAGTCCCGTTAAAAATCGCAGATCACTGCCATTACTAGTAAAAACAAAAAGAAAAAAAATCCCGTAGTTTGGTTTTCGCAAAAGTTATCGCGTCTACAATCAATTTTTTTGGGGTACAGCATCGCACGACCACGCATTTGTCAGTTAAAGCGATGCAGTGCCGTTTTTGCAAAACATTGACTGGTCATTAAGGGGGCAAATCTTTCCGGGGCTGAAATGGTTAAAGTTTTTTTGATTGGTTGGGGTTGCAGCCAGCAGTCCCCACAGAAGAATACTCCCATTTGCTACTTGGTTGATGACCTAACTGAATAAAGAGAGAGCTGCACATCAAGTAGCCCATCTTAGATGCAGACTGTTTAGATATTTGTTAATAGTAAAAAAGGATGTCAGTAGGAACATAAATCAATTACCTTACTGCTCGCTGCTGAAGCTGCTGTCGAGGGTGCACTAGCAGTGGCGCTGGCACTTGTACTTCCTTGCTTCTTCTGAAAAACATGAAATGGTATAAATTTACCTCAACTTGAAGACTCCAGTAATTTAAGGAAGGCTTAGGCGAGTCTATGTCTGAGATGACATAAAAAAAAAAAAAAAAAAAAAAGAACATACAATAAGATAATATAATAGAAGCCAACGGCTGTTGCTTTTATACAGACCCTTAATACGATTTACACATTTACATGTTTGGCTTTCAATGCGAGCCTCAGCTATGTGTGACCCGTGCAGACGCTTATAGCACCATCCTGTGGAGGGCATGCAGAGCTGCAACTTCACCTCTTTAAATAAATAAAATTACCAAAACGTTAATGTTTAAAGCAGAGTTCCGCCAAAATTTTATTTGAAAAGTCAGCACCTACAAATACTCCAGCTGCTGACTTAATAGGACACTTACCTGTCCAGGGCACCCGCGATGTCCTCACCGGAAGCCGATCTGTTCCTCGGCTCCCAGGTGGAGGCGCCGGCATTTTCAGTAAGGCCCCTTTCACATTGGGTGCGTCAACGGTAAAATATTTTTAGCAGCGCTTTACCGTCAATTTCGCAGCGCCATTTGGCCATTAGCGGGGCACTTATACCCCCCGCTAGCGGCCGAGAAAGGGTTAAAACCACCGCAAAGCACTGCTGCAGCAGCGCTATGCCGGCGGTATAGCCGCGCTGCCCACTCATTTCAATGGGCAGGAGCGGTGGAGGAGCAGTGGAGGAGCTCCTTCACCGCTCTATAGATGCTGCTAGCAGGACTGCTAGCGCACCGCTTTTTTTTACCGTCCTGCTAGCGTAACGGTAATGTGAAAGCCTTCTTCAGGGCGCTTTGCAGGCGCTATTTTTAGCATTATAGCGCCTGCAAAGTGCCCCAGTGTGAAAGGGGTCTAAGCGATTCAGGAAGTGAAGCCTTACGTCTCCCCAGCCTGGTTCCCTACTGCGCATGCGCAATCCCACTGGTCCCTGCTGTCTTTTGAGACCCGTGTGCCTCCAGAAGACAGCGGGGGGTTGGGGATAACATGGCGTAGATTGCCACGGAATCTGCGGCGATCTATCACCGGAAGTGGGAGCAAATACCTGTATTGGACGGGTATCTGCTCCCCCCTCCCCCCTGAAAAAGGTGGCAAATGTGACACTGGAGTTCCATTTTTGGGTGGAACTCCGCTTTAAAAAAGACATGCATCGGTTACTTCTGATTCATCTCCAAGCATACTCTTTTCATTCCCTTTGCTTTGTTAAAGCCACCTCATGGCTCTGACAGGATGTTGTCAGAGTTATGAGGTGGCTTAAAAGAAAAAAAAAAAAAAACCCACACACCGTACATCTTCTGCAATAATTGCTCTTTAAAAACTACCCAAGTACAGAAAAAATACCAAATAATCATCCATCAATCCAGCGAGCTCCAAACTTCCTGTGCTGACAACACAGTGCCTCACCTGCAGTTTGCTCACACCATGGGTGCAGTGTAGCATACCTGCAGCTTTCCTGCGTGTTTTCTGCACTTAGCCATAGACTTCTATTATATCCTGTGGGTTTGGTGCATTTTCTGAAAGTGCACCACACCTGCAGGATATAATAGAAGTCTATGGTAAAGTGCAGCTAACCCAGGAAAGTCACAAATGCACTGCGCTGCACCCACGGAACAGGTAAACTGCAGTGTGAAAGCAGCCCTATAGGGGGCTCTGAAGAGTAAGGGTTCATTTACATTTGCAGCTTGGGGAGGGGGGAGCGGTAAAACCCCACAGTTATGTGGTTTTACCACCCCATCTGAACCCCCTTTAGCTGCAGTTGGCAGGGATTTACATATGTCGCAGCCACAGCAGGAGTTATGCGCCCTGTCATGGTTGGTGGGTGTAGCACCTGCCAAGCAGGACTCATTCAAGTGAATAAGGCCACTCTGCAAGTGCCCTGCAACCTTTTGCAGTACAGCAAACAAGGGGTTAAAGCAGGCAGCATTGTTTCGCTTTCTCACCACCTGCTTTAACCCCCATGGACCCCGCAGAAGCATGCAGGTCCGGGGCACTTGCAGAGTGGCCCTATTTACTTGAATGTGTCACGATTAGCCAGAAGCACCCACCAAAAGCAACAGGAGGCTTAATTCCTGCTGCGGCATGTGTACACCTTTGGATTCCGCCTCAGTAGCTAGAGGGGGTTAGTATTGGGGGGGGTAAAATCGAGATTCAACCATAGGGTTTAAACCCACACACACACACACACACACACACACACACACACACCTTTGGATTCTGCCTCAGCAGCTAAAAAGGGGATAGGAATTGGGGGGGAAAATCGAGATTCAACCACCCCTCCTCAACTTTATATGCAAACAAGTACTTAGGATGCTGTTGCCGAATGCAACTAAGGGCTCATTCACAAGAGCAGCAGCCACTGCTGCGCCCCTTAAAAAGTGATCTGAGCGTGTTTGACTGGTGATGAGGAGGCAATATGTTGCTTCCACACCACCTAATTTAAACCCATGACTGCCGTGCAATGCACGCGATTGTGACATGACCTGGTAGTATGGCAATTAGAAGTTCAAATCAGATGTCAGGAGACAACACTGTGCCCAGTGACCTTTGACTTCTCCCAAGTTGTTCAGGTAGATCTCCACCTCTTTAAAGAGGAAGCATAGCATACTAGCTCATCATGAATGACTTACCTGAGAGATTGAAGCCCCCGAAGCGCTCCTCGTTCCCCTCCGCCGCCATGTCTCCTCAGAGTGCCTTCCGGGTTATCGCCGCTCCGGCGCTGCAACTGGCCGGAGCGGCGATGACGTCAATCCCGCGCATGCGCGTGGGACCGGCATGATCCCATTCATAAACCCGGCACGCTCAGTGCCCATGCGCCGTAGACATTGGTGCATTCTTTTTGGCAAATATCTCCTAAACCGTGTAGGTTTAGGAGATATTGCAAACACCTACAGGTAAGCCTTAATCTAGGTTTACATGTAGGTAAAACTTGTCAGAGAGGGTTTACAACCAGTTTAAGGTTGCCCACCCCTCCTCCATTTGCTTTTAGAAAATCAACTCCATTGTGTATAGGGAAAGGCCTAACAGCAAATTCAGAACAGTTGTTCTGGTGCTCATGTCAATAAGAAAACCCTATTGGTTGTCCCATCACCCACCTCTGTTGGTCATGCTGGCCTAACAAATAAAGTTCAAGTAGAAGCGCCCATGGAGGATTTACAGCCCCACACTGGATTTCAGTTCAGTACTGAACAGATATGGAATAAATATATAAGCATTTACTGTATATATACATACACACACACACACTATATAGCAGTATTTACATAGTTGCCAACATTGCAAAAAAAACATCTGGGACACTTTTTTTGTATTGAGGCGGAGCTTTGCTATAATTAGGGGGCGGGACATTCGTTTGTAGGCGTGTCATGCTGGAATGAAAAATGCGGCGCGCAAAGCGCGCCGCGGCGAAAAATGGGCGTGGTTTACACACGATAGTGGGTGTGGCTTAAATGGGCGTGGTTCAAAGGGGTGTGGCTAGAGTCCGAGGTGAGAGAAAGAAATAGAAAGAAAGCCAGATCCTACACCACAATAGTAATGTGTAACAAAATTGGCAGATAAGGATACTCCAAAACACCTGTTGGCGCTTCAATCATCCCGGCACCATGGTTGTTACGGTGTCAGGATGATTGAAGTGCATTATTTCTATTATTACATTGTAATATAAAATGAAATCATTCAACTCACCATAATGCCGAATCAGTGGAAGTGTGTCACCTGCCACCAGATGCCTCCCCAGCAGTCCGTCCTTGCATCAGGTGCTCCCAGAAGCATAGCCCCTCTTTACAGAACTGTGTCCCTGGCAGCGGAGCCCTCCTTTACATCTGGTGTTCCCGGCAGTGGAGCCCTCCTTACAGATCTGTGTCCCCCAGCAACAGAGCCCTCCTTACTTCAGTGTCCCCAGCAGCTGGCAGCAGCGGAGCCCTCCTTTACATCTGGTGTCCCCGGCAGCAGAGCTCTCCTTTACATCTGGTGTCCTCCAGCAGCAGAGCCCTCCTTTACATCTGGTGTCCTCCAGCAGCAGAGCCCTCCTTTACATCTGGTGTCCTCCAGCAGCAGAGCCCTCCTTTACATCTGGTGTCCTCCAGCAGCAGAGCCCTCCTTTACATCTGGTGTCCCTGGCAGCAAAGCTCTCCTTTACATCTGGTGTCCTCCAGCAGCAAAGCTCTCCTTTACATCTGGTGTCCTCCAGCAGCAAAGCTCTCCTTTACACCTGGTGTCCTCCAGCAGCAGAGCCCTCCTTTACATCTGGTGTCCCTGGCAGCAAAGCTCTCCTTTACATCTGGTGTCCTCCAGCAGCAGAGCCCTCCTTTACATCTGGTGTCCTCCAGCAGCAGAGCCCTCCTTTACATCTGGTGTCCTCCAGCAGCAGAGCCCTCCTTTACATCTGGTGTCCTCCAGCAGCAGAGCCCTCCTTTACATCTGGTGTCCTCCAGCAGCAGAGCCCTCCTTTACATCTGGTGTCCTCCAGCAGCAGAGCCCTCCTTTACATCTGGTGTCCTCCAGCAGCAGAGCCCTCCTTTACATCTGGTGTCCTCCAGCAGCAGAGCCCTCCTTTACATCTGGTGTCCTCCAGCAGCAGAGCCCTCCTTTACATCTGGGGTCCTCCAGCAGCGGAGCCCTCCTTTACATCTGGGGTCCTCCAGCAGCGGAGCCCTCCTTTACATCTGGGGTCCTCCTTTACATCTGGTGGTGTCCCCCAGCAGCGGAGCCCTCCTTACAGGTCTGTGTCCCCTAGCAGCGGCAGCCAGCCCCGGGGAACAGATGCTCTCACCTCCCGGCGTCTCCGTGTATGTGCTGGAGGCAGAGGCAGCTCCGCGGTCCATGATCCCAGCGGTGTCGTGCCGAGAATGGTTCCCCCGCCGGATTCTGTTCCCCCTGGCTCTCCCGACTCCTATCGGAACTCCGCCTCCCCAGCCCTGTACATTGCCGCTCCCTCACGAATGATAATACCGCCCCGCCTCCACATGTGTGAACACAGAGAGGGGAGAAGCCGATTGGCTGCTCCTCCCCTCACCACTGAACACAAGAGGAAATAATCCTTGTGTCTGCAGCGGCGGCCATCTTTGTGTAGCCCGCCGTTTTTTTACCTCAAGCATTCCCGATTTTCCCGGCGGCCGGGACAAAGGCAAAATACCGGGAAAATAGACGGGACAAAATAAATACGGGACGAGGGTCCCAAATCCGTGATTGTCCCGGGAAAAAAACGGGACTGTTGGCAACTATGTATTTACTGTATTTGAGTATTATTATGAAGGACAAAAATATAATTGCAGGAGGTGTACTCTAGTTATACAGTGTTTTGTAATGACGCACAAGGCCACACCTAACAATGATTCCACACATGTGCACACTCAGGTATTCTACACAGTCAGACCTGACTGAACCTTGCTACAGAGGCTGCTTATTCATCAGAAATTCTGACAATGGAACCTCTGTTTCCTCATGGGGCCTACAGCAATTTACAGACTGACATATTGCTGTAGCTTCAATGTATTTCCATGTACATAATAACTACAGCTGTGCTTCTGGTTTTGTGGCCAAATGTATATTTTGTCCTGAAATGAAAGAATTCTACATCAGATTTTTCTGACAATAAACGACATAAGATGAGATTTCTGCTGTAATCTGTAATCATCTAAATGCATAGAATCACGTTATTAACCAACAAGAAGCCTCAGTAGTGTCACAGCTCAGATTTGTTTGGGCACAAAGCTAACAAAGTGACAAATTCATCTTTAAATAACCAAATACAGACGCATTTTATTACACTGCCTCCTGTACCTTCTGTGACTGCAAAACATAAAATACAAAAACTAAATAATAATAATAATAATAATAATAATAATAATAATGTGTTGATCCTGTGTTGTACGTAAACAGCAATCACACCACATATGTGAGGTATCACCACCAACGTCAGATCAAGAGCAAGGATTCTAGCACCAGACCCCCTGTGTAAATCCAAAGTGGTAACCTGTAAAAGGCTTTTAAAGTGTCACCTCTGGATAATATAATTAACGTAGTTTGTCGCCGTTCCACGGGTGTGCACAATTTTTTAAGCGTGACATGTTTGGTATCTATGTACTCAGTATAACATATATTATATGTTACCAAACAATTGGGTACTATATTGTGTTTTTGTGAATTAAAATTCATAACAATTATTTTTCCCCCAAAAAAGTTTTTTTTTTTTTTAAAACATAAAAGCACTGCGAAATTCTGTGTGACAGGAAAAAATGCAACGCCCACCATTTTAATTCTATATAGCACAGGTGTCAAACACAAGGCCCGCGGGCCAAATCCGGCCCTCCAGGCCATTTCATGTGCCCCTTGCACCACTCCTGCAGGAGAGCTCCAGCCCTCCTCTGGTCCTCCTTCAGACCCTTACTTTCTGCTTTCAAGCAATGCATCCAGCTTCTTCCCAGCAGCAGCATAAGGAACGGGGGTGCACTGTGATTTAAGGGAGAGTGGGGGACCCAACTTTTGATGGTGGGATGGCTCTTGACATCCAATATAAGGGGAGAGGATGCGCTGGACATCTAATCTTACAGATACAACCGGCCCCTTTGAGGGCAATCATAATGCTGATGCGGCCCACGATGAAAGAGTTTGACATCCCTGCTATAGGGCCTCCGCTTTAAAAAATATATCATGTTTGGGGGTTCCAAATAATTTGAGCAAAAAATAAATAAATACAGATTTTTACATGTATGTACGCATGGCAGCAAAAGGTCTGGTCTTCAAGTGGTTAATAAGCACCATTAATCAAGCTGCAATTATTAAAGATACAACTTCAAAGTGGACAAATGGTCTCTAATCCAGCGTTTGCCACAGTTTGGCTTTTTTTCAGTGATATTGCAGCTTGATGAATCAGGACTCCTCTCTGCTGTTTTACACCACGCTTTCTGTAGACATCTCCCTCACCAGCTTTGCTATTTTAATGCTTGCAGTAATGTAAGGTATATGTGGGACATGGGGCACAAGGCACTACACGCGTTAATGGTCTTCCAGCAAGTTCAGCAGCTATACATGTCCTGCCATTAATTTCAACAAGTCAGTGCAGAGTGACTAGATCTATGTGAAAATCTTCTAATGCCTTGTACACACGATCGGATTTCCGATGGCATAAAATCCGATGGACTTGTTTCATCGGAAATTCTGATCGTGTGTGGGCCCCATCAGACTTTTTTTCCCATCGGAGAAAAAATTTTGATTGGAAATTCTGATCGTCTGTGTGGAATTCCATCGGAGAAAAATCCACACAGTGGTAACAAAAAGTTACCAGATGAGGAAAAAAAATATATAAAAAAATAATTTATAAAATAAGTGGTTCAAAAAGCTTGTAACAGATGCTGTAGCCAGTCCAACAGATGACAGGGTAACAAAAATGAAAATACGTAACTGGGTTCATTTGCTGAAGGAATAGAGGTTGCTCACTTAGCAAAGTGAATGTTGATTTTGAAAAGTGTGTTAATTTTGAGTAGGGTGAACCTGTGTAGACTTTGCATACCCAATTATGGGGGGGGGGGGGGGGTAGGGGAAATAAAGTGTCATCTTATTTACTAAGCTCCGTGAACATTCACTTTAACAGCATTTAATTCTTAATTAAGTCAACCCCAATGTTTTCTTTATGAGGATGGCATACAGAGATTTCCTCAGGAAGATTAGACAATGGTGCATTAGCACTGCACATAGCTTTTAAAATGTGGACAACAGGACATAACACACAAATGTCCACAACACTTATACCAGTAAAATGACTCGTCACTGTGTGCCCATCCTGTGTTGCAGTGCACAATGATATTTATGGACCTTTTACCAAGAGAGAGCACAAGGATGACCTCCTCAATGTGCTGGTTCTCTTTATTGTCCAATCAGCAGACACATGAAGGAGGGCTGACTAAAGCCTCATACACACGATTGGACTTCCATCTGACTTTTCCGTGGATTTTGGTTCGAATGGGCGTTGGCCGTGAACTTGTTCTGCATACACACGGCAGAACATTTTCAGCCAACTTTCACCAAATCACATGGTTTTTCAGCTCTTTACCACCACCCTTTGGGCAACTTCTGCTACGGTTGTCTGATCTTTAGCATTGGTCATGAGCATGCGTGTTTGCACTTTGGACTTTAGTCCGATGGACTTGTGTACACACGAACGGATTATCCTCCATCGGACATTTGTTGCCGGAAAGTTTGAGAGCATGCACATTTGTCCGTTGAAAAACCGAAAACAATTGTCCGATGGAGCATACACACGGTCAGATTATCAGATAAAACAGGTCAACCGTTGTTGTCAAAAAGTCTGATCGTGTGGATGGGCCTTAAGACAACCTGTCTGTGGTATTCTAGTCTGAGCCGTAGTACCCCCCCCCCCTCAGGTTAAATGAGCAGTATATTCTGTATGTGCGAAGGGAGAGAGGGGATCTGTCACTATTTATTTCTGTGGTCAGCCTGGAATTACATTTTAACATGTTACAGCTTATGTGAGAATACAGTGGTTGGGTTTAGGCCTGCTTTAAACGATACAGGTCATTGTAACCAAAATTTAACATGTCCCATTTACGTTTATAAATATATTACCAATCCTTTTGATTCCAGAGTTTTCTTTTAATTGTTGATAATTCACTAACCACACAATGGGCCTGCTATATATAAATGCAAGTAATTACAGTGTCTACTATTGCAAGTAGGGAAGGAAGTGTGTAGGTGTTGGGACACTGCAGTTCTGCCTCTGCTACAAAATCACCTAGGCATTTTTGGACTGAAGTCAAATTAAATGGTTAGATAAGTAAACCCCCCCCCGCTGCCTTTTTTTATAATATATATATATATATATATATATATATATTTTACACACACACACACACACACACGTAATTGGTGTTTTTAGAATTTATTAATGCTCATCTTCTAAATAAAGATGTGACATTTGTAATGTTGCATTATTACCTGTAATATCAATGTTTACCACTGGAGGGCAGGTTAAAACAAGCAGCCATAAATGCATGTAGTTCAGGTTCCGACTGACTGACAACTGTCATATAAAACCTATGCCAACACTAAAGTCACACACAGATTTGCACATATTTGAAAAACAATAAATTTTTTACACCAGCACTGAATAACAGACTGTTAAGATAATAAGATGACAGTTACTTGATCACCAGATCTGATTTCAGCGCAATTGACAAAATGAGAAGGCCCCATCCTGCTGACCAATTGCTGTTTGGGGGAACAATCACTTCGCTGTTGATATAAAGGTGCATGCTCCATACTTGAGCTAAAAGTGTTTGTTGCTTAAGCCCCGTAAACACGGTCGGACTTTTGGCCAACAAACTTCAATTTTGAGCAAGTTGGACCAACAATCCGACCGTGTGTACCTGGCGCAATGGTTTATTGCAGGGATGGGGGGCACCTTAACCCTAAGGGAAAGGGGGTGCAGCTTGGCATATTTGCCCTGGGCGGTGGATGACCTTGTCCCGACACTGGTGTGTACGCTCCATTGGACAAAATTATAATTTTTTTTTTAGTTTTCATCGGACAAAAGTTGGGTCTGCAAACGGACAAACTTTTGGCCAACAAAAGTCCGATGGAGCAAAGTCCGACCGTGTGTACAGAAAACCATCGGACTTTTGTCCGATGGACAAAACAACTAATGTTAAAATCAACCAACAATAGCAGAAGTTGACCAAAGGGTGGCGGTAAAGAGCAGAAAAACCACGTGATGGTGGAAAAAGTTTTGGGAAAGTTTGCAGAAAAGTCCTGTGGTGTGTATGCTATGGGTGTGCCCGGCCAACTCCGTTCGGACAAAAATCCAGGGAAAAGTCAGATGGAAGTCCGACCGTGTGTATGGGGCTTTAGACTGACCATACACTATACAATCTCCTTCAACTACCATCTACTTTGTAGTATATGTCCTACCTGATTTCATGCTAATTAAAAGGATTTGCTATGTTTGTCTTCATATTACAAAGTTTCGGAGAACCTAAAAGAGAATTGTACAGAGATTGTACAAGCAGATTGCATAGTGTATGGCAGTGGTGGCTGGTGCTCAAATTTTTATTTTTGGGGGGGTCCGGTGCCCCGCATGTAGATTAGGGGACCGGATGCATAGATGGGGGTGGCGCCCCTGCTGGATGGGCCGCTACGGGTCCAGTTTTACAAAGGATTGTCCAGCATGCTGGCTAGATCGTGCATAAAAGATGCAACAGAATGGTTTACAGTCTCAGCACTAATGGGCAAAAATTTTCCTACGCATTATTATTTTCACTTAGTGATCTGCCGAAGGACAGCAATGAAATGTAAGATCTGCACCTGACTACATTAAAATCAATTGCCATGTGTGTCATTTTGACTGTTCTTATGGAGTGCTTTAAAAATCTATAAAAAAAAAAAAAAAAAAAAGTTATGGTAGAAAATCCTTTAGGAGCACAATGGTCATATGCAGAGATACACAGAAATACCATAGTATTCGCTGAAGACCTTATTTGTCTGTAAAACCCTAATTTTCACGGATCTACACCGGATAGTTATGATGACTGAAAAGAAGAACCGTGTTGTCAAAAAGCTTTGGAATATTCATAATGCCTTCCCAGCTGGAAATCAATTACAGAAATGGTATGACAGCAATTTGTACAAACTACTGAGAGACTTTCATGCTGGAAGTTTCTTGCTTCTATTCCGACCACCACTATTGTGAAAGGAGAGCCATTAAACTGGTCACACGTATTACAAGCTGATTCTACCATCTAATCAAAGCGGATCTTTACTGCATCTGAGCAACACAATCCAAAAACACTTTAATATTCAAAGCAAACTCTCCCATCCATCCACGTCTCCATGCTTTAATTTTGTTGAGAGATCACTTTGACAAACACTCCCCTAGTATTTCTGGCCGTGGCCATCTTGAATAAGGGCAGATGATTCATGTAGCATTTACGTTCTGGAATCCATCTGCCCTTAGCTCAAACATGCATTTAGGAGGATGTGTTTTGCTGAGGAAACCCCTCCCTCTCTCTCTCTTGAAGACTCCTGGGATGTATGACATCATTTGCCTAGACATAAAACCAGGAAGTAACTGTAGAAATGTAAAAAAAAAAATGGGAGAGTGAAGTTCCACTTTAAGATTCACTAAAATTACATTAGAAGAGAAAAAGAGGTTGAAGTGGCACTGCTAGGTAATAGTAATATAATGTGAAAAATACTGTATTTATTGGTGTAGAACACTCACTTTTTTACCCTGAAAATAGAGGGTAAACTGTGCCTGCGTGTTATACGCAGGGGGCTGTGGAAAGTTTATTTTCCCTGAAACTTCCCTCTTAACCACTTAAGCCCCGGACCATTTGGTAGCTAGAGGACCAGAGGTGAATTCAGAATTTTGCACTGCGCTGCTTTAACTGTAAATTGTGCGGACATGCAATGTTGTACCCAAACGAAATTTGCGTCCTTTTCTTCCCACAAATAGAGCTTTCTTTTAATGGTATTTGATTGCCTCTGCGATTTTTATTTTTTGCGATATAAACGGAAAAAGACCGAAAATTTTGAAAAAAAAAATGATATTTTCTACTTTTTGTTATAAGAAAAATCGAATAAACTCAATTTTAGTCATACATTTAGGCCAAAATGTATTCAGCCACATGTCTTTAGTAAAAAAAAATGTCAATAAGCGTATATTTATCGGTTTGCGCAAAAGTTATAGCGTTTACAAACTAGGGTACATTTTCTGGAATTTACACAGCTTTTAATTTATGACTGCCTATCTCATTTCTTGAGGTGCTAAAATGACAGGGCAGTACAAAACCCCCCCAAATGACCCCATTTTAGAAAGTAGACACCCCAAGGAAATTGCTGAGAGGCATGTTGAGCCCATTGAATATTTTTTTTTTGTCCCAAGTGATTGAATAATGACAAAAAAAAAAAAAAAATTACAAAAAGTTGTCACTAAATGATATATTGCTCACACATGCCATGGTTATATGTGGAATTGCACCCCAAAATACATTCTGCTGCTTCTCCTGAGTACGGGGATACCACATGTGTGGGACTTTTTAGGAGCCTAGCCACGTACGGGACCCCGGAAACCAATCACCGCCTTCAGGATTTCTAAGGGCGCAAATTTTTGATTTCACTCCTCACTACCTATCACAGTTTCGAAGGCCATAAAATGCCAAAATAGCACAAAAGCCCCCCAAATGACCCCATTTTGGAAAGTAGACACCCCAAGCTGTTTGCTGAGAGGCATGGTGAGTATTTTACAGCTCTCATTTGTTTTTGAAAATGAAGAAAGAACATTTTTTTTCTTTTTTTTTTAAATTTTCAAAACTTTGTGACAAAAAGCGAGATCTGCAAAATACTCACAATACCTCTCAGCAAATAGCTTGGGGTGTCTACTTTCCAAAATGGGGTCATTTGGGGGGGGTTTGTGCCATCTGGGCATTCCATGGCCTCCGAAACTGTGATAGGCAGTGAGAAGTGAAATCAAAAATTGACACCCTTAGAAAGCCTGAAGGCGGTGCTTGGATTTTGGGGTCCCGTACGCGGCTAGGCTCCCAAAAAGTCTCACACATGTGGTATCCCCGTACTCAGGAGAAGCAACAGAATGTATTTTGGGGTGTAATTCCACATATGCCCATGGCATGTTTGAGCAATATATCATTTAGTGACAACTTTGTGCAAAACAAAAAAAAATAATTTTATTTTTTCCGCAACTTGTGTCAACATATAAAATATTCCATGGACTCGACATGCCTCTCAGTATATAGCTTGGGGTGTCTACTTTCCAAAATGGGGTCATTTGGGGGGGTTTTGAACTGTTCTGGCATTTTATACACAACATTAGGAAGCTTACATCCACTCTTCTAACCACTTGAAGACAAAGCCCTTTTTGACACTTTTTGTTTACATGAAAACATTTTTTTTTGCAAGAAAATTATGTTGAACCCCCAAACATTATATATATTTTTAAAGCAAAGGCCCTACAGAATAAAATGGTGGGTGTTGCATTTTTTTTTCTACACAGTATTTGCGCAGCGATTTTTCAAACGCATTTTTTGGGGAAAAAATACACTTTTTTTAATTTTAATGCACTAAAACACACTATATTGCCCAAATGTTTGATGAAATAAAAAAGATGATCTTAGGCCGAGTACATAGATACCAAACACGACATGCTTTAAAATTTCGCACAAACGCGCATTGGCGACAAACTACATACATTTTTAAAAGCCTTTAAAAGCATTTACAGGTTACCCCGTTAGATTTACAGAGGAGGTCTACTGCTAAAATTACTGCCCTCGATCTGACCTTCACGGTGATACCTCACATGCATGGTGCAATTGCTGTTTACATATGACGCCAGACCGACGCTTGCGTTCGCCATTGGGCAAGAGCAGGGCAGGACAGGGGTGCTTTTTTTTTTTTATTATTAATTTTGCTTTTTTATTTTATTTTTAAACTGTTGCTTCCATATTTATTTATTTTTATCACTTTTATTGTTATCTCAGGGAATGTAAATATCCCCTATGATAGCAATAGGTAATGACAGGTACTCTTTTTTGAAAAAACTGGGGTCTATTGGACCCTAGATCTTTCCTCTGCCCTCAAAGCATCTGACCACACCAAGATCGGTGTGATAAAATGCTTTCCCAATTTCCCAATGGCGCTTTTTATATCCGGGGGGGGGGGACATTCCCTCCCACTGCTTGTAAAAGCAGTCCAGAGGCTAATTAGCCACTAGGATTGCTTTTACATGAAAGCCGGCCGCTGGCTGAAAAGAATGATACCAAGATGATACCTAAACCCGCAGGCATCATTCTGGTATAAACATTCAAAGTCCAGCAACATACCAGTACGTTGCTGGTCCTTGTTGGACATGTATTGTAATCTTTTTTTTCATGCAGCCTGTTGGCTGAACGAAAAAAAAAAGATTGATCGGTGGGTATGCCCACCATTAGAATACCGCCCTTCATCCACCCACTTCTAATGATGGGCATACATGCACCATTTATATATGCCGAAGCATGGGGGCATCTTCTCGCAAAAGTTATGCCGCGTACACATGGTCAGACTTTTCCACGGGCAAGCCTCCGTCGGAATTTCGACCGTATGTACGCGGCATTAGGAGCAAAATCGCTCCTCCGCTCCTGCTGCCCCAATGCTTCGGCATATATGCTTTTTTTTTTTTTAACTGTGGTGGTGAAATTACCTCCTACAGCACTGGAGTCGCAGGGATCAGGCCTGTCTCTGCGAACGCTGCAGTTATGTGTGTTGTGTTTTGCAAGTGACAGTGATCGATCGATACTGCACTTTGGTGGCCTGGGCTGGACGGAGGGGCAAAACGCAGGTGCTAGCAGGTATCTGGGCTGATCCCGCTAACACTGCATTTTTGGGAACCCTAAACTGCTGGGGACGCTAGTATAGATCTGATCAGATCAGATATTGAGCTGATCAGATACTATACCACTAAGGGGGGTGTATGCTTCACACGTGGGTGTTAGCGCTACTGGCACTAACCTGACGCTGCCTGGGGTGTGACGCAGACCCTCTCTGACGCTAAAACCTAACTGATATCACCCGCCGGGCGATCAGGGGGTTAAACCTTTATTGGGTTATATACGGCGGGTGCCCTGACACTATAAAAAGCAAACTAACTAACCAGCGTCACCCGTAACACTTATATGATGATCACTGGTGAAAGGGTTAACTAGGGGCAATTAGGGGGTTAAAACCTTTATTAGGGTAATATATGGGGGTACCTGACGCTATATAAAAACCTGACGGCGAACCTAAAAAAAAATTACTGGCTACCTATCGGCATCACCGACACTAAGACAACGATCATAAAAACGATTGCTTAGCGACAGTGGTGATAGGGGGTGAAAGGGTTACCTGGGGGGCGATCAGGGGGTTAAACCTTTATTAGATAATATATGGGGGTACCTGACGCTATAAAAACCTGCGGCGAACCTAAAAAAAATTACTGGCTACCGATCAGCATCACCGACGCTAAGACATCGATCAGAAAAATGATCGCATAGTGACGGCGGTGCTAGGGGGTGAAAGGGTTACCTGGGGGGTGATCAAGGGGGTTACACCTTTATTAGGTAATATATGGGGGTACCCGACGCTATTAAAAACCTGCGGCGAACCTAAAAAAAATTACTGGCTACCGATCAGCATCGCCGACGCTAAGACATCGATCAGAAAAATTATCGCTTAGTGACAGTGGTGATAGGGGGTGAAAGGGTTACCTGGGGGGCGATCAAAGGGGTTAAACCTTTATTAGGTAATATATGGGGGTACCCGACGCTATAAAAACCTGCAGCGAACCTAAAAAAAATTACTGGCTACCGATCAGCATCGCCGACGCTAAGACATCGATCAGAAAAATTATAACTTAGTGACAGTGGTGATAGGGGTGAAAGGGTTACCTGGGGGGCGATCAAGGGGGTTAAACCTTTATTAGGTAATATATGGGGGTACCCGACGCTATAAAAACCTGCGGCGAACCTAAAAAAAATTACTGGCTACCGATCAGCATCACCGACGCTAAGACATCGATCAGAAAAATTATTGCTTAGTGACAGTGGTGATAGGGGGTGAAAGGGTTATCTGGGGGGTGATCAGGGGATTAAACCTTTATTAGGGGGGGTTAGGGGGCTACACTGGACCTAAGACTAAAAACTTTGGTGACACTTTTACAGTCACAAATGTCACTGATTGCAGTGATCACTAAATAAATGGTCACTGCAATCAGTGACACTGTGACTGGGGGCTGGGGGGTGATCTGGGGGTGTCTGGGGGGGGCCTGGGGGGGCGATTTATGTGCCTATGTGTCCTGGTGTCAGTGTAGTGTTGTGTGTACTAACCTGGCATCTTCTCCTGTACGGCGCTCGGTATATGTGAGCGCCCCAGGAGAGATGACATCACTTCCTCCTTCCTGGCAGGCAGGGGAAGCTCTCTCATTCGCCGGGAGCGATCGAGAGGGGGTGGCCGGAATCGAACGGCCGTCCCCTCATGTCGGATCGCTCCCGAAGGTAAAACGAACGCTCACTGTAAAGAAGGGGGGTCCGATCGGACCCCCCAACTATACAAAGGCAATCACGTATATATACGTGATTGTGCCTGTCGGTGCCATTCTGCTGACGTATATTTACAGTGGGCGGTCGTTAAGTGGTTAAAGTTAGGGTGCGTGTTATACACCGATAAATACGGTAATTAAATCGTGTGATAGCACTTTAAAAATGGCAAAGACACATTATTGTGTAAGTGTGTGAAATGTACAGGCACAACTCCGCTGTCAATTGGCATCAGTTACTAACTGTGAACGAATAAAGTGCTAATAGTGCAAAGCAATATAAAGCAAATTAATGCCCATTCATTGAAAAGGTGTTCAATATATAGTAACACCTTGAAAACTGATTTTACTGTTGTAGGTTTAGTAACACTTTAAGTGAAATTGTCCCATTTAAAGTGTTCCGTGCTGAAATTACGTGTCCAATCTCTGAGCCCCCAACACCATCACATACAATGCAGGGCTACTGACAGTGCATTGTACCTAGATGAAGTAGGAGTGTGACTGTAACCAGGCGTGCCTTGGGGTATTTTCACACTGAGGCGCTTCTAAATTGCCAGTAAAACACAGAGCACTTTTCAGTCACTTTATTTTAGCACGAAAAAGCCTGAAAAGAGCCTCAATGTGAAAGGGGTCTTAGAGAAGAGACTGCAGTGGACCGTTTGCACAGCTGGAGGGACCCTGCTGGAGCAAAGAATAAGGCATCCCTAGGCAAAAAGCAAAGCATTTAACCTTTGCAAAGAGGGTGGGGGGTAGTTTGGTTGTGTGTGGAATTGAGCTTGAAAATCTGATTGGTGGCTATGGGAAAATAGTTGCAGTTCTTAGTAAGAACACGTTGCTACATACAGTTCTAAGAATCGACTGTGTCCCAAACTATGTATATGCGTTTCACAGTCTCCAGAATAAAAGCAGGTCCACTGATGCATGGCCTATTATGGAAGGGTTGGCTCACTGTCTATGCCTGTTACTGGTTTAGGATCTTCTGTACTGGGCAAGCCGACTATGAATTCAGCATACAGCACACTAGTGAGCGGTGTCCTTAAGTGGACAAACAAGTCCGACGCATTAAAAAAAAAAACAGGGAAGCGCAATTTATTTCTGCATAATAATGTACATTGATGCAAATGTATTTGTGAACGATATCCATGTTGTATTATTTTGATCCTATGGTGTACTCTGAATTTAATGTTGAGACCTGATCAGCCACCCTGCACCCCCAACACCTCAATTTCAGACATTTGCCCAGTTTCTTCCACAGAAACGTTTTCCACCCACCATGAAGTGCGAGTACTGACAGGTAGGGATGAGCTCAGGCGTGTTCGCATTAAACACGTGCAGAGCCCGCCAAGGAAGTCGGCACCGTCGGAACCGTGCTGAGCTAATCACAGGCAGGGAGACATTGTCCCGATGCTCGGCTGCAGAGATCGGGAAATGTCTCCCTGCCTGTGATTAGCGCAGCGCGGTTCCGACGGTGCCGACTTCCTTGGTGGGCTCTGCATGTGTTCAATGCGAACACGCCTGAGCTCATCCCTACTGACAGGTCTGTTGTAGTTCAACACACCTTGCCTGTTTTAGCAGGCCTGGGTGTGTCATGTTCATTCTCACAGTTCTAAAAGCTGACTTTAAAGAAAGAAAAAAAAAAAGATGAGATGGAATGAGGAACGTCGACATTCCAGTGCCCTTTGTACATGCTTCTAAACACATTTGTGACATGATGGGTACTGCAAATTAATCTTTACTGCTCTGCTATGTTCCAGCTTAGGTTTTATACTTTTTTTTACAGTGCAGCCTATTTCTGCTAATTGTAACGTGTGTCTCACCCTCCTGTCATTCACGTAGAAATTCCTAAGAAAAGCATGGGCCATAGAGGTAGGAGTTGCTATTGCTTACATTCATAAGACCCCTTTCACACTGAGGCACTTGAAAACTGAGGCACTTGAAAACTGCCTATAAAATGGCGAGCGCTTTTGAGGTGTTAGCGGTGCGCTTTTTTTGAAGGTCATGTTACTCAAAAAACTGCTGCAAGAACCATTTTGAAGAGCTTTTCAGGCGCCTCCTATTCATTTCAATGTAGAGGGGTGCTTTTTTTTTTAGCTCTCCAAAAAAGGTGCTGCTTGCAGTTGTTTTTACCTCCCCGCCAGCACACTGCCCCAGTGTAAAAAGCATCTATTAATTTTAATGAGAAGCAGTTCTCGCGAGATTGTCAGATGCTTTTTTTTTTAAACGCAAAAGTGCTTGAAAAACTCCTCAGTGTGAAAGGGTGTTTTGAAAATATCTAGTGATCACAGATTAGATAGTGTAACCGGTTCACACCAGGGTGGCGCGACGCGGCACGACTTGTGGGGGCGACCTCAGCGGCCTGATCTCAAGACGACTTGAGACGCCCGCCAAGGCGATTTGCATAAGACTTCTGTATAGAAGTCAATGCAGGTCGCCTTGGGTCGCTCCCAAAAGTAGTACAGGAACCTTTTTCTAAGTCGGAGCGACCTGAGTCGCTCTTACTTAGAACGGTTCCATTGAAAAGCATGGGACGCGACTTGTCAGGCGACTGAGTCGCCTGACGAGTCGCCCTGGTGTGAACCGGCTCTAAGCAGAGTGTATCAACACTTGTTTACAAACAGATAAACACAATGGGATGCTTTTGCAGCAGCATAGAAATTTCGATCAGTAGAGAGATTTTTAAAGCTGACAACACAGGTGAATGACTCGGGTGGATCTGGGGGAGGGATGGGATTAGTGGTCTCACCTGAAGAGTTAAAGGCAAGTTCATGTTGTAGAAGTATCAGTTATATTCCTAAAGAAATGTATATGACGTTTATCAAGAATGCAGCAAAAAAAAAAAAAAAAAAAGTATTTGTGAAGAACTGTGACTGTCCTTCTGACCTTCATTTAAAATAGCTCTGTCTATACATGGAAACCTGTCATTATCTAAGGATAGCGCTTACTTACCTCCACCACCTTCCAGCAGCACAAATCCAATACACTACCACTGACCCTGGGAGATTTCTTGTTACTTCCTGTCTTTTCACCTGGACAGGAAGTGAGCTTTTCTCACACTTCCTGTCTTGTTGATGACACAAACAGTGGATTTTCGAAAATCTTCTTTTAGTAAGATAATTTCTGGAGGCAAAAGAAGCGATTGGCTCTCAGGACTACTTCACAGATGACATTTTATACAGTTCACTGGGCTTTGTAATGCTGGCAAACTGTACAGTACAAGAAAAATGAATTGAAGTCAGTGAGGTCTGTTCTTATCTGAGTGATGCACTGAAGTATGTTTTGCAATCACCAGGCAGCTTTGGATAAGTTAAATGAAAAGGTCCAAAATTAACAAAACGAGAAAAACATGGGAACTGCCACCACTGCTGACTAAAAAGTACCGGAGACAGAACATCAGCATTGCTACTAGGAATTTCAGCAGAGGTTAGAATTAGAAGTGGCAGGATGGTAGGTTAGTTGGCTCCTGCCTAGATTGACTCCAGTGTGTGTGTATGTACAGTATATACTGTATATGAATGTGAGAGACGGACCTTAGGGCTCTTACACTCAGGTGGCCTGAGGGCACTAAAAACAATCGTTTGAGCCGTGGTGTTACCACCCCTCAACTAATCACCTGAATTCTAACATTATGGCTGAAAAGAGCTTCACACATGCCACAGCAATTTTTAACCTGGCCTGCAGGATTTAATAGGCGGCAATGCCTGTAAAACTCATCCACTGAGATCATTGTGGGCATGCATGCAATTTTTTTGTTATACAAAATCCCCCTGGATAAAAATAAAAAAAAAAAATATTCAGGAGGTGACAGGATCACCTGTGAGCCACTACTATACTTCAGTGGATCACTTTTCAAAGGGAAGAAGGGACTTCTGCCAGTAAAAAAAAGCCCTTGTAAGCTCCTAGAGGGCTGGGACTGATGTGAATGTTTTATACAGTGGGTACGGAAAGTATTCAGACCCCTTAAATTTTTCACTCTTTGTTATATTGCAGCCATTTGCTAAAATCATTTAAGTTATTTTTTTTCCTCATTAATGTACACACAGCACCCCATATTGACAGAAAAACACAGAATTGTTGAAATTTTTGCAGATTTATTAAAAAATAAAAACTGAAATATCACATGGTCCTAAGTATTCAGACCCTTTGCTCAGTATTTAGTATTTGCACCCTTTTGATCTAATGCAGCCATGAGTCTTTTTGGGAAAGATGCAACAAGTTTTTCACACCTGGATTTGGGGATCCTCTGCCATTCCTCCTTGCAGATCCTCTCCAGTTCTGTCAGGTTGGATGGTAAACGTTGGTGGACAGCCATTTTTAGGTCTCTCCAGAGATGCTCAGTTGGGTTTAAGTCAGGGCTCTGGCTGGGCCATTCAAGAACAGTCACGGAGTTGTTGTGAAGCCACTTCTTCGTTATGCTTAGGGTCATTGTCTTGTTGGAAGGTAAACCTTCGGCCCAGTCTGAGGTCCTGAGCACTCTGGAGAAGGTTTTCGTCCAGGATATCCCTGTACTTGGCCGCATTCATCTTTCTCTCGATTGCAACCAGTCGCCATGTCCCTGCAGCTGAAAAACACCCCCACAGCATGATGCTGCCACCACCATGCTTCACTGTTGGGACTGTATTGGACAGGTGATGAGCAGTGCCTGGTTTTCTCCACACATACCGCTTAGAATTAGGGCCAAAAAGTTCTATCTTGGTCTCATCAGACCAGAGAATCTTATTTCTCACCATCTTGGAGTCCTTCAGGTGTTTTTTTTAGCAAACTCCATGCAGGCTTTCATGTGTCTTGCACTGAGGAGAGGCTTCTGTCGGGCCACTCTGCCATAAAGCCCCGACTGGTGGAGGGCTGCAGTGATGGTTGACTTTCTATGACTTTCTCCCATCTCCTGACTGCATCTCTGGAGCTCAGCCACAGTGATCTTTGGGTTCTTCTTTACCTCTCTTACCAAGGCTCTTCTCCCCCGATAGCTCAGTTTGGCCGGGCGGTCAGCTCTAGGAAGGGTTCTGGTCGTCCCAAACATCTTCCATTTAAGGATTATGGAGGCCACTGTGCTCTTAGGAACCTTAAGTGCAGCAGAATTTTTTTTGTAACCTTGGCCAGATCTGTGCCTTGCCACAATTCTGTCTCTGAGCTCTTCAGACAGTTCCTTTGACCTCATGATTCTCATTTGCTCTGACATGCACTGTGAGTTGTAAGGTCTTATATAGACAGGTGTGTGGCTTTCCTAATCAAGTCCAATCAGTATAATCAAACACAGCTGGACTCAAATGAAGGTGTAGAACCATCTCAAGGATGATCAGAAGAAATGGACAGCACCTGAGTTAAATATATGAGTGTCACTGCAAAGGGTCTGAATACTTAGGACCATGTGATATTTCAGTTTTTCTTTTTTAATAAATCTACAAAAATGTCAACAATTCTGTGTTTTTCTGTTAATATGGGGGGCTGTGTGTACATTAATGAGGAAAAAATGAACCTAAATGATTTTAGCAAATGGCTGCAATATAACAAAGAGTGAAAAATTTAAGGGGGTCTGAATACTTTCCGTACCCACTGTATGTAGAATGCTGCATAGATGGTCAGTGCTTTACTGTATAAATGCCTATTATAAATAAATGATAGAACCTGAAATATGCAGGGGATTTCCTCTGTATCCCCAAAAAAACACAAACCGGGATGAATGGAATTGACAAGAACTGAAGAATCACATTGAATTAAACGTTATTGTAATTCACACTTTGAATATGTAGGTGTCTACCAAACAGTGAATATTTTTGTGTGCTATTCAGCTCTTTACAATTTGCACCAAGCATTTCTTTTGTCAAATGATGGTTGAAGCCCAAAATACATTTCCTGGGTTTGGTTAGGTTGGGGAAAGGAGTTATAACCTAAAGCAGGCCATACACGGTCAAATTTCGAACAAATTTTCTTTTCAAAATCAGAAAGTTCGTTTTTTTTGTGACCCGATGATGCCACCATTGATTTTCGAAATTCGGCCGACCAAACCTTTATGTTGCCGGGAATTATCTTTTCTCTCCGGGAATTTTCGTTTCTATACGGGAATATTCTTTTCTTGCACATGCGCATTTTTTTTCTATTACATTTCTCGCACAATTCTCCCATCATTGATCAGAAAATCGTTTGTTTTTCAAAAAATTTCCAACATGTCCGATTCCTCAAATTTGATTGCCGCACGAAAATCGGCTGTTGCTGCAGCCCACTAACGGTGCGAAATTCGTACGAAAATTCTTTGATACGATTTTCGAAAGAAAATTATTTCGAAATTCGAACCGTTAGTCAGATTTTTATTGGCATATGTGTCCCCATTGCACTAATTTTACTTCACTTCCTGTCCTGGTGAGCAAACCAAAAGTAAAGAGTCATTTTCATTGAGGGCACAGGCAGCAATAAAAACGATGCCACAAATGTCAGTGCAGACAACAAATTCATGTACCAGTTGGAAACAGGTACATGAATTTGGAGCAAGCACAAGGTGTAGAGCAGGGATCCTCAAACTACGGCCCTCCAGCTGTTGCAGAACTACAAATCCCATGAGGCATTGCAAAACTCTGACATTCACAGACATGACTAGGCATGATGGGAATTGTAGTTCCTGAACACCTGGAGGGCCATAGTTTGAAGACCCCTGGTGTAGAGGAACATTAAGGCTGGAGTGTTCATACAGCCTCAGTGCAGCTGAGCTCTCTCCCCACCATTGCAGCCGTCACACACACACAGCATCCAAGGAGTCTTGTAGTTGGGTGGGTGAAACCTGATGGGGATTCAGAGGCAATAGTTCCCCATCAGTTCTGTTCCCCTCGTGATTAGCCCTCTATTGGCTATGGGATCCGCCCACTGCCTGCTGTCAATCAAAGAGAGAGCAGACCTGATGGAGAACTAACTGCCCAGCTTCCCAAGCAGGCTTTGCCCACTTTTAGCATCACCAGATGTTAGGAGCCAGTCAGCTGTGAAGAAGGTGGGGGGGGGGGGAGTTTGCAGCAGCAACTGAGAAAACCTTTGCTCTACTCCTCCAGATTGAAACAACAAAAAAAATGCCCATGAAGACTCCTGGGATGTATGAAATCACTTTGGCCTAGGCAAGAAACCAGGAAGCAACGAAAGAAATGTAGAAAAAAAAACGTTAAAACAAGTAAATATAATATACCTTCCCACAGTATCTGTTTATTAAGACTAGTAACATAAAGACTAGAAATAGTTATTGACCGAGAAAGTTTAGTTCCCATTTAATAGTGTTACAGCAATGTGTTTTGAAAACAAATGTGCTGTCAGTAATTTTTGGACAGGTGTCTATAAAAAATGTGTTTGGGTTAATTGTAGATACTTGTTAGGAGTAATCATAACTTAAAATTCAAGTGATACATCTAATAGGTATATAAATATTTTGCATCTTACATGTCCCATAGTCATCAAAGAAGGGAATGTCATTTGTGAGATAGATATCAGCAGATGTTTACATTCACTTGTCTGATTTATGTGGACTCCAGAATATATGCAGGCAGTAGCAGCCATAACAACACACAGAAAGGCTGCTAAAACCGACCATAGATGGTTCGAATCGCAGGAACTGACTGAGATTCTAACCGCGTATGGGCAGGCTGAATGTATAAAAGTCGATCCATTGATCATCTTGAGTACAACCAGCATATTGGATCTTCAGCTTAAGCCGCTAGCAATAATCACTGCTGTGTTCTCCCGGCAGTGGGAGGGAATACAAATAAATATTAACAAATATATATATATATATATATATATATATACCCTGTACACTATATTCTTATAACAATTCGTGAATTGCAATTCACATTATTAAAACGTGCCTACTGGCGACCTTTGAAATAATCATTATTTAATAATCACTTTGAAATAATCATTATTATGAATCCGTTTAACTATCTACTATCTACAGTGGGAAGACTCCAGGACAGCAACCCTGAAGTTTTTTAAATATTCAATGATATCATTATTTTGCATGTGTTGGCTTTTCAGACTCCAGTTAGGCTACGGTCACACTGGTGCCTAGTCCATGTGCAAATGACAGCGGCAGGAATAGCTATGGCTGCCAGAGAATTGTCATTAAAGTGTACAGGGCTCGGCAGCCGCAGCTAGCTGCTGACAGGTGGCAAAAACAGCAGCAGGAATCAGCCGATTTCTGACTACTGGCTAGACGCCCAATTGATTGGCTGCTATGATCAATAAACCCACCTTTCTTTTATATTAAGCTGATCACAGATGAATTGAATCTCGGCCTGTTCAGCAGGAACAAGCCAAGATTCAATCCATCTATGGGCAGGCTGGTTGTACTGAAGTCAATCCACTGATCAACTTCAGTAAAATCAGCCTGTCGGATTCTTTCCATGCGATAACTGCAAACTCCCTGCCGGCAGAACACAATAGCGCTGTGGGAGGGATTCCCTCAACAGCACCGAGTACATTTCAGGCGTGGAAAATCAGATTGACTATCAGTACTAGAATGTAGAAAAGGTACACTTTCATTTATATATAGAAACAAAGGTCAATTTCAGCAAAAATAGAAAAAAAAATGCTTAAACATGTTGGTGGGTAAAAATAAAATAGCAGTTCCTCATGGTGCAAACAGATTCCATAGTGTTTTTGAAGTAAGATAGAAAGTGAAAACAAACTTCTGATTAACAATAGTGTTTTCCAATGTAATACCAATTCAACATTTTGTATGTCAAGTAATAATTTAAAGGGCAGAGTATGACAAAGTTATGAGTGGAAATGTAAGGCGGATTCACAGCGCCCCTGGCAGGAGTATTCAGAACACTGCACCCTCATGCTGTTAGAGGTCTGGCCTTAGGGACCAGATTAGGCCTTGTGCACACTAGGAGTTTAGTCCCATGTGTATGAGATTTCCAGGTTTTTGTGCAGGCAGAACTCAGAGGCACACAGCCCAGCTGCTGGCAACCTATAGGAGGATGAAGTCTATGGGAGGATGAATATTGGCACAGCTGAATGGGGCTTGACCAGTGGCAGCTGGTGATTAAGTCCTAAGACTCCCCGGCCAATTGAGTCTCAGAATCCGCTTCCTGATTGGCCGGGAGGAGAATTAGGAAGACGACAGTGAATATTAATTCGCTATTGTCACACAACTGGGTGGGCTCAGGGTGCTCTGCGCCCCGAGCCTCACTCTTTTTTGAAGCCTATTAGAGCCTCAGGCTCTTATCTTATCATTCAAAATAATTAGTTTTCTTACTTTGGCACTGAACATCCACTACCACAGAATCCTTTCAACCTACATATAAACATTCTTTAGACAATTCCTCCTGCTGATTGTCTGATAACAATACATTTTACTATTGTGCAACAGACTATTTCCTGTCCAGCCTGGAAGGCTCTCAGACTGTGTAGGCTTCTGTGCATGCACGAGTGTTTGTGTACCCATGGTCGCATGCAGATACAGCTGCCAGAAACAAGCCACTCTATTTCCAGTACTAGAACAACACTTAAGCCCTGTACACACGATCGGATTTCCTATGGATTCTAAACCGATGGATTTTTCAATCGGAAATCCGATGAAGCTAACTTCCATCAGTCTTGTCTACACACCATCAGTCAAAAAACCGATCATCCCAAACGCCGTGACGTACAACACTCAGACGAGCCAAGAAAAATGAAGTTCTATGCTTCTGAGCATGCGTCGACTTGATTCTGAGCATGCGTGGGTTTTTTATCCGATGGAGTTCCCCACAGACGATAGTAATTTGCTATCGTTTTTTTCCATCGGATAAATTTAAAACATGTTCTATTTTTTAACACCGATGGAAAAAAGACCGATGGGGCCCATACACGATCGGTTTGTCCGATGAAAAAAGTCCATAGGACTGTTTTCATCGGTAAAACCGATCGTGTGTACAGGGCTTTACACATTTCCACATTTTTACTAGTAATACGTATTACTTAGAAGTGAGCCGCTGGCCCACCATTCTGTTTCCCTGGCAAGGCTGACCAGAGATGGGCCGATTTTGGGAAGATTTAAGAAAGATGTAACATTTTTTTTTTTTTTTTAGTATGCAAAACATATGAGTACAAAAATGATCACTGACAAGAAATAAGCCAGCTATTGGTCAACATTTTTTCCCAAAATAACTTTGCACCGATGATTGCTTTGGAGGAACTAACTTTATGGGCAATCACAAACAAAAAGATATCTCCTACTGTGAAAATAGTTGGATAGAATGACCAATTATCTGACAATCAAAAAGTCATATAAAACAGTTATAAAAATTAATTTATTGTTCATGCACTTGCAATGTTGATGCCTACTATTTGCATCTCAAGTCATATGCAACTACATACTTCCACTGAAGTTGGTATTTGCACAGCACCTTTGGGGTCTGTAGCAGTGGATCTGGGTGTCAAACAGGAGCACTAAATACACAGGGTGCCACCTGCTATGTGGTTGGGGGGTGGCATTGCTTTACCTCACAAGAGACTTGGGCGATTGAAATCCTAAATTTACTTTCTCAAGGACTGCACATAGGAAAATATTTGAGGCACACATTTTAAGGCCATTATGCAAATTTACAATTTAACAGAATCCAGAAATTACCCTTTAATTTATGATTATCCCTGTTGCTATAAAGTGAGTAAGTTAATGAAATGTTAGGGATCATTTATGAAATGACGCTCATTATGTTATTTACATAAACAGCACATAAAACATCTATAGAGTCCTACGTATAAACCTGTTCCAAATAAACAACTGGAAAGGTAGGAAATATTATTCTCTAATTATTTTGAGGTAGGCTGTGTGAATGTGAACACATGATAAACATATAGAGAGGATTCAAAATATATAAAAAGCTTAGAAATAAACAATCATTTGGTGCATAATAAATAATCTACAAAAATACTGAAACAAAAGGATGAGAAAGTCCTCAAAAGAAATTCAAACACCAAAAAAAGAAAGTCTGTGTAGTGACAGATAATCTTGGTTATCCGTGCTCCCGTGGACTTTCACATCCTTTTTTTTCACTATACAGTATTGATTTTTTGTGGGTTATTAATTATGCAACAAATGATTGTTTATTTCTAAATTTATTTTGAGTTAGCGCCAAGCTTTTTATATATTTTTTAACTGTTTAGAAGGAGATTCACTCACTTGAAAAAGGGGCAGCTCTACTCACATTGTATTGCACTGTAATATATATATTTTTTGGCGCCACCACTTATTTTGATCTACACATATAGAGGAGGATTCCTCAAATTTCACCACAATAGTGGAACTTCACTTACAATATCTGATAACACCAGACTGCTGAAAGTCAAACTCTGCTTGGCTGTAATGTGTTACCACGTGTTTGGTCTTTGTACTGTTGTAATTATTTTATATCCATTAATAAGAAAGCAACCATTACAGTTTTGGGACCTACTGCTAATTTTTTACATTTTATATGAGATAATACAGATAGCAACATAAATACAAACATATAATAAATGCAGCATCGGAAGTTAAATGATATAAAAATTGTTAAAATTCAATCATCCCAAATCAAATCTGATAATACTATAATGTGCTAATAAATAAAAAATAGTGCATACATTTAATGACCATCATGATGTTTGATTTTATGCTGCAGTGTATGCAGACATTTTATTTTTTTAATTCTGCACTTCATTTTGTCTCAGCTTTGTGATTTTTTTTCTATATAGCTGCAGTGTCGATTACTGCCTCTAGTGTTGAGGCCAAATATAGGTGGGTACTGTTTAATGGGATTGTTATAAACAGGAGAGCATGTCCATACTGTTTCATAAAGCGTTTATGCTGCCCATCACTGTGCAGCCATTTCATCTGGTGAGTGCAGATTGTTGGTGGTAGTCTGGTGATGTCCACAGCTTGAAGTTGGTCTTCTCACTGGATGCATTTCTGATGAATCGGTGGAAGTTAGAATCATATGCACACTCACACTTATGAACTGGTATATATTTATGTACAAATTCCTATGTATTTACGTGAATGAATTTATGCACTATTTTAAATCTATTTAGCACATTATAGTACTATCAGATATTGATTTGGGATGATTGAATTTTAACATCATATGTATCATTTTTTCTCAGGGCGCTGCATTTATTATATGTTTATGGGAGAGGGTTTTGTATATTGACCTCTGTTTGTTAGCTGCCTGTTTCCTCCAAGTGCTGACTTTCTTCGCATGTACTATTAACATAAATACAAAGAGGCAGCAAATCTTTTAGGTATGCTGCATTAATAAATGTATTAATAATATTATAGTATTTACCTCTGCTGACTCTGGTGTTTTCTTGTCTGTAGGTTTGGTCGCCGCGGCTGCTTTCTTATCGCCATGCTGCAATGAAATACAATTGCACTGTTATCTTAAATTCTTGTGTCACACCTGAAAACAAAACACAGTTTTACTGTACTACCTGCAAGATCAAGCAGAAGTTGGTCTGGTTCCAGAACCTTACATATATTAGCTTTAAATTTGGAAATGTACATATATTCCTTGAATGGGTCATTCGGAATGGATATTTGGATCTGGAGTTCTACTTAGCAGTTGTGGTAACATCCAAGAGAACAGACCACATGGACTATAACCTCACTGTACAATTTACTATGTTAGATCGAATTATACAGATATCCAAAGGTGTGTGAGTGGCTTTCATAATGTATGAACGAGGTTGTATAAAACACTGAGTGGAAAAGCTGATGAATTTTATTTAGACTCGATTAGATTTTAAAAAATGGTATGCACTTTGCATTCTGATTGTACACTCTGCTGTAGACTTAACACAGCTCAATACACAAAGCTTTAACACAAGTATACGGAACTTTATTTTAGTCATGTGACTGTAATTTTCAAATGTCTTGGACTGAAAATAACTCATTTTTTTTAAAAGAAATAAGTATCTTTATCCTGGTGGCGTTTTGTGAACTGAGCCTACTGCATGGAACATGGGTCTATCTGACTGGATATACATTAAATGAACTCTTTAGGTAGGCCCTTAAGATTGCATAGTTGTACATATGTTGTACATACATTTTTTAAAGCTGCACTCCAGGAAAAATAAAAATCCACCCCTGCACTGGTGCTCCCCCCACATTGCAAGGGTTAAATACTCATTAATGCCTAGGGAACCAGTAACAAGAACTTTTACTTAAAGCGGTTGTATGCCCGAAAAAAATTAAAATTAAAAAACCTGTGAGGCCAAGGCATAATGAGGTAGTATGCACCGCATACTAGCTCATAATGAAATACATACCATATAACAAATCGTCGGCATCCCCTTACGGTCACCGCTGAGGGAGCTGATATGTTCCCTCTGGGTTTCTTCCGGTTTCGCGGCTTCCGGCGCTGTGCATGCACGCGGGAGTCCTCTTTCCAGCAAGGAGCTCTGATTTTACGGCAGCATCTGCCTGACCTTCAGAGCGCATGCGTATAGATTTAGAAAATATTAATTTTACCTACAGGTAAGCCTTATTATAGGCTTACCTGTAGGTAAAAATGTGAAAGTGGATAGGTCAATCAAAGTCAGGTGACCTCCCAGAAAATTCCAGAAGGGTCTTAGGGCACTATTAAAGGTGCCTGTCACAAGGGTTTTTTGACAGTCGCCAGAAGAGGTTCACCGAGAGGAGCTCCACACATAGGATAGATCAAAGGGGAATATAAGAAGATGTTAAAATACATTATTGGTCATCTCGAGTCTAAGTGGCCGGGCTAAATTTGTTATTGAATTTTAAGTATTAAAGTTATTGGTGTAAAGAAAAGTTGTATTGTGAAAAAAATTGATTTAAAACCAATAAACCAGGACGTGGCCAATTTAAATCCACTATTGGTGTTGGTTGTTTTTTCCTAATAAGTTCTATGCATGTTTATTTAATTAACATGACGCCTACAGTCCCATCCCTATGCTATCCAAAAAACGTAAAAATAATTATTTTTTGGCTAGAGTTACACCTAATTTTTTTTTACCTGTTCCAACTTACATACTAATTCAACTTAAGAGCAAACCTACAGAACCTATTTTGTTTGTAACCCGGGGACTGCCTGTAGTGTGGGCTGATTATTATTATTATTATACAGGATTTATATAGCGCCAACAGTTTGCGCAGCGCTTTACATCAGGGAAGACAGTACAGTAACACTACACTTCAATACAGGAGGGATCAGAGGGCCCTGCTCGTTAGAGCTTACAGTCTAGAAGGGAGGGTCACGTGGAACAAAGGGTAGTAGCTGTGGGGGATGATCAGATGGACAAAAATGAAAATACAGTTGTTAGGTGTGGGTAGGATAGGCTTCTCTGAAGAGGAGGGTTTTCGGGGATCCTCTAAAAGCTAAAAGAGAAGGAGATAGACTGACATATTGGGGTAAGAAACTCCATAGGGCTTAGAGAGGCTCTGGAAAAGTCCTGGAGACGAGCATGGGAGCGGGTGATGCAATATACCTCATCAATTCTTGATTGGGTGTCAGAATTGGACTTTACAATGAGGATATAATGATATAATGTCTAATCACAGATGAAAATGATAATCAAGAGTTCCATATTCATACATTGGCTGCTTTCTTCATACTGGCCGGAGACGATGCTGGGGCATCTCATTCTATCCCTCCACATACCTCCATTCTTCTCTACCTTCCTCAATCATCATTTCTAAATAACCTCACATACCTGACAATGGCCTTCACAACACCTCCATTGAACAGATCAAGATAAACTCCTCAACAAACACAACCTAATATCCAGAATACCTATAATTCTGCTGCAGAGACCCTATAAAATTACAAATTCATTTCCTAAGAAAAATGTTGACAACTGTTTAAAGTTCATGAACAATAGTTATTGTTAATTAAAATAATTAATTAGTTATTTCCGTAAAACCTAGCTTTAAAGAATATAAAGCTGCTGTACCAGAAAGTGAGCTATGGAACTTCTTAGGAAAGAATCTCTCATGAAATACTGCTAAGGAAAGGAAATTGTAGGCAGAAAGAAAGCCACAATTCTCAAACCTTTTCCACTGGGAGATATCAAACACGCAAGCTGTCCTGTAATTAGCCCAATAGCATGAAACGTATTTAAAGCAAATTTCCATGGAAACAATTCAATCAAACTTTACCCCAGTCGGCTCTGAGCCGCGGCAGCAACCTATTGCAGCCAAACAGTTTTTTTTTTTTTACCAACAAAAATGTGCTTATTGAATCAAAGGTGGTACACAGCCATAGACATCAAAAACAATAATCAGCACTTCCATATACATGACCAAGCGATGAATAACAGGGTTAAATTAGCAACTTCACAGTACCTTTCCCCCCCCCCCCACAATATTGCAACTATGAGCAAAGCTACACTCCCACATCTAGCCAAATAATCTGTCCGCAACCAGGTCCACCGGGGCAAGCCCCGGTGTATCCAGCCATGGTGCCCAGAGATTCTCATACTTCTGAACGCTCCCCCCTGTGCTGGTAAATGAGTTTTTCCATACGTAGCATATCCCCTATCTTACATATCCATTCCCTCGAAGCTGGTGGCATCTCAGATTTCCAGTACAACATAATCAGCCTCCTGGCTTGGAACATCACCCTTTGAACAGCCTCCCTGGTGTGCACTGCCAGCACATGTTCCTCCACCACCTCCAAGAGGCATACCTTGGGATCCACCGGTAGGGATGTCCTGAACACAGAATTGACCACGTTCACCACCTCATTCCAATATAGATGCAACTTGGGACAACGCCACAGGAGGTGAATGAGGTCCCCATGGTCTCGCTTACATCTAGTACAGGCACCCTCTGTCTGCAACCCCATCAACTGTAGTCTGTGCGGCGTGTGGTACACCCTTAAAATGATATACAATTGAGTGAGCCGTTGGGCCACATTCAGAGAGCAGATACCCACCCCCTGAAATATCTCTTCCCACTTATCCCCATCCATTTGACCCAAATCTCTCTCCCATCGCTCCCTCAACCTCAGGGGGTGCTGCCCCAGGAAGTATTGGAGAAGGGTATTGTAACTTTGAGAAATAATTCCCTTTGAGGTCACAGCATCCCTAATGAGGCCGAATACAGGGGTAGGAGACAAGTGCCATTCAGAAGATCTACTCTGTGCTCTAACCGCATGCTGAAGTTGCACATACTGGAAGAACATTGAGGATGGCAGGCCAAACTCCGCCTGCAAATCCACAAATGTCCTAAGAGTGCCATTCTCAAAGACTTGTTTAACATGTGTGATCCCGTGTGCTATCCACCTAGCCCCTCCCTGCAGCTTGGCCAGTTCCGTGTACGTCTCGTTATGCCAAAGAGGACTATATTCAGTGTACCCCTCGGCCTGTTGTACATATTTGCACTTGTTCCACACTTTTTGAATTAGATTGTAAGTAGGATACTTCTTAATTGGCTTGGCAAATGCCAGGGCCTCCAATGCCAGGGGAATGGGACCTGCATCTACTGTGCAGAGCATGAGTGCCTGGGAAGAGCCAGCCGGCTCGGTTCCAAAGCACCCCACCAGGTGTTGTAGTTGGGCTGCCAGGTAGTACAACCACGGGTTGGGCAGTGCCAGCCCGCCAGCGTCCTTAGGCCGCTGAAGATATTCCAATTTTATCCTCGGGGGTTTATTCTTCCAAATTAAGGCGCGAAAGATGGAATTAATCATTCTAAACGTTTTTAGAGGGACCACTACAGGGGCATTGTGAAGACAGTACAGTAATTGAGGCATAAGGATCATCTTCACCAGATTTACTTTGCCTGCCACTGACATGTGAAGGCCGTTCCATGTCCTAACCCTCTCCCTAAACCTCTGTAGCAGGGGCAAAATATTCAATCGGCCAAAATCCCTCAGGTTTGAAGTGATATGGATCCCTAAGTATTTAAAGGAGGTAGTGACTGGGATAGGGCACGAGGGGGCCACTGTCTGTGTGGCGTCCCTGTCTAACAGTAATAGGGCAGACTTCGACCAGTTAATTTGTAGACCCGAGTAGACCCCAAATTTTGTAATGGTTGCCATGGCCTCCCGCAGGGACTCATCAGTATCTCCCAGCATAAGCAGGGTGTCATCAGCATAAAGCATTATCTTCTCCTGCAGGAGACCATAGCAAAATCCCACAATGTGCTAATTAGCCCTTATCTCCATGGCCAGCGGTTCAATAGCCAGTGCAATGAGCAGAGGGGACAACGGGCAGCCTTGCCTCGTCCCCCTCCTCAATGCAAAGTCCTGCAACAGAAAACCAAAGGCCCGAATGGCAGCCTCAGGTCCGCTGTACAGGAGGCGTACCCACGCTATATATGTATCACCGAATCCAAAGCGCTCCAACACCGCCCACAAATATGTCCAATCAATACTGTCAAATGCCTTAGTGGCATCCAGGGACAGTAAAGCCCTGCTTCCCGGATTATCAACTTCTGATTGCATATTTAAAAATAACCACCGTATGTTAATGGCCGTGGATTTATTTGGCATAAACCCTGCCTGATCATCATGTATGAGGGAGGCTATAACCTTATTAAGTCGCATTGCTAATACTTTTGCAAGGATTTTAAAATCGCATTGTAACAAGAATATTGGCCTGTATGATCCCGGGTCAACCGGTTCCTTACCCGGTTTAAAGTGGAGCTCCACCCTAAATTACAAGTTCCTCTCATCGGAACCCTCCCCCCCTCCGGTGTCACAATTGACACCTTTCAGGGGGGAGGGGGGTGAAGATACCTGTCTAAGACAGGTATTTTCACCCACATCCGGGAGTCCTCTCTCCGGGAATCTGCGGGAGTGACGTCACTTCCCCCAGACTTCCCATAGTGTTCTGGGAGACACTCGGCTCCCAGAACACAGGAGGACGAATCAGAACGGCGCAGCGCGACTCGCGCATGCGCCGTAGGATACCGGGCATGAAGCCGCAGGGCTTCACTTCCTGGTTCCCTCAGCGAGGATGGCGGAGGGAGCAGCAGAGCGACGAGCGATCGCTCATCCTCTGCTGCGGACGTCGCTGGACTCCAGGACAGGTAAGTGTCCAAATATTAAAAGCCAGCAGCTGCTGTAGCTGTAGCTGCTGGCTTTTAATATTTTTTTTCCCGGCGGAGCTCCGCTTTAAGGAGCAGTACAATATTGGCTTTTGCCATAGAAGGTGGAAGGACTCCCACCTCCAAGGCTGCATTAAACACCTTTAATAAACGTGGTAGCAGTACCTCCGCATGTTGCTTGTATACTTCCATGGGAATCCCATCTTCCCCCGGTGCCTTACAATTAGGGAACAGGCCCACTGCCACCTGCAATTCCTCCACTGTAAGAGGTGCATCTACGTCCTCCCTCTGTCCCGCAGTAAGCTTAGGGAAGGTTAACCCCGTCAAGTACCGGTCCAGGTCCGCCCGATCATAGGCAGCTCCGGGGCGGTACAACTCCTCATAGAACCCAGCCAACTCCTGCATGATAAGTTCCGGGGATCTGACCAGTGGCCCAGCTTTGGATTTAATAGCCCCTATAGTTGGAACAAAAACTATCCAATCAAGAGATTGGAAAAAGAGGAGGCTCATGAACAGTTTGTGCAAACTTATCAAAATAGATTTATTGAGAGATGTTACATGGTAACGTGGACTATATCCAGGATACTGGACAACGTGTATATAAAAACGATGACAGTCAAGATTGACTGATCAACACATAATGCACATACACAACAGGACAGACATAAAGTGACCTAAACATATAAGACACGTCCGGACGCCAGGTAGTTTCAGGGAGAGGTCTAAGTGATGATTGCAATACAATCAAAAATTATGGCAACAGCAAAGCTGTGTGTAAGCCGAGAGACCACTCCCTAAAAGGCCCTGGGAGCTCGAGCCCTAATGGATGGAAGGGTGGGGAGGGGGGGGGGGAGGAAAGAAGGGGTGAAGGCCAGCTGGATGGATCCGTGAGGAGATAGCTGCAGTCCCGTTTCACCAACTGTAATGTCATGAGGAGAAAGAACAATTCAAATGAAAATAGTCTAAGCGTTGGGATGCTGTGTCCATGAGATAATATCTTCCTGGAGGCAAGCAGAGAAACACATGTGAAGTACAGCTGGGGACAGATGTGATGCAAATAAGAACAGTCCTCACTGCTAGTGATAGTAAAGCATACTGGAGTAGCCAGTAACCAGGGGTAAAGACGTGTGAACCTGCACGTAGTAAAGTATAGTGGCTGTCAGTGAAATTACCCCTTCTCCGATGCTCGGATGCACTGCCACGTCCGCATAGAGTCACTTTGCTGCTCCTTCCTGGCTTACATGAATCGTGTCAGGGTACTGCTGTGTTTAGCGGTACGTGTAGAGGGATTTGTTAAGTCCTTTTCATGTCCCACAGCTGATACTCACGACTGTTTGGCTTTCCTCCTCCTCCTCTTCCCTCCCCTCCGGGGCTCGTCGTCACTGTGCGGGCATGAAGCCGCGTCGCAGCGTGGCGTCCGGGCGGAAGTGACGTCGACTAGTTTCGCATATGAGTTGGAGACCGCTGTTGAGCGTTCGCTATTCTAGCCAGCATGCGTCCTGTCTTTTCCCCCTCCTCAAAAAAGGCCTGTTTGGAGAAAAAGTGTTTCTTCTCAGCAGTTGAGGAGAGCACCCGCTCGTAAGCTGACTGAGCAGCTTGCCACTCCTCCCTTGCCGAGTCAGAGGGGTCCAGGACAAAACGGTGTTCAAGCTCCTTCACCCTATTCTCTAGTTCCACCACAAAATCAGAAGAAGCTCTTTTTACTTTAGTAATTTCAGTGGTCAAAATCCTTCTCAAAAATGCCTTAAAGGCCTCCCACTGCTGTATACAGGAACCCTCAGGGTCCTGAGCAGCGAAAAACCCACACATGCTCTCTTCTATAAATTAAGGGGATTTAAATAATTTCAGCCAGAATGCATTGAATTTCTATGGTGCTTTTGGGAGCGTCACCTGCTGAGAGACCACCAGATGCACTATCAATGGGGAGTGATCCGACACACTTCGGGGCCTATATTCCATTACAGATACATATTGGAGCATGCGTGCGTTTCCCACCGCTAAGTCAATCCTGGACAGACTGCCGTGCGATTTGGAAAAACATGAATATTGTCTTACCCCCGGGTGACGGTGTCGCCAAACATCCACCTAGCCCACCTCTTGCAACAACCGCGCCAGGGGGTACCCCTGGAGAGGGCAGAGGCTCCTACGGCCGGGTGTCTATCCAGCGAGAGGTCTAAACAACAATTGAAGTCCCCGATCACCAGCAGCGGTACCTCCGGCCTACCATCCACATAGGATATCAAAGCCCTCAGCACCACCCGCCGTGAAAGGGGGGGGGACATATACTCCAGCAAGTACACGTTAAGGCACCTAATCTGCAATGCAGAAACACAAATCGACCCTCGGGATCAATTAAACTGTCCATCTCTTGGTAGTCCAAGGAGCCATGAATCAAGACACTCACCCCTCTAGAGTATGAGGTGTGAGTGGAGTGATAGGCTTTATTCACCCAATTATATTGTATACACCCCACTGTCTCCTGCGTCAAATGTGTCTCTTGGAAACAGAAAATCCCAGGTTGAAACTTTTTAAGGCACATGCGTACCATAGTTCTCTTGAGGGGGGAATGCAGACCCCGCACGTTCCATGATACTATAGGAACCCCAGCCATTTGACAAAGTTAAACATAGGAACTGGCATGTAAAACATCACCGGGCCCAGAGGCCTAATATTTCTGGAACCAATGATCCGGTCATGAGTGAGTGTATATGGTTCAGTTGTAGTGCCCACCTGAGAAGCATTACTGTTGTACCGTGCGACAAAGAAGTGAAAGTAAAAAAGAAAAAAAGGAAAATTGAGGAAGCAACAGGCATTCCTCACTGGCAACATAAAACCATTTCCTGCCAACAGGGCAGGGCAACCATATACCCCCGGAAACGCACTCAGGGGGTCTCTCAAATACACAATTTGTAAATCCACGCTGACGATTTCTGAAGCTCTTGTCTTGATATGATGCAGGATACTGTCCCTCAGCCAGGGTCCATCCAGATGAGATCATCACAAGTTCTCCACAGTACATCAAAGCGCCTCAGGAATTATGAGGAGATCCATTAACTCTTGCGGGACATTCCACCTCCATCAATCCTCCCCACCATTCTGATCACGCTGCCTCAGGGCTTGCTCATTACGGTCCAGCCAGTTGACTGCATCCTTGGCCGACTCAAAAAATTGTGCTTGGCCCCGCACTATCACACGAAGCTTAGCCGGGTACAACATGGCATAAGGAAGCTGTAACTGCCGGAGCCTGCGCTTCACATCAAAGAATTTCGCCCGGCGCCTCTGCACCTCAGCTGAGATCACATTAAAGAATTTCGCCCGGCGCCTCTGCACCTCAGCTGAGAAGTCAGGGTAAAAGGACACTCTGGCACCATTATATTGTATGTTTGCCTTTTCCCGGGCAAGCCTGAGCACTGTTTCTCTGTCCCTATAATGTAGTAATCTTGCTAGTATCGACCTAGGGGGCCCCCCAGGTTGGGATGGGCGAGATGGCACCCTATGGGCGCTCTCCACCGCAAACATAGGAGAGAAAGCATTTTTCCCAAAGATGTCCAGCAACCAGCCCTCCACATAAGCTGTGGGGTCCCTGCCTTCCACCTTCTCAGGGAGACCCACAATGCGAACATTATTCCTCCTTAGGCGGTTCTCAAAATCTTCTGCTCTGTCAATAGCCTCCATTGCAAGTCTATAGGCAGCTTTGACATCTCTCTCAATGGGGGGTAACTGATCCTCAATTTCACTCACCCTACTTTCCACAGCAGTAGTGCGTTCTCGCATTTTTTGCATATCCTGCCGCAGCAGCGACAGTTCCTCTCTCATGGTGGCCACCGAGGCATTGCCAATGTTAACAGCCCTGAGGATATCTGCCAGCGTAGGCTGAGCAATCCCTGAAGTGTCCTGTTCACCAACCCGAGGTGCCTCAGAATCAGAGGGATCAGTCTCATCGTTCTCACACTGTGCAGCCAAGATGGCCGCCCCAGCCTGCTTGTCATGTAAAGCAGGCTCCATGTGCTGTGAGTGTCCAGCCTCCTCTGCCCCCATCAGCCCATTCATTTTCTGGGTGTAATACACCATGTCTTTAGGTGCATCTTTACCCTGCGCCTTGGGCTGCCTCTGTCCTTTAGGTCCCGTCTCCTTCCCCCTGTCAGCTCCTCGTGGGGTCCCCTTCACTGCGGACGCGGCGGCACCATCTTGGAAATCGGGACCCATGTCAGAATGCGTTTTCCGGGTCATTCCTCTGGTGCAGAGGGCTGGTGGAGGTTCCCTGTTATCCCGGGATCAGCAGCTTGCAGCATATATCCGCAGAATGTCGGTAATGTGGCTGAGGGAGGATCAATACCGGATCAAGCTCAGGAGCTGTGAGAGCTGTGTCCTCTCACATGCAGGTCCAGGCCACGCCCCCAGCCAAACAGTTTTTAGTTTGACACTACTTCTGTCTGCTATGGGCTATTGTTCTCTTTGCATTGCCTAATCAAACATAATCATATTCAAGTGTTTAATTCTCACTACCAAGTCTTGGCTGTTGACACCCAATGATAAATATAGGAAAAGATAGACTTCATTCACACAGGGGCAACACGACTTCCAGCGCGACTTTGGGAGGCAACTTGGACACGACTTGAGTATGAATCACAGCGCGACATGAGGCAACTTACAAGCCAACTTCAAGTTGCCTCCAGGACAGGTGACTTTCCAGTAGCCAATCAAACAAGAATCAGCTCTGTGGGAGGGGTTTGCCTGAGAAATGCATGTTCTCTTCCTGTATTGTTGCTTCTGTTAAGACAGTGATCTGACTTCTGAGGCGACTTTCATTGAAATCAATGGGTACAAGTTGCCTACAAGTCGCCTACAAGTCGGATTTAAGTAGTACAGGAACCTTTTCTGAAGTCGGAGCGACTGCAGTAGTGTGCATTAAGACGGCTCCATTCACTTACATTGATTTTCTCATGCAGCGCGACTTGAGGCGACTTGGGGCGACTTGAAGTTGGATCCCAAGTCATCCCTGTGTGAATGGGCTCTGTGTGTGTGTGTAAAAATTGTTTAAAGTAAACAAAACAGGAAACGGTCTTGTTTAATTAAGCAGTACAGAGCGATACGAAGCTTAGATTTCAGTTTACTGGATGTTTACATTGCTGATATACAAAACAAACAAACGTTGTTGTATTTAATTTCCTTGAAAGATTGATATTCTCCTAAACAACACTACTCTGAAAGAATGAATGTGATCAGTCCTGATCAGTATGAATATGGGGAGAAGCTGAAACCTCCATCTGTAATATCTGCTCGTACAGCCACCACATCTGGCCTTGCATATATGATCATTCTATAACTACCGTATTTATCGGCGTATAACACGCACTTTTTTCCCCTTAAAATCAGGGGAAAATCGTGGGCGCGTGTTATACGCCGATACTCCGTCGAATTCCCCTGCTGAAAACGAGCGAGAGGAGCGAGCGGAGCCGAAGCCGAAGTACAATTGGCTTTACTCGGCTCCTCTCGCAGTCCCGCCCATCTCTGACTGCGCCGCTGAAGGAGAAAGCCGAGTGTACTTCGCCTAGTCTCGGCTCCTCTCGCAGTCCTGCCTGTGACTGTGAGCAGACACGAGTCTAGGCGAAGTACACTCGGCTTTCTCCGTCAGCGGCGCAGTCAGTGGAGATGGGCGGAACTGCGAGAGGAGCCGAGTCCAGCCGAAGTACACTCGGCCCCGCTCGCTCCTCTCCACAGAAATCGGCGCCAAATTTTAAAAACCGCCGGGACTGACACGATCGCAAAGGCACTGGGCACGGCTGCAGATGGACAGATGAACACTGGGCGCGGCTGCAGATGGACAGATGGACACTGGGCACGGCTGCAGATGGACAGATGGACACTGGGCAAGGCTACAGATGGACACTGGGCACGGCTGCAGATGGACAGATGGACACTGGGCAAGGCTGCAGATGGACAGATGGACACTGGGCACGGCTGCAGATGGACAGATGGACACTGGGCACGGCTGCAGATGGACAGATGGACACTGGGCAAGGCTGCAGATGGACACTGGGCAAGGCTGCATGCTGCATTTTAATTTAAGTTTTTTTTCCTTGAATTTCCCTCCTAAAAGTTTTTTTCCTTAAAATTCCCTCCTAAACTTGGGGTGCGTGTTATACGCCGGTGCGTGTTATACGCCGATAAATACGGTAACTACTGTTCTGACAATTAATTCCTTACGTTCAGTCTTTAGGCTGCGTTCACACCTGAGTGTATTGGAATCGTGAACAGAATTGCGAGATTCTGCCTGTGATTCCAGAATTGTACCAAAACATGCAATGCATTATTTCTTAATGGCACCCCAAACGCGAAAATCAACAGCCAAAATTTGGTGCGTGAGCTTCTTTCATGCAATTTGGGTGAAGAGGGAGGCCTATTCAAAATTAATGGAAAAAGAACCCCACATCCCAGAATTAAATGGAAAAACAGAAACCCCCTAGGAGAATGGGATTTTATAAGAGACCAAAAACAATGTAGGTATAGTAAAAATTTATTTATTTAGTACAGTGAAACCTTGGTTTACGAGTAACGTGGTTTACGAGCGTTTTGAAAGACGAGCAACTTTTTTTTTAATTGCCTTGATATACGAGCGCTGTCTTGATATACAAGCGTTTAAAAAAAAAATATTACACTCACAATGTGAATGAGTCTGCTGCTCTTCCATGTAAAGCTGCTGTGTATATGTACAGTGAAGCCACTGGTGTACAGTATACAGTACAGCTTTGTATGTGGCCAGAGATTTGCGGGCGATGGTGGTTCTCAGCACTTCCTGGAGACACTCTGAGACACTCCCAACAGGGGTGGGCGTACCCGGAAGTGATGTGAACAGTTCCCGAGTTCTCTAGGAAGTGCTGTGAGCTGAACCTGTGGCCACATACAGCGTTGTACTGTGCACCAGCGGTTTTACTGAACATACAGTACTGTATACAGGGCGGCTTTAAATAGATGAGCACCAACCTCTGGCCACATACAGAGCAGTATACTGTACAGCAGCAGCTTTATTGTACATACAGTATACACAGCGGCTTTACTGTACATATACACATCGGCTTTAAATAGATGATCAACAGACTCCTTAATATAGTGAGTGTGCACATTCTTTATCTTTACCTAAAATTTTTGCAACACAGAGGTAAAGTACAGTATTTTAAAGTGCAGTTTAATTTGTTTTATGTTTAGAGTACACTTTATACTGTATTTTGTTTTGCCGTAATAATTTTTAATTGAATAACTGGTTGTGGAACGAATCATCTGAGTTTCCATTATTTCCTATGGGGAAACTCGCTTTGATAAACAGTAAGAGTGCTTTGGATTACAAGCATACTCCTAGAACGGACTATGCTCGTAATGCAAGGTTCCACTGTACAAAGAAATATAATATAATTTAATTGTAAAAACTATGTCATAAAGGACAATTTGTACAATTCCATAAAATATAATGGTTATGATACATATACAGACACGTATGAACTCTCAGTTGAACCCAACATTTCTGGCTTGATGCCCTCTTTCAGGGGTTTTGTAAACATATAGAGCCAGGTGTCTATTGAAAAAGCATATGTCATTATAATAATAATACACACAACAAATTATAATGGATAAAGAAAATGTATAAGCACAAACATGGGCAAAATACATCACGTACCAGGGAGTATCAAAATTCCCCATATATAGTATGGGGTCTAGAAGAGTCCCATGTGACAAAAAGAGACTGGACAGATGGCAGTTAATCAACTATCTGAGAGTTCATACGTGTCTGTATATGTATCATAACCTTTATATTTTATAAATGGTGCCACTACAAAAACATGCCCCAAAAACACACAAAAAACACGGCGCCACTGTGTCGCTCAGTAGTGAACAGGGCCTAAATGCCGCCTGTTTGCCCATACACACCATTACACTGCTAAAAACTGAGCTCATATTTCAGGATGGCTGATTGTAACATACAGCACACCTAGCTTTCAAACAAAATTATGGGTGTTAGATGTGTAGCCTGTTCTGTATACTAGGCCTAAGGCCCCTTTCACACGGAGCGGATCAGCTGGATGTGAAGTGTGAATCTTTCGCGCTACTAATGAGTATATATAAATGTGAATGAGGATCAAACTGTGCAAAAAGCTGCAAAAACTAGTAGTGTTCACCCACCCCTGATGAAGTCACGAGGTGCGTGACGTAACGACGTAGGGAGGAAGCGAGGTTACTTTAGACCGGAAGTACCCGGAGGAACAGTAAGACGGCGTGTTGCAACGTCCTACACGTTTTTTTATATTTACTGTGATGTACGAGCATTACCTTTTTTATTAATAAACTAGTCTACTATTACCTACTACACTATTGGAGGCTTTTTCTCTCCCTTCACTCCCGGTTTGGTGCTCTTGCTGGAGTAATCCCCTCTAGGTGAGTTGATATAAATGTGACGAGTGGAAACATTGAAGGAAAATAGTCGGGACACCCAGCAGTGGAGACTCCGCAGAGGAAGGAGGAGATTACTGATGATGCCTTCATAATTAATACAGAGGTGAGAGTTTTGTGAGACAGTTTTGGGATACCCTATTGACAACGTCATTTCTTAGTGGAACAAGACATGAAAGAGTTTTTACATAATTTCTCACTTATGGCCATTACAAATGACTTTATTTCACTAGAGACTTTTATTTAGAGCCATTATTTTGCCCACCAGGATTCATTTATTCACTTTCTCTTGATATTGATGGCATTCATTTGCACTTTATTTTAGCACTTTACTGTTGCAATACTGCATTTGCACTTGTTGCATCTGTGTGCACTTACTTACTGCATTATTTGCACACATTGATTTTTATTTATTTAGATCTTTTCTTGTTGCACTATATTTGTATTGATCACCATTTCATGCACGGATTGATTCAATTATTTTAGGAGATTGTTGCACTTTAGAGATTGGATTTTGTATGTTTTTCTTTTAGCGCGAGAACACTATTTTATTTATGGATCAGCTGGATGGACTCCGCTAGCTCAGCGGGGGATTGTTTCGTTGATCCCTGCTGAGCAGGCAGATGACAGGTCCGTCTCCGCTCACTGTGTAGGGACAGATCTGTCAAAGCCCCACTGTTCTCTATGCCGAGATTGGATGAAAACGGACAGACTGTCTATTTTCATCTGATCCGATCCGCTGGACGGATGGGGAACGTATCGCCATCCGTCTGTTTTGTCTTGTTGGATCGGATGGTAGGTGGATGTCGACCGACACATCTCCGCTGACAACTGCCTGCCCATAGAAGATAATGGGTGGCCCACTCGGATCCGCCTGAAAACCGGACAGGCAGATCTGAGCAGGCTGATCGTGTGAAAGGGGCCTAAAAGCACAAAAATGCCCGCCAGCATGCGCTTATGTAGCCAAATGTGCTTCCAGGTTGTCGGATACTATAGTTCCCCCCATCCAACACTGTTGGTTAATAGCCTTTCCCTGTATAGATATATCAAAAAACAATTAAAGTGTTACTAAACCCACAACAGTTAAACCAGTCTGTATATGCAGTAAAGCATGTTTGTTATACTCACTATGGAACCTAAGGGATTAATCCTCTGCGTTGTGTAAAAAGGTTGTTTGACCCTGTCTTCTCTGATCCTTCCCTTCTTCCACTGTCCCCAATCCATCTCCTTATAGAACAAAGCCTTGAGGGCAAGCTGCACATGCTCAGTTTGGTGTGGTTTTTTTTCTTGGGAGGGTGCGTGTGATCAGCACAAGGCCAATCAGCACTGTCCAGACAGAGGGTCGGGGGTCCCACAACCTCATGGGACAGTCAGAGTATAATGAAAACTCCTCCTACAAGCTTTAGCCAGACACTGATAGAAGTCACAAGACTGCTCTAACTGCTGATGAGAAAAGGTATTTAGCAGTTTATATTTACTAAAGCTATTGCATTTCTATGTCCTGTGTACTGTGGGAGACCAGATATAGTAAATGCATGGTCCTGGGTCTAGTAACAATTTAAGATGCTTTACTTTTAAAGGACTGTGGCAGTGAACTGGGCTTAAATGTGCTTGTGACACCATAGGTGATACCAATATTGTTGGTAGTGTTAAGCCCCGTACACACGGTCGGACTTTTGGCCAACAAACTTAATTTTGAGCAAGTTGGACCAACAATCTGACCGTTTGTACGCTCCATCGGACAAACATTTTTTGCTTTTTTCTTGTTTTCATCGGACAAAAGTTGGGTCTGCAAACGGACAATCTTTTGCCCAACAAAAGTCCGATTGAGCAAAGTCCGACCGTGTGTACAGGAAACCATCGGACTTTTGTCCGAAGGACAAAACAACTAATGTTAAAATCAACCAACAATAGCAGAAGTTGACCAAAGGGTGGCGGTAAAGAGCAGAAAAGAGCAGAAAAACCACGTGATGTTGCAAAAAGTTTTGGGAAAGTTTGCAGAAAAGTCAGAGCGTGTGTATGCTTTGATTGTTTCCGACCAACTCCGTTCAGACAAAAAAACACGGAAAAGTCAGATGAAAGTCCGACCGTGTGTATGGGGCTTTAGTCAGGGAAAAGCTGGAGCAATCAAGGTACGTTATAATAAATAATGAGCTCTGGATGGGAACATTGTAGAGCTGCACGATTCAGGCTAAAATGAGAATCAACATTTTTTTGCTTAGAATAAAGATCACGATTCTCACGGCTTATCATCATCTTTTAAATTATACAAAAAAATCGGGCTAACTTTACTGTTTCGTTTTTTTTTATTCATTAAAGTGTATTTTTCCCCAAAAATTGCGTCTGAAAGACCGCTGCGCAAATACAGTGTGACATAAAATATTGCAACAACCGCCATTTCATTCTCTAGGGTCTCTGCTAAAAAAATATATACAGTATAATGTTTGGAGGTTCTAAGTAATTTTCTAGCAAAAAATACTGGTTTTAACATGTAAGCAACAAGTGTCTGAAAGTCTAACTGTTTAAGTGGTTAAGCTGACCTCATTTACAGACCAAAGTTCCTGAACAACTGGAGGGCCATAGTTTGGAGACCCCTGAATTCTAAAAGAACTAAATGATACTATGTTTATAGTTATCTCCCAGCGCTGACAATTTTGTGATAAACTTGGCAGGCTGCCTGTTTTGCTTTTTTTGACAGCTGTCAGCAGTGAGCAGAGAACTCTCTGCACTGAATCGAGGAAATGCTGTGTTAAGATCGTGAGGGGGGTTGAATCGAGATCGCAATTTTTTTAACGATTAATCTTACAGTGCTAGAACATTGACAGCTGTACCAGCAGGCACAACATTTTAAAGAGTCCCTAATGAGGACAGACTGGCAAAGTGGTACCATGGCAAGTGAAATTTATATATGTAGAGCAAGGACAATAAGCATCAAAAATGGCCAAACATTTCACATAAGAAGAGCCTTCCTAAAGCAGACTCATATCCTGTTTAACAACCACGATAGAGCTGAACTCTGATTTACCATTGATCCATCACCGGACTGAACTTCACCAGATTGAGCAATTCAAATATTGTTGACATGCAGAAATACTCATGTCAGCAAAACATTCACCTCATGAATTAATCTATTGTCTAAAATAATGATGACTGGAATTCCAGAGCATTGTAGTAACACCTGTATTAATACCAACCAGAACGTCACCCTATTCATTACATGACTACACACGCATTTTAATTGTCCTGAAGACACTTCCCTTATATTGTCATTGTCCAGCAGGATACATCCCCATTCCCAGAATAACTCACTGATTAAACATTCAAAATATTCAGAGAAAGACGAAAGCACTAGATTTTACTGATTAGATCAATGATTAGATGATCAGCCAGAGCTTACATGGGAGCGTTACCATGATGTGTAGTAGTAAATCTTAGGTCAACACTTTTTTAGTGACTTACGTTACTGAGCTGTTTCATCCCTGATTTTACCTTTCAGAACTTCATATGTATCTAATCCTGGAAATACATGGTCCATTGTCATTTTCCGAACCTACCCAGGGGTTAGTGAAGTTAACAGGTCTGCTCTATATGTCAGTAATTGTCCTTATTACAGTGAAAAACAACAAAGTCACATATAGCTAATGTTATCATGAATTTGTTAAAGTGTATCTCTCTGCAAAACATTTTTTTTTTTTTAAGTTTGGATAAAGTGGGAAAAGGTTAGACCTTCTGTAAAGTTTTAATGCTGTCCGAGTACCCATTGAAAAGTGTGACCCCTCTATTTGTACTGGTGATTATTGTTACTGAAACAGAAAGTCGGGGAAATCCAACATTGTAGAGTTGTCCCCAGAAGAGGGGAATATATCTCACACTGAGAGATTTCCACTAGCTTCTTGTTGTATCTCTGGGGCAGGAAGTGAAGGGAAATTTCCCCAATGGTACACAGACAAAAAAAAAAATGAACGGTCTATCGGTCATTTTGGAAAACCAGCATTCGATCAGCACTTTCAGCCAATGACTGCTGATCTCTGTATTCTGACTGTGTATGTTACAAGTCTCCACTTACAGAAGGCAATAGCAATAGTGCAGTGGCAGAGATACCTGCTTACGCATTAATTGTGTTTCGTTCAACCAACTGGTTGAATATAAAAAAAAATCTGGGTATGTACCCTGCTTTAGCATAAAACGTAAAAAAGTTTAACTATACATACATTTTAATATTTCTCTAGGTGGAATGGCTTTTGGAGAAGAACTGTGAAATGAACAAACAGGAATAACGTTGCAGTTATCCCATGTCGGCTCTAAGGCTGAGAGGTCATCTCTTGGTCTGCTTGGGGTAGAGAACAGACATGGTTGTGGTGGGCACCAGTCTCAGCCACACACTGAAAGGCAGAGCCAGCTGTCAAGCAGACAGCTGGGTTGATTCCAACAATATTGTCAGGATCCTTCCAAACCTGGCACGGCTCTGCCCCATCGGCTCCACTGTTATAGAGCAGCAGGGTCTCTTATGTATTTAAACTATTTTATAATACTTAAAGCGGTTGTAAAGTCATTTTTTAAACTTTTACCTACAGGTAAGCCTATACTAAGGCTTACCTGTAGGTAAAAGAAATATCTCCTAAACCTTTACGGTTTAGGAGATATTCCCCTCGCAATGCGCCGCTGACAGCAGTGGCGCATGCGCACAGGGGATTCTCGGGCTGAAGGCTCGGCAGACGCTGAGCCTCTCACAGCGCTGGAGCCGCGATACCCAGAAGACACGCCGAGGCAAGATGACATCTCCCTCGGCGTGGACCAGGTAAGTTCCCGACGCCTCGTTCTAAGGTAAGTATTTCATAATGAGCTTGTATGCTGTGCATACAAGCTCATTATGCATTTTCCTTTACAGGTGTAAAAAAAAAAAAAAATAGCGGGTATACAACCGCTTTAATAATTGGTATAGTGGAGAGGGTCGTACTGTATATAGTGAAGGTATAGGTTGTAAGAACCAATATTTTCATATGTCTGTACCACTTTTTTGAGCACTCTGTAGCAAGTGAGGACATTGCTATGTCAGAGGCCCAACTAAAGTGCATCATACGCTTTGTTTTCCCTCTTACAGGATGGAAGGTCCCTCAGAGTTGTATGCCCGTACAGTTTTCTTTATTAGTGGAGCTCTGTCAGTTGTTTGGGGGAGGAGAGAGGGAAGGGTGTCTGTGTGTTGTATGTATGGTTTCTGTTTTGTTCTTTTTGTTTGCCATGACCAGATAGGCTTCATGTACACTAGGTTACATTGGCAGCTCCTAAACTTGAGTTTAGGAGCTTTTGGCGTTTTTTTGCCAAAGCTCCTAAACACAACTCCATAAAAGTCTATGTGTCAATGTACAATTAGGCGTTTAGCAGAGTTTAGGAGCTGCCATGTTTAGGTGAGCTTCAACCTCCCTCTCCTGAATGCAGAAGAATCGCGTTCAGGATAGGAACGTTTTGCCACAGTACATGTAGACCAGTGTACATGGAGCCTTACTGTGTTCCTAGCCCTGTCTCATATGAAAACAGGATGATTCTTGTATTATTTGGGCTCTGTGGCTTGCTTATTTTCCTGTGTCATATGGTAAATGTGTTTGATGCACTCTGTTAACAATGCAAATTTAAAAATAAAGCCTTTAAGAAGAAAAAGTGCACTATACACATTACAATTTGACTGTACAATCTTTGTACAATGAACTTTACATTTAGTAAAGCTATGGAATATGGTGACCTACCTAAACTATCCATTTAATCTTCATCCAATCAGATAAGCGTCAATTTGTAAGGTATATGGTGAGTTAGTGCAAAATAAAAAACTGAAGAGCCCTCATACCATATAGAGAAAGCTTCAAGTGTCTCACGTAGTTCATGTGGGTAATTTAATGTAAATTTGTGATTTATTCCTGCAGGTCAGGACAAAAGCTGCACTCACCTGCTACCCTCTCTGTTGCTTTGGTTGTTTGCCTGGTTCTAGTTAAAGCAGGGCTAAGAAATCTCCCCCAACCCCTACCTGACAGCACTGGGGCCTGGCAGTAAGGCCATTTAGACAGCTAGTATTGAAGGTTGGAAGAAATGAGAAAGAGGCACACATGCTCTGTCATACTCAGAGGTATCCTCTTTGGCAACTAATCAAAGTGATGGGGGAGCACTCATAAGGTAGGTATAATCAAAGAGGATGAGCACGTTTAAATGAGCTGTCGATTTGCCCTCTGGGGTAACTCTGTGCCAATTGTTACTTTTTGGGTGCTTTGGAGCTAAATTTATAGCTACTACTTATGGTAAAAATTTTACAATGGTCTTAGTGGTAAATCATTTTTCTATGTAACTGTTAATTTTAGAAAGCCACATGTGTAAAAATATTGTCTACATTTACATAAGGTATACTAACAAGGGCATGCCTTTTTTTACCTTTAAAGCAGAAGTAAAGTAGAAAAAAAATGCCCTGACACATCTGATGTCCCTCCCTCCCCCCGGCCCGATCATCGGATGAGATGGCTCGGCTGTTCTGCGGCTCCTCTTTAGTGATTGGCTGCCTGCCTGTGTATGTTGTGTAGATCCGGCCAGTGTCGGCGCCGCCTACTCAGTGCAGTCAGTGGCCGAGCCGCTGAGTGATACGCTGCCAGTGCCTACTCATCATCACATCACAGGAAATCCTGACCTTAAAGCCCCGTACACACGATCCGAATATCGTACGAAAAATGTCGTCCGAGGAAGAATCGTACGATAATCGGATCGATAGTACAGAGCTTCGAGAGCCGATCAGGACAGTTCATCCGATATTATTTAATTGGACGTGCACGAAAATTTTCCTCGTACGATAACAAATCGTACAATTTTCGTTTAGTCAGTACAGTTGTCGTCCGAAAATACAATACAAATACATTACAACACATGACATCACTTCCGATTTTTTTTTCTGTCGTACAATAATTTTCGTGACTTTAATAACCTATTTAATTCTACTTGCGACTATTAAGCGAAAAAAGTCGTACGATCTGTCGTACGATATTCGGATCGTGTGTACGGGGCATAAGTGAGTGGCATATACAGTTGCAAGCAACAGAAGAGAAACCACGGGTAACAGCAGTTAGGAGGAACATTTTGATTTATATATTGCTGGAAAGTTGGACAGCTTTTACTGGAAAGATATGTCTGTGTATGTGAAGAGATAATTCATCTTCCTCACTTTGTATAAGCTGTTTTCATCAAGATCAAAATATGGCCACAACAGATATATTGCAATACATTGCAATCATAGGTGTGCGCAGTCTATTGCATTAGGGTGTGCACCCCAAAGCTCAAACACACACTACTGATCACTCACGATGTTCATTCAGAAAGGGAAGGGGATGGCCAATTACATATTTACTGGCCCCTTCCTCCACTCATCCTAAAACATCCTTGCAGCAACATCTGGCTGGGAAGGAGGGAAGCTGGCAGCACTGCAGGGGGAAGGAGGGAGCCAGGGAAGTAGGGGGAATATGTACTGTAAAGGGGGATTAGGGTGTGCCTGGGCACACCTGGCACACCCTGTGCGCACGTCTATGATTGCAATATAAAAATATGTACATTCTCTAGGTTATATTTATATGGGCATGGCATGCCTGGCCTGAGTAACTTCCAATACAAAGTGAAGCTGAATTATCTCTTATATCTTTCCAGTGGAAAGATATACAGGTATGTGTTATATAAGAGATAATTCAGATTCACTTTGTATTGGAAGTTACTCAGGCCAGGCGTACAATGCCCATATAAATATAGCCTAGAGAATGTACATAATTTTATATTGCATGGGATGACCTTAAAATGATGCCCCCCCCCCCCCCTGAAAAAAGTTCTGTGGACGCCCATGTTCCTGGCATCTGTAAGGTGCTGAGAATAGAGCTGATGCCAAGGACAAAGTAACTTGTGTAAGTTCTATTGTAAGGATGCCCAACGGGCAAAGAGATGACAGGGGACAGAGCAGCAACTGACAGCATTGATTGGCCAGTTCTAGAAGGAGGCACACTCATAAGGTAAGTGTGCCATATAGTAAAGTATGCCATGTATATACTTGCACATTATGGCAAAAGATCTCCCACACAAAATCTTTATCCCACCTTTTACTGGCGTACAGCAGCATAGAAGTGAGAGAGATCAGCACAAAAAATAAATAAAAAATTCCTGACATCCTCCTTAAATTGCTAGTTACCTAGCTGTCTATAGTTTCAATACTTTCCCAGTATGCAGAAGAGGAATGGTCAGAGGAAAGTCAGAGCTCCCATCTCTATTCTTGTTCCAAGTCAGTGACTTTAAAAGTACAGTATGACAGCCAGGGAAAAGTCAGCAATGGCAGCCTCCATGTTTCTCTTATGACCTGTTTCAGCTGAATCAGGCACCAGTCATGGTAGCACATGTATCTCAGTCTTAATGTCTGTCCAATAAATGTATATAATTGGGACTGAACAGACAAGGTGCTAATTAAATACTGATTCATCATCCTATTATGACCTAAAAATAGAATGGTTTAAAAAATATAATTGGATCATCATAAACTAGATATTTTTAATGAGATGTATTGTATTATATTATATTAGAAATACCTGCTTTGAAAAAAACACATTCAAACTACTTAATAGCAAATAGTACTGTATTTATTGGCGTATAACACTCACTTTTTTACCCTGAAAATAGAGGGTAAACTGTGTCTGCGTGTTATACGCAGGGGGCTGTGGAATTTTTTTTCCCTGAAACTTCCCTCTAAAAGTTAGGGTGCGTGTTATATGCCTGTGCATGTTATACGCCGATAAATACGGTAATTTAAAAGACAATCAACATAGGTACTTATTTACATTGATTCATCTGCTTGCAGTATATAAAACAATTATATCTCCCATTGGTTAGTAAATCTGCTTTGTAGCACTGGGTTTTTGCTCTAACTATGATTTTCTACAGGTTGAGTGCCATCTGTCTAAAATGGTCCTAGTGAGCATTGTTAGGCCCCTTTCACACGGGCGGACCGTATGTCCGTTTTTCACCCATCCGTTTTCGGATAAAAAACGGACATACATGTATCCCTATGGGATAGCGGATGTCAGCGGATGAACATCCGCTGACACCCGATCTCACCCGTGTCCGCAATGCTCCGTTTTTCAGGATATAAAAATTTCTATTTTTCTATCCGTCTGCGGAGCGGATCGGATGAACACGGACAGACGGTCCGTGTTCATCCGATCCCCCATAGGGGATAGCGGAGATCTGACAGGGAGGTCCCTGCAAAGTGTGCGGGGACCGCCCAGTCATCCGCCGGCTCAGCTGGGATCAACGGAGCGATCCTCGCTGAGCAAGCGGAGGTTCACGGGGCGGATCATGACTGATCCGTCCCCTGTGAAAGGGGCCTTAATAGAGAACACAACACATGAAAAGGAAAAAAAAAAAGCAAATGCAAATCAAATTTCACAACTGAGGTTGCAGGCAGTGACATACAAATCAGCTTATGTGACTCCAAATGTTAAAGCCAACAAGTACAAAATCTGCAGGCAAAAAAGGTAACAGCAAGTGAATGGACCCTGCTGGCCCCAGTCAATAGGTGTGAAATGTTTTTTTTTTTTTTTATCATTAATATAATAAACATGTCATACTCACCTGCTCTGTGCATTGGGTCTCAGGTCCCCTAACGCTACTCCTCTTTCAAAGTGCCCCCATAGAAAGCTGCTTTCTAGGGGCACTGATGTGGGCTCGATCTAGCTGCACTGCCTGCCTTTAGACACAGACAGGGAGGCTCTGCCTCACCCCTGCTCCCTCTTTACAGAATTTGGCTGACAACAGCGGGAACCAATGGCTCCCATTGCTATCAATCTGCCCTGTGGGGAATGAGAGAGCAGAGAGAGCTCTCGGATACAGTGCTGCATCAAAATAAGGCTCACGTATGTACAAGTATTCCAGAAATATATGAATTTCTGACAAAATATTATTCTAACCAATATAATAATTAATAGTAAAAACTGACCATGTACATTACAATCTAATTATATCATTTACTTTTGCCTGCCTGCTATGGATTGTATGGTTTAGGTCAGGGGTCTTCAAACTACGGCCCTCCTGGTGTTTAGGAACTACAATTCCCATCATGCCTAGTCATGTCTGTGAATGTCAGAGTTTTGCAGAATTGTGGTAACTGTAGGGAGATTGTATCAAGAATGCACATCATATTTTAATGTGTATGACAAGGCTGGGAATGCAGTATTTGTGGATTGTAATTGCATGTTTGATTCTAAGGCCTCATGCCCACGGGCGTTTTTTCAGCCGCGTTTTTGAGCGTTTTTTACAGCTTAAAAACGCCTGTCCATGTTAGTCTATAGCTTCATGCCCACCTAGGCGTTTTTGAGCTGTAAAGAGCATAGGCGTTTGTAAGCTGTAAAAAAAACCCAGGGCCAGTGCGTTCCTCAGCGTCAGAATTTGGCAGGAAAAAACGCGAGCGTCAAAAAACGCGCAAAAACGCGCACTAACGCGTGGTCGCGTTTTTAGCTCCGACGTTTTTTTTTTTTTTTTTTTTTTCAAAAAAAAAAAAAAAATATTTACAATAACATGGACAGGCGTTTTTAAGCTGCAAAAAACGCAGCTGTAAAAACGCCAGTGGGCATGAGGCCTAAATGACCGGTGGGTCTTCTGGTAAAGACACCAAAACCTCCATCCTCACCTCCTACATTAGGCTAGGACTATGGACCTTACGTTACCTGCAGTATGATGAATGCATGTTCTGCCTGAATCTGTTCAACATATCAATTTTTTTCTTAATAGCTTTGTGGAAAGAATATTTGGTGTTATATGTTGTTTTTTAACCAAACTGAACAGAAAGGGGCCAAAACTACCTAATCAATGAATGTTTACACAAGTATAGATGTCTGCTCCACAATAATACCATACATAAGAAACCATTTAAAGGTTTTTGGCTGTTCATAGATAGGCAGATACATACCAAAGTCTCATGTGTGTGGAGGTGCAGAAACTCCACTTATTGACTTGTCTATGGTCAACTTTACTTTCACATGACCAATGATGCATAAAAACAAATATGTAAACAAACACTGTCTACATGTTCTAGGAACAGGAGCACATCCCTTGGAACTATTAACTGATGGTCAATTAATAAGACATCAGAGTATTGTGATTTATTTATATTAGCATATATACTCGAAGTATAAGCCGACCCGAATATAAGCCGAGGCACCTAATTTTACCACAAAAAAATGGGAAAACTGATTGACTCGAGTATAAGCCTAGGGTGTCCATCTGCATGCCTCACTTTGCCTCACTGTGTCCATGCCTCACTGTGTCCATGACTAGACTGACGTTTAACATGGAAGTCTATGGAAGGGGTGCCCAGCTTTAAAAAATCGGTGCTCCCCGGCCCTAGGTCCCCCAGACAACACACTTTGCACACTTATAGAGGAGAAATAAGGCTATATGTGTGCCAATATCCGAGTCCAGAATACCTACGACCAGCCAGTACCATGTCCCCAAACTCACCAGAGAAATTACCATTTAACATGGGAGTCTATGGAAGGGGTGCCCGGCTTTGAAAAATAGGTCCTCCAGACAACAAGCTTTGCACACTTGTAGAGGAAGAGTGGGGCTACATATGTACCAAACTTGGGGTCCAGGGGACCTACGGCTGGCCAGTACCAGGTCACCAAATTCCGGGAGATCAGGCGCAAAAAGGTGACTCGAGTATAAGCCGATGGGGGCATTTTCAGCACCAAAAAATGTGCTGAAAAACTCGGCTTATACTCGAGTATATACGGTATATTATTTTCCTCTCTCTCTTACTGTTGAACCCATTAGGGAGAATCTCTCCCTCTATTTCTCCTGTTTACCACTATCTTTGGAATTGAAAGTAAAAGAAAATACCAAATTTTGGGCTGACAGAACAGGAATAGAGGGGAAATATTCCAATGGGGACACTAGTCCTGATGACACACTGGGATTCCCTCACTTCCTGTTTGACTATGGGACATGAAATTAAAAGAAAGTCTTCCCAATTGGATAGCAAAAACATAACTGATGGGGGTTATAACCCTCGCTTACAGTACTCTATCAATAAATAATAAAAAAAATGTTTTGCCTTTACTTACACTCAAGGCCCTCACTGAAGACAACTGAACCCGAACTCCAGTCCCACAAAACAAAAGTGCTTAAAGTGGAACTTCACTTTCTCAGTAAACATTTACTATTTTTAATCCCTTTGCTGCTAGCATCAATACATAGATAGGAAAGTATATCATAGTTGCTTGTTTTAAACTTTTTTTTTTCACATTTCTTCAGTTACTTCCTGGTTTCCTAGCCTAGGAAAATGATGTCATACATCCCAGAGTCTTCAGGAGGGTTTCAAAGTGATTTCTCAGCAAAAAAATAAAAAAGAGACACAAATGGATGGGGGAATTTACTTTGAATTTTAAAAATGAATTAAGTAGGGTTTTTGATTTGTGGTGCTCAGATACAGTGCGGTTTCACTTTAGACAATCAGGTACTGTACTGTGCTTGGATATGCTAATTTACCAAAAGGAATGTATGTCACAGTGTAAGGCCCGGTTCACACAGGGGCGACTCGTCAGGCGACTCGGTCGCCTGACCAGTCGCTTCCCACGCTGTTCAATGGAACCGTTCTAAGTAGGAGCGACTCAGGTCGCTCCGACTTAGAAAAAGGTTCCTGTACTACTTTTGGGGGCGACCCAAGGCGACCTGCATTGACTTCTATACAGAAGTCTTTATGCAAATCGCCTCGGCGGGCGTCTCAAGTCGTCTTGAGATTGCGCCGCCGAGGTCGCCCCCAGGAGTCGTGCTGCGTCGTGCCACCCCTGTGTGAATGGGGCCTAAGGGTTATCACTGTGGCCAAAAGAGCAATATTTGGGCTAGATCTATAATAAACTATCAATCTGCCTAAATCTTTATAAACTGTAAGACCTCATGCCCACGGACGTTTTTACAGCCGCGTTTTTTTACAGCTTAAAAACGCCTGTCCATGTTATTGTATAATTTTTTATTTTATTTTTTCGAAAAAAAAACAAAACGTTGGAGCTCAAAAACACAATCGCTGCGTTTTTGCGTGTTTTTTAGCGTTTTTTGACGCTTCGCGATTTTTTATGCCTAACACCGACGCTGAGGAACGCACTGGTCCTGGGTTTTTTTTTACAGCTTAAAAACGCCTATGCTATTTGTAGCTCAAAAACGTCTAGGTGGGCATGAAGCTATAGACTAACATTGACAGGCGTTTTTAAGCTGTAAAAAACGCTCAAAAACGCGGCTGTAAAAACGTCCGTGGGCATGAGGCCTTAAAATATACTACTTTGCCTAATCACCATCAAATCATAACAAATTATTTTTTGGCAACTTTAAGCTATATATACATATTTTTTAATCAGAAGACCCACCATTAGTGTAAGGGTCTGACAAACAGAAGGATGGAGCTTTTTGCATCCTCTGAATATAGCTTTCAATTTCTTGTAGAATAAAAACCACCTGACTGTTTTTAGGCAGCAGCACTAAGGTGTACTTCTTCCCACATTGGTTATATCTTGGGCTTGCAGTATGAGTTTCTTAGATCAGACAAAAAAGAATTTAGTGTTCAAATAGGTTAGTCATGAAAACTAGGAAACTGTCAGAAAATAAATAAAGGAACTGCCAATGCTAGGGCAATCAGAGGTCATTTGAAGTCAACTGCCTGACTTTATGTACATGGCCTAATTTACTAAAGTGTGAAGTACTCTGAAGTGCGATGAAGCTGTGTAGACTATGAAACTGAATCACCCACGGAAGTAAGTGCAGCAGGAACCTGAGGAATGTGGGGGTTGTAGGGAGTTGGTTCACCTTTTTCATTTTTTCTATACTTACAAACACACACACACTATGGAAGACAGCTGCCTCTCAGGATATAGGATATAAAAGTTTCACATCTTCTATTAATACATACATTTCTAGCCTGACTGTTTCTGGCTGCAGTACTGCCTGATTCACTAACCCAGGACAAGCATGATGTTCATACAACCAGAACTCTCAATCTGCAGACTTGATAAAGTCAAAAAAATATTGGGCCCCGTTCACACCTATGCAATGTAATGTGTATTTCCCAATAGTTTAATGTGTGACATAAGGACTGCTCTTCTTTCCTATGAGGCCTATTTATACCTGTGCCCTATGCCACCACGGTAGAAAAATAGTACAGGTGATTTTGTAGGAGCATCAAGGCATGTCTTTGGCATGTAGCATGCATTTTATGCATTTCGGCACAAGGCAACAAAATATAATGCATGAAAAAAGCATCAATAACAAGCATGAATATGCAGGTGAACAAGTGTGGACCTATTACATCAGTGGCAATCTACATACTTCCTCACTACTGGTTTCCCTTAAATAATATGCCACCCGTTTTAGAAACGTCACAAACAAAATGAAGGAAATGCCTTTATGTAATGCTTTCAATGTATCTAAGGACAATACAAGCAAGTGTTCTCGCAGTGTTGCTATTTTCACATTAAGGCTTCATGCACACTGGACGTTTTTAACATGGCTGTTGGGGGCATCTGGTGTTAATTTTTTCTGTCTCTAAACATCCCTGCATGTTAGCCTATGTGAGTGTTTTTCAACCAGGGTGATATGGCAACCTGGGGAGCCACAAAGTGTCTCCATGGGTGCTTCAGCTAAATGACATAAAATTGCCCCAACCTGTAACAATCTGATTAGAGAGCAATCCTTTGTTACAGTGGTTCCCTACTGCGCATGCGCGAGTCTCGCTGCGCGTTACCACTGTCTTCTGGGACCTGTGTGTCTCCCAGAAGACAGCAGGGGGGGATCAGAGTAGGCGCCAGGTGTGGCGTAGGTCACCTCGATCACTGAGGTGATCTATGCCTGGAAGTGGGAGCAAATACCTGTATTAGACAGGTATCTGCTCCCTCCTCCCCCCTGAAAGGTGCCAAATGTGACACCGGAGGGGGGGGACGATTCCAAAAAGCGGAAGTTCCATTTTTGGGTGGAACTCCGCTTTAACTTCTCTGTACAGACAGGAGGGAGAGAGCACAGCCCACACCTCCTCTTGGCTTTCTCCTCCTCCCTGCTGCTATCTATACTCCTGTCAGCAACCCAGGAAGATGAGTGGGATTTAAAAAAATAAAATACAATTCTGTGCGTTTTACTAGCATAGAACAGTTCATTAAAAAACATGATGTGTGGGAACGCACCAAAAAGTGCCTGGGCTGCACAAGGCCTCAAACTGGCGTGTTCCAGGATTGTGTGCAACTCTAAAGTGTGCCTTGACTGAAAAAAGGATTAAAAACACTGGCCTAGGTGTCCATGCACACACAGATGTTTAGAGTAGTTTAGAGGTAGTGGCTTTTAGAGGCAGAAAAAACAAAACACAGGCAGCACGTCCAGGAGCCCCGGTGTTTTGGCAGAAAAAACACTTGATGCGTGTAAATGTGCATTATCACTTGATCAGCGCTTGGGTGTTAAGTCATTTCAGTGACAAGAATAAACTATTATTCTAGCCAATGAAATTAATTAATGGAGTAAACCCTCATTGTCTTTCACCTTAATGGATTCTATGGATTAAGGTGAAAAACCTTCTGTGCTGCCCCCCAGAACCCCCCATTTACTTACCTGAACCCAATCGTTCCAGCAACAGGGACAAGCCCAGCAGCCCCATCCGCTGTCTTGGGTCCTCATTGGATAGATTGATAGCAGCAGGAGTCATTGGGTCTTGCTGCTGTCAATCAAATCCAGTGGCACGGTAGTCGGGGGGCAGGGCCATGTCCTGCTGTCTGTGTCAATAGACGTAGCAGCAAGACTCGAGAGCGCGCCAGCACGAGTGCCCCCATGGAAAGCGGCTCTCCGTGAGGGCACTCGATGAAGAGGAGGAGCCAGGAGCAGCGCAGGGGGGGCCCAGAAAAGGAAAATCAGGGCTGCTCTGTGCAAAACCCTTGCACAGAGCAGATAAGTATAAAATGTTTGTTATTTAAAAAAAAAAAAAAAACCTTTACAATCACTTTAACGCTTAAAGCGGAGCTCCACCCTAAAGTGGAACTTCCGCTCATCGGAACCCTCCCCCCCTCCGGTGTCACAATTGACACCTTTCAGGTGGAAGGGGGGTGCAGATACCTGTCTAAGACAGGTATTTGCACCCACTTCCGGGAGTCCTCTCTGCGGGAAATCTGCGGGAAGTACGTCACTTCCCGCAGAATACCCGTAGTGTTCTGGGAGACACTCGGCTCCCAGAACACAGGAGGACCAGTCAGAACGGCGCAGCGCGACTCGCGCATGCGTCGTAGGGAACCGGGCAGTGAAGCCACTTCCTGGTTCCCTCACCAAGGATGGCGGTGGGGGCAGATTGCTCGTCCTCTGCTGCGGACGTCGCTGGACTCCAGGACAGGTAAGTGTCCTAATATTAAAAGTCAGCAGCTGCAGTATTTGTAGCTGCTGGCTTTTAATATTTTTTTTTTCGGCGGAGCTTCGCTTTAAGTGCTTGATGCTCCTGAACATGTTATACGCGTTTACAAGCATTTTTTTCTGCCAAAACGCTGCTACCAGGAGGAAAGGCATCTATGAGAGATGGCCAAATGTCCAGTGTGTATGCGGCCAAAAGGATCATCCTAGAATAAGTAAATGGAGTATAATACTACAACACAAGCCTGTGTCATGTAAATTGCATACTCAGGGAGATGACAAACCACTTATATTAGTAGATTACAGTAACATACTATATTCATGTAATAAAGCAAACTAATAATAATACACAAAATGTAAAAGTGTACGAAAAAAGTCAGTCACTTCAAGCGCTAAGGGGTTTTCTAAAGTGAAGGGCAACAGGGACATCAGTATCCCAAGACTGGGTGGTTGCCGCTTCCTCAGATGGGGCGATCCGATGGAAACTCCAAAAAAGCAGTAGCCTTCCATTTTTGTCTTAAATGAGAAAATGTGTCTAAATTCCAGTGTAATGCAATTACATTCCAGCCCCAGAAGTGCCGGTGTTCTGTTATAAATCAGTGTATCTAAACACAAAGGCAGATTCTTTAATTTCCGTAAAGACATCTGTAGGATGAACGCATAAACAACAAATAGTGTAACAAGCGTGGATAATCCACATAGAGTTTAACATTTCAAACAGAAATAGTTGTGTATCCCAGTTCACAGTTACATTAATACAATCACTGAAAGTCACTAAACTTTTTAAATTCCTTCTAACAAAAAGCTGCCAATGGCATGTGCCAAGCACTGGAGATGTTGGAATTTGAGCTGGCATTGCTGGCATTAGGCACCCAGGGTAACACATTATAGTTTCAGTTGCCTAGCTGCAGATTGACTTTTTATACAAGAAAGTTAAGCTTTGATAGGAAGGCACTCCCCAGAGTTTAGCTCAGACATGTGAAGAATTTGCTGGTAAAACACTCCCTATAACAGCAAAACAACAATGAAAGCCCTCTATATAGAGTAGCACAAAAGCCCGCATTGATCTTGGTAAAAAGGCAACACTTTGCAGATTGTAGACATGTAGAGGATCAATAGATTGCATTTACCGTAGCATACCACCAACTTGCAAAAGCCATGGTCAGTGTCAGTTGTGTAGTGAAGGCAGGATGCCTGGCTGTGCCAGTGATCTGTATTTACCTCGGGCAGAAGGGAGTGATTATGAGGCAACCCCACCCACAATGCTCCATGACACACACAGAGGGTAGTGTTTTGGGGTTCCTAGTCTGTGACACACAAGCACAGAGGGAATGCAGATCCACCACGCCCTGACAGATCTTCCTCATCCTCCCACCCACACTGTCACTCTGATCCCCAGCTAGGGATGGGTTGACCTAAATGACAACCCAGCTAAACTGGGGCATTCACTGCTAAGTTATATAAAACCTATAAGGCACCCCCTTCTATATAGGCAGTCTGATGATAAGAGCAGTGATGTCTAGTGTGCTGAGACACAACAGCCCCCAGGCCAGGAAGACTGAATTCCTTCCCACTCCTCTGATAGACAGAAGATAGTACAAGTACCCTCCACCTCCTCTCTATACACTGTGCTGACTCACTGGTCAGGCATGCACTTGCCAGTCTGCCCCATGCCAGCTTAACCACTCTGTGTGACTGCAGTACACTGCAATTTGTTAGAAGTAGTTAATTACCTATGCAGTAGAGAATTAGGAATGCCTCAAACAAACAAATCATATAGTTATAATCATAAAAAGGATAGGGCAGGCTAACGCCCTAGCCCAGTTTTGCACTACCTGCCATGCAGCTGCTTTGCTTCAGTCACTGTCCAGTGCCCAGCACCCAAATGCACTCACCTCTTTGGGGCCCTTGGCACCCCCTGCAGGCTTCCTCCCTTTGTGTGGCATGGCTGCACAGCTGTAAGGTCCTCAGCTCTTCTAATACAACACTGAGCTATAGAAAAAGAAACAAAACAAACAAAAAAAAAGAGTCAAATGTGACTTCCTACTGCATGAAACAGCTTTTCCGAGCTAGCTAGGCTGAACAGGCTCAGGCCCCTCCTCTGCCTGCTGCTGTAATATTGCCAAGGGCAGCCTTGTCCTGGCACAATCTTCTCTTCTCTCTCTCCTGTGTCAGAGAACTTTTGTGTTCCACTTAAAGTGACTGCTGGAGCACGATTTATTATTCTAGTCTCAACTTAGATTTTGCCTACGGGACCAGGGTGGGGCCCTTTTCCTGGGCTAAACTCACTGTTTGCTAACAGCAGATAGGGATAGAAGAGATCAGCAGGTCTGACGGATTGTGCTGCATTCTTCAGAGCCTGCAGTAAGGAACTCCTTGTACCTGTCACTCCTTACTTATCACATTACCTGGACATTGTTATCCTGCAGGCCTGTCACTGGCAGCTCAGGGCTCACAACTATCAGTGCATCACAGGGATTGGGAATGGGGGGGAGGCAGCTTTGTGTTACAATCATTTTTTTTTTTTGTTCAGATTTCTTTTTTTTTAAAGCTCCACGAGAATTTACCCCCTTCGTGACCAGGCCATTTTTTGCTATTCAGCACTGCGCTACTTTAACCACTTGCCGACTGCTTAACGTACATTTACGTTGGCAAAAAGGCACAGGCAGGCAAAGCAACGTTGCCCGCCGCAAGCTCCGTGACCGTGCCCGCGGGACTTGCGGACTTGATGTCCACCGGTGTCCCGCGACCGTGTCACGGAGAGGCAGAATGAGGAGATGCCTATGTAAACAAGGCATTTCCCTGTTCTGCCTAGTGACAGGACAGTGATCTACTGCTCCCTGTCATCGGGAGCAGTGATCAGTGTCGTGTCACTCGTAGCCCAGCCCCCCACACAGTTAGAATCACCCCCTAGGACACACTTAACCCCTTCCTCGCCCCCTACTGGTTAACCCCTTTACTGCCAGTGTCATTTACACAGTAATCAGTGCATTTTTATAGCACTGATCGCTGTATAAATGACAATGGTCCCAAAATAGTGTCAAAAGTTTACGATGTGTCCGCCGCAATATCGCAGTCATGATAAAAATCGCTGATCGCCGACATTACTAGTAAAAAAATAATAATAATAAAAATGGCATAAAACTATCCCCTATTTTGTAGACGCTATAACTTTTGCGCAAACCAATCAATATACGCTTATTGCTTATTCATAACTCACTAAGTCAGTTGTGAGCTATGACTAAGCGCTAAGGAAGCGTGAAACGCGTTAGCTGGTGATGCTGTTCCCCTCTATTTGTGACTTTGGACATGTTTTTATGGACTTGCTAAAATAAAGATGATTTTACTGGACGTGCGGCCAACCAGAATTCTTTTTTGCTCATTGGATCTCCGCAATGGTTTCAAAACGGCGACCTTTGAGCTGGATCTTCAACTCATTTTAACATTGCCATAAATGTCCTGAATCATGTCAAACGTCTCTGTGGCAGATTTGCCAAATTTCACACAGAATTTCACGTTTGCTCTTTGTTTTAACTTACTGTCTATGATGAAATATCAGAATAGCACCAGTTGCACAGCTCCCGACGTACACAGGACAATGTCTTTTGGCACACTGATTGACCCACAACTTTTTGATATTACCTCGAACTATACACTGTCACTGTTCTAATGACACTGGCTGGGAAGGGGTTAACAACTAGGGGGATCAATGGGTTACAATGTGTGCCCAGCAATGTGTAATAGGTGATCTGGCCAGTAACACACCTCCTGTATTGGAGTGCGCCCCACCCCCACCCCTAGATAAATGAGCACAGGGGGCACATTTGTAGAGCAGCATTGTCAGTCTGGTAGGAGGAGAATGTTAGATGTACTAGCAGATTTAGATACACTAAAACATTGAAGCCAAACTCCAGCTAACACTTTATAAGCAGTTACAGCAACAGGAAAATATTATGTGCAAATACCACCACGCTACTATTGTGGTTGTGGTTATTTAGTTACAGGCAACAGTTTAGTTCCTTTTGGGATAAAGTTTTACCCAAATAAATAAGAGGTAATCATTGTTAGCACCCCTGTCAGTGGTAAATGGTTTGTCTTATCCCTCTAACTGCTGCATCTACATGACAGCTTGTTCTGTTAACCACTTCAGCCCCGGACAATTTGGCTGGCCAAAGACCAGGCCACTTTTTGCAATTCGGCAACTGCGTCGCTTTAACTGACAATTGCGCGGTCGTGCGACGTGGCTCCTAGACAAATATTACGTCCTTTTTTTCCCACAAAAAGAGCTTTCTTTTGGTGGTATTTGATCATCTCTGCGGTTTTTATTTTTTGCGCTATAAACAAAAATAGAGCGACAATTTTGAACAAAATGCAATATTTTTTACTTTTTGTTATAATAAATATCCCAAAAAAATATATTTAAAAAAATATTTTTTCCTCAGTTTTGGCCGATATGTATTCTTCTACATATTTTTTGTAAAAAAAATCGCAATAAGCGTTTATTGATTGGTTTGCGCAAAAGTTATAGCGTCTACAATATAGGGGATAGTTTTATGGCATTTTTATTAATATTTTTTTTCACTAGTAATGGCGGCGATCAGTAATTTTTATCGTGACTGCGACATTATGGTGGACACATCGGACACTTTTGACACCATTTTGTGACCATTGTCATTTTTACAGCGATCAGTGCTATAAAAATGCACTGATTACTGTAAAAATGACACTGGCAGTAAAGGGGTTAACCTGTAGGGGGCGCTGAAGGGGTTAAGTGTGACCTAGGGAGTGCTTCTAACTGTTAGGGGGCGTGGCTTGCCGTGACACGTCACTGATCGCTGTTCTCGATGACAGGGAACAGACAATCAGTGACATGTCACTAGGCAGAATGGGGAGATGTTGTGTTTACACTAACATCTCCCTATTCTTCAGCTCCGTGACACGATCGCGGTACACCGACGGACATCGAGTCCGCGAGTCCCGCGGACACGGTCACGGAGCTCACAGTAGGGTGTGACCACACGGCGGCAAATTAAAGGGGACGTATATATACGCCCATTTGCCTGTCCGTGCCATTCTGTCGACGTAAATGTTCGTGCGGCGGTCGGCAAGCCGATAAAAGACACCAGACTTACTGGCTGGATCACTAAGTGAAAACAGAAGAAAAAACCCTAAAAAAGAAAACAAATGCAAACACCACGTCTAAGAATTGTAAGAGCCCATTCACACAGGGGCGACTTTGGATCTGACTTGAAGTCGCCCCAAGTCGCCTCAAGTCGCGCGGCATGAGAAAATCAATGTAAGTGAATGAGAGCCGTCTTAATGCACACTACTGAAGTCGCTCCGACTTCAAAAAAGGTTCCTGTACTACTTCAATCCGACTTCTAGGCGACTTGTAGGCAACTTGTACCCATTGATTTCAATGGAAGTTGCCTTCAAGTCGGATCCCCTGTCTTAACTGAAGCAACTTTCCAGGAAGTAAAAATATTTTTCCAGGCAATACCATCCCTCCCCCCGAGCTGATTATTGTTTGATTGGCCACTGGAAAGTAGCCTGTCCTGGAGGCAACTTGAAGTTGTCTTGTAAGTTGCCTCATGTCGCGCTGTGATTCATACACAAGTCGTGTCCAAGTTGCCTCCCAAAGTCGCGGTGGAAGTCGTGTTGCCCCTGTGTGAATGGAGTCTTAAGCTGCAGTTTAGTAAATATTTGCATTTGGGTTTAATACCACTTTAAAAGTTGAGTCTACCTATAGGTAGGGTTGCCACCTTTTCATCAAGCCAAACCCGAACACTTTCGCGGCGCACAGCAATTTTTTTGTAGTACACGCTATAGGATTGTAAAATACCTGGGACACCTTTTGGGTTACCCAAAGAGAGTAGTAATGAGGTGTGCTACAATGAACAGTGGCTGTGGCCAAATTGCATTAACAGTGGGGGGACTTAAAGGGGCTTAGTTAAATAAAACTAAAGCATTCGTGTACCCATAAAATTTGATTTAATTAATAAAAGAAATGTCAGTTAAAATATGAAACTAGCCTACCTTAAAGTGGACACTGTCAGCCAGTAGAGCAGTGGATGGTGTCAGTAGGGCAGTGGACGGTGTCAGTAGGGCAGTGGGCGGTGTCAGTAGAGCAGTGGGCGGTGTCAGTAGAGCAGTGGGCGGTGTCAGTAGAGCAGTGGACGGTGTCAGTAGGGCAGTGGACGGTGTCAGTAGGGCAGTGGACGGTGTCAGTAGGGCAGTGGACGGTGTCAGTAGGGCAGTGGACGGTGTCAGTAGGGCAGTGGACGGTGTCAGTAGGGCAGTGGACGGTGTCAGTAGAGCAGTGGACGGTGTCAGTAGAGCAGTGGACGGTGTCAGTAGGGCAGTGGACGGTGTCAGTAGGGCAGTGGACGGTGTCAGTAGGGCAGTGGATGGTGTCAGTAGAGCAGTGGACGGTGTCAGTAGAGCAGCAGTAGAGCAGTGGACGGTGTCAGTAGAGCAGTGGACGGTGTCAGTAGAGCAGTGGACGGTGTCAGTAGGGCAGTGGACCTCAATCCAAAAACCTGAATCAGCTCTACTGAACCCAACCCCATACAAACTGTTCACAAAGTGGCACTGTACAATCTACAACCCTTTAAATATCAGTTATTGGGGAGGCACAAATATTGTGCCTCCCTAATAGAGACCTCCATTACAGCGAGACATAAAAAACCTTCCTTCCAGGAGCCGCTGTAAAGATGTGTTTGTGAACCTGTTAGGGGGCAGAGTCTGTAATATCATGCTTTCTCCTGCAAAAGCATCCCTGGTTACTAGGACACCAGTCCAGTGGCCCTCCATTCACTGTCTCTGGTGGCATCGGTGGCATCGGCGCAGGCGGCTGGGTTGGGGAGAGAGAGCGCACAGACTGACAGTGCAGCATGACCCGGCTGCAGGACATTAGCCCCGCTGGAGCGAGGGGAAGAAAGGGGGGGTTTGCATGCTGTTTGGGGGGCTAGCTGACAGAGGAGGGGGTGGCTTACAGAGAGGTGCGGGCTGACAGAGGAGGGGGGTTGCTGACAGAGAGGGGGCTGACAGGGAGGGTTGCTGACATAGAGGGGGCTGACAGGGGGGGTGCTGACATAGAGGGGGCTGACAGGAGGGGTTGCTGACATAGAGGGGGGCTTGCTGATAGAGGAGGGGGGTTGCTGACAGAGAGGGGGCTGACAGGGAGGGTTGCTGACATAGAGGGGGCTGACAGGGGGGGTTGCTGACATAGAGGGGGCTGACAGGGGGCGTGTTGATAGAGGAGGGGAGTTGCTGACAGAGAGGGGGGCTGACAGGGGGGTTGCTGATAGAGAGGGGGGCTGACAGAGAGGTGGCTGACAGAGAGGGGGGCTGACAGTGAGGGGGCTGACAGGGGGGTTGCTGACATAGAGGGGGCTGACAGGGGGGTTGCTGACATAGAGGGGGGGCTTTCTGATAGAGGAGGGGGGTTGCTGACAGAGAGGGGGCTGACAGGGAGGGTTGCTGACATAGAGGGGGCTGACGGGGGGGGGTTTGCTGACATAGAGGGGGCTGACCGGGGGGGTTTGCTGATAGAGGAGGGGGGTTGCTGACAGAGAGGGGGGCTGACAGGGGGGCTGCTGACAGAGAGGGGGGCTGCTGACAGAGAGGGGGCTGATGACAGGGGGGGGCTGACAGAGGGGTTGCTGATAGAAGGGGGTTGCTGACAGAGAGGGGGGAGTTGCTGACAGAAAGGGAGCTGACAGGGGGTTTCTGACAGAGAGGGGGCTGACAGAGGGGGTTGCTGATAGAAGGGGGGTTGCTGATAGGGGGGTTGCTGATAGAAGGGGGGTTGCTAACAGAGAGGGGGGAGTTGCTGACAGAGAGGGGGCTGACGACAGGGGGGGCTGACGACAGGGGAGGCTGACAGGGGGGTTGCTGACAGAGAGGGGGCTGACAGGGGGGAGTTGCTGATAGAAGGGGGTTGGTGACAAGGGGGTTGCTGATAGAAGGGGGGTTGCTGACACAGAGGGGGGAGTTGCTGACAGAAAGGGGGGCTGACGGGGGGGTTGCTGATAGAAGGGGGGTTGCTGACAGGGGGATTGCTGACGGGGGGTTGCTGATAGAAGGGGGGTTGCTGACACAGAGGGGGGAGTTGCTGACAGAAAGGGGGGCTGACGGGGGGGTTGCTGATAGAAGGGGGGTTGCTGACAGGGGGGATTGCTGACGGGGGGTTGCTGATAGAAGGGGGGTTGCTGACACAGAGGGGGGAGTTGCTGATAGAGAGGAGCTGACAGGGGGGCTTGCTGATAGAGAGGGGGGCTGACAGGTGGGATGGCTTACAGAGAAGGGCGGGCTGACAGAGAGTGGTGGCTTATAGAGAGGGGCGGGCTGGCAGAAGGTGGGGGCTTACAGACGGGCGGGTGGAAGAGCAGATGGCAGAGAGACCTCAACTCAGTCAAGAGAAACAGTGCACCAGGCAGGGAGGCGGGACTCCGAGCGGCTGCGATCACCCACAGCCCAGCCCCGCCTCCACATGTGACCATTTACCAGCTCCACCAGGCCAATCACAGACGGGAGCGCGGCACGCACATGACTCATTCAGCCAGTCACAGGGCGCCCGCTACCCACTGCCCAGCTCTCGCACAGGCAGTGTATGTGACAGTGTATATTGATGGCGGCGGGCCTGGGAATCGATGCGCTGCTCTAGATGTTGCGGCTGGGCTTGTTTACATCAGTCTTGCTCAATTCAGTCTCACTGTATATGTAGCAAAGGGTTACGATTAAGAGTATCCTAAAAGACTACTTTGTGTTCCTAACTAAGAGGTTGGCTCCCTCTGGTGTCTGTTTATGTTGTGTCATTGAAGTTGGTTCCGTTCTGTTGTATTATGGAACAAAGCATGGTGGGCATTGTAGTGCGAGAGGAAGTGACTCTATTGCCGTGGGTTGGATTGAGACTACAATACCCACAGTGCCACTGTGCTACCAGAAAACAGTGCGCCACCGCCTGCTGGGGAATCTTATATAAGGACAAGCAAGGCCCCAGGACGCTCTCTCTGGACGCCATCTTTCAACAGGCAAGAGGCCTGCTGTGAGCGTGCCTAGGCCGTAGAAGCCTGGGCCTAAAGTTGGAGAGCGGATCGCCGACGAAGGGATGCTTGTGGACAGCATCGCTAACTGAGACAGAGAGCGGACCATCCTACGCTCCACCGCATCTGACGCCATCCATCCACCTGCACCTTGTAAGCGGCAGCGCTGTGAACCGACAACATTTTGCCTGACGGAGATACCAGTGAGGAGAGGACTCAGTGGTGAGAAGGCACTTGCCTACCAACATAGTTAACTGAGTTGCAGGAGAGTAGTCCCTATAGTCCCACTTGTAACTGCTGACACTTGCAATGCCACGGATAGGGATCCTTTGCACCCGAGAGTGGGACAGCGGCTTGGGAGAACTAGCGTTTCCTTTACTTCTACTTTACATTCACAGAGTGATCACCTTTCCTTTTACATATTGTTTGGAATACAATTAAGTGCACCAACAGAGCTAGCAGAAGACGAGTTGAACTTAAAGTAACAGTCATCACTTTATTTCTCTGCAACGGTCACTACAAAGGGATACACACCAGTTTGAGCTGTCCACTAGAGGGAGCCATATAGCCATAAGAACTCTAATGCTTGATGTAACTATTTATATTGCCTCTGTGGTTCTGTTGTTATAGTGAGTGTGTGTGAGACTTGGTGGGTAAGTGTCCCAGTATCGTAGCATTGGGAGATTCCTCCACCATTCCATACACTTACTCGCATTTGACCCAGGTTATGGTAATTGGGTCTTGTGATATAGAAATCTTGAACTAGTTATGTTTCATTGACTTTGCAGGGATCTGTGTACAGTCAATTTTATCTGTGTAACCATTGTTCTACTCTTTTCCAAGTAAACATTTTTCAACTGGTTAAGTTACATCCTGTGTGGAACTCTGTCTATTGCAGCTGAGAGTCAGGTGACCAGTGTCAAGGTAACGGTAACTATACATATTACAGTGTGGTGTTGTTGTGGTCCCCTTTGCCATTGGGTCCCACATCCATATTGTTATCCAGTTGTGCCAAGGGGGGTTTGAGACAAATTTCTGGGGTTGACAGGCAGAGTGCAGACCCAAACTAATACCAGCAGCTCCTACGGGGGTAGTGCTACATATAGATCAGGCAATTTTCCCTATGCCCTATTGTTTCTGTCTCACACCAACATGCTGCATTGATATGCGTTAGAATAAAAAAGTAGGGCAAATTGCATTTTTACATAGCACGTTGTGATGTGCTACCACATATTACAACTGGCTGCAGTGTATAAAGCTGAGTAAAATGTAATTTTGTGACATTTCAATAAAGTTAATAAAAATATATTAAACTAAGCAATTACATAGTTAGTCAGGTTAAAAAAAGACACAAGTCCATCAAGTTCAACCAAGAAAAAAATAAATAAATACAATCCCATAAACACAATCCTATACCCACAGTTGATCCAGAGGAAGGCGAAAAACCCCAGAAAAGCATGATCCAATTTTCTACAGCAGGGGAAAATATTCCTTCCTGATCCCCCAAGAGGCAAGCGGATGTTCTCTGGATCAACTTTACCTATTAGTACCCAGTTATGTTATGTAAATTTAGGAAAGAATCCAGGCCTTTTTTAAAGCAATCTACTGAGCTGGCCAGAACCACCTCTGGAGGGAGTCTATTCCACATTTTCACAGCTCTAAAGCCATCTACACACGCTCGGTTTTCCCGGCGGTAAAAACTCAGACGGGAAAACTGAGGGGAAAGCCGAGAACCCGGCAGGAAAACTGCCATGAGAGCTTTGGCCGGGAATCCTGGCCGTGTGTATGCTCCATTGGCACTGCCTCGCAGTGTTTCCCATAGGAAAGTATTAGTAAATCTGGCAGAAAAAAAAAACGCAGGGAATCCCGACGGGAAAATAGAGAGCAGGTTCTCTATTTTCCCGCCGGGATTCCCGGCTGTTTTCCTGCGAGGAAGCATACACACGTCCGGTTTTCCCGGGCAAAAGCTCTCTTGGCAGTTTTCCTGGCAGGAAAACCGGTCGTGTGTACGGAGCTTTACTGTGAAGAAAGAAACCTTTCCATATTTGGAGATGAAATCTTCTTCTAGGTGTAAAGAGTGTCCCCTTGTCCTCTGTGATGACCTTAAAGTGAATAACTCAACACCAAGTTCATTATATGGACCACTTATGTATTTGTACATGTTGATCATATCCCCTCTTAATCTCCTTGTCTCAAGAGAGAATAAATTTAGTTCCTCTAATCTTTCCTCATAGCTGAGCTCCTCCATGCCTCTTATCAGTTTGGTTGCCTTTCTCTGCACTTTCTCTAGTTCCTCAATATCCTTTTTGAGAACTGGTGCCCAAAACTGAACTGCATATTCCAGATGAGGTCTGGATTCGCCCTTGGAAGATTTCCCCTATTACTTTTCTGGGGACAACCCAAAATTTGGGATTGTCTTTTAACCACTTTCAGCCCAAGGACGTCATATGATGTGAATGAATCGTCCGCCGCCGGATGACGACCATAGAGATTTACGGTGACCAGATAATCACATAATCTGTAATTAAAAACATTTGCCATTCTGAAGCTTCCCTCCAACCACGTTGCATATTATTTCATATATACTGTGATTCTGTACTTGCCAAATATGCTGCAGAAATCTCCCTCCACTAAGTCTGGCTGCAGCCATTTTATCTGTGGGCAGCTGAAGCTGCTGCCTGTTCACTCCCTGGATTTACACAGACACACAGGAGGCAGACCTTCAGCTCTGCAGCTCTCATTAGCCCTCTTATGACTCATCCCTTCTCCCTTCCTGGCAAACTCTCATGAGAGTGAGAGAGAGAGCTGTGCATGATATCATAAGCCTAGGCTAATGACCAGACAAGAAACAGGAAGTGGGCTGTATAAGGTATTTACTGGTGTAGAGCCCTGCTCCTAATGAGTGGGCGCTATATTTGAAATTTAGTTGTCTGGGCAATAGTTTAGCCCAGAGAGATTGTTCATTTAAATTATGGCACTGTTTCAGTTTGGTTGGTTGCATAATTTTGCTCCTGACAGTGGGTGTTGCTGTCACCACTGGTCAGGGTTGGAAAGGCAACAGGCTGGACGTTTTGGGTATCTCTTTTCCAGCAGCAGCCCAGGGGGCGTGGTGTACCTGCTGTGCATGCTGGGAGAGGTTACTTAAGTGACAGGCACCATTGGAAAGAGGAGCTGGAGTTGGGGGTCGTCATTCGTGGGTGGTGGACACCACCCGCCCGATCCCGACCTGAGGGCTCTCATGGCCTCAAGGAAGTGCTGGCAGTTTCTGCCTCGGGGCCACGTTGGCCTGAGGCTCCGTTACTGAAATGTAGGCCCAGAAGTTACTGGGGACCTACTGATCCGGGGATGATCCTGTGTCGCCTTGCCTGCTGGGAGGGACCAAGCAATTGAGGACTCTATTGGAGGATGCATCCGGATCATAATCTACCTCACAGTGCTGCCGGAATGGCTGGAAGATCCTGGCACTGAGAGCTGTGTTCTTTATTCAGAAGGTAACCCAGAGAAGGGTTACACCAAGTCTGTGGCAGAGACTGTTCTATTTTCACTAAGTCTGTGGCAGAGACTATATGTGATCGAGCTACGCTTCGATTGCTAGGCAAGTGAGATTGGGCCTGCCCGGTGTTTGCTGAGTCCAGCGTGGAGACAGTTGTTCCTCTGGACCTAGGAGAATTCCTGTGATCCGCAACCAAGGTACCTGAGTACTCCCCATCCCTTCAACCCCCTCTGTTGAAACTTTGTTCAATAAAACCTTTGAAAGAGACTTTGTGGGGGTGCAAACTTCTTCTGGACAACTCTTCAAGGAGAACCCCTGAGACGAGCATACGGAACAGTAAGGTAACGGCAGGCCCAAATCTAAACCAGCAGCGCCTACGGGGGTATCGCTACACTGGCAGAAAAAAATGTTTTACTATCCAAAGTTAAAACAACAAGGGCAGAAGATTTAATAGATGGAAAGTTGAAAAGTCCGCTTTAAGTGAAAGTAAGAGCCCATTCACATAGGGGCAACTTTGGATCCGACTTCAAGTCACCCCAGGTCGCCCCTAGTCACCTCAAGTCGCGCTGCATGAGAAAATCAATGTAAGTGAATGGAGCCGTCCTAATGCACACTACTGCAGTCGCTCCGACTTCAAAAAAGGTCCCTGTACTACTTCAATCCGACTTCTAGGCAACTGCTAGGCGACCTGTACCCATTGATTTCAATAGAAGTCGCTCAGAAGTCGAATCCCCTGTCTTAACAGGAGCAACTTTCCAGGAAGAGAACATACATTTCTCAGGCAAACCTCTCCCTCCCCCCTCCCTCCCACAGAGCTGATTCTTGTTTGATTGGCCACTGGAAAGTCTCCTGTCCTGGAGGCAAGTTGAAGTTGTCTTGTAAGTTGCCTGGAGTCGCGCTGTGATTCATACTCAAGTCGTGTCCAAGTTGCCTGCCAAAGTCGCGCTGGAAGTCGTGTTGCCCCTGTGTGAATGGAGTCTAAAGGCAGTTGTGTAATATTTTTTAAAAGGTGTTGTTTCTCAAATTGAAAAATCAAAACTGAAAAAACAGGAGGGTAAATGAGGACAGACAGGAGGAGCAACATGAGTAAAGCTGGATACACACTATACAATTTTCTGTATATTTTTTCCTTTAGATTTACCAAAACCATATAATATGAGGTCAAACCTTAAAGGGGTTGTAAAGGTTCATTTTTTATTTTCTAAATAGGTTCCTTTAAGCTAGTGCATTGTTGGTTCACTTACCTTTTCCTTTGATTTACCTTCTAAAAATTTTTTTTCTTTGTCTGAATTTCTCACTTCCTGTTTCTCCTCACTAAACTCCACACCATCATCCGAGTGGTGTGGAGTCAGCCAGAATAGCTTACTGAACAGCTTACTGAGGAGGAACAGGAAGTGAGAAATTCAGACTAAGAAAACAAAGAAAACAAATATTTAGAAGGGAAATCAAAGGAAAGGGTAAGTGAACCAACAATGCACTAGCTTAAAGGAACCTATTTAGAAAATAAAAAACGAACCTTTACAACCCCTTTAAGAGTTTCAATTTGTATGCAATCAGGCAGGCCCTTGCACTACATGGTTTTGGTAAATCTAAAGGACAACAAAAGTTGTATAGTGTGTATGGGGTCTTAGACCCCATACACACTAAAACATGCATTTACACTACGCTCATGCCGCGTACACAAGACGGGAAAACTGCGAGGAGTGCTTTTGGCCGGGAATCCCGGCCGTGTGTATGCTCCTTCACAGTTTTTCAGACGGGAAAACTGCCAAATCCGCCGGCCAAAAAAAAGAGAACCAGCTCTCATTTTTCCCGCCAGGATTCCCGACTGACTTTTTCCCGTCAGAAAACCCAGCCGTGTGTAGCAAAAATTGGCCATTTTTGGCCGTTTTCCTGTGGGGAAAAACTCTGATGGAGCATAAACACGGTCGGGATTCCCGAGGAAAAGCTCTCATCTGAGTTTCCCCCGCGGTAAAACCGATCGTCTGTACGGGGGAAAAGTAGAGAGCAGGTTCTCGGTTTTCCCCTTGGGATTTCTGACGGACCTTTTCCCGTCGGGAATCCCGGTCATGTGTACAGGGCATGAGATGTGAATGCAGCAAAAAGACTGGACCTTTCTCTCAGAATTTACATCACCTGAACCAATCTGCTAAGAGGAGGGATGAACACAAGGGGAACCAACAGGTAAAAGTTGAAGAATAGGTAGATTAGGCTACTTGCACACTGGGGCGGTGAGGGCGTTGGCGGTAAAGCGCCGCTAGTTTTAGCGGAGCTGTACCGTAGTTTTTAGCTGCGCTTTTCGGCCACTAGCGGGGCGCTTTTAACCCCCACTATCGGCCGAAGAAAGGGTTAATAGCACCTGTGTAGCGCCGCTGCTAAAGCGCTTTGTAGTTGCTTCGGCAGCCCTGCCCATTAATTTCAATGAAAGAAAACACCGCTCCTAAACCGCCCCAAAGATGCTGCTTTCAGGACTTTTTTTACCGTCCCGCAAGCGCACTGCTCCAGTGTGAAAGAAAAATAGATTATGGATGAAAGATGGACAGCCGCACTCCAAAAAAAAACCTTTTGGTTGCCTTTATTGTAAAAAATAAACAATGCACTACAAATCACAGCAAGCAGGGATGGCAGCTGACGCGTTTCACACTATAATTTAGTGCTTACTCAGGCTTCCACACTGAAGTTACAGGAGAGGCGCCTGGAAAGCGCCTTAGTGTGAAAGTGGCCTTACTGAGTATTGTGAGCGACACCCAAGTGTGTGACACCAGAGACAGGACCAGTGGCGGTCGGACGGTCATCGGTCGGTCGGGGGTGGGTCTGGTGCACTTACCACTTAACCCATGGTGGGCAGCGCTACTTCCAGGCTTCACCAGTGGCTTACCTTGCTCGGTGACTGGACAGGACAATGCCTCCTCCACTCACACCTCCTGAGGGAAAATTGTAAGCGTGCGAGCACTGCTAAATCTCCTCAGAATGTCCACCAATCAGCTAACAGATGGGCAGGGCAAACAGAGGGGAGAGTGGGAGTGGGAGGGACACATAAAGGAAAAGTGGGTGGGATGAACAGAGGAGGAGTGGGCGGGAGTTATTCTCCTGAGGTAAATACTGGGGCTTGTAACAAAAAGTAGTGTACTTCCTGTGTACTCACTCCTCCATAGGAACCTGGCTGGTCAGTTCAAACTACCTGTCCATGGGAATGCAGGCCGCACCTTTTGTCCCTCCCCCCAATACATAAATACTTATATAATAAATATTTAGACGCACACAATGTTTCTTGGCAAAAAAATTGGCTGTGGCACATTTATTGGTATAAATGATTTATTAATAATAAATAATATACATTTATTTAATTCCTAAATAACTAAAAACAACTTATTTCTCCATAAGTTTGCTCAGTCATTAAGGGCTCAAGCTAAAACACTTAAAAGCCCCTTTCACACGGAGGGTCCGTTCAGGTCCGCCTGTCAGTTTTTTAGGCGGACCTGGACGCTCCATGTAGCCCTATGGAGCCACGGATGTCAGCGGTGACATGTCCGCTGACATCCGCTCCGCTCCGCCAAAGTGTGACGGAGGAAAACCCTATTTTTCCTTCCGTCGGCGGAGCGGATCGGATGAACACGGACAGACGGTCCGTGTTCATCCGATCTCCCCATAGGGGAGAGCGGCGCTCTGACAGGGCGGTCCCTGCACAGTGTGCGGGGACCGCCCAGTCATCCGCCGGCTCAGCGGGGATCAGCGGAGCAATCCCCGCTGAGCAAGCGGAGCTTCACGGGGCGGATCATGACTGATCCGTCCCGTGTGAAAGAGCCCAAACATAACCACAAGTCCCCCCTTTATTTGAAAGGGTGACAACACCACATAAAGTGCCTTGCGACAAAGGGTGGGGGGCTGGGAAGCTTGCTGTACCGACAAATTACCTCAGCTGACACCTATTTATATACTAAGCCCCAATCCTTCCAGAAGGTTCTTCTATGTCACGTGGTACACCCTCTTCCCCCTCAAACTCAAGTCTTACATTTTAAAGGGCCAGCGTCCCTAAATTCTTATCTCCTGAGGTGAATCAAAAACCTATTTAAATCTATTTAAAAACTAGGAGGGAAGGGGCTGCCGCATACCCATGACCTCGGGCTCATATTGACCGGCGGGGTGCCTTGTGCTTGTAAAGAGAAGAGCACAGTTTATTTTTTTTTAAGTGACTCTAAGTTAAAAAAAAAATATTTTTTTTTTTTTACATCAATTGTTCCAAAATTTTAATATCAAGTACCGGTATATCATTGCTATGTTTTTTTTTTTTAACCACTTGCCAGCCAGGCCAATTGTGACATTTCTCTCCTACATGTAAAAATCATCATTTTTTTGCTAGAAAATTACATAGAACCCCCAAGCATTATATATATATATTTTTTTTAGCGGAAACCCTAGAGAATACAATGGCGGTCCCGCACGGTATTTGCGTAGAAATTTTTCACATTTTTGGGGAAAATACAGTTTCATGCTTTTAAAAAAAAAACAAACAGTAAAGTTAGCCCAATTGTTTTGCATAATATGAAAAATGAAGTTACGCTTCAAAATTGCACACGATCGTGGAATGGTGCCAAACTTCGGTACCTACAAATCCCCAAAGGCGACGTTTTTTTTTTTTTTACTGGTTACGTGTTTTTAGTTACAGAGGAGGTCTAGGGCTAAAATGATTGCTCTGGCTCTAGCGTTCGCGGCGACACCTCACATGTGTGGTTTGAACACCGTTTTCATATGTGGGCAGGACTTACGTATGCGTTCGCTTCTGCGTGCGAGCACACGGGGACAGGGGCACTTTTAAAAATGTATTTATTTTTATTGTTAATTCTACTTTCTACTTTTTAGTTTGACACTTTTCAATAAAAAAATTAATTTTTGATCGCTTTTATTCCTATTACAAGGAATGTAAACATCCCTTGTAATAGGAATAAAGCATGACAGGTCCTCTTTTCAGTCAGATATGGGGTCAATAAGACCCCACATCTCACCTCTAGGCAGGGAAGCCTGAAATAAAAAAAAACAAAAAAACGATCACGGCTTCCCAGCCGAGGCGGCGCCGTTTTTTTGAATGCAGAGGCCTGGCGTGACGTCATAAAATCGTGCCTGGCCTCCGACGATCATAGAGACTCCGGCGACCATCTGGTCCCCTGGAAATCTCTATGGTGAACATCCGGGGCCGGCTAATCCGTTCTCCGACTCACCGATCGCCTCTCGCTGCCTGTAGGAATAATCAAGCAGCTGATCAGCCACTATGACCGTTCTTATGGTGTAGGAAATCGCCGGCTGAAAAAGCCTATATCTGAATGATGCCTGTAGCTGCAGGCATCATTCAGATATACCCCCACAAAGCCCAGGACTTCATATGACAGCCAGCTGTCAGCAAGTGCTTAAAGGTTAAAAAGACTCTTATGCCGCGTACACACGATCGGACATTCCGACAACAAAACCGTGTTTTTTTTTTCCGATGGATGTTCGCTCAAACTTGTCTTGCATACACACGGTCACACAAATGTTGTCAGAAATTGCGAACGTCAAGAACGCGGTGATGTACAACACTATGACGAGCCGAGAAAATTTAAGTTCAATGATTCCGAGCATGCGTCAAATTGATTCCGAGCATGCGTAGAATTTTTGTGCGTTGATTTGTGTACACACGGTCGGAATTTGAACCAGCTCTCAAATTTTTGTTGTTGGAAATATGGACAGCAAATGTCCGATGGAGCATACACACGGTCGGATTTTCCGACAATAAGCTCAGATCGAACATTTGTTGTCGTAAATTCCGACCGTGTGTACGCGGCATAACTGTTGTTTTCAGACTACCTTTTTGTCTCTATCAGACCCCTTTCACACTGGGGTGTTTTTCAGGCATCTGCAATCCCAATGTGAAATAATCCACTGTTGCACCTCACAGCTATTAGACTGCATTCAAACCTGAGGAGAGCATATTTCAAGTTTTTAAGTGCATTTTTGTGTGTTTTGTTGTGCGTATACACACATTTTTTAAGTGTTTTTCTTGTGTATACATTTGTTTTGTAGGCGTGATGTGTTTTTCTCTTGCCCAATGAAAATGTAAAATCATTTGTGCTATCTGTTGTTGTCATCTTCGTTGTATCTCCTAGCTTTTTTATGTCTTGTTGTGGCAGAGAAAGTCTTAAAAAATACACGTAAAACACGCATAAATGCTTGTGTCAGGCATATTCAGATACAACCCATGAACTCTATAGGGCTAAATACATGCAAATTTACTCAAATATTTTAATACATATTCTCCAGTTCTAGAAGGGTGTTCCTTGATGCCCTCCTGAGCACACCCTTCCCATGCACCCCTTGAGGCTTGCATCGGAAAGTCTCTGTGACCACTGTGTGCCTTTGACACAGTGCATCACAGATCGGGGTAAAGGGCCAATTGCAGCAGCCCTTCACCATGTGATCGCTGTGTCCAATCACAAGCGATCGCAGATGTAAACAGAACAGGTCTTTCCCTGTTAACAGCTCTCCTTCCCTCACACAGAGACTGTGTGTGAGAAAAGGAGAGCCGGATCTGTAAAGGAAGCAGTGAGTACATTATTTTACAGTACACAGTGCCCTGATCCTCAGTGCCCTGATTATCAGTGCAGCCCCATCAGTGCAACTTATCAGTACCTATCAGTGCAGCTTATTAATGCCCATTAATGCCGCCTCATCAGTGCAGCATCAACAGTGCCTCCTCATCATTGCCCTTTAGTGCAGCTTCCCAGTGCCTATCAGTGCAGCTTATTAGTGCCCATCAAAGCCGCATCATCAGTGCAGCCCCATCAATGTCTCCTCATCAGTGCCCATCAGTGCAGCCTAATCAGTGCCCATCAGTGCAGCCTCATCAGTGTCTCCTCATCAGTGCCCATCAATGCAGCCTAATAAGTGCCGCCTCATCAGTGTCCATCAGTTCAGCCTTATCAGTGCCCATCAGTGCAGTGTTCTCAGTGCCCATCAGTGCAGCTTTAACAGTGCACATCAGTGCAGCCTTATCAATGCCCATCAGTGTAGCCTCATTAGCGCACATCAGTGAAGAAGAAAAATTACTTATTTGTAAAATTGTATAACAGAAACATAAAGAACAACTTTAAAAAAAAAAAAAAATCGGTCTTTTTTCATTTATTTAGCACAAAATTAAAAACCCAGTGGTGATTAAATACCACCAAAACAAAGCTCTATTTGTGTTAACAAAATGATAACAATTTTATATGAGTACAGTGGTGCAATTGTCATTCAAAGTGCGACAGCGCTGAAAACTAAAAATTGGCCTGGGCAGGAAGGGGGTGAAAGTGTCCGTTAAAGAAGTAGTTAACCACTTCAGCCCCGGAAGATTTGGCTGCTCAATGACTGGGCCATTTTTTGCGATACGGCACTGCGTCGCTTTAACTGCCAATTGCGTGCTAGTGCGACGCTGAACCCCAACAAAAATTACGTCCCTTTTTTCCCACAAATATAGCTTTCTTTTGGTGGTATTTGATCACCTCTGCGGTTTTTATTTTTTGCGCTAAAAACAAAAGAAGTGCGACAATTTTGAAAATAAACACAATGGGGATTATTTACTAAAGGCAAATCCACTTTGCACTACAAGTGCAAAGTGCACTTAAAATTGCACTGAAAGTACACTTGGAAGTGCAGTCACTGTAGATCCAAGGGGGCCATGCAAGTAAATAAAAAAACAACATTTTAGCTTGCACATGATTGGATAATAAAATCAGAAAGTTATAGCATCTACAAAATAGGGAATAGATTTATGGCATTTTTATTTCTAGTATTTCTTTACTAGTAATGGCGGCGAGCTGCGATTTTTATCGGGACTGTGATATTGCGGCGGACACATCGGACACTTTTGACACATTTTTGGGACCATTGACAACTATACAGCGATTAGTACTATAAAAATGCACTGATTACTGTGCAAATGTCACTGGCAGAGAAGGGGTAACACTAGGGGACGATCAAGGGGTAACTGTGTTCCCTCACTGTGTTCTAACTGTAGGGGGGATGGTACTAACTAGGGGAAGAGAGAGATCGGTGTTCATACATTGTATGAACACACGATCAGTCTCCTCTCCCCTGAAAGAACCGGGATCTGTGTGTTTACACACACAGATCCCGGTCCTCGCTCTGTCACGAGCGATCGCCGGTGGTCATTGCGCCTGCCGGGCACTCGCATTGGCTCTGGCGGCGTGCCGCGGGCGCGCGCGCCCCTAGTTGCCAAAAGGCGAAGCGACGTAAGGTAACGTCGATTCGCCCAGCCGTGCCATTCTGCCGCAGTAAAACTGCGGCGGCTGGTCGGCAAGCAGTTACAGTGGTTGTAAAGCTTGGGGTTTCTTTTTAATAAAAATAAAAAACATGCCTCTACTTACCTGCTCTGTGCAATGGTTTTGCACAGAGCACAGAGCAGCTCCAATCCTCCTGTTATAGGGTCCCTCGCTGGCACTCCAGGCCCCTCCTCCTCATCGGGTGCCCCCAGGGTAAGCCAGGGAAAACTTGCTCCTCAGTCCTGCAGCTGCGTCCATTGACAGCAGGACTCGGCCCCGCCCCCCGCACCCGTGTCATTGGATTTGATTGACAGCAGCGGGAGCCAATCGCTTCCGCTGCTATCAATCTTTCCAACGAGGAGAGAGTCAGCAGCGTGAGCCACTGCACTCCTGCACATCGCTATATCAGATGGGTTCAGGTAAGAAGGGGGGGGGGCTCTGGGGGGCAGCTGCAGCACAGAAGGTTTTTCAACCTAATACATAGAATGCATTAAGGTGAAAAACCTTAAGGCTTCATTCACACGGCCTTAAAAAAAACAAACAAAAAAAAAAACGCATATACATGGAATTTTAATTACAAATCTGAAAGTACCTGTATTTTTTTTTTATGGAGCGATTCACACAGTTGCGTAAACATGAGCTGCATTCAGATCTGTAACACAGAATCCAAAAATCTGCATTTAAGGACATGCGCTTACGCAGATAAATGTATGTGAACTTAAGGTATATCACAGAATCCTTCCCTCTGATAGGTAACCAGGCCTCTCCCGAGACGGCGACATCCTTCACCGATCCCCTTAGAAAGGTCCTCCCCGGTTGCCTCTCCTTCAGAGCGGGTCACCCTCCCACGGGCACCCTGGGATTCCGTTGCTTGGTTGTAGGCCTCAGTTAAAGGTACTGGGCCTACCTGGAACGATGGAGCCTCGGGCTAAAGGTGCCCGGGACCCAGCACATTCACACGCACCCCTGGCCATGAGGGCCACCAAAGGTGGGGTACGCGCTGAAGATGAAGAACCAAGACCCAATGACGTCTGCCCCTTAAGTACCCTCTCCCGGCATGCACATCAGGTAGACCACGCCCACTGTACAACCGCCGAGAGAGGACACCCAATCACACCACCATGCCACCTGTGGTTCGACCCGAGACCTGGGCAACAATGCCACCTGCAGGTCAAAGGGGAACTATACACCCAGGCAACACCACAGCAGAGCAGAGTCCAATCTAAGGAAATTCAACAGCCTGAGCCAAACTATTTCTCATGCTACTCCCTAAATTTCAAATATAGCGGCCCCAAATATGGGGACCCCGCTACATATTTATACGCGTTTGTACTCAGGTAAATTAAGTCTAAATAAAAGGGAAAATTAAGATATCATTATGTACACATGCGTGTTTTTATGCATCTCTACACAAGTATTTTACTGATCATTACGCAGCTTTTCTCCTAGAAAACACTTATATAATATGTAATATAACTTGAATTTGGCGTGTGTTGCACCACTTTTTCAATGCACACAAGACACTTTCACAATATTCTCACAATATCTTCTACTTGACAAGGTACAGAATGTATTAATTATGCTGAAGGCAGCCTATCTTTCAATTCTATGGACAACATTTTTTCAGCACACTTTAAATCCTCTTGTGATTGTGAAAAGTTGCACAATGTGTGTATAGGTGTGTTACTGTAATAAATTAAACTGGTCTGGTCTGGTAGTTGTTGTTTTTCTCATGCTCTGGCGCCATCTCATGGACAATAGCTATAAATGCAGCCATAAATGCATGGATCTTTCCTGGCTCTGTTCTATGCATATTGCAAGTTATTTTAGGCCACATTCGTTAAGGGCATGTTAACATACCTCCCAACATTTTGAGATGGGAATGAGGGACACCTACTAACAAACATATGTAGGCATTGGACATGCCCCCTGCCACACCCCCTTAAAGGAGCATTAACCCCCAAAAAAAGGTTAATTAAATACACAAGGGCTTTTTTTTTTTTTTACCACTGCTATTCCTTTATATTGGTTTTTAAAATGTACAAATGCAGCAATTTAGAATTTGGATGAAAGGTTTAGCACTGGGAAACACTTTTTGAAAGATAAAAAGTGCATTTTATATACAACTATATAGATCTGACCAAAATGAGGAGGAAAGAGGGACATAGGGACATTGCTCCAAATCAGGGACTGTCCCTCAAAATCAGGGACAGTTGGGAGTTTGTGTCAATCCATGCTCTGTGTGAGGGCCGTGCATGCCCACACTAGGGTGACCATATTTCCAAACTACCATTCAGGGACACCCTCCCTTCCCAAAAATCAGCTTGTGCTGTAACGAATCACAGCACAGTGATTGGACACAAAAGGCCGGATTTACGATTTCTCCAATCACAAGCAGGGGGCGGGGATTGTGCTCCTCCAGGCATTCCCGGCCAGGACAAGTACTGTCAGTGAGTAAAGCGGTGATGTGGCGGCCTTTTTTGGGGGCATCAGATTGGCCGGGGGGGTGGCTGTGTCAGTTTCATTCCGGGACACTGTATTGTCCTGGAATGAAGGTGCCCGGGACAGACCTGCAAAATGCGGGACTGTCCCAGGCAATCCGGGACACGTGGTCACCCTAGCCCACACCCCTTCCGATGCCACTGTGTGAGCAGTAGGGATGAACTCCAGTGTGTTCGCATTGAACACGTGCAGAGCCCGCCAGGAAGTCGGCACCGCGCTGCGCTAATGACAGGCAGGGAGACATTTCCCGATGCTCATCTGCAGAGATCGGGAAATGTCTCCCTGGCTGTGATTAGCGCAGTGTGGTGCCCACTTCCTGGCGGGCTCTGCACGTGTTCAATGCGAACACGCCGGAGCTCATCCCTAGTGAGCAGTGGTTGTGTCTGTGCAGTGGCTGCATCCCAATTGACAGCTATGGGGATGCATGGAACATCTGTGCCATATCTCCAAACTGTCCCTGATTTCGAGGGACTGTCCCTGATTTGGAACAAAGTCCCTCTGTCTCCTTTCCTCCTCATTTGTCCCTTATTACGGTCTGATCTATATAGTTGTATATAAAATTCACTATTTATCTTTCTAAAAGCGTTTCCCAGTGCTAAACCTTTCTATCCAATTTCAAAATTGTTGCATTTGTAAATTTCAAAAGCCAATATAAAGGAATAATAGTGGTAAAAAAGCACTTGCTGGTTTAACTTATCTTTTTTTTTTGTATAATTCTCCTTTAACCACTTTAAGTCTGGGCCTATTTTTCAAACTTGTTGTTTACAAGTTAAAATATTTATTTATTTTTTGCTAGAAAATTACTTACCCCCAAACATTGTATATATTTTTTCTAACACCCTAGAGAATAAAATGGCTGTTTTTGCAATACTTTCTGTCACACCGTATTTACACAGCAGTCTTACAGGTAGGATGACCACGTGTCCCGGATTGTCCGGGACAGTCCCGGATTTTGCACGTCTGTCCCGGGCACCTTCATTCCAGGACAATACAGTGTCCCGGAATGAAACTGACACAGCCACTCCCCGGGCCAATCTGATGCCCCCAAAAAAGGCTGCCACATCACTGCTTTACTTACTGACAGTACTTGCCCTGGCCGGGAATGCCTGGAGGAGCACAATCCCTGCCCCTGCTTGTGATTAGAGAAATCATAAATCCCGCCTCTTGTGTCCAAACACTGTGCTGTGATTCGTTACAGCACAAGCTGATTTTTGGGAAGGGGGGGTGTCCCTGAATGGTAGTTTGGAAATGTGGTCACCCTACTTACAGGCTGTCATGGGTGCCACGACTACTGAATACAATAGCCGGCAGTGGAAATTCCTCCATCAACACTGTTTAGTGTAGGCAGGAGAACTGATTAGTTTTCTCTCACTTAGGTCAAGGGCTAAACAAGAGAGGATCTAGCTAATCTTAAAACGGCTCACACCCCTTTTTTAACACCTTTCCTATATTCCTTGTGGAGGAAAGATGCATATACTGACCTATTCCCAGGCCACATATGATCTCCCCTGTGTCAGCCAGAGCCGGCTACAGGGGAGAGGAGAGAGCGCTCAACAACAGCTGATAAAGCCTGGGAGCGGTGACATCACCCTTAAGCCTCGTACACACGACCGTTTTTCTCGTCAAGAAAACTGCTGGGAGAGCTTTTTGCTGTGAAAACCGTTCGTGTGTATGGTTTCTCGACAGGAAAACTGCCTGGAACCTCGGCGAGAAAAATAGAGAACCTGCTCTCTATTTTTCTCGTCGTGATTCTCGGCAGAGTGTTTCCTGCTGAGAAAACTGGTCGTCTGTATGCTTACCTGTCCAAGGTAAATCGGCGCATGTTCGAAAAGACTTTGACGCATGCGCGGTAGCATACAAGGGTAGTGTAGGGTGTAGCAAGATGGCGGCGACGGCATCGAATGTCACGATCCCTGGCTCGTCGTAGTCGATGACGTCACCGCGTTCTTGCCATTCAAAAGAACGGCTTTTTTTGGAGTGGCCGTCTGTACACAGGGCTTGGCAAGACAAGCTTGCCAGGAATCCCGTCAGGAAAACCGACGGTTTTCAAATAGACGGGATTCCCACCCGCGTGTACAGGGCTTTAGACCCCTTTCACACTGGAGGCGTTTTTCAGGCGCTTTAACGCAAAATATAGCGCCTGTAAAGCGCCTGAAAAATGCCTCATCTGCAATCCCAGTGTGAAGCCCCGAGGGCTTTCACACTGGAGCGGTGCGCTGGCAGGACATCAAAAATAGTCCTGTAAGCAGCATCTTTGAGGAGCTTTAGGAGCGGTGTATACAATGGAATCAATGGGCAGCACCACCAAAGCGCCTCGCAGCAGCGCTTTGTGGGCGCTTTTAACCCTTTCTTTGGCCGATAGCGGGGGTTAAAAGTGGCCCGCTAGCAGCCAAAAAGCAATTCTAAAACGACGGTAAGGCGGCGCTATTTTTAGCGCCGCTTTACCGCTAACACCCCCGTGCTGTCAGTGTGAAAGGGCTCTAAGTCTGCAATCACGCCTGAGCGTTTTGAATCACCGCAATTGTCCCCTTGATTTCAAAATGCTCTGCTAAAGTGACAAATCGCACAACGCAAATTCCAGACGCCATTAATTTTTCCGTGTGACAACCACGGCAGAACTGCAACGCGTTTTTAGGTGCCATTAAAATGAATGGCCTCTAAAATTTGCATTGTGCGATTTGTCATTTTAGGAAAGTGTTTTGAAATCACGGGCAGAATCGTGGCGATTCTGCCCATGATTCAAAACACCCAGGTGTGGATGCAGCTATAGGCTTACTATGGGCTGTCCGTTCTTGGCATTCCCTCCTCTCCCCTGAAGCCACTGGGGAGACAATCACAGGATCGGACCGGAGCAACCTGAAAATAGTTAAGTATATGCATTTTTCATAGCGTAGTTAGTATAGGTGTTAGAAAAGGGTGGGAGTAGTTTTTAGTTTAGTTAGCTTTATCTTGGAATTATACTTTAAATTGCATTTTTCTGGTGAAGACTTATTACCTCTAAGGCTCCATTCACATTTGGCGTTTTGTAGTGCGATTTGAGATCGCAGGCAGAATCACAGCTATTCTACTTGCGATCTCAGATCACACTGCAATCGCAAAACGCATGTTCGGTTGCCATTCATTTTCAATGACAAGCACAGTGTGGTTTTGCTGCGATAAATCATGCGAGTGTAAAAGTCACTTTAAAGTCGTGTCAAAATCAGACTCCAAAGTTGTGCTGAAAATTGCGCAACTCTGGAGTTGGCTAATGTGAAAGGAGCCTTAGGGCCGGTGTTGATGGGCTTTTGATTGCCTCAGAACAAATGCAGGTGAGAAGGTGATCAAATCCACCCGTCAATGTATTATGAATGATTGCAAATGAAAGCTAGATGCACTTGAAAGCGCCCCGACCCTTGCCCAAAGGCCATTGACACAACCCTTATCATGGAATCACAAGCTGATTCACATTTCTTTAGGGGAATTTATGAAGCAAGTTTTTGACAAATACCGGTACATGTTGATTACAGATTAGGTTACCATTTATTAAGGTCTTGTTTATACTATGTCTGTACAGATCAGGGCAGACTCCATATGAAGACACATAGAAAACAGTATGTGCCTTGTTTACACCACACATACAGTATGCGGTAGTGTGCGCTTCATAAAAAGGCAGCGTGTATGCATCTTCACGCAGAGCAACTCACCGCAGCACGGCTGTGCTTAGCGCTGAATAAAATGTCCCTTTGTGACACTTCAATAAAGTAAAAAAATAAATAAATAAACACACCACAGCATACAGCATACTAATACAGGAGGTGTGTTACCGGTCAGATCACCAGGTGAAAACAGAGGGGAAAAAAAGCCTAAAAAAAGAAAACAAATGCAGCCACCACATCTAATGATTGGTAAGCTGCAATATATAAAATTTTTGGGTTTGAGTTCAATACGGCTTTGGGGCTCATGCACACTGCAGCTCAAAAAAAAATTTTTTAGAGCATTTTCAAGCATAACCGTTTTTTTTCACAAACCCTCCTGGACCTAGATAGTATTTTTTTTGCCAGTGTATAAACAAAACAAAAAACTGGAACAAACGTTTTCACTCGTTTTTTAGCTTTTTCAAGCTCTTTGGGGCACTAGCTCCTCTCAAAAACGTGAGTTTGGTGGGTTTTTTTTCTGCCTGTAGGAGTATAAGCCTGAAACCATCTGAAAAAGCCATAGTGTGCCTGGACACATTGGCTAACATGGAGGGGAGTTTCTGGCAGAAAAAATAGGAGCTCAAACCAGCTCAAAATCCTTTAGGCTCTGTTCACACCTAGGCAATTTGTTTTCAGGCAGAAAGTTGCGTGTTTTTTGCCACGATTTTGCCGCGACTTTGCCACGCTTTTGTACAGGTCAAAAGGTCACCGATGTAAAAATCAGAAAACGCCTGTAATCTGTCTAAAAAGAAGCTCCTGTACTTTTTGGCACTTCAGGCGTTTTGCTTCAAATGACAAAACGCTCAGATGAGAACAGGGGCCATTGAAATGAATGGGATTTGTCTTGTTGGGCATCTTTAGAGCTGAGGCTTTAAGCAGAAAAATGCCCAAAAACGCCTAGGTGTGAACAGAGCCTTAATCCCCATACACACGGTCGGACTTCTATCGGTCTTTTCCGTGTTTTTTTTGTCCAGCATACACACGCTCTGACTTTCTGCAAACTTTCCCAAAACTTTTTGCAACATCACATGGTTTTTCTGCTCTTTACCGCCACCCTTTGGTCAACTTCTGCCATTGTTGGTTGATTTTAACATTAGTTGTTTTGTCCATCGGACAAAAGTCCGATGGTTTTCTGTACACACGGTCGGACTTTGCTCCATCTGACTTTTGTTGGGCAAAAGTTTGTCCGCTTGCAGACCCAACTTTTGTCCGATGAAAACAAGAAAAAACCAAAAAAAGTTTGTCCGATGGAGCGTACACACGGTCGGATTGTTGGTCCAACTTGCTCAAAATTAAGTTTGTTGGCCAAAAGTCTGACCGTGTGTACGGGGCTTTAGGAGCAAAGGAGCAGCTTCTTTGAGCTCATTTGAGCTGCAGTGAGCATGAACACTTAAAGTGGATGTAAACCCTCAAATATACCCAGTAAAGTGAACAGCCTCAGACATGGGCATCCGCAGAACTTTTTTCAGGTGGGAAACGCATCATTTTAAGGTCACCCATGCTCCGCCTCTTTTTGACAGCAGCTACAGTATATGGGCACAGCAGCAGCTTTATAGGGCACAATAGCAGCTTTATGGGCACAATAATATCTTTATGCTATTGTGTCCATATAGCTGCTGTTGTGCCCATATAGCTGCTGTTGTGCATCTATATGGGCACAGCAGCATCTATATGGGCACAATAGCAGCTATATGGGCACAATAGCATAAAGACGCTATTGTGTCCATATAACTCCTATTGTGTCCATATAACTCCAGTCCTATTATTGCCATACAATGCTAGTACTGTCTGTCTCCTATTCTGCCCACACTGCCCAGTGACATTGATCTGCAGCGCTGCTGTGAATCCCGGGGGCCCTGAAACTCCAGCCAGATGCCAACAGATGCCTCCCCGGAACTGCTGCTTACAGTGTAAGTGAGTCAGATGTCACTGTCAGAGAGAGGGAGAGCAGAGCAGACTCAGAGAAAAGTCTGCAGCAGCCACGGCGGACCCTGCAAGTTTTGCACAGTGGTATCAATAGGGTTGGTGTCACCTGGTGTGATAAAACGTAGTGTCACCCCGGCTGGACATTCGCTAATTCTCGGTTGCCAGGGGTGACTCTGGTCAGTAGTGTAGCATGTCTGTACCCTGGTAGTGGCTCAGTCTTTCTCTCTCTGGTGGTGCGGTACAGCCTGGCTCTCTCTGGTAGTTCTGGGCAGCTTGGCACTCTCTCTCTGGTGGTGCTGGACAGCTTGGCGCTCTCTTTCTGGTGGTGCTGGACAGCGTGGCGCTCTCTTTCTGGTGGTGTTGTGCAGCATGGCTCTCTCTGGTGGTGCAGGTACAGCGTGGATCTCTCTGGTGGTGTGGGTGCAGCGTGGATTTCTCTGGTGGTGCGGGTGCAGCGTGGATCTCTCTGGTGGTGCGGGTGCAGCGTTGCTCTCTCTAGTGGTGCGGGTGCAGTGTGGCTCTCTCTGGTTGTGTGGGTGCAGCGTGGCTCTCTCTGGTGGTGCGGTACAGGGGTGCTCTCTCTGGTGGTGCGGGTACAGCATTACTCTCTCTGGTGTTGCGGGTACAGCATTGCTCTCTCTGGTGTTGCGGGTACAGCATGGCTCTCGTGGCTCTCTCTGGTGGTGCAGGTACAGCGTGGCTCTATCTGGTGGTGCTGGGGCCATTAGTTCCCCCAGCAAAGTCCTCTCTTTCTTTTTCCATGTGTCCTGTAGCTGCTATAGTGTAGCACTCCTCATATCTGCAGTCTTCAGCTTTATATATACTTTAGAAAGTCCAGATCGTGTTAGGAGATTTTCTATTCCTGTTCAGCACTGCAGTGAAGCCTGGGCATACAGCCAAGACAGCTGATTGGAGGAAAGGCACACACCCCCTCTCCTCATAGGTAGAGACTTTCAGAGCTATTCATTAAATCGTTCAGCTCTGTGCTAATCTATCTATAGCATACTCCCCAACACAAAACTCTGGCTGCTTTTATCTCAGTTGATGGAGAACTTGTCAGAAGTTCTTATGCTGATAACAAAAGAACGGAGCAAGAGAAAGCCACGGGACATAGGGCTTTGACGAGAGATAAGAAAACACTGCAGGTATATGTGCCCAGCTCAAATTTCATGAATCGGGTTTACATCCACTTTATTGTCTCTACAGATGTACTAAAGCCACTATTAATGGGCAGATATTTCAGTGACCAATGTGTAACAATAATAATTACACTTATCACAGCCCATTCTCCACTTCACAGATGACCAGTACGTAAATGTACATTATTTATTTAAGTTTAATGGTAAAAACGAACCTTTACTTAAAGTGGAAATCACCAGAAATCATAAGGTCTAGGAGCGTGTCTATGGGAATGTTTGACCATTCTTCCAGAAGCGCATTTGTGAGGTCAGGCACTGATGTGGATAAGAAGTACTGGCTTGCAGTCTCCGATTTAATTCATCCCAAAGGTGTTCTATCGGATTGAGGTCAGGACTCATCCATGTCTTTATGGACCTTGTTTGTGCCCTGGTAAACAGTCCCCAGACTGTTCCCACAAAGGTGGGAGCATGAAATTGTTCAAAATGTCTTGGTATGCTGACGCCTTAAAGAGTTCCCTTCACTGGAACTAGGGGGCCAAGCCCAACCCCTGAAAAACAACCCCACACCATAACCCCCCCTGCACCAAATGATTTGGACCAGTGCACAAAGCAAGGTCCATAAAGACATGGATGAGCGAGTTTAGGGTGGAGGAACTTGACTGGCCCGCACAGAGTCCTGACCTCAACCCGACAGAACATCTTTGTGATGAATTAGAGCAGAGACTGCGAACCAGGCCTTCTCGTCCACATCAGTGCCTGACCTCACAAATGCGCTTCTGGAAGAATGGTCAAACATTCCCATAGACACACTCCTAAACCTTGTGGACAGCCTTCCCAGAAGAGTTGAAGCTGTTATAGCTGCAAAGGGTGGGCCAACTCAATATTTAACCCTACAGACTAAGACTGGGATGTGATTAAAGTTCACGTGCGTGTAAAAGCAGGTGTCCCAATACTTTTGGTAATATAGTGAACTTAAGTGGAATTCCAGTCAAATACTAACTAAGCCAAAATCTACTCCCACCCCGATTCTAAACCTATTCTTTGCACCCTGTAAAGGAAAAATCTGTATACTGTACTTACCTATTCTGAAGTCGCTCCGGTCCAGTCACATGATCAGGTTTTTAAATAGCCTTGCAGGATTTAAATGTCATTTTTGTATGTGTGTGCTGTAATCTAGTTTGTACATGATCAGGTCTTGCCGCTGGTTTCAGTGTAGAGGAGGGACAGCCAATAACAGATGCCCCATAATAAGCCTATGGGTAACATCAGTGCCCAGGCTCTGTAGCCATTGTCGGTGATCTGTCCTCTTCACTGAAGCAGACCACTAGGGAGATCATTTGACTGGACCAGATTGCTCTCAGATTAGGTAAGTGTAAAGTTCTTTCCCTTACAGGGTAGTTAGAATAGTCATAGAATGGGGGTGGAAGTAGGTTTAGGCTTATGTCGTGTACACACGATCGGAATTTCTGACAACAAATGTTCGATGTGAGCTTTTGGTCGGATATTCCGACAGTGTGTACGCTCCATCGGACATTTGCTGTTGGAATTTCCGACAACAAATGTTTGAGAGCAGGTTCTCAATTTTTCCGACAACAAAAGTTCTTGTCAGAAATTCCGATCGTGTGTAGCCATTTCCGATGCACAAAAGTGCTGCGCATGCTCGGTACCAATTTGACGCATGCTCGGAATCATTGTACTTAATTTTTCTCGGCTCGTCGTAGTGTTGTACGTCTCCGCGTTCTTGACCATTGGAATTTCCGAGCAACATTTGTGCGACCGTGTGTATCCAAGACAAGTTTGAGTCAACATCCGTCGGAAAAAAACCCACGGTTTTGTTGTTGGATATTCCGATCGTGTGTACGCAGCATTAGTTAGTATTTTACTGGACTTCCACTTTAAAAAGAATGGACACGGTCACAGGACAGGTTTGCCCAGTTTAAGCTCAGTAGCTTCAGCTGTCCTACCACTTTTTTTCCCTTTAGGTTATTTGGTGACATTGCCATTCCTTTAAAGAAGGTGAGTTCATTTTAGCCTTGGAGAAGTAAATCTCTCTTTTTGTTTAAATTATCTAATCACATGCTGCAGAAGGTTCCATTTTAACTTCCTTATTATGGGTGTTGCAAAATGGGTTAGGTGTTACTAAAGGCTTACATTTTTTTTAACTAAAAAATAGGTAATATTTACCTGCTCTGTGCAATGACATTACACAGAAAGTTTGCTTTCCTCCTTTTCTGGCAGTCCCTGGCTGCTAGCACTGTCAGCTCCTCTCTCCTCCTGGGGCTTTCTACAGAAACCTGGGTGTGAAGAAGGCACCTGTGCATGCGTGATCCTGAGCCTAGCTGTGTGCAACCACACACAGCGCTAGTAAGCCACGCCCCCACCCCCTCTTCACAGGAGTGTGACTGACAGCAGCAGGAGCCTTTAGCCTGGTACACACTAATAGTTTATTTTCGTTCAACCCAGCGTTCTAACAGGGGGATGCCCCCCCCCCCCGCCAGAACACTCCAATCAGCGCTCCCAGTCATTGACTAGTCGGTCGGCTGCTGGTTTTCCAGCATGCTTGTCTGACAGAAGCCGGCCAAACAGCTGCCTTCTGTCGGACTGGCTGACATACACACGGGCAGAATGTCGGACAGTTTTCATTGAACTGCCCGTTGTCTCCCAACATTCAGCCTGTGTGTACTAGGCATTAGGCTACACTGCCCTCAGAATTTCCTCTGAAAGCAGGAAGTGAGTGATAAAGCAGTGACACGGAACCAGGTAAGTGTTTAGGGGCGAGGCAGTAGAACGGGTAGTGGGCATTTGTTACATTCTCTGCATCAGGATAAAAAAATGCCCTGCTCCTTCCTACTCCACTCTGTTCCCAAACACTCACTTGTCCATGTCACTATAACACTGTCTCCAGCACCACTTCCCTCACTTCCTGTTTTCACAGAAGAAACTGAGCCATAGGCTCCTGCTGCTGTCAGTCACACTCCTGTGATGGGGGGATGGGGCATGGCTTAATGGCGCTGTGTGTGTCTATAGACAGACATGACCCAGCTCAGGACCAAACAGGAGCAAGCATGCATGGCACCTGACTTTCACAGGAGACACCTGGAGGAGGGAGAAGCTGACAGTGCAACCTTTGCACAAAGAAGGTAATTAGAACCTCTTTTTTTTTTTTTTTTTTAATAATTCCTTTAATAACACTTTAATGTACATTATCGCGAAGATTGTATGTCTCTTCCTTTCTTAAAGCGGAGGTTCACCGAAAATATCAACTATATTCCTAATCAATCAATGTACTATATACATCATTAAAAGCCAGGTGACTGTTTTTATAAATAGATAAATACCATATTATTTAGATTCCAATTTAGACTTCTGGGATTCACCTCCCGCGGGAGTAGGCGTTTCTAAGCCTTTCCCCGGTGCCGCAATGCAAGTTGGGACTTCGCTGCAATGTATTCTGGGAGCACAGTGTCGTGCTTCCCAAGATACATTGTGGAACACAGTGCAGCGAAATCTCGAGAGATTTCACATATTCCAGGAAATGCTTGTTTGTGGGCTTCACAATGCCCACAAGCAAAATGGAAAATCACAGGAACGGATTTTATAACTACGTTTTTCAAACAAAAACGGACAGCGGATAATTGACTGTGCTGTAAGTACCACATTTTACTATTTTTAATAAAGGTTATGTGAAGGTGTCGCAGGATGCTTGTGCACATTCTGATTGTCTTATAGCATTTTATAAATGTAGCGGGGTCTCTAAATTTTTGTGGGACACTCAGGTGTGTAAGTACAGGAATAGTGGACCACTTGTGTTCGTGGAGGATTGGATGGTGTAATAATCTCCTTGGCCTCTGGGTGGCGGGGTACCTGGAGGCTCAAGGTAGATTTGCCATTACAGTGCTACCCTTTTTGTCCCTTTCCGGAGATGGTACGGCGAGGGCGGGGAACCTGCCGTGGTGTCGATGGGAGGAGATAAAAGGGGGAGACGCCCTAACCACGAGGTCTTCCGGAGGATCTTCTTCACGTGCCCAGGCACCTTAGGCCTGGGTGCGGGCGGTTCTGGATTCCGGCCCAGGCGCCCTAGGCCTGGCCGGAATGGAGTTGGAGTCCATCTCAGGCACCTTCAGCCTGGGGTGAGGTACTAAACTAGGAGGCCTAGGGTCCAGTGACTTCGACTGGATCCCGCGAGCGTGGAGACGTCCAAGGGTCCCTGAGGTGGGCGGGGCCCATGTCTGAGGTGAGGAGGCCGGGGAGGTTACCCGTCCGGAGAGTCTGGAGCAGCATCAACCCAGTGACGGATGGGCCTCTGGTAACTCCCTTGGAGGGACAACTTCCCCTGATAGGGGCCGCAGCGCAGCGAAGGTACTCCTATCTACGTTCTCTTGAGTCGCTGGTAGAGACTCTCAAGTTCTAAGTCCTTTCTAGCTAATGCTATAGTAACCGCTGGCGAGATCGCAGTGGTTTAGCTAATAACCAGGATAGTGCCTCGACCTGCTCATTCCCCGTATCAAAATGTTATCAAGTCGCAACCAGATGGCTACTGAAGCACTGTTTATTGTGAGATGTACAATAAAGCAAGAGTTGGACTGTGATCGGTGTGTGGAACTCTGGTTAATGGGAGCAGAGGGAAGTGTTGACACAGCGGGACTTGATTCTAGACAAAAGCACATAGGCCCGAGGAGATATCTGGTACTGGCCTTCACCTCACCCACAGTTATGGGGAGGACATGGGCCATAGCGCATCTCACCCTGTTGTGTGACATACCCCTAGACAAAGGAGACGGGGTGAGGCCGCTACACGTGGGGGCTCGTGAGTCCGGGATGATATGTGTTTTAACTTTGGAAGAAAGAATGGCTGTGTCTGGACTTTGCTGCCCGGAGGAGTTCCGAGCAGGTCGGCCATGTGATTGGCCAAAGTGCATCCCTGCTTAAAGTCGTGGAAATGACCCTAGGACGGGAAAGGCCCATGCAGAGGAGCGAGAAGAGGGAGGAGTCCAGCCGTGTGAAGTACTACATGTGGGGGCTTTTATTGCACTGCGCCACGAAGCACCCCGTGACTGCACAGTTCGTGGGCGGAGCTTGATGGAAGCCCGCGAAAACGTGCAAGTCATGGGGGGAGTCTGGCCATGTGGAGGAACTCACGTGGAGACTTCGGCGCGTGGTCAGTGCGTGATGGAGCAGAAGACAGTCGGGATGGCCTCAAGCTTCCCGTGGATTCCGGTTCCCTACCCCACGAAGATGACTACGTTCGCTGCTCCCCTTACAGACACAGGGATAAGACTCAGGCCCCGAGGACAGTTGGCTTTGTACTCATGCAGAGACACGGAGGCCCTCGGCGTGATCTGTCCCGGATGCTCGGGACTGGTGGTCCACCTGAAGCCATTCGGGCGTTGCGAGGCATGCAAAGAGTTCTTGTTCGAGGTGGAGCCATCCACAGTAAGGCCCCGGGCCCTTCGCCTCAACAGCCTCACAGGTACCGCTACACTAGAAGGAAAGATCCAGGCCTTTGCGGAGGTTCCCGTACGCACTGACCAGGGTGATGTGACTGCCCAATCAGAGACTGAGAGAGAAAAATCCGAGGATGCTGCTTCGGTCACCACAGATTCTCTGCTCCCACCTCCGAAGAGGAAAGTTGGCCTGGTGCAGGCCTCCTGTGGTTATGGTCGAGCTTCACCCCGTCGCTTGCCTGGCCTGGATGGATCCGGTTGGAAGAGTCCTGGACATCCCAGTTCTACAAAAGGTCAAGGTGAGCCAGGGGCTGGGACTGTGGTGGTGGTTGGAGGTGTTGGGGGTCCACAGCCGGTGGAGCCCGCAAGGGAGGGTAGTACCATGTCTACTAGAGACTACCTTCCCGCCGAGATGTATGACACTTCCGACCTAGAGTCACTGTCAGATTGTGGAGATGACGGGGAGATTGATGAACTGTTTCATCGGAAGGGCTGGGACAAATGCCCATTGCCTGTGTTACGTGTACCGCAGGATTCCCCTATGTCAATACGAGACAGCACGCCCCGGGTACAAGCCCCGGAGTCTACGAGGAAGTCTAGTCCTCCAAGTGCCTTCCCACAATCTACAACATCGCCCGTCTTGGTGGCGGGGATGCAGCGAGCCTCACTACGAGCACCGAGAGAAAAGCCATCAGAGGTAGTGAAAGTAACTCGGCACCCGGAGGCCATCGTTCAACCCGGAGAAGGTGAGCGGGAAGCCATGCCTCCTTTGGCCAGATTGCAACGACTTTTCTCACAGAGAGTCGCCCGTGAGTATGGGTGGGAATATCCTTACTTGCCACGGGACTTACTTTTTGAAGTTGAGGTCATACGCCAGAGATGGTATGACAAATTTGTTTGGGAAAAGCTCAAAGTACCCCATGCACGAAGATATTTGTCCTGTTCGCCACCCGTGTTGAAAAAGTTTCGGGACTGCAGAGCAGACTGGATGTGGGGCCGCCATATCCACGCAGACAAGGTGCGCATCTGCAGGAAAGATGGAGAGGATGCTGACTATTCAATTGAGGTTTTTGATAAACATCTGAAGCCCTTGTTCTTGCCTGACCCGAGGTTCTATTTGTGAGAAGAGACTCACTTGTTGTTTCCTTTCCTACAATCTTCTAGAAGTGTTCCTGCCGGAGCATCCGAACTGTGCCCTAGTTTTTTATTTGGGCTTTTGTTTTCTACTCTTTGGAGGAATGAGAGCAGTTTTTGTTTGTTCTCTCTTCTTCACGGCTCAAAGACAGACTTTGGGGTAGAATTAGTGTAGGGATGCAGGAAGAATGAAGATTGCACCAAGTGTCATTACCGCGGCACTGTCACCAGGTGGCAGTGATGTGCAACGGCTGTTTGCTTTTTTTTACACGCGCATCACTTTACTCATTGGAGCGAATGGGTCTATTGGTTGATGGACCCATTCATTCCAAATTAACACAAAAATGTCAGGATGTGGCTTTTCTTGTGTGTTGTTTTTTTTTCCCTTCTGCAGGAGATTCCTCTGTCAAGACTGCTGAGTATGGGGTGGTTCTTAGACAGTGAAGGGAGGGATTGTATATGTGTACATGATAGATGTTTTTAGGGAAAAGTTTTATTGTTTTATATTCCCTTTCCCCTTTGAGCAGGTCTTGGTATGGTTGAGGTTCAAAAATTTAGGGATAGCCTCTGGGGCTAGGCTTGTGTCGTCACTCCATGGGAGACATGGGTTTGCACCAGACGCTGGGGACCAGCGTCAAATCACAGGGGGGAGTATGTAGCGGGGTCTCTAAATTTTTGTGGGACACTCAGGTGTGTAAGTACAGGAATAGTGGACCACTTGTGTTCGTGGAGGATTGGATGGTGTAATAATCTCCTTGGCCTCTGGGTGGCGGGGTACCTGGAGGCTCAAGGTAGATTTGCCATTACAGTGCTACCCTTTTTGTCCCTTTCCGGAGATGGTACGGCGAGGGCGGGGAACCTGCCGTGGTGTCGATGGGAGGAGATAAAAGGGGGAGACGCCCTAACCACGAGGTCTTCCGGAGGATCTTCTTCACGCGCCCAGGCACCTTAGGCCTGGGTGCGGGCGGTTCTGGATTCCGGCCCAGGCGCCCTAGGCCTGGCCGGAATGGAGTTGGAGTCCATCTCAGGCACCTTCAGCCTGGGGTGAGGTACTAAACTAGGAGGCCTGGGGTCCAGTGACTTCGACTGGATCCCGCGAGGGTGGAGACGTCCGAGGGTCCCTGAGGTGGACGGGGCCCATGTCTGAGGTGAGGAGGCCGGGGAGGTTACCCGTCCGGAGAGTCTGGAGCAGCATCAACCCAGTGACGGATGGGCCTCTGGTAACTCCCTTGGAGGGACATCTTCCCCTGATAGGGGCCGCAGCGCAGCGAAGGTACTCCTATCTACGTTCTCTTGAGTCGCTGGTAGAGACTCTCAAGTTCTAAGTCCTTTCTAGCTAATGCTATAGTAACCGCTGGCGAGATTGCAGTGGTTTAGCTAATAACCAGGATAGTACCTCGACCTGCTCATTCCCCGTATCAAAATGTTATCAAGTCGCAACCAGATGGCTACTGAAGCACTGTTTATTGTGAGATGTACAATAAAGCAAGAGTTGGACTGTGATCGGTGTGTGGAACTCTTGTTAATGGGAGCAGAGGGAAGTGTTGACACAGCGGGACTTGATTCTAGACAAAAGCACATAGGCCCGAGGAGATATCTGGTACTGGCCTTCACCTCACCCACAGTTATGGGGAGGACATGGGCCGTAGCGCATCTCCCCCTGTCGTGTGACATACCCCTAGACAAAGGAGACGGGGTGAGGCCGCTACATAAAGATTCCCAGTCTGAAGGAAGCAGCAAATCCATGGATGCTGTCATGGATATGCATTAATGTCTGTCTGCCATCTTACCTTCCTCCTCATGTGTTCATCTAGAGACCAGACCTCCTTCACCTGGCTTCCTTTATAATCTCCTCCCAGCCTGACTCCACCCCAGGCCCTATCACAGAACACTATATTAAACTGTGCACTGCAAGCCTGCTTTGCTGATCAACGTGTTTGTTAGGCATTGTGTGTTTGGGTTCCTGCCTGCCGTGTGCTACGTCTGTCTCTCTGTTACGTTATTGGCTTGTCCCCGACTATCCCTGTCTGCTCGTGACCCTTGACCTTCGGCTCGTTCTTCGTTATCCTTGTCTGCTTGTGGCCCCTGACCTTCAGCTTGTTATTCGGTTCTCTCTTATCGTGTGCTGCTGCTTCCCCTCTTTTCCCCTTATCCTACGGGGCGTGAGCTAGGAAACTCCAGGGGCCGCGACCTGGTCCCAGCCTGCAGCATAACATCCTCACCACTAGAGGCCCTGGAGAAGACCAGCTGGGTCTTAGACTCCGCGCCCTGGGGAATCTTGGCTCTAGCTTCCGTTAGGATCCCGGTTGTGCTCCTCTGGTCCCGCTTTCCACAACCACTCAGTTTCCTATCCGCAGAAGCCAGCCATAGGGTTCACTACCTTGCGGTGCACTCCTGTCCCCCTACGGTGTGCATCTGTCACCTGGCCACAGGTGACCCTGACAGATGCTGTGTATTAGGAAGTAACAAAGTGGTAGATACTGTCTACTGTGATCAGAATTACAATAGAGAATTTTTACTTGGAAAGGGCATATTCCTAAGTTTCCCTACAGCAGGACTCTACCCTTATTTCCATTTGAATGCTTACTGTTTTCATATACCCATCTAACAGTGCCTATGCATAGAGGCTTCCACATTCTCTTTATTGTACAATCTCTTATGTCAACAATGTTTATCAATCTCTCATGCCGTGTACACACGATTGATTTTCTCGACGGTGAAAACACAGCTGAGAAAATCGACATGAAAAACGAGGACCGGCTTGGTCCCCTACACACGGCCGGTTTTCATTAAATTTTTTTCTTTTGGTCGTGAAAAACGACCGTGTGTAGGTTCCCTGGCAGTGTTTCCCTATGGGAAAACTGCCGCGGAAAAAAAATGCAGTGAATCACGACGAGAAAAATTAGAGCATGTTCTAATTTTTCTCGTCGTGATTCTTGCAGTTTTTCTCGTCGGGAAAAATGCTGGAAAGCCCACACACGGGCGTTTTTCTTGTCAAAGAGAAAAAATGAAATTTTTCCTGACGAGAAAAATGGTCGTGTGTATGCGGCATAAGTCATAGTTGTTAACCATTTAAAAGAGATGTATGAGTTTTTTTTTTTTTGTATCATACTTACCTATGTGAATGCAGCATCGGTCCGATACTGCATCTGTCCCCTGGCGCCTCTAACACTGAGAACCGAGCCATCGAACACCTCCGATCGCTCGGTTCTCACAGCTTGGTGAGCAGAGAGATGCTGACTGTTAGTCACAGCTCTCTGCTCTGCCCCCTCCTCGCTCACTGGAGTGCTGGGCTGTAGAGGGGGTGGATGCTGCCAGCTCAGGCTCTCAGCGGCTCGCTGAGAGGTTCAGCAAGGTGCTGGTCCAGGGATCTGGGTAGATCGTGACTCTATGGTCATGATGACGCTCGAGCCTGGACTGGCTCTGTGACAGCAGCAGAGAGCGGTCTTCAGCCCGCTCTCTGCTGAAAACGGGTCACAGGAGTGCAAAACAAACTGCACTTCTGTGATCCACAGGAGAAGTACAGCCAAATGAGTTCAGGCTGTACTTCTCCTTTAACCACTTGACAACTGGGCACTTAAACCCCCTTAATAACCAGACCAATTTTCAGCTTTCGGTGCTCTCACATTTTGAATGACAATTACTCAGTCATACAACACTGTACCCATATGAATTTTTTGTCCTTTTTTTCACACAAATAGAGCTTTCTTTTGGTGGTATTTAATCACTGTTGGGTTTTTTATTTTTTGCGCTATAAGAGAAAAAAGACTGAAAATTTTGTAAAAAAATGTTTTTTTTTTCGTTTCTGTTATAAAATTTTGCAAATTACTATTTTTTCTTCATAAATTTTGGCCAAAATTTATACTGCTACATATCTTTGGTAAAAATAAGTACAAATTGGTGCATATTATTTGGTCTTTGTGAAAGTTATAGAGTCCACAAGCTATGGTGCCAATATCTGAAAATTGATCACACCTGAAGTACTGACGGCCTATCTCAATTCTTGAGACCCTAGCATGCCAGAAAAGTACAAATACCCCCCAAATGACCCCTTTTTGGAAAGAAGACATTCCAAGGTATTCAGAAAGAGGCATTGTGAGTTTTTTGAAGTTGTCATTTTTTCCCACAATTCTTTGCAAAATCAAGATTTTTTTTTTCTCTTTTTTTTTTTTTCACAAAATTGTCATATTAGCAGGTTATTTCTCACACACAGCATATGCATACCACAAATTACACCCCAAAACACATTCTGCTATTCCTCCCAAGTATGGCGATACCACATGTGTGAGACTTTTACACAGCGTGGCCACATACAGAGGCCCAACATGCAGGGAGCAGCTTCAGGCGTTCTGGAGCACCCAGGCCAATTCTGACATTTCTCTCCTACATGTAAAAATCATCATTTGTTTGCTAGAAAATTACATAGAACCCCAAAACATTATATATGTTTTTTTAGCAAAGACCTTAGAGAATATAATGGTGGTTGTTGCAACTTTTTATCTCGCACGATATTTGCGCAGCAATTTTTTAACGCGTTTTTTACGGAAAAAAAATGTTTTGTGCTTAAAAAAAAAAACCAGTAAAGTTAGCCCAATGTTTTTGCATAATGTGAAAGATGAAGTTACGCCGAGTAAATAGATACCTAACATGTCGCCGTTAAAAATTGCACACACTCGTGGAATGGCGCCAAACTTCGCTACTTAAAAAATCCCCATAGGCGACGCTTTAAATATTTTTACTGGTTAAATGTTTTGAGTTACAGAGGAGGTCTAGGGCCAAAATGATTGCTCTCGCTCTAACGTTCGCAGAGATACCTCACATGTGTGGTTTGAAAACCGTTTTCATATGTGGGCGGGACTTACGTATGCGTTCGCTTCTGTATGCGAGCTCACGGGGACAGGGGCGCTTTAAAAAAAATAAAAAAATGTATTCTTCATTTTACTTTATTTATTTTAGTTTGACATGTTTTTCCGCCCCAAACATTTTTTTGATCACTTTTATACCTATTACAAGGAACGTAAACATCCCTTGTAATAGGAATATGGCATGACAGGTCCTCTTTACAGTGAGATATGGGGGGGGGGGGGGTGTCAATAAGACCCCACATCTCACTTCTAGGCTGGGAAGCCTGAAAAAAAAACAAAAAAAACAACAATCCTGGCTTTGATCGTAGCGGTGAGTCGGTAGAAGCACCGGAGGGCGGCGGGGGGGGGGGGGACACATCCCCTCTCGCCTCCCGTAAGAATGATCAAGCGGCGGAACAGCCACTATGATTGTTGTTATGGTGTAGGGCAGTGATTCTCAACCAGGGTTCCTCCAGAGGTTGCTAGGGGTTCCTTCATAATTGGGCAATTTCTGCCTCTCAGATAAGTTCCCACTGACACCATTGATCTTTTTAGCTATCTGTAAGGGGGTCATTCTTTCCATTGACCACAAGTGTAAGGACCATTCTTCCCACTGACCATCACACTAATGTATCATGAGTTGTAGATTTTACATTTTTAGCAGGGGTTCCCTGAGCCCAGAGAACTATGTCAAGGGTTCCTCTGTGTTGAAAAGGTTGAGAAAGGCTGGTGTAGGGAATCGCTGGCTGAAAAAGCTAATATCTGAATGATGCCTGTAGCTGCTCCCATCATTCAGATATCCCCGCACAAAGTCAAGGACGTCATATGACGGCCGGAGGGCGGGAAGTGGTTATTACAGAGTATTGCCGGGCATTGCGGAGTATTGCCGGGCATTGCGGAGTATTGCCGGGCATTGCGGAGTATTGCCGGGCATTGCGGAGTATTGCGGACTATGGCAGGGTATTGCGGTGTATGGCAGGGTATTGCAGGGGGTATTGCACAGGGTATTGTGGAGGGTATTGCAGAGTATTGTGGAGGGTATTGCAGAGTATTGTGGAGGGTATTGCAGAGTATTGTGGAGGGTATTGCAGAGTATTGTGCAGGGTATTGCAGAGTATTGTGCAGGGTATTGCAGAGTATTGTGCAGGGTATTGCAGAGTATTTTGCAGAGTATTGCGCAGGGTATTGCAGAGTATTGCGCAGGGTATTGCAGAGTATTGCGCAGGGTATTGCAGAGTATTGCACCAGAGTATTGCAGAGTATTGCACCAGGGTATTGCAGAGTATTTTGCAGGGTATTGCGCAGGGTATTGCAGGGTATTGCGCAGGGTATTGCAGAGTATTGCGCAGGGTATTGCAGAGTATTGCGCAGGGTATTGCAGAGTAGTGCGCAGGGTATTGCAGAGTATTGCGCAGGGTATTGCAGAGTATTGCGCAGGGTATTGCAGAGTATTGCGCAGGGTATTGCAGAGTATTTTGCAGGGTATTGCAGAGTATTTTGCAGGGTATTGCAGAGTATTTTGCAGGGTATTGCAGAGTATTGCGCAGGGTATTGCAGAGTATTGCACCAGGGTATTGCAGAGTATTGCACCAGGGTATTGCAGAGTATTGCACCAGGGTATTGGCAGGGTATTTTGCAGAGTATTGGCAGGGTATTTTGCAAAGTATTGGCAGGGTATTTTGCAGAGTATTGGCAGGGTGTATTGCAGAGTATTGGCAGGGTATAGCACAGGGATGGCTGAGCAGGGATGGATGGATGGCTGGATCTGTGACTGCAATTTTCACAGATCCAGCCCACAGCGCTGCTGCCTTGATCTGCACCCTCCCCTCTCCTCTCACACTGTACCGATCGGTACAGAGAGGGGAGGGAGGAACCGGCGTCATCAAATGACGCCGGTCTGTTTACAAGTGATTGCTCCGTCATTTGACGGAGCGATCACGTGGTAAACGGCCGCTATCAGCGGCGATTTACCGCGATTCGTGATCCGCCGGGTCCTCTGGAGTTTCCCGTGTGCGCGCCCCAGGGGGCGCGCGGGAGCGCGATTCTGGGAGGACGTTATATAACGTCCTCCCAGAGTTAAGCAACCACCTTGTCGACGTTATTTGTCGGCAGGTGGTTGTTAAGTGGTTAAGGACCCAGTCTTATTCTGACATTTGTTGTTTACAAGTTTAAATCAGTATTTTTTGCTAGACAATTAGGCCTCATGCCCACGGACGTTTTTACAGCCGCGTTTTTGAGCATTTTTTACAGCTTAAAAACGCCTATCCATGTTAGTCTATAGCTTCATGCCCACCTAGGCGTTTTTGAGCTGCAAATAGCATAGGCGTTTTTAAGCTGTAAAAAAAACCCAGGACCAGTGCGTTCCTTGGCGTCGGCGTTAGGCATAAAAAAACGCGAAGCGTTAAAAAACGCGCAAAACCGCCGCAATTGCGTTTTTGAGCTCCGGCGTTTTGTTTTTTTCGAATTAAATACGGTCGAAAATTTTATACAATAACATGGACAGGCGTTTTTAAGCTGTAAAAAAACGCTCAAAAACACAGCTGTAAAAACGTCCATGGGCATGAGGCCTTACTTAGAACCCCCAAACATTATATATATATATATATATATATATATATATATATATATATATTTAGCAGAGACCCTAGAGAAGAAAATACACTTTAATAAAAAAAAATATATATGCCCCAATTTGTTTGTACAATATGAAAGATGAGGTTTTGCTGAGTAAATAGATACATAACATGTCATGCTTTTAAATTGTGCACGCTTGTGGAATGGCGCCAAATTACGGTATACATAAAAATCTCCATAAGCAATGTTTTAAAAATGTCTACAGGTTACTAGTTTAGAGATACAAAGGAGGTCTAGTGCTATAATTATTGCACTCACTCAGATGTTTGCGGCAATGCAAACATCTGAACACCGTTTACATATGTGGGCATGACCTAGGTATACATGCACTACCGCGTGAAGAACACGGGGATGGGGCGCTTTAAATGTTTTTTTTTGTTATTATATTTTTCACATTTTTACACTGTCCCTTCTATAAAAAAAATCTAAAATACCCCAAATCTCTACTCTACCCTTAAAAGCAATAGATTACAAAAAAAATCTCTTTTGCTTTTAGAAAACAAAAACCTGTTTACATGGCTCGAGAACCGGAAGTGACGTCGACGTCACTCTGATCCTCCAAAGGGCATAGGGATGAGTGGTGGCCAGTAGTCCAGGAACCACCGGGAAGCGGGGGGGGGGGCACCTCTCCCGCCACTTCTAAAAGTAAAAGTAAAGTGATCCCACGGCGAATCCGCCGCTGGGATCACTTTTATTGGAAAGCGGGCTACCTAAGAGAAAGATTGATACCGGGGTTATGGCATTTAGCTGCAGCCATTACCACTGTATTTACATCAAAATCATGACGTACATTCCCAGTTAGACGGTCAACAAGTGAGCAAAAACTCACTTTACCCTCAGAGGGCTGAAGGTACTTCATGAAGTGTGTCAGAATACACTGACATCCTCAAATATTTTTTTTTTCTATTGGCTGTACTTCTGGGATGTACCATGCTGTGCCTGTGCTCACTCTTAGGCCCCTTTCACACGGAGGTCCGTTCAGGTCCGCCTGTCAGTTTTTTAGGCGGACCTGAAACGGATCCTCCATGTAGCCCTATGGAGGCACGGATGTCAGCGGAGACATGTCCGCTGACATCCGCTCCGCTCCGCCAAAGTGTGACGGAGGAAAACCCTATTTTTCCTTCCGTCGGCGGAGCGGATCGGATGACAACGGACTCTACGGTCCATCGTCATCCGATTCCCCATAGGGGAGAGCGGCGCTCTGACAGGGCGGTCCCTGCACAGTGTGCGGGGACCGCCCAGTCATCCATCGGCTCAGCGGGGATCAACGGAGCGATCCCCGCTGAGCAAGCGGAGCTTCAAGGGGCGGATCTTCACGGATCCGCCCCGTGTGAAAGGACCCTTAGCATTGCATTGCATTGTTGAGTGTAGAGCTATTTTTTTGTTTGTTACATTGACGTTTATCATAACAGAGGTGAAAAATGTAATAATAATTTTTATCAACAATGGCAACATCAAACTGCATCACATTTTTCAGGACAGGATTTGTCCGGGTGTGGTGTGACAGTTTGAATTGAAAAACTAAACAGAATATTAATTTAAAACAAATAAAAGATGATGGTGTGTTAAATGCACATATCAAATCCATAATATCAGTCCTTTTACTAAAAGCAGAATGCATTAAATGATTTTAAACAAATCCTAATATCAATTCTATTTATTCAGTACATGACAGACAGAAATATCCCAAGTACAGTAAATATTAGTAGCTGTTTTCTGGTTTCTCTGCTATATTATCATTGTTTTGTGCAGTGCTCCTCTGAATATATTTACTACATATATCTTATTTATGCCTTTAGTAGAATTATTGGGTATGCAAAGCCTATATTGTAGTTATTACTAAATCTGACATGCCATAACTTTCACCATACAATTCTAAATATTGCTTTACGATAGTATGAAGCCCTTTATATGGTCACAGGTTACCTTCCTTATTACTTCATCTTTGTTTTCCAGTACACATTCAGTGATCATTACTTTTACAATTTACTGAATTGCTGTACATTTCAGTACAAGTCACTCCCTGAAATACCAAGATGAGGTAGGTGAAAATATTCCAACAAATTACATAGTTGTGTTAAATACTTTCCTGTACTTTATTTACATTGACATGCAGACATGTATCTATTCTAGCAAACTACATGACTGCAATACATCAAAATATTCCTATGCATAACAACCGTAGGATTACTGATCTACTATAGAAAGAACTAATAAATTGATATATGCTGTATATAGCTGATAAAATAGAAGCAATCAGATTTTTCATACCTTTTTCTTCTCTGTACGAGACTTGGAATGTACTTTTCTTGGCTTGTTCGCTAATTATAGTGCCTTGCTATTGGCTAGATGGTAGAATGGGTGAGCTATGGGAGGAGAAGCCCCAAGGCACTGAAGGTTTCAAACGTCATCCAAGAAATATTTCTAAGCAGCCCAAGGTATATCTTCTTACAATATGTTACATTAAAGTTTGGGATATAAAGGGTTATTTCTGTCCTAAAATGGGATTAATAAACTAAACCTGTCCCAGACCTGAGCAATTCAAATTGGATGTTTGATAAATAAATGTGGAGATTTCAATTGGTGGGAACTGCAGCAAAGGTTGAATTGTCAGCTTACTACAGGAAGTGGTGTGCGTGCTGAATTTCTGGCAGGATTGTTCTGTACCTACAGCCTTTTAAAGTCCAATTGGACTTACAATTTAAAGCTATATACATATGTGGGCGAGGTCTGGCTGCGCCCGTGCACTTGGGGTAACATCTAGACCGAAGGCGTGCTCTCCAATGCCTGGGACCAGGCAGAGACTCCAGTCATGTGAAGAATCAAACATTAGGGCAGTCCCCCCGACTCAGAGATGAGCCTCTTGTATGCAACAATAATGTACGGAGTTGCTCCATAAAATGATTTGTCCTAAGTAGAGTTGAGCGAACACCTGGATGTTCGGGTTCGACGGGTTCGGCCGAACTTCAGAAAAAAGTTCGGGTTCGGGACCGAACTTTAACCCGAACCCGAACCCCATTGAAGTCAATGGGGACCCGGACTTCTAAGGACTAAAAAGGCTCTAAAAAAGTAATGGAAAGGGCTAGAGGGCTGCAAATGGCAGCAAAATGTTGTTAAGAGCATGGCAAGTGCTCTGCTAACAAATGTGGATAGAAAAATAACTTAAAATAACATAAAAAAAATAAAAAAATATGCTGGAGGCCCCCTTTTCAGCAGAAGAGGTAGGGGAAGTCATTAAGAACCTCAGAAACTCAACAGCAGGATGCCACACATATGGTGGGAATGCCCCAGAATACGCCCTTTCTGGAATAAATTATTCAATTTAATGGATAAGCTAGTGGGAAAATAAAATACTTTGAAATAAAAATGTAGCGGGGTGCTAAATTTAAGGGAAGTGTTTGAGTGGTAAATAGGCTCAAACACCCTAATTCTGTAGGATTCATGGACCATTTTGTCCTCGGGGGACAGTATTGATGTGCAGTTCCCTGCGGCCTACAGGTGGCGCTGCCATGGTAGGCTAGGGTTGAACCGCCGATACAGTGCTGTGCCTTTTGTGTCCCCTCTTGGCAGTAGTACAGCGGGGCAGGGAACCTGCTGTGCATGCCGGGAGAGCATATAAAAGGGGCAGACCTTTGGCCTGGGGGCTGATGTCCAGTGGGGTCCACGCCCAGGTGCCTTCGGCCTGGGTGCATGTGTTCCTGTTCCATCTCGGGTACCTTTAGCCCGGGGTGAGGTACTATCCTGGAGTTCCTGCTACCCTGGGTATGGAGGCCTAGGTGCGGGAGTAAAGCCTGGAGTGCAGAGCCTTCGTCTGGAGTCCGCTAAGGGTCGAGGAGTCTTAGGGTGCCGCCTCGTGTAGGGGACCATGTTCCAGGGAAGGGTTCCGTTCTCCAGGTCCGTGGCAGGGGACTTGTACACCCGGTCTGTGGCAGAGACCAACCTCAAGGTCTGTGGCAGAGACCGTGCACCTAAAACTGTTTGAGAAACCTAAGCAGTGAAGTGAATGTGCTACGTTTGTGCCTGGACCTCCTCCACACCTTAAGCTGTCCTGTTTCTTTGCTCTAACCTTTTCTATCCGAGTAGAGTTTATTTTGCCATGAGAGAATAAGAGTTGTAATTTCAGCTGCTGTGGACATTGACTTTACTGGGAATTAAAGGACTTGCCTCTACCTACAGTAGAGGTGAGAATCATCCTCTGGAGGAGTTTTGACTCCGGCTGTGGACACGGCCCATCAAGTACACCGCTCAACCTCTTTATATAGGAGGGTACGGGCTGGTAGTGCGGTGTGCCTTTCTCCCTCCTGCGAGGAGCCAACAACATAAAGGCAGGTAAGGGGGAAAGGATCTGTGCGCTACAAAAAAATAAAATAAAAATTATAATCTTGACCTAGGAGGACGAGGTCCATATGGAGTAGGAGGTTGAGGTGGCGGTGGTGGAGGAGGACGAGGTAGCCAACACTGGTTCAAAAATACAACAATGGCTGGGTAAGGCCGTGTCATGGATATGCATTAATGTCTGTCTGCCATCTTACCTTTCCTCCTCATGTGTTCATCTTAGAGACCAGACCTCCTTCACCTGGCTTCCTTTATAATCTCCTCCCAGCCAGACTCCACCCCAGGCCCTATCACAGAACACTATATTAACCTGTGCACTGCAAGCCTGCTTTGCTGATCAACGTGTTTGTTAGGCATTGTGTGTTTGGGTTCCTGCCTGCCGTGTGCTACATCTGTCTCTCTGTTATACATTTGGCTTGTCCCCGACTATCCCTGTCTGCTCGTGACCCTTGACCTTCGGCTTGTCCTTTGTTTTCCTTGTCTGCTTGTGGCCCTTGACCTTCAGCTTGTTATTCGTTACTCTTATATCTTGTGCTGCTGCTTCCCCTCTTTTCCCCTTATCCTACGGGGCGTGAGCTAGGAGACTCTAGGGGCCGCGACCTGGACCCAGCCTGCAACATAACATCCTCACCACTAGAGGCTCTGGAGAAGACCTGCTGGGTCTTAGACTCCGCGCCCTGGGGAATCTTGGCTCTAGCTTCCTATAGGATCCCGGTTGTGCTCCTCTGGTCCCGCTTTCCACAACCACCCAGTTTCCTATCCGCAGCAGTCAGCCATAGGGTTCACTACCTTGCGGTGCACTCCTGTCCCCCTACGGTGTGCATCTGTCACCTGGCCATAGGTGACCTGACAGGCCGGTGATGTGTCGAATTCTGTCCCCCGTCAAATAGTGTCCACCCTGTACTGCGCTTGCTCAGTATGTAGGACAAGGGGATTTCGAAAATCTCCCAAGACGAACGGCGCCTGCGTGGTGAGTTCAGGTGAAGGCCACACCATCCGTGGTTCAAGCCGAGCCAAGTGAGGCCGTGCCCGAAGCGTGGCGATCGAACGGAGCCCGTGAGGGGCCCTGTTACTATGTGCTACTGTATGTCCACTTGGATGGTGGGGCTTGAACCTGCACTCACGGCGCAGGCGCCGTTCATCTTCGGAGATTTTGTGAATCTCCTTGTCCTCTGTACTGCGCAAGCGCTGCGCCTTCGCAGTATGGGCCGGACACAATCCGATGGCCGGACAGTTTTTGTCACAACACCGGTATACATGTCTATTCTGCAGAAGGTACGGACAAGTCCTGTGGGATCCATGCCTGGTTCATTTTAATAAACGTGAGCTTGTCCACATTGGCTCTGGACAGGCGGCTGCGCTTGTCTGTGATAACGCCCCCTGCCGTGCTAAATACACGTTCAGATAATACACTGGCTGCAGGGCAGGCCAGCACCTCCAAGGCATAAAGGGCAAGCTCAGGCCATGTGCCCAATTTGGAGACCCAGAAGTTAAAGGGGGCAGACCCGTCATCCAGTACATGTAGGCCTGTGGACACATACTGCTCAACCATGTTGGTGAAATGCTGCCTCCTGCTAAGACGTTCCATCTCAGCTGGTGGTGCTGGTTGTTGTGGCGTGCGGACAAAGCTTTTCCACATTTCAGCCATGCTAACCCTGCCTTCTGAGGTGCTGCCGGTGCCCCGGCTCTTCCTCCTCCTCTGCCTTCGCCTTGTGCTTCCACCGTACGCCCGCTGTCAGGTGGGAATGCCACCAGCAGCGCGTCTACCAGCGTGCGCTTGTACTCGCGCATCTTACGATCCCGCTCCAGTGAGGGAATTAAGGACGGTACGTTGTCCTTGTAACGGGGATCCAGCAGGGTGGCCACCCAGTAATCAGCACCAGTTAAAATGTGGGCAACTCGGCGGTCATTGCGGAAACACTGCAGCATGTAATCGCTCATGTGTGCCAGGCTGCCCAGAGGCAAAGAAAAGCTGTCCTCTGTGGGAGGTGTATCGTCTGCAAAATATTTTTTGTGGCCCTAAATGGCGTTTTTTGGAAGACCACAACACACCCACAGTACGTAACCGCTGAATCGCACAGCTACAGAACTGCAGAAAATGCTATTCAAAAAAAATGTTGTTTTTTTAGTATAGCACAGTAGGAGAAAACTATATAGAAATTTTTATTTCACACACCTCCACATATGTATAACACACTGCAAAATATTTTTTGTGGCCCTAAATGGCGTTTTTTGGAAGACCACAACACACCCACAGTACGTAACCGCTGAATCGCACAGCTACAGAACTGCAGAAAATGCTATTCAAAAAAAATGTTGTTTTTTTAGTATAGCAGAGTAGGAGAAAACTATATAGAAATTGTTTATTTCACACACCTCCACATATGTATAACACACTGCAAAATATTTTTTGTGGCCCTAAATGGCGTTTTTTGGAAGACCACAACACACCCACAGTACGTAACCTCTGAATCGCACAGCTACAGAACTGCAGAAAATGCTATTCAAAAAAAAATGTTGTTTTTTAGTATAGCACAATAGGAGAAAACTATATAGAAATTGTTTATTTCACACACCTCCACATATGTATAACACACTGCAAAATATTTTTTGTGGCCCTAAATGGCGTTTTTTGGAAGACCACAACACACCCACAGTATGTAACCGCTGAATCGCACAGCTACAGAACTGCAGAAAATGCTATTAAAAAAAATGATTTTTTTTAGTATAGCACAGTAGGAGAAAACTATATAGAAATTGTTTATTTCACACACCTCCACATATGTATAACACACTGCAAAATATTTTTTGTGGCCCTAAATGGCGTTTTTTGGAAGACCACAACACACCCACAGTACGTAACCGCTGAATCGCACAGCTACAGAACTGCAGAAAATGCTATTCAAAAAAAATGTTGTTTTTTTAGTATAGCACAGTAGAAGACAAATATATAGAAATGGTTTATTTCACACGCCTCCACATATGTATAACACACTGCAAAATATTTGTGGCCCTAAATGGCTCTTTTTGCAAGCGTACATTAAAGTGCAAATTTTTTTTTTTTTTTGCCCTAAACGGGTCTTTTTTTGCACGAGCAAAATAAAATGCAATTTTTTATTTTTTTTGCCCTTAATGGGTCTTTTGGAAAAGAGCACAATAAAGTGCCTTTTTTTTTGCCCTAAATGGATCTTTTTCCAAGAGCAGAATACACCCACAGTATGGAAACGGTGTATCTCTCATACTCATTGATGTTAACCCCTTGTCATCAGGAAGTGAGGCGGTATCGCTCATATTACATTTCGGAGTACTTCAAGCATGAGAATTCGTTTTATTTTGTTTGATTTTAATTACATAATTTTCATCTGACAGTTGTCTTTTAACTCAAGTGTGCATCCAATAAATGAACTATATTGCGCACTACAGTTGCCAAAAGTTCTTTTGTTACTGGTCCCATCGAGCGCTGCGTTTGTTGCTCATTTTTGTTTACTTTTCTCCAGAAGTTGGCAGCTGCACTGGGGTCCGGTCATTTTCTTACATTATTTATGACAAGACTATATATATATGTCCCTCAATGACTGCCAGTTTTAGCGCTTAATTACTTTATTGTTTTTTGTATTATTTTCTAAACCCACTGTACCTCACAATACCTATAAAAAACTTCAGTACAAATTATTGCCAAAGCAATAGCTCCATAGAAATAAATGTAAAAATAGCTTTAGTTTTTAAGGGTATACAGTATACACTATATTGCCTAAAGTATTGACACGCCTGCCTTTACATGCACATGAACTTTAATTGCCATCTCAGTCTTAGTCCGTAAGGTTCAATATTGAGTTGGCCCACCCTTTGCAGCTATAACAGCTTCAACTCTTCTGGGAAGGCTGTCCACAAGGTTTAGGAGTGTGTTTATGGGAATGTTTGACCATTATTCCAGATGTGCATTTGTGAGGTCAGGCACTGATGTGGACAAAAAAGGCCTGGCTTGCAGTCTCCACTCTTATTCATCCCAAAAGTGTTCTATCGTGTTCTGTGCAGGCCAGTCAAGTTCCTCCTGGTCCAAATCAAATCATTTGGTGGAGGGGGGAATATGGTCTGGGGTTTATTTTCAGGGGTTGGGCTTGGCCCCTTAGTTCCACTAAAGGGAACTCTTAAGGATTCAGCATACCAAAACACTTTGGACGATTTCATGCATTCAGTTTGGGGATAGCCACTTCCTGTTCCAACTTGACTGGACCAGTGCAAAAACAAGGTCCATAAAGATATGGATGAGCGAGTTTGGGGTGGAAGAACTTGATTGGCCTGCACACAGTCCTGACCTCAACCTGACAGAACACCTTTGGGATGAATTAGAGTGGAGACTGCGAGCCAGGCCTTCTAGTCCACATTAGTGCTTGATCTCACACATGTGCTTCTGGAAGAATGGTCAAACATTCCCATGGACGCACTCCTAAACCTTGTGGACAAACTTCCCAGAAGAATTGAAGCTGTTATAGCTGCAAACAGTGGGCCAACTCAATATTGAACCCAAATTATGAACTTGCAGTGCTATTGTTTAGAGACCCCTTAAGAGGAATCATATGGCATTTTGTGCAAAATGAGGTCAACCTAGTGACTTAGTAAAAATGTTCCAGGAGAATGTCAGAGACCACTGACATGTTCCAAAAGATTTTCAGAGGCAGGTGGCATAACAAGCTGTCAGAAATAGCCAACATGCTCTAAGAGGCTGCTATCGTCCACAGACATTTTCCCACAGACTATCAGAGACTACTGGTATATTTCAACAAACTATCAGAAACTAATGACCCCAATAGGCTGTCAGAGATAGCCAGTACACTCTGGGAAAATATTCAGAGACCAATGAAATGTTCTACCAACTATCAGTGACTACTGACTGTCAGCGACTAAAACAATGTTTCAATAAGTATAATAAAGGTTGACATATGACAGGTGTCAGTGCTGAAATTCAGATTTAATTTACAAAAAGCGCTATAGGCAGTAGAAGGGAAATGTCATTACATAACATTCCCAAAATGTTAGCGTCTTTTCCATTAAATTAAATACATTTAAAGCAATGATTTGTAATGACTACTGTCTACCATTATCCTAATAATGGTATTCCTATTATTATTCCTATTTTACTTTTAGTGTTTTTTTAAACCCTATGCAGCTTCAGAACTTCTTTGTGGTACTGGCCTGGGTCTGGCCTGCACATTGTCCCTTTGGGTTTTGTTATTTACTAGTTAAGCCCTGTTACTGGTAACCAGAGCTCCTAGACTATTGAAAATATAAATGGCTCACCTTTTTCCAACTCATCAGGCAGTTCATGAGCACCTTGGTGTATTAAATGTATTTTGTAGAAAATATTTGTGAATTTGCTGGGAAACACACTACTGAAATATATTTTTGTATTTCTACCGCTGTTCTTTTAATGATGTACTTTTTTGGATTTTAATGCACAGAGAATTATTAATATTGGTTTGAACTCCAAATTGCCTTCAGTCTAATGCCCTTACCATAGTGCCACAAGCATGAAGGGTTTAGATTCCATTTATACCACCAGAATGTTTGGGGTATAGATTGTAAATGCCCATTTGTTTTACTAACTGATTAAGCATTTATTTGTTTTATAGAGACGTGCTTTTTCTTGCAAATTATATATTAGGAATAAATAATGTAGAGATGAATGATGAAATCCTTAATAATTGACTTCATGTTCAATTTTCCTTGTTGCCATTATTTTATGGCTCTACTGCAGATTAGTAGAATAAATCTGCAGACAACAGGGCCAGTTCTTCCTCTGTGTTGGCCAGTGTTCATTTTCATTTAGTAATATGGCTACATTGTGTACCTCTTTAACCGCTTAAGGACCGCTGCACGACTTTTTACGTTGACAGAATGGCACGGCTGGGCAAATGGGCGTACAGGTACGTCCCCTTTAATTTGCCGCCGTGTGGTCGCGAGCTCCGTGACCGTGCCCGCGGGACCCGCGGACTCGATGTCCACCAGTGTCCCGCGATCGGGTCACAGAGCTGAAGAACGGGGAGATATCAGTTTAAACACATCATCTCCCCGTGCTTTCTAGTGACATGTCACTGATCGAATGTTCCCTCTCATCGGGAGCAGCGATCAGTGACGTGTCACTCGTAGCCACGCCCCCTAACAGTTAGAATCACTCTCTAGGACACACTTAACCCCTTCAGCGCCCCTAGTGGTTAACCTCTTCACTGCCAGTGTCATTTTTACAGTAATCAGTGCATTTTTATAGCACTGATCGCTGTAAAAATGACAATGATCCCAAAATGGTGTCAAAAGTGTCCGATGTGTCCGCCATAATGTCGCAGTCATGATACAAATCGCAGATCACCACCATTACTAGTGTAGCGGGGTATTTCCCTTTAATTCCACAGAAACTACAGTACCCAGTACACCTTGAGGCACCCAGGATGCATTGCCCTGTGCAAAGACTGCTGGGGTGGACTTTATAAGAGGGAGGCGGGCCCCAGTTTCTTTCTCTTTGGACACCACCCTCCCAGCAAGAGGATGCCTGTCCTGACCTGCTGCGGGTACAAGGCCTGAAGCCTGGGCCTTGTGCTTTTCCAAAGAGCCTTCCGCTCCACCGAGGAGCCTGTGGAGCGTGTGATCCTGTTGCCGAGTGCTGTCATCAGGAGAACCGAATACCCGGGTGTCGTGGACACTGTGAAGCGAGTTACAGTAACGGAAGTAACGGACAAGGACTAGTCCGGTCGGGTGAGAGAGCACCTGCTCAGAGCTACACCACAGTATCTCTAGACTCATTAACTTTATTCAGGGCCATCACAGTGATTGCAGTTACACTCTGGGGAGGCTATCTGCTGAACTGAGTTTATTAGTCTCCCTGGCATTATAAAGTTACCGATCATCGTTACTTTGTTGGATTACAATTGTTCTTAAGGTGCACCACCGTGTTTTGCTAGCAAAGATTTCTTCCGCAAGGACTATGCCCAAATCATAGTCAGGCCTGACTGGGTAGTATAGGACATTGCTGGGCGCCAATTTTTTGCTCACGAGGGAGGATAGCTGCAGCGGGGTCTGTTAGACTGTCTATCATATTGCTGAACATTTGATGTTTTAATAAGTATACCTATATTGCAGGGTTCTGCATGTGACATTGCATACTGTTTTATCATTTTAACCTTTACCAACAGTAAAATATTAGAGTTAAGTATATTGGTTGTCAGTGTCATTTACTGTGCTATACCATACTGTGGGATTGTGTCATAGAAAATATTACAGTGATTGAAATTCTATCATCCCCTTTACTAACTGTGCCACGAGAGGTTAGAGCCGATTGCCAGGGGTTGACAGCGGTGCACTACAGGGTCCAAAACAATCAAGGCAGCCCTCTTAACTGGGGGTATCGCTACACATGGGGGCTCGTCCGGGATGGATGTCTCTCCCTGACAGGGGCCGCATCTCAAGAAGGTAGTCCACGTTCTCATGGTCGGTGGCAGCGACCCAACTGAAACCCAGGTCAGTGGCAGAGACCTCAAGTCTAATTCACCCGGTCGGTGGCAGCGACCACTCTCATGGTCGGTGGCAGCGACCGTGCACCAAGCCTGTTTGCGCACACCGAAACAGGAGAGTAATAAGTTCATGTTTGTGCCTGGACCTTCCTCTTTACCTTGTCTGTTCGTTGTCTAACCAGTCTGCTCTAAAAGGACTATTTATTGCTCTGAAGAAAAAAATAAGTGTTGGACTTTCAATGGTGTGGAACTTGGCTTTCTGGGAGTTAAACGGTCATTCTCAAGGGAAGTTTTTGGCTCTGGACAGGGGCACAGGCCCGAAGGTAAATGGTTAAAGCTCACACCTCTACACACAAGAGGATAAGAGCTGGTGGTGCGTCACACTCTCCTCCCTGATCCCCTAGATGAGAGCCATTGACATTGACAGAGAAGGAGGGAGTGAGAGGTGAGGTCGCTACACTAGTAAAAAAAAAAAATATTAATAAAAATGCCATAAAACTATCACCTATTTTGTAGACGCTATAACTTTTGCGCAAACCTATCAATAAACGCTTATTGCGATTTTTTTTTTACCAAAAATATGTAGAAGAATACATATCGGCCTCAACTGAGGAAAAAATTTGTTTTTTTTAATATTTTTGGGGGATATTTATTATAGCAAAAAGTAACAAATATTATTGTTTATAGCGCAAAAAATAAAAACCGCAGAGGTGATCAAATACCACCAAAAGAAAGCTCTATTTGTGGGAAAAAAAGGACATCAATTTTGTTTGGGAGCCATGTCGCATGACCGCGCAATTGTCAGTTAAAGCGACGTAGTGCCGAATCGCAAAAAGTGGCCTGGTCTTTGGGCAGCCAAATGGTCCGGGGCTTAAGTGGTTAAACAATCTGTCTGGAATTTATTTAGTCATGCAACTTCCATCCATTAGCTTGCTCACAATAACGACTGATACAAAGTAGGCTTATTATTTCTTCTATCATTAGATCTATTCCACTGAGATCCTTTAGTGCATTTTAAAAAGATGTAGATGTCATCTGTCTGTCTAAGTATCTCTGGATGTGAATTATGAATTGACAGCATAAAACTGCCTATTGAGCAGAATAGTGGGGCTCTTGCAGAGTGAATTTTTTGTATCATGTGACTTTGCTAACTACTTTACTTGTGTGTTTAAATTTCAGTTTGCGCTATTAAATTTTTTAAACAACAGCCCTTTTTCAACAGGAGGTGAAGAGACATAGAAGACCTGAAAATGTGGTATGAGCTCTATCTGCTGGCCAGACATGAAAAGTATTTAAATGCAATATTACATACAGTATTTACCTTATTTAAAAAAAAAAAAAATTATTATTTTTTTGAATTGTATTATTTAATTCTGATCATAATGCATAAAGAATATATATACTAAATCACCATATATTTTAAATACCAGAACAGAAAATTATGTTGCCTTCAGCAGCTTAGCAAATTTCTCCATGTGGTCCTTTAGAATATTTAAACATATCAGCAGAGGTCAGTATGAAACACATGTAGCGCTACCCCCAGTTAAGAGAGCTGCTGGATTTGTTTGCGGGCCCTGAATACAGCACCGCCAACCCCCGGCAATCTACTCGACCCACCCTGGCACAGTTAGTCTAGGGATTGTCTTGTATCACAATCTATCTGTATTGTAAGGGTAACCCTTTTGCATAATGATAACACACTGATAGCAAGTGATGAAGTATAACGTTTTTTTTACTTTGGGTAAAAGGCACGAGGTTAATACATAACACATATATGTCTGCAGAGCCCTACAGCAGAAAATATAGCACACCCTGATAATGCAGGCTATTTCCCTTCTAGTGCAGCTATCTCTATCTATGCGCCCTTATGGCGCAGCAACAAAAAGTTCTAACTCCTGGTCAGGCCTGACTCAGATTTACCTCAGTCTCTAGCAGAACGATTTCTTTGCATGCAACTTGACTGGTGGTGCACAACAGGAACAGTATTTGTAATCCAAAGGGGTAGCAGATCCGCAAAGGAAGATCTGTTGATTGCAGCGCGGTGTCCCAAAGAGGCCGAGCTCCGCCTCGCCCTCCTCTTATATAGCCCCTCCCATCAGTCTCTGCGGTGGCTGAATGCACCCTGGGTGCCAAACGTGGTTCTGGGTAACATAGTCCCGGGGCCTTAAAGGAGACCCCGCTACACACATATAACAGAATACAACACAAATCAAGCTTAGCTCATCTGCAAAGCAATGTCACTAGTTCATGAATTAGCAATTCTTAGTAGTACTTTCACAGGCACTTGAAATGGGACCCGTTGTGCTTTTTCTATTGGTTCTTTCATCAAAAGTTTTTGTAAGTGACATCCCAAGTAGAGATAATCAAAACTAAATTTTTGTGTTCAACAACATGGGTGGATAAGTAGTCTTCAGCAGAAATGTTTACAAACGGCAGAAAAATATTCATTTGCTTTTCTGTACATTGAAATTCTAGAGCTGAAACTAAGATAATGTAAGGAGTAGGGATGAGCTTCAAGTTCGTGTCAAACCCATATTAGACTCGAACATCGCCTGTTCGGCTTTTTGCCGAATTTCTAACATTATGGGCCATTCGCGCCAAATTCGAGTGGCGCGTCACGGCCCATAATTCACTGCGGCATCGCAGTGCATTGCTGGCTGATGATTGGCCAAGCAAGCACTATGACCCGCAGGCTTTGGCCAATCACAACATGCAAAAAACGGAGAGCCATAATTGGCCAAAGCCAGGGTTGCTTTGGCCAATTATGTCTCAGGGGGTTTAGTACACGCCCCACACTATATAAGGCGGCCTCCGTGGCGGCCTTGTGTAGTGTGTTGCGGTGGTTAAAGAGAGAGGTTAAAGAGAGAGAGAGAGACAGTGTCATTTATTTTGAGTTAGATAGAGCAGGCAGCCGAGTCAGTTAGCTGCAGTTACAGTGTGTAGAGGATATATATGCATCCTAGGTGTTGTATATATATTTACACACTGTATTCAGTTTAGCTAGATCCGTTCCTGTTATTCTCTATACTGACAGGCAGGCAGGTGATTGTGCTAGCTGCAGTATTTTCACTTAGTATACTGTGTCCTTTGCACAGTGTGCACCTAAAGGTACCTCAATACAATTAGTGGTGTTCTCATACTAAAACCACAGGCAGGGAGCTGCATTAATTTCATTTAGTGTACTTCTGTCCTTTGCACAGTGTGCACCTAAAGGTACCTCAATACAATTAGTGGTGTTCTCATACTAAAACCACAGGCAGGGAGCTGCATTAATTTAATTTAGTGTACTGTGTCCTTTGCACAGCGTTCACCTAAAGGTACCTCAATACAATCAGTGGTGTTCTCATACTAAAACCACAGGCAGGGAGCTGCATTAATTTCATTTAGTGTACTTCTGTCCTTTGCACAGTGTGCACCTAAAGGTACCTTCATACAATTAGTGGTGTTCTCATACTAAAACCACAGGCATGGAGCTGCATTAATTTCATTTAGTGTACAGTGTCCTTTGCACAGCGTTCACCTAAAGGTACCTCAATACAATTGGATACAGAAAAAGTAGCGCTATACAGTGAGAGTGAAAACAAATCAATGTCTCTCTAAGTAGGTGAAACCTAAGTGAAAAAAATATTGGTAAATATCTAATCATAAAGTGTATGCATGAATATAAAGTCCATGATATCTGACATGGAAAATCATACAATTAAATATAAAGTGTCCATTCAAAACATATATCAATTGTGATGAGAAGAAGGACGTGCAGGCCTTAAGGGTCGTCAGGGTCATCAGGGATAAAAACATCTTCCAACTCTATAAAATTAGATGAAGTACTCTTACCAGAGCCCGTGGATCTGCCTGTCGATGACAGCAGATCGCGTAAGCGTAGAAAATCGAACTCCAGGACCAGTCGACTTGTCTGAAGACTTGTGTGTTTTCGGAATCTCAGTCTCAGTCGTGGCAACTCAGTAGTCCTCGACTCCAAATCTTGATAAGAAATCCAGAGTATTTGGGACCAATGGGTCTTTTCCATTGGCAAGCATACAAAAAAGACCCACACCAAAGAACAAAGCAGACCTCTCCTTGCTCCTCATCAGCTGGGATCTCCAACCCCACTATACTTTCAGTCCTCTCTGAAACCTGCACTGAGAGGAATGAAGGTGTAGAATTAGGTGTGTCACAGACAAGTACTTGCGGGCAATCTGCTATCGGTACACCGACGTCAGATTGTACCAGGCAAATTTCCCTGCCCCAGCTGCTGCACCGCCGAAATAAGTTCGCTCCCAGCCATCCACAAGCTCAGCGGTTGAAAGCTAGCTTTGCTAAATTGCTATCACTTCAACTGCTGCCTTTTCAGTTGGTAGACTCTGCCCCCTTCCATGAGTTTGTGGAATGTGTGGTTTCTCAGTGGCAGGTTCCCAAACGACACTTTTTCTGACGGAAGGCGATTCTAGCTCTCTACCGGCATGTGGAAGGCAATGTCTTGGCCTCGCTGGACAGGGCGGTCAGCGATAAGGTGCATATTACTGCTGACTCATGGTCCAGCAGGCATGGACAGGGACGTTACCTATCTTTCACGGCGCATTGGTTGACTTTGCTGGCAGCTGGGAAGGATGCAGGACAAGGTGCAGTAGTGTTGGAGGTTGTGCCGCCACCACGCCTCCAAAATGCTACTACTGGTGATTCTGACACACCTCTCTCCTCCACCCCCTTCTCTTCTTCTTCCTCTATGGCCTCTTCCTGTGCTTTGTCCTCGGAACCAGCGGTGCTCCGTAGGCGTTCAAGGGGCTACGCAAGTACGCAGCCAAAAAGATGGCATGCGGCGCTTGAGCTGGTGTGCTTGGGGGACAGGAGCCACACTGGGGCAGAGATTCTGTCAGCTCTGCAGGGGCAGGCTCAGAGGTGGTTGACGCCACGCCAGCTTAAGCCAGGAAAGGTGGTTTGTGACAATGGCATCAACCTCCTCTCTGCCCTCCGACAGGGACAACTGACCCATGTGCCCTGTTTTTCTCACGTTCTTAACTTGGTGGTGCAACGGTTCTTGGTCAGGTACCCGGGCTTACAAGAGGTCCTGAAGCAGGCCAGGAAACTCTGTGTGCATTTCCGCCGGTCATATAATGCCAGTGCTCGGCTGGCTGACCTCCAAAAGGAATACAACCTGCCCAAGAACCGCCTAATCTGTGACATGTCCACCAGGTGGAACTCTACGTTGGCCATGCTGCAGTGGCTGCACACGCAGCAGAGGGCCATCAATGAGTATCTGTTGCAATATGGCACCAGGACAGGGTCAGGGGAGCTTGGATTTTTTCCCCCACGCCAGTGGGCCATGATCAGAGATGCATGCACTGTCCTGTCACCATTTAAGGAGGCCACGAGAATGGTGAGCAGTGACAGTGCATGCATCAGTGACACTGTCCCTCTTGTCCACCTGTTGGAGCACACGCTGCATGGAATAATGGACAGGGCACTTGAGGCAGAACAGAGGGAGGAAGAGGAGGACTTCCTTACCTCTCAAGGCCCCCTTTATCCAGACAGTGTTCCTGCTGGCCCGCATATCACACAGGAAGAGGAGGAGGAGGAGGAGGATTGTGTCAGCATGGAAGTGGAGCCTAGCACTCAGCATCAGCAGCAGTCTTCAAGGGATCAATTACAGTCCCAAGAAACACATGGACTTGTACGTGGCTGGGAGGAGGTGGCTGCGGATCATGTCGTCCTCAGTGACCCAGATTGACTGCGCACCGAATGCCTCAGCAAACCTATGCTGCATGGCCTCCCTGATCCTGCATAGCCTGCGGAAGGATCCTCGTATTCGTGCGATCAAGGAGAGGGATCATTACTGGCTGGCAACCCTCCTTGATCCACGTTACAAGGGTAAGGTTGCGGACCTTATTGTGGCGCCTCAGAGGGAGCAGAGGATGAAACATCTTTGGGAGGCCATGCAGAAAGGTCTGTGCAACGCGTTCGCAGAGACTGGGAGGTTACAAATTCCTGGTCCTGGACAACGTGTTGCTGAGGCTTCGGTCAGTCAAAGAAGGAGCGGTGGAGAAGGTGGCCATCTGACCGATGTGTTCAGACAATTTTTTAGTCCGCAGCCCCAAGGTATGATCGGTTCCAGCAACCATCGCCAGCGTCTGTTTTACATGGTGCAGAAATACCTAGGGGCAAGATCAGACTTGGACACCTTTCCCACCGAAAATCCTCTGGGTTACTGGGTCTTGAGGATGGATCACTGGCCAGAGCTTGCACAGTATGCAATTGAGCTACTGGCCTGTCCTGCATCCAGCGTTCTTTCGGAACGCACATTCAGTGCTGCTGGAGGCTAACCGATCACAGGGTGCGCCTGTCCACCGACTCGGTCGATCGACTGACCTTCATAAAAATTAATCAGTCTTGGATCACCACCAGCTACCAAGCACCTGATGCTGATGTAACTGAATAATTTTCTATGAAATGTCAGATCCCTTCACTGCCTATGCTGATGCAGAGTGACAATCCTGTTATGCTGAGTGACTATCCTCTTCCTCCTCAATGATCATGCTGATAGCATGTAAGAACATTTTTGTTTCTGGGCACCACCACCAGTGCCTAAGGCCCAATTTTTCTGCCCCTGTTTAACAGGGGCATGTAAATACAATTTTTGATGCAATACTTTGCAGCAGGGCTCATTGCTGCGCTCCAACTACAGTATCTGTGAGGGGTTGCAGTGTTGTGGCACCAGCACCAGTGCCTAAGGCCCAATTTTTCAGCCCCTGTTTAACAGGGGCGTGTAATTACAATTTTTGATGCAATTCCTTCGCTCCAACTAGAGTATCTGTGAGGGGTTGCAGTGTTGAGGCACCAGTTCCTAAGGCACAATTTTTATGCCCCTGTTCAACAGGGGCATGTAATTACAATTCTTGATCTAATAATTCACAGCAGGGCCCATTCCTGCGCCCACCAAGAGTAACTGTGAGGGCTTACAGTGTTGTGGCAACACCATCACCACCAAAGGCCCAATTTTTCTGCCCCTGTTCAACAGGGGCATGTAATTACAATTCTTGATCTAATATTTCACAGTTGGGCGTTCCAGCGCCCACCAAGAGTAACTGTGAGGGCTTACAGTGTTGTGGCAACACCAAAACCTAAGGGCCAAATTTCTGAAGAGTATATATGGCAGGCCCCAACTTACAAACGACTCCTACTTGCAAACGGAATGAGACAACAGGAAGTGACAGGAAATCTACCCCTAGGAAGGGAAATTTTCTCCTGTAAGAGTTAATATGGGAAAATCTCCACTGATGCTTTATCACCTATCCTTGTTTAAATAAAAACCCCAAATTTTCAAAAAACATTTGTCATTGGGACGGAAAGTGAGATGAAATGTTCTGAACAGGTGCACAGACAGCAATACAAATGTTACAGGGGTGATAACCCTTCACTATGTTTTCAAAAAAGCTTAAAAATAGATTTTTTGGCTGGAGCTACACTTTAAAAATGTACCAGTTCAAAATTACAAACAGATTCTATGTAACAACAAACCTACAGTCCCTGTCTTGTTTGCAGAGTATATAGGGCCTGGGGGCCCCACGCCTTTCCTTTTTTTTATTTGGGTGCGGAATTCCCCTTAATATCCATACAAGACCCAAAGGGGCTGGTAATGGGCTGAGGGGGGGGGGTACCCATGCCATTTTTCTCAATTATTTTCATCCATATTGCCGGGACCAGACATTACATTAAAGCCGCAAGCAGTTTTAAATGACTTTTCTTCCTTTAGAAATTTCATTTTGTGCAGGGACAGTTCTAAACACGGGAAACACGTGTCACTTCACAGGCATACTATAGACACCCCCCATGTACGATATTTAAAGGAATATTTCACTTTTTTTTGTTCACTTTAAGCATCATTAAAATCACTGCTCCCGAAAAAACTGCAGTTTTTAAAACTTGTTTTCGCATTGATACATGTACCCTGGGGCAGGACCCGGGTCCCCAAACCCTTTTTTAATCAACAAAAGTTTTTTTATTGAAATAGATTCAATGTATACATACACAGCAAAATGATCCATAGATCAGGTTTACAAGTCCCATTGTCAGAGCTAACAATCGTGCAATATGCTGGAAAATACAACAGTAGGCGTGGGTGTTCCCACCAGAAATGTTCAAGACACAAAGTACAAACCATTACAGTAATAAACAGGATACAAAAACAATCTATACAGCACGTGGGGGGTAATCATCTCATAATTATAGGCATGTATTAGAGTTCTGTAACCAGCGATCCCATACCTTTTCGTATTTGGCCGGACACCCTCTGTTTATATAAATGCATTTTTTGTAAGGCAAAGTGACATTGACCTCAGCTTTCCACTCCCCAGAGGCGTAGCGTGGGGGTGGCAGGAGGGGCCGTCGCACCAGGCGCAATATTTGGGGGTGCAAATTCCCGCACCGTTTGTGTCACTTTTCTCAAGGCCCGTTAAATTCTATTTACTGTGTCATGGCTGGGTCCGGCCGCCATTTTGCGCCAGCTGGCGCCCTGTGATTGGGCGAATGTGGTCATGTGCTCCGGTGGGGCTGGCCAGTCCTTGAACGCGGGCGGCGCATGCGCGAAGGCCCGCCCACGCTTCTGTAAGCCGCCGTCTTCTCCTCCACCCTTCCTCCCTGACCGGATCTGGAAGTGGTGCAGTGCCTTCATCTGGGACCTGGGAAGTGGAAGTAACGCGCCAGTGTCTCGATCGATGGAGGTGAGTGAGGCAGGGAGCCATCTCAGATGGATGGAGCAGACGCCGGGCCCGGTCAGCAGTAGTTAGGGAGAGGAGAATCACGCCACCGCCATGCCATGCCACGCCACGTGTTAATGCATGCATGCCTGCGGGCCAAAGTACAGACAGACAGAGACAGTTACATGCCAAAAGCCCCCTCCAAGCCCCCCTCAGGAATCGGATTAATGATTTACTGAGCTTCATGACAGTATCTGTCAGAGCTTTCAGCATCATGTAAGGGGCTAAATGATGAATCCTGCTAGGTATTTGGCATGTCGAATGACCTGAGGGATGCATTATATAGCAGGATTAATCATTTAACCCCTTAAAACATGCTGAAAGCCCTGAGGTATGCATTATACTTCAGCATGTAAGGGGTTAAATGATAAATCCTGCTATATAATGCGTCCCTCAGGTCATTCGACATGCCAAATACCTAGCAAGATTCATCATTTAACGCCTTACATGCTGAAAGCTCTGAGGGATACTGTCATTAAGCTCAGTAAATCATTAATCCGATTCCTGAGGGAGGGGCTTGTGGCATGTAATTGAGGTGTTACTCGCAGACATGGAAGGTAAAAAATATTCTCATGGTGCAGTATGTTAACTCAAATAAATGTATTATAAGAATTAGAGTGATGTTGGTATATCAGCGAAACAGCAATCACATGCGGTCATGTAAGGAGCTGCGGCGTCTCCATTAACCTCTCTCTACTCCCTATCGTCAATCCACTGTCTGGAAAGGAAAAACGTGATGACGTCACCAGGGCTCCACCAGTCATCACGTTTTTTTCTTTCCAGACAGTGGATTGACGATAGGGAGTAGAGAGAGGTTAATGGAGACGCCGCAGCTTCTTACATGACCGCATATGTGATTGCTGTTTCGCTGATATACCAACATCACTCTTGTAAGTGCAATAATTCTTATAATACATTTATTTGAGTTAACATACTGCACCATGAGAATATTTTTTACCTTCCATGTCCGCGAGTAACACCTTAATTACACTTTGCTGTTTCCGGATACCACTTGAGTCTTAGGGAGACAGTTAAATTCCCTATACTTGGTGAGACTGTGTGACAGTCCCGGCCTTCTGGTAAGCAGGCTACTTCTTAATTGGGTGTCAAGCTATTTGCACAGCCACGGTGGCTGATGTGAAGATTTGTGTCACTTATCTATTTTTCACTCATTTGGATGCCAAGCATTGCATAGAATCTTATGAACTTCATTGTGATTGGGACTCTGCATTAGTTTTCTTTCTTTTTTTCACAATTTTTTCACCCGCTGAATTTTTCACCACTCATAATTCCTTTATTTTAATTTTGCATAGACCTGCATGTACTTTATGAGATTGAGATTCTGCAATAGTTTTCCTTTCTCACTGTTTTTTTCACTTGTTGATATTTTTTTCATCTCATTTGTTTATGCTATTGGTATCTTGCCCAGATATATCAATTTTATGTGATTAGGATTCTGCAATATTTTTCCTCCTTCACGAATGTTTATGTCTTAATTTCATTCAATTGAAAATTACTTAGACTCATATGAATTTAAGAAATTGGAGACTCTGCATTAGTTTTCCTTTTCACCAATTTTTCACATTACACCTATTGACATTCATTTATTTATTCATTTAGCGCTGCACCTCATTTTACATATTTCAGTGTAGGTGTAAGGTCGGTGGGTCAGTGTATGTGTCAGTCAGTGTAATAGTCAGTGTAGGAGTGAGGTGGGTCAGTGTAGGAGTGAGGTGGGTCAGTGTAGGAGTGAGGTCGTTCAGTGTAGGAGTGATTAAAAATAAATGGTTAAAAATAAAGGGAAATTTTTGGGACTTTGAATGAAGCAGAAGACTGTGAGGGGTTGTATAAAAATATATAATAGGTATTTATTGTGTGAAAGCATAATACTATATAACAGTTATGTACAGGTAGCATGTGCAATCCGCACATGAACGTAAAACAATAAAACATGTACATAATGTATCATTGGCAGTACATCACAATATGAAATGGTCAATATATGACAATAGTATGAAATATTATGAAATGGTAAATATGTAAATATGTTGATCTGGGCAATGCACAACAGTATATGAAAATATGTATTAAATGATAATGATCATCGACTTGGTATATCTAATTAGAATCCTATAGAGGCATCTAGCTGCATCCTTGGTGCCCGACGCGTTTCGTGTCACAAGACACTTCCTCAGGGGCGGATGCTGGACATCTGAAATGACAGAGTGTAATAAGGTAAAGGGATAGACTAGATGTAGCCAGAAAGGACAATTATGTGTCAGTTCCTGGATATTACCGAGATATCGCGGACCATGGTGTGCAGGGAAGTTGGGCCAGAGGACTGACCACCCCGGGAGCTGAGATAATTAGGAACAACGGTGCAGGGCGGGGGCGCATATGCATGAACCCCAATTCACAGGTTGCCATCTCCATGGTGTAGCGAAGTGATTTGACCAAATTAAAAGTAGACATCTATAATGGATGAATTTAAATCCATTAGAATTTGAATGAAGGTGTAAAAGGAAGAAGAGATAATGAATATATATTGATTTTGGGGAGAGTGCCCCAATGACAACGTGAAGGAAAAGGGAAATTAATAGTGCACTAATGGTAAAGACACATTAGACCATAGAGACGAGTGAAGGTGATAAAGAAAATGAACATGTGCATAGAGTGAGAAAGATAGTGGTAACCAAAATGACCAAAATGATAAGCAATGGGAGGCTGCAAGCCCTGTAATAGGGTAACAAAGTATCCACGGTGTTAGAATAAAGGTAAGGAAATAAAATCCTTACACTGGAGTCAACAGGGTTTACCTTCAAGGTGTGCTGTAAGACAAATGCTTCACAGGGCTGCAGTATCCCCACGTGTGTGGCAAAGAACTCTGTGTTTGGGGAAGACGCTTTATAGGCGTCCCACGTGTACACCGGGCCTATACCAGCGTCACGCTAGTCCTGATTGGCAGGGGGCGGTATCCGAGGCTGGGCGGTGCTGAGCCCGCCCAGCGCCGAACCGTGACACCCAGCAGAATCGGCTAAGAAGGTGAATACACGCTCCCGCCGTGACGCCCACCAGTGACGTCACTGGAAGGAGCGGTGCGTGGCGCCGATGCGCTGAGGGCACCCATCGCGACCCCCGAGAGCACTCACCCCCCGCCCGTGGGCGGGAGGAAGTGGAGGGGAAGCGGGGGACACAGAGCGCATCGCAGCTCCCGGGAATTGGACAAGGAACTAACCCGGAGAACCCAGCACTATATCCGTGGTGCAATGTCTAAGTAGTGTGCCGCCCAATTACAACAAAAGGATGTTACAGTGCTCATGTATGTGAACTGTCTGGGACACTGTAATGTTGGAATAAACCTTGCATGGAGCTGGCAGGGGAACACTGCCTGCTCCCAGTTAACTGCCTCCATCCCGATTATATAGAGAATTAGGGGAAATTTGGGACTTTACATGAAGCATATAGTAGGTTAGCTTCCATCCCGGGTTTGAATGGTTAAAAATAAAGGGAAATTTTTGGGACTTTGAATGAAGCAGAAGACTGTGAGGGGTTGTATAAAAAATATATAATAGGTATTTATTGTGTGAAAGCATAATACTATATAACAGTTATGTACAGGTAGCATGTGCAATCCGCACATGAACGTAAAACAATAAAACATGTACATAATGTATCATTGGCAGTACATCACAATATGAAATGGTCAATATATGACAATAGTATGAAATGGTACAGACAATGTAAATATGTTGATCTGGGCAATGCACAACAGTATATGAAAATATGTATTAAATGATAATGGTCGTCGACTTGGTATATCTAATTAGAATCCTATAGAGGCATCTAGCTGCATCCTTGGTGCCCGATGCGTTTCGTGTCACAAGACACTTCCTCAGGGGCGGATGCTGGACATCTGAAATGACAGAGTGTAATAAGGTAAAGGGATAGACTAGATGTAGCCAGAAAGGACAATTATGTGTCAGTTCCTGGATATTACCGAGATATCGCGGACCATGGTGTGCAGGGAAGTTGGGCCAGAGGACTGACCGCCCCGGGAGCTGAGATAATTAGGAACACCGGTGCAGGGCGGGGGCGCATATGCATGAACCCCAATTCACAGGTTGCCATCTCCATGGTGTAGCAAAGTGATTTGACCAAATTAAAAGTAGACATCTATAATGGATGAATTTAAATCCATTAGAATTTGAATGAAGGTGTAAAAGGAAGAAGAGATAATGAATATATATTGATTTTGGGGAGAGTGCCCCAATGACAACGTGAAGGAAAAGGGAAATTAATAGTGCACTAATGGTAAAGACACATTAGACCATGGATATGCAATTAGCGGACCTCCAGCTGTTGCAAAACTACAAGTCCCATCATGCCTCTGCCTCTGGGTGTCATGGTTGCTGCTGTCAGAGTCTCGCTATGCCTCATGGGACTTGTAGTTTGGCAACAGCTGGAGGTCCGCTAATTGCATATCCCGGCATTAGACCATAGAGACGAGTGAAGGTGATAAAGAAAATGAACATGTGCATAGAGTGAGAAAGATAGTGGTAACCAAAATGACCAAAATGATAAGCAATGGGAGGCTGCAAGCCCTGTAATAGGGTAACAAAGTATCCACGGTGTTAGAATAAAGGTAAGGAAATAAAATCCTTACACTGGAGTCAACAGGGTTTACCTTCAAGGTGTGCTGTAAGACAAATGCTTCACAGGGCTGCAGTATCCCCACATGTGTGGCAAAGAACTCTGTGTTTGGGGAAGACGCTTTATAGGCGTCCCAAGTGTACACCGGGCCTATACCAGCGTCACGCTAGTCCTGATTGGCAGGGGGCGGTATCCGAGGCTGGGCGGTGCTGAGCCCGCCCAGCGCCGAACCCGTGACACCCAGCAGAATCGGCTAAGAAGGTGAATACACGCTCCCGCCGTGACGCCCACCAGTGACATCACTGGAAGGAGCGGTGCGTGGCGCCGATGCGCTGAGGGCACCTATCGCGACCCCCCAGAGCACTCACCCCCCGCCCGTGGGCGGGAGGAAGTGGAGGGGAAGTGGGGGACACAGAGCGCATCGCAGCTCCCGGGAATTGGACAAGGAACTAACCCGGAGAACCCAGCACTATATCCATGGTGCAATGTCTAAGTAGTGTGCCGCCCAATTACAACAAAAGGATGTTACAGTGCTCATGTATGTGAACTGTCTGGGACACTGTAATGTTGGAATAAACCTTGCATGGAGCTGGCAGGGGAACACTGCCTGCTCCCAGTTAACTGCCTCCATCCCGATTATATAGAGAATTAGGGGAAATTTGGGACTTTACATGAAGCATATAGTAGGTAAGCTTCCATCCCGGGTTTGAATGGTTAAAAATAAAGGGAAATTTTTGGGACTTTGAATGAAGCAGAAGACTCTGAGGGGTTGTATAAAAAATATATAATATGTCCTTTCTGGCTACATCTAGTCTATCCCTTTACCTTATTACACTCTGTCATTTCAGATGTCCAGCATCCGCCCCTGAGGAAGTGTCTTGTGACACGAAACGCGTCGGGCACCAAGGATGCAGCTAGATGCCTCTATAGGATTCTAATTAGATATACCAAGTCGATGACCATTATCATTTAATACATATTTTCATATACTGTTGTGCATTGCCCAGATCAACATATTTACATTGTCTGTACCATTTCATACTATTGTCATATATTGACCATTTCATATTGTGATGTACTGCCAATGATACATTATGTACATTTTTTATTGTTTTACGTTCATGTGCGGATTGCACACGCTACCTGTACATAACTGTTATATAGTATTATGCTTTCACACAATAAATACCTATTATATATTTTTTTATACAACGCCTCACAGTCTTCTGCTTCATTCAAAGTCCCAAAAATTTCCCTTTATTTTTAACCATTCAAACCCGGGATGGAAGCTTACCTACTATATGCTTCATGTAAAGTCCCAAATTTCCCCTAATTCTCAGTGTAGGAGTGAGGTGAGTCAGTGTAGGAGTGAGGTGGGTCAGTGTAGGAGTGAGGTGGGTCAGTGTAGGAGTGAGGTGGGTCAGTGTAGGGGTGAGGTGGGTCAGTGTAAGGGTGAGGTGGGTCAGTGTAGGGGTCAGGTGGGTCAGTGTAGGTGTCAGGTGGGTCAGTGTAGGTGTCAGGTGGGTCAGTGTAATGGTCATGTGGGTCAGGTGTGCAAGGTAGTGGTCAGTGTGCAGTGTAGTGATGTGCGGGTTAGTGGTCGTGTGTAGTGTAGTGGAAAGTCCGCAGGTTGGGGGGGGGCACAAATTTCTTGCACTTGCCCCGGGCGCTGACAACCCACGCTACGCCACTGCCACTCCCTCAGGGTGGGGGGTAACTGTCTCATCCACTTTCTAGCGATGATCTTTCTGACTGAGAACAGTCTCTTGAAGAAGTATTTTCAAGAATTTGTCTAAACCCACTGGGAAAATCCCCAGGATGCACTGTTTCTGGTCTAAGGTAAGTGGCGAGCCCATCTCATCATGCAGGAAATCCACCACCCGTTTCCACAGAGCCTGAATCCTGACACAGGAGAACAGCAGGTGAAAAAAGGTGCCGTCTCGGATCCACATAGTGGACAAAGAGTAGATTGCTCTCTTTTATACCTGGCAACTCGGAGTGGCGTCAGATATGCTCTATGCAGAATATAAATTTGGGACAGTCTGTCTGATAGTTTGGGGGACACCACCCTGCAGGTCTCGAGGGCCTCCTCCTATTCCTCATTATCCATTGGGCCCACCTCCCTCTCCCAACGGGGCTTCAAAGCGAATGCCAATTTACTGGAGGCAGGGGTAGAGAGCATGTTATAGAAGTATGATATTAGGCCTTTCGGATCTGTACCCCTAACAACAGCCATTATCGGGTTAGGCGTGGGTCGAGGGGGAGTTTGTGGGAATTGGGCCTGAGTTGCATGACGAACCTGGAGGTAGCGGAAAAACATGTGATTTTGGAGCATGAATTGCTCCTTCAGTACGTCAACGTTTTTGAGATTGCCATCAGATAGTATATGGTGTAGGTAGTATACACCTCGAGAACTCCAGATCCCCGGATCTTGAAGGTGTCCAAATTCTGGCATGGATTTGTTATGCCATAGTGGCGTGTAGTCATTATGAGGCGGTATTTTTATCTTGGTGGATGCCAGGTTCCACACACGTTTATAGTGATATAGAAGGGATTTAGTATCCCCTTCTGGATCTGTACCACCCATCCCCAGGGTCAAAGGATAGAGAGGGTCATAGGTTTGTTGCGCCCATCTTGGACATAATAAGATTCGAAATCTCTCGCTGTCCGTTTTATCAATATGATAGAAGTGGGACAGCTGGGCCGCCAGGTAATATAGGTTGAAATCAGGCAGGGCTGTCAGTGGTAAATGACATCCCACTCCCTCCCTCCTCCTCCATGCCAACTAACCAGGTGATCACAATGGAGGTGGAATATTACATGTAGATTAATGGTGGCTTCACCTCCCTCTTATTCTAAGACACAGGCTGGAGGGGCGTGACACAACCTGTGACTGGTAGAAATCCACCCACACCATGTTATTGCCAAAAAATAATAAAGATTTGATTTCAAATACACAGTATATTTGTATGTCAATTTAAAACAGTTTATTAATATAAATTATTATTATATTATAATTATATAATTATTATTATATTATAATAATTATTATTATAATTATAGTAACATATTGATAAGATTATTTTAATCAAGTTGATTTCTTGTACATGGTCAATAATGTAAACAGTGAAAGCACTGTACATTTCCTATATATTCCAAGCTCAGGCTGGCCATATACACATTTGAATCTGATCATTGGTATCTGAATGATCAGACTGCCGAAAAAATCCTCACCCTATGTATCCATTTACTATCCCATGCATTTTTCCCCATAGACAGCAAGAGGATGCACCAGGATATCTCTCCTTATCTCAATAATTAGAAGATCTGACAAAAGATATTGTATAATATTATCTATGTGCAGTATGCCTTAAATTTCAACTTACTTTTCACACAAACATTCTAAACAGTTGTGTAGTAATCTGAATATATATAAGTATTTTGTTACTTTATGTAAGTATTTATAGGTTAAATTACAAGCAACTATTGTTTCTTTGTGCAACCTAAAACCATAGGCCCTGTTCACACATACAGTGATGTCACTGCAAGACACACCGAAAACAATTGTTTTCTATATGTCCTGTTCACACTGCAAAGCAGCTCAGAGGTGCAGTGCAGTGAGCTGCAATAAAATGCAGACATGCTGCATTTTATTGCAGCGCACAGGAAGGTGCCGCATGCCACTGCACAGCAATGCAATGCCCATATACACTGTAAAAAATATTGTGCTGGGTCTACTCAAAAAAATGGAGGCAACTATTTGCATCAGCTTTTTAAGTACTGTCAACTAAACGTATTTTTGTCTCATTAGACTCATTAGACTTTTCATGTTTTCAACTTAGTTGTTTTAAGTAAAGCCCACTCAATTTTTTTCAATTTATAGATCATAGTGTTTTAAGTTAGGAATACATACCTTAACTTGTCTGGAACTATACTTTTAAGTAAAGCCAACTCAATTGTTCATGTTTATAGACCATAGGTTTAAGTAAAGCCAACTTAATTTTTCCAGTTTATAGACCATAGGTTCAAGTAAAGCCAACTCAATTTTTCCAGTTTATAGACCATAGGTTCAAGTAAAGCCAACTTAATTTTTCCAGTTTATAGAAAAGTTTAAGTTAGGAACACATACATTAACTTATTTATTTCAAGTACTTATATAGCACCGTCAATTCACGTAGCGCTTTACCTATACATTGTACATTCACATCAGTCCCTTTCATTAAATCTAAGATCCCTAACACACATTCATACATAGGAGCCAATAACCCTACCAGCACGTCTTTGGAGTGTGGGAGGAAACCTACACAGGCACAGGGTAGAACATGCACACAGCAGGCAAGGAGTGTCATGGTCAGGATTCGAACCAGCGATCCTTTTGCTGCTAGACAAAAGTGCTAACCACTACACCACTGTGCTGCCCTATTACTTTAATATATGTTTGAAGGTTTTTATATAAAAATAATACAATAATAAGTATTTAAAAAAAAGGAATAGTCTCATGAAACAGGCTTTCAAAACAAATGAACATTATTTATAAAGTGTTACAAATGTAATATTATTAAAGCAGCATCAAATATGGAAATGCACATACCATATTTGCCGGGGTATAAGGCAGCTGGGCATATAAGACGACCCCCTAATTTTCAGTTTAAAACGTTGGTTTTGTGCTATAGTCAACGTATACGTTTTTAAAATCATATATGTAGCCTGCTCGGATTGGCAGAGGTTGTTTCTCCAATCCGAGCAGGCTCTATAGTCGTCACTAGTGATGAGCCGAACACCCCCGGGTTCGGTTCGCACCAGAACCCGCGAACGGACCGAAAGTTCGTACGAACATTAGAACCCTATTAAATACAATGGATGCGAACGTTCGAATTCTAAAGTGCTAATTATAACAACTATTATGCATGTTATTGTCCTAAAAAGGGTTTGGGAACCCGGGTTCTGCACCAGGGGACATGTATCAATGCAAAAAGAAGTTTTAAAAACGGTCGTTTTTCGGGAGCAGTCATTTTAATGATGCATAAAGTGAAAAAAAAAAAGTAAAATATTCCTTTAAATATCGTACCTGGGGGGTGTCTAAAGTATGCCTGTGAAGTGCCACGTGTTTCCCGTGTTTAGAACAGAGAGTCCTGGAGCAATGACAAAGAGAGAAATGAGCGGAGGGACGGCATGACATGTGGGACAGGCAGTAGCCTAGCAGGGGCTGTGGTTCCCTTTAAGAAAAGGGGGGTGGCTGTGGGGAAGAAGGGGAGGGGGAGTGCAGTTAGTCAGGGAGGAAGTGACGTTTTCTCACTTCCTCCATTTCACTCACGAGGTAGAAAGCTTCACAGCCGGTGCTATGGCTGATGTGTCTGAGCTATTAGCGCAATTGCGGGCCGCGGTGGCCGCGCAGGGGGCAGAGTGGCTGCAGGAACAGGTGTCTGCAGTGTTAGATGAGCGGGCGGCAGCGCCCGCCGGGGGGGGGGGGGTCGCTACGGGGCGCGCTAGGCGGTTCAGGCCGCCTGAGCGGTACAGTCCGGAGGCATCCCCGAGTGGATCTACTTCCTTCCGGAGACCCGTTGGGGGCCCTCCGGCCGCATCCCCTGACCGCACGCAGCCGGTGTCGGCGGGGGGGGCCGGGAGGAATCCGCGCCGTGGACGGAGTTCGGCGGTGGGGGAGACGAGTGGCCCTCTTGCCCCTCCCCCTCCCGCACGTCGGAGATGCGGTGACATCGCGGTCGAGGCTGCGGGTGATGCCCGGAACAGCCGTGCGGCCCAGCGTGGAGAATCCAGTTCGCGGGCCAGTGGCCTGGAGGCGGTGGCGGTCAGGGGTCCGGCGGAGCCAGCAGGACGAGCGGTGAGGGGTTTGGCGCCAAGACTGACGGATGGGAGTAGAGCGGATGACACCCGTGCCAGGGGGCGGACCCGGAATCCGTCGGTGGAGGTGGCGAGTGGGTCGGGTGTGCCAGGATCGAGAGGGCGTGATGCTCAGCCACGACAGCCCTTGCCACGTGGGTCGCGTCCGCACGGTGTGCAGCCAGCGCTTGTGTCGGCAAAATCGGATGACAACAGGTCTGGGGGGGAGCTGTCCGGGTCAGACGGTGGCGAGGACTCGGGACAACTGGCTTCGCTGGAGAACAGTTCGGCGGCTGGTGGACCCAGTTTCAGGCAGCCCGGTAAGTCCCACTCTTCTGTGGTTATTTGTTCCTTATTACAAGATTTATTGGGTCAAAGGGGTGTTGGGGGGGGCTTAGGCGCGACACCTGGGTCGCGTTCTTCCCCACCGGGGGGAAAGTGGCAGGGGAGACGCAGGACTTGTGGTCTGGGTTGGAGGATTTGGTCAGGCGTTTTAAGCCGGGCGGGGGCGACATGGTGTCGCCCGCGGCGGCTTGGGGGAAAACAGGGGGTTCATCGCAGGTGGCGGGGCCTTCGGAGGTACCCGTGGCCCCAGGCGTGCAAGCGGTAGAGGTGTCAGAGGAGGGGCAGGCCCCATTGGAAGGGGGGGCGGCCACGGCAGGTGGGCAAGTTGCTGCGGGAGAGAAAAACAAGGAGGTGATCAGGCTGGCGGATGCCGCTAAGAATGAGATGTACATTTGTTTTGAGGCACCGTTAGGAACTCACCTCAAGCCGGAGGTCAGAGAAAAGCTGTGAAAAGGTGAGTATGTGGAGATCTTCACGTTGCTCCCCTTGGACAAATTCAACCTGGATAGGGTGAAGCCGGAAGAGAGCAGGAAGGAGGATGAGGAAAAGAGGCGTTATCGTCTTATACCCCGTACTTTCACAAATTGGTTGCAAGCGTTTGCGATCATGGCTTGTGTGATAGGGCAGAAGGCCCCGGAACATTGTTCTGGGCTGTTCATCTATTTGGAGGCGGTTAACGAAGCGTTCAGGACGTATGGTGGCGTAGCGTGGTTGAGGTATGACAAACAGTTCCGGCAGAGGATGGCCATGAGACCAGGACTGCGATGGGATCACAAGGACATCAACTTGTGGATGCGGCTGATGACAGCGTCGCGGGCCACCAATCAGTTTCAGGGGGGGGTCAGAGGTGCTGCAGCCTCGGGACAACCGACCGAGAAACGGTGGGGCTACTGCTGGCAGTTCAACGAGGGCACGTGCAAGTCCGGAGCAAGCTGTCGCTTCAAGCATGTGTGTTCAGGATGTGGGGGCAGTCATGCCTTGTCCAAATGCTTTACGCGAGGCAGGGGTCGCCCTGGGGATTCTGGGGGAAAAGGGAACGACGCCAATCCGGGTGGAAAGGATGCTTCCCTTTCTCAATAGGTATCCCGACAGGCGTGCAGCCAAGTTGTTAGAGGAGGGTTTCGCCGGTGGTTTCAGAATTCCTTGCGCGCCTTTTGCAGTCCCCCCGGCAGCCAAGAACATCCGGTCTGCCTCGCTCCATCCCTTGGTGGTTTCGGTGAAGCTAGATAGGGAGGTACAATTGGGGCGTATGGCCGGACCGTTCACGGATGCGCCCATACCTGAGTTAGTGGTTTCTCCCTTGGGGTGGTCCCCAAGAGGGAACCTCAAAAATTTCGATTGATTCATCACCTGTCCTTTCCCAGGGGTGGGTCGGTGAATGATGCTCTTGCGCCGGAGGACTGCACGGTATCGTACACCTCCTTCGATGCGGCTGTGGCATGGGTGCGCAGGTGTGGACGGGGAGCGTTGTTGGCAAAAGCCGATGTTCAATCGGCTTTTCGGTTGCTACCAGTACACCCGAACAGCTTTCGTTTCTTGGGTTGCAGGTGGGAGGGGGCTTGCTACGTGGACCGTTGTTTGCCCATGGGTTGCTCCATCTCTTGCGCGCTCTTTGAGACTTTTAGTTTGTTCCTAGAATGGGTGGTCCGGGACGTGTCGAGGATCAGTTCGATCATCCATTATCTGGATGACTTTCTGTGCGTGGGCCCTCCGGGGTCTAACGTTTGCAGGGTCCTGCTGGGGATGCTGCAATTCGTGGCCGATCGTTTTGGGGTCCCTTTGCCCCCCGAGAAGACAGTGGGCCCCACGTCGTCTTTAGTTTTTCTGGGCATAGAGCTGGATTCTGAGAAGATGGAATGCCGACTGCCAGAGGATAAGCTGGAAGAGTTGAAGGAGGAAGTGCGCGGTGTTATCGGCCGTCGTAAGATTCAGCTGCGACAGATGCAGTCACTATTGGGTAAGTTGTGTTTCGCTTGCAGGATACTGCCCATGGGCAGGGTATTTAGCCGCAGGTTGTCGGCTGCGACAGCCGGGGTGCAGGTTCCTACTCATTTTGTATGCCTAACCAGAGAGCTTCGTGAGGATTTGGAAGTGTGGCACGGTTTTCTGGAATCTTTCAACGGGCGGGCGTTGTGGATGGCCGGGCCCGTTGGCAATTTCAATCTGGACTTGTTTACGGATGAGGCTGGCTCCACGGGGTATGGGGCGTTCTGTCAGGGAAAATGGAGTGCGGCTCCATGGCCAAAGGAGTGGGAGGAAGCGGGGGTTCTTGAAGAACCTGGTACTATTGGAACTTTTCCCAATTGTGGGGCGTTTGAACTATGGGGGGATTCATTCCGGAATAGCAAGGTGCGCCTAAACGGTGATAACATGGGAGTGGTTCAGGTAGTGAATAGGTTGTCAGCCACGTCACAGCCAGTGGTGCGTTTGTTGAGACATTTGGTTTGCGCTGCTTGCAGTTCAAGGTATTTGTGTACGCAGTGCATCTTCCTGGGGTGGATAACACCCTGGCTGACGCTTTGTCTCGTTTTCAGTGGGACAGGTTCCGGGAGTTGGCGCCAGCAGCGGATCAGCGCAGGGTTACCTGCCCGACTGGATGTGGGACATTGCCTTGACAGCGCAGCGCAGTGGATAAAAACGGTCGGTGGTGAACCCAGACTAGTTTGGATTTTTTGGGTCACTCGTACGTGTTCTGGGGGGCAAGTCGGGCCGATGTTCGGCCCAATGGAAGGCAGTTAGGAATTCCCTTACAAGAGGCCCGGGTCCGTTGGATCGGGGTGCCGGGTATGACGTGGAGTGGGGTTATGCCGGAGATACAGAGGTTCGCAGGTCGGGAAAGGAGCTAGTGCTGAGCTAGCGTAGTGGTTAGCATCGCGGGCTTCCAACCGTGACGTTGTGAGTTCAAGTCCCGGTGATAGTGCATTTATATGCACCGGAGGTATTGGTGCTGCATGCGGGAGGTAACGACATGGGGGCCAGATCAATGCACCAACTGATACGGGACATTAAATATGATTTTAAGGTTGTGCACTACATTCCCGGGTATTGGGGTTATTTGGTCGGACATGGTAGGCAGGACATCCTGGCGGTGGGCATGGTCGGTGGAAAAAGTTAATAAGGCCCGGATAAAAGTCAATAAGGAAGTGGGGAGAATTTTTGTGAGGAATGGTGGCCTGGTGGTGCGCCACCGTGAGTTGGACGTCGATACGTGGAGGTACCTAAGGGGAGATGGGGTCCACCTGAATGCAGTGGGCATTGACCTGTGGAACTGGGTTTGCAGGAGGGAATTCAGCAGGCCCTGAGGGTGTGGGGTTGCTCGCAAGAGTAAGGCGTTACCCCTTGCGAGCTGTGGCGGGGTTTGGTTCCTGGAAGAGGAGGTAAAAGGGGAAGTCTGGAGAAAAAGGTGGTACCCATAGGTGGTATGGGGTTATTGAGTACCTTCTGGTCAACAAGGGTTAACCAGGAAGGGGGGTAAATGGTAGGGCACTGCGGCCAGGTGTACTGTCTCCGAGTCGGTGTCTTGCGACTGGAGGCCTAAGGGATATGTTAGTCCCAGTGCCCAAGTTGGAGTTGGTGGTCTATAAGACCACCAGGGGTATTTTAAGTGTTAAGAAAAATGTTATTTAAACGGTTATTTAAGTGGTTATTTATTTCATATAAAAGTTGTTAAAATAAATAGGCCGGAAGGCCAATTTTACTCCACAACCTTGTCAGTCGTTATTTATTAGAATTGTACAAGGGGGTGGGTAAGTTGGATAGAGGGTAAGTCAAAGCGAAGGATCGGTCCTTAACATGTCATGTCCCTGCACAAAATGACACTTCTAAAGGAAAAAAAAGCCATTTAAAACTGCTTGCGGCTTTAATGTAATGTCTGGTCCCGGTAATATGGATGAAAATCTTTAAGAAAAATGGCATAGCTACCCCATGACCCCCCCCCCTACCCCAGCCCATTACCAGCCCCTTTGGGTCTTGTATGGATATTAAGGGGAACCCCGCACATAAAATAAAAAAGGTCCTATATACTCTGAACAGCCGTATACAGGCGGTGCATACAAGACAGGGACTGTAGGTTTGTTCTTATGTAGAATGTGTTTGTAATTTTGAACAGGTACATTGTTGAAGTGTAGCTCCAGCCCAAAAATCTATTTTTAAACTTTTTGGAAAACATAGGTAAGGGTTATCACCCCTGTAACATTTGTTTTGCTGTCTGTGCCCCTGTTCAGAACATTTCACCTCACTTTCCGTCCCAATGACAACTGTTTTTGAAATGTGGTGTTTTTCTTGAAACAAGGATTGCTGATAAAGCATCAGTACAGAGGAGACACCTTTCTCCCATATTTATTCTTACAGGAGAGAATTTTCCTTCCTAGTGGTAGATTTCCTCTCACTTCCTGTTGTCTTCTTGCGTTTGCAAGTAGGAGTCGTTTGTAAGTTGGATGTTTGAGGACCTGCCGTATATACTCTGCAGAAATAGGCCCCTTAGTTGTTGGTGTTGGCACAACACTGTAAGCACTCACAGTTACTCTTGGTTGGTGCTGGAACGCCCTGCTGTCAACTATTATATCAGGAATTTTAATTACATATAATTGTTGAACAGTGGTAGTAAAAATTGGGCCTTTGATGGTGGTGCTGGTGCCACAACACTGTAAGCCCTGACAGTTACTCTTGGTGGGTGCAGCAATGGGCCCTGCTGTGAATTATTAGATCAAGAATTGTAATTGCATGCCCCTGTTGAACAGGGGCTGAAAAATTGGGCCTTTCGTGGTGGTGGTGGTGGTGGTGGTGTTGCCACAACACTGTAAGCCCTCAGAGTTACTCTTGGTGGGTGCAGGAATGGGCCCTGCTGTGAATTATTAGATCAAGAATTGTAATTACATGCCCCTTTTGAACAGGGGCTGAAAAATTGGGCCTTTCGTGGTGGTGGTGGTGGTGGCGTTGCCACAACACTGTAAGCCCTCAGAGTTACTCTTGGTGGGTGTAGCAATGGGCCCTGCTGTGAATTATTAGATCAAGAATTGTAATTGCATGCCCCTGTTGAACAGGGGCTGAAAAATTGGGCCTTAGGCACTGGTGGCACAACACTACAACCCCTCACAGATACTGTACTTGGAGCACAGCAATGAGCCCTGTTGCAAAGTATTGCTTCAAAAATTGTAATGACACGCCCCTGTTAAACAGGGGCTGAAAAATTGGGCCTTAGGCACTGGTGGCACAACACTACAACCCCTCACAGATACTGTACTTGGAGCACAGCAATGAGCCCTGTTGCAAAGTATTGCTTCAAAAATAGTAATGACACGCCCCTTTTAAACAGGGGCTGAAAAATTGGGCCTTAGGCACTGGTGCCACAACACTCCAACCCCTCACAGATACTGTACTTGGAGCACAGCAATGAGCCCTATGGCAAATTATTGCTAAAAAAATTGTAATTACACGCCCCTGTAAAACAGGGGCTGAAAAATTGGGCCTTAGCCACTGGTGGCGGCACCCATAAACAAAAATGATCTTCCAAGCTATCATCATCAATCGTATCATTGAGGACTCGGAGGAGGAGGATAGCCAGTCAAAATAACAGCACAGGCACTCAGCATCAGCATCAGTCTTGAAGGGATGTGACATGTTAAAATCAATTAGTCTGTTATATCAGCATCAGGTGTGTGGTAGCTGGTGGTGATCCAAGACTGGTTCATCTTGATGAAAGTCAGTCGATCAACCGAGTCGGTGGACAGGCGCACCCTGTGATCCGTGACAAATCCTCCAGCAGCACTGAATGTGCGTTCCGAAAGAACGCTGGATGCAGGACAGGCCAGTAGCTCAATTGCATACTGTGCAAGCTCTGGCCAGTGATCCATCCTCAAGACCCAGTAAGCCAGAGGATTTTCGGTGGGGAAGGTGTCCAAGTCTGACCTTGCCCCTAGATATTCCTGCACCATGTTTATCAGACGCTGGCGATGGTTGCTGGAACCGATCATACTTTGGGGCTGCGGACTAAAGAATTGTCTGAACGCATCGGTCAGATGGCCACCTTCCCCACCGCTCCTTCTTTGACTGGCCGAAGCCTCAGCAACTCGTTGTCCAGGACCAGGAGTTTGTAACCTCCCAGTCTCTGGGAACGCGTTGCACAGACCTTTCTGCAAGGCCTCCCGGAGTTGTCTCATCCTCTGCTCCCTCTGCGAAGGTAACATAAGGTCCGCAACCTTACCCTTGTACCGTGGATCAAGGAGAGTGGCCAGCCAGTAATGGTCCCTCTCCTTGATCCGAAGAATACGAGGATCCTTCCGCAGACTTTGCAGGATCAGGGAGGCCATGCAGCGTAGGTTTGCTGAGGCATTCGCTCCGGAGTCCTCTGGGTCACTAAGGACGACATGATCCGCAGCCACCTCCTCCCAGCCACGTACAAGTCCACTGGTTTCTTGGGACTGTAAATCATCCCTAAAAGACTGCTGCTGATGATGCTGAGTGCCAGCCTCCACCTCCATGCTGACACAATCCTCCTCCTCCTCCTCCTCCTCCTCCTCTTCCTGTGCGATGGGTGGGACAGAAGGAACACTGTCTGGGTAAAGGGGGCCTTGAGAGGCAAGGAAGTCCTCCTCTTCCTGCCTCTGTTCTGCCTCAAGTGCCCTGTCCATTATTCCACGCAGCGTGTGCTCCAACAGGTGGACAAGAGGTACAGTGTCACTGATGCATGCACTGTCACTGCTCACCATCCTCGTGGCCTCCTCAAATGGTGCCAGGACAGTGCATGCATCCCTGATCATGCCCCACTGGCGTGGAGAAAAAAAACCAAGCTCCCCTGACCCTGTCCTGGTGCTGTAGTCGCACAGGTACTCATTGATGGCCCTCTGCTGCGTGTGCAGCCGCTGCAGCATGGCCAACGTTGAGTTCCACCTGGTGGGCATGTCACATATAAGGCGGTTCTTGGGCAGGTTCAACTCCTTTTGCAGCTCAGCCAGGCGAGCACTGGCATTATAAGATCTGCGGAAATGCACACAGACTTTCCTGGCCTGCCTCAGGACATCCTGTAAGCCCGGGTACCTGCCCAAGAACCGCTGCACCACCAGGTTAAGGACGTGAGCCACACAGGGCACATGGGTCAGTTGTCCCTGTCGGAGGGCGGAGAGGAGGTTGGTGCCATTGTCGCAAACCACCATTCCTGGCTTAAGCTGGCGTGGCGTCAACCACCTCTCGGCCTGGCCCTGCAGAGCAGACAGGACCTCTGCCCCAGTGTGGCTTCTGTCCCCCAAACACACCAGCGCAAGCACGGCATGGCATCTTTTTGCCTGCGTACTTGCGTAGCCCCGTGAACGGCTACGGAGCACCGCTGGTTCATAGGACAAACCACAGGAAGAGGCCATGGAGGAAGAAGAAGAGGAGGGGGTGGAGGAGAGAGGTGTGTCACAACCAGTAGTAGCATTTTGGAGGCGTGGCGGTGGAACAACCTCCAACACTACTGCACCTTGTCCTGCATCCTTCCCAGCTGCCAAAAGAGTGACCCAATGGGCCGTGAAAGAAAGGTAACGTCCCTGTCCATGCCTGCTGGACCATGAGTCAGCGGTAATATGCACCTTACCGCTGACCGCCCTGTCCAGCGAGGCCAAGACATTGCCTTCCACATGCCGGTAGAGAGCCGGAATAGCCTTCCGTGAGAAAAAGTGGCGTTTGGGAACCTGCCACTGAGGAACCGCACATTGCACAAACTCACGGAAGGTGGCCGAGTCTACCAACTGAAAAGGCAGCAGTTGAAGCGCTAGCAATTTAGCCAAGCTAGCATTCAACCGCTGGGCATGTGGATGGCTGGGAGTGAACTTCTTTCGACGGTCCAGCAGCTGGGGCAGGGAAATTTGCCTGCTAGAATCGGACGTCGGTGTACTGCTAGCAGAGTGGCCGCAAGTACTTGGCTGTGACACACCTAATTCTACACCTTCATTCCTCTCAGTGCATGTTTCAGAGAGGACTGAAGTTATAGTGGGGTTGGAGATCCCAGCTGATGCGGTGCAAGGAGAGGTCCGCTTTGTTCTTTGGTGTGGGTCTTTGAGGTAGGCTTGCCAACGAGCTGCATGGCAGGTCAACATATGTCTGGTCAGGCATGTGGTACCCAAGCGGCTGATGTTTTGGCCACGCGATATACGCTTGAGACATATGTTGCAAACAGCAGCTGTGCGATCTGATGCACTAGCCTCAAAAAATGCCCACACCAAGGAACTTTTTGAATGACGGGCAGAGGCAGCGCCCTGCACAGGCGGAGCTCTGCGGTGTGATTCCGTCGGTGTACTGCCCTTACGCTGGCCACCAAAGGGCATCCTGCCTCGTTGGAGATGTGCCTCCTCCTCATCCTCCTCCTCCTCCTCTCTCCTATTAGGCACCCACGTGGAGTCAGTGACCTCATCATCCCCTCCCTCCTCATCACTGGAGCCAATCTGGCAGTATGCTGCAGCTGCTGGAACATGACTGCCAGATTGGTGTCCTTCTTGAGCATCCCCTCTGTCTGCTCTCACGCCACTGCCTTCCTGTAGCTGGGTTTCATCATCAGACCCTTCGAAACGCTGGGCATCCTCCTGGAGCATGTACCCAACACTGTGCTCAAACAGTTCGGGGGACTCCTCAGGAGGAGGACATGGTGGGTCTAGGGAAGGAGTGACTGATGATGAGTCTGACATTGATACCAGGGAAGAGGACGCTTTGGCAGCTGCTTTGCCAGTACCCTGAGCCTGGGTGAGAGAGGATGAGGAGGAGGAGGAGGGCTTGGTCATCCACTCTACCAAGTCTTCGGCATGATGTGGCTCAACATGTCCAGCTGCCGAAAAGAAGGACAAGCGTGTCCCATGGCCATGTGCTGATGACAATGCACCGCGTCCACGACCAGCACTGTTGCCCCCAGACACAGAGCCTGCTTGCCCTCTTTTATTGCCTCCTGACTGTCTGCCTCTCCTTGTTTGCCTTCCAGACATTCTAATAGATGGCCTGCAGGGAGATGGGAAAAAAGCAATAAGGGCTACCTTCAGGTGTCCTTCTCTGTCCCTTTACTTAAGGATTTCTAAATATGGTTGAGGATGATTGCTTTTGCACAGAATAGCACAACGACAATTTCCCTGACTGTCCAAAAAACAAGGATTTCAAAGATGGTTGATGAGGAATGCTTTAGCACACTATAGCACACAGAGAATTCCCCTCACTTTCCTTCTTTGTCACTAGAAACAAGGACTCGCACAGTGAAAAAAACTGACACTCTCCCTACCTAGAGTTTTCTGTCCCTAGAAAAAATGTTTTTTTAAAGCACACTATAGCACAAGGAGAATTCCCCTCACTTTCCTTCTTTGTCCCTAGAAACAAGGACTCGCACAGTGAAAGAAACTGACACTCTCCTTACCTAGAGTTTTCTGTCCCTAGAAAAAATGTTTTTTTAAAGCACACTATAGCACAAGGAGAATTCCCCTCACTTTCCTTCTTTGTCCCTAGAAACAAGGACTCGCACAGTGAAAGAAACTGACACTCTCCCTACCTAGAGTTTTCTGTCCCTAGAAAAAATGTTTTTTTAAAGCACACTATAGCACAAGGAGAATTCCCCTCACTTTCCTTCTTTGTCCCTAGAAACAAGGACTCGCACAGTGAAAGAAACTGACACTCTCCCTACCTAGAGTTTTCTGTCCCTAGAAAAAATGTTTTTTTAAAGCACACTATAGCACAAGGAGAATTCCCCTCACTTTCCTTCTTTGTCCCTAGAAACAAGGACTCGCACAGTGAAAGAAACTGACACTCTCCCTACCTAGAGTTTTCTGTCCCTAGAAAAAATGTTTTTTTAAAGCACACTATAGCACAAGGAGAATTCCCCTCACTTTCCTTCTTTGTCCCTAGAAACAAGGACTCGCACAGTAAAAGACACTGACACTCTCCCTACCTAGAGTTTTCTGTCCCTAGAAAAAATGTTTTTTTAAAGCACACTATAGCACAAGGAGAATTCCCCTCACTTTCCTTCTTTGTCCCTAGAAACAAGGACTCGCACAGTAAAAGAAACTGACACTCTCCCTACCTAGAGTTTTCTGTCCCTAGAAAAAATGTTTTTTTAAAGCACACTATAGCACAAGGAGAATTCCCCTCACTTTCCTTCTTTGTCCCTAGAAACAAGGACTCGCACAGTAAAAGACACTGACACTCTCCCTACCTAGAGTTTTCTGTCCCTAGAAAAAATGTTTTTTTAAAGCACACTATAGCACAAGGAGAATTCCCCTCACTTTCCTTCTTTGTCCCTAGAAACAAGGACTCGCACAGTAAAAGACACTGACACTCTCCCTACCTAGAGTTTTCTGTCCCTAGAAAAAATGTTTTTTTAAAGCACACTATAGCACAAGGAGAATTCCCCTCACTTTCCTTCTTTGTCCCTAGAAACAAGGACTCGCACAGTGAAAGAAACTGACACTCTCCCTACCTAGAGTTTTCTGTCCCTAGAAAAAATGTTTTTTTAAAGCACACTATAGCACAAGGAGAATTCCCCTCACTTTCCTTCTTTGTCCCTAGAAACAAGGACTCGCACAGTGAAAGAAACTGACACTCTCCCTACCTAGAGTTTTCTGTCCCTAGAAAAAATGTTTTTTTAAAGCACACTATAGCACAAGGAGAATTCCCCTCACTTTCCTTCTTTGTCCCTAGAAACAAGGACTCGCACAGTAAAAGACACTGACACTCTCCCTACCTAGAGTTTTCTGTCCCTAGAAAAAATGTTTTTTTAAAGCACACTATAGCACAAGGAGAATTCCCCTCACTTTCCTTCTTTGTCCCTAGAAACAAGGACTCGCACAGTGAAAGAAACTGACACTCTCCCTACCTAGAGTTTTCTGTCCCTAGAAAAAATGTTTTTTTAAAGCACACTATAGCACAAGGAGAATTCCCCTCACTTTCCTTCTTTGTCCCTAGAAACAAGGACTCGCACAGTGAAAGAAACTGACACTCTCCCTACCTAGAGTTTTCTGTCCCTAGAAAAAATGTTTTTTTAAAGCACACTATAGCACAAGGAGAATTCCCCTCACTTTCCTTCTTTGTCCCTAGAAACAAGGACTCGCACAGTAAAAGACACTGACACTCTCCCTACCTAGAGTTTTCTGTCCCTAGAAAAAATGTTTTTTTAAAGCACACTATAGCACAAGGAGAATTCCCCTCACTTTCCTTCTTTGTCCCTAGAAACAAGGACTCGCACAGTGAAAGAAACTGACACTCTCCCTACCTAGAGTTTTCTGTCCCTAGAAAAAATGTTTTTTTAAAGCACACTATAGCACAAGGAGAATTCCCCTCACTTTCCTTCTTTGTCCCTAGAAACAAGGACTCGCACAGTGAAAGAAACTGACACTCTCCCTACCTAGAGTTTTCTGTCCCTAGAAAAAATGTTTTTTTAAAGCACACTATAGCACAAGGAGAATTCCCCTCACTTTCCTTCTTTGTCCCTAGAAACAAGGATTTGCACAGTAAAACACACTGACACTCTCCCTACCTATCCTTCTCTTTCCCTAAACTAAAGGAATCCAGGTTAAGCAAGAAAGAAATAAATGTCACTGTCCCTGCCTATGCTTGTCTTTCCCTGCTCCGGAACACACTACACTAGGCCGCCGTGCTGGCGGCCGTTTATAGTGTGGGGCGTGTACTAAACACCCTCAGCAATAATTGGCCACAGGCATCCTGCCTGTGGCCAATCATTGCTCTCCTCGCTGCCGGCGCTGTGATTGGCCAAGCATGCGGGGTCACAGTGCATGCTTGGCCAATCACAGCGCCTGGATGACACTGCGATGGCGTAGTGCATTGTGGGCCGTTCGCGTCACTCGAATTTGGCGCGAACGGCCCAAATCGTTCGATCTTCGTCGAACGATCGAACAGCCGATGTTCGAGTCGAACGTATGTTCGACTCGAACATGAAGCTCATCCCTAGTCGTCACGTCAACAGAATGCATCGCCTGCCGGGCTTGGCTGAGCGGTGCATATACTGAATACATACAGCTTTACAGAGCACCCGGCGGGCTGATATCCATCTGGCGGCCTCTTCACCCGGCGTATAAGACGATCCCCGCTTTTTGGTGTAATTTTGGTATAAAAGGTTGTCTTATACACTAGAAAATACGGTACCTTAAACGTTTTGTCTAGATTACTCAATATTATACATTATTTTCGTAAATGTAAAAGCTGTGTTTTAAGGACTAATGAAAATTAAGTAAGGTACTTAAAATATCAAATTAATTAACATTTATTTTTATGTTGAAAATCATAACATTTTTATGTTAAAATTACAAGCCAACAGAATCATTTTTATCAGTGTAGGTTATTCCCTAGTGATTTTTAAAAAAAACTACGAGATATCAAAGACCAAAACAAGAAAAAAATAAGCACTGCCCAGTGCCCAGCTCAAACTGTCTACTCAGCACTATTCAAAAGAAACAGAAACAATAGTAGGAAGACTCTGGAAAACTTGAATCCTGTAGAAAAAATGTGCATCTTTATTATTTTTTACTCTCAAGGTATTCAAGAAGTGATTGGTTGACTTAGAAAAATTCTGAACATTTTTCTTTCTGATTCTGTGACATTTTCTTTGTACTAGCCCTTCTGGAATTACTCTATATTAAAAAAATAAAAAATTAAAATAGCATGGATTCATAGTGGAAAGTATTGAAATGGGGCTGGGGCTGATTTATGAAGCCCAGGGCATGAAAAACATAAGCAATCTGTTATACACAAACTATACTGCACTCAACAAAATATGTAATGTAAATTGATACAAATATTCCAGCGAAACACCCTCAAAATTTCAATCACTATCTCACGTGTAAGTGCTCCAAAATAACAATCACATGCAGTATTCAAACAAAAAATAAGTATAGAAGTTCATATAATCAGATCCTCGTTCAAAGTCTATTCTACAACTCAGGTTATGTGCTCAATAAAACAAAAAAAAGAGTACATAGTGCTCTCTGTTTTTGAAAACTGTATTTACTTTATTAAAATAACACTCACTGGATTTTCATGCTCTCCCCACTGCCACACTGAACAAACTCTTTGCTCCACCCTGCGTGTTACATCATCAATCAACCATGTCAGAGGGTTTGGTGCCTATGGACACAATTGGTATGTGACTAAATATTAACCTGACTAAATATTAACTTGATCCACCAATGTCATGTTTATAGTGACCACCTTATGACTAAATCTATATATCTTTGTAATTGTTCAGTGGTAGCAAGAAATGTAATCTATCATGTTAAATTCACACCAACACTGTTGCTTGGCAACTATTAGATGTAGCTACACTCACAGTCTGCATTGAAGGTCGTTCAGGTGGATGGTGTGTACAGGTACACCACTGCTTGCTAGTTCACACAGCCAAAAGTGCTATTTATTGACCAACCCAAGCAGTCACCTTATATAAAAATCCAGTCACACCAAAAACCTAGTGTTTTAGTGCTCAATCAAATGGTCAAATTTCCCCACGAACTGAAAAGTCCTTGCCTTGTGATCCCACTTTGCTAGATGGTAAGGGGGAACTTTGACTCACCCATCCTTGGATTGGAAGTCTAGGGACTTTACCCTAAGCAAGAGTGTTCCCAGTCTACATTTAGTACTGCAGTTAGGCTGTAGTCAGCCTGAGCTTGGATTGTTATACAGTAGTTCTGCTTTTGTTGGGTTCCCCTAAGTACAGTTTAGTGTTCGCTTTTGCCTGCTCTTGGGGAGTGTCCCTGAGCAACAGATACAATAGTTATGAGTTATACATTTTATATCTCCCTATCCAACCACTAGGAGTTTTTTTTTTGCCAGTGGTGCATGCTGGAAATTTAAATAAATATTTGGGGTGACTTTCCAGAAGCTGTCTTGCCTCCTGGGAGAGGAGGCTGTGTTGGTGACATTTGTTTCTGCCTAGGCCTGTTGCTTTGGGAGGGTCTGTGCTTAAAAGGTCTAGATCCTGGAATAGATTATTCTGTCCTGGAAAACTGGGTATGAGGTGCTGCTAGTAAAATATGTAGGGAAGTCCTGTCTGCATACTCAAGAAGGTATTGTGCTGTTTAAAGCTGCTCAGCAGTCTGAAAAGTACAGTTTGCTGGTCTCTGCTTAAAAGTTTATCACGGATAGACTAGTACTTACCGAGGCCGAGATGCCGAGAGTGGTTCACCCTTGCGACTAAGCGCACTTCGACCCCTGGAGGTGAGACAGGGGAGGAATGGCACAAAGAGGCACAGGCTACCCAGCAGGTGCAAGTAGACTTGAAGCAGTTGAGCAGCTGAGTCAAACTGGCAGGTGCGTGGATTGCTGGAACAACTTGGTCAGAGAGTCCAGAACCAGGCCGGGGGTCAAGCACAGGCAGATAAGAAAGTTTAAACACAAACGGAGGTACTGTGTTGGGAACACACAAGGCAAGTCCAGGTCACAGGCAAAAGGTCAAGGCAAGGAGACAAGAGGCGGAGTCCGGGTCACAGGCTGAGGGTCAAACACAGGAGACAAGCGGAGTCCGTAGTATAAGTCAAAGGTCAGGTCCAGGAGAAGATCAGCAGAGTCAGAGGCAATCCGGGTCACAGCAGGTAATCAAACACAGGAACAAGTCACAGGTAAACAGGAAGCTGAAGACGAACCAGCAATTCCTCTGACCACTTGCTCAGCTTTTATAGGCAGCCAGGAAGTCATGTGGTGCGTGCACTATGCATCTGAGTGTTTTTCTGACAGCTTCCCACTGTCAACTTTGCTGCCATCTAGTGTTCAAATGAATGTATAACATGTTTCTTTATAATATGTTTCTCTGACAAAGTCATTATGATTAGCCAGTATTGACTGTTGCTATAAAAAATGCCTGGAGTTGCTTTTTTGTTGCTTTTTGGGTATCCTGCACTCTGACCCTTTCTCATTGAGTCTATTATATTCTAATAAACTCTTTGGGTGCTAATCAATTTAGAACATTAATTTCTTCCACCCCACAAGGAATCATGTATTCTGCCCTAAGTTTGAGATGCTAGGTCATTAGCTGCCTGGGGGTCCCTAACTGCCTCCCAGGGCTAAGTGAATGTTGCAAAAGCAGGGCCCACCAGTCTTCCTGTAGGGGGTCATGGCACACAGGGGGGCCTGGACAGAAAGGGGGATCAGTGCGGGAGGGCCATATTCAGGAACGATGCACTGTGCTGCTCTCCCCACAGCAGCTGAAAGCCGGTTTCTCCCCCTCTCCCTCCCACCAGCTTTCAGCTGCTGGAGGGAGAGACATACAGTGCATTGTCCCTGTAATTGCCCCCCCCTGCCCCACCGCACTGATCTCCCTCTCTGTCCTGCCCACATCTAAACATCACTCCCCCCCTCGTGCCCCCCTGTGTGTCTGAGACGCCCTTGCAGTGCTTCAGGCTTATAAAAAAACATTACAAAAATAAGGACTCATTCACACGGGTTCTCTGGCCCATACAGTGTGAATGAGGGATTTGTTGTCTGTTACTCCACCAAATCATCTGAAGTTCCATAGAAATATACAGCTCAGATACAGTAAAGCCTCTGTTTGTCCGGTGGAGCGTACACACGGTCAGATTTTTTGTCAAACTTGCTCAAAATGAAGTTTGTTGGCAAAAAGTCCGACCGTGTGTACGGGGTTTAGTCTTTGTTAGGCAGAATATGGATATTTTGCAGCAAGACCTTTGGCACACTTCTGCGAGTGCTGATTAGGTGCCGATTGACTGTTGGTATTTCAGCATGTTCGTTCTACAGAAGCCAGACATTGCTGAATGCAGGCTGGTTTCTGGTAAAGTGGCCAATACTGGCCAATATTCAGCCTGTGTGTACCACCTTTAGGTGGAAGCCAGCAGGTCAATGTCAACAAAACACTAGAGCCTCAACTTGTCTGCAGGTTCAAATAGTTATTTACTGTAGGTGCTGTCCTGGCTGGGAGGGTAGGAGTTAATGCCTCTCCTGGTTCTTTGGTCTTGTGGGGGGTTCTTCTCTGGGTCTGGCCCACTGGTCCTGTGTGTGTTATAAAAGTGGCCCAGGGCAGATGATCAAGTACCATCTGGAGAACCTGGTGAGATAATTGGGAGAGTTCGGGCCTATCCCTAACGAGAGTGCCCATAAGAGAGTGGGACTGAGAATGACAACCACAAGGAGCAGAAGGAGGCCATCTATTATCATTGTGATGTAAAGTCCTCAGAACCTGGGGTTCGCCCTGAAGACACCAACACTGGAACATGCCACTGAAGGATCAATGTCTGCAGGAGAGTGCCTCTGTGAGCAGCTCACTGTTCTAACTATGCGATGTTAGTACAGCAAACTCCCTGCTCAGCTATTTTGTTGAGAAAGGAGGACTGACCCCCTGACCCCCCCCCCAAGAACACACTGATCTGCACTCACAGCCATTGGCTGCGAGTGCGGATCGGATGCTGATCGGCTGATGGTTTTCCAGCATGCCCGTTCAACAGAAGCTTCTGGCTTGTTTCTTTTTCTGTTGAACCAGCCGATACTGGCTGATAGGCTTGTGCAATTCATTTCGTAACTAATCGAAATTCGTCCGAATTTAGCATTTTTCCGACATTTGGAAGCATTCGAATTTCCGAACAAAGCAATTACGAATAAAACCGAATCCGAAATAAATTATACCGCAAATAGCGAATGCCAGAATGTCTTTGGCATAATTCGTTATGAAAAAAGTTACGAATGTACAAATCCATACGGAGCACAATAACACTCTGCTCTCTGCTTCTCCCTCACCGTGCTGAACTCCCTCTCAAAATGGTGTACAGGGGCGGAGGCTATAGCCGCATGTAAAAAACGAAAGTAAAATACGAGATTTCGAATCGTTACAAATAACCGCTATGTATTTAGAAAACTACGAATCCATTCGAAGCACATTAGGCATAATAGGCAGCGTTGTCGTGAGAGAGACACGGAAAATTACGAATCAACTAACCCAAAAAAAGTTACGAAAGTAGGAGTTGTGTCCAGAATCAACGAAAAACAATGTACTCTACCAAAAGTACGAATTATAAATCAACGAAAAATGACGCTTGCGAAAAAACGATTTAGTCCGAACACGAAAAATCCCGTCTAGCAAAATTACCAATGATTACGAATCAACAGGACCGAAAATAAACAAACCGAAACTAAACGAATTTTTCCGTTGTGCACAAGTCTACTGGCTGATATTTGGCCCACATGCATAAGCTTTTACACCAATTAGGTTTGCCTGTGTGGGTGCACTGGCAAACACTTCCTTATTGTGTCCTGCTGCACTTAGCACTTATATAGCTAAGTGCACCTCTGCTTGTGCACCATAAATAACATGTGAACCCAATATCATCCAATCAGGGGGCATGAATTTTCCCTTTGCTGCCTTCTACCGCCACAGTGTAATATCTGACTCACATCCTTACACTCATATAACTGTTTCACTCTTACATGCTGATATAGAGATGAAATCTGTGAAGCCAAAGCGGCAATCTGTTGCATCCCTGATTCATTGTTTCCCTTGGCAGCCATAAAATGCAGGGTTGAGTCAAGGATTTAAAAGACAGCTATCATAAAATATATATTTTTAAATGCTTGTTATATCTAAGCAGATACATACGACTATTGTTCTTTTAAGTTGTACCATCTGCATTTTCTTAAAATGTCTACTGTTCTCATTTAGACCTATCAGAAATCGATTTACATGGACTGTCCCATATCCAACTTGGTAACGTTCTTCTTATCACCCAGGATCACAACAAATAAAACAACAGAATATAACTTGTTCTTTTAAGGTTGAAATTCACTGTCTCCTCTGTCATCCCCCTCAGCAGAAAATTAAAATGGTTTATCAAATATCAGAAGCAGACGTTCTGCTGTTGCACTGTCACAGCCTCAGAAATAGAACCAGCGACCCATAGGAATAAATGGAGGACAGTTAACCTGGATAAAGCACAGGTGTCTGGGGCTGGGACAGTGCACCAGCAGAGCGTTTGCATCTGAGATCTTATGCCTGATCATTTTTCTGATGGAGGCCGGGGACAGGCAGGGGGGCGCAATCATGAATACCACTTTAGGTTACCCCTATATTAGTATGCATTCATTGATTCAACTTTGAGTAACCAGATCTGTACACTTATTAAGTAAATAAGAAAACATTATTTTTCTCTGAATATAATTCCACCAGCTAGCTATAGTGCAATACAGCTTTCATATTTTTATGTCCGGGTTAAATTTAGTTTTTGGCTCTGCTGTACTGAGTGGAGTCTGTGATCAGTTTTTTTTGGCTGGTCAAGTTTCGCTAAGCTTAGTGGTTGCCTGTCTTTGAAAGAAGCTTCCAGAGGGTAGAGTGGGAGGGTCAATCACTGTTATGAATATTTATCTACTCTCAGCCAATCTCTGGGAGAGACACCCAGAAGTTGGCTGAGGAAGGAAATAAATGTTTGGGAGGCCTGCTCGGTATTTTCTTCTCCTGGGGCTGCTGCCCCTGGGATGCAGCCTGTGAACTGGAGTTGATGTTTGGGCCTCAGCATGTGCTGGGCTGATGGCCCAAAAGAGATTTGACTAAAGATGTGTAGCGACCTCACCCCATCTCTTTCTTCTAGGGGTATCACACACGACAGAGTGAGATGCGCTACGGCCCATGTCCTCCCCATAACTGTGGGTGAGGTGAAGGCCAGTACCAGATATTTCCTCGGGCCTGTGTGCTTCTGTCTAGAATCAAGTCCTGCTGTGCCAACACTTCCCTCTGCTCCCATTAACCAGAGTTCCACACACCGATCACAGTCCAACTCTTGTTTTATTGCATAACTCACAATAAACAGTGCTTCAGTAGCCAACTGGTTGGGACTCGATAACAGTTTGATACAAGGGATGAGCAGGTCGAGGCACTGTCCTGATTGTCAGCTAAACCACTGCGGTCTCGCCAGCGGTTACTATAGCCTTAGCTAGAAAGAACTTAGAACTTGAGAGTCTCTACCAGCGACTCAAGAGAACGTAGATAGGAGTACCTTCGCTGCGTTGTGGCCCCTGTCAGGGGAAGATGTCCCTCCAAGAGAGTTACCAGAGGCCCATCCGTCACTGGGTTGATGCTGCTCCAGACTCTCCGAATGGGTAACCTCCCCGGCCTCCTCACCTCAGACATGGGCCCCATCCACTTCAGGGACCCTCGGACTTCTCCACCCTCGCAGGACCCAGTCGAAGTCACTGGGCCCCAGGCCTTCTGGTTTAGTACCTCACCCCAGGCTAAGGTGCCTGGGCGCGTGATGCATAACCTCCCCAAAGAGCAAGACCTCGTGGCCAGGGCGTCTCCCCCTTTTATCCCGTCCAACGACGCCATGGGAGGTTCCCCGCCCTCGCCGTACCATCTCCGAGAAGGGACAAAAAGGACAGCTCTGTGACGGCAAATCTACCTTGAGCCTGCGGGTACCTGCCACCCACAGGCCAAGGAGATTATTACACCGTCCAATCCTCCACGAATACAAATGGTCCAATTACTCCCACACTTTACACACCTGAGCTCTCACCCAGGTGTACCCCACCTAAACTTAGAGACCCCGCTACAGATGTTTGTTGGAGGGCATCACCCGGAGACGCTGGCTTGAAGAAGTATTATTTTTCTCCCACACTGAAGAGTGTCACATGGAAACTGGAGTGAGTGGCAGCTGTCCTAGGACATTGATAGTAAAGTTCTTGATTGGAGATTCCATGTGTGCATGTGCTTGGGGAAGTGAGTGCCAGAAGTTGCTGTCAGAACCGGAGCTGCTCATACAGAGTTCTTTATTAACTGGCCATTCCTCCTAACCTAATCAAAAGGTTGCTATTAAAGATTTCCTGCTAAGTGACTGTCCTCCTGTTGTTGCAAGCGTACCATCCACCCTTATCCCTCTGCTGTTCACATTTTCTGCAATAAATTAGCAAAAGACATTCCTACACTGAGCCTGTATTCTCAGTGTGCTTGGAACAGTGGTGGTGGCAGGCAGCCTCTGTATTATAGCATTATTAAAGGGGTTATAAAGGTAAAAAAATTGTCACCTTAATGCATTCTATGCATTAAGGTGAAAAAACATCCAACAATACTGCCCCCCCCCCAGCCCCCCCTTTTACTTACCTGACCCCTCGAAAGTCCCGCGCTCGCCCCTGACATCCTCTTCGCCACTCAGCCTGGCCGTTGATTGGTTACAGTGGATGGATTGAAAGCAGCGGAGCCATTGGCTCGCGCTGCTGTCAATCACATCCAATGACACGGCGTGCCGCGGGGTGGGTTTGATTGATACAGTGAGCGGCAATAGCCGCTGGCTGTATCACTGGATCGCGCCCGCAATCACTCACCACCATGCGAGCTCGCTCGCATATCGGTGGTGAGTGATTGCGGTGAGGAGCCGAAACAGCTGCCGAGGGACCCCAGAAGACCAGGATTGGGAGCCACTCTGTGCAAAACGAGCAGCACAGTGGAGGTAAGTATAACATGTTTGTTATTTTTTTTTTTCTTTAGTGATCCTTTAATTAATACTTATTGTATTAAGGGAGACCTGGGTTATTCTCAGTGGCCCCTTTGGGGGAGACCGCTACAAGTTATTACAGTGAGTTGGACTATTTTTAATGTGGCTTGCATTCTTGGAGCATATCTAGGCCTCAGTTTTTAACTGGAGGAGGTACACATAGCTTAAAGTTGTCCCAGAGGCAAGAAAGACAGGGCTCGGGGAAGTAAAACAGGGGGGTCTGGGGGGCTGCAGCATGAGAAAAGGTTTTTCACCTTAATGCATAGAATGCATTAAGGTGAAAAACCATGAGGGTTTACAACACCTTTAAGATAAAAAACCTTCTGTGTGCAGCAGCCCCCCTAATACTTACCTGAGCCTCATCTCAATCCATTGATGTTGCACAAAAGCCTAGGCTGTCCGGGGACTCCCCTTCATTGGCTATGTTTTCTTTTACTTTCACAGTAAACAGGACAAATAAAGAAAGTGAATCTCTACAACAGGGGCACAGACAGCAATACAAACCTGACAGGAGGTCTAATTCCACTCCACTCTATCCAAAACTAAAAAAAAAGTTTTGCCTTTAGTTATACCTTAACATGACAGAATCAAATATTCTTTGTTGCTGTTCTTTAGAACAAATACCTGAAAGAGTAAAATATTGCAGCCTGGAGTGCTTCAGTAAGCCCTGGAACATTCACAAGCTTTTGCTTCCTAAACTAACTGGAAATACTTGATGGCCTGCTCTACTTTTGACAAAATCATGTTTTTCATTGTAGGGATAGTCTTACCTTAACATTGCTGGAATGTCAGTGAAGAGCTCCGTCAGATTCTGTTATTCATTTAAAACACAGTAACAGAAAGACCAGTTCTTCTGGCACATGCTGAGGTTCAGTAATGACTATTCTAGGCTTGCAAGAAGCAGACATTGCACCTTCCAAGGCATTTACCAGTGCTTTTTTTTTCCTGCTGAATACACATACCAACCAAGCGAGTCCAGGGATTTCCTCTTCTTACCTGCTTCTGTCCTAGTGGTGTAGGGTCAGTACTGACCACAATCTTTTTTTATAATTTTTTTACATCATTGTCTCTTCTGAATTCTTGCAGCTGGGCTCCTGATGATTCAGCCTCCAGATCCTGCTCATGTGAAGACAGAGATCTGCAGCCATGCCGCAGCATCTGCGCTCCATTAGCTACAATGGGACCCAATAGCTTTCATTGGTTTCCCCTACCTAATATGAACCCGGAATTACATAACTTCTCAGTTCGACTGTCACTTTCCCCAGTGGCTGTGGATGGAGAAGAAGCTAATATAGCGCGATCTGCGCTCCATTAGCTATAATGGAACCCCATAGCTTTCACTGATCTACCCTACCTAGCATGAACCCGGAATTACATGGCTTCTCAGTTTGACTTTCACTTTTCCAGGCGGCTCTGGATGGGAAAGAAGCTAATGCAGCATAATCTGCGCTCCACTAGCTAGATATCCTGATATCACAATAAAGCAAACCTATCACGACAAAAATGTATTAGATAGGGGACTTTTGGCCTCCTATGTGACATAAAAAAGGTTTTAGTGAAAAAAAAAATTTAAAAAATAAAGTTGCCCCTAAGCACTTAAAACCCCTCCTAAAAAAAAAATTGAGCCTGCCTTGCCCCCACAGAACATAAACACACACATCAAGGGTGCCTACGTACGAAAAACTTGATAGCGCTACACATATCACTACATACCCAGAAGTGAGAGCAATAATTCTAAGGCAATTATTCACAGTTGCAAGTAACCATGAAGGGCCCCCCTGGTTGGAGTTTACCAATAAGGACCAATAAAGGATTCAAAATGGGCAGAGGGTGAGGAAAGGTATCCTAAAAAAAATAAGGTCCATACCCTCAAGAAGAGAGGTGGGAACACACAGCGGAGTACTCCTAAGATACGCTTTATTGAAAAATTGCACACAAATAAACAATTGGTAAACATTCACAAAAGATGGCAAAAAAGTTTAAAATGACAACGTTGTCCTTCTAAAAACACACTCCCGAGATGCCAGCCTTGCCACTTCCATCCATGCAAGACACTAAACAGGTTAGTGAAGTTGACACATGAGAAGGGGGTCTAGAGAGGCCCTGGGAAACCTATGGGGCACTTGCAACTAAATGCTACCGTGTTTCCCCGAAAATAAGCCCGGGTCTTATATTAATTTTGGCAACAAAAGACACAGTAGGGCTTATTTTCTGGGTAGGTCTTACCATGTAATGTGCTGTCTTCTCTCCACCTCTCCCTCCCTGCCTGTCAGGAATCCCCAGTGTGAACTGAGTTAAAATGCTTGTTAAATCCTATATTCCACTCTTTTACAGTAGTATATAATGTACAATGTGTGTGTTTTTGTAATATAATTGTGCCAAATACCTTCGTTATAGCGCTGCTCTGCGCTTCTGTGACCCGCCAGAGATCTCTTCCCCACAATTATATTACAGAAACACACACATTGTACATTATATACTACTGTAATAGAGTGGATTATAGGATTTTACAAGCATTTTAAACTAGGGCTTATTTTCGGGGTAGGGCTTATATTGCAGCCCTCCTGTAAAATAGCGCTAGGTCTTATTTTCGGGGTAGGTCTTATTTTCGGGGAAACGCGGTATGTGCCTACCTTTAGGGCATCCAAACCCACTGTATACCCTGTGTCTCCAGTAATGGTAAAATCTATACCGAACCAGCAACCATGTACATCTTATCCTGACAGTATATCAACTTAACGGATAACACCTACACATGGGTCTGAAGGGCTCCTGGGATACCCACGGGGCACTTGCAACTGAATGCTAGGACATCTAGGCCCACTATATGCCCTGTGTCATCACTATTCAGTGCAGCGGACTACTGTTCTCGGGGCCCTTTACTCCCATCGTGGGACCCTTTATTACGGTCCCACAGCGGGCCACATTCCTGCCGTCCTGGGGTCCCCCCACAGTGGTGGAACAACAGAGCCCAGTCGCAATTGCGACCTTTGCATCACTGGTAGTTCCATCACTGGTGTCAGTAGATTTTTGTTGTTTTTTATTTTATTCATTTTTTTACCTTTTTTTTAACAATTTTATTGTTTATTATTTTTTACATATATTTCTAGGCTGGGGGGCTTTGGTGAAATATCAGGGGTCTAAACAGAATGAATGAACAGGAATACTGTAGCTCTGTACAGAGCTTCCCATTCCTCCATAAACTGAGGCATAGTGAACACAGTAAAAAATAAACCCAGTCAGTTATCAGTACGAATCATACTGATAAAATATAGTGTACTGAAGATTTGAAGCATCTATAAATTCACTACGGAAAAAGCAGAAAAACATATTGGAACTGGAATTTTTCCTTCTGCGGCACTATAGATCACCTTTAATAAACTGTATGCAACTTATTATAGAACGCGTTGGGTGTGTATGGGAGGGATACCTGAGAAGAATATTAGCATTGTCAGATAAGTTTATGACTCATGGCAAATATTTCCCTGGACTCTTATTATTTGCCTTTTGCAGCTATAGACCTTGAATCGAGGAACTAAACAGGAAAGGCTGCAGCAACATAACTAGCACATAAGCATTTTCCAAGCAATGTAAATAAGAGCAGAGCTGCACGACCACTAGAGTCAGATTGGACAGCCAAGCTCATTGAAGAAGTAAACATCAGTTTCCATGGGTAGGCAGTAGCGTGCTTTACACAGTGAGTGTGGATAATCCTCCAAACTCTGCAAGAGACAGTTTGTTGTCTGTATGCAATGTTTCTATTTATATAGCCCAGGCTACTTTACTCTGTGTTCAAGAAACTTTGTGCTTTATTAATTTACACGTGTATGGCATACTTTATCGTTTAAAATAGACATCTTCGTCGAGTCCACAAAAAATGTTCTCATCAGGGAAAAACCCAAGACTTTCTTGTTTTCAGAGACATGCGTGTGAGTGTGAACATCGACCTCCCTCTATATGATATATATATATATATATGTAGTGGGCATAGGCGTGCGCACAGGGTGTGCCAGGTGTGCCCAGGCACACCCTAATCACTCCCTGCAGTGCAGATTCCCCCTGCTGCCCGGTGTCCCCTCCCACAGCATGGCTGGCTTCCCACATCTCCCATTGGCTACTGCAGTGGGCATACATAGATTATATTTCAGGATGAGTGGGGGAAGGGGCAATGTCATTTACCGGCCCCTTCCCTTTCTGAATGAACACAGTGAGAGATCGGTACCGTGTTTTTGAGCTTTCAGGTGCACACCGTAATGCAACAGGCTGCGCACACCTATGGTAGTGGGGTATCGTTTTTACCCACAGACTACAGTTCCCAGCACGCTTCAGGGCACCCAGGGTGCATTTCCCCGCGCAAGGACTGCTGGGGTGGACTTTAAAAAGGAGAGGCGGGGCTTGTTTCGCTCTCTTTGGACACCGCCCTCCCAGCAAGAGGATCCCTGTGCTGACCTGCTGTGCGTGCAAGGCCTGAAGCCTGGGCCTTGCATTTTCTTCCAAAGAGCCTTCCGCTCCACCGAGGAGCCTGCGGAGCGTCTGACCCTGTTGTGAAGAGTTGTCATCAGGAGGACCGAAGACCCGGGCTTCGTGGACACTGTGAAGCGAGTCACAGTAGCGGGGGTACCAGACAAGGACTGGTCCGGTCGGGTGAGAGATCGCCTGCTCAGAGCCACATATTATTAACTGTGCCTATTTAACTTTATCCAGGCCCATCAGTGATTACAGTTACACTCTGGGGAGACTGTTTGCTGAACTGAGTTTACTAGTCTCTCCAGCTTTACAAAGTTAGCGATCATCGCTACCCCATTGGATTACAATTTGTCCTTTAAGTGCACCACCGTGTTTTGCTAGCGAAGATTTGTTCATCAAACTATACCCCAAGTTATAGTCAGGCCTGACTGGGTAGTATAGGACATTGCTGGGCGCCATCTTGCTCACGAGGGAGGATAGCTGCAGCGGGGTCTGTTAAACTGTCATTTCATTGCTGAATGTTTTATCTTTTGATAAGTATACTTATATTGCAGGGATCTGCATGTGACATTGCATACTGTTTTACCCTTTTAACCTTTACTAATAGTAAAGAACCTATAGTTAAGTATATTGGTTGTCAGTGTCAATTACTGTGCTATATTATAAAGGGCATACCTCCCAACTGGCACGGATTCTGTGGGTTTTACCCGCATAGGCTCCTCCTTCCCGCAGTCCCACGAGAGTGTAATTTTTCCCGCACAGCAGGAAGCATGAAGAGGAGGAAACAGCAACCAGCAGGTAAGCCCCCTAAGAGAGAGAGAGTGCAATTCTATCATCCCCTTTCCTAGCTGTGTCACGAGAGGTTAGAGCCAATTGCCAGGGGTTGACAGTGGTGCACTACAAGGCCCAAAAAACAAACAAGGCAGCCCTCTTAGCTGGGGGTATCGCTACATATATATATATATATATATATATATATATATATATATATATATATAGTATATATGATGCATATGAATCTGTATACAGTGCCTTGAGCTGGAAGCCATGGTGGCTTCCAGCTCCTCCCCGCCTCCTCCTAGGCATTCAATAGGATCGCCTGTCCTTTCAGCCAATCTGGTGACTGGTGTCAAAACCTGCTTCCTGATTGGCTGGGAGGAGGATCAGTGTTACAACAGTGAATATTCATTCTCTGTTGTAACACACCTGGGTGGGATCGGAGCACACTCTCTGCGACCCGAGCGCACCCTATATTGAGCCTCTGGCTCTAATCGGTGCTTCAAAACCCCCCCCCCCCTGCTTTGGAATACATGCGCTATTGTCCTGAAAGGGGCCGGATGCATGGATAGGGGGGGGGGGTGGTGCCCGTGCGCCCTGATTTGATGCCCGTTGTCAGGATATATAAATGATGTGTAAATGTTATAGATCCTGACAATGGGCATCAAACGCATACACAGTAAACATTCCAAACAAGACAATGGGCATCAAATGCAGCCACTTTGTAAATCCTGACAATCGCCATCAAATGCAAAAACAAATTGTATGTCCTGTAAAAAGTTAAATTCTGTCAATGGAGTCAGTACATACATGTCAGTAAGTTTGCTATGTCCAGCTGTAACATTCTATCAGTGCTGTGGAGTCAGTACATACATTACGTATATACTGACTCCACATCAGTCACCACTGACGGAATTTTACAGCTGGATATAGCAAACATGCTGACATGTATTATACATGTTTTCTATGTTCAGCTGTAAAATTCTGTCAGTCCACATTGTCCTCTGCAGGGGTGTGAGGGTGGTATGACTGTAAAATGTCCACTGCTCATCTTGCTCCTCCTGTCCTGTGCTCTGGCTCTGCTCCACTCATCTGCTGTCCACTCTGCTGGGCTGATGCACTGCACAGTGCGCACACAGTGCAGACGCGCGCACTCTCACGCTGCCGTCTCTCATGATGTCACGCCGCCGTCACGAACGCCCATGCTATGCTGGCCTGACCCTGTCCCTGACAACAAATCGCTGGCTTTTAAAAAATAAACAAATACAAAAACATGTAACGCTACCCCCTGCAGGAAGCGGCTTAAGTAACAGTCCCAACCCCTCTGGCACACCTAATAAGCAGTGTTAGTGCAAAACACAGCAGTAGAAAAGAAACACAAACTGTGGTAAACCAGAAGGTGTGTTTACTAAAACTCTTTACCATGCAGCAAACAGCAAATGGTTATTAGTTGTCAGCAATAGCAGAACATCTGACTTATAACGATATAACACAATCAACAACTTAACCACTTGCCGACAGGGCCATAGCCGAATGACGGTTACATCGCAGTCAGCTAGTTCTGGGAGGACGTACAGGGATGTCCTTATAGACTCGCGCTTCCCCTGAGGCATGCACCAGGTGCATCACGGATCAGGGTAAAAGGCCAATGACAGCGGCCCTTTACCACATGATTGCTTCGTTCAATGACGGAGCGATCACTTGTCAACAAACCGGCGCATGTCTGGTTCAGCTCTCTCCTCTCCTCACTTACGATCTGTACAGCGTGTGAGGAGATGAGGGAGCCAGTGGGCTGGATGTGAAGGGCCCACAGCACTGATCTGTGCCCATTCATGCTTCATCCATGCCTGATCCATGCCCATCTGTGCCTCATACATGCCCATCTGTGCCTTATACATGCTAATCCGTGCTTCATACATGCACATCCGTGCCTAATACATGCCCATCAATGCCTCATACATGCCCATCCATGCCTGATCCATGCCCATCTGTGCCTGAGCCATGCCCATCTGTGCCTGATACATGCTAATCTGTGCTTCATACATGCACATCCATGCCTAATACGTGCCCATCCGTGCCTCATACATGCCCATCCTTTCCTGATCCATGCCCATCTGTGCCTGATCCATGCCTATCCATGCCTCATACATGCCCATCCATGTCTATCCATGTCTCATCTGTGCACATCCATGTCTCATCTGTGCCCATCCATGCCTCGTCCATGCCCACCCATGCCTCATGTGTGCCTCATCCATGCCACATCCGTGCACATCCATGCCTTATCTGTGCCTCATCCATGCCACATCAGTGCTCATCCTGACAGTGCTCCCTGCATGTTGGGCCTCTGTATGTGGCCAGGCTGTGGAAAAGTCTCACATGTGGTAGACTCATTATGCCTCGTAGAATATACATTGGGGGGGGGGGTTGCTTTCCAAAATGGGGTCATTTTGTGGGTGTTTTCATTGTCCTGGTGCTCCAGGGCCTTCAAAAGTGTAATAGTTAGTCAAGAAATTTTATGAGTAATTTATGTCCCTAGAACACCTGACGGTGCTCCCTGCATGTTGGGCCTCTTTATGTGGCCAGGCTGTGAAAAAGTGTGGTATCACCATACTCAAGAGGAGCAGCAGAATGTGTTTTGGGGGTGTAGTTGCAAGTATACATATGCTATGTGAGAGAAATAACCTGTTAATATGAAAATTTACAAATGCAGCAATTTAGAATTTGTGTGTATTGGAACAAAACAAAAAAAGTGAGGGAAAAAAAGCAAATTGGACATAATGTCACACAAAACTCCAAAAATGGGCTGGTCAAAATTCTTGGCACCCTTAACTTAATATTTGGTTGCACACCCTTTGGAAAAAATAACTGAAATCAGTCGCTTCCTATAACCATCAATAAGCTTCTTACACCTCTCACCCGGAATTTGGGACCTGCTCCAGGTCTCTCTTATTGGAAGGGCGCCTTTTCCCAACAGCAATTTTAAGATCTCTCCACAGGTGTTCAATGGGATTTAGATCTGGACTCATTGCTGGCCACTTTAGAACTCTCCAGTGCTTTGTTGCCATCCATTTCTGGGTGCTTTTTGACATGTTTGGGGTCATTGTCCTACTGGAAGACCCAAGATCTCGGACGCAAACCCAGCTTTCTGACACTGGGCTCTACAGTGCACACATTCAAGGCACCAGTGCCAGAGGCAGCAAAACAACCCCAAAACATCATTGAACCTCCACCATGTTTCATTGTAGGTACTGTGTTCTTTTCTTTGTAGGCCTCATTCCGTTTTCGGTAAACAGTAGAATGATGTGCTTTACCAAAAAGCTCTATCTTGGTCTCATCTGTCCACAAGATGTTTTCCCAGAAGGATTTTGGCTTACTCAAGTACATTTTAGCAAACTGTAGTCTTGCTTTTTTATGTCTCTGTGTCAGCAGTGGGGTCCTCCTGGGTCTCCTGCCATAGCGTTTCATTTAATTTAAATGTCGACGGATAGTTTGCTCTTACACTGATGCTCCCTGAGCCTGCAGGACAGCTTGAATTTCTTTGGAACTTGTTTGGGGCTGCTTATCCACCATCCGGACTATCCTGCGTTGCAACCTTTCATCAATTTTTCTCCTCCGTCCACGCCCCGAGAGATTAGCTACAGTGCCATGGGTTGCAAACTTCTTGATAATGTTGCGCACTGTGGACAAAGGCAAATCTAGATCTATGGAGATGGACTTGTAACCTTGAGATTGTTGATATTTTTTCACAATTTTAGTTCTCAAGTCCTCAGACAGTTCTCTTCTCCTCTTTCTGTTATCCATGCTTAGTGTGGCACACACAGACACACAATGCAAAGACTAATGCCCCGTACACACGTTCCGATTATCGTACTAAGTATCGTTCGCATTTTGTTGTATAAAACGAATATCGAATACAACATTGCAAAATGATTACGATTTTTGTCGTACAATTCTGGAAAAACCTTCCGGTGTGTGTAGCTAGGTATCTAAAATTATGTCAAATAAGTGTGACCCCCCTGTGTCCTTCTGGTTTATTTTCGTGTTTACGATCATGCGTGGTGTTTGTCTATCGATTTTTAGCGGACGCATGCTGTACTGTTTAAACGATTGTCGTCCGAGCAAAGTTTTCGTGTTTGTCCCTTCGGATTTTGTTGGACGGACTGTCGTGATCGGCTGTCGAAAGATGTGTACTAACGATCAGATTATCGAACGATCTATCCAAAAGCGATTTTTATCATCCGATAATCGGAACATGTGTGCGGCACATTAGTGGACTTCTCTCCTTTTTATCTGCTTTCAGATGTGATTTTTATATTGCCCACACCTGTTACTTGCCCCAGGTGAGTTTAAAGGAGCATCACATGCTTCAAACAATCTTATTTATCCACAATTTTGAAAGGGTGCCAAGATTTTTGACCAGCCCATTTTTGGAGTTTTGTGTGACATTATGTCCAATTAGCTTTTTTCCTCCCTTTTTTTGTTTTGTTCCAATACACACAAAGGGAATAAACATGTGTATAGCAAAACATGTGTTACTGTAATATTTTTCTGTGAGAAATACTTGATTTTCTGGAAAAATTTCTGGGGTGCCAACAATTTCGGCTATGACTGTATATAAAATGCAATTTTATCTTTCAAAAAGTGTTTCCCAGTGCTAAACCTCATCCAAATTCTAAATTGCTGCATTTGCAAATGTTTAGGCCTCATGCCCACTGGCGTTTTTACAGCTGCGTTTTTTGCAGCTTAAAAACGCCTGTCCATGTTATTGTAAATATTATTATTTATTTTTTTTGAAAAAAAAGCAAAAAAAAAAAAAAACGTCGGAGCTAAAAACGCGACCGCGCGTTAGTGCGCGTTTTTTGCGCGTTAGTGCGCGTTTTTGCACGTTTTTTGACGCTCGCGTTTTTTTCTGCCTAATTCTGACGCTGAGGAACGCACTGGCCCTGGGTTTTTTTTACAGCTTACAAACGCCTATGCTCTTTACAGCTCAAAAACGCCTAGGTGGACATGAAGCTATAGACTAACATGGACAGGCGTTTTTAAGCTGTAAAAAATGCTCAAAAACGCGGCTGAAAAAACGCCCGTGGGCATGAGGCCTAAAAGCCAATATAGAGGAATAGTAGTGGTAACAAAAGCCCTTGTGGATTTAATTAACTGTGGCAGGGGGTGTGTCCTATGCCTACATACTTTTGCTAGTAGGTGTCCCTCATTCCAATCCCATTCTTAAAATGTTGGGAGGCATGATTAAATTACTGATACTGAAATGATAGCAGAAATGTCCTCAGTATGGACATATTCAGTATCTGCGGATAGCCTGGCATTGGTACACTTGATGTCCTGTTCAGTAGGACAGACAAAGTGTACTTGGAAGTATCCTGGCAAGGCAAAGTGAAATGTAGAATGCTAATAGTATCCTGGTCAGCAAGGTGGATTTGGTGACGGTTCAGCAGGGTGTAAGTGTTCCTACAAATGTGGGCGCTGGTAAGGCAATGTTGCTTGCATAGAGTGTCTTTAACCACTTTAGTACTGGAAGGATTTACCCCCTTCCTGACCAGAGCATTTATTTGCGATTCTGTACTGCGTCGCTTTAGCTGACAACTGCGCGATCGTTCGATGTTGTACCCAAACAAAATTGATGTCCTTTTTTTTCCACAAATAGTGCTTTCTTTTGGTGTTATTTGATCACCTTTGTGATTTTTATTTTTCGCGCTGTAAACAAAAAAAGAGCGACAATTTTGAAAAAAACACAATATTTTCTACTTTTTGCTATAATAAATATCCCCAAAAAATATATAATTTTTTTTTTCTTCAGTTTAGGCCGATATGTATTCTTCTACATATTTTTGGTAAAAAAATCGCAATAAGTGTATGTTGATTGGTTTGCGCAAAAGCTATAGCGTCTACAAAATAGGGGATAGATTTATGGCATTTTTATTATTTATTTTTTTACTAGTGTAGTGGCCTCACCCCCGTCCCCTTGTTAATAAAACGGCTGGCTTGTCTAGGGGTATGCGGGAGGAGGATGAGGTTCACTACGGCCCATGTCCTCTAATGTGCAGAGGTGAAAGCCAACACTTATTTTACCTTCGGGCCTGTGTTCTGGATGGAGCCTCTGCTTCTCCTGTGGAAGTTTGACTGTCAATAATAGAGCCCCACACCATAAAAAGTCCAACACTCCTTTATTCTTCTTGAGTAGTGAACAGCATCAGTTGAACTTTTGAATAAACAGACAGGGTGTGGATACGAGTAGGTCCAGGCACACTGAACTCTCCTATTCCTTCTAGTGCAAATAGGCTTGGCTCACAGTCTCTGCCACCGACCGTGAGATTGGTCGCTGCCACCGACCGGGTGAACTGTTGAGGCCCCTGCCACAGGCCTAAGAGCAGGTCTCTGCCACCGACCTGAGTTGATTAGATGGACCGCTGCCACCGGCCATAGAACATCAACCACCTTCCCTGATGAATTGGCCCTTGTTCGGGAAAGACATCCATCCGGACGGCCTGCAGAGGCCCACCCGGCACTGGCAATATGCTGTACCAGCTCTTCAGGAAGATCTCCTCTCTGGTCCCTTACGCCCTGGATTCAGGCGCCCGACACCTGGGGCACCTTAGGACGATCCCTCCCTCGCGGGACCCAGTGGAAGGTACTGGGCCCCAGGCCTCCGGTTGAGTACCTCACCCCAGACCAAAGGTGTCTGGGATGGAACACGAACTCCACATGTACAGGCCAAGGGCGCCTGGACACCGATCACGGACAGCAGCCCTCAGGCTAAGGGTGCCTGGGACTCGGACCTCGTGGTGAAGATTTCCGCCCCCTTTATACCCTCTCCCAGCAAGCACAGCGGGTTCCCCGCCCCGCCGTACAGCTGCTGCGAGAGGTCACAAAGGGTACGGCACTGCAGTGATGGTTCAACCCCTGCCCAAAGCGACAGCGCCACCTACTGAGCCGCAGGGAACTGAACATCACTGATGTCCTCACACGAATAGAACACAGCCCTACTCTACCAATTAGTGCATCTGGGTCATACTACCACCCAGATGCTGCCCCTAAATAGTACATACCCGATACACTAGTAATGGCGGCGATCTGCGATTTTTATCGGGACTGCGACATTATGGCGGACACATAGGCCACTTTTGACACTATTTTGGGACCATTGTCATTTATACAGCGATCAGAGCTACAAATAGCCACTGATTACTGTATAAATGACACTGGCAGGGTTGGGGTTAAACACTAGGGGGCGATCAAGGGGTTAAGTGTGTCCTAGGCAGTGATTCTAACTGTAGGGGGGATGGTCTCACTAGAACATGACAGAGATCACTGCTCCCAATGAGAGGAAGCAGTAGATCCCTGTCATGTTGCTAGGCAGAACAGGGAAATGCCTTGTTTACTTGTTTAGGTGGCACTGCCGTCAACGGCTCAGGCTGGAATACAGGGGTATCACAACCCATTGGGTGTCCTCTCTCGGCAGCCATGCAGTGGGCATGGTTGACCCGCTGTGCATGCTGGGAGAGGGTACATAAGGTGCAGACGCCATTAGTAGAAGGTTGTTCCTGTGTGTGCGCCTCGTGGCCCGCATGGCACGGGGTGCATGCGTGTGTTCCAGCCCCGGGCACCTTCAGCCCGAGGCTGCATCGCTGCCTGGTAGGCCCAGCTCTGCTCTCAGATAAAGTTGATCTGTGCATCATCACGGCTGCTAGGACCAGTGAACGAAGCTGTCCGGGTGAGCAATACCCACTCAGGCTTGAGTGGCGACGTTGTGCCTTTAGTGTTGCGTGCCTGAGCCTTCACCTCTACTTCTCTCGTTTCCTGCTTTCTTTACAAGTTCCCACAGCAAGAAAAAGGAAAATAAAGTCTTCCTGTTTAGGTTTTACATTGGTGTGGACATTGACTTTTTTTCTAGAGACTTTCTATACCCTGACAACGGAAGCCATGGAGGTAGTTTGCATGACCCAAAAAAAAAACAGCCGGTCCCTAAATGGGGGTAAGTGCTACATAAGCAACCCTGTTGGTGGTAAAGGGTTTGTCTCATCCCTTTATCTGCTATGTCTGCAGGACAGCTTGTTCTGTTGAAAATAAATGAAAGTAAAAAAGACAAAAAAGAAGACTAATGCAGTCATCATATCTAACAATTGGTGAGCTGAAATGTAATACATTATAAATGTTTGCTTTTGGGTTTAATCCTGCTTGAAGCGTTAGAAGAAATTTCCTTGTCTATGCTTTGGGACTGCATTGGGCAACGCTGCGCAAAGCAGTCCAATGGGGCTTGGTGTGACAAGCCCTAACTGATAATTTCTGTCAAATGTTGGCTTATTTATTAAGACAGAACAAGAGTAATTACTAATTTAAGAGGTGTAACCTTTTTATATAAATCACATTTAAAGAATTCCAAGCATACAGCTACATACACAGATGAAATACATGTATGGGAGTTGTTTTACCTGCCAAAGAATTTATATTTCTGTACCTGCAGTCCTTGCACAAACCTGCTAGACCACACGGTTGGTAACTTGAATTTTTTTCTATGAATATTCTCTACTTGCAACTAAGCTAGCCAAAGATGCAGCGAAATCTAGCTGGTTCAGCAGGGATTGGCTGAATTTCAATCTATCTATGGCAGGGGTCTCAAACTCCAGCCCTCCAGCTGCTGCCAAACTACAAGTCCCAGCAGGCCTCTGCTGTGGGAATCATGCTTGTAACTGTCAGCCTTGCAATGCCTCACGGGACTTGTAGATACGCAACAGCTGGAGGGCCGCCAGTTTGAGACCCCTGATCTATGGCCATTCCCCCTCCAGAGAAGCCAATCTAATGATAGGCTTCTCTTAAACAGAACTGTTGGAAAATTTTCAGTGGATCAGCTGATCAGTGTATTCTAACAATGGAGGAATCCTGCTGGCAGAATACAATAGTGCAGCAGGGAGGATTCCTCCATCCATCTCTAATGCCCCATACACACGATCGTTTTTCATGCCGTTAAAAATGCCATTAAAAAAAATGGCCATTAAAAATGATCGTGTGTAGGCTCCAGAGCATTTTTAACGACGTGAAAAACGGGCATTAAAAATTCCGGACATGCTCTCTTTTTTCACGTCGTTTTTCATGTCGTTTTTTTTAACGACGTGAAAAACGATAGTGTGTATGCTTTAACGACGTGAAAAAAAACGCGCATGCTCAGAATCAAGTATGAGACATGAGCGCTCTTTCTGGTAAAACTAGCGTTCGTAATGGAGATAGCACATTCGTCACGCTGTAACGGACTGAAAAGCACGAGACTGAAAAGAGCGAATCGTCGCTCAACAAACTTTACTAACATGAAGGGTGGCGCCATTCGAACGGAACTTCCCCTTTATAGTGCCGTCGTACGTGTTGTACGTCACTGCGCTTTGCTTGATTGTTTTTTAAAATGATCGTGTGTACGCAAGACAGGCTTGAGAGGAAACATGAAAAAAAACGACGTGAAAAACGGCAAGAAAAAAAATGGCAAGAAAAACGATCGTGTGTATGGGGCATTAATATGTGAATGTGGGAATCCATTTTTTTTTTTTAATAATAAAAAAAAAAGATCAATCTTTGGCCAGCCTAAGCAATAGAGATTGGTCACCTCCCCATCCCCAACCTGTTATTGTACAATGTGCTTCTGCTCACATTTTCTATGTTTGCTGTTAGCACATGTGCACTGCAATACATATCATTAGCTTTAAGTGCTACTGCTCCCTCTTAGGCTCGGTGCACACCTATGCGTTTTTTATTGCTTTTTGCAGAAATGCACTAAAGTTCATGTAAGATGGTTTCCTATGGGGACACAGACACATCTATGCTTTTTTCAGCCACTGCATTTTTGTAAAAGGTCAGGGACTTTTTTTTAAATGTAGTGATGTGATAATTTCTTTGCCCATTTGCTAAGTGTATACTCCTGTTATGCAGTGTTTGTTTTTCCCCTCTTCCAATATGGCTGCTGTGCTCTCCCTCTCTCTCTCACCAAGGATGAGGTCATCAAGAAGAGCAGAGGCATGGCAAGGCTCCTTGGGTAAGTTGGGGAAGGAGAGAACACATGTTGGAGAGAGCACATGTTGCAGAGAGAACAGTGGATTCCTTCTGAGAGAATAGACTGTGAAGCCTCGTACACTAGGGTGACCAGACATCCCCGGTTTTACGGGACAGTCCCCGGATTGAGGACACTGTCCCCAGACTAAGTCTGTCTCCGGTTTTGTCCCCGGATTGGATTTAAACAGGGGATGGGGCAATTTCAAAGACAGTCAGTGCAGAATAAAAAAAAAAAATCTGAATTACACCCCCCCGCTCCTACTAGCTTAGGGGTGTGTATTTTTTTCCATTATCTGTGCCCCTTTCTGATGATCATGTGCTGGTCGGAGCGGAGGGAATATTTCTTCAGTTTCGGGTGCATGCCATTCAGCGCCTGTCACATGTTCTTCTGCCTTGGCTCAAGTCCCGGCCAGCCGCCTGCCTGCTTATCTCCTTGCCTTCCCTGGTGGATTGATCTTCCTCTGCTCCCCACCCAGTAGTAGCCAGGGCCCGGAGAGTAAGACTTGACAGGCTGTGAGGCGGGCGCCAACGGGCAGAGAGTCGCTGATTGCCGCCATTACTAGTACAAAAAAAAAGTGTCCCCAGGTTTCATTTTAAAAATTTGGTCACCTTATCGTACACACGACCGTTTTTCTCGGCAAGAAAACTGCTGGGAGAGCTTTTTGCCGAGAAAACCGGTCATGTGTATGGTTTCTCGTCGGGAAAACTGCCTGGAATCTCGATGAAAAAAATAGAGAACCTGCTCTCTATTTTTCTCGTCGGGATTCTCGGCAGAGTTTTCCTGCCGAGAAAACCGGTCGTCTGTATGCTTACCTGTTCCACGGTAAACCCGCGCATGCTCGAAAAGACTTTGACGCATGCGCGGTAGCATACAAGGGCAGTGTAGGGTGTAGCAAGATGGCGGCGATGGCATCAAATGTGATGAGCGCAGGCTGGTTCTTTTGAATGGTCGTGTGTACACTCGGCGTACAAGGCAAGCTTGCCGGGAATCCTGCAGGGAAAACCAACGTTTTTTTTTCCAGACGGGATTCCCGCCCGTGTGTACGAGGCCTAAGTGCTGCAGCCTTCCCTCACTGAGACATACTGTACATAGAGACTGTTAATGATTTCATGTTCCTGCTTTGAAAATACCTCATGTTGGATGATTCACTGAATGCTATTTCTTCAATACATGGACTTTCAAATACAATGCTGTGTGGATTACTGTCTATGTGGATGATACATTTCTCAATTGGGATTTCACTTGCTATCCACAAGCCCCAATTGAGTGGAGGCACTGTGCTTGTTAGAGATCCTGTCCTAATCGCACATATTATAAAGACTCTGCTCCTAAAATACTATACAGGCGGCGCCATCATACCTCAGTAACCATAGAGAGTGAAAAGAATAGCGCTACAAAAACAAAACAATGCGTTTTTGGTTCAATAGACTTCAATGGAAAAGCTGCAGAAAAGCATGTAGTGTGTTTTTTTTCTGCGATTTGCAGTTTTTATTCCACCCAACAACAAATTGACAAAAAAAAAAAGCACAAGAGATTAAAAAAAGTGTCAAAAACTAAATGGATCAAAAGAAAACTGCATAGGTGTGAACCAAGCCTAATCAAAGTAATGCTGTGAAGAGGATTACGGGAGGATTATATTAGGGCAAATTCAGTTACATACCCTTGTTATATTTTTAAAATAGATTATTTATTTTTTTTAACAACCAAAATAGGTCTTTATTGAAAAAAATGGCATAGTACAATAAACTCAGATTACATGACAAATCAGCACAATGTGATGAGGTAGTAATTAATAAACAATATCAAACAGAGAGATTACAGGGGTGTATATAGAAAACATGAATCCAAAATACAAGCATTCACCAAGGGGGGTCCCAACAGGAACACTGAACGCAACCCAGAGTAAAGCAGCCAAGAATCTGCACCAAAGAGCCATCATTGCTTTGTCCAAGGCTGCCAAACCCTATTATATTTCCTAGGGCACCCCATACTGATATATGTCAACTTCTACATTGGTAACACTGCATCAATACAGGATTCCAACAAGGCCACCGTAGGGGGGTGGAATCCTTTGACCAAGTATTTCCTTTTTGGCATAATACAATAGGAAAGCAAGTAGCATTCATCGTCCTAAATGCCCAGTAACGCCAATTCAAGTGACAACGACAAAGTTAACTGTAGGCGGGCATTAATACACTCAAATACCTTCTCCCAGAACTGTGCCACTTTGGGACAGGACCAAAACATATGATAATAGGTACCTTCAGTGGAATGGCATCGGGGGCAATCCGAGGAGCGCTGTGGATGAATTCTGTGCAGTCTCTGATGCGTATAATAAATTCTATGTAAAAACTTTGTTTGAATCAATTTGTCACGGGACGAAATTACCTTTAAAATAGATTTCATTCGGGTTGGGGAGATGGTTCTTCCCGGTGGGTGGGACCTACCCTAAGGCCTAGGATTGACAACATGTTTTAAGTCATAGACACGGTGGCACTGTATACAATCTATGATTCGTATTGAGAAAGGCATGTGTACTAGAGGTCGACCGATATGGGTTTTTCTCTGGCCGATGCCAATGCTGATATTTAGAAATCGCGGCGGCCGATGGCCGATATATGATGCCGATTTTTTTTGGGCCGATATGTTAGGTTGATTTTTTTTTTCCCCCCCTTCATCTCATAAAATCTAACAGTTAGACCCCTTTGTGTGCTTTCACACTGAGGCGGTGCGCTGGCAGGACGTAAAAAAAAAGTCCTGCAAGCAGCATCTTTGGAGCGGTGTATACCACTCTTCCACCACTCCTGCCCATTGAAATGAACTGGCACCGCTGCCGAAGCGCCTGCAAAGCACTTCTGCAGTGGCGCTACATTGGAGCATTTAACCCCTTCATCGGCCGCTAGCTGGGATATAAGCTCCCCGCTAGCAGCCAAATAGCGCCGCTAGAATGACGGTCCAGTGTGAAAGCAGCAGAGTTCCGCGAATTTTTTTTTTAAAAGTCAGCAGCTACAAATACTGCAGATGTTGACTTTTAGTATATGGACACTTACCTGTCCTGGGCGCCCACGATGTCGGCACCCGAAGCCGATCTCTCCCTCGGGTTCCTGCGCCGCCATCTTCAGTAAGGGAAACAGGAAGTGAAGCCTTGCGGCTTCACTTCCTGGTTCCCTACTGTGCATGCGCGAGTCGCGCTGCGCGATCTCACTGGTCCCTTTTGTCTTCTGGGACCTGTGTATCTCCCAGAAGACAGCAGGGGGGCAGAGTGGGCGCCAGATGTGGCGTAGGTCACCGCAGTCACCGCAGTGATCTATGCCCGGAAGAGGGAACAAATACCTGGATTCTACAGGTATCTGCTCCCTCCTCCCCCTGAAAGGTGCCAAATGTGACACCAGAGGGGGGGGGGGGAATCCAAAAAGCGGAAGTTCCATTATTACTCCGCTAAGTAATAAGTGATACAGAAAATGTCTTAAAAAAGCCTCCAATCAGTGCACTTGTATGTATTATTTAGATTAAAAAAATAAATAATTATATATATATATATATATATATATATATATATATATATATATAAAAATCTTAAATACACAAAAACAGGTAATCAAAACTTTTGGACGAAAAAAAATATGGGCTAACTTTACTGTTTAGTTTTTTTTTTTTTATTCGTTAAAGTGTATTTTTTCCAAAAAATTTGCGTTTGAAAGACCGCTGTGCAAATACCGTGTGAAATAAAATATTGCAACAATCGCTATTTTATTTCCTAGGGTCTCTGCTAAAAAAAAATATATAATGTTTGGGGGTTCTAAGTGATTTTCTAGCAGAAAATACAGGATTTTTACTTGTAAGCAACAAGTGTCAAAAAAGATTTAGTCTTGAAATGGTTAAACTGAAAACTCCTACACACAGAGTTCAGTCCTTTGAAGTTTTAAACATTGTATTATTTTCTCAAACTTGGCAGTCTGCCCAGGAGGGAGAAATCTCTTCGGCTGGTTTCACACTGGGGCGGTGGGTGCGGTGGCGGTATAGCGCCGCTATTTTTAGCGGCGCTATACCGTCGGAATTGCGGCGGTATTCGGCCGCTAGCGGTGCGGTTTTAACCCCCGCTAACGGCCGAAAAAGGGTTAATACCACCCGCAAACCGCGGCTGTATTACCGCAGTGTCCCATTCATTTCAATGGGAAGGAGCGGTAAAGGAGCGGTATACACACCGCTCCTTCACCGCTCCAAAGATGTGGCTTGCAGGAGATTTTTTCTCCTCCCGCCAGCGCATCGCCTCAGTGTGAAAGCCCTCGGGCTTTCACATTGAGCATACTGGGGCAGGAGTTTTTCAGGCGTTATTTATGCGCTATTTTTAGCGCAAAACGCCTGAAAAACTCCTCAGTGTGAAAGGGGCCTTCATGGAGAAACTTCTCAGGCAACTTGCATTGACTTCTATTACAGAAGCTTTTTGCAAGTCGCGCTGATGTTTAAATCGGCTTTTTTTTTTAAACAACCGGCCGATGCCGATTAATTGAAAAACGCCAAATATCGGTCGACCTCTAATGTGTACCACATTTCATGGCGTAAAGGAGTTTCTGCCAACATTAGGTGGTGCAATGGCCTATGTATGCAATAAGAGGAGGATTCCTCAAGTAAGTCCAAATAGTTATTGTATGACTCTCAGGATTTGCTGTATACTGCTTCATGAAAACCCAAGATCGTTGTTTTGTATTTGTTTTTTATTGCTTTTTGTACTGTAAAAAACTTTAATAAACACCATTGAAACATAAAATAGATTTAATTATTTTATTGAATACATAGCTGCATTAAACAGTTTTTTTTTATATATCAGTTCAGAGTTTAGCTTGAAAACTAAACTTGAAATAAAAAAAAAAATGTCAGCATGTAGATTTGTGTGTCTCTTCTGCTAAAAAGCTTATTTCCCTTTCTTCTAGCAATTGTATTTTTATTTGTACGCCAGACTTGGATGAAAAACAGGAGATGACAATGGCGGCAAGAGAGCGACCAGGAGGCACCAGGCCTCGCATCACTGATGGAGAGCAGACTAGCAGGTAAGTCTGCCATGTTTGCACGTTGTGGCAACTGCCCTGTGAACAGTATGTAGATTCAGCTCCTCTTCAATATTTTTTTTTCAATTAATCTCAATTAACTGCTAAATTAGTTGCTGTAGGCTTCTACACTGGAAGTTATTTCCCCAGAATATTTAGATTTCTTTTTTTTTAATATCTATATTTGCCTAAAGCAGGCATGTCCAAAGTCCGGCCCGCGGGCCAATCGCGGCCTACCTTCCGGTTTCGGATGGCCCGCCTGGTCATTTTGACATGTATATCTTTTGTGGCCCCCAACGAATCCCCGAGCGCCGGGGGCCACAAAAGAAATACATGCTGGCTGCCTTGGAGGAGTCGGGACGAGTGCCATGCATACAGGAGTATTTCCTGTTTGCACGGTGACCTCTGTAAAAGAAAGTGCCGCTGCCATTGGATGACTGTTCTGTCTATCATAGGAGGCGGGACTTTCTATTAAAGAGGCAGCTGATAAAACAGGAGTTTCTCCTGTATGTCTGTCGGCGCTCGTCCCGCCCCTTCCCTGTCTCTTCCAATGCTGCAGATAGGCATGAATCAGGCTGCAATGGTGAGTCTTCATTCATGTCAAGGGGGGTGCTGCATTCATGGCAAGGGGGGTGCTGCATTCAGAGCAAGGGGGTGCTGCATTCAGAGCAAGGGGGTGCTGCATTCAGGGCCAGGGGGGTGCTGCATTCAGGACAATGGGGGTGCTGCATTCAGGGCAATGGGGTGCTGCATTCAGGACAATGGGGGTGCTGCATTAATGACAATGGGGGTGCTGCATTAATGACAACGGGGGTGCTGCATTCAGAACAACTGGGGTGTTGAATTCATGGCAAGGGGGTGCTGCATTAATGACAACGGGGGTGCTGCATTCAGAACAACTGGGGTGCTACATTCATGGCAAGGGGGGTGCTGCATTCAGGACAACGGGGGTGCTGCATTCATGGCAAGGGGGGTGCTGCATTAATGACAACGGGGGTGCTGCATTCAGAACAACTGGGGTGCTGCATTCATGGCAAGGGGGGTGCTGCATTAATGACAATGGGGGTGCTGCATTCAGTACAACTGGGGTGCTGCATTCATGGCAAGGGGGTGCTGCATTCAGGACAACGGGGGTGCTGCATTCAGGGCAAGGGGGTGCTGCATTCAAGGCAAGGGGGGTGCTGCATTCAGGACAATGGGGGTGCTGCATTCAGGGCAATGGGGGTGCTGCATTTAGGGAAAGGGGGTGTTGCATTCATGACAACGGGGGGCTGCATTCAGGGCAAGGGGGGTGCTGCATTCAGGGAAAGTGGAGTATTGCATTCAGGGAAAGGGGAGTGCTGCATTCAGGGAAAGGGGGGTGTTGCATTCATGACAACGGTGGTGTTGCATTCAGGGAAAGGGGGGTGCTGCATTCAGGGAAAGGGGGGTGTTGCATTCATGACAATGGAGGTGCTGCATTCAGGGCAACGGGGGTGCTGCATTTATGGCACTTGTGAGGCTGCATTGATGGACAGTGACCCTTATTTTGATTCACAGTTCCTTATTTAACATTTAAGATTTTTTAAAGTGAAGGTGCATGTTATACGCTGAAAAATACGGTATATCCAAATAACACGTGTCTTGTCACATTCGGCTCCCCATCACAGATTGCTCCGGAAGTGACGTTTCGCCGCCGCCATCTTGCTACACCCCACACTCCTGCACAGTAATGATAGAGTGAGAAGGGGGCAAGCGGACATCTTGTTACACCCACCGGAGTTTTCGATTTCACGGTTGTTTTCAGCACAAAACTGAGCTTATATGCTTAAATACAGTATTTGGAAATCCAACGGACTGTTTAGATGTTAAATTTTAAAAGCAGCAGCAAACCTGCTGACCTTACATGGTTGCTAATGTGACAGAACACCTCTGATTTTCACATTTAACATCTAAACAGTCCGTCCGATTTCCAAATACTGTATTTAAGCAGATAAGCTCCGCTTTGTGTTGAAAATAACTGTGAAATCTAAAACTCCGGTGGGTGTAACAAGATGTCCGCTTGCCCCCTTCTCACTCTATCATTACTGTGCAGGAGTGTGGGGTGTAGCAAGATGGCGGCGACGGAACGTCACTTCCGGAGCAATCTGTGATGGGGAGCAAAATATGACACTACACACGCCTGAGCTCATCCCTTCACCACACACAGCCACAAAGGCAAGAGAATTCTTGTTGAGCAGTGTATTGTATTGTGCTTGAACGAACACACTTAGACCAAATTTTAATGGTTCACAGAATGTCAGGCAAAATGGTCGGCCCTCACCCATGTTCACTTCATCAAATCTGGCCCTCTTTGAAAAAAGTTTGGACACTGTGTATTCCATTCAATTACTAGTTAGTAACATCTTTACAAATGTAGCACTTACCCCCGAAAGAGCTGCTGGTCAATTTTGGGTCTTGCAAACTACCTCCATGGCTCCCGTTGTCAGGGTAAAGAGTGTTCAGAAAAGTCAATGTCCACACAGATGTAAAACCTCAACAATAATGCCGCGTACACACGATCATTTTTCCCATAGCGAAAAATTACATTATTTCCTTTGGACGAGAAAAACGATCGTCTGTGGGCTTTTTGTCATTTTTCCAGACGGGAAAAATGGCATTAATCACGACGAGAAAAATTAGAACATGCTCTAATTTTTCTCGTCGTGATTCCCGTCGTTTTTTTCCGCTGCAGTTTTCCCATAGTTTTTCGACCAAAAAAAAAATGTAATTTAAAACGGCCGTGTGTGGGGGGAACAAGCTGTTCCTCGTTTTTCACGTCGATTTTTTCGACGGTGTTTTCACCGTCGGAAAAATCGATCGTGTGTACGCGGCATAAGGCTTTATTTTCCTTTGCTTTAGAACTTGAGAGAAAGTGTGAAACGAGAAAAGTAGGGGAAGGTTCAGGCACGCGGTACAAAAGATGCAAACAGTCAGTATATTCACCACTCAAGCCTGAGTGGGTAATGCTCACCCGGATAGTCCCCTCTCATGGTCCTAGCAGCCGGAATGATGCAATGATCAGATTTTAGACAGTTCCTGCCACAAACTGCTATACGTGAACGACGGTCTCTGCCACAGACCTGGTGAACTTTGGTCTCTGCCACAGACATGGTGAACTTGGGTCTCTGCCACAGACCTGGTAAACTTGTGAATGCATCTGGGAATCCTCTGCCACAGGATCTCAAACGTCCCGAACCTCCAACTAAGCAATAATATAACTTTTTGGTGTATCCCTCCTCAAGATGAGTTACCAGGCCTCTCCCATGACATCGGCGCCTTGCCAGTCTCCTCTGGGGCAGGTCCTCCCCTGGCTCCCCTTCTCAAGAGCTTCCTTCCCACAGATGGACAGCTTGGGATACCCTCAGTGATGTAGGCCCAAACCAGCAGAGCTGGGCCTAGCGAGCAGAGATGCAGCCTCGGGCTGAAGGTGCCCGGGGCTGGAACACACACATGCACCCCGTGCCATGAGGGCCACGAGGCGCACCAGGAACCCCTGACACAATGGCGTCTGCCCCTTATGTACCCCTCCCCAGCATGCACAGAGGGTCAACCACCCCCACTGCACGGCTGCCAAGAAAGGACACCCAATACGGCTGTGATACACCCATATTCCAACATGGGCCAGCGGTGGCAGTGCCACCCACAGGCGAACAGGGAATATAACTGCCAGGCAGTATCACAACCAGAGCAGAAGCAGAATTTAAGAGAAATCAACAAGTCTGAGTCCAACTAGTAACTCACAACACCCCCTAAATTTAAACATAGTGTGGACCATTTTGGGCCGGCGCTACACAAAATAACAATACAAATGTGCAAGAATATTTGTATCTAGAAAACCAAAGATGACATACGATGGCTACCAACTAAACAGCTTTTCTAAAGTTATTATATAGAATATTGTAATATGATTGAATGAAGTTAAGGTCCCTGCAGATATTAACTTACAGAAATGTTCATGTTTGGTAGTTGCTGTAAAGTCTATGGGCACTGAGAGACAGACATAGAGCATTTGGTGGGTGAAATGACCAGACAGGTTGGAAGATTTGGTCTAATCGCTATTATTTTCCTTTTGATAAGCTGGTACTAGAGGTGTCTGCAATTGGCCTCCACCACCTCTCCTCTGGATACTGTAAAAAGCATGCAGTAGCAAAATATCTTGTTTAAACTGCAGAATTTGAATGCTTGAGATAGGCTAGATCATAGCCACCTTAGTCATGCCAATCGAAGATGTACTATATTTTAGTTAACAAGCTTCTGATTTCAGAAAGATCCTGTATCTGGAATTCACAATTTGCAATGCACAGTTAAACAAAATACAGTTTAGATAACTGATTTATTAATATGAGAAAATGTATCCTGAAGGTGGCTACAGCATTATTACATTTATTAGGCGATATATACTGTATATATTTATAGGATTAAATATATGGCTTACTCACCTTGAAGTCAGACTTAGCTGCGTCTCGGGGCTATCTGGTCAAACTCTGTGACTAGAATGCTGTGTATACTTATCCTAACACAGAAATACATTAATCATTTATTATGCTGCCGAGTCCTCCTGAAAGCTGCTTAAAGGAAGAGTTTTATTTTTAGCCAATGAAATCAGCTGTTTGCTTTGCTCCTTGGCAGAATGAAGAAATGTATTTCAACAGAGCATGGTTTCAAGGCTGGGGAGATTAAACCTGAAGGCATTCAGGGATCACTGTTCCTCACTGATGGTATTTTTTTCTATGTAACATGGCACAACACCAGAAACTGGTTTTAACCTTCATTTATTATAATGTAAAATATAGGAACCTTATTTTTATTTTTTTTAACAGAAAGAAATAGGAACCTTATTTAACCCCAAAGGTTGATTTACATTCTGTGCAGCTGTAAACAGGTCCACTTTACACTGACCTTTACAACTCTACACTATCTTAAAGGGTAAGGCCATTGTCCATGGATATGCAATGACGGATGGTGCTCCACTAGTTCATTTGTAAACAGGGGGCTAGTACCCCTTTAAGTTAAGTCCCGTCCCTGGGTGTAACTAGTAGGTTGGGCTGCTTTTTTTCCTTATAAATCAGGAGTCGGGTGGGTTGGAGCCAGAAGGTTGATGGGAAATTGTAACCTGCAGGGAGCCATCATGTAGATTGAAGACTAGGGTGAAAATGCACCCTTTGAGGTAGGCCTGGAGCAAGCAAAGGGAGAGAGCCCATTTCAGGGAACCTACAGAGGAGGGATTGTGAAACAGCTGGTCAGTATCCTCTTGTTAGATTTGAATTTGTATAGGACAGTGCTGCAAGTGTCACACGAGAAGAAGGAGGTATTGTACATCAAAGTAAAATGTTTAAAGTTGCTGACTGCATGAACAATCATTTACTTCATGAGGTAAACAATGTAAGCAATTTGTAAAACTACTTCACACTGAATTTTTGTTCAACGTTTTCTGAAAAGTTAAATTTTTTCTGGAAAACTTTTTTTTTCCCATGGCATTAAAATTTACGGAAATTTTACATCTCTACTTAGCAGGCAGGGTCTCAGCAGGTTGCAGTGAAGTCACCTCTTAATGGGGTTTTGATCCTCCAAGACCACATTGTATACTGGAGCTGGATGAATGGACTGCTTCTCTACCCTATATGGGATGAGTTCCCACTTGAGATCCAGCTTACTGCCTCTTTTGATTTTAGTGTTCTTCACCAACACTCGGCTCCCTGGTTACAACAGCAGTTCCTCTAGGGTGGAATCCTTGGCCAAGTCCCTGTGTCTTTGCTGCGCCACCTGCTTGGCTCTCTGCAACCAACCCCAGTGTTTCTGCACCCAAGTGCTGTGCATGTGGGATGGAGAGCCCAGTAAGAGACCTACAGGTTAGTAGCCATAGCATCTGAGGTTCAGGAGGAACGAAGTGTGGCCTGTGGCTCTGTGTACTGTGTTATTGTAGGCCTCCATGTGGTGCCATCTGTTATGTCCCTTAGACACGGGGTCTCTCAGAGTTTTGCTAGCAATGCTAAAGTATCTGCTCAGCAAGTTACACACAGGCCAGATGAACTTCTTAACCATGGAAGGGTTTATTACTCACTCAGAACATGATGACTTGTTACATAGAGTCCTAATACAACAGGATTCTGTCATTACCAGATGTAATCCCTTCTGTCCATCATGCTGCTGCTGCTTCCAGTCTCACACACCACTCTCACTACTTCCTGGTACAGCCCCTTCCCAGCATGCATCAGGAGAAAAAGGTGAAGGGTCACACAGTGTTCCAGCACAAACATTACATCTCCTCTTTTTCCCATAAAAACAAAAAAAAACAAAAAAACAATAGGAAAAAAATAAATAAAATAAACATAACAATAGAACAAAATACTCAACACATAAAATAACAAGGCAAGCAGGATCAGTTCAGCAAGTAGTATCTCCAACTCAGTTCTGTGGCTCCTGCATCACGTTACGAGCCCTTTGTCTCTGTTTCCTGACCTCCAAAGTGTCCCGTAAGATTTCAGTGTGTTGCCTTATGAGGAATTTTTATGAATAATTTCCTTGTAAACTGGGAATATCTGTAACATATATGTATATATATAATTTAGAGTAGGAAATATGTGGGTCTGCAAAGGGTTAAACTTGGCTGACAAGCTGGGCTTGAGGACAATCTAATTACCTGTCCTCTTATTGAATATGCATGAAGGTGGGGTAACAAGAGCTGCGGAGTCTTATGGTCTGACGAGATAACTTAGTAGTCAAACAAGCTAGAAAAGAGATCACAGCTGAAACTGGTAGTCTATGCGGCACCGCTTTTATTCTCTAGATAAAGGCGTGTGTATTCTCCCATATTAACACCCATATCCATTTAAGGGGTAATTCTTCCTGGCTAGTTCCATGCATAGCTAAGCGCCCCCTTCAAGGGAAGTTAACGACCTCCGGTTTAATTAATTTATCTTCAAATCCAATTATCACTAAATTCCAGTAAAGAGTGGGCTAGTGTGGGAAATTAATATAACGGCAGGAAGGAGGAGAGAAATAACCGCAACCAATCGTAGCCGCCCTGGGTTATTCAATGGGAGAGGGCTCCATAAAAGGACCCCCCATCCAGTAGAGAGTGAAGAGATGAGAGAACCTGGGCCCAGGATTCATTATAGGTAATTATTAAACCATCTCCCAGCACTTACCCCTTATGCTTGCATTTTTCCTATGTTTGTCTGTCTATTTGTAATGTAATGTATATACTTTGTGTTTGAAACTAATATTTACTCCCTTGCCAAAGACTGTAAATGTTTGCAGTGTATTAGATAGACTAATAACCTTAATTCTTTAATAAATGCTTGTTATATTGAAGTTTTCAAATCTTGTCAAAAAAGAACTCTTATTTAAACCATATCAATAATCATTAAATATTGAATCTTAAATATTAAATATTAATATTTAAAAATCAACAGTTGGCGACCACGAAGATAAGTACAGGACTGAAAGTATTTAATATAATAACAAAATATGTATATTAGAGATTAAGGTTATTAGGAGGAAGTTAAGCTAAGTCAGCTTATCCAATCTATCTAGGGAAAATATAGGTAAATATTTTTGTTTTATTAGTGGGTATTACCTCCAAGGAGAGAATATACACCACAGGTTATTTTTTTTTTATCCCAAAATCATAATTGATAAAATACTTTGGATGTACTATTATAACCGGTCAATTTAATGGGGAGGAAGTACAGAATGGGAACATTTTTGTTTTAATAATTGTTGTTTATGAGACACTTAAATAGTGATCCGTGGTTTTGAAAAAAAAATATATATATATATATATTTTTTTACAAAGCGAAAACATTTTTGCCTTGATCTGTGTTGTTTTATTGGAAGGAAGACACTGAAATCGTGGTCCTTGGTTTTGTGGAGAAAAAGTGTATTTACTTTTTTATGCAATTTATTAATTTTAATTTTAAATTTTTGTTATTGAATTATTATTATTTTTTTATAATTCTTGTTATCATAAATTTTTGGTAACCTGGCTTAGTTTTAGCCTTTATTTATTATTTTTTTTATTATTTTTTTTTGTTTGTTTTTAGTTTCTTTGTTTAAGACACAGACACGTGCTTGTGTTCTGGTGTGGGTAGGTTGAAACAGGCTCAATAGGGTTTTGCTTGTTATTTAATTTGTCCACTAACATTAAAAATAGGACATTTCAAATAACCTACAAGAGATTTTTTTTTTTTTTTTACTCTTATTTGTTTTTTTGGGTTTTGATTGTACCTTTTGTTAACTGAAAGAAGTTACAAGCAGTCATATTCTCATTGGTGTCAATTGAAGTACAAGTCTGTGGAAGTCTTGCTATGGAAACTAATATCTGAGAAATATTATTAGTAGTGTATTGAACATTTTTTTTTTTTTTTTAAGTTTCTTTTAAATTTGTTTTTTCTACTCTATTGAGTGTTACAAATAGTTGTGTAAACACTGCCGTGTTGACATTCCTATTATCAGACTACAGGTATTCAGTCTAATTGATCCCTGGGGGGGCTTCTATTGTCCCTTGTTCTATTGCGGTGTTTCTCAACTCCAGTCCTCGAGGCGCCCCAACAGGTCATGTTTTCAGGTTTTTCATTATTTTGCACAGGTGATTTGATCAGTTTCACTGCCTTAGTAATAACCACAGCCATTTCATCTGAGGGAAATCCTGAAAACATGACCTGTTGGGGCGCCTTGAGGACTGGAGTTGAGAAACACTGCTCTATTGAGTAGGCTCAGACAAGATAGGCTAAATTATATTGTTAGTATAATTAGTTTTCCCCACTAATCTAAAAGAGTGTTTATTGAGAGCTGGAAAATATTGTTTAACTTTTACTATATTTTCTGCAGCTTATTTCATTGGAGTTCCTATTTATTGTTTTTTTTGCTTCCTTTTCTTTTTTTTTTTCCTTTTACTGTAATCACAAGTGAACTTATAGTATAAGGGAACAATTAATTTAATTCAGCTCACAAAGTGTGCATACTATCACAATGGCTGCCATGACCTGTCTAGAAAGTTTTGTAGCAACTTATACTCTTAAACATATGAATTTGCCTGTGATGCTAAATTACAAGAATCTCCTTGGATTTATGTCCAGGACTTATTTGAGGAACAAGCAAAAACAATCAAAAAGAACAAAAAGCTTAAAAGTCTAGCTTTGGCAGGCATATATGCGGCATGCATGGCTATGAATTCTAAAAAACAGAAATTTGAAGATATAGTCTATAATAAAAATATCACAATTTCTGAGAGGGAAAAAGAGAATACAGCTTTACAAAGCCAAGTACAAACTTTAACTACCCTTAATCAAATAGTTAATGCCTCACAGGAGGAAAATGTTAAAAATTACAAATTTGCCCAAAATGACGTGGTACAATATAAAAGCATGCTAACTAAAGTTGAGACTGAACTGGACCACATATCTAGTGCATACAAAGTGCTCCAAGATCAGTTACACGAATCTAAGCAAGGAAAATTGATAGATCACACACAGTGCACGCAAATAGAGTCAGAGTTGCTACAAACAATTTCAATCCTAAAAGGACAGGCAGCTATGGCCAGCAGGTGCAAACATGGTAATGCTACGGCGCCTACTTGTGCCTATGAAATTGGGGACACTGAGGAATATGAAGAGTATTGGGGAGAGGAAGATATGGATCCTAATTCTACTCTTCCTGTGGCGATGGGAGAAATCGCACAACCACAGGAAAATCGAGAATGCACCATTGTCATAGAACCACCAGACAATGGGGACCAGCTATCCACAAATGGGGAGCATGACAAGTTCCCCATCATAAGTAGGACCCAGATCTCCTCCTCTACTGAAGGAAATCAAACATTTTTGGGGTTTGATAGTGAAGGAAATGAGGTGATGTCCAATGTATATCCATCTCAACCTGTAAAAACCCTAATGAGTGTCGCTGATTTCATTGGTAAAATTAAATCCAGTGAACACATTACTTCACATGCAACCAATGTACAACAGAGGTGTGAGCTCTTAGGTGTGAGAAGTCCTAGTGACCAAGTTAAGGTGTTACAATTAACCCTTGACGCCCACACCTGGAATGCACTCCCAGATCAAATTAAGGAAGGCAGAGGGAGCTACAAGGTAACCGTGGCAGAATTGCAAAAGGTTATAAACCCCTCAGCTATAGGTTTGATGGTGGCCTATGAAATTAAACAAAATAATGAAGAAAACCCATTAGTTTATGCCAATAGATTGTGGGCAGCATACAACAGTAACAATGGGAGGGCCACTCGGGAGGACATGGAGTATAAAAATCTTTTGATCCACAATGCCCATCCAGCTATTAGAATAAAATGTGAGCATTTGATAGATCCAAGAAAACACAGCTATGACGAAGTAATAGGATTAATACACTGATCATTCCAAGCCATCCAAGCATATAAACAGCACAGGCTTAAAGAAAAAGAAGAGAAACAGCTGTTTAGGAAGGTGGCTGCATTACAATGCAGAACTACCACCGTAGAAGGCCCCCACGCCCCAGGAGAATCCAATCCTCCATACAACCCTAACTGGGACAAAAGTTCACAAGGGAGAGGGAGGGGGTATAGGGGGAAGTCAGGTTATAGAGGCAGAGGAAGAGGAAACTTTCATAACCACCCATCAGAGGGCAAGCATATCAGTGAGACACAAAGAGCTCCGACATATGCAGAGTTACGACAGCAATTACAGGCCTTGCAAGTAGGCCCGGGAAAGGAAGGACAGGTAGCTTCCCAGACAGAGGCTGACCGCATTCAACCGCATTCAATGGTGACAACTACAAGGCCCCAAAATTTTAGCACCTATCTCTCTGGATAGGTGTGGGCGCCCTATAGTGTCAGCATTGATTAGGGGCCGTCAATGCACTATGCTTCTAGACACGGGGGCGGCAATTTCAATTCTGCATGACAAAGATCCTTTAAACTCATCACTATCTTCAGGAAAGCCGTTGAATCTACAGAGCTTTGCTGGGCATAGTGTTGAGTCTGCCTTGTCCAAGCCACTGACAATCCAAATTGGGGAGTTATCCCTAAAACATCCATTAGCATTAATGTGTTTGCCAAATGAAACCAGCCTGCTGGGTTCAGACTTCTTAATTCCCAATGGATGCATGTTAGATCTGACCAACCTTTTACTATGGCAAGCGGTTCCAAATGATCAGGCTAGCACCATAGTGATACCTGATTCTCACACAATTGCAGCCATCCAAAGCAATGATTCAAAATATGACATACTGGAGATCATTAAAGATCACCCAGAACATCAGCTTCTGCAGCCTGTGATAGAAAGACATCAGGGATCCTTTGCAACACATAAACATGATTGTGGAAAGGTAAATACGGTAATACACATCAGTGGCCCAGACCCAGTTCCGCAAAAACAATACCCCTTCCCGAAGGAAGCTATCAGTTACATACAGGAAACCATAGAGTCATTGCTTGACCAAAAGGTCATCAGGCCATGTGTATCCACAACAAATGCGCCAATATGTCCGATTCGCAAAAATACTGACAATTCGTGGAGATTAACAATTGATTACCGCAAATTGAACAGTGTTACAAACAATTGCGCCCCCACAGTTGCTTCAGTCCCGGATGTCTTGAGCATGTTGAACCCCAAACACAAATACTTCACGGTGCTGGATATAAGTAACGGCTTTTGGTCTTTACCCCTGTCAGAGGAATGTCAATACAACTTTGCATTTACGTTTCTGGGAAAACAGTATACCTTCAATTCTGTCCCTCAAGGATTTCATAACTCTCCTACATTATTTCATGCAACCATGAGAGATATTATAACTGATTTTTCTTCCCCAAAGAATCTTTTTCAGTACATAGACGATCTGCTTATAGCCACGGACGACAAAGACGAGCATTTGCGGCTATTGGAGGAACTCCTACGGATCCTAGGAGAGGCAGGACTGAAGTGTAATCCCATTAAGGCACAATTCTTGCAGGAATCTGGGTCTTTCCTTGGGATTACAGTGACAGCAAATGGTCGGAAGATAGCAACGGAGAAGGTAAAAACCATTCTACAATTACCTCTGCCAGTGAGTATTCCTACTCTGAGATCTTTCCTAGGATTGGTAAATTATTCACGGGCATTCGTCCCTGATTTTGCCCAAAAATCTGCACCACTGTATGATTTATTGAAAAAGGACACCCAATGGCACTGGACTGAGCAACACACCAATGCAGTGCAGGAGCTTAAAGAAACTTTAGCGCAAGCACCAGCGTTGGCCAACCCAGAGTACCAACTGCCCTTTCACATTGAGACTGCCATATCAGAGACAGCCATGTCAGCTGTACTGTCACAGGAGATCCATGGGCAACAAAGACCCATATCATATACTTCTAAACTATTATCTCCTGTGGAAATGAAGTACACTCTATGTGAAAAACACCTTCTTGTCACGTTTTGGGCAGTGAAATACTACACATACATCATAGGACTTAACCCAGTCATCCTCCACACAACACATACTCCAACTAAATTTTTACTCACAGACAGAGTGAAGGATGGCCATGTCTCCAATGCCAGACTGGACCATTGGGCTCTGTTGCTCCAAGATCGAGACATTAAAGTCAAACACACAAATAATCCTTCCACTAGGGCCCATGGCCTCCTTTACCAAGGAATACCACATGAATGTGATATCACCCCACAATCAGTTGCGCAACAATTCTTTAGACCTTTGTCAGCAAACGAAAATGTCCCCGAAAATGCAGTCCAAATTTTCACAGATGGATCATGTTTTTACGTGGAGGGTTCCCCACATGCAGGATTTGGAATATACATTATCGATCCACAGGCAAAGACCCAAACATCAATCTTTCGGTCATGTCAAGTCAAATCAGCACAATTCGCTGAGATGGCTGCGATTGCGCATGCCCTAGAACTGATGAAAAGGGACCAAGAAATTATTTTATACTCAGATTCTGCATGGGTCTGTAATGCTCTTACATAATTTTTGCCCTTCTGGCACACCCACCAGTACGTGTCCTCAGATGGGTCTCCACTTAAACATGTATCCCTGTTAAAATATATCGTAACATTGGTGCAAAAGTTGTCAGTCAAACCATGGGTGTGCAAAGTAAAAGGTCATTCAGGCACTGCCCCATACTGGGAACAAAATGAGGTAGTGGATTGCTTGGCCAAACAAGGAGCACAAGGGGGGGAGATCTGGGAAATTCCTTTGAATTTACCAGACCCTGTCTTGTGCCCCATCGTTTGTGCCCTCACAAAATCCTGCATAGAAGTTCCGGATATTTCGGACATACAAAGGCAGGATGACAACATTAAGGAAATCATGCAAAAACTGCAAAATGAGAGTGGAGAACTCTCGGAGGGGAATACTCTGGCAAAGTACATAAAACACCTGCCATTATCAGAAGATAAAAAGGTATTGTTGCATCATGGAGATGAAGTAACGTGGGTGGTTCCTGAAAAATACCAAAATGAAATGATTTACTTAGTGCATGACCTGCCTACTGGGGGTCATCAAGGGTCAGAGAAAACAGGTGAGCGTCTCAAGAACGTAGGTTGGTGGCCTTCCATGATGACAGATGTAAAGCAGTATTGTGACAATTGTATTGTCTGTGCACAAGTTAACCCCGCACCAAGGAAGATCAATGCCCCTTTAAGAATACGACTGAAAGAAGGGCCATGGAATGCCTTACAAATGGATTACATGGGACCCTTGCCAGTCACTTCTAGAAACAACAGATACATCTTGGTAGTCACAGATCTGTTTTCTAAATGGGTAGAGATTTTCCCAACCAAAAGTAACACCGCACAGAGTACTGCTAAGATTTTGGTTGAACAGGTGTTCAGTAGATGGGGGCTCCCATCATCAATAGAGTCAGATCAGGGGACCCATTTTACGGAAAAAATTGTAAAAACATGCCTAGAGATGTTAGGGGTAGAGCAAAAATTTCACATTCCATATCACCCAGAATCTTCAGGTCAGGTTGAAAGAGCCAATCGGCAGATTAAGACAATGCTAAAAAAAATTGTCCACGTCAATGGTAAGAACTGGGATAATCTGTTGCCATTACTGGCCATGGCCATCCGAGCAACCCCCTCATATGCTACCCGGTTGACACCCTTTGAAGTGCTGACAGGTAGACAGATGAGACTCCCTGAACATCTCTGGCTAGAGATGCACACTCCTACCATAGACAGACTTTCAATGGACCAATATCTCCTTAAACTCCAAAGAGATCCATGTATTTGCAGCAGCACAAATGGGTAAAAATCAAAAGAAAGCCAAGGCGTATTTTGACAAAGGGGTTCGAGAATGCACTTGGACCATAGGAGACCGAGTTATGTTCTTGGAGCTACGTCCCCTGGATAACAGTTTAAGTCAAAAATGGAGCGGCCCATTCTCCATTATTGACAAACTAAGTCCTTCTGTATATAAGATCAGAATAGAGATGGGCAAAAAGACACAAGATAAATGGGTTCATGCGAACCAACTGAAACAGTTCCATGGAGCCAAAGAAATCAACTAACATGTTCTGCTTTCTGTCCTCTTAGAGCCATGAAGTCAATATGGATTGTTATCCTGCTCCATCTGATCGGACATACCAAGGGAGAGGAGACTGGACCGCTCATCAGCGTGATTGTTGACCAGAATCCGGTCTACTGCCTAGAGGGGGAATCCATCTTATTGCCGGTGGCCATTGTAGGAACTGTGGGGAAGCAAGTTTATTGGTGGAGTCCCATCCATAATCATCTAGTCTGGAATAATGGCGTTGCTGGGAATGCCACGGACTACCAGGATAGAGTCCTGAGTTTTCAGAACGGATCTTTATTGATTAGAGAGACACGGTTGAGTGATGCCGGAGAGTGGAAATATTCTTTTGTTATCCCCATCCCCTTGTCCAGCAACACTCATGCATCCACTCTTCAGTACGTCCCAGGAAAAATTACACTGCATGTGTCCCCGAAGGCTAACACCCCTGCTCCTACAACTTTGCCCAAAAATACAGTTGCAATCCCCTATTACGAACCAACATCCTTGGAATGCCCATCACTGCAAGAGGGGCCACCTAGTGGCCTAACGGCAACCTCAATCCCTGGAATATTGTTTAATAACGTTAAATTCATTCATGTGCCGGTGGTACTTAATTTGTCCCAGTGGAACATGGCCAAATTCGGCTCATGTGCCCGGACAAATGTTTCTCTGTTCTACTCTTCCTTGCTAGTAGATTTGATTGCCTCCCATGCAAGCCGAACTCAAGATCCATTAGCAGAACCAAACTTCCCTCCCCACTGGGGCATTTTCAGATCCAGAAAGTTAAAGGGCGTGGACAGCATACTTGCATCCATCCCAGGACTTTTTGGATCTGGCATGTCAATTTGGAACAGAGCCGATTTGTCAGCGATTCGCAGGCATATCGGAAATTTCAAACAGAAAGAGGGTCGGCAAGTGCTGAAACCAGTTCTGCAGGGTGTTGAGGGGCTTGCAGAGGAGGAAAGGTTTACGGTTTATAACATGAAAGACATTGCGCAGTTGTTTGAAAAGACACAATAGAAAATAAACAAAATCATAAATATAAATAATCAGAAAGCTAGAGAGGATGGTATGGGCAAAGAGGTAATATGTACTGCATATGGAAATTTTATTTTAACAAAGGTCACCAATGTCATCCGAGATATTCAAGCCGGTAAAATCCCTGATATATTAAAAGATACAGACCTTACCCAGTGGTATTGTACTCACACTAATACTAGTGGTGGAATGAATGTACAGTCTGGAGACAAGTGCAAACCTTTGCCGGTTTCCACAATTCGAAATATAGGGATAGTGACACCAGACCCAAATAGAGGGCCATTTGCTTGCAAGAAGAGCCAGTCACTGTGCACTTACCGTGACCTACTGTACGTGTCCTTCACAATGTCGCTGCCCGTGTTCCATCCACAAGATGACTACTTTAACACAATGGCGTCCATACACTCCCTCGGATACCTCGAAAATGATGTGTACAAGGAAAGGTTGCACCTCCCTGAAATGCTCATTCAAGTTCAGGGGCGATGGAAAGCACCACACACTGCCTGCTGCACTGTCAAAGACAATAGATACTTATGCCGCTGTGATGTGTTCGAAATTGACACTCCAGTCTGTGGTCTAAGCAATGACCCGGTTCCCACAGCCAAATTAGCAAGGGACCCCCAACTGGAAAGTCTACGCCAACCACCTCAAGAAACCAGTCCAAGTGAGATGGAGGCTAACTGCCCAGTAAAGTTGTCAAAATGGAGAACACCAAGCACAAGGGTCACCTACCACATGGATGGACTGTACTGCGTTGTTACCAATCACCAGACATTTCTCTATGGAGGTCAGTCGTGTCCAATACCCTATCCAAATTTTTGCTTCATTCCACATGAGTACACTACTATTGGGGAAACTGTAGTAACCCCCATACCCGTGTTAACAGAAGATTATATCATTGAGAGTACCCCCGATGTCCCAGATCCTATCACATACATTCCCCATTTTGATGTACAAATTGATATTCTGTCAGTAAATCTTCACAATCTGCTTGCAAGGAAGGATACCCATATAATTCAAATTAGTAATGATATGGTGAAAACAGGGAAAAGGTTGAATGAACTCTTACATGATGTGGATTTCAGCTTAGTCACAACTAGGACCTGGGTGGAAATGGGAATAAAAGGTCTTCTCATATTGCAATGTGGGGTACTGATTTTCATGACGGGCATGGTGATATATCTTTGCCAACTTCTAAGATGGCAGAGGGAGAAACTTAACAATTTAATGGAAATTAGACATAAACAATTACTCACTTAAGTGTGGCCTCGTCTTTTCTGTCTCAACTGGCCACAAGGGGTCATCTGTTGCCTTATGAGGAATTTTTATGAATAATTTCCTTGTAAACTGGGAATATCTGTAACATATATGTATATATATAATTTAGAGTAGGAAATATGTGGGTCTGCAAAGGGTTAAACTTGGCTGACAAGCTGGGCTTGAGGACAATCTAATTACCTGTCCTCTTATTGAATATGCATGAAGGTGGGGTAACAAGAGCTGCGGAGTCTTATGGTCTGACGAGATAACTTAGTAGTCAAACAAGCTAGAAAAGAGATCACAGCTGAAACTGGTAATCTATGCGGCACCGCTTTTATTCTCTAGATAAAGGCGTGTGTATTCTCCCATATTAACACCCATATCCATTTAAGGGGTAATTCTTCCTGGCTAGTTCCATGCCTAGCTAAGCGCCCCCTTCAAGGGAAGTTAACGACCTCCGGTTTAATTAATTTATCTTCAAATCCAATTATCACTAAATTCCAGTAAAGAGTGGGCTAGTGTGGGAAATTAATATAACGGCAGGAAGCAGGAGAGAAATAACCGCAACCAATCGTAGCCGCCCTGGGTTAGTCAATGGGAGAGGGCTCCATAAAAGAACCCCCTATCCAGTAGAGAGTGAAGAGATGAGAGAACCTGGGCCCAGGATTCATTATAGGTAATTATTAGACCATCTCCCAGCACTTACCCCTTATGCTTGCATTTTTCCTATGTTTGTCTGTCTATTTGTAATGTAATGTATATACTTTGTGTTTGAAACTAATATTTACTCCCTTGCCAAAGACTGTAAATGTTTGCGGTATATTAGATAGATTAATAACCTTAATTCTTTAATAAATGCTTGTTATATTGAAGTTTTCAAATCTTATCAAAAAGAACTCTTATTTAAACCATATCAATAATTATTAAATATTGAATCTTAAATAATAAATATTAATATTTAAAAATCAACAAGTGCTTTGCCAACGAGGAGTTTGATGTCTTTGGCGGGCAGACTTACGAAGTGGCACAGCACCAGGAGGGGTAGAGGCTGTCAAAGATTCTGGAGGTGTCAGTGGGTGTCCAACAGACAAATCAGTCTCTGCAACTCCAGGCACATGTCCGGGCTCCTCAGGAATACGGTCACCAACCGCTTCAAGAGTTGGTTGTAAACTTGTAGGATCATGCCAGACACCATGCCATATGTCACCAGTAGAGCCCTGAGTAGACTCTGGTGGTTGGGTAGAAAGAGAGGTCGGGTTTGTTTCTACTGGCAGGCAAATGCGCTTTCTCAATTGCGAAAGGTGTCTTCGAACACAAACGCCATTCTCCAGGCGAACAAGGTACATTCGTTGTCCAAGAGGTCCATCAATAATGCCAGGAAGCCAATGAGGCAAAACTCTGTAATTCCGAAACCATACAAAATCACCAGCACGGAATCCAGGACGGCCTGGCGGAGAAGGTGTCGGTGACTGTTCCTGTGGATGAACTAAATCCAGTTTGGTGCGGAGATGCCTGCCAAACATAAGAAAAGCTGGGGACAGCCCAGTAGTAGCGTGTTTTGTGTTTTGGTACATGGTCAAGAACTCCAGAAGCTTCTCCTCTGACAGTCCAACCTGGTCCAGAGTGGACAGTAAGTGCTTCTTAAATGTCTGCACAAACTGTTCTGCCAGCCCATTTGAGGCTGGATGATAAGGAGCTGTTTTGTAGTGTTGGATGCCCAAGCCACTGAGGAAGGATTGAAACTCATGCGATGTAAATTGAGTCCCATTGTCCGAGACTATGGCTGTTGGCAAGCCATATTGAGCAAAGAGCTTCCTTAAGACTAGAATGGTAGCAGCTGAGGTAACAGAAGGCATTTGAAAAACCTCTGGCCATTTTGAATGTGCATCTACCAAGATCAAATACATTTTACCCTGGATTGGGCCAGCAAAATCAAGATGGAGTCTTGACCACGGTTCTGTCGGCCATGGCCAAGGTAGCAGGGTTCCTTTCTTTTGGAGTCGCTGAGCTTGACAGCACCCAGGACATTGAGCCACATAATTTTCAATTGCTGTGTCCATTTGGGGCCACCAAACATAGCTCCGGGCTCGCTGCTTCATGCGCACCACACCAGGATGGCCCTCATGCAGTATCCTTAGCATGGTTGGTTGCAAATACTGAGGTATAATCACTCTGTTGCCCCACTGTAGGCAACCAGCATTAGTCACAAGCTCACATTTTCTGGCAAAGTACGGACGAAATTCACCTGGGACTTTCTCTGGCCATCCAGCCTGAACATATGAGAATATCTGAGACAGGACGGGATCTGTGACTGTATGTCTGGCAATTAAGGAGGTGGACATGCAGGATTTCGGCCTGTGTATTTCCACTATGCGTACGTCTCTTGGTGAGTGGTCTCCAATTGGCAATCTGGAAAACGCATCTGCATTGCCATGGGCATCATGGGAGCGGTATCTGATAGAATAAGTATAAGCTCCCAAGAATAAAGCGTACCTTTGTAAGCGAGATGCGGTTGTTGTAGAAATTCCTTTCTGAGGGTTCAGTATTGACAACAGAGGTTTGTGGTCAGTGATAAGTGTGAACTCCCGACCATAGATGTATGTATGAAATTTTTTTGTGGCCCATACAATGGCCAAAGCTTCCTTGTCTATCTGGGAGTAGTTTCGCTCTGCTGAGGTTAAAGACCTGGAGGCAAAAGAAATGGGGCGCTCTGTGCCATCTGGCATGACATGGGAAAGCACAGCACCCAGTCCATAAGGCGAGGCGTCACAAGCCAAGGTGACGTGTTTCTTTAAATCATAGTGGACCAGAACTCGAGAAGACAGAATGAGTTCTTTAGAAAGCCGAAAAGCTTCTTCACATTTGGCTGTCCATATCCATTTAGCTCTTGCATCCAGTAAGCGATGTAATGGGTAAAGCTGGTGTGCTAGGTTCGGCAAGAAACGGTGGTAGTAATTTAGGAGGCCAAGGTAGGACCTGAGCTGTGTGACATTCTGGGGAGTAGGGGCATGGGTAAGGGCTTTAACCTTTTCTTCAGTACTGTGCAACCCATGTCTGTACACAGTGTGGGCACAAAATTCCAGTCGAGACTTTAGAAATTCGCATTTTGAAAGATTGACACGTAAACCATACCTTTGGAGTCTCTCTAGCACAGCTTCAACATTCTTTCTGTGTTCTTCATCAGTGGGACCAGTGATGAGCATGGCATCTAGTAGACATTGAGTGAAACGTATGCCTGCCAGGACCTCATCCATGATTCGCTGCCAGATGGCTGGAGCTGGGGCTATGCCAAAAACCATGCGGTTATATTGGAATAATCCTTTATGAGTGTTAATGGTCAACAGATGGCGTGAATCTGGGTGTACTTGCAGTTGCAGGTAAGCTTGCTTTAAGTCTATTTTTGTAAACTTTTGCTCCCCAGCCAATGAGCTAAATAGATCTTCAAGTCGAGGCAATGGGTATTGATCCACAAGAAGTTGGTTGTTCAGGGCAACCCTGAAATCTCCACAAATTCTAATGTCTCCATTCTTTTTCTTGACAGGCACAATTGGCGATGCCCATTCACTTCTATCAACTTTAGTTATGATCTTTTCAGCCAATAGGTGGTCCAGCTCTGCTTCCACTTTCTTTCTCAAGGCAAAAGGTACTGATCTTGCCTTACAAAAACGAGGTGTAGCACCCGGCTTCAAGAGGAGGTGGGCCATTTTTCCTTTTACTGTGCCCAAAGAGTCCTCAAAAACCCCCTTAAAGCGTGACTTCAGGGATTCCACCCAATGGTCTACCTCAGAAAGCAATGTACATTGGGCAATGGCAAGAGGAGGCATGCCCAGGGCTTTGATCCAGTCCCTACCGTACAGCGGAGGACCTCCTTTATTGACAACATAAAGGCGTAGAGTTTGACTGCGGTTGCCTAATGTAACAATGGGTTTCTCATAACCCAAGGGCTGTAGTAGTTCCTTGCTGTAGGTTTGTAGTGTGAGATTTGTAGGTTGTAGCGGTAGGGACAGACCCGATGCCTTTAAATCAGTCCATGAAATGACAGACACTGCCGCCCCTGTATCAACATCCATGGAGACAGGACAGCCATTGAGTGTGACATCCACTTTAATCGCAGGAGTACTCCCAGCTACCCGAAACAGTCCAACATGCTGGACACAGGTTTCCTCATCAGAGCTGGAGCCGTGATTGTCAGTCTCCATATGAAATGTCTGTTTACGTTTAACTTTTGTGGTAGTGTTCGGGGAGCATGAGCTGCGGCAAACATGCCCAATATGGCCAGTAGGGATGAGCTCGGTGTTCGAGTCGAACATACGTTCGACTCGAACATCGGCTGTTCGATCGTTCGACGAAGATCGAACGATTTGGGCCGTTCGCGCCTAATTCGAGTGACGCGAACGGCCCACAATGCACTACGCCATCGCAGTGTCATCCAGGCGCTGTGATTGGCCAAGCATGCACTGTGACCCCGCATGCTTGGCCAATCACAGCGCCGGCAGCGAGGAGAGCAATGATTGGCCACAGGCAGGATGCCTGTGGCCAATTATTGCTGAGGGTGTTTAGTACACGCCCCACACTATAAAAGGCCGCCAGCACGGCGGCCTAGTGTAGTGTGTTCCGGAGCAGGGAAAGAGAAGCATAGGCAGGGACAGTGACATTTTTTTTTCTTGCTTAACCTGGATTCCTTTAGTTTAGGGAAAGAGAAGGATAGGTAGGGAGAGTGTCAGTGTGTTTTACTGTGCGAATCCTTGTTTCTAGGGACAGGGAAGGACAGTGAGGGAAATTCTCCTTGTGCTATAGTGTGCTAAAGCATTGATCATCAACCATCTTTAAAAAATCATTTTTTCTAGGGACAGAAAACTATAGGTAGGGAGAGTGTCAGTGTGTTTTACTGTGATAATCCTTGTTTCTAGGGACAGGGAAGGACAGTGAGGGAAATTCTCCTTGTGCTATAGTGTGCTAAAGCATTGATCATCAACCATCTTTAAAAAAACATTTTTTCTAGGGACAGAAAACTATAGGTAGGGAGAGTGTCAAGCCCCATACACACTATCAGTTTTCTTGCAGGTTTTTCTCTTCAGGTTTACCAAAACCATGTAGTGCAAGGGCCTGCCTGATTGCATACGAATTGAAACTCTTAAGGTTTGACCTCATATTAGATGGTTTTGGTAAACCTGAAGAGAAAAACCTGCAAGAAAACTGATAGTGTGTATGGGGCTTTAGTTTCTTTCACTGTGATAATCCTTGTTTCTAGGGACAGGGAAGGACAGTGAGGGAAATTCTCCTTGTGCTATACTGTGCTAAAGCATTGATCATCAACCATCTTTAAAAAAACATTTTTTCTAGGGACAGAAAACTATAGGTAGGGAGAGTGTCAGTTTCTTTCACTGTGATAATCCTTGTTTCTAGGGACAGGGAAGGACAGTGAGGGAAATTCTACTTGTGCTATACTGTGCTAAAGCATTGATCATCAACCATCTTTAAAAAAACATTTTTTCTAGGGACAGAAAACTATAGGTAGGGAGAGTGTCATTTTCTTTCACTGTGATAATCCTTGTTTCTAGGGACAGTGAAGGACAGTGAGGGAAATTCTCCTTGTGCTATACTGTGCTGAAGCATTGATCATCAACCATCTTTAAAAAAACATTTTTTCTAGGGACAGAAAACTATAGGTAGGGAGAGTGTCAGTTTCTTTCACTGTGATAATCCTTGTTTCTAGGGACAGGGAAGGACAGTGAGGGAAATTCTCCTTGTGCTATACTGTGCTAAAGCATTGATCATCAACCATCTTTAAAAAAACATTTTTTCTAGGGACAGAAAACAATAGGTAGGGAGAGTGTCATTTTCTTTCACTGTGATAATCCTTGTTTCTAGGGACAGGGAAGGACAGTGAGGGAAATTCTCCTTGTGCTATACTGTGCTAAAGCATTGATCATCAACCATCTTTAAAAAAACATTTTTTCTAGGGACAGAAAACTATAGGTAGGGAGAGTGTCAGTTTCTTTCACTGTGATAATCCTTGTTTCTAGGGACAGGGAAGGACAGTGAGGGAAATTCTCCTTGTGCTATAGTGTGCTAAAGCATTGATCATCAACCATCTTTAAAAAAACATTTTTTCTAGGGACAGAAAACTATAGGTAGGGAGAGTGTCAGTTTCTTTCACTGTGATAATCCTTGTTTCTAGGGACAGGGAAGGACAGTGAGGGAAATTCTCCTTGTGCTATACTGTGCTAAAGCATTCCTCATCAACCATCTTTGAAATCCTTGTTTTTTGGACAGTCAGGGAAATTGTCGTTGTGCTATTCTGTGCGAAAGCAATCATCCTCAACCATATTTAGAAATCCTTAAGTAAAGGGACAGAGAAGGACACCTGAAGGTAGCCCTTATTGCTTTTTTCCCATCTCCCTGCAGGCCATCTATTAGAATGTCTGGAAGGCAAACAAGGAGAGGCAGACAGTCAGGAGGCAATAAAAGAGGGCAAGCAGGCTCTGTGTCTGGGGGCAACAGTGCTGGTCGTGGACGCGGTGCATTGTCATCAGCACATGGCCATGGGACACGCTTGTCCTTCTTTTCGGCAGCTGGACATGTTGAGCCACATCATGCCGAAGACTTGGTAGAGTGGATGACCAAGCCCTCCTCCTCCTCCTCATCCTCTCTCACCCAGGCTCAGGGTACTGGCAAAGCAGCTGCCAAAGCGTCCTCTTCCCTGGTATCAATGTCAGACTCATCATCAGTCACTCCTTCCCTAGACCCACCATGTCCTCCTCCTGAGGAGTCCCCCGAACTGTTTGAGCACAGTGTTGGGTACATGCTCCAGGAGGATGCCCAGCGTTTCGAAGGGTCTGATGATGAAACCCAGCTACAGGAAGGCAGTAGCGTGAGAGCAGACAGAGGGGATGCTCAAGAAGGACACCAATCTGTCAGTCATGTTCCAGCAGCTGCAGCATACTGCCAGATTGGCTCCAGTGATGAGGAGGGAGGGGATGATGAGGTCACTGACTCCACGTGGGTGCCTAATAGGAGAGAGGAGGAGGATGAGGAGGAGGCACATCTCCAACGAGGCAGGATGCCCTTTGGTGGCCAGCGTAAGGGCAGTACACCGACGGAATCACACCGCAGAGCTCCGCCTGTGCAGGGCGCTGCCTCTGCCCGTCATTCAAAAAGTTCTTTGGTGTGGGCCTTTTTTGAGGCTAGTGCATCAGATCGCACAGCTGCTGTTTGCAACATATGTCTCAAGCGTATATCGCGTGGTCAAAACATCAGCCGCTTGGGTACCACATGCCTGACCAGACATATGTTGACCTGCCATGCAGCTCGTTGGCAAGCCTACCTCAAAGACCCACACCAAAGAACAAAGCGGACCTCTCCTTGCACCGCATCAGCTGGGATCTCCAACCCCACTATAACTTCAGTCCTCTCTGAAACATGCACTGAGAGGAATGAAGGTGTAGAATTAGGTGTGTCACAGCCAAGTACTTGCGGCCACTCTGCTAGCAGTACACCGACGTCCGATTCTAGCAGGCAAATTTCCCTGCCCCAGCTGCTGGACCGTCTAAAGAAGTTCACTCCCAGCCATCCACATGCCCAGCGGTTGAATGCTAGCTTGGCTAAATTGCTAGCGCTTCAACTGCTGCCTTTTCAGTTGGTAGACTCGGCCCCCTTCCGTGAGTTTGTGCAATGTGCGGTTCCTCAGTGGCAGGTTCCCAAACGCCACTTTTTCTCACGGAAGGCTATTCCGGCTCTCTACCGGCATGTGGAAGGCAATGTCTTGGCCTCGCTGGACAGGGCGGTCAGCGGTAAGGTGCATATTACCGCTGACTCATGGTCCAGCAGGCATGGACAGGGACGTTACCTTTCTTTCACGGCCCATTGGGTCACTCTTTTGGCAGCTGGGAAGGATGCAGGACAAGGTGCAGTAGTGTTGGAGGTTGTTCCACCACCACGCCTCCAAAATGCTACTACTGGTTGTGACACACCTCTCTCCTCCACCCCTCCTCTTCTTCTTCCTCCATGGCCTCTTCCTGTGCTTTGTCCTCTGAACCAGCGGTGCTCCGTAGCCGTTCAAGGGGCTACGCAAGTACGCAGGCAAAAAGATGCCATGCCGTGCTTGCGCTGGTGTGTTTGGGGGACAGAAGCCACACTGGGGCAGAGGTCCTGTCTGCTCTGCAGGGCCAGGCCGAGAGGTGGTTGACGCCACGCCAGCTTAAGCCAGGAATGGTGGTTTGCGACAATGGCACCAACCTCCTCTCCGCCCTCCGACAGGGACAACTGACCCATGTGCCCTGTGTGGCTCACGTCCTTAACCTGGTGGTGCAGCGGTTCTTGGGCAGGTACCCGGGCTTACAGGATGTCCTGAGGCAGGCCAGGAAAGTCTGTGTGCATTTCCGCAGATCTTATAATGCCAGTGCTCGCCTGGCTGAGCTGCAAAAGGAGTTGAACCTGCCCAAGAACCGCCTTATATGTGACATGCCCACCAGGTGGAACTCAACGTTGGCCATGCTGCAGCGGCTGCACACGCAGCAGAGGGCCATCAATGAGTACCTGTGCGACTATGGCACCAGGACAGGGTCAGGGGAGCTTGTTTTTTTTTCTCCATGCCAGTGGGGCATGATCAGGGATGCATGCACTGTCCTGGCACCATTTGAGGAGGCCACGAGGATGGTGGGCAGTGACAGTGCATGCATCAGTGACACTGTACCTCTTGTCCACCTGTTGGAGCACACGCTGCGTGGAATAATGGACAGGGCACTTGAGGCAGAACAGAGGCAGGAAGAGGAGGACTTCCTTGCCTCTCAAGGCCCCCTTTACCCAGACAGTGTTCCTTCTGTCCCACCCATCGCACAGGAAGAGGAGGAGGAGGAGGAGGAGGATTGTGTCAGCATGGAGGTGGAGGCTGGCACTCAGCATCATCAGCAGCAGTCTTTTAGGGATGATTTACAGTCCCAAGAAACCAGTGGACTTGTACGTGGCTGGGAGGAGGTGGCTGCGGATCATGTCGTCCTTAGTGACCCAGAGGACTCCGGAACGAATGCCTCAGCAAACCTACGCTGCATGGCCTCCCTGATCCTGCAAAGTCTGCGGAAGGATCCTCGTATTCTTCGGATCAAGGAGAGGGACCATTACTGGCTGGCCACTCTCCTTGATCCACGGTACAAGGGTAAGGTTGCGGACCTTATGTTACCGTCGCAGAGGGAGCAGAGGATGAGACAACTCCGGGAGGCCTTGCAGAAAGGTCTGTGCAACGCGTTCCCAGAGACTGGGAGGTTACAAACTCCTGGTCCTGGACAACGAGTTGCTGAGGCTTCGGCCAGTCAAAGAAGGAGCGGTGGGGAAGGTGGCCGTCTGACCGATGCGTACAGACAATTCTTTAGTCCGCAGCCCCAAAGTATGATCGGTTCCAGCAACCATCGCCAGCGTCTGATAAACATGGTGCAGGAATATCTAGGGGCAAGGTCAGACTTGGACACCTTCCCCACCGAAAATCCTCTGGCTTACTGGGTCTTGAGGATGGATCACTGGCCAGAGCTTGCACAGTATGCAATTGAGCTACTGGCCTGTCCTGCATCCAGCGTTCTTTCAGAACGCACATTCAGTGCTGCTGGAGGATTTGTCACGGATCACAGGGTGCGCCTGTCCACCGACTCGGTTGATCGACTGACTTTCATCAAGATGAACCAGTCTTGGATCACCACCAGCTACCACACACCTGATGCTGATATAACAGACTAATTGATTTTAACATGTCACATCCCTTCAAGACTGATGCTGATGCTGAGTGCCTGTGCTGTTATGTTGACTGGCTATCCTCCTCCTCCGAGTCCTCAATGATACGATTGATGATGATAGCTTGGAAGATCATTTTTGTTTATGGGTGCCGCCACCAGTGGCTAAGGCCCAATTTTTCAGCCCCTGTTTAACAGGGGCGTGTAATTACAATTTTTGAAGCAATAATTTGCCATAGGGCTCATTGCTGTGCTCCAAGTACAGTATCTGTGAGGGGTTGGAGTGTTGTGGCACCAGTGCCTAAGGCCCAGTTTTTCAGCCCCTGTTTAACAGGGGCGTGTCATTACAATTTTTGAAGCAATACTTTGCAACAGGGCTCATTGCTGTGCTCCAAGTACAGTATCTGTGAGGGGTTGGAGTGTTGTGCCACCAGTGCCTAAGGCCCAATTTTTCAGCCCCTGTTTAACAGGGGCGTGTCATTACAATTTTTGAAGCAATACTTTGCAACAGGGCTCATTGCTGTGCTCCAAGTACAGTATCTGTGAGGGGTTGTAGTGTTGTGCCACCAGTGCCTAAGGCCCAATTTTTCAGCCCCTGTTCAACAGGGGCATGTAATTACAATTCTTGATCTAATAATTCACAGCAGGGCCCATTGCTGCACCCACCAAGAGTAACTCTGAGGGCTTACAGTGTTGTGGCAACGCCACCACCACCACCACCACGAAAGGCCCAATTTTTCAGCCCCTGTTCAACAGGGGCATGCAATTACAATTCTTGATCTAATAATTCACAGCAGGGCCCATTGCTGCACCCACCAAGAGTAATTGTCAGGGCTTACAGTGTTGTGGCACCAGCACCACCATCAAAGGCCCAATTTTTACTACCACTGTTCAACAATTATATGTAATTAAAATTCCTGATATAATAGTTGACAGCAGGGCGTTCCATCACCAACCAAGAGTAACTGTGAGTGCTTACAGTGTTGTGCCAACACCAACAACTAAGGGGCCTATTTCTGCAGAGTATATACGGCAGGTCCCTACTTTCAAACATCCAACTTACAAACGACTCCTACTTGCAAACGCAAGAAGACAACAGGAAGTGAGAGGGAATCTACCCCTTGGAAGGAAAATTCTCTCCTGTAAGAATTAATATGGGAGAAAGGTGTCTCCTCTGTACTGATGCTTTATCACCAATCCTTGTTTCAAGAAAAACACCACATTTCAAAAACAGTTGTCATTGGGACGGAAAGTGAGGTGAAATGTTCTGAACAGGGGCACAGACAGCAAAACAAATGTTACAGGGGTGATAACCCTTACCTATGTTTTCCAAAAAGTTTAAAAATAGATTTTTGGGCTGGAGCTACACTTAAACAATGTACCTGTTCAAAATTACAAACAGATTCTACATAAGAACAAACCTACAGTCCCTGTCTTGTATGCACCGCCTGTATACGGCTGTTCAGAGTATATAGGGCCTTTTTTATTTTATGTGCGGGGTTCCCCTTAATATCCATACAAGACTCAAAGGGGCTGGTAATGGGCTGGGGTAGGGGGGGGGGGGGTCATGGGGTAGCTATGCCATTTTTCTTAAAGATTTTCATCCATATTACCGGGACCAGACATTACATTAAAGCCGCAAGCAGTTTTAAATGGCTTTTTTTTCCTTTAGAAGTGTCATTTTGTGCAGGGACAGTTCTAAACACGGGAAACACGTGGCACTTCACAGGCATACTTTAGACACCCCCCAGGTACGATATTTAAAGGAATATTTGACTTTTTTTTTTTCACTTTATGCATCATTAAAATGACTGCTCCCGAAAAACGACCGTTTTTAAAACTTCTTTTTGCATTGATACATGTCCCCTGGTGCAGAACCCGGGTTCCCAAACCCTTTTTAGGACAATAACATGCATAATAGTCGTTATAATTAGCACTTTAGAATTCGAACGTTCGCATCCATTGTATTTAATAGGGTTCTAATGTTCGTACGAACTTTCGGTCCGTTCGCGGGTTCTGGTGCGAACCGAACCCGGGGGTGTTCGGCTCATCACTAATGGCCAGTCTTTCCACAAAGAAAACAAATGACATCCTTGAACTTGCAAGCAGGTGCACTGTGAGTAGTGTTACCACAACGGTAGCATGTTTTGTGTCCTAGAGACAGAAGAATTAGGGTGGCGAGGTTTAGGAAGATTTGGGGACGGCCGTCTTGGGTGTCGGGTGATAGCGGAGTGGAATATTTCCTCTCCCTGGCTTGCAGGAGTTTCAGGTGGTGCCTTCAGTAGGGTGGCGTCCCGTGTAGCCAACTCCATGACCGTAGCAAGGTCAGTGGCTTTCGTCAGAGTCAAGTCGGGTTCTGTGAGTAAACGTTTCTGTATGGCTGGGTCGCAGAGTCCCATGACAAACATGTCACGGAGAGCCGTCTGCAGGTAGTCTCCAAACTGACAAGTGGCAGCTAGTTTACGTAAAGCAATGATATAAGTCTTTATGTCCTCCCCGGCATGCTGCCTTCTACTGTAGAATTTAAACCGCTCTGCAATCTCTAATGGCTTTGGGTTGTAGTGCTCATGTAGCTTCTGAATTAACTCAGGCAGGGGCTTAGAGGCCGGCTTGTCTGGAGAAATGAGGTCTCTGAGAGTGCCATATGCAGCTTGACCCAATATTGTGAGGAAAACTGCAACTTTCTTTTCTGCAGCCACACTATTTGCTTCCATATACTGCTCCAGCCTCTCCACCCAGGAGCTCCATGATTCAGCAGCAGGATCAAATGGTTGAATAAACCCTATGAAGGCCATGTGTGCTAAAATCCACAATCCTCGTCGCCACTGTTATGTCCCTTAGACACGGGGTCTCTCAGAGTTTTGCTAGCAATGCTAAAGTATCTGCTCAGCAAGTTACACACAGGCCAGATGAACTTCTTAACCATGGAAGGGTTTATTACTCACTCAGAACATGATGACTTGTTACATAGAGTCCTAATACAACAGGATTCTGTCATTACCAGATGTAATCCCTTCTGTCCATCATGCTGCTGCTGCTTCCAGTCTCACACACCACTCTCACTACTTCCTGGTACAGCCCCTTCCCACCATGCATCAGGAGAAAAAGGTGAGGGTCACACAGTGTTCCAGCACAAACATTACACCATCGATCTCTATGACCCTGCTCAAGAGTCAGCAGCATGCCTAACAGGGTGCAATTGGACCGTTCACAAGCTCCATTGCCCTGTGGGTGGTAAGGGGTGGTATGCGGCTTCCAGGTACCACTGAGGGGGCACAGCTCAGACATGATCAGTGACTCAAAGTTTGGGCCTTGGTCCAAGAGTATATGTTTGGGACAGCTATATGGCTGGGCCACGAGTTCCCAAAACAATTTAGCCATGGTCAGGGCTGTCTGGTCCTTGGTGGGGACTACCACAGGAAACTTGGTGAAGTGGTCAACAAAGATCAGGGCAAAACGAGCTACCAGCCCTGAGGACTAGAGCTGCACAAAGGCCATTGCCCACCCTTGAAATTGCCCAGAAGTCCATTGTGATCAGCTCAAAGGGCTCTGAGGTGGTGATGGCCAAGGGTGCAGTCTTTTCAGGAGGAGCTTTATTTACTGAACAGAATGCACATTCCCAGCAAGCCCTTTGGACCCATTCTGCCAGTCGTGGGCAAAAGAAGTACAACCTCACCAGGGCCTCGGTTCGGTCAACTTCAAAGTGTCCACTCAGGGCATGCAGCACTTCTGAAGAATGTGCGACTGGGGGACCACAATTTTCAGCATGTCATACTGTTCGGTAGAAATGCATGCCAGACTATGAAGCACATTGCCTGGCAGTGAAGTATTGAGGACTCCTTCACACAGGCAGCTTGGTTTTTGACAGGTCTGAAAAATGGTCTGTGGTGAATTGCTTTCAGAAGCAGTTAACAGACAGCTCGGAGGCGATTTGCTGCCTTTTGGATGCCTGTTTTTTTTTGGGTGGAGGGGGGTATTAGGGTTGCCACCTGTCTGGGATTCCCCCGGACAGTACGGATTTAGAGTAATTTTGAATCACGTGTCTGGGTCTCCTGCTGCCTGGAACCCGGACAAATGATCTAGACCGCACTGTGGCTCAGGGCTCCATCTTTTCACCTGGGGGCCGGGGCAGGAACATTACTAGTGTTTCAGGCAGAGGTTCTTATGCTAATACAGCAGTTTGGACAATTCAATCAGTCCAGACGCTGATTCTATAGTATCCTGCCGACTTTTTCAGGCAATGCACAAGAGAAGAGGTGTCTGGCAGACACTGAGTGTGAGGGCACTCGAACCCTGGAAAACTTTACAGAGGATGAGACCGCAGAAAGAGTTTGGCTGTCAGTGCCCTGTCAGTGTTTGGTCTCAGTGGAGAATTGGAGAACAGCGCGCTGGATCTGGGATGGGAGCTCCATGATCAGCCGATCAGCATGTCATTTATCACACAGACAGCTGACCGGGAACAGACTGTGCAGGAGACCAGTGGCAGAATCAGCTACATCCACAATATTTGGATGGGTAAGAAAAACACTGACCTGAGGAGGGAGGAGAGAGAGGGGGGAATTCTTAGGATTATTTGCTATCACCTCTGTGTTGTATGTGATGATCGGGAGTCAGGCTAATACAGTGTCCTGCATAGAATAGTGTGTCCACTCCACAGGTCCTCCTGTCATCCTGCCCCACTGCCTGCCCCTGTCCTGTCATCCTTCCCCCTCCTGTCACACTGCCTGCCCCTCCTGTCACACTGCCTGCCCCCTCCTGTCATCCTGCCCCCTCCTGTCACACTGCCTGCCCCCCTCCTGTCATCCTGCCCTCTCCTGTCACACTGCCTGCCCCCCTCCTGTCATCCTGCCCCCCTGCTGTCACACTGCCTGCTCCCTTCTGTCACCCTGCCCTCTCCTGTCACACTGCCTGCCCCCCTCCTGTCATCCTGCTCCCCCTGCTGTCACACTGCCTGCTCCCCCTGCTGTCACACTGCCTGCCCCCCTCCTGTTACACTGCCTGTCCCCCTCCTGTTACACTGCCTGTCCCCTCCTGTCACACTGCCTGCCCCCCTCCTGTCATCCTGCCCCCCTGCTGTCACACTGCCTGCTCCCTTCTGTCATTCTCCCCCCTTCCGGTCATCCTGCCCTCTCCTGTCACACTGCCTGCCCCCTCCTGTCATCCTGTCACACTGCCTGCCCCCTCCTGTCATCCTGCCCCCCCTCCTGTCATCCTGCCCCCTCCTGTCATCCTGCCCCCTCCTGTCACACTGCCTCCCCCCTCCTGTCATCCTGGCCCCTTCATGTCACACTGCCTGCCCCCTCCTGTCATCCTGCTCCCCCTGCTGTCACACTGCCTGCCCCCTCCTGTCATCCTGCCCCCCTCCTGTCATCCTGCCCCCCTCATGTCACACTGCCTGCCCCCTCCTGTAATCCTGCTCCCCCTGCTGTCCCACTGCCTGCCCCCTCCTGTCATCCTGCCCCCCTCCTGTCCCACTGCATGCCCCCTCCTGTCATCCTGCCCCCTCCTGTCCCACTGCCTGCCCCCTCCTGTCATCCTGCCCCACTCCTGTCACACTGCCCGCCCCCCTCCTGTCATCCTGCTCCCTCCTGTCACACTGCCTGCCCCCTCCTGTCATCCTGCCCCCCTCCTGTCCCACTGCCTGCCCCCCTCCTGTCATTCTGCACCCCTCCTGTCACAATGCCTGCCCTACTCCTGTCACACTGCCTGCCCCACTCCTGTCACACTGCCTGCCCCACTCCTGTCACACTGCCTGCCCCACTTCTGTCACACTGCCTGCCCCCTCCTGTCCCACTGCCTGCCCCTTCCTGTCACACTGCCTGTCCCCCTCCTGTCACACTGCCTGTTCCCCTCCTGTCACACTGCCTGTCCCTCTCCTGTCATCCTGCCCTCTCCTGTCATCCTGCCCCCTCCTGTCACACTGCCTGCCCCCTCCTGTCACACTGCCTGCCCCCTCCTGTTACACTGCCTGCCCCCCTCCTGTCATCCATCCCCCTCCTGTCACGCTGCCTGTCCCTCCTGTCATCCTGCCCCCTCCTGTCACACTGCCTGCCCCCCTCCTGTCACACTGCCTGCCCCCCTCCTGTCACACTGCCTGCCCCCCTCCTCTCACGCTGCCTGCCCCCTCCTGTCACGCTGCCTGCCCCCTCCTGTCACGCTGCCTGCCCCCTCCTGTCACGCTGCCCCCCTCCTGTCATCCTGCCCCCCTCCTGCCATCCTGCCCCCCTCCTGTCACACTGCCTGCCCCCCTCCTGTCATCCTGCACCCATCCTGTCCCACTGCCTGCCCCCTCCTGTCATCCTGCCCCCCTCCTGTCACACTGCCTGCCCCCTCCTGTCATCCTGCTCCCTCCTGTCACACTGCCTGCCCCCCTCCTGTCATCCTGCCCCTCCTGCCCCCCTTCTGTCATCCTGCCTCCCTCCTGTCACACTGCCTGCCCCCTCCTGTCACGCTGCCTGCCCCTCCTGTCATCCATCCCCCTCTAGTCACGCTGCCTGCCCCCTCCTGTCACATTGCCTGCCCCCTCCTGTCACTCTGCCTGCCCCCTCCTGTCACACTGCCTTGCCCCCTCCTGTCACACTGTCTGCCCCCTCCTGTCACTCTGCCGGCCCCCTCCTGTCATCCTGCCCCCTCCTGTCACACTGCCTGCCCCCTCCTGTCACACTGCCTGCCCCCTCCTGTCACTCTGCCTGCCCCCTCCTGTCACACTGCCGGCCCCCTCCTGTCACACTGCCGGCCCCCTCCTGTCACTCTGCCTGCCCCCTCCTGTCACACTGCCTGCCCCCTCCTGTCACACTGCCTGCCCCCTCCTGTCACACTGCCTGCCCCCTCCTGTCACTCTGCCGGCCCCCTCCTGTCACTCTGCCGGCCCCCTCCTGTCACTCTGCCTGCCCCCTCCTGTCACACTGCCTTCCCCCTCCTGTCACTCTGCCTGCCCCCTCCTGTCACTCTGCCTGCCCCCTTCTGTCATCCTGCCCCCTCCTCTCACTCTGCCCCCTATATATATACATATACACCCATGTGTGATACATAAACTTGCCACAAAGCATTTTGGCTGTGGCAAGTGTACATCCCCCTCTGCTGCCTTTTCAGCTTGAGGGGAATGGTTGGGTAGCAGTTAAAACACAGCTCAACCTCAAATTTTTACTGTTCCCCCAACCACAAGTGTAAACGGAGTCGCAGGGCACTCTGAAGAGTGATCCATAGTGGATCATGTTTTGAAGGTATTTGACAGGTGGTGAAGAAGCGTTATGTTGCCTCCTCACCACCTGTTTTTAACCCCTAAAAACCCACGCCACTGTGCTGTAGCCATATGCATTGCACACGGTTGCAGACAGCCCCATTCAGGTGAATAGGTTGAGTTAAGCAAGCGCAGTGCCGTGCTGCCGTGCACAACTAAAATGTTCGGGTTTGGCTTGAAGAAAAGGTGGCAACCCTGGGGTACATACATTTATTAGATGTGTCTAATGCATATGTAGCGGCCTCACCCTCTCTCCATCTTTATCGGTTACACACCAACTCATGTCTAGGGGTTCCTGGGTTGTGAGAGTGAGATGCGCCACGGCCCATGTCCTCCCCATTGTAGTAGGGAGGTGAAGGCCACTTACTGATGTTTCCTCGGGCCGGTGTGTTCTGTGAATGCACTGAGTCTGTAATTGCAAGCTCACCAGCCTCCCCTTTGCTTCCAGTAACTGGAGTTCACACACCGGAGAAAGGTCCAACACTTGTTTATTTGACACTCCAATACGCAAAGCACAATAAACAGTTCTTTTGCAGCAAACTGGTTGGGACCTATAACCTTGCCAACGGTGGGGCGAGCAGATCGAGGCACTTCCTAAAGTTTAAGTTCTATGCCACTGTACTATGACCAGCGGCGCCTAAGCCAATCCGGCTGTTACAGAACAGGAAAGATGGGGTCTCTTCCAGCAACCCCTATGAACAGCAATGGAGCCCTCTTCGATACGCTGTGGCCCCTATCAGGGGGATGTGTCCTCCCAAGAGAGTTCCCAGAGGCCCACTGTCACCGGGTTGGTGCTGCTCCGGGTCTCCAGTGGGTAACCTCCCCGGCCTCCTCACCTCAGGTACGAGTCCCTCCGCTCAGGGACCCTCGGACAGTCCACCCTAGCGGGACCCAGTCGAAGGTACTGGGCCCCAGGCCTCCTCGATAGTACCTCACCCCAGGCTAAAGGTGCCTGGGATGGACGCCAACATGACTCCGGACCAGGCCATGGGCACCTGGACCAGACTCCTGGATCTCCCGCACCCAGGCCTAAGGGCCCTGGGTGCGGACCGCAACCCTCCTCCTCCGAGGACCTCCTAGATCACGCCGACCTCGTGGTCAGGGCGTCTCCCCCTTTTATCTCCTCCCATCAACGGCCCGGCGGGTTCCCCGCCCCAGCCATACCATCTCCGGGAAGGGACAAACAGGGAGCACTGCGAAGATGATTCTACCTGAAGCCTGTGGGTACCCCGCCACCCACAGGCAAAGGAGAATATTACATCCTCCAATCCTCCACGAAACAAAAAGGGGTCTGAATCCTAACACAATTATACACCTGGGTCACACTATTGCCCAGGTGTATCCCATCAATTTGAGGACCCCGCTACACATACATTAGACATGGTTGCATCGCGGTTGTGGAGTGGTCTCATTCACTTAAATGCGCAGGTACCATCTACCAGAAACGGCATGCTTCAATTTGCCACTCTGCAATTGTAGCAATGTGTACAATTGTCCGCTGGAAAAGTTAACTAGTCCGTGGTTGGTAAAAATGTGGATCAACTACCTGTTCTCACTGCTCTCTGCTGCCCGTGTAAACAAGGCGATAATCCTGGCATGATCATTTATTCTTTACCTTGACTAGAAAGACCTCTTCAAATTGTCAGATAATGCCTGCATGCCCAACCATCATATGAGCCTATGTTTCTTCCAGAACTACTGTATTTATCGGCGTATAACACGCGCCGGCGTATAACACGCACCGGCGTATAACACGCACCCCAAGTTTAGGAGGGAATTTTAAGGAAAAAAACTTTTAGGAGGGAAGTGTAAGGAAAAAAAACTTACATTTAAATGTCCATCTGCAGCCTTGCCCAGTGTCCATCTGCAGCCTTGCCCAGTGTCCATCTGCAGCCTTGCCCAGTGCCTTTGAATTTGCAGCCTTGCCCAGTGCCTTTGAATTTGCAGCCTTGCTCTGGCCTGATTTAAAATTGGCGCCGATTTCCTACTGTGAGCGGAGCCGAGATACAGAAAGCCGAGTGTACTTCGGCTAGACTCGGCTCTGCTCACAGTCCCGCCCATCTCCACTGATTGCGAGAGGAGCGAGCGGAGCCGAGATACACAAAGCCGAAGTACACTCGACTTTACTCGGCTCCTCTCGCAGTCACGCCCACCTACACTGATTGCGAGCGCCGCTGACATACAGAAAGCCGAGTGTACTTCTGCTAGACTCGGCTCTGCTCACAGTCAGGGGCAGGACTGCGAGAGGAGCCGAGACTAGCTGAAGTACACTCCGCTTTCTGTATGTCAGCGGCGCTCGCAATCAGTGGAGGTGGGCGTGACTGCGAGAGCCGAGTAAAGCCGAGTGTACTTCTTGGCTCCGCTCGCTCAGATCAGCGGGGATCGGCGTATAACACGCACCCACGATTTTCCCCAAAAAAGTGTGTGTTATACGCAGATAAATATGGTATATATTTTAATATAAATAGAGGAGGAACGGTTAAGGCCCGTACACATGGTCCGAAAATTAGACGAAAAATACCGCTTTTGAAGTGATCGTACGATAATCTGATCCTTAGTACACAGCTTTCGATAGCCGATCACGACAGTTCATCCGATATTATACAATTTGACAAGCACATCAATTTTCCAGATACCAGATCGTATGATTTTCATTTAATCAGGTAGAGTTGTCATCTGAAAATACAATACAAATACACCACAACACATGACATCACTTCTGATTTTTTTTTCTGTCGTACAAATTTTTTTGTGACTTTAGTAACCTATTAAATTTCTACTTGCGACTAGCAAGCGAAAAAAGTCGGATATCTGTCGTCCGATTTTTGGATCGTGTGTACGGGGCATTAGAACCTCTCTCAACCTTTTTTTTTTTTTTTTTTTTATCTGCATCCCCACTTTTTTTTCTACTTACTTCCTGTCTATTATACGAGTGTCTATGGGCACTAAAGCCCCGTACACACGGTCGGACTTTTGCCCAACAAACTTCGTTTTGAGCAAGTTGGACCAACAATCCGACCGTGTGTACGCTCCATCGGACAAACTTTTTTTGTTTGGTTTTGGATTTCATCAGACAAAAGTTGGGTCTGTAAACGGACAAACTTTTGCCCAACAAAAGTCCGATGGAGCAAAGTCCGACCGTGTGTACAGATAACCATCGGACTTTAGTCCGATGGACAAAACAACTAATGTTAAAATCAACCAACAATAGCAGAAGTTGACCAAAGGGTGGCAGTAAAGATCAGAAATGAGCAGAAAAAACACGTGACGTTGTAAGAAGTTTTAAGAAAGTTTGCAGAAAAGTCCGAGCGTGTGTATGCTATGGGTGTTCCCAACCAACTCCGTTCGGACAAAAAAACACGGAAAAGTCAGATGGAAGTCCGACAGTGTGTACGAGGCTTTAGATTATTTTTGAAATATTGTAATATTTTATATCTTTTATTTTTTTCACAGCACTAAAAACTGACAGAGGTTCTAATCTTTTTCTCCACATAACCCAAAATGAAAAAAAAAATGTGGATTTTGACATCTACAGTTTGCTTTGGGTCAATAAACATAAAGAAAAGATACATATTATATTACATCACTATGCATTTCCCTAGTTTGTTCATCCTGTCATAAAATTAAAGAGGTTCTAAAAGCAATTTATTTGTTTGTTTTTATTAAAATAATAATTATGTTATACTCACCCGCTCTGTGCAAAGCAGCCTCAAACCTCAAACTTGGCCCCGCCCCTTGCTCTGGGCTCACAGGATTTGATTGACAACAGCAGGAACAAATGGCTCCCGCTGCTCTCAGCCAAGTTTGTGAAAGCGGGGAGATGGGATAGAAGACTGGCAGATAAGAAAAGTGCTGGATCGATACAGGACTCAGGTAAGTACTGGTGGGGTAAGGGCACAACAAGTAGCAAAACAATTTTTACCTTAATGCAGGGAATGCATTCAGGTAAAAAAACATTTTACTTTTAGAACCACTTTAACCACTTAACGACCGCCCACCGCCGATTTACGTCGGCAGAATGGCACGGACAGGCAGAATCACGTAGATCTACGTGATCGCCTTTGTGCAGTTGGGGGGTCCATCCGGACCCCCCTTCACTGCAGTGAGCGGCCGTTAAGTGTTCAGGAGCGATCAGGCATGAGGGGGCGGCCGCTCGATTCCGCCCCCCCCTCGCGATCGCTCCCGGCCAATGAAAATGCTTCCTCCGCCATGTGATGTAAACAAGGCTGGAGGAAGTGATGTCATCTCCCTCGCCGCGGTCTTTCCGTTCCCGGCGCCGAGCAGAGAAGAAGCAGGTTAGTGCACCAACAGTCCACTGACACGTAGGTACACATAGGCACACAAATCACCCCCCAGTCACCCCCAGATCACCCCCCAGGTCACCCCAAAGCCCCCAATCACAGTGTCACTGATTGCAGTGATCATTTATTTTACTGATCACTGCATTTAGTGTCATCTGTGATTGTAAAAAGTTGCAGGGCAGTTAGGATTAGGCCCCTTTAGGTCCAGGGTAGCCCCCTAACCCCCCCTAATAAAGGTTTAACCCCTTGATCACCCCCCAGGTAACCCTTTCACCCCCTAACTTCAGCGTCACTAAGCGATTGTTTTTCCGATCGCTGTATTCGTGTCGCTGGTGTTTTAGATAGGCAGTTATTTTTTTTTAGGTTCGCCGCAGGTTTTTATTAGTGTCAGGTACCCCCATATATTATTTTAACCCCCTGATTGCCCCTAGAGTTAACCCTTTCACCAGTGATCGCCGTATAAGCGTCACTGGTTAGCCAGTAAGTTATTTAGTTATTTAGGTTACCCGTCAGGTTTTTATATAGTGTCAGGTACCCCCATATTTAACCTAATAAAGGTTTTAACCCCCTGATTGCCCCTAGTTAACCCTTTCACCAGTGATCACCATATAAAGGTTACGGATGACGCTGGTTGATTAGTTTGCTTTTTATAGCATCAGGGCACCCGCCGTATATAACCCAATAAAGGTTTAACCCCCCTGATCGCCTGGCGGGTGAGATCAATTAGGTTTTAGCGCCAGAGAGGGTCTGCGTCGCCCCAGGCAGTGTTAGGTTAGTGACAGTAACGCTAACACCCACGCGCAAAGCATACACCCCCCTTAGTGGTATAGTATCTGATCAGATCTGATCAGATCTATACTAGCATCCCCAGCGGTTTAGGGTTCCCAAAAACGCAGTGTTAGCGGGATCAGCCCAGATACCTGCTAGCGCCTGCGTTTAGCCCCTCCGCCCAGCCCAGCCCAGCCCAGCCCACCCAAGTGCAGTATCGATCGATCACTGTCACTTACCAAACACAACACACATAACTGCAGCGTTCGCAGTGCTTGGTTTTTGGGGCCCTGTACGCGGCTAGGCTCCCAAAAATGTGGTATCCCCGTACTCAGGAAAAGCAGCAGAATGTATTTTGGGGTGCAATTCCACATATAACCATGGCATGTGTGAGCAATATATCATTTAGTGACAACTTTTTGTACATTTTTTTTTTCTTTTTGTCATTATTCAATCATTTGGGACAAAAAAAAAAAATATTCAATGGGGTCAACATGCCTCTCAGCAAATAGCTTGGGGTGTCTACTTTCCAAAATGGGGTCATTTGGGGGGGTTTTGTGCCATCTTGGCATTTTATGGCCTTCAAAACTGTGATAGGTAGTGAGGAGTGAAATCGAAAATTTATGCCCTTAGAAACCTTGAAGGCGGTGCTTGGTTTTTGGGGTCCCGTACGCGGCTAGGCTCCCAAAAAGTCCCACACATGTGGTATCCCTGTACTCAGGAGAAGCAGCAGAATGTATTTTGGGGTGTAATTTCACATATGCCCATGGCATGTGTGAGCAATATATCATTTAGTGACAACTTTGTGCAAAAAAAAAAAAGTTTGTCATATTCCCGCAACTTGTGTCAAAATATAAAATATTCCATGGACTGAACATGCCTCTCAGTAAATAGCTTGGGGTGTCTACTTTCCAAAATGGGGTCATTTGGGGGGGTTTTGTGCTATTTTGGCATTTTATGGCCTTCGAAACTGTGATAGGTAGTGAGGAGTGAAATCAAAAATTTGCGCCCTTAGAAATCCTGAAGGCGGTGCTTGGTTTCCGGGGTCCCGTACGTGGCTAGGCTCCTAAAAAGTCCCACACATGTGGTATCCCCGTACTCAGGAGAAGCAGCAGAATGTATTTTGGGGTGCAATTCCACATATAACCATGGCATGTGTGAGCAATATATCATTTAGTGACAACTTTTTGTAATTTTTTATTATTTTTTTGTCATTATTCAATCACTTGGGACAAAAAAAAAATATTCAATGGGCTCAACATGCCTCTCAGCAATTTCCTTGGGGTGTCTACTTTCCAAAATGGGGTCATTTGGGGGGGTTTTGTACTGCCCTGCCATTTTAGCACCTCAAGAAATGAGATAGGCAGTCATAAATTTAAAGCTGTGTAAATTTCAGAAAATGTACCCTAGTTTGTAAACGCTATAACTTTTGCGCAAACCAATAAATATACGCTTATTGACATTTTTTTTTACTAAAGACATGTGGCTGAATACATTTTGGCCTAAATGTATGACTAAAATTGAGTTTATTCGATTTTTCTTATAACAAAAAGTAGAAAATATCTTTTTTTTTCAAAATTTTCGTTCTTTTTCCATTTATATCGCAAAAAATAAAAATCGCAGAGGCAATCAAATACCATTAAAAGAAAGCTCTATTTGTGGGAAGAAAAGGATGCAAATTTCATTTGGGTACAAAATTGCATGTCCGCACAATTTACAGTTAAAGCAGCGCAGTGCCGAATCCCAAAAACAGGCTTGGTCCTAATGGTCCGAAATGGTCCGGGGCTTAAGTGGTTAATAGGACCTTATCTAGAAAGTCTCAAAGTTATCCAACTTTTTGCTTGACTATTGAAATATGAGTTCTTCCCACTATACAACTGATAGAATAGTAAAACATCACCCTCTATTGGTCAGACTGACAAAATGCAGTCAAATTCTCAAAACACTTCTGAGCAAAATTAGCTACAATTAGGTACAAATTGTTTGTATGCACATTTGATAATTTTATTAAGAGAGCTTCGCTGTTAGTGGCCAGTGGGTATACACTTCTGCAAAAAAAACAAAAAAAAAACACATTAGCTGTATTCTGAAATAGTGACTAAAGGCAAACAAGGTCATGAATAAAGATATTAATTCTCTTGTGCAAACACTACCACAAATTCAAAGAAAATAAAACAGAAAAAAATGACAAATCAAAAAATACAATAAGAATGCATAAACACTCAAAAAAATTATATATATCCTACTTGTAAACCTATTCACACACCACTGCTGCCGCTATATCTTTAGGCTGGGTTCACACTTGTGCGAATTGAATGCGGGTTTCACTGCATCCAATTCGCATGTCAGGAGATTGTGACCGGCTCTCAATGGAGCCAGTTCACACAGCTTTGGGATGGCCGGAGCGCATTGCACAGGGCTTCTGTGCATCTTTGGCTCTGTTTCAGGTCTGAATTCAGCCAAAAATTCAGGCCTGATTCATCCCTGAAATGGAGAACAGGGACGCACTGGAGCCCTGCTGTGAGCCGCAGCCGCACAACAGTGTGAACCCAGCCTTAAAGAGGAGTTGTCAGAGCCCGCAAACCCGGAAGGGGGACTGAATGAAGATGGAAGCTCTGTCAGCGGTGACAGCGCACCACTGGAGGGCTTCTTCCTTAAGGTAAGTATTTCATAATGTGCTAGTATGCGTTGCATACTAGCACATTATGTAATTGCTTTGCAGGAGACTTTTTTCTCCCCAATGCCGCAGTTTATTACTGCTTTAAGGTACAAATGGCAGTTGCACTTAATTTATTCCAAAATACACTATCTTAAGGTGTGGATAGAAACCGCATCTCATAAACTTGCACTGTCCCGTTAAGGCAGGGCTTGACAAATTTGCTTGGAATCTAGGAGCCAACTAAAAAAGTTAGGAGCCAGTTTTTTTTTTTTTAACGACCGATTGCGTGCAGAAGCGAACGCATACGTGAGTAGTGCCCGCATATGAAAGCGGTGTTCAAACCACACATGTGAGGTATCGCCGCGATTGGTAGAGCGAGAGCAATAATTCTAGCCCTAGACATCCTCTGTAACTCAAAACATGCAACCTGTAGAATTTTTTTAAATGTCGCCTATGGAGATTTTAAAAGGTAAAAGTTTGTTGCCATTCCACGAGCGGACGCAATTTTGAAGCGTGACATGTTGGGTATCAATTTACTCGGCGTAACATTATCTTTCACAATATAAAAAAAATTCAGCTAACTTTACTGTTGTGTTATTTTTTAATTTAAAAAAGTGTATTTTTTCCTCAAAAAAGTGCGCTTGTAAGACCGCTGCGCAAATACGGTGTGACAGAGTATTGTAAATATTATTCTCTAGGGTGTTAGAATAAAAAATATATATAATGTTTGGGGGTAACTTCTAAGTAAAGGGAAGGAGATGGGCAGGCAGTGAAACAGGCAAGCATTGCTGGTTGTCTTGTCATACCAACGGCCACCACAAGAGGGCACCAGATTACAGAATGAATCATAGGTCCTGCAGAAGGCTGCAAAGCCACGGCCTCAATTACCGGCCAGCGCGGCCCGACTGCCCCGATCGCGCGCGCGGGGGGGGGGGGGGGGGGGCGCACGGAGACACAGGAAACCTCAGCTGTGCTACCTTAGGCGCCAGGTCACTAATTCTAGTCGCATTTGCGACCTGGCGCCCGGATTTTGTCGAACCCTGCCTTAAGGGTTATGGATAACCCTATAACCCTGCTTACATTATTTGTTAGGCTCCGTGGCTCTTCCGCTCTGCTTCTTGTATGGTGTGCTGACGTCACCGGCTCTGCCTCTTACATGTTTCGCCACTGTCACATGGCTTTATTAGGTTTAATTCCACTTTATTGTGTCTTAGCAGTGCCCTCCAAATGTGCCTTCTGTCAGTAATTCCTTCCCAATATTTGCATTGCACTTCCTGGTATGTGACAGTGAATGGGCACTAGTGCCTACAGCCTCCTAGCTGTATATCTGCATTGTGAGATCTGGAGAATTGGAGTGAGACCTGGTGATGTCCCCACTGTGCTGCTCACTGTTCTTGCTGATTCTTGCCACTGGCATCTGGTGTCTGCATGTAAACAGCTGTGTGAAGGAGGCCTAAAAGTTCATTCTTTTTAAAATAATTGGTTATAGTAGTTTATGTGTAAGAATTTTACTTGAAAATAACCTTTCTTTGTTCTTTAAACACATCCATCTGAGGATATCACTCTGCAATGTATAACCAACTTGCATCAGCTTTTTGAAGCTTTTATCTTGCACACAGAGTAAAAAAAAGTTTCATTATCTATGCTACTAAAAGTGCCTCAATATCTTTAGAAGCCAAAGTAAGAACTGTGGGCGTTCAAAGCATGTCATAGCTGGAAATTTTTAAACTTTTGACTTAGTAGCATGAAATGCTGTTTCAGATCTTCAAAATGTAGCCGACATGCCTCAGAGGCAACGCCGACGAGGGTTTTCACTTCAAAGAATGTCCACGAATACAAGCCCAGGAAACACAAGCCCATTTAGCATTTTTCTATAGGGTAATATATTGGGGTTGATTTACTAAAGGCAAATAGACTGTGCAATTTGCAAAGTACAGTTGCACTCTGAAAGGGCAGCTGCTCCAGAGCTTAGTAGTTGAGCAGAAGCTTTGTTGACTTTGATCATCCAATTGTAGCGGGTACTTACTTTCCCGGGGTAAATTTTTAATCTTTTCGGTGACACCGGTGGTGTGTTCTGGCGGCCCGCTAGGTGGCGTTGTCACCATGGGCTGCGGACGGATATCGCTGTGTGCTGGGTCTCCTTTTTGGTCTCTCTCGGTAGCGGTATGGTGGGGCGGGGAACCCGCCATGCTTGCTGGGAGAGGGTATAAAGGGGCCAGCCATCTTGGTCACGGGGTCTTCGTCCCAGGCACCTTCAGCTTGCGGACGGTGGTTCGCGTTCGTCCTCTAGGCAGCCTAGGCCTAGAGGACCACCGTAGATCGTGTTCCACCTCAGGCACCTTTAGTCCTGAGGTGAGGTACTTGGATGGAGGTCCGGAGCTCAGTGCCCAACACTGAGTTCCGCGAGGGAAGGATCCTAAGGTACTCCGGAGATGGATGCCTGAATCCGAGGTGGGCGTAATGGACCGGGAAGAGCTCCTCATCTGAAGACCCGGTGCAGCAGACTGCCGGTGACGGGTGAGTCTCTTGTCGGAGACCGTCCGGAAGGAGAATTCCCCTCGTGCGGAGACCATAGATCACTCTCAGGGAGGAGAGTGGATGATAGAACTTGTGTCTGGGCCTATTCGTACACACACCTCCTTTTCTGTTCTGAAGCCAAGGGAGTCCATGTTATGTTCTAAATAAAGGAGTGTTGGACTTTGACGGTGTGTGGCTCAATTTCTGGCGGACAAGGTTAAAGGAGACTCTTGGAGGGAGGATCCGATGCACAGCACAGACCCAAAGGTAACAAGAGACATTGCTGAGACCACATACACAACTGTGGTGGAAGCCTGGCGTAGCTCACCCCTCTCCCTCCCCTATCATACCCCTAGACCAGAGACAGTGCGAGTTGGAAAGATTTAATAGAGGGGAGTGGGGAGAGGGTGTGCGCTACACGTGGGGGCTCGGGTCCGGTATTGTGTTGTGCATTACTGTATGAAACGTGTCTGCCGGAAGAGTTAAACGAATAGGCCAAAGTGCAGCCCTGCTTGAAGCCGTGGACATGACCCCAAGAAGGGAAAGGCCCGTGCAGGAAGAGCGGTGAACGGGGGGAAGCTCAGCCGTGTGAAGTAGTACACGTGGGGGCTTCTAATTGCACTGCGCCACCAGACACAACCCCCGCCGCTTAGTTCGTGGGCGTGGCTCAACCAAGGAAAAGTGAAGAAAGCCCGCAAACTGGAGCAAAGGGGAGGAGTCCAATACGTGTGAAGGGACTACACGTGGGACATTGGCGCGAAAACTCTGCAGTGTGCGATGGATCAGCAACAGGTCGCCATGTTTGGACACACCTCGCGGATTCCGGTACATCCTTCCACCACGACACTGACTGCTGCTGCTCCAATAACGGATACAGGGATTTGACTGAAGCCAAGGGGTCGATTCGCCCTATATTCATGTATGGACGTTGAGGCCCTGGGTTTGATTTGTCCCGGGTGTTCGGGACTGGTGTGCCTGCTGAAGCCGTTCGGACGTTGTGAGGCCTGTGGGGAGTTCACGTTTGAGGTGGATTCGGCAGTAGAGAGGCTGAGAACCATCTACCCAGGCCGGGCCTTAGGTACCACCACTCAGAGAGGAGAAATCACCGCTGTGAGAGTCACCCCAGCGCACACTGCAGCGACCAGGGAAGAGGTCGTTAAAACTCTACGGGAGAAATCCGAGGATGCTGACTCGGTCACCACTGTCTCGCAGCGTCCGCCACCGAAGAAAAGAACCAGCGTGGTAGCCCCGACCAGCGGTGGTGGTGGACCGTCTCGCCCGCTTATGCCAGGCCCAGATGGATCCGTTGACGAGGGTTCCGGATGTCCCGCTTCAAGGAAGGGCCAAGGTAAGCCAGGCGAAGAGACTTGGTGTGTGGGAGGAGGTGTCGGGAAGGCATGGCCTAGTAAGTCCGCGGAGTGTGGAGGCTCCGTTTCTACAAAGAGCTACATACCCGCGGAGGAGTGTGACACCTCCGACCTGGAATCACTCTCAGGCCTGGGAGATGATGCCATCATTGATGATTTGTTTGCCGAGAAAGGCTGGGACAAGGTACCGCTTGCCTCATTCCGCAGACCTCGGAATTCACCCATGTCAACAGGGGAAAGTACGCCCCGGGTGGAGGCGTCAGTGCCTGAAAGAGGGGTCCCGTTCTCAGCTTGTCCCTACATCCCCGGCGCAACCTGCATCTGATGCTGGGGTAAAGAGACTGTTGCTGCGGGCACCAATGCCCAGATTGGAGGTGGTCAAAGTGCCTCGTCATCCAGACTTGGTAGTTATGCCTGGTGAAGGAGACAGAGCTACCATGCCTCCTTTGGCAAGACTACAACGCCTATTTGGCCAAAAAGTTGCAGAGGAGTACGGATGGGAGTATCCCTACTTATCGAAGGACTTGCTCTACGAGGTGGAGGTGTATAGAGAGCGCTGGTACAATGACTTTGTGTGGACCCACCTAAAAGTTCCGCACGCCCGCAGATACCTGGCATGCTCTCCTAGTGCTTCACAGCGTTTCAAAGATTGTAAGGCCGAATGGATGTTAGGAAGACACATCCATGCAGATAAAGTGTTGATCCGATGCAAAGAAGGCGAAGATGTGGAGTATCATCTGGAGACCGTGGATCAGCACTTGAAGCCACTGATTTTGCCGCATCCCCATTTTTACTTATAGGAGACAGAGACTCCGCTCTTATCATATTGTTGAGCTTTTTGGGGCAGTTGTGTATGCCCAAAGGAATGAGGAACTATTCCTGTGGGTTTTTTTTTCCGCCTCTTCCTGCAAAGAGATCACGAACTCTGGGGTTAGATAGGGCCAAAGAAGAAGAAGAAGCTCCACGAGTGCAGTACCGCGAGGTTGTCACCAGGTGGCAGTCTTGTGCAACGTTTTTTTTACACTTTTCATGCACCCACTCTTTGGAGGAAAGGAATTTCTTCTCGGAGAAGTTATTTTCTTCTTACACGAATACATGTGTCAGGGTTTTTGTGTGTTGGTTTTGTTTTTCTCTTTCCCTCTGCAGGAGAGCATCCCGTCAAGATTGTGGAACTTGGGGTGGTTTTTAGTTAGGATGGGAGGGAAAGGTATAGTGTTGAAATGTGAGTTCATGTTTAATGTCTTTCACTCCTCTTTTGTTACAGGGGCTCAGACACAATTTCTCCGTTAGGATAGTTTCCTAAAAAATTTTGTTTTTTCAAATTGTTAGTTGGTTTCTGGATTGGGTTGTGTCAGCCGTTGAGGGCATGATTCACTCCAGACACTGGGGACCAGTGTCAAATGACAGGGGGGAGAGTGTAGCGGGTACTTACTTTCCCGGGGTAAATTTTGAATCTTTTCGGTGACACCGGTGGTGTGTTCTGGCGGCCCGCTGGGTGGCGCTGTCACCATGGGCTGACGGACGGATATCGCTGTGTGCTGGGTCTCCTTTTTGGCCTCTCTCGGCAGTGGTATGGTGGGGCGGGGAACCCGCCATGCTTGCTGGGAGAGGGTATAAAGGGGCCGGCCATCTTGGTCACGGGGTCTTCATCCCAGGCACCTTCAGCTTGCGGACGGTGGTTCGCGTTCGTCCTCTAGGCGGCCTAGGCCTAGAGGACCACCGGAGATCGTGTTCCACCTCAGGCACCTTTAGTCCTGAGGTGAGGTACTTGGATGGAGGTCCGGAGCTCAGTGCCCAACACTGAGTTCCGCGAGGGAAGGATCCTAAGGTACTCCGGAGATGGATGCCTGAATCCGAGGTGGGCGTAATGGACCGGGAAGAGCTCCTCATCTGAAGACCTGGTGCAGCAGACTGCCGGTGACGGGTGAGTCTCTTGTCGGAGACCGTCCGGAAGGAGAATTCCCCTCGTGCGGAGACCATAGATCACTCTCAGGGAGGAGAGTGGATGATAGAACTTGTGTCTGGGCCTATTCGTACACACACCTCCTTTTCTGTTCTGAAGCCAAGGGAGTCCATGTTATGTTCTAAATAAAGGAGTGTTGGACTTTGACGGTGTGTGGCTCAATTTCTGGCGGACAAGGTTAACCACTTAAGCCCCGGACCATTTGGTAGCTAGAGGACCAGAGGTGAATTCAGAATTTTGCACTGCGCTGCTTTAACTATAAATTGTGCGGACATGCAATGTTGTACCCAAACAAAATTTGCGTCCTTTTCTTCCCACAAATAGAGCTTTCTTTTAATGGTATTTGATTGCCTCTGCGATTTTTATTTTTTGCGATATAAACGGAAAAAGACTGAAAATTTGGAAAAAAAATGATATTTTCTACTTTTTGTTATAAGAAAAATCGAATAAACTCAATTTTAGTCATACATTTAGGCCAAAATGTATTCAGCCACATGTCTTTAGTAAAAAAAACGTCAATAAGTGTATATTTATCGGTTTGCGCAAAAGTTATAGCGTTTACAAACTAGGGTACATTTTCTGGAATTTACACAGCTTTAAATTTATGACTGCCTATCTCATTTCTTGAGGTGCTAAAATGGCAGGGCAGTACAAAACCCCCCCCAAATGACCCCATTTTGGAAAGTAGACACCCCAAGGAAATTGCTGAGAGGCATGTTGAGCCCATTGAATATTTTTTTTTTTGTCCCAAGTGATTGAATAATGACAAAAAAAAAAAAATTACAAAAAGTTGTCACTAAATGATATATTGCTCACACATGCCATGGTTATATGTGGAATTGCACCCCAAAATACATTCTGCTGCTTCTCCTGAGTACGGGAATACCACATGTGTGGGACTTTTTAGGAGCCTAGCCACGTACGGGACCCCGGAAACCAAGCACCGCCTTCAGGATTCCTAAGGGCGCAAATTTTTGATTTCACTCCTCACTACCTATCACAGTTTTGAAGGCCATAAAATGCCAAAATAGCACAAAACCCCCCCAAATGACCCCATTTTAGAAAGTAGACACCCCAAGGAAATTGCTGAGAGGCCTGTTGAGCCCATTGAATATTTTTTTTTTGTCCCAAGTGATTGAATAATGACAAAAAAAAAAAAAAAATTACAAAAAGTTGTCACTAAATGATATATTGCTCACACATGCCATGGTTATATGTGGAATTGCACCCCAAAATACATTTTGCTGCTTCTCCTGAGTATGGGGATACCACATGTGTGGGACTTTTTAGGAGCCTAGCCGCGTACGGGACCCCGAAAACCAATCACCGCCTTCAGGATTTCTAGGCACAAATTTTTGATTTCACTCCTCACTACCTATCACAGTTTCGAAGGCCATAAAATGCCAAAATAGCACAAAACCCCCCCAAATGACCCCATTTTGGAAAGTAGACACCCCAAGCTGTTTGCTGAGAGGCATCGTGAGTATTTTACAGCTCTCATTTGTTTTTGAAAATGAAGAAAGAATTTTTTTTTTCTTTTTTTTTTTTCAATTTTCAAAACTTTGTGACAAAAAGCGAGATCTGCAAAATACTCACAATACCTCTCAGCAAATAGCTTGGGGTGTCTACTTTCCAAAATGGGGTCATTTGGGGGGGTTTTGTGCCATCTGGGCATTCCATGGCCTCCGAAACTGTGATAGGCAGTGAGAAGTGAAATCAAAAATTTACACCCTTAGAAAGCCTGAAGGCGGTGATTGGTTTTTGGGGTCCCGTACGCGGCTAGGCTCCCAAAAAGTCTCACACATGTGGTATCCCCGTACTCAGGAGAAGCAACAGAATGTATTTTGGGGTGTAATTCCACATATGCCCATGGCATGTTTGAGCAATATATCATTTAGTGACAACTTTGTGCAAAAAAAAAAAAAAAAAATTGTCTTTTTTCCGCAACTTGTGTCAACATATAAAATATTCCATGGACTCGACATGCCTCTCAGTATATAGCTTGGGGTGTCTACTTTCCAAAATGGGGTCATTTGGGGGGGTTTTGAACTGTTCTGGCATTTTATACACAACATTAGGAAGCTTACATCCACTCTTCTAACCACTTGAAGACAAAGCCCTTTCTGACACTTTTTGTTTACATGAAAACATATTTTTTTTTGCAGGAAAATTATGTTGAACCCCCAAACATTATATATATTTTTAAAGCAAAGGCCCTACAGAATAAAATGGTGGGTGTTGCATTTTTTTTTTCTGCACAGTATTTGCGCAGCGATTTTTCAAACGCATTTTTTGGGGAAAAAATACACTTTTTTTTATTTTAATGCACTAAAACACACTATATTGCCCAAATGTTTGATGAAATAAAAAAGATGATCTTAGGCCGAGTACATAGATACCAAACACGACATGCTTTAAAATTTCGCACAAACGCGCATTGGCGACAAACTACATACATTTTTAAAAGCCTTTAAAAGCCTTTACAGGTTACCCCGTTAGATTTACAGAGGAGGTCTACTACTAAAATTACTGCCCTCGATCTGACCTTCGCGGTGATACCTCACATGCATGGTGCAATTGCTGTTTACATATGACGCCAGACCGACGCTTGCGTTCGCCATTGGGCAAGAGCAGGGCAGGACAGGGGTGCTTTTTTTTTTTTTTTTTTTTTTATTATTAATTTTGCTTTCTTATTTTATTTTTAAATTGTTCTTTCCATGTTTTTTTTTTTATCATTTTTATTGTTATCTCAGGGAATGTAAATATCCCCTATGATAGTAATAGGTAGTGACAGGTACTCTTTTTTTGAAAAAACTGGGGTCTAGACCCTAGATCTTTCCTCTGCCCTCAAAGCATCTGACCACACCAAGATCGGTGTGATAAAATGCTTTCCCAATTTCCCAATGGCGCTTTTTATATCCGGGGGGGGACATTCCCTCCCACTGCTTGTAAAAGCAGTCCAGAGGCTAATTAGCCACTAGGGTTGCTTTTACATTAAAGCCGACCGCTGGCTGAAAAGAATGATACCAAGATGATACCTAAAGCCACAGGCATCAATCTGGTATAACCATTCAAAGTCCAGCAACATACCAGTACGTTGCTGGTCCTTGTTGGACATGTATTGTAATCTTTTTTTTTCATGCAGCCAGGTGGCTGAACGAAAAAAGAGATTGATCGGTGGGTATGCCCACCATTAGAATACCGCCCTTCATCCACCCACTTCTAATGATGGGCATACATGCACCATTTATATATGCCGAAGCATGGGGGCATCCTCCCGCAAAAAAGTTATGCCGCACACACATGGTCGGACTTTTCCACGGGCAAGCCTCCGTCGGAATTTCGACCGTATGTACGCAGCATTAGGAGCAAAATCGCTCCTCCGCCCCTGCTGCCCCAATGCTTCGGCATATTTGCTTCTTTTTTTTTTTAACTGTGGTGGTGAAATCACCTCCTACAGCACTGGAGTCGCAGGGATCAGGCCTGTCTCTGCGGACGCTGCAGTTATGTGTGTTGTGTTTTGTAAGTGACAGTGATCGATCGATACTGCACTTCGGTGGCCTGGGCTGGACGGAGGGGCAAAACGCAGGTGCTAGCAGGTATCTGGGCTGATCCCGCTAACACTGCGTTTTTGGGAACCCTAAACTGCTGGGGACGCTAGTATAGATCTGATCAGATCAGATATTGATCTGTTCAGATACTATACCACTAAGGGAGGTGTATGCTTCACGCGTGGGTGTTAGGGTTACTGGCACTAACCTGACGCTGCCTGGGGTGTGACGCAGACCCTCTCTGATGCTAAAACCTAATTGATATCACCCGCCGGGCGATCAGGGGGTTAAACCTTTATTGGGTTATATACGGCGGGTGCCCTGACACTATAAAAAGCAAACTAACTAACCAGCGTCACCCGTAACACTTATATGATGATTACTGGTGAAAGGGTTAACTAGGGGCAATTAGGGGGTTAAAACCTTTATTAGATAATATATGGGGGTACCTGACGCTATAAAAACCTGCGGCAAACCTAAAAAAAATTACTGGCTACCGATCTGCATCACCGACGCTAAGACATCGATCAGAAAAATGATCGCTTAGCGACAGTGGTGATAGGGGGTGAAAGGGTTACGGGGGGGGGGGGGCGATCAAGGGGGTTAAACCTTTATTAGATAATTTATGGGGGGTACCCGACGCTATAAAAACCTGCGGGGAACCTAAAAAAATTACTGGGTACCGATCTGCATCACCGACGCCAAGACAGCGATCAGAAAAACAATTGCTTAGTGACAGTGGTGATAGGGGGTGAAAGGGTTACCTGGGGGGCGATCAAGGGGGTTAAACCTTTATTAGATAATTTATGGGGGTACCCGACGCTATAAAAACCTGCGGCGAACCTAAAAAAAAATACTGGCTACCGATCAGCATCACCGACGCTAAGACATCGATCAGAAAAACGATCGCTTAGTGACAGTGGTGATAGGGGGTGAAAGGGTTACCTGGGGGGCGATCAAGGGGGTTAAACCTTTATTAGATAATTTATGGGGGTACCCGACGCTATAAAAACCTGCGGCAAACCTAAAAAAATTACTGGGTACCGATCTGCATCACCGACGCCAAGACAGCGATCAGAAAAAACAATTGCTTAGTGACAGTGGTGATAGGGGGTGAAAGGGTTACCTGGGGGGCGATCAAGGGGGTTAAACCTTTATTAGATAATTTATGGGGGTACCCGACGCTATAAAAACCTGCGGCGAACCTAAAAAAAAATACTGGCTACCGATCAGCATCACCGACGCTAAGACATCGATCAGAAAAACGATCGCTTAGTGACAGTGGTGATAGGGGGTGAAAGGGTTACCTGGGGGGCGATCAAGGGGGTTAAACCTTTATTAGATAATTTATGGGGGTACCCGACGCTATAAAAACCTGCGGCGAACCTAAAAAAAATTACTGGGTACCGATCTGCATCACCGACGCCAAGACAGCGATCAGAAAAATGATCGCCAAGCGACGGCGGTGCTAGGGGGTGAAAGGGTTATCTGGGGGGTGATCAAGGGGTTAAACCTTTATTAGGGGGGGTTAGGGGGCTACACTGGACCTAAAACTAAATGTAGTGACACTTTTACAGTCACAAATGTCACTGATTGCAGTGATCAGTAAATAAATGGTCACTCACTGCAATCAGTGACACTGTGACTGGGGGCTGGGGGTGATCTGGGGGGGCTGGGGGGTGATCTGGGGGGGCCTGGGGGGGCGATTTATGTGCCTATGTGTCCTGGTGTCAGTGTAGTGTTAGTGCACTGACCTGTGTGTCTTCTCTTGTACGACGCTCGGTATATGTGAGCGCCGCACAGGAGATGACATCACTTCCTCCTGCTTTCTCTATCTGTGTAAACAGTACACAGACAGAGGGGGCATTTCTATTCGCCGGGAGCGATCGCGGGGGGGGGTGGTCGGAATCGAACGGCCGCCCCCCCCCATCTCGGAACGCTCCCAGACGAATTCCGACCGCTCACTGTACAGAAGGGGGGTCCGATCGGACCCCCCAACTGTACAAAGGCAATCACGTACACTCTACGTGATTGTGCCTGTCGGTGCCATTGTGCCGACGTATATATACAGTGAGCGGTCGTTAAGTGGTTAAAGGAGACTCTTGGAGGGAGGATCCGATGCAGAGCACAGACCCGAAGGTAACAAGAGACATTGCTGAGACCACATACACAACTGTGGTGGAAGCCTGGCGTAGCTCACCCCTCTCCCTCCCCTATCATACCCCTAGACCAGAGACAGTGCGAGTTGGAAAGATTTAATAGAGGGGAGTGGGGAGAGGGTGTGCGCTACACAATCATGTGCAAGCAAAAATGCTTTTTTGTTTTCCTTGCACGTGATTGGGTATTCTTTGCAAAGTGAAGTGTTACCTCATTTACTAAGCTCTGGAGCTATTGCGCTTGCAGAGTGCAACTGCACTTTTCAAAGTGCACAGTCTAGTTGCATTTAGTAAATCAGCCCCATTGCGACATTCACTGATATGGGAGCTGGCAGCATCCCTTATTTGGTCTTTGTATAATAAAGCAGTGTAAAAACCCAAAAGCAAACATTTATTATATTGCAGGTTACCAATTCTAAGATGTGTTGGCTGCATTTGTTTTATATTTAGGCTTTCTTTCCTTCATTTTCACCTGGTGATCCAGCCAAGTCTATTGTTTTTTTTTTTTTCGTTTTTTTTTTTTAACAATAGCAGTTAGATGGTTGAAAAAAAACCTCTAAAGCAGGGGTCTCAAACTGGTGGCCCTCCGGCTGTTGCGAAACCACAAGTCCCATCATGCCTCTGCCTGTGGGGGTCATGCTTGTAACTGTTAGCCTTGCAATGCCTCATGGGACTTGTAGTTTCACAAGAGCTGGAGGGCCGCCAGTTTGAGACCCCTGCTCTAAAGCCTTGTACACACGGTCGGACTTCAAATAAACTTTGTCCGAAGGGAGTTGGCCGGGCACACCCATAGCATACACACGGCAGGATTTTTCTGCAAACTTTCCCAAAACTTTCCCCAAATCACGTTTTTCTGCTCTTTACCGCCACCCTTTGGTCAACTTCTGCTATTGTTGGTTGATTTTAACATTGGTTCTGGGCATGCGTATTTGTACTTCAGACAAAAGTCAGATGGATTTCTGTACACACGGTCGGACTTTGCACCATCGGACTTTTGTTGCCGAAAAGTTTGTCAGTTTGCAGAGCAAACTTTTGTCCGATGAAAAACGAAAAAGTTTGTCCGAGGCAGCGTACACACGGTCTGATTTTTTGGAAAACTTGCTCATTTTGAAGTTTGTTGGCAAAAAGTCCGACCGTGTGTACGGGCCTTAACACTGACAGGGGTACTTACAATGGTCAGCTTTTATTTATGTAAAACCTTTATCTCAAAGAGGAACAAAACTGTTGCTGTAAACTGCTTAAAGGGTAAGTTCACCTTTGTACACAAGTACCGTATTTATCAGCGTATAACATGCACAGGCGTATAACACACACCCTAACTTTAAGAGGGAAGTTTCAGGAAAAAACTTTCCACAGCCCCCTGAGTATAACACGCAGGAACTGTTTACCCTCTATTTTCAGGGTAAAAAAGTGAGTGTTATATGCCAATAAATACAGTAAGTACACAGAAAAGTAAGTGATTGTAGATTTAATGGAAAGCTTTGATATTTTTGCAAAAAATTTACATAAATGCTATATTGGTGCATAGGTGAGCTGGAATTTAGAAGAAAAAAGTGTACAAAGGTGAACCTACCCTTTAAAGAGTTTGGCTTTCATTTGTTGGTGTAGCTAAATCTGCTTGTGTCTCTAATACGACCCTCCCTTCAGAATCACAATGCTGCTGTCCAAATGTGTCTCTATTGCTTCTCCATCTGGAGTGCAGGCACTCTAAAACAGGAGTTGTGTTACTAGCCAGATTACCAAGTGAAAAAAAAAGCGGAAAAGCCAAAAGAAAAGAAAACGAATGCAGCCATCACATCTAATATATGGCAAGCTACAATATACTGTAATATGTATTTGGTTTTGAGTTTAATACTGCTTTAAGATTCTTGCAAGGCCATCTTCCTAAGAAATTTGTAGCATCTCAAGACTGGGGTCTCTAGATTTCTCACTGGGTTGAACCACTGTTTCAAGGTTTAAATGTGTTTACTGGCTAATAAGGTTATTAGACTTGTGCACAACGGAAAAATTAGTTTCGTTTCGGTTCATTTCTTGTGCACAACGGAAAAATTTGTTTAGTTTCGGTTCGTTTCTTTTCGGTCCTGTTGATTCGTAATCGTTCGTAATTTTGCTAGACGGGATTTTTCGTGTTCGGACTAATTCGTATTTTCGCAAGCGACATTTTTAGTTGAATCGGAATGATTCGTATTAATGTAAGCTTTATTTTTAGTTTATTTATAATTCGTACTTTCGGTAGAGTACATTGTTTTTCGTTGATTCTGGACACAACTACTTTCGTAACTTTTTTTGGGTTCGTTGATTCGTAATTTTCCGTGTCTCTCTCACAACGACGCTGCCTATTATGCCTAATGTGCTTCGAATGGATTTGTACTTTTCTAAATACATAGCGGTTATTTGTAACGATTCGAAATCTCATATTTTACTTTAGTTTTTTACATGCGGCTATAGCCTCCGCCCCTGTACACCATTTTGAGAGAGAGTTCAGCACGATGAGGGAGAAGCAGAGCAGAGTGTTATTGTGCTTTGAATGGATTCATGCATTCGTAACTTTTTTCATAACGAATTATGCCGAAGACATTCGGGCATTCGCTATTTGCGATATAATTTATTTCGGATTCGGTTTTATTCGTAATTGCTTTGTTCGGAAATTCGAATGCTTCCGAATGTCCGAAAGTTGCTAAATTCGGACGAATTTCGATTTATTACAAAACGAATTGCACAAGCCTAAAGATTATTACTATTGGATGTTTAAAGTTCTCATCTAATTGAAAGTATGTCAGTCTGGCTGAGAGTTTACAGGAAAAATATTAGGACTTGAAATTGACTTGGTTAAAAGTCGAGGTTCGGTGGCTTGGGACCTAAGGGAGCTCCAAAGAGACACATAAGTTGATTTGAAAATTCAAGCTGGTACTACAATGTGCCTGCACTTCAGAAATATTGTTAGCATGTGTACTTTTAAGGGCATGCCATGTTCATTTAAAGCAGGGTTAGGAAACCTTTGGGATGTGGAGATCTATCTGAACAACATAGAAGAGATCAAAGGTCCCCTGGTGTATAAATTGGCCAAGTTATATCCTGACTGTTCCCTCTTATTCTGGAGAGGTTGTGGCCTAATGGGTAACTTGTTCCATATCTTGTGGTCCTGTGGGAGTATTCGCTGCTTCTGGTGGAAAATTTTCCAAATTCTTTCAGATATTTCGGGCGTTCTTACTACACTAAACCCAGGCTGGGCTCTTCTAAATCTGGGAATTGATCATTACCCTCCTTCCTATTGCAAGATTATAGCCAATCTCCTTCTATAAGCTAAACTAACCATCACATTGGAAAAAAGAGCTGGCCCCTAATCCATCAGAAGCTGTGCATACTACACAGCAGCACTAGCTATATGAAAAATCACTAGCTGTTCAATTTGACACTTTACCTGCCTTTAAGAGATTGTGGAAACCTTGGCTTGAATGGTATAAGGCCTTATTTTGCTCATTGTTACCGAGTTTGTTACATCACCTGTGTATGATTGTAATATTAACCTAACCTGCCCTGGAGGTTATTTCTTCTGTTATTGTAATACAAAAAGTACCTTTTTTACCGACTTACACTCCTTGTGTCTTATATGGTCTTCCCTGAAGCCTAGTACACACGATCAGAATATCGTACAAAAATACCACTTTCGTAGCGATCGTACGATAATCTGATCGTTAGTACACAGCTTTCATCCGAAATTATCCAAGGGGACAAACACGAAAAATGTTTTCGTACAATACCAGATCATACAATTTTCATTCTGTCGTACGAGAGTTTTTATACTTTAGTACCTTTCATTTGTCCGATTATCTCATCATGTGTACTAGGCTTTACCATGTTTGTCATATTGATCCTCTGAAATGTATAGAGTTACACGATTTGCAGGGAGTTGCACAGTTAATGTGGCCGCGTCCCGTAAGGAGCATGAAGGAAACTTGAAATAAATATAATAAAACAAATGTCAGTGAGCTGACTTTCTTGACTATTTTCAGGTCTGGTCAACCTCAATTGTGCACTGGCTGTCTGCTGTGAGTTCTGGCCAGTGTAAGTAGTATGTAGGGCAGTGTCCAGGGGTCAGTAGTACAATGTATGTACAGCAGTATACAGATATCGGCAGGATTTAGGGGCAGTGTGCACGGGTCCTTAGAATGTAGGGCAGTGTGCACGGGTCCTTAGAATGTAGGGCAGTGTGCACGGGTCCTTATAATGTAGGGCAGTGTGCACGGGTCCTTATAATGTAGGGCAGTGTGCAGGGGTCTTTAGAATGTGGGGCAGTATGCTGGGGTAATGAGTATGTAGGGCAGTGTACAGGGGTCAATACTATGTAGGGTAACATTCAAAAGTCGGTAGTTTGCAGGCCAGAGCACAGGCATCAGTAGTTTGTATGGCAGAGTGCAGGGGTCAGTAGTTTGTAGGACAAAGCACAGAAGTTAGTAGTTTGTAGGGCAGAGTACATGGTACAGCAGCTAGTAGGGTAATGTGCAGGGGTCAGCAGTTTGTAGGACAGAGTTCAGCAGTTTGTTGGGCAGTGTACATGGCTCAGCAGTTTGTAGGGCAGAGCATAGAGGTCAGCAGTTTGTAAGGCAGTGTGCAGAGGTCATTTGCTTGTAGGCCAGAGTGTAGGGGTCAACAGGGCAGAGTACAAGGCTCAGCAGTTTGCACAGCAGCATACAGAGGTCATTAGTTCGTAGGGCAGAGTATAGAGGTCAGCAGGGCAGAGTATAGGGCTCATCAGTTTGTAGGGAAGAATATAGGGGTGGCTGGGCAGTGTACAGGGGTCAACAGGGCAGTGTTCAGAGGTAAGTGTGTTGGCAGGTGCAGTTAGATTGCTTGTCACTAGATGGCTCTGTTCCCAATGTAGTCTGGTGTAGGGAAAGTGGTAATAGGTCTCTTTTAGAGAAAACCTTCATTTAGTGATGCAGTGGGTGGAGTTAGTGCCCATATAAATGCCAGGATGGGAGGGGCCTTGTGAGTTGGGTCATGGGAACTAGAGGTCGACCGATATGGGTTTTTCTCTGGCCGATGCCGATATTTAGAAATTGGGGCGGCCGATGGCCGATTTTTGTGGCCGATATTTTAGGCCGATTTAAAAAAAAAAAAAAAAAAAACTCACCCACTCCACTCCTTGCTTACTCCTGTCACTCTAGCACACACTTGATGTCCTCAGTACAGATGGCACTAGTTGGACCTGGCAGGTGGCACTGGTTTGGAACTGACAGATGGCGCTGGCACTGGTTGGCATTGGCAGGTGGCACTGGTTTGGAACTGACAGATGGCACTATTGGCACTGACAGGTGGCACTAGCAGGTGGCACTGGTTTGGAACTGTCAGATGGCACTGGTTTGGAACTGACAGATGGCATTGGCACTGGCAGGTGGCACTGGTTTGGAACTGACAGATGGCACTGGTTGGCATTGGCAGGTGGCACTGGTTTGGAACTGACAGATGGCACTATTGGCACTGGCAGGTGGCACTGGTTTGGAACTGTCAGATGGCACTGGTTTGGAACTGACATATGGCATTGGCACTGGCAGGTGGCACTGGTTCGGAACTGTCAGATGGCACTGGTTTGGAACTGACAGATGGCATTGGTACTAGCAGGTGGCACTGGTTTGGAACTGACAGCTGGCACTAGTTTGGGACAGATGGCACTGATTGGCAGTGGCACTGGCAATTGGAGCTGGCTGGCAGGGGCGGGTGGCACTGGCTGGCAGGGGCGGGTGGCACTGGCTGGTGGAACTGGGTGGCAGTGGCGGGTGGCACTGATTTGCGGTAGCACTGACAGATGGCACTGATTTGCGGTGGCACTGACAGATGGCACTGAGAGATGGCACTGATTGGCGGTGACACTGGCAGGTTTCACACTAAGCCGAGTGTAACTGTAACCAGTGCTGGGACAAGGTCATCCAGCGCCCAGGGCAAAGTGTGCCCCCTCGGGTTCGGACTTGGGCCCCTTTCACACCGGCTTTCCGATCAGGTCTGTCTGTCAGGCGGACCTGATCGGAACTCCTATGGAGCGGCAGATGTCAGCGGTGACATGTCCGCTGACACCCGATCCTGTCAGTGAAATCCAGACAGATGGAAAGCCTATCGATCCGTTTTCATCCGATCTCCCCATAGAGGAGAGCGAGTCTCTGACAGGTCCATCTCAGCACAGTGAGCGGAGACGGACCTGTCATTCGCCTGCTCAGCGGGGATCAGAGGAACGATCCCCCACTGAGTAATGTTTGTGACATGCACTATAATAGTACTTAAAGTGTTGCACTGCAGCAACCTGAGAGTAATGGGTGCACACATATGGGGTAGTGGTCAGTGGTGCCAATTTGGAAATGTGAAAAGGAAGTCCAAGACCCTTTTCTAAAAATGTCCTGTACCAAACCACATGTGTGATGAGTGGGGGTGCCTTTAACTATCAATGGCACTGCTGTGTAGCTACTAAAGGACAGTGCGCTTCTGTGTTTGTCAAGAAAACCACAATTTTGTGCGTGATCCTGACTGAGCGTGAACCTAGCCGTATAGCGGTTTTACACTGGTGCGCTTTGGTTTGACCACAGTGCGATTGTATGTGTGATTTACTTGCAGTTTTAGGTGTGCTCCTGATGAATTCTAGTGGACTGTGTGTTTTCTGATTGCGCATCAAAGATGCAGCACGCAAGACTGTAATTTGCTTTCGTGAAAACAGACAGTCTAATAGAATTGAATGGGAGCGCACCTAAAACTCTGGGTAAACTGAATATACAAATCGCACTGTGGCCAGACCACAGCACACCAGTGTGAACCTACTATTAGCCCCCGTTCACATTGACTGTGGCTTTGAAATTGTGTGACTTAACCTGAAATCGCACAATTTCAGAGCTGCATCTCAGTGCGACTTTGGGTTGCGACTTTGAAGACATCTGTGTGGCTATTGAAGTCACACCCTAAATCGCAAAAGTAGTGCATGTACTATTTTTTCAAATTTATGCGGCAACTCAAAGTCAGTGTCGCATTGATTTGAACAGTGCCTTGCCGGCAATAGGATGTGACTTGTCAAATTGCATGACAAATTTCTACAATGTGAAGGGGGTGGGGGGTTAAGATATTATAAAAGAGAGGATCGGTGAGGAGGTTGGGGTGGTAAATGTATGTGCTAATGTCTTCATTAGTGACAAAATGCAGGGAATATGCTAGGCTGCATGGTGGGGACAGGACAATTATGAGAGCTAAAAGCAAACAGACAGGACAGGAGGCAGCATGATAAGTGTAGTGAAGATTTATGGAGAGGACAGCAGATAAGATACAGGAAAAATGAACTAGGCAGGGGAGCAAGGAGGATCGGTGCTGACTTACTGTGTGATCATGCAGCAAGGCAGAGAGAGAAGTGTAGACGGGGAGGAGCTGCCTGGACTGACCATAGTAAAAGTAACAAGGAAGTGAAGTGATCTGCTACACCGCCCCCGCCCCCTCCCCCCCTACCCCCGACATCAAGCTGACAGCTCCTCTCTCCTCTCTGTTCACACACTCAGCGCGGCACTTGATGCTGCCAGAGCTGCTGAGTGTGGAGAAGGAAGGACAGGAGGGACGGCCAGTGTAAAATATCGGCCTAATTTTGATAATAATCGGCCGATGACGATTTATCAAAAATGGCCAAATATCGGCCGATATATCGGTCGACCTCTAATGGGAACCGAACAACCCAGAACCCCCCCTCTCATCAACAGTCACAAATCTTGGTGTAAATATGGACTCTCAACTTACTTTTGAAGCCCATATAAATCACTTATGCAAGACCTTTCTACCACCTTCATAATATTTCTAAACTCCATCCCATTCTTTCCCTCTCAGATGCCGAAAAGCTGGTTCATGCCTTTGTCTCCTCCAGACTGGACTATTGTAACGCACTTCTCATTGGGATTCCTGGAAAGAGTCTGCAGAGGCTTCAGTACATCCAAAACTCTGCAGCAAGGATCCCGATGAGAGTGCGGAAACATGAGCACATTACCCCCATTCTTCACTCACTCCATTGGCTTCCTGTTTCCATCAGAATTGAGTATAAGGTTTCCCTCCTAACACATCAATGCATCCATGGACATGCCCCTTCCTACCTTAAAGAACTTCTCAATTTACAAAACACAAAACGTTTGCTCCGTTCCTCTGATTCAAATCTTCTGCACATTCCCAGAACTCCTTTAGTGCAGCTGCCCCACATCTGTGGAATGCCCTACCCGATACCCTGAGGGCTCCTCAATCAATTGACCTGTTTTAAAAAAGGTCTTCTGACATGTTGATCCCAGCTGGCCCTCCTCTCTCATTCATCCCATATGATGTGACACATCATGTGACACACTTGGGATAGATGGCAGAGAAGGGCCGGCAGAGATCAATGCAGTACACATATGTATAGCGCTTCCCTATGCGGTTCTGCTGGTGGGGGAGGAGCACTTTAGACAGAGGGTCAACGCGGTGAAGGTGTGATCTGCCTGTCACCTGCCTGTATTCAATGGAGAAATCACAATTGGTGGGTTGCCATCTCTGCTTTAAAAGAAATATATATTGGTTTTGTACATATTTTCTTCCTTTATTATTGTCAAGACTAAAGGCCCATCCATACACACGATCTGACTTTTTGACAACGGTCCGACTGACGTGTTTTATCGGACAATCCGACCGTCTGTATGCTCCATCGGACAATTGTTTTTGGTTTTTCAACGGACAAATGTTCGCTGTGAATGCTCTCAAACTTTCCGACAACAGATGTCAGATGGAGGATCATCCGATCGTGTGTACATCGGACTAAAGTCCAAAGTACAAACACACATGCTCTGAATCAATGCTAAACAGCAGACAACAAAAGCAGAAGTTATCCAAAGGGTGGCAGTTAAGAGCTGAAAAACTAAGTGATTTGGTGAATGTTGGCTGAAAAAGTTCTGCCGTGTGTATGCATACCAAGTTCACGGCCAACGCCCTTCGGACCAAAATCCACAGAAAAGTCAGGTGGAAGTCCGATCGTGTGTTTGAGCTTAAGAATTAAAAAAAGTGTAAAGGTGTTTATCTTTTTTTTAGTCAGGTAAATATGAAATATTGCATCTAAATAAATTATAACTTCACAAGTAGTAAGGGTACTTTCACACTGGGGCGGTGCCGGCGTTAGCGGTAAAGCGCAGCTCATGTTAGCGGCGCTTTTCCCATGTTATTGTGGTGCTTTGTTGTTGCTTTTCGGGCGGTAGCAGGACGCTTTTAACACCCAAGGGGTTAAAAGCGCCCGTGATGCAGCGCTTTCAAATCGCTTTTCAGGCGCTTCAAAAGCGGTGCCCAATCATTCCAATGGGCATGGGCGGTGTGGGAGCGGTGCTTGAGAGGCAGTTTTCAGGCACTTTACAGGTGCTAATTTTAGCGCTAAAATGCCTTTAAACTGCCTAAAGCCTCGTACACACGATCGGATATCCTATGGATTCTGATCCGATGGTTTTGTTTATCGGAAATCCGATGAAGATGACTTCCATCAGTCTTGCCTACACACCATCAGTCAAAAAACTGACCGTTCCAAATGCGGTGATGTAAAACACTCCGATGAGCCGTGAAAAATGAAGTTCAATGCTTCTGAGCATGCGTCGACTTGATTCTGAGCATGCGTGGGTTTTTTATCCGATGGACTCGGAATTTGCTATCGGTTTTTGATCCATCGGAAAAATTTAAAACCTGTTCTATTTTTTAAAACCGATGGAAAAAAGACAGATGGGTCCCATACACGATCGGTTTGTCCGATGAAAAAAGTCCATCAGTCTGTTTTCATCGGTAAAACCGATCGTGTGTACAGGGCTTTAGTGTGAAAGGGGTTTAAATGGAATGTTAGGTCCTTGTTCCCCTGATGATTTACCCCTTTGCCAAAAAAAAAAAAACTTTTTGTATACAGAGCTCAGTAAATCAAGTGAACAAGATAAAGGCCTTAATGGGCATCGCCATACAAGATTTCAATGTGAGACCACCAGCCTGAGAGGGCAGTACTTAGCAACCCCATAGTTCTCTGGAAATCCATTACCATTACAACTGCTTAGGGTTTGGGTGCTTTTCAGGGTGAACGTGACTCCCAGACCAGAGTTTCAAGCTTTTGAGTTGTGCATATAGTAGAAAGTTCAACTCGGGTATATTATATTTCTGTCAGAGCGTATAAAAGGGCATTAAGAAGCCCCACAAATTATACCCCTCTGATGCCATATATAAAAAGCAAGGGATTGTGTTCTATGACAGGAGAGGGGTGACAAGGCCAGCATCACAAAGTTGGGCAAGGGGCCCAGGATTTTCAAGATTTCTTTGCACATCCCTCCATGCAGTCAAACTATCTCATGGAAGCATGTTCTGTTTATTGTGGGTAGGCAGGGTTTGGAAAGGGGTGTATAAAAGACCTAACAGGTACCCGGGGGCAGATATATCTTTCTTAAAGTTGCTGTAAACCCACTTTTTCAACTTGCACCTACAGGTAAGCCTAGATTAAGGCTTACCTGTAGGTGCAAGAAATATCTCCTAAACCTACACGGTTTAGGAGATATTTACTAAAATTTCAAGCGCCGCTATCTACGGCGCATTTATGGGGTTAATCCCATTCACATACTCGGCTACTTCCCAGCAATCGCTGGGCGTAGCCGAGTGGGACACCTCCCGCGCGCATGCGCAAAGTGACGTCTCCGCCGCTCCGGCCAATCACAGCGCCGGAGCGGCGCTGTGATTGGCTGGTGCGGCGATACCCGGAAGTAACATTCCGGCTATCGCCGCAGTGATGTCTGCGGCTGGACAGAGGGACGAGGACGGCTTCGGGGGCCCCGATCTAAGGTAAGTGGAACATAATGAGCTATTATGCTAGTCATAATAGCTCATTATGCCTTTCTCTTGCAGGTGGGCCAAAAAATAAAAAAAATAAAAGTGGGTTTACAACCACTTTAAGGGTACATACGCTTCCAAAGCGATTACTTTGGCGAATATCTACAGCCCAAACGAACATCAAGTCGCATTTTTTAGCTTACTAGCTTTCAGGAAGGAATGCTAATCTTGGGTGGGGACTTCAACGTGCCACTGAACCCCACATTGATACCTCATCAGGTACGTCCGCACTCTCCTACCGAGCACTCCACCAGATCAAACTTCAGCTCCAACATCTGACACTCCATGATACCTGGCGCACCCTTTTCCCAAATGACAAAGACTACACCTTCTTCTCCTCCCCACACCAAAAATACTCTAGAATCGACTACTTTTTTCTTTCTCAGATTTATCATTTCTCACACAGGCCACCATAGAACCAATGTTTTTATCCGATCACCACCCAATCTCCATGACGCTCACTTTTCCTGAACTGAATGTAACTACCAAAACATGGCGTTTGAACCCCACCCTGCTAAAAAAAACAGAAACGATCAATCAGATTAGATCCCATATTTATCTCTACTTCCAGGAAAATTCCAACCCGGATATTTCCCCGGTCACAATATGGGAGGCACACAAGTGCGTGTTGAGGGGGAAACTAATTTCTTTAACAACAATAGCCAAAAAGAGACACTAAGAACAAATTGGATCACTCATCAAAACAATCAACAGACTTGAAACTGCCCACAAACAATCGACTTCGCAAACTACGTTACAGGACCTACTACACGCTAGATCAGCACTACTAGATGAACTAGGAAAACGCACAAGGAGACGCTATGTCCTGCAACAAAAAGTGTTCTATGAACACGGCAACAAGAGTGGTAGATTACTGGCACGCACAATACAAGCAGCTAAGCTCACATCTAGAATTCACAAAATACGAGACAACCAAGGCACACTCCTCTCTAGAAACGAAGAGATAGCCAATCATTTTGAAAACTTCTACTCTAAATTGTACAACTTGCCCCAAAACAGAGGAGAGGGGACTGGGGCAGCCCAACGGGTTTCCCAAATAAAAGAATTTCTAGCTCAGTATTCCCCCAGACCTATTCCCTCACAACAGGCGGAGGCCATGGAGAATCCATTTTCCAAGGAGGAACTCCACCTAGCTATAAAACAAATGAAAGTGGGAAAGAGTCCCGGCCCGGATGGTCTCCCACTAATATACTACAAATCCTTTCAAGATACACTGACACCCGAGATACTTAAGATGTTTAACTCTCTAGCAGATCCTCATACCTCAACAGGCAGACTATTAGAAGCCCACGTAACAGTTATTCCAAAGGAAGGGAAAGACCCCACACTAGCCTCAAACTATAGACCTATCCCTCTACTTAACCTAGATATCAAATTGTACGCCAAGATCCTAGCTAACAGATTACTACCACTTATCCCTGACCTCATAACAGCTGACCAGGTGGGTTTCATCCTGGGTAGGGAGGCTAGGGACAACACCATACGCTCCTTGAACATACAACATTGGTTGCAATCCTCGGGAACCAAAGGCTTTCTTCTATCCCTTGATGCTGAGAAGGCGTTCGACAGGGTGGCTTGGGACTAGAAGGTTAATAAAGTGATTTGTGCAACAGCAGGTACTACTTATAAATAGACTGTAAATGCGACTACAAGAGATGACCAGAGACTGCGAATGTGACATACTACAGGAGATGACCAGAGACTGCGAATGTGACATACTGCAGGAGATGACCAGACTGCGAATGTGACATACTACAGGAGATGACCAGACGGCGAATGCGACATACTACAGGAGATGACCAGAGACTGCGAATGTGACATACTACAGGAGATGACCAGACGGCGAATGCGACATACTACAGGAGATGACCAGATACTGCGAATGTGACATACTACAGGAGATGACCAGACTGCGAATGTGACATACTACAGGAGATGACCAGACTGCGAATGTGACATACTACAGAAGATGACCAGACTGCGAATGTGACATACTACAGGAGATGACCAGACAGCGAATGCGACATACTACAGGAGATGACCAGAGACGGCAAATGTGACATACTACAGGAGATGACCAGACTGCGAATGCGACATACTACAGGAGATGACCAGACTGCGATTCAATGCACAGCTATACAGGGGGGTAAACAACATTGTCAGGGAGATTTTAGCGTAACAGTGAGTCTATAGGCAGAAAGATCTACCTGGCCAGCCAGGCTCACCTCCTGCTCTGAGGTCCGGAGGCGGAGCTTACCGCGGTAGGGGTGGGTCTTTCGGCGGTAGGGGCAGGAATATTCGTGGTCCAGGGCAGGGCTCTCAGAAGTCCAGGAAAGGTGATCTCAGCGCTCCGAGCACATACACAGTACATGTGGCAGGGCAGGGCAAGGTCAGAGCATCAGTGGAGCTCCCTGCCCCGCCCCTCCCTGCTGACAGAGCCTCCCTCAGCCTAAGCCGAGCCCAACAGCCGGCTATCTGATAGAACACCGGTGCCGCGATCCAGCAGGCTAGCTGCGGCGCCAGGGGCTATATTAGTCCGGGAGGACGGGTGGGTTTTTTTTTTCATGCGGAGGGCAGCTTTTTTGCCGCCCCATGGCGCCCGTGACATACTACAGGAGATGACCAGACTGCGAATGTGATATACTACAGGAGAAGACCAGACTGCGAATGTGACATACTACAGGAGATGACCAGAGACCGTGAATGTGACATACTACAGGAGATGACCAGACTGCGAATGTGACATACTACAGGAGATGACCAGACGGCGAATGCGACATACTACAGGAGATGACCAGACTGCGAATGCGACATACTGCAGGAGATGACCAGACTGCGAATGTAATATACTACAGGAGATGACCAGACTGCGAATGTGACATACTGCAGGAGATGACCAGACTGCGAATGCGTCATACTACAGGAGATGGCCAGAGACTGCGAATGTGACATACTGCAGGAGATGACCAGACTGCGAATGTGACATACTACAGGAGATGACCAGACTGCGAATGTGACATACTGCAGGAGATGACCAGACTGCGAATGTGATATACTACAGGAGATGACCAGACTGCGAATGTGATATACTACAGGAGATGACCAGACTGCGAATGTGACATACTGCAGGAGATGACCAGAGACTGCGAATGTGACATACTGCAGGAGATGACCAGACTGCGAATGTGACATACTGCAGGAGATGACCAGACTGCGAATGTAATATACTACAGGAGATGACCAGACTGCGAATGTGACATACTGCAGGAGATGACCAGACTGCGAATGTGACATACTGCAGGAGATGACCAGAGACTGCGAATGTGACATACTGCAGGAGATGACCAGACTGTGATGCAATGCACAGCTTTACAGGGGAGTAAACAACATTGTCAGGGAGGGTTTAGCGTAACAGTGAGTCTATAGGCAGAAAGACCTACCTGGCCAGCCGGGCTCACCTCCCGCTCTGAGGTCCGGAGCCGGGGTTTACCGCGGTAGGGGCGGGGCTTATGGCGGTAGGTGCATCAGTGAAGCTCCCTGCCCAGCCCCGCCCTGCTGACAGAGCCTCCCTCAGCCTAAGCCGAGCTCAACAGCCGGCTATCTAATAGAACACACGGCGCCGCGATCCAGCAGGCTATATTAGTCCGGGAGTACGGGTGGGGTTTTTTTTTTTCATGCGGAGGGCGGCTTTTTTGCCGCCCCCTCCCCCCATGGCGCCCCTGGCACTTGCAATGGCTGCCCTACCTTAGATACGCCACTGGGTCACATCATTAGGTGAAAACAGAGGGGGAAAAAGCCTATAAAAATATCTGAAATATATTCAATTTTTGGTTTTGGGTTTAAAGGAGAAGTTCAGCCTGAGCTTTTTAGGCTGGGCTTCTCCTCTGGGTCACAGGAGTGCAGTTAGTTTTCCTCTCCTGTGACCCGTTTTTAGCAGAGAGTGGTCAGTCGGGGTAGCACGTCATCACGACTTCCAAGTCGGGATCAGCCAGCTGCCCTGATTGATGGCAGTCTCAGCGTATCAGCGAGACAGCTTCTCCCCCCCCCCCCCTCCACTGCTCGGCGCTCCAATGAGCGCTGAGAAGTAGAGCAGAAGTCAGTCAGCATGGCTCTGCTCGGGGAGGAGTGAGAACCGAGCCATCGGCGATGTTCGGTGGCTCGGTTCTCAGTGCAGAGATGCCAGTTGGCAGCTGTAACATCAGCCTGATGCTCCATCCACCGAGGTAAGTATGAATAGCAAAAAAAAACAAAAAAACAAACATACTTCACTTTTAATACCGATTTAACAACAGATTTATAAAGAACCCACAAGGTGGCAGTGCATTCATATATTTTACACTTTGTAGCTGTGCAAGACACGTTTATGAGACAATAGATACATACATTGTTGATATTTTATTATATTTTATGTGATTCCGTAGACTCAGGAAGCAGTGTATTAGCAAATGCTCAGCTTCATTACAGCACAGACAGATAAAGAACCATGCTACTACATCATATATAATTAGGAGAGATCTATAGAGCTCCTATAAGTAAAGTAAGCTTATCTGTCGCCTAATATCTGGTGGTTGTTCATAGACTGGTTGCTTGTCTGTGGCGCAGTCATGCAGATGGCTAAAAGTTTGTCATCTGCTAAATGGTTGCCATCTGCTTGTCTGCATTCTGCTTGCTTGAAGCCACCTTTTCTGTTGGGTCTGTTCCTGACACTTTTTTCCTGTCTGACACACACTGACAATATGGCTGCTGTGAGCCCACCCATACCCACTTATATACTGCATTAAAGGTTGTGACTTGTTTCTGGCAGTAAGACTGCAAGGCCTCATGCACGCTTGAGCTAAAAACTGCCTCTAAATGCCAGTCTCCATGTTAACCTATGTGCCCATGCACACATAGGTGTTTAGAGGCAGGAGAGTTGAGAGTTCAGGAAAGGAGCCTTTGAGCACAAAAACGCCTAAACACACACTAACGCTAGGCACACTTATGCCCCTTCCTTCCTGCCTTAATGCATTATAATGGCTAGAACATTCAATCTAGCCAATAGAATGCATTAACGTCAGCTATTTCTGCTGCTAAACTCCTGTAGGAGAAAAAAAAGTCTAGAGAATACAGCGTGCATGAGGCCTATAAAATGGTTCCAGCTGCTGGAGAACCTCTTGGGAGGATAAAGCTATATAACAGGGGAGAAGCTTGGATTAAGGTGACCAGATTTTTAAAATGAAATACGGGGACATATTATTATTTTTTTACTAGTAATGGCGGCAATCAGCGACTCTCTGCCAGCCGCCGCCCGCTTCAATGCCTGTCAAGTCTTCTCCGGGCCCCGGCTACTACTGGGTGGGGAGTGGAGGAAGATCACTCCGCCAGGGAAGGCAAGGAGAGGCACGCGACTGGCCGGGACTTGAGCCAAGGCAGAAGAACATGCGAGCGGAGATGAATGGGCATGCACCCGAAACTGAAGAAATATTCCCTCCGCTTTGACCAGCATATGATCATCAGAAAGGCACACCGATAATTAAAAAAATACACCCCCCTAAGTTAGTAGAAGCGGCGGAGCGGGGGTGTGTAATTCAGAATTTTTGTTTTTTTATTCTGCACTGACTGTCTATGAAATTGCCCCAGCCCCTGTTCAAATCCAATCTGGGGACAAAACCGGGGACAGACTTGGTCCCGGGACAGTGTCCTCAATCCGGGGACTGTCCCCTGAAACCGGGGATGTCTGGTCACCCTAGCTTGGATAGAAGAGAGAGGCTCAGCTGTTGCAGATCATCTTGGGAGAACATGGGAGGGTAAGTAAGGAGGGGGTTCAGCTGCTGCAGAACATCTTGGGAGAACACGGGAGGGTAAGTAAGGAGGGGGTTCAGCTGCTGCAGAACATCTTGGGAGAACACAGAAGGGTAAGTAAGGAGGGGGTTCAGCTGCTGCAGATCATCTTGGGAGAACATGGGAGGGTAAGTAAGGAGGTGGTTCAGCTGCTGCAGAACATCTTGGGAGAACATGGGAGGGTAAGTAAGGAGGTGGTTCAGCTGCTGCAGAACATCTTGGGAGAACATGGGAGGGTAAGTAAGGAGGTGGTTCAGCTGCTGCAGAACATCTTGGGAGAACATGGAAGGGTAAGTAAGGAGGTGGTTCAGCTGCTGCAGAACATCTTGGGAGAACATGGGAGGGTAAGTAAGGAGGGGGTTCAGCTTCTGCAGAACATCTTGAGCCCCCTCCTTGGAGAAAAGGACTCTATACCAGATGAGAAACTCAGCAGCTGAGATTTAGGAAGGGCTCAGCTGCTTCAGCACCTCTTTTGCTGACAATGCTTGGAAATAGAGAGATCCAGCTACTGGAGAAAACATTGGGAGGAAAAGGCTCTATACCAGAGCTGGGATAGGGAAGGGGTTCAGCTGTTGCAAAACATCTTGGGCTGACAATCCTTGGAAATAGAAGAGTGTTCTAGATATTGGACAAACTATTGTTAATTTTGTTGACGAAAATAATCGAATAAATTAACACTATTTTAGTTGACTAAAATATGTCTAAAACTAAAACAATTCAGATGACTAAAATACGACTATAACGAAAATGGCATATTAGTCAAAAGACTATGACTAAAACTAAATTGTAATTTGATGTCAAAATTAAAGCGGAAGTCCACACAAAAAGTGAACCGCCGCTTTTTGGAACCCTCCCCCCCTCCGGTGTCACATTTGGCACCTTTCAGGGGGGAGGGGGTGCAGATAACTGTATAATACAGGTATTTGCACCCACTTCCGGGAATAGACTCCCATGGGAGTCACTCCACTTCCCGCCCCCCCGCTGTCTTCTGGGAAACACACGGGTCCCAGGAGACAGCGGAGACCACTGAGAACGCGCCGCTGCTACTCGCGCATGCGCAGTAAGGAACCGGGCAGTGAAGCCGCAATGCTTAACTTCCTGATTTCCCTCACCGAGGATGGCAGCGGGGGCAGCCGAGAGACAAGCGATTTGCTCGGCTTTGGCTGCCGTCATCGTGGGCACCCTGGACAGGTAAGTGTCCATTTATTAAAAGTCAGCAGCTGCAGTATTTGTAGCTGCTGGCTTTTAATAAAAAAAATTGCGGGATCTCCGCTTTAACACTGTTAGGAGGAAAAAAACTAAAAACTAAGTAACCTACTGGGAATAACAAACTCCAAACCCACTACAGGCACAGCTGTCTTGCCTTCACCCAATCCATGTTGTAGAGGGTTCTTCCAGCACCTGAGGTCCCACCCAGACTAGGGTGCACCCTCAAGGGCCACTGACAACTCCCTCAGCACTTTCCATTTTGCTGGGAATTGGCTGGGGCACCCATCAATACTCCAAGCAGATCCTCCCAGACTCACCCCTCTACTTGTGGAAGCTTCTCCAAGGTTCCAGAGAACAGGGGGAGTTACCAGAGGCGCTGCTTGCTGAGTCATCCAGCCTCCCTGAGTCACTCAGCCCTGACCCAGATTCAACCCAGGCCAGGCCAAATTCTCCTACACTAACAACTATGTACACTAGCACCTAGCTAGAGGGTGCTACATACGTCAATTTATAAAGTGGCAGAGCTGCATCAACTAAGATCTTCCATTGTTGTAGATTCAGAGGGTTAGCTGTTTTTCATTGAAACCGAATCATCTTCCTGCCATAGAAGGCCACGTAAAAGACAAATCATTTTATAGATTGGGATTCCGGATGACATTGTTTCGAAGTAAAGTTTTTTTTTTTCATTTGGAAGGTCAAGGCTTGCCGTTGTAAATTTCTTTAAAACTGTACACTAGGCAGAGAGAAAAGACACAAACTGATCCAGCTTTGTATTAATTAATACATCATTAAATGTATTTTTTAAATGCAAGCAGTGTCAGTACGTGGATCTCATCCTATTGCAATCCCTGTACAGCGGGGCTGGAAGGTGGGAGGAAGAAGCAGCACAAGGAGCCAATCAGCTCATGTGCTGACAAAGAGCATGGTGATAGGAGGAGAGAGAAAAGTGACATCAGAAGAATGAGCTTTTTACTGTGCTGCTTCTTCTTTCACTGTTCAGTCGTAAGCTGGTGGCAGATTCAGGATCACCTGGGCTCAGAAATGTGTTGAATGATGACTAAAGACATTTAGTGGCAGAAAAAGGGTTCAGCTGGGGAAAAAAATCTCTGTATAGGCGCTAAACATTGCCAGAAAAAAAAAAAAAAATTAAATTCTAATCTTGTAATTATTTTTATATTTTTTTTTCCAGGCAGATTTTGTCTTTTAATAGAATAAGTTGTTCAGATGCTGCAGAAGCTCTTGGAAACAGAAAAGGGATGTGGCTGCTGTAGAACCTCTGTAAAGGTTGATGTCAGGAAACGGAAGGAAAATGAACTTCTGTAGAAACATTAAAAAGAAAAGGCTGGAGTTAGGGAACAAAATGAGCTGCTACACAACCTCTTGCGGAGACATGACTTGCAGCAGTGAGTTGGTGGCCATCGCTAGGATCCAGATGTCAAAAAGTTGGAAAGTAAACTGCTGTAGGACTTGAAAGGCAAGAATTACCTGTGGAGATGCCTGAAGATCTGTCCATAAACAAGGACTATAATGCCGCGTACACACGATCGGACGTTCCGACAACGAAACCGTGGATTTTTTTCTGACGGATGTTCGCTTAAACTTGTCTTGCATACACATAGTCACACAAATGTTGTCGGAAATTGCGAACGTCAAGAACGCGGTGACGTACAACACTACAAAGAGCCGAGAAAAATGCAGTTCAATGATTCCCAGCATGCATCAAATTGATTCAGAGCATGCGTAGAATTTTTGTGCGTTGAATTGTGTACACACGGTCGGAATTTCCGACAACAACTTTTGTTGTCGGAAAAAATGAGAACCAGCTCTCAAATAATTTTTGTTGTCGGAAATTCCAACAGCAAATGTCCGATGGAGCATACACACGGTTGGATTTTCCAACAACAAGCTCACATCGAACATTTGTTGTCGGAAATTTCGACCGTGTGTACGCGGCATTAGATTGACTGCAAGAAAATGTTTACATTTAAAGAGCACCTGCTATTTCAGATCAGTCATGGCAGCGCCTGTTAGCGGGCATCCACTCACCTGCTGCCGCCACATCCCTCACATTGTTGTGAAAGTGAATAGGACTGTTGGTGAGTCAACCGCGGAGGAGGAGCCACTGCGGGACAGAGATGACAGTTGTTCTTTAAAAATTATGATTTCAATTAATTTAATTTAAATCAAGCCTTTTTACTAGTGATTTAAATCATGATTTAAATTGTGATTTAAATCGACTTGATTTAAATCAAATGCACCCTGGATAGGACATTGATTTATTTTTAAAGACATTTTTGATACTTTGTTATACAACATACTGACCACATTTGTGCTGTTTTTTCAGAGGGAGACTGTTGCATTTCAGATGGAGACTATGCTATGTTTTTCTCTTCCTTCCTGTTTTTATAGTGTTCATTTTGAAAGATTGATTATATATAACTTATGCTTTGAAGAACGCTGTCATGGGTGAAACATGTTGGCTATTGTGTGCCGCTTTTAATGTAACCTTATAAAGAATTTGGAACTAGGAAAGTACAGGGTTGCCCGCTAATTTATTCTATGGATTGATGCCTTGGGTGCACACACTCCAGCCATGAGCACCGGCCCTTAGCAGTCTATGTGGTAACAGATCAGTTACGTAGGTAAAGTTTTAATTATTTTTTTTTACCTTGATGCATACAATGCATTAAGGTAAAAAACCTAGAACCTTTTAGAACCACTTTATATTGAGATTGGCAAACAGGCTTTTAGCACAGCAGTTAAAAATTTGTCGGGTAAACATATGCAATGTTTCATATTTACCTGACTACAAAAAATAAAAAACATTTTTTACCTTATTTATTTTAGCTTTGAAAATCATAAATCAAAACAGAATATATATATACCGGTGTGTGTGTGTGTGTGTGTGTGTGTGTATATGTATGTGTGTATGCTGGCCTGAATTTATGGGAGGAGCCCGGAGGGTATTTAAGCAGCCCACTCACCCATGCTTTTTGTCGGTTCAGTGCGCGATACTACACGTCACTGGGCCGACTCTTCCCAGCTCACCTCATGTTCGTGAGTCTGCGCATTTGATACCCTCCCGCCCTTCCCTTTTTCAGGGCACTTCTCCGCTTATCCTTCTTCATTAACTACCCATTACTTACCTTGGGTATGCCCCCTTTTCTTGGCATACCAACCAGACCACCAAGGCACACTTCAGGTCTATTTATGTTGTAAGTCTTGTCGCGTGTTTATGTGATCCACATCTCTCTCGGTCAGAGGGCCATGACCATACACACATATATATACATATACACAGTGGGTACAGAAAGTATTCAGACCCCCTTAAATTTTTCACTCTTTGTTATATTGCAGCCATTTGCTAAAATCATTTATGTTCATTTTTTTCCTCATTAATGTACACACAGCACCCCATATTGACAGAAAAACACAGAATTGTTGACATTTTTGCAGATTTATTGAAAAATAAAAACTGAAATATCACATGGTCCTTAGTATTCAGACCCTTTGCAGTGACACTCATATATTTAACTCAGGTGCTGTCCATTTCTTCTGATCATCCTTGAGATGGTTCTATACCTTCATTTGAGTACAGCTGTGTTTGATTATACTGATTGGACTTGATTAGGAAAGCCACACACCTGTCTATATAAGACCGTACAGCTCACAGTGCATGTCAGAGCTAATGAGAATCATTAGGTCAAAGGAACTGCCTGAAGAGCTCAGAGACAGAATTGTGGCAAGGCACAGATCTGGCCAAGGTTACAAAAAAATCTCTGCTGCACTTAAGGTTCCTAAGAGCACAGTGGCCTCCATAATCCTTAAATGGAAGATGTTTGGGACGACCAGAACCTTTCCTAGAGCTGGCCGTCTGGCCAAACTGAGCTATCGTGGGAGAAGAGCTTTGGTGAGAGAGGTAAAGAAGAACCCAAAGATCACTGTGGCTGAGCTCCAGAGATGCAGTCGGGAGATGGGAGAAAATTGTAGAAAGTCAACCATCACTGCAGCCCTCCACCAGTCGGGGCTTTATGACAGAGTGGCCTGACAGAAGCCTCTCCTCAGTGCAAGACACATGAAAGCCCGCATGGAGTTTGCTAAAAAAAATAAGGACTCCAAGATGGTGAGAAATAAGATTCTCTGGTCTGATGAGACCAAAATAGAACTTTTTGGCCTTAATTCTAAGCGGTATGTGTGAAGAAAACCAGGCACTGCTCATCACCTGTCCAATACAGTCCCAACAGTGAAACATGGTGGTGGCAGCATCATGCTGTGGGGGTGTTTTTCAGCTGCAGGGACAGGACAACTGGTTGCAATTGAGGGAAAGATGAATGCGGCCAAGTACAGGGATATCCTGGACGAAAACCTTCTCCAGAGTGCTCAGGACCTCAGACTGGGCCGGAGGTTTACCTTCCAACAAGACAATGACCCTAAGCACACAGCTAAAATAACAAAGGAGTGGCTTCACAACAACTCCGTCACTGTTCTTGAATGGCCCACCCAGAGCCCTGACTTAAACCCAATTTAGCATCTCTGGAGAGTCCTAAAAATGGCTGTCCACCAACGTTTACCATCCAACCTGACAGAACTGGAGAGGATCTGCAAGGAGAAAAGGCAGAGGATCCCCAAATCCAGGTGTGAAAAACTTGTTGAATCTTTCCCAAAAAGACTCATGGCTGTATTAGATCAAAAGGGTGCTTCTACTAAATACTGAGCAAAGGGTCTGAATATATAGGACCATGTGATATTTCAGTTTTTCTTTTTTAATAAATCTGCAAAAATGTCAATACTTTCCATACCCACTGTGTGTGTGTGTGTGTGTGTGTGTATATATATATATATATATATATATATATATATATATAAAATAAAAAATACTATACATTCTTCTTAAAAACATGTGTGCACTGAGTAGTTTTTTTGTAGGTTGTAACTGTATAAAAAGTATCTATAGGCATTATGTCATATACAGCCCTGGCTGGCAGCCCCTTTAAACCAGTGTCGCTCTGTCCAGCCTGTGTCTCTTTCTCCTGCCGTGATGGGACATTGTGTGATAGGATGTGTCAGGGAGAGTCAAAGGGATGGTTGTGACTGGCTGAATTCTCGAGCCCACTTGACCCCACCAGAGCCACGAGTGGGAAAAGATAAGGGAGATGCCAGAAAGAAGAAGATACTGTTTGGCTGTATTGGTAGTTGGGACTGGAATTCCCCCCCATTGCACCAGCAGGAAAGAAAAAATAAATCTATCTATCTAAAATTATCTGGGAGCAACATGCAAAGAGCCCTGGGACTTGGCCAGCGTGGCACAGCCTTGAAAAGTAGACATGTGCATTCGTTATCGTCCGAATGCATTTTCATCCGAATTTCGGGGATTTTTGCATTCGTTTTAACAAAACGATAACGAACGCGCAGAATCTGAAATCTGAAAGATCCGAAATAAAAAAATGCTTTCTTTTCGTATCCATAATATTTCCGTATCGTTGCGACAACAGTTCGATATAGATGGTGACAATAGCGATCTGTGTCTATCGAACCTGCGGTCGAATGTGCCTAACCTTAACTCTATTAGTCCAAGATTATTCTACATTTTTTGGCAGCTAAAAACATACGATTGCCGCAAGCGGACATTTACAGGCCAAATGCTCCGCCCCTAGGCTATAGAAGAATTCTAATGTTGTCTGACTAGTAATAATAATTAATAATTATAACTATTCAAACAACATTAGAATTCTACTATAGCTTGTGGGCGTAGCATTTGACCAGAAGTGTACGTTTGTGGCGTTGTACAGTTTAGCTGCTTCGTCAAATCTTCTTAGAACATCCGACAGACACCATAAGCCTTCAATTGAAAATAAAAGTGTAGCGCTATCTAAATATGTATAAATATGAGTATATACACAAAAAGATGAATATGATAATATAGTGATAAACACGTGTATCACACAAAATAACGTGCTGGGTTACTCCAATGATAAAGTACTCAAACAATATTAACAAAATTAAATGGTACAAATGAATGTCCGTTTAAAAATAAAATCCATGAAACGAATAAAAAAGTGATGAAAATCAATCCAAAGAAAACATGATAAATCAAAACGTGAAATTACAATCCATAGTCTTCTATGTGTGGAAAAAGAGAGCCACCACCAGGGTGAGTTGGAGAAGGCTTACCAGAAGTTTTAGATTTGGCGGGGCATACGCCACCCAAATCAGATAAGGCTTAAGAGTGTGAAAACTCAAAAAGTAATTGTATACAGATGTGATGTGAAATCCGCCACCAAGTATATGTTGAGGAGGCTTACCAGAAGTCTCGGATTTGGAGAGGCATACGCCGCCCAAATCTGAGATTGCTTTAAGGGTTAATGGAACCCAATGCGGATGGTCTTGAGTGGAGGGGTAGTCTGGAGTCAAAGGGGTTTAGCACTTCAATCAGACGGGACATCCAATAACACAAAACACCAATTCATGTAGGGACTCGGTATCCAATGCATACGTGTAGAGATAGAAAAACTCACATAGCATAATTCCGTTGGAAAGGATTTAATATAAAAAAAAGCATACAATGTAACACTCACATTTAAGATGGTCTTAAAAGCATGGATGCAGGTACGAGAGCGATGTATATGGACAAATCCACCCGACTAGTTTCGACTAAAAAGTCATCATCTGGGGTATGGACCTTGTCCCACAAACATCGCAAATATATGAACATATTGACCTCCATGACCCAGGAAGCGAACCACACATGGTTCACTTCCGGTTTAATGTATATATCATGGATGGTCACAATACTTATACACAAATCTATATCTTTATCTTTGCGTGATGCATATAGAAAGAATTTCAAAGGAGCTGCGTTAATAATATCAATAATAGGGCTCTGAGTCGCCCTGTATTGTGGCGTTATCCACGCCTCGTTTTCAATCCCCTTATTGGTCAGAGTGAAGCGGCCGTGACGTGTATCCAGGCCTCGCTATAAAAACGAGGCATGGACTCAGCATCCGCACGCCACTTCCGCAATAACCATGGGGACCGGAAGTGGCAGCCAAGCCTCGCTCTGAAAGACGAGACGTTAGGCTGCCGCTTACCGCACTTACGTCATCCCGTCGAGTCACACATAGAGGCGTAAGTAAAGCGCCTATTGGTCAAACCGCCCTTGTGGAGGCCGTGACCTACGTCCTTCCTAAAAGGGAAAGAATGCGTCTCATGCCACGTACACACGATCATTATTCACGGCGGTTAAAAAACCGCCGTGAATAATGACAGGAAAAACGAGGGAACCGCTTGGTTCCCTACACACGGTCGTTTTTCCCGTCATTTTTTCTCTTGACGAGAAAAACGACCGTCTGTGGGCTCCGCGGCAGTGTTTCCCTATGGGAAAACTGCCACGGAAAAAAATGCTGGAAAAAACGACGAGAAAATTTAGAACATGTTCTAATTTTTCTCGTCGTTTTTTATGCCGTTTTTCTCGACGAGAAAAACGACATAAAGCCCACAGACGATCGTTTTTCTCGGCGAAATGAAAAAATGCAGTTTTTCTCGTCGAGAAAAGCGGTCGTGTGTACGCGGCATTAGACTGGAGGACAGAGTGTGCAGATCGAATGAACTTGGCGTTAATAAAGGATAACAATTGGGCAAATCTAAAAGATGTTAATAACATACACATGTTGTACGTAATTGGAAAATAGTGACAAGACAAAAATAGCTTGCATTTAATGTAATCCAATCCAGACCGTACATCATGCGCATGATATGCACATAGAGGTGCATACAACACATCTAGGGATGTAAATGTATACAAATACAATGATAATTATAAAATTTAAAATTAATATGTGTGTGATTATACACACATAAACATATTTTGAAAAAATGATTTTAAAATAATTTTAAAATTTAAAAATAGAAGTTAAATAAAATTTATAAATAAAAAGAATCTGTAAATAAAGAGAAGTCGTCAAATTTTAAAGTGGTCAGGACGCATTAATAAAGGAGTTAATGTCCCACTCGACATTCATTCCCTGTGGCTGATAAGTCTGAAGCTCATATATCCAGAATGTTTCTAATCTGGATACTCCTCTAGTAGTTGCTCCTCCCCTCCATGGAGCAACATATTGGTCTATAACTAGAAACTGGGTGCCAACAGGGTTGCGGGCATGGTGTTGCCGGTAATGTCTGGGGACAGTGTGTTTAATACTCCCAAATTTTATCAAACTCACGTGTTCAGATACTCTAGCAGTAAAAGATCTAATCGTTCTGCCCACATACTGTTTCCCGCACGGACAGGTCAACAGGTATACCACATGGGTAGTGGCACACGTACAAAAATGTTTAATGGGGTAAACTTTATTGGTTACCGAGGATCTGAATTCGTTAGTGGGCCTTCTTCCACAGGTATTGTATTTACAAACAATGCATTTTTTGCAGGGATAGTAACCCATCCAATTATGAAAAAAGGTGGGTTTTATAGGTGGGTTAATGATATTCGGTGCGATTTGATTCTGAAGGGAGGGTACTCCTTTATAAATAACTTTGGGCCTTTCTGGTATCAATGTGCCCAAAACCCTATCATTTTTCAATATCCCCCAATGTTTTTCAAAAATGGCTTTTATATGTCTGTATTGAGTGGAAAAGGTAGTAAGGAAAGACCATTTAAAAGTGTCATTTCCTTCTTTGGGTGGTCTGGCTTCAAACAATGTGGGTCTTTCGATATCAAGCACCTTTTTAAGATCACTATCTATCTCTGCCTGATTGTACCCCTTCTCTAGAAATCTCTTTTTGAGCACATTGGCTTGTGCCACAAAGGTTTCTGTTTCTGTACAGTTCCGGCGAAGACGTAGGAACTGACTCTTGGGGACCGATTTCAACCAGGATTTATGATGGCAACTAGTCATGGGTATAAACCCATTCCTATCGGTAGGCTTGAAATAGGTACTGAATTTAAATTGTTGTTCAGATCTTTCGATCTGTAAATCCAGAAAGTGTATCCTAGATTGACTGGATTCATACGTAAGAGATATACCTCTGTCGTTATCATTCAACAAACTAAAAAAGCTCTCTAAGGTTTCTAAGGTGCCAGCCCATAGGAGGAGGATGTCGTCTATATATCTGGCCCAAAACAGGAGCCGAGGCTCCTGTAGGGCATAGACGACATCCTCCTCCCACTTGGCCATAAATAAATTAGCCAGACTAGGTGCGAATTTCGCCCCCATTGCCACACCTTTCTGTTGAAGGAAATAATGTCCATCAAACCAAAAATAGTTGTGTAGCGTCGCGAATTCTAATAATTCCATAATAAAATTGACCTGTGGAACTGCCAACGTGAGGTCCCTATTAAGAAATTCTTGTGAAGCCTCCATGCCTCTATGATGTGGGATACAGGTGTATAGGGACGCCACGTCCGCCGTGGCCATAATGAGCTCACCTTCAAAGGTCACTGACGTAAGGCGTTGAATAACGTCCTTAGTATCCTTCAAATAAGAAGGTGTGGTCTTAACGGAAGGTTGCAAAAAGAAATCTATATATCTACCTATTCTCGACGTGATGGAGTCTATTCCACTAATGATGGGTCGTCCGGGAGGATGGAGGGGATATCTTTGTGGATTTTGGGTAAATAGTATATGATTGGAATCCTGGGGGCCACTGGGACAAGAAACTACTTCACTTTTGAATTTAAAATCTTAGAGTCAAATCCTCTAGTGATGAGACTAGTCAACTCTTTTTTGTATTTAAGGGTGGGGTTAGTATGTATTTCTTTGTAAGTATCTTGATCGCTCAAAATAATGTACATTTCAGCCATGTAACTTGCTTTATTTAGCAGGACAATGCCTCCGCCTTTGTCAGCGGGGCGTATGATTAGATCTTTATTGTCACATAGAGTTTTTAGGCCCTGACTAGGTATAGGGTTATTAGAAATCTTTTTAATGGGTAATTTAGCCAAATCCTGAAGGACTAAATCTATAAACATATTGAGAGCTGGAGCAAGCTTATTGGGAGGGTTGAAAAGGGAAGGGTTAGCCAACCCTGAGTGAACAGTACCTGACGTAGCTGCTCTCGCTATATTTCTAGTTGGATTTGAGGTGATATAGCTTTGAATGTTAATTTTTCTAACATACTTATGTATGTCTACAAAAGTATTAAACTTATTCAGTTTACGTGGAGGGTCAAATTTAAGGCCCTTATCCAAGACCATCTTTTCTTCTTTGGACAGTGTGACACTGCTTAAGTTGAACACACCTTGACAGGTCATGTTCGACTTTTCTTTCCTCCTTTGTGTCCTCCTCCCACCTCTGGTCCCTCTCTTGTTTCGGGACCCCTTTTTCTTCTTGGGGGGTCCTCCCGAAAAACCTGAGAGGGATGAGGATTAGGATATAGAGATCGGTCAAACTCAGCATTGGGATAAGGATATACTCTGTCATCATATTGATCCTGAAGAGGAAAAAATCTACGCTATATCACCTCAAACCCAACTAGAAATATAGCGAGAGCAGCTACGTCAGGTACTGTTCACTCAGGGTTGGCTAACCCTTCCCTTTCAACCCTCCCAATAAGCTTGCTCCAGCTCTCAATATGTTTAGAGATTTAGTCCTTCAGGATTTGGATTTCTAATAACCCTATACCTAGTCAGGGCCTAAAAACTCTATGTGACAATAAAGATCTAATCATACGCCCCGCTAGATAAAGCAAGTTACATGGATGAAATGTACATTATTTTGAGCGCTCAAGATACTTACAAAGAAATACATACTAACCACACCCTTAAATACAAAAAAGAGTTGACTAGTCTCATCACTAGAGGATTTGACTCTAAGATTTTAAATTCAAAAGAGAAGTAGTTTCTTGTCCCAGTGGCCCCCAGGATTCCAATCATATACTATTTACCCAAAATCCACAAAGATCCCCTCCATCCTCCCGGACGACCCCTCATTAGTGGAATAGACTCCATCACGTCGAGAATAGGTAGATATATAGATTTATTTTTGCAACCTTCCGTTAAGACCACACCTTCTTATTTGAAGGATATTAAGGACCTTATTCAACGCCTTACGTCAGTGACCTTTGAAGGTGAGCTCATTATGGCCACGGCGGACGTGGCGTCCCTATACACCTGTATCCCACATCATAGAGGCATGGAGGCTTCACAAGAATTTCTTAATAGGGACCTCACGTTGGCAGTTCCACAGGTCAATTTTATTATGGAAATATTAGAATTCGCGACGCTACACAACTATTTTTGGTTTGATGGACATTATTTTCTTCAACAGAAAGGTGTGGCAATGGGGGCGAAATTACCACCTAGTCTGGCTAATTTATTTATGGCCAAGTGGGAGGAGGATGTCGTCTATGCCCTACAGGAGCCTCGGCTCCTGTTTTGGGCCAGATATATAGACGACATCCTCCTCCTATGGGCTGGCACCTTAGAAACCTTAGAGAGCTTTTTTAGTTTGTTGAATGATAATGACAGAGGTATATCTCTTACGTATGAATCCAGTCAATCTAGGATACACTTTCTGGATTTACAGATCGAAAGATCTGAACAACAATTTAAATTCAGTACCTATTTCAAGCCTACCGATAGGAATGGGTTTATACCCATGACTAGTTGCCATCATAAATCCTGGTTGAAATCGGTCCCCAAGAGTCAGTTCCTACATCTTCGCCGGAACTGTACAGAAACAGAAACCTTTGTGGCACAAGCCAATGTGCTCAAAAAGAGATTTCTAGAGAAGGGGTACAATCAGGCAGAGATAGATAGTGATCTTAAAAAGGTGCTTGATATCGAAAGACCCACATTGTTTGAAGCCAGACCACCCAAAGAAGGAAATGACACTTTTAAATGGTCTTTCCTTACTACCTTTTCCACTCAATACAGACATATAAAAGCCATTTTTGAAAAACATTGGGGGATATTGAAAAATGATAGGGTTTTGGGCACATTGATACCAGAAAGGCCCAAAGTTATTTATAAAGGAGTACCCTCCCTTCAGAATCAAATTGCACCGAATATCATTAGCCCACCTATAAAACCCACCTTTTTTCATAATTGGATGGGTTACTATCCCTGCAAAAAATGCATTGTTTGTAAATACAATACATGTGGAAGAAGGCCCACTAAGGAATTCAGATCCTCGGTAACCAATAAAGTTTACCCCATTAAACATTTTTGTACGTGTGCCACTACCCATGTGGTATACCTGTTGACCTGTCCGTGCGGGAAACAGTATGTGGGCAGAACGATTAGATCTTTTACTGCTAGAGTATCTGAACACGTGAGTTTGATAAAATTTGGGAGTATTAAACACACTGTCCCCAGACATTACCGGCAACACCATGCCCGCAACCCTGTTGGCACCCAGTTTCTAGTTATAGACCAATATGTTGCTCCATGGAGGGGAGGAGCAACTACTAGAGGAGTATCCAGATTAGAAACATTCTGGATATATGAGCTTCAGACTTATCAGCCACAGGGAATGAATGTCGAGTGGGACATTAACTCCTTTATTAATGCGTACTGACCACTTTAAAATTTGACGACTTCTCTTTATTTACAGATTCTTTTTATTTATAGATTTTATTTAACTTCTATTTTTAAATTTTAAAATTATTTTAAAATAATTTTTTCAAAATATGTTTATGTGTGTATAATCACACACATATTAATTTAAAATTTTATAATTATCATTGTATTTGTATACATTTACATCCCTAGATGTGTTGTATGCACCTCTATGTGCATATCATGCGCATGATGTACGGTCTGGATTGGATTACATAGATTTATTAAATGCAAGCTATTTTTGTCTTGTCACTATTTTCCAATTCTAACAACGTACAACATGTGTATGTTATTAACATCTTTTAGATTTGCCCAATTGTTATCCTTTATTAACGCCAAGTTCATTCGATCTGCGCACTCTGTCCTCCAGTCTGAGACGCATTCTTTCCCTTTTAGGAAGGACGTTGGTCACGCCCTCCACAAGGGCGGTTCGACCAATAGGCGCTTTACTTACGCCTCTATGTGTGACTCGACGGGGTGACGTAGGTGCGGTAAGCGGCAGCCTAACGTCTCGTCTTTCAGAGCGAGGCTTGGCTGCCACTTCGGTCCCCATGGTTATTGCGGAAGTGGCGTGCGGATGCTGAGTCCATGCCTCGTTTTTATAGCGAGGCCTGGATACACGTCACAGCCGCTTCACTCTGACCAATAAGGGGATTGAAAACGAGGCGTGGATAACGCCACAATACAGGGCGACTCAGAGCCCTATTATTGATATTATTAACGCAGCTCCTTTGAAATTTTTTCTATATGCATCACGCAAAGATAAAGATATAGATTTGTGTATAAGTATTGTGACCATCCATGATATATACATTAAACCGGAAGTGAACCATGTGTGGTTCGCTTCCTGGGTCATGGAGGTCAATATGTTCATATATTTGCGATGTTTGTGGGACAAGGTCCATACCCCAGATGATGACTTTTTAGTCGAAACTAGTCGGGTGGATTTGTCCATATACATCGCTCTCGTACCTGCATCCATGCTTTTAAGACCATCTTAAATGTGAGTGTTACATTGTATGCTTTTTTTTATATTAAATCCTTTCCAACGGAATTATGCTATGTGAGTTTTTCTATCTCTACACGTATGCATTGGATACCGAGTCCCTACATGAATTGGTGTTTTGTGTTATTGGATGTCCCGTCTGATTGAAGTGCTAAACCCCTTTGACTCCAGACTACCCCTCCACTCAAGACCATCCGCATTGGGGTCCATTAACCCTTAAAGCAATCTCAGATTTGGGCGGCGTATGCCTCTCCAAATCCGAGACTTCTGGTAAGCCTCCTCAACATATACTTGGTGGCGGATTTCACATCACATCTGTATACAATTACTTTTTGAGTTTTCACACTCTTAAGCCTTATCTGATTTGGGTGGCGTATGCCCCGCCAAATCTAAAACTTCTGGTAAGCCTTCTTCAACTCACCCTGGTGGTGGCTCTCTTTTTCCACACATAGAAGACTATGGATTGTAATTTCACGTTTTGATTTATCATGTTTTCTTTGGATTGATTTTCATCACTTTTTTATTCGTTTCATGGATTTTATTTTTAAACGGACATTCATTTGTACCATTTAATTTTGTTAATATTGTTTGAGTGTTTTACCATTGGAGTAACCCAGCACGTTATTTTGGGTGATACACGTGTTTATCACTATATTATCATATTCAGCTTTTTGTGTATATACTCATATTTATACATATTTAGTTAGCGCTACACTTTTATTTTCACTTATCACCAGCTTTTTTGTATCAGCAGTGTTGGCAGCTTTTTTCACATTATTTTTCCAGCGCAGTATTACCCATTTACTTTTTACCATAAGCCTTCAATTGACAGATTTGACCTTAATTAATTAGGATTTTCGTACAAATGCACTTTTTAATGAAACAAAATAAATAAAAACAAATTTTGGGTGTGACTAAATGTATTTTTCGGACGAAACCAAAATTCCGTAACAAAATATTTCAGTGTGCACATGTCTATTGAGAAGCAAGGACGGCACAGTGGTGTAGTGGTTAGCATTTTCCCCAACCACAACACTACCTGCCTGGAGTTTGCATGTTCTCCCTGTGCCAGTGTGGGTTTCCTCTGGATACTCCGGTTTCCTCCCACTCTCCAAAGACATGCTGGTAGGTTAATTGCATCCTGTCTAAATTGTCCCTAGTATGTGTATGTATGAATGTAAGTGTCAGGAACCGGTGTGGACTGCCGCAGAGAATATCAGGCACAGTAAGAGTGTAGAATAATATCATTTATTTCCAAATAAGTAAATAACACAAAAGTAAATGCACTCCCAGTATACTAAAACTGTGTAAATCAAACCAGATAACCCAACAATAGTGACACACAAAGAACAACAAACCAAATATATACAGAAAGCAGGATCAACGAATCATAATCGTAATAGAGCCAGGGTCATACGTGGGCAATCAGCAGAGGGAGCTGGGAACCGACAGGACAGGGAGAGGGTAACAGGAGATGGAGTAAGCAGGTAGGAAGGGATCAGGGTCGGTACTTTGACGCTAAATACCGGGGGTTATAGCAGCAGCTGGCTGTCATAACCCTGGTATTTTCAAGAATGGTGTGGGTTTCTCTTTCAGATAAAAGTGGTCTCCGTGGTGGATTCACAGCAAGATCACTTTTATCGGCAGGAGAGGTGCCCCCCCTCTTGTCGCGCTCCGATCGTCTCCCCCACTTACTGGATTCGCCAGATAGCGGCAGAGACGATCGCGTCCTCTCCCATGCTTGGCTGGCTGCCGACTGAGGAGAAGATGGCCCCCGCTCGGCTCCATAGCATGGGAGGGTGGAAGCGACATCAAATGTCACTTCCGCCCATAGCTCTTAAAGGAGACCTTTGTATTTTTTTATTTTTCAAGTGACTTTTTTTATTTTTTTATTGCATTTTAGTGTAAATATGAGATCTGAGGACTTTTTGACTCCAGATCTCATATTTAAGAGCTCCTGTCATGCTTTTTTTCTATTACAAGGGATGTTTACATTCCTTGTAATAGGAATAAAAGTGACCCATTTTTTTTTTTTTAAAAGACAGTGTCAAATTTTTAAATAAAAAGTAAAATAAATAAGAAAAAAATGTTTTTAAAGCGCCCTGTCCTGACGAGCTCGCGCACAGAAGCGAACGCATACGTGAGTAGCACCCGCATATGAAAACGGTGTTCAAACCACAAATCTGAAGTATCGCCACGATCATTAGAGCGAGAGCAATAATTCTAGCCCTAGACCTCATCTGTAATTCAAAACTGGTAACCTGTAGACATTTTTAAACATCACCCATGGAGATTTTTAAGGGTAAAAGTTTGTCGCCATTTCACGAGCAGTCGCAATTTTGAAGCGTGACATGTTGGGTAACAATTTACTCGGCGTAACATTATCTTTTACAAAATAAAAAAAAAATGGGCTAACTTTACTTTAATCTTATTTTTTAATTCAAAAAAGTGTATTTTTTCCAAAAAGCCCACTGCGCAAATACGATGTGACAGAAAGAATTGCAACGACCGCCATTTTATTCTCTAGGGTGTTAGAAAAAATATATATATAATGTATGGGGTTCTAAGTAATTTTCTAGCAAAAAAAAAACGATTTTAACTTGTAAATAACAAGTGTCAAAAAGAGACTCGGGGCTGAAGTGGTTAAGGAGGTGTGAGCTCCCTACAGCCCATCTGCCCTTCATCTATCCCATCAGAATGCATGTGCTTCCACTGTGGAGTCTCTTATAAGTTAGAGATAGGAACTACAGGTAACAGGGTGTCTTGCCGGGGCCTGTAGCTTACGTATGGATTTGCAAATCTGTGCAAACTAAACCCCTGTTTTTAACGCATACTGTAAGACAGGTAATTTGGTTGGTCGAAAGCTGGTTGGTAAGAATTGCTTGTATTTTTCCTTGGCTGTTTTTTGTCATTTGTTGCCCTCCAATGCTCCTTGCTGTATAGGCCAGTTATAGATGGGGGCAGCGGCTCATTTTTTGTAGGCTTTAAACATGCAGCGGCAGACTTTCTTGACTCTACTCCCTTTGTGGCTACAGGTTTCACTTTCCCAACAGGCACACAGCCCTTATTCACATCTGGCTTAGCCAGGCCTGAGCACTTTGAACATAGCAGCCCAATCGCTTCGTAGCCTCCCACCGTGTAAAGTGCCAGGTTACCATTGGACATGAAACAAACTTTGGTGTCGGTAAAAGCTTCTTTCAGCCCGACAGGCCCAGGGCCGTTACCCGGTCCAGTCAGCGCTGGAAACTTCAAGGTACAAAAAACTTGCCTCTTCGTCTTGGCAGCACTTGGACCCAAGATAGCGGTGCGCACAACTGCGTCTCCTCCTCTGCAGAGAGCAGCGACTCCTCCCCCTGCCAAGAAATTGGTCCGACTGCTCAGCGGAAAATTCAGTGCCTGCCTCTTTCTTCCAGCAGCACGCCAAAACTCTTCTAAAGTCTGCCTTAACCCCTTCACCACTGGCGTAAAGTGTCAAAAGACCAGGCTGACATTCTCCCAATAGCAAAAAAACTATTTGGTTCTTTCCCACGTGGCTTAAAAGAACAATAGTACACAGACATTACTTGCCACTCTCCCAGGGAGCAAACAAAATTTCTGTGTGATTGCAGTCTGTTGCTAGGGGTGACCACAGCACAAATAACTTTGAGCCCCATGTTGGGCGCCAAATGTAGCGCCTACTCCAACTTTCCGGGAGCCTGGTGGTGACCCCAGAAGCGGGGAAGGCTCACATACTTCCTCAGGGTGCAGGTTACTAGGCATGGTGGGTGATGAACAAGATAGAAAATTGGGCGCCAGTCACTTTTATGCTTAAACAAAGGGAAGTTAAAATTTTCTCACAACAGGAAAAATGCGGGAGAGATGGGATAGGGCACAGGACACTCTTAGTCAAAAATAGTAATGATCAGCAGATTGGCAGACTCCTTAGACAAAAAAGTGAGATAAGGCAGACAGCAGTACAGGAAAAGAGCCTTCAAGCTGAACCAGCACATCTGTACTTTGTAGAATAGGCTGTCTCCTATAATAACTGAGCTTTAGAGCCCTTTCACACTCACAGCACCCGGGCATCGGCGGTAAAGTGATGCTTTTCGGCCGCTAGTGTGGCGCTTTTAACCCCCGCTATCAGCCGAAAAAGGGTTAAAAGCGCCAGCGAAGGCAGGGGCGCTTTAGGAGCGGTGTATACACCGCTCCTAAAGCGCCTCAAAGAAGCTGCTTGCAGGATTTTTTTTGATGTCCCGCCAGCGCACCGCTCCAGTGTGAAAGCCCTCTGGCTTTCACATTGGAGTGACAGGAGAGGCGCTTTACAGGCGCTTTGTAGGTGCTATCTATAGCGCTATAGCGCCTGGAAAGCACCTCAGTGTGAAAAGGGTCTTACTCACTACATCATACTGAATTCTTTTGGATGAGTTCTCTCTTGAAGCTCTCCCAGCCACCTCATGGATCCCCGGTCCATGAAGTGTAACCTCTGGTACTTCTCTAGAACTCCATCCCTCTCAGAATTGTTTCTGGATATTGAGCAGGCTTTTCTCTATGGATCTTGAACACCCGGATAGGCCTAGCAGCCAGGAGAACACCTGGATAGGCCTCAGGCTTCAGGCCTAGCAGCCAGGAGCTGTTTTTACACTCATGCCACCCAGACCGCAGCCTGGGTGGGGAAGAACCTGATCACCTGACTCCTTCCAAATAAATACCTACTCCCAGCATTCTTAACAGTGAATGTGATTGGCTGAGAAAGGTATGTTTATTCATAACCTGAACTCACTATAGCTCATCATATTAATGTCAAAGGCAACAACGCCATCTACTGACAAAAAAGGGAAGTCCCAGCTAAACAGGATTAGGAAAAAATCCATTCGACCACTAAACACTACAAATTAGCCAGGCTGGCTATCACCCATTACAACTAAATTGTCAGGATCACTTAGTGCTCCTGCTCCTCATTCCAGCATCCAGGTGTTGGCTGTTACATTCCCCCTGTCTGTGTTCAGCTGCAAGGTGATTGATCTGGTCAGTCACCTGATATAAGCAAACTGAACACTATATCCCTTGCTTGTGATAGAGACAGTTACCTGCATTGTTCCTGATCAAGCCTCAAATTTGTCTGCCCTGCTATGCTTTTGAATTTCCCTGTGTATGACCCAGATCGGATATTGGACTATTCCCTGAACTCAGCTTGCCTTTTACCTAGACTGTCATTGGATCGGATATTGGACTATTCCCTGAACTCAGCTTGCCTTTTACCTAGACTGTCATTGGATCTGATATTGGACTATTCCCTGAACTCAGCCTGTCTTTTACCTGGACTGTCATAGAACCACGCTATCTGTCTGCTAAACTGCAAGTAGTCTGTTGTTTGCTCTGTTCACGTCTGCCCTGGTGTGGTGGCCAGGCACTATAGCATTGTGTATAAGTCCTGGGGGCAACCAAGTACCGGTAGGCCTGCTTGCCTTAAGGGAAAGGGGGCTGCTATAGAAGAAGCACACAGTAGCTAGCTATAGTGTCTGACTACCTGCATTGAGGTAGATGTGACATTTGTGACATAAATTTACCTGTAGCCCTGCTTTGGGACAAGGGTGCTACACCAATTTGGCTGCAAAAGTGGAATTACATTTTAAGCAGCCTGAATGTGAAGAAACTTTTATCCCTGATAAGTGAAGTGGGTTTTTCCCAACAGAGACACAGACAGCAATACAACCTGACTAAGGTTCTAACCCTTCCACTTCATCCTAATAAAAAATAATAATTTTGACTGGAGTAACATGTTAATAAATGCACAAATCTAAATAGATGTATTCAAATATTATCTAACATTTATTACAGTGTTACTGGGAAAGGCTGCAGCTGTCAATCTCTTTTCATCATTCAGCAAATAATTAAAAAAAAACAATTAGCTAACAGCATTGTTTCCACCCTAGATGGCCAGTGGATGGTTAATTGAGGGAATGTAGCAAGAGGTATCACCAAGTATCACCAAGCTGTAACCCACTGAAATTACACACACAATGGCTTCAAGTCAATAAAACAGAGAAAAAAATTAGGCTGACATTTTATAGCACTGATTACAGGACACTAACCTATATATAGAAATACAGAATATAAAAAGGGCATTGTTTTCATGATAGTGATTCCCTTATCTCAGTCATAAAATTGTTGCATCCTACTTCCACAGGACAATTAGTGCATTTTACCTATGCATTTTAAAACAGCACACAATTAAATAGCTCCAAAGACACTGTAGCTAGTAATCTAACCCAAGGGAAATGAGGCAGTCAGGGCACTTCAACCCATATTCTGCTATTAGGTCATCTACGTCAACAACATCCCTGAAGTGAATATTAGATCAATCAGAGGTCCAATGAGTGTTAATGCATATGAGCTTGGGATGCTAGTTACATAGTTACATAATTACATAGTAGGTGAGGTTGAAGAAAGACACAAGTCCATCAAGTCCAACCTATGTGTGTGATTATATGTCAGTATTACATTGTATGTCCCTGTATGTTGTGGTCGTTCAGGTGCTTATCTAATAGTTTTTTTAAACTATCGATGCTCCCCGCTGAGACCACCGCCTGTGGAAGGGAAATCCACATCCATGTCGCTCTTACAGTAAAGAACCCTCGACGTAATTTAACCACTTGCTTACTGGGCACTTAAACCCCCCTACTGCCCAGACCAATTTTCAGCTTTCAGCGCTAATGCACTTTAAATCACAATTGCGCGGTCATACAACGCTGTACCCAAATGAAATTTTTATCATTTTTTTCCCCCCACAAATAGAGCTTTCTTTTGGTGGTATTTGATCACCTCTGGGGTTTTTATTTTTTGCTAAACAAACAAAAAAAGATGGAAAATTAAAATAAAAATAAAAAAATCATGTTTTATTTTTTGTTAATTCTTTTTGCAAACAGGTAATTTTTCTCCTTCATTGATATGCGCTGATGAGGCGGCACTGATGGGCACTGATAGGCTGCACTGGTGGGCACTGATAGGCTGCACTGGTGGGCACTGATAGGCTGCACTGGTGGGCACTGATAGGCTGCACTGGTGGGCACTGATAGGCACAGATAAGGCGGCACTGATGGGGACAGATAAGGAGGTACTGATAGGCACAGATAAGGCGGCACTGATGGGCACTGATGGGGGGCACTGATAGGTGTTACTGATGGGCACAGATAGATGGCACTGATGGGCACTGATAGGTGGCACTGGTAGGTGACAATGGCGGGCGCTGGTAGGTGACAATGATGGGCAGCACTGTTTGAGGCACTGATTAGATTTTGCACTGTGGGCACTGATAGGTGGCACTGTGGGCACTGATAGGTGGCACTGTGGGCATTGATAGGCGGCGCTGGTGGGCACTGGTAGGTGGCACTGACAGGTGGCACACATTTACACAGATGAGCTGTCTGCAGCTCTCCCTGATCGGGACTGATTTCCCGCTGTCTTCTGCCGGTGATCGGCTTTTTTTCCTCCTCACGCTATCAGCGTGATGAGAAAAAATAGCCGATTACCGACTCTGTTTACAACACATGATCAGCTGTCATTGGCTGATAGCTGATCATGTGGTAAGTGGTCGGGATCGACCCCTTACTCCGATCTATGATCCAGCGAGTCTCATAGACTCGCTGATCACAGAGCGAGCCACGCGCGCCCTGCAGGGGGCGCGCAGGCCGCTCGAGCACGGGAGGACGTCTATTGACGGCCTCCCGGCAATTCAGGTCCGCGCTGTAGCCGTCATTCGGCTATAGCGCGGACGGGAAGTGGTTAAAGTTAAACCTCTTTTCTTCCTATTTTAATGAGTGGCCATGTGTCTTGTTAAACTCCCTTCCGCAAAAAAGTTTTATCCCTATTGTGGGGTCACCAGTATGGTATTTGTAAATTTAAATCATATCCCCTCTCAAGTGTCTCTTCTCCAGAGAGAATAAGTTCAGTGCTCGCAACCTTTCTTCATAACTAATGTCCTCCAGATCCTTTATTAACTTTGTTGCCCTTCTTTGTGCTCGCTCCATTTCCATTACATCCTTCCTGAGGACTGGTGCCCAGAACTGGACAGCATACTTCAGGTGCGGCCGGACCAGAGTCTTGTAGAGTGGGAGAATTATCGCTTTATCCCTGGAGTTAATCCCTTTTTAATGCATGCCAATGTTCTGTTTGCTTTGTTAGCAGCAGCTTGGCATTGCATGCCATTGCTGAGCCGATCATCTACTAGGACCCCCAGGTTCTTTTCCATCCTAGATTCCCCAGAGGTTCTCCCAGTAGTGTATAAATTGCATTCATATTTTTGCCACTCAAATGCATTCTTTTAAATTTATCTACATTAAACCTCATTTGCCATGTAGTTGCCCACCCCATTAATTTGTTCAGATCTTCTTGCAAGGTTTCCACATCCTGCAGAGAAGTTATTGTCCTGCTTAGCTTAGTATCGTCCACAAATACAGAAATTGCACTGTTTACCCCATCCTCATTTATGAACAAATTAAATAGGATTGGTCCCAGCACAGAACCCTGTGGGACCCCAATACCCACCCCTCACCATTCCGAGTATTCCCCATTTATCACCACCCTCTGAACTCGCCCTTGTAGACAGTTTTCAATCCATGTACTCACCCTATGGTCCATACCAATGGACCTTATTTTGTACAGTAAACGTTTATGGGGAACTGTGTCAAATGCTTTTGCAAAATCCAGATACACCACGTCTACGGGCCTTCCTTTATCTAGATGGCAACTCACCTCCTCAAAGAAGGTTCATAGATTGGTTCGGCAAGAATGATCCTTCATGAATCCATGCCGATTACTGCTAATGATACAGTTTTCATTACTAAAATCTTGTATATAGTCCCTTATCATCCCCTCCAAGAGCTTGCATAATATTGATGTTAGGCTAACTGGTCTGTAATTCTCAGGGATGTATTTTGGGCCCTTTTTAAATATGGGTGCTACATTGGCTACATTGGCTTTTCTCCAATGGTACCATTCCAGTCAGTGACTGTCAGTATAAATTAGGAACAATGGTCTGGCAATTACAAGCCATCCGGTCCCGGTAATTTATTAATGTTAAGTTTCCCAAGTCTAATTCTAATTCTGTCCTCTGTTAGCCATAAGGGTGCTTCCTGTGATGTGTCACAAGGATAAACACTGCAGTTTTGGTTACTGAAGCCCCTTGATTCCCTCGTGAAGACTGAGGAGAAGAATACATTTAATACCTTCGCCATCTCCCCATCCTTTGTAACCAGATGTACTTCCTCATTCTTTATGGGGCCCTTTTTTACTGTTTACATACAGAATTTCTTGGGATTTTTTTTGCTCTCCTCCGCTATGCATCTTTTGTGTTCTATCTTAGCCACCCTAATTGCACTCTAATGCCGCGTACACACGACCGCTTTTCTCGACTAGAAAAACGGCATTTTTTTTTTCGCCGAGAAAAACGATCGTCTGTGGGCTTTATGTCGTCTTTCTCGTCTAGAAAAACGGCATAAAAAACGACGAGAAAATTTAGAACATGTTCTAAATTTTCTCATCGTTTTTTCCAGCATTTTTTTCCGCGGCAGTGTTTCCCAAGAGAAAAAATGACGGGAAAAACGACCGTGTGTAGGGAACCAAGCGGTTCCCTCGTTTTTCCTGTCATTATTCACGGCGGTTTTTTAACCGCCGTGAATAATGATCGTGTGTACGCTGCATTACATTTTTTGTTGCATTCTTTATAAAGTTTGAGTGCTGATGATGATCCCTCAACCTTGTATTTTTTGAAGGCCTTCTCTTTTGCTTTTATATGCATTTTTACATTGGTGTTAAGCCATCCAGGACTTTTGTTCGCTCTTTTAAATTTTTTTACTCAATGGGATGCACTGGCTAATGCCCTTATTTAATATGCTCTTAAAGCAAACCCATCTCTCCTCCGTGTTCTTTGTTCCTAATATTTTAATCCAATTTATATCTTCTAGCAAGGTTCGTAGTTTAGGGAAGTTGGCTCTTTAGAAATTCAGTGTCTTTGTATTTCCCTTATGTTTCCTATTTGTGTGATTTATACTGAATCCAATTGACCTGTGATGGCGGTTTCCTAAATTGCCCACATTCGTGATCAGGTCTGTATTGTTGGTAATCAGTAGATCTAGTAACGCTTTATTTCTAGTTGGTGCGTCTACCATCTGACCCATGAAATTGTCCTGCAAGACATTTAGGAACTGGCGAGCCTTATACATCCCATGTCACTGCTAAAAAAAAAGATGCATATTAAGTGCATTTACTGCTGTCCTGTTGCACTACAGCAGGGGTCCCCATACTTTCTGAACAAAGGGCCAGGTTACTGTCTTTCAGACTTTGAGGGGGCCGGACTGTGGGCAGGGTGAGTAAAAAATGCCCTAGTGTCAATGGGAGAAAAGCATGCCCCATTGGTATTAGTGGGAGGAATAGTGCCCCATCCTTGGTATTAGCGGGAGGAATAGTGCCCTATTGTTGGTATCACTGGGAGGAATACAGCCGTGGCCAAAAGTTTTGAGAAGGAAACAAGTATAAAATTTCACAATGTCTGCTGCTTCATTGTTTTTAGATCGTTTTGTCAGATGTTACTATGGTCAGGGCAGGACTTAGGGTGGTGGGGGCCCATGGGCTTGAGTCACTTTCGGGCCCTACCTTCTATACAAATACATTACTTTAAATAGACGTAATACGTAACTGCCAATAACCAATCAGCACGATGGGGGGGGTGTTTTTGCTGCTGGACACATATATATAGCTGTGTCCAGCAGCACCCCCCACTGGTTATCAGCTATATTATATACAGGTATAGTGGCTAAGCTGCCCACCCTGTTATGGTCTGATAACCGGGGGGGGGGGGGGAGGCTGGTAGTGCTGCTGGACACAGCTATATACACATATATATATATAAAATATAGCTGTGTCCAGCAGCACTCCCAGCCTCTCCCCCCGGTTATCAGACCATCCCAGGGTGGGCAGCTTAGCCACTATACCTGTATATAATATAGCTGATAACCAGTGGGGTGGGGGGGTGGGTGCTGCTGGACACAGCTATATTTTATATATATATATATTGTGACAGCAGGAAGGTAAAGTCACCTGGTTGCATCCAGGGGGGTAGATATATTTCGCCCAGATTCAGGCTTTACGCTGACTTATACAACTAGGTGGAGAGTTGTATAGGCCCAGCTAAGGCTAGTGGGCTCATGGATGACTCATACCTCTAGGGAGAGTGTGGGGCGTCGTGCAGACAGAGATGAGGAGACCAGCTGAACCTTGTCAGCTCATTTAGGCCTCTATAAGAACTCCCAGCTTCATTAGATGTTAGCTCATGCCTGGAACCAGACCTGTGTGGACTGTCTAGGGAGAGTGAACCCCTGTGCGGTGAGGCAAAGCCTGTGTGGCTATTTGTTTGGACTTTTACTAAACCAGGGACTTAGGGACTAGGACAGCACTAGGCTGATCCCAGTTGTTAGTTAGGAAACCTGTATGTTTAGTCAGAGGTCAACTTGACCAGGATTTATTTTGGTTATGTTTCTTTTGCTTTGCTGTGTTTTGTCACTGTAAATAGAAAATAAACCGCACCTTTTTGATTTTGAAAACCACAACCTCCGTTTGCTGGGCCTGTTTTGTGTGGGGAGCCCATCCCGGGGGGTCACACACACCCGCTGCCGAGCTAACCCCCTCACAGTTGGTGGAGAATGCAGGCAGTTTTTTTTTAAGCCAGCATGGAGGAGATACTGAAGCAGCTGGCTCTAGCAAATGCCAATCAACAGCAGACAAATGCAGGTTTGCAAAAGAGCCTTGCAGCTCAACAACAGAGCCTTGCAGCCCAGCAGCAGACAAACGCAACTTTGCAACAGAGTCTGGAGGCTCAGCAACGAGCCCAGCAGCAATCTGAGGCCCGCTTCATAGACCTGTTGCAGAAGCAAGAGCAGAGACTACAACAACAGATGGAAGCAGTAATGCAGCAACGTCCGCAGACCAGTGAGGAAAGCCGTCCCACTAATACCGCGTCCTTTGGGGTGAGTCGTTTATTGACAAAAATGACTGGAGAGGATGATCCAGAGGTATTTTTGACCACATTTGAAAGGACCGCTGAAAGAGAAAAGTGGCCTGAGGAGCAGTGGGCTGGACTGGTGGCTCCTCTGTTAACTGGTGAATCGCAGAAAGCTTACTATGACCTAGAGCCTAACCAAGCAAAAGACTATGTGATGCTAAAAGCTGAAATATTGGCAAGGCTGGGTGTCACCCAGGCTGTCCGGGCTCAGCGTGTGCATAACTGGACTTTCCAGCTTGGAAAACCCCCCAGGTCTCAAATGTATGATCTCATTCACCTGAGCAGAAAGTGGCTACAGCCAGAGACTTTGTCCGCACCAAAGATTGTGGAATGTGTTGTAATGGATCGGTTTTTGAGAGCTCTTCCTACTGCCATCCAAAAGTGGGTAAGCCATGGAGACCCAGAGACGGCCGATGGTCTTGTGGATCGTGTGGAGAAATACTTGGCTACAGAGAACCTGACGGCCTCTTCCAGAGACACTCGGACTTTCCACCCTAAGACCAGACCATCCCCAGGGGCGGATAAGAGGATTCCAAGGGGTGAGGGTGGAGAGAGTGAGAGGGTGGGAGCTCTACCCCAAGTTTGGCGAGAACAGCCTGGGAAATCAGCGGCTCAAGAGGCGGCAAGAAGGATCGTTTGCTACCGCTGCCGGCAAGCGGGACATATTGCAGCCAATTGCCCGGTTGTGGAGGAACCCATGCAGTGTGACTTTCTGACGGGCAGACGTCAGTCGCTGTGTGCGGCAGTCGCATGCACTGCCATTCGAGGAACTGAGAAACATTTATGCAAAATGTGTGTTAATGGTAGAAATGTTGTGGTATTGCTGGATTCAGGTAGCCTTGTGACCCTGATAAAGGCTGAGTTAGTTAAAACAGAGGTCTCTGGGAATAGCAAGGTAGCTGTTATTTGTGTGCATGGGGACACCCGAGAGTATCCAGTGACTACAGTGTGTTTCGAGACCCCCAAAGGTACCCTCTCTCATCCAGTGGGCTTAGTATCTCAGTTACCGCATGACGCCATTGTGGGAAGGGATTTTCCGAAGTTCTGGGAACTGTGGGATGATCCTGAGCCCCTCACTGGTGCCCCTATGTACCAGGAATGTGATAGCCAGAACTCCCCTGAGAGTGGTGAGGACTCTCCGGAATTTCCCTTATCAGTATTGGCAGGGGAGACTCAAGAAACTGGAGAGGAGCCCACCTCCTCAGACGAAAACCTACCGTCTGTGGAGTTTTCTGATCTTGAGGTTCACAGGGAAAACTTTGCCACAGAACAGTTGAAAGACCCCGCCCTAATAAAGGCACGGGAAAACGTCGTGAAAATAGATGGCGAGTTAGTGAACCCAGATAATACCTGCACTTACCCATACTTCAGCGTAGAGAAGGACCTACTGTATCGGGTGGCAAAAAGGGCAGAAGAAACCGTTGAGCAGCTTGTGGTGCCCAAACCTTACAGGAAGTTGGTGTTGGAGTTGGCCCATGGGCACATTCTTGGAGGTCATCTGGGGACAGAGAAAACCCGAGAGAGGGTATTACAGAGATTCTATTGGCCGGGGGTGATGAAGGACGTAGAAAATTATTGTTCCTCCTGCCCTGTGTGTCAGAGGTTGGCCCCGATGCCACATTTCCGTAGCCCGCTGGTCCCTCTACCCATCATTGAGGTCCCGTTTGAGAGGATCGCCATGGATTTGGTAGGTCCTATAATCAAGTCCGCTAGGGGGCACCAGTACATATTAGTTATAATGGACTATGCCACCCGTTATCCAGAAGCGATCCCTCTCCGAAATACCTCGGCCAAAACCATAGCCAAAGAGCTATCTCTTGTTTTTAGCCGGGTGGGTATTTGTAAAGAACTGCTTACGGACCAAGGTACACCCTTTATGTCCCGGGTTATGAAAGAGCTGTGTAAATTGTTCAAAGTGACGCAATTGCGTACGTCTGTGTATCACCCCCAAACCGATGGGCTGGTTGAAAGATTCAACAAAACCCTAAAACAAATGTTGAAGAAAGTGGTGGATAGAGATGGAAAGGATTGGGACTGTTTACTTCCTTATTTGATGTTTGCTATTAGGGAGGTGCCCCAATCCTCTACGGGATTCTCCCCCTTTGAGTTACTGTATGGGAGACACCCAAGAGGGCTGTTGGATATTGCCAAGGAAACTTGGGAAAGTGAGAGTTCTCCCCACAGGAGTGTGATTGAGCATGTCGCCCTGATGCAAGATCGAATTGCACAGGTAATGCCCATCGTGAAGGAACATTTGGCCCAAGCGCAGTTGGCACAGCAGAGAGTGTACAACCGTGGAGCCAAGACCCGTACCTTTTCCCCGGGGGATAGGATATTGGTACTTGTCCCTACGGTTGAAAGTAAATTCCTTGCCAAATGGCAAGGCCCCTACGAGATAATGGAAAAAGTGAGCGAAGTGAATTACAAGGTCAGACAACCAGGAAGGCGAAAGCCCGAACAGATCTATCACGTTAATCTGTTGAAAGCCTGGAGGGATAGAGAGTCCCTAGTCGCAGACACTTGGTCACCAGCTCAAACTGGTTGCGTGATTCCTGAGGTTGGAATAGCAGCCACCTTGTCACAACCCCAACAACAGGAGGTTAAGGAGTTTGTGCTTCGCAACAAGGAGGTATTCTCTGAGCTGCCGGGACAAACATCTGGGGTAGAGCATGACATCATTACCCCGCCCGGTGAAAGGGTGAAGTTAAAACCCTATCGGATCCCAGAGGCTCGACGGGAGGCAATACGGGAGGAAGTACAGAAAATGCTGAACTTAGGGGTGATAGAGGAGTCCCAAAGTGATTGGTCTAGTCCCATCGTGTTGGTGCCTAAACCGGATGGGAGCTGGCGATTTTGTAACGATTTTCGTCAGTTGAACAAAGTTACAAAATTTGACACCTACCCCATGCCACGTATAGATGAGTTGATCGACCGGCTGGGAACAGCCCGATACATGACGACTCTTGACCTCACAAAAGGGTATTGGCAAATCCCCCTGGCCAAGTCGGCCAAAGAGAAAACCGCATTTGTAACCCCAGACGGGGCGTTCCAATATAAAAGAATGCCGTTCGGGTTACAGAATGCGCCGGCCACATTCCAGCGGAAAATGGACCAGATGCTGAGGCCCCATCGGAAGTATGCTGCGGCTTACCTGGATGACGTAATTGTCCATAGCACAGATTGGGCCTCACATCTGCCAAAAGTGCAAGCAGTCCTGGACTCTGTTCGGGAAGCGGGGTTTACGGCTAACCCCAAGAAGTGTACCATTGGGCAGGAGGAGGCCAAATATCTTGGGTACACCATTGGGAGGGGAGTAATAAAACCCCAACTCAACAAAGTCGAGGCCATCCAGAGTTGGCCACGTCCCAACAGCAAGAAGCAGGTACGAGCCTTTCTGGGAATCGCTGGGTATTATCGGCGATTCATTCCCCACTTTGCTTCTAAGGCTGTGCCCCTAACCAACCTGACGAAGGGGAAAGGGTCGGTCATGATTAAATGGACCCCCGAGGCTGAGGCAGCATTCCAATTCTTGAAACAAGCCTTATGTAGCCAGCCAGTGTTGTACTCACCCGACTTCTCTAAAGACTTTGTCGTACAAAGTGATGCGTCAGATGTGGGGTTAGGAGCAGTATTGTCCCAGGTCTGGAACGGGGAAGAGCACCCAGTCATTTACCTCAGCAGGAAATTGAAGTCCCATGAGGTAAATTACGCCACCGTTGAAAAGGAGTGTTTAGCGGTGAAGTGGGCTCTAGATTCCCTTCGGTACTACCTGCTAGGTAGGCACTTTGACATGGTTACGGATCACGCTCCGTTAAAGTGGATGGCTCAAAACAAGGAAACAAATAGAAGAGTGAATAGGTGGTTCCTGGCCCTCCAGGAATTCAACTTCACAGTAAAGCATCGCCCTGGCGTTCAAATGGGGAATGTGGATGCTTTGTCTCGAGTACATGAATGCCTGATTGCTGGTGTTCCAACCCCGAGGTTAAAACAAGAGGGGGGGGTATGTGACAGCAGGAAGGTAAAGTCACCTGGTTGCATCCAGGGGGGTAGATATATTTCGCCCAGATTCAGGCTTTACGCTGACTTATACAACTAGGTGGAGAGTTGTATAGGCCCAGCTAAGGCTAGTGGGCTCATGGATGACTCATACCTCTAGGGAGAGTGTGGGGCGTCGTGCAGACAGAGATGAGGAGACCAGCTGAACCTTGTCAGCTCATTTAGGCCTCTATAAGAACTCCCAGCTTCATTAGATGTTAGCTCATGCCTGGAACCAGACCTGTGTGGACTGTCTAGGGAGAGTGAACCCCTGTGCGGTGAGGCAAAGCCTGTGTGGCTATTTGTTTGGACTTTTACTAAACCAGGGACTTAGGGACTAGGACAGCACTAGGCTGATCCCAGTTGTTAGTTAGGAAACCTGTATGTTTAGTCAGAGGTCAACTTGACCAGGATTTATTTTGGTTATGTTTCTTTTGCTTTGCTGTGTTTTGTCACTGTAAATAGAAAATAAACCGCACCTTTTTGATTTTGAAAACCACAACCTCCGTTTGCTGGGCCTGTTTTGTGTGGGGAGCCCATCCCGGGGGGTCACACACACCCGCTGCCGAGCTAACCCCCTCACAATATATATATATATATATATATATATATATATATATATAAAATATATGATATAGCTGTGTCCAACAGTAAAAACAACCACCCACCTCTTAGCACTCCTCCTTCTTACCACAGCAGCTCTGGTCAGCTCAGGTGTGACTGGGTGGCGGGCACCATGACACCCCCTCCCACCCATTGCAAGAGCTCACCTCTGGCTACGGCGGCGGACACCCCCAGCTTGGGGCCAGGTCGGGCGGCTCAGATTGATACACAATCAGTGCCGGCCCAACACATTGTGCTGCCTGGAAAAAAGAATGAAATGCTGCCCCCCCCCCCAAAAAAAAAAAATCACGCCCACCAAAATGCCCCCATATTCATTATTTTATATCATGATAACTAAAGTGGACCTGTCATGGCTCTATACATGTATGTAGGAGTATAAAGAGGACCTGTCATGGCACTATACATGTATGTAGGAGTATAAAGAGGACCTGTCATGGCACTATACATGTATGTAGGAGTATAAAGAGGACCTGTCATGGCAATATACATGTATGTAGGAGTATAAAGAGGACCTGTCATGGCACTATACATGTATGTAGGAGTATAAAGAGGACCTGTCATGGCACTATACATGTATGTAGGTGTATAAAGAGGACCTGTCATGGCTCTATACATGTATATATGAGTATAAAAAGGACCTGTGCGTGGCCGTTGGCCGCGATGTCAGCCGGCCAACCGCGATCGCTCCACAGAGCCAGAACGGGGATCTGTCAATGTAAACAGACAGATCCCCATTCTGACAGGGGAGGAGAGACACATCTGCTGTTCCTAGTGATTAGGAACAGAGATCTCTCTCCTCCTCCAGTCAGTCCCATCCCCCCAGTTAGAAACACCTCCCAGGGAACACATTTAACCCCTTTCCTGACAGTGACATTTACACAGTAATCAGTGCATTTTTATAGCACTGATCGCTGTATAAATGTTACTGGTCCCAAAAGTGTCCAATCTGTCCACCGCAATGTCACAGTTTCGCTAAAAATCGCAGATCACCGACATTACTAGTAAAAAATATATAATAATAATAAAAATGCCATAAATCTATCCTCTATTTGGTAGACACAATAACTTTTGCGCAAACTAAATCAATATACACTTATTGTTGTAAACATTTTTTTTACCAAACATATGTAGAATACATATCGACCTAAACTGATGAAGACATTTTTATTTTTATTTTTTTGGATGTTTATTATAGCAAAAAGTTAAATAAAAAAATATTTTCAAAGTTGTCGCTATTTTTGTTTATAGCACAAAAAATAAAAACCGCAGAAGTGATCAAATACCACCAAAAGAAAGCTCTACTTGTTTAGGTACAACGTCACACGACCGCGCAATTGTCAGTTAAATTGATGCAGTGCCGAATTGCCAAAAAAATTATTGAAGTGCATTATTTCTATTTTTACATTGTTATATAAAATAAATAAACTCACCATAATGCAGAATCAGTGGGAGCCCTGAGTGTGTCACTTGCCGCGTCACCTGCCACCAGATGCAGATTGTCACTTGTTGCGGATAGTCACTTGCCACGATGCCATCTGCCACAAATTGCGGATGGTCACTTGCCACGATGCCACACATTGCAGATTGTCACCTGCCACACATTGCAGATTGTCACTTGCCACGACTTCACCTGCCACACATTGTGGATTGTCACTTGCCACGACATCACCTGCCACACGTAGCGGATTGTCACTTGCCACAACGTCACCTGCCACACGTAGCGGATTGTCACTTGCCACAACGTCACCTGCCACACGTAGCGGATTGTCACTTGCCATGACGTCACCTGCCACACGTCTGACAGAGAGGAGGGGGGAGCTGATAGAGAGGAGGGGGGGCGGCTGATAGAGAGGAGGGGGGCGGCTGATAGAGAGGAGGGGGGGCGGCTGATAGAGAGGAGGGGGGGCGACTGATAGAGAGGAGGGGGGGTGGCTGATAGAGAGGAGGGGGGGCGGCTGATAGAGAGGAGGGGTTGTGGCTGATAGAGAGGAGGGGGGGTGGCTGATAGAGAGGAGGGGGGGCGGCTGATAGAGAGGAGGGGGGGCTGCTGATAGAGAGGAGGGGGGCGGCTGATAGAGAGGAGGGGGGAGGCTGATAGAGAGGAGGGGAGGCGGCTGATAGAGAGGAGGGGGGGTGGCTGATAGAGAGGAGGGGGGGGTGGCTGATAGAGAGGGGGGGGGCGGCTGATAGAGAGGAGGGGGGGTGGCTGATAGAGAGGGGGGGCGGCTGATAGAGAGGGGGGGCTGATAGAGAGGGGGGGCGGCTGAGAGAGGAGGGGGGGCGGCTGATAGAGAGGAGGGGGGGCAGATGATAGAGAGGAGGGGGGGCGGCTGACAGGTCAGATGAGAGAGACAGACCTCAGGAGGGGGGGCGGCTGACAGGTCAGATGAGAGAGACAGACCTCAGGAGGGGGGGCGGCTGACAGGTCAGATGAGAGAGACAGACCTCAGGAGGGGGGCGGCTGACAGGTCAGATGAGAGAGACAGACCTCAGGAGGGGGGGCGGCTGACAGGTCAGATGAGAGAGACAGACCTCAGGAGGGGGGGCGGCTGACAGGTCAGATGAGAGAGACAGACCTCAGGAGGGGGGGCGGCTGATAGAGAGGAGGGGGGGCCGCGGGCGGCTGACAGGACAGATGAGACCTCAGGTCTCCTGTGACACACAGCGCTAGTTAGGACTCCGGGAGCATGCAGGGCGGGCGCGATTACCCACAGTCCAGCTCCTCCGCTCCTCCAGGCGAATCACAAGCCTCATGTCCGCCGTCCGTCCCGCCCACATGACCTGCTCGGCCAATCACAGGACACCCGCCGCTGACCATTGCTGAGCTTGGCTCAAACACAGAGACAGATTTTTAGGCAGCAGTTTGAACAGTAGTGAGAGGGGACTCGGAGGAGAAAAACAGACAGGAGCAGCCCCAGCGCGCTCCAGATGTGTTCAGGCTAAAAAAAAAAAAAAAAAAAGCTGGACGGAGCGGGGCCCCCTATTGGGCGGGGCCCATGGGCTTGAGCCCAGTCAAGCCCAATGGTAAGTCCGGCCCTGACTATGGGTATACGGAAGTATAATTACAAGCATTTCATACGTGTCAAAGGCTTTTATTGACAGTGACATGAAGTTTATACAAAGAGTCAATATTTGCAGTGTTGACCTTTCTTTTTCAAGACCTCAGCAATTCGCCCTGAAATGCTGTCAATCAACTTCTGGGCCACATCCTGACTGATGGCAACCCATTCTTGCATAATCAATGCTTGGACTTTGTCAGAATTTGTGTTTTTTTTAATTTTACCTGGCTCTTGAGGATTGACCATAAGTTTTCAATGGGAATAAGGTCTGGGGAGTTTCCTGACCATGGACCCAAATTTCAATGTTTTGTTCCCCAAACCACTTAGTTATCCCTTTTGCCTTATAGCAAGGTGCTTCATCATGCTGGAAAAGGCATTGTTGTTCATCAAATTATTCTTGATTGTTTGGGAGAAGTTGCTCTTGGAGTATGTTTTTCTTCTCCAGATAAGATTTTTTCCAGATGCTCCAAACATACGGAAAGGGAATTCATCAGAGAAAAGGACTTTAGACCCCAGTCCTCAGCCTTCCAATCCCTGTACCTTTTTCAGAATATCAGTCTGTCCCTGATGTTTTTCCTGGAGAGCAGTGACTTCTTTACTGCTCTTCTTTACTGCCATCCTCCAAAAGTCTTCTCCTCGCTATGCGTGCAGATGCACTCACACCTGCCTGCTGCCATTCCTGAGCAAGATCTACACTGGTGGTAAGGGCCACCATCAGGGGGGTACAGGCAGTACACCTGTAAGGGGCCCGGAGGTCCCCATGGGCCCGGATGGCAACCCCCCCTTTTTTTTTTGTTCTAAATTTTTTTTTCTTTTGTAAGGGGCCCAGAGGTCCCCAGAGGCCCGGAGGTTCACAGGGCCCCAGATGGCAACCCCCCCTTTTTTTATTTATTTAAAAAAAAAAATTGTAAGGGGCCCAGAGGTCCCCAGGGCCCGGATGGCACCCCCCCTTTTTTTTGTTCTAAATTTTTTTCTTTCTTTTTTTCTTTTGTAAGGGGACCAGGGGTACCCAGAGGCCCGGTGGTTCCCAGGGCCCCAGAGGGCAACCCTCCTTTTTTTTTATATACATTTTTTTTTTTATACATTTCATTTTTTTGTAAGGGGCCCAGAGGTCCCCAGAGGCCCAGAGGTCCCCGGATAGCAACCCCTCTTTTTTTTTTTTTTTTTGTTCGTCAGCACCCAAAGCCCACCCGGCCTTAAAAATTCGTGGCGGCAGCACCCCCCGCTTTTCTCAATTCGTTGCACCCCCCCGCTTCTCAATTCGCGGCAGCCCCCCCACTTCTCAATTTGCGGCGGCAGAACCCCCCCCCCCCGGTTCACCTCTGCTCCAGGGGGCCCATGCCTCAAGCTGTGTAAGGGGCCCCAAAATTCCTGATGGTGGTGCCCTGATCCCACAGCTGAATAATCTGTAGTTACATAGTTGCATAGTTAGTCAGGTTGAACAAATACACAAGTCCATCCAGTTCAACCAAAAAAATAAAATAAAATACAATCCCATATACACAATCCTTCACCCACATTTGATCCAGAGGAAGGTGAAAAACCCCAGCAAAGCATGCTCTGATTTGCTACAGCAGGGGAAAAAAATTCCTTCCTGATCCCACGAGAGGCAATTCGATTTTCCCTGGATCAACTTTACCTATATATGTCAGTACCCAGTTATATTATGTACATTTAGGAAAGAATCCAGGTCTTTTTGAAGGCAATCTACTGCGCTGGCCAGAACCACCTCTGGAGGGAGTCTATTCCACATTTTCACAGCTCTTAAGCCTCGTACACACGGCCGAGATTCTCGTCGAAAAAAAGATGTCGTTTTTTTCGACGAGATTCTTGGACAAGAAACTTGTCCCGGCCAAGTGTACACACGCTCGATTCAAAGAACCCGCGGTTCTTTGAATCGAGCGAACGCGGTGACGTCATCGTGCCGTCGCCGACATCTTGGTATACCCTACCTATGCCTAGGAAGCTACCGCGCATGCGTCAAATTCATTTCGAACATGCGCGGGCTTCCGGGAGGACAGGTAAGTGTACAAACACTCACTTTTCTCGTCGAGAAACATGCCGACGAGAATCTCGACGAGAAAATAGAGAGCAGGTTCTCTATTTTCTCGTCGAGATTACTTGTCGGTTTTCTTGACGAGAAACCATACACACGAACGAGTTTCTCGGCAAGACATCTCTGCCAGCAAGTTTCTTGCTGGTTCTTGCCGAGAAACTCGGTCGTGTGTACGAGGCCTCACTGTGAAGAAACCTTTCCGTATTTGGAGCTGAAATCTTTTTTCCTCTAGACATAAAGAGTGCCCCCTTGTCCTCTGTGATGACCTTAAAGTGAACAACTCAACACCAAGTTCACTATATGGACCACTTATGTATTTGTACACATTGATCATATCCCCCCTTAATCTCCTTGTCTCAAGAGAGAATACATTTAGTTCCTCTAATCTTTCCTCATGCCTCTTATCAGTTTAGTTGGCCTTCTCTGCACTTTCTCCAGTTCCCTATATCTTTTCTGAGAACTAGGGCCCAAAACTGAACTGCATATTCCAGATGAGGTCTTACTAATGATTTGTGCAGGGGCAAAAGGATATCTCGCTCTCTGGAGTCCATACCTCTCTTACAAAGGAATTTGCTTGCTTTGGAAACCCCAGCTTGGCATTGCATGCTATTATTGAGCTTATGATCTACCAAAAACCCCAGGACCTTCTCCACTGTGGATTCCCCCAGTTGTACTCCCTCTAGTATGTATGATGCATGCATATTTTTAGCCCCCAAGTGCATAACTTTACATTTATCAACATTAAACCTCATTTGCCACATAGTCGCCCAATTAGACAGTGCATTGAGGTCAGCTTGTAAATTGGAGTCATCCTTTAACCACTTAAGCCCCAGACCATTTTGTTGCTAAAGGACCAGGCCCCTTTTTGCGATTCGGCACTGCGTCGCTTTAACTGACAATTGGCTCCCAAACAAAATTGATGTCCTTTTTTTTCCCACAAATAGAGCTTTCTTTTGGTGGTATTTGATCACCTCTGCGGTTTTTATTTTTTGCGCTATAAACAAAAATAGAGCGACAATTTTGAAAAAAATTACATATTTTTTACTTTTTGCTATAATAAATATCCCCAAAAAAATATATAAAATTATTTTTTTCCCTCAGTTTCGGCCGATACGTATTCTTCTACATATTTTTGGTTAAAAAAATAGCAATAAGCGCATATTGATTGGTTTGCGCAAAAGTTATAACGTCTACAAAATAGTGGGTAGTTTTATGGCAATTTTATAAAAAAATTTGGCAGCGATCAGCGATTTTTATCATGACTGCGACATCATGGCGGACACATCGGACACTTGACACATTTTTGGGACCATTATCATTTTTACAGCGATCAGTGCTATAAAAATGCACTGATTACTGTGAAAATGACACTGGCAGTGAAGGGTTTAACCTCCAGGTGGCGCTGTAGGGGTTAAGTGTGAGTGATTCTTACTGTAGGGGGCGTGGCTTGGCGTGTGACGTCACTGATCGTCGTTCCCTATGACAGGGAACAGATGATCACTGACATGCCACTAGGAAGAACGGGGAAAGATTTGTTTACACTTACCTCTCCCCGTTCTTCAGCTCTGTGACCCGATCGCGGGGGAGCTTCGGAACGGGTCGCTTGCGCGCTGCCGGCAGCACGCGAACGACCCACGGATGGGTTCTTAAGGGGGATGTATCTGTATGCCCTTGTGCCTGTTTGTGCTATTCTGTTGATTAGGGATGGGCCCGGTGCTCGATTCGAACCCATGTTCGAATCGAGCATCGGGCGTTCGCTCGCTCGTCGAGCCCAGAACTATTTGGGCCGTTCGCATCACATTCGTGTGATGCGAGCGGCCCCGCAATGCATTGCGGCCGGCGCGGCCGGCGCAGTGCATTGCTGGCTGATGATTGGCCAAGCATGCACTGTGACCCCGCATGCTTGGCCAATCACAGCGCCCGAAACTCGGAGAGCAATAATTGGCTACAGGCAGGACGCCTGTAGCCAATTACAGCTCAGGGGCTTTAGTACACGCCCCACCATTTAAAAGGCCGCCACGCCATCGGCCCCGGTCACATGAGTTCCGGCTTTAGGAGAGATTAGTCTGCTGATTCTGTCTTTGCTTGATACTGAAAGATTTGCTCTTCTTTGCTAAACCATTGGCTATTTCTTTGCTAAACCATTGCTACCTAAGTCATTGATCGTTCATTGCTGCTGATTGCACAGTTAGTGTGTTATTAGCTGCTGCTGGGGATTAGTCTGGTGCGTGCTTACTGTTAGTACAGTATTGCAGTAGTACCAACCGCAGTGCTGTTAGCACAGCATTGCACCCCAACAGCACCCATAGGACTTCTAGTGTGTTAGTGGCAGCAAACAGAGCTCCTATATTTTCTTCTCAGCAGCACCCATAGGACTTCTAGTGTGTTAGTGGCAGCAAACAGAGCTCCTATATTTTCTTCTCAGCAGCACCCATAGGACTTCTAGTGTGTTAGTGGCATCACACAGAGCTCCTATATTTTCTTCTCAGCAGCACCCATAGGACTTCTAGTGTGTTAGTGGCAGCAAACAGAGCTCCTATATTTTCTTCTCAGCAGCACCCATAGGACTTCTAGTGTGTTAGTGGCAGCAAACAGAGCTCCTATATTTTCTTCTCAGCAGCACCCATAGGACTTCTAGTGTGTTAGTGGCATCACACAGAGCTCCTATATTTTCTTCTCAGCAGCACCCATAGGACTTCTAGTGTGTTAGTGGCAGCAAACAGAGCTCCTATATTTTCTTCTCAGCAGCACCCATAGGACTTCTAGTGTGTTAGTGGCAGCAAACAGAGCTCCTATATTTTCTTCTCAGCAGCACCCATAGGACTTCTAGTGTGTTAGTGGCAAACAGAGCTCCTATATTTTCTGCTCAGCAGCACCCATAGGACTTCTAGTGTGTTAGTGGCATCACACAGAGCTCCTATATTTTCTTCTCAGCAGCACCCATAGGACTTCTAGTGTGTTAGTGGCAGCAAACAGAGCTCCTATATTTTCTTCTCAGCAGCACCCATAGGACTTCTAGTGTGTTAGTGGCATCACACAGAGCTCCTATATTTTCTTCTCAGCAGCACCCATAGGACTTCTAGTGTGTTAGTGGCAGCAAACAGAGCTCCTATATTTTCTTCTCAGCAGCACCCATAGGACTTCTAGTGTGTTAGTGGCAGCAAACAGAGCTCCTATATTTTCTTCTCAGCAGCACCCATAGGACTTCTAGTGTGTTAGTGGCATCACACAGAGCTCCTATATTTTCTTCTCAGCAGCACCCATAGGACTTCTAGTGTGTTAGTGGCAGCAAACAGAGCTCCTATATTTTCTTCTCAGCAGCACCCATAGGACTTCTAGTGTGTTAGTGGCATCACACAGAGCTCCTATATTTTCTTCTCAGCAGCACCCATAGGACTTCTAGTGTGTTGGTGGCAGCAAACAGAGCTCCTATATTTTCTTCTCAGCAGCACCCATAGGACTTCTAGTGTGTTAGTGGCAGCAAACAGAGCTCCTATATTTTCTTCTCAGCAGCACCCATAGGACTTCTAGTGTGTTAGTGGCAGCAAACAGAGCTCCTATATTTTCTTCTCAGCAGCACCCACAGGACTTCTAGTGTGTTAGTGGCAGCAAACAGAGCTCCTATATTTTCTTCTCAGCAGCACCCATAGGACTTCTAGTGTGTTAGTGGCAGCAAACAGAGCTCCTATATTTTCTTCTCAGCAGCACCCATAGGACTTCTAGTGTGTTAGTGGCATCACACAGAGCTCCTATATTTTCTTCTCAGCAGCACCCATAGGACTTCTAGTGTGTTAGTGGCAGCAAACAGAGCTCCTATATTTTCTGCTCAGCAGCACCCATAGGACTTCTAGTGTGTTAGTGGCATCACACAGAGCTCCTATATTTTCTTCTCAGCAGCACCCATAGGACTTCTAGTGTGTTAGTGGCAGCAAACAGAGCTCCTATATTTTCTTCTCAGCAGCACCCATAGGACTTCTAGTGTGTTAGTGGCAGCAAACAGAGCTCCTATATTTTCTTCTCAGCAGCACCCATAGGACTTCTAGTGTGTTAGTGGCAGCAAACAGAGCTCCTATATTTTCTTCTCAGCAGCACCCATAGGACTTCTAGTGTGTTAGTGGCAGCAAACAGAGCTCCTATATTTTCTTCTCAGCAGCACCCATAGGACTTCTAGTGTGTTAGTGGCATCACACAGAGCTCCTATATTTTCTTCTCAGCAGCACCCATAGGACTTCTAGTGTGTTAGTGGCAGCAAACAGAGCTCCTATATTTTCTGCTCAGCAGCACCCATAGGACTTCTAGTGTGTTAGTGGCATCACACAGAGCTCCTATATTTTCTTCTCAGCAGCACCCATAGGACTTCTAGTGTGTTAGTGGCAGCAAACAGAGCTCCTATATTTTCTTCTCAGCAGCACCCATAGGACTTCTAGTGTGTTAGTGGCAGCAAACAGAGCTCCTATATTTTCTTCTCAGCAGCACCCATAGGACTTCTAGTGTGTTAGTGGCAGCAAACAGAGCTCCTATATTTTCTTCTCAGCAGCACCCATAGGACTTCTAGTGTGTTAGTGGCAGCAAACAGAGCTCCTATATTTTCTTCTCAGCAGCACCCATAGGACTTCTAGTGTGTTAGTGGCATCACACAGAGCTCCTATATTTTCTTCTCAGCAGCACCCATAGGACTTCTAGTGTGTTAGTGGCAGCAAACAGAGCTCCTATATTTTCTTCTCAGCAGCACCCATAGGACTTCTAGTGTGTTAGTGGCAGCAAACAGAGCTCCTATATTTTCTTCTCAGCAGCACCCATAGGACTTCTAGTGTGTTAGTGGCATCACACAGAGCTCCTATATTTTCTTCTCAGCAGCACCCATAGGACTTCTAGTGTGTTAGTGGCAGCAAACAGAGCTCCTATATTTTCTTCTCAGCAGCACCCATAGGACTTCTAGTGTGTTAGTGGCAGCAAACAGAGCTCCTATATTTTCTTCTCAGCAGCACCCATAGGACTTCTAGTGTGTTAGTGGCATCACACAGAGCTCCTATATTTTCTTCTCAGCAGCACCCATAGGACTTCTAGTGTGTTAGTGGCAGCAAACAGAGCTCCTATATTTTCTGCTCAGCAGCACCCATAGGACTTCTAGTGTGTTAGTGGCATCACACAGAGCTCCTATATTTTCTTCTCAGCAGCACCCATAGGACTTCTAGTGTGTTAGTGGCAGCAAACAGAGCTCCTATATTTTCTTCTCAGCAGCACCCATAGGACTTCTAGTGTGTTAGTGGCATCACACAGAGCTCCTATATTTTCTTCTCAGCAGCACCCATAGGACTTCTAGTGTGTTAGTGGCAGCAAACAGAGCTCCTATATTTTATTCTCAGCAGCACCCATAGGACTTCTAGTGTGTTAGTGGCAGCAAACAGAGCTCCTATATTTTCTTCTCAGCAGCACCCATAGGACTTCTAGTGTGTTAGTGGCAGCAAACAGAGCTCCTATATTTTCTTCTCAGCAGCACCCATAGGACTTCTAGTGTGTTAGTGGCAGCAAACAGAGCTCCTATATTTTCTTCTCAGCAGCACCCATAGGACTTCTAGTGTGTTAGTGGCAGCAAACAGAGCTCCTATATTTTCTTCTCAGCAGCACCCATAGGACTTCTAGTGTGTTAGTGGCATCACACAGAGCTCCTATATTTTCTTCTCAGCAGCACCCATAGGACTTCTAGTGTGTTAGTGGCAGCAAACAGAGCTCCTATATTTTCTGCTCAGCAGCACCCATAGGACTTCTAGTGTGTTAGTGGCATCACACAGAGCTCCTATATTTTCTTCTCAGCAGCACCCATAGGACTTCTAGTGTGTTAGTGGCAGCAAACAGAGCTCCTATATTTTCTTCTCAGCAGCACCCATAGGACTTCTAGTGTGTTAGTGGCATCACACAGAGCTCCTATATTTTCTTCTCAGCAGCACCCATAGGACTTCTAGTGTGTTAGTGGCAGCAAACAGAGCTCCTATATTTTCTTCTCAGCAGCACCCATAGGACTTCTAGTGTGTTAGTGGCAGCAAACAGAGCTCCTATATTTTCTTCTCAGCAGCACCCATAGGACTTCTAGTGTGTTAGTGGCAGCAAACAGAGCTCCTATATTTTCTTCTCAGCAGCACCCATAGGACTTCTAGTGTGTTAGTGGCATCACACAGAGCTCCTATATTTTCTTCTCAGCAGCACTCATAGGACTTCTAGTGTGTTAGTGGCAGCAAACAGAGCTCCTATATTTTCTTCTCAGCAGCACCCATAGGACTTCTAGTGTGTTAGTGGCAGCAAACAGAGCTCCTATATTTTCTTCTCAGCAGCACCCATAGGACTTCTAGTGTGTTAGTGGCATCACACAGAGCTCCTATATTTTCTTCTCAGCAGCACCCATAGGACTTCTAGTGTGTTAGTGGCAGCAAACAGAGCTCCTATATTTTCTTCTCAGCAGCACCCATAGGACTTCTAGTGTGTTAGTGGCAGCAAACAGAGCTCCTATATTTTCTTCTCAGCAGCACCCATAGGACTTCTAGTGTGTTAGTGGCAGCAAACAGAGCTCCTATATTTTCTTCTCAGCAGCACCCATAGGACTTCTAGTGTGTTAGTGGCATCACACAGAGCTCCTATATTTTCTTCTCAGCAGCACCCATAGGACTTCTAGTGTGTTAGTGGCATCACACAGAGCTCCTATATTTTCTTCTCAGCAGCACCCATAGGACTTCTAGTGTGTTAGTGGCAGCAAACAGAGCTCCTATATTTTCTTGTCAGCAGCACACATAGTACCTATAGTGTGTTAGTGTCAGCACCCATAGGACCTACAGTGTGTTGTGAGCACACATAGGAGTTCTATTTTTTATACTATATACACTACCGACTACAATGGCTGGAAGACCGCCAAGGAGAGGCAGAGCGTGCCGAGGCAAGAACACAGGGCAGGCAGGCTCTGTTTCTAGAGACAACAGTGCTGGCCGTGGACGTGGTCGTGCATCGTCATCAGCGCGTGGCCATGGGACACGCTTGTCTTTGTTTTCGGCAGCTGGACATGTGGAGCCGCATCATGCCGAAGGCTTGGTAGAATGGATGACCAAGCCCTCCTCATCCTCCTCATCCTCTCTCACCCAGGCTCAGGGTACTGGCAGAGCAGCTGCCAACGCGTACTCAATGGCATCATCAGCCACCCCTTCCCTAGACCCACCATGTCCTCCTGAGGAGTCCCCCGAACTGTTTGAGCACAGTGTTGGGTACATGCTCCAGGAGGATGCCCAACGATTCGAAGGCTCGGATGATGATACCCAGCTTGAGGAAGTCAGTAGTGTGCGCGCAGAGAAAGGGGATGCTGAAGGACAGCAATCTGGCAGTAGTGTTCCACCAGCTGCAGCTTACTGCCAGGTTTGCTCTAGTGGTGAAGAGGGAGGGGATGATGAGGTCACTGACTCCACGTGGGTGCCTGAAGGGAGAGAGGAGGAGGAGGAGGAGGATGCAGCGTCACATGTCCAACAAGGCAGGATGCCCCCTGGAGGCCAGCTAGAGGCCAGCACAGCAACTGTACCACACCGCAGAGCTCCGCCTGTGCAGGGCGCTGCCTCTGCACGTTATCACAAAAGTTCTTTGGTGTGGGCCTTTTTTGAGACGAGTGCATCAGATCGCACCACTGCTATTTGCAATATTTGTCTCAAGCGTATCTCGCGTGGCCAAAACATCAGCCGCTTGGGCACCACAAGCATGAGCAGACATATGTCGACCTGCCATGCAGCTCGTTGGCAAGCACACATAAAAGACCCACACCAAAGAACAAAGCGGACCTCTCCTTGCTCCTCATCAGCTGGGATCTCCATCCCCACTATATCTTCAGTCCTCTCTGAAAGCTGCTCTGAGAGGACTGAAGGTGTAGAATTAGGTGTGTCACAACCAAGTACTTGCAGTACACCGACGTCCGATTGTAGCAGGCAAATTTCCCTGCCCCAGCTGCTGGACCGTCGAAAGAAGTATACTCCCAGCCATCCACATGCCCAGCGGTTGAATGCTAGCTTGGCTAAATTGCTAGCACTTCAACTGCTGCCTTTTCAGTTGATAGACTCGGCCCCCTTCCGTGAGTTTGTTCAATGTGCGGTTCCTCAGTGGCAGGTTCCCAAACGCCACTTTTTCTCAAGGAAGGCAATTCCGTCTCTCTACTGGCATGTGGAAGGCAATGTCCATGCCTCGCTGGACAGGGCGGTCAGCGGTAAGGTGCATATTACCGCTGACTCATGGTCCAGCAGGCATGGACAGGGACGTTATCTTTCTTTCACGGCCCATTGGGTCACTCTATTGGTAGCTGGGAGGGATGCAGGACAAGGTGCAGTAGTGTTGGAGGTTGTTCCGCCACCACGCCTCCAAAATGCTACTACTGGTTGTGACACACCTCTCTCCTCCACCCCCTCCTCTTCTTCTTCCTCCATGTCCTCTTCGAGTGCTCTGTCCTCGGAACCAGCGGTGCTCCGTAGGCGTACAAGGGGCTACGCGAGTACGCAGGCAAAAAGATGCCATGCCGTGCTTGCGCTGGTGTGTTTGGGGGACAGGAGCCACACTGGGCCAGAGGTTCTGGCAGCTCTGCAGGGGCAGGCCGAGAGGTGGTTGACGCCACGCCAGCTTAAGCCAGGAATGGTCGTTTCTGATAATGGCACCAACCTCCTCTCCGCCCTGCGACAGGGGCAGCTCACCCATGTGCCCTGTATGGCTCACGTCCTCAACCTGGTGGTGCAGCGGTCCTTGGGCAGGTTCCCAGGCTTACAGGATGTCCTGAGGCAGGCCAGGAAAGTCTGTGTGCATTTCCGCCGATCTTATAATGCCAGTGCTCGGCTGACTGAGCTGCAAAAGGAGCTGAACCTGCCCAAGAACCGCCTAATATGTGACATGCCCACCAGGTGGAACTCAACGTTGGCCATGCTGCAGCGACTGCACACGCAGCAGAGGGCCATCAATGAGTACCTTTGCGACTACGGCACCAGGACAGGGTCAGGGGAGCTTGGCTTTTTTTCCCCACGCCAGTGGAGCATGATCAGGGATGCATGCACTGTCCTCTCACCATTTGAGGAGGCCACGAGGATGGTGAGCAGTGACAGTGCATGCATCAGTGACACTGTACCTCTTGTCCACCTGTTGGAGCATACGCTGCGTGGGATAATGGACAGGGCACTTGAGGCAGAACAGAGGCAGGAAGAGGAGGACTTCCTTGTCTCTCAAGGCCCCCTTTATCCAGACAATGTTCCTTCTGTCCCACCCATCACACAGGAAGAGGAGGAGGAGGAGGAGGAGGAGGAGGAGGATTGTGTGAGCATGGAGGTGGAGCCTGGCACTCAGCATCAGCAGCAGCAGTCTTTTAGGGATGATGTACAGTCCCAACAAACCAGTGGACTTGTACGTGGCTGGGAGGAGGTGGCTGGCGATCATGTCATCCTCAGTGACCCAGAAGACTCCGGACCGAATGCCTCAGCTAACCTACGCTGCATGGCCTCCCTGATCCTGCAAAGCCTGCGGAAGGATCCTCGTGTTCTTCGGATCAAGGAGAGTGACCATTACTGGCTGGCCACTCTCCTTGATCCACGGTACAAGGGTAAGGTTGCGGACCTTATCTTGCCGTCGCAGAGGGAGCAGAGGATGAGACATCTCAGGGAGGCCTTGCAGAAAGGTCTGTGCAACGCGTTCCCAGAAACTGGGAGGTTACAAACTCCTGGTCCTGGACGACGAGTTGCTGAGGCTTCGGTCAGTAGCAGAAGGAGCGGTGGGGAAGGTGGACGTCTGACCGATGCGTTCAGACAATTTTTTAGTCCGCAGCCCCAAGGTATGATCGGTTCCAGCAACCATCGCCAGCGTCTGATATACATGGTGCAGGAATACCTAGGGGCAAGGTCAGACTTGGACACCTTTCCCACCGAAAATCCTCTGGCTTACTGGGTCCTGAGGATGGATCACTGGCCAGAGCTTGCACAGTATGCAATTGAGCTACTGGCCTGTCCTGCATCCAGCGTTCTTTCCGAACGCACATTCAGTGCTGCTGGAGGATTTGTCACCGATCATAGGGTGCGCCTGTCCACCGACTCGGTTGATCGACTGACCTTCATAAAAATTAATCAGTCTTGGATCACCACCAGCTACCAGACACCTGAAGCGGATATAACGGAATAATTTATAATGTCACATCCCTTCAAGACTGCCTATGCTGATGCTGAGTGACTGTCCTGTTATGTTCACTGACTATCCTCTTCCTCCTCCTCAATGATCCATGCCACCACACCAGTGCCTAAGGCACAATTTTTCAGCCCCTGTATAACAGGGGCGTGTAATTACAATTTTTTAAAAAGATGCTTCGCAACAGGTGTGACTGCTGTGCTCAGAGTACAGTATCTGTGAGAGGTTGCAGTGTTGTGGCACCAGCACCAGTGCCTAAGGCACAATTTTTCAGCCCCTGTTGGGGCGTGTAATTACAATTTTTAGGCAATGCTTTGCAACAGGTCTCATTGCTGTGCTCAGAGTACAGTATCTGTGAGGGGTTGCAGTGTTGTGGCACCAGCACCAGTGCCTAAGGCACAATTTTTCAGCCCCTGTATAACAGGGGCGTGTAATTACAATTTTTTAAAAAGATGCTTCGCAACAGGTGTGACTGCTGTGCTCCAAGTACAGTATCTGTGAGGGGTTGCAGTGTTGTGGCACCAGCACCAATGCCTAAGGCACAATTTTTCAGCCCCTGTTTAACAGGGGCGTGTAATTACAAATCTTGATCTAATAGTTCACAGCAGGGCCCATTCCTGCGCCCACCAAGAGTAACTATGAGGGCCTACAGTCTTGTGGCAACACCGTCCACCACCACCACCACCACCAAAGGCCCAATTTTTCTGCCCTGTTCAACAGGTGCATGCAATTACAAATCTTGATCTAATAACTCACAGCAGGGCCCATTCCTGCACCCACCAAGAGTAAATGTGAGGGCTTACAGTCTTGTGGCAACACCGTCCACCACCACCACCACCACCACCAAAGGCCCAATTTTTCTGCCCGGTTCAACAGGTGCATGCAAGTACAAATCTTGATCTATTAACTCACAGCAGGGCCCATTCCTGTGCCCACCAGTCTTGTGGCTACACCAACATCTAATAGGGCAAATTTCTGCAGAGTATATACGGCAGGCCCCTACTTTCAAACATCCAACTTACAAACGACTCCTACTTGCAAACGGCAAGAGAAAACAGGAAGTGAGAGGAAATCTACCCCTAGGAAGGAAAATTCTATCCTGTTAGATTTAATTTGGGAAAAAGGTATCTCCTCTCTACTGATGCTTTATCACCAATCCTTGTTTCAATTAAAACCCCACTTTTCCAAAAACATTTGTCATTGGGACGGAAAGTGAGGTGACATGTTCTGAACAGATGTGCAAAGACAGCAAATGTTACAGGGGTGATAACCCCTCCCTATGTTCTCCAAAAAGCTTAAAAATTGATTTTTTTGGGATGTAGCTACACTTCATAATGTACCTGTTCAGATTCTACTTAAGAACAAACCTACAGTCCATGTCTTGTTTGCACCACCTATATACTGCTGTTCAGAGTATATAGGGTTGTAGGTATAGGGTTTTATTTTGGGTGCGGGGTCCCCCTTAGTATCCATACAAGACCCAAAGGGGCTGGGGTGGGGGGGGGGGGTGATGGGGTAGCCATGCCATTTTTCTCAAGGATTTTCAGCCATATGGCGGCCAGGACAAGACATGACATTGAAGCCGCAAGTGGTTTTAAATGGCTTCTTTTTTTCCTTTACAAATGTCATTTTGTGCAAGGACAGTTCTAAACACGGGAAACACATGCCACTTCACAGGCATACTTTAGACACCCCCCAGGTACCGTATTTAAAGGAAAATTTCACTTTTTTTTTTTTCACTTTATGCATCATTAAAATGACTGCTCCCGAAAAAACTTTAGTTTTTAAAATTTCTTTTTGCATTGATATATGTCCCCTGGGGCAGGACCCGGGTCCCCAAACCTGTTTTATAACATTAACATGCATATTGGCCGTTGTAATTAGCAATTTTGATTTCGAACGTTCGCGTCCATTATAACGAATAGGGTTCGAAAATTCGCGCGAACTTTCGGTCCGTTCGAAGGTTCTGGTGCGAACCGAACCCGGGGGTGTTCGGCTCATCCCTACTGTTGATGTATATCGTCGTGCGGCGGTCCTTAAGTGGTTAAGGATGTTATTCCACTGCATAGCTTAGTGTAATCTGCAAAGACAGAAGTGGTACTTTGAATCCAAGACCATATATCATTTATAAAGATATTAAAAAGTAAAGTTCCCAAAACTGAAACTTGGGGTACACCACTGATAACCTTAGACCATTCAGAGTAAGAATCATTAACCACGACTCTCTAAATTCGTTTTTTTAGCCAGTTTTCTATCCATTTACAAATTGATCTTTCTCTTTCGTTCATGGACGGACACAGCTTCAATCATGACAATGTGGGTATTAGCCTTCATTTAGGAGTGACTAGGCAGAAAAAGTGTTAACTGAGTGTTAACTCAGGGGGCGGTCCTACTGGCTATATACCCTCAGCCTGCACTAAGCAGATCAGTTCTTTTCTGCCTAGCATAGGAGAAGGACATGGCTCCCTTCGGGCATATAGGTCCGAGTTTTTTTTCTATGTTCTACGTTTTTTTCCTGCGATCTTCGATCAACTGCTGGCTGGGTGACAGGCTGGATCCCAGATCCTTGTAGTCTCCCCAGTTTTCGGCCATCGAGCGTGTGCCAACCCTAGCTACGCGCTGGGTTTTCCACGACATGCCTGTCGCTCCACGGGTGGCCGGTGAGCTTCGTGCTCCAGGGCATGCATATGACCGGTCTCTATGGCTGAATCACAGCATGCCGGGCCGATAGTCACCTCCGTAACTGTGCGGAAGATGGTCTGTCCGGAATGTTTTCCAGCATAATCCACACAGGAAGGGTAAGTAGCTTCCCCTGCTTCGGCAGGAGGACTTGGCTGGACATTCCTGGAGAGATCAAGTAAGTGGTTTACCCTTTCTTTCCTCTCTCCCTGCGTTCCCTCCTTCCTGGGCTCTGCAATCTAGGCTGGGTGCTGGGGGCTCACCTGGGGGGCTCCATCTGGAGCGGGAACTGCGCTGTATGACTGTCATGGGAAATGTCAGTTTTTCTGCTTACCTGTGTGTTTCTCCCTCTATGCTGTCGGCGGCCATTTTCTTGTGGTCCATGCCTGTTTTGGCCTCTATCGCTCGGCAGCCATTTTCTTGTGGTCCGCGCCTGCTAGCTCTATCTGCCGCTCGGTGGTAATTTTCTTGTGGTCCGCGCCTCTTTTGGCCTCTGTCTACCGCTCGGCGGCCATTTTTTTGTGGTCCGCGCCTGTATGGATCTATCGCCGCTCGGCGGCCATTTTCTTGTGGTCCGCGCCCACTTTGGCCTCTGTCGACTGCTCAGCGGCCATTTTCTTGTGGTCCATGCCGTTCTTCAGCATGGCCGCTTGGCCTTTGGTCTCTAGGGTGCGTTCTACAGGCGCGCAATATACAGACACATGCTGACGGAGGATCAGACTGACACAGGCAGCTGTGGGAGAGCATCTCAGGCGGAAGCAGACGGCAACAGTAACAGTGACCGTTCTAAGGGGGGTGAGTCCTCTGGGAGACCCTGCATCTCTGTAGCAGCTAGGAGGGTGGGCTGTTGATATCTTGCCTAGAGTCCCTGTGGGTGTCAGGTGCGTGGGTCAGCATGACGTCAGAAGCAGATGTCTTTTTCCCCTGAAACACCTGAGTTGGCAACTGGTGCCCCTGCTATATCAGTGGACGCTATGTCGGCGATCCTGGAGGCTTTTGTTGCCAAGGTGGAAGCGGCGCGTGGGAACACGGGGGGTAGGAAGCGCTCCCTTCCCCCGCCATCTTCTGGGGATAATTCTGGTGGCCTTGATTCTGATGCATCAGAGACCGTGGACCGTGACCGATCGGACAATGAGGATGACTCCAGGTCCGGGTCAGCACGCGAAAAGGCTTGGTAGTGCGGGTTACGCTGAGGTTGGAGAATTCTGCAGAAGCAGCAGAGACGGCGGTTCCCTTTGGGTTCCGTAAGCTGGCCCGCACTGCTAAGGTGTTTCCTTGTATGTCTTATCTTGTCAAACTTTTATACAAGGAGTGGGAAAAACCACTGAAGGTGTCACGAGGATGCTATACACAGACATCCAATACAGGTGGTCAGATCATTGGTAGTGATGAGCCGAACACCCCCGGGTTCGGTTCGCACCAGAACCCGCGAACGGACCGAAAGTTCGTACGAACATTAGAACCCTATTAAATACAATGGATGCGAACGTTCGAATTCTAAAGTGCTAATTATAACAACTATTATGCATGTTATTGTCCTAAAAAGGGTTTGGGAACCCGGGTTCTGCACCAGGGGACATGTATCAATGCAAAAAGAAGTTTTAAAAACTGTCGTTTTTCGGGAGCAGTCATTTTAATGATGCATAAAGTGAAAAAAAAAAAAGTCAAATATTCCTTTAAATATCGTACCTGGGGGGTGTCTAAAGTATGCCTGTGAAGTGCCACGTGTTTCCCGTGTTTAGAACTGTCCCTGCACAAAATGACACTTCTAAAGGAAAAAAAAGCCATTTAAAACTGCTTGCGGCTTTAATGTAATGTCTGGTCCCGGTAATATGGATGAAAATCTTTAAGAAAAATGGCATAGCTACCCCATGACCCCCCCCCCCCTACCCCAGCCCATTACCAGCCCCTTTGGGTCTTGTATGGATATTAAGGGGAACCCTGCACATAAAATAAAAAAGGCCCTATATACTCTGAACAGCCGTATACAGGCGGTGCATACAAGACAGGGACTGTAGGTTTGTTCTTATGTAGAATCTGTTTGTAATTTTGAACAGGTACATTGTTGAAGTGTAGCTCCAGCCCAAAAATCTATTTTTAAACTTTTTGGAAAACATAGGTAAGGGTTATCACCCCTGTAACATTTGTTTTGCTGTCTGTGCCCCTGTTCAGAACATTTCACCTCACTTTCCGTCCCAATGTCAACTGTTTTTGAAATGTGGTGTTTTTCTTGAAACAAGGATTGCTGATAAAGCATCAGTACAGAGGAGACACCTTTCTCCCATATTTATTCTTACAGGAGAGAATTTTCCTTCCTAGGGGTAGATTTCCTCTCACTTCCTGTTGTCTTCTTGCGTTTGCAAGTAGGAGTCGTTTGTAAGTTGGATGTTTGAAAGTAGGGACCTGCCGTATATACTCTGCAGAAATAGGCCCCTTAGTTGTTGGTGTTGGCACAACACTGTAAGCACTCACAGTTACTCTTGGTTGGTGCTGGAACGCCCTGCTGTCAACTATTATATCAGGAATTTTAATTACATATAATTGTTGAACAGTGGTAGTAAAAATTGGGGCTTTGATGGTGGTGCTGGTGCCACAACACTGTAAGCCCTGACAGTTACTCTTGGTGGGTGCAGCAATGGGCCCTGCTGTGAATTATTAGATCAAGAATTGTAATTGCATGCCCCTGTTGAACAGGGGCTGAAAAATTGGGCCTTTCGTGGTGGTGGTGGTGGTGGTGGTGTTGCCACAACACTGTAAGCCCTCAGAGTTACTCTTGGTGGGTGCAGGAATGGGCCCTGCTGTGAATTATTAGATCAAGAATTGTAATTACATGCCCCTTTTGAACAGGGGCTGAAAAATTGGGCCTTTCGTGGTGGTGGTGGTGGTGGCATTGCCACAACACTGTAAGCCCTCAGACTTACTCTTGGTGGGTGCAGGAATGGGCCCTGCTGTGAATTATTAGATCAAGAATTGTAATTACATGCCCCTTTTGAACAGGGGCTGAAAAATTGGGCCTTTCGTGGTGGTGGTGGTGGTGGCGTTGCCACAACACTGTAAGCCCTCAGAGTTACTCTTGGTGGGTGCAGCAATGGGCCCTGCTGTGAATTATTACATCAAGAATTGTAATTGCATGCCCCTGTTGAACAGGGGCTGAAAAATTGGGCCTTAGGCACTGGTGGCACAACACTACAACCCCTCACAGATACTGTACTTGGAGCACAGCAATGAGCCCTGTTGCAAAGTATTGCTTCAAAAATTGTAATGACACGCCCCTGTTAAACAGGGGCTGAAAAATTGGGCCTTAGGCACTGGTGGCACAACACTACAACCCCTCACAGATACTGTACTTGGAGCACAGCAATGAGCCCTGTTGCAAAGTATTGCTTCAAAAATTGTAATGACACGCCCCTGTTAAACAGGGGCTGAAAAATTGGGCCTTAGGCACTGGTGCCACAACACTCCAACCCCTCACAGATACTGTACTTGGAGCACAGCAATGAGCCCTATGGCAAATTATTGCTAAAAAAATTGTAATTACACGCCCCTGTAAAACAGGGGCTGAAAAATTGGGCCTTAGCCACTGGTGGCGGCACCCATAAACAAAAATGATCTTCCAAGCTATCATCATCAATCGTATCATTGAGGACTCGGAGGAGGAGGATAGCCAGTCAACATAACAGCACAGGCACTCAGCATCAGCATCAGTCTTGAAGGGATGTGACATGTTAAAATCAATTAGTCTGTTATATCAGCATCAGGTGTGTGGTAGCTGGTGGTGATCCAAGACTGGTTCATCTTGATGAAAGTCAGTCGATCAACCGAGTCGGTGGACAGGCGCACCCTGTGATCCGTGACAAATCCTCCAGCAGCACTGAATGTGCGTTCCGAAAGAACGCTGGATGCAGGACAGGCGAGTAGCTCAATTGCATACTGTGCAAGCTCTGGCCAGTGATCCATCCTCAAGACCCAGTAAGCCAGAGGATTTTCGGTGGGGAAGGTGTCCAAGTCTGACCTTGCCCCTAGATATTCCTGCACCATGTTTATCAGACGCTGGCGATGGTTGCTGGAACCGATCATACTTTGGGGCTGCGGACTAAAGAATTGTCTGAACGCATCGGTCAGACGGCCACCTTCCCCACCGCTCCTTCTTTGACTGGCCGAAGCCTCAGCAACTCGTTGTCCAGGACCAGGAGTTTGTAACCTCCCAGTCTCAGGGAACGCGTTGCACAGACCTTTCTGCAAGGCCTCCCGGAGTTGTCTCATCCTCTGCTCCCTCTGCGACGGTAACATAAGGTCCGCAACCTTACCCTTGTACCGTGGATCAAGGAGAGTGGCCAGCCAGTAATGGTCCCTCTCCTTGATCCGAAGAATACGAGGATCCTTCCGCAGACTTTGCAGGATCAGGGAGGCCATGCAGCGTAGGTTTGCTGAGGCATTCGCTCCGGAGTCCTCTGGGTCACTAAGGACGACATGATCCGCAGTCACCTCCTCCCAGCCACGTACAAGTCCACTGGTTTCTTGGGACTGTAAATCATCCCTAAAAGACTGCTGCTGATGATGCTGAGTGCCAGCCTCCACCTCCATGCTGACACAATCCTCCTCCTCCTCCTCCTCCTCCTCTTCCTCTTCCTGTGCGATGGGTGGGACAGAAGGAACACTGTCTGGGTAAAGGGGGCCTTGAGAGGCAAGGAAGTCCTCCTCTTCCTGCCTCTGTTCTGCCTCAAGTGCCCTGTCCATTATTCCACGCAGCGTGTGCTCCAACAGGTGGACAAGAGGTACAGTGTCACTGATGCATGCACTGTCACTGCTCACCATCCTCGTGGCCTCCTCAAATGGTGCCAGGACAGTGCATGCATCCCTGATCATGCCCCACTGGCGTGGAGAAAAAAAACCAAGCTCCCCTGACCCTGTCCTGGTGCCGTAGTCGCACAGGTACTCATTGATGGCCCTCTGCTGCGTGTGCAGCCGCTGCAGCATGGCCAACGTTGAGTTCCACCTGGTGGGCATGTCACATATAAGGCGGTTCTTGGGCAGGTTCAACTCCTTTTGCAGCTCAGCCAGGCGAGCACTGGCATTATAAGATCTGCGGAAATGCACACAGACTTTCCTGGCCTGCCTCAGGACATCCTGTAAGCCCGGGTACCTGCCCAAGAACCGCTGCACCACCAGGTTAAGGACGTGAGCCACACAGGGCACATGGGTCAGTTGTCCCTGTCAAAGGGCGGAGAGGAGGTTGGTGCCATTGTCGCAAACCACCATTCCTGGCTTAAGCTGGCGTGGCGTCAACCACCTCTCGGCCTGGCCCTGCAGAGCAGACAGGACCTCTGCCCCAGTGTGGCTTCTGTCCCCCAAACACACCAGCGCAAGCACGGCATGGCATCTTTTTGCCTGCGTACTTGCGTAGCCCCGTGAACGGCTACGGAGCACCGCTGGTTCATAGGACAAACCACAGGAAGAGGCCATGGAGGAAGAAGAAGAGGAGGGGGTGGAGGAGAGAGGTGTGTCACAACCAGTAGTAGCATTTTGGAGGCGTGGCGGTGGGACAACCTCCAACACTACTGCACCTTGTCCTGCATCCTTCCCAGCTGCCAAAAGAGTGACCCAATGGGCCATGAAAGAAAGGTAACGTCCCTGTCCATGCCTGCTGGACCATGAGTCAGCGGTAATATGCACCTTACCGCTGACCGCCCTGTCCAGCGAGGCCAAGACATTGCCTTTCACATGCCGGTAGAGAGCCGGAATAGCCTTCCGTGAGAAAAAGTGGCGTTTGGGAACCTGCCACTGAGGAACCGCACATTGCACAAACTCACGGAAGGGGGCCGAGTCTACCAACTGAAAAGGCAGCAGTTGAAGCGCTAGCAATTTAGCCAAGCTAGCATTCAACCGCTGGGCATGTGGATGGCTGGGAGTGAACTTCTTTCGACGGTCCAGCAGCTGGGGCAGGGAAATTTGCCTGCTAGAATCGGACGTCGGTGTACTGCTAGCAGAGTGGCCGCAAGTACTTGGCTGTGACACACCTAATTCTACACCTTCATTCCTCTCAGTGCATGTTTCAGAGAGGACTGAAGTTATAGTGGGGTTGGAGATCCCAGCTGATGCGGTGCAAGGAGAGGTCCGCTTTGTTCTTTGGTGTGGGTCTTTGAGGTAGGCTTGCCAACGAGCTGCATGGCAGGTCAACATATGTCTGGTCAGGCATGTGGTACCCAAGCGGCTGATGTTTTGGCCACGCGATATACGCTTGAGACATATGTTGCAAACAGCAGCTGTGCGATCTGATGCACTAGCCTCAAAAAAGGCCCACACCAAGGAACTTTTTGAATGACGGGCAGAGGCAGCGCCCTGCACAGGCGGAGCTCTGCGGTGTGATTCCGTCGGTGTACTTCCCTTACGCTGGCCACCAAAGGGCATCCTGCCTCGTTGGAGATGTGCCTCCTCCTCATCCTCCTCCTCCTCCTCTCTCCTATTAGGCACCCACGTGGAGTCAGTGACCTCATCATCCCCTCCCTCCTCATCACTGGAGCCAATCTGGCAGTATGCTGCAGCTGCTGGAACATGACTGCCAGATTGGTGTCCTTCTTGAGCATCCCCTCTGTCTGCTCTCACCCTACTGCCTTCCTGTAGCTGGGTTTCATCATCAGACCCTTCGAAACGCTGGGCATCCTCCTGGAGCATGTACCCAACACTGTGCTCAAACAGTTCGGGGGACTCCTCAGGAGGAGGACATGGTGGGTCTAGGGAAGGAGTGACTGATGATGAGTCTGACATTGATACCAGGGAAGAGGACGCTTTGGCACCTGCTTTGCCAGTACCCTGAGCCTGGGTGAGAGAGGATGAGGAGGAGGAGGAGGGCTTGGTCATCCACTCTACCAAGTCTTCGGCATGATGTGGCTCAACATGTCCAGCTGCCGAAAAGAAGGACAAGCGTGTCCCATGGCCATGTGCTGATGACAATGCACCGCGTCCACGACCAGCACTGTTGCCCCCAGACACAGAGCCTGCTTGCCCTCTTTTATTGCCTCCTGACTGTCTGCCTCTCCTTGTTTGCCTTCCAGACATTCTAATAGATGGCCTGCAGGGAGATGGGAAAAAAGCAATAAGGGCTACCTTCAGGTGTCCTTCTCTGTCCCTTTACTTAAGGATTTCTAAATATGGTTGAGGATGATTGCTTTTGCACAGAATAGCACAACGACAATTTCCCTGACTGTCCAAAAAACAAGGATTTCAAAGATGGTTGATGAGGAATGCTTTAGCACACTATAGCACAAGGAGAATTCCCCTCACTTTCCTTCTTTGTCCCTAGAAACAAGGACTCGCACAGTGAAAGAAACTGACACTCTCCCTACCTAGAGTTTTCTGTCCCTAGAAAAAATGTTTTTTTAAAGCACACTATAGCACAAGGAGAATTCACTCACTGTCCTTCCCTGTCCCTAGAAACAAGGACTTGCACAGTGAAAGAAACTGACACTCTCCCTACCTAGAGTTTTCTGTCCCTAGAAAAAATGTTTTTTTAAAGCACACTATAGCACAAGGAGAATTCACTCACTGTCCTTCCCTGTCCCTAGAAACAAGGACTTGCACAGTGAAAGAAACTGACACTCTCCCTACCTAGAGTTTTCTGTCCCTAGAAAAAATGTTTTTTTAAAGCACACTATAGCACAAGGAGAATTCACTCACTGTCCTTCCCTGTCCCTAGAAACAAGGACTTGCACAGTGAAAGAAACTGACACTCTCCCTACCTAGAGTTTTCTGTCCCTAGAAAAAATGTTTTTTTAAAGCACACTATAGCACAAGGAGAATTCACTCACTGTCCTTCCCTGTCCCTAGAAACAAGGACTTGCACAGTGAAAGAAACTGACACTCTCCCTACCTAGAGTTTTCTGTCCCTAGAAAAAATGTTTTTTTAAAGCACACTATAGCACAAGGAGAATTCACTCACTGTCCTTCCCTGTCCCTAGAAACAAGGACTTGCACAGTGAAAGAAACTGACACTCTCCCTACCTAGAGTTTTCTGTCCCTAGAAAAAATGTTTTTTTAAAGCACACTATAGCACAAGGAGAATTCACTCACTGTCCTTCCCTGTCCCTAGAAACAAGGACTTGCACAGTGAAAGAAACTGACACTCTCCCTACCTAGAGTTTTCTGTCCCTAGAAAAAATGTTTTTTTAAAGCACACTATAGCACAAGGAGAATTCACTCACTGTCCTTCCCTGTCCCTAGAAACAAGGACTTGCACAGTGAAAGAAACTGACACTCTCCCTACCTAGAGTTTTCTGTCCCTAGAAAAAATGTTTTTTTAAAGCACACTATAGCACAAGGAGAATTCACTCACTGTCCTTCCCTGTCCCTAGAAACAAGGACTTGCACAGTGAAAGAAACTGACACTCTCCCTACCTAGAGTTTTCTGTCCCTAGAAAAAATGTTTTTTTAAAGCACACTATAGCACAAGGAGAATTCACTCACTGTCCTTCCCTGTCCCTAGAAACAAGGACTTGCACAGTGAAAGAAACTGACACTCTCCCTACCTAGAGTTTTCTGTCCCTAGAAAAAATGTTTTTTTAAAGCACACTATAGCACAAGGAGAATTCACTCACTGTCCTTCCCTGTCCCTAGAAACAAGGACTTGCACAGTGAAAGAAACTGACACTCTCCCTACCTAGAGTTTTCTGTCCCTAGAAAAAATGTTTTTTTAAAGCACACTATAGCACAAGGAGAATTCACTCACTGTCCTTCCCTGTCCCTAGAAACAAGGACTTGCACAGTGAAAGAAACTGACACTCTCCCTACCTAGAGTTTTCTGTCCCTAGAAAAAATGTTTTTTTAAAGCACACTATAGCACAAGGAGAATTCACTCACTGTCCTTCCCTGTCCCTAGAAACAAGGACTTGCACAGTGAAAGAAACTGACACTCTCCCTACCTAGAGTTTTCTGTCCCTAGAAAAAATGTTTTTTTAAAGCACACTATAGCACAAGGAGAATTCACTCACTGTCCTTCCCTGTCCCTAGAAACAAGGACTTGCACAGTGAAAGAAACTGACACTCTCCCTACCTAGAGTTTTCTGTCCCTAGAAAAAATGTTTTTTTAAAGCACACTATAGCACAAGGAGAATTCACTCACTGTCCTTCCCTGTCCCTAGAAACAAGGACTTGCACAGTGAAAGAAACTGACACTCTCCCTACCTAGAGTTTTCTGTCCCTAGAAAAAATGTTTTTTTAAAGCACACTATAGCACAAGGAGAATTCACTCACTGTCCTTCCCTGTCCCTAGAAACAAGGACTTGCACAGTGAAAGAAACTGACACTCTCCCTACCTAGAGTTTTCTGTCCCTAGAAAAAATGTTTTTTTAAAGCACACTATAGCACAAGGAGAATTCACTCACTGTCCTTCCCTGTCCCTAGAAACAAGGACTTGCACAGTGAAAGAAACTGACACTCTCTCTACCTAGAGTTTTCTGTCCCTAGAAAAAATGTTTTTTTAAAGCACACTATAGCACAAGGAGAATTCACTCACTGTCCTTCCCTGTCCCTAGAAACAAGGACTTGCACAGTGAAAGAAACTGACACTCTCCCTACCTAGAGTTTTCTGTCCCTAGAAAAAATGTTTTTTTAAAGCACACTATAGCACAAGGAGAATTCACTCACTGTCCTTCCCTGTCCCTAGAAACAAGGACTTGCACAGTGAAAGAAACTGACACTCTCCCTACCTAGAGTTTTCTGTCCCTAGAAAAAATGTTTTTTTAAAGCACACTATAGCACAAGGAGAATTCACTCACTGTCCTTCCCTGTCCCTAGAAACAAGGACTTGCACAGTGAAAGAAACTGACACTCTCCCTACCTAGAGTTTTCTGTCCCTAGTGTGAGGGGGTTAACTCGGTAGCGGGTGTGTGTGACCCCCTGGTTGGGCTCCCCACACAAAAACAGGGCCAGCAGACGGAGGTTGTGGTTTTCAAAATCAAAAGGTGCGGTTTATTTCTCTATGTACAGTGACAAAAACACAGCAAAGCCAAAAAGAAACATAAACAAAATAAATCCTGGTCAGTTTGACCTCTGACTAAACATGCAGGTTTCCTAAACTAACAACTGGGATCAGCCTGGTGCTGTCCTAGTCCCTAAGTCCCTGGTTTAGTAAAAGTCCAAACAAATAGCCACACAGGCTTTGCCTCACCGCACAGGGGTTCACTCTCCCTAGACAGTCCACACAGGTCTGGTTCCAGGCATGAGCTAACATCTAATGAAGCTGGGAGTTCTTATAGAGGCCTAAATGAGCTGACAAGGTTCAGCTGGTCTCCTCATCAACTCCCTGCCTGCACGACGCCCAGCCCTCTCCCTAGAGGTATGAGTCATCCATGAGCCTACTAGCCTCAGCTGGGCTTATACAACTCTCCACCCTAGTTGTACAAGTCAGCATAAAGCCTGAATCTGGGAGAAATATATCTACCCCCCTGGATGCAACCAGGTGACTTTACCTTCCTGCTGTCACATACCCCCCCCTCTTGTTTTAACCTTGGGGTTGGAACACCAGCAATCAGGCATTCATGTACTCGAGACAAAGCATCCACATTCCCCATTTGAACGCCAGGGCGATGCTTTACTGTGAAGTTGAATTCCTGTAGGGCCAGGAACCACCTATTCACTCTTCTATTTGTCTCCTTGTTTTGAGCCATCCACTTTAACGGAGCGTGATCCGTAACCATGTCAAAGTGCCTACCTAGCAGATAGTACCGAAGGGAATCTAGAGCCCACTTCACCGCTAAACACTCCTTTTCAACCGTGGCGTAATTTACCTCATGGGACTTCAACTTCCTGCTGAGGTAAATGACTGGGTGCTCTTCCCCGTTCCAGACCTGGGACAATACTGCTCCTAACCCCACATCTGACGCATCACTTTGTACGACAAAGTCTTTAGAGAAGTCGGGTGAGTACAACACTGGCTGGCTACATAAGGCTTGTTTCAAGAATTGGAATGCTGCCTCAGCCTCGGGGGTCCATTTAATCATGACCGACCCTTTCCCTTTCGTCAGGTTGGTTAGGGGCACAGCCTTAGAAGCAAAGTGGGGAATGAAGCGCCGATAATAACCCGCGATTCCCAGAAAGGCCCGTACCTGCTTCTTGCTGTTGGGACGTGGCCAACTCTGGATGGCCTCGACTTTGTTGAGTTGGGGTTTTATCACTCCCCTGCCAATGGTGTACCCAAGATATTTGGCCTCCTCCTGCCCAATGGTACACTTCTTGGGGTTAGCCGTAAACCCCGCTTCCCGGATAGAGTCTAGGACTGCTTGCACTTTTGGCAGATGTGAGGCCCAATCTGTGCTATGGACAATTACGTCATCCAGGTAAGCCGCAGCATACTTCCGATGGGGCCTCAGTATCTGGTCCATTTTCCGCTGGAATGTGGCCGGCGCATTCTGTAACCCGAACGGCATTCTCTTATATTGGAACGCCCCGTCTGGGGTTACAAATGCGGTTTTCTCTTTGGCCGACTTGGCCAGGGGAATTTGCCAATACCCTTTTGTGAGGTCAAGAGTCGTCATGTATCGGGCTGTTCCCAGCCGGTCGATCAACTCATCTATACGTGGCATGGGGTAGGTGTCAAATTTTGTAACTTTGTTCAACTGACGAAAATCGTTACAAAATCGCCAGCTCCCATCCGGTTTAGGCACCAACACAATGGGACTAGACCAATCACTTTGGGACTCCTCTATCACCCCTAAGTTCAGCATTTTCTGTACTTCCTCCCGTATTGCCTCCCGTCGGGCCTCTGGGATCCGATAGGGTTTTAACTTCACCCTTTCACCGGGCGGGGTAATAATATCATGCTCTACCCCAGATGTTTGTCCCGGCAGCTCAGAGAACACCTCCTTGTTGCGAAGCACAAACTCCTTAACCTCCTGTTGTTGGGGTTGTGACAAGGTGGCTGCTATTCCAACCTCCGGAATCACGCAACCAGTTTGAGCTGGTGACCAAGTTTCTGCGACTAGGGACTCTCTATCCCTCCAGGCTTTCAACAGATTAACGTGATATATCTGTTCGGGCTTTCGCCTTCCTGGTTGTCTGACCTTGTAATTCACTTCGCTCACTTTTTCCATTATCTCGTAGGGGCCTTGCCATTTGGCAAGGAATTTACTTTCAACCGTAGGGACAAGTACCAATATCCTATCCCCCGGGGAAAAGGTACGGGTCTTTGCTCCACGGTTGTACACTCTCTGCTGTGCCAACTGCGCTTGGGCCAAATATTCCTTCACGATGGGCATTACCTGTGCAATTCGATCTTGCATCAGGGCGACATGCTCAATCACACTCCTGTGGGGAGAACTCTCACTTTCCCAAGTTTCCTTGGCAATATCCAACAGCCCTCTTGGGTGTCTCCCATACAGTAACTCAAAGGGGGAGAATCCCGTAGAGGATTGGGGCACCTCCCTAATAGCAAACATCAAATAAGGAAGTAGACAGTCCCAATCCTTTCCATCTCTATCCACCACTTTCTTCAACATTTGTTTTAGGGTTTTGTTGAATCTTTCAACCAGCCCATCGGTTTGGGGGTGATACACAGATGTACGCAATTGCGTCACTTTGAACAATTTACACAGCTCTTTCATAACCCGGGACATAAAGGGTGTACCTTGGTCCGTAAGCAGTTCTTTACAAATACCCACCCGGCTAAAAACAAGAGATAGCTCTTTGGCTATGGTTTTGGCCGAGGTATTTCTGAGAGGGATCGCTTCTGGATAACGGGTGGCATAGTCCATTATAACCAATATGTACTGGTGCCCCCTAGCGGACTTGATTATAGGACCTACCAAATCCATTGCGATTCTCTCAAACGGGACCTCAATGATGGGTAGAGGGACCAGCGGGCTACGGAAATGTGGCATCGGGGCCGACCTCTGACACACAGGGCAGGAGGAACAATAATTTTCTATGTCCTTCATCACCCCAGGCCAATAGAATCTCTGTAATACCCTCTCTCGGGTTTTCTCTGTCCCCAGATGACCTCCAAGAATGTGCCCATGGGCCAACTCCAACACCAACTTCCTGTAAGGTTTGGGCACCACAAGCTGCTCAACGGTTTCTTCTGCCCTTTTTGCCACCCGATACAGTAGGTCCTTCTCTACGCTGAAGTATGGGTAAGTGCAGGTATTATCTGGGTTCACTAACTCGCCATCTATTTCCACTACGTTTTCCCGTGCCTTTATTAGGGCGGGGTCTTTTAACTGTTCTGTGGCAAAATTTTCCCTGTGAACCTCCAGATCAGAAAACTCCACAGACGGTAGGTTTTCGTCTGAGGAGGTGGGCTCCTCTCCAGTTTCTTGAGTCTCCCCTGCCAATACTGACAAGGGAAATTCTGGAGAGTCCTCACCACTCTCAGAGGAGTTCTGGCTATCACATTCCTGGTACATAGGGGCACCAGTGGGGGGCTCAGGATCATCCCACAGTTCCCAGAACTTCGGAAAATCTCTTCCCACAATGGCATCATGCGGTAATTGAGATACTAACCCCACTGGATGAGAGAGGGTACCTTTGGGGGTCTCGAAACACACTGTAGTCACTGGATACTCTCGGGTGTCCCCATGCACACAAATAACAGCTACCTTGCTATTCCCAGAGACCTCTGTTTTAACTAATTCAGCCTTTATCAGGGTCACAAGGCTACCTGAATCCAGTAATACCACAACATTTCTACCATTAATACACATTTTGCATAAATGTTTCTCAGTTCCCCGAATGGCAGTGCATGCGACTGTCGCACACAGCGACTGACGTCTGTCCGTCAGAAAGTCACATTGCATGGGTTCCTCCACAACCGGGCAATTTGCTGCAATATGTCCCGCTTGCCGGCAGCGGTAGCAAACAATCCTTTTGGCTGCCTCTTGAGCCCCTGACTTCCCAGGCTGTTCTCGCCAAACTTTGGGTAGAGCTCCCACCCTCTCACTCTCTCCACCCTCACCCCTTGGAATCCTCTTATCCGCCCCTGGGGATGGTCTGGTCTTAGGGTGGAAAGTCCGAGAGTCTCTGGAAGAGGCCGTCAGGTTCTCTGTAGCCAAGTATTTCTCTACACGATCCACAAGACCACTGGCCGTCTCTGGGTCTCCATGGCTTACCCACTTTTGGATGGCAGTAGGAAGAGCTCTCAAAAACCGATCCATTACAACACGTTCCACAATCTCTGGTGCGGACAAAGTCTCTGGCTGTAGCCACTTCCTGCTCAGGTGAATGAGATCATACATTTGAGACCTGGGGGGTTTTCCAAGCTGGAAAGTCCAGTTATGCACACGCTGAGCCCGGACAGCCAGGGTGACACCCAGCCTTGCCAATATTTCAGCTTTTAGCATCACATAGTCTTTTGCTTGGTCAGGCTCTAGGTCATAGTAAGCCTTCTGCGATTCACCAGTTAACAGAGGAGCCACCAGTCCAGCCCACTGCTCCTCAGGCCACTTTTCTCTTTCAGCGGTCCTTTCAAATGTGGTCAAAAATACCTCTGGATCATCCTCTCCAGTCATTTTTGTCAATAAACGACTCACCCCAAAGGACGCGGTATTAGTGGGACGGCTTTCCTCACTGGTCTGCGGACGTTGCTGCATTACTGCTTCCATTTGTTGTAGTCTCTGCTCTTGCTTCTGTAACAGGTCTATGAAGCGGGCCTCAGATTGCTGCTGGGCTTGTTGATGAGCTTGCTGCTGGGCTGCAAGGCTCCTTTGCAAACCTGCATTTGTCTGCTGTTGATTGGCATTTGCTAGAGCCAGCTGTTTCAGTATCTCCTCCATGCTGGCTTAAAAAAAACTGCCACTGGTTCTCCACCAACTGTGAGGGGGTTAACTCGGTAGCGGGTGTGTGTGACCCCCTGGTTGGGCTCCCCACACAAAAACAGGGCCAGCAGACGGAGGTTGTGGTTTTCAAAATCAAAAGGTGCGGTTTATTTCTCTATGTACAGTGACAAAAACACAGCAAAGCCAAAAAGAAACATAAACAAAATAAATCCTGGTCAGTTTGACCTCTGACTAAACATGCAGGTTTCCTAAACTAACAACTGGGATCAGCCTGGTGCTGTCCTAGTCCCTAAGTCCCTGGTTTAGTAAAAGTCCAAACAAATAGCCACACAGGCTTTGCCTCACCGCACAGGGGTTCACTCTCCCTAGACAGTCCACACAGGTCTGGTTCCAGGCATGAGCTAACATCTAATGAAGCTGGGAGTTCTTATAGAGGCCTAAATGAGCTGACAAGGTTCAGCTGGTCTCCTCATCAACTCCCTGCCTGCACGACGCCCAGCCCTCTCCCTAGAGGTATGAGTCATCCATGAGCCTACTAGCCTCAGCTGGGCTTATACAACTCTCCACCCTAGTTGTACAAGTCAGCATAAAGCCTGAATCTGGGAGAAATATATCTACCCCCCTGGATGCAACCAGGTGACTTTACCTTCCTGCTGTCACACTAGATAAAATGTTTTTTTTAAAGCACACTATAGCACAAGGAGAATTCACTCACTGTCCTTCCCTGTCCCTAGAAACAAGGACTTGCACAGTGAAAGAAACTGACACTCTCCCTACCTAGAGTTTTCTGTCCCTAGAAATTTTTTTTTTAAAGCACACTATAGCACAAGGAGAATTCACTCACTGTCCTTCCCTGTCCCTAGAAACAAGGACTTGCACAGTGAAAGAAACTGACACTCTCCCTACCTAGAGTTTTCTGTCCCTAGAAAAAATGTTTTTTTAAAGCACACTATAGCACAAGGAGAATTCACTCACTGTCCTTCCCTGTCCCTAGAAACAAGGACTTGCACAGTGAAAGAAACTGACACTCTCCCTACCTAGAGTTTTCTGTCCCTAGAAAAAATGTTTTTTTAAAGCACACTATAGCACAAGGAGAATTCACTCACTGTCCTTCCCTGTCCCTAGAAACAAGGACTTGCACAGTGAAAGAAACTGACACTCTCCCTACCTAGAGTTTTCTGTCCCTAGAAAAAATGTTTTTTTAAAGCACACTATAGCACAAGGAGAATTCACTCACTGTCCTTCCCTGTCCCTAGAAACAAGGACTTGCACAGTGAAAGAAACTGACACTCTCCCTACCTAGAGTTTTCTGTCCCTAGAAAAAATGTTTTTTTAAAGCACACTATAGCACAAGGAGAATTCACTCACTGTCCTTCCCTGTCCCTAGAAACAAGGACTTGCACAGTGAAAGAAACTGACACTCTCCCTACCTAGAGTTTTCTGTCCCTAGAAAAAATGTTTTTTTAAAGCACACTATAGCACAAGGAGAATTCACTCACTGTCCTTCCCTGTCCCTAGAAACAAGGACTTGCACAGTGAAAGAAACTGACACTCTCCCTACCTAGAGTTTTCTGTCCCTAGAAAAAATGTTTTTTTAAAGCACACTATAGCACAAGGAGAATTCACTCACTGTCCTTCCCTGTCCCTAGAAACAAGGACTTGCACAGTGAAAGAAACTGACACTCTCCCTACCTAGAGTTTTCTGTCCCTAGAAAAAATGTTTTTTTAAAGCACACTATAGCACAAGGAGAATTCACTCACTGTCCTTCCCTGTCCCTAGAAACAAGGACTTGCACAGTGAAAGAAACTGACACTCTCCCTACCTAGAGTTTTCTGTCCCTAGAAAAAATGTTTTTTTAAAGCACACTATAGCACAAGGAGAATTCACTCACTGTCCTTCCCTGTCCCTAGAAACAAGGACTTGCACAGTGAAAGAAACTGACACTCTCCCTACCTAGAGTTTTCTGTCCCTAGAAAAAATGTTTTTTTAAAGCACACTATAGCACAAGGAGAATTCACTCACTGTCCTTCCCTGTCCCTAGAAACAAGGACTTGCACAGTGAAAGAAACTGACACTCTCCCTACCTAGAGTTTTCTGTCCCTAGAAAAAATGTTTTTTTAAAGCACACTATAGCACAAGGAGAATTCACTCACTGTCCTTCCCTGTCCCTAGAAACAAGGACTTGCACAGTGAAAGAAACTGACACTCTCCCTACCTAGAGTTTTCTGTCCCTAGAAAAAATGTTTTTTTAAAGCACACTATAGCACAAGGAGAATTCACTCACTGTGCTTCCCTGTCCCTAGAAACAAGGACTTGCACAGTGAAAGAAACTGACACTCTCCCTACCTAGAGTTTTCTGTCCCTAGAAAAAATGTTTTTTTAAAGCACACTATAGCACAAGGAGAATTCACTCACTGTCCTTCCCTGTCCCTAGAAACAAGGACTTGCACAGTGAAAGAAACTGACACTCTCCCTACCTAGAGTTTTCTGTCCCTAGAAAAAATGTTTTTTTAAAGCACACTATAGCACTTTCCCTAAACTAAAGGAATCCAGGTTAAGCAAGAAAGAAATAAATGTCACTGTCCCTGCCTATGCTGCTCTTTCCCTGCTCCGGAACACACTACACTAGGCCGCCGTGCTGGCGGCCTTTTATAGTGTGGGGCGTGTACTAAACACCCTCAGCAATAATTGGCCACAGGCATCCTGCCTGTGGCCAATCATTGCTCTCCTCGCTGCCGGCGCTGTGATTGGCCAAGCATGCGGGGTCACAGTGCATGCTTGGCCAATCACAGCGCCTGGATGACACTGCGATGGCGTAGTGCATTGTGGGCCGTTCGCGTCACTCGAATTTGGCGCGAACGGCCCAAATCGTTCGATCTTCGTCGAACGATCGAACAGCCGATGTTCGAGTCGAACGTATGTTCGACTCGAACACGAAGCTCATCCCTAATCATTGGGCTGCACATTAAGGAATCAGGAACAGAGTAAGTGAAAAATATAAATATTTATTAAAGATAAAGACACATGTGTAAACAAAACCACAGCAAACCATAAGCAAGAAACGAATACAAAAGAACACAACAACCCCAAAAACAACCTAATCTAACTAGCTAACTAATATGTACAAAAGAGAACACACATACATGAACAAGGCAGGGATGAGAGACAAGGGGAGCAGAAGGCCAGGTACTGGGAGCAGTCAGCAAGGGGGGAGCTGGTATCAGGGGACAGGTATCAGGGGACAGGTCTCAGGGGACAGGGTACAACGATCAGAGTCCAGGACTAGGTAGGGAACTGATCAGGTTCAGGTTCAGGCAACGGATCAGGTTCAGGCAACGGATCAGGCTTACAGAAGGAATTCTGGAGCAATGAGCTTGGTTAAGGGCGGGCTTATATAGTCCAGCAGACCAAGATCAGGTGTGCTTGATGGCTGGTGGAAAGTCTTGGTGGGGAGACACCCGCTGGTGGCCACCAGAACTACACCCACTGGTGCCGAATGCAACAGTGCCACCAGCAGGTGAGCCCGGTAATGACACCATTCCTGACAGTTCCCCCCCCTAACCACTTAACGACCGCCCACTGTAAATATACGTCGCCAGAATGGCACCGACAGGCAGAATCACGTATATGTACGTGATTGCCTTTGTATAGTTGGGGGGTCCGATCGGACCCCCCTTCTTTACAGTGAGCGGTCGTTTTACCTTCGGGAGCGATCCGGCATGAGGGGACGGCCGTTCGATTCCGGCCACCCCCTCTCGATCGCTCCCGGCGAATGAGAGCTTCCCCTGCCTGTGTACTGTTTACACAGGCTGGAGGAAGTGATGTCATCTCTCCTGCGGCGCTCACATATACCGAGCGCCGTACAGGAGAAGATGCAGGTTAGTGCACACAACACTACACTGACACCAGGACACATAGGCACATAAATCACCCCCCCAGGCCCCCCCAGACACCCCCAGATCACCCCCCAGCCCCCAGTCACAGTGTCACTGATTGCAGTGACCATTTATTTAGTGATCACTGCAATCAGTGACATTTGTGACTGTAAAAGTGTCAGTACATTTAGTTTCAGGTCCAGTGTAGCCCCCTAACCCCCCCTAATAAAGGTTTAACCCCCTGATCACCCCCCAGATAACCCTTTCACCGCCTAGCACTGCCGTCGCTAAGCGATCATTTTTCTGATCGATGTCTTAGCGTCGGTGATGCTGATCGGTAGCCAGTAATTTTTTTTAGGTTCGCCGCAGGTTTTTATAGCGTCGGGTACCCCCATATATTACCTGTGAGGGGGTTAACTCGGTAGCGGGTGTGTGTGACCCCCTGGTTGGGCTCCCCACACAAAAACAGGGCCAGCAGACGGAGGTTGTGGTTTTCAAAATCAAAAGGTGCGGTTTATTTCTCTATGTACAGTGACAAAAACACAGCAAAGCCAAAAAGAAACATAAACAAAATAAATCCTGGTCAGTTTGACCTCTGACTAAACATGCAGGTTTCCTAACTAACAACTGGGATCAGCCTGGTGCTGTCCTAGTCCCTAAGTCCCTGGTTTAGTAAATGTCCAAACAAATAGCCACACAGGCTTTTTTCTCACCGCACAGGGGTTCACTCTCCCTAGACAGTCCACACAGGTCTGGGTCCAGGCATGAGCTAACATCTAATGAAGCTGGGAGTTTTTATAGAGGCCTTAAACGAACTGACAGGCTTCAGCTGGTCTCATCAACTCCCTGCCTGCACGACGCCCAGCCCTCTCCCTAGAGGTATGAGTCATCCATGAGCCCACTAGCCTCAGCTGGGCTTCATCAACTCCCTCCCTAGTTGTATAAGTCAGCATAAAGCCTGAATCTGGGAGAAATATATCTACCCCCCTGGATGCAACCAGGTGACTTTACCTTCCTGCTGTCACATACCCCCCCTCTTGTTTTAACCTTGGGGTTGGAACACCAGCAATCAGGCATTCATGTACTCGAGACAAAGCATCCACATTCCCCATTTGAACGCCAGGGCGATGCTTTACTGTGAAGTTGAATTCCTGTAGGGCCAGGAACCACCTATTCACTCTTCTATTTGTCTCCTTGTTTTGAGCCATCCACTTTAACGGAGCGTGATCCGTAACCATGTCAAAGTGCCTACCTAGCAGATAGTACCGAAGGGAATCTAGAGCCCACTTCACCGCTAAACACTCCTTTTCAACCGTGGCGTAATTTACCTCATGGGACTTCAACTTCCTGCTGAGGTAAATGACTGGGTGCTCTTCCCCGTTCCAGACCTGGGACAATACTGCTCCTAACCCCACATCTGACGCATCACTTTGTACGACAAAGTCTTTAGAGAAGTCGGGTGAGTACAACACTGGCTGGCTACATAAGGCTTGTTTCAAGAATTGGAATGCTGCCTCAGCCTCGGGGGTCCATTTAATCATGACCGACCCTTTCCCTTTTGTCAGGTTGGTTAGGGGCACAGCCTTAGAAGCAAAGTGGGGAATGAAGCGCCGATAATAACCCGCGATTCCCAGAAAGGCCCGTACCTGCTTCTTGCTGTTGGGACGTGGCCAAATCTGGATGGCCTCGACTTTGTTGAGTTGGGGTTTTATCACTCCCCTGCCAATGGTGTACCCAAGATATTTGGCCTCCTCCTGCCCAATGGTACACTTCTTGGGGTTAGCCGTAAACCCCGCTTCCCGGATAGAGTCTAGGACTGCTTGCACTTTTGGCAGATGTGAGGCCCAATCTGTGCTATGGACAATTACGTCATCCAGGTAAGCCGCAGCATACTTCCGATGGGGCCTCAGTATCTGGTCCATTTTCCGCTGGAATGTGGCCGGCGCATTCTGTAACCCGAACGGCATTCTCTTATATTGGAACGCCCGTCTGGGGTTACAAATGCGGTTTTCTCTTTGGCCGACTTGGCCAGGGGAATTTGCCAATACCCTTTTGTGAGGTCAAGAGTCGTCATGTATCGGGCTGTTCCCAGCCGGTCGATCAACTCATCTATACGTGGCATGGGGTAGGTGTCAAATTTTGTAACTTTGTTCAACTGACGAAAATCGTTACAAAATCGCCAGCTCCCATCCGGTTTAGGCACCAACACAATGGGACTAGACCAATCACTTTGGGACTCCTCTATCACCCCTAAGTTCAGCATTTTCTGTACTTCCTCCCGTATTGCCTCCCGTCGGGCCTCTGGGATCCGATAGGGTTTTAACTTCACCCTTTCACCGGGCGGGGTAATAATATCATGCTCTACCCCAGATGTTTGTCCCGGCAGCTCAGAGAACACCTCCTTGTTGCGAAGCACAAACTCCTTAACCTCCTGTTGTTGGGGTTGTGACAAGGTGGCTGCTATTCCAACCTCCGGAATCACGCAACCAGTTTGAGCTGGTGACCAAGTTTCTGCGACTAGGGACTCTCTATCCCTCCAGGCTTTCAACAGATTAACGTGATATATCTGTTCGGGCTTTCGCCTTCCTGGTTGTCTGACCTTGTAATTCACTTCGCTCACTTTTTCCATTATCTCGTAGGGGCCTTGCCATTTGGCAAGGAATTTACTTTCAACCGTAGGGACAAGTACCAATATCCTATCCCCCGGGGAAAAGGTACGGGTCTTTGCTCCACGGTTGTACACTCTCTGCTGTGCCAACTGCGCTTGGGCCAAATGTTCCTTCACGATGGGCATTACCTGTGCAATTCGATCTTGCATCAGGGCGACATGCTCAATCACACTCCTGTGGGGAGAACTCTCACTTTCCCAAGTTTCCTTGGCAATATCCAACAGCCCTCTTGGGTGTCTCCCATACAGTAACTCAAAGGGGGAGAATCCCGTAGAGGATTGGGGCACCTCCCTAATAGCAAACATCAAATAAGGAAGTAGACAGTCCCAATCCTTTCCATCTCTATCCACCACTTTCTTCAACATTTGTTTTAGGGTTTTGTTGAATCTTTCAACCAGCCCATCGGTTTGGGGGTGATACACAGATGTACGCAATTGCGTCACTTTGAACAATTTACACAGCTCTTTCATAACCCGGGACATAAAGGGTGTACCTTGGTCCGTAAGCAGTTCTTTACAAATACCCACCCGGCTAAAAACAAGAGATAGCTCTTTGGCTATGGTTTTGGCCGAGGTATTTCTGAGAGGGATTGCTTCTGGATAACGGGTGGCATAGTCCATTATAACCAATATGTACTGGTGCCCCCTAGCGGACTTGATTATAGGACCTACCAAATCCATTGTGATTCTCTCAAACGGGACCTCAATGATGGGTAGAGGGACCAGCGGGCTACGGAAATGTGGCATCGGGGCCGACCTCTGACACACAGGGCAGGAGGAACAATAATTTTCTATGTCCTTCATCACCCCAGGCCAATAGAATCTCTGTAATACCCTCTCTCGGGTTTTCTCTGCCCCCAGATGACCTCCAAGAATGTGCCCATGGGCCAACTCCAACACCAACTTCCTGTAAGGTTTGGGCACCACAAGCTGCTCAACGGTTTCTTCTGCCCTTTTTGCCACCCGATACAGTAGGTCCTTCTCTACGCTGAAGTATGGGTAAGTGCAGGTATTATCTGGGTTCACTAACTCGCCATCTATTTCCACTACGTTTTCCCGTGCCTTTATTAGGGCGGGGTCTTTTAACTGTTCTGTGGCAAAATTTTCCCTGTTAACCTCCAGATCAGAAAACTCCACAGACGGTAGGTTTTCGTCTGAGGAGGTGGGCTCCTCTCCAGTTTCTTGAGTCTCCCCTGCCAATACTGACAAGGGAAATTCTGGAGAGTCCTCACCACTCTCAGAGGAGTTCTGGCTATCACATTCCTGGTACATAGGGGCACCAGTGGGGGGCTCAGGATCATCCCATAGTTCCCAGAACTTCGGAAAATCCCTTCCCACAATGGCATCATGCGGTAATTGAGATACTAACCCCACTGGATGAGAGAGGGTACCTTTGGGGGTCTCGAAACACACTGTAGTCACTGGATACTCTCGGGTGTCCCCATGCACACAAATAACAGCTACCTTGCTATTCCCAGAGACCTCTGTTTTTGCTTCTGTAACAGGTCTATGAAGCGGGCCTCAGATTGCTGCTGGGCTTGTTGATGAGCTTGCTGCTGGGCTGCAAGGCTCCTTTGCAAACCTGCATTTGTCTGCTGTTGATTGGCATTTGCTAGAGCCAGCTGTTTCAGTATCTCCTCCATGCTGGCTTAAAAAAAACTGCCACTGGTTCTCCACCAACTGTGAGGGGGTTAACTCGGTAGCGGGTGTGTGTGACCCCCTGGTTGGGCTCCCCACACAAAAACAGGGCCAGCAGACGGAGGTTGTGGTTTTCAAAATCAAAAGGTGCGGTTTATTTCTCTATGTACAGTGACAAAAACACAGCAAAGCCAAAAAGAAACATAAACAAAATAAATCCTGGTCAGTTTGACCTCTGACTAAACATGCAGGTTTCCTAACTAACAACTGGGATCAGCCTGGTGCTGTCCTAGTCCCTAAGTCCCTGGTTTAGTAAATGTCCAAACAAATAGCCACACAGGCTTTTTTCTCACCGCACAGGGGTTCACTCTCCCTAGACAGTCCACACAGGTCTGGGTCCAGGCATGAGCTAACATCTAATGAAGCTGGGAGTTTTTATAGAGGCCTTAAACGAACTGACAGGCTTCAGCTGGTCTCATCAACTCCCTGCCTGCACGACGCCCAGCCCTCTCCCTAGAGGTATGAGTCATCCATGAGCCCACTAGCCTCAGCTGGGCTTCATCAACTCCCTCCCTAGTTGTATAAGTCAGCATAAAGCCTGAATCTGGGAGAAATATATCTACCCCCCTGGATGCAACCAGGTGACTTTACCTTCCTGCTGTCACATACCTAATAAAGGTTTAACCCCCTTGATCGCCCCCCAGGTAACCCTTTCACCCCCTATCACCACGGTCACTAAGCGATAATTTTTCTGATTGATGTTTTAGCGTCGGCGATGCTGATCGGTAGCCAGTAATTTTTTTTAGGTTCGCCGCAGGTTTTTATAGCGTCGGGTACCCCCATATATTACCTAATAAAGGTTTAACCCCCTTGATCACCCCCCAGGTAACCCTTTCACCCCCTAGCATCGCCGTCACTAAGCGATCATTTTTCAGATCGATGTCTTAGCGTCGGTGATGCTGATCGGTAGCCAGTAATTTTTTTTAGGTTCGCCGCAGGTTTTTATAGCGTCGGGTACCCCCATATATTACCTAATAAAGGTTTAACCCCCTTGATCGCCCCCCAGGTAACCCTTTCACCCCCTATCACCACTGTCACTAAGCGATAATTTTTCTGATCGCTGTCTTAGCGTTGGTGATGCAGATCGGTAGCCAGTAATTTTTTTTAGGTTCGCCGCAGGTTTTTATAGCGTCAGGTACCCCAATATATTACCTAATAAAGGTTTAACCCCCTTGATCGCCCCCCAGGTAACCCTTTCACCCCCTATCACCACTGTCGCTAAGCGATCATTTTTCTGATCGCTGTCTTAGCGTCGGTGATGCAGATCGGTAGCCAGTAATTTTTTTTAGGTTCGCCGCAGGTTTTTATAGCGTCAGGTACCCCCATATATTATCTAATAAAGGTTTAACCCCCTGATTGCCCCCCAGGTAACCCTTTCACCCCCTATCACCACTGTCGCTAAGCGATCGTTTTTATGATCGTTGTCTTAGTGTCGGTGATGCAGATCGGTAGCCAGTAAAAATTTTTTAGGTTCGCCGTCAGGTTTTTATATAGCGTCAGGTACCCCCATATATTACCTAATAAAGGTTTTAACCCCCTAATTTCCCCTAGTTAACCCTTTCACCAGTGATCATCATATAAGTGTTACGGGTGACGCTGGTTAGTTAGTTTGCTTTTTATAGTGTCAGGGCACCCACCGTATATAACCCAATAAAGGTTTAACCCCCTGATCGCCCGGCGGGTGATATCAATTAGGTTTTAGCGTCAGAGAGGGTCTGCGTCACACCCCAGGCAGCGTCAGGTTAGTGCCAGTAACGCTAACACCCACGCGTGAAGCATACACCCCCCTTAGTGGTATAGTATCTGAACAGATCAATATCTGATCTGATCAGATCTATACTAGCGTCCCCAGCAGTTTAGGGTTCCCAAAAACGCAGTGTTAGCGGGATCAGCCCAGATACCTGCTAGCACCTGCGTTTTGCCCCTCCGTCCAGCCCAGGCCACCCAAGTGCAGTATCGATCGATCACTGTCACTTACAAAACACAACACACATAACTGCAGCATTCGCAGAGACAGGCCTGATCCCTGCGACTCCAGTGCTGTAGGAGGTGATTTCGCCACCACAGTTAAAAAAAAAAAAAGCATATATGCCGAAGCTTTGGGGCAGCAGGGGCGGAGGAGCGATTTTGCTCCTAATGCCGCGTACATACAGTCGAAATTCCGACGGAGGCTTGCCCGTGGAAAAGTCTGACCATGTGTACGCGGCATAACTTTTGCGGGAAGATGCCCCCATGCTTCGGCATATATAAATGGTGCATGCATGCCCATCATTAGAAGTGGGTGGATGAAGGGCGGTATTCTAATGGTGGGCATACCCACCGATCAATCTTTTTTTTTCGTTCAGCCAACAGGCTGCATGAAAAAAAAGATTACAATACATGTCCAACAAGGACCAGCAACGTACTGGTATGTTGCTGGACTTTGAATGTTTATACCAGAATGATGCCTGCGGGTTTAGGTATCATCTTGGTATCATTCTTTTCAGCCAGCGGCCGGCTTTCATGTAAAAGCAATCCTAGTGGCTAATTAGCCTCTGGACTGCTTTTACAAGCAGTGGGAGGGAATGTCCCCCCCGGATATAAAAAGCGCCATTGGGAAATTGGGAAAGCATTTTATCACACTGATCTTGGTGTGGTCAGATGCTTTGAGGGCAGAGGAAAGATCTAGGGTCCAATAGACCCCAGTTTTTTCAAAAAAGAGTACCTGTCATTACCTATAGCTATCATAGGGGATATTTACATTCCCTGAGATAACAATAATAATAAAAAAATTTTTTTAGCAACAGTTTAAAAATAAAATAAAAAAGCAAAATTAATAATAAAAAAAAAAAAAAAAAAAAGCACCCCTGTCCTGCCCTGCTCTTGCCCAATGGTGAACGCAAGCGTCGGTCTGGCGTCATATGTAAACAGCAATTGCACCATGCATGTGAGGTATCACCCGAAGGTCAGATCGAGGGCAGTAATTTTAGCAGTAGACCTCCTCTGTAAATCTAACGGGGTAACCTGTAAATGCTTTTAAAGGCTTTTAAAAATGTATGTAGTTTGTCGCCAATGCGCGTTTGTGCGAAATTTTAAAGCATGTCGTGTTTGGTATCTATGTACTCGGCCTAAGATCATCTTTTTTATTTCATCAAACATTTGGGCAATATAGTGTGTTTTAGTGCATTAAAATTAAAAAAAGTGTATTTTTTCCCCAAAAAATGCGTTTGAAAAATCGCTGCGCAAATACTGTGTAGAAAAAAAAAAATGCAACACCCACCATTTTATTCTGTAGGGCCTTTGCTTTAAAAATATATATAATGTTTGGGGGTTCAACATAATTTTCTTGCAAAAAAAAAAATGTTTTCATGTAAACAAAAAGTGTCAAAAAGGGCTTTGTCTTCAAGTGGTTAGAAGAGTGGATGTAAGCTTCCTAATGTTGTGTATAAAATGCCAGAACAGTTCAAAACCCCCCCAAATGACCCCATTTTGGAAAGTAGACACCCCAAGCTATATACTGAGAGGCATGTCGAGTCCATGGAATATTTTATATGTTGACACAAGTTGCGGAAATAAGACAATTTTTTTTTTTTTTGCACAAAGTTGTCACTAAATGATATATTGCTCAAACATGCCATGGGCATATGTGGAATTACACCCCAAAATACATTCTGTTGCTTCTCCTGAGTATGGGGATACCACATGTGTGAGACTTTTTGGGAGCCTAGCCGCGTACGGGACCCCAAAAACCAATCACCGCCTTCAGGCTTTCTAAGGGTGTAAATTTTTGATTTCACTTCTCACTGCCTATCACAGTTTCGGAGGCCATGGAATGCCCAGATGGCACAAACCCCCCCAAATGACCCCATTTTGGAAAGTAGACACCCCAAGCTATTTGCTGAGATGTATTGTGAGTATTTTGCAGATCTCGCTTTTTGTCACAAAGTTTTGAAAATTAAAAAAAAAATAAAAAAAATAAAAATGTTCTTTCTTCATTTTCAAAAACAAATGAGAGCTGTAAAATACTCACCATGCCTCTCAGCAAACAGCTTGGGGTGTCTACTTTCCAAAATGGGGTCATTTGGGGGGGTTTTGTGCTATTTTGGCATTTTATGGCCTTCGAAACTGTGATAGGTAGTGAGGAGTCAAATCAAAAATTTGTGCCTAGAAATCCTGAAGGCGGTGATTGGTTTTCGGGGTCCCGTACGCGGCTAGGCTCCTAAAAAGTCCCACACATGTGGTATCCCCGTACTCAGGAGAAGCAGCAAAATTTATTTTGGGGTGCAATTCCACATATAACCATGGCATGTGTGAGCAATATATCATTTAGTGACAACTTTTTGTAATTTTTTTTTTTTTTGTCATTATTCAATCACTTGGGACAAAAAAAAAAATATTCAATGGGCTCAACAGGCCTCTCAGCAATTTCCTTGGGGTGTCTACTTTCTAAAATGGGGTCATTTGGGGGGGTTTTGTACTGCCCTGCCATTTTAGCACCTCAAGAAATGAGATAGGCAGTCAATTTAAAGCTGTGTAAATTCCAGAAAATGTACCCTAGTTTGTAAACGCTATAACTTTTGCGCAAACCAATAAATATACGCTTATTGACATTTTTTTTACTAAAGACATGTGGCTGAATACATTTTGGCCTAAATGTATGACTAAAATTGAGTTTATTCGATTTTTCTTATAACAAAAAGTAGAAAATATCATTTTTTTCAAAGTTTTCGGTCTTTTTCCGTTTATATCGCAAAAAATAAAAATCGCAGAGGCAATCAAATACCATTAAAAGAAAGCTCTATTTGTGGGAAGAAAAGGACGCAAATTTCGTTTGGGTACAACATTGCATGTCCGCACAATTTACAGTTAAAGCAGCGCAGTGCAAAATTCTGAATTCACCTCTGGTCCTTTAGCTACCAAATGGTCCGGGGCTTAAGTGGTTAAGGAGTGGCCTCCGGACACTCCATTCAGCTCTTGGTTTGACAGTCCGAGTGAATACGGAAACCCCCTAAAAAGTTTCCCTACTGAGTCTGTGGACTTCTTTGCACTTCCTAGGCCAGAGTCCTTTAGTTCACTGGGGGACGTGCCACTAGAGTCTGAAAATAGGACACGCATCCCACCACCAGGGTCAGGAGGTCTAGATCTGGAAATGAAAATTAGCAGGGCAACGGGCAAGAACCCATCGGAGGCAGACCACGCAGGAGCATTACATTCAGGCTGGGTGACAAGCAGGATTAAAACAGCGGAAAAGAGGGCATCCATCAGGAAGACATCAGCAGGCAGCTGGGCATCGGGAATAGGTTTAGCAGGGACCATATCATTAAGCTGGGCATCGGGCTCCGAGTCATCAGGCTGGGCAGCAGTAAAGGAACCACCAGGCAGAATATCAGGAATGGGGCCATCAGGAACTGGACCGTGAGGCTGGATATCAGGTACAGGATCACCAAGAAAGACAGTAGGCTCTGGGACATCTGACTGAGCAGCGGGCGCTGGAGCAGGAACACGTCAGGCTGGGCAGCGGACAGGGGCACGTCAGGCTGGGCAGCGGACAGGGGCACGTCAGGCTGGGCAGCGGACAGGGGCACGTCAGGCTGGGCAGCGGACAGGGGCACGTCAGGCTGGGCAGCGGACAGGGGCACGTCAGGTTGGGCAGCGGACAGGGGCACGTCAGGCTGGGCAGCGGACAGGGGCACGTCAGGCTAGGCAGCAGACAGGGGCACGTCAGGCTGGGCAGCAGACAGGGGCACGTCAGGCTGGGCAGCAGACAGGGGCACGTCAGGCTGGGCAGCAGACAGGGGCACGTCAGGCTGGGCAGCAGACAGGGGCACGTCAGGCTGGGCAGCAGACATGGGGCACGTCAGGCTGGGCAGCAGACAGGGGCACGTCAGGCTGGGCAGCAGACAGGGGCCCTTCAGCCTGGAAGACTGGCACTTCAGCCTGGAAGATGGGCTCGGGAACTTCAGCCTGGAAGACGGGCACTTCAGCCTGGAAGACGGGCACTTCAGCCTGGAAAACTGGCACTTCAGCCTGGAAGACTGGCTCGGGCACTTCAGCCTGGAAGACTGGCTCGGGCACTTCAGCCTGGAAGACTGGCTCGGGCACTTCAGCCTGGAAGACTGGCTCGGGAACTTTAGGCTGGCAAACTGGCACGGGAACTTTAGGCTGGCAAACTGGCACGGGAACTTTAGGCTGGCAAACTGGAACGGGAACTTCAGGCTGGCAAACTGGTACGGGAACTTTAGGCTGGCAAACTGGCATGGGAACTTTAGGCTGGCAAACTGGCATGGAAACTTCAGGCTGGCAAACTGGCACAGGAACTTCAGGCTGGGTAAAGGGCACTGGGACGTCAGACTGGGTAACAGTCATAGGGTTGGCAGATTTCGGTAGATCGTCAGGTTCAGCTGGCATGAACGCAGGCTGGAGCAGGTTGGTGGGTGTGGAGGCAGGTTGGGATAGTGGTAGGATTAAATGGGTTGGGAAATACTTCTTTTTTTTCTTTGGTTTAGCCACTGAGGATTTATATGTGGAAATAGGACTGCAGGTATTGGATATAGCTGGTAGAGGAGAAGAGCGGAGGGATGGTGAAACAGAGGGTGCAGACTTTGAAGGGGGCTTTGCAGGAACTGATGGAGCCAGCAGAGAAGAAGCAGAAGGGTTAAAGGCAGGGTAAGTGCAGCAGGAGGAAACAGGGTACTGGTACTTCATTGTTAGCTGGGTGTATTGTTCAGCGAAAGTGGGAATTGGGGAAAAAAGAGAGGAAGACATCCCAGCAGGTTGGTGTCTAGCCATGGAAATGGATGGTTGGGAGCTGACAGGGGCTGAGTACTAGGGATGAGCTTCGTGTTCGAGTCGAACATACGTTCGACTCGAACATCGGCTGTTCGATCGTTCGACGAAGATCGAACGATTTGGGCCGTTCGCGCCAAATTCGAGTGGCGCGAACGGCCCACAATGCACTACGCCATCGCAGTGTCATCCAGGCGCTGTGATTGGCCAAGCATGCACTGTGACCCCGCATGCTTGGCCAATCACAGCGCCGGCAGCGAGGAGAGCAATGATTGGCCACAGGCAGGATGCCTGTGGCCAATTATTGCTGAGGGTGTTTAGTACACGCCCCACACTATAAAAGGCCGCCAGCACGGCGGCCTAGTGTAGTGTGTTCCGGAGCAGGGATAGAGCAGCATAGGCAGGGACAGTGACTTTTATTTCTTTCTTGCTTAACCTGGATTCCTTTAGTTTAGGGAAAGAGAAGGATAGGTAGGGAGAGTGTCAGTGTGTTTTGTGCTTGTGCTATAGTGTGCTTAAAAAAAACATTTTTTCTAGGGACAGAAAACTGTAGGTAGGGAGAGTGTCAGTTTCTTTCACTGTGCAAGTCCTTGTTTCTAGGGACCTGGAAGGACAGTGAGTGAATTCTCCTTGTGCTATATTGTGCTTAAAAAAAACATTTTTTCTAGGGACAGAAAACTGTAGGTAGGGAGAGTGTCAGTTTCTTTCACTGTGCAAGTCCTTGTTTCCAGGGACCTGGAAGGACAGTGAGTGAATTCTCCTTGTGCTATATTGTGCTTAAAAAAAACATTTTTTCTAGGGACAGAAAACTGTAGGTAGGGAGAGTGTCAGTTTCTTTCACTGTGCAAGTCCTTGTTTCCAGGGACCTGGAAGGACAGTGAGTGAATTCTCCTTGTGCTATATTGTGCTTAAAAAAAAACATTTTTTCTAGGGACAGAAAACTGTAGGTAGGGAGAGTGTCAGTTTCTTTCACTGTGCAAGTCCTTGTTTCCAGGGACCTGGAAGGACAGTGAGTGAATTCTCCTTGTGCTATATTGTGCTTAAAAAAAACATTTTTTCTAGGGACAGAAAACTGTAGGTAGGGAGAGTGTCAGTTTCTTTCACTGTGCAAGTCCTTGTTTCCAGGGACCTGGAAGGACAGTGAGTGAATTCTCCTTGTGCTATATTGTGCTTAAAAAAAACATTTTTTCTAGGGACAGAAAACTGTAGGTAGGGAGAGTGTCAGTTTCTTTCACTGTGCAAGTCCTTGTTTCCAGGGACCTGGAAGGACAGTGAGTGAATTCTCCTTGTGCTATATTGTGCTTAAAAAAAACATTTTTTCTAGGGACAGAAAACTGTAGGTAGGGAGAGTGTCAGTTTCTTTCACTGTGCAAGTCCTTGTTTCCAGGGACCTGGAAGGACAGTGAGTGAATTCTCCTTGTGCTATATTGTGCTTAAAAAAAACATTTTTTCTAGGGACAGAAAACTGTAGGTAGGGAGAGTGTCAGTTTCTTTCACTGTGCAAGTCCTTGTTTCTAGGGACCTGGAAGGACAGTGAGTGAATTCTCCTTGTGCTATATTGTGCTTAAAAAAAACATTTTTTCTAGGGACAGAAAACTGTAGGTAGGGAGAGTGTCAGTTTCTTTCACTGTGCAAGTCCTTGTTTCCAGGGACCTGGAAGGACAGTGAGTGAATTCTCCTTGTGCTATATTGTGCTTAAAAAAAACATTTTTTCTAGGGACAGAAAACTGTAGGTAGGGAGAGTGTCAGTTTCTTTCACTGTGCAAGTCCTTGTTTCCAGGGACCTGGAAGGACAGTGAGTGAATTCTCCTTGTGCTATATTGTGCTTAAAAAAAACATTTTTTCTAGGGACAGAAAACTGTAGGTAGGGAGAGTGTCAGTTTCTTTCACTGTGCAAGTCCTTGTTTCCAGGGACCTGGAAGGACAGTGAGTGAATTCTCCTTGTGCTATATTGTGCTTAAAAAAAACATTTTTTCTAGGGACAGAAAACTGTAGGTAGGGAGAGTGTCAGTTTCTTTCACTGTGCAAGTCCTTGTTTCCAGGGACCTGGAAGGACAGTGAGTGAATTCTCCTTGTGCTATATTGTGCTTAAAAAAAACATTTTTTCTAGGGACAGAAAACTGTAGGTAGGGAGAGTGTCAGTTTCTTTCACTGTGCAAGTCCTTGTTTCCAGGGACCTGGAAGGACAGTGAGTGAATTCTCCTTGTGCTATATTGTGCTTAAAAAAAACATTTTTTTCTAGGGACAGAAAACTGTAGGTAGGGAGAGTGTCAGTTTCTTTCACTGTGCAAGTCCTTGTTTCCAGGGACCTGGAAGGACAGTGAGTGAATTCTCCTTGTGCTATATTGTGCTTAAAAAAAACATTTTTTCTAGGGACAGAAAACTGTAGGTACGGAGAGTGTCAGTTTCTTTCACTGTGCAAGTCCTTGTTTCCAGGGACCTGGAAGGACAGTGAGTGAATTCTCCTTGTGCTATATTGTGCTTAAAAAAAACATTTTTTCTAGGGACAGAAAACTGTAGGTAGGGAGAGTGTCAGTTTCTTTCACTGTGCAAGTCCTTGTTTCCAGGGACCTGGAAGGACAGTGAGTGAATTCTCCTTGTGCTATATTGTGCTTAAAAAAAACATTTTTTCTAGGGACAGAAAACTGTAGGTAGGGAGAGTGTCAGTTTCTTTCACTGTGCAAGTCCTTGTTTCTAGGGACCTGGAAGGACAGTGAGTGAATTCTCCTTGTGCTATATTGTGCTTAAAAAAAACATTTTTTCTAGGGACAGAAAACTGTAGGTAGGGAGAGTGTCAGTTTCTTTCACTGTGCAAGTCCTTGTTTCCAGGGACCTGGAAGGACAGTGAGTGAATTCTCCTTGTGCTATATTGTGCTTAAAAAAAACATTTTTTCTAGGGACAGAAAACTGTAGGTAGGGAGAGTGTCAGTTTCTTTCACTGTGCAAGTCCTTGTTTCTAGGGACCTGGAAGGACAGTGAGTGAATTCTCCTTGTGCTATATTGTGCTTAAAAAAAACATTTTTTCTAGGGACAGAAAACTGTAGGTAGGGAGAGTGTCAGTTTCTTTCACTGTGCAAGTCCTTGTTTCCAGGGACCTGGAAGGACAGTGAGTGAATTCTCCTTGTGCTATATTGTGCTTAAAAAAAACATTTTTTCTAGGGACAGAAAACTGTAGGTAGGGAGAGTGTCAGTTTCTTTCACTGTGCAAGTCCTTGTTTCCAGGGACCTGGAAGGACAGTGAGTGAATTCTCCTTGTGCTATATTGTGCTTAAAAAAAAACATTTTTTCTAGGGACAGAAAACTGTAGGTAGGGAGAGTGTCAGTTTCTTTCACTGTGCAAGTCCTTGTTTCCAGGGACCTGGAAGGACAGTGAGTGAATTCTCCTTGTGCTATATTGTGCTTAAAAAAAACATTTTTTCTAGGGACAGAAAACTGTAGGTAGGGAGAGTGTCAGTTTCTTTCACTGTGCAAGTCCTTGTTTCCAGGGACCTGGAAGGACAGTGAGTGAATTCTCCTTGTGCTATATTGTGCTTAAAAAAAACATTTTTTCTAGGGACAGAAAACTGTAGGTAGGGAGAGTGTCAGTTTCTTTCACTGTGCAAGTCCTTGTTTCCAGGGACCTGGAAGGACAGTGAGTGAATTCTCCTTGTGCTATATTGTGCTTAAAAAAAACATTTTTTCTAGGGACAGAAAACTGTAGGTAGGGAGAGTGTCAGTTTCTTTCACTGTGCAAGTCCTTGTTTCCAGGGACCTGGAAGGACAGTGAGTGAATTCTCCTTGTGCTATATTGTGCTTAAAAAAAACATTTTTTCTAGGGACAGAAAACTGTAGGTAGGGAGAGTGTCAGTTTCTTTCACTGTGCAAGTCCTTGTTTCTAGGGACCTGGAAGGACAGTGAGTGAATTCTCCTTGTGCTATATTGTGCTTAAAAAAAACATTTTTTCTAGGGACAGAAAACTGTAGGTAGGGAGAGTGTCAGTTTCTTTCACTGTGCAAGTCCTTGTTTCCAGGGACCTGGAAGGACAGTGAGTGAATTCTCCTTGTGCTATATTGTGCTTAAAAAAAACATTTTTTCTAGGGACAGAAAACTGTAGGTAGGGAGAGTGTCAGTTTCTTTCACTGTGCAAGTCCTTGTTTCCAGGGACCTGGAAGGACAGTGAGTGAATTCTCCTTGTGCTATATTGTGCTTAAAAAAAACATTTTTTCTAGGGACAGAAAACTGTAGGTAGGGAGAGTGTCAGTTTCTTTCACTGTGCAAGTCCTTGTTTCCAGGGACCTGGAAGGACAGTGAGTGAATTCTCCTTGTGCTATATTGTGCTTAAAAAAAACATTTTTTCTAGGGACAGAAAACTGTAGGTAGGGAGAGTGTCAGTTTCTTTCACTGTGCAAGTCCTTGTTTCCAGGGACCTGGAAGGACAGTGAGTGAATTCTCCTTGTGCTATATTGTGCTTAAAAAAAACATTTTTTCTAGGGACAGAAAACTGTAGGTAGGGAGAGTGTCAGTTTCTTTCACTGTGCAAGTCCTTGTTTCCAGGGACCTGGAAGGACAGTGAGTGAATTCTCCTTGTGCTATATTGTGCTTAAAAAAAACATTTTTTTCTAGGGACAGAAAACTGTAGGTAGGGAGAGTGTCAGTTTCTTTCACTGTGCAAGTCCTTGTTTCCAGGGACCTGGAAGGACAGTGAGTGAATTCTCCTTGTGCTATATTGTGCTTAAAAAAAACATTTTTTCTAGGGACAGAAAACTGTAGGTACGGAGAGTGTCAGTTTCTTTCACTGTGCAAGTCCTTGTTTCCAGGGACCTGGAAGGACAGTGAGTGAATTCTCCTTGTGCTATATTGTGCTTAAAAAAAACATTTTTTCTAGGGACAGAAAACTGTAGGTAGGGAGAGTGTCAGTTTCTTTCACTGTGCAAGTCCTTGTTTCCAGGGACCTGGAAGGACAGTGAGTGAATTCTCCTTGTGCTATATTGTGCTTAAAAAAAACATTTTTTCTAGGGACAGAAAACTGTAGGTAGGGAGAGTGTCAGTTTCTTTCACTGTGCAAGTCCTTGTTTCTAGGGACCTGGAAGGACAGTGAGTGAATTCTCCTTGTGCTATATTGTGCTTAAAAAAAACATTTTTTCTAGGGACAGAAAACTGTAGGTAGGGAGAGTGTCAGTTTCTTTCACTGTGCAAGTCCTTGTTTCCAGGGACCTGGAAGGACAGTGAGTGAATTCTCCTTGTGCTATATTGTGCTTAAAAAAAACATTTTTTCTAGGGACAGAAAACTGTAGGTAGGGAGAGTGTCAGTTTCTTTCACTGTGCAAGTCCTTGTTTCTAGGGACCTGGAAGGACAGTGAGTGAATTCTCCTTGTGCTATATTGTGCTTAAAAAAAACATTTTTTCTAGGGACAGAAAACTGTAGGTAGGGAGAGTGTCAGTTTCTTTCACTGTGCAAGTCCTTGTTTCCAGGGACCTGGAAGGACAGTGAGTGAATTCTCCTTGTGCTATATTGTGCTTAAAAAAAACATTTTTTCTAGGGACAGAAAACTGTAGGTAGGGAGAGTGTCAGTTTCTTTCACTGTGCAAGTTCTTGTTTCTAGGGACCTGGAAGGACAGTGAGTGAATTCTCCTTGTGCTATATTGTGCTTAAAAAAACATTTTTTCTAGGGACAGAAAACTGTAGGTAGGGAGAGTGTCAGTTTCTTTCACTGTGCAAGTCCTTGTTTCCAGGGACCTGGAAGGACAGTGAGTGAATTCTCCTTGTGCTATATTGTGCTTAAAAAAAACATTTTTTCTAGGGACAGAAAACTGTAGGTAGGGAGAGTGTCAGTTTCTTTCACTGTGCAAGTCCTTGTTTCCAGGGACCTGGAAGGACAGTGAGTGAATTCTCCTTGTGCTATATTGTGCTTAAAAAAAACATTTTTTCTAGGGACAGAAAACTGTAGGTAGGGAGAGTGTCAGTTTCTTTCACTGTGCAAGTCCTTGTTTCCAGGGACCTGGAAGGACAGTGAGTGAATTCTCCTTGTGCTATATTATGCTTAAAAAAAACATTTTTTCTAGGGACAGAAAACTGTAGGTAGGGAGAGTGTCAGTTTCTTTCACTGTGCAAGTCCTTGTTTCCAGGGACCTGGAAGGACAGTGAGTGAATTCTCCTTGTGCTATATTGTGCTTAAAAAAAACATTTTTTCTAGGGACAGAAAACTGTAGGTAGGGAGAGTGTCAGTTTCTTTCACTGTGCAAGTCCTTGTTTCTAGGGACCTGGAAGGACAGTGAGTGAATTCTCCTTGTGCTATATTGTGCTTAAAAAAAACATTTTTTCTAGGGACAGAAAACTGTAGGTAGGGAGAGTGTCAGTTTCTTTCACTGTGCAAGTCCTTGTTTCCAGGGACCTGGAAGGACAGTGAGTGAATTCTCCTTGTGCTATATTGTGCTTAAAAAAAACATTTTTTCTAGGGACAGAAAACTGTAGGTAGGGAGAGTGTCAGTTTCTTTCACTGTGCAAGTCCTTGTTTCCAGGGACCTGGAAGGACAGTGAGTGAATTCTCCTTGTGCTATATTGTGCTTAAAAAAAAAAAATTTTCTAGGGACAGAAAACTGTAGGTAGGGAGAGTGTCAGTTTCTTTCACTGTGCAAGTCCTTGTTTCCAGGGACCTGGAAGGACAGTGAGTGAATTCTCCTTGTGCTATATTGTGCTTAAAAAAAACATTTTTTCTAGGGACAGAAAACTGTAGGTAGGGAGAGTGTCAGTTTCTTTCACTGTGCAAGTCCTTGTTTCCAGGGACCTGTAAGGACAGTGAGTGAATTCTCCTTGTGCTATATTGTGCTTAAAAAAAACATTTTTTTCTAGGGACAGAAAACTGTAGGTAGGGAGAGTGTCAGTTTCTTTCACTGTGCAAGTCCTTGTTTCCAGGGACCTGGAAGGACAGTGAGTGAATTCTCCTTGTGCTATATTGTGCTTAAAAAAAACATTTTTTCTAGGGACAGAAAACTGTAGGTAGGGAGAGTGTCAGTTTCTTTCACTGTGCAAGTCCTTGTTTCAAGGGACAGAGAAGGACACCTGAAGGTAGCCCTTATTGCTTTTTTCCCATCTCCCTGCAGGCCATCTATTAGAATGTCTGGAAGGCAAACAAGGAGAGGCAGACAGTCAGGAGGCAATAAAAGAGGGCAAGCAGGCTCTGTGTCTGGGGGCAACAGTGCTGGTCGTGGACGCGGTGCATTGTCATCAGCACATGGCCATGGGACACGCTTGTCCTTCTTTTCGGCAGCTGGACATGTTGAGCCACATCATGCCGAAGACTTGGTAGAGTGGATGACCAAGCCCTCCTCCTCCTCCTCATCCTCTCTCACCCAGGCTCAGGGTACTGGCAAAGCAGCTGCCAAAGCGTCCTCTTCCCTGGTATCAATGTCAGACTCATCATCAGTCACTCCTTCCCTAGACCCACCATGTCCTCCTCCTGAGGAGTCCCCCGAACTGTTTGAGCACAGTGTTGGGTACATGCTCCAGGAGGATGCCCAGCGTTTCGAAGGGTCTGATGATGAAACCCAGCTACAGGAAGGCAGTAGGGTGAGAGCAGACAGAGGGGATGCTCAAGAAGGACACCAATCTGGCAGTCATGTTCCAGCAGCTGCAGCATACTGCCAGATTGGCTCCAGTGATGAGGAGGGAGGGGATGATGAGGTCACTGACTCCACGTGGGTGCCTAATAGGAGAGAGGAGGAGGAGGATGAGGAGGAGGCACATCTCCAACGAGACAGGATGCCCTTTGGTGGCCAGCGTAAGGGCAGTACACCGACGGAATCACACCGCAGAGCTCCGCCTGTGCAGGGCGCTGCCTCTGCCCGTCATTCAAAAAGTTCCTTGGTGTGGGCCTTTTTTGAGGCTAGTGCATCAGATCGCACAGCTGCTGTTTGCAACATATGTCTCAAGCGTATATCGCGTGGCCAAAACATCAGCCGCTTGGGTACCACATGCCTGACCAGACATATGTTGACCTGCCATGCAGCTCGTTGGCAAGCCTACCTCAAAGACCCACACCAAAGAACAAAGCGGACCTCTCCTTGCACCGCATCAGCTGGGATCTCCAACCCCACTATAACTTCAGTCCTCTCTGAAACATGCACTGAGAGGAATGAAGGTGTAGAATTAGGCGTGTCACAGCCAAGTACTTGCGGCCACTCTGCTAGCAGTACACCGACGTCCGATTCTAGCAGGCAAATTTCCCTGCCCCAGCTGCTGGACCGTCGAAAGAAGTTCACTCCCAGCCATCCACATGCCCAGCGGTTGAATGCTAGCTTGGCTAAATTGCTAGCGCTTCAACTGCTGCCTTTTCAGTTGGTAGACTCGGCCCCCTTCCGTGAGTTTGTGCAATGTGCGGTTCCTCAGTGGCAGGTTCCCAAACGCCACTTTTTCTCACGGAAGGCTATTCCGGCTCTCTACCGGCATGTGGAAGGCAATGTCTTGGCCTCGCTGGACAGGGCGGTCAGCGGTAAGGTGCATATTACCGCTGACTCATGGTCCAGCAGGCATGGACAGGGACGTTACCTTTCTTTCACGGCCCATTGGGTCATTCTTTTGGCAGCTGGGAAGGATGCAGGACAAGGTGCAGTAGTGTTGGAGGTTGTCCCACCGCCACGCCTCCAAAATGCTACTACTGGTTGTGACACACCTCTCTCCTCCACCCCCTCCTCTTCTTCTTCCTCCATGGCCTCTTCCTGTGGTTTGTCCTATGAACCAGCGGTGCTCCGTAGCCGTTCACGGGGCTACGCAAGTACGCAGGCAAAAAGATGCCATGCCGTGCTTGCGCTGGTGTGTTTGGGGGACAGAAGCCACACTGGGGCAGAGGTCCTGTCTGCTCTGCAGGGCCAGGCCGAGAGGTGGTTGACGCCACGCCAGCTTAAGCCAGGAATGGTGGTTTGCGACAATGGCACCAACCTCCTCTCCGCCCTCCGACAGGGACAACTGACCCATGTGCCCTGTGTGGCTCACGTCCTTAACCTGGTGGTGCAGCGGTTCTTGGGCAGGTACCCGGGCTTACAGGATGTCCTGAGGCAGGCCAGGAAAGTCTGTGTGCATTTCCGCAGATCTTATAATGCCAGTGCTCGCCTGGCTGAGCTGCAAAAGGAGTTGAACCTGCCCAAGAACCGCCTTATATGTGACATGCCCACCAGGTGGAACTCAACGTTGGCCATGCTGCAGCGGCTGCACACGCAGCAGAGGGCCATCAATGAGTACCTGTGCGACTACGGCACCAGGACAGGGTCAGGGGAGCTTGGTTTTTTTTCTCCACGCCAGTGGGGCATGATCAGGGATGCATGCACTGTCCTGGCACCATTTGAGGAGGCCACGAGGATGGTGAGCAGTGACAGTGCATGCATCAGTGACACTGTACCTCTTGTCCACCTGTTGGAGCACACGCTGCGTGGAATAATGGACAGGGCACTTGAGGCAGAACAGAGGCAGGAAGAGGAGGACTTCCTTGCCTCTCAAGGCCCCCTTTACCCAGACAGTGTTCCTTCTGTCCCACCCATCGCACAGGAAGAGGAAGAGGAGGAGGAGGAGGAGGAGGAGGAGGATTGTGTCAGCATGGAGGTGGAGGCTGGCACTCAGCATCATCAGCAGCAGTCTTTTAGGGATGATTTACAGTCCCAAGAAACCAGTGGACTTGTACGTGGCTGGGAGGAGGTGACTGCGGATCATGTCGTCCTTAGTGACCCAGAGGACTCCGGAGCGAATGCCTCAGCAAACCTACGCTGCATGGCCTCCCTGATCCTGCAAAGTCTGCGGAAGGATCCTCGTATTCTTCGGATCAAGGAGAGGGACCATTACTGGCTGGCCACTCTCCTTGATCCACGGTACAAGGGTAAGGTTGCGGACCTTATGTTACCGTCGCAGAGGGAGCAGAGGATGAGACAACTCCGGGAGGCCTTGCAGAAAGGTCTGTGCAACGCGTTCCCAGAGACTGGGAGGTTACAAACTCCTGGTCCAGGACAACGAGTTGCTGAGGCTTCGGCCAGTCAAAGAAGGAGCGGTGGGGAAGGTGGCCGTCTGACCGATGCGTTCAGACAATTCTTTAGTCCGCAGCCCCAAAGTATGATTGGTTCCAGCAACCATCGCCAGCGTCTGATAAACATGGTGCAGGAATATCTAGGGGCAAGGTCAGACTTGGACACCTTCCCCACCGAAAATCCTCTGGCTTACTGGGTCTTGAGGATGGATCACTGGCCAGAGCTTGCACAGTATGCAATTGAGCTACTGGCCTGTCCTGCATCCAGCGTTCTTTCGGAACGCACATTCAGTGCTGCTGGAGGATTTGTCACGGATCACAGGGTGCGCCTGTCCACCGACTCGGTTGATCGACTGACTTTCATCAAGATGAACCAGTCTTGGATCACCACCAGCTACCACACACCTGATGCTGATATAACAGACTAATTGATTTTAACATGTCACGTCCCTTCAAGACTGATGCTGATGCTGAGTGCCTGTGCTGTTATGTTGACTGGCTATCCTCCTCCTCCGAGTCCTCAATGATACGATTGATGATGATAGCTTGGAAGATCATTTTTGTTTATGGGTGCCACCACCAGTGGCTAAGGCCCAATTTTTCAGCCCCTGTTTTACAGGGGCGTGTACTTACAATTTTTTTAGCAATAATTTGCCATAGGGCTCATTGCTGTGCTCCAAGTACAGTATCTGTGAGGGGTTGTAGTGTTGTGCCACCAGTGCCTAAGGCACAATTTTTCAGCCCCTGTTTAACAGGGGCGTGTCATTACAATTTTTGAAGCAATACTTTGCAACAGGGCTCATTGCTGTGCTCCAAGTACAGTATCTGTGAGGGGTTGTAGTGTTGTGCCACCAGTGCCTAAGGCCCAATTTTTCAGCCCCTGTTCAACAGGGGCATGCAATTACAATTCTTGATGTAATAATTCACAGCAGGGCCCATTCCTGCACCCACCAAGAGTAAGTCTGAGGGCTTACAGTGTTGTGGCAACGCCACCACCACCACCACCACCACGAAAGGCCCAATTTTTCAGCCCCTGTTCAAAAGGGGCATGTAATTACAATTCTTGATCTAATAATTCACAGCAGGGCCCATTCCTGCACCCACCAAGAGTAACTCTGAGGGCTTACAGTGTTGTGGCAACACCACCACCACCACCACCACGAAAAGCCCAATTTTTCAGCCCCTGTTCAACAGGGGCATGCAATTACAATTCTTGATCTAATAATTCACAGCAGGGCCCATTGCTGCACCCACCAAGAGTAACTGTCAGGGCTTACAGTGTTGTGGCACCAGCACCACCATCAAAGCCCCAATTTTTACTACCACTGTTCAAGAATTATATGTAATTAAAATTCCTGATATAATAGTTGACAGCAGGGCGTTCCAGCACCAACCAAGAGTAACTGTGAGTGCTTACAGTGTTGTGCCAACACCAACAACTAAGGGGCCTATTTCTGCAGAGTATATACGGCAGGTCCCTACTTTCAAACATCCAACTTACAAACGACTCCTACTTGCAAACGAAAGAAGACAACAGGAAGTGAGAGGAAATCTACCCCTAGGAAGGAAAATTCTCTCCTGTAAGAATAAATATGGGAGAAAGGTGTCTCCTCTGTACTGATGCTTTATCAGCAATCCTTGTTTCAAGAAAAACACCACATTTCAAAAACAGTTGTCATTGGGACGGAAAGTGAGGTGAAATGTTCTGAACAGGGGCACAGACAGCAAAACAAATGTTACAGGGGTGATAACCCTTACCTATGTTTCCCAAAAAGTTTAAAAATAGATTTTTGGGCTGGAGCTACACTTCAACAATGTACCTGTTCAAAATTACAAACACATTCTACATAAGAACAAACCTACAGTCCCTGTCTTGTATGCACCGCCTGTATACGGCTGTTCAGAGTATATAGGGCCTTTTTTATTTTATGTGCGGGGTTCCCCTTAATATCCATACAAGACCCAAAGGGGCTGGTAATGGGCTGGGGTAGGGGGGGGGGGGGTCATGGGGTAGCTATGCCATTTTTCTTAAAGATTTTCATCCATATTACCGGGACCAGACATTACATTAAAGCCGCAAGAAGTTTTAAATGGCTTTTTTTCCCTTTAGAAGTGTCATTTTGTGCAGGGACAGTTCTAAACACGGGAAACACGTGGCACTTCACAGGCATACTTTAGACACCCCCCAGGTACGATATTTAAAGGAATATTTGACTTTTTTTTTTCACTTTATGCATCATTAAAATGACTGCTCCCGAAAAACGACCGTTTTTAAAACTTCTTTTTGCATTGATACATGTCCCCTGGTGCAGAACCCGGGTTCCCAAACCCTTTTTAGGACAATAACATGCATAATAGTTGTTATAATTAGCACTTTAGAATTCGAACGTTCGCATCCATTGTATTTAATAGGGTTCTAATGTTCGTACGAACTTTCGGTCCGTTCGCGGGTTCTGGTGCGAACCGAACCCGGGGGTGTTCGGCTCATCACTACTGAGTACAACAAACTTGACCAGGCCTGTAATAAGGGTTTCACAAAATCAGGTTTGCACACTGCTTGTCTGACCAGAGACTGCACTGAATCAATACATGCTGCAAGCACCTGTTCAGGAAAAAGGCTGAGTCATCCTCCAACAGCCACACCAAAGATTCTACTTGAGCTGCATTAAAAGGAGGTGTATAATCGTCAGTTCCAATAGAGGCATCAGACAAGGCAAACTCTGTACAGATACAAATCAAAGCTTGCACATCCTCAAACACAAAATTGCCCTGATCCACATGTAGCGGGGTCCTCAATTTAGTGGGATACACCTGGGGGTAGTGTGACCCAAGTGTGTAATTATGTTAGGGTTCAGACCCCTTTTTGTTATTCATGGAGGATTGGATGGTGCGATATTCTCCTTGACCAGTGGGTGTCAGTGTACCTACTGGCTCAGGGTAGAATCACTACCACAGTGCTACCCTTTTTGTCCCTTTGCGGAGATGGTACGGCTGGGGCGGGGAACCCGCCGTGGTGTCAATGTGAGGAGATAAAAGGGGGAGACGCCCTCGCCACGAGGTTCTTTTCTTCGGGGATCATCTCTTCACGCACCCAGGCACCTTAGGCCTGGGTGCGGGCGTTCAAGGTTCCGGCCTAGGCGCCCTAGGCCTGGCCGGAATGAAGATGGAGTCCATCCCAGGCACCTTCAGCCTGGGATGAGGTACTATTGAGGAGGCCTGGGACCCGGTGACTCCGACTGGGTCCCGCGAGGGTGAAGTTGCTCCAGGGCGCCCCTTGCGAGGGGACCCGCACCTGAGGTGAGGAGGCTGGGGAGGTCACCCGTCCGAAGACCCGGTGCAGTGTCAACCCGGTGACGGATGGGCCTTCGGTAACTCCCTTGGAGGACATCTTCCCCTGATAGGGGCTACAGCGCAGCGGAGGAGCTCTAATCAAGACTCCTGCAACCCCTGGTCATAGTACAGGGAGTGTAGGGACTAGGAACCTGTACAGTGCCTCGACCTGCTCCCCCATCGTATCACGCCGTTGCATTTGACTGTATGTGGAGATACGCAATAAACCTGAGTTTGGACTTTGATGGGTGTATGGACTCTGTTAATGGGAGCAAAGGGAGATTCTGGCACGGAAGGACTGACCCTCTTAACCAGCACACATTTGGCCCGAGGAAAAGATTGGTACTGGCCTTCACCTCACCCACAGCCATGGGGAGGACATGGGCCGTAGCGCACCTCACTCTGTCGCGTGACATACCCCTAGCTAAAGAGGACGGGGTGAGGCCGCTACACGTGGGGGCTCGTGAGTCCGGGATGAAATGTGTGTTGACCCTGAGGTTTGGAACGGCTGTGTTTGAACTTTGCTGCCCGGAGGAGGTCCGAGCAGGTCGGCCATGTGATTGGCCAAAGTGCGTCCCTGTGCTCGAAGTCGTGGAAATTTCTCTGAAAAACCGGGAGAGGCCCATGCAGAAAGAGCGGGAAGAGGGAGGAGTCCAGCCATGTGACGAACTACATGTGGGGACTTTTGCTGCACTGCGCCACGAGGCACCCCGTGACTGTACAATTCGTGGGCGGAGGCTGTCGGAAGCCCGCGAAAATGTGCAGGTCGTGGGAGGAGTCTGGCCACGTGTGGAGATACATGTGGAGACTCCGGCGCGTGGTCAGCGCGTGATGGAGCAGCAAGTGGTCGGAGTGAACTCAGGCTCCCAGTGGATGTCGGTACCTTATCCTTTCAAGATGACTGCATTTGCTGCTCCCCTGACAGACACGGGAATAAGACTTAGGCCCCGAGGACAGTTGGCTCTGTATTCATGCAGAGACACGGAGGCCCTCGGTGTGATCTGTCCCGGATGCTCGGGACTGGTGGTCCAACTAAAGCCATTCGGGCGATGCGAAGCATGCAAGGAGTTCCTTTTTGAGGTTGAACCACACACGGAAAGGCCCCGGGCCCTACGCCTCAACTGCATCACAGGAACCGCCACTCCGGAGGGAGAGATCAAAGCCTCTGCGGAGGTTCCTGTACGCGCTGACCAGGGCGAAGTGACTGCCCAACCAGAGACTGAGAGAGAGAAATCCGAGGACACTGCTTCGGTCACCACAGACTCCCTGCTGCCACCCCCGAAGAGGAAGATAGGCCTGGTGCAGGCCTCCTGTGGTCGTGGTCGAGCTTCGCCCCGCTGCTTGCCAGACCTGGATGGATCCGGTCGGAAGAATCCTGGACATCCCAGTGCTGAAAAAGGTCCAGGTGAGCCAGGGGCTGGGACTGTGTGTGTGGTTGGAGGTGTCGGGAGTTCACATCTGGTGGAGCCCGCAGGGGAGGGTAGTTCTCCGTCCACTAGGGACTACCTTCCCGCCGAGATGTATGACACCTCCGATCTAGAGTCGCTGTCGGACTGTGGGGATGACGGAGAAATAGACAAGCTGTTTCACCGGAAGGGCTGGGACAGACGCCCGCTACCCGTGCAGAGTAAGCCACAGGACTCCCCCATGTCCATAGATGACAGTACGCTCCGGGTGCAAGCCCCGGAGTTATTGAGGAAGCCTAGTCCTCCAAATAACCTTCCACATTCAACCACATCACCCGCTCTGATAGTGGGGATGCAGCGTGCTTCATTGCGGACACCAAGAGCAAAGCCGCCTGAGATGGTAAAGGTACCTCGGCACCCGGAGGCCATCGTACAGCCAGGAGAAGGTGAGCGAGAAGTGATGCCACCTCTAGCTCGATTGCAGAGACTTTTCTCCCAGAGAGTCGCCCGTGAATATGGGTGGGAGTACCCCTACTTGCCTCGGGACTTATTGTATGAAGTCGAGGTCTTGCGACCACGGTGGTATGACGAGTTTGTGTGGGAAAAACTCAAAGTGCCCCATGCCCGGCGATACCTGTCATGTTCGCCGCCGGTGTCTAAAAAGTTTAAAGACTGTAAAGCTGATTGGAGACTGGGACGCCATATCCATGCTGATAAGGTGCTCATCTGCAGGAAAGAAGGAGAAGACGTCGAATATTCGGTGGAAGTATTTGACAAACACCTGAAGCCCTTGTTTTTGCCGGATCCAAGATTTTACTTGTAGGAGAAGTGAACTCCTATTTTGTTGCTGTTGAAACTTTCTGGAAGAGACATTCCCAGACGCCTAGAACTGTGCCCTACTTTTGTTTTGATTTGGGCTTTTCTTTCACTCACTGGAGACTTGGGAGCTGTTGTTTTTTTTTGTTCTCCCTTTTCTTCATGTGCCAAAAGGCAGCGACATTTGGGGATAGAGTTAGAGTAGGAAAGCAGGAAGAATAAAGACTTCGGCAAGTGTTGTGACCGCGGTGCTGTCACCAGGTGGCAGTGTTGTGCAACGATTGTTTGAAAATGTTACACATACATCACTTTACTTACTGGAGTGAATGGGTTTCTCGGCTGACAGACCCATTCATGCCAAATGACACAGATTGTTAGGATGTTGTTTCTTTTGTTTCCCTTCTGCAGGAGATTCATCGATCAAGACTGCAGAGAGTGGGGTGGTTTTTGATTAGGAATGGGAGGGATTGTAAATGTGTACAAATCAGAAGTTTTATATGAGAGTTTATCGTTTTATATTTCCCTTTTCCGTTGAACAGGTCTTGGCATGTACAGTATTCAAAGTTTGGGGACAGCCTCTGGGGTTCACTCCATGTCACCACGTTAATGGGAGACATGGGTGTGCACCTGACGCTGGGGACCAGCGTCAAATCACAGGGGGGAGTGTGTAGCGGGGTCCTCAATTTAGTGGGATACACCTGGGGGTAGTGTGACCCAAGTGTGTAATTATGTTAGGGTTCAGACCCCTTTTTGTTATTCGTGGAGGATTGGATGGTGCGATATTCTCCTTGACCAGTGGGTGTCAGTGTACCTACTGGCTCAGGGTAGAATCACTACCACAGTGCTACCCTTTTTGTCCCTTTGCGGAGATGGTACGGCTGGGGCGGGGAACCCGCCGTGGTGTCGATGTGAGAAGATAAAAGGGGGAGACGCCCTCGCCACGAGGTTCTTTTCTTCGGGGATCATCTCTTCACGCACCCAGGCACCTTAGGCCTGGGTGCGGGCGGTTCAAGGTTCCGGCCTAGGCGCCCTAGGCCTGGCCGGAATGAAGATGGAGTCCATCCCAGGCACCTTCAGCCTGGGATGAGGTACTATTGAGGAGGCCTGGGACCCGGTGACTCCGACTGGGTCCCGCGAGGGTGAAGTTGCTCCAGGGCGCCCCTTGCGAGGGGACCCGCATCTGAGGTGAGGAGGCTGGGGAGGTCACCCGTCCGAAGACCCGGTGCAGTGTCAACCCGGTGACGGATGGGCCTTCGGTAACTCCCTTGGAGGACATCTTCCCCTGATAGGGGCTACAGCGCAGCGGAGGAGCTCTAATCAAGACTCCTGCAACCCCTGGTCATAGTACAGGGAGTGTAGGGACTAGGAACCTGTACAGTGCCTCGACCTGCTCCCCCATCGTATCACGCCATTGCATTTGACTGTATGTGGAGATACGCAATAAACCTGAGTTTGGACTTTGATGGGTGTATGGACTCTGTTAATGGGAGCAAAGGGAGATTCTGGCACGGAAGGACTGACCCTCTTAACCAGCACACATTTGGCCCGAGGAAAAGATTGGTACTGGCCTTCACCTCACCCACAGCCATGGGGAGGACATGGGCCGTAGCGCACCTCACTCTGTCGCGTGACATACCCCTAGCTAAAGAGGACGGGGTGAGGCCGCTACACACAAAAACGTGAGCTATGCGGATGCATTCTAAGAACTGCTCTCTGGTATATTCTCTTAGTGTCTAATAACAGAAATCTCTGTCATCTGTTGCCAGGAGCGAAAGATAAAAAATATCGTCCACCTCCATCTCAGTAATTTTAACAAGTGCACAGACCCAATTCCCAGGTGCAGCCGATCTGATTGTATGGCTCCAGAATTCTGTCACGAGGATGCTATACACAGACATCCAATACAGGTGGTCAGATCATTTGGGCTGCACATTAAGGAATCAGGAACAGAGTAAGTGAAAAATATAAATATTTATTAAAGATAAAGACACACGTGTAAACAAAACCACAGCAAACCATAAGCAAGAAACAAATACAAAAGAACACAACAACCCCAAAAACAACCTAATCTAACTAGCTAACTAATATGTACAAAAGAGAACACACATACATGAACAAGGCAGGGATGAGAGACAAGGGGAGCAGAAGGCCAGGTACTGGGAGCAGTCAGCAAGGGGGGAGCTGGTATCAGGGGACAGGTATCAGGGGACAGGTCTCAGGGGACAAGGATCAGAGTCCAGGACTAGGTAGGGAACGGATCAGGTTCAGGTTCAGGCAACGGATCAGGTTCAGGCAACGGATCAGGTTCAGGCAACGGATCAGGTTCAGGCAGGGACCAGGCTTACAGCAGGAATTCTGGAGCAATGAGCTTGGTCAAGGGCGGGTTTATATAGTCCAGCAGACCCAGATCAGGTGTGCTTGATGGCTGGTGGAAAGTCTTGGTGGGGAGACACCCGCTGGTGGCCACTAGAACTACACCCACTGGTGCCGGATGCAACAGTGCCACCAGCAGGTGAGCCCGGTAATGACACCATTCCTGACAGAAGTTTTTTTCGGCCCCAAAAATGTTTGGACGGTCCGGTACCCCTTTGGGGAGAGTTTCCTGAAAAATTGACCTCTCCCCCGATAATGGACCCCCCTGTGTCCAGACTTAACCAAGTAACCACGAGTCCAGTGGAAGGGGCTCCTGTCTTCAGGGACCCTGCGGGCAATCGCTCGCTACCTATACACAGTTGTGGGCTCGGCGGTGCATCCAGCAATAGCTGGGGCTTTGGTGTCTCAGACACTTACTGAGTGGGCAAAGATGCTACTCCAGGGGTTAAAGACATGGTAGGCTCCTCCGGACGAGGTAGCTTTGGCCGACCAGTTGGTACAGGGCCTTAAGTTTGTCTGCGAGTCAGACAGGGATACTGTCCCCTTGCTGTCCAGAGCCTCGGTTTATGCGGTGGTGTTACGCCACCTTGTTTGGCTAAGTGCTGGTCTACGGACCAAAAACTTCCAGGAAGGCCTTATTGGACCTGCCCTTTAAAGGTGACAGTCTTTTTGGAGCCTCTATGGATGACATCATTAAGGATGCCACAGGAGGTAAGAGCATTCTGCTCCCGCAATCCAAAAAGGGGTAAGGAGCCACGCCATAGGCAAGGGCCCTCCTTCACCACGCACAAGTAGTTCTTTCGTCCGCCTAGTGCGGCAAGTAAATGACCCCAGGCCGATAAAGCGCCTGCTGAGGGACAGAAGCTTCCCTGGTTTCACAAGCCCAACCTCGCTTGCCTACAGAACAGATTTTTTTTCCCTCTAAACCGCCAGCTTCAGACGACTCGTCGGGGAGCCCTATATGGGGCGGTTCAAGGCCTGCTGATGCGCAGGGTGGTCCTTCCTGTTTCAGTACAGGAACGGGTTCAGGGGTTCTACTCAAATCTGTTCGTAGTGCTGAAGAAGGAGTCCCAGTGCCCAGTGCTCGGATGGATGGGCTGCAGGGGTTTCTTGCGGGCATCAAGTCCTTGGTCAGCCAATTTGAGAAGGGGGGTGGCGGGGGTGTCAGCCCAGCTCCGGCGTGGGTTCCACCGACAGGGACGGCGGGGTCCGCGGCTGCGGTGGGGGCACCAGTTTTACCTGCGGGGAATACCGGGGTGGGTGAAGCCGCAGGGGTGGTTGCTGTAGCTTTAGCCACAAAGGAGGGGGGTGCGGTGGAGCAGGCAGCAAGGCAGGACATTATTAGGTTGGATGATGCTGCAAAATGTGAGATGTATGTGTGTTATGAGGCACCGCTGGGATCTCACCTGAAACCTGAAGTGAGGGAAAAGATATGGAAGGGTGAGTATGTGGAGATGTTCTCACTTCTGCCATTGGAGAAGTTTAACCTGGACAGGGTAAAACCGGATGATTCAAAAAAGGAGGATGAGGAAAAGAGGAGGTATAGGCTGATCCCTCGGACGTTTGCAAACTGGTTGCAAGCGTTCTCTATAATGGCTAGTGTCATAGGTCAAAAGAACCCAGAGCATTGTTCAGCGCTATTTGGATATCAGGACTCTATTGGGGAGGCATACAGAGTGTATGGGGGCACGGGGTGGCTCAGATATGATGAACAATTCAGGCAGAGGAGGGCGGTGAGGCCAGATCTGCGGTGGGATAATAAGGACATCAGCTTATGGATGCGGTTGATGACTGCGCCGAGGGCGTCTAGTCAGTTTTTTCAGGGGGGGGGGGGGGGGCGGTGGAACCTTTTCCCCAGGACAGTCGGCCGGGAAACAAAAAGGGGTGTGCTGGCAATATAATGAGTGCTCCTGCAAGTTTGGGGGGTCCTGTCGATTCAAGCATGAGTGCTCCGGTTGCGGTGGCTCCCATACACAGGCTAGATGCTTTAAGCGAAGTAAGGGTCGGGCCAGGGATGCTGGGCAAAAAAGGGAGGACTCCGGTGATGGTGGAAAGGATGCGGCTGTTTCTCGGTAGGTATCCGGACAAGGGGGCGGCAAGGTTGTTGGAGCAAGGGTTTTCAGAAGGGTTTCGCATTCCGTGTTCCTTGCAGGTTATTCCCCCGATCGCGCGCAATCTGCGATCCGTCTTGCAGCAGCCTGCGGTGGTCGCAGAAAAGCTGCGCAAGGAGGTTGCTTTGGGCCGGATGGGTGGTCCTTTCCAGTCCCCTCCCCTGGAGAACTTGGTGGTCTCCCCGCTCGGGGTGGTACCCAAGAAGGAGCCCAACAAGTTCCGCCTCATTCACCACCTGTCTTTCCCGAAGGGCAGGTCGGTCAATGACGCAATTGATCCGGAAGCATGTACAGTCAGTTACACTTCCTTTGATGCTGCGGTAGGATGGGTTCGACGATATGGCCAGGGGGCGCTGATGGCAAAAACCGACATAGAGGCGGCTTTTAGATTGTTGCCGGTTCACCCGGATAGTTTTCACCTCCTGGGATGTCAGTGGGACAATGAGTTCTATGTGGATAAGTGCTTGCCTATGGGATGCTCCATATCGTGCGCATTGTTCAAACAGTTCAGCTCGTTTGTGGAATGGGTGGTCAGGAATGTGTTAGGGGTGAATTCAATCATTCACTACTTGGACGATTTCCTTTGCGTGGGTCCGGCCTCATCCAGAATCTGCTCTGTGCTCCTGGCCACATTGGAGCACATTGCAGAGCGGTTTGGGATACCATTGGCACCTGACAAAACGGAGGGACCTCGCACGGTTATCACGTTTTTGGGCATTGTCCTGGACTCGGAGGCCATGGAGTGCCGCCTACCATTGGACAAATTGGAGTCACTCAAGACTGATCTGAAGGTCATGATGGGGGTAAGGAAGGTGCAGCTTAGGGTGTTACAGTCGCTACTGGGAAAGCTCAATTTTGCGTGTCGCATTCTGCCAATGGGCAGGGTGTTTTGCAGACGGCTGTCGGCTAGCACAGCTGGGGTACGGTCCCCCACTGACTTTGTGAGTTTGGGCAGAGAACACAAGGCGGACTTGCGGGTTTGGCATTCATTCCTGGAGTCTTTCAATGGGAGAGCGTTATGGATGTCTGGCCCTATTAGCAATTTTGATTTAGAACTGTACACAGATGCGGCTGGGGGGTCTGGTTTTGGGGCTTTCTTTCAGGGCAGGTGGAGTGCGGGCCCATGGCCGCAGTCTTGGATTGAGGCTGGTTTCACCAAGAATTTGGTCCTGTTGGAACTGTTCCCGGTGGTGCTGGTGGTGCAGTTGTGGGGGGCGTGTTTCAGGGATCTGAAAGTGCGTTTTCATGGGGATAACCTGGGGGTAGTACAAGTCATCAACAGGGTGTCGGCATCCTCCCCCCCAGTGGTGCGGCTGCTGCGCCATCTGGTGTTGAGATGCTTGCAGCTCAATGTGTTTGTATATGCAGTGCACCTTCCGGGGGTGGACAATGTCATAGCTGATGCGCTGTCTCGCTTTCAGTGGGACAGGTTCCGAGAGTTGGCACCGGAGGCGGAGCAACGTGGGGTCCCTTGTCCAGGCTGGCTGTGGAAGATTCCGTTGGAATATTGTCAGGTTGGATCAGAAAATCGGTAAGTACAGGCACATGGGTGGCGTATGAGAAGGTGTGGCTGGAATGGAAAGAGATGGTTCGTGAAGCTGGAGCTGACACGGTGGGTCCCAATGTCAGGTTATTGGTGCTGTATTTCCTGGCTAGGAACATGGAGGCCCGCGTGTCCAGGTCCAGTTTGGGTAAGAAGATGGCAGGATTGGCATTTCTGTTCAAATGGCAGGGTTGTCCTGATTTTACAAAAGATTTTTGGGTGCGTCAGGCACTCAAGGGATACGGTCGGGGGGGGTCAGAAACCGGATGGCAGGCGACCTGTATCGTTTACTCTATTGGGCGGGATCATGGAGCAGTTGCAGGGCCTATGTTCATCCCCATACGAAGTTCAGTTGTTCACAGTGGCATTCTCACTGGCATTCTTTGGAGCATTCAGGATAGGTGAGTTGGTTAGCCCGTCCAGAACAGTGCACAGGGGATTGCGGGCTAGCGAGATGGGCTGGTCGGAGCAAGGGGTGTCTCTGGTACTGAGGAGGTCTAAGACAGACCAGATGGGCAGAGGTAAGTTGGTCCAGGTCTTTTCGGTCCCGGGTTCCCTGTTGTGCCCGGTAAAGGCGGTTAAAGGGTACTTGGAGGTTCGCCCATCCTGTGAGGGTTCCTTTTTGGTACACGAGGACGGGATCCCACTTTCAAGGTATCAGTTCATTGCGGTGTTCCGGAGGTCCCTTCGGGCTTTGGGACTACGGAAAAAAGAGTTTTCCTCGCACTCATTTAGGATAGGGGCAGCTACGGAGGGGGCCAGATGTGGGATGGATGACGAGGCGGTTAAGAAGATAGGCCGGTGGGAATCCAGGAGGTTACGGTCATACGTACGCCCGCAGCTAATGGTGGGTCTGGAATAATGTGGGTATACAAGCCATGGGGTGTTGTTAGGTGTTGTTTGGGGTTCTTTTCGGGCTGCTGTGTGTATATGTATAAGGAAGCTGGGAGATTCTCATGGGGGATTTTGTTCTTATTTCACTTACAGGTCAAATGCAGGCGTTGGTCTGGATACTGGGCCATTCGTTTGTATTCTGGGGGGCTAAGAGAGCCGATGTTCGACATGAGGGTTGGCAGTTGGGATTCCCAAGACCGGAGGCGTGTGTCCGCTGGCTGGGATATCCAGGAATGTTATGGAGTAAGATGGTTCCGTAGGTGCACCGTTTTGCTCGTTTGGACAGGCCACCTGACGTTTTGGTACTGCACGTAGGTGGCAATGACCTGGGCTTTAGGTCCATGTTAGAAGTTCTAAAAGATATGAAATTTGTTTTCATTCGGCTCAGGATGTCATTCCCGGACATGATCATTGTCTGGTCAGACATGGTGGCAAGGTCAGAGTGGAGGGGAGCGAGGTCCGTGGGTGGCATTAATAGGGCTAGGAGAAAAATTAACCGGGACATGGGCAGGTTTGTGGTACGGAATGGGGGGTTGGTGGTTCGACATTTCGAACTGGAGGTGGATACATGGCGGTATCTATGGAGGGATGGGGTCCACCTGAACGATGTGGGGACTGACTTATGGACTTTGGGTTAGCAGGATGGGATCCAACGAGCCCTTAGGGTTTGGAGGGGCACCAAAGGGTAAAGGTGTTTTCCCTTGGGTATGTGGCGGGTGTTTGGTCTTTGCGGGAGAAGGAAGTACCTCAAAAAAGCAAGTGGTCAGGACCTATCGGTGATATGGGTTCTGAGGGTGGATTCCAGCTAACAGGAGTTTAGCTGGATGAGTTGGATAATGGGGGCACTGCGGTCAGTGGTCGTCTCTGAGTAGCTGATCGGCTTGAGGCCTATGACCATTTTTAAGGTACCGCAGTGTCACGTGGTAATACGATATTAGTATGGTGACTAATATCGGGTTAATATGATTATGGTAATTTTGAGGTTCCTGCAAAGACCAACACTAGGAGGCAATATTTCGGATATGTTCTGGGTTTATGTGTTTTGATGGTTAAAGTTTTTGATAACTGATGGAACAGTTAAAAAATAAAGGAGGCTGCTACGGCCATGTTTTACTCCAAACATCAATGTGTGGTCTCTTGATTAAGTATAAGTAAGGTATGGGGGTAGAATGTGGTGGGCAGACCTGTAATACATTGGTTATACAATAGTCAAGAAAAGCCCCGAGCAAAAAGACAGAATGCCATAGGCGAAGGGCTGGGCATGACTGAGTGAACAGGGTATGAAATGAGAGGGGAATAATGATTGGCTAATGGAAATATGGAGGGGAGGGGAGAAGGCTAGATAAAAGGGAGTCCCCGCCCCTCTGAGTTAACACAGCGCAGGGGAAAGTTTCCCACCCACCCTCCCTAATGTGGAACAGTTGGAAGGATGATTTTTCAGTTTGGGTTAAAGTATGGTTTTTCTGTTGTCTATTTTTTCTTTACAGGTGGTTGGATTGTCGTGGCAGTGGCAGGTGTTTGGTCTTTGCGGGAGAAGGAAATACCTCAAAAAAGCAAGTGGTCTGGACCTATCGGTGGTATGGGTTCTGAGGGTGGATTCCAGCTAACAGGAGTTTAGCTGGATGAGTTGGATAATGGGGGCACTGCGGTCAGTGGTCCTCTCTGAGTAGCTGATCGGCTTGAGGCCTATGACCATTTTTAAGGTACCGCAGTGTCACGTGGTAATACAATATTAGTATGGTGACTAATATCGGGTTAATATGATTATGGTAATTTTGAAGTTCCTGCAAAGACCAACACTAGGAGGCAATATTTTGGATATGTTCTGGGTTTATGTGTTTTGATGGTTAAAGTTTTTGATAACTGATGGAACAGTTAAAAAATAAAGGAGGCTGCTACGGCCATGTTTTACTCCAAACATCAATGTGTGGTCTCTTGATTAAGTAAGGTATGGGGGTAGAATGTGGTGGGCAGACCTGTAATACATTGGTTATACAATAGTCATGTAGTAGCACCCACCAACTGTCGTGACTACCAGCTTCTCTAATGGCATAAGCATACTTGGTCCAAGCAGGACCAGTGTAAGTATGCAAAAAAAATATTCCTGAAGTTCAGCTTGGGCATTTTGAACCATAGTACTCAAACTTCTTACTCTGCCCACAAGCATATTTTTGCACTATTAATTGTGCCAAAAGCTTCTGTGTGTATGAATTTTTGTCAGCACAATAACCATGTTGCAATGCAGGAAACCAAGAAGATAAGTCTAGACAGGGCTGGACTGGGACAAAAATTTGGCCCTGGACTTCATCCAGACCGGCCCACTTTAATTCAATAAAATTCTGCCCCCCACCCCCCCAAAAAATTACGCCCACCAAAAGGCCCCTATATCCATTATTGTATATCATGAGAGGGTGAGAGAGAGGGGAATGAGAGAGAGAGAGAGAGAGGGAGGGTTGAGGGAAAGGGGGTGAGAGGGGGTGGTTGAGAGAGGGGGGTGAGTGTAAGAGAGAGGGAGTGAGTGTAAAAGAGAGGGGGTGAGTGTAGGATCCCTTTCACACTGAGGCGTTTTTCAGGCGCTTTTGGGCTAAAAATAGCGCCTGTAAAGCGCCTAAAAAATGTCTCCGCTGCAGTCCCAGTGTGAAAGCCCGAGTGCTTTCACACTGGGGCGCTGCCAGGGCGTTAAAAGTCCTCCAAGCAGCATCTTTGGGGCGGTGGAGGAGCGGTGTACACACCGCTCCTGCCCATTGAAATGAATGGCTACCGCTGCAGAAGCGCCTGCAAAGCACGTCGGCAGCAGTGCTACTTGGGCGCATTTAACCTTTAATTTGGCTGCTAGCGGGGGTTAAAAGCGCCTGCTAGAAGCCGAATAGCGCAGCTAAAATGACAGTAAAGTGCTGCTAAAACTAGAAGCATTTTACCGTCAATGCCCGCCCCAGTGTGAAAGCAGCCTAAGAGTCAGGGAGTGAATTAGACAGAGGAGGGGGCAGAGAGACAGAGGGGGGAGCTGAGAGACAGAGGGTGGCTGAGAGACAGAGGAGGGGGCTAAAAGAGGGGGGGGGGACTGAGAGACATGGGGACTGAGAGACAGAGGGGGGGGACTGAGAGACAGAGGGGGGGACTGAGAGACAGAGGGGGGGATTGAGAGACAGAGAGGGGTCTAAGAGACAGTAGGGGGTCTAAGATAGTGGGGGGCTGAGAGACAGAGGAGGGGGCTGAAACAGGGGGGCTGAGAGACACGGGGACTGAGAGTCCCCGTGTCTCTCAGTGTTCTGTCTCAGTGTTCTGCCATGTTCGTGTAGGATGCTGGGTACCTGATGGCCAGCAGCGGCAGCGCCGAGTCTCCCTCTTGATCCGGGTGGTGCTCTCGCTGTTTTGCTCCTTACAGCAGCGCATGTTCTGTTCCTCCGGGCTCCCAGTCAGCCTGCCCTCCGGCCCAGGCCGCATGGTTCCTGGAGCAGAGTGGAGGTGGAAGAATCGCTCCTGTTCGCCTCTTCGGTGGTCAGGGAGGGGGTGGAGCTCTTCTCCCTCCTCGGCTTTTACATCCAACTGCCCTCCTCGCTGGCCACCTTCCCCGAATCCCTGCCGCTGTTTGCTGCCACGATCTCTGCATAAAAAAAGGGCCCACTAAAAAAAACTCCCGGTAGTCCCGATGGCCAGTCCATCCCTGGGGGGGGATCTCTATATATGAGGGGTGGTCAGGACACATAGGAAGAAGATGCACTCATACAATCTGTCTGCACAACACAATACCAGACCACACAGGAAGAGAGAATAACAAACTCCATGCATCCGGAGCCCAGACACACAGCGCTCCATAGACTCCTATAGGGAAGTGGGGTAGCAGTAGTGTCAGTGCAGAGTACCCGGACCCCTCACCTCGGTGCACAATCCAGCGGGGAGCTTCCAGTGTGCAGCACCTGCTCTGTTTTGATTTGGCTGTACATGTCATGCTCGTGCACAGAACCCGGATCTCCCCTCTGGCCGCTCCCGCCCCGTTCCAGCCCAAGCGTGCTCACGCTGCTCGCATATGCCAAGGACATGTATGAGTGGTGAAAGCGGGGTGGAGCAAAGGTTAGCCAATCATCAGCTGCCAGAGTCAGCTGAGCGCTGTGTACTCACCTCCGGAGGAGGGGCTCTGGGACAGAATGGTTTTGGTTATGTGTTGCTATGTATTCAGTATTCTGGGATGTTTAAAGGAAACTTGTCCTGATGTGTCAAACCCGAACACTTTTGCAGCGCACAGCATTTTTTTTATAGTATACACTATATATATTTTGCAATTACATTTTTAATCATATAGAGTTAATCACAAGAGTCCCACTTTACATCAGTCCACAGAGTTCCCCTTTTATATCTGAAAAAGTAGAGTTCCCCTTTTATATCTGAATCCGCCGAGTTCCCCTTTTATATCTGAATCCGCCGAGTTCCCCTTTTATATCTTAATTCGCTGAGTTCCCCTTTTATATTTGAATCCGCCGAGTTCCCCTGTTATATTTGAATCTGCAGAGTTCCCCTTTACATCAGAGTCCGCAGAGTTCCCCTTTTTAAATCTGAATCCACAGAGTTCTCCTTTTATATCTGAATCTGCAGAAATCCCCTTTTACATATGAACTCGCAGAGTTCCCTTACACTGTAAGGGGGGACTGTGATGTAAGGGAGAACTCTGGGGACGCTAACATAAGGGTCGCTCTGCGAACCCTGATTTAAGTGGAAACACTAAGAACTCTGATGCACGGAGAGGACTCTGCTGTAAGGGGGAACACTGTGGCCTCTGGTGTAAAGGGGAACTCTGAGGTAAGGGGTGCTCTGAGAACCCTGATTTAACTTAGTGTACTCACTCAGAGGTAGGAGAGAGAAGGGGGGAGACAGTCACAGACTGGGATGGATGGTGAGCTCACTCAAACCTTGGCAGTCAGCACCTCCTCATCCAGATGTATCTGAGGCTGCTGGACTTCAAATTTCTGGCCCACACTTTCCTTTTCTGAGGTACAGCGCCGGGGATTGGTGTGTGAGCAGACACAGAGGGGTGGGTGGGGGGAAGAGGAGCAGATCGAGTGGGGAGGATTGTTAGTGCTGGCTTTGGACAGTGTGAAAGAGAGTGTAAGAGTCACTCTCAGCTTAGACAGGAACCCTGCTGGGAGGCCATAGTCCAGTCTGAATAATGTGTCCAGGTTTCAGGCAGTTGGAAACTCGGACACGTGATTCCAAACCTGAACTGTCCGGGTGAATCCCGGACAGGTAGCAACCCTATTAGTAGGTTCTCTTTCCGGTGTCACCTGTTCTGTCGAGGTGTTCTGTCCCAGGTATTCTTCTAGGTGTTCTGTCGAGAAGTGCCCGCTATCGAATAGTGCCTGAAACGAACTGCGCATGCGCCGTACATAACAGCACAACAGCTTAGTTTACGTTTAGATGTTGTGTCGGCTAGACAGCGTCTGTGCACAATAGTTAGATTGTGCCTTGCGCTGACGAGGCACATTCATGTAGGTGAGGGGCGGATTTTTACATGAAGGGGGCGGATTTTTACATGACGGGCAGTGCTTCTCGACAGAAAAACAGCTCAGGTGGGAGTGGGCATGACCAGAGGATAGGTGGGCGTGGCCTGAGCCCAGTATATAACCGATTGGGAGAAGGGAAGAGAGGGGAGGAGGGAACATCTTCCACACTGACATCACGTGGACATGACACGTGACTTCGTTCTATCTGACATGCGCAACAGCTGGAGCCGTTAGACAGTGATGTCAGCAGTGGGCGTGGCTTGAGCTGGTAAATAGCCGAGCGGGGGAAAGTAGATCGTCAGTGTGCGGAGACCAAAGAAGAGGAAGCATCTCCACCACAGAGCTCCAGAGGGAGGAGCCATTGTCCGGACTACAGGTGGGTCACAGCATGTCTGTGTGTCCGGGGAACCTGTCTCCTGAGGGTGGGTGGCAAGTGGTTAAGGCATACTCACACCAGATGTGGTGGGACTGTGTTGGGTTGCTATTCCAGCACAGTCCCACCTCATGACAAGGCAAAATGCCTTGTCTCTGGTATGTCTGGCTCACAGCACTGCAGCCAATTGAGCTTTTTTCATTTCAATAAAGTTTGTATAAAAAAAATACAGCATGTTGCATGAATAAACCCTTAGGCCCCTTTCACACTTATGCGACTTGTCCTGTGACTTGGGGCTTCAAAGTCACATGACAAGTCGTATCCCATATTTCCAATGAGTACCATTCATATCTGTGCGACTTCAAGTCGCAGCGACTGCAAAGTAGTCCCTGCACTACTTTGGTCCGACTTTGATGCGACTTGAGGTCCATAGACACAGGCATTGCTTCAAGTCACGGCAAAATCGCGGGACTTTCAGGTCGCACAAGTGTGAAAGGGGCCTAAGCAGACAAGGCAGCACATGGGGGTGTACACATGCTGCAGCCACAGTGCTTTACTTCATGACTGCAGCCAGAATTATATCCCCAGTTGCATTTGGGGGGCCCTACCACTCACCAAATGCAACCCAATCAAATAAAAGGGTCCGTGCTGCAACTTCCCGACAATCGTGTGCAACGCACACGACTGTGATGGCGGTGATGCAGCATTTAGGGGGTTAAAATAGGTGGTGAGGAGGCAACACCACCTGTCAAACACCTCCTGAAAAGCAATATTTTTGTGTATTGCTTTTCAGAGGAGTGGCAGTGTTTTGCAGTCAGAGGCCTTGTACACACGGCCGAGATTCTCGTTGAAAAAAACATGTCGTTTTTCGACGAGATTCTTGGACAAGAAACTTGTCCCGGCCGAGTGTACACACGCTCGTTTCAAAGAACCCGCGGTTCTTTGAATGGAGCGTACGCGGTGACGTCATCGACTACGACGAGCATGCGCTCGTCACATTCGATGCCGTCGCCGCCATCTTGGTATACCCTACGTATGCCTAGGAAGCTACCGCGCATGCGTCGAATTCATTTCGAACATGCGCGGGCTTCCGGGAGGACAGGTAAGTGTGCACACACTCACTTTTCTCGTCGAGAAACATGCCGATGAGAATCTCGACGAGAAAATAGAGAGCAGGTTCTCTATTTTCTCGTCGAGGTTACTTGTCGGTTTTCTCGACGAGAAACCCGATAGCCGCGTACACACGACCGATTTACTCGGCAAGACCTCTCTGCCAGCAAGTTTCTTGCTGGTTCTTGCCGAGAAAATCGGTCGTGTGTACGAGGCCAGAGACTCAGAATAGGAGAGGTGAGGGACATACATATGCATTTGTCAAGTTGAGGGTCGAGTTTCAAACTTAGAATAAAATTAAATAGGGATATCTTTTGAATTGCACTTGTATGAAATTTCATTGTTGGTACAAGCATTGTAAAATAATTGATAAAACAGTCAGCAACCACATACAGCCATTTGGACTGTGGACTCACCAATTTCCAATCCTCCAAGCATGCTGCAGCTGTACACACACACCTACAGTATCTAGCACCACGCCGTGTGAGTATCTGTGCACATCAGGGGGTGGGGCTGCTAGTGCAGAGACCGCAGGGATTGGCTACTTTACAAGAGCCCTTCTCACTCAGCACCCCTGAGGATGTTCAGACCGAATCCCGTCTCTCTCAATGTCGGACTCACAGGAATAGTGCGAGTGAGACATTGAGTGACAGGATCGGCACAGCCAAAGACGGCACAGTTCACTGTGCAACTGACCCGCTCCCAGCCACGGAGTCCCGGCTGAGCGGTGGGTGGAGGCGAAGGCACTAACATTCGGTGCTTCATTACAGACAGTCACTCAGGGAAGCGGTGACAGCCCAGCTGGCAGGCGGATCCGAAGATGCCAATGACTGCCAGACTGCCTGTGCCCGCTTAGCCCGACTCCCTTGCCCGACTGCTACTTCTTTTTGCGTGGCTCTGATGGGGCCCCAAGTGAACCTGGGGCCCCTGGGCAGTGCCCAGGGGTGCCTGCTCAGTAAGATGGCCCTGGCAAGAAGCATCTTTGAGGCAGGTTGGGAGAGCTGTATTTAGTGCTCCCAAAACGCCCTGCCCATTGGAATGAAGGTGCAGCGCTTTCAAAGCACCTGAAAAGCACTTTGAAAATGTCCAAAATAGGAGTTTTTAAGTCTTTTTTTTAAGGGTTAAAACGTCCCACTAGTGGCCAAAAAGCGCCGCTAAAACGGGCGGCGCTCTAGTGCTAACGGTGGGCCCTCTCAGTGGGAATGGGGTCTAAATGACAGGTTTCCTTCCTGGGTTGTTTACATTTATGGCTGTCATTGCTGCGCCTCTAAAAAGCGATCTGTGGAGGCATTTGATACAAAGCTCATAGGCAATCGGTTGCCCCAGTGACACCTATGTTAAGCCTTTACAGTTGCAGTTAGGGTATCCTCCTTCTCTGGCACCCAGCGGCAAGCAGCAGGACTGTTGCAATAGTCATCCCTTCATATTACATAATTATTTTGTTTTCCCTTATCTTCTAAATAGCCACCTGCAGGCACAATTTGTCGGAGTTCCTGGGGCACCTCGGCAGCGACGTGACGCACCTCCACTAGGGACTGGCAGGTTTGGCAGCTTACATGTTTTCCTCCTTCTATCATTTATGGGTTACACTTTTTTCATTTTTTGGTCACCCAGTTTTTCCTCCTCACAACGATGTGTAATACATTAATATGATTTCTTATCTGTTTATTTTATAGATTTGCTTTAACTGCACTGTACAACTCTCTACCCCCGATGAAGCCAATAAATTGGTGAAACATGTTGGGTTAACTCTGATCTTGTGTATTGTATGTACAGTGTGATCTGTTCATTTTTTTGATATGTATATTTTTGTGTCTCTTTGGATGAAATAATAAAATAACTCTTTTTATACACTAAAATATTCTAAGCTTTTTTCAGGCACCGCTATAATCCCATTGTCCCTACTTCTCTTTTCACTCAATTGGCACTGTTTGGGCACTGTTTAGCTTTTTTACTTTTACAGAACATCACAGTAATCACTCACAAAGACACAGGTCGCTTTCCCTCCTCTAGTGGTGGGAAAAAATGGAAAACTGTGATTTCCGGGACATTTTCCAGGAAACGGTAAGACCGGGACAAAGGTCTAAATCCCGGGAATGTCTGGGAAATTCGGGACAGTTGGCAACTATGCAAACTGATGTGCAAACTGATGCGAACTGAACTGAAGACAGATATGCATACTGATATAAACTGATGTAACCTGAATCAGTTTTCATCAGTCTTCTGACTGAACTGATGATGGCCATGTGAAAGGACCCTCACCCTGCATTCAGATCGCTGCATTACATGAACATGCGTTTTTACACGCTACACACATTCAAATGGGTAGCCCTATGCACGGCAAAGACACTACTTCATAGCTCCCAACTGTCTCTGATATGGAACAAAGTCCCTCTGTACCTTCTTATTTGTCACTTACTCTGGTCTGATCTATATAGTTGTATATAAAATGCACTTTTTATCTTTTTTTAAAAGGATTTCCCAGTGCAAAACCTTTCATCCAATTTCTAAGTTGCTGCATTTGTGAATTTCAAAAGCCAGTATAAAGAAAAAAGCTTTGGGTTTAACTGATCTTTTTTTTTTTTAATATTTCTCCTTTAAGGGGGTGTGACAGGGGGTGTGTCCTATGTCTACATACTTTTGCTAATAGGTGTCCTTCGCTCCTATCTCAAAAAGCTGGTTATGCTTTTTGGGCATTTAGTTGTGTGTAGAGATGGACTTGGACGTGTTCGAGATCCCACGTGCCCGATCCTACCAGGAAGCGGACACTGCACACCGCTAATCACAGTCACTGAGACATTTGCCGATCCGCAGGTGCACAGATCGGGAAATGTCTCAGTGCCTGTGATTAGCGGTGTGCAGTGTCCGCTTCCTTGCGGGATCGGACACGTGGGATCTCCAACACGTCCCAGCCCATCTTTAGTTGTGTGCATCTGCTAGTTGCATTTGGGCTGCTATTAAAGTGGATCTGCACTGCAGCTGAGCACTACAAACCAAAAATGCCTTTTAATTCATTTGTATTATTCAAAGCTAACTCCCCCATCCATGTAAGTCTCCATTGTTTATTTTGCTGAGAAATCACTCTGAAAAACACCCCCAAGCATTTCTTGCTGCTGCCATCTTGAGTAAGGCCCAATGATTCATGTAGCATTTACTTCCTGGAATCCATCTGCCATTAGCTCAGGCATGCAGACAGAAGAGTGTGCTTAGCTGAGAAAACCCCTCCTCCTCTCCTGAAGGCTCCTAGGACGTATGTCATCATTTTCCTAGACATGGAAACCAGGAAGTAACTAGAAATTTAAAAAAAAAGTTTAAAACAAGTAAATATGATATACTTTCCTATCTACTAATGCTAGCAGCATAAGGATTCAAAATAGTCAATGTTGATTAAGAGAGTGACGTTCCACTTTAAAGTAGTTGTAAACCCTTACAGACCACTTTATGCTACAGGTAAGCCTATAATAAGGCTTACCTTTAGCTACCCAGGATATCTCCTAAACCTGCACGGTTTAGGAGATATCCCCTGTCCCCCTGATGTCATCGGCACATGCGCACTGGGCCAAACTGAAGCAATGGCACCTATGTGCCGTTGCTTCAGTCCGTGTGCCGTTACCCGCGGCTCCCACGCGATGTCGCAGCCGGAGGGGGGGCGAGGACCGCTGTGGGGGCTTCGTTGTAAGGTAAGTAATTCATAATGAGCTAGTATGCTATGCATACTAGCTCATTATACATTTGTCTTGCAGGGTTTTTTTTTTTATCGAGGGTTTACAACCACTTTAACAATGAATGGCACGGCAAGCTTGATGCGTATTTTGATTGTGCGTAAAAGTGCACACTTTTGCATGTGTTCATGGAGCCTAAATGTAGCAGTGCTCATTACAGTCAAGCATTGTACAGTATGCATGTGGAGCGTGTTTGAAGTGTGCTTTAATGCATTTTGTGCTGTAGTTGCAGTGCAATTTTCTATGTGTAGCGGGTCTTTACTTTTTAGGGGTGTTATGTGCCTAAATTTAGGAGTTTGGTCTGAGCTGGTAGTCAGGCTCAGACTGCTTTGATTGTTAGGTATTTGCTTCTGCCTATGTGATGCTGCCTGGTGTATGGTTCCCTGTAGCCTGTAGGTGGCGCTGCCATATCAGGTCAGGGTTTTACCATGGATGGCATTGCTGGCCTTAGGGTGTCCTCTCTCGGCTGCGGTACAGTGGGCGTGGTCGGTCTGCTGTGCATGGGCATAAGGGGCAGATGCCATCTTTTAGGGAGTCGAGGAGGGGGAGAGAGTTGGAGTGGAGGAGCCGGAAGGGTGTGCCTCTCGGGGGTGCGATGGCTGACCGAGACGTCTCGGGCACCTTTAGCCCGAGGCTGTAACGTTCCAGGTAGGCCCAGTACCTTTAACTGGGTCTACAATTCGCCTATTGGAGTCCCAGGGTGCCCAGGTGAGGGTACCCGCTCTGTCAGGGAACCAACAGCCGGAGAAGGGCTTTAGGACCCAGAATCTCTGGCAGAAGGACTTTAGGACCCAGCATCTCTACCAGCAGGTCACATGGGCCTATATAAGGAAGTCTGCAAGTGTCTGCATTTGCTGGTTGATCTTCGGCTCCTCCAGTGTGTTATCTTCGTGAAGTTCCTGTTCCTGTGTCTCCTGTTACCGATCCGGCTTGTCCTTGACCTGTCTCCTGTTTGCTTCCTGTGTTCGACTCCAGCTATCCACCTGACCACGTCTGCTCTGATCCCAACCCGGCTCATGACCTAGGCTTCCTTGTGACCACGCTCCAGTCGCAGCATCATCTGAATCCTGCAACACCTCACGGTTGTCACCTGTCTGCTGATTCTACCCCAGCACACCAGCTGTACTCCAGAACCTCCTGCATACAGTCCAGCAGGCAACCCGTGCTGCTTTGGGCCTGCCCTTTCCTGTTTTCACCCTCAGGGGGGTCTGGAACTTAGCCGCAAGGGAAGCCCTCTCTCTCCATTGGCCTCTAGTACCAGGTACGTGATAGTATCAACCAGCCATGATGTCTGAGGCCGAGAGAGGTGCTTCCACGTTGGAGTCCCTATGTCAGCAGATGACGGCTCTTACGCAAGTAGTCCAGAGCTTACAAGACGGCTACATTCAGCTGGAAGGACACCTTCACCCCCTTACTACCTCTATGACTCCTGCTGATTCTAACCAAGCTACTAGCTCCACTGGCTCAGCTTCAATGGCCAGCTCTCCTGCCATAGCCACACCTGCTGTGGGATTACTTCCTCCAGAGCCCAGAGTCCCCACTCCTGAGCGCTTTTCAGGTGACCGCTGGAAATTCAGGGCCTTCAAAAACGCATGTAAACTTTACTTTGCCCTGCAACCAAGGACTTTTTGTCTTGAGACCGTCAAGGTGGGTTTCATCATCTCACTCTTATCAGATGGGCCACAGTCCTGGGCTCATAACCTCCTTGAGCAAAAGAACTTTGTACTGGATTCAGTTGCCACCTTTTTCAAACTATGGCTACACTATATGACGATCCACAGCGGACTGCTTCCGCCGAGTCTGCCCTTCATGCCCTAGTACAAGGCAGACAGCCTGTGGAGGATTATGATGTGGAGTTCCGCAAGTGGTCAGCTGATACCGGGTGGAATGATGCCGTCCTGAAATACCAGTTCCGGCAAGGCTTATCCGAGACTCTCAAGGATGAGTTAGCTAGGATCGAGGCTCCCACGTCATTAGAGAATTTCATCCAAATCTCTATCCAACTAGACCGACGGCTTCGGGAGCGACGGTCCGAACGCACCCAGACCTTCCGACCCACATGGGTAATGCCAATGGTTCCAGGACCAACAATCCCAGTCTCTGATTCCCAGCCTATCAATACTTCTGACAGGGAACCTATGCAAATTGGCCTACTCCGCCCTGCTTTAACCTCTGAAGAGAGAGCACGCAGACGACAAGCTAACTTGTGTCTCTATTGTGGAGCTTCGGGCCACTTCCTTCGCAGTTGTCCTGTTCGCCCAAGTAAATCCAGCCTTCCACACCCCTCGCACCTCTATTTACCTGGGACTGTATCCACTCATGTAATTCTCCCCATATCTCTGCAGGTGGCTGGAAAGGAAGTCAAGCTGCGGGCAATTGTTGACTCTGGAGCCTGTAGTTGTTTCTTGGACATCAACCTTGCCAAGAACTTGCGCATACCCCTGAAACTAAAGGATCAAAGACTTGATGTACATTTAGCAGATGGTACTACTCCCAGCTCTGGACCTGTCACTCAGGAGACTATCCCTATCCTTGCCACCACAGATGCAGGCCATCAGGAATTACTCCGCTTTGACGTCATCAGGTCTCCAATATTCCCAGCCATCCTAGGGATACCCTGGCTGCGGGCCCACAACCCGCAAATCGACTGGCCCAAGGGAGAAATCAACTTCTCATCTCCCTACTGTCTTCAACACTGTGGCATCCCCACACCTGTCAACCCTTCAGTGTGTCTCTCAGTTCAACCTACACCAGATCCCTGTCATACTGTCCCTTCAGCCTACCTTGATTTCCTTGATGTCTTTTAGTGATGAGCCGAACATCCCCGGGTTCGGTTCGCACCAGAACCCGCGAACGGGCCGAAAGTTCGTACGAACATTAGAACCCTATTAAATACAATGGATGCGAACGTTCGAATTCTAAAGTGCTAATTATAACGACTATTATGCATGTTATTGTCCTAAAAAGGGTTTGGGAACCCGGGTTCTGCACCAGGGGACATGTATCAATGCAAAAAGAAGTTTTAAAAACGGTCGTTTTTCGGGAGCAGTCATTTTAATGATGCATAAAGTGAAAAAAAAAAGTCAAATATTCCTTTAAATATCGTACCTGGGGGGGTGTCTAAAGTATGCCTGTGAAGTGCCACGTGTTTCCCGTGTTTAGAACTGTCCCTGCACAAAATGACACTTCTAAAGGAAAACAAAGCCATTTAAAACTGCTTGCGGCTTTAATGTAATGTCTGGTCCCGGTAATATGGATGAAAATCTTTAAGAAAAATGGCATAGCTACCCCATGACCCCCCCCCTACCCCAGCCCATTACCAGCCCCTTTGGGTCTTGTATGGATATTAAGGGGAACCCCGCACATAAAATAAAAAAGGCCCTATATACTCTGAACAGCCGTATACAGGCGGTGCATACAAGACAGGGACTGTAGGTTTGTTCTTATGTAGAATCTGTTTGTAATTTTGAACAGGTACATTGTTTAAGTGTAGCTCCAGCCCAAAAATCTATTTTTAAACTTTTTGGAAAACATAGGTAAGGGTTATCACCCCTGTAACATTTGTTTTGCTGTCTGTGCCCCTGTTCAGAACATTTCACCTCACTTTCCGTCCCAATGACAACTGTTTTTGAAATGTGGTGTTTTTCTTGAAACAAGGATTGCTGATAAAGCATCAGTACAGAGGAGACACCTTTCTCCCATATTAATACTTACAGGAGAGAATTTTCCTTCCAAGGGGTAGATTTCCTCTCACTTCCTGTTGTCTTCTTGCGTTTGCAAGTAGGAGTCGTTTGTAAGTTGGATGTTTGAAAGTAGGGACCTGCCGTATATACTCTGCAGAAATAGGCCCCTTAGTTGTTGGTGTTGGCACAACACTGTAAGCACTCACAGTTACTCTTGGTTGGTGCTGGAACGCCCTGCTGTCAACTATTATATCAGGAATTTTAATTACATATAATTGTTGAACAGTGGTAGTAAAAATTGGGCCTTTGATGGTGGTGCTGGTGCCACAACACTGTAAGCCCTGACAGTTACTCTTGGTGGGTGCAGCAATGGGCCCTGCTGTGAATTATTAGATCAAGAATTGTAATTGCATGCCCCTGTTGAACAGGGGCTGAAAAATTGGGCCTTTCGTGGTGGTGGTGGTGGTGTTGCCACAACACTGTAAGCCCTCAGAGTTACTCTTGGTGGGTGCAGGAATGGGCCCTGCTGTGAATTATTAGATCAAGAATTGTAATTACATGCCCCTTTTGAACAGGGGCTGAAAAATTGGGCCTTTCGTGGTGGTGGTGGTGGTGGCGTTGCCACAACACTGTAAGCCCTCAGAGTTACTCTTGGTGGGTGCAGCAATGGGCCCTGCTGTGAATTATTAGATCAAGAATTGTAATTACATGCCCCTGTTGAACAGGGGCTGAAAAATTGGGCCTTAGGCACTGGTGGCACAACACTACAACCCCTCACAGATACTGTACTTGGAGCACAGCAATGAGCCCTGTTGCAAAGTATTGCTTCAAAAATTGTAATGACACGCCCCTGTTAAACAGGGGCTGAAAAATTGGGCCTTAGGCACTGGTGGCACAACACTCCAACCCCTCACAGATACTGTACTTGGAGCACAGCAATGAGCCCTATGGCAAATTATTGCTAAAAAAATTGTAATTACACGCCCCTGTTAAACAGGGGCTGAAAAATTGGGCCTTAGCCACTGGTGGCGGCACCCATAAACAAAAATGATCTTCCAAGCTATCATCATCAATCGTATCATTGAGGACTCGGAGGAGGAGGATAGCCAGTCAACATAACAGCACAGGCACTCAGCATCAGCATCAGTCTTGAAGGGATGTGACATGTTAAAATCAATTAGTCTGTTATATCAGCATCAGGTGTGTGGTAGCTGGTGGTGATCCAAGACTGGTTCATCTTGATGAAAGTCAGTCGATCAACCGAGTCGGTGGACAGGCGCACCCTGTGATCCGTGGCAAATCCTCCAGCAGCACTGAATGTGCGTTCCGAAAGAACGCTGGATGCAGGACAGGCCAGTAGCTTAATTGCATACTGTGCAAGCTCTGGCCAGTGATCCATCCTCAAGACCCAGTAAGCCAGAGGATTTTCGGTGGGGAAGGTGTCCAAGTCTGACCTTGCCCCTAGATATTCCTGCACCATGTTTATCAGACGCTGGCGATGGTTGCTGGAACCGATCATACTTTGGGGCTGCGGACTAAAGAATTGTCTGAACGCATCGGTCAGACGGCCACCTTCCCCACCGCTCCTTCTTTGACTGGCCGAAGCCTCAGCAACTCGTTGTCCAGGACCAGGAGTTTGTAACCTCCCAGTCTCTGGGAACGCGTTGCACAGACCTTTCTGCAAGGCCTCCCGGAGTTGTCTCATCCTCTGCTCCCTCTGCGACGGTAACATAAGGTCCGCAACCTTACCCTTGTACCGTGGATCAAGGAGAGTGGCCAGCCAGTAATGGTCCCTCTCCTTGATCCGAAGAATACGAGGATCCTTCCGCAGACTTTGCAGGATCAGGGAGGCCATGCAGCGTAGGTTTGCTGAGGCATTCGGTCCGGAGTCCTCTGGGTCACTAAGGACGACATGATCCGCAGCCACCTCCTCCCAGCCACGTACAAGTCCACTGGTTTCTTGGGACTGTAAATCATCCCTAAAAGACTGCTGCTGATGATGCTGAGTGCCAGCCTCCACCTCCATGCTGACACAATCCTCCTCCTCCTCCTCCTCCTCTTCCTGTGCGATGGGTGGGACAGAAGGAACACTGTCTGGGTAAAGGGGGCCTTGAGAGGCAAGGAAGTCCTCCTCTTCCTGCCTCTGTTCTGCCTCAAGTGCCCTGTCCATTATTCCACGCAGCGTGTGCTCCAACAGGTGGACAAGAGGTACAGTGTCACTGATGCATGCACTGTCACTGCTCACCATCCTCGTGGCCTCCTCAAATGGTGCCAGGACAGTGCATGCATCCCTGATCATGCCCCACTGGCGTGGAGAAAAAAAAACAAGCTCCCCTGACCCTGTCCTGGTGCCGTAGTCGCACAGGTACTCATTGATGGCCCTCTGCTGCGTGTGCAGCCGCTGCAGCATGGCCAACGTTGAGTTCCACCTGGTGGGCATGTCACATATAAGGCGGTTCTTGGGCAGGTTCAACTCCTTTTGCAGCTCAGCCAGGCGAGCACTGGCATTATAAGATCTGCGGAAATGCACACAGACTTTCCTGGCCTGCCTCAGGACATCCTGTAAGCCCGGGTACCTGCCCAAGAACCGCTGCACCACCAGGTTAAGGACGTGAGCCACACAGGGCACATGGGTCAGTTGTCCCTGTCGGAGGGCGGAGAGGAGGTTGGTGCCATTGTCGCAAACCACCATTCCTGGCTTAAGCTGGCGTGGCATCAACCACCTCTCGGCCTGGCCCTGCAGAGCAGACAGGACCTCTGCCCCAGTGTGGCTTCTGTCCCCCAAACACACCAGCGCAAGCACGGCATGGCATCTTTTTGCCTGCGTACTTGCGTAGCCCCTTGAACGGCTACGGAGCACCGCTGGTTCAGAGGACAAAGCACAGGAAGAGGCCATGGAGGAAGAAGAAGAGGAGGGGGTGGAGGAGAGAGGTGTGTCACAACCAGTAGTAGCATTTTGGAGGCGTGGCGGTGGAACAACCTCCAACACTACTGCACCTTGTCCTGCATCCTTCCCAGCTGCCAAAAGAGTGACCAAATGGGCCGTGAAAGAAAGGTAACGTCCCTGTCCATGCCTGCTGGACCATGAGTCAGCGGTAATATGCACCTTACCGCTGACCGCCCTGTCCAGCGAGGCCAAGACATTGCCTTCCACATGCCGGTAGAGAGCCGGAATAGCCTTCCGTGAGAAAAAGTGGCGTTTGGGAACCTGCCACTGAGGAACCGCACATTGCACAAACTCACGGAAGGGGGCCGAGTCTACCAACTGAAAAGGTAGCAGTTGAAGCGCTAGCAATTTAGCCAAGCTAGCATTCAACCGCTGGGCATGTGGATGGCTGGGAGTGAACTTCTTTCGACGGTCCAGCAGCTGGGGCAGGGAAATTTGCCTGCTAGAATCGGACGTCGGTGTACTGCTAGCAGAGTGGCCGCAACTACTTGGCTGTGACACACCTAATTCTACACCTTCATTCCTCTCAGTGCATGTTTCAGAGAGGACTGAAGTTATAGTGGGGTTGGAGATCCCAGCTGATGCGGTGTAAGGAGAGGTCCGCTTTGTTCTTTGGTGTGGGTCTTTGAGGTAGGCTTGCCAACGAGCTGCATGGCAGGTCAACATATGTCTGGTCAGGCATGTGGTACCCAAGCGGCTGATGTTTTGGCCACGCGATATACGCTTGAGACATATGTTGCAAACAGCAGCTGTGCGATCTGATGCACTAGCCTCAAAAAAGGCCCACACCAAAGAACTTTTTGAATGACGGGCAGAGGCAGCGCCCTGCACAGGCGGAGCTCTGCGGTGTGATTCCGTCGGTGTACTGCCCTTACGCTGGCCACCAAAGGGCATCCTGCCTTGTTGGAGATGTGCCTCCTCCTCATCCTCCTCCTCCTCCTCTCTCCTATTAGGCACCCACGTGGAGTCAGTGACCTCATCATCCCCTCCCTCCTCATCACTGGAGCCAATCTGGCAGTATGCTGCAGCTGCTGGAACATGACTGCCAGATTGGTGTCCTTCTTGAGCATCCCCTCTGTCTGCTCTCACGCTACTGCCTTCCTGTAGCTGGGTTTCATCATCAGACCCTTCGAAACGCTGGGCATCCTCCTGGAGCATGTACCCAACACTGTGCTCAAACAGTTCGGGGGACTCCTCAGGAGGAGGACATGGTGGGTCTAGGGAAGGAGTGACTGATGATGAGTCTGACATTGATACCAGGGAAGAGGACGCTTTGGCAGCTGCTTTGCCAGTACCCTGAGCCTGGGTGAGAGAGGATGAGGAGGAGGAGGAGGGCTTGGTCATCCACTCTACCAAGTCTTCGGCATGATGTGGCTCAACATGTCCAGCTGCCGAAAAGAAGGACAAGCGTGTCCCATGGCCATGTGCTGATGACAATGCACCGCGTCCACGACCAGCACTGTTGCCCCCAGACACAGAGCCTGCTTGCCCTCTTTTATTGCCTCCTGACTGTCTGCCTCTCCTTGTTTGCCTTCCAGACATTCTAATAGATGGCCTGCAGGGAGATGGGAAAAAAGCAATAAGGGCTACCTTCAGGTGTCCTTCTCTGTCCCTTTACTTAAGGATTTCTAAATATGGTTGAGGATGATTGCTTTCGCACAGAATAGCACAACGACAATTTCCCTGTCTGTCCAAAAAACAAGGATTTCAAAGATGGTTGATGAGGAATGCTTTAGCACAGTATAGCACAAGTAGAATTTCCCTCACTGTCCTTCCCTGTCCCTAGAAACAAGGATTATCACAGTGAAAGAAACTGACACTCTTCCTACCTATAGTTTTCTGTCCCTAGAAAAAATGTTTTTTTAAAGCTGATGGATGATCAATGCTTTAGCACACTATAGCACAAGTAGAATTTCCCTCACTGTCCTTCCCTGTCCCTAGAAACAAGGATTATCACAGTGAAAGAAACTGACACTCTCCCTACCTATAGTTTTCTGTCCCTAGAAAAAATGTTTTTTTAAAGATGGTTGATGATCAATGCTTTAGCACACTATAGCACAAGGAGAATTTCCCTCACTGTCCTTCCCTGTGCCTAGAAACAAGGATTATCACAGTGAAAGAAACTGACACTCTTCCTACCTATAGTTTTCTGTCCCTAGAAAAAATGTTTTTTTAAAGATGGTTGATGATCAATGCTTTAGCACACTATAGCACAAGGAGAATTTCCCTCACTGTCCTTCCCTGTCCCTAGAAACAAGGATTATCACAGTGAAAGAAACTGACACTCTTCCTACCTATAGTTTTCTGTCCCTAGAAAAAATGTTTTTTTAAAGACGGTTGATGATCAATGCTTTAGCACACTATAGCACAAGGAGAATTTCCCTCACTGTCCTTCCCTGTCCCTAGAAACAAGGATTATCACAGTGAAAGAAACTGACACTCTTCCTACCTATAGTTTTCTGTCCCTAGAAAAAATGTTTTTTTAAAGATGGTTGATGATCAATGCTTTAGCACACTATAGCACAAGGAGAATTTCCCTCACTGTCCTTCCCTGTCCCTAGAAACAAGGATTATCACAGTAAAACACACTGACACTCTCCCTACCTATAGTTTTCTGTCCCTAGAAAAAATGTTTTTTTAAAGATGGTTGATGATCAATGCTTTAGCACACTATAGCACAAGGAGAATTTGCCTCACTGTCCTTCCCTGTCCCTAGAAACAAGGATTATCACAGTGAAAGAAACTGACACTCTTCCTACCTATAGTTTTCTGTCCCTAGAAAAAATGTTTTTTTAAAGATGGTTGATGATCAATGCTTTAGCACACTATAGCACAAGGAGAATTTCCCTCACTGTCCTTCCCTGTCCCTAGAAACAAGGATTATCACAGTGAAAGAAACTGACACTCTTCCTACCTATAGTTTTCTGTCCCTAGAAAAAATGTTTTTTTAAAGATGGTTGATGATCAATGCTTTAGCACACTATAGCACAAGGAGAATTTCCCTCACTGTCCTTCCCTGTCCCTAGAAACAAGGATTATCACAGTGAAAGAAACTGACACTCTTCCTACCTATAGTTTTCTGTCCCTAGAAAAAATGTTTTTTTAAAGACGGTTGATGATCAATGCTTTAGCACACTATAGCACAAGGAGAATTTCCCTCACTGTCCTTCCCCGTCCCTAGAAACAAGGATTATCACAGTGAAAGAAACTGACACTCTTCCTACCTATAGTTTTCTGTCCCTAGAAAAAATGTTTTTTTAAAGACGGTTGATGATCAATGCTTTAGCACACTATAGCACAAGGAGAATTTCCCTCACTGTCCTTCCCTGTCCCTAGAAACAAGGATTATCACAGTAAAACACACTGACACTCTCCCTACCTATAGTTTTCTGTCCCTAGAAAAAATGTTTTTTTAAAGATGGTTGATGATCAATGCTTTAGCACACTATAGCACAAGGAGAATTTCCCTCACTGTCCTTCCCTGTCCCTAGAAACAAGGATTATCACAGTGAAAGAAACTGACACTCTTCCTACCTATAGTTTTCTGTCCCTAGAAAAAATGTTTTTTTAAAGACGGTTGATGATCAATGCTTTAGCACACTATAGCACAAGGAGAATTTCCCTCACTGTCCTTCCCTGTCCCTAGAAACAAGGATTATCACAGTAAAACACACTGACACTCTCCCTACCTATAGTTTTCTGTCCCTAGAAAAAATGTTTTTTTAAAGATGGTTGATGATCAATGCTTTAGCACACTATAGCACAAGGAGAATTTCCCTCACTGTCCTTCCCTGTCCCTAGAAACAAGGATTATCACAGTGAAAGAAACTGACACTCTCCCTACCTATAGTTTTCTGTCCCTAGAAAAAATGTTTTTTTAAAGATGGTTGATGATCAATGCTTTAGCACACTATAGCACAAGTAGAATTTCCCTCACTGTCCTTCCTTGTCCCTAGAAACAAGGATTATCACAGTGAAAGAAACTGACACTCTTCCTACCTATAGTTTTCTGTCCCTAGAAAAAATGTTTTTTTAAAGATGGTTGATGATCAATGCTTTAGCACACTATAGCACAAGGAGAATTTCCCTCACTGTCCTTCCCTGTCCCTAGAAACAAGGATTATCACAGTGAAAGAAACTGACACTCTCCCTACCTATAGTTTTCTGTCCCTAGAAAAAATGTTTTTTTAAAGATGGTTGATGATCAATGCTTTAGCACACTATAGCACAAGGAGAATTTCCCTCACTGTCCTTCCCTGTCCCTAGAAACAAGGATTATCACAGTGAAAGAAACTGACACTCTCCCTACCTATAGTTTTCTGTCCCTAGAAAAAATGTTTTTTTAAAGATGGTTGATGATCAATGCTTTAGCACACTATAGCACAAGGAGAATTTCCCTCACTGTCCTTCCCTGTCCCTAGAAACAAGGATTATCACAGTGAAAGAAACTGACACTCTTCCTACCTATAGTTTTCTGTCCCTAGAAAAAATGTTTTTTTAAAGATGGTTGATGATCAATGCTTTAGCACACTATAGCACAAGGAGAATTTCCCTCACTGTCCTTCCCTGTCCCTAGAAACAAGGATCATCACAGTGAAAGAAACTGACACTCTTCCTACCTATAGTTTTCTGTCCCTAGAAAAAATGTTTTTTTAAAGATGGTTGATGATCAATGCTTTAGCACACTATAGCACAAGGAGAATTTCCCTCACTGTCCTTCCCTGTCCCTAGAAACAAGGATTATCACAGTGAAAGAAACTGACACTCTTCCTACCTATAGTTTTCTGTCCCTAGAAAAAATGTTTTTTTAAAGATGGTTGATGATCAATGCTTTAGCACAGTATAGCACAAGGAGAATTTCCCTCACTGTCCTTCCCTGTCCCTAGAAACAAGGATTAGCACAGTAAAACACACTGACACTCTCCCTACCTATAGTTTTCTGTCCCTAGAAAAAATGATTTTTTAAAGATGGTTGATGATCAATGCTTTAGCACACTATAGCACAAGGAGAATTTCCCTCACTCTCCTTCCCTGTCCCTAGAAACAAGGATTCGCACAGTAAAACACACTGACACTCTCCCTACCTATCCTTCTCTTTCCCTAAACTAAAGGAATCCAGGTTAAGCAAGAAAAAAAAATGTCACTGTCCCTGCCTATGCTTCTCTTTCCCTGCTCCGGAACACACTACACTAGGCCGCCGTGCTGGCAGCCTTTTATAGTGTGGGGCGTGTACTAAACACCCTCAGCAATAATTGGCCACAGGCATCCTGCCTGTGGCCAATCATTGCTCTCCTCGCTGCCGGCGCTGTGATTGGCCAAGCATGCGGGGTCACAGTGCATGCTTGGCCAATCACAGCGCCTGGATGACACTGCGATGGCGTAGTGCATTGTGGGCCGTTCGCGTCACTCGAATTAGGCGCGAACGGCCCAAATCGTTCGATCTTCGTCGAAAGATCGAACAGCCGATGTTCGAGTCGAACGTATGTTCGACTCGAACACCAAGCTCATCCCTAATGTCTTTGACAAGAAAGGGGCTGATGCCCTGTCCCCGCATCGGTCCTATGACTGCCCAATTGAGTTGCTACCCGGGGCAGAAGTACCCTTCGGGCGAATCTTTCCTTTATCCGAGCTGGAGCTGGAGGCCCTCCGACAATATATAGATGAAAACCTAGCCAAAGGATTCATCCGCCCCTCCTCTTCGCCTGCTGGAGCTGGCATCTTCTTCGTTGAGAAGAAAGATCATTCTCTCAGACCATGCATTGATTATCGGGACCTTAATAAAATCACCATCAAGAACAGATACCCACTCCCTCTCGTTCCTGAGTTATTCCAAAGGTTTCGAACAGCTCGGGTTTTCACAAAGTTGGACTTACGGGGGGCCTACAACCTGGTTCGTATTAGGGAAGGTGATGAGTGGAAGACCGCCTTTCGAACACGCTTTGGGCACTTTGAATACCTTGTAATTCCATTCGGGCTATGTAATGCCCCCGCAACATTCCAACATTTTGTAAATGACATCTTCAGGGAATACCTCGACCTGTTCTTAATCGTCTATCTGGATGACATACTAATTTTCTCAGCTTCACTTGAACTCCATCGAGAGCACGTCAGAAAAGTGTTAAAGACCTTAAGAACTCATGGCTTATATGCCAAAGCAGAGAAATGTGAGTTCGAGAAACAATCTATCCAGTTCTTGGGACTCATAATCTCCACAGAGGGGATCTCCATGGATCCTCAGAAGGTCTCTGCAATCTTGGAATGGCCTGCACCCTCTGACAAGAAAGGGGTCCAGAGGTTCGTGGGCTTTGCTAACTTTTATAGAGAAAATTAAGTACTGTCCGTGATACTTTTTTTATTTGCACTAACATAGAATTTTTCAGGACAAGCTTTCGGGGTATGTCCCCTTCTTCAAGGTCCAAGCAGTACTGATTCACAATTTTTTTAGCAGAATGTTGAAACAAAACAAGAAAAAAAAAAAAATCTCAGAGGGAAAGGAAAAAAAACACATACAAATCAATGGTAATAAAGATAGCAGCAGAGTTAGTGAGATAAGACAGAGTTAGTGAGATAAGACAGAGGGAGAGCTATAGACTTGAGGGGGGAGATGCTAGTCACAGAGGGGGTCATAAAACCTTAGTATAATGGGTAAGGAAACCAATATCTAAATTTAGGCCATTCGTTTTTGTGTTAAAAAGAATTATCATTCTTAGTTCAAATGTTTTTCTTTCCTGGATAGTTCTGAAATTCCCTTTAAGAACTAAAACATTGAGGTCTTCTATAGTGTGGTCTGGTTGTGAGAAGTGATGTCCCACAGGTGTGCAGAAACTCTCTTCTTTATGTTCCTTGATGGTATGTCTGTGAAAATTCATCCTCGCTTGCAACTTCTGTCCTGTTTCACCAACATAAGATCCTTTGCCACACCTGTTGCATTGGATGAGGTACACAACATTACTGGAGGTACAGTTGTAAGATCCCATGATGGTGAAGGTCCCATTTGTGTGTGTGACACTTTTGGATGGATTGATCTGGTTGCACAGTTTGCAGCGTTTTTTATTGCAGGGTTTGCTTCCATTATTTGTGACTTCATAATCAGAGTGAAGTTTCCTGCTGATTAGTTTGTGTCTGAGGTTGGGTGGTTGTCTGAAAGCCAATAATGGGGGTTGTTGGAATATTTCTTTCAGAGTTTCATCCTCTGTTATAATGGGCTGTAAATCTTTGATTATCTTTTTGATCCCTTCTAGTGTTGGGTTGTATGTGGTGACTAGAGGTACTCGGTTATTTGTTTTTTTCTCTTTGTATTGGAGGAGATTTTCTCTTCGGGTTTTCAAGGCTGTGTTTATGCTGTTGTTGATGGTTTTGTCTTTATATCCTTTCTTCTGGAAAGAGCCTGCCAGTGTTCTGAGATGTTTATCTCTGACTTCTGGGTCTGAACAAATTCGGTGGTATCTGATGGCCTGGCTGTGTATGATGGCTCGTTTAGTGTGTTGGGGATGAAAACTGGAACTATGAAGATAGCTGCATCGGTCAGTCGGTTTTCTGTATATGGAAGTGTGAAGCTTGTCATCCCTGATGTATACTGTAGTGTCTAGGAAGTTGACATGTGTGTTCGAATAGTCCATTTTTAGTTTGATAGATGGGTGAAAAGTGTTGATCAATGAGAAGAATTGGTTTAGATTTTCTTCACCTTCAGTCCATATCATGAAGATATCATCAATATAGCGATAATATCTGTATGGCTTTTGTTGTATGCTGTTCAGGAATTTGTCCTCCAGGTCAGCCATAAATAAGTTTGCATATTGGGGTGCCATTTTGCTTCCCATAGCAGTACCCATACATTGGAGATAGATGTCATTGTTGAAAGTGAAGTAGTTGTGTGTAAGAATAAATTCGATGAGCTGTGTAACATCCTCAGCCGTGTATTTGTGGTTTGGTGTGGATGATAAGAATCTGTGACATGCTGCCAACCCATCCTTGTGAGGGATGTTACTGTACAGAGATTCTACATCCATAGTGACTAGAAGTGTATTTGGTGGTAATTGTTGTATATTGTTAAGCTTGTTCAGAAAATCAGTGGTGTCTTGCAGGAAACTAGTAGTGTTCATGACTAACGGTTTTAACATGTTTTCTACAAGGCCTGAGATATGTTCGGTAAGTGTATTCATACCTGTTATAATGGGTCTGCCTGGATTTCCTGGCTTGTGAATTTTGGGCAGCATGTAGAAGTCTCCAATATCTGGATTATCTGGAATCGCATTGATGAGTTCTGAATGCAGGTGGCTTGGTATGGTCGCAATCAGACCTTTTAATTGCTTAGTAAAATCCTGGGTCGGATCATAATCCAGTTTTTTGTAGTAAGTAGTATTTGCCAGCTGCCTCTGACCCTCTTGTATATATTTGTCTGTATCCATCACAACGACTGCTCCCCCTTTATCTGCTGGTTTGATGGTTATGGCCTGATTCTTGCGCAGATCGTGTACAGCTCTTCGCTCCAGTGGTGAAAGGTTGTATAATATTTTCTTTTGCTGGGTGGATATCAGAGATGTTACTCGCAGCCTGAAGCTGTCAATATAGGTCAAACAGGACAGAAGTTGCAAGCGAGGATGAATTTTCACAGACATACCATCAAGGAACATAAAGAAGAGAGTTTCTGCACACCTGTGGGACATCACTTCTCACAACCAGACCACACTATAGAAGACCTCAATGTTTTAGTTCTTAAAGGGAATTTCAGAACTATCCAGGAAAGGAAAACATTTGAACTAAGAATGATAATTCTTTTTAACACAAAAACGAATGGCCTAAATTTAGATATTGGTTTCCTTACCCATTATACTAAGGTTTTATGACCCCCTCTGTGACTAGCATCTCCCCCCTCAAGTCTATAGCTCTCCCTCTGTCTTATCTCACTAACTCTGTCTTATCTCACTAACTCTGCTGCTATCTTTATTACCATTGATTTGTATGTGTTTTTTTTCCTTTCCCTCTGAGATTTTTTTTTTTTTTCTTGTTTTGTTTCAACATTCTGCTAAAAAAATTGTGAATCAGTACTGCTTGGACCTTGAAGAAGGGGACATACCCCGAAAGCTTGTCCTGAAAAATTCTATGTTAGTGCAAATAAAAAAAGTATCACGGACAGTACTTAATTTTCTCTGTCACAATTGCACTAATACGGCTACAATTACGTCAAGTCTAACTTTTATAGGAAATTCATTCGAAATTTCTCGACTATCATTGCCCCGATCACCAAGCTCACTCGCCTACACTCACGCTTCTCCTGGAACCAGGATTCTCAAATGGCCTTTAAACAGCTGAAGGCCCTCTTCACCTCTGCTCCCGTGTTGCAACACCCAGACCCAGCTCTTCCCTTTGTCCTCGAGGTGGATGCATCCGAAGTAGCTACGGGAGCCGTTCTCTCTCAGCGTCAGGGACCAAAGTCCCTGCTTCATCCGGTAGCCTTTTGCTCCAGGAAGCTGAATCAGGCCGAGAGAAACTATGATGTAGGTGACAGAGAACTCCTGGCAATTAAAGTCGCCCACGAAGAATGGAGGTACCTGCTGGAGGGTGCTAACCACCCAATTATGATTTTCACAGATCACAAAAATCTGGAATATCTAAGATCTGCAAAACGCCTAAGACCTCGACAAGCCAGATGGGCCTTATTCTTTTCTAGATTTAACTTCCACCTGACATACCGCCCGGGTTCCAAAAACGGGAAAGCCGATGCCCTCTCCAGGATGTTCCCTGAATCTACTGAATGTGCTCCTCCAAGCACCATCTTATCTGCGCAAAATTTTTTGCTAATTCAACCCAGCCTAAAGGCATCCATTGAACAAGCTTCTGCATCTTGCCCCGAATCTGAACAGGACTCATTAAGGAGGCTGGATGGATTACTTTGGCACCAGGACAAAATCTTCGTACCTCAGGAAGCAAGGCTCCAGGTTCTCAGGACATTCCACGACCACCAACTTGCAGGGCACTTTGGGGCCCGTAAGACTAATGAGCTCATTCAGCGGTCCTTTTGGTGGCCTAACCTCAGTCGGGACTGCAGATCCTACGTCAAGTCATGCACAACATGTCTACGTAGCAAAGGCGACAAAGCCAAAGCCTGGGGGTTATTGAGACCCTTGCCTATCTGTCATGGATATGCAGTAGTGTTTGTCTGTCAGCTTACCTTCCTTCCCATGTGTTCATCTTAGAGGCCTGAGCCCTTTCACCTGGCTTCCTTTATAATCTCCTCCCAGCCTGACTCCACCCCAGGCCCTATCACAGAACACTATATTAACCTGTGCACTGCAAGCCTGCTTTGCTGATCAACGTGTTTGTTAGGCATTGTGTGTTTGGGTTCCTGCCTGCCGTGTGCTACGTCTGTCTCTCTGTTACGTTATTGGCTTGTCCCCGACCATCCCTGTCTGCTCGTGACCCTTGACCTTCGGCTCGTTCTTCGTTATCCTTGTCTGCTTGTGGCCCCTGACCTTCGGCTTGTTATTCGGTTCTCTCTATCGTGTGCTGCTGCTTCCCCTTATCCTACGGGGCGTGAGCTAGGAAACTCCAGGGGCCGCGACCTGGTCCCAGCCTGCAGCGTAACATCCTCACCACTAGAGGCCCTGGAGAAGACCAGCTGGGTCTTAGACTCCGCGCCCTGGGGAATCTTGGCTCTGGCTTCCGTTGGGATCCCGGTTGTGCTCCTCTGGTCCCGCTTTCCACAACCACCCAGTTTCCTATCCACAGAAGCCAGCCATAGGGTTCACTACCTCGCGGTGCACTCCTGTCCCCCTACGGTGTGCATCTGTCACCTGGCCACAGGTGACCTTGACAGTTTGATCAGCCATGAACCCGGCTGACATCCCGTTACCCGTGGATGATCCGTTGCAGGGCATAGTTTGCAGACTTGAAACCCAGGAATCGAATCAGACTCAGGTGATGCGATTCCTCCAGGATCTGGCTTCTCGCTTTGAGCAGCTTCAGGCCTCCTTGGGAACCCTGAATCCGCAACCTCAAATACAACCAGCGGCTGCACCTATTGCACCAGTCGCAGCCACACACTCACTACAACTGCCAGCTCCGTCCCGTTTCTCTGGGGACTCCAAGGCTTGCAGGGGGTTCCTTAGTCAATGCACAATTCATTTTGAGCTCCAGCCCCAAAACTTCCTGTCTGATCGGGCTAAGGTAGCCTATATCATTTCCCTCCTCTCTGGTGAAGCTTTAGCCTGGGCAGCCCCTCTGTGGGAACTGAATGATCCAGTGGTTTCTAGCCTGTCTGGCTTCTTGAAACTTTTTCGGAATATCTTCGAAGAACCGGCTCGTGTCTCTTCAGCGGCCAGCACCCTTTTACGTCTCCGCCAAGAGTCTGCTTCTGTGGGACAGTATGCCCTTCATTTCCGCATACTGTCGGCTGAGTTGAGCTGGAACAATGAGGCCTTAGTCGCAACCTTTTTGCATGGCCTGTCTGATAGAGTGAAGGATGAATTAGCAGGAAGAACCATCCCCACTGATCTGGCCGGCGTTATCTCCTTGTGTAACCAGATCGATATTCGCTTTCAGGAGAGGACCTTAGAAAAGCAACGCCAGCACTCCTTGGTTCTTAGTCAGCCTGAGCTCCCCTCTCTTCAACCCGTAGAGCATCTCCTACCAGCTGAGGAACCCATGCAGCTGGGTCGGACCAGGCTATCCCCCGAGGAACGTGCTAGGCGCAGAACTCTTGGTCTGTGTCTTTACTGTGGGGGCAAAGGTCATTTTCGTGACACTTGCTCTCTTTGTCCAGAAAAACGTCCGGGTCCACTTCATCTGGAAAGTGGAGTATTGGACCCAGAAATATCACCTTCCCCTTCTCGTCTTCTGCTTTCTGTGTTCCTTCATGTTGGTGCTTCTTCTCATTCGGTCTCAGCATATCTGGATTCCGGAGCCGCTGGTAATTTCATGGACTGGGAAATCGCATCGTCCATGAGACTTACTCTTTTGCCCCTCACCACGCCATTGGTGGTCTTGGCGATTGATGGTACTGTTCTCCCAGGGGGACCTATCCGCTTCCAGACCCTCCCTGTTAAGATGTCGGTGGGTACACTCCACCAGGAGTGGATATCCTTCCTTATCTTACCCAAGGCCTCAACGCCTATAATTTTGGGTCTCCCATGGTTACAGCTCCATTCTCCTCATGTGGACTGGACTACTGGACAGATCCTGGCTTGGGGTCCCTCCTGTTCCTCGTCCTGCCTACCCAAGGTTGCCTCCTGTGAACCTGAGCCGGTCATTCATTCCAGGTTGCATAACCATTTACATTTCTCTGTCCCTAACCACCCTTGGACGCACAGCCAGGCTAGCTTGTCTACAAGTCCTGCAGTCGCTACGTCTTGCGATGCGATTCAGGTAGTCGCTACACCTGACTCAGCTATTCACTCTGCCTCTGTACTAGTTATGCCAGTCCAGCCCATGCCCAGTGAGCCTCCTACTTTTTCTTGTTCGGGACATTCTGCTTGTCCTTCAGCTATTCAGCTTGACTCCGGCGACATGTCACCTTCTAACCAACCTGACTTCAGGGTTCCACTGACATCTGCCCAGTCTGATGGTCCTGTGCAAGATGACCAGTTCCCCTTTAAGGGTCTAGGGGACCCTCCTCAGATTCCTGTTGATCCTCTCATGCCCTTGCTTATTCCTAGAGAGCCTTTGGTCCTCAATAGATCTTCTTGTCATCTCCCTACCTCGTTTTCGGTCTCTGAGGATAATCTTAAGTACGAGGTTAGACAAGTTCTGGATTCTCGGCTCTGCAGAGGCATTCTTCAGTACCTTGTGCATTGGAGAGGTTTTGGTCCTGAGGAGGCGTCTTGGATCGCTGCATCTGATGTCGCTGCACCTCATCTGTTGAGAAGGTTTCATCAGAGATTTCCCTTTAAGCCTGGGTCCAGGCGGGGGAGGGCCCATAAGAGGGAGGGTACTGTCATGGATATGCAGTAGTGTTTGTCTGTCAGCTTACCTTCCTTCCCATGTGTTCATCTTAGAGGCCTGAGCCCTTTCACCTGGCTTCCTTTATAATCTCCTCCCAGCCTGACTCCACCCCAGGCCCTATCACAGAACACTATATTAACCTGTGCACTGCAAGCCTGCTTTGCTGATCAACGTGTTTGTTAGGCATTGTGTGTTTGGGTTCCTGCCTGCCGTGTGCTACGTCTGTCTCTCTGTTACGTTATTGGCTTGTCCCCGACCATCCCTGTCTGCTCGTGACCCTTGACCTTCGGCTCGTTCTTCGTTATCCTTGTCTGCTTGTGGCCCCTGACCTTCGGCTTGTTATTCGGTTCTCTCTATCGTGTGCTGCTGCTTCCCCTTATCCTACGGGGCGTGAGCTAGGAAACTCCAGGGGCCGCGACCTGGTCCCAGCCTGCAGCGTAACATCCTCACCACTAGAGGCCCTGGAGAAGACCAGCTGGGTCTTAGACTCCGCGCCCTGGGGAATCTTGGCTCTCGCTTCCGTTGGGATCCCGGTTGTGCTCCTCTGGTCCCGCTTTCCACAACCACCCAGTTTCCTATCCACAGAAGCCAGCCATAGGGTTCACTACCTCGCGGTGCACTCCTGTCCCCCTACGGTGTGCATCTGTCACCTGGCCACAGGTGACCTTGACACTATCCCTAATCGCCCCTGGGAGATGATCTCTATGGATTTTATTGTTGACCTCCTCCCTCTGAAAACTTCACGACCATCCTGGTTGTGGTTGACCGACTATCCAAGATGGCCCACTTCATACCAATGATTGGTACTCCCTCTGCGGCCGAAACGGCTCATACTTTTATCAAGGAGGTCATCAGACTTCACGGACTCCCAAAGAACATTGTTTCAGATCGGGGGGTGCAATTCACCTCCAGGTTTTGGAGAGCCCTTTGTAAAGCCTTGAAAGTGGAACTCTGCCTATCATCCGCCTATCATCCCCAAAGTAATGGGCAAACAGAACGCACAAATCAAACCCTGGAGCAATACCTCCGCTGCTTTTCAGCTTTTTCCCAAGATGACTGGGCATCCCTGCTCCCACTGGCAGAATTTGCCTATAATAACTCTGTCCACTCAGCTACAAACCAGTCCCGATTCTGGGCCAATTATGGATTCCACCCTGCTGCCCTGCCTGAAACTATGCCTGAAACTACTGTACCTGCCTTGCAGGACAGACTGTTTTTCATACAAAACAATTATCAGGTCCTCCGGGAGTCCATACAGAAAGCCCAAGTGGATTACAAGAAACACTTTGATCGGAAACGGAGGGGGAATCCTGCCTTCAAGGTAGGGGACAAAGTGTGGCTGTCTACTGCCAACCTGAAATTGGCCTGCCCTTCACGGAAGCTAGGACCAAGGTATATTGGCCCCTTTCAGATCAAACGGGAAATAAACCCAGTGGCGTACGAACTGTCTCTGCCTGAATCATATAGGATCCATCCGGTCTTTCACACCTCCTTGCTTAAACCAACTGTTCCAGATCCATTTCCTGGGAGAGCGGAGCCACCGCCGCCACCAGTAACTATTGGAGAGGACACAGAATTTGAAGTAGAATCAATCCTTGACTGCAGGAAGCGAGGGAGACAAACCCAATTCCTAATTAAATGGAAAGGGTATCCACCCGAAGAGAGCTCCTGGGAACCTGAAGCCAATGTACATGCTCCTAGACTCCTCCGAAAGTTTTGGGCCAAATACCCGGAGAAACTTGTCCAGATGGGCATCCGGAGGCTGCCCGTCAGGGGGGGGGGGCACTGTCAGGGAACCAACAGCAGGAGAAGGGCTTTAGGACCCAGAATCTCTGGCAGAAGGACTTTAGGACCCAGAATCTCTACCAGCAGGTCACATGGGCCTATATAAGGAAGTCTGCAAGTGTCTGCATTTGCTGGTTGATCTTCGGCTCCTACAGTGTGTTATCTTCGTGATATTCCTGTTCCTGTGTCTCCTGTTACCGATCCGGCTTGTCCTTGACCTGTCTCCTGTTTGCTTCCTGTGTTCGACTCCAGCTATCCACCTGACCACGTCTGCTCTGATCCCAACCCGGCTCACGACCTAGGCTTCCTTGTGACCACGCTCCAGTCGCAGCATCATCTGAATCCTGCAACACCTCACGGTTGTCACCTGTCTGCTGATTCTACCCCAGCACACCAGCTGTACTCCAGAACCTCCTGCATACAGTCCAGCAGGCAACCCGTGCTGCTTTGGGCCTGACCTTTCCTGTTTTCACCCTCAGGGGGGTCTGGAACTTAGCCGCAAGGGAAGCCCTCTCTCTCCATTGGCCTCTAGTACCAGGTACGTGATACGCTCTGACCGTGAGGAAGCCAGGGGAGGATTGGTCCCACTAAGGAGATGAGTAACTGAAGATTGCTGTCTCGGGAGAGGCCTGGTTACCTGTCAGAGGGAAGGATTCCATGTTTGGGAAGACTAACCTGTAAAGTGCCCATTGGCATTATCCTGTTCTTAAAAGTCTACAGAGGTTAGAGGATTCCCTGTACCTGTCCCTGGAGGGGGATAGGGTGAAAGAACAGTTCGAGCTCCACACCGGCTGCTAGGACTGTGAGAGAGGACTATCCGGGTGAGCTAAACCCACTCAGGATCGAGTGGCGACGAGGTTACTGGTTGTGCCTGGATCTAATCCCTCACACTATTCCTTCTTTAATCCATCTGTCTCTATCTACTACGCAGCAAATAGAAAAGAAACTCTCTGTTGGAGTTAAAGTGTTTCTGGACATTGGCTTCTTTGGGGGGAGAAATAGAGACTAGGGATGAGCTCGGTGTTCGAGTCGAACATACGTTCGACTCGAACATCGGCTGTTCGACCGTTCGGCGAACATCGAACGATTTGGGCCGTTCGCGCCAAATTCGAGTGATGCGAACGGCCCACAATACACTGCGCCATCGCAGTGCAATCCCGGCGCTGTGATTGGCCAAGCATGCACTGTGACCCCGCATGCTTGGCCAATCACAGCGCCGGCAGCTAGGATAGCCATAATTGGCCACAGGCAGGTTGCCTGTGGCCAATTATAGCTCAGGGGGTTTAGCACACGCCCCACACTATAAAAGGCCGCCAGCGCGGCTGCCTTGTGTAGTGTGTTCTGGCGCAGGGAAAGAGAAGGATAGGCAGGGACAGTGTTGATATTCTTTGTGCTATTCTTGTGTGCAGGGAGAGAGAAGGATAGGCAGGGAGAGTGTCAGTGTCATATTCTTTGCTAAACCTTGTGTGCAGGGAGAGAGAAGGATAGGCAGGGGACAGTGTCAGTGTCATATTCTTTGCTAAACCTTGTGTGCAGGGAGAGAGAAGGATAGGCAGGGGACAGTGTCAGTGTCATATTCTTTGCTAAACCTTGTGTGCAGGGAGAGAGAAGGATAGGCAGGGAGAGTGTCAGTGTCATATTCTTTGATAAACCTTGTGTGCAGGGAGAGAGAAAGATAGGCAGGGGACAGTGTCAGTGTCATATTCTTTACTAAACCTTGTGTGCAGGGAGAGAGAAGGATAGGCAGGGAGAGTGTCAGTGTCATATTCTTTGATAAACCTTGTGTGCAGGGAGAGAGAAGGATAGGCAGGGGACAGTGTCAGTGTCATTGTTGCTAAGCCTCCTGCACATTATACACCTGAAGTTAGCCTGTATTGCTGTGTTTTCCTGGTGTGTTACACCAACAGGCATTTGCAGCACTTACAGCGGGCGGAGTGTGCCTCCTGATCATATTACACCTGAAGTTAGCCTGTATTGCTGTGTTTTCCTGGTGTGTTACACCAACAGGCATTTGCAGCACTTACAGCAGGCGGAGTGTGCCTCCTGCACATTATACACCTGAAGATAGCCCGTATTGCTGTGTTTTCCTGGTGTGTTACACCAACAGGCATTTGCAGCACTTACAGCAGGCGGAGTGTGCCTCCTGCACATTATACACCTGAAGTTAGCCCGTATTGCTGTGTTTTCCTGGTGTGTTACACCAACAGGCATTTGCAGCACTTACAGCGGGCGGAGTGTGCCTCCTGCACATTATACACCTGAAGTTAGCCTGTATTGCTGTGTTTTCCTGGTGTGTTACACCAACAGGCATTTGCAGCACTTACAGCGGGCGGAGTGTGCCTCCTGCACATTATACACCTGAAGTTAGCCCGTATTGCTGTGTTTTCCTGGTGTGTTACACCAACAGGCATTTGCAGCACTTACAGCGGGCAGAGTGTGCCTCCTGCACATTATACACCTGAAGTTAGCCTGTATTGCTGTGTTTTCCTGGTGTGTTACACCAACAGGCATTTGCAGCACTTACGGCGGGCGGCGTGTGCCTCCTGATCATATTACACCTGAAGTTAGCCCGTATTGCTGTGTTTTCCTGGTGTGTTACACCAACAGGCATTTGCAGCACTTACAGCGGGCGGAGTGTGCCTCCTACACATTATACACCTGAAGTTAGCCTGTATTGCTGTGTTTTCCTGGTGTGTTACACCAACAGGCATTTGCAGCACTTACAGCGGGCGGAGTGTGCCTCCTGATCATATTACACCTGAAGTTAGCCCGTATTGCTGTGTTTTCCTGGTGTGTTACACCAACAGGCATTTGCAGCACTTACAGCGGGCGGAGTGTGCCTCCTGCACATTATACACCTGAAGTTAGCCTGTATTGCTGTGTTTTCCTGGTGTGTTACACCAACAGGCATTTGCAGCACTTACAGCCGGCGGAGTGTGCCTCCTGCACATTATACACCTGAAGTTAGCCCGTATTGCTGTGTTTTCCTGGTGTGTTACACCAACAGGCATTTGCAGCACTTACAGCAGGCGTAGTGTGATTCCTGCAAAATATACTCCTGAAGCTAGGCCTTATTGCTGGTTTTCCCATCTCCCTGCAGGCCATTAGAATGTCTGGAAGGCAAACAAGGAGAGGCAGACAGTCAGGAGCCAATAAAAGAGGGCAAGCAGGCTCTGTGTCTAGAGACAACAGTGCTGGTCGTGGACGCGGTGCATCGCCATCAGCACGTGGCCATGGGACACGCTTGTCCTTCTTTTCGGCAGCTGGACGTGTTGAGCCGCATCATGCCGAAGACTTGGTAGAGTGGATGACCAAGCCCTCCTCATCCTCTCTCACCCAGGCTCAGGGTACTGGCAAAGCAGCTGCCAAAGCGTCCTCTTCCCTGGTATCAATGTCATCATCAGTAACTCCTTCCCTAGACCCACCATGTCCTCCTCCTGAGGAGTCCCCCGAACTGTTTGAGCACAGTGTTGGGTACATGCTCCAGGAGGATGCCCAGCGTTTCGAAGGGTCTGATGATGATACCCAGCTAGAGGAAGGCAGTAGCGTGAGAGCAGAGAGAGGGGATGCTCAAGAAGGACACCAATCTGGCAGTCATGTTCCAGCAGCTGCAGCATACTGCCAGATTGGCTCCAGTGACGAGGAGGGAGGGGATGATGAGGTCACTGACTCCACGTGGGTGCCTAATAGGAGAGAGGAGGAGGAGGAGGATGAGGAGGAGGCACATCTCCAACGAGGCAGGATGCCCTCGGGGGGCCAGCGTAAGGGCAGCACACCGACGGAATCACACCGCAGAGCTCCGCCTGTGCAGGGCGCTGCCTCTGCCCGTTATTCAAAAAGTTATTTGGTGTGGGCCTTTTTTGAGTCAAGTGCATCAGATCGCACAGCTGCTGTTTGCAACATATGTCTCAAGCGTATATCGCGTGGCCAAAACATCACCCTCTTGGGCACCACATGCTTGACCAGACATATGTTGACCTGCCATGCAGCTCGTTGGCAAGCCTACCTTAAAGACCCACACCAAAGAACAAAGCGGACCTCTCCTTGCACCGCATCAGCTGGGATCTCCAACCCCACTATACCTTCAGTCCTCTCTGAAACCTGCACTGAGAGGAATGAAGGTGTAGAATTAGGTGTGTCACAGCCAAGTACTTGCGGGCACTCTGCTAGCAGTACACCGACGTCCGATTCTAGCAGGCAAATTTCCCTGCCCCAGCAGCTGGACCGTCTAAAGAAGTTCACTCCCAGCCATCCACATGCCCAGCGGTTGAATGCTAGCTTGGCTAAATTGCTAGCGCTTCAACTGCTGCCTTTTCAGTTGGTAGACTCGGCCCCCTTCCGTGAGTTTGTGCAATGTGCGGTTCCTCAGTGGCAGGTTCCCAAACGCCACTTTTTCTCACGGAAGGCGATTCTGGCTCTCTACCGGCATGTGGAAGGTAATGTCTTGGCCTCGCTGGACAGGTCGGTCAGCGGTAAGGTGCATATTACCGCTGACTCATGGTCCAGCAGGCATGGACGGGGATGTTACCTTTCTTTCACGGCCCATTGGGTCACTCTTTTGGCAGCTGGGAAGGATGCAGGACAAGGTGCAGTAGTGTTGAAGGTTGTTCCACCGCCACTCCTCCAAAATGCTACTACTGGTTGTGACACACCTCTCTCCTCCACCCCCTCCTCTTTTTCTTCCTCCATGGCCTCTTCCTGTGCTTTGTCCTCGGAACCAGCGGTGCTCCGTAGGCGTTCAAGGGGCTACGCAAGTACGCAGGCAAAAAGATGCCATGCCGTGCTTGCGCTGGTGTGTTTGGGGGACAGGAGCCACACTGGGGCAGAGGTTCTGTCTGCTCTGCAGGGGCAGGCCGAGAGGTGGTTGACGCCACGCCAGCTTAAGCCAGGAATGGTGGTTTGCGACAATGGCACCAACCTCCTCTCCGCTCTCCGACAGGGACAACTGACCTATGTGCCCTGTGTGGCTCACGTCCTTAACCTGGTGGTGCAGCGGTTCTTGGGCAGGTACCCGGGCTTACAGGATGTCCTGAGGCAGGCCAGGAAAGTCTGTGTGCATTTCCGCAGATCTTATAATGCCAGTGCTCGCCTGGCTGAGCTGCAAAAGGAGTTGAACCTGCCCAAGAACCGCCTGATATGTGACATGCCCACCAGGTGGAACTCAACGTTGGCCATGCTGCAGCGGCTGCACACGCAGCAGAGGGCCATCAATGAGTACCTGTGCGACTACGGCACCAGGACAGGGTCAGGGGAGCTCGGGTTTTTTTCACCACACCAGTGGGGCATGATCAGGGATGCATGCACTGTCCTGGCACCATTTGAGGAGGCCACGAGGATGGTGAGCAGTGACAGTGCATGCATCAGTGACACTGTACCTCTTATCCACCTGTTGGAACATACGCTGCGTGGAATAATGGACAGGGCACTTGAGGCAGAACAGAGGCAGGAAGAGGAGGACTTCCTTGCCTCTCAAGGCCCCCTTTACCCAGACAGTGTTCCTTCTGTCCCACCCATCGCACAGGAAGAGGAGGAGGAGGAGGAGGAGGATTGTGTCAGCATGGAGGTGGAGCCTGGCAGTCAGCATCATCAGCAGCAGTCTTTTAGGGATGATTTACAGTCCCAAGAAACCAGTGGACTTGTACGTGGCTGGGAGGAGGTGGCTGCGGATCATGTCGTCCTTAGTGACCCAGAGGACTCCGGACCGAATGCCTCAGCTAACCTACGCTGCATGGCCTCCCTGATCCTGCAAAGTCTGCGGAAGGATCCTCGTATTCTTCGGATCAAGGAGAGGGACCATTACTGGCTGGCCACTCTCCTTGATCCACGGTACAAGGGTAAGGTTGCGGACCTTATGTTACCGTCGCAGAGGGAGCAGAGGATGAGACAACTCCGGGAGGCCTTGCAGAAAGGTCTGTGCAACGCGTTCCCAGAGACTGGGAGGTTACAAACTCCTGGTCCTGGACAATGAGTTGCTGAGACTTCGGTCAGTCAAAGAAGGAGCGGTGGGGAAGGTGGCCGTCTGACCGATGCGTTCAGACAATTCTTTAGTCCGCAGCCCCAAGGTATGATCGGTTCCAGCAACCATCGCCAGCGTCTGATATACATGGTGCAGGAATACCTAGGGGCAAGGTCAGACTTGGACACCTTCCCCACCGAAAATCCTCTGGCTTACTGGGTCTTGAGGATGGATCACTGGCCAGAGCTTGCACAGTATGCAATTGAGCTACTGGCCTGTCCTGCATCCAGCGTTCTTTCAGAACACACATTCAGTGCTGCTGGAGGATTTGTCACGGATCACAGGGTGCGCCTGTCCACCGACTCGGTTGATCGACTGACCTTCATAAAGATGAACCAGTCTTGGATCACCACCAGCTACCAAACACCTGAAGCTGATATAACAGACTAATTTATTTTCAAATGTCACATCCCTTCATCCCTGCATTCATCCCTGATGCTGATGCTGAGAGACTGTCCTGTTATGTTCGATTGATGATGATAGCTTGGAAGAACATTTTTGTTTCTGGGTGCCGCCACCAGTGGCTAAGGCCCAATTTTTTAGCCCCTGTTTAACAGGAGCATGTAATTACAATTTTTTATGCAATGCTTTGCAGCAGGGCTCATTCCTGCACTCCAACTAGAGTATCTGGGAGAGGTTGCAGTGTCGTGGCACCAGCACCAGTGCCTAAGGCCCAATTTTTCAGCCCCTGTTTAACAGGGGCGTGTAATTACAATTTTTGATGCAATACTTTGCAACAGGGCTCATTGCTGTGCTCCAAGTACAGTATCTGTGAGGGGTTGCAGTGTTGTGGCACCAGTGCCCAAGGCCCAATTTTTCTGCCCCTGTTTAACAGGGGCATGTGATTACAATTCTTGATCTAATAATTCACAGCAGGGCCCATTCCTGCGCCCACCAAGAGTAACTGTGAGGCCTTACAGTGTTGTGTCAACACCACCACCACCACCACCAAAGGCCCAATTTTTCAGCCCCTGTTCGACAGGGGCATGCAATTACAATTCTTGATCTAATATTTCACAGCAGGGCCCATTCATGCGCCCGCCAAGAGTAACTGTGAGGGCTCACAGTGTTGTGGCAACACCAACATGTAAGGGGCAAATTTCAGCTGAGTATATACGGCAGGCCCCTACTTTCAAACATCCAACTTACAAACGACTCCTCCTTGCAAACGGAAGGATACAACAGGAAGTGAGAGGAAATCTACCCCTAGGAAGGCAAATTCTCTCCTGTAAGAGTTAATATGGGAAAAAAAGTGTCTCCTCTCCACTGATGCTTTATCACCAATTCTTGTTTCAATAAAAACCCCAAATTTTCAAAAAACATTTGTCATTAGGACGGAAAGTGAGGTGAACTGTTCTGAACAGGTGCACACTGCACAGACAGCAAAACAAATGTTACAGGGGTGATATTCCTTCCCTATGTTTTCCAAAAAGCTTAAAAATAGATTTTTTGGCTGGAGCTACACTTAAACAATGTACCTGTTCAAAATTACTAACAGATTCTACATAAGAACAAACCTACAGTCCCTGTCTTGTATGCACCGCCTGTATACGGCTGTTCAGAGTATATAGGGCCTTTTTTATTTTGTGTGCGGGGTTCCCCTTAATATCCATACAAGACCCAAAGGGGGGTAATGGGCTGGGGTAGGGGGGGAGGTGATGGGGTAGCTATGCCATTTTTCATAAAGATTTTCATCCATATTACCGGGACCAGACATTACATTAAAGCCGCAAGCAGTTTTAAATGGCTTTTTTTCCTTTAGAAATGTAATTTTGTGCAGGGACAGTTCTAAACATGGGAAACACGTGGCACTTCACAGGCATACTTTAGACACCCCCCAGGTACGATATTTAAAGGAATATTTGACTTTTTTTTTTTCACTTTATGCATCATTAACCACTTCCCTACTGTGCACGAAAACCCCCTTCCTGCCCAAGCCATTTTTCAGCTTTCAGCGCTGTCACACTTTGAATGACAATTGCGCGGTCATGCGACGTGGCTCCCAAACGAAATTTGCGTCCTTTTTTTCCCACAAATAGAGCTTTCTTTTGGTGGTATTTGATCACCTCTGCGGTTTTTATTTTTTGCGCTATAAACAAAAGAAGAGCGTCCAGTTTGGAAAAAAAACACTATTTTTTACTGTTTGCTATAATAAATACCCATTTTTTTTATTTTTATAAAATTTTCCTCAGTTTAGGCCGATACGTATTCTTCTACATATTTTTGATAAAAAAAAAAATCGCAATAAGCGTGTATTGATTGGTTTGCGCAAAAGTTATAGCATCTACAAAATAGGGGATAGATTTATAGCATTTTAATTTTTTTTTATTTTTTATTAGTAATGGCGGCGATCTGCGATTTTTATTGTGACTGCAATATTGCGGCGGACACATCGGACACTTTTGACACATTTTTGGGACCATTCACATTTATACAGCGATCCCTGCTATAAAAATGCATTGATTACTGTATAAATGTGATTGGCAGGGAAGGGGTTAACCACTAGGGGGCGGGAAGGGGTTAAATATGTTCCCTCAATGTGTTCTTACTGTGGGGGGAGGGGACTGACTGGGGAAGGTGACCGATGGTTGTCCCTAATTACAAGGGACACACCATCGGTCCCCTCTCCCTCACAGGACGTGGATCTCTGTGTTTACACACAGAGATCCACTTTCCTGCTAGTTTTCCGGGCAATCGTGGGTGCCCGGCAGCAATCGCGGTCTTGTGAACGCGGCGGGCGCGCGCCTCCTAGCTTGTTTTAAAGGGAGGACGTCATATGACGTCCTCCCAGAACGAGAGTGTCCTCCGCCTGCCGTCAATTGACAGTGGGTGGGGGACAAGTGGTTAAAATGACTGCTCCCGAAAAACGGTCGTTTTTAAAACTTCTTTTTGCATTGATACATGTCCCCCGGTTGCAGAACCCGGGTTCCCAAACCCTTTTTAGGACAATAACATGCATAATAGTCGTTATAATTAGCACTTTAGATTTCGAACGTTCGCATCCATTGTATTTAATAGGGTTCTAAAGTTCGTGCGAACTTTCGGTCCGTTCGCGGGTTCTGGTGCGAACCGAACCCGGGGGTGTTCGGCTCATCACTAATAGAGACTTGTCCCCATACTCTGGGGAAGAGAACCAGTGGAGGAAGGTAACTCACTGCAGGACCCAAAATTTGTGAACACCGCTTAACCTCCTCAAACAGGAGGGTACGGGCATATAGCACGGTGTGCCTTGACTTGCAAGTGAGCCAGGCGAGAAAAAGGGTGTGTGCTACATATGTTTTTGGCTTAAATCGGCACGGTGTGCAGAAAAAAGCAGCATGCTCTACTTTTTTTTTAAACTGCACTGCAATGATGTGAACTGTGCGCCTAGGGCTACCTTGATTTTGTACCATCTATGAAGTTGGAGTGCAGTTTAAAATGCATCCAACTGCGTTTGGCGTCAAAGGGCCCTAAGCCCTCGTTCAAATTGAATGCGGCTTTGAAATCGTGCGACCTAATCTGAAATCGCGTGATGTCAAACTTGCATGTCAGTGCAACTTGGTAGACATCTGTGAGGTTTCATGTACAGATGTCTATGGAAGTCGCACCCGAAATCGCCCAAAAGTAGTGCAGAAACTACTTTCCCAAATTGATGCTGATTTAAACAGTGCCATTGCCCACAATAGGGTGCGACTTAAAGGGAAGCCGCTCAGGTGTGGATGTCTTCAAGGTAATCACTTCTCCCAGAACCACGGGTGCAAGCAATGCACATATAAGGCAAGGCAAAAGAACAAATTTGTCTGGACAGCCGCACTCCAAATAAAAAATTGCCTTTATTGTAAAGCTATTGTATTGTATTGTATTGTATTATTGTAAAGCATAGCTATGATTAAACACTAGTACAGTGTGAAACACGTCAGCTTGACCAGTGTGCTGTGACCTGTAGTGTGGTTTTGGATTTTGGATTTTACAATAAAGGCAATTTTTATTTGAAGTGCGTCTGTCCAGAAGAATTTGTTCTTTTGCCTTGCCTAATAGGGTGCGACTTGTCATGCAAAGTTGCTCCGGTGTGAAAGGTGGCTGAGAGCAGGGCTGGACTGGGACAAAAATTTGGCCCTGGACTTCATCCAGACCGGCCCACTTTAATTTAATAAAATGCTGCCCCCACCCCCCCAAAAAATCACGCCCACCAAAAGGCCCCTACAACCATTATTGTATATCATGAGAGGGTGAGAGGGAGAGGAATGAGAGAGAGGGAGGGTTGAGGGGGTGGGTGACAGAGGGGGGTGAGTGTAAGAGAGAGGGAGTGAGTGTAAAAGAGAGGGGGTGAGTGTAGGATCCCTTTCACACTGAGGCGTTTTTCAGGCGCTTTTGGGCTAAAAATAGCGCCTGTAAGGCACCTGAAAAACGCCTCCGCTGCAGTCCCAGTGTGAAAGCCTGAGTGCTTTCACACTGGGGCGCTGCCAGGGCGTTAAAAAAAGTCCTCTAAGCAGCATCTTAGGGGAGATGGAGGAGCAGTGTACACACTGCTCCTGCCCATTAAAATGAATGGACACCGCTGCTGAAGCGCCTGCAAAGCACTTCGGCAGCAGTGCTACATGGGCGCATTTAAAGGAGTTGTAAAGGTACAATTTTTTTTCATAAATAGCTTCCTTTACCTTAGTGCAGTCCTCCTTCACTTACCTCATCCTTCAATTTTGCGTTTAAATGTCCTTATTTCTTCTGAGAAATCCTCACTTCCTGTTCTTCTGTCTGTAACTCCACACAGTAATGCAAGGCTTTCTTCCTGGTGTGGAGTGTCATGCTCGCCCCCTCCCTTGGACTACAGGAGAGTCAGGATGCTCTCTACGTTGCAGATAGAGAAAGAAGCTGTGTGTTAGTGGGCATCCTGACTCTCCTGTAGTCCAAGGGAAGGGGCGAGAACAACACTCCACACCAGGAAGAAAGCCTTGCATTACTGTGTGGAGTTACAGACAGAAGAACAGGAAGTGAGGATTTCTCAGAAGAATTAAGGACATTTAAAAGCAAAATCGAAGGATGAGGTAAGTGAAGGAGAACTGCACTAAGGTAAAGGAAGCCATTTAGGAAAAAAAATTGTACCTTTACAACCACTTTAACCTTTAATTCGGCTTCTAGCGGGGGTTAAAAATGCCTGCTAGAAGCCGAATAGCGCAGCTAAAACGACAGTAAAGTGCTGCTAAAACTAGCAGAATTTTACCGTCAATGCCTGCCCCAGTGTGAACGCAGCCTAAGAGTCAGGGAGTGAATGAGACAGAGGAGGGGCGCAGAGAGACAGAGGAGGGGCGCAGAGAGACAGAGGAGGGGCGCAGAGAGACAGAGGAGGGGGCAGAGAGACAGAGGAGGGGGCAGAGAGACAGGGGAGGGGAGCTGAGAGACAGAGGAGGGGTCTGAGAGACAGAGGGGGCTGAGAGACAGAGGAGGGGGCTAAAAGAGGGGGGACTGAGAGACACGGGGACTGAGAGACAGAGGGGGGTCTGAGATACAGAGGGGGTCTGAGAAACAGAGGAGGGGGCTGAGAGATAGTGGGAGGGCTGATAGACAGAGGAGGGGGCTGAAACAGGGGGGAACGAGAGACACAGGGACTGAGAGACAGAGGGGGGACTGAGAGACAGAGGGGGCAGAGAGACAGAGGGGAGGGCTGAGACAGACCACATAGCACTGTCCCTTTCTGCAGTCCCTCCTCTGCTCACCCCCCCGCTGTCTCAGTGTTCTGGCATGTTTGTGTAGGATGCCGGGTACCTGATGGCCAGCAGCGGCAGCGCCGAGTCTCCCTCTTGATCCAGGGGGTGCTCTCGCTGCTCTGCTCCTTACAGCGGCGCATGTTCTCATCCTCCGGCCCAGGACGCATGGTTCCTGGAGCAGAGAGGAGGTGGATGAATCTAGGTCCTGGGAGCGCCGGGGTGGCCACGCCCGCTTCTGTTCGTCTCTTCGGTGGTCAGGGAGGGGGGCTGGAGCTCTTCTCCCCCCTCGGCTTTTACATCCAACTGCCCTCCTCGCTGGCCACCTTCCCCAAATCCCCGCCGCTGTTTGCTGCCACGCTCCCGCTGCCGCCGAACTCTGCATAAAAATACGGCCCACAAAAAAAAAATATATGTAGCGGGTGTCAAAATTAGAGGGGCGTATCTGGGCCATAGATGGCCCAGATACATTGATTTTTGGGATTTATGGACACTTTGGAGTGTGGGAGGTATGAGTGGTGTCATGTTCCCTGCGGTCCCTAGGTGGCGCTGTCACCTGGGACCGGGATTGAACTGCCATTCTAGCGCCGTGCCCTTTGTGTCCTCTCGCGGCAGTAGTACGGCGGGGCGGGGAACCCGCTTTGCCTGCTGTGAGAAGATATAAAGGAGGCGGACATCTTGCGCACGAGATCCATTCCCTAGGCACCTTCAGCCTGGGGGCTGCTGCGGTTCGTCTGTGCCCAGGCGCCCTTGGCCTGGGGGCGTGGAGTCGAATTCCATCCCAGGCACCTTCAGCCTGGCGTGAGGTACTTTACAAGGAGGCCTGGGGCCCAGTACCTTCGACTGGGTCCCGCAAGGGAGAAGCATTCCTAAGATGCCCCAGGTTTTGGGTGCCTGAATCCAGGGCGTAAGGGACCGGAGACGTGACCCTCCCATAAAGCCGGTGCAGCATTTGGCCGGTGCTGGTGTGGGCCTCTGGTGACCGTCCAGATGGATGTCTTCCCCTGACAGGGGTCGTTTGTCCTAACGGAGGTATTTCATGTTCTTATGGTCTGTGGCAGAGACCCATCTTCATCAGGCCTATTGATCAAAGCAAATAAAACAGTGCTGGACTTTTTATGGTGTGGAACTCGTGTTACTGGAAGCTAAGTGTCCCTGTCTGCGACAGTGACAATCACCCTCCACAGGAGAAGCTGAGGCTCCAGCCTAAAACGCAGACCCGAAGGTAAACGGTTTAGCTCATATCTCTGCATACTACATCAGAGAGCTGAGCTGGTGGTGTACATCTTCCCCCTTCTCCCAGATACCCCTAGACGAGTCATACAGCCATAAAGAGAGGGGAGAAGGCGGGTGAGGGCGCTACATATATATATATATTTTTTAAACGGCCCACCAGGAAACTCCCGGTAGTCCCGCTGGCCAGTCCATCCCTGAGTCTAGATTGCTGCTAACTCTTGCACCTCGGGGAAGGCTGTACAGTCAAAAAAAGATCCATCATGTGTGCAATAAACACCTAACATAATCATGCGTTTATCATACAAGTAGGGTTGTATATACAATGCATGTTTTTCCTGTCAAAGGGACAGGCTTCAATGTGGAGTGCTGCCAAAAAGTTCCAGTTTGGGCCCAGGGCATCCATCAGTTACTGACGCTACCTATACACTATGCACTGTGCAACTGAGTCATTTTTATGCAATGGATGGAAAAAATCTATTCTGTATGGTCACCCTAATGTCATACAAAAAAGAACTGATGATAGTGGAAAGACAGTAATTTAAGTTGATTGTACAGGTTTTAATGCAGAGGGGTGACGTAAGTCTAATGTGCTAGGATGACACATTTCCTTCTATGCACACCTCACTTTCAAGGCTATAGGATGCTAATTGATTCTGAAGCTTTGTGCTGTTGCTATAGAAATTCACCCCAATGGCAATGATCTTTCAGGATCATTAGTTGTATGATGATGCCAATTGGTTTGTTCTCATTTCTCATTACCTTTGTATTCTTCAAGTTCATATACTTTGAGAAGAAGATCCTACAAATGTGAAACATTAGAGCTATGGTTCACTAAAGTACAGTAAAACTTTGGATTGCGAGCATAATTCGTTCCAGAAACATGCTTGTAATCCAAAGCACTTGTATATCAAAGCGAATTTCCCCAAAAGAAATAATAGAAACTCAGATGATTCGTCCCACAACCATTTATTCATAGGTCCTTCATTTTATTTTAGAAAAAGATTATAGCAATGTGACCAGGTTGTGTAGCCATAAAATGTCTATTCACAAATGGCAGCCTCCACAGGGGGATTAGAAGCAAAATCCAGCAGGAGCTACAGAGTATAAAAGATAAGAGAGGCGCCTCTAAGTGTAGCAATATGGTTACATTTAATGAAGGTACAACATTTAACAACTCACATGGTTGATAATTAAAAGAGGCACATCTAAGTATGTAGGCATCCAGGGTAAAGCTGTCTACATAGACCATCCCCCGCACCACCGACTCTCACTGCTGTCAGTCTGCAATTGTGACCGGGAAGACTACCCTGCAGTAGAGCGATCTGAAAGCGAGGCTTGAGTCGCCCGTGAAGCGCAGAGTGGAAGGGATGGCGTCAGTGGCGGTGCGGAGGATGGTCTATGTGGACAGCTTTACCCTGGATGCCTGCATACTTAAATGCGCCTGTTTTAATCATCAACCATGTGAGTTGCTAAATGTTGTATCTTCATTAAATTTAACCATATTGCTACACTTAGAGGTGCCTCTGTTCTCTTTTATACTAAGTTGTGACGTGACGCTACTTGTTTATCAAGACATAGCTTGTATATCAATTCAAAATGTATTAAAAAAATGTGCTTGTCTTGCAAAACGCTCTCAAACCAAGTTACTCTCAAACCAAGGCTTTACTGTATATCTTTACTGCTCCTATTGACATCTGAACTCCAGCACACACAGCTTATATGCCATTATCCATGCCACCAGTGTGTGATGTCTCAACCAACTTTGTTATACACAATTCCTTGTGCCTATTACACACATGATCTTAGGCCCTTTTCACATGGGTGGACTGATAAGGTCCGCCTGTCAGTTTTTCAGGACCAATCATTGCCCTCTATGGGGCGTCCGTTGACACCTGCCGACATCCAATCTGATCCTGTCCGCTAAAAACACAAGGATTAATAAAAAGAATTTGAAAATAAAAACACAAGGATGGTGATTCATTCCCCATCCGTCTGGTGGATCGGATGGCCATTGAGTGTAAACAAACAGGTGGTCTGTTTATATCCAACCATCCATAGAGCAGAGTGTCTGTGTCCACTCTGCATAAGTGGAGCTGACACGGACTAGCCTGCTCAGCGGGGATAAGCAGACAGATTCCCGCTGAGCAGGTGGACTGCAACAGAGCCCACCCTGTGTGAAAGAGGCCTTATTATTTTGTATTACATGCAGTGACATCTGCCTGCATGAGTTGCAGGATCATGTAACTTGACCAGTGAAAACAGGAAAAGGGTAAGTATACCCATCTTTTTTTACACAGGGAAGGCAGGATAGGTAGCAAGAGCAGGGAGGGGACAATTTTAGGAATAGTTAGGATTAGGAAGGAATTCCACTTTAAATATAAATAGGAAAATTAGGAACTCATTGCAAAATGGTACAGACTGTTAAAAGGGTAAACTGGCCATCTAACGGTAGCATAATATTCATCGTAATGAAAGGCAGTTAAATTCTTGGTTGCAACAGGGCTTTCCTGTGAGCTAACTGTTCCGCTACTGTTCCGCTACTCAATAATTCAAATATTTTCCACTGAGGAGTACATTTACATTTTCTGGGAGATTAGTCAGAACAAACACTTGGTATGTTTTAGTGACATATGATTGTCTAATGGAAAACAAATGGAATGCAGTGCTAGCGGAGATAATAAATTAAAGTGCAACAACAATTGTGACACCTGTAGGTCAATCTTGGAGATGTTGTCACCCTCCAAAATTGAATACAAACTGGTGAGAAAAAAAAAATAATGATAATATAATCAATATTAGTAGCACATATCTGCGCTAACAAAGAAAATTTCAAAAATATATGCAATAGTGATATATATATATATATATATATATATATATATATATATATTTATTTATTTATTATTTATCTCATCAGCACATGATTTATATCAAAGAGACTGGTTGCAATTATGATATTTCCTCCTTGAGACCCCACCAGCCAGAAAGAAATAGCAGCCAACCTAGATTGTTGATAACGACCCGTATACAACAGGCTCAATAAGTTCAGCAGTTCATCAAAAAAAGAGAGTGAATGAGGAAAGAGTAAATGAAAAAAATTCAAACATCACCCAGCATCTAGCTGCGTCCGGTAGGTACAATGTAATTGGACTCAGCAATGATCGAGATGTCATGTGAGGAAAAAAAGGAAAAACAAACTGTGAAGTGCTGCTGAGGAACAATAAAACATAACGCTGTCCCTCCTGGACACCATATTATTACAACCAATATGCTCCACGAGGAAGAGGAGGATACCCCAATCAAAACAACTTCAGAGGGGATTTTCAAAGGAGGGGTTTTGGTGGACCACCTCGGGGACCACGAGGGGGACCCAATCCCAGAGGTCGAGGGAGAGGTCAATATCCACAAGATGTGAGGGAAGAAGATTGGAGACCCTGGTATCCCCTGGAACCTCCCCTATACAATCAAGAACAAACAAGAAAAGATGAACCAGAGGATGTAGGGGAGGGAAAAGGAAAAAGGAAAAGGGCAAATTAAATTTGGGAATTTTTAATTTGAGTGATGCAGTATTTTCTGAGGAAGAGAATAAAGTTTTACAATTAGGATTAAAGTTTGCTTTAGATAAAGATTTTAATAAGTTTGATACTTTTATTGATTTTCAGAAATTTATTAGAAATATAAATATCAAAAAGACTTATGCTAAAAATAAAAGGGGTATAATTCCGAAAGAGATTTTGGATGAATTTACCCATACTACATTAAGAAACAATTACATTTGTAATCCTAAACCGAGTAATAACCACTTTGTTGAGGTTTTTAAATCGGTAGTTGAACAAGATTAAGAAACCTTAAAGTACAACCTAGTAGGAAGAAAAAAGACGTGAAAAAAGGTCTGGACTACTAGAGGAAAATAAAAATATAGTAATAAGATCAGCCGATAAGGGGGGGGGGGGGGGGTTGGTAATTTTGAATAAAAGTGATTATCTTGATGAGCTAAATAGATTGGTATCTGATACTGCCACATATGAGGAACTTAAAGGAAATCCCATCAATAAATATAAAGCCAAATTGAAACGACTAATCAAGAATGCACATACAACAGGGATATTAAACAAAAAGGAAACCAGATTTCTAGTCCCTGATGCCCCAAGAGTCCCGGTAATTTACCAATTACCTAAAATTCACAAAGACCAACTTAAGCCTCCTGAAAGGCCCATAGTAAGTGGTGTGGACTCGTTATTTTCAAGAATGGGTGAATACTTGGATAATTTTCCAACCACTAGTACAAGAATGCCCAGCATATCTGAAGGATAGCAAGGATCTGATGAAATTCCTTGAACCTCTTACAGTGGAACAAGATTGCATTCTTACTAGTGTGGATGTAAATTCCTTGTATACCAACATAGAACAGCATCATGCTCTGGAGGCAGTAAAATGGGCTCTGGATAAATCCAATATTAAGCCCAAACAAAAAGATTTTTTACTTGAAGCTTTAGTTCTGGCTATGAGTCATAATTTTTTCTGGCATGAGAAAAAATATTATAGGCAATGTAGGGGTGTTGCAATGGGCGCCAAATACGCCCCCTCAGTTGCAAACCTCTTCATGAGCTGGTGGGAATCCATAGCAATTTATGGTAGAAATATACCTCAGTTAAGTTTCTACAAACGCTATATCGATGATTGTCTAATGCCGCGTACACACGACCGTTTTTCATGTCATGGAAAAAAAACGAAGTTTTTCTCGATGTGATTGTTCGTGTTTCCTCTCAAGCCTGCCTTGCATACACATGTTCATGAAACAAAACGCTCGAGCAAAGCGCGGTGACGTACAACGGCACTATAAAAGGGAAGTTCCATTCGAATGGCGCCACCCTTTGGGACGCTTTTGCTGATCCTCGTGTTAATAAAGTTTGGTGAGAGACGATTCGCGCTTTTCAGTCTTCGTGCTTTTCAGTCCGTTACAGCGTGACGAATGTGCTATCTCCATTATGAACGCTAGTTTTACGAGAACGAGCGCTCCCGTCTCATACTTGATTCTGAGCATGCGCGTTTTTTTCCCCTCGTAAAAGTATACACTAGGGCAGTCAGAAAACTTACTGCACCAAAACACCCATGTACACAACCAATATTACTTACAAATGAAACGTTGACATCTGCTGGATTTAAATGGCCTATTCGGCCTATTTATTTAACAAACAACCAAAATAAAACATATATAAAACATATGTAGCACACAGACCCTTTTCTCCACTTGGCTCCACTTGCAGAGTAAGACACACCATGCCACAAGCCCGTATTCTCTGGATCGGAGGTCAGGCGGTGTTCACAATTTTGGGTCCTGCAGCGAGTTACCTCCTTCCATTGGTTCTCATCCCCAGTGTATAGGGACAAGTCTATATTTCTCCCCAAGAAGGCCACTGTCCACACCACTTCAACTCCAACAAAGAGTTTATTTTATCTTTTGCTTAGGGAACAGGAAAGAGTTGATGAGAGTAAAAGATAACAAAGTTAGGAGGTAGGTCCAGGCACAAGACTTCCAACTTATCGTCGCCATTTGATCCCGAGTGGGTTTAGCTCACCCGGATAGTCCCTATGAGAGCGGCCCTAGCAGCCGGTGTGGAGCCCGAACATCTACTTGAGTTTCCTTAGGATACGATCAGGAACAGTTCCAAGTCCCGACCTTCCCAGCGCTTGTAACACTAGAACCAAGGTGCAAATTAAAGCACGTTACAAGGCCTGTGGCGGATCTTTGAATCCCTCTAGTAGGTAACCAGGCCTCTTCCGAGGTGGCGACTCCTCTCACCCAAATCCCTGGTTTCCGCTCGTCTAGAACGGGTCACCCACTCCCGGGCACCCTAGGATTCTTCTTTCGGGGGTAGGCCCTAGCTAAAGGTGCTGGGCCTACTTGCAGAGCTGCGGCCCCAGGCTAAAGGTGCCTGAGACTGATACACCTGTGCGCACTCCCCTGGCCAGGAGGGCCGTGAGGAGTGTGCTGCTCCGGTGAGCAGAGCAGAATGGACAGACGGAAGGACCCCGAAAGATCACGTCTGCCCCTTATGTACCCTCTCCCAGCATGCACAGCGGGCTGACCACGCCCACCGCACAACCGCTGAGAGAGGACACCCTAAGGCGTAGGAATGTTACCCATGGTTCAACCCTGACCTGATATGGCAGCGCCACCTACAGGCCACAGGGAACTACACACCAGGCAACACCACATAGGCAGAAGCAAAGAAACCTAACAATCAAAGCGGTCTGAGCCTGACTACTTACTCAGACCAACTCCTAAATTTAGGCACATAGCACCCCTGAAAGTAAAGGGGCGCTACATACACCCCCTCCTAAAATAGACACTGTCCCCAGTGTCTGAAATAAATGCACGACCCATCAAACCTGAACAGGTGTGGATTTATTCCCAAACTTATATACAATTTGAAAAAAAAAATTCCTTTTGCCTGAACCACTATAATGGGAAGGGACAAGAGAAAAGAAAGAATAGAGAACAAAGAATACAAAATATCGACATCCCATTCTCAATGTCATATTTAACACATTATACGGTACATGTTCCACCCCCTCCTAAATAACTACCCCACCCATTCTCCGGTAGAGTTGCTAGCAGGTCACCTGCCGAAGGAGAGAAGAGAGAAAAAAAACAACAACCAAAAAACATTTTTCCTATTCACCACATAAGAGATGTGAGCTACTTCCCCTAGGAGAGACAACTCCCTTCACTAAGTGCTATAAATGCTAGTCCTAGCATAGGTTATATTTAAACCCTTTTTTTTTTTCTATGAAAGTTCTGAAAACCACTGCCACATGGTGGTAGTGCAAGGTTATCACATATTGATATTAGTCCTCATGGAAATGCATCACTGGAATCAGGCATTCCTCATCTTGAACATGACGAACTTCCAGCTCTGGCCTTAACTAACCCTACCCCAAAGTTCAGTCTATCCAAAAAAAAAAACTTTCTTTTCGGCTGACTGAGGAGGAGAGAAAAAAATAAAACATCACGGCTCTCCGGTTCCTCAGTTGGGTAGATTCCCCTTAAACTGGGGCAAAGTTAAGTGCTCCAGGCAGACTGGTCCCTAGAGTGGGTAATAAAAAAAACAAGTTCCCACTCTAGAGGTAGTAATTAGGATCTGGGAAGATAAGAGTTTTCCACTGTTTATCCACAGTCTCAATGGGGTACACAGCATCATCTCTGTCTCTGCTGCAGATCACCACCCGGTCCGTGTGAATGTGTCGACCGAGAGCCCAGTCTTTCCGGCAACCTTTATATCGATCAGTCATCACGCTGAACATTTGAAGTATCGGTAACCTCTCTTTACTTCCAGATGATCCCAGATAAAGTCTGCATACCATCTTTCCCGGGAGGCTTAAATTTCGAAGAGGAGATTCTTGGGAACATATGGATATTCCCATCCGTACTCCGCAGCAACTTTCCGGTGCAAGAGCCTTTGTAGTCGGGCTAAGGGTGGTATAGTCGCCCGATCTACAGCTCCGGGGAGAACGATAGCATCCGGAGACCTTCCCACTGGTGCGGGCTCCAGTTGTGGCATAGGTGGCCGCAATGGTGGACGGCCCCCCGTAATAGCAAGCACAGAAGATGCCGGGACAGGCAAAGCGGGTCCGGGAGTGATTCTTTCAGTTGGAGCAGGGGCCTCTACTCGGGGTGCAGTTTCCCCAGAGTCCATGGGTGATCCCTCCCGAAGGCTGTGGAGAGAAGTCACCGGGATTCTATCCCAACCCTTTTTTTTCAAACATCTCGTCAATGGCAAAGTCATCTCCTACATCAGAAGATGAGTCTAAATCCGAAGAATCCGACATCTCTGCAGGCATATAGACTCTAGTAGACACATCACCTTTTTGCTTTACAAGTTCCCGCGGGTTGCCTGTCCACACATCCCCAATATTACGGGGTATGAGTTTCTTTCCCTTCATCTGCAAACTTTTTACTGCAACTCCCCCAGCCTCCTTACCATCCCCTGACGTGGATCGCCTGGAGGTCCCTCCGGTTTGATGATCCGGTTCAGGCAAGTGCTGGGGTGGGCCTCGACCACGGCCGCGAGAAGCCTCAACATATCCCACCTTCCGCTTGGCAGGTGAAAGGGAGATCTCCGTAGCAATGGAGGCAGCATCCGCTGGATTCTCCGTCTCTAGCTTCGTAGTGACCGGAACCTCATCCTTGACATCCGCTGCAGTCACGGTGGTGCGCGTGGGCATGGCTGTGGGAGCACAAGTTTCCTCTTCCATAATGACCGTGCCTGTTAGACAGTTGACCCGGTAGACCCGGGGCTTCTCTGTTGGTTGTTCCACCTCGAAGAGGAACTCTCCACAAATTGTACATCTTCCAAAGGGGAGAAGCTGTACAGCCAGTCCTTGGCACTTAGGACAGATCATGCCTAAGGCCTCTGCATCCCTGCACTTGTAGAGCGCAAAGCGGCCTCTAGGCTTCAGCCGGATCCCTGTATCTGTCAGGAGGGCAGTGAGAGGAACAACGTCCATGGATGGAGCAGATGGGAACATCTGAGGTCGCGGTGTAATAGAAATCCATGGGGCGGCAGACATGTTGCTTCTTCACTAGTCCAGCTTGTACTGTCCCTTGGCGCCAAATGCACCACGCGCAGCTCACTATTTGGCGGGGGCTCCTCCCCTTTTTTCCTGTTAAACGCAGCTCGCTGGCTTTTCCAGGTTTTAGACACGCCCACGAACTACGCAGTCAGAAATTCAGTTAGACCTGTACCTCCATTTCTCTCACAAGTGGCGCAGTTCAAATTTTTCCAAAAATGGCCGACTTCACAAACCCACATTCGCAGGGGAAAAAAACAGTCCAACTTCCAGATGTAGCTACAAAATCCCGGACTCGAGCCCCCACGTGTAGCACACAGACCCTTTTCTCCGATTGACTCCACTTGCAGAGTAAGGCACACCATGCCACAAGCCCGTATCCTCTGGATCGGAGGTCAGGCGGTGTTCACAATTTTGGGTCCTGCAGCGAGTTACCTCCTTCCTTTGGTTCTCATCCCCAGTGTATAGGGACAAGTCTATATTTCTCCCCAAGAAGGCCACTGTCCACACCACTTCAACTCCAACAAAGAGTTTATTTTATCTTTTGCTTAGGGAACAGGAAAGAGTTGATGAGAGTAAAAGATAGCAAAGTTAGGAGGTAGGTCCAGGCACAAGACTTCCAACTTATTGTCGCCACTCGATCCCGAGTGGGTTTAGCTCACCCGGATAGTCCCTATGAGAGCGGCCCTAGCAGCCGGTGTGGAGCCTGAACATCTACTTCAGTTTCCTTAGGATACGATCAGGAACAGTTCCAAGTCCCAAACTTCCCAGCGCTTGTAACACTAGAACCAAGGTGCAAATTAAAGCACGTTACAAGGCCTGTGGCGGATCTTTGAATCCCTCTAGTAGGTAACCAGGCCTCTTCTGAGGTGGTGACTCCTCTCACCGAAATCCCTGGTTTCCTCTCGTCTAGAACGGGTCACCCACTCCCGGGCACCCTAGGATTCTTCTTTCAGGGGTAGGCCCTAGCTAAAAGTGCTGGGCCTACTTGCAGAGCTGCAGCCCCAGGCTAAAGGTGCCTGAGACTGATACACCTGTGCACACTCCCCTGGCCAGGAGGGCCATGAGGAGCGCGCTGCTCCGGTGAGCAGAGTGGAATGGACAGAGGGAAGGACCACGAAAGATCGCGTCTGCCCCTTATGTACCTTATCCCAGCATGCACAGCGGGCCGCCCACGCCCACCGCACAACCGACCCTGACAGAAAGCACCATACCCAAACGACCCAGCCGCATCCGTGAACAGCACCAGGTCAGCGTTGCTGACCGGTCCCGACTGCCACACCAATTGACCATTGAAGGCTTCCAAAAACAAGTCCCAGATCCTCAAATCCTCCTGCAGGTCCTTTGGTTAGCCGAACAAAGTAATTAGGCACCCTCACCCCAGCTGTGGCCGCTGCCAGTCGCCTGCAGAAAATGCGCCCCATGGGAATTATCCTGCACCCAAAATTACGTTTTCCTAACAACGACTGCAAATCCCTCAAACGAATCTTGCGCAGCCCACTCGCCCTACTCACCTCACGCCTCAACGCCACCAACTTGTCGACCGGCAACCTACATTCCATAGCCATGGAATCAATCGTTATCCCCAGGAAGACCAACTCCGTGGCCGGGCCTTCCGTTTTGTCCGCTGCCAGGGAAATCCCAAAGCGCACAGCCATGTACTGCACAGTCCCCAGCAACACCCCACAACAGCGGGACTCAGGGGGACCAATGCATAAAAAGTCATCCAGATAATGGATGACCAAGTTCGCCCCCGCGACTTCCCTAACTGCCCCTTCAAAGAAAGAACTGAAAGCCTCGAACAGGGCGCAAGAAATCGAACAACCCATAGGCAGGCAACGATCTATGAAGTAAGATCCCTGCCAACAATATCCCAACAAGTGCAGACTTTGGGGATGGACCGGCAGCAGTCTGAAGGCTGATTCCACGTCGGTCTTCACCATGAGGGCCCCCCTACCATACTTTCTAACCCATGAGACAGCTGCATCAAACGATGTATAGGTAACCGCACAAATTTGCGGATCAATACCATCGTTCACCGAGCCACCCTTGGGGTAAGACAGATGATGAATCATCCTAAACTGCCCTGGCTCCTTTTTAGGAACCACCCCCAATTTGGAAACTAACAACCCACCCAACAGCGGAGCCCGAAATGGGCCGGCCATCCGGCCGAACAGTTCTCGGGGGCTTTTTCCCCAATCACGCTCGCAAATATCGCAAATGCTTGCAACCAATTTGCAAACGTCCGCGATATAAGCCTGTACCGTCTCTTCTCCTCCTCCTCTTTTTTACTCTCATCCAGCTTCACCCGGTCCAAATTACATTTTTCTAACAGGAGCAGGGAAAAGATTTTGACAAATTCATCCTTCCAAATCTTTTCCCTCACCTCCTTCTTCGGCCCCTCAAAACATACGTAAACCTCACACCGCGCCGCATCAGCCAAACCCACCTTCTCTCCCTCCTTGTCCTTGTCTTTTTCCGGCTGCGACACCGTTGCAGCAGCTCCTGCGACATCCGCATCCGTCTGCGTTCCTGCGATGCCCTTTGCCAACAACTTCGCTTGCACCGGGGATCCTCCGACCACTACGGGGGGGGGGCCCATGGGCTCACCGGGGCCGACCCCTGGGAAGTACCACTCTCCAACCTACGTAGCATGGCCTTCAATGAGTCCCACAACCCCCCATCCCCCTCGGCACCCAACACATTACCCCTTCCCCATCACCAAACACAGCAGACAAAACAGGCATAGACACATTAGGAGCAGGAAGAGCAGGAAGAGCCGACTTACCAGGCTGCGGTAGGCAAGAAGGCCCTCCAGCCGGCAGTCCAGACACCCTCGTGGCCTCCCGGGGATCCTCCGTCAGTTCACCCTCCTCACTGTCACTGGCTGACACTGCCGCCTGTCCGCGTGGCCACCGCCGCACATCCTCTGCTCCCTCGCGACCTCTGGGCACCGCCGACAAGCTGAGAGGTGCAGGGCTGACATCCCCTCGAGGGCTCCGTCCTCCATCGCTGCTGACGTCACTTAGGATCTCTTCAGACTGCGCTGCAGCCTCGGCCAGTGCCTGTGCATCATCCTGGCCTACCCTCCCAGGCCCCAGCCAAGACCTGAAGGCGGGGCCTCCCGACTGCCGAAACCCTCCATTTGCCGCTCCTGACCCCTGAGATGAGCCACCGGCCCTGAATCCAGAAGGCCCGGCGCCAGCCGCCATCTTGTCCAGCTCTCCACGGCCTACCCTCCCAGGTCCCGACCGCGACCTGGAGACGGGGCCTTCCCGACTGCCGATTTGTCCCAGCCAGCCGCTCTTTCCCCACAAGGCGGGCCGCCAGCCTCAGATGCGACAAAGCCGGTGCCCGATGCACTAGTCCTCCCCTGGAGAGCCGCCCCCCAGACCGGAGCACCATCCACCGGAGCCGCCAAATTAACTTCCGCCCACACCACTACAGAGGACCAAGGCCTGGACATGCGGTGAGTGAAACCCCCCCTACCGTGCTGCTGGCGCGCATTCCTACCAGCCCACCCCCAGCCGGAGTGGAGGCCTGTTTAGCCGGGGGCCCGATTGATCCCTCCCTGGACTCCCTAGCCGGCGCTGTGCCCTAGGAGTGCTCTCGGGTCTGTAACGCTCCGGAGGCCTGGACCTCCGAGCGCGCGTGGGTGCAGGCCGCGGCCTGCCTCACCCCCCGCAAGGAATCAGTGATCTGGCTCTGCAGCCAGTCCGTGCCGTGGAGTTTGGCCGCAGCTCTAAGCTGCCCTAACAACTGCTCTAATTCACTAATTTTTCTAACTGTGCTACCTAATGGGAAAAACAACTGGCCCAGCTACACTACTTCTCACCTCACTTTCTTCTCCGACTGCTTGCCCCCACCCCCTCCTCTCCCTGTACTAACTCTGCCACTCCTCCCATAACTTCTCCTCCTTCCAATCCAGTATAACCAACATTTTTTGGGACACCCCCCTTTTCCTTAACCACTTCCTCTCCTGTCTGTTCCTTCCACCCTGTCATGTCTGTCCTCCACCTACATTGCATTATGGCTACGTACATGTCTCAACCGTTTTTCACAACATTAAAAAGAACGACGTAAAAAACAACGAGAAAAAATAGAGCAGGTTCTAATGTTTTTTCAGGCATTTTTCTCGTCGAGAAAAATGCCCTGGAGCATACACACAACCGTTTTTCACGACCATTTTTAAAAATGGCATTTTTCTCGTCATGAAAAATGGTTGTGTGTACGCGGCATTACACTATAACCATCTATGTCATACAAGTCTGCAAACATGACTACCAGTTCAAAAAAATGCCATGCCTAGAGTCAGAGTAGAGTCACTAGAATAGCATAATCACTGCTTCTACTTTTATTACTGCTACACAGAATAGATACAGTACCTCACAAAAGTGAGTACACACACCTCACATTTTTGTAAATATTTTATTCTCTTTTCATGTAACAACACTGAAAAAATTACACTTTGCTACATGGTAAAGTAGTGAGTGTACAGCTTGTATAACAGTGTAAATTTGCTGTCCCCTCAACATAATTCAACCCACAGCCATTAATGTCTAAACCACCATTATTTTCCAGCACTGCCTTAACCCTCTTGGGCATGGAGTTCACCAGAGCCTCACAGGTTGCCACTGGAGTCCTCTTCCACTCCTCCATGACGACATCATGGAGCTGGTGGATGTTAGAGACCTTGCGCTCCTCCACCTTCCATTTGAGGATGCCCCACAGATGCTCAATAGGGTTTAGGTCTGGAGACATGCTTGGCCTATCCATCACCTTTACTCTCAGCTTCTTTAGCAAGGCAGTGGTCATCTTGGAGGTGTGTAGCACCCTCTAGCTTAGGTAGGTAGGTTGCTAGAGTAGTGTGTATTTTTGTTACAGCCAGTGCAGGTAAATTTAGGCAGGCTTAGCTGTGAGCTAGGCCTGTTTGTTTTTGATCTGGGGGCTGGGGAGTGGTTTAGTGTAGCAGCAGGTGACTGACATGTACTTCATCTCTCTGGCACCTCCTTTGTTTCCAGAAGATTCTGAAAAAGAGGCAGGACAGAGGATGGGAGTGGCATGGAGTGTATCTGGGAGCCTGACCAATCCCCAACTAGGATTGGCAGGGGGCAGGCCTCCTATATATACTCATGGTCAGCCTGCTGGGGGAGGAGTTGTCGGGTGGAAGAACTGAATGATGGAGTGTTAGGCTGTGGTGGCCCTTGAGGGACCCCCTTTCCGGGGGGGGAGGGGGTGACCTCGGGCCTGGAGCTCGGGAGCCTCTCTTTACACAATCACTGAGAGGTGTTCTGGAACAGGAGCAGGATGAAGACAGCGGAAAGCACTGCCAGGAAAGTCTTTCATGATTGATCCATTCCTGGGGTCAGTGAGTGAGAAGCACAGTGAGAAGCTCTGGGAGGGACATGCCAGGATTGGATGTGAAGCCAGATGGAGAGATTGTGTTGTCGTTGAAGTCAAGTTGCTGCAGCCAGGAGGGTTGGCAGGATGTGTATCGGACTTTCTGGGATCAGTATTCCACCAAGTTTCAGTTAGCACAAATGTCCTTTTTCATCGCTATTGATTGCTACACCGAAGGGGACTGCAGACCCCTGCCAGCGGATGGCTATTATTCAACTGTTGGGACTTTTTCAGAGTGAGGCCTAACCATGTGCTGTGTGTAGTGTGCTGGAGGAGTGTGGAGCTTTAGAGACTACCAATATAGATTCAAAATGATTGGTTCAATTCATCAAGATTCATTATCTGGGCATCCCATGTCCCCTTTTCCCCATCCAAGTTTAATCCCTTAAATAAATGAACAAAAACAAGCTAAAGGACTGTTCATGAACTGGCAAAGTGTGTCTGAAGTGAATGCCTGGCCAAGCAGGGTGATGTGTGAAACTAAAACACGCAGTGACCCCACAGGGCCACCGCTACAGGTATGTTTGGGGCCCTTATCATGTTGGAATACTGCCCTGTGGCCCAGTCTCCGAAAGGAGGGGGATCATGCTCTGCTTCAGTATGTCACAGTACATGTTGGCATTCATAGTTCCCTTAATGAACTGTAGCTCCCCATTGCTGGCAGCACTCATGCAGCCCCAGACCATGATACTCCCACCACTATGCTTGACTGTAGGCAAGACGCACTTGTCTTTGTACTCCTCACCTGGTTGCCGCCACACACTCTTGACACCATCTGAACCAAATAGGTTTATTTTGGTCTCATTAGACCACAGGAAATGGTTCCAGTAATCCATATCCTTAGTCTGCTTGTCTTCAGAAAACGTTTTGTGGGCTTTCTTGTGCATAATCTTTAGAAGAGGCTTCCTTCTGGGATGACAGCCATGTAGACCAATTTGATGCAGCATGCAGCGTATGGTCTGAGCACTGATAGGCTGACCCCCCACCCCTTCAACCTCTGCAGCAATGCTGGCAGCACTCGTACGTCAATTTCCCAAAGACAACCTCTGGATATGACGCTGAGCATGTGCACTCAACTTCTTTGGTCGACCATGACGAGGCCTGTTCTGAGTGGAACCTGTCCTGTTAAACCGCTGTATGGTCTTGGCCACCGTGCTGCAGCTCAGTTTCGGGGTCTTGGCAAACGTCTTATAGCCTAGGCCATCTTTATGTAGAGCAATTTTTTTTTTTTTTTTTTAGATCCTCAGAGAGTTCTTTGCCATGAGGTGCTATGTTGAACTTCCAGTGACCAGTATGAGAGAAAGAGAGCCATAACACCAAATTTAACACACCTGCTCCCCATTCACACCGGAGACCTTGTGATACTAACAAATCACATGACACCAGAGAGGGAAAATGGCTAATTGGATCCAATTTGGACACTCACTTTTGTTGCCAGTGGTTTAGACATTATTGGCTGTGTGTTGAGTTATTTTTAGGAGACAGCAAATTTACACTGTTATACAAGCTGTACACTCACTACTTTACATTGCAGCAAAGTGTAATTTCTTCAGTGTTGTCACATGAAAAGTTAGAATAAAATATTTACAAAGATGTGAGGGAACTACTCACTTTTGTAAGATACTGTAATGTTTATGCATGTTTATAGGGAATCTAATATGATATGACACACTTTTTGGTAGATGTGGGATAGTATACAATACTGGCTGAACACAATTACAAATTCTTTGGCAGCATATGCTGCTTACAAATGCATGTTGTTACAATGAATACCTTTGCATTGCCTGTTCAGCGCACTGTGCATGTTATTTTATTGGCGCTATCCCTTGTTAGCACATGTGCTTTGATACCTTGTTGAGCAGTCGTGACAATTGTTACATTATCTTTTTTTGTGTTTTTTTTTTTAATACCAGAATCTGAGCATGTACATTATTCAATTCACCCTATTTGCAAAGGGTGCAGAAGTAGCATTATTTCGATTTTTAATGCACACTGCAAATAGGAACTGCAATGCGTTCTGCCAGCAGTGATCACAAGCAGAAATCAGACAGACTGGTTGTACTGGAGTTGATCGATCGATCAGCTTTAATTGCAGGACCTGTCTTCTGTTAGCAGAGGGAGTCACTGCCAAACAGGAGTGTGAAGACAATGCCAAATATATTATTAAGCCCTCCTCCGCTTAACCACTTAAGCCCCGAACCAATATGCAGCTAAAGGACCAGGCCCTTTTACTCTTTCGTCCATGGACCGACACAGCTTCTCTATTGACAAAGTGGGTATTATCCGTTAATTAGGAGTGACTAGGCAGAAAAACTTGTAAAAAGTGTTGCATCAAACCTTCTACAGTACCGCCCAGGGGGCGGACCCTTTGGGTATAACCTCTCAGTCTGCATCTTCGCAGATCAGTTTTTTTCTGTCTAGCAAGGAGTAGGACATGGCTCCCTTCAGGCCCATTGGTCCAGGGGAAAAAGATATATATTTTTTGCTACATTTTTGTTTCCTGCGATCTTCGATCAACTGCTGACTGGGTGACAGGCTGGATCCTCGATCCTTGTAGTCTCCCCAGTTTCGGCCATCGAGCGTGTGCCGACCCTAGCTACGCGCTGGGTTTTCCACGACATCCCCGTCGCTCCACGGGTGGCCGGTGAGCCTACGCTCCAGGGCCTGCATCGGACCGCTCAGCTTCGGCTGACCTTACGGCCGAGTCACAGCAGCCTGGCTGTGAGCTTACGCTCCAAGGCTTGCATCGGACCGCTCAGCTTCGGCTGACCTTACGGCCGAGTCGCAGCAGCCTGTCCGGTGAGCGTCACGCTCCAGGGCATACATATGATCGTCCCTTTTGGGTCCAATCACAGCATGCCTGGCCAACAGTCACCTTCCGTGCGCGGACGATGACCTGTTTGGAATGTCTTCCAGCATAATACATGCAGGATAGGTAAGTAAAACTCCCCTGCCTCGGCTGGGTGATTTAGCTGGACATTCCTGGAGAGATCAAGTAAGTGGTTGTGGCCCCTTTCTTCCCTCTCTCCCTGCCTTTCCCTCCTTCCTGGGCTTCTAGCTAAAGGTTGCTGGGTGCTGGGGGTCACCTAGGGGGTTCCACTGGAGCGGGGCTGGCTGTAACTAACATTTAAAAGAAATGTCATTTCTGCTTACCTGTGTTTGTGTGCTTCCTTCTCCATGCTGTCGGTGGCCATTTTGAGGTGGTCCATGCCGAGTTCGGCTTCTTGTGACTGCCCGGCGGCCATCTTCCTGTGGTTCGGCCACACCCACTGGCCCCTATCAGCTGATCGGCGGCCATGTTTGTCCACCCTGTATGCATATATTGCCGTTCGGCGGCCATCTTTTTGTGGGCTATGGCTGCTTGACCTCTATCTTTGGTCGGCGGCCATTTTCTTAGAGCCCACATTATCTTCCATACAGACGTTTTTGGCAACCATTTTGCGAGAGCCTCCGGCCTCTAGGGTGCATTACACTGGTGCGAAAATTCACACAGGAAATGCTGATAAAAGAAGCAGACTGACACAGCAGCAGAGGGACAGCATCACAGGTGCAGCGCACGGCAGCATAGTAGTACCTATCCAGGGTGGTGAGTCCTCTGGGTGACCCAGCCTCTCTGCAGCACAGGAGGGTGGCCTATTGATATCTTGCCTGGAGCCCTGTGAGTGTCAGCGTGTGGTCAGCATGGCATCTGAGCCAGATGTCTTCTCCCCTGAAACACCAGATTTAGCAGCTGGTGCCCCTGAGGTGTCTATGAACGCTATGACGGCAATCCTAGAGGCGTTTGCTGCCAGGGTGGAAGCAGCACACGGGAATACAGGGGGTAGTAAACGCCCCGTCCCCTGCAAGCTTCTGGGGATAATTCTGATGCAGAACCAGGTCCAGCTACGGCTCGGGGCCCAGATTCTGACGCATCAGAGACTGCAGACCATGACCGGACAGTGAGAATGACTCCAAGTCCAGGTCAGTACGCAAGACGGCTTTGGTATCTGACCTTATTACTGCAGTGCGGGATATGCTAAAGTTGGAAAATACTGCAGAAGCAGAAGAGACTCCGGTCCACTTGGGTTTCATAGACCTGCCCGCACTGCTAAGGTGTTCACTTGTGTGTCTTTTGATAAACTCTTATGCCGCGTACACACGATCGTGATTCACGGCGGTGAAAACACCGCCGTGAATCACGACATGAAAAAAAATGAAAAACGAGGGAACGGCATGTTCCCCCACACACGATCGTTTTTCCCGTCATTTTTTTCTTTGACGAGAAAAACGACCGTCTGTGGGCTCCGCGGCAGTGTCTCCCTATGGGAAAACTGCCGCGGAAAAAAATGATGGAAAAAACGATGAGAAAATTTAGAACATGTTCTAAATTTTCTCGTCGTTTTTCCTGCCGTTTTTCTCAACGAGAAAAACGGCATAAAGCCCACAGACGATCGTTTTTCTCGGCGAAAAAAAAAATTCATTTTTCCCGAAGGGAAAAATGATCGTGTGTACGCGGCATCATGCCGCGTACACACGATCATTATTCACGGCGGTTAAAAAACCGCCGTGAATAATGACAGGAAAAACGAGGGAACCGCTTGGTTCCCTACACACGGTCGTTTTTCCCGTCATTTTTTCTCTTGACGAGAAAAACGACCGTCTGTGGGCTCCGCGGCAGTGTTTCCCTATGGGAAAACTGCCGCGGAAAAAAATGCTGGAAATAACGACGAGAAAATTTAGAACATGTTCTAATTTTTCACGTCGTTTTTTATGCCGTTTTTCTCGACGAGAAAAACGACATAAAGCTCACAGACGATTGTTTTTCTCGGCGAAAAAAAAAAAGCAGTTTTTCTCGTCGAGAAAAGCAGTCGTGTGTACGCGGCATAATACAAGGAATGGGAGAACCCAGTGAGGGTCTTTACAGCCCCAAAGAGGTTTGCGGTACGGTACCCCTTTAAGGAGAGTTTTCTGAAGAAATGGACCTCTCCCCCTATAGTGGACCCTCCGGTGTCCAGACTTAATAGAGCCACCACAATTCCTGTAGAAGGGGCTCCTGTTTTTAAGGACCCTGTAGATAAGAAGGCTGAAGCACTCGCTTGCTACCTATACTCAGTGGTAGGCTCGGCAGTACGCCCGGCATTGGCGGGGGCCCTAGTGTCTCACACACTTACTGAATGGGCAAGATTGCTACTCCAGGGGTTAAGGAGCGAGATGCTCCTCCTGATGAGATAACATTGGCCGACCAGTTGGTCCAGGGCCTTAGGTTTGTCTGCGAGTCAGACATGAATACTATTCCCCTGCTGTCTAAAACTTCAGTTTATGCAGTAGCAATACGCCGCCTGATCTGGCTAAAAGGCTGGTCTGCGGACCAGACTTCCAAGAAAGCCCTGTTGGATCTGCCTTTTAAGGGCGACAGACTTTTGGGGCTTCTCTGGATGACATCATCAAGGATGCCACAGGAAGTAAAAGCACTTTGCTTCCCCAAATTAGCAAGGGTAAGGGGCCACGCCAAGGGGCAAGGGCCCTCCTTTACTGCACGCAAGCATTTTTTTCGTCCCCCTAGGGCGACAGGGAAAAGACCCCAGGCCGATAAAGCGCCTGCCCAAGGACAAAAGCGTCCTTGGTCCCGCATACCCAAGAAGCCTGCGGACAAATTTGCGTCCGCATGAAGGTCCACCCCCACCCAGCTCTCGGGTGGGGGGACGTCTTCAGAAATTCGCGACTCAGTGGACAGCTCTAATCTCCGACAGGTGGGTTTGCGAAGTAATCTCCTCAGGCTACAAGATAGAGTTTCTCTCTTGTCCACCGGACAGATTCAACACCTCTAATCTCCAGCTACTACCGACCCGTCGGGAGGCCCTGTATAGGGCGGTCCAGGGTCTACTGGAACGCGGGGTAGTTATTCCAGTTCCAGAACTGGAACTGGGTTTTTACTCAAATCTGTTCTTTGTGCCGAAGAAGGAGGGGGTTCGTCCAAGCTTGGATCTCAGAGCCCTCAATTGCTTTGTGAAGGTACAAAGATTTCGGATGGAGTCGGTTCGATCTGTAGTCACGGCTCTCCATCCGGGGGACTTTCTGGCCTCCTTGGACATCAAGGACGCATACCTGCATGTCCCCATATACTCCAGACACCAGAGGTTTCTGCGATTTGCTATCGGGAAGGACCACTACCAGTTTGTGGCCCTCCCGTTGGGCCTTGCCTCAGCACCCAGGACGTACACCAAGGTGCTCGCTCCGATTCTGGCACTTCTAAGACAGCGGGGTATCGCTATCACAGGCTACTTGGATGACCTTCTGCTGAAGGCCCCTTCAAGCTCAGAATTAGAGGTAAGTGTGTCTATTACCTGTCAGACTCTTCGAGACTGTGGTTGGATACTAAACACGCAAAAGTCAGTATTGGTGCCCACTCAACGCCTAGTGTACCTGGGGTTGATTCTGGATTCCTCAGAGGCAAAGGTATTCCTCCCTGTGGAGAAGTTGCAAACCCTCCGGGCTGCAGTACGGCAGCTGACTTCCAGGAATTGGTCGTCACTCCGTTTTTGCATGCGAGTGTTGGGCCTCATGGTAGCCTCCTTCGAGGCGGTCCCATATGTTCAATACCACACTCGAGTGTTACAGAAGGAAGTTCTGTCCAGATGGAACAGATGCCCTTCATCTCTGGATTATCAAATCCGAGTGAGCCACCTAGTCAGGAGATCCCTGGTATGGTGGCTGACAGCAACGGCTCTAATGGCCGGGAAGTCATTTCTTCCGGTTTACTGGATAGTGATCACGACGGACGCCAGCCTTACAGGTTGGGGGGGAGTCTGGGGTGTCCAGTCGGCGCAAGGTCGCTGGACCCCAGAGGAAGCCCTCCTGCCGATCAATGTCCTGGAGAGCCGGGCGATCAAGCTGTGCCTCTTCAAATGGTCTCAGAGGCTGCAAGGGCGTCCAGTCAGGATCCAGTCAGACAACGCCACAGCGGTGGCATATGTCAATCATCAAGGAGGAACAAGAAGCTCAGCTGCAGCATCGGAGGTTGCTCGCATCCTGAAGTGGGCGGAGAAGAGCGTACCGGCACTATAGGCCGTGTACATTCCGAGTGTGGAAAACTGGCAGGCGGACTACCTGAGCCGCCAGATGCTGGACCAGGGAGAATGGTCCTTACACCCAGAGGTGTTCCAACTCCTCTGCCAAAGATGGGGCACACCAGACGTAGATCTTCTGGCTTCCCGACTCAATCAGAAGGTATTGAGATTTGTGGCCCTCCCAAGAGACCCATGGGCAGACGCAACGGACGCGTTGGTAGCATCGTGGGGTCAGTATCGGCTAATCTATGCCTTCCCTCCCTTAAGGCTTCTTCCTCTTCTGCTCCGCAGAGTGGAGGCAGAGGGAATCCCAATGATCCTTATCGCTCCAGATTGGCCTCAGCGCCCTTGGTACGCCGATCTAGTACGTCTGGTAGCAGACGTCCCCTGGCGCCTACCACTACGGAAGGACCTGCTATTGCAAGGTCCCATATTCCATCCTGCTTTACAGTCATTGGCTTTAACAGCATGGCTGTTGAGAACCAGGTACTGAGAGACCGGGGCCTGTCAGACTCAGTAATCTCTACTATGAGAAGTGCTCGAAAACCGTCCTCTAGGAAGGTTTATCACCGCACTTGGAGGGCCTACATCTCCATGTGTGAGGAAATGAAATGGCATCCGCGTACCTATTTGGTTTCCAGAATCCTGCTGTTTTTACAGCATGGGGTGGACCATAGGCTTGCCCTAAGTACGATTAAGGGTCAGATATCTGCCCTGGCTGTCTTTTTTTAGCGACCCCTGGCGACTCACTCTCTCGTGAGTACATTTGTGCAGGGGGTTCGACATGTGGCCCCTCCGGTCCGTCCCCCGTTACTTCCGTGGGACTTGAACCTGGTCCTCTCGGTGCTTCAGAAGGCACCGTTTGAGAATATTAGAGATATTCCCCTGTTGACACTTTCTCAGAAAGTGGTCTTTTTGGTGGCTGTTACGTCAGTTAGACGAGTCTCTGAGCTGGCAGCCTTGTCCTGCAAGGCTCCCTATTTGATTTTCCACAAGGATAAGGTGGTGCTGCAGCCACAGCCTTCCTTTCAAAAGTAGTTTCGGCTTTTTATCTCAATGAAGACATTGTACTTCCATCCTTGTGTCCTCATCCGTCGAATCCTAAGGAGTCGGCGTTGCATTCCTTGGACGTTGTCCGAGCTTTGAGAGTATACCTATCTGCTACTTCCCGGTTCCGGAAGTCAGACTCACTGTTTGTTTCAGTGGCTGGTCCCAAGAAGGGCCAAGCAGTCTCATCGGCCACCATCTCTAGGTGGATCCGACAGATAGTAATCCAGGCTTACGCCTTAAAGGGTCAAGCGCCCCCCTTCCCGGTCACGGCGCATTTGATCAGGGCAATAGGTGCCTCTTGGGCTTAACGACATCAAGCGTCTGTTTCCCGATTATGTAAAGCGGCGACTTGGTCGTCCGCTCACACTTTCACAAAATTCTACAAAATTGATGTAGGTGCATCTTCGGATGCCTCTTTCGGCCGCAAGGTTTTACAAGCGGCTGTTTAGAGTTGCAGCTCCTCCGTTGGAGGAGTGCTGTTTTGTGTTTGGGGTGAAGTTTGTTTTTATGCTGTTACCACCCCTCGTTTTTTCTCTGACACTGCTTTAGGACGTCCCACTTTGTCAATAGAGAAGCTGTGTCGGTCCATGGACGAAAGAGTAAATAGGATTTTTTACTCACCGTAAAATCCTTTTCTCTGAGTCCATGGACCGACACAGCACCCACCCCTCCTTTTAAGTTTGAACTGCTTTTTGACTAACTGATCTGCGAAGATGCAGACTGAGAGGTTATACCCAGAGGGTCCGCCCCCTGGGCGGTACTGTAGAAGGTGTGATGCAACACTTTTTACAAGTTTTTCTGCCTAGTCACTCCTAATTAACGGATAATACCCACTTTGTCAATAGAGAAGCTGTGTCGGTCCATGGACTCAGAGAAAAGGATTTTACGGTGAGTAAAAAATCCTATTTTTGCGATTCGGCACTGCGTCGCTTTAACTGACAATTGCGCGGTCGTGCGACGTGGCTCCAAAACAAAATTGGCGTAATTTTTTTCCACAAATAGAGCTTTCTTTTGGTGGTATTTGATCACCTCTGCCGTTTTTATTTTTTGCGCTATAAACAAAAATAGAGCGACAATTTTGAAAAAAATGCAATATTTTTTACTTTTTGCTATAATAAATAGGGATGGACGAACATCTCCCGGGACGGTTCGCGAACGCGGGTAAATGTTCGCGAACCGCGGGTTCGCGGCGGGCCCCATTCATTTCAATGGGAGGCGAACATTAAAAACCTCCAGGTCATATTTGCAGCCACAAAATAATTTCTAGCTGTGCACACATAGTCCCACAACATGGACAATGACATAACAGAAGTATTAAGCAAATTTGAGATCGACAACGACAAGCATTCTTTTTTTATCTGAAATTTTTTGTCAATTCAGGAGCGCATGAAGGCCATGGAAGAGACGCAAGGCCAGGCTATGAAGGGGGTGCATGAGATGATCCTGCTATTGGAAAAGTTGCCATAAATGTTTTTTTTTTTTTTATAAGTTATATAAATCGTTTATACAGTTATAACGTTTATTTCGTTTTTTGTAATATTGCTCGGTTTTATTGTAATAGCTCGGCCTAAATCAGCCGGAACTGACAGCAGCCGGTAAATACATGTCAAATACATACAGGGTCCATTCACACGTCTGTAAAATGGGTCCGCATCCGTTCCACAATTTAGCGGAATTGATTTTCAATTCCAGTCTGAAAAATTAGGCATTCACAGCCTGGATAAAGAAGTAAGTGTTGGCCAGTACAGGCCCCAAAAAATAGCCAACAGGCATTCATCTGACAGCAAAGAACTTTAAATTCTGTGGCTGGAGGTATATTAGGCATTCACAGGATAAATACGTTTCGGGCACTACAGGCCCCAAAAATTAGGCATTCAACGGACATAAAAGGCCTTTTATGCCGCTGTATTTACCCAGACAGCTGCAGAACCGCACTATACTATTCTTCCTAGAGTATTTTATGCGTGTAGTACACCCCTATTTACTGCACACAAAATAGTACACCTATTAGACTTGTGCACAACGGAAAAATTCGTTCCGTTTCGGTTCGTTTCTTTCCGGTCCTGTTGATTCGTAATCATTCGTAATTTTGCTAGACGGGATTTTTCGTGTTCGGACTCATTCGTATTTTTGCAAGCGACATTTTTCGTTGAATTTTTTGTTGCTTTATAATTCGTACTTTCGGTAGAGTACGTTGTTTTTCGTTGATTCTGGACACAACTCCTACTTTCGTAACTTTTTTTGGGTTCGTTGATTCGTAATTTTCCGTGTCTCTCTCACAACGACGCTGCCTATTATGCCTAATGTGCTTCGAATGGATTTGTACTTTTCTAAATACATAGCGGTTATTTGTAACGATTCGAAATCTCGTATTTTACTTTCGTTTTTTACATGCGGCTATAGGCTCCGCCCCTGTACACCATTTTGAGAGGGTTCAGCACGGTGAGGGAGAAGCAGAGAGCAGAGCAGAGTGAGTGTTATTGTGCTTCGAATGGATTTGAAATCTCGTATTTTACTTTCGTTTTTTCATGCGGCTATAGCCTCCGCCCCTGTACACCATTTTGAGAGGGAGTTCAGCATGGTGAGGGAGAAGCAGAGAGCAGAGTGAGTGTTATTGTGCTTCGAATGGATTCGTACATTCGTAACTTTTTTCATAACGAATTATGCCGAAGACCGTCGGGCATTCGCTATTTTGCGGTATAATTTATTTCGGATTCGGTTTTATTCGTAATTGCTCTGTTCGGAAATTCGAATGCTTCCGAATGTCCGAAAGTTGCTAAATTCGGACGAATTTTGATTAGTTACGAAACGAATTGCACAAGCCTAACACCTATACCAGTCCGTAAAAGGACTTTTGTGGACTGTACACCTATACCAGTCCTTAGAAGGACTTTTGTTTTAGTAGAGTCTGTCCCTGCTAGTACACACACAGCAACCTTCCTACACTGACTAAAGACAGCTGCAGAACCGCTCAGCACTGCAGTCCCAATGCTGCACAATTGAAATGAACTAAAAGTGTATTACACCCCTATACACTGCACACAAAACAATTGTACACCTATACCAGTCCTTAAAAGGACTTTTGTGGACCTAATAGCTAGGATTACAGTCTGTTCCCTGCTCCACACAGCAACCTGTCCCTACGCTGACAAATAACAGAATGTAAAATGGCAGCCAGATCAGGTCTATTTATAAGGTAGGGGGTATGTCCATCTGCTGAAATGTCTCATTGGCTGTCCTGTACCACATGATGGATGTGTCATAGGTCAAAGTTCCACAATGTAAAAGATTCAGAATATGGTGGCTGCGAACCAGCCGCGAATAGCGCCATATGTCCGCCGGTTTCGCGAACCACGAATGCGCAAAATTCGCCGCAAACCGACCGCGGGGCGAACCGCAAGGCTATCTCTAATAATAAATATCCCCTCAAAAATATATTAAAAAACTTTTTTTTTCCTCAGTTTAGGCCGATACGTATTCTTCTACATTTTTTTGGTAAAAAAAAATCGCAATCGGCGTTTATTGATTGGTTTGCGCAAATGTTATAGCGTTTACAAAATAGGGGGTAGTTTTATGGCATTTTTATTAATATTTTTTTTTTTTACTAGTAATGGCGGCGATCAGTGATTTTTTTAGTGACTGCGACATTATGGCGCACACATCGGACACTTTTGACACATTTTTGGGACCATTGTCATTTTCACAGCGATCAGTGCTATAAAAATGCACTGGTTACTGTGGAAATGACACTGGCAGTGAAGGGGTTAACCTCTAGGTGGCACTGTATGGGTTAAGTGTACCCTAAGAAGTGATTCTTACTGTAGGGGGGCGTGGCTACACGTTACACGTCACTGATTGTCTGTTCCGATGACAGGGAACAGACGATCACTGACATGCCACGGAGAAGAATGGGGAAAGGTTTGTTTACACTCACCTCTCCCCGTTCTTCAGCTCTGTGACCCGATCGCGGGACACCGGCGGCGATCGGCTCCGCAGGTCCCGGCGGCGTGCGCGCCACCCACGGCTGGGCTCTTTAAGGGCAATGTACCTGTGCGTTGATGTGCCCAGCCGTGCCATTCTGCCGATGTATATATCGGCGTGAGGCGGTCCTTAAGTGGTTAAGGAAGGTTCTGGTCCTCCTAATTACCTGCAGGTTTAATGCCAGAGCCGGTTTCGGGAAGGACATTTCCCATAACCTCCCTCAAAAGATGTCTAAACAGAGTAACCAAGTTATAATTAATTGGGTTTCTAAAAAATTCTATAATAAACAGGAAGCAGAGCAGTAAGAATGCACTTATTTTTCACAGCAGAACGCTCAGGCTAAATGAGCGGTAGCTTACTACAGAAAAGCCCACAGAAAAGACTTTCAGTCTTTTAATTGATGATATTGTGGGTGTCTTCGAGTGCCACTTAATGGAAATCCTGAAAAGGGAACGGATCTGTCTGTTAGACAAACTGCTTGATGCGATAACTGCTGAGGCCTTTCAGACTATAAATGTTAAAGACTCAGTCTATGAAAAGGTATGTAAAATAATACTTTCATAATGTGCAGTTATGCTACTGTGCCTAGTCCCAGTTAGAGACTTACAATACAATGAGAGAGTTATCCAAAATATATATTTAGAGAACGGCCCTGGCCTAGGGTTGGCACCTTTTCTTCAAGTCAAACCCGAACATTTTAGCCACGCACAGCAATTGTTTTGTATAGTATAAACTATACATCTATTTTGCAATTAAATAACATTTCTAATCATATGAAGTTAATCACAAGAGTCCCCCTTTACATCAGAATCCACAGAGTTCCCCTTTTATATCCAAATCCACAGAGTTCCCCTTTTACATCCGAATCCACAAAGTTCCACTTTTACATGAATCCACAAAGTTCCCCTTTTACATCTGAATCCGCAGAGTTCCCCTTTTACATCTGAATCCGCAGAGTACCCCTTTTACATCTGAAGCCGTAGAGTTCCCCTTTTACACCTGATTCCACAAAGTTCCCCTTTTACATCTTAATCCGCAGAGCTCCCCTTTTACCTCTGAATCTGCAGAGTTCCCCTTTTACCTCTGAATCTGCAGAGTTCCCCTTTTACATCTGAATCTGCAGAGTTCCCCTTTTACATCTGAATCTGCAGAGTTCCCCTTTTACATCTGAAGCCGTAGAGTACCCCTTTTAGATCTGAAGCTGTAGAGTTCCCCTTTTACACCGGATTCCACAAAGTTCCCCTTTTACATCTGAATCCGCAGAGTTCCCCTTTTACATCTGAATCCGCAGAGTTCCCCTTTTACATCTGAATCCGCAGAGTTCCCCTTTTACATCTGAATCCGCAGAGTTCCCCTTTTACATCTGAATTCGCAGAGTACCCCTTTTACATCTGAATCCGTAGAGTACCCCTTTTACATTTGAAGCTGTAGAGTTCCCCTTTTACATCTCTACATCTGAGAACCCTGATTTACCTTAGTGTACTCACTCAGAGGCAGGAGAGAGAAGGGGGAGATTTTAGTCACAGACAGGGATGGATGGTGAGCTCACTCACCCCTTGGCAGTCAGCACCTCTCATCCAGATGTATCTGAGGCTGCTGGACTTCAAATTTCCAGCCCCCACGTTCCTTTTCTAAGCAGACACAGAGTGGTAGGGATGGGGGAAAGAGGTGTAGATCGAGCCCTCTCTCCTCTTCTGTCTATGTGCGTGTTTGGGGGGGGATTATTAGTTCTGGCTTTGGGCAGCGTTAGAGTGTAACAGACACTCTCGGTTTAGACACCTGCAGCCAACAACCCTGCTGGGAAGACATAGTTGGGTCTGAATAATGTGTCTGTGTTTCAGGCAATCTGAAACCTGGACGCATGATTCCAAACTGTCCGGGTGAATCCCAGACAGGTGGCAACCCTACCCTGTCCTGCTGCAGAGGGCTGGAGGGAGAGCAGGCTTTTACTTTTGAAAATATGTTCCATCCATGTTGAGGATATACTCTTTTCTAAAAGTTCATTTTATAGTATATACCCTGCAGAGATATATGAATGGGCGAAAGGAAGCCAGCCACACTCGAAGACTGCAGTCTGTTTGGCAAACAAAGGTTTGTCTGTCAACCCTTATGGGCAAAAAAAACTTACGGACAATTCCCCTCAAAAAAGTAAATGTCCTCTGTCCTTCTACCTCTACTTTTACAAAAGAAAATGGCCCTAGGAGGCACAGTGTGGTCCTCATATTTTGTGAAACGTTTCAAACACTGCACGGAACAAACAATGCAATAGATTTTTCTAAATTGGACACTTACAATTATTTTATTGCTCTAGAAGGCATCAGAAAATTCAGTGTGTGCAACAAAGTCTTGTTCTGTATATAGAGACCTCACTCACAGAGGACAGATTCGCACACACTAGCCAGGCATCTGGGAGAGCTGCACTCAGAATGCATTCCTTCTGGGGTTTATAGACCTCCTCTGCTCCATCAGTCAATCAGACATAAGCCAGCAGCGGTATTTGGGTGGCCAGTACAAAGAACATGAAGAGCCTCCTACCTTACCAATTAGATGTTGTCATGGATCCAATGCAGGACCAGCGTTGGGGACATTGAGAGCCGACACACATACCAGGAGCTGATGAGAGCATTGGCCATCAGGAGAGCAAGTGTAGCGCCCATCCCAAAAGGTTGGGACGCTATTTAAATTTAGAGGGATGTCTGAGCCAGTAGGTGGGCTCAGATGGTTGATAATTACATTCAAATTCACTTCTGTCTCAGTTATGGTTTGCCTGGTAGTGATTTCCCATTTTGCCTGTAGGTGACGTTACCACCTCAGGTACATGTTGGAACACGGGCAGATCATGGTACATTGAGTGGCCCCTCTCGGCAGTGGTATAGTGGAAGTGGTCAACCCGCTGTGCCTGCTGGGAGGGCATACTTAAGGGGCAGACACCATTGATTGGGGTTCGTCCTCACCCCGCAGACCTCTGGGTCTTGGAGTCTTGGTCTCGGGGCCATGTTGGCCCGAGGCTGCATCGCTACTTAGTAGGCCCAGCTAGTCTGGCTGGGGCCTATATCCAGAGAAGGGATCTCAAGCTGTCCATTCAAATGGAGAGGAATCATCTTAATGAAGGAGACCAGGGGAGAACCTGCCCCGGAGGAGACCGGAAAAATGCTGCTGTCTCGGGTGAGGCCTGGCAACTTTATTAAGGAGGGATCCGTTACACTACAAGCCCTGCAGTTCGCCGGATTGGCTTAAAGGCTTTTTAACTGTAAGGCTGGAAGTTTGGGACTTTGAAATCCTGTGGCAGAGGATTCCTGGACTATCCATTGCTCAACTTCAAACAAGTCTGTGGCAGAGACTGCCCTCTTGCTGATTCGTGTGTCATCCCGGCTGCTAGGCCATGTGAGAGGGGACTATCCGGGTGACCAATACCCACTCTAATATTGAGAGCGGTGAGTGACTTTGAACTTGTACCTTTGTCAACTTTTGTGGCGAGTGCCTGAACCTTCCCCTATTCTTCTATACCTTCTACTTCTCAAAGTTTACTGCATAAGAAAAATAAAGCCTAACTGTTTGAGGTTTTACATCTGTGCGGACATTGCATTTCTACAGACTTTCCTACCCGGACAACGCAGCTGAAGAGGTAACGTGCAAAACCCAAAATGAATCAGCGGCCCTGAAGAGGGTATTGCTACACGTGGGGGCTTCGTCCGGGATTTTTGCCGTTGCCTCTAACAACCGGATTACTGTTTTTTTGCTATTTGGAAAGTCTGCCATTGAGAAAGTGTTGGACTGTGCTTTTACCGAGAGAAGAAGGGGTCAAGGGGCAGAGATTGCTTTGTTAGCTGCGTAGTTTGTGGGCGGGGCCGAAAAGAAGAAAGCCCGCAAGCTACGTGCAAAAAGAACTAAGTGGGAGGAGTCCCTGCCACCTGCATGCTACACGTGGGTGCATTTGGCGCCAAGGGCAGAGATTGTGGACTGAGCAAGAAGAGCAGTATGTTGTCGGTTCTATGGGCCCCTGCTATAACGGGACCCAGGATGCTCCATATATCTACAACCATGGACACTGCTCAGATCGGAGCCCCGCTTACTGATACGGGGATCCGGCTAAAGCCCCGGGGCCGCCTTACTCTATACACGAGTCGGGATGTGGAGGCCCTGGGCATGCTCTGCCCTGGATGTAACGGACTGGCCGCGCAGTTGCGCCCTTTTGGACGATGCCTCACTTGCGTGGAATTTCTTTTTGAAGTGGAACAACCCACCGAACCACCCCGTGCTTATCGGGTGGACTGGATTTTGGGCACCATCGGGGACCCTGCGGTCCAGCCCGCGCACACTGCAGATGCCACGGCAAGGAAGTCCGGAGTGAATGTCGCTACCACCACAGAGCCACTGGCGGACCTCGCAGCGGACGCTGCCACCGCCTCTACCTGTGTTTCCATCCCGCCTGCCAAATGGAAGGTGGGCTACGTGAAGGCATCCCGCGGCCGTGGACGAAGCCTGCCCCAGCCGAAACCGGACCACGTGAGCGGTGAAGTCTCCGGGAAGTCTACGACAGGGATCGGTAAGGAGACTGGGGATAAAGTGACTGTCATTGCCCGAAATTACTTACCTGCCGAGGAGTTGGATTCCTCAGAATTGGAATCCTTCTCAGATGTTGGGGATGATGAGCTGATTAAGGCCGTATTTCTAGAGAAGGGATGGGACAACCGCAGATGTATTACCCCGCTCCGCAGCCTCCGAGAGGGTTCACCCATGAGTTCTGGGGACACCACACCCCAGGTGGAAACCCCTACCCCTGTTGTAAAAAAGGAGGCTGTACCCAATGACAGGCCCTGGCCTCAATTTGCTACAGCTTTGGTCCGAAGGTCACTGGACTCATATGTGTTACCCGGGAAAGGAGACCCTGGGACTCTACCTAGGCTCGCTCGCCTGCAGTGAATATTGATGAAGCGGGTAGCTACCGAGTACGGCTTGGAGTTCCCCTACGTGCCCAAAGAACTTATGTTGGATATCGAAGCTCGCCGTGAGCAATGGTACGGGGACGCCATCTGGGACTACCTTAAAGTACCTAAGCCGTTTAGGAATCTTGAACACTCGGTCACTATGGCCGACCGATTTAACGGGTGCTGTTTAGACTGTGGCTATGGCCGGCACATTCACGCTGATTGAGTTGTACTCCGCTGTCCAGGAAGGGAAGATGCAGTGTATTTTATTTAAACCCTGGACAAACTGTGGAAATCTGTGACTTTGCCTGATCCAAATTTCTACCTTTGACATTTTAATATGGAAACTTGATCTTATTCTTTACCTCCTGTTTTCCTACAAGTGGAGAACGCTCTGAAAAAGTGACTTTGTTCTTCACCCTTAAAAACAATGTTTGCTTTCAAAAGAAAAGACAGAGAACTTTTTTTTTCCATCTCTGAAGGACAGCTTTTCTTCCTACAACTGAACTTTGAGGGTTTAGTCAGATAATAGAGTAAGGGCTGCAGAAAGACGCCTTGTTCAACATTGGTTCCTGTGTGTATATATTTCAACCCCTGCTTAAAATTGACATTTTGATGCCTTTAACACTAGGTGGCAGTGGTTTGCTGAATCAGGGAAAACTTTCATTGCTATCACAGCACTTAAAACTTAAAGAAGGAAAGCTGCATCCTCTCGGGGATACAGTTCTACTTATGTGTACAGTTATCTAGTAATTTAGGATTATGTGTTTGCCATGTATGTTTTTGTCTTCTCTTAGGTACCGGATCTGCTGTCAAGACCATCGGAGAATGGGATGGGATTAGACAGGTAGTGATGGGTGGTAGTGTAAATATACATAATTTGTAAAAATTTAGATGTCAAATATGGAGAGTTATACCAATCCTCTTTTTGCGTACTGTGTATTTTCTTTCCTTTTCTTCTCCCCTTCCCAGTTTTTTTGGTTCAGGCACCAAAACCTCAGGCATGAGGTTTTTATTTGTTTTCTTCAGCCACTGGGGACAGTGTCTTTTTGAGAGGGGGGTGTATGTAGCGCCCATCCCAAAAGGTTGGGACGCTATTTAAATTTAGAGGGATGTTTGAGCCAGTAGATGGGCTCAGATGGTTGATAATTACACTCAAATTCGCTTCTGTCTCAGTTATGGTTTGCCTGGTAGTGATTTCCCTTTTTGCCTGTAGGTGGCGTTACCACCTCAGGCACATGTTGGAACACGGGCAGATCATGGTACATTGAGTGGCCCCTCTCGGCAGTGGTATAGTGGGAGTGGTCAACGCGCTGTGCCTGCTGGGAGGGGATACTTAAAGGGGCAGACGCCATTGATTGGGGTTCGTCCTCGCGCCGCAGCCCTCTGGGCGTGAGGTGTGTGTGTGGTCTTGGTCTCGGGGCCACGTTGGCCCGAGGCTGCATCGCTACTTAGTAGGCCCAGCTAGTCTGGCTGGGGCCTATATCCAGAGAAGGGATCTCAAGCTGTCCATTCAAATGGAGAGGAATCATCTTAATGAAGGAGACCAGGGGAGAACCTGCCCCGGAGGAGACCGGCAAAATGCTGCTGTCTCCGGTGAGGCCTGGCAACTTTATTAAGGCGGGATCCGTTACACTACAAGCCCTGCAGTTCGCCGGATTGGCTTAAAGGCTCTTTAACTGTAAGACTGGAAATTTGGGACTTTGAAATCCTGTGGCAGAGGATTCCTGGACTATCCATTGCTCAACTTCAAACAAGTCTGTGGCAGAGACTGCCATCTTGCTGATTCGTGTCTCATCCCGGCTGCTAGGCCATGTGAGAGGGGACTATCCGGGTGACAAATACCCACTCTAACATTGAGAGTGGTGAGTGACTTTGAACTTGTACCTTTGTCAACTTTTGTGGCGAGTGCCTGAACCTTCCCTTATTCTTCTATACCTTCTACTTCTCAAAGTTTACTGCATAAGAAAAATAAAGCCTAACTGTTTGAGGTTTTACATCTGTGTGGACATTGCATTACTACAGACTTTCCTACCCAGACAACGCAGCTGAAGAGGTAACGTGCAAAACCCAAAACTAATCAGTGGCCCTGAAGAGGGTATTGCTACACAGGGAATAAGGAAAATATTTCTCTACTCTATGTAGCGCCCTGCTACTTTTCAAGTAGGTGCTATGTGTAAATTTAGGGGTTATCTGAGCTGTAAGTAGCTCAGAGTTGATCTATATAAATTGTTGGTTCTGTTCCAGCTTTGGCTGTCTATGCGCATTTCCCACTGTTGCCAGTAGGTGTCACTGTTGTCACAGGCCAGTGTGAGAAATACAGCCAGCTGAAGTGTATTGGATATTCTTTCTCCCAGAAAACAGCCCAATCAGGAGCTTCTTTGTAGCTGGGCATGCTGGGGAAGGATATTTAAGGGGCAGTTCCATGTGCTCCGGGCTTCGTCTTGCCTCATGGCCCTCCAGTCGGAGGCTATGCTGATGTGTCTGCTGCAAGTAGGCCCAGAAGCCTGTCTGGGGCCTACTTAACGAAAGGTGATCCGGTGCTGTCTGTCCTGCGGGAAGAAGCCACTCAAGTGAAGAATATTCCAGGGGAGGACCTTGCTGGAGAGGACCGAGCTGATGGCTGGTATCTCAGGAAGGGCCTGGTGACTTGTTTGGAGGATGCACCCAAGTAACCTACCTCATAGTACTGATGGCTTAAAGGTTCAGGTACTGTGCAGCTGACCTAACTAACTGACTACTGGCTAACAATCCCGTGGCAGGGGATTATCCAGGAGTTTCCACTTTTCACTCAAGTCTGTGGCAGAGACTTTGTCCGTTATCACCCAAGTCTGTGGCAGAGACTTTGTCCGTGCTTCATACCGGCTGCTAGGTCGGTGTGAGAGGCCTATCCGGTAGTCGCAAGAACCAGAGGCAGAGAGCTGTGTCATCTGGATTCAAGAATCGCACCAGTGATCTGATTGAAACCAAGGTATCTGAACTTACCCTTACCCTCTATCCCCTATCTGAAGTTGGTTAATAAAGCAAATTGAGAAAAAGACTGAAGTGACTGGCAATCACCTTTTTCAAAACTACTAACATAGACTCTTAAGTTCTGGGACGGTGAAGTGTGGGGTAACGGCAGGACCCAAAATTATTTCCAGCAGCTCCTGTGGGGGTAGTGCTACATCTACAACCCCCGTTGACTAAACAAGCTGTTAAATCTTGCTACTGGGTGACACATGATGCTAATATTTTACTTCTGTCAAGAGTTCAACTTAAACAGCTAAAGTGGTTGTAAGCCCTTACAAATACCCACTGAAGCGACTAGCCTAAGGTGATACACAGAGATGAAACAAATCTTCCTACTTAAATTGTACCTGTTTATCTACAGTGCTCTCACTACTCCACAGCCTCCTAAAGCAAATGGTTTAAATAGTGTTTCCTGACAGACTCCATGGCAGACTACGTGTGGGTTAACCCCGCCTCCTCTCCATAGCTATAGGACCCCTTACCCATAAATTTGAGCTCACCTCCACAGACAGGTGTTCCTTTTTTGTCCTTCTCATATAGACCCTTCATCATGCGATTCAGTGCATATCTAGGATGTCCGTCGGATCAGGTCCCAGTTATGCGGTACACCCAGGGCCCAGCTATGAGCGGGCGAGTGGTTTTCGGGCAGTTAATACCCCTATGGTGGAAGGGATGTGGCCCAGTGTACCAGGACGGACGTAGGACTGGCTGGCAAGGTCTGAAGATTTCTCATGTTTTTCCATGGCAGACCGTTTATGTGTGTTGTCTGTCTGTGTGTTTCCGTTTTGCTTGGTGCTTTTTTTTTTTCTTTCTCCCCATACCGCGCCGTGTGTGGAACGCTTCTGCGTTCCAGGACGCCACTCTACCATATGTCTGCGCATGCGCGAGCCGCGGCGAAACTGAGGCTTGGTTTTCGCGCGTGCGCAGTATGGCAGAGGGGTCAGGGGCCGCGCAGGCGCAGTAGGCTCGGTCCCTTCGGCGCATGCGCGCATCGGGACCGGCCCTGACGTCATTCCCGGCGGGTTATTTAAACCGCTGAAGAGCCCTATACAGGTGGGACAACCTGTGGGCATATAGCGGCAGCCTCCCGGAGCCTTAATACTCCCAGGACGGGGTAAGCACTTCTTGGCAACGTAATGCATGTATTGTTTGTAATGCTTAGTGTCTCTTAAAGGGACAGTTTAAAATATATATATATATATATATATATATATATATATATATATATATATGTTCTTGCATTGATCTGCTTATCCTTAGTCTAGGTAGAGTAGTCACGGTTCATTGTGTATCTTCCTCGTCATCGACTCATCTTCACCGCCATGTGGCCAGCCCTCCCGCACAAGGTATGTGCGGAGTGGGTAGGGGGTTGGTGTCTTGGTGTCATTATGCTGGTGGTTGCTAACAGTTAAAACCTGCCCACCTTTCCCCCTCCCTCTGTCTGTATTATCTCTTACAGCCCGGCTACATCATCTCATCGGTTACAGGATAGGGACCTTGCCAAGCCACAACATCATCATCATCACAAATCATCTTCTAGGTCCAGACGTGATACTCCGTCTAGGACCCACCATCATAGGGGACACTCACATTCCCCCTCTAGACATAGGAGACGTTCCCATTCCTCCTCTAGTCACCGCCACCACCACCGCGATAGTCGCTCTGACCACAGAACCTGTTGGGGATGTAAAACTAGAATCCCAGAGGGCAAGTCGCTGTGTGAACCATGCTATGCCCGAGCGGTCGGTGAGAAAGAGACTGAAAAACAGAATAGATGCCACCCACACAAGGAGTCAGTCCACCACCTTGTCTGGCTCCTTGGCTGACGAGGCCCAGGAGGATCCCGGCCAATTCCAGCCCCATGATGCCTCCCATAATTCCTTGCAAGACGAGATGGAGGGAGATGATTATGTAGTGGGATTCGACTACGCTTTAGTCGCTCCACTGATCAAGGAAGTGAAGGAAACCTTAAAGTTGGAGGATACCACTGCCCCCCCAGAAAAACAAAGAAAACTGTTTAAGCAACTGGGGAAGGAACGCTCCAATTTCCCATTTTCCTCCAAACTGAAAGGAGTGTTTGAGGAAGAATGGAGCAAGGGAGACAAGAAGGTTTCCATGCTAAGCAAAACCTCTAGACTATATCCCTTTAAATCCGAGGAAGTTAAGCATTTGGAAAATGCTCCCCTCGTGGATGCAGCAGTAATGCGCCTAGCGAAGCATGTCACCCTCCCACTAGATGACACCGTGGCTTTTAAAGATGGTCTGGATCGAAAGATTGACCAAGATCTTAAGAGGATATATAACTTGAACGGTATGGCTTGCAAACCAGCCCTAGGCCTTGCAGTCACCTCCAAAGCAATGGAGGCCTGGGTGGAAAATGTTGACTCCGTTCTAAAAGGTGTCTCGGAGGAACTAGCACAAAGTTCAGCAGTACAAGAACTTAAACTAGCTGTTGCCTTTTTGGGAGAAGCATCAATTGATCTCATCCGCTTGATGGCTAAATCCATGCTTTCTTCGGTCACAGCCAAATGAGCACTATGGTTGCGCCCCTGGCTTGCTGATCGAGCCTCAAAGCAGGCATGGTGTAAAATTCCTTTCGAAGGAACTTCCTTGTTTGGAAACAAGCTAGATAAGGCCATTTCAAAGGCTACAGGCGGAAAATCGGGGTTCCTCCCTCAGGACAGACGTCCGTTTAACCAAAGGAAACCTCAACAGGGAAGCAGTACAGAGCATTCAAGAGAGGCATGCTCCTATAGGCCCGGACGGGATTTTAGGAGAAGCTGGAATTGGAACAGGCAGACATCTTTCCAAAAAACCGGCAAGAAACAGACGCCCGGTGGGCGCGAGCCAACCAAGTCCTTTTGAGATTGGGCCCGCCCAAGCGGGTTGGGTAGGGGCTCGCCTACGTCTCTTCCGGCATGTTTGGGTGGCCTCGATCTCAGACCATTGGACCATCAAAACGGTCTCAACAGGTCACACATGGTCCCTTACCAAGGTTCCTCCATGCAGACCAATGCAAACTTCTATGCCTCAATCAAAAGAAAAACAACAAGTTCTTCTTTCTTATGTGAATGCCCTGAAAGATCAAGGAGCAGTGGTGCCCGTCCCAAAGGACGAGGAATTCCAGGGGGTATACTCCCCTCTCTTCCTAGTACAGAAGAAGAACGGCTCCTGGCGTCCAGTTATAGATCTCACTTTCCTGAACAGGTACATAAGACACGAGAAATTCAAAATGGAATCACTCTCAACGATCCAAAAAGTCGTTCAAGCAGGTGACTGGTTGATCTCAATAGATCTAAAGGATGCGTATTTTCATGTTCCCGTGGCAGAAGAGTTCCACAAATACCTTTGATTTCAGGTCGATCGAGAGCACTTGGAATTTATTTGTCTTCCATTCGGACTAACGACCTCTCCAAGAGTCTTTTCCAAGGTACTGTTGGCGATTGTATCTCTTATCAGAATACAGGGTGTGCGTCTGTATCATTATCTGGACGATCTGTTATTACTGTCCCAAGACAAGCAGCTGCTGCTGATCCACAAAGACCAAGTGATCTCTACACTGATAGAGTTCGGATGGCTACTAAATCGGGAGAAAAGTCAGCTAGAGCCGACCCAATGCCTAACCTATCTAGGAGCTCAATTCGACACCGTAGAGAATACCATCTCTCTTCCGGAAGAAAAAATCCCGGTCATTCGGGAAAGAATATCCTTAGCCCTAGACTACTCTCACCTAAGGGCGTCACAGTGCCTGAAGATAATCGGCACGATGGTGGCCACATCCCCCATGGTCAAATGGGCAATGTGGAGGCTTCGTCCTTTCCAATCAGGATTTCTCCAGCAGTGGAAGACAGATGATCCCAATCAGCCGATCAGGATTACTCAGTCAATGAGGAACAGTCTCCCCTGGTGGCTTCAACATAAAAACTTGTTAACATGCCACTCTCTTGCTCCCATCCAATGGATGACTGTTACATGCGGGCTGGGGGGCACATTGTGGGGCAGAATTGGCTTAGGGCAAATGGGTTGCCCGTCTCCACATTCCAGGATCAAACGTTCTGGAACTCCGCACGGCATGGTGCACCCTTCAAGCCTTCTCCCACCTTCTGAAAGGGAAGTCGGTCCTTCTCAGAATGGACAACACCACTGCTGTGGCATATGTGAAGAGACAAGGGGGCACTCGGAGCTCCACCCTTCTCCAAGAGGTCGAACCTATCATGACCTGGGCTCAGAGGAATCTGCTCAACTTAACAGCAGTCTTCATTCCAGGGGAACAGAACATTCAAGCGGACTTTCTGTCACGCAGCACCTTAGACAACAACGAATGGTCACTGCATCCACAAACATTCAAGTGGATCCTATCGTTGGGAATAGTTCCAGAAGTGGATCTGTTTGCATCCCGCTGCAATCACAAAGTGAACAGATACTTCACTCGAGGTCGGTGCAGCCAAGCCTTTGGAGTAGATGCACTAACGAGCCAATGGAGATTCAACAAGGCATACGCCTTCCCTCCACCTCCGATCATGCTGAAATTCCTGCAGCGGCTCCTGTTGGAGAAAGTCAAAGTGATAACAATAGCACTATATTGGCCGAACAGGCCATGGTTTCCTCTCCTGAACCTAATGAGCTTCAGGGACCCACTGCCTCTTCCTCTCAGGCCGGACCTTCTTTCTCAGGGGGCGACCCTGCACCCCTGTCCAGCGATACTGAGACTGATGGTTTGGTTTTTGGGAGGGAGAGGCTAGAGTCTCTTGGGTGTGCCTCAGGGGTAATCTCTACCCTTATGAGCTCCAGAAAGCCTAACACAAACAAAACCTATATCAGAATCTGGACAAGATTCGTCAGCTTCATGACTTCTGCCGGAAAATCCTTCAGAAATCCTGGAGTTCAAAACGTCCTGAGTTTTCTCCAATCAGGCTTGGATCTTCCTTTTGTCAATCAGTTCCCTCAGGGTACAAGTTTCAGCCTTATCGGCATTTTCAGGAACATCATGGGCAACTCATCCCCTGGTTCAACAGTTCTTTCAGGGGGCTTCGAGAATCAGGCCTCAGAGGAAACCTAGATTCCCCAAATGGGATCTTCAGCTCGTCCTTGATGCTCTTTCAGCGCTCAACAACAAGGATCTTTCTGTTAAAGACTTATCAATCAAACTGGCCTTTCTAGTGGCCATTACTTCAGCCAAAAGGGTTTCAGAAATAAGCTTCCTAGGCTATCAAGAGCCCTTTCTGACTTTCTTCCCGGACCGAGTGGTCCTTATTCCCATGCTTGGGTCTAAACCCAAAGTCACGTCAGTATTTTACGAAAATCAGGAAATAGTTCTCCCTACCTTCAATTCTCCAGAATCAGCAGATGCTCATCCCCTGGATGTTGGCGAGACTCTGAAAGACTATCTGAGAGTCACTTCATCTTTTAGAAACTCGAACTACCTGTTCTTATTACATTCTGGCAGCAACAAAGGAAAGAGAGCTTCCTCCAGAACGATAGCAGCCTGGATCGTCCAGTCTATTCAACAGGCCTACAGGGCAAAGGGCTCGGCTCCTCCAGAGGCGGTGATGGCTCATTCCACCAGAGGCATGGCAGCCTCATGGGAAGCAGCTCGACACGTGGCTCCTGAAGTGATATGCAAGGCAGCTTCATGGTCCTCTATTAATACATTTATGTCTCATTATTGTATTGAGCCTGCTTCCCTTTCCTCTGTCAATTTTGGTCGGAAAATCAGTTGATGGGAAAGATTAAATATTTTGTTCAAGCATACCCTCCCGTGTGGATTGGCTAGTTATTTCCCACACGTAGTCTGCCATGGAGTCTGTCAGGAAAACTGAAAATATATTACCAATACTTACCGTAATTTTCCTTTCCTGATAGACTCCATGGCAGAAGGAGTTCCCACCCATGAATAAAATATGAAAGTTGAAATTTGAGTCGGCTAGTTACGGAACACCTGTCTGTGGAGGTGAGCTCAAATTTATGGGTAAGGGGTCCTATAGCTATGGAGAGGAGGCGGGGTTAATCCACACGTAGTCTGCCATGGAGTCTATCAGGAAAGGAAAATTACGGTAAGTATTGGTAATAAATTTTCCGTTTTCTGACCCTCTACACAGATAAACATGCACAGCTGAAGGTGTCCTCCACCTGCTGTGGGCTGAAGGGGGAGCAGGGCCATCTCCTGGAATTGCTTGGTACCAGTATAGAATGTCAGAAGTGACTCATGTAGATAGAAGAGGAATGAGAGAGCAGACAGAAATCACACTAGGTGCTTTAAATCAAGGCAAGTACACACCATATGAGAATATGCTTTGTTCATTTTTTTTTTTTTTCTATAAATTCTTTAGTCGAGAGAAAAGTAGAGTGCAAAACATTGACATGAACCGGGCAGTATTAACAATTACAACAACACTGCGCAATGTTAATACAGGATATGTGCAATGTAATCTGACAACCATTGTCTTTCCTCTCTAGTAAAACGTTTTATTAGTTTTACAAGATAAACAGGAACTTTTAAATAAGAGATAGAGAAGTATCATAAGGAAAACATAGAAAAGCACTTAGCACCCCTATAAAAGAACCAGTGTCTCCATGTTTGCCAGTACTTCTCATCTTGCTTACGTAATGCCATGGTGACAGGGCCATCTTTAATATTGACTGGACCCTGGGCAAACATTTTCTTGGGCCCCCTCTTCCATGCAATTTCACTCTACGCATGCTTTGAGACATACAATAAATAGCAGCTAGACTCAAAATCAGTTGACTGAATCAGATCAGGCAGCGATTGCAATTGGTTGCCAGAGGTTACAGTGTATCATGATAACTCACTGACTGGCTGCTAGAGGTTACAGCACACATTATGGCTCACTGATTATTTGCTAGAGGTTACAGCACATGACTTCTGCTTGTTTATTGGTTGCTAGAGATTACTGACTGTACATCGATACTGCTCACTGATTGATTGCTAGAGGTTACTGGACATCTATACCACTCACTAATTGGTTGCTAGAGGTTACTGCACATTATTACTGCTCACTGATTGGTTCCTAGAGGTTACTGCATCTTGTGAGGGGGTTAGCTCAGCAGTGGATGTGTGTGACCCCCTGGATGGGTTCACCACACAAAAACAGGCACAGCAGACAGTGGTAGGAGAAAACAAAAGGGTGTGGTTTTATTTGCACTATATACAGACAAAAAAATACAGCAAAAACAAAAGAAACATGAATAGAAATCCTGGTCAACTTGACCTCTCACTACACACGTTGGTGTCCCTAACTAACAACTGGGTACAGCCTTGTGCTGTCCCAGTCCCTAGCTCCCTGCTTTTTGAAGTTCTTAGCAATAACCACACAGGCTTTGGCTCACCGCACAGAGATCACACTCCCCAGACTATCCACACAGATCTGGTTCCAGGTTGGAGCATCTCCCTTAGCATGCTGGGAGTTCTTGTAGAGGTCCTAACGAGCCCACTTACTTCAGCTGGGCTCATTAACAATTCCCCTGAAAGACTCCCAGCACTCTCCCTAGTGGTATAAATCGGCATAAAGCCTGAATCTAGGACATATATACCTTCCATCCTGGATGCAACCTGGTGATTTTACCTGCCTGCTGTCACATACCCCCCCCTTGTTTTAACCTTGGGGTTGGAACACAAGCAATCAGGCATGCCTGTACTCGAGACAAAGCATCCACATTCCCCATTTGAACGCCAGGGCGATGCTTTACCCTAAAGTTGAATTCCTGTAGGGCCAGGAACCACCTATTTACTCTTCTATTTGTCTCTTTGTTTTGAGCCATCCACTTTAAAGGCGCGTGATCAGTAATCATGTCAAAGTGCCTACCTAGCAGATAGTACCGAAGGGAATCTAGAGCCCACTTCACCGCTAAACACTCCTTCTCAATCGTGGCGTAATTTACCTCATGGGACTTCAATTTCCTGCTGAGGTAAATGACTGGGTGCTCTTCCCCGTTCCAGACCTGGAAAAATACTGCTCCTAACCCAACGTCGGATGCATCACTTTGTACGACAAAGTCCCTAGAGAAGTCTGGTGAGTACAACACTGGCTGGCTACATAAGGCTTTTTTTAAGAATTGAAATGCTGCCTCAGCCTCTGGGGTCCATTTAACCATGACAGACTCCTTCCCTTTTGTCAGGTTGGTTAGGGGCACAGCCTGAGAAGCAAAGTGGGGAATGAATCGCCGATAATAACCAGCGATTCTCAGAAAGGCTCGTACCTGCTTCTTGCTGTTGGGACGCGGCCAATTCTGTATGGCCTCGACTTTATTGACTTGGGGTTTTATTACTCCCCTCCCAATGGTGTACCCAAGGTACTTGGCCTCCTCCTGTCCAACGGTACACTTCTTGGGGTTGGCCGTAGACCCAGCTTCCCGGATAGAGTCTAGGACTGCTTGCACTTTTGGCAGATGTGAGGCCCAATCTGTGCTATAGATAATTACATCATCTAGGTAAGCCGCAGCATACTTCTGATGGGGCTTCAGTATTTGGTCCATTTTCCGCTGGAATGTTGCCGGCGCATTCTGTAAACCAAACAGCATTCTTTTATATTGGAACGCCCCGTCTGGGGTTACAAATGTGGTTTTCTCCTTGGCCGACTTGGCCAGGGGAATTTGCCAATACCCTTTGGTGAGATCAAGAGTTGTCATGTATCGGGCTGTTCCCAACCGGTCGACCAACTCATCTATACGTGGCATGGGGTAGGTGTCAAATTTTGTAACTTTGTTCAGTTGTCAGAAATCGTTACAAAATCGCCAGCTCCCATCCGGTTTAGGCACTAACACTATGGGACTTGACCAATCACTTTGGGATTCCTCTATCACCCCTAACTTAAGCATTTTCTGTACTTCCTCACGTATTGCCTCCCGTCAGGCCTCTGGGATACGATAGGGTTTTAGCTTCACCCTTTCACCGGGCGGGGTAATAATATCATGCTCTACCCCATACGTTTATCCCGGCAGCTCAGAGAAAACCTCCTTGTTGCGAAGCACAAACTCCTTAACCTCCTGTTGTTGGGGGTTTGACAAGGTGACTGCTATTCCAACCTCAGGAATCACACAATCAGACTGAGCTGGTGACAAAGTTTCTGCGACTAGGGATTCCATATCCCTCCAGGCTTTCATCAGATTAATGTGATAGATCTGTTCGGGCTTTCGCCTTACTGGTTGTCTGACCTTGTAATTCACTTCGCTCACTTTTTCCATTATCTCGTAGGGGCCTTGCCATTTGGCGAGGAACTTGCTTTCAACCGTAGGAACAAGTACCAATATCTTATCCCCCGGGGAAAAGGTCCAGGTCTTGGCTCCACAGTTGTACACTCTCTGCTGTGCCAACTGCGCTTGGGCCAAATGTTCCTTTACGATTGGCATTACCTGTGCAATTCTATCTTGCATCAGGGCGACATGCTCAATCACACTCCTGTGGGGAGAACTTTCACTTTCCCAAGTTTCCTTGGCGATATCCAACAGCCCTCTTGGGTGTCTCCCATAGAGTAACTCAAAGGGTGAGAAACCCGTAGAGGATTGGGGTAACTCCCTAATAGCAAACATTAAATAGGGAATTAGACAGTCCCAATCCTTTCCATCTTTATCCACCACCTTCTTTAACATTTGTTTTAGAGTTTTGTTGAATCTTTCAACCAACCCATCTGTTTGGGGGTGATACACAGATGTACGCAATTGTGTCACTTTGAACAACTTGCACAGCTCTTTCATAACCCGGGACATAAAGGGTGTACCTTGGTCCGTAAGCAGTTCCTTACAAATACCCACACGGCTAAAAACAAGAGATAGCTCTTTGGCTATGGTTTTGGCCGAGGTATTTCGGAGAGGAATAGTCCATTATAACCAAGATGTACTGGTGCCCCCTAGCGGACTTCATTATCGGACCTACCAAATCCATTGCGATCCTCTCAAAGGGGACCTCAGTGATGGGAAGAGGTACCAGCGGGTTACGGAAATGTGGCATCGGTGCCGACCTCTGACACACAGGGCAGGAGGAACAATAATTTTCTGTTTCCTTCATGACCCCAGGCCAATAGAATCTCTGCAATACTCTCTCTCTGGTTTTCTCTGTCCCCAGATGACCTCCAAGAATGTGCCCATGGGCCAACTCTAACAGCAACTTCCTGTAAGGTTTGGGCACCACAAGCTGCTCAATGGTTTCTTCTGCCCTTTTAGCCACCCGATACAGTAGGTCCTTTTCCACGATGAAGTATGGGTAAGTGCAGGTCTCATCTGGGTTCACTAATTCGCCATCTATTTCCACTACGTTTTCCCGTGCCTTTATTAGGGTGGGGTCTTTTAACTGTTCTGTGGCAAAATTTTCCTTGTGAACCTCGAGATCAGAAAACTCCACAGACGGCATGTTTTCGTCTGAGGATGTTGGCTCCTCCCCAGTTTCTCGATTCTCCCCTGCCAATACCGACAAGGGAAATTCTGGAGAGTCCTCACCACTCTCCGAGGAATTCTGGCTTTCACATTCCTGGTATATAGGGGCACCAGTGGGGGGCTCAGGACAATCCCATAGTTCCCAGAACTTTGGAAAATCCCTTCCCACAATGGCATCATGAGGCAAGTGAGACACTAATCCCACCCGATGAGAGAGGGTACCTTTGGGGGTCTCAAAACACACTGTAGTCACCGGATACTCTCGAGTGTCCCCATGCACACAAATAACAGCTACCTTGTTATTCCCAGAGACCTCTGTAGTAACTAATTCAGCCTTTATCAGTGTCACGAGGCTACCTGAATCCAGCAATACAACAATATTTCTACCATTAACACACATTTTGCATAAATGTTTCTCAGTTCCCTGCATGGCAGTGCATGCGACTGTCGCAAACAGCGACTGACGTCTGTCCGTTAGAAAGTCACATTGCATGGGTTCATCCACAGCCGGGTAATTTGCTGCAATATGTCCCTCTTGTCGGCAGCGGTAACAAACAATCCTTCTTGCTGCTTCTTGAACCCCTGACTTCCCAGGCTGTTCTCGCCAAACCTTGGGTAGAACTCCCACCCTCTCACTCTCTCCACCCTCACCCCTTGGAATCATCTTACCCGCCACTGGGGATGGTCTGGTCTTATGGTGGAAAGTCCGTGAGTCTCTGGAAGAGGCAGTCAGGTTCTCTGTAGCCAAGTACTTCTCTACACGATCCACAAAGATTATCGGCCGTTTCTGGGTCTCCATGGCTTACCCACTTTTGGATGGCAGTAGGAAGAGCTCTCAAGAAACGATCCATCACAACACGTTCCACAATCTTTGGTGCGGACAAAGTCTCTGGCTGTAGCCACTTCCTGCTCAGGTGAATGAGATCATACATTTGAGACCTGGGGGGTTTTCCAAGCCGGAAAGTCCAGTTATGCACACGCTGAGCCCGGACAGCCAGGGTGACACCCAGCCGTGCCAATATTTCAGTTTTTAGCATCACATAGTCTTTTGCTTGGTCAGGCTCTAGGTCATAGTAAGCTTTCTGTGATTCACCAGTTAACAGAGGAGCCACCAGTCCAGCCCACTGCTCCTTAGGCCACTTTTCTCTTTCAACAGTCCTTTCAAATGTGGTCAAAAACACCTCTGGATCATCCTCTCCAGTCATTTTTGACAATAAATTACTCACCCCAAAGGACGCAGTATTAGTGGAACTACTTGCCTCACTGGTCTGCGGACGTTGCTGCATTAATGTTTCCATTTGTTGCTGTAGTCTCTGTTCTTGCTTCTGTAACAGGTCTATGAAGCGGGCCTCAGATTGCTGCTGGGCTTTTTGCTGAGCTTCCAGACTCTGTTGCAAAGTTGCATTTGTCTGCTGCTGGGCTGTAAGGCTCTGTTGATGAGCTTGCTGCTGGGCTACAAGGCTTGTTTGCAAACCTGCATTTGTCTGCTGCTGATTGGCATTTGCTAGAGACAGCTGTTTCAGTAACTCCTCCATGCTGGCCTTAAAAAAACTGCCACTGGTTCTCCACCAACTGTGAGGGGGTTAGCTCAGCAGCGGGTGTGTGTGACCCCCTGGATGGGTTCACCACACAAAAACAGGCACAGCAGACAGTGGTAGGAGAAAACAAAAGGGTGTGGTTTTATTTGCACTATATACAGACAAAAAAATACAGCAAAAACAAAAGAAACGTGAAAAGAAATCCTGGTCAACTTGACCGCTCACTACACACGTTGGTGTCCCTAACTAACAACTGGGTACAGCCTTGTGCTGTCCCAGTCCCTAGCTCCCTGCTTTTTGAAGTTCTTAGCAATAACCACACAGGCTTTGGCTCACCGCACAGAGATCACACTCCCCAGACTATCCACACAGATCTGGTTCCAGGTTGGAGCATCTCCCTTAGCATGCTGGGAGTTCTTGTAGAGGCCCTAACGAGCCCACTTACTTCAGCTGGGCTCATTAACTCTTCCCCTGCAAGACTCCCAGCACTCTCCCTAGTGGTATAAATCGGCATAAAGCCTGAATCTAGGACATATATACCTTCCATCCTGGATGCAACCTGGTGATTTTACCTGCCTGCTGTCACAATATCCTTACCGCTCAATAATTGATTGCAAGAAGTTAGTACACAGCATTACTGCTTACTGATTCTTTGCTAAAGGTTACAGCGCATCATCTCCTCACTGCCTGCACACCATGGACTGGGAAGGTGAGGGGACCCATAAATAGACAGAAAACTCCTAGGACTCATAGGACTCCTGGGATCAGTGGCAATGCTGGGGGAGAAGGGTGGGGGGGGGGGGTGTGATCAGTGGCAATGCTGAGGGGTTGATGGGATCAGTGGCAGTAGTGGGGGGATGGGATTAGTTAGGAGGCAGTACACTGACAAATTCTGAATCATGTAGAGAAAAGCTGGAAATCTTTGGCACGTATATAGTGGGGGATTCTACCAATGTAATGGGGAATTTACAATAACCACCAATGTGAGGGGAGATTTACACTGACCATCAATGTGAGGGGGAATTTGCACTGACCACCATGTAACAGGGGATTTTACGCCACCGACCAATAGAAAAGAGGGATTTCTACACTAACACCAATGTAATAAGAGCATTTACACCAACCACCAGTTTAAGGGAGATATACAATTACCTCCATGTAAGGGGGAATTTACACTGACAACCATTGTCGAGGAGATTTGTACTGACCACCAATTTAAGGTGACACTTCTACACTGACCACCAATGTTAAGGGGGATTTATACTGACCACCAATGTAAAGGGGATATACACTGACCACCAGTGTAACGGCAATTCTGCACTTACCACCAAAGTAAAGGGAAATTTACACTGATCACCAATGTTATGAAGAAGTTACACTGACAACCAATGTAATGGGGGATTTTACATCAACAGCCAATAAAGGGGGATTTCTACACTGGCCACCAATGTAAGGGGGATTTACACTCACCACCAATTTAAAGTGGGCTTCTACATGGACCACCAATGTAAGGGAGGATTCGAAACTGGCCACAAATGAATGTTTGGATTTTTTTAATCATTACCAATATAAAGAGGAGTTTCTACACTGGCCACCAATGTGATGAGGATTTACACTGGCCACTAATGTAATAGGAGCATTCACAGTAACCACCAATGTAAAGAGGGATTTACACTGACCACCAATGTAAGGGGGACCTTCACACTGGCCACTAGTGTGAATGAAAGGATTGTACACCAAGCCCTAATGTAATGAGAAGATTTACACTGACCACCAATGTAACTGAGACATTTAACCTGCGTTCAAATTTGTGTGTGTCAGGAATACATGCAAAATCGCTTTCCTGACACCACAGAAACATGCTGCCCTTTAGCAGATACACAGAAGTGCCATTGATTGTTAATGAAACCCTCATGCATCGGCTGAGATGTGCGTATTTACATGCACCAAAATTCAGGGTGCTGTGACACCATGTTCTTTTGAAGAAGGGTTCCACCTTCAATCTGCTTACCTTTGCAGAACAGGCTGATGCTAGGCTTAATGACTATAGTAGTAGGCAGAACTTTCAAGCATGCTCCCTTACCTTCCCAGTGGGAAGCATTAAGCAGAAGTGATGGTAGATATGACCTCAGGGGGACATGATATACATATGAATGCCACCTCTATATACATATCAATTCCGCGGTCCACAACTATTTACATATTAATGAAGCCGCTATTTACATACCAATGCAAATTATTAACATGTAAACACAGGGTCTGCAGGTGAGTCATCTGTACATGGCAATAGGGCAGAGCTGGGCAGCAGCAACAGAACTTTACACTGAGATATCGGGACACAGCATGGGACTAAAACTTCAAGGGATAAGGAAATTTAAACTGGGATAGTTGGCAAGTATGAGGCAGCTGCTTTGGGCCCCACAACAATGATGGGGCCCACAGCAGCTCCCCCTTTTGCCCTGCCTTAAAAACGGTCCTGCATGGTGAGCTGTTCCATCTGTTGAATTTCTGTGATTCTAGCCTGCGACTGCTCAATAGTGGGGGGCATGCTTTGTTTGCTGGTATACAGGCCTTTGCAGCAATATGGAGATGTATAAGTAACAATCTCTTGTATCACTTAACAGAAAGAGGGTTAACATGCAGCAAATAAGCCACCAACATTCTTTTCAGAGGCATCTGTAAGAGTCCTATGCCGTGTACACACGACCGGTTTTAATGTCATTGAAAAAAATGACGTTTTTCTCGACGTGATTCTTCTCAAGCCTGCATTGCCTACACACGTTAATGAAAAAAATGCTCGAGCAAAGCGCGGTGACGTACGAAATGTACAACGGCACTATAAAGGGGAAGTTCCATTCGGATGGCGCCACCCTTTGGGCTGCTTTTGCTGATCCTTGTGTTAGTAAAGTTTGGTAAGTGACGATTCGCGCTTTTCAGCCTCGTGCTCTTCAGTCCGTTACAGCGTGACAAATGTGCTATCTCCATTATGAACGCTAGTTTTACCAGAACGTGCGCTCCCGTCTCATCACTTGCTTCTGAGCATGCGCGTTTTTTTCACGTCGTTAAAGCCTACACACGGCCGTTTTTCATGACGAGAAAAACAACGAAGTGAAAAACTACGAAAAAAATTAGAGCATGTTCCAAATTTTTAATGCCCATTTTTCACGTCGTGGAGCCCACACACGATCGTTTTTAATGACCAAATTAAAAAATGTAATTTTTCTCGTCATGAAAAACGGTCGTGTGTACGCGACATTAATCGTAATTTCTACCACATCCCAAAATCCATGCAACTTAGGGCACTCCCCAAAAAATGTAAGAGGGTGCATTTTACTTCCAAACATCTCCAACAACAGTTGGATACTTGTGAAAACATTTGATGGAGTACGCTGGAGGTCTTATACCATCTGATGAACAATTTGTAGTTACTTTCTCAATATTTATAGGCAACCGATGCCTTATGTGCAAAGAGAGTTACACAATCCTTTTGTTTTTGGGAGAACTTCAGTCCCAGGTCCGCTTCCCATCACTTATGAAACTGAGGTTCGCTCTGTATCTTGTTATCGGTCAAGAAAGTGTAGAAGAGCGATAGGGAGTGTCTTATGGGGCATCCATCAAGGCAAAGTTGTTCAAAATATGTGGGGGTACGTATGCTCTTGCAAAACTCTGAAAGGTCATGTAAGAAGCTATTTAATTGGGCCACTCATAAGAAGTCTAGTTGGGGTGAGAAATTAGTGTCCAAATCCCTTTTAGGAAAGGCTGGAATGCCAACTGAGAAATGGATAAGGTAAAAGAGTCCCAGATGTGCAAGGGCGGTGAATTGTAGGTCCTAATTCCCCGTATCCTAGAATAAGAAGCACAGGGCTAGGAGTAGGTGACAGTGACGTAGAACAAATATTGCACATAGGGTCCAAAGTGTTGCAGGGATTAAGGGATGTTTAGTAATTGACGCAAGGTCTGGCAGGTTGGGGAGCCATGGGAGTCCTGCCAGTTGGGAGTCATAGATTGTTCCAATGCGACCCAGGGTTTGTGCTCCAATTGAGTGCGCCAGTTAAGCAGTCTCGTTATGTGCGTTGTTTCATGATATTTGATAGGATCAGTAAAACCCATGCATCCCCTTCTTTTTGGTAGAGTTAGAATGATATGTTTTTATGTGAGCTTACCTGCCCATATACAGTAAATTGAAGAAACTTGGTTCTCAAGCCTCCTAAACAGCGGGGTGGTAGTGGAATTGGGAGGGCTTGCGGGAGAACGTTCATTTTAATTGCTTTTGTTCATTTTTTATTTCAGAGCCTGTTGAAAGTGTAAGAACCTCTAGGTGCCACTGCTTGCATTATGCCAGTGTCAGAATTTCCTTAAACGTTATATTAGTTTAAACTATATGTATAGTTTACTGGCTGTGCAGTATGACAAAGGCATGTAAATCGCAACTCTGACTGAACAGTAGACTGTGTATTTATTTGTTTTACTAGAGTGCTGCTTTAAGCATAGCATTTGCCAATTAAAAAAAACAAAACTGGCAGTTTACATATGTACTCATTTAGCAGCTACTTGGTTAATGACAGACTCAAAACAATGAAAGACATTTTTTATACAAAAGATGGTAACAGGAGGCTCTGCCAGACTGAAGAAAATGTACAAGGGAATAAAATGTTTAATGAGTAACATGCATTATTTGTGCCAGGTCCTTAGCAACTAACAATAATTAATTTGGGGCAGAAAATATCATGCAAGTCTGTCTTAAATCCAATTATATAATAACATGATGCTCAGTTCTAAACAAGCAAGCAAGCATGAAAGCAGCTCATAATGATTGGAAATTACATAAAATGTTAATAACAATAATAGTAATAATAATAATAATAATAATAATAATATAAAGAAACTACACAAACACATCCATTAAAGTCACCAACCTAAAAAACTACAGACAAAAGCACAGCAAATCAAGTATTTTAAATGCTTACTTACATTGTTTTTATTTTCTTAAAATTACTGTTTATTCACTTGGAATGTACCTCTGAACTTTGTAGCAATTTGAGTACTTCAGAGGGGACAATTCTCTAGAAAATCTCCCATCTTCTAACGTGTCATAGTCTCACCTCTTCTGGGAGTATCTAATTTCTCCCTCTATTGGCCCAGCTCCTCCACCCTTCCCCTCGCTTCCCTCTGTCCTTCTTTCCTCCACATTTCTCCCTCATATTGGTCTAAACTATATATCTGTATATAAAATGCACTATTTAGCTTTCAAATAGTGTTTCCCAGTGCTAAACCTTTCATTCGATTTCTAAATTGCTGCATTTGTAAATTTCAGAAGTCAATATAAAAGGAATAGTAGGGTAAAAAAAAAAAAAAAGCACTTGTAGGTTTAACTAATCTTTTTTTATTTTTGTATAATTCTCCTTTAAGAGAGTGTGGCATGAGGTGTGTCCTATGCCTACATACATTCGCTAAAAGGTGTCCCTCGTTACCATCTCTGTTAAAAAAAAAAAAAGTGTCCCTCGTTCCCATCTCAAAAAGTTGGGAGGTATGGTAAATATGCTCTTATATTTTCCCTTAAAACAAACACAAAAAAAGTACATAGATGTGAAGCAGACACTGTGGCAGGGGAAGGCCATGCCACTGTAAAATGGCAGTCTAGGCCAGGATTTGCAGAGAACAGGCACATTAATGGTGCAGGTATGTGCTGGGTTCATAGTAGAGTCAGAATCAAAGTTCAGGGCTCCACCCTCCCAAGAGTCAGTGTGTGTGCAAGCTAGAAGAAAGGTGCATGTCTGCACTGTGCTGTCCAGGACAGGACAGACAGAGGCCTGAGTCTGAAAGAGAGAGAGAGACAGAGCTGCAGGGAGCTTTAGGAAAGGAAAGAGAGAAGCTGACAGTACAACATTTGTGCATGAGCACTGGACATTGTGTTAGACAGTCCAAGATTCTAAGCTTGATCAGTAGAGCTGCAAAGAGAGCCCGGAGGCTGAATACTATTTTGTTTGTTTTAATGGTGGAAAATCGTGCATGGGCAACTGATGTCTTTTTTTGAACTTTTCTTTGCTGTTTTAAATAAAAGTGGGCATAAAAAGCCCTGAAAAGAGTTGTTGAATTGGACCGGACTAACTAACTGTTATGTACTACCATTGAGTTAAACAACCCCCAACTTGTCACACCACATAGAATTTGATTTCTACTTCAAATGCATTTCAGTCCAGCAAAATTCATGTATTTTACTGCAGGAAAGTTGATAAGTATTCATAGGCCTTGAAGGGTTACCTGCAAACTGAGTCACCCACTGGCTTCTTATCATCTAATAATCACCTGAGATCAAATGATTTCCCACCTATCCACCTTTTTATTTATACTTTTATTCTCATGGGAGAAATCATAAGTCTCATGCATACTGGGCGTTTCGCTCCTGTGCATGAGATTCCAAGGTTTTCATGTGGGTGAAAGGTACAGGTGCACCATCCAGCCTCACTTCTTGAAGCCTGTACAACTCCATGAGCAGTTCCAAGTTGCTGCACCAAGTGATACTAACGTTTATGGCAGTATGCACCCAGGGGCCCAGAGCGGAAGATGTGTGCACTCTGGTCATTCTTCCCTGGGCACATACTGCTCTAAATCATATCTCCAAACTTTTTGAGATGGGAACGAGAGACACCTTTTAGCAAAAGTATGTAGGTATTGGACACACCCCTGCCACGATAAATAGTGCATTTTATATACAACTAGATACTGTATATCAGTTGAAAATGAGGGACAAATGAGGGGGAAGAGGGACAGAGGGACTAATCAGGGACAGTCCCTTTAAATCCCTTTAAAATCAGGGACAGTTGGGAGCTATGCCAAAATATTAGTACGGTACCAGCACTGTCCAGCCCTACCATGCCGCAGCAGGTTTCAGCCTCCCATAGCGTTTTACAGGCTGCCAGCATTGGGGCTGAATGGTGCACCTGCGCCTTGTGTCCTTACAAAATGCCAGAATCCTATGCATATGAAATAAACACCCAGTGTGCATGAGGCCATACCTTTAGTGTTGTAGAATAAATAAAACATCTAACAGGGAGAGTGAGAACCCTGTTACGGCAAGGGCAAGTGGGTAGGCATGGGTACCCACGAGCAAAGACTGCAACCCCAGTCCTGAGCAATTAAAAGAAGAGTTTGTGACTTGGCATGCCAACAGACCAATAAGTATATTTTCAATACAAGGGGGCTGTGCTGTGCTTTCAATAACCGAAGCATGTGTGCAGTGTTGGCAGGAATATACCAGTTTCATTATTAATAAACCATTCAAGTTTTGCAGCCAACCGGCATTTATCTTCTCTAAAATATTAAGGTTTATTTTATTTGTTCTCCTGTTGTATCATGGATGGCACCTGCATTTGCAGTGTTATCATATCTTATTAAAGCTTGTAATATACCAGTCCAAGTGTAAATATCATTATCATCCTATCTCAATTTTATGATACAGGGATTATTGTCAAAGCATGTTCCTACTCAGTAATATGATCTAGGCCTATCAAAAATACAGGTTATAAAATGGTTTATACATGATATTCCAGGCGCTTACTCTGATAGTGGAACATTTATCTTTCCAATCATACAGCTGAGAGCCACTGTGAATGGGGTAAGTGCCAGACCAACCAGCAGAAAACAGCGCGCGGGGGGGGGGTTCGGGGTGTTTTTGCCACTCGGGGGAATGGGTGGCTGTTAGCCCCCCCCCCCAAAAAAAAAAACTTAAAATATGTTTTTCTTTTAAGATAAAATGCACATATAGACTTTCATTCTAAAAAATAGTATACGAAAAACCAAGTAGCGAAAATCTTGTATTAAAGTAATTTCAAGTAATTTAAGAGTAATTTAAATGTAAAGTATTACAAGTAATTTCAAGAGTATTTTTAAATCTCTAGCTTTTAATAAAATAATACCTGGTTTTAGTACAGCACTAAAAAGCAGCAAAGTATAAAAAAAATATATATATATACAGTATTTCTGAAAAGAAAAAAGCAAGCTAAATGTAATCCAGTTTGCATATACTTTAATCTTTTACATGTAGCAAAGTCCAGAGGCCCCTGAGGCTTAATGGTGACCTCCAGAGTCAGGGACAGCTGACATCTTTCAGTGAAGGATGGGTTACCAGGCATGGTGGGTGTAATGCTAGATGAACAGGTGGGCGCTAGACACTTTTTGAATGCAAAGAGATTTATTGTCTCTTAAATAGAACTGTGGGAGAGAGGGTTAGAGCCAGGACACCCTTAGGTAGATGAAAAGATAATTGGCAGACCCTGAGTCTTCACTGTCTCCTTAGCTGTTACTAACTGTAAGGGCCAGTTCACACCAGGCGTAGTTCCACTCAGTTCCGTGTGCTTTTTTTCTGCACAAAATGCATGCACAGCGTTTTCCATGTACTCCAATGGCTCTAGTTGGCTCTACTTCACACCATGCAGTCAGTTTCCGGTCAGTTTCTGCACCGGAAACTGACTGCATGGTGTGAACTAGAGCCAACAAGAGCCATTGGAATACATGGAAAACACTGTGCATGCATTTTTAGTGCAGAAAAAATGCACACAAAACTGTACGGAACTGCGTCTGGTGTGAACTGGCCCTAATGGTATTCAACAATTTGTAACACGAACGGTTCTCTTTACCACACAATCACTCACTGTGGGTCTTCACTCAACTAGCTCCCAGTCTCTCTCACTAGACTTCAGATCCACTAGCCACTGGATCCCCCGAGCTCTTTCACTGTAGCACTCAGTATCTTCCTCAAGCATCATCCCCGCTTCACTGCTGGGCCCCTGGCTTGCCACTCACAAATACTGTTTAAGCTTCACCCCTGCTGACACGTTAGGTCCCTGGCTTGGCACTCCACAAGCGTCACCTCTGGTGTCACGCTGGGTCCCTGACTTGGCACTTGGTGAAGTTTTCCCACTTCTTCACCGTCCCCGGCTGGCGAGAAGTCTGCTCTGGTACTGTCCTCAGCTTACTCACAGTGATCTCCGGTATCAAGGTGGATGGTTCCTTATCAGCGACAGCTTCCCCTCTACCTCTGACCACAACGGGGTACCATTACTTCTGGTTGGACTGCAAGCCCGCAATCCCAACCCTACGCTGCTTTCCTACTTCTGGATAGGCCCTCAGACAGCCTAGCAGCCAGATGTCCCCAGGATAGGACTTAGGTTTCTGGCCTAGCAGCCCGGGGCAATACAACACACGTCCACCCAGACAGCCATCCAGGAGGCACAGAGCCCTGATCACCTGACTCCACCCAAATAAATAGGTTTTCCCAGTAGGCCAAGGAACCCATGAAAATCCCTGCCCATTGGCTGAGACACCCCATTCATTCCTAATCTGTCCTAGCAATGCCTTTGTCTTTTCTAATGTCACCAGATACCCGGCCATCTAGCGATAGAAGAGAGAAGTGCAGCAATTCCAGAATTCGGGCGAAATCAATTGACCTCCTAACAATTGGCCAAGGCAACTATCACTTGGCAAAAAAATGTAATAGCAACCCTGCCTAAACATTAGGGTGCTACATCCATATGTATGATTTATGTAAGAAACCACATCACCATCACTGTAAGAAACATCTCTTTCAGGCGTTCTATAAATCCACAGGACTTGTACATTTTTGTGACAACTGATCTGAGCTTTTTCTATTTGTAGAATCCGATGTTGTGGCACTGAAAAAATGTGCACGTTTCTATATTTCCAGTATAAATTGTGAACTAACTGTAAACTAATTGTAGCATTCTCCACCACAGGGGACGCTGAGAGTGACGCAGATCTCCCTTGCTATAATACAGAGGCTGCCTGCCACAGTCACTGCTCCAAGCACACCGACAAACAAGCCCAAATGTAGCTTTCTGATTTGGGGGCACAGCAAAAAATGTCAGGGGGCAGAGGATGCGAGATTGTCAGTAGAGCAGTGTACAGTGGGTCAGCAGGGCAGCGGATAAGGTTGGCAGTTTGTAGGGCAGTGTACAGAGGGCATTCGTTTGTAGGGCAGTGTACAGTGTCTTATCAAGGCACTGTACAGGGGTTAGCATGACAGAGGACAGCGGTCAACAGGACAGAAGATAGGGTTCGGCTGTGCAGTGGACAGGAGTTAGCAGGGCAGGGTACAGGGGTCAGTATGACGGAAGCCAGTAGTCAGCAGAGTTAAGGACAGATCACTGCTGGCAGGGCATTTAAGAGATTTCCTCCTCCCCAGATAGCACATAGCTGAGATCAGTATCCCTCCACACAGTGTGTAGCTGGCTACTGCACCTTCCAATCCCATCAGGGAATTTAACACGTCAGAACTGTAACATAGCAATCAGCTACACATTGTGCAAGATCAAGGCTGTGTCTGTAAAGGAATCTGCATTGCCGGATTTCCCACAAGGCCACCGAGGCTAGGCCTCGGGGCGGCACTGAGTGCAGGGGCGGCGCCGCCCGTCCTCCCGCGGCCGCCTCCTGCACTAATGTAGCTCCTGGTGCCGCGGCCGGCCTGCTGGAGCGCGGCGCCAGCACAGCAAATGCTAATATTCCTACTTGGCCTGGAGAGGGGAGTGACAGGCACCCCCATGACGGCCGATGACTGGCTAGAATGGCGGAAGCGGAGCCTAATGCTCCGCCTACCCTTCTTTGCGCGCCATCACCTCCTCCCCCCCTGAGCAGGGGAATATGAAGTGATGTGAAGAGGAGAAGAGAGGACGGGAGAAGGAATGTATGGCGGCCCGATGGGGAACCCCCAGGAGCAGCACCAAGAATAGCAGAGCCAGGTACTACTTCTTGATCCTCGTCATCATATTCATATGTGCCAACCAGAAGGAAGCAGCAAAATATAATGCTCAGTGGATTAAATAAATATTCATAGCCATAGCATAAATAAACTGTAATAAAGTGATTTGTGAACAGCTGTTGCATAAATCACGTTATTACACTTTATTAATGATATCTATGGCTATGCATATTTATAATTTATTTAATCCATATTGAGCACTATATTTGATGCCTGGCACACACGCACAATCGTACATGATGATGACTTAAAAGTTTTAAGTCATCATCATGTGCGATTGTGCGTGTGTGCCAGACTTTAAATATAGTGCTCAATATGGATTAAATAAATTATAAATATGCATAGCCATAGATATCATTAATAAAGTGTAATAAAGTGATTTGTGCAACAAGCTCATTAAACAGTCCACATTTAGTGAAAGTTCATGTACTGCAAACTTTGCAGTGCATTAACTTTCACTGAATGTGGACTGTTTAATGAGCAGGGGCTATTGATGGGTACATTAGCTGCGTTTGATGGGCACAGTGGCTACGTTTGATGGGCACAGTGGCTGCGTTTGATGGGTACAGTGGCTGCGTTTGATTGGCACAGTGGCTGCGTTTGATTGGCACAGTGGCTGCGTTTAATGGGCACAGTGGTGGCAATTGATGTCACAGTGGCTATGTTTGATGGGCACAGTGGCTGCGTTTGATGGTCACAGTGGTGGCAATTGATGGCACAATGGCTGCGTTTGATTGGTACATTGGCTGCGTTTGATTGGTACAGTGGCTGCGCTTGATGGGCACATCGGCTGCGCTTGATTGTCACAGTGGCTGCATTTGATGGGCACAGTGGCTGCTTTTGTTGGGCACAGTGGTGGCAAATGATGGCACAGTGGCTGCGTTTGATGGACACAATGGCTGCGTTTGATGGGCACAGTGGTGGCAATTGATGGCACAGTGGCTGCGTTTGATTGGTACAGTGGCTGCGCTTGATGGGCACAGTGGCTGCGTTTCATTGGTACAGTAGCTGCGTTTGATTGGTACAGTAGCTGCGTTTGATTGGTACAGTGGCTGCGTTTGATTGGCACAGTGGCTACGTTTGATGGGCACAGTGGTGGTAATTGATGGCACAGTGGCTGCGTTTGATATGCACAGTGGCTGCATTTGATATGCACAGTGGCTGCATTTGATGGGCACAGTGGTGGCAATTGATGGCACAGTGGCTGCGTTTGATATGCACAGTGGCTGCATTTGATAGGGGCGGATATGGTTAGAAGAGCCCCTTGCTGTATTGAGAAAAGCATCCGCCCATCATAAAGCACTGGCCATCATGCTATCTCTAATCATATCTGCCCATATCCGCCCTTTTGAGAAAAGCATCCGCTTGCTTGCGGGGGTGGGGGTGGCATTGAAGGACCCGGCCTTGGGGCCGCAAAGGGAGTAAATCCAGGCCTGGGAATCTGATCTCAGCTATGTGTTATGTGGGGAGGAGGAGATCTGTTGAGTGCCTTGTGTGCAGTGCAGGTACAAGGTCATCTAGTACTTAAGGTGAAGGTGTCAAACTGTGTACCCCCCAAAAAAATGTCCCCGTCCTCACAGTCCAAATCTCCGTCCCAGCACAAATCTTTGCCCTCCAATCCCACTTTCCAGCTCAAATTCCCCACAAACCCTTCCTAGCACACATCCTCTTCCCCCAAATCCCCACTCCTAGTACAAATTCTCTCCCCATATCCCCCCTACTAGTATAAATGCTCTCCCAAAATCACCCCGCCTGGTACAAATCCATCCCCAAATCCCCACTTCTAGAACAAATCCTCTCTCCCAAATTCACACTCTAAAGCCTCGTACACACGACCGAGTTTCTCGTCGTAAAATTCTCGTCGTTTTTTTCGACGAGATTCTTGTTAACCTTGACGAGTTTCTCGTCAAGCTTTCCATGCGTACACACTGACAATTCCAAATCTCGTCATTGTTCTGCGTGGTCACTTCCAGCAGTACGACGGCAGTATAAAGGGGAAGATCGATTTCCTTGGCGCCACCCCTTGGACTGCTTTTGCTGATCTCGTGTTACCGCGTGTGAAGTAAAAGTTTGGGAAGAGACGGTTCGCGCTTTTCAGTCTTCGTGCTTTTCAGTTCGTTTTCTGAGGTTCAGTTTGTGCTTGTGGGTTCGTATCTTGACTTTCAGGGCGTCTAGGCAGGTCGTATCTGTTTTACAGTGCGTTCTTGCCCGTTCGTTTCTGATTTTCAGTTCATTATTCATAGGCCTTGCTGTTCTAAAGTGCGTTCTGTTCTGTACGTTCTGATAAGATGACCGTTTCCTAGCCATGTCGCCTGGACGTTCTCATCGTCGAGTTCGTGCTGTACGTGCGCTTGGTGTTGGTCTGCTTGTTTTGGACCAAAACCAGTCCATGAATGGTGTGAGGAGGAGTTCATGGACCAAGAATTGGTTGCTCCAGGGGGACCAATTCTGCCATATGCCTCTGCTGCGGGAGATCGTCGAGAATAATCCTGAGGACTACAGGAATTTTCTGCGGATGTCTGACCCCGTTTTTCAGGAACTGTTGGCTTTGGTGTCCCCCTATATTACCAGGAAGGACACCGTTATGCGGGAAGCCATCAGTGCTGAGCAGAGGCTCATCGCCACGTTACGTTATCTGGCGACAGGGAGAAGTCTTCAGGACTTGAAGTTCACGACAGGCATCTCCCCCCAGGCTCTGGGCCTCATAATCCCAGACACCTGTTCTGCCATTATACAAGTCCTGCAGGAGGACTATATTAGGGTAAGTTTTCTCCATTAACATCACATTTTATGTATTACATGTATGCTAATGTATTGTATTTCTTTCATCCTTCCCTAATTACCATGATTGTAATATGCTGAGAATGTCCCCTTTGTCCTCATGTATGCCTGAAGCTTTAGATTGCCCCTTTTTTCTCCTCCATGCATATTTCCCTTCACTAAGCTTTCCAGCAGGGGCGTCTGTTGCTCCAAATGATTGGGGGTCCAACCCCAATTTAGGAAATAAACGTCCTCCTTTTTTGCGACTGTGCCTATTAAATGCCCCCAGTTGCCCCCTCCAATGCAGCCATTTTGTTCCCCCCAATGCAGCCATTTTGTTCCCCCCAGCCCTGCACTTACCTTCTTGTGGTCAGCGCCATCCTTCTTCTGTCCTTGATGTCTTCTCCTGCCCTTGATGTTGCATCAGCCAATCATGTTACCATTAAACAGACTTGGTGAACATGATTGGCAGAGCAGCCTGTCAGTGTTTACCCAAGGAATGTCCCCCCCCCCCCCTGCGTCACCTATTTAACTTTTATGAAGCCAATTACATCCCTCAGGCTGTAATGTGCAAGCCTATTTGCCTCCCTGTTTCTGATATGCAATTTTCACCCCATAAATGCTGCAGTTATTCATATGTTGGTCGCTTAACAGGGGGCCATCCACCTGAATAGTGGGCGGCATTGACAATACATAGGTTAATGCAAGGCATGAACCGATGTATTGTTCGGAGTGACGGGCACAGGAGAGAGGGGGCAGTGTTCCAGCGACCACTCTGGACGCACCGCCACTGCAATGCTATCCTGTGGCCAAACACATCTACCCCCCCCAAAATATTTTTTTAATGGACCATCAGAGGGGGTGATGAATATGAAACATGAGCCTTCCATTATACTTCTTAAAAACAGATTAATAAACAGAGAATTTGATTGATGTTGGCCTCTAATGTTTTTTATTATAATCTCCTTGTAATGTAATATTTTAAAATTCGAATTTTTTTCATCTTGTTTGACTCCCCAGCTTCCTTCCACGCCACAGGAATGGCAGACTGTGGCATCGGAGTTTGCCACGCGGTGGGACTTCCCCAACTGCGGTGGTGCCATAGACGGGAAGCACGTCCGCATCGTGCCGCCACCCCGTTCTGGGTCCTACTACTTCAACTACAAGGGGTTTCATAGCATTGTGCTGATGGCGGTGGTGTCAGCACGGTATGAATTCCTCTATGTTGATGTTGGGAAGAATGGCCGGATGTCCGATGGGGGATCCTTCATCCAGATGGAGTTTGCCCTCCGTCTCCAGAGTGATGACCTTGCATTGCCACCGGATGCAGGGAATGTTGAAGGACTCCCCTTTGTTTTTTTGGCTGATGAAGCCTTCGGGCTTGGACCGCATCTTATGAGGCCATTTCCTCAGAGGACCCTGACCCCAGAGAAGAGGGTGTTCAATTACCGGCTGGCCAGGGGCTGAAGAGTCGTTGAAAATGCCTTCGGCATAATGGCCAGCCGGTTCCGCATTTTTATGACTTCCATCCACTTGGCGGACTACAAAATAAACTATGTAGTTTTATGCTGCTGTGTGCTACACAACTTTCTCAGCAGAAAATCCACTTCTTATATGGCCACAGTATTGCCTGAGGCTGGACTTTCATCTGCAAATCCCCTGCCGGGCCTTGAATCTGCCCGTCCTGGCTTGCCCCCCCAAAATGCCCGTGAGGTTCGGGAGAAATATATGCAATATTTCACAGGTAGGGGGGCAATTTCTATGCCAGGCTATGCCTAAAGATTCATGGAGAATGAGCTAAATAAAATTCTGATTTCAACTTTTAACTTTTGTTTGTTTCCTGTCTCCTAGTTTGTCTTAGTGCATTTGTAGTGCCAATTGTATTTTCCTTTAGTAAATAACAACCATTTCACTATGTAACCTTAAAAAAAAAACACAAATAAGGTTAGAGCGTATTGAAAAAAGAAGCTACATGTTGTTTGTGTTCAAACATTTTACTCTGTGCACATTCACACACATGTTTACTTTTTTAAAAAAATTTTTGTCCTGGCCACAAACCGCCAATTCTTTTCTTAGGAAAATACAAAAACAACAGTTGCATTCCAAAAAGTACAACTTTGGATATCTCTGAGCAATCTGAGACATTCACTTACACAAACTATGTCTCTATGTGCCCGTCATAATATGGGGTCTTGCCACCCCTTGCCCAGCCAAAAATTGAATATGCACACATTTTAAAGTAATTTCCAATAGGGATTTTAGACTCCTGATCCCTATTGTCAACATGTGCTATCTGCCATCAGGGGTGATCAATGGACGTGTTTTGGGGGTGCAACCCCTTCCTCAGTTCACCTACTTTAGATACGAGGAAGGGGTTGCACCCCCAAAAGACGTACATGGATATCCCCTGATGGCAGATAGCACATGTTGACACCCTGTGTGCATATTCAATTTTTGGCTGGTTTGATTGTCAAAAAGAGTTTAAAAGGTTGAAGAACAGTCATTCCTGAAACAAAAATGGGGGTTTGGTTGACTTATTCGATTCTCCCCAATACATCTAGAATGTCTTTAAATGTTTGATCCATCACATGAATTATTTGTTTTATTCTGTCCAGTTCCGTGCTACATTCAATCACTTGCTGTATTATTCGGAGGGCACTGTCAGCAGAGAAACGTGTACTATCCTTCACCACAACATTTATATCCCCTAAAAACAAAATAAAAAGGTATTATAACTCTGCAGGCCTACATCTCTTACCTGAAGCTGTGGTGACAAATACTGACCTGTTGTGGTGACCAGTTCCACAACGTCATCCACCTCTCCTTCCTGCACTTCTCCTTCCTCCACCTCAACTTCCTCAACATCCTTCGGTTGTGGGTCTTTGGGAGTTTGGGGTTGTTGTGAAGCTGTGGGGTTCCTGTGCTCCCTGGAGTGTTCTCCTCCCAGTCTTCTCTCCCCTATGAGAATCAAACAAAAGGTCTATTTATCACACTGAAATTCTCTCTGAAAAATTAAAACAGGCTAAATTGTTTGGAAGTGGGGTACAAGTGTGTGTTTGTGCGGATTTTAAAGATGAATGCATTATTTGGAACCAAAAATAGGTTTAGTATTCACCTTTTGGATGTAAATTTTTAGACATGGAGGCACCACAAAAATTCACTGATGCACCTGTGTGGGACACCCAAAAAAGGCGGTTCTGTTGGCCCACACTATAGTGCTCCAAAGTACAGATGTGGTACCAGCTGCTGAGTGTCCTCTCCTTTACACTGATTAAAGTTTGCATTTCATTCTCTTTACAAACACATCATCTAGGCGAAAATTTAGGAACAACAATTTGTAAAAAACAGGCAGATGTCTATTTTCTTTTGGGGCTGTAAAATAAGCCAAAACAGCGGATAGTGGCCGAACGAAGTGTCTGTAACGTAACGAACGATTACTGTGCCAAACCAAGTTCGAAATTAGGAAATTTTGGAAGGGAGTCCAATATGAAAATAAACAAAAAGGAGCAACATGTAATTTGAGAAAAACCTTAATAGCAGAAAAGTGTACATTTTACTTACTTTTTGCTAGCATTCTCTTAATGCTCCTTAACTGCTCTGGCTCCCTCAGTTTGAGGTCTGACCACCTCTTTCTGAGCTGCTCATTTGAGCGTTTCACCCCGAAATTCGTCTTCAGACTCTTCACGACTTTCTTCAGGATTTTGGCCTTCCTTCTATTAGGTTTGCTATACGGCCCATGCTTTGCGTCATAATCAGACTTGAGCAATATGTCCACCATCTCCGCCATCTCCGCAAAAGACATATTAGATGCCTTGAATCTCCTCCTTGATCGTGACGCTTCCCCGGTCTCCGGGCTTGTCTCCTCCTCGTTTTTGGAGGAATTATCAGACACCTGCTGTAAATCCGCCATATCTGTCTGCGCGCCGAAAGAGAAGGGGCGGGGAAAAGATGTTAGTTAGAACGTCATGGGCGGGCGACGTGTGCGGAGCAACGTGTGCGTAGTTTGACGCATGCGTGGTGTATATATAGCAAACACACATGTGACTATACTACGTTCGTTGTGCGGAGAGAGGAGTTCAAGTGACGGACGTGCGAACGAAGGTATGTGATTTTGTGACTTTGAAAATTTATGTTTGACAAATATGTCAAGATGACAAACATAAACTATTTTGGGTTCCACAAGTGAAATCAAGATCTCGAGACATTAGTCTGGCCTAAATTGGGTGCTAAATAGTCAATCTGATGTAGTTGTAAATTGGTCAAAATGATTTCTGGATTTACATTCGAATTGCTTCAATCATGATCTGAATTTTGGATGCAAAGATTAAACCAACATATTAAACTATGTCCCTTTTTCATACACAGGATGAAATCAGCCAGGAGGAGGGTCTGGAAACTGTCAGGCAGGAGGAGGCAGGGCCCAGTGGCAGGCAGGAGGTGGAAGGGCCCAGTGGCAGCCAGGAGGTGGCAGGGCCCAGTGGCAGCCAGGAGGTGGCAGGGCAAAGGAGAAGCACCAGATCACAGGTGCCTCCCATCCGACTTCCCAAAAGAAGCAGGAGGGACAGGACCACCAGTGAGGCAGCAATGGCCCTTATTCGAGAGGCCCATGCCACCCTCAAGGAGCCCACATCCCCTGAAGAGGCCATTGCTGGCCTAGTGGAGGCAAAGTTCAAGGTGATGAGCATGGAGCAACGCCTCCTATGCGAGCCCCTGCTCATCACCTTGCTGAACAAGGGGGTGATGGAAAAAATTACCCCCAATACCGCTATTTGTGAGGTGGCACAACTGTCCCAACCTCAACCTCCTCCTCCACCTCCACCTTCTTCTTCTGCCCCACCCCCTTCTCCTCAACCTCCACCTTCTTCTTCTGCCCCACCCCCTTCTCCTCAACCTCCACCTTGTTCTTCTGCGCCACCCCCTTCTCCTCCACCTCCACCTTGTTCTTCTGCGCCACCCCCTTCTCCTCCACCTCCACCTTGTTCTTCTGCCCCACCCCTTTCTCCTCCACCTCCACCTTGTTCTTTTGCCCCACCCCCTTCTCCTCAACCTCCACCTTCTTCTTCTGCGCCACCCCCTTCTCCTCCACTTCCTCCTCCTCCTGACAGGAGTACCCCTCCAGTGGCCCAGCCTCCAGCCAAACGAAGAAGGAAGGCTGCAGGGAAGGCTTCAGGAAAGGTTGCAGGGAAGGTTGCCAGGAAGACGAGGAAGTGATGGCCTTGCTTCATTGTGGTCGGACAGAAGGCAGCCTGTTGTAGTACCACACACTTGGGACATATATCTCACCTGCTGCTGTTCCTGACCTCTGGGAGGCCAGCATCAGATTGTGCTCAGAAATGCTGGCCTTCTCTCAAGCTCCCAATTTTAGTGTCCACACAGGGTTGATGTGTGGTCTGGGGTCCCTGAGATGCACAAATGGCAGCAGGTTCTCCAGCGCTGCCTTCTCTTTATTTTATTTCAAACATGAATAAATGTTATTCTTGTTTAAGTTCATACTTGACTATGTGTATTTTTAAAAAAATTCAAATTTAGCTTTGGAGTAAGCAGAGACATTTGACAGCCAAAAAAAGGGACAGATACCAAACCCAAAAAAAGAATAACAATCTTATTTTAAAAAAATAGGGTGTAAAATTTAACAAATATATATCTTGCACGATATAATACACCTAAATCTTCTTAAGAGCAGCATGAAAAAGGATAAAAAAAGATAGTCATAACTGTGTGTGAATATCAGCAGCAAAAGAAGTTCATTCGTTTGGATTAATGCAGTGTTTCTCAACTCCAGTCCTCAAGGCGCCCCAACAGGTCATGTTTTCAGGCTTTCCATTATTTTGCACATGTGATTTGATCAGTTTCACTGCCTTAGTAATTACCACAGCTGTTTTATCTGAGGGAAATCCTGAAAACATGACCTGTTGGGGCGCCTTGAGGACTGGAGTTGAGAAACACTGGATTAATGTAACATTCTAAAGAAGATTTCAATGCACAACATTTAAACGATGCAATAATTTTGAGCGTGACGAATGTGCTATCTCCATTACGAAGGCTTGTTTTACCAGAAGATGCGCTCCCGTCTCATACTTGCTTCTGAGCATGCGCGCTTTTTGAAGAGTCGTAAAAGCATACACACGAACCATTTTCTCGTCACAAAACAGGCCGACGAGAAACACGACGAGGAAATCTGGAATCCTGACGAGAAAATAGAGAGCAGGTTCTCTATTTTTTTGTCGAGATTCACGGCAATTTTCTCGTCGTAAAACCATACACACGAACGGTTTTCTCGAGGAAAAAGCTCTTGCGGCACTTTTCTTGCCGGTTTTGGACGAGAAAATCGGTCGTGTGTACGAGGCTTAAGCGTAAATCCTCTCCTCAAATTCTCCCTCCTAGTACAAATCCCCACCAGACCCCAAATCCCCACTCCTAGCACAAATTCTCCTCACAAATTCCTACTCCAAGAATAAACCCTCTCCCCAAATCCCCCTTCTTAGTACAAATACCCTCCCAACTACCAATTCCCCCCTCTAGTACAAATATTCCCCTCCCAATACCCTTTACAAGTACAACCCCCCACCCCCTCCTCCTAGCACAAATCCTCCCCCCCAAATTCCCACTCCAAATGTAAACCCCTTTCCCCAAATCCCCCCTCTTAGCACAAATCCTCTCCCCCAAATCCCCACTCCTAGCATAAATCCTCTTCCCAAATCTCCTCCCCTCGTACAAGTACTTCCCTCTAAATCCCCCCTCCTAGCACAAATCCTCCCCCCGAATTCCCCCTCTTAGTACAAATTCCCCCTAATGTACAAATCCTCTGCCCCAAATCCCCCCTCTTAGTAAAAATCCCCCCACCAAATCCCCACTCTTAGCACAATAGAGAAAGCAGAAAAAAAAACCTTGGAGGTGGGACTTTGAAAGTGACTGCAAACAGACAAAAGTATAAAAAAGTATAAATTTAATCAATAAGTACAAGAACAAAAAACATTCTGAATTAAAAATCACATGGAGCTTGTACAAATCCAGAAAGCTCTGTAAATTGATGAAGAGAAGGTTGGACATTTATGATCAGACCCAACAGCTGTTTCGGTATGAAAAAAATTGGGGAAACTCCCGCGCTGCCCTAACGTGAAATGAATAAGTGAACCCAAAACCCTAACAGGAAAGGGGGGGATTGGTGGGGGGGGGTGCACTGCTGCCAAACACCTGGGAATCCAATTCAAAAAAACTTAAAACAATATACAACAGTGATGGTGTTGGCGCTGTGTTTAAACAAAGAGAGAAAAGGAAAACTGAGAACAGTGTGACTGATAACACACTAAACCTGAGTAATATTATAACCTTATATAAAAGTGACTGACTTAATTAAACTCAAATGCAATCATGTGATCAACGTGGTCGTATAACCATATCCAAATGTCCAATAGTGATAAATCCAAAGAAATATACTAATATGTAAATACACTTTAAAAATATAAAAAATATATATAAAAAAATATATATATAAAAATAAAAAAATAAAAATATAAATATATATATATATAGTGTAAATGGTTGAAGGGTCCGAGTAGAATCCGATTCAGACCGTGCAATCCAAAAATATATCCACAGTGATTCCCGTCACCAAAATTAAAAAGTGACAAAATAAAACACACATTAGTTCAGTGCTTGAAACTTGATTTCTCTTCAGTGCTCCACCTCTGTGCCTGTAAGCAGCTTACCTTGTTGCTAATTAAGCTTAGCACAACCAGGTCACAGGTTTCTTCAGAACAGGTGGGCAGTGGCTTGGATGGTACCAGTCTCCTTCCTGTTGCTGCAATCCTCCCCAATGGCATGTATAAAATCAAAGAAAATGGATCATAGTGTGGTACCGCCAGTGTCCAGAGATGCACACACACGCCAGAAAGGTACTCACTTCACAGATAGAGAATGTGGGAGCATCTCCACGAGCGCTGAACTCGTCGCCCCTCTAATTATCTGTGGCTCTTTGTGGATCCCAGTGCAGTGGTGTCTCAGATGGGCGTCATATTATCCCTGATGAAGTCACGTGACAAGTGACGATACGCGTAGGGATTGGAGGTTCGCTGACAGACCAGGACCCGAGCGAGGCGCTCGTAGGATACCCTGCAGTCACCTTTTAAACTTATAATATGACGCCCATCTGAGAGGGCGTCATATTATTGACAGGCACAGAGGTGGAGCACTAAGAGAAATCAAGTTTCAAGCACTGAACTAATGTGTGTTTTATTTTGTCACTTTTTAATTTTGGTGACGGGAATCACTTTGGATATATTTTTGGATTGCACGGTCTGAATCGGATTCTACTCGGACCCTTCAACCATTTACACTATATATATATATATTTATATTTTTATGTTTATATATTTTTATATATATTTTTTTTTATATATATTTTTTATATTTTTAAAGTGTATTTACATATTAGTATATTTCTTTGGATTTATCACTATTGGACATTTGGATATGGTTATACGACCACGTTGATCACATGATTGCATTTGAGTTTAATTAAGTCAGTCACTTTTATATAAGGTTATAATATTACTCAGGTTTAGTGTGTTATCAGTCACACTGTTCTCAGTTTTCCTATTCTCTCTTTGTTTAAACACAGCGCCAACACCATCACTGTTGTATATTGTTTCGGTATGAAGCCCTTCTACAAGCGCACTGTCACAGGAGATAGCCAGCATAGGAGGCAGAACGGACATCTTAGAAACCAAACACGATGAGCTCTCCTTGGCCCATAATGACCTCAGAAAAGACTATGAAACGCTTGCAGACAGCTTCTCTTTCATGCAGGCTCATGTGGAGGACTTGGACAATAGAAACAGAAGACACAATATTAGGCTGCGGGGTGTCCCTGAGACAGTCACAGATTTAAATCAGGCCATCAACAAACTGTTTCATAACCTTGTTGTCATGGATATGCAGTAGTGTTTGTCTGTCAGCTTACCTTCCTTCCCATGTGTTCATCTTAGAGGCCTGAGCCCTTTCACCTGGCTTCCTTTATAATCTCCTCCCAGCCAGACTCCACCCCAGGCCCTATCACAGAACACTATATTAACCTGTGCACTGCAAGCCTGCTTTGCTGATCAACGTGTTTGTTAGGCATTGTGTGTTTGGGTTCCTGCCTGCCGTGTGCTACGTCTGTCTCTCTGTTACATATTTGGCTTGTCCCCGACTATCCCTGTCTGCTCGTGACCCTTGACCTTCGGCTCGTTCTTTCGTTATCCTTGTCTGCTTGTGGCCCCTGACCTTCAGCTTGTTATTCGGTTCTCTCATATCTTGTGCTGCTGCTTCCCCTCTTTTCCCCTTATCCTACGGGGCGTGAGCTAGGAAACTCCAGGGGCCGCGACCTGGTCCCAGCCTGCAGCATAACATCCTCACCACTAGAGGCCCTGGAGAAGACCTGCTGGGTCTTAGACTCCGCGCCCTGGGGAATCTTGGCTCTAGCTTCCGTTAGGATCCCGGTTGTGCTCCTCTGGTCCCGCTTTCCTCAACCACCCAGTTTCCTATCCGCAGCAGTCAGCCATAGGGTTCACTACCTTGCGGTGCACTCCTGTCCCCCTACGGTGTGCATCTGTCACCTGGCCACAGGTGACCTTGACAGTTTGATCAGCCATGAACCCGGCTGATATCCCGTTACCCGTGGATGATCCGTTGCAGGGCATAGTTTGCAGACTTGAAACCCAGGAATCGAATCAGACTCAGGTGATGTGATTCCTCCAGGATCTGGCTTCTCGCTTTGAGCAGCTTCAGGCCTCCTTGGGAACCCTGAATCCGCAACCTCAAATACAACCAGCGGCTGCACCTATTGCACCAGTCGCAGCCACACACTCACTACAACTGCCAGCTCCGTCCCGTTTCTCTGGGGACTCCAAGGCTTGCAGGGGGTTCCTTAGCCAATGCACAATTCATTTTGAGCTCCAGCCCCAAAACTTCCTGTCTGATCGGGCTAAGGTAGCCTATATCATTTCCCTCCTCTCTGGTGAAGCTTTAGCCTGGGCAGCCCCTCTGTGGGAACTGAATGATCCAGTGGTTTCTAGCCTGTCTGGCTTCTTGAAACTTTTTCGTAATATCTTCGAAGAACCGGCTCGTGTCTCTTCAGCGGCCAGCGCCCTTTTACGTCTCCGCCAAGAGTCTGCTTCTGTGGGACAATATGCCCTTCATTTCCGCATACTGTCGGCTGAGTTGAGCTGGAACAATGAGGCCTTAGTCGCAACCTTTTTGCATGGCCTGTCTGATAGAGTGAAGGATGAATTAGCAGGAAGAACCATCCCCACTGATCTGGCCGGCGTTATCTCCTTGTGTAACCAGATCGATATTCGCTTTCAGGAGAGGACCTTAGAAAAGCAACGCCAGCACTCCTTGGTTCTTAGTCAGCCTGAGCTCCCCTCTCTTCGACCCGTAGAGCATCTCCTACCAGCTGAGGAACCCATGCAGCTGGGTCGGACCAGGCTATCCCCCGAGGAACGTGCTAGGCGCAGAACTCTTGGTCTGTGTCTTTACTGTGGGGGCAAAGTTCATTTTCGTGACACTTGCTCTCTTTGTCCAGAAAAACGTTCGGGTCCACTTCATCTGGAAAGTGGAGTATTGGACCCAGAAATATCACCTTCCCCTTCTCGTCTTCTGCTTTCTGTGTTCCTTCATGTTGGTGCTTCTTCTCATTCGGTCTCAGCATATCTGGATTCCGGAGCCGCTGGTAATTTTATGGACTGGGAAATCGCATCGTCCATGAAACTTACTCTTTTGCCCCTCACCACACCATTGGTGGTCTTGGCGATTGATGGTACTGTTCTCCCAGGGGGACCTATCCGCTTCCAGACCCTCCCTGTTAAGATGTCGGTAGGGACACTCCACCAGGAGTTGATATCCTTCCTTATCTTACCCAAGGCCTCAACGCCTATAATTTTGGGTCTCCCATGGTTACAGCTCCATTCTCCTCATGTGGACTGGACTACTGGACAGATCCTGGCTTGGGGTCCCTCCTGTTCCTCGTCCTGCCTACCCAAGGTTGCCCCCTGTGAATCTGAGCCGGTCATTCATTCCAGGTTGCATAACCATTTACATTTCTCTGTCCCTAACCACCCCTGGACGCACAGCCAGGCTAGCTTGTCTACAAGTCCTGCAGTCGCTACGTCTTGCGATGCGATTCAGGTAGTCGCTACACCTGACTCAGCTATTCACTCTGCCTCTGTACTAGTTATGCCAGTCCAGCCCATGCCCAGTGAGCCTCCTACTTTTTCTTGTTCGGGACATTCTGCTTGTCCTTCAGCTATTCAGTTTGACTCCGGCGACATGTCACCTTCTAACCAACCTGACTTCAGGGTTCCACTGACATCTGCCCAGTCTGATGGTCCTGTGCAAGATGACCAGTTCCCCCTTAAGGGTCTAGGGGACCCTCCTCAGATTCCTGTTGATCCTCTCATGCCCTTGCTTATTCCTAGAGAGCCTTTGGTCCTCAATAGATCTTCTTGTCATCTCCCTACCTCGTTTTCGGTCTCTGAGGATAATCTTAAGTACGAGGTTAGACAAGTTCTGGATTCTCGGCTCTGCAGAGGCATTCTTCAGTACCTTGTGCATTGGAGAGGTTTTGGTCCTGAGGAGGCGTCTTGGATCGCTGCATCTGATGTCGCTGCACCTCATCTGTTGAGAAGGTTTCATCAGAGATTTCCCTTTAAGCCTGGGCCCAGGCGGGGGAGGGCCCATAAGAGGGAGGGTACTGTCATGGATATGCAGTAGTGTTTGTCTGTCAGCTTACCTTCCTTCCCATGTGTTCATCTTAGAGGCCTGAGCCCTTTCACCTGGCTTCCTTTATAATCTCCTCCCAGCCAGACTCCACCCCAGGCCCTATCACAGAACACTATATTAACCTGTGCACTGCAAGCCTGCTTTGCTGATCAACGTGTTTGTTAGGCATTGTGTGTTTGGGTTCCTGCCTGCCGTGTGCTACGTCTGTCTCTCTGTTACATATTTGGCTTGTCCCCGACTATCCCTGTCTGCTCGTGACCCTTGACCTTCGGCTCGTTCTTTCGTTATCCTTGTCTGCTTGTGGCCCCTGACCTTCAGCTTGTTATTCGGTTCTCTCATATCTTGTGCTGCTGCTTCCCCTCTTTTCCCCTTATCCTACGGGGCGTGAGCTAGGAAACTCCAGGGGCCGCGACCTGGTCCCAGCCTGCAGCATAACATCCTCACCACTAGAGGCCCTGGAGAAGACATGCTGGGTCTTAGACTCCGCGCCCTGGGGAATCTTGGCTCTAGCTTCCGTTAGGATCCCGGTTGTGCTCCTCTGGTCCCGCTTTCCTCAACCACCCAGTTTCCTATCCGCAGCAGTCAGCCATAGGGTTCACTACCTTGCGGTGCACTCCTGTCCCCCTACGGTGTGCATCTGTCACCTGGCCACAGGTGACCTTGACACTTGTCCCTGACAAACCTCTGTCTGCCTTTGCCTGTGACAGATTGCATAGAGCTCTAAGGCCCAAACCAACTCCAGACAAACCTCCACGAGACATAATAATGTGTATGAAGGACTTTGTCACCAAGGAAGACATCATGAGAGCATCTAGGAACACTCATAATATAGAGCTAAATGGGATCAAGATCCAGATTTACCCTGACATCTCTCCTGCGACTTTAGACAGAAGACGCAGGATGAAGGAGGTCACCAACATTCTCCAATCCGCCAGGATTAAGTATAGATGGGGATTCCCCTTCAAGTTATGCATAATGGCACCACTTTTACTGTGTATAATGTCATAAAAGGGAAAGAACTGCTCGTCAAGCTGGGCCTATTGAATCAAGCTCCTCAACACCGCTTCCCATCCACACCTAGATCGTCGCCTATCTGGTCTACCCCCAGGCGCTCACAGAGGGATCAGAGAGGGTGGAATCAACCCTTTCCAGACCACGCTGCATGATCCTATAAACTGACCTCACTAGTCTTCTTTGGTCCCAAATTTGCTGCTTAGTCTTTAGGTTTTTGGACAAAAATATTCGTCCTTGACACAAGTTGCACTTTTGATGTGCACCCCTGTGCATCCTGTTTTTTTCCTTTTTTTGTTGTTTTGTTCCCTTTTATCTTTCTTATGTCTTTGTGCTTGATATGGAACTCTACCTTTATCTTGGAGCCGTTTTGTCCCCTTAATGGGGTCACATAGACAGATACCAACATATTTTTCAACGTCACGTAAAATCTTGTCGAACATTTGTCTGGTTTGTCCTTGTGTTCAACATTATTGTTTCAGTCTTCTCCCGCAGCTTCCATCCCTTACAGGACGTATGGATTTAATCTCCCATGTCCTCACACTTACCACTGACTTCCGAAAGATCTCCGTCTACTGCTGGAATAATGGAATAGCACGTGAGACATTTTTTTGTTAATAAGAATCTCCCCCATTGGTGGTTTGTTATTTGTTGGAGTGAAGTTTTCAGTTTTCCAGTAGCTTATTACCCTTGTTTCTAAACGTAATATATTGCATACTACTGCATTTTGATATTACCATGTACTTCTTATGTTATTCATAAGCTTTTTCAGCCGCCAGTCATATCCGCTGTCGCTGTTTTGTTCCCCACTCTGCCCCTGTGGTCTGTCGCCTTGCTTCATGGAGAGGATGTGGCGGACCTCGTCGGCAGATTTAGGACTGTTTTGTCCTCAGAACAAATTTTTTGGGCCAGGCGACCCCCTGTCCCCTGGCCCCCAGTTTTTCTACTTTTATTTTATTATTATTTTTGCCCTTTTGGCCTTAAGAATATTTAAAAATGTTAATGGAAGATCTCAAATGACCTCATACTTCAGTTCGCTTAAGATGACTACACCGATATTCAACAAAAGTTTTTAAATTACACTTATACTTCTACACTTCATCAAGACTCATGTTAGGCATTCAATAACATATGTATGTTTTGTACCTCTCATCTTTCTATTTAGGCATCTCACATACCCTTGCTTGATGACAGGGAATGGTCTGTCATGTAGCAACTGGTATCACTCACGTAGCTGGACACCCCCCCCCTTATAACAATGGGCATTAGAATATTTTCCCACAATGTCCAGGGTTTTAACTCAATAAACGCAAGAAGGCCTTCAAACATTATAAGAGACTGGGAGCTGACATTATTATGCTACAGGAAACCCACTTTTCCCAGACCAATCACCCCCAATATTTCGACAAAACATTTAATCAATTTCACTACACTACCTTTACCAAATAAATCTAGAGGGGTTGCTATATTTGTCAGAAACTCAATCATTTTTGAACTCCGAAATATATATAAAGATAAAGATAGCCGCTTTATTATCATGAAAGGAACTATAAACAGACGCTCTCTTACAAAAGCCTCAGTTTATGCTCCAAATGAATCACAATCAACCTTTTTTAGTGATTTCTTTGCTACTTTAAATCAATACAGATCACCTCACATGATAATTTGGGGTGACTTCAATCTAGCCGCTCACCCCTCATTAGATAGGAGTAATACATCCCCCTCCTCCAAAGCCTTCTCCAGATCCATTAATCGCTCCTTAAACAATCTCCAATTGATTGATACATGGAGATCACATAACATAGGCATTAAAGCAAACACTCATTATTCCCACCCTCATGATTGTTACGCCCGCCTCGATTATATTTTCAGCACCCCTATACTTTTAGCTAACTCCTCCTCAGCTCAGATACATCCCTGCCCTTGGTCAGACCATAACATAGTAGTATTTGAGACCTCACACATAGGATTGGCCCCAACCGTCTTCAACTGGCGCCTTAACGACTCACTGCTTACAGACCCCACCACTTATCAGCAAATTAACTCGCATATTGAAGAATGCTTCACAGAAAACATAACAGATGATGTACTCCCTACCTCTATATGGGCCACTCACAAGGCGGTGTTGAGGGGCCACCTTATCAACATTGCTGCGGCTAAGAATAAGGCTAAACTTGCAGACATTAAATGTCTCACCAAAGAACTGAATGCTTTATATAATAAGTTAAACCTTTCGGTCTCTCCTGAATTAACTAACCTAATTCTAACCAAACGTCAAGCTCTGAACTCACTTTTATCTGAGGACACTGAAAAATCTCTACGATTTTCAAAAGCCAAATTTTTACTACTCAGCAATTCTGCCTCAGCAATGTTTGCTAGGAAATTAAAGCATGATTCTAACCCCGCACATGTATATAAATTACGTAACCAAAGGGGTAATCTGGTAACTCATCCCCAAGATGTGTTACAAATTTTCACAAACTTCTATAAAACCCTACATTCAGGCACCCAAACACATCCTAACTCTTCTTCCCTAGAATGGCTAAACAAACTTTCACTTCCCAAACTTAATGAACAACAGACCTCATCCCTTAGTGTTCCTTGTACGGACACAGAAATCCTAAGCATAATCAAATCCCTCAAAACCTCTACAGCCCCAGGCTCAGACGGTTTTTCATCGTCCTACTAAAAAAAAATTGCCCCTCTGTTAGTCCCTAACCTCACTAGACTGTTTAATCATATCCTACTTGGAGGCCAATTCCCGGACGAGATGTTACTGGCTAACCTCTCCCTGATTCCAAAGCCTCAAAAAGATCATTCCCTGCCACAAAACTTTCGTCCCATATCAGTCCTCAATAATGATATCAAGCTTTTTGGGAAGCTACTGGCCAACAGACTTGCGTCTGTTATTACTGATTTAGTTCACACCGACCAATCAGGCTTTATTCCAGACCGCCAAATAACAGACAACATCAGACTAGTTACCAATGTGATTCAAGGCGCTAATCTTCATTCCCGCCCAGTCTGTCTTTTAAGCCTTGATAAAAAAAGGCCTTTGATAGCGTCAACTGGTCATATCTTAATTATCTCCTTCCCAAATTTGGCATATCTGAAAAATGTATACATGGTTTTAATGCTCTCTACCACTCCCCACAGACCAGAATCAAAATTCCAGGAAACAACTCAGAATTTTTTCCCTTAAGTAGAGGCACTAGGCAGGGCTGTCCACTTTCCCCTCTCCTGTTTGCTCTTGCAATAGAGCCCCTCGCACTGGCAATCAGACAAAATATCAATATAAAGGGATATCAGAAAAACTCTACCCAATTTAAGCTTAGCCTCTACGCCGATGATGCCCTTTTATTCCTAACTGACCCAATCACTTCTATTCCCAACCTCCTTTCCGAACTAAACTCTTTCCATGCACTTTCAGGCCTTTTCATTAACACAAGTAAATGCTCTGCTTTACCTATAAACTACCCTCCGACCTTGCAAACCTCCCTACAAAACAGTTTTAATTTTATTTGGCCCTCTAACTCATTCAAATATTTAGGAGTCTACATCACTCCCTCCCACAAACTCCTATATAAAGCTAATTATATCCCTCTCTTCTCCCATATAAGTTCATTACTCAAATCATGGTCTGCCCACCACATCTCCTTTCTGGACAGGATTTGTGCATTTAAAATGACCATCCTCCCCAAACTCCTCTATCACTTTAGAGCACTCCCCATTAATGTTCCCAAATCTAGAATAGAAGCCCTCCAAAGGGAAATAAACAAATTTATCTGGAATAATAAAAAACCAAGATGCAGTTATATGCTCATGCATAACACGCAAAACAAAGGAGGGATGGGCCTTCCACATCTCTGGCACTATTACTTAGCGGCCAGACTCGCACACATGGCCCAATGGCATTCTCCTACTACCCATATCCCATGGCTGAGGTTTGAATCCTCTTCCATCTCCCCCTTATCATTAAAAGGCATTTTGTGGTCCAACATAATACCGTACCGTACCGTACCTTACTAAAAAAGAACATGATAGTGGCCCACTCCATACAACTGTGGAACAAAAACAAGGACTCTTACGTTCTAACCTCAGCTACCCCTCCCCTGGCTTCATTTCTGGGTGACCCCAGATTTGCCCCTGCCTTCCCAGACTACACTCACTTCCATTGCTGGGTTCAACTTAATTTAAGCACTCTCAAATCATTAGTGATAAATATGAAATTTCCACCCTTCTCATCTATTCAATGCCGATATAAATTTCCTGTCTCCGAACTCCCCCAATACATCCAAATTCAGAACTTTTTTGCCACTCACTACTCTCTAACTATTGACACCCCAAGTACTGTATTTGAACGCATTTGCACTTCCTCATATAGAGATAAAGGTATAATCTCCCAATTATATTATTTTTTAAATAACCTACACCAACCTGAAAAATCGGGCCCAATGGTGCGTTGGGAAGCCGACCTGAACTGCACTTTCCCCATAGAAACCTGGTATAAGATGGTAGAAAACCTCCGCAAGAGCAATCGTGCTGCAACTTTTAGAGAATCCCCTCTAAAACTCTTTATCAGATGGTATATGACCCCTGCCAAGATTCATTCTTTCTACCCCACAATCTCTCCTACTTGCTTCAGAGATTGTCCTGAAGAAGGTAATTACCTTCACATATTTTGGAGCTGTAAACTGCTTGAAACCATATGGCAAGCAGTTTTAACTACACTTGAAACCTCGCTCAAAAAACAAATCACCCTATCCCCACAGATCTGCATTCTGTATGCAGAAGTTTCAGAAATTCCTTTACCTTGCAATAGATTACTTCATTCATTAATGAGCTCTATCCAATGGATGATCGCACTAAACTGGAAATCACACAACCTACCTTGGTCTCAGGTTCTGTCCAGGATGGAGGCTCTCAGATTGTCTGAGAGGATCCACCACACTCTCTCTGACAGTATGCAAACCTTCCATAAAAAATGGATACTATGGTCCCCAACGCAACAATAAATGTATAAATAAGTTAACTCTTACCACGGCCCACACCACTACCCCCTCTCCATTACATAGGTCCCCACAGCTTGAAACAGGTTTCTTGGTTACCCCCTACAGGGTCTGTAAATCTGGCACCTTTCCCCCCTGTCCAATAATCTTTCTTGTATTATCAATGTTACTTGTTGATAGACTCATTCTCAATGCCTTATTTTTGCTTATCTTTTGTATGACTCTGTATCACTGAACTTAATGTCTTGCTTTGTACTGAAATATGTAATTTTCCTGTCTTCCAAATAAAAACTTTTGTAAACATAGATTAGTATCTTATTATGTACATATACAAAAGACAATATAGTTACAACAGGTAAATGTTTGCTTACAGAAATTTCCAGGATTAGTACAGCATACAGCCATACACAGAGTCTTCCTCAGTCCCGCCGCCCATCATCATTTGGGGACCATTGTTGGAGGCCCGTGGACTCTTTCAATATTTGAGCCCCCTTTATGGGGTGACCTTCCCCCCCTTTTTACATCATTAACAATGCACATGATCTGTCAACACATGGAATGCTGTACTAATCCTGGAAATTTCTATAAGCAAACATTTACCTGTTGTAACTATATTGTCTTTTGTATATGTACATAATAAGATACTAATCTATATTATGTAATGATTGTATATCTAACAGAATTTGTCTCTCCATAGACAATTTTTGACCTTTATGTCTGTAAATCCCCTGAAGAAGGGCTTCATACCGAAACAGCTGTTGGGTCTGATCATAAATGTCCAACCTTCTCTTCATCAATTTACAGAGCTTTCTGGATTTGTACAAGCTCCATGTGATTTTTAATTCAGAATGTTTTTTGTTCTTGTACTTATTGATTAAATGTATACTTTTTTATACTTTTGTCTGTTTGCAGTCACTTTCAAAGTCCCACCTCCAAGGTTTTTTTTCAGTTTTCTCTATATATTTTTTTCTGTTTTCTCAATTAGGGATGTGGTGACTGTCAAACATTTACAATTCTGTGAATGTTGGTTTTTTTCTTTTTTTTCTTCCACTCTTAGCACAAAGCCCTCAAATCCCTCCTCCTTGAACAACCCTCTACAAATCACCCTTCCCAGCACAAATCCCACCCCCACCCAAATCCTCCTCCTAACACAAAGCCCCACCAATTCCCCCCTCCTAGCACTAATCCTCCCTCCCCAATTCTCCTCTCCTAGCACAAATCCCCCCCCCCAATTCCCACTTCTAGCATAAATCTTACCCAATCCTGCCTCTTAACACATATCCCATCCTTCTAGCACAAGTCCCCCGCCCCCCACAATTGTTCTTTCCAGCATAAACAGCACCTCCCCCCCCACCCCCACACCTCCACAAGCTCCCCTGCCCCCAAACTTACAGGTGAAACTACAGGAGTATAGAGGAGGAGCTTGATTACCTGCCCCCCATCTCCTCCAAGGACCGTCAACTCCTGGAAATGTGGGTAGGGGTATAGCTGTGTAGTGCCCAGGGGAGGGCTGGGCCAGTGGGCAGGGTGGCAATTGCCTCCCAGGCCGCCCTAACTTATGTTCAAAATGGCCGGCAGCTGCTGCACGCTACCATTTTCTTTTTTATTCTCGTCTAGGAAGTCGGGCCGGGGGCATGGCCATGGCGGCCGACCACTAGCTGTTGCATTCCGGGAGTTGTAGTCCGCACTCAAGCTTCTGGTGGATGGAAAACACAGCAGCGCAGAGGAAACTACAACTCCCTGGGACCGGATTCTTGGAAGCAGGCAGAGGCAGGGCGTGCTAGGGAGTCGGGACACAGGGCTGCAGGGCTGGGCGCTGGCTGCAACTTGACCCCAGGATCAGGAGCGTTACCCCCCAGGAGACCGTGGCGTGCAAGGACCTGCTGAGCTGAGATCGCTGAGGTGAGAGACCCTGACACCCCTAGCTGACCCCCCATCTTCCCCCCATACACCCCATGTAACCTGCCCCAGTGATCAGGCTGCATTGATGGGCACTGGAGTTGGCTGCACTCATGGGCACTGGTGAGGCTGCATTGAAAAACCAGGTGGGCCATGGATGGTGAGCTGATTCGGCAGTTCAATGGGCCACTTGACTGGACTTGCCCCCCAGGCCTAAGGCCGCCAGCCCTCCCCTGGTAGTGCCAGATGTAAGAGCGATCCTGTGTAACCTACTGTATGGAGGATCGCTGTTATGACAGGAGGAGGGAGAGCACAGAGAGCCTGCATCTCCCAGCGATCTCCTATCTGCCGCTGCCACTTCTCCTGTCCGGACCATTTACATTAGTTCAGTGCAGCCGGCCCTGAGTGCGAGGATGGGTGGGAAGCTCAGCGGGCGTGGGCACAATGCACTTGGGGGGCGTTCAGCCAGCCTGGGGGCAGAACTGAAATCTAGCCACCCCAGCACCCCCCAGATCTGGCCATCCTAAAAACACAGACACAGACCCAGTCTAGGGGATGTCTTTTGTAGATTTTTTGCAGAAAACCTGAACAGGAGAGGGGTAGGGATGCAGAATACTTCATGGCTAGCAAGAACAAGAGGACAGTCTCTTGTCAAGAAACCTTTAGTAGCAGCCTTTTGCTGAGGGTTGGAGGAATCTCCAGTTAATCGAGAACTCTGTATGAGCAGCTCCAGTCCTGACAGCAGCTTCTGGCACTTACTTCCTCAAGCACAAGTACACCTGGGATCTTCAATCAACAGATTTACTCTCAATGTCCTACGACAGCTGCTGCTCACTACAGCTTACATCTCACACTCTTCCCTGAAGGAAAAAGAAAAGGTCCTTCTCCAGACCAGTGTTTCAAGGTCATTTTGTCATCTGTAGCGCTACCCCTGAAGGAGCCGCTGTTACTTAGATGGTTCTCTCCCTACAAATTAGTGCAGAGCATAGAGGCATCAAACAAACAGCATTTTTTCTCTCTCTGGCTCATTAACCACTTGGGGCCCGGGCCATTGTCGAATGACGGCCACAAGGTGGCTCTACAGGTCCGGGAGGCCGTCTACTGACATTCTCGGGCCTCCGGCCGCTGGGGGGGCGTGCGCGCCGCCGCGTCACTCAGGTGCCGATGTGCGTGCCTGGCGGCCGCAATGTCCGCCAGGTACCCCCGATCGCCAGTCACAGAGCCAGGGACGTGGATCTCTGTGTGTAAACATAGAGATCCACGTCCTGTCAGGGAGAGGAGACCGATGGTGTGTCCCTCCTTGTACATAGGTCACCTCCCCCAGTCAGTCCCCTCCCCCCACAGTAAGAATCACCTAGCAGGGCACACATTTAACCCCTTGATAGTCCCCTAGTGTTAACCCCTTCCCTGCCAGTCACATTTATACAGTAATCAATGCATTTTTACAGCACTGTTTGCTGTATAAATTTGAATGGTCCCAAAAATTTGTCAAAAGTGTCCGATGTGTCCGCCACAATATCGCAGTCCTGAAAAAAATCACAGATAACCGCCATTACTAGTAAAAAAATAATAATTTTGTAGGCGCTGTAACTTTTGCGCAAACCAATCAATATACGCTTATTGCAAATTTTTTTTTTACCAAAAATATGTAGAAGAATACGTATCGGCCTAAACTGAGGAAAACATTTTTTATTTTATTTTTTTAATTGGGATATTTATTATAGCAAAAAGTAAAAAATATTGTGTTTTTTTTTTAAATTGTCAGTCTTTTTTTGTTTATAGCGCAAAAAAAAAAACGCAGAGGTGATCAAATACCACCAAAAGAAAGCTCTATTTGTGGGAAAAAAAGGACGTCAATTTTGTTTGGGAGCCACGTCGCACGACCGCGCAATTGTCATTCAAATCGTGACAGTGCTGAAAGCTGAAATTTCGCCTGGGCAGGAAGGAGGTATATGTGCCCAGTAAGCAAGTGGTTAATATGGGATGTCTTTTATGCTTTTTATTGTTGAAGAAATTTGGATAGGGTGAAGGGTGGAATGGGATACCCCAGGGACTTTAGATAACAAGAGGACACTTCTCCTTCGCTAAACAGTTATGGTGCAAAGAGCAGGAGAGGTTGCTGAAATCAAGTTTTAGTAAAGGCCACCACTAACAGAGCAATTACATGGGCCTCCTGAAGAAAAGAGAAACTTCACATAATTACCAGGGCTCTGAGTTTAGGTTGACACGAACAATGCCACAGGATCGCCGGCTACCTCCTTCTGATATCCACCAGGCACTCTGCAGTGAGGGAAAAAACAAGGCTCACAATGCCACAGGACAGCTGGACATCCCCTTCCAACTTCCACTGGGCACTCTTCAGCGAGCCCTCCAGACCAGCCCCCCCATGCCAAAGGTGGGACCTCATTGAACATATAGCAGCGTTTCAGCAATCTGCCCATAGGGACAAAGCCCCCCACAGGCTAGGGATACCTCCTGCAGGACTGGACCCAGCCAGGACTCTTCCATGCTGCTCCAGGACTAGACATGTGCAATTCGTTTTGTTCCAAATTAGTTTCTCAATGAAATTTGTTAATTTGGAAATATTCAAATTAACGCAAACCCCTTTAACAATTTTTTTCCGAAAATCCAAAAATTCAAAAGAACGAAAATCCGAAAGTAAGAACGAAAATCCGAAAATTCAAAAACACGTAAATTCTAAATAATAAATAACTAATAATAATAACCATTATTAACTATTAAATGATAGGTATTGGAATTTCCTTTCAAATTTGGCTGTTAGTGGGTGTAACAAATACAAATTTATCCGATGTTACGAATTATCGGAAATAACAGACGCCGCATCTAAACGAATGGAACGTAACGAATTAATAATAATAATAAATAATAATAATAATAATAAAAACTCTTTATTATTATTAATTAGTTACGTTCCATTCATTTAGATGCAGCATTTGTTATTTCGGATATTTCGTAAATTTGGATAAATTCGTATTCATTACATTCATAAACAGCCAGATTTGAAAGGAAATTCCAATGCCTCTAATTTAATAGCTATTATTGTTAGTTAGTTATTTCGAATTTTCGAATTTTCGGATTGTCGAATGTCCGAATTTCTTAAAGTCTGTATTTACGAATACTGCATGTAAATGAATGGAACATAACAAATTCAAAATTTTCTGAAGCTATGAATTTATTCTAAATAATGAATTTCGAACATAACGAATGACCTGATAAACGGAAAAAAAACCCAAAAAACGAATAAAACAGAAAAAAAATTCAGCAGTGCACGTCTATTCAGGACTCAGACTATTTATAAGCTCTCCGACCACCTACTGGGCACACCTCCCCAAGAATTGTCTGAAACCCCATAAATATTCAGACTGCACACCTGCCTGTCCCCCTATTGTGATTCTAGATTCTGGGTCACCACTCCATCAAACTACATAAATGACATCATATAATTTACAAATGTAACATTTTACCAGTCACATAAATTGAGATTAGGTTATTTTCACTCGACCTTTCCTGCTCTTTAGGTAGAAATGTGTGTTTTGTATAGGCTGCTTGGTTCTTTGTACTCTATTTGACTGATTCATTTGTGATGAGAGCTACAGCACAGCTATTCCCTTGGTAATAATCAATCCTCAAGGCTGTGACATACTGTATTTAGGTGATTCATTGAACAAATCAGTTCTGCCTTAACCATTTATATACACATGAATGGTAAGGAATACAACTGACATATAAGTCATAAATAGTGTATTTTTGGCCACTGAGTCATTGGGAGTCATTGCCAGTGGGGAATGGGGCACTGAAATGCTGGGGCTACTGTTAGTTAAAGCCTGCATTGCACGAGAAATTAGCAGCTCAAGTGAATGTATTGACAGCCGGTGTTGTGTGAAACAGACTGAGTTATGGGCCTCTTATGTCTGAGAAAAGAAAGCGTAGCTCAGTCTGTCTCTCGCAATGTTGGCTGTTAATACAATCACTTTAACTGCTATGTTCTGCTAGGCAGGCGCGTTGCTAGGTCTGCAAAAAATGTGGGGCTAGAGCCCATAGCAGCGGTCACCAACCTTTTTGCAGGCCTGGGAGGGGGGGGGGGGGGGGCACGCGGGTGGTAAGCTATTTTTCGTGGGCAATGGCTGGTGTTGGCGCTTCAATCATCATGGCGCCATGGTTGATATGGTGTCCGGGTGATTGAAGCGATTTATTTCTATTGTTACATTCTAATATATAATGAAGTGGTTCAGCTCACCATAATGCAGAATCTGTTGGAGCCCTGAGCATGTCCCTTTACACATCTCCTGCCACCAGATGCAGCGTGTCACTTGCCATGTCACCTGTCACCAGATGCAGCGTGTAACTTGCCACTGTCGCCTGTCACCAAATGCAGCTTGTTACTTGCCACCGTCACCTGTCACCAGATGCAGCTTGTCACTTGCCACCGTCGCCTGTCACCAGATGCAGCTTTTTACTTGCCACCGTCATCTGCCACTATATGTGGATTGTCACTTGCCATATCGCCTGCCACCAGATGTGGATCGTCACTTGCCACTGTCATCTGGCACCAGATGCGGATTGTCAGTTGCCACCTGATGTGGATTGTCACTTGCCAAGTCACCTGCCACCATTTGCAGATTGTCACTTGCCATTAGACTTGTGCACGACGGAAAAATTTGTTTAGTTTCGGTTCGTTTCTTGTGCACAACGAAAAAATTTGTTTAGTTTCGGTTCGTTTCTTTTCGGTCCTGTTGATTCGTAATCGTTCGTAATTTTGCTAGACGGCATTTTTCGTGTTCGGACTAATTCGTATTTTCGCAAGCGACATTTTTCGTTGAGTCGGAATGATTCATATTAATGTAAGCCTTATTTTTTGTTGATTTATAATTCGGACTTTCGGTAGAGTACATTGTTTTTCGTTGATTCTGGACACATATATAGTGCCGTCGTACGTGTTGTACGTCACAGCGCTTTGCTCAAGCATTTTTTTTCACTATAGTGTGTAGGCAAGTCAGGCTTGAAAAGAATCACGTCGAGAAAAACGCAGTTTTTTTCAATGACATTAAAAGCGGTCGTGTGTACGCGGCATTATTGTGCTTCGAATGGATTCGTACATTCATAACTTTTTTCATAACGAATTATGCCGAAGACATTCGGGCATTCGCTATTTGCGATATAATTTATTTCGGATTCGGTTTTATTCGTAATTGCTTTGTTCGGAAATTCGAATGCTTCCGAACGTCCGAAAGTTGCTAAATTCAGACGAATTTCGATTAGTTACGAAACGAATTGCACAAGCCTACTTGCGATGTCACCTGCCACCTGATGCAGATTGTCACTTGCCACGTCACCTGCCACCATTTGCATGTTGTCACTTGCCACGTCACCTGCCACCTTGTGCGAATTGTCCCATGCCACGTCACCTGCCACTATTTGCATATTGTCACTTGCCATGTCACCTGCCACCTGATGCACATTGTCACTTGCCATGTCACCTGCCACCATTTGCAGATTGTCACTTGCCACATCACCTGTCACCATTTTCAGCTTGTCACTTGCTACGTCACCTGCCACCATTTGCAGATTGTCACTTGCCACGTCACCTATCATAATTTGCAGATTGCCACTTGCCACGTCACCTGCCACCTGATTCGGATTGTCACTTGCCACATCACCTGTGGGTTGACACCTGCCAACTGATGTGGCTTCGCTCGCTTCTCTCCTCTCTTTTAGAGTAGCCTCTGTGGCTGGAACATCTGCTGCAGGGAAGGCAGAGAGGGAGTCAGTGTTGTTCTCCTCATGGTCAGCGGGCTGTGCTGGCAGTGAAGTCCAGTGCTGCTTTTTGGCTGAGGGCAGCTTAGTGGGTGATGAGGCTGGGGAGACTGCAGCTCTCCTACCTCTGTCAGATGAGGAGGAGAGGGAGGCTTAAGCTCTGGACTCATCCATGTCAGAGTCTGGGTCCATGACAGAGTCTCTGGGCAGTGGCTGTGGTGAGGCAGTGTGGCCGTTCTCCACTGCGCCATCTCGGACTGCTGTGTGCGGCAGCTTCATGAAGAAATCTGTGAAGCGGCGGGGACCAGATGTCTGCAATCGCCGCTGGGTCATAGTCCACTGGTGTGCAGGGATCTTCTCCTCCCTGGGAGAGATAGAATTGGTGGGCTGGGATGCAGAGAGCTGGGTTTTTCACCTTATGAAGCGGAGTACCAGCGAATCACGTGGGCATACTAATGCAGCCCGCCCACCGCAGGCGCGGCCCACTGGTTAGGCAGGGACCCTGCGGCAAGAGACCCAGATTCTGGGCTATAGCCCCAATAGCCACCCCCTAGCGACGCCACTGCTGCTAGGTACTACTTAGTGTAGAGTATTGTTTCCACTGGTTACACCTTGTAGAGGACACCAGGCCACGCAAAGAGAATTGGAGCTATCATTTAGAGAGTTTATTCCCCCCATCATGTGGAAATTACACCGGTTTAGCTCCACCCCCAACCCTGGTCATAGTAAAATTATTTAGTTTGGGGATTTCATCAACAGTAAGCTATTGTACCCCTCAAAGAAAAGGTCTCCTGGTAACTGAGGTATAAAGATGTCAGCATGCAGCGTCTCTAGAGGGATAACCAAAATAGGTTGGGCATCTGCCCGCTCACTAGGGATGAGCTTTGCGTTCGAGTCGAACCCATGTTCGACTCGAACATCGCCTGTTCGGTTGTTCGCCAAATTGCGAACATTATGGGCCATTCGCGCCAAATTCGAGTGGCGCGTCACGACCCATAATTCACTGCGGCATCGCAGTGCATTGCTGGCTGATGATTGGCCAAGCATGCACTATGACCCACATGCTTTGGCCAATCACAGCGCGGAAAAAACGGAGAGCCATATTTGGCCAAAGCCGGGGTGGCTTTGGCCAATCATGCCTCAGGGGATTTAGTACACGCCCCACACTATATAAGGCGGCCTGGAAGTCGGCCTTGTGTAGTGTGTTGGTTAAAATACAGACGGAGAGAGAGAGACAGTGTATTTTGATTTGAGTTAGATAGAGCAGGCAGGCGAGTCAGTTAGCTGCAGCTACAGTGTGTAGAGGATATATATGCATCCTAGGTGTTGTATATATATTTATACACTGTATTCAGTTTAGCTAGATCTGTTCCTGTTATTCTCTATACTGTGACAGGCAGGCAGGTGATTGTGCTAGTTGCAGTGTTCCACTTAGTGTACTGTGGGGCTAGAGCCCATAGCAGCGGTCCCCAACCTTTTTGCAGGCCTGGGAGGGGGGGGGGCATTATACGGCCCCCACTTGCAATTTGTTTTTGTCACTTTTGTGGCCCCCCAAGCTCTGCACAGGGTAAGGATGAGCTTGGTTTAAAAAAAAAAAAATATATATATATATATATATATTCTCTCATCCCTGAGCGCCTCTCACTGATAAGCTGGGTGTGTTGTTGGGTGTTGCTGGGGCATGTTCTAAAGCCCATTGGGAAGCGCGCATCGCCAATAACAGACACTCAGTCATTTCCTTGTCCACAGCTGCAGAGCTCTGTGTCTGAGTGCCTGTGATTGGCTACGACGCTGCATGCTGTCAGCGTCCTAGCAGGCTCGCCAGAGGTCATCGAGGATTTCTCAGGGGATAAGATAAGTTTACTATTGTAACGGATATAAAGCGAATATTTCAATATATATAAGAATTTAAAAAAAGGAGCTCATCCTTGCCCTGATCAGAGCTTGGGGGCCACAGAAGAGATAAGGGCAAATAAGGGCAAATTACAAGGGGCCAGAGAGAATATTAAAAAAAATGGTCGGCCCTCACGCACGTTCACTTTATCAAATCTGGCCCTCTTTCAAAAAAGTTTGGACACCCCTGCCCTACACACACATCACACTGACACATCACACAGGCTGAGGCTGAGGCTCAGTCCCCTGACTCCCCATTATGTGCTCATGGTCATCATCATTATTATGATGATCAGAGCACAGCAGGTGTTGTATGGCTCTGTCAGTGTAACATGCTGTGTGGTGCTGACTTTCTTAATGTATGGCTGTAATGTGTGTTACTGACTATAACAGAGCACAGCCATAACAAAGTCAACACCCAACAGCATGTTACACTGACAGAGCCATACACCACCTGCTGTGCTCTGATCATCATACTGATCATGAGCACACAATAAGATGCTACTTTACACATGTGATGGGAGGAAGGGACAGCAAAAACACACATCCAAGCTGCATTGTTACCACCCCCCAAACCACTCCCCTTTGAGAATTTTTCACCTAAGCTTTGCAATCAGTAAGGATGAGCTCCAGCGTGTTTGCAAGCCCCATGTGCAGAGACCGCCAGGAAGTTGGCACTGCGCTGCGCTAATCACAGACAGTGAGACATTGTCCCGATGCACGGCTGCAGAGATCGGGAAATGTCTCACTGCCTGTGATTAGCGAAGCGCAGTGCCGACTTCCTGGCGGTCTCTGCACGTGGACTGTGCGAACACACCGGAGCTTATCCTTAGCAATCAAGTCCGCCTGTCAGTTTTTCCTGTGGACCAGTGGGTACAGTAGCTGCGTATGATGGCACAGTGGCGGCAATTGATGGGTACAGTGGCTGCGTTTGATGGCACAGTGGCGGCAATTGATGGGCACAGGAGCTGTGTTTGATGGCACAGTGGCAGCAATTTATGTTTAATTAATGGGCACAGATGTCAAAACACTGACATCTCTTCCATTCAGATCCAGTTATGATTGGTGGGGTGCTGTAAAGCTTCCTGGTGGGTTTAGACTACGGTCCGAACACGCCTGAGCTCATCCCAGCTAATTCGTTGTTGTCAAAAAAGTTTTAAAATAAGACATCTCTGCTGCTTTATGATAGTGTAAAAATGTTATTATAATAATGTTTATTAAAGGTTCACCTTTTGGAACATGTTACATGTTTCAGCTCCTGCCACCCTTCCCCCAGATTTCGTGACAGCATGAGGGCCAGGGGCGGAGCCAGGGGTGGGGTTGTGGGCGGGGCCAAGGGGCCCTGTCAGGTATGCTGTACGGGGCCCCATGATTTCTAACAGTGGCCCTGTACACAGCAGTGCCATTAATCGTTAATGATGACGCCCTCACGCATCTGCTGAGATGTACGTATTCACATGCACCAAAATTCAGGGTGCTATGGCACCATGTTATTTTGAAAAAGAGTTCCACCTCCAATTTGCTTACTTTGCAGAACAGGCAGATGTTGGGCTTAATGACCACAGGTGTAGGCAGGACTTTCAAGCATGCCCCTTTACCTCCCCAGTGGGCAGCATTCAGCAGAAGTGATGGTGAACGATTTCAGGGGGGCATGATATACATATGAATGCCCCCACTATTTACAGTACATATTACTGCCGCCGCTATTTACATGGATGGGAGGATGGGTTAAACAGTTTAATCTCTGTATTTGCAGACTATAATAAGATAAGCAGGGCAATAACTTCTCCGCAGGATGTGGAAACCTTGCAAGAAGATCTGAACAAATTAATGGGGTGGGCAACTACATGGCAAATGAGGTTTAATGTAGAAAAGGGTACAATAATGCATTTAGGTGGCAAAAATATGAATGCAATCTACTCACTGGGGGGAGAACCTCTGGGGGAATCTAGGATGGAAAAGGACCTGGGGATTCTAATAGATGATAGGCTCAGCAATGCCAAGCTGCTGCAAGCAAAGCAAACAGAACATGCATTAAAAAGGGATTAACTAGAACCTGGTCTCCCTTCCAATATAACAAAATTCCTGCAAATTTAACCTCCCCCCCACAACAAACACAGAGATCCCCATTACGGGTTGTTGCAGTACACAACCAGTGGATTAATAAAGCCTCAGTACCTCCTTCCTATTTGACATATATGTCTCCCCCCCTTTCTATTATTGGGGCACGTCAACTCACACGGCTTCCTCCCTTACTGAACCGGTACAGTACACAAGATCACGCCGTGCACACAGCCCGTCAGCTCCCCCAGAGTGACTACACTCACTCAAGATAGACTGGCACTCCACTAACCTACGCTTCGCTAATAGGATGTAAGTGACCAAAGCCTTACCTCACCCATATAAAGCAGGCCAGATACCCACGGCTATATCACTCGATTATCAGCACAAATACCTTAAACCCCCGTGGGAACAATCCGTGCATGCAGACGAGAAAGAATACTCGCTCCGGACGATCTATCCACAACCTAACAAACTTTCTTCTAGAAGCCGAGAATAAATACCACATGATGTCTCAGAGCGGCACTGACACCAACAAACAAGAAATTATTGGACCCCCCCCCCTCGGAACCTAACTGTGAGTACACCTTACCCCTTTCTAAAGCCGATTTAGATGCAAGTCTAACATCCATGTTTGACAAATTGGTTGATAAAATAGAAAGAGAAGTGCATAAGTCCACTACCGCTCTATCTCAGGAGATTGCTTGCATAGGCAACAGAACTGATCTACTAGAAACAAAACATGACGAACTTTCACTAGCCCATAATGACTTGAGAAAGGACTATGAAACATTGGCGGATGGTTTTGCGTTTATGCAGGCACAAGTGGAAGACCTTGATAATAGAAATCGTAGACAGAACATCAGAGTACGCGGAGTACCAGAATCGGTCACCGATCTCATGCCTACTATATCGAGGGTCTTTCATAATCTCCTTCCTGACAGACCCCTGTCAGCGTTCACCTGTGACAGAATCCATAGAGCCCTTCGCCCCAAACCTACACCTGATAAACCGCCTAGAGATATCATCATGTGTATGAAGGATTTCCTCGTTAAGGAAGACATCATGCGGGCGGCTAGGAACTCTCCTAATATTGACCTAGATGGTAAAAGACTTCAATTATTCCCTGACATCTCCCCAGCCACATTGGACAGGAGACGAAGGATGAAGGAAGTCACCAAAGTCCTACAGGAAGCAAGGATTAGATACAGATGGGGCTTTCCTTTCAAACTCACCGTTCCACATAATGGCTCTACATACACGGTTCATAACGTAATAGAAGGAAAAGAACTACTGGTGAAATTGGGCCTCCTGGAACCGGAACCTCCTGGCCGACCACCAGCAACCCCCAGTTCTTCCCCGATATGGTCCACACCATCTTCACGCCGCAACCAGAGAGACCAAAGAGACCAAAGACGCTGGAGGCAATCACACCAAGAATAGAACTTCCCATCTACGCTTTCACTCCAGTTCTCGGTGAATTTGACGTACCCAGTGGATATGATAAGAGAATCAAACAATCCGAAACATTCTCTCCATAGTCTTCACATTCTACAATGATCCCGGGGATATTGTGTTAATCACACAAATCCCTTCTCCACATAATTCCAGTGGTTCGGCGGATAGAAGAATCAACAGACTATCTGAACAGTACTGTAATATACTCCTCAAAGAAGACCTAGGGGACTTAAGTTCGTGGTTCGGCTATCATCCTATTCAACTCTCCTAGCAGTCTGAACTTTCATAATGGGAAAAATGTAGAATTGAGAAAGGAGGAAAAGAGGAGAGAAGGGGAGAGGGGAGGGAAGAGGGAAGGAGAAAAATATGTTTTTTTTTTTTATTTTATTTTTTCTCTCTCTATCCCCCTTTTCATAGGTTATCTGGAGAACAGTCTTTTCGAACAATGTGGTAGCTATACTGAACATATAAGTACTATCATTTACCCTTACCTCCATAACTTCAGAAATGTTTCTCTCCACTGTAGATTGCTGTTATTGTCTCCCTTACATAGCGAGCTTTTTATGTCACAATACCTCTCTACCCCCCGAGTGGTAGACACGCACTTTCAAGTTTTTCTAGGGTGCCTGCTACATCCATTGTTGCTTAGTTTATTTCTCAGACCTGCCCTCCGGGATGGAACCACAGCTCTCATCTTTAGAGACGTGGTTCCCCTCCAGGTTCGCAGGATTTGGACTTATTTGTCCTAATGTTGTTTATTCAAGTTTTCTTGACAGGTTTTATCCTGTCCCATTGTTATTTTTGTTTTTGTTTCTCATTTTTGAAATCCTAGCCCATAAGGCTTCTACTGTGTTCAATGTACAAAAAGGAAGTAATGATAAGTACATACCAAAAACGTTGTTTGACATAGATTTCATAGCTCTAGACTACTCTGGTAACTGCATAAGATACAATGCCCATCTCCCTGCTTGTATACCAATCCCCGTTCTATCTACACCGCTGATCATAATCTTAGCATCAGACCCAAACACTAACTCTATCCATAAAGTATTGTATACTTCTGATACTTCTCTATTTTTCCCCCATCACGAAAATATTAACCCCCACACCCTAGACCCCACCAATGGGTATTAAAATAATATCGCACAATGTGCAGGGATTTAATTCCCCCCACAAACGTAAAAAAGCTTTTGAGCACTACAAGAGAATAGGGGCTGATATCATACTCATCCAGGAATCCCACTTTTGCGCATCCAACCACCCTAAATACTTCAATAAGACATACAACCAAGTATTCTATACAACATACAACAATAAGACAAGAGGAGTCGCAGTCTTTATACGCAATTCGATTATATTCGATGTACAAAGTATTTTCAGAGATACTGAAAGCCGATATATTATCTTAAAAGGCATCATTGATAATAGGGCCATAACAATAGCTTCAGTATACGCTCCCAATGAATCCCAGTCCTCCTTTTTCACTAACTTTTTTGAGACTCTAGACCGATATGCCTCCCCCCATATTATCCTTGGAGGGGATTTCAATCTAACCTCACACCCGGCCCTGGACAGGAGCAGGGTCGCACCATCTTCTAGGGCATTTCCGAAGTCCCTAAACCGTTCCCTCAATCACTTTCAACTTATAGACTCATGGAGGGCCCACAATGTTGGCGTCAAAGCTTACACTCACTACTCACATCCCCATAATGTTTATGCCAGATTAGACTATATCTACTGCACCCCTGTCCTGTTGGCGAACTCTTTTAAAGCGATCATTCACCCCTGTCCATGGTCGGATCATGATATCACATCTCTTGAGACAGCATATATTGGTCTTAAACCATCCCCCTTCAACTGGAGGCTAAACGACTCCTTACTCTCGGACCCCACAATCACTCAATCGGTCTCTACTCATATAGAGAACTATTTCAACGAAAATATTAATGACGAAACCCCTCCCTCCTCCGTCTGGGTTGCCCATAAAGCAGTCTTACGTGGGCAACTGATTTCTCTCGCTGCAAAAAGAAACAAAGACAGGCTCTCAGACATTAGATGTCTCACTAAGGACCTAAATAGACTGTACAATAAACTTCAACAAGCCCCTTCCCAGGCTTTAACTGATCAAATCAAATCCAAACGCCTGGCCTTAGATCAAATTTTATCAGCTAACACTGAGAGATCCCTCAGATTCTCTAAGGCTAAATTCTTCCTTCATAGCAACTCCACCTCCACCATGTTTGCTAGAAAACTAAATCAAGCTAATAACCCACCCCATGTCTACAAACTTAGAGATAATGCGGGGAACATCGTCACTCATCCACAAGAGGTGTTGAACATCTTCTCCTCCTTTTATAAAGACCTCCTCTCGGGACCTCAACCCCAACCTAAACAACCCTCCCAAATCTGGCTGGAGGATATCCCATTACCCTCCCTCAACCCCCAACAAATAGAATCTCTTAGCGCACCATGTACAGATTTAGAAATAATTAACATAATTAAATCCCTGAAGACCTCTACAGCCCCAGGCCCGGACGGGTTCTCCTCAGCATACTACAAAAAATTTGCGTCTCTTTTAGCCCCCAACCTATCTAAACTCTTCAATTACGTGCTAGATGGTCATCAATTCCCAGAAGAAATGCTCCTAGCAAACTTATCGTTAATACCTAAACCACTCAAGGACCATTCTCTTCCACAAAATTTCCGCCCCATTTCAGTTCTTAACAATGACTTAAAGATCTTTGGGAGACTTCTTGCTGACAGGTTAGCAGCAGTTATTACTAATATAGTGCACATAGATCAAACAGGATTCATACCTGGACGCCAAATAACTGACAATATTAGGCTGGTAACCAATATCGTACAAGATGCCAACATACACTACAAAGAGCTATGCCTCCTCAGCCTGGATATTCATAAAGCCTTTGATAGTGTATCCTGGTCTTACCTCAATCACATCCTTCCTAAATTTGGCATCCCTAATAAATTCATGTGTGGCTTTAATGCCCTATACCACTCCCCCCAGACCCGTATTAAAATTCCAGGTCATAACTCGGAATTCTTTCCTCTAAGTAGGGGTACTAGACAAGGCTGCCCACTTTCCCCATTAATGTTCGCACTAGCAATGGAGCCTCTTGCCCACAAAATTAGGAACAGCCCGGATATAAAGGGAGTTGTCAAAGGTGAAGATGAGTTTAAGATAAGCCTCTACGCAGATGATGCGTTAATCTTTCTTACCGAACCTCACGTTTCCATTCCCTCCCTTCTTAAGGAACTAAAACTGTTTCACGACATATCAGGTCTAAAAATTAACATGAACAAATGCTCGGCTCTACCCATCAATCTCCCCGATCACCTAAAGACCATGTTGAAAAACAATTTCCCATTTATATGGTGCTCTCAATCATTTAAATATCTGGGCATCTCTATCACCCCAGCACACAACCTACTTTTCAAAACCAATTATATTCCCTTATTCAATAATATATCCTCACTCCTTAAGACCTGGTCAACCTTCCATATATCATTCCTAGGCAGAATTTGCGCAATTAAAATGACAATCCTCCCCAAACTGCTATACTACTTCCGATCCCTCCCCATTAACATCCCCAAATCCAAACTAGCTTCGCTCCAAAGGGAAATCAACAAATTTATATGGTTCAACAAGAAACCCAGATGCAGCTATGCATATATGCACAGACCTCAATCCATGGGCGGGATGGGTCTCCCTAACCTTTGGCATTATTTTCTGGCCGCCAGACTTGCCCAATTAGCACAATGGTTCGCGCCCAATCAATATATCCCATGGAAAAAATTTGAGGAGTCCTCAATTTCCCCATTGTATTTACAGGGAATCCTTTGGTCCAAAACAACCTCATACAGCAAACTCTCGAAATACAACAAAATTGTAGCACACTTCTACCAATTGTGGCTCAAAGCACAAAACACTTTTGAATTATCTTCACTCACTCCTCCCCTTGCTTCCTTTCTAGGTGACCGGAGATTTACCCGTACTCACGGAGATCACCACTCTTTCACCTATTGGACCCATAATAAGCTCACTTCACTTAAATCATTACAAATAAATGGGGAGTTTTCCTCATTCACCGCTCTGCAAGATAAATATAGTATCCCCACATCCGAACTTCAACACTATAACCAAATCAAAGCCTTTTACGCAGAACATTACTCTCTCACCACCAAGCCCCCTGTTACTGTATTTGAACGGATCTGCATCTCTTCTTCTAGAGATAAAGGTATCATATCCCATCTATATAGCTATCTAAACACTTTTCATTCACTCGACAAGTCTGGTCAGATGCTCCGCTGGGAAACTGACCTAAATAACACCTTCACAGTAGATGAATGGCATAATATGTCGGACAATCTCCGGAGGAGTAACATAGCTATCTCCTCCAGAGAAACTCCCATTAAAATATACTCTAGATGGTATCTCACCCCGTCCAAGCTCAACACATTTTATCCTTCTATTTCTCCATACTGTTTCAGGGGCTGTCCAGAACCAGGCACTATCCTACACACATTCTGGAGCTGCAAATACCTGCATCATATATGGAGCCATGCTGCAGAAATTTTTGATAATACCTTGAAACAGAAAATCCCAATCTCCCCACAGATTTGCCTTCTATATGCAGATATACCCAATGTTCCCATCCCTTGTAAAAGACTTTTCCATACTTTATGTAGCTCCATCCAATGGATGATTGCCTCCAATTGGAGATCAAACAATCTGCCTTGGGCACAGGTGCTAGCTCGGATGGAGACGATAAAACTCTCGGAAAGAATCTTTCACACACTTCACGATACCTTCCAGGTTTTTGAAAGGAAATGGTCATATTGGCCTACAACATAACTCATTACCCTAGAACCTGAATTCCCACCCACACACTCTAGCAAATTCATGCAATTTTGACCTATAGTGCCTACCCTTTTTATATTTAACATACGCCCATGTAGGAACTCTTTGTACCAGAAAACTTTTTATATATTTACTATCTTCATGTATGAGCTCGATTATCTCCTCTTCTTTTGAATTTTTTATTTCTTTTAATTTTGATTACCTTTATAAACACTCTATGTAACTGTACATCTGAACTTCCTAATAAAATATTTTTGTAATCAAAAAAAAAGGGATTAACTCCAGAGATAAAACGATAATTCTCCCACTCTACAAAATTCTGGCCTGGTCACACCTGGAGTATGCCATCCAGTTCTGGGCACCAGTCCTCAGGAAGGATGTCCTGGAACTGGAGAGAGTCCAGAATAGGGCAACAAAACTAAAAAAGAGACTAGCGGACATTAGTTATGAGGAAAGTTTACGAGCACTGAACTTGTTCTCTCTGCAGAAGAGACGCTTGAGAGGGGATATGATTTCAATGTACAAATACCGTACTGGTGACCCCACAATAGGGATAAAACGTTTCCGCGAAAGGGAATATAATAAGACACGCGGCCATTCACTAAAATTAGAAGAGAAGCGGTTTAACCTTAAACTGCATAGAGGGTTCTTTACTGCAATGCCGTGTACACACGATCGATTTTCTCGACGGTGAAAACACCGCCAAGAAAATCGACATGAAAAACGAGGACCGTCTTGGTCCCCTACACACAGCCGGTTTTCATGACATTTTTTCTCTTGGTCGAGAAAAACGACCGTGTGTAGGCTCCCTGGCAGTGTTTCCCTATGGGAAAACTGCCGCGGAAAAAAATGCCGTGAATCACGACGAGAAAAAGCATGTTCTAATTTTTCTCGTCGTGATTCTTGCCGTTTTTCTCGTCGGGAAAAATGCTGGAAAGCCCACACACAGGCATTTTTCTCGTCAAAAAGAAAAAATGAAATTTTTCCCGACGAGAAAAATGGTCATGTGTACGTGGCATAAGATCGGTAAGGATGTGGAATCCTCTTCCACAGACAGTTGTTTCAGCGGGGAGCATATATAATTTCAAAAAACTATTAGATAAGTACCTGAATGACCACAAAATACAGGGATATACAATGTAATACTAACAAAAAATCACACACATAGGTTGGACTTGATGGACTTTTTTTTGATGGACTTTCTTTTTTCAACCTTGCCTACTATGTAACTATGTTATGAAGCCGGTCTGCCACTATTTACATATTAATGCCGCCGCTTTTTTCATATCAATGCAGGTTATTTACATGTAAACACAGGGTCTGCAGGTGAGTCATCTGTACATGGCAATAGGGCAGAGCTGGGCAGCTTTAGTAGCAGAACTTCACATTGAGATATTGGGACACAGCAAGGGATTAAAACTTCAAGGGACAAGGGAATTTAAACTGGGATAGTCGGCAAGTATGAGGCAGCTGCTTTGGGCACCACAACAATGATGGGGCCCAGGGCAGCTTCCCCTTCTGCCCTGCCTTAAAGACGGCGCTGGACGCAGGACTTTGCTTGCTCATATCAGAGCTGTCCCCCTGATGAATGATGATCTGATAATTGGTGGGTTAATATTCAAGCTGCAGGGGAGAAACACAGTTCCACAGAATGGAGAAAAGCAGAAGCATAGAGATGCATGCAGCGCTGGTCCTCAGATAAAGGTTCCTGTCCAGCAAGAAATAGTGAAATCAACAAATCTCACTCCAAATCCAACCTGAGACTAGCTCACACTGCAGATATACCACACTGAGGTTGTAGGCAAAAGAGTGCTGGGGCACACTCACATGCCAAAAAATGCATTGTATTTTTCAGGAGGAATTTAAGGCAAAAGGTCAATTGTTCAGGGTACTGATTAGGCACAATGAACAGTTCATAAATGGTACTTATAAGATAGCAATCCCTCTTTTTTTGAGTTTTGGTGCACTTTAAAGTTATTCTAAAGGAATTAATTTATTTATTTATTTTTTATAACAAACATGTTATATGTACCTGCCTTGTGCAATGGGTTAATGACTTGCCAGAATGCAGTGTCCTTGTCACTTCCTGTAAGCTGAAAAGCTTGACGAACCTTATATTTTTTTGTGTACACTACTAGTCCCAATAATCAACCATATGTAGCGGGTGGTTACATTTAGGGGGAAGCATCTGAGTGGTAACTAGGCTCAGATGCACTAATTGTTAGGTTTCATGGACCATTTCTGTCCCTGGGAGATGGTACTGATGTGTAGTTCCCTGGGGCCTATAGGTGGTGCTGTTGCCATGGGCCCGGGTTGAACCGCAGTGCAAGGTTGTGCCTTTTTTTTTGTCCCCTCTTGGCAGCAGTACGGCGGGGCGGGGAACCTGCTGTGCCTGTCGGGAGAGGATATAAGAGGGGGCGGCCATCTTCGAGGGGGTCGGTTCCGCGCTCGGGCACCTTAGGCCTGGGTGCGTGTGTGTCGCCTCCGGGTGCCCTAGGCCCGGAGGCCTGGTCGGGTTGTCTCTGGGTGCCCTAGGCCCGGAGACGGAGCTGCTGTTCCATCTCAGACACCTTCAGTCTGGGGTGAGGTACTTTGGAGAAAGGCCCGGAGCCCAGCAGCCTTCGGCTGGGATCTGCCGGGGACCGAGACTTCCAGGGATCTGCCTTGTGAGGGGACCCGTATCCAGGACGAGGAGGCCAAGGAGGTGACCCTTTCTGAAGACCCAGCGCAGAGTCGTGGTGACAGATAGGGCCTCTGGTAACTCTCCGGAGGGATGTTCTTGTCCTATAAAGGGCCAGTTTACTAACGGAAGGAAGTGCGTGTTCTTTAAGTCACAGTGGCAGTGACACTACGCACCCAAGGTCATTGGCAGTGGCTTTCATCTTTTTTTCACCCGGTCAGTGGCAGTGACCAACTTCATGGTCTGTGGCAGAGACCGTGCGCCAAGCCTGTTCGTGCTAATCAGAACAGGAGAAAACCCGAATTCAAGTTTGTGCCTGGACCTCCTCCCACCTTATCTGACCTGTGTCTTGTCCCAACCTGTCTGCTCTCAAAGACACTGTTTATTGTGCTAAAAGGAATAAATAAGAGTTGGACCTTTCAGTTGGTGTGGACAGTTGCTTACTGGGGAGAACTAAGGCTTGTTTCTGACTACCACAGAAACAAGGTTAGCACTGGAGGTTTTTAAACACTGGCTGCAAGCAGGCCCGAGAAACTAACACCGCTCAACCTCCCATTCAGGAGGGTATGGGCTTGTGGTGCGGTGTGCCTCATTCTTTCCTGCGGAGGAGCCAAGCAGAAGAAAAGCAGGTAAAGTCTGGCGTTGGTGCGCTACACGTGGGGGCTCGAGTCCGGGATGTGTTTGTGGCCACAGAGTGAAAACCCCCCCAGAAGCGGAACTTTTATTCCCCAGTGAAGTTCCGTGGAGGTCGGCCATGTTTAGAACTGCGCCACGAGGAGAACCCTGACTGCGTAGTTCATGGGCGTGTCTATTCAGAAAAGCCCGCAAGCGATGCAGGAGATGGGAGGAGTCTGACCATGTATGGAGTTACACGTGGGGACTTTGGCGCAAAAAGGTCAGTGCGCGATGGAGCAGCAGATGGTCAGCATGTCGTCTCATGCATCATGGGTTCCAGCTTCTACAACCGTGAAAATTACCTCATTCGCTGCTTCGCTTATGGATACAGGGATTCGGCTCAAGCCCCGGGGAAGATTTGCCCCCTACGTGTGCAAGGACGTGGAGGCCCTCGGTGTGATTTGTCCCGGCTGCTCGGGACTGGTGGTTCATCTGAAGCCATTCGGGCGATGCGAAAGCTGTAAGGAGCTTTTGTTCGAGGTGGAGCAACCTACAGAGAGGCCTCGGGCCTTACACCTCAATTGCCTTACGGGCGCCACCACTCTGGAAGGAGGAATCGAAGCTTGTACAGCCACTCCTGCGCGCACTGACGAGACTTCGGAGGAAGTCACAGAGGAGATCGCTTTAGCGAGTGAGAAACCGGAGGATGCTGCTTCGGTAACAACAGAGTCTTTTCTCCCACCACCCAAGAGGAAGATGGGTCTTGTGAAAGCTTCCCGCGGCCGTGGTGGAGCAACGCCCCAGCGCTTACCCGGAACGGATGTCTCTGAAGGGAAAAGTCCCGGACGTCCGAGTCCTTCTTCAAGCCGAGGTAAGCCAGGGGGAGAGACTTTGTTAAAGCCCTGGTGATTCACATGTTAGTGAGTTGGCCAGAGGGGGTGAATCGTCCTTCACCAGAAATTACTTCCCTGCGGAGGAGTACGATACCTCTGACCTAGAATCCGTCTCAGATGCAGGTGATTGCAATTGACAAACTATTTGAGAGGAAGGGATGGGATAAGATGCCCCTGTCCTTGTTCCGTTAGCCTAGGGACCCATCCATGTCTACTGGGGAAAGTACACCCCGGGTGTTGGCTTCCGAGCCTTAGGAGGGATCTGTCCCCTTGCCTGCCCTTCCACCGTTGGGAGCACCTGCTTCCGCCACTATTGCTACTTCGAGACAGGTGTCACTGCGGGCCCCTGCGACTGGCCCAGAGGCAGTTAAAGATGCTGTTGTTTTGGCTGGCGCAGGAGACCGCGCCACTATGCCACCGCTGTCCCATTTACAGAGACTCTTCAACCAGAAGGTTGCCAGTGAATATGGGTGGGAGTACCCGTACCTACCCAAAGAACTTTTGTTCAAGGTTGATGCCTGTAGAGATCGGTGGTACTCGGAGTTTGTGTGGACACACATTAAGGTACCTCAGGCCAGAAGATATTTTTCATGTTCGCCCGCCGCCACTCCGCGGTTTAAAGATTGCAAAGCTGCTTGGATGTTGGGTCGGCACATTCATGCGGACGAAGTGCTTATCTGTCAGAAGGACAAGGACAATGTGGAGTATCACATAGATACCTTTGACAAACATTGGAAGCCGCTGGTGTTGCCTGACCCACACTACTATTTGTGAGAGACCGGACTCTTGTGTTTGTGTTTGAACATTTTTTTTTCTTTCTCTCAAGGAACTTTGCCCTATGTTAAAGGGTACTTTACTCTTTGGAGGAGCGGGAGTTGTTGCTGTTTGTTGTTCTCCTTTCTCTTCCCACCGTGAAGATAACAAGGACTTTGGGGTAGTAGTCAGCTTAGGGCCACAGTCCAGAAAAGACAAAGAGAAAATCCAAGCGGAATTCATCGCAGTATCACCACCAGGTGGCGGTGTTGTGTAACTGTGATACTGTTAAATCTCACACTGCACTTACTTTTAGAGTGAGGAGGTTTTTTCTTTAGGGAGGAACCTGTTCATTCTAACTCACACATTGTTAAGCTGGCCATACACCATTAGATTATCTGCAGATTTTCTATGGTTATGTAGCGGGCATGTACTATTTAGGGGGAGCATCTGGGTGGTAGCATGACCCAGATGCACTAATTGGAAGAATAGGGCTGTATTCTGTTCGGGTGAGGCCATCAGTGGTGTTTAGTTCCCTGCGGCTCAGCAGGTGGCGCTGTCACTTTGAGCCGGGGTTGAACCACTACTGCAGTGCCGTACCCTTTGTGACCTCTCACGGCAGTTGTACTGCGGGGCGGGGAACCCGCTGTGCTTGCTGGGGGAGGGTATATAGGGGGCGGACATCTTCACCACGAGGTCCGAGTCCCAGGCACCTTCAGCCTGAGAGCTGCTGTCCGTGGTCGGTGTTCAGGCGCCCTCGGCCTGTACACGTGGAGTTCGTGTTCCACCCCAGACACCTTCAGTCTGGGGTGAGGTACTCATCGGGAGGCCTGGGGCCCAGTACCTTCCGCTGGGTCCCGCGAGGGAAGGATTGTCCTAAGGTGCCCCTGGTGTTGGGCACCTGAATCCAGGGCGTAAAGGACCAGAGAGGTGACCCTTCGTGAAGCTGGTGCAGCATATTGCCAGTGTCGGGTGGACCTCCGGAGACCGATTGGATGGATATCTTTCCCCGGCAGGGGCCTATTCATAAAGGAAGGTAGTTCAAGTTCTGTGACCGGTGGCAGCGGTACATCTAGTCAATTCAGGTCGGTGGCAGAGACCTGCTATTAGGCCTGTGGCAGGGGCCTCAACAGTTCACCCGGTCGGTGGCAGCGACCAAACTCACAGTCGGTGGCAGCGACTGTGCGCCAAGCCTATTCGCCAAAGAAGGAGTAGGAGAGTTCATTGTGCCTGGGCCTACTCGTATCCACACCCTGTTTGTTCGTTTGAAAGTTCAACTGATACTGTTCATATGTGAAGAAGAATAAAGAAGCGTTGGACTTTTTATGGTGTGGGGCTCTATAACTGACAGTCAAACTTGCCCTTTGCAGGAGGGTCAGAGGCTCCATCAGGAACACAGGACTCGAAGGTAAAATAGTGTTGGCCTTCACCTCTACACCTTAGAGGACAGGGGCCGTAGTGTACCTCACCCTCCTCCCGCATACCCCTAGACAAGCAAGCCACTTTATTCACAAGGGGACGGGGGTGAGGCCGCTACACGTGGGGTCTCGGTGCCGGGATTGTGTTATGGAGCCGAAGCTAACGGAGTTTGAGTGTGACTGTCCAATGGAGTTCCGAGTAGGTCGGCCATATTGGCCAACACACCACGAGGCACACCTTCCTTGCACAGTTCGTAGGCGTGACTCGGAGGAAGCCCGCGAACTGAAGCGCCAGAGGGGAGGAGTCCGGCCATGTGAGGAGAATCACGTGGGGGCTGTGGCCAGAACTACGCAGTGCGCGATGGAGCAACAAGCCGTGACCATGTTTGAAAATGCCTTGTGGTTTCCAGTTTCTACCACCACGAGGATGGCTTTGACTAATGCTCCGGTCACGGATACGGGGATCCGGCTCAAGCCCCGGGGAAGATTCGCCCTGTATTCCTGCAGAGACGTTGAAGCCCTGGGCATGATTTGTCCCGGCTGTTCGGGACTAGTGGTGCAGTTGAAGCCATTCGGGCGCTGCAAAGCCTGCGGAGAGTTCTCATTCGAGGTGGAACCGTCCTTTGAAAAGCCAAGAGCTATCTACCTCGACCGCACAGGCGCCACTACTCAAGGAGGAGGAATCACCGCTTGGACAGCCGTCCCCACGCGCACTGACGGGACCTTGGAGGAGGTCTCCATCAAAGAAGAGAAATCTGAGGATGCTGCTTCGGTCACCACAGGGTCTCTGCTCCCACCGTCAAAACGAAAGGTCGGCCTGGTCAAGGCTTCCTGTGGCCGTGGAGGAGCTTCGCCCCGCTGCTTGCCTGGCCTCGATGGATGTGGAGGAAAGAGTCCTGGACATCGTGATACTACTACAGGCCCAGGTGAGCCAGGGGTTGGGACTGTTGGTGTGGTTGGAGGTGTTGGGAGTTCACAGTCGGTGGAGCCCGAAAGGGGGGGTGACTCCGAGTCTACAAGGGGTTACCTGCCTGCTGAGATGTATGACACCTCCGACCTGGAGTCGCTCTCCAACATTGGAGACGATGCAGAGATTGACCAGATTTTCTGCCAGAAAGGTTGGGACAAGATACCTCCGTCCTCGTCCCGTGCAAAAAGGGACTCATCCATGTCTGCAGGGGATAGTACACCCCGGGTGGAGGCACCAGCGCCTGAGGAAGAGTCCCGTCCCCAGTCTGCCCTTCGATTCCTGGGGCCACCTGCATCTAACACCGGGGGTCAGAGACTGTCGTTGCGGGCGCCTATGCCCAGTTTGGAAGTGATCAAAGCCCCTCACCATCCGGACTGTATTGTCTTACCGGGTGTGGGGAATAAAGCTACTATGCCTCCCTTGGCCAGGCTTCAGCGCTTGTTTGGCCAGAAGGTTGCTCATGAATACGGGTGGGAATACCCGTACTTGTCAAAGGAACTGTTATATGAGGTCGAAGTCCATCGGGAGCGTTGGTACAATGACTTCATATGGACACATATTGGAGTGCCATACGCCCATAGGTACCTCGCCTGCTCTCCCAAGGCACCACAAAGGTTCAAGGATTGCAAGGCGGAATGGATGCTGGGTCGGCACATCCACGCGGATAAAGTGCTGATATACCGGAAAGACAAGGAAGATGCCGAGTATCAGATTGAAACCATGGATCAACATTTGAAGCCCCTTGTTTTGCCACATCCCAAATTCTATCTATAGGAGAAAAGACTCCCTTCCTTTGTCCTTTTTTTTTTTTTCCCCAAGTGGCAGAACTTTCTGGAGTTTGTGTCTCTTTCTCTGGGAAAATCAGTGACTGTGCCCTAGTTGAAGGGGTGTTTGTGCTCTTCGGAGGAATGGAGACTGTTTCAGTTGTTTGTTCTCCTTTCTTCCGTTCGACAAAGTAATCATTGACTTTGGGGTAGTTAGAGCCAGGGCACAGAGAAGTTTCGTCTCAGGATTCGACAAGTGCTATGACCACGGCACTGTCACCAGGTGGCAGTCTTGCGCAACGACATTCACTTCACACACACACACACTTCTGGAAGGAAAGAATTTCTCTGAGGAGAGGTTTTTTCATTTCCACACGAACATATGTGTCAGGGATTTGTGTGCTTAACATTTCTTTCTTTCCCCTCTGCAGAAGAACATCCCATCAAGACTAAGTGGAAGAATAGGGCTGTATTCTGTTCGGGTGAGGACATCAGTGGTGTTTAGTTCCCTGCGGCTCAGCAGGTGGCGCTGTCACTTTGAGCCGGGGTTGAACCACTACTGCAGTGCCGTACCCTTTGTGACCTCTCGCGGCAGTTGTACTGCGGGGCGGGGAACCCGCTGTGCTTGCTGGGGGAGGGTATAAAGGGGGCGGACATCCTCACCACGAGGTTCGAGTCCCAAGCACCTTCAGCCTGAGGGCTGCTGTCCGTGGTCGGTGTTCAGGTGTCCTCGTCCTGTACACGTGGAGTTCGTGTTCCATCCCAGACACCTTCAGTCTGGGGTAAGGTATTCATCGGGTGGCCTGGGGCCCAGTACCTTCCGCTGGGTCCCGCGCGGAAAGGATTGTCCTAAGGTGCCCCTGGTGTCGGGCACCTCAATCCAGGGCGTAAAGGACCGGAGAGGTGACCCTTCGTGAAGCTGGTGCAGCATATTGCCAGTGTCGGGTGGACCTCCGGAGACCGCTTGGATGGATATCTTTCCCTGGCAGGGGCCTATTCATAAAGGAAGGTAGTTCATGTTCTGTGACCGGTGGCAGCGGTACATCTATTCAATTCAGGTCGGTGGCAGAGACCTGCTATTAGGCCTGTGGCAGGGGCCTCAACAGTTCACCCGGTCGGTGGCAACGACCAAACTCACATTCGGTGGTAGTGACTGTGCGCCAAGCCTATTCGCCAAAGAAGGAATAGGAGAGTTCATTGTGCCTGGGCCTACTCGTATCCACACCCTGTTTGTTCGTTTGAAAGTTCAACTGATACTGTTCATATGTGAAGAAGAATAAAGGAGTGTTGGACTTTTTATGGTGTGGGGCTCTATTACTGACAGTCAAACTCGCCCTTTGCAGGAGGGTCAGAGGCTCCATCAGGAACACAGGACTCAAAGGTAAAATAGTGTTGGCCTTCACCTCTACACCTTAGAGGACAGGGGCCATAGTGTACCTCACCCTCCTTCCGCATACCCCTAGACAAGCAAGCCAGTTTATTCACAAGGGGACGGGGGGTGAGGCCGCTACAGTTAGATGGAAAAAGTGCAACAGATTTCTCCATGTATATTAACTGTGTGGATGGAGGAATCTCCCACTTTTTCCATCTAACCATAGAAAATCTGCAGATAATCTAATGGTGTATGGCCAGCTTAAGATTATGTGTTTTCTTTCCTCTGCAGGTGAATGACAAGCAAGACTGCTGAGTATGGGGTGGGTCTTAGCTAGTTCTGCGGGAGGGAACTGTAAATTTTTATTGTAATGTTTGAGTGACTTTATAATGTTTTATACCCATGTACACCCTCATTCCCATCTGTGTTTCTTTCCTTTCCCATGTTAGGTTCCGGCACAAACAAACAACATTTTAAATTGTCATTTTTTTTTAGTTTGTCTCTGGATCTGGCTTATGTTGACTCTGGTTGAGGAGGCATAAATTGGTTTCAGACACTGGGGACCAGTGTTCACAAGTGAGGGGGATGTGTAGCAGGTGGTTACATATAGGGGGAAGCATCTGAGTGGTAACTAGGCTCAGATGCACTAATTGTTAGGTTTCATGGATCATTTCTGTCCCTGGGAAATGGTACTGATGTGTAGTTCCCTGGGGCCTATAGGTGGCGCTGTTGCCATGGGCCCGGGTTGAACCGCAGTGCAAGGTTGTGCCTTTTTTTTTGTCCCCTCTTGGCAGCAGTACGGCGGGGCGGGGAACCTGCGGTGCCTGTCGGGAGAGGATATAAAAGGGGGCGGCCAACTTCGAGGGCGTCGGTTCCACGCTCAGGCACCTTAGGCCTGGGTGCGTGTGTGTCGCCACGGGTGCCCTAGGACCGGAGGCCTGGTCGGGTTGTCTCTGGGTGCCCTAGGCCCGGAGACAGAGCTGCTGTTCCATCTCAGACACCTTCAGTCTGGGGTGAGGTACTTTGGAGAAAGGCCCGGAGCCCAGCAGCCTTCGGCTGGGATCCGCCGGGGACCGAGACTCCCAGGGATCTGCCTTGTGAGGCGACCCGTATCCAGGACGAGGAGGCCAGGGAGGTGACTCTTTCTGAAGACCCAGCGCAGAGTCGTGGTGACAGATCGGGCCTCTGGTAACTCTCCGGAGGGATGTTCTTGTCCTATAAAGGGCCAGTTTACTAACGGAAGGAAGTGTGTGTTCTTTAAGTCACAGTGACAGTGACACTACGCACCCAAGGTCATTGGCAGTGGGTTTCATCTTTTTTTCACCCGGTCAGTGGCAGTGACCAACTTCATGGTCTGTGGCAGAGACCGTGCGCCAAGCCTGTTCGTGCTAATCAGAACAGGAGAAAACCCAAATTCAAGTTTGTGCCTGGACCTCCTCCCACCTTATCTGACCTGTGTCTTGTCCCAACCTGTCTGCTCTCAAAGAGACTATTTATTGTGCTAAAAGGCATAAATAAGAGTTGGACCTTTCAGTTGGTGTGGACAGTTGCTTACTGGGGAGAATTAAGGCTTGTTTCTGACTACCACAGAAACGAGGCTAGCACTGGAGGTTTTTAAACACTGGCTGCAAGCAGGCCCGAGAAACTAACACCGCTCAACCTCCCATTCAGGAGGGTACGGGCTTGTGGTGCGGTGTGCCTCATTCTTTCCTGCGGAGGAGCCAAGCAGAAGAAAAGCAGGTAAAGTCTGGGGTTGGTGCGCTACACATATAATGGAGATGAACAAAGGCAGACATATTTGAAGCCCAGTCTGTGTGGCAAACATTGCTGATCCCATTGATACAATGAAGAAGTGAGTGTAGACACAAAGGGAAGGGAATTGCATTTTTCACAGCATCACTAGGTGAAAATAAAGAGAGGAGAGCCTGTAAAATAAAAACTAATGCAGATGTCATATCTAAGGGCTGGTAAGCTGCAATACATACAATTTAGTTTGTTGGTTTAGCTATGCTTTAAATCCCACATTGCTCTTGAGAAAAAAAAGCGAATTTATAGGGAATCATCATTCTAAAAAACACATTGCGTTTTCACATTATTGTATATTTAAGAAGGACAAATAACGTCTATTGCAAGCAGCAGAAATGTTTAATACTCAACCTTATTCAGTTGACCAAGATAAAAATATCACATGCCCTCCTTCATTTCTTATACTGATAGTGCTGCCATAGATACAAGATGAGTCATCCATGAAAAAAACATAGCAAGGACAATTCTGTCACTACCTACACTGTCCAAGGATTAACGTCATTTCACATTTATAATGAAGCACATAGGATTATTAAGACATTTCTATAATAACAAGGCGCTAAGCAAGTGCATAGGTTAGGGGTAATCAAGCAAACGCTTTCTATTTACTTTAACCCCTCAACGTCTGCCCGCTGTGTATTATTATCACACAGTTGAGGGTCCTATTATTCACACCATATTTATTGCAGCTAGTCCTCTGCCAGCAACCGCATGACTGCTGGCCAGATAAATCCTAATTGTAACTGAAACACAATTAGCCAAATACCCTTTTTACCCAGAATGCATGTCATCCACTGTTCAAGGCATGTTAGGTGCACATTCTTTACCCAGCGAATTATAGGGCTAAGAGATTCATGAGATAATCTCCAATTTCTTCTGGGTTGATGTAATTACTGGAATTACCCCTGTCTTCCTGCAGTGAACTGCACGTAGCAAGGTGGCTTGCAAGAGGGAAGTAAAACAATAGAATGGACTGCTTTCAAATTGTTTTAACAAGCACGGGCTCCAACTGTGGCATAGGCGGCCTTAGTGATGAACGGGCCTCCGGTACAGCAGGCACGGAAGACACCGGAGCATGCAAGGTGGACACAGGAACAACTTCTCAAGTAATAACAGGGGTTTCCACCCGGGGTGCAGTTTCCCCAGAGTCCATGGACGATCCCTTTACACTACAGGGAGAAGTTAGCGAAATTTTGGCCCATCCCTTACTTGCAAACAGTTCATCAATTTCTACATCATCGCCAACTTCAGAGGAATGTCCGAAGAGTCCCACATCTCCGCTGGCAGGCGAACTCTCGTGGACACAGAATCACCAGCTTTCAAAAGTTCCTTTGGGCCAGACACCCAAGCATCCCTAATAGAATGGACACTGACCTTTTTTCCTTTTCCCGACCTACCTCGACCTTCACCTGTCGTAAATCGCTCAGAAGCTCCTCCGGCTAGACGATCCGGTTCAGGTAGGTGCTGGGTTAGGCCTCCACCGCGGCTGCGAGAAGCCTTTACGAGTCCTACCCTCCTTTTTGCAGGCAGAAGGGAGGGCTCCGGTTCGGTGCACCTCTGACCCCCTGATGGCAATTGCCGTGGGGCGGAGTGGCAGTGAATCAGACGGCGACCGTAAGTCGCTATTATATCAATACAGACGAATCTGGGACATTGCTTCTAAACAGGTCAAGATCCCACCTATTAACGATTTCACCCCTATCTGGCACAATAAGAGTCTCCCTGAACTGCGCCTGATTCCTGACACGGAGGTATGGAGTAGGAGGGGGATTCTATATTTGCACCACATACTAGTCGACGGGACCCTTAGGAATTTTGACAATCTTCAGGAGCGATATGCACTTCCTAGATCCATGCACTACAGATTCCTACAACTCCGTCATGCTGTGCGAGCTCAGTTCCCCTCCTCCATCCCACAACCCACCCCCAACGCCCTGATGGCAGTGATCAAGGGCTCAGACCCTCGCAGGTTGATCTCTGACTTCTACAATATGCTTCTCACTCCGTCTGCTACTACCTTAGCATACAGTCTCAAACCAAGGTGGGAGAAGGATGTGGGATCGATGGAGGATGAGGAGTGGAGTGAGGCACTTGATGCTTGCAGTCGGATAGATTGTCCCAACTGTACATTTTACATCGTGCCTACCTTACTCCTCTCCGAATGGCTCGTTTCAAGCCCGGGGCGAGTACGGAGTGTACGATGTGTAAGCAAGACACCGGCACGTTCTTTCACTTGATTTGGGCGTGTCCTCGACTTCAGAACTTGTGGAAACAAATAGTAGATTTCCTTCATGATGATATGGGGTCCCCCCTGACCCTGGACCCAAAATTATGCCTGCTGGGTATTTTCCCCGGTGCTGAACCGGATAAATTCACTAAAATGTTCGTACATGAAACACTTTTTTCAGCTAAGAAGATTATAGCTAGACACTGGATGAGGCCCACACCCCCTAGTTTCTCTGAGTGGAAAGCGGATGTGAATGCCGCTTTGCCTTATAAGAAAATTATATATCTTAATAGAGGATGCCCAGACAAATATAACAAAATCTGGGACAGGTGGCTTTCGGTATCTGAAACTTGTATGGGCTGACCCTGACATATGTAGCCCTCAAGATATTCTACCATAGACAGTCTTCCAGCCCTGTCTCTGTCTGATCTGTGAATGTCGATGTATTGGTACTTGTAGTTAAGCCTTATTACTGTTATTGCCATATACCCTGTTATGACATGCTTCATGTGTACAGTTTAATAAAAAACGTTTAATATAAAGAAGGGAGGGCTCCGTTGCGACCGAGGCAGCATCCGCTGTGTTCACAGCCTCAAGCTCCTTAATGGCTGGAGCTTCAACCTTCAGTTCCGCTATTTCCGCGGTAGTGCGCGAGGGCATGGCTGTGGGAGCACACATTTCCTCCTCAGGAGCAACAGTACCTTAGATACAGTCCAGACGATAGACTTTCGGCACCTCCGTTGGCTGTTCTACCTCAAAGAGGAACTCCCCTCAGCGAGTACATCTCCCGAAAGGGCGAAGCTGTACGACCAGTCCCTGGCATCTCGCACAAATCATGCCCAAGGCCTCTGCATCTCTACACGTGTAGAGGGCAAAGCGACCTCAGGGCTTCAGCCGGATCCCTGTATCCGTCAGGGAGGCTACAACAGAGGCAACGTTCATGGTTGAACCGAGCAAAGGAACACGAGATCCCGGTGAAGTAGTCATCCATGAAGCAGAAAACATGTTGCCTCGTCAATGGTTCAGTTGCACTGTCCCTTTGGCGCCAACTGCACCACAAGAAGCACACACTTGGTGGGGCTCCTCCCCTTTTTCTTCCTTACTGCACGCAATTCTTGGGCTTTTACAGAATTTGAGACACGCTCACAAACTACGCAGTTAGAAGTTACAGCCAGGCCTGTACTTTTCTCTCACTTGTGGCGCAGTCCAATTTCCAAAAATGGCCGACCTCCAAAGAGCTATGCAGGGAAAGTAAAGTCTAGCTCCCAGAAACCACTGCAGAATCCCGGACTCGAGCCCCCACGTGTAGCACACGGATACTTTTCCCCCTCTTACCTTCTCAAGCAGGGGGAGAAGACACACCATGCCACAAGCCTGTGTCCTCCAGATTATAGAGGTCAGGCGGTGTCACATACTTGGGTCCTGCAGTTGAAAAGTCCTCTTCTTCTAGTTCTCCCCTCTATGTTTATAGAGGCGAGTCTTTAACTTTCCCCAATGAGGTCAATGTCCACACAACATATCAACTTCAACGTGAGTTTATTTTATCTTGCTTCCAGGAACCAGAGAGTTGAAGTGAGAAGAAAAAGGTTAGCAGATAAAAGTGGATTCAGGCACACTCATGGCTTCGTCGCCACTCGATCCCGAGTGGGTACAGCTCACCCGGATAGTCACTCAATAGCACTAGCAGCCGGCGTGATGCTGGAACAATGACTCAGTCCCCTCCAAGGACCAAGTCAAGGAGATCCCTCCTTTTTAAACAGCAAACAGCTCCTCTAAGGCAGTCCGTGAAGCTAGGAATCCTTCCCTCTGAGAGGTCACCAGGCCTTTCCCGAGTTAGCAATCTTTATCACTACCCTCTTGTTATGGGATCGATCCTCCCCCGGTTCCCCTTCAGTCAGAGCGGTCACCCCTCCAAGGTTTCCTGGGTTTTCTCAGCTTCTTCTATGGACTCAGTCAAAGGTACTGAGCCCATCCGGAACTCCGTAGTCTCGAGCTAAAGGTGCCCGAGACTCCTCTATCATGATGGGGCGCACCCCCCCTTGAGGGGTAGCTCCCTCCTTGCATAAAATGGCCCCCAATGATATGGCGTCTGCCCCTTATATATCCTCTCCCGGCATGCACAGCAGGCCAGAACCGCCCACCAATGGCAGCCGAGAAAGGACATCCAATATCCACTCCATCACCTGTGGTTCAACCTCGGGCATAGGTAACAACACCACCTATACGACTAAAGGGGAACTGCACACCAGGCGACACAGCAGTAAAGCAGAGTCCAAATAATCAAAAGACCCGAGCTAACTATTGCTCTGGTCACCCCTAAATTTAGGTATAGCGGGGTTAAATTTGGGGACCCCGCTACATACAAAACTGTAACATATTAAGGAACATAGCATAAATATAGCATTGCATGAACAGTAAAATAAACCAGGAACAGTTAATACACATGTAGCGGGTATTTGAATTTGGAGGAAGCATCTGGGTGGTAGTGTAACCCAGATGCACTGATTGCTAGGGAATCTGAGGTCCTTTTATGGTTCTTGGAGGACTCTGGTGGTGTGAGGTTCCCTGGGCCTATAGGTGTCGTTGTTGCCGGGGGCCGGAGATGAACTCACACCGCAGGACTGTGCCTTTTTGTCCTCCCCTGGAGCTGGTGCAGCGGGGCGGGGAACCCGCTGTGGCGCGAAGGGAGAGGAGATAAAAGGGGCGGACTCCCTTACCACGGGGTCAGAGTGCAGAGTCGGAGGACGTGGCCGCACCCAGGCACCTTCAGCTTGGGTGCTGGAGTTCCGGTGTTCCGGGCCCAGGTGCCTTTGACCTGGCTGGAGCGCATCTCAGGCACCTTTAGCCTGGGGTGAGGTACTATGGCGGATGCCTGGGGCTCAGTACCTTCGACTGAGTTCCGCGAGGGTAGAGGAATCCGAGGGGGCCCTAACTCCTTGGGTGCCCGTGAGTTCGTGAGGTCTGGTGTGCAGAATTTCTCTGGAGAGTCCGGCGCAGCATCGCTGGTGACAGAGAGGCCTCCGGTATCTCCCTTGGACGGATATCCTTCCCCTGACATGGGCTGTGTTAGCGAAGGTAATTCACATTCTATTTTACATAGTCAGTGGCAGGGATGAGCCGAACACCCCCCTGTTCGGTTCGCACCAGAACCTGCGAACAGACAAAATGTTCGTGTAAACTTTAGAACCCTATTAAATACAATGGACTCGAACGTTCGAAATCTAAAGTGTTAATTATAAAGGCTAATATGCAAGTTATTGTCCTAAAAAGTGTTTGCGGACCCGGGTCCTGCCCCAGGGGACATGTATCAATGCAAAAAGAAGTTTTAAAAACGGCCGTTTTTTCGGGAGCAGTGATTTTAATAATGCTTAAAATGAAACAATAAAAGTGAAATATTCCTTTAAATTTCGTACCTGGGGGGTGTGTATGATATGCATGTGAAGTGGCGCATGTTTCCCGTGCTTAGAACTGTCCCTGCAAAAAATGTCATTTTTGAAAGAAAAAAATGCATTTAAAACTGACTCGCGGCTATTAATGAATTGTCGGCTCCCGGCAATACATACAAAAGTCATTGATAAAAACAAAAAAAAAAAAACCGTGGGGGTTCCCCAGAATTTAATTACCAGGCCCTTCAGGTCTGGAATGGATATTAAGGGGAACCCCGCCGCAAATTAAAAAAAAAATTGACGTGGGGTTCCCCCAAATATCCATTCCAGGCCCTTCAGATCTGGCATGGATTTTAAGGGGAACTCCACCCCAAATTAAAAAAAAAATGGCGTGGAGTCCCCCTAAAAATCCATACCAGACCCCTTATCCGAGCACGCAACCTGGCCGGCCGCAGGGGAAAAGGGGGGGACGAGAGAGCGGCCCCCCCTCCCTCCTGAACCGTACCAAGCCACATGCCCTCAACATGGGGAGGATGTCCCCATGTTGATGGGGACAAGGGCCTCATCCCCACAACCCTTGCCCGGTGGTTGTGGGGGTCTGCGGGCGGGGGGCTTATCGGAATCTGGAAGACCCCTTTAACAAAGGGGACCCCCAGATCCCGCCCCCCCCTATGTGAATTGGTAAGGGGTACATTGTACCCCTACCATTTCACGAAGAAAGCGTCATTTTTTTTTAAAAAAAAACACACAAACACCTTGAAAAAGTCCTTTATTAAAAAAAAAAAAAAACATTCCAGCGGTGAAATCCAGTGTCCCGCGGCGATCCCGATGTCCAGCGCTGTCCTTCATTAGTTGTGCCTGAGCGGACCTGATGGGGAGCTCCCTCTCAGTATTTTAAATGTATAGACCCGCCCCTTCTAAAGTTCCCCATCAGGTCCGCTCAGCGGACCAGATGCGGAACATGAGAAGGGGCGGGTCTATACATGTATTACCAAAGTGAGAGCAGTTCCCCATCAGGTCCGCCCCCTCGGTATGTCGGACCCGCCTACGTCATTGGCTTGAGCGGGGAACTTCCTTCACTATGTAAATTTAAATTACACAGTGAAGGAAGTTCCCCGCTCAAGCCAATGACGTAGGCGGGTCCGACATACCGAGCGGGCGGACCTGATGGGGAACTGCTCTCACTTTGGTAATACATGTATAGACCCGCCCCTTCTCATGTTCCGCATCTGGTCCGCTGAGCGGACCTGATGGGGAACTTAAGAAGGGGCGGGTCTATACATTTAAAATACTGAGAGGGAGTTCCCCATCAGGTCCGCTCAGGCACAACCAATGAAGGACAGCGCTGGACATCGGGATCGCCGCGGGACACTGGATTTCACCGCTGGAATGTTTTTTGTTTTTTTTTTAAATAAAGGACTTTTTCAAGGTGTTTGTGTGTTTTTTTTAAACATTTTTTTACGCTTTCTTCGTGAAATGGTAGGGGTACAATGTACCCCTTACCAATTCACATAGGGGGGGAGGCCGGGATCTGGGGGCCCCCTTTGTTAAAGGGGTCTTCCAGATTCCGATAAGCCCCCCGCCCGCAGACCCCCACAACCACCGGGCAAGGGTTGTGGGGATGAGGCCCTTGTCCCCATCAACATGGGGACATCCTCCCCATGTTGAGGGCATGTGGCTTGGTACGGTTCAGGAGGGAGGGGGGGCCGCTCTCTCGTCCCCCCCTTTTCCCCTGCGACCCGCCAGGTTGCGTGCTCGGATAAGGGGTCTGGTGTGGATTTTTAGGGGGACTCCACGCCATTTTTTTTTACATTTGGGGTGGAGTTCCCCTTAAAATCCATGCCAGATCTGAAGGGCCTGGAATGGATATTTGGGGGAACCCCACGTCAATTTTTTTTAAAATTTGCGGCGGGGTTCCCCTTAATATCCATTCCAGACCTGAAGGGCCTGGTAATTGAATTCTGGGGAACCCCACGCTTTTTTTTTTTTTTTATCAATGACTTTTGTATGTATTGCCGGGAGCCGACAATTCATTAATAGCCGCGAGTCCGTTTTAAATGCATTTTTTTCTTTCAAAAATGACATTTTTTGCAGGGACAGTTCTAAGCATGGGAAACATGCGCCACTTCACATACATATCATACACACCCCCCAGGTACGAAATTTAAAGGAATATTTCACTTTTATTTTTTCATTTTAAGCATTATTAAAATCACTGCTCCCGAAAAAACGGCAGTTTTTAAAACTTCTTTTTGCATTGATACATGTCCCCTGGGGCAGGACCCTGGTCCCCAAACACTTTTTAGGACAATAACTTGCATATAAGCCTTTATAATTAGCACTTTAGATTTCTCCCATAGATTTTTCGAATTTGCCGCGAACACCCCAATTTGTTCGCTGTTCGGCGAACGGGCGAACAGGCAATGTTCGAGTCGAACATGAGTTCGACTCGAACTCGAAGCTCATCCCTAGTCAGTGGCAGTGACTATTCGCCACTGGTGATACCACAGTGGTTGGTAAGAGAAGGGAAAGGATTGTGCCTCGACCTAACCCCATTGAGACTAAGTTGTTGCAAAAGAATCCAACTTAACCGTGCTGTGTGTTTATTCGCTGAGAAGAATAAAACTGTGTTGGACCTATTCACTGTGTGGAACTCTGGTTACTAGGAGCAAAGGAGTCAGGGATGAAGTACAGGACTTGACTCTAGGACACCTACACAAAGCCCGATCTTTCTGGCCTTCACCTCTTCACTATGGAGGACATGGGCCATGGTGTATCTTATCCCTCCCCCCAGCACTAACACCCCTAGACAAAGAAAGACAAGCCGAGAATGAGAAGGGGTGAGAGGGGTGAGGTCGCTACACACAACTTGTAGTGTAACTTGTTCCAAAACTGCGAACGGCAGCTCTTCAGGGCTAGCAGCTTGATGCCTCATCCACAGTGGGTGTACTGTATCGCTTGATGGAGGATCTTGTATTGGCTGCTTCTACCCCAGATCTTGTGGGGGAGGTCATTCCTTGAACGATGCGGCTGGCAGGCCAGAGGATCTTGGCTGATGGTTCTGCCACTCCAGTGCAAGTACCTCACACAGGAGCTAAACAGGTATTAAACAAGAACAGTCACGTGTTGTATGACCTGGCAAGCCTGAACAAGTACTAAATAGCTAGCTATGCCATGATTTTTTTAGGGGTGGTCTTGAGGGGCATGGAGTGGGCTTATCCTGTCGACTATGCCATGTTGTGGAGGGGGTCGGCTCACCTGGTGCACACAGGGCCTTTTTGCTGTCTCTCACTCCTCTCCTTCCATCCATTTGGTTCCGGTCCCAATTGCTGGGGCACTGATGGCTTCCTCCACTATGCATGAGACCTGTCACCCCTGCCAGTACCGTTGTCCCGCTGTCTGGCTGTCCTATCATCCTCCTCCTGTGCTTGTTGCCCCTGGCAATGGCTTGTCACCACTGTGCATCACAGCTCTGTTCTTCTATATGTCATTACCACCATGCACCACTTTAAGTAATTTCAGAATAGGCATGGACAAAGTTTCAAATATTATACTTGAATAATGCAAGGTAACAGTTCAACAACAAGTGCAGTCTTATCATAACATCCCTAATCCCTAACAACATGCTTGTGTCTGCTCCTGGCATACCTGCTTAGGAAAGGGTCCATTGCTGACTTTTTCTGGGAGGACTGTAAGTCCCAGCAATCCCCCAACATGTGGAAGACTCCAAGACACAAGTTTGTAGGAGCTTGCTGGATTCACGACAGAGGCACTTCCCCACACCGTGCTGGCTGTCTATGTCTTTTCTTCAATGCAGAAGGCTGTGTGTTGTGGAACTATAGGTTTCATCAGCTCCAGGCATGTTGGCAGGCAATCTCCAGGAAGAAAAAAAGTGTATAATACTGCGCTGCCTAAAGTAATTAACTGTAATAAAAATTGCTGCAACTATAAATGTGAGACACACACAAAATAGTAAATCATAAAAAATAAGCCAAAGAAGACAGTCTATAGTATTAAAAGCGCACACAGTATCATAAACACTGCTGCACCAAACGCTTGAAAGACTGCACTTCTATATACATATAGTCCATTTAAAATAAAATCACAATCGGATATCAAAATATTGAATAGTCTGAAATCCTGTGATTCTTCAATGCAAAACCAATATGATTGAATTCAAAAAGTTCTTTAAAACTGAAATCGGTGACATCAAACTTGAGAACCCAAGAATAGTGCTGTGTGATAGACAGAAAAGGGTATCCTCCACCTTCAAAATAGCTGCCGCTTACCAGAAGGATAGATCCCAAAAGAGATCTATATTAGCAGATGGCTTATACCCCAGTCCGGGTCTCTAGGTGGCTCAATCAGGTATCCCAGCTCCTTGAATGGGTATGTCCTCAGTCAGGAACTTGTGGCCAACTTGGCCTGGAGAATAGAACAATTCCGCTCCGGTGCACTCGGTCTTGCTTCACGCCAGCCGGCGCGCCGCTGTCACACCGCTCCGCTCCGCAAGATGGACCGGGACCCTCTGATGGCTCCGACAGGTGTCTCTGAATCCTTCCCGATCCGGTCACACAGTCTTTCCAGCTTTTAGGTACAAGGCAGAGTCTCTAGTTGTTCCGCTCCACAGTGGCTGTAGGCCGCGCTCTCTGGAAACCTCCTCACAGGTCATTGCAGGCAGGCCACGCATCCAGTCTGGGATACCTGATTGAGCCACCTAGAGACCCGGGCTGGGGTATAAGCCATCTACTAATTTCAGACTATTCAATATTTTGATATCCGATTGTGAGTTTCTTTTCAGTGGACTATATGTATATAGAAGTGCAGTCTTTCTAGCATTTCGTGCAGCAGTGTTTATGATACTGTGTGCGCTTTTAATACTATAGACTGTCTTCTTTTGGATCTCACCATTCTATATATACGAACTACATCAAGGTCATTGATTGATCTTTAGCATATTACCATATTGGTTCACCTATATTGCGCAGCTTATTTTTTATCCAGGAAGGACAGATGGAAGAGAAGATAGCTGAAGCAGGGAGGAGCAGAACCCCTCCGGGCTGTGGTGTTCAGGAGGAGAGGGTTCCTTTAAAGAGGAAGTAAACCCTCCTCCTTCCGGGCCGTGAACTCCGGCTCTGTGATTCGCCGGAGCCGCGTGACGTCACTCCTGCGCATGTGCACGGGAGCCGCCATTAACGGCACATGCTAGGGAAGAGTTTTGTGCGGCACAGAGTTTTGTTTCTTCCCAGCGCATGCGCCGTTTACATTATTGGCGGACTACAAGTGAAGTATCCCCTAAACGGCGCACGTTTAGGAGATATTTCCACTACCTATAGGTAAGCCTTATTCTAGGCTTACCTATAGGTAGAAGTCGCAAAAAAGGATTTAAAACCACTTTAAAGAGACAAAAAATGTAGAGTCTTCAGTTTACCTTTAAATGGAATCAAATTTAGCATTAAAGATACCTGCCTGAAACTGACATAAGTTAAGTGTCGCTGTGTGGGTAATTTATAGGCTGACGTAGCCTTGGCATACAGTAGGAGCACTAATCTGCCTTATATTGTAACTGATATGATCCCTCTTCCTGCTTCACTGAAAGTGATACTGCTTAAATTTGAAGTTTAGGTATGGCAATTTTTAAAAAGTGCAAAGTGATCTCCGAATGGCACCCATACCAAGCAAGCAACCTACTGTGTTCAGTATTAAGGGCAGCTGCGCAGCACGGACCCGGAAGCTAGTGGCAAACACTGTATTAGCAGTGCCTTTTACAGTCATTTCCAGCTTCCATGGGGATCCCACAGGTAAGGCATATACTGTATATACTTACATTGGTAAAAATTGCCACACCTAAACTTCAGCTTTTATGATGAACTCCAGACTACATAAAAAGTGAATTGGCAAACTTCTAACACTATCCAGAAATTATTTCAACGATTAAGAAAGTCCACTTAGCTGAATCTAATGTAGCACAGAGGGTTAGGTAGGTAGGTGCTAGAGTGTGGATTTTTCTACAAGAGTAGGAAAATTTAGGCAGGCATAGCTGGTGGATAGGCCTGTTTGTTTTCATTCTGGGCTGGGAGTGGCTCAGGCCAGGGCTGGGGGACTCACAGGTAGCATCACTGTCACCTCCCTCTTCTTTCTAGAAGGTGCTAGAAAGAGAGGAGGAGAGGAGAGGTGGAGCTGCCTGGAGTATTTTGAGGAGCCTACTATAGGAGGATGGGTGGCACTATAGGAGCAGGAGGCACTTTACTAGATAGTAGCTGAACCTGAACTTATCTGAAAGTTTGGTGTCCGTGGTATGTAATCATTCAACGCACTATTCCCCATTCAGAGGTTCCAGTAGAAATGTCTGTGCCTATATGTGGGTGCTGAAGCAACCACCGGCTGAAACCGTGTCAAGTCAGAGCAAAAGAATGTCACCAGCACACCAAGGATCTCCTAAATGGGTCCTAAGCTTTAATCAGCAATCACATCAGTGGTGGCTGGTGCTCAAATTTTTTGGGGGGGCGCAAACAAACTGAAAAAAAAAAAAACATCAATTGCCGCCACTGTGCCCATTAAACGCAGCCACTGTGCCCAAACGCCACTAGTTTGTCCCCAAATGCAGCCAGTTTCCCCCCAATATACAGCCAGTTTGTCCCCCAATATACAGCCAGTTTCTCCCCCAATAATACAGCCAGTTTATCCCCCATTAATACAGCCAGTTTCTCCCCCATAATACAGCCAGTTTCCCCCCCATAATACAGCCAGTTTCTCCCCCATAATACAGCCAGTTTCTCCCCCATAATACAGCCAGTTTGTCCCCCATAATACAGCCAGTTTGTCCCCCATATGCAGCCAGTTTGTCCCCAATATACAGCCAGTATGTCCCCCAAATGCAGCCAGTTTGTCCCCCAAATGCAGCCAGTTTGTCCCCCAAATGCAGCCAGTTTGTCCCCAATATACAGCCAGTTTCTCCCCCATAATACAGCCAGTTTTTCCCCCATATGCAGCCAGTTTCTCCCCCAAATGCAGCCAGTTTCTCCCCCATATGCAGCCAGTTTCTCCCCCAAATGCAGCCAGTTTCTCCCCCATAATACAGCCAGTTTCTCCCCCAAATGCAGCCAGTTTCTCCCCCATAATACAGCCAGTTTCTCCCCCAAATGCAGCCAGTTTCTCCCCCAAATGCAGCCAGTTTCTCCCCCATAATACAGCCAATTTCTCCCCCAAATGCAGCCAGTTTCTCCCCCATAATACAGCCAGTTTCTCCCCAAAATGCAGCCAGTTTCTCCCCCAAATGCAGCCAGTTTCTCCCTCATAATACAGCCAGTTTCTCCCCCATATACAGCCAGCTTGTCCCCCAAATACAGCCAGCTTGTCCCCCCCCCCAGCCCTGCACTTACCTTCCTCGAGTCAGCGCCGTCCTTCTTCCGTCCTCGATGTCTTCTCCCGCCCTCGATGTCACTTCAGCCAATCAGGTTACCGGTAACCAGACCCGGTGAACCTGATTGGCCAGGGAACGCACCCCTGTGCGTCCTCTCATTAGGTATTTAGAAGCCGATTACAGCCCTCAGGCTGTAGTCGGGAAGCCTATCAGAGCCTGCTGGCTCTGATAGGCACTTCTAAAGGCCAATCAGACGCTGTTATTCAGATGGCCGGCGCTCAAGGGGCCGGCCATCTGAATAGTGGGCGGCAGCAATACATAGGTTCATGCAATGCATGAACCTATGTATTGTTGTGAGTGACGGCCGGGCGCAGAAGCGAGCGGTAGCGGCGCTTCTGCGCCCACTATGGTCGCGCCGCCATGTGTAAAAAAAAAAGACATTAAAAAAAACAAAAAAAAAAACTCTTAAAGGGCCCGTTTTTTTTTTTTTTTTTTGGTGACCATAGGAGGGGGGGGGGGGGGGGCGGCGCCCGGGCGCCCCCTATGGACGGGCCGCCACTGGATCACATCGTTGCAGCAGGTTGCAACATTTCGGAGCCACGCAGGACCCCTTTATCAGGCATGTGATCACCTTCATCATGCCTGATGAAGGGGTCCTGCGTGGCTCCAAAACATTACAATCTGCTGTAACAATGTGATCGCTGATTAAAGCTTAAGACCCATTCTGGAGATCCTTGGTGTGCTGGTGACATTATTTTGTTCTGACCAGAGACCTTCAAAATGTGGCATTTATTTTTACAAAATGTGACACTAAAAAATGTGGCAATATGGCACTTATTTTGGCCAAATGTGGCATTTATTTTGGCCAAATGTGGCATTTATTTTTCAACTTTCCACCCCCCCTTCCCATCGTAAAAGGGATATTAAATCGTGCAACTTGAATCATATTAACTACTTTATTACTATTTACAGGTATTTACAACAATTTTAGTTTTAATTATAGTATAATTTTACGTGAGCGACTATGCTCTCCATAGAAAAATTGAGGCGATGGTCGATGAGGATGTACTTTAAATTTGAAAACTCTCTCTACGTCGGCTGATGTTCCAGGCGCGTATTTCATTGCCAGCACGTCTGCAGCGTCCCAATCTTCTTTCAGCGGGGATTCCTTTCCTTCGAGGTTCGGGGCCACGCTCCTGACTTCCTCCCAGCCACAATTCCTGGTCAGGACGGCCTGTATTTTGGCCTTAATCCTCTTTCCAATGGCTCCTGGGTAATCTGTGTTGGCAATTTCCTCCATCTTTGCCACAGAGGTCGTCAGGAGAATCTTCTGAGACTGAAGCTGCTCGATGACTTCTGGAATTGACTTGAAATTGGCCTCCAAAAAGAGAAGCTACGGGAAGAGGGCCGGGTCGTCTATGAGGTCTTTTGCCTTTTTCACCGCACCAGAATCGTCTTCCAGCTCCTTCACCACGGTTTTGAAACCTTCAAAATGCTTCACATACCACGATACTGCAGACAACCAGGTGCCCCACCTAGTGACAAAAGGCTCGGGAGGTAGTGGCAGGCCAGACAAATGTTTCCTGAATACCTCAACCCTCTTTGGTGCCTTCAGGAATATTTTTTTCCCCGCCGAGATGAGTTTATTGACTTTGGGGTGTTCTTCCCGTATGGCCTCCGCAACACGATGTAGTCCATGCGCCAGACACGTCTCATGGATAATTTTTAGGTAGATGGCCTTAAGGGTCCTCCCTGCGCTCAGCATGTATGCTTCACTATCCGTGACAAGTAGTAGCAAGCGTCCTGCCGTGTTGGGGGCTCCTTGCCACAGCAGTCCTGAAACAAATAAATAAATGAAATATTAGCATGCTGTATATAAGCACTAAAAATGGCACTGTGACAGACAAAAGCTAAAATTATAGCCTGAAGGGTGCTGGTTTAGTAGTAGTAGTAGTGTAGGAAAAAAAAGGCACTTACTCAGGGCTTCCTGGACAGTTTGGACAATGGTTCAAGCATTGTTTTTTCCAACTGAGCCACGTGGATAAGATGACCTTTTTGGGCATTGTCAGGATCCAATTTTCCCACAGCGACGATGGCGATGTATCGTCCGAGTGAGTCCGTTGCTTCGTCTACGCTGAGCCAGATCCTTGAGTCACCAATGTCCTTGCGAATTTCCTCCAAGTTCTAAGAAAGAAAAATATATACACGTATACAGTCGGCACCATTTAAAACATGAACATTTGTTTTTTTTTAATACCTACACGTAAACATGTTTGTAAATTTTTACTTGTTGATCTTAATTTTTGCAGAAGGTATTGTTGCTCAACCAAAGGTACCTATGCTTGATTTGAACATAAACTATCATTGAACGTTGCTTACCTTTTCACACAATTGAGGTACCATTCGTCTTAGGGTGCTCACGCTTGGCAATTTGACGCTACAGTACTTGTCAAAAATGTCGCGCAGGGGACCCTTCTGCAGTTTGTGTAATGGAATGCCTTCTTTAAAGCGGTTGTATAGTCTTTTTTTTTACTTTTACCTACAGGTAAGCCCATACTAAGGCTTACCTGTAGGTAAAAGAAATATCTCCTAAACCTTTACGGTTTAGGAGATATTCCCCTTGCACTGCGCCGCTGACTGCAGCGGCGCATCCGCACAGGGGATTCTCGGCTGAAGGCCCGGCGGGCGCCGGACCTTGCCGGAAAGAAGTCTCCCGCGCGCATGCGTGGGAGTGATGAATCGCGGCTCCAGCCACTCACAGCGCTGGAGCCGCAATACCCAGAAGACACGCCGAGGCATAATGTCAGCTTCTTCGGCGTGGACCGGGAGGGACACCGACGCCTCGTACTAAGGTAAGTATTTCATAATGAGCTTGTATGCTGTGCATACAAGCTCATTATGCCTTTTCCTTTACAAGTGTAAAAAAAAAAAAAATAGTCAGCGGGTATACAACCGCTTTAAGGAAAGCCATGGTGACGTCTCTGGAAAATTCCTGGACCTCGGGCCGATTTTCCCATGACACCACATCTCTAAGGAGCTGCTGCTGGTTCCGATCAGTATTTGGAGCTTTGTCCCTTGCCAGGTGCTGCTCGCTTTTCTTGTGCACGTCGAATTGACACTTCTTCTTAAACTCATACTGTAAATTAAATACAAGAAAAAGTTTTGTATTCAGTACCGGTAAAAATTCTCCAGTAAAAGTCAGTTTCCTACACAGGCCTGAATAGATCAGTTTCGGAACGGAGACTAAGGTGAGGACAGAAAACAGTTTTCAACTATAGAAAATTTTGACACTTGAGGAGCATTTCAAGGCTACTTGGGGTACAAGGCTGTTGGGTACCATAAAACGAACGTTAGTGGCCATAACTTCAAAATATACAGTGCTTGTGGAAGTAATAGAAAAAGATGACATTCTCTCGAAAAATTTAAAAATTTAGAGAAATGAGAATGATATAGGTATAAGAAGAGTTCTCAAAGAAACTGAATAAAAACTTACCGATTTCATGCACAGCTTGCAGAATATCTTCCCACCTTCCACAGCGAAATTGCTGTCACCATTAATCCACTTCTTGAAAAGGGTTACGTTTGAACTAGCAACTTTAGGCATATTGAATTAGGAAAACACGAAAATGTAAAACACGAGCGATGACTTCAGTAATATACTTCAGCTTGGTATGAAGGACGTGGGAAAGGGAGCTGATATACTGTATATACGCGTTTCCCTAAGGTCCTCCCCCCTGCTAATGGATTTTTACATACAGTGTACACAAAGATACACTGTGGGACAATCCCCCCTCCCCCTTAGCAGCCAATCCACATACACATATACATCCCATAATAAGTTTTTCTTAAGGCAGACAGAACAATGTGAGGTCATTAACATTTAACAATGAGACAGGCACAATCCACATTCTCTCCCAATACACAAACAATAGGGAAGTCTGCCAATGACAGTCTGTGTGTCTCTCTCAGAGAAAAGCACATGGAATACACTGTGTAGGGTGGTATTAAATCGTCATATTTCTATGTAGCGGGTATGTACTTTCCCGGGTGTAAATTTGAATTTGGCAGAGACATTAGTGATGTGTAGTGATGAGCCGAACACCCCCGGGTTCGGTTCGCACCAGAACCCGCGAACGGACCGAAAGTTCGTACGAACATTAGAACCCTATTAAATACAATGGATGCGAACGTTCAAATTCTAAAGTGCTAATTATAACGACTATTATGCATGTTATTGTCCTAAAAAGGGTTTGGGAACCCGGGTTCTGCACCAGGGGACATGTATCAATGCAAAAAGAAGTTTTAAAAACGGTCGTTTTTCGGGAGCAGTCATTTTAATGATGCATAAAGTGAAAAAAAAAAGTCAAATATTCCTTTAAATATCGTACCTGGGGGGTGTCTAAAGTATGCCTGTGAAGTGCCACGTGTTTCCCGTGTTTAGAACTGTCCCTGCACAAAATGACACTTCTAAAGGAAAAAAAAGCCATTTAAAACTGCTTGCGGCTTTAATGTAATGTCTGGTCCCGGTAATATGGATGAAAATCTTTAAGAAAAATGGCATAGCTACCCCATGACCCCCCCCCCCCCTACCCCAGCCCATTACCAGCCCCTTTGGGTCTTGTATGGATATTAAGGGGAACCCCGCACATAAAATAAAAAAGGCCCTATATACTCTGAACAGCCGTATACAGGCGGTGCATACAAGACAGGGACTGTAGGTTTGTTCTTATGTAGAATCTGTTTGTAATTTTGAACAGGTACATTGTTTAAGTGTAGCTCCAGCCCAAAAATCTATTTTTAAACTTTTTGGAAAACATAGGTAAGGGTTATCACCCCTGTAACATTTGTTTTGCTGTCTGTGCCCCTGTTCAGAACATTTCACCTCACTTTCCGTCCCAATGACAACTGTTTTTGAAATGTGGTGTTTTTCTTGAAACAAGGATTGGTGATAAAGCATCAGTACAGAGGAGACACCTTTCTCCCATATTAATTCTTACAGGAGAGAATTTTCCTTCCAAGGGGTAGATTTCCTCTCACTTCCTGTTGTCTTCTTGCGTTTGCAAGTAGGAGTCGTTTGTAAGTTGGATGTTTGAAAGTAGGGACCTGCCGTATATACTCTGCAGAAATAGGCCCCTTAGTTGTTGGTGTTGGCACAACACTGTAAGCACTCACAGTTACTCTTGGTTGGTGCTGGAACGCCCTGCTGTCAACTATTATATCAGGAATTTTAATTACATATAATTGTTGAACAGTGGTAGTAAAAATTGGGCCTTTGATGGTGGTGCTGGTGCCACAACACTGTAAGCCCTGACAGTTACTCTTGGTGGGTGCAGCAATGGGCCCTGCTGTGAATTATTAGATCAAGAATTGTAATTGCATGCCCCTGTTGAACAGGGGCTGAAAAATTGGGCCTTTCGTGGTGGTGGTGGTGGTGGTGGTGTTGCCACAACACTGTAAGCCCTCAGAGTTACTCTTGGTGGGTGCAGGAATGGGCCCTGCTGTGAATTATTAGATCAAGAATTGTAATTACATGCCCCTTTTGAACAGGGGCTGAAAAATTGGGCCTTTCGTGGTGGTGGTGGTGGTGGCGTTGCCACAACACTGTAAGCCCTCAGAGTTACTCTTGGTGGGTGCAGCAATGGGCCCTGCTGTGAATTATTAGATCAAGAATTGTAATTACATGCCCCTGTTGAACAGGGGCTGAAAAATTGGGCCTTAGGCACTGGTGGCACAACACTACAACCCCTCACAGATACTGTACTTGGAGCACAGCAATGAGCCCTGTTGCAAAGTATTGCTTCAAAAATTGTAATGACACGCCCCTGTTAAACAGGGGCTGAAAAATTGGGCCTTAGGCACTGGTGGCACAACACTCCAACCCCTCACAGATACTGTACTTGGAGCACAGCAATGAGCCCTGTTGCAAAGTATTGCTTCAAAAATTGTAATGACACGCCCCTGTTAAACAGGGGCTGAAAAATTGGGCCTTAGGCACTGGTGCCACAACACTCCAACCCCTCACAGATACTGTACTTGGAGCACAGCAATGAGCCCTATGGCAAATTATTGCTTCAAAAATTGTAATTACACGCCCCTGTTAAACAGGGGCTGAAAAATTGGGCCTTAGCCACTGGTGGCGGCACCCATAAACAAAAATGATCTTCCAAGCTATCATCATCAATCGTATCATTGAGGACTCGGAGGAGGAGGATAGCCAGTCAACATAACAGCACAGGCACTCAGCATCAGCATCAGTCTTGAAGGAATGTGACATGTTAAAATCAATTAGTCTGTTATATCAGCATCAGGTGTGTGGTAGCTGGTGGTGATCCAAGACTGGTTCATCTTGATGAAAGTCAGTCGATCAACCGAGTCCTCCAGCAGCACTGAATGTGCGTTCCGAAAGAACGCTGGATGCAGGACAGGCCAGTAGCTCAATTGCATACTGTGCAAGCTCTGGCCAGTGATCCATCCTCAAGACCCAGTAAGCCAGAGATTTTTCGGTGGGGAAGGTGTCCAAGTCTGACCTTGCCCCTAGATATTCCTGCACCATGTTTATCAGACGCTGGCGATGGTTGCTGGAACCGATCATACTTTGGGGCTGCGGACTAAAAAATTGTCTGAACGCATCGGTCAGACGGCCACCTTCCCCACCGCTCCTTCTTTGACTGGCCGAAGCCTCAGCAACTCGTTGTCCAGGACCAGGAGTTTGTAACCTCCCAGTCTCTGGGAACGCGTTGCACAGACCTTTCTGCAAGGCCTCCCGGAGTTGTCTCATCCTCTGCTCCCTCTGCGACGGTAACATAAGGTCCGCAACCTTACCCTTGTACCGTGGATCAAGGAGAGTGGCCAGCCAGTAATGGTCCCTCTCCTTGATCCGAAGAATACGAGGATCCTTCCGCAGACTTTGCAGGATCAGGGAGGCCATGCAGCGTAGGTTTGCTGAGGCATTCGGTCCGGAGTCCTCTGGGTCACTAAGGACGACATGATCCGCAGCCACCTCCTCCCAGCCACGTACAAGTCCACTGGTTTCTTGGGACTGTAAATCATCCCTAAAAGACTGCTGCTGATGATGCTGAGTGCCAGGCTCCACCTCCATGCTGACACAATCCTCCTCCTCCTCCTCCTCCTCCTCCTCCTCTTCCTGTGCGATGGGTGGGACAGAAGGAACACTGTCTGGGTAAAGGGGGCCTTGAGAGGCAAGGAAGTCCTCCTCTTCCTGCCTCTGTTCTGCCTCAAGTGCCCTGTCCATTATTCCACGCAGCGTGTGCTCGAACAGGTGGACAAGAGGTACAGTGTCACTGATGCATGCACTGTCACTGCTCACCATCCTCGTGGCCTCCTCAAATGGTGCCAGGACAGTGCATGCATCCCTGATCATGCCCCACTGGCGTGGAGAAAAAAAACCAAGCTCCCCTGACCCTGTCCTGGTGCCGTAGTCGCACAGGTACTCATTGATGGCCCTCTGCTGCGTGTGCAGCCGCTGCAGCATGGCCAACGTTGAGTTCCACCTGGTGGGCATGTCACATATAAGGCGGTTCTTGGGCAGGTTCAACTCCTTTTGCAGCTCAGCCAGGCGAGCACTGGCATTATAAGATCTGCGGAAATGCACACAGACTTTCCTGGCCTGCCTCAGGACATCCTGTAAGCCCGGGTACCTGCCCAAGAACCGCTGCACCACCAGGTTAAGGACGTGAGCCACACAGGGCACATGGGTCAGTTGTCCCTGTCGGAGGGCGGAGAGGAGGTTGGTGCCATTGTCGCAAACCACCATTCCTGGCTTAAGCTGGCGTGGCGTCAACCACCTCTCGGCCTGGCCCTGCAGAGCAGACAGGACCTCTGCCCCAGTGTGGCTTCTGTCCCCCAAACACACCAGCGCAAGCACGGCATGGCATCTTTTTGCCTGCGTACTTGCGTAGCCCCTTGAACGGCTACGGAGCACCGCTGGTTCAGAGGACAAAGCACAGGAAGAGGCCATGGAGGAAGAAGAAGAGGAGGGGTGGAGGAGAGAGGTGTGTCACAACCAGTAGTAGCATTTTGGAGGCGTGGCGGTGGAACAACCTCCAACACTACTGCACCTTGTCCTGCATCCTTCCCAGCTGCCAAAAGAGTGACCCAATGGGCCGTGAAAGAAAGGTAACGTCCCTGTCCATGCCTGCTGGACCATGAGTCAGCGGTAATATGCACCTTACCGCTGACCGCCCTGTCCAGCGAGGCCAAGACATTGCCTTCCACATGCCGGTAGAGAGCCGGAATAGCCTTCCGTGAGAAAAAGTGGCGTTTGGGAACCTGCCACTGAGGAACCGCACATTGCACAAACTCACGGAAGGGGGCCGAGTCTACCAACTGAAAAGGCAGCAGTTGAAGCGCTAGCAATTTAGCCAAGCTAGCATTCAACCGCTGGGCATGTGGATGGCTGGGAGTGAACTTCTTTCGACGGTCCAGCAGCTGGGGCAGGGAAATTTGCCTGCTAGAATCGGACGTCGGTGTACTGCTAGCAGAGTGGCCGCAAGTACTTGGCTGTGACACACCTAATTCTACACCTTCATTCCTCTCAGTGCATGTTTCAGAGAGGACTAAAGTTATAGTGGGGTTGGAGATCCCAGCTGATGCGGTGCAAGGAGAGGTCCGCTTTGTTCTTTGGTGTGGGTCTTTGAGGTAGGCTTGCCAACGAGCTGCATGGCAGGTCAACATATGTCTGGTCAGGCATGTGGTACCCAAGCGGCTGATGTTTTGGCCACGCGATATATGCTTGAGACATATGTTGCAAACAGCAGCTGTGCGATCTGATGCACTAGCCTCAAAAAAGGCCCACACCAAAGAACTTTTTGAATGACGGGCAGAGGCAGCGCCCTGCACAGGCGGAGCTCTGCGGTGTGATTCCGTCGGTGTACTGCCCTTACGCTGGCCACCAAAGGGCATCCTGCCTCGTTGGAGATGTGCCTCCTCCTCATCCTCCTCCTCCTCCTCCTCTCTCCTATTAGGCACCCACGTGGAGTCAGTGACCTCATCATCCCCTCCCTCCTCATCACTGGAGCCAATCTGGCAGTATGCTGCAGCTGCTGGAACATGACTGCCAGATTGGTGTACTTCTTGAGCATCCCCTCTGTCTGCTCTCACGCTACTGCCTTCCTGTAGCTGGGTTTCATCATCAGACCCTTCGAAACGCTGGGCATCCTCCTGGAGCATGTACCCAACACTGTGCTCAAACAGTTCGGGGGACTCCTCAGGAGGAGGACATGGTGGGTCTAGGGAAGGAGTGACTGATGATGAGTCTGACATTGATACCAGGGAAGAGGACGCTTTGGCAGCTGCTTTGCCAGTACTCTGAGCCTGGGTGAGAGAGGATGAGGAGGAGGAGGAGGGCTTGGTCATCCACTCTACCAAGTCTTCGGCATGATGTGGCTCAACATGTCCAGCTGCCGAAAAGAAGGACAAGCGTGTCCCATGGCCATGTGCTGATGACAATGCACCGCATCCACGACCAGCACTGTTGCCCCCAGACACAGAGCCTGCTTGCCCTCTTTTATTGCCTCCTGACTGTCTGCCTCTCCTTGTTTGCCTTCCAGACATTCTAATAGATGGCCTGCAGGGAGATGGGAAAAAAGCAATAAGGGCTACCTTCAGGTGTCCTTCTCTGTCCCTTTACTTAAGGATTTCTAAATATGGTTGAGGATGATTGCTTTCGCACAGAATAGCACAACGACAATTTCCCTGACTGTCCAAAAAACAAGGATTTCAAAGATGGTTGATGATCAATGCTTTAGCACAGTATAGCACAAGGAGAATTTCCCTCACTGTCCTTCCCTGTCCCTAGAAACAAGGATTATCACAGTGAAAGAAACTGACACTCTCCCTACCTATAGTTTTCTGTCCCTAGAAAAAATGTTTTTTTAAAGATGGTTGATGATCAATGCTTTAGCACAGTATAGCACAAGGAGAATTTCCCTCACTGTCCTTCCCTGTCCCTAGAAACAAGGATTATCACAGTGAAAGAAACTGACACTCTCCCTACCTATAGTTTTCTGTCCCTAGAAAAAATGTTTTTTTAAAGATGGTTGATGATCAATGCTTTAGCACAGTATAGCACAAGGAGAATTTCCCTCACTGTCCTTCCCTGTCCCTAGAAACAAGGATTATCACAGTGAAAGAAACTGACACTCTCCCTACCTATAGTTTTCTGTCCCTAGAAATTTTTTTTTTTAAAGATGGTTGATGATCAATGCTTTAGCACAGTATAGCACAAGGAGAATTTCCCTCACTGTCCTTCCCTGTCCCTAGAAACAAGGATTATCACAGTGAAAGAAACTGACACTCTCCCTACCTATAGTTTTCTGTCCCTAGAAAAAATGTTTTTTTAAAGATGGTTGATGATCAATGCTTTAGCACAGTATAGCACAAGGAGAATTTCCCTCACTGTCCTTCCCTGTCCCTAGAAACAAGGATTATCACGGTGAAAGAAACTGACACTCTCCCTACCTATAGTTTTCTGTCCCTAGAAAAAATGTTTTTTTAAAGATGGTTGATGATCAATGCTTTAGCACAGTATAGCACAAGGAGAATTTCCCTCACTGTCCTTCCCTGTCCCTAGAAACAAGGATTATCACAGTGAAAGAAACTGACACTCTCCCTACCTATAGTTTTCTGTCCCTAGAAAAAATGTTTTTTTAAAGATGGTTGATGATCAATGCTTTAGCACAGTATAGCACAAGGAGAATTTCCCTCACTGTCCTTCCCTGTCCCTAGAAACAAGGATTAGCACAGTGAAAGAAACTGACACTCTCCCTACCTATAGTTTTCTGTCCCTAGAAAAAATGTTTTTTTAAAGATGGTTGATGATCAATGCTTTAGCACAGTATAGCACAAGGAGAATTTCCCTCACTGTCCTTCCCTGTCCCTAGAAACAAGGATTAGCACAGTGAAAGAAACTGACACTCTCCCTACCTATAGTTTTCTGTCCCTAGAAAAAATGTTTTTTTAAAGATGGTTGATGATCAATGCTTTAGCACAGTATAGCACAAGGAGAATTTCCCTCACTGTCCTTCCCTGTCCCTAGAAACAAGGATTAGCACAGTGAAAGAAACTGACACTCTCCCTACCTATAGTTTTCTGTCCCTAGAAAAAATGTTTTTTTTAAAGATGGTTGATGATCAATGCTTTAGCACAGTATAGCACAAGGAGAATTTCCCTCACTGTCCTTCCCTGTCCCTAGAAACAAGGATTATCACAGTGAAAGAAACTGACACTCTCCCTACCTATAGTTTTCTGTCCCTAGAAAAAATGTTTTTTTAAAGATGGTTTATGATCAATGCTTTAGCACAGTATAGCACAAGGAGAATTTCCCTCACTGTCCTTCCCTGTCCCTAGAAACAAGGATTATCACAGTGAAAGAAACTGACACTCTCCCTACCTATAGTTTTCTGTCCCTAGAAAAAATGTTTTTTTAAAGATGGTTGATGATCAATGCTTTAGCACAGTATAGCACAAGGAGAATTTCCCTCACTGTCCTTCCCTGTCCCTAGAAACAAGGATTAGCACAGTGAAAGAAACTGACACTCTCCCTACCTATAGTTTTCTGTCCCTAGAAAAAATGTTTTTTCTTGTTCATACATCACGGGACACAGAGCAGCATAGTCATTACTATGTGGGTTATATAGAATTACCTTCAGGTGCTGGCACTGGCAACTTCCAAAACAGGAAGTACCCTCCCCTATATAAGCCCCTCCCATCCGGGAGTACCTCAGTTTTTTGCCAGTGTCTAAGGTGTTGGCCAAGGTTAACATGTATTCATCTGGGCTTGTGTACAGGTTCTCTGGGCCTTAGCAAGCTATTCCGGATCCGACCAAAAAAGCTTCATAGCTAAACGGTCGGTACCCGGGCCTTGCAGAGAAGAGCAGGGTTTTGCCTGTAATGCCTCTCTTAGGAGGGCTGGACCCTGGGATCCAGAGCTCTGGTCATACCCAAAACCAAGAGGCTATCTGTGCAGGGTGCTATACAGGTCCAGGGGAGTGGAATCCTTGGGAACCCGGTCCCTGAAGGTCTAGTACAATGCCTGCCGTGAGAGGTGAAGTTTGGGCTTCTGTGGACCAAACAAAGTCCTGCGGCTGGGAAAAGGTAAGTGGGGGCCCCTCAGGAACTTGGTTCTATTGAGGGGACCCCCAAGCCTAATATGTCTTTCTGCCTGTTACCTAAAGGGTATTCCCGCTAATAGCTGTATATGCCTAAGAAATCCTAGAAATGTTTTTTCATAAGGGAAGTTTTAAAAAAACTGTAAACCTGGAAATGTTTTTTCATAAAGGAGATTTAAAAAAAAAAAAAAAAAAAGACAAAGGTGCGGTACCTGTGTTTGTCCACTAGAGGCCGCTGTGGAACGTCTTTTTTCTTGGGACTATTCCTTCCATGGTGAAAGTCCAGGCAGATGAGTGAGCTCTCTATCAGGGAAGCTGCATTCCTCTGTCATGCTGCCAAGTAGTTTCCTTCCATCCCCGAGTCCTGGTGAAACAGGGACCCTGGCTCCTCTCCCTACATGGCGCCAAGAGCGCACACGTGCACGCGCGCGCGCACACATGCTTTCCTTTTATAAGGTTTAGCTTCAAAAAAGGGGGCGGAGCCTGGCGGATGACGCGCTCTGTGCGCCCAGCGCTTCTGCGCATGTGCGGGCGTCCCAGCAAGATAAAAGGACTCAGTCCACGCTGCTTGCTATGGACACAGAGCATGAAAAGGAGCTGGTAGCATGGTATAGGGGCTTACAGCGGGCGGTTGATACAGGCATCCCCAGAAAGACGCATTAGTAGACACCCACTGATGTACATAGCAGCAAATTGCATTAGACTATTTCAGTAAGGGGTGTATTGCGGCTGGAATACCTCAGCTTTGAACTAAGGAATATGCCGCCTAAAAAACTCCGAGATATACCTCTCAGGAAGTGTAGGGGGTCTCCATCGGGCTCTGAGGATCTGGAGCAGTCATCTGCACCCTCCTCCCCTGAGAAATCAGAGGTTAATACCCATAAGGAACCCCCGGGAGTGCCAGGTACTGCGGCTGTCCTCAGTCCACCTGCTCCTGCATATATAACAGAGGAGGTTTTTTCCTCAACTCTGGAGGGATTGGAGCAGAGATTGGCTGCATTGATCGCTTCTTCTCTACAGGAAAGAAAGCGCGCCAGATCTCCATCACCTCCATTAGAGTGCCTGTTGGCAGAGCAACAGTCCCAGGAAGGGACCGACCTACCTGAAGGGGATCAGGAGGAGGTTAGCTCTGTTTTTGAGGAATCGACAGTAGATGAACCATTTTCAGCATCACAGACTGAAAGATTGTGGGTCCAGACCCTAACTGACATGGTTCGATCTGCATTTAAAATGCCTCTTGTTGAACCATCAACTACTGCTGTCTCCTCATTGGGGTCGCTAAAAGCTCCCCAGGTTAATTGCTCCTTTCCAATACATCCATTATTGGAAGGACTTATATACCAGGACTGGGAACATCCTGATAAACTATTTGTTCCGCCTAAAAGGTTTCCGGTGATCTATCCCATGGGGGAAAAGTTCACTCAGAGATGGAATGTTCCTACGGTGGATGCAGCCATCTCTTCTGTGAACAAATCACTGACATGTCCAGTAGATAATGTTCAAATGTTCAAAGATCCAGTGGATAAAAAATTGGAATCTTTATTAAAATCTGCTTTTTCCACAGCAGGGGCTGTTACACAGCCAGCAGTGGCAGCTATTGGGGTCTGCCAAGCTTTAAAGGATCAAATGAAAATGGTCGGGATTTGCCAGACCAGCAGGCCCAGGCTCTGGCTGATCTGCCTAGAGCATTATGCTTTGCGGTTGACGCCATCAAGGATTCTATCCATCAGGCCTCCCGCCTCACGCTGTCTTTGGTACATATGCGTAGGCTTCTGTGGCTCAAAAACTGGTCTGCTGAAGCTCCCTGTAAGAAGCTCTTAGTTAGCTTCCCATTTCATGGGGAACGCCTTTTTGGCAAAGACCTGGATAAGTATATCCAGAAGATTTCCAGTGGTAAAAGTACTCTCTTACCGAGTAAAAAGAGGTCTAGGGGTCCATCTTTTAAGAGGACTACCTCTCCTATCCCTGCGACGTCTGCTACTAAGCAGTTCCGACGGTCTCCTCGGTCAAACTCAGGAGGTAAAAATCAGGGACAGCCACAGGGTAATAAAAAGCCCTGGATCCGAAGAGGTACTAAACCAGCCTCCAAGTCAAGCCTATGAAGGGCTGCCCCCACTCAAACGGGTGGGGGGAAGACTTCAGTTGTTCGCAGAGACCTGGCGGGAGACGATCAAAGACAGATGGGTGCTCTCCGCAGTAACTCTGGGATACAAGTTGGAGTTAAAAGAGTCTCCTCCATCCCATTTTATGTGGTCAGGCATGCCAAGAGACCCTCTGAAAAGAGGGTCTCTCCTATTGGCGTTAGAACAACTATTGCTCCAAGGAGTAATTATGGAGGTTCCTATGGAAGAGTGGGGGTTGGGTTTCTACTCAAACCTTTTCACAGTCCCGAAGCCAAACGGGGACATAAGACCCATATTGGACCTAAAGAGTCTAAACAAATTTCTAAACGTCCGGTCTTTCCGGATGGAGTCGATCCGATCGGTCACCGCTGCCCTACAAGGGGAGGAATGGTTAGCCTCGATCGACATCAAAGATGCTTACTTGCATGTTCCCATCTTTCCAGGTCATCAAAAATTCCTACGCTTTGCAGTAGAAGGGCGCCATTTTCAGTTCAGAGCCTTACCATTCGGTCTGGCCACAGCACCACGAGTGTTCACAAAAATTCTGGCCCCACTGTTGGCCGATCTAAGAACACGGGGTGTAACGATAATGGCATACCTAGACGACCTGTTGTTGATAGACCACTCAGTTGCCAAGCTAGAAGTGGTAATTGTCGATACAATCAAGTATCTAGAGTCTCACGGTTGGATCATCAACCTGGACAAGTCAGCCCTACAGCCAGTGAAAAACCTGGTATATCTAGGGCTACGGCTGGATTCAGACCAGAGGAAGATTTTCTTACCTCTAGACAAGGTATCCTCTTTGAGGGCCTTGGTCCGTCTGCTTTGTGCAAAAAGACAGCCGTCCATACGCCTGTGCATGAGGCTGCTAGGAAAGATGGTAGCATCATTCGAAGCTGTGCCATACGCCCAATTCCACTCAAGGAATTTACAAAGGGCCATATTGTCAGCCTGGAATGGAAAAGTTCAGGCTCTAGACTTCCCGATGGTTTTGTCCCCTTCCGTTCGGAAGAGTCTCTGCTGGTGGTTGATCCCCCAGAATCTCCAGAAGGGAAAACCCTTCAGCCCGATATCTTGGAAGGTGGTCACTACAGATGCCAGCCTTATAGGCTGGGGGGCAGTACTGGAGCAATGGTCTCTCCAGGGCAGATGGTCAAATGTAGTAAAAACCCTGCCCATCAATCTCTTAGAGATACGAGCAGCCCGGTACGCCCTAGTAGCCTGGACATCCAGACTCCAAGGGTCCCCTGTCAGAATTCAATCAGACAATGCCACAGCAGTGGCATATATCAATCATCAGGGAGGCACCAGGAGTCGTGCAGCCCAGAGGGAAGTAAGTCACATCCTGGAATGGGCAGAAAAGCATGTCCCATGTATATCAGCTGTCTTCATTCCAGGGGTGGAGAATTGGAAGGCGGACTTTCTGAGTCGCCAACAGTTATGCCCAGGGGAATGGTCCCTTCATCCCGAGGTCTTCCGAGCAATATGTCAGCGGTGGGGAACACCGGATGTAGATCTGCTAGCATCCAGATTCAACGCAAAGGTGGACAGATTTGTCTCCCGGACAAGGGATCCCCTCGCTTGCGGCTCGGATGCTCTGGTGTTCCCTTGGGATCAGTTCAGACTGATATATGCATTCCCTCCGCTACAATTGTTGCCTCGACTCCTTCGCAGAGTCAGGTTGGAGAAGAAGCTGGTGATCCTGGTGGCTCCAGCGTGGCCCCGAAGGGCCTGGTACGCGGAGATCATCAAAATGTCTGTGGGGAGTCCTTGGACCCTTCCACGTCGTTCGGACCTGCTTTCGCAAGGACCGATATACCACCCTTCCTTACTAACTCTAAGTTTAACGGCCTGGCTATTGAATCCCACATCCTAAAGAAGAGAGGTTTCTCTAACTCTGTGGTATCAACTATAATCAATGCCAGGAAGCCTGTATCCAGGCAGATCTACTATAGAGTTTGGAAGGCGTACATCACTTGGTGCGAGGCCAGAAAATGGCATCCACGTAAGTACGTTATAGGCAGAATTCTGGACTTCCTGCAGTGGGCTGTAGACAGGAAGTTTGCCTTAAGTACTATCAAGGGCCAGGTTTCGGCCTTGTCAATACTATTTCAAAGGCCCCTGGCTATGCATTCACTTGTCAAATCCTTTATGCAAGGTGTGACTCGTATTATTCCACCGATTAAGGCTCCCATATGCCCATGGGATCTAAATTTGGTTCTGTCGGTTCTGCAGAAGCAGCCATTTGAACCTTTGCGGCACATTTCCTTGGTTCTACTCACCAGGAAATTGATATTTTTAGTAGCCATATGCTCGGCTAGAAGAGTGTCGGAATTAGCCGCCATGTCCTGTAAAGAGCCATATCTGGTTATCCATAAGGACAGAGTAGTATTACGTCCTCACCCAGCCTTTCTTCCTAAGGTGGTATCGGGGTTTCACTTGAACCAGGATGTGGTTCTTCCTTCTTTTTTCCCCAAACCAAGCTCGGTAGAGGAAAAGTTATTGCATTCTTTGGATGTAGTAAGAGCAGTTAAAGCTTATCTAAAAGCCACTGCTCAGATTCGTAGAACGGATTCTTTATTTGTTCTGCCGGAAGGCCCCAGAAAGGGTCAGGCAGCATCAAAATCTACTTTAGCCAAGTGGATTCGACAGGTCATAATACAAGCCTATGGCTTGAGAAGTAGACCGCCTCCGTTCAAAGTTAGGGCACACTCCACGAGAGCAGTTGGAACTTCATGGGCAGTGCATCACCAGGCCTCCCTGGCGCAAATTTGTAAGGCCGCAACATGGTCTTCAGTACACACGTTTACTAGGTTCTACCAGGTGGACGTTAGAAGTCAGGAGGATGTCGCCTTTGGGCGCAGTGTGTTGCAGGCCGCAAAAGATCCTCATGCCTGATGGCGCCCAGCTTATGTATGGTGTATCCCCCCCCTCATGTGGCATTGCTTTGGGACGTCCCACATAGTAATGACTATGCTGCTCTGTGTCCCGTGATGTATGAACAAGAAAGTAGGATTTTTAAAACAGCTTACCTGTAAAATCCTTTTCTTGGAGTACATCACGGGACACAGAGCTCCCACCCCTCTTTTGGGGACACGTATTGCTTTGCTACAAAACTGAGGTACTCCCGGATGGGAGGGGCTTATATAGGGGAGGGTACTTCCTGTTTTGGAAGTTGCCAGTGCCAGCACCTGAAGGTAATTCTATATAACCCACATAGTAATGACTATGCTGCTCTGTGTCCCGTGATGTACTCCAAGAAAAGGATTTTACAGGTAAGCTGTTTTAAAAATCCTACTTTTAAAGATGGTTGATGATCAATGCTTTAGCACAGTATAGCACAAGGAGAATTTCCCTCACTGTCCTTCCCTGTCCCTAGAAACAAGGATTATCAAAGTGAAAGAAACTGACACTCTCCCTACCTATAGTTTTCTGTCCCTAGAAAAAATGTTTTTTTAAAGATGGTTGATGATCAATGCTTTAGCACAGTATAGCACAAGGAGAATTTCCCTCACTGTCCTTCCCTGTCCCTAGAAACAAGGATTATCACAGTGAAAGAAACTGACACTCTCCCTACCTATAGTTTTCTGTCCCTAGAAAAAATGTTTTTTTAAAGATGGTTGATGATCAATGCTTTAGCACAGTATAGCACAAGGAGAATTTCCCTCACTGTCCTTCCCTGTCCCTAGAAACAAGGATTAGCACAGTGAAAGAAACTGACACTCTCCCTACCTATAGTTTTCTGTCCCTAGAAAAAATGTTTTTTTAAAGATGGTTGATGATCAATGCTTTAGCACAGTATAGCACAAGGAGAATTTCCCTCACTGTCCTTCCCTGTCCCTAGAAACAAGGATTAGCACAGTGAAAGAAACTGACACTCTCCCTACCTATAGTTTTCTGTCCCTAGAAAAAATGTTTTTTAAAGATGGTTGATGATCAATGCTTTAGCACAGTATAGCACAAGGAGAATTTCCCTCACTGTCCTTCCCTGTCCCTAGAAACAAGGATTATCACAGTGAAAGAAACTGACACTCTCCCTACCTATAGTTTTCTGTCCCTAGAAAAAATGTTTTTTTAAAGATGGTTGATGATCAATGCTTTAGCACAGTATAGCACAAGGAGAATTTCCCTCACTGTCCTTCCCTGTCCCTAGAAACAAGGATTATCACAGTGAAAGAAACTGACACTCTCCCTACCTATAGTTTTCTGTCCCTAGAAAAAATGTTTTTTTAAAGATGGTTGATGATCAATGCTCTAGCACAGTATAGCACAAGGAGAATTTCCCTCACTGTCCTTCCCTGTCCCTAGAAACAAGGATTATCACAGTGAAAGAAACTGACACTCTCCCTACCTATAGTTTTCTGTCCCTAGAAAAAATGTTTTTTTAAAGATGGTTGATGATCAATGCTTTAGCACAGTATAGCACAAGGAGAATTTCCCTCACTGTCCTTCCCTGTCCCTAGAAACAAGGATTATCACAGTGAAAGAAACTGACACTCTCCCTACCTATAGTTTTCTGTCCCTAGAAAAAATGTTTTTTTAAAGATGGTTGATGATCAATGCTTTAGCACAGTATAGCACAAGGAGAATTTCCCTCACTGTCCTTCCCTGTCCCTAGAAACAAGGATTATCACAGTGAAAGAAACTGACACTCTCCCTACCTATAGTTTTCTGTCCCTAGAAAAAATGTTTTTTTAAAGATGGTTGATGATCAATGCTTTAGCACAGTATAGCACAAGGAGAATTTCCCTCACTGTCCTTCCCTGTCCCTAGAAACAAGGATTAGCACAGTGAAAGAAACTGACACTCTCCCTACCTATAGTTTTCTGTCCCTAGAAAAAAAGTTTTTTTAAAGATGGTTGATGATCAATGCTTTAGCACAGTATAGCACAAGGAGAATTTCCCTCACTGTCCTTCCCTGTCCCTAGAAACAAGGATTATCACAGTGAAAGAAACTGACACTCTCCCTACCTATAGTTTTCTGTCCCTAGAAAAAATGTTTTTTTAAAGATGCTTGATGATCAATGCTTTAGCACAGTATAGCACAAGGAGAATTTCCCTCACTGTCCTTCCCTGTCCCTAGAAACAAGGATTATCACAGTGAAAGAAAATGACACACTCCCTACCTATAGTTTTCTGTCCCTAGAAAAAATGTTTTTTTAAAGATGGTTGATGATCAATGCTTTAGCACAGTATAGCACAAGGAGAATTTCCCTCACTGTCCTTCCCTGTCCCTAGAAACAAGGATTATCACAGTGAAAGAAACTGACACTCTCCCTACCTATAGTTTTCTGTCCCTAGAAAAAATGTTTTTTTAAAGATGGTTGATGATCAATGCTTTAGCACAGTATAGCACAAGGAGAATTTCCCTCACTGTCCTTCCCTGTCCCTAGAAACAAGGATTATCACAGTGAAAGAAACTGACACTCTCCCTACCTATAGTTTTCTGTCCCTAGAAAAAATGATTTTTTAAAGATGGTTGATGATCAATGCTTTAGCACACTATAGCACAAGGAGAATTTCCCTCACTGTCCTTCCCTGTCCCTAGAAACAAGGATTCGTACAGTAAAACACACTGACACTCTCCCTACCTATCCTTCTCTTTCCCTAAACTAAAGGAATCCAGGTTAAGCAAGAAAAAAAAATGTCACTGTCCCTGCCTATGCTTCTCTTTCCCTGCTCCGGAACACACTACACTAGGCCGCCGGCCTTTTATAGTGTGGGGCGTGTACTAAACACCCTCAGCAATAATTGGCCACAGGCATCCTGCCTGTGGCCAATCATTGCTCTCCTCGCTGCCGGCGCTGTGATTGGCCAAGCATGCGGGGTCACAGTGCATGCTTGGCCAATCACAGCGCCTGGATGACACTGCGATGGCGTAGTGCATTGTGGGCCGTTCGCGTCACTCGAATTAGGCGCGAACGGCCCAAATCGTTCGATCTTCGTCGAACGATCGAACAGCCGATGTTCGAGTCGAACGTATGTTCGACTCGAACACCGAGCTCATCCCTAGTGATGTGTAATTCCCTGCAGCCCAGCGGGTGGCGCTGTTGCCCTGGGCTGGGGTTGAATCATTGCTGTGTGCTGTGCCTCCTTTTTGTCCTCCCTCGGCAGCTGTATGGTGGGGCGGGGAACCCGCCGTGCTTGCTCGGAGAGGGTATAAAGGGGCCGGCCATCTTTGTCACGGGGTCGAAGTCCCAGGCACCTTCAGCTTGCGGACGGTGGTTCGTGTCGGTTCTCTAGGCGGGCCTAGGCCTAGAGGACAGCCGGAGGTCGTGTTCCATCCCAGGCACCTTTAGCCTGGGGTGAGGTACTTGGATGGAGGTCCGGAGCTCAGTGCCCAACACTGAGTTCCGCGAGGGAAGGAGATCCTAGGGAATCCCGGGAGTGGGTACCCGGATCCGGAAGGCGTAATGGACCGGGGGGAGCTCCTCACTTGAAGACCTGGTGCAGCATATTGCCGGTGACAGGTGAGCCTCTCGTCGGAGACCGCCTGGAAGGAAATCCCCCCTCGTGCGGAGACCGTAACCCACTTTCAGGAAGGAAAGTGGAGAACCAAATTGTGTCTGGGCCTATTTGCATCCACACCCCCTTTTCTGTTCTGTTCCTACTAAGGGAGTTCAACTGATTGTGTTCATTCAAGAAGAATAAAGGAGTGTTGAACTTTAATGGTGTGGGGCTCATTTCCTAACAGACATTGTTCAAGGTGACTCTTGGAGGGAGGATCCAGGTGCACAGCACTGACCCGAAGGTAATACAAGAACGTTGCTTATACCGCACTGACACATGTGGTGGAAGCCAGGCGTGGTGTCCCCGCTCCCTCCCCTCTAAGACACCCCTAGACAAGAGAAAGACGATACGAGAGAAAGAGGGGAGTGAGGAGGCCGCTACACGTATATGAAGACATTGCTGACAAATATTACAGTCCCGCTTGAAGAATATTAGAATATTTTTATTTTTTCTTCGCCCAAATAAGGCAAACTAAGGCAAAAAAATTGGCATTTTCCTGAAAATCTGCGAAATATGGCATTTCACAGAAAAATGGGCAAAATGTGGCATTTTAGTATGGCACCTTGGCAATGTGGCATTTGAAGGTCTCTGGTTCTGACGTAGTATGTAATCAGGCACATCTGGGTACTTAAATGGCACGGTGATTGATAGCCTGGCACTAGCCCTTTTCTTCCTTACTACTGGCCAATAGGGCAGCCAGTCACAGTGATATTTCAACAGTGAGACAATGAAGGTGGGCGGGTGTGTGGCCAGGTTCTCAACTATAGGGGTTATTTACTAAAGGAAAATCCACTTTGCACTACAAGTGCACTGAAAGTGCACTTGGAAGTGCAGTCGCTGTAGATTTGAGGGGAAGATCTGAAATTAGGGGAAGCTCTGCTGATTTTATCATCCAATCATGTGCAAGCTAAAATGCTGTTTTTTATTTTCCTCGCATGTCCCCATCAGATCTACAGCAACTGCACTTTCAAGTGCACTTGCAGTGCACTTGTAGTGCAAAGTGGATTTGCCTTTTCGTAAATAACCCCCTATAGGTGCTGGTTTAAATTTGTATACCAGCAACTTTTGGATTTGTAGCACCCAAGGTATACAACAAAAAAGCTGAGCTGATATTCCTATTTTTACATTCCAAAGAGGCTTTACTGACTTTTAACAGTTTGATCTAATTGCTGTGGTTCATATACATCTGATGAAGAATAGAGCTCAAAAATTCTGGTAATCTGTATATAACATGCCATCTGTTTACTTTATCTGTGCCTTTATGAGCTTGACACTGCTCTAATAATGTCTTCTGCTGTCATATGTACATTTAATATAATTAAAGCGTAATTCAGTTAAATAAAACAAACACACATGGCTATTAAAGCAGGAACACACATGTTGGACATAAGGAATATTTAAGTAATTTATAATTTGGCATCTGAGCTATTTCAGTAAAAACGTAGCTTGTTATTTATTCCCTTGTTCATGATCTGTGCAGTCCTGTTACTATAGAAAATTCCAGGAAGCAGAGTGCTGAAGTCATACTGACCAAATCTAATTAGCTTCTTTTATTTAGCAGGCTAGAACAGCTCACATAATTGGTGTGCTATCAATTTTTCCTGTCAACATGTTATCATAAACTGGGATGTTTACAACATTAATAATGACCATTTTTACAAGTATTATGCCGCGTACACACGTTCGTTTTTCACGTCGTTAAAAATGCCATTTTTTAAATTGGGCATTAAAAACGATCGTGTGTAGGCTCCAGAGCATTTTTAACGACGTGAAAAATGGCCTAAAAAAATGAGAACCTGCTCTATTTTTTCACGTCGTTTTTTTTTAACGACGTGAAAAACGGTAGTGTGTATGCTTTTACGAGGGAAAAAAAAACCGCGCATGCTCAGAATCAAGTATGAGACGGGAGCGCTCGTTCTGGTAAAACTAGCGTTCGTAATGGAGATAGCACATTCATCACGCTGTAATGGACTGAAAAGCACGAGGCTGAAAAGCGCGAATCGACGCTCAACAAACTTTACTAACATGAAGGGTGGCGCCATTCGAAGGGAACTTCCCCTTTATAGTGCCGTCGTACGTGTTGTACGTCACTGCGCTTTGCTCGAGCGTTTTTTTTAATGAACGTGTGTATGCAAGACAGGCTTGAAAGGAAACAAGAAAAATCACGTCGAGAAAAACGTTGTTTTTGAAAATTACATTAAAAACGATCGTGTGTACTCGGCATCATGGTAAGATTTAGACAGGAGTCCTAAAATAAACATAATAGAAAACAGGTTTTGTATCTGATTATTTTAACCACTTGACAACTGGGCACTTAAACCCCCTTCCTAACCAGACCAATTTTCATCTTTCGGTGCTCTCACATTTTGAATGACAATTACTCAGTCATGCAACACTGTACCCTTATGAAATTGTTGTCCTTTTTTTCACACAAATAGAGCTTTCTTTTGGTGGTATCTAATCACCGCTGTTTTTTTTTTTTTTTTGCGCTATTAAAGTAAAAAGACTAAAAATTCTGTAAAAAAATGCATTTTTCTTTGTTTCTGTTATAAAATTTTGCCGCGTACACACGATCAGAAATTCCGAAAAGAAAAGTTAGATGTGAGCTTTTGGTCGGAAATTCCGACCGTGTTTAGCCTTTTTTCTGTCGGAATTTCTGCCAACAAAAATTTGAGGGCTGGTTCTCAAATTTTCCGATGAGAAATTCCGATCGTCTGTATGCAATTCTGACGGGAAAAAAAAACACGCATGCTCTGAATCAATTCGACGCATGCTCTGAATCATTGAACTTAATTTTTCTCGGCTCGTTGTAGTGTTGTACGTCACCGTGCTCTTGACGGTCGGAATTTTGTGTGACTGTGTGTATGCAACACAAGTTTGAGCCACCATTCCGTCGGAAAAAAATCCACAGTTTTCTTGTCGGAATTTCCGATCGTGTGTAAGTCATTTTTCTTCATAAATTTTGGCCAAAATTTATACTGCTACACATCTTTGGTAAAAATAACCCAAATTAGTGTATATTATTTGGTCTTTGTGAAAGTTATAGAGTCCACAAGCTATGGCGCCAATCTGCCAATATGGTGAAAATTGATCACACCTGAAGTACTGACGGTCTATCTCATTTCTTGAGACCCTAACAATCCAGGTAAGTACAAATACCAAATGGCCACTTTTTGGAAAGTAGACATTCTAATGTATTTAGTAGGAGGCATTGTGAGTTTTTTGAAGTTGTATTTTTTTCTCACAATTCTTTGCAAAATAAAGATTTTTTTTCTTTTTTTTTTCTTCCTCCAAAAATTGTCATATTAGCAGGTTATTTCGCACACACAGCATATGCATACCACAAATTACACCCCAAAATACATCCTGCTACTCCTCCTGAGTATGGTGATACCACATGTGTAAGACTTTTACACAGCGTGGCCACATAGAGAGGTCCAACATGCAGGGTGCACCGTCAGGTGTTCTAGGAGCATAAATTACACATCTAATTTCTTGACTACCTCTTGCACTTTTGAAGGCCCTGGAGCACCAGGTCAATGAAAACGCCCCAAAAATAACCCCATTTTGGAAAGTAAACACCCCAACGTATAATCTAAGAGGCATAATGAGTCTTTTGAACATGTCATTTTTTTTCTACAAGTTTTTGGAAAATGTGGAAAGAAAATGAAAACACATTTTTTTTTTTACACAAAGTTGTCCATTTTTCAATATTTCTAACACATAGCATGTACATACCAAAAATTACACCAAATAGATTCTCCCACTCCTCCTGAGTATGGTGATACCACATGTGGGAAACTTTTCTACAGCATGCAGGGAGCAGCATCAGGTGTTCTAGGGACATAAATTTCTCAAATCTAATTTGACTACCAATTACACTTTTGTGAGGTATTGTAGTGGCATGGATGAAAACTGATGTGGCATGGATGAGCATGAATGGGGATGGATAAGCCGTGGATGGGGATGGCTGAGCATGGATGGATGAATGATTATTGCTGAGTGTGGATGGCTGAGCATGGATGGATGGATGAGTATGACAGATGGATGGCTGGCTGAGCATGGATGGATGGATGATTATTGCTGAGTATGGATGGCTGAGCATGGATGGATGAGTATGACAGAGGGATGGCTGAGTATGACAGAGGGATGGCAAGGCATGAATGGATGGATGAGTATGACAGAGGGATGGCTGAGCATGGATGGATGGATGAGTTTTGCTGAGTATGGATGGCTGAGCATAGATGGATGAGTATGACAAAGGGATAGCTGAGCATGGATGGATGGGTGAGTATGACAGAGGGATGGCTGAGCATGAATGGATAGATGAGTATGACAGAGGGATGGCTGAGCATGGATGGATGGATGAGTATAACAGAGTGATGGCTGAGCATTAATGGATGAGTATGACAGAGGGGTGGCTGAGCATGGATGGATGGATGAGTATGACAGAGGGATGGCTGAGCATGGATGGATGGATGAGTATGACAGAGGGATGGCTGAGCATTAATGGATGAGTATGACAGAGGGATGGCTGAGCATGGATGGATGGATGTGGCTGCAAAGGGCAAAGAGCAGCCCTGTGGGCACTACAGATCCAGCCCACAGCGCTGCTGCAACCAATCTCTCCCCTCTCCGCTCACACTGTACCGATCGGTACAGAGAGGGGAGAGAGGAACCGGACATGACGCTGATTTGTTTACAAGTGATCGCTCAGTCATTTAACGGAGCGATCAAGTGGTAAACAGCCTCTGTCAGTGGCCAATACTCCCATGTGCGTGCCCCAGGGGACGCGCAGGAGCGCGATTCTGGAAGGATGTCAATGTACGCCCTCCCAGAGTTATCAAGCCATGCTGTAGCCATCATTCAGCTATGGCCCGATGGTTAAGTGGTTAAAACATAATTTGACTCAACTGCTAAGCAAGGAAAATTAGAAAAGTTATCATTTTAAAGTTTAAAAAATGAGATATTTAACAAATCTGATGTAGCATGTAAATAAATAAACCTCCCAGTACTGCTATTACTAGGCTGCAGCTAGAGGGAGCTTTAATGATTTGTAGTGTGTCTTTAGGAGACTAAAATTAACAAGTTTACATTAACCACTTCTGCACCAAGCCTATTTCTGACACTTGTTGTTTACAAGTTAAAATAATTTTTCTTTTTTTTTAAACGTCAAAAAGACCTCAGATCTCACATTTACACTTAAAAGCAATAAAAAAATTGTCCCTTTAAGGCCAGAGGGCGGAAGTGGCATTTGACGTCGCTCCGGTCCTCCAAGGGCATAGAGTCAAGTGGGGTCATCTTGCCCTCACTCGACTTCCTGCCCAACCATCCCTGTGATTGGATAGTTTCCGCTGTTACCCATGGCTCTGGTAAGCGGTGGAGACTACCAGGACACGGCCAGAGGGGCGACCTCTCCCACCGCCCATAGAAGTGACCACGTGGCAGGTCCGACGCTGAGACTACTGTTATGTTAAAGCGACCGTAAAGCGGTTTTTCACATCACAGATTCAAGTGAGATGGAGATCTTTGAGTACATCATGGAACACTTGCAGGGAGAAGAAGTATGCAATGCAGAGGACCTTCTCCAGGTAAAAGAACAGGTTTTGTCTTTAAAGTGGTTGTAAACCCACTTTAATTTATTTAATTTTTTGGCCCACCTGCAAGAGAAAGGCATAATGAGCTATTATGACTAGCATAATAGCTCATTATGTTCCACTTACCTTAGATCGGGGCCCCCGAAGCCGTCCTCGTCCCTCTGTCCAGCCGCAGACATCACTGCGGCGATAGCCGGAATGTTACTTCCGGGTATCGCCGCACCAGCCAATCACAGCGCCGCTCCGGCGCTGTGATTGGCCGGAGCGGCGGAGACGACACTCTGCGCATGCGCGCGGGAGGCGTCCCACTCGGCTACGCCCAGCGATTGCTGGGAAGTAGCCGAGTATGTGAATGGGATTAACCCCATAAATGCGTCATTGTCTACGGCGCGCATGCGCCGTAGACAGCGGCGCTTGTCATTTTAGTAAATATCTCCTAAACCGTGTAGGTTTAGGAGAAATTACTTGCACCTACAGGTAAGCCTTAATCTAGGCTTACCTGTAGGTGCAAGTTGAAAAAGTGGGTTTACAACCACTTTAATAAGTGAAAACAGCTATGAAAATCCTACTATAAGTGAGGCGAGAGATTGTGGACCATCTCTCAGAGAGGACAGACCACCGCAACTGACAGAAGCTGGGCTCACATTAAAGGACATAGCAGCGTACCTGCCAAGAAATGAGTTTAAAATGTATGGTGGGCAAATATCAGACTGGGACTGTAAACAGATAGATGAAGGTGTGAAGGAAAAATATCCAGAGTCAGAAATCATCAGAACAGTACTAAAAATCATAAAACCTGGAACCTTTAAAGAGATGCTAATTAATAAGGAGGACCTTTCTGTAGCAGAGCTTAACATGTTTTTACGTTTACACCTTCAGGATCAAAGTAGCACTGATCTGTTTCAGGAACTGATGAATGCAAAGCAACTCCACAGCAGTTTGTTTACAGGATCATGGGACTAAAGCAAAAAGTACTGTGGTCCTGTGTATGCTATGGGTGTGCCCGGCCAACTCCCTTCGGACAAAAATCCACGGAAAAGTTTGTTTGAAGTCCGATCGTGTGTACGAGGCTTAATAGGGAGCAAATGCTTACTCACTTGTAGTTTAGGAGGGGTACCCACAAAAGTACTCATTGACATGGGTTGCAAGCTGGGTTAAACAACACCAGAAACAAACTGCAATTCAGCTAATTGACAAACTATGATGTCCCGTACACACGATCGGACCTTTTTCCGATCAAACTTCCATCGGAAATCCGACGGAATTTCATCGGAAAAAAATAGAACAGGTTCTATTTGACAATTCTGATGAAATTCATCGAAATTTCTCCGATGGGGCCCACACACGGTCAGAATTTCCGATGAAAAAACTCCAATGGACTGCGTCTGACTTTTTTCAGCGGAAAATCCGATCGTGTGTACAAGGCATTAGGAAAAAACAGCAAGCTAACCTTCACAACAGAAAATGGTTCTGTTGTTCCTTTTAATGGGTAGGTGGAATTGGAACTAAAAATGTAAAATCAAAGTGCAAATAAGGTTACAATCCTTGTCCTAATGCTTGTTAGCTAGACTTGCTCTGCCACCCAAATTCTAGGGTTCAATGCAATTGAAGAACTGATAAAAGAGCATTCTGACAGTTCCAGCCCCCGGTAATAATGACATGACAATGCTATTGAGTGAAACAGTGTGTATGGAAAAATGTAAAGCAAATGCTTTAGTAAGCCTTGTGCTTTCTTCTTTAACTAAGAATCATGAGTTGGAACAAAATATATACACTGGTAGCAAAACCATCAAACTCCAGAAAAATTTGTACCATACTGTGTAACATTCTTTCCTGGCCTGTAGCGGGAACAGTGCAGTTTGAGCCATTACTACCCAGTAAGCTGCCTGAGGGTCTAGAAACATTCGTAGCCCTGGTGAATTTACAAATTGGGCATACACAGGGGATAAAGATTCCCGTCAAGAACACCACCAAACACAGTTTACATTTTCACCACCGCCAAACAGACAGTCTCTTACAGAATCATAAGACCCCAAATTATAGGTGGTCTAGTATGGCATGAAGCTTCATAAGTCTTGCTGCATGGATTCCTTAGCATAGAGGACATCTGCTACACATTTCCAGCGTGCTCTGCTTGCATCTCTTTCTTCCAGCTCCGTTATAAAGCTCGGCCGAAAAGATGAGACTCCAGATAGTGTAATACCACCAAATATTTTAATATGAGTGTAGCACACAGACCCTTTTTTCCTGCCTACCTTCATTTGCAGGAGTAAAGGCACACCATGCCACATGCCCGTATCCTCCTGGTATAAGAAGTTGAGCGGTGTTCTTGCAATTTTGGGTCCTGCAGCGAGTTACCCCCCTCCGTTGGTTCTTGTCCCTAGGATGTAGGGAAAAGTATGTTCTTCCTCAAAAGAATGTCCAGACAGTATTTAAACTCCAACAGATGAGTTTATTTTCTTTGCTTGAAACAAATTTGGGGAAAAGGTTGAAAACAGCAATAGGATTTGGTAGGGAAATAGGTTCAGGCACGCGGCACCCAGTTACCCTATTCTCCACTCAAGCCTGAGCGGGTATTGCTCACCCGGATAGATCCCTCTCACAGTTCTAGCAGCCGGAGTGGAGCACGGACATGACACTTCAGTTCTAGTCCCCTTCACGGACAAGTTCAGGAGATCCTCTGCCACAGAATCCTTTAGTTCCTGAATTTAGAACTTCCTAACGCCTGTAGATTATAGAGACCATAGGTGCCAATGGGGCACGCTACAGGAGCTATCTTGCAGCACACGAATCCTTCCCTCTGATAGGCAACCAGGCCTCCCCGAGACCGTGACTTCCTTCACCGATCCATTGGACAGGTCCTCCCCCGGTTTCCTCTGTTTCAGAGCGGGCCACCCTCCCACGGGTTCCCTGGGACTCCAGTGGTTGGTTTGTAGACCCAGTTGAAGGTACTGGGCCTACCTGGAACTCTGCAGCCTCGGGCTAAAGGTGCCCGAGACTCCTCGACCAGTTCACGCATCCCCGGCCGGCAGGGACAAAGAGCACGACTTCGCTACCAGGGGTCCTCCTTGGAATCCCCCAGGACACCACGCCAGATCATGGCGTCTGTCCTTTATGTACCCTCTCCCGGCATGCACAGCAGGCAAAACCAGCCCACCGCACAGTAGCCGAGAGGACACCCAACCACACTGTAACGCCACCTGTGGTTCTCCTCAAGATCTGGGCAACAGCGCCACCTGCAGGTCAAGGGGAACTATACTCCAGGCAACATTACAGCAGAGCAGAGTCCATACTAAGCAGAATTGGAGAACCTGAGCTAAACTATTGCTCAGACTGCCCTTAAATTTAGAGCATAGTGACCCCAATTTTGGGGGTCCGCTACATGAGCAAAAAAATGATTCTACTTACAAACATCCAAAAATCTGAGCATGTATCTTCAAGAACGTCGCTGGTGCCAGTTCCAGACAGGCGTGGGTGACATCAGCACAAGCCGTATTCCACCCGGACATACGGTTTTTCCTGTTGTCAAAGGGAGCTGGAAGGGAGAGATACAAGTGGAGTATGCTGGAAATGTGTAGCAGATGTCCTCTATGCTAAGGAATCCATGCAGCAAGACTTATACAGCTTCATGTCATACTAGACCACCTATAATTTGGGGTCATATGATTCTGTAAGAGGCTGCTTGTTTGGCGGAGGTGAGTTCACTTGTCACCGGATTTTGTGGAATTCACGGCCACGCTTTTTAGAAATTGAGAGGCACTTTTTGGACACTCAATATATTTATATGTAACTTATATGGATTTCACCTAATCATTAGGTGATTCTTGGAGACACACCGCTTAAAATTGTGTTTTATTCACTTTATTGATATTTGTTGGATTGATTAGACAAACACAGCGCAACAATTTTTTAAATTTATTTATTCCTAATTTAAATCTTCAGATAAACTTGAGGGATAAAAGACACCAGTGGAAAAGTCTTATACAGTGGCGAAAATAATTATTTGACCCCCTGCAGATTTTGTAAGTTTGCCCACTTACAAAGAAATGAAGGGTCTATAATTGTTATCATAGGTGTATTTTAAATGATAGAGACTAAATATCAGCCAAAAATCCAAAAAAAACACATGATACAAATGTTATAAATTGAGTTGTAGTTCAGTGAGTAAAATAAGTATTTGATCACCTATCAAACAAAAATAATTCCACGGAGGTGTTAGCGGAGTGTTATCCAGACGAGCCTGCAGCCCCAGTGCTGGGTAGGCACATTTGGCGCACTTTTGACGATTTGGCGCACTTTTATATTTAGAATTTTTAATAATAAAACAGAATTACGCGATGGATATTCTCATTCCTTTTTTCATATCCAACTTGTAACTCCGGGAAGAGGCTTTTGAATCCACTCCTGTCTCATTGCTATGTGTGCAGGCACAATCCTGCTAAAGCTTTCTCTGACTTTCTTTTAAAGTAAAGAGGTCAGATTCATTTGGTAAGCACATTCATTATCTGTGCACTTTGGGTGTCGTTACCATTCAGTGTGTGGTGAAGGATTTATATCACTTAAAGCGGAGCTCCACCCTAAAGTGGAACTTCCGCTCATCGGAACCCTCCCCCCCTCCGGTGTCACATTTGGCACCTTTCAGGGGGGAGGGGGGTGCAGATACCTGTCTAAGACAGGTATTTGCACCCACTTCCAGGAGTCCTCTCTGCGGGTATTCTGTGGGTAGTACGTCACTTCCCGCAGAATACCCATTGTGTTCTGGGAGACACTCGGCTCCCAGAACACAACAGGGACCAGTGAGAACGGCGCAGCGCGACTCGCACATGTGCCGTAAGGAACCGGGCAGTGAAGCCTCAAGGCTTCACTGCCTGGTTCCCCCACCGAGGATGGCGGTGGGGGCAGCAGAGTGACGAGCGTTTGCTCGTCTTCTGCTGCCGACGTCGCTGGACTCCAGGACAGGTAAGTGTCCTAATATTAAAAGTCAGCAGCTGCAGTATTTGTAGCTGCTGGCTTTTAATACTTTTTTTTTATGGGGAGCTCCGCTTTAAGCAAGAGTGTCTACAGCAAGAGAATCTGTCATTGGATTTACTGAAATATTATGTCACTCACCATGTTGGGACTATTTATTGTTGTTTTTTTCTAATTCAACTATTTGGTGATTCATCACGGATTATGGACTCATCATCTATCTTTTTTTATAGCAATTGCATTTATTTGTGTATAGTTAATTAATTCACTCATGTTTTGCACTATTGCACAGCGCCCTCTATCTTTCACTACTAAACAATAATTATGTCTCACATAGACTGGCTACAGTGTGTGCTTATATGGTACTCAGATTAGTCCTTTAAATTTAAGAAGGTGCTCCTAATGACAACTCATTGTGTGTATAAAAGACACCTGTCCACAGAATCTCTTTCTTCCATTCAAACCTCACCATCATGGGCAAGACCAAAGAGCTGTCAAAGGACATCAGGGACAAGATTGTAGACCTTCACAGGCTGTAATGGGCTACAAGATTATCAGCAAGAAGCTTGGAAGCTTGGTGAGAAGGAGACAACTGTTGGAGCGATTATTCGCAAATGGAAGAAATACAAAATAACCATCAATCGCCCTCGGGCAGGAGCTCCATACAAGATTTTGCCTCACGGGGTAAGGATGATCATGAGAAAAGTGAGGGATCGGCCCTGAACTACACCGGAGGAGCTTGTGAATGATCGTATGGCAGCTGGGACCACAGTCACCAAACAAACCATTGGTAACACAATACGCCGCCATGGACTGAAATCATACATCTTGTGCAAGGTCCCCCTCCTCAAGAAGGCACATGTACAGGCCGTATGAAGTTTGCTAATAGGGATGAGCTCGGTGTTCGAGTCGAACATACGTTCGACTCGAACATCGGCTGTTCGATCGTTCACCGAACAACGAACGATTTGGGTCGTTCGCGCCTAATTCGCGGCCCACAATGCACTACGCCATCGCAGTGTCATCCAGGCGCTGTGATTGGCCAAGCATGCACTGTGACCCCGCATGCTTGGCCAATCACAGCGCCGGCAGCGAGGAGAGCAATGATTGGCCACAAGCAGGATGCCTGTGGCCAATTATTGCTGAAGGTGTTTAGTACACGCCCCACACTATAAAAGGCCGCCAGTACGGCGGCCTAGTATAGTGTGTTCTGGAGCAGGGAAAGAGAAGCATAGGCAGGGACAGTGACATTTTTTTTTCTTGCTTAACCTGGATTCCTTTAGTTTAGGGAAAGAGAAGGATAGGTAGGGAGAGTGTCAGTCTGTTTTACTGTGCTAAACCTTGTTTGTAGGGACAGGGAAGGACAGTGAGGGAAATTCTCATTGTGCTATGCTGTGCTAAAGCATTCCTCATCAACCATCTTTAAAAAAAAAAATTTATAGGGACAGAAAACTATAGGTAGGGAGAGTGTCAGTGTGTTTTACTGTGCTAAACCTTGTTTGTAGGGACAGGGAAGGACAGTGAGGGAAATTCTCATTGTGCTATACTGTGCTAAAGCATTCCTCATCAACCATCTTTACAAAAATTTTTTTATAGGGACAGAAAACTATAGGTAGGGAGAGTGTCAGTGTGTTTTACTGTGCTAAACCTTGTTTGTAGGGACAGGGAAGGACAGTGAGGGAAATTCTCATTGTGCTATACTGTGCTAAAGCATTCCTCATCAACCATCTTTAAAAAAAAATTTTTTTATAGGGACAGAAAACTATAGGTAGGGAGAGTGTCAGTGTGTTTTACTGTGCTAAACCTTGTTTGTAGGGACAGGGAAGGACAGTGAGGGAAATTCTCATTGTGCTATACTGTGCTAAAGCATTCCTCATCAACCATCTTTAAAAAAACATTTTTTATAGGGACAGAAAACTATAGGTAGGGAGAGTGTCAGTGTGTTTTACTGTGCTAAACCTTGTTTGTAGGGACAGGGAAGGACAGTGAGGGAAATTCTCATTGTGCTATACTGTGCTAAAGCATTCCTCATCAACCATCTTTAAAAAAACATTTTTTATAGGGACAGAAAACTATAGGTAGGGAGAGTGTCAGTGTGTTTTACTGTGCTAAACCTTGTTTGTAGGGACAGGGAAGGACAGTGAGGGAAATTCTCATTGTGCTATACTGTGCTAAAGCATTCCTCATCAACCATCTTTAAAAAAAAAATGTTTTATAGGGACAGAAAACTATAGGTAGGGAGAGTGTCAGTGTGTTTTACTGTGCTAAACCTTGTTTGTAGGGACAGGGAAGGACAGTGAGGGAAATTCTCATTGTGCTATACTGTGCTAAAGCATTCCTCATCAACCATCTTTAAAAAAACATTTTTTATAGGGACAGAAAACTATAGGTAGGGAGAGTGTCAGTGTGTTTTACTGTGCTGAACCTTGTTTGTAGGGACAGGGAAGGACAGTGAGGGAAATTCTCATTGTGCTATACTGTGCTAAAGCATTCCTCATCAACCATCTTTAAAAAAAAAATTTTTTATAGGGACAGAAAACTATAGGTAGGGAGAGTGTCAGTGTGTTTTACTGTGCTAAACCTTGTTTGTAGGGACAGGGAAGGACAGTGAGGGAAATTCTCATTGTGCTATACTGTGCTAAAGCATTCCTCATCAACCATCTTTAAAAAAACATTTTTTATAGGGACAGAAAACTATAGGTAGGGAGAGTGTCAGTGTGTTTTACTGTGCTGAACCTTGTTTGTAGGGACAGGGAAGGACAGTGAGAGAAATTCTCATTGTGCTATACTGTGCTAAAGCATTCCTCATCAACCATCTTTAAAAAAAAATTTTTTTATAGGGACAGAAAACTATAGGTAGGGAGAGTGTCAGTGTGTTTTACTGTGCTAAACCTTGTTTGTAGGGACAGGGAAGGACAGTGAGGGAAATTCTCATTGTGCTATAGTGTGCTAAAGCATTCCTCATCAACCATCTTTAAAAAAAAATATTTTTTATAGGCACAGAAAACTATAGGTAGGGAGAGTGTCAGTGTGTTTTACTGTGCTAAACCTTGTTTGTAGGGACAGGGAAGGACAGTGAGGGAAATTCTCATTGTGCTATACTGTGCTAAAGCATTCCTCATCAACCATCTTTAAAAAAAAATTTTTTTATAGGGACAGAAAACTATAGGTAGGGAGAGTGTCAGTGTGTTTTACTGTGCTAAACCTTGTTTGTAGGGACAGGGAAGGACAGTGAGGGAAATTCTCATTGTGCTATACTGTGCTAAAGCATTCCTCATCAACCATCTTTAAAAAAAATTTTTTTTATAGGGACAGAAAACTATAGGTAGGGAGAGTGTCAGTGTGTTTTACTGTGCTAAACCTTGTTTGTAGGGACAGGGAAGGACAGTGAGGGAAATTCTCATTGTGCTATACTGTGCTAAAGCATTCCTCATCAACCATCTTTAAAAAAAAATGTTTTATAGGGACAGAAAACTATAGGTAGGGAGAGTGTCAGTGTGTTTTACTGTGCTAAACCTTGTTTGTAGGGACAGGGAAGGACAGTGAGGGAAATTCTCATTGTGCTATACTGTGCTAAAGCATTCCTCATCAACCATCTTTAAAAAAACATTTTTTATAGGGACAGAAAACTATAGGTAGGGAGAGTGTCAGTGTGTTTTACTGTGCTGAACCTTGTTTGTAGGGACAGGGAAGGACAGTGAGGGAAATTCTCATTGTGCTATACTGTGCTAAAGCATTCCTCATCAACCATCTTTAAAAAAAAAATGTTTTATAGGGACAGAAAACTATAGGTAGGGAGAGTGTCAGTGTGTTTTACTGTGCTAAACCTTGTTTGTAGGGACAGGGAAGGACAGTGAGGGAAATTCTCATTGTGCTATACTGTGCTAAAGCATTCCTCATCAACCATCTTTAAAAAAACATTTTTTATAGGGACAGAAAACTATAGGTAGGGAGAGTGTCAGTGTGTTTTACTGTGCTAAACCTTGTTTGTAGGGACAGGGAAGGACAGTGAGGGAAATTCTCATTGTGCTATACTGTGCTAAAGCATTCCTCATCAACCATCTTTAAAAAAAAATGTTTTATAGGGACAGAAAACTATAGGTAGGGAGAGTGTCAGTGTGTTTTACTGTGCTAAACCTTGTTTGTAGGGACAGGGAAGGACAGTGAGGGAAATTCTCATTGTGCTATACTGTGCTAAAGCATTCCTCATCAACCATCTTTAAAAAAACATTTTTTATAGGGACAGAAAACTATAGGTAGGGAGAGTGTCAGTGTGTTTTACTGTGCTGAACCTTGTTTGTAGGGACAGGGAAGGACAGTGAGAGAAATTCTCATTGTGCTATACTGTGCTAAAGCATTCCTCATCAACCATCTTTAAAAAAAAAATTTTTTATAGGGACAGAAAACTATAGGTAGGGAGAGTGTCAGTGTGTTTTACTGTGCTAAACCTTGTTTGTAGGGACAGGGAAGGACAGTGAGGGAAATTCTCATTGTGCTATAGTGTGCTAAAGCATTCCTCATCAACCATCTTTAAAAAAAAATATTTTTTATAGGCACAGAAAACTATAGGTAGGGAGAGTGTCAGTGTGTTTTACTGTGCTAAACCTTGTTTGTAGGGACAGGGAAGGACAGTGAGGGAAATTCTCATTGTGCTATACTGTGCTAAAGCATTCCTCATCAACCATCTTTAAAAAAAAATTTTTTTTATAGGGACAGAAAACTATAGGTAGGGAGAGTGTCAGTGTGTTTTACTGTGCTAAACCTTGTTTGTAGGGACAGGGAAGGACAGTGAGGGAAATTCTCATTGTGCTATACTGTGCTAAAGCATTCCTCATCAACCATCTTTAAAAAAAATTTTTTTTATAGGGACAGAAAACTATAGGTAGGGAGAGTGTCAGTGTGTTTTACTGTGCCAAACCTTGTTTGTAGGGACAGGGAAGGACAGTGAGGGAAATTCTCATTGTGCTATACTGTGCTAAAGCATTCCTCATCAACCATCTTTAAAAAAAAAATTTTTTTATAGGGACAGAAAACTATAGGTAGGGAGAGTGTCAGTGTGTTTTACTGTGCTAAACCTTGTTTGTAGGGACAGGGAAGGACAGTGAGGGAAATTCTCATTGTGCTATACTGTGCTAAAGCATTGCTCATCAACCATCTTTTAAAAAAAAATTTTTTATAGGGACAGAAAACTATAGGTAGGGAGAGTGTCAGTGTGTTTTACTGTGCTAAACCTTGTTTGTAGGGACAGGGAAGGACAGTGAGGGAAATTCTCATTGTGCTATACTGTGCTAAAGCATTCCTCATCAACCATCTTTGAAATCCTTGTTTTTTGGACAGTCAGGGAAATTGTCATTGTGCTATTCTGTGCGAAAGCAATCATCCTCAACCATATTTAGAAATCCTTAAGTAAAGGGACAGAGAAGGACACCTGAAGGTAGCCCTTATTGCTTTTTTTCCCATCTCCCTGCAGGCCATCCATTAGAATGTCTGGAAGGCAAACAAGGAGAGGCAGACAGTCAGGAGGCAATAAAAGAGGGCAAGCAGGCTCTGTGTCTGGGGGCAACAGTGCTGGTCGTGGACGCGGTGCATTGTCATCAGCACATGGCCATGGGACACGCTTGTCCTTTTTTTCGGCAGCTGGACATGTTGAGCCACATCATGCCGAAGACTTGGTAGAGTGGATGACCAAGCCCTCCTCCTCCTCCTCATCCTCTCTCACCCAGGCTCAGGGTACTGGCAAAGCAGCTGCCAAAGCGTCCTCTTCCCTGGTATCAATGTCAGACTCATCATCAGTCACTCCTTCCCTAGACCCACCATGTCCTCCTCCTGAGGAGTCCCCCGAACTGTTTGAGCACAGTGTTGGGTACATGCTCCAGGAGGATGCCCAGCGTTTCGAAGGGTCTGATGATGAAACCCAGCTAGAGGAAGGCAGTAGCGTGAGAGCAGACAGAGGGGATGCTCAAGAAGGACACCAATCTGGCAGTCATATTCCAGCAGCTGCAGCATACTGCCAGATTGGCTCCAGTGATGAGGAGGGAGGGGATGATGAGGTCACTGACTCCACGTGGGTGCCTAATAGGAGAGAGGAGGAGGAGGATGAGGAGGAGGCACATCTCCAACGAGGCAGGATGCCCTTTGGTGGCCAGCGTAAGGGCAGTACACCGACGGAATCACACCGCAGAGCTCCGCCTGTGCAGGGCGCTGCCTCTGCCCGTCATTCAAAAAGTTCTTTGGTGTGGGCCTTTTTTGAGGCTAGTGCATCAGATCGCACAGCTGCTGTTTGCAACATATGTCTCAAGCGTATATCGCGTGGCCAAAACATCAGCCGCTTGGGTACCACATGCCTGACCAGACATATGTTGACCTGCCATGCAGCTCGTTGGCAAGCCTACCTCAAAGACCCACACCAAAGAACAAAGCGGACCTCTCCTTGCACCGCATCAGCTGGGATCTCCAACCCCACTATAACTTCAGTCCTCTCTGAAACATGCACTGAGAGGAATGAAGGTGTAGAATTAGGTGTGTCACAGCCAAGTACTTGCGGCCACTCTGCTAGCAGTACACCGACGTCCGATTCTAGCAGGCAAATTTCCCTGCCCCAGCTGCTGGACCGTCGAAAGAAGTTCACTCCCAGCCATCCACATGCCCAGCGGTTGAATGCTAGCTTGGCTAAATTGCTAGCGCTTCAACTGCTGCCTTTTCAGTTGGTAGACTCGGCCCCCTTCCGTGAGTTTGTGCAATGTGCGGTTCCTCAGTGGCAGGTTCCCAAACGCCACTTTTTCTCACGGAAGGCTATTCCGGCTCTCTACCGGCATGTGGAAGGCAATGTCTTGGCCTCGCTGGACAGGGCGGTCAGCGGTAAGGTGCATATTACCGCTGACTCATGGTCCAGCAGGCATGGACAGGGACGTTACCTTTCTTTCACGGCCCATTGGGTCACTCTTTTGGCAGGTGGGAAGGATGCAGGACAAGGTGCAGTAGTGTTGGAGGTTGTTCCAACGCCACGCCTCCAAAATGCTACTACTGGTTGTGACACACCTCTCTCCTCCACCCCCTCCTCTTCTTCTTCCTCCATGGCCTCTTCCTGTGCTTTGTCCTCTGAACCAGTGGTGCTCCGTAGGCGTTCAAGGGGCTACGCAAGTACGCAGGCAAAAAGATGCCATGCCGTGCTTGCGCTGGTGTGTTTGGGGGACAGAAGCCACACTGGGGCAGAGGTCCTGTCTGCTCTGCAGGGCCAGGCCGAGAGGTGGTTGACGCCACGCCAGCTTAAGCCAGGAATGGTGGTTTGCGACAATGGCACCAACCTCCTCTCCGCCCTCCGACAGGGACAACTGACCCATGTGCCCTGTGTGGCTCACGTCCTTAACCTGGTGGTGCAGCGGTTCTTGGGCAGGTACCCGGGCTTACAGGATGTCCTGAGGCAGGCCAGGAAAGTCTGTGTGCATTTCCGCAGATCTTATAATGCCAGTGCTCGCCTGGCTGAGCTGCAAAAGGAGTTGAACCTGCCCAAGAACCGCCTTATATGTGACATGCCCACCAGGTGGAACTCAACGTTGGCCATGCTGCAGCGGCTGCACACGCAGCAGAGGGCCATCAATGAGTACCTGTGTGACTACGGCACCAGGACAGGGTCAGGGGAGCTTGGTTTTTTTTCTCCACGCCAGTGCGGCATGATCAGGGATGCATGCACTGTCCTGGCACCATTTGAGGAGGCCACGAGGATGGTGAGCAGTGACAGTGCATGCATCAGTGACACTGTACCTCTTGTCCACCTGTTGGAGCACACGCTGCGTGGAATAATGGACAGGGCACTTGAGGCAGAACAGAGGCAGGAAGAGGAGGACTTCCTTGCCTCTCAAGGCCCCCTTTACCCAGACAGTGTTCCTTCTGTCCCACCCATCGCACAGGAAGAGGACGAGGAGGAGGAGGAGGAGGAGGAGGAGGATTGTGTCAGCATGGAGGTGGAGCCTGGCACTCAGCAGCATCAACAGCAGCAGTCTTTTAGGGATGATTTACAGTCCCAAGAAACCCGTGGACTTGTACGTGGTTGGGAGGAGGTGGCTGCGGATCATGTCGTCCTTAGTGACCCAGAGGACTCCGGACCGAATGCCTCAGCTAACCTACGCTGCATGGCCTCCCTGATCCTGCAAAGTCTGCGGAAGGATCCTCGTATTCTTCGGATCAAGGAGAGGGACCATTACTGGCTGGCCACTCTCCTTGATCCACGGTACAAGGGTAAGGTTGCGGACCTTATGTTACCGTCGCAGAGGGAGCAGAGGATGAGACAACTCCGGGAGGCCTTGCAGAAAGGTCTGTGCAACGCGTTCCCAGAGACTGGGAGGTTACAAACTCCTGGTCCTGGACAACGAGTTGCTGAGGCTTCGGCCAGTCAAAGAAGGAGCGGTGGGGAAGGTGGCCGTCTGACCGATGCGTTCAGACAATTCTTTAGTCCGCAGCCCCAAAGTATGATCGGTTCCAGCAACCATCGCCAGCGTCTGATAAACATGGTGCAGGAATATCTAGGGGCAAGGTCAGACTTGGACACCTTCCCCACCAAAAATCCTCTGGCTTACTGGGTCTTGAGGATGGATCACTGGCCAGAGCTTGCACAGTATGCAATTGAGCTACTGGCCTGTCCTGCATCCAGCGTTCTTTCGGAACGCACATTCAGTGCTGCTGGAGGATTTGTCACGGATCACAGGGTGCGCCTGTCCACCGACTCGGTTGATCGACTGACTTTCATCAAGATGAACCAGTCTTGGATCACCACCAGCTACCACACACCTGATGCTGATATAACAGACTAATTGATTTTAACATGTCACATCCCTTCAAGACTGATGCTGATGCTGAGTGCCTGTGCTGTTATGTTGACTGGCTATCCTCCTCCTCCAAGTCCTCAATGATACGATTGATGATGATAGCTTGGAAGATCATTTTTGTTTATGGGTGCCGCCACCAGTGCCTAACGCCCAATTTTTCAGCCCCTGTTTAACAGGGGCGTGTAATTACAATTTTTGAAGCAATACTTTGCAACAGGGCTCATTGCTGTGCTCCAAGTACAGTATCTGTGAGGGGTTGCAGTGTTGTGCCACCAGTGCCTAAGGCCCAATTTTTCAGCCCCTGTTTAACAGGGGCGTGTAATTACAATTTTTGAAGCAATACTTTGCAACAGGGCTCATTGCTGTGCTCCAAGTACAGTATCTGTGAGGGGTTGCAGTGTTGTGCCACCAGTGCCTAAGGCCCAATTTTTCAGCCCCTGTTCAACAGGGGCATGTAATTACAATTCTTGATCTAATAATTCACAGCAGGGCCCATTGCTGCACCCACCAAGAGTAACTCTGAGGGCTTACAGTGTTGTGGCAACGCCACCACCACCACCACCACCACGAAAGGCCCAATTTTTCAGCCCCTGTTCAAAAGGGGCATGTAATTACAATTCTTGATCTAATAATTCACAGCAGGGCCCATTCCTGCACCCACCAAGAGTAACTCTGAGGGCTTACAGTGTTGTGGCAACACCACCACCACCACCACGAAAGGCCCAATTTTTCAGCCCCTGTTCAACAGGGGCATGCAATTACAATTCTTGATCTAATAATTCACAGCAGGGCCCATTGCTGCACCCACCAAGAGTAACTGTCAGGGCTTACAGTGTTGTGGCACCAGCACCACCATCAAAGGCCCAATTTTTACTACCACTGTTCAACAATTATATGTAATTACAATTCCTGATATAATAGTTGGCAGCAGGGCGTTCCAGCACCAACCAAGAGTAACTGTGAGTGCTTACAGTGTTGTGCCAACACCAACAACTAAGGGGCCTATTTCTGCAGAGTATATACGGCAGGTCCCTACTTTCAAACATCCAACTTACAAACTACTCCTACTTGCAAACGCAAGAAGACAACAGGAAGTGAGAGGAAATCTACCCCTAGGAAGGAAAATTCTCTCCTGTAAGAATTAATATGGGAGAAAGGTGTCTCCTCTGTACTGATGCTTTATCACCAATCCTTGTTTCAAGAAAAACACCACATTTCAAAAACAGTTGTCATTGGGACGGAAAGTGAGGTGAAATGTTCTGAACAGGGGCACAGACAGCAAAACAAATGTTACAGGGGTGATAACCCTTACCTATGTTTTCCAAAAAGTTTAAAAATAGATTTTTTGGCTGGAGCTACACTTAAACAATGTACCTGTTCAAAATTACAAACAGATTCTACATAAGAACAAACCTACAGTCCCTGTCTTGTATGCACCGCCTGTATACGGCTGTTCAGAGTATATAGGGCCTTTTTTATTTTATGTGCGGGGTTCCCCTTAATATCCATACAAGACCCAAAGGGGCTGGTAATGGGCTGGGGTGTGGGGGGGGGGGGGTCATGGGGTAGCTATGCCATTTTTCTTAAAGATTTTCATCCATATTACCGGGACCAGACATTACATTAAAGCCGCAAGCAGTTTTAAATGGCTTTTTTTTCCTTTAGAAGTGTAATTTTGTGCAGGGACAGTTCTAAACACGGGAAACACGTGGCACTTCACAGGCATACTTTAGACACCCCCCAGGTACGATATTTAAAGGAATATTTGACTTTTTTTTTCACTTTATGCATCATTAAAATGACTGCTCCCGAAAAACGACCGTTTTTAAAACTTCTTTTTGCATTGATACATGTCCCCTGGTGCAGAACCCGGGTTCCCAAACCCTTTTTAGGACAATAACATGCATAATAGTCATTATAATTAGCACTTTAGAATTCGAACGTTCGCATCCATTGTATTTAATAGGGTTCTAATGTTCGTACGAACTTTCAGTCCGTTCGCGGGTTCTGGTGCGAACCGAACCCGGGGGTGTTCGGCTCATCACTATTTGCTAATAAACATCTAAATGATTCAGAGAAGGATTGGGAGAAAGTGCTGTGTTCAGATGAAACCAAAATTTAGCTCTTTGGCATTAACTCGACTCGCCATGTTTGGAGGAAGGAAAATGCTGACTATGACCCTAAGAACACCATCCCTGCAGTCAAGCACAGAGGTGGAAACATTAAGCTTTGGGGCTTTTTCTCTGCTAAAGGTACAGGCCGACTTTGCTGCATTGAGGGGCCAATGGAAGGGGCCATGTGTTGTAAAATCTTGGATGAGAATCTTCTTCCCTCAGCCACAACTTCGAAGATGGGTCATGAATGGGTCTTCCAGCATGACAATGACCCAAAACATACCACCAAGGCAACAAAGGAGTGGCTCAAGAAGAAGCACAGTAAGGTCATTGAGTGGCCTAGCCAGTCTCCAGACCTTAATCCTATAGAAAATTTATGAAGGGAACTAAAACTTCGAGTTGCCAAGCTACAGCCAAGAAACCTTAAGAATTTAGAGATGATCTGTAAAGATGAGTGCACCAAAATCACTCCTGAGATATGTGTAAACCTGGTAACCAACTACAAGAAAGGTCCTACCTCTGTACTTGGCAACAAGGGTTTCTCCACCAAGTACTAAGTCATGTTTTGCTTGGGGATCAAGTACTTATTTTACTCACTGAACTGCAACTCAATTTATAACATTTTTATCCTGTGTTTTTTCTGAATTTTTGGTTGATATTCCATCTCTATAATTTAAAATATACCTATGAATAAAATTATAGACCCTTCCTTTCTTTGTAAACGTGCAAACTTCCAAAATCTGCAGGGGATCAAATAATAACTTTCTGCACTGTAACTACATACAGTACCAAAACTCCTGTACCAGGAAGTAAAGGCCTACATACAGAAGCAAAGGGGATGGATACGAAAGTCCAAAATCTCCTTACTCCTCCCATGTAGTTTGTGTAAGAAAAAAAGGATGGGAGCTTGAGACTCTGTGTAGACTTCAGAGAAATTAATTAGAAGACTATGCCTGACAGACACCCCTTGCCATGAGTTCAAGACCTTTGGCTACACTTGGTTCTCTATTCTAGACCAGGGAAGTGCTTACCACCAAGGTTTTATTTCTGAAGAGCCAAGGCATATGACAGCATTTAGTACACCCTGGGGTCTACATGAATGGGTGAGGATTCCTTTTGGCTTGATGAATGCCCCAAGATGCATGGAAGAGACACTGGAAGAACTAAGGGATAAATATTTTCACCTTATCTTGATGATGCACTCTGTTATTCCCAGACCATTTCAGAACACCTTGAAGTACTGAGAAAGGTCTTTCATAAGCTACGTGCACATGGGATCAAGCTCAGAGCAAACAAGTGTGGGCTTTTTAAAAGAGAAGTAAGATTTCTTGGTAGACTTGTTTCAGGCATTGGTATTCAAATGGATCCAAAGGACACAGAAGCAGGATTATGCACAGGGGGTGTGCCAGTTGTGCCTGGGCACACCCTAATCACTATGTGCGGTGCCGATTCCCCCTACTGCCTGGGTTTCCCCCAGGTTGGCCCCCGCCCCGCAGTGCTGCTGGCTTCCTTCTTCTTTTGGAGAGGTGAAGGGGCTAATAAATATGTCGTTTACTAGGCCCTTCCTTTTCAAAATGAACACAATCAACACACTCACCGTGTTCATTCATAACTGAAGCATAGTAAACTGTGTTTACTATGCTTCGGTTTGTGAATGAACAGGAAGCAGCACAAAACAGAGCACTTCCCATTAATTCACTGTCTTATGCAGCTGAGGCTGTAGAGTAGTAATGCACTGAAATTTCAGCCGCCTAAAACTATCAGGCGAAAATAGGATGTGCCGAACAAAAGTGCAGATAATAGCTGCCAAAAAAGCCTGCGGTTTTGCCGCAATTTTACCGTGATTTTATCTTGATTATGGTGTGTTTTTCAAAGGTCACGTGACACAAAATAATGCAACTAAATATTATATTTTTAATGCATTTGACTGGGGAGGTTTGTTTTTGGTGCGTTTGTTTAACTGACTAAATATGCACCAAAAATGCAGCAGGATTTTTAACACTGCTTCAAAAGGTGCCAATAATGGCCACAATAAATTCATTTAAATTAATGATATTAATTAAAACGTTGAATATAATACAATTATTTATAAAAATATATATATTTTTGAAAAACCATCAGTTTTGGTTTCAGTAAAGAAGAAATCAGTATACATACCTTATCTGCAGGCGATCCAACCCGATCCAAGGCTGAGCTGTCAGCTGCGGCTTCACTGTGGAGGCGGGTGCAGAGGACACAGCTGACAACGGAAGCCCCATAGTAAGTCTATGGGTGACGTCACTCGCCATTCATTTCACAGCCGTTGTCGGCTGTGTCCTCTGCAGAGCTTCCGGTGCTGGAGACCGAACCAGATCAGCTTTAAAAAAGGTTTGTCTAATGATTTCTTGTTTACAGGGATAGATAGTTTAGTGTTAGATTGTGGATGGCTGTAGATGCAGGGATTTTAGTGTTAGGGTCGACTTACACTTTAAAGTCTTTTTTAATTTTTTACCTACATGGGCCCCCAGGTGGGTTATGTTATAATGTGCAAGCATGCACCATGTATGATATCTGACATACTATGCCCTCCAGCGCTGTGCTGTCATCAGTCCTAGAAGACCTGGGCACTTCCATCTTCACCTGCTCTTCCTTCCTGGTTTCCAGCTGTTTGGCTGCTTAAATTGGCCGTGCCACAATGACATCCCTCCTGTGCATGCGCACACATTGGGTGCTGTAAATGTAAGCTGAGCTGCACATGCTCGGCTCAGAGTACATTACAGCTGACAGACAGGGGGAAGCATTGTGACAGAAGAGACTGATAGGGTCCGCAAGTTTTAAAAAAGTCAGTTTAATACCACTTTAACAAGGCCTGAAGTAACTTCTGAATTTTTCCAGTCACCTTCAGACAGTGTGATCTTGTCTCCCATATGACAGATTCTGTGTAAACACAAATATTTACAAAGATAACAAATATTTAATTTAATTAGAATTATAAATAAGGTAACTTGCAGGTATATTACAGGAAAGAAAATTTCCCTGAGAACTTAGGGGTCATTAAATATATTTTACAATTAAAGAATATATAAACTGTTGCCTTGTAAAACAACCCTGTTTAAAACAGAAATGAAAGGCTGCTTGGATGCAGCTGCTTTGCAGCTGACTCATTTCTCCCGGCTTCCTCAATTTTAAATGGATGTTAGGAAGGAGGCAGCCACCCCCAGTCTGCCAGTGTACACCGCAATACACAGCCCAGGAGTGAGTATTATACTCGAGTCACCTTTTTGCACCTGATCTCCCAGAATTGGGGACCCGTTACCGGCTGGCCGTAGGTTCCCCTGGGCCCAAAACTTGGCACACATGTAGCCCCATTTTCCCTCTATAAGTGTGCAAAGTTTTTTGTCTGGGGGACCTACGGCCGGGGAGCACCGATTTTTCAAACTGGGCACCCCTTCCATAGACTCCCATGTTAAACGTCAGTCTAGTCATGGGCACAGTGAGGCATGGGCACAGTGAGGCATGGGCACAGTGAGGCATGGGCACAGTGAGGCATGGACACAGTGAGGCATGGGCACAGTGAGGCATGGACACAGTGAGGCATGGACACAGTGAGGCATGGACACAGTGAGGCATGGACACAGTGAGGCATGGGCACAGTGAGGCATGGGCACAGTGAGGCATGGGCACAGTGAGGCATGGGCACAGTGAGGCATGGGCACAGTGAGGCAAAGTGAGGCACAGTGAGGCATGCAGATGGACACCCTAGGCTTATGCCGCGTACACGACCGTTTTTCATGACGAGAAAAATGCAATTTTTTTATTTGGTCATTAAAAACAATCGTGTGTGGGCTCCAGAGCATTTTTTGTGACATGAAAAATGACCATTAAAAATTTGGAACATGCTCTATTTTTTCTCGTCGTTTTTTCACATAGTCGTTTTTCTCGTCGTGAAAAACGGCCGTGTGTAGGCTTTAACGACGTGAAAAAAACACGCATGCTCAGAAGCAAGTTATGAGACGGGAGCGCTCGTTCTGGTAAAACTAGCGTTCATAATGGAGATAGCACATTCGTCACGCTGTAACGGACTGAAGAGCACGAGGATGAAAAGCGCGAATCGTCTCTCGCCAAACTTTACTAACACGAGGATCAGCAAAAGCAGCCCAAAGGATGGCGCCATCCAAATGGAACTTTCTCTTTATAGTGCCGTCGTACGTTTCGTATGTCGCCGCGCTTTGCTTGAGCATTTTTTTCACGATAGTGTGTGGGCAAGGCAGGCTTGAGAAGAATCACGTCGAGAAAAACGTTGTTTTTTTCAATGACATTAAAAACGATCGTGTGTACGCGGCATTATACTCAAGTCAATACGTTTTCCAATTTTTTTGGGGTAAAATTAGGTGCCTCGGCTTATATACAGGTTGGCTTATACTCGAGTATATACGGTAAGCTCATTTCAAAGCTATCATTGTGTTGATATACTTAAGACAGAATAACTAGGAACAATAGGCTCTGTCATAGAGTATGTATGATCTTCATATTAACTTTATGGGAATTGTTCCAAACAAGGAGAGAGGAGAGGGGAGGATGAAGGAGGGGAGGATGAAGGGAGAGAGGAAGGGGGGGAATGGGGGAGGGGAAGGAGGGCATAGGATAATACAGGATATTGGGCACCAGCACTACAGTACTAACTCAGAGAACAGTAATGTTTTCCTAGCAACCATTTTTTCCATATCACATTGAGTGTTTAACCACTTGCCGACCGTGCCATGTACAAAAGACGTCCACAGCGCGGTCGAGTTATCCTGAGTGGACGTCCCAGGGACGTCCCCACAGAATCTTGCTCCCGCGCGCCCCCGGGGCGCGCTCCAGGATATGTCCGTGACCGCCGGGTCCGGAAGACCCGGCGCATCACGGATCACGGTAGATGGCCACTAATCGCGGCCGTTTACCACGTGATCGCTCTGTCAAATGACGGAGCGATCACTTGTAAACAGACCGGCGTCATGTCATGACGCCGGTTCCTCCCTCCACTCTCTGTACCGATCGGTACAGTGTGAGAGGAGAGGGGAGGGAGCAGATCAAGGCAGCAGCGCTGTGGGCTGAATCTGTGACAATTGCAGTCACAGATCCAGCCATCCATCCATCCCTGCTCAGCCAACCCTGTGCAATACCCTGCCAATACTCTGCAATACACCCTGCCAATACTCTGCAATACCCTGTGCAATACTCTGCAATACCCTGTGCAATACTCTGCAATACCCTGTGCAATACTCTGCAATACCCTGTGCAATACCCTGTGCAATACCCTGTGCAATACTCTGTGCAATACTCTGTGCAATACTCTGCAATACCCTGTGCAATACTCTGCAATACCCTGTGCAATACTCTGCAATACCCTGCCCATACTGTGCAATACCCTGCCCATACTCTGCCCATACTGTGCAATACCCTGCCATACTGTGCAATACTCTGCCATATTCCGCAATACCCTGCCATACTCCGCAATACTCCTCAATACCCTGCAATACTCCTCAATACCCTGCAATACCCCACAATACCCGGCAATACTCCACAATACCCGGCAATACTCCACAATACCCGGCAATACTCCACAATACCCGGCAATACTCCACAATACCCGGCAATACTCCGCAATACCCGGCAATACTCCGCAATACCCGGCAATACTACGCAATAACCACTTCCCGCCCGCCGGCCGTCATATGACGTCCTTGACTTTGTGCGGGTATATCTGAATGATGGGAGCAGCTACAGGCATCATTCAGATATTCGCTTTTTCAGCTGGCGATTCCCTACACCATAAGAATGATCATAGCGGCTGTTCCACCGCTTGATCGCTCTTACGGAAGGTGAGAGGGGACGCCTCCCCTTCCGCTGCCCTCCGGTGCTTCTACCGACTCACCGCTACGATCAAAGCCAAGATTGTTTTTTTTTTTGTTTTTTTTTCAGGCTTCCCAGCCTAGAGGTGAGATGTGGGGTCTTATTGACCCCATATCTCACTGTAAAGAGGACCTGTCATGCCATATTCCTATTACAAGGGATGTTTACATTCCTTGTAATAGGAATAAAAGTGATCAAAAAAAAATTTGGGGCGGAAAAACATGTCAAACTAAAATAAATAAAGTAAAATGAACAATAAAATATATATATATTTTAAAGCGCCCCTGCCCCCGCGAGCTCGCATGCAGAAGTGAACGCATATGTAAGCCCCGCCCACATATGAAAACGGTGTTCAAACCACACATGTGAGGTATCGTTGCGAACGTTAGAGCGAGAGCAATAATTTTGGCCCTAGACCTCCTCTGTAACTCAAAACATGTAACCAGTAAAAATATTTAAAGCGTTGCCTATGGGGATTTTTAAGTAGCGAAGTTTGGCGCCATTCCACGAGCGTGTGCAATTTTGAAGGGTGACATGTTAGGTATCTATTTACTCGGCGTAACTTCATCTTTCACATTATGCAAAAACATTGGGCTAACTTTACTGTTTTTTTTTTCTTTTAAGCACAAAACCGTTTTTTTCCGTAAAAAACGCGTTAGAAAAATTTCTGCGCAAATACTGTGCAAGATAAAAAGTTGCAATGACTACCATTATATTCTTTAAGGTCTTTGCTAAAAAAACATATATAATGTTTTGGGGTTCTATGTAATTTTCTAGCAAATAAATGATGATTTTTACATGTAGGAGAGAAATGTCAGAACTGGCCTGGGTGCTCCAGAACGCCTGAAGGTGCTCCCTGCATGTCGGGCCTCTGTATGTGGCCACGCTGTGTAAAAGTCTCACACATGTGGTATCGCCATACTCGGGAGGAATAGCAGAATGTGTTTTGGGGTGTAATTTGTGGTATGCATATGCTGTGTGTGAGAAATAACCTGCTAATATGACAATTTTGTTTAAAAAAAAAGAAAAAGAAAAAAAAATCTTGATTTTTGCAAAGAATTGTGGGAAAAAATGACAACTTCAAAAAACTCACAATGACTCTTTCTAAATACCTTGGAATGTCTTCTTTCCAAAAAGGGGTCATTTGGGGGGTATTTGTACTTTTCTGGCATGTTAGGGTCTCAAGAAATGAGATAGGCCGTCAGTACTTCAGGTGTGATCAATTTTCAGATATTGGCACCATAGCTTGTGGACTCTATAACTTTCACAAAGACCAAATAATATGCACCAATTTGTACTTATTTTTTACCAAAGATATGTAGCAGTATAAATTTTGGCCAAAATTTATGAAGAAAAAATACTAATTTGCAAAATTTTATAACGGAAACAAAGAAAAATTCATTTTTTTACAAAATTTTCAGTCTTTTTTTCTCTTATAGCGCAAAAAATAAAAAACCCAACAGTGATTAAATACCACCAAAAGAAAGCTCTATTTGTGTGAAAAAAAGGACAAAAATTTCATATGGGTACAGTGTTGTATGACTGAGTAATTGTCATTCAAAATGTGAGAGCACCGAAAGCTGAAAATTCGTCTGGTTAGGAAGGGGGTTTAAGTGCCCAGTTGTCAAGTGGTTAAGTCAGCAATTGTACCATAGATGGAGGGGGTATTGGAGGATTTCCACGGTCTGGTTATATTTAATTTGGCTGTGAAAAGTAAGTTAATGACAGGACATCTAGACTCAAGGGTATTTTTTATTGCCTAGATGGAGCAGGGCTAGTGTGGGGCTTGGAGTGGTAGACACACTGGAGATTGAGGAGATCAGCACAAAGACTTGTTTCCAGAAGGAGGTTATGGATTTACAAAACCACAGGATGTGGGCAAGGTAACCTATACTGCCGCAATTTCTCCAGCAGTTAGATGAACTGCCAGGGTACATTTTGGATAGTTGGTAAGGTGTGCGGTACCACTTGTGGAGGGTCTTCTGATAAGATTCCCAGTGGTTAGTGCAGTGGGAAGCTAAATACATTTCTTTCAATGCTCGCTGCCACATATCTGGAGTAATGGAGGTATTCAGTTCTTCTGCCCATTTATTTAATGTTGAAATGTGAGAGTAAGGACAGACATCACTAATGTGAGAATAGGATAGGGATATACCTTTTTTTGGGTAAGAGTGATGGAAGTAGAACTGGTAGATAGGTTCAGGGAGGTTGGTATTAGGTAATATATTGAATGAGCCTAGTAGATGGACATTTAGCCTCAGCTGATGCCAGCTATGGGTGTTGGACACCTTGAGCAGGCTCTTTAAGCTGCAGGCAGTTCACAGCTTTGGTGTTGCTGTTGGGTCTGGGCCTGTTAGCATTTGTTTGTAGATTAGTTAACCCACAGTGGAATTGCTTTTTGGACATCCTTAGGTTAAACACTCCGTCAACACATCCAGACTGAGGATAGCGCACTTGCAAACAAATAATTTAGGTAGTCAAAACAACTATACCTAACCCCTTAGAAGCCAATCAGTGTAGAAGGCATCAGCACAAAATCTCCTTGAACCCTGGGAAAATTATGTCATACATCCCAGGAGTCTTCAGGAGGGGTTTTCTCAGCTAAGAACACCCTCCTGCCTGCATACCTGAACTAAGGTCAGATGAATTCCAGTAAGTAAACATTCATCCCAACTTTCTGAGATGGGAATGAGGGACTCCTATTAGCCAAAGTATGTGGGCATAAGACACACACCCTGCCACGCCCCCCTTAAAGGAGAATTGTACAAAAAAATGATTGATTAATTCCACAAGTGCTTTTTTACCACTGCTATTCCTTTATATTGGCTATTGGAAGTCCAAATGCAGCAATTTAGAAATTGGATGAAAGGTTTAGCACTGTAAAATACTTTTTGATAAATAAGTAGTGCATTTTATATACTACAACTATATAGGTCAGACCAAAATGAGGGACAAATGAGGAGGAAAGTAGGACAGAGAGATTTTGTTCTGAATAAGGGCAGTCACTCGAAATTAGAGACAGTTGGAAGCTATGAGTAAATGCTACATTAATCATTTGCCCTTACTGAAGATGGCCACGGCCAGAAATGCTAGGGGTGTTTTTCAAAGTTTGCATTGAATATTAAAAATGAACTAAATAGCGTTTTCGTTTGTGGTGCTCAGATGCAGTGTAGTCCCTCTTTAAGTTAATTCGAAGAGCTTTTATACAGCTGGGTTGAAGCCACCACAAATAATTGCTGCATGTTTGACCATAAGCATCTCAACATCATGAACACCTTATGCAGGTGTATCAACAGAGACAATAGACAGCCAAACAAGTTCTCTTATGGCAAGTTCCTTCAGCACTACCAATGGGCTAAGCACTCCTCGCTTCAGGTGATTTTTGCAGGAAGGCAGGAGCCTCATCGCTTTCTAATAAAATAAGATTTGCTTCACCACTTGCCGACTGCCTACCACATATTTTCTACTGCAGGTCGACTCTATTGCACGAAATCACGTACCTATACGTCTTTTCGCACAATCGCCACTGGGGGTGTGCGTGCACACTGCCGGAGGCACGATCGCGCGCTGACTGGACACAGGGGATACCCCGATCTCCGCTGGCCACCCGTGATCATTCCCAGGAGAGGCAGAACGGCGGTCTGCCTATGTAAACAAGGAAGATCGCCTTTCTGACAGGGTAGATGATAGAGATCTTGTGTTCCTGCTAAGCAGTAACACAGATCTCTGTCTTCACCCAGTCAGACCAACCCCCGCACAGTTAGCAAGCACCCCCTTTCCGAAAAAAGCAAAAAAACCAATGAAACGAAAACGAAAAAAACGAATTTTCAAATGTCCGAATTTCGGAAATTCGGAAATTCTAAAATTCGAGATTTCGGAAATTTGGAAATTCGAAATTTCGGAAATTCGGAAATTCTAAAATTCGAGATTTCGGAAATTTGGAAATTCGAAATTTCGGAAATTCGGAAATTCGAAATTTCGGAAATCCGAAATCCGAAAATTCGAAAATTGAAAAATTCGGAAATTCGGAAATTTCGGAATTAACTAATTTCTCAAAATTCGGTAAAAAACTAATTTGAAACTAAACAAATTGCACATGTCTAGTTTGTAGATGAGATAACATTTGCGCAAACCAATCAATATGTGCTTATTTGGAAAAAAAAATCCGGGGGTGAAGTGGTTAAGCTTCCCCCTGGTAGCAAGGTATTGGTCCACTATATGTATGCTGCCATGTTGACACCAGGAAAATGGAAAATTGGATGACTGGCACCAATCCATGGCAGCATACTAAACCCACCCAGTTCATTTCTAGTGTTGCACAAGGAATGGGCTATATTGTATGGGTGTCAACACTTTATAGTTATGCAATGATTTAAAGTAGGCAGGGCTACTACAACACGCGTGCAGCATGGATTGGTGCAAGGAAAGGGAGATTACAATTTTTCTGTTAGGTTTGTGTATTTGATTGTTATTTGTGTATTGTTGCTTTAAATGTTTCATTATACCTTTTGCTCACTGTCTGTTTTTTCTTTCTTTAAAAAAAAAAAAATATATATATATATATAAAATAATGAGGCTAATGAGGGGTGTTTTTTGGTCTAAGAAGGTCCAGGATAGTTAAAAGGAGCCCTAAAAAACCCATAGCACCCAAATTTCACCTTTCCTGTTAACCTCAATGCATTTGATCAAAATAGTGAAACTTCTCAGAGATCTCCCAATTCTCTGTTTTGAAACATACATTTTTAAACTAGCATAGGCCAAATATTCTTGCTATTCATACATTTAAATTTAGATGCAAAGTAGCAGTAATTTGATCAGTTTATTAGACAGAAGCACGGTAATGGCAATTAGTCATTTATTGGGACTTCCTCATAACAATTCAGAATGTTAAATGAGCTAAAGATAAGTAATTCAATAATAGGGGAGGCACTTGTTTCAAGAGAAAAAAATAAATAAAATCAATATGCAAGTCTTGCATAGAGGAATGGAATGGACATGTCAATTTACATGTGACAGTAAGCTGATAAATTTCACTATGGGAAGTGAAATGAGGATTACTAACGAGGTTGCTGTTTATGCATGAGCACACACAGGTTAGCTCATTCCATTTATACATGACAAGAGAGGAATTAACTTGATACTAGTCACTATGGCTTGATGCTTGATGCATGAGTCATTTTCCGTAATTATCCTTCCATGGAATATTCAAGGATATTAAAAGAAAGTCTTCTAAAGTTCAGAACATCGTTTGGGAAACACTTTTGTTAAGCCAATCATTTCTACATTGATCACTTTAGATTGCGAAACTGTGATAACTATATGCCTGGGTGACATAGGTACATTTTATTTTCCTGGTTATCACATATACAAGTTCGTCAATAAGGCTGTCTGTGCATATATCTATTTGTATCTGTTGTTTCTATTATAAGGCTCTATTCACGCCATGGGGGTGTGACCAAATGCATGCTTTTTTGCACATTTTTGCACCATGTCATGTTTAGGGCAGCTTATTATTTTAATAGCAAACTTGTTATACTTTGCTATTATTGTGATTCATAGTACAAACTAAGTTACATTTTATTGTTACTAGCTGTGCTTTCTGAATGGTCCCGCTGTCTTCTATGACCTGTGTGTCTCCCAGAAGGCAGACTGGGGGGGGCTGGAAATTGCTTAGATCGCTGCACAACGATTGCAGCGATCCTACGTGGAATTGGGAGCGGGCACCTAGTTTTGACAGGTATGTGCCCCCCCCCTGAAAGGTCCAAAATATGTCAGGGGAAAGGGGGGAGGGGGAGGAAGCAAACAAGCAGAGCTTCCCCTTTTGGGTGGAGCTCCGCTTTAACTATCTGGGCAGAAATTAATGTTTCCATTAGAAAAATATTCCATCTCTCATTTTTGGTCAGAAGATGGCAAGCCTGCCCACCACAGCAAAGTATACTCTTCTAAACTCACTAAACTAAACTACACTAACCTAACCTACTCAATGCTAGTCAACTATTGTCAATTTCTATTGTTGGATGTATGTTTGTATAAGATATTAAAATGGGGGGTAATTGATGCGCAAACCCGGATAAAGACCAAATAAATCTAATAACTAATGACCTAAGCAGCTGCCACAACTAAAAGGTGTTCACACACCAATAAACATGTGAAAATGGGGGGGGGGGTGTAATGGCGCTTGCTAAAAACAAATCCCTTTAATTAAAGTGCAACCAAGTGGGTATATAATAAAGTTAAAAAATATAAAGGCTAAATAGTCCATGATGTGATAGCATCATACACAATATGTATAAAAGAATAATCCAATAAAGTGCTCCAATAATAAAGGCAAAAAATCCCATGCAATAGATCCCATGCAAAGGTATAAACAACAAATTTGAGTCTCAGTAAAAAATACAAATCTTCTGTGCAAAAATCTGATACCAATAAAGTGCAAATAGTGAGTCTCTGTGTAGTCAAAAAATAAATGAATCAAGTATCCAAAAATACAATAAAAAATTAGTCTCTGTGCAGTATAAAAAATATAAAATCCAAAGTAGTAGTGCAGAACAGATCCATCATCCGCAAGTGGCTAATCACATGCAGGTGCTTCTATCAAAGTGCTCTAATCCAAGTGCCCACGTTTCCCCCAGCCTCTCACCTTGGCTGGCTTGTAAACAAGCCTCTTCAGTTGACCCAATGGCAGATGCAACTCCTCAGCAAGATTGATATCCCTCACTGGCTATGGATCCCGGAGTGACCATGTGATTCCTCTGCATCAGTAAACGCTTTGGAGTGGGGCACTAGGTTCTCAGAAGTGAGATAAAACACAGGGGGGCTCCCATAGTGTGATACCATTCAAAATATTTATTTAAAACAACATGGAAACACTTACATCAATTACTGTACGCACCACTTAATCATAGGGTATCAAACCAATCAATACCCTATGATTAAGTGGCGTGTACAGCCACGTAACGCGTAAGGGACCAGGGAGGAGAGCCAGTGGTGACATTACTTACGCCCAGCGGCCGAGAGCGGAAGTGCCTATGTTTGTATGAGATTACACACGTCTGTTGAACAGTAATTGATATAAGTGTTTCCATGTTGTTTTATTTAAAAATTTTGAATGGTATCACACTATGGGAGCCCCCCTGTGTTTTATCTTACTTCTGAGAACCTAGTGCCCCACTCCAAAGCGTTTACTGATGCAGAGGAATCACATGGTCACTCCATTGTACAGCTTCCATCGTGGCCATTAACCGGTTTCGCTTTGCACGTTGTCACCTGAAATGTTATCACGAGTGGACACTCCTTGTGGGAATCTTTCATGTACTCTGTCTATGTGTCTACTGACCTGTACATTACACACCTGACTCCTGTTAGACTGGTGCTTGTGGTAAAGTAATTAGGAATATTTTTGGGTATAAGGACAGTGTACCATGTTACTGTGTACACAGTGAGTAGGCTCACATTTAAGCTCCACTGCCTGATCTGTTCATCTTACAACATTAGTTGTTGTCTGCACTGGGGAAAATCAGAGGGCAAAAACCAGGGAAACTCTTTACGTAAATCCCTTCCATGTCTTTAAGTAACATGATGGTAAATTCAGGATGTTCCTTGGAACTATAACTCAGGGAAGCTGAAATGCATTGCTTGTGACTTACATGGGTTCACACTATATACATGATACTTTTTGGTAAAAAGTTGATTAGCAGTGTGTGCCAAAGTTTTAGACTTTGTGTGAAGTATTATCTTGTAGCACTGTGCGGAGTAACTTAAAATTAAGTACTGGGTCAAATCTCTCTTTTTTTATTTACAAAGGCATTTACATGACTTGATGAGATAGTACCACATCTAAAAATGTATTGTATGAATGTTTCATATTCAAATTCAGTAATTAATCGGAGACAAAGACCCTTCGCCTAATGAGTGTGTGGCTGACATGGCTCACATACAGTCTATGATTACTGGCTCAGTGATTATACCCTTACATACTTTTGCTTACTCTCAGAAAATTGGATAATTGTTCTCTGGTAATTTCGTTTCTGCCGACTTGGAGCTATAAAAAGCAGGAGTTCTAAAGGCTGAAATCTACAGCCATTTCCTAATAATGTTCCTTTATAAAACATGAACATATTACACAGGGCTGCACATCAGATAATGAATATATATGCCAACACACCCCCCCCCCCAAACAAAAATATACATAAATATGACATAGCCCTAAGTGTGTAAAAAAATTACAGATTCTCTGGCTTTGCCAGAAGTGAGACCTTACTACCTGAAAGGTGCCAACCTTGGATAGGCTGGCACCTAAAGTAACACCACCATCTAAAACACTATACACTTGTAAACTTACAATAGCTTTCCTGTACACCTGTCTCTCCCTAGGCACTGGTAACGTAGCCCTGGCCTTACTAATGCCTCCTGGGAAGGCTACTTCACCAATGCTTTTTGAGGAGCTCTGTGAGATCTTGGGGAAAAACCTTATTGGTTTACATGTTGTCATGGATTCAGCACTGAGAGTGTTGGGTGGCTTAATGATACTCTTGTTGGTAAAACTATGGCCGTGTATAGTACCATATGTGTAATGGATGATATGAAATGTTCAGGATAAAATATGATCCTGATAGAATGTTTAAGCGGAAACAAATGAAATTCTATGATTCGATGTACCTTATCTAGGTTCACACTGCTGCGAATTCAAAATCGCGGATTTTTACCGCGATGTCGCGGCTGCGTTTTTGCCGCAAATCTGCCGCAATTTTGATGCGATTCGCGGCCTTGATTTCAGGGAAAACCAGTCTATAGAGCTGAATTCGCACCGCACACGGATCAAACTCTCACAGGACCCTTTTTTCCCACAGCTTAGATTCGCACCGCACTGATATGAACGGCACTAATGGAAAACAATGTTATTTTAATGACTTGGAACTTTCCGATTGATTTTTCCATCGGAAATCCGATGAAGCTGACTTCCATCAGTCTTGCCTACACACCATCAGTCAAAAATCCGACCGTCCCAAACGCCGTGACGTAAAACACTCCAACGAGCCGAGAAAAATGAAGTTCAATGCTTCTGAGCATGCGTCGACTTAATTCTGAGCATGCGTGGGTTTTTTCTCCGATGGAGTTCCCCACAGACGATCGGAATTTGCTATCGGTTTTTTTTCCATCGGTAAAATTTAAAACCTGTCCTATTTTTTTATATCGATGGAAAAAAGACCGATGGGGCCCACACACAATCGGTTTGTCCGATGAAAAAAGTCAATCGGTCTTTTTTCATCAGAAAAAACGATCGTGTGTACGCGGCATTAGACTTAGAAAACAGGTGAAATCAGTATCTGATTTCTTCCTCCACAGGTCCTCGTAAGTAAATGTAATCCGCAGACAGCAGGATCATAGTGCAACCGTTTGATAAAATGTTTTGCTCACAGAAAGTATAAAAATGTCCACTCACATTTCATCATGCCCAAGCCAGTACTAGCAAGATTCAGCAGTGTAATTTCTCCCTCCGTGTCACCGTCCTTCCCAGCCAACAAGATAGCGGCCCGGCGTGCGTTCCACTGCCCGAGCCTCGTTAACCGGACATGACGTCAGACATACCATGCCCCATGCCTTAACGCGTTTCACCACCCACATCGCCATCAGGATATGGCTGGTTATCCTTGGTGTCCTGTATGTTTACACCGGATATAACATGGATACCAAAGATAAATGATGTTCTAACTATCCCCACTGTGGGAAATGCCTGTTTGATTGTACATCTTTTCCCCATCGGGGGCCACTATTAAATCCCAGATTGACATACAAGATACAAGATTATGCCTATATTATGTGCTTTATGTGCCAACTACTATGGGGGTTTGTCCGGATGAGGGATCTGATACAGCACTTGCCTAGTCCTAAATGTAGAGTTTTGCATATATACATTTAATTGTCTCCCTTGTTGGATCTACAGCTATATCATGCATGAATGTCAATACTTATTGGTGAATTGAGAGACATGCTTTTTGGACAATTGATGTGCCCCAGTGCACCAGTTTTAGTAAATCACCCTACATATGTCAATATGTATAGTGTTTCAATAAATACTTGTAATTTTGGATCAAAGCTGCAGGTTCTTGGCATGTTTTCTCATTGATCTATATTATTTTGAAGAAAAAGAGTGAGTTGAATCAGACTAAGGTTTTATTTAAAAAATATATATTATGGGGGGGGGGGGGCAAATTCTCTGCAATACATCGGCGACTCCTCAACTCTATCCTTTGAAATTGTGTAATGTTATCTGAATTACAGGCATGCCCCACTTTTAAGTACACAATGGGGTTTATTTACTAAAGCTGGAGAATGCAAAATCAGGCTCACTTCTGCATAGAAACCAATGAGCTTCCAGGTTTTATTACCAAAGCTTAATTGAACAAGCTGGGGTTAGAAGCTCATTGGTTTCTATGCAGAAATTAGCCTGATTTTGAGCTTTCCAGCTTTAGTAAATAAACCCCAATGTGTACTTAAAAGTGGGGCATGCCTGTACAAAACACATATCATTAAAATAATTGCCTTTTTTGATTGAATCATTTGATTCAAATCATTAAAATTGCTTGCATTGTAGCAGTGTTAAGAACTTTTTGTCACGTGTCTGTGGAAAGCATTATATACTGTATACAATTTACATGTGGACTACAAGTAAATGTGATGTGTTTCTTTTACATAATGCAATAATATAAGGGCCCTTTCACACAGATGGACCATTCAGGTACGCTGTCAGTTTTTTAGGTGGACCTGAACGGACACCATGCAGGTCTATGGAGCGACGGATGTCCGCTGACATCCGATCCGCTCTGATCCGTTAAAGTCAGACAGATGGAAACCCTATTTTCCATCCGTCTGGCGGATCGGATATGATGAAAACGGACTCTACGGTCCGCCTTCATCCGATCCCCCATAGAGGAGAGTGGCGCTCTAACAGGTCGGTCCCTGCACAGTGTGCAGAGACAGACCTGTCATCTGCCTGCTCAGCAGGGATCAACGGAGCAATCCCTGCTGAGCAAAGCGGAGCCCGCACACGGACACGTCCGTGTGAAAGAGCCCTTAAAGTGCAGCATTTTATAAAACATGATCATATTCACGATCAAACAATGTAAATAACATCCAATCCTAGCATAGCCAAATATTTATATTCCCTTTGTCTTTATTTCATTTACGGAGAGAAGTTTTAGAAGGAACATGTAAATGTTGATCAGTCCTGTGGTTGAATCTACACATCAAACACTGTTTTACTGATGATCACCCCCTCACACATGTACCTGTTCTATTTATACTGCTTGAATGAAGCAATCTTGCAAAGGTCAAATCTTTCACTAGCTTTATTTCTCGACAGAAGATTTGATTTCACAAGAAAGGTGAAATTGCCAAGCAATTCATTGTAGACAAATTCATAGGTTCATTTTAGCTTGTGTTTTTCCCTTTCTAAATACATAGATCATATGTCTGGTTGTGGCATGTTCACATAAACTTAAGGGCTAACCAGACTGTACTGGTTTATGGGTCTATGGGATTGGGTTAGAAAATAATAATATACTGTAACCTGGGGGACAGGTAGTAGGTACAAAAACTCCCTGGGATGAGCAGGCACAGATACCAAGTCCATTGGATCAGTGAAAACAGTGTTGTTTATTGGTGCTATATACAAAGTCTAATGACAGGTGCTGTACAGTGTGCTGAAAACAAACAGAAGAAAAAATAGCTAAACAAAAGCCTAGCCGTGTCTCGGCTCTAACTACACAGTATGTACAGGCCCTCACTACCAGGCTGGACAAGCCTAACGCTTGTCAGCTTCCACATTCACAGGGTAACAAGTTTTACCAACCTTCTTGCTCTCACAAACCAACGTTGTCTGTGTTTCCCAGGCTGAGCAAAGGCTGTCTGCTCAGGTGAGCTTTTAATTAACCTGTGGGAGAGAACCAACACCTGAACTGGACCCTGGCTCAGAGATCCCTGAATGTATATGAGAGGAGCCTGGGAGATGTATAAACCCCGAATAGGACTTTCCCAGGCTCTCTCTGGGATGCTCTGTCACACATCCTCCCCCCTTGTTTCAACCCCAGGGTTGGAACACCTGTAGCCCAACAGGAGTGAACACGGGAGAGGGCATCTACATTCCCCATCTCAACACCTGGCCTGTGTTTTACTGTAAAGGCGTAGTCTTGTAGGGCCAAAAACCACCGGTTCACCCGCCTATTAGTCTCCTTCTTTTGGGCCATCCATTTCAGGGGAGCATGGTCAGTTATCAACTCAAACTGGCGCCCCAACAAGTAGTACCTGAGCGCGTCCACGGCCCACTTTATGGCCAGACACTCCTTTTCAATGACTGCGTACTTCTTTTCATGGTCATTGAGCTTTCTGCTTAAGTACACCACAGAGTGTTCTTCCCCATTGTGTACCTGTGAAAGTACTGCCCCGATACCCACATCAGATGCATCCGTCTGGACCAAAAAGTTTTTGGAGAAATCGGGGGAGTATAGGATTGGCTGTGCACAAAGAGCCTTCTTCAGTACTTGAAAAGACTCTTCTGCTACTGGAGACCATTTCACCATTACGGAGGCTTTCCCTTTTGTAAGGTCTGTCAGTGGGGCAGCCATAGTTGCGAAATTTGGGATGAATCTTCTATAGTACCCCACAATGCCAAGAAAGGCCCTGACCTGCTTCTTGTTTGCAGGACGTGGCCACTCCTGGATGGCTTCTATTTTATTCACCTGGGGCTTTATGACACCCCGGCCAATAGTGTAGCCCAAATACCTGGCTTCCTCTAGCCCAATGGCACATTTTTTGGGATTTGCCGTAAACCCTTCTTTGAAAAGGGAATCCAGGACAGCCTGGACACGGGGCAAGTGAGACTCCCAGTCAGTGCTATGCACCACTATGTCGTCCAGATAGGCTGCAGCATACTGTCGGTGAGGTCTTAGGGTCCTGTCCATAGCCCTCTGAAATGTTGCAGGGGCATTTTGCAACCCAAAAGGCATTTTCTTATACTGAAACGACCCCTCCGGGGTCACAAATGCAGTCTTTTCTTTGGCCCTACCAGTCAGGGGTATTTGCCAATATCCTTTGGTCAAGTCCAAAGTGGTCAGATAACGGGCCTTGCCAAGTCGGTCTATAAGCTCGTCTACCCTGGGCATTGGGTATGTGTCAAACTTTGTTACCGCATTAAGCTTCCTGAAGTCGTTACAAAACCTCCAAGTGCCATCCGGTTTTGGGACTAATACAATGGGGCTAGACCAGTCACTATTGGATTCCTCAATAACATCTAGCTCCAACATCCTTTTAACTTCCTCACTGATGTCCTTTCTTCTAGCTTCGGGAATTCGGTATGGTTTGAGCTTGACACGGACCCCAGGTTCAGTAACAATATCATGCTGAACTGCTGAAGTCGTGCCCGGCAACTCTGAAAATTTCTCTTTATTCCTTATCAGGAACTCTCTAGCTTCCTGTTTCTGGGAACATGACAGGGTGTCTGGAATCGTGACCTCAGGAATCAGAGGGGATTCAGTACCCTTAAGGGTTACCGGGAGAGACCTGGCAGTTAATGCCAGTCTATCCTTCCAGGGCTTTAACAGGTTTATGTGGTAAATCTGTTCGGGCTTCCTTTTACCTGGTTGATACACCTTGTAATTGACCTCCCCAACTCTTTCAATTACTTCAAAGGGTCCCTGCCACTTAGCCAGGAATTTGCTCTCAACAGTGGGAACTAACACGAGGACCCGGTCACCAGGTGAGAAAACACGAAGTTGGGCCCCCCTGTTGTATATCCTCTGTTGGGCGGCTTGGGCCTGCAGTAAATGTTCTTTTACTACCGGCATGATTGCTGCAATCCTATCCTGCATTTGAGCGATATACTCAATAACACTTTTGTGAGGTGTCTTCTCCCCCTCCCAAGTTTCCTTGGCTATGTCTAAGAGTCCCCGAGGGTGTCTCCCATAAAGCAGCTCAAATGGAGAGTACCCCGTAGAGGACTGGGGAACTTCCCTGATGGCGAACATCAAGTAAGGTATCAGGAAGTCCCAGTTTTTCCCATCCTTATCAACAACCTTTTTTAACATACTCTTTAATGTCTTATTGAAGCGTTCCACCAAGCCATCCGTTTGAGGATGGTACACTGAGGTACGCAACTGCGTCACCTTAAATAACTTGCAGAGCTCCCTAGTTATTCGTGACATGAATGGGGTACCTTGGTCTGTAAGGACTTCTTTCGGGATGCCAACCCGACTGAACACCATAAACAGCTCTTTGGCAATGTTTTTAGCAGATGCAGTGCGTAAGGGAACGGCCTCGGGGTAACGGGTAGCGTAATCCATGATCACGAGGATATGTTGATGACCGCGGGCAGATTTGGGGAGTGGACCCACCAGGTCCATAGCAATCCTTTCAAAGGGCACTTCAATAATGGGCAAGGGCACTAATGGACTTCGAAAGTGGGGTTGGGGGGCTGACATCTGACATATAGGACAGGATTGACAATAATTCTCGATATTTTTCCATATCCCAGGCCAGTAAAACCTGCACAACACCCTTTCAGTGGTTTTCTCAACCCCTAAATGGCCTCCTAGCAAATGCCCATGGGCAAGTTCCAACACCACCCGTCTGTATAGCTTAGAGACTACCAACTGTTCAACCACTTCATCATTAGTTTTACATACACGATACAGTAAATCCTCATTGCTGCAGAAATATGGAAAACAGGGCCCGTCCCCCGGTTCGACAGGTACCCCATCAACCACCACCACATTTTCCCAGGCCCTGGCAAGGGTAGGGTCTTTTCTCTGTTCCGTACCAAAATTTTCCTTGTGCACATTTAGATCGGTAAACTCTAACGTAGGCTCAGATTCAGCAGACGGCTGTCCAGCTCTACTGGTTGTGGGGACTTCTTCAGGCTCCCCCAGCTCTCCTGCCATAACTGAGAAAGGATCACCCGGAGAGCCCTGAGAGGAGTCCCCTGAACTCACAAGGTCAGTAATGGCCATGAGTTCTGGCTCTGCGACTGAGTTAGGTACTGCGACTGTGTCGGGACAATCCCACAGTTCAGAAAAACTTAGGGAAGTCCCTACCAATGATAGCCTCGTGCACCAAGTGGGGCACCAGTCCGACCGAATGGGTCACCGTACCTAAGCCAGTTTTAAACTGAACAGTGGCTATTGGATACTCGCGGGTATCCCCATGTACACAGATCACAGCAACTTTTTTTGCATGAAAATTCACAGTTTCAACCATCTCAGCTGTAACCAAAGTAACTAGACTTCCTGAGTCCAGCAAGGCCGTAATAGGCTTATTATTAATAGTCACTTGACACATGTGTTTTCCCACATTTGGCACTGCAGCGCATGAAACGGCAGCAAACATAGACTGCCTTCTAAAAGATAGATCACACTGCATTGGTTCATCTGTTAATGGACAGTTTGCTGCAACATGTCCCAGTTCTTGGCAACGAAAACACCTGATGTTTCCCCAATCTGGTTTGCTGACAGGCAGTGGCTTCCCTTGCTTGGGCCGCCAAACTTCAGTCCTGGCACCAAAATTCCTCCCCCCTATTTCCTTGCCATGCTTACCACCCACTTCCCCTGGAACAGTCTTACCGGTTGCCTGGGGAGACCGTGGTTTTGGATGGAAAGTCCTTGCGGCTGTAGGGGTGGTGACCAGGTTCTCTGCAGCAAAGTACCTCTCAACGAGCTCCACCAGGTTGTCTGCTGACTTGGGGTCTCCTTGACTCACCCACTTCTGCAGGGGAATTGGCAGTGACCTCAGGAATTGGTCCATGACCACACGCTCCACTATTTGTGGCGCAGACAGGGACTCCGGCTGTAGCCATTTCCGCACCAGGTGGATCAGATCAAACATCTGCGATCTTGGGGGCCTCTTTTCTTGGAAGAACCAACTGTGGACCCGCTGAGCTCGAACAGCCAAGGTAACGCCAAGTCGTGCCAGGATTTCCCGCTTGACCTTCTCATAATCTCCCGCTTCTGCTGACTCCAGATCATAGTAGGCCTTCTGCGCTTCTCCAGAAAGTAAGGGGGCGATCAGTCCTGCCCACTGGGTTTGGGGCCAACCTTCCCTCTCAGCGGTCCGTTCAAATGTTAGTAGGAAAGCCTCTGGATCATCATCTGCCGTCATCTTTGAAAGAAAGCGACCCACATGGATGGTTGAGGGCTTGTCTCCAATATCCTTCATTATCGCAGGTGACCCCTGTGCTAGCGTCTCCAAAACCTCAGTAAGGGTTTTCCTATCCGCTTTTGCAGCAGTGGCAAGCTGTTCAAACAGCCTCTGCGATTGCTCCTGTACAGCACCAATCTGTTGGAACAGCACCTTGGTTTGCTCCTGTGCGATAGCGTTGGCTTGCTGTTGTGCAGCGTTTGCTTGCCGCAATTCAGCGTTAGTTTGCTGTTGTGTAGCGTTTGCTTGCTGCCATGCAGCGTTAGTTTGCTGTTGTGCAGCATTTGCTTGCTGCAACGTGGCATTTGCCAACACCATTTGTTTGAGGAGGTCCTCCATGTTGTCACTTTAGGTACTGGCCTTTTAAGTAGTAACTTACTACAGCTGGTCGCAGCCTCCACCATATGTAACCTGGGGGACAGGTAGTAGGTACAAAAACTCCCTGGGATGAGCAGGCACAGATACCAAGTCCATTGGATCAGTGAAAACAGTGTTGTTTATTGGTGCTATATACAAAGTCTAATGACAGGTGCTGTTCAGTGTGCTAAAAACAAACAGAAGAAAAAATAGCTAAACAAAAGCCTAGCCGTGTCTCGGCTCTAACTACACAGTATGTACAGGCCCTCACTACCAGGCTGGACAAGCCTAACGCTTGTCAGCTTCCACATTCACAGGGTAACAAGTTTTACCAACCTTCTTGCTCTCACAAACCAACGTTGTCTGTGTTTCCCAGGCTGAGCAAAGGCTGTCTGCTCAGGTGAGCTTTTAATTAACCTGTGGGAGAGAACCAACACCTGAACTGGACCCTGGCTCAGAGATCCCTGAATGTATATGAGAGGAGCCTGGGAGATGTATAAACCCCGAATAGGACTTTCCCAGGCTCTCTCTGGGATGCTCTGTCACAATACCTAGATATTTTATTTAAAAAAATGTCATATTAAAGCTGAGATTTAGGTATGGCAATTTGTACATAGTTACATTGGTTCATCTTGGACCAATGCAACTGTGCAAAAGTTTTAGAATGCTGTGAATTAAGAATGCTTTCAGAAATAGAAGTGTTAATAGTTTATTTTTTATCAATTAACAAAATGGAAATTAAGAAGAAGAATTAGTCAGGCAGCACTGTACTGCGGGAACTGTAGTCCAGATGAGAGAGATTTTACTGTAATCAAGATCTTTTTAACACTTTTCCCAGAGAAAAATTGCCAGGAGGAGGGGAAAGAACTGCATTTTCTCATTCTCTACAGGACACAGATTCCCCTTGCCACGAGGGAGCCCAGAGAGTGCACATTGCTATCCAGTGTGCACCACTGAGTCCAGATGTCCCCACAGCCAGAGCTACCTGGGTGTAGAAAAGAGATTAGACCAATCACTGTGTGTCCAGATGGTAAGCTGCTCTGCGCATTTACTATCTGCTGCTAGAGAGACTGAGCCCTTTAGGAACTGACCATCTGATAGCCTTATTGCTGTCTGCAGGCCTGTCTGGGACTATTAGTTAGGACTAAAAACTGTCCCTATGCAGCTGTTACACAGAGACCTTCACCTATTGCTTATCTTAAGAGGTACCTCTCAGAGGACATTGCACCATATCCTAGCCATTCCCCTAGGGTAGACTTAGTATAATAGTATTATCATGCACATTGCAGTTAATGCCTATATGCACTGTTTATTGATGACTTTGCTGATCCATGAGATAATCCCAGACTAGTGGTACAGAACTCTATTCTGAGTTACATTGGTATAGTGATTATACTGTTTAGCGGACTCTATGTGAGCCACTCAGGCTACATGGAGCTGTAGTCCTGTGTCTGCTGCTGTGAGTGCTGGCCGGGAAGGAGAGTGTCCACACTCCAGATGATGATAGGCGAGAGCTAAAAGTCCCAGGAGCCGCACATATAACTTTCATTCAACCAGATGTGTTAGAGGGGCCGAGGTTGTTTTTGAAGTTGAGGCGCAGAACAGAGAACCCAAATTTCCAAGTGGCTTCTTAGGGGGTAGCGCTAAATGTACAAAAATTATAGCTTACAACTGATACACTAACAGTCAAATATCCAGTATGGGATATATTGGGATATTGACATACTATGCATAATGATAAGGTATGATTGCTAGAGCTTAGTATCCCTTTTTTCAAAAATAATTATTAGAAATATTAGTATAAAATAATCACACTTGCACAATAAAAAGACCTACGATAGTCATGAAATACAGCGAGTAAAATAAGTCACCATTTTTCTAGGTAAAATTATTAATAAATAAATAATTAATATCAGCTCAACTGATGGCCTATAAAAAGGTGTCTCATTACCAAGGCGTCACACAAGAAATATCTCATGATGGGTAAAAGCAAAGAGCTCTCTCAAGACTGATGGCATTGGTTACAGAAGGATTCAAAACCTCTGAATGTTGCAGTGAGCACTGTTGGGGCCATAATGCTGGAAGTGGAAAGAACATAATTTTACCATAAACCGGCCACAACCAGGTGCTCCTCACAAGATTTCTGACAGAGTAGATAATTATCAAATGAGTTGTCTAAGAGCCATGGACCATTTGTGGAGAGCTTCAGAAAGACCTGTAATTAGCAGGTACAGGAAAATGGGAATTACCGCTCTCCAAGCCTCTGATTCTATGAATGCTCCCGCCCTACTGTGAACACACAGGTCCAGGCTCTGCACAATTTGCAAGAGAGAAAGATCTCCTGGACTGCCGCACTCTGTTAAAGACGTTCTTTAACCACTTAAGCCCCGGACCATTTCGGGCCATTAGGACCAAGCCTGTTTTTGGGATTCGGCACTGCGCTGCTTTAACTGTAAATTGTGCGGACATGCAATGTTGTACCCAAATGAAATTTGCGTCCTTTTCTTCCCACAAATAGAGCTTTCTTTTAATGGTATTTGATTGCCTCTGCGATTTTTATTTTTTGCGATATAAACAGAAAAAGACCGAAAATTTTGAAATAAAATGATATTTTCTAATTTTTGTTATAAGAAAAATCGAATAAACTCAATTTTAGTCATACATTTAGGCCAAAATGTATTCAGCCACATGTCTTTAGTAAAAAAAATGACAATAAGCGTATATTTATTGGTTTGCGCAAAAGTTATAGCGTTTACAAACTAGGGTACATTTTCTGAAATTTACACAGCTTTAAATTTATGACTGCCTATCTCATTTCTTGAGGTGCTAAAATGGCAGGGCAGTACAAAACCCCCCCAAATGACCCCATTTTGGAAAGTAGACACCCCAAGGAAATTGCTGAGAGGCAGTGTGAGCCCATTGAATATTTTTTTTTTGTCCCAAGTGATTGAATAATGACAAAAAATAAAAAATAAAAAAATTACAAAAAGTTGTCACTAAATGATATATTGCTCACACATGCCATGGGCATATGTGGAATTGCACCCCAAAATACATTCTGCTGCTTCTCCTCAGTACGGGGATACCACATGTGTGGGACTTTTTAGGAGCCTAGCCACGTACGGGACCCCGGAAACCAAGCACCGCCTTCAGGATTTCTAAGGGCGCAAATTTTTGATTTCACTCCTCACTACCTATCACAGTTTCGAAGGCCATAAAATGCCAAAATAGCACAAAACCCCCCCAAATGACCCCATTTTGGAAAGTAGACACCCCAAGCTATTTACTGAGAGGCATGTTCAGTCCATGGAATATTTTATATTTTGCCACAAGTTGCGGGAATATGACAAACTTTTTTTTTTTTTGCACAAAGTTGTCACTAAATGATATATTGCTCACACATGCCATGGGCATATGTGAAATTACACCCCAAAATACATTCTGCTGCTTCTCCTGAGTACGGGGATACCACATGTGTGGGACTTTTTGGGAGCCTAGCCGCGTACGGGACCCCAAAAACCAAGCACCGCCTTCAAGGTTTCTAAGGGCATAAATTTTTGATTTCACTCCTCACTACCTATCACAGTTTTGAAGGCCATAAAATGCCAAGATGGCACAAAACCCCCCCAAATGACCCCATTTTGGAAAGTAGACACCCCAAGCTATTTGCTGAGAGGCATGTTGACCCCATTGAATATTTTTTTTTGTCCCAAATGATTGAATAATGACAAAAAGAAAAAAAAATGTACAAAAAGTTGTCACTAAATGATATATTGCTCACACATGCCATGGTTATATGTGGAATTGCACCCCAAAATACATTCTGCTGCTTTTCCTGAGTACGGGGATACCACATGTGTGGGACTTTTTGGGAGCCTAGCCGCGTACAGGGCCCCAAAAACCAAGCACCGCCTTCAGGATTTCTAAGGGCGTAAATTTTTGATTTCACTCCTCACTACCTATCACAGTTTCGAAGGCCATAAAATGCCAAAATAGCACAAAACCCCCCCAAATGACCCCATTTTGGAAAGTAGACACCCCAAGCTATTTACTGAGAGGCATGTTGAGTCCATGGAATATTTTATATTTTGCCACAGGTTGCGGGAATATGACAAACTGTTTTTTTTTTGCACAAAGTTGTCACTAAATGATATATTGCTCACACATGCCATGGGCATATGTGAAATTACACCCCAAAATACATTCTGCTGCTTCTCCTAAGTACGGGGATACCACATGTGTGGGACTTTTTGGGAGCCTAGCCGCGTACGGGACCCCAAAAACCAAGCACCGCCTTCAAGGTTTCTAAGGGCATAAATTTTTGATTTCGCTCCTCACTACCTATCACAGTTTTGAAGGCCATAAAATGCCAAGATGGCACAAAACCCCCCCAAATGACCCCATTTTGGAAAGTAGACACCCCAAGCTATTTGCTGAGAGGCATGTTGAGCCCATTGAATATTTTTTTTTTTTTGTCCCAAATGATTGAATAATGACAAAAAGAAAAAAAAAATGTACAAAAAGTTGTCACTAAATGATATATTGCTCACACATGCCATGGTTATATGTGAAATTACACCCCAAAATACATTCTGCTGCTTCTCCTGAGTACGGGGATACCACATGTGTGGGACTTTTTGGGAGCCTAGCCGCGTACGGGACCCCAAAAACCAAGCACCGCCTTCAAGGTTTCTAAGGGCATAAATTTTTGATTTCACTCCTCACTACCTATCACAGTTTTGAAGGCCATAAAATGTCAAAATAGCCCAAAACCCCCACAAATGACCCCATTTTGGAAAGTAGACACCCCAAGCTATTTGCTGAGAGGCATGGTGAGTATTTTACAGCTCTCATTTGTTTTTGAAAATTAAGAAAGACATTTTTTTTTCTTTTTTTTTTTCTTTTTTTACATTTTCAAAACTTTGTGACAAAAAGCGAGATCTGCAAAATACTCAACATACCTCTCAGCAAATAGCTTGGGGTGTCTACTTTCCAAAATGGGGTCATTTGGGGGGGTTTTGTGCCATCTGGGCATTCCATGGCCTCCGAAACTGTGATAGGCAGTGAGGAGTGAAATCAAAAATTTACACCCATAGAAATCCTGAAGGCGGTGCTTGGTTTTTGGGGTCCCGTACGCGACTAGGCTCCCAAAAAGTCCCACACATGTGGTATCCCCGTACTCAGGAGAAGCAACAGAATGTATTTTGGGGTGTAATTCCACATATGCCCATGGCATGTTTGAGCAATATATAATTTAGTGACAACTTTTTGTACATTTTTTTTTTTTTTTTGGTCATTATTCAATCACTTGGGACAAAAAAAAAAAATATTCAATGGGCTCAACATGCCTCTCAGCAAATAGCTTGAGGTGTCTACTTTACAAAATGGGGTCATTTGGGGGGGTTTTGAACTGTCCTGGCATTTTATGCACAACATTAGGAAGCTTATGTCACACATCATCCACTCTTCTAACCACTTGAAGACAAAGCCCTTTCTGACACTTTTTGTTTACATGAAAAAATATTTTTTTTTGCAAGAAAATTATGTTGAACCCCCAAACATTATATATTTTTTTAAAGCAAAGGCCCTACAGATTAAAATAGTGGGTGTTGCATTTTTTTTTTTCCACACAGTATTTGCGCAGCGTTTTTTCAAACGCATTTTTTGGGGGAAAAACACACTTTTTTTATTTTTAATGCACTAAAAAACACTATATTGCCCAAATGTTTGATGAAATAAAAAAGATGATCATAGGCCGAGTACATGGATACCAAACACGACATGCTTTAAAATTGCGCACAAACGCGCAGCGGCGACAAACTACATTCATTTTTAAAAGCATTTAAAAGCCTTTACAGGTTACCACGTTAGATTTACAGAGGAGGTCTACTGCTAAAATGACTGCCCTCGATCTGACCTTCGTGGTGATACCTCACATGCATGATGCAATTGCTGTTTACATATGACGCTAGACCGACGCTTGCGTTCGCCTTTGCGCAATAGCAGGGGGGGACAGCGGTGCTTTTTTTTTTTTTATTATTTATTTGGCTTTTTTATTTTATTTTTAAACTGTGCCTTCCATATTTTATTTTTTTACCATTTTTATCGTTATCTCAGGGAATGTAAATATCCCCTATGATAGCAATAGGTAGTGACAGGTACTCTTTTTTTGAAAAAAATTGGGGGGTTAGACCCTAGATCTTTCCTCTGCCCTCAAAGCATCTGACCACACCAAGATCGGTGTGATAAAATGCTTTCCCAATTTCCCAATGGCGCTTTTTATATCCGGGGGGGGGGACATTCCCTCCCACTGCTTGTAAAAGCAGTCTAGAGGCTAATTATCTGCTAGAATTGCTTTTACATGAAAGCCGGCTGCTGGCTGAAAAGAATGATACCAAGATGATACCTAAACCCGCAGGCATCATTCTGGTATAAACATTCAAAGTCCAGCAACATACCAGTACGTTGCTGGTCCTTGTTGGACATGTATTGTAATCTTTTTTTTCATACAGCCTATTGGCTGAACGAAAAAAAGAGATTGATTGGTGGGTATGCCCACCATTAGAATACCTCCCTTCATCCACCCACTTCTAATGATGGGCATATATGCCGAAGCATGGGGGCATCCTCCCGCAAAAAAGTTATGCCGCGTACACACGGTCAAGCCTTCGTCGGAATTTCGACCGTATGTACGCGGCATAAAAGGTTATGCCGCGTACACACGGTCGGACTTTTCCACGGATAAGCCTCCGTTGGAATTTCGACCGTATATACGCGGCATTAGGAGCAAAATCGCTCCTCCGCCCCTGCTGCCCCCATGCTTCGGCATATATGCTCTTTTTTTTAACTGTGGTGGTGAAATCACCTCCTACAGCGTTGGAGTCACGGCTTTATGTATCGTGGGAGCAAACGCTGTTGCTGTCAAGATAAATAGATCCGCGCTGCAACTGAATGGCGTACCTGCTAAGCAAATGGTGGTTAACATTAAAACAAAGTAACATTACAGTACAACAGTAAGACCTTACCATGCCATACCTGCAAAGCAAATACCAAAACAAAACCTAGTAAAAAATAAAAAAATGTTTTAACGCAACCTGTGCCTAAAATATATATATGCCGAAGCATGGGGGCATCCTCCCGCAAAAAAGTTATGCCGCGTACACACGGTCGGAATTTCGACCGTATGTACGCGGCATTAGGAGCAAAATCGCTCCTCCGCCCCTGCTGCCCCCATGCTTCGGCATATATGCTCTTTTTTTTAACTGTGGTGGTGAAATCACCTCCTACAGCACTGGAGTCACGGCTTTATGTATCGTGGGAGCAAACGCTGTTGCTGTCAAGATAAATAATTCCGCGCTGCAGTTGAATGGCGCACCTGAAAACAAAAAATTACATACCTGAAAAGCAAGCATGATAAAACATTGCAGAATAGAATACAGTAAAAAAGAGCAGAACAATAGAGAGAAAATAGAGAGAGAGAGAACAATAAAACGACAACTATTTTTGGTTTTTTTATTTTATATTTTTTTTGTGTTTTGTTTTTTACGTTTTTTTTTTCTTTTTTACACTTTTTTTTGTAACTTTACAACTGTAATGGTTCGGGTCTCTCAAAATGTAATGGCATCTTGGGAGACCCTGTGTAAGTGTGTCCTTGTCTGTGAAATGCTGTACCCTACGCTAAAACTTCACTTTTGAGTGGTAGCGTTCAAAACATTCACCTTGGCAAAGACCAGGCTTGTCAGGACAGAGTGGACAAAAACTACGGGTGTCACGCCTAAATCCGCGCTTGCTACAGACACGACATCTTTTTTGGGGGTGGCTTTGGGTAGGGGTACTCGGGAGGACATACGAATAATGCCTCTCATGCAGCCGGCTTACTGCATTTGGTTGGGGATGGTGAGGTGCAGAACCGCCTGGATACAGGAGTTCTGTGACTATCTCATTCTGGAATTTTAGAAGAGATAACGTCCCGCCTGAAGCTCTGTATAGCACATGAGCGTTCAGCAAAGCCAATTGGAATAATGATAGAGACACTTTTTTGTACCAGCGTCTCGCCTTACGGTCAATTAGATACGGCGCCATCAACTGGTCGTTGAGGTCCACCCCTCCCATATTTTGGTTATATTCGTGGACACAGAGGGGTTTCTCCACAACACCAGTCGCCGTACGAATTTGGACTGTCGTGTCTGCATGAAGGGAGGTAAGAAGGAAAACATTCTTATTGTCCCTCCACTTCATAGCGAGCAAGTTATTACACTTCAAGCAGGCTCTCTCCCCCAGCCTAAGACGGGCATCTACAAGCCGCTGGGGAAAGCCCCGGCGATTAGGTCGCACGGTGCCACATGCTCCAATCTTATGATCAAACAAGTGACTAAACAGTGGCACGCTCGTGTAATAATTGTCCACATACAAGTGGTACCCCTTTCCGAATAAGGGTGACACCAAGTTCCACACTATCTTGCCAGCGCTCCCTATGTAATCCGGGCAGTTGACCGACTCAATCTGACTGTCTTTTCCCTCATAAACCGTAAAGTTCACTACATAGCCTGCTGCCCTGTCACAGAACTTGTAGAGCTTGACCCCGTATCTGGCACGCTTGCTGGGAAGGTACTGCTTGAAAGACAAGCGGCCAGAAAATTTAATCAGGGACTCATCAACGCAGACAACTTGATCGGGAGTAAACAAGGCTGCAAAACGTTCGTTGAAGTGGTTTATGAGGGGCCGAATTTTATAGAGCCGGTCGTATTCAGGGTCCCCACGTGGACGACAAAGTTCATTGTCGCTGAAGTGCATGAACCGCAAAATCTGCTCGTATCGTGCCCTGGACATGGAGGCAGAGAACACGGGCATGTGGTCAATTGGGTGCGTGGACCAATAAGCACGCAATGACGGAAATTTATGTGTGCCCATGTTGAGGGAAAGGCCCAGAAAGGTCTTAAATTCGGAAACCGTAATTGGTTTCCAATTTCTGGCAATTTTAGGCAACTGGGGGTTAGCGGCGATAAATTGACCAGCATATAAATTACTCTGGTCCACAATAGATCTATAGAGATCTTCCGTGAAAAACAGCGAATAAAAATCAATTGGAATAAAATCAGCTGTTTCCACCTGAATACCGGGTTGGGCAGTGAATGGGGGAAGTACGGGTTCTGCAGAAGTGGTGGGGACCCAATCAGGATAGGCGAATTCTGCAGGAAGGGCAGTATGGGCACGACGGGCCTGCCTTTGTCTTCTTGGTGGCAGCGGGACACTACTTGTGCTTGCCACCTCGCCAGCTTGAACTGCACTTATGGGACTCGCCACATCACCAAGTGTTACTGCAGTGCTGGATGTACGTCCAGGCTGTACTAGGCCGCTGGTGCTTGCCAGTTCACCAGAAGGAATAGCGGCGCTAGTACTACTCTGCTCCATGATACGAGAGACCTGCGGTTCTTGCTCCTCAACAACCTCAGAAGATCGGGATCGGGTACGCCTGACCTTAGCAGGGACCTCAACTTCGTCGTCAGAGCTATCTGACGTGGGGCCGCTGACGTCACTGTCTTCTACGGGAAGATATTCTGAGCCTGAATCTGACAGATACGTGACCTCCTCTTCACTATCTGTCATGCTCAGAATCTTGTAGGCCTCTTTACTAGTGTACCTTCGTCTTGCCATTTTGGGCTCTAAATTTAGGGGTACACTAGTAAGATTCACAGGAAAAAAAGCACCTGACTGTCGTCAGCAAATGTATCAAACGCTACAAAAAAACTGTTAGCGATCGCAGGGATCAGGCCTGTCTCTGCGAACGCTGCAGTTATGTGTGTTGTGTTTGGTAAGTGACAGTGATCGATCGATACTGCACTTGGGTGGGCTGGGCTGGGCTGGGCGGAGGGGCTAAACGCAGGCGCTAGCAGGTATCTGGGCTGATCCCGCTAACACTGCGTTTTTGGGAACCCTAAACCGCTGGGGATGCTAGTATAGATCTGATCAGATACTATACCACTAAGGGGGGTGTATGCTTTGCGTGTGGGTGTTAGCGTTACTGGCACTAACCTAACACTGCCTGGGGCGACGCAGACCCTCTCTGGCGCTAAAACCTAATTGATCTCACCCGCCGGGCGATCAGGGGGGTTAAACCTTTATTGGGTTATATACGGCGGGTGCCCTGATGCTATAAAAAGCAAACTAATCAACCAGCGTCACCCGTAACCTTTATATGGTGATCACTGGTGAAAGGGTTAACTAGGGGCAATCAGGGGGTTAAAACCTTTATTAGGTTAAATATGGGGGTACCTGACACTATATAAAAACCTGACGGGTAACCTAAATAACTAAATAACTTACTGGCTAACCAGTGACACCAGTGACGCTTATACGGCGATCACTGGTGAAAGGGTTAACTCTAGGGGCAATCAGGGGGTTAAAATAATATATGGGGGTACCTGACACCAATAAAAACCTGCGGCGAACCTAAAAAAAAAATAACTGCCTATCTAAAACACCAGCGACACGAATACAGCGATCGGAAAAACAATCGCTTAGTGACGCTGAAGTTAGGGGGTGAAAGGGTTACCTGGGGGTGATCAAGGGGTTAAACCTTTATTAGGGGGGGTTAGGGGGCTACCCTGGACCTAAAGGGGCCTAATCCTAACTGCCCTGCAACTTTTTACAATCACAGATGACACTAAATGCAGTGATCAGTAAAATAAATGATCACTGCAATCAGTGACACTGTGATTGGGGGCTTTGGGGTGACCTGGGGGGTGATCTGGGGGTGACTGGGGGGTGATTTGTGTGCCTATGTGTACCTACGTGTCAGTGGACTGTTAGAGCACTAACCTCTGTCTTCACTCCTCGGCGCCGGGAACGAAAAGACCGCGGCGAGGGAGATGACATCACTTCCTCCAGCCTGTGTTTACATCACATGGCGGAGGAAGCAATTTCATTGGCCGGGAGCGATCGCGAGGGGGGGGGGCGGAATCGAGCGGCCGCCCCCTCATGCCTGATCGCTCCCGAACACTTAACGGCCGCTCACTGCAGTGAAGGGGGGTCCGGATGGACCCCCCAACTGCACAAAGGCGATCACGTAGATCTACGTGATTCTGCCTGTCCGTGCCATTCTGCCGACGTAAATCGGCGGTGGGCGGTCGTTAAGTGGTTAACGAAAAATAAAATCCACAGCACAGCATACAAAACTTAAAATGAAAACAGGGACAAGGCTAACGCATTTAACATCACAGGATGCTTACTCATAGGCGTTAGCCTTGTCCCTGTTTTCATTTTAAGTTTTGTATGCTATGCTGTGGATTTTATTTTTCAATAAAGAACGTCTTTAACAGAGTGCGGCAGTCCAGGAGCTCTTTCTCTCTTGCAATTAGCAGGTACAATTGTTTCAAAGAAAACAATAAAACCCCTTTCACACTGGGGCGGTTTGCAGGCGCTATTGCGCTAAAAATAGCGCCTGCAAACCGACCCTAAACAGTGGTTGAGTTTCTCCAGTGTGAAAGCCTGAACGGTGCACTAGCAGGACCGCTCCAAAAGTCCTGCTAGCAGCATCTTTGGAGCGGTGAGAGGAGCGGTGTGTTTACCGCTCCTCCACCGCTTCTTCCCATCGAAAGAAATGGGAAACCGCGGCTATACCGCCGAGAATGCGCCTCTGCAGAGGCGCATTGCCATCAGTATTAACCCTTTTTCAGCCGCTAGCAGGGGTTAAAACCGCACCGCTAGCGGCCGAATACCGCCGCAATTCTGACGCAATTCCAACGGTATAGCGCCACTAAAAATAGCGGCGCTATACCGCCAGCGCACCTCCCGCCCCAGTGTGAAAGGGGTCTAATTAATGCACTTAACCATCATGGCCTGTATGCACGCTCACCACGCAAGTATCCATTGCTGAAGAAAAAGCATGTTGAAGCTTATTTAAAGTTTGCTGCACAACATTTAGACCAGCCTGTGAAATACTGGGAGAATATAGTCTGGTCAGATGAGACCTAAATGTAACTCTTTGGATGCCATAATACACATCATGTTTGGAGGTCAAATGGCACTGCACATCACCCCAAAATCAACATACCAACAGTTAAGTTTGGAGGTGGGAACATTATGGTGTGCGGTACTTGCAAACTTCATGCCACTGAAGAAAGAATGAATGGAAAAATGTACCAAGACATTCTTGATAAAAAACCTGCTACCATCTACCAGAATGATGACAATGAAAAAAGGGTGGACATTTCAGCAAGACAATTATCCCAAACACAAAGCCAAGGAAACTCAATTGGTTTCAATACTTTTTCCCTGTGTCATTACATTTTATTACACATAACTTTATTTCTGAACGTATTTGTTTTGGTTTCTCTGTATGTATGGATTGCATGGGTTATCACCCTGAAAATTTCATGTCAATAGCACCTGTAGAAATATATTTACCTAGAAAAATAATGACGTGTTCAATACGTTTTTTACCTGCTGTGCATATATATATATTAATATATATATATATATATATATATATATATATATATATATATATATATATATATAGTATCTCACAAAAGTGAGTACACACCTCACATTTTTGTTAAGATTTTATTAAATACAAAAAAGTTACATAAATGTCACATAATTCTATAATTATATGTTTACAGTATATATATATATATACACACAGTATCTCACAAAAGTGAGTACACCCCACACATTTTAGTAAATATTTTATTAAATCTTTTCATGTGACAACACTATAGAAATGACACTTTGCTACAATGTAAAGTAGTGAGTGTACAGCTTGTATAACAGTGTAAATGTGCTGTCCCCTCAAAATAACTCAACACACAGCCATTAATGTCTAAACCGATGGCAACAAAAGTAAGTACACCCCTAAGTGAAAATGTCCAAATTGGGCCCAAAGTGTCAATATTTTGGGTGGCCACCATTATTTTCAAGTACTGCCTTAACCCTCTTGTGCATGGAGTTCACCAGAGCTTCACAGGTTTCCACTGGAGTCCTCTTCCACTCCTCCATGATGATATCACAGAGCTGGTGGATGTTAGAGACCTTGCGCTCCTCCACCTTCCATTTGAGGATGCCCCACAGAAGCTCATTAGGGTTTAGGTCTGGAGACATGCTTGGCCAGTCCATCACCTTTACCCTCAGCTTCTTTAGCAAGGCAGTGGTCGTCTTGGAGGTGTGTTTGGGGTCGTTCTCATGTTGGAATACTGCCCTGCAGCCCAATCTCCGAAGGGAGGGGATCATGATCTGCTTCAGTATGTCACAGTACATGTTGGCATTCATGGCTCCCTCAATGAACTGTAGCTCAGTTTCAGGGTCTTGCCAATCTTCTTCTAGCCTAGGCCATCTTTATGTAGAGCAGCAATTATTTTTTTCAGATCCTCAGAGAGTTCTTTGCCATGAGGTGCCATGTTGAACCAGTATGAGGGAGTGAGAGCGATAACACCAAATTTAACACACCTGCTCCCCATTCACACCTGAGACTTTGTAACAAGGGGAGGGAAAATGGGTAATTGGGCTCAATTTGGACATTTTCACTTAGGGGTGTACTCACTTTTGTTGCCAGTAGTTTAGACATTAATGGCTGTGTTGAGTTATTTTGAGAGACAGAAAATTTACACTGTTATACAAGCTGTACACTCACTACTTTACATTGTAGCAAAGTGTAATTTTTTCAGTGTTGTCACATGAAAAGTTATAATAAAATATTTAGGAAAATGTGAGGGGTGTACTCACCTTTGTGGGAAACTGTGTGTGTATATATATATATATATATATATATATATATATATATATATTTTTTTTTTTACCTTGTGCATCTAATATTAATCACTCTGGCCACTTATAATTTGTCATCCAATTTATGTTCTGATACACAAAGCAGCTATTTGTTTAGAGGAAGGTTCAACGGAAGAGGTTTTTTGTACATGGATTAGGTCTTCTCCTTGAATTGAACAGTGTAAATGCTGTTTATATTAACTGCAGTTCAAACATGAACCTGACAGCAGCCATTATCTTTTTTTGTTCAGCTACAAAATAATAGAGCACAAGAAACAGACCATGAATATTATGCTTGTATTCGTTATTGATTTCATGTACTTGATGATATTGGGGGGCAATAATATTTTCCCATTTTTATCACACTATGTGGTTATACATTAGAAAATACACTGTACTTGTATTAAAGCGCAAGTAAACCCTTCTATTTTATAGTTTCAAAAAACAGTTAACCTTCCCGGCATGCCGGAATTGCTAGCTGTCACATTGGTTGTGCTCTCAACCAAACTGTCAAACCATCCAATGACCGGTGTCATAATGGATCACATGTGCAGCATTATGGCAGTTGCAGATTAAACAGAAGCCAAGATGGCAGCTTCCTTGGCTGAAAACAATAAGAGGGTTTACTTACTTAAGTCTTTTTGAATTTGTGTCATTTACAGTGTAGCAAGTAATTTTCTGAATTATTTAATAAAACAGCACAAAGAGTTGTTAGAACAATGAATGATGGTTACTGTTCAGTAGTTATGGTTTACTGCACTATGCACTTTGCCCTGTACATACCCGTGCCAAATAATTTATCTAGTACTCACAGACCACTCATGTTGTTTTTCATACCAAAGTATGTTGAGGTCAACTGATTAAATTCCTGGATGTTTTCAATAAAATAAAGCAGGGACCCTAAACTTGTATAGATTTGGGTCTATTTTAGTTTTTTTATATGACAATAAATACTGTATATATATTGTGGTAGTGTGGTACCCCACCAGTGTATGAATACAGGATTCTCAACCAGGCAGGTTGAGGGGCTCCAGGGTATTTGCTTGTTTGGGAGGAAACTGGCTTTTCAGTTTCCTCATGATTTACTAAAATCCACTTTGGGACCCGGAGCTTGGGGATTTCTTAGAGATCCGGGTGTGATGAAATCCCCAGTCCTGGATCCGGGTTTTGAGACTCAACTGCACACTGATTGTTCAGGTGTGTGTGGGCCTGATAGTAGAATCAGGACCAGCATTCTGGGCCCCACCCTCCCGACGAGTGCAGGTGTGCACTGGGGAAGCCATAGAGTGCAAGTGTGCACTGGAGAAGTCAGAGAGTGCTTGTGTGCACAGTGGAAGCCAGAGACCCAGGTCTGAGGGTCAGAGCAGCAAGGGGCTGCTATCCAAATGAATGGTGTTGCAGATGGAATAGTCTATAGGAGACAGACAAGAGCCTGAAGTAGAAGGCCTGAGCAGCACTGCTATATGTATAAGCCAGGAGGCTGAATGTCATTTTGTTGTTGAAAAGGAGTACTGAAACCCCTGCGAGGGAAACCTTTCATTTTGTTTTGACTTCTTTTAATAAAAATGGGCAAACAAAGCCCTTAAAAAGAAGAACCAGCGAGTGGCGGTGTCCTTCAAGCTCTACATTTGATGCTAGTCCTTCACAAGTGGCGGAGAATTTTGGCACAATCTGAGATCCCTACAATCAAGTAAGTTCATCTGTTATATGAACTGTGTTTTTGGTGCATGAGACTGCATAATCTGTGTGTGTGCAGGTGAAGAGAACCTGCAAGCGAAAGGTAAACTAGCCTTAAAGAGACAGTGCTCCAATTTGTTGCAGGTGGTGTACCTGTGAACAAAAAGTCAATTTTTTTTTCTCTGCAGTGAACTGCTGCTAGCTGTGTGTGACAGCCAGGCAAACTGCATTGCACAGAAGTTTGATGGACTGTGTTGCATGCAGGTTGTGTACCTGTGAAAGGAGAATCAAATTTTCTTCCCTCTGCTGTGAACTGTGTTACTGGTTGCTGTGTGCAACACCGCAAGGATGGGGCGGCCAAAGCAGAAAAAGGAGGCGATCCTTGCTGAAGCAAGAGAAAGAGCTCTGTGGCTGGAGGGGTTGTTACCGCCTGATCGAACCCCATACAGGCCTAAACAGAGTTTTCCAAGGGAAAAGAGGGCTGCTTTTGTCCCTAGCAACCCTGGTGCAATGAATGCACAGATGACTGCCAGTGTGGAGAGTCCACCAGCGTTTGAATCTGCAGTGGATTGGTGCAAGCGACACCTGGCAGGATTGGACCAAGCTAAAGTGGAAGGCAAGCCAACCTTCCATACAAAAAGAGAGCTGCCGAATGTCCATGCCTGGGAGAGGGGTGTTGTTGCCCCAGGCAACGCTGCTGCAGTTAAACCAGCAGCTGTTGCGAAAAGTGTGAAAGTGACACAGCTTGAGACAGGGTCCAGCAGATGCAGGGTGGGAAACCCTGACAAGACATGGAACCAAGTGCGCTGTTTGCGGTGCAGTGAGTGGGGGCATACAGTCTCCAAGTGCCTTTTGTCCTTGGCTCCAGTGCAAAGCTACCTAGCAAAACAAAGGTCTGAGAAGCCTGTGTTATATGCCAGAAGAGAGGCTGATCAAAGGCCAGGACAGAGAGTGGTTGCCCATAGCAACACAGAGGAGGCCAGTCGGGCTGACTGTGGACCAAGGGGTGTGCCTCCCATGGGTCGTGACAAGTGGCTTCCGGAGGAGCCAATACAGCATGTTGGAGAGAGCCAGGCATTGAGGAGATGCCAAGAAATTAAATTTCAGCGTCCAGTACCGTGCTTGGAATGTGGTCAAGTGGGGCATGGGATCTTTACTTGCCCAAGGTTCTGGAACACCGCTGAAGAGTCTGGAAAGGCTGCAGTGTCGCCATATGGCCCCAAAGAGACAGTAACTGGTATGGATACAGCTGAGAGACAGCGCACTCAAGTGAAGGTTATGAGGCCAGCCACTGAAAATGGTAAGACTGTTCCAGTTTATGGTACTGAACCCAGTGAAGTGGGAGTAGATCCAGTGGGGAGATCCGCAGTGCCAATGGACATAGACTTGCGGCAGTGTGCTACCCAGAGCAGTGGGGAGGCACAAAATAAAGCCCAACTAGCCGCAGGGCTAAAGACTGGAAAGGACATGGGGACTCTGCATGTGCCTGCTATAGTCCAGCAGGTGGCTGGGAAAATAGAGTTAGGGGTGACCAAAACAGTGCTTGTGCCATGTTCCCTAGTGACAAGTACTGCAGGGTTGCCCAGGGAGACTTCCAAAAAGCCCGCAGTGACGGAGCCGAGCGTTCCCCAGGTCAACTTTGGAGCTGCCCATGTAGGAAAGGGTGCCCCTTTAAAAATGGAGGGCGCTGTGAGGAGTCACTCAGAGGCTTTGGTGGGTAATATACAATCCACAAAAGTAGCAGTTATGTCTACACGTAGTGAAAATTCTGATGGTTATGCTGACAAAAGTGTTACTGTTGGCAAATGTGATGGTATTGGTGATCATGACATTGAAAAATGTGTTTCCTTTAGTGTCATGTCTGAAAATGTTGGAAATGTGTTTACTACCAATGATGGGAGTAGGATATCTCCCATGACAACCAGAAGCGCAGGATTGTCCAGGGAACTCTCATGGGGCCTCCATGTGTTGGAGCCAGAGGTTTTCCAGGAGGGTTGTGGTGCTACTCTGGTGAAACAAGGAAAGACTGTATTACATAGTGAGTGTGTGTGGGCGCAGCCCCACAACTCTAAGTGTAACCCAGTTGTCAAGGGGTTAGATCAGCCTGCAAAAGCTGAAAATGAAGAGCTGTATGTGTCTGTAGCGCCACCAAAGCAAGGTGTTCAAAATAAGGTATTGCACCTTGCCTTGGTTGAGGATGCAATCTCCCAGTGTGATGTGAGAAAAAAAATATTGTCACAATGTGAGGTAGATAGAAGTGACAAGTGTGTTGTTTTGGCTAGTGAATCCCAGGTTCCTCTTGGGCCTTCTAGAGCAGGTGATGCAGTGCTGTGGAGCACCAGTGATGGAACCACAGGAAACTGGGATGATTGGTGCAAGGAAGCAGTTGCGGCACTAGGCCAAGTGACAAGGAATTACGAAGCAATGATGTGTGACAGAGTTGTGGACAGAACACCTGCTGTGCCCAGTGGAGGGATCGCAGAATGGCCAGTGCTCAAGGGCACGCCAGCCCCTGCAAAGGCTGATGCCCTCCAGTCTGAAGGAACGGTTCTGGGCGCAGGCATGGCAGATGGGTTGTCCACGGCCCAGCAACTAAATAGTGGCAAGTGTCAAGTTGACAATGTGACTAATGTTGACTCGCAGAGGCTCATTGGTGTAGCGTTAGAGGTGAAGAGGAGACATGTGTCTGACAGCGCTCCAGGGGAGCAACAGGCTGGGATGAGGGGTACCTTCAAGGAGATGGTAGTCTCTTCAAATGTCTCAACCTCACAAGCTGCAATGGATGAGCCCCTCCAAGTCTCGGACAGGGGAAAGGTTCCCAAAAAGGTCACGCATTTAGACATTGGTTGCATAGAGTTGACAAAAACTTTATTAGAAATGCTGGAGTTGGTAAAAGTGCCCTCACTGTACACTTGGGTGTCTCCACCGCAGTCGGACCAGGTGGTGCTGCGTGGTACCAATAGGTGGAGCCAGGTGGTACAGGCTGTGCTGGGAAGCTTGTTAACAGTGTGGCAAATAGTTCTGAGGTTTTCTAAGGGGGTGCTCCCAGTTACTGAGTGGCCTGGAAGGCGCTCAGAACTGTTGGAGTCATCAAAGGTCTCTCCGGCTGGTGTAGTGACTGGAAACATCTCTGCTGGTGTGCTCCAAGGTGCAGCTGAGCAGTGGTCAGTAGAGGGCGTAGATACTGTCTCAGCCGCTAAATCTCATGAGAAGGAAGGGCCCAGAATAGATGCAGCAATAGCAGAGATGCTTTCTATTACTCAGAAAGAGGTACAACTTAAAGTACCCGGAGACACTGTGAGAAAAAGTGCTATAGGTGAATGCTGCAGCAATGTAATGTGTACATCAGAAAGAAGTAGTTTGTGCCTAGATCAGTGTCATCTGTTAGATCAGTTACCCATGGAGTGTTGGACAACAGGTGAGGTAGAACTTGGCTTTAGTCCTGCGGAATTTAATCTCTCGCCTATGTGTGGTCCCTCCTCAGGTCTGGAGCCAAGGGTATGGTTTCTAACAAAAGTATTCAACAAACCTAATAAGGTCCCCGAGACAGGGAAACGGATAAGAAGTGCGGTAAAAATGGTATGTGGATCAGACAAGAGCTTGTCTGTTCAGGTGGATAAAAATACAGATGGCATCAGAACAGGTCAAGTGGTAGGACAGCTGCCTGCAGAGTGGGTGAACCCAGGGGAGGTGACGTCCTGTGAGGTTCCCGTGGGTAATGGCGTCCCTCCATTATGTGTGCCCTCTGCAGACGCTGCCCTAGCAAATGCTGAAAAAAAAGGCATTGGTGATCTGTGCAACGTTGAGAGGTGTAATGTTGGTTTGAATATGTCTGTCAATGATGAACCAAATAGTTTGTTAAAGGTACATGACAGTGTGGTGTCCAAAGGTATTGGGAACCTGAAGCGTGGAGGCAGAAGGGTTGGTAGAAAGACCAGGGGTGCCCTGTTAAAATTTCAGGAGAGGCAGTGCTTATGGAACCCCAAAAGAAGAGGGAGAAGGCTGAGTATAGGGAAATATAGGACCTTGTTAAGATCCAGGGTGGGACATACCTGGAAGCGCACCCGGAAAAAAGGTTGGGCCTACGTGGCTGACAGCCAGCACAGAGGTGTCCCAACCATAATGATGGGTGCTGGTGTTCCTCCCTCCGGATCGAAACAAGGGGGGAGGGTATGTGGTAGTGTGGTACCCAACCAGTGTATGAATACAGGATTCTCAACCAGGCAGGTTGAGGGGCTCCAGGGTATTTGTTTGTTTGGGAGGAAACTGGCTTTTCAGTTTCCTCATGATTTACTAAAATCCACTTTGGGACCCGGAGCTTGGGGATTTCTTAGAGATCCGGGTGGGATGAAATCCCCAGTCCTGGATCCGGGTTTTGAGACTCAACTGCACACTGATTGTTCAGGTGTGTGTGGGCCTGATAGTAGAATCAGGACCAGCATTCTGGGCCCCACCCTCCCGACGAGTGCAGGTGTGCACTGGGGAAGCCATAGAGTGCAAGTGTGCACTGGAGAAGTCAGAGAGTGCTTGTGTGCACAGTGGAAGCCAGAGACCCAGGTCTGAGGGTCAGAGCAGCAAGGGGCTGCTATCCAAATGAATGGTGTTGCAGATGGAATAGTCTATAGGAGACAGACAAGAGCCTGAAGTAGAAGGCCTGAGCAGCACTGCTATATGTATAAGCCAGGAGGCTGAATGTCATTTTGTTGTTGAAAAGGAGTACTGAAACCCCTGCGAGGGAAACCTTTCATTTTGTTTTGACTTCTTTTAATAAAAATGGGCAAACAAAGCCCTTAAAAAGAAGAACCAGCGAGTGGCGGTGTCCTTCAAGCTCTACATTTGATGCTAGTCCTTCACAATATATATATTGTGACAGCAGGAAGGTAAAGTCACCTGGTTGCATCCAGGGGGGTAGATATATTTCGCCCAGATTCAGGCTTTACGCCGACTTATACAACTAGGTGGAGAGTTGTATAAGCCCAGCTGAGGCTAGTGGGCTCATGGATGACTCATACCTCTAGGGAGAGTGTGGGGCGTCGTGCAGACAGGGAGTTGATGAGACCAGCTGAAGCTTGTCAGCTCATTTAGGCCTCTATAAGAACTACCAGCTTCATTAGATGTTAGCTCATGCCTGGAACCAGACCTGTGTGGACTGTCTAGGGAGAGTGAACCCCTGTGCGGTGAGAAAAAGCCTGTGTGGCTATTTGCTTGGACATTTAAAACCAGGGACTTAGGGACTAGGACAGCAGTAGGCTGATCCCAGTTGTTAGTTAGGAAACCTGTATGTTTAGTCAGAGGTCAAGTTGACCAGGATTTATTTTGTTTATGTTTCTTTTGCTTTGCTGTGTTTTGTCACTGTAAATAGAAAATAAACCGCACCTTTTTGATTTTGAAAACCACAACCTCCGTTTGCTGGGCCTGTTTTTGTGTGGGGAGCCCATCTCGGGGGTCACACACACCCGCTGCCGAGCTAACCCCCTCACAGTTGGTGGAGAATGCGGGCAGTTTTTTTTTAAGCCAGCATGGAGGAGATACTGATGCAGCTGGCTCTAGCAAATGCCAATCAACAGCAGACAAATGCAGGTTTGCAAAAGAGCCTTGCAGCTCAACAACAGAACTTCGCAGCCCAGCAGCAAGCTCATCAACAGAGCCTTGCAGCCCAGCAGCAGACAAACGCAACTTTGCAACAGAGTCTGGAGGCTCAGCAACAAGCCCAGCAGCAATCTGAGGCCCGCTTCATAGACCTGTTGCAGAAGCAAGAGCAGAGACTACAACAACAGATGGAAGCAGCAATGCAGCAACGTCCGCAGACCAGTGAGGAAAGCCGTCCCACTAATACCGCGTCCTTTGGGGTGAGTCGTTTATTGACAAAAATGACTGGAGAGGATGATCCAGAGGTATTTTTGACCACATTTGAAAGGACCGCTGAAAGAGAAAAGTGGCCTGAGGAGCAGTGGGCTGGACTGGTGGCTCCTCTGTTAACTGGTGAATCGCAGAAAGCTTACTATGACCTAGAGCCTAACCAAGCAAAAGACTATGCAATGCTAAAAGCTGAAATATTGGCAAGGCTGGGTGTCACCCAGGCTGTCCGGGCTCAGCGTGTGCATAACTGGACTTTCCAGCTTGGAAAACCCCCCAGGTCTCAACTGTATGATCTCATTCACCTGAGCAGAAAGTGGCTACAGCCAGAGACTTTGTCCGCACCAAAGATTGTGGAACGTGTTGTAATGGATCGGTTTTTGAGAGCTCTTCCTACTGCCATCCAAAAGTGGGTAAGCCATGGAGACCCAGAGACGGCCGATGGTCTTGTGGATCGTGTGGAGAAATACTTGGCTACAGAGAACCTGACGGCCTCTTCCAGAGACACTCGGACTTTCCACCCTAAGACCAGACCATCCCCAGGGGCGGATAAGAGGATTCCAAGGGGTGAGGGTGGAGAGAGTGAGAGGGTGGGAGCTCTACCCCAAGTTTGGCGAGAACAGCCTGGGAAATCAGCGGCTCAAGAGGCCGCAAGAAGGATCGTTTGCTACCGCTGCCGGCAAGCGGGACATATTGCAGCCAATTGCCCGGTTGTGGAGGAACCCATGCAGTGTGACTTTCTGACGGGCAGACGTCAGTCGCTGTGTGCGACAGTCGCATGCACTGCCAATCGAGGAACTGAGAAACATTTATGCAAAATGTGTGTTAATGGTAGAAATGTTGTGGTATTGCTGGATTCAGGTAGCCTTGTGACCCTGATAAAGGCTGAGTTAGTTAAAACAGAGGTCTCTGGGAATAGCAAGGTAGCTGTTATTTGTGTGCATGGGGACACCTGAGAGTATCCAGTGACTACAGTGTGTTTCGAGACCCCCAAAGGTACCCTCTCTCATCCAGTGGGCTTAGTATCTCAGTTACCGCATGACGCCATTGTGGGAAGGGATTTTCCGAAGTTCTGGGAACTGTGGGATGATCCTGAGCCCCCCACTGGTGCCCCTATGTACCAGGAATGTGATAGCCAGAACTCCCCTGAGAGTGGTGAGGACTCTCCGGAATTTCCCTTATCAGTATTGGCAGGGGAGACTCAAGAAACTGGAGAGGAGCCCACCTCCTCAGACGAAAACCTACCGTCTGTGGAGTTTTCTGATCTTGAGGTTCACAGGGAAAACTTTGCCACAGAACAGTTGAAAGACCCCGCCCTAATAAAGGCACGGGAAAACGTAGTGAAAATAGATGGTGAGTTAGTGAACCCAGATAATACCTGCACTTACCCATACTTCAGCGTAGAGAAGGACCTACTGTATCGGGTGGCAAAAAGGGCAGAAGAAACCGTTGAGCAGCTTGTGGTGCCCAAACCTTACAGGAAGTTGGTGTTGGAGTTGGCCCATGGGCACATTCTTGGAGGTCATCTGGGGACAGAGAAAACCCGAGAGAGGGTATTACAGAGATTCTATTGGCCGGGGGTGATGAAGGACATAGAAAATTATTGTTCCTCCTGCCCTGTGTGTCAGAGGTCGGCCCCGATGCCACATTTCCGTAGCCCGCTGGTCCCTCTACCCATCATTGAGGTCCCGTTTGAGAGGATCGCCATGGATTTGGTAGGTCCTATAATCAAGTCCGCTAGGGGGCACCAGTACATATTAGTTATAATGGACTATGCCACCCGTTATCCAGAAGCGATCCCTCTCCGAAATACCTCGGCCAAAACCATAGCCAAAGAGCTATCTCTTGTGTTTAGCCGGGTGGGTATTTGTAAAGAACTGCTTACGGACCAAGGTACACCCTTTATGTCCCGGGTTATGAAGGAGCTGTGTAAATTGTTCAAAGTGACGCAATTACGTACATCTGTGTATCACCCCCAAACCGATGGGCTGGTTGAAAGGTTCAACAAAACCCTAAAACAAATGTTGAAGAAAGTGGTGGATAGAGATGGAAAGGATTGGGACTGTCTACTTCCTTATCTGATGTTTGCTATTAGGGAGGTGCCCCAATCCTCTACGGGATTCTCCCCCTTTGAGTTACTGTATGGGAGACACCCAAGAGGGCTGTTGGATATTGCCAAGGAAACTTGGGAAAGTGAGAGTTCTCCCCACAGGAGTGTGATTGAGCATGTCGCCCTGATGCAAGACCGAATTGCACAGGTAATGCCCATCGTGAAGGAACATTTGGCCCAAGCGCAGTTAGCACAGCAGAGAGTGTACAACCGTGGAGCCAAGACCCGTACCTTTTCCCCGGGGGATAGGATACTGGTACTTGTCCCTACGGTTGAAAGTAAATTCCTTGCCAAATGGCAAGGCCCCTACGAGATAATGGAAAAAGTGAGCGAAGTGAATTACAAGGTCAGACAACCAGGAAGGCGAAAGCCCGAACAGATCTATCACGTTAATCTGTTGAAAGCCTGGAGGGATAGAGAGTCCCTAGTCGCAGACACTTGGTCACCAGCTCAAACTGGTTGCGTGATTCCTGAGGTTGGAATAGCAGCCACCTTGTCACAACCCCAACAACAGGAGGTTAAGGAGTTTGTGCTTCGCAACAAGGAGGTATTCTCTGAGCTGCCGGGACAAACATCTGGGGTAGAGCATGACATCATTACCCCGCCCGGTGAAAGGGTGAAGTTAAAACCCTATCGGATCCCAGAGGCCCGACGGGAGGCAATACGGGAGGAAGTACAGAAAATGCTGAACTTAGGGGTGATAGAGGAGTCCCAAAGTGATTGGTCTAGTCCCATTGTGTTGGTGCCTAAACCGGATGGGAGCTGGCGATTTTGTAACGATTTTCGTCAGTTGAACAAAGTTACAAAATTTGACACCTACCCCATGCCACGTATAGATGAGTTGATCGACCGGCTGGGAACAGCCCGATACATGACGACTCTTGACCTCACAAAAGGGTATTGGCAAATCCCCCTGGCCAAGTCGGCCAAAGAGAAAACCGCATTTGTAACCCCAGACGGGGCGTTCCAATATAAAAGAATGCCGTTCGGGTTACAGAATGCGCCGGCCACATTCCAGCGGAAAATGGACCAGATGCTGAGGCCCCATCGGAAGTATGCTGCGGCTTACCTGGATGACATAATTGTCCATAGCACAGATTGGGCCTCACATCTGCCAAAAGTGCAAGCAGTCCTGGACTCTGTTCGGGAAGCGGGGTTTACGGCTAACCCCAAGAAGTGTACCATTGGGCAGGAGGAGGCCAAATATCTTTGGTACACCATTGGGAGGGGAGTAATAAAACCCCAACTCAACAAAGTCGAGGCCATCCAGAGTTGGCCACGTCCCAACAGCAAGAAGCAGGTACGAGCCTTTCTGGGAATCGCTGGGTATTATCGGCGATTCATTCCCCACTTTGCTTCTAAGGCTGTGCCCCTAACCAACCTGACGAAGGGGAAAGGGTCGGTCATGATTAAATGGACCCCCGAGGCTGAGGCAGCATTCCAATTCTTGAAACAAGCCTTATGTAGCCAGCCAGTGTTGTACTCACCCGACTTCTCTAAAGACTTTGTCGTACAAAGTGATGCGTCAGATGTGGGGTTAGGAGCAGTATTGTCCCAGGTCTGGAACGGGGAAGAGCACCCAGTCATTTACCTCAGCAGAAAGTTGAAGTCCCATGAGGTAAATTACGCCACCGTTGAAAAGGAGTGTTTAGCGGTGAAGTGGGCTCTAGATTCCCTTCGGTACTACCTGCTAGGTAGGCACTTTGACATGGTTACGGATCACGCTCCGTTAAAGTGGATGGCTCAAAACAAGGAAACAAATAGAAGAGTGAATAGGTGGTTCCTGGCCCTCCAGGAATTCAACTTCACAGTAAAGCATCGCCCTGGCGTTCAAATGGGGAATGTGGATGCTTTGTCTCGAGTACATGAATGCCTGATTGCTGGTGTTCCAACCCCGAGGTTAAAACAAGAGGGGGGGGGTATGTGACAGCAGGAAGGTAAAGTCACCTGGTTGCATCCAGGGGGGTAGATATATTTTGCCCAGATTCAGGCTTTACGCCGACTTATACAACTAGGTGGAGAGTTGTATAAGCCCAGCTGAGGCTAGTGGGCTCATGGATGACTCATACCTCTAGGGAGAGTGTGGGGCGTCGTGCAGACAGGGAGTTGATGAGACCAGCTGAAGCTTGTCAGCTCATTTAGGCCTCTATAAGAACTACCAGCTTCATTAGATGTTAGCTCATGCCTGGAACCAGACCTGTGTGGACTGTCTAGGGAGAGTGAACCCCTGTGCGGTGAGAAAAAGCCTGTGTGGCTATTTGCTTGGACATTTAAAACCAGGGACTTAGGGACTAGGACAGCACTAGGCTGATCCCAGTTGTTAGTTAGGAAACCTGTATGTTTAGTCAGAGGTCAAGTTGACCAGGATTTATTTTGTTTATGTTTCTTTTGCTTTGCTGTGTTTTGTCACTGTAAATAGAAAATAAACCGCACCTTTTTGATTTTGAAAACCACAACCTCCGTTTGCTGGGCCTGTTTTTGTGTGGGGAGCCCATCTCGGGGGTCACACACACCCGCTGCCGAGCTAACCCCCTCACAATATATATATATATATATATATATATATATATATACATATTTTTAATAACCCATGCAATCAATGCATACAAAGAAACCAAAACAAATAAGTTCAGAAATTAAAGCGGGGGTTCCGTGGCAGATCGTTTTTTTTTTTTTTGCATTCTATAGGGATTTACATATAAAAGTTACACTCACTTCTTTGGTTTCCTCAAATGTCAGCTGTCCGTTTTCGTTCTATAGGGATTTACATATAAAAGTTACACTCACTTCTTTGGTTTCCTCAAATGTCAGCTGTCCGTTTTTCATTTTCGTTCAGAAAACGGAGTTATAAAATTATTTCCTGTGAATTTCCATTTTGCTTGTGGGCATTGTGAAGCCCACAAGCAAGCATTTCCTGGAAGACTGGCATCACATGTCACTTAGCATGTGAAATCTCTCGAGATTTCACTGCTCGGCGTTTCACAATGTATCTGGGAAGCACGACACTGTGCTCCCAGAATACATTGCAGCGAACTCCCAACTAGCATTGTGGCGCCGGGGAAAGGCTTAGACACGCCTACTCCCGCGAGAGATGAATCCCAGAAATCTGTATTGGAATTGAAATACTACGGTATTTATATGTTTATGAAAACAGTCACCAACATTTTAATAATGTATATAGTGCCTTGATTGCTTAGGAATATAGTTATTATTTTCGGTGAACCTCCGCTTTAAGTTATGTATAATAAAATGGAATGACACAGGGTAAAGGTATTGAACACATGAAGAAAGGGAGGTGCAAAAAGGAATGGAAGGCCAAGAAAAGAAAGCAATCCTACCACTTGTCAGTGTAAAATAATATCAGCTGGTTCAGCCTCAGCTGATGGCCTATAAAAAGGTATCTCATTACCAAGGTGCCAAACAAGAAACATCTCATATTTAAGAGCTCTCTCAAGACCTTCACAACCTTATTGTTGCAAAACATACTGATGCTATTGGTTACAGGAGGATTTCTAAACTTCTGAGTGTTCCAGTGAGCACTGTTGGGGCCATAATCCAGAAGTGGAAAGAACATAATATAACCATAAACCAGCCACGACCAGGTGCTCCTCACAAGATTTCTGGCAGAGGGGTGAAAATAATTATCAGAAGAGTTGTCCAAGAGCAAAGGACCACTTGTGGAGAGCTTCAGAAAGACCTGCAATTAGCAAGTACAATTGTTTCAAAGAAAACAACAAGTAATGCACTCAACTGCCATGGCCTGTATGCACGCTCACCATGCAAGACTCCATTACTGAAGAAAAAGCATGTTAAAGCTTGTTTAAAGTTTCGTTCACAACATTTAGACAAGCCTGTGAAATACTGGGAGAATATAGTCTGGTCAGATGAGACCAAAACTTAATTTGGATGTCATAATATACACCATGCTTGGAGGTCAAATGGTACTGAATGGAAAAATGTTCCAAGATGTTCTTGATAAAAGATCTGTTGCCATCTACCAGAATGATGAAGATGAAACAAAGGTGGTCATTTCAGCAAGACAATGATCCCAAACACAAAACCAAGGAAACTCTCAATTAGTTTCAAAGAAAGAAAATAAAGCTGCTAGAATGGCCCAGCCAATCCCCTGGCTTGAATCCAATAGAACATCTATGGAAAGAACTAAAGATCAGAGTTCATAGAAGAGGATCACGGAACCTTCAAGATTTAAAAACTTTGTGTGGAAGAATGGGCCAAAATCATATATATATAAAATCTTTGCTTTACAAACAAATATTTATTACAGGACAAAGGGTTTCCAGAGCACTATGCATTTAAAGAGACAGCACAGGAAACACTGCTTTGGTGACTAATTTGGGTTCACTAGGCTTGAATAAGCTGTACTGGTTCTGGCTCCAAAATGGCTTAAGAATGTTTCTTGAGCGGTCCTCAGCTGTTACTTGTGGCCTATAACTTGCATTCCTGTCTTTTTCGTTACCTTACTGGCTTCTGTCAGACTCCTGTCTCTTGATATTGACCTGTCTTGCACCCTTAGCTATGCTTCTGCCTGCTCATTTGGTATCTTTGCTGCTCATTTTCTTTGCCTTGGCCTAATTTCCTGACTACATTTTTGCATGCTGATTTGATATCACATTTTCTCATCTATTACTGACCTGACCTCTGTCCTGTTTTTGCAACTGTCTGGTGATCCTGCACATGCTTCTATCTAACACTGGCTTTGGTCTGACTGCTGTCACCTTGTTTCTGCCATGTCATCTGGTAATTCCCAGCTAACTTTTGGCTCCAATATACTTACACAGCTCCAGCTGATCTTTGTATTCTTTGTTACCCCTCTAGGGGTATTTTGATTGGAAGTACGTCAGCTCGGTCTTCACCATGTTTGCAACTGTTTCTTTCAAGCTTTACATCAAAGAAGCAAACTGACAGTCTGAAAAAGGAAACTAGACCTTCACTCGCTGGTACAAAAGTAGAATAAAAATATTGATATGCAGTATATTTTATATATATATATTTTTTTTAGTTTTGACTATAGCATATATAAATATATGTACAACAGCACTGTAAATTCCCTTTATAGTGAACCTGCAAAACTACAGATGGCATCTAGATCTGTATAAATAAATTGTCACATTTTACCATGACAACACCATCCACAGGAGATTTGGATGTGGCAGCACTAGGAACTGTTTTTCTATTGTCCATTCACAGTCTGGGTGGTTCGGTTATCAATGAATGCAGTGGGGAAAATAGAGGACACTGATTTAAGCTTTCTCGGAGGGTTCTTTGGGTGGGGGAAGCTGTGTATTGCATGAAGTAGGATATTTATGGTTTCTAATGAGAAAGAAAACAATTTAAGCTTGTCTAAATCCAAGGAGGAAAATGGCTATTAACCATCACCTGAGGCTGAGTGCTGGAAGATTATTTAATACCATCCAGCTGTATGTTTGTATGTTTTACTTTCACAAAAAATTGTCTTGTTTTCACTTCAAAGTAGTAGTTTGGGTTCCTTTGTGTAGGTGTATATCTGGTAACACTAGACCACATGTTACCAGAATATCCTGACAAATATATTGTGGCTTACTAGTCCTTAGACTGCAAGGCTGCATTAGCTTTCTTTTTACAGGTTTCTTCTCCCTTTGATTTCCATTGGTGTCATAGCATAACAATGGTCACTCATTGTACTGTGTTGATTGTAGAGGAGCATTGTCATCATAGGAGGAGAAGTGTGTAATGACTAAAAACCCCCTCTGCCTCTCCTCATCCCCATAACATACCCTAGGTGGGACTGTTTAGTAATTCACAGTAGATAACTGGAAAGGGCTTGGAAGTTACTTCCTCTTTAACTGTGAAACTGCACAGTAGGAAGGGAGTGAGGTACATCCAGTTGTTAAGGCATGGGAGGAGCTTAGTCTGGGAGTGTGGTCTACAGGAAGAAGAGATGTAGGTGCAGAGCTATGTGTGCCCTCCATGAATAAGCCCCGGGAGTGCAGTGAAACACGTTGGGAGCGTGGCTTGGATGAATCAAGCTGAGGCTGCTTTTACCTGCTAACCACTTGGGTCGGGCGAGGTGTGTGGCAGCCGGGCTATCTTTTTCTACTTCTATATCACTTTCAATGCATAGATCTGACAATTCAGTAGAAAGCTGCAAATCTTCCTGGATTTGATTCACAGCCAGTAATTATTATTATTATTAATATTATACAGGATTTATATAGAGCCAACAGTTTACGCAGTGCTTTACAATATAAAAGGGAGACAATACAGTTATAATACAATAAAATACAAGAGGATTAAGAGGGCCCTGCTCAGAAGAGCTTACAATCTAATAGGGTGGGGCAGGTGGCACCAAAGGTTGTAACTCTGGGGAATGACCTGATGGAATGACCTGTTAAAAGATTAGTTGGAGACGTGATGGGCTTCCCTGAAGAGATGAGTTTTCAGGGATCGCCTGAAGGTAGCAAGAGTAGATGATATGCAAAAAACAGGAGAAAGAAGAGGGAAAAACCGGATATGGAAAATCCAAAATTCCCCCACAGACAGTATTCTTCAAAAAGGCTCAGGTAATTATGAATACTAAATATAAGTAAACCGCAATTTTGGAAATAAAGAAAACAATTTAATGAATATACATGATGATTACACACCACATCAAAAACGACTATAATAAAATGAGACTAGTCAAAAGGGAAGAACAGTGAAACAGGGGTGGCCACCCGTGCGACCATACACACCACACACATACAACCGCTGCTGATCATGTGCAGAATATCGATATAGGAATAGTCACAAGGACTCATGGGTTTGTATATATCTCACTGATAAATGGACAGTATTCAATCCGTGCATGAAATGGTTTGTGATAAGAAAGTTGGCAGGTGACTTTGCTGAATAGCCATAGACCAGCCGATATAGTTGAACACTGGGTAATGAGGTGAGGGTGTCACAGAACTGGAGATAGGCTGAGTCACGCTTCAAAGAAGTGGGGGGACTTGGGTCGGGTAAGTAGTCAACACCTGTCCCTCACCAATGGTATCTGGCTTGATCAAGAGTAGATGATAGCTGGACAGGTTGAGGTAGCGCGTTCTAAAGGATGGGAGAGGCTCTGGAGAAATCCTGGAGACGAGCATGGGAGGAGGAGACGAGAGAGCTTGAGAGTAGGAGGTCTTGAGAAGAGCGGAGAGGATGGTTTGGGTGACATTTGGAGACAAGACTGGTGATGTAGCTCGGGCAGAGTTGTGAATGGCTTTGTATGTTGTGGTTAGTATTTTGAATTTAATTCGCTGGGAGATTGGAAGCCAGTGAAGGAATTGGAGGAGAGGGTTGGCAGACACTGAGAAGTTAGTAAGGTGGATAAGTCTGGCAGCAGCATTCACGATAGACTAAAGAGGGGATAGCCTATGGAGAGGCAGGCCAATGAGAAGGGAGTTGCAATAGTCAAGGCGAGAGATAACGAGGGAGTGAATGAGGAGCTTGGTGGTTTCATTTGTTAAAAAGGGGCGAATTTTAGAGATGTTACGGAGGTGAATTCTACAAACTTTTGACAACGATTGGACTTGAGGCTGAAATGACAAGTCAGAGTCTAGGATTACACCTAGTACCCTGGCGTGAGGGGAGGGACTGATGGTTGCATTGTTGATTTCAGTAATGAATTTGTTACTTTTGTGGGGTGAATACACAAACTATTATCACAAAAGAGGCATATGAAACCAGGCACTGCCATGAGGCACATGTACAAATGGCAAAAGTATAAAAAAAAATATTACCGTACAACCGATGAAAGCCTTTTCAGGCCGCTATGAGGGCTACATTGAACATACACAAATGCATAAAATAAAAGGCTTGTGGAAATGTGTTAAAGTGATTCTAAAGTTAACTTTTTTTTTTTTAAGAACAAACATGTTATACTTACCTGCTCTGTTCAATGGTTTTGCCCAGAGCAGCCCCAATCCTCTTCCTGTTGGGTCCCCCGATGGCGGTTCTGCCCTATTGCTAGGGGGGCACTCAAGCAGGCTCACTCATTATCAATTCACACACAGAGCCAGTGAGGAGAGAGACACCCAGGAGGGCCACTACTCTCATGCACATTGCTTGATTGAGGTAGGCTCAGGTAAGTATAAGGGGGGGGGCTGGGGGTGAAAGCTGCACCCAGTAGGTTTTTTTTCTGCATTGAATGCATTAAGGTAAAAAACCTTATGCCTGTAGAACCACTATATGTACTGTTACGGAACAGCAGAATGCTACAAGCAGCCTCCGGGAGGAGGCAAGTGAAAAGGGCACATTGATATTTCTGGCAGACAACTGGCTGCTATTTGCCTGGAAGGAAGTAGGTGTGGAAGGTTTGGTCAGCAAGTGAACTATCTGCTGGGTTTGCTGTGACTTTATTGGATAGCCACTTTGGGAAAAAATACACACTTTCAGTTTGTGCAGCCCTACCACTGCTACGTCCTGCTTACCCGTGGGCCACCTGCCACCTACTACGCAGTACTTTTATTTATTTATGGCCATAAAGGTTGAACATGTGGGTCTTTTGATGCACACTAGCATACCTCCCAAATTTTTGAGATAAGAACAAGGGACGCCTATTAGAAAATGTATGTAGGCATAGGACACACACCCTGACATGCCCCCTTAACCACTTCCCTACTCACCCATAGTCAAATGACATCCACAGATGGGATCTCCCATCCTGGGTGGACGTCATATGACGTCCTGGGCTTTGTGGGGGGATATCTGAATGATGCCTGCAGCTAGAGGCATCATTCAGATATCCTTCTGTTCTGCTGGCGATTCTGTGCGCCATAAGAATGATCATAGCAGCGGTTCCGCCGCTTGATCATTCCTATAGGCGGCGGGAGGGGACATCCCCCCTCCCGCCGCCATCCGGTGCTTCTCCGGGCTCTCCCGTGCCATCGGGGGCCCGGAGAATGAATCGTCCGGCGCCGGAGGTGAACCATAGAGATGACTGGTGACCAGAGGGTCACCAGCCATCTCTATGACCGTCGGAGGCCCGGGCGCGATGTGATGATGTCACGCCCGGGTTCTCAGATGTAAACAAAGCCGCCATTGCGGCTAGTAAACATGAGATCAGTGAATTTTTTTCACAATCTCATGATTTCCAGCCTGGAGGAGAGATGTGGGGTCTTATTGACCCTGCATCTCTCCATAAAGAGGACCTGTCACACACCATTCCTATTACAAGGGATGCTTACATTCCTTATAATAGGAATAAAAGTGATAAAAAAAATTTTTTTAAAAAAAGTGTAAAAATAAAAAAAATTAAGTAAAATAAAGAAATAAATAATAATAAAAAAAAAAAAGTAAAACGCCCCTGTCCCCGGTAGCTCGCGATCAGAAGCGAACGCACACATAAGTCCCGCCCGCATATGTAAATGCCGTTCAAACCACATATGTGAGGTATCACCGCGTGCGTTAGAGCATGTGCAACAATTCTAGCACTAGACCTCCTCTATAACTCTAACCTGGTAACCTGTAAAAAAAATTCAAGCGTCGCCTATGGAGATTTTTAAGTACCGAAGTTTGGCGCCATTCCATGAGTGTGTGCAATTTTAAAGCGTGACATGTTAGGTATCTATTTACTCGGGGTAACATCATCTTTCATATTTAAAAAAAAAATTGGGCTAACTTTACTGTTTTGTTATTTTTTTAATTCATGAAACCATTTTTTTTCCAAAAAAAGGCGTTTGAAAAATTATTGCGCAAATACCGTGCAAGAAAAAAAGTTGCAATGACCGTCATTTTATTCCCTAGGGTGTTTGCTAAAAAAACATTATATAATGTTTGGGGGTTATGAGTAATTTTCTAGCAAAAGAATGATGATTTGTACATGTAGGAGAGAAGTGCCAGAATAGGCCCAGTATTGAGGTGGTAAAAAAAGCCCGGGGTTGAAGTGGTTAAAAGGAGAATTAAACAAACATAGATTAGCTAAATGAACAAGTGCTTTTTTTACCACTACTATTACTTTACACTGGCTTTTGAAATTTACAAATGCAGAAATTGAGAAATTGCATAAAAGATTTAGCACTGGGAAACACTTTTTGAAAGATAAATAGTATGTTTTATACAACTATATAGATCAGACCAAAATGAGGGAGGAAAGAGGGACAGAGGGACTTTGTTCCAAATCAGGGAAACTCGTTTGAAATTGAGTTAATGCCAAAGAGCTAAATTTTGGTCTCATTTGACCACAGCACTCTCTCACAATCCTTCTCTGAATCATTAAGATGTTCATTGGCGAGGGCACCCAACCCATTAGCTTTCGAGAGAACTGGCTCAGAGACAGGTTTGGGGAGAATGTCTTTTCACCACTTTTTGCGATAGAGAGAGCTCATAGAGTTCCATTTAGAGCCCATCTAAAAGATGGATATCCTAGACCTCTATTAGTGAAATTCCTTAATTACACTGACAAGACAACTGTATTGCAAAAAGCAAGAGAGAAGGGGGACATCTTCTATAAAGGGTCAAAAATCTCATTATACCCAGATTTCTCGCCGGAATTAAGCAAACGTAGAGCCGAGTTCACACCAGTCAAGCGTAACCTTTTAAAAAAATAAAATCACATATGCACTACTGTACCCAGCACGCCTAAGGATAATGACTCTGGAGGGCCCTCAATTTTTTGACGCACCGGAAAAAGCAGCACAGTGGCTGGAAGAAAATAAAACTAAATTATAGACAGTATACCTATGGGAAAGTTTAGATAAGATCACAATTTTTGGGATGATTAGAATATGTTCATGAATTAATGTTGTTTTTCCTTTTTTTTTTCCCTCCCCTTATAAATTAGGGGACTGTTTCTTGTAATGGAGCATCAAATACACGAATACACGAATAGGATACACCAAATAGGAAGTTCTCCGAGGCACAAAAAAAAATAATTTTTTTTCTTTCTCTTTTTTTATTTATTTTTCCGGGGGGGAAAGGGGGGGGTGAATAGTGGGAGGGGATGGGGAAGGTCACAAGAGGATATGAATTTGGAGGGGTATGAAAGGGAGGGATGGCAGGTAGTGGTCACAAGTACAGCCCCTAGGGTATGCCTAGAAAGGCTGGGGGAGGGAGGGTGGTTGGGGGGTGGCTCAAGAGACAGAAGGGGGGGCTAAAATTGCACAAATTCACAAATGTCACATTTCAAGCACAGGAGAGAGGGAAATATGAGACGAAGATAATTTGGGGAAATCCACACTTTATGAAAAACACATTTAAAAGAAGCAATTTTTTCCTAATCCTCTTTTTGTGCCTTTGCACTATCAATGATTTTTTTCTCTTTTTTTTTTTCCTCTTCTTTTTTTTTTCCTTTCTCCTCTTTTTTTTTTTTTTCCCTTTCTTTCTTTGTTGTATTTTCCCTTTTTTTCTTTGACAGGAAGTAAGGCTCTCCTGCTTGGTATACAAAATCACGACATCACAGTTTAAATCAAAAGACGGGATTTTTTTTGTTACACTTAAAAAAAGTAATTTAGTAACAGATCAAGGACAAAAATGGGGTAGTAGAGTAATTGGTTTTCTCTGCACCTGTTTATTTTTTTTACTGATCTTGTGCATTAGGGATTTTTTTCAAGGGCTACGTTTGTTTAGTATTTCCTTCTTTTTGTACGATGGGATACAAAACTTTCTTTTATCTAAGGTTGTACTTTTTGGGGTCCAGATGGGTCTCTGGTTCTTATGTGTTTTTTTTGTTGTTATTAAGCTGTTGCATTGGTATGTGGCCCAAAACATTTAATATAGGCTCCTGGAATGTCCGGGGGATGGGTGACCCGATAAAAAGGGCTGCAATATTCTCCACGCTTGAATGGTATGGGGTGAAGTTAATTTTCATTCAAGAGACCCATTTAACAAAAGAAACAAAGGCAAAATTATCCAATAGGAAATATCAGTGCCAGTACCATTCAGTCTACTCTTCTTATTCTAGGGGGGTGAGTATACTGGTGAAAAGGGGGTGTCTTTTGTTTGCAGAGAGGCTAGGATAGATGAATTGGGTTGCTTTATCTTTTTGCATTGCTTGATAGAAAACGAACCATATATACTGGCAAATATCTACGTTCCGCCACCCTTTAATATGGAGATTTTGTATAAATTTGCGGAATTTGTGCTAAATAAGGAAGAAAGCCCCATAATAATAGTAGGGGACTTTAACGCAGTATTGGACAAGACAGTAGACAGATTTCCACCGGGGATACGGACGGATGGGAGGGGAGAGGGACGTTTAACCCAGTTTTTGGAAGAGGTTGGATGGCGTGATATCTGGAGAATGGGAAATCCAGATGAGAGGCAGTACTCCTGTTTCTCAAGCTCATATTCCACATTATCTAGAATAGATATGGCTTTAGGAAACGAGATGAGCCTGTAGCGGGTTAGCAAAATTGTTTATTACCCAAGAGGGGTGTCGGATCACTCACCACTGGTGCTGACAATGAACACAGGGAAAAAGTGCCCTCCAAGCAACTGGAAAATAAGCCCCTTCTGGTTAGAACTAATGGGAAAACCAGAAGAGATAAATACAAAATTGAGTGAGATGGTGGGCTTTAATGAAGGGACAGCGCCGGTGGGAGTGATATGGGACACCCTAAAGGCCTTCCTTAGGGGAATATTGATCCAACAAATAGCCAAGATTAAAAAAAAATCTAGAGAATGGGAACAGAAGATTAGGAAAGAGGTAAGAGAAGCAGAAGAACAATATGTGGAGGACCCAACCTTGATGAAACAGAGGAAATGGCTTGAGAAACAACAGGAGTACAAAATGGCAGTTGTAAGGAAAGTAGAGAACAAGCGCCTATTTCAAAAACAGAGCACCTTTGCAGAAGGGGAGAGTGTAGGTCGTACACTGGCCCTATTGGCTAAAACCAACTCCGCCCCCTCTAGTATTCCCGCAATAAGGAATATGGGGGGAGAGATATCCTCTCAGTCATCTGAAATTCTGGAGACATTTGAGGCTTATTATCAGGATTTATATAAGTCAAAGAGGGAAGACGAGACGTTACAAATGGAGGAATTTCTGGGGGGGATAGAAACACCAGTCTTAACTGAGGAAGATAGAAGAGTTATAGAGTCCCCGATAACCCTAGAGGAACTCCAATTAGCAGTAGCAGAAATGTCTAATCAAAAGTCCCCTGGGCCAGACGGCTTACCGGTTGAAATCTATAAACAATATGGGGAGGTGCTCCTCCCAGAACTGCTAAGGGTGCTGAATTGGGCGGTAGAAGGGGGGAAGTTGCCTGCCTCAATGTCAGAGGCCACCATAATAGTACTCCAAAAAGAGGGGAAAGATCAATTAGACACATCATCTTACAGACCAATTTCATTGCTGTGTTCAGATGTTAAGATATTGGCTAAAGTGCTGGCAGCCAGGATGAACAAATACATTCAGAAATTAATACATCCGGATCAATCCGGATTCATCCCTAATAGAGCTGCCAGCACCAATATTAGAAGATTGTATCTGAATTTACAGACGCCAACTGAGAACAGAAGCGGCAGAGCTATCCTATCCCTGGATGCCACCAAGGCTTTTGATAGCCTAGAATGGGATTACCTCTGGCATGTGTTAGAGAAATTTGGATTTGGGTCCGTCTTTATTAAATGGGTAAAAACGCTTTACAACTCCCCAAGTGCAAAAATAAAAATTAAAAATGAATATTCAAAGAGTTTTAGGTTAGAGAGGGGGACAAGGCAGGGATGCCCCATGTCTCCCCTTCTCTTCGCGCTAGCAATAGAGCCATTAGCAATAGCGATTAGAACCAAAAAGGCCATACAGGGGTTTCAGAGGAAAGCGGGGGAGGAGAAAATTGCACTTTACGCAGACGACATCTTGCTTTTTTTGGGGGATTCCTCAACGTCATTAAAAATGGCGATGCAGACGGTGGTAGCATTTGGCCGATTTTCTGGCCTAGTGATAAACTGGGAGAAGTCTGCACTTCTGCCGGTGGATCCAGTAGACAATGCCGTCTGTGAAGGTATCCCTCTATTAAAAGTAGTGGAAAAAATGGATTATCTGGGGATAGTGGTGACACGAGACCCAGAACAATACATTGATAATAATTTAAGACCACTCCTAGCTAAGTTTAAGCAAAAGGCTGATATTTGGGAACGTTTTCCCCTATCAGTAGCCGGACGAAGTAATCTTATTAAGATGATCTGGATGCCACAACTACTCTATGTTCTCCATAATGCTCCAGTATGGATCGGGAAAGCCTGGTTTAAAAAAATAGAGACCCTTTTCAGGGAACTAATTTGGAAAAAGGGTAGGGCAAGAAACAGTCTCCAGATATTACAGTTATCAATAAATGAGGGAGGGCTGGCTATCCCGCACCCTTACAGCTATTTTATAGCGGCCCAGTTACAGCATCTTAGGGGATGTATAATAGAGGGAGGAGGAGGGGCCAGTGGGAAAATGATGCTAATGGGGGCCCCACATAACACCGTAATAGAAAATTTGGAGGCTGATTCCTTTCCTGCTAAGAACCCAACAATGAAAGTGGTCACAAGAACATGGCGGGAAGGTAAACAAGCCATGGGGTATAAAGGGTTAACAGAATATTCCCCTCTATGGGAAAATAAATACCTACCAGAAATTCAAGCCATGGGAAAGTTAAAGGAATGGGAAAAGCGAGGCGTAACTAGATTGATGCAGTTATATGAAGGCAATACATTGAAAGCATTTTCAGAATTAAGCAGAGAGTATGCTATCCCAAACTCGCTGTTCTATACTTATCTGCAGATAAGACACGCACTCCAAGCCCAATTTAAAACACACCCGGTGTGCTGGCAAAAAATTCCCCACCTTCAACGGTTAATTAAGACAGGAACATCAAAAGGCCTTATTTCGCAATTATATTCACAGGTTAAGGGGGGTTTTATAACTGGGAAGAGGTTGGGTAAAAATAAAGCAAAATGGGAGGAGGATATAGGCCCTATAACAACTGCACAAAGGGAACGAATACTGGAACAGGGGACAGCTGTGTCACTCTCCCCATCACAGAGAGTGTCACATCTGTTCTTAGTACACAGAGTTTATTACACTCCAAAGAGGCTATATATGTTTGGAAGGAGAGTAGATGATAAGTGCCCTAGATGTCAAGATACAGGGGACCTCATACACATGATGTGGAAATGCCCGAAGTTACAAAGATATTGGGCTAAGGTATTGAACATCATAAATATGACTTTTGGGATAACTCTGGAACTAGAAGCCAGGGTGTGTCTATTGGGTATAGAGGAGGGACACGGACCAAAATACATTCCGGAAGTAGTGTTGAGGTGCCTGTTTCAGGCCAGGAAGGTAATAGCACAAAACTGGCAAGCTCAGAAAGCACCGACATCAGCAGAGTGGGTCAATGTAATAAATGCGACAATGTGGAAGGAAAAAGTAGTCTTGACTAGACGGGGTAACTACAAAAAATTTAAAACAATATGGGATCCCTGGCTGAGGAAAATGGGGTGTCCGCCCTAATTGGCGCGGCAGTAAGAAGAGTAAAAGAACGGACCTAAAAGGTGGAAACTGGACTGTTGAGATAGGAAGGGCGAATAGAGAATAGGTAAAAAGAGAAGCTATGGGCTCTAGATAAAGAAGTTAAACATATTGGAAGATCTAAGGGAAGGAAGGGAAAGGGGAGGGGAAGCAGAAGGAAAGCCAAAATTAAATGAAGTGAAAATAAAATAGTTCTAGTTAAACAGTTAAAATAGCAATAATACAAGAGAGTGGTAGAATGCATTTTTGGTTCTTCTGTTTTTGGAGTGTGCAAAGAGATTAGTTGGGGAAGGGGGGTAAGTGGTTAATTGTAGAACATTGTATTAAAGCACTTTATGTGAAATAAGGATAAAACAGATGTATGTATTTTTATAAAATGTTATTCAATATGGAAAAACAATAAAGTATATAAAGTTTAAAAGAAAGATGTTCATTGGCATGTCTGTACATGTGCCTTCTTGAGGAGGGGAACTCGCCGTGTTTGGAGGAAGAAAAATGCTGACTATGACCCTAAGAACAGCACCCCTGCAGTCAAGCACGGAGGTGGAATCATCATGCTTTGGGGCTATTTCTCTGCTAAAGGTACAGACTGATTTTGCCTCATTGAGGGGCCAATGGATGAGGTCATGTGTTACAAAATCTTGGATGAGAACCTTCTTCCCTTAGCCAGAACACTGAAGATGGGTCATTTATGGGTCTTCCAGCATGACAATGACCCAAAACATACTGCCAAGGCAACAAAGGAGTGGTTAGAGAAGAAACACATTAAGGTCATGGGGTCTCCAGACTTTAATCCTATAGAAAATTTATGGAGAGGGCTGAAGCTTTGAGTTGACAAGAAACTTCAAGGATTTAGAGAAGTTCGGTAAAAAAAGAGTGGACCAAAATCCCTTCTGAAATGTGTGCAAACAAACTTCAAAAAACATCTTACCTCTGTGCTTGCCAACAAGGGTTTCTCCACCAAGTACTAAGTCATGTTTTTCTTGAGGAGCAAATAATTATTTTACCCCCTTAACTGCAACTCTATTTGTAACATTTGTATCGTGCTTTTTTTGGAATTTGTGGTTGATATTCTGTTTTTATCTCATTTAAAATGCACCTATGATACAAATTTGTCATGGATATGCAGTAGTGTTTGTCTGTCAGCTTACCTTCCTTCCCATGTGTCCATCTTAGAGGCCTGAACCCTTTCACCTGGCTTCCTTTATAATCTCCTCCCAGCCTGACTCCACCCCAGGCCCTATCACAGAACACTATATTAACCTGTGCACTGCAAGCCTGCTTTGCTGATCAACGTGTTTGTTAGGCATTGTGTGTTTGGGTTCCTGCCTGCCGTGTGCTACGTCTGTCTCTCTGTTACGTTATTGGCTTGTCCCCGACTATCCCTGTCTTCTCGTGACCCTTGACCTTCGGCTTGTCTTTCGTTATCCTTGTCTGCTTGTGGCCCTTGACTTTCAGCTTGTTATTCGTTCCTCTTATATCTCGTGCTGCTGCTTCCCCTCTTGTCCCCTTATCCTACGGGGCGTGAGCTAGGAGACTCTAGGGGCCGCGACCTGGACCCAGCCTGCAGCATAACATCCTCACCACTAGAGGCTCTGGAGAAGACCTGCTGGGTCTTAGACTCCGCGCCCTGGGGAATCTTGGCTCTAGCTTCCCATAGGATCCCGGTTGTGCTCCTCTGGTCCCGCTTTCCACAACCACCCAGTTTCCTATCCGCAGCAGTCAGCCATAGGGTTCACTACCTTGCGGTGCACTCCTGTCCCCCCACGGTGTGCATCTGTCACCTGGCCACAGGTGACCTGACAGTTTGATCAGCCATGAACCCGGCTGACATCCCGCTCCCTGCGGATGATCCATTGCAGGGCATAGTTTGCAGACTTGAAACCCAGGAATCGAATCAGACTCAGGTGATGCGATTCCTCCAGGATCTGGCTTCTCGCTTCGAGCAGCTTCAGGCCTCCTTGGGAACCCTGAATCCGCAACCTCAAATACAACCAGCGGCTGCACCTATTGCACCAGTCGCAGCCACACACTCATTTCAACTGCCAGCTCCGTCCCGTTTCTCTGGGGACTCCAAGGCTTGCAGGGGGTTCCTTAGCCAATGCACGATTGATTTTGAGCTCCAGCCCCAAAACTTCCTGTCTGATCGGGCTAAGGTAGCCTATATCATTTCCCTCCTCTCTGGTGAAGCTTTAGCCTGGGCAGCCCCTCTGTGGGAACTGAATGATCCAGTGGTTTCTAGCCTGTCTGGCTTCTTGAAACTTTTTCGGAATATCTTCGAAGAACCGGCTCGTGTCTCTTCAGCGGCCAGCGCCCTTTTACGTCTCCGCCAAGAGTCTGCTTCTGTGGGACAGTATGCCCTTCATTTCCGCATACTGTCGGCTGAGTTGAGCTGGAACAATGAGGCCTTAGTCGCAACCTTTTTGCATGGCCTGTCTGATAGAGTGAAGGATGAATTAGCAGGAAGAACCATCCCCACTGATCTGGCCGGCGTTATCTCCTTGTGTAACCAGATCGATATTCGCTTTCAGGAGAGGACCTTAGAAAAGCAACGCCAGCACTCCTTGGTTCTTAGTCAGCCTGAGCTCCCCTCTCTTCAACCCGTAGAGCATCTCCTACCAGCTGAGGAACCCATGCAGCTGGGTCGGACCAGGCTATCCCCCGAGGAACGTGCTAGGCGCAGAACTCTTGGTCTGTGTCTTTACTGTGGGGGCAAAGGTCATTTTCGTGACACTTGCTCTCTTTGTCCAGAAAAACGTTCGGGTCCACTTCATCTGGAAAGTGGAGTATTGGACCCAGAAATATCACCTTCCCCTTCTCGTCTTCTGCTTTCTGTGTTCCTTCATGTTGGTGCTTCTTCTCATTCGGTCTCAGCATATCTGGATTCCGGAGCCGCTGGTAATTTCATGGACTGGGAAATCGCATCGTCCATGAGACTTACTCTTTTGCCCCTCACCACGCCACTGGTGGTCTTGGCGATTGATGGTACTGTTCTACCAGGGGGACCTAACCGCTTCCAGACCCTCCCTGTTAAGATGTCGGTAGGGACACTCCACCAGGAGTGGATATCCTTCCTTATCTTACCCAAGGCCTCAACGCCTATAATTTTGGGTCTCCCATGGTTACAGCTCCATTCTCCTCATGTGTACTGGACTACTGGACACATCCTGGCTTGGGGTCCCTCCTGTTCCTTGTCCTGCCTACCCAAGGTTGCCCCCTGTGAACCTGAGCCGGTCATTCATTCCAGGTTGCATAGCCATTTACATTTCTCTGTCCCTAACCACCCTTGGACGCACAGCCAGGCTAGCTTGTCTACAAGTCCTGCAGTCGCTACGTCTTGCGATGCGATTCAGGTAGTCGCTACACCTGACTCAGCTATTCACTCTGCCTCTGTACTAGTTATGCCAGTCCAGCCCATGCCCAGTGAGCCTCCTACTTTTTCTGGTTCAGGACATTCTGCTTGTCCTTCGGCTATTCAGCTTGACTCCGGCGACATGTCACCTAACCAACCTGACTTCAGGGTTCCACTGACATCTGCCCAGTCTGATGGTCCTGTGCAAGATGACCAGTCCCCCTTTAAGGGTCTAGGGGACCCTCCTCAGATTCCTGTTGATCCTCTCATGCCCTTGCTTATTCCTAGAGAGCCTTTGGTCCTCGATAGATCTTCTTGTCATCTCCCTACCTCGTTTTCGGTCTCTGAGGATAATCTTAAGTACGAGGTTAGACAAGTTCTGGATTCTCGGCTCTGCAGAGACATTCTTCAGTACCTTGTGCATTGGAGAGGTTTTGGTCCTGAGGAGGTGTCTTGGATCGCTGCATCTGATGTCGCTGCACCTCATCTGTTGAGGAGGTTTCATCAGAGATTTCCCTTTACGCCTGGGCCCAGGCGGGGGAGGGCCCATAAGAGGGAGGGTACTGTCATGGATATGCAGTAGTGTTTGTCTGTCAGCTTACCTTCCTTCCCATGTGTTCATCTTAGAGGCCTGAACCCTTTCACCTGGCTTCCTTTATAATCTCCTCCCAGCCTGACTCCACCCCAGGCCCTATCACAGAACACTATATTAACCTGTGCACCGCAAGCCTGCTTTGCTGATCAACGTGTTTGTTAGACATTGTGTGTTTGGGTTCCTGCCTGCCGTGTGCTACGTCTGTCTCTCTGTTACGTTATTGGCTTGTCCCCGACTATCCCTGTCTTCTCGTGACCCTTGACCTTCGGCTTGTCTTTCGTTATCCTTGTCTGCTTGTGGCCCTTGACTTTCAGCTTGTTATTCGTTCCTCTTATATCTCGTGCTGCTGCTTCCCCTCTTGTCCCCTTATCCTACGGGGCGTGAGCTAGGAGACTCTAGGGGCCGCGACCTGGACCCAGCCTGCAGCATAACATCCTCACCACTAGAGGCTCTGGAGAAGACCTGCTGGGTCTTAGACTCCACACCCTGGGGAATCTTGGCTCTAGCTTCCCATAGGATCCCGGTTGTGCTCCTCTGGTCCCGCTTTCCACAACCACCCAGTTTCCTATCCGCAGCAGTCAGCCATAGGGTTCACTACCTTGCGGTGCACTCCTGTCCCCCTACGGTGTGCATCTGTCACCTGGCCACAGGTGACCTGACAAAATTATAGACTCTTCATTTCTTTGTAAGTGGGCAAACTTACAAAATCTGCAGTGGATCGAATAATTTTTTGCCCCCTGTATATATATATATATTTTTTCTTTCTCTTCTATTTTTTTTCCCTAAGACTAACCACCCAAAATAAAAGTGCACTATGTTTTTAACCTTGGCAGAAAATTATATGAAAGAAAAAAGACCCCCAAAAACTAACTAAAAAGCTGCAAAGGGGTAGCACAGAGCCTAACAAGCAAGCACACTTGCTGCTAAAACAGAACAAAGGACAGTTAGGTCTGCATATGTACCTCACCACACTGCCATCCACAGTATATAACCATCTAGCACAGTATATATTCCTACGCAAGCTCCAACACACACTAACAATATGGCTGCCCACCCTTTTATAGTAACTGGGTCAGCTTGTCCCTTATTTCAGAATATTGGCTCTCACGGATCCATCTGACCATGGACAAGGATTTTGTCAGTGCATTATGGGTTTAGAATTTTTTGCTTATTTGTGAAACTGTAATGCATTGTGCACACGACCGGATTTTCCGATGGAAAAAGTCAGACGGCTCTTTTCATCGGATATTCTGTCCGCGTGTATGCCCCATCTGACTTTTTCCTTCTGGAATTCCGACAGACTTAGATAGAGAACGTGTTCTCTTTTTTTCCGACGGACAAAAATTTCTATCGGAAAGTCCGTCCGTATGCAATTCCGACGGACTAAAAACCATGCATGCTTAGAATCAAGCAGAAGAGCCGAACTGCCTATTGAACTTCATTAATCTCGGCTCGTCGTACGTGTTGTACGTCACTGCGGTTTTAACGGTCTGACTTTTGTGTGACCGTGTGTATGCAAGACAGCTTGAGCGGAATTCCGTCAGACCTCCGTCGGACAATCCGTCGGACTTTATTCCGACGGACAGTCCGGTCGTGTGTACAGGGCATTAGATTCACCGTGAACCCAAGATGACTCCAAACTTTATCACAAAGGTAAATATATCCTGTTCAATACAGATCTCTTTTTTTATTGAAATTACCAGATATTCTCCTTGTTGACTTCATCTTGCTTTGTTTACCCTTTATTATTGCATGATACCCTGTAGTAAGCACTTTCCATGGCTGTCAGTTAAATGGCCCATAGCACACTGAGCAAACAATGGCAGATTGGTTGCTACGAATGAAAAGGCAAAGGTTTTTTTTCTCTAACTGCTTCCTGTTTGAACACAGTGTAGGCAAATGGCAATATAAGCCATCATTAAATCCATATTCATTTCCAGGTTTTGCTACAAGGGCACTTTTATGTATTTAAATGTCAAACTCATCTTAGAGAAGTTGCTTATAATTTGAGCCCATTTAGTTGTATTTTCAGATGTCAGCACATTAGCTGACGCTGAGTTTCCAATTCATGTGCCAAAAAGAAAACAAGAGCAGACTTCTAGAGTACTTTAGCCAGTTGATGTAGGCCATTGATGAGATCACAAACATTGCCTCAGTGCCATTATTACTGATTATGACATACATAAAGTATGAATCAGTCTAAAATTACAAGGATGTTTGTTGCACATAGCTGAAAGTCATAGGTGTGCGCAGCCTTTGGCATTAGGGTGTGCACCCCAAAGCTCAAACACACTCTACCGATCACTCACGATATTCATTCAGAAAGGGAAGTGGCCGGTAAATGGCATATTTACTGGCCCCTTCCCCCACTTTGCTAAAACATCCACAGCAACAACCGGTGGGAGAGGAGGGAAGACGGTAGTGCTGTGGGGGGAAGGAGGGGGAGCCAGGTCAGTAGGGGGAATCTGTTCTGCACAGGGTGATTAGGGTGTGCCTGAGCACACCTGGCACACCCTGTGTGCACGCCTATGCTGAAAGTTTAAGCTCCGCTTTTTAACCTAAAGTATACACTATATGGCCAACATTTTTAGACATCTGACCATCACACCTACATTACTTGGCCAAAAGTATTTGGGCATCCCTTCAAATGTATCAGATGTTTGTTTGCTATTGCTACAACATACAAAGACATTTCAGACAATTGTTCACTTTTTTTTTCATAAAGTTTTTATTGATTGAATATAAAATCAAAACATAATGTAACAATAACATAGTCTCCTGGATGTATTAATAGTACAATGGTAATGCAATACATTTTACATTAGAACATTACTAATGATATGTCAATAATATGTTATCAGGCACTTATAATCTTGTGGCAGTAGTTATAGAACGATCCTTTTCTGTTCCAACATGATGGTGCCCCTTTGCACAAAGCCAGCTCCATAAAGACATGGTTTGATGTGTTTTGTGTGCAGGTGTGGAGGTGTGGAGGAACTCAAGTGGTCTGCAACAATCCCTGACCTCAATGCTACAGAACACCTTTGGTAAGAACTGCAAGTCAGGCCTTCTTGTCCACCTGACCTCAAAATTGCTCATTTATTCAAATGTCCACAAATAAATAAAAAGACACTCTATAACCTTGTGAAAAACCGTTGCAGGAGAGTGAAGGCTGGTATAGCTGTAAAAAGGGTCCAACTCTACATTAAAGTGATTGTAAACGATCACCATGTAAAACAAGCCATTCGGTTTAAAATACAAATAAAAGGCAAAATATTTTTGTATAGATATAAAAAAACATTATAAATACCTTTTTCCCTTTTTTATAAGTGATCACAGTCTCTGCTATTGTTCTCAGCTGCATAAGAGTTGGGGGAGGAGAAGAAGCAGCAAATTAAGATTCCCAGTGAATGGCTGTGCAACGGGGGTGTGTCAGGACAAGCCTGATCATTGGAGGAGAGTACACTGGGTTCCCAGCTAGAGAACTGACCATGGTGTGTTATTCTGCTTAGTGTGGTCAGTTTTTAATAGGAAAGCAGAGGGACTGGCAGGAACACCAGGGATTTCCCATTAAGGAAGCAATACAAAGTGAACAGAATACTTTCTCATACAAGTACATGGTACAGCAGGCACATATCGGGAATATGAAGTGTTGGGGTAACAAACGCTTTCATGCTCATGGTTTTGGAATGGGATTTCCAGCAAACTCATGTACTGTATGTTTAATGTACAGGTGTCCGCAAACTTTTGGCTATAAGTTTTTCTTTTCTGTTTACTTCTATTTCAATATGTTTTATTATAAAGACTGAGTATTCAGATGGTCCATTGTATGTTGTTTACACCATTGATAATTGACATACATAATAGTGGTTTATTATTTACCATTCAGTCCCCACTCTGTTTTTCACATTGCAAGAAATTTTAGCAACATTACTTGCATTATTTTGAGTTTTAAGTGCTGCTGGTCTGTGGAAAGTGATATGCTGCTTGTATTCCTTCTGTTACTATATGGAATTTACCTACTGATATTTTACATATAAATAAAGACTTCTTTAGGATTTTTTACTGTCCCCTTTATAAAAGTGGAACTAAACCCATCAATTTAACTGTTTTCCAAAACAGTTACATTCAAGGCATCAACAAAATGGTGGCTGTCTGCACACAGACATCGACTCCTTGTTGCATAAATATAATGAGATGGGTAAAAGATAGCTTCAGCTTCGGTTCTCCACCTGTAGAGAACTCCTCCGACATGTTTCGCCAATTTTGAGGCCTGATTGTAGAGACCTGTGAAACAGTTTAGAAGATTTATATCGCTGGCTGGCTGGCTGGCTTTTTTCCCTACCCATACGCCTTGGGATATTAAAATTGAAATACGTCCAAAAGGCCAACTTTCGCTCATTCCACAGTATTTTGAACGCCTCCCTCATGGAAGCTAACTTAAAAGTTGTCATGAGATGGTATATGACTCCCATCAGGCTTGCATCCATCTACCCAGAATCGGATCCCAACTGCTTTAGAGGCTGCCATTTATTGGGCTCGATGGTGCATATCTGGTGGGAATGTCCTAGGATCAGGCCGATCTGGAAGAAAATTTTTAATCTCATATTTAAGGTCACTCCGTGTTCAGTACCTAGGTCAGCTTCTGTTGCTCTCCTCAATGACAATATTCCCAATGTTTCTAAACCAACTAGAAAACTGATTCACTTTATACTTCTGGGGACTAAAATTATTATTGCTAGATCTTGGAGCAAGCCCAGGGTATCCATTGAGGCTATACACAATAAGATCTCTTGGATTATGGCTCAAGAGAAGATGGTTAGCACAGTGTTTCTCAACTCCAGTCCTCAAGGCACACCAACACGTCATGTTTTCAGGATTTCCCTTATTTTGCACAGGTGATTTGATCAGTTTCACTGCCTTAGTAATTACCACAGCTGTTTTATCTGAGGGAAATCCTGAAAACATGACCTGTTGGTGCGCCTTGAGGACTGGAGTTGAGAAACACTGGGTTAGCATATCAACTAATTTAATCCCTAAATTTGAGGCAATATGGGAACCTTGGGCAGTTTTCTGTGGCGTTTCTTTGAAGGTCAGGCATGACCCTGACCGCTCTAATTCCTAAAGGGCCTCATGTTCGGCATGTGATTTCTTCTTATTTCTTTCTTCTTCTATTCTATCTTTTCTTGGTTCTTTTATCTTTTGTTTTATTTATTTTTATTTTATTTTTGTTTCGATACTTAAACATGATTCAAAGATTTGATATCATTATTTACTGTGTTCTTATTGCGGTATTTCCGAGTCTTAAATTTGATGGGCGTTATTGTATAGAGTATAGTACTGTTCTTCATTAATATTCCGAGTTCCTTTTTATTGGTTTCATATGAGGATGGCGGGCAGGGGGGGGGGGCCTGACCTGGACGTAGGATGATCCCGTTAGGGGCGTCCAGGTGGGGTGTGACTTCCCTGAATGCCTATTTTTCTTCTTTTTTTTTTTAATCTCTTGATGAGAACATTGTGACATAAACAATTGGAAATAACCCTTTGTCATGTTTAAACAACAATTTTTTAAGATTTTCTGTACATGTCTTGAATTGAAAAATAAAAATTTATTGAAAGAAAAAAAATAAATAAATTGAAATACGTCAATAAGGACATTTTACTTATTTTGCATAGTTTAGAGTCATTTTTGCGATTGACTCTACAGAGGCTGCAGGTATGGTGTGATCAGTTTAATTGTATGTTAATAAAAAAAAAAAATGATTGCTCCCAAATAAGCAATTAGAAGACCACAAGCATACAGTAGTCTTTTAGTGTAATGACAGGAAAAACCCTGAAAGCTTTTCACAAAAAAGTGATGGAACATGAGGTGAAAGGTAGAGGTGAGAATGGGCGTCCTCTGAACTCATCTCTAATCTGAACTCCTGCTTTTTCATACTGCAATGTGCTGCAGGCTGCATAGGGCTGCTTAGGCCATAGGGCCCCAGAATGGGGGTGCAAAAATTCGAGACCCCAGCCACTTGCTACCGCCCCCTCATTGTATCCTCCATTCAGGGGCAGTTTGGTTGGCTATTTGGGTGCAGCATTATGTCCTTCACTATGCAGGTGGAGTGTGTGCTGTGTGGGGTGGGGGCATTAGACTGGGCAGTTTCATTATAGGTAAGGTGGCTGTGCAATTAGTTAAAACTGTAACTAAGGATGGAGTTCCGCTGTTTAAAGTGATTGTAAAGTCTAGTTTAAAGAACAAAACAAAAAGAACAAACATGTAATACTAACCTTTTCTGTGCAGTTGGTTTTGCACAGAGCAGCACTGATCCTCCTCTACCCAGGTCCTTCTTTGCTGCTCCTGGTCCCTCCCTCCTATTGAGTGCCCCCACAGCAAGCAGCTTCCTATGGGGGCACTGGAGCCAAGTCACAGCTCCGTGTGTCCATCCAGACACAGAGCCCCGACCCAGCCCACCCCCTCTCTCCCCTGATTGGCTGACTGACTTTGATTGACAGCCACGGGAGCCAATGGCGTCGCTGCTGTATCTCAGCCAATCAGGAGGAGTGTCCCAGATGGCTTAGACATTCGTGGACATCGCTGGAGAGAGATGTGGCTCAGGAAAAGTAATTAGGGGATGCTTGGGCGGCTGCTTCACACAAAAGGTTTTTTATCTTAATGCATAGAATGCATTAAGATAAAAAAAAACTTCTGCCTTTACAACTCCTTTAAATCCCTTCAATAAACATTCATACAGGCTTCACACCTAAACCTCTGGTTTTCTGTTTTTGGCATAACTGTACACTACTGTGTTTCCCCGAAAATAAGCCCGGGTCTTATATTAATTTTGGCAACAAAAGACACAGTAGGGCTTATTTTTGGGCTAGGTCTTGCCATGTAATGTGCTGTCTTCTCTCGCCCTCTCTCTCCCTGCCTGATAGGAATCCCCAGTGTGAACTGAGTTAAAATGCTTGTAAAATCCTATAATCCACTCTATTACAGTATTATATAATGTACAATGTGTGTGTTTCTGTAATATATTTGTGCCAAATACCTTCATTATAGCGCCGCTCTGCGCTTCTGTGACCTGCTGGAGCTCCCTTCCCTTCAATTATATTACAGAAACACACACATTGTACATTATATACTACTGTAATAGAGTGGATTATAGGATTTTACAAGCATTTTAAACTAGGGCTTATTTTCGGGGTAGGGCTTATATTGCAGCTCTTCTGGAAAATAACGCTAGGTCTTATTTTCGGGGTAGGTCTTATTTTCGGGGAAACACGGTAAGTATTAAAATGGGAACCTGTCAGGACAGAAGTATGGGAGTTGCCACTGCTGACTTGTTTTTTTAGCCCTGGTTCACATTGCTGTGATTTGGCATGCGATTTGTCACGTCAAATTGCATGACAAATCAGCGGCAATTGCTGGCAATGGCAGCAACCGAATTGGTGCGACAGGACATGTTCCTCGGGTGATATGAAGAGGAGGTATAAACACCATGTGTAGGAGTGAGAGTACTGTAGCCACCAGTTAAAAACAAAAGGGAGGTCACATAATAAACAAGAAAGGAAAATCCAGCTCTCAAAATTGTATAGATATAAATATATAGCTATAAATATTATAGAACGTCCAAGTATAAAAATACAAAAAACGTGGCCAGATTTCTTGAAGGTGAGAGACAGCCATGTGTCACTATACAGTAAGTGCTGTTGGCAATATTTCTAAGTGATTTATATTAAAATGACACTAAAGCCCCGTACACACGATCGGTTTGACTTATGAAAACCGTCCGATGGATGGTTTTCATCAGACCAACCGATCGTGTATGGTACCCATCGGTCTTTTTTCCATCGGTTGTAAAAAATAGAACTTGTTTTAAAATTTTCCGATCTATAAAAAACCGATGGGAATTTCCGATCATCTATGGGCAAGTCCATCGGTTAAAAAACCCACGCATGCTCAGAATCAAGTCGACGCATGCTCAGAAGCATTAAACTTAATTTTTCTCGGCTCATCGGAGTGTTTTACGTCACCGCGTTTGGAACGGTCGGTTTTTTGACTGATGGTGTGTGGCCAAGACTGATGAAAAACAGTTTCATCGGATTTCCGATGGACAAATCCATCGGACGAAAATCCATAGGTTATCCGATCGTGTGTACAGGGCTTCAGTGAAATCCTTTTTTTCAAAAATAATCCGTATACATCCACTACTTAATGACCCTGTAATACATTTTTAATTAAAATGTGTTTTTCTGTTTTCTTGGAATGTCCTCTGTGAGTTCCTGAACCTTTTCTTTAACTCCTCACTTCTGTTTGTTTAGAATAAGCAGTGCACGTTAGTTGTGGTTATGAATACTACAAATCCCACAGTCCATAGTCCACCTGGAGAGCAAGCTAAGAGGGGTGACTATGTTCCTACATACATGGAGAATGAATGTAGCCACCCTCCAACAGGAAGTCTGATCACAGCAGCAAAAAAATAAAAAAATATATTAATTTTGAAATTTGGAGGGGGCTGAGAGCAATAGAAAGTACTTTTAAGTTAGGAATACATACTTGTGTAAGGATCTGCTGCCCTCTACTGCTAGCTGCTAATATCACAGTGTTATGTATAATTATGTATTAGCTCTTGCTGTCTCTGGGAGGGGCTTTAAAAAACCTCAGAAGGAGGAAGTGGAGAGAGAGAAAGTTTCAGCCACATGTCCTGTCCATGCTTCAAAATCCAGACCAGAAGAGAATATTATGGAAATAGTCCTATGTTCCAATAGTTTTATAGCTTCTTGAGTGTGGTTCTGAATCCTTGTGACAGACAGATTATTTCTGTGTTATTGTTATTATCTTATATGCACAGTGCCAGAGGATAGGTTTGTGCTACTGTATGTATGTTGTGGTCACCTTCCAGTATATTAGTAGGTGAACCTGTTTATTGCATTAGAGTTTATATACAATGTCAGGTGAGTACTTACCGAGGCCGAGATGCCCAGAGCGGTTCACCCTTGCGACTAGGCGCACTCCGCCCCCTGGAGGTGATACAGGGGGTGGATGGCACAAAGAGGCACTGGCTACCAGCAGGAAGGATAGGTCTTGCAAGATGATCTTGGTAGAGCTGGACAGCTGTGTGATGACAGGAGAGTTGGATGGTCGCAGGAGGATTCTCCAACAGGATAAGGCTGAGGTTCAAACACAGGTAGGTGCAGCTCTTAACAGAAAACTGACTGGAGACACAGGAGTCCAGAGCACAAGTAGAAGATCCAGGCAAGAAGGCAGGAGTCCAATCCAGATTACAGGCTGAGGGTCTAGCACTGCAGACAAGTAGCAAGTCCAAGGTACAAGCAGAAGGTCTGGGGCTGGAGACAAGTAGCAGGTCCGAGATGCAGGCAGAAGGTCAAGGGCTGGAGACAAGAGGGAGATCTGAGTCACAGGCCGGGGGTCAAGCACAGGTAGCAAGGCTGAGTTCGTTAAGCAGGCCGAGGGTCAGAGTCAGGTCCAGGAGGAGAGCAGAGTAGTCAGTGTCAATCCGGGTCACAACTAGGGATGAGCTCGGTGTTCGAGTCGAACATACGTTCGACTCGAACATCGGCTGTTCGATCGTTCGACGAAGATCGAACGATTTGGGCCGTTCGCGCCTAATTCGAGTGACGCGAACGGCCCACAATGCACTACGCCATCGCAGTGTCATCCAGGCGCTGTGATTGGCCAAGCATGCACTGTGACCCCGCATGCTTGGCCAATCACAGCGCCGGCAGCGAGGAGAGCAATGATTGGCCACAGGCAGGATGCCTGTGGCCAATTATTGCTGAGGGTGTTTAGTACACGCCCCACACTATAAAAGGCCGCCAGCACGGCGGCCTAGTGTAGTGTGTTCCGGAGCAGGGAAAGAGAAGCATAGGCAGGGACAGTGACATTTTTTTTCTTGCTTAACCTGGATTCCTTTAGTTTAGGGAAAGAGAAGGATAGGTAGGGAGAGTGTCAGTGTGTTTTACTGTGCTAATCCTTGTTTCTAGGGACAGGGAAGGACAGTGAGGGAAATTCTCCTTGTGCTATACTGTGCTAAAGCATTGATCATCAACCATCTTTAAAAAAACATTTTTTCTAGGGACAGAAAACTATAGGTAGGGAGAGTGTCAGTGTGTTTTACTGTGCTAATCCTTGTTTCTAGGGACAGGGAAGGACAGTGAGGGAAATTCTCCTTGTGCTATAGTGTGCTAAAGCATTGATCATCAACCATCTTTAAAAAAACATTTTTTATAGGGACAGAAAACTATAGGTAGGGAGAGTGTCAGTGTGTTTTACTGTGCTAATCCTTGTTTCTAGGGACAGGGAAGGACAGTGAGGGAAATTCTCCTTGTGCTATAGTGTGCTAAAGCATTGATCATCAACCATCTTTAAAAAAACATTTTTTCTAGGGACAGAAAACTATCGGTAGGGAGAGTGTCAGTTTCTTTCACTGTGCTAATCCTTGTTTCTAGGGACAGGGAAGGACAGTGAGGGAAATTCTCCTTGTGCTATACTGTGCTAAAGCATTGATCATCAACCATCTTTAAAAAAACATTTTTTCTAGGGACAGAAAACTATAGGTAGGGAGAGTGTCAGTGTGTTTTACTGTGCTAATCCTTGTTTCTAGGGACAGGGAAGGACAGTGAGGGAAATTCTCCTTGTGCTATAGTGTGCTAAAGCATTGATCATCAACCATCTTTAAAAAAACATTTTTTCTAGGGACAGAAAACTATAGGTAGGGAGAGTGTCAGTGTGTTTTACTGTGCTAATCCTTGTTTCTAGGGACAGGGAAGGACAGTGAGGGAAATTCTCCTTGTGCTATAGTGTGCTAAAGCATTGATCATCAACCATCTTTAAAAAAACATTTTTTCTAGGGACAGAAAACTATAGGTAGGGAGAGTGTCAGTTTCTTTCACTGTGCTAATCCTTGTTTCTAGGGACAGGGAAGGACAGTGAGGGAAATTCTCCTTGTGCTATACTGTGCTAAAGCATTGATCATCAACCATCTTTAAAAAAACATTTTTTCTAGGGACAGAAAACTATAGGTAGGGAGAGTGTCAGTGTGTTTCACTGTGCTAATCCTTGTTTCTAGGGACAGGGAAGGACAGTGAGGGAAATTCTCCTTGTGCTATACTGTGCTAAAGCATTGATCATCAACCATCTTTAAAAAAACATTTTTTCTAGGGACAGAAAACTATAGGTAGGGAGAGTGTCAGTTTCTTTCACTGTGCTAATCCTTGTTTCTAGGGACAGGGAAGGACAGTGAGGGAAATTCTCCTTGTGCTATACTGTGCTAAAGCATTCATCATCAACCATCTTTAAAAAAACATTTTTTCTAGGGACAGAAAACTATAGGTAGGGAGAGTGTCAGTTTCTTTCACTGTGCTAATCCTTGTTTCTAGGGACAGGGAAGGACAGTGAGGGAAATTCTCCTTGTGCTATACTGTGCTAAAGCATTGATCATCAACCATCTTTAAAAAAACATTTTTTCTAGGGACAGAAAACTATAGGTAGGGAGAGTGTCAGTTTCTTTCACTGTGCTAATCCTTGTTTCTAGGGACAGGGAAGGACAGTGAGGGAAATTCTCCTTGTGCTATACTGTGCTAAAGCATTGATCATCAACCATCTTTAAAAAAACATTTTTTCTAGGGACAGAAAACTATAGGTAGGGAGAGTGTCAGTTTCTTTCACTGTGCTAATCCTTGTTTCTAGGGACAGGGAAGGACAGTGAGGGAAATTCTCCTTGTGCTATAGTGTGCTAAAGCATTGATCATCAACCATCTTTAAAAAAACATTTTTTCTAGGGACAGAAAACTATAGGTAGGGAGAGTGTCAGTGTGTTTTACTGTGCTAATCCTTGTTTCTAGGAACAGGGAAGGACAGTGAGGGAAATTCTCCTTGTGCTATAGTGTGCTAAAGCATTGATCATCAACCATCTTTAAAAAAACATTTTTTCTAGGGACAGAAAACTATAGGTAGGGAGAGTGTCAGTTTCTTTCACTGTGCTAATCCTTGTTTCTAGGGACAGGGAAGGACAGTGAGGGAAATTCTCCTTGTGCTATACTGTGCTAAAGCATTCCTCATCAACCATCTTTGAAATCCTTGTTTTTTGGACAGTCAGGGAAATTGTCGTTGTGCTATTCTGTGCGAAAGCAATCATCCTCAACCATATTTAGAAATCCTTAAGTAAAGGGACAGAGAAGGACACCTGAAGGTAGCCCTTATTGCTTTTTTCCCATCTCCCTGCAGGCCATCTATTAGAATGTCTGGAAGGCAAACAAGGAGAGGCAGACAGTCAGGAGGCAATAAAAGAGGGCAAGCAGGCTCTGTGTCTGGGGGCAACAGTGCTGGTCGTGGACGCGGTGCATTGTCATCAGCACATGGCCATGGGACACGCTTGTCCTTCTTTTCGGCAGCTGGACATGTTGAGCCACATCATGCCGAAGACTTGGTAGAGTGGATGACCAAGCCCTCCTCCTCCTCCTCATCCTCTCTCACCCAGGCTCAGGGTACTGGCAAAGCAGCTGCCAAAGCGTCCTCTTCCCTGGTATCAATGTCAGACTCATCATCAGTCACTCCTTCCCTAGACCCACCATGTCCTCCTCCTGAGGAGTCCCCCGAACTGTTTGAGCACAGTGTTGGGTACATGCTCCAGGAGGATGCCCAGCGTTTCGAAGGGTCTGATGATGAAACCCAGCTACAGGAAGGCAGTAGCGTGAGAGCAGACAGAGGGGATGCTCAAGAAGGACACCAATCTGGCAGTCATGTTCCAGCAGCTGCAGCATACTGCCAGATTGGGTCCAGTGATGAGGAGGGAGGGGATGATGAGGTCACTGACTCCACGTGGGTGCCTAATAGGAGAGAGGAGGAGGAGGAGGATGAGGAGGAGGCACATCTCCAACGAGGCAGGATGCCCTTTGGTGGCCAGCGTAAGGGCAGTACACCAACGGAATCACACCGCAGAGCTCCGCCTGTGCAGGGCGCTGCCTCTGCCCGTCATTCAAAAAGTTATTTGGTGTGGGCCTTTTTTGAGGCTAGTGCATCAGATCGCACAGCTGCTGTTTGCAACATATGTCTCAAGCGTATATCGCGTGGCCAAAACATCAGCCGCTTGGGTACCACATGCCTGACCAGACATATGTTGACCTGCCATGCAGCTCGTTGGCAAGCCTACCTCAAAGACCCACACCAAAGAACAAAGCGGACCTCTCCTTGCACCGCATCAGCTGGGATCTCCAACCCCACTATAACTTCAGTCCTCTCTGAAACATGCACTGAGAGGAATGAAGGTGTAGAATTAGGTGTGTCACAGCCAAGTACTTGCGGCCACTCTGCTAGCAGTACACCGACGTCCGATTCTAGCAGGCAAATTTCCCTGCCCCAGCTGCTGGACCGTCGAAAGAAGTTCACTCCCAGCCATCCACATGCCCAGCGGTTGAATGCTAGCTTGGCTAAATTGCTAGCGCTTCAACTGCTGCCTTTTCAGTTGGTAGACTCGGCCCCCTTCCGTGAGTTTGTGCAATGTGCGGTTCCTCAGTGGCAGGTTCCCAAACGCCACTTTTTCTCACGGAAGGCTATTCCGGCTCTCTACCGGCATGTGGAAGGCAATGTCTTGGCCTCGCTGGACAGGGCGGTCAGCGGTAAGGTGCATATTACCGCTGACTCATGGTCCAGCAGGCATGGACAGGGACGTTACCTTTCTTTCACGGCCCATTGGGTCACTCTTTTGGCAGCTGGGAAGGATGCAGGACAAGGTGCAGTAGTGTTGGAGGTTGTTCCACCGCCACGCCTCCAAAATGCTACTACTGGTTGTGACACACCTCTCTCCTCCACCCCCTCCTCTTCTTCTTCCTCCATGGCCTCTTCCTGTGCTTTGTCCTCTGAACCAGCGGTGCTCCGTAGCCGTTCAAGGGGCTACGCAAGTACGCAGGCAAAAAGATGCCATGCCGTGCTTGCGCTGGTGTGTTTGGGGGACAGAAGCCACACTGGGGCAGAGGTCCTGTCTGCTCTGCAGGGCCAGGCCGAGAGGTGGTTGACGCCACGCCAGCTTAAGCCAGGAATGGTGGTTTGCGACAATGGCACCAACCTCCTCTCCGCCCTCCGACAGGGACAACTGACCCATGTGCCCTGTGTGGCTCACTTCCTTAACCTGGTGGTGCAGTGGTTCTTGGGCAGGTACCCGGGCTTACAGGATGTCCTGAGGCAGGCCAGGAAAGTCTGTGTGCATTTCCGCAGATCTTATAATGCCAGTGCTCGCCTGGCTGAGCTGCAAAAGGAGTTGAACCTGCCCAAGAACCGCCTTATATGTGACATGCCCACCAGGTGGAACTCAACGTTGGCCATGCTGCAGCGGCTGCACACGCAGCAGAGGGCCATCAATGAGTACCTGTGCGACTACGGCACCAGGACAGGGTCAGGGGAGCTTGGTTTTTTTTCTCCACGCCAGTGGGGCATGATCAGGGATGCATGCACTGTCCTGGCACCATTTGAGGAGGCCACGAGGATGGTGAGCAGTGACAGTGCATGCATCAGTGACACTGTACCTCTTGTCCACCTGTTGGAGCACACGCTGCGTGGAATAATGGACAGGGCACTTGAGGCAGAACAGAGGCAGGAAGAGGAGGACTTCCTTGCCTCTCAAGGCCCCCTTTACCCAGACAGTGTTCCTTCTGTCCCACCCATCGCACAGGAAGAGGAGGAGGAGGAGGAGGAGGAGGATTGTGTCAGCATGGAGGTGGAGGCTGGCACTCAGCATCATCAGCAGCAGTCTTTTAGGGATGATTTACAGTCCCAAGAAACCAGTGGACTTGTACGTGGCTGGGAGGAGGTGGCTGCGGATCATGTCGTCCTTAGTGACCCAGAGGACTCCGGACCGAATGCCTCAGCAAACCTACGCTGCATGGCCTCCCTGATCCTGCAAAGTCTGCGGAAGGATCCTCATATTCTTCGGATCAAGGAGAGGGACCATTACTGGCTGGCCACTCTCCTTGATCCACGGTACAAGGGTAAGGTTGCGGACCTTATGTTACCGTCGCAGAGGGAGCAGAGGATGAGACAACTCCGGGAGGCCTTGCAGAAAGGTCTGTGCAACGCGTTCCCAGAGACTGGGAGGTTACAAACTCCTGGTCCTGGACAACGAGTTGCTGAGGCTTCGGCCAGTCAAAGAAGGAGCGGTGGGGAAGGTGGCCGTCTGACCGATGCGTTCAGACAATTCTTTAGTCCGCAGCCCCAAAGTATGATCGGTTCCAGCAACCATCGCCAGCGTCTGATAAACATGGTGCAGGAATATCTAGGGTCAAGGTCAGACTTGGACACCTTCCCCACCGAAAATCCTCTGGCTTACTGGGTCTTGAGGATGGATCACTGGCCAGAGCTTGCACAGTATGCAATTGAGCTACTGGCCTGTCCTGCATCCAGCGTTCTTTCGGAACGCACATTCAGTGCTGCTGGAGGATTTGTCACGGATCACAGGGTGCGCCTGTCCACCGACTCGGTTGATCGACTGACTTTCATCAAGATGAACCAGTCTTGGATCACCACCAGCTACCACACACCTGATGCTGATATAACAGACTAATTGATTTTAACATGTCACATCCCTTCAAGACTGATGCTGATGCTGAGTGCCTGTGCTGTTATGTTGACTGGCTATCCTCCTCCTCCGAGTCCTCAATGATACGATTGATGATGATAGCTTGGAAGATCATTTTTGTTTATGGGTGCCGCCACCAGTGGCTAAGGCCCAATTTTTCAGCCCCTGTTTAACAGGGGCGTGTAATTACAATTTTTGAAGCAATACTTTGCAACAGGGCTCATTGCTGTGCTCCAAGTACAGTATCTGTGAGGGGTTGTAGTGTTGTGCCACCAGTGCCTAAGGCCCAATTTTTCAGCCCCTGTTCAACAGGGGCATGTAATTACAATTCTTGATCTAATAATTCACAGCAGGGCCCATTGCTGCACCCACCAAGAGTAACTCTGAGGGCTTACAGTGTTGTGGCAACGCCACCACCACCACCACCACGAAAGGCCCAATTTTTCAGCCCCTGTTCAAAAGGGGCATGTAATTACAATTCTTGATCTAATAATTCACAGCAGGGCCCATTGCTGCACCCACCAAGAGTAACTGTCAGGGCTTACAGTGTTGTGGCACCAGCACCACCATCAAAGGCCCAATTTTTACTACCACTGTTCAACAATTATATGTAATTACAATTCCTGATATAATAGTTGACAGCAGGGCGTTCCAGCACCAACCAAGATTAACTGTGAGTGCTTACAGTGTTGTGCCAACACCAACAACTAAGGGGCCTATTTCTGCAGAGTATATACGGCAGGTCCCTACTTTCAAACATCCAACTTACAAACGACTCCTACTTGCAAACGCAAGAAGACAACAGGAAGTGAGAGGAAATCTACCCCTAGGAAGGAAAATTCTCTCCTGTAAGAATTAATATGGGAGAAAGGTGTCTCCTCTGTACTGATGCTTTATCACCAATCCTTGTTTCAAGAAAAACACCACATTTCAAAAACAGTTGTCATTGGGACGCAAAGTGAGGTGAAATGTTCTGAACAGGGGCACAGACAGCAAAACAAATGTTACAGGGGTGATAACCCTTACCTATGTTTTCCAAAAAGTTTAAAAATAGATTTTTGGGCTGGAGCTACACTTAAACAATGTACCTGTTCAAAATTACAAACACATTCTACATAAGAACAAACCTACAGTCCCTGTCTTGTATGCACCGCCTGTATACGGCTGTTCAGAGTATATAGGGCCTTTTTTATTTTGTGTGCGGTGTTCCCCTTAATATCCATACAAGACCCAAAGGGGCTGGTAATGGGCTGGGGTAGGGGGGGGGGGGGGGGTCATGGGGTAGCTATGCCATTTTTCTTAAAGATTTTCATCCATATTACCGGGACCAGACATTACATTAAAGCCGCAAGCAGTTTTAAATGGCTTTTTTTTCCTTTAGAAGTGTCATTTTGTGCAGGGACAGTTCTAAACACGGGAAACACGTGGCACTTCACAGGCATACTTTAGACACCCCCCAGGTACGATATTTAAAGGAATATTTGACTTTTTTTTTTTCACTTTATGCATCATTAAAATCACTGCTCCCGAAAAAACGTCAGTTTTTAAAACTTTTTTTTGCATTGATACATGTACCCTGGGGCAGGACCCGGGTCCCCAAACCCTTTTTAGGACAATAACTTACATATTAGCCTTCATAATTAGCACTTTTGATTTCGAACGTTCGAGTATCATTGTATTTATTAGGGTTCTAAAGTTTGCGCGAACTTTCGGTCCGTTCGCAGGTTCTGGTGTGAACCGAACCGGGGGGTGTTCGGCTCATCCCTAGCCAAGACCCTGAAACTGAGCTGCAGCACGGTGGCCAAGACCCCAGACGATGCAAGGTATTGCGAAACGCGTCGGGAGATTCCACTGCTGCCACTGAGTGTTTTGCAAAGCGCTACGTTTACTGCTTGAATGTAAGTGTATCTACCTGCATTTAATAAATAGTATCTACGTTATTACGCTATGTGCCCTCTCCTTCTTCCCTATAATATGGTTCCATTGTGAGCTATCCCATCATCATACTGGGTTCGGATATTTGGTGACACCACTAGACCCTGGATTTTGGACATTGATGTGTGCAACGCCAGCCAGGACTCTAGACCTACGAGTATACATGTACCAAGCCTGTTTGACCCTTTAGACATACGTTTACTGGGTCCATTCCATCTGGTAAGCCTCCTTTCCATTTGGTGGTGGTCACGTTATAGTCATTTGCTTTTTGAAAGTCACCAGTTGTGTTTTGAAAATTTCAAGACTATCCACGTTTGAATCAAAGACTTTATTTACACAAATATTTTGTCCATTTTGGACTTTTTACGGACTCTTTTACATTTATTTGTTTTGAGCACTACACTTGGGTGTTTTGTATATAACTTTTATGTATAGCGCTACATTTTTTTGTATATTGTTTGTTTTTTGCTTTTTCCATAGGCATTGTAGCTGCTCACATTTGTTAGTAGCGCGAATATTGTTTGTATTTTGTGCATCATTAAAATGACTGCTCCCGAAAAACGACCGTTTTTAAAACTTATTTTTGCATTGATACATGTCCCCTGGTGCAGAACCCGGGTTCCCAAACCCTTTTTAGGACAATAACATGCATAATAGTCGTTATAATTAGCACTTTAGAATTCGAACGTTCGCATCCATTGTATTTAATAGGGTTCTAATGTTCGTACGAACTTTCGGTCCGTTCGCGGGTTCTGGTGCGAACCGAACCCGGGGGTGTTCGGCTCATCACTAGTCACAGCAAGAGTTCAGATACAGGAAACAGGAAGCAGGCTCAAACAGGAAGCTGAAGACAAACCAGCAATCTGTCAGAATACCTGGGCAGCCTTATATAGGCCAACCAGATTGCTGATTGGGTGTGCACTAGCGCCCATGTGCACGCGCCGTTCCATCGGGCCGCAAACGCGCATGTGCCGAAGCGCCATTCCGCCGCGCATGCGTGCGGGGACGCGGCTGGAGTGGCTGAACTGGTTGTTTCTCTGACATACAACTTCTGTAACCCTGTCTCTTTTGATCTGGGATTCCATAGCTTGTTTTAGCTCAGGGCTTGGTAACCAGCACAGGCTAGAGCCAAGTTAGGCATCCGATCAGTGGAGGCCCGTCCACATGGGTGCTGCCCCCCAAGCTTTTAAGCAACAAAAAGGTCACTTTAACCCCCTTAGCGGTATTCCCGAGTCGGGCTCGGGGTGAGTTTTTCATACCAAAAGCGGTAACCCCGAGCCAGACTCGGGCTACATCGCGGTATCCAGGGGAAGTAACTTACCTTGTTCCCTGGATCCTGCGATGTCCTCCCGCAGTGTCTGCGAGCCGTGTCTCGCTCGATCCACACTGCCGAGTGCCGAGCTCAGTTCCCTGCGACGTTGCGGCGCACAGGGACGGAGTTCGGCGCCAAATTCAAAAAGTAAAACACATAGTATACATACAGTATACTGTAATCTTACTGATTACAGTACTGTATCAAATAATAACACATCCCCTTTGTCCCTAGTGGTCTGCCCAGTGTTCTGCATGCAGTTTTATATAATAAAAACTGTTCTTTCTGCCTGGAAACTGGAGATTGTCCATAGCAACCAAAAAGTGTCCCTTTATGTCAAAAGTGGTTTTAGACCAGCTAAAAAACAGCGATAATAAATTAGAATCACTCGCAGAATTGAGCGATAGCGATTTGTGGGGAAATTCGTCATCAAATACTAAATCTAATGACAGCGACAATTCTGCAACTGAGCAAATTTCAGTGTTTTTGATTTGATTACATTATTGAATAATTTTTAATATAATTACATTACTATTTGTTATAATTGTAGCGGGTATGTACTTTCCCGGGTGTAAATTTGAACTTGGCAGAGACATTAGTGATGTGTAATTCCCTGCAGCCCAGCAGGTGGCGCTGTCGCTCTGGGCTGGGGTTGAATCATTGCTGTGTGTCGCGCCTCCTTTTTGGTCCTCCCTTGGCAGCGGTATGGTGGGGCGGGGGAACCCGCCGTGCTTGCTGGGAGAGGGTATATAGGGGCCGGCCATCTTTGTCAAGGGGGAGTCCCGGGCACCTTCAGCCTGTGGACGGTGGTTCGTGTCGGTTCTCTAGGTGGGCCTAGGCCTAGAGGACAGCCGGAGATCGTGTTCCATTCCAGGCACCTTTAGCCTGGGGTGAGGTACTCGGATGGAGGTCTGGAGCTCAGTGCCCAACACTGAGTTCCGCGTGGGAAGGAGATCCTAGGGAACCCCGGGAGTGGGTGCCCGAATCCGGAAGGTGTAATGGACCGGGGGGAGCTCCTCACTCGAAGACCTGGTGCAGCAGATTGCCAGTGACGGGTGAGTCTCTCATCGGAGACCGCCTGGAAGGAAATTCCCCCCTCGCTCGGAGACCGCAGTCCACTTTCAGGGAGGAAAGTGGAGAACACATTGTGTCTGGGCCTACTCGCATCCACACCTCCTTTCCTGTTCTGTTTCTATCAAGGGAGTTCAACTGATTGTGTTCATTCGAGAAGAATAAAGGAGTGTTGAACTTTAATGGTGTGGGGCTCATTTTCTGACAGACATTGTTCAAGGTAACTCTTGGTGGAGGCTCCAGGTGCACAACACTGACCCGAAGGTTAAAGAACTTTGCTTATATCACACTGACACCTGTGGTGAAGGCCAGGCGTGGTGTCCCCGCTCCTTTCCCCTCTAAAAGATACCCCTAGACAAGAGACAGACGAGCTGAAGAGAAAGAGGGGAGTGAGGAGGGCGCTACACGTGGGGGCTCGGGTCCGGTATAGTGTTTGTGCACCGCAGAAATTGAACGTGTCTGCTGGAAGAGTTACGAGTAGGCAGGCCTTCATTGGCCAAAATGCATCCCTGCTCGAAGTCGTGGACATGACTCAATGAAGGGAAAGGCCCACGGAGAAGAGTGGAAAAAGGGGGAAGTTCAGCCGTGTGAAGTACTACACGTGGGGGCTTCTATTGCACTGCGCCACCAGGCACACCCCCATCGCTTAGTTCGTGGGCGTGACTCAGAAACAGAAAAGAAGAAAAGCCTGCGAACTGGAGCAAAGGGGAGGAGTCCAATACGTGTGAAGGACTACACGTGGGACGTTGGCGCAAAAACTTTGCAGTGTGCGATGGATCAGCAACAGGTCGCCATGTTCGGACATACATCGTGGATTCCAGTTCACCCTTCCACCACGACATTGACTGCTGCTGCTCCGGTAACAGATCCGGCTAAAGCCAAGGGGTCGATTCGCCCTGTATTCGTGCATGGACGTTGAGGCCCTGGGTGTGATTTGTCCCGGCTGTTCGGAACTGGTGTGCCAGCTGAAGCCATTCGGGCGATATGAGGCCTGTGGGGAGTTCCTGTTCGAAGTGGATCCGGCGGTTGAGAAGCCGAGAACCATCTACCCTGGCCGTGCTATGGGCAACACCACTCAGAGAGGAGGAATCACTGCTGTGACAGCCATCCCTACGCACACTGCAGTGACCGCGGAGGAGGTCGTAAAGACTCAACGGGAGAAATCCGAGGATGCTGATTCGGTCACCACGATCTCGCAGCGTCCACCACCGAAGAGAAAGACCGGTATGGTAGCCCCGACCAGTGGTTGTGGTGGACCGTCTCGCCCGCTTACGCCCGGTCCGGATGGATCCGTCGACAAGAATTCCGGACGTCCCGGTTCAAGTAAAGGCCGAGGTAAGCCTGGCGGAGAGATTTGGTGTGTGGGAAGAGGTGAAAGCTCGGTCTCCACTACAGGGTACCTGCCTGCGGAGGAGTGTGACACCTCTGACCTGGAGTCGCTCTCGGACATGGGAGACGACGTTGCAATAGATGAACTGTTTGCAGAAAAGGGCTGGGACAAAGTACCTCTCGCTTCATTCTGGAGGACCAGGGATCCACCCATGTCTACAGGGGAAAGTACACCCCGGGTGGAGGCACCAGCGCCTGAAGAGAGGTCCCATCCCCAGCCTGCCTCTACATCTCCGGTGCCATCTGTACCGAAGACAGGAGAAAAGAGACTGTTACTGCGGGCACCCATGCCCAGATCAGATGTGGTCAAGGTCCCTCGCCACCTGGACTCGATAGTTTTGCCTGGCAAAGGGGACAAAGCTACCATGCCTCCTTTGGCGAGACTACAGCGCCTATTTGGCCAGAAGGTTGCTGCAGAGTACGGATGGGAGTATCCATACTTGTCGAAGGAACTGCTCTATGAGGTGGAAGTGTGCCGGGAGCGCTGGTACAATGACTTTGTGTGGACCCACCTTCAGATTCCCCACGCCCGCAGGTACCTGGCATGCTCTCCAAAGGCCTCTCAACGTTTTAGAGACTGCAAGGCAGAGTGGATGTTGGGACGGCACATCCATGCAGACAAGGTGTTGATCCGGCGCAAGGAAGGAGAAGATGTAGAGTATCATCTGGAGACCATGGATCAACACTTGAAGCCACTTGTTCTGCCGCATCCCCGTTTTTACCTGTAGGAGAGAAAAGACTCCGTTCTTGTTATGCTGCTGAACTTTCTGGGGCCCGTTGCTTTTGTGCCCAGAGGAATGAAGGACTGTTCCTGTTGTTCTTCACTTTCCTGCAAGAGATCATGGACTCTGGGTAGATAGGGCCAAAGAAGAGAGGAAAGTTCCACGAGTGCAGTTACCGCTGTGCTGTCACCAGGTGGCAGTGTTGCGCAACGTTAAACACTTTTCACGCACTCACTCTTTGGAGAAAAGGGATTTCTTCCAGGAGAAGTTTCTTTTCCCTCACACGAACACATGTGTCAGGGTTATATGTGTTAATCCTTTTTCTTTCCCTCTGCAGGAGAGCATCCCATCAAGACCACTGAGTATGGGGTGGTTCTTAGTCAGGATGGGTGGGAAAAGTTAAACGTGAATATGTGATTTGAAGTATGGTTTAATGCTGTTGTTTTTATTCTTTCTGAATTCCCTTTTTATTACAGGGCTCAGACACAATGTTTTAGTTGGGTAGTTTTTCTAAAAGTTTTATTTTGTACGATTGTTAGTTGGTCTCTGGATTGGATTATGTCAGCCGTTGAGGGCATGATTTACTCCAGACACTGGGGACCAGTGTCAAACCACCAGGGGGAGAGTGTAGCGGGTATGTACTTTCCCGGGTGTAAATTTGAACTTGGCAGAGACATTAGTGATGTGTAATTCCCTGCAGCCCAGCAGGTGGCGCTGTCGCTCTGGGCTGGGGTTGAATCATTGCTGTGTGTCGCGCCTCCTTTTTGGTCCTCCCTCGGCAGCGGTATGGTGGGGCGGGGAACCCGCCGTGCTTGCTGGGAGAGGGTATAAAGGGGCCGGCCATCTTTGTCAAGGGGGAATCCCGGGCAGCTTCAGCCTGTGGACGGTGGTTCGTGTCGGTTCTCTAGGCGGGCCTAGGCCTAGAGGACAGCCGGAGATCGTGTTCCATTCCAGGCACCTTTAGCCTGGGGTAAGGTACTCGGATGGAGGTCTGGAGCTCAGTGCCCAACACTGAGTTCCGCGAGGGAAGGAGATCCTAGGGAACCCCGGGAGTGGGTACCCGAATCCGGAAGGCGTAATGGCCCGGGGGGAGCTCCTCACTCGAAGACCTGGTGCAGCAGATTGCCAGTGACGGGTGAGTCTCTCATCGGAGACCGCCTGGAAGGAAATTCCCCCCTCGCTCGGAGACCGCAGTCCACTTTCAGGGAGGAAAGTGGAGAACACATTGTGTCTGGGCCTACTCGCATCCACACCTCCTTTCCTGTTCTGTTTCTATCAAGGGAGTTCAACTGATTGTGTTCATTTGAGAAGAATAAAGGAGTGTTGAACTTTAATGGTGTGGGGCTCATTTCCTGACAGACATTGTTCAAGGTAACTCTCGGTGGAGGCTCCAGGTGCACAACACTGACCCGAAGGTAAAAGAACTTTGCTTATATCACACTGACACCTGTGGTGAAGGCCAGGCGTGGTGTCTCCGCTCCCTTCCCCTCTAAAAGATACCCCTAGAAAAGAGACAGACAAGCTGAAGAGAAAGAGGGGAGTGAGGAGGGCGCTACATAATAATTTATAGTTATTTATTATGTTATAATTTATGATTTTGTGTTTCAAACTTTATCATTCCCGGGATGTCTACTAGACTCTTGTTTGGTCAGGTTTAAGTAAGTAATTACTAAGAATCGCAGGCCTACAATACATAACACCAAATTTCCATGCAAAATAATTGTACCGCTTTTGGTACGTAATTCCAGACAGAATTATACCGCCAGGGAGGTTAAGAGTGTCCATGCGCTGGACACACAGCAGTCTATGGGAAGCTTCCCAGCTTGCAATCAGCTGATTGCAAGCTGGGAAGTCGATTTGCCTGTGTTTAGGGAGTGTTCAGGGTGCAGGTAATGCGCCCGCAAACACTCCCATTCTTCACTGATTCATCTCAGTCCTCCGAATTTATTTTTTAATTGGCGCGGGGACCGGAGGATGGTGGGCGGTGCTTTTTGCGGCACGCGTCACCTTCAGTTTCCCGGCCCAGAGCGGACTGAGACATAATGTGACCAGCGTCAGCACGTGATGAAGTGAAGACCTGACTGTCCTCCTGAGCTATGTGGTGCCTACGTGTCACTGTCCTAGCGGTATGCAATCCGCTGCCCGGCCGCAGGCCTCACGTTCAGTGTCAGTCAGACAACCCTGTCTCTCTCTAGGCTAAGCTGAGGTCTCTATGTGGCAGTGAGCGACCCCTCCGCTCCGCACACACTAATCCCTCCTGGCTGGACCCTTCCCTCACTCAGTTGATCCCTGGCTGCGCTTCTCTGCAGTGCTTGCCTTTCACACTCAGTAAGTGACTGGGCCCAGGCCAGGGCGGATAGTAGCTTCTCTTGAATTTTTTTTTATGGCTGACTGGTAATTTACTGGATGACGATAGAGATAACGCCAGCCGCCGGGTGTATTATACAAAATCACAATGATGAGGATGATAATGATCATCCTCATCATTGTATAATACACTCGGCATCATCGCTATCCTCATCATTGTACAATACACCCGTCATCAGATGATGGGTGTATTATACAATGATGAGGATGATGATGACGATGGGTGTATTATACAATGATGAGGATGGGTGTATTATACAATGATGAGGTTTATGATGATGGGTGTATTATACATTGATGAGGATAGCGATGACAGGTGTATTATACACTGATGAGCATAGCAATGACGGGTGTATTATACAATGATGAGGATGATGATGACGGGTGTATAATACAATAATGAGGATATCGATTACGGGTGTATTATACAATGATGAGGCTGATGATGATGGGTGTATTATACAATGATGAGGATAGCGATGAGGGGTGTATTATACAATGATAAGGATAGCAATGATGGGTGTATTATACAATGATAAGGATGATAATGACGGGTGTATCATACAATGATGAGGATGATGATGAGGGGTGTATTATATGAGGATGATGATGACGGGTGTATTATACAATGATGAGGATAGCGATGACGGGTGTATTATACAATGATGAGGATTATGATGATGACGCTGAGCTGTATACCCTTATCTGTAATGCTGAGCTATATACCCTGATCTGTGAGGCTGAGCTTTATACACTGATCTGTGAGGAGGAGCTGTATACTCTGTCCTGTGATGCTGGGGCTGTATACTCCTGTCCTGTGATTCTGGGGCTGTATACTCTGCAGTGGCGTAGCGTGGGGGGGGGCGTCGCCCCGGGCGCGACATTTAGGGGGGCGACATTCCATGCCTCCTCCTGATTTTTATTTCCTGTGTCCCCGATCTCTGGCCGCCATGTTTAGTGTCCGGCGCCCTGTGATTGGACGTATGGGGGTCATGTGCGGCGTGGGGCTGGCCTGTCCGCGATCGCTCTAAAAGTCCCGCCTCCGCACATGACCCGCCATACGCCCAATCACAGTGTGCCGGGAAACTCTGAACATGGCGGCATGACAAGCACTGGAAGTGTGTGCCGCCGGGGCCACTGTCTTCCCCTCCGCCGGGGCCGCTGTCTTCCCCTCCGCCTGTCCCTCCGCTCTGGTATGGTGCTGTGTGTCTAGCGTGGAGCGAAGGGGCGAGGCTCGGTGGAGATGGGTGCATGGAGGTGCAGGCGTGCAGCGTCTGACACCATGGAGCAGGCTGCGGGTGGATGGCGCTGGCGGGGAGTCGGGACGTCGGGACTCCGAAGCAATTCTGCACGTTCAGTGCTGAGGTCCTGTCCTGAGGAGAGTCCTGGCGAAGAGCGGACAGAGGTAAGGAGGACTCAGAGGATGGATTTGCACCGAGCTGTGTGGAGGGGGGAGGGGGTGTGAGTAGTGCAGGAAGCCGAAGTAGGACTCCTACTGTAGGAGGTGGGTCTGTGTTGTAGGGCAGTGTAGTGTAGTATGGTGGGCAGTAGGGATGAGCCGAACACCCCCGGGTTCGGTTCGCACCAGAACCCGCGAACGGACCGAAAGTTCGCACGAACATTAGAACCCTATTAAATACAATGGATGCGAACGTTCGAATTCTAAAGTGCTAATTATAACGACTATTATCCATGTTACTGTCCTAAACAGAGTTTGGGAACCCGGGTTCTGCACCAGGGGACATGTATCAATGCAAAAAGAAGTTTTAAAAACGGCCGTTTTTCGGGAGCAGTCATTTTAATGATGCATAAAGTGAAAAAAAAAAAGTCAAATATTCCTTTAAATATTGTACCTGGGGGGTGTCTAAAGTATGCCTGTGAAGTGCCACGTGTTTCCCGTGTTTAGATCTGTCCCTGCACAAAATTACATTTCTAAAGGAAAAAAAAGACATTTAAAACTGCTTGCGGCTTTAATGTAATGTCTGGTCCCGGTAATATGGATGAAAATCTTTAAGAAAAATGGCATAGCTACCCCATCACCCCCCCCCCCCCCCTACCCCAGCCCATTACCAGCCCCTTTGGGTCTTGTTTGGATATTAAGGGGAACCCCGCAACACAAAATAAAAAAGGCCCTATATACTCTGAACAGCAGTATACAGGCGGTGTAAACAAGACCGGTGTAAACAAGACAGGGACTGTAGGTTTGTTCTTAAGTAGAATCTGTTTGTAATTTTGAACACGTACATTGTTTAAGTGTAGCTCCAGCCAAAAAATCTATTTTTAAGCTTTTTGGAAAACATAGGGAAGGGTTATCACCCCTGTAACATTTGTTTTGCTGTCTGTGCCCCTGTTCAGAACATTTCACCTCACTTTGCGTCCCAATGACAACTGTTTTTGAAATGTGGTGTTTTTTATTGAAACAAGGATTGGTGATAAAGCATCAGTAGAGAGGAGACACCTTTCTCCCATATTAATTCTTACAGGAGAGAATTTTCCTTCCTAGGGGTAGATTTCCTCTCACTTCCTGTTGTCTTCTTCCGTTTGCAAGTAGGAGTCGTTTGTAAGTTGGATGTTTGAAAGTAGGGACCTGCCGTATATACTCTGCAGAAATTGGCCCCTTAGGTGTTGGTGTTGGCACAACACTGTAAGCACTCACAGTTACTCTTGGTGGGTGCTGGAACGCCCTGCTGTCAACTATTATATCAGGAATTGTAATAACATATAATTGTTGAACAGTGGTAGTAAAAATTGGGCCTTTGATGGTGGTGCTGGTGCCACAACACTGTAAGGCCTGACAGTTACTCTTGGTGGGCGCAGCAATGGGCCCTGCTGTGAATTATTAGATCAATAATTATAATTGCATGCCCCTGTTGAACAGGGGCTGAAAAATTGGGCCTTAGGCACTGGTGGCACAACACTGCAACCTCTCACAGATACTGTACTTGGAGCACAGCAATGAGCCCTGTTGCAAAGTATTGCATCAAAAATTGTAATTACACGCCCCTGTTAAACAGGGGCTGAAAAATTGTGCCTTAGCCACTGGTGGCGGCACCCATAAACCAAAATGATCTTCCAAGCTATCATCATTAATCGGATCATTGAGGAGGAGGAGGAGGATAGCCAGTCAACATAACAGCACAGGCACTCAGCATCAGCATCAGTCTTGAAGGGATGTGACATTTTAAAATCAATTAGTCTGTTATATCAGCATCAGGTGTGTGGTAGCTGGTGGTGATCCAAGACTGGTTCATCTTGATGAAAGTCAGTCGATCAACCGAGTCGGTGGACAGGCGCACCCTGTGATCCGTGACAAATCCTCCAGCAGCACTGAATGTGCGTTCTGAAAGAACGCTGGATGCAGGACAGGCCAGTAGCTCAATTGCATGCTGTGCAAGCTCTGGCCAGTGATCCATCCTCAAGACCCAGTAAGCCAGAGGATTTTCGGTGGGGAAGGTGTCCAAGTCTGACCTTGCCCCTAGGTATTCCTGCACCATGTATATCAGACGCTGGCGATGGTTGCTGGAACCGATCATACTTTGGGGCTGCGGACTAAAGAATTGTCTGAACGCATCGGTCAGACGGCCACCTTCCCCACCGCTCCTTCTTTGACTGCCCGAAGCCTCAGCAACTCGTTGTCCAGGACCAGGAGTTTGTAACCTCCCAGTCTCTGGGAACGCGTTGCACAGACCTTTCTGCAAGGCCTCCCGGAGTTGTCTCATCCTCTGCTCCCTCTGCGACGGTAAGATAAGGTCCGCAACCTTACCCTTGTACCGTGGATCAAGGAGAGTGGCCAGCCAGTAATGGTCCCTCTCCTTGATCCGAAGAATACGAGGATCCTTCCGCAGACTTTGCAGGATCAGGGAGGCCATGCAGCGTAGGTTAGCTGAGGCATTCAGTCCGGAGTCCTCTGGGTCACTAAGGACGACATGATCCGCAGCCACCTCCTCCCAGCCACGTACAAGTCCACTGGTTTCTTGGGACTGTAAATCATCCCTAAAAGACTGCTGCTGATGATGCTGAGTGCCAGCCTCCACCTCCATGCTGACACAATCCTCCTCCTCCTCCTCTTCCTGTGCGATGGGTGGGACAGAAGGAACACTGTCTGGGTAAAGGGGGCCTTGAGAGGCAAGGAAGTCCTCCTCTTCCTGCCTCTGTTCTGCCTCAAGTGCCCTGTCCATTATTCCATGCAGCGTGTGCTCCAACAGGTGGACAAGAGGTACAGTGTCACTGATGCATGCACTGTCACTGCTCACCATCCTCGTGGCCTCCTCAAATGGTGCCAGGACAGTGCATGCATCCCTGATCATGCCCCACTGGCGTGGTGAAAAAACCCGAGCTCCCCTGACCCTGTCCTGGTGCCGTAGTCGCACAGGTACTCATTGATGGCCCTCTGCTGCGTGTGCAGCCGCTGCAGCATGGCCAACGTTGAGTTCCACCTGGTGGGCATGTCACATATAAGGCGGTTCTTGGGCAGGTTCAACTCCTTTTGCAGCTCAGCCAGGCGAGCACTGGCATTATAAGATCTGCGGAAATGCACACAGACTTTCCTGGCCTGCCTCAGGACATCCTGTAAGCCCGGGTACCTGCCCTAGAACAGCTGCACCACCAGGTTAAGGACGTGAGCCACACAGGGCACATGGGTCAGTTGTCCCTGTCGGAGGGCAGAGAGGAGGTTGGTGCCATTGTCGCAAACCACCATTCCTGGCTTAAGCTGGCGTGGCGGCAACCACCTCTCGGCCTGCCCCTGCAGAGCAGACAGGACCTCTGCCCCAGTGTGGCTCCTGTCCCCCAAACACACCAGCGCAAGCACGGCATGGCATCTTTTTGCCTGCGTACTTGCGTAGCCCCTTGAACGCCTACGGAGCACCGCTGGTTCCGAGGACAAAGCACAGGAAGAGGCCATGGAGGAAGAAGAAGAGGAAGGGGTGGAGGAGAGAGGTGTGTCACAACCAGTAGTAGCATTTTGGAGGCGTGGCGGTGGAACAACCTCCAACACTACTGCACCTTGTCCTGCATCCTTCCCAGCTGCCAAAAGAGTGACCCAATGGGCCGTGAAAGAAAGGTAACGTCCCTGTCCATGCCTGCTGGACCATGAGTCAGTGGTAATATGCACCTTACCGCTGACCGCCCTGTCCAGCGAGGCCAAGACATTGCCTTCCACATGCCTGTAGAGAGCCGGAATCGCCTTCCGTGAGAAAAAGTGGCGTTTGGGAACCTGCCACTGAGGAACCGCACATTGCACAAACTCACGGAAGGGGGCCGAGTCTACCAACTGAAAAGGCAGCAGTTGAAGCGCTAGCAATTTAGCCAAGCTAGCATTCAACCGCTGGGCATGTGGATGGCTGGGAGTGAACTTCTTTTGACGGTCCAGCAGCTGGGGCAGGGAAATTTGCCTGCTAGAATCGGACGTCGGTGTACTGCTAGCAGAGTGGCCGCAAGTACTTGGCTGTGACACACCTAATTCTACACCTTCGTTCCTCTCAGTGCAGGTTTCAGAGAGGACTGAAGGTATAGTGGGGTTGGAGATCCCAGCTGATGCGGTGCAAGGAGAGGTCCGCTTTGTTCTTTGGTGTGGGTCTTTAAGGTAGGCTTGCCAACGAGCTGCATGGCAGGTCAACATATGTCTGATCAAGCATGTGGTGCCCAAGCGGCTGATGTTTTGGCCACGCGATATACGCTTGAGACATATGTTGCAAACAGCAGCTGTGCGATCTGATGCACTCGCCTCAAAAAAGGCCCACACCAAAGAACTTTTTGAATGACGGGCAGAGGCAGCGCCCTGCACAGGCGGAGCTCTGCGGTGTGATTCCGTCGGTGTGCTGCCCATACGCTGGCCACCCAAGGGCATCCTGCCTCGTTGGAGATGTGCCTCCTCATCATCCTCCTCCTCCTCCTCTCTCCTATTAGGCACCCACGTGGAGTCAGTGACCTCATCATCCCCTCCCTCCTCATCACTGGAGCCAATCTGGCAGTATGCTGCAGCTGCTGGAGCATGACTGCCAGATTGGTGTCCTTCTTGAGCATCCCCTCTCTCTGCTCTCACGCTACTGCCTTCCTCTATCTGGGTATCATCATCAGATCACTGTCCTTCTCTGTCCCTACAAACAAGATTTAGCACAGAATAGCACACTGATAGTTTCCACGAGTGTCCTTCTCTGTCCCTAAACTCAAGGATTTCAAATACGGTTCAGCAAGATTGGTTTAGAACAGAATAGCACACTGACAGTTTCCCCGAGTGTCCTTCTCTGTCCCTAAACTCAAGGATTTCAAATATGGTTCAGCAAGATTGGTTTAGCACAGAATAGCACACTGACACTTTCCCTCACTGTCCTTCTCTGTCCCTAAACTCAAGGATTTCAAATATGGTTCAGCAAGATTGGTTTAGCACAGAATAGCACACTGACACTTTCCCTCACTGTCCTTCTCTGTCCCTAAACTCAAGGATTTCAAATATGGTTCAGCAAGATTGGTTTAGCACAGAATAGCACACTGACAGTTTCCCTCACTGTCCTTCTCTGTCCCTACAAACAAGGTTTAGCACAGAATAGCACACTGATAGTTTCCCTCACTGTCCTTCTCTGTCCCTACAAACAAGATTTAACACAGAATAGCACACTGATAGTTTCCACGAGTGTCCTTCTCTGTCCCTAAACTCAAGGATTTCAAATATGGTTCAGCAAGATTGGTTTAGAACAGAATAGCACACTGACAGTTTCCCCGAGTGTCCTTCTCTGTCCCTAAACTCAAGGATTTCAAATACGGTTCAGCAAGATTGGTTTAGAACAGAATAGCACACTGACAGTTTCCCTCACTGTCCTTCTCTGTCCCTACAAACAAGGTTTAGCACAGAATAGCACACTGATAGTTTCCCTCACTGTCCTTCTCTGTCCCTACAAACAAGATTTAGCACAGAATAGCACACTGATAGTTTCCACGAGTGTCCTTCTCTGTCCCTAAACTCAAGGATTTCAAATACGGTTCAGCAAGATTGGTTTAGAACAGAATAGCACACTGACAGTTTCCCCGAGTGTCCTTCTCTGTCCCTAAACACAAGGATTTCAAATATGGTTCAGCAAGATTGGTTTAGCACAGAATAGCACACTGACACTTTCCCTCACTGTCCTTCTCTGTCCCTAAACTCTAGGATTTCAAATATGGTTCAGCAAGATTGGTTTAGCCCAGAATAGCACACTGACAGTTTCCCTCACTGTCCTTCTCTGTCCCTACAAACAAGGTTTAGCACAGAATAGCACACTGATAGTTTCCCTCACTGTCCTTCTCTGTCCCTACAAACAAGATTTAACACAGAATAGCACACTGATAGTTTCCACGAGTGTCCTTCTCTGTCCCTAAACTCAAGGATTTCAAATACGGTTCAGCAAGATTGGTTTAGAACAGAATAGCACACTGACAGTTTCCCCGAGTGTCCTTCTCTGTCCCTAAACTCAAGGATTTCAAATATGGTTCAGCAAGATTGGTTTAGAACAGAATAGCACACTGACAGTTTCCCTCACTGTCCTTCTCTGTCCCTACAAACAAGGTTTAGCACAGAATAGCACACTGATAGTTTCCCTCACTGTCCTTCTCTGTCCCTACAAACAAGATTTAGCACAGAATAGCACACTGATAGTTTCCACGAGTGTCCTTCTCTGTCCCTAAACTCAAGGATTTCAAATACGATTCAGCAAGATTGGTTTAGAACAGAATAGCACACTGACAGTTTCCCCGAGTGTCCTTCTCTGTCCCTAAACTCAAGGATTTCAAATATGGTTCAGCAAGATTGGTTTAGCACAGAATAGCACACTGACACTTTCCCTCACTGTCCTTCTCTGTCCCTAAACTCAAGGATTTCAAATATGGTTCAGCAAGATTGGTTTAGCACAGAATAGCACACTGACAGTTTCCCTCACTGTCCTTCTCTGTCCCTACAAACAAGGTTTAGCACAGAATAGCACACTGATAGTTTCCCTCACTGTCCTTCTCTGTCCCTACAAACAAGATTTAACACAGAATAGCACACTGATAGTTTCCACGAGTGTCCTTCTCTGTCCCTAAACTCAAGGATTTCAAATACGGTTCAGCAAGATTGGTTTAGAACAGAATAGCACACTGACAGTTTCCCCGAGTGTCCTTCTCTGTCCCTAAACTCAAGGATTTCAAATACGGTTCAGCAAGATTGGTTTAGAACAGAATAGCACACTGACAGTTTCCCTCACTGTCCTTCTCTGTCCCTACAAACAAGGTTTAGCACAGAATAGCACACTGATAGTTTCCCTCACTGTCCTTCTCTGTCCCTACAAACAAGATTTAGCACAGAATAGCACACTGATAGTTTCCACGAGTGTCCTTCTCTGTCCCTAAACTCAAGGATTTCAAATACGGTTCAGCAAGATTGGTTTAGAACAGAATAGCACACTGACAGTTTCCCCGAGTGTTCTTCTCTGTCCCTAAACTCAAGGATTTCAAATATGGTTCAGCAAGATTGGTTTAGCACAGAATAGCACACTGACACTTTCCCTCACTGTCCTTCTCTGTCCCTAAACTCAAGGATTTCAAATATGGTTCAGCAAGATTGGTTTAGCACAGAATAGCACACTGACAGTTTCCCTCACTGTCCTTCTCTGTCCCTACAAACAAGGTTTAGCACAGAATAGCACACTGATAGTTTCCCTCACTGTCCTTCTCTGTCCCTACAAACAAGATTTAACACAGAATAGCACACTGATAGTTTCCACGAGTGTCCTTCTCTGTCCCTAAACTCAAGGATTTCAAATACGGTTCAGCAAGATTGGTTTAGAACAGAATAGCACACTGACAGTTTCCCCGAGTGTCCTTCTCTGTCCCTAAACTCAAGGATTTCAAATACGGTTCAGCAAGATTGGTTTAGAACAGAATAGCACACTGACAGTTTCCCTCACTGTCCTTCTCTGTCCCTACAAACAAGGTTTAGCACAGAATAGCACACTGATAGTTTCCCTCACTGTCCTTCTCTGTCCCTACAAACAAGATTTAGCACAGAATAGCACACTGATAGTTTCCACGAGTGTCCTTCTCTGTCCCTAAACTCAAGGATTTCAAATACGGTTCAGCAAGATTGGTTTAGAACAGAATAGCACACTGACACTTTCCCTCACTGTCCTTCTCTGTCCCTACAAACAAGGTTTAGCACAGAATAACACACTGACACTCTCCCTACCTATCCTTCTCTGTCCCTAAACAGAAGGAATCCAGGATTAGTAAAGGAAAAAAATGACACTGTCCCTGCCTATGCTTCTCTTTCCCTGCTCCGGAACACACTACACAAGGCCGCCGCGCTGGCGGCCTTTTATAGTGTGGGGCGTGTACTAAACCCCCTCAGCAATAATTGGCCACAGGCATCCTGCCTGTGGCCAATCATTGCTCTCCTCGCTGCAGGCGCTGTGATTGGCCAAGCATGCGGGGTCACAGTGCATGCTTGGCCAATCACAGCGCCTGGATGACACTGCAATGGCGTAGTGCATTGTGGGCCGTTCGCGTCACTCGAATTTGGCGCGAACGGCCCAAATCGTTCGATCTTCGTCGAACGATCGAACAGCCGATGTTCGAGTCGAACGTATGTTCGACTCGAACACGAAGCTCATCCCTGGTGGGCAGTGTAGTGTAGTATGGTGGGCAGTGTAGTGTAGTATGGTGGGCAGTGTAGTGTAGTATGGTGGTGGGCAGTGTAGTGTAGTATGGTGGGTAGTGTAGTGTAGTATGGTGGTGGGCAGTGTAGTGTAGTATGGTGGGCAGTGTAGTGTAGTATGGTGGGCAGTGTAGTGTAGTGTAGTATGGTGGTGGGCAGTGTAGTGTAGTATGGTGGGCAGTGTAGTGTAGTATGGTGGGCAGTGTAGTATGATGGGTAGTGTAGTGTAGTATGGTGGGTAGTGTAGTGTAGTATGGTGGGTAGTGTAGTGTAGTATGGTGGGTAGTGTAGTGTAGTATGGTGGTGGGCAGTGTAGTGTAGTATGGTGGTGGGCAGTGTAGTGTAGTATGGTGGTGGGCAGTGTAGTGTAGTATGGTGGTGGGCAGTGTAGTGTAGTATGGTGGGCAGTGTAGTGTAGTATGGTGAGCAGTGTAGTGTAGTATGGTGGGCAGTGTAGTGTAGTATGGTGCGCAGTGTAGTGTAGTATGGTGGGCAGTGTAGTATGGTGGGCAGTGTAGTGTAGTATGGTGGGCAGTGTAGTGTAGTATGGTGGGCAGTGTAGTATGGTGGGCAGTGTAGTGTAGTGTAGTATGGTGGGCAGTGTAGTATGGTGGGCAGTGTAGTATGGTGGGCAGTGCAGTGTAGTATGGTGGGCAGTGTAGTGTAGTATGGTGGTGGGCAGTGTAGTGTAGTATGGTGGGCAGTGTAGTGTAGTATGGTGGGCAGTGTAGTGTAGTATGGTGGGCAGTGTAGTGTAGTATGGTGGTGTGACAGTGGGGTCACTTTGGACACAGGGTGAATAAAAGAAACCCCCGATATGGTCTGTGATAGCCATATTCAAGGCTGTATATACATTGTATATAGATTGGATGTATACTGTGTGTGGGGGTTATGTAATCATTGCTGTGAGGAATTAAGGTGTTTTGCATTCTATTGTTCATTATGACTGGGGAAGGTCTGGTGTGAATAGAGATTAAGTCTGTCCTTGTGTGTATTGTAAAGTGCCAGACAGACTGGCTGCCAACCCTTTGTGAGAAGATGTGTATTGTGTGGGATCTTTTGAAGCCTAGCAGACGTCAGGATGAGGTGTTGAGTCTTGGGATGTGTGGGTGGAGCTGGGCCCTTGTTCATGTTAAATCATGTGTATTGAATTGTGTATAAAGTTACAATGTTTCTCAATAATAAAGTAATTCTACCCCAGAAGAATCCAGAGTGCGTCTTGTTTCTTCCAGAGGGATTGGTTCCTATGGGAAAGGGTCGTTTAGCTGTGGATATTGGTAGCGAGTGGATGTGTGTCTAGGAGAGGGAACATCGTAAACAGCGTTTTACTCCTTTATATTGGGGTGCCGTTACATTGGTTGGCAGCAGCGGGATTTTCCCTCCAGTTCCTGGGACACTCCAAGCCACCACAGTGAATGACCAGCTATGCAGCCTGCAGGAAAGTCACGCTGAAAGACTTACTTGAGAGCCGAGATGGACCAGAGAGATGGTGATGCAGGACCCCGGTCAGTTGAAGATTTGTTTCAGCAACGAGTGCGACAGCGGTTGGCATTATATGGTGCTAACCCATCAGAGACCGCCGATATTTAGGAAGCCATTAGAGGCATCCAGCTGCAGGATGCGCGACAAAAGAGAGAACTAGAGCGGCAACATGAGTGGAGAATGGCGGAAATACGACAATCGGAGATCGCCTACAGACAGCTGCTAGAATCTGCTCAGCACCAGGGTGGGGCTCCCTTTGCCTGGGACTATCAGGAAATACCAGTTGACAACTATGAAATCCTGGCTGAAGAATCAGCAGTGGAAAATCTGAAGATGGCCATCCCTAAAGCCGAAGTGAATGATACAGAGTTCCAGGGAGCTAGCCTGGCTGAAGAATCGGCAGTGGAAAAGCTGAAGATTGCCCTCCCTAAAGCCGAAGTGGATGATATGGAGTTCCAGGGAGCTAGGGCAGTTGGCTCATCTCCCCAGCCACAGATTACAGAAGGTATGGACTTAAGGGACTGTTCAGAGGATGTTAGGGATTATGCATAGCCTGCCCAAGTACTGGCAGCAGGACAGAGTACTACAGACCCCTGCTCTACACCCATGGCAGTTTTGGAGGCCCGAGTTGAGAAGGTGATGGTTCCTCTTTCTGAGTGGATTTCAGAGATGCAGGGAGGAGAAGCAGCCATTTTCCCTCCCCAACAGGTAGCCAGAGCAGATGGTGTGGAGTCCCCAGCAGAAGTGCTGGCAACAGGGCAGAGTGATAGCAACCTCTGCCCAGCACCGGAAACAACTGTGGAGTTTCAGGGAGCCGGGGCAGTTGGCCCCTCTCTCCAGCAACAAGCTGGGGTGGTCAAGCTTTTACCCCCAGCTGAATCACTGGCAGCAGGGCAGAATGCTACTGGCCGCTGCACACAACTGCCACTTGAGCGGATATCGGTGGATGGGACTGCGGTCTCCACTCACAGCAACCCAGCAGAAGAGCTGGCAACAGAGCCGAGTGCCATGGGCCTCTGCTCTCAACTAACAGAAGAGGGAGTTCCTGTGGTAGTAGATGGGAGTTCAGTCCTCACTGACACAACCCCAGAAAATGGAGTGACACTGAGACAGGAGGATGTCAGCCTTGCTTTGCAAGCACTGGGGGATTTCCACCTACCACAAGTGGATGGGACTTCAGTCTCCACTTGTATACCCCAGGGATGCCGGGCAGTCGACCCAGATCCCCAACAGCATGAGGGACTGAGCCCAGTCACCCTGTCTTCTCCCCAGCGGCGGGTATGTTCTCTGAGAGAGGCAGAGGTTGGCTGGGTAAGTAATGCTCTGCTTGGAGCAATTCATTTGTGGTACTGGGTGGATACCAGCATTGGAAGAATGGACCCATGGACTAACTTCGGAGTAGACCCGTCTGGGGTCCCCTCCTCTGTTAGTCCCCTGCCGAAAGGGGAGATGTGTGACAGTGGGGTCACTTTGGACACAGGGTGAATAAAAGAATAATGGTCTGTGATAGCCATATTCAAGGCTGTATATACATTGTATATAGATTGGATGTATACTGTGTGTGGGGGTTATGTAATCATTGCTGTGAGGAATTAAGGTGTTTTGCATTCTATTGTTCATTATGACTGGGGAAGGTCTGGTGTGAATAGAGATTAAGTCTGTCCTTGTGTGTATTGTAAAGTGCCAGACAGACTGGCTGCCAACCCTTTGTGAGAAGATGTGTATTGTGTGGGATCTTTTGAAGCCTAGCAGACGTCAGGATGAGGTGTTGAGTCTTGGGATGTGTGGGTGGAGCTGGGCCCTTGTTCATGTTAAATCATGTGTATTGAATTGTGTATAAAGTTACAATGTTTCTCAATAATAAAGTCATTCTACCCCAGAAGAATCCAGAGTGCGTCTCGTTTCTTCCAGAGGGATTGGTTCCTATGGGAAATGGTCGTTTAGCTGTGGATATTGGTAGCGAGTGGATGTGTGTCTAGGAGAGGGAACATCGTAAACGGCGTTTTACTCCTTTATATTGTGGTGCCGTTACAGGTGGTGGGCAGTGTAGTGTAGTATGGTGGTGGGCAGTGTAGTGTAGTATGGTGGGCAGTGTAGTGTATTATGGTGGTGGGCAGTGTAGTGTAGTATGGTGGGCAGTGTAGTGTAGTATGGTGGGCAGTGTAGTATGGTGGGTAGTGTAGTGGACAGTATAGTACAGTGGTTAGTGTAGTGTGTAATCGTCAGTAAAGTAATCAGGTTGGTCAGTACTATTGTATTGTTGGAAGGGGCTCTGGGATTGTCTAAGTCTGCAGTTTGGGCGGGGGCGCAAATTACTTGCCTTGCCCCGGGTGCTGACAACCCACGCTACACCACTGATACTCTGTCCTGTGATTCTGGGGCTGTATACTCTGTCCTATGATGAGCTGTATAATCCTGACACTATGGGTGGAAGCAAGTGGAATACAGGGGACGTAGTGGGTGGATTCTATAAGGGGATGGGCTGACTCTGAGTTCCAGTGCCATTGTTCCAGTGCCACGCCACAGTTCCTGTTGGTGGGAAGCTGCATTCCAGGCTGGCTGGACAACAGTTTGAGGCTCTCCCTATAACCGCAGGTCTTGCCTTTAGGTCACCAAAACAAAAACAGTTGATGCACCATTCTTAGGAGCCCCTGCAACTGGGCTTTGCTGCAACAGTCATCTGGAGGTATCTCTATTAATAGTTATATAAACCACTGTATATGTGCACAATTCCACCAGAACTTTTCTTGGGCCCTTTGCTGATAATACCTGTTTGTACATTGGACGTATGTACTATAATTAATCTTTTCCTACATAAAAAGTGTGTTATTTCCATACAGGTGTGCACTGATATACTATGGTTTAATGGTATATGCTGTTTGCAGTAGTTGATCTGCTCTCAATAACTTTGATTAGATTACTGGTTAATTTCCCAGAAAGGGAATCCCCATTGTTTGCAGAGGTCCTGTCCTGGTTGTAAACACTTCCAAGTTTATTTCAGTCTTCTAATTAGTGAAGGTTCTGGTTCTCTTGTTAACCTTCAGGCTTAGCTGATGGCTACACTTGAATATAATTTTTTTTAAAAGAGTTTAGTGTCATTTTAAAAAATTTTTTACACTGTATTATATATTGTATATACTGTACTTGTGTAATTTTATGACACCTTAAGCCTTGGTTCCTATATGTCTGAGCACCTTTTCTTTGCGATTTTTCAGTGCGTATTTTTCAGTCCAGTGCGGTTTTGTTCAGGTTCAGGTGCAATTCAGGTTTGAATTTGTTACGTTTATGACACTTGAAATCACTCCTGAACCGTACCTAAAATCTTACCGGACTCCTGAAAAATGCATTGTGGCCAGTCTACAGATACTGTATGTAAAATGGCTCCATAGAAAGCCGATTTGGTTCACATGTCATGATAATCAGATGTGGTTCAAAACATATCCAATTCACATGTATGTAAACCGAGCCTAAAAGTCTCATTATATTCTTTGGAGTGCCTAATTTAATTAGGGATGACTCATAAATTTCACAGGATGTAATATATACAGTGCCTTGAAAAAGTATTCATACACTTGAAATTTTCCACATTTTGTCATGTTACAACCAAAAACATAAATGTATTTTATTGGAATTTTATGTTATAGATCAACACAAAGTGGCACATAATTGTGAAGTGGAAGGAAAATTATAAATGTTTTTTCAAATTTTTTAAAACAAAATATCTGAAAAGTGTGGCGTGCATTTGTATTCAGCCCCCTTTACTCTGATACCCCTAACTAAAATCTAGTGGAACCAATTGCCTTCAGAAGTCACCTAATTAGTAAATAGAGTACACCTGTATGTATGTTAATCTCAGTATAAATACAGCTGTTCTGTGAAGCCCTCAGAGGTTTGTTAGAGAACCTTAGTGAACAAACAGCATCATGAAGGCCAAGGAACACACCAGACAGATAAGGGATAAAGTTGTGGAGAAGTTTAAAGCAGGGTTAGGTAATAAAAAAAACATCCCAAGCTTTGAACATCTCATAGAGCACTGTTCAATCCATCATCCGAAAATGGAAAGAGTATGTTTTTGATTGTAACATGACAAAATGTGGAAAATTTCAAGGGTTATGAATACTTTTTTCAAGGCACTGTATATCATATCTATTCCTTTAAAACCAGACTAGGAACAAGTAGATGAGTGTGATGGAGAGCTTAAGCTTATTTGATTTTGTGTCACTGAATGAACAATAATAGAGAGGGCTTGTGAATACACTTTCTAAATAAGCATAGCTAACATGCGTTACCCACACCGACATTGTCACAGCTTTAACATCCGGCTGCAGTCAACAAGCACCGATGTGTAAATAGCTGCTATAATTGAGGCATCCTATAGAAAAATAAATGATTTTATTCCTCTCATTTCCCCCATTCCAGAAAGTGTGGATGCAAGCGCATCTGCAGTCGGATGTCCTAATGACCAATATTATTTACTCTCCGGCGTCTCTCATCCTGTAATCTTTCATTTGCCCCAAGCCCATCGGAGATGAGCGGCCTACACACATTATATTAGCTTCTTTTACGTAGGATTCGTTGCCTGTGCAATGTGTATCACCCTTTTGTGGAGCGCTTCACTGCAAATGAATCACATTTCCACATGAGCAGAGCACTGCCCAGCCAGTGCCTATTCCCTCCATGCAGCATTTAGCTGCTGTCCAGAGCCGCGGTGCTGAAATGACTCACAGCAGTCACAGTACCCCCTAGGAGTGTCAATGCATTAAAGGGGAAGGCTAGTTTACTTTTACTAAGCATACACATTGACTTTTTTATTTTCCTAAAGTAATTTGTGATGTGACTTTCACAATTTTATGTGCTTGATCTCTCATATTTTTAAATGTTGGCTACAAAATGGATGTTAGATTTGTAAATAAAACCATGTTCTCTGCTTGAAGAGAATGTCTGGGGAATTCATGAACACAAGTGAGTGAGTGTGTTCACTGTTCTCATTTAGAAAATTAATGGGCTGATAAAGTCTATATTTGCTAGCCCCTTCCCCCAATCTCCATTCTGAAAAATCCAGACGGAGCATCTGGGGGGAGATGAGATGAGGGAAGCCAGCAGCATTCTTGGGCGGGGGGCAACAGGGCGGGGAAGCCCGGGCAGTAGTGGGAATCGACACTGCATGTAGTGATTAGGGTGTGCCCAGGCACACCCCCTGCGCATGCCTATGCTCCTTCCTCAATGCGCTCTCTCCATAGCCACTGCACTCATCAAACTGAGAAGTGGGTGGCTGAGGGGTTTTATATTAAGGTTTAGCAGAACCTGATGGGGATTTGAGAGACTAGTTCCCCATCAGGTCCGCCTTGCTGTTGATTGACAGTGCACATCAATGGGTTGATTCTAAAGCCACTATTGGACTGAATAGCGACTATCAATCCACCCACTGCTGTGCACTGTCAATCAGCAGCAAGGTGGACCTGATGGGGAACTAGTCTCTCAATTTCCCATCAGACTCTGCCCATTTGGGTGATAACATCGCCTGTATCCCTGGCCCCCTTTGTTTCCATTTAGCTTTCAGATAGGGAACCTCTCATATGACAGCTAATTGGGACGGGGGATACAGCACATACATAACAGCTTCTGAGCACACCTAGACCCCACTCTGAGTATTGGAGTACTGGTCCTAATTACAGCCAGTTCCTAAACTTTAAGAAACTGTCACTACCATAAGGAAACAAGGTTCTTAAAATGGCAGAAGTAGGATCTACCATAATTGCTTACCTGAAATGCTTGCCTCAATTAGGCACAGTGGGTCCTTAAGGAAACTACTACCAGAAAATGTCATTGGGATGCGATTGAATTCCCCTGACTGTCTTTGTGCCTATTCAAGGCAAAGTGACAGCTTCTCTACAAAGGGAACCCCCCCCCCAATACCTTGTCCCCACATCTTCCTCTGTCACAACAGGCAACAATATTGGGTGCTTCTGAATATGGGGGAGCAGAGCCACTGATAGGGGGTAGAACCAACGCTCCTGTACCAGGCCTGACCCCATACGTTCAGAAGGGGGTCCCAGGGGCAGAGAGTGGACTTTCTAATTCTCTCTGGGAACAGGCAATCCTTCTGACCATGGTTCCCAGCTTTAAAATGTAAAGTTCCCAGGGTCCCACCAGACGTTTTCAACACTTTTGAGTGCAGGCAGAGTAGTCCAGCAGCCACATGCCCAACAATTCAATCAAAGTTCCAGCTCCTGCTGTCTGTACCAGCGGATTCATCTATTTTCTTCTTTAGGTGACAAAGGCGGAACGGGGGCCCTTCCAGATAGGCTATACGGGGCCACATGATTTCTAATGGCAGCTTTGTGGGGGAGCATCTGACCTTCTCTTTTGCAACAATGCTAAGGTCTGTCAGTCAATTGATAGGTCTGAGCACTGACACATGACACTGGGAGTCACTTCCTAGCATTCAACAACAACCAACACTGAAGATTTTAGAGCCGACTGCAATGGAGGAAGAAATGGCAAGGGGGAAAGTTGGCACCAGCAAGGTGAGTATCAGTGGGTCAGGGGTCCCCTTTGTAAAGACCTTAAAGGGGGAAGGTGATTGTACATTTAAAAAACTATTGAGATAACACGGCCTTAGTTTGAAAATGTAGACTCAGATATTAGACAGGTTTATTAAAAGGAGAGTATAATGTGCTGTGGTTTCATCTGCCAGCTGCTGCATCACTCCTGTGTCTTGTAGTGAAGTAGAAGTAGCAATGGCAGCATGCAGACGAGGATGTATCTCATATATGTTTGATGGGTGAAAGTGGTGGCTGTAGCTCTGCAAGAGACCAAAATCAGAATCGGTGCCCACTGGCCAAATAGTTAGTATTCATCTTCCCTTACAGGCTGCCAGTTGTTTATTTTTAGAGGGTCTAGCAAAAGGGTCTTTTTAAAGTAATGTATGTCACTTTACATTTTTTACAAGTTTCTTCATTCAGGTTATTTTATATATGTGCAAATTGTAGATACACTGCTTCAGTAAGCTATCAGCCGCACAGGGAGTGCATTGTTTTTAAACTGCCAGCTACCTTATCAGACTAGTATAGTGAGAATGAGCCGTAAAGTACAGCCAGGGGAGTAGAAACTGTTCATTAACCACTTGAGAGCCGTGCTGTAGACGAAAGACGTCTGTAGCGCGGCTCTCAAGTGCCGGGTGGACGTCCCTGGACGTCCTGCTGTTTACATTCCCTCCGCGCGCCACTATGGGCGCGCGGCGGGAACAGCTGTGTCATGTGTTGTCGATGCGCGTGCCTGGTGGCCACGATGTCCGCCAGGTACGTGCGATCGGCTGTTACAGAGGCAGGACGTGGATCTGTGTGTGTAAACACACAGATCCACGTCCTGTCAGGGAGAGAGGAGACCAATGCTGTGTCCCTTGTACATAGGGACACAGATCGGTCACCTCCCCCAGTCACTCCCCTCCCCCATACAGTTAGAATCACTCCCAGGGAACATATTTAACCCATTGATCGCCCCCTAGTGTTAACCCCTTCCCTGCCAGTCACATTTATACAGTAATCAGTGCATATTTATAGCACTGTTCGCTGTATAAATGTGAATGGTCCCAAAATAGTGTCAAAAGTGTCCGATATGTCCGCCGCAAAATCGCAGGCCTGACAAAAATCGCAGATAACCATCATTACTAGTAATAAAAAAAATATTTAATAAAAATGTCATAAATCTATCCCCTATTTTGTAGGCGCTATAACTTTTGCGCAAACCAATCACTATACGCTTATTGCAATTTTTTTACCAGAAATATGTAGAAGAATACGTATCAGCCTAAACTGAGAAATTATTATTATTTTTTTTAAATTGGGATATTATTATAGCGAAAAGTTAAAAAATATTGTGTTTTTTTTCAAAATTTTATGTCTTTTTTTGTTTATAGCGCAAAAAAAAAACCACAGAGGTGATCAAATACCACCAAAGGAAAGCTCTATTTGTGGGAAAAAAATTATAAAAATATCATTTGGGTACAGCGTTGTATGACCGCGCAATTGTCACTCAAAGTGTGTCAGCGCTGAAAGCTGAAAATTAGTCTGGGTACGAAGGGGGTTTAAGTGCCCAGTAAGCAAGTGGTTAAACAAAGTGAATGTTTATTCTGAAAAGTACATGTTCACTTTGCAACGTGGTGATAGTAAATAAAATGTAAATGTAAAGTAAAACTGCGTTTACTTTGAATACCCAATTATATGTAAGGGAAGAAGATACAAAAATTAAGAATTGTTGCTAGCACGTGTTTGGTTGATTACATGTAGTACAGCTTCATCTTAAATGTCCTGAACTCGGTAAACATTCACTTTGCTTAGCGAACTGTCCTTATTCATTTAGTAAGTTAACCCCACTGCAATGCAGAAAGCAAAACATGTATATATAGTGAGTAAATATGGCTGAATTAAAATACACACTAAACAAAAAACAAGGATTTTTTTTTAAATTATGTATTTGTTATGCTTTTTTATATCAAGTTGTTTCCTTGCACATCTATATCTAAAAAAAAAGTTTAAAATATATGCATTCTTTTTGAAAAGCTATCCATTACAATAAAACCACATAATTACACGTATAACAGCCAGAGGCAAAGAGACATGTGTGATATACACTTGAAGCGTATTTATACTTTGGCAGCCAAATTGGAGCAACACCTTCTTTATATCTGTTACATGTTCCTGTTCAGCATAAAATTGCAAAAAAAAATAAAAAATTGCTGCTTATGTTTTTACTTGATGAAGACTCCTACCTAGCTTCCCCCTTCTACATAATGTTAAGACGGGAGCTAGGATGTATATATATATATATATATATATATATATATATATATATATATATATATATATATGTATGTATGCCATAATAATTAACCCTGTCTGTACTGTGCTGGCGGATCTTCATTATTAATTGTAAACTACATGTACACACTACCTATTTTAAAAAGGGTTAAAAATGTCAAGGCGTGGGTGGTATATTTTATCCGATTGCACTTTGAAACAAACCTATCCTTAAAATCTGTCCCTAATTGAGCATTATAAGCTATCCTGAACAAAACAAGCTGCCTATAGAGTCCTATGTATAATTCTGCTCCAAAGAAGTTAAAGGTAAAAAATTATTATTTTTTAAATTATTTTTAGGCATGTTGTGTGAACAGGAACACAAAACAAACATATAGGGGGGCAAAAGGCAAATCCACCTTGCACTACAAGTGCACTTTCAAGTGTAGTCGCTGTAGATCTGAGGGGGTGTAGATCTGATCTGAGTCGCTGTAGATCTGCAAGGAAAAGAAAAAAAAAACAGCATTTTTGCTTGCACGTGATTGGATGATAAAATCAGCGAAGCTTCCCCTCATTTCAGAGCTTCCCCTCAGATCTACAGTGATCTACAGCAATCTACAGCGACTGCACTTCCAAGTGCACTTTCAGTGCACTTTCAAGTGCACTTGTAGTGCAAAGTGGATTTGCCTTTGGTAAATCAACCCCATAGTGCGGTTTTCATAAATAGGACTGCAATGGTGAAAATACACTTTAAATTGCTGCGTACATGTTTGGTTTCAATTTTGTTTTTCTAAGGTTTTCAAATATATATTGTGAGGGGGTTAGCTCGGCAGCGGGTGTGTGTGACCCCCGGGATGGGCTCCCCACACAAAACAGGCCCAGCAAACGGAGGTTGTGGTTTTCAAAATCAAAAAAGGTGCGGTTTATTTTCTATTTACAGTGACAAAACACAGCAAAGCAAAAGAAACATAACCAAAATAAATCCTGGTCAAGTTGACCTCTGACTAAACATACAGGTTTCCTAACTAACAACTGGGATCAGCCTAGTGCTGTCCTAGTCCCTAAGTCCCTGGTTTAGTAAAAGTCCAAACAAATAGCCACACAGGCTTTGCCTCACCGCACAGGGGTTCACTCTCCCTAGACAGTCCACACAGGTCTGGTTCCAGGCATGAGCTAACATCTAATGAAGCTGGGAGTTCTTATAGAGGCCTAAATGAGCTGACAAGGTTCAGCTGGTCTCATCAACTCCCTGTCTGCACGACGCCCAGCCCTCTCCCTAGAGGTATGAGTCATCCATGAGCCCACTAGCCTTATACAACTCTCCACCTAGTTGTATAAGTCGGCGTAAAGCCTGAATCTGGGCGAAATATATCTACCCCCCTGGATGCAACCAGGTGACTTTACCTTCCTGCTGTCACATACCCCCCCCCTCTTGTTTTAACCTCGGGGTTGGAACACCAGCAATCAGGCATTCATGTACTCGAGACAAAGCATCCACATTCCCCATTTGAACGCCAGGGCGATGCTTTACTGTGAAGTTGAATTCCTGGAGGGCCAGGAACCACCTATTCACTCTTCTATTTGTTTCCTTGTTTTGAGCCATCCACTTTAACGGAGCGTGATCCGTAACCATGTCAAAGTGCCTACCTAGCAGGTAGTACCGAAGGGAATCTAGAGCCCACTTCACCGCTAAACACTCCTTTTCAACGGTGGCGTAATTTACCTCATGGGACTTCAACTTCCTGCTGAGGTAAATGACTGGGTGCTCTTCCCCGTTCCAGACCTGGGACAATACTGCTCCTAACCCCACATCTGACGCATCACTTTCTACGACAAAGTCTTTAGAGAAGTCGGGTGAGTACAACACTGGCTGGCTACATAAGGCTTGTTTCAAGAATTGGAATGCTGCCTCAGCCTCGGGGGTCCATTTAATCATGACCGACCCTTTCCCCTTCGTCAGGTTGGTTAGGGGCACAGCCTTAGAAGCAAAGTGGGGAATGAATCGCCGATAATACCCAGCGATTCCCAGAAAGGCTCGTACCTGCTTCTTGCTGTTGGGACGTGGCCAACTCTGGATGGCCTCGACTTTGTTGAGTTGGGGTTTTATTACTCCCCTCCCAATGGTGTACCCAAGATATTTGGCCTCCTCCTGCCCAATGGTACACTTCTTGGGGTTAGCCGTAAACCCCGCTTCCCGAACAGAGTCCAGGACTGCTTGCACTTTTGGCAGATGTGAGGCCCAATCTGTGCTATGGACAATTACATCATCCAGGTAAGCCGCAACATACTTCCGATGGGGCCTCAGCATCTGGTCCATTTTCCGCTGGAATGTGGCCGGCGCATTCTGTAACCCGAACGGCATTCTTTTATATTGGAACGCCCCGTCTGGGGTTACAAATGCGGTTTTCTCTTTGGCCGACTTGGCCAGGGGGATTTGCCAATACCCTTTTGTGAGGTCCAGAGTCGTCATGTATCGGGCTGTTCCCAGCCGGTCGATCAACTCATCTATACGTGGCATGGGGTAGGTGTCAAATTTTGTAACTTTGTTCAACTGACGAAAATCGTTACAAAATCGCCAGCTCCCATCCGGTTTAGGCACCAACACGATGGGACTAGACCAATCACTTTGGGACTCCTCTATCACCCCTAAGTTCAGCATTTTCTGTACTTCCTCCCGTATTGCCTCCCGTCGAGCCTCTGGGATCCGATAGGGTTTTAACTTCACCCTTTCACCGGGCGGGGTAATGATGTCATGCTCTACCCCAGATGTTTGTCCCGGCAGCTCAGAGAATACCTCCTTGTTGCGAAGCACAAACTCCTTAACCTCCTGTTGTTGGGGTTGTGACAAGGTGGCTGCTATTCCAACCTCAGGAATCACGCAACCAGTTTGAGCTGGTGACCAAGTGTCTGCGACTAGGGACTCTCTATCCCTCCAGGCTTTCAACAGATTAACGTGATAGATCTGTTCGGGCTTTCGCCTTCCTGGTTGTCTGACCTTGTAATTCACTTCGCTCACTTTTTCCATTATCTCGTAGGGGCCTTGCCATTTGGCAAGGAATTTACTTTCAACCGTAGGGACAAGTACCAATATCCTATCCCCCGGGGAAAAGGTACGGGTCTTGGCTCCACGGTTGTACACTCTCTGCTGTGCCAACTGCGCTTGGGCCAAATGTTCCTTCACGATGGGCATTACCTGTGCAATTCGATCTTGCATCAGGGCGACATGCTCAATCACACTCCTGTGGGGAGAACTCTCACTTTCCCAAGTTTCCTTGGCAATATCCAACAGCCCTCTTGGGTGTCTCCCATACAGTAACTCAAAGGGGGAGAATCCCGTAGAGGATTGGGGCACCTCCCTAATAGCAAACATCAAATAAGGAAGTAAACAGTCCCAATCCTTTCCATCTCTATCCACCACTTTCTTCAACATTTGTTTTAGGGTTTTGTTGAATCTTTCAACCAGCCCATCGGTTTGGGGGTGATACACAGACGTACGCAATTGCGTCACTTTGAACAATTTACACAGCTCTTTCATAACCCGGGACATAAAGGGTGTACCTTGGTCCGTAAGCAGTTCTTTACAAATACCCACCCGGCTAAAAACAAGAGATAGCTCTTTGGCTATGGTTTTGGCCGAGGTATTTCGGAGAGGGATCGCTTCTGGATAACGGGTGGCATAGTCCATTATAACTAATATGTACTGGTGCCCCCTAGCGGACTTGATTATAGGACCTACCAAATCCATGGCGATCCTCTCAAACGGGACCTCAATGATGGGTAGAGGGACCAGCGGGCTACGGAAATGTGGCATCGGGGCCAACCTCTGACACACAGGGCAGGAGGAACAATAATTTTCTACGTCCTTCATCACCCCCGGCCAATAGAATCTCTGTAATACCCTCTCTCGGGTTTTCTCTGTCCCCAGATGACCTCCAAGAATGTGCCCATGGGCCAACTCCAACACCAACTTCCTGTAAGGTTTGGGCACCACAAGCTGCTCAACGGTTTCTTCTGCCCTTTTTGCCACCCGATACAGTAGGTCCTTCTCTACGCTGAAGTATGGGTAAGTGCAGGTATTATCTGGGTTCACTAACTCACCATCTATTTTCACTACGTTTTCACGTGCCTTTATTAGGGCGGGGTCTTTCAACTGTTCTGTGGCAAAGTTTTCCCTGTGAACCTCAAGATCAGAAAACTCCACAGACGGTAGGTTTTCGTCTGAGGAGGTGGGCTCCTCTCCAGTTTCTTGAGTCTCCCCTGCCAATACTGATAAGGGAAATTCCGGAGAGTCCTCACCACTCTCAGGGGAGTTCTGGCTATCACATTCCTGGTACATAGGGGCACCAGTGAGGGGCTCAGGATCATCCCACAGTTCCCAGAACTTCGGAAAATCCCTTCCCACAATGGCGTCATGCGGTAACTGAGATACTAAGCCCACTGGATGAGAGAGGGTACCTTTGGGGGTCTCGAAACACACTGTAGTCACTGGATACTCTCGGGTGTCCCCATGCACACAAATAACAGCTACCTTGCTATTCCCAGAGACCTCTGTTTTAACTAACTCAGCCTTTATCAGGGTCACAAGGCTACCTGAATCCAGCAATACCACAACATTTCTACCATTAACACACATTTTGCATAAATGTTTCTCAGTTCCTCGAATGGCAGTGCATGCGACTGTCGCACACAGCGACTGACGTCTGCCCGTCAGAAAGTCACACTGCATGGGTTCCTCCACAACCGGGCAATTGGCTGCAATATGTCCCGCTTGCCGGCAGCGGTAGCAAATGATCCTTCTTGCCGCCTCTTGAGCCGCTGATTTCCCAGGCTGTTCTCGCCAAACTTGGGGTAGAGCTCCCACCCTCTCACTCTCTCCACCCTCACCCCTTGGAATCCTCTTATCCGCCCCTGGGGATGGTCTGGTCTTAGGGTGGAAAGTCCGAGTGTCTCTGGAAGAGGCCGTCAGGTTCTCTGTAGCCAAGTATTTCTCCACACGATCCACAAGACCATCGGCCGTCTCTGGGTCTCCATGGCTTACCCACTTTTGGATGGCAGTAGGAAGAGCTCTCAAAAACCGATCCATTACAACACGTTCCACAATCTTTGGTGCGGACAAAGTCTCTGGCTGTAGCCACTTTCTGCTCAGGTGAATGAGATCATACATTTGAGACCTGGGGGGTTTTCCAAGCTGGAAAGTCCAGTTATGCACACGCTGAGCCCGGACAGCCTGGGTGACACCCAGCCTTGCCAATATTTCAGCTTTTAGCATCACATAGTCTTTTGCTTGGTTAGGCTCTAGGTCATAGTAAGCTTTCTGCGATTCACCAGTTAACAGAGGAGCCACCAGTCCAGCCCACTGCTCCTCAGGCCACTTTTCTCTTTCAGCGGTCCTTTCAAATGTGGTCAAAAATACCTCTGGATCATCCTCTCCAGTCATTTTTGTCAATAAACGACTCACCCCAAAGGACGCGGTATTAGTGGGACGGCTTTCCTCACTGGTCTGCGGACGTTGCTGCATTACTGCTTCCATCTGTTGTTGTAGTCTCTGCTCTTGCTTCTGCAACAGGTCTATGAAGCGGGCCTCAGATTGCTGCTGGGCTCGTTGCTGAGCCTCCAGACTCTGTTGCAAAGTTGCGTTTGTCTGCTGCTGGGCTGCAAGGCTCCTTTGCAAACCTGCATTTGTCTGCTGTTGATTGGCATTTGCTAGAGCCAGCTGCTTCAGTATCTCCTCCATGCTGGCTTAAAAAAAACTGCCACTGGTTCTCCACCAACTGTGAGGGGGTTAGCTCGGCAGCGGGTGTGTGTGACCCCCGGGATGGGCTCCCCACACAAAACAGGCCCAGCAAACGGAGGTTGTGGTTTTCAAAATCAAAAAAAGGTGCGGTTTATTTTCTATTTACAGTGACAAAACACAGCAAAGCAAAAGAAACATAACCAAAATAAATCCTGGTCAAGTTGACCTCTGACTAAACATACAGGTTTCCTAACTAACAACTGGGATCAGCCTAGTGCTGTCCTAGTCCCTAAGTCCCTGGTTTAGTAAAAGTCCAAACAAATAGCCACACAGGCTTTGCCTCACCGCACAGGGGTTCACTCTCCCTAGACAGTCCACACAGGTCTGGTTCCAGGCATGAGCTAACATCTAATGAAGCTGGGAGTTCTTATAGAGGCCTAAATGAGCTGACAAGGTTCAGCTGGTCTCATCAACTCCCTGTCTGCACGACGCCCAGCCCTCTCCCTAGAGGTATGAGTCATCCATGAGCCCACTAGCCTTATACAACTCTCCACCTAGTTGTATAAGTCGGCGTAAAGCCTGAATCTGGGCAAAATATATCTACCCCCCTGGATGCAACCAGGTGACTTTACCTTCCTGCTGTCACAATATATATATATAAAAAAAAAGAACTTAAATTTTACAATAGACAAAGAAGTTCCATTATAAAAAGAAGTTACATACATTTAAGATACGATGAGGGTTATTTACGAAAGGCCACAAATCCACTTTGCACTACAAGTGCAAACTACAAGTGCAAAGTGCACTTGAAATTGCACTAAAAGTGCACTTGGAAGTGCAGTCGCTGTAAATCTGAGGGGTAGATCTGAAATGAGGAGAAGCTCTGCTGATTTTATCATCCAATCATGTGCAAGCTGAAATGCTGTTTTTTTCTTTTCCTTGCATGTCCCCCTCGGTCCCCCTACAGCGACTGCACTTCCAAGTGCACTTTCAGTGCAATTTCAAGTGCACTTTGCACTTGTAGTTTGCACTTGTAGTGCAAAGTGGATTTGACTTTCGTAAATAATCCCTGATGTCTACTTAATGATTACCAAGGGTATACTTTACTGAAATACTATATATACAGTATATATATATATATATATATATATATATATATATATATATATATATATTAATAAATAAAAAAAAGGAAATTAACAGCACACCACAGCAGATTGGTTTTATAGAGATGCAGAATTATTTTATTACCAAGCGACAAGAGGGAGCACAGCCACTTGTAGGAAAGCAACGCGCTGTTTACTGTAGCAATGTACCATTCTATTGACACTCTGCTGTGCAAGCAGCTGATGTGTAGCTTGTTTGAGCATGATATTGCTTTTTCTTTCCGTCAGAGTGGGCGTCTCCTGTCCAATTACACAAACTGATCCCTCTCAGTGGGCGATGGAGCTGCGTGAATCCCAGCATCCTATTTTAGCATCTCTCCTCCCTTGGGAATGCCGTATAGATTTAAGACGTTGCAAGAGTGCTTGACGTAGTTTTGACGTGTAAATACTAATTTCCATTGACTGTGGAGGAAAGGTTCTTGTTTTTTTCCCAGCCACAGACGAAAAGCCTGCTCCTGACATCTATCTGTTCACATAGCAACAAGGCAAAAGCTGATCTCTTGTTCTTTTTTTTTTTTTTCTATTTGTAATATATATTTTTTCAGCCATCAGGTACTGTTTGAACAGTGTGGACATTGTACAGATACATATTGAAATGGAAGGAGGATGCTGGCCCTACAAGTACATTGCTTTAGTGTCTGTCTTCTCATGCTGCCTAGGATTCGTGGGTGCTGTAGAAAGGCGATATGTGAATGAATGGGCTGCAGAGATCCCTGGAGGTCCAAATGAAGCATTGGCATTAGCCGATGAACTGGGCTATGACTACGGTGGGCAGGTAAGCCATAGAAAGACTTTGCATTATGAACTTGTAAATCTAACTGTGAACGTGTCTTAAGGACTATTTCAATGTAATATAATTATTCAATTCAGTTATTATGCTTACTTACAGCTCAATACTTTCCGCATGATGTCATAACTTTAAATATCATTTCACTGACTTTTTCTTTTCACACAAATAGGCTCTGTGAGTGGAGCTTAAACAAATCAGCATTGTGTGTGGCAGCTTTTTGGAAGATGTGTGTTCATTATCTAGATCCTATTCATTTTAATGAATCCAAAATAATTTTATTAGTAATGAAATAAGGATAAAAATGCAACATCAATGCTGATGAAGACACACACACCTATATTGTTTATATTTGGTCAAAGGAATAAATAAGACAAGTGGGAAAATCTATCAAAACTGGAGTAGACAGAATCTGGAGCAGTTGTACATGACAGCCAATCAGCTTCTATCTCCAGCTTGTTCAGTTGAGCATTGGAAATGAAAGGGAGAAAACGATTGATTGCCATGCACAGTTACTCTTGGTCCAATATAGTAAATTCCCCTCTGCAATATAGCATACACAGTAGGAATCTATTACATTGACAATTGATAAGATATCGATATGCTGAAAACAAATGATATGAGGCGCTCTAGATCCTATTCATTTTTGCTAATACACTGTGGCTGATCTTTAAAAACTGATTAGGTGAGTGTTGTAAATAATAACCAATGTGCATGTTGGCTTTAACAGAGACATAAGTGGAACAATAAGTCTTATCAGTTGCTATGGGCAATAACCCTGTTTGTTTCTTTGCTTCATATCTCATGAAACAACCCTATGCAGATCATCTATTCTTTATTGTACATCCCGGTTTACATTGAAGCCACCACCTACCAGGTCTCATTTTATTTTTATTCCATTGCTATTGATTGTGTGTATAGGCGGATGAGTAATTCTTCCAAGTATTTCTTCCATTTACATAGTGATGACTTCATCTTCATCATGAAGATCGTCATGATTCGAGGGACTCAAGTAAATTGGTTTAAACACTGGTGCTGTTTGGCTGACATGAATCATCCAGCAGAACTATAGTAAATCAGTTTCTATTCAGAGATCCTGATAAATCAGACAGGTGGTATTACACCCCCTTATTGCTTATTGTGATTGTGTGTCTTGTTGGGAAGGCAGTGTGTGAGCTCAGCTTATGGCAACCCTCTCAGCAAGACACATGTCATTGTCATTAGGACTAATCTTCAAAGCCAGTATCTGGAGCATATATTTTACATATTCAACATGGCTGTGTTTTTTTTTTTATCCTTGATCTAGATTTTCTCAGCCACTGAACTGTGTAGCACATCTGTGACAGCAATAGCTTACAGGCCTTGGCATGCCATACAGGCAGTGCTTTAGTGATTTGTAAAAATCAAAAGACATGCTGGTAGGTTAATTGGCTTCTGTCCAAAATTGGCCCCAGTATGTGGGTGTCAGTTGGGGGCCTTGGATTTGTGGGCTCCTTGAGGGTAGGGACCGATGTGGGTGTGTGATGTGTGGAGCGCTGCATAGGTTGATGGCACTATATGGGTACCTTAAATAAATAATAATATAATGAGACACAATGTACAGGGATAGGGAGAATTGTAGACACACTCCCACACTCACTCAGGTTGAACTGGATGGACTGGTGTCTTTATTCAACCTTACTAACTATGTAACTATGTATCCTTAAAAAATTTTTATATGATATAAACATGTTAAAAAACAAGGTGGAAGACTTTGCAAAACAAAATTACATGGCGCAGAGGGTTAGTGGTTAGAACATGTTTGGCAGAACTGGGGTTTTATGGTTCTAATATCAGCCAGGACACTTACTGCATGTAGTTTGTATGTTTTCCCTATGTTTGCATGCATTTCCATCCACAATTCAAAGACCTGCTGGTGGGTTAATTGGCAAAACTGTTTAAACTGGCCCTAGTATGCGTGTACAAATTGGCTGTGCACACGTGTTACTACATCCTGCATGCCAGTCCCAAGCTCAAGCAAATAAGGAGGGTTGAGGAAAGACCTGGGAACCTTCCTAATAACAAATTCTATGGATTCCCAGAAAGCTGGACCATAGAATTGCCTAGAGTCAGATATGACTGAATGTATATATATACATACAAGGTTTAGTCTGCTGGATCAATGAAGGAAATGCAATGTTGAAAATAGCAATGAATAAAGATTTTACTTTGATCTTCTGCACTGCACAAATGATAGCTGAAATATGATTACAGGCAACAGGGTCCCCACCCACATTGTGAATTTGTGAAAATGTATAATAAATGCATGCAATACTTTACTGTGAGGAAAGCATACATAATTGTTACCATAACATAATAAAAAAGTACACATCAGTTATTGTAAGGCAAGCCTTACATGCTTAGATGTTATTTGTTTGAACCTGTGTGGATGGAGGAATCTGTTCTGCTGGATATTGGATGTGGACAGCTGCAGCACCTTGCAGATGCCTCAATACTCAAGCAATGGCTGCATCCGCTAGGATAAGACATCTGACAGATAGCAGTCATTGTTTGGCTGACTAATTCGACTTGGCTCCTCAAATTTTGAAATCCGCTTTTGCAGAGCCGCTGAATCAGCCAAAATTTGAGCTGTGTATGGCTAGCCTAAAAGGGGAATTTGTCCCACTGTCCTTCCACATCACTGACTTTTATATATCCTGATGGTATTTGGGACCTAGCTGAGACCTGATGCATGTCTACATGTGCACGTGAGATCCCTGTGCCTGAACACACATGCTGCTAGTTTCGGGTATCTGGAACCTTCTAAAGACTGTCATGTGAGCACATGCGCAGGATCCTCCATGTATGATCAGACATGCTGTGGGTCTCTGCCTGTTTTTACGAAATAGTCGGCAGAGATCAGCGTCCCTCAGTAAAACACTTTCCCAGGATATTGGGGCAGGGGGGAGTCCCTATGTCATACTAGCCTAGACTATGAAGCAGGAAGTTAGCTATGATTAAGCACTGAGCTACAGTGTGAAACGCGTCAACTTGCATCTGTTTTTTGCTGTGGCATGTATTTTTGTGATTTGATTTTACAATAAAAGTAACAATTTTTTGGAGTGCGGCTGTCCAAACTTTCTCCATTTTCTGCATTATGAAGCAGGAAGTGTTGAGCTGCAACACAAAAAGGGTACTAAAGGTTTTCTGAAGATGATGAAAAGTTCTGCTATTGTGTAGGAAGGAGAACCATACAGCAATTCACTAATTAGACAATATATTTTAATTTTTTTGCTAGGCTTGACAGCTTTCAAATCAAAGTGTATCTTTAGCCAAAACCTTTTATTCTAGTGGGGACAGATTAGAACTGCTGTCAGGTGTTTACATATATTTGGGCTATGGGGATAGATTTATTCTCACTTTCTGTCCTGCTGACAACAGTTTCACTGCACAGGAATTGGCGTAAAAACAGGGACACAGACAGACATAAAAATCCTACAGGAGTTCTAGCCTTCCCCCTACTCTACTAAGGAAAAGTTTTTTTCTGTCTGTTTTGCTTTTGAAGAGATCCCCTGACTTCCTGTCTCGTGAAATGTCAGCAGGACAGGAAATAAGGGGAAATCTCCTTAAAGTCCAAGATAGCAGTAAATACCAGAGAGGGGTATTTATACTTCTCCACTCTATCCTGGACAATCTGGACATACACCTTATTGTTATCAATTTCTGCCAAATTAAAAGAACCAGATTTGAAAAAGGTCACTTTAACAGATACCTCAGCTTGTACTTCCTTTTCTAAATAAAATGCTATTCCAGACCCCCTTCTGTACTTGTCTGAATGCACAGGCACTTAAGCTGGCCATAAATGGGTTAAATTCAGAGCACATTTTTTTTCTTCGAAAATCTGAAATTTTGTGCATTTTGTGATCCGATGGTGCCACCATTGATTTCAAAATTCAACCAACCAGGCCTTCAATTTCACCTCATATTGCTACAGAAAAGAATTTTCGTGGCCAAGAATCTTCTTTTCTTACCAGGTCACAAGCTCATACACATTTCTTTTTCGATTATATTTCTCGCACGATTCTCCCATCATTGATTAGAAATTTGTTTGTTTTTCCAAAAATTTCCAACATGCCCGATTACTCAAATTCGATTGCCGCACGAAAACCGGCTGTTGCTGCAGCCCACTAATGGTGCGAAATTCGAAAAAAGAAAATTCTTAGTTAAGGTTTTCATAAGAAAATTATTTCGGCATTAGACCCATCAGAGCTCAGATTAGCTGCTCCCCTTCATTAGAGATCATGTGATCAAAGTCATAAGCCCTTAAATATGTGTATGACCAATGCTAAAAGGAGCTTGGATCAGCACGTTCCCTAGAAGAGTTAACAATTTGTATCTATTATTCTTCATCATATCCATCTGAGCTAGTGAAATTAAAATTTTATGTCAAAATATGTCCACTTTCATAGGCTTCAAAAAATGACATAGATATTTGGCTACTTTCACACTGGGGCCGCGCCGCATTAGCACTCGGGCTTTCACACTGGGGTGGCATGGGAGGCGTTTTTTTAGGCGCTTTACAGGCACTATTTTTAGCGCTAAAACGCCTTCAGTATGAAAGTAGCCTTATGCCGCGTACACACGATCGGTTTTTCTGATGAAAAAAGACAGATGGACTTTTTTCATCGGACAAACCGATCGTGTGTGGGCCCCATCGGTCTTTTTTCCATCGGCATAAAAAAATAGAACATGTTTTAAATTTTACCGATGGAAAAAAATAGCAAATTCCGATCGTCTGTGGGGAACTCCATCAGAGAAAAAACCCACGCATGCTCAGAATCAAGTCGACACATGCTCAGAAGCATTGAACTTCATTTTTCTCGGCTCTTCGGAGTGTTTTACATCACGGCGTTTGGGACAATCGGATTTTTGACTGATGGTGTGTAGACCAGTCAGCTTCATCAGATTTTCAATGGAAAAATACATCGGATTTTATTCCATCGGAAATCCGATCGTGTGTACAGGGCATTAGAGAGTTGGAATAAAATAAAGTGGGAGAACATGGCAGTCCCTCTGTCACTGACCAAGGGTGAATATCTGATAAAAATCAACGATTAACTCTCTCTAAGGCTACTTTCACATTGGGGCCACGCCATTTTAGCGGCGCTTTATCGTAATTTTAGCTTTGCTTTTTGATCGCTAGTGGGACACTTTTAACCCCCCCTAGCAGCCAAAGAAAGGGTTAAAACCGCCCAAGTTGTGGCGCTGCCGGAGCGCTTTTCAGGTGCTTCGGAATCGCTGCCCATGCTTTCCAATAGGCAGGGGCGGTTTAGGAGCGGTGTATACACCGCTCCCAAACCGCCCCATAGATGCTGCTTGCAGGACTTTTTTTCCTGTCCTGCAAGCACACCCCCCAGTGTGAAAGCACTCGGGCTTTCACACTGTGGTGGCATGGGAGGCGGTTTTCAGACGCTTTACAGGCGCTATTTTTAGCGTCAAACGCCTGAAAAAACATCTTCAGTGTGAAAGTAGCCTAAGTGGCAAAGGTCAAACAGAGGATCTGTCTTAGGAATACCTTTGATTGGAGCTCTCAAACAAATCTGTGCTTTGCTCATGCATGATAAAGCAGCATTTTTGCTTTAAGGCACAGTTCACACCTATTTGATTTTTATTGCTTTTCGCAGAAACGCACTACAGTCCATTTAACATGATTTCCTATGGGACATGTTTACATCTATGCTTTTTTTCAGCCGCTACGTTTTTGTAAAGTGTCAGGGACTTTTTTTAAAAGCAAAACGGTACATTTTTGGTTTAATAGACTTTAATGGAGAAGCTGCAGAAAAGCATGTAGTGCATTTTTGCAGCAAGTTTGCCGCGATTTGTGGTTTTTATTACACCCAACAATAAATTTACCAAAAAAAAAGCATAAAAATGTAAAAGGCATAAAAAAACATGTGAAAAATGGCAGTCCCTGGATTCAATAAAACTGGTCTGCACTTGGAACATGAACATTGTCAATGAAAGTCCGATCAAAACCAGAATTCCTTGACTTTATTCTTGTTTCAAGTCAGTGACTCAACATCGTAGCCTATAATTGGAAAGGTTATTAATGACAAAACACATATTTCTCTTATGACAGGTGAACTTTTATCCTACATTAGCAGATGCATTGCTTAAAATAAAGAAACCATAAATGGGAAATAAAATTTTTGTATTTTCTTAATGCTTTCCGTGTATACCATTTTATTTTTATCTGTTGCAGGTTTACACTTAGAGCCCATTCACACAGGGGCGACTCGTCAGGCGACACAGCCGCCTGACAAGTTGCGTCCCGCTCTGTTCAATAGAACCATTCTAATAGGAGCGACGCAAGTCGCTCCGACTTAGAAAAAGGTTCTTGTACTACTTTGGGGGCGACTCGGATTGACTTCTATACAGAAGTCATTTTGCAAGTCGTCTCTGAAGTCGTCTTCAGATCGCCTTGCCAAGTCGCCCCCAAAGTCATGCCTGGGCTCTTAAGGCATGCTTTACATTTATTCAAAATACTGATATTTATCCATGGGTTTTTCTAACTATTCTACAATGTAAGTGGCAAGTTATTGAGATTCCATAGTTCACCAATAAATGTTAAAAAAAAAAAATGTTGCCGCCAATAACAATGATTATAATTGATGTGCGTCTTGATCACCCAAGTGCACCTCCACCGATATTGATATAAAATGCCTCCTTACCTGAGGTCTAGACAGGCGTGGTATGCAAGTATTGAAGATCCAATCAGCTTCCTCTATTATACTGCAGGTGGTGGTACTGTCATGGCTGATGGTAAAGTTTACTCCATAGTAGGACCCATGAAGGAAAGATAAAACAGCCACAGTGTAAAACTGCTTAACAGTTTATTAAAATAAATCAGTGCTAAACACTTACAGAAATCCAGTATTAAAAAGCATTAATCCAAGACATCCTAGAAGTTAATCGACCAGTATACAGGATTGGCTTGGGTGGTACCCCACCGACATGGGCTCCACCCTGGGTGGAATTCTGTAAGTGTTTAGCACCAAAATGCAAAATGCTTTCTATTCACGTTATACATATGTTTATTACTTTTGTGACTGATTTTTTTTAGATGTTTTGGTTTATTGGCAGCCCATTGATTTCTATGGGCTGCCCTAATGCAATGCATGTTAACACTCACCTAAGCGTATGTTAACGCACTGCAAAAAAGTAGGTGGGTCTTTGGAAAAAAGTAAAATTTCCTTAAAACTATACTTGTTCCAGGCAAGTCAATATTATTGAAACCAAAGCACCATTAGGAAAGTCAGGCAACTAGCATTTTCAGGTCATCAAAGGCATCTGACATCTGTCTGTCATAACAAATTTCCTTTAGGGTCTATTCACAACTGTGACTGCACCCTGTATTCTGGTTGGATTCAGGAATCTCAGCAGTGTTTTCCACGAGTGATGTGGCTCCACTGGGTTGGGTTGGGACAGGTGGCTGCTAGCTTCTTTAGCTAATTTTAGCGACATGCATGTAATTGCTCATGCAGCAATCACATGTGAGTGATTGGCCCTGGACACTGGCAGGTGATCGCTGCATGAGAAATTAATTACATGTAAGTGGCCGCAATGAGCTGCAGGAGCCTCCTATTGCTTTCAATGAGGCTGCCTCCCACAGCTAATTGTAGGAACTCTCGCTGGGGCTCTTGCATCTAATTGGAGTGCAGGTGCATTCGCAGGTGTGAATATAACCTTAAAGGGGTTGTAAAGGCATTCTATGCATTAAGATAAAAAGCCTTCTGTGTGCAGCAGCCCCCCTCAGCCCCCCTAATACTTAAGTGAGCCCCATCCCTATCCAGGGATGCCCACGAGTCCCTCAGTCGTCCGAGACTCTCCCTCCTGAATGCCTAAGACACAGCAGCGGCGCCATTGGCTACCGCTGCTGTCATTAAAGTCAGTTAGCCAATCAGGAGAAAGAGGGGGCAGGGCCGAACGGCAGCCCTGTGTCTGAATGGACACACGGAGCTGCAGCTCGGCTCGGATACCTCCATAGCAAACTATGGGGGTACTCGACAGGAGGGAGGGGCCAAGAGCAGCAAAGAGGGACCCAAGAAGAAGAGGATCCAGGATGCCCTGTGCAAATCCACTACACAGAGCAGGTTAGTATAACATGTTTGTTATTTATGAAAAAAAAAACTTAAGACTTAACAATCACTTTAAGGCCCCTTTCACACGTGCAATCTGATTCATAGAAGAGACTGGAGGGTCGGATCAGGTCCATCTGAAAAAAAAGTCAGGCGGACCTGATCAGGCCCTCCAGTCTCTTCTATGGAGCGTTGGATGTCCGCTGACACCCGCTACCATTTAATTAGATCCTGTCTGGCAAAAACAGATGGATGGTGGTCATATTCCCCATCCGTCTGGTGGATCGGATCAGATGGCATTGGATGCAAACGGAGAGGCAGTCCGTTTCCATCTGATTGCCACATAGAGGAGAGCAGAACTGTGTCTGTGTCCGCTCTGAATAGAGCATAGAGACACAAACCTGTGATCTGCCTGCTCAGCGGGGATCAGCGGAGAGATCCCCCCGCTGAGCAAGCGGATTCCGCTTCACAGAGGTGCCCGTTGGAAAGGGGCCTTACAGAATATTACAAGAAATGGCATTTTTTAACCTAGAGTGCAACTTGTAAACTGACTATTTCTCACACAAATACACCAGTTTTTCTGAAGAATATAATATACAAAAATTATGGATTTTATTTTTAAATATATATGTAGTATTTAAAATATACACCCAAACTTGCAACAATTTATATGCATAATATAACATTTTATTATTATTAAAATTAAAATGTCAATTTTCAAATATTCTGTATTTTGAAACATATATTTTGCTTAAAATTTGTATTTACTAAAAATAAAGACCAATTTTTTAGCATTTTGTCTAAAATTAACATGTCAGGAAAAAATACTTCCTGAACAGAGTAGAGTGTACTTTCTTAAAGTGGTAATAAACACAAAAGCAAACATTTATTATATTACAGCTTACCAATTCTTACTTAGATGTAATTGCTGCATACACAGTATGTTAAGGCTTTCTTTTTTTTATTTTCACCTGGTGATCTGGCCAGTAAATCTGTTGTTGTTTAACAGAACAAGCTGTCCTGCAGTTAAAGAGGAAGTAAACCCTCATTCATTTTTTTAAATCAACCCTGAAAGAGAATGTCATAATGAGCTAGTATGCATAGCATACTAGCTCATTATGATCGACGTACCTGAGATCGAAGCCCCCGAAGTTCTCCTCCGTGCCTTCCCCGCCGCCGCCATCTCTCTGACGATCTTCTTCCTGTTATCGCCGCTCCGGCGCTGTGATTGGCCCAGAGCGGCGATGACGTCACACGCATGCGCGCTCGGGCCGGCAAGATCCATTCAGAAAACCGGCAACGAAGCCGGCCCGCTAGTGCGCATGCGCGTGACGTCATCGGCGCATCGCTTTATAGTAAATATCTCCTTAACCGTGTAGGTTAACCTCCCTGGCGGTATGATTCTGTCTGGAATTTTGTACCAAAAGCGGTACAATTATTTTGCATGGAAATTTGGTGTTAAGTATTGTAGGCCTGCGATTCTTAGTAATTACTTACTTAAACCTGACCAAACAAGAGACTAGTAGACATCCCGGGTATGATAAAGTTTGAAACACAAAATTATAAATTATAATATAATAAATAACTATAAATAATTATAACAAATAATAATGTAATTATAATAAAAATGATTCACTAATCAAATCAAAAACACTGAAATTTGCTCAGTTGCAGAATTGTCGCTGTCATTGGATTTAGAGTTTGATGATGAATTTCCCCACAAATCGCTATCGCTCAATTCTGCAAGTGATTCTAATTTATTATCGCTGTTTTTTAGCTGGTCTAAAACCACTTTTGACATAAAGGGACACTTTTTGGTTGCTATGGACAATCTCCAGTTTCCAGGCAGAAAGAACAGTTTTTATAATATAAAAGTGCATGCAGGACACTGGACAGACCACTAGGGACAAAGGGGATGTGAAATAAATTGATACAGTAATGTAATCTGTAAAATTACAGTATACTGTATGTATTGTGTGTTTTACACTTTTTGAATTTGCCGCCGAACTCCGCCCCCGTGCGCCGCGCCGCTCGGGAACGGAGCTCGGCGGCACTGTGTGTGAATCGAGCGAGGAGACAGCTCGCACACACAGCGGGAGGACATCGCAGGATGCAGGGCACAAGGTAAGTAACATCCCCTGTATCCTGCAATGCAATCGCGAGTCTGGCTCGGGGTTACCGCTAATGGTATGTAAAATCCACCCCGAACCAGACTCAGGATTACCGCCAGGGGGGTTAAGGAGATATTTCTTGCACCTACAGGTAAGCCTTAACCACTTCTCCACCAAGGACGTCATATGACGTCCTTGACTTTGAGGTGGGATATCTGAATGATGCCTGCAGCTAGAGGCATCATTCAGATATCATTCTGTCGGGCTGGCAATTCTGCGTACCATAAGAATGATCATAGCGGTGGTTCCGCCGCTTGATCGTTCTTATAGGCGATGTGAGGGGACATCCCTCCCTCCCGCCGCCATCCGGTGCTTCTCCGGGCTTTCCTGTGCCATCGGGGGCCCGGAGAACGAATCGGCCGGCACCGGGTGACGAGCATAGAGACATCTCTATGACTGTCGGAGTCCCGGGCGCGACGTTGTGACGTCATGCCCGGTACCTGGAAGTAAACAAAGCCACAATTGCGTCTGTCAGCATGAGATCGGTGACATTTTTTTCACCAATCTCATGCTTTTAAGCCTGGAGGAGAGATGTGGGGTCTTATTGACCCCGCATCTCTCCATAAAGAGGACCTGTCACACACATTCCTATTACAAGGGATGTTTACATTCCTTGTAATAGGAATAAAAGTGATCAAAAAAAAAATATGTAAAAAAAAAAGTAAAATAAAAAAAAAAAATTTAAAACGCCCCTGTCCCCGGTAGCTTGTGCTCAGAAGCGAACACGCATTTAAGTCCCGCCCACATATGTAAACGCCATTCAAACCCCACATGTGAGGTATCGCCGCGTGCGGTAGAGTGCGAGCAACAATTCTCGCACTAGACCTCCTCTGTAATTTGAAAATAGTAACCTGTAAAAAAATTTAAAGCGTCGCCTATGGAGATTTTTAAGTACCGAAGTTTGCCGCCATTCCATGAGTGTGCGCAATTTCAAAGCGTGACATGTTAGGTATCTATTTACTCAGCGTAACAGCATCTTTCACATTATACAAAAAAATTGGGCTAAATTTACTGTTTTGTTATTTTTTAATTTGTGAAACCGTTTTTTTTTCCAAAAAAAGGCGTTTGAAAAATTATTGCGCAAATACCGTGCAAGATAAAAATTTGCAATGACCGCCATTTTATTCCATAGGGTGTCTGCTAAAAAAAATATATAATGTTTGGGGGTTCTGATTAATTTTCTAGCAAAAAAAAAAAATGTTTTGTACATGAAGGAGAGAAGTGTCAGAATAGGCCCGCCCGGGGGAGAAGTGGTTAATCTAGGCTTACCTGTAGGTGCAAGTTGTGTGGTTGGGTTTACAACCACTTTAAGAGAGTGGAGAACAAACTATTTTATACCAACAGAGGTGCTTACAATGATCAGATTTTTTTTTTTAATATAAAACCTATCTCAAAAGGAAAAAAAATAACTGTTGCTGTAACTGCTTCGAAGTGTTAGCTGGATTTTGGCTTCAATTTGTTAGTGTATCTAAATCTGCTAGTCCATCTAAAACTTCCCAACCCCTCAACTAAATGCTGCTGTCCAAAGGTGTCTTTGTTGCTCCTTCATCCACAGTGTAGGCACCCTAAGACAGGAAGTGTGTTAAGGGCCAGATTACCAGGTGAAAACAGAGGGGAAAGGCCAGAGGCGTAGCTTGAAGCTTGTGGGCCCTGATGCAAAAGTTGACCTGGCCCCTGGGCTGTTCTCACCCTGTGCTCCTCTCCATTCAGGAAATGGCTCACAGCTTGTCCCCAGCCAATGAGAACGGAGGGGTGTGGACCGTGGAAGGCAAAGTGGAAGCCCAGTACTGGAGCGTGGCTATGGGGCCCTTGGGCAGATCGGAGATGGCCTTTGTGGAGGATATGATAATATGACAGTTAGGCTGCAGGGGCCCCCTGGAGCTAGGGGTGGGGTTGCGATTGTGACCCCTGCAACCCCTTATGCTACGCCCATGGGAAAAGCCTAAAAAAGAAAACAAATGCAGCCGCCACCGCTAATAATTGTTAAGCTGCAATATATAAAATTTTGGGTTTTGAGTTTAATACTGCTGTAATTCATATTTTCAAACTTCAGCTTAGGGCTCAGGTGCTCTTTTGGCTGCCTTGCAAAACATTTCTAATGAAACTTAGTTTACGGTTATGTGCTCTTCATATTTGAGTTAGACATAAAGTGTTTGTCTTTGCATGCATTAACAAAATGTTTAGAGCAAAAACAAAATAAATATGTATTTTCAAGTTTGTTTTATAGAACAGTTTCTGAGGCCTATTTTTGTTGGTAAGCCAGGTAATAAAATACTGAATTAATAAAGAAGGAGTGCACTACCGCTATGTGCAGTGCCAGGACAAGGATATCCAGTGCCCAGACTGCATACTATGCCCCCTCCCTGGCTGAAGGAGGAAAAGGGGTTCATAGCAGCACGCAAAAGTGTATCTAATGTTGTTGGCTTAGGCCATAGCATGTCAATGGTTGTAGTACACCGTAGTGAACTGAAGAGTTTAATATCAGTTCACAAATATGGGACTAACAGTGGCAAAGGGAAAAGTGTGCCAGTGTCAGTGGTATCATTAGAAGGAAAACGTCCCTGTGTCAGTGGTGTTACTGGAAGGAAAAAGTGTTTCTGCATCTCTGGAGACACTAGAATGTTTCTCCTCCACTGGAAAGGTGAAAATGCAATAGTGTTGCTAAGAGGAAAAATGATGCGGCATCAGTTTCAATGAGGGAAAAACACCACTGGTGTCACTCTCAAGAAGACTGCTTTGGCACCTATGGGATGAAGGAAAGGAGGGTGCTGGGAGGTAGGCTTTTGTGGGGTGCATGGAACTAAACGAATCTAGGGGGTTCTGAAGCAGGAAGGAGGCCGAAGGGCTCTAAGGTAGGGAGGAAGCTAAGGGGCCTTTGAGGGGTTCTGAGGAGGAGAAGCAAAGTCTAGGGCTGAGTTGTCCACAGACTCTCTGCATACTCACTCAGTACATGCCTCCTCAGTGTGGTTCCCACCAGGAATTAAAGCAACTTCTCCTTCTTCCTGTCTCCCATGTGATTTATCACAAGACAAAGGGAGACACAAAGAGGCACAGTTTACCCTTGCTCCCCAGTGGCGCCATGCTGAGACAGAGGTGTGTTCTCAGCAGGCACCAGGTCTCTTCCATCCAAGTAGGCTTCCATTGGAGGAGGAGAGAGCAGAATCCCTTTTCCAGCAAGTATTCAGGCCCCTGCTCCTTCTGACAGGAGTCTCTAATGTCAATGAGATGCTGGAGAACAGAGTAGCTGAAGCTCCCAAGCATGCACCCCCTCCCCGTTCCTACCTCATATCGACACTGCACCTGGGGCATGTGCCCCTTCTGCCCCTCCTTGGCTCAAATGGCCACAGTCTTGTTGCCAGTATAGAAAACAGCACCCCTCTAGTCAAAAGAAGCTTACTTTATAATGCCTTCATACCACTGACATCTATAGATACAGAGAGTAAAAAAATATTGTGTGGCAACTTTTGTTCCTAGTGTGTCATAGCTGAGCAAGGCTACACCAGGAACACAAAACAAAACTTGAGTGCATAACACCGTACACCATAAAAACTGGCCTTACTTATGTGCCTGTAAATCACAGGAATTGCACATAGTGGCCTGTACAAATCAATGACAGTAAGCGCCTGTATACAGGAAAATGCAAATCCAAGTGTATTATGTGTACAGGTACTAATGTATAGGTGACCACAGTCAGCAGGCCTGAAAGTGAGGAAACTCCTGAGATTTTGAGATTCCACCAGAACAAAAATATTGGGGAAATCTTCCAATGGTAACCTCTTCTAGTGACAACTTTCTAATGCACTGTACACACGAGCGGAATTTCCGTCGGGAAAAAGTTGGATGGTGTTTCCGACGGAATTCCGCTCAAGATTGGCTTGCATACACACGGTCACACAAAGTTTTCGGAACTTTTGAGCTTTAAGAACGCGGTGACGTACAACACTACGACGAGGTGAGAAAAAGAAGTTCAATGCTCCCGAGCATGCGTCAAATTGTTTCAGAGCATGCGGGGTTTTTTTCCCGTCGGAAAAGCATACAGACGAACGTTTTCCCGATAGGAATTTTTTCCATCGGAAAAATTAAGAACCTGCTCTCAAACTTTTGCTGGCGGGAATTCCGACAGAAAAAGTCAGATGGAGCATACACACGGTCGGAATTCCCGACGAAAATCTGACTTTTTCTGTCGGGAATTCCGACCGTGTGTACGGGGCATAAGAGGGGATTACTGTCACTTTGGAGAGATTTTTTATCACACCCTTTTGTGTTTCTTAGATCTCACCAATAAGGCCTCATGCCCACGGACGATTTTACAGCCGCGTTTTTGAGCGTTTTTTACAGCTTAAAAACGCCTGTCCATGTTAGTCTATAGCTTCATGCCCACCTAGGCGTTTTTGAGCTGCAAATAGCATAGGCTTTTTTAAGCTGTAAAAAAAACCTAGGACCAGTGCGTTCCCCGGCGTCGGCGTTAGGCATAAAAAAATGCGAAGCGTTAAAAAACGCGCAAAAATGCGCGAAAACGCTCAAAAACACGCAAAAACTATATTTAAAATTTATACAATAATGGACAGGCGTTTTTAAGCTGTAAGAAACGCGGCTGTAAAAACGTTCGCGGGCATGAGGCCTAAGACACAAACAGCAGAAAAAAACTGACAGGGATCATAACCATTCCTTACACTATCCAGATGGAACTCAAAAAGTTTTGGCTTTAAATTTATAACAGTTAAAAATAGAATTCTGGGTTTCATATGACTATTACTAAACAATGTGGTTGCTGCATGTGCTGTAATATACTGTAATATAATTAGTTACATACGTTATATGTTCCAGCAGCCGAATAAATGACTTTTAATCTGCTGTCAGTATTAAAAAGAGTGCCGTTAAGTGCTTCCTTGCTTTTTAGTAAAAGTCTTGAATTTTTATGAATGCATACAAAGCTTCCTCTTATTGTCTGAGGTTGAAATTGTGACACTGTCTACCACCTCTCCATGTCAGCCATTCATAGCAAGCATTGTATTCATGGAAAAAAAATACAAGGCTTCTTCTGAATGGCAGAGAAGCACTCTTTTTATTTCCAGCAGGAGTTGTCCATACTGGTGCCAGAATGCCCTGCCACTTATGCGGCATACACACGATCGGTTTTAATGCCCATTTTTAAAAATGGCATTTTTAACGGCATGAAAAACGATCGTGTGTACGGGGCATTACTGTATGTCACTAATGCTACTATGGTATATTACAGCACATATAACAGCCACATTGTTCATTAAAATTAAAATATTGGCCAGATAGGCCCAGATGAACAATTTAAAGTGACATGAAACCTGGAATTCTTCTTTATTCTTCCAATCAGGGGAAATACAAAAAATGGTTAAAATAATTGTAAAGTCTTGTTTTTTTTATTTTTGTTTAAATAACAAACATGTCATACTTGCCTGCTCTGTACAATGCTTTTGCAGAGAGCAGCCCTGATCCTCCTCTTCTCAGGTCTCCGTGTCGACGCTCCTGGCTCCTCCCCCCCTGCGCATGGACCCATAGCAAGCCAATATGGGGGCACTCATGCATGCTCACTTCTGAGCCCTGCTCTGTGTGTCCATTGACACACAGTGCAGGGCTTGGCCCCCATTCCCTCCTTACAGGCTGTGATTGACAGCAACAGGAGCCAACGGCTCCCACTGCTGTATCTGAACCAATGAGGCGGGAGAGAGCCAAGAGAGTCTCTGCTCTCGTACACATTGCTGGATTGAGATTGGGCTCAGGTATGTAATTAGGGGGGACTGTGGTGGGAGCTGCATACAAAAGGGTTTTTACCTTAATGCAGAGAATGCAGAAAGGTAAAAAAACTTCTGCCTTTACAGACACTTTAAATGATTTTCTGTTCATGATTATAGAGCAGGCTTGTTAAATATTCTACATCCTGATTTTAGGGTCAAGGCTGAATTATTGCTTTGCTTTTCCATTATGACGCTTTCATGAACATACATACCTCCTTGTTTCTCTTTGTGCTGCCTCTGCAGCAGTTCTTGTCTCTGTTTGCTTTCTATTGTGAGCACACACACTGAGTGTTGTATGTACTGCTACTGAAAGACAGATGATGTTTATCTGACTTTGCTGATCGGTCCACAGACTCTGCACTAACTCATAGCTATCCAAGAAGCCATTGTATCACTTGACCTAACACTGTCCAACAAAAGATGCCCTCTTAGTTTATGTTATGTAGTTGCTAAAACCACTGTTCAACAATTGCTTCAAGTGATCTAATTGTAAAATAAATAAAAAATGTTTTGACTTTAAATTACAGCCCTTGAAAAGTAGCCCTTTCTGTAGCACATGAGTGATACTGTCAGCCCTATTCAATAGATAGAAGTGCAAAGTGTGGTAATCCATGGCAACTATTAAGAACATACACAACTGGGAAAACTTTTTAGGCAGGTGTGAAGAAATGCTGTAAAGTAAGAATACTTAAAAAAAATATATATTTTAATTGTTTATTGTTATCAATTTACAAAATGCAAAGTGAGCAAACAGAAGAGAAATCCAAATCAAATCAATATTTGGTTTTATTAAATACATTTGTACATTTCTTAAGTTAAGTAGTTTAGGTTTTATAGCTACAATGAGAACCTGAACTCTGGAAGCTGTGCCCAAAAAAAACATCAAGCAGACGGTGAAGACCTAGACAATGGTGTTGCTTGTGGTCTCCCTGTCGCTTATCTTTCCCCTATTTTTGACTTACCATTCCGTGTTCTGCATTGTATCTCAATGCAGAGGAAGCTATTTTCATACCTTTCTTCCTCATGTTAAAGTCTCCAGCAGGGACCATTAGCAACAAAGTGGTGACATCACCAAATCTCCCTTTACAGCCCCTGAATCTAACTGTCAGAAGCAGCAGGACCTTAGGTTTCAAACTGAAGATATACAGCTACGGGCCTGTAGGCACAGGAGTGCTTAGGTGCCCTCACATACCAGGAAGTCCACAGCTATTTTTCATGAGGAATTCAAGACTTGCATTTTTAGGTACACAAACAACAACAAGTAACACTTCCAAATGTTTGCTAAAATATAGCAAATCTTCCACTGCCACCAGCATGTGTGAACAAGTTTAAAGCAGAACTAAAGGGATGAATGTACCTCAGTGGCGCCAGCATCTTCTTCTGTGTGCTGGTCTTTGTTTATCTTCATTGGCTGGTGTGAGATGGAATCACTTCTGCACACGCGCAGGAGCTAGTCATACCAGCACACAAAGATTGGGCTGGCCGTTGTAAGCTGAGTTGCGCATGGGGAAACGCTGAGAGCAGGCAGGTAGGTGTATTTTATTAAAAATTTAAGTGCAGTGCTTTTAAATAAATGCATTTAAAAAAAATCTTTTTTGGTTATTCGATGAAGGTTCAGAGTTGAAAGTCCAACAAATGCAAATTCCAAAAGAAAGGTGTATTTTATTGCAGTCATGTCTCTTCCGCAATTAAAAGCCTGCCCGCTCTCCGTGAACAACAGTGCAGCTTAGTTTTACATTTTGTGCTAACTGTTTTACCCAGTTATTCATTATTCATAGATCCCATTACACCCCCCTAAAGCTACATTCCTGGGGTAAAGCAACCTCATCAAATTGCCCAAGGTGCACTAATGATACGGGTACACTTATACATATGTTGTGGTGATGCCCCAAATTGCATCGCTACTGGGATTGTGTATTTGATACTTTAAAGCGGTATTCCAGCCATGAAAAAAAATTAAAAGCCAGCAGCTATACATACTGCAGCTGCTGGCTTTTAATAAATGGACACTTACCTGTCCTGGAGTCTAGCGATGTCGGCACCCGCAGCTGATGTTTCGATCAGCTGTCGGGTGCTCCGCCGCCATTGCGGGTAAGGGAACCCGGCAGTGTAGCCTTTTGGCTTCATGCTGGGAACCCTACTGCGCATGCGCGAGGCCCCACTCCTCTCTCCTATTGGCCCGGCGGCCGGGGGAGGGAGCCCTGCGGTAATGTCACAGCTCCACGGTAGGGACTCCCGGAAGAGGGAAAGGATACCTGTCAAAGACAGGTATCCTGTCCCCCCCCCCCCCAAAGGTGCCAATTGTGGCTCCAGAGGGGGAGGAATAAGATGAGCGGAAGTTCCACTTTTGGGTGGAACTCCGCTTTAAAAACCCTATGTTCTACACAGGTTCAGTCCGACCCAAAAATAGCATTGCCAGGGATTATGTCGAAAGACGTTCTACCGACTGAGATGCATTGGATGTTGTTATGTATATAGCCCGTAAACGTATACTACAAAAATGGTTATCAAATTCGCTGCCAACAATAGGTCAATGGTCTGAAGCGATTAATCTTAATCTAAAATTGGAGGAATTGCCATATAAACACAGGAGAAGCTCTAATAAATATTTGAAGATTTGGATCTGGTGGTTAGTCTTCAACTTATCCAAGCAAATAGTTGAACATACCAATGATGCTGAGGAAAGTTAGTAGTTAGATGGATTCATGGTGGAGGATAACTGTGTGCATATATATTTATGTCGCTTAGGGGGTAGTAATTTAATTAAATGGAATATGATGGTTGGCTTTATATTGTAAATCTCATGTAGGAAAATTTTAATTATTAAATTTAACTCAATGTGATAAAAGGTTTAAAGCAAAACTCAAATCGCAACTGCATTTTTTTTTTTTTTTGGGTGGGGTTGTTTTGTGGGAATGATTTGTGTGTTTTTATTTTTTTTATTTTTTTTTGTAAATTTGAAAATGAAATAAAAATGACTTGATTGAAAAAATAAATAAATTTTGTGCTAGTTGAAGCGTGATCTACCACCAGCACCAGTAAAAGAAAAGTGCAGTGGCAGTTTGTACTGTTTTTTTATTTTTCCGACATTGCATGAGTCAAAGAGAAAATAATGGCAAACATCTTTTGTGTAGAAATATACATTTTCCATGAAACCATGACATCACAGGAACGTTACTAGGAATGAGTAATTGGTTTTATGTAAATACGAGGGTGGTATGACTCTGTGTAGAGATAACATACTCTATAATTTATGAGAGTTCCCTGCCTGTGGCTAATAAAACAATAAAACCGCACTCACATACAAAAACAGAGGTTACATAGAGCAGCCAATCTGCTATAGCTTATTGTGTTTTACCCACCTTCCCAAGGCATTATGTGTGTTTTCAGCTTAATTACTGCACAGACTATAATATATATTATATATATTATATATATATATATATATATATATATATATATATATGGTCACAGTAATTACATAAGTATGAGCAGAAATATTGTATGTGTGTGCACACAGGAATTGAAGCATTCATTCTTGGATGACGCTTACACTTTACAGGGGAACGGACTGCTTTGCTATATACTGTATGTGCTCAAAGTACTATGCTTTCCCTATATTTATTTACACCATCTTTATTTTTACAGATTGGATCGCTTCCAAACCATTTTTTATTCAAACATAGGGATCATCCTAGGAGATCACGGAGAAGTGCCCCACACATTACAAAGCGGTTGTATGATGATAACCGGGTAATTTCTCAGCAATATTAACAGTGTTTTGGATGTTGACTAGCATCAGGGTGCATATTATTTGTAATTGTCACCTTCATCAATAAAGAAAAATGTTGAGGTTAGTAAAACAACATACATACTCCCCTCTATGCCTGTGTGACACTGCAGCCATCCTGCGCTAACTCTAAGACTAGACATGTGCGGTTTGTTTTGTTCTGAATTAAAACTCAGACAAATTTTTTGTTCTTCAATAGTAACGAATTTAAGCGAATCTGAAATAACGAATCAAAATTTCGGCCGAAATTCGAATTAGAATAGTTTACGAATCAAATTCAAATAGTTTTCAATTCTAATCTGAATTTCCGAAGAGCATAAAATAGAATAGAAAATGAAGGAATAAAATAGAAAAGAATAGAATAGGATAGAGAAGAATAGAATAGAAAATAAAATAATAGAATTAAAAAAAAAAAGGGATAGAATAGAAAATAAAAGAATAGAGTAAAACAAAACAAAATTGAATAGAAAATAAAAGAACAGAATAAAATAGAAAATAAAATAAAGGAATCTAATAGAAGAGAAAAGAAAATAGAATAGAATATAATAAAATAGAAAGAATACAACCATCTTTCGAACTTCGAATTCTGAATAGAATAAATTTGAATTTGAATAGAATAGAATTGAAAATAATAGAATTGAATAGAATAGAATAGAAAGAATATAGCAATATAACAGTTTTCTGAAATTTGAATTTCAAATAAAATAAATTTGAATAGAAAAGAATAGAATAGAAAATAATAGAATAGAAAACACAATAGAATAGTATGGAATAGAAAGAATATAACTATTTTCCAAAATTTGAATTTCAAATAAAATTCATTCAATTTCAAATGGAATTCGATTTGAATAAAATTTGATTCAAATTGAAATGGAGTTTGATTCAAATTGAAATGGATTTTGAAAAATTTGAATAGATTCGAATTCAAATAAACAAAATGAATTCTGAAAGCAAATTGAACAAATTTAATTAAACTAATTTATGTAAATAACAAATCAAAACGAAACTAAACAAAACACATTTTTTCATTCTGCACATGTCTATCAAAGACTGAGAGCTGGCAGATCACATGACCACTGATCAATCAGCTCTTGGTTTTGCTGGCAGCAGAGAACAGTGACTGTCAGTCAATTCACACGGCTCTTCTCCTCCAGCACTCGCTGGAGCGACAGGCTGGGGACAGCATAACTGTCTTTGGCTCTTAGCCATGCCCTGAAAGGTGGAGCCAGCTTCCCTGCCAGCAGATATCCGGCACTAGCCCACTATTTGCAGACTCTGTGTCACAGGGGTACATTAGAAAGGGTAAATGACCCAAAAGAAAGGTATAGCCAAAACAAGTTTAGTCATACTTATATTTTAAAGCCTAACCCCACCCCAAACCTTTTATTAAGCTTTGTCTGTGATACAATAGAAAAAGCTTGGAGCCTCAGTCAGGTTTTTATTGCCACCTGTTTACACAGGGACACAGGCAAAAACAAATTTTTAGCAGTGGGGAAGGGTTACAACATCAGGCAATGGTATTTGCTGTCAGTGACTTTCTTTCCTGGTGATGCCTGCACCCTCATTTTTGCATGGGACAGGAAGTAAGGGTAACTCTCTCTATTGAAGTCAGAGACAAAACAGGAACTGACACATTTTCACTCAATCCAGAACTGAAAAAAATGCTAACTGGAGGCTTTAATTCTGAACTGCAAGCAAAAAAAAAAATAGTTTCAGTTAAGTATTCATTTAACCACTTCAATACAGGGCTTTTATACCACCTCAATACCGGGCCTATTCTGGCACTTCTCTTCTACATGTACAAATCATCATTCTTTTGCTAGAAAATTACTCAGAACCCCCAAACATTATATATATACGTTTTTTCAGCAGACACCCTAGGGAATAAAATGACGGTCATTGCAACTTTTTTTCTTGCACAGTATTTGCGCATTAATTTTTCAAACGCCTTTTTTGGGAAAAAAATGGTTTCATGAATTAAAAAATAACAAAACAGTAAAGTTAGCCCAATTTTTTTGACATGAAAGATGATGTTACGCCGAGTAAATAGATACCTAACATGTCACGCTTTAAAATTGCGCTCACTCATGGAATGGCGCCAAACTTTGGTACTTAAAAATCTCCATAGGCGACCCTTTGAAAAAATTTACAGGTTACCAGTTTAGAGTTACAGAGGAGGTCTAGTGCTAGAATTGTTGCACATGCTCTAACGCATGCGGAGATACCTCACGTGTGTGGTTTGAACGGCCTTTACATATGTGGGCGGAACTTACGTGTGTGTTCGCTTCTGAGCGCGAGCTACCGGGGACAGGGGCGTTTTATTTTTTTAATTTTTTTTTACACTTTTATTTTACATTTGTTTTTTTTGGATCACTTGTATTCCTATTACAAGGAATGTAAACATCCCTTGTAATAGGAATGGTGACAGGTCCTTTTTATGGACAGATGCGGGGTCAATAAGACCCCACATCTCTCCTCCAGGCTGGAAAGCATGAGATTGGGAAAAACAAATCACCGATCTTATGCTTACTAGCCACAATCGCGGCTTTGTTTTCTTCCGGGAACCCGGGCGTGACGTCATAACATCGCATTCGGGCCTCCAACGGTCATAGAGATGACTGGTGACCATCTGGTCACCGAAAATCTCTATGCTCGCCATCCGGCACTGGACGATTCTTTCTCCGGGCCCCTGATGGCACGGGAGAGCCCGGGGAAGCACCGGATGGTGGCGGGAGGGGGGGATGTCCCCTCCCGTCGCCTATAAGAACGATCAAGCGCCAGAACTGCCGCTATGATCATTCTTATCGTGCACAGAATCACTGGCATGACAGAATGATATCTGAATGATGCCTCTAGCTGCAGGCATCATTCATATATCCCCCCACAAATCCCAGGAAGTCATATGATGCCCACCCAGGATGGGAGATCCCATATGTGGGTGTCATTTGACTATGGATGGGTATTGAAGTGGTTAAAGAACTTTCTACTTACTTTTACCTAGAACTAAGTACCTGAATCTGCTCTGATATTAGTCTTCTGCAGTTCCCTGTACAGCATTACCAGTTCTGGGACAGTCACAAACTTAAAACATACTGTACTTACAGGAGGAGCTAGCAGAACGTGCTGCTGCATTAGAGCCCCCTTGGGCATTAGGGGCCCTCTAGGCCAGTGATAAATGAGAGATATTCTTCATTATGCCCTAACCTTGCTCCTGATATGTAATATAATTGTCATTGAACAGCAAGAACCTTCTTAAATTCCTGCCTGATTTGGCAATGAGACATGCAGATTGCTTCTTTTTTTTTTCCTCTTTTGCCCATTTGGGCAAAAAGTGGATCGATGTTTTATTTATGACCCTAATTACATATGAAGTTTCAGGGCATCTATTCTTCACCTTTATCCATCTATGCACAGTGAATAAATGTTATGTTCAGTTTTAATTGAATGAGGGGGTCCGATAATTGTTCCTGTACAAGTGCCCTCTGCTGACTCTGATGTCCATGGCCGTGTAGAATGGTGAGTAGTCAGTGTACAGCTTCTTCTTCTTTATTATTCAGTCATAGGCTGGGTGGAAGGTTGTTGACAAAACTGTATTGCCTAACTGTAGTAGGGAAATTTAAGGTCACCAAATAGGTGGGTGCTAAAATGCCAAGACTGACTCAACACAATGACAATTTTGGTAGGTAGAACAGTTCACATATACACTATATTACCAAAAGTATTGTGACGCCTGCCTTTACACGCACATGAAATTTAATGCCACCCCAGTCATAGTCCGTAGGGTTCAATATTGAATTAGCCCACCCTTTGCAGCTATAACAGCTTCAACTCTTCTGGGAAGGCTGTCCACAAAGTTTAGGAGTGTGTTTATGGGAATGTTTGACCATTCTTCCAGAAGCGCATTTGTGAGGTCAGGCACTTATTTTGGACGGAAAGGCCTGGCTCACAGTCTCTGCTCTAATTCATCCTAAAGGTTTTCTATTGGGTTAAAGTGCAGGCAAGCCTTCCCAGAAGAATTTAAGCTGTTATAGCTGCAAAAGGCACGCCAACTCAATATTCAACCCTATGGACTAAGACTGGGATGCCATTAAAGTTCATGTGAGTGTAAAGGCATGCGTCCCAATACTTTTGGTACTATAGTGTAGGTAAATTTGACTATGTAGCAGCAGCAGAATCACACAGGTAAGAAAACCACTGCTCCTAATGGAGTTATTTCCCACTGGCCTTGAACACTGTGAGGGAGTGACTCTATAGGTAGAGATAAGTGGTCTGTTAGCTATCCTGTTGCTGGCAAGTTCTCACCAACATCAAGATAGCTTTTCTAGCACTACCTTCACGAAAGAAGTTGGAAAATGTTCAGTTGTTGTAGAGTGTATATCCTCATGAATAACATGATGCATTTTATGTAAATTTTAGGTCTCATGGGCAGAACAGCAGTATCTCAAGCAAAGGACTAAACGAGGCTATGAGATGAATACAGACTCAGAAGACCTTTTTAATGATCCTTTGTGGAAAAACCAGTGGTATTTGGTAGGTGCTGTTTTGAAGCCATTTCATTCCATAATAACATTTACCTAAAGTAAATACGGGGACAAGGTAATGTTAACCTAGCTCTCCTTAGAAGCATATACTTATGGTACCTTCCTTTTACTCCCAATTGATGTATTCAACTACTGGTAGTGAAAGGAAATCTTGTATAAGCTTGAGTTGCAGCTTACACAGGTGTATGAATTTTCTACAAAGTTTGATTGGCCCATGTCACAGATTAATTAACAAAACCCCTTCATTTTGTAAATATTGCAATAAATGTATTACCTACAAATGTCTCGCTCCAGCTAATGCTTTAAAAAATCTATGTTCGTGTAGCACTACCCCCGTAGGAGCTGCTGGTTTAAGTTTTGGGTTTGCACATTACCTCTTTTAGCTTCGTTGTCAGGGTGAGAAAGTCTGTAGTAAATGCAATGTCCACACAAGATGTAAAACCTTCAACTGTTGGTTTTATTTTTGCTGCAGTAACTTGTGTAGAAAGTAGAAGGTAGGAGAAGAGTAGGGGAAGGTTCAGCTACACATTGTAGAACACACGGAAACGTCTATAGTCATTCACCACTCTCACTTTTGAGTGGGTATTGCTCACCCGGATAGACCCCTCTCACCTGGCCTAGAAACCGGGATGATGCACGAACCAGTTTCAGAACAGTCTCTGCCACAGACTGTTTGAGAACAAACGTGGATAGCCAGGAATCCTCTGCCACAGGATTTCAGTCCCGAACTTCCAGCCGTGCAGTTGAAGAGCCTTTAAGCCGATCCGGCGAACTGCTTGGCTTTTAAAGTAGTGGATCCCCTCTTAACAAGGTCACCAGGCCTATCCTGAGACATTAGCACTTTGCTGGTCTCCTCCAGGGCAGGTCCTCCCCCAGTTTCCTTCATTAAGCAGCTTCCTCCCTCTTGGTGGACAGCTTGGGATCCCCTTTAGGATTGTAGGCCCCAGTCATCATAACTGGGCCTACTCAATAGCGTTGCAGCCTCGGGTCAACGTGGCCCGAGACCGGAACCACACACACATACCTCGCGCCAGGAGGGCAGCGAGGCGAAAAACCGACCCACCACAATGGCGTCTGTCCCTTAAGTATCCCTCCCCAGCATGCACAGTGGGGCACCACTCCCACTGTACCGCTGTCGAGAAGGGACTCCCCATAAACACCATGGTTTGCCTGCGTTCCAACATGGACCTGAGGTGGTAACGCCACCTACAGGCAATAAGGGAAACTGCTATCAGGCAAACCACAACCAGAACAGAGGCAATTTATGCAAATTGACAGTCTGAGCCCAACTATGGGCTCAGACACCCCCCACAAATTTACAATAGCGCCCCAATCATTGGGGGCAGGGTGCTAAATTCAGTTAAAAAAATAAATAATAAGTGTATATTTAAATAACAGGTACATGCATATTGGTATTTAAATGGTAGCAGTTTTTGAAAGTACTGTATATGTGAATATTTCATACCGGTTTAAAACTAGTACATTAATAAATAGAAAATTACCCACATGTATGAATGTTCCATAGAGCAGACTTCCCATAATCTCCCGTATTTAGTTAAATGCTATAAGATTACATCAGAGATATAAAACAGCTATTGCACCATTACTTAACTCACTTAAGCCTCATACACACAATCAGATTTTCTGCGGACAAAGCGTAGGACTTTTGTCAGAAGGTGTTGGCCAGGAACTTGCCTTGCATACAAACGGCAAAGAATTGTCGGCCAACAAACACGAAACTACGAGGAATTTCAGCTCTTTAGCGCCACCCTTTGGGCAACTTCTGCTAATGTTGTGTTATGGTGAGCATTGCTTCTGAGCATGCGTGTTTGTACTTTGGAGTTTTGTCCGACAGACCTGTGTACACGCGATCGGAAAATACGACAACACACAATTGTTGGCGGACAATTTTAAAGCATGCTATACCACATTTGTCCATGGAAAATCTGACAACAATTGTCCTGAAGGAGCATACAAACGGTCCGATTTTCTGACAACAGCCTGTCATCACACAATTCCCGTCGGATAATCCGATTGTGTGTACGAGGCTTTAGTCTGCTGTTTTTGGAATACATCAGCTGATTTTGAAGAGTAAACTTAGTAATAGATGCATTCCTGCCAACTATTAATAAATGTGTCCAAACATTTCACTTACCATACATGATGCCTGAGGAAATTCAGAATGATTTAGCGACTTACTTTTACTTGGGAACAGGGCTTTTTTTTTCAGGGGGGACTTGGTGGAACTCAGTTCCACCACCTCTGGCTCAGACCCTTGGGGGGGGGGGGCTGCTCACCACAATCACATGTAAACACAGAAGTCCGGTTTCTGTGTTTACAAGTGACAGCTCTGCAATCTGTGTGTAACCCCCCTGAACTCTGCACTCTGTATGTAATGCAATTCTGGTATTTAATGCCCCTTTAAGACTCTCCTACAGTTCGTGAAATTTGACTGACCACACCCACTATTTGATGTGATTTGGAGGGTGTTTGTGGGTGGAGGGGTTTTGGGGGTTTGTGGTTGAGTTACAGCACCTATTGTTTGAGAAAAAAAGCCCTGCTTGGGAATAACTTATTTTCTTTAGCCTACTGAAAGGATAGGTGTGCACTTTCCTTCTGGGGTGCTTTGCATTAACTTACACACATTAATGCATGTATTTCTGCGTGTTAATGTGATGAATGGGTTGGCAGAACACCTCAATGCACACATTAGCACAATGTGTGTGTTATACTGTGCGGTAATTCACATCCATTGGCAAGTACATTAAAGTGCTCATTTCTGCAACACAATTGTATGAACAAAGCCAAAATTATTTTGGTTGGATTTGGGATTTAAAGCCCATGTTCACACTGGGGCTGCGGGAGTGAAGCCTGCGAGTTCAGCTGAACTCGCACGATTTCACTCCCACTGGCAGTCCCGATTTCAGCCACAATTTCAAAGACATCTGTTACAGATGTCAATGTAAATCGCGGCTGAAATCGCAAAAAGTAGTACATAAACTACTTTTTGAAATCGGTGCAGCGCCGCAGATGCGGCGTCGCACCGATTAGGACGGTGCCATTGCCGGCAATTTGCGTCAAATATCGCCGATTTGACATGCGATTTGACATTTTGACTTTCCCTACTGTCTTTATACATGCACTCCAGCGATGTCTGCATGGAGTATTTCAGGGCAGGGCACCCCGATGCACCTTGCTGTCGATGTGCATTGCAACACAGCAACATACTGACTGTGGTGTGGTGCACTACCAGAAGTGATGCATGCAACATTTTAGTATATTCTAGTGCAGGGGTCTTCAAACTATGGCCCTCCAGTTGTTCAGGAACTACAATTCCCATCATGCCTAATCATGTCTGTGAATGTCAGAGTTTTACTATGCCTCGTGGGACGTATAGTTCCACAACAGCTGGAGGGCCGTAGTTTGAAGATCCCTGTTCAAGTGCATTAGGCAGCCTATTTAAATGAATGGGCTGGCTTAATGCAATGCAGTTTAACACAAGGCCCTACAAAATTAATCTATGCAGTAACCATCACAAGTTGTCTTAAGTATAGTGGTTTTCGATATCCTGCTTTATTGGACATTTTCTCTGCATGTTTGAAGTCTTCTGCAGTTGGGCAAGGACTGTGGGCGAGGCGGGTGCCAGAGAGGAGATTGTGGATTTCACCAGTGCAGCAGTAGTCTTCAGTGTGTAATATTAAAACTAATAGTTTAAAGTGGTTCAAGATTTTTTTTACCTTAATTTCATTTTAAAACCTTAAATGCATTCCCTGCATTTAGGTAAAAAATGTCCCAGTAGTTGTATTGCCCCCCCTAACAATTACCTGAGTCCTTTCTCGATCCAGCACTGTGTCTGTCTGCAGGGGCACAGCGCTATCTCTTCCTCTTCTCACAAGACACAGAGGCAGCAGCGGGAGTGATTGGCTCTTGCTGTTGCCAATCAAATCCTGTGCGGAGGGAGCAGGGTGTGGGTTCAAGCCGCACTGTGTGTGTCTATGGGTGCACACAGGTTGGCTCGAAGGTACGACCGCATGAGTGCCCCCATAGTATCTGGCTTGCTATGGGGGCACTTGGAGAAGAAGAGAGGAGAGCACTGGCAGGAGACTCCAGAGGCACAGAGTATATTAATAATAAAAATAAAAAAAAATTGTCTTTATAACCACTTAATCCCTTTTTACAGTTTTCCATTTATACAGGATTTTGTGTATACACTGTGAAGTGAGATACCCCTTTGTAATTCTTGTTCTTATGTTCACAGAGAGACACAAGAGTCAACCCAAAGTTGCCAAAGCTGGATTTACATGTCATACCAGTCTGGAGAAAGGGAATAACTGGGAAAGGCAGTGTTGTAACCGTTCTTGATGATGGGCTGGAATGGAACCATACAGATATCTATGCAAACTATGTATGTTTAAATTTCTATTTATATAATTTACTATCTGTTACCTTCTCTGACTTTGGGGAAAGTGTATTAGGGCTACAGAGCACTCTCTCCCCCATCTCCACAGCATAAGGCAGAGGTGTTGTGTAGTACACAGAGAGGTAAACTGGGCAGGGCTGATAACACTGCTAGTGATAAAAAATACAAATAATACAGATGCACAGGACAGCACTGGATTTCAACAACTTGTTTTATCATTTTTATATATATATGTGTATAATCAGTGGCGGCCTGTCCTTACAGTGGCGGCCTGTCCTTACAGGGTGCAGGGGCGCCGCACCCCTAATCCATGTGTCCGGCCCCTAAATGGCTTCAAAAAAGGGAGGGCTCGGGGGGCAGAGCACTGCGCCCTAAGCCCACCCAGTTGTGTGACAATAGCGAAATAATATTTGCTATTGTCTTCCAGATTCTCCTCCCGGCCAATGTTGTTTGCCGTCCCCCCCCCAAAAAAAAAATATAGCACCAGCCGCCACTGTGTATAATATATAACTCAATACTTTCATTTGTTTTTTTAACAGACCAAAAGGAGAAAGTAAGAGAAGTAAATTTTTAGGATTTACATACACTTTAATCCCACATTTACAAAGGTGGCTATTAGAGGAAAATGTAAAAAGGAAAAAGTATCAGTTTGTTGAGGCTTAGAGCCCATTCACACAGGGGCAACACGACTTCCAGCGCGATTTTATGAGGCAACTCAGACACGACTTGAGTAGGAATCACAGCGCGACCTGGAGCTACTTACAAGGCAACTTCAAGTTGCCTGCAGGACAGGAGACATTCCAGTGGCCAATCAAACAAGAATCAGCTCGGGGGGAGAGAGGGGTTTGCCTGAGAAATGTATTTTCTCTTCCTGGAGAGTTGCTCCTATTAAGACAGTGATCCAACTTCAGAGGCAACTCCCATTTCAATGGGTACAGGTCGCCTAGAAGTCGGATTAAAGTAGTACAGGGACCTTTTTTGAAGTTGGAGTGACTGCAGTAGTGTGCATTAAGACGGCTCCATTAACTTACATTGATTTCCTCAGCCAGCGCGACTTGAGGCAACTAGGGGTGACCTGGGGCGATTTGAAGTCAGATCCAAAGTTGCCCCTGTGTGAATGGGCTCGCCTAGCACTCTGCTTCCTATGGCATTAGTCAGGTGCCATTATAGGTACAGTTCTCACAGACAAGGGAATGTAGATAAGAATGCACACCAAATTTTACCCTAATTTTCACATTTCTGGAAAGCAAATTGCATTTGATAAAGTGGAGACTCAGTTTTTGCTACTGAGTAGACTGGAATGCAACGTGGAGGTTATGCTTTATATTATCCTAACTTGATGCTTTGTATTTCAGGATCCAGAAGCAAGTTATGACTTTAATGATAATGACAAAGACCCATTCCCAAGATATGACATTACAAATGAGAACAAGTGAGTATCCATGGTAACACTCGTTGCGTTGTTCCGCAACCTTCTGCAACAAACAGACTAATTCAAAGAGCAATTTGTAACATTTAAAAATATACATACGCCTTTTCAACCCACAAAAAGGTAAATGGTTCTTTTGGGGCATTGTTGCTATTTAAAACAGATTTTATTATTTGTAATTTATAGCCACATTTCTCTGTTTTGTTAAAATATGTAGCCCTTGTGGTGGTAGTCACTGAGAAAGAAAGTAATTAAAAAATACTTACAAGGACACTGTAATCAATAGCAATGTTTTTTTTAGCCTCTGTCAAGTTTTTTATTAAAGAGCATTTTGATGTTGGTGATCTGTTGGCTGCTCATGATTATGGCAGACCCCCCTCCCGCAGATCATTAACACACACTGACACAAGCTCAAAATGTATTTCTTCTAAGGTGAACGATGAATTTGATTTCTAAGATGTACAGTATTCTTATATATGACATATCAACATTGGTTAGTGTTGGTCAACAGGGCATAAATATAGGAAACAAGATAACTGAACCTTCCTGCCCCACAATATCAAATTATTATAAGTCAGATTTTTACCCTATTAATAAAAGAGTTGAAGTTTTAAATTTATTTCATAAACATGTAGAGAAGGAACTCATTTTGTTGGCTGAAACAAGTAGACATGTGCACACTGAAATATTTTGTTTCGGAATTTCGTTTTCATCCAAAAAATCATTTTATTTAGTTACTCCCGAAATTCGTTTTTATTTATTTTGTTTCGTTAAAAAAATGCATTCGTCCAAAAATCCAAATTAATTAAGGTCGAATCTGTCAATTGAAGGCTTATGGTGTCCGTAGAATGTTCTAAGAAGATTCGACGAAGCAGCTAAACTGTACAACGCCGCAATCGTACATTTCCGGTCAAATGCTCCTCCCACAAGCTATAGTAGAATTCTTATGTTGTATGACTAGTAATAATCAGAGGCGTACCTAGGGTCTCCAGCGCCCTTGGCGAAAATTTGTACCGGTGCCCCCCCCCCCGGCTGGTGGTCCTGGGGTCTGACTGCTAGGGTCTGGCTGCTGGGGCAAAGGGTCTGGCTGCTGGAGCTGGGCTGTTGATCCTGGGGTCCGGCTAATGGGGCCAAGGGTTTGGCTGCTGATCCTGGAGCCTGGCTGCAATGGGGTTGGTAAGGCATCCCAGTCAGCGAATTCAGTACAGACCCCCCTCCTGCAGTACAGATCCCTCTCCCTCAGTACAGACCCCCTCCCGCAGTGCAGACCCCCCTCCCGCAGTACAGACCCCTATCCCTCAGTGCAGACCCCCCTCCCGCAGTACAGACTTCCTCCCGCAGTGCAGACCCCTCTCCCGCAGTACAGACCCCCCTTCCTCAGTGCAGACCCCCCTCCCTCAGTGCAGACCCCCCCGCAGTACAGACCCCCCTCCCACAGTACAGACCCCTCTCCCTCAGTAAAGACCCCCTCCTGCAGTGCAGACCCTCTCCCTCAGTACAGACCCCCCTCCTGCAGTACAGACCCCCCTTCCGCAGTACAGACCCCCCTCCTACAGTACAGACCCCTCTCCCTCAGTACAGACCCCCCTTCCGCAGTACAGACCCCCCTCTCACAGTACAGACCCCCCTCCCACAGTGCAGACCCTCTCCCTCAGTGCAGACCCCCCTCCCTCAGTGCAGACCCCCTCCCCCTGTGCAGACACCCCTACCGCAGTGCAGACCCCTCTCCCTCAGTGCAGACCCCCTCCTGCAGTACAGACCCCTCTCCCTCAGTGCAGACCCCCCTCCCGCTGTGCAAACCCCCCTCCCGCTGTGCAGACCCCCCTCCCTCAGTGCAGACCCCTCTCCCTCAGTGCAGACCCCCTCCCGTAGTAAGACCCCCCTCCCGCAGTACAGATCCCTCTCCCTCAGTGTAGACCCCCTCCCTCAGTGTAGACCCCCCCTCCCTCAGTGCAGACCCCTCTCCCTCAGTGCAGATCCCTCTCCCTCAGTGCAGACCCCCCTCCCGCAGTACAGACCCCTCTATCTCAGTTACAGACCCCTCTCCCTCAGTTACAGACCCCTCTCCCTCAGTGCAGACCCACTCCCTCAGTGCAGACCCCCTCCCACTGTGCAGACCCCCCTACCGCAGTGCAGACCCCTCTCCCTCAGTGCAGACCCCTCTTCCTCAGTACAGACCCCCCTCCCTCAGTGCAGACCCCTCTCCCTCAGTGCAGACCCCCTCCCGCAGTAAGACCCCCCTCCCGCAGTACAGATCCCTCTCCCTCAGTGTAGACCCCCTCCCTCAGTGTAGACCCCCCCTCCCTCAGTGCAGACCCCTCTCCCTCAGTGCAGATCCCTCTCCCTCAGTGCAGACCCCCCTCCCGCAGTACAGACCCCTCTATCTCAGTTACAGACCCCTCTCCCTCAGTTACAGACCCCTCTCCCTCAGTGCAGACCCACTCCCTCAGTGCAGACCCCCTCCCACTGTGCAGACCCCCCTACCGCAGTGCAGACCCCTCTCCCTCAGTGCAGACCCCTCTTCCTCAGTACAGACCCCCCTCCCTCAGTGCAGACCCCTCTCCCTCAGTGCAGACCCCCTCTTGCAGTACAGACCCCCCCCCACAGTACAGACCCCTCTTCCTCAGTACAGACCCCCCTCCCGCAGTGCAGACCCCTTTCCCGCAGTGCAGACCCCTCTCCCTCAGTACAGACCCCCCTCCCGCAGTGCAGACCCCCCCGCAGTATAGACACCCTCCTCCATCAGTATAGACCCCCAGTGCAGCCACCCCTCCATCAACATAGACCCCCCTAAGTGCAGACCCCCCATAAGCATAGACCCCCCTAAGTGCAGACCCCCTCCATCAGCATAGATCCCCCTAAGTGCAGACCCCCCTTCCATAAGCATAGACCCCCTCAGCATATACACCCCCCTTCATCAGTATAGACCCCCCAGTGCAGACCCCCCTCTCCACATGTGCTAGTAGTCCCCCCTCCAATAGTGCCCCCAGCATATGTACAATACAGTACACTGTTCAGACCTCAGAACAGCACTGGATATGCACAGCGGCGTGTCCCTCCACGGATTCTCTCATCCATCCTCCTGTGTACAGCAGTGTGGGAGGAGCTGCAGTGCAGAGGGCTGGAGGGGCAGGGTACCTATCTGAGCCGAGAGCCAGGGGAAACCTTTCGGAGAGGGAGAGACACAGATCAGTGGAGTGTGCGGATCATGCGATGCCGCTGCCCACAGGTGTCACCCCGGATGCGGCCCGCACCCCCGCCCCTTCATAACAATACCACTGCATCCGCCCACCCCCTCCTTCCCTGATGAATTGACCAGACGAAAAATAAGTACCTGTGCCCATGCAGCAGCCAAAGCAGACTGGGGACAGCAGTATGGGCTGTCCCCCCCTCTGCCTCATCTCGCAGCACCTTACATCCCCGCCTGTCACTCAGTCACAGACAGGGTGGCCGTACTCCATTTGGCCATTCGGGCTGCTCTGTCTGTCTGTAGCTGAGTGACAGGCACAGCCGAAAGATCGCCCTGCGCACTCGCCGGTGTCCGGGAGCCCGCATTTGGCGCCCCCCCTCGGCCTGCGCCCCTGGCGGGCGCCGGTCTCGCCAACCCCTTGGTACGCCCCTGGTAATAATTATATTTATTAATTATTATTATTAGTCAACCAACATTAGAATTCTTCTATAGCCTAGGAGTGGAGAATTTGACCATAAATGTCCGCTCGTGGTGATCGTATGTTTTTAGCTGCTTCGTTGAATCTTCATGTCTCTATAATGTCGAATCTTTTCTCTCTATGTCGAATAATCTTGGACTAATAGAGTAAAGCCTCGTACACACGGCCGAGTTTCTCGTCCAAAACTGACAAGAAAAGTGCCGCGAGAGCTTTATTGTCGAGAAAACCGTTCGTGTGTATGGTTTTACGACGAGAAAACTGCCGTGAATCTCGACGAGAAAAATAGAGAACCTGCTCTCTATTTTTTCATCCGGATTCTAGATTTTCTCGTCGTGTTTCTTGTCGGCCTGTTTTGCGACGAAAAAATGGTTCGTGTGTATGCTTTTACGACTCTTCAAAAAGCGCGCATGCTCATAATCAAGTATGAGACGGGAGCGCATCTTCTGGTAAAACAAGCCTTCGTAATGGAGATAGCACATTCGTCACGCTGTAAATTATTGCATCGTTTAAATGTTGTGCATTTAAATCTTCTTTAGAATGTTACAATAATGAAAAGTAATGAACTTGTTTTGCTGCTAATATTCACACAGAGTTATGACTATCTATTTTAAACCTTTTTCATGCTGCTCTTAAGAAGATTTAGCTGTATTATATCGTGCAAGATCTTCTGAATATTTTAATGTTTTATATTTTTTAAACAGATGTTAATTGTAATTTTTCGATGTTTTGATAGTGATCTCCCATTGTATATTTGAAATTTAGTTGTATCAAGTTTACACCCTATATTTTTTAAAGAACACCTTTAATGTATTTTTTTGGTGTTATCTGTCCCTTTTTTTGGTGTCAAATGTATCTGCTTACTCCAAAGGTAAATAAATAATTTTTAGAAAAACACATAGGCAAGTATGAACTTAAACAAAAAAAAAATGTATTCATGTCTTGAAGAAAATAAATAGAAGGCAGCGCTGGAGAACCTGCTGCAATTTGTGCATCCATGGGACCCCAGAGCACACATCAACCCTGTGTGGACACTAAAATTGGGAGCTTGAGAAGCCCAACAGTTGTGAGCACAATCTGATGCTGGCCTCCCAGAGGTCAGGAAAAGCAGCAGGTGATATATATGTCCCAAGTCTGTGGTACTACAACAGGCTGCCTTCTGTCCGACCACATTGAAGCAAGGCCATCACTTCCTCGTCTTCTTGGCAGCCTTCCCTGAAGCCTTCTCTGCAGCCTTCCTTCTGCGTGTGGCTGGAGGCTGGGCCACTGGAGGGGTACTCCTGTCAGGAGGAGGAGAAGGAGGTGAAGGAGAAGGGGGTGGCGCAGAAGAAGAAGGTGGAGGTGGATGAGGAAGTGGAGGAGAAGGGGGTGGCGCAGAAGAAGAAGGTGGAGGTGGAGGAGGAGGTTGAGGTTGGGATAGTTGTGCGACCTCACATATGGCCGTATTTGGGGTAATTCTCTCCATCACCCCCTTGTTCAGCAAGGTGATGAGCAGGGGCTCGCATAGGAGGCGTTGCTCCATGCTCATCACCTTGAACTTGGCCTCAACTAGGCCGGCAATGGCCTCTTCAGGGGATGTGGGCTCCTGGAGGGTGGCATGTGTCTCTCTAATAAGGGCCATTGCTGCCTCACTAGTGGTCCTGTCCCTCCTGCTTCTTTTCGGAAGGCTGATGGGAGGCACCTGAGATCTAGTGCTTCTCCTCGTGCCGGCCACCTCCTGGCTGCCACTGGGCCCTGCCACCTCCTGTCTGCCACTGGGCCCTGCCACCTCCTGTCTGCCACTGGGCCCTGCCACCTCCTGGCTGCCACTGGGCCCTGCCTCCTCCTGCCTGACAGTTTCCAGACCCTCCTCCTGGCTGATTTCATCCTGTGTATGAAAAAGGGACATAATTTAATATTTTGGTTTATTATTTTCACACAATTTTTTTTAGGACTACATCAGATTGACTATTAAGCACCCAATTTAAGGCAGACTAATGTCTCTAGATCTTGATTTCACTTTTGGAACCCAAAATAGTTTAGGATTTTCATCTTGACTTCTTTTTCCTGCATTAAGTTTATCACAATACATTTTCATTAAATACTATACCTGGCTCCAGATGTCCAAATCAGCTTCTTCCAGGATGGCTGCCTCCTCTTGCTCCAGAGAAGGCTCAGGTTGGCTGCAGGGAAGTCTGAGGGGAAGAGTGGACAGTGATGGCCTTGCCTCAATGTGGTCATCCAGAAAGGACATCCTGCTATAGTACCACAAATTGGGGACATGCACATCATCTGCTGCTGCTCCTGACCTCTGAGAAGCCAGGACCTTAGAGCGTTCAGTCATGTATGTGCCTCTCAAGCTCCCAATTTTAGTGTCCACCTGTTTTGCTGTTGCTGTGGGCACCTTGGTATGCACAAATGGGAGCAGGGTCTCCAGCGCTGCTTTTCTTACCCCTTTTTTCCTATGGATGGGGTTTTTTGTTTCCCACAGAGTGGGCAGCTCCCTTACCCGGTCTATAAATTCCGCAAGGAATTCCTTGTCACTTATGAAGACATTCATTTTGGGTCTGCAAGCCCAAAAAAATTATAAAAAATAATGTGAGGCACACAGTCTAACCTCCTGTAAATCTTAGTCACCATATATATCCTCCAACATTCTCAAGACAGTATAGGCCACCAATTTCTCAAAGTCTCCAAATCACATACCTTCGTTCGCACGTCCGTCACTTGTACTCCTCTCTCCGCACACCGAACGTAGTATAGTCACATGTGTGTTTGCTATATATACACCACGCATGCGTAAAATTACGCACACGTCGCTCCGCACACGTCGCCCGCCCATGACGTTCTAAGTAACAACTTTTCCCCGCCCCTTCTCTTTCGGCGCGCAGACAGATATGGCGGATTCACAGCAGGTGTCTGCTAATTCCTCAAATAACGAGGAGGAGACAAGCCCGGAGACTGAAGAAACGTCACGATCAAGGAGGAGATTCAAGGCATCTAATATGTCTTACGCGGAGATGGCGGAGATGGTGGACATATTGCAAAAGTCGGATTATGACGCAAAGCATGGGCTGTATAGCAAACCTAATCGAAGGAAGGCCAAAATCATGAAGAAAGTCATGAAGAGTCTGAAGAAGAATTTCGGGGTGAAACGATCAAATGAGCAGCTCAGAAAGAGGTGGTCCGATCTCAAACTGAGGGAGCCGGAGCAGTTAAGGAGCATTAAGAGAATGCTAGAAAAAAGTAAGTACTTTTTCCACATTTTTTATATTATTGTATTTCACAACTTGCATGTTGCTCCATGTTATTGCATTTTCTATTGTACTACCTTACAAAATGTCATAGTTTGAACTTGGTTTGGCACAGTAATCGTTCGTTACAGACACGTCGTTCGGCCACTATCCTCGATTTTAGAGATTTTACAGGGTTAAAATAATTTACACATCTGCCTGTTTTTATTCAATTGTTGTTCTTACATTGTTGGCTAGATGATGTGTTTGTAAAGAGAATGAAATGCAAACTTTAATCAGTGTAAAGGAGAGGACACTCAGCAGCTGGTTCCACATCTGTACTTTTGAGCACTATAGTGTGGGCCACCAGAACCGCCTTTTTTGGGTGTCCCACACAGGTGCATCAGTGAATTTTTGTGGTGCCTCCATGTATAAAAATTGACAGCCAAAGGTGAATAGTAAACAAATTTTTGTGAACAAATAATGTCTTCATCTGGAAATCCCGCCCAAACAGACACTTGTCCCCCACTTCCAAGCAATTTAGCCTGTTTTTATTTTTCAGTGAGAATTTCTGTGTGATAACTCTACCTTTTGTTTGATTCTCATAGGGGAGAGAAGACTGGGAGGAGAACACTCCAGGGAGCACAGGAACCCCACAGCTTCTAAACCACCCCAACCTCACAAAGACCCACAACCTGAGGATGTTGAGGAAGTTGAAGAGGTGGAGGAAGGAGAAGTGCAGGAAGGAGAAGTGGATGACGTGGTGGAACTGGTCACCACAACAGGTCAGTATCTGTCACCACAGCTTCAGGTAAGAGATGTAGGCCTGCAGAGTTATAATACCTTTTGTATTTTTTTATAGGGGATGAAAATGTTGTGGTGAAAGAAAGTACACGTTTCTCTGCTGACAGTGCCCTACGAATCATACAGCAAGTGATGGAATGTAGTACAGAACTGGACAGAATTAAGCAAAGAATTCATGTGATGGATCAAACCTTTAAAGACATCCTAGATGTTTTGGGGAGAATTGAATAAGGCAACCAAACCCCCATTTTTGGTTAGAGATTGTTCTTCCCCCTTTTTTTCTCTTTTAGACAATCAATCCAGCCAAAATTTGAATATGCACACAGTGTGTCAACATGTGCCATCTGCCATCAGGGGATATCCATGTACGTGTTATGGGGGTGCAACCCCTTCCTCGTATCTCAAGTAAGTGAACTGAAGAAGGGGTTGCACCCCCAAAACACGTCCATTGATCACCCCTGATGGCAGATAGCACATGTTGACAATAGGGATCAGGAGTCTAAAATCCCTATTGAAAATGACTTCAAATTGTGTGCATATTCAAATTTTGGCTTGGCCAGGGGTGCCAATACCCCATATTCGGACGGCCAGACAGATACATATTTTGTGTAAGTGAATGTCTCATATTGCCAAGAGGTATCCAATGTTGTAGTTTGTTGAATGCTACAGATGGTTTTGTATTTTCTTAAAAAAAAAAAAAGCCGGTTTGTGGCCAGCCAAAAAAAAAAAAAAAAAGTTCTATTTACCATGTGTGTGAATGTGCACAGAGTAAAATGTTTGAACACAAACAAAGTGTAGCTTCTTTTTCAAATACGCTCTAACCTTATTTGTGTATATTTTTGTGGTTCATAGTGAAATGGTTGGTATTTACTAAAGGAAAATACACTTGGCACTACAAATGCACTAAGACAAACTAGGAGACAGGAAACAAACAAAGTTACAAGATTAAATCTGATTTTTATTGAGTTCTTTCTGCACGAATCTTTACACATGGCCTGGCATAGGAATTGCCCCCCTACCTGTGAAATATTGCATATATTTCTCCCGAACCTCACGGGCATTTTGGGGGGGCAAGCCAGGACGGGCAGATTCGAGACCCGGCAGGGTATTGCCATAGGAAAGTCCTACCTCAGGCAATATTGAGGACACATAATTTGAAGATTTTCGGCTCAGAAAATTATGGAGTACACAGCAGCATAAAACGACATAGTTTATCTTGTACTCCGCCAAGTGAAGGCATTTTCAACGACTCTTCGGGCCCTGGCCAGCCGGTAATTGAACACCCTCTTCTCTGGGGTCAGGGTCCTCTGGAGAAATGGCCTCATGAGGTGCGGTCCGAGTCCGAAGGCTTCATCAGCCAAAAAAACAAAGGGGAGTCCTTCAACATTCCCTGCATCCGGTGGCAATGCAAGGTCGTCACTCTGGAGACGGAGGACAAACTCCGTCTGGATGAAGGATCCCCCATCGGACATCCGGCCATTCTTCCCCACATCCACATAGAGGAATTCATACCGTGCTGACACCACCGCCATCAGCACAATGCTATGAAACCCCTTGTAGTGGAAGAAGTAGGACCCAGAACGGGGTGGCGGCATGATGCGGACGTGCTTCCCGTCAATGGCACCACCGCAGTTGGGGAAGTCCCACCGCGTGGCAAACTTCGATGCCACAGTCTGCCATTCCTGTGGCATGGAAGGAAGCTGTGGAGTCAAACAAGATAAAAAAATATTAGTACTTTTGCACATAACATTGCAAGCAGATTATAATAAAATACATTTGAGGCCAACATCAATAAAAATCTCTGTTTAATGTGTTTTTACTAAGTATAATGGAAGGCTCAAGTTTCATATTCATCACCCCCTCTGATGGTCCATTATAACCAAATTTGGGGGGGGTAGATGTGTTTGGCCACAGGATAGCATTGCAGTGGCGGTGAGTCCAGAGTGGGCGCTGGAGCACTGCCCCCTCTCTCCTGCGCCCGACACTCAGAACAATACATAGGTTCATGCCTTGCATTAACCTATGTATTGTCAATGCCGCCCACTATTCAGGTGGATGGCCCCCTGTTGAGCGACGGCCATATGAATAACTGCGGCATTTTTGGGGTGAAAATTGCCTATCAGAGACAGGGGGCAAATAGGCTTGGCGATTACAGCCTGAGGGATGTAATTGGCTTCCTAAAAGTTAAAAAGGGGACGCGGGGGGGGCATTCCTTGGGTAAACACTGACAGGCTCCTCTGCCAATCATGTTCACCAAGTCTGTTTACCGGTAACATGATTGGCTGATGCAACATCGAGGGCAGGAGAAGACATCAAGGACATAAGAAGGATGGCGCTGACCAGAAGAAGGTAAGTGCAGGGCTGGGGGGGAACTGGCTGCATTGGAGGGGGAAAAATGGCTGCATTGGAGGGGGAAAAATGGCTGCATTGGAGGGGGCAAAATGGCTGAATTGGAGGGGGCAAAATGGATGCATTGGAGGGGAAAAAATGGCAGCATTGGAGGGGGCAAAATGGATGCATTGGAGGGGGCAAAATGGATGCAATGGAGGGGGCAAAATGGATGCATTGGAGGGGGCAACTGGTGGCGTTTAATAGGCACAGTCGCAAAAAAGGAGGAAGTTTTTTTCAAAAATTTGGGGGTGGACCCCCAAACATTTGGAGCAGCAGTCGCCACTGATGGAGAGGTTAGTGAAGGGAAATATGCATGGAGGAGAAAAAAGGGGCATTTAAAAGCTTCCAGCATGCATGAGGACAAAGGGGACATTCTCAGCATATTACAATCATGGTAATTAGGGAAGGTTGAAAGAAATACAATACATTAGCATACATGAAATACATAAAATGTGATGATCATGGAGCAAACTTACCCTAATATAGTCCTCTTGCAGGACTTGTATAATGGCAGAACAGGTGTCTGGGATTATGAGGCCCAGAGCCTGGGGGGAGATGCCTGTCGTGAACTTCAAGTCCTGCAGACTTCTCCCTGTCGCCAAGTAACGTAAGGTGGCGATGAGCCTCTGCTCAGCACTGATGGCTTCCCGCATAACGGTGTCCTTCCTGGTAATATAGGGGGACACCAAAGCCAACAGTTGCTGAAAAACGGGGTCAGACATCCGCAGAAAATTCCTGTAGTCCTCAGGATTTTTCTCGACGATCTCCCGCAGCAGAGGCATATGGCAGAATTGGTCCCGCTGGAGCAACCAATTCTTGGTCCATGAACTCCTCCTCACCCTGTTCATGGACTCGTCTTGGTCCAAAACAAGCAGACCAACACCAAGCGCCGGCACAGCACGAACTCGACGACGAGAACGTACCCGCGACATGGCTAGGAAACGGTTGTCTTATCAGAACGTACAGAACAGAACGCACTTTAGAACAGCAAGGCCTATGAAGAACGAACTGAAATTCAGAAACGAACGGGCAAGAACGCACTGTAAAACAGATACGACCTGCCTACACGCCCTGAAAGACAAGATACGAACCCACAAGCACAAACTGAACCGCAGAAAACGAACTGAAAGCACAAAGACTGAAAAGCGCGAATCGTCTCTTCCCAAACTTTTACTTCACACGCGGTAACACGAGATCAGCAAAAGCAGCCCAAGGGGTGGCGCCAGGGAAATCGATCTTCCCCTTTATACTGCCGTCGTACGTGCTGGACGTGACCGCGCAGAACAATGACGAAATTTGGAATTGTCAGTGTGTACGCATGGAAAGCTTGACGAGAAACTCGTCAAGGTTAACAAGAATCTCGTCGATAAAAACGACGTGTTTTTAACGACGAGAAACTCGGCCGTGTGTACGAGGCTTTAGATTAGGCACATTCAACCGCAGGTTCGATAGACACAAATCGCTATTGTCACCGTCATGTCAAATCTTCTATCTATATCGAACTGTTGTCGCAACGAAACGAAAATAAAGCATTTTTTATGTCGGATCTTTCGGATTCTGTGCATTCGTTATCATTTGTTAAAATTAAAGCGAAAATCCCCGAAATTCGGACGAAAATGCATTCGGACGAAAACGAATGCACATGTCTAGAAACAAGACACTAATACTAGTTTCTACAATATGACAGAACAATGACCTTTAAGGGAGAATCCAGATGTCATCATTGAGTAGCTGATAAGGGAGAAGCAGTTGTGGTGTTAAATTTGAATGATTATCAGAAGGCCCTTAGACAACTTGCAGATAATAAATTTTTTAATTTTTTTTTTTTAATACAAACGTTTTTTATTGAGAAAAAACAATAAAGTAATACATACAAATGAAATTAAGCGTATCATATAGTACATGTTGAAATATAATCATAAATGTCAATGCAGTGACAAAAAAAAGAGACAGAAAAAAAATAAAAAATTAACTTCGAAGCATCTGAGAGAAGCCATAGCGGATAACGGAGAATCTACAGGTAACATAGTGTTACACATGAGGTATAGCAGCGAGGGGGTGTAGCAGCGTCCCATGGTCTAAAGCTGCTGGGGAATCTGTGTCAGCGGCTAAGACTGTGGCAATAGAATATGTCTATGTGAGTTCCAGGGATTCCATCTTTGGTCAAATAAGTGCATCCTGTCATTTAGAGTATATAGAATCCTTTCCATTATCATAATAGAATCCATCCTATGAAGGACAGAGGAGATAGGGACAGTAGGGGATTTCCAATGTAGGGCAATGGCCCACAGAGTGGCCAAGCAAACTGTGTGGATAAGGCCTTCTTCAGAACGAAGCGCACCTGGGATAGATGCACCAAGGAGGCACATAGAAGATGTAAGATGTACTGGAGTGCCTGATAGTGCCGATGCTATAGCCATCACTGTGATCCAAATGGGGGAAAGTCGATGACACAGTCCCAAAATATATGCATAAAGGTCCCAGGAAGGTGACAGCCTCTGAAGCAGAGGTCAGATACTCCTGGGAAAATAGAGTGAAGTCTGGATGGGGTATAGTACCATCTGGTCAGTACTTTATATGCTGTTTCTCTGACAGCTAGGGATTTAGACGCTTTGTGTAGGTTAGTCAGCATTGCGTCCCAGTCGTCCGAGTCAAAGATTTCGTTGCAATCAGCCTCCCATTTACATTTATATGGGACCGCCCCGGGAAATGATGCAGTTAGAGCTGATTTGTAGAGGATAGAGATAAGCCCTTTTCCTCTGGGGGAGTCACGGCAGATCTGTTCAAACGTGGTAGAAGGGGATGATGGGGAGAGGGCAAAGTGAGAGAGATAAAAGTGCCTGATTTGCAAATAACGGAAGTGTTCTCTTAGTGGGATTTGTTTATGCGTACGTAACAGGTCAAATGAAGCAAAGGAGTTGCCAATCTGCAGGTCAGCTAATGTGACCATAGAGTTAGAGATCCACCAGGAGAAACCCACGGGGTTATCGAAGGCTAAGGTAAATAAGGGTTCTCCTACAAAGGAGGAGCCTCGGGGTGCATGGGACGCTAGGGCTAGTTTATGTTTGTATCTGTACCATAGGATAAGAGAGTGAGCTACTAGGGAGTTAAGGGAGATAATTTTATGATCCAATTTGGAGGGGGACCAAAGTATAGCAGAGAGCCTATAGGGAGCGATGGAATGTGATTCAAATTCTACCCAGGGTACTTTAGAGTTAGGAATGTTCCATTGTGCCATCTGGGCGAAGCGAGCTGCAAGGAAATAGAGCCAAAGGTTTGGTAGGCCTAGTCCCCCATGTACTTGTGGGTTGAACAAGACATGTTTAGAGAACCTCGGCCGTTTGTTCTGACAGATAAATTTGTGGATATCTTGTTGTAGTTTGTCTATAAAAGCTTTGGGGATCAGGAATGGTAGGGCTCTGAACAGAAATAGAAGTTTGGGTAGGAGGGTCATTTTGATTGCCGTGACTCTCCTGAGAAACGAGATATGGTAGGTGTTCCATAGTTTGAGCAAATTGCGGAGACGGGACACACATGCCGGATAATTCACAGCGAAAATAGAGGACCAATGTGGTGTGATATAGATGCCCAAATAGGGTATTTTGTCAGTAGACCAATGCAGGGGGAAGGAGCTCTGGAGGGTCTCACACTGAGCAGGGGGAACGTTGATTGGGAGCGCCATTTTTAAAGATTTTTTAAATAGTTACTTCACTGCATCTTTCAAGAAAGAGATGGATACATTTATTATTTTTTAAGTATCCATGGGAATTATGGACAAAGATTTAGCAGAGATTAGTACCTGCCTTTCCTGTGGCCCCAATATTTTATCATCTCCCAAAGGTGTAAAAGGGGTCCTCGCTACTGCTTGGCTGACCTATTGTCCTTAGCAACAGGTCCCTTTGTAAACGTTTGGCCAATTTGATGGTCAGGTTCCTTCAGCCTTTGGTTTGGAACTCACTTTCCTGCCTAAGAAATGCAAAAAATTATACAAAAAAAAAAAAAAAACAACTAAAAAACAGAAATTAAATGTTAACCTTAAATAGTTGATGTGGTGTCTCAGCAGCTTTACACTCATATATCCCTCATATGTATGTAGCGTTACCCCTGTAAGAGCCGCTACATAGATGCCCAGGGTCCCTTTTCCCAGTAGTTTTCTTGATGTACAATTATTCTTTGTTTAATAGGGGTAGGTATCTCCATAAGTGTGATTCTTAATGTATGTGGGGGCAATAAGTTTGCCCCCACATAGACTAACCTACATATGGGTTGGTGGGAAGAGTGACACATTTTTGTTGATGTCAACCCTTTTCGATCTAATATAAAAAAAAAAAATCCATAGATAATCTTATTTTCATTGTGGGCTGAGATATGCCCACAATATAATTTTTGCATAATTTGAATGACAATTTGAGTTTTACATTTGACGCACAGGATACTCAGTTATCTAGACATTACATGGATCCTGCATGGATCATAAGATCTTTATACAATCCTATCTTATGCCAGTTATCTAGACATTACATGGATCCTGCATGGATCATAAGATCTTTATACAATCCTATCTTATGCCAATTAAAAAAAAAAAAATTGCTTTACACAAAGTCATTATTGACCTCATGTGATCAGTCATACCCAAGGAATAATTCTTAAAGGCTCAATGTAATTGTTCCACATTAGAAGGCTTTTAAAAAGAAGCAAAATAAATAAAAATAAATAAAAAGTGAATATCTATACTTACTGAAAATTTCCTTTCCTGACTAAACGCCATGGCAGTAAAAAAGGGTAGTGCCCACTTCCGGTGCTACCCCATAGGACATTTATTAATAAATGAACACCCTGTCTGAGGCGTCTGTTTCACAACTAGCTTCTAAATGGGAGGAGTGTGCTTGTGTTACCATGGAATTTAGTCATGAGACATTAGACATTTTGGGTGGGATGCATAAGACAAATGAATTACATTTTGACAATGTGGACAGAATGTTCTGTCCAAAATCTACAGTTGCCAAGCAGGCAAGCTAAACAGGGTAATGCTAGATTAAGGTGTTTCCTGAAGACCAGGATGCTGCCCTGCAGACACTTGAAAGGCTACCGCCCAGAAAGTTGCGCGACTTCTCATGGAGTGTGTGGTCACTTCTATAAATGAAGGCAACTGCTTTGCTTTAAAAGCCAGGATAATAGCAGAAACATTCCTAATGAATATTGGCTTCCCTTTATTCCCATCTGAAGTCAGGGCAAGAAGTCAGCTTCTGTAGCCTTCAGGTAAGCTTGCAAAGTCCTTCTTTTGCCCTGCAGGTGAACTTGACTGGTCGTGTTGACCCAGAAGTACTAATTCCTGATTTAGTTGAAAGGAATAAACCCTCAGAATAAAAGACTGTAAATGCACCATTACCACCCTGTCTGGATAATAGGAGAGACAATATTATTTTTTTTCCAGCTTAGGACTCCAATCTCTGATCCCTCCTGGGGCAGGAAACTGCTAACAAAAAGTAATTCTGAGTGTAAGGTCTCAATATTCACACAAGTTAAACTTTTAGTAAAAAAGCAGATCTAACACAAACAGAATATTCAATTTAGGACCCATTCACACCAGAGTGTTTTCAGCTCGTAAAAAACGCTCATCTCAAAAGTTCCGAAACGCCCAACAAGCAAAATCCCATTCATTTAAATGGCCCCTGTTCACACCTGAGCTTTCTGGCACCTGAAGCAAAACGCCTGATGCTCAAAAATGTACATGAGCTTCTTTTTAGGCAGATTACAGAAATTTTTCTGCTTTTTACATTGGTGACCTTTCGACCTGTGCAAAAACGCTGCAAAAACGTCAGAAAAACCCCCTAAAAAACACCTGAAAACGATACGCTCATGTGTGAATGCAGCCTTAAGGAACAAAGGCACAAAGATGTTTGGGTGCTTTTAAAAAAACTGTACCATTCATTCCTTAGTAGCCTTTTGCTTGGAAGTAAAGCTGGAAAAGAGGTGAAATCTGAACTTTCCATAAATTAACACTTTGATCTTTGTCCATGCCCTTCTGGAGGAATTCCAGGACATGGCATATCCTGGGCTTTTCTAGTGAAAGAGGGATAAAGGAGACAAAATGTATTAATTTATCAGGGATTCCATTGTAAATTCAATTTTACTTGATTTGATAGAAGAAAGAAGAGTGGAAATTACCCTGAATGATTCCCTATGTCCTATGTTTTGTGGACTTTCAGCTTAAATTAGGTCTTGCACACGCCCGATTCTCAGAAGTAGTTTATGTTCAATGGCTCCGGTGTCCAGGTCTTCCAGGATCTCTCCACTATCACCTTGCATAACTGCAGCGCCATACGACCGCTCCTGGCTGCCCAGCGGGAAAGGCAGATTGTAAACTACTGTAGTTTTCCCATTTAGCCTGTCTGCCACTTACCAGGGCAAGACAACGGTACTTTGTTTTCTGGAGGATCTTCACCATTTCTGCACAGTGCTGCACCTTCCTGAGGTAATGGTTCCAGAATGGTACCAGGAGATTTGGCTGATAGCTTCTCTGCGCTATCCACATGGATCTCCTGAGTGGCTCCCCAGGCTTTGAGACCCTTCCAGCTCATCCTGATGGAGTGTGGATTCTCCTGATTAGAGCCATAGGACAGAATCCTGAAGGCTTTTAAAGATGCTGTAATTTTCTTGCCATTCAGTTGCATAACCCCTGACTATGTATAGCAGGACGGAGAGTAGGCAGCCAAGTTCCTGCAAACTTTTTTATTTTATTTTTATTTTTATACCTGCTCTTGCCTCCCCAGTTTCCTGGCTTCAACTTGGAGTCTGGACTGGAGTACTTGTGTTTATTCGGTTTACTATGATATCACTCAAATGCCAATTTTGTTGTACATGTTTTATCCTTTTATTATTGGGCTTTCGCTAAGTACCCTGAGTCTGGGGGTGTCTGAAGGCTTGCAGGGTATGGTCTCCCATAGGGGTTTCCCTTGTCTTGTCCTGGCTGACTTTTTATCTTGCCAGACATTTACCCCAACACGGCTAGTCTTTCTGTATCTTTCCCCTCAGACAGCACCCCTTTACCCATCTGCATGGTATTAGCTGTATGGGCCTCCTGGGTTATCAGGGACGTCTGGTACTTCTCTGGGTGTGTCTCTGATTCCCCTTTATAGACCCCTTAAGCTAGTTATGACGTCTCCTGCAAGTGCCCCTTTCCCGGGACTGAGGTCCTAGTGGTTTAGTCAGGTGAAGGGCTATGGGGTCTTAGTTGGTTGGGCTTTTATCCTTTGACAGGTGTGCTCTCCTCTAGACATGTGCTGAATGAAAAAAAAAATTGTTTTGTTTTGATTCATTATTTACATACATTTGTTTTGTTTATTCAAATTGATTCGAATTTTCCAAATTCGGTCGAATTGAACACAATTGGACTGAATTCGAAAAATTTGAATCGATTTGAATTCCATTCGAAATTTAATTTATTCTTTTTGAAATTTGAATTTTGGAAGATAATTATATTCTTTCTATTCCATTGTTTTTTTCTATTCTATTATTTTCTTTTCTAATTAAATTAAATTTAAATTAAATTTATCTAATCGAAATTTGAATTTCAGAAAATTACTATATTGTTTTATTCTTTCTATTATATTCTTTTGTTTTTTTCTATTCTATTCTATTCTAATCTATTCTCTTCAATTCAAATTTATTCTATTTGCGTTTTGGGAAATGGTTATATTCTTTCTATTCTATACTTTTTTTAAATCTATTCTTTTATTTTCTATTCTATTCAAATTTGAATTTATTATATTCAATTTTCAGAAGAAGGTTATATTCTTGGTATTTTTTCTATTCTATTCTATTGTTTTTTCTATTCTTTTCTTTTTTTTCTTTTCTATTCTTTTCAATTCTATTCTTTTCTATTCTTTTCAAATTTATTCTATTTGAAATTCAAATTTTAGAAGATGGTTATATTATTTCAGTTTTTTTTTCTATTCTAATCTTTTTTATTCTATTCTATTCCTTAATTTTTTATTCTAGTTCATTCTGTTCTTTTATTTAATTATATTCCTTTATTTTCTAGTATATCCCTTTATTTTCTATTATATTTTTTTCTATACTTTTATTTTGTATTCTGTTCTGTTTTACTATATTATATTCTATTCCATTCATTTATTTTCTATTATATTTTTTTCTATACTTTAATTTTGTATTCTGTTCTGTTTTACTATATTATATTTTATTATTTTATTTTCTATTCTGTTCTTTTATATTCTATTCTATTCATTTATTATCTCTTCGGAAAGTCGAAAACGATTCAAATACGATCCAAATTCGATTTGAAAACTATTCAAATTTTGTCCGAAATTTTGATTTGTTATTTCGGATTCGTTTAAATTCCTTACTATTGTAATTCGGAAATTCGGATACATCCGAATAACGAAAAATGCGTCCGAATTTTGATTCAGAACGAAACAAATCCTTCTTTCTGCTAGTGGGCAAGGACTATGTACGGAAGAGTGGTCAGGGGTAGCAGAGGGATCTCTCATCTCCAGGGGGTTTATGGTCATACATAAGACTTTGTTGATGCTTTATTTAGTGTAATTGGGGCGCTCTGGAGTTTCTCTTCCCCCCACTTCAGTTTTCCTGCTTGGGGCGTGGTGACCTGCCCTACCACTGACCTTTAGTTTTCCTGCAGGATATTTTTATTTTGCTGTACTATAAGCCTTGATTTGAGTAGATATCATGAACCTTTTGTCGTTTTTGTTAACTAAGGTTCTTTCTAATCCCCACAGGACGTCAACAAGACGATATTTTCGGCGGTGAGTATTACTCCCCCGGCAGACTAGACTCTTGGTCGCGCTTTCTGTGTTCCCCCTTCAGCAGAGGCTTGATTCCTCTGCTGTCCCTCCCAGAGGTGAGGCCATTATTTTAGTCTTCCCTAATTGATGGTCCCGCATATTTTTTGTTTTCTATAGCGGTACCCTCTCTGGGTTGTATTTGAGGGCTTGTTCCCTCGGTTTTGTTTTAATATTTTTTTCCTCTCTTTCTTTCTCTCCCTCTTCTAACTCACCTATCTTTATTTTTTTGTGTTTGTCCGCTTTGCTTTCTTTTTTTTCTTGCTAGGGTGGTGTTGCGGCGGGGGGGGGGGGGGGGTGGGCATTATGGGAGACTTCTCCCAAATCTCGTCGTGCCTTTCCCACCAGCTATAGTTGGCGGAGCTTCGACTGGTGTACTTTGGCATTGTGCCCTTTTGCGACCAAGGGGTCACCTCAGAGTGGAACTGGCTCTCAACTGGCTCTCAAACCTGGAAATTTGTATCCCTTAATGCGATGGGGCTGAAGACCATGAAAAGCTTTCCCTCTTCTTCCATGAGCTGTTTAAACACAATTCTAGCATTGCCTTCGTACAAGAGACACACTTCCATGCAAACCACATTCCTAAATTATACAACCATAATTTTCTGGTGGGTTACCACTCTACGAACAGCTAAGCTAAAACTAAGAGAGTGTCCATCCTGTTCTCACATACCGTTTCAATGCCCAGACCCTGAAGGGAGGTATCTATTTCTTAAAGGCACCATCCAGGGTAAACCAGTTACGTTTGCAAACATATACAGCCCTAATATTGGCCAGGTACCTGTCATGCGACAGGTCAGTGAGATTTTCCGGGATTGTTCTCAAGTTATCCTGGTAATGGTATCCTGGTAAAGGGTAGAGATTTTAACCACTTCCTTACTGAACTATAGCCGAAAGAAGGCTACAGCGCAGCTCTCTAGTTCCGGGAGGACATCCATGGATGTCTTCCTGGAAACACACTCCAAGCAGCCTCATCAGTGCCTCCTCATCTGTGCCACCTATCAGTGTCCATCAGTGCAGCTTATCAGTGCCCATCAGTGCAGCTTCATCAGTGAAGGAAAAAAAAATACTTATTTGCAAAATAACTTTAAGAAATCTCTATCTGTTCCAAAAAAAAACGGTACAAATTGCATATGGGTACAGTGTTGCATGACCGTGCGATTGACATTCAAAGTGTGACAGCACTGAGTGCTGAAAATTGGCCTGGTTAGGAAGGGGGTATAAGTGCCTAGTAAGCAAGTAGTTAACCTCCCATTGTATGAATAGAGAACCCTCAGCGGCAACAAACAATAACTAAAAATAAGTAAATAACTTAATATCTTACAATAGAATCTAACATTATAACAAAAAACTTTATTTACATCATAGATTATAAAAAAACTCATTACATAATGTTTAAAAGGGATGGCTATTTTCCATAAAGCTTGTATTTGCACAGTATACTCAAATTACCATTAGAACCCGTTGCTGTATACCTCAAATGGTGCGTCTTCAGTTCCTTACAGAGCCCTACGGGCAATCATGTCTGACCCCTGGCGGTCGCTGTTTCCAGCAGTTAAAGATTTTACATTTTCCCTCCTACCGCACAATAAGTATTCTAGAATTTACTTATTTTTTCTTTCCCAACCAGACTTATCTGGCGAAGGTGACGATCGAGTCACTAGTGTTTTCTGACCATCACCCGATTACAATTGTCTTATTACTGAAGGTTTGGCATACTAAACTTTGGCGTCTGGATGCCTCGTTGCTACGAGACCTACTGGACTCTTTGCGGTTGCAATCAAACCTTCACAAGTTTTTTTCCCTCAACGACACAGCAGACACATCTCCTATTATACAATGGGAGGTGCACAAAAGTGCCATTAAGGGAGAACTCTTGGCTTTGGTGGCAAACCGAAAGAGGATCCACCAACAGACAGTACTGACCTATTGACGCATATGCGTACGCTGGAACAGACACACAAATAATTCTGACAAGGGCAACATACCAACAATTTACAGATTTGCGCCAAGAACTTTTGGATGAGATGGGCATATGCACCCGCTGTCTGTTGCTGCTCAACCAGAAGTTATTTTATGAATCCTCTATTGAGGACATCCTTAAGTGAAACCGCATGCTTTAAAGTTTTTTTTTATAAGAAATTTTACAGTGGGCTTCCAGTTCTTCTCACCGACAGTGTTTGTCACCCAACAGGTAGGGAAGAGACTCAGTGTGCAGGGCTTGAAAGTGGCAGACTTTTCTGATTTTAGGAAATTGGCTGTGCATGCACAGTGCACACTCGATGCTAACCATGGGCAGTCAAATCAAGGGAGCTGAGAACAGGCACAGGGCAGTATGCCCTTACTGCATAATGTGTTAGTGGAGAAGGAGGGGAGCACAATTCCACATCCTCACCCTTGGCTTTGGACGACATCATCCTGACACTGAACTGCGTCCCGGGATATTCTTCTCTCATTTCCTATCCATATGGCAATGGTCACCAGGACAGAAAGAATGGGGAAATATTTACAATGGAACTTGTTAAAGGTACTCTTTTGAGTAGACACACAAAAGCTCAAAAGCTGTGATATAAGAAAACTAGTTATAAGCACTAATCCCCTATAATGATAAATTATGTAGATTTATAGAGAGAAATAAAAACTGTAGTCATACAAACCATTTGTGAATGTTCTGCACATATCTGGTAACTGCCATATTCTGGTGAATTCATAAGGAGTGTTTTTCCAAACACTGCTTCATCCAATGCATCTAGGATTCTGTTGCGAGAGATATTATCTGTATTTCATCCTCCATCGAAATTTAATGCTGATCAGTGAAAATATATTTGCAGCTATATTCTTCTTTAATTTACTATTAAAGAGCAACTTCAGGCAACAGATATAATCAATCAGTGAACTGCCTAGTGCTATCCAGGAAACATCTGTATTTAAAGATGAGCAACTACAGCATAGTGTATGGTATGTGTAAATTAGATGAATCAGCATTGCTTCAGGTGTTTTATCCCTTTCATCCAGTCACATATTCATGAAACACTGGAAGGAAGTAAGAATTTATTTGAATATGCCTTTATTCTGAACTTTACCAAATTGTTTTGGGAGCTTTCCCATGGAACATTGGAGGTACAGACAAGTACTTTTATTAACAAATCAATAAATAAAAAAATTGTATACTATTTCTGCTCTCAACAGCCTTCGAAACGCTCTTTGTCATCTATGACCCAATTTAAACAGCTATGTAAAATGTCTGATCCCAGTTAAAATGATTTCTCTATTATACAAAATCACTGATTCTTATTAGATCCCAGGGCAGCTTACTCTTTCTTAAATCATAGTAACAGGACTTGGACTTTAACCTACATTGTAACTGCACCAAAAATGTCCCAAATGGTCAGGTTGACCCATAATTTCTTGATAGACTCCAGAGGGCAGGAAACCTTTTATAAACTCCACACTTTGCTAGTACAGGGTTCCAGCCCGGCAAGCTGCAATGTTTCCAACAGTATCACAGCTTTCCTAGAGGGGCTGTAGCCAGGATGAACACTGCTGCACTGCATATCTGGTGGGATTCATCCATTTTGGCAAAGCATCTGCTCAAAAATTACAAAGATTTTAGCTATAGACTTGCTGGAGGTCCTGGGCCCAGTTCTCCTCCATTTGCCTCCCATGTCTACTAAGTAATGTAAACAATGTGCATTGCCTCACCTCTTGAATGCAGCCAAGTTTTTGATCCCCTTCTTCTGGAGACAGGATTTGGTGCCAACAAGAGATAATTGCATCAGAAAGATGAAGGAGGTAGGCCAGCTGAATGATCACTAGCAACTTGTAGAGATTAGTATGATAAATTTTCCAATGCTTGGGCAATCTGGATGCATCATAGCCTTTCTGGACCCAGCCTGTGGCATTGAACCTTCTTCATTCCCAAACATCTCCCTTCCCTTGGGGCTGGTGGATTAGGAAGACCTGTAAAGGTGTTTATACTGTATGCTCTCCTTTGTATACATAATGCTTTCCCATTTTTCACTCCACTCATTCTGGCTGTGGGGAACCAACCTGAACCTACTTAGTTATTTCCTGATATTACTGGTTTTAGTTTGTTTTTCTCTATAGCCATATTGACTTCTGCTGTTTCTTTCCCCCTGGTGTCACTTTGCGTTAGTGGGCGTGTAAATGCTCTTTTGTCAGACTATACTTTATGGTACAACACTGAAGGTACTAGAGCTGTTTATCTATTAGCTTTACTCCCTGTGTGTTCTTTTGTAAAACAAAAATAATTGTACAGATGGAAACCACAGAATTCTCAATATCGTTGTAATTGCAAGTGCTCCATCTTATAAACAAAGGTGATTAAAAAAAAAAAATTGTATTCAGTCTGGTCGGAGGTATCACCTCAAGGGCAATTCAGAGTTGAGTTAAAGCATTCCACACACAGAGGTAATTGGCGATGAACAGACTGGCCTGCATTTTAACATGTTCAGATTAAGCACCCCCTGAGGAACATGGGAACACCTGCAATTGCTAGAATTTAAAGTAGCCTAGTGCACACATTCCATTATTAAAATGAGAGCTATTCAGCTGGTAGGTTATGTCTCTTGAATAACGTTTCATGCAGAATTTCATCTGATTGGGATTACATATTATCTGTCCTTATTTCCAGACATGGAACGAGATGTGCAGGAGAAGTTGCAATGGTTGCAAACAACCACAAATGTGGAGTTGGTGTTGCTTTTAATGCCAAAGTTGGAGGTAATATTACATTTCTATTTTGCAGGGATACGTTGAATTTCATTTATTATGTATTCTATGCAGACGCTCTTGTGATTTTTGTGAAACTCATCAGAACTTAACCTCATTATTTTCTATCTGTACAATAAGTACAATATATTAAGTTTTTTGTTCACACTTTAAATTATTTTACAGTTGACAGGATAAGCCCTTTGTTGAAGTGCCTACAGACTTGTATTATTAGGAAGTTTAGCTATTGAATAAGACATATAATGGAAAATTGTATACTCACCTTTACGTAATTTTCCTTTCCTGTCGCATCTTCATGGCAGCATACACCTTTGGGTTGTGGCTCCACCCCCACGACCTGATAGGACCGTTTAGCTATTAAGCCCAGAGAGGGCCCCCGCCCAGGTATTCTCAGTATATATATATACCTCACCTCAGACGGGTGGGCATCTGTATGCTGCCATGAAGATGCGACAGGAAAGGAAAATTACGGAAAGGTGAGTATACAATTTTCCGTTTTCCTGTCGCATCATGGCAGCATACACCTTTGGGTGAATAACTCGCAAACTGGGTGGGTCTGAATATAAAGACAATTTTTTATTTACATGGAATAGAGGTGTTGGACGGAATAATTGCTTGAGTCCACCTTGTAATGAGAAATAAATGTGTTCCTGGAAGACCAAGTCGCTGCTCGACAAATAGTTTCTGAGGACACTCTGCAGTAGGCCGCCCAGGAGGTCGCCATTGCCCTTGTGGAATGTGCCTTCAAGCCCTCAGGTATTTGTGTTTGACTCAGTGAGTAAGCCTTTTTGATGGATTTCACCAGCCAAGCTGCGATGGTGTGAGAGGTTGCTGCTTGCCCTCTCCTAAAGCCGTATGGGATGACCAGAAGGTTTTCCGACTTCCTGAGGTCGTTGGTTGTTGAGAGGTAGGCTAGGATGTTGGTTCTTACATCCAGTGGATGTGGATCCCCTTGTTCTGTGGAGAGAGCAGGAAGGTTAATCTCCTGATTGAAGTGGAAGGAGGATGATACCTTCAGAATAAACCGATCAGATGGTCTTAGGACTACTTTGTCTGGGTAGACGATTAAGTATGCTTCTTTTGCCAATAGAGCCTGCATCTCTGAGACTCTCTTGGCTGATGTTATTGCGATTAAGAAGGTGACCTTGAGTGTTAAGTCCCACAAGGAGATGTTTTCCAATGGAAAGAATGGTTCATGTGATAGAACTTCTAGTACAACCGAAAGATCCCAGGTCTGGAAGGAAGGCTTTCTGGGGGGCCTTATCTTTAGGCAGGCTCTCTGGTACTGAATGACTAAAGGGCTCTTGTGCCCATTTGACTCCTGTCATGGCAGATAAGGCTGATACATGGACTTTGGTACTTGACCCAAGGCCTTTCTCTAGGCCTAACTGGGAAAAATTAAGGATTTGAGCAACTGTTGGAGATGATGGGTTCAAGGCTTGTTGCTGTGCGACTGAGAGAAACTTCTCCCAGATCCTCTTATAGGTACTGTTGGTGGCACACCTTCTGGCTTGAAGAAAAGTCTCTACCACTTTTTGAGAGCAACCTTGATCTAAGAACCTAGCCCTTTCAATCTCCAGGCTGTCAGGTGCATCCTTTCCAGGGATGAATGAAGAAGTTGCCCCTGGGAGAGTAGATCCGCTGCTGGTGGAAGCGGTAATGGCCTTGCTGTATTCAGCTGAAGGAGAGTGGTGAACCATGGTCGCCTCGGCCAAAAAGGAAGGACTGCTATGATTGTAGATGTTGACCTCTTGAGCCTGAGAAGAAATCTCGGTATGAGAGGTGTTGGGGGGAAAGATGTAACCCAGACGGAAGTTCCAATCGTGCTGTAGGCAATCCGTCCCCTCCGCTAATGGGCAGGGGTTTTTTGTCAGGTACCTCCGGAACTTTGCGTTGTCTGGTGTCGCTGCCAAGTCTATATCCGGCATGCCCCAGGTTTGGGTTATGAGGGAGAAAGCTTGGTGACTCAGAACCCATTCGTTGTTGGAAATGAAGCTTCTGCTTAGCGTGTCGGCCAGCTGGTTCTGGGTACCTGGAACATACATCGCCCTTAACCCCGACAGGTTCATCTGCGCCCATTCGAGAACTGGGCAGACTTCTTGTATCATTGAGCGACTTCTGGTGCCTCCTTGCCTGTTGATATAGGCAACTGCCACCCTGTTGTCCATCTTCAACAAGACTTCTTTCCCCTTCAGGAGAGGACTGAAGGCCAGGAGATCTTGGAACGCTGCTTTCATTTCTAGGATGTTCGATACTACATCCTGTGTCTCGAAAGACCAACGGCCTTGGACTGCGAGTTGCTGGTAGTGTGCTCCCCAGCCCTCCCTGCTGCCGTCCGAAGTGATTACCTCCTGGGGAGGGGTAACTATGCGCTTGTACCTCTTTAGGTTGTGCAATCGGGTCCACCACCAGAGTGATTGTTTGACTTCCCTTCGGATCGTGATTCGTTGAGACATCGATACACCGTTCCATTGTCTCAAAAATGATATTTGGAGAGGCCTTGTGTTCCATTGGGCCCATTGGACCATCAGGATGGTTGCTGATAGCGACCCCAGGATGCTGAGACACTCTCTGGCTGGGAGTGTGGTGGATAAGAGTAACTTCTTTGCCTTTTGGATTACAATGGGAATTTTTTCCTGGGGAAGCTCTATGGTGTTGAGTCGGGTATCCAGTTCTGCCCCCAGGAAGATCATTCTCTGAGTGGGCTGGAGATTGCTTTTCTTCCAATTTATCAGCCATCCAAATTTTTGCAGGGTGGACGTTAGAGTATTTCGGTGGAGTAGAAGAGACTCCTGGTTGTCCGCGAGCAGTAGGATGTCATCCAGATAATAATGGACTCTCAACCCCTGCTCCCTTAGTAGGGCTATCACTGGCAGCAGGACCTTGGAGAATGTTTTGGGAGCGGAAGGCTTTGAAATTTAAAGTGTTGATGATTTACCGAGAAGCGGAGAAACTTCTGGAATGCAGTGTGAATAGGAACATGTAGGTAAGCGTCCTTTAAATCCACAGAGAGCATCCAGTAGCCAATATTTATGGCATAGAGGATTGATTGTAAGCTTTCCATCTTGATTGTCTGCACTAGGATTGAATTTTTTAGATCTAGGACGGGGCGCAGATCCCCGGTCTTTTTCTTCACCAAGAACAGAAGAGAGTAGAAACCTTTCCCCCTTTGTGGTGGTGGAACTTCCACTATGGCCTGCTTTTGGATTAGATCTTGGACATATTCTGTCAATACAAGCTTCTTTTTCCGAGATGTTGGAAGTCTGGTTGTGACAAACTAGTCTCTGGGAGGTCGATTCTTGAACCTCCATCTGAGTCCGTCCTGGACAGTAGTTACTGTCCATGGGTCTTTTATTATCTCCGCCCAAACTGGCTTGAAGTCCTTCAGTCTGGCTCCTACTACAGCTGGTTGGGCGGACGCACCTTCAAAAATACTTCTGGTCCCCCGTGGCAGGGGTCTTGGATTTTTGGAGTTTCAGGAAGGATGATTGTGGATTCTTCCAATTTTTCCTGTACTCCCTGCTGGGCTTGTAGGATTTTGCCTCCCTATATCTATCTGGGAGGTTTCTTCTGAAGGTAGGTGGCCTTTGTTGCCTAGGCCTTCTGTCTGAAGGAATGAGTCCTGACTATCCGCCGGTGACCTTTGAAATGGCCGAGTCCAGCTTTCCTCCGAAGAGGTTTGTGCCGTCAAATGGTATCTTATACCAATTAGACTTTGAGGAGGGGTCTGCTGACCACGGTTTTAGCCAGAGTGCCCTCCTGGCCATCGCTGAGCTTAGCATTGCTCTTGATGTTGATTTTATCATGTCAACAGAGGCCTCTGCAACAAAATTGCCTGCAAGGCTAAGTTCCTGGAGAGCTGCGTTTACTTTTTCTTGTTCCACGCCTTCTGCTACCAATTTCTCGGCGTTGGAGGACCGGCTTGAGATAGCTCTTCCCACTGCTGCTAGCATTATTGCTGGCCTGCAGGCACCGCCTGCAGATAGGTAGGCTCTCTTAAGATCCAGATCGAGCTTTCTGTCTAGTACAAGTGTTACATGTCTGGCGAGGTGAATCAGGGAGGAGTCTACCACTGGTGGTGTTACTAGTGGATTTACACTAGATTCCTTAAGAGGATACAGTTTGGCAAGTCTATTGCTGAGACTGGTCTTCTTCTCAGGTTTTTGCCATTCATCTTTGATTAAGTCTTCCAGCTCATCGATAAATGGGAAGGTTTCTGGCTCTTTTTTAAGGATCGGAAAATATTTCTTCGCCTTTTGCAGAGTTTCTTTTTCCTCTTCCCATTCTATAGCTTCCTTCACTGACTTTATGAAGGGTTCTATAAGTGCAGAGTCAAATCCGGTGGATACCTCTAAGTCCTCATTGTCAGATAGGGGGTATGACTTTCTAGATGTGGAGGGAGTCGCAGGTGGAGTGCCTTGCACTGATCTGCTTGTTTCAGACTCTGCGATTTGCAGGGATGTGTCTCTAGCCGTCTCTCTGCTTAGCTCTCTCTCTCTGGTTGCTTCATTCAAGCATGTGCCACAGGCCAGCTTGTCCGGAAGTGCTATGGCACCGCAAACCAGCATGAATTCCCTGATGGGTGGGAACGCTGAGGGGGAGGAGGGCATCTGCGTGAAGGAGACCTCCTGTAGTACTAGTGGCTGTGCCGTGAATGAGATTTTGAACGGCTCCTCCTGCGACTTGAGCGACTTCGCCTTCTGCGTGAGCGACTTTCGCCGCGGTCTGAGCGGCTTTGTCTATGGCTTGAGCGGCTTCTTCTGGATGGCTCTTGTCATCTTGAATCTGATCATCTGGCCGACCTGATAAAGCTGTCCAATTTAGACAGCATTAGTGACAGGCTCTCTTTTTCAATCTTCACTACTTACCAATCTTCCCCCCCTTACCCATAAGGCTGGTGATGGTCTACTGGGGCAGCGACCTCCATGAGGAGTGATGGTGTCCCACCTACAACAGACAGTAGGAATGAACATGCAGGTAGCAGGTAGGTGAAACTAAGAAAGGAAGAGTAACCCGAGAGGCTTACCTGAAAGGAGGAGGGAGAGGGAGAGGGATCAGCAGTACAATCTTTCCACTTGAAAAAACGCTGGTGACAGGTGCAGTGCTCAGGGAGAGAAAAGGGAAATTTTTGATTTTTAAAACTGCCGCCGCTGACGCTCGGTGATGACGTCATGACCGCGCATGCGCCGTAGAGCCGCAAACGAGCCAGCGTCATCTTGGAAGCTGGCAGAAGGGAATCCCAGTGTGAACCCGCCTGTCTGCGCATGCGCGGAAGTGACCGGATGCTCGGCGTCATTGTACAAGGCCTGCCGTGGAGCTACAGGGAGCAGAAAGCCCGTTTTTGCTGTAAAATGCATAGGAGAGCTGGAGGCCGCTATGGAGACCCATTAAGGTCTGTAAGGAAGCTGGCACATAACCCTGGGACCAGATTGTGGAGGGACTACAAGGCTCAGGAAGTGCAATGCTGGAAGAAGTGCACAGAAGAGCTGGAGACCGCTGCAGGATAAACCTATTTAAGGTTTGTGTAAATGCTGGCATTATACCCCTGAGACCATCAGAGTGGGGTTCCTTCCATAGAGCTTGTTTAGAGGCTGTACAGGAGAGGACTTCCACCCAGGAGAGGCTAGAACCTGGCGGTAAGGGGGTGCTTCATCTTGATGTCCTTGTCAGGTGAGGAAAAAAAGGAGAATGTCTGGGCGGGGGCCCTCTCTGGTCTTAATAGCTAAACGGTCCTATCAGGTCGTGGAGGCAGGGCCACAACACAAAGGTGTATGCTTCCATGAAGATGCGACAGGAAAATAGGTTTCTTTGCCTTTAAAGTGGAAGTAAACCCTCCTATCATTTTCAGGCAAGGAAGCTGCCATTTTGGCCTCTGTTTAATCTTCAACTGCCATGATGCTGCACATGTGATCAGTTATGACACCAGCCATTGGATGGTTTGACAGTTTGGTTGAGAGCACAACCAATGTGACAGATGGCATTCCCGGCTTTTTGAAACTGTTAAATCGATAGGTTTACTTCCGCTTTAACAGTTGTTGCAGTTAGAATGCTTCTTTATGCAATAGCAAGATCCACTAGCTATTGCAATATAGAACGCAAGGCATGACTTGTGGAATCAGGTGCCAACATCCCAATGTATAGTGTACAATTAAGAAGCTTTAAGATTTAAGTTATATGGGACTTTGAGGGCACCAAAATCCACAAAAATAAATAATGTCCGTGTAAAGGCAAAAAAGATGAAGAAATTTGCTCATATATTATAATGTTGACGTGATGTGATTTTTCAAATACATCTTCCTCATCGAAAAGATGAACCTTTATATATAATCAGTGAGTGTTTATCAGCCATAATGGTTAAAAACAATGCAGCCTGTGGACCTTATAGGCACCTGGCAGGATTATATTAAAATGAAGGACCCAATGGCACACAACAAACACTGCTATGCAAGTGTCAGTACGGGCATGTCCTCAGGTCCAACCAGCTACACCAGTCTCGTTGGAGGTATGAATGGCCAGCTGATAGTTATTGCACCATTACTGCCTGCAGCTTATGCAGTTTTCAGTCATACTTTGCAATGTGTTTCAGCCCAGGTTCACACTGGGCTGCGGGAGTGAAGCCGTGCGAGTTCAGCTGAACTCGCACGATTTCACTCTCGCTTGGCAGTCCCGATTTCAGCCGCGATTACAAAGACATCTGTGCGGGTTTCTGCACAGATGTCAATCGCGGCCGAAATCGCAAAAAGTAGTACATAAACTACTTTTTGAAATCGGTGCAGCGCCGCAGATGCAGCGTCGCACCGATTAGGATGGTGCCATTGCCGACAATTTGCGGCAAATATCGCCGTTTTGACATGCGATTAAACATTCCAAATCGCATGTCAAAACGCACCAGTGTGAACCACGGCAAAATGTTCTTAGCATAGTTACATAGTTACATAGTAGGCAAGGTTGAAAAAAGACACAAGTCCATCAAGTCCAACCTATGAGCAGAACCCTTAAATATTGTATGTGCCAGTATACTGGTACACAGTGGGTTTCTGTGTGCCCCAGTATAATTTGGCAGGATTTAGTAGTGACTCATAGTCAAAAGTCTTTGGTTTTCAAGTTTATGCACAATACAAGAAAGCGTGTTTGTATCTATCACCAACCCAGTCTATACTGGCATTTTGCTGATGTGTAAAGTACCCTACACACTTATTAAATGGATCCAGTAATCTACAAAGTGTCGCTACAAACATCTGTGTTCACCACCAGAGAGATTCATTTCTCTATTATCTATGTAGTGTAGTGTAATGTTTTAAAAGCTATACTATATGCCTACTGAAATACCAGGTTTAGTAATTCTCTGGAGCGGTGATATAATCTCCTTGCGGCATTGTGGTTACATATTTAGTCATTGCCTCCACGCTACAATCACATACAGATGGAACACTCTAATACACCATTAGAACCATCATTAAAGATTCATTTTATTCAAGAGGAGTGTATTCAGGGCACCATCTGCACATTGCTATGTGAATTTTAATAGCAATAAATATTGATTGAGAATCTTCAAACCTTTCACTTGTTTATTCACAAAGCATATGCAAAATCATATTGAGACAGTCTATGTTCTAATGTTTGCACATTTTTCTTTAAAAAGTGTAGATTTCTTTCTAAACATATCTCAGATATCTTACCAGGAATGATTAACTGCTCATACCAATTCCTGAATATATAATTGGGAGGCATACCTCCTCTAACTTAGCTGATAGGTACTAGTAGTGCACACACACAATGCAATATTATTGCCTTTTCTCCACAAAAAGAGGGTGACTGAAATCCGCTGTCTCGGAGCCCATAGGGAAGCCCTGCACAATTCAATTCTTTCCTGACTATCTGAAATAAAGCTTGATTTATGCTCCTCATTGGAGAACAATCAGTGGATTCTGTTCAGATTCCCATTATTCTGCCATGAGGGAAAACCAAGCAACCTCCCTTGGCAACTAACAACCCCCCCCCCCCCCCTTACACACACACTTTTGCATCACTAGGTGGCATCCTTCACAGGAACAGAATGGCATTATGATTCCAAGGACACAGGTGATTCAGCAGATAAAATAGCTGATTTTTGCCCAAACTCCTTCTGTGGGATCAATTTGATTGGACAAAAAAGTCTGCAGGTTGCAATGGTATTCTAACAACAACAGCTATCCAGAACTTTGAATATTCTGAATCTAGACAACAAAAAAGTTACCTCTTTCTAAGTAACCCTGTTACATCACCATGTCAAAAGGGAATGCAAATATATCCTGATGGAGCAATGATGAACATCAAATGGAAAGCCAAACTCTTTAATGTGTCATGGATTTGGTGTCAGACATTGATATGCATTTTTTTTTTTTATTTGTGATTAAAGGGATTCGGATGTTAGATGGAGTTGTTACTGATGCCATTGAAGCCAGCTCTATTGGATTTAATCCTCAGCATGTAGATATTTACAGTGCTAGCTGGGGACCAAATGATGATGGAAAAACAGTAGAAGGCCCTGGAAGATTAGCAGAAAAGGCCTTTGAGTATGGCATCAAACAGGTGAGCCTTTAGATACTGTACAATATTAAGAGTCTTCATTTAGATTTACAGACGTGCTGTCTGTGATAATGAATCAAAATTTATCTGGCATCTATTTAGTGCAGGTTAAAAAAAATAAACTACATCTAATTGTTTGCAAAAGCCAACAAACTTTTCATACTTGTGACCCACAGTATTGACAACGTGAACATATACAATTTTGCTCATAAGTTTACATACTCTGGCAGAATTTATGATTTCTTGGCCATTTTTCAGAGAACACAAAAACTTTTCTTTCGCTCATGGTTAGCGTTTGAATGAAGCCATTTATTATCAATCAACTGTGTTTACTATTTTTAAATCATAATGGCAACAGAAACTACCCAAATTACCCTGATCAAATATTTACATACCCTGGTGATTTTGGCCTGATAACATGCACACAAGTTGACACGTCACCTGTGATCTGTTCGCTTGTAGTTAATGTGTGTGTATAAAAGGTCAATGAGTTTCTGGACTCCTGACAGACCCTTGCATCTTTCATCCAGTGCTGCACTGATGTTTCTGGATTTTGAGTCATAGGGAAAGCAAAAGAATTGTCAAAGGATCTGCGGGAAAAGGTAGTTGAACTGTATAAAACGGGAAAGGGATATAAAAAGATATCCAAGGAATTGAGAATGCCAATCAGCATTGTGCAAACTCTAATCAAGAAGTGGAAAATGAGGGGTTCTGTAGAAACCAAACCACGGTCAGGTAGACCACTAAAATTTCAGCCACAACTGCCAGGAAAATTGTTCGGGATGCAAAGAAAAACCCACAAATAACTTCACGTGAAATACAGGACTCTCTGAAAACATGTGGTGTGGCTGTTTCAAGATGCACAATAAGGAGGCACTTGAAGACACATGGGCTGCATCTCAGTCTCCTGACCTCAATATCATTGAGCCACTCTGGGGAGATCTCAAACATGCAGTTCATGCAAGACAGCCCAAGAATTTACAGGAACTGGAGGCTTTTTGCCAAGAGGAATGGGCAGCTTTACCATCTGAAGCCTCGTACACACGACCGGTTTTCTCGGCAAGAAAGCTTTAAGCCGAGAAAACCGTTCGTGTGTATGGTTTCTCGTCGGGAAAACTGCCGGGAATCTCGACGAGAAAAATAGAGAACCTGCTCTCCAATTTTCTTAGTGTGTATGCTTACCTGTCCATGGTAAACCCGTGCATGCTCGAAAAGACTTTGACACATGCGCGGTAGCATACAATGGTAGTGTAGGGTGCAGCAAGATGGCGGCGACGGCATCGAATGTGACGGGCGCAGGCTCGTCGTAGTCGATGACGTCACCGCGTTCTTGCCATTCAAAAGAACGGCAGTTCTTTTGAATGGCCGTGTGTACACTCCGAGTGCAAGGCAAGCTTGCCGGGAATCCCGTCGGGAAAACCAAAGTTTTTTTTCCCGACGGGATTCCCGCCCGTGTGTACGAGGCTTGAGAAGATAAAGAGCCCCATCCACAAATACCACAAAAGACTTCAAGCTGTCATTGATGTTAAGGGGGGTAATACATGGTATTAAGAACTGGGGTATGTAAACTTTTGATCAGGGTCATTTGGGTAGTTTCTGTTGTGATTATGATTTAAAAAGAGTAAACACAGTTGATTGATAATAAATGGCTTCAGCCAAACACTAACCATGAGTGAAAGAAAAGTTTTTGTGTTATCATTCATATTCTCTGAAAAATGGCCAAGAAATCATAAATTCTGCCAGGGTATGTAAACTTATGAGCACAACTGTATGCATGTTTTTTGAATGTTCACTGAAAAAAAGATTATCTGTCCTTCAGTCATTGATTAATTTATTTGCCAGCCTCTGAACTCTCTCCAAAACACCTGTGTAATTTTTCACAATATGGTGCCTAAAACTGGACCCTACTTTCTGGTTATGGCCTTACAAGTAATTTACAACTAGGCATGATCTTATTAGCATCATTTGTTCTGTCTCCTTTTGTATGCATTCCAGGACTTCTTTGTTTTTGTTTTTTTGTTTGTTTTTTTGGCAGCTGACACTTGACAATGAGCTATGCTACTAAGCTTTTGCCAGCCAGTAATCCTGAGTAATTTTCTAGCTCTACCTTGACAAATTTTATTCTAACATTTTTTATTCTAATGATATTCTCTAGCTCAGGGTTTCTCAACCAGGGTTCAATAAAAACCCTAATGCCACGTACACACGATCGGATTTTCCTTCGGAAAAACCTTGGATGGTTTTTCCGACGGAATTCCGCTCAGGCTTGGCTTGCATACACACGGTCACACATAAGTTCTCTGAACTTTTGACCTTTCAAGAACGCGGTGACGTACAACACTACGACGAGCCGAGAAAATTAAGTTTAATCCTTTCAAGCATGCGTCGAATTGTTTCCGAGCATGCGTTGGAATTTTGCACGTCGGAATTGCTACAGACGATCAGAATTTCCGATTGGAATTTTTTCCGTCGGAAAATTTGAGAACCAGCTCTCAATCTTTTGTTGGCGGAAATTCCGACAGCAAAAGTCAGATGGAGCATACACACGGTCGGAATTTCCGACCAAAAGCTCACATCAGACTTTTCTTGTCGGAATTTCCAACCGTGTGTACGCGGCATTAGGTTCATCCAGAGGTTGCTTGGGGTTCTTTGAGAAAGGAGCAATTTCTGCCTCTCAGATGAGTTCCCACTGACACCATTGATCTTTTTAGATATGTGTTTAAGGGATAATTCTTCCCAATGACCACCAGTGGCGGCTGGTGCTCAAATTTTTTTTGGGGGGGGTGCAAATAAACTGAAAAAAAAACCATCAATTGCCGTCACTGTGCCCATTAAACGCAGCCACTGTGCCCAAAAGCCACCAGTTTGCCCCCTCAAATGCAGCCAGTTTGTCCCCAAATGCAGCCAGTTTGGCCCAAAATGCAGCCAGTTTCCCTCCAAATGCAGCCAGTTTGTCCCCAAATGCAGCCAGTTTGTCCCCAAATACAGCCAGTTTGTCCCCAAATGTAGCCAGTTTGTCCAAAAATGCAGCCAGTTTCCCCCCAAATGCAGCCAGTTTGTCCCCAAATACAGCCAGTTTGTCCATAGCCCGGCACTTACCTTCCTCTGGTCAGCAGCGTCCTCCACCATGCTCCCTCCGCTCCCTCATGTCTTCTTCCGTCCTCGATGTCTTCTCCAGCCCTCGATGTCCCTTCAGCCAATCAGGTTACCGGTAACCAGAGCCGGTGAACCTAAATGGCTGAGACGCGTGTCAGTGTTAACCAGGGAATGCACAGCCCGTGCGTCCCCTGGTTAACTATTTCGAACCCGATTAGAGCCCACAGGCTGTAATCGGAAAGCCTATCAGAACCGCTGGCTCTGATAGACACTTCCAAAAACCAACCAACTGCTGTTATTCAGATGGCCGGCGCTCGCCAGGGGCCGGCCATCTGAATAGTGGGCGGCAGCGGCGCTGGCGACAATACATACATTCATGCAATGCATGTGTAGCGGGGTGTACCCCTTTAATGCAGAGAGACAAGAAGTTCCAAGTGAGAGGTGAGTCGGGAGGAAGTAGAGAAAAGACATTACTGGAAGTGAAAGCAGAGGAGAGAGACTACATTACCCAGAACCCCATTCGGCAATGTTTCCACCCCAGAGACTCATGGGAGGGGTTATAAAAGGAGGAGGCGAGGCTGGGCTCGGCCTCTTTGGGACACGAGACTTCAGTGACTGATCCTCCTGTGCGGATGTGTCGGAGTGCAGGGCCTGAAGCCTAAGGCCTTGCGCAGCACCAAAGAGCCTTCCACCCCACTGCGAGCCTGGGTGGCATCTGACTTTGCTTGTCTACAGCCTTGACCGGATCGGGGACCCGATCGCTGGAGACACTGTGTGTGTGAGGACACAGTCGGTGAAAGTTTCCCCGGACTGGGACCGCGTCCGGATGGGTGAGAGGGCGTATGCTCAGACCATATACTGTTGTTGCTAATGGGCCTATAGACTGCCGTGGCCCACAAGTTATTTCTGATACTCTCATTAGAGAACCTTATTGGAGCTGAACTCAGAGTTTACATAGCAAAGTGTTTATTTCATCTCTACCCTCTCATTGGATTACAAATGGTATTCTGTTAATGTGCACCACCTTTAAAGACTTGTCAGTGAAGAAAACCATCGTCCCCTATAGACTGAGTTGTAGATATCTGAGCCAGGCCTGGCCAGCTAGTTAGTTCATTTGGTTGCTGCGTCACAGGACGCCTAGTTAACGGTCGCCCACGCTGCGCACCTTTACTGTTCCTTCTAATGCATAGTGTGTTATTGCTGCAGGGCTCTGCAATTTATTATCTGTGAACTGTTACCACTGTTAACCTTTCTTACCAAAAGCATAAGTAAATCTTATACCCTTTTATCATTATTGTCTTGGTGTCTGGGTTTACTCATACAGTATAAGAATAGATATATTGCTGCCAATACTAACTGTGCCAGTAGGGGGTCGAGTACATTGCCGGGGGTTGGCGGAGCTGTTATCAGGGCCCAAACTAAACTTGCGGCCTTCTTTAGTGGAGGTATCGCTACACGTGGGGGTTCTCGTCCAGGATCCTGTTACAGCAGGTGAACGCCAGAAGTGCCGGCATGGACCCCATGGATCCACAAGCGATAGAAGAGTGGTGCAAAGCCGTTAGGGCAGAGCCAAACAACTCAATAGTCATCAGCCTCTCAGGGGAGGAATGGAAGACTGAGACGGTAGAGGAGTTGATGAAGTCAGTGTCCCCAGATCACACACCGTGGGTGATAGATATAAAGGCAGACCCGGACACTTCATGTCAGTACGCACTGGTGGAATACGGAGACGGGATACCAGAGGCTTGCAAGCGCAAGTGTGTAAAGACGCCAGACAATAGAACCTATAGGTTGGCGCCTGCTTTAACTATAAAGAAGGAACCATCACCGATGGGAGCACCGCAGGCTGCGGCCCGTACCTCACCAGTAAAAGGAGACGGGGTGACGCCCCCGGTGACACCCACACCTGCCACTGCTATATCACCAGAATTGATAAAGGCGATAGGGGATCTGCTAATCAAATGTCAGAAGACAAGCACGGTGCATGTAGAGACTAGCTACCGGAGACTGAAAACATTCCCAGGGAAGCTCCCTGTCCCTGCAGGGGAAGAAGATTTTGATACCTGGGTGGAGCAGGCATTGCAGGCGGTAGAGGCATGGGAGGTGCCTGAAGCGCAGAAGAGGCAACGAGTGATAGAGAGCCTAAAAGGCGCAGCAGCAGAAGCAGTGAAAAGTTTTAGGTTTGGGAATGCAGATTGCACGGCTCAAGACTGTTTAGCCTTGCTACAGGAAGAGTTTGGTCAATTGGAAAAGGTGACATAGATGGTTTACCAATTTGAACATACTTTCCAACAACCAAGGGAGAAACTGTCAGAATATGTTAGGAGACTAAACAGGTTGCTGTGCAAGATTGTGTTGAAGAAGGGAATGAAGCCCCAAGATACCGATGCGGCAAGAATGAAGCAAGTCTTAAAGGGAGCGTTACGCTCGGATCCAGTCTGGTTGCACCTGAAAACCTCGGGAGGAGGAACGTTGCTGACTTATGCTGACTTGATAAAAATCATCAGAGATGAGGAGGCGCTACAACAGGACCAGCAAATGACTAAGGCAAATGTTGTCCCCGCACAGGTGCTAGTCAATCCAGTGATGACCCCTGAAAGAGACTCAGAGGTAGACACTTTAAAAGCACAAATGTCCAAGGTGTTAGAAATGTTGACCTCTCTGATGGCAAAAGACACAGAGGGTCCCAAGAGAGAGGTACCACTTTAGGAACTATTCCCAATTGCTTCGGCACCCGCATCTTTACAAGAATGGGGAGATATAGTCTGCTTTAACTGTGGAGGAATTGGCCATGTTGCAGCTACCTGTTCCAGTCCCAAGAAGAAGAAGCTAGACAACCGCAAGCCGGCGGGAAACTCCAGAGGGCCCTGGTGAAGGAGTCAACCGGGTGCCCATCACCTTCAGTGAGCTCCAAGCTGAAAGCGAAGCAGAAGGAAAGAGGAGATAAAACACCTCGGAGGAAACACAACATTCCTCAACAGAGATACACCCCAGAGAAAGGGGGCAAGACCCCTCAGAAGAGGCACAGCACTCCCCAGAGGGGGTGCACACCTAAGAAAATTAATAGTATCCCTCAGCGGGTCTGTACACCCATTGAGAGGAAGGAAATTAATGCATACCAGGCTCAAGAAAGATTAAAGTCCAAAGGGAACTGGATGAGAGAAAGTCCGAAGGGAAAGGGCCAGAAGAAGGCGACCCCTGCCAGGCCATATCCGGAGAGGCTAGTAGGCCCATCTCCTATAGTGCCCATTCAAGTGGAGGGAGTGTACACCAGAGCCATCTTGGATACTGGGGCACAAGTGACCCTGTTATACCGAGATTTCTACGAGAAGCACTTGAGTCACCTGCCCATCCAGAAGATAGAGGGACTAGAGACATGTGGGATTGGGACCCAGAATTTCCCCTACAATGGCTATTTGCCTGTCAAGATGATCTTTGACCCATCCATGGCTGGAAAAGCCGAAGTGTTTGACACTCTGGCGGTTGTGTGCCCTCGGCCGCCAGGCGCCAACAAGAGTTCCCTTATAATAGGAACAAACACGGACCTGGTCCGAAGACTTATGACCCCTCTAGCGAAAGAGAAGGGGTCAGCGGCCACCAAGATTCACCCCATGCTGAAGACGGCTTATCAACGGCTGGTCCTAGAGCAGAAGACCCCTGGAGAGGGGATAGGGAAGGTGTGGAGACTTGGAAGAGAAGGGATGGTGTTGCAGCCCGGTGAAGTAACCTGTCTCAGAGCCACTGTGAAGCTTACTTGGGAGCAGCCTAGACCCTTTGTCATGTTGGAGTCTGACCCAAGGGAAGAGTCCCCCGGCCTGGAAGTGATACCAGAAGTGATTCCGCTGAGGGCCCTGAAGAAGGCCCATTGTAGAGTTCCAGTGAGTGTTAGGAACAATACAGATGGCCCCATGGAAATCCCAGCCAGGATGCTGCTGGGCCAGGTGAGCCCTGCTGCCCCGGTCAACTTGTCGGAAGTAAAGGGGGCGGGCGAAGGAGGAGATGTTTGGGAGAAGCTATCCATGGAAAACCCGAACCTGCCCAGGGCTTGGAAGGAGAGAGCCAAGGCCCAGTTGACCAGATGGGAGAAGATCTTCTCCAAAGATGAGTTTGATGTGGGGTGTGCAAGAAAAACCACCCATCGGATCCGCCTCCAAGAAGATAAGCCCTTCAGGGAGAGGGTCAGGCGGGTCCCGCTAGCGGATCTGGAGAATCTAAGGGAACAACTTGCAGAACTAAAAAGGACTGGTGTGATATGGGAGTCCAGAAGCCCTTATGCCTCCCCGATAGTGGTGGTCAGGAAGAAGAATGGATCGTTGAGGCTCTGTATCGACTACAGGACTCTTAACAGGAGAACGATACCCGACCAGTACAACACTCCGAGGATAGAGGATGCCCTACAGAGCTTGTCTGGAGCCAAGTGGTTCAGCGTTATTGATCTCAAGAGTGGGTACTATCAGATCCCTATGCACCCAGAAGACAAGGAGAAGACAGCTTTCATAACCCCAGTGGGATTCTTTGAATTCGACCGGATGCCACAAGGTCTGTCTGGAGCCCCAGCTACTTTCCAACGTCTCATGGAGAAGACTGTAGGAGACATGAACCTTATTGAAGTCCTTGTATACCTGGACGATGTCATTGTCTTTGGAAGAACCCTGGAGGAACACGAGGAGAGGCTGGAAAAAGTCTTGAGGAGACTCAGTGAGGAGGGACTCAAGCTTTCGCCTGAGAAGTGTCGGTTCTACCAATCTTCTGTGAATTATCTGGGGCACATAGTGTCTGAAGAAGGGGTGGCCACAGACCCTGAAAAATTGGAGGCAGTTACCTCCTGGCCACGACCCACCACAGTAACAGAACTCAGGTCCTTCTTAGGGTTCTTCTCCTATTACAGGAGGTTTGTGGAAGGATTCGCCCGAATTGCTTGACCATTGAATGAACTACTCAAGACTGAGGGAGAAGAGGATGACTCAGGACCCAGGAAGCCGGGAGAGTCAGTCAAAGATCAGCGGAACCAGAAATGTGAAGAGGCCTTCCAGGCATTGAAGAAGAGCCTAACCACTGCTCCAGTCTTTTTTTTTAACAGAGAGTTTTTATTAGACAAATCAGCATTACAATACAACCAGTAAATAGCACATCCTCCAGTGCAGAGCAAACAAACAGGATAATGTGTCACATCCGGGGGAACACACCCCTCTCATTCGTTGCTAAATGCAAATAATCAACAAACATTGGCCCAAACCCGGTCGTGCATAAAACGACTCTAGTTCACCCCTCCCCGGCCACACAACAACCCTGAGTAGCAGTAAAGTCCAGGGACCAAGAGGGGCAGGGGGGGGAAGCCATCCCCAACAACAGCCCAGTCAGTCACACCCAGGGGGGAGTTCCAAGTCAGAGCGAGTGGTCTGCCATGAAGACCAAATTTTGTCGAACTTCGCGGGGCACTGTCTACTCTCATAAGTCAATTTATATAGAGAAAGTACTGAGTCGACTGAGCGCTGCCAGGCGGCGCATGTGGGGGGGTCCTCAGATTTCCACTTGAGCAGGATTTCCCTCCTAGCATAAAATAGTGAGAAGGTCAGGCAGAGTTTACAATATCTATCCCCTTCCACGTCCTCCATATGATTCAGCAGTAGGATCTTGGGGTCAGTCGGCACGCTTAAGCCAGTCACGTCCGTCAGCCTGGAAGCCACATCCACCCAATAGGGCTGGAGTTTCGGACACGACCAGACCATGTGCCAAAACGTACCTATCTCCTGCCTGCATCTCTGACAATTAGGATCTCGCTGCGGGTAAATACGTGCCAGCCTCTGCGGGGTGTAGTAGGCTCTGTGGAGAAATTTAAATTGTATAAACCTATCCTTTGCAGCTATCATAACAGGGATATAAGATGCAAGGCAATCCCTCCACTCCTCCTCGTCCAGTGACGGAATATCAGCCCTCCATTCCTCCCACGGCTTAGTAAGCTTGGCATCAAACTGTACAGTGAGGTACAGGTAGAGGGACGAGAGGGGGCGGTCCATGAGGGCGGAGGATAAGAGTCGCTCAATAGAGTCTGACTCCAGGGTTATAGGCTCTGGGAATTGGGCCTCAAAAGCATGTCTCAGCTGCCAGTACCTAAATTGGAAAGAGACCGGCAGGAGATACGCCTGCCTGAGTTCCTGGAAAGGCATAATCGTACCCGCTTTCACTATATGTTTCAGAGTAACGATTCCCTTTTTCACCCACAGGGATGGATCTGGGATACTATTCATGTGAGGCAGCATAGGGTTAGCCCACAAGGGCATATGCGGGGATACCAAGTTGGGTCGCCGGTACATTAGTCGAGCCTCCTGCCAGACCTTAACTGTGGTCCGCATGAGGGTCGTCATACAGGGGCTGGCCCTGAGGCCACGAAACGGTAGATTGCTCAAGGCCGCATAAGAGCCCACAATAGCCGCCTCAAGTGTGACCGCCGGATTTTGTCTAGGCTGGGAGAACCACCATCTCACCGTAACCAGGACAGCTGCCCAGTAGTAAAGCAAAAAATTAGGGAGCGCCAGTCCACCTCCGGACAAAGACAAATATAAGGTCTTCCTCGCCACCCGGGGGGGTCTCCCAGCCCAGACAAAAGAGATCAGCAGGCTGTCCAACCTCCGGAAGAAAGACCTAGGGATATACGAGGGGGTATTGCGAAAGAAGTACAGGAATTTCGGGAGAAAGACCATCTTCAAAAGGTTGACTCTACCCACTGGCGTCAGAGGGAGGGACCGCCACACCGCGCACTTGGCCACTAGTTGGGTCATGAGTGGTTGTATGTTTTTGCCAACGTAGTCACCACTCTTACTGCTAACCTTGATGCCCAGGTATGTAAACTCGTCCACCCATCTGAGCCGCGTTCGTGTCGTGGGACGCGGGGCCGAGGGTCATAGGGGAAATAAGACCGATTTGTCCCAGTTGATGCGAATACCGGAGTAGCCCCCAAATTGATCAATCAGATCTAAAGCCACCTGCAGGGATGAAGAGGCGTCCGCCAGGTATAGCAGGGCATCATCCGCATACAGAGACAGCTTTTCTTCAATTGGACCTATTTTCAATCCCCGGACCGTCGTCTCAGCTCTCAACAGGATGGCCAGTGGTTCCATAGCAAGGGCAAATAAACCCGGGGAGAGGGGACACCCCTGTCTCGTGCCGCGACCCAAGGGGAAGACGTCTGATAGACAGCCGTTGGTCCGAATTCTAGCAGATGGGGAGCTATATAACATGCGTACCCATTTCAGGAAGCCTGGCCCAAACCCGAAGCTGTCGAGCACCCCCCAGAGGTAGCCCCACTCTACAGAGTCGAAGGCCTTCTCTGCGTCAAGTGAGGCCACCACTCCCGTCGACCCCTCACCAGCCCCATCAATGTGGGTGAGGAGGCGTCTAATGTTAATATCCGTTCCCCTACCCGGCATAAAGCCTGTTTGATCCGAGTGTACCAGGGCAGTAATGACAGAGTTCAGTCTTGTTGCCAAGATCTTGGCCAGGATCTTCGCATCAACGTTCAGCAACGAGATAGGGCGATACGAGGAACAGAGGGAAGGGTCCTTCCCCGGCTTCGGGATCACCACTATGACCGCCTCACCCATGGAATCAGGGAGCTCTCCCTGCTGCGCGGACACCGCAAATAGGGAATGTAGTCTGGGCACTAGTTTGTCTGCATAGTGTTTGTAGAACTCTACAGGAATTCCATCAGGCCCGGGCGTCTTGCCAGATTGCATAGATTTAAGGGCCCGCCGGATCTCCTGCACCGTGACAGGGGCGTCAAGTCGCTCACGGTAGGTCGCCGTAAGGACCGGAATGTCAATGTCTCCCAAATACTTCACCAGGTCCTCATCACCATAGTCCACCCTTGACTCATAGAGTGCACGGTAGAAGTCAGCAAAGCACTGATTAATACCCCCGGAGAGCTTACCAGCTCCCCCGTGGGGCCCGTAATATGGGAGACACTAACCCCCCCCTCCTGCTCGCTGGAAAGCCAAGCCAGAATCCTACCCGACCTCTCCCCCTGTTCAAAAATCCTATGGGACTGAGCGAGTAGCTTTTTTTGGGTAAGTGAGGTACGGATACCAAGGACCTCCCCCGTCAGGAGCTGCAGGTGGGCATAGTGTTGGGGGTCACGGGTCCTAATAAAGGTCTCCTCTGCACTGGCAGCCTCCCTTTCCGCCCTCACTAAGTCTGCGCTGCGTTCCCTACGAACTCTGGCAATAATGGTCTGGTAGTGTCCTCTCGTGGAGGCTTTAAAGGCATCCCATACTGTCCCGGTCCCCGCCGTGCCCTCATTGTCCGCCCAATAACCGGTCAATTCAGTTTGGAACTGGTCGTCCACAGAGGTGTCTGAGATCCAAAACCTGGACAGTCTCCACAGGCGAACAGGATGGCCCCTAGAGAAATCCAGCGCCAGAAGCAATGGTGCGTGATCCGAGATCCCCCTAGGCAAGATCTTCACATCTGTAACCCTTTGCAGGACCGGTCTGCCCGCATATACCAGGTCTATGCGGGAGAACGTCCTGTGGGAGGCCGAGTGGCAGGTGTAGGCCAAGTCCCGAGGATGTTTCCACCTCCACACGTCCGTCAGTCCATAGACATCAGCCCATTCAGCCAACCCAGAGTAGTGTCGACCTCCAGGCGTCAGGCGATCCATATCTGGATCGGGGACCAAGTTAAAATCCCCCAAAAACACAGTATTATCAGAGGTGAACTCGGCCACCCTGCTCGTTATGTGGTTCACTGCTCCAGTCTTGGCCTACGCAGACCCAACCAAACCCTATGAACTACACGTCGATGCTAGTCATGATGGTCTGGGAGGAGTACTTTATCAAGAACACGAGGGGCAACTACGGCCTGTTTCCTACGTGAGCAAGAGCCTGACCCCCTCTGAGAAAAACTACCCCACTCACAAGCTTGAGTTCCTAGCCCTTAAGTGGGCGGTAGTAGACAAGCTCAAAGACTACCTGTATGGGGCGGAGTTCACTGTGAAGACCGACAACAACCCCCTGACCTACCTATTCACTACAGCAAAGCTGGACGCCACTGGACACAGGTGGTTGGCCGCATTGTCTGGATTCAATTTCAGCCTAAAGTACAGGCCAGGGATTGGGAATCGAGATGCAGACGCTCTGTCCAGGAGATCTCATGGTCCCAACAGTGACATGGAAGACTGGACTCAAGTGGCACCTGATGGGGTGCGGACCCTTTGTCAAGGGGCTGAATTACAAGCCAGAGGGGGCTCAAGGGCGGAAGAGATAGGAGTTACCATGGTAGGAGTCCCCAAATAATACTGTGGAGTAACTCAGCTGGGGAAAGACCATCTGCTAAAGTTGTCCAAGAAGGAACTAAGGTGTGACCAATTAGAAGATCCCATGGGAAAATTGGTTCTGGAAGCCCTGGAGAATCAGGATCCAAACAAACTCCTGAGTCACTCCTCAAAGGAAGCCCGCCTGTTGAGGAAAGAGTGGGACAGGTTACAGGTACATCAGGGAGTGGTCTACCGAAGGGGCCCCTCTGATGACCTGGAAGATAAATGGCAATTGTTTCTTCCAGAAAAACATTGAGAGACTGTTCTGATTGCCCTACGTGACAATCATGGCCACTTAGGGTCGGAGAGGACCTTTCAAATTGTCAGAAGTCGGTTCTATTGGCCCTGCATGAGGGCAGAAGTAGAAGAGTACTGCCACTCATGTGCACGTTGCATTCAGAGGAAGACTTTACCTCATCAAGCTGCCCCAATGGGCCATCTACAAAGTCAAGGCCCAATGGATCTGGTATGCATTGATTTCCTCTGCCTCGAACCCGACCTGAGTGGACTGGGAAATGTTCTGGTGATAACCGATCATTTCACCCGGTATGCCCAAGCTTTTCCAACCAAAGACCAGAAGGCTTCCACTGTAGCCAAGATACTTATGGAGAAGTATTTTGTCCATTATGGGCTGCCCCAGCGACTTCATTCAGATCAAGGAAGGGACTTAGGAAGTCGGCTGATCCGGAAGCTCTTAGATTAGTTGGGAATCAAGAAGACTCAAACTACACCTTACCACCCACCGAACCTTGCTCAACATGTTGGGGACTCTGGAAAGTGAGAAGAAGCGACATTGGAGCAAACACATAGCAGCCATAGTACATGCTTACAACTGCACCACCAGTGATGCTACAGGCTACTCCCCATATCGACTTATGTTTGGGAGAGAAGCAAGACTACCTGTGGACTTGGCCTTTGGCACCTCTCTGGACCATTCCTCAGCCACATCCCACAAAGGATATGTGGACAGGCTCAGTGTCATGGATATGCAGTAGTGTTTGTCTGCCATCTTACCTTCCTCCTCATGTGTTCATCTAGAGACCAGACCTCCTTCACCTGGCTTCCTTTATAATCTCCTCCCAGCCTGACTCCACCCCAGGCCCTATCACTGAACACTATATTAACCTGTGCACTGCAAGCCTGCTTTGCTGATCAACGTGTTTGTTAGGCATTGTGTGTTTGGGTTCCTGCCTGCCGTGTGCTACGTCTGTCTCTCTGTTACGTTATTGGCTTGTCCCTGACCATCCCTGTCTGCTCGTGACCCTTGACCTTCGGCTCGTTCTTCGTTATCCTTGTCTGCTTGTGGCCCCTGACCTTCGGCTTGTTATTCGGTTCTCTCTATCGTGTGCTGCTGCTTCCCCTTATCCTACGGGGCGTGAGCTAGGAAACTCCAGGGGCCGCGACCTGGTCCCAGCCTGCAGCGTAACATCCTCACCACTAGAGGCCCTGGAGAAGACCAGCTGGGTCTTAGACTCCGCGCCCTGGGGAATCTTGGCTCTCGCTTCCGTTGGGATCCCGGTTGTGCTCCTCTGGTCCCGCTTTCCACAACCACCCAGTTTCCTATCCACAGAAGCCAGCCATAGGGTTCACTACCTCGCGGTGCACTCCTGTCCCCCTACGGTGTGCATCTGTCACCTGGCCACAGGTGACCCTGACAGTTTGATCAGCCATGAACCCGGCTGACATCCCGCTACCCGCGGATGATCCATTGCAGGGCATAGTTTGCAGACTTGAAACCCAGGAATCGAATCAGACTCAGGTGATGCGATTCCTCCAGGATCTGGCTTCTCGCTTCGAGCAGCTTCAGGCCTCCTTGGGAACCCTGAATCCGCAACCTCAAATACAATCAGCGGTTGCACCTATTGCACCAGTCGCAGCCACACACTCGCTACAACTGCCAGCTCCGTCCCGTTTCTCTGGGGACTCCAAGGCTTGCAGGGGGTTCCTTAGCCAATGCACGATTCATTTTGAGCTCCAGCCCCAAAACTTCCTGTCTGATCGGGCTAAGGTAGCCTATATCATTTCCCTCCTCTCTGGTGAAGCTTTAGCCTGGGCAGCCCCTCTGTGGGAACTGAATGATCCAGTGGTTTCTAGCCTGTCTGGCTTCTTGAAACTTTTTCGGAATATCTTCGAAGAACCGGCTCGTGTCTCTTCAGCGGCCAGCGCCCTTTTACGTCTCCGCCAAGAGTCTGCTTCTGTGGGACAGTATGCCCTTCATTTCCGCATACTGTCGGCTGAGTTGAGCTGGAACAATGAGGCCTTAGTCGCAACCTTTTTGCATGGCCTGTCTGATAGAGTGAAGGATGAATTAGCTGGAAGAACCATCCCCACTGATCTGGCCGGCGTTATCTCCTTGTGTAACCAGATCGATATTCGCTTTCAGGAGAGGACCTTAGAAAAGCAACGCCAGCACTCCTTGGTTCTTAGTCAGCCTGAGCTCCCCTCTCTTCGACCCGTAGAGCATCTCCTACCAGCTGAGGAACCCATGCAGCTGGGTCGGACCAGGCTATCCCCTGAGGAACGTGCTAGGCGCAGAACTCTTGGTCTGTGTCTTTACTGTGGGGGCAAAGGTCATTTTCGTGACACTTGCTCTCTTTGTCCAGAAAAACGTTCGGGTCCACTTCATCTGGAAAGTGGAGTATTGGACCCAGAAATATCACCTTCCCCTTCTCGTCTTCTGCTTTCTGTGTTCCTTCATGTTGGTGCTTCTTCTCATTCGGTCTCAGCATATCTGGATTCCGGAGCCGCTGGTAATTTCATGGACTGGGAAATCGCATCGTCCATGAGACTTACTCTTTTGCCCCTCACCACGCCATTGCTGGTCTTGGCGATTGATGGTACTGTTCTCCCAGGGGGACCTATCCGCTTCCAGACCCTCCCTGTTAAGATGTCGGTAGGGACACTCCACCAGGAGTGGATATCCTTCCTTATCTTACCCAAGGCCTCAACGCCTATAATTTTGGGTCTCCCATGGTTACAGCTCCATTCTCCTCATGTGGACTGGACTACTGGACAGATCCTGGCTTGGGGTCCCTCCTGTTCCTCGTCCTGCCTACCCAAGGTTGCCCCCTGTGAATCTGAGCCGGTCATTCATTCCAGGTTGCATAACCATTTACATTTCTCTGTCCCTAACCACCCTTGGACGCACAGCCAGGCTAGCTTGTCTACAAGTCCTGCAGTCGCTACGTCTTGCGATGCGATTCAGGTAGTCGCTACACCTGACTCAGCTATTCACTCTGCCTCTGTACTAGTTATGCCAGTCCAGCCCATGCCCAGTGAGCCTCTCACTTTTTCTTGTTCGGGACATTCTGCTTGTCCTTCAGCTATTCAGCTTGACTCCGGCGACATGTCACCTTCTAACCAACCTGACTTCAGGGTTCCACTGACATCTGCCCAGTCTGATGGTCCTGTGCAAGATGACCAGTTCCCCTTTAAGGGTCTAGGGGACCCTCCTCAGATTCCTGTTGATCGTCTCATGCCCTTGCTTATTCCTAGAGAGCCTTTGGTCCTCAATAGATCTTCTTGTCATCTCCCTACCTCGTTTTCAGTCTCTGAGGATAATCTTAAGTACGAGGTTAGACAAGTTCTGGATTCTCGGCTCTGCAGAGGCATTCTTCAGTACCTTGTGCATTGGAGAGGTTTTGGTCCTGAGGAGGCGTCTTGGATCGCTGCATCTGATGTCGCTGCACCTCATCTGTTGAGAAGGTTTCATCAGAGATTTCCCTTTAAGCCTGGGTCCAGGCGGGGGAGGGCCCATAAGAGGGAGGGTACTGTCATGGATATGCAGTAGTGTTTGTCTGCCATCTTACCTTCCTCCTCATGTGTTCATCTAGAGACCAGACCTCCTTCACCTGGCTTCCTTTATAATCTCCTCCCAGCCTGACTCCACCCCAGGCCCTATCACTGAACACTATATTAACCTGTGCACTGCAAGCCTGCTTTGCTGATCAACGTGTTTGTTAGGCATTGTGTGTTTGGGTTCCTGCCTGCCGTGTGCTACGTCTGTCTCTCTGTTACGTTATTGGCTTGTCCCTGACCATCCCTGTCTGCTCGTGACCCTTGACCTTCGGCTCGTTCTTCGTTATCCTTGTCTGCTTGTGGCCCCTGACCTTCGGCTTGTTATTCGGTTCTCTCTATCGTGTGCTGCTGCTTCCCCTTATCCTACGGGGCGTGAGCTAGGAAACTCCAGGGGCCGCGACCTGGTCCCAGCCTGCAGCGTAACATCCTCACCACTAGAGGCCCTGGAGAAGACCAGCTGGGTCTTAGACTCCGCGCCCTGGGGAATCTTGGCTCTCGCTTCCGTTGGGATCCCGGTTGTGCTCCTCTGGTCCCGCTTTCCACAACCACCCAGTTTCCTATCCACAGAAGCCAGCCATAGGGTTCACTACCTCGCGGTGCACTCCTGTCCCCCTACGGTGTGCATCTGTCACCTGGCCACAGGTGACCCTGACACTCAGACACAGCCTGAAAGTGGCCTATGAACAAGCTCAAGCGGCCTCAGATCAAAGGGGAGCTCGAAACAAAAGAAACTTCGACTTGAAGGTCTGGGTACAAGACCTACAGCCCGGGGACCGAGTACTGCTACGCAATCTGGGGGTCCCTGGAAAACACAAACTTGCAGACAGATGGAGATCTGAACCCTATGTCATCTGTAGGAAGTTGCCGGGCCTGCCTGTCTACAAGTTGAAGCCAGAAGGAAAGGTAGGACCACTGAAGACATGGCATCAAAACCACCTGCTCCCACTTGCTGAGGCAGTCAGGATACCTTCCGTGAGAGACTCCCCTGAACCGGTCTCTATTTTGGATACTCCCAGGCCAAACACTCGGTCACAGACCTCCCGAGCTGAAGATGGAGAGGCCTCTCAACTTAGTGAAGATGAAGAAAGAGAACTTGATTGGCTGTGGCCTTCCCCAACTCCAGGAACTTCTACTATAGATCTTCCAACCACTGAAGACACTCCAGATGGAACACTTAACCCAGAAGCCACAGAGTTCATCCCATCTAATCCTTCTTCAGATTACTGGGAAGATGCCCATGATAGTTACTCAGAGGAAGAGGAGCCTGTGGTGCCAGAGCCAGAAATCCCAAGAGAGCAAAGGGCTCGAAGAGTCATCCGGCCTCCTGAGAAGCTGACCTACCCACAAATGGGGAATAGCTCAGAAGACTCTGTAGTTACTGCTAGGAGGAGTGCTGAAAATCCAGATCCCTCCACTGTCCATTTGGTGGAAGGCAACCCCAGCTCACTCTCTGGCACAGTTAGGCAGGCCACCCATGATAATGTGACCTGTGGGCGAGGGAATTCTACCCCTCAGTTTTGGTGGGAATTCCCTATGCCAACATCATTTGCAGAATTGTCTAGTGTTGTACATAGTCTTTGTTAAGGATTATCTTTGGGGACCAAAGAGTTCAAGTGGGGGTAGTGTGTAGTGGGGTGTTCCCCTTTAATGCAGAGAGACAAGAAGTTCCAGGTGAGAGGTGAGTCGGGAGGAAGTAGAGAAAAGACATTACTGGAAGTGAAAGCAGAGGAGAGAGACTACATTACCCAGAACCCCATTCGGCAATGTTTCCACCCCAGAGACTCATGGGAGGGGTTATAAAAGGAGAAGGCGAGGCTGGGCTCGGCCTCTTTGGGACACGAGACTTCAGTGACTGATCCTCCTGTGCGGATGTGTCGGAGTGCAGGGCCTGAAGCCTGAGGCCTTGCGCAGCACCAAAGAGCCTTCCACCCCACTGCGAGCCTGGGTGGTATCTGACTTCGCTTGTCTACAGCCTTGACCGGATCGGGGACCCGATCGCTGGAGACACTGTGTGTATGAGGTCACAGTCGGTGGAAGTTTCCCTGGACTGGGACTGCGTCCGGATGGGTGAGAGGGCGTATGCCCAGACCATATACTGTTGTTGCTAATGGGCCTATAGACTGCCGTGGCCCACAAGTTATTTCTGATACTCTCATTAGAGAACCTTATTGGAGCTGAACTCAGAGTTTACATAGCAAAGTGTTTATTTCATCTCTACCCTCTCATTGGATTACAAATGGTATTCTGTTAATGTGCACCACCTTTAAAGACTTGCCGGTGAAGAAAACCATCATCCCCTATAGACTGAGTTGTAGATATCTGAGCCAGGTCTGGCCAGCTAGTTAGTTCATTTGGTTGCTGCGTCACAGGACGCCTAGTTAACGGTCGCCCACGCTGCGCACCTTTACTGTTCCTTCTAATGCATAGTGTGTTATTGCTGCAGGGCTCTGCAATTTATTATCTGTGAACTGTTACCACTGTTAACCTTTCTTACCAAAAGCATAAGTAAATCTTCTACCCTTTTATCATTATTGTCTTGGTGTCTGGGTTTACTCATACAGTATAAGAATAGATATATTGCTGCCAATACTAACTGTGCCTGTAGGGGGTCGAGTACATTGCCGGGGGTTGGCGGAGCTGTTATCAGGGCCCAAACTAAACTTGCGGCCTTCTTAAGTGGAGGTATCGCTACACATGAATGTATGTATTGTTGAATTGAGTGACGGTGCAGGGGAGAGAGGGGGCGGCGCTCCTGCGCCCACTATGGACGCACTGCCACTAATGACCACAAATGTAAGGAGCATTCTTCCAACTGACCATTACACTAATGTGTTATGAGTTACAGATATAACGGAAAATTTATATCAAATACTTACCGTAATTTTCCTTTCCTGATGGACTCCATGGCAGCCTACGTGTGGGTTAATCCCGCCCCTCATACCTCATAGGACCCTTCTCCCATAAATCTTTGCTCTGGGCCAGAGGCCGTGTTCCATAATTTAGCCTACTCCAGCCACTGGGAGGGAACTCCTGCTGCCATGGAGTCCATCAGGAAAGGAAAATTACGGCAAGTATTTGATATAAATTTTCCGTTTTCCTGACAGACTCCATGGCAGCCTACGTGTGGGAAATAACTAGCCATACACACCCGGGTGGGCAGAGTGCTGGACAAAAGAAAAAAGGTTTAATTGGCACCATCAACAGACAAGATATGTAAACCACTACGCAGTAGTGTGCCATGAACGTGTTAATTGAAGACCACAAGGCCACCTTGCAAATAACTTCTGGAGGCACGTGACGTGATGCCGCCCATGATGAAGACACTTCTAGTTGAGTGAGCAGTCACCGCTTCTGGAGGCGCCAAGCCCTTGGCTTTATAGGCCCAATGAATGGCCTGAACAATCCATGCTCCGATAGATCTGGAAGAGGCACACATTCCCTTATACTTCCTGTGAAGAGAACGAGCAGGTGGTCAGTCTGACGGAAAGAAGCTGTAGCTTCAAGATACTGACTCAGAGCTTTTCCAACATCTAAGGGATAAACACTGGAATCCTCAGTAGATCTGAACGTTGGAAGAGCAATCTCCTGATTGTCATGAAACACAGATGCCACTTTGGGGTCTGAACCCAACATAGGAATTAAAAGGTTTAGAAATGGCTCCTTGCACCCCTGAGAGCTGATTTCAGAGACCCTCTTGGCCAATGTTATAGCCACCAAGAAGACAACTATTAGAGAGAGTCATTTGACAGAAGATTGATCTTCATGTTCCAACTCTCTACCTAAGAAAAAATCCAGGACAAGGGGAAGATCCCAATTAGAAAAACTTGGCTCTGAGGTCTGAGCCTTATTGCTCCTCTGAAAAACTACTGAGTAAGAGGGTGTCTATCCCAGGAAACACCGGTAAAGGCAGAGATTACAGCGATTTGGACTCGCAGCGAGCTGACTGACAATGAGAGATCCAATCCTGATTGTAAGAAGCCCAGGATATCATGTATCTTTGGGTTTTTGCAAGAACCTGCAGTGGAAGAGGTGTAATCTGAAAACTTTTTCCAAATCCTCTGGTAGACCCTGTTGGTGCCTGTTCTTCTGGCATTTAATATTGTGGAGATGGCCCTACTTGGACAGCCTAGGGCCTCCAACCTTCCCCTCTCAAGAACCAGATCATCAGATGTAGATGGACCGGGCATGGATGTAGAAATGCCCCTTGTGATAGGAGATCTGGTCTGGAGGGTAGAGGAACTGGGTCCCGGAAGCTGAGTTGCATCAGCAGTAGAAACCATGGCTTGTTTGGCCAGTAGGGGACTATTGCCACTATCTCTGCTTCTTCCATCCTGAGCCTCGACAAAAAACAGAGAATGACAGGAACCGGGGGAAAGGCATAGGCCCTGTGGAACCGCCAATGGTCTGTCAGAGCATCTACCCAAAATCCTGGGGATACCAAGACCTCATGTAGTATCTCTCTAGTCTGAAGTTGCATGGGGAGGCAAACAAGTCTACTTCCGGAATGACTCCCAGGGACAGGACCCACCTGAAGACTTCGGGGGGGAAGTCCACTCGTTGTCCAGAGAAACTCTCAACAGAAAATCTGCCTGAACGTTCGGGACTCCAGGGAGATAGACAGCTGTCAGGTTGGCCAGGTTTTTCTGGGCCCAGATCATGATGGGCTCCATTTCCTTTGACAGGGAGAGTCTGCGAGTACCCCCCTGTCTCTTGATGTATGCGACTGCCGTTGTGTTGTCCGGTCTTAGGAGGACTGAGTCTCCTGCTGTTAAGTGGTGAAAGGCCTGCAGAGCGCAGAACGCTGCCCGGAGTTCCAGAACATTGGAGACTATCCTGTGAGAGGGAAAATTCCATATGCCTTGGGCTACTTCTGTCAGCCCCTGTTGCTGGCATCTGTAGTGATGGTGACCCAAGACACAGGTATGATAGAGTGACAATTGAGGAGGTTCCTCTGTTGTAGCCACCAAGGAAAGCTCTCCCGCATGGATGAGGTTATTTGGATAAAGTGATCCCGAAGCCCTGGATTATACTGCTGGAGGAAACCCTTCTGGAAGGGCCGCATTTTTCCACTGAGCCCACTTTACCATGGGTGTTGTTGCCACCATGGTGCCAATGATCTTTAGGCATTGAGAGGCTTGGAGATGAGGACGACATTGCAAGCCAAACTCTGTCCCGGATCACTGGGATTTTTCCAGGGGTAAGGAGATGTTTTTCTTCAACACCATGAAGAGGGGCGAGTAGACCCCTTAAAACATTTTGTCACCTGGAACTGGAATTGCAGCGCCCTGAGCCACAAGAGAGACAGGAGAATTCGCTTTTTCTCTTCCGAGAGAGGCAAGGATGCCGACTCGCTCTGTTTTAGGCAGGTGCAATATCATAAAGGCTTAGGGGATTCTTGTCCACCGGAAGATGCCCCTTTTGAAAACTTCTGGCCTGAAGGCTGTTTTTTCTTCCAGGTCTTCTTGAACTCACGGCCAGGCCTATAGTAGCGAGCATTCCTTGCTCGATCTGAACTTTGCCTGGGCTGTGTTCTCTTCTGGTTTAGCAGACGGCGATCCTGGGGAAGGAACCCCGACTTGCCCCCTGTGGCACGGGTGATGGCACTGTCCGATATGTTCCCAAAGAGGGACGAACCCCCAAATAGAATCCTGCACCATGCCTGCTTGGAGGCAGGGTCAGCTACCCATGGGCGCAGCCACAAGGCACGCTTAGCCGTGACAGATGTCAGCATGATCCGAGCCACCAGGCGAATTATGTCTAGGGAAGCCCCACGAGAAAAGCCAACGTCAACCTTAGCCCATGAATAGGTGAGCTCCTGGCCAGTTCTTCCGAGATGCTCCTCAGAGAAGCATCTACGTCGTCTGCCCAGACTTCCATCGCTTTAGAAAGGGCTGCGAGAGCTAGAGCTGGTTTGCAGGTCATACCCGCTGTAATGTAGATCTGCTTGAGGTCGGTATAAATTTTCCACTCCAGGCAATCCCTAAAGGAAACAGTATCCTCCAATGGGAGTGTGACATGCCTCACCATCCTCATTAGGGCTGAGTCAATGAGAGGAGCCGTCTCCAGGTGTTTTACATCCTTGCTTTTAAATGGGTACATTTTTGATACCTTCATTAACAGGCAATTCTTCCTTTCAACACCACCCCATTTGTCGGTAATTATTGCGCTGAGTTCACCCAAAAAGGAGAAATTAGAGTGTTCTTTTTTGAGGTGTTTAAAATATTTCCTCTGTTTGGAGGGTGCCTCCACTGGCTCTTCCATCTCAAAGCTTCTTTGACAGCTTTTGACCAGCTGTGGTACTAGGGCAAATTCAAAACCTGCACCAGGGTCATCTACCTCCACCTCAATGTCTGAGGCTTCAATTGAGGAATGGCTCGGCTGTGAAGGGCCTGGAGCCTTGAGATCATCCCTAATAGGGACTGACATAGTGTCGCCAGCAGGGTTCTGGGTATGACCAGAATCCCCTTTACTCAGGGACTCATGGACCACCTTTCTGACCAGTGCTTCCACTTGTTGGTCTCCACCCTCTCTTTCTTATGCGACTTTAGAAAAGCATCGCTTGCAGAGCGATTTGCCTTCAGGAAGGTGGTTTTAGACTCCTATCTGTGGTACCTAGATATAAAGGAAGATCTGACGCCTGGACCTTGAAGAGGAGTGACAACGTTGAGACCTAGGACGGTCTTTGCCGTGCTTTGGTGTTCAGACCTAGAAGAGCTGAGTGAAAAAGAAAGGGTTAAGAGCTCCTGAATGAGTGAACCCAAGCATCACAGGTAGAAAATAAATAAATCCTACCTGCAGCGCAAGGGTTGGCCACAAGAGGGCGGTGACAGATCCATGGCAAGGCAGTTTGAAAGTGAAATGAATCATTAAAGCCTTATGAGAAACAGGAGTGACAACAGGTATGAGAGAGCACATAACAAAACATAGCCAGCACCCAGGGAGCCTGCAGCAAACAATTTACCTTGTAAACCAGAGCCCAGTGCCTGGGTAAATACCGCATAAGCCTGCAAGTCATCCCAAGTAATAGCTGCTTTGACAGCTATTTAAATCTGCCACCGTTAACGATGTCACCGCCCCATAGCGGTTGCCATCCGGTGGCGGCCAATCGCACACGCGACCGCCACCGCCATTTTGGCAAAACTGCGCCTGCACGAACCAAGCACAGAATCTTCGTTCGCGGCTTGCGGATGCGCAGCGACTTCCTGAAACGGCGAGCTGGAACGCAGCTGCGCTCCATCCGCCGTGGCCACTCACTGGAGCTTGATAGAAAATAAGGAGACACACAAAACACAGAGATACGGCTGCCATATAAAAGGAATATCTTTGTACATTACCACCACCACGGCACGATCCGGACCAGAACCTGGGACTGGGGAGCTGTTTGCTCGACCCACCGCACGATCGGGCGTTTACAAAGCCTCCCGCTAATAGCTGGGACGTTTGGCCATATTGCCGCTTGCCTGCCAATGGCCAGGTTAGTAAGCTCTTCATGGTATCACATCATATCGCCCATGTCCACCTGCTAATAGCTAGGATTGCTGGACTGCAGAGAGGATCACCGCTAACCACCAACGTATCGCCGTGCACACCGCCAGGCCTGGATTACAGGAAAACTTCATGAAAAGGTAAGACTATATCTTGGTCCTAGGAGGAGGACAAAAAAAGGAACACGGCCTCTGGCCCAGAGCAAAGATTTATGGGAGAAGGGTCCTATGAGGTATGAGGGGCGGGATTAACCCACACGTAGGCTGCCATGGAGTCTGTCAGGAAAGTCATTTTTTTGCAGGGGTTCCCTGAGACTAGAAAGTTATTGCAAGGTTTGTTGAAAAGTTAGAGAAAGGCTGGTCTAGTGCTAAATCCTACATTTTTTTTAATTAAATCTAATTTGCAATTCTTATAAATTGAAAATAAATATTTTAAATACATAAATATAATATTTATAAGAATTAGCTACAATCTGTTTTTACTGCTTTCAGGGCTCAGTTAGAGACATTCCTTCTGTTTTATGTAATGATTTATCAGACAAGAAGTGAGGGTAAATCTCCAACAGCAGCACAAAGAGAGATAAAATGCTTATTTAGTACAATAGAGGAAGGCTAGAACCCGTGTGTGATTTTTTTTAAATGTGGTCATTGTTACTGTTGAAGATTTCCTCTCAGACTTTCCTGTCTGGTAAAACCTTTTTTGATGACTTGCAAACAGAATGAGATTTGTCGAGAGTCCAACAAATAAAAGAAACAAGAATGACTGCATGAGAAACTGTAGAAATGTCATTGCCATAAAACATAAATGGAAAGATCAGACAAAGAAACTAGAGCATAGAGGAAAAGGACAGGAGAGTAGGTCATCAAAGAATAAACACGATACAAGCATGTGGCCCATATGGGTCACCTTTTAAGTATCACACTTGAATCAATATGCTTTGTTCCTCACAATGTTATATAATCTGCACCTGTGGATTTTCTTAATAGAAAGCCTTGCATAGAGAAGGAAATGTCATTATAAAAAATGTAATCTATTTGGAAAAATATAATAATAAAAAAGGCATGAACCTATTGCCCTGGTAGATGAAGCTACAGAGTGGCCTATTTATGTGTCAAATGATACCACAACATTTTAGAAATAAGTTTTCACTTGTCAGTAGTACTACAATGTGTGTCTAGAACATACCGTATGTGCTATTTTTGGAAATGCCATATTGTAACTGGAAGTATCATATTTAACCACTTCAGTCCTGAAGGATTTACCCCCTTATTGACCATGACATTTTTTTGAGCTATAAACAAGTAAAGACCGACAATTTTGAAAAAAAAATATATATATATTTTTTACTTTCTGCTATAATACATATCCCCAAAAAAAAATATATATATAAAAAAAAAAAAATATTCATCAGTTTAGGCCAATATGTATTCTTCTACATATTTTTGATAACAAAAAATTGCAATAAGCGTATATTGATTGGTTTGCACAAAAGGTATTGCATCTACAATATAGGGGATAGATTTATGGGCTTACATTTTTTGTTATTGTTTTAACTGGTAATGGCGGCAATCTGTGATTTTTAGCGGGACTATGGCATTGCGACGGACAAATATGACCCTTAGTGACACTTCTTGGGGACCAGTGACATCAATACAGTGATCAGTGCTAAAAAATGCACTGATTACTGTATAAATGACACTGGCAAGGAAGGGGGTTAACTACAGAGGCGATCAAAGGGTTAACTGTGTTCCCTCAGTGTGTTTCTAACTGTGTTGGGGAAGTGCTGACAGGAACAATACACAGATTGCTGTTCCTGATCACTAGGAACAGCAAATCTCCATGTTGTCCCCTGTCAGAACGAGGATCGGCCTCTCTGTATCACGATCGTGTCCGCCAGGCACGCGCATCGGCTCCTCCTTCATGCAGCGGGCGCGCGCAGGCACCCACACTATCTATTGCATGAAACGACGTACAGGCACGTTGTTTAACACAATAGAGCCGCCCTGCCGCAGTATATATGTAGTGGGCGGTCTTTAAGTGGTTAAAGTAGAAACACAAAATGCCTCTTTACATCTGCTCAACCCTTGATTGCTGTCTGCAAATTAAAATATTTCTGATTTAAATTTAATAAGACAGAAAGCAATACTAGAAAGCAGGAGACACATTTTCAGGATTCAAAGACACAAACAAAAACAAAAAGGCATCCACCTCTTTCTCTGCATTTAGGCACAATACCTTTGCTTTAAAGGAAACCTGTCTTGAGAGAAATGCATGGGCTGCCATTGATGTTTTTTTTGTTTGTTTTTTATGAAAATTCTATTTTTTTTTTGTATTTTCCACTGCTCCACCTTCATAGGGCCAGTGCATGTTTATCTTCTGTAATGATTCTGACTATCTGTCCAATGTACATGTAGCGATACCTCCAACAAGGAGGCCGCAGAATTAGATTTGGGCCCTGAGTGCAGCTCCGCCAACCCCCGGCAATAGGCTCTACCCCCTTCTGGCACAGCTAGTACTAACAATCAATGGTATATCCTATGCAATATAATAACTAAGCCAGGACACAGTAATGAATTGTAATAGATAAAGTGTTTTACTCATTTTCTCAATATGGATAAAGGGGTAACAGTAATTACAGCTCAAGATAATCACTCCTAAGGGCAGCGTCCTGCCACTCTAACACACTATGTAGTAACACACGCTACAGGTGCGCCATACGGGCGACCGTTAACTAAGTGCCCTATGGCGCAGTAATCAAACACGCTAGAATCCCCACCAGGCCTGGTTCTAATCTTTAACTTAGTCCTTCTTTCTTCACCGGCAGGTCTGTAATGGTGGTGCACTTTAAACAGAGTATAACTTTGTAATCCAAGGGGTATAGAACTTGGTTAAATAAAGCCGCAGGCTCAGTTCTGACAAGGCTCTTCAATAGGGGTATCAAAATAACTTGTAGGCCACGGCAGTCTATAGGCCTATATACAGTAACAGTATCTTAGCTGGGCTTATGCCCTCTCACCCGCCGGACTACGGATCCAGTCCGGGAAACCTCCACCGGCCGTGACACACACACTCGATCTCTCCAATGATCGGGCCCCCGATCCGACAAGGCTGTAGCGTACAAAGTCAGATGCCACCCAGGCTCGCAGAGGGAGGTGGAAGGCTCTTTGGTGCAGAGCAAGGCCTCAGGCTTCAGGCCTTGCACTCCGACACATCCGCACAGGAGGATCCGTCTGTGAAGTCTCGTGTCCCAAAGAGGCCGAGCCCGGCCTCGCCTCCTCCTTTTATAACCCCTCCCATGAGTCTCTGCGGTGGAACATCTGAAGAATGGGGTTATGGGTAATGTAGTTTCTTCCCAATCTAGGGGAATACCCCACTACACACTCCCCCCACTTAAACTCTTTGGTCCCCAAAGATAAATTTTAACAACAACTATATATAACACTGGACAATTCTGAAAACGATGTTGAGATAGGGGATTCCCACCATAACTGATGGGTAGAATTCCCTTGCCCACAGGTCACATTATCATGGGTGGCCTGCCTAACTGTGCCAGAGAGTGAGCTGGGGTTGCCCTCCACCAAATGGACAGTGGAGGGATCCGGAATCTCAGCATTTCTTCTAGCAGTGACTACAGAGTCTTCCGAACTGTTCCCCATCTGAGGGTAGGTCAGCTTCTTAGGAGGTCGAATGACTCTTCGAGCCCTTTGCTCTCCTGGAATCTCTGGCTCTGGCGCCGCAGGCTCCTCTTCCTCGGAGCAACTATCATAGGCATCTTCCCAGTAATCTGCTGAAGGACTAAAGGGGATGAACTCTGTAGCCTCTGGGTTCAGTGTTTCATCTGTGGTATCTTGGGTGACTGGAAGATCTATGATAGAAGTTCCTGGAGTTGGGGAAGACCACAGCCAACCAAGTTCTCCCTCTTCATCTCCACTAAGTTGGGAGGCTTCTCCATTTTCAGCTCGGGAGGTCTGTGACCGAGTGTTCGGCCTAGGAGTATCCAAGATAGAGGCCGGTTCAGGGGAGTCTCCCACGGGAGGTATTCTAACTGCCTCCGCAAGTGGGAGCAGGTGGTTTCGATGCCATGTCTTCAGTGGGCCTACCTTTCCCTCTGGCTTCACCTTGTAGACAGGTAGGCCCGGCAACTTCCTGCAGATGACATAGGGTTCAGATCTCCATCTGTCTGCAAGTTTGTGCTTTCCGGGGACTCCCAGATTGCGCAACAGTACTCGATCCCCGGGCTGTAGGTCTTGTACCCGGACCTTCAAGTCGAAATTTCTTTTATTCCAAGCTCCCCTTTGATCTGAGGCCGCTTGAGCTTGTTCATAGGCTACTTTCAGGCTGTGTCTGAGCCTGTCCACATATCCTTTGTGGGATGTGGCTGAGGAATGGTCCAGTGAGGTGCCAAAAGCCAGGTCCACCGGTAGTCTCGCTTCTCTCCCAAACATGAGTCGATATGGGGAGTAGCCTGTAGCATCACTGATGGTGCAGTTGTAAGCATGTACTATGGCTGCTATGTGTTTGCTCCAATGTTGCTTTTTCTCTCTTTCCAGAGTCCCCAACATGTTGAGCAAGGTTCGGTTGAACCTTTCCGGCTGAGCATCTCCCTGAGGATGGTAAGGTGTAGTTCGAGTCTTCTTAATTCCCAAAGAATTCAAGAGCTTCCGGATTAGCTTACTCTCGAAGTCCCTCCCTTGGTCTGAATGGAGTCTCTGTGGCAGCCCATGATGGACAAAGTACTTCTCCATAAGTACCTTGGCCACGGTGGAGGCCTTCTGGTCTTTGGTGGGGAAAGCCTGGGCATACCGGGTGAAATGGTCGGTTATCACCAGAACATTTCCTAGTCCACTCAGGTCGGGTTCGAGGCAGAGAAAGTCAATGCACACCAGGTCCATGGGCCCTTGGCTCTGTAGATGGCCCATTGGGGCAGCTTGATGGGGCAAAGTCTTCCTCTGGATGCATCGCGCACATGAGTGGCAGTACTCCTCTACCTCTGCTCTCATGCAGGGCCAATAGAACCGACTTCTGACAAGTTGAAAGGTCCTTTCAGCCCCTAGGTGGCCATGATTGTCATGCAGGGCAATCAGAACAGTCTCCCGATGTTTCTCTGGGAGGAACAGCTGCCACTTATCTTCTGAGTCATCAGAGGGGCCCCTTCGGTAGACCACTCCCTGATGTAACTGCAACCTATCCCACTCCTTCCTCAGCAGGCGAGCTTCTTTTGAAGGTTGACGCATGAGTCTGTTTGGATCCTGATTTTTCAAGGCCTCCAGGACCAATCTCCCCATGGGGTCTTCCAATTGGTCACACCTCAATTCCTTCTTGGACAGTCTTGGTAGGTTGTCCTCTTCCAATTGAGCTACTCCACAGTAGTGTTTGGGGACTCCCACCGTGGTAACTCCTATTTCCTCTGCTCTGGAGCCTCCTCGGGCTTGGAATTCAGCTCCTTGACAAAGGGCCCGCACCCCGTCCGGTGCCACTTGGGTCCAATCTTCTATTTCAATGGTGGGGGAATGAGATCTCCTGGACAGAGCGTCTGCGTCTTGATTCCCCACTCCTGGTCTATACTTAAGGCTGAAGTTGAATCCAGACAGTGCGGCCAGCCACCTGTGTCCAGTGGCGTCCAGCTTGGCCGTGGTGAACAGGTAGGTAAGGGGGTTGTTGTCGGTCTTCACAGTGAACTCCGCTCCATACAGGTAGTCTTTGAGCTTATCTACTACCGCCCACTTGAGGGCCAGGAACTCCAGCTTGTGAGTGGGGTAGTTCTTCTCAGAGGGGGTCAGGCTCCTACTCACATAGGCAACAGGCCGCAATTGCCCCTCATGTTCTTGGTAGAGTACTCCTCCCAGACCGTCATGACTAGCATCCACGTGCAGTTCATAGGGTTTGATTGGGTCTGCGTAGGCCAAGACTGGTGCAGTGGTCAGGCTCCTCTTCAATTCCTGGAAAGCCTCTTCACACTTCTGATTCCACTGATCTCTGATGGACTCTCCTGGCCTCCTGGGCCCCGAGCCATCCTCTTCTCCTTCAGTCTTGAGCAACTCATTCAATGGTCTAGCAATTCGGGCAAATCCCTCCACAAACCTCCTGTAGTAGGAGCAGAAACCCAAGAAGGATCTGAGTTCTGTTACTGTGGTGGGCCGTGGCCAGGAGGTAACTGCCTCCAATTTCTCAGGGTCTGTGGCCACCCCTTCTTCAGACACTATGTGCCCCAGATAGGTCACAGAAGACTGGTAGAACCGACACTTCTCAGGCGAAAGCTTAAGTCCTTCCTCACTGAGTCTTCTCAACACTTTTTCCAGCCTCTCTTCATGTTCCTCCAAGGTTCTCCCAAAGACAATGACATCGTCCAGGTATACAAGGACTTCGATCAAGTTCATGTCCCCTACTGTCTTCTCCATGAGGCGTTGGAAAGTAGCTGGGGCTCCAGACAGACCTTGGGGCATCCGGTCAAATTCAAAGAACCCCATTGGGGTTATGAAAGCTGTCTTCTCCTTGTCTGCTGGGTGCATCGGAATCTGATAGTACCCACTCTTGAGATCCATAACGCTGAACCATTTGGCTCCAGACAAGCTCTGTAGGGCATCCTCTATCCTCGGAGTGGTGTATTGGTCAGGTATGGTTCTCCTGTTGAGAGTCCTGTAGTCGATACAGAGCCTCAATGATCCATTCTTCTTTCGGACCACCACTATGGGAGAGGCATAGGGGCTTCTGGACTCCCGTATCACACCAGTCCTCTTGAGTTCTGCAAGTTGTTCCCTCAGATCCTCCAGATCTGCTAGCGGGGACCCGCCTGACCCTCTCTCGGAAGGGCTTATCTTCCTGGAGGCGGATCCGATGGGTGGCACTCCTTGCACACCCCACATCAAACTCATCCTTAGAGAAGATCTTCTCCCATCTATTCAACTGGGCCTTGGCTCTCTCTTTCCAAGCCCTGGACAGATTCGGGTTTTCCATGGACAGCTTCTCCCAAACATCCCCTCCTCCACCTGCCCTCTTCACTTCTGACAGGGTAACAGGGGCCGCCGGGCTCACCTGGCCTAGCAACATTCTGGTTGGGATTTCCATGGGGTCTTTGGTAGTATTCCTAACACTCACTGGAACTCTATAATGGGCCTTCTTCAGGACCTTCAGCGGAATCACTTCCGGTATCACCTCCAGGCCTGAGGACTCACCCCTTGGGTCTGACTCCAGCATGACAAAGGGACCAGGCTGCTCCCAAGTAAGCTTCACAGTGGCCCTGAGACAGGTTACTTCACCGGGCTGCAACACTACCCCTTCTCTTCCAAGTCTCCACACCTTCCCTATCTCCTCTCCAGGGGTCTCCCGCTCTTGGACCAGCCGTTGGTAGGCTGTCTTCAGCATGGGATGGATCTTGGTAGCTGCTTGTCTTTCTTCTGTCACGAGAGGGGTCAGGAGTCTTCGGACCAGGTCCGTGTTCGTCCCTATTATAAGGGAATTCTTGTTGGCTCCAGGCAGCCTAGGGCACACAACTGCCAGGGTGTCAAACACTTCGGCCTTCCCAGCCACGGATGGGTCAAAGGTCATTTTGATGGGAAGGTAGCCGTCGTAAGGGAAACTCTGGGTTCCAATTCCCCATATTTCCAGCTCTTCTATCTTCTGGATAGGCAGATGACTCAGGTGCCTGTCATAGAAGTCCCGGTATAGTAGGGTCACTTGTGCCCCGGTATCCAGGAGGCCCCTGGTGTAGACTCCCTCCACTTGAATGGGCACTATAGGGGATGGGCCCACCAGCTTCTCTGGATATGGTCCGGCAGGAGCCGCCTTCTTCAGACCTTTTCCCTTTGGACTCTCTCTTGTCCTATTCCCTTTGGACTTGAACCTTTCTTGAGCCTGGTATGCACTGACTTCCCTCCTTTTAATGGGTGTAGGAACCCGCTGAGGGGTACTATTATTTTTCTTGGGTGGGCACGCCCTTTGGGGAGTGCTGTGCCTCTCCTGAAGGGTCTCCCCCTTTCTCCTGGAGTATAGTTTTTTTGAGGGGTATTGCGTTTCCCCTTTGGTGTTCTATCTCTCTTTTTGTTTTTCTTCGCATTCAGCTTGGAGTTTACTGAAGATGATGGGCACCCGGTTGACTCCTTCACCGGGGCCCTCTGGAGTTTCCCGCCGGCTTGCGGTTGTCTGGTCTCTTCTTCTTCGGACTAGAACATGTGGCTGCAATGTGGCCAACTCCCCCACAGTTGAAGCAGACTATATCTCCCCATTCTTGTAGAGGTTCGGGTGCTGAGGCAATCGGGAACAATTCCTTCCTTGGACTTTCCTTCTTCTTGGGACACTCTGTGTCTTTTGCTATCAGAGAGGTCAATATCTCTAACACCTTGGACATCTGAGTTTTTAGGGTGTCTATCTCCGCCTCTCTTTCAGGAGTCATTACTGGGTTGACCAGCACCTGTGCGGGTACAACACTTGTCTTATCCTTCTGCTGGTCCTGTTGCAGCGCCTCCTCATCTCTGATGATTTTTATTAAATCAGCATAAGTCAGCAACATTCCTCCTCCCAAGGTTTTCAGGTGCAGCCAGACTGGATTGGAGCGTAGCGCTCCCTTTAGGACTTGCTTCATTCTTGCCCCATCGGCATCTTGGGGCTTCATCCCTTTCTTTAACACAATCTTGCACAGCAGCCTGTTTAGCCTTCTGACATACTCGGAAAGTTTCTCCTCCGGTTTTTGGAAAGTGTGTTCAAACTGGTAGACCATCTCTGTCACCTTGTCTAATTGACCAAACTCTTCCTGCAGCATAGCTAGACAGTCCTGCGCCGTGCACCCTGTATTCCCAAACCGGAAACTTTTCACTGCTTCTGCTGCTGCACCTTTAAGGCTTTCTAACACTCGCTGCCTCTTCTGTGCTTCCGGCACCTCCCATGCCTCCACCGCCTGTAATGCCTGCTCCACCCAGGTATCAAAATCTTCTTCCCCTGCCGGGACAGGGAGCTTCCCTGAGAATATTTTTAGTCTCCGGTAGCTAGTTTCCACATGCACCGTACTTGTCTTCTGACATTTGGCTAGCAAATCCCCTATTGCATTTATCAGTTCTGGTGATATAGTAGTGGCCGGTGCAGGTGCCACCGGGGGTGTCGCCCTGTCTTCTCTTTCAGGTGGAGTTCGGGCCGCAGCCTGTGGCGATCCCGTAGGGGATGGTTCCCTTTCTACAGTTATTGCGTGCGCCAGCCTAAATGTTCTGTTGTCTGGCGTCCGCAGACACTTGTGCTTACAAGCCTCTGGCATCCCGTCCCAATATTCCACTAATGCGTATTGATATGAGATGTCTGGGTCTGTCTTCATGTCTATCACCCACGGTGTGTGATCTGGGGACACTGAACTCATTAGTTCCTCTACCGTCTCACTTGACCATTTCTCCCCAGGGAGGCTAATGGCTATCGACTGTTTTGGCTCTGTATTAGCGGCTTTGCACCACTCTTCTACCGCTCTTGGATCCATGGGGTCCATGCCGGCACTTCTGGCGTTCGCTTTCTGCATCAGGATCCCGGACGAGAACCCCCACGTGTAGCGATACCTCCAACTAAGGAGGCCGCAGAATTAGATTTGGGCCCTGAGTGCAGCTCCGCCAACCCCCGGCAATAGGCTCTACCCCCTTCTGGCACAGCTAGTACTAACAATCAATGGTATATCCTATGCAATATAATAACTAAGCCAGGACACAGTAATGAATTGTAATAGATAAAGTGTTTTACTCATTTTCTCAATATGGATAAAGGGGTAACAGTAATCACAGCTCAAGATAATCACTCCTAAGGGCAGCGTCCTGCCACTCTAACACACTATGTAGTAACACACGCTACAGGTGCGCCATACGGGCGACCGTTAACTAAGTGCCCTATGGCGCAGTAATCAAACACGCTAGAATCCCCACCAGGCCTGGTTCTAATCTTTAACTTAGTCCTTCTTTCTTCACCGGCAGGTCTGTAATGGTGGTGCACTTTAAACACAGTATAACTTTGTAATCCAAGGGGTATAGAACTTGGTTAAATAAAGCCGCAGGCTCAGTTCTGACAAGGCTCTTCAATAGGGGTATCAAAATAACTTGTAGGCCACGGCAGTCTATAGGCCTATATACAGTAACAGTATCTTAGCTGGGCTTATGCCCTCTCACCCGCCGGACTACGGATCCAGTCCGGGAAACCTCCACCGGCCGTGACACACACACTCGATCTCTCCAACGATCGGGCCCCCGATCCGACAAGGCTGTAGCGTACAAAGTCAGATGCCACCCAGGCTCGCAGAGGGAGGTGGAAGGCTCTTTGGTGCAGAGCAAGGCCTCAGGCTTCAGGCCTTGCACTCCGACACATCCGCACAGGAGGATCCGTCTGTGAAGTCTCGTGTCCCAAAGAGGCCGAGCCCGGCCTCGCCTCCTCCTTTTATAACCCCTCCCATGAGTCTCTGCGGTGGAACATCTGAAGAATGGGGTTATGGGTAATGTAGTTTCTTCCCAATCTAGGGGAATACCCCGCTACATACACATCGCTGAAATGATCAGTTTGGAGAACAGTCTTAGGACACCGTACTGACCAATCACACCTAATTCTTCCTCAAATAATACCAGTTATAAATATATGAAAGATTTATATAACTGCCCACTTATTGAGTTATACTTAGTTTATCTGAGACTTAAGCCCTGTACACACGATCGGTTTGACTGATGAAAACCGTCCGATGGATGGTTTTCATCAGACCAACCGATCGTGTATGGGACCCATCGGTCTTTTTTCCATCGGTTTTAAAAAATAGAACATGTTTTTAATTTTTCCGATGGATAAAAAACCGATCGAAAACTCCGATCGTCTATGGGCAAGTCCATCGGATCAAAAACCCACGCATGCTCAGAATCAAGTCGACGCATGCTCAGAAGCATTAAACTTAATTTTTCTCGGCTCATCGGAGTGTTTTACGTCACCGCGTTTGGAACGGTCGGTTTTTTGACTGATGGTGTGTGGGAAAGACTGATGAAAAACAGTTTCATCGGATTTCCGATGGACAAATCCATCGGACAAAAATCCATAGGTTATCCGATCGTGTGTACAGGGCTTGACCCTAAAACATGAGTAGCAACGGCAGTCCTGTCATCTGCTTGCCCCCCACTCTACCAGTTTATGGCTGTGTATATTTATTTTAAGTGCAGTATTTGACCATTACAGTCTCAGATCACACCCTGTGCAGAGATTTTACTGATCTGGGACAACAATCTAAGCACCAGCAGACTGGGAGTGATGAGCACTGCAGCAGGTTAAGTATGCAGTTAAATCTTTACAAAAACACTAAATCATACACATGGTAGCTGCCACCATGTGTCTTAAACCTTTTACTGCCACCAATGTATGTCATACTTCGATACACTCCATTAGCTTCAGTGGAGTGCAGGGGAGACATAAGGGGTGTAATAGACCCCTAATGTCTCATTAAAGAGAACCTGTCACACTAAAAATGCTATCACATAAGGAGCGCTTGGTGGGCATATTTTTAATAAGTTTACTGCACAATTATAACCGTTTTAAAGTGTTTCAATTTTTTGTTTAAACATGGACATGACTGGCTCTCTTTAACTTTACTGCTCCCATATTGACAGGCAAACTGTATGGAGGTACAGAACACTAGCATTTAAACATAATATCATTAACACTTTAGACAAAAATAACTAAAACAGTGTCTACATCCCAACTTTCCTTCCTATCAATGACTTTCTGGAGCAAAGCTACTCTTGGACTGGACTTCTGAGGTTATCGCCCTTTTCTAAAAAAAAAATAGTGCCCAATGCAGGCAACACCTGTTCGTGTCAGGAATACTAGAATGTCAGCTTGCTCATCACTTTCATCAAGAAGGGGAATGTACCGTTGTATTCATTGTTTCGCAGACCATATGTATATTATATACACAGGGGGTTATTACGAAAGGCAAATCCACTTTGCACTACAAGTGCACTTTCAACTGCAGTCGCTGTAGATCTGAGGGAGACATGCAAGGAAAATAAAAAACAGAATTTTTACTTGCACATGATTGAATGACAAAATCAGCAGAGCTTTCCCTAATTTCAGAGCTTCCCCTCAGATCTACAGCGATCTACATGGACTGCACTTTCAAGTGCACTTGTAGTGCAGAGTAGATTTCCCTTTAGTAAATCAACCCCACAGTGTTGTTAAAATGTACGAAATAGAATAAGTTTACCTGTCAATATATTACCCTATTATTAACTTAGCTTTTTTTTTTATTCCAAAGGGGCGAAATGGAAAAGGCTCAATCTTCGTTTGGGCTTCCGGTAATGGTGGCAGACAGGGAGATAACTGTGACTGCGATGGATACACAGACAGTATTTACACCATCTCAATCAGCAGTGCGTCACAGCAAGGACTATCTCCCTGGTATGCAGAAAAATGTTCCTCCACAATAGCCACAGCATACAGCAGTGGAGACTACACTGACCAGAGGATTGTAAGTGTCCACAATTCTACTTTTATGTTTTATATATTAAGTTGTCCAGATATACAGTCTGTTTGACTCTTGCTCCTTAAAGTGAATTTAAAGTAAAAACTAGACTTTAGTTCCACTGGATCACTTCAGGCTGTCATTATAAAAATATTCCCAAATTCTGTCCCCAGAGTGACCGCTATTTCATTTTCTTGTTGTGTCATCCTTCGAGGGCTATCAGATCTGTGTGAGGCAAAAGCCATGGATGCTTATTCAGGCAATGACAGACAATCAGAGCCCCAACCCCACACAGATCTAGTTGTTCTCTGGTGCCAGCAGGCAAAATAGGTGGGGCAGTGGCCTCTGGGGTAGGACCGATGCAAACATTTTGGGAGGTAATTTTTGTAGTCTTAAGGAGGACCAGAGAAGGCGAATCTATTTACATCAGTTCTTGACAATATCTTCTTAAAAAATGACCTTTCCGTTGCATTCTTCAGCCAGTAGAAATTCTCATTGCTACCTTATAACCGAAACACCAGGATTAGCCTGACGTTGTACAGGAAGTTGCTTTTTTTTAGGAAGTTATAGTCTAAATAGATATGCTATATAATATTGCATTTTAAGAACCTGTGCATTTACATTCATGTATATTTATCAATATTTAGGTAAGCGCTGATCTACATAATGACTGCACAGAAACACATACTGGCACCTCTGCTTCCGCTCCATTGGCTGCTGGAATCTTCGCTCTTGCTCTGGAACAAAAGTAAGGATTTAAATTTCTGAGTAAGGTGCCATAGGTACACAGAAAATAAATGCATGCTTTTTATCAGTATAAAAAGAATCATTAAAGGTCGAGGAAAAAAAAAAAGGGTTTTGGTTGGATGTTGATTAAAGGGTGGACCCACTCAAAACTCATACCTGTTATATTGCTTTTCGTGGTGCTCAAAGTAGAGGCGAAAGCATATCCCTGTGTCCCAGAGCATGGGGTGCAGGCTTGTCCTGATACCAATCCAGAGGGATAATAAATGTAAAGAGGAAAGAATCACTGCTACTCCAGACCAGCCCAGGTGAATAAAGGATAAAGAGCAGCCTCAGCCTACATGTCTACACCAAACCACAAATGGTGGAGACATGTAGGCTGAGGTCACTCCTTATCGTTTATTCACCTGGGCTGGTCTAGAGTAGTGGCGATCCTTTCCTCTTTCCACTAAAGACTGATATTTCAGTTTTTGGTAGATGCTGGAGAGGTAAATCATCTGAAGCTTTCTAACACCTCTCAAGGACTTTTATTAAGGTCTCTCTGCTCGAGTTCCAGGGCCTGCACACCTAATGCAGATTTTTTGAGGGGTTCACACACTATGTTCCTCAATTTATTGAAATTTACTGTATACACTTTTTGTTTATTTTGGGCTCTGGTAACGAGGTCTTCTTGGTGTAATAGTGTAAAACCAAAGATGTAAACTTTATTTTATCAACCACAAATTAACATTTCACAATTGTTACCATTTTTATATAATTAACAACACCTTTAGAAACTTTAATGATACCAGTTTTAATTCTTGTGTTTTAAAAAGTCCTAACCTCACATGGAGGGATATGCAACACCTAGTTGTCTGGACAAGTGAGTATGATCCTCTAGCAAATAATCCCGGCTGGAAGAAGAATGGAGCAGGTCTTATGGTCAACAGTCGCTTTGGGTTTGGACTACTGAATGCTAAGGCCCTTGTGGATTTAGCTAATCCTAAAACATGGAAAACCGCACCTGAGAAAAAAATCTGCATTATTAAAGACAGTGACTTCACCCCCAGGTAAGAACCCCCAGGCAAGATCAAACAATTTAAGAAAAGGAAAAAAAAATACAAATACATATATTTGGGGAGACTCTGTTGTGTTATTTAGATTTAGATCAAAATACAAGAAAGTTTGTAGTTCACCAAAATACAAGTTATCCAAGAAAAGAAAAAGAGGTGTATTGGATTAAAGGATTAGTTCATCATTACCAAACACTGCTTATGCAGATAAGAGACGTCTATAAATAAAAACAAACTGTTCAGCTCCTATCAAAGTTGAAAAAAAGCCCTTGCTATAGGTGTAGGCCATTTACGTACCTCATAAAGCCTCACCTGAAAACTCCCAGAACATTGTCAGGACATTGTAAAGTGAGGCCTAACTGTTATTGTTCACCTTCACCATCACCAGAGTGAGCTCTTTCTCTGATTCAAACCCCTTTACATGCGCTTTCTCTCCCCTGATGCAATAACTATGAGCTCACAGTTTGAGAGCTCACTCCTGTGATGGTGACGGTGAACAGTAATAGCTGTGTCTCGCTTAGCAACGTTCTAGCTAAGTCATGGGAGTTTGCAGTCAGGCTTTATGAGGTACTGTAAGTTAATGGCCTACACCTATAGTAAGGGCATTATTCAGCTTTAGCCAGAGTTACACAGTTTGTTTTTATATACAGATGCCTCTGTATAGGCAGTTTTTTTTTTTTTTTTTGTAAAGGTGAACTAAACCCTTAAACATTCTGTTGTAATGCACAGCAACTAGTCACATGCCATTATGACAATAAAGCTAAGTTGCAGACTGGGTATTGTTGTCATAAACTTAAAATGTATCTAAAGCCAAAATGTTTTCTTTAAATTGTGGATAAAGTAGGGAAGAGTTAGGACAATGATAATTAGCCTGAAAATTTTAGGGGACCTCATGTGCAGCCCCCAACACTTCCAGGGAGCCACACAATAGCAGCTAATTTTCATGCATTGAAGCCTAATCATGGGCTGTAACACACCTCAAATCCTGCAAATCTCAATCCTGCTGTATTTTTTACTGCACTATACAATAAAGAAAAAGTTAGAGTAAAATAAGACCTATTGCTGGTGTCAGTGGTAATAATAGCACCTCCCAGCATTGCTGTCATTGGACGCAATAATACCACCCAGAATTCCTGTCAGTGAACTTTTTAACAACCCCATATTGATATCAGTGACTGCAAAATTACCCACAGCATTAGTGCCAATGACAGCAATATTAGCCCCAGCATTGGTGTAACTGACCGCAATGATAAACCCCTCATTAGTGGTCAGTGGCATTGTTATTTTAAACCCCCCTTCATTGGCATTAAGTGAAAATGGTGTTAAACCCCTTTTAAAGTGGTTCTAAAGGCAGAAGGTTTTGCCCTTAATGCACTCTATGATTTCCTGGGTCACTGGGGAAGCTATCCCATTGGATGCTGTCCCCCATGTGACTATGGTGGCCATCTTGGGTTAGGCAGAGCCTTTTTAAGGTACCTTTATCCCTGGTTTAGCACACATTAGCGAGTTGTTAGAGTAGGGACAGGCACCCTGTCTAGTAGGGACAGAACTATCGGCAGGGAAAAGTTCCTGACAAGGAGGGCTCACGACTTCTCTGGGCCACTGCTTGTTTGAGCACAAAACGGCCAGGCAGCATTCTTTACCTTTCTACAGATGTTGACAGTTCAGCTGCATTGTGCTTTCTACCTGCTGTTGGAACCATGAGTGTTTCCTGTTGGATTGCCTTCCCACTAGGTTATTTGTAAACTGTCTCTTCATTAGTTCAATACAAGTTGTTTCATTGCACTGGGAACATGTTATTCCCGTCACACCACGCTGCACCCCACCTACATGCACAAGTGCCCCAATAGCAGGCGGCTTGCTATGGGGGCTCTCGGAAGAGGGGAGGGGCCTGGAGTGCCAGCGGGGGACTCCAGAAAAGGAGGATTGGGTTTATTAATGAAAAACTATTGCACAGAGCAGGAAAGTATTTAAAAAAATAAAAAGTGTGCCTTTAGAATCACTTTAAACCCTTTCTTGCATTGATGGTCAGTGGCAGAGTTATTTATCACCCCCCCCCCTCCCCATTGGTAATCAGTGACATCAAGTAACACCAATTCCCCCTGCATTGTGCCACGCCCCACTCGGTATGATTCTATTCCGGATTTACATTAGCGAGAGACAGTCTGAAACAGTTTTTCTTTAGCAATCTCTATCAAATATCTAACATTTGTAACATCATTTAAAAAATTGATGTTATGTAGCGGGGTCTTCAAAGTTAGTGGGATACACCTGGGGGTAGAGAGACCCAGGTGTGTAATTATGTCAGGGATTAGACCCCTTTTTCTTATTCGTGGAGGATTGGGTGGTGTAATATTCTCTTTGACCAGTGGGTGTCAGTGTACCTGCTGGCTCGAGGTAGAATCGCTATCACAGTGTTACCCTTTTTTTGGTTCCTTCCTGGCGATGGTACGGCTGGGGCGGGGAACCCGCCGTGGTGTCGATGGGAGGATATAAAAGGGGGAGACGCCCGCGCCACGAGGTCGTCGTCGCCTGTCTGTTGTTCTTGTGGGAGGGGGTCACCCCTTCACGCACCCAGGCACCTTAGGCCTGGGTGCGGGCGGTTCAAGGTTCCGGCCTAGGCGCCCAAGGCCTGGTCGGAACGAAGATGGAGTCCATCCCGGGCACCTTCAGCCTGGGGTGAGGTACTATTAAGGAGGCCTGGGACCCGGTGACTCCGACTGGGTCCCGCAAGGGTGAAGTTGCTCCAGGGCGCCCCTTGCGAGGGGACCCGCATCTGAGGTGAGGAGGCTGGGGGGGTCATCCGTCCGAAGACCCGGTGTAGCGTCAACCCAGTGATGGATGGGCCTTCAGTAACTCCCTTGGAGGACATCTTCCCCTGATATGGGCTTCAGCGCAGCGGAGGAGCTTCCATCAAGACTCCTGCAACCCCTGGTCATAGCACAGGGAGTGTAGGGACTAGGAACCTGTACAGTGCCTCGACCTGCTTCCCCATCGTATCATGCCGTTGCATTTGACTGTATGTGGAGATACGCAATAAACCTGAGTTTGGACTTTGATGGGTGTATGGACTCTGTTGATGGGAACAAAGGGAGATTCCGGCACGGAAGGACTGACCCTCATAACCAGCACACATTTGGCCCGAGGAAAAGATTGATATTGGCCTTCACCTCACCCACATGCATGGGGAGGACATGGGCCGTAGCGCACCTCACTCTGTCGCTCGACATACCCCTAGCTAAAGAGGTCGGGGTGAGGAGGACGCTACACGTGGGGGCTCGTCCGGGATACGAACGTGTGTTAACCCTGAGGTTTGGAACGGCTGTGTTTGAACTTTGCTGCCCGGAGGAGGTCCGAGCAGGTCGGCCATGTGATTGGCCAAAGTGCATCCCTGTGCTCGAAGTCGTGGAAATTTCCCTGAAAAACTGGGAGAGGCCCATGCAGAAAGAGCGGGAAGAGGGAGGAGTCCAGCCGTGTGACGAACTACATGTGGGGACTTTTGCTGCACTGCGCCACGAGGCACCCCATGACTACGCAATTCGTGGGAGGAGACTGAAGGAAGCCCGCGAAAACGTGCAAGTCATGGGAGGAGTCTGGCCACGTGTGGAGATGCACGTGGAGACTCCGGCGCGAGGTCAGCGTGTGATGGAGCAGCAAGTGGTCGGAGTGAACTCAGGCTCCCCGTGGATGCCGGTACCTTATCCTTTCAAGATGACTGCATTTGCTGCATCCATTACAGACACGGGGATAAGGCTCAGGCCCCGAGGACAGTTGGCTTTGTATTCATGCAGAGACACAGAGGCCCTCGGTGTGATCTGTCCCGGATGCTCGGGACTGGTGGTCCAACTAAAGCCATTCGGGCGATGCGAAGCATGCAAGGAGTTTCTTTTTGAGGTTGAACCACACACGGAAAGGCCCCGGGCCCTACGCCTCAACTGCATCACAGGAACCGCCACTCCGGAGGGAGAGATCAAAGCCTTTGCGGAGTTTCCCGTGCGCGCTGACCAGGGTGAAGTGACTGCCCAACCAGAGACTGAGAGAGAAAAATCCGAGGACACTGCTTCGGTCACTACAGACTCCCTGCTCCCACCTCCGAAGAGGAAAGTCGGTCTGGTACAGGCATCTTATGGCCGTGGTCGAGCTTCACCCCGCCGCTTGCCTGGCCTGGATGGCGCCGGTAGAGAAGAGAGTCCCGGACATCCCAGTTCTTCAGAAGGTCCAGGTGAGCCAGGGGCTGGGACTGTGGTGTTGGTTGGAGGTGTCGGGGGTCCCCAGTCAGTGGAGCCCGCAGGGGAGGGTAGCCTTCCGTCTACTAGAGACTACCTTCCAGCTGAGATGTATGACACCTCCGACTTAGAGTCATTGTCAGACTGTGGGGATGACGGAGAGATAGACGAACTGTTTCACCGGAAGGGCTGGGACAGACGCCCACTACCTAAGCTGAGTAAACCGCAGGATTCCCCCATGTCCATAGAAGACAGTACGCTCCGGGTGAAGGCCCCGGAGTTCCCGAGGAAATCTAGTCCTCCGACCAACTTTCCGCATTCAACTACATCACCCGCTCTCATGGTGGGGATGCAGCGTGCTTCATTGCGGGCACCAAAGACAAAGAAACCCGAGATGGTAAAGGTACCTCGGCACCCGGAGGCCATCGTACAGCCAGGAGAAGGTGAGCGAGATGTGATGCCGCCTCTAGCCAGGTTGCAGAGACTTTTCTCCCAGAGAGTCGCCCGTGAATATGGGTGGGAGTACCCCTACTTGCCTCGGGACCTATTGTATGAAGTCGAGGTCCTGCGACCAAGGTGGTATGACGAGTTTGTATGGGAAAAGCTTAAAGTACCCCATGCCAGGCGATACCTGTTATGTTCGCCGCCTGTGTCTAAAAAGTTCAAGGACTGCAGAGCTGATTGGAGACTTGGGCGCCATATCCATGCCGATAAGGTGCTCATCTGCAGGAAAGATGGAGAGGATGTTGAGTATTCGGTGGAAGTGTTTGACGGGCACCTGAAGCCCCTGTTTCTGCCGGATCCAAGGTTCTATTTATAGGAAAAGTGAGCTCCTATCTTGTTGCTATTGAAACTTTCTGGAAGAGACATTCCCAGACGCCTAGAACTGTGCCCTACTTTTGTTTTGATTTGGGCTTTTCTTTTACTCACTGGAGATTTGGGAGCTGTTGTTTTTTTTCCCTTTTCTTCATGTGCCAAAGGCAGAGACTTTTGGGGTAGAGTTAGAGTAGGAAAGCAGGAAGAATGAAGATCTAACCAAGTGTCATTACCGCAGCGCTGTCACCAGGTGGCAGTGTTGTGCAACGGTTGTTTGAAAATGTTACACATGCATTACTTACTTATTGGAGTGAGTGGGTCTCTCGGCTGACGGACCCACTCATGCCAAGTTAACACAGAGTGTTAGGATGTTTTTTTTGTTTCCCTTCTGCAGGAGATTCGTCGGTCAAGACTACTGAGTATGGGGTGGTTCTTAGACAGTGACGGGAGGGATTGTATATGTGTACATGACAGATGTTTTATACAAAAGTTTTAATGTTTTATAGGTTGTTTTTTTTTGAGCAGGTCTTGGCACATACAGTATCCAAAATATTAGGGATAGCCTCTGGGGCCCACTTCATGTCACCCCTCCTTGGGAGACATGGGTGTGCACCTGACGCTGGGGACCAGCGTCAAATCACCAGGGGGAGTGTGTAGCGGGGTCTTCAAAGTTAGTGGGATACACCTGGGGGTAGAGAGACCCAGGTGTGTAATTATGTCAGGGATTAGACCCCTTTTTCTTATTCGTGGAGGATTGGGTGGTGTAATATTCTCTTTGACCAGTGGGTGTCAGTGTACCTGCTGGCTCGAGGTAGAATCGCTATCACAGTGTTACCCTTTTTTTGGTTCCTTCCTGGCGATGGTACGGCTGGGGCGGGGAACCCGCCGTGGTGTCGATGGGAGGATATAAAAGGGGGAGACGCCCGCGCCACGAGGTCGTCGTCGCCTGTCTGTTGTTCTTGTGGGAGGGGGTCACCCCTTCACGCACCCAGGCACCTTAGGCCTGGGTGCGGGCGGTTCAAGGTTCCGGCCTAGGCACCCAAGGCCTGGTCGGAACGAAGATGGAGTCCATCCCGGGCACCTTCAGCCTGGGGTGAGGTACTATTAAGGAGGCCTGGGACCCGGTGGCTCCGACTGGGTCCCGCAAGGGTGAAGTTGCTCCAGGGCGCCCCTTGCGAGGGGACCCGCATCTGAGGTGAGGAGGCTGGGGGGTTCACCCGTCCGAAGACCCGGTGTAGCGTCAACCCGGTGACGGATGGGCCTTCAGTAACTCCCTTGGAGGACATCTTCCCCTGATATGGGCTTCAGCGCAGCGGAGGAGCTTCCATCAAGACTCCTGCAACCCCTGGTCATAGCACAGGGAGTGTAGGGACTAGGAACCTGTACAGTGCCTCGACCTGCTTCCCCATCGTATCATGCCGTTGCATTTGACTGTATGTGGAGATACGCAATAAACCTGAGTTTGGACTTTGATGGGTGTATGGACTCTGTTGATGGGAACAAAGGGAGATTCCGGCACGGAAGGACTGACCCTCATAACCAGCACACATTTGGCCCGAGGAAAAGATTGATATTGGCCTTCACCTCACCCACATGCATGGGGAGGACATGGGCCGTAGCGCACCTCACTCTGTCGCTCGACATACCCCTAGCTAAAGAGGTCGGGGTGAGGAGGACGCTACAGTTAAATTACAGAAATCGTAGTTTTCCTTTAAAGCAACCTTTGTAAATATATAGGGAATTCTTCTTAAGCAGCACGATGCAGCATCGGGAAAGGAGTGCAAGATATGCACTGACTGTTGTATATTTTGATATTTTATTACAGTTTTGTGGCTCTGCATGCCACAAGGTCAGCCCACAAATTCTCTCATTTATATCAGCACATTGCCAGTCTGAGTCTGCAAGGAAGACAGTTAAGCCTTTGAGGATTACTGACACTAAAAAAAGCGTTCACATTGAAAAATGGACAGGGTTGGTTATATTACAAACAAACAAAATATTTCCCAGCACAGTTACCAGCTAGCCTGCAAAGAAATCCAAAATGGCACTATCTAAAAATTTACGTTAAAAACAGAGGTTTTATTTGCCCACATTTGCAAATATATGTGGAGGCTGCACTGCCTTGTCAAGTCTCCTCTGTAAAGTGCGGTCCCAACTCCATATTTTAGAGTCTCTGAGCTGGAGCATATATAGCAGTGGATAAATAACAGGCAGGTATGCCTGGAGGGAGTCCATCCTTATAAGTGTAGTGGCACAATAAAAGCCTAGCAAGAGCACAATGATAGTTGAAGGCATCCAATGTGTCCCCACACCAAATACAGCTTGAAAGCTCTACAAGAATGTCAACCACCCCAATTTAAAACATCTTTTGAAGTAGGGTGCACTGGAAGGACCCTGCACAGTATAAACAAACAAAAGATTTCCCAGCACACTTACCGGCAGCCTAAAAAAAAAAAAAAAATGGCACTAACAATTGATATTAAAAACAGAGGTTTTAGTTGCACATATTTGCAATTATATATGGAAGCCATACTGCCTCATCGAGGCCCCTCTGTAATGTGCGGTCCCCCAACTCTCATATTTAAGTCTCCATATTGGAGCAGATAAAGCAGTGGATAAATGAAGGGCATGTGTGCCTGGAGGCAGGTCATTCCTCCTTAAAGGCGCAAGGACACATTAGAAACCCAGCAACAGCACAATGGCAGCTGAAGGCATCCAAAGTGTCCCCACTTCAATTCCAGCTAATGCTAAGTATGTGTCTTAGCAGGCAGTATGTGCAGGAAAGGATTGGCAAGGGTATAACTGCAGGCAATATGTGCAGGAGAGGTATATGGAGGGTATGATGGAAGCAGTTTATGCAGGCATGGAGTACGGAGGGTATGACTGTAGGCAAAGTGCAAGAGAAGAGTACAGAGGGTATTATGTAAGACAATATGTGCAGCAGAGAAATACCAAGGGTATTATGGGTGGGGGGGGGGCAATATATGCAGTTGGGGAGTGTTAGGGTATGACGGTGGGCAGGATGTGCAGGAGAGGAGTGTAGAGGGTGTGATGGGGGCAATATAATTATAAGAGGAGTATGAAGGGTATAATGGGAGGAAATATGTGCAAAAGAGGGTTTCAAAGGAGTGATGGGGAACAATATATGCAGGAAAAGGATGCAGAAGGATGACAATGGGATGTAATTAAGCTGGGTATACTGTACACTTATCTACATTTTTCAGTTTTAGCAGGAACTGGCCGAATTTTGATGTGTGTGTATCCCTCTTTGCTCAACAGGAGGCGGTGTAACAGCCAGATTCTGTTGAACAGTCCTGCTGGAAAACCAGCCATCGATCAGCCACTGCAGCCAATGGAACTGTATCTCTGTTCTGTGTATTCTGATGGGGGGGGGAGGGGGGGGAGGCTGTCAGAACACAATATTGCAGTGGAGGAAATTCCTGCTTCTGCAACACTTATGTGGATGAGGGAACCTAAACTTTTTTTTCCGTTCAACCTGCTGTTTATATAGTATACCCAGCTTAAGCCTTGACTTGTCTTTCTATAACCAGCAACAAAATCACAAAAAAAATTTAATCATAGCTGTAAAGGTGAATGACTGGTTGGGGGAGTGCACCCCATTATGCATTTGCCACCCATTTCTCATTCCACGCATCCTCCCTTCCACATTTTGTTTATATAAAATGTATTTTTACTTCAAGTTGGTATTTAAAATATCAGAATATGCATTGTTATGTCTATTTGTGCATGCCAAGCAGTTATGCAAATTTTCTTCCTAGGCTACCTTTCTGCATAATTATATTTTAATGACTATTATTTTTGCTCACATTTTTTTGGCAGGAATTTTTGAGCAAATAGAAAAAAAAATTTGGTTCATTCACAAATTCCTCTGAATATATTCCAAAGCTAGAATTAACTCTGCAAAGGAATAAAGATATAAAAATAGAAGTGTACATTATGAGTCAAACAAATGTAATTAACTAAATGCTATTTGCATTGACACCATAATTTCATGTCACAGGGGTAAATTAAATACAGCAGAAAGTGACAACATGCCATTAGTGAACTGGTCCTAAATAGAAGTAGCTGACACTCAGCAAATATAATAAGAAGCTTTTCTAGAGAATAGATACTGTACAAAATATAACTGTAACTCAGTAGAAACTTACAGTTCTAACACCATTGCTCTCAACTCTCCCTCATTTGGAGGGGATGTCCCTCTTTCAGAAAGAAATCCCTCTGTCCCTTTCTCCTTCTTAATTGTCCCTCATTTTGGTCTGATGTACAGACTTCTATATATATTTTCTAATTGAAAGCGGAACTTTACCTAAAAAGGGAAAATTTGCTTCCCCCACCCCCTTCTAATACATTTGGATTTTTTTTTCTTGGAGCGGATACCTATTCATGACAGATAACCCCATTTGTGTTTTTTTTAAGCTCCTCGGTTTGATGTCAAAACCCCCTGTGAACAAAAAAGTGAACCCTGAAAGCACAGCACACAAACCAGTGCACAGAGGGTATAGTATGGCCAATCCTCCGAAGAGGGGGGGCCTCTAACACTGAACCTCCCAAAGGCACAAGTCTCTTGACAGAGGCAAGGTACACCATGGTCTACTTAGGCCGAAGTCAGGCAGACCCCACTCTTTAGGGACCAGCTATAGCCGGTCCACCAGGTAATTGGTGAGGGGCTCTCTCAAAAAAAGACCCCTCTGGATGGGGAAAGGCTAAAGACATCAAGTCCACAGAACCTTCCGCCAACATCAGGGCATGCCCCCCGATGACCTGCAACCTCTGTCTCTGTGCAAAACACACAAAAAAAACAGTGTGCAGTATAAGTGATCATGACAAAAAAGTGACTGGTGATAAATGGTTGCTTTTATTGGTGCTTTCTTACATAGGCGTTTTTCTTTGTGACAGGTTATCTAGGGAGTATAATAAAGTAGTGCAAATTACATAGTTACATAGTTAGTCAGGTTGAAAAAAAGACACAAGTCTATCTAGTTCAACCAATAAAAAAGAGAAAATAAATCATATAATCCCATATACACAATCATATTTACACAGTTGATCCAGAGGAAGGCCAAAAACCACCAGCAAAAGATTATCCAATTTGCTACAGCAGGGGAAAAAATTCCTTCCTGACCCCCCAAGAGGCAATCGGATATTCCGTGGATCAACTTTAACTATAAATGTGTTAGTACCCAGTTATAGTATATACATTTAGGAAAGAATCCAGGCCTTTTTTTTTTTAAGCAATCCTCCATGCCTCTTAGCAGTTTGGTTTCCCTTCTCTGCACTTTCTCAAGTTACCTAATATTATTTTTGAGAACTGGTGCCCAAAACCGAACTGCAAATTCCAGATGAGGTCTTACTAATGATTTGTACAGGAGCAAAATTATATCTCTCTCCCTGGAATCCATAACTCTCTTAATACAAGAAAGGATTTTACATAGTCACATAGTAAGTCTGGCTGAAAAAAGAGAGTAAGAAATGTGCAGCAACCAGAGAAAGCCAACCACAGTTTAACTTCCAATAACAATAACAATCAAAGCTGATTGCTCTCTGGTTGCTGTGGATTTTATTGCCCTTCATCTTATTAATAATCACAGGTATGTTTTTTACCATTACAGTATATCAAACTTGTATCGTGTAAAACATAAAATTGTAATGAGCTCCAGTTATACAAAGGTGCTATGATGTGGATTTGCTTGTGCAGATTGACCTTGTTTCACCTCCTTTAAGTTAAATGGCAAGTAAAGCGTGACAACTCAGGATGGCACACAATCACTTCTAAGCTAAACAGAGGTTATCACACACATTCAACACTAGATAGCCCTATAGTGCATTTCAGCAGTCACAGGGACTATCTGTATTCTGTTTGAGTCCTTTGAAATGTGTTGTGGTGTTGCAACACTGGTACACTGCATGTGTATGATAACTCTCTTATCTTAGAGATGTTGAAGGCAGGCCTTCTTGTATGAAGAGACGCGCATATTTCTTCACTAACTGTAAATGTCTGTAAATGTTCATGACATAGTTGATGCATTCTTGTGACTTAGGAGCTTATTTAATTACATTTGGATCAGTGTGTAAACTGCCATTACCATGGAGGGGAGGTAGGAATGCCAGCTAATGCCAGCTACCCCAGAGTTATGGCAGTCCAGCATGTACAGCAGCCACAACATTTTATTAACAGAAATAGTAATGGGTCACTGATATCTGTGTAGCAAAGTCTTTGGCCTCTTCCAGTGTAATGAGGACCTCTAAGGCCAGAGATAGCTGACATCCTTCTGTAAGTAGTGGGTTGTGAGGCATAGTGGGTGCAAGGTGTAAGTTATTGGGCGCCAGACACTTCTAGAATGCAAAAGAGATGTTTATTTATTTTACAGTCTTTCTTTTATGAGGGAAAGAGGGTTAGGGCCAGGACACCCTTAAGCAGTTGCAATTTCAATTGGCAGACTCCGAGACTTCAATAGGAGGACAGCCGTACAGGGAAAGGCCCCAGCAAGGCGCCACATCTGCACGTGCAGGATTGCTGTCTCCTGTCTTTGACAGTTCCTAACACACATCGTAACAGTAGAGAAAGAAAGACCGCTGCTCACAGGTGATACAATTGGTAACACTCCAATGTTGCTTCTGTGAGGTGGGGTGCATGCCCTGCCACTCCAGCAGAAAACATGGAACAGAGAATCTTCGGATCGGCAGCACACACACACACACACCGAGTAAAGTAGAAATTCTTTATTGAAGCATAAATATTAAAAGCACTGGATGAGTACAGGCAGGGGAAATGCAGGTAGGTTGACACGTTTCACACTATGGAAGTGCTTTGTCAAAACCACAGAAGTTGCAAAATCTACAATCACATTTATAGCACATAAATCACATAACAGCACAAGTGCATCTCATTAAAATCAAACTCAGCTGTTGCAAGTACAAACCCAATAAAATCTCCTGTTCAGAAAATTGTTTAAAAACAAGAAACACAAAAAAAGAGAGAGAGAGATTCTATTCCAAATAGCAACCTTCAAAGAGCGGAGGAGAATTCTTTTTTTTTTTTTTTACAAACTCCCCCCCCGATCTTTAAAAAGGTTACACACTACTCACAAAAGTGGATGAGATGAGATGCCAGATACACAGAAAAGACTGAACAGACTGGTCATGTTTTCAGTCTTTTCTGTGTATCTGGCATCTCATCTCATCCACTTTTGCGAGTAGTGTGTAACCTTTTCAAACCGGCTCGGTCCCTGGCTTGACTCACAAGGCTGCTCTGCAAGCATCACCTCCGTTAGTTGGTTCCCTGACTTGATCACTGCCTGAAGTTTCCCAATTCTCCACTGTGCCAGTTCGGTGAGAATGCTGCTCAGGTACCTGCTTCACTTACTCACTGTGGTCCCTGGTAAAGGTGGTTGGTCCCTTAGTGGCAACAGCTTCCCTTCTACCTCCGACCATAACAGGTTCTTCGGCTGGCAGAACCATCACTTCTGGTTGGACTGCAAGCCACAATCCCAACCCTGCGCTTCCCCCTTACTTTTGGATAGACCCTCACACAGCCTGGCAGCCAGATGCCCCGCGGGATAGACCCAATCTCCGGCCTAGCAGCCCGGGGCCGTGCGACACACGTCCACCCAGAAAGCCGTCCAGGTGGCACAGAACACAGATCACCTGACTCCACCCGGATTCAAGAAAACCCCTGCCCATTGGCTGAGGTACCCCATATACCCATAACCTGACCATGAGTTGTCCTTTTCATATCTAGTACCACCAAGTGCCCAGCCACCTTGTGAAAAGTACAACAACGTCAAACTTAGGGAGAAAATCAATGGATCTCTAACAATTGACTAAGACAAGTAAATGGCAAGTAAATCTGTGAGGAGCATTCCTGACTAAACCCCAGGGTGCTACATCTGTAAGAGAAGGCTGTCTTTAGTGTAAGTTTAATCTGTGGGATCTGACCTGACACTTACATGCATCTGCCTTACTGTGGGTTTGCTGTAATATTAGTGATCAGTTTGTAGGGGTCTTGTGTAGTCAAGCTCATGATGAATTTTGTTTGGTCATTTTGGATTACTGTACACCATTTGTCCTTGGGAAGCAATCCTTGCATCATGTTGCTTAAATTAGCTGACTTAGATGTATTAAAAAATTAGATGGACTGGATCTACCTAGGTGTATGATGAGTAGCTTCTCCCTTTTTAATATACACTATATTACCAAAAGTATTAGGTCAGCTGACTTTACAGGCACATGAACTTTAATGGCATCCCAGTCTTATTCCATAAGGTTCAGTATTGAGTTGGCCCACCCTATGCAGCTATAACAGCTTAAACTCTTCTGGGAAGGCTGTCCACAAGGTTTAGGAGTTTGTCTATGGGAATGTTTAATCATTCTTCCAGAAGCGCATTTGTGAAGTCAGGCACTGATGTGAATGAAAAGGCCTGGCTCGGAGTCTCCTCTGTAATTCATCCCAAAGGTGTTCTGTCAGGTTGAGGTCAGGACTCTGTGCATGCCAGTCAAGTTCTTCCACCCCAAGCTTGCTCATCCATGTCTTTACTGACCTTGCCTTGTGCACTGGTCCAAATCATTTGGTGGAGGGGGGATTATGGTGTGGGGTTGTTTTTCAGGGGTTGGCCTTAGCCTGTTCCAACATGACTGCGCACCAGTGCACAAAGCAAGGTCCATAAAGACATGGATGGGCGAGTTTGGGGTGGAGGAACTTGACTGGCCTGCACAGAGTTCTGACTTCAACCCTATAGAACAGAGTTCTGACTTCAGAGTTCTGACTTCAACCTGATTTGGGATGAATTAGAGTGGAGACTCCGAGCCAGGCCTTCTTGTCCAACATCAGTGTCTGACCTCACAAATGTGCTTCTGGAAGAATGGTAAAACATTCCCATAGACACACTTCTTAACCTTGTGGACAGCCTTCTCAGAAGAGTTGAAGCTGTTAAAGCTGCAATAGGTGGGCCGACTCAATATTGAACCCTACGGAGTAAGACTGGGATGCCATTAAAGTTCATGTGCGTGTAAAGGCAGGCATCCCAATACTTTTGGTAATATAGTGTACTTCTTTCTAAACCAAAGCCACAAAAATGTGAATAAGTATATGTTTAAAGAAAAATTTAATAAATAAAATTAACTTACAGAATGAAAGATATGTTCATTTTACAAAAAACGATGACCCTGCAATACACTGCATGCCTACTTTTCCAGCAAATTCACTGCAGAATCATTTACTAAAATAAAGAAGAATACCAAGCACAGTATCCACAGCAACAATCAGAAATCATACCTTCTTATATGACTTGAGTAGGTGGAATTATCTGTGACTGCGATGTACATGCACATCTACAGTATGTCGCTCTTTGTCCTTCCTTATTTACTCTGCTTTTCAGTGCCTGAAAATCAAAATAAAAGAAATTGCTTGTAGAAAAAGGAGATACTTCAGGTCTCCAGTACAGAGGAGAGCCATTTGTAAAGTGACAGTATTTTCTAAAACCCTGCATCCCCCACAATCTCATCCAACCCTTTTCGTCAAACTGCCTTCTTACTACTGTGCCCTGCTTGGGGCTTCTATGACAGAAGACTTATGAAGTGTCATAGGCATTTAGAGTGAATGCACTGAGCGCATGACCAAGACAGTCATGTTCTCTATATATTTGGACCCACCAGAAGAATAATATTTTACCAAGATCTCAAGAAGTAAACACTGGCTGACACTGAGCAGGTTGTGGCAGTGAGCAACCCAACTTCTTTGCACCTAGGGCCTGTAATCCTATTTTACTATCTTATAGGGTTTATTTATTATAGTTTATGAATAAGTAAAAGAGTATATTATCTTGTAACAACAGGAAAGGAAGTGATCACGATCTCATTTGAAAGCCCATGCATAGTAACCATTTCTGAAACCTAGCTTCCAATGTAACCACTTGAGCTCATGGGTCAAGTGGTTACACACCTATGCATTTTTTTGGTGCTTTTTGCAGAAACGCACTACAGTTAATTTATGGTCATCTCTAGCATAGTCTCTCTTTGTCATATCTGTAAAACTTGATGGTTGAAAGAGGGGCAGTAAAGACAAGGGCATGTAGTCTATTGTTGTTCGTGGAAACCACATTATCTCTTACACTGAGCCTTTCATAAATGTACAGCAAAAGAACAAAAAAAAAGAGAGAAAGGCAGAGCACTTTTCCTTGACCTATTGCTGATGTTTGTGTCATAGTCTGCATGGTCAGAGATGGAGAATGCCCTGTTTCTCCCCTGGACTTTTCCTTGACCTATTGCTGATGTTTGTGTCATAGTCTGCATGGTCAGAGATGGAGAATGCCCTGTTTCTCCCCTGGATTTTTTCCCTATCATGATGGGGGTACACATGGCATGACCATATCCCTAATTTTAATCTGTTTATTCTGTGTTTTAATTATTTGTCATAACAGAAGACATCCAGAAAACATATTACATAATTACTCTTCTCCATCTTCACTTCTAATTCCAGGCTTTTTAGATCTGTGGATGAAATTACAATTGAGATCCCCACAAAAGCATGTGAAGGCCAAGATAATTATATCAAGTCTCTGGAGCATTTACAACTGGAAGCCACTATCGAGTATACACGTCGAGGAGATCTTCATATTACACTAATTTCCCCATCAGGTATGTAAACTTAATGATTTTTAGGTAAAAGTCCTATCTAACAACAGACATTACAATTATCCTTTTATTGCCAGGAAAGCCTGTATACCTTTATGATTTAGTTTTACTAGAGCAAGTAATATTCCCAAAAATTAGAGGATTACAGGAGATGTTTTTTCAGACTAATTCAGCTTTTGAATCCTTGAAATGTGAAATATTTATAGCAAGTAATCAAAATTCACTTTACCATAGCTAATGCAGTGGAGTATTCTATAACATCTCAGAAACAGTAGAATTATGGCCCTATTAATACATCCCTTACCAGACTACTAGAGTTTGTATTCAGACACGACCCATAACAAGCCCTGATCTATTTTGTTAACACTACAGGTTCCATTATATCATATGTATATTCAGATTGTACAAACTCCATGGAAAAATCTATCTGCCTGTTTTGTATTTAAATGAAGATGTTTTCATAAACCATATGTTTATAAATGCTTCTAGTTGGTGAAGATGTTGTCATAAGCCAAATAAAGGTTTTATTTGTAACTTTTTTGTAGTCGTCTAGGCAAAATGCATACTGTATCATTGATATTCACAAAAATGTTCCTGAATACATAAATATTTCTGTTATTCCGTGCAGGAACCAAGACAGTCCTGCTGACTGAAAGAGAAAGAGACACATCGACCAATGGTTTCAAAAACTGGGCGTTTATGTCTGTCCATAGCTGGGGAGAAGATCCAGCTGGAACCTGGACTGTCAAAATCACTGATGTGGTAAGAAGCAGAAAAGATGCAGCTATTGTATTGAATCCCAACTCTTAGTATAAGCTTTTAAATAGTTTAAGAGCTACAAGTATTTACCCCAACAGAAAAGTAAGTGAATCTTGAATTTGTTAAAAAAAAAAAACTCAAAAAATACTAATTTACCCTGGGTTGTACAGCTCCCTGTGGCCATGCATTTTGTAATTCAAAGACACAACAATAGTACTGGTATCTATCATGCATGTGACGTTGATGTCAGTGGAGGGGGGACGGAAGTTCTGTACTATTCAGAACAGTCTGCACTTACATTACAGTTTAAATGCAAACAAAGCAGTGTGTGCGTTGGTTTCTGCCAGTTATGTCAGTTTCCAAAGTAATGGGAAATAAAATTTAAGGATTATTAGTACATTTCCAAAGTTCCTTGATATTCCTTGATATATTCACTTTTTTTTTTAAGTTTAGTCCTCCTCCTTCAGTCTTTTTTTTTTTACAAGAAAAATGTTTATTCAAATTTTACAGTACAAGCGATGCATAAACACAGTTAGTCACAGAGAAAGCATTATACAGATTTATCACAGGTTAGATTTCCTGCTGATATGAACAGGAGAAAGGTGTTGAAAGGCTAGTATACACCAATACAATGATATACCGGTATGGAGACACAAGAAATCCCAGCAGGGTCACTTAAGGAGGTCCAGGGGGGAGGGGGGAGGGGGAGGAGGGGAGCAGGAGGAATGAGGAATGGGGGGGGGAGGCGGGGGCTAGGCGAGGGACCTCATCTAAGCAGTTGAATACACCTTAAACAGATAGTGAATAGTTTCCAGGAGATCATAACAGTGGGCCATTAACATCATTGTCACCCGTGAACTCATTGCCCCAAGCATCTATCCATCCCGACCATATCTTGTCAAATTTAGTAGGACAGTTTCGATTAGCAAAGGTGATCTTGTACAGTGGCAGCACCGAGTCCAATACCGAGCTCCATGAGGACACCGTAGGAGGTACAGCGCTCTTCCAGTGGAGGAATATCTCCCTACGGGCATAAAAAGTAGCGTACCTGAGGAATAATTTAGTGTATTTACCCCGCACCCCAGGGTTGAAGACGTTCAGCAGCAGTGATTTAGGTTTAGTTTCCAGATCCAGGGAGGTAATCTGATCGAGGGCGTCAACTACTCCCGACCAATAGTCTCCGAGGCGGGGGCAGGACCAGACTATGTGGAAAAAGGAGGCAGCCCTTAGGTCACATCTGGGACAAGCCACCGGGGTGTTAGGATTCATAATTGTCAACCGTTTTGGGGTGAAATAGGCCCTGTGGAGGAATTTGACCTGCATAAATCGGTCTCTAGCCAAAATCATAGTGGTAACGAAGGAGGATACACATGTCTCCCATTCGTCCTCTGACAGATCAGGAATGTCCACCTTCCATTTGTCCATAGTTTTTTCAAGTTTCTTTGTGGGAGTAATGGACAAACGGAGATACAGGGAGGACAGAGGTTTGTCTATGATCTTGGCATTAGGAAACCCCTCCACAGAGTCTGATTCCAGTGTGAGAAATGATGGGAACTGTTTCCCATAGGCATGCCGGAGCTGATAGTATCGGAACAACATCCATCCCGGTAGTGAGTAGGCATCCTGGAGATCGGAGAAAGATCGCAGCTTGCCTCCCCTGACAATGTGCCTCAGTTTCACTATACCCTTTCTCGCCCAGATCTGCGGATCCGGAACGGAATTTATGTGCGGCAGGTTAGGACTACCCCAGAGGGGGATGTGAGGTGAGAGTGTCTCGGGGGAGCCAAAGCGGGTCCTGGCCCTGTGCCATATCGTGATGGTTGTACGCATCAAGTTCGTGATGCCAGGGTGGGATCTCGTCCCCCTGAACACCACCCTTCTTCAGTCTTTACCTTTAAAAAAAAATAGCCATATAATACCTGACTTAAATTTACCTGTGAATCATATACTTTTCAATTTGCTATTATTCAGTCTAAAAGATTGGAAAATGAAGGAAGAATAGTTAACTGGAAACTTGTTCTGCATGGAACATCTACCCGCCCAGACCACATGACAAATCCCAGAGTGTATACTTCCTACAATGTGGTTCAGAATGACCGAAGAGGTGTGGAGAAGTTAACAAATATTGACAAGGTACGTAATCTCACTATTGTACACCATTGTGTTCCACTTGAGTATCTAGAGCAGCCTTTCTTAAAGTGATTGTAATGTAATGTTCTTTTTTTCCAATAAAAATAACGAACATGTTATACTTACCTGCTCTGTTGCAGTAGATTTGCACAGATCAGCCCAGATCCTCCAATTCTTGGGTCCCTCTTCGGTGCTCCTGGTCCCTCCCTCCTGTTGAGTGCCTTCACAGCAAGCAGATTGCTATGGGGGCACCCAAGCCGAGTCACAGCTCCCTTTGTCCATTTAGGCACAGAGCTGTGGCCCCGCTCTCTCCTAATTGGCGGACTGACTTTGATGGGAGCCAATGACGTCGCTGCTGTGTCTCAGCCAATCAGGAGGGAGAGTCTTGGATGACAGAGACATTCGTGGACATTGCTGTACAGAGATGGGGCTCAGGTAAGTGTGAGGGGGGCTGAGGGGGGCTGCTGCACACAGAAGGCTTATTTATCTTAATGCATAGAATGCATAATGTTTCAGAATCTTGCAATGATCAGTTGATTATCATCACAGCATGAATATTTACCTTGTCTTTGAACATTACAGGACTCTTCCAAAGAACAAATAGTTACAGAGAAACCTACAGAAAATGAAGAACCAGAAGATCCTGTGAAAGCAAAAGCCATGCTGCATCTTCTGAAGAATGCTTTTGACAGAGAAGGTGCTGCATTTGCAGAGGAACAGGCTAAAATTCCTAAGACCCATTATTATCATGCTCTGCAAAAACTGTACAAGCAGTCAGGTACAAAGGACACAGGGAACAATCTATACAATGACTATATTGACCGATTCTATAATAGAAGACCCTATAAGCATAGAGATGATCGATTATTGCAAGCTCTCCTGAATATTGTAGACAAGGATTCGTAGGATTAAATTTATCTTACAGTTGGAAACATGCCTCCATCCAATACATTTTGATCTCCATAACCCCAGGTTTCCATAAAATTCTGTTAAAATGCCAAAAATTTATTTTGTGAATACGCTAAATGTTAGAAAATGCTCCAGCTGGAAAAAGAAGTGTCAGTGAATTTATATATATATATATATATATATATATAATATATATATATATATATTATATATATATATATATATATATATATATATATATATATATATATATATATATATATATATATATATATATATATAGTCAATGAAATTAGCATCATATCATAATTGTGTGTGAAGTGACTATTGGAAGATAGAGCCAGTGCTGTAATTAAGTGCCATAAAAGCCAAAGGGAAATGTTTATAGACACTGGTGCACTGTCTGGTTTGGAAAATCAGGGCAGTTAAGATGTGTACAATCAGTAACAGTTGCCACAAGGATCTACCATCACTGTGGCCACTTTCCTGTGGTTCAGTGGCTGTCCCTCAAAATCAAATGCTGATTAAGAAAGCAGCAGAATAACCCTTGGCGGTGATTTCTTTCATAAATCCACATACGATATATATATATTAGCTGCAAGTTACAACTCAAAAATTGTTAGAACTCCCAAATATAGAAGGTTTTTTGAGTGGTTGTAAATAAATTATTGCAAAGTAAATTTTATCAGATTAATCTCACAAAGCTTGAAAAGAAAAATAAAGAAAAAAAGAGAAAGAAAGAATTATTTGAACATGTTTACGATTATCACAGGCAGTGAACACTGAGAAGAGAACAATGGAAAGTATCTTCCTGTAACTTCAGTTCCAAACTTGGTGTCAGTTCCTTTGCATACTGTACACTGTGCTGAATTTATTGCAACACTTATATAATATAATATTACATAATGTATGGTCTCTCGAACATACTCTCAGCTTAAAGTGTTACTAAACCCAGTAATATGAACATAGTTCATCTGCCCCCTACAGTGCCCACAGCTTATAAATCTTCTTTTTACAATAAAATATTGCCACTATATACCTTTTTGGCTGATCTGTATACCACGGTCAATGATAAACTGCACAGTTTCTCCAGTGCTGAGAGTTCAGGTAGGAGGAGATTTCCACTTAAGCCTGTATACACGCCCACATGTGTGATGCCAATATCATGTGACCTGGCTGTCTCTGAGAACAAGTAATTATTCTCTCCAGCATAGAAGACACAACTGAGCATGGGCAGGTTGGCTAGCACTACTCTGTCTGTGTTAGCTGGCTTTCCCCAGATAGACAGTGCAGGAGGGAAGGATCTGTGCATACAGGATAAAACAGCCTTTTCACACAAGGCTCGTTTTTTTTAACCACTTCAGCCCCGGAACATTTTACCCGCTTTCTGACCAGAGCACTTTTTACAATTTGGCACTGCGTGGCTTTAACTGACAATTGCACGGTTGTTCGACACTGTACCCAAACAAAATTTGCGTCCTTTTTTTACCACGTGGCACTTTTATGGTATTTTTTTGTTTGGAATCTACGATTTTTAGCGGTACTGCGACATTGCGACGGACAGATTGGAGACTTTTGACACTTTTTTGGGACCAGTGGCATTTATACAATGATCAGTGCTGTAAAAATGCACTGATTACTGTGTAAATGTCACTGGCAGGAAAGGGGTTAACACTAGGGGACTATCAAGAGGGGTTAACACTAGGGGACAATCAAGGGGTTAATTGTGTGTTCCCTCAGTGTGTGCTAACTGTGGGGGGATAGAATTGACTAGGAGAGGAGACATATCGTTTTTCCCACTTAGTAGGAACAGACAATATGGCTCCTCTTCCCTGACAGCACAGGGATTTGTGTGTCTACACACACAAATGCCCATGCTGGTGCTCGTGCACGCCCTCTGGTGGCCGCTAAAGGAATGGACATACCCCTACGGGATTTCGCCCAGGGGAGCCATTCTGCCGCAGGATATCTGTGTGAGCCGGTCGGGAACTGGTTAAATAACAAACATGTTATACTTACCTCCTCTGTGCAGTTGGTTTTGCACAGAGCAGCCCAGATCCTCCTCTTCTCGGGTCCCTCTTCGCTGCTCCTAGTCCCTCACTCCTTTGAGTGCCCCTCAGCCAGCAGCTTGCTATAGGGGGCACCCAAGCCGAGTCAAAGCTTGGTGTATCCATTCAGACAAGGAGCCCCAACCTGGCCCCACCCCTCTCTCCCCTGATTCTCTGACTGACTTTGATTGACAGCTGCGGGAGCCAATGGCGCCGCTGCTCTGTCTCAGCCAATCAGAAGGAGAGTTCTGGATGGCTGAAGGGATCATGGACATTGCTGGAGAGATAAGGGGCTCAGGTAGGTAATTAGGGGGATGCTGGGGGCTGCTACACACAAAAGTTTGTTTTTGTCCTAATGCATAGAATGCAATAAGATAAAAAAAAACTTCTGCCTTTACAACTCCTTTAAGTTCCACAGTGAGTAACAAACATGCTATGCTGCATGTACAGACTGATTTTACTGTTGTGGGTTTAGTAACACTTTAAGAAAACCAAACAGTACAATTGACCACCATCATTATATAGAATGCCGCTAATCTCTACGACAGCCGCATCAAGAACTAATCACACAGCTTAAAGGTAAAACAGATTGCTGCTATATAGGTCAAACATCGAAATATAATTCAGAAAACAATTGTTCATTTGCACATAACTTATTGAATCTGAAAGTGCAGGTGTGAATCGTGTATCCCCATAATATTTGCATATACTTTTTGTGTGGGTCAACCGTAGTTATCTGGTAAATCATTGTGGCTGGATGCCATTCATGCAGATCTGCAAATCCTGATTCACATCTGCTTCAGAAATCCAAATTGCAGAATAGCAAATTGTTTCATATCCTTATATAGTGCATCTCATAATGTCACAGATTTTGGCACTGGCAGTTAGTTGGAAATGCTTTGGATATTATAAGTCAAAGTCAAAAGTTCTACTGATTGTGCTGAAGTACTAAGGAGAATCAAGTCGATAACCAATGCAGAGTACAATCATATCCAACTCATATTCTCAATAGGTATGCTATTTGTGCACATGATTACATTGTAACATTGAGCTATGTCTTTAGTTTGATTTGGAGGTGACCACATACCATACGACATGGCTACCCAATATCGCTTAGGCATAGATTAATGTAGTCTTTTCTAAAACTAGTTTTACCACATACTGTATGAGAAATCCAGAAATGTGACCTCTTGGCTGTCTATATTAGGTCATCTTCACCACATACAAGGGATAGTGGATTATGACTACACTTGCAAATCCACTTTAAAATCCTTTGCTTGCCCAATCTAAAGCGGAGTAAAATCTTAAGTCTAAAAGTGAGCAATGCATACTCTCATGCAAACATTTGTTGTATTGCATTTTTGGCTATGTTTTGGGACCACCACTGATGCACAATGTTTACTTTTAGATTTTAGGTTCACTTTAACTTTTGTGAGTTCAATTATGTGCTTTGAAATAATATCACTTATAGTTACAGCCTTTTTTAGTACAGCTTCTGCGTTGCTTGCCCTAAACATGCTGTAAACAATATATAAACTAGTAGCTAATCTTAAAAGACACAGGAATAAAATGTGTTTAAAAAGTATTAGAACTGCAGCATTCACCCTAATTTGCACAGCTTTCTTTGATTCTGCTATAATTATTTTAAAAAGCTATTATAGAAGATTTTTATGTTTGCCAACTTGTAAAGTCTGTAATAATTCCTTTATTAAATTATGATATATTTCAAAATGTTATAAATTATATTATGCAATGTATTTCTAGCGCTTAACTTGCCATTTTATTTTAATATTTCAACATTTATGTGCTCACATCTCCAGGAAGCACTTAATATTAGCAAAGTAAAAGTTACTAAAATAAATAATTTACATATAAGAGGCTACAAGGCTAAAATGATTAAAAAACATATTTATTTAATAGAACCACCAAAAATAAAATGATGCATATATTATAAAGCATTGTTTTATATGACATGACAATTGTATTACTAGATTAGAATTAAATTGTATTGGTTAATAATTTAATATTTATTTAAAAATAACTAGGGATAGCATATATATATTATTTTCATTTTTCAACCGGTACATACTTAGCATGGGGAAACTAGGTTTTTCCATAATTCCATTATTGCCCCATATGACCACTTTTAAGAGTGGTAATTTGGGCAAACAATATGCGTACCACCTACTGTCAAAGTTTATTTTTGTAGACTGCATTTGAAATTAATGTGCTGACAAAAAATTAGGATTTCTAAATAACGAATTGGCTGAAAAAAACACATACACGTATTTAAAAAATGTACACCTTGTTGAGAAAGAAAAAAATATTGTTGTTTTGAACTGCTGTAAATGACAACATTCTAGTAAGTATTTCCATATTCTAGTCCTATTTTTATCAATAAAACTGTTTTTACAGAGAAATTATAAATGATACATTTCATTAAATAAAGTTTTCTTTTAAAATGGCATGTTCCAACAATAAAACCCTGTATGTGATGTGATGTTATAATTTGTCTAATACGCATAATATAGTGTGGAAGCAGCAATCTTATTGTGTGTTTTTAACATTATATTTAAGACAAAAAATAAGAACTTTAACACAGGTTTTAATGAAAAATGAATATGTAAAACTGTAACGCTATTTACAAATGAGATACAGAATATATGGTTTTCACATCCCAGTAAAAAAATAGTTGGTTTATATGAAAAAAAATCAAAAGAGAATTATGAAAATATACAGTTTTTTTTATGTTATTCATAAGGGTATGGGCCCATTTAGATTCCAAGTGTAATTATAATTTAATGTACAGGTACAGTATCTACTGTACAAATAATTTCTTGAATCCTGGGATTTTCTGTACGAAAGAGATACTTTTTTTTTTTAATATCACCTCCCTCTTTTGATTGCCATGAAATTGCTCAGCAGTATTTCTGACAGCAACTGTAAGATTAAATAATTGATGACCAACTGACAGCGATCTACACAGTAATTACTCTATTTAATTGCTTAGATTTTTTAAAAATTTCTGGATAATACACACAATACTGTTTTTTTTTTAAGGGTCAGAAAAAAGATGCAGTGATCATTTTGTTGGAAAAAAAACGATGATATGGTAGTATTTTTAATATATACAATATTATATTTTCAATATAACCATACTCAATTAAAAACATCTTTTAAATCAAATTAATATTAAGGTTTTGGAAAGAATCTGGATTATACTTGGCTATTGATTGTGAGAAGATGAAGGGATCCAGAATTTTGACATGCTTTGTGAGACATGTTTATATCAATTTCACCTTAAAGCGGAGGTCCGGCGGTAAAAAATAAAATTCAGCAGCTACAAATACTGTAGCTGCTGACTTTTAATAAGCACACTTACCTGTCCAGGTTGCCCGCGATGTCGGCTGCCCGAGGCAGATCCATCCCTTGGACCTTGTCCTGACGCCGACATCTTCACTAAGGGAAGCAGGCAGTGAAGCCTTGCGGCTTCACTGCCCGTTTCCTACTGCTCATGCACGAGTCGCGCGGCAATTTGTGAATGGGCACACTGTCCTGTGTGTCCCAGAAGGCAACGTGCCTCCATTTCCCAGGAGGCAACGTGAGGAGGAGCACACAGAACCTCACCGAGGAAGAGGCAGATTAGGACGATCTGCCTAGTAACAGCAATTTCTGGTAAGTATAATTTTTTTTATTTTTTTTTTAGCCTTTTTGGCTATTTTATTTTTTTTAGGGTGGACCTCCACTTTAAGTTTACAGTTTTTGCTGCTTTTTTCACACTAAAAGCACCATCTATTTTCACATGCTACCAGAACAGGACATTGTACCCATGGTTCACATGTTCATAAACCAATCCAAAGCCCTATAATACTCATAATAGGCAAATAGTGGTGTTAGAGGCCTCAAGTGCAACCTGTTCTTTATCCATTGGGGGCAGCTCCCTCTGCTTGCCAGTCGCTTCATTATCACTATAAGGAATTGTGGAGATAGGCTAACGCAACAGGACGTGTTCAGCTTGTGCTTGAGATGCTTCTCAATTAATTCAGAGGTGCATTCTAGCTGCATTTGACCTTCTTCTGACCTGCATTTGATCTCCTTCTAAGCTGCATTAAGTTACTTAAAGCTACTTTTGAATTTCAATTAACTTTTTTGGAGAGCAAAGCAGTTCTGACAAACAAAAGCTTGTGTACATAGGCTGTAAAGAAGTAGGATAGCACTTGCATAAGGTGCTATGCTTTGTGAGCCAGTAATCATGGGGCCAAGTATTGAGATTCTACATTTCAATGATAGAGGTCTAATGGCACGTACCGCTTTTGAAGCGATCGTACGATAATTTGATCATTAGTTCACAGCTTTCGAGAGCCGATCGCGACAGTTCACCCAATATTATCCGATGGGACAAGCACGAAAAATTTTCTTATACGATACCAGATCGTACAATTTTTGTTTAATCAGTACAGTTTTCATCCAAAAATACAATACAAATACAATACATGACATTACTTCTGAATTTTTGTTCTGTCATACGAAAAAATTTCGTACCTTTAGTAACCTCTTCATTTTCGATATGAGATTAGCATGCAAAAAACAAACTGACGATCATTCGTTCGATAATCTCATTATGTGTACCAGGCATTAGTACTTGCAATCGGGAGTCAGTGGTATGACTTGATCGATGCAACAAAGAGAAAAAGCGGCACATCCAGAGATGAAGAAAATTTTCTTGATTTATTGTAGAGTCAAAGGTTTAAAAAAACATGACACACGAGGGATCCACACTGTTCATCAGACTCGTTTCACACAAAGTGCTTAATCATTGCGATGTATGATTAAGCACTTTGTGTGAGACACGTCTGATGAACAGTGTTCTCTTTGTTGCATGGATTTTCCAGGTTGCCGATCTCAGCAGGCACCCAGTCTTGTTGCCACAGTAGTATCAAGAGATCTTTAATTTGCAGACAGCCTTGGAGCGGTGTACACTCTACTTCACTTTTTCCATGACTTAATCGATGTCCAAATAATCAAGAATCCAGACTGAACACTGGTGTAGAGTCTGCAAACAAATACTTTTGTCATGAGGTTGTAATGCCCTAGTGGGCTTGATAAATAATTGCATAAGTACCAGCACCCATGTGCTCTTTGAAAGCTGGAAAGGTGAAGTAGAAGCTCCGTAAAAGCTTCAACTGTCTGGCCTGTTCAACTGCATTGATAGGTGGGCAGGGCACCTGTAATGCAAATTCTCAAATTGCTCTTCAAAAGAACTCCATATGAAAAAACAAACTCAGCAGGGGTTGGCCTGAATAAGGCTAAAAGCTCTGACTATTTTTGACTAGTGCTACTCTTCCTTTTTTTTCCATCTGGGTTTATTACTTGCCTATGTTCAGAGTAAACCATTTCTCTCTGTTGTAGCTACAAGTGTTACTTACAAGTATACTCCTTTTTAAAGGGAATGTATAGTGGTTTGGCTTTTATTTCTTTTATTATGGATAGGAAAAAAAAATACCTGACCGATAATCATAAAAATTTCCCGTAAAGATCAAAACCCATTCCTAAAACCTCATTTAAGCTTTATCCTGATAATGTACAGTAATTCCAAAAGTTGTTTTCTATTGAGATAAATATGCAACTTTCAATAACCACTTGCTTCCCAAGCCTATTCTGACACTTCTCTCCTACATGTAAAATGTATTTATTTATTTTTTGCTCGAAAATTACTTAGAACCCCCAAACATTTAAAAAATTTTAAACAAAGGTCCTAGAGCAGGGGTCTCAAACTCAAATTGCCTGAGGGCCACATGACAAGTTTTCATATCCCATGGGGGCCGCATGCAAACTTTTAAAACAATAAACTATACCAGCAATAATATACTATACTATACCCAGCACTGATGTCAGCAAACGCATTATTAACCCCCATCACTGGTGTCAGCAAACGTATTATTAACCCCCATCACTGGTGTCAGCAAACGCATTATTAACCCCCATCACTGGTGTTAGCAAACACATTATTAACCCCCATCACTGGTGTCAGCAAACGTATTATTAACCCCCATCACTGGTGTCAGCAAACGCATTATTAACCCCCATCACTGGTGTCAGCAAACACATTATTAACCCCCATCACTGGTGTCAGCAAACGTATTATTAACCCCCATCACTGTTGTCAGCAAACACATTATTAACCCCCATCACTGGTGTCAGCAAACGCATTATTAACCCCCATCACTGGTGTCAGCAAACACATTATTAACCCCCATCACTGGTGTCAGCAAACACATTATTAACCCCCATCATTGGTGTCAGCAAACACATTATTAACCCCCATCACTGGTGTCAGCAAACACATTATTAACCCCCATCACTGGTGTCAGCAAACGTATTATTAACCCCCAGCATTATCCCCCTACACTGCACAAATACCCCCCACACTCCATAATTACCCCCAACACTGCACAAATCCCCCCACACTCCATAAAATACCCCCCACACTGCACAAATACCCCCACACTGCACAAATCCCCCCACACTGCACAATTACCCCCCACACTCCATAAAATGCCCCCACACTGCACAAATAGCCCCACACTACACAATTACCTCCCACACGCCATAAAATACCCCCCAACACTGCACAAATAGCCCCACACTACACAATTACCCCCCACACTACACAATTACCCCCACACTGCACAAAATACCCCCCACACTCCATAAAATACCCCCCACACTCCATAAAATACCCCCCACACTGCACAAATAGCCCCACACTGCACAAATAGCCCCCCACACTCCAAAAAATGCCCCCCCACATGGCACAAATAGCCCCACACTGCACAAGTACCCCCACACTGCACAAATCCTCCCACACTCCATAAAATACCCCCCACACTCCATAAAATACCCCCACACTGCACAAATCCCCCCACACTCCATAAAATACCCCCCACACTCCATAAAATACTCCCACACTGCACAAATCCCCCCACACTCCATAAAATACCCCCACACTCCATAAAATCCCCCCACACTCCTTAAAATACCCCCCACACTGCACAAATCCCCCCACACTCCATAAAATACCCCCCACACTGCACAAATAGCCCCACACTACACAATTACCCCCCCTCTAAGGACTTTGCCTCACTCACCTCTCCTGGCAGTCAGGATCGTCTGGCTCTCGAGTCCTCTCCTCCTGGCTTCCACAGAGGCCTAGTGACAGGGCACCCAGAGAACACAATCTCCCGCTCTGAGCAGCAGGACCCTGGATCGGGGCTCTGATCGTCAGTGCTTAGGTGGGCGGGGCGATGGGCGGATCCTTCCTCCGCTCTGTTCTCTCTCTGGACTGCGGCAGTGTGCAGCGGAGAGGACAGAGATGATAGAGAGGTAAAGCTCTTCGGCGCCTCCCCCTCTGCGGTGCCTGTGCAAAAAGACGTCCTGGACCGGCGCTGCGGGCCATTTTTAACCAGTCCGCGGGCCGCAAATGGCCCGCGGGCCGGTACTTTGAGACCCCTGTCCTAGAGAATAAAATGTTGGGTGTTGCATTTTTTTTAATGTCACACCGTATTTGTGCAGCTTTTTTTCAAACACAATTTTTTTTGGAAAGATACATGAATGAATTTTAGTGAACGCAAACACACTATAATAGCATTTTTTGGGGTAAATATAAAAGATGATTTTACACTGAGTAAATAGATACCAAACATGTCACGCTTTAAAATTGCACACTCATGGAATGGTGACAAATGATGGTACTTTAAATTATCCATAGGTGACGATTTAAAAGCCTTTGCAGGTTACCAGTTTAGATTTACACAGGAGGTCTGGTGCTAGAATTATTGCTCTCGCTCTTAAGCTTGCGTGATACCTCACATGTGGTGCGATCACTGTTTGAATATGCATGCAGGACCGACATGTGTGTTCGCCACTGTATGTGAGAAAGGGATGATGGGGGCCCTTTAATTATTTTTTTTATTATTATTATTATTTATTTGATTTTATTTTTTTTAATTTTTACAAAGTTTCTTAAAAAAAAAAAATTGATCACTTTTATTGCTGTCAAACATCCCTTTTGACAGCAATAGCAGTGACAGGTACTCTTTATGGAGAGATGGGGAGTCTATTAGACCCCCCCATCTCTCCTTTGGGCTTCAATGCAGCCGATCAGACACAGATCAGTCTGATCGAATGCTTTACATGCTGCTATGCGGCCAACAAACAAAGAGCCAGAACCAGAAGTGACAAAATAGTCGTTGCTTCATGAATCTGATGTCACACAGTGGGAGGAACAGCTTCAGTTCCTCTCATTGTGGGGCCGGAGCTGGATGCGGCCAGCCACATTGTTACTGGGCTTCCCGGTCACTCGGGAGAGCACAGTAAGGGCGGGAGGGGGTGGGACCCCCTTCGCCACCTGTAAAAGCATTCCAGTGGCTGCCAAGCCACTTGGATTACTTTTAAATAAAAGAGAATAGCTGGCTTTATGGTGGTAGCCTCAACCATGATCCCAGTATAACTGCTTCCCTACCGCAATGTAGATATACTATGGCCAGTAGGGAAGCGGTTAAATAGCTGAAATTTCTGCAACTGTAATTGTCAATTGTCTACCAATTGTGGTCTTGCATTGTGCCCTCGCTACATGTACCCCAGATTGGGACAACAAGTGGCTGTGCCAACACACAATGTGCAGGCATGGTCCACTCTTGCCACTATCAGGAAGCCACTACCAAGAAATGATTTAAAGCTGATGCTGGATCGAGTGCATGTGGCAGGAAGTGGTTGAAACTGGCTGGAGGAGATCAACGGCATTAAGATGCAAAAAAGAAAGAAGAAAAGGTGCAGAAAAACAGTACTGTAATTTATTGTTATTCTAGCTAAAGAAAAAAAAAACTTGGGTTACCAACATTCTATTCAGTTGTTTTGCTTTTGCTAGGAAAATGTTTGAGCGTTGGCCTCGTTAACACGGGCATACTACAACATACACCCATGCTAGAGCTGTGTTTGCATGCACATAGGTGCAAGAAGTGCGCCGTGCACCCAGTGCACGCAGTTCAATTCATGTCAATTGGAACACAGCTTTTTGACAGCTGCCCTAGTACAGGCATACACTTAAGTGTGCCCATGTGAATGAAGCCTTAATAGATTTTTTACAAAGGAATTTTTAATTATAGCAAGTGAATCATTTCCTGTTTATAATGTTAAATGAGCACAGTCTAGGACACAGGTGTCAAACACAAGGCCCGAGGGCTGAATCCGGCCCTCCAGGCCATTTCATGTGGCCCTCGCACCTCTCCTGCAGCTGCTCCTATGGTCCTCCTTCAGACCCTGTATTTTCTGCTTTCAAGCAATGCATCCATCTTCTTCCCAGCAGCAGCATAAGGCAAGGGGGGTGCACTGTGATGTAAATGAGAGTGGGGGACTGAACTTCTGATGGTGGGATGGCTCTTGACATCTAATATAAGGGGAGGGGATGCACTGGACATCTAATCTTACAGATACAACTGGCCCTTTTGAGGGCAATCATAATGCTGATGCGGCCCACAATGAAATTGAGTTTGACACCCCTGGTAGGACATTGTTTGCATTACTAATAAAACATTTCAAGTGATAAATTACTTTTCCTTAACTTTAGTATTTTGAAACAATATTTATTTTATATGCCAAAGAATAGTAACATGCAAAGCTGTGAAAGTTTCAGTACATGAAATGCTTAGGGCACTGATTTAAAGTGGATGTAAACCCACTCTCATCCTTTCTAAACTACTGCCATAGTGCTGATCTATAAGGATATAGATGCCTCCTGCATGTATCCTTACCTGTCAAATGTCTCCCCTCTGTCTGTTATGAGACCTGAAAAACTGCAGATTCTGTGGGTGGATCTGTTGTCTGGAGCTCAGTGGGTGGAGTCGTAATGTGAGTAGACTCCCCGCCCACCTCTACACTCCCCTTGTCAACATGCATTTTCTCTTGTGTATTCCTTCTGCTATGATCACTAACATCCAGTCAAAATCCAGAAAAGTAACCACATGACTTCAGAAAAGGAGTGGGGGTGGGAATTTAAAAATAATGCCTGTCTAAAGCTAGTGCACGAGATATGTAAATAACCTGTCACTCAAAGCAAGGGGGCGGAATGGACAAAGGTAACTGTGTTTGTCCGTTTATCTTATTGAACAATAAAAGAGGACTGCTCAGAGCTGGATGAACTCTTTGTGGCAAGACCTGGCACAAATGATAGGTAAACTTATACACTACATTGTGACAGCAAAAAAAAAAAAAAAATGTTGGGTTTACATCCACCTTAATTAAAATATTTAAGTACAGTATTCCTTAACCACTTCAGCTCTAGGAGGTTGAGCCCCCCCCACCCCCTTCCTGACCAGGCCATTCTTTGCTATATGGCACTGCATTGCTTTAACTGACAATTACGCGGTCGTGCAATGCTGTACCCAAATAAAATTGATGTCCTTTTTTTTTTTCAACAAATAGAGCTTTCTTTTGGTGGTATGTGATCACCTCTGCGGTTTTTATTTTTTGCGCTATAAACAAAAAAAAGACTGACAATTTTGAAAAAAAAAAACACAATTTTTTTTACTTTCTGCTATAAAACATATTCAATAAAAAAATGTAAAAAAATCAAATTTCTTCATCAATTTAGGGCAATATGTATTCTGCTTTATGTTTTTGGTAAAAAAAATCCCAATAAGCGTATATTGATTGGTTTGCACAAAAGTTATAACGTCTACAAACTATGGGATAGATTTAAGGACTTTTTTTTCTAGTATTGGCGGCGATCAGTAATTTTTAGCGGGGCTGTGACATTGGGGCGGACAAATCGGGAACCTAACTGACACTTTTGACACTTTTTGGGGGCCAGTGACACCAATACAGTGATCAATGCCCTGTGAGTTCTTTCGTACTGTGTGGGGGATGGTTTAACTGTAGGAAGACAAAGATCTGTGTCCCTGCTTAGCAGAAACTGTCTTCCTTAATATTAGAACGGCGATCTGCCTTGTTTACATAGGCAGACTGCCGTTCTTCCTCTCTTGGAACGTTCGCCGCTAATTAGCTCTCGCTGTGTCCAATCACAGCAGAAGCGGGGCTCCGGCAGCGTGTGCGGGCGCCCTAGAGCTGAAAAAAATAAATCACGTACAGGCACATGATTTCACGCTTAAGGGCCACCCTGCCGCAGTATATGTACGTGGGGCGGTCGTTAATCGGTTAAAAGACACAGCTGTTGTCATATCAAGACGTATGACTGAAAAGGCAAGAAAGCAATAAATCAGGGCTCAAAATGTAAAGTCCTGAGATACTAGCCAGGTCTTATAAATTACTCGCCACCAGTTGTCCCACCCAACCCCTACCCTGCCCGACCCCTAAACACGCCCTTTGTAAATTTCATGAAATTACACTGTTAAATGTTTTATGCAAAATTAAGATCCAAAAATAAATATTAACAACAACTTTAACAATAATAACATAAAGCATATCAGTACCCATCAGTGCAGCCTCATCAGTGCCCATCAGTGCAGTGTCATCAGTGCAGCCTCATCAGTAAAGCCTCACCAGTGCCAATCAGTGCAGCAGATTAGTGCCCATCAGTGCAGCTTATCAGTACCGCCTCATCAGTGGCCATCAGTGTCGCCTCATCAGTGGCCATCAGTGCAGCCCTATCTGTGGCCATCATTGCAGCCTAATCAGTGCCCATCAGTGCAGCCTTAACAGTGGCCATCAGCGCAGCCTATCAGTGCAGCCTCATCAGTGCTTATCAGTGCCCATCAATGCAACCTATCATTGCCCATCAGTGCAGCTTATCATTGCCCATCAGTGCAGCTTATCATTGCCCATCAGTGCAGCATAGCCTATCAGTGCCCATCAATGCAGCCTCATCATTGCCCATCAGTGCAGCCTATCAGTGCCCATCAGTGCAGAATACCATTACCCATCGGTGCAGAATATCATTGTCCATCAATGCAGCCTATCATTGCCCATGAGTGCAATTCTATCATTGCCCATCAGTGCAGCCTATCATTGCCCATAAGTGCAGCGTATCATTGCCCATCAGTGCAGAATACCATTACCCATCGGTGCAGAATATCATTGTCCATCAATGCAGCCTATCATTGCCCATGAGTGCAATTCTATCATTGCCCATCAGTACAGCCTATCATTGCCCATAAGTGCAGCGTATCATTGCCCATCAGTGCAGCGTATCATTGCCCGTTAATGCAGCATATCAGTGCCCATCAGTTCAGCATATCAGTGCGCACCAGTGCAGCATATCAGTTCCCATCAGTGTAGCATACCATTGTTCATCAGTGCAGCGCATCAGTGCCCATCAGTGCAGAATTTCATTGCCCATCAATGCAGCCTATCATTGCCCATGAGTGCAATTCTATCATTGCCCATCAGTGCAGCCTATCATTGCCCACTAGTGCAGCGCATCATTGCCCATCAGTGCAGTGTATCATTGCCCATCAGTGCAGCATATCAGTGCCCATCAGTGCATTGTATCAATGCGCACCAGTGGAGCATATCAATGCCCATCAGTGCAGCATACAATTGCTCATCAGTGCAGCATATCATTGCCCATCAGTGCAGTGTATCAGTGCCCATTAGTGATGAGCCGAACACCCCCGGGTTCGGTTCGCACCAGAACCCGCGAACGGACCGAAAGTTCGTACGAACATTAGAACCCTATTAAATACAATGGATGCGAACGTTCGAATTCTAAAGTGCTAATTATAACGACTATTATGCATGTTATTGTCCTAAAAAGGGTTTGGGAACCCGGGTTCTGCACCAGGGGACATGTATCAATGCAAAAAGAAGTTTTAAAAATGGTCGTTTTTCGGGAGCAGTCATTTTAATGATGCATAAAGTGAAAAAAAAAAAGTCAAATATTCCTTTAAATATCGTACCTGGGGGGTGTCTAAAGTATGCCTGTGAAGTGCCACGTGTTTCCCGTGTTTAGAACTGTCCCTGCACAAAATGACACTTCTAAAGGAAAAAAAAGCCATTTAAAACTGCTTGCGGCTTTAATGTAATGTCTGGTCCCGGTAATATGGATGAAAATCTTTAAGAAAAATGGCATAGCTACCCCATGACCCCCCCCCCCCCCCTACCCCAGCCCATTACCAGCCCCTTTGGGTCTTGTATGGATATTAAGGGGAACACCGCACACAAAATAAAAAAGGCCCTATATACTCTGAACATCCGTATACAGGCGGTGCATACAAGACAGGGACTGTAGGTTTGTTCTTATGTAGAATCTGTTTGTAATTTTGAACAGGTACATTGTTTAAGTGTAGCTCCAGCCCAAAAATCTATTTTTAAACTTTTTGGAAAACATAGGTAAGGGTTATCACCCCTGTAACATTTGTTTTGCTGTCTGTGCCCCTGTTCAGAACATTTCACCTCACTTTCCGTCCCAATGACAACTGTTTTTGAAATGTGGTGTTTTTCTTGAAACAAGGATTGGTGATAAAGCATCAGTACAGAGGAGACACCTTTCTCCCATATTAATTCTTACAGGAGAGAATTTTCCTTCCTAGGGGTAGATTTCCTCTCACTTCCTGTTGTCTTCTTGCGTTTGCAAGTAGGAGTCGTTTGTAAGTTGGATGTTTGAAAGTAGGGACCTGCCATATATACTCTGCAGAAATAGGCCCCTTAGTTGTTGGTGTTGGCACAACACTGTAAGCACTCACAGTTACTCTTGGTTGGTGCTGGAACGCCCTGCTGTCAACTATTATATCAGGAATTGTAATTACATATAATTGTTGAACAGTGGTAGTAAAAATTGGGCCTTTGATGGTGGTGCTGGTGCCACAACACTGTAAGCCCTGACAGTTACTCTTGGTGGGTGCAGCAATGGGCCCTGCTGTGAATTATTAGATCAAGAATTGTAATTGCATGCCCCTGTTGAACAGGGGCTGAAAAATTGGGCCTTTCGTGGTGGTGGTGGTGGTGGTGGTGTTGCCACAACACTGTAAGCCCTCAGAGTTACTCTTGGTGGGTGCAGGAATGGGCCCTGCTGTGAATTATTAGATCAAGAATTGTAATTACATGCCCCTTTTGAACAGGGGCTGAAAAATTGGGCCTTTCGTGGTGGTGGTGGTGGTGGCGTTGCCACAACACTGTAAGCCCTCAGAGTTACTCTTGGTGGGTGCAGCAATGGGCCCTGCTGTGAATTATTAGATCAAGAATTGTAATTACATGCCCCTGTTGAACAGGGGCTGAAAAATTGGGCCTTAGGCACTGGTGGCACAACACTGCAACCCCTCACAGATACTGTACTTGGAGCACAGCAATGAGCCCTGTTGCAAAGTATTGCTTCAAAAATTGTAATGACACGCCCCTGTTAAACAGGGGCTGAAAAATTGGGCCTTAGGCACTGGTGGCACAACACTCCAACCCCTCACAGATACTGTACTTGGAGCACAGCAATGAGCCCTGTTGCAAAGTATTGCTTCAAAAATTGTAATTACACGCCCCTGTTAAACAGGGGCTGAAAAATTGGGCCTTAGCCACTGGTGGCGGCACCCATAAACAAAAATGATCTTCCAAGCTATCATCATCATCAATCGTATCATTGAGGACTCGGAGGAGGAGGATAGCCAGTCAACATAACAGCACAGGCACTCAGCATCAGCATCAGTCTTGAAGGGATGTGACATGTTAAAATCAATTAGTCTGTTATATCAGCATCAGGTGTGTGGTAGCTGGTGGTGATCCAAGACTGGTTCATCTTGATGAAAGTCAGTCGATCAACCGAGTCGGTGGACAGGCGCACCCTGTGATCCGTGACAAATCCTCCAGCAGCACTGAATGTGCGTTCCGAAAGAACGCTGGATGCAGGACAGGCCAGTAGCTCAATTGCATACTGTGCAAGCTCTGGCCAGTGATCCATCCTCAAGACCCAGTAAGCCAGAGGATTTTCGGTGGGGAAGGTGTCCAAGTCTGACCTTGCCCCTAGATATTCCTGCACCATGTTTATCAGACGCTGGCGATGGTTGCTGGAACCGATCATACTTTGGGGCTGCGGACTAAAGAATTGTCTGAATGCATCGGTCAGACGGCCACCTTTCCCACCGCTCCTTCTTTGACTGGCCGAAGCCTCAGCAACTCGTTGTCCAGGACCAGGAGTTTGTAACCTCCCAGTCTCTGGGAACGCGTTGCACAGACCTTTCTGCAAGGCCTCCCGGAGTTGTCTCATCCTCTGCTCCCTCTGCGACGGTAACATAAGGTCCGCAACCTTACCCTTGTACCGTGGATCAAGGAGAGTGGCCAGCCAGTAATGGTCCCTCTCCTTGATCCGAAGAATACGAGGATCCTTCCGCAGACTTTGCAGGATCAGGGAGGCCATGCAGCGTAGGTTAGCTGAGGCATTCGGTCCGGAGTCCTCTGGGTCACTAAGGACGACATGATCCGCAGCCACCTCCTCCCAGCCACGTACAAGTCCACTGGTTTCTTGGGACTGTAAATCATCCCTAAAAGACTGCTGCTGATGATGCTGAGTGCCAGCCTCCACCTCCATGCTGACACAATCCTCCTCCTCTTCCTGTGCGATGGGTGGGACAGAAGGAACACTGTCTGGGTAAAGGGGGCCTTGAGAGGCAAGGAAGTCCTCCTCTTCCTGCCTCTGTTCTGCCTCAAGTGCCCTGTCCATTATTCCACGCAGCGTGTGCTCCAACAGGTGGACAAGAGGTACAGTGTCACTGATGCATGCACTGTCACTGCTCACCATCCTCGTGGCCTCCTCAAATGGTGCCAGGACAGTGCATGCATCCCTGATCATGCCCCACTGGCGTGGAGAAAAAAAACCAAGCTCCCCTGACCCTGTCCTGGTGCCGTAGTCGCACAGGTACTCATTGATGGCCCTCTGCTGCGTGTGCAGCCGCTGCAGCATGGCCAACGTTGAGTTCCACCTGGTGGGCATGTCACATATAAGGCGGTTCTTGGGCAGGTTCAACTCCTTTTGCAGCTCAGCCAGGCGAGCACTGGCATTATAAGATCTGCGGAAATGCACACAGACTTTCCTGGCCTGCCTCAGGACATCCTGTAAGCCCGGGTACCTGCCCAAGAACCGCTGCACCACCAGGTTAAGGACGTGAGCCACACAGGGCACATGGGTCAGTTGTCCCTGTCAGAGGGCGGAGAGGAGGTTGGTGCCATTGTCGCAAACCATTCCTGGCTTAAGCTGGCGTGGCGTCAACCACCTCTTGGCCTGGCCCTGCAGAGCAGACAGGACCTCTGCCCCAGTGTGGCTTCTGTCCCCCAAACACACCAGCGCAAGCACGGCATGGCATCTTTTTGCCTGCGTACTTGCGTAGCCCCTTGAACGGCTACGGAGCACCGCTGGTTCAGAGGACAAAGCACAGGAAGAGGCCATGGAGGAAGAAGAAGAGGAGGGGGTGGAGGAGAGAGGTGTGTCATAACCAGTAGTAGCATTTTGGAGGCGTGGCGGTGGAACAACCTCCAACACTACTGCACCTTGTCCTGCATCCTTCCCAGCTGCCAAAAGAGTGACCCAATGGGCCGTGAAAGAAAGGTAACGTCCCTGTCCATGCCTGCTGGACCATGAGTCAGCGGTAATATGCACCTTACCGCTGACCGCCCTGTCCAGCGAGGCCAAGACATTGCCTTCCACATGCCGGTAGAGAGCCGGAATAGCCTTCCGTGAGAAAAAGTGGCGTTTGGGAACCTGCCACTGAGGAACCGCACATTGCACAAACTCACGGAAGGGGGCCGAGTCTACCAACTGAAAAGGCAGCAGTTGAAGCGCTAGCAATTTAGCCAAGCTAGCATTCAACCGCTGGGCATGTGGATGGCTGGGAGTGAACTTCTTTCGACGGTCCAGCAGCTGGGGCAGGGAAATTTGCCTGCTAGAATCGGACGTCGGTGTACTGCTAGCAGAGTGGCCGCAAGTACTTGGCTGTGACACACCTAATTCTACACCTTCATTCCTCTCAGTGCATGTTTCAGAGAGGACTGAAGTTATAGTGGGGTTGGAGATCCCAGCTGATGCGGTGCAAGGAGAGGTCCGCTTTGTTCTTTGGTGTGGGTCTTTGAGGTAGGCTTGCCAACGAGCTGCATGGCAGGTCAACATATGTCTGGTCAGGCATGTGGTACCCAAGCGGCTGATGTTTTGGCCACGCGATATACGCTTGAGACATATGTTGCAAACAGCAGCTGTGCGATCTGATGCACTAGCCTCAAAAAAGGCCCACACCAAAGAACTTTTTGAATGACGGGCAGAGGCAGCGCCCTGCACAGGCGGAGCTCTGCGGTGTGATTCCGTCGGTGTACTGCCCTTACGCTGGCCACCAAAGGGCATCCTGCCTCGTTGGAGATGTGCCTCCTCCTCATCCTCCTCCTCCTCCTCTCTCCTATTAGGCACCCACGTGGAGTCAGTGACCTCATCATCCCCTCCCTCCTCATAACTGGAGCCAATCTGGAAGTATGCTGCAGCTGCTGGAACATGACTGCCAGATTGGTGTCCTTCTTGAGCATCCCCTCTGTCTGCTCTCACGCTACTGCCTTCCTGTAGCTGGGTTTCATCATCAGACCCTTCGAAACGCTGGGCATCCTCCTGGAGCATGTACCCAACACTGTGCTCAAACAGTTCGGGGGACTCCTCAGGAGGAGGACATGGTGGGTCTAGGGAAGGAGTGACTGATGATGAGTCTGACATTGATACCAGGGAAGAGGACGCTTTGGCAGCTGCTTTGCCAGTACCCTGAGCCTGGGTGAGAGAGGATGAGGAGGAGGAGGAGGGCTTGGTCATCCACTCTACCAAGTCTTCGGCATGATGTGGCTCAACATGTTCAGCTGCCGAAAAGAAGGACAAGCGTGTCCCATGGCCATGTGCTGATGACAATGCACCGCGTCCACGACCAGCACTGTTGCCCCCAGACACAGAGCCTGCTTGCCCTCTTTTATTGCCTCCTGACTGTCTGCCTCTCCTTGTTTGCCTTCCAGACATTCTAATGGATGGCCTGCAGGGAGATGGGAAAAAAGCAATAAGGGCTACCTTCAGGTGTCCTTCTCTGTCCCTTTACTTAAGGATTTCTAAATATGGTTGAGGATGATTGCTTTCGCACAGAATAGCACAATGACAATTTCCCTGACTGTCCAAAAAACAAGGATTTCAAAGATGGTTGATGAGGAATGCTTTAGCACAGTATAGCACAATGAGAATTTCCCTCACTGGCCTTCCCTGTCCCTACAAACAAGGTTTAGCACAGTAAAACACACTGACACTCTCCCTACCTATAGTTTTCTGTCCCTATAAAATTTTTTTTTTAAAGATGGTTGATGATGAATGCTTTAGCACAGTATAGCACAATGAGAATTTCCCTCACTGTCCTTCCCTGTCCCTACAAACAAGGATTAGCACAGTAAAACACACTGACACTCTCCCTACCTATAGTTTTCTGTCCCTATAAAAAATGTTTTTTTAAAGATGGTTGATGATGAATGCTTTAGCACAGTATAGCACAATGAGAATTTCCCTCACTGTCCTTCCCTGTCCCTACAAACAAGGATTAGCACAGTAAAACACACTGACACTCTCCCTACCTATAGTTTTCTGTCCCTATAAAAAATGTTTTTTTTAAAGATGGTTGATGATGAATGCTTTAGCACAGTATAGCACAAGGAGAATTTCCCTCACTGTCCTTCCCTGTCCCTACAAACAAGGATTAGCACAGTAAAACACACTGACACTCTCCCTACCTATAGTTTTCTGTCCCTATAAAAAATGTTTTTTTAAAGATGGTTGATGATGAATGCTTTAGCACAGTATAGCACAATGAGAATTTCCCTCACTGTCCTTCCCTGTCCCTACAAACAAGGATTAGCACAGTAAAACACACTGACACTCTCCCTACCTATAGTTTTCTGTCCCTATAAAAAATGTTTTTTTAAAGATGGTTGATGATGAATGCTTTAGCACAGTATAGCACAATGAGAATTTCCCTCACTGTCCTTCCCTGTCCCTACAAACAAGGATTAGCACAGTAAAACACACTGACACTCTCCCTACCTATAGTTTTCTGTCCCTATAAAAAATGTTTTTTTAAAGATGGTTGATGATGAATGCTTTAGCACAGTATAGCACAATGAGAATTTCCCTCACTGTCCTTCCCTGTCCCTACAAACAAGGTTTAGCACAGTAAAACAGACTGACACTCTCCCTACCTATCCTTCTCTTTCCCTAAACTAAAGGAATCAAGGTTAAGCAAGAAAAAAAAATGTCACTGTCCCTGCCTATGCTTCTCTTTCCCTGCTCCGGTACACACTACACTAGGCCGCCGTGCTGGCGGCCTTTTATAGTGTGGGGCGTGTACTAAACACCCTCAGCAATAATTGGCCACAGGCATCCTGCCTGTGGCCAATCATTGCTCTCCTCGCTGCCGGCGCTGTGATTGGCCAAGCATGCGGGGTCACAGTGCATGCTTGGCCAATCACAGCGCCTGGATGACACTGCGATGGCATAGTGCATTGTGGGCCGTGAATTAGGCGCTAACGGCCCAAATCGTTCGTTGTTCGGCAAACGATCGAACAGCCGATGTTCGAGTCGAACGTATGTTCGACTCGAACACCGAGCTCATCCCTAGTGCCCATCAGTGCAGCGTATCAGTGCCCACCAATGCAGCGTATCATTGCCCATCAATGCAGCCTATCATTGCCCATAAGTGCAGCTTACTCAGTGCACAGCAATGCATCAGGGAGGAATCAGGAGGATCTGCCGGCCGGATGACACAGAGCGGCGATCTCCCACTGTGATACGGCTTGTATATGAATAGCCGGCCTCTGTCGAAGTCCCGCCTCCTAGACCGGCTACTCTAATAGACAGCACACTGGTCCAATGCCAGTCCAGGAGGTGGGAATTTGTTTGACAGAGGCCAGCTCTTCATATATAAGCCACGTCTCAGCTGGAGATCCCCGCCCTGTGTTATCTGGCTGCAAAATCCTTCTGACAGTTTCCTGGCTGATCACTTCTGAAAGAAGTGGTGTGGCCTTTTTTAAAAGGACATCAGAGGTGGCCCGAAGGGCAGGGAGCCCCCTCTCCGGGCTGCTCTGATGGCCGCACCGCTTCTGCCAGAAGCGGTCAGCCAGAAAACTGCCAGCCCAGTCTGCCCCTGCTCCACACTCACCCTCCACTATCTTCCACTCGCCAAATGTGAGCAGGCGAGTGGAAATTTTGAGGGCTGCAATAAATTATAGGTTATAAATTAAAAATGTTCTTAAAAACAAAATCTTTACAGTAAAAACGCCGTATTATTTAAAAGCCTGTTTTTTTTAAACAAAACAAACGCACAAAGCCTTGTCATGTTTCTTCCGGTACACATGTATCATAATTATTTGCATGGCTAATGCAATCAATCAGTAGCTAGCAATACATAGAAAAGCCGGACAAGACAGACATGAAAGGTAAGGCTGGCAAAAAATCAGCAGTCCCCAACGTTTTGCCACTGGGGACCGGTTTCAGAAGAAATTTTGATTGATGGCGGTGTTGTCGGGGGAATGACTGGTCATCAATAATTGCATTCTATTATTACATTGGCATATAGTTTAATTCACCATAATGCAAAATCAGTGGGATGCCTGAGCTTGTCAATTGCCACCTTTGCCTGCCTCCAGATGCAGCCTGTCACTTGCCACAATAACTTGCCACCTTTGCCTGCCTCCAGATGCAATCTGTCACTTGCCACAATAACTTGCCACCTTTGCCTGCCTCCAGATGCAGCGTGCCACTTGCCACTTGCCACTGTCGCTTACCAGCAGATGCAGCATGTCACTTGCAGTGGCGGAACTACCGCCATAGCGACACACGCGGCCGGTATGGGGCCCGCAACCAAGAGGGGCCCGTGGGGAGGAGGATAGACAGATTGCCGGTCCAATGCGGGACATGTGACGTCATCAAAGGCACCGGGCCAAGAGGTGGGGCTATGTGACGGTGAGCCCCGGGAAGCAGGACATTCAAATGAAAGCTATTACAGCTCTCTGTTTGTACGCACAGCGCGCCTCTTCCTCTTCTCACTTCCCCTGGCTGGGGGACCGTGCGGGCGGTGCTCGCTCCCCGGCAGTATGCATTCCTCCCCTCTCGGTTGCTCGCCCCCCACTCTGAGGCAGCCCCATGCTCGCCAATAGCTGACGAGTCTCCTCTCGGCCTGGCAGCAGCTGGTTGAGCAGAGCAGAGCAGTGTATCAAAGCTCCTCCCCTCCTTCTCAGTCCGTTCTGTACACACACACACACACACATGTGGAGGAGGAGGAGAGGAGGGAGAAGGGAAGCGCTGAATCTCAGGTCTGCAAAGTTTTTATTATGCTCTGTACTGTAGATGGAGGAGGGAGGGGGAGAGTGTCTGGAAAGGAGGACAAGGTAGATGTCATATGAGTGATCGAGGGGTTAGGAGGATGTGCTGGGAGGAGGAAGGCAATGCTAGAACTTCAGTGTGGATTAGATTTGAAATCTGACAACCCCTCTCTTCCTTCCCAAAACACCCCTCTAGCACATATCCTACCCCCTACCCATCCCCATTGCACTGGCTCTTTTCTCTCTCAAAGCGCCCTCCCCCCAGCACATATCTGACCCCCCAAGCACATATGGGGCGCAGTGGCTGCATATGATGGGGCACAGTGGCTGCATTTGATGGGGCGCAGTGGCTGCATTTGATGGGGCGCAGTGGCTGCATTTGATGGGGCACAGTGGCTGCATTTGATGGGACACAGTGGCTGCATATGATGGGGCACAGCAGTGGCTGCATATGATGGGGCGCAGTGGCTGCATATGATGGGGCGCAGTGGCTGCATATGATGGGGCGCAGTGGCTGCATTTGATGGGGCGCAGTGGCTGCATATGATGGGGCGCAGTGGCTGCATATGATGGGGCGCAGCAGTGGCTGCATATGATGGGGCGCAGCAGTGGCTGCATATGATGGGGCGCAGTGGCTGCATATGATGGGGCGCAGTGGCTGCATTTGATGGGGTGCAGTGGCTGCATATGATAGGGCGCAGTGGCTGCATTTTATGGGGCGCAGTGGCTGCATTTGATGGGGCACAGTGGCTGCATTTTATGGGGCGCAGTGGCTGCATTTGATGGGGCACAGTGGCTGCATTTGATGTTTCTTTTTTTTTCAGAATTAGTTTGTTTGCGCCCCCCCAAACAAATTTGATCACCGACCGCCACTGCATTTGAGGGCTGCAGTATGCATTCCTCATCCTCCCCGGTAGTTCCGCCACTGGCTCGCCTCTTCCACTGCACAGGTGAGGCTACGTTGTGCACGGGTCATGCTGCATTGGGCACAGGTGAGGCTGTATTGGGCACGGGTCACGCTGCATTGGGCACAGGTGAGGCTGCATTGGGCACAGGTGAGGCTGTATTGGGCATGGGCAGGCTACGCGGCATTGGGCACAGGTGAGGCTGCGTTGGGCACAGGCCACACTGCGTTGGGCACAGGTGAGGCTGCATTGGGCACTGGACACGCTGCATTGGGCACAGGCCACACTGCATTGGACACAGGTGAGGCTGCATTGGGCACTGGACACGCTGCATTGGGCACAGGCCACGCTGCATTGGGCACAAGTGGGCACAGGTGAGGCAGTATTGGGCACGGGCAGACCACGCTGCATTGGGCACAGGTGAGGATTATTGAAGCGCTAACACCAGGTGTTTGGAGTATCTTTATCTGTTGATTAAACTTTCTGGAATACATATATTGCTATTGTGGTGTAGGATCTGGGTTCTTTCTTTCTTTCTTTCATCTCAGACTCGAACCACACGCCCTTTAAACCACGCCAACTATTTAATTTAGGTCCACCATTTTTTTGTGGGGGGGGGGGCCCATACAACATTTTGCTATGGGGCCCTGTGATTTCTAGTTACGCCCCTGGTCACTTGCCAATGTTGCTTGCCACCAGATGCAGCGTGTCACTTGCCAACTTTGCCAGCCATCTTTACTGCCACCAGATGCAGCGTGTAACTTGCCACCATCTCTTGCCTCCAGATGTAACATGTCACTTGCCAACTTTGCCTACCACCAAAAGCAGCGTGTCACTTGCCAACTTTACCTGCCACCTTTGCCTGCCACTATATGCAGAGTGTCACTTGCCACTGTCGCTTGCCACCTTCTCCTGCCACCAGATGCAGCGTGTCGCATGCAAATGTCGCTTGCCACCATCGCCTGCCAACAGATGCAGCGTGTCACTTTCCACTTTCACCTGCCACCCTATGCAGCGTGTCACCAGATGCAGTATGTCACTTGCTACCAGATGCAGTTTTATCTTTGCAGTTAATGAGCAGAGGAGAGCAGTACCCCCCCCCCTACCTGTGTGTCCCTGGGGATCAGCACTGTCCCACTCATAAAATCCTGCATCCCCCTGTGTGGTGCCGTGGGATCGGCACTGTTAGTTGTTGCATAGCATTTGCGTGTGCTTTCAGGGGAATCTTCGTCTCAAGCTCTGTGCTCGGCTTGCTTTCTCTGATTGATTCACTGAGCTGGCACATGTGCAGTAGCTGAAGGGACAGGAGGGAGTGTGGCCCGGCATCTAACAGGCCATGGACCGGTAATAGTCTACGGCCTGGGGGTTGGGGATCCCTGCCATAGATGATGCGATTTTTTCTCCTTCCACCATGGGTGGAAGGAAAGAAAAACGCTTGATTCCCCATCAACACAGTCAGTGTTGATGGGGGAATGGCTCTCACTACGCTTATGTATTCTGCCAGTGTGGGGTGCGGGAGCATTCCAGGCCGACAGAATACAACCATATGAAAAAAATCCGACATGATGGTTGTACCCAAGATAATCGATCAAGCAACTTGGGTACAATCAGCCTGCCCATACATGATTCACATCTCGGTCAGTCCCTGCTGAAACAGCTGAGATTCGAACCGTCTATGGCCAGCTTAAGGGGGGTGGAGGAATATTTACCAAACTGACCTAAACCTTTCCTTCGGCTCCTATTTACCAATTTAACTAAAATACTATTTTTTTTTTTTAAAGCAAACCATAAATAACAAAAGGTTTCCTGCATATGTCCTCAACAGAGAAGTCTCTTCAAATTGGCAAATTTTATCCACCCTCATCATCCTCTCCTGGAGTGGTGGTAGTGTTTAAGTCTTCCATGGTATAAGGCTTTTAACCAACCTCAAGTATTTTTCAAAGACAGTAAGTACACTTTTATGATCAGACAGTACCACACCATATAAGGCTAAGTGTTCTGTTAAATCATGCCTATATTGGATAAAAACCTTTTGAACAGCTACATACAGCTATGAATAAATACACCCAGATCTGAAAAATTAACAGCTCTGAAAGACACTGTGCTAGACTGCCCTCTGGAGACCACAATTTGTGGTACAGAGACTCACAGATCGTCAACAAAGAATAACACAACCTATAGCTTGTCAATAGTTAATTAGTCAGGAACAACACGGGATTCAATAAGGCCTCATCCACATTGGTACTCTTGTGATTGGCTTTTTTGAACTCAAAAGAAGTTGTCTGGAAATTAAAAACAACTTTTATGCCCCCCAGATCACTTTTTCCTGCATCTAGACCAGGGGTCTCAAACTCAAATTGCCTGAGGGCCACATGACAAGTTGTCATATCCCATGGGGGCCGCATGCAAACTTTTAAAACAATAAACTATACCAGCAATAATATACTATACTATACCCAGCACTGATGTCAGCAAACACATTATTAACCCCCATCACTGGTGTCAGCAAACGTATTATTAACCCCCATCACTGGTGTCAGCAAACGCATTATTAACCCCCATCACTGGTGTTAGCAAACACATTATTAACCCCCATCACTGGTGTCAGCAAACGCATTATTAACCCCCATCACTGGTTCAGCAAACGCATTATTAACCCCCATCACTGGTGTCAGCAAACGCATTATTAACCCCCATCACTGGTGTTAGCAAACACATTATTAACCCCCATCACTGGTGTCAGCAAACGTATTATTAACCCCCATCACTGGTGTCAGCAAACACATTATTAACCCCCATCACTGGTGTCAGCAAACACATTATTAACCCCCATCACTGGTGTCAGCAAACGTATTATTAACCCCCATCACTGGTGTCAGCAAACACATTATTAACCCCCAGCATTATCCCCCTACACTGCACAAATACCCCCCACACTCCATAAAATACCCCCCACACTGCACAAATCCCCCCACACTGCACAATTACCTCCCACACTCCATAAAATGCCCCCACACTGCACAAATAGCCCCACACTACACAATTACCTCCCACACTCCATAAAATACCCCCCAACACTGCACAAATAGCCCCACACTACACAATTACCCCCCACACTACACAATTACCCCCACACTGCACAAAATACCCCCCACACTCCATAAAATACCCCCCACACTCCATAAAATACCCCCCACACTGCACAAATAGCCCCACACTGCACAAATAGCCCCCCACACTCCAAAAAATGCCCCCCACATGGCACAAATAGCCCCACACTGCACAAGTACCCCCACACTGCACAAATCCTCCCACACTCCATAAAATACCCCCCACACTCCATAAAATACCCCCACACTGCACAAATCCCCCCACACTCCATAAAATACCCCCCACACTCCATAAAATACTCCCACACTGCACAAATCCCCCCACACTCCATAAAATACCCCCACACTCCATAAAATCCCCCCCACACTCCATAAAATACCCCCCACACTGCACAAATCCCCCCACACTCCATAAAATACCCCCCACACTGCACAAATAGCCCCACACTACACAATTACCCCCCTCTAAGGACTTTGCATCACTCACCTCTCCTGGCAGTCAGGATCGTCTGGCTCCCGAGTCCTCTCCTCCTGGCTTCCACAGAGGCCTAGTGACAGGGCACCCAGAGAACACAATCTCACGCTCTGAGCAGCAGGACCCTGGATCGGGGCTCTGATCGTCAGTGCTTAGGTGGGCGGGGCGATGGGCGGATCCTTCCTCCGCTCTGTTCTCTCTCTGGACTGCGGCAGTGTGCAGCGGAGAGGACAGAGATGATAGAGAGGTAAAGCTCTTCAGCGCCTCCCCCTCTGCGGTGCCTGTGCAAAAAGACGTCCTGGACCGGCGCTGCGGGCCATTTTTAACCAGTCCGCGGGCCGCAAATGGCCCGCGGGCCGGTACTTTGAGACCCCTGATCTAGACATTTTGCGTTAAAGCAGGTTTAGACACTTTTCGGCACAATTATATAAATTTAATTGCGTTCAGCCATGTTTGGAGCTTCTAATCAGATCCTAAATACACAGAATTCTATTTTCTCACAGAACACAGCTAAACTGAACTCACCTAAATGCAGGAAAATGCTCAGTGTGAATGGTTTCCAGGCTTAGGGCATCATAATTTAATAACCATTGTTGCATCACTTAGAAACTAAATAAAAATGTTTAATTATAAATGAAATGGCTTGTTTTTTTAAGATATAAGTATTGATAAAGCTAATGAGGTCCATCATGAATGCTGCTGCCAGGCTCACCCACCTTACCAATTGTTTAGTGCAGGGGTTTCAAACTGGCGGCTCTCCAGCTGTTGCGGAACTACAAGTCCCATCATGCCTCTGCCTATGGGAGTCATGCTTGTAACTGTCAGCCTTGCAATGCCTCATGGGAATTGTAGTTCTGCAACAGCTGGAGGGCCACCAATTTGAGATCCCTGGTTTAGTGTCTGCTACCCCTCTCTGCCAATCCATCCACTGACTTCCACTCACTCAACAAATTCAATTCAAAATACTAACAATAACTTACAAAGCCATCCACAACTCTTCCCCCAGCTACATCACTAAACTAGTCTCAAAATACCAATCTAATCATTCTCATTGTTCCTCCCAAGACCTCCTGCCCTCCATCTCCCACGTCACCTCCTCCCATGCTCGCCTCCAGGACTTTTCCAGAGCCTCTCCCCTTCCTATGGAACTCCCTACCCTTATCTGTCTGGCCATCTCCTATTCTGTCTGCTTTCAGAAGATCCCTAAAATCCCTTCTCTTCAGAGAAGCCTATTCTGCCCTCACCTAACAACCGTACTTTAATTTTCTCCATCAGCTCCTCCCCACAGCTATTACTAATACTAGGGTTGCACCGATACCGGTATCGGTGCCAATACTGAGTACTTGCCCGAGTACTTGTACTCGGGCAAATTCTCCCGATGCCTAATTCGATACCTTTGCATGAAGAGGCAGCCATGCTCGCTCCCGGAAGTCAGTGGGCGGAGAGGGCGGAGCGGAGAGCGAGTCCTTACATCAGTGAAAGGTAAGCTGGCCGTCACATTCGTTAACAGAAGTGACGGCCCATGTCTGCATCAGAGATTGAACACTGTGATGCACATCTTGGTACACCCTGCACTCGGCCGCAGTAAGCCTGCAGTCACATGGCGGCAGTGGACATCTTGTTACACCCAGCCCACTAATTGTATAGGCTGGTTGTAACAAGATGTCTGCTGCTGTCTTCTGACTGTAGGCTTTCTGCGGCCTAGTGCAGGGTGTACCAAAATGGGCGTTGCAGCACTTGTATACTCGAGTTGCAAAATCCTCCAAGTTTGAACTGTTATTGTCTCTCATCATTCATTTATCATGCAAGCAATTTCCAATGCAATCAGTGCTGCATTTCACTGCCACTGCCTGCCCATCAGTTCCACCTATCATTGCCCATAACCCCTGTGCACGAGCGGCAGCACAGGGGTTTGTGTGTGTAAACACACAAATCCCTGTGCTATCAGAGGAGAGAAGACAGATCGAACCACGATCTGTTATCTCTCCTAATTAGTCCCATGCCCCCAAAGTTAGAACACACAAATAGGGAACACAGTTAACCCCTTGATCGCCCCATAGTGTTAACCCCTTCCATGCCAGTGACATTTAAATAGTATCAGTGTATATTTGTAGCACTGATCGCTCTGTAAATGTCAATGGTCCCAAAAATGTGTCAAAAGTGTCTGACCTGTCCGCCCCAATGTCGCAATACCGCTAAAAATCGCAGATTACCGCCACTACTAGTAAAAAAAATAATTAAAAAACGCCATATAAATGCCATGAATCTTTTCCATAGTTTGTAGACTCTATAACTTTTTCACAAACCAATCAATATATGCTTATTGTGATTTCTTTACCAAAAATATGTAGAAGAATACATATCAGCCCAACTGAGGAAAAAAAAATACATTTTTTTTTTAAAACAATTGGGATATTTACTATAGCAAAAAGTTAAAGATATTGTGTTTTTTTCTAAATTGTCGCTTTTTGTTTATAGTGCAAAAAATAAAAACTGCAAAGGTGATCAAATACCACCAAAAGAAAGTTCTATTTGTGGGGAAAAAAGGACGTCAATTTTGTTTGGGTACAACGTCGCACGACCGTGCAATTGAAGTTAAAGCGACTCAGTGCCCTATTGCAAAAAAATGGCCTGGTCATTGAGCAGCCAAATCTCCTGGGGCTGAAGTGGATAAGGACACAGCAGCCGGCTTCCCAACCCTCTCCTTAACCTCCTCCCACCTGGCCACTGCAAATAAATGGCCGGGTGGGTGTTTCGTCCTTCTGAGTGGACGTTGCTGATCTCGGATCGGCAGGAGGGCTCTGTGATTGGCCCTCCTGATCATGATGGCTGTGTCCAATCACAGCCATAATGTAATGTAAACAGAGAGCTGTTGCCAAGCGATCGGCTCTCCTTCTCCTCACACGGAGCATGTCAGTGAGGAGAAGGTGTGCCGATCAGTGCTGCGAGCCGGATATCAGTGTGTATGAGCTGTTTTTACAGCTTTTTACACACTGATCATTCAGCTAGTGTCCCAACACAGTGTCCTATCACAGTGTCCCCACACAGTAAAAAACACCTGTCCAATATCTGTTCCAGTAAAATCATCTGTCCCAGTGAACATCTGTCCCAGTGATCATCTGGCACACATCTGTCCATAAACATCTGCCACTAGAGATGGCCTTGCGGTTCGCCCCGCGGTCGGTTCGCGGCAAATTTTGCGCATTCGCGGTTCGCGAAACCGGCGGACATTGGGCGCTATTCGCGGCCGGTTCACAGCCACCATATTCTGAATCTTTTACATTGTGGAACTTTGACCTATGACACATCCATCATGTGGTACAGGACAGCCAATGAGACATTTCAGCAGATGGACATACCCCCTACCTTATAAATAGACCTGATCTGGCTGCCATTTTACATTCTGTTATTTGTCAGCGTAGGGACAGGTTGCTGTGAGGAGCAGGGAACAGACTGTAATCCTAGCTATTAGGTCCACAAAAGTCCTTTTAAGGACTGGTATAGGTGTACAATTGTTTTGTGTGCAGTGTATAGGGGTGTAATACACTTTTAGTTCATTTCAATTGTGCAGCATTGGGACTGCAGTGCTGAGCGGTTCTGCAGCTGTCTTTAGTCAGTGTAGGAAGGTTGCTGTGTGTGTACTAGCAGGGACAGACTCTACTAAAACAAAAGTCCTTCTAAGGACTGGTATAGGTGTACAGTCCACAAAAGTCCTTTTACGGACTGGTATAGGTGTACTATTTTGTGTGCAGTAAATAGGGGTGTACTACACGCATAAAATACTCTAGGAAGAATAGTATACTGCGGTTCTGCAGCTGTCTTTAGTCAGTGTAGGAAGGTTGCTGTGTGTGTACTAGCAGGGACAGACTCTACTAAAACAAAAGTCCTTCTAAGGACTGGTATAGGTGTACAGTCCACAAAAGTCCTTTTACGGACTGGTATAGGTGTACTATTTTGTGTGCAGTAAATAGGGGTGTACTACACGCATAAAATACTCTAGGAAGAATAGTATAGTGCATTTCTACTGTGCAGCTTCTGAGCGGTTCTGCTGCAGCTCTTTTCTCGGTAGAAATTGCCGCTGTGTGTCGCAGGCACAGACTAGCGGCTAAAATCGCTAACCAATAAAGCTCCCCAAAAGTTCATTTTAAGGACTGGTATAGGTGTACTATTTGGTGTGCAGTATATAGGGGTCTAAGACACGCATAAAAAAACTTTCAAACATACTATATAATATATACTATATACTATACTATATAATATATAGTGCATTTCAACTGTGCAGCATTTCTACTGTGCAGCTTCTGAGCGGTTCTGCTGCAGCTCTTTTCTCGGTTTAGGTAGAAATTGCCGCTGTGTGTCGCAGGCACAGACTAGCGACTAAAATCGCTAACCAATAAAGCTCCACAAAAGTTCATTTTAAGGACTGGTATAGGTGTGTACTATTTGGTGTGCAGTATATAGGGGTCTAATACACGCATAAAAAACTTTCAAACATACTATATAATATATACTATACTATATAATATATAGTGCATTTCAACTGTGCAGCATTTCTACTGTGCAGCTTCTGAGCGGTTCTGCTGCAGCTCTTTTCTCGGTTTAGGTAGAAATTGCCGCTGTGTGTCGCAGGCACAGACTAGCGACTAAAATCGCTAACCAATAAAGCTCCACAAAAGTTCATTTTAAGGACTGGTATAGGTGTACTATTTGGTGTGCAGTATATAGGGGTCTAATACACGCATAAAAAACTTTCACATATAAATTTCTTTGCTGTCAGATGAATGCCTGTTGGCTAATTTTTGGGGCCTGTACTGGCCGACACTTACTTCTTTATCCAGGCTGTGAATGCCTAATTTTTCAGACTGGAATTGAAAATCAATTCCGCTAAATTGTGGAACGGATGCGGACCCATTTTACAGACGTGTGAATGGACCCTATATGTATTTGACATGTATTTACCGGCTGCTGTCAGTTCCGGCTGATTTAGGCCGAGCTATTACAATAAAACCGAGCAATATTACAAAAAACGAAATAAACGTTATAACTGTATAAACGATTTATACAACTTATAAAAAAAAAAAAAAAACATTTATGGCAACTTTTCCAATAGCAGGATCATCTCATGCACCCCCTTCATAGCCTGGCCTTGCGTCTCTTCCATGGCCTTCATGCGCTCCTGAATTGACAAAAAACTTCAGATAAAAAAAGAATGCTTGTCGTTGTCGATCTCAAATTTGCTTAATACTTCTGTTATGTCATTGTCCATGTTGTGGGACTATGTGTGCACAGCTAGTAATTATTTTGTGGCTGCAAATATGACCTGGAGGTTTTTAATGTTCGCCTCCCATTGAAATGAATGAGGCCCGCCGCGAACACGCGGTTCGCGAACATTTACCCGCGTTCGCGCGATCGCGTTCGCGAACCGTCCCGGGAGATGTTCGTCCATCCCTATCTGCCACATATGTCCGTGATTATCTGCCACATCTATCTGTGATCATCTGCCACATCTATGCATGATTATCTGCCACATCTGTCCGTGATCATCTGCCACATCTGTCCTTGGTCATCTGCCACATCTGTCCTTGGTCATCTGCCACATACAGTTGTGCTTATTAAGTTTACATACCCTGGCAGAATTTATGATTTCTTGGCCATTTTTCAGAGAATATGAATGATAACACAAAAACATTTCTGCCAGGGTATGTAAACTTATGAGTACAACTGTATATCCATGATCATCTGCCACATCTGTCCTTGATCCTCTGCCACATCTGTCCTTGATCATTTGCCACATCTGTCCGTGATCATCTGTGCACATCTGTCCGTGATCATCTACGCACGTCTGGCGAACATCTGTCCATGATCATCTGCCACATCTGTCTGTGATTATCTGCCACATCTGTCCCAGTAAACCTCTGCCACATCTGTCCCAGTAAACATCTGCCACATCTCTCCCAGTAAACATCTGCCACATCTCTCCCAGTAAACATCTGCCACATCTCTCCCAGTAAACATCTGCCACATCTCTCCCAGTAAACATTTGCGCACACCTGTCCATGATCATCTGCTACATCTGTCCGTGATCATCTGCCACATCTGTCCCAGTGCACATCTGCACACATCTGTCTGTGATCAACTGCCACATCTGTCCCGGTGCACATCTGCACACATCTGTCTGTGATCATTTGCCACATCTGTCCCAGTGCACATGTGCACAAATCTGTCTGTGATCATCCACCACATCTGTCTTAGTGCACATCTGCACACATCTGTCCATGATCATCTGCCACATCTGTCCCAGTGATCAACATATGTAACACATCTGACACATCTGTCAATCTTTCCCATTAATCTGTCAACATTTGTTAAAAAATTATTCAGCAACGAGGAGGCTTTCCATATGCGTTGCGGGAAACTCTCTCCATCAGACTCGGATAGCGAGTATGAGCCAGTAGAAAGCAGTGGCTTTAAAATGGAAACTGAGGAGGACAGAATTGTTACAAAGAGGCTCAGGAGCCTTCAAAAATGTGATAGGTAGTCAGGAAACGAAATCTGTAATTTATGCTCCTAGAACACGTGATGGAGCTCCCTGCATGTTGGGCCTCTGTATGTGGCCAGGATGTGGAAAAGTCTCGCACATGTGCTATCGCCATTCTCAGGAGGAGTAGCAGAATGTAGTTTGGGGTGTAATTTTTGCTATGTTAATGCTATGTGTTAGAAATACCTTATAAATTGACAACTTTGTGTAAAATAAAATAAGTTTTTAGTCATTTAAAAAAATGACATGTTCAAAACATTCATTATGCCTCATAGAATATACATTGGGGTGTTTGCTTTCCAAAATGGGGTAATTTTGTGCGTAATTCCACTGTCCTGGTGCTCCAGTGCCTTCAAAAGCATGATAGATAGTCAGGAAACTAAATGTGTAATTTATGCTCCTAGAACATGGTGCTCTGTATGTGGCCAGGCTGTGGAAAAGTCTCACACATGTGGCATCGCCATACTCTGGAGGAGTAGCAGAATATATTTTGGGGTGTAATTGCAAGTTTATCTATGCCATGTGTGAGAAATAACTTGATAATATTACAATTTTGTGGAGAAAAAACAAAGAATTCTTAATTTTCCAAACAATTGTGGGCAAAAAATTACAACTTCAAAAAACTCACTGTGCCTCTTACTAAATACCTTGGACTGTCATCTTTACAAAAAGACGTCTATGGCTGATTTTAAGAAGCAGCTACAGTTCTATTTCAACGTATCCAACTTAAAGAAAAAACATGTAATGTTTAGCAGATTTCATCTGTAGCGCACCCCCTTCAGGGCCGCAGATGAACTGGGATCCCCCACCCTGCACAACCAGGCACACCAAATTTTCACAGGCACTCCAGAGAGAACAGTCAGTGACTTTGTTTTTTTTTGTGGTTTATTGAGGCTTAATAACCTTGGATGGGGATGGGAGGGGTATGAGATGCCTGTGATGGAGTTGATAAAATGATTATTTTATGTCTAAGATGAATCTCTCTATTATCCACTAAAATATGGGTATTCTATTTGTAACGGCACCCCAATATCCAGGGGTATTAACGCCGTTTAAGATGTTCCCTCTCCTAGACACACATCCACTCGCTACCGATATCCACAGCTAAACGACCCTTTCCTATAGGAGCCGACCCCTCTGGAAGAAGACGAGACGCACTCTGTCTCTTCTGTAGTAGGAAAGAATTTATTATTGAGAAACATTGTAACTTTATACACAATTCAAGGCACATGATTTAACATGAACAAGGGCCCAGCTCCACCCACACATCCCAAGACTCAACACCTCATCCTGACGTCTGCTAGGCTTCAAAAGATCCCAACACAATAGAATATACGATCTCCAATACACATCTTTTCACAAAGGGTTGGCAGCCAGTCTGTCTGGCACTTTACAATACACACAAGGACAGACTTAAATGAACAATAGAAATGCAAAACAACTTAATTCCTCACAGCAATGATACTTAACCCCCACATACAGTATACATCCAATCTATATACAATGTATATACAGCCTTGAATATGGCTATCACAGACCATATCGGGGGTTTCTTTTATTCACCCTGTGTCCAAAGTGACCCCACTGTCACACATCTCCCCTTTCGGCAGGGGACTAACAGAGGAGGGGACCCCAGACGGGTCTACTCCGAAGTTAGTCCATGGGTCCATTCTTCCAATGCTGGTATCCACCCAGTACCACAAATGAATTGCTCCAAGCAGAGCATTACTTACCCAGCCAACCTCTGCCTCTCTCAGAGAACATACCCGCCGCTGGGGAGAAGACAGGGTGACTGGGCTCAGTCCGTCATGCTGTTGGGGATCTGGGTCGACTGCCCGGCATCCCTGGGGTATACAAGTGGAGACTGAAGTCCCATCCACTTGTGGTAGGTGGAAGTCCCCCAGTACTTGCAAAGCAAGGCTGACATCCTCCTGTCTCAGTGTCACACCATTTTCTGGGGTTGTGTCAGTGAGGACTGAAGTCCCATCCAACACCACAGGAACTCCCTCTTCTGTTAGTTGAGAGCCGAGGCCCGTGGCACTCGGCTCTGTTGCCAGCTCTTCTGCTGGGTTGCTGTGAGTGGAGACCGCAGTCCCATCCACCGATATCCGCTCAAGTGGCAGTTGTGTGCAGCGGCCAGTAGCATTCTGCCCTGCTGCCAGTGATTCAGCTGGGGGTAAAAGCTTTACCACCCCAGCTTGTTGCTGGAGAGAGGGGCCAACTGCCCCAGCTCCCTGAAACTCCACAGTTGTTTCCGGTGCTGGGCAGCACAGGTTGCTATCACTCTGCCCTGTTGCCAGTACTCCTGCTGGGGACTCCACACCATCTGCTCTGGCTACCTGTTGGGGAGGGAAAATGGCTGCTTCTCCTCCCTGCATCTCTGAAATCCACTCAGAAAGAGGAACCATCACCTTCTCAACTCGGGCCTCCAACACTGCCACGGGTGTAGAGCAGGGGTCTGCAGTACTTTGTCCTGCTGCCAGTACTTGAGCGGGTGATGCATAATTCATAATATCCTCTGCACAGTCCATTAAGTCCATACCTTCTGTAATCTGTGGCTGGGGAGATGAGCCAACTGCCCTAGCTCCCTGGAACTCCATATCATCCACTTCGGCTTTAAGGGTGGCAATCTTCAGATTTTCCACTGCTGATTCTTCAGCCAGGCTAGCTCCCTGGAACTCTATATCATCCACTTCGGCTTTAGGGAGGGCAATCTTCATCTTTTCCACTGCCGATTCTTCAGCCAGGCTAGCTCCCTGGAACTCTGTATCATTCACTTCGGCTTTAGGGAGGGCAATCTTCAGATTTTCCACTGCTGATTCTTCAGCCAGGATTTCATAGTTGTCAACTGGTAATTCCTGATAGTCCCAGGCAAAGGGAGCCCCACCCTGCTGCTGAGTAGAGTCTAGCAGCTGTTTGTAGGCAATCTCCAGCTCCCATTCCTGAACGGCCAGAAACTCCAAATCTTCCTGTGCCCAGTGCCCTTCCGAGACATTCAGTCTTTGTTCTCTGTGCTCCATTATTTCCTCCAAACGCCACTCCTGATCACTCCCAAAGTCAGGGTCCTCGGACAGCCTCCAATACAACAATCCCAGGCCATTATAGTCAAAGCCTTCCGTGGGGCTGTCATCCGCTGACCATGGGCACTCTTGGGCTACATACCACCAGAGGGCTCTGTAGCTCTCGTCCAACCGCATCTCTGCCCGGATCAGCCTGCTTAACTCAGCTGTCCACTCCTGCTTCGGTTGTTCCCCCAATAACAGCATTCGTACTTCATACTGCGACCAGTACATTACATGGATGGAGGGGAGAACTTTTCCCTGGTGTTGCTGCTCGAGGGCTAGCACTTTCTTCCAGAGTTCGCAGCGGATCGAATCCGACCATCCCAGCAGGACCTCCTCTGATACTGGTCCTCTATGCTGTATCTGCATCTCTCGCAACCTCCTTCTGAATTCCTTTTCCATGTTGGCTGGTATCTGTATCTCTCCTCTCCTTTCAGTTGGTGCTGCTTTTTTAGGTGTTGTCTCTGATTGCCGTATTTCCGCCATTCTCTGCTCATGTTGTCGCTCATCCTGCCGCTCGATTTCTCTAATGGCTTCCTGTATGGCGGTCTCTGATGGGTTAGCACCATACAATGCCAACCGCTGTCGCACTCGTTGCTGAAACAAATCTTCAACTGACCGGGGTCCTGCATCACCCTCCTTCGGCTGCATCGCTGGCCAGTCACTGTGGTGGTTTGGAGTGTCCCAGGAACTGGAGGTAAAATCCCACCGCTGCCAACCAATGTAACGGCACCCCAATCTCAGCCTTGCTTTGCAAGCACTGAGAGATTTTCACCTACCACAAGTGGATGGGACTTCAGTCTCCACTTGTATACCACAGGGATGCCGGGCAGTCGACCCAGATCCCCAACAGCATGACGGACTGAGCCCAGTCACCCTGTCTTCTCTCCAGCGGCAGAAAGGACTCCAGGGAGAAGGGCCAGTCCAGGCCTCTCCCCAGCGGCGGGTGTGTTCTCTGAGAGAGGCAGAGGTTGGCTGGGTAAGCGATTCTCTGTTTGGAGAAATTTATTTGGGGTACTGTGTGGATACCGGCATTAGAAGAAGGGACCTATGGACTAACTTCGGAGTCAACCCGTCTGGGGTTCCCCCCTCTGTTAGTCTCCTGCCGAAAGGGGAGAGATGTAACGGTAAGGCCTGGGGAACTCAGAATCGCTTAGGAAGTATGAAATACCCTTGCGCCAGCTTCCCCAATGGCTCTTATGTGTCAATCACCCTGTGTCTCTATTAGGGGCACAGGGTGAATGAAAACCCCAATATGGTCTATGATGGCCATATTCAATGCTGTACATACATTTTATCTAGATTGGGTCTGTAATATTCATCCACCATATTCCCCAGGATACCTGCAAAGAACTCTCTACTGTTTGATTATGACCTCAACAGGTTAATTGGAAAGTGACGCCTTCATGATGGTTAGACACATACTTGTGTGTATTGTAAAGGCAGACTGGGATTTACAATACAAAGGGATTTAAGATGTAAAGGGTTTAGAACCTGTTGTCGCCAGAAAGACTGGCTGCCAACCCTTTGTGGGAAGATGTGTATTGGAGATCGTATATTCTATTGTGTTGGGATCTTTTGAAGCCTAGCAGACGTCAGGATGAGGTGTTGAGTCTTGGGATGTGTGGGTGGAGCTGGGCCCTTGTTCATGTTAAATCATGTGCCTTGAATTGTGTATAAAGTTACAATGTTTCTCAATAATAAAGTCATTCCTACTACAGAAGAGACAGAGTGCGTCTCGTCTTCTTCCAGAGGGGTCGGCTCCTATAGGAAAGGGTCGTTTAGCTGTGGATATCGGTAGCGAGTGGATGTGTGTCTAGGAGAGGGAACATCTTAAACGGCGTTAATACCCCTTGAGATTGGGGTGCCGTTACACTATTTTATTCTTTATTATTTTTATTATCTCTTTCTTTCATTATGTTTTATTATATTGGTTTAGAAATTTGGTGCAAGTTGGGTGTCTTTTGTTTCAGCCGCACACATGGTTCACAGCCCCCTCCTTAGGAATTCTACAGTAATTAGCCAACCTTTTGAGAAATGTGTCTGCAAGGAAAAATACACACACGCACACACACACTAAGATATATGTATACAATAAGAAACTTATTAACCCGGAAGAGTATTATCATGTGTGTGTTCTAATATTCATATAACAAAAGGAGAAAACATTAGTATTATTTTCCTTGATTGAAGGTTATAACAGAAATATTCATCTCAGAAGTGAAAATGAGGAGCAGATGTCCTGTGCACTCCTTCAATCCCCCCTCCCATCAACTCTAAACTAAAATGGCCCGAGTCCTGGAATGCTTCAACACGAGGAAGAAATAGACATCACAAGAGAAGCACCATATATGGAATCAGCCAATCATATGTACACATTTGTGATGACAATTGCTTATGTCACTTAGTTTATATAAGAGGCTGTGACCCAGAATAAAGCTCTGTTGTGATGAAGAAGTCAGGCTGATCACAGTATTCTAGCGTGATTTGTTTCTACAAGCATGCATGTATATTCACATCATCAATTTGAACCAGCGGCAGAATAAGGAATAGTTTTCTGGTATTGGACCAGAGACGATCTATTACAATGCCCACTTGATTTCAACAACAAAACTTTGGCAACGACTTTAGGGACATTTTCCTATACAAAGTCTATGTACAGTCTCCTTGACACTCCTCCTGCACTTCACTTGCTTGCAGTTTCCAGCTGGATCACTGTATGTGGATCTGACAGGCACAGTCAGATTCAACAATTGTCCTTTGAAGGCAGAAACTTGAAGCCCCTTTTTGTGTAGCAGATTACAGTGATTAGCTTGTACTTTCCCTCCTTTGGCTACTGGTCCCAGCACTTCAGACACTGCCAACCCACCTAGCTGCAGCTGCCCTTTTCACTAGCCCTCCAGACTACCTTTCCTCCACAGTCCTCCAGACCTATTGGCTGCAATAGGTTCCTTTTTTTAGGCTGTATTTCTTTATTTTCACCTAATGATCCTGCTAGTTGCACGCTTTATTTCATTGTTAGTGAATGACCCTCCCTGTGACAATTCATTGCTATATGGATGAGTGAGCAGTGTTATCACTAGCAAAGGAAGTATGTTAGGACTAGAGAATCCCCTCCCCATCTCCATAACATAGAGAGGAAGTGTTCTGTAGTTCACAGGGAAAGCTAGGGACAATGCAAACTGATACATGTGCAGCAGAAAGAGAGTAAACAGGAAATTATTAGCTCACTGGATTTCTGGCAACATCAACAGGTATTTTTCTGCCCTTACTTACAATTCTAGAATAAATTCAGTATTTTTGCATTTTGCATACTTTTAAGCCTCGTACACATGACCGGTTTTCTCAGCAAGAAAACTGCTGGGAGAGCTTTTTGCCGAGATAACCATTTGTGTGTATGGTTTCTCGGCAGGAAAACTGCCGGGAATCTCGACGAGAAAAATAGAGAACCTGCTCTCTATTTTTCTCGTTGGGATTCTCGGCAGAGTGTTTCCTGCCGAGAAAACCGTTCGTGAGTATGCTCACCTGTCCCCGGTAAGCCCACGCATGCTCGATGAGACTTCGACGCATGCGCGGTAGCATGCAAGGGTAGTGTAGGGTGTAGGAAGATGGCGGCGACGGCATCGAATGTGACGAGCACCGGCTCGTCGATGACGTCACCGCGTTCTTGCCATTCAAAAGAACGGTGGTTCTTTTGAATGGCGCGTGTGTACACAGGGCTTGGCAAGACAAGCTTGCCAGGAATCCCGTCGAGAAAACCGAAGGTTTTTTTTCGACGGGATTCCCGCGCGTGTGTATGAGGCTTTAGACCGCATGCACATTGGCAGGAAAAATGCTGCATTTAAAGGTTTTGCACCTCTGAAAGCAGCTCTAGGTTATCTAATGTGCATATGCATAAACTTCTGGCAGCATATTTGAAGCATAAATTCATGTGCCCATGAGCACCTTTAAAAAAATACATACACAAAAATACAACTACAAAATACAAAAGTTAATAAATACAAAAGTACATGCACATATTTTTGCAAGTAAAACAGATTGCATTTGTTTTTATTTTTTTCTGGAGCCTGCAAAACATTGCACCCATGATTAGCAGATCATGGGTGCAGTGCAAGGCTCCTGCAGACTTTCAGTATAGCTGTCTGCCTGTACCTCCCATACCTGCACACAGTTACTGGAGAGCAGAAAGATCTATGAACTACAAAAGAGCTCACTAGTGCCTTCACTCACATTTCATTGAGAACTACATGCCATCTGAAGCAGCTGATGATGGTGGTTGTAGTACATTCATTCACAGGGTTTTCTGAATGAATGATGTGGCCCTATGACAGTGGTGCCGGAGATAAGATCCCCCATCTGCTGTCACGGGGGGGGGGGGATTGTGGGGGAGTTGCGGCAGGTGCTCTCTAGTAACGTGTTTCATGGTACCAAAAGTGGACTTATTCTTTAAACATATTGATTTTCCTCATCAATCTGTATATAATTATATTTGAAATTGCCATTATTATATTAGGACTGCAGATGGCAGTATGTAGTCAGCATTTGTGCAAAAAAAAAAAAAACCTGTTGAGCAAACACTGAAATGTATGGTGGTGTATGCAGTCATTTTAATTTCTTTTACTCTCAGATTAGATTTTTTTTGTTTTGTAGCAACAAACTATTGATGAAGTGAGATTCTTTAGATATTGGAAACTGACAATAATTTATTCTCTCATAAGCAGCGCTGGTTTTAGTAGATAATTCCTAATAACAATAACCTAGTAATAATGTCCTAAGGCCTCTTGCACACAGCATCTTGAAAAAGATCAGTACAGCCCTTTTTTTGTTTTTACTGAGCTAAAATATAGCCCATTAATTGTAATGTGTCTATGCACACAAGCGCATAAACGAGCGTTTATGTGCCTGTGTGCATAGGCACATTACAATTAATGGGCTGTATTTTAGCTCAGGAAAAAAAAAGAGCTGTACTGATCTTTTTCAAGCTACAGTGTGCAAGAGGTCTAACAGTACATACCCAGATGTATTAAATACAGATAGTTGAATGATGAATGCATATTAGAAAATGTTGCAGCCAGGAAAGATAAAAAACTGCATAGGAAATTAGAAGAGTTAGGCCCCTTTCACACGGGGCGGATCCGTGCAGATCCGCCCCGTGAAGCTCCGCTTGCTCAGCGGGGATCGCTCCGTTGATCCCCGCTGTGCCGACGGATGACTGGGCGGTCCCCGCACACTGTGCAGGGACCGCCCTGTCAGAGCGCCGCTCTCCCCTATGGGGAATCGGATGACGACGGACCGTAGAGTCCGTTGTCATCCGATCCGCTCCGCCGACGGAAGGAAAAATAGGGTTTTCCTCCGTCACACTTTGGCGGAGCGGAGCGGAGCGGATGTCAGCGGACATGTCTCCGCTGACATCCGTGCTTCCATAGGGGTACATGGAGGATCCGTTTCAGGTCCGCCTAAAAAACTGACAGGCGGACCTGAACGGACCTCCGTGTGAAAGAGCCCTTAGGAAACTGTACTTTAATTCCAATTAATTGTTGTCCTATCTACAACAAACTTTTTTTATTTTCCTGCAAGATTGGTGGTATTTTGGGGGTTTTATTTAATTAATTTTTCTTTTATAACATGCTATTTGTAGGATTTATGTTAATTTTTTTGCCCTTTTTGTCAGTAGTTTACCTTTTAGCTATAAAAATGGGCAGACTGACAACAAGCCTCCCATTAAAGGGGTTGTAAAGGTTTGTTTTTTATTTTCTAAATAGGTTCCTTTAAGCTAGTGCATTGTTGGTTCACTTACCTTTTCCTTCGATTTCCCTTCTAAATGTTTTTTTTCTTTGTCTGAATTTCTCACTTCCTGTTTCTCCTCACTAAACTTCACACCATCATCTGAGCAGTGTTTAGTCAGCAAGAACAGCTGACTAAACAGCTTCTGAGGAGCAACAGGAAGTGAGAAATTCAGACAAAGAAAACAAAGAAAAAAAACATTTAGAAGGAAAATCTAAGGAAAAGGTAAGTGAACCTTTTTAGAAAATAAAAAACAAACCTTTACAACCCCTTTAAATTCAATGAGTTTTGCCTCTGAGTTTGGAACCGCTGAATTTTGAACAAGATCTGAACCCTTTGCAAATCGAATATTATCAGATTCACAATTTACTATAAGCCATATACTGAATACATTTATAGGGAATGAGTTAATTACTCTAGGATTAGCATGCAGGTATCTCTTGCTGAAACGTGTTTACCTACTACAGGTCTACGGTTTTGCCACTCTTCTGGGTAATGTGTAATGTTGTGCTTAGGAATTACAGAACACCCTGTATGCAGTATCCACAGTTGATCAATGTACAATAAAGGGATTCCCAGACATGCTACTGTATGTGCTCACCTGCCCTGCACCAATGAGATTGGTGCTGATGGTCTCTTCTTAAAAATCCTCACATTCCTGGTCCTTCTCCCTCAAAATATTCTCACTACAGGCTCTCCTCACTTAACGACCAAGTTCCGTTCCAATGTCCAGGTCGTTAAACGTGGAGCTACAAGTAATTAATATTTTAAGCATTCTTAACTACTGTACTGTACTGTATTGTGAAAAAAAGGTCTAAAACACAAAACTCCAGCTCAATAACGTTGTTTTAATTTGCAGAAGTACAGAATACAAACGAAAATTCTGTACTGTACAATACAATGATGTGTAGTACGTCGTTCAGGTGGGGAGAGCTGGTCATAAGTCTGATTGGTAGTTAAACGGGTAAGTCGTTAAACGAGGAGTATCTGCATTTTCACTATTTTCACCATTGTCATTCTTATTGTCACTACTCTCATTGTTATCATTGCAGTAAATTATCACGATTGCTGGTATGTTCCTTTCCTGTCATCACAATTGCCAGTTTGTTGCCCGTTTATTACCACAATTTGTCAATTCCAGAGCTGTGCTAAAAAACCTCAATGATTCCATATAAAAAAACACATGTAAATTGGTGAGTCCATGAATATTCTTGATGTTGAAAGAAAATTTCCTCCAGAAATTTCCTCAAAATTTCCTCAAGAATATTCACAGACTCACTAATTTATATGTGTTTTTGTACAGTGGAACCTTGGATTACGAGCATAATCCGTTCCAGGAGAATGCTCGTAATCCAAAGTACTCACATATCAAAGCGAGTTTCCCCATTGAAGTCAATGGAAACGAAAATAATTTGTTCCGCATTGACTTCAATGGCATGCAATACTGCATGCGGCCAGAGGCGGGGAGGTCGCCGGAGAGCCTCGTAAACACTCGGAAAGGGCCGAGGACAACTCGACTGAACTCGGAAAACCTCGAAAAGGCTCGGGGACGGAGTATTTCTGAGATTTTTCGAGCATTTCCAAACGGCTCCGAGCAGCGCCGATCGGCTCCGATCGGCGCTGTGTGGCTCTGCTCGGCTCCGGCGCCCCCCACCTCAGGCCAAACGCGGTATTGCACACCGCTTTGGCTTGAATCCTGCTCGTTTTGCGAGACAACACTCGCAAACCGAGTCAGGTTTTTTTTAAATACAGTGCTTGTATTGCGAAACGCTTGTTAACCGTGTCACTGGCAATCCGAGGTTCCACTGTATATGGAGTCATTGTTTTTTGAGCGCAGCTCTGGAATTGACAAGTTATACAGACAGTACTGTGTTGGATATCTCTCAGTAGAGTTGCTGTTTCACCATAAATGGTTATTTTTTAAGAAAATTTCTTGTATGTGTAGCGGGTGGTTACATTTTAGGGGAAGCATCTGAGTGGTAACTAGGCTCAGATGCACAAATTGTCAGGTTTCATATACCATTTCTGTCCCTGGGAGATGGTACTGGTGTGTAGTTCCCTGGGGCCTATAGGTGGCACTGTTGCCATAGGCCCAGGTTGAACCGCAGTACGGCGGGGCGGGGAACCTGCGGTGCCTGTCGGGAGAGGATATAAAAGGGGGCGGCCATCTTCCAGAGGGGTCGGTTCCGTGCTCAGGCACCTTAGGCCTGGGTGCGTGTGTGTCGCCTCCCGGTGCCCTAGGCCCGGAGGCCTGGTCGGGTTGTCTCCGGGTGCCCTAGGCCCGGAGACGGAGCTGCTGTTCCATCCCAGACACCTTCAGTCTGGGGTGAGGTACTTTGGAGAAGAGGAATGGGAATGCCCCCCCCCCCAGTGGGGTTTTTAAGCAGCGAAAATATACAAAAGTAAGATAAGATAAGAGGTAGCCATCCAGGGAGGGACGCCATTGCGAGGCGACGCATCGGGGAGGATCATCTCAGTACATCCTCCTCAATTGAGGATCATATATAAATACACTTTGGAAACCTGGTAGATCTCTCATTTGATCCCCAGTTCCACAAACATGGCAGATCCAAAGGTTTCACCAATTGTAAGTATCAAACAGCCTACTTAGGCTGATTGTCTCTCTTCCCTTCTTCCTTTCCCTCTGGGCAATATCCCTAAGGTTTGGTTGGGAACCTTCCAGTAACCATGGAATCAGCTCCCTCTTTATCAGCCTTGACTTTGTTATGGCTGTAGCATTCCACATTTTTCACACACACATTTTTTCATTTACACTCGTTCCATCACCTGCACAACATCACATCTCACTCCACTTCACATTTCACAGTTACACTCCATTCTTTCACACTCCCCATTACACATTATTCTTTCAACCTCACTTTCACTCATTTTCATTTTCACTTTTACTAACCAATTTTGGTTTTGTTTTCGTTTTTGTTTTTGTTTCTGTTTATTTATTTGTTTTCACAAATTTTTCCATCTATGTTCTACCTTCATTAGCCCTCCCCATCACACCCTTTCACCACTACCACACATATAACATACTCAGTCACTGCTGTACCCATCATATTATTAGAATTTATTAATAAATACACTAACACCCCAACATGTACCAATGTAAGGGCAATCTATATGGACCTACTATCTGCATATACACTAAGATGTTATAACATTTATGAACTGTATGGAAGCAACACCCATGCATCCTACATTGATGTCTTTGATGTCCTCCATAGGTGCTGGTCGCCTGTCCGTGCACGCCCCGCATGGAGCCTCCCCCCTCCGGTATGGCTCCCTGCAGGTCACATTTGATTCCTGGTGGCGCCGGCCCCCGGGGTGTCGGGTGGCTGGGGGGCTGTTGGATCCCTGGAGGCGCCTGCCCTCTGGCGGAGCTCTGATTGGAAGCTAGGCTTTAACACACAGCATATTGGTAATTATACAATTTGTGTCCCTTACCTGTGGGTACATACCCAGGTAATGAAGTGATACTTACCTAATAATTTCTTGCAGCAATCCAATATATCCTCTGAAGAAGATCCTTTGTGATCGAAACGCGTCAGAACGTATATAGATGCATATCTACCTGTATAGCTCTATAGCATTGCTGTGTACTATTTATGTTGTGTTTTAACAATATGTATGTGTAAACTCCATCAGAGCTTTAAATTGTTTGTAACTTTGTGTACAGATGCAATAAAAATGTTTTATCTTACTTTTGTATATTTTCGCTGCTTAAAAACCCCACTGGGGGGCATTCCCATTCCTCAATTTACCGGGGTGCGCAGCACCATTCGCTCTCCTCATATACGTCTCTTTCCCATTTCTAGGTACTTTGGAGAACGGCCTGGAGCCCAGCGGCCTTCGGCTGGGATCCGCCAGGGACCGAGGCTCCCAGGGATCTGCATTGCGAGGGGACCCGTATCCAGGACGAGGAGGCCAGGGAGGTGACCCTTTCTGAAGACCCAGCGCAGAGTCGTGGTGACAGAGGGGGCCTCTGGTAACTCTCCGGAGGGTTGTTCAAGTTACAAAAGGAAGGAAGTGCGTGTTCTTTATGTCACAGTGGCAGTGACACTATGCACACAAGGTCAGTGGCAGTGGCTTTCATCTTTTTCACCCGGTCAGTGGCAGTGACCAACTTCATGGTCTGTGGCAGAGACCGTGCGCCAAGCCTGTTCGTGCTAATCAGAACAGGAGAAAACCCAATTCAAGTTTGTGCCTGGACCTCCTCCCACCTTATCTGACCTGTGTCTTGTCCCAACCTGTCTGCTCTCAAAGAGACTGTTTATTGTGCTGAGAAAAATAAATAAGAGTTGGACCTTTCAGTTGGTGTGGACAGTTGCTTACTGGGGAAAACAAAAAGGCTTGTTTCTGACTACCACAGAAACGAGGTCAGCACTGGAGGTTTTTTAACACTGGCTGCAAGCAGGCCCGAGAAACTAACACCGCTCAACCTCCCCATTCAGGAGGGTACGGGCTTGTGGTGCGGTGTGCCTCATTCTTTCCTGCGGAGGAGCCAAGCAAAAGAAAAGCAGGTAAAGTCTGGGGTTGGTGCGCTACATATGTGTTAACACTAGTGTGAGGGGGTTAGCTCGGCAGCGGGTGTGTGTGACCCCCGGGATGGGCTCCCCACACAAAACAGGCCCAGCAAACGGAGGTTGTGGTTTTCAAAATCAAAAAGGTGCGGTTTATTTTCTATTTACAGTGACAAAACACAGCAAAGCAAAAGAAACATAAACAAAATAAATCCTGGTCAAGTTGACCTCTGACTAAACATACAGGTTTCCTAACTAACAACTGGGATCAGCCTAGTGCTGTCCTAGTCCCTAAGTCCCTGGTTTTAAATGTCCAAGCAAATAGCCACACAGGCTTTGTCTCACCGCACAGGGGTTCACTCTCCCTAGACAGTCCACACAGGTCTGGTTCCAGGCATGAGCTAACATCTAATGAAGCTGGGAGTTCTTATAGAGGCCTAAATGAGCTGACAAGCTTCAGCTGGTCTCATCAACTCCCTGTCTGCACGACGCCCCACACTCTCCCTAGACATATGAGTCATCCATGAGCCCACTAGCCTTAGCTGGGCTTATACAACTCTCCACCTAGTTGTATAAGTCGGCGTAAAGCCTGAATCTGGGCGAAATATATCTACCCCCCTGGATGCAACCAGGTGACTTTACCTTCCTGCTGTCACATACCCCCCCCTCTTGTTTTAACCTCGGGGTTGGAACACCAGCAATCAGGCATTCATGTACTCGAGACAAAGCATCCACATTCCCCATTTGAACGCCAGGGCGATGCTTTACTGTGAAGTTGAATTCCTGGAGGGCCAGGAACCACCTATTCACTCTTCTATTTGTTTCCTTGTTTTGAGCCATCCACTTTAACGGAGCGTGATCCGTAACCATGTCAAAGTGCCTACCTAGCAGGTAGTACCGAAGGGAATCTAGAGCCCACTTCACCGCTAAACACTCCTTTTCAACGGTGGCGTAATTTACCTCATGGGACTTCAACTTCCTGCTGAGGTAAATGACTGGGTGCTCTTCCCCGTTCCAGACCTGGGACAATACTGCTCCTAACCCCACATCTGACGCATCACTTTCTACGACAAAGTCTTTAGAGAAGTCGGGTGAGTACAACACTGGCTGGCTACATAAGGCTTGTTTCAAGAATTGGAATGCTGCCTCAGCCTCGGGGGTCCATTTAATCATGACCGACCCTTTCCCCTTCGTCAGGTTGGTTAGGGGCACAGCCTTAGAAGCAAAGTGGGGAATGAATCGCCGATAATACCCAGCGATTCCCAGAAAGGCTCGTACCTGCTTCTTGCTGTTGGGACGTGGCCAACTCTGGATGGCCTCGACTTTGTTGAGTTGGGGTTTTATTACTCCCCTCCCAATGGTGTACCCAAGATATTTGGCCTCCTCCTGCCCAATGGTACACTTCTTGGGGTTAGCCGTAAACCCCGCTTCCCGAACAGAGTCCAGGACTGCTTGCACTTTTGGCAGATGTGAGGCCCAATCTGTGCTATGGACAATTACGTCATCCAGGTAAGCCGCAGCATACTTCCGATGGGGCCTCAGCATCTGGTCCATTTTCCGCTGGAATGTGGCCGGCGCATTCTGTAACCCGAACGGCATTCTTTTATATTGGAACGCCCCGTCTGGGGTTACAAATGCGGTTTTCTCTTTGGCCGACTTGGCCAGGGGGATTTGCCAATACCCTTTTGTGAGGTCAAGAGTCGTCATGTATCGGGCTGTTCCCAGCCGGTCGATCAACTCATCTATACGTGGCATGGGGTAGGTGTCAAATCTTGTAACTTTGTTCAACTGACGAAAATCGTTACAAAATCGCCAGCTCCCATCCGGTTTAGGCACCAACACGATGGGACTAGACCAATCACTTTGGGACTCCTCTATCACCCCTAAGTTCAGCATTTTCTGTACTTCCTCCCGTATTGCCTCCCGTCGGGCCTCTGGGATCCGATAGGGTTTTAACTTCACCCTTTCACCGGGCGGGGTAATGATGTCATGCTCTACCCCAGATGTTTGTCCCGGCAGCTCAGAGAATACCTCCTTGTTGCGAAGCACAAACTCCTTAACCTCCTGTTGTTGGGGTTGTGACAAGGTGGCTGCTATTCCAACCTCAGGAATCACGCAACCAGTTTGAGCTGGTGACCAAGTGTCTGCGACTAGGGACTCTCTATCCCTCCAGGCTTTCAACAGATTAACGTGATAGATCTGTTCGGGCTTTCGCCTTCCTGGTTGTCTGACCTTGTAATTCACTTCGCTCACTTTTTCCATTATCTCGTAGGGGCCTTGCCATTTGGCAAGGAATTTACTTTCAACCGTAGGGACAAGTACCAGTATCCTATCCCCCAGGGAAAAGGTACGGGTCTTGGCTCCACGGTTGTACACTCTCTGCTGTGCTAACTGCGCTTGGGCCAAATGTTCCTTCACGATGGGCATTACCTGTGCAATTCGGTCTTGCATCAGGGCGACATGCTCAATCACACTCCTGTGGGGAGAACTCTCACTTTCCCAAGTTTCCTTGGCAATATCCAACAGCCCTCTTGGGTGTCTCCCATACAGTAACTCAAAGGGGGAGAATCCCGTAGAGGATTGGGGCACCTCCCTAATAGCAAACATCAGATAAGGAAGTAGACAGTCCCAATCCTTTCCATCTCTATCCACCACTTTCTTCAACATTTGTTTTAGGGTTTTGTTGAATCTTTCAACCAGCCCATCGGTTTGGGGGTGATACACAGATGTACGTAATTGCGTCACTTTGAATAATTTACACAGCTCCTTCATAACCCGGGACATAAAGGGTGTACCTTGGTCCGTAAGCAGTTCTTTACAAATACCCACCCGGCTAAACACAAGAGATAGCTCTTTGGCTATGGTTTTGGCCGAGGTATTTCGGAGAGGGATCGCTTCTGGATAACGGGTGGCATAGTCCATTATAACTAATATGTACTGGTGCCCCCTAGCGGACTTGATTATAGGACCTACCAAATCCATGGCGATCCTCTCAAACGGGACCTCAATGATGGGTAGAGGGACCAGCGGGCTACGGAAATGTGGCATCGGGGCCGACCTCTGACACACAGGGCAGGAGGAACAATAATTTTCTACGTCCTTCATCACCCCCGGCCAATAGAATCTCTGTAATACCCTCTCTCGGGTTTTCTCTGTCCCCAGATGACCTCCAAGAATGTGCCCATGGGCCAACTCCAACACCAACTTCCTGTAAGGTTTGGGCACCACAAGCTGCTCAACGGTTTCTTCTGCCCTTTTTGCCACCCGATACAGTAGGTCCTTCTCTACGCTGAAGTATGGGTAAGTGCAGGTATTATCTGGGTTCACTAACTCGCCATCTATTTTCACTACGTTTTCCCGTGCCTTTATTAGGGCGGGGTCTTTCAACTGTTCTGTGGCAAAGTTTTCCCTGTGAACCTCAAGATCAGAAAACTCCACAGACGGTAGGTTTTCGTCTGAGGAGGTGGGCTCCTCTCCAGTTTCTTGAGTCTCCCCTGCCAATACTGATAAGGGAAATTCCGGAGAGTCCTCACCACTCTCAGGGGAGTTCTGGCTATCACATTCCTGGTACATAGGGGCACCAGTGAGGGGCTCAGGATCATCCCACAGTTCCCAGAACTTCGGAAAATCCCTTCCCACAATGGCGTCATGCGGTAACTGAGATACTAAGCCCACTGGATGAGAGAGGGTACCTTTGGGGGTCTCGAAACACACTGTAGTCACTGGATACTCTCGGGTGTCCCCATGCACACAAAGAACAGCTACCTTGCTATTCCCAGAGACCTCTGTTTTAACTAACTCAGCCTTTATCAGGGTCACAAGGCTACCTGAATCCAGCAATACCACAACATTTCTACCATTAACACACATTTTGCATAAATGTTTCTCAGTTCCTCGAATGGCAGTGCATGCGACTGTCGCACACAGCGACTGACGTCTGCCCGTCAGAAAGTCACACTGCATGGGTTCCTCCACAACCGGGCAATTGGCTGCAATATGTCCCGCTTGCCGGCAGCGGTAGCAAACGATCCTTCTTGCCGCCTCTTGAGCCGCTGATTTCCCAGGCTGTTCTCGCCAAACTTGGGGTAGAGCTCCCACCCTCTCACTCTCTCCACCCTCACCCCTTGGAATCCTCTTATCCGCCCCTGGGGATGGTCTGGTCTTAGGGTGGAAAGTCCGAGTGTCTCTGGAAGAGGCCGTCAGGTTCTCTGTAGCCAAGTATTTCTCCACACGATCCACAAGACCATCGGCCGTCTCTGGGTCTCCATGGCTTACCCACTTTTGGATGGCAGTAGGAAGAGCTCTCAAAAACCGATCCATTACAACACGTTCCACAATCTTTGGTGCGGACAAAGTCTCTGGCTGTAGCCACTTTCTGCTCAGGTGAATGAGATCATACATTTGAGACCTGGGGGGTTTTCCAAGCTGGAAAGTCCAGTTATGCACACGCTGAGCCCGGACAGCCTGGGTGACACCCAGCCTTGCCAATATTTCAGCTTTTAGCATCACATAGTCTTTTGCTTGGTTAGGCTCTAGGTCATAGTAAGCTTTCTGCGATTCACCAGTTAACAGAGGAGCCACCAGTCCAGCCCACTGCTCCTCAGGCCACTTTTCTCTTTCAGCGGTCCTTTCAAATGTGGTCAAAAATACCTCTGGATCATCCTCTCCAGTCATTTTTGTCAATAAACGACTCACCCCAAAGGACGCGGTATTAGTGGGACGGCTTTCCTCACTGGTCTGCGGACGTTGCTGCATTACTGCTTCCATCTGTTGTTGTAGTCTCTGCTCTTGCTTCTGCAACAGGTCTATGAAGCTGGCCTCAGATTGCTGCTGGGCTCGTTGCTGAGCCTCCAGACTCTGTTGCAAAGTTGCGTTTGTCTGCTGCTGGGCTGCAAGGCTCTGTTGATGAGCTTGCTGCTGGGCTGCGAAGTTCTGTTGTTGAGCTGCAAGGCTCTGTTGATGAGCTGCAAGGCTCTTTTGCAAACCTGCATTTGTCTGCTGTTGATTGGCATTTGCTAGAGCCAGCTGCTTCAGTATCTCCTCCATGCTGTCTTAAAAAAAAAACTGCCACTGGTTCTCCACCAACTGTGAGGGGGGTAGCTCGGCAGCGGGTGTGTGTGACCCCCGGGATGGGCTCCCCACACAAAACAGGCCCAGCAAACGGAGGTTGTGGTTTTCAAAATCAAAAAGGTGCGGTTTATTTTCTATTTACAGTGACAAAACACAGCAAAGCAAAAGAAACATAAACAAAATAAATCCTGGTCAAGTTGACCTCTGACTAAACATACAGGTTTCCTAACTAACGACTGGGATCAGCCTAGTGCTGTCCTAGTCCCTAAGTCCCTGGTTTTAAATGTCCAAGCAAATAGCCACACAGGCTTTGTCTCACCGCACAGGGGTTCACTCTCCCTAGACAGTCCACACAGGTCTGGTTCCAGGCATGAGCTAACATCTAATGAAGCTGGGAGTTCTTATAGAGGCCTAAATGAGCTGACAAGCTTCAGCTGGTCTCATCAACTCCCTGTCTGCACGACGCCCAGCACTCTCCCTAGAGGTATGAGTCATCCATGAGCCCACTAGCCTTAGCTGGGCTTATACAACTCTCCACCTAGTTGTATAAGTCGGCGTAAAGCCTGAATCTGGGCGAAATATATCTACCCCCCTGGATGCAACCAGGTGACTTTACCTTCCTGCTGTCACACTAGGTTTGTGTCACAAATGCAATTTCTGCTATTATTGTCATTACCACTGTTGCCTGCACATGTTCACAATTTCTAATTTGGTGCTCTCATCTTTTCACAGCTGTGCTTTTGTTGTCCCCCATATTTTATGGAGTGAACTGGTCAAGACAACAAAACATACAATAAAGTGTATAGAATGCAGGGGTCAAGACTATGTAATGTACAACATGTATAGAGTGCAGCCTTCAGGACTCTGTAGTATATACAGTGCAGTAGTCAGGACTATGTTTTGTACAGAGTGCATCAGTCGGGACTTCATAGAGTAAACTGTGCTGTGGAGCAGTCATGACTATATTAATGTAGGCACATGTGCCTATAAAGTCAATTTTTTCTATAAGTTTTCAATCCCAATCACTATCAGGATGTGGCACCTCTTTATCTAGGGTGTTGATTACCACCCCAGGGCACTTGTAATCAATTTATAATCTATATAAATGTAGAGCATGCAGTGGTCAGGACGATGCCTTTTGATTAATCACCATTAGGTTTCTGTTTGAGAGGTATGTCTCCAGGAAATAAACATCCCCAACGGTGTCCCCAGCTGCAGTAATTGCAGGTCATTCAAATAAGGCTTGCAACTCCTCCATTGCAATTTTGGGGACATCGCCAGGAACCTTAGAGTGGAACATGCGACACCCCTACCACCATTTCTCATCTTGGGGCTTAGGTAGTATGGTATAGGGGGAAAGGCTTGCTGTGGTGACTTCTCAGCGGTATGATATTAGATGAATAAAGATTGTGGCTCTTTGTGTGGGTCTCTCTTCACTATGGGGGCCTAGTGTAATGGGTTTGCCAAACACTGGTCTCCACCATCACCTGCCAACCCCAAGCACCAGGGCCTGTGGAGGTGGGGAGGGAGAACCCATACTAATTATGTCACATTTGACACAGTGTGACACTGATATGTACTAATACACAGTATGGAACATTTTGACCCCTGCACCATGCATTACTTATTACTCTAACCTCTCAACTCTAAACTCTTCCTGACATACAGTACTACTGATCTCTGAACTGCGTTACGTGCTGCTCTAGTCTCTAAACTATGCGTTACTGCTACTCTGAGCTCTGTGTTACTTACCACTCTGATCTCTGAACTTTCTGTTACTACTGTAAACTCTGTGTTTCTTACTCCTGACCCGTGTGACACATACTACTGATCTCTGAACTCTGCATTACTTACCACTCTAAACTCTGCATTACGTGCTACTGACCCCTGCCCTCTGCATTACATACTACTTACCTCTGAATTCTCTCTTACTTACTCACCCCTGCACTCAAGATTACATACCATTGACTTCTACGTTCTGGGTTACATACTACTGACCACTGTCTCTGCATTACAAGCTACTGATCTCTGAACTCGGTGTTACACACTACTGACCTCTGAAACCTGCTATACTTTCCCCTGATCCCTGCACTCTGTTATATGACAGATATGATGCTGCTCAAAGCCTACTAAGCTCCATTAGGGTGAAATGCATCAGAGAGCATAAGCCAACAGGCAGGGACTGCAGCAGAAGCTTTTACTTTCACTTAGAGACTTGGTTGCAGCCCAGGGTTTTGCATTGCACTACACTCTGTGTTACATACTACTAACTCCAGCACTCTGCCCTACTTACTACTGACCCCTACACACTTTACATTGCATACTACTGATCTCTGCACTCTGTTATATGCAACTGCCCTCTGAACTCTGGAATATGTACTCTTCACTCTTGTACTGTGAATGATAATGAATACCGAGTTTCTCACTGAAGCTAAAACAGTAGAATAAGTTTATATTTTTACAGTAACATTTGTGTTAATATATTTTTTAAAGTTTTCCTCAAACCTCTATTCCTTTAATTAGGATCTTGCTTTTCTATTTATAGAGTATCACTACGGTACAACTGAGACCTATTGGGTGAAATGTGTTAAAGGGGTGGTCATAAGGTGAAGAATGCCAATGTCAAATTTCTGGATATCACATACAATAAATATGGATACTATTGATCCCTCCAGTATGCAGTGGCTTCATTTTCTCAGCACTTACGTTAGGTGTATTACATTTACATAAACCTTCCGATTGCTGCATACTCTTCCATACACCAGCTTTCTATTTTCTAGAGCAGTGGTCTCCAAACTACGGCATGGAGGCCAGATGCGGCCCTTTGCTTGCCTTTATCTGACCCTTGAGCCACTATTTCTCCCATGGATATGAGGCACTATTTCTCCCACTGACACCAAAATTGGGCAATATGTCTTACACTAGCACCAACAATGGGGCACTAGTCTTCACATTGACACCAACAATGGGGCACTAGTCTTCCCACTAACACCAAAAATGGGGCAATGATTCCTGCACTGACACCAATGATGGGGCACTTTTCTTCCCACTGACACCAATGAAGGGGTACTATTCCTCCCCCGACTCACGCCAGGACATTTTACACTGCCACTGGCCACAGTCCAGCCCCACGTAAAATCTGAAGGACATTAAACTGGGCCTTTGTTTAGAAAGGCTAGAGACCTCTGGTCTAGAGTATTGAATACAGCAGTCAGGACTATATAGTGCAGCAGTAAGTAATATGCGTTGTACAACATAATACTAATGGTGCAGTACTCAGAAATCCCTTTGTCTTCTTTGCCCTCCACCCCATCAATATCTATTCTACCTCTCTCTGTGATCATTCTCCTCTACTGTTTTCAATACATAATTGTTTTCCTCTATGACCATTCTCTTCCACTTCCATATCAATTTATAGCAAAGAAATACACAAAACAGACTTTACTGTCCTTCCTATATTAAACACTAACAAAATGACTACAAAACAGAAAATGTACCCTTAGAAAATGTGTAATGTTCAAAAGCTTTTCTTTATACAGAATCTTTAAAGACAGAAACTGATATATAAGTTAGAGAGAAACCCAAGATTGTGCGGCAGAGGACATTTTATTAAGGATATCTTGCAACTGAGATCCTTGAAAAGAAGAAATTCCTATTAAAATATTCTATAAGTAGTACAACTCACTAGTGTCATCATACCTCCCAACTTTTTGAGACGGGAATGAGGGACACCTATCAGCAAAAGTATGCAGGCATAGGACACACCCCATTGCCACGCCCCCTTAAAGGAGAATTGTACAAAAAAACAAGATTTGTTAAACCGACAAATCCATTTTTTTTACCACTAATATTCCTTTATATTGGCTTTTGGAATTTACAAATGCAGCAATTTAGAAATCAGATGAAAGGTTTAGCGCTGGAAAACACTTTTTGATAGTGTGGCAGAGCGAGGCTCTGTCCCAATGAAAATGAGGTTAAAGTGGACACAGAGGCTGCATATCGCCTGAGTGCAGAGCTACAGAGGAGGTTGGAGACTTCCTGGAAAAATTTGAAAAGGTCGCTGTAAGGAGGAAATGGCCTAGAGACCGGTGGCCAAAATTGCTGCAAACCTTATTACTGATAGAGTACCGGTCAGTTTACCATTTGATGGACGGGGACCAGGATGACTACCGCCAGTTTAAAGAGGAAATCCTTCTTATAGGAGAGTTCAATCGCATCATAGGCTGCCAGCAACCCTCCAGCAAAGGGAGGTCATCACACATAGCAATGGGAGAGGCAATACTGCGACAACAAAGCACCAATCAAGCAATGGCTCAGAAGAGCATGAGTGTGCATCAGTATACCAGCCCTGCGTTTTCTTAAAACATATCAGTCGTCACCCCTGGCAACAGTGGCAAGAAGTCTGTGTGGCCTGCAGTCGGTACTAATGAGCATGAGGAATATAAAGCTGTGTATTATGGCCGCTTATGTGAAGTGGTCAGCCCAGAAAGAAGGGCACAACAGTCTGTGACCACCATGAGGTGTAGCCAACCATCTTTGGAGTGCTGGTCTGCTGTTACCCCTAGCAACAGGGATCCTGTGTTACAAGCACAGGCTGCAGTGTTGCTCCATGACCACATGGAAGAGTCAGCCTGTGGAGACTCCACAGATGAGAGACAACGCACTCAAATGAAGGCTATGACAACGGCTACAGGAATTGGTAAGACTGTTGCAGTTTATGGGTCAGAACCCAATGAAATTGAAGTGTGTTCAGCGGGGAGATCTGCAGTACAGGTGGACTTGCTACAGTATACTACCCAGAGTAGGGGGGAGGCACATGGTAAAGCCCAACTTGCAGCAGGACTAAAGACTAAAAGGGACAAGAGGACTCTGTATGTACATGGTGGAATCCAGCAGAGTGCTGGAAGAGCTGTACTAGGGGTGACCAAAGAAATCCATATACCATGTTCCCTAGTGACAGAGACAGGTGCTGCAGGGTTGCCCAGGGAAACCTCCCAGGAGCCCACAGTGTTGGAGCAGAGGGTTTCCCAGGTCAGCTGTGGAGCTGCTCAAGTGGGTAAAGGGCCACCCACAATAGCTACAGCTATGTCTAAGTGTCATGATGATCCTCTAAAGGTTGAGAAATGTATTTCTGGAAATGTCATGTTTGAAAATAATGTTGGTAATGTGTTTACTAAAAAGGTTGGGGGCAGAGCTGCAGGGTTGTCTGTGGAAACCTCCAGGGATCTCCCTGTGTTGGAACTGGAGGTTATCCAGGACCACTCTGGCACTACTCTGGGGGAACAAGAAGGGACTGCACCACACAATGAGAGTGTGTGGGTGCAGACCACCCGCCTGGTATGTGACCAGATTGAACAAGTTATTCACCCTGTTAAAGCTGTTAAAGCTGGTAGTGTAAAGCTGGATGTGATGGTAGCGCCACCAGAACAACTGGTCAAAATAGTGTATTGCACCCTGCGTTCTGTGACGAAGCATCGTCCCAATGTGACATAAGTGAAACTGTGCTTGTACAATGTGATGCATATAGAGTTGACAAATGTACAGTATTGGGTAATGAGTCCCAGGTTCCTTTGGTGCCTCTTGGAACAGGTGATGCACTGCTTCAGGATACCTGTCAGAGAAGTACCACTGACTGGGACAGCTGGGCCAAACAATTGCTAGCCATGCTGGATAAGGCTAGGTTACATAACACAGGTGTGGACATGACACCTGCTATGCCCAATGGAGGAATTGCAGGGTGGCCAGTGGCCAAGGGCGTGTTGGCCCCGGCAGAGATTGGCCCCCTCCAATCAGAAGGACCGGTTAAGGGCGCATGCATGGCAGTTGGGTTATATGCAGCCCAACCGCTGGAAAATAGTGAGTGCAATAATGGCAATGTGACGTATGACCTGCAGCAGCTCGCTGAGGGTAAATGTGAGACGCACATCTGACAACGCTCCAGTTGAGCACCAGGCTGTGAAGACCGATACCACCAGTGAGGTGGAGGTCACTGTAAATGTCCCTACCTTTCCAGCTTCAGTGGATGAGCCCCTCTACGTCATTGATAAGGGAAAAGTCCCTAGAAAGGTCTTGTATGTTGATGTGGATCGCATTAAGATGACAAATGTGTTGTTGAAAATTCTTAAAGTCCAAAAAACACATTTGCTGTACACCTGGGTGTCTCCACCGTGGTCGGACAAGGTGGTACTGCATAGTACCTGTAGGTGGAGCCAAGTAGTACAAGCCATGCTTGATGTCAATCACGAGAGGAACTGGGTGGTACCATATTTATTAGCAGTGTGGCAAATGGTCTCAAGGTTCTCTGAGAGGGTGCTTCCAGTTACCAGTTTGGATGGAAGGGGCTCAGGAGAACATTTGAAAACATCAGAGGTCTCTCCGCATAATGCGGTGACTAGGAAAAGTTCTGCTGGTGCGGTCCAAAGTGCGGCTGAGCAGTGGTCAGCAGAGGGCACGGACACTGCCTCACACACTAGACCTCACGTGAAGGAAGGGACCGAAATAGATGTGGCAGTAGCAGAAATTTTTCATTTCATTCGCACAAAGGTACAAATTAAAGTACCCGGAGACACTGTGGGGGGAAGCACTGATGGTATTGGAAGTGGCAACATCAGAATTTGTGGTCTGTCACTGGTTGGTACTGATAACAAGGGTTTAATTGCCGTGGGTAACCTCAGAAAAGTTGTTAAACCCAAAAAACCTGTTGTGATGGGAAAAACTGGTATCGGTGAGGGAAAAGGTGGTTCCCCATCAGACAAAGTATTAGGAACAGGTCCCCTATATCAAGAAAGTGAGGGTATTAGGGAAGGCAGAGTTCCCCCGAGAAATGCAAATAAGCTCAGGAACCCCAGAAGAGGGAGAAAGCGTAGAATAAAAATGAGTGGGATCCCATGGAGAGCGAAGGAAGGACTTACCTGGAAACGCACCCGAAAAAAAGGTTGGGCCTACGCGGCTGACAGCCGGCACAGAGGTGTCCCAACCCTGATGACATGTGCTGGGGTTCCTCCCTACGGATCGAAACAAGAGGGGGGGGGGTATGTGGCAGAGCGAGGCTCTGTCCCAATGAAAATGAGGTTAAAGTGGACACAGAGGCTGCATATCGCCTGAGTGCAGAGCTACAGAGCGTAAATTTAAAAACAGAGAAAACTGCTCTGGCAGTTTCCTCAGATTTTGCTATTTCCGCATGGGGTTCTGTGGCTTGGAGATCCTTCAGAGTCTTGGGTGGGATGGGATCTCCAACCCTGTGTCCGGGTCTTGTGGACAGCCAGCATGGTGTGTGCTCAGGTGCACACAACCAATATAATGAGGGGCTGGTGAGAGCAGAGTGGAGGATGGTGGAGGATGGTGAGCAGCTTGCTAACTGCAGTGGCTGCTAGTGAGTGTCTCTGTGTGAGGATAAACGCTGTGTGCGTTGAAGGGTTTTAAGCTGTGTGCGTCCAAGGAGCCAGAAGCTGTGTGCATTAAGGGACTTTAAGCTGTGTGCGTTTAAGAAGCCCAAAGCTGTGTGCATCCAAGACTGTGAGACTGGAAGATATAGTGGTTTAAGGTATCAGTACCTAAAGCAAGCAGAGGAACTGCTAACAAGAGAACCAGGTGGCTTGGTATGTTTTTCTTATTTTTGGACTGCTAAATGAAGTTAAATCCCTGCGTGGGAATCCTGAATAGACATTTTGCTTTTGTTTTTCTGTTTAAATAAACGTGGGCTACCAGGCCCTTAACTAGAATGCCTGTCTGATATGGACTCACTGCATAAAAATGCATCTATCCACTTGAGCTAAAACACCCCAATATCACAATAGATAAAAAGTGAATTTTATATACAGCTCAAAATGAGGGACAAATGAGGAGGAATGAGGGACGGAGGGACATTGCTCCAAATCAGGAACAGTCCCTCGAAAATCAGGGACAGTTGGGAGCTATGGTGTCATGCAAAACAGAATGAGAAGATTTGAGTGGACTTGGCATTTAAGCACATTCCATGGACCACTGTAAACACAGCACTGGTGTATCATCCCCATATGTCCCCTAAAGTCATGATTTATATCCTTTGAAAATACATTATTAATCAGGTACGCTTGTACTATGCTTTCTGGCTCAAACACACCTCAGGTCACTATTATCCATAAGAGGAAAACCCATAAAATATTAATAAACCTTAATGATCACATGTCATTCTGAGCACATGCCACCGCATCACTGCTGAATACACAAGGTGTTATTACAACGAAATGATGCATGATGTGCCCCATGTTGTAGGTAATTTATGCAGTAATATAGTTCATAATGTGATAGAACAGAATGCAGGAGAAAGGCAATAGCTTTTGGAGTACATCGTCAATCTTAGGTTACAGTCCATGATTTTCCACAAATGGAATGTTCCATTTTCAGTCCTTTCTAAAGAGAGCAATCATAATCTTTTAACAGTCAAAACAAAACTGTATTTAACCAGCCGATGTTCTATCCCGTGGTGAATTGGATGCGTATATTATTTCAGACAAGAATGATGTAGCACATAGGTATGCTGGCAGTATGTAGGAACAGAAAATGGCAGAAGGTAATAATAAATAACGTTTTGTTTCCAATGATACCCAAGCCTGTGATTAACTACATTGATATTTAAGACTGACATACAATGAATCAGTTGTTCCAGTTACTTAATTAAAAAAAAAAAAAAAAAAAGAAGAAGAAGAAAAGAGCTAACATTAAATAGGATCCCCTCTATAAGATATGATAGTTTGCTCCTATCAATCAAGACATTTCCCACAGGACCACTGTCATTTGTGGCATTCAGAGATGGTGCAATGGTCTCTGTCCAGCAGAGTGTTTTCTGTACTGTCTATACCGTTAAAGGAAATTTAATTTTGATACATATCACAAGGTGATAAAGTGTTTATTGTTTTCCTGGTCTTAAAAATGTAGAGTACTAGTATGAATTCCTGATCATGGCAGCAGCAAGTAAAGATGATAGGAGATGTTCATCTTATCCAGGTCTCTTTATCTTCTACCACCACTGTTGTAGTTCTAAGGTCAGAGCTATCTGATCAAGCAGTGCATCCAAAGCTCACCAATTGTGTTACAATCTGACTGTTAAATTGCTGTAGAATCATCAATTAACATTAGATTTACCAAAATTTGCAATAGAGACGTGCACCTAATTTTTTTTTTTATGTATAACGCCCGCACTGTATGGATTACAAATATTCACAGGCCAAAAAAAATCCCATTAGATTGCCTTTTACATCAAGGTCCCTGTCAGAGTTCACCTTGCATTAGGGTCCCTATTAGAGCCCTCCCTCATGTCAGGGTTAAGGTGGTAATAAACCTAAAACCAGAAATGTAATATATTGCAGCTTACCAATCATAAGATATGGTGGCTGCATTACCTACTTTTTTGGGGGCTTTTTTCCCATTTGTTTTCCTCTGGTGATCTCGCCAATAACACGTCTCATGAATTACAGTGCCCCCACTCTGGATTAAGGAGCACAGAGGGCCCAGCAGACAGCAGCATTGTCAGTCTGGGGGAAGGGGAGTATTAAATGTACTAGCATATTTAGACACACTAACAAATTAAAGTCAAACTCCAGCTCACACTTTATAATCAGTTACATAAACATATATTTTTTCTTTTAGGGTAAAGGTTTTACATGAATAAATAAATGCTGATCATTGTAAGAACCCCTGCCAGTGTTAAATGGTTTGTCTCATCCATGTAAACTTCTACAATCTGCAAGAGAGCTTGTTCTTTTGAAAAACAACAGACTTACTGGCTGGATCACAGGAGAAAATAGAAGAAAGCAAGCTTAAAAATGAAAACGAATGCAGGCATCAAATCTACGAATTGGTAAGCTGTAATATTATAAATATTTGCTTTTGGGCTTAATACTGCTTTAACACCAAAATTCCTTCTACATCAGAGCCCCCCCACCTTACATTTGGTCCCCATCATAGTCCCACTTACATCAAGACCCCCATCAGAGTCCGGTTGTGTGGGTTGGGGAGGTTGTCATTTGGAGACCTCAAGACCCAAACTACAGAATCAATCTGAAACAAGAAAAGCTGCTCCGGGTGAGTGAGTCTCTGGTTAATCACCACACACACTCGTCAGGTGCTAGCCCAGCTCGCATGCTGTGCACTTCCAAAAATCCTTTTATTGAAGCTTCATATGACCTATGACAGATGGAGCAGGGGACAAAGAGGTAGACGCGTTTCGTGCAAATGTTAGCGCTTAGTCATTTCCTATTGGAACTACTCACCACACTCACCCATATACTGCTCTAATGTGTCATCATTAGGTTACAGGTGAACTAACCAATTAAAATTAGTACTCAGCTGGTGTTACAAATGGTTTTTCTCTGTAATACTAGCTGAGTACTAATTTTAATTGGTTAGTTCACCTGTAACCTAATGATGACACATTAGAACAGTGTATAGGTGATTGTGGTGACTAGTTCCAATAGGTAATGACTAAGCGCTAACATTTGCACGAAACACGTCTACCTCTTTGTCCCCTGCACCATCTGTCAACCACTTGTCATTTGAAGCTTCAATAAAAGGATTTTTGGAAGTGCAGCTATCCGGAATTATTTCTTCATATAGAATCAATCTGAATCCAATCTGGCAGACCCCACACTTTACAGTTGTTTGTAGTTCTAAAGGAGCCTCCTAGGTGTCAGAACCCCTGAGGACGTACGTGCGCATGAAGCACGTTGGGTGAGGCCTACTTGATGACATCACGTCGTCATTTCCGATTCCGCGACCACCTTAGTAAGTCTGGCCTTTTTTTTTTTTTTTTTTTTGGCATGTTATATGTATGCTGCAGTTTTTTATACAACATTTATTTATGGATACAATAAATACTACACTATATATGGCTCCTTTGGGCTCCATGTCGTGAGCTCATTTATTGCAGTGTTTTAAGCAGTACTGTAGCACACCGGAACAGATTGTGTGGAGACCAGAGGGACCAAACAATACCGGGAGGATTATGATGGCTATAATCCTTATGTACCTCTGGTGAAGGCATAGATTGTGGTGGAGGCACAGGAGTACTGATTTATTTTACGTGGGGGATACTTACGCTTATTCATAAGTTGTATTCACTTACTGTATATCAGGGGTAGGCAACCTTGGCCCTCCAGCTGTTTTGAAACTACAAGTCCCATGAGACATTGCAAGAACCTGGCCATCACAGGCATGATGGGATTTGTAGTTCAACACAGCTGGAGGACCGAGGTTGCCTGCCCCTGACTTATATCATGGAAAGGTGCATTTTTTAGAGGAGACTTTCTACTGGTGGATTGAAATAAACTTTTTCATGGACGTTATGTTTTTTTGGATTAGTGCATATACAATACAAAAAATTCCTTGAGTTCAGCTTTAAGTGCAGGCCTAGTATAAAACTTCTATTGTAATTAGTGGAGACCCAGACCTTGCCCTGGCTGAATTTGAGAAAATGTAGGGTAACACTGGGCAGGCTGCCAGGACAGGTAAGTAAGTGCACTGGCAGTATAGCTCAGAGAAGGGATCCAGGCCCACTGAGGGTAGGTGCACTATAAGATTGTTCATCCTTTGAAAGACCATTTGTGCATGAGCTGTACCATATATTCATGGTCAGCCATTATCAAAAGACTGGGAACACATGGGTGCCACATGGATGTTTGCAAATTATCATTGTACAGCAGTTTTTATTGTGCCCAGCATAAAGTTTTTATGGGTGTCAAATGCATAGATTGGTTTAATGTGGTCATGCCATTGTTGGAGATCAGACCGCATACAGCCAAGATACGAAAGTGTTAAGTGACCCCGCTCTACATACAGTTGGTTAGCTTTAATGACAATAATAATGACAAAATAAAACTCAGTGTATTGATTAGTATTGTTTAAGAATCTATACTGCATTTCTGTACTGATATAGCTTGTACATACTAAAACATTCTTAATAAACATTTATGGGCTCTGGAGAAGCCGGTGAAGTGTGAAACTTCCCCTTCCATCTCTGGGTGAATGACGGAGATGTTTAGTATACTTTTTTTTTTTTTAAACATGAAGCTGTGAACTCCCTGAGGAAAATACCACAAAGCCAAAGCCAAGACCAAGGGGGGCTGCACAGTTAGAAGTGGTTGGGAATGGAGCCAGGAATAAACAATATGAGATAAAGGAAAAACGGAATCATCTATAAGCAGATGAACAGCGTACACATGTGCATGGAAAAAACATTTCTTTACAAGTAGTAAAAAAATAACAGTGATCTGAGTTTGTAAACATGATTAACCATCTTATGTTTTCATACAGAGAACTACATTGCTCACCCCAACCATGAGCTATCCTTGGGAGCCTATCCTAACAAATCCCCTTCCACCCCATCAGGTTTCAATACACAAGGTCCTACAGCAAGGCTGATTTCAAATTTAAGTTTTCACATTGGCAAGTAAAGGAAATTGGAAAGAAGAGGGGGAATTTACAAAGTGCGCAATCCCAATTTACGCAGTGCTCAACTCTGCTAGCGGGCAATCAGAATCTAATTTAAGTCTGGTTCTAGAATTTTAATAAAATCAGAATCTTATTTACATATTAATGTTAGTGAAAATCATGTAAAAAAAAAAAAAAATGAGTAGATCCAGAGCTAGAAGTTAACAGAAATTATTTGCAGATCTTAATTTTCATACAATAGTAGAGTGTGATTTTGTTATCTTCCAATTCCTCAACCTCCCTATCGGCCAATTGGCCAGCCATATCATTAAAGGATGGAGACTCATGGGGTGGATATTATCATCATTTAAACATGCAGTTTTCACTAAAAAGACACCTCTAATTATGGCTTTTTATTACACTCAGTCCGATTTCCCTTAGTTTGTTACTGGTTTACCACCGCACCACTCTTATGAACTTGCTGTACATTAGCTCCATATTGTTCCTTTGTGCATTCTAGACTAAAGAGGGTATTTATCCAAAGTCTTATTTCATAGGTCCTAGCTGCTTCTCCAGGCCTTAGACGTAATGGCTGCACTATTATTATTATTTTTTTCCAGGCTTTTTTCCTTTATTTTAACCCTCAGGTCCTGCAAGTGACACACTTCCTGTCATAGGGTGTCATAATTCTGCCGTATCATAGGGTGACAACACTTGCTTACTATACTGAATCTATGGAGAAGCAGCATTACCCTCCATTTACAATGCACAGCAAGCTTTGCGCATGTGGAGTAGGGAACCAGCTGTGGCAGCAGCACCCGAGAGCCGTTCCGAAAATTGTCTGGGGTGCCGACATTGCGGGAACCCCAGAAAGGTAAGTGTCCTAATATTAAAGTCAGCATCTACAGTATTTGTAGCTCCTGACTTTACATTTTTTCGTGGAGGGGGGCGGAACTCCTCTTTACAGAGTACCATTTAAAAATAAAAAGTACAGATTTTCAATAAATAAAAAACTACTGTTTTAGCAGCTTGTTTAAATATGATTGTGTGTCCCAGTCTGTAATAGGGATGAGCCGAACACCCCCCGGTTCGGTTCGCACCAGAACCTTCGAACGGACCGAAAGTTTGCGCGAACGTTAGATCCCTATTAAATACAATGGACGCGAACGTTTGAAATCTAAAGTGCTAATTATAACGACTAATATGCATGTTATTGTCCTAAAAGGGTTTGGGGACCCAGGTTCTGCCCCAGGGGACATGTATCAATGCAAAACTAAGTTTTAAAAACGGCAGTTTTTCAGGAGCAGTCATTTTAATGATGCATAAAGTGAAAAAAAAAAGTGAAATATTCCTTTTAAATATCGTACCTGGGGGGGGGTGTCTAAAGTGTGCCTGTGAAGTGCCACGTGTTTCCCGTGTTTAGAACTGTCCCTGCACAAAATGACATTTGTAAAGGAAAAAAAGCCATTTAAAACTGTCTGCGAATTAATGTAATGTCTGGTCCTGGTAATATTGATGAAACTCTTTGAGAAAAATGGCATGGCTACCCCATCACCCCCCCCACCTCAGCCCATTACCCCCCCCCCCCCACCCCAGCCCATTACCAGCCCCTTTGGGTCTTGTATGGATATTAAGGGGAACCCTGCACCCAAAATAAAAAAAGGCCCTATATACTCTGAACAGCAGTATACAGGCGGTGCAAACAAGACAGGGACTGTAGGTTTGTTCTTAAGTAGAATCTGTTTGTAATTTTGAACAGGTACATTGTTTAAGTGTAGCTCCAGCCAAAAAATCTATTTTTAAGCTTTTTGGAAAACATAGGGAAGGGTTATCACCCCTGTAACATTTGTTTTGCTGTCTGTGCACCCGTTCAGAACATTTCACCTCACTTTCCATCCCAATGACAAATGTTTTTGAAAAGTGGGGTTTTTATTGAAACAAGGATTGGTGATAAAGCATCAGTAGAGAGGAGATACCTTTTTCCCATATTAACTCTTACAGGAGAGAAGTTCCCTTCCTAGGGGTAGATTTCCTCTCACTTCCTGTTGTCTCCTTCCGTTTGTAAGTTGGATGTTTGAAAGTAGGGGCCTGCCGTATATACTCTGCTGAAATTTTCCCCTTACATGTTGGTGTTGCCACAACACTGTGAGCCCTCACAGTTACTCTTGGTGGGCGCTGGGATGCCCTGCTGTGAACTATTATATCAGGAATTGTAATTACATGCCATTGTTGAACAGTGGTAGGAAAAATTGGGCCTTTGGTGGTGGTGCTGGTGCTACAACACTGTCAGCCCTCACAGTTACTCTTGGTGGGTGCAGGAATGGGCCCTGCTGTGAATTATTAGATCAAGAATTGTAATTACATGCCCCTGTTGAACAGAGGCAGAAAAATTGGGCCTTAGGCACTGGTGCCACAACACTGCAACCCCTCACAGATACTGTACTTGGAGCACAGCGATGAGCCCTGTTTCAAAGTATTGCATCAAAAATTGTAATTACATGCCCCTGTTAAACAGGGGCTGAAAAATTGGGCCTTAGCCACTGGTGGCGGCACCCAGAAACAAAAATGATCTTCCAAGCTATCATCATCAATCGGATCATTGAGGAGGAGGAGGATAGTCAGTCAACATAACAGGACAGTCACTCAGCATCAGCATAGGCAGTCTTGAAGGGATGTGACATTTGAAAATAAATGATTCTGTTATATCAGCTTCAGGTGCTTGGTAGCTGGTGGTGATCCAAGACTGGTTCATCTTTATGAAGGTCAGTCGATCAACCGAGTCGGTGGACAGGCGCACCCTGTGATCCGTGACAAAGCCTGCAGCAGCACTGAATGTGCGTTCCGAAAGAACGCTGGATGCAGGACAGGCCAATAGCTCAATTGCATACTGTGCAAGCTCTGGCCAGTGATCCATCCTCAAGACCCAGTAAGCCAGAGCATTTTCGGTGGGAAAGGTGTCCAAGTCTGACCTTGCCCCTAGGTATTCCTGCACCATGTATATCAGACGCTGGCGATGGTTGCTGGAACCGATCATACCTTGGGGCTGCGGATTAAAAAATTGTCTGAACGCATCGGTCAGACGGCCACCTTCTCCACCGCTCCTTCTGCTACTGACCTGAAGCCTCAGCAACTCGTTGTCCAGGACCAGAAGTTTGTAACCTCCCAGTCTCTGGGAACGCATTGCACAGACCTTTCTGCAAGGCCTCCCGGAGTTGTCTCATTCTCTGCTCCCTCTGCGACGGCAAGATAAGGTCCGCAACCTTACCCTTGTACTGTGGATCAAGGAGAGTGGCCAGCCAGTATCCGAAGAATACGAGAATCCTTCCGCAGACTTTGCAGGATTAGGGAGGCCATGCAGCGTAGGTTAGCCGAGGCATTCGGTCCGGAGTCTTCTGGGTCACTAAGGACGACATGATCCGCAGCCACCTCCTCCCAGCCACGTACAAGTCCACCGGTGTCACGAGGATGCTATACACAGACATCCAATACAGGTGGTCAGATCATTGGGCTGCACATTAAGGAATCAGGAACAGAGTAAGTGAAAAATATAAATATATATTAAAGATAAAGACACACGTGTAAACAAAACCACAGCAAACCATAAGCAAGAAACGAATACAAAAGAACACAACAACCCCAAAAACAACCTAATCTAACTAGCTAACTAATATGTACAAAAGAGAACACACATACATGAACAAGGCAGGGATGAGAGACAAGGGGAGCAGAAGGCCAGGTAATGGGAGCAGTTAGCAAGGGGGAGCTGGTATCAGGGGACAGGTATCAGGGGACAGGTCTCAGGGGACAGGGTACAAGGATCAGAGTCCAGGACTAGGTAGGGAACGGATCAGGTTCAGACAACGGATCAGTTTCAGGTTCAGGCAACGGATCAGGTTCAGGCAGGGACCAGGCTTACAGAAAGGAATTCTGGAGCAATGAGCTTGGTTAAGGGCGGGCTTATATAGTCCGGCAGACCCAGATCAGGTGTGCTTGATGGCTGGTGGAAAGTCTTGGTGGGCAGACACCCGCTGGTGGCCACCAGAACTACACCCACTGGTGCCGGATGCAACAGTGCCACCAGCAGGTGAGCCCGGTAATGACACCATTCCTGACAACCGGTTTCTTGGGACTGTAAATCATCCCTAAAAGACTGCTGCTGCTGATGCTGAGTGCCAGGCTCCACCTCCATGCTGACACAATCCTCCTCCTCCTCATCCTCTTCCTGTGTGATGGGTGGGAGAGAAGGAACACTGTCTGGATAAAGGGGACCTTGAGAGGCAAGGAAGTCGTCCTCTTCCTGCCTCTGTTCTGTCTCAAGTGCCCTGTCCATTATTCCATGCAGCGTATGCTCCAACAGGTGGACAAGAAGTACAGTGTCACTGATGCATGCACTGTCACTGCTCACCATCCTCGTGGCCTCCTCAAATGGTGCCAGGACAGTGCATGCATCCCTGATCATTCCCCACTGGCGTGGTGAAAAAAAAACGAGCTCCCCTGACCCTGTCCTGGTGCTGTAGTCGCACAGGTACTCATTAATGGCCCTCTGCTGCGTGTGCAGCCGCTGAAGCATGGCCAACATTGAGTTCCACCTGGTGGGCATGTCACATATAAGGCGGTTCTTGGGCAGGTTCAACTCCTTTTACAGCTCAGCCAGCCGAGCACTGGCATTATATGATCTGCGGAAATGCACACAGACTTTCCTGGCCTGCCTCAGGACTAGGGATGAGCTTCGTGTTCGAGTCGAACATACGTTCGACTCGAACATTGGCTGTTCGATCGTTCGACGAAGATCGAACGATTTGGGCCGTTCGCGCCAAATTCGAGTGACGCGAACGGCCCACAATGCACTACGCCATCGCAGTGTCATCCAGGCGCTGTGATTGGCCAAGCATGCACTGTGACCCCGCATGCTTGGCCAATCACAGCGCCGGCAGCGAGGAGAGCAATGATTGGCCACAGGCAGGATGCCTGTGGCCAATTATTGCTGAGGGTGTTTAGTACACGCCCCACACTATAAAAGGCCGCCAGCACGGCGGCCTAGTGTAGTGTGTTCCGGAGCAGGGATAGAGTAGCATAGGCAGGGACAGTGACTGTTATTTCTTTCTTGCTTAACCTGGATTCCTTTAGTTTAGGGAAAGAGAAGGATAGGTAGGGAGAGTGTCAGTGTGTTTTGTGCTTCTGCTATAGTGTGCTTAAAAAAAAACATTTATTCTAGGGACAGAAAACTCTAGGTAGGGACAGTGTCAGTTTCTTTCACTCTGCAAGTCCTTGTTTCCAGGGACCTGGAAGGACAGTGAGTGAATTGTCCTTTTGCTATATTGTGATTAAAAAAAACATTTATTCTAGGGACAGAAAACTCTAGGTAGGGACAGTGTCAGTTTCTTTCACTCTGCAAGTCCTTGTTTCCAGGGACCTGGAAGGACAGTGAGTGAATTGTCCTTTTGCTATATTGTGATTAAAAAAAACATTTATTCTAGGGACAGAAAACTCTAGGTAGGGACAGTGTCAGTTTCTTTCACTCTGCAAGTCCTTGTTTCCAGGGACCTGGAAGGACAGTGAGTGAATTGTCCTTTTGCTATATTGTGATTAAAAAAAACATTTTTTTCTAGGGACAGAAAACTGTAGGTAGGGAGAGTATTTTTTTTCTTTCACTCTGCAAGTCCTTGTTTCCAGGGACCTGTAAGGACAGTGAGTTAATTGTCCTTGTGCTATATTGTGCTGAAAAAAACATTTATTCCAGGGACAGAAAACTCTAGGTAGGGACAGTGTCAGTTTCTTTCACTCTGCAAGTCCTTGTTTCCAGGGACCTGGAAGGACAGTGAGTGAATTGTCCTTTTGCTATATTGTGATTAAAAAAAACATTTTTTTCTAGGGACAGAAAACTGTAGGTAGGGAGAGTGTTTTTTTTCTTTCACTCTGCAAGTCCTTGTTTCCAGGGACCTGTAAGGACAGTGAGTTAATTTTCCTTGTGCTATATTGTGATTAAAAAAAACATTTATTCTAGGGACAGAAAACTCTAGGTAGGGACAGTGTCAGTTTCTTTCACTCTGCAAGTCCTTGTTTCCAGGGACCTGGAAGGACAGTGAGTGAATTGTCCTTTTGCTATATTGTGATTAAAAAAAACATTTATTCTAGGGACAGAAAACTCTAGGTAGGGACAGTGTCAGTTTCTTTCACTCTGCAAGTCCTTGTTTCCAGGGACCTGGAAGGACAGTGAGTGAATTGTCCTTTTGCTATATTGTGATTAAAAAAAACATTTATTCTAGGGACAGAAAACTCTAGGTAGGGACAGTGTCAGTTTCTTTCACTCTGCAAGTCCTTGTTTCCAGGGACCTGGAAGGACAGTGAGTGAATTGTCCTTTTGCTATATTGTGATTAAAAAAAACATTTATTCTAGGGACAGAAAACTCTAGGTAGGGACAGTGTCAGTTTCTTTCACTCTGCAAGTCCTTGTTTCCAGGGACCTGGAAGGACAGTGAGTGAATTGTCCTTTTGCTATATTGTGATTAAAAAAAACATTTATTCTAGGGACAGAAAACTCTAGGTAGGGACAGTGTCAGTTTCTTTCACTCTGCAAGTCCTTGTTTCCAGGGACCTGGAAGGACAGTGAGTGAATTGTCCTTTTGCTATATTGTGATTAAAAAAAACATTTATTCTAGGGACAGAAAACTCTAGGTAGGGACAGTGTCAGTTTCTTTCACTCTGCAAGTCCTTGTTTCCAGGGACCTGGAAGGACAGTGAGTGAATTGTCCTTTTGCTATATTGTGATTAAAAAAAACATTTATTCTAGGGACAGAAAACTCTAGGTAGGGACAGTGTCAGTTTCTTTCACTCTGCAAGTCCTTGTTTCCAGGGACCTGGAAGGACAGTGAGTGAATTGTCCTTTTGCTATATTGTGATTAAAAAAAACATTTATTCTAGGGACAGAAAACTCTAGGTAGGGACAGTGTCAGTTTCTTTCACTCTGCAAGTCCTTGTTTCCAGGGACCTGGAAGGACAGTGAGTGAATTGTCCTTTTGCTATATTGTGATTAAAAAAAACATTTTTTTCTAGGGACAGAAAACTGTAGGTAGGGAGAGTATTTTTTTTTCTTTCACTCTGCAAGTCCTTGTTTCCAGGGACCTGTAAGGACAGTGAGTTAATTGTCCTTGTGCTATATTGTGCTGAAAAAAACATTTATTCCAGGGACAGAAAACTCTAGGTAGGGACAGTGTCAGTTTCTTTCACTCTGCAAGTCCTTGTTTCCAGGGACCTGGAAGGACAGTGAGTGAATTGTCCTTTTGCTATATTGTGATTAAAAAAAACATTTTTTTCTAGGGACAGAAAACTGTAGGTAGGGAGAGTATTTTTTTTCTTTCACTCTGCAAGTCCTTGTTTCCAGGGACCTGTAAGGACAGTGAGTTAATTTTCCTTGTGCTATATTGTGATTAAAAAAAACATTTATTCTAGGGACAGAAAACTCTAGGTAGGGACAGTGTCAGTTTCTTTCACTCTGCAAGTCCTTGTTTCCAGGGACCTGGAAGGACAGTGAGTGAATTGTCCTTTTGCTATATTGTGATTAAAAAAAACATTTATTCTAGGGACAGAAAACTCTAGGTAGGGACAGTGTCAGTTTCTTTCACTCTGCAAGTCCTTGTTTCCAGGGACCTGGAAGGACAGTGAGTGAATTGTCCTTTTGCTATATTGTGATTAAAAAAAACATTTATTCTAGGGACAGAAAACTCTAGGTAGGGACAGTGTCAGTTTCTTTCACTCTGCAAGTCCTTGTTTCCAGGGACCTGGAAGGACAGTGAGTGAATTGTCCTTTTGCTATATTGTGATTAAAAAAAACATTTATTCTAGGGACAGAAAACTCTAGGTAGGGACAGTGTCAGTTTCTTTCACTCTGCAAGTCCTTGTTTCCAGGGACCTGGAAGGACAGTGAGTGAATTGTCCTTTTGCTATATTGTGATTAAAAAAAACATTTATTCTAGGGACAGAAAACTCTAGGTAGGGACAGTGTCAGTTTCTTTCACTCTGCAAGTCCTTGTTTCCAGGGACCTGGAAGGACAGTGAGTGAATTGTCCTTTTGCTATATTGTGATTAAAAAAAACATTTATTCTAGGGACAGAAAACTCTAGGTAGGGACAGTGTCAGTTTCTTTCACTCTGCAAGTCCTTGTTTCCAGGGACCTGGAAGGACAGTGAGTGAATTGTCCTTTTGCTATATTGTGATTAAAAAAAACATTTTTTTCTAGGGACAGAAAACTGTAGGTAGGGAGAGTATTTTTTTTCTTTCACTCTGCAAGTCCTTGTTTCCAGGGACCTGTAAGGACAGTGAGTTAATTGTCCTTGTGCTATATTGTGCTGAAAAAAACATTTATTCCAGGGACAGAAAACTCTAGGTAGGGACAGTGTCAGTTTCTTTCACTCTGCAAGTCCTTGTTTCCAGGGACCTGGAAGGACAGTGAGTGAATTGTCCTTTTGCTATATTGTGATTAAAAAAAACATTTTTTTCTAGGGACAGAAAACTGTAGGTAGGGAGAGTGTTTTTTTTCTTTCACTCTGCAAGTCCTTGTTTCCAGGGACCTGTAAGGACAGTGAGTTAATTTTCCTTGTGCTATATTGTGATTAAAAAAAACATTTATTCTAGGGACAGAAAACTCTAGGTAGGGACAGTGTCAGTTTCTTTCACTCTGCAAGTCCTTGTTTCCAGGGACCTGGAAGGACAGTGAGTGAATTGTCCTTTTGCTATATTGTGATTAAAAAAAACATTTATTCTAGGGACAGAAAACTCTAGGTAGGGACAGTGTCAGTTTCTTTCACTCTGCAAGTCCTTGTTTCCAGGGACCTGGAAGGACAGTGAGTGAATTGTCCTTTTGCTATATTGTGATTAAAAAAAACATTTATTCTAGGGACAGAAAACTCTAGGTAGGGACAGTGTCAGTTTCTTTCACTCTGCAAGTCCTTGTTTCCAGGGACCTGGAAGGACAGTGAGTGAATTGTCCTTTTGCTATATTGTGATTAAAAAAAACATTTATTCTAGGGACAGAAAACTCTAGGTAGGGACAGTGTCAGTTTCTTTCACTCTGCAAGTCCTTGTTTCCAGGGACCTGGAAGGACAGTGAGTGAATTGTCCTTTTGCTATATTGTGATTAAAAAAAACATTTATTCTAGGGACAGAAAACTCTAGGTAGGGACAGTGTCAGTTTCTTTCACTCTGCAAGTCCTTGTTTCCAGGGACCTGGAAGGACAGTGAGTGAATTGTCCTTTTGCTATATTGTGATTAAAAAAAACATTTATTCTAGGGACAGAAAACTCTAGGTAGGGACAGTGTCAGTTTCTTTCACTCTGCAAGTCCTTGTTTCCAGGGACCTGGAAGGACAGTGAGTGAATTGTCCTTTTGCTATATTGTGATTAAAAAAAACATTTATTCTAGGGACAGAAAACTCTAGGTAGGGACAGTGTCAGTTTCTTTCACTCTGCAAGTCCTTGTTTCCAGGGACCTGGAAGGACAGTGAGTGAATTGTCCTTTTGCTATATTGTGATTAAAAAAAACATTTATTCTAGGGACAGAAAACTCTAGGTAGGGACAGTGTCAGTTTCTTTCACTCTGCAAGTCCTTGTTTCCAGGGACCTGGAAGGACAGTGAGTGAATTGTCCTTTTGCTATATTGTGATTAAAAAAAACATTTTTTTCTAGGGACAGAAAACTGTAGGTAGGGAGAGTATTTTTTTTCTTTCACTCTGCAAGTCCTTGTTTCCAGGGACCTGTAAGGACAGTGAGTTAATTGTCCTTGTGCTATATTGTGCTGAAAAAAACATTTATTCCAGGGACAGAAAACTCTAGGTAGGGACAGTGTCAGTTTCTTTCACTCTGCAAGTCCTTGTTTCCAGGGACCTGGAAGGACAGTGAGTGAATTGTCCTTTTGCTATATTGTGATTAAAAAAAACATTTTTTTCTAGGGACAGAAAACTGTAGGTAGGGAGAGTGTTTTTTTTCTTTCACTCTGCAAGTCCTTGTTTCCAGGGACCTGTAAGGACAGTGAGTTAATTTTCCTTGTGCTATATTGTGATTAAAAAAAACATTTATTCTAGGGACAGAAAACTCTAGGTAGGGACAGTGTCAGTTTCTTTCACTCTGCAAGTCCTTGTTTCCAGGGACCTGGAAGGACAGTGAGTGAATTGTCCTTTTGCTATATTGTGATTAAAAAAAACATTTATTCTAGGGACAGAAAACTCTAGGTAGGGACAGTGTCAGTTTCTTTCACTCTGCAAGTCCTTGTTTCCAGGGACCTGGAAGGACAGTGAGTGAATTGTCCTTTTGCTATATTGTGATTAAAAAAAACATTTATTCTAGGGACAGAAAACTCTAGGTAGGGACAGTGTCAGTTTCTTTCACTCTGCAAGTCCTTGTTTCCAGGGACCTGGAAGGACAGTGAGTGAATTGTCCTTTTGCTATATTGTGATTAAAAAAAACATTTATTCTAGGGACAGAAAACTCTAGGTAGGGACAGTGTCAGTTTCTTTCACTCTGCAAGTCCTTGTTTCCAGGGACCTGGAAGGACAGTGAGTGAATTGTCCTTTTGCTATATTGTGATTAAAAAAAACATTTATTCTAGGGACAGAAAACTCTAGGTAGGGACAGTGTCAGTTTCTTTCACTCTGCAAGTCCTTGTTTCCAGGGACCTGGAAGGACAGTGAGTGAATTGTCCTTTTGCTATATTGTGATTAAAAAAAACATTTATTCTAGGGACAGAAAACTCTAGGTAGGGACAGTGTCAGTTTCTTTCACTCTGCAAGTCCTTGTTTCCAGGGACCTGGAAGGACAGTGAGTGAATTGTCCTTTTGCTATATTGTGATTAAAAAAAACATTTATTCTAGGGACAGAAAACTCTAGGTAGGGACAGTGTCAGTTTCTTTCACTCTGCAAGTCCTTGTTTCCAGGGACCTGGAAGGACAGTGAGTGAATTGTCCTTTTGCTATATTGTGATTAAAAAAAACATTTATTCTAGGGACAGAAAACTCTAGGTAGGGACAGTGTCAGTTTCTTTCACTCTGCAAGTCCTTGTTTCCAGGGACCTGGAAGGACAGTGAGTGAATTGTCCTTTTGCTATATTGTGATTAAAAAAAACATTTTTTTCTAGGGACAGAAAACTGTAGGTAGGGAGAGTGTTTTTTTTCTTTCACTCTGCAAGTCCTTGTTTCCAGGGACCTGTAAGGACAGTGAGTTAATTTTCCTTGTGCTATATTGTGATTAAAAAAAACATTTTTTCTAGGGACAGAAAACTGTAGGTAGGGAGAGTGTTTTTTTTCTTTCACTCTGCAAGTCCTTGTTTCCAGGGACAGAGAAGGACACCTGAAGGTAGCCCTTATTGCTTTTTTCCCATCTCCCTGCAGGCCATCTATTAGAATGTCTGGAAGGCAAACAAGGAGAGGCAGACAGTCAGGAGGCAATAAAAGAGGGCAAGCAGGCTCTGTGTCTGGGGGCAACAGTGCTGGTCGTGGACGCGGTGCATTGTCATCAGCACATGGCCATGGGACACGCTTGTCCTTCTTTTCGGCAGCTGGACATGTTGAGCCACATCATGCCGAAGACTTGGTAGAGTGGATGACCAAGCCCTCCTCCTCCTCCTCATCCTCTCTCACCCAGGCTCAGGGTACTGGAAAAGCAGCTGCCAAAGCGTCGTCTTCCCTGGTATCAATGTCAGACAAATCATCAGTCACTCCTTCCCTAGACCCACCATGTCCTCCTCCTGAGGAGTCCCCCGAACTGTTTCAGCACAGTGTTGGGTACATGCTCCAGGAGGATGCCCAGCGTTTCGAAGGGTCTGATGATGAAACCCAGCTAGAGGAAGGCAGTAGCGTGAGAGCAGACAGAGGGGATGCTCAAGAAGGACACCAATCTGGCAGTCATGTTCCAGCAGCTGCAGCATACTGCCAGATTGGCTCCAGTGATGAGGAGGGAGGGGATGATGAGGTCAATGACTCCACGTGGGTGCCTAATAGGAGAGAGGAGGAGGAGGAGGATGAGGAGGAGGCACATCTCCAACGAGGCAGGATGCCCTTTGGTGGCCAGCGTAAGGGCAGTACACCGACGGAATCACACCGCAGAGCTCCGCCTGTGCAGGGCGCTGCCTCTGCCCGTCATTCAAAAAGTTCTTTGGTGTGGGCCTTTTTTGAGGCTAGTGCATCAGATCGCACAGCTGCTGTTTGCAACATATGTCTCAAGCGTATATCGCGTGGCCAAAACATCAGCCGCTTGGGTACCACATGCCTGACCAGACATATGTTGACCTGCCATGCAGCTCGTTGGCAAGCCTACCTCAAAGACCCACACCAAAGAACAAAGCGGACCTCTCCTTGCACCGCATCAGCTGGGATCTCCAACCCCACTATAACTTCAGTCCTCTCTGAAACATGCACTGAGAGGAATGAAGGTGTAGAATTAGGTGTGTCACAGCCAAGTACTTGCGCCCACTCTGCTAGCAGTACACCGACGTCCGATTCTAGCAGGCAAATTTCCCTGCCCCAGCTGCTGGACCGTCGAAAGAAGTTCACTCCCAGCCATCCACATGCCCAGCGGTTGAATGCTAGCTTGGCTAAATTGCTAGCGCTTCAACTGCTGCCTTTTCAGTTGGTAGACTCGGCCCCCTTCCGTGAGTTTGTGCAATGTGCGGTTCCTCAGTGGCAGGTTCCCAAACGCCACTTTTTCTCACGGAAGGCTATTCCGGCTCTCTACCGGCATGTGGAAGGCAATGTCTTGGCCTCGCTGGACAGGGCGGTCAGCGGTAAGGTGCATATTACCGCTGACTCATGGTCCAGCAGGCATGGACAGGGACGTTACCTTTCTTTCACGGCCCATTGGGTCACTCTTTTGGCAGCTGGGAAGGATTCAGGACAAGGTGCAGTAGTGTTGGAGGTTGTCCCACCGCCACGCCTCCAAAATGCTACTACTGGTTGTGACACACCTCTCTCCTCCACCCCCTCCTCTTCTTCTTCCTCCATGGCCTCTTCCTGTGGTTTGTCCTATGAACCAGCGGTGCTCCGTAGCCGTTCACGGGGCTACGCAAGTACGCAGGCAAAAAGATGCCATGCCGTGCTTGCGCTGGTGTGTTTGGGGGACAGAAGCCACACTGGGGCAGAGGTCCTGTCTGCTCTGCAGGGCCAGGCCGAGAGGTGGTTGACGCCACGCCAGCTTAAGCCAGGAATGGTGGTTTGCGACAATGGCACCAACCTCCTCTCCGCCCTCCGACAGGGACAACTGACCCATGTGCCCTGTGTGGCTCACGTCCTTAACCTGGTGGTGCAGCGGTTCTTGGGCAGGTACCCGGGCTTACAGGATGTCCTGAGGCAGGCCAGGAAAGTCTGTGTGCATTTCCGCAGATCTTATAATGCCAGTGCTCGCCTGGCTGAGCTGCAAAAGGAGTTGAACCTGCCCAAGAACCGCCTTATATGTGACATGCCCACCAGGTGGAACTCAACGTTGGCCATGCTGCAGCGGCTGCACACGCAGCAGAGGGCCATCAATGAGTACCTGTGCGACTACGGCACCAGGACAGGGTCAGGGGAGCTTGGTTTTTTTTCTCCACGCCAGTGGGGCATGATCAGGGATGCATGCACTGTCCTGGCACCATTTGAGGAGGCCACGAGGATGGTGAGCAGTGACAGTGCATGCATCAGTGACACTGTACCTCTTGTCCACCTGTTGGAGCACACGCTGCGTGGAATAATGGACAGGGCACTTGAGGCAGAACAGAGGCAGGAAGAGGAGGACTTCCTTGCCTCTCAAGGCCCCCTTTACCCAGACAGTGTTCCTTCTGTCCCACCCATCGCACAGGAAGAGGAGGAGGAGGAGGAGGAGGAGGAGGATTGTGTCAGCATGGAGGTGGAGGCTGGCACTCAGCATCATCAGCAGCAGTCTTTTAGGGATGATTTACAGTCCCAAGAAACCAGTGGACTTGTACGTGGCTGGGAGGAGGTGGCTGCGGATCATGTCGTCCTTAGTGACCCAGAGGACTCCGGAGCGAATGCCTCAGCAAACCTACGCTGCATGGCCTCCCTGATCCTGCAAAGTCTGCGGAAGGATCCTCGTATTCTTCGGATCAAGGAGAGGGACCATTACTGGCTGGCCACTCTCCTTGATCCACGGTACAAGGGTAAGGTTGCGGACCTTATGTTACCGTCGCAGAGGGAGCAGAGGATGAGACAACTCCGGGAGGCCTTGCAGAAAGGTCTGTGCAACGCGTTCCCAGAGACTGGGAGGTTGCAAACTCCTGGTCCTGGACAACGAGTTGCTGAGGCTTCGGCCAGTCAAAGAAGGAGCGGTGGGGAAGGTGGCCGTCTGACCGATGCGTTCAGACAATTCTTTAGTCCGCAGCCCCAAAGTATGATTGGTTCCAGCAACCATCGCCAGCGTCTGATAAACATGGTGCAGGAATATCTAGGGGCAAGGTCAGACTTGGACACCTTCCCCACCGAAAATCCTCTGGCTTACTGGGTCTTGAGGATGGATCACTGGCCAGAGCTTGCACAGTATGCAATTGAGCTACTGGCCTGTCCTGCATCCAGCGTTCTTTCGGAACGCACATTCAGTGCTGCTGGAGGATTTGTCACGGATCACAGGGTGCGCCTGTCCACCGACTCGGTTGATCGACTGACTTTCATCAAGATGAACCAGTCTTGGATCACCACCAGCTACCACACACCTGATGCTGATATAACAGACTAATTGATTTTAAAATGTCACATCCCTTCAAGACTGATGCTGATGCTGAGTGCCTGTGCTGTTATGTTGACTGGCTATCCTCCTCCTCCGAGTCCTCAATGATACGATTGATGATGATAGCTTGGAAGATCATTTTTGTTTATGGGTGCCGCCACCAGTGCCTAACGCCCAATTTTTCAGCCCCTGTTTAACAGGGGCGTGTAATTACAATTTTTGAAGCAATACTTTGCAACAGGGCTCATTGCTGTGCTCCAAGTACAGTATCTGTGAGGAGTTGCAGTGTTGTGCCACCAGTGCCTAAGGCCCAATTTTTCAGCCCCTGTTTAACAGGGGCGTGTCATTACAATTTTTGAAGCAATACTTTGCAACAGGGCTCATTGCTGTGCTCCAAGTACAGTATCTGTGAGGGGTTGCAGTGTTGTGCCACCAGTGCCTAAGGCCCAATTTTTCAGCCCCTGTTCAACAGGGGCATGTAATTACAATTCTTGATCTAATAATTCACAGCAGGGCCCATTGCTGCACCCACCAAGAGTAACTGTCAGGGCTTACAGTGTTGTGGCACCAGCACCACCATCAAAGGCCCAATTTTTACTACCACTGTTCAACAATTATATGTAATTAAAATTCCTGATATAATAGTTGACAGCAGGGCGTTCCAGCACCAACCAAGAGTAACTGTGAGTGCTTACAGTGTTGTGCCAACACCAACAACTAAGGGGCCTATTTCTGCAGAGTATATACGGCAGGTCCCTACTTTCAAACATCCAACTTACAAACGACTCCTACTTGCAAACGCAAGAAGACAACAGGAAGTGAGAGGAAATCTACCACTAGGAAGGAAAATTCTCTCCTGTAAGAATAAATATGGGAGAAAGGTGTCTCCTCTGTACTGATGCTTTATCAGCAATCCTTGTTTCAAGAAAAACACCACATTTCAAAAACAGTTGTCATTGGGACGGAAAGTGAGGTGAAATGTTCTGAACAGGGGCACAGACAGCAAAACAAATGTTACAGGGGTGATAACCCTTACCTATGTTTTCCAAAAAGTTTAAAAATAGATTTTTGGGCTGGAGCTACACTTCAACAATGTACCTGTTCAAAATTACAAACAGATTCTACATAAGAACAAACCTACAGTCCCTGTCTTGTATGCACCGCCTGTATACGGCTGTTCAGAGTATATAGGGCCTTTTTTATTTTATGTGCGGGGTTCCCCTTAATATCCATACAAGACCCAAAGGGGCTGGTAATGGGCTGGGGTAGGGGGGGGGGGGTCATGGGGTAGCTATGCCATTTTTCTTAAAGAATTTCATCCATATTACCGGGACCAGACATTACATTAAAGCCGCAAGCAGTTTTAAATGGCTTTTTTTTCCTTTAGAAGTGTCATTTTGTGCAGGGACAGTTCTAAACACGGGAAACACGTGGCACTTCACAGGCATACTTTAGACACCCCCCAGGTACGATATTTAAAGGAATATTTGACTTTTTTTTTTTCACTTTATGCATCATTAAAATGACTGCTCCCGAAAAACGACCGTTTTTAAAACTTCTTTTTGCATTGATACATGTCCCCTGGTGCAGAACCCGGGTTCCCAAACCCTTTTTAGGACAATAACATGCATAATAGTTGTTATAATTAGCACTTTAGAATTCGAACGTTCGCATCCATTGTATTTAATAGGGTTCTAATGTTCGTTCGAACTTCCGGTCCGTTCGCGGGTTCTGGTGCGAACCGAACCCGGGGGTGTTCGGCTCATCACTACTCAGGACATCCTGTAAGCCCGGGTACCTGCCCAAGAACCGCTGCACCACCAGGTTAAGGATGTGAGCAACACAGGGCACATGGGTCAGTTGTCCCTGTCGGAGGGCGGAGAGGAGGTTGGTGCCATTGTCGCAAACCACCATTCCTGGCTTAAGCTGGCGTGGCGTCAACCACCTCTCGGCCTGCCCCTGCAGAGCTGACAGAACCTCTGCCCCAGTGTGGCTCCTGTCCCCCAAACACACCAGTGCAAGCACGGCATGGCATCTTTTTGCCTGCGTACTTGCATAGCCCCTTGAACGCCTACGGAGCACCGCTGGTTCCGAGGACAAAGCACAGGAAGAGGCCATGGAGGAAAAAGAGGAGGGGGTGGAGGAGAGAGGTGTGTCACAACCAGTGGTAGCATTTTGGAGGCGTGGCGGCGGAACAACCTCCAACACTACTGCACCTTGTCCTGCATCCTTCCCAGTTACCAAAAGAGTGACCCAATAAGCCGTGAAAGAAAGGTAACGTCCCTGTCCATGCCTGCTGGACCATAAGTCAGTGGTAATATGCACCTTACCGCTGACCGCCCTGTCCAGCGAGGCATGGACATTGCCTTCCACATAGAGAGCCGGAATCGCCTTCCGTGAGAAAAAGTGGCGTTTGGGAACCTGCCACTGAGGAACCGCACATTGCACAAACTCACGGAAGGGGGACGAGTCTACCAACTGAAAAGGCAGCAGTTGAAGTGCTAGCAATTTAGCCAAGCTAGCATTCAACCGCTGGGCATGTGGATGGCTGGGAGTGAACTTCTTTCGACGGTCCAGCAGGTGGGGCAGGGAAATTTGCCTGCTATAATCGGACGTCAGTGTACTTCTAGCAGAGTGCCCGCAAGTACTTGGCTGTGACGCACCTAATTCTACACCTTCATTCCTCTCAGTGCAGGTTTCAGAGAGGACTGAAGGTACAGTGGGGTTGGAAATCCCAACTGATGAGGAGCAAGGAGAGGTCCGCTTTGTTCTTTGGTGTGGGTCTTTAGGGTACGCTTGCCAACGAGCTGCATGGCAGGTCAACATATGTCTGGTCAAGCATGTGGTGCCCAAGCGGCTGATGTTTTGGCCACGCGAGATACGCTTGAGAAATATTTTGCAAACAGCAGCAGTGCGATTTGATGCACTTGACTCAAAAAAGGCCCACACCAAAGAACTTTTGGAATAACGGGCAGAGGCAGCGCCCTGCACAGGCGGAGCTCTGCGGTGTGATTCAGTCTGTGTGCTGCCCTTACGCTGGCCCCCGGAGGGGATCTTGCCTCGTTGGAGATGTGCCTCCTCCTCATCCTCCTCCTCTCTCCTATCAGGCACCCACGTGGAGCCAGTGACCTCATCATCCCCTCCCTCCTCATCACTGGAGCCAATCTGGCAGTATGCTGCAGCTGCTGGAACATGACTGCCAGATTGCTGTCCTTCTTGAGCATCCCCTCTCTCTGCTCTCACGCTACTGCCTTCCTCTAGCTGTGTATCATCTTCAGACCCTTCGAAACGCTGGGCATCCTCCTGGAGCATGTACCCAACACTGTGCTCAAACAGTTTGGGGGACTCCTCAGGAGGACACGGTGGGTCTAGGGAAGGAGTGACTGATGATGACATTGATACGAGGGAAGAGGACGCTTTGGCAGCTGCTTTGCCAGTACCCTGAGAGAGGATGAGGAGGGCTTGGTCATCCACTCTACCAAGTCTTCGGCATGATGCGGCTCAACACGTCCAGCTGCCGAAAATAAGGACAAGCGTGTCCCATGGCCACGTGCTGATGACGATGCACCACGTCCACGACCAGCACTGTTGTCTCTAGACACAGAGCCTGCTTGCCCTCTTTTATTGGCTCGTGACTGTCTGCCTCTCCTTGTTGGCCTTCCAGACATAGTAATGGCCTGCAGGGAGATGGGAAAACCAGCAATTGGGTAGTGTATATTGTGCTGGAGGCACACAACACCCACTAACTCCAGCAGATGCCTTTATTAGAGAACAGCAATGACGGGTATATACAGGTGTATACTGTACTAGGGCACACAACACCCACTAACTCCAGCAGATGCCTTTATTAGAGAACAGCAATGACTGGTATATACAGGTGTATACTGTACTAGGGCACACAACACCCACTAACTCCAGCAGATGCCTTTATTAGAGAACAGCAATGACGGGTATATATAGGTGTATACTGTACTAGGGCACACAACACCCACTAACTCCAGCAGATGCCTTTATTAGAGAACAGCAATGACAGGTATATACAGATGTATACTGTACTAGGACACACAACACCCACTAACTGCTGCAAATGCCTGAGAAAAGAACACACTGTCCCTGCCTGCCTATCTAGCTTAGAGAACAGCAATGACGGGTATATACAGGTGTATACTGTGCTGGGGCACACAACACCCACTAACTGCTGCAGATGCCTGAGAAAAGAACACACTGTCCCTACCTGCCTATCTAGCTTAGAGAACAGCAATGAACAGCAACTCCTGCAGATGCCTGAGAAAAGAACACACTGTCCCTGCCTGCCTATCTAGCTTAGAGAACAGCAATGAACAGCAACTCCTGCAGATGCCTGAGAAAAGAACACACTGTCCCAGCCTGCCTATCTAGCTTAGAGAACAGCAATGAACAGCAACTCCTGCAGATGCCTGAGAAAAGAACACACTGTCCCTGCCTGCCTATCTATCTTAGAGAACAGCAATGAACAGCAGCTCCTGCAGATGCCTGTGGCCAATTATGGCTCTCCTCGCTGCCAGCGCTGTGATTGGCCAAGCATGCGGGGTCACAGTGCATGCTTGGCCAATCCCAGCGCCGGGATTGCACTGCGATGGCGCAGTGTATTGTGGGCCGTTCGCGTCACTCGAATTTGGCGCGAACGGCTCATAACGTTCGATCTTCGTCGAACAGCCGATGTTCGAGTCGAACGTGTGTTCGACTCGAACACGAAGCTCATCCCTAGTCTGTAATCTGAATGATGGGCATGCAATTATTTTAACTTTTTTTTTTTTTTAATCCTATGTGCTCCCTGAACAGCTGCTTCCCCAAGCTAAGTCATGTCATCCTGTTCAATTGTGTCCTGGATTTCCTCTCTTTATCTTAAAGCTGAAGTTTACCTAGAAGAGAATAGCTACAAGTCTTCTGTGAGCTGCAGCAAAGAAGATCTGGTGCCGACCCGCCTCCTCCTTTTTCCATTGAGAAAAGCCTGTGCATTGAATACACTGTATGTAACACGATCAGTGAATGGGGTAGAGTCTGATTAATGACAACATTCTCTCCTCCATTCACAGATCATGTTACATACAGTGTAATCAATGTTCAGGCTTTCCTCATTGGAGCAGGAAGTTCAGCAGCAGAAAGAGGACCTGTCATCTCTGCCCAGAAGATTTCTACAGGATACGGCTGCCTGACAGACATTTTACATACTTCATCATAGGTAATGTACATGATGTAACTGCAGCTATAGGATCAAATTTTTTTTTTTCTCTTACTAAACTTCAGATTCAAAAGTATAACTAAAGGCATGGATAGAGTGGAGAGGGGTTAAAACACATGCCAGGTCTGTATAGTTGTCTGTGCCCCTGTTGGGTAGATTCACCCTCTCTATTTATCCTCTTATGAATAAAAGAAAATCCAAATATTTTGGATTGTCACCAGAACAGGAATAGAGGGGAAATCTTCCAATGGGTACACTAGTGCCAGTGACCCTGGTGACAACAAGGAATTTCCTCGCTTTGGAGGGATTTCCTCTTACTCTCCTTTACTCTATCCAAAATGAAAAGAAAAGTTTTGCCCTAAGTTCTACTTTAACAATAGCAGAAAGGACGATCATGAACACTAGTTTTATGTTTTCAATCTCCCTTTTCAGAATTTTTGTGGTGTCATTGTACAGGTGATCGCCTGCCTTTGGTCCCCAATCTAAATCTGCAGCATGGAAAGAAATACATCTACTTAAACTCTTGACGTCTCTAAAAGGCTTCCTCCCAGCGGCGCAACCAGTCACCTGAAACTGCTTCTCTTCACTGCTCAAACATTTGCAGGCACTCTGAATTAATCAGCAAGGGGTACGTTTTTTATTCAAAAATCAGCATTTAAAGCTGAACTCCAGAAACAACCTATTTTTAATAATTACATTGGGCCAGCTTGATTACATGTAATTATCAACACACCACACCTGGAGGGTCGCTGGAGATGCTGAAATTCACTGCAGTAGTCTGTGCTACATACAGTCAGTGTTGTCCTGTTCTGGGTGCTGCTGGAGCAACTTGCTCTCTCTACCCCCACCAATGAAATTGATAACATAAAAGGTACAGTACACACATGTAGCACCCTCTAGTATGCTTCTAGTGTTAGTGCAGGCAAATTTAAGTTATGACTCATGGTTGGGTCAGGGTTACTGCAGGTCAGGCTGTATGGCTTACAGGGGCAGGTCACTGATACCTCCCCAGAATCTAGAAATTTGGAGAAACTTCTAGAAGTTAGTGGGCGGAGGCCAGAAGATGCTGATCTGCATACTCAGTGAAACTTGGCCAATCCCCAGACAGAATGTTTTGGCAGGGTGGCTATGAAAGCCCTTAAATACGAGGGAGCCATGCCAGCAGGGGAGTTGGGTCAAAGATGTAATGCTGAGGAGTCTGTCTGTGGTCTAGGAGGGACCCCAGGTTCGGGGGGTGGTTTTGCTCCAACCTGAGCTCAGGCTGACTTGGAAAATCCTAACAGCATTACAGTTTGGAAGGGAATCTTACCTGAGGAGCAGCAGGGAGCAAAGAGGACAGAGGGAGTAGATCAGTACACCCAGGGATTCACAATGTAGCTTTCAGGAAGGCAGCACTGTGCTTAACCCTTCCTATCCCTTGCCCTGTCAGCTCTTCGGAGCAGCCGGGTGGGCTAGTGGACAAGCTGCTAGAAGGCCTTATAGCTCTTGCAGGCAATGGAGCTTGGAGCATTCTACATAGGAGATAATATACTCCTATATGCAGCTTACAACATATTGTGATATTTTCTAAGAGGCCGACAACTCCTCGAGGGACTTTTGCTTTTCATCACTAAAGACTATTGGGGGGTCAGAAGGGAGAACAGTCCAGGATTTTTGTACATAGAGAGGACGTTGTCCCCATCCATTGTTTTCAGTCAAGTTGGGCATCCCATAACCCCTTTACCCCATCCAAGTGATTACCCCTAATAAAACAACAAAACCAAGCTCAAAGACGGTTTCTTGTGTCTGGATGCAAGTGACAAATACTTGTTGCCTGGCTGTGCAGGAATAGGGGAACCATTTACCAGCAGTTCCTGCAGGGATAGTACACACAATAAACTGTTATATGTCTTTATAATAGTATAGCCATCCATGAGTGCCATCCATTCTTTTTGAAGTAGATTGTATTTATCCTCATCTAAAAATGGCTCTAGTTATAACTTTGCTCTATATATAACTATAGCAATGCTATCTGGGAAGAAGTATGCTTTGTTATTGATGTTCCATAAATAAATGCTGCACGTAATCCAGGTACCTCTATTGGGAAGGTCTCATTCTGTAGGAGTGAAAGGGAAGCGTTAGTGAGATTTCTGTATATGTGATGTTCAATCAATACAACGTCACTAATGGATGTGATTCACCATCCACTTCCCAGCCGTGACAGTGACATGAAGAAAAGACGCAGTTCCTTTTCAGCAGTCAGCTGTGACCCTGTGCTGTGCGTTGGCTGATTCATAGATGTTTTTTATAGCACCAGACAACAGCATTCAGGCAAAGCAAAATCCTTTCCCAGGGCTACAGCAGTTTCTATAATTATCTCTCTAGGACTTGCTAAGTAGTGCTTTGTTAAACTCTCCATTACAAGAGCATAAGTCTAAAGATATAAATGCTGTAAAAAATAAATAAGAGCTCTAGGGGCTGGTTCACACCAGGAATCGCACAGGAACGTGCAGTGTGTTCCTGTATGAGTCACATGCAGTTCTGTGCGGTGCGATTTCAGCCCATTCAAAATGAGTAGGGCAAAAATAGTGCATGCACTACATCTGGAAACTCACCGCAACCAGATCGCATGGTACTTGTGTACCATGCGATAGAGGGCAGACAAATGCACTGCATTTGCGACATGCTTTAAGGATGTCATTAACCCCTTGATGACGATGTAATACATACTGTATATGTGGCCTCACTGCACTGGGCTTTTTTTCGTGGGACCGCATATATGCATATCTCTCTCTGTGCTGGGAGTGCACTGCACAGCCCGCTCCCTGCACAGAAACCAGCGTGTCACCGAGAACACCGGGCACCATACTAACGATTGGAACCTGGAAATCCTGATTCTGGGTAACCTAATCACTGTGGTAGCCTCTGGTTGGCTACTACAGTGATCAGTCACTATGAAGCCCGCCCCTATGTCTCTCTCTCTCTCTCTGTGAATGGAGAGCAAAGATACAATGTATCATTCTCTCTCCTTGCAGATAAAAAATTGCGTGTAAAAAATAAAATAAAGAAAAAATAAAGAAAGAAAAAATACCTAGATCAAGGTTTCATCTAGGTCAGTGCCAGGGTTATTAGTTGGGTGAAGTAAAGGTCAAAGGTCAAGTTCAGTATATTTTGGGCAGGATTCGTTTTTTTTTTTTTTTTTTTTTTATTAATATCAGTGTCAATGTGTTTTAAGTAGGAAATAAAAAACAAAAACAAAATGCACACTATTGTTTCTGGGCTGTACTATGGGTACAAACAACAACTAACATACAGTGCCTTGAAAAAGTATTCGTACCCCTTGAAATTTTCCACATTTTGTCATGTTACAACCAAAAACGTAAATGTATTTTATTGGGATTTTATGTGATAGACCAACACAAAGTGGCACATAATTGTAAAGTGGAAGGAAAATGATTAATGGTTTTTACATTTTTTTACAAATAAATATATGAAAAGTGCAGCGTGCATTTGTATTCAGCCCCCCTGAGTCAATACTTTGTAGAACCACCTTTCACTGCAATTACAGCTGCAAGTCTTTTGAGGATGTCTCTACCAGCTTTGCACATCTATAGAGTGAATTTTTTTGCCCATTCTTCTTTGTAAAATAGCTCAAGCTCTGTCAGATTGGACGGAGAGCATCTCTGAACAGCAAATGTCAAGTCTTATGTATAAACAAAGGTACTAATGCGCTACCAAGGGTGTTCAACAAAAATTAAAGTAATAATAATAATAGTGCTAAAGTGAGGGCGTAAACAGCAGCTGACTTCTGTAGTGTGTCCAGCACCCAGAAAAATTAGAAGTATATTAAAGTAGCGCTAGATACTTAATAAACTAAGTGCTATGTGAATGAAATTAGTGCAACAAAAATCTAGTGATAAAATATATCACAACAGTGTATTAATATAAAGTCCATAAAGATATAAAGTCCATAAAAATATAATATAATATAATAAACTAAAACCAAGTCCATATGAAAAGTGCTTGTAAATAGTGCATCCACAGAAAATCTGGTCATCCAGGGAGCAAATCAGTCCTTATAGCAGCAGGATGATTTCATAGATAAGCAAGATGAAGAGAGGGGGAAAGGGACGGGCAAGGGAGCCCAAGTCTGGTAAGTATGTAGATTATATGGACAGATTCCTCATATCCTCCCCCGGTGGTAATAGCCTCTTACCTTATAGATAGACCCCACTGGGTCTAATGGTGCATTGAACGATAGCCAGCGGTAATTGCTCCTTCCTCCTCAGTGTATTTTGAACAGGACACCACTGCAGTACTGCCTCCAATCTCAACACAGGTTTCCTGGAAGGTGTATCTTCGGATCCGAGGGTTTAAAAGCAAAAAAAAAGGGTCTCCATAGTGTAGTAAGTTAAAAGGCACAACAGTCCATTTATTTAAAATAGGTAATAAACAATATAAAAGGCAAAAAACGGCATACAGATAAAAACAGCTTCAAAAATACAGGAACTTCCGGTCACGGCCGTTAACCGGAAGTGACGTCACCTAAGACCCCCCCCCCGACACGTTGAGTCACTGTCACGTGACTTTATCAAGGGTGCAGGAGCTAGGTGACTGTGGTAAACTTAAATAGACATGGTAATTAAAAGGACGTCAAAAATGAGACAGAAATTTACATATGCGAATAAAGTGATGAGAGCATGGACATCTGGGAGTACAAAGGATCACTCTTGCTCTCACTAACTGTAGACAATAACGGAAATAATAGCATGAAAGGGCGCCTAGATAATAACATGAAAGGGAGCCTAGATAATAACATGAAAGGGAGCCTAGATAATAACATGAAAGGTGATAATAAACTTAGCAAAAAATAAATATGAGAAACAAAAAAGAAGAGAAAGATGAAGAAAGAAAAAAAGGAAATGAAAAAGAAAAGAAAAAGAAAAAAAGAGAAAAAAGAAGAAAGGAGAATTTTTTTTTTTTTTTAAATCACCCAACAAAATAAAGGCTAATAATTAGAAATAAAGCAATTTAAGTTGAATTCTATATTAAGGCCTGCAGGGGCAAAGGATTGCATTTCAAAAATCCAGCGAGATTCGAATTTACTAAGAGTAATTATTTTATTACTTCCTGGCTTGAACTTTTCAATGCCCCAAAACAAGAGTGAACTGGGGTCCTGTCCATGAAATTCTGCATAGTGTCTAGAGACACTATGTTTTGGATAGCCTGATTTTATATTCTGGACATGTTCTCACACATGTGGTGTGCTGATAATTACATGTAATCAAGCTGGCCCAATGTAATTATTAAAAATAGGTTGTTCCTGGAGTTCAGCTTTAAATGGCGTTTCCAAAGAGGTCTTTTCGTTCTGCCCACATATTGGAATTTGCATGGGCACTCCAACACGTAAACTACTCCCTCTGTTCTGCAAGAAATTAAGTCCTTAATAATATATTTCTTCCCAGCCGTAGTGACACTGAATTCTTCTTTCTTCTTTTTCTTAAAAGATGCATGTCGGCAGGCATAGCAGACTTTACATGGATAGAACCCCTTTCCCTCAAAGAAGATAAAGGGTTTTTTGGTAGGAGGGTCCAGAACATTCTTAGCTATTAGATCACAAAGTGTTGGGGCACGTCTATACACAAATCTAGGGAATGATGGTAGCACTTGGGTGAGATGGCGATCTGCTGTTAGTATTTTCCAGTGCTTGCAAACTATTTTTTCCAAGTTTTTATACTGCATATTATAATCAAGAATTAATGGTATTTATGCATAGTCAGATTTTTATTTTTATTTGGTTCTTAGAAGGTCTTGTCTTTCTATGTTTCCCACTTCCTTGATCTTTTGTTGTATATAGGATTTCTTGTATCCCTTATCAATAAAACATTCTCCAATGAATTCAGCTTGTTGCCTATAGTCAGATTCTGTTGTACAGTTCCTTCTGAGTCTGACCAGTTGTCCCTTTGGAATATTTATTAACCACGAAGAGTGGTGACAACTATCAATAGGAAGATAGCTGTTTCTGTCTACTAATTTGAAGAACGTTTTAGTTTTAATTTCCTTTTCTTCATAACATATATCTAGATTCAGGAAGTTAATTCTTAATTCTTGTATTTCCCACGTTAACTTAATGTTCTTATCAATTATTTCCAAATCCTGACTGAATTGTGTAAGGCTCTCTTTGTCGCCTTTCCAGATTAAAAATATGTCATCGATATAACGCTTATATACAAGTAATTGACTAGGTCTATTTTTATATATGGAATCTTCTTCCCAAAGTGCCATGTGCAAATTAGCGACACTGGGGGCATATTTAGCCCCCCATTGCTACCCCCTGTGTCTGTCTATAGTAGTTATGCTGATACCAAAAAGATTATAAGACTATACTCTAAACACTCCAAAAGATATTTTCTTTGTTTACACTTCAGGTCACTGTATTCCCTTAGAGCCCATCTTGTGGCTGTTACGGCATCCTGGTGACTAATGTTCATGTATAGCGAGGCTACATCCCCCTACCAAAAAAACCTTTATCTTCTTTGAGGGAAAGGGGTTCTATCCGTGTAAAGTCTGCTATGCCTGCCGACATGCATCTTTTAAGAAAAAGAAGAAAGAAGAATTAAGTGCCACTACCACTGGGAAGAAATATAGTATTAAGGACTATTAGTCTACGTGTTGGAGTGTCCATGCAAATTCCAATACGTGGGCAGAACGAAAAGACCTCTTTGGAAACGCCTAAGAGAACATGTCCAGAATATAAAATCAAGCTATCCGAAACATAGTGTCTCTAGACACTATGCAGAATTTCATGGAAAGGACCCCAGTTCACTCTTGTTTTGGGGCATTGAAAAGTTCAAGCCCCACTGGCGAGGAAGTAATAAAATAATTACTCTTAGTAAATCCAAATCTCGCTGGATTTTTGAAATGCAATCCTTTGCCCCTGCAGGCCTTAATATAGAATTAAACTTAAATTGCTTTATTTCTAATGTAGCGGGTATGTGCTTTTCTGTTTGAATCTGGTGGGGAAACTGTGATGTATGGTTCCCTGGGGCCCACTGGGTGGTGCTGTCACTTTGGGCCCGAGGTTGAGCCATCGTTGCAGTGTCATACCTCTTTTGGCCTCTCTCAGCGGGTGTATGGTAGGGCGGGGAACCCGCCGTGCCTGCTGGGAGAGGGTATAAAGGGGGCGGCCATTTTTGGTGGTGGGAGTCGAGTCCCAGGCACCTTCAGCCTGAGGGCAGTGGGTCGTGTCGGGAGTCTAGGCGGCCTAGGCCTAGGCCTAGAGGACGTTTGGAGGTCGTGTTCCATCCCAGGCACCTTTAGCTTGGGTTGAGGTACTTGGATGGAGGTCTGGGACTGAGTGTCCCGGACTAAGGCTCCGCAAGGGATGGACTTCCTAGGGGACCCCAGGAGTAGGTATCCGAATCCAGTGGCGTAAGGGACCGGAGGGGGTACTTACCTGAAGACCTGGTGCAGCAAATTGCCAGTGATGGGTGAGCCTCCGGAGACCGCCCGGAGGGATATCTTTCTCGATTGGGAGCAGGAACCTGCTTCTGGGACGGAAGTAGGAGAGTTCATTGTGCCTGGGCCTACTCGTATCCATACCCCCTTGTCTGTTCTGTTCCTTGAGGGAGTCCAACTGATTGTGTTCACTTTTACTTTGAGAAGAATAAAGGAGTGTTGGACTTTAGTGGTGTGGGGCTCATTTACTGGCAGACATTGTTCAAGAAACCAGGAGAAGGCTCCAGAGGCCGAACACCGACCCGAAGGTAAAAGAGGATCATCTCCCACTATACACACCTCTGCAGTGGGAACATTGGCGTGGTGACCCCGCACTCTCTCCCCCAAGATACCCCTAGACAAGAAGAGCCACAGATAGAGAAGAGTTGATACTCGAGGGAGAGAGTGGAGGCCGCTACACTAATTATTAGCCTTTATTATGTTGGGTGATTTAAATTTTTATTTTTTCTTCTTTTTTCTCTTTCTTCATCTTTCTCTTTTTCTTCTTCTCTTTTGTTTATCTTATTTATTTTTTGCTATGTTTATTATCACCTTTCAAGTTATTATCTAGGCTCCCTTTTATGCCATTATTTCCGTTATTGTATACAGTTAGTGAGAGCAAGAGTGATCCTTTGTACTCCCAGATGTCCATGCTCTCATCACTTTATTTGCATATGTAAATTTCTGTCTGATTTTTGACGCCCTTTTAATTACCATGTCTATTTACGTTTACCACGGTCACCTAGCTCCTACACCCTTGATAAAATCACGTGATAGTGACGCAACACATCGGGAGATGTTTAGGTGACGTCACTTCCGGTTAACGGCCATGACCGGAAGTCCCTGTATTTTTGACGCTGTTTTTATCTGTATGCCGTTTTTTGCCTTTTATATTGTTTATTACCTATTTTAAATAAATGGACTGTTGTGCCTTTTAACTTACTACACTATGGAGACCCTTTTTTCTTGCTTTTAAACCCTCGGATCCAGAGATACACCTTCCAGGAAACCTGTGATGAGATTGGAGGCAGTACTGCAGTGGTGTCCTGTTCAAAATACACTGAGGAGGAAGGAGCAATTACCGCTGGCTATCGTTCAATGCACCATTAGACCCAGTGGGGTCTATCTATAAGGTAAGAGGCTATTAACACCGGGGGAGATTATGAGGAATCTGTCGTTATAATCTACATACTTAAGAAGACTTGGACTCCCTTGCCCGTCCCTTTCCCCCTCTCTTCATCTTGCTCATCTATGAAATCATCCTGCTGCTATAAGGACTGATTTGCTCCCTGGATGACCAGATTTTCCGTGGATGCACTATTTCCAAGCACTTTACATATGGACTTGGTTTTAGTTTATTATATTATATTTTTATGGACTTTATATCTTTATGGACTTTATATTGATATATTTTATCACTAGATTTTTGTTGCACTAATTTCATTCACATAGCACTTTGTTTATTAAGTACCTAGCGCTACTTTAATATACTTCTAAATTTTCAAGTCTTGCCACAGATTCTCAATTGGATTTAGGTCTGGACTTTGACTGGGCCATTCTAACACATGAATATGCTTTAAGCTAAACCATTCCATTATAGCTCTGGCTGTATGTTTGGGGTAATTTTCCTGCTGGAAGGTGAACCTCCGCCCCTGTCTCAAGTCTTTTGCAGATTCTAACAGGTTTTCTTCTAAGATTTCCCTGTATTTGGCTCCATCCATCTTCCCATCAACTCTGACCAGCTTCCCTGTACCTGCTGAAGAAAATCATCCCCACAACATGATGCTGCCACCACCATGTTTCACGGTGGGGATGGTGTGTTCAGAGTGATATGCAGTGTTAGTTTTCCACCACACATAGCGTTTTGGTTTTAGGCCAAAAAGTTACATTTTGGTCTCATATGACCAGAGTACCTTCTTCCACATGTTTGTTGTGACCCCCACATGGCTTCTCGCGAACTGCAAACAGGACTTCTTATGGCTTTCTCTTGCCACTCTTCCATAAAAGGCCAGATATGTGTCGTGCATGACTAATAGTTGTCCTGTGGACAGATTCTCCCACCTGAGCTGTGGATCTCTGCAGCTCCTCCAGAGCTACCATGGGCCTCTTGGCTGCTTCTCTGAATAATGCTCTCTTTGTCAAGCCTGTCAGTTTAGGTGGATGGCCATGTCTTGGTAGGTTTGCAGTTGTGCCATACTCTTTCAATTTTTGGATGATGGATTGAACAGTGCTCCGTGAGATGTTCAAAGCTTGGGACATTTTTTAGAACCTAACCCTGCTTTAAACTTCTCCACAACTTTATCTCTGACCTGTCTGGTGTGTTCCTTGGCCTTCATGATGCTGTTTGTTCATCAAGGTTCTCTAACAACCCACTGAGGGCTTCACAGAACAGCTGTATTTATAATGAGATTAAATTACACACAGGTGGACTCTATTTACTAATTAGGTGACTTCTGAAGGCAATTGGTTCCACTAGATTTTAGTTAGGGGTATCAGAGTGAAGGGGGCTGAATAAAAATGCACGCCACACTTTTCAGATATTTATTTGTAAAAAATGTTGAAAACCATTCATCATTTTCCTTCCGCTTCACAATTATGTGCCTCTTTGTGTTGGTCTATCACATAAAATCCCAATAAAATACATTTACGTTTTTGGTTGTAACATGAAAAAATTTGGAAAATTCCAAGGGGTGTGAATACTTTTTCTAAGGCACTGTATACACATGTGAAATTATTTTTTTTCTATTTTGGACTAGTTTTTCTTTGATAATAAAAAAAAACAGCAGATATCCATAACCATTTACTACTAAATGAAAGCCCAACTTGTCCTGAAAAAAAAAACAAGGAATATCCACCTGGATGCATAAAGTAGTTATGATTATATGTACGGTTTTACTAGCACATGTCAAAGTTACAAAATTGTGCTTAGGCATTAAGATTTATTTTACCGTTAGGTGTGAAGGGGTTAACTTATGTAGCTCTCTCCCCGACTTCCAAGGGCCGGATGGTGACCCCCAGAGCCAGGGAGAACCGACATTCCTCCTCAGGGTGTAGGTTACTAGGCATAGTGGGTGTGGTGCAAGATGGAAAGATTGGGGGCCAGTCACTTTTTGTAAAAATTAACAAAGAGATTTTATTTCTCTTAACCGGAACGGTGGGAGAGTAAGTTAGGGCACAGGACACCCTTGGGCAAATGCAATAGCAATTGAGGCAAATTCAGTAGACAAAAATAGAACTAGGAAGACAGCAATACAGATAAAGGGCCTTTAAAGCGGAGTTCCGCCTGGGAAAAAAAAAGTCAGCAGCTATAAATACTGTAGCTGCTGACTTTTAATGTAAGAACACTCACCTGTCCTGGGATGCTGTGATGTTGGCACCCGAACCTGATCCGTCCCTCGGCTCCAGGTGCAGGCACTGGCGCTGGGATCATTACTAAGGGAAACAGGAAGTGAAGCCTTACAGCTTCACAGCCTGTTTCCTACTGCGCATGCGCGAGTCGCGCTGCGCTTTCTAAATGGTCCCCACTGTCTTCTGTGACCTGTGTGTCTCCCAGAAGGTATCGGGAGGGGGGGAGGACCAGACCCTTAGCTGAGCTTGCAACCTGGCAGGCCGCAGGAAAAGGGGGGGATGAGAAAGTTTCCCCCCCGAACCGTACCAGGCCACATGCCCTCAACATGGGGAGGGTGCTTTGGGATCCCCCCAAAGCACCTTGTCCCCATGTTGATGGGGACAAGGGCCTCATCCCCACAACCCTATCCCGGTGGTTGTGGGGGTTTGTGGACAGGGGGCTTATCGGAATTTGGAAGCTTCCTTTAACAAGGGGGCCCCCAGATCCCCCCCATGTGAATGGGTAGGGTACCCCTACCCATTCACCAAAAAAAGGGTAAAAAAAGTAAAAATGACAGGATACAGTTTTGGAAAATTTCTTTATTTAGAAAAAAAAAAGTGTCCCGCGATGTCCATCATCACGGTGGCGATGGTCCCGGAAACCCCCCCCCCCCCCCGGAAAAACTGTGACGTCAGAGGGGGGCAAGGTCACTTATTTACGTCACTGGGTGGCTTGACTATATAAGAGCTGTCAAAGCAAAAAGACAGCAGTTGGTAGGACGCCTCCCATGGAGGCAGAGTTTTTTTTTCCAGGACTGTCGGTGCCAGGATTGAAGATGGATAAACATTGCGGGACACTTTTTTTTTTTTATAAAGGAATTGTCCAAAACCGTCTCTTGTCATTTTTACTTTTTTGACACTTTTTTTGGTAAATGGGTAGGGGTACAATTCACATGGGGGGGCTGGGATCTGTTAGAGGGGGCTTCCAGATTCCATTAAGCCACCCATCCACAGACCCCCACAACCACCGGGAAAGGGTCCCTATCAACATGAGGGCATGTGGGCTGATATGGCTCAGGAGTCGGGGCGCTCTCTCGTCCCCCCCTTTTCCTGCGGCCTGCTAGGTGGCGTGCTCAGATAAGGGTCTGGTATGAATTTTGGCTTGGTCCATACCAGACACGAAGGGCCTGGTAATGGACTGGAGGGGGGACCCATGCCGTTTTTTTCAATGATTTTTACGTATATTGCCGGGATCCAGCAATACAGTACAGCCGCAAACCAATTTTGAGGAACCGGCTCACGTTAATAAACTGCGGCACAATGGCACCGCTGCGCAAAGCCCCGTACTTGTACGGGGTCTCCTTTAAGAGCCACCAGAGTGCGCGCGCCTGCTGCAAGGCTAGGGACCCGATGCGCGTAGCTGGCGGGCGCGATCACCGCCGGCCACGCGTGATCGTGTGCACGAGAGCCTGCATGGGGATTTGTGTGTGTAAACACACAAATCCCTGTTCTGTCAGGGGAGCGAGACATATCGTTTGTTCCTACTAGGTAGAAACAACGATATGTCTCCTCCCCCAGTCAATCCTATCCCCATTAGGGATAAGCTTCGAGTTCGAGTCGAACTCATGTTCGACTCGAACATTGCCTGTTCGCCCGTTCGCCGAACAGCGAACAAATTGGGGTGTTCGCGGCAAATTCGAAAAATCTATGGGAGAAATCCCAGGGGACATGTATCAATGCAAAAAGAAGTTTTAAAAACGGCTGTTTTTTCGGGAGCAGTGATTTTAATAATGCTTAAAATGAAAAAATAAAAGTGAAATATTCCTTTAAATTTCGTACCTGGGGGGTGTGTATGATATGCATGTAAAGTGGCGCATGTTTCCCGTGCTTAGAACTGTCCCTGCAAAAAATTTTTGAAAGAAAAAAAGTAATTTAAAACTCACTCGCGGCTATTAATGAATTGTCGGCTCCCGGCAATACATACAAAAGTCATTGATAAAAAATAAAAAAAAAGCGTGGGGGTTCCCCAGAATTCAATTACCAGGCCCTTCAGGTCTGGAATGGATATTAAGGGGAACCCCGCCGCAAATTAAAAAAAAAATTGACGTGGGGTTCCCCCAAATATCCATTCCAGGCCCTTCAGATCTGGCATGGATTTTAAGGGGAACTCCACCCCAAATTTAAAAAAAAATGGCGTGGAGTCCCCTAAAAATCCATACCAGACCCCTTATCCGAGCACGCAACCTGGCCGGCCGCAGGGGAAAAGGGGGGACGAGAGAGCGGCCCCCCTCCCTCCTGAACCGTACCAGGCCACATGCCCTCAACATGGGGAGGATGTCCCCATGTTGATGGGGACAAGGGCCTCATCCCCACAACCCTTGCCCGGTGGTTGTGGGGGTCTGCGGGCGGGGGGGTTATCGGAATCTGGAAGACCCCTTTAACAAAGGGGACCCCCAGATCCCGGCCCCCCCTATGTGAATTGGTAAGGGGTACATTGTACCCCTACCATTTCACGAAGAAAGCGTAAAAAAATGTTTAAAAAAAACACACAAACACCTTGAAAAAGTCCTTTATTTAAAAAAAAAAAAAAAAACATTTCAGCGGTGAAATCCAGTGTCCCGCGGCGATCCCGATGTCCAGCGCTGTCCTTCATTGGTTGTGCCTGAGCGGACCTGATGGGGAACTCCCTCCTCAGTATTTTAAATGTATAGACCCGCCCCTTCTAAAGTTCCCCATCAGGTCCGCTCAGCGGACCAGATGCGGAACATGAGAAGGGGCGGGTCTATACATGTATTACCAAAGTGAGAGCAGTTCCCCATCAGGTCCGCCCCCTCGGTATGTCGGACCCGCCTACGTCATTGGCTTGAGCGGGGAACTTCCTTCACTGTGTAATTTAAATTTACATAGTGAAGGAAGCTCAAGCCAATGACGTAGGCGGGTCCGACATACCGAGGGGGCGGACCTGATGGGGAACTGCTCTCACTTTGGTAATACATGTATAGACCCGCCCCTTCTCATGTTCCGCATCTGGTCCGCTGAGCGGACCTGATGGGGAACTTTAGAAGGGGCGGGTCTATACATTTAAAACACTGAGAGGGAGTTCCCCATCAGGTCTGCTCAGGCACAACCAATGAAGGACAGCGCTGGACATCGGGATCACCGCGGGACACTGGATTTCTCCGCTGGAATGTTTTTTTTTTTTTTTTTAAATAAAGGACTTTTTCAAGGTGTTTGTGTGTTTTTTTTAAACATTTTTTTACGCTTTCTTCGTGAAATGGTAGGGGTACAATGTACCCCTTACCAATTCACATAGGGGGGGCCGGGATCTGGGGGTCCCCTTTGTTAAAGGGGTCTTCCAGATTCCGATAAGCCCCCCGCCATGTTGAGGGCATGTGGCCTGGTACGGTTCAGGAGGGAGGGGGGCCGCTCTCTCGTCCCCCCCTTTTCCCCTGCGGCCGGCCAGGTTGCGTGCTCGGATAAGGGGTCTGGTATGGATTTTTAGGGGGACTCCACGCCATTTGTTTTTTAATTTGGGGTGGAGTTCCCCTTAAAATCCATGCCAGATCTGAAGGGCCTGGAATGGATATTTGGGGGAACCCCACGTCAATTTTTTTTTAAATTTGCGGCGGGGTTCCCCTTCATATCCATTCCAGACCTGAAGGGCCTGGTAATTGAATTCGTTTTTTTTTAAAGATTTGGGGAAATTTATTATAGCAAGAAGTAAAAAATTTTTTTTTTTTTAAATGTACTCTCTTTTTTTGTTTATAGCACAAGATGATCAAATAACACCAAAAGAAAGCTCTATTTGTGGGAAAAAAATTGTGTTTGGGTACCACGTTGCACGACCGCGCAACTGTCAGTTAAATTTTTTGTCTGTTCGCATGTTATGGTGCAAACCTAACAGGGGGGTGTTCGGCTCAAACAAACTGCTCATTCACACTGTATGGGCCAAAGAACCTGTGTGAATATTTTAAATGATTATTATTTATATTTATTTTTTACAGCGATGTTGAGGGGCTTGGGTGAAATATCAGGGGTCTAAACAGACCCCTGGTATCTCACCTTTGAGACAGAGAAAGGAATTAAGGAAACAGATGCACTAAAGATGAATGAACAGGAGGCTCTTGTTCATTCATAAACTGAAGCATGTGTTCATTCACTAAATAAAGGGAGTGTTAAATTACATTTACCAGCCCCTTTCCCGCTTTCTATCCTAAACAACCCTGTGTATACCTGTAGCAGCCGGTGGGGAAGCCATCCGCACTGCGGATGGGGACCTGGGCACACAAGGGAGCACACACCTGGAAAAAACAGATGTGGACAGGACAGGGAGGGGGATCAGTGAGGCTGGGGGGGGTGTCGGGGAACAATGCCCCGTGTGGCTCTCCCTGCAGCATGTGAAAGCCAACGGTAGGGAGAAGGGGATAAACCAGCTTTCAGATACTGCAGAGAGCCACACAAGGCATTGTTCCTGTGAGAAAGCTGGAGGCCAGTACTTTTTTTGCAAACATGTGAGGGAAGGCCAGCTGACTTTTCTGCAAGTGTGCATTGGACTTGCTGTGAGGTGAGGTTGGAGGCCGGTAGCCTTTTCTGCTGGCGTGCGGTGGCCCAGCTGTAATGGGAGGTTGGAGGCCAGTACTGTAGGTGTGCGTTTGCCCATCCATAAAAGGTAGGTGATGTCACATTTGATTGCAAATATATGCAACAAAAACCTCTGTATTGAATGAATTTTTAAAACTAGTTTAGACTCTGTATGTACAGTTTTTTTTGCTCTGTGTGTCACAATTTGAAAAGGACGTTAGAGTAGAGTTAGGGAACGCACTTTGCAGGGGAGCCTTGACGTGGCAGTGCAGCTTCACATATATTTGGAAATATATCCAACATAAACCAAACACAAACTGTTTAAATTATTTAGACTTTTTGAATTTTGCTGGCTGGTAAACTGCCATGCTTAAGCACACAATTACATTTTTGTGCGTTATTGCAATGTATGTTAACACATGTTACATGTACAGTATTAGTGTGTTGCAGTGTCATCCATTGTCAATGGTACCCCAGCACATTGACCCAAAGCACTTCCAACACACGTGTTGCAGCGCACCACGATGCACATCAACGACCTGTCCTCAAGTATAAGGGAGGATGGACTTGTCCCCAGGTATGAAGGAGGAGAACCTGTCCCCAGGTGTGAGAACCTGTCCCCAGGTATGAGGGAGGAGGACCTGTCCCATATGGATGAAGGAGGAGGACCTGTCCCACAGGTATGAGGGAGGAGGACCTGACTCCGACAGGCAGACCTAAAGATTAGACAGAATTTGGTAATGGCCCAGCAACTGTCAATTCCAGCAAGTCCTATGTATGTGCAGCACTTTGTGACATGCTACAGTGCATCATATAATTCTTGACATTTGAATAAAGGAAAAAAAAGAAAAAAGGAAACAGTACAATGTGTTGCATCACACCTCTCCTACACAGATAACAAAGTGCACCCTCCAATAATGTTCAGATGTACATTATGCAGGATCTCTTCTTTTTTTATTATCCATTGTAATAGTTCTGTCCTTAAAGTACCCTCAGGATTTGTGTATTGCTCTGCACCCACATGGCACAGAACTACTCCCATGAGGCAAGGTGTAAGGTATTGTGTAGGGAATCACTTGGAGTACATAGGACATTGGAGTGGATACAAGATTGGCGTGAACATTGAGGGATAACATAATTTAAAAGCGTTATTTGACCTATACTGAAAAGTAGGGTTAAATTTATCAGGTGAGAGTTTATATATGTTCTTTTGTGTTTAAAGAACTCTCATGCCCCGTACACACGACCGGTTTTCCCGTCGGAAAAAGTCAGATGAGAGCTTTTGACTGGGAATCCCGATCGTGTGTATGCTGTATGCTGACTTTTACCCACAGGAAAACTGCCGGAAAAAAAAAGAGAGCAGGATCTCTTTTTTCCCGTCAGGAAAAAATCCTAGCGGGAAAACTGTTTGTATGTATGCTTTACCAACGGGAAAAAAAACACGCATGCTCGGAAACAATTTGACGAATGTTAGGAAGCATAGAACTTCATTTTGTCGGCTCGTCGTAGTCTTTTACGTGACCGCGTTCTTGGCAGTCAAAAGTTCACCGGACTTTTGTGTGACCGTGTGTATGCAAGGCAGGGGAATTCTGTCGGGAAAACCATCGTTTTTTTTTCCAACGGGAAAACCGCTCGTGTGTACGTGGCATTACTGTGTTTTTTGGTTTCACATTTTTAATTTTCAATTTATTATATGCAAAGGGTAAATACGCTGCACTTATATTGTGATTGTTATAGGTACACATTTGTATGGGAGTGTGGTAGGGTGCTGGCGGCTGTTTGCCAAAGTAAATTATTACACAAAGAGATTTTAATTCATAGCAGCTCACAAGATACACATATTGCAAGGATTCAGAACCCTTCCTATAATTCCCTGTATATCTGGTCTGCCAACAGAAACAACACTGCTTACATTCTATCACCTCCTCCACTGTCTACAAAAAGCCTTCTATGATGGGACTATAGACAGAACATTTACAAATAGAAAATAGCAAATAATAAATAAATCCGCACTATACTCCAATTATTGGATTGAAATGGGCGTGACCCTTTATTATTGGCAATAAATAATAAATCCAAAGTATATAACACACACCAATAATATTTACTACCGCATTTTAAATAAATACCAGCTTATACCACATACAATTTAACTCAGCCACTACAGCTCGAGTTAATACCATTAAGAATAAATACCATCCCCTTTCAATTGTAAAAAGGACTTTACTGCCACATAACAAGGACCACGACATGGGTGGGATGATCTTTCTTGCTTGCTGTCCCCACAGAACTGTCAAACTAAAGGCGCGGTTTAAATCCTTTTATATTCTTCAGCTCGTGACAAAAACGTAAAATTAACAGCTGACAATTTTTAAACCAATTAAAAGTAAATATGCAAATTAGGAATACTAAGTATTAAAGCATAACATTCTTAGGTCTGTCACGGCTCCATATGTATGGGTAATGCAAACTGCTGGTCCTCTCCCACCTTATAAGGAAGATGGACATCTGAGGCTTTAACCACTTCCTATCCGCCGTTTTATGTAGCGCCCCCCCTAGCGCCCCCCCCCCCAATATTTGGGGGCGCTATGTGGAAATTAAGGGTGGTCTGAGAGGATAGTTGGGCTCAGACTAATTATGATTCAATTGTTATTCTGCTCTGGGTGTGATACTGCCTGGCAGTAGTGTTCTCCGATGCCTGCATGTGGCACTGTCACTGCCGGCATAGGTTAAACTACGGGGGGTATCACAGCACCTTGGGTGTCCTCTCTCGGCAGCCGTGCAGTGGGTGTGGTCTACCCGCTGTGCATGCTGGGAGAGGGTACAAAAGGGAGGGGCAGACGCCATTAGGCGTGAGGTGATTCCAGGGGGACCCCAAAGCGGTAAAGGGGGACCTCTGTTCCAGTGAGTGTGCCTCGTGACCCGCATGGCACGAGGTGCGCAAGGTGCGCACCTTCAGCCCGAGGTTCTGTTGCTGCATCGTGGGTCCAGCTCCACTGACAAGGGCCTACGCTTCAGAGAAGGATTCCAGGCTGCCCGTTTGTAGGGGGCCCATCTTTAGGAAAAGCGGTCCAGGGGAAGATCAGTCCCTACGGAGATTAACGACTATACTGCTGTCTCGGGGAGAAGCCTGGAGGCTTGCCTAAAGGGGGATTCATCATCTCTGATATCCGTGCTCCATCCCGGCTGCTAGGACTGCTCTCATAGGGACTATCCGGGAGAGCAATACCCACTCAGGCTTGAGTGGCGACGAGTGTAGAGACTGAACTTAAGTGTTGCGTGCCTGAACCTTCCCCTACTTTATTTCAACTTCCTGCTCTCTCTCTTCAAGTTGACTCAAAGAGAAAAAGAATAAAGCCTTGCTGATTAGGTTTTACTCAAGTGTGGACATTGGCCTTATTCCTGGAGATTATTGTTTGCCTAGACAACGGAGCTAAAGGATCCACTCGGGGGAGGTAACTCGCTGCAGACCCAAGAAAAACAAAAACCAGTCCGGTCCCTTAAACCAAGGGTAGGGGACACGGGTGCTACATTTATAACCATCCTCAGATAAGAAGGTGATATCTCAGTCATTGCTACAGCAATGATCGAGAGTATCATTTTGTTGGGCTCACAATTGCCTACTTGCATACCTCTCAACATTTTGAGGTGGGAATGAGGGACACCTACTTGAAAATGTCTGTAGGTATAGCTCACGGCCCCTGACACACACCCTTAAAGGAGAATTAACCCAAAAAAAGTTTGAATAAATCCATATGGACTTTTTTTATTTTTTTACCACTACTATTCCTTTATATTGGCTTTTAAAATTGACTGGTGGCAGCTATGCTATAGGGCGGGCATCACTAAATGGCGGATCGCGGGCCAAATGTGGACCGCCTCACTCTCCTATGCGGCCCGCTGCGGTACCGCCATTTAGCAGCCTTTTCTTCCCCCTGCCGTCTCTGTAATTCTCACACAGAGCCGACAGCAGGAGGCGGGACAGTTCTGGATGGAGCAAAACAGATTATACCGCACACATGCAAAAATGACATTTATCCTGCAAGGCTAGTTAAAAACACCTAAACATATACATAAAAATATATACGGGGGTTTGGTCTTACTATATGGTCATATAGTGCTAAGCCCACAAACTGCGAGAAAGTGCGACAAAGTACCCTGAATTTCGTGGGTCCTAACCTGTTAATAGAATGAAAGAACCTGCGTCTCAACCTTGGGAGATAAACTCCTCTATATGGGAGAACTGAAGGGATTCCTCCTATGTACTGGTGGCCACTAATAAGAGGTAATGAAGAGGGGGAGATGTGCACATTACAGTGGGGAGATGTGGATATTACAGTGAGGGGATGTAGACATTACAGTGGGGAGATGTGGACATTACAGTGGGGAGATGTGGATATTACAGTGAGGGGATGTAGACATTACAGTGGGGAGATGTAGATATTACAGTGAGGGGATGTAGACATTACCGTGGGGGAGATGTGGATATTACAGTGAGGGGAGATGTGGATATTACAGTGGGGAGATGTGGATATTACAGTGAGGGGATGTAGACATTACAGTGGGGGAGATGTGGATATTACAGTGGGGGAGATGTGGATATTACAGTGGGGAGATGTGGATATTAGAGTGGGGAGATGTAGACATTACAGTGGGGGAGATGTGAACATTACAGTGGGGAGATGTGGATATTACAGTGGGGGAGATGTGGATATTACAGTGGGGAGATGTGGATATTAGAGTGGGGAGATGTAGACATTACAGTGGGGGAGATGTGGACATTACAGTGAGGGGATGTAGACATTACAGTAGGGAGATGTGGATATTACAGTGGGGGAGATGTGGATATTACAGTGGGGAGATGTGGGGAGATGTGGCTATTACAGTGGGGAGATGTGGATATTACAGTGGGGGAGATGTGGATATTACAGTGGGGGAGATGTGGACATTACAGTGGGGGAGATGTGGATATTACAGTGGGGGAGATGTGGACATTACAGTGGGGGAGATGTGGACATTAAAGTGGGGGAGATGTGGATATTACAGTGGGGGAGATGTGGACATTACAGTGGGGGAGATCTGGATATTACAGTGGGGGAGATGTGGACATTACAGTGGGGGAGCTGTGGGCATTGCAGTGGGGGGCTGTGGGCATTGTAGTGGGGGGCTGTGGACATTGAAGTGGGGGGCTGTGGACATTGAAGTGGGGGGCTGTGGACATTACAGTGGGGGGCTGAGGACATTAAATTGGGGGAGGCTAAGAACTGTGATGCGGGGAGCTGAGAAATGTAATGTGGGGGCAATGAGGAAAGTAATGTGAAGGGGGCTGAGGATAGTAATGTGGGGGGATAATGTAAATAGCGGTGTAGCGGGGTCTCCTTTAAGGCCCCGGGACTACGTTATCCAGAACCCCGTTCGGCACCCAGGGTGCATTCAGCCACCGCAGAGACTGATGGGAGGGGCTATATAAGAGGAGGGCGAGGCTAAGCTCGGCCTCTTTGGACACCGCGCTGCAATCAACAGGTCTTCCTGTGCGGATCCGCTGCAGTGCAGGGCCTGAAGCCTAGGCCTTGCACAACTTCCAGAGAGCCTTCCACCCCACTGCGGAACCTGGGTGACACCTGACTTCGCTGACTACTTACATCAGTTGGATCGGAGACCCGACCGTTGCAGACGCTGTGTGTGTAGACACAGCAGGTGGAAGTCCCGGACTGGGATCACGTCCGGAGTGGTGAGCGAGCACTTGCTCAATCCTATAGGCTGTACTGTTGTTAGGCCTAGAGACTGCCTTGGCCCATCGGCCTTTATTTACTGTTCCTCTGGAGACTAGTGGCGGAACTGAGTTGAGTTAGTCTCCGGTGGAGTGTTCTTTATTGTCCACCCCTTTGGATTACAAATACTGTTCCTGTTGTGCACCACCAGTCAAGTTGCATGCAAAGAAATCGTTCTACTAGAGACTGAGTTAAATCTGAGTCAGGCCTGACCAGGAGTTAGAACTTTTGCTGCTGCGCCATAAAGGCGCATAGATAGAGATAGCTGCACTAGAAGAGTGTACTATATTTTTGCTGCAGGGCTCTGCAGACATATATGTGTGATGTGTTAACCTTGTGCCTTTTACCCAAAGTAAAGAAACCGTTATACTTCATCACTTGCTATCAGTGTGTTATCATTATGCAAAGAGGTTACCTTTACACTACAGATAGATTGTGTGCATGTACTGTTAGACCGTGATACTAGAATAACCTCTAGACTAACTGTGCCAGGGTGGGTCGAGTAAATTGCCGGGGGTTGGCGGTGCTGCATTCAGGGCCCGCAAACAAATCCAACGGCTCTCTTAACTGGGGGTAGCGCTACACGTGGGGGCTCTTGAGTCCGGGATCCTGATACTGATACAGCAAGTAACGCGCCAAAAGTACCAGCATGGACCCACTAGAAGTAGGACAGTGGTGCAAGGCGGTCGGCACAGATTCAGCCGGGGCAGTAGTCATAGAACTCCCAGGGATCTGGCAAGAAGAAGCGGTGAAGCAGCTAGTGATGTCACTGTCCCCGCACCAGAAGGTATGGGTGGTGGACGTCAGGTCGAATTCTTCACTGACCCATGCACTAATAGAGTGGAAGAATGGAATCCCAGAGCATTTCAAGAATCCAAGTATAGAAGCAATAGATGATCAGACCTACAGCTTAATACATGCGCTGCCACTCAAGTCAGGAGGATGGTTTCAGACACCGAAGCTATCTCCACCATCGTCCCCAAAAGCAGAAAAACGAGAGAAGAAAGAGAGTCCCGGATCTCCACCTGCCACCCTTAGCGCAGAATTATGCGCAGTCCTGGGGGAAATTGTAGCCCAGTGTAAGAAGGATCCTACAGTTTACCAAATGTCAGGATACAGAAAACGTAGAATATTTTCTGGAAGGAAGCATGTACCTTCGGGTGAAGAGGGGTTTGAGGAGTGGTTAGACGGTGCCACTCAGGCCTTAGAAGAATGGGAAGTCCCAGATCACAGAAAGAAGCAGAGAATTGCTGAGAGCTTTAAGGGGCCTGCCCTAGAGGCCATACGCAATCTCAAGATGAGCAAAACAGACTGTGATGCGCAGGATTATCTGGACATTCTACAGAATGTGTTCGGTGGAACAGATAAAATCACTGAGCTCACTTACCAGCTGGAGCACTGCTACCAAAAGACGGGAGAGAAACTGTCGGAGTTCATGAGACGCCTGGATAAGATCCTGCATAAGATGATCCTAAAGAAGGGGATCGACCCACGGAAGGTGGATGAGGCCAGTGTTCAGCAGGTGATGAGAGGTCTCAGCCCCTGGACCCCATCGCATTGGCGTTACGCACAAGACAGGACGGGAAGAGCCTGGAGTATCCTGACTTGATCCGAGTGGTCAGAGAGGAAGAAGCGATGCTGGAGGAGAAGAATAGGAACCAACCAGTTGAGTCAGGTAATTCTCCTCCGGTGTTGGTCAGGACGGCCATGACCTTGGAAAGAGACTCGGGGTGGATACCTTGAAGTCGCAAATGTCCCAAGTATTGGGGATGCTGACCTCCCTGATGGAAAAGAAGTCAAGGGAACCGGAGAGGGAAAGTCCGAGGAGGGAGCTGTTTCCAAATACCTCAGCGCCCGCATCCCTACAAGATTGGGGGGACATGACTTGTTTCAACTGCGGAGGGATTGGCCATGTGGCCAAAGTGTGTGCCAGTCCAAAGAAAAAAAAGATGAATAACCGCAAGCCGCCGGAAAACTTCAGCGGGCCCTGGTGAAGGAGTGAACCGGGTGCCCATCATCTCCAGTGAACTCCAAACTGAATGAGAAGCACATAAAAAGAGTGGAGAAGACCCCTCAGAAGAGACACAAGGTTCCTCAGTGGGAACGTACCCCAAAAAAAGAGGGTAATGTCCCTCAGTGGGTAGTTATACCCAATAAAAGGAGGGAGATCAATGCATACCAGGTCCAAGAGAGACTTAAGTCCAAAGAGAAATGGAAGAAAGAAAGTCCAAAAGGAAAACGCAAAGATCCAAGGAAAGAGACTCCTTCGGAGCGATATCCAGAGAAGCTGGTAGGTCCCTCCCCGATAGTACCTGTCCAAGTGGAGGGAGTCTACACCAGAGCCATATTGGATACTGGGGCACAAGTGACCCTGTTGTACAGGGACTTTTATGACAAGCATCTAAGTCACTTACCCATCCAGAAGATTGAGGAGCTGGAAATATGGGGGATTGGGACCAAGAGTTTCCCTTATGATGGCTATCTGCCTATAAAATTGACCTTTGACCCGCCCATAGCCGGGAAGGCCGAAGTGTTCGATACCTTGGCTGTGGTATGTCCCCGACCGCCTGGAGCTAACAGGAGTTCCTTAATAATAGGGACCAACACGGATCTGGTCCGAAGACTCTTGGCACCTCTAACAAGAAGAAAAGGGCCCACAGTCACCAAGATCCACCCAATGCTGAAGACAGCCTACCAGTGATTGATCTTGGAGCAGAAGGCCCCGGAAGAGGGGGTAGGAAAGGTCTGGAGGCTGGTAAGAAGAGGAATAGTGCTACAACCCGGTGAAGTAGCCTGTCTAAAAACCACTGTGAAACTCACTTGGGAGCAGCCAGGGCCCTTTGTCATGTTGGAACCCGACCCAAAGGAGGAACACTCAGGCTTAGAAGTAGTCCCAGAAGTGGTCCCGTTGAGGGCCCTGAAGAAAGCACATTGTAAAGTACCTGTGAGTGTCAGGAATACTACGGATGGCCCCATGGAGATCCCAGCCAGGATGTTGCTGGGCCAGGTGAGCCCTGCTACCCCAGTTGCTTTGTCAGATGTGGAGAAGACAGAGGCAGAATGGACTGTGTGGGAGAAGCTTTCCATGGAGAACCCAAATCTGCCCAGGGCTTGGAAGGAGAGAGCAAAGGCCCAGTTGACCAGGTGGGAAAAGATCTTCTCCCAAGATGAGTTTGATGTGGGGTGTGCAAGGAGTGCCACCCATCGAATCTGCCTCCAGGAAGACAAGCCCTTCAGGGAGAGGGTCAGGCGAGTTCCGTTAGCAGACCTCGAAGATTTGAGGGAACAGCTCGCCGAGCTCAAGCGAACTTGTGTGATTCGAGAATCTAGAAGTCCCTATGCCTCCCTGATAGTGGTGGTCAGGAAGAAGAATGGGTCGTTGAGGCTGTGCATAGACAACAGGACCCTCAACAGGAGAACCATACCCGACCAGTACACCACTCCGAGGATAGAGGATGCCCTACAGAGCATGTCTGGAGCCAAGTGGTTCAGCGTTATGGACCTCAAGAGCGGGTACTATCAGATCCCTATGCATCCAGAAGACAAGGAGAAGACAGCTTTCATAACCCCAGTGGGGTTCTTTGAATTTGACCGGATGCCTCAAGGTCTGTCTGGAGCCCCAGCTACCTTCCAACGTCTCATGGAGAAGACTAGGAGACATGAACCTCATCAAAGTCCTTGTATACTTAGATGACATCATTGTCTTCGGAAGAACCTTGGAAGAGCATGAAGAGAGGCTGGAGAAAGTTTTGAAGAGACTGAGTGAAGAAGGACTCAAGCTCTCACCTGAAAAATGCCAATTCTATCAGTCATCAGTCAACTATCTGGGACACATAGTGTCTGAAGATGGGGTAGCCACAGACCCCGAAAAATTGGAGGCAGTCACCTCCTGGCCAAGACCCACCACTGTGACAGAGCTCAGATCCTTCTTGGGTTTCTGTTCCTATTACAGGAGGTTCGTGGAGGGGTTTGCTCGGATAGCCAGGCCTCTGAATGAGCTGCTCAAGACGGAGGGGGAAGAGGATGACCTGGGGCCCAGGAAGCCAGGGGAGTCAGTCAAGGACCAGTGGAACGAGAAGTGTGAAGGAGCCTTCCAGATGTTGAAGAAAAACCTAACCACTGCCCCCGTCCTGGCCTATGCAGACCCAAAGAAGCCTTATGAGCTCCACGTAGATGCCAGTCATGACGGTCTGGGAGGAGTGCTCTATCAGGAGCACGAAGGGCAACTGAGACCCTTTGCATATGTGAGCAGAAGTCTGACTCCCTCTGAAAATAACTACCCTACTCATAAGCTGGAGTTCCAGGCCCTCAAGTGGGCGGTAGTTGACAAACTCCGAGATTATCTGTATGGGGCAGAGTTCACCGTGAAAACCGACAACAACCCCCTCACCTATCTGTTCACCACAGCAAAGCTGGATGCCACAGGACATAGATGGCTGGCGGCACTGTCTGCCTTCAATTTCAGCCTAAAATACAGGCCTGGGGCTGGAAATCGAGATGCAGACACCTTGTCTAGAAGATCTCATGTCCCCACCAGCGGCACAGAAGACTGGACCCAAGTGGCACTCGACGGGGTGCGGGCCCTCTGTCAGGGGGCTGAACTCCAGGCCAGTGGCGACTCAAGAGCAGAAGAGATAGGGGTTACCATAGTAGGAGTTCCCAAACAATACTGTGGGGTAACCCAGTTGGAAGAAGATAACTTGCCAAAACTGTCAAAGAGGGAGTTGAGATGTGACCAATTAGAAGACCCGATGGGGGGATTGGTCCTAGAGGCCCTGGAGAATCAGGATCCGAATAGACTTTTACGTCACCCTTCAAAGGAAGCTCGCCTGTTGAGGAAGGAGTGGGACAGGTTTCAGGTGCATCAGGGAGTGGTCTACTGAAGGGGCCCCTCTGATGACCTGGAAGACAAATGGCAGTTGTTCCTGTCCGAGAAACACAGAGACTGTTGTGGTTGCTCTGCACGACAACCATGGCCACCTAGGGGCGGAAAGGACCTTCCAACTCATTAGGGACCGTTTCTATTGGCCCTGCATGAGGGCTGAAGTTGAAGAATACTGACACTCATGTGCACAATGCATCCAGAGAAAGACTTTACCCCATCAAGCTGCCCCAATGGGCCATCTGCAAAGTCAAGGCCCACATGATCTGGTATGCATTGATTTTCTCTGCCTCGAACCCGACCTGAGTGGACTAGGAAATGTTCTGGTAGTAACCGACCATTTCACCCGGTATGCCCAGGCCTTTCCAACCAAAGACCAGAAGGCTTCCACTGTAGCCAAAGTACTTATGGAGAAATACTTTGTACACTACGGGCTACCACAACGGCTTCACTCAGATCAAGGAAGGGACTTTGAAAGTCGGTTGATCCGGCAGCTCCTGGATTCCTTGGGGATAAAGAACACAAGAACTACCCCCTATCATCCACAAGGTGATGCTCAGCCGGAGAGGTTCAACCGAACCCTGCTCAGCTCAACATGCTGGGGACCTTAAGCAGTGAAAAGAAGCAGCATTGGAGCAACCACATTGCAGCAGTTGTGCATGCATATAACAGCACCACAAGTGACGCTACAGGGTACTCACCCTATCGACTTATGTTCGGAAGAGAAGCAAGACTACCGATAGATCTGGCCTTTGGCACCTCCATAGACCATTGTTCTGCCACTTCCCACTAGGGATGAGCTCGGTGTTCGAGTCGAACATACGTTCGACTCGAACATCGGCTGTTCGATCGTTCGCCGAACAACGAACGATTTGGGCCGTTCACGCCTAATTCGCGGCCCACAATGCACTACGCCATCGCAGTGTCATCCAGGCGCTGTGATTGGCCAAGCATGCACTGTGACCCCGCATGCTTGGCCAATCACAGCGCCGGCAGCGAGGAGAGCAATGATTGGCCACAGGCAGGATGCCTGTGGCCAATTATTGCTGAGGGTGTTTAGTACACGCCCCACACTATAAAAGGCCGCCAGCACAGCGGCCTAGTGTAGTGTGTTCCGGAGCAGGGAAAGAGAAGCATAGGCAGGGACAGTGACATTTTTTTTTCTTGCTTAACCTGGATTCCTTTAGTTTAGGGAAAGAGAAGGATAGGTAGGGAGAGTGTCAGTCTGTTTTACTGTGCTAAACCTTGTTTGTAGGGACAGGGAAGGACAGTGAGGGAAATTCTCATTGTGCTATACTGTGCTAAAGCATTCATCATCAACCATCTTTAAAAAAACATTTTTTATAGGGACAGAAAACTATAGGTAGGGAGAGTGTCAGTGTGTTTTACTGTGCTAATCCTTGTTTGTAGGGACAGGGAAGGACAGTGAGGGAAATTCTCATTGTGCTATACTGTGCTAAAGCATTCATCATCAACCATCTTTAAAAAAACATTTTTTATAGGGACAGAAAACTATAGGTAGGGAGAGTGTCAGTGTGTTTTACTGTGCTAAACCTTGTTTGTAGGGACAGGGAAGGACAGTGAGGGAAATTCTCATTGTGCTATACTGTGCTAAAGCATTCATCATCAACCATCTTTAAAAAAACTTTTTTTATAGGGACAGAAAACTATAGGTAGGGAGAGTGTCAGTGTGTTTTACTGTGCTAATCCTTGTTTGTAGGGACAGGGAAGGACAGTGAGGGAAATTCTCATTGTGCTATACTGTGCTAAAGCATTCATCATCAACCATCTTTAAAAAAACATTTTTTATAGGGACAGAAAACTATAGGTAGGGAGAGTGTCAGTGTGTTTTACTGTGCTAATCCTTGTTTGTAGGGACAGGGAAGGACAGTGAGGGAAATTCTCATTGTGCTATACTGTGCTAAAGCATTCATCATCAACCATCTTTAAAAAAAAAAAATTATAGGGACAGAAAACTATAGGTAGGGAGAGTGTCAGTGTGTTTTACTGTGCTAAACCTTGTTTGTAGGGACAGGGAAGGCCAGTGAGGGAAATTCTCATTGTGCTATACTGTGCTAAAGCATTCCTCATCAACCATCTTTAAAAAAAAATTTTTTATAGGGACAGAAAACTATAGGTAGGGAGAGTGTCAGTGTGTTTTACTGTGCTAAACCTTGTTTGTAGGGACAGGGAAGGACAGTGAGGGAAATTCTCATTGTGCTATACTGTGCTAAAGCATTCATCATCAACCATCTTTAAAAAAACTTTTTTTATAGGGACAGAAAACTATAGGTAGGGAGAGTGTCAGTGTGTTTTACTGTGCTAAACCTTGTTTGTAGGGACAGGGAAGGACAGTGAGCGAAATTCTCATTGTGCTATACTGTGCTAAAGCATTCATCATCAACCATCTTTAAAAAAACATTTTTTATAGGGACAGAAAACTATAGGTAGGGAGAGTGTCAGTGTGTTTTACTGTGCTAATCCTTGTTTGTAGGGACAGGGAAGGACAGTGAGGGAAATTCTCATTGTGCTATACTGTGCTAAAGCATTCATCATCAACCATCTTTAAAAAAAAAAAATTATAGGGACAGAAAACTATAGGTAGGGAGAGTGTCAGTGTGTTTTACTGTGCTAAACCTTGTTTGTAGGGACAGGGAAGGACAGTGAGGGAAATTCTCATTGTGCTATACTGTGCTAAAGCATTCATCATCAACCATCTTTAAAAAAACTTTTTTTATAGGGACGGAAAACTATAGGTAGGGAGAGTGTCAGTGTGTTTTACTGTGCTAAACCTTGTTTGTAGGGACAGGGAAGGACAGTGAGGGAAATTCTCATTGTGCTATACTGTGCTAAAGCATTCATCATCAACCATCTTTAAAAAAACATTTTTTATAGGGACAGAAAACTATAGGTAGGGAGAGTGTCAGTGTGTTTTACTGTGCTAATCCTTGTTTGTAGGGACAGGGAAGGACAGTGAGGGAAATTCTCATTGTGCTATACTGTGCTAAAGCATTCATCATCAACCATCTTTAAAAAAACATTTTTTATAGGGACAGAAAACTATAGGTAGGGAGAGTGTCAGTGTGTTTTACTGTGCTAATCCTTGTTTGTAGGGACAGGGAAGGCCAGTGAGGGAAATTCTCATTGTGCTATACTGTGCTAAAGCATTCCTCATCAACCATCTTTGAAATCCTTGTTTTTTGGACAGTCAGGGAAATTGTCATTGTGCTATTCTGTGCGAAAGCAATCATCCTCAACCATATTTAGAAATCCTTAAGTAAAGGGACAGAGAAGGACACCTGAAGGTAGCCCTTATTGCTTTTTTCCCATCTCCCTGCAGGCCATCCATTAGAATGTCTGGAAGGCAAACAAGGAGAGGCAGACAGTCTGGAGGCAATAAAAGAGGGCAAGCAGGCTCTGTGTCTGGGGGCAACAGTGCTGGTCGTGGACGCGGTGCATTGTCATCAGCACATGGCCATGGGACACGCTTGTCCTTCTTTTCGGCAGCTGGACATGTTGAGCCACATCATGCCGAAGACTTGGTAGAGTGGATGACCAAGCCCTCCTCCTCCTCCTCATCCTCTCTCACCCAGGCTCAGGGTACTGGCAAAGCAGCTGCCAAAGCGTCCTCTTCCCTGGTATCAATGTCAGACTCATCATTCATCAGTCACTCCTTCCCTAGACCCACCATGTCCTCCTCCTGAGGAGTCCCCCGAACTGTTTGAGCACAGTGTTGGGTACATGCTCCAGGAGGATGCCCAGCGTTTCGAAGGGTCTGATGATGAAACCCAGCTAGAGGAAGGCAGTAGCGTGAGAGCAGACAGAGGGGATGCTCAAGAAGGACACCAATCTGGCAGTCATGTTCCAGCAGCTGCAGCATACTGCCAGATTGACTCCAGTGATGAGGAGGGAGGGGATGATGAGGTCACTGACTCCACGTGGGTGCCTAATAGGAGAGAGGAGGAGGAGGAGGATGAGGAGGAGGCACATCTCCAACGAGGCAGGATGCCCTTTGGTGGCCAGCGTAAGGGCAGTACACCGACGGAATCACACCGCAGAGCTCCGCCTGTGCAGGGCGCTGCCTCTGCCCGTCATTCAAAAAGTTCTTTGGTGTGGGCCTTTTTTGAGGGTAGTGCATCAGATCGCACAGCTGCTGTTTGCAACATATGTCTCAAGCGTATATCGCGTGGCCAAAACATCAGCCGCTTGGGTACCACATGCCTGACCAGACATATGTTGACCTGCCATGCAGCTCGTTGGCAAGCCTACCTCAAAGACCCACACCAAAGAACAAAGCGGACCACTCCTTGCACCGCATCAGCTGGGATCTCCAACCCCACTATAACTTCAGTCCTCTCTGAAACATGCACTGAGAGGAATGAAGGTGTAGAATTAGGTGTGTCACAGCCAAGTACTTGCGGCCACTCTGCTAGCAGTACACCGACGTCCGATTCTAGCAGGCAAATTTCCCTGCCCCAGCTGCTGGACCGTCGAAAGAAGTTCACTCCCAGCCATCCACATGCCCAGCGGTTGAATGCTAGCTTGGCTAAATTGCTAGCGCTTCAACTGCTGCCTTTTCAGTTGGTAGACTCGGCCCCCTTCCGTGAGTTTGTGCAATGTGCGGTTCCTCAGTGGCAGGTTCCCAAACGCCACTTTTTCTCACGGAAGGCTATTCCGGCTCTCTACCGGCATGTGGAAGGCAATGTCTTGGCCTCGCTGGACAGGGCGGTCAGCGGTAAGGTGCATATTACCGCTGACTCATGGTCCAGCAGGCATGGACAGGGACGTTACCTTTCTTTCACGGCCCATTGGGTCACTCTTTTGGCAGCTGGGAAGGATGCAGGACAAGGTGCAGTAGTGTTGGAGGTTGTTCCACCGCCACGCCTCCAAAATGCTACTACTGGTTGTGACACACCTCTCTCCTCCACCCCCTCCTCTTCTTCTTCCTCCATGGCCTCTTCCTGTGCTTTGTCCTCTGAACCAGCGGTGCTCCGTAGCCGTTCAAGGGGCTACGCAAGTACGCAGGCAAAAAGATGCCATGCCGTGCTTGCGCTGGTGTGTTTGGGGGACAGAAGCCACACTGGGGCAGAGGTCCTGTCTGCTCTGCAGGGCCAGGCCGAGAGGTGGTTGACGCCACGCCAGCTTAAGCCAGGAATGGTGGTTTGCGACAATGGCACCAACCTCCTCTCCGCCCTCCGACAGGGACAACTGACCCATGTGCCCTGTGTGGCTCACGTCCTTAACCTGGTGGTGCAGCGGTTCTTGGGCAGGTACCCGGGCTTACAGGATGTCCTGAGGCAGGCCAGGAAAGTCTGTGTGCATTTCCGCAGATCTTATAATGCCAGTGCTCGCCTGGCTTATGCTGCAAAAGAAGTTGAACCTGCCCAAGAACCGCCTTATATGTGACATGCCCACCAGGTGGAACTCAACGTTGGCCATGCTGCAGCGGCTGCACACGCAGCAGAGGGCCATCAATGAGTACCTGTGCGACTACGGCACCAGGACAGGGTCAGGGGAGCTTGGTTTTTTTTCTCCACGCCAGTGGGGCATGATCAGGGATGCATGCACTGTCCTGGCACCATTTGAGGAGGCCACGAGGATGGTGAGCAGTGACAGTGCATGCATCAGTGACACTGTACCTCTTGTCCACCTGTTGGAGCACACGCTGCATGGAATAATGGACAGGGCACTTGAGGCAGAACAGAGGCAGGAAGAGGAGGACTTCCTTGCCTCTCAAGGCCCCCTTTACCCAGACAGTGTTCCTTCTGTCCCACCCATCGCACAGGAAGAGGAGGAGGAGGAGGAGGAGGAGGATTGTGTCAGCATGGAGGTGGAGGCTGGCACTCAGCATCATCAGCAGCAGTCTTTTAGGGATGATTTACAGTCCCAAGAAACCAGTGGACTTGTACGTGGCTGGGAGGAGGTGGCTGCGGATCATGTCGTCCTTAGTGACCCAGAGGACTCCGGACCGAATGCCTCAGCTAACCTACGCTGCATGGCCTCCCTGATCCTGCAAAGTCTGCGGAAGGATCCTCGTATTGTTCGGATCAAGGAGAGGGACCATTACTGGCTGGCCACTCTCCTTGATCCACGGTACAAGGGTAAGGTTGCGGACCTTATGTTACCGTCGCAGAGGGAGCAGAGGATGAGACAACTCCGGGAGGCCTTGCAGAAAGGTCTGTGCAACGCGTTCCCAGAGACTGGGAGGTTACAAACTCCTGGTCCTGGACAACGAGTTGCTGAGGCTTCGGCCAGTCAAAGAAGGAGCGGTGGGGAAGGTGGCCGTCTGACCGATGCGTTCAGACAATTCTTTAGTCCGCAGCCCCAAAGTATGATCGGTTCCAGCAACCATCGCCAGCGTCTGATAAACATGGTGCAGGAATATCTAGGGGCAAGGTCAGACTTGGACACCTTCCCCACCGAAAATCCTCTGGCTTACTGGGTCTTGAGGATGGATCACTGGCCAGAGCTTGCACAGTATGCAATTGAGCTACTGGCCTGTCCTGCATCCAGCGTTCTTTCGGAACGCACATTCAGTGCTGCTGGAGGATTTGTCACGGATCACAGGGTGCGCCTGTCCACCGACTCGGTTGAATCGACTGACTTTCATCAAGATGAACCAGTCTTGGATCACCACCAGCTACCACACACCTGATGCTGATATAACAGACTAATTGATTTTAACATGTCACATCCCTTCAAGACTGATGCTGATGCTGAGTGCCTGTGCTGTTATGTTGACTGGCTATCCTCCTCCTCCCCCGAGTCCTCAATGATACGATTGATGATGATAGCTTGGAAGATCATTTTTGTTTATGGGTGCCGCCACCAGTGGCTAAGGCCCAATTTTTCAGCCCCTGTTTAACAGGGGCGTGTAATTACAATTTTTGAAGCAATACTTTGCAACAGGGCTCATTGCTGTGCTCCAAGTACAGTATCTGTGAGGGGTTGGAGTGTTGTGCCACCAGTGCCTAAGGCCCAATTTTTCAGCCCCTGTTTAACAGGGGCGTGTCATTACAATTTTTGAAGCAATACTTTGCAACAGGGCTCATTGCTGTGCTCCAAGTACAGTATCTGTGAGGGGTTGCAGTGTTGTGCCACCAGTGCCTAAGGCCCAATTTTTCAGCCCCTGTTCAACAGGGGCATGTAATTACAATTCTTGATCTAATAATTCACAGCAGGGCCCATTGCTGCACCCACCAAGAGTAACTCTGAGGGCATACAGTGTTGTGGCAACGCCACCACCACCACCACCACGAAAGGCCCAATTTTTCAGCCCCTGTTCAAAAGGGGCATGTAATTACAATTCTTGATCTAATAATTCACAGCAGGGCCCATTCCTGCACCCACCAAGAGTAACTCTGAGGGCTTACAGTGTTGTGGCAACACCACCACCACCACCACCACCACCACAAAAGGCCCAATTTTTCAGCCCCTGTTCAACAGGGGCATGCAATTACAATTCTTGATCTAATAATTCACAGCAGGGCCCATTGCTGCACCCACCAAGAGTAACTGTCAGGGCTTACAGTGTTGTGGCACCAGCACCAGCATCAAAGGCCCAATTTTTACTACCACTGTTCAACAATTATATGTAATTACAATTCCTGATATAATAGTTGACAGCAGGGCGTTTCAGCACCAACCAAGAGTAACTGTGAGTGCTTACAGTGTTGTGCCAACACCAACAACTAAGGGGCCTATTTCTGCAGAGTATATACGGCAGGTCCCTACTTTCAAACATCCAACTTACAAACGACTCCTACTTGCAAACGCAAGAAGACAACAGGAAGTGAGAGGAAATCTACCCCTAGGAAGGAAAATTCTCTCCTGTAAGAATTAATATGGGAGAAAGGTGTCTCCTCTGTACTGATGCTTTATCACCAATCCTTGTTTCAAGAAAAACACCACATTTCAAAAACAGTTGTCATTGGGACGCAAAGTGAGGTGAAATGTTCTGAACAGGGGCACAGACAGCAAAACAAATGTTACAGGGGTGATAACCCTTACCTATGTTTTCCAAAAAGTTTAAAAATAGATTTTTGGGCTGGAGCTACACTTCAACAATGTACCTGTTCAAAATTACAAACACATTCTACATAAGAACAAACCTACAGTCCCTGTCTTGTATGCACCGCCTGTATACGGCTGTTCAGAGTATATAGGGCCTTTTTTATTTTGTGTGCGGTGTTCCCCTTAATATCCATACAAGACCCAAAGGGGCTGGTAATGGGCTGGGGTAGGGGGGGGGGGGGGTCATGGGGTAGCTATGCCATTTTTCTTAAAGATTTTCATCCATATTACCGGGACCAGACATTACATTAAAGCCGCAAGCAGTTTTAAATGGCTTTTTTTTCCTTTAGAAGTGTCATTTTGTGCAGGGACAGTTCTAAACACGGGAAACACGTGGCACTTCAGAGGCATACTTTAGACACCCCCCAGGTACGATATTTAAAGGAATATTTGACTTTTTTTTTTCACTTTATGCATCATTAAAATGACTGCTCCCGAAAAACGACCGTTTTTAAAACTTCTTTTTGCATTGATACATGTCCCCCGGTGCAGAACCCGGGTTCCCAAACCCTTTTTAGGACAATAACATGCATAATAGTCGTTATAATTAGCACTTTAGAATTCGAACGTTCGCATCCATTGTATTTAATAGGGTTCTAATGTTCGTACGAACTTTCGGTCCGTTCGCGGGTTCTGGTGCGAACCGAACCCGGGGGTGTTCGGCTCATCACTACTTCCCACAAAGGATATGTTGATAGGCTCAGACACAATTTAAAGTTGGCCTATGAGCAGGCACAAGCAGCCTCAGACCAAAGGGGGGCTCGCAACAAGAAAAACTTTGATCTGAAAGTTCGGATCCAAGATTTACAACCTGGAGATAGAGTGTTGCTACGGAACTTGGGGGTCCCTGGAAAACACAAGCTTGCAGACAGATGGAGACCTGAACCCTATGTTATTTGCAGGAAACTACCGGGCCTACCTGTTTACAGACTAAAGCCAGAAGGGAAGGTGGGGCCCTTAAAGACTTGGCATCGGAACCACCTACTCCCACTAGCTGAAGCAGTTCGGATTCCCCCTGTGATGGGTTTCCCTGAGCCAACCTCCATCCTGGATACTCCCAGGCCAAATACTCGGTCCCAGACCCCTCAGATTGGGGATATAGAGACCTCTGAGCTAAGTGAAGATGAGGGAGAAGAACTTGATTGGCTTTGGCCTTCCCAGGCCCCAGAAACTTCTGCTATTGATCTTCCACCTGATGAAGACACCAAAGACAGAACACTGAATGCAGAAGCTACTGAGTTCATCCCGTCCAGTCCTTTGTCGGATTCTTGGGAAGATGCCTGTGTCTTACTCCCAGAGGAGGATCCAAGAGATTCCATGTACCTCCCTGCTCCAGAGTCAAGTGCCCCAGAACCAGTGGACACTCCCAAGTCGGTTCCAGAAGAGGAACCTGTTTTAGCCGAACCAGAAAGCCCAAGAGGACAAAGGATGAGAAGGGCCATAAAACCTCCCAGAAGATTGACTTACCCACAGATGGGGAAGAGCTCGGAAGACACTGTGGTGACTGCCAGGAGGAGTATGGAAGACCCTAATCCCTCCACTGTTCATTTGGTGGGTGGCAACCCCAACTCACTCTCTGGCACAGTTAGGCAGGACACTAATGACAGTGTGACCTGTGGGCAGGGGAGTTCACCTCCTTGTTTTTGGTGGGAATTTCCTCTGCCAACATCATAAGCAACTTTGGCTAATGTTGTGTGTACGGTAATTTAATGTTATCTTTGGGGACCAAAGAGTTTAAGTGGGGGGAGTGTGTAGCGGGGTCTCCTTTAAGGCCCCGGGACTACGTTACCCAGAACCCCGTTCGGCACCCAGGGTGCATTCAGCCACGCAGAGACTGATGGGAGGGGCTATATAAGAGGAGGGCGAGGCTGAGCTCGGCCTCTTTGGACACCGCACTGCAATCAACAGGTCTTCCTGTGCGGATCTGCTGCAGTGCAGGGCCTGAAGCCTGGGCCTTGCACAACTTCCAGAAAGCCTTCCACCCCAATGCGGAACCTGGGTGATACCTGACTTCGCTGACTACTTACATCAGTTGGATCGGAGACCCGACTGTTGCAGACGCTGTGTGTGTAGACACAGCAGGTGGAAGTCCCGGACTGGGATCGCGTCTGGAGTGGTGAGCGAGCACTTGCTCAATCCTATAGGCTGTACTGTTGTTAGGCCTAGAGACTGCCTTGGCTCATCGGTCTTTATTTACTAGGCATGTGCATTTCGTTTCATTCCGAATCGAAATTCGGACGAATTTTCATTATTCGGAAGTTCGGATGCATCCGAATTAACGAATTACAATGCTAACGAATTCAACCGAATCCGAACGCTTCGAATCGAAAAACCACGAATGAAATTCGAATCGAATTCGAAAAGAATTCTAGTCGAATCAAATTTGAAAAACAATTAGAATAGAATAGAATCGAAAATATTGGAAATAATCAAACAGAAAAACAATAGGACAGAATAGAATAAAATACAATATATATATATTATATTTTATTCTATTCTGTTCTATTTTTTTCTAGTCTATTTTCTATTTCTATTCTAATCTTTTCTAATTGGAATTCGAAAAAAACGGTCGCATTCGAAAATATTTCAACTAAATTCAAAAATATATCTACCGAATTCGATAATATTTCATCCGCATTCGTTAATATTTCAACCAAATTCGATATTTCAACCGGATTTGAAATTATTTCAACCGAATAGAAAAGATTGTAATAAAATAGAAAAACAGATAATAGACTAGAAAAACAATAGGACAGAATATATTATATTTTATTCTATTCTGTTCTATTTTTTTCTAGTCTATTCTTTTATATTCTATTCAAATCTTTTCTATTAAAATCAAAATCATTATATACTAAATTCGAATTTCGGAAGATGGTTATATATATATATATATATATATATCATTTTTTTCCGACATTCGAATTTCGTATAGAATGAATTCTAATTTGAATAGAAAAGATTAGAATAGAAATAGAAAATAGACTAGAAAAACAATAAAACAGAATAGAGTATAGATACTATCTATTTAATTTTTTATTTTTTTGCAGATTACTATTTGTTTCCATAAGATCTCCTGCAGACTATTAGCATCTATTTAATTTTTTATTATTTTTTTTGCAGAGTACTAATAGTCTGCAGGAGATCTGAAAAAAAAAAATAGATGCTAATAGTCTGCAGGAGATCTTATGGAAACAAATAGTGATCTGCAAAATTTTTTTTAAATTTAATAGATAGTATCTATACTCTATTCTGTTCTATTGTTTTTCTAGTCTATTTTCTATTTCTATTCTAATCTTTTCTATTCAAATTAGAATTCATTCTATACGAAATTAGAATGTTGGAAAAAAATTATATATATATATATATATATATATATATATATATATATATATATATAACCATCTTCCGAAATTCGAATTCAGTATATAATGATTTTGATTTTATTAGAAAAGATTTGAATAGAATATAAAAGAATAGACTCGAAAAAAAATAGAACAGAATAGAATAAAATATAATATATTCTGTCCTATTGTTTTTTTTTGTCTATTATCTGTTTTTCTATTTTATTATAATCTTTTCTATTTGATTGAAATAATTTCAAATCCGGTTGAAATATTATCAAATTTGGTTGAAATATTATCGAATCCGGTAGATATATTTTCGAATTTGGTTGAAATATTTTCGAATGCGACCGATTTTTCAAATTCCAATTAGAAAAGATTAGAATAGAAATAGAAAATAGACTAGAAAAAAAATAGAACAGAATAGAATAAAATATAATATATTCTGTCCTATTGTTTCTCTAGTCTATTATCTGTTTTTCTATTTTATTATAATCTTTTCTATTTGGTTGAAATAATTTCAAATCCGGTTGAAATATAATCGAATTTGGTTGAAATATTATCGAATCCGGTAGATATATTTTCGAATTTGGTTGAAATATTTTCGAATGCGACCGATTTTTCGAATTCCAATTAGAAAAGATTAGAATAGAAATAGAAAATAGACTAGAAAAAAAATAGAACAGAATAGAATAAAATATAATATATTCTGTCCTATTGTTTTTCTAGTCTATTATCTGTTTTTCTATTTTATTATAATCTTTTCTATTTGGTTGAAATAATTTCAAATCCGGTTGAAATATTATCGAATTTGGTTGAAATATTATCGAATCCGGTAGATATATTTTCGAATTTGGTTGAAATATTTTCGAATGCGACCGATTTTTCGAATTCCAATTAGAAAAGATTAGAATAGAAATAGAAAATAGACTAGAAAAAAAATAGAACAGAATAGAATAAAATATAATATATATATATTGTATTTTATTCTATTCTGTTCTATTGTTTTTCTATTTGATTATTTCCAATATTTTCGATTCTATTCTAATTTCTTTCGAATGCGGTTGAAATGATTTTGAATCATGTTGAAATGATTTCGAATCCGGTAGAAATATTTTCGAATCCGGTCGAAATATTTTCGAATCCGAGCATTTTTACGAATTCGGTCGAAAACAGAACGAAATCCGAAAACGAATTTAACGGATTTAACGAATCGAACTAAACGAAATTAATTAATTAACGAATTAAAACGAAACTAAACTAAACAAATTTTTTCCTTTTGCACATGTCTATTATTTACTGTTCCTCTGGAGACTAGTGGTGGAACTGAGTTGAGTTAGTCTCCGGTGGAGTGTTTCTTTATTGTCCACCCCTTTGGATTACAAATACTGTTCCTGTTGTGCACCACCAGTCAAGTTGCATGCGAAGAAATCGTTCTACTAGAGACTGAGTTAAATCTGAGTCAGGCCTGACCAGGAGTTAGAACTTTTGCTGCCATAAGGGCGCATAGATAGAGATAGCTGCACTAAAAGGGTGTACTATATTTTTGCTGCAGGGCTCTGCAGACATATATGTGTGATGTGTTAACCTTGTGCCTTTTACCCAAAGTAAAGAAACCGTTATACTTCATCACTTGCTATCAGTGTGTTATCATTATGCAAAGAGGTTACCTTTACCCTACAGATAGATTGTGTGCATGTACTGTTAGACCGTGATACTAGAATAACCCCTAGACTAACTGTGCCAGGGTGGGTCGAGTAAATTGCCGGGGGTTGGCGGTGCTGCATTCAGGGCCCGCAAACAAATCCAGCGGCTCTCTTAACTGGGGGTAGCGCTACAGGGGCAAAGGGCAGTACTGGCGGGGGGGGGGGGTTGGTGTCAAGGAAGTGTGAGAACACTCATCAAGAGGGAGATGACTCTGATGTGCATTGGGCACTGAGGATGCTGATGTAAGAATGGGTTCAGATCTGTACATGTGCATTAGGTGCACCCGTCATGGGTAGGCAATGGGCTGCACTACCCGCAAGGAACACGGAGAAAGACTCTTCCAAAATAGTGTGGCAGCAACATGCGGTTTGGCACATGAGAAAAAGCACCACGGGTAACGACATGATGTTCAGACCTCTGCTGGAAGAAAATTTTGCTGACCGGACCTCAGTGAATTTTAATTCATTACCCCTGCTATAGGGGATTACTCAGTGTAGATTTAACTGAGTAAACATTCGGTACTGCATCTGCAGTGTTTACAGGATAGCACTGGTAGCTCCCATATAGGTAAGAAATAAACAAACCTGTTCTCGGTTTATCGAAGGTTCACATGCATTCACCACCCAAAAACTCCATAGCCCACATCAATACACATTGGTGGTTTAATAAATGAAGTACTTTTCAGCACTGCACTGACAGAATGTCTGACCACAACATAGCTAGGGAAATGGGCAGTAAACTATAGGAGGCTTGATAGAAAAAACACATAATATGCTGTATCAGTAACATCAAGACTTACTGTATGGGACCAGCCTGGTATTCACTTCTCTTGCCAACAACATTCCCTTGACCTCACATAGCATAATTATAGGCCTTTTTTTAGATGAGCTGTCTGCTAGAAAGTGCTCGCTCAAACAGTCGCAGCTGAGACTAAGGAATGTGTGACCTAAATCAGCAATGAATTCATAGTTTTAAACTCAAAGATAAAATAACTACAATAGCAAACTAAAGTCACAAATTAATTTACCGTATATACAAAAAATAAGTTTTTGCCTAGATATCTATATTGTAGAGACATTTGCTTGTATACAACTGAATTACTGTCTAAAATATAATAAGATTTTGCTTTATGCCATTTTGAGATCACGCAGGCTTAACAGTGTCTACATCCGCAGTAGAATGATGCTGGTGTAAACATGCTTCTTTGGCTTATGTCAGCCTTTTTCAACCAGGGTGCCTTCAGGTTTCTTTAGGGGTGTCTTGACAAAATGCCTAAAAATTGCACAAAAATTGTATACAAGCCAGCGGGTGGGTGAAGCCTGCCTTTAGTTACACAAAGTCACAGCTTTTCATTGCACAATCACAAACCTTTCAGCTGTCTGCGCCTTAACAACCAAGGATGTCATCGGTTGATAAGGGGGACGTCAGGCGACTGTACTCCATTCATGTTTGCCCCTCTCCATCAGCACTGGGGTCACGTTAGTGCAGTGAAGGAGAGAAATTGAGGAAGAATAGAAAACCTGGAATACTAGTCAGTACTAGCGTGCAAAGGTGTATTTGGAAGAGTAAATCCGCTCTAACACAACCTACGTACAGTATGTGGATGTTGCTACATTATGTAAAACTATTAGTTTAATTTTTCACATTTTAGAATGGGGTGCTTCGAGAGTGTGTATAATTTTTAAAGCGTGCCTTGACCGAAAAAAGGTTGAGAAACACTGGCCTACGTGACAAAACTCCCCTATAAGACTCCATACCTCTGTATTGACGATGTTTAGGTCGACTTCCCAGAGCTGCCACAGTTACATGGAGAAGGTTAATATACTTCTGAAAGGAGCAGATGAATGTGCTTCTGAGGAGAGGAGGATTTTTTTTTGGTTAGGTTCTTGTGAATTAGAGGGTATCGGTGCTAATACTGGTGGTAGTGTGTCCTGGGCTCATTCTGACTGCAGTGAAGTAGTATTGGTGATACTATTTGAGATGTCAGTGTACAGTCAGGTGTTGTCAATGCAGATAGTTGGGGGTCGTTGGTAAACCAGCAATGGGCATCAATATTGGCAATGTTGTGGTTTGGTGGTAAGTGTACAGCCAGGTTTTGGCAATGCTGTTTGGAGGTCGATTAAAAGTCACATGCTGGGGATGCTGTAGGTAGGGGGTGAATGGACATTAGTGTGTTGGTCATGCTGTGGGATTGTTCTTGGTGTAAACTCAAGTGTCTGTAATTCAATGGATTGATACACCCATGTATAACCAAGTGTTAATAATGTTGGGTGGAGAATGTGCACAGTCATTGGTGATGAAGTTGGCGATGCTAGAGGTCAGAATTTAACTTTGAAATACAGGACCTTAGTCAATTTGTACCATGAGAGGGAGGCCTATGTATACATTCTGTAGTAAGGCTCGCTGCTCCTTTGAGGTTCTAGGAATGTACAACTACACATAGGCATGCACAGGGGTTGTTCCAGGTGTGCCTGGGCACACCCTAACCACTCTGTGTGGTGCTAATTCCCCCTGCTGCCTGGGCCTTCCTTCATTTTACCCCCCCCTGCAGTGCAGCTGGTCACGCCCCCCCCTCTGCTCTCAGCTTTTGCAGGGATATTTAAAGATGGGGAGTGGGGAAAAGGGCTAGTCAATATGTAATTTACCAGCCCCTTCCTTTTGTAAATGAACACAGTGAAAACACTCACTCACTGTTTTCTTTCGTAGTTCCACCTTAGGAATAAAGTCAGTGTGTCATAGGATTACTTTTCACAATCTCACACTTGTTTAACCCAATGCATAGCTTTACAAAATACACAACCATTTACCCTGTAAAGAATCTGGTAGTTGCTAGTTTTTGACTTATATACAGTCAGGTCCATAAATATTGGGACATCGACACAATTCTAATCTTTTTGGCTCTATACACCACCACGATGGATTTGAAATGAAACAAACAAGATGAACTGCGGACTTTCAGCTTTAATTTGAGGGTATTTACATCCAAATCAGGTGAACAGTGTAGGAATTACAACAGTTTGTATATGTGCCTCCCACTTTTTAAGGGACCAAAAGTAATGGGACAGATTAACAATCATAAATCAAACTTTCACTTTTTATTACTTGGTTGCAAATCCTTTGCAGTCAATTACAGCCTGAAGTCTGGAACGCATAGACATCACCAGACGCTGGGTTTAATCCCTGGTGATGCTCTGCCAGGCCTCTACTGCAACAGTCTTCAGTTCCTGCTTGTTCTTGGGGCATTTTCCCTTCAGTTTTGTCTTCAGCAAATGAAATGCATGCTCAATCGGATTCAGGTCAGGTGATTGACTTGGCCATTGCATAGCATTCCACTTCTTTCCCTTAAAAAACTCTTTTGTTGCTTTCGCAGTATGCTTCGGGTCATTGTCCATCTGCACTGTGAAGTGCCGTCCAATGAGTTCTGAAGCATTTGGCTGAATATGAGCAGATAATATTGCCCGAAACTCTTCAGAATTCATCCTGCTGCTTTTGTCAGCAGTCACATCATCAATAAATACAAGAGAACCAGTTCCATTGGCAGCCATACATGCCCACGCCATGACACTACCACCACCATGCTTCACTGATGAGGTGGTATGCTTTGGATCATGAGCAGTAGACATGTGCACTGCCAAAAAATTCATTAGTTTTCGTTTTCGTTTCATTCGTTTTTTGTTTTTTTTTTCGTTTTTCGGGTCATTCGTTATGATCGCAATTCGTAAATTCGTAAATTTGTACATTCGTAAATTTATACATTCGTAAATTTGTACATTCGTAAATTCGTACATTCGTAAATTTATACATTCGTAATTTCGGAAATTTGGAAATTCGATATTTTCGAAAACCCGAAAATTTGAAAATCTGAAAAAATAACTATTAAATTATAGTTGTAATTTCCTTTCAAATTTGGCTGTTAGCGAACGTAACGAATACAAATTTATCTGAAGTTACGCATAACCTGAAATAACAAATGCCGCATCTAAACAAATGGAACAGAACAAATTAATAATAATAATAATAAAACGTTTTTATTATTATTATTGTTATTTATTATTATTATTAATTCATTACGTTCCATTCGTTTAGATACGGCATTCATTATGTCGGAAAACAATTCGTAACTTCGTTAAGTTCACTAACAGCCAAATTTGAAAGGAAATTACAATACCTATAATTGAATAGTTAGTAATAGTTAAGTTATTAGTTAATTATTATTTCAGATTTCCGAATTTACTAATTTACGATTGTACGAATGTACAAATTTACGAATGTACGAATATTCGGAAATTCGTAAATTCAAATTTACGAATTTCCGGATAGTTGTACATTCGTAAATTCGTGCATTGGTAAATTCGTATATTCGTAAATTCGTACATTCGTAAATTTGAATTTACGAATATTCGTTAAAATTCGTTAAATGAGTTTTCGTTAATTCGGATATTTCCGAATTAACAAATTTGTCGAAATTCGTTAAACGAATTCGGAACGAAACGAATTGCACATGTCTAATGAGCAGTTCCTTTCCTTCTCCATACTCTTCTCTTCCCATCACTCTGGTACAAGTTGATCTTGGTCTCATCTGTCCATTGAATGTTGTTCCAGAACTGTGAAGGCTTTTTTAGATGTTGTTTGGCAAACTCTAATCTGGCCTTCCTGTTTTTGAGGCTCACCAATGGTTTACATCTTGTTGTGAACCCTCTGTATTAACTCTGGTGAAGTCTTCTCTTGATTGTTGACTTTGACACACATACACCTACCTTCCGGAGAGTGTTCTTGATCTGGCCAACTGTTGTGAAGGGTGTTTTCTTCACCAGGGAAAGAATTCTTCGGTCATCCACCACAGTTGTTTTCCGTGGTCTTCCGGGTCTTTTGGTGTTGCTGAGCTCACCGGTGCGTTCTTTCTTTTTAAGGATGTTCCAAACAGTTGATTTGGCCACACCTAATGTTTTTGCTATCTCTCTGATGAGTTTGTTTTGTTTTTTCAGCCTAATGATGGCTTGCTTCACTGATAGTGACAGCTTTTTGGATCTCATATTGAGAGTTGACAGCAACAGATTCCAAATGCAAATAGCACACTTGAAATTAACTCTGGACCTTTTATCTGCTCCTTGTAAATGGGATAATGAGGGAATAACACACACCTGGCCATGGAACAGCTGAGCAGCCAATTGTCCCATTACTTTTGGTCCCTTAAAAAGTGGGAGGCACATATACAAACTGTTGTAATTCCTACACTGTTCACCTGATTTGGATGTAAATACCCTCAAATTAAAGCTGAATGTCTGCAGTTAAAGTACATCTTGTTAGTTTCATTTCAAATCCATTGTGGTGGTGTATAGAGCCAAAAAGATTAGAATTGTGTCGATGTCCCAATATTTATGGACCTGACTGTAACTCCAAGATAAAATCTGAATATTGTAATCTAAGCCATATTCCCTTTTTTTTTTTTTTTTTATATATAAAGGTTTTATAGAAACTGAATCAACATTAGATTCATTGTGCACACTCCAGAGCAGGTCACACATTCTCTGATATTTTAATTAACATCTGCTTTACAATGCACATAATAGATCATGACAATGCATATCACACAACAGGAATTAGTTTCATTAAACTGAAGTTTGATATTCAATTGAAAACTCCAAAGCTTGACACGTAGACTGCATGTTCTAATAAGAACTAATGTATTCTCTCTGAGCCATAATTAAAAATAACAGTTTAAATATACTAAAATTCATTCAACACAAGTGGTGTCTTGTTTGCTTAAATAGACTGTTGGCACCAGCATAATTACACTCATCAAGAGCTTGTTTCGCATGATGCCTCCAAGGAAAAAATGCTTTAACTAATAGCCTCAAATTCATCTGCAGCCGAAGAGCCAGTAGGCGAGGTCAGGCATAATATAAGTAGGCTCAGATGTGCTGCTGGTGTCACTCAGAACTGTCTCTGATTACCATCTGCTTACAGGTGACACAGAGTCCAACTGGTCACTGAGATCTGTTTGGGTGCAAGAACTAATCGCTAATGATAGGCACAGATAGAGTGTTTCCTTTTGCCAGTAACAACATCTCTTAAAGCTGAGCTCCAGGCAAACGGCTAAATATACCATTGAAATAATTGCATGGGAGCCGCTTTACCAGCCAAAGGATTTGTCATGTTGTCCAGTCAGTCCTAAGATTTACACAGCCCTGATAGACTGCACAGCCAAAGACTTGACTTTTCTGTACTGCAGTTATAATTGGATTACAGGTAGATGTTAACAAAATAAATAAAAAATCATACTTATATTAAAGTAGAAGATAGACTTACGGTTCCGGCGCCACATGTAGAGGAGCTTGGAACGGCCGCTCTGGGAGTAATCCGCATTAAAAACCTTTCCTGAATAGCCCATGGATGACAATCGGGCTCCACACCTCCGCTGTGACACCCCCACAGTGCAGCAAGGTGTATATGCCATATGGGAGTTGGCATTTGGGATTCCAAGTCATAATTGGAATACCTGGAGGCCTGTGTTATCCAGTCTAACCCCACTCTCAAGATAGATTGTAGAATCTATATGTGCGGGAGGTTAGCTCCACCTTCGCAATGTAGTTTTTGGAGGGATACCTGAGGTTTGCGGCCCCGCCATAGAAAAATGGTTAAGACTTTTTGGAGTTGCTGGAGATCTTTGTGTCGTAGAAGAAGGGGAATGGTCTGGAGGGGGTATAGGAGTTTTGGGAAGCTGACCATTTTAAATAGGTGGCACCTACCAAAGAAAGAGAGGGGGAGGTCTGACCAGCTGTCCAACTCAGCCACTATTTTGGATATAACGGGGGGTAGTTTAGATGATAGAGAGAGGAGGGATCCTTGCCTATTATTATCCCCAGGTGCTTGTTATGGTTTTTGGAGATGCCCATGGTGCAGGGGTAGAACTTCCCTATTGGGAAAATTTATCCTCAGTCCCAAGTATGCCCGGAAGAGCGTGAAAATTTCTTGGATAAAGATCATATCTGCCTGAGGGTTAGAAAAGAAAATCAGTATGTCATCTGCGAATAAAGCAGTGCGTAATTCATGAGAGCCCACGTTGACCCCGTGAAGATCTGAGCAAAAAAGCAGGTATCGGGAAAGGGGTTCCAGTGCAAGGTTGAAAAGCAAGGGTGAAAGGGGATACCCTTGCCATGTGCCTTTGTGAAGTCAGATACTATTGGAGACGTGACCCACCGCAACAACGTTGGCGGACAGGGCAGAGTACATGGTGGAGATAAAATGCAGAAAAGGGCCTGAGAAACCGAATCTTAAGAGGACCAGCCGTAGCCAGTGAAAGCTTATATTGCCGAAAGCCTTTTCAGCATCTATTGCGATAATGTCAGAATCACTGGACGGATATAGGAACACTTGCTTAACCACTTAAGCCCCGGACCAATATGCAGCTTAAAGACCAGAGGTGTTTTTACAATTTGGCACTGCGCTGCTTTAACTGGTAATTGCGCGGTCATGCAATGTTGTACCCAAACGAAATTTGCGTCCTTTTTTTCCCACATATAGAGCTTTCTTTTGATGGTATTTGATTGCCTCTGCGATTTTTATTTTTTTGCGATATTAACGGTAAAAGACCGAAAATTTAGAAAAAAAAATATATTTTCTACTTTTTGTTATAAGAAAAATCGAATAAACTCAATTTTAGTCATACATTTAGGCCAAAATGTATTCAGCCACATGTCTTCAGTAAAAAAAAAATCAATAAGCGAATATTTATTGGTTTGCGCAAAAGTTATAGCGTCTACAAACTAGGGTACATTTTCTGGAATTTACACAGCTTTTAATTTATGACTGTCTATCTCATTTCTTGAGGTGCTAAAATGGCAGGGCGGTACAAACCCCCCCCAAATGACCCCATTTTGGATAGTAGACACCCCAAGGAAATTGCTGAGAGGCATGTTGAACTCATTGAATATTTTTTTGTCCCAAGTGATTGAATAATGACAACAAAAAAAAATATTTTTTACAAAAATTTGTCACTAAATGATATATTGCTCACACATGCCATGGTTATATGTGGAATTGCACACCAAAATACATTTTGCTGCTTCTCTTGAGTACGGGGATACCACATGTGTGGGACTTTTTGGGAGCCTAGACGTGTACGGGGCCCCAAAAACCAAGCACCGCCTTCAGGCTTTCTAAGGGTGTAAATTTTTGATTTCACTCCTCACTACCTATCACAGTTTCGAAGGCCATAAAATGCCAAAAATAGCACAAACCCCCCCCAAATTACCCTATTTTGGAAAGTAGACACCCCCAAGCTATTTGCTGAGAGGCATGTCGAGTCCATGGAATATTTTATATTTTGCCACAAGTTGCGGGAATATGACAAACTTTTTTTTTTTTGCACAAAGTCTTAACTAAATGATATATTGCTCACACATGCCATGGGCATATGCGAGATTACACCACAAAATACATTCTACTGCTTCTCCTGAGTACAGGGATACCACATCTGTGGGACATTTTTGGAGCCTAGCCACGTACGGGAGCCCCCGAAAACCAAGCAACGCCTTCAAGATTTCTAAGGGCAAACATTTTTGATTTCACTCCTCACTACCTATCACTACCTATCACAGTTTTGAAGGCCATAAAATGCCAAGATGGCATAAAACCCCCCCAAATGACCCCATTTTGGAAAGTAGACACCCCAAGCTATTTGCTGAGAGGCATGTTGAGCCCATTGAATATTTTTGTTTTGTTCCAAGTGATTGAATAATGACAAAAAAAATAAAAAATTACAAAAAGTTGTCACTAAATGATATATTGCTCAAACATGCCATGGTTATATTTGGAATTGCACCTCAAAATACATTTTGCTGCTTCTCCTGAGTACGGGGATACCACATGTGTGGAACTTTTTGGGAGCCTAGCCACGTATGGGGCCCCAAAAACCAAGCACCGCCTTCAAGATCTCTAAGGGCGCAAATTTTTGATTTCACTCCTCACTACCTATCACAGTTTCGAAGGCCATAAAATGCCAAAAATAGCACAAAACCCCCCCAAATTACCCTATTTTGGAAAGTAGACACCCCAAGCTATTTGCTGAGAGGCATGTCGAGTCCATGGAATATTTTATATTTTGCCACAAGTTTCGGAAAAATTTCTAACTTTTTTTTTTTGCACAAAGTTGTCACTAAATGATATATTGCTCACACATGACATGGGCATATGTGAAATTACACCCCAAAATACATTCTGCTGCTTCTCCTGAGTACAGGAATACCACATGTGTGGTACTTTTTGGGAGCCTAGCCGCGCACGGGACCCCGAAAACCAAGCACCGCCTTCAGGATTTCTAAGGGCATACATTTTTGATTTCACTCCTCACTACCTATCACTACCTATCACAGTTTTGAAGGCCATAAAATGCCAAGATGGCACAAACCCCCCCAAATGACCCCATTTTGGAAAGTAGATACCTCAAGCTATTTGCTGAGAGGCATGTTGAGCCCATTGAATATTTAATTTTTTTGTCCCAAGTGATTGAATAATGACAAAAAATTCATAAAATTTTTTTTTTTTACAAAAAGTTGTCACTAAATGATATATTGCTCACACATGCCATGGTTATATGTGGAATTGCACACCAAAATACATTTTGCTGCTTCTCCTGAGTACGGGGATACCACGTGTGGGACTTTTTGGGAGCCTAGATGCGTACGGGGCCCCAAAAACCAAGCACTGCCTTCAGGATTTCTAAGGGCGCAAATTTTTGATTTCACTCCTCACTACCCATCACAGTTTCGAAGGCCATAAAATGCCAAAATAGCACAAAACCTCCCCAAATGACCCCATTTTGGAAAGTAGACACCCCAAGCTATTTGCTGAGAGACATGGTGAGTATTTTACAGCTCTCATTTGTTGTTGAAAATGAAGAAAGTAAAGATAAAAAGAAAAATATTTTTATTTCTTTTTTCAATTTCCAAAACTTTGTGACAAAAAGCAAGATCTACAAAATACTCACCATACCTCTCAGCAAATGGCTTGGGGTGTCTACTTTCCAAAATGGGGTCATTTGGGGGGTTTTGTGCCATCTGGGCATTCCATGGCCTCCGAAACTGTGATAGGCAGTGAGGAGTGAAATCAAAAATTTACACCCTTAGAAAGCCTGAAGGTGGTGCTTGGTTTTTGGGGTCCCGTACGCGACTAGGCTCCCAAAAAGTCTCACACATGTGGTATCCCCGTACTCAGGAAAAGCAACAGAATGTATTTTGGGGTGTAATTCCACATATGCCCATGGCATGTTTGAGCAATATATCATTTAGTGACAACTTTGTGCAAAAAAAACAAAAAAAAATTGTCTTGTTCCTGCAACTTGTGTCACAATATAAAATATTCCATGGACTCGACATGCCTCTCAGCAAATAGCTTGGGGTGTCTACTTTCCAAAATGGGGTCATTTGGGGGGGGGTTGAACTGTCCTGGCATTTTATGCACAACATTATGAAGCTTATGCCACACATCATCCACTCTTCTAACTACTTGAAGACAAAGCCCTTGTTTTTTTTTTTTTTTTTTTTGCAAGAAAATTACGTTGAACCCCCAAACATTATATATTTTTTTAAAGCAAAGGCCCTACAGATTAAAATGGTGGGTGTTGCATTTTTTTTTTCCACACAGTATTTGCGCAGCGATTTTTCAATTGCATTTTTTGGGGAAAAAATACACTTTTTTTAATTTGAATACACTAAAACACACTATATTGGCCAAATGTTTGATAAAATAAAAAAGATGATCTTAGGCCGAGTACATGGATACTAAACATGACATGCTTTAAAATTGCGCACAAACGCGCAGTGGCGACAAACTACATACATTTTTAAAAGCCTTTAAAAGCCTTTACAGGTTACCACATTAGATTTACAGAGGAGGTCTACTGCTAAAATTACTGCCCTCGATCTGACCTTCGCGGTGATACCTCACATGCATGGTGCAATTGCTGTTTACATATGACGCCAGACCGACGCTTGTGTTCGCCTTTGCGCAAGAGTAGGGGGGGACAGGGTGCTTTTTTTTTATTATCATTTATTTTGATTTTTTATTTTATTTTTAAACTGTTCCTTCCATTTATTTATTTTTTTTACCATTTTTATTGTTATCTCAGGGAATGTAAATATCCCCTATGATAGCAATAGGTAGTGACAGGAACTCTTTTTTTGAAAAAATTGGGGTCTATTAGACCCTAGATCTTTCCTCTGCCCTCAAAGCATCTGATCACACCAAGATCGGTGTGATAAAATGCTTTCCCAATTTCCCAATGGTGCTGTTTATATCCGGGGGGGGACATTCCCTCCCACTGCTTGTAAGAGCAGTCTAGAGGCTAATTAGCCGCTAGGATTTCTTTTACATGAAAGCCGACTGCTGGCTGAAAATAATGATACCAAGATGATACCTAAATCCACAGGCATCATTCTGGTATAACCATTCAAAATCCAGCAACATACCAGTACGTTGCTGGTCCTTGTTGGACATGTATTGTAATCTTTTTTTCATGCAGCCTGTTGGCTGAACGAAAAAAAGAGATTGATTGGTGGGTATGCCCACCATTAGAATACCTCCCTTCATCCACCCACTTCTAATGATGGGCATACATGCACCATTTATATATGCCGAAGCATGGGTGCATCCTCCCGCAAAAAAGTTATGACGTGTACACACGGTCGGACTTTTCCACGGGCAAGCCTCCGTCGGAATTTTGGCCGTATGTACGCGGCATTAGCTGCCCCCATGCTTTGGCATATATGCTCTTTTTTTTTTAACTGTGGTGGTGAAATCACCTCCTACAGCGTTGGAGTCACGACTTTATGTATCCTAGGAGCAAACACTGTTGCTGTCAAGATAAATAAATCTGCGCTGCAACTGAATGGTGTACCTGCTAAGCAAATGATGGTTAACATTAAAACAAAGTAACATTACAGTATAACAGTAAGACCTTACCATACCATACCTGCAAAGCAAATACCAAAAAAAAACATAGTAAAATATAAAAAATATATATATGCCGAAGCATGGGGGCATCCTCCCACAAAAAAGTTATGCCGCGTACACATGGTCTGACTTTTCCATGGGCAAGCCTCCGTCGGAATTTCGACCGTATGTACACGGCATAAAAAGTTATGCCGCGTACACATGGTCGGACTTTTCCACGGGCAAGCCTCTGTCTGAATTTTGACCGTATGTACGCGGCATTAGGAGCAAAATCGCTCCTCCGCCCCTGCTGCCCCCATGCTTCGGCATATATGCTCTTTTTTTTAACTGTGGTGGTGAAATCACCTCCTACAGCACTGGAGTCACGGCTTTATGTATCGTGGGAGCAAACGCTGTTGCTGTCAAGATAAATAAATCCACGCTGCAGCTGAATGGCGCACCTGAAAACAAAAAATTACATACCTGAAAAGCAAGCATGATAAAACATAAGAATAAAACATTGCAGAATAGAATACAGTAGAAAAGAGCAGAACAATAGAGAGAAAATAGAGAGAGAGAGAACAATAAAACGACAACTATTTTTTTTTTTTTTTTTTTATATATTTTTGTGGTTTTTTTTTTACGTTTTTTTTTTTTTTACACTTTTTTTTTGTAACTGTAACAACTGTAACGGTTCGGGTCTCTCAAAATGCGATGGCATCTTGGGAGACCCTGTGTAAGTGTGTCCTATCCTGTGCATTGCTGTACCCTACGCTAAAACTTCACTAGTGTGTGGAAGCGTTCAAAACCTTTACCAATGCAAAGACCAGGATCGTCAGGACAGTGTGGACAATAATAACGGGTGTCACACCTAAATCCGCGCTTGCTACAGACACAAGATCTTTTTTGGGGGGCTCGTTGGGTAGGGGTACTCTCGAGGACATACGGAAAATGCCTCTCATGCAGCCGGCTTACTGCATTTGGTTGGGAATGGTGAGGTGCAGAACCGCCTGGATACAGGAGGTCTGTGACTATCTCATCCTGGAATTTAAGGAAGGATAAAGTCCCATCTGAAGCTCTGTATAGCACAAGAGCGTTCAGCAAAACCAATTGAAATAAGTATAGAGACACTTTTTTGTACCAGCGTCTCGTCTTACGGGCAATGTGATACGGCGCCAAAAACTAGAGCAAGATCTGCTCGTATCGTTTCCTGGACATGGAGGCAGAGAACACGGGCATATGGTTAATTGGGCGCGTGGACCAATAGGCGCGCAATGACGAGAATTTATGTGTGCCCATGTTGAAGGAAAGGCCCAGAAAGGTTTTATATTCGGAAACCGTAATTGGTTTCCAATCTCTGGCAATGGAAGGCAACTGGGGATTAGCTGCGATGAATTGACCAGCATATAAATTACTCTGGTCCACAATAGATCTATAGTGATCTTCCGTGAAAAACAGCAAATAAAAATCAAGTGGCGTAAAATCAGGATGGCCAGTGAATTGGGGAAGTACGGGTGCTGCAGAAGTAGTGGAGACCCAATCAGGATAGGCAAATTCTGCAGGAAGGGCACTATGGGCACGATGGGCCTGCCTTTGTCTTCTTCTTGATGGCAGCAGGACACTACTTGTGCTTGCCACCTCGCCAGCTTGAACTGCACTTATGGGACTCGCCACGTCACCAAGTGGTACTGCAGTGCTGGATGTACGTCCAGGGTGTACTTAGGCCGCTGGTGCTTGCCAGTTCACCAGAAGGAATAGCGGCACTAGTACTACTCTGCTCCATGATACGAGAGACCTGCGGTTCTTGCTCCTCAACAACATCAGAAGATCGGGATCGGGTGCGCATGACTTTAGTAGAGACCTCATCTTCGTCATCAGAGCTACCGCTGTCTTCTACGGGGTTGTATTCTGAGCCGGAATCTGACAGATGCGTGACCTCCTCTTCACTATCTGTCATGCTCAGAATCTCGTAGGCCTCTTTACTAGTGTACCTTCGATTTGCCATTTTGGGCTCTAAATTTAGTGGTACACTAGTAAGGATTCACAGGTAAAAAAGCACCTGACTGTCAGCAAATGTATCAAACGCTACCAAAAAAACTGTTAGCGATCGCAGGAATCAGGCCTGTCTCTGCGAACGCTGCAGTTATGTGTGTTGTGTTTTGTAAGTGACAGTGATCGATCGATATTGCATTTGGGTGGGCTGGGCTGGGCGGAGGGGCTAAACGCAAGTGCTAGCAGGTATCTGGGCTGATCCCGCTAACACTGCGTTTTTGGGAACCCTAAACTGCTGGGGACGCTAGTATAGATCTGATCAGATCAGATATTGATCTGTTCAGATACTATACCACTAAGGGAGATGTATGCTTCGCGCGTGGGTGCTACCGTTACTGGCACTAACCTGACGCTGCCTGGGGCGACGCAGACCCTAACTGACGTTAAAACCTAATTGATATCACCCACCGGGCATTTAGGGGGTTAAACCTTCATTGGGTTATATACGGCGGGTGCCCTGATGCTATAAAAAGCAACACTTATACAATGATCACTGGTGAAAGGGTGAAAGGGTTAACTAGGGGCAATCAGGGGGTTAAAACCTTTATTAGGTAATATATGGCGCTATATAAAAACCTGACGGGTAACCTAAATAGCTAACTGGCTAACCAGTGTCACCAGTGACACTTATACGGTGATCACTGGTGAAAGTGTTAACTCTAGGGGCAATCAGGGGGTTAAAACCTTTATTAGATAATATATGGAGGTACCTGACGCTATAAAAACCTGGCGGCGAACCTAAAAAAATAACTGGCTACCTAGCGGCACCAGCCCCACTACTACAGCTATCAGAAGAACGATCGCTTAGTGACACTGGCGATAGGGGGTGAAAGGGTTACCTGGGGGGCGATCAAGGGGTTAAACCTTTATTAGGGGAGGTTAGGGGGGTACCCTGGACCTAAAGGGGCCTAAAGCTAACTGCCCTAACACTTTTTACTGTCACAGATGACACTAAATGCAGTGATCAGTAAATAAATGATCACTGCAATCAGTGACACTGTGACTGGGGGCTGGGGGGTGATCTGGGGGGTGATCTGGGGGTGACTGGGGGGGTGATTTATATGCCTATGTGTGCTGGTGTCAGTGTACTGTTAGTGAACTTACTTAATGTCTTCTCTCCTCGGCGCTCCGGACGAAAAGACCGCCACATGGAGAGATGACATCACTTCCTCCTGCCTGTGTTTACATTACACGGGCAGGGGAAGCATCTCATTCGCCAGGAGCGATCGTGAGGGGGTGGCCAGAAACCAATGGCCACCCCCTCATCCCGGATCACTCCTGAACCAAAAACGACCACTGCATGTACCGGGGGGGGGGGTCCGATTGGACCCCCCACCCGCGGGAAGGCAGCCACGTACAGGTACGTTGATGTGCCTGTCCGTGCCATTCTTCCGACGTATATGTACATACGGTGGTCGTTAAGTGGTTAATAATTCATGCTCCTGGCCTGGATAAAATGCAACAGCATGGATAGTCATGCATCTAATTCTGTCTCTGCTTCCTGGAAAACCCCCAATATAAAACATCACAGTCCTCCAGTTGGGGTTTCTGACCCACTTAGCAGGGGCATGATATGCCTGTCTATAAGCAACTAACTATGTAGTATTTGAAGTGATATTAAAGGCTTTCTTTAAAAAAATAAAAATAAAAAAATAACAAACATGTCATACTCACATGCTCTGTGTAATGGTTTTGCACAGAGCAGCCAGTATCCTCCTCTCCTGGGGTCCCTTACTGCAGCTCTTGGCCCCTCCCTCCAGTCAGTTGCTCCCAGAGCAGGCAGCTTGAAATGGGGGGACCCAAGCAGGCTCGTTACGCTCTGTGTGTCCATTCACTCACAGAGCCACAGATTGGCCACGTCCCCTCTCTTTCCTCATTGGCTCACTGGCTGTGATTGGCTGTCTCAGCTAATGAAGAGGGAGAGTCCCTGGAGAGCCGAAGCCCTTGTGCATATCTCTGGATCGAGATGGGGCTCAGGTAAATATTGGGAGGGGGGGGGGGGTGGCTGCTGCACCGAGAAGGATTTTTGCTTTTATACATAGATTGCATGAAGGTAAAAAACCTTGGGCCTTTAGAACCACTTTAACAAGCAATGGCTCTTTACAAATGCAGACAGTAGAGGGCAGCAGATCCCTACACAATATTGCAGTGTATTTAAAGCCAATATCTTAGACCCCTAGTCCAAACTGTGGCCCTCCATAGATGATGTGCCCTTGGTATGTATATGATGTACGGCCTCAGACCTTAGCAGTCTGTAGTGGGAACAAAGATTATGGCTGATCTCTACTAGCCTCATGTAACGTTCCAGGTTTTGTATTTTCTTCTGCAGCATGTCTCCAGGCCAAAAATGTAGCATTTGCACAGTCTCTGACCATCATTTTCTCTATTAGGCCTACAGTCCGGCAGTCCTCTCAAGTATTACATATATTATCTGTGGCCTTTTGGTGGAGTCAGGATCAACAGATGAGGCCCTCTATAGCTCATAAATTGACAACCACTGTCTTAGGCCATGCTTGTGTCTAAATAGGGGAAAGGATGTCCGCTCTCATAATCCGGAATAAGCAACTAAGTATTTCTAATGATAAATGAGAACATGCCAAAAGCATTAAAAAGGGATGATACATGTGATTTTTGTATGACCATGACAAACATGAATATACTTTGCCTTAAAGTGGTTGTAAACCCCCGGTACACAATTTCTAATTTTCAATTTTTATGCTTCTCCATGTTATTACAATGCTTGTGCAATCTATTACTTCTAAAAACGATGCCCGCAAATACCAGAAAATACAAAACAAAACATACAAAACATACATAACAAAAAATTGTTAGTTGTCTTCTCTCTTTATTTCCGGGTATCCAAATCCCCATTGTTACTCCTGTTCTGCGAAGCTAATTCTTTTTTTTATAATTGTATTTTTATTGAAAATTTTTGCAAAATGACAATAATCACAAAGTAATTACAAAGCAATTCAAGCAAATCAGAATGTACATTACTGGCAGAACACTTCAGCCGAAGTGTCTAAAAATACAGAACACAAGAGTGAACCGTATAGCAAAGGAAGTTGGAGAACAGGCTCATATGCATAACAAAGAAACTAGAGGAGATAGAGGTCACAGTTTAGAGATTAAAAAAAAAAAGGTGGGGGAAAGAAAAAAAAAATAAATAAAACAAACCACACGAAAGTCAAGATAATACCAGAGTATGGACCATAATCTAAGTGAGGCATTACCGGGTTTATTAGACTAGAAGGGGGAGAGGGGGGAAGGGATTGGGCAAATCATGACTTATTAGCCAAAGGATGCATTCCATATTCCGAGGCATCCCATAGATCCCAGATCTTATCAAATTGGGGCAATGCGTCATTTACAGAAGCCGTCAGATATTCCATCCTACGTATCCCAGCAACTAGTTGGAGGAATCTGGACCAGGGGGGGGGTGGAGTTAGATAACCAGCAAAGGGGGATCAGTCTCTTGGCAGCTAACAGAATATAGGAAATCAGTCTGTTCCCGTGTTTAGTTATGCCCTTAAAGGGGAGACCCAACAAATAGTGTAGAGGATCAAGCGGCAAGGAGACATCCACCACCCTCTGGATCAGCCTCATGACATCCAACCAGAGGGGCTGAATCAAAGGGCATTGCCAAAAAATATGATACAATGACCCTATTTCCTTATTACATCGCCAACAATTCCTCGAGATTGAGGGGTCGTATTTATGTATAAGTTCAGGGGTCCTATAGCAGAACATGCGGATCTTCACTGAGGTCTCCCTATGAATAACACATCTAGAAGATTTCGAGACGGAGGGCCATATCCTGTCCCACATTTGAGAACTTATGGGTCTTTGCAGCAGTTGGGCCCACTTTTTCATATACAGATGGGTGTCCTCAGTGAGGATAAATGACTCATGGAGGATACGATGAATAGAGGAAACCAAATGGAGTTGATGGGGACCTTGGGCACACAGATATTCAAAGGGGGTAGGAGAGGTCAAAGACAAAGATGGAGATCTAGAGTGAAGGAAATGCCTGATCTGTAAATAGAAATAAAAAAGTCGAGAAGGAATATAGAACTTTTCTTTGAAAAAATCAAATGGGTGTAGCCTACGAGTTACCGGATGCACTAAATTGCGGAGCTGGAACAAAGAAGCATCGACCCAGGGGAATATCCGACCTAGTGATAGACTATCAGGGATGGACGGATTGAATAAAACATTAAGAAGGGGGGGCAAGATGACATGAGGGGGTATGATTTGAGGCATTTACTCCATATTGATAGAGTGAAGTTCATAGGGGCTGTACATTGACGTCTATAAACAGGATCTATATGAGGGGAAAGAGACCAAATCAAGGAACAGGGATGAACCGGAAAAAGCACTCCCTTCTCTATATCAGACCAATGGCTAGGGGCATGAAGGGTAGACCAGGAAGCTATCGTCCTAAGGTGAGTGGCATAGTAATATTTAGGAATATCTGGGGCCCCCAGGCCTCCCCTGGATTTCAACGCGAAAACCACGGAACTGGGAATGCGGTGCGCCCTGTCGTTCCAGATGAAATTTGAAAAGGATCTGTGGAGGGATTTAAGTTGAGACATAGGTATAGGGACTGGTAATGTCTCAAAATAATATAATAGCCGGGGCAAAATGGACATTTTCAATACGTTAATCCTCCCTAAAAGGGAGATAGGATATTTGGCCCAACTTTGTAATGATTTTTTGATGTCCGAAAATAAGGGAGGAAAATTTACTGAATACAGAGTGGAGTACGTAGGGGTGAGATGAACCCCTAAATATTTGAGGGAGATGGAACACCACTTGTAGCGGTAAGAAGTCATAAGTTGGGACAGTAATGTGGGAGGGATATGGATAGGAAGGGCCTCAGTTTTTGTAGTGTTTATTTTATAACCAGAAATAGCACCAAAGGAATTAAGGAGGTTGTGTAGAGATGGGAGGGAAAGCAAAGGGTGAGTAATAGTAAGCAGAATGCCATCAGCAAATAGCGAAAGTTTGTATTCCCTCTGTCGCATCACAACCCCACGAATGTCCTGATGGGAACGGATGGCCTCAGCCAGGGGCTCCAAGCATAGTATAAAAAGCAATGGGGAAAGAGGGCAACCCTGGCGAGTACCATTGGACATGGGGAAGCGGGGCGACAGAAAAGAAGACATCTGGACTTGTGCTGTAACTTGGGAGTATAATGCGTGTAATGCATTTAGAAAAGGCCCCCTGAAACCATAAAACCGAAGTGTCGAGAACATATAGGGCCAGCTCAGCCTGTCAAACGCTTTTTGCGCATCAAGGCTGAGAACCAATGCTTGGTGTGAGGATCTGTTCAAAAGATCAATCAAGTCAACCGTGCGGCGAGTATTGTCGCCAGCATGTCTCGCCGAGACAAAGCCCACCTGGTCTCTATTAATCAATTTGGGGATATATTTGGATAATCTGGACGCAAGGATTTTGGTGAAAATCTTGTAATCTGAATTTAAAAGTGCTATAGGCCTATAGTTGTCAGGGGAAGAGGGGTCCTTACCCGGCTTAGGTATTACAGAGATATAGGAGTGGGAAAACTGAGAGTGCGGAGGATGTCCTTTAAGGAGGGTACCATAGAGGGACAGTAAATGAGGAGACAAGATATCTTCAAAAGCTTTATAATATGAGTAGGGGAGTCCATCAGGGCCTGGGGATTTATGAAGTGGGAGTTCCTTAAGTACATTATGAAGTTCCTCGGTAGTTATGGGAGTATTCAGTTCCGCCAGATTCGATGTGGAAATTTTCGGGAGTTTTAGGCCTGTAAAGAAGTCATTGAATTTATCTTGCGTGAAATTAAAGTGATTTTCGGGTGTAAGACAACTGTATAGCTTCCGATAGAAGCTACCAAATATCTTAGACATCTCAAGAGGGCAGTGGGTCCTAGTTCCATCCGCACGGAGGAGAAAATCTGGAAAGGAATGAAATGGGCGTGGCCTGAGCTTATTGACCAACATCCTGTGAGGTTTGTTGGAGAATTCATAAAACTTTCGTTTAGCCCATAGGAGAGATCTAGCGGCCTTACCTTGATGTAATGATTTAATTCGTTCTCTGATAGACATAACAGTGCGGAGTTTCGACACCGTGGGTTTGCACAGAAGTTTGCGCTCGGCCAACCCAAGGGCAGCCGTCAAGGATTTCAGGAGGCTGTTCCTATCCCTTTTCAGGCGAGTACCCTCCGCGATGCACACACCACGGAAAACCGCTTTGTGTGCCTCCCACAGCGTGGAAAAATCTGCAACTGACCCTAAATTAAGTAGGAAAAACTCCTTCAGTGCAGATGCTAACGTCGTGCGGGAAGGTTCAGATTGAAGAAGGTGGTCATTTAACCGCCAGTGACAAGATCTAGAAGGGGTTTGAGACATTTGGACATCCAAAGTGATAGGGGCATGGTCCGACCACGTAATGGGGGATATGTCTGAGTCTGTAATGTGGGGGATGAGTGGGGCTGAAACAAAAAAATGATCCAAACGAGAGAACATTTTATGGGCCATGGAATAGAAAGTATACTGCTTAGCGGAGGGGTGTTTAATCCTCCATGAGTCAAATAATTGATGGGATCTAATACATCTACGAAAGGATCTAGCTGTGGAGACTACCTTTCTAGACCGCGTATCAAGAGGAATAGTTAGCCTGTCTCTAGTAGGGGACATGACGAGATTGAAGTCCCCCCCCCACTATCATGAAGGGTTGAGGGCGACACTGAGGCATATCTAAAACCTTAGTCAGAAAATCAACCTGACCGGTATTAGGAGCGTAGATGTTAGCTAAGGTAAAAGAGGAGGACATATAATCACAATCCAAGAGAAGGAACCTACCATGAGGGTCAGAATATGAATCTTTGACCCTGATGGGACATGTTTTCTTAATCAGAATAGCAACTCCTGCCTTGCCAGTGGAGTCAGAGGCAAGAAAGGAGTTGGGATATAACCTAGAAGCAAATTTTAAAGAGCCGTTAGCCTTAAAATGGGTTTCCTGGAGCATGACTATATCAGCTCCTGAGGATCTAAACTCCTTCAAAGTAATCCAGCGCTTTTGAACAGAGTTCAGGCCCTTCACATTAAAGGACATAATTCTCAGAGACATAAGCACAGTTGTAACAAAGTAGCCTGTGTTTGCAAATAAAAATTACAAGGACATATTCTTGCACTACTTGGAAAAATTAGTGGTGTACATACAGAAACAAAACAAAGTCTCTCGTTAGTATTATACCTTGAAAAGTACCAGTATACCTTAGGTAAACTAAAAAATACAGACAAAAGAAAAAAAAAGAAAAAAGGAAAAAAACTGGAAAAAGGGACCTCGACCAGCAGAACTGATGTATGAGCATATAATTAAAAGGGCAAAACCAGATGAGGAAGTATATATTCCACAGAAAAAAAAAGAAAAACATTAATTGAGAACCTGAGGTGTTATGACAACTCAGGGGACCCTGAACAACGTCAAGGGACCAGTATGGGCACAAGGGGGCCTCCAACATGGAAGTCTTGGAACAGGGCTGTGTCCGCCGCATCTTCTTAGGCAAAAGAAAATCCTTCAAAAGAGCATCAATTTTGAAAAAGGCGTAACCTTGAACCAAAAAGGAGAAGAAAAAACGACAAAGCTTTGAAACTTTGTTGCCCCATGGGACAGATACCAAGAACTCCCCCCCACACAGGTGGGGGGGGTAGTTAACCAAACCTAGAGTCCAGATTGCAGCGGAAAGACTTACAAGGACTCAACGAGGAGAAACAAGAGCGATAAATGGGGATCCGGTCACCCCCTTCAAGGAAATCAAGGAGGTTGTCTGGAGGATCTTGGGCGCTGAGGGGTGGAGAGATGTTTCCTCGATTGGCTCCTCACAGGGGTCCAGAGGCGACTGGGAGTGGGTGGAAATGGACGAGCTTGAGCAGGAGCAAGATGAGGGTCCTCTTCAGGCAGAGGTGGGAGACCAAGGCTTTTTATAAACGCTTCACCCTCTTGTAGGTCACGCAAACTATGCTGAACACCATCTTTAGACACAATGAGGCGAAAGGGAAAGCCCCAGTAGTAAAGGACTTTGTGTAGCTGTAGGTGAGTTGTAATCGGACGCAGATTTCTCCTTTTCGCCAAAGTAATGGGAGAGAGATCACTGAAGATCTGTAGCTTCGTCTCCTTATATGAAAGCTGGGATTTATTACGTGTGGCCAGGACCAGGGCTTCCTTGCTGTCATAATAATGAAACCTCACGATTACATCTCTGGGTCTGGCCCCCGACGGGGGTTTTGGGCCCAGGGAGCGATGAGCCCTGTCCAAACGCCAATCCACATCCGCTACTGAGGGAGCTAGAACATTAAAAAGCCCCAAGAGATATGAGCGTAGGGAGGAGTCCCCCACCGACTCAGGGATACCACGGAAGCGCAGATTTTGGCGCCTCTCCCTGTTCTCTAAATCCTCCTGTTGAAGCTGCAATTGGGAGACAGAGTGTTTAAGATTGTAGTTTTCTTCCTCAATTGCTTGCACATAGTTCACCATCTCATCAAACTTGTGTTCCAATGCATCAGCACGTTCCCCAATTTGAGTAATTTCCCCCCTCAGTTCAGCTGAGATCTTGCTCACCTCTGCCGCAATGTTCCGGGTGATTTGTAGGAGCAGGTGCTGCAGCTTGGAATCCAATTTTTTATCTAAAATGTCAGGAGTGAGAATCTCCTGAGGTGCGTGTGTGGCGGGGCTCACAATCGGCGCGTTCGTAAGCCCAGGGAGTCCCGGTTCCTCCGCATCAATGAACGGATCCATCGCGGCAAAGGGGTCTGCTTGCGAAATCGAGGCCGCGTATTGCGGCCTAGTAATGAAGCGTTCCATCTCTGTTCCTGTTCGCGGCCCAAACAGCGGGTTATAGTTGCGCTGCTGCTGGCCAATCTTTCCCATGGGGCGCCCAGGGAGTAGAGCGGAGTATCAGGCTTACCCCCGGATTAATTGGAGGCTAATGAAGCTATACGGAGGTCACGAAGAGCGGCGGAGACCCGGAGCTCACTCAGAGCACGTCCGCCATGTCGGAAAGCCGCGCATGCGCCCTCCCTGCGAAGCTAATTCTGACGTCACTTCCGCCCTTTCTAGGTCCCTTGCAGAAATCTTGCGCATGCGCCGTATCGCCGTAACCAAGCCTCGATCTGGATAGCGGTTACCGCGGCAACCAGTATAGTAGTAAATGTAAATGAATGACAGTCAAGGAAGTGTGGGTGGTTTTTAATAGCGTGAGACTTCTCCTCTGTGTCTGACAGAGGGGAAGTTCTCGCATACTAATTTCCAGAATTGAAGTGAATGAAATCCGGCTAGCATTACTTGCCGGTTTTCACGCTGTCACCTGCGCATGTGCGGTGACGTCATTGCAAACGAAAAACATGATTTTCAAAGAAAGTACAGCGGTGAGTACAGTGAGACAGGCAGCGATCAGCTGCCTGTGTTAGGTACAATATATTTAGGCAATGTTGTTCAAGAGCGTTTACAACCAATTTAAGTGTGGAGCTAAACAGATTTTCGAAGATTAAAGATTCGCCTTCTGAAATTATTTACAGCACTGAGTTAAATCATGTAACAAGCCAGAACCTTTTTTATTAAGTTGAATTACACAAATGTGTATTACTGGTTAATGCGAAAATATTCAAACCCTTTACACTTAATGCTAATTATTGGCTTTGGTAAAACATTTTTGTTTCTTTCTTTAGATGAGGTTTTAAATAAAGTATCTTCAAAAATAAATGAAGCATGGTATTGTTTGACATATACAAGAGAAGAGTGCTGGTAATGATGCAGAACCATAACACATTGCTACAAAATGATGACTGCAATGATATCATAAAAACAAAAATCAATACAATCTTTACTGCACTCTATGTCATTCGTTTACTACCACTGCTAGTGATGAGCAAATCTGCTTGGGTTTGTTTCAAGGGGCAGGTTTGGTGAACACATTTAAAAATCTGCAAATTGCAAACTTTATTGCAGGAGTGAGCAATTAATTTTCCCAAGGGGCCACATGAGAAACTAGGACTGTACTGGGCTGAACTTAATAAGTAACTGCAGTCTGCTCACATAATTTGTAATAAAAACATCTTTGTCATTCTGAAGCTTCCCTCCAACCACTTTGCATATTATTTTATATATACTGTGATTCTGTACTTGCCAAATATGCTGCAGAAATCTCCCTCCACTGAGTCTGGCTGCAACCATTTTAACTGTGGGCAGCTGAAGCTGCTGCCTGTTCACTTCCTGGAATTGCACAGACACACAGAGGCACACCTCCTGCTCTGCAGCTCTCATTGGACCTCTTAGGACTTATCCCCTCTCCCTTCCTGGCAAACTCTCATAAAAGTGAGAGAGAGAGGTGTGCATGATGTCATTAACCTAAGCTTTTTACCATACAAGAAACAGAAAGTGTGCTGTATAAGGTATTTACTGTCAGAAAAAAAAAAATTACTATCCAAAGTTAAAACAACAAGGGCAGAAGATTTAATTGATGGAAAGTTGATAAAATTACTGAAGTTTCGCTTGAATTCTACTGGACATGTAAGGGTCCATAAGTCTGTAAACATATAGAAAACAAACACCTGTTGCTAGGAGTAGGTACAACTGCTAATGAAATAGGCCCCTTAAGGTGTGCAGAGGATGGTAAAAACAGCCAGCTGAGCCTTGGTTTTACCACTCCCTGGCTACTCTGAACTACAAAATAACCACTGGTTGAGGCTGTTCACATGCTGTGGCCATGATGGTTTGCTTTAAATGCCCTCTGAAAAGCACTGTGGCTGGAAGGAGAGAGCCTAAGATTGGTATGGCTGGCATTTCTGCAGATCCTGACTTGGAGTGAGGATGAGGTGCATGGAACCCCCGTGTGCTCCCCATAACCCCTGCAGCACTTCCAAATTCCCTCGACTCTTTTTCAGCCAGCTGCTGCAGGCTCACAGTGTGTGGGATGGAGAGCAGGGAAAGGGGCCTTTTTGTGAATTAATACAGTGAGTGATAGGTACCGATCAGTCACTGTGCTCATTCATAACTGAATCATAGACAATATGTTTACTATGCTTCAGTTTGTGAATGAACAGGAGCCTCTGTACAGAGCCTTCTGTTCATTCACTGTCCACAACAGCTGAGGCTGCAGAGAAAAGGACTTAGGAATTTATATTATCAGCCCTTTATTTTGTCTCAAAAATTAGGCACCAGGGGTTTGTTTAGACCCCTGATATTACACCAAAGCTCCTTCACCCCCAACAGTATTGTAAAAATAATAATAATAATAATAAAAATGTAAGAAAAAAATTAAAAACTAATAACAAAAATGAAGGACTCATTCACACGGTTTCTTTAGCCCACACAGTGTGAATGAGCGGTTTTGTTTCGGTTGGCTAGAGCTGCCAGTTATGCCGCGTACACACGATCGATTTTTTCGACGGTGAAAACACCGTCGAGAAAATCGTCGTGAAAAACGAGGAACAGCTTGTTCCCCCCACACACGGGCGTTTTAAATGACATTTTTTTTTGGTCGAAAAAAACGACCGTGTGTGGGCTCCGCGGCAGTGTTTCCCTATGGGAAAAGTGCCGCGGAAAAAAACGACGGGAATCACGACGAGAAAAATTAGAGCATGTTCTAATTTTTCTCGTCGTGATTAATGTCGTTTTTCCCGTCGAGAAAAACGACAAAAAGCCCACAGACGATCGTTTTTCTCGTCCAAAGGAAAAAATTTCACTCTTCTCGACGGGAAAAACGGTCCTGTGTACGCGGCATTACTCTATGAGAACACAACAACTGTACAAACATCATAAATTGATAGGTGTACAAGTGTGGCTGAGGGGCCTCAAATGCACACTGTTTGTGTTTGGGGTCATACGCCTGCATCCAGGGCTGGACTGGGACAAAAATTTGGCCCTGGACTTCATCCAGACTGGCCCACTTTAATTTAATAAAATGCTGCTCCCACCCCCCCCAAAAAAATTACGCCCACCAAAAGGCCCCTACATCCATTATTGTATATCATGAGAGGGTGAGAGAGAGGGGAATGAGAGAGAGAGAGAGGGAGTGTTGAGGAAAAGGGGGTGAGAGTGGGGGGTGAGTGTAAAAGAGAGGGGGTGAGTGTAGGATCCCTTTCACACTGAGGCGTTTTTCAGGCGCTTTTGGGCTAAAAATAGCGCCTGTAAAGCGCCTGAAAAACACCTCCGCTGCAGTCCCAGTGTGAAAGCCCGAGTGCTTTCACACTGGGGCGCTGCCAGGGCATTAAAAAAAGTCCTCCAAGCAGCATCTTTGGGGCGGTGGAGGAGCGGTGTACATGCCGCTCCTGCCTATTTTAATTAATGGTCACCGCTGCTGAAGCGCCTGCAAAGCACTTCGGCAGCAGTGCTACATGGGCGCATTTAACCTTTAATTCAGCTGCTAGCGGGGGTTAAAAGCGCCTGCTAGAAGCCGAATAGCGCAGCTAAAACGACAGTAAAGTGCTGCTAAAACTAGCCGTGTTTTACCGTCAATGCCCACCCCAGTGTGAAAGCAACCTAAGAGTCAGGGAGTGAATTAGACAGAGGAGGGGGCAGAGAGACAGAGGGGGGAGCTGAGAGACAGAGGGGGGAGCTGAGAGGGTGCTGAGAGACAGAGGGGGGCTGAGAGACAGAGGGGGGAGCTGAGAGACAGAGGGGGAGCTGAGAGACAGAGGGGGAGCTGAGAGACAGAGGAGGAGAGCTGAGAGATAGAGGAGGGGTCTGAGAGACAGAGGAGGGGTCTAAGAGACAGAGGAGGGGTCTGAGAGACAGAGGAGGGGTCTGAGAGACAGAGGAGGGGTCTGAGAGACAGAGGGGGGGTCTGAGAGACAGAGGGGGCTGAGAGACAGAGGAGGGGGCTAAAAGAGGGGGGACTGAGAGACATGGGGACTTAGAGGCAGAGGGGGGACTGAGAGACAGAGGGGGGGGCTGAGAGACAGAGGGGGACTGAGAGACATGGGGACTGAGAGACAGAGAGGGGGTTTGAGAGACAGAGGGGGGGTCTGAGAGACAGAGAGGGGACAGAGACAGAGGGGGTCTGAGAGACAGAGGGGGGTCTGAGAGACAGAGGGGGGTCTGAGAGATAGTGGGGGGTCTGAGAGACAGAGGAGGGGACTGAGAGACAGAGGGGGGGGGACTGAGAGACAGAGGGGGCAGAGTGCCAGAGGGGAGGGCTGAGACAGACCACATAGCACTGTCCCTTTTTGCAGCCCCTCCTCTGCTCACCCCCTCTGCTCACCCCCTGCTGTCTCAGTGTTCTTGGATGTTTGTGTAGGATGCCGGGTACCTGATGGCCAGCAGCGGCAGCGCCGAGTCTCCCTCTTGATCCGGGGGGTGCTCTCGCTGTTCTGCTCCTTACAGCGGTGCATGTTCTGTTCCTCTGGGCTCCAAGTCAGCCTTCCCTCCGGCCCAGGCCGCATGGTTCCTGGAGCAGAGAGGAGGTGGAAGAATCGCTCCTGTTCGCCTCTTCGGTGGTCAGGGAGGGGGTGGAGCTCTTCTCCCTACTCGGCTTTTACATCCAACTGCCCTCCTCGCTGGCCACCTTCCCTGAATCCCCACCGCTGTTTGCTGCCACGATCTCTGCATAAAAAAACGGCCCACAAAAAACAAAACAAAAAAAAATGTTTTTTTAAAACGGCCCACTGAGCCATCGGCCCATCGGGAAACTCCCGGTAGTCCTGATGGCCAGTCCATCCCTGGGGGGGGATCTCTATATATGAGGGGTGATCAGGACACATAGGAAGAAGATGCACTCATACAATCTGTCTGCACAACACAATACCAGACCACACAGGAAGAGAGAATAACAAACTTCATGCATCCGGAGCCCAGACACACAGCGCTCCATAGACTCCTATAGGGAAGTGGGGTAGCAGTAGTGTCAGTGCAGAGTACCCGGACCCCTCACCTCGGTGCACGATCCAGCCAGGAGCTTCCAGTGTGCAGCACCTGCTCTGTTTTGATTTGGCTGTACACGTCATGCTCGTGCACAGAACCCGGATCTCCCCTCTGGCCGCTCCCGCCCCGTTCCAGCCAAAGCGTACTCACGCTGCTCGCATATGCCAAGGAAATGTATAAGTGGTGAAAGCGGGGCGGAGCAAAGGTTAGCCAATCAGCAACTGCCAAAGTCGGCTGAGCGCTGTGTACTCACCTCCGGAGAAGGGGCTCTGGGACACAATGGTTTTGGTTATGTGTTGCTATGTGTTCAGTATTCTGGGATGTTTAAAGGAAACTTGTCCTGATGTGTCAAACCCTAACACTTTTGCAGCGCACAGCATTTTTTTTATAGTATACACTATATATATATTTTGCAATTAAATAACATTTCTAATCATATAAAGTTAATCACAAGAGTCCCCCTGTACATCAGTCCACAGAGTTCCCCTTTTATATCTGAATCCGCAGAGTTCCCCTTTTATATCTGAATCCGCAGAGTTCCCCTTTTATATCTGAATCCGCAGAGTTCCCCTTTTATATCTGAATCCGCAGAGTTCCCCTTTTAAATCTGAATCCGCAGAGTTCCCCTTTTACTGTATATCTGAATCTGCAGAGTTACCCTTTACATCAGAGTCCACAGAGTTACCCTTTTATATCTGAATCCGCAGAGTTCCCCTTTTATATTTGAATCTGCAGAGTTCCCCTTTACATCAGAGTCCGCAGAGTTCCCCTTTTTACATCTGAATCCACAGAGTTCCCCTTTTATATCTGAATCCGCAGAGTTGCTCTTTTACATATGAACTCGCAGAGTTCCCTTACACTGTAAGGGGGGACTCTGATGTAAGGGAGAACTCTGGGGACACCAACATAAGGGATGCTCTGGGAACCCTGATTTAAGTGGAAACACTAAGAACTCTGATGCACGGAGAGGACTCTGCTGTAAGGGGGAACACTGTGGCCTCTGGTGTAAAGGGGAACTCTGAGGTAAGGGGTGCTCTGAGAACTCTGATTTAACTTAGTGTACTCACTCAGAGGTAGGAGAGAGAAGGGGGGAGACAGTCACAGACTGGGATGGATGGTGAGCTCACTCACCCCTTGGCAGTCAGCACCTCCTCATCCAGATGTATCTGAGGCTGCTGGACTTCAAATTTCTGGCCCACAATTTCCTTTTCTGAGGTACAGCGCCGGGGATTGGTGTGTGAGCAGACACAGAGGGGTGGGTGGGGTGAAGAGGAGCAGATCGAGTGGGGAGGATTGTTAGTGCTGGCTTTGGACAGTGTGAAAGAGAGTGTAAGAGTCACTCTCAGCTTAGACAGGAACCCTGCTGGGAGGCCATAGTCCAGTCTGAATAATGTGTCCGGGTTTCAGGCAGTTGGAAACCCGGACACATGATTTCAAACCCGAACTGTTCGGGTGAATCCCGGACAGGTGGCAACCCTATTAGTAGGTTCTCTTTCCGGTGTCACCTGTTCTGTTGAGAAGTGTTCTGTCCCAGGTATTCTTCTAGGTGTTCTGTCGAGAAGTGCCCGCTATCGAATAGTGCCTGAAACGAACTGCGAATGCGCCGTACATAACAGCACAACAGCTGAGTTCACGCTCAGATGTTGTGTCGGCTAGACAGCGCCTGCGCACAATAGGCGACTGAAGAAATTTGTGAGTTAGATTGTGCCTCGCGCTGACGAGGCACATTCATGTAGGTGAGGGGCAGATTTTTACATGATGGGCAGTGCTTCTCGACAGAAAAACAGCTCAGGTGGGAGTGGGCATGATCAGAGGATGGGTGGGCGTGGCCTGAGCCCAGTAAATATAGGGTGACCAGACATCCCCGGTTTCAGGGGACAGTCCCCGGATTGAGGACACTGTCCCCAGACCAAGTCTGTCCCCGGTTTTGTCCCCGGATTGAATTTGAACAGGGGCTGGGGCAATTTGAAAGACAGTCAGTGCAGAATAAATAAAAAAATCAGAATTACACATCCCCGCTCCTACTATCTTACGGGGGTGTATTTTTCCATTATCTGTGCCCCTTTCTGATGATCATGTGCTGGTCGAAGCGGAGGGAATATTTCTTCAGTTTCGAGTGCCCATCCATCTCTGCTCGCATGTTCTTCTGCCGTGGCTCAAGTCCCGGCCAGCCGCCTGCCTGCTTATCTCCTTGCCTTCCCTGGTGGAGTGATCTTCCTCCGCTCCCCACCCAGTAGTAGCCGGGGCCCGGAGAGTAAGACCTGACAGGCTGTGAGGCGGGCGGCTGCGACGACGCGCAGAGAGTTGCTGATTGCCGCCATTACTAGTAAAGAAAAAAAAAAAAGTCCCTGGATTTAATTTTAAAAATCTGGTCACCTTAAGTAAATAGCCAATAGGGAGAAGGGAAGAGCGGGGAGGAGGGAACATCTTCCACGCTGACATCACGTGGACATGACACGTGACTTAGTTCTATCTGACATGCGCAACAGCTGGAGCCGTTAGACAGTGATGTCAGGAGTGGGCGTGGCTTCAGCTGGTAAATAGCCAAGCGGGGGAAAGTAGATCGTCAGTGTGCGGAGAGCAAAGAAGAGGAAGCATGGGGCGTGGCTACGGCATGCACGAGTGAGGACGTGCTCTCTCAGAGCTCCGTGAGGCCCGCGCTCTAATCGGCACATTCGGCGGCTTCTAGTGGGGGAAATACACCGCTGCTCGGATGCCTGCAAAGCGCAAACCATCCCCGCACCCACAGCAGACACCTCGAGGCCGATCCGGATCACTGGATAACTTCTTTGAGACCCGCAGCAGAACGGCAGGTAAAGATAAGATGGCGTCCGGCGCCCACGCTGCTAGGGCTGCCTCCCCCAACAGCTCCCCGCACTTGCCTGTGCACACCCTGCCTTCCCTTCCTTCTCTCTCCGGCTCTGTAAGCATGGAAGAGCCTGCACATGGAGGTGATCCCTGGGATGATAAAGATATCCGTGCCCACATCCTCTCCCTCCCCACTAAGGCTGACTTGGAGAGGTTTACTAGCAGAGTGGAGATGGCTTTTAAAAAGGACATTGAGGCCCTGCAGGCTGACACTGCACATTTGGGTGATAGAGTGGAGACTTTGGAGGCACAGTGGGATGAGACTGCTCCAACCCTGCAGGACCTCTCTGATCACTGCAAACAACAAGATCGCAGGCTTGAGGCTCTGCTAGATCAAATGGATGATTTTGAAAATAGGAGTCGCAGGGTTAACATCCGCATCAGAGGCCTGCCTGAAGCCACTGGCCCCAGAGATATCATCCCCACCCTGCAAGGGATCTTTAAGCAAATTCTAGGCCGACAGGCACCTGAACATTTTGAAATCGACCGGGCCCACAGAGCCTTGCGGCCCCCCTCTGATGATCCTGATAAACCCAGAGACATTATCTGCAAGCTGCACAAATACTCGCTTAAAGAACGCATCATGAATCAAGTTAGGGGAGTCAGATTTGTGGACTTTGACGGGGCCAGGCTGACATTCTTTCCAGATCTCTCCAGACGCACACTGATGCAACGCCAAGCTCTTAAGCCACTGTTGGCGGCTCTACAGGATGCCCAGCTTCCCTATCGGTGGGGTTTCCCGTTTAGCCTCTCCGCAACTAAAGATGGCAGACAGGTCACACTACGGAGCAGGGATGATCTGCCCCGATTCTTGGAATCCCTAGACCTGCCTCAGGTCGACATCCCAGACTGGAGGTCGCCGTCTGACATCTCTCTTCCCGCACGCCCTGAAACGTGGCAGCCCGCCCGCCGGAGACGTCGCCGCGGACCCAGGCGAGGTCCCCCTGGCTCGGCGCCTCCATCTCGCCCCCCGCAGGGAGAAGACTGAACGACTGAACTGCTTTTTGCTGGCTCCTGAGACGTCTTTGTTTCACTTTTTTGACTTCCCCCCTAGCCGCCGTATCACCTTTCTGCCCCTGGCCGAGGGGTAGATGAGCACCTTTAACTACTTGCGGGTCCTCATGCGGACTTGCTCTTGGTGCCTTACCACTTCCCCCCAATAGGTCAACTCCTTGGAGTTACGTGTCCTATTTTGGGAATGCCTCTGCTCGCTGGCCTTCACCGTCTCCTCGTCTTGAGGGGGGGGTGGAGGCTCCCGACTGGTGGCAATGTTGCACTTTGTTGCGCCCTTTGGGCTTGTTATTTGTGTTTGTGTTTTTGTTTCCTGTATTTTTCCCTCCCCGTTTTTTTTCTATGTCTTATTTTCTATGACACCTGCTATAACCTTGGTTTGTTTTTTAGGCTCCTGTGTGTAATCCCTGTGCTCCTGGTGTCCTTCGCTGCAGGCCTGTTGTGCTGTGGGTCTCTCTTCCCTCTTGCCGCCGGCCTAGTGGCCGCACCCATTGAACTCTCATTATGGCTGCTCTGAAAGTCGTGTCATACAACGTTCGTGGCCTGGGCTCCCCGTCGAAACGCAGTAAGTTGTGGCTTGAGATGAAACGCATGGGGGCACACATCCTTTTTTTGCAGGAAACGCACTTCCGACCTGACTCGGTCCCCCGCCTTCCCAACCATTTATATAGCTCCTGGTATCTTAGCAACTCCCCCCGTCTTAAATCGGGGGGGAGTGGCTATAGCGATACATAAAAATTGCCCTTTTGTGATGACGGACCAATTGCTCGACCCGGAGGGTCGGTTTGTGTTTGTCAAAGGCACCATATATACCCGCATGTTCACCTTTGCAGCCGTGTACGCCCCGAATAGCAAACAGCTTACCTTCCTGGACTCGGTCCTGGAGTCCCTGTCCACCTTCCGGGAGGGACAGCTCATCCTGGGGGGGGGACTTTAATGTTAGCCCTGACCCACACGTGGATACGTCCTCGGGCCACTCGACTCATTCCTTTGCCTTCCTGAAACACTTTAGAAAGTCCCTACAAGAGCACCATTTGGTCGACTGCTGGAGACTTCTCCACCCTACGGATAGGGATTATAGCTACTTCTCTGCCACGCATAGAGTATATACCCACATTGACCTTCTGGTGATGGACCAGTTCTCGCTTGATTCCCTTGCTAACGCCTCTATTGGGTCCATTACTATTTCGGACCATGCACCGGTCTCCATCTCCCTGCATCCTCTGTCAATGGAGGCACGGTCGTGGAGCTGGCGTCTAAATGATGGCATCCTAGATGATGCGGTCGCCCAGAAGCGAGTGTCAGATACCATTTCCCTGTATTTCTCAGAGAACAAACCGGGGGAAGTTAGCATGGGCTCTGTATGGGAGGGGCATAAGGCGGTGGTTCGGGGGGAGCTGATATCTCAGGGTACGAGACTGAAACGGGCCAGGGAAGGGGAACTGCAGACCCTCTTGACCAAAATACATGCAGCTGAGCTGCTGCATAAACGGAAACTAACCCCTGACTTGGCATCTAAATTACAATCCCTGCGACAGGAGTTGGCTGCACTGTTAGACACCAAAATTAAGGCGCGCGTTCGACATTTGAAACACAAATTCTATGAATTCGGCGATAAATGTGGGAGGTTACTGGCTAGGGCCCCTAAAAGCCGACGTGCCTCAGGACATGTCCACAAGCTTGCCTCCTCGACGGGACTTCCGGTCGTTCACTCCTCAAAAATTGCTAATGTCTTTAGGGACTTCTATGCCCGCTTGTACCATCTCCCTGATACTTTACATGGCGCGACAGAATCCCGACGGGTTGACCGCATTCATCAATACCTCACAGAGGCCAAGTTCCCGCAGCTGGAGGCGTCTGTATGTAAGCAGTTGGACTCACCCATTACTACTGCTGAAATTCAGAAGGTGGTGAAAGACCTACCCAATGGGAAAAGCCCTGGCCCTGATGGTTACACAAATACCTACTACAAAAAATACTCTGAGGTGCTCTCTGGTCCCATGTGTACCTATTTCACGGCGCTGGCGTCCGGCACGGCGATACCACCTGAGGCACTGATGGCACACATTGCAGTCCTCCTGAAGGATGGTAGAGATCATACCCTACCGGGCAGCTATAGGCCTATTTCACTTATTAACACAGACGTCAAGATTTTGGCCAAAATCTTGGCTAATAGACTTATGCCGATACTCCCAACGGTCATCCACCCGGACCAGACAGGGTTTATCATGGGCAGGGAAGCCAGGGATAACTCCAACAGAGCACTCCAGCTGATTCATTGGGTGGGGTCGCGGGTGAAGTCTCGCCCCTGTCTCTTGCTTTCCACCGATGCGGAGAAGGCGTTTGACCGGGTGGACTGGACTTATATGCGAACAGTTCTGGCTAGGCTTGGCTTGGGCTCAAGCATGATGGCGTGGATATCCTCCCTCTATAGCTCGCCGACTGCCAGGGTGAAGGTGAATGGGCTACTGTCCGAGCCCTTCCCGATCGGCAATGGGACACGCCAGGGATGCCCGCTGTCCCCTCTCATTTTCGCTCTGACCCTAGAACCACTGCTTAATAAAATCCGCCTTAACAATGATATCAATGGTTTCACAGTCGGTCCGACGGAACACGGAACACAAACTATCGGCTTACGCAGACGATGTCCTATTCTATGTTTCCGATCCCTTGATATCCCTTGATATCGCTGCCTAACATCCTGGCCTGCTGTCTAACTTTAAAAAAGGGATTTTTATAACAGCTTACCTGTAAAATCCTTTTCTTGGAGTACATCACGGGACACAGAGCGACTTAGTCATTACTAATGGGTTATATAGATTACCTTCAGGTGCTGGCACTGGCCACTTCCAAACCGGAAGTACCCTCCCCTATATAAGCCCCTCCCATCCGGGAGCACCTCAGTTTTGTAGCAAAGCAATAAGTGTCCCAAAAAGAGGGGTGGGAGCTCTGTGTCCCTTGATGTACTCCAAGAAAAGGATTTTACAGGTAAGCTGTTATAAAAATCCCTTTTTCTTTTTCGTACATCACGGGACACAGAGCGACTTAGTCATTACTAATGGGACGTCCCAAAGCAATGCCAAATGAGGGGAGGGATACATAAGCTGGGCGCCATCAGGCATGAGGATCTTTTGCGGCCTGCAACACACTGCGCCCAAAGGCGACATCCTCCTGACTTCTAACGTCTACCTGGTAGAATCTAGTAAACGTGTGTACCGAAGACCATGTTGCGGCCTTACATACTTAAGCCAGGGAGGCCTGGTGATGCACTGCCCATGAAGTTCCAACTGCTCTTGTGGAGTGCGCCCTAACTTTGAACGGAGGCGGTCTCTTTCTCAAGCCATAGGCTTGTATTATGACCTGTCGAATCCACTTGGCTAAAGTAGATTTTGATGCTGCCTGACCCTTTCTAGGGCCTTCCGGCAGAATAAACAAAGTATCCGTTCTGCGAATCTGAGCAGTGGCTTTTAGATAAGCTTTAACTGCTCTTACTACATCCAAAGAATATAATAACTTTTCCTCTACCGAGCTAGGTTTGGGGAAAAAAGAAGGAAGAACCACATTTTGGTTCAAATGAAACCTCAATACCACCTTGGGAAGAAAGGCTGGATGAGGACGTAATACTACTCTGTCCTTATGGACAACCAGATATGGCTCCTTACAGGACAAGGCGGCTAATACTCTTTTAGCCGAACGGCTACTAAGAAAATCAATTTCCTGGTGAGAAGAACCAAGGAAATGTGTTGCAATGGTTCAAACGGTTGTTTCTGTAGAACCGACAGAACCAGGTTTAAGTCCCAAGGACATATGGGAATACTAACCGGAGGGCTAATACGCATCACTCCTTGTATGAAAGCTTTGACTAGTGAATGCGAAGCCAAGGGCCTTTGAAAAAATATTGACAAGGCCGAAATCTGACCCTTGATAGTACTCAAGGCCAGCTTCCTATCTACAGCCCACTGTAGGAAGTCCAAAATCCTCCCTATCACGTACTTACGTGGATGCCATTTCTTGGCCTCACACCACGTAATGTACGCTTTCCAGATCCTATAATAGATCTGCCTGGATACCGGCTTCCTGGCATTGATCATGGTAGATACCACAGAATTAGAGAGCCCTCTCTTTTTCAGAATGTGGGCTTCAATAGCCAGGCCGTCAAACCTAGGGCTGGTAAGGAAGGGTGGTATATCGGTCCCTACGACAGCAGGTCCGGACGATGTGGGAGGGTCCAAGGACTCCTCACTGACATTTTTACAATCTCCGCGTACCATGCCCTTCGGGGCCACGCTGGAGCCACCAGAATCACTGGTTTCTTTTCTACCCTGATTCTGCAGAGTAATCGCGGTAACAATTGTGGCGGTGGGAATGCATATATCAGCTTGAACTGATCCCAAGGGAACACTAGGGCATCCGAGCCGCAAGCTAGGGGATCCCTTGTGCGAGACACAAATCTGTCCACCTTTGCGTTGAATCTGGATGCTAGCAGATCTACATCCGGTGTTCCCCACCGCTGGCATATTGCCTGGAAAACCTCGGGGTGAAGAGACCATTCCCCCGGGCATAATTGTTGGCGACTTAAAAAGTCCGCTCTCCAATTTTCCACTCCTGGGATGAAAACCGCGGATATGGCTGGGACATATTTTTCTGCCCACTCCAGGATGCAATTTTCTTCCCTCTGGGCTGCACGACTCCTGGTGCCACCCTGGTGATTGATATATGCCACTGCTGTGGCATTGTCTGATTGAATTCTGACAGGGGACCCTTGGAGTTTGGATGTCCATGCTACTAGGGCATACCGGGCTGCTCGTATCTCTAAGAGATTGATGGGCAGGGCCTTTTCTGCTTCTGACCACTTGCCCTGGAGAGACCATTGCTCCGGTACTGCCCCCCAGCCTATGAGGCTGGCATCTGTAGTGACCACCTTCCAAGAAACCGGACTGAAGGGTTTCCCTTTTTCCAGATTCTGGGGCACCAACCACCAATGGAGGCTCTTGCGAACGGAAGGGGACAGGGACATTGGTAAGTCTAAAGCCTGAACTTTTTTGTTCCAGGCTGACAGTATGGCCCTTTGCAAATTCCTTGAATGGAATTGACCGTAGGGTACCGCTTCGAATGAAGCCACCATTTTTCCCAGCAGCCTCATGCAGAGGCGTATGGATGGTCTTCTTTTTGTACCCACTAAGTGGGTCAAATCTTTTAAAGACGACACCTTCTCTGGAGGTAAGAAAATCTTTCTCTGATTTGAATCCAGCCTTAGCCCTAAGTATTCCAGACTTTTGACTGGTCTTAGAGCTGACTTGTCCCGGTTGATAATCCAACCGTGATATTCCAGATACTTGATTGTCTTGTGAATAGCTACTTCCAGCTTTTCCACTGAGTGGTCTATTAGTAGCAGGTCATCTAGATATGCCATTATCATTACACCTTGTGTTCTTAGATTGGCCAATAATGGGGCCAGAATTTTTGTGAACACTCGAGGTGCTGTGGCCAGACCGAAAGGTAAGGCTCTGAACTGAAAATGGCGCCCTTCTACTGCAAAGCGTAGAAATTTCTGGTGGGCCGGAAAGATGGGAATATGCAGATAAGCATCCCTTATGTCGATCGAGGCTAACCATTCCTGCCCTTGTAGGGCGGTGGCCACCGATCGGATCGACTCCATCCGAAAAGTCCTGATATTTAGGAACTTGTTTAGCCCTTTTAGATTTAATATGGGCCTCACGTCCCCATTTGGTTTGGGGACTGTGAAAAGGTTCGAGTAAAACCCGAATCCGCTTTCTTCCAGGGGAACCTTCATGATTACACCTTGGAGCAATAGTTGTTCTAGTGCCAGAAGGAGGGATCCTCTCTTCTGGGGATCTCTTGGCACGTTTGACCTCATAAATTGGGCAGGAGGAGTGCCTTTTAACTCCAGCTTGTATCCCAGACTTACTGCGGAGAGCACCCATCTGTCTCTGATGGTGTCCCGCCAGGTCTCTGTGAACAACTGAAGCCTTCCCCCCACCCGATTGAGTGGGGGCAACGCTTCATGACTTGGGGGGAGGTTTTGTACCTCTCTTGATCCAGGGCTTCTTGTTACCCTGTGATTGTCCCTGATTTCTGCCCCCTGAATTTGACCGCGAAGGCCGTCGGAACTGCTTCACAGCCAATGTGCCCGGGACTGGAGAAGTAGGCCTCTTAAAAGAAGGACTTCTACCCTTGTTCTTAACCGGTAAGAGTGAACTTTTACCGGCTGAAATTTTCTGGGTTTATTTGTCCAGATCTTCTCCAAATAAGCGTTCTCCATGAAATGGGAAGCTAACCAGCAGTTTTTTACAGGGAGCTTCAGCAGACCAGTTTTTGAGCCACAGAAGCCTACGCATATGTACTATAGACAGCGTAAAGCGGGAGGCCTGTTGGATTGTATCCTTTATGGCATCCACCGCAAAACACAAGGCTCTAGGCAGGTCAGCTAGGGCAAGAGCCTGCTGATCTGGTAAGTCCCTTAAGACTTGTTTCAACTGATCTTTCACTGCTTGGCAGACTCCAATCGCTGCTACCGCAGGTTGTGTCACCATGCTTGCTGTAGAGAAAGCAGATTTTAGTAAAGACTCCAATTTTTTATCTATTGGGTCTTTGAACATTGGAACATTATCTACTGGACATGTCAGTGATTTGTTCACAGAAGAGATGGCTGCGTCCACTGTAGGGACCCTCCATTTTTTTATGAACTTATCCTCCATGGGATAGATCACCGAAAATCTCTTGGGGGGAGCAAATATTTTATCAGGATGTTCCCAATCCTGGTAAATAAGCCCTTCTAATAAAGGGTGGATTGGGAAGGAACAGACAGCCTGGGGAGCTTTTAGCGACCCCAGCGAGGAAACCGTAGTGGATGGTGGTTCCGCCAGAGGCATTTTAAATGCTGATCGGACCATGTTAGTCAGAGACTGAACCCATAATCTTTCAGCCTGAGATGCTGAAAAAGGTTCTTCCATTGTTGATTCCTCCATAACTGAATCAACCTCATCCTGATCCCCTTCAGGTAGGTCGATCCCTGTGTGGGGCTGTTCCTCCACTAACAGGCACTCTGAAGGAGGAGACGGAGATCGGACGCGCTTTCCTTGTGACAGGGAAGCAGCGATCAATGCTGTTAATCTCTCTTCCAATCCTCCCAGAGTTGAGGATAAAACCTCCTCTGTTATATATACAGGAGCAGGTGGACTGGGGACAGCCGCAGCACCAGGCACTCCTGCGGGGTTTCTACGGCTACTGACCTCTGAATTCTCAGGGGAGATTGGTGCAGTACAAGCATGCCCAATATCCTCAGAGCCCGATGGAGACCCCTTTGGCTTCCTGGAAGACCTATTTCCGGAGCGTCTGGACGACATATCCTTTAAGCACAAAGCTGAGGTATTCCCGTTGTCAACCACCAATTTTGCTGGTAATAGTCTAACACAGTTGCTGCTATATACCAGCTGGTGTCCACTAAAGTGCCTTTCTATGGGGATGCCTGCATCAACCGCCTCTGTGTGCCACTGTTTGTTGCTAGCTCTGTTTGCATCCAGCTGACACTTGTACTGTGTCTTTATACAAGCTGGGACGCCTGCACATGCGCAGAAGCGCCGTGGCGTGCATCGAGCGTCATCCACCCGCCCCGCCCCTTTTTTTTCATAGGAGGCGCGTGCACGCACCCGCGCGCGCGCCCGTGCGCCATTGGCGCCCTTTTCGAAATCAAACAGGGACTAGGAGCCAGGGCCCTTTTTGGCGGAGGGCCTGTGCGGTGGATGAGCGCAGCAACAGGGCAGAGAAAGTGGATTCCCACAGAGAAACTTACCAACTGCCTGGATCTTTTGACTTGAGGAAACCAAAGATCCACATGACAAGAAAAATGGACTACAGAGGCCTCTAGTGGTTTAACACAGGTACCGCGGTCCCTTTTTTTTTTTTTTTCTTGACTACTATTAAAATGTTACATTTTCAGTAGTTACAGGCATACACAGATATTAGCGGGAATACCGTTAGGTAACAGACAGAAAGACAAATTAGGCTTGGGGGTCCCCCAATAGAACCAAGTTCCTGGGGGCCCCCACTTACCTGATCCCCGCCGCAGGACTTTGTTTGGTCCACAGAAGCCCAAACTTCACCTATCACGGCAGGCATTGTAATTAAACCTTCAGGGACCGGGTTCCCAAGGATTCCACTCCCCTAGACCTGTATAGCACCCTGCACAGACAACATCTTGGTCGTGGGTATGACCAGAGCTCTGGATCCCAGGGTCCAGCCCTCCTAAGAGAGGCATTACAGGCAAAACCTTGCTCTTCTGCTGCAAGGCCCGGGTACCGACCGTTTAGCTATGAAGCTTTTTTGGTGGGATCCGGAACAGCTTACTAAGGCCCAAAAGAACCTGTACGCAAGCCCAGTGAAAACACATGTTACTCTTTGGCCAACACCTTAGACACTGGCAAAAAACTGAGGTGCTCCCGGATGGGAGGGGCTTATATAGGGGAGGGTACTTCCGGTTTGGAAGTGGCCAGTGCCAGCACCTGAAGGTAATCTATATAACCCATTAGTAATGACTAAGTCGCTCTGTGTCCCGTGATGTACGAAAAAGAAATTAACTATGATAAGTCAGAAATCCTGTCTTTGAATGTCCCCACGGATTTGCGTACACGGCTGCAAACAGCGTTTCCGTTTACCTGGTGCCCAACCTCCTTAAAATACTTGGGAATATATTTGCCCACGAAATGTTCGATGCTTTATGACTGTAACTTTGCTCCGTTGCTTTCCACTGTCAGAATAGATCTGAAACGTTGGGATAGGGCGGCGTTTTCATGGATGGGCCGAGTCAGTGTACTTAAAATGAATGTGCTACCCCGTATCCTGTTTTTCCTGCAGATGGTGCCGATTACTTTGCCCAAGACGTTCTTCTCAAACCTCAATAGCCTGTTCATACACTATATTTGGGGTGGGAAATGCCCCAGGTTAGCCCTTCGCACTATCCAGCGCCCTAAGAATAGGGGAGGGTTGGGGGTTCCAGTGATCCGCAGGTATTATGAAGCAATAGCCCTGCAGCGTATTCTGGACTGGCACCACAATGTCCGGTATAAACTATGGGTACCCCTAGATAAGTTTTTAGCGGGCCGCAACCTGTCACACGCCCCATGGGTTCCCCGAGAAGATAGAGGTCTCTCGGGGCTGGTCTCCCCGTTTGCTGCTCACGCCCTGGCGACCTGGGACAGGCTGAATAAACTGGGGCTGCTTGCACCCCCGGTCTCTCCGTTGGCGCCCCTAGGAGGCTTCCCCTGGTTCGCTCCAGGGGAACACCCTTCCTTCTTTCGGACGTGGGCGGCGGATGGTGAGTCCAGATGCGGCAGATTTGTCCAGGACCATGGCCTATTGCCACTGGCCACTCTAAGGGACCAATACGGCCCCTACCCCATGGATGAGTGGCGTTACAGGCAGCTCCAGCATTTTGTCGCCGGGTTGCCCCAGGGGGTTAGGTCCCCCACTTCGGCTTCCCCCTTTGAACGCTTATGCATGTCGGACTCCGCTGTTCCCCATGCCATTTCGGTGCTGTATGATTTGCTGCAATCCATACATACTGAAGTGAAACCGGGATTCAGTGGTGAGTGGGAGAGAGACCTCCGGCGCACCTTTACTGAACCTCAACTAGAGCACTTATATAGCTTAACACACTCGAGCACAGTGGATACTAAGATGCAGGAGAATAGTTACAAGGTACTGTCCAGGTGGTACAGGGTACCATCCAAACTTGCTAAGATTTACCCCTCTTTCTCAGATGATTGTTGGAGAGGCTGTGGCCTCAGAGCCTCGTTCCTTCACATCTGGTGGGAGTGCCCTAAGCTGAGGCCCTTTTGGTTAGATATCCATGCACAGATCAAACTGATCTTGGATCTGGAGCTACCCGATTCCCCGCTGGAATCCTTGCTGCACTTTCCCACCATTCCCCTCGGCCAATATAGCAAATCCATCCTGCCCCATCTGCTTAATGCGGCTCGGAGGCTGATACCGATTCACTGGAAGACACCTCGGGTGCCTTCCCGTGCGGATTGGGTAAAGTTAGTGAATAATATCATGGCTGCTGAGGAATGGATGGCTAAGTGTAAAGATCGGTACGAGAAATTCTATTCCGTATGGGCCATTTGGATAAACTATGCAAGCCCGCCTGCTTTGTGTGCCCCGGGTCCCTCTCCGGCTGCGACCCCGCCCCCGTAAGGGGCGGGGTCGGAGGGGAGACGTGAGGGTAGCAGGGCGGTTTCTGAAAGGAGTGAGGAACTCCCACAAACCTACAGAAGCTTAAAGTTATGTAATACTTTAGTTGGTGTCACTTTTTCCCCTGGTTGTATATATTTTTTTTTTTCTTTCTTGCCCCACCCTTCACCCTCCTTTTTAGTTTTTGTTTTTATTTAACTTTTCACTGAGGTTACTGCCCCTAGGCTTTCGGCCTGCTAACTGTGGACCCAGCCTACTCCAAATTTTTGGGAGTGGGATGGCATCCTCGATAGGGGTATGCCAGACGGAGTCGGATGGGGTGATCCATGTCTGTTTGAACTCATATCACGCTGCTCATATGTTGATTATTATTCCCCCAGATATGGTTGTTACACCGTATGCTTCCACGATTGGCTTTACCACTAACTGTTTGTCCATGGTGGAGGGCTCCTCCTATAATGCTGTATTTTGCAAATCTTTCTACTTTGTCTATTGTCTCTCTGTTTGTCCTTTGAATATATCTTTTTAAATAAAGATTACATAAAAAAAAAAAAAGAAGAGGAAGCATCTCCACCACAGAGCTCCAGAGGGAGGAGCCATTGTCCGGACTACAGGTGGGTCACAGCATGTCTGTGTGTCCGGGGAACCTGTCTCCTGAGGGTGGGTGGCAAGTGGTTAAGGCATACTCACACCGGATGTGGTGGGACTGTGTTGGGTTGCTATTCCAGCACAGTCCCACCTCATGACAAGGCAAAATGCCTTGTCTCTGGTATGTCTGGTTCACAGCACTGCAGCCAATTGAGCTTTTCTCATTTCAATAAAGTTTGTATAAAAAAAAAACAGCATGTTGCATGAATAAACCCTTATGCCCCATACACACAATCATTTTTCATGCCGTTAAAAATGCCATTAAAAAAAATGGCCATTAAAAATGATCGTGTGTAGGCTCCAGAGCATTTTTAACGACGTGAAAAACGGGCATTAAAAATTTCGAACATGCTCTCTTTTTTCACGTCGTTTTTCATGTCGTTTTTTTTAACGACGTGAAAAACGGTAGTGTGTAGGCTTTAACGACGCGAAAAAAAATGCGCATGCTCAGAATCAAGTATGAGACGGGAGCGCTCGTTCTGGTAAAACTAGCGTTCGTAATGGAGATAGCACATTCGTCATGCTGTAACGGACTGAAAAGCACTAGACTGAAAAGAGCGAATCGTCTCTCAACAAACTTTACTAACATGAAGGGTGGCGCCATTCGAACGGAACTTCCCCTTTATAGTGCCGTCGTACGTGGTGTACGTCACTGCGCTTTTCTTGAACATTTTTTAAAATGATGGTGTGTACGCAAGACAGGCTTGAGAGGAAACAAGAAAAAAAATGACAAGAAAAACGTCAGTTTTAAAAATGACATTAAAAATGATCGTGTGTATGGGGCATAAGGCCCCTTTCACACTTATGCGACTTGTCCTGTGACTTGGGGCTTCAAAGTCACATGACAAGTCATATCCCATGATTTCCAATGTGTACCATTCATATCTGTGCGACTTCAAGTCGCAGCGACTTCAAAGTAGTCCCTGCACTACTTTGGTCCGACTTTGATGCGACTTGAGGTCCATAGACACAGGCATGCTTCAAGTCACGGCAAAATCGCGTGACTTTCAGGTCGCGCAAGTGTGAAAGGGGCCTAAGCAGACAAGGCAGCACATGGGGGTGTACACATGCTGCAGCCACAGTGCTTTACTTCATGACTGCAGCCAGAATTATATCCCCAGTTGCATTTGGCGGGCCCTACTACTCACCAAATGCAACCCAATCAAATAAAAGGGTCCGTGCTGCAACTTCCCGACAATCGTGTGCAACGCACACGACTGTGATGGCGGTGATGCAGCATTTAGGGGGTTAAAATAGGTGGTGAGGAGGAAACACCACCTGTCAAACACCTCTGAAAAGCAATATTTGTGTGTATTGCTTTTCAGAGGAGTGGCAGTGTTTTGCAGTCAGAGACTCAGAATAGGAGAGGTGAGGGACATACATTTGTCAAGTTGAGGGTGGGGTTTCAAACTTAGAATAAAATTGAATAGGGATATCTTTTGAATTGCACTTGTATGAAATTTCATTGTTGGTACAAGCATTGTAAAATAATTGATAAAACAGTCAGCAACCACATACAGCCATTTGGACTGTGGACTCACCAATTTCCAATCCTCCAAGCATGCTGCAGCTGTACACACACACCTACAGTATCTAGCACCACGCCGTGTGAGTATCTGTGCACATCAGGGGGTGGGGCTGCTAGTGCAGAGACCACAGGGATTGGCTACTTTACAAGAGCCCTTCTCACTCAGCACCCCTGAGGATGTTCAGACCGAATCCCGTCTCTCTCAATGTCGGACTCACAGGAATAGTGCGAGTGAGACATTGAGTGACAGGATCGGCACAGCCAAAGACGGCACAGTTCACTGTGCAACTGACCCGCTCCCAGCCACGGAGTCCTGGCTGGGCGGCGGGTGGAGGCGAAGCCACTAACATTCGGTGATTCATTACAGACAGTCACTCAGGGAAGCGATGACAGCCCAGCTGGCAGGCGGATCCGAAGATGCCAATGGCTGCCGGACTGCCTGTGCCCCCTTAGCCCGACTCCCTTGCCCCACTGCTACTTCTTTTTGCGTGGCTCTGATAGGGCCCCAAGTGAACCTGGGGCCCCTGGGCAGTGCCCAGGGGTGCCTGCTCAGTAAGATGGCCCTGGCAAGAAGCATCTTTGAGGCAGGTTGAGAGAGCTGTATTTAGTGCTCCCAAAACCTGCCCATTGGAACGAAGGTGCAGCGCTTTCAAAGCACCTGAAAAGCGCTTTGAAAATGTCCAAAATAGGAGTTTTTAAGTCTTTTTTAGGGGTTAAAATGTCCCACTAGCGGCCAAAAAGCGCCACTAAAACGGGTGGCGCTTTAGTGCTAACGGTGGGCCCTCTCAGTGGGAATGGGGTCTAAATGACAGGTTTCCTTCCGGGGTTGTTTACATTTGTGGCTGTCATTGCTGCGCCTCTAAAAAGCGATCTGTGGAGGCATTTGATACGAAGCTCATAGGCAATCGGTTGCCCCAGTGACACCTATGTTAAGCCTTTACAGTTGCAGTGCAGTAGCAATGCAGCCTTATTCATCTGAATGGGTTGTGCTTAGCGGTGGTATACCCGTGGTATAACTTTTGCTCTACTTCTCTACCAACCCCCTATGGCCGCCATGTTAGGTTAAAGGGGCAGTAAAAACAAAGATCAGTGGCCTTTTTATTTTTTTTACTGCCCCTGAAGTGTAAACAAGACCGTAAAATATATTTTAATCAGAGTTACCAACAAGTGGAGTCAGAACCCCAAAGGTCCATACTAGTCCCCGGTCAGTGACTGAGGAGTAATAGAAACCAATTAATCCGGGTCCCAGCCCCCTCCCCCCATAACAATCAAACACCATTCATTTCTATCACATTGCACTTTAGAAAACTGAACCTCTAATTGGTTGCTATTGGCGACACAACACTTGTCTATGACACCTGGGAAGGAACTATGCAGCCTGATATGTTAAATCTCTGACAAAGGTACAACAACCTTGTTGTCATAGCAACCAGTCTGCTTCTGTACCTGTGTAAACACCTGGGCTGTACAACAGACAGCTGGGAGCTGGGCGGCTGCTATGGGTAACAAGCAATGCTTACCATGACTACTCTTCATATGATAAACTAAAAAAGTGGAAGTTTAGTGGAAATTAAAGGGATCCCAGAATAATTAGAGATAAAACTGATTTAATACAGGAAGAGGTGAAGTTATTACATAGAACCAACCAAAAAAGACACTCAGTAGCTGTCCAGCAATCCTATTGGCCACCATATGTCACCCAAAATACAAAGCTGAGCCCCAGACATGGAAATAAAGACACAGAGGAAATACATTTCTCTGACATTTCTTGCCTGCAATAAGATGTCTCATCTGGTTTATCCAGAATTGTCATCCAGACACCTCCATAGACAGCACAGCCAGCTTCCTGCACAGCCGTGGCAGTTAGCTTAGGGGGCGGAGCCTAACCTGCCTGGAAAAGGCTCCGCCCACTGAGTGACATCACAGAGGAGCAGACAGGATTTGAATCTGCAGCAGCAGCAGCCTGAGCTCAGAAGGTTGTTTACCACTGACCTGAGTGGAAGCGAGTTCTGAGTGTCTGCAGCAAATTTCTTTATTTAGGAAATGGGCTGTTTACATAGCAAATCTAAGGCTTCTCTGAACACCAAAGAGGAGCCTAGGAAAAATTGCAACCTTTATAATGAGGAGAAAAGGGAGGATACATTTCCAGATGACCGTCAGGCTTCTCTGACTAAAATCCAAGAGGAGCCCAATGAGGAGAATTTGGAGGATGAACTCCCAGAGGACTTTCATGCTTCTGTGAATACCACCCAACAGGAGCCAATGGAAGAAAATTGGGACCTTGATACAGAGGAGATTTGGGAGGATGAACTCCCAGAGGACTTTCATGCTTCTGTGAATACCACCCAACAGGAGCCAATGGAAGAAAATTGGGACCTTGATACCGAGGAGAATTGGGAGAATGAACTCCCAGAGGACTTTCAGGCTCCTCTGTATACCACCCAACAGGAGCCAATGGAAGAAAATTGGGACCTTGACACCGAGGAGAATTGGGAGGATGAACTCCCAGAGGACTTTCATGCTTCTGTGAATACCACCCAACAGGAGCCAATGGAAGAAAATTGGGACCTTGACACCGAGGAGAATTGGGAGAATGAACTCCCAGCAGAATTTCAGGCTCCTCTGTATACCACCCAAGAGGAGCCAATGGAAGAAAATTGGGACCTTGACACCGAGAAGAATTGGGAGAATGAACTCCCAGCAGAATTTCAGGCTCCTCTGTATACCACCCAAGAGGAGCCAATGGAAGAAAATTGGGACCTTGACACCGAGAAGAATTGGGAGAATGAACTCCCAGCAGAATTTCAGGCTCCTCTGTATACCACCCAAGAGGAGCCAATTGAAGAAAATTGGGACCTTGAAACAGCTGAGACATGGGTTCCTGAATCACCTGAGCAGTGGAACCCTGAAACAGCTTGGAAATGGGACCCTAACACAGAAGAGGATTGGGAACCCAAATCGGAGAAAGAACAGCACATTGTCACTTGGAAACCCAATTCAGAGCAAAGATGGGACATAGACTTCATACCTGAAGAAAGCTGGGACATTGATACAGAGGACATACAGACCTGTGCCAGTAACATCCAAGAAGACCTTTCTAAACCCAAACAAGCTGGTAAATTTAAAGCGTTGAAGCAGGGATTCAAGAAGTTCCTGAGAAGACTCCGCCCCACTTTTGGCTGTCAAAGACGCCAAAAGACAACCAAATCATCACCAGGTTCAGCAGGTAAGGATTTTATAATATATATTTATTATTGTTACACTACTTGCACATAGAGGGTTGAGGATGAACTTCCTATAACATGAGGACTAAGATTGCTAAGATTATAGGAAGAGGAGTAAATAGGGTGTACCAGAGGAGGGGTGAATAGGAAATACCAGAAATAAGAGGGGGATAGTGGGGAGTAATACAGATGGGGGAGGGTATAGTTAGAGATTTCTGGAAACCATAACGACAGCAGGAAATTAAGCTCACTAGTATTCACCCCCAACAAATATTCCCTTTGAATGCATTGACTGTTTAATACTTTTCACACTCCAGTTTCTGATTTTCTCAGCTCTCTACTCTTTGATGGTGTATAAATGTTACTGCCAATATATGACCTGTACACAGGGGTAATCTGATTTCTTTCTCTCTCCAGGTAAAAGTGACATCCAACCTGCAAGATCCATGCGGACAACACCACATGCTTTGACTCCTGAGAGCTTCACCTTCTATCGCATGCTTGGAGAAGGGACTTATGGAAAGGTAAGTTACCTGATACACAATCCCCTAACTGATCCATACAAAGTACAGGAGATAAGAGACCTTTCTGATGATATTTTTATTGTTATTACTGTTAATAAGGATCTGAAATGTTTCATTGGGATCATTTCACAATACATAAGACTCAATTCACAATGTTAACACACCAGGATGAGGATCCTTGTTTCAAAAAAATATTTGACAGCTATTTTCAACTGAGTCCAATGAAACCAGAAAATGATAGTTTCATGGCTGGAAATAATAGAGTGCCTTATGCCCCATACACACGATCGTTTTTCATGCCGTTAAAAATGCCATTTTAAAAAATGGCCATTAAAAATGATCGTGTGTAGGCTCCAGAGCATTTTTAACGACGTGAAAAACGGCCATTAAAAATTCCGGACATGCTCTCTTTTTTCACGTCGTTTTTCATGTCGTTTTTTTTAACGACGTGAAAAACGATAGTGTGTATGCTTTCACGACGTGAAAAAAACGTGCATGCTCAGAATCAAGTATGAGACGGGAGCGCTCGTTCTGGTAAAACTAGCGTTCGTAATGGAGATAGCACATTCATTACACAGTAACGGACTGAAAAGCGCGAATCGTCGCTCAACAAACTTTACTAACATGAATGGTGGCGCCATTCGAACGGAACTTCCCCTTTATAGTGCCGTCGTACGTGTTGAACGTCACTGCGCTTTGCTTGATCGTTTTTTTTAATGATAGTGTGTACGCAAGGCAGGCTTGAGAGGAAACATGAAAAAAAACGAGGAGAAAAACGTCGGTTTAAAAAATGACATTAAAAACGATCGTGTGTACGGGGCATTAGACTTGTATGAAAGCTTTGTGAATAAAGCCTGGTAACCAGGCTTAATTCATAAAGCTTTACACAAAGGAAAAGATTGTTTTTCATCTATGTGACAGTATTTTTCAAAGCTCATCGCACATAGCTAAAAATAGCTGTCACTTTTTTTAAAAAGGTCCCCAATCCTGTTTTAGCTTTGTAAATTGAGCCTATAATATTCAAACCAATTTATGACAATGGGAAAAATGGATATGCCACCTGCAGAAACGACTAGTTTCCCAGTTCCATTTCATACACCTGATCTGAGAATCCATGTTAGTCCCTTATTCTCTGTGTTGAAAAATGGATTTGCACTGTAGTTTCTCCACTTTTTGTAAATCACAACCTTAAGAGTCAGATCCATAAACAGGACAGAGAAAGGAAAAGTGGAGATGATATCTGAAGTATTATGCATCAGGGGGAAGCTGGGGCTCTCTATCTTTATGAATGATCTAACAACCTTTTCTCTTCTATAGGTAATGTTGGCATCTCATCCTTCCATTGATCAGCTTCTGGCAATCAAGATGGTGAAGAAACGAGTCCTAATTGAGGAAGATCCCAGCTGCGTCCAAATCGAGCGCCAAGTGCTGGAGATGTGCAAGGATAACCGCTTTCTCACTCATGCCTTTGCCACGTTCCAGACAGAAGTAAGTATCTTCACCTTTCACCACCTGCTTACCAAATGCCAAGTCCTATTATCCACCTAGATCCTCACACCTATTACCTTGCTAACTAGGAATAATGGCATGAAGACCATTTCATCTTAGCAAAGGAAACAAATCAATCAGCGTGAGAATCCAGGGTCTGTATGAATTTAAACTCAACTTTTTTTTCTCTTTTCTCTTATAGGATTACATTTTCTTTGTCATGGAGTATTTAAGTGGAGGAGAGCTCAGTTCACTGATTAAAGCCAAAGCCCCATTCGATGTGGCCATCACAAGGTAAGAGTTGCTTATTATAAGTATGTTTAGGGTGAGAGGGATACCAGTGATGATAGGAATGGAAAGATGAATCAGGACATACATATTTTCTTGGATACTGTTTGTCCTTCCATATTGACAATCTCTGAACCAATTATTTTAGCTTCAATAGAGGCTAAAACCTGGTCGAGTCACTGAAAACCTCTTCTCACCATTATATTCATTTAGTATACCATAGAAGCAATTTGTTTTGTTGGCTTCTAGAACTGTTGACATGTTACGATGTTAAACCTTATTTATTTTTTTCCATATCAGATTCCTTTCAGCGGAAATATTGTGTGGAATTCAACATCTACATTTCAGGGGCGTTGTGCATAGAGACCTAAAACCAGACAATATACTGTTGGATAGCGCCGGCCATGTTAAAGTAGCTGACTTTGGCATAGCGGAGGCAGGCATGTTCGAATCCAGAACGGTCACCGATGGTGTCGGCACTCCACCATACATGGCCCCAGAGGTTCATCGATGTGAACCCTACAACAAAATAGCTGACTATTTCTCTCTTGGATGTATAATCTACGAGATGGCAGTGGGCTCACAGCCATTTCCTGACAGTGAGGAATACGAGACGGTGCTTGCAAGAGTGTGTATGGATACACCAGTTTACCCAGAGAACATAGATCCTGAACTACGAGACCTCATCGAGAGAGTAAGTACTTTTCTATTTATAGTGGGGAGAAGAGAGGAAATCGTACACATTAGACAGAACACAGCCTATAGGTGCACTTTACAAAGCTGTCACTCTATACAGTAACCAAATTCCCATTTATAGCTAGATCTTTGGATATTGCCTGGACATAAAACATCACATAATCCCTGTCCAGAAATCACAATTATGAAAATGAGAAATGGTTGTTCCAAAACATTTTAGTTGCCTATTAGCAGATACACTAGACATGTGCACACTGAAATATTTCGTTTCGGAATTTCGTTTTCGTCCAAAAAATAAATTTATTTAGTTACTCCCGAAATTCGTTTTTATTTATTTCGTTTTTCGTTAAAAATTGCATATGTCCGAAAATCTGAATTAATTAAGGTCGAATCTGTCATTGAAGGCTGATGGTGTCTGTCGAATGTTCAAAGAAGATTCGACGGAGCAGCGAAACTGTACGACTCTGCAATCATACATTTCCGGTCGAATGTTCCGCCCACAAGCAGTGATCTTTTCTCTCTATGTCGAATCTTTTCTCTCTATAATGTTGAATCTTTTCTCTCCTATGTCGAATCTTTTCTCTCTATAATGTTGAATCTTTTCTCTCCTATGTCGAATCTTTTCTCTCTATAATGTCAAATCTTTTCTCTCTATAATGTCAAATCTTTTCTCTCCTATGTCGAATCTTTTCTCTCCTATGTCAAATCTTTTCTCTCTATAATGTCAAATCTTTTCTCTCTATAATGTCAAATCTTTTCTCTCCTATGTCGAATCTTTTCTCTCCTATGTCGAATCTTTTCTCTCCTATGTCGAATCTTTCCCTCCTATGTCGAATCTTTCCTCTCCTATGTCGAATCTTTCCTCTCCTATGTCGAATCTTTTCTCTCCTATGTCGAATCTTTCCTCTCCTATGTCGAATCTTTCCTCTCCTATGTCGAATCTTTCCTCTCCTATGTCGAATCTTTCTCTCCTATGTCGAATCTTTTCTCTCTATAATGTCGAATCTTTTCTCTCCTATGTAGAATAATCTTGGACTAATAGAGTTAAGGTTAGGCAGACAGGTTCGATAGACACAGATTGTTATTGTCAGCGTCACGTCGAATCTCCTATCTATATCGAACTGTTGTAGCAACGAAAACGAAAATAAAGCATTTGTTTATGTCGGATCTTTCGGTTTTCGGATTCTGTGCTTTCGTTTTCGTTTGTTAAAACGATAACGAAAATAGCTGAAATTCGGACGAAAATGCATTCGGACGAAAACGAATGCACATGTCTAAGATACACCACACAAGTGGATGTGGAACAATATATGAATGGAACAATATATGAATAGAAAGACATAGTACTGAGGATAAAAAATAAATAAATAAAAGGACCAGATGAAATTTGTCATTTGTTTATGCCCTTAAACTTATATATTTTTTTTTTTTTACAGCTCTTATGCAAAGATCAAGTGATGCGTGAAAAGCTGACAGGAAACCTTCGCAACCATCAATTTTTCAGCACAGTTGATTGGTCAGAGTTAGAGACTGGAAAGCTACCACCACCATTTGGGATGGAACCAGTAAGTATATAAATCTAAGCAGAATCTGTAGTGTTATAGAGAAGAGGGCTACATTATTATGCCCTTTATCCCTGGTTCACACCGGTGCGGCTTTGAAATCCCACTACTGAAGCGCGATTTCAAAGCCACACATAAGTGCGATTTGCGCTGCCGATTTCACTGAGGTTTGCGACTTCAATTAACAGAAATCTATGCAGGTCGCAATGAAGTCGGTAAAAAGAAGTGCAGGAATCTTTTTCATAATCACTGTGACATGAGTCACGGCAATATGAACGGTTCCATTGCGGACAATGTGGTGCGACTTGTCATGGAATTTGGAAACGTCAAATTGCATGACAAGTCGCACCGGTGTGAACGGGGGCCAATTGATATAAGGAACTACATTAGTGAGAAGTTTGAGCAATATCTAACATAATTAATAGCTAATCAATAATATTAGTGTACTATAATGACTGAAGCAAAAATGTCTGTTTGGGGCACATATGCTCTTTCCTGACACTTTTGGGAATGATGTTACTTTACACTATCATGTATCTTACAGTAATGGGGTGATATGGCATCCCAGGGCTTTTACATATTGACGAATAAAGCTGATCAATGTTTTCTCTTTGTAGGGTCCAGCAATTGATACCAATGATTTCATCTCAGTGGCTGACCTTATGACGGACTCTGAAGCCCTGAAGCCACCAATTCCAGCAGAGCATCAGATGTACTTCAATGGGTTCACTTTTATGAGTGAAAAATGGAGTGCCATATAGGAGCCAAGGAGACAACATAATTTCCATGACAATACAGTTTGTGAGGTCTACCATTAACTGTGAAGCCTCGTACACACGGCCGAGAATCTCGTCAGGAAAAAAAACGTAGTTTTTCCTGACAAGATTCTTGGACAAGAATCTTGTCCCGGCCGATTGTACACACGATCCATTCAAAGAACCGCCGTTCTTTTGAATGGAACGAACGCGGTGACGTCATCGACTACGATGAGTGTGCACTCGTCACATTCAATGCCGTCGCCGCCATCTTGCAACACCCTACCTATGCCTAGGAAGCTACCGCGCATGCGTCAAAGTCATTTTGAGCATGCGTGGGTTTCCACGGTGACAGGTAAGTGTACACACACTCGGGTTTCTCGTCGAGAAACAGGCTGACGAGAATCCCGACGAGAAAATAGAGAGCAGGTTCACTATTTTTCTCGTCGAGATTCTTGCCTGTTTTCTTGACGAGAAACCTGAAAGCCGCGTACACACGACCGATTTACTCGGCAAGAAAGCTCTGCCAGCAAGTTTCTTGCTGGTTCTTGCCGAGAAAATCGGTCGTGTGTACGAGGCTTAATTCCAGGGAGATCCCTACAATTCCATCCCGGAGAGTGACATTATGACGGGCTGTAAAGCCCTGAAATTACTCCCTGGATTTACAGAGTCTCAATGATAGATCCCCACGATAACATCTCGGTGGGTGACATTATAAAGGGCTGTCATGCCCTGAACCTACTCTCTGCATTTACAGAGACTCAATGATAGATCCCCACCATAACATTTCGGTGGGTGACATTATGACGGGCTGTAAAGCCCTGAACCTACTCTCTGCATTTACAGAGTCTCAATGATAGATCCCCACGATAACATCTCGGTGGGTGCACCTGACCCGCTCCCAGCCACGGAGTCCTGGCTGGACGGCGGGTGGAGGCGGAGCCACTAACATTCAGTGATTCATTACAGACAGTCACTCAGGGAGGCGGTGACAGCCCAGCTGGCAGGTGGATCCGAAGATGTGACCGCGATGTCCGCCTGCGACATAGAGAGCCAGAACGGGGATCTGTCAATGTAAACAAACAGATCCCCGTTCTGACATGGGATTAGGGAGTGACCCTAGTGATTAGGAACAGCAATCTCTCTGTACTCCCAGTCAGTCCTCTCCCCCCACAGTTATTCTGCTCAGGCTCTGAGGAACTACAACTCCCAGCAATCTCTGTCCTCATGGGGGACTACAACTCCAAGCATGCACTGTGTATGTAATGGGGCTTCAGCTCCCAGCCTGGAATAAGATGTTACAGGACTACATATCCCAGCATGATTTTTTCTATAGATGTACTACAGGTCCCAGCCATCTCTACATACCCCAGCCTGCTTCCCCTCTCCCTCCTCAGGGGTAATTGCACCCCACACTCCTCTCCCACCAAGGGTGGTGGGTCCCCTCCCCCCCAGGATAAGGGTGGGCCGGTCGGACCTGCGGGGAAGGGGTAAAGGGCTGTGGGAGATGAGTGGGGTGGTGGGACTGGGGTGGTGCAATCCCCCCTGAGGAGGGGGAGGGGAGCAGGCAGGTGTATGTAGAGATCACTGGGACCTGTAATATCTCCATAGAAAAAATCATGCTGGGATATGTAGTCCCACAGCATCTTATTCCAGGCTGGGAGCTGAACCCCCATTACTTACACAGTGCATGCTGGGAGTTGTAGTTCCTCATGCAGACATAGATTGCTGGGAGTTGTAGTTCCTCAGAGCCTGAACAGAGGCGGCAGATTACACAGACACGCCGTGACCCACCTGTAGTCCGGAAAATGGCTCCTCCCTCCGGAGCTTTGTGTGGAACTTCCCCCCAATGGGTAGGGGGTGAGTGTGGCCAGTGGAACTTCCCCCCAAGTTTCATCTGCCCTCATTCCCCCATGCCCAGCGTACTTGTAATACCCCCTGCCCCCACCTTCATGCACTCATCTACCACCAAGAGGGGACGCTACCACCCTGGGTATGGGGTGAGTGTGGCCAGTGGAACTTCCCCCCAAGTTTCATCTGCCCTCACTCCCCCACGCCTAGCATAATGGTTCTACCCCCTGGCCCCACCTACATACACTCATCCACCACCAAGAGGGTCCACAGAAAATGGGGTGCCTTGCCGTGGCTCTGTGGCTTACGCATGTATTTGTAAATGTGTGCAACTAAACCCCAGTCTTTGACACATGCTGCTCAACAGGTCAATTTGGTTGGTCGCAGGCTGGTCGGTAAGTTGAGCGTTGAAATGTCTTTGTTACTTTTATGTGTTTGCCTTTCCAATGCTCCTTGCTGCAGTGACCAGTTACAGGTGGGGGCAGTAACCACTTTTTTGTACCACCAAGGGTGGCAATGCCTCTTAGGCTCAGCTACACCCACTCATCTAGCACCCGCTGCATCCACAGGGGGGGCCTGCAGCTTACACATGTACTTGCAAATGCGTGCAACTAAACCCCTGTTTTTAAACGCACTGTTAGACAGGTGAATTTGTTTGGTTGCTGATTGGTTGGTAAGTTGAGCTTGGATATTTTGTGTTTTTTGTCTACATGCGTCCGCCCATCCAGTGCTCCTTGCTGTGAAGACCTGTCATAGGTGGGGGCAGTGACAGTATTTTTTGTATTGATGTCATTGTGGTCAGGCAACGCACTAGCACCTTTGCTTCTATGTGCTGGGTGTCTAGTGTGCTCCTGCCCCTTTAATGGAGGGTGGGGCTCCCTCCAGTCATCTGCCCTTCATCTATCCATCAGCATACATGTGCTTCCACTGAGGAGACCTTAAATTTTAGAGTTAGGACTGCAGTACACAGGGAGCCTTGACGGGGCCTGCAGCTTACACATGTACTTGCAAATGCGTGCAACTAAACCCCTGTTTTTAAACGCACTGTTAGACAGGTGAATTTGTTTGGTTGCTGATTGGTTGGTAAGTTGAGCTTGGATATTTTGTGTTTTTTGTCTACATGCGTCCGCCCATCCAGTGCTCCTTGCTGTGAAGACCTGTCATAGGTGGGGGCAGTGACAGTATTTTTTGTATTGTGGTCAGGCAACGCACTAGCACCTTTGCTTCTATGTGCTGGGTGTCTAGTGTGCTCCTGCCCCTTTAATGGAGGGTGGGGCTCCCTCCAGTCATCTGCCCTTCATCTATCCATCAGCATACATGTGCTTCCACTGAGGAGACCTTAAATTTTAGAGTTAGGACTGCAGTACACAGGGAGCCTTGACGGGGCCTGCAGCTTACACATGTATTTGCAAATGCGTGCAACTAAACCCCTGTTTTTAAACGCACTGTTAGACAGGTGAATTTGTTTGGTTGCTGATTGGTTGGTAAGTTGAGCTTGGATATTTTGTGTTTTTTGTCTACATGCGTCCGCCCATCCAGTGCTCCTTGCTGTGAAGACCTGTCATAGGTGGGGGCAGTGACAGTATTTTTTGTATTGATGTCATTGTGGTCAGGCAATGCACTAGCACCTTTGCTTCTATGTGCTGGGTGTCTAGTGTGCTCCTGCCCGTTTAATGGAGGGTGGGGCTCCCTCCAGTCATCTGCCCTTCATCTATCCATCAGCATACATGTGCTTCCACTGAGGAGACCTTAAATTTTAGAGTTAGGACTGCAGTACACAGGGAGCCTTGACGGGGCCTGCAGCTTACACATGTACTTGCAAATGCGTGCAACTAAACCCCTGTTTTTAAACGCACTGTTAGACAGGTGAATTTGTTTGGTTGCTGATTGGTTGGTAAGTTGAGCTTGGATATTTTGTGTTTTTTGTCCGCTGCATCCACAGAACCGGCCTGGGTTCTAGCAACTGAGAATGCTGTGCTGGTCTTAGCAAATGCTGATGGTTGATAAGATACCAGCAGCCATACCGTCACTGATTGCTATGATGCACCTTAACAGCTGTGGTGCTACCCCCTCAGAAGCCACGGAGTATTCTGGGTAACCTTTTTTTACTACTGAGCCCTGAGCAGAGTGTTGTACCTGCTGACACCACCGAAATACCTTGACCAGTTGACTGGCTGTCACACAAAAGGATAAACACATATACACTGGTGAGATAAATGTTTAGCTTGTATTAATGTCATGGGCTGAGTCTTCCAAATGGCAAAACACAAACAAGAAAAAGCAATATAACACAATACAGTACCACTTTAAGCCACTCCCAACTATCCCGAGCTCCCAAACTGAGAACTTGTCCCAAAGTGAGCAAAATAGATGAGAAAGAAAGAACAAACACTGGGCTAGCTCACTTGCGGGTTCTCAGTGAGAAGAGTCAGGGTTTAACTCTCAGGAATTTAGGCAAGTAAATTTTCAGCAGATACCCCAAGCACATAAAGAACTCATCTGCTGGCTATTTGGGGCCCTTGTGTTGGTGCACAATAGAGATGTAGTCTCTTTGAGGAAAATGGATTTGCCGAAAGCCTCGTACACACGGCCGAGATTCTCGTCGAAAAAAACATGTCGTTTTTTTCGACGAGATTCTTGGACAAGAAACTTGTCCCGGCCGAGTGTACACACGCTCGATTTAAAGAACCCGCGGTTCTTTGAATGGAGCGTACGCGGTGACGTCATCGACTACGACGAGCATGCGCTCGTCACATTCGATGCCGTCGCCGCCATCTTGGTATACCCTACCTATGCCTAGGAAGCTACCGCGCATGCGTCGAATTCAGTTCGAACATGCGCGGGCTTCCGGGAGGACAGGTAAGTGTACACACACTCACTTTTCTCGTCGAGAAACATGCCGACGAGAATCTCGACGAGAAAATAGAGAGCAGGTTCTCTATTTTCTCATCGAGATTACTTGTCGGTTTTCTTGACGAGAAACCATGCACACGAACGAGTTTCTCGGCAGACATCTCTGCCAGCAAGTTTCTTGCTGGTTCTTGCCGAGAAACTCGGTCGTGTGTACGAGGCCTCAGCGATGGTAAAATAGCTAAGGGAAAAAACTCAGGTAGGGTGAAAAGTCACTTTAAGGATGCTAGATGTGAACAGAAATTGCTGTGGAAGGAAAAAAGGAGGAAAACAAATTTTGTCTGAAGTATGCCCCTTTAAATGGAAACCAGCACTTGAAAATCTAATTACTTCCTTGGATAGCTCAAGTCTGAAGTGAGGTGTGTGTAGAATTCCTACCTAGCAGGGAAGCAAAGAAGTCAATCCTGGTATTTTTCAGGCAGTGTTAATACAGGTTAGACTGCAGCACTGGATGGGTTAAAGCATCTAAATATATAGGGCTGTACTGTAAACTGTTCTAGACCAGTGGCGGTGCGTCCATAAGGGGCGCATGGGCACCGCCCCCTCCCTCCTGCCACCTCTCTATCACCATAGATAGATTCATGCGTTGCATGAATCTATCTATGCTAGCCGCTGCCACCCCCTATTCAGGTGCCCTACCCCTTTTCGGGCGCCGGGCACCTGAATTACAGCAGCGGGGTAATTTCTTGAAGCACCTTATTAGAGCCGTAGGCTCTAATAGGCATCCAAAAAGGTGAACAGTGGGCTTTCCTAACACTGAACCGCCTCTCAGCCAATCAGGTTCTCGGGTCTGTTACCTGTCACCTGATTGGCTGAAACGACAGGAGCTGTGATTGGATGACACCTATCAGGCGTCCAATCATAGCAGAGGACGGGAGAAGACATCAAGGAGCGTGGAGGACACTGCTGCCCCACCGAGACAAGGTAAGTTCCGGGCAGGCGGGGGATGCACACTGGCAGCATTTGATGGGCACAGTAGCGGCAATTCATGGGCACACTGGCAACAATTGGTGGGCACAGTAGCAGCAATTGATGGGCACAGTAGCGGCAGTTGATGGGCACAGTAGCAGCAGTTGATGGGCACACTGGCAGCAATTTATAGGCAGAGTAGCGGCAGTTGATGGGCATACTGGCAGCAGTTGATTGGCACAGTAGCTGCAGTGGTTGGACACAGTGTCAGCAATTGATGGGCACAGTGTCAGCAAATGATGGGCACAGTAGCTGCGTTTGATGGCACAGTGGCTGCAATTTATGGGTACAATGGCTGCATTTGATGGGCACAGTGGCGGCAATTGATGGCACAGTGGCGGCGTTTGATGGGCACAGTGGCGGCGTTTGATGGGCACAGTGGCGGCGTTTGATGGGCACAGTGGCTGCGTTTGATGGGCACAGTGGCTGCGTTTGATGGCACAGTGTCGGCAATTGATGGGAACAGTAGCTACGTTTGATGGGCACAGTGGCTGCAATTGATGTTTTTTTTTTCAGTTTGTTAGCGCCCCCCTAAAAATTTCGAGCACCAGCTGCCACTGTTCTAGACTCTAACAACTGCAACCAACAAGCTGAAAGGGAATGGCAGTGTTGTGTGGGTTAAGAACCCTCTGACCCGGTCTTTCAGCACAGCAAGGTGAAACTATTACCTTCCATTTGAAGGGGGTCACCTTTGCCAGTCTTCTTGTAGGGCTGTATAGATAACAATGACCTCTAATCTGCCTCTTCAGGGTGATCATCTCTCTCTCTCTGGCAGCTCTGCAACCTCCCGTCTCGTCCTAATCTAGCCTGGGCCCACTAGGATCCACTCTATCTCTCTAGCTCAGTGTTTCTCAACTCCAGTCCTCAAGGCGCACCAACAGGTCATGTTTTCAGGATTTCCCTCAGTTGAAACAGCTGTGGTAATTTCTAAGGCAGTGAAACTGATCAAATCACCTGTGCAAAACAATGGAAAGCCTGAAAACATGACCTGTTGGGGCGCCTTGAGGACTGGAGTTGAGAAACACTGCTCTAGCTCATGTCCAGCCTCCAACACAGTCTTCCCATCTTCCCTGTGTTCCCAGGCTTTTTCCTTTTTAAATGCTTCCCTGCTCTCTCTACCAGTCCTCTTGCACAGTGTAGTTCAGCATCAGCTAATCTGAATGGAAGAATCCTACTTACAGCATACAAATCCCAGCATTCTAACATTTCTAAGGGTTAGTTATTACTGAACCCTTAGCAAATAATGAGAGTTTTCCATAGTCTGGGTTTAAAGTGGTTGTAAACCCACATTTTTTTTTTTTCCCCCACCTGTAAGAGAAAGGCATAATGAGCTAGTATGACTAGCATATTAGCTCATTATGTACCACTTACCTTAGATCGGGGCCCCCGAAGCCGTCCGCGTCCCTCCATCTAGCCGCATCCATCGCTGCGGCGATAGCCGGAAGGTTACTTCCGGGTATCACCGCTGCAGCCAATCACAGCGCCGCTCCGGCGCTGTGATTGGCCGGAGCGGCGGTGACGTCACTCTGCGCAAGAGCCGTCACAATCGGCTACGCCCAGCTATTGCTGGGAAGTAGCCGATTTTGTGAATGGGATTAACCCCATGAATGCGCCGTTCTCTACGGCGCGCATGCGCCGTAGACACGGAGCAATGTCATTTTTACTAAATATCTCCTAAACCGTGTAGGTTTAGGAGATATTTCTTGCACCTACAGGTAAGCCTTAATCTAGGCTTACCTGTAGGTGCAAGTTGAAAAAGTGGGTTTACAACCACTTTAATGACACTTCATATAACATTTTTCATTGTAAGAACATTCATTTGTTTTCGTTTTTTAATCATTAACCACTTGACAACTGGGCACATAACCCCCTTCCTGCCCAGGCGAAATTTCAGGTTTCAGCACTGTCACGCTTTAACTGACAATTGCGCGGTCGTGTGACGTGGCTCCCAAACAAAATTGACGTCCTTTTTTTCGCACAAATAGAGCTTTCTTTTGGTGGTAATTGATCATTTCTGCGTTTTTTATTTTTTGCGCTATAAACAAAAATAGAGCGACAATTTAAAAAAAAACACAATATTTTTTAATTTTTGCTATAATTAATATCCCATTTTTTTTTTAAAAAACTATTTTTTTCCTCAGTTTAGGCCGATATGTATTCTACATATTTTAGGTTAAAAAAAAATCGCAATAAGCGTATAGTGATTGGTTTGCGCAAAAGTTATAGCGCCTACAAAATAGGGAAAAGAATTATGATTTTCTTTTTATTTTATTTTTTTTATTTTTTTACTAGTAATGGCGTCGATCTGCGTTTTTTTTTTTTCGGTGACTGTGACATTATGGCGGACACATCGGACACTTTTGACACATTTTTGGGACCATTCACATTTATACAGCGAGCAGTGCTATAAATATGCACTGATTACTGTATAAATGTGACTGGCAGGGAAGGGGTTAACCACTAGGGGGCGATCAAGGGGTTAATATGTTCCCTGCTAGATGTTCATACTGTGGGGGGAGGGGACTGACTGGGGGAGGTGACTGATGGTTGTCCCTATGTACAAGGGACACACCATCAGTCTCCTCTCCCTCACAGGACGTGGATCTCTGTGTTTACACACAGAGATCCACGTCCCTGGCTCTGTGACAGCCGATCGCTCGTACCTGGCGGACATCGCGGCCGCCAGGCACGCGCCTGACACGGCGGGCACAGCTTTTCCCCGATGCGCGCCCGCGGTGGCGCGCATCGCGGAAGTAAATAGAAGGACGTCCATAGACGTCCTATCGGCAATTGATGACCGCTTTGCGGACGTCTTTTTCATATGGCCCGGGCGCAAAGTGGTTAATGGGGCCAAATTGACATTCATTTTTGACTACAGTGACAGAGTGGAAACATTTTCTTGAATGTAAAAATTTCTAATAGCGTAGGTGGTTTGTGTTTGGTAAAGTTTATTCATTTCAAAATCAAATGTTAATGCACTTGAAATCTTGAAATACTTTGAAAGGTATGGGAATGTCCTGAGAATGTTTATACCAAATTTTCATTTGAAATTCTAATAGTGTGTAGAGATTTAACGAATGCTGATGCAGCCAGAGATGGGACACACCTTATTAGCAGTAATTTATGTAGCGGGGTCTTTAAATTTAGTTGGGGTACACCTGGGTGGTAGTATGACCCAGGTGTGTAATTGTGAGAGGTTTTGGACCCCTTTGTGTTCGTGCAGGATTGGGTGGTGTATTATTCTCCTTGGCCTGTGGGTGGCGGTGTACCCGCAGGCTCAAGGTAGAATCACTACCACAGTGCTACCCTTTTTGTCCCTTTCCGGAGACGGTACGGCAAGGGCGGGGAACCGGCCGTGGTGTCGAAGGGAGGGGATAAAAGGGGGAGACGCCCTCACCACGAGGTCTTCGAGGATCTTCTCTTCACGCACCCAGGCACCTTAGGCCTGGGTGCAGGCGGTTCAGAGTTCTGGCCCAGGCGCCCTAGGCCTGGCCGGAATGGAGTTGGAGTCCATCCCAGGCACCTTCAGCCTGGGGTGAGGTACTAGATCGTAGGCCTGGGGCCCAGTAACTTCGACTGGGTCCCGCAAGGGTGAAGTGATCCAAGGGTCCCCGAGGTGGATGGGACCCGCATCTGAGGTGAGGAGGCTGGGGAGGTCACCCGCCCGGAGATTCCGGAGCAGCATCAACCCGGTGACGGATGGGCCTTCGGTAACTCCCTCAGAGGGACATCTTCCCCTGATAGGGGCCACAGCGCAGCGAAGGTACTCCTAAATACGTTCTCTTGAGTTGCTGGTAGAGACTTATAAGTTCCATGTTCTGTGCTAATCAAGGCTACGATAACCACTGGTGAAACCACAGTGGTTTAGGCTTGGTTCACACTATACGACACGACATTCATCCGACTTTCATCCTACTTTGCTCTGCGACATCAGTCCTACATTGATCCTACATTGGTCCGACATCCATCCGACATTCATGAACAGGATACTACTTTGATCCGACATTGTGCTAGTCTGACTTGTCCTTTGACCAATCAAAACAATCCCAGGGTGAGATAAATTCCTTTTACTGCTGCTGTAATCAACATGTCGGATGTCAAATGTCGGATGGTTAGGACAAGGATCCTACTTTGATCCGACTTCAATGATATTCAATGGGCTGAAGTAGGATCAAAGTCGGACAGAAGTAGTACAGGGAGCATTTTTAATGTCGGACCGACTTGTGTCGGACCAGTTAAGACGGCTCTCATAGGGAAACATTGATTTTCACACGTCATGCGACATGAGCTCCTAATGTCGGAGTGTTTGTCGGACAAGTGTGAACCAGGCCTTAGACTGAAATTAGGATAGTGCCTCGACCTGCTCATCCCACCGTATCAGGCTGTTAAGAAAATGTTCCAACCAGTTGGCTACAGAAGTACTGTTTATTGTGGAGCTTACAATAAAACAAGAGTTGGACTGTGATCGGTGTGTGGACTCTGGTTAATGGGAGCAAAGGAGGGTACCAGCATAGCAGGACTGAGTTTCATAACCAAAACACATTGGCCCGAGGAAGATACTGATACTGGCCTTCACCTCATCCACAGCCATGGGGAGGACATGGGCTGTAGCGCATCTCACCCTGTCGTGTGACATACCCCTAGACAAAGGAGACGGGGTGAGGCCGCTACATTTATTTTTACTGTGCAGTTATATAAATATAAGTTTTGGCTGGAGTTCAGCTTCAAAAATTCAAAAGTCATGCTTCTTTAGCAGTAGGTTTTAAATAAAGTAAGAACCATATAAAATAGACATATTGATTACATATACTTTTCATCAAACAAAGATACTAAAAATGTATTCTGTATGCTAGAAATATACTCAGAAATGATCCAGAATTGTAGATTTAGAGACTGTCAGCACTGTGAATAATAATCTGCATTGTGCAGACACGGAGCAGAGCTGAGCGTTCCTAATTCCATACAGCTTTCTGCTATGCCAGGAATTTAAGGCATAAAAAAAGCAGATTTTTCACTGGCAATTACTGGTACTCAACAGCAGCAATAAGAATTTAATAAGTAATACTGATTTCTACATTTTCTTTAATTATAACACATTGATTTAGATAAAAAATTGCGGCAGAAATGCTTTAGACTCCTTTCACACTGGGGTGGGGAGGTGCGCTGGCGGTATAGCGGCGCTATTTTTAGCGCCGCTATACCGTAGTTTTTGCCGTGATATTCGGCCGCTATTGGACGCGGTTTTAACACCCGCTAGCGGCCGAGAAAGGGTTAAAACCACCCGCAATGCGCTTCTTCATCAGCGCATTGCGGGCGGTATAGCCGCGCTGTCCCATTGATTTCAATACTAACAAACCATACTAACTAAACGAAAATCGAACGTAGAGTTCACATACGACAAAAATTTTATAGTCTGCACATCCAGCTTTTGTCTGACGAAAAAGCGAAATCGCGCAGCGCTATAAAATGTGAAAATTGCTGCTGAAAGCAACTACAACAAACATAAGTGACTAATATCTAAAGTGCAATGAATCCTAATGAACTAATATATATATAAATTCATAAAGCATCTACTCCAATGGGCAGCCTTGCATGTGAACTGTCCTCCATAGGAGTCATAAAAGTGTAACACACACGGGTTACACAAACCTGGAATGAAAAAACAATAAAAAAGTCCAAACAATATGTGTACAATTTGAATGGATGTCTTCTCATGGACAACACCACCACAGCGTAGACTAACGGAGGGACCACAATGTTGATGGTGGGATTCACAATGCAAGACACAGATGATACACCCCACATTGCTTTTATATATTTTTCCTATTTTGTGATCACTTTTATATTTGTCTCATGTCTCTAAGACAAATTTTATTCAATAAACCTCCCCATTGGTTTTATTGACCTGCACCATCTGGAGTTTTTTCTTTTCTCCCACCCCTGTGTCTACTTTGGACTTGTTCGGAGCCTGTATGATCGGAGGTATTTCCATCGTGTGAGTCGTTCATCAAATCACCCTGTTTGAGACGGTCTGAGGTATCCAGGACATTCAGTTCCATCGTCTTCTGGTCACGGTGACCACCAAGCCTGATCGACCCACTGTCGTACGACAGGTGGGTCCACCATCTGCGATAAGAGTACCCAAATGTATCATCTGTGTCTTGCATTGTGAATCCCACCATCAACATTGTGGTCCCTCCGTTAGTCTACGCTGTGGTGGTGTTGTCCATGAGAAGACATCCATTCAAATTGTACACATATTGTTTGGACTTTTTTATTGTTTTTTCATTCCAGGTTTGTGTAACCCGTGTGTGTTACACTTTTATGACTCCTATGGAGGACAGTTCACATGCAAGGCTGCCCATTGGAGTAGATGCTTTATGAATTTATATATATATTAGTTCATTAGGATTCATTGCACTTTAGATATTAGTCACTTATGTTTGTTGTAGTTGCTTTCAGCAGCAATTTTCACATTTTATAGCGCTGCACTATTTGTTCATATTTGCTTTATTACTTTGTTTGTTTGAGTGTCAGCAGCTTATAATTTTTTTGGGTTCAGCGCAGTTTTTTCACTTTTATATGAAAAAGCAAAATCAGGTGTCGAAAGCATGGTGCTTTCGACAGTCGACTTTGCTTTTTTGTCAGACAAAAGCTGGATGTGTAGACTATAAAAATGTTGTCGTATGTGAACTCTACGTCCGAAAATAAATTACTGCTAATAAGGTGTGTCCCATCTCTGGCTGCTTCAGCATTTCTTAAATATCTAAAGCTGGATACACACTATTAGAATTTCAAATGAAAATTTGTATAAACATTCTTAGGAAAATTCATACGAAAATTCTCAGGACCTTTCCGATTCCTTTTAAAGTATTTCAAGATTTCGAGTGTTTTAAACATTTGATTTTGGAACGAATGAACTTTACCAAACAAACGCCACCTACGCTATTAGAAATTCATACATTCAAGAAAAAATTTCCACTCAGCTCCCTTCCATTTTTTTGTCACTGTAGTCAAAAATGAATGTCAATTTGGCCCCACTAATGATTAAAAAACAAAACAAATGAATGTTCTTACAACGAAAAATGTTAAATGAAGTGTCATTAAACCCAGACTATGGAAAACTCTCATTACGTGTGTAGCGGGTATTTAAATTTGGGGGGGAGCATCTGGGTTGTTTAACCCAGATGTACTGATTGTAAGGGAATCTGAGAATCCCTTTTGTGGTTCTTGGAGGACTCTGGTGGTGCAAGGTTCCCTGTGGCCTGCAGGTGGCGGTGTTGCCCTGGGCCGGAGTTGAACCTGCACCGCAAGACTGTACCTTTTTGTCCTTTCCTGACGCCGGTACAGCGGGGCAGGGAACCCGCTGTGACGCAAAGGGAGAGGAGATAAAACGGGCGGACGCCCTGACCTCGGGGTTCAGAGTTGGAGGACGCGGTCGCACCCAGGCACCTTCGGCCTGGGTGCTGGCGTTCCGGAGTTCCGGGCCCAGGTGCCCTTGACCTGGCCGGAGCGAGGGATGGAGTCCATCCCAGGCACCTTAAGCCTGGGGTGAGGTACTACGGCCAAGGCCTGGGATCCAGTAGCTTAGACTGGGTTCCGCGAGGGTGGAGGAGTCCGAGGGGCCCTAAGGTGTTGGGACCCGTATCTGAGGAAGTGTAACCCTTCCGAATAGCCCGGTACAGCATTAATCCGGTCACGGCGGGGCCTCTGGTAACTTCCTTGGAGGGATGTCTTCCCCCTGACAGGGGCTGCAACTTAGCGAAGGTAACTCCAGTTCCTGTTCACTAGAGTCGCTGGAAGAGAACTTAGCAACCGTTGGTGAAACCTCAACGGTTTAGTTTCTTTGAGGATTGTGCCTTGACCTATTCCCCACCAATACTGAACTGTTCTATGGGTCTCAAACTGTCTGCTCACAAAGGACTATTTGTTTGCCATTATGGAATAAATAAGTGTTGGACCTTTTCAGTGTGTGGTACTCCAATTACTAGGAGCAAAGGGGGTTATCAGCAGAACAGACCTGGCTCTGAGCGTATACACAGCCCGAAGGTAATCTGGTGCTGGCCTTCACCTCTACATGCTGTAATCTAGAGGACATGGGCCGTGGCGCACCTCGCTCTCCCCTTCAAGGTACCCCTAGACCAGAGCCAAAGTAACCGTTAGAGAGAGAGGGTGAGGCCGCTACACGTGCTATATAACAATGTTTGTATACTCACAAAGTCACTAAAGCATTTGTTTTGTGTAGAGTGAAATACTCATGCTGTGCTCAATCGGGAAACACAACGCAACAAATGGGTATATCTATATATATCTACTGTAAGCTGGCAGTAAGTGGTTGAACTGCATTAGGCTGGTATTGCTTTGTAGTATGCTGACATCTGATGGCGGGTTTTGGCCCACCCCAACTCCTTTACTAATGTGATTTAGGTATCTTCCTCTGTCCTCCCCTTCTATTTATAGCTAGTTAGTTTAGTCCTAAGCTAGATCCTCCCTACTTCTTCCATGTTCCCTCAGTCAGTGTTAGTTATTCACAGAGACAGGTGTTAGGTAAGTCAGTGGAGTTGATTTACTAAAACTGGAGAGTTCAAAATCTTGTGCAGCTCTGCATAGAAACCAATCAGCTTCCAGGTTTTATTGTCAAAGCTTAATTGAACAATTTGAAGTTAGAAGGTGATTGGCTACTATGCACAGCTGCACCAGATTTTGCACTCTCCAGTTTTAGTAAAACAACCCCATTGTCTTCTTAAGGCCCTTACACACGTTACAAAAATCGGATGGAAAAATTTGTACGACGAGCTGTCTGACGATTTTCGGATTTTATTTTTACTGTGCAGTTATATAAATATACGTTTTGGCTGGAGACCAGCTAGAAAACAACAATAGTAAATTAGAACCCTTGCAGAATTGAGCGATAGTGATTTGTGGGGAAATTTAATTTTATTATTATTATATTATTATTTTTTTATAGTTAATTTCTATATTATAATTTATGATTTTGTGTTTCAAACTTTATCATACCTGGGATGTCTGCTAGACTCTTGTTTGGACATATTTAAGTGTGTTATTACTAAGAATAACAGGCCTACAATTTAAAATGCTAAATTTCTATGCAAAAACATTGTACCGCTTTGAGATGAAAAAATCTGCCATAATCATACCGCCAGGGAGGATAAGGCAGTGCTGGAAAATAATGGTGGCCACACAAAATATTGACACTTTGGGCCCAATTTGGACATTTTCACTTAGAGGTGTACTCGCTTTTGTTTCCAGCGGTTTAGACATTAATTGCTGTGTGTTGAGTTATTTTGAGGGGACAGCAAATTTACACTGTTGAACAAGCTGTACACTCACTAATTTACATTGTAGCAAATTGTAATTTCTTCAGTGTTGTCACATGAAAAGATATAATAAAATATTTACAAAAATGTGAGGGGTGTACTCACTTTTGTGAGATACTGTATGTACATGTCAGGAATCTATAAATGCAGACCTGTAAAGTTACTGAAAGGTCCACATTAAGCACTTTTTATGATGCGATAAATTACAGGCGTGAATGCATATAGTATATCACTTTTATCTTACAATAACATCCCTACATGGAACTGATAATTTATAGAACAGCAATGATAAATGATCCTTTGATTGTTTCATTATGGCAGACTGACAACAACATCTGTGAAAACTTCTCGGGAGTTGATATATGAAAGGGATCCACATCTCCTGCCACATCAGCATGAACACCCCCCCTGCAAAATGTTTAAGGTAACCCTGCAACATCCCAGAATTACACCGATTTTTTTTATTTTAGCTGGAGAAAGTTTACTGCGAGAATATAATGTTATTTTAGCCAATGGAAATGAATTAATTGGCATACTTGCAGCATAGAGACTGTATTCACGTCTGGAACGTAAGAGTGAAGGCCAAACTGCCAATCATGTGACATCATCAAAATGAAAAACAAAACTGCCTTTCAAGTGCTTTATGAAAATTCCCGATACAGGAGAGATAGGAAAATAAACATTATTGTAAAAGGAATAGGAGTCAACTAAAGGTGACACATTGGTGAGGGAGCAGAAATATAGCAAAGCCACTATAATTCAGCTGGAATGGTTCACTTCATTTACCTTTAGTTTTCTAAATCTAAAAATGTTACTGAATAATGATATTGGACCTTTTTTTTGCCAAATACTCAGATTTTTATTTCTTGTTCCATGTCATAATTTCCTGTTTTAACAAATGACTACAATATCCCAGCTTTCCAAACTGTTAAACAAAACCTGGACTTGGATTCAATTATTGCGCTGTGAAGCAGTAAATTTATATGTACAGGTATGTTTCTTTCTTGATTTAAAGTGTTCCTGAATGGAGTTTAAAGTACGCAGGCCGAGAGACTCTGGTGATATAAATAATAATATAGTTTACCATTCATTCATTTGTATTAAAATCATAAGCATTTTCTTGGTATGCAAATAATGACCATGGCCATGGTTGAGAAACAAGCCCTTCAGGCACCCGCTTTGCAGTGTTATGATTAATGCAATTTTCCTGACCCATAACCAGTGCTATCCTGACATCTCAATGTTTTTAAATCCCCTTTACAATGCTCTATTTGCAAGCAAAGGACCTTCTTGGGAGCGGACTACTAATCAGTATGAATGACAAGAGTGATTTTACTGTAGGTGAAATTTTGCCAAAGCAGTAGCTCTTAAAGTGGTTGTAAAGGTTTGCATATTTTTTTTTTAACCACTTAAGGACCGCCTCATGCCGATATACGTCGGCAGAATGGCACGGCTGGGCACATCAACGTACAGGTACGTTGCCCTTTAAGAGCCCAGCTGAGGGTCGCGCGCGCGTCGCCGGCGGAACGCGCTCGCGACCTGGTCCTGAGCTCCGTGACCGCGCCCGTGACCGATCGGTGTCCTGCGATCGGGTCACAGAGCTGAAGAGCGGGGAGAGGTGAGTGTAAACAAACCTTTCCCCGTTCTTCTCCGTGGTATGTCAGTGATCGTCTGTTCCCTGTCATCGGAACAGACGATCAGTGACGTGTAACGTGTAGCCACGCCCCCCTACAGTAAGAATCACTTCTTAGGGTACACTTAACCCCTACAGCGCCACCTAGTGGTTAACCCCTTCACTGCCAGTGTCATTTTCACAGTAACCAGTGCATTTTTATAGCACTGATCGCTGTGAAAATGACAATGGTCCCAAAAATGTGTCAAAAGTGTCCGATGTGTCCGCCATAATGTCGCAGTCACGAAAAAAATCGCTTTTTATAAAAATTTATAAAAATTTATAAAAATGCCATAAAACTACCCCCTATTTTGTAAACGTTATAATTTTTGCGCAAACCAATCAATAAACGCTGATTGGGGTTTTTTTTACCAAAAATATGTAGAAGAATACGTATCGGCCTAAACTGAGGAAAAAAAATGTTTTTTTTTATATATTTTTGGGGGATATTTATTATAGCAAAAAGTAAAAAATATTAAATTTTTTTCAAAATTGTCGCTCTATTTTTGTTTATAGCGCAAAAAATAAAAACCGCAGAGGTGATCAAATACCACCAAAAGAAAGCTCTATTTGTGGGAAAAAAAGGACGCCAATTTTGTTTGGGAGCCACGTCGCACGACCGTGCAATTGTCAGTTAAAGCGACACAGTGCCTTATCGCAAAAAGGGGCCTGGTCCTTTAGCTGCATATTGGTCCGGGGCTTAAGTAGTTAAATAACAAACATGTCATACTTACCTCCACTGTGCAGCTCGTTTTGCGTTTTCTGGGGTCCCCCGGCGGCTCTCTCGGCTCCTCCCCGCCTCAGATAACCCCCTCTGGGAGGCACGCTCCCAAGGGGGTTACCTTACCGGCGCGCTCCCGAGTCCTGTATTCTGCGTCCATAGCCGCCCCGCCGCCCAGCACCCGCATCATTGGATTTGATTGACAGCAGCGCGAGCCAATGGCTGCGCTGCTATCAATCTATCCAATGAAGAGCCGAGAAGCCCGGTCAAAGGAAGAGCGTGTTCGTAACGCAGGACTTTTCAGGGCTCAGGTAAGTAAAATGGGGGGCTGGGGAGGCGGTAATCATCAGATGTTTTTTCACCTTAATGCATAGGATGCATTAAGGTGAAAAAACATGTACCTTTACAACCCCTTTTAAATTCTTTGTATTTTAGTTTTGCCCATGTTTTTATCTATTTAAAAGAGAAGTATGGGTAAAACATTTTTTTTAGATTCATACTTACCACGGTGGATGGAGCATCAGACCGATGCTCCATCTGTCCCCCGCCGTCCCTGCACTGAGAACCGAGACACCGAACATCGCCACTGGCTCGGTTCTCAGAGATCCCCGAGAGGAAAGAGACTGAGGCCTCGTACACACGACCGATTTTCTCGGCAAGAACCAGCAAGAAACTTGCTGGCAGAGAGGTCTTGCCGAGTAAATCGGTCGTGTGTACGCTGCTATCGGGTTTCTCGTCGAGAAAACCGGCAAGAAACCTCGACGAGAAAATAGAGAACCTGCTCTCTATTTTCTCGTCGAGATTCTCCTCGGCATGTTTCTCGACGAGAAAAGTGAGTGTGTGTACACTTACCTGTCCGCCCGGAAGCCCGCGCATGTTCGAAATGAATTCGACGCATGCGCGGTAGCTTCCTAGGCATACGTAGGGTATACCAAGATGGCGGCGACGGCATCGAATGTGACGAGCGCATGCTCGACGTAGTCGATGACGTCACCGCGTACACTCCTTTCAAAGAACCGCGGGTTCTTTGAAACGAGCGTGTGTACACTCGGCCGGGACAAGTTTCTTGTCCAAGAATCTCGTCGAAAAAAACAACATGTTTTTTTCAACGAGAATCTCGGCCGTGTGTACGAGGCCTGACTGTTAGTCAGCCTCTTTCCTCTCTGCTTCTCCACGCTCATTGGAGCGCTGCGCAGTGGAGGGGCGGGGAGAGGCTGTCACAGCGGCTCGCTAATACGCTGAGACTGCCATCAATCATGGCAGTTGGCTGATCCCGACTCGGAAGTCGTGATGACGCGCTGCCCCGACTGATGGCAGTGATGTCAGCGGAGAGCGGACTTCAGACTTTTCAGCTCTCCGCTGAAAATGGGTCACAGGAGTGCAAAACGAATTGCAATCCTGTGACCCAGAGGAGAAAAGTTTAGGCTGGACTTTAATTGTTATTCATGGACTGTCACTTTAAAATGTACTTTTTTCCACTCTCTAAAACAATGAGGCTAATTAGGGCCATCTTTTGCTAAAATAACAGGTCTATGATAGTTGAAAGAAGCTTAGGTAACCCTTGGGAGGCATTGTGACTAGGGATGAGCTTCGTGTTCGAGTCGAACATACGTTCGACTCGAACATCGGCTGTTCGATCGTTCGACGAAGATCGAACGATTTGGGCCGTTCGCGCCAAATTCGAGTGACGCGAACGGCCCACAATGCACTACGCCATCGCAGTGTCATCCAGGCGCTGTGATTGGCCAAGCATGCACTGTGACCCCGCATGCTTGGCCAATCACAGCGCCGGCAGCGAGGAGAGCAATGATTGGCCACAGGCAGGATGCTGTGGGTGTTTAGTACACGCCCCACACTATAAAAGGCCGCCAGCACGGCGGCCTAGTGTAGTGTGTTCCGGAGCAGGGAAAGAGAAGCATAGGCAGGGACAGTGACATTTATTTTTTCTTGCTTAACCTGGATTCCTTTAGTTTAGGGAAAGAGAAGGATAGGTAGGGAGAGTGTCAGTGTGTTTTACTGTGCGAATCCTTGTTTCTAGGGACAGGGAAGGACAGTGAGGGAATTCTCCTTGTGCTATAATGTGCTTTAAAAAAAACATTTTTTCTAGGGACAGAAAACTATAGGTAGGGAGAGTGTCAGTTTCTTTCACTGTGATAATCCTTGTTTCTAGGGACAGGGAAGGAAAGTGAGGGAAATTCTCCTTGTGCTATAGTGTGCTTTAAAAAAACATTTTTTCTAGGGACAGAAAACTATAGGTAGGAAGAGTGTCAGTTTCTTTCACTGTGATAATCCTTGTTTCTAGGGACAGGGAAGAACAGTGAGGAAAATTCTCCTTGTGCTATAGTGTGCTTTAAAAAAACATTTTTTCTAGGGACAGAAAACTATAGGTAGGAAGAGTGTCAGTTTCTTTCACTGTGATAATCCTTGTTTCTAGGGACAGGGAAGGACAGTGAGGGAAATTCTCCTTGTGCTATAGTGTGCTAAAGCATTCCTCATCAACCATCTTTGAAATCCTTGTTTTTTTGGACAGTCAGGGAAATTGTCGTTGTGCTATTCTGTGCAAAAGCAATCATCCTCAACCATATTTAGAAATCCTTAAGTAAAGGGACAGAGAAGGACACCTGAAGGTAGCCCTTATTGCTTTTTTCCCATCTCCCTGCAGGCCATCTATTAGAATGTCTGGAAGGCAAACAAGGAGAGGCAGACAGTCAGGAGGCAATAAAAGAGGGCAAGCAGGCTCTGTGTCTGGGGGCAACAGTGCTGGTCGTGGACGCGGTGCATTGTCATCAGCACATGGCCATGGGACACGCTTGTCCTTCTTTTCGGCAGCTGGACATGTTGAGCCACATCATGCCGAAGACTTGGTAGAGTGGATGACCAAGCCCTCCTCCTCCTCCTCATCCTCTCTCACCCAGGCTCAGGGTACTGGCAAAGCAGCTGCCAAAGCGTCCTCTTCCCTGGTATCAATGTCAGACTCATCATCAGTCACTCCTTCCCTAGACCCACCATGTCCTCCTCCTGAGGAGTCCCCCGAACTGTTTGAGCACAGTGTTGGGTACATGCTCCAGGAGGATGCCCAGCGTTTCGAAGGGTCTGATGATGAAACCCAGCTACAGGAAGGCAGTAGCGTGAGAGCAGACAGAGGGGATGCTCAAGAAGGACACCAATCTGGCAGTCATGTTCCAGCAGCTGCAGCATACTGCCAGATTGGCTCCAGTGATGAGGAGGGAGGGGATGATGAGGTCACTGACTCCACGTTGGTGCCTAATAGGAGAGAGGAGGAGGAGGAGGATGAGGAGGAGGCACATCTCCAACGAGGCAGGATGCCCTTTGGTGGCCAGCGTAAGGGCAGTACACCGACGGAATCACACCGCAGAGCTCCGCCTGTGCAGGGCGCTGCCTCTGCCCGTCATTCAAAAAGTTCTTTGGTGTGGGCCTTTTTTGAGGCTAGTGCATCAGATCGCACAGCTGCTGTTTGCAACATATGTCTCAAGCGTATATCGCGTGGCCAAAACATCAGCCGATTGGGTACCACATGCCTGACCAGACATATGTTGACCTGCCATGCAGCTCGTTGGCAAGCCTACCTCAAAGACCCACACCAAAGAACAAAGCGGACCTCTCCTTGCACCGCATCAGCTGGGATCTCCAACCCCACTATAACTTCAGTCCTCTCTGAAACATGCACTGAGAGGAATGAAGGTGTAGAATTAGGTGTGTCACAGCCAAGTACTTGCGGCCACTCTGCTAGCAGTACACCGACGTCCGATTCTAGCAGGCAAATTTCCCTGCCCCAGCTGCTGGACCGTCGAAAGAAGTTCACTCCCAGCCATCCACATGCCCAGCGGTTGAATGCTAGCTTGGCTAAATTGCTAGCGCTTCAACTGCTGCCTTTTCAGTTGGTAGACTCGGCCCCCTTCCGTGAGTTTGTGCAATGTGCGGTTCCTCAGTGGCAGGTTCCCAAACGCCACTTTTTCTCACGGAAGGCTATTCCGGCTCTCTACCGGCATGTGGAAGGCAATGTCTTGGCCTCGCTGGACAGGGCGGTCAGCGGTAAGGTGCATATTACCGCTGACTCATGGTCCAGCAGGCATGGACAGGGACGTTACCTTTCTTTCACAGCCCATTGGGTCACTCTTTTGGCAGCTGGGAAGGATGCAGGACAAGGTGCAGTAGTGTTGGAGGTTGTTCCACCGCCACGCCTCCAAAATGCTACTACTGGTTGTGACACACCTCTCTCCTCCACCCCCTCCTCTTCTTCTTCCTCCATGGCCTCTTCCTGTGGTTTGTCCTCGGAACCAGCGGTGCTCCGTAGGCGTTCAAGGGGCTACGCAAGTACGCAGGCAAAAAGATGCCATGCCGTGCTTGCGCTGGTGTGTTTGGGGGACAGAAGCCACACTGGGGCAGAGGTCCTGTCTGCTCTGCAGGGCCAGGCCGAGAGGTGGTTGACGCCACGCCAGCTTAAGCCAGGAATGGTGGTTTGCGACAATGGCACCAACCTCCTCTCCGCCCTCCGACAGGGACAACTGACCCATGTGCCCTGTGTGGCTCACGTCCTTAACCTGGTGGTGCAGCGGTTCTTGGGCAGGTACCCGGGCTTACAGGATGTCCTGAGGCAGGCCAGGAAAGTCTGTGTGCATTTCCGCAGATCTTATAATGCCAGTGCTCGCCTGGCTGAGCTGCAAAAGGAGTTGAACCTGCCCAAGAACCGCCTTATATGTGACATGCCCACCAGGTGGAACTCAACGTTGGCCATGCTGCAGCGGCTGCACACGCAGCAGAGGGCCATCAATGAGTACCTGTGCGACTACGGCACCAGGACAGGGTCAGGGGAGCTTGGTTTTTTTTCTCCACGCCAGTGGGGCATGATCAGGGATGCATGCACTGTCCTGGCACCATTTGAGGAGGCCACGAGGATGGTGAGCAGTGACAGTGCATGCATCAGTGACACTGTACCTCTTGTCCACCTGTTGGAGCACACGCTGCGTGGAATAATGGACAGGGCACTTGAGGCTGAACAGAGGCAGGAAGAGGAGGACTTCCTTGCCTCTCAAGGCCCCCTTTACCCAGACAGTGTTCCTTCTGTCCCACCCATCGCACAGGAAGAGGAGGAGGAGGAGGAGGAGGAGGAGGATTGTGTCAGCATGGAGGTGGAGGCTGGCACTCAGCATCATCAGCAGCAGTCTTTTAGGGATGATTTACAGTCCCAAGAAACCAGTGGACTTGTACGTGGCTGGGAGGAGGTGGCTGCGGATCATGTCGTCCTTAGTGACCCAGAGGACTCCGGAGCGAATGCCTCAGCAAACCTACGCTGCATGGCCTCCCTGATCCTGCAAAGTCTGCGGAAGGATCCTCGTATTCTTCGGATCAAGGAGAGGGACCATTACTGGCTGGCCACTCTCCTTGATCCACGGTACAAGGGTAAGGTTGCGGACCTTATGTTACCGTCGCAGAGGGAGCAGAGGATGAGACAACTCCGGGAGGCCTTGCAGAAAGGTCTGTGCAACGCGTTCCCAGAGACTGGGAGGTTACAAACTCCTGGTCCTGGACAACGAGTTGCTGAGGCTTCGGCCAGTCAAAGAAGGAGCGGTGGGGAAGGTGGCCGTCTGACCGATGCGTTCAGACAATTCTTTAGTCCGCAGCCCCAAAGTATGATCGGTTCCAGCAACCATCGCCAGCGTCTGATAAACATGGTGCAGGAATATCTAGGGGCAAGGTCAGACTTGGACACCTTCCCCACCGAAAATCCTCTGGCTTACTGGGTCTTGAGGATGGATCACTGGCCAGAGCTTGCACAGTATGCAATTGAGCTACTGGCCTGTCCTGCATCCAGCGTTCTTTCGGAACGCACATTCAGTGCTGCTGGAGGATTTGTCACGGATCACAGGGTGCGCCTGTCCACCGACTCGGTTGATCGACTGACTTTCATCAAGATGAACCAGTCTTGGATCACCACCAGCTACCACACACCTGATGCTGATATAACAGACTAATTGATTTTAACATGTCACATCCCTTCAAGACTGATGCTGATGCTGAGTGCCTGTGCTGTTATGTTGACTGGCTATCCTCCTCCTCCGAGTCCTCAATGATACGATTGATGATGATAGCTTGGAAGATCATTTTTGTTTATGGGTGCCGCCACCAGTGGCTAAGGCCCAATTTTTCAGCCCCTGTTTTACAGGGGCGTGTAATTACAATTTTTTTAGCAATAATTTGCCATAGGGCTCATTGCTGTGCTCCAAGTACAGTATCTGTGAGGGGTTGGAGTGTTGTGGCACCAGTGCCTAAGGCCCAATTTTTCAGCCCCTGTTTAACAGGGGCGTGTCATTACAATTTTTGAAGCAATACTTTGCAACAGGGCTCATTGCTGTGCTCCAAGTACAGTATCTGTGAGGGGTTGTAGTGTTGTGCCACCAGTGCCTAAGGCCCGATTTTTCAGCCCCTGTTCAACAGGGGCATGCAATTACAATTCTTGATCTAATAATTCACAGCAGGGCCCATTGCTGCACCCACCAAGAGTAACTCTGAGGGCTTACAGTGTTGTGGCAACGCCACCACCACCACCACCACGAAAGGCCCAATTTTTCAGCCCCTGTTCAAAAGGGGCATGTAATTACAATTCTTGATCTAATAATTCACAGCAGGGTCCATTGCTGCACCCACCAAGAGTAACTGTCAGGGCTTACAGTGTTGTGGCACCAGCACCACCATCAAAGGCCCAATTTTTACTACCACTGTTCAACAATTATATGTAATTAAAATTCCTGATATAATAGTTGACAGCAGGGCGTTCCAGCACCAACCAAGAGTAACTGTGAGTGCTTACAGTGTTGTGCCAACACCAACAACTAAGGGGCCTATTTCTGCAGAGTATATACGGCAGGTCCCTACTTTCAAACATCCAACTTACAAACGACTCCTACTTGCAAACGCAAGAAGACAACAGGAAGTGAGAGGAAATCTACCCCTAGGAAGGAAAATTCTCTCCTGTAAGAATTAATATGGGAGAAAGGTGTCTCCTCTGTACTGATGCTTTATCACCAATCCTTGTTTCAAGAAAAACACCACATTTCAAAAACAGTTGTCATTGGGACGGAAAGTGAGGTGAAATGTTCTGAACAGGGGCACAGACAGCAAAACAAATGTTACAGGGGTGATAACCCTTACCTATGTTTTCCAAAAAGTTTAAAAATAGATTTTTGGGCTGGAGCTACACTTAAACAATGTACCTGTTCAAAATTACAAACAGATTCTACATAAGAACAAACCTACAGTCCCTGTCTTGTATGCACCGCCTGTATACGGCTGTTCAGAGTATATAGGGCCTTTTTTATTTTATGTGCGGGGTTCCCCTTAATATCCATACAAGACCCAAAGGGGCTGGTAATGGGCTGGGGTAGGGGGGGGGGGGGGGTCATGGGGTAGCTATGCCATTTTTCTTAAAGATTTTCATCCATATTACCGGGACCAGACATTACATTAAAGCCGCAAGCAGTTTTAAATGGCTTTTTTTTCCTTTAGAAGTGTCATTTTGTGCAGGGACAGTTCTAAACACGGGAAACACGTGGCACTTCACAGGCATACTTTAGACACCCCCCAGGTACGATATTTAAAGGAATATTTGACTTTTTTTTTTTTCACTTTATGCATCATTAAAATGACTGCTCCCGAAAAACGACCGTTTTTAAAACTTCTTTTTGCATTGATACATGTCCCCTGGTGCAGAACCCGGGTTCCCAAACCCTTTTTAGGACAATAACATGCATAATAGTTGTTATAATTAGCACTTTAGAATTCGAACGTTCGCATCCATTGTATTTAATAGGGTTCTAATGTTCGTACGAACTTTCGGTCCGTTCGCGGGTTCTGGTGCGAACCGAACCCGGGGGTGTTCGGCTCATCACTAATTGTGACCCTAGAAGCAAAAATAACCCACCTTAATTAGGCCTTTTGTACAAATGGTGCCAAAATGGTGAAATTGCAACAAAATGTCAAGATTTTCACCAAAACTCTCTCGATTTTGCTCATTCCAACTTCTACAATCTCTGTAGCATTTCTCTTCACTATGAAGCCAGCCATAGATGGATTGAATCTCAGCCGGTTCAGCAGGGACCGGCCGAGATTCGATCCATCAATGGGCAGGCTGGGTGTACTAAAGTCAATACACTTATTTTTTTTTTGCATGCAATTACTGCCAGCGGCTATAGCCACTAGCAGTGATCAGTATGTTCTGCCAGCAGAGAAGGCTCTAGCAGGGAAGACTTGATGAAATTCTTTTGATTGGCTATTTATATGCACAGACAAACAGTGCCACACTAGCTATGATTAAGCACTGACTCATGGTGTGAAACGCGTTAGCTATTGCCCCTACACCTCTGCATTGTATGGACTGACTGTTTTTGATTTTATATTGACACAATAAAGGTGTTGTATTGGTGTGCACCGTGCGGCCATAAAGGACTTTTTTGCTCTTTGATACATTGCAGAGCATGCACCTGCTTGCCTCAGAGAGAGAGGAGATGTGAGGGTGGGATGTGAGGGTGGGAGGGTGCGCCCGCCCTCTTCTTTCCCTTTTTTTTGTGTTTGGTTGGGGGAGGGAGGGGGGGCTTCACGGAAAAGAAAGGCAGAGGTTAAAGAGGAAAAGAGAAGTCACATTGAATTAATGAAGCATAAAGGAGGTGGGAGAATACAAGATTGTAGTCTCTTTTTTTTATTGTGTTTGATTTTTGATTGCTATAAGCAGATGGTATAAAATGTGAAAACTTGTAATGTGAAATCTATGGAAAAATAAAGAATTTATAAAAAAAAAAAAGGAAGTTAAGCACCTTCAATATATTCCTATTTATCATTTTATACATACTGTATATATATGTAGCGGGGTGCTATATTTAGAGGGAGTATCTGAGTGGTAATTAGGCTCAGATACACTAATCGTTAGGTTTCTTGGACCATTTCTGTCCCTGGGAGATAGTATTGGTGTGCAGTTCCCTGGGGTCTACAGGTGGCGTTGTTGCCGTAGGCCAGGGTTGAACCACTGATACATGGCTGTGCTTTTTTTGTCCCCTCTCGGCAGTGGTGACGGTGGGGCGGGGAACCTGCTGTGCCTGTTGGGAGAGGATATAAAAAGGGACGGCCATCTTCCAGAGGGGTCGCACCCAGGCACCTTCAGCCTGGGTGGTGCGTGTGCCCTAGGGTGTACCCTAGGCCTGGAGGCCGAGTTCCTGTTCCATCCCAGACACCTTCAGTCTGGGGTGAGGTACTATTTTGGAGGCCCGGAGTGCTGCCTTGCGAGGGGACCCGTATCCAGGATCGAGGAGGCCAGGGAGGTGAACCCTTCTGAAGACCCAGCGTAGAGTCGTGGTGACAGTGGGGGCCTCTGGTAACTCTCTGGAGGGATGTTCTCCTCCCTGACATGGGCCAAGTTTCTTCAAGAAGGAAGTGCATGTTCTGTAGGTCATAGTCGCAGTGACTCTACGCACACCAGGTCAGTGGCAGTGCCCAAATAGGGCAAGGCCCTATTCACCAGGTCAGTGGCAGTGACCAACTTCAACAAGTCAGTGGCAGTGACTTTCATATTCCCCCGGTCAATGGCAGAGACCGTGCGCCCAAACCTGTTCGTGAAATCAGAACAGTAAGAGAAACTAAATCAAGTTTGTGCCTGGACCTCCTCCCACCTTATCTGACCTGTGTCTCGTATCAACCTGTCTGCTCTCATAGAGACTATTTGTTATCCGTGGTGAAATAAATACAAAAGTTGGACTTTCAGTTGGTGTGGACAGTTACTTTACTGGGGAGAATTAAGGACTTGTTTCTGGCTAATGCAGAGGCGAGATCAGCTCGGGAGGATTCTAACACCAGCCGCAGGCAGGCCTGAAAACTAACACTGCTCTACCTCCCCATCCAGGAGGGTACGGGCTTATGGCGCGGTGTGCCTCATTCTTTCCTGCGGAGGAGCCAAGTAAAGAGAAGCAGGTAAAGTCTGGGGTGGGTGCGCTATATATATATATACAGTGGATACGGAAAGTATTCAGACCACCTTAAATTTTTCACTCTGTTATATTGCAGCCATTTGCTAAAATCATTTAAAAATTAACATTTTTTTTCCTCATTAATGTACACACAGCACCCCATATTGACAGAAAAACACAGAATTGTTGACATTTTTGCAGATTTATTAAAAAAGAAAAATTGAAATATCACATGGTCCGAAGTAGGGTTGAGCGAACCCGAACGATAAAGTTCGGATTCGTACCGAACTTTAGCGTTTTCCGAACCCGAACAATTGTGTGTAAGTTCGGGTTCGGTGTTCGGGGATGTAATGGCGCATTTAGAAAAGCTTCAGGGGCCAGCCAATCACCTTTTGTTTAGCTGGTGTGCCCTTAGAAGCCATCATAGCCATGCCTACTAATGGCATGGCTGTGATTGGCCAGTGCAGCATGTGACCCAGCTTCTATATAAGCTAGAGGCACACAGCACAGCACGTCACTCTGCTAGACAGAATAGGGAGAGGTTCCTGGCTGCTGTTGCTTATTAGGGAGAGATTGAAATACATGAGTTAGTCCTGATTCTGCAATCTGAGAGAAAAGATAGAGAGACAGCGTAGGGGAAGGTTCCTGATGCTGCTTTCAGGGAGAGAGATTTATATAGGAGTCCAGATTCAGAGATCTAATAACTCAGCGATCTGCATAGGTTTACCTGTTTGTTTTGCAGTGCACAGTCTTTTTACACTGCAATGAGCCCAGTGTCAGAGAAAATCTAACTTTTATCTGCAATCTAAGTGCACCAGCACTGCATATGTTACGTTGAGAGATACACCATTTCCATACTCTTGCAAAAAGACCCATTTAGGGCAAAAAAAGGCACTTTATTGTGATCTTGCAAAAAGACCCATTTAGGGCAAAAAAAGGCACTTTATTGTGCTCTTGCAAAAAGACCCATTTAGGGCAAAAAATAAAAATTTGCACTTTAATGTACTCTTGCAAAAAGACCCATTTAGGGCAAAAAAAATATTTTGCAGTGTTTTATGCATATCTGGAGGTGTGTGAAATAACCAATTTCTATATATTTTTCTTCTACTGTGCTATCCTAAAAAAACAACATTTTTTTTTTTTAATAGCATTTTCTGCAGTTCTGTAGCTGTGCGATCCAGCGGTTACGTACTGTGGGTGTGTTGTGGTCTTGCAAAAAGCCCCATTTAGGGTCAGAAAAAAATATTTTGCAGTGTGTTCTACATATCTGGAGGTGTGTGAAATAAACAATTTCTATATATTTTTCTTCTACTGTGCTATCCTAAAAAAAAATCATTTTTTTTAATAGCATTTTCTGCAGCTCTGTAGCTGTGCGATCCAGCGGTTACGTACTGTGGGTGTGTTGTGGTCTTGCAAAAAGCCCCATTTAGGGCCACAAAAAATATTTTGCAGTGTGTTATGCATATCTGGAGGTGTGTGAAATAACCAATTTCTATATATTTTTCTTCTACTGTGCTATCCTAAAAAAACAACATTTTTTTAATAGCATTTTCTGCAGTTCTGTAGCTGTGCGATCCAGCGGTTACGTACTGTGGGTGTGTTGTGGTCTTGCAAAAAGCCCCATTTAGGGCCACAAAAATTATTTTGCAGTGTGTTATGCATATCTGGAGGTGTGTGAAATAAACAATTTCTATATATTTTTCTTCTACTGTGCTATTTTAAAAAAGCAACATTTTTTTGAATAGCATTTTCTGCAGTTCTGTAGCTGTGCGATCCAGCGGTTACGTACTGTGGGTGGGTTGTGGTCTTGCAAAAAGCCCCATTTAGGGCCACGAAAAATATTTTGCAGTGTGTTATACATATCTGGAGGTGTGTGAAATAAACAATTTCTATATATTTTTCTTCCACTGTGCTATCCTAAAAAAAAAACATTTTTTTTTTTAATAGCATTTTCTGCAGTTCTGTAGCTGTGCGATCCAGCGGTTACGTACTGTGGGTGTGTTGTGGTCTTGCAAAAAGCCCCATTGAGGGCCACAAAAAAATATTTTGCAGTGTGTTATACATATCTGGAGGTGTGTGAAATAACAAATTTCTATATATTTTTCTTCTACTGTGCTATCCTAAAAAAACAAAATTTTTTTAATAACATTTTCTGCAGTTCTGTAGCTGTGCGATCCAGCGGTTACGTACTGTGGGTGTGTTGTGGTCTTGCAAAAAGCCCCATTTAGGGCCACAAAAATTATTTTGCAGTGTGTTATGCATATCTGGAGGTGTGTGAAATAAACAATTTCTATATATTTTTCTTATACTGTGCTATTTTAAAAAAGCAACATTTTTTTTGAATAGCATTTTCTGCAGTTCTGTAGCTGTGCGATACAGCGGTTACGTACTGTGGGTGGGTTGTGGTCTTGCAAAAAGCCCCATTTAGGGCCACAAAAAATATTTTGCAGTGTGTTATGCATATCTGGAGGTGTGTGAAATAAACATTTTCTATATATTTTTCTTCTACTGTGCTATCCCAAAAAAAGCTAAAAAAATTTTTAATAGCATTTTCTGCAGTTCTGTAGCTGTGTGATCCAGCGGTTACCGGTACATACTGTGGGTGTGTTGTGGTCTTGCAAAAAGCCCCATTTAGGGCCACAAAAAATATTTTGCAGTGTGTTATGCATATCTGGAGGTGTGTGAAATAACCAATTTCTATATATTTTTCTTCTACTGTGCTATCCTAAAAAAACAACATTTTTTTAATAGCATTTTCTGCAGTTCTGTAGCTGTGCGATCCAGCGGTTACGTACTGTGGGTGTGTTGTGGTCTTGCAAAAAGCCCCATTTAGGGCCACAAAAATTATTTTGCAGTGTGTTATGCATATCTGGAGGTGTGTGAAATAAACAATTTCTATATATTTTTCTTCTACTGTGCTATTTTAAAAAAGCAACATTTTTTTGAATAGCATTTTCTGCAGTTCTGTAGCTGTGCGATCCAGCGGTTACGTACTGTGGGTGGGTTGTGGTCTTGCAAAAAGCCCCATTTAGGGCCACGAAAAATATTTTGCAGTGTGTTATACATATCTGGAGGTGTGTGAAATAAACAATTTCTATATATTTTTCTTCCACTGTGCTATCCTAAAAAAAAAACATTTTTTTTTTTAATAGCATTTTCTGCAGTTCTGTAGCTGTGCGATCCAGCGGTTACGTACTGTGGGTGTGTTGTGGTCTTGCAAAAAGCCCCATTGAGGGCCACAAAAAAATATTTTGCAGTGTGTTATACATATCTGGAGGTGTGTGAAATAACAAATTTCTATATATTTTTCTTCTACTGTGCTATCCTAAAAAAACAAAATTTTTTTAATAACATTTTCTGCAGTTCTGTAGCTGTGCGATCCAGCGGTTACGTACTGTGGGTGTGTTGTGGTCTTGCAAAAAGCCCCATTTAGGGCCACAAAAATTATTTTGCAGTGTGTTATGCATATCTGGAGGTGTGTGAAATAAACAATTTCTATATATTTTTCTTATACTGTGCTATTTTAAAAAAGCAACATTTTTTTTGAATAGCATTTTCTGCAGTTCTGTAGCTGTGCGATACAGCGGTTACGTACTGTGGGTGGGTTGTGGTCTTGCAAAAAGCCCCATTTAGGGCCACAAAAAATATTTTGCAGTGTGTTATGCATATCTGGAGGTGTGTGAAATAAACATTTTCTATATATTTTTCTTCTACTGTGCTATCCCAAAAAAAGCTAAAAAATTTTTTAATAGCATTTTCTGCAGTTCTGTAGCTGTGTGATCCAGCGGTTACCGGTACATACTGTGGGTGTGTTGTGGTCTTGCAAAAAGCCCCATTTAGGGCCACAAAAAATATTTTGCGGTGTGTTATACATATCTGGAGGTGTGTGAAATAAACAATTTCTATATATTTTTTCTTCTACTGTGCAATCCTAAAAAACAACATTTTTTTTAATAGCATTTTCTACAGTTCTGTAGCTGTGCGATCCAGCGGTTACGTACTGTGGGTGTGTTGTGGTCTTGCAAAAAGCCCCATTTAGGGCCACAAAAAATATTTTGCAGTGTTTTTGGCATATCTGGAGGTGTGTGAAATAAACAATTTCTATATATTTTTCTTCTACTGTGCTATTTTAAAAAAGCAACATTTTTTTTTGAATAGCATTTTCTGCAGTTCTGTAGCTGTGCGATACAGCGGTTACGTACTGTGGGTGTGTTGTGGTCTTGCAAAAAGCCCCATTTAGGGACACAAAAAATATTTTGCAGTGTGTTATACATATCTGGAGGTGTGTGAAATAACCAATTTCTATATATTTTTCTTCTACTGTGCTATCCTAAAAAAACCAAAAAAAATTTTTTAATAGCATTTTCTGCAGTTCTGTAGCTGTGCGATCCAGCGGTTACGTACTGTGGGTGGGTTGTGGTCTTGCAAAAAGCCCCATTTAGGACCACAAAAAATATTTTGCAGTGTGTTATACATATCTGGAGGTGTGTGAAATAAACATTTTCTATACATTTTTCTTCTACTGTGCTATCCTAAAAAAATATATTTTTTTTGAATAGCATTTTCTGCAGTTCTGTAGCTGTGCGATCCAGCGGTTACGTACTGTGGGTGGGTTGTGGTCTTGCAAAAAGCCCCATTTAGGGCCACGAAAAATATTTTGCAGTGTGTTATACATATCTGGAGGTGTGTGAAATAAACATTTTCTATATATTTTTCTTCTACTGTGCTATCCCAAAAAAAGCAAACTTTTTTTTTAATAGCATTTTCTGCAGTTCTGTAGCTGTGCGATCCAGCAGTTACGTACTGTGGGTGTGTTGTGGTCTTGCAAAAGGCCCCATTTAGGGTCAGAAAAAAATATTTTGCAGTGTGTTCTACATATCTGGAGGTGTGTGAAATAAACAATTTCTATATATTTTTCTTCTACTGTGCTATCCTAAAAAAAAATCATTTTTTTTAATAGCATTTTCTGCAGCTCTGTAGCTGTGCGATCCAGCGGTTACGTACTGTGGGTGTGTTGTGGTCTTGAAAAAAGCCCCATTTAGGGCCACAAAAAATATTTTGCAGTGTGTTATGCATATCTGGAGGTGTGTGAAATAACCAATTTCTATATATTTTTCTTCTACTGTGCTATCCTAAAAAAAATCATTTTTTTTAATAGCATTTTCTGCAGTTCTGTAGCTGTGCGATCCAGCGGTTACGTACTGTGGGTGTGTTGTGGTCTTGCAAAAAGCCCCATTTAGGGCCACAAAAATTATTTTGCAGTGTGTTATGCATATCTGGAGGTGTGTGAAATAAACAATTTCTATATATTTTTCTTCTACTGTGTTATTTTAAAAAAGCAACATTTTTTTTTAATAGCATTTTCTGCAGTTCTGTAGCTGTGCGATACAGCGGTTACGTACTGTGGGTGGGTTGTGGTCTTGCAAAAAGCCCCATTTAGGGCCACAAAAAATATTTTGCAGTGTGTTATACATATCTGGAGGTGAGTGAAATAAACAATTTCTATACATTTTTTTTCTACTGTGCTATCCTAAAAAAAAAACTTTTTTTTTGAATAGCATTTTCTGCAGTTCTGTAGCTGTGCGATCCAGCGGTTACGTACTATGGGTGTGTTGTGGTCTTGCAAAAAGCCCCATTTAGGGCCACAAAAAATATTTTGCAGTGTGTTATACATATCTGGAGGTGTGTGAAATAAACAATTTCTATATATTTTTCTTCCACTGTGCTATCCTAAAAAAAAACATTTTTTTTTTAATAGCATTTTCTGCAGTTCTGTAGCTGTGCGATCCAGCGGTTACGTACTGTGGGTGTGTTGTGGTCTTGCAAAAAGCCCCATTGAGGGCCACAAAAAAATATTTTGCAGTGTGTTATACATATCTGGAGGTGTGTGAAATAACAAATTTCTATATATTTTTCTTCTACTGTGCTATCCTAAAAAAACAAAATTTTTTTAATAACATTTTCTGCAGTTCTGTAGCTGTGCGATCCAGCGGTTACGTACTGTGGGTGTGTTGTGGTCTTGCAAAAAGCCCCATTTAGGGCCACAAAAAATATTTTGCAGTGTGTTATACATATCTGGAGGTGTGTGAAATAAACATTTTCTATATATTTTTCTTCTACTGTGCTATCCCAAAAAAAGCTAAAAAAAATTTTAATAGCATTTTCTGCAGTTCTGTAGCTGTGCGATCCAGCGGTTACCGGTACGTACTGTGGGTGTGTTGTGGTCTTGCAAAAAGCCCCATTTAGGGCCACAAAAAATATTTTGCGGTGTGTTATACATATCTGGAGGTGTGTGAAATAAACAATTTCTATATATTTTTTTCTTCTACTGTGCAATCCTAAAAAACAACATTTTTTTTAATAGCATTTTCTACAGTTCTGTAGCTGTGCGATCCAGCGGTTACGTACTGTGGGTGTGTTGTGGTCTTGCAAAAAGCCCCATTTAGGGCCACAAAAAATATTTTGCAGTGTTTTTGGCATATCTGGAGGTGTGTGAAATAAACAATTTCTATATATTTTTCTTCTACTGTGCTATTTTAAAAAAGCAACATTTTTTTTTAATTGCATTTTCTGCAGTTCTGTAGCTGTGCGATACAGCGGTTACGTACTGTGGGTGGGTTGTGGTCTTGCAAAAAGCCCCATTTAGGACCACAAAAAATATTTTGCAGTGTGTTATACATATCTGGAGGTGTGTGAAATAAACATTTTCTATACATTTTTCTTCTACTGTGCTATTCTAAAAAAAACACATTTTTTTTGAATAGCATTTTCTGCAGTTCTGTAGCTGTGCGATCCAGCAGTTACGTATAGACATGTGCATTTCGTTTCGTTCCGAATCGAAATTCGGACGAATTTTTCATTATTCGGACATTCGGATGCATCCGAATTACCGAATTACAATACTAACGAATTTAACCGAATCCGAATTTTTTCGAATCTAAAAATATTTTTGACCCGACTTTGGGTCCATGTATCTCGGGGTTCCTTGGTGATAGAAACCCCAAATTTGGATATGTTGTAGTGCTAGTTCTTCTGTGTTTGCATGCCAAATTTGGGGGTTTCTATCACTAAGTGACCCCGAGATACGTGGACCCAAAGTCGGGTCGCAAAATGTCAAGCACTTTACTGGAGCAGAGAATGACATTTTGCGACCCGATTTTGGGGCCACATATCTCGGGGCCACTTGTAGCTAGAAACCCCAAATTTGGTATGCAAACACAGTAGAACTAGCACTACAACATCTCCAAATTTTGGGTTTCTATCACCAAGTAACCCCAAAATACATGGACCCAAAGTCGGGTCGCAAAATATTTTCGAATCCGGTTGAAATAGTATCAACATGATTCGAAATAATTTCAACTGCATTTGAAACTATTTCAACCGGATTCGAAAATATTTTGTGACCCGAATTTGGGTCCATGTATCTCGGGGTTACTTGGTGATAGAAACCCCAAATTTGGGGTTACTGTTTTTCTAGTCTATTTTCTATTTTATTATAATCTTTTCTATCCAAAGTTAAAATTAATTAATTAATTAAAAAATTTGAATTCATACTATTCGAAATTCAAATTTATTCTATTCGAAATTCGAATTTCAGAAGATGGTTGTATATTCTTTCTATTTTATTCTTCTAAATTATATTTTTTTTCTATTCTGTTCTAATCTTTTCTATTTGAATTATAAATTTTGGAAGAAGGTTATTTACTTACTTATATACATCTGTCACATAAAAAAAAGATGTGAAATGGCTGTCACGGATGTCGATCGCAAGTCAAGTACATATGCTGTATGTCATTGTCCACTTACCACAACACCTGCCATGAGTGCCACGACACCGGCCACGAGTGCCACGACACCGGCCACGAGTGCCACGTGAACGGCCACGAGTGCCACGTGACCTGCCACGTGACCTAGTTGTGGATTGTCTACTTGCCACGTCACCTGCCACAAGTTATGGGGCTCCTAGCACCAAGTGACCCCCAGATATGGGCGATATTTCAAGTACTTTTCTGCAGCAGAGAATGACATTTTGTGACCCGACTTTGGGGCCACGTATCTCGGGGCCACTTATAGCTAGAAACCCCAAATTTGGTATGCAAACACAGTAGAACTAGCATTACAACGGGGTTACTTGGTGATAGAAACCCCAAATTTGGGGTTATTGTAGTGCCAGTTGTAATGTGTTTACATACCAAATATTTTGGGATTTCTAGCTATAAGTGGCCCCGAGATACGTGGCCTCAAAGTCGGGTCACAAAATTTAATTCTCTGCTGCAGAAAAGCACTTGACAGATCGCCCCTATCTGGGGGTCACTTGGTGCTAGGAACCCCATAACTTGTGGCAGGTGACGTGGCAAGTGGACAATCCACAACTTGGTCACGTGGCACTCGTGGCCGGTCACGTGGCACTCGGACAATGACATACAGCATATGTACTTGCCTTGTGATCGACATCCATGACAGCCATTTCACATCTTTTTTTTATGTGACAGATGTATGTAACTAACCATCTTTCAAAATGTATAATTCAAATAGAAAAGATTAGAACAGAATAGAAAAAAAATATAATTTAATAGAATAAAATAGAAAGAATATGCAACCATCTTATGAAATTCGAATTTCGAATAGAATAAATTTGAATTTCGAATAGTAGGAATTAAAAAAAATGTAATTAATTAATTTTAACTTTGGATAGAATAGATTAGAATAGAAATAGAGAATACACTAGAAAAACAATAGAATAGAATAGAATATAGATACTATCTATTTCATGTTTAATTTTTTTTGCAGATTACTATTTTTTACATAAGGTCTCCTGCAGACTATTAGCATTTATTTTATTTTTTTTGCAGATCTCCTGCAGACTATTATTATCTATTTAGTTTTCTCACCAGGTCTCCTGCAGACTATTAGCATCTATTTATTTTTTAGCAGATCTCCTGTAGACTATTAACAGCCATTTCACTTTTTTTTTTTTTTTGCAGATCTCCTGCAGACTGTTAGAATCAATTTCATTTTTTTTTCAAAGTCGGGTCGCAAAATATTTTCGAATCCGCTTTAAATAGTATCAACATGATTCGAAATTATTTCAACCGCATTTAAAACTATTTCAACCGCATTTGAAACTATTTCAACCGGATTCAAAAATATTTTGCGACCCGACTTTGGGTCCACGTATCTCGGGGTTAGTTGGCGATAGAAACCCCAAATTTGGGGATGTTGTAGTGCTAGTTCTCCTGTGTTTGCATACCAAATTTGGGGTTTCTATCACTAAGTGACCCCGAGATACGTGGACCCAAAATCGGGTCGCAAAATGTCAAGCACTTTACTGGAGCAGAGAATGACATTTTGCGACCCGATTTTGGGGCCACATATCTCGGGGCCACTTGTAGCTAGAAACCCTAAATTTGGTATGCAAACACAGTAGAAATAGCACTACAAGATCTCCAAATTTTGGGTTTCTATCACCAAGTAACCCCAAAATACATGGACCCAAAATCGGGTCGCAAAATATTTTCGAATCCGGTTGAAATAGTATCAACATGATTCAAAATTATTTCAACTGCATTTGAAACTATTTCAACCAGATTAGAAAATATTTTGTGACCGGAATTTGGGTCCATGTATCTCGGGGTTACTTGGTGATAGAAACCCCAAATTTGAGGTTATTGTTTTTCTAGTCTATTTTCTATTTTATTATAATCTTTTCTAGTGATGAGCCGAACACCCCCGGGTTCGGTTCGCACCAGAACCCGCGAACGGACCGAAAGTTCGTACGAACATTAGAACCCTATTCAATACAATGGATGCGAACGTTTGAATTCTAAAGTGCTAATTATAACAACTATTATGCATGTTATTGTCCTAAAAAGGGTTTGGGAACCCGGGTTCTGCACCAGGGGACATGTATCAATGCAAAAAGAAGTTTTAAAAACGGTCGTTTTTCGGGAGCAGTCATTTTAATGATGCATAAAGTGAAAAAAAAAAGTCAAATATTCCTTTAAATATCGTACCTGGGGGGTGTCTAAAGTATGCCTGTGAAGTGCCACGTGTTTCCCGTGTTTAGAACTGTCCCTGCACAAAATGACACTTCTAAAGGAAAAAAAAGCCATTTAAAACTTCTTGCGGCTTTAATGTAATGTCTGGTCCCGGTAATATGGATGAAAATCTTTAAGAAAAATGGCATAGCTACCCCAGCCCATTACCAGCCCCTTTGGGTCTTGTATGGATATTAAGGGGAACCCCGCACATAAAATAAAAAAGGCCCTATATACTCTGAACAGCCGTATACAGGCGGTGCATACAAGACAGGGACTGTAGGTTTGTTCTTATGTAGAATGTGTTTGTAATTTTGAACAGGTACATTGTTGAACTGTAGCTCCAGCCCAAAAATCTATTTTTAAACTTTTTGGGAAACATAGGTAAGGGTTATCACCCCTGTAACATTTGTTTTGCTGTCTGTGCCCCTGTTCAGAACATTTCACCTCACTTTCCGTCCCAATGACAACTGTTTTTGAAATGTGGTGTTTTTCTTGAAACAAGGATTGCTGATAAAGCATCAGTACAGAGGAGACACCTTTCTCCCATATTTATTCTTACAGGAGAGAATTTTCCTTCCTAGGGGTAGATTTCCTCTCACTTCCTGTTGTCTTCTTTCGTTTGCAAGTAGGAGTCGTTTGTAAGTTGGATGTTTGAAAGTAGGGACCTGCCGTATATACTCTGCAGAAATAGGCCCCTTAGTTGTTGGTGTTGGCACAACACTGTAAGCACTCACAGTTACTCTTGGTTGGTGCTGGAACGCCCTGCTGTCAACTATTATATCAGGAATTTTAATTACATATAATTGTTGAACAGTGGTAGTAAAAATTGGGGCTTTGATGGTGGTGCTGGTGCCACAACACTGTAAGCCCTGACAGTTACTCTTGGTGGGTGCAGCAATGGGCCCTGCTGTGAATTATTAGATCAAGAATTGTAATTGCATGCCCCGGTTGAACAGGGGCTGAAAAATTGGGCTTTTCGTGGTGGTGGTGGTGGTGGTGGTGTTGCCACAACACTGTAAGCCCTCAGAGTTACTCTTGGTGGGTGCAGGAATGGGCCCTGCTGTGAATTATTAGATCAAGAATTGTAATTGCATGCCCCTTTTGAACAGTGGCTGAAAAATTGGGCCTTTCGTGGTGGTGGTGGTGGTGGCGTTGCCACAACACTGTAAGCCCTCAGACTTACTCTTGGTGGGTGCAGGAATGGGCCCTGCTGTGAATTATTACATCAAGAATTGTAATTGCATGCCCCTGTTGAACAGGGGCTGAAAGATTGGGCCTTAGGCACTGGTGGCACAACACTACAACCCCTCACAGATACTGTACTTGGAGCACAGCAATGAGCCCTGTTGCAAAGTATTGCTTCAAAAATTGTAATGACACGCCCCTGTTAAACAGGGGCTGAAAAATTGGGCCTTAGGCACTGGTGGCACAACACTACAACCCCTCACAGATACTGTACTTGGAGCACAGCAATGAGCCCTATGGCAAATTATTGCTAAAAAAATTGTAAGTACACGCCCCTGTAAAACAGGGGCTGAAAAATTGGGCCTTAGCCACTGGTGGCGGCACCCATAAACAAAAATGATCTTCCAAGCTATCATCATCAATCGTATCATTGAGGACTCGGAGGAGGAGGATAGCCAGTCAACATAACAGCACAGGCACTCAGCATCAGCATCAGTCTTGAAGGGACGTGACATGTTAAAATCAATTAGTCTGTTATATCAGCATCAGGTGTGTGGTAGCTGGTGGTGATCCAAGACTGGTTCATCTTGATGAAAGTCAGTCGATCAACCGAGTCGGTGGACAGGCGCACCCTGTGATCCGTGACAAATCCTCCAGCAGCACTGAATGTGCGTTCCGAAAGAACGCTGGATGCAGGACAGGCCAGTAGCTCAATTGCATACTGTGCAAGCTCTGGCCAGCGATCCATCCTCAAGACCCAGTAAGCCAGAGGATTTTCGGTGGGGAAGGTGTCCAAGTCTGACCTTGCCCCTAGATATTCCTGCACCATGTTTATCAGACGCTGGCGATGGTTGCTGGAACCAATCATACTTTGGGGCTGCGGACTAAAGAATTGTCTGAACGCATCGGTCAGACGGCCACCTTCCCCACCGCTCCTTCTTTGACTGGCCGAAGCCTCAGCAACTCGTTGTCCTGGACCAGGAGTTTGTAACCTCCCAGTCTCTGGGAACGCGTTGCACAGACCTTTCTGCAAGGCCTCCCGGAGTTGTCTCATCCTCTGCTCCCTCTGCGACGGTAACATAAGGTCCGCAACCTTACCCTTGTACCGTGGATCAAGGAGAGTGGCCAGCCAGTAATGGTCCCTCTCCTTGATCCGAAGAATACGAGGATCCTTCCGCAGACTTTGCAGGATCAGGGAGGCCATGCAGCGTAGGTTTGCTGAGGCATTCACTCCGGAGTCCTCTGGGTCACTAAGGACGACATGATCCGCAGTCACCTCCTCCCAGCCACGTACAAGTCCACTGGTTTCTTGGGACTGTAAATCATCCCTAAAAGACTGCTGCTGATAATGCTGAGTGCCAGCCTCCACCTCCATGCTGACACAATCCTCCTCCTCCTCCTCCTCCTCCTCCTCTTCCTCTTCCTGTGCGATGGGTGGGACAGAAGGAACACTGTCTGGGTAAAGGGGGCCTTGAGAGGCAAGGAAGTCCTCCTCTTCCTGCCTCTGTTCTGCCTCAAGTGCCCTGTCCATTATTCCACGCAGCGTGTGCTCCAACAGGTGGACAAGAGGTACAGTGTCACTGATGCATGCACTGTCACTGCTCACCATCCTCGTGGCCTCCTCAAATGGTGCCAGGACAGTGCATGCATCCCTGATCATGCCCCACTGGCGTGGAGAAAAAAAACCAAGCTCCCCTGACCCTGTCCTGGTGCCGTAGTCGCACAGGTACTCATTGATGGCCCTCTGCTGCGTGTGCAGCCGCTGCAGCATGGCCAACGTTGAGTTCCACCTGGTGGGCATGTCACATATAAGGCGGTTCTTGGGCAGGTTCAACTCCTTTTGCAGCTCAGCCAGGCGAGCACTGGCATTATAAGATCTGCGGAAATGCACACAGACTTTCCTGGCCTGCCTCAGGACATCCTGTAAGCCCGGGTACCTGCCCAAGAACCGCTGCACCACCAGGTTAAGGACGTGAGCCACACAGGGCACATGGGTCAGTTGTCCCTGTCGGAGGGCGGAGAGGAGGTTGGTGCCATTGTCGCAAACCACCATTCCTGGCTTAAGCTGGCGTGGCGTCAACCACCTCTCGGCCTGGCCCTGCAGAGCAGACAGGACCTCTGCCCCAGTGTGGCTTCTGTCCCCCAAACACACCAGCGCAAGCACGGCATGGCATCTTTTTGCCTGCGTACTTGCGTAGCCCCGTGAACGGCTACGGAGCACCGCTGGTTCATAGGACAAACCACAGGAAGAGGCCATGGAGGAAGAAGAGGAGGGGGTGGAGGAGAGAGGTGTGTCACAACCAGTAGTAGCATTTTGGAGGCGTGGCGGTGGGACAACCTCCAACACTACTGCACCTTGTCCTGCATCCTTCCCAGCTGCCAAAAGAGTGACCCAATGGGCCGTGAAAGAAAGGTAACGTCCCTGTCCATGCCTGCTGGACCATGAGTCAGCGGTAATATGCACCTTACCGCTGACCGCCCTGTCCAGCGAGGCCAAGACATTGCCTTCCACATGCCGGTAGAGAGCCGGAATAGCCTTCCGTGAGAAAAAGTGGCGTTTGGGAACCTGCCACTGAGGAACCGCACATTGCACAAACTCACGGAAGGGGGCCGAGTCTACCAACTGAAAAGGCAGCAGTTGAAGCGCTAGCAATTTAGCCAAGCTAGCATTCAACCGCTGGGCATGTGGATGGCTGGGAGTGAACTTCTTTCGACGGTCCAGCAGCTGGGGCAGGGAAATTTGCCTGCTAGAATCGGACGTCGGTGTACTGCTAGCAGAGTGGCCGCAAGTACTTGGCTGTGACACACCTAATTCTACACCTTCATTCCTCTCAGTGCATGTTTCAGAGAGGACTGAAGTTATAGTGGGGTTGGAGATCCCAGCTGATGCGGTGCAAGGAGAGGTCCGCTTTGTTCTTTGGTGTGGGTCTTTGAGGTAGGCTTGCCAACGAGCTGCATGGCAGGTCAACATATGTCTGGTCAGGCATGTGGTACCCAAGCGGCTGATGTTTTGGCCACGCGATATACGCTTGAGACATATGTTGCAAACAGCAGCTGTGCGATCTGATGCACTAGCCTCAAAAAAGGCCCACACCAAGGAACTTTTTGAATGACGGGCAGAGGCAGCGCCCTGCACAGGCGGAGCTCTGCGGTGTGATTCCGTCGGTGTACTGCCCTTACGCTGGCCACCAAAGGGCATCCTGTCTCGTTGGAGATGTGCCTCCTCCTCATCCTCCTCCTCCTCTCTCCTATTAGGCACCCACGTGGAGTCAGTGACCTCATCATCCCCTCCCTCCTCATCACTGGAGCCAATCTGGCAGTATGCTGCAGCTGCTGGAACATGACTGCCAGATTGGTGTCCTTCTTGAGCATCCCCTCTGTCTGCTCTCACCCTACTGCCTTCCTGTAGCTGGGTTTCATCATCAGACCCTTCGAAACGCTGGGCATCCTCCTGGAGCATGTACCCAACACTGTGCTCAAACAGTTCGGGGGACTCCTCAGGAGGAGGACATGGTGGGTCTAGGGAAGGAGTGACTGATGATGAGTCTGACATTGATACCAGGGAAGAGGACGCTTTGGCAGCTGCTTTGCCAGTACCCTGAGCCTGGGTGAGAGAGGATGAGGAGGAGGAGGAGGGCTTGGTCATCCACTCTACCAAGTCTTCGGCATGATGTGGCTCAACATGTCCAGCTGCGGAAAAGAAGGACAAGAGTGTCCCATGGCCATGTGCTGATGACAATGCACCGCGTCCACGACCAGCACTGTTGCCCCCAGACACAGAGCCTGCTTGCCCTCTTTTATTGCCTCCTGACTGTCTGCCTCTCCTTGTTTGCCTTCCAGACATTCTAATAGATGGCCTGCAGGGAGATGGGAAAAAAGCAATAAGGGCTACCTTCAGGTGTCCTTCTCTGTCCCTTGAAACAAGGACTTGCACAGTGAAAGAAACTGACACTCTCCCTACCTACAGTTTTCTGTCCCTAGAAAAAATGTTTTTTTTAAGCACAATATAGCACAAGGAGAATTCACTCACTGTCCTTCCAGGTCCCTAGAAACAAGGACTTGCACAGTGAAAGAAACTGACACTCTCCCTACCTACAGTTTTCTGTCCCTAGAAAAAATGTTTTTTTTAAGCACAATATAGCACAAGGAGAATTCACTCACTGTCCTTCCAGGTCCCTAGAAACAAGGACTTGCACAGTGAAAGAAACTGACACTCTCCCTACCTACAGTTTTCTGTCCCTAGAAAAAATGTTTTTTTTAAGCACACTATAGCACAAGGAGAATTCACTCACTGTCCTTCCCAGTCCCTAGAAACAAGGACTTGCACAGTGAAAGAAACTGACACTCTCCCTACCTACAGTTTTCTGTCCCTAGAAAAAATGTTTTTTTTAAGCACAATATAGCACAAGGAGAATTCACTCACTGTCCTTCCAGGTCCCTGGAAACAAGGACTTGCACAGTGAAAGAAACTGACACTCTCCCTACCTACAGTTTTCTGTCCCTAGAAAAAATGTTTTTTTTAAGCACACTATAGCACAAGGAGAATTCACTCACTGTCCTTCCAGGTCCCTGGAAACAAGGACTTGCACAGTGAAAGAAACTGACACTCTCCCTACCTAGAGTTTTCTGTCCCTAGAAAAAATGTTTTTTTTAAGCACACTATAGCACAAGGAGAATTCACTCACTGTCCTTCCCAGTCCCTAGAAACAAGGACTTGCACAGTGAAAGAAACTGACACTCTCCCTACCTACAGTTTTCTGTCCCTAGAAAAAAATGTTTTTTTTAAGCACACTATAGCACAAGGAGAATTCACTCACTGTCCTTCCAGGTCCCTGGAAACAAGGACTTGCACAGTGGAAGAAACTGACACTCTCCCTACCTAGAGTTTTCTGTCCCTAGAAAAAATGTTTTTTTTAAGCACAATATAGCACAAGGAGAATTCACTCACTGTCCTTCCAGGTCCCTGGAAACAAGGACTTGCACAGTGAAAGAAACTGACACTCTCCCTACCTACAGTTTTCTGTCCCTAGAAAAAATGTTTTTTTTAAGCACACTATAGCACAAGGAGAATTCACTCACTGTCCTTCCCAGTCCCTAGAAACAAGGACTTGCACAGTGAAAGAAACTGACACTCTCCCTACCTACAGTTTTCTGTCCCTAGAAAAAATGTTTTTTTTAAGCACACTATAGCACAAGGAGAATTCACTCACTGTCCTTCCCAGTCCCTAGAAACAAGGACTTGCACAGTGAAAGAAACTGACACTCTCCCTACCTACAGTTTTCTGTCCCTAGAAAAAATGTTTTTTTTTAAGCACAATATAGCACAAGGAGAATTCACTCACTGTCCTTCCAGGTCCCTGGAAACAAGGACTTGCACAGTGAAAGAAACTGACACTCTCCCTACCTACAGTTTTCTGTCCCTAGAAAAAATGTTTTTTTTAAGCACACTATAGCACAAGGAGAATTCACTCACTGTCCTTCCAGGTCCCTGGAAACAAGGACTTGCACAGTGAAAGAAACTGACACTCTCCCTACCTAGAGTTTTCTGTCCCTAGAAAAAATGTTTTTTTTAAGCACACTATAGCACAAGGAGCATTCACTCACTGTCCTTCCAGGTCCCTGGAAACAAGGACTTGCACAGTGAAAGAAACTGACACTCTCCCTACCTACAGTTTTCTGTCCCTAGAAAAAATGTTTTTTTTTAAGCACAATATAGCACAAGGAGAATTCACTCACTGTCCTTCCAGGTCCCTGGAAACAAGGACTTGCACAGTGAAAGAAACTGACACTCTCCCTACCTACAGTTTTCTGTCCCTAGAAAAAATGTTTTTTTTAAGCACACTATAGCACAAGGAGAATTCACTCACTGTCCTTCCAGGTCCCTGGAAACAAGGACTTGCACAGTGAAAGAAACTGACACTCTCCCTACCTAGAGTTTTCTGTCCCTAGAAAAAATGTTTTTTTTAAGCACACTATAGCACAAGGAGCATTCACTCACTGTCCTTCCAGGTCCCTGGAAACAAGGACTTGCACAGTGAAAGAAACTGACACTCTCCCTACCTACAGTTTTCTGTCCCTAGAAAAAATGTTTTTTTTAAGCACAATATAGCACAAGGAGAATTCACTCACTGTCCTTCCAGTTCCCTGGAAACAAGGACTTGCACAGTGAAAGAAACTGACACTCTCCCTACCTACAGTTTTCTGTCCCTAGAAAAAATGTTTTTTTTAAGCACAATATAGCACAAGGAGAATTCACTCACTGTCCTTCCAGGTCCCTGGAAACAAGGACTTGCACAGTGAAAGAAACTGACACTCTCCCTACCTACAGTTTTCTGTCCCTAGAAAAAATGTTTTTTTTAAGCACAATATAGCACAAGGAGAATTCACTCACTGTCCTTCCAGGTCCCTAGAAACAAGGACTTGCACAGTGAAAGAAACTGACACTCTCCCTACCTACAGTTTTCTGTCCCTAGAAAAAATGTTTTTTTTAAGCACAATATAGCACAAGGAGAATTCACCCACTGTCCTTCCAGGTCCCTGGAAACAAGGACTTGCACAGTGAAAGAAACTGACACTCTCCCTACCTACAGTTTTCTGTCCCTAGAAAAAATGTTTTTTTTAAGCACAATATAGCACAAGGAGAATTCACTCACTGTCCTTCCAGGTCCCTAGAAACAAGGACTTGCACAGTGAAAGAAACTGACACTCTCCCTACCTACAGTTTTCTGTCCCTAGAAAAAATGTTTTTTTTAAGCACAATATAGCACAAGGAGAATTCACTCACTGTCCTTCCAGGTCCCTAGAAACAAGGACTTGCACAGTGAAAGAAACTGACACTCTCCCTACCTACAGTTTTCTGTCCCTAGAAAAAATGTTTTTTTTAAGCACACTATAGCACAAGCACAAAACACACTGACACTCTCCCTACCTATCCTTCTCTTTCCCTAAACTAAAGGAATCCAGGTTAAGCAAGAAAGAAAGAAATAAAAGTCACTGTCCCTGCCTATGCTGCTCTATCCCTGCTCCGGAACACACTACACTAGGCCGCCGTGCTGGCGGCCTTTTATAGTGTGGGGCGTGTACTAAACACCCTCAGCAATAATTGGCCACAGGCATCCTGCCTGTGGCCAATCATTGCTCTCCTCGCTGCCGGCGCTGTGATTGGCCAAGCATGCGGGGTCACAGTGCATGCTTGGCCAATCACAGCGCCTGGATGACACTGCGATGGCGTAGTGCATTGTGGGCCGTTCGCGTCACTCGAATTTGGCGCGAACGGCCCAAATCGTTCGATCTTCGTCGAACGATCGAACAGCCGATGTTCGAGTCGAACGTATGTTCGACTCGAACACGAAGCTCATCCCTAATCTTTTCTATCCAAAGTTAAAATTAATTAATTAAAAAATTTGAATTCATACTATTCGAAATTCAAATTTATTCTATTCGAAATTCGAATTTCAGAAGATGGTTGTATATTCTTTCTATTTTATTCTTCTAAATTATATTTTTTTTCTATTCTGTTCTAATCTTTTCTATTTGAATTATAAATTTTGGAAGAAGGTTATTTACTTACTTATATACATCTGTCACATAAAAAAAAAGATGTGAAATGGCTGTCACGGATGTCGATCGCAAGGCAAGTACATATGCTGTATGTCATTGTCCACTTGCCACAACACCTGCCACGAGTGCCACGTGACCGGCCACGAGTGCCACGTGACCGGCCACGAGTGCCACGTGAACGGCCACGAGTGTCACGTGACCTGCCACGTGACCTGCCACGAGTGCCACGTGAACGGCCACGAGTGTCACGTGACCTGCCACGTGACCAAGTTGTGGATTGTCCACTTGCCACGTCACCTGCCACAAGTTATGGGGTTCCTAGCACCAAGTGACCCCCAGATATGGGCGATATGTCAAGTACTTTTCTGCAGCAGAGAATGACATTTTGTGACCCGACTTTGGGGCCACGTATCTCGGGGCCACTTATAGCTAGAAACCCCAAATTTGGTATGCAAACACAGTAGAACTAGCATTACAACGGGGTTACTTGGTGATAGAAACCCCAAATTTGGGGTTATTGTAGTGCCAGTTGTAATGTGTTTGCATACCAAATATTTTGGGATTTCTAGCTATAAGTGGCCCCGAGATACGTGGCCTCAAAGTCGGGTCACAAAATTTAATTCTCTGCTGCAGAAAAGCACTTGTCAGATCGCCCATATCTGGGGGTCACTTGGTGCTAGGAACCCCATAACTTGTGGCAGGTGACAATCCACAACTTGGTCACGTGGCACTCGTGGCCGGTCACGTGGCACTCGGACAATGACATACAGCATATGTACTTGCCTTGCGATCGACATCCATGACAGCCATTTCACATCTTTTTTTTATGTGACAGATGTATATAAGTAAGTAACTAACCATCTTTCAAAATTTATAATTCAAATAGAAAAGATTAGAACAGAATAGAAAAAATATATAATTTAATAGAATAAAATAGAAAGAATATGCAACCATCTTATGAAATTCGAATTTCGAATAGAATACATTTTAATTTCGAACAGTAGGAATTAAAAAAAATGTAATTAATTTTAACTTTGGATAGAATAGATTAGAATAGAAATAGAGAATACACTAGAAAAACAATAGAATAGAATAGAATATAGATACTATCTATTTCATGTTTAATTTTTTTTGCAGATTACTATTTTTTACATAAGATCTCCTGCAGACTATTAGCATTTATTTTATTTTTTTAGCAGATCTCCTGTAGACTATTAACAGCCACTTCACTTCTTTTTTTTTTTGCAGATCTCCTGCAGACTGTTAGAATCAATTTCATTTTTTTTTCAAAGTCGGGTCGCAAAATATTTTCGAATCTGCTTTAAATAGTATCAACATGATTCGAAATTATTTCAACCGCATTTAAAACTATTTCAACCGCATTTGAAACTATTTCAACTGGATTCAAAAATATTTTGCGACCCGACTTTGGGTCCACGTATCTCGGGGTTAGTTGGCGATAGAAACCCCAAATTTGGGGATGTTGTAGTGCTAGTTCTTCTGTGTTTGCATACCAATTTTGGGGTTTCTATCACTAAGTGACCCCGAGAAACGTGGACCCAAAATCGGGTCGCAAAATGTCAAACACTTTTCTGCAGCAGAGAATGACATTTTGCAACCCGAATTTTGGGCCACATATCTCGGGGCCACTTGTAGCTAGAAACCCCAAATATGGTATGCAAACACAGTAGAACTAGCACTATAACATCTCCACATCACTATTTGGGGTTTCTATTACTAAGTGACCCTGAGATACGTGGACCCAAAGTCGGGTCGCAAAATATTTTCGAATCCGGTTGAAATAGTTTCAAATGCGGTTGAAATAATTTCGAATCATGTTGAAATAATTTCGAATCATGTTGAAATAATTTCGAATCCAGTAGAAATATTTTCGAATTCGGTTGAAATATTTTCGAATGCGACCGATTTTCGAATTCGGTCGAAAACAAAACGAAATCCGAAAACGAATTTAACAAATTTAACGAATCTAACTAAACGAAATTAATTAATTAACGAATTAAAACGAAACGAAACGAAACAAATTTTTTCCTTTTGCACATGTCTAGTTACGTACTGTGGGTGTGTTGTGGTCTTGCAAAAAGCCCCATTTAGGGCCACAAAAAATATTTTGCAGTGTGTTATACATATCTGGAGGTGTGTGAAATAAACAATTTCTATATATTTTTCTTCTACTGTGCTATCCTAAAAAAACAACATTTTTTTGGAATAGCATTTTCTGCAGTTCTGTAGCTGTGCGATCCAGCGGTTACGTACTGTGGGTGTGTTGTGGTCTTGCAAAAAGCCCCATTTAGGGCCACAAAAAATATTTTGCAGTGTGTTATACATATCTGGAGGTGTGTGAAATAAACATTTTCTATATATTTTTCTTCTACTGTGCTATCCCAAAAAAAGCTAATTTTTTTTTTAATAGCATTTTCTGCAGTTCTGTAGCTGTGCGATCCAGCGGTTACCGGTACGTACTGTGGGTGTGTTGTGGTCTTGCAAAAAGCCCCATTTAGGGCCACAAAAAATATTTTGCGGTGTGTTATACATATCTGGAGGTGTGTGAAATAAACAATTTCTATATATTTTTTTCTTCTACTGTGCAATCCTAAAAAACAACATTTTTTTAATAGCATTTTCTACAGTTCTGTAGCTGTGCGATCCAGCGGTTACGTACTGTGGGTGTGTTGTGGTCTTGCAAAAAGCCCCATTTAGGGCCACAAAAAATATTTTGCAGTGTTTTAGGCATATCTGGAGGTGTGTGAAATAAACAATTTCTATATATTTTTCTTCTACTGTGCTATTTTAAAAAAGCAACATTTTTTTTGAATAGCATTTTCTGCAGTTCTGTAGCTGTGCGATCCAGCGGTTACGTACTGTGGGTGTGTTGTGGTCTTGCAAAAAGCCCCATTTAGGGCCACAAAAAATATTTTGCAGTGTTTTAGGCATATCTGGAGGTGTGTGAAATAAACATTTTCTATATATTTTTCTTCTACTGTGCTATCCTAAAAAAAAAAAAAAATTTTTGAATAGCATTTTCTGCAGTTCTGTAGCTGTGCAATCCAGCAGTTACGTACTGTGGGTGTGTTGTGGTCTTGCAAAAAGCCCCATTTAGGGCCAGAAAAAATATTTTGCAGTGTGTTATACATATCTGGAGGTGTGTGAAATAACCAATTTCTATATATTTTTCTTCTACTGTGCTATCCTAAAAAAACAAAAAAAATTTTTAATAGCATTTTCTGCAGTTCTGTAGCTGTGCGATCCAGCGGTTACGTACTGTGGGTGTGTTGTTGTCTTGCAAAAAGCCCCATTTAGGGCCACAAAAAATATTTTGCAGTGTGTTATACATATCTGGAGGTGTGTGAAATAAACAATTTCTATATATTTTTCTTCTACTGTGCTATTTTAAAAAAGCAACATTTTTTTGAATAGCATTTTCTGCAGTTCTGTAGCTGTGCGATACAGCGCTTACGTACTGTGGGTGTGTTGTGGCCTTGCAAAAAGCCCCATTTAGGGCCACAAAAAATATTTTGCAGTGTGTTATGCATATCTGGAGGTGTGTGAAATAAACAATTTCTATATATTTTCTTCTACTGTGCTATTTTAAAAAAGCAAAATTTTTTTGGAATAGCATTTTCTGCAGTTCTTCAGCTGTGCGATACAGCGGTTACGTACTGTGGGTGGGTTGTGGTCTTGCAAAAAGCCCCATTTAGGGCCACAAAAAATATTTTGCAGTGTGTTATACATATCTGGAGGTGTGTGAAATAAACAATTTCTATATATTTTTCTTCTAATGTGCTATCCTAAAAAAACCAATTTTTTTTGGAATAGCATTTTCTGCAGTTCTGTAGCTGTGCGATCCAGCGGTTACATACTGTGGGTGTGTTGTGGTCTTGCAAAAAGCCCCATTTAGGGCCACAAAAAATATTTTGCAGTGTTTTATGCATATCTGGAGGTGTGTGAAATAAACAATTTCTATATATTTTTCTTCTACTGTGCTATTTAAAAAAAACATTTTTTTTTAATAGCATTTTCTGCAGTTCTGTAGCTGTGCGATCCAGCGGTTACATACTGTGGGTGGGTTGTGGTCTTGCAAAAAGCCCCATTTAGGGCCACAAAAAATATTTTACAGTGTGTTATACATATCTGGAGGTGTGTGAAATAAACATTTCTATATATTTTTTTTCTACTGTGCTATCCTAAAAAAATATATTTTTTTTTATAACATTTTCTGCAGTTCTGTAGCTGTGCGATCCAGCGGTTACGTACTGTGGGTGGGTTGTGGTCTTGCAAAAAGCCCCATTTAGGGCCACAAAAATATTTTAAAGTGTGTTATACATATCTGGAGGTGTGTGAAATAAACTATTTCACAGAGTGCTATCCTAAAAAAAAAACTTTTTTTTTTAATAGCATTTTCTGCAGTTCTGTAGCTGTGCGATACAGCGGTTACGTACTTTGGTTGTGTTCTGCTCTTCCAAAAACACCCATTTAGAGCAAGATCCTAAATTTGGAAAATATGAGGAGAAGGTCAAAGGGACGTGGTGGCCCCGGTCGTGGTGCTGCTGGTGGAGCTCCTGTTGCAGGGAGAGGACGTGGTCGATCTGTGCCAGCTACACGCACAAGTGAAACACCTTCCTCAGGTGCGGGTAGGTGACCGAGCCTGCGGCAGTATTTTGTCGCGCCTAATGAGGCTGTACGAATGTTGAGGCCAGGACAAGTACAGGTGATAGTAGATTGGGTTGCTGACAGTGCCTCGGGTTCCTTCACATTGTCTCCCACCCACTCTTCTGATGAAAGATCAGAGTTGGCACCTGAAGCCCATGTCCATCAGTCTTTCACCTCACCCCCTTGCAAATCAGCCAAGCAGTCTGATGCTGCGTACACACGGCCGTTTTTCTCGTTGAAAAAAACGAAATTTTTCCCATTCGACGAGAAAAACGATAGTCTGTGGGCTTTCTGTCGTTTTTTTCGACGAGAAAAACGGCATTAAAAACGACGAGAAAAATTAGAACATGTTCTAATTTTTCTCGTCGTTTTTTTCGACATGTTTTCCGCGGCAGTGTTTCCCATAGGGAAACACTGCCGTGGAGCCCACAGATGGTCGTTTTTCTCGTCAAGAGAAAAAATTACGTGAAAAACGACCGTGTGTGGGGAACAAGCTGTTCCCCCGTTTTAAATGACATTATTCACGGCGGTTTTTTAACCGGCGTGAATAATGATCGTGTGTACGCGGCATGAGCCCCAAATCATGCATCAGTCTCTTCTACTTTTCGATGACTCTGTTAGCAGGGTTTCCCAGGGCCATCCACCTAGCCCTGCCCCAGAAGTGGAAGAGATTGAGTGCACAGATGCCCAACCACTTATGTTTCATAATGAGTACATGGGAGGACCATCGCAGCACGTCTTGGATGATGACGAAACACAGGTGCCAACTGATGCTGCTTTCGCAATTGTGCAGACAGACAAGGAGGGCAGGGGTGAAGACTGGGTGGAAGATGATGTGGAGGACGATGAGGTCCTCGACTCCACATGGAATCAACGTTATGCAGGTGACCAGTGTAGTTCGGAGGAAGAGGCGGTGGTTGCACAGAGCCACCAGCACAGCAGAAGAGGGAGCAGGGTGCAAAAGCGGAGCGTCCGTCCCCTAGACAGTACATCTGCTACTGCCCAACGCAGCAAGGGACCGAGCACACCAAAGCCAGGTCCAAGGAGTTCGATAGCGTGGCAGTTCTACACACAATGTGCTGATGACAAGACACGAGTGGTTTGCTCGCTGTGCAATCAGAGCTTGAAGCGTGGCATAAACGTTCTCAACATGAGCACAACCTGCATGACCAGTAGGGATGAGCTTCGTGTTCGAGTCGAACATACGTTCGACTCGAACATCGGCTGTTCGATCGTTCGACGAAGATCGAACGATTTGGGCCGTTCGCGCCAAATAAGAGTGACGCGAACGGCCAACAATGCACTACGCCATCGCAGTGTCATCCAGGCGCTGTGATTGGCCAAGCATGCACTGTGACCCCGCATGCTTGGCCAATCACAGCGCCGGCAGCGAGGAGAGCAATGATTGGCCACAGGCAGGATGCCTGTGGCCAATTATTGCTGAGGGTGTTTAGTACACGCCCCACACTATAAAAGGCCGCCAGCACGGCGGCCTAGTGTAGTGTGTTCCGGAGCAGGGAAAGAGAAGCATAGGCAGGGACAGTGACATTTATTTTTTTCTTGCTTAACCTGGATTCCTTTAGTTTAGGGAAAGAGAAGGATAGGTAGGGAGAGTGTCAGTGTGTTTTACTGTGCGAATCCTTGTTTCTAGGGACAGGGAAGGACAGTGAGGGAATTCTCCTTGTGCTATAGTGTGCTTTAAAAAAAACTTTTTTCTAGGGACAGAAAACTATAGGTAGGGAGAGTGTCAGTTTCTTTCACTGTGATAATCCTTGTTTCTAGGGACAAAGAAGGAAAGTGAGGGAAATTCTCCTTGTGCTATAGTGTGCTTTAAAAAAACATTTTTTCTAGGGACAGAAAACTATAGGTAGGGAGAGTGTCAGTGTGTTTTACTGTGCGAATCCTTGTTTCTAGGGACAGGGAAGGACAGTGAGGGAATTCTCCTTGTGCTATAGTGTGCTTTAAAAAAACATTTTTTCTAGGGACAGAAAACTATAGGTAGGGAGAGTGTCAGTGTGTTTTACTGTGCGAATCCTTGTTTCTAGGGACAGGGAAGGACAGTGAGGGAATTCTCCTTGTGCTATAGTGTGCTTTAAAAAAACATTTTTTCTAGGGACAGAAAACTATAGGAAGGAAGAGTGTCAGTTTCTTTCACTGTGATAATCCTTGTTTCTAGGGACAAAGAAGGAAAGTGAGTGAAATTCTCCTTGTGCTATAGTGTGCTTTAAAAAAACATTTTTTCTAGGGACAGAAAACTATAGGTAGGGAGAGTGTCAGTGTGTTTTACTGTGCGAATCCTTGTTTCTAGGGACAGGGAAGGACAGTGAGGGAATTCTCCTTGTGCTATAGTGTGCTTTAAAAAAACATTTTTTCTAGGGACAGAAAACTATAGGTAGTGTGAGGGGGTTAGCTCGGCAGCGGGTGTGTGTGACCCCCGGGATGGGCTCCCCAGACAAAAACAGGCCCAGCAAACGGAGGTTGTGGTTTTCAAAATCAAAAAGGTGCGGTTTATTTTCTAGTTACAGTGACAAAACACAGCAAAGCAAAAGAAACATAAATAAAATAAATCCTGGTCAACTTGACCTCTGACTAAACATACAGGTTTCCTAACTAACAACTGGGATCAGCCTAGTGCTGTCCTAGTCCCTAAGTCCCTGGTTTTAAATGTCCAAGCAAATAGCCACACAGGCTTTGTCTCACCGCACAGGGGTTCACTCTCCCTAGACAGTCCACACAGGTCTGGTTCCAGGCATGAGCTAACATCTAATGAAGCTGGGAGTTCTTATAGAGGCCTAAATGAGCTGACAAGGTTCAGCTGGTCTCCTCATCTCTGTCTGCACGACGCCCCACACTCTCCCTAGAGGTATGAGTCATCCATGAGCCCACTAGCCTTATACAACTCTCCACCTAGTTGTATAAGTCGGCGTAAAGCCTGAATCTGGGCGAAATATATCTACCCCCCTGGATGCAACCAGGTGACTTTACCTTCCTGCTGTCACATACCCCCCCCTCTTGTTTTAACCTCGGGGTTGGAACACCAGCAATCAGGCATTCATGTACTCGAGACAAAGCATCCACATTCCCCATTTGAACGCCAGGGCGATGCTTTACTGTGAAGTTGAATTCCTGGAGGGCCAGGAACCACCTATTCACTCTTCTATTTGTTTCCTTGTTTTGAGCCATCCACTTTAACGGAGCGTGATCCGTAACCATGTCAAAGTGCCTACCTAGCAGGTAGTACCGAAGGGAATCTAGAGCCCACTTCACCGCTAAACACTCCTTTTCAACGGTGGCGTAATTTACCTCATGGGACTTCAACTTCCTGCTGAGGTAAATGACTGGGTGCTCTTCCCCGTTCCAGACCTGGGACAATACTGCTCCTAACCCCACATCTGACGCATCACTTTGTACGACAAAGTCTTTAGAGAAGTCGGGTGAGTACAACACTGGCTGGCTACATAAGGCTTGTTTCAAGAATTGGAATGCTGCCTCAGCCTCGGGGGTCCATTTAATCATGACCGACCCTTTCCCCTTCGTCAGGTTGGTTAGGGGCACAGCCTTAGAAGCAAAGTGGGGAATGAATCGCCGATAATACCCAGCGATTCCCAGAAAGGCTCGCACCTGCTTCTTGCTGTTGGGACGTGGCCAACTCTGGATGGCCTCGACTTTGTTGAGTTGGGGTTTTATTACTCCCCTCCCAATGGTGTACCCAAGATATTTGGCCTCCTCCTGCCCAATGGTACACTTCTTGGGGTTAGCCGTAAACCCCGCTTCCCGAACAGAGTCCAGGACTGCTTGCACTTTTGGCAGATGTGAGGCCCAATCTGTGCTATGGACAATTACGTCATCCAGGTAAGCCGCAGCATACTCCCGATGGGGCCTCAGCATCTGGTCCATTTTCCGCTGGAATGTGGCCGGCGCATTCTGTAACCCGAACGGCATTCTTTTATATTGGAACGCCCCGTCTGGGGTTACAAATGCGGTTTTCTCTTTGGCCGACTTGGCCAGGGGGATTTGCCAATACCCTTTTGTGAGGTCAAGAGTCGTCATGTATCGGGCTGTTCCCAGCCGGTCGATCAACTCATCTATACGTGGCATGGGGTAGGTGTCAAATTTTGTAACTTTGTTCAACTGACGAAAATCGTTACAAAATCGCCAGCTCCCATCCGGTTTAGGCACCAACACAATGGGACTAGACCAATCACTTTGGGACTCCTCTATCACCCCTAAGTTCAGCATTTTCTGTACTTCCTCCCGTATTGCCTCCCGTCGGGCCTCTGGGATCCGATAGGGTTTTAACTTCACCCTTTCACCGGGCGGGGTAATGATGTCATGCTCTACCCCAGATGTTTGTCCCGGCAGCTCAGAGAATACCTCCTTGTTGCGAAGCACAAACTCCTTAACCTCCTGTTGTTGGGGTTGTGACAAGGTGGCTGCTATTCCAACCTCAGGAATCACGCAACCAGTTTGAGCTGGTGACCAAGTGTCTGCGACTAGGGACTCTCTATCCCTCCAGGCTTTCAACAGATTAACGTGATAGATCTGTTCGGGCTTTCGCCTTCCTGGTTGTCTGACCTTGTAATTCACTTCGCTCACTTTTTCCATTATCTCATAGGGGCCTTGCCATTTGGCAAGGAATTTACTTTCAACCGTAGGGACAAGTACCAGTATCCTATCCCCCGGGGAAAAGGTACGGGTCTTGGCTCCACGGTTGTACACTCTCTGCTGTGCTAACTGCGCTTGGGCCAAATGTTCCTTCACGATGGGCATTACCTGTGCAATTCGGTCTTGCATCAGGGCGACATGCTCAATCACACTCCTGTGGGGAGAACTCTCACTTTCCCAAGTTTCCTTGGCAATATCCAACAGCCCTCTTGGGTGTCTCCCATACAGTAACTCAAAGGGGGAGAATCCCGTAGAGGATTGGGGCACCTCCCTAATAGCAAACATCAGATAAGGAAGTAGACAGTCCCAATCCTTTCCATCTCTATCCACCACTTTCTTCAACATTTGTTTTAGGGTTTTGTTGAATCTTTCAACCAGCCCATCGGTTTGGGGGTGATACACAGATGTACGTAATTGCGTCACTTTGAACAATTTACACAGCTCCTTCATAACCCGGGACATAAAGGGTGTACCTTGGTCCGTAAGCAGTTCTTTACAAATACCCACCCGGCTAAACACAAGAGATAGCTCTTTGGCTATGGTTTTGGCCGAGGTATTTCGGAGAGGGATCGCTTCTGGATGACGGGTGGCATAGTCCATTATAACTAATATGTACTGGTGCCCCCTAGCGGACTTGATTATAGGCCCTACCAAATCCATGGCGATCCTCTCAAACGGGACCTCAATGATGGGTAGAGGGACCAGCGGGCTACGGAAATGTGGCATCGGGGCCGACCTCTGACACACAGGGCAGGAGGAACAATAATTTTCTATGTCCTTCATCACCCCCGGCCAATAGAATCTCTGTAATACCCTCTCTCGGGTTTTCTCTGTCCCCAGATGACCTCCAAGAATGTGCCCATGGGCCAACTCCAACACCAACTTCCTGTAAGGTTTGGGCACCACAAGCTGCTCAACGGTTTCTTCTGCCCTTTTTGCCACCCGATACAGTAGGTCCTTCTCTACGCTGAAGTATGGGTAAGTGCAGGTATTATCTGGGTTCACTAACTCGCCATCTATTTTCACTACGTTTTCCCGTGCCTTTATTAGGGCGGGGTCTTTCAACTGTTCTGTGGCAAAGTTTTCCCTGTGAACCTCAAGATCAGAAAACTCCACAGACGGTAGGTTTTCGTCTGAGGAGGTGGGCTCCTCTCCAGTTTCTTGAGTCTCCCCTGCCAATACTGATAAGGGAAATTCCGGAGAGTCCTCACCACTCTCAGGGGAGTTCTGGCTATCACATTCCTGGTACATAGGGGCACCAGTGGGGGGCTCAGGATCATCCCACAGTTCCCAGAACTTCGGAAAATCCCTTCCCACAATGGCGTCATGCGGTAACTGAGATACTAAGCCCACTGGATGAGAGAGGGTACCTTTGGGGGTCTCGAAACACACTGTAGTCACTGGATACTCTCGGGTGTCCCCATGCACACAAATAACAGCTACCTTGCTATTCTCAAAGACCTCTGTTTTAACTAACTCAGCCTTTATCAGGGTCACAAGGCTACCTGAATCCAGCAATACCACAACATTTCTACCATTAACACACATTTTGCATAAATGTTTCTCAGTTCCTCGAATGGCAGTGCATGCGACTGTCGCACACAGCGACTGACGTCTGCCCGTCAGAAAGTCACACTGCATGGGTTCCTCCACAACCGGGCAATTGGCTGCAATATGTCCCGCTTGCCGGCAGCGGTAGCAAACGATCCTTCTTGCCGCCTCTTGAGCCGCTGATTTCCCAGGCTGTTCTCGCCAAACTTGGGGTAGAGCTCCCACCCTCTCACTCTCTCCACCCTCACCCCTTGGAATCCTCTTATCCGCCCCTGGGGATGGTCTGGTCTTAGGGTGGAAAGTCTGAGTGTCTCTGGAAGAGGCCGTCAGGTTCTCTGCAGCCAAGTATCTCTCTACCCGATCCACAAGTTTACCGGCCGTTTCTGGGTCTCCATGGCTTACCCACTTTTGGATGGCAGTAGGAAGAGCTCTCAAAAACCGATCCATTACAACACGTTCCACAATCTTTGGTGCGGACAAAGTCTCTGGCTGTAGCCACTTTCTGCTCAGGTGAATGAGATCATACATTTGAGACCTGGGGGGTTTTCCAAGCTGGAAAGTCCAGTTATGCACACGCTGAGCCCGGACAGCCTGGGTGACACCCAGCCTTGCCAAAATTTCAGCTTTTAGCATCACATAGTCTTTTGCTTGGTTAGGCTCTAGGTCATAGTAAGCTTTCTGCGATTCACCAGTTAACAGAGGAGCCACCAGTCCAGCCCACTGCTCCTCAGGCCACTTTTCTCTTTCAGCGGTCCTTTCAAATGTGGTCAAAAATACCTCTGGATCATCCTCTCCAGTCATTTTTGTCAATAAACGACTCACCCCAAAGGACGCGGTATTAGTGGGACGGCTTTCCTCACTGGTCTGCGGACGTTGCTGCATTACTGCTTCCATTTGTTGTAGTCTCTGCTCTTGCTTCTGTAACAGGTCTATGAAGCGGGCCTCAGATTGCTGCTGGGCTTGTTGCTGAGCTTCCAGACTCTGTTGGTGAGCTTGCTGCTGGGCTGCAAGGCTCTGTTGATGAGCTTGCTGCTGGGCTGCAAGGCTCCTTTGCAAACCTGCATTTGTCTGCTGTTGATTGGCATTTGCTAGAGCCAGCTGTTTCAGTATCTCCTCCATGCTGGCTTAAAAAAAAAACTGCCACTGGTTCTCCACCAACTGTGAGGGGGTTAGCTCGGCAGCGGGTGTGTGTGACCCCCCGGGATGGGCTCCCCAGACAAAAACAGGCCCAGCAAACGGAGGTTGTGGTTTTCAAAATCAAAAAGGTGCGGTTTATTTTCTAGTTACAGTGACAAAACACAGCAAAGCAAAAGAAACATAAATAAAATAAATCCTGGTCAACTTGACCTCTGACTAAACATACAGGTTTCCTAACTAACAACTGGGATCAGCCTAGTGCTGTCCTAGTCCCTAAGTCCCTGGTTTTAAATGTCCAAGCAAATAGCCACACAGGCTTTGTCTCACCGCACAGGGGTTCACTCTCCCTAGACAGTCCACACAGGTCTGGTTCCAGGCATGAGCTAACATCTAATGAAGCTGGGAGTTCTTATAGAGGCCTAAATGAGCTGACAAGGTTCAGCTGGTCTCCTCATCTCTGTCTGCACGACGCCCCACACTCTCCCTAGAGGTATGAGTCATCCATGAGCCCACTAGCCTTATACAACTCTCCACCTAGTTGTATAAGTCGGCGTAAAGCCTGAATCTGGGCGAAATATATCTACCCCCCTGGATGCAACCAGGTGACTTTACCTTCCTGCTGTCACAGTAGGGAGAGTGTCAGTGTGTTTTACTGTGCGAATCCTTGTTTCTAGGGACAGGGAAGGACAGTGAGGGAATTCTCCTTGTGCTATAGTGTGCTTTAAAAAAACATTTTTTCTAGGGACAGAAAACTATAGGTAGGGAGAGTGTCAGTGTGTTTTACTGTGCGAATCCTTGTTTCTAGGGACAGGGAAGGACAGTGAGGGAATTCTCCTTGTGCTATAGTGTGCTTTAAAAAAACATTTTTTCTAGGGACAGAAAACTATAGGAAGGAAGAGTGTCAGTTTCTTTCACTGTGATAATCCTTGTTTCTAGGGACAAAGAAGGAAAGTGAGTGAAATTCTCCTTGTGCTATAGTGTGCTTTAAAAAAACATTTTTTCTAGGGACAGAAAACTATAGGTAGGGAGAGTGTCAGTGTCTTTTACTGTGCGAATCCTTGTTTCTAGGGACAGGGAAGGACAGTGAGGGAATTCTCCTTGTGCTATAGTGTGCTTTAAAAAAACATTTTTTCTAGGGACAGAAAACTATAGGAAGGAAGAGTGTCAGTTTCTTTCACTGTGATAATCTTTGTTTCTAGGGACAAAGAAGGAAAGTGAGTGAAATTCTCCTTGTGCTATAGTGTGCTTTAAAAAAACATTTTTTCTAGGGACAGAAAACTATAGGTAGGGAGAGTGTCAGTGTGTTTTACTGTGCGAATCCTTGTTTCTAGGGACAGGGAAGGACAGTGAGGGAATTCTCCTTGTGCTATAGTGTGCTTTAAAAAAACATTTTTTCTAGGGACAGAAAACTATAGGTAGGGAGAGTGTCAGTGTGTTTTACTGTGCGAATCCTTGTTTCTAGGGACAGGGAAGGACAGTGAGGGAATTCTCCTTGTGCTATAGTGTGCTTTAAAAAAACATTTTTTCTAGGGACAGAAAACTATAGGAAGGAAGAGTGTCAGTTTCTTTCACTGTAATAATCCTTGTTTCTAGGGACAAAGAAGGAAAGTGAGTGAAATTCTCCTTGTGCTATAGTGTGCTTTAAAAAAACATTTTTTCTAGGGACAGAAAACTATAGGTAGGGAGAGTGTCAGTGTGTTTTACTGTGCGAATCCTTGTTTCTAGGGACAGGGAAGGACAGTGAGGGAATTCTCCTTGTGCTATAGTGGCTTTAAAAAAACATTTTTTCTAGGGACAGAAAACAATGGGTAGGGAGAGTGTCAGTGTGTTTTACTGTGCGAATCCTTGTTTCTAGGGACAGGGAAGGACAGTGAGGGAATTCTCCTTGTGCTATAGTGTGCTTTAAAAAAACATTTTTTCTAGGGACAGAAAACTATAGGAAGGAAGAGTGTCAGTTTCTTTCACTGTGATAATCCTTGTTTCTAGGGACAAAGAAGGAAAGTGAGTGAAATTCTCCTTGTGCTATAGTGTGCTTTAAAAAAACATTTTTTCTAGGGACAGAAAACTATAGGTAGGGAGAGTGTCAGTGTCTTTTACTGTGCGAATCCTTGTTTCTAGGAACAGGGAAGGACAGTGAGGGAATTCTCCTTGTGCTATAGTGTGCTTTAAAAAAACATTTTTTCTAGGGACAGAAAACTATAGGTAGGGAGAGTGTCAGTGTGTTTTACTGTGTGAATCCTTGTTTCTAGGGACAGGGAAGGACAGTGAGGGAATTCTCCTTGTGCTATAGTGTGCTTTAAAAAAACATTTTTTCTAGGGACAGAAAACTATAGGTAGGGAGAGTGTCAGTGTGTTTTACTGTGCGAATCCTTGTTTCTAGGGACAGGGAAGGACAGTGAGGGAATTCTCCTTGTGCTATAGTGTGCTTTAAAAAACATTTTTTCTAGGGACAGAAAACTATAGGAAGGAAGAGTGTCAGTTTCTTTCACTGTGATAATCCTTGTTTCTAAGGACAAAGAAGGAAAGTGAGTGAAATTCTCCTTGTGCTATAGTGTGCTTTAAAAAAACATTTTTTCTAGGGAGAGAAAACTATAGGTAGGGAGAGTGTCAGTGTGTTTTACTGTGCGAATCCTTGTTTCTAGGGACAGGGAAGGACAGTGAGGGAATTCTCCTTGTGCTATAGTGTGCTAAAGCATTCCTCATCAACCATCTTTGAAATCCTTGTTTTTTTGGACAGTCAGGGAAATTGTCGTTGTGCTATTCTGTGAAAAAGCAATCATCCTCAACCATATTTAGAAATCCTTAAGTAAAGGGACAGAGAAGGACACCTGAAGGTAGCCCTTATTGCTTTTTTCCCATCTCCCTGCAGGCCATCTATTAGAATGTCTGGAAGGCAAACAAGGAGAGGCAGACAGTCAGGAGGCAATAAAAGAGGGCAAGCAGGCTCTGTGTCTGGGGGCAACAGTGCTGGTCGTGGACGCGGTGCATTGTCATCAGCACATGGCCATGGGACACGCTTGTCCTTCTTTTCGGCAGCTGGACATGTTGAGCCACATCATGCCGAAGACTTGGTAGAGTGGATGACCAAGCCCTCCTCCTCCTCCTCATCCTCTCTCACCCAGGCTCAGGGTACTGGAAAAGCAGCTGCCAAAGCGTCCTCTTCCCTGGTATCAATGTCAGACTCATCATCAGTCACTCCTTCCCTAGACCCACCATGTCCTCCTCCTGAGGAGTCCCCCGAACTGTTTGAGCACAGTGTTGGGTACATGCTCCAGGAGGATGCCCAGCGTTTCGAAGGGTCTGATGATGAAACCCAGCTAGAGGAAGGCAGTAGCGTGAGAGCAGACAGAGGGGATGCTCAAGAAGGACACCAATCTGGCAGTCATGTTCCAGCAGCTGCAGCATACTGCCAGATTGGCTCCAGTGATGAGGAGGGAGGTGATGATGAGGTCACTGACTCCACGTGGGTGCCTAATAGGAGAGAGGAGGAGGAGGAGGATGAGGAGGAGGCACATCTCCAACGAGGCAGGATGCCCTTTGGTGGCCAGCGTAAGGGCAGTACACCGACGGAATCACACCGCAGAGCTCCGCCTGTGCAGGGCGCTGCCTCTGCCCGTCATTCAAAAAGTTCTTTGGTGTGGGCCTTTTTTGAGGCTAGTGCATCAGATCGCACAGCTGCTGTTTGCAACATATGTCTCAAGCGTATATCGCGTGGCCAAAACATCAGCCGCTTGGGTACCACATGCCTGACCAGACATATGTTGACCTGCCATGCAGCTCGTTGGCAAGCCTACCTCAAAGACCCACACCAAAGAACAAAGCGGACCTCTCCTTGCACCGCATCAGCTGGGATCTCCAACCCCACTATAACTTCAATCCTCTCTGAAACATGCACTGAGAGGAATGAAGGTGTAGAATTAGGTGTGTCACAGCCAAGTACTTGCGGCCACTCTGCTAGCAGTACACCGACGTCCGATTCTAGCAGGCAAATTTCCCTGCCCCAGCTGCTGGACCGTCGAAAGAAGTTCACTCCCAGCCATCCACATGCCCAGCGGTTGAATGCTAGCTTGGCTAAATTGCTAGCGCTTCAACTGCTGCCTTTTCAGTTGGTAGACTCGGCCCCCTTCCGTGAGTTTGTGCAATGTGCGGTTCCTCAGTGGCAGGTTCCCAAACGCCACTTTTTCTCACGGAAGGCTATTCCGGCTCTCTACCGGCATGTGGAAGGCAATGTCTTGGCCTCGCTGGACAGGGCGGTCAGCGGTAAGGTGCATATTACCGCTGACTCATGGTCCAGCAGGCATGGACAGGGACGTTACCTTTCTTTCACGGCCCATTGGGTCACTCTTTTGGCAGCTGGGAAGGATGCAGGACAAGGTGCAGTAGTGTTGGAGGTTGTTCCACCGCCACGCCTCCAAAATGCTACTACTGGTTGTGACACACCTCTCTCCTCCACCCCCTCCTCTTCTTCTTCCTCCATGGCCTCTTCCTGTGGTTTGTCCTCGGAACCAGCGGTGCTCCGTAGGCATTCAAGGGGCTACGCAAGTACGCAGGCAAAAAGATGCCATGCCGTGCTTGCGCTGGTGTGTTTGGGGGACAGAAGCCACACTGGGGCAGAGGTCCTGTCTGCTCTGCAGGGCCAGGCCGAGAGGTGGTTGACGCCACGCCAGCTTAAGCCAGGAATGGTGGTTTGCGACAATGGCACCAACCTCCTCTCCGCCCTCCGACAGGGACAACTGACCCATGTGCCCTGTGTGGCTCACGTCCTTAACCTGGTGGTGCAGCGGTTCTTGGGCAGGTACCCGGGCTTACAGGATGTCCTGAGGCAGGCCAGGAAAGTCTGTGTGCATTTCCGCAGATCTTATAATGCCAGTGCTCGCCTGGCTGAGCTGCAAAAGGAGTTGAACCTGCCCAAGAACCGCCTTATATGTGACATGCCCACCAGGTGGAACTCAACGTTGGCCATGCTGCAGCGGCTGCACACGCAGCAGAGGGCCATCAATGAGTACCTGTGCGACTACGGCACCAGGATAGGGTCAGGGGAGCTTGGTTTTTTTTCTCCACGCCAGTGGGGCATGATCAGGGATGCATACACTGTCCTGGCACCATTTGAGGAGGCCACGAGGATGGTGAGCAGTGACAGTGCATGCATCAGTGACACTGTACCTCTTGTCCACCTGTTGGAGCACACGCTGCGTGGAATAATGGACAGGGCACTTGAGGCAGAACAGAGGCAGGAAGAGGAGGACTTCCTTGCCTCTCAAGGCCCCCTTTACCCAGACAGTGTTCCTTCTGTCCCACCCATCGCACAGGAAGAGGAGGAGGAGGAGGAGGAGGAGGAGGATTGTGTCAGCATGGAGGTGGAGGCTGGCACTCAGCATCATCAGCAGCAGTCTTTTAGGGATGATTTACAGTCCCAAGAAACCAGTGGACTTGTACGTGGCTGGGAGGAGGTGGCTGCGGATCATGTCGTCCTTAGTGACCCAGAGGACTCCGGAGCGAATGCCTCAGCAAACCTACGCTGCATGGCCTCCCTGATCCTGCAAAGTCTGCGGAAGGATCCTCGTATTCTTCGGATCAAGGAGAGGGACCATTACTGGCTGGCCACTCTCCTTGATCCAAGGTACAAGGGTAAGGTTGCGGACCTTATGTTACCGTCGCAGAGGGAGCAGAGGATGAGACAACTCCGGGAGGCCTTGCAGAAAGGTCTGTGCAACGCGTTCCCAGAGACTGGGAGGTTACAAACTCCTGGTCCTGGACAACGAGTTGCTGAGGCTTCGGCCAGTCAAAGAAGGAGCGGTGGGGAAGGTGGCTGTCTGACCGATGCGTTCAGACAATTCTTTAGTCCGCAGCCCCAAAGTATGATCGGTTCCAGCAACCATCGCCAGCGTCTGATAAACATGGTGCAGGAATATCTAGGGGCAAGGTCAGACTTGGACACCTTCCCCACCGAAAATCCTCTGGCTTACTGGGTCTTGAGGATGGATCACTGGCCAGAGCTTGCACAGTATGCAATTGAGCTACTGGCCTGTCCTGCATCCAGCGTTCTTTCGGAACGCACATTCAGTGCTGCTGGAGGATTTGTCACGGATCACAGGGTGCGCCTGTCCACCGACTCGGTTGATCGACTGACTTTCATCAAGATGAACCAGTCTTGGATCACCACCAGCTACCACACACCTGATGCTGATATAACAGACTAATTGATTTTAACATGTCACATCCCTTCAAGACTGATGCTGATGCTGAGTGCCTGTGCTGTTATGTTGACTGGCTATCCTCCTCCTCCGAGTCCTCAATGATACGATTGATGATGATAGCTTGGAAGATCATTTTTGTTTATGGGTGTCGCCACCAGTGGCTAAGGCCCAATTTTTCAGCCCCTGTTTTGCAGGGGCGTGTAATTACAATTTTTTTAGCAATAATTTGCCATAGGGCTCATTGCTGTGCTCCAAGTACAGTATCTGTGAGGGGTTGGAGTGTTGTGGCACCAGTGCCTAAGGCCCAATTTTTCAGCCCCTGTTTAACAGGGGCGTGTCATTACAATTTTTGAAGCAATACTTTGCAACAGGGCTCATTGCTGTGCTCCAAGTACAGTATCTGTGAGGGGTTGTAGTGTTGTGCCACCAGTGCCTAAGGCCCAATTTTTCAGCCCCTGTTCAACAGGGGCATGCAATTACAATTCTTGATCTAATAATTCACAGCAGGGCCCATTGCTGCACCCACCAAGAGTAACTCTGAGGGCTTACAGTGTTGTGGCAACGCCACCACCACCACGAAAGGCCCAATTTTTCAGCCCCTGTTCAAAAGGGGCATGCAATTACAATTCTTGATCTAATAATTCACAGCAGGGCCCATTGCTGCACCCACCAAGAGTAACTCTGAGGGCTTACAGTGTTGTGGCAAGACCACCACCACCACCACCACCACCACGAAAGGCCCAATTTTTCAGCCCCTGTTCAACAGGGGCATGCAATTACAATTCTTGATCTAATAATTCACAGCAGGGCCCATTGCTGCACCCACCAAGAGTAACTCTGAGGGCTTACAGTGTTGTGGCAACGCCACCACCACCACCACCACGAAAGGCCCAATTTTTCAGCCCCTGTTCAAAAGGGGCATGTAATTACAATTCTTGATCTAATAATTCACAGCAGGGCCCATTCCTGCACCCACCAAGAGTAACTCTGAGGGCTTACAGTGTTGTGGCAACACCACCACCACCACCACCACCACGAAAGGCCCAATTTTTCAGCCCCTGTTCAACAGGGGCATGCAATTACAATTCTTGATCTAATAATTCACAGCAGGGCCCATTCCTGCACCCACCAAGAGTAACTCTGAGGGCTTACAGTGTTGTGGCAACACCACCACCACCACCACCACCACGAAAGGCCCAATTTTTCAGCCCCTGTTCAACAGGGGCATGCAATTACAATTCTTGATCTAATAATTCACAGCAGGGCCCATTGCTGCACCCACCAAGAGTAACTGTCAGGGCTTACAGTGTTGTGGCACCAGCACCACCATCAAAGGCCCAATTTTTACTACCACTGTTCAACAATTATATGTAATTAAAATTCCTGATATAATAGTTGACAGCAGGGCGTTCCAGCACCAACCAAGAGTAACTGTGAGTGCTTACAGTGTTGTGCCAACACCAACAACTAAGGGGCCTATTTCTGCAGAGTATATACGGCAGGTCCCTACTTTCAAACATCCAACTTACAAACGACTCCTACTTGCAAACGCAAGAAGACAACAGGAAGTGAGAGGAAATCTACCACTAGGAAGGAAAATTCTCTCCTGTAAGAATAAATATGGGAGAAAGGTGTCTCCTCTGTACTGATGCTTTATCAGCAATCCTTGTTTCAAGAAAAACACCACATTTCAAAAACAGTTGTCATTGGGACGGAAAGTGAGGTGAAATGTTCTGAACAGGGGCACAGACAGCAAAACAAATGTTACAGGGGTGATAACCCTTACCTATGTTTTCCAAAAAGTTTAAAAATAGATTTTTGGGCTGGAGCTACACTTCAACAATGTACCTGTTCAAAATTACAAACAGATTCTACATAAGAACAAACCTACAGTCCCTGTCTTGTATGCACCGCCTGTATACGGCTGTTCAGAGTATATAGGGCCTTTTTTATTTTATGTGCGGGGTTCCCCTTAATATCCATACAAGACCCAAAGGGGCTGGTAATGGGCTGGGGTAGGGGGGGGGGGGTCATGGGGTAGCTATGCCATTTTTCTTAAAGATTTTCATCCATATTACCGGGACCAGACATTACATTAAAGCCGCAAGCAGTTTTAAATGGCTTTTTTTCCCTTTAGAAGTGTCATTTTGTGCAGGGACAGTTCTAAACACGGGAAACACGTGGCACTTCACAGGCATACTTTAGACACCCCCCAGGTACGATATTTAAAGGAATATTTGACTTTTTTTTTTTCACTTTATGCATCATTAAAATGACTGCTCCCGAAAAACGACCGTTTTTAAAACTTCTTTTTGCATTGATACATGTCCCCTGGTGTACAACCCGGGTTCCCAAACCCTTTTTAGGACAATAACATGCATAATAGTTGTTATAATTAGCACTTTAGAATTCGAACGTTCGCATCCATTGTATTTAATAGGGTTCTAATGTTCGTACGATATTCGGTCCGTTCGCGGGTTCTGGTGCGAACCGAACCCGGGGGTGTTCGGCTCATCACTAATGACCAGGCATCTAAGTGCAAAGCACAAGCTGCAGTGGAGTAGACACCTCAAAAACCAAGAAAGGTCTCTGGCTCCTCCTGCTTCCTCTTCTGCTGCAGTCTCGGCCTCTTCATCCACCTCTGTAGTGACAGTGGCACCTGCCACCCCGCAAACAGAGGATCTGCCAGCAAAACTACCACCTGGGTCACCAACCATCTCCACAATGTCCCATGGAAGCGTTCAGCTCTCTATCTCCCAAACACTGGAGCGGAAGAGGAAGTACCCCCCTAGCCACCCGCGATCCCTGGCCCTGAATGCCAGCATTTCAAAATTCCTCGCCTTTGAAATGCTGTCATTCCGTCTGGTGGAGACGCAGAGTTTTAAAAGCCTGATGGCATTGGCTGTCCCACAGTACGTCGTGCCCAGCCACCACTACTTTTCCAGGCGAGCCATCCCTTCCCTGCACAACCAAGTGGGGGACAAAATCAGGTGTGCACTGCGCAACGTCATCTGTGGCAAGGTCCACCTAACTACGGATGCGTGGACCAGTAAGCACGGTCCGGGACGTTATATATCCCTAACAGCACACTGGGTAAATGCAGTGGCGGCTGGGCCTGAGTCAGATAGCAGTTTGGTGCATGTCCTTCCACCACCGAGGATTGCAGGGCGCTTTAGTTTGCCTCCTGTTGCTAACTCCTCCTACTCCGCTTCCTCATCCTCTACCGCCTCCTCATCTGGTCAGCGTAACACCTTCACCACCAACTTCAGCACAGCCAGGGGTAAACGACAGCAGGCAGTTTTAAAACTTTCCTGTTTCGGGGAAAAACCCCACACTGCGCAGGAGTTGTGGAGGGACATGGAACAACAGACTGATGAGTGGTTGCTGTCAGTGAGTCTCAAGCCCGGCCTGGTGGTGTGCGATAATGGGCGAAATCTCGTAGCAGCTCTGGGCCTAGCCGGTTTGACGCACATCCCTTGCCTGGCGCATGCGCTGAACTTGGTGGTCCAGAGGTTCCTTAAAAATTACCCCAATATGCCAGAGCTGCTGCAGAAAGTGCGGGCCGTCTGTGCGCACTTTCGGCGTTCTTACCCTGCTGCTGCTCGCCTGTCAGCACTGCAGCGTAACTTTGCCTCATATGTGAAGTGCCCACAAGGTGGAACTCCACCTTGCACATGCAGACGATAGTGGAGTTTCAGCTGCAGCAATCACGCGTGAGTCACTTTGCGGAACAGCACCACTTCACCACCAATAACTGGGCCTCCATGCGAGACCTGTGTGCCTTGTTGCGCTGTTTCGAGTACTCCACCAACATGGCCAGTGCCAATGACGCCGTTCTCAGTGTTACTATCCCAGTTCTATGCCTCCTTGAAAAAACGCTTCGGGCGATGATGGAAGAGGATGTGGCACAGGAGGATGAGGAGGAGGAAGCGGGATCATTTCAAAGGCTTTCAGGGCAGTCTTTCACAAGTGGCTACGAGGGTGGGTTCCTGTACCAACAAACGCCAGGTACACAATTGTCCGGCAGCAAGGGCACAGTTCTGGAGGATGACGAGGTAGAGTAGGAGATGGAGGAGGAGGAGGAACCATGTTCACAGCAGGGTGGCACCCAGACCAGCTCATGGCCATCACTGGTGCGTGGCTGGGGGGATACAGAGGACACAGACGATACACCTCCCACAGAGGACAGCTTTTTTTGCCTCTGGGCAGCCTGGCACACATGAGCGATTACATGCTGCAGTGTTTCCACAACGACCGCCGAGTTGCCCACATTTTAACTGGTGCTGATTACTGGGTGGCCACCCTGCTGGATCCCCGTTACAAGGACAACATACCGTCCTTAATTCCCTCACTGAAGCGGGATAGTAAGATGCGCGAGTACTAGCACACGCTGGTAGACGCGCTGCTGGTGGCATTCCCACCTAACAGCGGGCTTACGGTGGAAGCACAAGGCGAAGGCAGAGGAGGAGGAAGAGGTCGCCAATGCAGCCGGGGCCAGCACCTCAGAAGGCAGGGTTAGCGTGGCCGAAATGTGGAAAAGCTTTGTCAGCACACCACAACAACCAGCACCACCAGCTGAGATGGAACGTCTTAGCAGGAGGCAGCATTTCACCAAGATGGTTGAGCAGTATGTGTCCACAGGCCTACACGTACTGGATGACGGGTCTGCCCCCTTCAACTTCTGGGTCTCCAAATTGGGCACATGACCTGAGCTTGCCCTTTATGCCTTGGAGGTGCTGGCCTGCCCTGCAGCCAGTGTATTATCTGAACGTGTATTTAGCACGGCAGGGGGCGTTATCACAGTCAAGCGCAGTCGCCTGTCCAGAGCCAATGTGGACAAGCTCACGTTCATTAAAATGAACCAGGCATAGATCCCACAGGACTTGTCCGTACCTTGTGCAGAATAGACATGTATACCGGTGTTGTGACAAAAACTGTCCGGCCATCGGATTGTGTCCGGCCCGTACTGCGCAGGCGCAGCGCTTGCGCAGTACAGAGGACAAGGAGATTCACAAAATCTCTGAAGATGAACAGCGCCTGCGCTGTGAGTGCAGGTTCAAGCCCCACCATCCAAGTGGACATACGTTAGCACATAGTAACAGGGCCCCTCACAGGCTCGCTTCGATCGCCACACTTTGGGCACGGCCTCGCTTGGCTCGGCTTGAACCTCCGATGGTGTGGCTTTCACCTGGACTCACCACGCAGGCGCCGTTCGTCTTGGGAGATTTTCGAAATCCTCTTGTCCTACATACTGAGCAAGCGCAGTACAGGGCGGACACTATTCGACGGGGGACAGAATTCGACACATCACCGGCCTTACCCAGCCATTGTTGTATTTTTGAACCAGTGTTGGCTACCTTGTCCTCCTCCACCGCCGCTTCCACCTACACAGCCACATCCACCGCCACCTCAACCTCCTACTCCATATGGACCTCGTCCTCCTAGGTCAAGATTATAATTTTTTCTTTTATTTTTTTGTAGCGCACAGATCCTTTCCCCCTTACCTGCATTTATGTTGTTGGCTCCTCGCAGGAGGGAGAAAGGCACACTGCACTACCAGCCCATACCCTCCTATATAAAGAGGTTGAGCGGTGTACTTGACGGGCCGTGTCCACAGCCGGAGTCAAAACGCCTCCAGAGGATGATTCTCACCTCTACTGTAGGTAGAGGCAAGTCCTTGAATTCCCAGTAAAGTCAATGTCCACACCAGCTGAAACTCCAACTCTTATTCTCTCATGGCAAAATAAACTGTACTCGGATAGAAAAGGTTAGAGCAAAGAAACAGGACAGCTTAAGGTGTGGAGGGGGTCCAGGCACAAACGTAGCACATTCACTTCACTGCTTAGGTTTCTCAAACAGTTTTAGGAGCACGGTCTCTGCCACAGACCTTGAGGTTGGTCTCTGCCACAGACCGGGTGTACAAGGCCCCTGCCACAGACCTGGAGAACTTTGGTCTCTGCCACAGACCAGGGTGTATAAGGCCCCTGCCACGGGCGGGGTGAATAAGGCCTCTGATACAGTCAAGATGACCTTGAGCTTCTCCTTCTACGAACCTAGCCCATATCAAGGGGAAGACATCTCTCCAGGGAGTCAACAGACGCTTCCTTCACCGTGACTCCCGCATCGGTCCATCAGGAAGGTCCTCCCTTCCCTGGAACAGGGTCCCCTAAACGAGGCGGCACCCTAAGACTCCTCGACCCTTAGCGGACTCCAGACAAAGGCTCTGGACTCCAGGCTTTACTCCCGCCCCTAGCCCTACATACCCAGGGCAGCAGGAACTCCAGGATAGTACCTCACCCCGAGCTAAAGGTGCCCGAGATGGAACAGAAACACGTGCACCCAGGCCGAAGGCACCTGGGCGCAGACCCCACTGGACATCAGCCCCCAGGCCAAAGGTCTGCCCCTTTTATATCCTCTCCGGCATGCACAGCAGGTTCCCCGCCCCGGTGTACTACTGCCAAGAGGGGAAACAAAAGGCACAGCACTGTATCGGCGTTCAACCCTAGCCTACCATGGCAGCGCCACCTGTAGGCTGCAGGGAACTGTACACCAATACTGTCCCCCGAGGACAAAATGGTCCATGAATCCTACAGAATTAGGGTGTTTGAGCCTATTTACCACTCAAACACTTCCCTTAAACTTAGCACCCCGCTACATTTTTATTTAAAAGTTTTTTTTTCCCACTAGCTTATCCATTAAATTGAATATTTTTTTACAGAAAGGGCGTATTCTGGGGCATTCCCACCTTATGTGTGGCATCGTGCCGTTGAGTTTCTGAGGTTCTTAATGACTTCCTGTACCTATTCTGCTGAGAAGGGGGCCTCCAGCATATTATTTAATTTTTTAATTTTTTTAATGTTATTTTAAGTTATTTCCCTATCCATTTGTTTGCAGAGCACTTGCCATGCTCTTAACAAAATGCTGCTGCCATTTGCAGCCCTCTAGCCCTTTCCATTACTTTTTTAGAGCCTTTTTAGTCCTCAGAAGTTCGGGTCCCCATTGACTTCAATGGGGTTCGGGGTTCGGGGTCAAGTTCGGGTCAAGTTCGGTCCCGAACCCCAAACTTTTTTCCGAAGTTCGGCCGAACCCGTCGAACCCGAACATCCAGGTGTCCGCTAAACTCTAGTCCTAAGTATTCAGACCCCTTTGCTGTGACACTCATATATTTAACTCAGGTGCTGTCCATTTCTTCTGATCATCCTTGAGATGGTTCTACACCTTCATTTGAGTCCAGCTGTGTTTGATTATACTGATTGGACTTGATTAGGAAAGCCACACACCTGTCTATATAAGACCTTACAGCTCACAGTGCATGTCAGAGCAAATGAGAATCATGAGGTCAAAGGAACTGCCTGAAGTGCTCAGAGGCAGAATTGAAAAACTGGAAGAACCCCCTTGGGAGGTGGGACTTTGAAAGTGACTGACAACACACAGAGGTATATCAAAAAATATATATGAATTTAATCAACGAGTATCAAGACATAATTACAAAGACAGTTTCTTATTAAAATACATGAATTAAATACAGATTCACAAAAAACTGTTTGTATTCAAAAAAGAAAGAAAGAACATAACGTTTTATAGTCCGACCCGACAGCTGTTTCGGTTACCCTTCTTCGGGGGATTTGTAGACATTAAAATCGGGAGTTGTCTATAAAAAGACAGATTCCATTAAATACATGATGCTATTGTGTATATATATGCATAAAATTGTTTATACAAATAGACAAAACGTCACACATGTATATGAAAATAAGTAAATAATAATTTTTTGCTTACAAATATTTCCAAAAGTAGTTCGATATTCCATGCGAAAATAGGGCACGTGTGTCGCTGTGTATATGGAGCGAGAAAGAAAAAACGCACCACAGAAAAAGGCTGGAGCAGGGTCCAAAAATAAACTTTCATACGAGGGTCCCCAAACGGTGACAGACGATGGAGCTAGAAAGGACTCTAAATAAAGAGTCTAGGTTTCTGCAAAACATATATAGACAGCCCTTAGTATTAATTAATATCCTCATTTATTGGAGCTTAAGCCAAGTAAAAGATGTAACAAATTATCCTCAAAGACCTACCAGTAAACCTTCATTTAGAGTGGACAAGAAGAAAAACAGCAACTCCTATCAATTCAAGAAAGAATCTCTCTCATATCTGAGAGATTGCATAAATTATGCATTCCTCTGGCAGTAGAGTGAATTGTATGAAGTGTGGCTATCTTCTAATTGTTGAGGGAAATACTGTAAAAAGAAAGAGAAACAAAAAGGAGGGTAAAGGTGCAAATAAGCACCATTAGCAACCACTTAAATAAGAGGATAGTGATGTCCTAAATACCTAAAAGAGTCTAACCATATGAATGAGAGTATATACCTGTGTAGCTCCTCCAGACTGTAAACTGGTACCGTGTCCTGTGCCCGTGCAAATCTCCGTTTGATGAGATGGGCTTTAAATGGCGTCTTAATAAGCCGCCACAGCTGTGTGAGCGGACGGCGCAGGAAGCCGGCGTGTGGTGACGTCAATACGCATGGCGTCGCTTGAGTGTAAAACACTCTAAAGCGAAACCAAAAGAGCCGCGAGTGGAAGTGTATGTCCACATGGAAACGCCGACACCGGAAACACCTAACACGGTCAACGTCCAGAGACTGCAACAGGACGCAGATGGTGTATTCCATCTATAGAGCCTCAGATCTAAAACTGTCATAATCAAATAAAACAAAAAGAATAGGTGGGAAAAGTAATCCCTTAAAACAGGCACAGGATCATGTCACCTAAAGAGGGACCCCCCGCACATTAAATGCCAAGCGCGGTCTCAATACGACAGCAATCGGCAGGTAATTAGCGCCGACGCATGTGTGCAAAAAAGAAATTATTTTGCATCAAAAAAGGGGGAAAAAAATTGTAACAAGAGGCCAAAATGAATTGGTCATCCAGACAATTAACCCCCTACGTGCGTCGTGCAGAAAGCAATGGACCCCGCAGGCCCAACACAAAAGACACACATCAACCTATAACGCATAGAATAACGAAAAAATACCATATAACATATATCATACTAAACATACTCAAAACTTTGATGTATAGCAATAATCATAATAATGATGAATATATACTCTCTTCTATTCTTCCCAACCACCAGAGGAGAAACCCTCCAAAAAGGGGCGATAACTAATATGTTCATTTAACCCGGGTGGCAGGGTAGCATTCAGAGTAAAAATCCATTTTGTTTCTCTCTGCAAGAGAGTTCTATTCCAGTCTCCTCCTCTATTATTTGGATGGATCCTATCCAAGATTAAAAATTTTATTCTTGGAATTTTACTGTTATGAATATCTCTAATATGCCGTCCTAGGGGGAGATCTGGGTCACATTTTTTCATACAGGTGATGTGTCTAGCCGCTCTTTTAAAGAATGGCTGTTTGGTTTTGCCAATGTAGAAAGAACCACATTGGCATGAGCGCAAATATACAACTCCTTCCGTTTTGCAGTTGGCAAAGTGAATTGCCTTGAAGACTTTTCCATTGGGTAGTATTGCTTTGTTGTCAATATTCATATACTGACATAAATTGCAGCCGCCACATCGATATGTACCTGGTCGCCTACAAGGATCAACACGGAATTCACCTGTGTACTCACTCTGTATTAAATTGTCCCTTATTGAATTTGCTCTACGGTAGGTGATTAGAGGTTTAGCTGGCACAAATGGAGCCAATGATGGATCAATTTTTAAAAGATGCCAATATTTGGAAATAATCCTCCTAATCTGATCACTCTGTTTGTTAAATTTGGTAATGATACGTACATCATTTGGATAAGATTTATCGAGACTATTGATCGGTTCTTTTTTTGTCAAAAGTTGGTCTCTAGATTTAAGAGTAGCCCTTCTGAATGATTTTTTGAGACTACTGAGGGAATATCCTCGTATCAGAAGGCGATCTCTTAAGGCATTTGCCTCTCTCTGAAAGATAGCATCACTTGTGCAGTTCCTGCGTAGTCGCAAATATTGCCCAAATGGTATTGATCTCACAAGAGGTGCCGGGTGTGCACTTTCAGCATGAAGTATGGAATTGCACGCCGTATCTTTGCGATACAAAGCACTTGATAATTTACCATTCGTGTCCTTCAGTATAGTGATGTCTAAAAAGTTGATAGACACGTCACTGTAGGTCATGGTAAATTTTAAATTGTAAGAGTTGTCATTCATAGCATCTAGGCATGACAACAACAATTCCGGAGTGCCTACCCACACAATGAAGATATCGTCAATATAACGACTCCAGTTGACAATCGATTCAGTAAGTGGTAGAAGTGTTTCTTCAGATAAGAAATTTTGCTCCCACTCCCCCAGGTACAAATTAGCGTAAGAAGGGGCACAACAAGTCCCCATAGCAACGCCTTGTACCTGGAGGTAGTGGGACCCATCAAAAGAAAATGCATTACAAGTAAGAGTATGCTCAAGTGCAGAGAGCAAAAATCGATCAAAAGCACGATTGTCCCGATGGGACTGGGACAGAATATGTCTGATAACCCCAATGCCCCGCTGGTGGGGGATGGAGCTGTAGAGAGCTTCTACATCAACAGCCACCAGCAGGGCATTGGGGGGGTACCGACATCTCATCCAATTGATTTAGTAGATGCATAGTATCTTTAACGAAGGAGGGTAGATTATTTACATATGGACGAATTTGTTCGTCAATAAACTTGCTTAAATTTTCAGTAATACTACCACATCCTGAGACAATAGGGCGACCTGGGGGCATAGTTTTATTCTTATGTACATTAGGGAGACTATAAAAAGTCGGAATTCTAGGGTGAAGAGTTCTAATAAAGTTCCAAGTTTGAAGATTGATGGTTTTATTGGTATATGCCTCATCAATCAACAAATAAAATGCATTGTTGAACTTAGTAATTTGAGTTTTGGAGATGCGTTTGTACCAATCGTTGTTATTAAGAATTTTTAAACACATTTCTCTATATTGGAGATTCTCCATAATTACGATGTTGCCCCCTTTGTCTGCTGATTTTATTGTTAATTGATTTTGTTTAATTAAATTCTTTAGGGCCAATTTTTCTCCTTCCGTCAAATTGGATGGAATTTTGTGATTCAAATGAAGTTTATTAATATCTCTAGTTGTCATGGACAAAAATGCGCCCAAGTTGACATTAGTACCAATAGCTGGAAACTTGTCCGATTTCTTCTTTAATAACGATTGGATCTTAGGTAAAATGACCTTTTTCGTAGTCACAGATGGTACATCCCCCTTCAATAGGCTCTCTAGATCTATATTGTCAATAAGGTCAAAGCCACCCTGATCCATGGACAGATCTACAAGAATTTGTACATCTTGTTCATGTTGAGCTGCAATTTTATCTCCCTCTATAGTCGAAACTGCTGTTTTTGTATACATACTTTTCAACAATAAGGTCCTTGAAAATAGCTGTAGATCTTTAATTATTTCAAATTTGTCTAAGTCGGAGCTTGGGCAAAAATTTAAACCCCGAGATAGGACCGATCTCTCATCCTCTGATAGTGCATAGTCCGACAAATTAATAATGTTTAGCCTGTCACCAATGGCTTCATGGTTATCCAGCTATGATAACATATTGGATGAACCAATGCTCATCCCTGCCATAGGCTCAGTCATGTTTGATACATTAATTAAAGGAAAAAGAGTACCTGGTGTTGATTGTTCAACTCGTGGTCCCAACACTTTGGTATTCAGAGTCTCATTCTGAGCAGAGATGGGCATTGTTTCCACCATGCGTTTTTTAGTATGTTCCTTATTTGGTGATTTCCATTTATTCTTAAGTGGTTTTCTTTTGTCTGAAATTGAGCGTTGTGAAGATGAAGAAAGAGAAGAATTAAGTGAAACATTGGATCCCCTATCGGCGACTGCACCCTTCATTTTGTTAAATCTAGGGCGTGAGCGAGGGTTATTATTTCTTTGCCAGTGATATGCTTTTGATTCTTTGAAGGCTATTTTATCTCTCCAGAATTTCTGTTCCTTGGCGGGCAATACATTGCCGGCCAGGAGGTCAAGATGAATTTTAATGCCTTCTTCTAAAGTTTTATAATTGTCTAAATTTTCACACGGTTTTAATTGTGTATATATATTATCAATATCTGTATTCAATATCAAGATCCTTCTAGAATACTCTTCCATTAGAAGTTTCATCATGATTAAGCTACATTGTTGCAAATTCTTTTCCCATTGTTTCTTGAATGTATCGTCAATGTTGTCAAAGGTAGGAAAAATCTGAATGCGCAAACCTAACGGGTTCAGATCTTCCCTAATATATTGTTCAAAGCCCTCAATATGCCATAGTAGTTGAGCCTTTTTTTCCACCAATTTAGACAACTGGGAGAAAAGAGCCGACATTTCGGAAGTCTGAGCTTCCTTTTTAGCTTGCTCTCTATATCTGGACATATGTCCCTCAAAATCCCTGGATTTAAACATGCTAGTTCCCTAACAGTGAATATGTTCAATATAATAATAAAAAAAAAAAAAGGAAATTTGTTTACAAAAGGAAACAGTAAGCAAAACATAAATACACACAATGCATATAATAACAAAATATAAATTAGCACATTCCTCTCATTTGAATATAAGTCATTGTATAGCTATTAATGCAAAAGTGCAACAATGCTGCAATTGTTGGAAAAAAGATTGGGGGTTTGGGTATTTGCTACCCTATGATATACGAGAAAAAGAAAACCAACGATTGCAGGATTGTAAATGTTGACAGTCACCACATCCCTAACAGTGTTGCCAACCCCCTGAAGTGAAATTTACTGGCAAGGATGCCAAAATTTCTGTACGGCAGCAATTTCTTACTGGCAAAAATCATGAAAATTGCTGGCAGAGCCGCATTTTTTACTGACGCTGCAAAAAAGTACCTACAATCACTGTTTTTAGTGCTAAACAGTGCAAATATCAATATTTGAACTATAAACACACAGCTAATGCTATTTATCAATGTGTTTAAGTTAAACAAAAGTAAAAAAACATTTTTCTCAATTTACATGAAGGTCAGGTTACTATAACCCGGCCAGCACAGAGTTCCCTCTTACATCAGAGTCTGCAGGATGCCCCCTTACAGTGCAAGGGAACTCTTATGTAAAGGGGAACGCTGCAGATCATGATGTAAGGGGGAACCCTGATGTGGAGGGGGGCTCTTACCTTAGTGTATTCACCTTCCGCAGAGTGAATACACTAAGGTAAGGGGGGGGGGTATTAATATAAGGGGGAAACCTTTATATCAGTGCCCCCTTACATTATTGTATTCATTCACCTGCTTACATCAGTGACCCCCCCCCCCCCTTAGAATGGCCTGGCGGCACTGTCACTTACCTCCTCTCAGGTGCACAGTGTGGGGCTCAGTCAGACGGCTCCAGCTTGGTGGCTCTGATCTTCTCTCCCCAGTCCACACGTCTGTTTCTTCCCGGGCCGTAACCCCCATCCCGGCGGCACTTCCACTCTTGACTTCTTTCTAGGATCCCCTCAGAGACTGTAGACATGATAAAAGACAAGAGATGGTCAGAGGCTGCGGACATACTACAGGAGGTGGACACTGGACAGAGACTGCGGACATACTACAGGAGGGGGACAGAGGCTATGGACCCACTACAGGAGGTGGACAGAGGCTGCGGACACACTACAGGAGGGGGACAGAGGCTGCGGACACACTACAGGAGGGGGACAGAGGCTGCGGACCCATTACAGGAGGTGGACAGAGGCTGCAGACATACTACAGGAGGGGGACAGAGGCTGCAGACATACTACAGGAGGGGGACAGAGGCTGCGGACCCATTACAGGAGGTGGACAGAGGCTGCAGACATACTACAGGAGGGGGACAGAGGCTGCGGACATACTACAGGAGGGGGACAGAGGCTGCGGACATACTACAGGAGGTGGACAGAGACAGCGGACATACTACAGGAGGGGGACAGAGGCTGCGGACATACTACAGGAGGTGGACAGAGACAGCGGACATACTACAGGAGGGGGACAGAGGCTGCGGACACACTACAGGGAGGGGGACAGAGGCTGCGGACACACTACAGGGAGGGGGACAGAGGCTGCGGACACACTACAGGGAGGGGGACAGAGGCTGCGGACATACTACAGGGAGGGGGACAGAGGCTGCGGACACACTACAGGGAGGGGGACAGAGGCTGCAGACATACTACAGGAGGGGGACAGAGGCTGCAGACATACTACAGGAGGTGGACAGAGGCTGCGGACATACTACAGGAGGGGGACAGAGGCTGCGGACATACTACAGGAGGTGGACAGAGGCTGCGGACATACTACAGGAGGGGGACAGAGGCTGCGGACATACTACAGGAGGGGGGACAGAGGCTGTGGACATACTACAGGAGGGGGACAGAGGCTGCGGACACACTACAGGAGGGGGACAGAGGCTGCGGACACACTACAGGAGGGGGACAGAGGCTGCGGACACACTACAGGAGGGGAACAGAGGCTGCGGACACCACCATATTACTTCTGCACATCATCTGTGTGCTGTGTCCTCCTCCTGTGCCCCTTTCACCACTCCACAGGTCAGGGCAGCACTGTGCTGCCCTGACCTGTGAAGAGGTGAAAGGGACACAGGAACCAGAGGAGGATACAGCACACTGATGACGCTGTCCCCTTGTATCCCCCCCTGTTTCACTGACCTTGAGTCCGTCCTCCTCACTCCTGGCTGGGCCCTGTCAGTGCTCCGAGTCCTCCACAGACCACCTATGATGAGTGCATGGCATGCACTCACTGCAGGTGTCCCGCCACTGCCGCCAGCCACTGTGGCCTTTTCAAAAATGGCGCCAGCGGCGCCATCACGTTACTGCGTGTGCGCCGCCGCCGCTCGGCCGAGTTCCGAATGCGCTCGGCCGGCGCATTCGGAATGGCGCATGCGCAGTTGTATGGCCGGCTCGCTGCCATCTTTTTTATGGGCGCCGGTGCCCATAAACGGAATTTTACGTACAGCCCGAAAAAGGGGTTAAATCGCGGGCTGTACGTAAATCTACGTACGGTTGGCAACACTGATCCCTAATTATATGAAAAACTGGAAGAACCCCCTTGGGAGGTGGGACTTTGAAAGTGACTGACAACACACAGAGGTATATCAAAAAATATATATGAATTTAATCAACGAGTATCAAGACATAATTACAAAGACAGTTTCTTATTAAAATACATGAATTAAATACAGATTCACAAAAAACTGTTTGTATTCAAAAAAGAAAGAAAGAACATAACGTTTTATAGTCCGACCCGACAGCTGTTTCGGTTACCCTTCTTCGGGGGATTTGTAGACATTAAAATCGGGAGTTGTCTATAAAAAGACAGATTCCATTAAATACATGATGCTATTGTGTATATATATGCATAAAATTGTTTATACAAATAGACAAAACGTCACACATGTATATGAAAATAAGTAAATAATAATTTTTTGCTTACAAATATTTCCAAAAGTAGTTCGATATTCCATGCGAAAATAGGGCACGTGTGTCGCTGTGTATATGGAGCGAGAAAGAAAAAATGCACCACAGAAAAAGGCTGGAGCAGGGTCCAAAAATAAACTTTCATACGAGGGTCCCCAAACGGTGACAGACGATGGAGCTAGAAAGGACTCTAAATAAAGAGTCTAGGTTTCTGCAAAACATATATAGACAGCCCTTAGTATTAATTAATATCCTCATTTATTGGAGCTTAAGCCAAGTAAAAGATGTAACAAATTATCCTCAAAGACCTACCAGTAAACCTTCATTTAGAGTGGACAAGAAGAAAAACAGCAACTCCTATCAATTCAAGAAAGAATCTCTCTCATATCTGAGAGATTGCATAAATTATGCATTCCTCTGGCAGTAGAGTGAATTGTATGAAGTGTGGCTATCTTCTAATTGTTGAGGGAAATACTGTAAAAAGAAAGAGAAACAAAAAGGAGGGTAAAGGTGCAAATAAGCACCATTCGCAACCACTTAAATAAGAGGATAGTGATGTCCTAAATACCTAAAAGAGTCTAACCATATGAATGAGAGTATATACCTATATACTGGACGTTGACCGTGTTAGGTGTTTCCGGTGTCGGCGTTTCTATGTGGACATACACTTCCGCTCGCGGCTCTTTTGGTTTCGCTTTAGAGTGTTTTACACTCAAGCGACGCCATGCGTATTGACGTCACCACACGCCGGCTTCCTGCACCGTCCGCTCACACAGCTGTGGCGGCTTATTAAGACGCCATTTAAAGCCCATCTCATCAAACGGAGATTTGCACGGGCACAGGACACGGTACCAGTTTACAGTCTGGAGGAGCTACACAGGTATATACCCTCATTCATATGGTTAGACTCTTTTAGGTATTTAGGACATCACTATCCTCTTATTTAAGTGGTTGCTAATGGTGCTTATTTGCACCTTTACCCTCCTTTTTGTTTCTCTTTCTTTTTACAGTATTTCCCTCAACAATTAGAAGATAGCCACACTTCATACAATTCACTCTACTGCCAGAGGAATGCATAATTTATGCAATCTCTCAGATATGAGAGAGATTCTTTCTTGAATTGATAGGAGTTGCTGTTTTTCTTCTTGTCCACTCTAAATGAAGGTTTACTGGTAGGTCTTTGAGGATAATTTGTTACATCTTTTACTTGGCTTAAGCTCCAATAAATGAGGATATTAATTATAATTAATACTAAGGGCTGTCTATATATGTTTTGCAGAAACCTAGACTCTTTATTTAGAGTCCTTTCTAGCTCCATCGTCTGTCACCGTTTGGGGACCCTCGTATGAAAGTTTATTTTTGGACCCTGCTCCAGCCTTTTTCTGTGGTGCGTTTTTTCTTTCTCGCTCCATATACACAGCGACACACGTGCCCTATTTTCGCATGGAATATCGAACTACTTTTGGAAATATTTGTAAGCAAAAAATTATTATTTACTTATTTTCATATACATGTGTGACGTTTTGTCTATTTGTATAAACAATTTTATGCATATATATACACAATAGCATCATGTATTTAATGGAATCTGTCTTTTTATAGACAACTCCCGATTTTAATGTCTACAAATCCCCCGAAGAAGGGTAACCGAAACAGCTGTCGGGTAGGACTATAAAACGTTATGTTCTTTCTTTCTTTTTTGAATACAAACAGTTTTTTGTGAATCTGTATTTAATTCATGTATTTTAATAAGAAACTGTCTTTGTAATTATGTCTTGATACTCGTTGATTAAATTCATATATATTTTTTGATATACCTCTGTGTGTTGTCAGTCACTTTCAAAGTCCCACCTCCCAAGGGGGTTCTTCCAGTTTTTCATATAATTAGGGATGTGGTGACTGTCAACATTTACAATCCTGCAATCGTTGGTTTTCTTTTTCTCAGAGGCAGAATTGTGGCAAGGCCAAGGTTACAAAAAAATTCTGCTGCACTTAAGGTTCCTAAGAGCACAGTGGCCTCCATAATCCTTAAATGGAAGATGTTTGGGACGACCAGAACCCTTCCTAGAGCTGATGTATTCACTGAGTTCTGGCAGACTAATAAGTTAAAGGAAAATACTTTTGCCAAAAATGTACACTACAGTGCAAAAGTTTTAGACAGGTGTGAAAAAATGCTGGAAATTAAGGATGTAATATGTTTTCAGAAATATAAGTGTTGATAGTTTATTTATATCAATTAACAAAATGGAAAGTAATTGAACAGAAGGGAAATCCAAATCAAATCAATATTTGGGGTGACCACCTTTTGCCTTCAAAATAGCATAATTTTCTCTAGGTACACTTGCACACACTTGCAGGAACTCTGCAGGTAGGTTGTTCCAGGTATCTTGGAGAACTAACCAGAGATCTTCTGTGGATGTGTAGGCTGTCTTAAATCCTTCTGTATCTTCATGTCATCCCAGACAGACTCAATGATGTTGAGAACGGGGCTCTGTGCGGTGAGGTCAGTGGCTGGTCAGGCACTGGCTAGTATCAGAGCCAGATACATACAGGTTACATGTTCACAAGTTACGTATTCGATTATCATTAGCTACCAACAGTCCTGGTGTTGGTTAAATTAGTAAACTATGAGAACTAATGAAAGTGCTATATATAATCTATATAATAAAAGAATAGAACCTGAACCATTCTCTGATTATATAGATTATAAATACCGTATTTTCCGGCGTATAAGACGACCTTTTATACTTAAAAATATGCCTCAAAAATCGGGGGTCGTCTTATACGCCGGTATGCAGAGTCAGTCAGACTGTGGGAGTCCATTGTTCAAAAGCCACGCCTCCTCCTCGTGCTGTTCCGTGATAGGCGGAACACTCAGTTTCCCAGCAGAGCCTGTGTTCAGCCTATCACCGACGTCCTCTCGCCCGAGGCCAAGGATGTCCGTGATAGGCGGAACACTGAATACAGGCCCTGCTGGGAAACTGAGTGTTCCGCCTACCATGGAACAGGATGAGGAGGAGGCGCGGCTTTTGAGCAATGGACGCCTGCAGTCTGACTGACTCTGCATGTCAGGGATAAGGTATGGAGATTATCGAAGTGAGGCATGCAATGGCACAGTGAGGTGAGGCATGCAATGGCACAGTGGGGTGAGGCATGCAATGGCACAGTGAGGTGAGGCATGCAATGGCACAGTGAGATTTGAAAAAATCAGAATAAAGCCTGTTCCTGTCAGCGGTTGTTCCTGTCAGCGGTTGTTCCGGCTACCCCTCAGCTTCCAGATAGACTAGTCGGAAGGGGGTCGTCTTATACGGTAAGTATATCCCAAAACTAACCTTTTAGCTGGAAAATTAGGGGGTCGTCTTATACACCCAGTCGCCTTATATGCCGGCAAATCCGGTAGCACCTTCATTAGTTCTCATAGTTTATTCATTTAACCAGCATAAGTAAGGACTTGTTTTAGCATATGTAAACGGTGTTCAGACCACACATGTGAGGTATCGCCGCAAATGTTAGAGCAAGAGCAATAATTCTAGCACTAGACCTCCTCTGTAACTTTAAACATGTAACCTGTAAAAAAAAATTAAAGCGTTGCCTATGGAGATTTTTAAGTACTGAAGTTTGGCGCCATTCCACAAGTGTGCGCAATTTTAAAGCGTGGCATGTTAGGTATCTATTTACTCGGCATAACATCATCTTTCACATTATACAAAAAACTTGTACTAACTTGTGTTTTTTTTTATTTTTATTTATTCATGAAACTGTTTTTTTGCAGAAAAACGGGTTTGAAAAATGGCTGCGCAAATACTATGTGACATAAAAAGTTACAACGACCACCATTTTTTTTCCCTATGGTCTCTGCTAAAATTATATAATATATATATATATATATATATATATATATATATATATATAATGTTTGGGGGTTCTGAGTAATTTTCTAGCAAAAAAAATATGATTATTATATGTAGGAGGGAAGTGTCCGAATTGGCTTGGGTCGCAAGTGGTTAATTACCTGTAGCGGGGTATTCCCCTTTAATACAGAGAGACTACATATCCCAGTACATCTTGCAGCACCCAGGGTGCATTAACCCGGAGCAGAGACTGCTGGGGCAGACTTTATAAAGGGAAGGCGGAGTTGATTCTTCCTCTTTGGACACCCCCTCTCCTAGCAAGAGGATCTCTGTGCTGAACTGCTGTTGCACAAGGCGTGAAGCCTGGGCCTTGTGCTCTTTTCCAAAGAGCCCTCTGCCAGCCTAGCTAAACCTTAGAGACATCTTCTCATCCTTGCTGCCGCTACACCAGGAGGACTAAAGACTCGGATGTTGGTGGATTCCTGTTCCTAGACGAATCGGCGGAGGAAACGGACTTGGGACTTGTCCGGGTGGTGAGAGCTGTTTAGAGACAGATACTTTTATCTTTACTATTCGTTTGGATTACAAAGTTGTTCTTCAAGTGCACCACCGAAAGATTGCTAGCGAATACTGTTTCACTGAACTTCCATTTAGATCAGTCAGGCCTGACTGCATAGGTAGACATTGCTGGGTGTTAGTCTGCCCATAAGGGGAAGTAGCTGCAAAAGGGCAGCACTAGAGTTGCATAGCAATACTTTGATATGCTGATTACTCTGTTTATCTTTATTACTGTTTATTGCAGGGATCTGCAACTTGTTATACTGTTACTTCACTGATGCTAATGGGCAAGTAATTAAATATCTGGGTCAAGTACATTTGGTGTCAGTTTCAGTTACTTTAATAGGAGTTTTAAAGTATATTGCTGTGCATGCTTGCTATAAGACTGCGTCACCAAGAGTTGCGGTCACGCGGTCTTATCCCACTATTACTAGCTGTGCCACGGGAGGTTAGAGCCGATTGCCAGGGGTTGACAGCGGTGCACTACAGGGCCCAAATCAATACCAGCAGCCCTCTTAACTGGGGGTATCGCTACACGTGGGGGCTCGAGCCGGGATCCCTATACGTTGCACGCTGCAATCAAGCCGGTCAGAGGTACCAGCATGGACCCGCTAGCAATGTCACAGTGGTGCGCAGAGGCTGGCACCGATCCAACCACGGCGGTAGTTATTGTACTCCCGGGGGGGATCTGGCCAGAAGAAGCAATAAAGCAGCTAATAATGTCACTATCACCGAACCAGAAAGCATGGGTGATGGATATAAGGTCAAATGCCTCGTTTACATACGCACTGGTAGAATGGAAAGACGAAATCCCAGAGCATTTTAAAAGTCCAAGCATACAAGCCATAGATAATCAGATCTATCACTTGATACATACGTTGCCAGTGAAGGGAGAATGGTTCCAGACACCAAAGCCACCACTGACCACCCTTAGCTCAGAATTATGCGCTGTCCTGGGGGAGATTGTGGCTAAGTGTAAAAAGGACCCTACAGACTACCCGATGTCAGGATACAGGAAACTCTGGATTTTTTCTGGAAAGAAACCTGTACCTTCGGGAGAAGAGGGATTTGAGGAGTGGCTAGACGGCGCCACTCAGGGAAGAATGGGAAGTCCCAGACCACAGAAAGAAGCAGAGAATTGCTGAGAGCTTGAAGGGGCCTGCTCTGGAGGCCATAAGTAACCTTAAGCTAAGCAAGAAAGACTGCAATGCACAGGATTATCTGGACATTCTGCAGAATGTGTTCGGTGGGACGGAAAAGGTCACTGAACTTACTTACCAGCTGGAGCACTGCTACCAAAAGGAGGGAGAGAAGCTGTCAGAATTCATAAGACGTCTGGATAAGATCCTGCATCAGATCCTACTGAAGAAAGGGATCGATCCAAGGAAAGTGGATGAGGCCCGTGCCCAGCAGGTGTTGAGGGGAGCTCAACCCTTGGACCCCATCGCATTAATGCTACGCACCCGGCAGGACGGGAGCAGCCTGGAATACCCCGACTTGATCCGGATAGTCAGGGAGGAGGAGGCTATGTTGGAAGACAAAAGGAGGAGTAAACATACCGAACCAACTACCCTCCCTGCGGTGGGAGTCAGATCAGCTATGGCTACTGAACAGGACTCAGAAGTGGAGATCCTGAAGTCCCAAATGACCCAGGTGCTGGATCTTTTGACCTCACTCATGTCTAAAAACTCAGGAATGAAGGAACCCGAGGAAATTAAGAATGAACCACGCAAGAGCAGTTCAACACCAACCTCCCCACAGAAGAGAAGAGAGATTGTCTGTTTCAACTGTGGAGGTGTAGGCCACTACCAGCGAGTATGTCCAAGTCCACGAATGGAGACAGAAGGCTGGCGGAGGCCTCAGAGAAGTGACCCAAGAATGGAGAGATAAAAATAACTTTCCCTGAACCTGCGAGGGAACGGTGGAGGACACCTGCAGTTTATGCCGTCTCAGTGAGCAACGCCTATCAGCCTTCCAAACAACGCCAAAAACGGCATTCCCAGCGCCGGAAGCTGAAGAGAGCACAAGTCCAAGTATGTCAGCCTGCTGTTACAGGTGTTTCCAAAAGGACTGCTACCCAATTGGTAGGTCCTCTGCCTGTAGTGTCTGTTCTGATCAAAGGGATCTACACCAGAGCCATCCTTGATACAGGTGCTCAGGTTACCCTAATGACCAGAGACTTTTACAAGAAGTACCTCTCATACCTGCCCCTGGAAGAGATGGGAGACACCAAGATTCAGGGTATCCAAGCAGAAGAGGACTCTTGTGATGGATGTCTGCGGATCAAGTTGTTGTGTGATCCATTGAGGGCTGGGGAGCCCCAGAACTTTGAGACACTGACCATTGTCTGTCCCTGGCTGCCAGGGCCCTCAAGAAGCTCACTCATCGTTGGGACCAATACCGATCTGGTGAAACGGCTTTTAGCCCCTGCTGTCCCCAGATGTGATCCCATACCCTCACTACCGGAAGAGGTTAGAGCCGATTGCCAGGGGTTGACAGCGTTGCACTACAGGGCCCAAATCAATACCAGCAGCCCTCTTAACTGGGGGTATCGCTACATACCATAAGTAAGTAATATACAAATAATTATTATATATTGTTTTTAAAGTAATTTACTATATTTTCAAAAACTGTACCCAAACTTGCAAGCAACCTCCACCGTGCTTCATTGTTGCCTGCAGACACTCATCATTGTACCTCTCCCCAGGCGAACAAACTGCCTCCTATTATAGACAAATATTTTTAATTTTCACTCAGCTGTCCAAAGCACCTGCTGCCATTTTTCTGTACCCCAGTTCTTATGTTTTCATGCATAGTTGAGTTGCTTAGCCCTGTTTCCACATCAGCAGTATGGCTTTTTGGCCTTAAATCTTCCATGAAGACCATTTCTGGCCAGATTTCTCTGCACAGTAGAATGGTATACCTGGGTCCCACTGGTTTCTGCTAGTTTTGTTCTGGTGGCACTGCTGAACATCTTCAGAATTCGAAAGGAAGTAAGTATGATGTGTCTTTCATCTGCTGCATTAAGTTTACTTGGATGTTCTTCAAAAGAGCTTGAACAGCACATCTTGAAAGCCCAGCCTCCTTTAAAAACATTGCTTTGGAAAGACCTTGCTGATGCAGTATAACTATCTTGTGTCTTGTTGCTGTGCTCTGTTCTGGTGTATGATCTGTGACAGGAAACCGTTTTCTACAGCCTTACCTTAGTAGCAGAGTTTGGCTGTTTCTCACCCAGTTTAAGCCTCCTACACAGCTGTTTCTGTTTTAGTTAATGACTTTGTTTCAACCCACATATGACATTGATGGTCATTAGCACCTGCTTGGTATAATTGGTTTATCATACACCTGAATCCTACAAAACCCCTGACTTTGTGCAAGTGTACAAAGTGTGCAAGTGTAAGATTTGATACTGGTTTGAAGCCAAAGGGTAGTCACACCAAATATTGATTTAATTTAGATTTTTCTTCTGTTCACTGACTTTGCATTTTTAAATTGATAAAAATAAACAATTAAAATACATATAGTTTTAAAAGTATTCTTAATTTACAGTATTTCTTCACACCGGCCTAAAAGTGTTGCACAGTGCTGTATATAACATACAGCATATATTTACTATAAATCATATTGTAATTTGATTTTATTAAATATTATCTTTTCTACTGCATTTATATCTGCAGACACTGTTTTTTTCGAAAATTGGCAAAAAAACATAAAAAAAAAAAAAAATGCTTTCTTGCAATATGTTAACTTGAAAGCAGTGATTTCCTATTTGATTGGCTCACTGTTTTTCCTAGATTTCCTAACTACAAAGTCAAATTGAAGGTATCCTCTTCAAATTCACTTACAGCACCGAGTTTGCACTAGATGGTATAATGGACGCAGGCCCTCCTACTGAGAAGTCAAGAGCTTGATAAAATTGTTGTAATTTTGCAAAGCTTTGCTAAATCTGGGAATGAGTCCAAAATTATGAAAACAAATTTAATGAAAAAAATAAGTCATATGATTTTCAGAAAACCCTAGATTCTAGGATACTATATAAGAAATACAGAACATACAATTCCATATTACTGCCTCACTGTCATCAGTTACCCACATTATTATAAGATGTTTCCATTTGATAAAAGTATTCACATTCTGAACAATATGATCATCTGTAGTCAATTAATATGTGACATGGTGAATAGTTTGAGTAATACACAGCAACTGAACACAAAATTAAAAGCAGCCATCATATAATAACTCCAAGCCCACTGGAATACACATAATGTCTAACAAAGCTACAATAAGCATCTGTGTATCAGATAGCAGAGGATACTGGGTAGTCGACTGGTTAGAGAACATATCCAGATCCAGATCCCACCTATTTCTTGGAGGAATATATCCACTGAAAATTGACATATACAATATATATATATATATATATATATATATATATATATATATATATATATGTAGCGCCCTGCTCCCAATGAGTGGCCGCTATATGTTAAAATTATAATTGTCTGAGCAATAGTTTGGCTCAGAAGGATTGTGTTTCAGTTCAGCTGGTTGCATGATTTTCCTCCTGACAGTGGGTGTCGCTGTCACCACTGGTCAGGATTGGAAAGGCAACAGGCTGAATGCATTGGGTATCTCTTTCTCAGAAGCAGCTAAGGGGGCGTGGTCAACCCGCTGTGCATTCTGGGAGAGGGTACTTAAGGGACAGACACCATTTTGTGGGGTCGTCGTTCGTTGGTGGTGGGCACCGCCCGCCCAATCCCGACCTGAGGGCCCTCATGGCCTCAGGGATGTACTGGCAGTTTCCGCCTCGGGGCCACGTTGGCCTGAGGCTCCGTTACTGAGATGTAGGCCCAGGAGTTACTGGGGCCTATTGATCCAGGGATGATCCTGTGTCGCCTTGCCTGGACGACGTCATTTGTGATGAAACGGCGTAGGGAGGAGTGACGTGCTGACGTCACTGACATCCAAAACGAGTCCCGGGGCGAGAGGGTTTGCATAGCCGGCCGGCTAATCTTTTACCACACGCCTTTGATTCGTGACAGTTTCCCATCAGGTCCGCCCCCTTAGTATGTTGGACCCCGCCTACGTCATTGGCCTGAGCGGGAAACTTCCTTCACTGTGTAATTTAAATTTACACAGTGAAGGAAGTTCCCCGCTCAGGCCAATGACGTAGGCGGGGTCGGACATACCGAGGGGGCGGACCTAATGGGGAACTTCGTTCGCTGTGTAATACATGAATAGACCCGCCCCTTCTCTCGTTCCGCATCTGGTCCGCTGAGCGGGTCTATACATTTAAAACACAGCGGAGGAAGTTCCCCATCAGGTCCGCACAGGCACAACCAATGACGGACAGCGCTGGACATCGGATCACCGCGGGACACTGGATTTCACCGCTGGAATGTTTTTTTTTCATTATTATTTTTTTATTTTTTAATAAAGGACTTTTCAAGGTGTGTGTGTTTTTATTTACATTTTTTGACACTTTCTTCGTGAAATGGTAGGGGTACAATGTACCCCTTACCAATTCACATAGGGGGGGCCGGGATCTGGGGGTCCCCTTTGTTAAAGGGGTCTTCCAGATTCCGATAAGCCCCCAGCCCGCAGACCCCCACAACCACCGGGCAAGGGTTGTGGCGATGAGGCCCTTGTCCCCATCAACATAAGGACATCCTCCCCATGTTGAGGGCATGTGACCTGGTACGGTTCAGGAGGGAGGGGGGGCCGCTCTCTCGTCCCCCCCTCTTCCCCTGCGGCCGGCCAGGTTGCGTGCTCGGATAAGGGTCTGGTATGGATTTTTGGGGGGACTCCACGCCATTTTTTTTAAATTTGGGGTGGAGTTCCCCTTAAAATCCATGCCAGACCTAAAGGGCCTGGTAATTGAATTTGGGGGAGCCCCTACGCTTTTTTTTTTTTTTTTTCTCAATGACTTTTGTATGTATTGATAAAAGCCGACAATTCATTAATAGCCGCGAGTGAGTTTTAAATGACTTTTTTTCCTTCAAAAATGACACTTTGTGCAGGGACAGTTCTAAGCACGGGAAACATGCGCCACTTTACATGCATATCATACACACCCCCCAGTTATGAAATTTAAAGGAATATTTCACTTTTATTTTTTCATTTTAAGCATTATTAAAATCACCGCTCCCGTAAAAGCGTCTATTTTTTAAACCTTTTTTTGCATTGATACATGTCCCCTGGGGCAGGACCCGGGTCCCCAAACACTTTTTAGGACAACAACTTGCATATTAGCCTTTATAATTAGCACTTTAGATTTCGAACGTTCGAGTCCATTGTATTTAATAGGGTTCTAAAGTTTGCGCGAACATTCTGTCTGTTCGCAGGTTCTGGTGCGAGCCGAACAGGGGGGTGTTCGGCTCATCCCTGGCAGCAAACAAACACGATTCAGGTGGCATTTGTACAAGTCCATAGCTTTAGGTTGGGTTCACATATATGCAAATTGGATGCGTTTTTAATCGCATGCAATTCGCATAACATGTGAATGTGACCGGTTTTTAATGGAGCCGGTTCACACATGTGAGGGGCAGCCGCGGGGTGGTTTTAAAAAAGGTCCTGTGTGTTTTTCGGTCCGGTTCAGGTGCGAATTTAGGTGAAAATTTGCACATGAATTGCACCTGAATTGCACCTGAACCGGTGAATCCCAAAGAACAGGTCGCCTTAAGCTGGCCATAAATGACTAAACACATAATAACAAAAAAAAAAAAAAAGACAATGGATTTCTCCATCTACACAAGCAAGGTGGATGATGAAATCCCACCTCTCTTATGTCAGAATACACTGATTAGCGGCTGCAGCTAATTGAGAAAAAAATTCTAACATTCTGCCGAACAGGGATGGCAACACATGAATCGAAATTTGGCCAGTTTCCGGTGAACTGGCTGAATTTTGATCCATCTATGCTCAGCTTCACTCATTTAAAAATGACAATGCAAATAAACACACACATGCTTCACAAGTTCTTTATTTAACCACTTAACGACCGCCCCATGTACATATACGTCGGCAAAATGGCACGGACAGGCACAATCACGAACCTGTACATGACTGCCTTCGTATGGGTAGGGCGTCCGATCGGGGGGGGGTCCGATCGGATTACATTCTTCCTCTGCCTGTGTAATGTAAACACAGGCAGAGGAAGTGATGTCATCTCTCCATGCGGCGGTCTTTTCAGTCTGGCACGAGGAGAGAAGACATCTCACAGTAAGTGCACCAACACTACACTAACACGTAGGTACACATAGGCACACTCTCACCCCCCAGTCACCCCCAGCTCACCCCCCAGTACCCCCAGTCACAGTGTCACCGTTTGCAGTGGTAATTTTTTTACTGATCACTGTAATCAGTGTCATTTGTGACAGTAAAAAGTTGCAGGGCAGTTAGGTTTAGGCCCCAGGGTAGCCCCCTAACCCCCCCTAATAAAGGTTTAACCCCTTGATCGCCCCCCAGGTAACCCTTTCATCCCCTATCGCCAGCGTCACTAAGCGATCGTTTTTCCGATCGCTGTATTAATGTCGGTGGCGCCCCTAGGTAGCCAGTTTTTTTTTTAGGTTCGCCGCAGGTTTTTATAGCGTCAGGTACCCCCATATATTATTTTAACCCCCTGATTGCCCCTAGAGTTAACCCTTTCACCAGTGATCACCGTATAAGTGTCTGGGCCTTTCCCTCAACATGGACACACATAAATTCTCGTCAATGCGCGCCTATTGGTCCACGCGCCCAATTGACCATATGCCCGTGTTCTCTGCCTCCATGTCCAGGAAACGATACGAGTAGATCTTGCGGTTCATGCACTTCAACGACAATGAACTTTGTCGTCCACGTGGAGACCCTGAATACGATCAGCTCTACAAAATTCGGCCCCTCATAAACCACTTCAATGAACGTTTTGCAGCCTTGTTTATTCCCGATCAAGTTGTCTGCGTTGATGAGTCCCTGATTACATTTTCTGTCCACTTGTCTTTCAAACAGTACCTTCCCAGCAAGCGTGCCAGATACGGGGTCAAGCTCTATAAGTTCTGTGACAAAGCAACAGGCTATGTATGGAGCTTTACGGTTTATGAGGGAAAAGATAGTCAGGTAGAGCCGGAGAACTGCCCAGATTACATAGGGAGCGCTGGCAAGATAGTGTGGAACTTGGTGTCACCCTTATTCGAAAAGGGGTACCACTTGTATGTGGACAATTATTACACGAGCGTGCCACTGTTTAGTCACTTGTTTGATCATCAGATTGGAGCATGTGGCACCGTGCGACCTAATCGCCGGGGCTTTCCCCAGGGGCTTGTAGATTCCCGTCTTAGGCTGGGGGAGAGAGCCTGCTTGAAGTGTAATAATTTGCTCGCTGTGAGGGATAATAAGAATGTTTTCCTTCTTACCTCCCTTTACGCAGACACGACAGTCCAAATTCGTGCGGCGACTGGTGTTGTGGAGAAACCCCTCTGTGTCCACGAATATAACCAAAATATGGGAGGGGTGGACCTCAACGACCAGTTGTTGACGCCGTATCACATTGCCCGTAAGGCGAGACGCTGGTACAAAAAAGTTTCTCTATCTGTCATGGAGATCCTGCCAGTAACAGGTGCCCTGGACTTCCTGGTTCCCGATTGCGCGCGCGCGATCGCGCATGCGCGTGCGTGCACGGGCACGAGCGCGCCCTGCGGGTGGTGCCAGAAGGGCTATTTAAATCCATCAAATTCAGACAGTCCCTGCTGTCTGCCCTACAGCGTTAGTGCCTGAGAAACCTGATCTGTGAACCTGCCTGTATCTGACCCGGCTTGTCTGTGACCTTCCAGCTATCCGCCTGCATCTGACCCCTGGCCTGTTGTGACCTCTGCTCTGCCTTGTCCTTCTGTACCTTGCTGCCCGCTAGTTTACCGACCCGGCTTGTCTGACTACCCTGCTGATCTCAGGCCCCAGCCTGGTCTGCTGAGCTGTTCCAGTCCAGCTTTCTGAGCTCCTGAGTCGCTGTGTGCCTGAGTTCCTGGATCCGGTCCACCTGCTATGTTCCAGAGTTCCTGGTTCCTGTTTACCTGCTGTGTGCCTGAGTTCCTGGTTCCTGTTCATCTGCTGTGCTCCTGAGTTCCTGGTTCCTGTCCATCTGCTGTGTTCCAGGGTTCCTGGTTCCTGTTTACCTGCTGTGTGCCTGAGTTCCCAGTTTCTGCCCATCTGCTGTGTTCCAGAGTTCCTGGTTCCTGTTCATCTGCTGTGTTCCTGAGTTCCTGGTTCCGGTCTACCTGCCATACTTCCGTGCACCTGGACCCAGCCCGGACTACTCAGCTACCTGCTCCGTGGTTGATCCTGCCAGGCACTCGTACCCTTTCTACCTCCGTGCCTCCTGTTACACTACCAGGGGCCGCTGGTGGAAGCCGTAAGGGAGGCCTCCCTCTGCTAACCGGGCTCGTCACCGTCAGGTACGTGACAGTAGCAGACAGCCATGTCTGAGCCCGAGCAGGGAGCCTCACCTATGGAGGAACTTTGCCGGCACCTGGCGGGATTGACTGAAGCGGTCAAGAACCTTCAACAAGGCTATACCCACCTGGAAGGACAAGTGCGGGCTCTCGCCAACCCTTCTGGAGCCCAAGGGGGCCCTCATGCCTCCACCTCTTCAGCCAAGACAGGGTCCACACCCACAGTGGTCATGCTTCCCCCTGAACCCAGGGTCCCTACACCCGAAAGATTCTCCAGGGATCAGAGCAAGTTCAGGGCCTTCCGCAACTCCTGCGAATTATACTTTGGCCTACAGCCCCGCACCTTCTCTTTGGAAGCCACCAAAGTGGGCTTTGTGATCTCCCTACTCTCAGGAGACCCTCAGAGCTGGGCCCACCATCTGCTGGAACGGAAGGATGTGGCCTTGGACAGTCTTACCGCCTTCTTTGATGCCATGGCCCAGCTGTATGAGGACCCCCAGCTCTCAGTTACCGCAGAAACCGCCTTGCGCACCCTTCAGCAGGGGCGCAGAGCGGCAGAGGACTATGTAGCGGAGATTAGGCGATGGAGCGCAGATACCAATTGGAATGACGCCGCTCTCCGCCATCAGTTCCGCATAGGACTCTCTGACCCCCTGAAAGATGAGCTGGCTAGAGTCGGTATACCACAGACTCTGAATCTATTGATTGATTTGACTATTCAGATTGATCGACGTTTGAGGGAACATAGGGCTGAGAGGGCCACGGGCTTCTCCCGTCCGACCTGGATGCTCCCCCGGGCTCCCAGTCATCTGCATCCAGCTCCTGCTGCACCTCTGGTCCCCACACTTGATGTACCTGAGCCCATGCAGCTCGGAGTCCTTCGTCCTTCCCTCACTCAAGAGGAACGCCAGCGTCGTCGAACGCATAACTTGTGCCTGTACTGTGGGGAACCCGGACACTTCGTCAGAAACTGTCCCCTGAAGTTTTGTAAGTGTTTCTCAGTATCTCCTGACTTAACCAGCCCCCAAGCCAAGTCTACATCTTACCTTGCCCTTTCTGTCTCTTTACAGCTCCCAGGAAGGACTCTGCAAGTGTCCGCCATTATTGATTCTGGGGCTTGCAGTTGCTTCATGGACTCAACCTTTACCCACACACATCTGATTCCCCTTCTTACCAAGGCCCATGGACTTTGCGTTCACCTGGCTGACGGGTCCATTATCAAGTCTGGACCCGTGGTCCAGGAGACGGCCCCTATACCCGTTACCGTCTCCACCACTACCGGGATCCACCGAGAGTACCTCCGTCTGGACATTATTTCTTCTCCACTGTTCCCTATGATCCTCGGTATGCCCTGGTTGCAGGCTCACAACCCCACCATCAACTGGGCCACGGGGGTAGTTACCTTTCCTTCTCCCTATTGTCAGCAGTCCTGCGGTTCACATGAGCTCCCTGGACCGGCCACCTTAATGTGTACCGATACTGAGGCTGGAATACGTCAGGCCATCCCTGACGTTTACCTGGACTTCCTGGACGTATTCAGCAAGCAAGGGGCAGAGACACTACCACCCCATCGGGGAGGGGGATGAATGGAAGACTGCCTTCCGCTCCCGATTCGGACACTTTGAGTACTTGGTAATGCCCTTCGGGTTGTGCAACGCCCCTGCCACCTTCCAGTACTTTATTAATGATGTACTTCGGGACTTCCTAGACCTTTTTGTCATTGTCTACCTGGATGATATACTAATCTTTTCTTCCTCCCTTTATTCTCACCGCAGGCATGTCAGAAGTGTGTTGGGTCGGCTTCGCCAGCATAGCCTGTATGCGAAGGCCGAAAAATGTGAGTTTGAGCTGGAAAGTATAGCATTCCTGTGGTTAATCATCTCCAGCGAAGGCATCAGGATGGACCCACAGGAGATTGCCGCAATTCTGGACTGGCCAGTTCCGGCGGATAAAAAGGGAATCCAACGGTTCGTTGGATTCACCAATTTTTACCGCAAATTCATCCGGGGGTTCTCGACCATCATTGCACCCATCACCCAGTTAACCAAACAAGGGACCCGCTTCCACTGGTCCCCTGAGGCCCAAAGGTCCTTCGAGGTCCTGAAAGGGCTCTTTACCTCTGCTTCGATCCTGAAACACCCGGATTCCTCGCTGCCGTTCGTACTTGAGGTAGATGCCTCTGAAGTCGCGGTAGGAGCAATACTGTCTCAAAGACAGGGAACCAGGGCCTTGCTTCACCCAGTAGCCTTCTTTTCTCGCAAACTATCTGCGGCAAAGAGGAACTATGACGTGGGGGACCGAGAACTACTGGCAATCAAGTCTGCCTTGGAAGAATGGCGATATCTACTTGAGGGAGCTGCCCACTGGATTCTGATATTTACTGACAATAAGAATCTGGAGTATCTGAAAACCGCTAAGAGACTGAAACCACGACAAGCCAGATGGGCACTTTTCTTTTTCCGGTTCTCTTTTCACGTCACTTATTGTCCTGGTGCCAAGAACACTAAACCCGATGCCTTGTCTCGAATGTTTCATGAGTCTAAGGAAACCTCTTCTCCCGATACCATCCTCGCCCCTGGAAATTTCCTTCTTCAAGAAGATCTACTTACCCGAATCAGACAAGCCACCACTAGGCAGAGACCCTCCTCTGAGTCAGAATTACAGGCTAAAGATGGGCTGTTGTGGCACCAGAACAGGATCTATGTACCGGAAGAACTAAAGACAACCGCGTTGGAACTCTGCCACGACCATGCCCTTGCCGGGCACTTTGGCATTGCCAAGACCATTGACCTGGTACTGATGGCCTCGATTACGCGAGGATTGCAGGAGGTTCGTGGAGTCCTGTACCACTTGCACCCGAAACAAGGGATCCAGATCCAAGGCCTGGGGACTACTGAGACCCTTACCTGTTCCAGACAGGCCTTGGAAAATGCTGTCCATTGACTTTATTGTTGAGTTGCCCCCGGCGGAGAATCACACCACTATCTTTGTGATAGTGGACCGCCTGTCCAAGATGGCACATTTCGTCCCCATGAAAGGGACTCCCTCAGCCCCTGAAACCGCACAGGTGTTTATCAGAGAGGTCGTCAGACTCCACGGGGTGCCTGCCAATATTGTTTCTGATCGGGGGGTACAATTTACCTCCCAGTTCTGGAGATCCCTCTGCAAGACTCTAGAGATAGAATTATCGTTTTCTTTTGCCTACCATCCCCAGACCAACGGACAGACGGAGAGGACAAATCAGACCCTCGAGCAATACCTGTGCTGCTTCTCCTCTTTTGCTCAGAACGACTTACTCTCCCTGCTTCCGTTGGCCGAGTTCGCCTATAATAACTCCATCCACTCTGCGACTAACCAGACTCCGTTTTTCGCAAACTACGGTTTTCACCATACATTTCTGCCCAACTCCCTCCCTGAGTGTTCGGTGCCTGCAGTCCAGGAAGAATTTAACTTTTTCTCGTCTAATAATCAACTCCTGCGTGAAACCATGGCAAGGACCCAGGAACACAACAAGACGGTCTACGACAGGAAGAGACGGGGCGAATTAGTGCTGGTTCCCGGCGACCAAGTATGGCTTTCCACCTTAAACCTGAGGATGGCGTGCCCCTCCAAAAAATTGGGCCCCAAATTCTTAGGACCGTTTCCTGTCAAAAGGAAGATTAATGAAGTGGCCTATGAGCTAGAGCTCCCAGACTCCCTTAGAGTCCACCCGATCTTCCATGTTTCCCTGCTGAAACCTTCAGTCTCCAACCCATTTCCTGGTCGAAGTCTGGCTCGCCCTGATCCCGTCATCATAGACAGGGAGCAGGAATTTGAGGTGGAAGCTATTATGGACTTTAGGAGAAGAAATAACCAGAACCAATTTCTGATTAAATGGAAAGGTTATGGACCCGAAGAGAACTCTTGGGAACCTGAGGAGAACATTCATGCTAGGAGTCTGATACAAGCTTTCAGGAGATCTCACCCCGAAAGGTTTACCAGGATGGGCATCCGGAGGCTGCCCCTTGGGGGGGGGCAATGTCATGGAGATCCTGCCAGTAACAGGCGCCATGGACTTCCTGGTTCCCGATTGCACGCGCGCGATCACGCATGCGCGTGAGCACGCGCGTGCCCTGCGGGTGGCGCCAGAAGGGCTATTTAAATCCATCAACTGCAGAGAGTCCCTGCTGTCTGCCCTACAGCGTTAGTGCCTCAGAAACCTGATCTGTGAACCTGCCTGTATCTGACCCGGCTTGTCTGTGACCTTCCAGCTATCCGCCTGCATCTGACCCCCGGCCTGTTGTGACCTCTGCTCTGCCTTGTCCTTCTGTACCTTGCTGCCCGCTAGTTTACCGACCCGGCTTGTCTGACTACCCTGCTGATCCCAGGCCCCAGCCCGGTCTCCTGAGCTGTTTCAGTCCTGCTTTCTGAGCTCCTGAGTCGCTGTGTGCCTGAGTTCCTGGATCCGGTCCACCTGCTGTGTTCCAGAGTTCCTGGTTCCTGTTTACCTGCTGTGTGCCTGAGTTCCTGGTTCCTGTTCATCTGCTGTGTTCCTAAGTTCCTGGTTCCTGTCCTTCTGCTGTGTTCCAGGGTTCCTGGTTCCTGTTTACCTGCTGTGTGCCTGAGTTCCCGGTTCCTGCCCATCTGCTGTGTTCCAGAGTTCCTGGTTCCTGTTCATCTGCTGTGTTCCTGAGTTCCTGGTTCCGGTCTACCTGCCATACTTCCGTGCACCTGGACCCAGCCCGGACTACTCAGCCACCTACTCCGTGGTTGATCCTGCCAGGCACTCGTACCCCTTCTACCTCCGTGCCTCCTGTTACACTACCTGGGGCTGCTGGTGGAAGCCGTAAGGGAGGCCTCCCTCTGCTAACTGGGCTCGTCACCGTCAGGTACGTGACACTATCCTTATTTCAATTGGCTTTGCTGAATGCTCATGAGCTGTACAGAGCTTCAGGCGGGACTTTATCCTTCCTAAAATTCCAGGATGAGATAGTCACAGACCTCCTGTATCTAGGCGGTTCTGCACCTCACCATCCCCAACCAAATGTAGTAAGCCGGCTGCATGAGAGGCATTTTCCGTATGTCCTCGAGAGTACCCCTACCCAACGAGCCCCCCAAAAAAGATGTCGTGGCTGTAGCAAGCGCGGATTTAGGCGTGACACCCGTTATTTTTGTCCACTGTCCTGACAATCCTCGTCTTTGCATTGGTAAATGTTTTGAACGCTTCCACACAAAAGTGAAGTTTTAGCGTAGGGTACAGCATTTCACAGACTAGGACACACTTACACAGGGTCTCCCAAGATGTCATCGCATTTTGAGAGACCCGAACCGTTACAGTTGTTAAAGTTACAAAAAAAAGTATAAAAAAAAATTAAAAAAAGGAAAAAAAAAAATATATATATATATAAAAAAAAAAAAAAAATTGTTTTATTGTTCTCTCTCTCTCTCTCTCTCTCTCTCTCTCTCTCTCTCTATTTTCTCTCTATTGTTATGCTCTTTTTTACTGTATTCTATTCTGCAATGTTTTATCATGCTTGCTTTTCAGGTATGTAATTTTTTGTTTTCAGGTGCGCCATTCAGCTGCAGCGCGGATTTATTTATCTTGACAGCAACAGCGTTTGCTCCCACGATACATAAAGACGTGACTCCAGTGCTGTAGGAGGTGATTTCACCACCACAGTTAAAAAAAAGAGCATATATGCCGAAGCATGGGGACAGCAGGGGCGTAGGAGCGATTTTGCTCCTAATGCCGCGTACATACGGTCGAAATTCTGACGGAGGCTTGCCCGTGGAAAAGTCTGACCGTGTGTACGCGTCATAACCTTTTATGCCGCGTACATATGGTCGAAATTCCGACGGAGGCTTGCCCGTGGAAAAGTCCGACTGTGTGTACGCGGCATAACTTTTTTGCGGGAGGATGCCCCCATGCTTCGGCATATATAAATGGTGCATGTATGCCCATCATTAGAAGTTGGTGGATGAAGGGAGGTATTCTAATGGTGGGCATACCCACCGATCAATCTCTTTTTTTCATTCAGTCAACAGGCTGCATGAAAAAAAAGATTACAATACATGTCCAACAAGGACCAGCAACGTACTGGTATGTTGCTGGACTTTGAATGGTTATTCCAGAAAGATGCCTGTGGGTTTAGGTATCATCTTGGTATGATTCTTTTCAGCCAGCGGTTGGCTTTCATGTAAAAGCAATCCTAGCAGATAATTAGGCTCTAGACTGCTCTTACAAGCAGTGGGAGGGAATGCCCCCCCCCCCCGGATATAAACAGCACCATTGGGAAACTGGGAAAGCATTTTATCACACTGATCTTGGTGTGGTCAGATGCTTTGAGGGCAGAGGAAAGATCAAGGGTCTAACCCCCCAATTTTTTTCAAAAAAAGAGTACCTGTCACTACCTATTGCTATCATAGGGGATATTTACATTCCCTGAGATAACAATAAAAATGGTATAAAAAAAATAAAAATGGAAGGAACAGTTTAAAAATAAAATAAAAAAGCAAAATAAATAATAATAATAATTTTAAAAAAAGCACCCCTGTCACCCCCCCCCCTGCTCTTGCGCAAAGGCGAACGCAAGCGTCGGTCTAGTGTCATATGTAAACAGCAATTGCACCATGCATGTGAGGTATCACCGCGAAGGTCAGATCGAGGGCAGTCATTTTAGCAGTAGACCTCCTCTGTAAATCTAATGTGGTAACCTGTAAAGGCTTTTAAAGGCTTATAAAAATGTATGTAGTTTGTCGCTGCTGCGCGTTTGTGCGCAATTTTAAAGCATGTCGTGTTTGGTATCCATGTACTCAGCCTAAGATCATATTTTGTATTTCATCAAACATTTGGGCAATATGGTGTGTTTTAGTGCATTAAAAACAAAAGAATGGTGTTTTTTCCCCAAAAAATGCATTTGAAAAATCGCTGCGCAAATACTGTGTGGAAAAAAAAATGCAACACCCACTATTTTCATCTGTAGGGCCTTTTCTTTAACCACTTAACGACCGCCCACTGTAAATATACGTCAGCAGAATGGCACCGACAGGCAGAATCACGTACATATACGTGATTGCCTTTGTATAGTTCTTTACAGTGGGTGGTCGTTTTACCTTCGGGAGCGATCCGGCATGAGGGGACGGCCGTTCGATTCCGGCCCCCCCCTCTCGATCGCTCCCGGCGAATGAGAGCTTCCCCTGCCTGTGTACTGTTTACACAGGCAGGAGGAAGTGATGTCATCTCTCCTGCGGCGCTCACATATACCGAGCGCCGTACAGGAGAAGATGCAGGTCAGTGCACACAACACTACACTGACACCAGGACACATAGGCACATAAATCGCCCCCCCAGGCCCCCCCAGACACCCACAGATCACCCCCCAGATCACCCCCCAGATCACCCCCCAGCCCCCAGTCACAGTGTCACTGATTGCAGTGACCATTTATTTAGTGATCACTGCAATCAGTGACATTTGTGACTGTAAAAGTGTCAATACATTTAGTTTTAGGTCCAGTGTAGCCCCCTAACCCCCCTAATAAAGGTTTAACCCCTGATCACCCCCCAGATAACCCTTTCACCCCCTAGCACCGCCGTCGCTAAGCGATCATTTTTCTGATCGATGTCTTAGCGTCGGTGATGCTGATCGGTAGCCAGTAATTTTTTTTAGGTTCGCCGCAGGTTTTTATAGCGTCGGGTACCCCCATATATTACCTAATAAAGGTTTAACCCCCTTGATCGCCCCCCAGGTAACCCTTTCACCCCCTATCACCACTGTCACTAAGCAATAATTTTTCTGATCGATGTCTTAGCGTCGGCGATGCTGATCGGTAGCCAGTAATTTTTTTTAGGTTCTCCGCAGGTTTTTATAGCGTCGGGTACCCCCATATATTACCTAATAAAGGTTTAACCCCCTTGATCACCCCCAGGTAACCCTTTCACCCCCTAGCACCACTGTCGCTAAGCGATCATTTTTCTGATCGATGTCTTAGCGTCGGTGATGCTGATCGGTAGCCAGTAATTTTTTTTAGGTCCGCCGCAGGTTTTTATAGCGTCGGGTACCCCCATATATTACCTAATAAAGGTTTAACCCCCTTGATCGCCCCCCAGGTAACCCTTTCACCCCCTATCACCACTGTCACTAAGCAATAATTTTTCTGATCGCTGTCTTAGCGTCGGTGATGCAGATCGGTAGCCAGTAATTTTTTTAGGTTCGCCGCAGGTTTTTATAGCGTCAGGTACCCCAATATATTACCTAATAAAGGTTTAACCCCCTTGATCGCCCCCTATCACCCCCTATCACCACTGTCGCTAAGCGATCGTTTTTATGATCGTTGTCTTAGTGTTGTCTTAGTGTTGGTGATGCCGATAGGTAGCCAGTAATTTGTTTTTTAAGGTTCGCCGTCAGGTTTTTATATAGCGTCAGGTACCCCCATATATTACCTAATAAAGGTTTTAACCCCCTAATTGCCCCTAGTTAACCCTTTCACCAGTGATCATCATATAAGTGTTACGGGTGACGCTGGTTAGTTAGTTTGCTTTTTATAGTGTCAGGGCACCCGCCGTATATATAACCCAATAAAGGTTTAACCCCCTGATCGCCCGGCGGGTGATATCAATTAGGTTTTAGCGTCAGAGAGGGTCTGCGTCACACCCCAGGCAGCGTCAGGTTAGTGCCAGTAGCGCTAACACCCACGCGTTAAACATACACCCCCCTTAGTGGTATAGTATCTGAACAGATCAATATCTGATCTGATCAGATCTATACTAGCGTCCCCAGCAGTTTAGGGTTCCCAAAAACGCAGTGTTAGCGGGATCAGCCCAGATACCTGCTAGCACCTGCGTTTTGCCCCTCCGTCCAGCCCAGGCCACCCAAGTGCAGTATCGATCGATCACTGTCACTTGCAAAACACAACACACATAACTGCAGCGTTCGCAGAGACAGGCCTGATCCCTGCGACTCCAGTGCTGTAGCAGGTGATTTCACCACCACAGTTAAAAAAAAAAAAAGCATATATGCCGAAGCATTGGGGCAGCAGGGGCGGAGAAGCGATTTTGCTCCTAATGCCGCGTACATACGGTCTAAATTCCGACGGAGGCTTGCCCGTGGAAAAGTCTGACCATGTGTACGCGGCATAACTTTTGCGGGAAGATGCCCCCATGCTTCGGCATATATAAATGGTGCATGTATGCCCATCATTAGAAGTGGGTGGATGAAGGGCGGTATTCTAATGGTGGGCATACCCACCGATCAATCTTTTTTTTTCGTTCAGCCAACAGGCTGCATGAAAAAAAAGATTACAATACATGTCCAACAAGGACCAGCAACGTACTGGTATGTTGCTGGACTTTGAATGTTTATACCAGAATGATGCCTGTGGGTTTAGGTATCAACTTGGTATCATTCTTTTCAGCCAGCGGCCGGCTTTCATGTAAAAGCAATCCTAGTGGCTAATTAGCCTCTGGACTGCTTTTACAAGCAGTGGGAGGGAATGTCCCCCCCGGATATAAAAAGCGCCATTGGGAAATTGGGAAAGCATTTTATCACACCGATCTTTGTGTGGTCAGATGCTTTGAGGGCAGAGGAAAGATCTAGGGTCCAGTTTTTTCAAAAAAGAGTACCTGTCATTACCTATTGCTATCATAGGGGATATTTACATTCCCTGAGATAACAATAAAAATGATAAAAAAAAAATAATAATATGGAAGCAACAGTTTAAAAATAAAATAAAAAAGCAAAATTAATAATAAAAAAAAAAAAAAAAAAAAAAAAAGCACCCCTGTCCTGCCCTGCTCTTGCCCAATCCTGACAGCACATTTTCTCCTGTCACTGTTGCTGAGGCAATTACAGAAGTTTCTTCCTATAGTCCTGATAGCCAATTTAACATGTATGATCTAGAACCTGGCGAGCTGGATCTAGACGTTGATCTTGAATTATTCACTCAACATTTTCAAACATCACCCCCGGTTACACATACACCTTTACAGCCTAAGTCCATTTTTTACCCTACCAAATCCAAGGGACCCTATCTAGAATTTTACTATAGAGTTGTGTTTGCTGACCTCCAAAAATTATGCCAAGCTACAGAAAATGCCGGCAAACATCGCCATTATAATCTTAAACCCGGTGAGAGAGCTTCACTTAAATGCTTCCTTGACAACCCCAATCTTATCATTAAGCCTGCAGATAAGGGGGGTGGGATCATTATTCAAGATCGAACAGATTATGTGGCTGAAGCCATGAGGCTGCTGTCCGATCAAAACACTTATAGAAAACTTCCATCTGATCCTTTACCTCTGTTTCGTATAGAAGCAGAGACATAGTTACATAGTTACATAGTGTGAGGGGGTTAGCTCGGCAGCGGGTGTGTGTGACCCCCGGGATGGGCTCCCCACACAAAACAGGCCCAGCAAACGGAGGTTGTGGTTTTCAAAATCAAAAAAAGGTGCGGTTTATTTTCTATTTACAGTGACAAAACACAGCAAAGCAAAAGAAACATAACCAAAATAAATCCTGGTCAAGTTGACCTCTGACTAAACATACAGGTTTCCTAACTAACAACTGGGATCAGCCTAGTGCTGTCCTAGTCCCTAAGTCCCTGGTTTAGTAAAAGTCCAAACAAATAGCCACACAGGCTTTGCCTCACCGCACAGGGGTTCACTCTCCCTAGACAGTCCACACAGGTCTGGTTCCAGGCATGAGCTAACATCTAATGAAGCTGGGAGTTCTTATAGAGGCCTAAATGAGCTGACAAGGTTCAGCTGGTCTCCTCATCTCTGTCTGCACGACGCCCCACACTCTCCCTAGAGGTATGAGTCATCCATGAGCCCACTAGCCTTATACAACTCTCCACCTAGTTGTATAAGTCGGCGTAAAGCCTGAATCTGGGCGAAATATATCTACCCCCCTGGATGCAACCAGGTGACTTTACCTTCCTGCTGTCACATACCCCCCCCTCTTGTTTTAACCTCGGGGTTGGAACACCAGCAATCAGGCATTCATGTACTCGAGACAAAGCATCCACATTCCCCATTTGAACGCCAGGGCGATGCTTTACTGTGAAGTTGAATTCCTGGAGGGCCAGGAACCACCTATTCACTCTTCTATTTGTTTCCTTGTTTTGAGCCATCCACTTTAACGGAGCGTGATCCGTAACCATGTCAAAGTGCCTACCTAGCAGGTAGTACCGAAGGGAATCTAGAGCCCACTTCACCGCTAAACACTCCTTTTCAACGGTGGCGTAATTTACCTCATGGGACTTCAACTTCCTGCTGAGGTAAATGACTGGGTGCTCTTCCCCGTTCCAGACCTGGGACAATACTGCTCCTAACCCCACATCTGACGCATCACTTTGTACGACAAAGTCTTTAGAGAAGTCGGGTGAGTACAACACTGGCTGGCTACATAAGGCTTGTTTCAAGAATTGGAATGCTGCCTCAGCCTCGGGGGTCCATTTAATCATGACCGACCCTTTCCCCTTCGTCAGGTTGGTTAGGGGCACAGCCTTAGAAGCAAAGTGGGGAATGAATCGCCGATAATACCCAGCGATTCCCAGAAAGGCTCGTACCTGCTTCTTGCTGTTGGGACGTGGCCAACTCTGGATGGCCTCGACTTTGTTGAGTTGGGGTTTTATTACTCCCCTCCCAATGGTGTACCCAAGATATTTGGCCTCCTCCTGCCCAATGGTACACTTCTTGGGGTTAGCCGTAAACCCCGCTTCCCGAACAGAGTCCAGGACTGCTTGCACTTTTGGCAGATGTGAGGCCCAATCTGTGCTATGGACAATTACGTCATCCAGGTAAGCCGCAGCATACTTCCGATGGGGCCTCAGCATCTGGTCCATTTTCCGCTGGAATGTGGCCGGCGCATTCTGTAACCCGAACGGCATTCTTTTATATTGGAACGTCCCGTCTGGGGTTACAAATGCGGTTTTCTCTTTGGCCGACTTGGCCAGGGGGATTTGCCAATACCCTTTTGTGAGGTCAAGAGTCGTCATGTATCGGGCTGTTCCCAGCCGGTCGATCAACTCATCTATACGTGGCATGGGGTAGGTGTCAAATTTTGTAACTTTGTTCAACTGACGAAAATCGTTACAAAATCGCCAGCTCCCATCCGGTTTAGGCACCAACACGATGGGACTAGACCAATCACTTTGGGACTCCTCTATCACCCCTAAGTTCAGCATTTTCTGTACTTCCTCCCGTATTGCCTCCCGTCGAGCCTCTGGGATCCGATAGGGTTTTAACTTCACCCTTTCACCGGGCGGGGTAATGATGTCATGCTCTACCCCAGATGTTTGTCCCGGCAGCTCAGAGAATACCTCCTTGTTGCGAAGCACAAACTCCTTAACCTCCTGTTGTTGGGGTTGTGACAAGGTGGCTGCTATTCCAACCTCAGGAATCACGCAACCAGTTTGAGCTGGTGACCAAGTGTCTGCGACTAGGGACTCTCTATCCCTCCAGGCTTTCAACAGATTAACGTGATAGATCTGTTCGGGCTTTCGCCTTCCTGGTTGTCTGACCTTGTAATTCACTTCGCTCACTTTTTCCATTATCTCGTAGGGGCCTTGCCATTTGGCAAGGAATTTACTTTCAACCGTAGGGACAAGTACCAATATCCTATCCCCCGGGGAAAAGGTACGGGTCTTGGCTCCACGGTTGTACACTCTCTGCTGTGCCAACTGCGCTTGGGCCAAATGTTCCTTCACGATGGGCATTACCTGTGCAATTCGATCTTGCATCAGGGCGACATGCTCAATCACACTCCTGTGGGGAGAACTCTCACTTTCCCAAGTTTCCTTGGCAATATCCAACAGCCCTCTTGGGTGTCTCCCATACAGTAACTCAAAGGGGGAGAATCCCGTAGAGGATTGGGGCACCTCCCTAATAGCAAACATCAAATAAGGAAGTAAACAGTCCCAATCCTTTCCATCTCTATCCACCACTTTCTTCAACATTTGTTTTAGGGTTTTGTTGAATCTTTCAACCAGCCCATCGGTTTGGGGGTGATACACAGACGTACGCAATTGCGTCACTTTGAACAATTTACACAGCTCTTTCATAACCCGGGACATAAAGGGTGTACCTTGGTCCGTAAGCAGTTCTTTACAAATACCCACCCGGCTAAAAACAAGAGATAGCTCTTTGGCTATGGTTTTGGCCGAGGTATTTCGGAGAGGGATCGCTTCTGGATAACGGGTGGCATAGTCCATTATAACTAATATGTACTGGTGCCCCCTAGCGGACTTGATTATAGGACCTACCAAATCCATGGCGATCCTCTCAAACGGGACCTCAATGATGGGTAGAGGGACCAGCGGGCTACGGAAATGTGGCATCGGGGCCAACCTCTGACACACAGGGCAGGAGGAACAATAATTTTCTACGTCCTTCATCACCCCCGGCCAATAGAATCTCTGTAATACCCTCTCTCGGGTTTTCTCTGTCCCCAGATGACCTCCAAGAATGTGCCCATGGGCCAACTCCAACACCAACTTCCTGTAAGGTTTGGGCACCACAAGCTGCTCAACGGTTTCTTCTGCCCTTTTTGCCACCCGATACAGTAGGTCCTTCTCTACGCTGAAGTATGGGTAAGTGCAGGTATTATCTGGGTTCACTAACTCACCATCTATTTTCACTACGTTTTCCCGTGCCTTTATTAGGGCGGGGTCTTTCAACTGTTCTGTGGCAAAGTTTTCCCTGTGAACCTCAAGATCAGAAAACTCCACAGACGGTAGGTTTTCGTCTGAGGAGGTGGGCTCCTCTCCAGTTTCTTGAGTCTCCCCTGCCAATACTGATAAGGGAAATTCCGGAGAGTCCTCACCACTCTCAGGGGAGTTCTGGCTATCACATTCCTGGTACATAGGGGCACCAGTGAGGGGCTCAGGATCATCCCACAGTTCCCAGAACTTCGGAAAATCCCTTCCCACAATGGCGTCATGCGGTAACTGAGATACTAAGCCCACTGGATGAGAGAGGGTACCTTTGGGGGTCTCGAAACACACTGTAGTCACTGGATACTCTCGGGTGTCCCCATGCACACAAATAACAGCTACCTTGCTATTCCCAGAGACCTCTGTTTTAACTAACTCAGCCTTTATCAGGGTCACAAGGCTACCTGAATCCAGCAATACCACAACATTTCTACCATTAACACACATTTTGCATAAATGTTTCTCAGTTCCTCGAATGGCAGTGCATGCGACTGTCGCACACAGCGACTGACGTCTGCCCGTCAGAAAGTCACACTGCATGGGTTCCTCCACAACCGGGCAATTGGCTGCAATATGTCCCGCTTGCCGGCAGCGGTAGCAAACGATCCTTCTTGCCGCCTCTTGAGCCGCTGATTTCCCAGGCTGTTCTCGCCAAACTTGGGGTAGAGCTCCCACCCTCTCACTCTCTCCACCCTCACCCCTTGGAATCCTCTTATCCGCCCCTGGGGATGGTCTGGTCTTAGGGTGGAAAGTCCGAGTGTCTCTGGAAGAGGCCGTCAGGTTCTCTGTAGCCAAGTATTTCTCCACACGATCCACAAGACCATCGGCCGTCTCTGGGTCTCCATGGCTTACCCACTTTTGGATGGCAGTAGGAAGAGCTCTCAAAAACCGATCCATTACAACACGTTCCACAATCTTTGGTGCGGACAAAGTCTCTGGCTGTAGCCACTTTCTGCTCAGGTGAATGAGATCATACATTTGAGACCTGGGGGGTTTTCCAAGCTGGAAAGTCCAGTTATGCACACGCTGAGCCCGGACAGCCTGGGTGACACCCAGCCTTGCCAATATTTCAGCTTTTAGCATCACATAGTCTTTTGCTTGGTTAGGCTCTAGGTCATAGTAAGCTTTCTGCGATTCACCAGTTAACAGAGGAGCCACCAGTCCAGCCCACTGCTCCTCAGGCCACTTTTCTCTTTCAGCGGTCCTTTCAAATGTGGTCAAAAATACCTCTGGATCATCCTCTCCAGTCATTTTTGTCAATAAACGACTCACCCCAAAGGACGCGGTATTAGTGGGACGGCTTTCCTCACTGGTCTGCGGACGTTGCTGCATTACTGCTTCCATCTGTTGTTGTAGTCTCTGCTCTTGCTTCTGCAACAGGTCTATGAAGCGGGCCTCAGATTGCTGCTGGGCTCGTTGCTGAGCCTCCAGACTCTGTTGCAAAGTTGCGTTTGTCTGCTGCTGGGCTGCAAGGCTCCTTTGCAAACCTGCATTTGTCTGCTGTTGATTGGCATTTGCTAGAGCCAGCTGCTTCAGTATCTCCTCCATGCTGGCTTAAAAAAAACTGCCACTGGTTCTCCACCAACTGTGAGGGGGTTAGCTCGGCAGCGGGTGTGTGTGACCCCCGGGATGGGCTCCCCACACAAAACAGGCCCAGCAAACGGAGGTTGTGGTTTTCAAAATCAAAAAAAGGTGCGGTTTATTTTCTATTTACAGTGACAAAACACAGCAAAGCAAAAGAAACATAACCAAAATAAATCCTGGTCAAGTTGACCTCTGACTAAACATACAGGTTTCCTAACTAACAACTGGGATCAGCCTAGTGCTGTCCTAGTCCCTAAGTCCCTGGTTTAGTAAAAGTCCAAACAAATAGCCACACAGGCTTTGCCTCACCGCACAGGGGTTCACTCTCCCTAGACAGTCCACACAGGTCTGGTTCCAGGCATGAGCTAACATCTAATGAAGCTGGGAGTTCTTATAGAGGCCTAAATGAGCTGACAAGGTTCAGCTGGTCTCCTCATCTCTGTCTGCACGACGCCCCACACTCTCCCTAGAGGTATGAGTCATCCATGAGCCCACTAGCCTTATACAACTCTCCACCTAGTTGTATAAGTCGGCGTAAAGCCTGAATCTGGGCGAAATATATCTACCCCCCTGGATGCAACCAGGTGACTTTACCTTCCTGCTGTCACAATAGTTACATAGTTACATAGTTAGTCAGGTTGAAAAAAGACACAAGTCCATCCAGTTCAACCGTAAAAAATAAAAATAAAAAAATAAAAATAAACATATATCGTACAATCCCATATACCCAATTCTATACCCACAGTTGATCCAGAGGAAGGCAAAAAAAAACCCAGAAGAGCATTATCCAATTTGCTACAGCAGGGGAAAAAATTCCTTCCTGATCCCCCGAGAGGCAATCGGATATTCCCTGGATCAACTTTACCTATAAATGTCAGTACCCAGTTATATTATGTACATTTAAGAAAGAATCCAGGCCCTTCTTAAAGCAATCTACTGAGCTGGCCAGAACCACCTCTGCAGGGAGTCTATTCCACATTTTCACAGCTCTTACTGTGAAAAAACCTTTCCGTATTTGGAGGTGAAATCTCTTTTCCTCTAGACGCAAAGAGTGCCCCCTTGTCCTTTGTGTTGACCGTAAAGTGAATAACTGAACACCAAGTTCACTATATGGACCCCTTATATATTTGTACATGTTGATCATATCCCCCCTTAATCTCCTCTTCTCAAGAGAGAATAAATTCAGTTCCTCTAATCTCTCCTCATAGCTGAGCTCCTCCATGCCTCTTATCAGTTTGGTTGCCCTTCTCTGCACTTTCTCCAGTTCCCCAATATCCTTTTTGAGAACTGGGGCCCAAAACTGAACTGCATATTCCAGATGAGGTCTTACTAATGATTTGAACAGGGGCAAAATGATATCTCTCTCTCTGGAGACCATACCTCTCTTAATACAAGAAAGGACTTTGCTCGCTTTGGAAACCGCAGCTTGGCATTGCATGCCATTATTGAGCTTATGATCTACCAAAACCCCCAGATCCTTCTCCACTACGGATCCCCCCAGTTGTACTCCCCCTAGTATGTATGATGCATTCATATTATTAGCCCCCAAGTGCATAACTTTACATTTATCAACATTAAACCTCATCTGCCACATAGTCGCCCAATTAGACAGAGCATTGAGGTCGGCTTGTAAATTGGCGACATCCTGTAAGGACGTTATTCCACTGCATAGCTTGGTGTCATCTGCAAAGACAGAAATGTTACTTTTGATCTCAGACCCAATATCATTTATAAACATATTAAAAAGTAAGGGTCCCAGCACTGAACCTTGGGGTACACCACTGATAACCTTGGACCATTCAGAGTAAGAATCATTAACCACTACTCTCTGAATTCTGTCTTTTAGCCAGTTTTCTATCCATTTACAAACTGATATTTCCAATCCTGTAGACTTTACCTTACACATGAGCCGTGTGTGGGGAACTGTATCGAACGCTTTTGCAAAATCCAAGTATACCACGTCCACTGCCACCCCTCTGTCCAAGGTCTTACTTACCTCTTCATAAAAAGAAATCAGGTTTGTTTGACAACTTCTGTCTTTCATGAATCCATGCTGTCTGTTGCTTAAATAGTTTTTTTCCAGCAAGAACTCATCTATGTGGTCTTTTATTAATCTCTCCAGTATTTTCCCAACTATAGAAGTTAAACTAACAGGTCTATAGTTACTTGGTAAACACTTAATTCCCTTTTTAAATATAGGCACCACATTGGCCCTGCGCCAATCCAGTGGTACTATTCCTGTCATTAATGAGTCCCTAAAAATTAAATACAATGGCTTTGAAATTACAGAGCTCAATTCTTTTAGGATCCGTGGGTGTATGCCATCTGGTCCAGGTGCTTTATCCACCTTTATTCCATCTAAATATTTCTGGACCATATCACTTTTGAGCCATTGTGGATTTGGGGCTGTGTCACTACCACCCCCATTTTGGACATGAGCTCCCCCATGCTCCTTTGTATACACAGAACTGAAGAAAGTATTTAATAAATTAGCCTTCTCTTTGTCCCCAGTCACCCACTCTAGATTATTTTGTAAAGGGCCTACATGCTCAGACTTGACCTTTTTACTATTAATATATTTGAAGACTTTTTTGGGGTTTGTCCTACTATCTTTTGCAATCTGTCGTTCGTTTTGAATTTTTGCATCCTTGATTTCCTTTTTACATATCCTGTTATATTCTTTGTAACATTTAAATGACACTAGTGTTCCCTCATTTTTATATTTTTTAAAAGCTCTTTTCTTATAGTTTATAGCTTTTTTAACTTTGTCAGTGAGCCACATAGGTTTTATTTTTAGCCTTTTAAACTTATTGCCGACACTGGGGCGGAGCCGGCAGCCAGAGCGGATGGTGGTGTGAGGAGTGTGCTCTGCCGCAACGGAACGAACATCGCGGCTCACAGCAAGCCAGCACGGCTAAAAAGCACTTCATCTGATCGGGGAGGCCGAGGGGCACACGATAATCATCATGGCCAAAAGGAAGGACAGAGACGGACCGAGGAAACTAACTGATTTCTTCCCTCCAGCGGCCGACCGAGGGATCCAAGATGGCGCCCGCGACGGAAGCCATGCATTAACATCCCACGCCAGCTCCGAGGAAAATCCATCTCCATCCACGGGTGAGTCCTATTCCCTGGGACATCCACTGCCATCCTCCCCTTTCACCAGCCCAGTAAAGCAAAAAAGGAGGGTTGGGGAGAGAGGGGAAGACCAGAATGATGTGGGGAATGAGGGAGATGAAATGGAGGAATCCTCCCCATGTGGACAGCAGCTAGACGCTTTCCCTACAACAGGTCAGCCCATCATAGATACCACTATGAAGGAGATGCTACTAACACTCCGAGGGGCTCTCCAACAGGATATGGCAGCATTCATGCAGACCACAAAAGCAGATATGTCCGCTGTCAGCAATAGAGTACAATATGTGGAACAAAAAATGGAGGAGTTTACTTTGGCACATAATGAACTAGTGGACGCTCATTTTGATGTTGAGGATGAGCTCAAGGCCATGCGACTTAAGATGGCGGACTTTGAGGACAGAGCTCGCAGGAATAACATCAAATTTAGAGGAATCTCTGAAACAATTAAACCTGCGGAGCTCACGGGGTACCTCCAGAAGCTTATGTTAGCTGCTCTTCCATCCCTAACTCCTGCGGATGTTACCATTGACAGAGCCCACAGACTGCCTAAACCATCATTCTTGCCTGACCAAATACCCAGAGATGTTATAGCAAGGATCCACTTTTATCATGTGAAAGACCAGTTGATGCGATTCGCCAGACAGCATCCTACTCTTCCTGATCCGTTCGCTGGTATTGCACTATATGCTGATCTATCGCAAGCTACATTGTCAGCGAGACACAACCTAGTCCCTATTACAAAAATCTTGCGCAATCATAAGATTTTGTACAAGTGGGGTTTCCCGGCCAAATTGCTGCTGGAAATGCATAATGAATCGCATGCTATCACCTCACTAGAGAAAGGTCTGGAGCTCCTCAAAAAATGGCACCTTCTTCCCATCAATGATGAAGCTGCAATTCTTGACTCCCTCCAAAATAAAAGCAACGCTCGTCGCCATAATGCCAGAGGGAAATAGACAGTTAAATAGCTATATTACCTACGCAAGCAACTCTGGTGCAATTTTCTTCCTGCTTACCACCTTGCTTAATACTAGAAATACCCGGTACTCTGGAAACTAAAAAGCATAAGTGCTGGCTTTTAAAGTATCCGTTGTTCGGCTGAACTGTGAACTTGTTATCCCCTTTCTTCATTTACAGGATGATACCTGTTACTTGTTTTAAACAGCGAAAGTTGTTTGACTATCCACAGCTGATTCATATCCTAGTTTGGTTAATGTTTTGTATTCCCTTTTATTTTCTATGGACTGTTAAAGACCATATGCATCAAGTTTTACACATACTCAGAAAAAATTTGTACACATATTCCCTACCAAGTTCTACCACTAGATGGTGGCAGTGCACTTTCTACTATTGGAATGAACCTTAAACTAATGTCACACAATGTGAGAGGATTGAATAGTCCCTATAAACGCAAAGCTCTATGGAAATCAGCTATAGACATGAACTGTGACATCTTGTGTGCACAAGAAACTCATTTCGCCAGTAACAATCCCCCAAAATGCACACACAACAAATTCCCTCAAGTGTTTACTGCAAACGCTGAATCAAAGAAAAATGGGGTATTAATTGCTATTAGGGACACAGTAACTTTCTCTTTATTGCAGACTCATGTCGATCCCCTTGGACGCTTCCTCATCTTGATTGCTGAACTGAACCACACCACCTACACGTTGGTAAATCTGTATGCACCTAATAATAAGCAATTTAAATTTATCCGTAAAGTTGTTAAACTTGCTAAATCTATGCAAAAAGGTAACTTGATTATCTGTGGGGACTTCAACATGACTATGAACGGAGACATGGACTCCTCCTCTGTGGCTACTAGACAAAGGCCCTCTCTTGGCCCCTTTTGCCATGAAGAGAGGCTATTCGACCCTTGGCGTTGCCTTAGAACCACAGAGAGGGACTATACATTTCACTCCCAAGTGCACAATAGCTATTCTAGAATCGATTTTTTTCTTACTGATGTGTATACTTTACAAAATGTGATTAAAACTGACATCCACAGTATCACGTGGTCAGACCATGCACCAGTGACTATTGAGATTGTGGATACCAGTAAGACTTCCCACAAAACTTTGTGGCGCAACAATACGTACCTTCTGTCACAGCCCCAAATCAGGGCTGAGATAGAGGAGAAACTGAAAGAATATTTCCACTTTAATGCTAATGGTGAATGTTCCCCTTCAATGACATGGTGCGCACACAAAGCGGTTATAAGAGGTTCTCTAATACAAATAGCCTCTAGGGAGAAGAGGAAAAAATCACTTCACATGGCTCAACTACATGAGTCCATAGCAGAATTAGAAGCCCTACACAAGAATCCCAGCACCACTTCCCCCAATATCTTGATTTGCCTTAATCAATGCCGGGAAGAACTGAGACAAGAACTGAGAGCAGAGTATGATGTATTCTTTAAAAGAATGAAATTATCCTTCTACTCCCAAAATAATAGGGCAAGCAAACTTCTAGCTTCCCAAATTAAGAAGAGACAAGCTAAAGCCAGCCTCACGCACATTAAACACCACAATTCCCATACCACATTCCATAACCCTAAGGACATAGCCAACGTGTTTAGAGATTATTATGAATCCCTCTACAATCTCGCCAATGACCCACACACCCACCAACCATCGGAGGGAGAGATTGACAATTTTCTCCAAGGGGTTCACCTACCTTCCATAGATTTGAACACACTCCGGGACCTGAACTCTCCTATTACATATGATGAAGTTGAGATGGTTATTAGAACCCTCCCCATGCACAAATCACCCGGAGCGGACGGATTTTCAGCGGAATATTACAAAGCATTCACCTCCATTCTAGCTCCCAAACTAGTAAATGTTTTCAATGTGGCAGCTACCTCTGGCTCTTTCCCAAAAGAAATGCTTCAGGCTATCATAGTTACAATACCCAAACCGGGCAAGGATACATCTCACCCCCAAAATTTTAGGCCAATCTCACTGCTGAACTCAGACTTAAAGATCTACGCTAAGATACTAGCGAACAGGTTGAGTGAAATTACCCCCTCCCTCATTGACCTGGACCAAGTAGGATTTGTGAAAGGAAGGCAAGCGCCAGATGGCACCAGAAGAATGCTAAACCTTCTGCGCTATGTGGAACTAAGTAAACAACCTAGCACTTTCTTAGCTTTGGATGCAGAAAAGGCCTTCGATAGGGTTCATTGGGGTTACCTATCAAAGACTTTACAAAAATTTGGATTCTCTGGCCTGATCCACTCAGCAATCATGTCTTTGTATTCACACCCCACGGCACAAGTGTACACCTCTAGCATGCTTTCTGATTCCTTTACTTTATCCAACGGCACGCGACAAGGTTGCCCTCTATCTCCAATTATTTTTTCATTAATCATAGAGCCCCTAGCGGAAAGTATTAGATCCACTGACACCGTACTGGGTATTAAGATAGGTTCAGAGAATCATAAAATAGGACTATTCGCGGACGATATTATCCTGACTATTTCTAAACCACAATCCTCTCTCGTAGCAATACAAACTTTGATACACAAATTTGGACAGGTCTCCTTTTATAAAATCAACACTACTAAATGCTATGCCTTGAATATTAATGTACCCCCTGCTACAAAAAAAAAGCTAAAAATATTATTCCCCTGTAATTGGGACCCCCCCCTCTATTACCTATCTTGGTGTGCAGCTGACCTCCTCCTCCGCTAAAACATATGCCTGCAACTACCCTCCTTTGTTAAATACCCTTGAAGATGAACTGACACAAATCGGCAAACTCCATCTATCTTGGGTGGGTAGGATAGCTGCATACCAAATGCAAGTATTACCTAAACTGTTATATCACTTTAGAACAGTATCCATCCCTATCCCTCAAAAATTATTTTCCCAATTAGCGAATAGCCTGAAAAATTATATATGGGGGGGAAAAAAACCCAGAATTGCATTAGCGCAACTATATAAACCAAAACACCTTGGGGGCCTAGGCCTCCCCAATGCACAAATCTACTACCGAGCAGCAATCCTGGACCATATGCGCTATTGGTTCTCCTGCCAATCGGACAATAAATGGGTAAATATTGAAAGCGAAGTTACTCCAGGGCATAATCTCCCAGCGTTAGCGCTAGCAGCCTGTATACATCATAAAGCAATAACACCTCCGTACCCTACAATACAAGCCACTACTGAAACATGGTCCTTCATGATACACCAGAAGTTCGCAGATACCCCTATGACTAAATTAAACACCCCATTAGCAGCCTATGAATACTTAATTCCTAATTTCTCAACCCAAGCATGGAAGAGAAGAGGTGAACACTTTTCTATACATGGAATAGAAGAACAAGAGGGGCTAGATAGATACCAAACACACCAAATGAAGCACTTTGTATCAGCCAATACACCTAGGCCTATAGAACTACCTAAAATCTTATGGGACTACTTAATCACCAAACATCAGGGAAAAGTTAGAGGAATATCCTTATTCTATAAATATGCTACCCCACTATACATGTCCACCAAATTGCCAAATATGATTAAATGGGAACAGGAGCTACGAAACGAATTCTCGCTAAAACAATGGTACTTAGCTATAAAATACAACCGCAAATCCTCAGCATGTGTAGAGCACTGGGAGAATGCTCAAAAAATTCTGCATAGATGGTACCTAACACCTATGCGCCTTCACAAAATGGACTCAAATGTTTCCCCACTCTGCTGGAGAAATTGTAATTCTACCGGCAACTTACTACACATACTTTGGAATTGTCAGATAATTAGAGATTTCTGGAAAGAAGTGTCGACTTTGATTCAGAAAATCACTGGCATTACCTATACATTAGACTCTGCGCTAGCGCTACTGAGCATTGGCATAGAACAATTCCCCCTACTAATGAGAAAAGTAGTCGCACATTTGCTTTTTGCAGCTCGAATATCCTTAGCAAAGGAATGGCGCTCCCAGAAACCTCCCATGCTTGAAAACGTAATTTCCAGAGTTAATGCTCATTACTCAATGGAGAAGTTGCTGGCATACAAAGAAGGAAGGGCTCTAGATTTCCACAGGTTCTGGGAGATCTGGAGGACTTCGCCGTATGCCTCTCCACATTTGTGACTTAAGATCTTTGATTAAACTACACTTTACTGAAATTCCCTAAACACACCCAGTTATCTAGTGGTAGGAACATACAATGAGTATAACTAAAGATCTAAAGAATACCTTCTGAGCAAAATATGTGTATTTAGCGTTAGGTTCATATCACGGTTATCTTAGTATCCAATAAACACACGTAACAAACCTGTTATAGGACTATCACCTAAGACCCTCATTAAGGTCTAAGGAGGGCTACTTTATATTTAAAACTATGCAGAGCCTGCTCACAGTATGTACCCGGGTTGGGGTGACAGGCTATACCTCCGATTGAGGTAATGTCCCGCTCTGATTTCAGTAGCCCAAGGATTATCAAGCATATATGTAAGATTGATGTTTGATGCAGTCTTTGTACATGCTCTGTGATACTTATAATGCTGTATCTGTTACGTGTAAGTTGTAAAATTTAATAATAAAAAAAATCTATGGTTAAAAAAAAAAAAAACTTATTGCCCATGGGAATATACTTTGCAGTGAGTTCCCAAACAGTCTTTTGGTTAAGAAAGCTCTAGTAGATCAAGTCATCGACAAAAAAGAAGCAGCCTTTTTACGAAAAAACTACTACAGTACGCCGTACTTTTATCATTTACCTAAAGTACACAAAGATCTAAAGAACCCTCCCGGTAGGCCGATCGTTGCCTCTATGAATAGCGTAACTGGTGGCTTCTCACAATACATTGATTCTTTTCTACAACCGCTCGCTCAGGATCTCCCATCATATATACGGGACTCTATACATCTCATGGAACTTCTGTCTCCATATACTTGGCTTGACAGCTATTCTTGGCTGTCATTAGATGTTAACTCCCTATATACCTCCATTCCCCATAATATAGGCCTTTTGGCCGTACAACATTATCTATCCTCCAACCCTATGCTCAACAATAAACAAGCTGAATTTATTCTGGACGCTACTCTGTTTTGCCTTACGCATAATTATTTCCATTTCGAGGGAGATTTCTACCTACAGACCCATGGTACAGCGATGGGGGCTAATTTTGCCCCCTCTATGCCAACCTGACCATGGGACTGTGGGAGAATCTACTCATATGGAAAAATAACCCTTTTGCTAGATACATAGTATTCTATGGCAGGTATATCGACGATATTGTCATCATCTGGGATGGCTCCTCCTCCCAGGTTGATGACTTTGTCACATACTGCAATACCAATGACATGGGACTCTCCTTTTCCGCTGTCTGGAATAAGGACAGTTTGGCCTTCCTTGATTTAGAACTCAATCATGAGCTAGATAAGATCTTTACTCGTAGTTATACTAAACCCACTGCAGGTAACTCTTACCTCCATTACGATAGCTGTCACCATCCCCTCTGGGTAAAAAATATACCTAAGGGTCAATACTGTAGATTAAGACAGAACTGCACCAGGGATCGTGACTACATACTACAAAGTGCACACTTGAAACAAAAATTTTTGGATAAAGGATACCCAGAAAAAATTATAGACCATGCCCATACCATCTATCTTTCTGGCAAGAAACCCAAGAGAATAAAATCGCCAGAAAAACCGGTTGTTCGATTTGTCACTGGGTTCCATGGACAGTATAGAAAAATGGAACATATCATTCATAAACACTGGAACATCTTGAAGCAAGACCCCCACCTAGCTACAATTGCTTGTGATAAACCTAAAGTTACCTACAGAAGGGCACAGACTCTAAAAAACAAAATAGCGCCTAGCAAGTTAAAACACACTAAACCAATTAGTGCTATTTGTCCGGCCCCCCTTAAAGGGATGTATAAATGCAATAAAGCCCTGTGCAAAACTTGCAATTTTGTCCAACATGGACAAAAAAATTTCTCTCATAGGGATAAGACTTATCAACTTGACAATTTTTTCAACTGTTCAAGTGATTATGTCGTTTATTGCCTAACATGCCCATGCAAAATGCTATATGTGGGTCGCACTATTAACCCACTAAGACAGCGTTTTGGCAAACATCGTCGCTTTGTGGAAACTGGTTGTGATGAACACAGTGTACCACGGCACTTCTTGGAATTTCATGGCCAGTCCACGGAGGGCCTACAGGTTTGGGTGATAGAAGCCATACCTAAAGGCCTATCTGAGGCCGAGCGTTTTTCCAGACTGTGTGAGCGCGAAACTTATTGGATTTTTACTCTGGATACCCTTGTGCCGAATGGGTTAAACGAGGAACTAGAGGTTAACACGATCCTCTAAAAAATGTTCCCCTTTTCTTATTTGCCCTCTCCTTATGATGCACGGTTGCAAGTGTGCATGTACATATTGTAGTGTCAGCACCTATATGTGTGTGCTTTTCCATTAAGGAATCTTATGGCTTCTTCTTTTTACACATTTACATATATATAATCCCTTCATTTATTATCATTTATTATAATTATACAATACCATTATTACCATTATCATTTTTTAATTTTAGCTCTTCTGTTACACAGCGCAAGCCTCCACGCATGTGTGGGCGAGCGCTAGCGTGCACTAGCATATATGTGTATGTGTGTCCCTTTATACGTGTGTGTGCACGTGGGCACACATAGGCACACGAGCATATATATATATATATATATATATATATATATATATATGTGTATATATATATATTTTATTCTTATTATTTCCTTTTGTTTTGTATACAGCTACGCTGACAATCCTCTATAATGACTAGTGATTGATGATTATTCACTGTGCCTATATCATACTCATTATATTTTATCACTTTGATTGTATTTATCGTAACATTTAAGAGCTTGCACCCAAATATTTTGTTGGCAGGCATCATATCCCTGTCATATATTAATTTTTTTTAAAAAAATTTAACACTAAAATGTCTATATAGACATTCCCTTAAAAAGCTTTTATCATACAATAATAATTTTTTGCTATTATAAACGTTATGCCTTAATTACTTCATAATTATTTTATTATGAGCAATATTATTTCATTACTTCTTTAATTATTTTATTATGAGCAATATTATTTCATCACTATTCATTACCTTTATTATCATTATTATTATTACTTTTATTATATATATATATTTTTTTTATTAATATATATATTTTTTTTATTAATTTTTTAATATATTAATATATTAATATATTATTATACATTCTATTATTAGTTTTCTGCTATTTAAGCTATCCCAAGTTAGTGGGGTTAAAACTCCCGTTTTGTTTTATGCAACACACTTGTCATAGCAATTATTGAATTCTGCTGCGCTGACGGGCAGAATTACTTTTAAAACATCCGTCCTTCCTGTCTCCTTGTACACTTGAGAAAGGAGCGCGCATGCCCTGTACGAGAGCTGCGCATGCTCTGAAACGCGTTGTGGTTCCCTGCACCATCCAGTTGACGTCAGACGCTCCTCTCCGGACCGACCGTTGCCATCTTTCGCTGCTGTCTCCTATCACGGACAAGCCAGCCTGTATCCCGGCTACTTGCGGCCGCCATAACCGGGACCTGGGAAATCCGTGGAGTAGCGTCAGAGATCCTGGACGCAATATAAACATTAATCCTACTGGATGACACCTGAAACTTACCATGATGTAAGTGTTTGATACAAATTGTCTGCTACATAATAAATCTGTTTTGCTAAGAGGCGCTTTTCTATTTTTCCTTTCATGCTCTTGCCCAATGGCGAACGCAAGTGTCGGTCTGGCGTCATATGTAAACAGCAATTGCACCATGCATGTGAGGTATCACTGCGAAGGTCAGATCGAGGGCAGTAATTTTAGCAGTAGACCTCCTCTGTAAATCTAACGGGGTAACCTGTAAAGGCTTTTAAAGGCTTTTAAAAATGTATGTAGTTTGTCACCAATGCGCGTTTGTGCGAAATTTTAAAGCATGACGTGTTTGGTATCTATGTACTCAGCCTAAGATTATCTTTTTTATTTCATCAAACATTTGGGCAATATAGTGTGTTTTAGTGCATTAAAATTAAAAAAAGTGTATTTTTTCCCCAACAAAATGCGTTTGAAAAATCGCTGCGCAAATACTGTGTAGAAAAAAAAAATGCAACACCCACCATTTTATTCTGTAGGGCCTTTGCTTTAAAAATATATATAATGTTTGGGGGTTCAACATAATTTTCTTGCAAAAAAAATATGTTTTCATGTAAACAAAAAGTGTCAAAAAGGGCTTTGTCTTCAAGTGGTTAGAAGAGTGGATGTAAGCTTCCTAATGTTGTGTATAAAATGCCAGAACAGTTCAAAACCCCCCCCAAATGACCCCATTTTGGAAAGTAGACACCCCAAGCTATATACTGAGAGGCATGTCAAGTCCATGGAATATTTTATATGTTGACACAAGTTGCGGAAAAAAGACAATTTTTTTTTTTTTGCACAAAGTTGTCACTAAATGATATGTTGCTCAAACATGCCATGGGCATATGTGGAATTACACCCCAAAATACATTCTGTTGCATCTCCTGAGTACGGGGATACCACATGTGTGAGACTTTTTGGGAGCCTAGCCGCGTACGGGACCCCAAAAACCAATCACCGCCTTCAGGCTTTCTAAGGGTGTAAATTTTTGATTTCACTTCTCACTGCCTATCACAGTTTCGGAGGCCATGGAATGCCCAGATGGCACAAAACCCCCCCAAATGACCCCATTTTGGAAAGAAGACACCCCAAGCTATTTGCTGAGAGGTATTGTGAGTATTTTGCAGATCTCGCTTTTTGTCACAAAGTTTTGAAAATTGAAAAAAAAAAATGTTCTTTCTTCATTTTCAAAAACAAATGAGAGCTGTAAAATACTCACCATGCCTCTCAGCAAACAGCTTGGGGTGTCTACTTTCCAAAATTGGGTCATTTGGGGGGTTTTGTGCTATTTTGGCATTTTATGGCCTTCGAAACTGTGATAGGTAGTGAGGAGTCAAATCAAAAATTTGTGCCTAGAAATCCTGAAGGCGGTGATTGGTTTTCGGGGTCCCGTACGCGGTTAGGCTCCTAAAAAGTCCCACACATGTGGTATCCCCGTACTCAGGAGAAGCAGCAAAATTTATTTTGGGGTGCAATTCCACATATAACCATGGCATGTGTGAGCAATATATCATTTAGTGACAACTTTTTGTAATTTTTATTTTTTTTGTCATTATTCAATCACTTGGGACAAAAAAAAATATTCAATGGGCTCAACAGGCCTCTCAGCAATTTCCTTGGGGTGTCTACTTTCTAAAATGGGGTCATTTGGGGGGGTTGTGCTATTTTGGCATTTTATGGCCTTCAAAACTGTGATAGGTAGTGAGGAGTGAAATCAAAAATTTGCGCCCTTAGAAATCCTGAAGGCGGTGCTTGGTTTCCGGGGTCCCGTACGTGGCTAGGCTCCTAAAAAGTCCCACACATGTGGTATCCCAGTACTCAGGAGAAGCAGCAGAATGTATTTTGGGGTGCAATTCCACATATAACCATGGCATGTGTGAGCAATATATCATTTAGTGACAACTTTTTGTATTTTTTTTTTTTTTTGTCATTATTCAATCACTTGGGACAAAAAAAAAATATTCAATGGGCTCAACATGCCTCTCAGCAATTTCCTTGGGGTGTCTACTTTCTAAAATGGGGTCATTTGGGGGGGTTTTGTACTGCCCTGCCATTTTAGCACCTCAAGAAATGAGATAGGCAGTCATAAATTTAAAGCTGTGTAAATTCCAGAAAATGTACCCTAGTTTGTAAACGCTATAACTTTTGCGCAAACCAATAAATATACGCTTATTGACATTTTTTTTACTAAAGACATGTGGCTGAATACATTTTGGCCTAAATGTATGACTAAAATTGAGTTTATTCGATTTTTCTTATAACAAAAAGTAGAAAATATCATTTTTTTTCAAAATTTTCGGTCTTTTTCCGTTTATATCGCAAAAAATAAAAATCGCAGAGGCAATCAAATACCATTAAAAGAAAGCTCTATTTGTGGGAAGAAAAGGACGCAAATTTCGTTTGGGTACAACATTGCATGTCCGCACAATTTACAGTTAAAGCAGCGCAGTGCAAAATTTTTAATTCACCTCTGGTCCTTTAGCTACCAAATGGTCCGGGGCTTAAGTTTTTAAAAAAATATATAATGTTTGGGGGTTCAACGTAATTTTCCTTCAAAAAAAATATGTTTTCATGTAAGCAAAAAGTGTCAGAAAGGGCTTTGTCTTCAAGTGGTTACTAGTTAGAAGAGTGGATGATGTGTGACATAAGCTTCCTAATGTTGTGCATAAAATGCCAGGACAGTTCGGGACCCCGAAAACCAAGCACCGCCTTCAGGCTTTCTAAGGGTGTAAATTTTTGATTTCACTCCTCACTGCCTATCACAGTTTCGGAGGCCATTGAATGCCCAGATGGCACAAAACCCCCCCCCAAATGACCCCATTTTGGAAAGCAGACACCCCAAGCTATTTGCCGAGAGGTATGGTGAGTATTTTGCAGATCTCGCTTTTTGTCACAAAGTTTTGAAAATTTAAAAAATAAAAAAATAAAAATATTTTCTTTCTTAATTTTCAAAAACAAATGAGAGCTGTAAAATACTCACCATGCCTCTCAGCAAATAGCTTGGGGTGTCTACTTTCCAAAATGGGGTCATTGGGGGGGGGGGGTTTGTGCTATCTTGGCATTTTATGGCCTTCAAAACTGTGATGGGTAGTGAGGAGTAAAATCAAAAATTTACACCCTTAGAAAGCCTGAAGGCGGTGCTTGGTTTTTGAGGCCCCGTACGCGGCTAGGCTCTTAAAAAGTCCCACACATGTGGTATCCCTGTACTCAAGAGAAGCAGCAGAATGTATTTTGGGGTGTAATTTCACATATGCCCATGGCATGTGTGAGCAATATATCATTTAGTGACAACTTTTTGTACATTTTTTTTTCTTTTTGTCATTATTCAATCACTTGGGACAAAAAAAAAATATTCAATGGGCTCAACATGCCTCTCAGCAAATAGCTTGGGGTGTCTACTTTCCAAAATGGGGTCATTTGGGGGGGGGGTTGTGCCATCTTGGCATTTTATGGCCTTCAAAACTGTGATAGGTAGTGAGGAGTGAAATCAAAAATTTATGCCCTTAGAAATCTTGAAGGCGGTGCTTGGTTTTTGGGGCCCCGTACGTGGCTAGGCTCTCAAAAAGTCCCACACATGTGGTATCCCCGTACTCAGGAGAAGCAGCAGAATGTATTTTGGGGTGTAATTTCACATATGCCCATGGCATGTGTGAGCAATATATCATTTAGTGACAACTTTGTGCAAAAAAAAAAAAAGTTTGTCATATTCCCGCAACTTGTGACAAAATATAAAATATTCCATGGACTCAACATGCCTCTCAGTAAATAGCTTAGGGTGTCTACTTTCCAAAATGGGGTCATTTGAGGGCGTTTTGTGCTATTTTGGCATTTTATGGCCTTCGAAACTGTGATAGGTAGTGAGGAGTGAAATCAAAAATGTATGCCCTTAGAAATCTTGAAGGCGGTGCTTGCTTTTTGGGGCCCCGTACGCGGCTAGGCTCTCAAAAAGTCCCACACATGTGGTATCCCCGTACTCAGGAGAAGCAGCAGAATGTATTTTGGGGTGCAATTTCACATATAACCATGCCATGTTTGAGCAATATATCATTTAGTGACAACTTATTGTACATTTTTTTTTGTCATTATTCAATCACTTGGGACAAAAAAAAAAATATTCAATGGGCTCAACATGCCTCTCAGCAAAACAGCTTGGGGTGTCTACTTTCCAAAATGGGCTCATTTGGGGGGGTTTGTGCCATCTTGGCATTTTATGGCCTTCAAAACTGTGATAGGTAGTGATAGGTAGTGAGGAGTGAAATCAAAAATGTATGCCCTTAGAAATCTTGAAGGCGGTGCTTGGTCTTTGGGGTCCTGTATGCGGCTAGGCTAGCAAAAAGTGCCACACATGTGGTATCCCCGTACTCAGGAGAAGCAGCAGAATGTATTTTGGGGTGTAATTTCACATATGCCCATGGCATTTGTGAGCAATATATCATTTAGTGACAACTTTGTGCAAAAAAAAAAAAGTTTGTCATATTCCCACAACTTGTGGCAAAATATAAATATTCCATGGACTCAACATGCCTCTCACCAAATAGCTTGGGGTATCTACTTTCCAAAATGGGGTCATTTGGGGGGGGGGGGTTGTACTGCCCTGCCATTTTAGCACCTCAAGTATTTATTCATAAATTAAAAGCTGTGAAATTCCAGAAAATGTACCCTAGTTTGTAAACGCTATAACTTTTGCACAAACCAATAAATATACGCTTATTGACATTTTTTTTACTAAAGACATGCGGCTGAATACATTTTGGCCTAAATGTATGACTAAAATTGAGTTTATTAGATTTTTCTTATAACAAAAATTAGAAAATATCTTTCTTTTTCAAAATTTTCGGTCTTTTTCCATTTATATCACGAAAAATAATAATCACAGAGGCAATCAAATACCATTAAAAGAAAGCTCTATTTGTGGGAAGAAAAGGACGCATATTTCGTTTGGGTACAACATTGCATGTCCGCGCAATTTCCAGTTAAAGCAGCGCAGTGCCAAATTGTAAAATCACCTCTGGTCTTTATGCTGCGTATTGGTCCGGGGCTTAAGTGGTTAAAAAAAAAAGTCCCACTTCCATCACACTTCCAGACAACAAGGGGTTGATTTACTAAAACTGAAGAGTACAAAATCTGTTGCAGCTCTGCATAGCAACTAATCAGCCTCCATGTTTTTTTTTTTGTTTTTGTTTTTGGGGTGGTTCAATATTTTTGGCAATATAGTGTGGATGATCGAGTTTTGGATGAAGGAACTGGACTGGCCTGCGCAGAGTCCTGACCTCAACCAGATAGAACACCTTTGGGATGAATTAGAGCAGAGACTGCAAACCAGGCCTTCTCGTCCAACATCAGTGCCTGACCTCACAAATGTGCTTTTGGAAGAATGGTCAAATATTCCCATAGACACACTCCTAAACCTTGTGGACAGCCTTCCCAGACAGAAGAGTTGAAGCTGTTATAGCTGCAAAGGGTGGGCCAACTCATTATTGAACCCTACGAACTAAGACTGGGATGGCATTAAAGTTCATGTGTGTGTAAAAGTGGGCGTCCCAATACTTTTGGCAATATAGTTAAAAAACTATATTAAAAACTTTTAAATAGGACACACGTTAAAATAAACCAAAAATGAAGAACAGATCGTCAGTTTTGCTGCCGAGCAATAAAAAATGCAACTTTGTCTTGTCAGCTTCCTCAAAAACTGTGGAAAACTTACATGCATGCTTATCAGTAATGAGAGTCAGAGACACTTTTTTCCCCAGACTGATAAATCTAAAGCCCCGTACACACGGTCGGACTTTTGCCCAACAAACTTTGTTTTAAGCAAGTTGGACCAACAATCCGACCGTGTGTACGCTCCATCGGACAAACTTTTTTAGTTTTGTTTTGGATTTCATCGGACAAAAGTTGGGTCTGCAAACGGACAAACTTTTGCCCAACAAAAGTCCGATGGAGCAAAGTCCGACCGTGTGTACAGATAACCATCGGACTTTAGTCCGATGGACAAAACAACTAATGTTAAAATCAACCAACAATAGCAGAAGTTGACCAAAGGGTGGCAGTAAAGAGCAGAAAAGAGCAGAAAAAACATGCGATGTTGTAAGAAGTTTTAAGAAAGTTTGCAGAAAAGTCCGAGCGTGTGTATGCTATGGGTGTTCCCAACCAACTCCGTTCGGACAAAAATCCACGGAAAAGTCAGATGGAAGTCCGACCGTGTGTACGAGGCTTTAGAGAGTGTCAGCTTTTCTGCCAAGTAGCAAAAAATGCAACCACAGCCTGACAGCCTCCACTGCTAGCAGTTTGGCAAATAGAAAAGCACTTGGGCAAATATGGCGAGCCTTAGATACGAATAAAGTTATTTCCTCAACCTTAAATCTAGGAGATCATCAGAATTTTAAATGATTTTGTAGCCAGTGTGATGTCATCATTTATCAATGACATCACGCATGAAGAAGAGATTGTGGATGCATAAGTACTGTGATCATGAAAGTGAAATGCAAGACCATATTTACAACTGCAGTGAATTCAGTCAGCATTCCAAAATAAATGAGAAAATGCAAGATACACTAACAATTTACACATTTACATGACTCAGTCTCACTGAACTTTGAAACCCCCTCAGAAGTTACCAGATGGCAAACAGAAAAGCTCAAAAAAATTCCCAGTCTAGTATATTTCCATGAAGAACAGCAAAAATGCTAAATACAGAACATTAAACCTCATAAACAATTCTATCAACTATACATTTTAAAATAGGAAGTACAATATTCCCCATATAGAAAAAAAAGTTGATAAGGAAGTAACCAGTTTATAAAAAATAGAAACTGGCTCACTTAAAGACCAACATCAGGAGTGCGCATGTGCGGAGCTCAGGAGATGGCTGCCTGAGCCGTGAGCTCCGTCCCAGCCTTCCGCAGCGGCGTCCATAGCGGCGCACACAGCGATTTCACACTCCCCAAAAAGTCACAGAATACTAAGGGAAGCCCGAACAACACCCCCAGATACTTTGCTATCTTTGTTTAGAGGATTTAGGGCCGCAATTCGAGTTTGTAATGTCGGCTGGAGAATCCAAAATGGCCGCCGTACCTCAGATCTCAGCTGCAAATACACCCTGCCTCACAGATAACAGAATGGCTGGATACTCCACAGCACCCATAATCTCCTCAGGACCCCAAGGTGATTCTCTGCAGGTATATAACATCTCTCCACCTTCACCTGAGACCCTCAATACATGCTTTCTCCCAGACTATCTTCCTGCTTTTCAGGGACATAATGCAGCTAAACAGGCTTTTCCTGTTACCTCAGGAATTCCTCATAGAGTGGAATCATATAAAATGGCTGAATTATTTCAAAAATTCTCTGACCTTTTGGACATGGGCCTCGCACAGACAGCTGATAGAATCACTAAGGACTTAAAAGCTGACTTTCAAAACTTAGGCTCTAGAATTGACTCCATAGAATTTAAGATGGAGGAAACTATTGCTGCTTCTAACCAAAATATGAATCTCGTCCACACAGTGCAAGAACAGCTGGATTTGGCTATAGCAAGAATTGATGAACTTGAGAATAGGTCCCGAAGATACAATATCAGGATCAGAGGTATCCCTGAAACAGTCTTGGATATTCCCAATGCAGCCCAGGACTTACTCAGAACCATTCTTCCTGATACCCCTCTCACCCGCCTGGAACTAGATAGGGCTCACAGAGCCTTAGGACCCCCTAGGAAGGATGGGAAACCTAGGGACGTTATAATTAAACCCCATTTTTATTCAGTTAAGGAGTTAGCTATGAAGCAGGCCAGGGCATCACCACAATTAACATACCAAGGTCAACCAATACAATTCTTTGCGGACCTATCTTCATCTACTATTCAACGCAGAAGAGCTCTGAAACCTTTGCTATCAGTCCTGATAAAGAAAGACATCAGGTATAAATGGACCTTCCCATTTGCAGTCAAGTTCTCAGTGAATGGAAGAAACTATTCCTTTTCCAATTTCCAAGATGGGGAACGACTACTTCTACAACTGAAGCTAATATCCCAGGAAGCAGATATGGATACCTCTGCAATTAGTTCCGGATCGACGAAGCGCCCAAATCCAATTAGTCCACAATCCAGTTTATGGAACAAAGGGAAAACAAAGAAAATGAAGGACAACGGCCCTACCTGATGGAGTGACATTTTTGAATTTTTTTTTTCCCTCATCTTTTCCTTGGTCCTAGAGTCCAAGCACTTTCCCATCTGGGAAATGTAATTGTTTTTTTTTTTTTTGTATGTTCTCCCTTATATCACTAATTCACATGGGGGACAGTTTACAGTTTACAGTATAAAGATTACAAAGCTGTGTTGTTTTTCAATCACCTTTTTCTAAAATTCACTTTTAGGATGCCCTGCGGAGGGCTGGCACACATGTGCCTCGGCCTCTCCCTTGGAGACTAGTAGGTCTCTGAGGGACGGGTTGTCTGAGCCCCTAAGGCCAGACAGTATTTCTCTTGGTTACAAGGCTCCGGGAGGTAGTCTCCCCTCCCGGTCCCTGGTTTTTATGCTAGGAGACTTTATTCTCTTCCTCTTTCTTTCTAATCCTCTCTTTTTCACTCTTTCCTTTTACTTCTTTCTTTATTTAATATATCGTTTTCAGTACATGCCTAGTTTGTTTTTGCATCATAGATTTTCTATTTCCATTCTCACATTTCTCTTGGTACGACTTACTCTCATATGGAGGGAGTTCGTGAGATTGATGCTGGATGGAAGACTTTTGGGGGTGAGTAGAGACAAATACGATAGGCGCATCCTTATGGGCTTCCATGGCTAACACCACACAATCTACTCTTAAACTCGCATCACATAATGTACAGGGGCTGAACTCTCCAACTAAAAGACGTAAAATTCTGAACCACTATAAATCCCAAAAAATTGATGTTCTCCTTCTTCAGGAGACACACTTTCCAATACGGTATGGCCCAAAATATATACATCATCATTACCCACAATTCTACTTGGCCAAAGCTGAAACTAAAACCAAGGGTGTAGCCATTCTTTTCTCTAAGCATTGTAATTTTGTAAAGACTTTGGAACACGCTGATTTGGAGGGAAGATTTATCTTAAAGCGGAGGTTCACCCTAAGTTACAACATTAGTCTAAAACAATTGTTTCCCAACATACATAATGAATTGGCCAAACATAAAAAAAAAAAAAAAATTACATACCGTAATATTGCCATTTAATGTGACTTCCTGGTTTCCCCTCCCGCGGGAGTAGGCGTAGCTGATCCTTTCCCCGGCGCCGCAATGGCTTGTGGGACTGAATTGAAAGGTTTTCTAGGAGCACAGTGTCGTGCTACCCAAAAGTAAATGTTGAGCTCCGTGACGTCGGTCACGTGACGAGGGCGTCTCTAATGGCGCCATTTTATAAACTGGCATGCAGGTAAATATTGCCATTATGTGCCATTACACACGAGGCAATACAACAGATGCAACGGAGTGGAAGCAATCAGTCTAAAGTTTGATATAAAATCTGCAAAAGGCAAGTAAATTTTTAATTTAATGTACGATTTTAATCATTATTCGTTTCCTTATCCCCAAAACACTGAGCATGCGTGGGATCGAGCGGAGAATGCTGGGAAGACAGCATTCTCCGCAATCAGGAAGTAGGTGCTTGTGGACTTCTAGTGCCCATAAGCAAAATGGAAACGTCCCTCGGATGATTATATAAGTAATCGTTTAGGTCGGATAACGGAATGCTGGCGATTTAAACATTCAGAACAGTGAGTAAGCTATTGAAAAGGTTACGATCATTCAATGGGAAAAAAAAAAAAAAAACGAAAACACAGTGGAACCTCCGCTTTAATAAAGGGTACCTTGGAGGGACATCTTTATTCCTTGGTCTCCTATTATGCCCCGAATAGCGGACAAGCTGCCTTTTTTAAAGTCTTAATGGATACACTCAACCCTATGCTGGAAGGCACGATAATATTTGGTGGTGATTCTAATGTTGCATTTGACCAGGTCTTAGACAAATCCAAACCCCCCAAAGCCCAATTATCTCGACCGACTAGAGAGAGTCTTAAAATAGCCAAATTACTCTCAGCATATAATCTAATAGATACTTGGAGGGAGATAAATCCTACGAAACGCGATTTTACACATTTCTCGCATCCGCATAATACATATGCTAGAATTGATCATATCTTAATACCAGCACCTGTTCTCCCTTTTATTATAAGCGTCCATATTAAAGATACAACACTCTCGGACCACTCCTTAGTTATTGTATCCTTGCACTCCAATGCGCGTAATAGAATAAGGGGTACGTGGAGACTGAATGATTCTATCCTTTCTGACCCAATCAAGGTTGAGGAGATTAATGAAGCCTTGTTAGAATATTTCTCTCTTAATGAAAACAAAGACACCTCTGCTGAGGTTCTTTGGGCGGCTCATAAGGCCTTCATTCGAGGTAAATTTATACAATTAGGTACGCAAATTAAAAGGGAACGTAAGGCTAATATAGAACGTTTAGAGAAAGAATATGATTCCCTCAGAGCCATCCACAAAAAGGACCCCTCAAAGGTATCCACTACCCTTTTAGACAAAACTAAACTAGAGCTTAATTTGATCCTCACTACACAAGCTGAAAAAGCAATCCGCTGGTCTAACAATAAATTTTACGTACACGCTAATAAAATAGGGCCACTGCTGGCCCATAAACTTTCTCCCAGAATAAGGGTCAATTCTATACCCAAAATTAGAATTTCAGGTCAACCACCCACAGCTAACCCTGTGAAGATTCTTGAAGCTTTCCATGAATTCTTTTCTAACCTTTATAAATCCCCTACTCAAATCCACAAAGACTCAATTTCCAGGTTTCTTGATGACCTTCCCATTCCAACACTTCACACCTCACATAGAGATTTACTAGAGTCAGAGTTTACCGTAGAGGAGGTTTCAGAAGTCATTAGGAATCTCAAATCGGGCTCAGCTCCGGGACCTGATGGATTGCCCATTCCGTATTACAAGGCCTTTGCTGACATTCTGGCTCCACACCTAACAAAATTTTTTAACACTAAAACATCGGGAGAACCTCTAGATATCCACCTTAACACAGCGTTTATAACTCTTATTCCTAAACCCGACAAGAATCCAGAAGAAATATCCAATTATGTTAAGATCATGACTAAAATTATGGCCAACCGCTTAGCTTCCTTCATCAAAAAATACATACATAAGGACCAAGTTGGTTTTATTCCAGGGAGGCAGGGACCCGACCAAATAAGAAGGGCCATAGATGTCATTTCTATACTCCAATCTAATTGGGAGGGAGGAGCGAGACAACAGGGGCTTCTTTTAGCCTTAGATCTCCAAAAGGCTTTTGATTCGGTTTCGTGGCCCTATTTATTCTCCCTGATGGAAAGATGGGGCTTCGGAAATCGTTTTTTGGGACTCTTGAGTTCCCTATACTCTTATCCTAAGGCGCAAATTCGCTTGCAAGGGCATTATTCTAAACCATTTAACATAGCTAGAGGAACTAGACAAGGGTGCCCTCTTTCCCCTATAATTTTTGCGATAGCTATTCAAACTTTAGCTATTGCTATACGCCATAACCCAAACATTCAAGGGGTCTCCTGTGGAGATCAAATACATAAATGTGGCTTATTTGCCGATGATATTCTCTTATTTCTCACGTCCCCTTTAATCTCCCTACCTAACATTTGCAAGGTCCTGAACGATTTTGCCAAGATTTCTGGACTAAGAGTGAATTATACAAAATCACAAGCCCTGAACGTCTCGCTCCCTCTCTCTAACGTTTCTTCATTGAAACAATCATTTAATTTTGAATGGCAAGACTCCTCCATAAGATACTTAGGAATCACACTGACAGCTCGTACGGAAACCCTCTATGACCACAACTATCCGCCACTATACAGGAAATTGGAAAATGATCTTAAAATCTGGTCTAAGCATGAACTATCTTGGTTAGGGAAAATTAACTCAATAAAAATGACCTTACTCCCGAGAATTCTTTATTATTTTAGAGCACTTCCCATCCCAGTTAAAAAATGTCATTTAAAATCACTTCAAAGCAAAATACTAAAATATATCTGGGGTTCTTCTGGTTACCGTATATCACAAAACACCCTTTTCCGCCATAGATATAAAGGAGGCCTTGGTCTCCCAGACCTACACAAATATTTCCTAGCAGCAAGGGTAGCACAACTTTCCACAATATATTCAAAGACTGAGAGACCAGATTGGGTCAGGATGGAGAATCAAGCGGTACCCAACTACTCTCTTGATTATCTTTTGTGGAGGTCACCTAAGAAACGACCTGCCATAATGTCTCCCATTCTTTCCCAATCTTTAGCCCTATGGGACAGAGTCAGGTCCCATTCGGCTCTTATCTCTTCAGGCCATCCTCTCACTCCTTTATTTAATAACCCGGATTTTCCCTCGGGCTTAAACGTAGAAGAATTCAGATGGTGGACGGACAAAGGGCTATACCGTATTGGAGACTTTGTGGTCTCTGGGAGTCCCATCACTCTTAATTACTGTGTTACTAGATTGAAACTCCCAGACTCAGAGGGATTACACTTCTCTCAAATCTCTCAATATCTTATTACTCTTTGGAAGGACAAACCGTTGCCTCTCCAATTCACTAAATACGAATTGTGGTGTGGTCAAAATATGGATCCAAGGGGAGGCATTTCAGTGGTCTATTCGTCCCTCTCTCACTCAATGGAGAAATCTTCCTATATGATAGCTTGGGAAACTGACTTTCGGTTCAACTGGGACCTGGAGACCTGGCACAGGGCTTGCTCCAAGTCCTTTAAAGGTATTCTAAACATATGTTTAACAGAAGAAAATATTAAGGTGTTAACTAGGTGGTATCTTACCCCCACTAGATTGGCCGCCATATATCCTACCTTGGATCCTCTCTGCTTTAGAGGATGCCGACTTTCTGGATCAATGGCCCATATATAGTGGGAATGCCCGAGGATTCGTTCATTTTGGAAAAAAGTTTTTATTTTGATCTCCAAGGTTACTGAATACCAGGTTCCCAGGTCCCCGTGTGTTGCTCTGCTAAATGCCCGTATCCCCAATATTCCTAAATTATCTCAAATTCTTATTCATTTTATACTCACAGGGGCTAAAATTACAGTCGCCAAGGCTTGGAAAAAACCTAGACCTTTCCTTTCTGATGTTATTCGAAAAGTGTCTTGGATAATGATTCATGAAAAATTGGCCAGTATTCTTAACAACACCACCGTGAAGTATGGTAAAATATGGGATCCATGGGCTAACTATGTTGGAGTTCCAATTTATTAGGTCCTTTTTCCATTATACTTAGCCCTAATCTTATCAAACTAGGCATGTACTTACTTTCTACTAATTTCCTTCCTCTCTTTCCTGCTCTTCCTTCTCTCTAACCTCTTTTTCCTTCTCTTTTTCTTTTTTTCCTTCTTTATTTATGTTTTATTATTATTTATCGAGACTTCCCGGAGAAGTGTTATTGGATCCTTTGTACGGGATAATATCTTTTCACTGTTAAACCAATATAGAATAACTTTGGAGATGTATCATTTAGTTCTATTAGATACATTGTTTTATCTTTTAATTTATTTATTCATTCTTCTCAAGAAGAGGCAATGATAGTCTTTATTTGAGTCCTTGTGGGAGACTGGGAGTCCTCCCTTCGGGCACAGCTTGATCCCTTTTGGGGTGCCTCGGAGGGGCAGGGGCTTCCATCCCTCCAGGGGACATTTCCGCTGAGGCCTCTCGATGTAGATTTTGGGTTAAGCTCTTTTTTAAGATGTACTAATCAATCTATTACATATATATCACTTCTTTTTCTTTCATCTTCTGTAATATATTGGTAATTGGTTTGCTAATTATCCTTATTATCCTTCACTAGTTTTTTCTCCGGGAAGACATTGGTCAATACTGATTTGTATTTTAATTTCTTGTAGGTTACCTAATGTATGTATGATGATTTTTTTTATTTCTTGAAAATAAAATACTTTGAAAGTAAAGACCAACATCAGACAAAACTTCTCCTAAATATTTTTTTCTGCTCTGAATACAGCATGGAATGATTGGACCCCTGTCAGTTTTTTTTTCTTTCACTCTGAGACTGTCCTGGGGAGATTTCCCCTCACCCACTGTATCAGGGATATAGGAAAACAAAGTGATGGGGACAGGGGAAACAACAATTAACAACAATTTTTTAATTTAATTGTGTAGTGAAAGATTACAATCTTTCCTTCAGGATAAATGTTTTTGTTTGGTGACCCCATTTACCTTAATTGTCCTCGTTCCAAAGAGATTGAAAATGATGGAGAACCATCGCAATAGATTACACAGACGGGAATAAACAGAAGTATCCCCCCATTCAAAACTTTAAAAACAAATGAAAAAAAAAAAATAGAAATTATTAATTGATAAAATTATAAAAACAAACACACATGTAAAGGCCTAACAAAAAAAGGATGTACAAAAAAGTAACATAAATGTCACATATTTCTATAATTATAAAATTATATGTTTATTTTATATATATATATATATATATATATATATATATGTAGCGGGGTGCTAAATTTAGGGGAAGTGTTTGGGTGGTAGTTGTACCCAAACACCCTAATTGTTAGAGTTCTTGAAGCCATTTTTGTTCACAGGTGGAGTATTGGTGTGTAGTTCCCTGTGGCCTGCAGGTGGCGCTGCCATAGTAGGCCAGGGTTGAACTGCTGATACAGTGCTGTGCCTTGTGTGTCCCCTCTCGGCAGCCATCCAGTGGGTGTGGTATACCTGCTGGGCATGCTGGGAGAGGATATAAAAGGGGCAGATGCTGCCTGTTGAGGGTTCGTTGTCAGGGGTCCTACCCCAGGGTTCTTGTTCCTGTCCGCCCTGGGCACCTTTGGCCCAGGGGCGGGTCTGCGGTTTGTGTTCGGTGGATCAGTCCCAGGAACCTTTAGTCCTGGGGCTGCAACAGAGGCCTGTGCCCAGCACCTTCATCTGGAGCCCACTGGGGATCGAGGAGTCTCAGGGTGCCGCCTTGCGAGGGGACCCGTATCTTGGAGGAGGAGGAGGCTGGGGAAGGAACCATTCCGAGAGACTGGTGCAGAAGTCACAGTGAAGGAAGGGTCCCGGCAACTCTCCGGAGGGACGTCTTCTCCCTAAACGGAGGCCGAGTTCACCAGGTCTGTGGCAGAGACCAAGTTCACCAGGTCTGTGGCGTTAGGCCCAGGGGCGGATCCACAGTCTTTTCTCGGGAGGGGCACTGCCAAAAAATATGTTTTTTTTGTGGGAAATTTATCAGGGAAATGGCTGGTGTCGGCGCTTCAATCATCCCGACACCATGGTTGTTATGGTGTCAGGATAATTGAAGCGCATTATTTCTACTATTACATTGTAATATAAAATTAAATAGTTCAATGCAGAATCAGTGGGAGCCCCGAGTGTGTCACTTGCCACCGTCGCCTGCAATTAGTGGGAGCCCTGAGTGTGTCACTTGCCACACGTTGCGGATTGTCACTTGCCACGTCACCTGCCACACCTTGTGGATTGTCACTTGCCACGTCACTAGCCACACCTTGCGGATTGTCACTTGCCACGTCACCTTCCACACCTTGCTGATTGTCACTTGCCTGCCACCAGATGCAGATTGTCATTTGCCACGTCGCCTGGCACAATTTGCGGATTGTCATTTGCCACGTCGCCTGCCACACCTTGCGGATTGTCACTAACTTGCCTGCTAAGGTGTAGTTTTGGTTGTCTCTTGCTGTGTCCCAGACTCCCAGAGTCAGGCAGCAGACAGATAATGTAATCTCTCTGCTGCCTGCACAGTGAGTGCGGAAGTCACTGCAGGAATGCAGGGCAGGCACGGGCGGTGAGAGATGATCTCATCTCTCTGCTCCCCCGCTCCTGGATAGCTGATTGGCCAGCTGCCACACTGAGCCTGCACTCTCACCTGCGCTGCCAACACACTGAGCAGCACGGTCTGCCCACGAACCGTGCCGCCTGCCCACAAACCGCGCCGCAAGCAGAGCCGCCCGCTTTCTTACCCATCTGTGGAGCCGCACGCTATCGCACCTGCCCGCAGAGTGGCCCAACGTGACTCACTGACGTCACTCGTTGCTAGACGCCAAGCGGCCCAGGCGTTAGCAACGAGTGCAGGGAAGAGGCTCCACCCACCTCCTCCTCCGCTCCTGGTATTGTGTCAGTGTGCCGCGTAACTACATTAGACGAGTCTCTCTCTCGGCGCCGCTGATCGGCTGATGTGAGAAACTGAGAGAGAGACTCAGAGAGGCAGCGGCAGCCGCAGAACAAGTACTGTATATACTCGAGTATAAGCCGACCCAAATATAAGCCGAGGCACCTAATTTTACCCCAAAAAACTGGGAAAACGTATTGACTCAAGTATAAGCCTAGGGTGTCCATCTGCACGCCTCACTGTGCCTCACTGTGCCCATGACTAGACTGATGTTTAACATGGGAGTCTATGGAAGGAGTTCCCAGGTTTGAAAAATCGGTTCTCCCCGGCCGTAGGTCTCCCAGACACCAATCTTTGCGCACTTATAGAGAAGACAAGGGGCTATATGCGTGCAAAGTTTGGGGTCCAGGGGACCTACGACCGGCCGGTACCGGGTCCGCAAAGTCACTGGAGAAATGACCATTTAACATTGGAGTCTATGGAAGGGGTGCCAGGCTTTAAAAAATCAGTGCTCCCCGGCCGTAGGTCCCCCAGACACCAAACTTTGCACATTTGTAGAGGAGACATAGGGCTACATGTGTGCCACAGTTGGGGTCCAGGGGACCTACGGCCGGCTAGTACCGGGTCCCCAAACTCCGGGAGATCAGGCGCAAAAAAAACAAACAGAGCAAGCAAGTGAGTGTGACAGATGGTCTCGGGGGGGGCAATTGCCCTGTTGCCCCCCCTGGATCCGCCCCTGGTTAGGCCTTGGGTAGAGTTGGAGTGTCATTTGGCTGCTAGTCTTGTCTTAAGTAGACTATCCATTTGAGGCTGAGTCTGTTCGAGAAGCCGAACAGTGAAGTGATTGAGATTGTGCCTGGACCTCTCCCATATCTTATGCTGTCCTGTCTTTACTTCAACCTCTTTCCTATCAGAGACTGTTGTGTTACTAAAAGAGAAAATAAACTCTGTGTTGGAGTTATAGCAAATGTGGACATTTCAGTTACTGGGGGAAACAAGGACTTATCTCTGTATGTATACACAGAGGTGAGAGACATTTTCTGGTTATCTGACTGTGGAAGACCCATCAACAACACCGCTCAACCTCTTATTACAGGAGGGTACGGGCTTGTGGCATGGTGTGCCCCTTCTTCCTGCGAGGAGCCAAAGCAGGCAGGTAAAAGGGAGTCTCTGTGCTATATACAGTATATATATATATATATATATATATATATATATGTAGCGCCTTCCCCTCTTCTCTCTCCGTGCGGCTCACACTGTCTCTTGTCTAGGGGTATCTGATGGTGGAGAGAGAGAGCGGGTGGGCTACGCCTAGCCTCCACCACGTGGGAATACCTGTGGTATCAGCAATGTCTTGTTTACCTTCGGGTCTGTGCTGTGCACCCGGATCCTCCCTCCAAGAGTCACCGTGAACTTCGTCCGCCAGGAAGTGAGCCTCACACCATTAAAGTCCAACACTCCTTTAATAGAACACACCATACAGGGGCTTCCTTGATAGATAGAACAGAAAAGGAGGTGTGAGTGTGAATAGGCCCAGACACAAATTCGGTCCTCCACTCTCCTCCTGGAGAGTGGGCTATGGTCTCCGCACGAGGTAAAGGGGATCCTTCTGGACGGTCTCCGACAAGAGACTCACCCGTCACCGGCAGTCTGCTGCACGGGTCTTCGAGTGAGGGGCTCTCCCCGGTCCATTGCGTCTTACTCAGATTCAGGCCTCCATCCCCGAAGTGCCTTAGGACCCTTCCCTCGTGGAACTCAGTGTTGGGCACTGAGCTCCGGACCTTCTTGTAAGTACCTCACCCCAGGACTGAAGGTGCCTGAGGTGGAACACGATCTCCGTTGGTCCTCTAGGCCGAGGCCTCCTAGAGGATGAGCACGAACCCACGTCCGCAAGCTGAAGGTGCTTGGGACGAAGACCCCGTGACCAAGATGGCCGGCCCCTTTATACCCTCCCCCAGCAAGCACGGCGGGTTCCCCGCCCCACCATACCGCTGCCGAGAGAGGACAAAAAGGGTCGCGACACACAGTGATATTCGTCCCTCCGGCCACAGTGACAGCGCCACCTCGTGGACCGCAGGGAACATAGCACTGATGTCACAGCCAGATTCAAAAAATGCACCCGGGAAAGTAAGTACCCGCTACACTCTCCCCCCTGTCCTTTGACACTGGACCCCAGTGTCTGGAGTGAATCACGCCCTCAACGGCTGACATAATCCAATCCAGAAACCAACTAACAATTTGAAAAAAACAAAAATTTTTAGGAAACTATCCTAACGGAGAAGTTGTGTCTGAGCCCCTGCAACAAAGAGGAGTGAAAGACAACATTTAAAACATAAAATCACATTCCAACATTATACTTTTCCCTCCCATCCTAACTAAGAACCACCCCAAGTTCCATAATCTTGCCGGGACGCTCTCCTGCAGAGGGAAGAGAAAAGAAACAATAAAACCCTGACACATGTGTATGTGTGCGAGAAAAAGAAACTCCTCCGAAGAGAAATATCTTTTCCTCCAGTGTGAGTGTGTACAATGTGTAACGTTGCACAAGACTGCCACCTGGTGACAGCCTCGCGGTAACTGCACCCGTTGAACCATCTTCTCTTTTCTTGCTGCTTGACTCCGGGCCCTATCTATCCCAAAGTCTGCAACCTCTCACCGAAGAGGAAAGAACAACAACTGGAACAGTTCTTCCTCGGAATGACACAAGCACCCCTCTTGCGGGGCAAAACACTGATGATGGCACCACAAGAAAGTCAAACAGCAAAGTTCAAGGGGTGCAAGGTCCTTTTGAAAAGCAAACAAATGGAGTCTCTTTCTCCTCAGAGGTAGAAGCGGGGATGCGGCAGAACAAGAGGTTTTAGATGCCGATCCATGGTCTCCAAATGGTACTCCACATCTTCACCTTCTTTGCGTCGGATCAACACTTTATCCGCATGGATGTGTCTTCCCAACATCCACTCTGCCTTGCAGTCTTTGAACCGCTGAGATGTCTTTGGAGAGCATGTCAAATACCTGCGGGCGTGTGGGACTTTAAGGTGGGTCCACACAAAGTCATTATACCAGCGCTCTCGATACACCTCCACTTCGTAGAGTAACTCCTTGGAGAGGTACGGATATTCCCACCCGTAGTCAGCAGCAACTTTCTGGCAGAAGAGTCTCTGAAGCCTTGACAGCGGAGGCATTGTGGCTTTGTCCCCTTCGCTGGGTAGAACTATAGAGTCCGGGTGGCGAGGGGCCTTGACCACTTCTGGTTGGGGCATAGGTGCCGTAGTATCAACTTCTGCTCCCCAGTACCTGATGCAGGTGGCACCGGAGATGTAGATGTGGGCTGGGGACAGGACCCTTGTTCAGGCGCTGGTGCTTTCACCCGGGGTGTACTCTCCCCCGTGGACATGGGTGAATCTCGGGGCCTTCGGAATGAAGCTAGCGGTACTTTGTCCCAGCCCTTCTCTGCAAACAGTTCGTCAATAGCGGTGTCATCTCCCATATCAGAGAGCGACTCCAGATCCGAGGTATCACACTCCTCCGCGGGTATGTAGCCCGTTGTAGAGACGGAGCTAACACCTCCCGCGGGCGTACTGGGCCATGCCTTCCCGGCACCTCCGCCCATGCACCAAGTCTCTTTGCCCGGCTCCCCTCGGCCTTTACTTGAAGCGGGACGTCCGGAACACTCGTCAACGGATCCGTCTAGGCCTGGCGTAAGCTGGCGAGATGGTCCACCACCACCGCTGGTCGGGGCCACCACGCTGGTTCTCTTCTTCGGTGGCGGACGCTGTGAGACAGTGGTGACCGAGTCAGCATCCTCGGATTTCTCCCGTTGAGTTTTAACTACCTCCTCCTCGGTCGCTGCAGTGTGCGCTGGGATGGCTTTTACAGCAGTAATTCCTCCTCTGCGAGTAGTGTTACCTGATGCCCGGCCTGGGTAGATGGTTCTCGGCCTGTCCACTGCCGGATCCACCTCGAACAGGAACTCTCCACAGGCCTCACATTGTCCGAATGGCTTCAGGTGGCACACCAGTCCCGAGCACCCGGGACAAATTACACCCAGGGCCTCTACGTCCATGCACGAATACAGGGCGAATCGACCCCTTGGCTTCAGCCGGATCCCGGTATCCGTTATCGGAGCAGCAGCAGTCATCGTGGTAGTAGCAGGGTGAACTGGGATCCATGAAGTATGTCCAAACATGGTGACTTGTTGCTGGTCCATCGCACACTGCAGAGTTTTCGCGCCAAAGTCCCACGTGTAGCCCTCTCACGTATTGGACTCCTCCCCTTTGCTCCAGTTCGCTGGCTTTTTTCCACTTTCTTTGGTTGAGCCACGCCCACGAACTAAGCGGCGGGGTTGTGTCTGTTGGCGCAGTGCAATTAGAAGCCCCCACGTGTAGTACCTCACACGGCTGGGCCTCCCCCCGTTCACCGCTCTTCCTGTGCGGGCCTTTCCCTTGTCTAGGGTCAATTCCACGACTTCGAGCAAGGCTGCACTTTGGCCTATTCAGTTAACTCATCCAGCAGACTTGTTCAATACTGTGATGCACAGCACAATCCCAGACCCGAGCCCCCACGTGTAGCGCCTTCCCCTCTTCTCTCTCCGTGCGGCTCGCACTGTCTCTTGTCTAGGGGTATCTGATGGTGGAGAGAGAGAGCGGGTGGGCTACGCCTAGCCTCCACCACGTGGGAATACCTGTGGTATCAGCAATGTCTTGTTTACCTTCGGGTCTGTGCTGTGCACCCGGATCCTCCCTCCAAGAGTCACCGTGAACTTCGTCCGCCAGGAAGTGAGCCTCACACCATTAAAGTCCAACACTCCTTTAATAGAACACACCATACAGGGGCTTCCTTGATAGATAGAACAGAAAAGGAGGTGTGAGTGTGAATAGGCCCAGACACAAATTCGGTCCTCCACTCTCCTCCTGGAGAGTGGGCTATGGTCTCCGCACGAGGTAAAGGGGATCCTTCTGGACGGTCTCCGACAAGAGACTCACCCGTCACCGGCAGTCTGCTGCACCGGGTCTTCGAGTGAGGGGCTCTCCCCGGTTCATTGCGTCTTACTCAGATTCAGGCCTCCATCCCCGAAGTGCCTTAGGACCCTTCCCTCGCGGAACTCAGTGTTGGGCACTGAGCTCCGGACCTTCTTGTAAGTACCTCACCCCAGGACTGAAGGTGCCTGAGGTGGAACACGATCTCCGTTGGTCCTCTAGGCCGAGGCCTCCTAGAGGATGAGCACGAACCCACGTCCGCAAGCTGAAGGTGCTTGGGACGAAGACCCCGTGACCAAGATGGCCGGCCCCTTTATACCCTCCCCCAGCAAGCACGCCGGGTTCCCCGCCCCACCATACCGCTGCCAAGAGAGGACAAAAAGGGTCGCGACACACAGTGATATTCGTCCCTCCGGCCACAGTGACAGCGCCACCTCGTGGACCGCAGGGAACATAGCACTGATGTCACAGCCAGATTCAAAAAATGCACCCGGGAAAGTAAGTACCCGCTACATATATATATGTAGCGGGTATTTGAATTTAGGGGAGGCATCTGGGTGGTAGTGTAACCCAGATGCACTGATTGTTAGGGAATTTGGGACCATTTGTTGTTCATGGAGGACTCAGTGGTGTGAGGTTCTCTTCCGCCTGTGGGTGGCACTGTCGCACTGGGCCGGGGTTGAGCCCTCACTGCAGTACCGTACCCTTTTTGTCCTCCTCCGGTGGCTGTACCGCAGGGTGGGGAACCTGCGGTGACGTTGGGGGAGAGGAGATAAAAGGGGGCGGACACCCGGAACAGGGGGTTCAGATTCGGAGGGCAGGGTCGCGCCCAGGCACCTTCAGCCTGGGTGCCGGCGTTCCGGAGTTCCGGGCCCAGGTGCCCTTGACCTGGCCGGAGCGGGAGATAGAGTCCATCCCAGGCACCTTTAGCCTGGGGTAAGGTACTATTGAGGAGGCCTGGGGCCCGGTGCCTTCGACTGGGTCCCGCAAGGGTGGAGGAATCCGAGGGGGCCCTAAAGCCTTGGGTGCCCGAGTCTGAGATGAGGAGGCCAGGGAGCGTAACCCCTCCGAACAGTCCGGTGCAGCATTGCTGGTGACGGCGGGGCCTCTGGTAACTCTCTTGGACGGATGTCTTCCTTCTGACAGGGGCTGTGCTTAGCGAAGGTAATTCACTTTCTGTTCTACACAGTCGGTGGCAGCGACTGTACGCCATAACCGTTGGTGACACCACAATGGTTAGTTCTATCTAAGGATTGTGCCTCGTCCTACTCCCCACCTATACTGAACTGTTCTTTGGTCACAACCTGTCTGTGCTAAATGACGATTTATTGCTGTTGGAGAATAAATACGAGTTGGACCTTTCCAGTGGTGTGGAACTCCAGTTACTGGGAGCAGAGGGGGTCACTTACAGAAAAAGACTTGGCTCTGGGTTATACACACGACCCAATGGTAAAATAGGTTCTGGCCTTCACCTCTATCTAAAAGAGGACATGGGCTGTGGTGTATCGCATCCCTCCTCCCATACTCCCCCCCTAGACAAGACAACAAGCCGAGAAGAAGACAGGGTGAGAGGGGTGAGGTTGCTACATATATATATATATATATACACATACACATACCCCTTATCTCACAAAAGTGAGTACACCACTCACATTTTTGTAAATATTTTATTATATCTTTTCATGTGACAACACTGAAGAAATGACACTATGCTACAATGTAAAGTAGTGAGTGTACAGCTTGTATAACAGTGTAAATTTGTTGTCCCCTCAAAATAAAAACACACAGCCATTAATGTCTAAACTGCTGGCAATAAAAGTGAGTACACCCTTAAGTGAAAATGTCCAAATTGGGCACAAAGTGTCAATATTTTGTGTGGCCACCATTATTTTCCAGCACTGCCTTAACCCTCTTGGGCATGGAGTACACCAGAGCTTCACAGGTTGCCACTGGAGTCCTCTTCCACTCCTCCATGATGACATGAGCTGGTGGATGTTAGAGACCTTGCGCTCCTCCACTTTCCTGTTTGAGGATGCCCCACAGATGCTCAATAGGGTTTAGGTCTGGAGACATGCTTGGCCAGTCCATCACCTTTACCCTCAGCTTCTTTAGCAAGGCAGTGGTCGTCTTGGAGGTCTGTTTAGGGTCGTTATCACGTTGGAATACTGCCCTGCGGCCCAGTTTCTGAAGGGAAGGGATCATTCTCTGCTTCAGTATGTCACAGTACATGTTGGCATTCATGGTTCCCTCAATGAACTGTAGCTCCCCAGTGGCGGCAGCACTCATGCAGCCCCAGACCATGACACTCCGACCACCATGTTTCACTGTAGGCAAGACACACTTGTCTTTGTACTCCTCACCTGGTTGCCGCCACACACACTTGACACCATCTGAACCAAATAAGTTTATTTTGGTCTCATCAGACCACAGGACACGGTTCCAGGAATCCATGTCCTTAGTCTGCTTATCTTCAGCAAACCGTTTGTGTGTTTTCTTGTGCATCATATTTAGAAGAGGCTTCCTTCTGGGACCACAACCATACAGACCAATTTGATGCAGTGTCGGCGTATGGTCTAAGCACTGAGAGGCTGACCCCCCACCCCTTCAACCTCTGCAGCAATGCTGGCAGCACTCATACATCTATTTCCCAAAGACAACCTCTGGATATGACGCTGAGCACGTGCACTCAACTTCTTTGGTCGACCATGGCAAGTTCTGTTCTGAGTGGAACCTGTCCTGATAAAGTGCTGTATGGTCTTGGCCCCCATGCTGCAGTTCAGTATCAGGGTCGTGGCAATCTTCTTATAGTCTAGGCCGGTTATCTGCAATTAGCGGACCTCCAGCTGTTGCAAAACTACAAGTCCCATCATGCCTCTGCCTCTGGGTGTCATGCTTGTGGCTGTCAGAGTCTTGCTATGCCTCATGGGACTTGTAGTTCTGCAACAGCTGGAGGTCCGCTAATTGCCTATCCCTGGTCTAGGCCATCTTTATGTAGAACTTAAAAAAAAAAAATTCAGATCTTCAGAGTTCTTTGCCATGAGGTGTCATGTTGAACTTCCAGTGACGAGTATGAGAGAGTGAGAGCGATAATACCAAATTTAACACACCTGCTCCCCATTCACAACTGAGACCTTGTGACACTAACGAGTCACATTACACCGGGTAGGGAAAATGGCTAATTGGGCCCAATTTGGACATTTTCATTTAGAGGTGTGCTCACTTTTTTTGCCACCAGCGGTTTAGACATTAATGGCTTAGTGTGTTGACAGCAAATTTACACTATTATACAAGCTGTAAACTCACTACTTTACATTGTAGCAAAGTGTAATCTCTTTAGTTTATCAAATTATTCATAAAGCCCAGAGATTTCAATAAATGCACCACCTCCTATAGAGTATAACAAGAAAGTGTATAGGCCCCAAGGGGGCAGTAAGCAGGGTTTTAAGGTGCAAAAAAATCAAAGAATCAATTATACAAAAAATACCAAATTTATTGATACAATAAATTAGGGCTATAGCCCTAATTGTATAAGTAGTTTTATACTGTTTATGTATAAATACATTTTGTATCCTTTGTATAATTGATTCTTAGATTTTTTGCACTTTAAAACTCTGCTTACTGCCCCATTGGGGCCTATACACTTTCTTGTTGTAATCTCTTCAGTGTTGTCACATGAAAAGATATAATAAAATATTTACAAAAATGTGAGGGGTGTACTCACTTTTGTGAGATACTGTATGTATATATATATATATATATATATATATATATATATATATATACTGAAAACATATATGATTTTTTACATACTGTATACAGTGGAACCTTGGATTACGAGCATAATCCGTTCCAGGAGAATGCTCGTAAAACAAAGTACTCGCATATCAAAGCGAGTTTCCCCATAGAAGTCAATAGAAACTAAAATAATATGTTCCGCATGGACTTCAATAGAATGCAATACCGCATGTGGTCAGAGGTGGGGGGGCGCTGGAGAGCCTCGTAAACACTCGGAAAGGCCCGAGGACAGCACGGCTGAACTCGGAAAACCTCGGAAAGGCTCGGGAATGGAGTATTCCGAGGTTTTCCGAGCATTTCCGAACGGCTCCGATCTGCTCCGATCAGCTCCGCTCGGCTCTGGCGCCCCCCACCTCAGGCAAAACGCGGTACTGCACAGCGCTGTGGCTTGAATCCTGCTTGTTTTGCGAGACAACAATCGCAAACCGATTTAGGATTTTTAAAAATACAGTGCTCGTATTGCGAAATGCTCGTTAACCGCATTACTCGCAATCCGAGGTTCCACTGTATATATCTCTAACAACTGTAGAGTTTGAATAAAAAAGTAAAATATTCTTCATATAGAAAAAAAGGTCAGTACGTGAAATAAGTTTATGGGAAATAGAAACTGCTTTATTTAAAGTCCAACTTCAGACAAAAACTTTCTTAAATGCTAGTTCACACCAGACGCAGTTCCGTTCAGTTCCGTGCGCTTTTTTCTGCAGAAAATGCATGCACAGTGTTTTCCATGTATTTCAATGGCTCTAGTTCACACCATGCAGTCAGTTTCTGCACAGGAAACTGACTAGAAACTGATCGGAAACTGACTGCATGCTGTGAACTAGAGCCATTGAGGGGTGTACTCACTTTTGTGAGATACTGTATGTATATATATATATATATCTTGAAAACATATATGATTTTTTACATGCTGTATACAGTAGAACCTTGGATTACGAGCATAATCTGTTCCAGGAGTATGCTCGTAATCCAAAGTACTCGCATATCAAGAGTTTTCCCATTGAAGTCAATGGAAAGGAAAATAATTAGTTCCGCATTGACTTCAATGGGATACAATACCGAATGCGGCCCGAAGTGGGGGGGCACCGGAGAGCCTCGGAAACGGCCGAAAAAGCCCGAGGACACTTCGGCTGACTTCAGCAAACATCGGAAAGGCACGGAAACAGAGTATGTCCGTGTATTTTCGTGTCTTTCCGAGCATTGCCGAACGGTGGCGATCGTCTGCGATCCCCGCTGTTCGGCTCTGCTCGGCTCCTGCGCCCCCGTGCCTCAGGCCAAATGCGGTACTGCTGGCCTATTTAGGCTCTGCTTGGCTCCTGCGCCCCCGTACCTCAGGCCAAATGCGGTATTGCCGGCCTATTTAGCTTGAATTCTGCTCGTCTCGCAAACCGAGTCAGAATTTTTTTTTCAAAATTGCTCGCAAATCAAATTGCTCTCAAACCAAGTTACTCTTAAACCGAGGTTCCACTGTTAGTGCCGAAAAAAAGCACACGGAACTGAACAGAACTACAGCTGGTGTGAACTAGCACTATTTTTTTTTTGTACTCTGAATAGAGTAGTATAGAAGGGTTGGATCCCCTGTCAGTTTTTTTGCTCTTGCTGTGTGTGGTCTCTTTGGGGAGATTTGCCCTCATTCATGTCCAGGGGATATACAGTAGATACAGGAAACTCAAGGGCATAACCATGAAAAGATGTACAATAAGTTACATAAATGCCATATAACATATTATGCATTATATATTTCCTGCAAAAATATACAGGCTTTAACATATGTTTTTATGACTGTGTAGTAGTATTATTATCTCATATATTTGTAATGTTTTAAGTTTTATTCTCCTTTAAGACTTAATATTAATATGATTTACAGGCTGGCATGTAGCATTTTGGTGTACATTATTTATCATGCCTTGTCTTTACAACCATCATGTGTTGTATATCCTATCATAACACATTGAACAAGTCAGTTTGTGTCTGTGTTATCTCCAGTGACAGAGGACATGTATTTTTCAAATCTGTCTATGGGAGGAGGCTGCTTAGTCATGTTTTGCAGCAGTCTTTGCTGAGTCACGGTACACACTGAACAGCACTCTTCTGAAAACCAGAGAAACAGAAAAGTGGCAGCAGAAACAAAGTGATGAATCGCGTCTGCCCGCTTTCTTTTTAAATTTATACATGTACATGTTTTTCTTTTTCATTTAATACTTTACTGAAAGAGTAGTTGATGCTCGGAATAGACTTCCAGCCGAGGTATTAAGTCAGCCAACAATAAGTGGAGACTCAAACATGCTTGGGACAAACACAGAACTTTACTCAGCTAAAAAAAAAATAGCAAATAAGAAAACAAAAAAAACATGCATTAATTAATCTCTTCAGACCCGCTCTATAGCCGAAAGACGGCTGCAGCGCGGACCTGAATTGCCGGGAGGGTGTCCCCGGACGTCCTCCCGTGCTCGAGCGGCGCGCGCTGTGATCAGCGAGTCAATAAGACTCGCTGGATCACAGATCGGAGTAAGGGGTCGATCCCGACCCCTTACCATGTGATCAGCTGTCAGCCATTGACAGCAGATCATGTGATGTAAACAGAGCTGGTAATCGGCTATTTTAGCGTGAGGAGAAAAAAGAAAGCCGATCACCGGCGGCTGTTAGAGGGACATCGGTCCCGATCAGGGAGAGCAGCCGCCTGCTCATTTGTGCCACCTGTGCCACCTGCCAGTGCCAGCTAGCAGTGCACAACAGTGCCGCCTTCCAGTGCCCACAGTGCCACACATCAGTGCCGACAGTGCCACATATCAGTGCCACATATCAGTGCCCACAGTGCCACACATCAGTGCCCACAGTGCCACCTACCAGTGCCGTCCATAAGTGTCACCTACCAGTGCCGTCCATAAGTGTCACCTACCAGTGCCGTCCATAAGTGTCACCTACCAGTGTCCATAAGTGTCACCTACCAGTGCCCATAAGTGCCACCTACCAGTGCCTATCAGTGCCATCAGTGCCACCCATCAGTGCCGCCTTATCTGTGCCCATCAGTTCCGCCTCATCTGTGCCCATCAGTACCGTCTCATCTGTGCCCATCAGTACCACCCCATCTGTGCCCATCAGTACGACTCATCTGTCCCCATGAGTGCCGCCTTATCTGTCCCCATCAGTGCCGCCTTATCTGTCCCCATCAGTGCCCACCAGTGCAGCCTATCAGTGCCCACCAGTGCAGCCTATCAGTGCCCACCAGAGCAGCCTATCAGTGCCCACCAGAGCAGCCTATCAACGCCCACCAGTGCTGCCTCATCAGCGCATATCAATGAAGGAGAAAACTTACCTGTTTGCAAAATTTTATAACAAACTATGAAACATAATTTTATTTTTTTCAAAATTTTCCATGTTTTTTTGTTTCTTTAAAAAATAAAAACCCCAGCGGTGATTAAATACCACCAAAAGAAAGCTCTATTTGTGTGAAAAAAATGATAACAATTTCATTTGGGTACAGTGTAGTATGACCGCGCAATTGTCATTCAAAATGCGTTAGCGCTGAAAGCTGAAAATTGGTCTGGGCAGGAGGGAGGTTTAAGTGCCCAGTAAGGAAGTGGTTAAAAAGAAAAGGTCTGGCAGCATGCTTTTTTTTTTTTTTTTTTTTACTTAAAATTTTTTTATTTTCATAAGAAGATAAATAATACAGAACATTACATCATGTTATATAAAACAAAATAAAAATAAAGAAAAAAGATTGTGTTTAGGAATAAACAAAATCATTAGTCAATAAATGGATAAAATAATAAAAACATCCTAGAAAAAAGGATAGATTCATGTAAAGCAATCAAAAGTTTGTCAGGGGGAGATCTCTTCATCCTTATAATATAATGGAAGGGAGAAGGGAAACCCTCTCTCCTTGGTAACCTGGAGCCCCTTATCGGGAACTAACTGCTCCAGGCATAGAGACCTCCTTCTGACTCTTGGGCCCCGAGAAGATTATCAGGGCCAACAGATCGGGATGGACTAAACAAGGCCGAACAAAACATTTGTAAAAGAGACATAACTTGTAATGGGAAACTAGAATTCCCAGAAAAAGAGTTTCCATAAATCCTTTTTAGAAGGAAGAAAAGAAGAGGAAAATAAAGACAGCGGGTAAAAAAAGAGAACGGAGGAAAAGGGATGGGTATGTGGCAGCATGCTTTTTTATGTTAATGCCTGATCAAATCTAATCTGCTGTGCTGTGTTCTTTTTTAAGTGACAGCATTTATTGTATACAAAAAAGGTAAGATGCAAAACAGCAAAAACTGATTAATCAATTGAAGTAGGCTTACCAAGCAAATTTGAAAATTCTACCTGAAAACAGGTTTCGCCCATTTACAGCAAAGTAATATGTTGACTTTAAATGGACTCTGCGACCAGGGTAAAGGTGGGTGCACTGTTGCAAGGCACCCCTAGAAGCTGCAGCATTCTTTCAAACCTTCCTGGCATGACCAAATCACAGTTCATTCTGATGGACACATTTTAGGCTTTTTCTGATAGTGCCAAAGATTGCTCTATCCTTCATGGCTCCTGTACACTTCTGCTGGCCAGTTATGATGCCCATTATAGTGCTGGACCAATAGAAATGTGTGGAAGCTGGACTTAGTGGCAAGCTTCAACACTACCCAGAAGATTTGCCTGTCAGAATGGCCCAACATGACAGAATGTTGTTTTGGATGCTGCAACTGGTACCACTAGGTTAGGGTGACCAGACATTCCCGGTTTCCAGGGACAGTCCCCGGATTGAGGACACTGTCCCCGGACCAAGTCTGTCCCCGGTTTTGTCCCCGGATTGGATCTGAACAGGGGCTGGGGCAATTTTTCAAAGACAGTCAGTGCAGAATAAAAAATAAATAAATCTGAATTACACACCCCCGCTCTGCCGCTCCTACTAGCTTAGGGGGGTGTATTTGTTTCCATTATCTGTGCCCCTTTCTGATGATCATGTGCTGGTCGGAGCGGAGGGAATATTTCTTCAGTTTCGGGTGCATGCCTATTCTGCTCCGCTCGCATGTTTTTCTGCCTTGGCTCAAGTCCCGGCCAGCCGCCTGCCTGTTTATCTCCTTGCCTTCCCTGGCGTAGTGATCTTCCTCCGCTCCCCACCGAGTAGTAGCCGGAGCCCGGAGAGTGAGATTTGACAGGCTGTGAGGTGGGCGGCGGCGGCCATGGGCAGAGAGGCAGCTGAGCTCAGCTGACAGTGTCCAGCAGCAGGAACAGAGGGGAGAGGATCCAATCGTGGGGCTGTCAGTGCCTTCAAGGCTTTAACACAAGTGTGCTTTGGGGGTGTCTGTGAGTAGACTATATTGCACTTTGTCTGTCTCTCTGGAATAATGGATGATATTATAACTCACAGGCAGCAGGCACTCTATCATGGCTCTGGCTGGCTCTGTCACAGTGGGGTTTATTTACTAAAGGCAAATCCACTTTGCACTACAAGTGCACTTGGAAGTGCAGTCGCTGTAGATCTGAGGGGGACATGCAAGGAAAATAAAAAACAGCACTTTTGCTTGCACATGATTAGATGATAAAATCAGCAGAGCTTCCCCTCAGATCAAAGTGGATTTGCCTTTAGTAAATAACCCCCACTGTGACAGAGCCAGCCAGAGCCATGATAGAGTGCCTGCTGCCTGTGTGTTATCATAATGCTGATTAGGTTCACCAGTTGCTGATCGCCTGATAGCAGATTTACTGCTACAGGGCAGTCGCCCTGCGCATGATCACGTATATACATGATCCTGCATTTCTGGGTATGGGAGCCAATCAGCGGCTCCGGCGGCCTCGATGTCCACCGGTACCCGCTGATCATTATGTACATAGGCAGAACGGTGATCTGCCTATGTAAACAAGGCAGATCGCCATTCTGTCAGTATGGAAGACATTGATTCTGTGTAAAAGCACCCCCCACACAGTCAGAAAACACTTGTTAGGCACACATTTAACCCTTTGATTGCCCTAGATGTTATCCCCTTCCCAGCCAATGTCATTAATACAGTGACAGTGCATATTTTTTAGCACTGATCACTGCATTAGTGTCACTGGTTCCCACAAAGTGTCACTTAGTGTCCGATTTGTCCACCGCAATATCGCAGTCCAGCTATGAGTCGCTGATTGCTGCCGTTACTAGTAAAAAAAAAAAAGAAAAGTGCCCGGATTTCATTTAAAAAATCTGGTCACCTTACACTAGGTGCCTGTTTTTAATACCTGCTACTCTTTTCCCACCTTTTCCCTTCAAGTAACAGAGGCTTTTAAAAGAGAAGTATGGGTTTACTTTTTATTTTGGATTCATACTTACCTCAGTGGATGGAGCATCAGACCGATGCTCCATCTGTCCCCCGGCGTCTCCGCACTGAGAACCGAGCCACCGAACATCGTCGCCGATGGCTCGGTTCTCACAGATCCCCGAGAGGAAAACTGCTGACTGTCAGTCAGCCTTTTTCCTTTCTGCTTCTCCACACTCATTGGAGCGCTGAGCCGTGGAGGGGCGGGGAGAGGCTGTCCCAGCGGCTAGCTGAGACGCTGAGACTGCCATCAATCAGGGCAGCTGGCGGATCCCGACTTGGAAGTCGAGATGACGCGCTGCCCCGACTGATGGCGGTGTCGTCAGCGGAGAGCGGACTTCGAGTCACAGGAGTGCAAAACGAATTGCACTCCTGTGACCCAGAGGAGAAGCCCAGCCTAAAAAGCTCAGGCTGGACTTCTCCTTTAAATGCTGCTCTGCCTAGCTTCATGTACTTTTTTTTTTTCGCTCCCCCACAGCCACACTTGTTCACATGGGGGGACTACATACTGATTGTATTGTATCTTATGCGAGTTCAGCACCCCCTCATTGCCAGAGTCCTGCCAGAGTCCTTTTTCACCGGGGCCCATGTATGGAAGGATAACATACTTTCACCTGCCCCAGCACTGACTACAGAGACATTTCCTTCATCAGCTCTTCTCACACTGTACACTTGACCATGTTCAACATGAAGGCAAAGAGGGAAACCACCGCACTTACTTCTTGAGGCCTTGCACACTGTGGATCCAGGCCCTAGGTTCCTAGGACATAGTTGCCAACATTGGGGGGGGGAAAATCCGGGACACTTTTTTTGCACGGAGGCGGAGCCTTGCTATAATTAGGGGCGGGGTATTCGTTTGTAGGCGTGTCACACCCTTCACGCGCCGTGGCAAAAAATGGCCATAGTTTATGCCCAATAATGGGCGTGGCTCAGAAGGGGTGTGGTTAGAGTCCGAGATGAAGAAAGAAAGAAAGGAATAAAGAAGCCAGATCCTACACCACAATAGAAATATGTGTATTCCAGAAAGTTTAACAAAATCGGCAGATAAATATACTCCAAAACACCTGATGTTGTCGCTTCAATCCTCGCGGCACCATGGTTGTTATGGTGTCAGGGTGATTGAAGTGCATTAATCCTATTATTACATTGTAATATAAAATGAAATCATTCAACTCACTGTAGCGGGTATACACTTTTCTGTGTGTTAAAACTGGCAGAGACACCAGTGATGTGCAGTTCCCTGCAGCCCCACGGGTGGCGCTGTCGCCTTGGGCTGGGGTTGAACCATTGCTGTGTGCTGTGCTCCCTTTTTGTCCTCCTTCGGCAGCGGTATGGTGGGGCGGGGAACCCGCCGTGGTTGCTGGGAGAGGGTATAAAGGGGCCGGCCATCTTTGTCACGGGGTTGAGTCCCGGGCACCTTCAGCCTGTGGGCGGTGGTTCGTGTCGGTCCCCTAGGTGGCCTAGGCCTAGAGGACGTTCGGAGGTCGTGTTCCATCCCAGGCACCTTTAGCCTGGGGTGAGGTACTCGGATGGAGATCTGGAGCTCAGTGCCCACCACTGGGTTCCGCGAGGGAAGGAGATCCTAGGGAACCCCGGGAGTGGGTGCCCGAACATGGAAGGCGTAATGGACCAGTGGGAGATACTTGCTTGAAGACCTGGTGCAGCATATTGCCAGTGACAGGTGAGCCTCTCATCGGAGACCGCCTGGAAGGAAATCCCCCCTCGCTCGGAGACCGCAACCCACTTTCAGGAAGGAAAGTGGAGAGATCATTGTGTCTGGGCCTACTCGCATCCACACCTCCTTGTCTGTTCTGTTCTCTAAGGGAGTCCAACCTATTGTGTTCATTTCTGCATTGAGAAGAATAAAGGAGTGTTGGACTTTAATGGTGTGGGGCTCATTTTCTGACAGACATTATTCAAGGTAACTCTCTTTGGAGGCTCCAGGTGCAGAACACCGACCCAAAGGTAACATAAGAACTTTGCTTACACCACACAAACATCAGCGGTGAAGGCTTGGCGTGGTGACCCTGCACTCTCTTCTCTAAGGTACCCCTAGACAAGAGACAGACGAGCTGATAAAGAGAGGAGAGAGAGGAGGCCGCTACACGTGGGGGCTCGGGTCCGGGATTGGTGTTCGTGCTACTACGGAGTTGAACGTGTCTGCCGGGAGGAGTTCCGAGTAGGTGGGCCACGTTATCGGCCAAAGTGCATCCCTGCTTGAAGTCGTGGACATGACCCAGTGAAGGGAAAGGCCTGCGCAGAAGAGCGAGAGAAGGGGGAGCCCAGCCGTGTGAAGTAGTACACGTGGGGGTTTCTATTTGCACTGCGCCACCAGGCACGCCCCCACCGCTTAGTTCGTGGGCGTGACTCAGAAAGGAAAAAGAAGAAAAGCCCGCAAACTGGAGCAATGGGGAGGAGTCCAATACGTGTGAAGGACTACACGTGGGACGTTGGCGCAAAACTTTGCAGTGCGCGATGGACCAACAGCAAGTCACCATGTTTGGACAAACAGCGTGGGTTCCACTTCATCCTGCTACCACGTCTTTGACTGCTGCTGCTCCGGTGACTGATACAGGGATTCGGCTAAAGCCAAGGGGACGATTCGCCCTGTATTCATGCATGGACGTTGAGGCCCTGGGTGTGATTTGTCCCGGCTGCTCGGGACTGGTGTGCCGACTGAAGCCATTCGGGCGATACGAGGCCTGTGGGGAGTTTCTATTTGAAGTAGATCCAGCGGTTGAGAAGCCGAGAACCATCTACCCCGGCCGTGTTGCAGGCAGCACCACTCAGAGAGGAGGAATCACTGCTTTGACAGCCATCCCTGCACGCACTGCAGCGACCGCGGAGGAGTTTTGCGACAACTCAACGGGAGAAATCCGAGGATGCTGACTCGGTCACCACTGTCTCGCAGCGTCCACCACCGAAGAGAAAGACCGGCATGGTAGCCCCGACCAGCGGTTGTGGTGGACCATCTCGCCCGCTTACGCCCGGCCCGGAGGGATCCGTCGGCAGGAGTTCCGGACGTCCCGCCTCAAGTAAAGGCCGAGGTAAGCCAGGTGGAGAGATTTGGTGTGTGGGAGGAGGTGGTAATTCAGTCTCCACTACGGGCTACCTGCCTGCGGAGGAGTGTGACACCTCCGACCTGGAGTCGCTCTCCGATTTGGGAGACGATGTCACCATTGATGAACTGTTTGCAGAAAAGGGCTGGGACAAAGTACCTCTTGCCTCGTCCCGTGGAACCAGGGACCCACCCATGTCTACGGGGGATAGTACACCCCGGGTGGAGGCACCAGCGCCTGAAGAGGGGTCCCGTCTTCAACTTGCCCTTACATTCCCGGTACCCCCTACACCTGGGACCGGGAAAAAGAGACTGCTGTTGCGGGCACCTATGCCCAGATCAGATGTAATCAAGGTCCCTCGTCACCCAGACTCAATAGTTTTGCCTGGCGAAGGGGACAGAGCCACTATGCCTCCTCTGGCGAGACTACAACGCCTATTTGGCCAGAAGGATGCTGCTGAGTACGGATGGGAGTATCCATACTTGTCCAAGGAGTTGCTGTATGAGGTGGAAGTGTGCCGGGAGTGCTGGTACAATGACTTTGTGTGGACCCACCTTCAGGTTCCACACGCCCGCAGGTACCTGGCATGCTCCCCCAAGGCCTCTCAGCGTTTTAAAGATTGCAAGGCAGAATGGATGTTGGGACGGCACATCCACGCGGACAAGGTGCTGATCTGGCGCAAAGAAGGGGATGATGTTGAGTACCATCTGGAGACCATGGATCAGCACTTGAAACCACTTGTTTTGCCCCATCCCCGTTTCTATCTGTAGGAGGAAAGAGACTCTGTTCTTGTTCCTTATGCTGCTGAACTTTCTGGGGCTTGTTGTCCCTGTTGCCCAGAGAAATGAAGGACTGTTCCTGTCTTTGTTCTTCAATTTTCTACGAGAGATCATGGACTCGGGGGTAGATAGGGCTCAAGAGAAGAAGAGAAGTTCCACGAGTGCAGTTACCGCGATGCTGTCACCAGGTGGCAGTGTTGCGCATCGTAACACTTTTCACACACTCACTCTTTGGAGAAAAGGGATTTCTTTTTGAAGAAGTTTCTTTCCTCTTACACGAATACATGTGTCAGGATTTATGTGTGTTAATTTTCTTTTTTTCCCTCTGCAGGGGAGCATCCAATCAAGACCACTGAGTATGGGGTGGGTCTTAGACAGGATGGGTGGGAAAAGTGTATGTGAATGTGATTCTAACGTTATGGTTTAAATGTTGTTGTTTCTCTTCCTTGGTAGGGTGTGCCAAGTGCTGGGCCACCCCACCTACGGAACCTCTGCCAACAGCCACCACTATTCCCTCTCCCAAGCAAGCTACTCCTCCCTCTCCTGTTTCTACTTTATACTCTGGATCACCCAGAAGTTTAACCTGAAAGTTGACTGTTCATTCCCCAGCTTACCAATGTACTGTAGAATCTCTCTTGTACTGTAGAATCTCTCTCTCTCTCTCTCTCTCCCTCTCTCTCCCTCTCTCTCTCTCTTAAAAAGTTAAAAAAACATAAAACTTGATCAAAATTAAGGCACACAGTGACATAAAGCCGTGTCGGGCACGGTGTACCCAACAATACAATTCTGAGGGTGTATTGAGTCACACAAATGGCATTTACGTCACAATATGTGAAGTAGACAAATGGAGATAAGGTAAACTGTTATGCATATCCTCAGACATGTGACCGAAGGGTCAATAAACAACTAATTGATTAGGTTTCCAGGGTTCACTGAAACCACTGAACAAAATATACAGAGGTGCCTCTAAGGAGCAGAATGGGCGAATGTGTCATAAGGACCTTTCCAAACAAGTGGTAAGAGAGAGAACAAAAAAGTTACAGTAGAGTAGAGAGAGGGTGTGGACGAGGAGGGATAGGAAGGGAGCAAGGGTAGGGAAGAAGGGGAGTAGGGGACCCATAGTTAGACAAGCCATATCACATTGGAGAAAAGATCACCTAAAAATTCACAGTAACATGAGGGTATTATCACATTGGGAGGGGGGGGGGTGGTGTACTCAAGGTTGCCAAAGTTTAGTGTAATATTCAACCCTATCTAGTAGGACCACATCCAATTAGCGTGGATTGTGGCCTTAGTGACCCTATTTTTGGTTTCCACAATGCTAAAAGAGTTAGTCTCCCAGGCTTTTCGGGATGCTTTATTTGGCACCAGTTGTCACTTGGAGGAATAATTAGTTTCAACCTGTGTTAAAGTGGTTGTAAACCCTGGTAATTTTTTTTTTTTAAATCCCACCTGCAAGACAAAGGCATAATGAGCTATTATGACTAGCATACTAGCTCATTATGCATCACTTACCTTAGATCAGGGCCCCCGAAGCCGTCCTCGTCTCTGTTGTGGAATTTCTAGGCTGTTGTTTACAGAGCACACAGCCTATAATTCCTGTTCTATCTAAGCACACATCAGATTTCATCTCTTTGCAATAATGCTATCTTTAAGTTAAGTTTGCTAAGATCCTGTCATGGAAACCCTGTCAGGAACAGACGCCCTGGACTTCCTGGTTCCCGCCCCCGCAGGTGACGCCCGAAGGGCTATTTAAACTCCTCACTTGCAGACAGTCCCTGCTGTCTGCTCTACAGCGTTTATCCCAAGTGACCTGATCTGTCTTGTTTACCTGTATCTGACCCGGCTTCCTGTGACCCTCCTGCTATCTGCCTGTACCTGACCATCGGCCTGTTTTCTGACTTCGGTATTGCCTGATCCTTTTGTGCTTCGCTGCCTGCCAGTTTACCCGACCCCGGCTTGTCTGACGATCCTGCCTGACCTTGGCTCTTGTTCACCTGCTGCTGCCTAGTGGTTCCAGTTTACCTGCTGTGCCTCCCAGTCCGGGTCATCTGCTGAGTTCCTGGTTCCTGTCTGCTCATCTGCTGGTTCCTGTCTGCTCATCTGCTGGTTCCTGTTCACTTGCTGCTGCCTAGTGGTTCCAGTTTACCTGCTGTGCCTCCCGGTCCGGGTCATCTGCTGAGTTCCTGGTTCCTGTCTGCTCATCTGCTGGTTCCTGTCTGCTCATCTGCTGGTTCCTGTTCACCTGCTGCTGCCCAGTGGTTCCAGTCTACCTGCTGTGCCTCCCGGTCCGGGTCATCTGCTGAGTTCCTGGTTCCTGTCTACTCACCTGCTGCAGTTCCTGGTTCCTGTCTGCTCATCTGCTGGTTCCTGTCTGCTCATCTGCTGGTTCCTGTTCATCTGCTGCTGCCCAGTGGTTCCAGTCTACCTGCTGTGCCTCCCGGGTCGGGTCATCTTCTGAGTTTCTGGTTCCTGTCTACTCACCTGCTGTAGTTCCTGGTTCCTGTCCACTCACCTGCTGTAGTTCCTGGTTCCTGCCTCCTCACCTGCTGGTTCCTGATCACCTGCGGTAGTTCTTGATCCTGCCAGGCACTCGTACCCCTTCCACCTCCGTGCTTCCTGTTATACCACCAGGGGCCGCCGGTGGGAGCCGTAAGGGAGGCCTCCCTCTGCTAACCGGGCTCGTCACTGTCAGGTACGTGACAGTAGCAGACAGCCATGTCTGAGCCCGAGCAGGGAGCCTCACCTATGGAGGAACTATGCCGACACCTGGCGGGACTGACCGAGGCCGTTAAGAGCCTCCAGCAAGGCTACACTCACCTGGAAGGACAAGTGCGGGCCCTCACCAACCCCAATGGAGCTCAAGGGGGTCCACGTGCCTCCACTTCTTCCGCCGGGGCAGGAGCTGCGCCCACGGTGGTCATGCTTCCCCCTGAACCCAGGGTCCCTACACCCGAAAGATTCTCCGGGGACCGGAGCAAGTTCAGGGCTTTCCGTAACTCTTGTGAGTTGTACTTTGCCTTACAGCCCCGCACCTTTTCCTTAGAAGCTACCAAGGTGGGCTTTGTAATTTCGCTGCTTTCCGGAGACCCACAGAACTGGGCCCACCGCCTGCTAGAACGCAAAGATGCGTCCTTGGACAGCCTTACACTTTTTTTTGACGCCATTGCCCAATTGTATGAGGACCCTCAGCTCTCGGACACTGCAGAGAACGCCCTGCGGACCCTTCAGCAGGGACGCAGAGCAGCGGAAGATTATGTAGCTGAATTCAGGCGCTGGAGCGCAGACACCAGCTGGAATGACGCTGCCCTCCGTCACCAGTTTCGCATAGGCCTTTCTGACCCATTGAAGGACGAACTGGCTAGGGTAGGAATACCAGAAAATTTGAACCTACTGATCGATCTGACAATTCAGATCGACCGACGCCTGAGGGAACGGAGGGTTGAGAGGGCCACGGGCTTCACCCGGCCGACCTGGATGCTTCCCCGGGTCCCCAGTCATCCGCACCCAGCTTCTGCAGCACCCTTGACCCCCTCGTACGATGCTCCTGAACCCATGCAGCTTGGGGTCCTCCGCCCTTCCCTTACTCCGGAGGAACGCCAACGCAGACGCGCGCACAACCTGTGCCTGTACTGCGGGGAGCCCGGTCACTTCGTTAGGAACTGTCCCCTGAAGTTCCGTAAGTGCTTGTCAGTATTCCCTGCTGTGATCAACCCTCAGACTAAATCCTCCTCTCACTTCGCTCTTTCTATCTCCCTGCAGCTCCCAGGAAGGACCCTGCAAGTCGTCGCAATTATTGACTCTGGGGCTTGTAGTTGCTTCATGGACTCAACTTTTGCCCGTACTCAACTTATTCCTCTACTTCCCAAGACCCATGGACTACGGGTTCACCTGGCTGATGGGTCCCTTATCAAGTCGGGGCCCGTGGTCGAAGAGACGGCTCCCCTACCTGTCACTGTCTTCTCCTCTACCGGGGTGCACCGAGAATATCTACGGCTGGATATTATCTCCTCTCCACTGTTCCCCATAATTCTCGGTATGCCCTGGCTACAAGCCCATAATCCTACCATTAACTGGGTCACGGGGGTGATCACGTTTCCTTCCTCCTACTGCCAACGGTCCTGTGGCTCACACAAACCCCCTGGGCCTGCCACCTTAATGTGTACCGACACTGAGGCCGGAATACGTCAGGCCATCCCTGACGCTTACCTGGACTTTCTCGATGTGTTTAGTAAACAGGGGGCAGAGACACTACCACCCCACCGAGCCTACGACTGCCCCATTGATCTACTTCCCGGAGCAGCTATTCCTTTCGGTAGGATTTTCCCTTTAACGGAGGTGGAACAGGGGGCCCTGAAGGACTACATCGATGAGAACCTTTTAAAGGGGTTCATTCGCCCCTCTACGTCGCCAGCAGGCGCAGGCATTTTCTTTGTAGAAAAGAAGGACCATACCCTCAGGCCATGTGTGGACTACCGTGAACTAAATAAGGTCACCATTAAAAATCGTTATCCTCTTCCTCTGGTACCAGAGTTGTTCCAAAGATTGGGAGCTGCCGTTATTTTTACTAAGCTTGACCTCCGGGGAGCCTATAACCTGGTCCGAATCAAGGAGGGCGATGAGTGGAAAACCGCCTTCCGCTCCCGGTTCGGACATTTCGAATATTTAGTGATGCCCTTCGGGCTGTGCAATGCCCCTGCCACCTTCCAGTATTTAATTAATGATGTTCTTCGGGACTTTTTAGATCTCTTTGTGATTGCTTATTTAGATGACATACTAATCTTCTCTTCCTCCCTTGACTCTCATCGCAGGCATGTCAGAAGTGTGTTAGACCGGCTTCGGCAGCATAAACTATATGCGAAGGCTGAGAAATGCGAGTTTGAGCGGGAGAGCATAGCATTTCTGGGATTAATCATCTCTGGCGAAGGCATCAGGATGGACCCACAGAAGATCACCGCAATCTTGGACTGGCCAGCGCCAGTGGATAAGAAGGGAATCCAACGGTTCGTTGGATTCGCCAACTTTTATCGTAAATTCATCCGGGGGTTCTCCGCCATCATTGCACCCATTACTCAGCTAACCAAGCAAGGTACCCGCTTCCACTGGTCCCCTGAGGCCCAAAAGGCCTTTGAGGATCTCAAAGGGCTCTTCACCTCTGCATCCATCTTAAAACACCCAGCTTCCTCCCTACCATTTGTACTTGAGGTAGATGCTTCTGAGGTTGCAGTAGGGGCAATATTGTCACAGAGGCAAGGAACCAAGGCTTTGCTTCATCCGGTGGCTTTCTTTTCTCGCAAATTATCTGCGGCAGAAAAGAACTATGACGTGGGAGACCGGGAACTCTTGGCGATTAAGTCCGCCCTGGAAGAATGGAGGTACTTACTTGAAGGTGCTGCTCACCCGATCTTAGTATTCACTGACCATAAGAACTTAGAGTACCTGAAAACTGCAAAAAGACTAAAACCACGACAAGCCAGATGGGCCCTGTTTTTTTCCCGGTTCTCCTTCCATGCGACATACCGCCCCGGTGCCAAGAACACTAAACCTGATGCCTTGTCCCGAATGTTTCATGGATCCAAAGAACTCTCCTCACCCGATACAATCCTCGCTCCTGGGAATTTTCTCCTACTTCAGGAGGACCTACTCTCCCGGATCAGACAAGCCACCACTAGACAGGAACCCTCTCCTGAACTGGATCTGCAAACCAAGGATGGATTACTCTGGCACCAAGACAGGATATTCATACCAGAAGAACTAAAGATAACCGTGCTAGAGCTCTGCCACGATCATGCCCTTGCTGGGCACTTTGGCGTGGCTAAGACCACTGAGTTGGTACAACGTACCTTCTGGTGGCCTCGACTACGCGAGGATTGCAGGAGGTTCGTGGAGTCCTGTACTACATGTACCCGGAATAAAGGGTCCAGATCCAAAGCCTGGGGACTACTGAAGCCCTTACCCGTTCCAGAGAGACCGTGGAAAATGCTTTCTATCGACTTCATTGTTGAACTCCCCCCGGCTGAGAATCACACCACCATCTTTGTGATTGTGGACCGTCTGTCCAAGATGGCACATTTTGTTCCTATGAGAGGGACCCCCTCGGCCCCGGAAACTGCACAAATGTTCATTAAAGAAGTCGTCAGGCTCCACGGGGTACCTGCTAATATAGTCTCCGATCGGGGGGTACAATTTACCTCCCGGTTCTGGAGGTCCCTCTGCAAGACTCTGGGAATAGAGCTATCATTCTCTTCGGCTTACCACCCTCAAACCAACGGACAGACTGAGAGAACAAATCAGACCCTCGAGCAATATTTGCGTTGTTTCTCCTCCTTTGCTCAGAATGACTGGCTCTCCCTGCTTCCGCTAGCGGAGTTCTCCTACAATAACTCCATCCACTCCGCAACTAACCAGACCCCATTTTTTGCGAACTTCGGGTTTCACCCCACATTTCTGCCCAACTCTCTCCCTGAGTGCTCAGTGCCCGCAGTTCTGGAAAAAGTGAATTTCTTCTCCTCTAACAACCAGCTTCTACGCGAAGCCATGGCAAGAACTCAGGAGTATAACAAGACGGTCTACGACAGGAGGAGACGGGGTGAATTAGCGCTGGCACCGGCCGACCAAGTATGGCTTTCCACCATCAATCTAAGATTGGCTTGCCCGTCCAAGAAATTGGGCCCCAAGTTTCTAGGGCCTTTTCCTATCAAAAGGAAAATCAACGAGGTGGCCTACGAGCTGGAGCTCCCCGACTCCCTGAGGGTCCACCCTGTTTTTCATGTTTCTCTATTGAAACCGTCAGTCTCCAACCCATTCCCAGGTCGGACCCCGACTCGCCCTGATCCCGTCATCATAGACGGGGAACAGGAATTCGAGGTAGAAGCTATTTTAGACGCACGAAGAAGAAATAGCCAGAGTCAATTTTTAATAAAATGGAAGGGTTACGGACCAGAGGAGAACTCCTGGGAACCCGAAGAGAACATTCACGCCAAAGACCTGATACAAGCCTTCAGGAGGTCTCACCCCGAGAAGTTTGCTCCTAGGGGCATCCGGAGGCTGCCCCTTGGGGGGGGCAATGTCATGGAAACCCTGTCAGGAACAGACACCCTGGACTTCCTGGTTCCCGCCCCCGCAGGTGACGCCCGAAGGGCTATTTAAACTCCTCACTTGCAGACAGTCCCTGCTGTCTGCTCTACAGCGTTTATCCCAAGTGACCTGATCTGCCTTGTTTACCTGTATCTGACCCGGCTTCCTGTGACCCTCCTGCTATCTGCCTGTACCTGACCATCGGCCTGTTTTCTGACTTCGGTATTGCCTGATCCTTTTGTGCCTCGCTGCCTGCCAGTTTACCCGACCCCGGCTTGTCTGACGATCCTGCCTGATCTTGGCTCTTGTTCACCTGCTGCTGCCTAGTGGTTCCAGTTTACCTGCTGTGCCTCCCGGTCCGGGTCATCTGCTGAGTTCCTGGTTCCTGTCTGCTCATCTGCTGGTTCCTGTCTGCTCATCTGCTGGTTCCTGTCTGCTCATCTGCTGGTTCCTGTTCACCTGCTGCTGCCTAGTGGTTCCAGTCTACCTGCTGTGCCTCCCAGTCCGGGTCATCTGCTGAGTTCCTGGTTCCTGTCTACTCACCTGCTGCAGTTCCTGGTTCCTGTCTGCTCATCTGCTGGTTCCTGTCTGCTCATCTGCTGGTTCCTGTTCATCTGCTGCTGCCCAGTGGTTCCAGTCTACCTGCTGTGCCTCCCGGTCCGGGTCATCTTCTGAGTTCCTGGTTCCTGTCTACTCACCTGCTGTAGTTCCTGGTTCCTGTCCACTCACCTGCTGTAGTTCCTGGTTCCTGCCTCCTCACCTGCTGGTTCCTGATCACCTGCGGTAGTTCTTGATCCTGCCAGGCACTCGTACCCCTTCCACCTCCGTGCTTCCTGTTATACCACCAGGGGCCGCCGGTGGGAGCCGTAAGGGAGGCCTCCCTCTGCTAACCGGGCTCGTCACCGTCAGGTACGTGACAGATCCACTCACCATTCATACGTCCCATACATCCCAAGAAGGCAGCACCACCAAAGCTATGTTCTCATCTCTCCGCAGACCAGCATGACTGCCTAGCCGACGCCTAATCATAGGCTTTTTTTAAACTCAAAAGATCTCACACAGGAGGTGATTGGCTGTAGCAACCAATCCCCTCCCCCATGGGCGGGGACCTCACAGGATGTCCCTTCCACACAGGAAAATGGCAATACCTGGACATTCCTTCCAACAGGAGATGCCATACATGAATCCCACTCAAGAAATATGGCTTAAAGGATTCAATACAATAATACATACAATGAATACAATAACGTATGATGGCTAAAGTTACCGTTGATAGGAATTCTTATTCTGCGCTATTCCATAGAATAACGCATATTAAGATTATACTATTATTGAATGGGGGAGGGAGGTTATCTGCAGACGCGCGCTACGAATTCCAACCAATGTTGATCAGACACAGCAGAGACAAGAGCGCGCATCCGCCTATAACCAATGATGTCATTGCAGAGCGAGCATATCCCCTCCTTAACGATCGTCCATGCTAATGCACAGGGGGCCCCCGTTGGCGGACATATCCGCACCCTGCAAACATCACACTCCAACCTCAAGACGTTTTCCCCTATCAGACGGGATTCAACCAGCCTCAGACTACCCCAATCAGCTCTTTTAGAGCGGGTTGCGGAAGTACTAACACTGGGTGACACTATGACAATACATATTAAATACATCTTCATAAAAATCTCCACAACAGTCTCCCTCTCCAGCCGCAGCCATCGCTGCAGCGATAGCCGGAATGTTACTTCCGGGTATCGCCGCTCCAGCCAATCACAGCGCCGCTCCGGCGCTGTGATTGGCCGGAGCGGCGAAGACGTGACTCTGCGCATGCGCGCAGGAGCCGTCAAATCCGGCTAAGCCGGATTTGTGAATGGGATTAACCCTATGAATGCGCCGTTGTCTACGGCGCGCATGCGCCATAGACAACGGTGCATTCTTTTTTGTAAAATATCTCCTAAACCGTGTAGGTTTAGGAGGTATATATCTTGCACCTACAGATAAGCCTTAATCTAGGTTTACCAGTAGTGGGTTTACAACCACTTTAAGCTAGGAGGTTATAAATTTAGTAGGGCCAAGAGAAAATCTGAGGTTGGTTTGGTTGCCATTAGGGTAGAGATAATCGATTCCTATATTCTCAAAATATATAAAGATTGATGGGCTAAGTGGGTACCTAATCCCTAGATTATAGAAGATTTTGATAGAAAGGTTCTTCTGACCGGTGATTCTATCCTGAAGAAGTATATCAGGGATTATCCTCAGTTTACATATAAGAAATGTAGATCTTTAACCTCCCTGGCGGTATGATTCTTTCTGGAATTATGTACCAAAAGCGGTACAATTATTTTGCATGAAAATTTGGTGTTATGTATTATAGGCCTGCGATTCTTAGTAATTACTTACTTAAACCTGAGCAAACCAGAGTCTAGTAAACATCCCGGGTATGATAAATATGAAACACAAAATTATAAATTATAATATAATGAATAACTATAAAAAATTATAAAAAATAGTAATCTAATTATAATAAAAAATATTCAATAATGTAATCAAATCAAAAACACTGAAATTTGCTCAGTTGCAGAATTGTCGCTGTCATTAGATTTAGTGTTTGATGACGAATTTCCCCACAAATCGCTATCGCTCAATTCTGCGAGTGATTCTAATTTATTATCGCTGCTTTCTAGCTGGTCTAAAACCACTTTTGACATAAAGGGACACTTTTTGGTTGCTATGGACAATCTCCAGTTTACAGGCAGAAAGAACGATTTTTATTATATAAAAGTGCATGCAGGACACTGGACAGACCACTAGGGACAAAGGGGGTGTGTAATTATTACATACAGTACTGTAATCTGCAAGATTACAGTATACTGTATGTATACTGTGTGTTTACCTTTTTGAATTTGCCGCCCAGTTCCGCTCCCATGCGCCGCTGCGGCTCGCAGGGAACGGAACTAGGAAGTCAGATGGGGTCGAAAGTGCCGACACTCGCCGGAGGTCTCGCTGGCGATCACAGCAGAGGACATCATCGCTGGATCGCCAGGAGAAGGTAGGGAAACTCCGCTGCGAGCTCTGCAATGTCTACCCCGAGCGTGACTCGGGGTTACCGATCCTAGCATAAAAAAACAACCCCGAGTCACGCTCGGGATTACCGCTAGGGAGGTTAAAGGATCGACTGGTTCACAGTCATTTCCAGGAATCTCTAATAACCACCGAATTGAGAAAGGGCATGTACAAATGCCGTACTTGTGAATATTGCCCTTGGATTTTGGAAGGAGCATCTTCCACTCTGCCAAATGGAAATACACACAATAATGAATACTGTGTTGATTGTCAAACAATGGGTGTTATGCCGCGTACACACGACCGTTTTTAATGTCATTGAAAAAAACTGTGTTTTTCTCGACGTGATTCTTCTCAAGCCTGCCTTGCCTACACACTATCGTGGAAAAAAATGCTTGAGTAAAGCGCGGTGACGTACAACACGCACGACGGCACTATAAAGGGGAAGTTCCATTTGGATGGCGCCACCCTTTGGGCTGCTTTTGCTGATCCTCGTGTTAGTAAAGTTTGTTGAGAGACGATTGTTGCTTTTCAGCCTCGTGCTTTTTAGTGCGTTACAGCATGACGAATGTGCTATCTCTACTACGAACGCTAGTTTTACCAGAACGAGCGCTCCCGTCTCATACTTGATTCTAAGCATGCGCATTTTTTTTCACGTCGTTAAAACCTACACACGCCCGTTTTTCATGACGAGAAAAACGACAACGTGAAAAACGACGAGAAAAATTAGAGCATGTTCCAATTTTTTCATGGCCATTTTTTACGTCGTGAAAAATGCTCTGAAGCCCTCACTCGATCATTTTTAATGACCATTTTAAAAAATTGCATTTTTCTCGTCATTAAAAACGGTCGTGTGTACGCGGCATTATATATATTGCATTTTGTAAATGTGGGTCATTTTATGTCGGGAAGACATTTAAAAATTTCTGGAAAATAATTTATGACCAAATCTACTATATTAGGAAAAACATACTATATACCCCTATTAGGAGGCATGTAGCCCTTCAACACAAACATGACACCTCGATTGGTCCAGTTTACTGTCCTGGAAAGGGTCCTTCAAGACCCAAGAGGAGGTAATCTGGACAAAAAGTTACTTCAACCTGAGGCAAGATGGATCTTCAACTCGAATGCCACTTGCCCGCCAAGCCTGAATAAGGCCTTGAGCTTTAAACCATTTTTGGGCTAGTCGGGCTATAAACTCAACAATGGGATAATTCCCTGTCCCCTTTTAATATTTCGCTCCAATTAAAATTGGGTATAGGTGTCTTAGCAGGATTTATTCCTGGGTTGTCCACACATCCTATTGTGTTTTGTTGTCGGCCAATTAAATGAATCATGAGCAAAAATATCTTACATATGTATATTGTAATGAATTATGAAAGAGTGCTTACAATTTCAGAGGTTGGGGCAGCATAATATATTATATTTAGAAAAATATGTACAAGTGGAATAGGTAATTTTGTGTTTTATATTTTTGACAAATGAGGTATGTGCTAAAGTGATAATTTCTCGGGGATTATTTGCCTCATTGCCCCTCCGATCCTCCCCTGCTTGCATAGCTCTTTCATAACCCAGGACATATAGAGAGTACCTTGGTCCATAAGTAGTTCCTTACAAATACCCACATGGCTAAAAACAAGACATAGCTCTTTGGCTATTGTCTTGGCCGAGGTATTTCGAAGAGGAATCGCTTCTGGATAGCGGGTGGCATAGTCCAGTATAACTAAAATGTACTGATGCCCCCTAGCGAACTTCATTATCGGACCTACCAAATCCATTGCGATCCCCTCAAAGGGGACCTCAATGCAGGGAAGAGGTACCAGTGGCTTATGGAAATGTGGCATAGGTACCGACTTCTGACACGCAGGGCAGGGAGAACAATATGTTTCCTTCATAACCCCAGGCCAATAGAGACTCTGCAACACTCTCTCTGTTTTTTTCTGCCCCCAAATGACCTCCAAGAATGTGCCCATGGGCTAACTCCAACACCAACTTCCTGTAAGGTCTGGGCACCACAAGTTGCTCAATGGTTTCTTCCGCCCTTTGAGCCACTCGATACAGTAGATCCCTTCCCACCATGAAGTACGAGTAAGAGCTAGTCTTATCTGGGTTCACTAGCTTGCCATCTATTCTTACCACATTTTCCTGTGCTTTGATTAGGGTGGGGTCTTTTAACTGTTCTGTGGCAAAATTTGCCCTGTGAACCTCTAGATCCGAAAGTTCATCAGATGGCATGTTTTCATGTGAGGATGTTGGCTCCTCCCCAGTTTCTCGAGTCTCCCCTGCCAATACCGACAAGGGAAATTCTGAAGAGTCCTTACCACTCTCAAAGGATTTCTAGGATTTTCCCTTCTGGTCTTTAGGGGCATCAGTGGGGGGCTTAGGACAATCCCAGAGTTCCCAGAATTTTGGAAAATCCTTCCCCACAATGGCATCATGTGGTAAGTGAGACACTAACCCCACCTCATGAGAGAGGTTACCTTTGGGGGTCTCAAAAAAACACTGTAGCCAAGAGATACTCTCAGGGGTCCCCATGCACACAAATAACAGCCACCTTGTTATTCCCAGAGACCTCTGTAGTATCTAATTCTGCTTTTATCAATGTTACCAGGCTACCTGAATCCAGCAACGCAACAACATTTCTACTATTAATATACATTTTTCATAAATGTTTCTCAGTTCCCCGAGTAGCAGTGCATGCAACTGTTGCAAACAGCGACTGACGTCTGACCCTTAGGAAGTCATATTGCATCGGTTCATCCACAACTGGGCAATTTGCTTCACTATGTCCCTCTTGCCGGCAGCTGTAGCAAATAATATTTTTTGCTGCCACTTGCGACCTTGACTTCCCGGGCTGCTCTCGCCAGACATTAGTTAGAACTGCCGCCCTCTCACTCTCTCCACCCTCACCCCTTGGAGTCATCTTACCCGCCGCTGGGGATGGTCTGGTCTTAGGGTGGAAAGTCTGTGAGTCCCTGGGAGAGGCGGTCAGGTTCTCTGTAGCCAAGTACCTCTTAACCAGATCCACAAGCTTGTTGGCCGTTTCTGGGTCTCCATGGCTTACCCACTTTTGGATGGTAAAGGGAAGTAATCTCAGGAACCGATCCATAACCACACGCTCCACAATCTTTGGGGTGGTCAAAGTCTGGCTGCAGCCACTTCCTGCTCAGGTGAATGAGATCATACATTTGAGACCTGGGGGTTTTCAAAGCCGGAAATTCCAGTTTTGTACACGCTGAGCCAGGACAACCAGGGTGACACCCAGCCGTGCACAATATGTCGGTTTTTAGCACAACATAGTCTTTTGCTTGGTCAGGCTCTAGGTCATAATAAGCTTTCTGCGATTCCCCAGATAACAGAGGGGCCACCAGTCCAGCCCACTGCTCGTTAAGCCACTTTTCCCTTTCAGCAGTCCTTTCAAATGTGGTCAAAAACACCTCTGGATCATCCTCTCCAGTCATTTTTGGCAGTAAACGGCTCACCCCAAATGATGCAGTATTAGTGGAACCACTTGCCTCCCTGGCCTGTGGACATTGCTGCATTAATGTCTCAATTTGTTGTTGGAGTCTCTGCTCCTGCTTTTGCAACAGGTCTATGAAGCGGGCCTCAGATTGCTGCTGGGCTTGTTGCTGAGCTTCCAGACACTGCTGGTGAGCTTGCTGCTGAGCTGTACACACGATCAGAAATTGTGATTTGTTTTTTTCCTGATGGGAAAATGGAGAACCTGCTCCCTATCTTTTTCCAGCAGTTTTTCCGTTGGAAAAAGTCAGATGAAGCATACACACGGTCGGGATTCCCGACCAAAAGCTCTCATCAGACTTTTTCCAACAGGAAAATCGATCGTGTGTACGGGGCATAAGACTGGTCTTGTTACAAGGAAATGTCTGTGTTTTGTTAAGGCTTCATGTACACGGGATGTTGTTCAACCTCTCCTGAAGAATATAACTTGACAGTTAGAAACCGGCGTCTAGAAACGGCCGTTTAGCCTCATTTACATGCCGCGTTTAGCCGCGTTTGCGTCTAGAAGCATTTGAAATTTTATTAGATTTTTTTGTTAAAATGAAAAACGTCTGTAATGAAAACGCTGCTATACGCGAGTTACCTCGTTTAGCGCTTGAAATGCCTCTAAACACTTTTTTGGGCTCCAGAAAAAGACTAAACTCAACCGTCTAGACACGACTATAAACGACCCTGTGTACATGTACTGATAAGATAACATAGAAGAGGGTTCAGGAGCAGTTGAAAAAAATGCCCAACTGCTCCGAAACGTCCGTTTACCAGCAACAGTGTACATGAAGCCTAAAGCGTATTTAAATCCAAGAAAAGAAATGTAACATATTGCAGCTTACCAGCTCTTAGATGTGATGGCTGTATTATTTAAAAAAAAATTCAGACATTTTTCCTTTATCAGCACCAGTTAATCCTGTTCTAGGGTGACAACCACACTATATCCATGGAGGAGTAGCCTTGCTATTCTTAGCTGCTCTCCTAAATTGGACTACAAAAACCTTCCCTTCTCCTCAAATCCATAAGTTAGGGTGTTTTACAGAAGAGAACTGGAGAGAGTTGATGATGTATTATTTTTTTCTACTTGCAGAAAGGGTATTTATCCTGAAAAAACTAAATGGATGTAGCCACCACATCTAAGGACTAGAAACCTTTAGTATAATACATTTTAATTCTTGGTTTTATTTGTTCTATAATTTAGGTCACAACCCCCCTATATCTAATTTGTCATGTCTGTTGACATCCCTTGCCCACTAATCTCACCGTTATTTAAAAGTTGGAAAAAAAAATCCTAATTGATCCAGATGACAGTTAAGCTACTTATGGGATACATTTTAGTAGACTGTTTACAAAACTTAACAAATGCACTAAAGGGGAGAAAGCACTGATGCCGCATACACACAACCGTTTTTAATGACGAGAAAAATGCAATTTTTTAAAATGGTCATTAAAAATGATCGTGTGTGGGCTTCAGAGCATTTTTCACGACGTGAAAAATGGCCATGAAAAAATTGGAACATGCTCTAATTTTTCTCGTCGTATTTCACCCCGTCCTTTTTCTCGTCATGAAAAACGGCCGTGTGTAGGCTTTAACAACGCGAAAAAAATGCGCATGCTCAGAATCAAGTATGAGACGGGAGTGCTCATTCTGGTAAAACTAGCGTTCGTAATGGAGATAGCACATTCGTCACGCTGTAACGGACTGAAAAGCACGAGGCTGAAAAGCACGAATCGTTTCTCAACAAACTTTACTAACATGAAGGGTGGCGCCATCCGAATGGAACTTCCCCTTTATAGTGCCGTCGTACGTGTTGTACGTCACCGCACTTTACTCAAGCATTTTTTTCAACAATAGTGTGTAGGCAAGGCAGGCTTGAGAAGAATCACGTCGAGAAAAACTTCGTTTTTTTCAATGACATTAAAAACGGTTGTGTGTACGCGGCATTATACTAATTTCTCTCCTGCTCATTTTGATATAGACTGACGCTTGTAAAATAGGTGAAAATTGAGAGTAATTAAACTGAGTTCTGGTGTAAGTACTGTGGCTGTAATCCAGCTGTTCCAATGAAAGCAAGTGGTACAATTTATATTACATTGTGCAGTTAAATAGAAAAAAATATGTAAGATAGAAGAAGATAGACATAACTTTGTATCACACTGTGAAAAATCTGGTGTGAGTGTGAATGTTAATTTATATTAGCATGCTGAAATGTGATAACCTAACAATTAAAATAATTGCATGGTAATAGATTACTAAACAATTTATTGTGCATTTATAGAGTTGAAATTTCATAGTTTGCTATGGGCAACACAGACCCTTTTCTTGTGTCAGTCCACTTTTTGTAGGGCTCTTGCACAGGGCTGTACATTACGCATACGGCCATACAGAGTAAAATACTGTTTGCTGCACAGTCTGACCTTTGCTACATAACAGACACTACTGCCTGCTGCCCACCACGACCTTAAAGCGGAGTTTCACCCAAAAGTGGAAGCTCCCCCCCCACTCCAGTGCCAGATTTGGTACCTTTCGGGGGGGGGGAGCAGGTACCTGTTTTTGACAGGTACCTTTCGCCCACTTCTGGGATTCTGCGCTGCCGCAACCTCAGCCCCCCCTCCTCCTTCCTCCACTGCCGGGCCAGTTAGAAAGCGCAGCACGCTTCACGCATGCGCAGTAGGGAACCAGCTGTGAAGCCAAAAGGCTTCACTGCCGGTTTCCCTTACCATGAATGGCAGTGGCAGCAACCCAGAGGCGATGGGAAAATCGACTGGGGTGCCGACATCGCGGGATTGATGAACAAGTAATAATACAGTATTTGTAGCTGCTGACTTTTAATTTTTTAGGTGGGGGAGCGGAACTCCTCTTTGACTACTTTCCTGAATCATGGCCACTGCCAGGTGCCAGTCCTGACTTCTCAAAAGTGACTGTCATCTTGTTTCTCCCATTCATGTACAGTACATCTGCTTTCTTCTACTTGGTGTCTAGTAGTGACATTCTACAGCTACAGTCTCATGTATTAGGTCCTGGGGGCAACCTAGTACTGATAGATCTGCTTGCCTTAAAGTGGAGTTCCACCCAAAAAAGGAACTTCCACTTTTTGGAATCCTCCCCCCCTCCGGTGTCACATTTGGCACCTTTCAGGGGGGAGGAGGGTGCAGATACCTGTATAATACAGGTATTTGCTCCCACTTCCTGGCATAGATCATGGAGACCGCAGTGACCTACGCCACTTCCGGCGCCTACTCTGTCCTCCCCCACTGTCTTCTGGGAGACACACAGGTCCCAGAAGACAGCAGGGACCAGTGAGGACACACAGCGCGACTTGCGCATGCGCAGTAGGGAACTAGGAAGTGAAGCCGCATGGCTTATATATAAAAGTCAGCAGTTGCAGTATTTGTAGGTGCTGGCTTTTAATATAGTTTTTTTCGACGGACCTCTGCTTGAATGGGAAGGGGGCTGTTACCGTTACACTCGCCCCCGCTACTTACCCTGGCTGGAGTGTCTGTGTCCGGGTCTTACACTTTCAGAATGTTAATTTCCTGGCTGTCATGCATATGCTTTGGCTTTATTGCTTTCAGACTCTCTGAGCTGGAACGAATATTGAAATAAAAAATTCTGGCACTCATTTACAGCATGTGTGTGCCAGGTCCTCGACTTGAAAATATTTAAAGCTGAACACTGGATGCAAAAATTTTCATTTTTATATTTTCCTCCATAGCAACCACAAAGAATATAAATCCACTTGGTGTGCACAGATGCAAACCCAAGCATTCCTGGCAAACCCAGTAAAAGTAATAGTGACATCATCAGTGTGCTGTGCATAGCCTATGCAGAGAGCAAAGCTGCAAGAGGGACCTAACAGATTGTGGGTGGGGCCTACCCACCCTACAAATGGGGTTACTTTTCTTATGTACACGCTAAATAATGCCCGGGACCAAGCAGGGCCACAGCCATGTGAATTCAACATTAAGGCAGAACCCCAGATTAGAAGTGACATACACCTTGTGTAGCTGTGTAACAACATAGAGGTCCCTTCTGTGAAACTCCCTGTCCCATATCGTTGAACACCTTGTCTTCCAAAATTTAGCTTTAGCACTTAAATAACTCCTTCATCTCTTCCGTAACCATGCAGCGAGGTCCTTGGAGTCGCTGTACTGTTGGCTTGGTCCTGATTGCTTTTGTGGAACTGACTGCTAGAGAGGGAGTCAAAGCACCAACCTCCTGTCATCCATGCCTGGTACCACTCTTTGCTGTCTGGCTGCTATTACATTACCATTAGTCCATGGTTACCTGTAGCAACTACACTCTTCCCACCAGCTCCTTGGTGAGTTAACCCTTTGTGGCGGCCTTCCATTCCTTTCTCTTCACTCCATGCCTGGTTTACAAGCTCTGTTATTCTAGATACGCCATGTACCTTTATGAACACTTTTGAATAACTGCAGACCAAGGATCAGTAGAACAGGCTTTTCTGGACAACTTGGATAATACAGTCCAACAATGCAATACAGTTGATTATTAACCACTTGCCGCCCGCCCTATGGCGGATTGACGTCGGCAAAGTGGTTGTATAATCCTGACTGGACATCATATGACGTCCGTCAGGATTCGGTGTTATTGCGCGCCCCCAGGGGCGCGCACTGCACCGATCGGTAATGCCGCTTGTCCCCCGGACACAGTGCATACCCGATCAGGGTAAACAGCCAATTTCATTGGCTGTTTACCATGTGATCGGCTGTGTCAAATCACAGCCGGTCACATGTCCAAACAAATAGGAGGCGCGAATATTATTATTATTCGCGCCGCCGGGAGCGCGCTGCGCGCCGATCGGGGATGGCGCGTGTCCCTCGGACATAGCCCATCCTCGATCAGGGTAAACTGCCAATAAAATTGGTTGTTTACCCACGTGATCGGCTGTGACCAATCACAGCCAGTCACAAGTATAAACAATGTGGCGGTTTCCAGGGATCTCTCCTTCTCTCTCTCACACACCGATTGTGTGAGAAGAGAGAAGGAGAGATCTGTGAGTCATTTTGATTTAGAAAAAATACTGTCTGCACTACACGTCCCCCCCACCCCCCCCCCCAATAAAGAGAACCTGTCACAGCCCATCTGGACCTGTCACAGCCCATCTGGACCTGTCACAGCCCACCATCAGTACCATCTGGATCTGACAGCCCATCTGTCACACAGGCCACCAGCGGTACCGCCATCGGTACCGCCATCAGTACCATCTGGATCTGACAGCCCATCTGTCACAGCCCATCTGTCACACAGGCCACCAACGGTACCGCCATCAGTACCGCCATCAGTACCGCCATCGGTACCATCTGGATCTGTCACAGCCCATCTGTCACAGCCCATCTGTCACAGCCCGTCTGTCACAGCCCGTCTGTCACACAGGCCACCAACGGTACCGCCATCAGTACCGCCATCGGTACTGCCATCGGTACCGCCATCAGTACCATCTGGATCTGACAGCCCATCTGTCACAGCCCATCAGTCACACAGGCCACCAACGGTACCGCCATCAGTACCGCCATCAGTACCGCCATCGGTACCATCTGGATTTGTCACAGCCCATCTGTCACAGCCCATCTGTCACAGCCCGTCTGTCACACAGGCCACCAACGGTACCGCCATCAGTACTGCCATCGGTACTGCCATCGGTACCGCCATCGGTACCATCTGGATCTGACAGCCCATCTGTCACAGCCCATCTGTCACAGTCCATCTGTCACAGCCCATCTGTCACACAGGCCACCAACGGTACCACCATCAGTACCGCCAGGATCTGACAGCCCATCTGTCACACAGGTAGCCATCAGTACCGCCATCGGTACCGCTATCACTACCGCCGCACAGTCCCGCCATAAGTACCATCACACAGGTCATCAGTAACCTGTCATTACCCTCACACAGGCCTGCCATCAGTGAGCTGTCAGTAGCACCACCAGTACCGCCATGTCGCAAAGAATGTACACACCTGAGGAGGCATATAACATCCTTACCATGTCGGATGATGAGAGCAACGGGGAGCTCCCATTATCCGATTCTGGTTCGGAATACGAGCCAGTGGAGGGTAGTGGATCGGAGTCCGAGTCAGAGGAGGAAACCGCCCCTCCTAAAAGAGTAAGGCGATTAGGACCTAGATCAGAAGACCTGCCTACCACCAGCAGTGCCAGACCCCAGGAAGAGGAGCCGAATACCAGTACTGGAATTTCTCATCCAGCCCAAAGAATCCGGGCCCAGTCCTACCTTCCTGATGCCCTGGCAAACCCCTTATGGTTGCCTGCCAACTCAGGATCCGCTACAATCCCCCCTTTCACCGCACAGCCAGGTGTGCAGCCCAACACGGCAAATTTTTCCAAATTGGACTATTTTTATTTGTTTTTCCCCGAAGATTTGTTGCAGTACATGGTGGACCAAACAAATCTTTACGCAGAGCAATTTATTGCTGCCAACCCCAATTCGTCCTACGCCCGTATGTTTAATTGGCGACGTCTCACACTAGAGGAATTTAAATTGTTTTTGGGCCTTAGTTTTAATATGGGGCTTACAAAGAAAAGCGAAATGCATGCCTACTGGTCCACCCGCCCCATCCACCACATGCCCATATTTTCTGCTGTCATGTCCAGGACACGGTACGATATGATAATGCGCTTTCCTCATTTTAATGACAATTCGCAGTGCCCTCCCCGAGATCACCCCAACCATGACAAATTATATAAGCTTCGCCCCCTAATAAATTCTTTTTCCCAACGGTTTTCTGAAGTGTTTATCCCCGACAAAAATATTTGTGTAGACGAATCCCTTATCCACTTTACTGGCTGGCTGCAGTTCAAGCAGTACATCCCAAGTAAAAGAGCCAGGTACGGGGTAAAATTTAACAAATTGTGCGATCGAGCCACTGGATACGTGCACAAATTTCGTATTTACGAAGGCAAAGATTCCCAGCTCCAGCCCTGTGATTGCCCCACATATATAGGAACCAGTGGTAAAATTGTCTGGGACCTTGCATACCCCTTGTTCAAAAAAGGATACCACATTTATGTAGATAATTACTACAGCAGCTTGCCCCTTTTCCGTCACCTGTATCGTGAACAAACCCTGGCCTGCGGTACCTTCCGAAAAAATAGGAAGGGGTTCCCACAGAATTTGCTTTCAAAACAGCTACAAAAGGGGGAAGCCGCATTCATGAGGAATGAGGAGGTGTTGGCCATGAAGTGGCGGGACAAGAAGGATGTTCATATGATGTCTACAATCCACGATGACAACTTGGTGGAGATTCAGAGAAGACGTGGCCCCGTAGTAAAGCCTGAATGTGTTCATGACTACAATATGTACATGGGGGGGGGGGTGGATTTAAACGATCAGATGCTACAACCCTATTTATCAACCCGAAAGTCAAAATATTGGTATAAAAAAGTAGCATTTCATCTCTTTAACATGGCCCTGTTCAATTCATTTGTCTGCTATCAAAAATCACCCGAAAACCAACCCACCACCTACCTCAAATATTTTGAAGACATTGTCACTGCCCTGATTTACCAGCAAGGACCCGCCCCAGGAAGCATTCGCTCCGATAGTGTGAGTCGACTGCATGAGCCACATTTGCCCTATAGTATTCCCCCCGCAGAATCCGGAAGAAGACGCCAAAAGAGATGTCGTGTATGCTCAAGAGGAGGAGTTAGAAGAGATACAAGTTATCATTGTTCCGAATGTCCCTCCCAACCTGGCCTGTGTATCGGCGATTGCTTCAAAAATTATCACCGATCTATCAGATACTAGTTCCCCTTATTAGTAACAGACTGCCATTTCCCCCTTTCTAATACCTGTGCCTGCCTGCTACTGACCCTGGCCTGTTTACCGACAATGTCTTTACCTGCCGTTTTAACACCTTTCTGACTTCCACGTGCACCAACCTCAGCCTGTTTACCGACGATGCCTCTGCCTGCAGTTTTAACACCTTTCTGACTTCCACGTGCACCAACCTCAGCCTGTTTACCGACGATGCCTCTGCCTGCCTTTTTAACCACGTTTCTGACTTCCACGTGTACCGACCTCGGCCTGTTAATCGACCATGTTTTTGCCTGCCACTTGGAGTGATCTTTGCCCTTCTACTTTAGCACAGGGGTCTCACATATGTGAGGGGCTCCAGAATAGCGTTCTGAGTACAGAAAATCAGTTTTTGGTTTTCTGTGTTCCCAGAACAGGGTCTGGTTGCCCGGAGGCTTCAAAGAGATTTGGGTGGGAGAAGCCTCTACCCCTATCCCCCTGGCTCTTAGCTTGATGGTCCTTCCTGCTGCCTGGACCAATACTTTGGCTGTGCTGACCATATCGATGCCTGTAATGACCCAGGACTTTATGGACTATGTTTCTTTCTGCTGCCTGGACCAATACTTTGGCTGTGTTGACCATTTCTCTGCCTGCTGCCTCTACTGACTATTAGTGATGAGCCGAACACCCCCGGGTTCGGTTCGCACCAGAACCCGCGAACGGACCGAAAGTTCGTACGAACATTAGAACCCTATTAAATACAATGGATGCGAACGTTCGAATTCTAAAGTGCTAATTATAACAACTATTATGCATGTTATTGTCCTAAAAAGGGTTTGGGAACCCGGGTTGTGCACCAGGGGACATGTATCAATGCAAAAAGAAGTTTTAAAAACGGTCGTTTTTCGGGAGCAGTCATTTTAATGATGCATAAAGTGAAAAAAAAAAGTCAAATATTCCTTTAAAAATCGTACCTGGGGGGTGTCTAAAGTATGCCTGTGAAGTGCCACGTGTTTCCCGTGTTTAGAACTGTCCCTGCACAAAATGACACTTCTAAAGGGAAAAAAAGCCATTTAAAACTGCTTGCGGCTTTAATGTAATGTCTGGTCCCGGTAATATGGATGAAAATCTTTAAGAAAAATGGCATAGCTACCCCATGACCCCCCCCCCCCACCCCAGCCCATTACCAGCCCCTTTGGGTCTTGTATGGATATTAAGGGGAACCCCGCACATAAAATAAAAAAGGCCCTATATACTCTGAACAGCCGTATACAGGCGGTGCATACAAGACAGGGACTGTAGGTTTGTTCTTATGTAGAATCTGTTTGTAATTTTGAACAGGTACATTGTTGAAGTGTAGCTCCAGCCCAAAAATCTATTTTTAAACTTTTTGGAAAACATAGGTAAGGGTTATCACCCCTGTAACATTTGTTTTGCTGTCTGTGCCCCTGTTCAGAACATTTCACCTCACTTTCCGTCCCGATGACAACTGTTTTTGAAATGTGGTGTTTTTCTTGAAACAAGGATTGCTGATAAAGCATCAGTACAGAGGAGACACCTTTCTCCCATATTTATTCTTACAGGAGAGAATTTTCCTTCCTAGTGGTAGATTTCCTCTCACTTCCTGTTGTCTTCTTGCGTTTGCAAGTAGGAGTCGTTTGTAAGTTGGATGTTTGAAAGTAGGGACCTGCCGTATATACTCTGCAGAAATAGGCCCCTTAGTTGTTGGTGTTGGCACAACACTGTAAGCACTCACAGTTACTCTTGGTTGGTGCTGGAACGCCCTGCTGTCAACTATTATATCAGGAATTTTAATTACATATAATTGTTGAACAGTGGTAGTAAAAATTGGGCCTTTGATGGTGGTGCTGGTGCCACAACACTGTAAGCCCTGACAGTTACTCTTGGTGGGTGCAGCAATGGGCCCTGCTGTGAATTATTAGATCAAGAATTGTAATTGCATGCCCCTGTTGAACAGGGGCTGAAAAATTGGGCCTTTCGTGGTGGTGGTGGTGGTGGTGGTGTTGCCACAACACTGTAAGCCCTCAGAGTTACTCTTGGTGGGTGCAGAAATGGGCCCTGCTGTGAATTATTAGATCAAGAATTGTAATTGCATGCCCCTGTTGAACAGGGGCTGAAAAATTGGGCCTTTCGTGGTGGTGGTGGTGGTGTTGCCACAACACTGTAAGCCCTCAGAGTTACTCTTGGTGGGTGCAGGAATGGGCCCTGCTGTGAATTATTAGATCAAGAATTGTAATTACATGCCCCTTTTGAACAGGGGCTGAAAAATTGGGCCTTTCTTGGTGGTGGTGGTGGTGGTGTTGCCACAACACTGTAAGCCCTCAGAGTTACTCTTGGTGGGTGCAGCAATGGGCCCTGCTGTGAATTATTAGATCAAGAATTGTAATTGCATGCCCCTGTTGAACAGGGGCTGAAAAATTGGGCCTTTCGTGGTGGTGGTGGTGGTGGTGGTCTTGCCACAACACTGTAAGCCCTCAGAGTTACTCTTGGTGGGTGCAGCAATGGGCCCTGCTGTGAATTATTAGATCAAGAATTGTAATTTCATGCCCCTTTTGAACAGGGGCTGAAAAATTGGGCCTTTCGTGGTGGTGGTGGTGGTGGCGTTGCCACAACACTGTAAGCCCTCAGAGTTACTCTTGGTGGGTGCAGCAATGGGCCCTGCTGTGAATTATTAGATCAAGAATTGTAATTGCATGCCCCTGTTGAACAGGGGCTGAAAAATTGGGCCTTAGGCACTGGTGGCACAACACTACAACCCCTCACAGATACTGTACTTGGAGCACAGCAATGAGCCCTGTTGCAAAGTATTGCTTCAAAAATTGTAATGACACGCCCCTGTTAAACAGGGGCTGAAAAATTGGGCCTTAGGCACTGGTGCCACAACACTCCAACCCCTCACAGATACTGTACTTGGAGCACAGCAATGAGCCCTATGGCAAATTATTGCTAAAAAAATTGTAATTACACGCCCCTGTAAAACAGGGGCTGAAAAATTGGGCCTTAGCCACTGGTGGCGGCACCCATAAACAAAAATGATCTTCCAAGCTATCATCATCAATCGTATCATTGAGGACTCTGAGGAGGAGGATAGCCAGTCAACATAACAGCACAGGCACTCAGCATCAGCATCAGTCTTGAAGGGATGTGACATGTTAAAATCAATTAGTCTGTTATATCAGCATCAGGTGTGTGGTAGCTGGTGGTGATCCAAGACTGGTTCATCTTGATGAAAGTCAGTCGATCAACCGAGTCGGTGGACAGGCGCACCCTGTGATCCGTGACAAATCCTCCAGCAGCACTGAATGTGCGTTCCGAAAGAACGCTGGATGCAGGACAGGCCAGTAGCTCAATTGCATACTGTGCAAGCTCTGGCCAGTGATCCATCCTCAAGACCCAGTAAGCCAGAGGATTTTCGGTGGGGAAGGTGTCCAAGTCTGACCTTGCCCCTAGATATTCCTGCACCATGTTTATCAGACGCTGGCGATGGTTTCTGGAACCGATCATACTTTGGGGCTGCGGACTAAAGAATTGTCTGAACGCATCGGTCAGACGGCCACCTTCCCCACCGCTCCTTCTTTGACTGGCCGAAGCCTCAGCAACTCGTTGTCCAGGACCAGGAGTTTGTAACCTCCCAGTCTCTGGGAACGCGTTGCACAGACCTTTCTGCAAGGCCTCCCGGAGTTGTCTCATCCTCTGCTCCCTCTGCGACGGTAACATAAGGTCCGCAACCTTACCCTTGTACCTTGGATCAAGGAGAGTGGCCAGCCAGTAATGGTCCCTCTCCTTGATCCGAAGAATACGAGGATCCTTCCGCAGACTTTGCAGGATCAGGGAGGCCATGCAGCGTAAGTTTGCTGAGGCATTCGCTCCGGAGTCCTCTGGGTCACTAAGGACGACATGATCCGCAGCCACCTCCTCCCAGCCACGTACAAGTCCACTGGTTTCTTGGGACTGTAAATCATCCCTAAAAGACTGCTGCTGATGATGCTGAGTGCCAGCCTCCACCTCCATGCTGACACAATCCTCCTCCTCCTCCTCCTCTTCCTGTGCGATGGGTGGGACAGAAGGAACACTGTCTGGGTAAAGGGGGCCTTGAGAGGCAAGGAAGTCCTCCTCTTCCTGCCTCTGTTTTGCCTCAAGTGCCCTGTCCATTATTCCACGCAGCGTGTGCTCCAACAGGTGGACAAGAGGTACAGTGTCACTGATGCATGCACTGTCACTGCTCACCATCCTCGTGGCCTCCTCAAATGGTGCCAGGACAGTGCATGCATCCCTGATCATGCCCCACTGGCGTGGAGAAAAAAAAACCAAGATCCCCTGACCCTGTCCTGGTGCCGTAGTCGCAGAGGTACTCATTGATGGCCCTCTGCTGCGTGTGCAGCCGCTGCAGCATGGCCAACGTTGAGTTCCACCTGGTGGGCATGTCACATATAAGGCGGTTCTTGGGCAGGTTCAACTCCTTTTGCAGCTCAGCCAGGCGAGCACTGGCATTATAAGATCTGCGGAAATGCACACAGACTTTCCTGGCCTGCCTCAGGACATCCTGTAAGCCCGGGTACCTGCCCAAGAACCGCTGCACCACCAGGTTAAGGACGTGAGCCACACAGGGCACATGGGTCAGTTGTCCCTGTCGGAGGGCGGAGAGGAGGTTGGTGCCATTGTCGCAAACCACCATTCCTGGCTTAAGCTGGCGTGGCGTCAACCACCTCTCGGCCTGGCCCTGCAGAGCAGACAGGACCTCTGCCCCAGTGTGGCTTCTGTCCCCCAAACACACCAGTGCAAGCACGGCATGGCATCTTTTTGCCTGCGTACTTGCGTAGCCCCTTGAACGCCTACGAAGCACCGCTGGTTCCGAGGACAAACCACAGGAAGAGGCCATGGAGGAAGAAGAAGAGGAGGGGGTGGAGGAGAGAGGTGTGTCACAACCAGTAGTAGCATTTTGGAGGCGTGGCGGTGGAACAACCTCCAACACTACTGCACCTTGTCCTGCATCCTTCCCAGCTGCCAAAAGAGTGACCCAATGGGCCGTGAAAGAAAGGTAACGTCCCTGTCCATGCCTGCTGGACCATGAGTCAGCGGTAATATGCACCTTACCGCTGACCGCCCTGTCCAGCGAGGCCAAGACATTGCCTTCCACATGCCGGTAGAGAGCCGGAATAGCCTTCCGTGAGAAAAAGTGGCGTTTGGGAACCTGCCACTGAGGAACCGCACATTGCACAAACTCACGGAAGGGGGCCGAGTCTACCAACTGAAAAGGCAGCAGTTGAAGCGCTAGCAATTTAGCCAAGCTAGCATTCAACCGCTGGGCATGTGGATGGCTGGGAGTGAACTTCTTTCGACGGTCCAGCAGCTGGGGCAGGGAAATTTGCCTGCTAGAATCGGACGTCGGTGTACTGCTAGCAGAGTGGCCGCAAGTACTTGGCTGTGACACACCTAATTCTACACCTTCATTCCTCTCAGTGCATGTTTCAGAGAGGACTGAAGTTATAGTGGGGTTGGAGATCCCAGCTGATGCGGTGCAAGGAGAGGTCCGCTTTGTTCTTTGGTGTGGGTCTTTGAGGTAGGCTTGCCAACGAGCTGCATGGCAGGTCAACATATGTCTGGTCAGGCATGTGGTACCCAAGCGGCTGATGTTTTGGCCACACGATATACGCTTGAGACATATGTTGCAAACAGCAGCTGTGCGATCTGATGCACTAGCCTCAAAAAAGGCCCACACCAAAGAACTTTTTGAATGACGGGCAGAGGCAGCGCCCTGCACAGGCGGAGCTCTGCGGTGTGATTCCGTCGGTGTACTGCCCTTACGCTGGCCACCAAAGGGCATCCTGCCTCGTTGGAGATGTGCCTCCTCCTCATCCTCCTCCTCCTCCTCTCTCCTATTAGGCACCCACGTGGAGTCAGTGACCTCATCATCACCTCCCTCCTCATCACTGGAGCCAATCTGGCAGTATGCTGCAGATGCTGGAACATGACTGCCAGATTGGTGTCCTTCTTGAGCATCCCCTCTGTCTGCTCTCACGCTACTGCCTTCCTCTAGCTGGGTTTCATCATCAGACCCTTCGAAACGCTGGGCATCCTCCTGGAGCATGTACCCAACACTGTGCTCAAACAGTTCGGGGGACTCCTCAGGAGGAGGACATGGTGGGTCTAGGGAAGGAGTGACTGATGATGAGTCTGACATTGATACCAGGGAAGAGGACGCTTTGGCAGCTGCTTTTCCAGTACCCTGAGCCTGGGTGAGAGAGGATGAGGAGGAGGAGGAGGGCTTGGTCATCCACTCTACCAAGTCTTCGGCATGATGTGGCTCAACATGTCCAGCTGCCGAAAAGAAGGACAAGCGTGTCCCATGGCCATGTGCTGATGACAATGCACCGCGTCCACGACCAGCACTGTTGCCCCCAGACACAGAGCCTGCTTGCCCTCTTTTATTGCCTCCTGACTGTCTGCCTCTCCTTGTTTGCCTTCCAGACATTCTAATAGATGGCCTGCAGGGAGATGGGAAAAAAGCAATAAGGGCTACCTTCAGGTGTCCTTCTCTGTCCCTTTACTTAAGGATTTCTAAATATGGTTGAGGATGATTGCTTTTGCACAGAATAGCACAACGACAATTTCCCTGACTGTCCAAAAAAACAAGGATTTCAAAGATGGTTGATGAGGAATGCTTTAGCACACTATAGCACAAGGAGAATTTCCCTCACTGTCCTTCCCTGTCCCTAGAAACAAGGATTCGCACAGTAAAACACACTGACACTCTCCCTACCTATAGTTTTCTGTCCCTAGAAAAAATGTTTTTTTAAAGCACACTATAGCACAAGGAGAATTTCACTCACTTTCCTTCTTTGTCCCTAGAAACAAGGATTATCACAGTGAAAGAAACTGACACTCTTCCTTCCTATAGTTTTCTGTCCCTAGAAAAAATGTTTTTTTAAAGCACACTATAGCACAAGGAGAATTCCCTCACTGTCCTTCCCTGTCCCTAGAAACAAGGATTCGCACAGTAAAACACACTGACACTCTCCCTACCTATAGTTTTCTGTCCCTAGAAAAAATGTTTTTTTAAAGCACACTATAGCACAAGGAGAATTCCCTCACTGTCCTTCCCTGTCCCTAGAAACAAGGATTCGCACAGTAAAACACACTGACACTCTCCCTACCTATAGTTTTCTGTCCCTAGAAAAAATGTTTTTTTAAAGCACACTATAGCACAAGGAGAATTCCCTCACTGTCCTTCCCTGTCCCTAGAAACAAGGATTCGCACAGTAAAACACACTGACACTCTCCCTACCTATAGTTTTCTGTCCCTAGAAAAAATGTTTTTTTAAAGCACACTATAGCACAAGGAGAATTTCACTCACTTTCCTTCTTTGTCCCTAGAAACAAGGATTATCACAGTGAAAGAAACTGACACTCTTCCTTCCTATAGTTTTCTGTCCCTAGAAAAAATGTTTTTTTAAAGCACACTATAGCACAAGGAGAATTCCCTCACTGTCCTTCCCTGTCCCTAGAAACAAGGATTCGCACAGTAAAACACACTGACACTCTCCCTACCTATAGTTTTCTGTCCCTAGAAAAAATGTTTTTTTAAAGCACACTATAGCACAAGGAGAATTCCCTCACTGTCCTTCCCTGTCCCTAGAAACAAGGATTCGCACAGTAAAAGACACTGACACTCTCCCTACCTATAGTTTTCTGTCCCTAGAAAAAATGTTTTTTTAAAGCACACTATAGCACAAGGAGAATTCCCTCACTGTCCTTCCCTGTCCCTAGAAACAAGGATTCGCACAGTAAAACACACTGACACTCTCCCTACCTATAGTTTTCTGTCCCTAGAAAAAATGTTTTTTTAAAGCACACTATAGCACAAGGAGAATTCCCTCACTGTCCTTCCCTGTCCCTAGAAACAAGGATTCGCACAGTAAAACACACTGACACTCTCCCTACCTATAGTTTTCTGTCCCTAGAAAAAATGTTTTTTTAAAGCACACTATAGCACAAGGAGAATTTCACTCACTTTCCTTCTTTGTCCCTAGAAACAAGGATTATCACAGTGAAAGAAACTGACACTCTTCCTTCCTATAGTTTTCTGTCCCTAGAAAAAATGTTTTTTTAAAGCACACTATAGCACAAGGAGAATTCCCTCACTGTCCTTCCCTGTCCCTAGAAACAAGGATTCGCACAGTAAAACACACTGACACTCTCCCTACCTATAGTTTTCTGTCCCTAGAAAAAATGTTTTTTTAAAGCACACTATAGCACAAGGAGAATTCCCTCACTGTCCTTCCCTGTCCCTAGAAACAAGGATTCGCACAGTAAAACACACTGACACTCTCCCTACCTATAGTTTTCTGTCCCTAGAAAAAATGTTTTTTTAAAGCACACTATAGCACAAGGAGAATTCCCTCACTGTCCTTCCCTGTCCCTAGAAACAAGGATTCGCACAGTAAAAGACACTGACACTCTCCCTACCTATAGTTTTCTGTCCCTAGAAAAAATGTTTTTTTAAAGCACACTATAGCACAAGGAGAATTTCACTCACTTTCCTTCTTTGTCCCTAGAAACAAGGATTATCACAGTGAAAGAAACTGACACTCTTCCTTCCTATAGTTTTCTGTCCCTAGAAAAAATGTTTTTTTAAAGCACACTATAGCACAAGGAGAATTCCCTCACTGTCCTTCCCTGTCCCTAGAAACAAGGATTCGCACAGTAAAACACACTGACACTCTCCCTACCTATAGTTTTCTGTCCCTAGAAAAAATGTTTTTTTAAAGCACACTATAGCACAAGGAGAATTCCCTCACTGTCCTTCCCTGTCCCTAGAAACAAGGATTCGCACAGTAAAAGACACTGACACTCTCCCTACCTATAGTTTTCTGTCCCTAGAAAAAATGTTTTTTTAAAGCACACTATAGCACAAGGAGAATTCCCTCACTGTCCTTCCCTGTCCCTAGAAACAAGGATTCGCACAGTAAAACACACTGACACTCTCCCTACCTATAGTTTTCTGTCCCTAGAAAAAATGTTTTTTTAAAGCACACTATAGCACAAGGAGAATTTCACTCACTTTCCTTCTTTGTCCCTAGAAACAAGGATTATCACAGTGAAAGAAACTGACACTCTTCCTTCCTATAGTTTTCTGTCCCTAGAAAAAATGTTTTTTTAAAGCACACTATAGCACAAGGAGAATTCCCTCACTGTCCTTCCCTGTCCCTAGAAACAAGGATTCGCACAGTAAAACACACTGACACTCTCCCTACCTATAGTTTTCTGTCCCTAGAAAAAATGTTTTTTTAAAGCACACTATAGCACAAGGAGAATTCCCTCACTGTCCTTCCCTGTCCCTAGAAACAAGGATTCGCACAGTAAAACACACTGACACTCTCCCTACCTATAGTTTTCTGTCCCTAGAAAAAATATTTTTTTAAAGCACACTATAGCACAAGGAGAATTCCCTCACTGTCCTTCCCTGTCCCTAGAAACAAGGATTCGCACAGTAAAACACACTGACACTCTCCCTACCTATAGTTTTCTGTCCCTAGAAAAAATGTTTTTTTAAAGCACACTATAGCACAAGGAGAATTCCCTCACTGTCCTTCCCTGTCCCTAGAAACAAGGATTCGCACAGTAAAAGACACTGACACTCTCCCTACCTATAGTTTTCTGTCCCTAGAAAAAAATGTTTTTTTAAAGCACACTATAGCACAAGGAGAATTCCCTCACTGTCCTTCCCTGTCCCTAGAAACAAGGATTCGCACAGTAAAACACACTGACACTCTTCCTACCTATAGTTTTCTGTCCCTAGAAAAAATGTTTTTTTAAAGCACACTATAGCACAAGGAGAATTCCCTCACTGTCCTTTCCTGTCCCTAGAAACAAGGATTCGCACAGTAAAACACACTGACACTCTCCCTACCTATAGTTTTCTGTCCCTAGAAAAAATGTTTTTTTAAAGCACACTATAGCACAAGGAGAATTTCACTCACTTTCCTTCTTTGTCCCTAGAAACAAGGATTATCACAGTGAAAGAAACTGACACTCTTCCTTCCTATAGTTTTCTGTCCCTAGAAAAAATGTTTTTTTAAAGCACACTATAGCACAAGGAGAATTCCCTCACTGTCCTTCCCTGTCCCTAGAAACAAGGATTCGCACAGTAAAAGACACTGACACTCTCCCTACCTATAGTTTTCTGTCCCTAGAAAAAATGTTTTTTTAAAGCACACTATAGCACAAGGAGAATTTCACTCACTTTCCTTCTTTGTCCCTAGAAACAAGGATTATCACAGTGAAAGAAACTGACACTCTTCCTTCCTATAGTTTTCTGTCCCTAGAAAAAATGTTTTTTTAAAGCACACTATAGCACAAGGAGAATTCCCTCACTGTCCTTCCCTGTCCCTAGAAACAAGGATTCGCACAGTAAAACACACTGACACTCTCCCTACCTATAGTTTTCTGTCCCTAGAAAAAATGTTTTTTTAAAGCACACTATAGCACAAGGAGAATTCCCTCACTGTCCTTCCCTGTCCCTAGAAACAAGGATTCGCACAGTAAAACACACTGACACTCTCCCTACCTATAGTTTTCTGTCCCTAGAAAAAATGTTTTTTTAAAGCACACTATAGCACAAGGAGAATTCCCTCACTGTCCTTCCCTGTCCCTAGAAACAAGGATTCGCACAGTAAAACACACTGACACTCTCCCTACCTATAGTTTTCTGTCCCTAGAAAAAATGTTTTTTTAAAGCACACTATAGCACAAGGAGAATTTCACTCACTTTCCTTCTTTGTCCCTAGAAACAAGGATTATCACAGTGAAAGAAACTGACACTCTTCCTTCCTATAGTTTTCTGTCCCTAGAAAAAATGTTTTTTTAAAGCACACTATAGCACAAGGAGAATTCCCTCACTGTCCTTCCCTGTCCCTAGAAACAAGGATTCGCACAGTAAAACACACTGACACTCTCCCTACCTATAGTTTTCTGTCCCTAGAAAAAATGTTTTTTTAAAGCACACTATAGCACAAGGAGAATTCCCTCACTGTCCTTCCCTGTCCCTAGAAACAAGGATTCGCACAGTAAAACACACTGACACTCTCCCTACCTATAGTTTTCTGTCCCTAGAAAAAATGTTTTTTTAAAGCACACTATAGCACAAGGAGAATTTCACTCACTTTCCTTCTTTGTCCCTAGAAACAAGGATTATCACAGTGAAAGAAACTGACACTCTTCCTTCCTATAGTTTTCTGTCCCTAGAAAAAATGTTTTTTTAAAGCACACTATAGCACAAGGAGAATTCCCTCACTGTCCTTCCCTGTCCCTAGAAACAAGGATTCGCACAGTAAAACACACTGACACTCTCCCTACCTATAGTTTTCTGTCCCTAGAAAAAATGTTTTTTTAAAGCACACTATAGCACAAGGAGAATTCCCTCACTGTCCTTCCCTGTCCCTAGAAACAAGGATTCGCACAGTAAAACACACTGACACTCTCCCTACCTATAGTTTTCTGTCCCTAGAAAAAATGTTTTTTTAAAGCACACTATAGCACAAGGAGAATTTCACTCACTTTCCTTCTTTGTCCCTAGAAACAAGGATTATCACAGTGAAAGAAACTGACACTCTTCCTTCCTATAGTTTTCTGTCCCTAGAAAAAATGTTTTTTTAAAGCACACTATAGCACAAGGAGAATTCCCTCACTGTCCTTCCCTGTCCCTAGAAACAAGGATTCGCACAGTAAAAGACACTGACACTTTCCCTACCTATAGTTTTCTGTCCCTAGAAAAAATGTTTTTTTAAAGCACACTATAGCACAAGGAGAATTTCACTCACTTTCCTTCTTTGTCCCTAGAAACAAGGATTATCACAGTGAAAGAAACTGACACTCTTCCTTCCTATAGTTTTCTGTCCCTAGAAAAAATGTTTTTTTAAAGCACACTATAGCACAAGGAGAATTCCCTCACTGTCCTTCCCTGTCCCTAGAAACAAGGATTCGCACAGTAAAACACACTGACACTCTCCCTACCTATAGTTTTCTGTCCCTAGAAAAAATGTTTTTTTAAAGCACACTATAGCACAAGGAGAATTCCCTCACTGTCCTTCCCTGTCCCTAGAAACAAGGATTCGCACAGTAAAACACACTGACACTCTCCCTACCTATAGTTTTCTGTCCCTAGAAAAAATGTTTTTTTAAAGCACACTATAGCACAAGGAGAATTTCACTCGCTTTCCTTCTTTGTCCCTAGAAACAAGGATTATCACAGTGAAAGAAACTGACACTCTTCCTTCCTATAGTTTTCTGTCCCTAGAAAAAATGTTTTTTTAAAGCACACTATAGCACAAGGAGAATTCCCTCACTGTCCTTCCCTGTCCCTAGAAACAAGGATTCGCACAGTAAAACACACTGACACTCTCCCTACCTATAGTTTTCTGTCCCTAGAAAAAATATTTTTTTAAAGCACACTATAGCACAAGGAGAATTTCACTCACTTTCCTTCTTTGTCCCTAGAAACAAGGATTATCATAGTGAAAGAAACTGACACTCTTCCTTCCTATAGTTTTCTGTCCCTAGAAAAAATGTTTTTTTAAAGCACACTATAGCACAAGGAGAATTCCCTCACTGTCCTTCCCTGTCCCTAGAAACAAGGATTCGCACAGTAAAACACACTGACACTCTCCCTACCTATAGGTTTCTGTCCCTAGAAAAAAAATTTTTTAAAGCACACTATAGCACAAGGAGAATTTCCTCACTGTCCTTCCCTGTCCCTAGAAACAAGGATTCGCACAGTAAAACACACTGACACTCTCCCTACCTATAGTTTTCTGTCCCTAGAAAAAATGTTTTTTTAAAGCACACTATAGCACAAGGAGAATTTCACTCACTTTCCTTCTTTGTCCCTAGAAACAAGGATTATCACAGTGAAAGAAACTGACACTCTTCCTTCCTAAAGTTTTCTGTCCCTAGAAAAAATGTTTTTTTAAAGCACACTATAGCACAAGGAGAATTCCCTCACTGTCCTTCCCTGTCCCTAGAAACAAGGATTCGCACAGTAAAACACACTGACACTCTCCCTACCTATAGTTTTCTGTCCCTAGAAAAAATGTTTTTTTAAAGCACACTATAGCACAAGGAGAATTCCCTCACTGTCCTTCCCTGTCCCTAGAAACAAGGATTCGCACAGTAAAACACACTGACACTCTCCCTACCTATAGTTTTCTGTCCCTAGAAAAAATGTTTTTTTAAAGCACACTATAGCACAAGGAGAATTCCCTCACTGTCCTTCCCTGTCCCTAGAAACAAGGATTCGCACAGTAAAAGACACTGACACTCTCCCTACCTATAGTTTTCTGTCCCTAGAAAAAATGTTTTTTTAAAGCACACTATAGCACAAGGAGAATTTCACTCACTTTCCTTCTTTGTCCCTAGAAACAAGGATTATCACAGTGAAAGAAACTGACACTCTTCCTTCCTATAGTTTTCTGTCCCTAGAAAAAATGTTTTTTTAAAGCACACTATAGCACAAGGAGAATTCCCTCACTGTCCTTCCCTGTCCCTAGAAACAAGGATTCGCACAGTAAAACACACTGACACTCTCCCTACCTATAGTTTTCTGTCCCTAGAAAAAATGTTTTTTTAAAGCACACTATAGCACAAGGAGAATTCCCTCACTGTCCTTCCCTGTCCCTAGAAACAAGGATTCGCACAGTAAAACACACTGACACTCTCCCTACCTATAGTTTTCTGTCCCTAGAAAAAATGTTTTTTTAAAGCACACTATAGCACAAGGAGAATTTCACTCACTTTCCTTCTTTGTCCCTAGAAACAAGGATTATCACAGTGAAAGAAACTGACACTCTTCCTTCCTATAGTTTTCTGTCCCTAGAAAAAATGTTTTTTTAAAGCACACTATAGCACAAGGAGAATTCCCTCACTGTCCTTCCCTGTCCCTAGAAACAAGGATTCGCACAGTAAAACACACTGACACTCTCCCTACCTATAGTTTTCTGTCCCTAGAAAAAATGTTTTTTTAAAGCACACTATAGCACAAGGAGAATTCCCTCACTGTCCTTCCCTGTCCCTAGAAACAAGGATTCGCACAGTAAAACACACTGACACTCTCCCTACCTATAGTTTTCTGTCCCTAGAAAAAATGTTTTTTTAAAGCACACTATAGCACAAGGAGAATTTCACTCACTTTCCTTCTTTGTCCCTAGAAACAAGGATTATCACAGTGAAAGAAACTGACACTCTTCCTTCCTATAGTTTTCTGTCCCTAGAAAAAATGTTTTTTTAAAGCACACTATAGCACAAGGAGAATTCCCTCACTGTCCTTCCCTGTCCCTAGAAACAAGGATTCGCACAGTAAAACACACTGACACTCTCCCTACCTATAGTTTTCTGTCCCTAGAAAAAATGTTTTTTTAAAGCACACTATAGCACAAGGAGAATTCCCTCACTGTCCTTCCCTGTCCCTAGAAACAAGGATTCGCACAGTAAAACACACTGACACTCTCCCTACCTATAGTTTTCTGTCCCTAGAAAAAATGTTTTTTTAAAGCACACTATAGCACAAGGAGAATTCCCTCACTGTCCTTCCCTGTCCCTAGAAACAAGGATTCGCACAGTAAAACACACTGACACTCTCCCTACCTATAGTTTTCTGTCCCTAGAAAAAATGTTTTTTTAAAGCACACTATAGCACAAGGAGAATTTCACTCACTTTCCTTCTTTGTCCCTAGAAACAAGGATTATCACAGTGAAAGAAACTGACACTCTTCCTTCCTATAGTTTTCTGTCCCTAGAAAAAATGTTTTTTTAAAGCACACTATAGCACAAGGAGAATTCCCTCACTGTCCTTCCCTGTCCCTAGAAACAAGGATTCGCACAGTAAAACACACTGACACTCTCCCTACCTATAGTTTTCTGTCCCTTGAAAAAATGTTTTTTTAAAGCACAATATAGCACAAGGAGAATTCCCTCACTGTCCTTCCCTGTCCCTAGAAACAAGGATTCGCACAGTAAAACACACTGACACTCTCCCTACCTATAGTTTTCTGTCCCTAGAAAAAATGTTTTTTTAAAGCACACTATAGCACAAGGAGAATTCCCTCACTGTCCTTCCCTGTCCCTAGAAACAAGGATTCGCACAGTAAAACACACTGACACTCTCCCTACCTATAGTTTTCTGTCCCTAGAAAAAATGTTTTTTTAAAGCACACTATAGCACAAGGAGAATTCCCTCACTGTCCTTCCCTGTCCCTAGAAACAAGGATTCGCACAGTAAAACACACTGACACTCTCCCTACCTATAGTTTTCTGTCCCTAGAAAAAATGTTTTTTTAAAGCACACTATAGCACAAGGAGAATTTCACTCACTTTCCTTCTTTGTCCCTAGAAACAAGGATTATCACAGTGAAAGAAACTGACACTCTTCCTTCCTATAATTTTCTGTCCCTAGAAAAAATGTTTTTTTAAAGCACACTATAGCACAAGGAGAATTCCCTCACTGTCCTTCCCTGTCCCTAGAAACAAGGATTCGCACAGTAAAACACACTGACACTCTCCCTACCTATAGTTTTCTGTCCCTAGAAAAAATGTTTTTTTAAAGCACACTATAGCACAAGGAGAATTCCCTCACTGTCCTTCCCTGTCCCTAGAAACAAGGATTCGCATAGTAAAACACACTGACACTCTCCCTACCTATAGTTTTCTGTCCCTAGAAAAAATGTTTTGTTAAAGCACACTATAGCACAAGGAGAATTTCACTCACTTTCCTTCTTTGTCCCTAGAAACAAGGATTATCACAGTGAAAGAAACTGACACTCTTCCTTCCTATAATTTTCTGTCCCTAGAAAAAATGTTTTTTTAAAGCACACTATAGCACAAGGAGAATTCCCTCACTGTCCTTCTTTGTCCCTAGAAACAAGGATTATCACAGTGAAAGAAACTGACACTCTTCCTTCCTATAGTTTTCTGTCCCTAGAAAAAATGTTTTTTTAAAGCACACTATAGCACAAGGAGAATTCCCTCACTGTCCTTCCCTGTACCTAGAAACAAGGATTCGCACAGTAAAACACACTGACACTCTCCCTACCTATAGTTTTCTGTCCCTAGAAAAAATGTTTTTTTAAAGCACACTATAGCACAAGGAGAATTCCCTCACTGTCCTTCCCTGTCCCTAGAAACAAGGATTCGCACAGTAAAACACACTGACACTCTCCCTACCTATAGTTTTCTGTCCCTAGAAAAAATGTTTTTTTAAAGCACACTATAGCACAAGGAGAATTTCACTCACTTTCCTTCTTTGTCCCTAGAAACAAGGATTATCACAGTGAAAGAAACTGACACTCTTCCTTCCTATAGTTTTCTGTCCCTAGAAAAAATGTTTTTTTAAAGCACACTATAGCACAAGGAGAATTCCCTCACTGTCCTTCCCTGTCCCTAGAAACAAGGATTCGCACAGTAAAACACACTGACACTCTCCCTACCTATAGTTTTCTGTCCCTAGAAAAAATGTTTTTTTAAAGCACACTATAGCACAAGGAGAATTCCCTCACTGTCCTTCCCTGTCCCTAGAAACAAGGATTCGCACAGTAAAACACACTGACACTCTCCCTACCTATAGTTTTCTGTCCCTAGAAAAAATGTTTTTTTAAAGCACACTATAGCACAAGGAGAATTCCCTCACTGTCCTTCCCTGTCCCTAGAAACAAGGATTTGCACAGTAAAACACACTGACACTCTCCCTACCTATAGTTTTCTGTCCCTAGAAAATTTTTTTTTTTAAAGCACACTATAGCACAAGGAGAATTCCCTCACTGTCCTTCCCTGTCCCTAGAAACAAGGATTCGCACAGTAAAACACACTGACACTCTCCCTACCTATAGTTTTCTGTCCCTAGAAAAAATGTTTTTTTAAAGCACACTATAGCACAAGGAGAATTTCACTCACTTTCCTTCTTTGTCCCTAGAAACAAGGATTATCACAGTGAAAGAAACTGACACTCTTCCTTCCTATAGTTTTCTGTCCGTAGAAAAAATGTTTTTTTAAAGCACACTATAGCACAAGGAGAATTCCCTCACTGTCCTTCCCTGTCCCTAGAAACAAGGATTCGCACAGTAAAACACACTGACACTCTCCCTACCTATAGTTTTCTGTCCCTAGAAAAAATGTTTTTTTAAAGCACACTATAGCACAAGGAGAATTCCCTCACTGTCCTTCCCTGTCCCTAGAAACAAGGATTCGCATAGTAAAACACACTGACACTCTCCCTACCTATAGTTTTCTGTCCCTAGAAAAAATGTTTTTTTAAAGCACACTATAGCACAAGGAGAATTTCACTCACTTTCCTTCTTTGTCCCTAGAAACAAGGATTATCACAGTGAAAGAAACTGACACTCTTCCTTCCTATAATTTTCTGTCCCTAGAAAAAATGTTTTTTTAAAGCACACTATAGCACAAGGAGAATTCCCTCACTGTCCTTCCCTGTCCCTAGAAACAAGGATTCGCACAGTAAAACACACTGACACTCTCCCTACCTATAGTTTTCTGTCCCTAGAAAAAATGTTTTTTTAAAGCACACTATAGCACAAGGAGAATTCCCTCACTGTCCTTCCCTGTCCCTAGAAACAAGGATTCTCACAGTAAAACACACTGACACTCTCCCTACCTATAGTTTTCTGTCCCTAGAAAAAAATGTTTTTTTAAAGCACACTATAGCACAAGGAGAATTCCCTCACTGTCCTTCCCTGTCCCTAGAAACAAGGATTCGCACAGTAAAACACACTGACACTCTCCCTACCTATAGTTTTCTGTCCCTAGAAAAATTTTTTTTTTAAAGCACACTATAGCACAAGGAGAATTTCACTCACTTTCCTTCTTTGTCCCTAGAAACAAGGATTATCACAGTGAAAGAAACTGACACTCTTCCTTCCTATAGTTTTCTGTCCCTAGAAAAAATGTTTTTTTAAAGCACACTATAGCACAAGGAGAATTCCCTCACTGTCCTTCCCTGTCCCTAGAAACAAGGATTCGCACAGTAAAACACACTGACACTCTCCCTACCTATAGTTTTCTGTCCCTAGAAAAAATGTTTTTTTAAAGCACACTATAGCACAAGGAGAATTCCCTCACTGTCCTTCCCTGTCCCTAGAAACAAGGATTCGCACAGTAAAACACACTGACACTCTCCCTACCTATAGTTTTCTGTCCCTAGAAAAAATGTTTTTTTAAAGCACACTATAGCACAAGGAGAATTTCACTCACTTTCCTTCTTTGTCCCTAGAAACAAGGATTATCACAGTGAAAGAAACTGACACTCTTCCTTCCTATAGTTTTCTGTCCCTAGAAAAAATGTTTTTTTAAAGCACACTATAGCACAAGGAGAATTCCCTCACTGTCCTTCCCTGTCCCTAGAAACAAGGATTCGCACAGTAAAACACACTGACACTCTCCCTACCTATAGTTTTCTGTCCCTAGAAAAAATGTTTTTTTAAAGCACACTATAGCACAAGGAGAATTCCCTCACTGTCCTTCCCTGTCCCTAGAAACAAGGATTCGCAAAGTAAAACACACTGACACTCTCCCTACCTATAGTTTTCTGTCCCTAGAAAAAATGTTTTTTTAAAGCACACTATAGCACAAGGAGAATTCCCTCACTGTCCTTCCCTGTCCCTAGAAACAAGGATTCGCACAGTAAAACACACTGACACTCTCCCTACCTATAGTTTTCTGTCCCTAGAAAAAATGTTTTTTTAAAGCACACTATAGCACAAGGAGAATTCCCTCACTGTCCTTCCCTGTCCCTAGAAACAAGGATTCGCACAGTAAAACACACTGACACTCTCCCTACCTATAGTTTTCTGTCCCTAGAAAAAATGTTTTTTTAAAGCACACTATAGCACAAGGAGAATTTCACTCACTTTCCTTCTTTGTCCCTAGAAACAAGGATTATCACAGTGAAAGAAACTGACACTCTTCCTTCCTATAGTTTTCTGTCCCTGGAAAAAATGTTTTTTTAAAGCACACTATAGCACAAGGAGAATTCCCTCACTGTCCTTCCCTGTCCCTAGAAACAAGGATTCGCACAGTAAAACACACTGACACTCTCCCTACCTATAGTTTTCTGTCCCTAGAAAAAATGTTTTTTTAAAGCACACTATAGCACAAGGAGAATTCCCTCACTGTCCTTCCCTGTCCCTAGAAACAAGGATTCGCACAGTAAAACACACTGACACTCTCCCTACCTATAGTTTTCTGTCCCTAGAAAAAATGTTTTTTTAAAGCACACTATAGCACAAGGAGAATTTCACTCACTTTCCTTCTTTGTCCCTAGAAACAAGGATTATCACAGTGAAAGAAACTGACACTCTTCCTTCCTATAGTTTTCTGTCCCTAGAAAAAATGTTTTTTTAAAGCACACTATAGCACAAGGAGAATTCCCTCACTGTCCTTCCCTGTCCCTAGAAACAAGGATTCGCACAGTAAAACACACTGACACTCTCCCTACCTATCCTTCTCTTTCCCTAAACTAAAGGAATCCAGGTTAAGCAAGAAAAAAATAAATGTCACTGTCCCTGCCTATGCTTCTCTTTCCCTGCTCCGGAACACACTACACTAGGCCGCCGTGCTGGTGGCCTTTTATAGTGTGGGGCGTGTACTAAACACCCTCAGCAATAATTGGCCACAGGCATCCTGCCTGTGGCCAATCATTGCTCTCCTCGCTGCCGGCGCTTTGATTGGCCAAGCATGCAGGGTCACAGTGCATGCTTGGCCAATCACAGCGCCTGGATGACACTGCGATGGCGTAGTGCATTGTGGGCCGTTCGCGTCACTCGAATTTGGCGCGAACGGCCCAAATCGTTCGATCTTCGTCGAACGATCGAACAGCCGATGTTCGAGTCGAACGTATGTTCGACTCGAACACGAAGCTCATCCCTACTGACTATGGACAGTATTTCTGCCTGGACATCTCTGCCTGCTGCCTGGACCTGTGCTTTGGCTGTGCGGTGTCTCTGCCTGTCTATTCCTGCCTGCTGCCTGGACCGATGCTCTCCTCTGTGGACCACTGCACTACTAAAACCACAGGTAATCTTTTGTTATTTTGTATGTACCTGCTATGTGTTAGAAATATGAAGGGCCTTCAAAAATGTGATTGGTAGTCAGAAAATTATATGTGTAATTTTATGCTGCTAGAATGCCTGGAGGTGCTATTTGGATGTTGGGCCTCTGTATATGGCCAGGCTGTGTAAAAGTCTCACACATGTGGTATTGTTCTACTCAGGAGGAGTAGCAGAATGTATTTTGGGGTGTAATTTTTGCTATGTACATGCTATGTGTTGGAAATATTTTATAAATGGACAACTTTGTGTAACAAAAATGCGTGTTCATTTTTTTCCCACGTTTTCCGAAAACTTCTGGAAAAAAATTAACCGTTCAAAAGGCTCATTATGCCTCATAGATTATACGTTGGGGTGTTAGCTTTCCAAAATGGGGTCATTTTGTGGATGTTTCCATTGTCCTGGTGCTCCAGGGCCTTCAAAATTGAGATAGGTCATCATGAAATTATATGTGTAATTTTGCTCCTAAAATGCCTGGAGGTGCTATTTGGATGTTGGGCCTCTGTATATGGCCAGACTGTGTAAAAGTCTCACACATGTGGTATTGTTCTACTCAGGAGGAGTAGCAGAATGTATTTTGGGGTGTAATTTTTGCTATGTACATGCTATGTGTTGGAAATATTTTATAAATGGACAACTTTGTGTAACAAAAATGCGTGTTCATTTTTTTCCCACGTTTTCCGAAAACTTCTGGAAAAAAATGAACCGTTCAAAAGGCTCATTATGCCTCATAGATTATACGTTGGGGTGTTAGCTTTCCAAAATGGGGTCATTTTGTGGATGTTTCCATTGTCCTGGTGCTCCAGGGCCTTCAAAATTGAGATAGGTCATCATGAAATTATATGTGTAATTTGGCTCCTAAAATGCCTGGAGGTGCTATTTGGATGTTGGGCCTCTGTATATGGCCAGACTGTGTAAAAGTCTCACACATGTGGTATTGTTCTACTCAGGAGGAGTAGCAGAATGTATTTTGGGGTGTAATTTTTGCTATGTACATGCTATGTGTTGGAAATATTTTATAAATGGACAACTTTGTGTAAAAAAAATGCGTGTTCATTTTTTTCCCACGTTTTCCGAAAACTTCTGGAAAAAAATGAACCGTTCAAAAGGCTCATTATGCCTCATAGATTATACGTTGGGGTGTTAGCTTTCCAAAATGGGGTCATTTTGTGGATGTTTCCATTGTCCTGGTGCTCCAGGGCCTTCAAAATTGAGATAGGTCATCATGAAATTATATGTGTAATTTTGCTCCTAAAATGCCTGGAGGGGCTACTTGGATGTTGGGCCTCTGTATGTGGCCAGGCTGTGTAAAAGTCTCACACATGTGGTATCGCCATACTCAGGGGGAGTAGCAGAATGTAATTTTGGTGTAGTTGCAAGTATGCATATGCTGTTTTCAAGAAATAACCTATCAATACAATAAGTTTGTGTAAAAAAAAAAAAAAAAATTCTTAATTTTCCCAAGAATTGTGGGAAAAAATTACAACTTCAAAAAACTCACCATACATCTTACTAAATACCTTGAACTGTCTACTTTCCAAAAAGGGGACATTTTGGGGGTATTTGTACTTTCCTAGATTGTTATTGTATCAAGAAATTAGATAGGCCTTCAGTACATCAGGTGTGATCAGATGTGATCAATTTTCAGTGATTTGCAACTTGTAGACTCTATAACTTTCACACAGACTAAATAATATCCACTAATTTGGGTTATTTTTACCAAAGATATGTAGCAGTATAAATATTGGCCCAAATTTATGAAGAAAAATTACTTCTTTGCAAAATTTTACAATAGAAACTAAAAAAAAGTGTTTTTTTTTTCTAAATTTTCGCTCTTTTTCCACTTATATCGCAAAAAATAAAAAACCCAGCAGTGATTAAACACCACCAAAAGAAAGCTCTATTTGTGAGAAAAAAATGATAAAAAATTTGTTTGGATACAGTGTAGCATGACTGAGTAATTGTCAATCAAAGCGTGAGAGCACTGAAAGCTGAAAATTGGTCTGGGCGGGAAGGTGTTTAAGTGCCCTGTATGGAAGTGGTTAAATAACTAGACCCAGGCTGCCCGGTGTATACCTCCCCAGAGGTGAGAGTCCTTGAGAGGTAGAGTGCTTGCTCAGGAGGATTTCCTAAGTACAATCCAGGTGTTGTTGGCAGCTACATCCTCAAGCTTGGCTTCCCGAGTCTTCCCATACAGGCTTCCGACCTCCCCAAGCAGAGCCATCCCCCTTATATATAAAGCGCAGGGTGGAGGACAGATCACAGAAAATGCATAAAAAGATTTAACCCCTTCCCACCTGAGCAGCCTGGATAATCAGCATCCCAACCTGCCTACAAGGTTATTCCAGTGCAGGCTGCCTGCAGATAACTACAGGTGGGGCGAATACATGACCAGTTGCCCCACCTGTAGGAGAGATTGTAGCAGTGACCAATCTTTAATACAATAATCTCCTGCACAGAGGAAATGTTTCAAGCTGGATTACTACACAGATCTGGAAGAAATACACAAAGCACACCAAACTTCAAGATTCAAAATTCAAGTAAAAATACAAATGCCTGATGGGGGCGTGGCTTGGCATTGGATGTAGTCAGTCGCACTTCTTGTGAGCTCCGCCGAAAATCCTTCCATTACTCCTGATAAACGCATCTGATAGCCCAATTCAGCCTTTACTTACCCTCCGGTGCTCTCTGCTCCCTTGTCCAGCTGTTGCGGTGCCTGTTTGCGGCGGAGAAGATGTCTAAGCGCGGGTCTGCGGCCCGCTCTGCTCCGGACCAAGCGACCCAAGATGGCGGCGCGGCCTCAAAGACGGCCAAAACGAAATACAGGGAGGCCGCACAGAAACTCTTCTCCCCGAATGGCGCGCGGGATCTGACGGATTTGTCGAGTGATGGATCAGGGGATCGCAGCGGCTCCCAGTCAGACGCGGATGACACCGTGCCTCTGGAGGACCCGACAGCTCCGGTGCTACCATGGGACGCAGTGAGTACTTTCCCAGTGTCTCTCACATCGCAGGCAACCATGGCTTTCATGCTCGGCTGGGCCTGAGCCCACATTAAGAGACATACTCTCCGCGGTCACATCATGTAACCTCTCTGTTTCTGCCCTGGCGACAGAGATCAAGAGGATGAAGGCTGAAATGTCCTTTATGCGCCAAGATATGCAGAAATTGCGGGATCGCACTTCTGATGTTGAAGGGTGCATCAGCATAATAGAGGATGATTGGGCTCCCATGCAGAGGGAGTCGCATGCCCAGCAGTTGATGGTGGCCAAGCATGCCGCGAGGCTCGATGATTTGGAAAATAGGCTTTGCCGCAATAATGTGAGGGCCATTGGTATTCCTGAGAAGATGGAAGGGAAGAATCTGGTCCATTTCATAGAGCAATGGCTGCTAGAGAAGTTTGAGAAGAAGTCATTTTCGCCAATGTTTGCAGTGGAGCGTGCGCAGTGGGTCCCCTCCAGACCTCTGCCCCCGGGTAACCCACCCAGAGCCTTTCTGTTCAAATTGCTTAATTACAAAGATTGAGATGTCATCCTGTCCAAAGCACACACTATGGGGGCCCAGTTCAATGATGTGAAGAAGAGACTTCACTCTTTGGAAATTCAATATGCCATGCTTTACCCTGCTCGCCTACGTGTGGTTGTCCAGGGATGAGGTCCATTTCTTTGAAAAACCTGCACTGGCCTTGCAATGGCTGGATAGAGAGGAACGCTCCCTGCGTGATGATTTGGGAAGGAGAAGGAGAGCTACCTGAACATTGTTGTTAATGCATACAAACCTTTGGAGTACTTTTCTTTGATACAGGAACTGCGTTGTTTTTTTTTTTTTTTTTATTTTTTTTTTATTTCAAGCTCCTGTCACGGCGGAAGACTGTTCTCACAGGGTGTGTCAGAACCACCTATGTTGTTGGATACAGCACGAGGCCTGTTGCCCATTGGCTCTTCAAAGCCAGCTACTGAACTTAGCCTCCCAGTTGGGAGTCCTTCATGGACATTACAGTTTTTTACTTTTATCTTCTTTTTCTTTTTTTTCTGAATGGGACCCAGTTGGTCCGTATGCCCTCAGACTGCCTAATCGTTTCTTTTACAGGTCATGCATACTTGTTCAAGGACTGCCTGCTACTTTTCGTTATATAATGTGCTTTCTCAGTTACTTTTGGGATATTGCTCTGCCTTCCCCTCTCGCATTTAACTCCTGTGCCCTCTTTATATGGATTCTAATACCCTATGGCTAAACAGAGCGTTCTCACAAGCTGGAATGTAAGGGGCTTAGGAGACAGAGTAAAACGCTTGGCAGTGCTTCACATGCTCAAACACTTAGGTTCTTCTGTGGTGTGTCTGCAGGAGACCCATATGCTACCCGGCCAAGAGTCTCCGTTCTCTCTTAAGGTGTTTGGTACCCAGTTTCACTCTGCCCTCTCATCCTATGCCAGAGGGGTTAGTGTGCTGATTGGCACAAATGTTTCTTTTAAATGTACAACCTCACTCATTGACCCCTATGGTCGGTTTATATGTTTATTATGTTCAATGGATGATTTACAATGCATTATCGGAAATTTATATATACCACCCCCTTTTTCAGTGGAAGTTCTTAAAACTTTGGCCACCTTTCTGTCACGTCACTCAGGTATTCCTGCTATTATTGTGGGGGACTTTAATAATTATTTGAACGTAGATCTTGACAAATTTTCTACTGGGGCCTCGGCGGCTATCCTGAGAGGGGGCCGACATCTTTCGCTCGGCTCCTATCGGAGCTGGGGCTGAAGGATGTTTGGAGGCTTAACTATCTGCAGGCTAAATGTTACTCGTGTCATTCAGCCACGCATGGTGGCCTTTCCAGAATTGATCTTGGCCTAGGCAATGATGAGATGCTCCCCTTGGTATTTTCCTTGCGGTATGAGGCTAGAACTGTTTCTGACCACTCCCCTTTCTGTGTTGTGCTTCTGACATCTGGTGTGTCTAAACGGGTTTGCTGGAAACTCAATCCATTCTGGCTGTCGCTCTTCCCTAGCCCTGACCCCATCTGTGCTAACCTGCATACGTTTATAAGTATCAATAAACATTCAGTTAGTCTCAGCATTTTCTGGGATACGCTGAAGGCCTATTTAAGGGGTCAATTTATTAAATCTATAAATTCTATTAAGACTGGTACCAGGGCTTGGGAACAATCTGTGTTTCGGGAGGTTAAGAGGGCTGAGTCTGCTTTTGTGGATTCCCCCTCTGAACATAGTGAGAGGGTCTGGCAGGAGGCCCAACATGTTGCTAAGCATATGGCTCTGACAAAGGCGGAAAACAAATGGTTCTTTCTCCTACAGAAATATTTCGAGGAGGGGGAGGGCCACATGCTTGCAATGATAGTGTGGTCGCAGAGGGGATCATCCCATGTAGCGGCGATCACCAATTCCTTGGGGGACATGCTTTCCACACATGTAGAGATTTTGTCCACTTTTAGGGAGTTCTATACTGATGTGTATTCCTCTAAGGTCTCGCCTACTGTAGTAGCAATCAACTCCTTCTTAGACACATGCCGAATTCCGCAACTTCCGGCCTTAGATGTGGAACAATTGAATGCTCCTCTGTCGGTTGATGAGATGTTGGAGGCCTTGGCGCTCTCCTCTCCTGGTAAGTCTCCAGGTTCGGACGGCTTGCCGCAGAGGTGTACAAGCGCTATTCTGACACTTTGATGCCACATCTGAGGGAGGTGTTAGTGGATGCGCTGGAAAAGGATAGTTTGCCCCCGTCTATGAATGAGGCGATTATTGTCCTGTTATTGAAACCCGGTAAGGAGGCCCATTCCCCGGATTCATACAGGCCTATTTCCTTGTTAACAACGGATGTGAAATTACTGGCAAGGGTGCTGGCTACCCGATTGGCTAAAGTCATACACAAAATAGTTCATAGAGACCAGTCAGGGTTCATTCCCTCTCGCTCCACGGCCCTTAATGTTAGATGCCTCTTCCTTAACCTTCAGATACCTGTCGATAACCCGGGTCAGAGAGCGATTCTTTCCCTAGACGCGGCTAAGGCCTTTGACAGCGTAGAATGGCCCTATTTGTGGGAAGTATTGAGATGCTTTGGACTCGGAGATAATTTTATTAAATGGGTACAATTACTTTATGCAGCTCCCACGGCTAGGATCCGTGTCAACGGAGACCTCTCTGACCCTTTCCCTCTTTTTAGGGGCACAAGGCAGGTGTGTCCTTTATCACCCCTATTATTTGCGTTGGCCCTTGAACCGCTTGCGGCTACTATAAGGTCATCTGCTTCTATTGTGGGCTTCAACAGGGGTCTAAGCATGGAGAATGTCTCCCTTTATGCGGATGACACGCTGCTGTATCTGGGGGACGTAGATACCTCACTAACTAAGGCAATGAAGGTGATCCAGCACTTTGGCTCCTTGTCGGGATTCTCCATCAACTGGAGTAAATCTGTTATTTTGCCTGTGGATGGCCCAACGATTTTGTTGCCGGTTGCTGCGGAGTCCCTCAAGGGAGTCTCCTCATTTAAATATCTGGGGGTGCAAGTAAAAAATTTTGACTGTCCTATCATCCTGGACCACAAACCTTCCTCACTGTGCTATGTTTTCTGCTGCACCATTAGCATTGTTATATCTTCTTAGTCCTCGCTATAAAATTATCAGAAATTTGTGCTTAAAGTAGAAATATAGGCAACACCTCATCAGTGAAGCATGGTGGTGGTAGTGTCATGGCGTGGGCATGTATGGCTGCCAATGGAACTGGTTCTCTTGTATTTATTGATGATGTGACTGCTGAAAAAAGCAGCAGGATGAATTCTGAAGTGTTTCGGGCAATATTATCTGCTCATATTCAGCCAAATGCTTCAGAACTCATTGGACGGCGCTCACAGTGCAGATGGACAATGACCCGAAGCATACTGCGAAAGCAACCAAAGAGTATTTTAAGGGAAAGAAGTGGAATGTTATGTAATGGCCAAGTCAATCACCTGACCTGAATACGATTGAGCATGCATTTCACTTGCTGAAGACAAAACTAAAGGGAAATGCCCCAAGAACAAGCAGGAACTGAAGACAGTTACAGTAGAGGCCTGGCAGAGCATCACCAGGGATGAAACCCAGCGTCTGGTGATGTCTATGCGTTCCAGACTTTAGGCTGTAATTGACTGCAAAGGATTTGCAACCAAGTATTAAAAAGTGAAAGTTTGATTTTTGATTGTTAAACTGTCCCATTACTTTTGGTCCCTTAAAAAGTGGGAGGCACATATACAAACTGTTGTAATTCCTAAACCGTTCACCTTATTTGGATGTAAATACCCTCAAATTAAAGCTGAAAGTCTGCAGTTAAAGCACATCTTGTTCGTTTCATTTCAAATTCATTGTGGTGGTGGTGTATAAAGCCAAAAATATTAGAATTGTGTAGATGTCCCAATATTTATGGACCTGACTGTATATATAATTATTAATAGGTATATTAATGGTATATTAATAGGTATAATATAGGTATATTATTGAAGATGAATGTTGCAGCCAGTTGTCCAGTTGCAGGTGTCCCTGAGAATGATCACAATACAGTGTTCTTCTTGGTGTTGGAGACCTGAATACAAGAACTCTGGTGATGAGGAGACCCTCCAGTTGTTGTCCAACCACCCTGGAATGCAGCTTTTCACCAGAAGAGTCTGTGGTGTGGCATTAGAACTCAGAGCCAGCCTATCTACTCTACACTTAGTACCTATTAACATCTATTCTGTCATGCAACTGGAGCTCTAACTACCAGAAGTGACCATTGTATGCCTAACCTGGCTCTAGCCTATGCTGGTTATTAAGCCTTGAGGTAAAACTAGCTATAGAATTTCGTTAACTAAAATAACAAAATCTGTAAAACTTTATTGCAATAAACAGGTTCACCTACTAATATATATATATATATAGCGGGGTGTCCCTTTATGGTGTTCATAGAGACTATATTGCATTAAGTGAGTCCTGTCCTCCTCTGGTTCCTATTGGATAATACGCTGGCTATTGCTTGACAATAAGAAGGGAAGTGTATGGTGGGATTTGTGGTACCGGGAGAGTTGGACTCCAATGGCAAGGGTACTACACAGACTACCATACCCACAGTGCAATGGAACATCCATTGTGCATTGCCCGGCGCAAGGTCTGCTGGGGATGGACTATTTAAGGGAAGGAGGAGCAACGCTCGGTCTCTTTTTGACATTGCCCGCCCAGCAACTTGGATCCTGTTGGGGCCTATCGCATTGATTTAGGCCGGAGAGTCCGGGCCTACCGAGTGAGAGCAAGCCTGCTAATCGGAGAGGGAGAGAAGCCTCATCCAGAGAGCCTGTTGACATCTCGGAGTTCCTGAGGGTCGAGCCATCTCCACCTTTGGTTGTCCGGAAGATCGGAGACTGTGAGTGACCGGGAGATTGCGCGCTGAAGCCCAGCAGGGGGGTCGGTTGACGGATTGGTCTGGTCGGGTGAGAGAGCACTGCTCAGGAATTCTTAACTGTGTTAGGCCTGTGATTCTTTGCCTAGGCCCCACTGTCATCACAGCAGTGTGCCGCGCACCCAGTATAGCGTGCTGCGCAGTTGAAGTTGGGCGTCTCATTGCCTGTGACTTTGGGCCCAAAACTACAGTAGGATTACAACTAACTGGGTTATTCCTTGGATTACAAATGTAAAAGTGCACCAACGTTGCTAGCGAAGATCCCTTCTATAGGAGTAACTATAACTCATGGGGACATTGTTCGGGCGCCATATTGCCCACGAGGGGGAAGCTCGCGAGCACAGTTCTATTAGAGATAATTAGTGTGTATAAGATTGGTATATCAAGACAGTGGTTATATTGTGCGTAACTTTGACTTTGCAGGGCTCTGCATGTTTAAATGCCTGTCTGTTAACTTAACCTTTTCATTACCCAGTAAAAAAATTTTATGGTTAAGCAATCACGGTGTGTGGACTGTTAACTGTTCCAGAGAGACGGCCAGCACAGTTACTCTAATCTTAAACAGTAAGGTATATTGCATTGGGGTTTTCATTCTTGTGTGCTGCAAAATCTCACTTGTTTCACCGCTGTGCCAGCGGAGGGTCAGAGCCAGTTTATCGGGGGTTGACAGCAGTAAGGTACAGGCCCAAATCAATACCAGCAGCTCTCTTAACTGGGGGTAGTGCTACATATATATATATATATATATATATTAGGGCTGGGCGATTTTCCCCCCCAAAAAAAATCTGCGATTTTTTTATAAAAAACTCGATTTACGATTCGATTCGATTTTTTTTTATTATTATATTAATTAAAGTGCATCAACAAACAAAATTGCAAAGGCAAACCCTTTCTCTAAGGCCCCAAGCACACGAGACGCAGGTGCAAACTCTGCTGAACACACGTTTTTAAACGCTGAAACCGGCATTTAAAAACGCGTGTTTGTGGCCGCGTTTAGCGGCGTTTTACCGCGTTTGCGTTTATAAGCGTTTCATCATAAGACCCTCCCTAAGCTCAAAAAACAGTAAATTTTAACCATTTCAGCCAGTTTGTGAGACCAGAGTGAGTAGCAGAAGCTGAGAGAGCAGCAGTGTACTTGTATTTAGCGTATCACTTGCCACGTCACCTGCCACAAGTTGTGGATTGTCCACTTGCCACGTCACCTGGCCATGTTACCTGCCACGTCACCTGGCCACGTTACCTGCCACGTCACCTGGCCACGTCACCTGCCACAAGTTGTGGATTGTCCACTTGCCACGTCACCTGGCCACATCATGTGCCACGTCACCTGGCCACGTCACCTGCCACAAGTTGTGGATTGTCCACCTGCCACGTCACCTGGCCACGTCACCTGGCCACGTCACCTGCCACAAGTTGTGGATTGTCCACTTGCCACGTCACCTGGCCACGTCACCTGGCCATGTTACCTGCCACGTCACCTGGCCACGTTACCTGCCACGTCACCTGGCCACAAGTTGTGGATTGTCCACTTGCCACGTCACCTAGCCACGTCACCTGCCACAAGTTGTGGATTGTCCACCACCTGCCACGTCACCTGCCATGTCACCTGGCCACGTCACCTGGCCACGTTACCTGCCACGTCACCTAGCCACGTCACCTGACACGAGTTGTGGATTGTCCACTGGCCACGTCACCTGGCGACATCACGTGCCACGTCACCTGGCCACGTTACCTGCCACGTCACCTGGCCATGTCACCTGCCACAAGTTGTGGATTGTCCACTGGTCACGTCACCTGGCCACATCACGTGCCACGTCACCTGCCACAAGTTGTGGATTGCCCACTGGCCACATCACCTGGCCACGTCACCTGGCCAGGCCACCTGCCACAAGTTGTGGATTGTCCACTGGCCACATTACCTGGCCACGTCACCTGGCCACGTCACCTGACACAAGTTGTTGATTGTCCACTTGCCACGTTACCTGCCACAAGCTGTGGATTGTCCACTTGCCACGTTACCTGCCACAAGTTGTGGATTGTCCACAATGCAATGCAAGCAATTACAGTTTTCTTTTATATTTTTTAATAGTTTTTCATCATTTGCCATCATTTTTGAGATTTCTAATGTTAAAAAATAGGTCACCTTTAAAAACGCTTATAAACGCAAACGCGGCAAAACGCCGGTACCGCGTTTAGCCGCGTTTAGCGTCTGAAACGTGGAAAACTTTTGCGTCTGAACCCATTTTTTTGCTTCTGGAAAAACGAGGTTAAACGCAACTGCTTGTAAACGCCAAAAAACGAGAGTGTGTGCATGGACAAATAGGATAACATTGAATGGGTTCAGGGGCAGTTGAAAAAAGCGTCCAACTGCCTCTGAACACGCGTTCAACAGCAAATAACAGCGTCTCGTGTGCATGGGGCCTAACTGCAAAGTCAGTGTGCAACAAACACACAATATATTCCAGCGCTCATGGAACATACATTATTAACTATTGAAAACTCTTGAAACTCTGTGTGTGATTCCTTCTGTCCCAGCCTTGCTGCGATCCTGGCTCTGCATCCTTTTGGGTTGGAGGGCCCTCCACACGCTGGTCTGCCTGTTGTCCATCGTTCAAGGTACTGTGCTCACACGGAGATCATGCCACAGGCTTTGTTTTGACTTTTTTAACCCTTCCTTGCTCCACGGATGTCACTGCAAGTTTAACAAGTTTGTCACCACTGGCAACTGGAGAGTTAAGATTCATTTGCCCTCTGCACATTTGGGATTGGATCCCTCTCTTTATTGTGATAAATAAATGGACTAAGCTTTTTTATTAATTCTTCAAGAGTTTTCAATAGTTAATAATGTATGTTCCATGAGCGCTGGATTATATTGTGTGCATGTTGTGTATTTTGTACTTCTGGGTACGGATTTTTTCTTGCTGCGCTGGATCCTGTTTTTTCCCCCTTTTGAATACTTTGTACTTCCCAAAATATTTGGGATTTTTTTCTTATTATTATTATTATTATCATCCATTATTTTTTTCTTTATCCACCAATTTAGCGCTTGTGACCTTTTGTTGTTTTTTGCAGTGTGCAACAAAGATTGTTAAACATCCAAATTATTAATACTGTATTTGGATTTAGCTAATAAAACAACAAAAAATCCTGAGGTTACTCTTAGTTGAATTGAACTGTGTCCATGTCTCACTGTGCCCGTGTCTCACTGTGCCCGTGTCTTACTGTGCCCATTCTTCAATCACTGTGCCCGTACCTGATTTTCATGGTATACGGATTTTACTGCTACACCGGTGGCCATTCCAGTATTCAAAAGCCGCGCCTCCTTCTCGTCTGTGATAGGTGGAACACTCAATTTCCCAGCATTCAGTGTTCCGCCTATCATGGTCATCCTCATAACACAGACGAGGATGAGAGGATGTCCTTGATAGGCTGAATACTGCCTGCTGTGAAATTGAGTGTTCCGCTTATCACAGACGACGAGGACTCGGGAGGCGCGGCTTTTGAACACTGCAATGGCCGCCGTCTGTCTGCATGACACGCTGATCAGGTAGGCAGACGGCGGCTGCAGCGAGTAGATGTAATTGGGGTAACGCTGCCCAGTGCCATTCCGGATACGCCCCCTGCAGTCCTGCTACGGAAACTTTGAAGGGAAGGAAAAAAAAAATATATTTTTTTTTTTTTTTCAAAAAAAAAAAAATCAAAAAAAAATCGATTTTCTTCAAAACTGAATCGATTTGAGCTCAAAACTCGATTCAAGATTAAAATCGATTTTTTTCCCAGCCCTAATATATATATATATATAGGGCTGGACTTATATATATATATGAAGTTACAGTATCTGTCATTGCGCATGCTAGATAATAACAATGGAAAGATCAAGATAAAACTACAGGGATTCCTATGCGCTACCACTTGTGAGTAATATGGAAAATTATTTGGAACTGCAGCAGCTGCTCACATCAACACAATGAGGGTTATTTACAAAAGGAAAATCCACTTTGCACTACAAGTGCCCTGCAAGGGCACTTGTAAGTGCACTTGAAAGTTCAGTCGCTGTAGATCTAAGGGGGACATGCAAGGGTAGTCTGAGCCGATAATTGGGCTCAGACCAATTATGATTCAATTGTTGTTCTGCTCTGGGTGTGATACTGCCCGGCAGTAGTGTTCTCCGTTGCCTGCAGGTGGCACTGTCACCGCCGGCATAGGTTAAACTACGGGGGGTATCACAGCACCTTGGGTGTCCTCTCTCGGCAGCCGTGCAGTGGGCGTTGTCTACCCACGGTGCATGCTGGGAGAGGGTACAAAAGGGGCAGATGCCATTTGGCCTGGGGCGGATCCAGGGGGACCCCAAGGCATTCAGGGTGGGACCTCTGGTCCAGTAAATGTGCCTCGTGGCCCGCATGGCACCTTCAGCCCGAGGCCCTGTTGCTGCATTGTAGGCCCAGCTCCGCTGACTAGGGCCTACGCTTCAGAGAAGGATCCCAGGCTGCCCACTTGAAGGGGGCCCATCTTTAGGAAAGGAGTCCGGGGGAAGATCAGTCCCGGCGGAGATTAGCGACGGTACTGCTATCTCGGGGAGAAGCCTGGAGACTTACCTAGAGGGGATTCATCATCTCTGATGTCTGTGCTCCATCCAGGCTGCTAGGACCGCTCTCATAGGGACTATCCGGGTGAGCAATACCCACTCAGACTTGAGTGGCGACAAGTGAAGATACTAAACTTAAGTGTTGCGCGCCTGAACCTTCCCCTACTTCTTTCAACTTCTGTTCTTCCTCTGTTCGAGTTGACTCAAAAAGAATAGGGATGAGCTCGGTGCTCGAGTCGAACATACGTTCGACTCGAACATCGGCTGTTCGATCGTTCGACGAAGATCGAACGATTTGGGCCGTTCGCGCCTAATTCGAGTGACGCGAACGGCCCACAATGCACTACGCCATCGCAGTGTCATCCAGGCGCTGTGATTGGCCAAGCATGCACTGTGACCCCGCATGCTTGGCCAATCACAGCGCCGGCAGCGAGGAGAGCAATGATTGGCCACAGGCAGGATGCCTGTGGCCAATTATTGCTGAGGGTGTTTAGTACACGCCCCACACTATAAAAGGCCGCCAGCACGGCGGCCTAGTGTAGTGTGTTCCGGAGCAGGGAAAGAGAAGCATAGGCAGGGACAGTGACATTTTTTTTTTCTTGCTTAACCTGGATTCCTTTAGTTTAGGGAAAGAGAAGGATAGGTAGGGAGAGTGTCAGTGTGTTTTACTGTGCGAATCCTTGTTTCTAGGGACAGGGAAGGACAGTGAGGGAAATTCTCCTTGTGCTATAGTGTGCTAAAGCATTGATCATCAACCATCTTTAAAAAATCATTTTTTCTAGGGACAGAAAACTATAGGTAGGGAGAGTGTCAGTGTGTTTTACTGTGATAATCCTTGTTTCTAGGGACAGGGAAGGACAGTGAGGGAAATTCTCCTTGTGCTATAGTGTGCAAAAGCATTGATCATCAACCATCTTTAAAAAAACATTTTTTCTAGGGACAGAAAACTATAGGTAGGGAGAGTGTCAGTGTGTTTTACTGTGCTAATCCTTGTTTCTAGGGACAGCGAAGGACAGTGAGGGAAATTCTCCTTGTGCTATAGTGTGCTAAAGCATTGATCATCAACCATCTTTAAAAAAACATTTTTTCTAGGGACAGAAAACTATAGGTAGGGAGAGTGTCAGTGTGTTTTACTGTGCTAATCCTTGTTTCTAGGGACAGGGAAGGACAGTGAGGGAAATTCTCCTTGTGCTATAGTGTGCTAAAGCATTGATCATCAACCATCTTTAAAAAAACATTTTTTCTAGGGACAGAAAACTATAGGTAGGGAGAGTGTCAGTTTCTTTCACTGTGATAATCCTTGTTTCTAGGGACAGGGAAGGACAGTGAGGGAAATTCTCCTTGTGCTATACTGTGCTAAAGCATTGATCATCAACCATCTTTAAAAAAACATTTTTTTCTAGGGACAGAAAACTATAGGTAGGAAGAGTGTCAGTTTCTTTTACTGTGCTAATCCTTGTTTCTAGGGACAGGGAAGGACAGTGAGGGAAATTCTCCTTGTGCTATAGTGTGCTAAAGCATTGATCATCAACCATCTTTAAAAAAACATTTTTTCTAGGGACAGAAAACTATAGGTAGGGAGAGTGTCAGTTTCTTTCACTGTGATAATCCTTGTTTCTAGGGACAGGGAAGGACAGTGAGGGAAATTCTCCTTGTGCTATAGTGTGCTAAAGCATTGATCATCAACCATCTTTAAAAAAACATTTTTTCTAGGGACAGAAAACTATAGGTAGGAAGAGTGTCAGTTACTTTCACTGTGATAATCCTTGTTTCTAGGGACAAGGGAAGGACAGTGAGGGAAATTCTCCTTGTGCTATAGTGTGCTAAAGCATTGATCATCAACCATCTTTAAAAAAACATTTTTTCTAGGGACAGAAAACTATAGGTAGGAAGAGTGTCAGTTTCTTTCACTGTGATAATCCTTGTTTCTAGGGACAGGGAAGGACAGTGAGGGAAATTCTCCTTGTGCTATAGTGTGCTAAAGCATTGATCATCAACCATCTTTAAAAAAACATTTTTTCTAGGGACAGAAAACTATAGGTAGGAAGAGTGTCAGTTTCTTTCACTGTGATAATCCTTGTTTCTAGGGACAGGGAAGGACAGTGAGGGAAATTCTACTTGTGCTATAGTGTGCTAAAGCATTGATCATCAACCGTCTTTAAAAAAACATTTTTTCTAGGGACAGAAAACTATAGGTAGGAAGAGTGTCAGTTTCTTTCACTGTGATAATCCTTGTTTCTAGGGACAGGGAAGGACAGTGAGGGAAATTCTACTTGTGCTATAGTGTGCTAAAGCATTGATCATCAATCAGCTTTAAAAAAACATTTTTTCTAGGGACAGAAAACTATAGGTAGGAAGAGTGTCAGTTTCTTTCACTGTGATAATTAGAATGTCTGGAAGGCAAACAAGGAGAGGCAGACAGTCAGGAGGCAATAAAAGAGGGCAAGCAGGCTCTGTGTCTGGGGGCAACAGTGCTGGTCGTGGACGCGGTGCATTGTCATCAGCACATGGCCATGGGACACGCTTGTCCTTCTTTTCGGCAGCTGGACATGTTGAGCCACATCATGCCGAAGACTTGGTAGAGTGGATGACCAAGCCCTCCTCCTCCTCCTCATCCTCTCTCACCCAGGCTCAGGGTACTGGCAAAGCAGCTGCCAAAGCGTCCTCTTCCCTGGTATCAATGTCAGACTCATCATCAGTCACTCCTTCCCTAGACCCACCATGTCCTCCTCCTGAGGAGTCCCCCGAACTGTTTGAGCACAGTGTTGGGTACATGCTCCAGGAGGATGCCCAGCGTTTCGAAGGGTCTGATGATGAAACCCAGCTACAGGAAGGCAGTAGCGTGAGAGCAGACAGAGGGGATGCTCAAGAAGGACACCAATCTGGCAGTCATGTTCCAGCAGCTGCAGCATACTGCCAGATTGGCTCCAGTGATGAGGAGGGAGGGGATGATGAGGTCACTGACTCCACGTGGGTGCCTAATAGGAGAGAGGAGGAGGAGGAGGATGAGGAGGAGGCACATCTCCAACGAGGCAGGATGCCCTTTGGTGGCCAGCGTAAGGGCAGTACACCGACGGAATCACACCGCAGAGCTCCGCCTGTGCAGGGCGCTGCCTCTGCCCGTCATTCCAAAAGTTCTTTGGTGTGGGCCTTTTTTGAGGCTAGTGCATCAGATCGCACAGCTGCTGTTTGCAACATATGTCTCAAGCGTATATCGCGTGGCCAAAACATCAGCCGCTTGGGTACCACATGCCTGACCAGACATATGTTGACCTGCCATGCAGCTCGTTGGCAAGCCTACCTCAAAGACCCACACCAAAGAACAAAGCGGACCTCTCCTTGCACCGCATCAGCTGGGATCTCCAACCCCACTATAACTTCAGTCCTCTCTGAAACATGCACTGAGAGGAATGAAGGTGTAGAATTAGGTGTGTCACAGCCAAGTAGTTGCGGCCACTCTGCTAGCAGTACACCGACGTCCGATTCTAGCAGGCAAATTTCCCTGCCCCAGCTGCTGGACCGTCGAAAGAAGTTCACTCCCAGCCATCCACATGCCCAGCGGTTGAATGCTAGCTTGGCTAAATTGCTAGCGCTTCAACTGCTGCCTTTTCAGTTGGTAGACTCGGCCCCCTTCCGTGAGTTTGTGCAATGTGCGGTTCCTCAGTGGCAGGTTCCCAAACGCCACTTTTTCTCACGGAAGGCTATTCCGGCTCTCTACCGGCATGTGGAAGGCAATGTCTTGGCCTCGCTGGACAGGGCGGTCAGCGGTAAGGTGCATATTACCGCTGACTCATGGTCCAGCAGGCATGGACAGGGACGTTACCTTTCTTTCACGGCCCATTGGGTCACTCTTTTGGCAGCTGGGAAGGATGCAGGACAAGGTGCAGTAGTGTTGGAGGTTGTTCCACCGCCACGCCTCCAAAATGCTACTACTGGTTGTGACACACCTCTCTCCTCCACCCCCTCCTCTTCTTCTTCCTCCATGGCCTCTTCCTGTGCTTTGTCCTCTGAACCAGCGGTGCTCCGTAGCCGTTCAAGGGGCTACGCAAGTACGCAGGCAAAAAGATGCCATGCCGTGCTTGCGCTGGTGTGTTTGGGGGACAGAAGCCACACTGGGGCAGAGGTCCTGTCTGCTCTGCAGGGCCAGGCCGAGAGGTGGTTGACGCCACGCCAGCTTAAGCCAGGAATGGTGGTTTGCGACAATGGCACCAACCTCCTCTCCGCCCTCCGACAGGGACAACTGACCCATGTGCCCTGTGTGGCTCACGTCCTTAACCTGGTGGTGCAGCGGTTCTTGGGCAGGTACCCGGGCTTACAGGATGTCCTGAGGCAGGCCAGGAAAGTCTGTGTGCATTTCCGCAGATCTTATAATGCCAGTGCTCGCCTGGCTGAGCTGCAAAAGGAGTTGAACCTGCCCAAGAACCGCCTTATATGTGACATGCCCACCAGGTGGAACTCAACGTTGGCCATGCTGCAGCGGCTGCACACGCAGCAGAGGGCCATCAATGAGTACCTGTGCGACTACGGCACCAGGACAGGGTCAGGGGAGCTTGGTTTTTTTTCTCCACGCCAGTGGGGCATGATCAGGGATGCATGCACTGTCCTGGCACCATTTGAGGAGGCCACGAGGATGGTGAGCAGTGACAGTGCATGCATCAGTGACACTGTACCTCTTGTCCACCTGTTGGAGCACACGCTGCGTGGAATAATGGACAGGGCACTTGAGGCAGAACAGAGGCAGGAAGAGGAGGACTTCCTTGCCTCTCAAGGCCCCCTTTACCCAGACAGTGTTCCTTCTGTCCCACCCATTGCACAGGAAAAGGAGGAGGAGGAGGAGGAGGAGGAGGATTGTGTCAGCATGGAGGTGGAGGCTGGCACTCAGCATCATCAGCAGCAGTCTTTTAGGGATGATTTACAGTCCCAAGAAACCAGTGGACTTGTACGTGGCTGGGAGGAGGTGGCTGCGGATCATGTCGTCCTTAGTGACCCAGAGGACTCCGGAGCGAATGCCTCAGCAAACCTACGCTGCATGGCCTCCCTGATCCTGCAAAGTCTGCGGAAGGATCCTCGTATTCTTCGGATCAAGGAGAGGGACCATTACTGGCTGGCCACTCTCCTTGATCCACGGTACAAGGGTAAGGTTGCGGACCTTATGTTACCGTCGCAGAGGGAGCAGAGGATGAGACAACTCCGGGAGGCCTTGCAGAAAGGTCTGTGCAACGCGTTCCCAGAGACTGGGAGGTTACAAACTCCTGGTCCTGGACAACGAGTTGCTGAGGCTTCGGCCAGTCAAAGAAGGAGCGGTGGGAAGGTGGCCGTCTGACCGATGCGTTCAGACAATTCTTTAGTCCGCAGCCCCAAAGTATGATCGGTTCCAGCAACCATCGCCAGCGTCTGATAAACATGGTGCAGGAATATCTAGGGGCAAGGTCAGACTTGGACACCTTCCCCACCGAAAATCCTCTGGCTTACTGGGTCTTGAGGATGGATCACTGGCCAGAGCTTGCACAGTATGCAATTGAGCTACTGGCCTGTCCTGCATCCAGCGTTCTTTCGGAACGCACATTCAGTGCTGCTGGAGGATTTGTCACGGATCACAGGGTGCGCCTGTCCACCGACTCGGTTGATCGACTGACTTTCATCAAGATGAACCAGTCTTGGATCACCACCAGCTACCACACACCTGATGCTGATATAACAGACTAATTGATTTTAACATGTCACATCCCTTCAAGACTGATGCTGATGCTGAGTGCCTGTGCTGTTATGTTGACTGGCTATCCTCCTCCTCCGAGTCCTCAATGATACGATTGATGATGATAGCTTGGAAGATCATTTTTGTTTATGGGTGCCGCCACCAGTGGCTAAGGCCCAATTTTTCAGCCCCTGTTTAACAGGGGCGTGTAATTACAATTTTTTTAGCAATAATTTGCCATAGGGCTCATTGCTGTGCTCCAAGTACAGTATCTGTGAGGGGTTGGAGTGTTGTGCCACCAGTGCCTAAGGCCCAATTTTTCAGCCCCTGTTTAACAGGGGCGTGTCATTACAATTTTTGAAGCAATACTTTGCAACAGGGCTCATTGCTGTGCTCCAAGTACAGTATCTGTGAGGGGTTGTAGTGTTGTGCCACCATTGCCTAAGGCCCAATTTTTCAGCCCCTGTTCAACAGGGGCATGTAATTACAATTCTTGATCTAATAATTCACAGCAGGGCCCATTGCTGCACCCACCAAGAGTAACTCTGAGGGCTTACAGTGTTGTGGCAACGCCACCACCACCACCACCACCACCACCACGAAAGGCCCAATTTTTCAGCCCCTGTTCAAAAGGGGCATGTAATTACAATTCTTGATCTAATAATTCACAGCAGGGCCCATTGCTGCACCCACCAAGAGTAACTGTCAGGGCTTACAGTGTTGTGGCACCAGCACCACCATCAAAGGCCCAATTTTTACTACCACTGTTCAACAATTATATGTAATTAAAATTCCTGATATAATAGTTGACAGCAGGGCGTTCCAGCACCAACCAAGAGTAACTGTGAGTGCTTACAGTGTTGTGCCAACACCAACAACTAAGGGGCCTATTTCTGCAGAGTATATACGGCAGGTCCCTACTTTCAAACATCCAACTTACAAACGACTCCTACTTGCAAACGCAAGAAGACAACAGGAAGTGAGAGGAAATCTACCCCTTGGAAGGAAAATTCTCTCCTGTAAGAATTAATATGGGAGAAAGGTGTCTCCTCTGTACTGATGCTTTATCACCAATCCTTGTTTCAAGAAAAACACCACATTTCAAAAACAGTTGTCATTGGGACGGAAAGTGAGGTGAAATGTTCTGAACAGGGGCACAGACAGCAAAACAAATGTTACAGGGGTGATAACCCTTACCTATGTTTTCCAAAAAGTTTAAAAATAGATTTTTGGGCTGGAGCTACACTTAAACAATGTACCTGTTCAAAATTACAAACAGATTCTACATAAGAACAAACCTACAGTCCCTGTCTTGTATGTACCGCCTGTATACGGCTGTTCAGAGTATATAGGGCCTTTTTTATTTTATGTGCGGGGTTCCCCTTAATATCCATACAAGACCCAAAGGGGCTGGTAATGGGCTGGGGTAGGGGGGGGGGGGGTCATGGGGTAGCTATGCCATTTTTCTTAAAGATTTTCATCCATATTACCGGGACCAGACATTACATTAAAGCCGCAAGCAGTTTTAAATGGCTTTTTTTTCCTTTAGAAGTGTCATTTTGTGCAGGGACAGTTCTAAACACGGGAAACACGTGGCACTTCACAGGCATACTTTAGACACCCCCCAGGTACGATATTTAAAGGAATATTTGACTTTTTTTTTTTCACTTTATGCATCATTAAAATGACTGCTCCCGAAAAACGACCGTTTTTAAAACTTCTTTTTGCATTGATACATGTCCCCTGGTGCAGAACCCGGGTTCCCAAACCCTTTTTAGTACAATAACATGCATAATAGTCGTTATAATTAGCACTTTAGAATTCGAACGTTCGCATCCATTGTATTTAATAGGGTTCTAATGTTCGTACGAACTTTCGGTCCGTTCGCGGGTTCTGGTGCGAACCGAACCCGGGGGTGTTCGGCTCATCACTAAAAAAGAATAAAGCCTTGCTGATTAGGTTTTACTCAAGTGTGGATATTGGCCTTATTCCTGGATATTATTGTTTGCCTAGACAACGGAGCTAAAGGATCCACTCGGAGGGAGGTAACTCGCTGCAGACCCAAGAAAAAGGAAAACAGTCCGGCCCCTTAAACCAGGGGAGCGGGACCAGGTGGCTACACGTGGGGGCTCGAGTCCGGCATTTGTGGCTACCTCTTGCACGAGTGGATTGAAACCTATGTGTTTGGAAAGTTAGCCATTGGACTGTGTTATTGAACTTTGAGCAGAGAAAAAGGGGTTAAGGGGCACAGAACTGTGGTTTTTCCAACTGCGTAGTTCGTGAGAGTGTCCAGAAAAAGAAAAGCCTGCAAGCTACGTGCAGGAAGAGAAAAGGGGGAGGAGTCCCCGCCACCCGCAAGCTACACGTGTGTGTATTGGTGCCAAGAGACAGAGTTGGATTAAGTGAGAGTGAGCAACATGTCTGCCTTTCCAAGTACATTAGCTTTATCTGGACCCCAGATGTTCTCTATGCCTTCTTCTATGGACATTTCCCCGCTCACCGCCCCACTTACAGATACGGGGATCCGGCTCAAGCCCCGGGGCCGCTTCGCTCTGTACATCTGCAGAGATGCGGAGGCCCTGGGCATGCTCTGTCCCAGATGCCATGGACTGGCCGTGCAACTGTGCCCGTTTGGAAGGTGTTCGCCTTGTGGAGAGTTCCTCTTCAAAGTGGAGCACCCCACTGAATCACCCCGGGTCTACCGGGTGAACTGCATTACAGGCGTTGTAACTTCGGAGGAAGACGCCTATGCTCCCACGGCTGAGCCCAAACGCATCGTCTCTCCTACTGCCAGTGTCTCGGGGAAGGATGCCCCTGAGCCTACGGAACTTTTGGCGGACACCGCAGTGGATGCTGCCTCTGCCACTATGGAAGTTCATATCCTGCCAGCAAAAAGGAAGGTGGGATATGTTAAGGCCTCCTGCGGCCGCGGTCGAAGCCTGCCCCAGCGCCTACCAGAACCGGACCTCGAGAGCGGGAGGAGACCCGAGAAGTCCACGACGGGTGACGGTAAGGAGGCTGGGAAAAGTGTGTCTACCCGTAATTACTTGCCTGCTGAGGAGTACGACACCTCAGACTTGGACTCATCGTCCGATGTGGGGGATGATGCCGAGATCGATGACATTTTCATTAAAAAGGGATGGGACCATGTAAAGACTGTTGCCCCGGCCTGCAGCCTTAGAGTGGGATCGCCTATGAGTTTGGGGAGTACTACACCCCGTGTCGAGGTCCCGGCCATAGAGGAGAAAGCTGTGTCTGCCCCAAGTGGAAAACCCCTACCAGGGCTTGATACGGTTTCAGTCCAGAGATCCCCAGATGCCATTGTGTTACCTGGAGCGGGGGATCGTGCAACTCTCCCCAATCTTGCTTGGTTACAGCGGATTCTGAACAAGAGAGTGGCTAGTGAGTATAGCTGGGAGTACCCCTACGTACCCAGAGAACTGCTGTTCGAGATAGAGGCCTATCGAGAAAGGTGGTACGCGGAAGCCATATGGAACTACCTCGATGTGTCCAAGCCATGTAGGTACTTTGCCCACTCAGCTGCCATGACCGACCGCTTTAAGGGTTGCCGTCAGGACTGGTCGGCATATTCACGCTGACCGTGTTGTGATCTGTTGTCCAGGGAAAGAGGATGCTGTTTATTTCATAGAGACTCTGGACAAGCAATGGAAGTCGATTACCCTGCCAGATCCTAACTTCTACCTCTGAAACTTTTAGACAGGAACTTGTTTGTCAGTATATCCTGTCTTTGCACGGACAAACCGTGCCTTGGATTCAAGTGACTTTGCCCCGCTGAAAAGGGGATGTCTACTCTCAAAGAGGAAAAAAAGTGGAGAACTTGTTGTTTTTTTTCTCTCCCTCCTGTCCAAAACAAGGGACAGTTTCCTCTAAATTGAACTCTGGGGTAGTTAGTCAGTAGGTCATGGTGAAGAGACGCCGTGGTCAAGATGTGGGATGTTCAGTGTGTTGCATTACAGATCCATGCGTAGCTACTATGGAATGTTGAGGCTCTGCCGACACTAGATGGCAGTGGTCTGCAGGGAAAAAGAAAAGACTGCATTATTCATGATTAGGATTTTATTTCTTTATTTCTATGCTAGGCTTAGCATAAATAAAACTTTAGAGAAGGAAATTGCTTCCTTTAGGGGAGGCAGTTTACTTCTAAAATTGTATAGAATATTAGTGATATGATGTTTATTTTTCTATACGTGATGTGTTTTCTTGCAGGCATTAGATCAGCTATCAACACCACCGGAGAATGGGGTGGGATAGATAGCTAGTGATGGGGTGGAATGTATATTGTGAAGAAATGTCAGTATCTGGATGTAACGTTATCTGTGTGCTTCTTTCCTCCTCTTTTTTTCCCTTCTCAAAAATTTTGGTTCAGGCACCTGTTTAAAATTTGTAGTTTTTAGAGTAAATCAACAGCCTTCAGGACTGAAGGGTTTTTGATTTCCTTAGCCACTGGGGACAGTGTCTTTTCAAGAGGGGGGTGTGTGTAGCTCCCCCCCCCCATATTTGGGGGCGCTATGTGTGAAATGTAAGGGTAGTCTGAGCCGATAATTGGGCTCAGACCAATTATGATTCAATTGTTGTTCTGCTCTGGGTGTGATACTGCCCGGCAGTAGTGTTCTCCGTTGCCTGCAGGTGGCACTGTCACCGCCGGCATAGGTTAAACTACGGAGGGTATCACAGCACCTTGGGTGTCCTCTCTCGGCAGCCATACAGTGGGCGTGGTCTACCCGCTGTGCATGCTGGGAGAGGGTACGAAAGGGGCAGACGCAATTTGTTGTGGGGCGATTCCAGGGGGACCCCAAGGCGTTCAGGGGGGAACCTCTGGTCCAGTAAGTATGCCTCGTGGCCCGCATGGCACGAGGTGCGCGAGTGTGTTTAGGCTAGGACTATATAAAAATGAAAATTAATCTACGGCCATGCTTTTGGTCAACAGCTAGAAAGGCTAAAGAAAGAGTTGTGCCTTGAATACTAGTTGTGATTTGTGCTATATAGCTAACCATTAACCACTTAAAGGGGAGTTCCAGACTTTTTTTATGTTTATTAAAAGTCAGCAACTACAAAAAGTGTAGCTGCTGGCTTTTAATAAACAGACACTTATCTGCTCCACTGTCCAGCGGCGCTCCTCTCCCCCCTTCTCCGCCGGCGCCTCCATTCCTACTGTGGGCACCCGGCCATGACAGCTTTCGGCTTCACGGCCGGGCACTCACTGCGCATGCGCGAGCGGCGCTGCGCAATCTGAGTGGCCAGGCGATCGCCTGGGACCTGTCACGTGTCCCAGGTGATTGCCTACAGGGAGGGGCCCACCTTAGGCGATATGACGAGTCGCCTAAGCGGGCCCTGGGTGGAAGGAGGAAGTGGGACAGGAAGTCCCATTCCTACTGAAGCCCCCACTCCCCTCCAAAAAAATTACATGCCAAATGTGGCATGTAAGAGGGCGAGGAGTGGGTTAAGCAGAAGTTCCAATTTTGGGTGGAACTCTGCTTCAAGGACCGAGCCTCTTTCTGAGATTTGGTGTTTACAAGTTAAAAACATTTTTTTTGCTAGAAAATTACTTTAAACCCCCAAACATTATATATATATAACACCCTAGAGAATAAAATGGCAGTCGTTGCAATACTTTTGTCACATCGTATTTGCGCAGCTGTCTTACATTTTGAATTAAAAAATAAGACAACAGTAAAGTAAGCCCAATTTTTTTTTATATTGTGAAAGATAATGTTATGCCGAGTAAATTGATACCCAACATGTCAGGCTTCAAGTTGCGCCCGCTCGTGGAAAGGCAACAAACTTTTACCCATAAAAATCTCCATAGGCGACGTTTAAAAAAATCTACAGGTTGCATATTTTGAGTTACAGAGGAGGTCAAAGGCTAGAATTATTGCTCTCGCCCTGGTTTTAACACCGTTTTCATATGCGGGCGCTGCTCCCGTATGCGTTCGTTTCTGCGCGCGAGCTTGTCGGGACGGGGCGCTTTAAAAAAAAAAATCTTATTTATTTTACTTTATTTTTTTATTTTGACACTGTTTTTTTTTTTTTTTTTTTTTTTGGGGTCACTTTTATTCCTTTTACAAGGAATGTAAACATCCCTTGTAATAGAAAAAAGCATGACAGGTCCTCTTAAATATGAGATCTGGGGTCAAAAATACCTCAGATCTCATATTTACACTAAAATGCAATAAAAAAAAATTCCCTTTAAGAGTATTGGGCGGAAGTGATGTTTTGACGTTGCTTCCATCCTGCAGTGATATGGAGACGGGTGGGGGCCATCTTCCCCTCACTCGTCTCCATATCCAGGCAGGGGACAGACGCGATCGCCTCCGCCGCTGCCGATGGCTCCGGTAAGCAGCGGAGGGCAGCGTATCCACCTCAGAGACCACTTTTATCTGAAAGAGGACCGCCCACTGAAGAATAGGATAGCGGGGTTATGGTAGCTAGCTGCTACCATAACAACAATATTCCTCTTCAAAGTACCGAGGTATAACGTCGGTGGGCGGTCCGTAAGTGGTTAAAGATATAACCATTTCAACTGGCAACCCGATAAAGTTATATTTACACTTTCTATTGTGATTTATGTTTATTAACTGTGAATTTCAAAGATTTGTATTATATCTAAATTGTAGTATGTGGGCGAAGCCCCAGTGCAGCCACCAACATGCCCACCTATCTCCTCCACAGCACATTTACAGGCCATGTAGGGAGCATAGCTAATTGCTGAACGAAAGTCATGTTGATAACACTTTTAGAAAAAATGCTAGTCCAGGGCATTACAGTATATGGAATTTCCTGGATGGTTACAGTCAGTGGCGGTACGTCCATAGTGGGCGCAGGAGCGCCGTCCCCTCTCTCTCCTGCGCCCGTCACTCACGTCAACAATACATAGGTTCAATGCAGCGCCTGGTTGGTTTTTGGAAGTGCCTATCAGAGCCAGCGGCTCTGATAGGCTTCCCGATTACAGCCTGTGGGCTGTAATCGGCTTCCAAATAGTTAACTAGGGGACGCACGGGCTGTGAGTTCCTTGGTTAACACTGACATGCGTCTCAGCCAATCAGGTTCACCGGGTCCGGGTCTGGTTACCGGTAACCTGATTGGCTGAAGCGACTTTGAGGGCGGGAGAAGACATTGAGGACGGAAGAAGGACGACGCTGACCCGAGGAAGGTCAGTGCAGGGCTGGGGGGAAACAGGCTGCATTTGGGGGGAAACTGGCTGCATTTGGGGACGAACTGGCTGCATTTGAGGGGGAAAACTGGTGGCGTTTGGGCACAGTGGCTGCGTTTAATGGGCACAGTGGCGGCAATTGATGATTTTTTTTTTCAATTTGTTTGTGCCCCCGCAAAAATTTTGAGCACCAGCCGCCACTGGTTACAGTTCAGCTTTAGGATGAACTCTAGGCAGATATAAAAGACACATAATAATGCAGCTCATTAATACACCATTAATGGCATTTTTTAAAAACTAAAGCAGTGTAAGTACCTGATTTTGACCTGGAATCAGCCTCAGTACAGCAGATGTGGAGTATGAAAGGAAGTAGCAGCACAAGGGGCCAATGAGTTTATGTGTGAACAAGAAGAGGTGAGTGACAGGGAGATGAGCTCATCACTGTGCTGTTTCCCTTTTACTGTCCAGTCACAGGCAGGGCTGTGTCCAGGATGACCTGGGCTCATGGGAAGTGAGTTGAATGATGCTGGCCATCAGACTGAGGACATCTAGTGGCTGTAAAAAGCAATATGGAGGATTTTTATCTTTTGATAGTTTTATTCATTTTTTTGGGCTGGAGTTCTGCTCTAATGCTTTTTGAACGAACGATTTTAAAAGCTTATCTTTTAACCTTAGTCCTGAGTAGAGCAAAGAAACGAGCTGCTCACAAATGGGTTACTTCCAAAGCCAAACACTGTACTGAGAGTTGAGAAAATACCCTCATCTGCTACACAGATTTCTGTAAGCATTGCTGTTTCTCAGTGAACCATGTGGAAAAATGTATAGACTCACATATGTAAACATAATCCAGAGTTATCACATCAAATAATTGGTTTAAAGATATAAAAAATAAATTTTTTCCCTATGTATTAAAGCTCTACTGATAGCTATGGTGAAGCAATTGGTATTTATTACCTGTGGCATGGAAGGATGCAACCATATCTTAAGAGTAAAGTCTCTCATCCTGTTTGTAGTTTTAGCAAGCAGAATCCATTAACTTATTCTAGGTATTTTTAGTTCTCAGAAATAAAATGCCGCAGCTAGAAATTTAAAACACTTGCTTTTTCTCATGTTTTCTGTGTTCAAAGCACGCAAGATATAATATAACAAATTAAGTTGGCATCAGTAGCTGCACGTAAATCTGGACAGATGCGACAACATCATTCACATGCAGCAGCAATCCCGTTCAACGAACTGGCACACTTTTCCCAGTAGAATTTAGGCAAAATTCTGGGAGATCCAATGTTTTATCTGCCAAAAAAAAAAAACTTTACCATTCTTGTGATTTGCACTCATTTTCACACTGAAAGGCTGGATCAATGACAAACGACTTTTTCCTACATCATTTCTATCATCATTTGATCAGCAGACCAGCATAGGGATGCCATCTGTCCTGGGGACAGTCCCTGTTAAGAGTGAGCTGTCTCAGAATATCCAATGGCACCCAGCAGCATAGCATAAATATTCCAGAGTACAGGCGCCAGATTTGGCTTCTGTAGTACTCTGTAGGGTGTATGCTACACTGCTGAGTGCCCAGAGATGCCAGTGGACAAGGTTTTTTAATGGGCGTTCGGTATCTCGAGCATGAGAAGTTTCAACATATTGTACCTGCATTTTTTACAATGCAACCTGTGTGTTACTTCCTCCTTACCCGACCTGTGCTCTCTCTGCATAACTTACTCCTGACCTGACCTCTGCTCTCTCTGCATTACTTACTCCTGACCTGACCTCTGCTCTCTCTGCATTACTTACTCCTGACCTGACCTCTGCTCTCTCTGCATTACTTACTCCTGACCTGACATCTGCTCTCTCTGCATTACTTACTCCTGACCTGACCTCTGCTCTCTCTGCATTACTTACTCCTGACCTGACCTCTGCTCTCTCTGCATTACTTACTCCTGAACTGACCTCTGCTCTCTCTGCATTACTTACTCCTGACCTGACCTCTGCTCTCTCTGCATTACTTACTCCTGACCTGACCTCTGCTCTCTCTGCATTACTTACTTCTGACCTGACATCTGCTCTCTCTTGCCCTTGCTTACTGCTGACCTGACCTCTGCTCTCTCTGCATTACTTACTCCTGACCTGACCTCTGCTCTCTCTGCATAACTTACTCCTGACCTGACCTCTGCTCTCTCTGCATTACTTACTCCTGACCTGACCTCTGCTCTCTCTGCATTACTTACTCCTGACCTGACATCTGCTCTCTCTGCCCTTGCTTACTGCTGACCTGACCTCTGCTCTCTCTGCATTACTTTCTCCTGACCTGACCTCTGCTCTCTGCCGTTGCTTACTGCTGACCTGACCTCTGCTCTCTCTGCATTACTTACTCCTGACCTCTGCTCTCTGCCGTTGCTTACTGCTGACCTGACCTCTGCTCTCTCTGCATTACTTACTCCTGACCTGACCTCTGCTCTCTCTGCATTACTTACTTCTGACCTGACCTCTGCTCTCTCTGCATTACTTACTCCTGACCTGACCTCTGCTCTCTCTGCATTACTTACTTCTGACCTGACATCTGCTCTCTCTGCCCTTGCTTACTGCTGACCTGACTTCTGCTCTCTCTGCATTACTTACTCCTGACCTGACCTCTGCTCTCTCTGCATTACTTACTCCTGACCTGACTTCTGCTCTCTCTCTGCGTGACTTACTCCTGACCTGACCTCTGCTCTCTCTGCGTGACTTAGCCCTGACCTCACCTCTGCTCTCTTTGCATTACTTACACCTGACCTGAGGTCCGCTCTCTCTGCATTATTTACTCCTGACCTGACCTCTGCTCTCTTCTCTGTTTCTTACTCCTGATGTGACCTCTGTTTCTCTTCACCATAGCTTACTCCTGACCTGACATCTGCTTTCTCTGCCCTTGCTTACTGCTGACCTGACCTCTGCTCTCTCTGCATTACTTACTCCTGACCTGACCTCTGCTCTCTCTGCATTACTTACTCCTGACATGACCTTTGCTCGCTCTGCCTTACTTACTCCTGACCTGGCCTCTGTTCTCTATGCGTTACTTACTCCTGACCTGACCCCTGCTCTCTCTGCCTTACTTACACCTGACCTAATCTCTGCTCACCCTTCCATTACTTACAGCTGACCTGACCTCTGCTCTCTCTGCCACTGCTTACAGCTGACCTGACCTCTGCTCTCTCTGTCATTGCTTACTGCTGACTTGACCTCTGCTTTCTCTGCTGTTACTTACTATTGTCCTGACCTCTGCTCTCTCTGCATTACTTAATGCTGACCTGACCTCTGCCGTTGCTTACTGCTGACCTGACCTCTGCTCTCTCTGCTGTTTCTTACTCTTGACCTGACCTATGCTCTCTTCTCATTACTTACTGCTGACCTGACCTCTGCTCTCTCTGCTGTTTCTTACTCTTGACCTGATCTCTGCTCTCTCATCATTACTTACTGCTGACCTGACCTCTGCTCTCTCTGTTATTGCTTACTGCTGACTTGACCTCTGCTTTCTCTGCTGTTACTTACTATTGTCCTGACCTCTGCTCTCTCTGCATTACTTACTGCTGACCTGCTCTCTGCCGTTGCTTACTGCTGACCTGACCTCTGCTCTCTCTGCTGTTTCTTACTCTTGACCTGACCTCTGCTCTCTTCTCATTACTTACTGCTGGCCTGACCTCTGCTCTCTCTGCTGTTTCTTATTCTTGACCTGACCTCTGCTCTCTTCTCATTACTTACTGCTGGCTAGGCATGTGCATTTCGTTTCGTTCCGAATCGAAATTCGGACGAATTTTCATTATTCGGACGTTCGGATGCATTCAAATTAACGAATTACAATGTTAACGAATTCAACCGAATCCGAACGTTTCGAATCGAAAAACCAAGGACGAAATTCGAATCGAATTCGAAAAGAATTCTAGTCGAATCGAATTTGAAAACAATTAGAATAGAATCGAAAATATTGGAAATAATCAAATAGAAAAACAATAGAACAGAATAGAATAAAATACAATATATATATTATATTTTATTCTGTTCTATTTTTTTTTCTAGTCTATTTTCTATTTCTATTCTAATCTTTTCTAATTGTAATTTGAAAAATCGGTCGCATTCGAAAATATTTCAACCAAATTCGAAAATATATCTACCGGATTCGATAATATTTCATCCGCATTCGTTAATATTTCAACCAAATTCGATAATATTCAACCGGATTTGAAATTATTTCAACCGCATAGAAAAGATTATAATAAAATAGAAAAACAGATAATAGACTAGAAAAACAATAGGACAGAATATATTATATTTTATTCTATTATGTTCTATTTTTTTCTAGTCTATTCTTTTATATTCTATTCAAATCTTTTCTATTAAAATCAAAATCATTATATACTAAATTCGAATTTCGGAAGATGGTTATGTGTATATATATATATATATCATTTTTTTTCCGACATTCGAATTTCGTATAGAATGAATTCTAATTTGAATAGAAAAGATTAGAATAGAAATAGAAAAACAATAGAATAGAGTATAGATACTATCTATTAAATTTTTTATTTTTTTTTGCAGATTACTATTTGTTTCCATAAGATCTCCTGCAGACTATTAGCATCTTTTTTTTGCAGATCTCCTGCAGACTATTAGCATCTATTTAATTTTTTATTATTTTTTTTGCAGATTACTAATAGTCTGCAGGAGATCTGAAAATTTTTTTAAATGTAATGCTGGCTGTGCGGTGCGCTCCGATTTATATAGGCCTCTCATGACGTCACAGTCACAAGCTCCGGGTGGCCCCGGAGCATGTGACTGTGACGTCATGGGAGCATGTGGCCACCCGGAGCATGTGACTGTGACGTCATGGGAGCATGTGACCACCCGGAGCATGTGACTGTGACGTCATGAGAGGCCTATATAAATCGGAGCGCACCGCACAGCCAGCATTAAAGCGGGAGGAAGCGACGTGTCAACATCGAAGAGGAGAAGAGGGAAGAAGGCGACGGAGAAGACCAGGCCCCGCTAGCAAAAGAGCTGGAAGAAGTTAGCGGAGGCCCGGCAGAAGGAAGAAAGAACCGGAGAGCGCGGAGACGACAATGGAGACCCCCGAAGTCGGAAGAGACCCCCGGAGTCGGAAGAAGACCCCCTGGAGCTGTGCAATAAATTACTTTAAAAACCTGTGTGTATTTTTTTATTGACATTTTTTTCCACCAGGTGAATGGGTAGGGGTACGATGTACCCCATACTCATTCACATAGGGTGGGGGGCCGGGATCTGGGGGCCCCCTTATTAAAGGGGGGCTCCCGGATTCCGATAAGCCCTCCGCCCGCAGACCCCAACAACCAACGGCCAGTGCTGTCGGGAAGAGGCCCTGTCCTCATCAACATAGGGGCAGGGTGCTTTGGGGTGGGGGGGCCGCAGGTCGCCCCCCTGCCCCAAACCCCCCGTGTAGAGGGCATGTGGCCTGGTACGGTTCAGGAGGGAGGGGGGGCCGCTCTCTCACCCCCCCCCCCTTTTCCTGCGGCCTGCCAGGTTGCGTGCTCGGATAAGGGTCTGGTTTGGATTTTGGGGGGACCCCCACACCGTGTTTTCGGCGTAGGGGGTTCCCCTTAATATCCATACCAGACCCAAGGGCCTGGTATGCTCCTGGAGGGGGAACCCATGCCGTTTTTTTTATTTAAAATTTGGCGTGGAGTTCCCCCTCAAGATTCATACCAAACACAGTGCCTGGTATTGGCTGGGATCCAAGTCGGATCCCCGTTCATTGAATTGCCCTGCGACATGTCGGCTTCATGTCGCATGGCAAAGTCGGATCCAAAGTAGGATGGCTGTCGTGTCACGCAAGTGTGAACCCAGCCGAAAGGTTTACTTTTGTCTACATAATGCACCTGTCATACACACCTGTTCACACCTTTTGCCTGGTTACCATCTGGCTAGCTTTTATTACTGTGCATAGATTGCTACAAGCTAATTTTAGGAAAACTCTCTGCATTTTACCGGTTTTCTGTCATTTCCCTCACCTCACTTTACCATTTACACCGCTCACATATTTTTGCTCCTTGCCCCTTAGAGCGCAGGCTATATACATATGTAGTGTCTAGGGGTACCTGGGAGAGGAGAGTGCAGGAACACTACGCCAAGCTATCACCTCGTATGTGTATGAGGGTTGAGCTAAGTCACTTGAATTACCTTCGGGTCTGTTCTCTGCATACAAAGCCTCTGCTTGTTCCGTGCCAGTAATAGAGCCCCACACCAATAAAAGTCCAACACTCTTTTATTTCTCCATTGCCAGGGTGAACATAATCAGTTGAACTTTAGTAACGGACAGACAGGGGTGTGGATACGAGTAGGCCCAGGCACAAATGAACTCTCCTATTCCTTTGCTAGCGCATAGGCCTGGCGCACCGTCTCTGCCACCGACCGTGAGATTGGTCGCTGCCACCGACCGGATGAACCGTTGAGGCCCCTGCCACAGGCCTAATAGCAGGTCTCTGCCACTGACCTGAGTTGACTAGTTGGACCGCTGCCACCGGTCATAGAACATGAACCACCTTCCTCTATGAATTGGCCCCTGTTTGGGAAGATATCCATCCGGGCGGTCTCCAGAGGTTCACCCGGCACTGGCAATATGCTGCACCAGATCTTCAGTTAAATCCCTCCTCCGGACCCTTACGCCTCTGGATTCGGGTGCCCAAAACCCGGGGCACCCTAGGACAATGCCTCCCTTGCGGGACCCAGCGGAAGGTACTGGGTCCCAGGCCTCCGGCTGAGTACCTCACCCCAGACTGAAGGTGTCTGGGATGGAACACGAACTCCAAGTGTCCAGGCCTAGGCCGCCTGGACACCGACCGCGGACAGCAGCCCTCAGGCTGAAGGTGCCTGGGACTCCGACCTCGTGGTGAAGATGTCCGCCCCCTTTATACCCTCTCCCAGCAAGCACAGCGGGTTCCCCGCCCCGCCGTACAACTGCTGCGAGAGGTCACAAAGGGTACGGCACTGCAGTGATGGTTCAACCCCAGCCCAAAGCGACAGCGCCACCTGCTGAGCCGCAGTGAACTAAGCATCACTGATGTTTCCACCAGAATTAAACACTCACAAAGTACATACCCGCTACACATATAATATTCTTTACTGCTTATAAAAAAAAACTGATGTACAGTGGGTATAGAAAATAACCCCCCCCCCCTTAAAATCACATTTTGTTGCTTTGCAGCCTGAAATGAAGACAGACAATGTTTTTGTTTTATCTAGCTGTGTTTACTCGGTATAACTTATAACATCCAAGTGAAGGATATAACACCGTGAAAAATTAAAAAACAGAATCACTGAGTGGGGAAAAGGGCTGGCCTCCTGCCCACAGACTATGGCCCAGAAGAGACTGAGAGACTTGGGGACAAGCTGGCATTGAGATAATATAATGCTACATCCCTTCTCCCCCAGCCCTCCCCCCTCTTGTTGCTGTGTTTAATTGTGTTGGGTCTGGACTGGAGACATCTCTCAGCAGGGGATGTGAAAGGAGGGGCTGCCTGCTTATCATAATCCCTTTATGTTTCAACTGTAGTTTCTGTTTCAATGAACAAGTGTTGCGTTCCCATTGGTTCTTCCTTGTCCCCTACCCCCTCTATGACAAGGCTAAGGGGAGTGTCCCTAACTGTGTGTAAAGGTGTATTTTTGTATTTAATAAACAGTTTATGCTCTGCATGTTTATCCCTCAACACCTGTGTGGCTTGTCTCGTGATTGAGGAGTTAAGGGCTGGTTATGGCGAATCTGCAGGCTGCGGGTGCGTTTGGAGGACAGGAGACACAGGTCTGGTGGAGATGCCCACCTGGGGTATCTGAGATCCGTCACAGGGGGTCTGTACTAATGGAGGGGGTGCTATGTCCTGGGGGGGTCTGTACTAATGGAGGGGGTGCTATGTCCTGGGGGGGTCTGTACTAATGGAGGGGGTGCTATGTCCTGGGGTGTCTTTACTAATGGAGGGGGTGCTTTATCCTGAGGGGGTCTTGACTAATGGAGGGGGGTGCTTTGTCCTGAGGGGGGTCTTGACTAATGAAGGGGGGTGCTTTGTCCTGGGGGTCTGTACTACTGGAGGGGGTGCTTTGTCCTGAGGGGGGTATTTACTAATGGAGGGGTCTTTACTAATGGAGGGGGTGCTATGTCCTGAGGGGGGTCTGTACTAATGGAGGGGGGGTGTTTGTCCTGAGGGGGTCTGTACTAATGGAGGGGATGCTTTGTCCTGAGGGGGGTCTGTACTAATGGAGGGGGGTGCTTTGTCCTGTGGGGTCTTTACTAATGGAGGGGGGTGATTTGTCCTGGGGGGTCTGTACTAATGGAGGGGGTGCTTTGTCCTGGGGGGGGGTCTGTACTAATAGAGGGGGGTGCTTTGTCCTGGGGGTCTGTACTAATGGAGGGAGTGCTATGTCCTGGGGGGTCTGTACTAATGGAGGGGGTGCTATGTCTTGGGGGGTCTGTACTAATGGAGGGGTGCTATGTCCTGGGGGAGTCTTTTCTAATGGAGGGGGGTGATTTGTCCTGGGGGTCTTTACTAATGGAGGGGGGTGCTTTGTCCTGGGGGTCTGTACTAATGGAGGGGGGTCTATACTTAGTGGAGGGGGTTCTACTGAAGGAGGGGGGGTTTGTACTGAGGGGCGTGACACCATGTTTTTCCGCACCAGGTGACACCAACCCTAGTGATGCCACTGATGAGTTCTTTTAAGCTCACTGGCAGCAGAGGAGACAGAGACTAACGGTCTCTTAAAGAGACACTCACAAAGTGTACCATTAAGGAAGGTATCATCCCTAAGGACACCTAGGAAGAGAAAAAGTCACCATACCCATACCCCAGGAGAGGATAAAAGCTCATCTGACCTAAGAACGTATGTCATATCATAAGGTGAGCACATTGGATTGAAGATGGCGAGACCCACTTGCATGTTGATGTTGATGCGTGACATTATTTGAGCAAATAGTGGAGGAAGATATCATTTGGACACAGTAACTCACATTTCTGGGACAAGATACTTTGCACCGGGACTTAAACAACATTTTCACAGACTTGCACTATATTATTCATTATCTTGTGATTTTTAGTTTGGATTTGGACTTTCTATGTTGTGGTTTGGATTTATGTTTGTTTTAAGCACATGATATATATATATATATATATATATATATCCATAAAGTTCAGTGTCACATATTGAGTTTTTCATAGGATTATATCCCTTAGGGAGCGCCGCATAATTATCACCAATTACTGTAGGAATGGTGTTATTTGAATGGTGAGCTGTATTGGATTTCCGCCAGAAATATTGTTTGCTGTTGAGGCCAAATAATTACATTTGAGGCCTCGTACACACGACCGATTTTCTCGTCCAAAACAGTCAAGAAAAGTGCAGCGAGAGTTTTTTTGTCTAGAAAAACGTTCGTGTGTATGGTTTTACGACGAGAAACTTGACGAGAATCTCGACGAGAAAATAGAGAACCTGCTCTCTATTTTCTCGTCAGGATTCCAGATTTCCTCGTCGTGTTTCTCGTCGGCCTGTTTTGTGACGAGAAAATGGTTCGTGTGTATGCTTTTACGACTCTTCCAAAAGCGCGCATGCTCACAAGCAACTATGAGACGGGAGCGCATCTTCTGGTAAAACAAGCCTTCATAATGGAGAGAGCACATTCGTCACGCTCATAAATATTTCATCGTTTAAATGTTCTGCATTGAATTCTTCGTTAGAATGTTACATTAATCAAAACGAGAGACCTTCTTTTGCTGCTGATATTCACACAGAGTTCTGCCTTATTTTTAACCTTTTTCATGCTGCTCTTTATAAGATTTATGTGTATTATATCGTGCAAGTTTTTAGGAATAATTTAAATGGTTAGATTTTTCAAAATGATGTTAATTATAATTTCTCAATGTTTTGATAGTGATCTCCCATTTAATTTTCTAATCTATATTTTTAACATTTCACACCATGTTTTTGAGCTAATCAGATTTAGTTATTCTTTTGGGGGGGTGATATCTGTGCCTTTTATTGTCAGTCAAATGTATCTGCTTACTCCAAAGCTTGTTTTTTTTTTATTTAAAAATACACATAGTCAAGTATGAACTTAAACAAAAAACACATTTATTCATGTTTATAAATTAAATAAAGAGAAGGCAGCGCTGGAGAAGCTGCTGCCATTTGTGCATCCCAGGGACCCCAGAGCACACAGCAACCCTGTGTGGACACTAAAATTGGGAGCTTGAGAAGGCCCACATTTCAGAACACAATCTGATGCTGGCCTCCCAGAGGTCAGGAACAGCAGCAGGTGAGATATATGTCCCAAGTGTGTGGTACTACAACAGGCTGCCTTCTGTCCGACCAGTGCGACCACAATGAAGCAAGGCCATCACTTCCTCTTCTTCCTGGCAACCTTCCCTGCAGCCTTTCCTGAAGCCTTTCCTGAAGCCTTTCCTGCAGCCTTTCCTGCAGCCTTCCTTCTTCGTTTAGCTGGAGGCTGGCCCACTGGAGGGGTACTCCTGTCAGGAGGAGGAGGTGGAGGTGTAGCAGAAGGGGGTGGGGCAGAAGAAGAAGGTGGAGGTGTAGCAGAAGGGGGTGGGGCAGAAGGTGGAGGTGTAGCAGAAGAGGGTGGGGCAGAAGGTGGAGGTGTAGCAGAAGGGGGTGGGGCAGAAGGTGGAGGTGTAGCAGAAGGGGGTGGGGCAGAAGGTGGAGGTGTAGCAGAAGGGGGTGGGGCAGAAGGTGGAGGTGTAGCAGAAGGGGGTGGGGCAGAAGGTGGAGGTGTAGCAGAAGGGGGTGGGGCAGAAGAGGAAGGTGGAGGTGGAGGTTGAGGTTGGGTCAGTTGGGCCACCTCACATATGGCGGTATTGGGGGTAATTTGCTCCATCACCCCCTTGTTGAGCAAGGTGATGAGCAGGGGTTCGCATAGGAGGCGTTGCTCCATGCTCATCACCTTGAACTTAGCCTCCACTAGGCCGGCAATGGCCTCTTCAGGGGATGTGGGCTCCTTGAGGGTGGCATGGGCCTCTTTAATAAGGGCCATTGCTGCCTCACTGGTGGTCCTGTCCCTCCTGCCTCTTTTGTGAAGCCTGATGGGAGGCACCTGGGATCTGGTGCTTCTCCTTTGCCCTGCCACCTCCTGTCTGCCACTGGGCCCTGCCACCTCCTGGCTGCCACTGGGCCCTGCCACCTCCTGGCTGCCACTGGGCCCTGCCACCTCCTGGCTGGTACTGGGCCCTGCCACCTCCTGGCTGCCACTGGGCCCTTCCTCCTCCTGCCTGACAGTTTCCAGACCCTCCTCCTGGCTGATTTCATCCTGTGTATGAAAAAGAAACATAGTTTAATATGTTGGTTTAATCTTTGCATCAAACTTTGTAATCCTGATGGAAGCAATTAGAATGTAAATGCATAAATCCTTGCTTTAAATTTACCACTACATCAGCTTGACTATTTACCACACAATTAAGTGCAGAATAATGTCTACAGATCATGTTTTCACTTGTGTAATACAAAATAATGTATGTTTCTCATCCTGACATATTTGGGAAACATTAATTTTATCCCACTACATTTTCAGTTAATACTATACCTGGCTCCAGATGGACAAATCAGGATCATCCAGGATGGCTGCCTCCTCTTGCTCCAGAGAAAGCTCAGGTTGGCTGCAGGGAAGTCTGGGGGGAAGAGTGGAGAGTGATGGCCTTGGCTCAATGTGGTCATCCAGGAAGGACATCCTGCTGTAGTACCACAAAATCGGGACATAAACATCATCTGCTGCTGCTCCTGACCTCTGAGAAGCCAGCACCTTAGAGCGTTCAGTCCTGTAGGTACCTCTCAAGCTCCCAATTTTAGTGTCCACTTGTTTTGCTGTGGCTGTGGGCACCTTGGTATGCACAAATGGGAGCAGCTTCTCCAGCGCTGCTTTTCTCACCCCTTTTTTTTATGGATGGGGTTTTTGGTCTCCCACAGAGCCGGCAGCTCCCTTACCCGGTCAATAAATTCCGCCAGGAACTCTTTGTCGCTAATAAAGACATTCATATTGTATCTGCAAGTAAAATAAATTATATTTAAATAATGTGAGGCAAACAGTCTAACCTCCTTCACATCCTAGTCACCATATATATCCTCCACCAATCTCAAGACAGTATAGGCCAACAATTTTTACAAGTCTCACAAAATCACATACCTTCGTTCGCACGTCCGTCACTTGAACTCCTCTCTCCGCACACCGAACGTACTATAGTCACATGTGTGTTTGCTATATACACACCACGCATGCGTCCAAATTCGAGCACGTCGCTCCGCACACGTCGCCCGCCCATGACGTTCTAACTAACATCTTTTCCCCGCCCCTTCTCTTTCGGCGCGCAGACAGATATGGCGGAGTTACAGCAGGTGTCTGATAATTCCGCAACTAGCGAAGAGACAAGCCCGGAGACCGAGGACACGTCACGATCAAGGAGGAGATTCAAGGCATCGAATATGTCTTTTGCGGAGATGGCGGAGATGGTGGACATCTTGGTCAAGGCTGATTATGATGCCAAGCATGGGCCGTATATCAAACCAAATAGAAGGAAGGCCAAAATCCTCACTAAAGTTGTGAAGAGTCTGAGGGCGAAGTTCGGGGTGAAACGCTCAAATGAGCAGCTTAGAAAGAGGTGGTCAGACCTCAAACTGAGGGAGCCAGACCAGTTGAGGATCATAAAGAGGATGCTCGCTAAAAGTAAGTAAAATGACGACCTTTCTGCTATTAATCTTTTTAGAAACTGACATTTTTTTTTTTTTATCATATTGTACTCCCTTCCAAAATGTAATATTTTGAACTAGGTTGGGCACAGTAATCGTTCGTTACGTTACCGACACTTCGTTCGGCCACTATCCGCGGTTTTGGCTTATTTAAGACCCCCAAAAGTAATTAGACATCTGCCATTTTTGATCAAGTATTGTGGATAATTTTTAAGTCTAGATGATGTGTTTGTAAGGAGAATGAAATGCAAACTTTAATCAGTGTAAAGGAGAGGACACTCAGCAGCTGCTTCCACATCTGTACTTTGGAGCACTATAGTGTGGGCCACCAGACCCGCCTTTTTTGGGTGTCCCACACAGGTGCATCAGAGTTTATTTGTGGTGCCTCCATGTCCAAAAAATTACATCCAAATGTGAATACTAAACATATTTGGGGTCATAAATAATGCATTTTTCTTTAAATTCCGCACAAACACACACTTGTACCCCACTTCCAAACAATTTAGCCTGTTTTAAGTTTAACAATGAGATTTTTACAGTGTGATAAATAGACCTTTGGTTTTATTCTCATAGGGGAGAGAAGCCTGGGAGGAGGACACTCCAGGGAGCACATGCACCCCACAACTTCCAAGCAACCCCAAACTCCCAAAGATCCACAACCGAAAGATGTGCAGGAAGTTGAGGTGGAGGAAGGAGAAGTGCAGGAAGGAGAGGTGGATGACGTTGTGGATCTGGTCACCACAACAGGTCAGTATCTGACACCACAGCTTAAGGTAAGCGAGGTAGGCCTGCAGAGTTTGATTATTTTTTTTTTATGCTTTTTAGGGGATGGAAATGTTGTGAAGGATAGCACACCGTTCTCTGCTGACAGTGCCCTCCGCCTCATCCAGCAAGTGATGGAATGTAGCACGGAACTGGACCTAATTAAACAAAGAATCCATGTGATGGAACAAACATTTAAAGACATTCTCGATGTTTTGGGGAGAATTCAATAAGCCATCCAAACACATTTGTTTTTACATGTTTGTTTTTATATTTTTTCTAATTTTTTGAGTAACAAAGCAGCCAAAAATTGAATATGCACACAGTGTGTGAACATGTGCTATCTGCCATCAGGGGATATCCATGTACGTCTTTTGTGGGTGCAACCCCTTCCTCGTATCAAAAGTCGGTGAACTGAGGAAGGGGATGCACCCCCAAAACACGTCCATTGATCACCCCTGATGGCAGATAGCACATGTTGACAATAGGGATCAGGATTGTAAACTTCCTATTTGCAAAAAAGTAAAAATGTGTGCATATTGAATTTTGGGCTGGGCAAGGGGTGGCAGGACCCCATATTAGGACGGGCACATAGAGACATAGTTTGTGTAACTGAATGTCTCAGATTGCTCAGAGGTATCCAATGTTGTCATTTTAGAAATGCAAGTGGTATTTTTGTATTTTCATAAGCCAAAATTTGCCGGGTTGTGGCCAGGCCAACCCCAAAGTAAAACAAAAAAAAATGTGCAGAGAGTAAAAAATTTGACCACAAACAACGTGTAGCTTCTTTTTATAATACTCTCTAAGCTTATTTGGTTCTTTTGTAAGGTAACATAGTGAAATTGGTTGTTATTTACTAAAGTAAAATACACTTGCCACTACAAATGCACAAAGACAAACTAGGAGACAGGAAAGAACAAATAATTAAAGGTTTAAACAAGATTTTTATTGGGATACTTAGACATAGGCTGGCATAGGAATTGCCCCCCTACCCGTGAAATACTCCATGTATTTGTCCCGAACCACACGGGCATTTTGGGGGGGCAAGCCAAGACGGGCAGATTCCAGGCCCGGAAGGGGATTTGCAGGGGAAAGTCCAGCCTCTGGCAAAACTGAGGCCATATAGGAATTAGATTTTTGGCTCAGAAAGTTGTGTAGCACACAGCAGCATAACACTACATAGTTTATTTTGTAGTCCGCCAAGTGGATGGAAGTCATAAAAAGGCGGAACCGGCTGGCCATTATGCCGAAGGCATTTTCAACGACTCTTCGGGCCCTGGCCAGCCGGTAATTGAACACACTCTTCTCTGGGGTCAGGGTCCTCTGTGGAAATGGCCTCATAAGATGCCGTCCGAGTCCGAAGGCTTCATCAGCCAAGAAAACAAAGGGGAGTCCTTCAATATTCCCTGCATCCGGTGGCAATGCAAGGTCGTCACTCTGGAGACGGAGGGCAAACTCCGTCTGGATGAAGGATCCCCCATCGGACATCCGGCCATTCTTCCCTACATCAACATAGAGGAATTCATACCGTGCTGACACCACCGCCATCAGCACAATGCTATGAAACCCCTTGTAATTGTAGTAGTAGGATCCAGAACGGGGTGGCGGCACGATGCGGACGTGCTTCCCGTCTATGGCCCCACCGCAGTTGGGGAAGTCCCACCGCATGGCAAACTCCAATGCCACAGTCTGCCATTCCTGTGGCGTGGAAGGAAGCTGTGGAGTGAAACAAGATGAAATAATATTAGAAAAACAAAGGCATACATTACAAGGAAATTCTATCCCAAAAAATTAGAGACCAACATCAATCTAATTATACGTTTATTAAGGTGTGTAAAAAAAGTATAATGGAAGGCTCATTTATCATATTCATCACCCCCTCTGATGGGCCATTACTAAATTATTTTGGGGGGGGGGAGATGTGTTTGGCCACAGGATAGCATTGCAGTGGCGGTGCGTCCAGAGTGGGCGCTGGAGCACTGTCCCCTCTCTCCTGTGCCCATCACTCAGAACAATACATAGGTTCATGCGTTGCATGAACCTATGTATTGTCTATGCCGTACACTATTCAGGTGGATGGCCTCTTGTAAAGCGACCGACATATGAATAATTGCGTCATTTAGGGGGTTAAAATTGCAGAGCAGAAACAGGTATTAAAAAAGTCTTGCAAATTCCAACCTGAGGGATGTAATTGGCTTCCTCAAAGAAAAATCGGGGACGCAAGGAGGGGGCATTCCTTGTGTAAACACTGACAGGCTGCTCTGGCAATCATGTTCACCAAGTCTGTTTAATGGTAACATGATTGGCTGATGCAACATGAAGGGAAGGAGAAGACATCAAGGACAGAAGAAGGATGGCGCTGACCACAAGAAGGTAAGTGCAGGGCTGTGGGGAAACTGGCTGCATTAGAGGGGACTAAATGGCTGCATTGGAGGGGACAACTGGGGGCGTTTATTAGGCAACAGAGCAAAAAAGGAGGAAGTTTATTTCCGAAATTGGGGTTGGAACCCCCCAACATTTGGAGCAACAGGCGCCCCTGCTGGAAAAGTTAGTGAGGGGAAATATTTAGGGAGGAAAAAAAAGGGGCAATCTAAAGCTTCCAACATGCATGGGGACAAAGGGGACATTCTCAGCATATTACAATCATGGTAATTAGGGAAGGATGAAAGAAATACAATACATTAGCATACATGTAATACATAAAATGTGATGTTAAGGGAGAAAACTTACCCTAATATAGTCCTCCTGCAGGACTTGTATAATAGCAGAACAGGTGTCTGGGATTATGAGGCCCAGAGCCTGGGGGGAGATGCCTGTGGTGAACTTCAAGTCCTGAAGACTTCTCCCTGTCGCCAGGTAACGCAACGTGGCGATGAGCCTCTGCTCAGCACTGATGGCTTCCCGCATAACGGTGTCCTTCCTGGTAATATAGGGGGACACCAAAGCCAACAGTTCCTGAAAAACGGGGTCAGACATCCTCAGAAAATTCCTGTAGTCCTCAGGATTATTCTCGACGATCTCCCGCAGCAGAGGCATGTGGCAGAATTGGTCCTGCTGGAGCAACCAATTCTTGGTCCATGAACTCCTCCTCACACCATTCATGGACTGGTCTTGGTCCAAAACAAGCAGACCAACACCAAGCGCACGCACAGCACGAACTCGACGACGAGAACGTCCAGGCGACATGGCTAGGAAACGGTCGTCTAATCAGAACGTACAGAACAGAACGCACTTTAGAACAGCAAGGCCTATGAATAACAAACTGAAATTCAGAAACGAACAGGCAAGAACGCACTGTAAAACAGATACGACCTGCCTAGACGCCCTGAAAGTCAAGATACGAACCCACAAGCACAAACTGAACGGCAGAAAACAATCTGAAAAGTACGAAGACTGAAAAGCGCGAATCGTCTCTTCCCAAACTTTTACTTCACACGCGGTAACACGAGATCAGCAAAAGCAGCCCAAGGGGTGGCGCCAAGAAAAAAGATCTTCCCCTTTATAGTGCCGTCGTACGTGCTGGACGTGAGCGCAGAGAACCACGAGGAAATTGGAAAATGACAGTGTGTACGCATAGAAAGCTTGACGAGAAAATCGACAAGCTTAACAAGAATCTCGTCGAAAAAAACAACGTGTTTTTTACGACGAGAAAATCGGTCGTGTGTACGAGGCCTGAGTCTCATCTAACCATAAGACCTTTTTCCACGTGGCCTCATAATCTTTAACCACTTCCCGCCGGCCTATAGCAGATTGATGGCCGGGAAGGGGTTCTGTTATCCTGACTGGGCGTCATATGACGTCTAGCAGGATAACATGCCGGCGCGCGGCAATCGCGAGTGCAGCATGTCAGTCTGACACGCTGCATCTCTGATCGTGGTAAGAAGCCTCTGACAGAGGCTTCTTATAACGTGATCAGCTGTGACCAATCACAGCTGATCATCGCGTGAACTAGGAAGTGCCGGTAAACGGCATTCCTCGGTTCACGCTGACAGGGAGAGCCGATTGGCAGCTCTCCCTGTCAGAGGGGGGGGGGGGGGGGGATCTGTGCTGATAATCAGCACATTGATTATCAGCACAGCCCCATTAGATGTGCCCAGTCAGTGCCCCATAAAAAAAGTCTGTCAGTGCCCATCACAGTGCTAATTAGTGCCCTCCACAGTGCCAGTCAGTGCCCATCACAGTGCCAATTAGTAGACATGGGAGCCGTCGAAAAAATTGTTTCGTTCCGTTCCGGTCCGTTTCGTATTAAAGAAAAATCGTAATTCGTGTACGGAATTCAATTCGGATTCGTACGAAATACGAATTTCGTACGACGCGTATAACAAACGATTCGACCGGAACGAACAAATGATTCGACCGGAAATGTACTTCCCCCACCCAATTCCAGCAGCAATCTTCTCTCTATAATGTCGAATCTTTTCTCTCTATAATGTCGAATCTTTTCTCTCTATAATGTTGAATCTTTTCTCTCTATGTCAAATCTTTTCTCTCTATAATGTCGAATCTTTTCTCTCTATGTCAAATCTTTTCTCTCTATAATGTCGAATCTTTTCAATTTGGAGCCGAAATTCGTAAACGAAACTTCGTAAACGAAACTTCGTATTTTGTACAGAATTCGTATCCGTAAAAATTCGTAATTCGGATTCGTACAAATGTACGAATTTCGAAAAATTTGTACGAATTTTCGATTCGTACAAAACTAATCGCACATGTCTACCAATTAGTTCCCAGCAGTAAAACCTGTCAGTAACTCATCATCAGTGCTGCCCATCAATGCCACCTGTCAGTGCCAATCACTACCGCCGATCAGTGCCAATCAGTGCCGCCTGCCAGTGCCCATCACAGCCGCCTGTCAGTGCCCATCACAGCTGCCAGTCAGTGCCCATCAGTGACACCTACCAGTGCCCATCAGTGCCGCCTATCAGTGCATATCAGTGCCGCCTATCAATGCCCATCAATTCTACACATCAGAGCATCCTCCTCAGTGCCACCCTACCAGTGCCAACTCATCAGTGCCTAACTGTGCCGCCTCATCACTGCCTATCAGTGCCGCCTCATCAGTGCCTGTCAGTGAAGGAGAAAACAACATTTTATAACCGAAACAAAGAAAGCATTTTTTTTCAAAAATGTTGTTCTTTTTTAGTTTGTTTAGCAAAAAATAAAAAGTGCAGAGGTGATCAAATACTACCAAAAGAAAGCTCTATTTGTGGGAACAAAATGATAAAAAATTTGTTTGGGCACAGTGTAGCAAGATCACGCAATTGTCCTTCAAATTGCAACAGAGCTGAAAGCTGAAAATTGTCCTGGGCGGGAAGGGGCGAAAGTGCCTGGTATTGAAGTGGTTAAGGTGTGTTTTGGCAAAGCTCAGTCGTGACTGCATGTGGCCTTTCTTGAGGAGTGTCTTTTTTCTTGCAACCCTCCCATACAAACCACATTTGGGGAGAATTTGTGATATTGTTGTCACATGCACACAATGACCACTCTTTGTCCTAAATTCCCACAACTGCTTTAGAGTTGCTGTAGGCCTCTTGGTAGCCTCTCTGACCAGTTTCCTCCTGGCCAGGGATGAGCCGAACACCCCCCTGTTCGGTTCGCACCAGAACCTGCGAACAGACAAAATGTTCGTGTAAACTTTAGAACCCTATTAAATACAATGGACTCGAACGTTCGAAATCTAAAGTGTTAATTATAAAGGCTAATATGCAAGTTATTGTCCTAAAAAGTGTTTGCGGACCGGGGTCCTGCCCCAGGGGACATGTATCAATGCAAAAAGAAGTTTTAAAAACGGCCGTTTTTTTGGGAGCAATGATTTTAATAATGCTTAAAATGAAAAAATAAAAGTGAAATATTCCTTTAAATTTCGTACCTGGGGGGTGTGTATGATATGCATGTGAAGTGGCGCTTGTTTCCCGTGCTTAGAACTGTCCCTGCAAAAAATGTAATTTTTGAAAGAAAAAAATGCATTTAAAACTGACTCGCGGCTATTAATGAATTGTCGGCTCCCGGCAATACATACAAAAGTCATTGATAAAAAATAAAAAAAAAGCGTGGGTGTTCCCCAGAATTCAATTACCAGGCCCTTCAGGTCTGGAATGGATATTAAGGGGAACCCTGCCGCAAATTTAAAAAAAAATTGACGTGGGGTTCCCCCAAATATCCATTCCAGGCCCTTCAGATCTGGCATGGATTTTAAGGGGAACTCCACCCCAAATTTAAAAAAAAAATGGCGTGGAGTCCCCCTAAAAATCAATACCAGACCCCTTATCCGAGCACGCAACCTGGCCGGCCGCAGGGGAAAAGGGGGGGACGAGAGAGCGGCCCCCCCTCCCTCCTGAACCGTACCAGGCCACATGCCCTCAACATGGGGAGGATGTCCCCATGTTGATGGGGACAAGGGCCTCATCCCCACAACCCTTGCCCGGTGGTTGTGGGGGTCTGCGGGCGGGGGGCTTATCGGAATCTGGAAGACCCCTTTAACAAAGGGGACCCCCAGATCCCGCCCCCCCCCTATGTGAATTGGTAAGGGGTACAATGTACCCCTACCATTTCACGAAGAAAGTGTAAAAAAATGTTTAAAAAAACACACAAACACCTTGAAAAAATCCTTTATTTAAAAAAAAAAACAAAAACATTCCAGCGGTGAAATCCAGTGTCCCGCGGCGATCCCGATGTCCAGCGCTGTCCTTCATTGGTTGTGCCTGAGCGGACCTGATGGGGAACTCCCTCTCAGTATTTTAAATGTATAGACCCGCCCCTTCTAAAGTTCCCCATCAGGTCCGCTCAGCGGACCAGATGCGGAACATGAGAAGGGGCGGGTCTATACATGTATTACCAAAGTGAGAGCAGTCCCCCATCAGGTCCGCCCCCTCGGTATGTCAGACCCGCCTACGTCATTGGCTTGAGCGGGGAACTTCCTTCACTATGTAAATTTAAATTACACAGTGAAGGAAGTTCCCCGCTCAAGCCAATGACGTAGGCGGGTCCGACATACCGAGGGAGCGGACCTGATGGGGAACTTTAGAAGGGGCGGGTCTATACATTTAAAATACTGAGAGGGAGTTCCCCATCAGGTCCGCTCAGGCACAACCAATGAAGGACAGCGCTGGACATCGGGATCGCCGCGGGACACTGGATTTCACCGCTGGAATGTTTTTTTTTTTTAATAAAGGACTTTTTCAAGGTGTTTGTGTGTTTTTTTAAACATTTTTTTACGCTTTCTTCGTGAAATGGTAGGGGTACAACGTACCCCTTACCAATTCACATAGGGGGGGCCGGGATCTGGGGGTCCCCTTTGTTAAAGGGGTCTTCCAGATTCCGATAAGCCCCCCGCCCGCAGACCCCCACAACCACCGGGCAAGGGTTGTGGGGATGAGGCCCTTGTCCCCATCAACATGGGGACATCCTCCCCATGTTGAGGGCATGTGGCTTGGTACGGTTCAGGAGGGAGGGGGCCGCTCTCTCGTCCCCCCCTTTTCCCCTGCGGCCGGCCAGGTTGCGTGCTCGGATAAGGGGTCTGGTATGGATTTTTAGGGGGACTCCACGCCATTTTTTTTTTAAATTTGGGGTGGAGTTCCCCTTAAAATCCATGCCAGATCTGAAGGGCCTGAAATGGATATTTGGGGGAACCCCACGTCAATTTTTTTTTAATTTGCGGCGGGGTTCCCCTTAATATCCATTCCAGACCTGAAGGGCCTGGTAATTGAATTCTGGGGAACCCCCACGCTTTTTTTTTTTTTTTTTATCAATGACTTTTGTATGTATTGCCGGGAGCCGACAATTCATTAATAGCCGCGAGTCAGTTTTAAAAGACTTTTTTTCTTTTAAAAATGACATTTTTTGCAGGGACAGTTCTAAGCACGGGAAACATGCGCCACTTCACATGCATATCATACACACCCCCCAGGTACGAAATTTAAAGGAATATTTCACTTTTATTTTTTCATTTTAAGCATTATTAAAATCACTGCTCCCGAAAAAACGGACGTTTTTAAAACTTCTTTTTGCATTGATACATGTCCCCTGGGGCAGGACCCCGGTCCCCAAACACTTTTTAGGACAATAACTTGCATATTAGCCTTTATAATTAACACTTTAGATTTCTCCCATAGATTTTTCGAATTTGCCGCGAACACCCCAATTTGTTCGCTGTTCGGCGAACGGGCGAACAGGCAATGTTCGAGTCGAACATGAGTTCGACTCAAACTCGAAGCTCATCCCTACTCCTTGCTCTTTCATCCAGTTTGGAGAGACGTCCTGATCAAGGGAGGGTCTGCGTTGTACCAAATACCTTACACTTCTTAATAATATACTTCACTGTGCTTCTAGGCATTGATAAAGCCTCTCCTTTTTTATCCATCTCCTGACTTTTGCATAGCCACAACTTTATCCCGGAGATCTTTTGACAGTGCCTTGCCCCCCATAGTTGATTGTTTGCTTCAGTTGCAATACCAGGGACTGAAATGCTCCAGGAAAGCTCTTTTCATGCTGAGCTAATCAAAATGACCATTGCAGATCACAGTTGAAAGTCAAATGGCTTTGTGTGCCATTGTGAAGGTGATTAGCTACACCTGATTGAGTTTACAAGTCCTTGAATCCTGAATTCAAGATCCGGGCAGCCGCTGAGGAGCGATACGGGGACCGGCCAGCATGAGAGCGGATTTCGGGAGGAGGCTGCAAGGAATGCGGAAGCAACATCAGGGACCAGCGACGGAGCACACCATGCTCGGCTGAGGGGATGTGATCCGCCGGCAACTCTGGCATGAGACACTAAACCACGAGCGGCACCATCAGGGGAAGATCCTTCCCTCCTCCACAGAAATGTACTGGACGCAGTACCATGCGCGAGAGGTGTTCCTGAGGGAACGATCGCGAGATGAGTGTAAGACGGAGCTCGGAAGATTGCTCCAGGAGGAGATGAGGCTGGACGCCAGCTACAGAGCCCTCCGGTGGTTCGCGGCTCAACTGTGGCCAGGTACAGCAGATGGCAGCCCGACAGAAGGCGTTGGCTACGGCGGCGTGGGGCTGCTCCATCAAAAAATGTACGGAGACCCAGACTTTGGGAGCGACGAGGAGTGGTGGCTGGAAGACATCCTGGACTTCCGAGATGAGGTGCTGGACCTCCCAGAAGAGGCGTGTGACCTGGAGGAATTGGATTTCCTGGTTGAGCAGGAATGGGAGCTCGAGATTGCCTACAAGCGGCTGCTTGACGGTGATCAGCAGCCTGGCATGGCTCCCATTGCCTGGGACTGTCCGGGATATGCGGAACAAATGGGGCCAGGGGTGCCCCTACTTTTTCCCGTCCTAACCGTAATGGAAGAAGCGGCAATGATACAGAGGGCACTGCGAGTGCTAGAATGCCGGAATGCACCGGAGGTTCCCCAGGCAGCGAGACAAGCTAATAGCATAAAGGTCTCAGAAGGGGGAGTTGAGACGGGCGCTGGAAGGCTGGTAAATGGTGATCAGCAGCAAGTCCAGAGTATCGCATCCGGTGCCCCAGCAGAAGCGCTGGCTACAGGGCAGAGTGCCGCTGGCCTCTGCCCAGCATCAGAAAAAGAGTTGGATCCAGGGAGTCTGAGAGATGATCTTCATTTCCCCAACAGCAGATATCCCCACCGGGAGTGGAGGAAGCATTTCTCCCTCCCCAGCAATTGGACACTACCCCAATGTTCATCCCCTCAGCAGAAGCGCTGGCTACGGGGCAGAGTGCCGCTGACCTCTGCCCACCCTCAGAGTTAGATCCAGGGAGTCTGAGGGAGGGATGACCTCAGTGAGCTGTTTCCCCAGCACTTGGACACTACCCCAGTGTTTATCCCCCCCAGCAGAAGCTCTGGCTATGGGGAAGAGTGCCGCTGGCCTCTGCTCACCCTCAGAGTTAGATTCAGGGAGTCCAAGGGATGACCTCAGTGAGCTGTTTCCCCAGCACTTGGACACTACCCCAGTGTTTATCCCCCCAGCAGAAGCGCTGGCTGCGGGGCAGAGTGCCGCTGGCCCCTGCCCAGCCCTCAGTATGTTTTTGGAGGGTTTGGGGGACAGCTCCTGTCAGAAGTCACCCCAGTGGCTGGTCACAGAACCAGCATGGGAGGAAACCCTTCCCCCTCTCCAGCGTCTGTACCCAACTTTTGTATATGTCCCCCCAGCAGAAGTGCTGGCTACGGAGCAGATCCCTGTTGGTCTCTGCCCAGCATCAGAAAAAGAGATGGAGAATCCGGGAGATAGTCCCCGCAAGACACCTCCCCAGTGGCTGGTAACTACACCAGGAGAAAAGCAAGTACCCTTTCCTCCCCAACAGCTTAGCACTACCAGCCTACACTCCCTACCAGCTGAAGTGCCAGCATCGGGGCAGAGGATTATTCAGCTCCCCCCAATACCTGCAACCCTGCCCCGGATCACAGGAGTGTGGACAGCTGTTCCCACTTTGCAGCGGCTGTTTTTATTCACGGGAGACCGTATGTGTGGTTTTTCTCCCCAGCGCCAGAGTCGTACGTTTCTTTTTCCTGTTTGCCTGGGGTGGAAGCTTGTGACTAATGCAGGTCCAGACCAGTTGAGGGTCAGGGACCTGGTTAGTCTCTTTTTAAAAGGGGAGAAATGTGGCGAATCTGCAGGCTGCAAGTGCGTTTGGAGGACAGGAGACACAGGTCTGGCGGATGTGCCCACCTGGGGTATCCGAGATTCGTCACAGTTTCTTTTACATCTGTTTGTCCATAGACATAACAAGTGAAGTCCATACTGTTTGGCTCCAATTGAGCAGTGGATCTGTTCATGGATCCCATGCTGGTCAGAACAGACAATCTAAAACTTGCATATCATGTTTTAGGAGAGCAACTGGTTTAACATAAGACTTGACACACATTTTAAGTCACAGTTTCCTTGCTAGGGGAGATAAAAGGGCAGGAGCAATAACAGGGTTACAGATGCAGCGCTAACCCTTTAGGTGGCGCTGGATTTTGGGTCCCCCTTTGCATGCACAGCAAGGCAACAGGTATTTTGCACACACACTCTGTAGACAGAAACCAATCGAAAGGGATTTGTTTTGTTTTTAGTTTATTCAGGGACAGTGGCGGCCCATCTATTAGGGGTGCCTGGGCACTGCCCCCTCTCTCCATGCCACCACCTATATGAATAATGAATAGATTCATGCATAGCATGAATCTTTCCATTGCCCCTGTGGCCACCCCCAATTCAGACGTCCGGCCCATTTTAGGACGCCGTGCACCCACCCAGGTGTTACAACAGCGAAAGAATATCCGCTGTTGTGACACTGATCTTCAATCCGACCAATCAGAAGCAGGTCTAAGACCCATTTTTGGCCAAAAAGAGAAGAGTCCCAGTAGCCCGCCGAGGAGGAGGGAGGAAACGGAAGCCTCTATTGCCCGTAGAGAGCTGGGCAAGGGAGAGCCGTCGCCGCCGACACCGCCATAGAGCAAGTGAAGCAGACGGTGAGTGCACCTGACTGTTTTCCCCCCCAAAAAACATTACCACCTGCTGCCGCTGTTAGGGGAATCAACTTGGATGGGAAAAGGGTGGGATGGGATGCCCAGAACTGTAGTATAATAGAACTTATAGGACATGCAACAAACTGTCTCTGGCTTCCAAAAAAAACCCCACAAAACTGTGTTCCAGTAGAACAAGCTGGATAGCCCAACTGGCAAAGATCAATTCCAAACTTCTGACTGCAGGTACTCTCCCTTCTCAGAGTAATGGCAAAGTACCAGGTTCCTCACTAGAATCCCCAAGCAGAGGTGTAGGATAGCTGTGATGGCTCTTGTAGATAACTAGCTGGGTATTGCACCTGGCTGCTTCTCCTCTATAGACTCTGGGGTGTAGGATTGAAGCTACTCATTCAGTCCCTTACAAACATCCTGTAGCTTGTGCTGTGACTGCTGAACTGGTCCCAATGGCTCCCAGGGTGACTCAGCTAAGCCTAATTGAGGCTGAAAGTGTTTGAGGCTTCTTCAACTGCTGCTCTCTCTCTCTTCTGCTCTGGCTCCTTCCTTCTGGCCCTTTCTGCCTGGAGGCAGAGCCCCACAACACAGGGCTCCCCTCCCAGGCCACTGGACCCTGGACTCTGCTCTCACATGGCCAGGCTCCAAAATACTTAAGGGCTATCGCTCCACCTTCTGGGTCATTCTCACCCAGGAATTGGAAGAGACCCCCTATTGTAAATATTCAGGCCTCATCTCTATTCCTCCACCCTCTAAGTTCTAGAACTCTCCAGGAGCTTCCAGAAGCCAGGGGGGTTGACAGACTCAGCCTTTGGAGCTCTGCCAAACCAAACTAACAGCAACAAATTAGCCTTGGGTCCTCTGGCTACAGAAAAAGCCCAACTAAATTTATCTATTGTACACAGGGGTGCTACACATATAACCCAATAGTAGTTTACAGTAATGCTTGCGTCAAGACTGCACATTTTTCTCATTGAAAATCATTGTGTGGTAATGCTGTAGCTATCTGGGGATGCATGGCATGGGGCATTTACTCTATTTCCCCATTAACACAGACAGTGTTGACAGGGGAACCCCTCCCGCCTAGCCATTGTGTTCTCCCATCGGGGGGGGGGAGGGCGGGGGAAGCCATCCCTACCAGGAGAACACAGAGATTAATGCTAGCAGCTTTAACACCCGCTAGTGGTAATCACATGTAAAATCTGGCAGGCTGGTTGGATCAATCAACTTGGGTACATTCAGCCTGCCTGTACATGGTTCGAATCTCAGCTGGTTCCCGCTGAACCAGCTGAGATTCGAACCGTCTATGGGTGACTTTACAAAGTCAGAGAGTATGCACAACATATGCCCACAGGTAGCAATATTATGGCCTCCAGATAGGATAATCATAGCATTGTCTGATGAGGGGTACATGCAAGTTGTTTTTGGAGGTTTGCTGCTATGAGAAATGTTGATATCTTATTGTGCCTGAATTAATGCTTTTTAACACAATTTAACACAGACACAAGAAAAAAATTTCTTTCAGTGGAGTAGAGAAAGACTAGAAAGCCTGTTATCTTTTTATTTTCATACCTCCCAACTTTAGAACTTGAGAATGAGGGACACTTCGGGGGGTAGAGACCTATGGTGTGTGTGTGTGGGTGTGGCCAAATGTAACAGTGGGAGGGGCTTAAGAGGCATGGTAAATAAACCCCTGGCTTCCTTGTACCTATAAAATATGCTTTGATTGCTGTGCCACAAGCAAGAATTGCAAAGACACAGATAACTGCATCATTTATTGCTGACCCCTTGAACTTTGTGTCACTTACTACTGACCTCTGAACTTATTGTGTCACTGCTGACCCCTGAACTCTGCCTCACTTACTACTGACCCCTGAACTCTCCATTACTGCTGACCTCTGTGTCACTTACTACTTACCTCTGAAATCTGTGTCACTTACTAATGCCACTGTGTCACTTGCTACTGACCTCTCCAATCTGCATCACTTACTACTGACCCCTGAACTCTGCATTACTTACCACAGACACCTGTACTCTGCCTTACCTACTACTTACCCCAAAACTCTGCATTGCTTACTACTAATCCTTGAACTCTGCTTCACTTACTACTTACCCCTGAACTCTGCATTACTTACTACAGACCCCCTGAACTCTGCCTCACTTACTACTGACCCCTGAGCTCTCTAACTCGCCAATGACCTCTGAGTCACTTACTACTGACCCCTGAACCTGGCCTTTACCGCCCACCCTCTCCCTAACATAAACAATGTTTCCTCTGCAGCTGTTTGTGACAAATGCAGCTGCAGGGGAGATACAGAAGAAGGAACAGAATGGATTTTCGCCCCCAGCCTGGCTAGTTAGTGGAGCCGAGTGCCCGGAAAGGGCACTTGGCTCCAGGATTCAGCCAGGATTTGCGGAACACCAGGATTTTGTTTAAATCTCAGGACAGTCTCGCTAAATCCAGGGCAGTGTGTATTTCTGCCTATGTTCCTGTTGTAGATTGTCCCATACCTTCTCTCTGCTAAATTGTTACCTGGATAGTAAAAGAGAGCGGAAATTCCTCTGACAGAGCCTCAGATTGCAGTAAAAACTTTACAAAGGTTCTAATCTTTCCACACTCTATTCAGAACTGGGATTACAATTTAATACATAATTTCACTAACTTTTCTCTACTGCATGTTTACTTGGTTTATGATAAGTATAGACCAGACATCCTGGAGGAACATTACACCTCTTAGTAAATCACCCATGTCTTATTTTTCTAAATATCATTGGTGCTGTTTATCAGATACTGTAATTCACAGGATCTCATGCTGATTGCTCCTGCACTCTATGAAGCCGCAGGACTGGTGGAACCAGAAATAGGATTAAGGAAAAAGAATCCCATCTGTAAAGAAAGTTCCCCTGTGATAAAAAAATATAATCATTTGTTTACAACTCCTTATATGATGATAATAGAACAATTCATTTCCCAGATTTTATCAGAGTAGGCATCATAGGCAGGGATGAGCTTTGAGTTCGAACTCATGTTCGACTCGAACATTGCCTGTTCGCCCGTTCGCCGAACAGCGAACAATTTGAGGTGTTCGCGGCAAATTCAAAAAGTCTATGGGAGAAATCTAAAGTGCTAATTGTAAAAGGCTTATATGCAAGTTATTGTCCTAAAAAGTGTTTGGGGACCCGGGTCCTGCCCCAGGGGACATGTATCAATGCAAAAAAAAGTTTTAAAAACGGCATTAATAGCCGCGAGTGAGTTTTAAATGACTTTTTTTCCTTCAGAAATGACACTTTAAGCAGGGACAGTTCTAAGCACGGGAAACAAGCGTGACTTTACAGGCATACTATATACACACCCTAGGTACGAAATTTAAAGGAAAAATTTCACTTTTATTTTTTAATTTTAAGCATTATTAAAATCACTGCTCCCGTTAAAACTGCAGTTTTTAAAACTTTTATTTGCATTGATACATGTCCCCTGGGGCAGGACCCGGGTCCCCAAACTCTTTTTAGGACAATAAATTGCATATTAGCCTTTATAATTAGCACTTTTGATTTTGAACGTTCGAGTCCATTGTATTTAATAGGGTTCTAAAGTTCACGCGAACTTTCTGGCTGTTCGCAGGTTCTGGTGCGAACCGAACAGGGGGGTGTTCGGCTCATCCCTAATCATAGGCTTAACTTAAAATTTGGAGAAAATATTTTCTGTAATCCTCTGTGTGTAATGTATAAGTAGAATAATATAAATATATATTTACATTTTTATATCTTGCCTTTCATATAGAATATAGAAGGTGAAGCCAGCCAACTAAAGTCTGCATATCAAAAACTCCTTTTCCGTCCCTGTGCTAGCTACGTATCACTCTTCTGTGCATATGTCAGAAGTCAGGAGGAGTGGTTAGAGTCGGAGGCAACGCTGTATCCTGGCCTAGGCCAACAAGGCCCAGGCCTAGGGCAGCACTTCGCAGGGGGGCAGCACAGAAAGAGTCCCCGCCGGCTTGCTGCTTCTAATTTTGACTGTCCTATCATCCTGGACCACAAACCTTCCTCACAGTGCTATATGTTTTCTGCTGCACCATTGGCATGGTTATATCTTCTTAGTCCTCTCCATGAAATTATCAGAAATTTGTGCTTAAAGTAGAACTATAGGCAACACTTCTTTTTTTTTTATTTTGGGTAGAGTAAGGGAGGGTTAGCCCCTATCAGTTTATTTTTTACCATCCCTGTCCCATTGCAGAGATTTCCCTTCACTTCCTGCCCCATAGCCAAACAGGAAGTGAGAGGAAATCTATGCAAATTAAGGGAATCCAATGCCCCCCCAGGCCCCTAAGAACTAGTGTCCCCATTCAAAAATGTCAGGGCGTGTCTTAAACAGAAAGGGGTGTGGCCTTGGCAGGAAGGGGTGGGTCATATTTAAATTAGGGGGTGCACGAGTTTAGTCAGGCCTAGGGCAGCACAAAACCTAAATACACTACTGGTCGGAGGTGGTGGTTTAGCTGCTGACTTTTTACAAAAAGTGGAAATTTGTATATCAACACTGTATGGTTTTCTCTGCATGTTTTTTGGAAAGGAGGAGCGTATGTAAATCAGCCGATTGAGTCAATTAAGAACATACAACTTTTTGCCTGAGCAATGGAAATGTTCACTGTAAATTGATACTACCTCAAGCTCTAATCCTAATGCAAATCCAAGCCTAGACAGCTGACACAACATATTTATTGTCACCAAACCCCACCCTTTTTTACTCCATTTACTGAATTCACTGCATGTAGGACAAAGGTGGATTTAACCTCAAGTGGTACGTGTTATGAGTTGAGTTTCCAGTTATACATGATAAAAGAAACAACAGTTCCACAAATGGGAACAAATAAGCATCCTTCTGTGATTTCATTGTTGGAGATGGTGTGGTCTAAACATTAATTAGTCCAGTCAAAAAAGTAAGGTCAGTTATTTCGTTTATAATAGGCAGTCTCATGTACGTTATAGAAGACCGAAATTAGCCTTTTGTATCTTCTGCCCAAGGACCCCTGAAGGTGAAACAGAGGGTGCAAAGGGACAGGAGGAACAAAAGTGCCAGAGGACATAGCTTGCAGGACCTCAAACTGGAGATGCCGACTAGGACATTTCAGCAGAACATGTGAGCACTAACATCAGGTAAGGAGTCAGCATGATAATCATTAAAGGTTAAACGGGAACTCTGGCTTGTCCAAAAGAGCAGGATGGCAGAGCTCACAGATGATGTCAGCAGACATGTAGCAGAACTATATGTAGCGGGGTGTTGCTTTAAGTAGCCCTAGAGACTACCTTTACCCATTATGCAATGGGATAACTACAGATCCTTTGGGCCCGGCGCAAGGTCTGCTGGGGTTGGACTATATAAGGAGGGGCGGAGCGGAACGGGGTCTCTTTGGACATCGCCCGCCTAGCAAGTGGAACTCTGTGCTGTGTCTGCTGCCGAGAGCCGGGCCCTGTGGATCTAAAGAGCCTTCCACCCTTCATAATAGGACCCCTGAGACGTCTTGAGTATCTACCTTCCAAGGCTTACCCCGGGTATCGTGAGACTGAGTGTGGGACGCACAGTGGTGGAAGTCGGCCGCACGGACTGGTTCGGTTGGGTGAGAGAGCACTTGCTCAAAGATTTCTTAAGTTACTCTTTAGGCCCAGTGTCTTCTGCTTAAGGCCCATCGTTACCAAGTTGAGCTGCTCATCAGAGGGACAGTGTGCCGTGCAGCCTTAGTTGAAATCCTTTGTCGCATATTCAGCAACTAATTGTTTTACACCCTGTGGATTACAAATAACCTACAAAGTGCACCACCATTGCTAGCGAAGATCCTTCTCTACAGAAACATTGTGAACTGAGTAGTCAGGCCTGACCGTATATAGTAGAGACATTGCTGGGCGCCATCTTGCCCACGAGGGGGAAGCTTGCAAGCGGGAGTTTATTAATTGATGCGCATAGGATTGCGGGGATTGTATACCTGTTTTATATGCTGACTAAATCTTATTGCAGGGCTCTGCATTAATAGATGTACCACTGTTTAATCTGATCTTTATTTTGCTCAGTAAACGCCTTAGTGATTGAGCAGACATTTGTGTGCTGTGATTACTGTGAATGTTATCTGCAGTATTGTGATACCCATAGCATACGGGTCTCACAATCCTTTAGTCTCACTAGCTGGGTAGAGCCAGTTACTGGGGGTTGAGAGTGTTACAGGCCCAAAAATAATACCAGCAGCCCTCTTAGCTGGGGGTATTGCTACATATACATAGAAGCAGGCAGCTGCATCAGCATGTGAGGTAAGTAGCCACTTGACACTAGCATGGAGCAGAACCAGAGGCAGAAGCCAAGGTCATCAATGAGTGGGCAAGGAATTTCCAAATCAGAAGGCCGATCAAAGTCAGTAATGAGGCTGAGGTCAAGTATGGGTACAACAGAAGTACACGGAGTGGGTTCCAAATTAGGTCAGGAGAAAGTTGGGTCAATAAAAGGAATCACATGCAGAACACAAGTCAGGGAGCAAGAACCATCCTGAATGATGCTGAGTTAGAGCATCCCTTAAATAGGCTGCTTGGTGTCTGTGCATATGCTGATGTTCGTGCAGAAGTATGCGCATACACATTTGTCTGGGCCTGCCAGCTAAGGAATTCCATGATAGGTAGGCTCATGTTCAAGAAAAGCAGCAACATTGTCACAAAAGGTAGGGAGTGCTCAGCTGTATGCAAAATATAAGAAAGAAATACAAAGAGTGCACTTCTAGTGCAATAAGAATCAGATTTAGGAAATAAAATAACATAGTAATGTACCATTTATTAAATAAATCCACTCACATGTATTGAAGGTACTAATAACCTGTAGGTAAGCTGTAGGTACACTGTAGAAGGGCTAAGGAGTTTTCCTTGTAGTGAGAAACTTGGATGTGGTTTTCATTCACAGATTGTTAATAAAAGGTAAATGCAGGATGGTCAAAATTCATAAGGAACGTCAAACTGAAGTTTAAGGATTCTTAATCTGTTGACCACAATTCAACAGATATGAATGGTAATTTTAAGTGAGTTTTCGTTTTAAACACAACCTTTTATTGACTCAAATTCACCCGCAATCATCACCTTCTTTAGTTCAAATTCACTGCCCAGCTGCACCTTCTTCAACACAAATTCACTGTCCATGTCCACTTTGACAATGCTCATTGCTTTTCCAACCACCTACAGTTTATATATCACATTTTGGAGACAGGATTATTATCCTTCACAGGGAGGTTTATTACTATCAAACATACAGCCCAATTGGCTCTTACATGCACAGATGCACTGTGTCAACTGCAACTATCACTGTGCGTGCCACGGTGCCAGGGCTGTGATGACTATCCTGCTTACCCACCACTAGGGATGAGCTCGGTGTTCGAGTCGAACGCATGTTCGACTTGAACATCGCCTGTTCGTCTGTTCGCCGAATTGCGAACATTATGGGCCGTTCGCGCCAAATTCGTGTGACGCGAACGGCCCACAATGCACTGCGCCATCGCACTGCATTTCCGGCGCTGTGATTGGCCAAGCATGCACTGTGACCCCGCATGCTTGGCCAATCACAGCGCCGGCAGCGAGGAGAGCCATAATTGGCCACAGGCAGGATGCCTGTGGCCAATCATAGCTCAGGGGGGTTTAGTACACGCCCCACACTATAAAAGGCCGCCAGCGCGGCGGCCTCGTGCAGTGTGTTCCGGCGTGCAGGGAAAGAGATACATAGGCAGGGACAGTGTGTTCTATGTTCTATTCTTTTCTAAGGCATCTGCAGGAGTTAGTGGGTGTTGTGTGCCTCCAGCACAGTATACACCTGGCTCTACACTTTATTGCTGTTCTCTAACCTAGATAGACAGGCAGGGAAAGAAATACATAGGCAGGGACAGTGTGTTCTATGTTCTATTCTTTTCTCAGGCATCTGCAGGAGTTAGTGGGTGTTGTGTGCCCCCAGCACAGTATACATCTGTATATATCCGTCATTGCTGTTCTCTAATACAGGCATCTGCAGGAGTTAGTGGCACAGTATACACCTGTATATACCCATCATTGCTGTTCTCTAATACAGGCATCTGCAGGAGTTAGTGGCACAGTATACACCTGTATATACCCATCATTGCTGTTCTCTAATACAGGCATCTGCAGGAGTTAGTGGCACAGTGTACACCTGTATATACCCGTCATTGCTATTCTCTAATACAGGCATCTGCAGGAGTTAGTGGCACAGTGTACACCTGTATATACCCGTCATTGCTGTTCTCTAATACAGGCATCTGCAGGAGTTAGTGGCACAGTATACACCTGTATATACCCGTCATTGCTGTTCTCTAATACAGGCATCTGCAGGAGTTAGTGGCACAGTGTACACCTGTATATACCCGTCATTGCTGTTCTATAATACAGGCATCTGCAGGAGTTAGTGGCACAGTGTACACCTGTATATACCCGTCATTGCTGTTCTCTAATACAGGCATCTGCAGGAGTTAGTGGCACAGTATACACCTGTATATACCCGTCATTGCTGTTCTCTAATACAGGCATCTGCAGGAGTTAGTGGCACAGTGTACACCTGTATATACTTGTCATTGCTGTTCTCTAATACAGGCATCTGCAGGAGTTAGTGGCACAGTATACACCTGTATATACCCGTCATTGCTGTTCTCTAATAAAGGCATCTGCTGGAGTTAGTGGGTGTTGTGTGCCTCCAGCACAATATACACTACCCAATTGCTGGTTTTCCCATCTCCCTGCAGGCTATTACTATGTCTGGAAGGCCAACAAAGAGAGGCAGACAGTCACGAGCCAATAAAAGAGGGCAAGCAGGCTCTGTGTCTGGGGGCAACAGTGCTGGTCGTGGACGCGGTGCATTGTCATCAGCACGTGGCCATGGGACACGCTTGTCCTTATTTTCAGCAGCTGGACGTGTTGAGCCGCATCATGCCGAAGACTTGGTAGAGTGGATGACCAAGCCCTCCTCATCCTCCTCATCCTCTCTCATCCAGGCTCAGGGTACTGGCAAAGCAGCTGCCAAAGCGTCCTCTTCCCTCGTATCAATGTCATCATCAGTCACTCCTTCCCTAGACCCACCATGTCCTCCTGAGGAGTCCCCAGAACTGTTTAAGCACAGTGTTGGGTACATGCTCCAGGAGGATGCCCAGCGTTTCGAAGGGTCTGATGATGATTCCCAGCTAGAGGAAGGCAGTAGCGTGAGCGCAGAGAGAGGGGATGCTCAAGAAGGACAGCAATCTGGCAGTCATGTTCCAGCAGCTGCAGCATACTGCCAGATCGGCTCCAGTGATGAGGAGGGAGGGGATGATGAGGTCACTGACTCCACGTGGGTGCCTAATAGGAGAGAGGAGGAGGAGGCACATCTCCAACGAGGCAGGATGCCCTCTGGGGGCCAGCGTAAGGGCAGCACACCGACTGAATCACACCGCAGAGCTACGCCTGTGCAGGGCGCTGCCTCTGCCGTTATTTTAAAAGTTCTTTGGTGTGGGCCTTTTTTGAGTTGAGTGCATCAGATCGCACCACTGCTATTTGCAACATATGTCTCAAGCGTATCTCGCGTGGCCAAAACATCAGCCGCTTGGGCACCACTTGCTTGACTAGACATATGTTGACCTGCCATGCAGCTCGTTGGCAAGCGTACCTTAAAGACCCACACCAAAGAACAAAGCGGACCTCTCCTTGCTCCTCATCAGCTGAAATCTCCAACCCCACCATACCTTCAGTCCTCTCTGAAACCTGCACTGAGAGGAATAAAGGTGTAGAATTAGGTGTGTCACAGCCAAGTACTTGCGGGCACTCTGCTAGCAGTACACCGATGTCCGATTGTAGCAGGCAAATTTCCCTGCCCCAGCTGCTGGACCGTCAAAAGAAGTTCACTCCCAGCCATCCACATGCCCAGCGGTTGAATACTAGCTTGGCTAAATTGCTAGCAATTCAACTGCCGCCTTTTCAGTTGGTAGACTCGGCCCCCTTCCGTGAGTTTATGCAATGTGCGGTTCCTCAGTGGCAGGTTCCCAAACGCCACTTTTTCTCACGGAAGGCGATTCCGGCTCTCTACCGGCATGTGGAAGGCAATGTCCATGCCTCGCTGGACAGGGCGGTCAGCGGTTAGGTGCATATTACCGCTGACTCATGGTCCAGGAGGCATGGACAGGGACGTTACCTTTCTTTCACGGCCCATTTGGTCACTCTTTTGGCAGCTGGGAAGGATACAGGACAAGGTGCAGTAGTGTTGGAGGTTGTTCCGCCGCCACGCCTCCAAAATGCTACTACTGGTTGTGATAAACCTCTCTCCTCCACCCCCTCCTCTTCTTCTTCCTCCATGGCCTCTTCCTGTGCTTTGTCCTCGGAACCAGCGGTGCTCCGTAGGCGTTCAAGGGGCTACGCAAGTACGCAGGCAAAAAGATGCCATGCCGTGCTTGCGCTGGTGTGTTTGGGGGACAGGAGCCACACTGGGGCAGAGGTTCTGTCAGCTCTGCAGGGGCAGGCTGAGAGGTGGTTGACGCCACGCCAGCTTAAGCCAGGAATGGTGGTTTGCGACAATGGCACCAACCTCCTCTCCGCCCTCCGACAGGGACATCTGACCCATGTGCCCTGTGTGGCTCACGTTCTTAACCTGGTCGTGCAGCGGTTCTTGGGCAGGTACCCGGGCTTACAGGATGTCCTGAAGCAGGCCAGGAAAGTCTGTGTGCATTTCCGCAGATCATATAATGCCAGTGCTTGGCTGGCTGATCTGCAAAAGGAGTTGAACCTGCCCAAGAACCGCCTTATATGTGACATGCCCACCAGGTGGAACTCAACGTTAGCCATGCTGCAGCGGCTGCACACGCAGCAGAGGGCCATCAATGAGTGCCTGTGCGACTACGGCACCAGGACAGGGTCAGGGGAGCTCGGTTTTTTTCACCACGCCAGTGGGGCATGATCAGGGATGCATGCACTGTCCTGGCACCATTTGAGGAGACCACGAAGATGGTGAGCAGTGACAGTGCATGCATAAGTGACACTGTACCTCTTGTCCACCTGTTGGAGCATACGTTGCGTGGAATAATGGACAGGGCACTTGAGGCAGAACAGAGGCAGGAAGAGGAGGACTTCCTTGCCTCTCAAGGCCCCCTTTACCCAGACAGTGTTCCTTCAGTCCCACCCATCGCACAGGAAGAGGATGAGAAGGAGGAGGAGGAGGATTGTGTCAGCATGGAGGTGGAGCCTGGCACTCTGCATCAACAGCAACAGTCTTTTAGAGATGATTTACAGTCCCAAGAAAACCGTGGACTTGTACATGGCTGGGAGGAGGTGGCTGCGGATCATGTCGTCCTTAGTGACCCAGAGGACTCCGGACTGAATGCCTCAGCTAACTTACGCTGAATGGCCTCCCTGATCCTGCAAAGTCTGCGGAAGGATCCTCGTATTCTTCGGATCAAGGAGAGGGACCATTACTGGCTGGCCACTTTCCCTGATCCACGGTACAAGGGTAAGGTTGCGGACCTTATCTTACCGTCGCAGAGGGAGCAGAGGATGAGACATCTCCGGAAGGCCTTGCAGAAAGGTCTGTGCAACGCGTTACCAGCGACTGGGAGGTTACAAACTCCTGGTCCTGGACAACGAGTTGCTGAGGCTTTGGTCAGTCAAAGAAGGAGCGGTGGGGAAGGTGGCCGTCTGACCGATGCGTTCAGAATTTTTTTTAGTCCGCAGCCCCAAGATATGATCGGTTCCAGCAACCATCGCCAGCGTCTGATATACATGGTGCAGGAATACCTAGGGACAAGGTCAGACTTGGACACCTTTCCCACCGAAAATCCTCTGGCTTACTGAGTCTTGAGGATGGATCACTGGCCAGAGCTTGCACAATATGCAATTGAGCTACTGGCCTTTCCTGCATCCAGCGTTCTTTCGGAACGCACATTCAGTGCTGCTGGAGGCTTTGTCACGGATCACAGGGTGCGCCTGTCCACCGACTCGGTTGATCGACTGACCTTCATAAAGATGAACCAGTCTTGGATCACCACCAGCTACCAAGCACCTGAAGCTGATATAACAGAATAATTTATTTTGAAATGTCACATCCCTTCAAGACTGCCTATGCTGATGCTGAGTGACTGTCCTGTTATGTTGACTGACTATCCTCCTCCTCCTCAATGACCCGATTCATGATGATAGCTTGGAAGAACATTTTTGTTTCTGGGTGCCGCCACCAGTGGCTAAGGCACAATTTTTCAGCCCCTGTTTAACAGGGGCATGTAATTACAATTTTTTATGCAATGCTTTGCAGCAGGGCTCATTCCTGCACTCCAACTAGAGTATCTGGGAGAGGTTGCAGTGTCGTGGCACCAGCACCAGTGCCTAAGGCCCAATTTTTTAGCCCCTGTTTAACAGGGGCGTGTAATTACAATTTTTGATGCAATACTTTGCAACCGGGCTCATTGCTGTGCTCCAAGTACAGTATCTGTGAGGGGTTGCAGTGTTGTGACACCAGTGCCTAAGGCCCAATTTTTCTGCCCCTGTTTAACAGGGGCGTGTAATTACAATTTTTGATGCAATACTTTGCAACAGGGCTCATTGCTTTGCTCCAAGTACAGTATCTGTGAGGGGTTGCAGTGTTGTGGCACCAGTGCCTAAGGCCCAATTTTTCAGCCCCTGTTTAACAAGGGCGTGTAATTACAATTTTTGATGCAATACTTTGCAACAGGGCTCATTGCTGTGCTCCAAGTACAGTATCTGTGAGGGGTTGCAGTGTTGTGGCACCAGTGCCTAAGGCCCAATTTTCTGCCCCTGTTCAACAGGGGCATGTAATTACAATTCTTGATCTAATAATTCACAGCAGGGCCCATTCCTGCGCCCACCAAGAGTAACTGTGAGGGCTTACCGTGTTGTGGCAACACCACCACCACCACAACCAAAGGCCCAATTTTTCTGCCCCTCTTCAACAGGGGCATGCAATTACAATTCTTGATCTAATAATTTACAGTAGGGCCCATTCATGCGCCCACCAAGAGTAACTGTGAGGGCTGACAGTGTTGTAGCACCAGCACCACCACCAAAGGCCCAATTTTTCCTACCACTGTTCAACAATGGCATGTAATTACAATTCCTGATATAATAGTTCACAGCAGGGTGTTCCAGTGCCCACCAAGAGTAACTGTGAGGGCTTACAGTGTTGTGGCAACACCGACACCTAAGGGGCAAATTTCTGCAGAGTATATACGGCAGGCCCCTATTTTCAAACATCCAACTTACAAACGACTCCTACTTGCAAACGGAAGGAGACAACAGGAAGTGAGAGGAAATCTTCCCCTAGGAAGGCAAATTCTCTCCTGTAAAAGTTAATATGGGAAAAAGGTGTCTCCTCTCTACTGATGCTTTATCACCAATCCTTGTTTCAATAAAAACCCCACTTTTCCAAAAACATTTGTCATTGGGACGGAAAGTGAGGTGAAATGTTCTGAACAGGTGCACAGACAGCAAAACAAATGTTACAGGGGTGATAACCCTTCCCTACGTTCTCCAAAAAGCTTAAAAATAGATTTTTTAGCTAGAGCTACACTTAAAAAATGTACCTGTTCCAGATTAGAAAAAGATTCTACTTAAGAACAAACCTACAGTCCCTGTCTTGTTTGCACCGCCTGTATACTGCTGTTCAGAGTATATAGGGCCTTTTTTTTATTTTGGGTGCGGGGTTCCCCTTAATATCCATACAAGTGGGGTGGGGGGGTACCCATGCCATTTTTCTCAATGATTTTCATCCATATTTCCAGGATCAGACATTACATTAAAGCCGCAAGCAGTTTTAAATGACCATTTTTTTTCCTTTAGAAATGTCATTTCGTGCAGAGACAGTTCTAAACACGGGAAACACGTGGCACTTCACAGGCATACTTTAGACACCCCCCAGGTACGATATTTAAAGAAATATTTCTCTTTTTTTTTCACTTTATGCATCATTAAAATGACTGCTCCCGAAAAAACGGCCGTTTTTAAAACTTTTTTTTGCATTGATACATGTCCCCTGGGGCAGAACCCGGGTCCCCAAACCCTTTTTAGGACAAGGACTTGCATATTAGCCGTTATAATTATCACTTTTGATTTCGAACGTTCGCATCCATTGTATTTAATAGGGTTCTAAAGTTCGCGCAAACTTTCGGTCCGTTCGCAAGTTCTGGTGCGAACCGAACCGGGGGGTGTTCGGCTCATCCCTACCCACCACCAATCACTGCCTACAGCTGGCCAGTTGGATGGTGGTAGATAGGCATGACAGCTTTTTCATACAGGTGGTGGGCAGAACTACACTGAGGCCACCCCCTGCCCACCATCTGTTTACAACAGTGGCCATCTTTCCTGCAGTTTGTGGTAGGTACAGGCAGGAATATCCCCAGAAAGACGTGCTTAGAGAACACTTGTTTTTCATTATATTTTCAACAGGTCCTTTTTTTCTTTGAACATCAACTGTACATTGCATGGCAGGTGCAATACTCAGTGCAGAATGGATCCAATTTAAGCACTTTTCAGCAGAGAACAAGGATTAATTAGATTTGATTTTTCACATCTTGAGGTCATTTGAATGGCAGGCATCATCACTTCACAGACAGTGAGATTGTCATGATTCTTCCTAAAGTGTATTAATTGTGAAGCAATATCATTTTGTAAAGCTACCTTTATCAGCAGTCCTACTATGACTGTAGGATAGTAACCCTGAAGCAGTGCAGGTTGCTTAGGTGAATCAAGTTAAGTGGTCTGTAGACATGCTTACAGTGCCATGGGATTCTAAGGTGGAATGCAGTCTTCTAGGGCTGCGAAAATTAACGATTAATTCCTTGATTAATCGTTACTTTTTTTTGATCTATCAAAATTCTTTTGATCGGAACTAGTGGTGCAACGGCGGAGCTCTGCTGCTGCCTCGGCCATAGGAAAGGCCGTGGCTTTGGCCTAGCTCCCAGGGCGGCGGCCATCTTGGTCCACCCGGCGGTGGCCTCAACTGCTTGTGTTCGGCCGGCTTCTCTGGTAAGACTAAGCAAGCACTAATCTTCCTATACAGTGGGGGATATGTGGACCATATTACAGTGGGGAGATGTCTCTGGATTACAGTGGGGAGATGTCTGTGGATATTACAGTGGGGGAGATGTCTGTGGATATTACAGTGGGGGAGATGTCTGTGGATATTACAGTGGGGGAGATTGTGGATATTACAGTGGGGGCGATTGTGAATATTACAGTGGGGGAGATGTCTCTGGATATTACAGTGGGGAGATGTCTGTGGATATTACAGTGGGGGAGATGTCTCTGGATATTACAGTGGGGGAGATGTCTCTGGATATTACAGTGGGGGAGATTGTGGATATTACAGTGGGGGTGATTGTGGATATTACAGTGGGGGAGATGTCTGTGGATATTACAGTGGGGAGATGTCTGTGGATATTACAGTGGGGAGATGTCTGTGGATATTACAGTGGGGGAGAGTTGCAATGCAAGGAGATCAGCTAAAAGTAGTTGGATCTGTGAGTGCGTTATAATTAATCAAAATTAGTTGATTAATCGATTTAAAAAAAATGATTAATCGAACACGAAAATTTTAATCAGTAACAGCCCTACAGTCTTCTATTATCATGGTTGAGCATTCTTAATCGTCTGCAGGCCTGTATGGGACAGTGATTATAAAAAGAGCTTGATATTTGCTATGTACATTACTGCTGCCTTGCTAAAGAAGATGCCGCACTGAAGATCTAGCCCTCTTCTAAGTGCCGACTCTCACTTATCAAAATTAAGCTGGACCAGGATGCTTTCATCCCTTTTTCCCAATAGAGAGGTCTCTCCTTGATGTGTAATGTCACATCATGCTTTCTCCTTTAAAGGCAGAGCCCAGCTAAGAACAAGAGATTGGAAATGGATTAGCATAGAATGAAAATGGACTTTATAGGCACACCCATAACAATTTGTTTAAAATATAATATCTTTAATTGAAGAATGTTAAAACAGCATGTATATACATATAGCTAAAAACATTCCAGCATGGAGCCTAAAAGGCACTCATACCACCATTACTACCAATTGTTGCCAAGTATAAACAGGTACAATATGAACTTGATTGTATATACTGTATGTATTGGCGTATAACACTCACTTTTTTACCCTGAAAATAGAGGGTAAACTGTGCCTGCGTGTTATACACAGGGGGCTGTGGAAAGTTTTTTTCCTGAAACTTCCCTCTTAAAGTTAGGGTGCGTGTTATACGCCTGTGCGTGTTATACGCCGATAAATACGGTATATGTTTTCAAAAGTTTATACGGTTGGTGGTTGAGGCAAAAGATATGCTAATCTACATGTTACGCACGTTAGCGCTTCTTCAGGAGCTTGGAATTCTGACATACATAAATTTAAAAAAAACAGAACAAACATTAAATTTAACATCTTCTGAAAAAAGATAGCAACCACATACATAATTGATAATTAGAATACCAATTGTCCAATATTGCTCACATAGATACCCCTATATGCATTACCACCCAGCTGCAAAAAAGCACACCCTAACTGTGGGGGCGTATATAACGTTTAAATCCATTACCAAATGCATAAAAGGTGCACAACATGCAATGATGTATGCATTATGTAGCGCCCACCCCATTTAGGGGTGCTAGATACCCAAATTTAGGGGCTGGTCTGAGATAGTAGTTGAGCTCAGACCGTTCTCAATTTATAGGTTGTGCTATTTTATTTCCAGGTGGTATGCTGATGTGAAGTTCCCTGTGGCCTGTAGGTGGCACTGCCATAATGGGTCAGGGTTGAACCACTGGTATTAGTGCTGTGCCTTGGGGTGTCCTCTCTCGGCAGCAGTAGAGTGGGCGTGTTTGGCCTGCTGTGCATGCTGGGAGAGGATACATAAGGGGCAGACGCCGCCTGGGAGGGGTCTTCGTCTTCGTTTCGGAGGAGGAGAGGAGTCGGAGTCCAAGTGCATGGCGCATGGCCCTCCAGGCCATGGGGCCACGTGTGCATCACTCCCAGGCATCTTTAGCCCTGGGGCTGCATCTTCAACACTGGGCCCAGCACCTTTAGCTGGAGCCCACTTCGGGGAGGAGAAATCCCAGTGTGTCCCTCGCGAGGGAGCCCGCTTCAAAGAAGAGGAGGCCAGGGGAGGACCTTTCTGATGGACCGGTGAGAGTTCACGGTGAAGGAAGGGGCACGGTAACTTTCTGGAGTGATTCATCTATCCACCAAGGGCCTAGTAATGTGCTGCTGCTGGCACCTGTCCTTATGTACCAAAACTAAGAGGTTCGGGGTCTGATAGATTCTGTGGCAGAGAGTCTCCCGATCGCATCTAGGAAAAGAACCTGATCAAACGTCCGAGCATTACTTCGGCTGCTAGGATCCACTTTGTAGGAGACTATCCGGGTGAGCTAAACCTACTCTGGGATAGAGTAGCGATTGTGATATCCATTTGTGCCTGGACTAACCTCCCAAAGCCTTGCTGTCCTGTCTCTTATCCACCCTTTCCCATCTGCTGAACATTGAGAAAATAAACTCAACGTTGGAGTTTAAAGTGGTGTGGACCTTGGAATTACTTGGGGGGAAAACAGAGACTTGTCCCTATATCCTAGGAGACGAGAACCAACTGACGGAGAACCTAGCTGTGGGACCCAAATACATAACACTGCTTAACCTCCTTAACCAGGAGGGTACAGGCATATAGTACGGTGTGCCCTTTTTCTACAAGTGAGCCAAAGGTAGGCAAAAGGGTCCGCGTGCTACACGTGGGGGCTCGAGTCCGGGATTCTACAGCTATACCCCCCCCCAGAAGTTGGACTTTGTTTCCCCGTGTGGTTCAGAGGAGGTCGGCCATTTTGGTGAATTGTGAACTGCGCCACTGATGTGAGTAATGGAGGTACAGGCCTAAACTGTATTTCTGGCTGCGCAGTTCGTGGGCGTGTCTCAACAAGAAAAAGCCCACGAGTTACTTGCAACTGGAAAAAGAAAGGGGAGGAGCCCCGACATATCGTGAGTTGCACGTGGTGACCTTGGCTGAGTGGACAGTGCATGCTGGAAAAGTGAGTGAACAACATGTCTGCTGTTCCATGGAGTTCGGTGTCTACTTCCACCATGGACGTTGCCTCACTGGCTGCTACTTTAAAAGATACAGGGATTCGGTTGAAACCTCGGGGCTGCTTTGCACTGTATACATGCCGAGATGCTGAGGTCTTGGGGATGATCTGTCCCGCATGCCAGGGACTGGTGGTGCACCTTCGACCTTTTCGGGAGATGTGCCAGATGTGGAGAATTTCTCTTCGAGGTGGAGCAGCCTACGGAAAAGCTCTGGGCCTATCGGGTGAATTGCTTAACAGGCGCCACCACTCTAGAGGAGGAAACCTGAGTCTCCACAACCACCCCCACGCGCACCACTGTGACCGAGAAGGAAGTCAAGCTCGGGGTTCCGGTTGCTGCGGAACCGGTGATGGAGAAGCCGGCGGATGCTGCCTCTGTCACTACCGAGACTTCCCTTCCACCTCCCAAGCGAAGAGTAGGCTATGTGAAAGCCTTCCGCGGCTTTGGTCGAGGTACACCCCAGCACCTACCTAAGCCGGAGCTCCAACCCGGAGGGACCTCCAGGAGATCCACGGCAGGCCACGGTAAGGAGGCTGGGGCAATGTCAGTAAAGAGTTTGCCGAGGAAAGGGAAGAGGCTCAGTGTCTGTACCATAGGGGACGCTTGGGTGCCTGACCCGCGGGAACTTTTAAGAGACAATGAATCAATGTTGACTAAAAACTACCTGCCGGCAGAGGAGTACGATACCTCCGATTTGGAGTCGTCTTCTGATGTGGGAGACGATTTTAAGGTAGATGTCCGCACCCCGAAGCATAAAAGAGGGATCGCCCATGGATTCTGGGGAGACTGCACCCCGGGTGGAAGCCCCTGCATGTGAGGAAGGAGATGTTCCTGCACCTGTATTGCCAGCGCCTGCTGCTGTGGTTGAGCGTGCGCCACTGTGGGCCCCTTTACCAAAACTTGAGGCAGTGAAAGTGCCCAGGTCCCCGGATGCCATTGTTTTACCAGGTGCAGGAGACCGTGCAACCCTTCCTCCCCTTTCGAGACTGCAACGGCTCTTTAACAAGAGAGTGGCTGTTGAGTACGGCTGGGAATACCCCTATGTTCCCAGGGACTTGTTGTTTGAGGTTGAGGCATATAGAGAGAGGTGGTATGCGGACTTTGTGTGGAACCACCTGAAAGTGCCTAACGCCCGCAGATACTTTGTATGCTCCGCTAATATGACTGAATGGTTCAAGGGATGCAAACAAGAGTGGAGCTATGGGTGACACATCCATGCGGATCGGGTGGTCGTTTGTAACAAGGAGCGAGAAGATTCTGTGTACTCTGTAGAGACCTTTGATACAATGTGGAAGCTCCTTGTTTTGCCCGATCCTCGCTTCTATATCTAAAAGACAAGACTTTGTTTTTTTTCTGTCCTCTGGAAGTTATTTTGTTAGGAACTTAAGGACTTTGCCCTTCACTGTTTGGGGTAATCTGCTCTACCAAGAGTCAGGAGAGCTGCTGTTTCTCTCCGCTTGCAGCTCCACAAGAGAACTGAACTTTTGGGGTTGAAATAGTTAGGTTCATCGGTGAGATCATCGTGCTCAAGATGGGAAATGTATAGCAGTGTTACTTTACCATGTTAGGTAGTGTCAGCGCTATGATGGTCGCACTACCACCAGGTGGCGGTGATTTGCAGGACTTCTATTTTTATTATGCATCTCCCTTGAGGAGCGTTATTACATATGCTAGGCCTAGTGTATGCAGCCTTAGTTGAAGGGGGTCGTCTTTTCTCGGAAAGATGATTCACTTCATGTACATTTAGATATTAATAGGATGTTATTTGTTTGTGTGTTTTCTCTGGGTGATAACGAAGGCAGGTCCACTGGAGCACCAACAGGGATCCCACAGGGAGGTAGAGCCTAAGATTCCCAAGGGCGCGGAGTCTAAGATCCAGCAGGTGTTCACCAGAGCCTCTAGTGGTGAGGATGGACTGGGCTGCAACTGGACCCAGGTTGCGGCCCCCAGAGTCCCCCAGCTCACACTCACAGTAGGCTATAGAGGATAGAGGGGAAGCAGCAGCTCAGGATACAAGAGATACTGAGGGGATAAGCCAAACGTCATGGCGACTAGCAGACAAGGATAAACAAAGGACGCGCCAAAGGTCAAGGTCACAAGCAGACAGGGATAGTCGAGAACAAGCCAAGATCGGTAAAACAGAGACAGACGTAGCACATGGCAAGCAGGAACCCAAACACACACTAGCTTAACAAACAACGTTGATCAGCGCGGCTGGCTTGCAGTGCACAGGTTAATATAGTGTTCCCTGATAGGGCCTGGGGTGGAGCCATGCTTGGAGGAGAGATTATTTAAGCAGCCAGGTGAGAGTGGCTGGCCTCTAAGGTGAACACATGGAGAAGGGGTAAGCTGAGAGACAAACATTACTGCATAACCATGACAGTACCCCCCCTCTTATGGGCCCTCCCCCTCCCCTGCCTGGGCCCAGGCTTAAAGGGAAATCTCAGATGAAACCTCCTCAACAGACGAGGTGCAACGACCTCAGATGCAGCGATCCAAGACGCCTCCTCAGGACCAAACCCTCTCAAATGCACAAGGTACTGAAGAATGCCTCTGCCGAGCCAAGAATCCAGAACTTGTCTAACCTCGTACTTTAGATTATCCTCAGAGACCGGAATCGAGGTAGGGAGAGGACGAGAGGATTTATTGAGGACAAAAGGCTTTTTAGAAATAAGCAAGGGCATGAGAGGATCAACAGGAATCTGAGGAGGGTCCCCCAGACCCTTAAAGATGAACTGGGCATCTAGCACAGGACCATCAGACTGGGCAGATGTCAGTGCAACCCTGAGGTCAGGTTGGTTAGAAGGTGACATGTCACAGGAGTCAAGCTGGATAGCTGAAAGACAAGCAGAATGAGGATGGATTAAACCCCTTAGACAGGTTTGAATGGACGTAACAGTATTAGGGTGAGGCGAGGTTGCAGAAGGTTCTGAATAAGAAAAGGTAGGAGGTTCACTGGGCATGGGCTGGACTGGCATAACTAGTTCAGAGGCCAAATGAATAGCATGGTCAGGTGTAGCGACTACCTGAATCGCATCGCAAGGCATATTGACTGCAGCACTTGCAGACAAGCTAGCCTGGCTGTGCGTCCAAGGGTGTTTAGGGACAGACAAAGGTAAATGGTTATGCAAACTGGAATAAAGGATCAGCTTAGGTTCAAAGGTGGGCTCCTCATCTAGAGTGCCACATGACCTAGAGAGTGCATCAGCCCGACTATTGCAGGACACATCCCAGAAATCACTATATGCAGTAGGAAGAGCAAAAGATATTGGGATGGTGGCAACAGGAAGTTTCTCTTTTGGGACAACCTTGGGTAGGCAGGACCAGGAACAGGAGGAACCCCAAGCCAGGATCTGTCCAGTAGTCCAGTCAACATGTGGAGAATGGAGCCGTAACCAAGGAAGACCCAAAATGATAGGAGTTGAGGCCTTAGGTAAGATAAGGAAGGATATCCACTCCTGGTGGAGTGTCCCTAATGACATCTTAACAGGGAGGGTCTGGAAGCGGATAGGACCCCCTGGGAGAACAGTGCCATCAATCGCCAAGACCACCAATGGCGTGGTGAGGGGAAAAAGGGTAAGTCTCATGGACAATGCGATTTCCCAGTCCATGAAATTGGCAGCGGCTCCGGAATCCAGATATGCTGAGACCGAATGAGAAGAAGCACCAACATGGAGGAACACAGAAAGAAGAAGACGAGAAGATGAAGGTGATATTTATGGGTCCAATACTCCACTTTCCAGATGTATTGGACCCGAAAGTTTTTCTGGACAAAGAGAGCAAGTGTCACGAAAATTACCTTTGCCCCCACAGTAGAGACACAGGCCTAGAGTTCTGTGCCTAGCATGTGCCTCTGGGGTTAGCCTGGTCCGACCCAGATGCATGGGTTCCTCAGCTGGCAGGAGATGCTCCACGGGTCGAAGAGAGGGGAGCTCAGGCTGACTAAGAACCAAGGAGTGCTAGCGTCGCTTTTCTAGGGTCCTTTCCTGAAAGCGAATATTGATCTGGTTACACAAGGAGATAACTTCACCCAGATCAGTGGGGATGGTTCTTCCTGCTAATTCATCCTTCACGCTATCAGAAAGGCCATGCAAAAAGGTTGCGACTAAGGCCTCATTGTTCCAGCTCAACTCAGCCGTCAGTATGCGGAAATGAAGAGCATACTGTCCCACAGAAGCAGACTCTTGGCGGAGACGTAAAAGGGCGCTAGCCGCTGAAGAGACACGACCCAGTTCTTCGAAGATATTTCGAAAAAGTTTCAAGAAGTCAGAAAGACTAGAAACCAGTGGATCATTCAGTTCCCACAGAGGGGCTGCCCAGGCTAAGGCTTCACCAGAGAGGAGGGAAATGATATAGGCTACCTTTGCCCGATCAGACAGAAAGTTTTGGGGCTGGAGCTCAAAATGAATAGTGCATTGGCTAAGGAACCCCCTGCAGGCCTTGGAGTCCCCAGAGAAACGGGACGGAGCTGGCAGTTGTATTGAATGTGTGGCTGCGACTGCGACCGGAATGGGTGCAGCCGCTGACAGCGGTTGAGGTTGTTGAACCGGAGGTCCTAAGGAGGCCTGAACCTGTTCAAAATGGGAGGCCAAATCCTGAAGGAATCGCATCACCTGGGTTTGATTCGATTCCTGGGTCTCAAGTCTGCGGACTATGCCCTGCAATGGATCATCTGCGGGTAGTGACACATCAGCTGGGTCCATGGCTGATCAAACTGTCAGGTCACCTGAAGCCAGGTGACAGATGCACAACGTTGAGGTCAGGAGTGAACCGCTAAGGTAGAGAACCCTATGGCTGACTGCTGCGAATGGAACACTGGGTGATAAGGAAGGCAGGTCCACTGGAGCACTAACAGGGATCCCACAGGAAGCTAGAGCCTAAGATTCCCCAGGGCGCGGAGTCTAAGATCCAGCAGGTGTTCACCAGAGCCTCTAGTGGTGAGGATGGACTGGGCTGCAACTGGATCCAGGTTGCGGCCCCCAGATTCCCCCAGCTCACACTCACAGTAGGCTATAGTGGATAGAGGGGAAGCAGCAGCTCAGGATATAAGAGATAGTGAGGGGATAAGCCAAACGTCGGGGCAACTAGCAGACAAGGATAAACAAAGGACACGCCAAAGGTCAAGGTCACAAGCAGACAGGGATAGTCCAGAACAAGCCAAGATCGGTAAAACAGAGACAAACGTAGCACACGGCAAGCAGGAACCCAAACACACACTAGCTTAACAAACAATGTCGATCAGCATGGCTGGCTTGCAGTGCACAGGTTAATATAGTGTTCCCTGATAGGGCCTGGGGTGGAGCCATGCTTGGAGGAGAGAGTATTTAAGCAGCCAGGTGAGAGTGTCTGGCCTCTAAGGTGAACACATGGAGAAGGGGTAAGCTGAGAGACAAACATTACTGCATAACCATGACAGATATATTGATCAAAAAGGAGAAAAAATTCCTTAAGAACAAAAGCCATAGATATAACTAGAAAAACACACAATTTAGAACCAGATCCAACTTTAAACAAAGATCTAATACCAATGATCCTGGATTCTCAGATGCTCCCTCTGTATCCTCAGTTTCTTCCAGGGGGCCCTCAAGATTTAAGAAGTCAAGAAAATCTAAAAGAAGTTCCCATGGAAGTCAATCTAATGAAAAATCGAATAAAAAAAAAATTACCTGGTTTCAGGTAATTCACTAGGCGGTGTGGGCACTTCTTCATCTTGTTTCACTCTGATTCTAACACCCTCCTTCCCAGACTTTTACCATTAGGTAATAAGGCACCACAACTTAATGTATCACAAGATAACCGTCCGGCCAAATCAACTGGCAATATTGAATCACAATGAATCACGGATGGGGTAAGCACCGAATGCACTTCCTCTATAGGATCATTGACACCAAATATGAATGTTATTAATGTGTCTTCTCATATCCTCACAGTTTTGGAAACACAGGTTTTAGCCCGGGGTTTGAGCTTTTGTCCCAATCAGGATTTAGACAAATTTGAGGTCATTAAGGACTTCCAATTATTTGCCAAAAAGCTAAAAAATGGTACTGTAAAATCCCATCCACCAGGAATTCTACAACCTGGTTGATCAGGCATATGCCAAAAACATCTTGGCTAAATCTGAATGGGATTACGTACGAACCCAACTACCACGCACGCCCACATTCTATTCTCTACCAAAACTACACAAGGCTTTGTACACTAACTTTTACTATGACGTGGGATTGTTGTTCCATCACTTTCCTTGATGGACTTTCCACAAAGATGAGAATGGCCTACTGACTAGTAGTCTATATAGGAAACCTACGGCTGGCAACTCCATACTACACGTTAGCAGCTTCCACCCACAAGCGTTAATTTCCTTCATCCCCTACAGCCAGTATTTGAGGATAAGGAGGAATTGTTCGGATGATAAAGTGTTTAGAAGGGAGGCGAATCTACTTAAAGAAAGGCTTCTGGCATGAGGTTATTCAAACACATGCCTGAAGAAAGCTTTCAAAAGGGCATGTGCCAGGACACGCAATGACCTGCTTTACAACCCCTCCGCTATAAAAAAACTAAAGAAATCCAATCTCTATCATCACGAAATTCTCAAATCAACACAAAACCATCAGGCGTATCGTCTACAAATACTTAGACAGGGATGTTCTGACCATGGACCCCCTTATAGGTCCTTTTGTGTCAGACACCCCCGCCTTCACGTTCAGATGGGCTGAATCCCTGAGAGACCAGCTAGTCTTCAGTGAATTCAGGGGAGGGGGACGAAGAGATCCCTGTAAACGCACAGGAACATTTACCTGCGGCGGATGTAATTACTGCCAGTTTAAACACATCAAAAAACATTATACTACCCAACGGGGAACGCTACAAACCAAAACACTATGCTAATTTATCCTCTATGTTCTCTGGACATGTCTCTGGGCCTCCATCCCTTCTAATCTTACAGGGGGAACTTTGTGAACCCTGATGTAAAGGGGAGCACTGATATAAAGGGCAATGCTGCAGACCCTGATGTAAGTGGAAACTCTGATGTAAATGGGAATGCAGTGGACTCTGATATAAGATGGTCTCTGGTGACCAGAGCACTCCTTACATCAGAGTTCCTCCTTCGATTATGCTCTGCAGCATTTACCTTTACATCTGAGTTCCCTTGCACTGTAAGGGGGAATCCTGCCGACTCTGATGTAAAGGGCAATGCCGGGAAATGTGATGTGGGGAGGGAGACTCTGGTGACCAGAGACCACCTTCCGCAGAGTGAATACACTAAGGTAAGAGGGTAGGGTGTTACTGATATAAGGGTAAACCTTTATATCAGTGCCCCCTTACATAATTGTATTCACTCCCCCCTTACATCAGTGACCCCCCCCCCTCAGATGGACCTGACGGCGCTGTCACTGACCTCCTCTCCGGTGCAGCGTGCAGGGCTCAGTTAGATGGCTCCAGGTTGGTGGCTCTGGTTTTATTCTATAGTCTGTTCTCCACAGTCCATACACGTCTGACTCCTCCCATAATTCCAATCCCGGCGACGCTCTCACTCTTAATTCCTCTCCAGACTCCCCCTAAGAGACTGCAGACACGATAAAAGACAAGAGATAGTCAGAGATTGCAGACAGGTTAGAGGCTGCGGACAGGATACAGGAGGTGGTTAGAGGCTGCAGACAATAGGTGGTCAGAACATGTGCACAGGATAGAGGAGGTGGTCAGAGGATGGCGGACAGGATACAGGAGACAGTCAGAGGATGTGGAAATGGTACAGGTGGTGGTCAGAGTATGCAGACATGTAGGGGTAGCAAACAGAGGGGTTCCCCATGTAAGGGGTGCACACAGATGAGTCAGTCATGTAGGGGGATCACACAGTGGGATGAAGTCCTGATGAGAGCTGTCACAGAAGGGCCCTCACACAGGACACATGGCAGGCAGGGCAGTGAGGTTGGCACACACAGGGTGATCAGGTTCCTGTTCTTAGGGGAGGTGGGGTCCTGATCCCCAGGGAAGATGGGGTCCCTAGGTGAGATGAAGTCCCCGTTGCCAGGGGAGATGGAGTTCCTGCCCCCAGGTGAGATAGGATCCCTGTCCCAGAGTGAGAAGGGGGTCCCTGTCCCCAGGAGAGGAGGAGTTTCTGTCCTCAGGGGGGAGAGGTTTCCTTGTCCTCAGGGGGAGAAGGGGGTCCCTGTCCAAAGGAGATAAGGTGTCGCTGTACCCAGGGGAGAAGGGAGTCCCTGTCCCAAGGAGAGAAGGGAGTCCCTGTCCCAAGGAGAGAAGGGAGTCCCTGTCCCAAGGAGAGAAGGGGTCCCTGTCCTCAGGGGGGAGAGGTTTCCTTGTCCTCAGGGGGAGAAGGGGGTCTCTGTCTTGGGGGGGAGGGGGTCCCTGTCCTCAGAGGGGGGAACAGGGATCCCTGTCCTCAGAGGGGGGAACAGGGGTCCCTGTCCTCAGGGGGGGGGAGGGGGTTCCTGTCCTCGGGGAAGATGGAGTGGGATATGGGATGTCTCACTTACCATGACTAGGTCTGCAGGTCTCTCATTTATGGTCGTCTGGGCTCCCTCCAGCAGCACAGATGGGCGATCAGCTTATCCCCAGGGAGCACAGCTACGGCTTGACAATCTTGCAGCAATTGATGGGTACAATGGCTGCGTTTGATGGGCACAGTGGTTGCGTTTTTTGCTGGGTGAAGTGGCTGCATTTGACGGGCACAGTGAATGCATTTGACGGGCACAGTCGTTGTGTTTTTGCTGTGTGAAGTTGCTGCATTTGATGGGCACAGTGGGTGCGTTTTTTGCTGGGTGCAGTGGCTGCATTTGACAGGCACAGTGGCTGCATTTGACGGGCACATTGGCTGCATTTGATGGGCACAGTGGTTGCGTTTTTTGCTGGGTGCAGTGGCTGCATTTGACGGGCAAAGTGGCTGCATTTGATGGGCACAGTGGTTGCGTTTTTTGCTGGGTGCAGTGGCTGCATTTGACGGGCACAGTGAGACTGCAATTGATTGGGGGGTGGGTGTTTTCAGTTTGTTTGCGCCCCCCCACAAATTTTTGACCACCAGCCGCCACTGTCAAAGACACCGCTCTATAATTTTCCTTGACCTCCCGTATATGTATTTTGCAGGGCTGTGCAGACAGGTTTGTGTAAGCCGAGGCTCCGTGTGTCAGGCTGCTGTTTGCACAGCCCTTCACATTATGTACATCAAGCAGTGGCTCATATTCCCACAGGCAAAGCTCTATATTTTTCATGGACCTGCCATTGATATACACAGTGCTATGCATGGGGCCCGCCCCTCTTCAGCAGAGCAGGCTAGGGGCGGGGGCGGGGCTGGAGCTCTATATTTTATCTCGACCTCGGTCCCATTAATATACTGTACACAGTGCTAAGTTGCAAGGGGGCCTGCCCCCCTTCAGTAGAGCAGGCTAGGGGCGGGGGCGGGGCTGGAGCTCTATATTTTGACTCGACCTTGGTCCCATTAATATACTGTACACAGTGTTAAGTTGCAAGGGGGCCTGCCCCCCTTCAGCAGAGCAGGCTAAGGGCGTGTTAGGGGCTGGAGGCGGTGCAGCTCTATATTTTTTTTTGACCTCGGTCCCATTTATATACATACACAGTGTTAACTTGTCCGCCCCATTCTCCAGAGCAGGCTAGGGGTGTGTTGGGGGCGGGGCTGGAGGCGGTGCTGCCAACGATCTTAAGCAATTGGCAACGCCTCCGTCCGCCCGCTCGAGTCTAGAATTTTCACGGACTGAATTGGGCGTCTGCGCATGCGCGGTATAGGCGCGGTGAAGCCGCGCATGCGCAGTGGAGCCCTAGATCAGCTGTGTTTTTGACGTAGCTGCACCGGAAGTGACGCGGTCGAGACCCTGCATAGGTCGAGACTTTTTTTACAACACCGGCATCCTTTGATTGGGGTTGCAGAGCCAGGGTTTTCCTGGTTGCGTGACTCCAGACATGCACTAGTGTCCCCATTACATCACATCCGGCATGTACTCGCCGTACCTGTGACGTCACCATGCATCGTCCAGCGTCCGTGTGACGCCGGACATTCCGTTGTCCATCAGGAAGTCGTGGGGGAGGCACTTTCGTGCACCGGGGACTCGGGGGGGGGGGGGCGTTTTTCCTGACTGTGAGCTTCTCCCCACACCACTACTAGGATTTCTCCACGTGGCCTCCATCAACCCCATAAAATTATGTCTTTTCCAACATCACTTTATGCTGCACACCCTAGGTCAGACGGGATTACACCTGAACTGAGACCTAATTATGGTAACCTTTTTGGAACTATCCAGTTATGCTGGGGGGTACTAATACTACATGTATAATGATGATGAAAGATAGGTTCCATTGCACGGGTGCATATTTATGCATATCACTCCATGACCTGATGGTGTCCTTTTTTATGTTCCCTCTTCAACCTTCATTTGGGCACAAGGACTCCAAATATCTGAAGTTAGCCATTTCTAACCTCCAGCCTTTTCCTGCTCTTGTAGTGTCCAGAAACAAGTTAGGTATGTATGTTCTGAACAGACACTCATATAGTCATTTCAATGCAAAAGGCTTTGGTCCTAATACTATATACGTGGGGTATTTCCATTGGGGCTGAGTTGGAGTGCCCTCTGTAAGCGACCATCCTGGGCCTTGGGTTGCTTCCCCTGGGTCTACCTACCTCTCTGGAACCAGACTGGCTGGCTTTAGGCAGCAGCATTTTTTCCAAATGTTTTAACGTGGATGCAGGATCATTGACTGTTTATGCACGTTTCATGGTCAGTGGATTCACACAAATTGTCTGACTGAATGTTTTAAGTTTTGCTTGTCTTACAATACATATATTCTTATACCTGTTTTTTTTATCAATTATAGACATGTAGCGGGGTCCTAAATTTAGGGGTAGTGTTTGAGTGGTATTTATGCTCAAACACCCTAATTGTTAGGACTTATCCACCATTTTGTCCGCAGGTGGAGTATCAGTGTACAGTTCCCTGTGGCCTGCGGGTGGCGCTGCCATAGTGGGCCAGGGTTGAACCGCTGGTACAGTGCTGTGCCTTGGATGTCCCCTGTCGGCGGTGGTATGGTGGGTTTGTTGGCCCGCTGTGCATCCCGGGAGGGGATATAAAAGGGGTAGACCCTGTCTGTCGGAGTGAGTTCCCGGGGGTCCGACCCCAGAAGTGTGTGATTCTGTTCGTGGCCACCGCAGGCCACCTGGGGTGGAGTTCCTGGTTCGGTACACTGGCGGATCAGTCCCAGGCACCTTTAGCCCTGGGGCTGCAACAGAAAAGCCTTGGGCCCAGCGCCTTTGGCTGGGGCCTACCAAGGATCGAGGAATCTCAGGGTGCCGCCTTACGAGGGGACCCGTATCTTAGACAAGGAGGACGGGGGAGGACCGTTCCGAGGGAATGGTGAGAAGTCACAGTGAAGGAAGGGGCCCGGTAACTCTCTGGAGGGATGTCTTCTCCTTAAAAGAGGTCAAGATTATAGACCAAGTTCACCAGGTCTGTATCAGAGACCAAGTTCATCAGTTTGTGCAGAGACTGTATATCTGGTTAGAGTGCCATTCTGGCTGCTAGTCCCCTCTCTAGGGAGACTATCCAAATGGGCTGAGTCTGCTTGAGAAGCCAAGCAGTGAAGTGTATTTCGTTTGTGCCTGGACCTCTCCCACACCTTATGCTGTCCTGTTCTCTCTCCAACCTTTCTGTCTAGAGACTGTGCTTTAAGAGAAATAAACTCTACGTTGGGAGTTACAGCTGGTGTGGACCTTGGAGTTATTGGGGGAAATAGAGACTTGTCTGTATTGAGCATAGAGATGGGATCCATTCTCTGGAGAACCTTGCTGCAGAGACCTGTTTCATAACACCTCTCAACCTCTTCACACAGGAGGGTACGGGCATATAGCGTGGTGTGCCCTCTCTTCCTGCGAGGAGCCAAAGGCAGGTGAAAGGGGGTGAGTGCGCTACAGACATATTTACGTTCTGATGTAACCACCTCCCCGAAGAAGAGAACAAATATCGCTAACTCGAAACGCTTTGGGTCATCTCTGTTGCTTCATTTATCCAACAGAGCAGTGGTTGTCTCCAACTTTGCATAGCTTTGTATCTGCATCCTGTACACCCTCTGTACTGCATATCCTATGTAGCGATACCCCCAGCTAAGGGAGCCGCTGATATGATTTTCGGGCCTGTAACACACCGCTGTCAACCCCCAGCAATTGGCTCTACCCTCCCTTGGCACAGTTAGTAGGGGATGATAGGATGGTGAGGCCTGCAACTTTAGGCAACACAATCCCGCAACAAAAACACACACAGTGATATAGCGAACATTGACTGTTCCTTCTGCACAGTAATAACACCGACAACTAGTCTGATTAATCCTGGTACTTTTACTAAATGAAATGATTAAACAGATTAATACAGTATACTTTAGCATATGCAGAGCCCTGCAATGAAAGAATGTTCAACAATAGGCAGATACACAATCCTTTGCAACTCTCCTCCCTCGTGGGAAAAATGGCGCCCAGCAATGTCTACACTGATAAGTCAGGCCTGACTGTAACTATGTGTAAGTTCCGCAGAGAAGAATCTTCGCTAGCAAATGGTGGTGCACTTTTGGAGACAAATTGTAATCCACAGGAATGAAAGTAGACAAACTTGGTGAATAAAGATGAAGTCACTAACGCTATTCAATGCACTGTCCCTTTGGTGTGCATATGCAAACTCTAGCGGGTGAGTCCCGAACAACAAAACACTAGGCCTAGGGGTCCTGCACTAATCTCTGAGCAGGTGCTCTCTCACCCAACCGGACCAGTCCACGTCCGTATCTTCCATTGCTGTGTCTCGGTACACAGGTTCCACGACACCCGGGTCTTCGGTCCTCCTGGCAGCAGCAGACAGATGGCAGGATGAGACGTCCCTCAGGCTCCTTGGTGGAAACGGAAGGCTCTTTGGCAATACAGGGCCCAGGCTTCAGACCCTGTCCGGAACAGCAGACTCAGCAGAGAGTTTTACTTGCTGGGCGGGCGATGTCCAAAGAGACCGTACTCCGGTCCGCCCCCTTGTTAAATACTCCACTCCAGCAGTCCTTGCGTGGGAAAATGCATCCTGGGTATGGTAGTCTCTGAGTTCCTCAAACAACACCCCGCTACACCTATTTTTAACCTTTTTCAAATAAAATAAAAATTTTGTATATTTATGATCTTGATCTGTAGAGCAGTACTGCCCCTTAACCACTTAACGACCGCCCACTGTAAATATACGTCGGCAGAATGGCACCGACAGGCAGAATCACGTATATGTACGTGATTGCCTTTGTATAGTTGGGGGGTCCGATCGGACCCCCCTTCTTTACAGTGAGCGGTCGTTTTACCTTCGGGAGCGATCCGGCATGAGGGGACGGCCGTTCGATTCCGGCCACCCCCTCTCGATCGCTCCCGGCGAATGAGAGCTTCCCCTGCCTGTGTACTTGTTTACACAGGCTGGAGGAAGTGATGTCATCTCTCCTGCGGCGCTCACATATACCGAGCGCCGTACAGGAGAAGATGCAGGTTAGTGCACACAACACTACACTGACACCAGGACACATAGGTACATAAATCGCCCCCCCAGGCCCCCCCAGACACCCCCAGATCACCCCCCAGATCACCCCCCAGCCCCCAGTCACAGTGTCACTGATTGCAGTGACCATTTATTTAGTGATCACTGCAATCAGTGACATTTGTGACTGTAAAAGTGTCAGTACATTCAGTTTTAGGTCCAGTGTAGCCCCCTAACCCCCCCTAATAAAGGTTTAACCCCCTGATCACCCCCCAGATAACCCTTTCACCCCCTAGTACCGCCGTCGCTAAGCGATCATTTTTCTGATCGATGTCTTAGCGTCGGTGATGCTGATCGGTAGCCAGTAATTTTTTTTAGGTTCGCCGCAGGTTTTTATAGCGTCGGGTACCCCCATATATTACCTAATAAAGGTTTAACCCCCTTGATCGCCCCCCAGGTAACCCTTTCACCCCCTATCACCACGGTCACTAAGCGATAATTTTTCTGATCGATGTTTTAGCGTCTGCGATGCTGATCGGTAGCCAGTAATTTTTTTTAGGTTCGCCGCAGGTTTTTATAGCGTCGGGTACCCCCATATATTACCTAATAAAGGTTTAACCCCCTTGATCACCCCCCAGGTAACCCTTTCACCACCTAGCACCGCCGTCACTAAGCGATCATTTTTCTGATCGATGTCTTAGCGTCGGTGATGCTGATCGTAGCCAGTAATTTTTTTTAGGTTCGCCGCAGGTTTTTATAGCGTCGGGTACCCCCATATATTACCTAATAAAGGTTTAACCCCCTTGATCGCCCCCCAGGTAACCCTTTCACCCCCTATCACCACTGTCACTAAGCGATAATTTTTCTGATCGCTGTCTTAGCGTCGGTGATGCAGATCGGTAGCCAGTAATTTTTTTTAGGTTCGCCGCAGGTTTTTATAGCGTCAGGTACCCCAATATATTACCTAATAAAGGTTTAACCCCCTTGATCGCCCCCCAGGTAACCCTTTCACCCCCTATCACCACTGTCGCTAAGCGATCAATTTTCTGATCGCTGTCTTAGCGTCGGTGATGCAGATCGGTAGCCAGTAATTTTTTTTTAGGTTCGCCAGCAGGTTTTTATAGCGTCAGGTACCCCCATATATTATCTAATAAAGGTTTAACCCCCTGATCGCCCCCCAGGTAACCCTTTCACCCCCTATCACCACTGTCGCTAAGCGATCGTTTTTATGATCGTTGTCTTAGTGTCGGTGATGCAGATCGGTAGCCAGGAATTTTTTTTTAGGTTCGCCGTCAGGTTTTTATATAGCGTCAGGTACCCCCATATATTACCTAATAAAGGTTTTAACCCCCTAATTGCCCCTAGTTAACCCTTTCACCAGTAATCACCATATAAGTGTTACGGGTAACGCTGGTTAGTTAGTTTGCTTTTTATAGTGTCAGGGCACCCGCTGTATATAACCCAATAAAGGTTTAACCCCCTGATCGCCCGGTGGGTGATATCAATTAGGTTTTAGCGTCAGAGAGGGTCTGCGTCACACCCCAGGCAGCGTCAGGTTAGTGCCAGTAACGCTAACACCCACGCGTGAAGCATACACCCCCCTTAGTGGTATAGTATCTGAACAGATCAATATCTGATCTGATCAGATCTATACTAGCGTCCCCAGCAGTTTAGGGTTCCCAAAAACGCAGTGTTAGCGGGATCAGCCCAGATACCTGCTAGCACCTGCGTTTTGCCCCTCCGTCCAGCCCAGGCCACCCAAGTGCAGTATCGATCGATCACTGTCACTTGCAAAACACAACACACATAACTGCAGCGTTCGCAGAGACAGGCCTGATCCCTGCGACTCCAGTGCTGTAGGAGGTGATTTCGCCACCACAGTTAAAAAAAAAAAAGCATATATGCCGAAGCATTGGGGCAGCAGGGGCGGAGGAGCGATTTTGCTCCTAATGCCGCGTACATACAGTCGAAATTCCGACGGAGGCTTGCCCGTGGAAAAGTCTGACCATGTGTACGCGGCATAACTTTTGCGGGAAGATGCCCCCATGCTTCGGCATATATAAATGGTGCATGTATGCCCATCATTAGAAGTGGGTGGATGAAGGGCGGTATTCTAATGGTGGGCATACCCACCGATCAATCTTTTGTTTTCGTTCAGCCAACAGGCTGCATGAAAAAAAAGATTACAATACATGTCCAACAAGGGCCAGCAACGTACTGGTATGTTGCTGGACTTTGAATGTTTATACCAGAATGATGCCTGCGGGTTTAGGTATCATCTTGGTATCATTCTTTTCAGCCAGCGGCCGGCTTTCATGTAAAAGCAATCCTAGTGGCTAATTAGCCTCTGGACTGCTTTTACAAGCAGTGGGAGGGAATGACCCCCCCGGATATAAAAAGCGCCATTAGGAAATTGGGAAAGCATTTTATCACACCGATCTTGGTGTGGTCAGATGCTTTGAGGGCAGAGGAAAGATCTAGGGTCCAATAGACCCCAGTTTTTTCCAAAAAGAGTACCTGTCATTACCTATAGCTATCATAGGGGATATTTACATTCCCTGAGATAACAATAAAAATGATAAAAAAAAAAAAATATGGAAGCAACAGTTTAAAAATAAAATAAAAAAGCAAAATTAATAATAAAAAAAAAATGAAAAAAAAAAAAAGCACCCCTGTCCTGCCCTGCTCTTGCCCAATGGCGAACGCAAGCGTCAGTCTGGCGTCATATGTAAACAGCAATTGCACCATGCATGTGAGGTATCACCGCGAAGGTCAGATCCAGGGCAGTAATTTTAGCAGTAGACCTCCTCTGTAAATCTAACGGGGTAACCTGTAAAGGCTTTTAAAGGCTTTTAAAAATGTATGTAGTTTGTCACCAATGCGCGTTTGTGCGAAATTTTAAAGCATGTCGTGTTTGGTATCTATGTACTCGGCCTAAGATCATCTTTTTTATTTCATAAAACATTTGGGCAATATAGTGTGTTTTAGTGCATTAAAATTAAAAAAAGTGTATTTTTTCCCCAAAAAATGCGTTTGAAAAATCGCTGCGCAAATACTGTGTAGAAAAAAAAATGCAACACCCACCATTTTATTCTGTAGGGCCTTTGCTTTAAAAATATATATAATGTTTGGGGGTTCAACATAATTTTCTTGCAAAAAAAAATATGTTTTCATGTAAACAAAAAGTGTCAAAAAGGGCTTTGTCTTCAAGTGGTTAGAAGAGTGGATGTAAGCTTCCTAATGTTGTGTATAAAATGCCAGAACAGTTCAAAACCCCCCCCAAATGACCCCATTTTGGAAAGTAGACACCCCAAGCTATATACTGAGAGGCATGTCGAGTCCATGGAATATTTTATATGTTGACACAAGTTGCGGAAAAAAGACAATTTTTTTTTTTTTTTTTTGCACAAAGTTGTCACTAAATGATATATTGCTCAAACATGCCATGGGCATATGTGGAATTACACCCCAAAATACATTCTGTTGCTTCTCCTGAGTACGGGGATACCACATGTGTGAGACTTTTTGGGAGCCTAGCCACGTACGGGACCCCAAAAACCAAGCACCGCCTTCAGGCTTTCTAAGGGTATAAATTTTTGATTTCACTTCTCACTGCCTATCACAGTTTCGGAGGCCATGGAATGCACAGATGGCACAAAACCCCCCCAAATGACCCCATTTTGGAAAGTAGACACCCCAAGCTATTTGCTGAGAGGTATTGTGAGTATTTTGCAGATCTCGCTTTTTGTCACAAAGTTTTGAAAATTGAAAAAAAAAAAGAAAAAAAAAAAGTTCTTTCTTCATTTTCAAAGACAAATGAGAGCTGTAAAATACTCACCATGCCTCTCAGCAAACAGCTTGGGGTGTCTACTTTCCAAAATGGGGTCATTTGGGGGGGGTTTGTGCTATTTTGGCATTTTATGGCCTTCGAAACTGTGATAGGTAGTGAGGAGTCAAATCAAAAATTTGTGCCTAGAAATCCTGAAGGCGGTGATTGGTTTTCGGGGTCCCGTACGCGGCTAGGCTCCTAAAAAGTCCCACACATGTGGTATCCCCGTACTCAGGAGAAGCAGCAAAATTTATTTTGGGGTGCAATTCCACATATAACCATGGCATGTGTGAGCAATATATCATTTAGTGACAACTTTTTGTAATTTTTTTTTTTTTTTTGTCATTATTCAATCACTTGGGACAAAAAAAAAAAAAAATTCAATGGGCTCAACAGGCCTCTCAGCAATTTCCTTGGGGTGTCTACTTTCTAAAATGGGGTCATTTGGGGGGGTTTTGTGCTATTTTGGCATTTTATGGCCTTCAAAACTGTGATAGGTAGTGAGGAGTGAAATCAAAAATTTACACCCTTAGAAATCCTGAAGGCGGTGCTTGGTTTCCGGGGTCCCGTACGTGGCTAGGCTCCTAAAAAGTCCCACACATGTGGTATCCCCGTACTCAGGAGAAGCAGCAGAATGTAATTTGGGGTGCAATTCCACATATAACCATGGCATGTGTGAGCAATATATCATTTAGTGACAACTTTTTGTAATTTTTTTTTTTTTGTCATTATTCAATCACTTGGGACAAAAAAAAAATATTCAATGGGCTCAACATGCCTCTCAGCAATTTCCTTGGGGTGTCTACTTTCTAAAATGGGGTCATTTGGGGGGGGTTTTGTACTGCCCTGCCATTTTAGCACCTCAAGAAATGAGATAGGCAGTCAAAAATGTAAAGCTGTGTAAATTCCAGAAAATGTACCCTAGTTTGTAAACGCTATAACTTTTGCGCAAACCGATAAATATACGCTTATTGACATTTTTTTTACTAAAGACATGTGGCTGAATACATTTTGGCCTAAATGTATGACTACAATTTAGTTTATTCGATTTTTCTTATAACAAAAAGTAGAAAATATCATTTTTTTTCAAAATTTTCGGTCTTTTTCCATTTATATCGCAAAAAATAAAAATCGCAGAGGCAATCAAATACCATTAAAAGAAAGCTCTATTTGTGGGAAGAAAAGGACGCAAATTTCGTTTGGGTACAACATTGCATGTCCGCACAATTTACAGTTAAAGCAGCGCAGTGCAAAATTCTGAATTCACCTCTGGTCCTTTAGCTACCAAATGGTCCGGGGCTTAAGTGGTTAAAGTCCCACTTTGAGGAAAATTCCCCCTGTTTTCAATTTATCTAGTTGAGGGATGTGGGCAATAACTCCTCTTTTTTGGACCGGACTCCTGCTGCTGTGAGCCACTGCATCCTCTAGTGTGAACCCAGGTTAACTGATACATTTGGAGAACAGCTTGTTCTGTTGAAAAACAACATACTGGCCAGATCACTAGGTGAAAATAAAAGAAGGAAAGCCTAAAAAGAAAACAAAAGCAGCCATCACATCTAAAAATTGGGATGCTGCAATATATAATACATTTTTGCTTTTGGGTTTAATACCACTTTAATACTGTGCAGACAGAAGAGCTGTGGAAGGAACCACCTACTACAGGCTACCTGCAGAAAACTACACGAGGGGGCCGATACAAGACCAGAGACCATGCACAAGGAAAGAGCCTTTATCATGGGAAGTTCTTGCCAAGTTCATGCTGGATTACTGCACAGATCTGGAAGAAATAAACAAAGCAAACCTAGATTAACATATGAATACATAAGTCTTGTATGCATAAAAATATTTTCCTATCTCGGAGTTCAGTTTTAAGCTGCTAAAACCTGTTTTGAACATGAGCTAAACACTTCTATTGCATTAAAATGCATTGTATTACAGAGCAAGACCTGGCTGTTATTGGCACCTGGGGTTTTCTGGGAAGAGCGGCAATTAGAGACACAATAGGGAGAGAGGGACAGAGCGTGCTCAAAGTCCACAAATGGTTAAAATAGAAGTCCACCCTAACACTAAATACCTACATCTACAGACATCCGCAGTCTAACACTAACCTATCTAACCCTGTAAAGAATAAATCAGTATACATACCTTTTTTTGAAGCCGATTCGACCCGATCCCACGCTGAGATGTCAGTGGCGGCTTCGCTGTGTAGGCGGGAGCAAAGGACACAGCCGACAACAGAAGCCCAATAGTAACTCTATGGGTGACGTGACTCCCCATTCATTTCACAGTCATTGACGGCTGTGTCCTCCGCAGTGGCGGCCGCTCCATTAGGGGCGCAGGGGTTGCTGCCCCCCTATCCATGCGTCCAGCCCCCTAATCTACATGTGGGGCGCCGGACGCATGGATTCCAATGCGAGAGTGTGTATACTTACCTGTCGCCGTGGAAACTCGCGCATGCTCAAAATGACTTTGACGCATGCGCGGTAGCTTCCTAGGCATGCTCGTCGTAGTCGATGACGTCACCACGTTCGTTCCATTCAAAAGAACGGCGGTTCTTTGGAATGGAGTGTGTGTACACTCGGCCGGCACAAGATTCTTGACAAGAATCTCGTCAGGAAAAACAACGGGTTTTTTCCTGACGAGATTCTCGGCCGTGTGTACAAGGCTTTAGATTGTGGATGTCTATAGATGCAGGGATTTTTGTGTTAGGGTCAACTTCTACTTTAAGATACTTATTGCTTTAACAAACTAAAGGTAAATCAGTTGAGGTTTACATCTACTTTAAATGTAAAAAAAGCCTATAATAATAAATAATTTGAAGAAAGTAGAAGGACGCTTTAAATATAACAGTAATATATTAAGTTTTAAACTAGTGTGTGCATGTTTACTGTGATTTAGAATCATATTTGCATCGATTGACATGCAGACATTTTGGCATGTCCTGTCACAGTACAACCTATACAGCATACACAAACAATCAGGAGCAGAGCAAACTGTGACAAGCCCCATATAACACACACTATTTCAATAACATTATCTTTCTGTTTCTTAATCAGCAGCTAGAAATAAGTGCAACAACATGTTGCCTCTTGACAGCTATAAATCAAAAACGGTGATTAAGCATGCATTCAGTATGACAGATCACCTAAGTAAAAGTAATTATAAAGGTCTGTAAGAATTTTTGGAGTGACTTGTCATGATTCCTATAAGTAAAACAAACGTAAATGCGCTTTCAATTCATAAAACTTTGGTTTATAGTTTTTTGCAGTTAAATATACTGTCCTGTTTGTTGCCAAACCTTAGGACTTAGCATCCACTGAAGGGTTTTGTATCATGATAATCATAGGCAGGGTCATCTTTAATGCAGAGCAAATGGGGCACCTGCTCTGGGCCCAATATTTGTTGGGCGGCCCAAAACAGCTGCTGCTTGAGCCCACGCTACCCGCAAATTGAGGCCCCGATGATGGCATTGCAGAGCGCACAGAGGATCATATGGCTGTATTCCCGAGCCAGCCAGCAGAGGGGGGGGGGGGGCAGGGCCGGGAGCTCCACTGACACTCTGACCCCGCCCAATGCAGCCTGTATGCTCTGAACAGAGCGGCTGTAGTAAGAGCAGTGATCGGAGTAGGAGGGTCGGGAGCTCCACTGACGCCATAACCCAGCCTCATGCAGCCTGTATGCTCGGGAGGGAGCAGCTGTATTATGAGCAAAGATCAGAGTGGGAGCCAGGAATGACCTTACACCCATAGAATGCCTGACTGCTATCCTGAAACCCTGAGCTGTGTCATTCAACTGTAAAAGTGTGCATTGCTGAAAGATCTCTGATTGTCTCCTGTAGTATGTCCGCAGTCTCAGATTGTGTCCTGTAGTATGTCCGCAGTCTCAGATTGTCTCCTGTAGTATGTTTGCAGTCCTTGATTGTCTCCTGTACTATGTCCGCACTCTCTGGTTGTCTCCTGTACTATGTCCCCAGTCTCTGATTGTCTCCTGTAGTATGTCCGCAGTCTCAGATTGTGTCCTGTAGTATGTCTGCAGTCTCAGATTGTCTCCTGCAGTATGTCCACAGTCTCAGATTTTCTCTTGCATTATGTCCCCAGTCTGATTGTCTCCTGTAGTATGTCCGCAGTCTCAGATTGTCTCCTGTATATGTCCGCAGTCTCTGATTGTCTCCTGTACTATGTCCGCAGTCTCTGATTGTCTCCTGTACTATGTTCGTAGACTCAGATTGTCCCTTGTACTATGTCCGCAGTCTCAGATTGCCCCCAGTACTATGTCCACAGTCTCAGATTGTCTCCTGTAGTATGTCCGCTGTCTCAGATTGTCTCCTGTACTATGTACGCTGTCTCTGATTGTCTCTTGTAGTATGTCTGCAGTCTCTGACCATCTCCTGCAGTATATCTGCAGCCTCTGACCGCCTCCTGCAGTATGTCTGTAGTCTCTGACCGTCTCCTGCAGTATGTCTGCAGTCTCTGGTTGTCTCCTGCAGTATGTCTGCAGTCTCTGGTCGTGTCCTGCAGTATGTCCGCAGTCTCTGACAGTCTCCTGCAGTATGTCCGCCGTCTCTGACAGTCTCCTGCAGTATGTCCGCTGTCTCTGACAGTCTCCTGCAGTATGTCTGCCGTCTCTGACAATCTCCTGCAGTATGTCTGCTGTCTCCGACAGTCTTGTGCAGTATGTCCGCTGTCTCTGACAGTCTCCTGCAGTATGTCCTCTGTCACATACCTTACAGTGGAGCCGAGGAAGTGGGGGCGGCCTCTCGCACGGTCCCGGTCCCTGCACCCCCTGGAGGTGAAGACAGGGAATGCAGGGGCATGAGAGGGTGCAGGTGTCTGCTGGTTCAGGTGGAGTCTCTTGGAGGCACTGGAAACCTCTTCAAGCACAAGAGCTGCAGTAACCAGACATCAGATCTGTTCAGGGAAGATCCAGTAGAATAAACAGATGCAAGCAGGAGTCGGCAGCGGGCTGGCTGGGAGGTACCAAATCAAGAGACAAGTCCAGGCCGGGGTCAGTATAACAGGCAGAGGCAGACAAGCAGGTAAGGAAGATCCAAGAAGGGTTGTCAAACAAGACAGGTATTTTCAGGAACAGGTCAATCCGGTAGCAGGTCAAACAGGAACACAGGTACTAGCTGAAAGACAATCCAGCACTGACAGTCTGTAGATTCACGTTTAAATAGGGCGCTGCGCTCCTGGATTGGCGGGGGCGCGCGCATGCACACGAGCACGCGCTCGTGTGGGCACGCTACTGCGCATGCCCGCTTTGGGTCCTATACGTCTCAGTCTAGGTGTCCGCGTATGCGCATTAGCGCTAACAGGCCAGGAATTTCTTGCTGACACTCCGAACTGGGTACTTGTTGGACTGGTTCTCTGACATTGCCCCCTCCCTAGGGGCAGCCTCCGGATGCCCACTCAGGCTACCTTCCTTGGGTGAGAACGATGAAAGGCCTGTATCAGCCGCTGAGCATGGAGATTTATCTCCGGTTCCCAGGAATTTTCTTCCGGGCCGAAGCCCTTCCCCTTAATTAGGTACTGGTTGAGTCCTTGTTGTTTCCTATGGCTCAGGATGGCTTCAACCTCGAACTCTTCTTCCCCATCTATCATTATGGCCTCGGGGGGACCCAGTTTCACAATCAGGGAATGGATTTGTCACGTCAGGTTTCAATGGTGAAACACAGGGTGTATTTTGAAGGAGTCAGGAAGATCGAGTTCATATGCCACCCTGTTGAGTTTCCTTTTGATTGGGAAGGGCCCCAAGTACCTGGGTCCCAACTTTTTAGAGGGACAGGCAAGTTTCAGATTTGTAGTAGACAGCCAGTCAAGGTCATCAATTTTTAGATTCAGTTCCCTCTTCTTTTCCTGTCGAATAATTTTTTATTGCTCTCTTGAGCCTTGGAAATTGCTTCTTTTAGGATTTAATTATTAGAGGAAAGGAAATTCAAATCTATCCTGAACTGCTGGCAACGGAGAATCCGGGACTAGGTAGAAAGGCGGGATGGAATCCATAATTGGAGAAGAAAGGTGTCTGATTTGTAACAGCGTGGATGGAATTGTTGAATGCAAATTCTGCCAGGGGAAGTAGTGATGCCCAATCCTCCTGGGTAAAAGAGGAGAAGCATCGTAGGTACTGTTCCAGTGTTTGGTTCGTACGTTCGGTCTGCCCGTTAGTCTGGGGGTGGTAGGCTGAGGAAAAATTGAGTTTAATTTCCAAGGCTTCACACAGTGCTTTCCAAAATTTAGACGTGAATTGTACTCCACGATCAGAGACAATGTCGTCCGGAATTCCGTGCAACCTCACAATTTCTTTTATGAACACCTTGGCCGTTTCTGTTGCAGATGGGGTCCGCTTCATGGGCATAAAATGTGCCATTTTAGAGAGGCGGTCAACTACCACAAATACCATGTGAATATATGTGAATACCCTGGCGGAACGAAGTCTCTGGAACAACTCTGGAATCAAGGGAAGGGGGTATCGGTTCTTGATCGTGATTTTATTTAATTCCCTGTAATCAATACATGGACGAAGAGAGCGATCTTTTTTTTCAACTGAAAATATTCCTGCACCAGCTGGGGAGGATGAGTGTCGGATGAACCCCTTGTTGAGGTTCTCGTCTATGTACTCATTAAGGACTTAAGGACAAGAAGTTCAGGCTCCGAGAGAGGGAAAATTCTTCCAAAAGGAATTTCTGCTCCTGGCAGCAATTCAATTGGGCAATCGTATACTCGATGTGGGGGGAGAGTATTTGCTCTTTGTTTATCGAACACGTCTAAGAAGTCGTGGTAAGTGGGTGACACAAGTTTCTGGGTTTCAGAGACTGCTTCCAGGCAGCCAATGACCGGGGTTGTAGGGTGACAAGACTTGAGGCAGTTCTGGATGCAGTAGGCAGACTGGAAGGTCACCTGGCCAGTGGCCCAATCAATGTGGGGGTTATGGGCCTGTAACCAAGGTATTCCTAGGATGATTGGGAAACGCGGGGAAGGAATAACATCCAGGCGTAGCAGTTCTTGGTGGTCTGGTTGAATACTTGCAGAAAGAGGTTGGGTTTCATGGGTAATGGGCCCAGATTTAATGCTTGATCCATCAGCCAGTCGCATGGAGAGTCGCTGTAACTTGGGTTGCAGGGGGATGTTATCTTGCTGGGCAAAGACACGGTCTATGAAGCAGCTGCAGGCGCCTGAATCAATTACTACCCCTTCCGAAAGCTGAAAAGAGACAGGAACAGCAATGTGAGCGGATTTGGTTAAAGTCAGGAAACCAGGATCATGAGAAGGAGGATTAAACTTACGGGTCTTGATAGGGCATATGTTTGCATAATGTCCAGTTCCGCCACAATATAAGCAGAGATTGTTCTGGCGGCATCGCTGCTTTTCTTCTGGGGTCAGGGGTGCACGGAGTAGGCCTATCTGCATAGGCTCGGGGGCTACAGAGGAGGTAGCAGGTGGTGATGGGACAGGGCGGAATTGGCTGGTTTTCTCTGATCTGCGTTCCCTTAAGCGTCGGTCTATCTGAATAGACAACTGAATCAAGGCCTTCAAGGAACTGGGAACTCCCACTCGGGCTAATTCATCTTTAAGTGCCTCAGAGAGGCCTAGGTGAAATTGGTAACGGAGAGCAGCGTCATTCCACTGGGTATCAGAACTCCATCCTTTAAAGTCAGTAATATAGGCCTCCACTGGTCTACGTCCCTGTTGGAGGGCACGAAGACTGACCTCTGCTCTGGCGGTACACTGAGAATCATCGTATAATTTGGCCATTTCGTCCAGGAAGTCATCTAGAGTATTCAGGCAAGTACTGCCCTGTTCCATTTAACGATGAGCCCAGGTTTGGGGTTCTCCCTGGAGAAGTGAAACTATGAAGCCCACCTTAGTGCTTTCTAGGGAGAAGGTACGAGGTTATAGCAGGAAGTAGAGCCGGCAAGCGTTTTTAAATGCACAGAACTTGCTGCGATCTCCTGAGAATCTCTCTGGAGTGGGAACACGTGGTTCTGGGGGTGGCACTGCTACTGTGGCAGTCGGAGCTGATGCTGTGGATGCTGAAGGTGCTGATGCTGCAATAGCCAACTGGAGCAAAGAGTGGTGTCCCAGGCACCCGGAGCTAGGGACACCACTCTTTGCTCCAGTTGGCGGTAGCCCTCTTGAAGGCCCTGGACCGCTTGGGTGAGATCAGAGATCTGCTGGCGAGGCCCCCGACTCGGACTCCATATTGGCTGGATTGTACTGTCACGTACCTTACAGCGGAGCCGAGGAAGTGGGGGTGGCCTCTCGCACGGTCCCGGTCCCTGCACCCCCTGGAGGTGAAGACAGGGAATGCAGGGGCATGAGAGGGTGCAGGTGCCTGTTGGTTCAGGTGGAGTCTCTTGGAGGCACTAGAAACCTCTTCAAGCACAAGAGCTGCAGTAACCAGACATCAGATCCGTTCAGGGAAGATTCAGTAGAATAAACAGGTGCAAGCAGGAGTTGGCAGCGGACTGGCTGGGAGGTACCAAATCAAGAGACAAGTCGTGGTTAAAGTCCAGGCCGGGGTCAGTATAACAGGCAGAGGCAGACAAGCAGATAAGGAAGATCCAAGAAGGGTAGTCAAACAAGACAGGTATTTTCAGGAACAGGTCAATCCGATAGCAGGTCAAACAGGAGCACAGGTACTAGCTGAAAGACAATCCAGCACTGACAGTCTGTAGATTCACGTTTAAATAGGGTGCTGCGCACCGGGATTGGCGGGGGAGCGCGCATGCGCACGAGCACGTGCTCGTGTGGGCACGCTACCGCGCATGTCCGCTCTGGGTCCTATACGTCCCAGTGTAGGTGTCCACGCATGTGCATTAACAGGCCGGGAATTCCTTGCTGACACGCGGAACTGGGTACTTGTTGCACTTTGACAGTCTCCTGCAGTTTGTCCGCAGTCTCTGACAGTCTTCTGCAGTATGTCTGCAGTCTCTGACCGTCTCCTGTACCATATCTACAGTCTCTTACCATCTCCTGTAGTATGTCCGCAGTCTCTGACTGTCTCTTGTAGTATATCTGCAGTCTCTGACCGTCTGCTGTAGTATGCCCACAGTCTCTCACCATCTCCCGTAGTATATCTGCAGTCTCTGACCGTCTCCTGTAGTATGTCTCTGGCCATCTCCTGTAGTATGTTCGAAGTCTTTGACTGTCTCCTGTAGTATAGCTGAAGTTTCTTGTTCAAAAGAGTTGAATACTGGACCAGTAATGTTGCAGAAATCCTCCAGCTGGCACCCAAATATACCGGGACAAAGTCTGTGGTGTGACACTGGAACTCAGTGTCAGTCTATCTACTCTCCCTAAGGCCCCTTTCACACGGAGGGTCCGTTCAGGTCCACCTGTCAGTTTTTTAGGCAGACCTGCACGGATGCTCCATGTAGCCCTATGGAGGCACGGATGTCAGCGGTGACATGTCCGCTGACATCCGCTCCGCCAAAGTGTGACGGAGGAAAACCCTATTTTTCCTTCCGTCGGCGGAGCGGATCGGATGACAACGGACTCTACGGTCCGTCGTCATCCGATTCCCCATAGGGGAGAGCGGCGCTCTGACAGGGCGGTCCCTGCACAGTGTGTGGGGACCGCCCAGTCATCCGCTGGCTCAGCGGGGATCAACGGAGCGATCCCCGCTGAGCAAGCGGAGCTTCACGGGGCGGATCATGACTGATCCGCCCCGTGTGAAAGAGCCCTAACAGTTTCTAATCTGCCATGCAACTAAACCAATAGCTACTTATGGGTCGTTGGTTGCCTAACCTGGCTCTACCCCATGCTTTTAACTGGGGCCTGAGCTAACGCTAGTAAGAGAATCACAGACCAGAAGGGACAGCAGTTATCTAAAGTAACAGGAGCTGCAAATAAATGCTGTTTTAATAAAGACCTAATAATATACTTCAAGGTGACTACTATCTGGTACTGGGCATGTATGATAATAACAAAGGGACAGAGATACTTCTGTCCCCCTTGCTTCAGATACACACAGAGATTGAGAAAAAAATAAACTATTCAAACACAGGAACACTTGCCTAACAGTCTCTGCTTCTGGTCTGAATCAAATACAGTTGCAGCAGTAGCTGCTGTGTGGAACATCATGTGGTCTAATTATGTCTTTATTTCCTGGAAACTCCACTTTACACAGTCCTCCAACTGGGGTTTCTTACCCAGCTAGGAGGGATGTGAGGTACCCGTCTTTAACCAACTAATTCTGTAATCAGTATCAAGCAACAGCTATTTGCAAATACAGACACTAAAGGGAAACGGCTCCCTACATTATTAAAGAATGCATAATTCATGTACCTTTTATTTTACATCTCAAGGTGGTCAGTTACTTTACATTATACATAAATCTAATCTCTCTTTGGTTTTTCTTGATACAGCTAGGCTGGTCATACTAGGACTAGTTTGTTTTTTTCAGAGTACTTCCATGTCTTCTCATATGATGACTTATTCTTTAGGCATATACAGTAAGCTAAGTGAACCCAAACAACTGTTCTGAACCTTTCCATCAGTCCAAAAGCCCTTAATGGTTTGGCTCAATGAAGATCAACTCATTAAAATCCTTGACAGTTAGAAGGTGTGTTTATAAAATTTGTATAGCACAACTTTATGGCTATAACCATTTGTCGTGAGGTCTGGCCAAAATGTTCTACACAGTAGGTAAATGGAGTCAAATGATGTGAGGAGATCTCCAATGCACAGAAAGTCTGGATTTCGCCCTCAACACTCCACGGAAACTGCTCTCCTTAAAACTCACCAACGACCCATTAATGGCTAAAACCAACAGACACTATTCTGTACTACTTCTCCTTGACCTCTCAGCTACCTTTGATACAGTGGACCACCCCCTCCTCCTCAAAAAATCCAAGGCTTTGGTCTCCGTGACTGTAATCTTCGCTGGTTCACATCCTACCTATGCCACCGCTCCTTCAGTGTCACTTACAACTCTACTTCCACCTCTCCTCTTTCTTTCTCTGTCGGAGTCCCCCAAGGTTCTGTTCTTGGACCTCTCCTTTTCTCAATCTACACCTCCTCCATGGGTCAGTTGATTGCCTCCCATGGCTTTCAATATCATCTCTATGCGGACGACACCCAAATCTACCTCTCCACCCCCAACTCACTCCATCCGTCTCCTCACACATCACCAACTTACTAACAGACATATCAGCCTGGATGTCACATCACTTCCTCAAACTCAACATATCCGAAACCAAGCTCATGATAGTTCCCCTCCCATGTGCAACTTCCAACTGATTTCTCTGTCAAAATCAATGGCTCAACTATCAACCCGTACCCCCATGCCAAGGTTCTAGGTTTAATCCTGAACTCTGAACTATCCTTTAGGCCCCACACCCAATCGCTGTTCAAAGCTTCTCGCCTCAACCTCCACAACATCTCCAAGATACGCCCCTTCCTAACCAATGTTGCCACAAAGCTTCTAATCCACTCCCTGGTCATCTCTCACCTTGACTACTGCAACTCCCTCCTCATTGGCTTACCTCTAAATAGGCTATCCCCACTTCAGTCCATCAAGCCATGCTTGCCTCCAGGACTTCTTCTGAGCCTCTCCCATCCTCTGGAATGCTCTACTCCAATCTGCCCGACTATCTCCTACTTTGTCTACTTTAAGACGATCCCTGAAAACTCATCTCTTCAGAGAAGTCTATCTGGCCCCCACCCAACAACTGTACATTTATTTTCTCCATCAGCACATCCCCCACAGTTATTACCTCTTGTATCTCTTGAACCTCCCTCTTAGATTGAAATCTCTAACAAGCAGGGCCCTCTTACTCCTACTGTATTTAAAGTGTATTGTATTTGTATGGTCTACCCTCAAGTTAGTAAACTGTCGGCGCTTTATAAATCATGTATTATAATAATAATGGTGTTATTGGGTCCTAACTGATGGTATGTATTATGTTTGTATCTATTTAATTGTTACTTGTGTTTCTGCTTGAGGAAGAGAGTGTTGTTATTTGGCCTGAAACTGTCACTTTATGAAACACAGTGCTCTATTTAAATTTTTTTGTTTAATATATTTTTTAGAGTGCAGCAATACTGAATATATTTTTGTACTATACAGTATATGGCTGAATATGATGGCCTGATTGCAGCGTACCTGTGGCCTTGCCTGTAGTGGGGCTCACCTTGTTCTATTAACTACTATAATTGTGTGGATATAAGGTGTGGCCAAATGTTATACTGCTGATAAGACTGTATAATGTTTCTGTATAATGTGCCAAAACCTTACACCTGCAAAAGAATATTTAAGGCCATAATGCAAAGCAAATGGATTTGTTGAGAAACTGTAGTCAGTAAGCAAAAAGCAGGATGAGTAGAGACAGTAGAGCGAAAGGTATACATAGATATTAGTGGGCAATGGTCTGATGAGACCAATTACAGCTTCATTGGACAACAATTGTAATGTATAGGCACCTTCAGATTTTAGCAAACACTTTTTACTATTTGCTGAGCTAAAAGAAATCACTCAGTTTGGATTATCCTGGAAACTGATATTACTCCACCAAGATAAAACTAGTACAGCGCCCCTGTCTTTGGCTGGCAAAATTATGTGTATGGGATGCTGTAACCAATTGAGCTGCAATTTATTTTTTAGGTCTGATCAGGTTCATCCCTAAACCTGGTGGCTGATTACTTCTGCCTGCCTCTTGAAGAATGTTCCAGAAATAGTGTAGGAAGGTCAGTCACTTTAAATTTGAATATTTATCAGGCCTTAGCTGGCTGGCTCAGAAGGTGTGGCTGGGGAAAAGTGTTCGGGAGGGTCTGATCAGAGGTCTCTCTCCTGGGGTTTCCACCCGGGAGGCTGCATGTATGTGATACAGAAGGGTTACTGCTGCTAGGCCTCATCATGTGCTATGGCTGAGAGCCTTAAAGAAGCTGGACTTAAGGAAACTTGCTGGAATACATTACCTTTGGAAGCTGGGCTTTTACTGAAGAGTGTTGCAGGGGATCTTAGAAGAAGCATTCTCTGGACAATGTGAGTAGGACCTTTTGCCTATAGCTCCATGTGTGGAAGTGTTAAGCCCCGTACACACGATCAGTTTAACTGATGAAAACCGTCCGATGGATGGTTTTCATCAGACCAACCGATCGTGTATGGTACCCATCGGTCTTTTTTCCATCGGATAGAAAAAATAGAACTTGTTTTAAAATTTTCCGATGTATAAAAAACCAATGGGAATTTCCGATCGTCTATGGGCAAGTCCATCGGTTTAAAAACCCACGCATGCTCAGACTGAATTAGGAGACGGGAGCGCTCATTCTTGTAAAACTAGCGTTACTAATGGAGAGAGCACATTCGTCATTCTGCAAGTTATTGCTTCGTTTAATGCAGCGCATGTTTTTTTGCTTTCGAACGGTCTTTAAAATGTCATTTTGGCAGCAGAACTTTCTCCTGAGTTCTGACAAATGTATGTCTTTCTTTTTTCTAGTGATCTTAGGAATAATTATTAAAATTCTGCAAGGCCGACCTCCCAAATTACACCTTTATGTTTTTTGACTCTTAAAATTTGTTGTGCATTTTTTGGTGTGTCAATTTCTCAGAACAACATAATATTTAATTTTAGAAAAATCATGGAGGTTGGTGTTCCTTGTTCTTAATTACACATTGTATTTATGCAATTTTATTGCTACTTCTCAAAAAAACACATCAGGCATGTAGGTTGGCTGAAATCAAATTTCCCTTTATTTTGGAAAAAACAAATCAAAATCCGAAGGGCAACTATTCCCAAATTAGCAGAGAATATAAAGTCATTAGATCCCAAATGCAGACCTGACTATGATCAATAATAAAATCAACAACAGCATGAAATCAGGAGCAGCAGCCAAAGACATACATCATCCCAAGCTGTGGTACTCCATCAACCTTCAATTTCTGGATGAGCAGCTCGAGGCCAGGGAATCACCTCCTGCTCTTCCTTGTAGCCTTCCTTCCACGCCTCTCTGCAGCGTTCTCTCCACGGCCCCGTCCACGCACCCTTGCAGGCTGGGCCACTGTGGGTGGTGATGTGGCAGGAGGAGGAGGAGAAGGAGGAGAGGGATTGGGCTGCTGCGAGATATGGGTGGCCTCAGTCAGCAGCCCCCTCGCCCCCATGTGTACGGCCATATAGATGAGATGCTCACAGAGGGCCCGTTGTCCCGCCTCCATTCTGAGCAGCTTATCCGCCAGATAGGTGCTAAACCCCTCCGTAGGGTTGAGGGGGGCCCTCATAATGGCAGCAGCCTCCTGAATCATCTTTAGTGACTCCTCCTCCACTTGTGTCATCCGCCGTTGTTTTGGCGGTCTGACGTGGAGGGGAGCCACTTGGGAGACGGTGCTGCCACTAGGCCTGGGGACCTGCTGAGTCCCACTGGGCCCTGCCTCCTCCTGCCTGTCACACTCCTGACCCTCTTCCTCCTGGCTTGCCTCATCCTGTTTATAAAATAAAATGTAGATTTCTATTATTTGAGGAATCAATCACACACAATTTTGATCTCATTACTGGTTTATTTTGGAGGGGGGGTGGGATCATTTATGGCTAAGCCAAACAGTTCAACTCCATATTACTTAGTGGACAATAATTAGCATCAAAAATACTATACCGGGCTGAAGATGTGAAGATCTGGCTCTTCTAGCTCGGGAGGCTCCTCCTCCGCCTCTGCAGGGGTGGAGGGAAGGGTGGAAGGAACGCTGGAGGGAAGGGTGGAAGGAAGGGTTGAGGGGAGGCTGGAAATAGATTCCCTGGCCTCGATCTGGTCATCCAGGAATTGAAGATGTCTGTAGTACCACAGCTTGGGCTTTACTACATTGTCGGCTGCTGCTCCTGATCTCTTGGACTGGCGCACTTCCTTGAATTTTTTTTATAAGAATTGCGCAGGTTGTTGATTCTATTATTGATCATAGTGTAGTCTGCATCTGGGATCCATGGCTTCATATCCTCGGCTAATTTGGTAATAGTTGCCCGTCGTACATCACTTTTGTGATACACAGGGTGTTTGAGCTCCCAAAGGTTGCGCTGTTCCTTATACTTTTCAATAAAAACAAGCATCACCTCCGGCTCTCTTAGTTTATGCATCTATTAGGATCAGCAAGTACAAAACAAAAAGGATCAGAATTGATTCTCCTCAACTTATCACAATATTGCCCTTTACAATCATGACCCATTAATGTTTGGGTTGTCCATTCATTGGCGAAACACTCATTAAGATTGGCACCTCATCCCAAAAAAATATTATAAAAAAGAGGTAGGATGAAAGGGATTTATATGGCGCAGAGGTTGATCAAAGAGAGAGAGCTTCTAATATGATATAATTGATAATTTTATTAATACAAAAATAGACAGAAGGAGTATAAAATATATAAAACCAATCATGGGTTTTTAGGTACATATACAGTATTATACATAGGTGGTGGTCATAATGCATAGAGTTTGGATGAACATAAAATCGCATAGAAACCCAACATGTTTCGCTTGAAACAGCTTCCTCAGGGGTTTGCGATGACCATCCGCACTTGTCAAATATGACTATACAGAAGAAAAAAAGAAATATACAGTTATACATTGAAATACATTACATATCATATCCAAACAAATTAGGTATGAACAAGGTCTAATTGTTATGCTGGACCCCTCCCATTGCTACTTACCCTGCCGTCTGTATTGTCTGCTGCTCAACACCGAAAAACGCAGGATCAAGAGCAAAAGTCACCCCGTATATAGAAAATGCGGATAGGTGACCACAGTGGACACTATATAGGAGACCGGCTGAATGCCAAAAACAGAAAAACAGAGATCAGAGAGGAAGAAAATAAATTGTGAATTTTAAGTTCTAAATTATGAAAACGATGGTGCGCAATTAAGCAAACCATACAGAGACGGAGAAGTCTGTCTACTATGCAATAAATAAATAATTGCAATAAATAGATATGACTTACGTAGAGCCAAGTAAACAAAGATATGTTCACTTGCTGAGATGGAGAGGCTGTCTGCTTGCAAGAAACCACAGATGGAGATTGTGGAGGCCACTAAAAGAAACCACATTGTTTGGAATTTGTTTGCATATAAAGGTTAGTATAAATGACATGGTGTGCCTATATCCCCCAAAGAAAAATTAGGCACACATAGTTTAAAAATTAAATTAGTCAGGCAGTTTAAACGACTAGATGTATATGAAACATATATTAAATTAGATAATGATCTTGTAAATAGATATTTATTTTAATAAAAATATATTATCTATTCGTTTGAAATTGCTTTTGAAGTTAGTTCCATATCAAAGTGGAACGTAGTGGACAATAGTCTCAATAAATGGATATGACAAGATCAAATAGATGGATTAAAAGTAATACTAATTCTAAAGCCCAACAGTCCAATGTGGAAAGAGGGACAAACCCACTTTAGCCTATGGCAGCTATATCCTATATATTGGGTGCAGTTCCACATTGTTAAGTACAGCCTGAAATAAAGAGGTTATAATCATAAAGAGTATCAACGGGCAGAAAAAAGAGCAAGAAGGTATATGACTATTACCTTTGAATAGTTGAACCGCCAGCCAGAACTCCACCAACCCACAACGCTGCGAACAGTGTGTGAGCTGGTTATATAGTGTCCACCCATACGGTCGGCGTCTGACATCACCGACCGTAGAGCGGGCTAGAAGCGCATGACGTCAGCCCGTAGGACACGCCAACTGCTGGGGACTGCAAGGTCCAGAATGCGTCAGGGCTGGGGGAGGGGCCGCTCACCGTCACACCATACAGGACGGATAGAGCGGGTACCGCCCTCTGGAGAGTTCCACCAATGGAAGATGTCGGCTGACAGCCACTGGCGAAAAGGTGGAAAACAGCCCGACCAAACCAGAATGCATGTCACCAGGGTCAACGCCGCGCTAAAAACGGGCCATCCATGGGGGATCGTAGATGACCCTGGGTGCCCATGCAGTCACACCGCATAAATCAAGGGGGGACAATGGCCTGAGGGAAACGGCAATGCACAACAGACAGGACTGGCGGCAGTTGTCAAAAGAATAGGTACAAAAACCAGAGCAGCGAGCCTAGCTGAGGGACCGAATCAGAAATCATATGGCCCGACACTCTGAGGGAGGGGGGAGAGAAAAAGGAACCAGCAGAACAAAAAAGACCAATATGTGTCACCGGATAACCATAGTAAATTAAAACATTGTACATAAGTGTAAGGTGGATATGGTATCAAAACATAATATACAACATTATAAACTAACAAATGTATAGATGAAAATTAAAACTGGAATGTCCATAGCATGAAGGGTCAAGAAGAAATACTCAAGACCATTGACGCTAAGACATACACCATATAACTGTGGCCACAGTAGACAACAACAACAAAAAAAAAAAAAAGGAAGGAAAAGGGGGGGGGGGACTTTTTACAAGATCAATAAACAGAAAACCCGAAATCAATCCTAGATATAGCATCAAAGAAATGATCTAAAACTAAGACTTTCGTTGAATCCCGGAGGATGAGTGGCCCTGAGGTCATAGATCCATCGCGACTCAAGTTGGAGAAGGGTCCTGTCTACACTTCCCCCCCCTTGAGTCGAGCGGGACATGCTCCAGGGCCAAAAATTTGATGACATTGGGGTCAAAATTATGATAATTGCCGACATGCCTACTAACTGCCGTCACTACTTTTCTATTGAGAATGGGTTTCATATGGTCCCTTATTCTCTTAAAGAAGGGTCTTTTGGTTTTCCCAACATAGTATCCCCCGCATTGACACTGAGCCAGATAAATCACCCCCACTGATTGGCAGGTGACTAAATCACAGGTAGAGTGCCAATTGCCATTAGGTAATTTAAACTTAGTTTTGGTGTCTACAAAGCGACAAACATCGCAGTGACCACAAGGCGATGTGCCGCCAATAGATGTATTTGTGGAAACTGAAGTAGGTTTGAAATGACTATGAACCAGGCGATCTCTCAAAAGAGGAGACCCGTTTAAAGGTGATTTCTGGGTGTTTTTTTATGTATTTATTCACAGTCGAATCTGCTAATAGTAATGGCCAGAATTTTGTTAAAATGTTTCTCATTTCTTTATATTGGGAAGCATACCTAGTAATTACTCTAACCGTATCTGTGGTTGCAGAATTTTTTGAAGAGAAAATTAGAGAACTTCTTTTTTGGGTTTTTACCCGATTGAAGGCTCATTTTAAACATCTATGGCTATAGCCTCTGGCTTTTAATCTCTGGTAGAGGTCTTTCGAGGTAGCTTTAAAATCTGCATCCCTACTGCAGTTCCGCCTAAGCCGAAGGTATTGGCTATAGGGGATACTACGCAGGAGAGGTGCAGGATGTGCACTGCTGGCATGAAGGATGGTATTTCCAGCAGTGGGTTTCCTATATAGACATGAGTGAACTAGCCCTGTGTCATCAATAGAAATATTGAGATCCAAAAAACTAATAGTGGTTTGACTGTAATTGATAGTAAATTTTAAATTAAGATCATTGAATCTGATCACCTGACCAAAAAATCAATAGGTCATCTATATACCTATACCAGGAGATGATATAGTCCAAAAAGGGAGAAAGATCCTCTCTAGAGAAAACCTGTCGTTCCCACCCCCCCAGGTACAGGTTGGCATACGATGGGGCACACTTAGTCCCCATCGCAACCCCCTGCACCTGGAGGTAGTGGGAAGATCCAAAAAGAAAAACATTATGTTTCAAGATATAACTCAGTAACTCCAAAACGAAATTGTTATATATCCGTGAGGAGGGACCTCTCTCTGAAAGATGGCCCCTAATAACCTCCAAACCCCTATCATGGGGTATTGTGTTATAAAGGCTTTCAACATCCAGAGAGACAAGCCAGGTGTTAGCTGGAAGTTGAATACCCTCAATTAATCTCAATAAATCGATAGTGTCCTTCACATACGATGAAAGAGAGGTGACATGAGGAGACAGATAGCTATCAACCAGGGCACTGGCATTTTCGGTGAGACTGGAACAGCCTGAAATTATCGGCCGTCCTGGCGGATTAGTTAATGATTTATGTGTCTTTGGCAGAGCATAAAACGTAGGAGTCCTTGGATTCTTAATGTCCAAGAACTTCCACGTATCATGATCTATGGTGCCTTGCTGAAACGCTTTAAGAATAATATGACGATACTTGACATAATAATTTTCCAACACAGTTTTAGAGATTGGTCTGTACCATTCGACATTGGACAAAATCTTCATACACATAATCTCATAATTCTCCACATCCATGATGACAAGATTACCGCCTTTGTCTGCGGGTTTGATTATTATCTCAGAATTATTTTGTAGAGATTTAATGGCCACTTTTTGTGATGTGGTTAAATTTGAGGTTGCTGAGGAAACCAAATTCATTGTTTGAATACTATGTGAGACCTGTTGAACAAAGGCCCAAATATTGGGATTGGTGTTCAACAGTGGAAAGTTTCGAGATTTGGATCTAAAAGATTGAGGAGGGGGAAAGGACATGCCAGCGATAGATAAATCCGGTGTATGGCTCCACCAGGAATCCTCATCACAGGCATGGCCCTCCTCCCAGAGATCCATCAAATCAGACATTGCATTCTGTTCAGCAATGCGTGACTTGATGTTGTCAATGTCACATGTGGATGATTCAGCTAAAGGTTTATCATAAATTACTTTATACATAAGACGACGTGCAAACAAATGTACATCTTTTATGAAGTGAAATTTGTCAACATTAGAATCTGGACAAAAGGTCAATCCTAATTTCAATATTTGGATCTCACTTTCAGAAAGGCTATATCTGGACAAGTTAATTATAGATAATTCCAAATCATCGTCAACCTGTTTGGTGAAATTAAGTGCATTACCTGAAGGTGAAGGAAAATCTATTCCTTCACTAAAAAAATTGGTGCAATCCTGGTATCAGATGGTAAGAGCGTCCCAGACGGTGATACCATTATATCTGAATTACTCACCTTCGGAATTGCACCAAGGTGCATAGGTGATGCAGTGACAGACGTAGAGAGTGCGGTGGAAACGATAGCATGCGATGCTGTGGGTTGAGGACCTCGAAGTGTATTAGAAGAAGGGTGCAATAGGGTGGAAAGGTGAGAGGAAATCAATTTAGATTGAGCGTCGGATGGTTGACGTGGTAAAGGAGTACCGAGTTGGTGTCGCAATGATTCGGTCGATGCTGCATCCGAATTGCCTTTGCGCTTTTTGGGCAGTCTGTCCCCAGACAGATCGCGGTAAATCGTAGATTGACTAGAAGATAAAGAAGAATTAGTGGAACGATTTGATGCATTTTCATCTTTTTTAGCACTTCTATAGCTGTTTGATCTGAATGGTTTCGGATTGGTATTAACATTCCATTTATATGCAAAGTTGTTAGTATATGAGTTTTTGTCGCGAACGAACTTATCTTCTTTTGTCCTAATGACATCTATTGTATAAGATTCTATGTGTTCTTTGAGAGTCTGTTCTTTTTTCTTAAATCTTGTGCTAGTCATGACCAAACTGTACTCTTCATACCATTTAGAGACAGATGCATCCAATGCGATTAACTCATGCTCGTATTGAGTACGTAGGATGGTCATCATGCCTATTGAACAGGATTGTAGGTTCGCTTCCCATTGTGTTTTGAGAAGATCCCCTACCTTCCTGAGGTTTGGAAAGATCTGAACCCTTAGGCCCCAGGGTACTATGTTATTTTCATTATATTTTTCAAAATATCGTTTATGCCAAAAAATTCACACTTTTTTCTCCAATATTCTTTGAAGTCTAAGAAACGCTTGGTCTAAATCTCTATCCGAAATATTTCCAGATCTACTATTTAATTGTACCCTGTTCATAAGTCCCTCCCATGCTTCACCACTAAAGGCAGCCATGGTGAGACAAAAAAAAAAAAAAAAAAAAAGGAAGAACACAAATATATATATATATATATAGAACAGACAAGGCCCATTAATATGCCACTGCAGGCCCGAGTTCCCTTCTTACCTTAGTTCACTTCGTGGGTTCACTTCCGGTCGTCCTTACTCCACACATCCCTAATAACTTCTTTCCCCTTTTTATACCCTGCGCATGCGTGTAACTCTGCCCTCGTCGCCCGCCCATGACGGACTTTTTCTGCATTTCCCCGCCCCTTAACGATCGGCGCACAGTGTGAGACGGCGACATGTCGCAAACACAGGTGGCTCCTTTACTTGAAATTACCGATGAGGAAAGCCCGGAGGCGGAAACGTCCCGATCCTGTAAAAAAAGATAAAAGGCGACTAATATGTCTTTTTCTGAGATGGCAGAGATGGTGGACATTCTGCGGAGGAAGGATTACGACGGCAAACATGGCCCATACGACACCCCTAATCTCCGGAAGTCACAAATTATGGATAAAGTGGCGAAGACTCTCTATAAAAAATATGGGGTCAGGAGATCCAAGGAACAACTCCGTAAAAGGTGGTCAGACCTGAAGCTCAGGGAGCCGGAGCAGTATAGGAAGCTTATAAAAAGCATAGAAAAAAGTAAGTTTATTTTACTGTGTTCTTTCACATTGTAATATGTATTCTTCCATGTTTTGCACCATGTGCTAGGCTTGACTGGGTTCACATTTTGAAATCTCATCTTTTAGGTTAAGTGGAGAGTCCACTTATTTGCCCAATGTTTTGACCAATAACTTGCTGCTCTTCCCCCAAACATGTTTGGCACATATCCACGTAAACTACATGTGGGCATGCCTCATTTTACTTCAACAATGTTTATCTACACATTGTTGGCTAGATGATGTGTTGTAAGGAAATTTAGAATGTGAATGAAAGAAGAAACTGTATTCTGGGTAAAGGAGATGACACTCCAGCAGTTGTGTACTCTTTTTTGTTCTTTAGCAAGATACTATACTCTGGGCCACATGACCAAATTTATTAACGGTGTCACACACAGGTGGTCCAGTGGATACCTTGGTGGTTATCCAAGTGTATTTGTGAATGTCCTCAAAAATAACAGGTTGCTTTGTTGAGTTTGCAAGATACATATGTTCATGTTGGAACTCAGGGCCAAATATCAATTGTACCCCACTTCAAAACATTGAGGATCCTTTTTCAGGCCTTAAAAAAGTCTGTGTGCTAAAGTATATATTTTTGTTGTAAATTCCCATAGGGGAGAGGAGAGTGGGAGGACACCATGCTCATGAGATGAGGAACCCAACACCACAGAAAATCCCCGAAGCTCCCAAAGCAGACCAAGATCAGCAGGTTCAGGAAGCGGAGGTGGAGGAAGCAGAGGTGAAGGAAGGGGAGGTGGAGGAAGGAGAGGTGGAGCTTATCAGCACAACAGGTCAGTGTCTGTCACCACAACTTCAAGGTAAATACAGATGTAGGACTGCCTAGTGTAAAACCTTTTTTTTGTTTCAGGGACTGAACGTGGGGGTGTGTCAGGAAGTCCAAATCCGCCATTCTCGAGTGCCAGCGCCAAAATAATCATTCAGTAAATCATGGAATGCAGTAGCGAAATGGACATTATGAGAAAGAGAATGATTGTGATTGAGCAAAAATATAAAAACATGATAGATATTTTGGGGAGATTAGTGTGAACTGTTTGTGTTTTTTGTTATGCGTCTGAAATTATCTCTGGGATTTCCAACATCCCAAATGTGAAGATGCACACACTGAAGACTCAACATGTGCTATCTGCCGTCACAGGATATCTATGTCCCTGTTTTGGGGGTGCAACCTCTTCCTCCCTCCTCAAGTAGGGGAGAGGAAGGGTTTACATCCCCAAAGCACGACCATTGATCCCCCATGATGGCAGATAGCACATGTTTACCCTAGCCATGGGATCTTGTTGAAGATACCCATTTGAGCCCCAAAAGAAAGTGTGTTTGTTAACATTTGGGATGGATCAGGGGTACCATCACCCCATCTCCAGTTGGTATTTTTCACAGTGTTATTTTATTACTTTTTCAGACTTAAAAAAATGGCTTACGACCCATGCATGTTTCTGCAAAAAAAGCCGCACATAAAAAAAAAAAAATAGCATTTCTAAAAACCCCCAAAAAATGCGGTGCAAACAATAAAAACATTTGGGAAGTCTAAAAAAGGTGTGCCTTGTTCTTTCTATGCTCAAGAGCAGTTCTGAAGATGCAAAAACCGTGTTTTTCGGTCTGAGTTTTGAGGCTATTTACTAAGGACAATTACACTTGGCACTACTAGAACCTGGGAGACACATAAACCCAAAATACAAGAATGACAACACAAGTTTGTATGAATTCCATGTTTTTTTTTATTTTTAAAAGGTTTAATAATTGGTCAGATGTGGTCTGGCATTGCGATGGCCCCCCTACCCGTGAAGTACTCTACGTATTTCTGGCGTACTTCACAGGCACTTTGGGGGGCCAAGCCAGTACGGGCAGTGCTGAGGCCGGTCAGATTAATCAGTTCAGATGGACCGGCCTCAGGCCCAAACGATGAAACATAATTGTTTGCAAATTTGCGAAGAAAATTGTGCAATATGCAGCAGCAGTAGACGATGTGGTTCAGTTTATAATCCGCCAAATGTATCGCTGTCTGGAACAGGCGGAACCGTAATTAATTAAAAACCCTCCTCTCCGGGGTGAGGGTGCGTTGGGGAAATGACCGCATCAGGTGTGGTCCTAGTCCAAAAGCCTCATCCGCAATGAAAATGAACGGGAGCCCTTCAACGTTCTCTGCATCTGGAGGCAGTGCAAGACCCCCAGCCTGCAGACGGTGAGCGAACTCTGTCTCTGCGAATGATCCGCCATCGGATATCCGGCCGTTCTTCCCCACGTCCACATACAGGAACTCGTACCGTGCCGACACCACCGCCATTAACACAATGCTATTAAAACCTTTATAGTTGAAATAGTATGACCCCGAACGGGGTGGCGGCACTATGTGGACGTGCTTCCCATCAATTGCCCCTCCACAGTTGGGGAAATCCCACCGCTGGGCAAATTGGGAGGCCACAGTCAGCCATTCCTGTGGTGTGCTAGGGAACTGTGGAGTCAAACAAAAAGAAGACATTAGTACGGTTTATGGTTACAGTGCAAGCAGATTACACACAAAAAAACATTGTTGAGTAACATTATTATTTAAGGGAGTTTTTCCGAACAATAAACAAAGGCCCACTTAGCAGATGCCTCACCCCCGCTGAGTGGACATTCTAAAATAATCTAAGGGGGGGGCCTAAGGTAATTGTGGGGGATCCCAAAAAAGGCTCTACCACTTTGCTGAGCTTGATTGAGAACTACTAATTTTTTAACATCTTTAGGGGGGGAGGGAAGATTGTCAAACTACGAGGGCAATGACCCCCCAAAAATGAAAAGGAAAATAGAAGGCTAGCTGGGTTTGCGCCCATGATAGCATGCTGGAGAGGTTAGTGAAGGGAAATAGGCATGTAGGGCCCAAAAAGGGATTTACAGGTAAAAAAAGGCATGTGGAAAATGGGGACATTACCAGGATATTACAAACAGGCATATTTGTGTTAGGAGGAAAAAAAAAAACGAGAATAAAAAAAGATAATGTGAGGTTAAAGGAGCAAAATTACCTTCATATAGTCCTTCTGCAGGACCTGAATGATGGCCGAACACGTCTCAGGGATAATGATCCCGAGAGCCTGGGGGGAGATGCCTGTTGAGAACTTGAGGTCCTGCAAGCTTCTCCCAGTCGCCAGGTATCTCAACGTGGCAATAAGCCTCTGCTCGGCAGTGATGGCCTGGCGCATCACAGTGTCCTGCCTCGTGATATAGGGGGACAGCAAATCCAACAGACGGTGAAATACGGGGTCCGTCATCCTGAGATAATTCCTGAAATCATCAGGGTTATTCTCATGGATTTCCCGCAGCAGAGGCATATGAGAGAATTGGTCCCGCTGGAGCAACCAATTCTTAGTCCATGAACTCCTCCTCACCCTGTTCACAGACTGAACTCGGGTTACAGTGTTAACTGCAACACCAAGCCCAAAGCCAGCACGAGCTCGAGAACGCACTTCAAACATGGTTTTAAACCGGTCGGCTGGTCAGAACGCACTCAAACAGAACGCACCGTGGAACAGCAAGGCCTGAGAAGAACGATCTGAAAAACAGTAAACGAACGGCCAAGTCGGCACTGCAAGGCAGTAACGACCTGACTGCATGCACTGAATCACAAATACAAACCCACAAGCACAAACTAAACAACAGGAAACGATCTGCAAAGCACGGAGACTGAAAAGCGCGAATCGGCTCTCACCAAACTTTTACTAACACGCGGTAACACGAAATCAGCAAAAGCAGCCCAAGGGGTGGCGCCATTAGATTTGTTCGGCCCTTTTATAGCGCGTCGTACGTTTTGTACGTGCCGTCGTTGTGTTGCCGTCGGTTTTTAAACTGATGGTGTGTGGCCAAGACTGATGAAAAACAGTTTCATCGGATTTCCGATGGTCAAATCCATCGGACGAAAATCCATAGGTTATCCAATCGTGTGTACAGGGCTTTAAAGAGTTAGATACCAGAGGTTGCTGTTAAAAACTGTGGCTGCTTGCATAGGGTCTTAGATTGACTGGCCGCCCCTTTCACTATCAGCAATTATTTGAGTCTGTGTTATCATGAACACTGCAATGCACACTGAATGGTATAAATCCACTAGTATCCCTAAAGTTGGCTTCACACCTATGTGCTTTTGTTTTCATGCGTTTTTTCATTATTTCTTCAGCATGTGTTTTCATGCATTTATTCACATTTAAACATGCACATTTAAACATGCGCTTTCTCGAAGTAGGTGCTCAGCATCAAACAAAGCCAAGTCAAGAGCACAGGACCAGGAGGCAATTTTAGTACCAGTAACCCTGTATTGGCAGCACATGAAAGTGTATGTATTGTGCATTTTTATCTGTTCCTACTAACTTTTATGGGCCCCCAAGATACATCAACGAGTGAAAAAAATAATACCTAACATAATTTCCACACATATATGTGAAAGAGAGGGTGTGAAGGGGGCCTAACATTTATCACCATCCTTACCTTTCAAGTAGTTTTCCAAGAAAATAGCTAAAAAGTTGAAATACAGTTGGAGTACATACTGTATATTTTCACTGTTTCACTTGCCAAAGAATAGGTCATATCGGTGCTTCGTTGGTCCTTGCTGGCCAATCGAGATGCCCGAAAACCCTGCAGATGGACAGAAAATGTCAACACCAGCCAGAGAGCTTGCAAATGTTGCATCAATAGAGCAGATGTAAGTATTTGCGGACTTCAGTTCCACTTTAAAAAGACTCTGTCAATAGGGAGAAAAGCTTAAGGCATATTCATACACAAGCCTTTTTAATTTTCCTGTAACAACCGAAACCCAAGCCATTCTAATAAGCAAAGCTTTGGTGCTTCCTGATAGTGGCCTCTTCATACCTTCTGCACATTCCTATTGGCCACAAGAACCTTCAGGGTCCTGGTGCTAGAAACCATGAAGGGCCCCCCTAATCCCTTCCATTCAGGCATGGGGCCCTTCCCACTGGACCCAGGGGCCTTTACTTGCATCATGGGACCCTTTACTAGTGTCCCGCACTGGGACTCTTTCACATGTTCTGCAGTGGGCCCCCTTCCTGCTGTCTTGGGGCCCCCTACAGTGGCAAAATGCCAGTGCCGGGTCGCAAAGGCGACCTTTGTGACCCTAGTAGTTCTGCCACTGGTTTTAGTAGTTTTTTTATTTTTGCTATTTTCTTTTTTAATATGTTTTCCATTTTTATTTTATTAATATATTTATTTTTACAGATTTATTTTTGTATTATTTTTTACAATCTTTTAGGAGGCCTCTGATGTTCCACCTTTGAGACGGAGAAACAGCCCTCAATCTCCATCTCTGCAGCCTCAGCTGCACAGAATGAATGGACAGGAATAGTTTAGAGCTATGCACAGAGCTTCCCGATCATTTACAAACCGAAGCATAGAAAACACAAAGGAAGGGGGCGGTAAATTACATATTTAAATTACATATTTACCGGCCCCTTCCCTGCTCCCCATCCTTACACATCTCTTGCAGCAGCCGGCATGAGAGGGGAGGAGGGAAGCTGGAGGCGCTGCGAGGGGGGGCACAAGGGGGCCAGAACACACAGGCTGGCCAGGGGGCAGAAGGACCTGGATAGGAGGGGCGGCGACGTATAGAGGAACTAATTCCCTTCATTTTCCTCCTGCAGCCACTGAATGCTTGCAGGAGGCAGGGGAGGAGAAAATCAGGTATGTGCAGGTATCACCAGGCTGACTGAAACCCACACATCCTTATATCAGTGAAAAAATATAGTAACAGGCTGTCAGCACTGAAGCGTGTGGCTTGATTTGTCATTGCAGCTGCGCTTAGGGCCCATTCACACCAGAACACAGTGAGGGAAACCCGCAATCCGTACGCATTTCCCACACCACATTCTAAACAGGCTATGCAATCTGCTGCAGGTGTCAATGTATTCCTAACAACACCTCAAACACAGATTGCAAACACAGTGTGTTTGCCTGCACTGGATAACATGGTATGGCAGTAACATGCAATCCTGTTGTAGCGCGTTTTTTAAAGTAGTACATCCACTACTTTTGGTGTTTTCCAGTGCGATTTCAACTTATACAATTAAATGGACTAAAAAACCCAGCACTGAATTGCACAAGAATCACAGGAGGTGTGAACCAACTACCAAAACCAAAATTTGGCTAAATACATTAGTCATGTGTATTTTTACTTGAATCTTGATGTGCTTTGTGTAGCGCTTCCAGGTCTGTGTGTGTGAAATGTTTCCTTTGTGCAGGTGTTCCATCAGATATGGCGACCCGTCAGAATTGGTAACAGAAGTGACATTTTGTCGCCGCCATCTTTCTACACCCCGCACTCCTCCATAGTAACGATACACCGAGAAGGGGGTAAGCGGACATATTGTTACACCCACCGTAGTTTTGCATTTCACAGTTATTTTTAACAGTAAACAGAGCATATAAGGTGACATACAGGATTTGGAAATCCATGGGACTGTTTACATGTTAAATTATAAAAGCAGAGCTGTTCTGTCACATTAGCAAACCTTTGAAATCAGCAGGTTTGCCGCTGCTTTTAAAATTCAATATCTAAACAGTCCGTCAGATTTATAAATACTGTATTTGACCTTATAAGCTCAGTTTTCTGTTAAAAATAACTGTGAAATGCAAAAATCCGGTGGGGGTAACAAGATGTCCGCTTGCCCCCTCTCTGTGTATCATTACTATGGAGGAGTGTGGGGCGTAGCAAGATGGCGGCGACGGAACATCACTTGGGGACCTGAGGACGTCCCTTGTGAGTGAGAGAGAGAAACTGAAGAAGAGAAACATTGGAATACTTGTCAGTACAAGTGTGCAAAGGTCTATTTGGAAGAAAAAATCACCTCTAACGTTGGGTGTCCTACATGTGTAGAGGTTGCTGCATTATGTAAAACTTTTAGTTTAGTTTTTTACATTTTCGACTGGGGTGCCTCAAGATTGTGCAGAATTTTAACGGGTGCCCTGAATAAAAAAGGGTTGAGAAGCATAGGCTATGTACAGCCCAGTGATGCCACTGCTACTTTACAAGGTAATAACTGGGTTGGCAAAAGCTTTTGATGCACGCAAAATGGGTTTATATCCATTGTGGCTATTAAAACATAAATGATAGTTTTTGTGTCCAGAGTTCAGCTTTAAAACTGACTCGTAATGATTTGAATGGAATGTACACTTCAGCCATTTTATTGCAGAAAGATGTGTACATAGACATGCTTATTCATCCTGCATTAACGTGCATGTCTATACAGTGACCAGACCCTCCTGTCCTTATTACTGTAAAAGTTTTTATTTTGTGTCTCCTAAGGTCAATTTTACATTTATAAATGATTAGGAATAAGTAACTTTCTCCACTCCTCTGGACATATGACTTTCACGTGTAAGTAGTCACTGGTCATTTAGCTACAGTTCCCTTTTAATGACTATAGAAAATACAAAGTACCATTATCATAGACCGTATGCATATTATGGCAGTTAATGGGCAGCACAGTCTAGCCTGAAGTGAATACATGGCAAATGATTTGGTAATAATGCTTACTGTGACATGTAGTAGAAGCATGGGAGCCTCGGGTGACATTTTAATTGATGGGAACTCTCAGCTGGCAGACTGATCGGAATGAAGAGATAACTACCTTTCAGTCTCTGTATACATACAAGAATAATCACATTTCCAGACAATTCTGAATTAGTAATCACTCCCACATTGCTGGGAATTATTTATAACGTATTTGCACCATTTCCTATTATTGTTTAAAACCAGGAGAAACAATTTAATTGTTTGAGAAGTGAGAATATTTCATGATATCCTCTTTTCCTAGAATGTAGCTAGTAAAATAAAATAAAAATACACGTCCTAAACACACAAATTGATTTAGTTGTGTATTTGTTAAAAATCAAATGCATGTTAACCACTTAAGTCCCGGACCATTTTGTAGCTAAAGGACCAGAGGTGTTTTCAGAATTTTGCACTGCGCTGCTTTAACTGTAAATTGTGCGGACATGCAATGTTGTACCCGAAATTTACGTCCTTTTCTTCCCACAAATAGAGCTTTCTTTTAATGGTATTTGATTGCCTCTGCGATTTTAATTTTTTGCGATATAAACGGAAAAAGACTGAAAATTTTGAATAAAAATGATATTTTCTACTTTTTGTTATAAGAAAAATCGAATAAACTCAATTTTAGTCATACATTTAGGCCAAAATGTATTCAGCCACATGTCTTTAGTAAAAAAAATGTCAATAAGCGTATATTTATTGGTTTGCGCAAAAGTTATAGCGTCTACAAACTAGGGTACATTTTCTGGAATTTACACAGCTTTTAATTTATGACTGCCTATCTAATTTCTTGAGGTGCTAAAATGGCAGGGCAGTACAAAACCCCCCCAAATTACCCCATTTTGGAAAGTAGACAACCCAAGGAAATTGGTGAGAGGCATGTTGAGCCCATTGAATATTTTTTTTTTGTTTCAAGTGATTGAATAATGACCAAAAAAAAAAAAAATTACAAAAAGTTGTCACTAAATGATATATTGCTCACACATGCCATGGTTATATGTGGAATTGCACCCCAAAATAAATTTTGCTGCTTCTCCTGAGTACGGGGATACCACATTTGTGGGACTTTTTGAGAGCCTAGCCGCGTACGGGCCCCCGAAAACCAAGCACCGCCTTCAGGATTTCTAAGGGCGCAAATTTTTGATTTCACTCCTCACTACCTATCACAGTTTCGAAGGCCATAAAATGCCAAAATAGCACAAACCCGCCCCAAATGACCCCATTTTAGAAAGTAGACACCCCAAGGAAGTTGCTGAGAGGCATGTTGAGCCCATTGAATTTTTTTTTTTCTTGTCCCAAGTGATTGAATAATGACAAAAAAAAAATACAAAAAGTTGTCACTAAATGATATATTGCTCACACATGCCATGGTTATATGTGGAATTGCACCCCAAAATAAATTTTGCTGCTTCTCTTGAGTATGGGGATACCACATGTGTGGGACTTTTTAGGAGCCTAGCCGCGTACGGGGCCCCGAAAACCAAGCACCGCCTTCAGGATTTCTAAGGGCGCAAATTTTTGATTTCACTCCTCACTGCCTATCACAGTTTCGAAGGCCATGGAATGGCCAGATGGCACAAAACCCCCCCAAATGACCCCATTTTGGAAAGTAGACACCCCAAGCTATTTGCTGAGAGGCATGTTGAGTATTTTACAGCTCTCATTTGTTTTTGAAAATGAAGAAAGAAAATAATTTTTTTTTTTTTTTCAATTTTCAAAACTTTGTGACAAAAAGCGAGATCTGCAACATACTCACCATACCTCTCAGCAAATAGCTTGGGCGGTCTACTTTCCAAAATGGGGTCATTTGGGGGGGGGGGGTTTGTGCCATCTGGGCATTCCATGGCCTCCGAAACTGTGATAGGCAGTGAGAAGTGAAATCAAAAATTTACACCCTTAGAAAGCCTGAAGGCGGTGCTTGGTTTTTGGGGTCCCGTACGCGGCTAGGTTCCCAAAAAGTCTCACACATGTGGTATCCCCGTACTCAGGAGAAGCAACAGAGTGTATTTTGGGGTGTAAATCCACATATGCCCATGGCATGTTTGAGCAATATATCATTTAGTAACAACTTTGTGCAAAAGTTGTTTCCGCAACTTGTGTCAACATATAAAATATTCCATGGACTCGACATGCCTCTCAGTATATAGCTTGGGGTGTCTACTTTCCAAAATGGGGTCATTTGGTGGGGTTTTGAACTGTTCTGGCATTTTATACACAACATTAGGAAGCTTACATCCACTCTTCTAACCACTTGAAGACAAAGCCCTTTCTGACACTTTTTGTTTACATGAAAACATTTTTTTTTTTGCAAGAAAATTATGTTGAACCCTAAAACATTATATATTTTTTTAAAGCAAAGGCCCTACAGATTAAAATGGTGGGTGTTGCATTTTTTTTTTCCACACAGTATTTGTGCAACAATTTTTCAAACGCATTTTTTGGGGAAAAAATACACTTTTTTTAATTTTAATGCACTAAAACACACTATATTGCCCAAATGTTTGATGAAATAAAAAAGATGATCTTAGGCCGAGTACATAGATACCAAACACGACATGCTTTAAAATTTCGCACAAACGCGCATTGGCGACAAACTACATACATTTTTAAAAGCCTTTAAAAGCCTTTACAGGTTACCACGTTAGATTTACAGAGGAGGTCTACTGCTAAAATGACTGCCCTCGATCTGACCTTCACGGTGATACCTCACATGCATGGTGCAATTGCTGTTTACATATGATGCCAGACCGACGCTTGCGTTCGGCATTGCGCAAGAGCAGGGCAGGACAGGGGTGCTTTTTATTTTTATTTTTTTTATTTTTATTATTATTAATTTTTCTTTTTTCTTTTATTTTTAAACTGTTCCTTCCATATTTATTTATTTTTATTATTTTTATTGTTATCTCAGGGAATGTAAATATCCGCTATGATAGCAATAGGTAGTGACAGGTACTCTTTTTTTGAAACAACTGGGGTCTATTTGACCCTAGATCTTTCCTCTGCCCTCAAAGCATCTGACCACACCAAGATCGGTGTGATAAAATGCTTTCCCAATTTCCCAATGGCGCTTTTTATATCCGGGGGGGGACATTCCCTCCCACTGCTTGTAAAAGCAGTCCAGAGTCTAATTAGCCACTAGGATTGCTTTTACATGAAAGCCGGCCGCTGGCTGAAAAGAATGATACCAAGATGATACCTAAACCCGCAGGCATCAATCTGGTATAACCATTCAAAGTCCAGCAACATACCAGTACGTTGCTGGTCCTTGTTGGACATGTATTGTAATCTTTTTTTTCATGCAGCCTGTTGGCTGAACAAAAAAAAAGAGATTGATCGGTGGGTATGCCCACCATTAGAATACCGCCATTCATCCACCCACTTCTAATGATGGGCATACATGCACCATTTATATATGCCGAAGCATTGGGGCATCCTCCCGCAAAAACTATGCCGCACACACATGGTCGGACTTTTCCACGGGCAAGCCTCCGTCGGAATTTCGATGGTATGTATGCGGCATTAGGAGCAAAATCGCTCCTCCGCTCCTCCGCTCCTGCTGCCCCAATGCTTCGGCATATATGTTTTTTTTTTTTAACTGTGGTGGTGAAATCACCTCCTACAGCACTGGAGTCGCAGGGATCAGGCCTGTCTCTGCGAACGCTGCAGTTATGTGTGTTGTGTTTTGTAAGTGACAGTGAACGATCGATACTGCACTTGGGTGGCCTGGGCTGGACGGAGGGGCAAAACGCAGGTGCTAGCAGGTATCTGGGCTGATCCAGCTAACACTGCGTTTTTGGGAACCCTAAACTGCTGGGGACACTAGTATAGATCTGATCAGATCAGATATTGATCTGTTCAGATACTATACCACTAAGGGAGGTGTATGCTTCACGCGTGGGTGTTAGCGTTACTGGCACTAACCTGACGCTGCCTGGGGTGTGACGCAGGGTTAACTAGGGGCAATTAGGGGGTTAAAACCTTTATTAGATAATATATGGGGGTACCTGACGCTATAAAAACCTGCGGCGAACCTAAATAAAATGACTGCCTATCTATCGGCACCAGCATAAGTAATACAGCGATCAGAAAAACGATCGCTTAGTGACACTGGCAAAAGGGGGTGAAAGGGTTACCTGGGGGGGGCGATCAAGGGGTTAAACCTTTATTAGGTAATATATGGGGGTACCTGACGCTATAAAAACCTGCGGCGAACCTAAAAAAAATAACTGGCTACCTATCGGCATCACTGACAATAAGACAGCGATCAGAAAAACGATCGCTTAGCGACAGTGGTGATAGGGGGTGAAAGGGTTACCTGGGGCCAGATCAAGGGGGTTAAACCTTTATTAGGTAATATATGGGGGTAGCTGACGCTATAAAAACCTGCGGCGAACCTAAAAAAAATAACTGGCTACCGATCGGCATCACCGACAATAAGACAGTGATCAGAAAAACGATCGCTTAGCGACAGTGGTGATAGGGGGTCAAAGGGTTACCTGGGGGGCAATCAAGGGGGTTAAACCTTTATTAGGTAATATATGGGGCTAGCTGACGCTATAAAAACCTGCGGCGAACCTAAAAAAAATAACTGGCTACCTATCGGCATCACCGACAATAAGACAGCGATCAGAAAAACGATCGCTTAGCGACAGTGGTGATAGGGGGTGAAAGGGTTACCTGGGGGGCGATCAAGGGAGTTAAACCTTTATTAGGTAATATATGGGGCTAGCTGACGCTATAAAAACCTGCGGCGAACCTAAAAAAAATAACTGGCTACCTATCGGCATCACCGACAAAAAGACAGCGATCAGAAAAACGATTGCTTAGCGACAGTGGTGATAGGGGTTGAAAGGGTTACCTGGGGGGCGATCAAGGGGGTTAAACCTTTATTAGGTAATATATGGGGGTACCCGACACTATAAAAACCTGCGGCAAACCTAAAAAAAATAACTGGCAACCGATCGGCATCACCGACACTAAAACAGCGATCAGAAAAATGATCGCTTAGTGACGGCGGTGCTAGGGGGTGAAAGGGTTATCTGGGGGGGTGATCAGGGGGTTAAACCTTTATTAGGGGGGTTAGGGGGCTACACTGGACCTAAAACTAACTGTAGTGACACTTTTACAGTCACAAATGTCACTGATTGCAGTGATCAGTAAATAAATGGTCACTGCAATCAGTGATGTTGTGGAAAAATGTATTAATGTATGTTGTCAGATGTCCCCCCAATGTCAGTTTTGCTGTAATGCGCTCATCTGAGTGTATTTGCACATACAGACGTTGGTGGAAGATCGGTGGTGGGAAAATCTTCCTATGGAAACAGCGATGTTTGCTCCATTTAGAGATGTTGTTTTACGTCTCGTCGGGGGACTGGCCACCTCCTGACGGGGGGCGTTAAATGACTCCGAGCGCACAGATCTGTGTCCACAAGAACAGTAGCATAACTGTACGACAGTTGTGGTCCATTGAGGCATAATTGTCGTATAGTTCCCGTCATTGGTAGCAGTGAGGTTGGTTTGCACATGGCTTTGTACAAAGCCATGCTTTCTACTGTTCACAGAAAGCATGACCCCTGTACACAGCCGTTTGCACACATCACTGCTAGGATTATATTTGAATTTAAACATGTCTGTGATTGGTTCTTTTGAAAATATACAAAATGTCTGAATGGCTGTTTTGTGAAGCCACACCTTCTTTTGTTGCCCATGTTGACTATAAATAAAGAGAGCTGGCTATCCCAGGGACACTCGGCTTTGGGATGACTTGATGATAAGACCTGTGATGATGGTGCTTTCCTTGAATGAATGATGGAATGAACGGTGAGTGGTACTTAGCTAAAGACAACATTATTGCAAAAAGATGAATCTAAAGTGTGTGCATGTTTAGCACAGGAAATATAGGCTGTGTGCTCTGTACACAAGCTATAATTCCACGACATTTAATGGCGACTCTGAAGGGACTAGATAGAGCCCCTTTGGACATTGGATCGAAGTGGGGGGGAGAGTGGATCTACGTTCCGATGTGTGGGGGCTCTACTCTGTAAAAGAACACATTTTTTGTCTTTTTGAAATAATGCTGTTTGCAGTACGAGAGATGTGTGTGTGTGTGTGTATGTCTGCGAATCCGATCGTGCGTGCGTGTGTGTGTCTGTGAATCCGATCGTGTGTGTGTGTGTGATTTTTTTGGGAGAGAGATCGTATGCCTGTGAATCCGATCGTATGTGCCTGGATGTTTGTATGGGGAAGCTGCAGGCTGTAAGCGTGTAACTAAATGAGAAATATAGACTGTGTGTGATTGGATTGTTTGTGTGATGTAGGACACGTGTCCCCATGAGTGTGATTGAAGTTGTGTAAGAGATGGCTGTTTGGAAAAGTGACCTTTTTGCGATGTATTGAGCAGCTTGTGCAGCCAGCCATTGTTGGGCTGCATTGTTAGTCTGGTCCCTGTGTGAGAGAAGCTGAAAATGGCTGCCCCCATGAGGTTTAGCGGGGTAGGGGCAGGCAGCATGGCCATTAGTTACAATGGTGAAAGTTGGTGACTCTCTGTAAATAGCATGGAGGAGTTTTGTGTTGGGGGAGGGCTATGCCCTGAGAGATAATCTGATGGAAACTGTATATTGTGTATGAAATGAAGGTATAGATGTGGGATTATTCAGCCTGCAATGTGTGTGTTTGGCTTGTCAGAGCAGCCATGTGCTTGAATGGGGGAAGGGCTTGCCCACTGCTTTATGTTGCTGGGGCTATGCCCTGAGGGAAGGAAACTCTGATCTGATGTTACAAGCAACAATATACTGTATGTGTGTAGTGTTTGTGATTTCTATGAAAAATAGAAATGGATAGATTGTGATTTTTGCCTTTGTAGGGGACAAAGACACATGTCCCCATAAGTGTAAAAATATTTTAACGAAAGGGTTTGGTTTTTGAGTTGAAAGTTCCTGCCGCATATTCAAGTGGCCAGGCATTGCTATGGAAGCTGATGCCACTGTGTGTGTGTGTGTGAACTTTAGGTAGAGAAAAGTTTTGTTTTAATGTTGTATATGTAACTTACATTTATTAAATGTGCTGTTTAGTGGCCAAAGGGTCTTAAAATGTTTTAGTGGTCATGTGGTGTCTCGGGTGTGTGGCTTTGTGGAGATGGCATGAGCCTTGTGGAGTGTAGCTGACTCAAGACACACATTTTTCAGTGGATTTTGATGATTATTTAAAAAAAAGTTTCAATGGTGTAGTCAGTCATTGTGGAGAAATTTTTTTTTAGTTCTCTAGTGAAGAGATCCTGGTTTTGGCGGCAAAAACTGCATGTGGTGGCCATCTTGTGGTCTGCCATGCTGTCATGGTCGTCGGCAGCCATCTTGAGAGATGCAGTTTATCCTTAGCCCGTGGGCAATCCTATAAGGGGAACGCACAGCCACCTTTCCTTTGGGTGTGATACCATGTAACCGTGCTGTGGCATTCGTCTGCTATCTTGCTGGTGGAGTTTCGCGGCCTTTGGGGCAGATTTTGATGTTTGGTGCGAATTTAGTGCGGTCTTTTCTGCGTTGGAATCTGGAGGCCATTTTTGTTTTCCTTTGTGTGGGGGAACCCATGTGGTGTTCATTGTGATGTCCCATGCTGGTTTTGGCGGGAAAAATTGCATGCGTTAATGGCGCCATTTTTGTTGTTGTCCATGAGACTTGCTTTGCTTCATCCACCATTCATGGACTTGCCTCTGGTAAGCTGCTACCTTACTATGGAGGAGGGCACCTTTGTTTGCTGATGTCACTGCATGTTGCATAATCATCTACTGATCTCAGCTTCTGATTTTGCAGGATTTATGCCTTTGCAATAGGACTATTAATCCATCATTTAGTTCTATAATTCAGTATTGTGGTCTAATTTTTGTTGACATACTGAGAGGCTGTTTTTGTTTAAATGTTGAATTCGCTGGTTTAAATTGTTTTTCTAAGCATCACCTTTTGAGGTGAGTAGAGTGGCATCTTGATATAGCACGGTCTTACCCCGAGGGGTCCCGACGCGCTTGTGGACACACGCACATGCTGGCGCCCATTTATGGATGGGATCTGGTTGACCTACCAGCATTTGGAGTGTGGGGGGAGGCCAACGCAGAGACAGGGAGGACATGCAAACTCCATGCAGATGGTGTTAGGATGGGGATTTCTCTGTTTTCATTTAAAGTGAATGTAAGCTATTGCAGGGTCAGCTGACTTTGCAGTATATGAGCGGCGGTTTTTGTATTGGATTTCATTTTTAAGTAAAAACTCAATTTTACACTGAATTTTGATAGATTGTAAGACTATTGCCCCGTACACACGATCGTTTTTAATGTCATTTTTTAAACCGACGTTTTTCTCCTCGTTTTTTTTCATGTTTCCTCTCAAGCCTGCCTTGCGTACACACCATCATTAAAAAAAACGATCAAGCAAAGCACAGTGACGTTCAACACGTACGACGGCACTATAAAGGGAAAGTTCCGTTCGAATGACGCCACCCTTTGGGACGCTTTTGCTAATTCCGTGTTTCCGCGTGTTAGTAAAAGTTTGGTGAGAGACGATTCGCGCTTTTCAGTCTTCGTGCTTTGAAGATCGTTTTCGGGAGTTCAGATTGCGCCTGTGGGTTCGTATCTGTTTAGCACTGCTTGTAGTCAGTTCGTATCTGTTTATTCAGTGCGGCCTGCTCTGCACGTTCGTGTTTTTCAGCTTGTTCTTCATAGGCCTTGCTGTTCTTCCGTGCGTTCTTCTAGTACGTTCTGTTCAGCCGACCGTTATCTAGCCATGTTGCGGCTACGTACTCGTCGTAGAGTTCGTGCTGTAGTTGGTGCAGGGGTTCATGCTGTATCCCGACTCCATGCCATGAGCAGGGTCAGGAGGAGTTCATGGACCAAGAATTGGTTGCTCCAGCGGCACCAATTCTGTCACATGCCTTTGTTGCGGGAGATCAGGGAGAATAATCCTGATGATTTCAGGAATTTTCTCAGGATGTCTGACCCCGTATTTCAGCAGCTGTTGGCTTTGGTGTCCCCCTATATTACCAGGCAGGACACCGTTATGCGGGAAGCCATCAGTGCTGAGCAGAGGCTCATCGCCACGTTGCGATACTTGGCTACTGGGAGAAGCCTGCAGGACCTTAAGTTCTCCACAGGCATATCCCCCCAGGCTCTGGGGATCATTATACCAGAGACTTGTTCTGCCATCCTTCAAGTTTTGCAGGAGGACTATATTAAGGTAAGTGTTCTTCTTCAAAAATTCACATTGTATGGTTTTTATTTTGGGATATTTTTAATTTGCTTTATTTGCAGTCCCTAATTCACATGATTCTTAGCTGCAGGGAATGTCCCCTTTCTCCCCATGTTTTATTATTTAAAGTTTGGTGTTTGAGGCCTACCTGTAAATTTGGCTTACCTAACCTCTCCAGCATGCTATCCTGGGGCCATACCTACCTTGCCTAGTCATTTCCATGTTTTTTATTATATGTTCCATCGTAGTGCTTTACCCAAAACGCACTCTAAATTTTGCCTAGGAATGTTCCATTTTTGTTAACTTCAATACAGAGTGCTACAGCCTTCATGTGTGATATTCCCAACTCATCTTCAACCCTTCCCCCACCCCCCCCCCCCCCCCCCATAATTTTTTTTTTTTTTTTTCTTGCTTCCAATTTTTTATGTTTTTAACAGTTTCTACCAATGTTGGCCATGAATGTGTGTATGAAATCAGCTTGCAATGTTTCTGGCTCCAAGTATTAATTTGTTATTTCTTTAATTCCACAGTTCCCTTCTTCGCCACATGAATGGCAGAATGTGGCTTCCGAGTTTGCCCAGCGATGGAACTTTCCGAACTGTGGAGGAGCCATCGACGGCAAACATGTTCGGGTCGTCCCACCACCCCATTCGGGATCCTTTTATTATAATTATAAGGGGTTCCACAGCGTCGTGATGATGGCAGTGGTGTCGGCCGCCTACAAGTTCCTCTATGTGGACGTTGGCAAGAATGGCAGGATGTCTGATGGAGGAGTTTTTGCCCAGACGGAGTTTGGAGAACGGCTCCTTTTGGATCTGCTGGCCTTGCCACCCGCGGAGCAGAATGTGGAGGGACTACCTTTTGTGTTTGTGGCGGATGAGGCGTTTGGCCTGGGACCCCATTTGATGAGGCCATTCCTGCAACGCACCCTCACCCCTGAGAGGAGGGTTTTCAATTATCGGCTGGCCAGAGCCAGAAGGGTGGTGGAAAATGCGTTTGGGATCATGGCCAGCCGATTTCGCCTCTTCCTTACCTCCATCCACCTTGCCCCATACAAATGGAACCATGTGGTTATGACGTGCTGTGTGCTGCATAATTTCCTACGGGTGCATTCAACGAGTTATATATCTTTGAGTGGGCCTGAGGCCTCTTTAATCAATGCAGAAACTTTGGTGGCCCTGGAACCTGGCCGTCCTGGCTTGGCCCCCCCCCAACCGGACGTGAGGTCCGTAACCAATATGTGGACTATTTTATGGGTAGGGGGGCCATTGAAATGCCAGACAATCTCTAATAATTTTAGACCAAAAAAATAAAACTTTTAAAAAAAGTAAAGATTGGTTTGTCATTTTTATTGTATAATGTTTGATGTTTCTGGTAGGTTTACCTAGTGCATTTGTTTTGCCATGTGGATTAAAAAATCTTTTAATTAGCCTTCATTGTCAGTGTAAACACCAAACATTGATTAGTTCACTCAGCACCACATTTACATAATGAAGCCACAATGATTTGTTATGTAAAAATACCTTTATTTTTTTTGTTTAGGTGGGCAACTTCCATAGAAATGTGGATGTTCCCTTAATTTCAGGTGTATTAAAACGCATGACCAGCCATGCATAAACAAACTATAGTTCTCCAAATTTTGAAAAAGCTAAACATGTGCTAGTCATTAAAGGGTAAAATAACCAAAAAAAAAAAGAAAACTCTGTAAGTAAAATGTTATTTGGTGTAAAAACATTAGACACGCCCAAGCACAGCCATGATATTTTGGAGCCTTTCCTCCACCCGCTTTGTATTTGCCCTGATCTCTCGCAAATCTCCCTTAATTTTTTCGAGGTCACGACAGCAGACCATCAGGTATTGGATCAGGATCTGGGCACTGTGATGTGACAACTTATTGGGGTCTTCGGCCAGAACTGCACCTAAATGTAAAAAGAAATATGTAGGATAGAATATGTAGGCCTACATCTATTTAACATGCATGTGTCTGGTTTCTCTCTGACCTGTGGTGGTGCCACTTTCAACTTCCACAACATCACATTCCTCTCCATCCTGGGGTTCTGGGGGTATTGTTGTAGGATTGCAATTCTCGTCTCATCTGAGGTAGCTTTTCGAATCCCTAGGGAGATTGAAATAAAAGGAATAGTTTCATTAGTAGCGACTCAATTTTGCTAAAATAAGAAACATGGAAAAAAACTTTTTAATCATTCTTTTGAAGCATGCTCCATTTTAATTTTTAACCCCTGTGCCAACCGGGACAAATGATTGGATACATAGGCCAAAACAGAGCATATACATTTTGTGAACAAATTTGAAACATTGTAACACCCCAAAGTATCTACACTGGATCACCTGTGTGTGACTCCATCAAGCTTTTTGGCTTTAGGCCCACACTTGTACTACTGCGTTCAGATGTTTCATCAGCTGCTGAGCATTCACTCCCTTTAACATTACCATGCATATCGTTTTTCAAAATGAACAAATCTCCTTTGGATTAGCACACCAAAAATAAGTGTGGCCCAAATGTACTCCCCCAAATAAACAAAAAAACATGGGTGTTCACACTGGATGATCCTAAAACATCGTTTGAGGAACTGTACGGAGAAAGAGGTAAAATACGTCCGTTTACTATGCGGACGAACCTAAAAAAGATGGTATCTTTCAGTGTACTATATGAAAGTTAAAAATACACGACAGAATACAAGAAAATAATATGTACCATGGAAACTCAAAAAAAACAACTTACTTTTTAATATAACTTTCTTGATTCTTTTATATTGGTCGGCCTCCCGCAACTTCAGATCTGACCATCGTTTTCTGAGCTGTTCCTTCGTTCTGCACACCCCGAATTTTTGGTGGAGACTTTTGACCACTTTGCCCATAATTCTGGACTTGACCAGATTAGGCCTTTTATACGGACCATGCTTGGCATCATAATCCTCCTTCTTTAAAATGGTGACCATCTCCACCATTTCCTCGAATGACATGTTGGATGCCTTATATCTCCTGGGTCTTGATTTGGGCTCCTCTGTAATTTCATCCTCTGTAGAGGTAATCTCAGCCACCTGTGTCTCCGCCATGTTTTGTTCAGCACTACGAGCGAGAAGGGGCGGGGAAAGTACAATATCGAACGTCAGGGGCGGGGAAAGCGTGCGGAGTTTCACGCATGCGCTGTGTATATAAAGTGAAGATCCATGTCTGGGAAATACGTTCATTTTTCGGGAGAGAGAGTTAGCAACGAACGTCGTGACCAAGGTACCTAACAATTTTACTTTTTGAGGTTCATCAGACGAGGAGATTTGTGTGCTCAAAATATGTAGACAATGCACAGTTGAGGAATGTTGCCTGAAATATATTTTTATTTTGGTTTCTCGCTTTTACAGATATCATGAATACTTTTAAAAACCCAGACTTCATGGGGGAGTTCATCGACAAATGGCAAGAGCTCCCTATATTATGGCAAACCAAAAGTGGCGGAAATAAAAATAAAGACGCCAGGAAAGCAGCACTGGAGAGCCTGCTTGCATTTGTGCAAACAAAGATAACCACAACAACTCTCCAAGATGTCAAAAACAAAATTGGGACCATCAGAGGGACATACAGGACCCAGAGGACTATGGTCCTGAGGTCCCAGAGGTCAGGTGCACCAGCAGATAAGGTTTATAAACCCAGTCTGTGGTACTACAGTAAGCTTGCTTTTCTGGATGACCAGCTGGAAGTGCGGGAATCTCTCTCCACCCTTCCCCCCAGAGGTCAATCCAGCCTTCCTTGTACCCAACCCTCCAGCCTTCCCTGCAGCCAGTCCTCCAGCCTTCCTGTCAACCCTGCTCTGGCTTCCTCTGAGGATCAAGATCAGGGCCTTGAGGAGGCAGATTTGGAGATATGGAGCCAGGTAAAGTTTTGCTATCTATATTTCTATCGTACAAAATTGTAGATTTTAAATAGATGTTAGTATTGTTAAAGGTATGTACACTTCTACCAATAAAGTTTGTGAAGAGCAAGATACAGTAGTGGCCTAATTTTATGTGTCCAAGACAACAAAACCAGGATGCGTAATCAATGAAAAGGACATAACTTTTGGCATTGATTTCAACAATGTCTAGAGGTGAACAATATCTGTGAATGATGATGTGGCAAAATAAATAATGTCCCTTTCTTTTTTTACAGCCAGAGCAGAGCCAGGAAGAGGGTGATGTTGGGGATCAGGAGGAGGCTGGGCCCAGTGGCACCCAGGAGGAGGCAGGGCCCAGGGGAACCCAGGAGGAGGCTGGGCCCAGTGGCACCCAGGAGGAGGCTGGGCCCAGCACAAGAGCCCAGATGCCTCCCCTGGTAGTTAAACCACGAGGGCCAAGGAGAGGTAGGCAGGTGGAGGAGGAAACCAGGGCCTTCCTCAGAGAGGCAACAGCGGCCCTCAGAGAGGCACCCTCTGTTGAAGAGGGATTTGCCGCAGTCCTCGCCCACAAACTAGGGCAAATGGAGTTGCAGAAAAAAAATTACAGTGAGACCCTGCTATTGAAAGTCATCAATAAGGGCGTGCTGGGTGAACTCACTAGGTACACGGACATAACGGAGGTTGTCCCTACTCCTCCACCTCCTCCTCCTACTACTCCTCCTGCCACAACCTCTCCTCCTGATCCCCAGCCTCCAAGGAAGAAACCAACCAAGGCTTCAGAGAAGGCTGGAGAGAAGGCTACAAGGAAGAGAAGAAAATAATGCCTGCTGTAGTACCACAGACTGGGGACATATAGGACTTATCTGCTGTGGCTCCTGACCTCTGGGAGCTCAAGACAAGATTGGGCTAATTTTTTGGGGGGATCTAATCTCTATTTTGGTTTGGACATCTTGTATGGTTGTTGTGGGGTCAAAGGGATGCACAAATGCAAGCAGGCTCTCCAGTGCTGCCTTCCACTTTAATTTGTTAATGTTCTGAAATAAAAAAAAATTGAGTGCCCTTTAAATACTTGACTATGTGATTTGTATTTCAAAAGAGAGCTTGCTAGGAAGCAGGCAGGGACATCTCAAATTATATTATTGTTATTATCAGGGGACACAAACCTCCCTGAGGCCAAATGAGACACATTTGGAAGGTTGTTGTGGTAACTTTACACAAGAATAATTTAAGCCAAAATACTTAAAAAAAGGCCAAAAAAAAATAAAAAAATAGTATTATTTAGGAGGGAGGTGCGGCTTATAAATAATATTTTAAAATCATTAGAGCAATTTGGAATTACTTTAGAAACAAGTTTGGCATAAAACTCTCAATGTCAAAAGAAGAACGGAATGTGCTGCATTAAAACGATGCTATTAATTCCACCGTGACGAATGTGCCATCTCCATTTCCAACATTAGCTTTACCAAAACGAGCGCTCCCGTCTCATAGTTGCTTCTGAGCATGTGCGTTTTTTTCACGTCGTGAAAGCATACACACTATCGTTTTTCACGTCGTTAAAAAAAACGACATGAAAAACGACGTGAAAAAAGAGAGCATGTCCGGAATTTTTAATGGCCGTTTTTCACGTCGTTAAAAATGCTCTGGAGCCTACAGACGATCATTTTTAATGGCCATTTTTAAAAATGGCATTTTTAACGGCATGAAAAACGATCGTGTGTACGGGGCATTACAGAGTTTTTGTACAGTGATGTGTGTTTTTATGTTTAAATATTTGGGAGTTTCCCAGAAGGCAATTCATATTGTTTTTGAAACTTGTATTGTATAGCCATCTTTTGGCAGGAGTTTGTATTTTGAGTCCCAACTTATGGTTTGACTTCCAGGGAATGTGGGTCAGGGGGGGGGGGATTCCCTCCATTCCCTCCCATTTGCAAAAGGGGGGTTTATTCCATCGTTTCCTTGACAAAGTTTTTTTTTTAAATTGTTGAAATATAAATGATATTTAGCCATGGATTTTTTGGAGTCTTGATAGACAAGGCGATTGGGGCTAGGCTCCCCCCTCCCCCTCCCTCTTCCTGAACAATTGATATGTAAATAAACAATTTTTTTTTTTGAGAGCTGAGCATGTAACCGGAAGTTTCTTTTCAGCATTTATATATCAGAGGGAAGTTGGTGGGAGGAGCTTGGGGTTGTCTGAAAGGTTGGCCAATGAGATTTGTGTTTGGAAGGAAAATGGAAAGCATTTTTGCATTTAAAAGTGTTTTATATTTCGTTCCAATTTTGTGAAGTTTTGTACTGTAATACAGTTTTGGGTAGAGAGCAAACAGGGGGGCATCACCGTTATTGTAACATCTAGATGCAGGTAGAAAGAAGCCATAATATTGTTTTGAATAGTGGAGGATTTCATGGTGCTTTGCAGCTCGTCTGACAAACACGTTTATCGTGAGACAGGTCGGGCCGTGTAGAATAATCGGAATTCCTGTGATTAGCATAAACGTGAGGAGTAGTACGCTAACAGCCCCGGTCAGGCCGTGTAGAATAATCGGGATTCCGGGGGTCGATTATGGTAATAAAGCCGCAAACCATAACCGCTCCGAAAATAAAGCGCAGGGTTCTCTGGACGCAGAGTTCGCCAAAAAAAAAAGTGATTAGAATCATCATGGACAATGTGCCGTCCATGCAGTGCACCAGTCTGACAGCTGCACCGCACATGAGGTCTGGGTTTGGGGCTCCGGACATGAGACCCCTTAAAGGATGACATATCTGGTCAGAGGGTACAGTGAGGTGTACTCCTTTGGAAGGTACTTTTGCTGGAGGTACGATACCTTCGAATAAAGGTACCTTGGATGTAGTTCAGCTGTGGCTTCAGAAATCTGTAATGAGTGTGTTGATGGAGGTTAAATTCTCATGCCCGTTTGTTTGAACTTTGTATGGCTGGTCCATGCAAGGTTCTCGAGCTGCTCTCATGTTTGTCCCATTGTATTTTTTTCTACTGCTGAAAGAGTGAAGGGAGAATTCTGTCTGTTTTTGTTTTTTCATTTGTGGTTTTGGAAACTATGAAGTATCTCCCCCAAGTTTGTATCTGAGTGTTTGTATGTAGTAATGTGAATATGTTCGAACTTACCGCGGCGATCCTTCGATGCGTCGCGGCTGTTGTATTTTTTTGTAGGAACGGGAAAAGTAAGGGTTACAGAGGGTTTTGTTTGAATCAGTTTTGAAAGAATGTCATTGACAATTTACCAATGTACAGGAATGTCATTATTGTTTACCATTCTTTGCAGGTTAAATATGAAGGATAGAGTAATGATTTTGCTTATAAGTATTTTTCAGGTCCAAGGAGTTTGTACATAGAGAACAGGTGTATGTAGACAGCGGTACATATGGATAAATACGAGTCTAAGGAGATAAAAGTATCATAGGCTATTTCATTGTTTCTTTTTTCCTGCACCACGCATTTCTTCCTTCAGTCTGTAATGAGGAAGAAAAGGGGGGAGAAGTGATAAATGTAAGAATGACAGTTTTTTTCAAACAAATAATGTAACCTCTGTAATTCTAACCAAGTTTGTGCCAAGACTGTCTTTCTTTGATAGAATTTGAATTGGTGAGCAGCAGTCTGGTGAAGTAGGTTCCCATCCCAGATGCTAAGAACCTTTTGTCAATGGTTCCAGGTATTGTAAGCCATGCACAGGTTATGCAGTGACCACAGTCCCGATGTCTGGGTTATTGTCATATGAGGGTTGTTTGGAGGTCAATCAAAACCAGAGTCGTACTTTCCTCATTAGCTGTCACTTATATTCTCGGCTGATGGGGGAGGTGCGATCGCTGTGACATGAACTTCAAAATGTCCACCACAGGGTTCACGAGTCCCTCCTGGACCCTGACACAATAATCAGTTTACATTCTTTCCAACCAGGTGACTGGGTCGTTGTAAAGAAGCTTGAGGGATGAGACCACGCCAGCCACTGCAAGAAGCGGCTCAACCACACCAAAGAATGAGGAGTATCTTTGTTTATTTATATTTTTGTTGTTTAGTAAATTTTAGCAAGGGTAACGATGAAAAGCATCCCAAGTTATTATTTAAAGTGTATGTCCTGACTAGCTCAGAAAACGAACAGGACCGATTGCTGGGTCTGTTCTGGGTCTTCACCAAGTTTTAGTCCCCAGCGATGACAGCGGTACATGCCATTTATGATGTTATTATGGGTATGAGGAGTTTTGACAAACTAGTGAAGACTCCAAACAGACACTTGTCAATGGAATCTAACGATGTATTTTTTTAGAGGGTAAAATTGGTTATAGTTTTAATGGCTCTGCCTCTTGTCGGTTTGGGTATCTAGGCAGCCCACGAGTGTGTTTGAACTTTAGTTTGGTGCTTCTGTGGATCTGCAGCTTATAAGGTAATTCCCCCAAAGCAAGAGGTTCATGCGTGATGGTGAAGCTGTCCCAGCATCTTATCTCGTGGCCGATCGCGAGGATCTGATGGCGTGAGAAATTAAGAATGGCAGGGACAGCTAGAAGGGATTTGTTCACCAACCCCGACCAGGTCTGGGCATGGGGTCCTGCATGTACAAGGTGGGGGGGCTCGAGCTTGGGATACGATTGAACAATTCTCATCCGTTAAGGATAGGGTTCTTCATGTAACTGTTGAAGCCAGAGCTGTAGCTAAGTGAAGGTTGGGAGTCCTTTTTAAAGGTCTGGGGATCTTTGGGGATCTAATTTTTATTTTGCAGCGGATCGTGGTTAAAGGAAGTGGGAATATATATACTCATGTCGTTTTTATTTCTATTCTTTCTATGTCGTGACGAGGTGCTCCTGTTGCCTGATTTGACGCGTGACCAGAGTTTCCTTGATGAGACGCCCCGAAGCCGGACCCACATACAAGACACAGAGGATCACAGATGGATCGGCGATTACTACAGCTCACCATGTCGTGTCCTCCTTTATAAGTCATGCCCCTGAAGAGTAGAGTCTACATGTCAAGCCGTGTTTTTTCCTTTTTATGGACTAAGGACTGATTCATTTCCAGGTGTAAGAAGCAGATCAAGTTTCATCGATGGACACATGGGGTGCATATGACAAAAAAGGGAGGACTGTTGTGGAAAAATGTATTAATGTATGTTGTCAGATGTCCCCCCAATGTCAGTTTTGCTGTAATGCGCTCATCTGAGTGTATTTGCACATACAGACGTTGGTGGAAGATCGGTGGTAGGTAAATCTTCCTATGGAAACAGCGATGTTTGCTCCATTTAGAGATGTTGTTTTACGCCTCGTCGGGGGACTGGCCACCTCCTGACGGGGGGCGTTAAATGACTCCGAGCGCACAGATCTGTGTCCACAAGAACAGTAGCATAACTGTACGACAGTTGTGGTCCATTGAGGCATAATTGTCGTATAGTTCCCGTCATTGGTAGCAGTGAGGTTGGTTTGCACACGGCTTTGTACAAAGCCATGCTTTCTACTGTTCACAGAAAGCATGACCCCTGTACACAGCCGTTTGCACACATCACTGCTAGGATTATATTTGAATTTAAACATGTCTGTGATTGGTTCTTTTGAAAATATAAAAAATGTCTGAATGGCTGTTTTGTGAAGCCAACACCTTCTTTTGTTGCCCATGTTGACTATAAATAAAGAGAGCTGGCTATCCCAGGGACACTCGGCTTTGGGATGACTTGATGATAAGACCTGTGATGATGGTGCTTTCCTTGAATGAATGATGGAATGAACGGTGAGTGGAACTTAGCTAAAGACAACATTATTGCAAAAAGATGAATCTAAAGTGTGTGCATGTTTAGCACAGGAAATATAGGCTGTGTGCTCTGTACACAAGCTATAATTCCACGACAGTGACACTGTGACTGGGGGCTGGGGGGTGATCTGGGGGGGCCTGGGGGGGCGATTTATGTTCCTATGTGTCCTGGTGTCAGTGTACTGTTTGTGCACTAACCTGTGTGTCTTCTCTTGTACAGCGCTCGGTATATGTGAGCGCCGCATGAGAGATGACATCACTTCCTCTGCCTGTGTAAACATTACACAGCAGAGGAAGCTTTCTCATTCGCCGGGAGCGATCGCGGGGGGTGGCCAGAATCGAACGGCCGTCCCCTCATCCCGGATCGCTCCCCAACGGACCGCTCTCTGTATAGAAGGCACTGTACGTGATTGTGCCTGTCGGTGCCATTCTGCCGACGTATATATAAAGTGAGCGGTCATTAAGTGGTTAAATGCAGCTACTATAAATACTTGCATTTTACTGTATTACAGCCTTTTATAATGTTCTGTACGGTGGCACTCGATAGGGAGAGTAGTTGGGGCGTCCTGTGTTTTTTACATGTGCTCAAAGGAACATGTTGATAGGAGGGAAGAGTACATACAGTCAGGTCCATAAATATTGGGACAGCGACACAATTCTACTCTTTTTGGCTCTATACACCACCACAATGGATTTAAAATGAAACGAACAAGATGTGTTTTAACTGCAGTCTTTCAGCTTTAATTTGAGGGTATTTACATCCAAATCAGATGAACGGTGTAGGATTTAAAACAGTTTGTATATGTGCCTCCCACTTTTTAAGGGACCAAAAGTAATGGGACAGATTAACAATCATCAATCAAACTTTCACTTTTTAATACTTGGTTGCAAATCCTTTGCAGTCAATTACAGCCTGAAGTCTGGAACACATAGACATCACCAGACGCTGGGTTTCATCCCTGGTGAGGCTCTGCCAGGCCTCTACTGCAACTGTCTTCAGTTCCTGCTTGTTCTTGGGGCATTTTCCCTTCAGTTTTGTCTTCAGCAAGTGAAATGCATGCTCAATCAGATTCAGGTCAGGTGATTTACTTGGCCATTGCATAACATTCCACTTTTTTCCCTTAAAAAACTCTTTGGTTGCTTTCGCAGTATGCTTCGGGTCATTGTCCATCTGCACTGTGAAGCGCCGTCCAATGAGTTCTGAAGCATTTGGCTGAATATGAACAGATAATATTGCCTGAAACACTGCAGAATTCATCCCGCTGCTTTTGTCAGCAGTCACATCATCAATAAATACATGAGAACCAGTTCCATTGGTAGTCATACATGCCCACGCCATGACACTACCACCACCATGCTTCACTGATGAGGTGGTATGCTTTGGATCATGAGCAGTTCCTTTTCTTCTCCATACTCTTCTCTTCCCATCACTCTGGTACAAGTTGATCTTGGTCTCATCTGTCCATAGGAGGTTGTTCCAGAACTCCGAAGGCTTTTTTAGATGTTGTTTGGCAAACTCTAATCTGGCCTTCCTGTTTTTGAGGCTCACCAATGGTTTACATCTTGTGGTGAACCCTCTGTATTCACTCTGGTGAAGTCTTCTCTTGATTGTTGACTTTGACACACATACACCTACCTCCTGGAGAGTGCTCTTGATCTGGCCAACTGTTGTGAAGGGTGTTTTCTTCACCAGGGAAAGAATTCTTCGGTCATCCACCACAGTTGTTTTCCGTGGTCTTTCGGGGTCTTTTGGTGTTGCTGAGCTCACCAGTGCGTTCTTTCTTTTTAAGGATGTTCCAAACACTTGATTTGGCCACACCTAATGTTTTTGCTATCTCTCTAATGGGTTTTTGTTTTTTTTCCGCCTAATGATGGCTTGCTTCACTGATAGTGACAGCTCTTTGGATCTCGTATTGAGAGTTGACAGAAACAGATTCCAAATGCAAATAGCACACTTGAAATGATCTCTGGACCTTTTATCTGCTCCTTGTAAATGGGATAATGAGGGAATAACACACACCTGGCCATGGAACAGCTAAGCAGCCAATTGTCCCATTACTTTTGGTCCCTTAAAAAGTGGGAGGCACATATACAAACTGTTGTAATTCCTACACCATTCACCTGATTTGGATGTAAATACCATCAAATTAAAGCTGAAAGTCTGCAGTTAATGCACATCTTGTTTGTTTCATTTCAAATCCATTGTGGTGGTGTATAGAGCCCAAAAGATTAGAATTGTGTCGATGTCTATACTTTTGCTAATAGGTGTCCCTCGTTCCCACCTCAAAAAGTCGGGAGGTATGGGATTACAATGTAGAAGGGTGCTGCCAGATATGTGATCACCTGCTCATTTCACCCACCTTCCACCTCCTCTGAATGGGTAGAGCTGGAAGCTGCAAGTGCGTGTACTGTCTCACTCACCTCCTACTTAATGAGCATTAACTCCTGTTCATTAACTCTAGGGGATGAGGAATAAGGTGTAATATTTACCATACACCTCACTTTGGCAGGCTCCCTCCATCTGTACAACTGGTCCCCCGAAGAATGTCCATAAGGTTTTCTGGCCCATGCTCGAACAATAATGTCATACTGTACAGTACAATGCAGGACCAATAGCCCGCATTGTACGTGCGGACAGCAAAGGACTGCCCACAAGCAGGACAGCCCCAAGGCCTGTGTTACACCTTGTTTTACATCCCCTACATTTAATGAGCATTTGACCCTTGCATTGTGTGGGTGGAGGGTGCACTGCAAGGGTTACATAGTTAGTCAGGTTGAAAAAAGACACAAGTCCTTCCAGTTCAACCATAAAAAAAATAAAAAATAATATCATACAATCCCATGTACCGAATTCTATACCCACAGTTGATCCAGAGGAAGGCGAATAACCCCAGCAAGCTCGATCCAATTTGCTACAGCAGGGGAAAAAATTCCTTCCTGATCCCCCGAGAGGCAATCGATATTCCCCGGATCAACTTTACCTATAAATGTTAGTACCCAATTATATTATGTACATTTAGGAAAGTATCCAGCCCTTTCTTAAAACAAGCCACTGAGCTGGCCAGAACCACCTCTGCAGGGAGTCTATTCCACATTTTCACAGCTCTTACTGTGAAGAAACCTTTCCGTATTTGGAGGTGAAATCTCTTTTCCTCTAGACCTAAAAAGTGTCCCCTTGTCCTTTGTGTTGACCGTAAAGTGAATAACTCAACACCAAGTTCACTATATGGACCCCTTATGTATTTATACATGTTGATCATATCCCCCCTTAATCTCCTCTTCTCAAGAGTGAATAAATTCAGTTCCTCTAATCTTTCCTCATAGCTGAGATCCTCCATTCCTCTTATCAGTTTGGTTGCCATTCTCTGCACTTTCTCCAGTTCCCCAATATCCTTTTTGAGAACTGGTGCCCAAAACTGAACTGCATATTCCAGGTGAGGTCTTACTAATGATTTGTACAGGGGCAAAATGATATCTCTCTCTCTGAAGTCCATACCTCTCTTAATACAAGAAAGGACTTTGCTCACTTTGGAAACCGCAGCTTGGCATTGCATGCCATTATTGAGCTTATGATCTACCAAAACCCCCAGATCCTTCTCCACTATGGATCCCCCCAGTTGTACTCCCCCTAGTATGTATGATGCATTCATATTCTTAGCCCCCAAGTGCATAACTTTACATTTATCAACATTAAACCTCATCTGCCACATAGTCGCCCAAATAGACAGAGCATTGAGGTCGGTTTGTAAATTGGAGACATCCTGTAAGGACGTTATTCCACTGCATAGCTTGGTGTCATCTGCAAAGACAGAAATTTTACTTTTGATCCCAGACCCAATATCATTTATAAAGATATTCAAAAGTAAGGGTCCCAGCACTGAACCTTGGGGTACACCACTGATAACCTTAGACCATTCAGAGTAAGAATCATTAACTACTACTCTCTGAATTCTGTCTTTTAGCCAGTTTTCTATCCATTTACAAACTGATATTTCCAATCCTGTAGATTTTACCTTACACATTTGTCGTGTGTGGGGAACTGTATTGAACGCTTTTGCAAAATCCAAGTATACCATGTCCACCGCCGCCCCTCTGTCCAAGGTTTTACTTACCTCTTCATAAAAAGAAATCAGGTTTGTCTGACAACTTCTGTCTTTCATGAATCCATGCTGTCTGTTGCTTAAAATATTTTTTTCATGCAAGAACTCATCCATGTGGTCTTTTATTAATCTCTCCAGTATCTTCCCAACTATAGAAGTTAAAGTGGAGTTCCACCCTAAAAAAAATATTTTTTTTACTCACCAGAAATAACGGTTGCTATGCGGAAGTCCATAATCTCCCTCTTCCTTATCCGCGGCTGGTCTTCTTCCGCATCCTCCTCGCGTTGTCTTCTGGTGAATGGGGTGCCCTGCCTTCTGGGAACTGTGTGTATCCCAAAGAGCAAGCTGCCCATTCAGAAAACAATGCGAGACTCGCGCATGCACAGTAGGAAACGGGCAGTGAAGCCGCACGGCTTCACTGCCTGTTCCCCTTACTGAGGATGGCGGCGCCGGGAGCTGCCAGGATCGAGGGATCGGCCTCGGGGGGGCTGACATCGCGGGCGAGTAGGACAGATAAGTGTCCTTATTAAAAGTCAGCAGCTACAGTGTTTGTAGCTGCTGAGTATTAAAAAAAAAAAAAAATCGCGGGTGGAACCCCTCTTTAAACTAACAGGTCTATAGTTACTTGGTAAAGACTTTGTTCCTTTTTAAAATATAGGCACCACATTGGCCCTGCGCCAATCCAGTGGTACTATTCCTGTCATTAATGAGTTCCTAAAAATTAGATACAATGGTTTTGAAATGACAGAGCTCAATTCTTTTAGGATCCGTGGGTGGATGCCACTTTTGAGCCATTGTGGATTTGGGGCTGTGTCACTACCACCCCCATTATGGACATGAATTCCCCCATGCTCCTTTGTATACACAGAGCTGAAGAAAGTATTTCATAAATAAGCCTTCCCTTTTTCCCCAGTCACCCACTCTAGATTATTTTGTAAAGGGCCTACATGCTCAGACCTGACCTTTTTACTATTAATATATTTGAAGAATTTTTGGAGGTTTGTCCTACTATCTTTTGCAATCTGTCGTTCATTTTGAGTTTTTGCATCCTTGATTTCCTTTTTACATATCCTGTTATATTCTTTATAACATTTAAACAACACTAGTGTTCCCTCATTTTTACAAGCTCTTTTCTTATAGTTTATAGCTTTTTTAACTTTGGCCGTGAGCCACATAGGTTTTATTTTTAGCCTTTTAAACTTATTGCCCATGGGAATATACTTTGCAGTGAGGTCCCAAACAGTCTTTTTGAAGAATTCCCATTTCTGTTCTGTGCCCATTGATGCCAATATTCCCTCCCAGTCTAAGTCCTGGAGAGCAGCCCTCATCCTGGGAAAATTTGCTCTCTTGAAATTAAGTGTTTTTATCTTTCCCGTATGTGATTTTTGCTTACAGCTAACATCAAATGAAATCATGTTATGATCACTGCTACCCAGGTGTTCCTTTATCTGAACATTAGTAATACACTCTGCATGGTTTGAGATTACCAGGTCCAACAGAGCATCATTCCTAGTCGGGGCCTCAATAAACTGGACCATAAAATTGTCCTGCAATAGGTTTATAAATTTTTGCCCTTGAACTGGGCAAGTTTGTTTGTAATTCTTGGAGCTGGGATTTAATCATAGCATAATGAATACATAGCTGTATTCACTGGTATTTTTATATCAGTAGATACAGTATGATCCCTAGCAGAATTTACTTTGCTTAAAGTGGTTGTTAAACCTTACATATACCCAATAAAGTGACTATCCTCAGGTGATACACAGGTGAAACAAACCCTCCTACATAAGTTGTACCTATTTATCTGCAGCCTTCTCTTCTGTACATCCGTTTAAAGTCCAGAATTTACACAGCGTAGAGGGAAGGGACACCTACCCCCCCACTATGGAATCTCATAGGGAAACACGCACAGGCTGTCAATCACCTGCTGTGGTTTTTTTTTGTTTGTTTTTTGGTAATACAGCATATGAAATAAGAGTCTTATATCTCATTAAAACACATAAAATCATTTTATTATGCAAATCATAAAACATCATCTAGGTATGCAAATCCTAGAGTTATTAAGTTAATACACATATGCTGGCAATGCTAAATTTGGCTTGCCATCTATACTTCTGTCCTCTGGTCATGAAAGATTTGTAGGTGTCTGTATGTAAACAGGACACTATATTACCAAGAGTGAGGGGCAAAGAGGACGTGGGATTATAGCGGTGCTAAATCATATCACACTATCAAAATATATAGATTTTAATAATATATATATATATATATATATATATATTTTTTTTTTTTAAATATCAATTTAAGAGAATTTGATATAACATATAATACATAAAAACAATTTCCTCAGACATAGAATAGAGCTTTCTGGGATGCTGGTATTCCCAATTGTAGTAAGACGGTGGTCGGGTAGGATGTAATGTCCCAATATATTTCGCCAATCATTGGCTTCCTCAGGGGAATACACTGACCACTAATTTTAGTATAACCAGCTCTATCAAAAAGATAAAAAGGAAAAACAAAACAAATTATGTCCTATATAATATAGTGCCATTTTCCTGGCTCCTCCTCTTGTTTTCTCCAATTGGGGCTAGAGGCCGGAATCCTCTTATGCCCTATCATCCCCCCATTCTCCTTCTTTCCCCCCCTCTCCCTTCTTGCCCTTCCCCCTCCCTCTCCCCTCTTTCTTTCCCCCGCTCCCTCTCTCACCTTCTATTGTATTCCCTCTTCAAACCCATCCCTATATACAATCTTTCTCCCCCTCCCCTAGCTATCAATTTTGGCTGTTATTGGATAGTTACGACACATAGATTCAATCGGTGACGTCAGACGCCCGGACGAGCGGGGGGTTTAAATGGCCAGCTTTCCAGCTCCTCCATCTAGCTGGACCATGGGGGCGATCGTATGTCACCGCGACACAGGTAACCCACTCCACTTCTGGGGCTTTCATATCTCACTATTACCTACTTCCTTACTAATCATATAAACCAGATATTCTATACTTAACCCTTGGATGTTCTGACTAATAGTAAATGTCCACATACGTTTCACTATGCCTGGCATCTCGTATTTCAATATTTGCAAGCATACAAATGGATAAATTAATCATATCCATTGCTGCCTATTTTAAATTGTATCTTTAATTTGGATGCCAGACATCATTTCATTATTCTTTTATTCATCTTTTTATTCTGTGCAAGTAAATTTTCATTATATCTTATTATTTTCAGTGTTTGCTGCCATTAGGGATGAGCTCGGAGTTCGAGTCGAACATACGTTCGACTCGAACATCGGCTGTTCGATCGTTCGACGAAGATCGAACAATTTGGGCCGTTCGCGCCTAATTCGAGTGACGCGAACGGCCCACAATGCACTACGCCATCGCAGTGTCATCCAGGCGCTGTGATTGGCCAAGCATGCACTGTGACCCCGCATGCTTGGCCAATCACAGCGCCGGCAGCGAGGAGAGCAATGATTGGCCACAGGCAGGATGCCTGTGGCCAATTATTGCTGAGGGTGTTTAGTACACGCCCCACACTATAAAAGGCCGCCAGCATGGCGGCCTAGTGTAGTGTGTTCCGGAGCAGGGAAAGAGAAGCATAGGCAGGGACAGTGACATTTATTTTTTCTTGCTTAACCTGGATTCCTTTAGTTTAGGGAAAGAGAAGGATAGGTAGGGAGAGTGTCAGTGTGTTTTACTGTGCGAATCCTTGTTTCTAGGGACAGGGAAGGACAGTGAGGGAAATTCTCCTTGTGCTATAGTGTGCTTTAAAAAAACATTTTTTCTAGGGACAGAAAACTATAGGTAGGGAGAGTGTCAGTGTGTTTTACTGTGCGAATCCTTGTTTCTAGGGACAGGGAAGGACAGTGAGGGAAATTCTCCTTGTGCTATAGTGTGCTTTAAAAAAACATTTTTTCTAGGGACAGAAAACTATAGGTAGGAAGAGTGTCAGTTTCTTTCACTGTGATAATCCTTGTTTCTAGGGACAGGGAAGGACAGTGAGGGAAATTCTCCTTGTGCTATAGTGTGCTTTAAAAAAACATTTTTTCTAGGGACAGAAAACTATAGGTAGGAAGAGTGTCAGTTTCTTTCACTGTGATAATCCTTGTTTCTAGGGACAGGGAAGGACAGTGAGGGAAATTCTCCTTGTGCTATAGTGTGCTTTAAAAAAACATTTTTTCTAGGGACAGAAAACTATAGGTAGGAAGAGTGTCAGTTTCTTTCACTGTGATAATCCTTGTTTCTAGGGACAGGGAAGGACAGTGAGGGAAATTCTCCTTGTGCTATAGTGTGCTTTAAAAAAACTTTTTTTCTAGGGACAGAAAACTATAGGTAGGAAGAGTGTCAGTTTCTTTCACTGTGATAATCCTTGTTTCTAGGGACAGGGAAGGACAGTGAGGGGAATTCTCCTTGTGCTATAGTGTGCTAAAGCATTCCTCATCAACCATCTTTGAAATCCTTGTTTTTTGGACAGTCAGGGAAATTGTCGTTGTGCTATTCTGTGCAAAAGCAATCATCCTCAACCATATTTAGAAATCCTTAAGTAAACGGACAGAGAAGGACACCTGAAGGTAGCCCTTATAGCTTTTTTCCCATCTCCCTGCAGGCCATCTATTAGAATGTCTGGAAGGCAAACAAGGAGAGGCAGACAGTCAGGAGGCAATAAAAGAGGGCAAGCAGGCTCTGTGTCTGGGGGCAACAGTGCTGGTCGTGGACGCGGTGCATTGTCATCAGCACATGGCCATGGGACACGCTTGTCCTTCTTTTCGGCAGCTGGACATGTTGAGCCACATCATGCCGAAGACTTGGTAGAGTGGATGACCAAGCCCTCCTCCTCCTCCTCATCCTCTCTCACCCAGGCTCAGGGTACTGGCAAAGCAGCTGCCAAAGCGTCCTCTTCCCTGGTATCAATGTCAGACTCATCATCAGTCACTCCTTCCCTAGACCCACCATGTCCTCCTCCTGAGGAGTCCCCCGAACTGTTTGAGCACAGTGTTGGGTACATGCTCCAGGAGGATGCCCAGCGTTTCGAAGGGTCTGATGATGAAACCCAGCTACAGGAAGGCAGTAGCGTGAGAGCAGACAGAGGGGATGCTCAAGAAGGACACCAATCTGGCAGTCATGTTCCAGCAGCTGCAGCATACTGCCAGATTGGCTCCAGTGATGAGGAGGGAGGGGATGATGAGGTCACTGACTCCACGTGGGTGCCTAATAGGAGAGAGGAGTCGGCGGAGGATGAGAAGGAGGCACATCTCCAACGAGGCAGGATGCCCTTTGGTGGCCAGCGTAAGGGCAGTACACCGACGGAATCACACCGCAGAGCTCCGCCTGTGCAGGGCGCTGCCTCTGCCCGTCATTCAAAAAGTTCTTTGGTGTGGGCCTTTTTTGAGGCTAGTGCATCAGATCGCACAGCTGCTGTTTGCAACATATGTCTCAAGCGTATATCGCGTGGCCAAAATATCAGCCGCTTGGGTACCACATGCCTGACCAGACATATGTTGACCTGCCATGCAGCTCGTTGGCAAGCCTACCTCAAAGACCCACACCAAAGAACAAAGCGGACCTCTCCTTGCACCACATCAGCTGGGATCTCCAACCCCACTATAACTTCAGTCCTCTCTGAAACATGCACTGAGAGGAATGAAGGTGTAGAATTAGGTGTGTCACAGCCAAGTACTTGCGGCCACTCTGCTAGCAGTACACCGACGTCCGATTCTAGCAGGCAAATTTCCCTGCCCCAGCTGCTGGACCGTCGAAAGAAGTTCACTCCCAGCCATCCACATGCCCAGCGGTTGAATGCTAGCATGGCTAAATTGCTAGCGCTTCAACTGCTGCCTTTTCAGTTGGTAGACTCGGCCCCCTTCCGTGAGTTTGTGCAATGTGCGGTTCCTCAGTGGCAGGTTCCCAAACGCCACTTTTTCTCACGGAAGGCTATTCCGGCTCTCTACCGGCATGTGGAAGGCAATGTCTTGGCCTCGCTGGACAGGGCGGTCAGCGGTAAGGTGCATATTACCGCTGACTCATGGTCCAGCAGGCATGGACAGGGACGTTACCTTTCTTTCACGGCCCATTGGGTCACTCTTTTGGCAGCTGGGAAGGATGCAGGACAAGGTGCAGTAGTGTTGGAGGTTGTTCCACCGCCACGCCTCCAAAATGCTACTACTGGTTGTGACACACCTCTCTCCTCCACCCCCTCCTCTTCTTCTTCCTCCATGGCCTCTTCCTGTGGTTTGTCCTCGGAACCAGCGGTGCTCCGTAGGCGTTCAAGGGGCTACGCAAGTACGCAAGCAAAAAGATGCCATGCCGTGCTTGCGCTTGTGTGTTTGGGGGACAGAAGCCACACTGGGGCAGAGGTCCTGTCTGCTCTGCAGGGCCAGGCTGAGAGGTGGTTGACGCCACGCCAGCTTAAGCCAGGAATGGTGGTTTGCGACAATGGCACCAACCTCCTCTCCGCCCTCCGACAGGGACAACTGACCCATGTGCCCTGTGTGGCTCACGTCCTTAACCTGGTGGTGCAGCGGTTCTTGGGCAGGTACCCGGGCTTACAGGATGTCCTGAGGCAGGCCAGGAAAGTCTGTGTGCATTTCCGCAGATCTTATAATGCCAGTGCTCGCCTGGCTGAGCTGCAAAAGGAGTTGAACCTGCCCAAGAACCGCCTTATATGTGACATGCCCACCAGGTGGAACTCAACGTTGGCCATGCTGCAGCGGCTGCACACGCAGCAGAGGGCCATCAATGAGTACCTGTGCGACTACGGCACCAGGACAGGGTCAGGGGAGCTTGGTTTTTTTTCTCCACGCCAGTGGGGCATGATCAGGGATGCATGCACTGTCCTGGCACCATTTGAGGAGGCCACGAGGATGGTGAGCAGTGACAGTGCATGCATCAGTGACACTGTACCTCTTGTCCACCTGTTGGAGCACACGCTGCGTGGAATAATGGACAGGGCACTTGAGGCAGAACAGAGGCAGGAAGAGGAGGACTTCCTTGCCTCTCAAGGCCCCCTTTACCCAGTGTTCCTTCTGTCCCACCCATCGCACAGGAAGAGGAGGAGGAGGAGGAGGAGGAGGATTGTGTCAGCATGGAGGTGGAGGCTGGCACTCAGCATCATCAGCAGCAGTCTTTTAGGGATGATTTACAGTCCCAAGAAACCAGTGGACTTGTACGTGGCTGGGAGGAGGTGGCTGCGGATCATGTCGTCCTTAGTGACCCAGAGGACTCCGGAGCGAATGCCTCAGCAAACCTACGCTGTATGGCCTCCCTGATCCTGCAAAGTCTGCGGAAGGATCCTCGTATTCTTCGGATCAAGGAGAGGGACCATTACTGGCTGGCCACTCTCCTTGATCCACGGTACAAGGGTAAGGTTGCGGACCTTATGTTACCGTCGCAGAGGGAGCAGAGGATGAGACAACTCCGGGAGGCCTTGCAGAAAGGTCTGTGCAACGCGTTCCCAGAGACTGGGAGGTTACAAACTCCTGGTCCTGGACAACGAGTTGCTGAGGCTTCGGCCAGTCAAAGAAGGAGCGGTGGGGAAGGTGGCCGTCTGACCGATGCGTTCAGACAATTCTTTAGTCCGCAGCCCCAAAGTATGATCGGTTCCAGCAACCATCGCCAGCGTCTGATAAACATGGTGCAGGAATATCTAGGGGCAAGGTCAGACTTGGACACCTTCCCCACCGAAAATCCTCTGGCTTACTGGGTCTTGAGGATGGATCACTGGCCAGAGCTTGCACAGTATGCAATTGAGCTACTGGCCTGTCCTGCATCCAGCGTTCTTTCGGAACGCACATTCAGTGCTGCTGGAGAATTTGTCACGGATCACAGGGTGCGCCTGTCCACCGACTCGGTTGATCGACTGACTTTCATCAAGATGAACCAGTCTTGGATCACCACCAGCTACCACACACCTGATGCTGATATAACAGACTAATTGATTTTAACATGTCACATCCCTTCAAGACTGATGCTGATGCTGAGTGCCTGTGCTGTTATGTTGACTGGCTATCCTCCTCCTCCGAGTCCTCAATGATACGATTGATGATGATAGCTTGGAAGATCATTTTTGTTTATGGGTGCCGCCACCAGTGGCTAAGGCCCAATTTTTCAGCCCCTGTTTTACAGGGGCGTGTAATTACAATTTTTTTAGCAATAATTTGCCATAGGGCTCATTGCTGTGCTCCAAGTACAGTATCTGTGAGGGGTTGGAGTGTTGTGGCACCAGTGCCTAAGGCCCAATTTTTCAGCCCCTGTTTAACAGGGGCGTGTCATTACAATTTTTGAAGCAATACTTTGCAACAGGGCTCATTGCTGTGCTCCAAGTACAGTATCTGTGAGGGGTTGTAGTGTTGTGCCACCAGTGCCTAAGGCCCAATTTTTCAGCCCCTGTTCAAAAGGGGCATGTAATTACAATTCTTGATCTAATAATTCACAGCAGGGCCCATTCCTGCACCCACCAAGAGTAACTCTGAGGGCTTACAGTGTTGTGGCAACGCCACCACCACCACCACCACGAAAGGCCCAATTTTTCAGCCCCTGTTCAAAAGGGGCATGTAATTACAATTCTTGATCTAATAATTCACAGCAGGGCCCATTCCTGCACCCACCAAGAGTAACTCTGAGGGCTTACAGTGTTGTGGCAACACCACCACCACCACCACCACCACGAAAGGCCCAATTTTTCAGCCCCTGTTCAACAGGGGCATGCAATTACAATTCTTGATCTAATAATTCACAGCAGGGCCCATTGCTGCACCCACCAAGAGTAACTGTCAGGGCTTACAGTGTTGTGGCACCAGCACCACCATCAAAGGCCCAATTTTTACTACCACTGTTCAACAATTATATGTAATTAAAATTCCTGATATAATAGTTGACAGCAGGGCGTTCCAGCACCAACCAAGAGTAACTGTGAGTGCTTACAGTGTTGTGCCAACACCAACAACTAAGGGGCCTATTTCTGCAGAGTATATACGGCAGGTCCCTACTTTCAAACATCCAACTTACAAACGACTCCTACTTGCAAACGCAAGAAGACAACAGGAAGTGAGAGGAAATCTACCCCTTGGAAGGAAAATTCTCTCCTGTAAGAATTAATATGGGAGAAAGGTGTCTCCTCTGTACTGATGCTTTATCAGCAATCCTTGTTTCAAGAAAAACACCACATTTCAAAAACAGTTGTCATTGGGACGGAAAGTGAGGTGAAATGTTCTGAACAGGGGCACAGACAGCAAAACAAATGTTACAGGGGTGATAACCCTTACCTATGTTTTCCAAAAAGTTTAAAAATAGATTTTTGGGCTGGAGCTACACTTAAACAATGTACCTGTTCAAAATTACAAACAGATTCTACATAAGAACAAACCTACAGTCCCTGTCTTGTATGCACCGCCTGTATACGGCTGTTCAGAGTATATAGGGCCTTTTTTATTTTATGTGCGGGGTTCCCCTTAATATCCATACAAGACCCAAAGGGGCTGGTAATGGGCTGGGGTAGGGGGGGGGGTCATGGGGTAGCTATGCCATTTTTCTTAAAGATTTTCATCCATATTACCGGGACCAGACATTACATTAAAGCCGCAAGCAGTTTTAAATGGCTTTTTTTTCCTTTAGAAGTGTCATTTTGTGCAGGGACAGTTCTAAACACGGGAAACACGTGGCACTTCACAGGCATACTTTAGACACCCCCCAGGTACGATATTTAAAGGAATATTTGACTTTTTTTTTTTCACTTTATGCATCATTAAAATGACTGCTCCCGAAAAACGACCGTTTTTAAAACTTCTTTTTGCATTGATACATGTCCCCTGGTGCACAACCCGGGTTCCCAAACCCTTTTTAGGACAATAACATGCATAATAGTTGTTATAATTAGCACTTTAGAATTCGAACATTCGCATCCATTGTATTTAATAGGGTTCTAATGTTCGTACGAACTTTCGGTCCGTTCGCGGGTTCTGGTGCGAACCGAACCCGGGGGTGTTCGGCTCATCACTAGCTGCCATATGGACTCACCGTCATTATCTTGAGGCAGATTTGCTATACAACCTGCTCGCCCCCCTCTTTTCCCTTTTCATATCATTCCAACAATATAGTAAGTGATTGTGAGCCACAGGCCTTCCCCCTTTCTTTTAGTCAATATTGTTAACAGACGTTATATCAGGAACTCAATATTCATCAGGGTTTTTTGTTCCTTCTAGTTGGGTTCTGTTTCTACCCCCTACGGCTGAACTATGTTCTCTGCATGACCCTGGGCTTGGGTTTCCTTACACCCCTGTGTGGGGCTCCACATGTAGGTTCCCTCTGCTGGGACTGATTGAGGTTGGTTTCTTAGGGCAACTTTGGCAATGTTTCTTTATTTACCATATATTATGTATGTTGTGTTTAATTTGTTTTGTTTTTCCTTTTGATCTTTTTGATAGAGCTGGTTATACTAAAATTAGTGGTCAGTGTATTCCCCTGAGGAAGCTAATGATTGGTGAAATATATTGGGACACTACATCCTACCCGACCACCGTCTTACTACAATTGGGAATACCAGCATCCCAGAAAGCTCTGTTCTATTTCTGAGGAAATTGTTTTTATGTATTATATGTTATATCAAATTCTCTTAAATTGATATTTAAAAAAAAATATATATATATATTATTAAAATCTATATATTTTGATAGTGTGATATGATTTAGCACCGCTATAATCCCACGTCCTCTTTGCCCCTCATTTATTTACCCGGGATGAGGTGCATATCCTACCTTGAAACTACTCGGATCTTTTTCTATATATCCATATTACCAAAAGTATTGGGATGCCTGCCTTTACAGGCACATGAACTTTAATGGCATCTCAGTCTTAGTCCATAGGGTTAAATATTGAGTTGGCCCACACTTGGCAGCTATAATCTGATCAGGCCCTGCCTCCCCTGGGGGGTTCTGGTGCTTAGAGCGTTGCAGCTTTGTGGAGCTGCAACAATTGTTTGGGGCACATTTCCATCTCCCAGGTGTTACATCTCTTCCCGGCCCAGGTTGGTTACCGTAAGGCTGCAGTCGATCGGTTTTAGACGGATGCCATAGATGCTTATGAATCTGTATGCAATATACATGGTTAGTACCTAATTTTCAATACAAACCCTAGCACTGTATATAAAAACTTGTCTTTTTGATGGAATGGAATGTGATACAATGTATGTGTTTACAATTCTGTCTTTTTTTCTAACTATAGACATAATATTGTCATGACGTAACCTGTCACCCCTGAAGAAGAGGTTTACCTTTAATAACCTCGAAACGTTGGGTTTCTCTTATTGTCCAACACGTTTCAATAGATGGGTTACTGTATTGTGCATATTCAAATCACTGCATTGTTATCTGCGTATCCTGCTAATTTAGATGTCTACCACATCTTTAATAGAAAATATATTTTTTTACTTTTCTAATAAAAAGTATTTATACAAATTTTGACTCTTACTACTCAATTAGGGGTTAAACAGCCACCCAATTAAAGTCACATTTAGAGGAAACACACTCTTTGAGTGATCTATTCTATATTGTTAGGGATGTGGGCCACCTGACTTCACAGACCAATACAAATGAAACACCATCCTTCATTATCTTTGCAGCTATAACAGCTTCAACTCTTCTGGGAAGGCTGTCCATAAGGTTTAGGAGTGTGTCTATGGGAATGTTTAACCATTCTTCTAGAAGCACATTTGTGAGGTCAGGCACTGATGTTGGACAATAAGGCCTGGCTCACAGTCTCCGCTCTAATTCATCCCAGAGGTGTTCTATCGGGTTGAGGTCAGGACTCTGTGCAGGCCAGTCAAGTTCCTCCACCCCAAACTCGCTCATCCATGTCTTTATGGACCTTGCTTGGTGCACTGGTCCAAATCATTTAGTGGAGGGGGGATTATGGTGTGGGGTTGTTTTTCAGGGGTTGGGCTTGGCCCCTTAGTTCCAGTGAAAGGAACTCTTAAGGCGTCAGCATACCAAGACATTTTGGACAATTTCATGCTCCCAACTATGTGGGAACAGTTTGGGGATGGCCCCTTCCTGTTCCAACATGACTGCGCACCAGGGCACAAATCAAGGTCCATAAAGACATGGATGAGAGAGTTTGGGGTGGAGGAACTTGGTTGCCTGCTCAGAGTCCTGACCTCAACTCGATTGAACACCTTTGGGATGAATTAAAGCAGAGACTGCGAGCCAGGCCTTCTCGTCCAACATCAGTGCCTGACCTCACAAATGCGCTTCTGGAAGAATGGTTAAACATTCCCATAGACACACTCCTAAACCTTGTTGACAGCCTTCCCAGAAGAGTTGAAGATGTTATAGCTGCAAAGGGTGGGCCAAGTAAATATTGAACATATTCATGTGCGTCTAAAGGCAGGCATCCCAATACTTTTGGTAATATAGTGTATATCTATGTTTTCAATTCTGTGGTAGCTTGGTCCTGATGACCTCAAACTTTAGGTAAAGTGTCCCTACAGGGCACAACTCAATTATCAGAGGAACAGTTAAAACACATATAGCTGTCGTGATGATACATGGGAAAAGCAGGATTGAAATGGTTTCGAGCATGCAAGATGAAACAGAAATGGGGTGTGCCAGAAAATCTCCCATACATGACTCAGAAATATAACAGGAGTGCTATAGAGATTGAATTTTAGGACTAAAAACATATACGTGACTCCAAGCTGGATTTGCCAGTTTCTCTGATTTGAAAGAAAATCTCATAATCTTCCATATTCAGAGTGCTGACATTGTCATTCTTGTTAATGACAGATGCCCTATCTGTAGCTATCTATAAAACAAGACAAATCCTATAAGAAAATAGGTCTGTAGATGTTTCATGACAATATTCAACTAAAGGCATTGTTTGTCAAAGAACAAAACTTTACAGATTAAAGTAGTGGAAGAGATGCATTTGAATGTTGGAAAGGTAAGTCATTTTATATTTGTCAAATGTAAATATCAAAATGAGAACATATAATATATTTTAGAAGTAAAGGGGTTGAATTACTACAGGCAAATAGGCTGTTCACTTTGCAAGGGAATTTTCCCCAGAGCTTAGTGAATGAGGTGAAACGCTGCTGACTTTCATCATCCAATCAGTTACAAGCAAAAATACAGGTTTTTTTTTTGTTTTTCTTTCTGTTTGAATCTGGTGGGGAAACTGTGGTGTGTGGTTCCCTGGGGTCCACCGGGTGGCGCTGTCACTTTGGGCCCGGGGTTGAGCCATCATTGCAGTGTCGTACCTCTTTTGGCCTCTCTCAGCAGTCGTATGGTGGGGCGGGGTGAACCCGCCGTGCTTGCTGGGAGAGGGGATAAAGGGGGCGGACATTTTTGGTGGCGGGAGTCGAGTCCCGGGCACCTTCAGCCTGAGGGCGGTGGTTTGTGTCGGTCCTCTAGGCGGCCTAGGCCTGGAGGACGTTCGGAGATCGTGTTCCATCCCAGGCACCTTTAGCCTGGGGTGAGGTACTTGGATGGCGGTCCGGGACTGAGGGTCCCGGATTAAGGCTCCACGAGGGAGGAACTTCCTAGGGGACCCAGGGAGGGGGTACCCGAATCCAGTGGCGTAAGGGACCGGAGAGGGTACTTACCTGAAAACCTGGTGCAGCAAATTGCCAGTGACGGGTGAGCCTCCGGAGACCGCCGGGAGAGAGGTCTTCCTCGATAGGGAGCAGAAACCTACTTCTGGGAAGGAAGTAGGAGAGTTCATTGTGCCTGGGCATACTCGCAGCCACACCCCCTGTCTGTTCTGTTCGTTGAGGGAGTCCAACTCATTGTGTTCACTTTTCTATGAGAAGAATAAAGGAGTGTTGGACTTCAGTGGTGTGAGGCTCATTTACTTGCAGACACTGTTCAAGAAACCAGGAGGAGGCTCCAGATGCAGAACACCGACCCGAAGGTAAAAGAAGATTGTCTCCCACTACACACACACACCTGCAGTGGGAACTTGGCATGGTGACCTTGCACTCTCTCCTCAGAGGTACCCCTAGACAACAGAAAGAGCGGAAGAAATCGAGAGGAGAGAGAGGGGGCCGCTACACATGTGATTGAGTATTCTTTGCAAAGTGAAATTTCTCCACATTTGCTAAGATCTGGGGAAAATGCCCTTCCAAAGTGAAACTTCCCTTTAAAAGTGAACAGCCTATTTGCCATTACTAAATCGACCACTGAAACTCAAAAGTCCTTTGTCTGACAAGCTAAGTAGCTGTCCCTACATTAGTAGATTTTTTAATTTCTCAATGCAATAATTATCTTCACTACCATATATGACTAAATATGTAGCAGTCTTTTAAAGTGGTCCTATACTCTGAGAGCTGGTTCACACAGGGGCAATACGACTTCCAGCGCGACTTTGGGAGGCAACTTGGACACGACTTGAGTATGAATCACAGCGCGACTCCAGGCAACTTACAAGGCAACTTCAAGTTGCCTCCAGGACAGGCGACTTTCCAGTGGCCAATCAAACAATCAGCTCTGTGGGAGGGAGGGGTTTGCCTGGAAAACTATTTTTACTTCCTGGAAAGTTGCTTCAGTTAAGACAGGGGATCCGACTTGGAGGCAACTTCCATTGAAATCAATGGGTACAAGTCACCTAGAAGTCGGATTGAAGTCGTACAGGAACCTTTTTTGAAGTCGGAGCGACTGCAGTAGTGTAAATTAAGACGGCTCCATTCACTTCCATTACTTTACTAAAACCGCGCGACTTGAGGCGACTTGAAGTCGGATCCCAGGACGTCCCTGTGTGAACCGGCTCTTATGTAAACAGTTCTGGAAAGGATATGTAGCGATACCCCCAAACTAAGGGAGCCGCTGGTTTTGTTTCGGGCCCTGTACACAGTACTGCCAACCCCCCGCAATCTACTTGACTCTCCTCTGGCACAGTTAGTCTAGGGCAGTGATGGCGAACCTTGGCACCCCAGATGTTTTGGAACTACATTTCCCATGATGCTCATGTACTCTGCAGTGTAGTTGAGCATCATGGGAAATGTAGTTCCAAAACATCTGGGGTGCCAAGGTTTGCCATCACTGGTCTAGGGAATGAGGTATTAGTATAACTCTGTACTAGTCTAAGAGCAATCCCACAGTAATGCAAATGGTGGTAAATTATAGTAATTGACACTAATACCGGAATGATTAACTATATCAGATTTACTTTGATTATAAAAGTCAATCATAAATACAATACATCACATACATGCAGAGCCCTGCAATAATAATGACACTAGTCAACTACTATATAGAAATAGATCATACACTGCGTGCAGCTTTCCTCCCCGTGAGCAATATGGCGCTCAGCAAAGTTCTACCCTCCAGTCAGGCCTGACTTGGTTAAAGCTCAGTTTTAAAGTGAGGAATCTTCGCATGAAAGATGATCGGTGGTGCACATACAGGAACAACAATTTGTAAATCCAAGTAACGGTTTATGGCAATGGAAACAACTCCCCGCAGACTATATAACTCAGTTCTGGAACTAGTCTCCGATCAGGATAGCAAGTATAGAACGATGGGCCTAGGTAGTCAATAGGCCTAAACAAAGTACTCGGCTATGATTGTGAGCAGGTGCTCTCTCACCACTCCGGACTCAGTCCTAGTCCGTGACTTCCACCGCTGTGTCTCCGCACACAGGGTCTGCGACAGCCAGGTCTCCGGTCCAACTGATGTCCCTCAAGCCGATAGAGATCAGGTGCCACACAGGCTCCGCAGTGGGGTGGAAGGCTCCTTGGAAGTGCGCAAGGCCCAGGCTTTGGGCCTTGCACTTGTAGCAGGTCCGCACAGGGAGTCCTATTGCTAGCCGCGCGGTGTCCAAAGAGGCCGGGCTTAGCCTCGCCCTTTCCTTTTATACCCCACCCATGAGTCTCTGCGGTTGGCAGTTTCACCTTGAGTGCCAAACGGGGTTCTGGGTAACGTAGTCCGTGGGGCCTTAAAGGAGACCTCGCTACAGATACATAAAGAGTAACAAAAGGACTGAAATACTTACCTTTCCTGGAGAAATGCCCCGTACACATGACCGGTTTTCCTGTTGGAAAAAGTCTGATGAGAGCTTTTGGTCGGGAATCCCGACCATGTGTATGCTCCATCAGACTTTTTCCAACAGGAAAACTGCTGGAAAAAGAAAGAGAGCAGGATCTCTTTTTTCCCGTCAGGAAAAATCCTAGCGGGAAAACCGTTCGTCTGTATGCTTTTCCGACGCACAAAAAAAACACGCATGCTCGGAAACAAAGCGACGCATGCTCAGAAGCATAGAACTTAATTTTCTCGGCTCGTCGTAGTCTTTTTCGTCACCGCGTTCTTGGCAGTCAAAAGTTCACCGGACTTTTGTGTGACCGTGTGTATGCAATTGTTTTTTTTTTCAGACGGGAAAATCGGTCATGTGTATGGGGGGAAAAAGCCCTACTCTGTGCCTCCTCCTCCAGACATGTGACCAAAACCCCAGACATTTAGTCACATGGTACAGCTTAAGGCGAGGGTTAGCAAGTGTGATTCTCCCCTTTAGCAGGGATCACATGACCAATTGCTTAGTTCTACTTTATGTAATGATTTATTTATCCAAACCCCAAAAAATGGTAATGTGGAATTCCAGCCTACCACATAACTAGCCTTAAAACTGTCCCCTCTCCAAACATACTGTATATGCCAATTAACCTGTTTAATAAAGATGGATATACTTACCTATTTTCAGGCCGCTCCGGTACGGTCACATGTGTAGCGCTACCCCCAGTTAAGAGAGCCGCTGGTTTTGTTTTGGGCCCTGTAGTGCACCGCTGTCAACCCCCGGCAATCGGCTCTACCTCCCGTGGCACAGCTAGTAAGGGGAGATAGGACCGCATGACCGCAACTCTAGGTGACACAGTCCTATGGCAAACACACACAGTGATATACTTTAAAACTTCTATTAAAGTAAGTGAAACTGACACCAATGTACTTGACCCAGATATTTTACTGAGGCTAATGGGAAAGTAATAAACAACAGTATAACAAGTTGCAGATCCCTGCAATAAACAGTAATAAAGATAAACAGAGTAATCAGAATAATAAAGTATTGCTATGCAACTCTAGCGCTGCCTTTTTACAGCTACTTCCCCTCATGGGTAGACTAACACCCAGTAATGTCTACCTATGCAGTCAGGCCTGACTGATCTAAATGGAAGTTCAGTGAAACAATATTCGCTAGCAATCTTTCGGTGGTGCACTTGAAGAACAACTTTGTAATCCCAACGAATAGTAAAGATAAAGTATCTGTCTTTAAACAGCTCTCACCACCCGGACAAGTCCAAGTCTGTTTCTTCCGCTGATTCATCTGGGAACAGGAATCCACTGACATCCAAGTCTTCAATCCTTCTGGTGTAGTGCAGCAAGGAGGAGAAGATGTCTCTAAGGCTCTGCTAGGCTGGCAGAGGGGCTCTTTGGAAAAGAGCACAAGGCCCAGGCTTCAGGCCTTGTGCATACAGCAGTTCAGCACAGAGATCCTCTTGCTAGGAGAGGGGGTGTCCAAAAGAGGCAGAACAAACTCCACCTCCCCTTTATAAAGTCTGCCCCAGCAGTCTCTGTTCCGGAGCAATGCACCCTGGGTGCTGCAAGATGTACTGGGAGATGTAGTCTCTCTGTATTAAAGGGGAATACCCCACTACACACTCCCCCCACTTTGAATCTTTGGTCCCCAAAGACATCTAACATTTTTAGATCTGCAAAACATTTTAGCTTCAATGCGGTTGCATAGGATTGACAGAGGAGCCTCCCACCAATCATCATATGATGGGGAGCTGTCCTGTCCACAGGTCACTTCAGTGGGGGTGACCTGTCTAACTGTGCCAGGAAGTGAGCTGGGGTTGCCCTTCACCAAATCTGTGGTGAGAAGGTCAGTCTCTCTTGGCAACCCTTGAGGGGTGAAGATAACTTCTTCGGTGCTCTCACCCATCACTTCACAAGTCGGTCTCTTGAGAGGATGTTTAACTCTTCGCTTTCTCTGTTCCACTGGCTCAGACATGGTATGCTCACTAGCCTCTTTGAGTACTTCTGCCTCCTGCAGATTGGTTTCTTCCACTACTGCTATGGATCCTTCTTCTGGCAGTGAGGATAAGGGATCACATCTGGGGACAGCAGGGGCTAAAAGCCGTTTCACCAGATCGGTATTGGTCCCAACGATGAGAGAGCTTCTTGAGGGCCCTGGCAGCCAGGGACAGACAATGGCCAGTGTCTCAAAGTTCTGGGGCTCCCCAGCCCTCAATGGATCACACGACAACTTGATCCGCAGACATCCATCACAAGAGTACTCTTCTGCTTGAATACCCTGAATCTTGGTGTCTCCCAACTCTTCCAGGGGCAGGTATGACAGATACTTCTTGTAAAAGTCTCTGGTCATCAGGGTAACCTGAGCACCTGTATCAAGGATGGCTCTGGTGTAGATCCCTTCGATCAGAACAGGCACTACAGGCAGAGGACCTACCAATTGGGTAGCAGTCCTTTTGGAAACACCTGTAACAGCAGACTGGCATACTTGGACTTTCGTTCTCTTCAGCTTCCGGTGCTGGGAATGCCGTTTCTGGCGTTGCTTGGAAGGCTGATAAGCGTTGTTCACTGAGACGGCATGAACTGCAGGTGTCCTCCACCGCTCCCTCGCAGATTTAGGGAAAGTTATTTTTGAAGGCCCGGATCTTCTCTCCATTCTTGGGTCACTTCTCTGAGGCCTCCCCCAGCCTTCTGTCTCCATTTGTGGACTTGGACACACTTGCTGGTAGTGACCTACACCTCCACAATTTCGACAGATGTCTTGCTTCGTGGGCTTTTGGTTTCAAAAGTTTTTTATTAGAGCATAATATTGAGTACAACAAGAAGTAGTCAGAAATGGTGAATGTATATCGTTCACGTTACGTATAAAGCATAACTATTACAAAACATCAGAAAATTAGTGGATTAAGTGCTATCATTTGTCGCTGATCAATATTAGGAAGGGTGTTGACATGGTGGCATCAGTGTGTATCAGCGGGGGTGGTCCCCAGAACTTCGACAACGGGTAATGTTATGCGTTTACATCAGGTTCATGGGGTATCAGAAAATGTGAAATCATAGCCTCAGAGGCCTGTTCTTGCTGAGGAAGTAAGGGAACATGGGTACAAGCGGGGTTCGCAGATGGGGGATAGGCGCGTGAGGAGAGGAGGGGCACATAGGGGAAAAAGAGAAAGAGAGAGAAGAGAGAAGGGGGAGAGGGAACGTTGTCGGCGGGGCCGCGGTGTGGCCAGGGGGGCCACCACGCGCAGTGGTAGAGGTAGGTGGAAGATCATGGGATAAGGAGGTTGGGATCAAAGTCCGGGGGTAGAAAGTTATCCACCCATGGGGTCCATATGCTAGTGTGTCGAGGGACACGGTCTAACAATGTGGCCTCAATTTTGCTGTGTATCATGGCTTGGGTTACTCTATTCTTTGTTTCTGCTATGTAGAGTTTCGGAGTTTTCCAGGCTTTGGCAATAGTTTGCTTGGCAGCAGTGGTCAGCTGGAGGAGAAGACTGATTTGATTTCTGGTATATTCTCACTGTATGTGGTTTAGGAGTGCCAGTATTGTGGAAACCATTTGAAAGATAACCTTCCAGAATTGTTGTGCTATCTTACAAGACCACCAGATATGGAGATGGGTACCCTGGTCACTGCAACCTCGGAAACAGGTCGAGGGATAATTTGGTACAAATTTAGATATTCTTGCTGGAACCAGGTACCAGCGCATTAAAACTTTATAGTTTGTTTCAAGCGCTACCACATTTTGGGAAGAAGATTTGGTGGTGGCCCATATATCGGACCATTCTTTAGGAGAGAGAGAAATATTTAGGTCCTTGGACCACTGTGCAGCATATAGAGGGAGGTCAGCTGATAGAGTGGAGAAGTGGCTATATAGGCTAGATATAATGCCTGGGGCATGAGGGTCTGCTGCGCAGATTTTCTCGTATATAGATTGGGTGGTCAGACTAGTGCACGGGCCGACTATTGATTTGGCAAAGTGGATTACTTGAAGGTAACGGAAAGATTCCGAGGTTGGGAGTGAGGCGCTGGATTGGAGATCTGAAAAAGATTTAAAGGTGGAGTTGGCAGTAAGATCGCATATTTTAGATATGCCCGCTTGCGACCAGCGAGAAAAGGTGCTGGGTTGAGTGTAGGCAGGGTAGAATGAAGGGTGGTGTAAGAAGGATAATAAAGGGTTATGTGGAGAGATCAGTTTAAAGGGGTCGCGTAGCCTGTCCCATAGCTTTAAGGAGTGGTAGGTGATGGGGTTGGTAATATGACCACGGACGGAAGGGGGTAGCCATAGAATATTATTAACTGTCAGTGGGTAAAGGTCTATAGCTTCGAGGGAAACCCATTTCGGGGTTTCAGTAAGTGCATGTAATAGAGCTAGTTGGGCTAGTTGGGCTGCCTGGTAATATTTGGCAAAGTTCGGGATGCCCAGGCCCCCGTGTAGTTTATGGCGAAGAAGGATAATTTTCGGGATTCTGGGTTTGGTGAGGCCCCATATATATTTAAAGACTCTAGATTGAATAATCCGGTGGAAGTAAGAAGGAACATCGATCGGGAGGACTCTATATAGATATAAGAGTTTGGGAAGCAAGGACATCTTAACAGCGGCCACCCGCCCCAGCCAGGAAACACACAAGGGTTTCCAGGTGTCCAAGATAGATGACAATTATGCCAGCATGGGGAGATAGTTAGCTTGGTATAAAGAGGTTGGGTTTCCGGTCAGTTTTATGCCAAGGTACGGGAGAGAAGTAGCAGACCAAGTAAAGGGGAAGTTTAGTTGTAAATGGGTGACTTCGTGGGGTGGGAGAGACACATTAGGAGCTTTAGACTTTGTTTGATTAACCTCCAAACCTGAAATGGAAGCGAATTTATCCAGGGTTTGAATAAGGTTAGGGAGAGTGGTGCGGGGTGATGTCACAAATAAAAGTGCATCATCTGCAAAGAGGCAGATTTTATGCGAGGTGGAAGCGATTTCTAGTCCTTTAATATTAATGTTTGTTCTAATCAGAGCTGCCAATGGTTCGATAGCTAATGCAAAAAGTAAAGGGGAAAGGGGGCATCCCTGTCTAGTACCTCTTGCTATAGGAAAACTGTCCGAGCGAAATCCCGAGTACCTAATATAAGCTTGCGGCTGGTTATAGAGGGAGTTTATCCACTGTAGAAAGTGTGGGCCAAAGCCCCAGCGTTTAAGAATGTAGTCTAGGTATGGCCAGGACACCGTGTCAAACGCCTTCCTTATATCAAGAGATAATAAGTGCATTGGGATATGACGGGTTTTTGCAATATGTTGGAGGAGTATCACTCGTCTGATGTTATCGCTAGCTTGTCTACGGGGTATAAAGCCTACCTGGTCTTTGTTTATTAGTTTGCCGATAAGAGGGTTGAGGCGAAGTGCCAATATTTTAGCCAGGAGTTTGATGTCCAGGTTAAGTAGGGAGATGGGTCTAAAATTAGACCAAAGGGAATTATCAGTGTTAGGTTTGGGTATCATAGCTATAATAGCTGTCAGTGTGTCTCGGCCAAAGACCTGATTCTGAAGTAGGGCGTTGAACGTTTTACTTAAGAGGGGGGCTAGAGTTGTAGCAAATTTTTTGAAGTATGTGGCTGATAGTCCATCTGGGCCTGGCCTCTTATGGGGTTTGAGGGTTTTTATCGCTGCAAGGACTTCTTCTGTAGAAATGGGTGCCTCTAAGGGTTCACGGTCTGAGTCCGAGAGAGCAGGCAAAGGGGTGTCGTGAAGGAGTGAGTCAGCGGCAGAGTGGGAAAAGGTAGATTTAGCTTTATAGAGGTCTTCTAGTCGCTTGCGGAATTCATTTAGAATTTTGATAGGGTTACTAGTGTATGCATTTTTCTCGATCCGTAATCTGATGGGAACATGGTTCCGTTCTGGTCGACGGAGACGCATGGCTAGGAAAGTATCGGGTTTGTTGGCCTTAGTGTAAATGGTATGGCTGGATCTGCGGATGGCCTTATCAGCCGATTCAGCCAGCAGCAGATCCAGTTCAGTTCTGGATTTTTCCATTGCTATCCTATGGGGCTCAGTCGGGGTTTTCTGGAACTGAAGAAAGTTCTGGTGGTACTCCTTCTCAAGGTTGGCTAGTTGGAGCTTCTTATCTCGTTTAAGATGTGTAGATACTGATATGCATGTGCCTCGGATTACCGGTTTGTGTGCCTCCCAGAGGAGAACTGGAGAGATATCAGGGGTATTATTATGACGCAGGTAATCTCCAAGGGCCACCTGAATGTCAAGGCAGTATGACGGATTAGTAAGATGAGCTTCATTAATACACCAGGAGCGGTCGCTGGTTTGGGGGATCAGAGAGGAAACCGTGGTAAGGACTGCACAGTGGTCCGACCATGGTATAGGTTGTATAGAGGAGTTGACAAGTGTTGGGGAGGACGCAACCGAGAGGAATATGTGATCGATCCTAGAAAAGGATTTATGGGGATATGAGTAGAACGTGTAGTTCTTCTTTGTTGGGTTGCATTCTCGCCAAGTGTCAAGCAATGAGGCTTGTTGCAGTAATTTTCTAAAACGTGTGGAAGGGGCATACTGGTCTGGAGCATATGGGGATTTATCCATATGTGGCTGAAGTACTGAGTTGGAGTCACCGCAAAGGATCACCGTGCCCCTGCAATGTGTCCGGATGACTTGTAGGAGGTGAGAAAAGAAGGGGTTTGGGTTATCATTTGGGGCATAATAGGAGACCAATGTAGTTTCCACTTCTTGAAGCGTGCCTACAAGGATTATATAGCGACCCTCCGGATCTTTAATTTCTGAGGTTAATACGAAAGGGAGGGATTGGTGAAGGGCTATGAGTACACCGCTCTTTTTCACATTAGCCGAGGCAGTATACACTTGAGGGTATCGGGGGCTAAAGAATTTTGGTGTCGCTTGCGTCGTGTAATGAGTTTCCTGGAGGGCTACAATACTAGCTTTTAATGCTATGAATGTTTGGAAGGCCTTAACTCTTTTATGTGGTGAGTTGAGTCCCTTTACATTAAGGGAAAGAATGTTCAGGGGGGCCATGGGGAAGGAGATGAGATATTAGGCAGAGGGGCCCCAAGGGCCCCACAGCCCCGCCGACAAGGATCAGGAAAAGAGAAGATACAAGGGAGAAGGGAGAGAAGAAAGGGGAAAAAGAGAGGGTAGTAGTTGTAAGGCAAATGGATGAATAGATATAGGAAATGGCAATGGGGTTTGGTCGCGGACAGACTCGCCAGTCGGCCAGCCGACTCGCGAGTGTGCACACCATGCAGAGGGGGGGGGGGCAATGACAGCCTCCCGCCGCTAATGGGGGATTGTGGTTAAAGCTTTAAAAGTTAAACCAACAAGAAGTAACAGGAAAGACAGTAGTTATGCAGGTATTGCCATGTAACCTATGTTTGTCTGGAGGCACACAGACCTCCAGATTGACTCTGTGGAGACATGGTACAGGGACACACAAATACTCAGGTAGGGTGTATCTGTATACATATATCCTCCTATAAGCATTTAAAGTAAGAAACAGAGAAAGAAAACAAGTAACCGTTCATAACATTTCAATTTACCAAGGTCAAGCACAGACAGACAAAGAATAGGCGGCAGTGTCCGGGTCGCCGCATGCGCCCAGGGAGAGCCCCGAGCACATGCGGCGAGCCAGAAAACAGGCGCCAACTAAAATGTCACATAGTGAATGTTGTGCAAGAATCATAGTACATTTTCCCAAAAAGGAGAAATGGCACAGGGACACACAAATACTCAGGTAGGGTGTATCCGTATACACATATCGTCCTATAAACATGTAAAGTAATAAACAGAGAAAGAGAACAAATAACCGGTGATGACATTTCAATTTACCAAAATCATGCCCAAATGGACAAAAAAATAGGCGGTATCGTCCAGGTCGCCGCATGCGCCCAGGGAAAGCCCTGAGCCCATGCGGCGAGCCAGAAAACAGGCGCCAACTAAAATGTTATGTAGTGAATGTTGTGCAAGAATCATAGTACATTTTCCCCAAAAAGGGGACACCGTAGGAAAAGGAAGAAGAGAGAAAAAAAAAAATAACCTTCCTGGTTTTCCTGAGTAGTAAGGTAAAAAAAAATAAAACAATAATAATAATGAAAAAAGAGGGGAGAAAAGTGTATAACACTTGTTGATGAGAAAGGGAATATAAAAGATTCATGGGGTCTGAGCCCCCGCAACCCCGGGGAGAGGGGGGTAGGTGGACTGCACAGACATCCCCCTTACCATTAGGGGGTGTCTATCACAGGACAGTCCCCCTTTAATCTTGATTGAAGAGTTATCATCACGTCATAAAGTATAGGTTAGCTTCAATCAAGGGGCCCCTGGTGGCAAACAAGAAGTGGTTGTGAAAGGAGCAAAGGTAAATTCAACGTGGAGAGTAGACTTGTCGGTCCCGGGAGATGTCCCTAGGTGGGCGAGCTGGTGTACCTCTACGGATGGATGAAGGGCCACGATTAGATCTCCTTGGAGTGGTATTATAGGGATGCGTTGCTGCCCGGGCGGGGGTGCGAGGCAGTGTCGTCTCCGCAGGTTGCTCCGGGGTAGTTAGGTGCAGGGACTCAAGAAGACGTTGGAGGGATTCCGGTGATGTGGAGGAGTGTTGCTGGCCCTGGTAGGAGAATTGCAAAGCAAAAGGGAAGCGCCAGGTGTATTTAAGTTGGTGCTGCAAGAGAATCTGGAGTTGTGGTTTCATGGCACTGCGTTTAGCAATTGTAGATGGAGCTAGGTCAGAGAACAATTGATACGTGTGACCCTGGAACAGGAGAGTGTCCTTATTGCGAGCAGCATCTAGGAGTTGTTCCTTTGTACGGAAAAAGTGCAGTTTAATGATAATATCTCGCGGAGGCCCGTCTTGCTGTCGGCGGGTCAGGGCCCTGTGTATTCTATCGAATTCCAAGCGTTCTATTGGTATAGCAGGTGATAGTTCTTGGAATAGGGCCGTTGGGAAAGATTGTAGGTCTTCCACATTTTCTGGGATACCTCTCAGGCGTAGATTTGATCTACGGGAGCAATTTTCAGCGTCCTAGAGACGTGAGAGTAGCATGTTGTTCTCATCACGGAGGGCTGCCTGCTCTTGAACCTGCTCTTGGAGTGTAAGCTCTATATCATCTACCCTGGTTTCCAGGTCTGCCGTGCGCTGGCCTAGCTCCCTGATCTCACGTGACAGCCTGCTTGTTATCTGATCAGATGTAGTTTTTAAGGCCTTTTGCAGCATGGCTTCCATAAACTGTAGAAAATCACCCTGGGACATACCTGAGGAGGGCAGGAAGGAAGGACCGCTGATTGGACCGTCTATGGTGGTCTCATCCTCGCTTTCGGCGGTGGCTTGTTCTGGCTTGTCTGGTGAGGCAACGTGCTGTTTAGTCAGGGCCTTCGCCGCCATCTTGGACGAGGCGCGGGCCAGGGCGTCTTTGATCGGTTTAGATTTGGATCTACCGCGATGGCCGGTTAAAACCATCCCAGACGATGCTGTGGCCGTTCCGGAGGCTGTATTCAGCAAAAGCGGGGTTGCAGGGCGGCTCAGGCGCGGTGTATGATCCCGATGTTGCGGCGGGAGGTGCGGAGCTCTAGTGGAACACGTCCGCCATACAGAGCCTCGCGCATGCGCCCCCGCTTCGTGGGCTTTTGGGCGAACAATCCAGTACTTTCTGCCATCAATTTGTTCATCATCTCCGCCAGCTGGGACACTTGCACCTTCAGTGTGTCTATCTCAGACCTGAGATCCAGTGACCCGGTCACCATCTCCATTATTTTGGACATCTGAGTCTTCAGGATCTCCACTTCTGAGTCCCGTTCCGCAGCCGTAACTGATCTGACTCCCACCGCGGGGAGGGTAGTGGTCTTCTCAGCCCCTTGCTGTTCATTTAAGAGGGCTTCTTCATCTCTTATGATTCGTACAAGATCTGGGTAACTCAAAGTCATCACTCCTTCAGAGGTCTTCAAGTAGAGCCAAACTGGATCTGAACGCAGGGCTCCCCTCAGGATCTGCTTCATTCGGGTTGCGTCTATGACCTGCGGTAGTATTCCCTTCTTTAGGACAATTTGGCACAGCTTCCAGTTTAGCCTCCGCACATATTCGGATAACTTCTCTCCCGGCTGTTGGAGGGTATGTTCGAACTGGTATATCAGTTCAGTCACCTTCTCCAGCTGGCCAAATTCCTCCTCCAGCATAGCCAGATAATTGTTTGCGGTACAGGTAGCATTGCTAAGCCTGAGGTTCTTTACAGCTTCAGCAGCAGTGCCCTTTAGACTTTCGCTGATGCGCTGCTTCTTCTGCGCCTCTGGTACCTCCCATCCTTCTACCGCTTGCATGGCCTGTTCAATCCAGGTGTCAAATTCTTCTTCTCCGGCAGGCACTGGTTGCTTCCCTGAGAAGGTGTTAAGCTTCCGGTAACCGGCCTCCACATGCACCGTACTGCTTTTCTGGCACTTAATTACAAGGTCTCCTGGAGCATTCAACAATTCAGGCCCTATAGCGGCCAGCGGTGATCCCGGGCTTAATAGTTCCTTAGGATTTTCTGCTTTAGGGGATAGTGGTGGAGATAATCGCGGGGGTGATGGCTTTGGTGTCTGAAACCATTCTTCCTTCACTGGCAGTGTATGTATCAAGTGATAGGTCTGATTATCTATGGCTTGTATACTCTGACTTTTAAAATGCTCTGGGATTTCCTTTTTCCATTCTACCAGTGCGTATGTAAACGAGATCACTGGATCTGGCCTAAAATCCATCACCCATGCTTTGTGGCTCGGAGACAGTGTGCAACGTACAAGGATCCCGGACTCGAGCCCCCATGTGTAGCGCTACCCCCAGTTAAGAGAGCCGCTGGTTTTGTTTTGGGCCCTGTAGTGCACCGCTGTCAACCCCCGGCAATCGGCTCTACCTCCCGTGGCACAGCTAGTAAGGGGAGATAGGACCACATGACCGCAACTCTAGGTGACGCAGTCCTATGGCAAACACACACAGTGATATACTTTAAAACTTCTATTAACCACTTGACAACTGGGCACTTAAACCCCCTTCCTAACCAGACGAATTTTCAGCTTTCGGTGCTCTCACATTTTGAATGACAATTACTCAGTCATACAACACTGTACCCATATGAAATTTTTGTCCTTTTTTTCACACAAATAGAGCTTTCTTTTGGTGGTATTTAATCACTGTTGGGTTTTTTATTTTTTGCGCTAAAAGAGAAAAAAGACTGAAAATTTTGTAAAAAAATGAATTTTTCTTTGTTTCCGTTATAAAATTTTGAAAATTAGTATTTTTTCTTCATACATTTTGGCCAAAATTTATACTGCTACATATCTTTGGTAAAAATAAGTACAAATTGGTGGATATTTTTTGGTCTTTGTGAAAGTTATAGAGTCCACAAGCTATGGTGCCAATATCTGAAAATTGATCACACCTGAAGTACTGACGGCCTATCTCATTTCTTGAGACCCTAACATGCCAGAAAAGTACCAATACCCCCCAAATGACCCCTTTTTGGAAAGAAGACATTCCAAGGTATTTAGAAAGAGTCATTGTGAGTTTTTTGAAGTTGTCATTTTTTCCCACAATTCTTTGCAAAAATCAAGATTTTTTTTTCTTTTTTTTTTTTCCACAAAATTGTCATATTAGCAGGTTATTTCTCACACACAGCATATGCATACCACAAATTACACCCCAAAACACATTCTGCTATTCCTCCCGAGTATGGCGATACCACATGTGTGAGACTTTTACACAGCGTGGCCACATAGAGAGGCCCAACATGCAGGGAGCCCCTTCAGGCGTTCTGGAGCACCCAGGCCAATTCTGACATTTCTCTCCTACATGTAAAAATCATCATTTATTTGCTATAAAATTACATAGAACCCCAAAACATTATATATGTTTTTTTAGCAAAGACCTTAAAGAATATAATGGTGGTCATTGCAACTTTTTATCTTGCACGGTATTTGCGCAGAAATTTTCTAACGCGTTTTTTACGGAAAAAAACTGTTTTGTGCCTAAAAGAAAAAAAAACCAGCAACGTTAGCCCAGTGTTTTTGCATAATGTGAAAGATGAAGTTACGCCGAGTAAATAGATACCTAACATGTCACCCTTCAAAATTGCACACGCTCGTGGAATGGTGCCAAACTTCGCTACTTAAAAACCCCATAAGCAACGCTTTAAATATTTTTACTGGTTATATGTTTTGAGTTACAGAGGAGGTCTAGGGCCAAAATTATTGCTCTCGCTCTAACGTTCGCAACGATACCTCACATGTGTGGCTTGAACACCGTTTTCATATGTGGGCGGGGCTTACGTATGCGTTCACTTCTGCATGCGAGCTCGCGGGGGCAGGGGCGCTTTAAAAAAAATATATATATTTTATTGTTCATTTTACTTTATTTATTTTAGTTTGACATGTTTTTCCGCCCCAAATTTTTTTTTTATCACTTTTATTCCTATTACAAGGAATGTAAACATCCCTTGTAATAGAAATATGGCATGACAGGTCCTCTTTACAGTGAGATGTGGGGTCAATAAGACCCCACATCTCACCTCTAGGCTGGGAAGCCTGAAAAAAAAAACAAAAAAAAAAACAATCTTGGCTTTGATCGTAGCGGTGAGTCGGTAGAAGCACCGGAGGGCAGCGGGAGGGGGGGCATCCCCTCTCACCTTCCGTAAGAGCGATCAAGCGGTGGAACAGCCGCTATGATTGTTCTTATTGTGTAGGGAATCGCCAGCTGAAAAAGCGAATATCTGAATGATGCCTGTAGCTGCTCCCACCATTCAGATATCTCCGCACAAAGTCAAGGACGTCATATGACGGCCGGCGGGCGGGAAGTGGTTATTGCAGAGTATTGCCGGGTATTGAGGAGTATTGCCGGGTATTGAGGAGTATTGCCGGGTATTGAGGAGTATTGCCGGGTATTGAGGAGTATTGCCGGGTATTGAGGAGTATTGCCGGGTATTGACGAGTATTGCCGGGTATTGCGGGGTATTGTGGAGTATTGCAGGGTATTGTGGAGTATTGCAGGGTATTGTGGAGTATTGCCGGGTATTGTGGAGTATTGCCGGGTATTGTGGAGTATTGCCGGGTATTGTGGAGTATTGCCGGGTATTGTGGAGTATTGCCGGGTATTGTGGAGTATTGCTGGGTATTGTGGAGTATTGCTGGGTATTGTGGAGTATTGCCGGGTATTGTGGAGTATTGCCGTGTATTGTGGAGTATTGCCGTGTATTGTGGAGTATTGCCGTGTATTGTGGAGTATTGCGGAGTATGGCAGGGTATGGGCAGGGTATTGCACAGTATGGGCAGGGTATTGCACAGGGTATTGCAGAGTATGGGCAGGGTATTGCACAAGGTGTATTGCAGAGTATTGCACAGGGTGTATTGCAGAGTATTGCACAGGGTGTATTGCAGAGTATTGCACAGGGTGTATTGCAGAGTATTGCACAGGGTGTATTGCAGAGTATTGGCAGAGTATTGCACAGGGATGGCTGAGCAGGGATGGATGGATGGCTGGATCTGTGACTGCAATTGTCACAGATCCAGCCCACAGCTGACATGGGGGAGGGAGCGGACATGATCCGCTCCCTCCCCTCTCCTCTCACACTGTACCGATCGGTACAGAGAGGGGAGGGAGGAACCGGCGTCATCAAATGACGCCGGTCTGTTTACAAGTGATCGCTCCGTCATTTGACGGAGCGATCACGTGGTAAACGGCCGCGATTAGCGGCCATCTACCGTGATCCGTGATGCGCCGGGTCTTCCGGACCCGGCGGTCACGGACATATCCTGGAGCGCGCCCCAGGGGGCGCGCGGGAGCAAGATTCTGTGAGGACGTCCCTGGGACGTCCACTCAGGATAACTCGACCGCGCTGTGGACGTCTTTTGTACATGACGCGGTCGGGAAGTGGTTAAAGTAAGTGAAACTGACACCAATGTACTTGACCCAGATATTTTACTGAGGCTAATGGGCAAGTAATAAACAACAGTATAACAAGTTGCAGATCCCTGCAATAAACAGTAATAAAGATAAACAGAGTAATCAGAATAATAAGGTATTGCTATGCAACTCCAAGTCTTCAACCCTTCTGGTGTAGTGCAGCAAGGAGGAGAAGATGTCTCTAAGGCTCTGCTAGGCTGGCAGAGGGGCTCTTTGGAAAAGAGCACAAGGCCCAGGCTTCAGGCCTTGTGCATACAGCAGTTCAGCACAGAGATCCTCTTGCTAGGAGAGGGGGTGTCCAAAAGAGGCAGAACAAACTCCACCTCCCCTTTATAAAGTCTGCCCCAGCAGTCTCTGTTCTGGAGCAATGCACCCTGGGTGCTGCAAGATGTACTGGGAGATTTAGTCTCTCTGTATTAAAGGGGAATACCCCGCTACACATGATATTGTCAGCAAGAAGCGGCTGCAGGGGAAAAGAGAAAGCGCTGACAATGGATTCACTATTAAAACCTATGGGTGACATTTCCGCTGCAGGTTTTACTAGCCTTGGTTGGAACGCTTTTGTCTCTTCCCTGCAGGCTGACACATGGTAGACCAGTGTTTCTCAACTCCAGTCCTCAAGGCGCCCCAACAGGTCATGTTTTCAGGATTTCACTCAGATGAAACAGATGTGGGAATTACTAAAGCAGTTAAACTGATCAAATAACCTGTGCAAAACAATGGAGAGCCTGAAAACATGACTTGTTGGGGCGCCTTGAGGACTGGAGTTGAGAAACACTGTGGTAGACCACGTGACCAGACTGAAACGGTCTAAAATAGGTGTTTACATCTTTCTTAGGTTAGTTAGCATAGGTGTTAGGAGCTGGGAGGGAACAGTTTTATGCTCGGTTCACCCTTCCGCGACCCTTCTGTGATGAGGATCCAACTTGGGAGACCCCAAGTCGCATGACATTTTAAATCCCATGTTAGTCAATGAGAGCTGTCTTAATTAGCACTTATGAAGTTGCTCCGACTTTAGAAAAGGTTCCTGTACTGCTTTCAAGGTGATTTCTATCCGACTTATGCCCATATACTTTAATGGAAGTCGCCTCCAAGTCGGATCCTCATCTATATTCATGTGATTTGTATCCGACATTACAGGAAGATTACCCATGCAGTGCATGGCATCAACCTGTATGCCAGGAAGTCGTCTGGCAAAGTCGCACCGTAAGTCACACAACTTACAGGTCACAGTAGTGTGAACCGGGCCTAAAGCCTAGTTAGGTGGTAGCTTGGAATTCCAACCTGAAGCCGCTTTTTTATAAACATCTGAACATAGGTCCAATTTAAATACAGGTAAAGAGGAAAACCTACAGTATATGATTAATCTAAAAACTCATCTTATCACTGATAGTTATAATCTGTAGAATATACATAAAGAACTTATTATGTGTTAACGTATTGTCATTGCCTAAAGGATAAATGTCCTGAAGTTGAACAGAGAATATATTCATGTTTCCAAAGGCTATTTGAGTGTGAAACATTCCAGTGGGAATAGTTTACTGGCAAATTGGCCCTGGGGCAAAATACTGAATACTTTTACTGTTTTGACAAGCGTCCTTATGAAAAAATTAAAACACACAGGCTTTGTACATACTGATATGTCAAAAACTCAATGAGGGTCTACCTTTAAAAAATTCACACACGCTTTATAGATATTGAACTGTCAAAACTGAGGAAGTCTCAATTACGTATGATTTCTCTAAAGTTTTTCTTTAACAGGCCTGTATAGTCTTTTTAATTCGTTTTTTAGATATACATTTGTAACGCCCCCACCTCTCCCCCTACCTGCCTTTTCGTGTGTTTTCGGCTCCTCGCAGGGAGGGGAGGGGAGAGGCACACCGCACCACAAGCCCGTACCCTCCTGAGTAAGGAGGTTGAGCGGTGTTAGTTTTCGGGCCTGCCTGCGGCTGGAGTTGAATCCTCCCGAGGATGATTCTCACCTCTACTTGGGTAGATGCAAGTCTTTATTTTTCCCCAGTAATGTAACTGTCCACACCAAGTGAAAGTCCAACTTCTATATTTATTTCACACGGATAATAAATATGCCTCTTTGACAGCAGACAGGTTGGAACAAGACACAGGACAGCTTAGGTGGGATGAGGTCCAGGCACAAACTTGAATCAGGTTCTTTGACTGTTTAGGCTTCACAAACAGCTTTGGCGCACGATCTCTGCCACAGACCGTGAGGTTGGTCTCTGCCACAGACCGGATGAATAAGAAGTCACTGCCACTGACTTGGAGAACTGGTCACTGCCACTGACCGGGTGAATAGAGTCACTGCCACTGACTGGGTGGATAGGGCACTGCCCTGTTAGGCCACTGCCACTGACCTGTAAGTGAACTTCCTTCTACAAAATGCTTGGCCCGTGGGAGAAGACATCCCTCCGAAGAGCCACCAGAGGCCCACACCGTCACCACGACTCTGCGCTGGGTCTTCGGTACAGGTAACCTCCCCCTCATCACAGATACGGGTCCCCCCGCAAGGCGGCACCCCGGGAGTCCCCGATCCCCGGCGGAACCCAGCCGAAGGCGCTGGGCTCCGGGCCTCCAAATTAGTACCTCACCCCAGACTGAAGGTGTCTGGGATGGAACAGGAACCAGGCCTCCGGGCCTAGGGCACCCGGAGGTGACACCCACACACCCAGGCTGAAGGTGCCTGGGCGTGGACGAAGACAACTTCCGCTTTAACCACTCCTCGTCCCCTTACATGCCACATTTGGCATGTCATTTTTTGGGGGGGGGGGAGTGGGGGCCTAAGACGGCCCCTATATATAGGCGATCACCTGGGACACGTGACAGGTCCAGGGAGATCGCCTGTCCACTCGTAGGGCGCAGCGCGACTCTCGCATGCGCCGTGAAGCCGAAAGTCACGTCATGGTCGGGTACCCACAGTTTGAATGGAGGCGCCGGCAGAGAGGGGGGGAAAGGAGCGACGCTCCGGGCGGCCGCGTCGCTGGAAAGTGGAGCAGGTAAGTGTCTGTTTATTAAAAGACAGCAGCTACACTTTTTGTAGCTGCTGACTTTTAATAAACATAAAAAAGGCTGGAACTCCCCTTTAAAGGATTCTGAAGCATTACAGGATGACATCATGGTGAGGGTAAACACCAATCACCTGAGCAGTGGAGAGCAAAGAGAGAAACCAATGCAACTGGAAGGGAAGCCACGAGGACAGTGGTTTCAGATGAGTTTTTATGGGTTTTAGAGACAGCCTTTAGTGTTTTACAGTTGCTTCCATGTTTCGTTTTATACTATATATGCACTTTTTTAGTCAGTGTTTAGCCAGTCATTGGCCACAAGTGCCTAGTGACTCTGTGTCTGCAACCTGAATCCCAACACCTGTCATTTTTTCCTAGCACTCCAGTGTATCTGCACCTCTGACTTCCTTATGCACCTCGGCCAACTTCCAGCCTTCCCGCACCTCTGTGATTCCATTTTGTTTTTCAGCCCACCGTTCGTCACCAGCACTCCTAATCTGCTTCCTGCTTTGTGTCCCCATGCACTCCAGCTTGCGTCCAGTGATTCTGTGTGATTCCATGCACTCCTACCCACATCCAGTTTCAATGTACACATTTCAGCTTGGGATGTATTACTTACTGGCCTGTGATCAACACTGCAAAAGACTCTTACCTGCATATCAGCACTCCCAGAAGCTGCCCATTCAGGTGAGTCTGAGGACCTAAACCTGGGAGCCAACTACAGCAAAACCCATCTCCACCTGCATGAGCTCTGGTGAAGGCAAGGCAACTCCGTAAACTCTACACCTCGACCCTTCTTATGCTGCGTACACATGATCGGATTTTCCGTCGGAAAAACCTTGGATGGTTTTTCCAACGGAATTTCTGCTCAAGCTTGGCTTGCATACACACGGTCACACAAAAGTTCTCTGAACTTTCGACCGTCAAGAACGCAGTGACGTACAACACTACGACAAGTCGGGAAAATGAAGTTCAATGCTTCCGAGCATGCGTCAAAATTGTTTCCGAGCATGCGTCTGAATTTTGCACGTCAGAATTGCTACAGACGATCGGAATTTCCGATCGGACTTTTTTCCATCGGAAAAATAGAGAACCTACTCTCAATCTTTTGCTGACGGAAATTCCGACAGCAAAAGTCCGATGGAGCATACACACGGTCGGAATTTCTGACCAAAAGCTCACATCGGACTTTTGCTGGTGGAATTTTCATTGTATGTGCGGGCATGCTGGCCTCTAACACTGATGCCAATGGGTATCCTGCCTATTCAAGAACCCTCATAGCACTTCTTCATGGCCAGCCATACTATTCCCTAACCCCAGCTGCTAAAATTAATTCCTGTTTAGCCATGTGCCCCATAGTGGGAATGGACTACTATGTTTGACAGCAATCTTCTGTGCACACACACTATTTACCATGTATAGAAAAAAAAGCCTGTATTTACCGAGATCAATAGCTAAAATTGAAATTTGTGCACATAACTGAATAACTTTATTGCCAGTTACTCGTCCCATATTTTATTTATTTTTTAACAAATATAAAAAATCTATTTAAGAACTTATAATTCCTTTCCTAACAATAGATAAAAAGCCACATTATCTGAAAAAATCAAACCTGTCTCTTTCAACTATGTTCAGACTTTGGTCATTTTACATAGATCATTCACATTCGGCTGAAGAAGCAGCTATTGAACAACTGACATCCAGTGTGAATGAGCATCATATGCTTTTGTGCATCATATTTCTCCTGAAACTGCCATCAAACCCCAAATGAATGATGTTTTTTTTGGGCACCCAGCCACAGGTTACTAGATATATGACATTTTAAGACTGCTTAGCTCTATTTATTTTTATGTACTGTACTATATGAAGGTATAATTGTGTAACTGTGTTAATAAAGGCATCAATAGAAGTTACGTGCAACCATAGGCGTGCGCAGGGGGTGTGCCAGGTGTGCCTGGGCACACCCTAATCACCCCAAGCACATTGGCATTAGCACTCTGTGTGCCAGCAAGGAGATGGGAAATATCTCTCTCAGACCAGTTCTGTCAATAATAAAATGCTACCGTACTTCTCTTTCACTGTACCGGCTCTGCCATAAGAGTGTGTCTGTCTGTGTGTGTATGTATGTATATAAATAAATATATATGTATATATACACGCTTGTGTTTGAGCTTTGGGGTGCACACCCTAATGCAGTAGGCTGCGCACACCTATGCGTGCAACTATGATAAACTCAGCTTAGAATTAGGCAGTTCATTAGGTAGGATGTACCAGAACCAGGGACCGCCCTGTGAGAATTCTTGATCACACAATTTGGAAATTTGTATTCAATGTACCACTGTTCTCAACTGACATTGAAAAGAAACCCTCTACTGCAGTTTTCAGCACATGCTCTCCTCTTTGAATACCCATTTTGATCAGGTTCTAAAATAGGGGATTCAATTAAAGTAGAAAAAAGGGAAAAAAAAAAAAAGGAACCCTTCAAATGGCCATAGTAGGTGGCACATCCAGGAACTCAAAAGCTGAGATCTTTCCAATATCGCTCCAAAAACATAGGAAACCATTGAGTGGTTTATAGCTGAACTTCATGTAGACCGCTAAGTACACTTATAACTTTTTATAAGGGAGTTCTTTTGTAGTTCTGTCTATCCAATCCTTACACAGCCCTGTCAAACAGCAGAGCCAGCTTGGTGACCTGACTTTTCAACTGCAGCTAAGAAAAGAAACCCAGTTAGGTCACCTCCCTGCCTCCAGGCTATGAATGGACAGGCTGCTAGGGTCATAACTTTCCTACTGTCACAATGTTCCGTGTCAGCATATTTGCATGCTGCTGACCAGATTGGCCCCAAGTACTGACCTTCCCTGTTTTAGCACGGTTATACAGGGATTACAATAGATTAAATTCAAATCAAATTCAGACACATTATATTACCAAAGGTATTGGGATGCCTGTCTTTACACGCACTTGAACTTTAATGGTATCCCAGTCTAAGTCCGTAGGGTTCAATATTGAGTTGACCTACCCTTTGCAGCTATAACAGCTTCAGTTCTTCAGGGAAGGCTGTCAACAAGGTTTATGAGTGTGTCTATGGGAATGTTTGACCATTTGTCCAGAAGCGCATTTGTGAGGTCAGACACTGATGTGGACAAGAAGGCCTGGCTCGCAGTCTCCCCTCTAATTCATCCCTCTAATTCTATTGGGTTGAAGTCAGGACAGTCAAGTTCCTCCATTCCAAACTCGCTCATCCATGTCATTATGGCCCTTACAAAGAAAGAAGGAACTGAGGCCTCGTACACACGACCGATTTTCTCGGCAAGAACCAGCAAGAAACTTGCTGGCAGAGAGGTCTTGCCGAGTAAATCGGTCGTGTGTACGCGGCTATCGGGTTTCTCGTCGAGAAAACCGACAAGAAACCTCGACGAGAAAATAGAGAACCTGCTCTCTATTTTCTCGTCGAGATTCTCCTCGGCATGTTTCTCGACGAGAAAAGTGAGTGTGTGTACACTTACCTGTCCTCCCAGAAGCCCGCGCATGTTCGAAATGAATTTGACGCATGCGCGGTAGCTTCCTAGGCGTACGTAGGGTATACCAAGATGGCGGCGATGGCATCGAATGTGACGAGCGCATGCTCGACGTAGTCGATGACGTCACCGCGTACACTCCTTTCAAAGAACCGCGGGTTCTTTGAAACGAGCGTGTGTACACTCGGCCGGGACAAGTTTCTTGTCCAAGAATCTCGTCGAAAAAAACGACATGTTTTTTTCAACGAGAATCTCGGCCGTGTGTACGAGGCCTGAGGCTTCTTAACCATTGATGCCATCATGGTTTTTTAGTGTTGGCTACAAACATTTTCCCCAGAACTGAACATTTCCTCCTGTTGAAACACACGTTACAAATTTGCTTTGAAGGAGCCAGGTGTACACCCTGGATGTCTCCCCTGTTTTCCACTGAATGTAATGCAATGCAGATCGCACTGAATTACATTCTTTCTGGGCCATAGTGGCCAGGGAAACTTGTCAACGGGGACCCGAAACTGACGTCATACACTTCTGGGTCATGAACAAGATGGGAAGGAGAACGGACATATGTCCGCTCTCCTCCCTCCTCTATACCCTGTGGCATCTGCTATGCCGGTCCTGGGCCCGCAGATGAGCAAGTGGACCCTGGGATACATAGCAGGGGCACGCATGGGGGGCACTTTACCCGCGTGTGTGAAAGTAATTGGGAGGCACCGGAGCTGCCCGAATGCTTCCACCTAACAGGTGAGCCCTGCTGCTTGCCCGCAGCAGGTCTAAATGTAGAATTAAACTACCTGCCCAGCGCCCGGAACTGCATGTCTCATGCGTCGGCCAATACAAATTGTGCATCCCTGCAACAGTCAGGTCACAATTTTTAGTTGCCATGGCAACCTGGCGCCTGGGATTTGTCGAGCCCTGGCCTTAGCAATGTAACTGTTTATACAAATAACATGTGTAACTCATTGCTATGTTTGATATGTATTTCAAATAGTGGGAGTATCTTCACCTTGTGAGCTCTATCTTCTGTAAATCTGAATGTGATATTATTCACATTAAAAATATACTGCATGTATTTGTCATTCTAGTGGTGTGAAAGTAAACAAAAGTAGAACAAGATTAACTTTTGACCGAACTCTATGATGAACAATTTGACAATCAAGTTCCAGAATAAATATTTATTTTTTGCTATTGGTGTACTGAAATTAAAAAACAAGCAAGACAATAACACAGGCCACAATTCTGGCAAGAAAAAATATATACAAAAGCAAACAACTCATCCGGTACATAAATACTAAAATACCGATGGCAATAAAAAGCCAATCCAAAGCAAATAATGTAAAATTATATAGATATTGTAAATCAAACAACTGTCATTTAGTATCAAGATTGTGTTTGACTTTTGGTTGGGCATCGTGCAATGAAATGATTGCAAGATTGAAAGAGTCATGGTGCTTGATAAATATGACTATACTATGAGCTTTTTCTTGCCTGATAGATCTTGCCACCTTTGTACGACAATTTAATAGTTAATTATTGAAAAAAGTAATAGCAGAAAAAAGTGAAAGGTTTGGAAGTTATTGGCCCAGTGTTTCACCATTTGATAATAGCAGGCATCATCTTTTGGTCAACACAGAGAAATTGTGTCTTACACACGATCGGAAATTCCGACATGAAAAGTCCGATGTGAGCTTTTGGTCGGAAATTCCGACTGTGTGTAGGCTCCATCGGAATTTTTCTGTCGGAATTTCCGAGCTGGTTCTCAAATTTTCCGACAGGAAAAGTTCTTGAAGGAAATACCGATCGTCTGTATGCAATTCCGGAGCGCAAAAAAACACGCATGCTCTGAATCAATTCGACGCATGCTCGGAATCATTGAACTTAATTTTTCTCGGCTCGTTGTAGTGTTGTACATCACCGCGTTCTTGACGGTCGGAATTTGGTGTGACCATTGGGCATGAGCCGAACACCCCCCAGTTCGGTTCGCACCAGAACTTGCGAACAGGCAATAAATTTGTTCGAACATCCGAACACCGTTAAAGTCTATGGGACTCGAACATGAAAAATCTAAAGTGCTACTAATTTTAAAGGCTTATATGCAAGTTATTGTCATAAAAAGTGTTTGGAGGCCCGGGTCCTGCCCCAGGGGACATATATCAATGCAAAAAAAAGTTTTAAAAACTGCAGTTTTTTCAGGATCAGTGATTTTAATAATGCTTATGCCGCGTACACAAGGCCGTTTTTCTCGTCGAGAAAAACGGCATTTTTCCCATTCGACGACGAGTCTGTGGGCTTTCTGCCGTTTTTTTCGACGAGAAAAACGGCATTAAAAACGACGAGAAAAATTAGAACATGTTCTAATTTTTCTCGTCGTTTTTTTCGACATGTTTTCCGCGGCAGTTTTCCCATCGGGAAACACTGCCGCGGAGCCCACAGACGGTCGTTTTTCTCGACAAGAGAAAAAACGACGTGAAAAACGACCGTGTGTGGGGAACAAGCCGTTCCCACGTTTTTAATGACATTATTCACGGCGGTTTTTTAACCGCCGTGAATAATGATCGTGTGTACGCGGCATTAAAGTGAAACAATAAAAGTGAAATATTCCTTTAAATGTCGTACCTGGGGGGTGTCTATAGTATGCCTGTAAAGCAGCGCTTGTTTCCCGTGCTTAAAACTGTCCCTGCACAAAGTGTAATTTCTGAAGGAAAAAAAGTCATTTAAAAGCACTCGCGGCTATAATGAATTGTCGGCTCCCGGCAATACAGAGAAAAGTCATTGATAAAAAAAAAATTCAAAAATGCCTGGGGGTCCCCCCAAATTAAATTATCAGGACCTTCAGGTCTGGTATGGATATTAAGGGGAAACCTGAAACAAATTAAAAAAAAAATGATGTGGGGTTCCACCCAAATATCCATACCAGACCCTTCAGGTCTGGTATGGATTTTAAGGGGAACTCCACGCCAAATTTAAAAACAAATGGCGTGGAGTTCCCCCCAAAAATCCATACCAGACCCTTTATCCGAGCACGCAACCTAGCAGGCCGCAGGAAAAGAGGGGGGGACGAGAGAGCGCCCCCCTTCCTGAACCATACCAGGCCACATGCCCTCAACATGGGGAGGATGCTTTGGGGGTCTTGCTTTTCCTCATATAAGTAGAACTTTGGGTGCGGCAGGAACAAAGGCTTTAAATGCTTGTCAAAGGTCTCCACATTATACTCAATGTTCTCTCCATCCTTCTCGACAGATAAGCACCCTGTCAGCATGGATGTGCCTCCCAAGCATCCACTCTGCCCTACAGTCCTTGAATTTTCTGGTAACTGTAGGTGAACACAAGAGGTATCTGCGTGCATGAGGTACCTTGAGCTTTGTCCAGACGAACTCATTGTACCACCGCTGCCGCAAGACTTCCACCTCATAGAGCAAGTCTCGTGGCAAATATGGGTATTCCCATCCATATTCACAGGCAACCTTTTGGCAAAAGAGACGCTGCAGCCTGGCCAAAGGTGGCATTGTGGCACGGTCTCCTTCTCCAGGCAGAATGATGGATTCTGGATGACGAGCTGCTTTCACTACCTCTGTAGATTTGGGCTTAGGAGTCCGCAGTGATGCACGTTGCACTCCCACAACAGGAGCAGGTGAAACATTTGATGATTTAAGAAGTGGAAAGGTAGACAGGGGACCAGATTCCTCCCTAGGCTCCGAGGCCTCCACCCAGGGTGTACTATCCCCAATGGACATAGGTGGGTCCCTTGTTGCATGGGACGAGGGTAGCGGCATCTCGTCCCATCCCTTCTTATGAAAGATCTCATCGATCTCCCCGTCATCACCGGCATCAGATAATGACTCCAGGTCGGAGGTGTCATAAAACTCTGCGGGCGGATAATTCCCAGTGGACACGGAATCACTCCCCTGAACGGCCCCCACCGACTGTGGGCTGCCGACACCTCCAACCACACACACAGTCCCAACCCCTGGCTCACCTGGGCCTTTAGTAGAACAGGGACATCCAGGGCTCTTCCCTCCGGATCCATCCAGGCCAGGCAAGCAACGGGGCAAAGCTCTTCCACGTCCATAGGATGCCTTCACTAGGCCAACTTTCCTCTTCGGCAGTGGGAGCAGGGAGCTTGTGGTGACCGAGGCAGCATCCTCGGATTTCTCTCTCTGTCTCCGCTGGGACCTTCACCTCGCCCCGGTCAGTGCGCGCAGGAATGACCGCATAGGCTTCGATCTCTCCCTCCGGAGTGGCAGTACCTGTGAGGTAGTTGAGGTGGAAGGCGCGAGGCCTTTCTGTGGATGGCTCCACCTCAAAAAGGAATTCCTTGCAAGCCTCACATCGCCCGAACGGCTTCAAGTGGACCACCAGTCCCGAACAGCCGGGTCAGATCACACTGAGGGCCTCTATGTCTCTGCATGTATACAGAGCCAAACGTCCTCGGGGCCTTAGCCTTATTCCTGTGTCCATGATCGGAGCAGCAAAAGAAGTCATCTCTGTGGTAGAAGGAACAGAAATCCACGGAGTATTTGTGGTCATCCTGACTGTCTGCTGCTCCATTGCACACTGAATCTCCACGTGTGTCCTTCCACACGACCTGACTCCTCCCATACTCTGCATTTGTTTGCGAGCTTTCTCTTCTCCCCGCCCACAAACTGCGCAGCTATGGTGTGCCTTGTGGCGTGCTGGCCAACATGGCCGACCTACTCGGAACTCCTCCGGGCAGCAAAATTCAAATTCAGACGGTATAACACACATCCCGGAAACGATGCCCCCACATGTAGCGACCTCACCCCTCTCACCCCTTCTTCTCGGCTTGTTGTCTCATCTAGGGGGGAGTATGGGAGGAGGGATGAGATACACCACGGCCCATGTCCTCTTTTGGATAGAGGTGAAGGCCAGAACCTATTTTACCATCGGGTCGTGTGTATAACCCAGAGCCAAGTCTTTTCTGTAAATGACCCCCTCTGCTCCCAGTAACTGGCGTTCCACACCACTGAAAAGGTCCAACTCGTATTTATTCTCCAACAGCAATAAATCGTCACTTAGCACAGACAGGTTGTGACCAAAGAACAGTTCAGTATAGGTGGGGAGTAGGTCGAGGCACAATCCTTAGATAGAACCAACCATTGTAGTGTCACCAACGGTTATGGCGCACAGTCGCTGCCACCGACTGTGTAGAACAGAGAGTGAATTACCTTCGCTAAACGCAGCCCCTGTCAGAGGGAAGACATCCGTCCAAGAGAGTTACCAGAAGCTCCGCCGTCACCACCAATGCTGCACTGGACTGTTCAGAGGGGTTACACTCCCTGGCCTTCTCATCTCAGACTCGGGCACCCAAGGCTTTAGGGCCCCCTCGGATTCCTCCACCCTTGCGGGACCCAGTCGAAGGTACCGGGCCCCAGGCCTTCTCAATAGTACCTCACCCCAGGCTAAAGGTGCCTGGGATGGACTCCATCTCCCGCTCCGGCCAGGTCAAGGGCACCTGAGCCCGGAACTCCGGAACGCCGGCACCCAGGCTGAAGGTGCCTGGGCGCGACTCTGACCTCCGACTCTGAACCTCGTGTTCAGGGTGTCCGCCCCTTTTATCCCCTATCCCTTTGCGTCACAGCAGGTTCCCCGCCCCGCTGTACAAGCGCCGGAAAAGGACAAAAAGGGATGCAGTCTTGCGGTGAGGGTTCAACTCCGGCCCAGGGCAACAACGCCACCTGCAGGCCGCAGGGAACCTCACACCACCAGAGTCCTCCAAGAACCATAAATAAAGGTCCCAGATTCCCCAACAATCAGTGCATTGGGTCATACTACCACCCTTGCACTCCCCCTAAATTTTAACCCCCGCTACACTTACATATACCCAGGTGATACACAGAGATTAAATAAATCCTCCTGCAAAAGGTGTACCTTTTTATCTGCAGCCTCTCTCCTTTCTGAGTGCTATTTCCTCTCAACTATTTCTCAGAAGTAGAAAACTTTGGATTGAGGTTAGTACGCACTATTAAAGAATATGCTTTGTTCAGTTTTCATATTAAAGGTTTAAAACCACTTTAAAGGGACAACACTATCCCTTTCCCTGGGACTTCTAAGGATTTGTCTTTTGGAGCATTTCTCTTTACTTGTTGAGATTACAAAACTGCAATTAGACTAGAGTGCTCCTAAAATGACTTTAGACCAAATGCCAGCCATGGATAGATATTCACCACTGGCCAGTGGGAGGGTGATAAGAAGAGACCGTGTATTTACAGCCCTCTCAAGTGTTGCTCCAATATTTAGGGCACCCCTAAGGCCAGGGCCTGGAAGGTCTAAACTTTGGCTTTTGAAACAGGTTTTAGGTATGCTTTACATGTAATTTTAATACTGTCTTGTTATTGATGTACATTTTTATTGCCACTGTTTATGGCATTGTTTTTGTCTTATACTGCTGGTTGTCAGAGATCAGCTATAATCATCAGATAAAATGTATACTATGAGGAACAATAAAAACTGAATTTTTTTTAACCGCTTCCATATCGGCCAAATTCCGGCATTCCTCTCCTACATGTATAAATCATAATTTTTTTGCTAGAAAATTACTCTGAACCCCCAAACATTATATATATTTTTTAAGAAAAGACCCTAGGGAAATAAAATAGTGGTCATTGCAATGTTTTATGTCACAGGGTATTTGCTCAGCAACTTTTGAAATGCGATTTTTTGGGGAAAAAAAAAACACTTTCATGAATAAAAAATAAAAAAAACAGTAAAGTTAGCCCAGTTTTTTTGTATAATGTACAAGATGATTGTAGGCCGAGTAAATAGATACCTAACATGTTACGCTTTAAAATTGCGCACGCTTGTGGAATGGCGCCAAACCTTGGAACTTAAAAATCTCCTTAGGTTACGCTTTAAAAAAAATTACAGGTTCCAGGTTAAAGTTACAGAGGGGGTCTTGTGCTAGATCATGGCAAAACTTTACATGTGCGGTTTGAACGTTGTTTACACATGCTGACGCGACCTATGTTTGCGCTCGCTTCTGCATGCGAGCACAAGGGGGCAGGGGTGATTTAATTGTATTTATTTTTTATTGTTTATTTTATTTCAATTTTTGTATTTTTACACTTTTCCTTTAAAAAAATAAAAAATTTGATCACTTTTATTTCCATTACAAGGAATGTAAAAATCCCTTGTAATAAGAATAGGGCATGACAGGTCCTCTTTATGGAGAGATCTGGGGTCTATAAGTCCCCAGATCTCTCCTCTAGGCTGGATAGCCTGAGATAAAAAAAAAAAAACATGTCAGGATTTCCAGCCGAATACACAGCAGTGTTTACAACTGCCGGGCCCAGCCTCCGACGGTCATAGAGATGACCGAGGACCATCTGGTCCTTGGTCATCTCTAAAGTAAACTTCTCCAGTCGGCAGATTCCTTCTCCGGCCCGTCAATCGCAAGGGCGAGCCGGTGTTCTGTCAAAAGAGCCAACTCGTCCAAATCTCCAACAATGTCACTTTCCGGTGACTCTCCAGCAGCTGTAATTGGAGATTTCAAAGAATTGGCTGTTTTCACCGGCAGCGTATACACCACGGTACACAACGAGTTTGCTGATTTGACAGAACAGCAGGTAAGGAGGAAAAAGTTGTTGCCGCCTTGGACTCAGCCATGTTGTTGGTTATTAGCACGGGCAGACTAACAATGTTTACCCATGATATCGTCCACCGTAGTGTATACGCTGCCGGTGTTCTGTCCAAACAGCCAAGTCATCAAAATCTGCAATTACTGCTGCTGGAGAGTCACTGGAAGTGACGCAATTGGAGATTTTGACGAGGTGGCTCTTTTGACAGGACACTGGTAGAAGCACCAGAGGGCAGCGGGGGGGGGGGGGGGCGTCAAGCAGCTGAACTGCCGCTATTATTGTATTTACAGTGCAGGGAATGGCCGGCAGAAAAAAAAAAGATATCTGAATGAGGCCTGTAGCTATATGCATCATTCAGATCTCTCAACTGAAAGCCCAGGATGTTATATGACGTTCAGCGGTATGGAAGTGGTTAAATATTTATGTATTATGGGATCATACTCAAACTCTATTACTTCAAGGTTGATAATTCCTTATTCCGAGGGACAACATGGAAATATTATGTTGTTTTGCCAATTGGAATTATGTTATTATTATCAATATGGACTGGACACAAGTACTGGGGGAAAAAAAACTATTGTAATTCAGTTCAACAAATGGAACACAATGGACTCATCATATTGCCAACATTTTAAAACAACTTAAAAGAACACATTGCACTAAACAGGTATGTCAGGCCACGTAATGAGCTGTGTTGGCCTGGCAGACCTCAGTGTACAGAACACTTCATAAAATGTGTGCTGAATTTAAATCTAAATATTACCTTATGATACAAGGGCACTTTCATACTTTTACAGATTGCATAAGACTGTAATGTGTGCTTTAACACGTGCATGTGTTTATATTATTATTAGTGGGCTTTTTTCAGTCATTATGCAAAGCGAGGGGGCAACATATAGAATATGGATTTTCCATGTTGCAGAAGTGTGAACAAATAAAAAAACTGCATAAACGGGGCATGGCCTGGCGAGGAGCGGGATAGGACGTGCTGCTGCTAAGCTCCTGCTACCCGGGCTGCAATCCGCTGCATCCAACCTACAGGAGACCCATCCTGCCTCCTATACAGCACCTGAAGCTCGTCAGGCAAAAAGCGCATTGCTTGTGCCCGAAATTGTGGCGTTTTGGGCACCTGTAATCTCCCGGTTCCGGCCTAGTCCTGGGTCCGGCAGCCATCTTTCTCCACCTGATCGAGGCACCCACATCTGCTCCTGGCCTTACAGACCTCCCTCTGCTCAGCCCTCCCTTGATACCGGCACCGGAGCCGTGCCACGGGCTAACCGCCTCCTCTGGAACCCGGGGACACTCACCCACAGAGGCCTGCAAGGGGTCTGGTGATCTCAGCCTGCTGCACGGCGGCCATCTTGCTCCACCCGACCGAGGAATCCACGTCAGTTCCCGGCCTCCCTGTGCTCAGCCCTCCCTTGACACCGACACAGGAGCTTAACCTCGGGCTAACCGCCACCTCTGGATCCCGGTGACAACCCACGGCGGCCTGCAAGAGGGCTGGTAACCTCGTCCTGCTGCACGGCGGCCATCTTGCTCCACCTAGCTGAAGCTTCACGGCCCATTTCTGCTTCTCAGGACTCACCAAGCACCTACTTCATTTAAGGTACGGCCACTGATGCATGCCCTTACGCTACCCACTGCCCACAATATTTAGCGGCACTCCCTGCTTGCCAGCTGTCTGAGAGTCAGATACAGCCCGGTGCTTGGCGGCCATCTTGCTGCACCCTAGGGCCCATCATTTGGATTCTCCTTTATCTACCAGTTGCCCCTGGAAGCCTAGGTGCTTTGGCTGGTCAGGCTATGGCCCCTGAACTAGGTAGCTGTATATGCTAGCTTCTGATATGTTCTGAACTCATAGCCCTGGGGGGCGCATACGCAGGGTCGGGGAGGATGACAGCTTAATCTCCCTGCTCTGCGCCGTCGGACCTCCCAACCTCGGCAAATAAAGGCACATCTTGCTCCCTGATGCCACCATACAAGCTCTCTGAGCAACGGACACTACCAGACACCCGGCGGGTATGTACAATACACCCCGGAACCGGCAGCGCTACCGCTCCCAGAATAAAACCTCTCCGGCCGTGGGGAAGGGGAAAGGGAAGGGCAAAATGGCACCCGAGCCTCCGGAGCCGGATGACACCACTCAGCATTCCGAGGACAGCTTACTTCAATTCCCCTCCAACTTGGCAAGCCCCACTGACGCTGGATCTGATGCCCTGCTCCAGAAGTTCCGTGGTATAGTACGGGATGAAATAAATGCTGCCTCCCGTAAGCTCTCAGCAGAACTGGTGAGGGGTCTCAAAGAGATAGGCCACCGCACCAACCAACTGGAGCAGCGGATGGACTTGACCACAACAGTGCTGGAGGGTCATGAGGACGAGGTCGAGATGCTGAATGCTGAACTTTTGAACCTACAGGATAAATTAGAGGACTCTGAGAACAGAGCTCGTAGGGATAACCTCCGCATCCGCGGGCTCCCTGAGACCGTCACTGACTTGCAGGGGACAGCCACGGCTTTCTTTCAGGAGCTGGCACCTGATCTCCCCACGGAGCGCTTGGAATTTGACCGCATACACAGGTCCCTTGCTCCCAAACCAACCAAGGGTCCCCCCAGAGACGTCATCATTAAATTTCACTTTTACAGGACCAAGGAACGGCTCCTGCAGGCTGCACGAGATCTCCCGAACCTAACCCATCAGGGTAACCCCCTCCAGCTATTTGCAGACCTCTCCCCAGTCACCATAGCCAAGAGGCGAAGTCTGAAGCCTTATTTACAGATCCTACAAGCTCGGGGCATACGTTACAGATGGGGGTTCCCCTTTAAGCTCTCCTTCTATCACCTTGGCCGCCAGTTTCACGCCTCTTTCTTGCCTGACTTACGGCGACACTTTCAGGATCTACAGTTTGATCTCCCTCCCTCCCACCCAGACGCTCCCTCAGCCCGACCGAAATCATCCCGGTCGCCCCACGGATCCTCGCAAATGTCTCAGCAAGGGTCCCAGGCTCTTCGTTCACTGCAAGCACAGCGATTCCAGGATGTTCCTACGGGATGACAGCATTGATCCTCATTTGATACCCAGAGAGCCCTGTGGGGCTTGCCTACCTGGATCCTGTTACTGTTAACTGGCAGCTGAACCACATCTTGGACTATGGTTATGACTAAATTTCACCCTTGCCTTTCTCATTATGTGGACCCAGTTGCCATACATGAGTATCTCTGCTTCTAGATCAATAAGACATCTGGACTGCCCCCCCCTTTTTTTTTTTCTTTCCCTCTTTTTTTTCTGGGCTCAGTAGCCCCCCCCCCTGTCCCCCCCTTGTTCCTGGAGGCCTTTCCATATGGTTGACCCCTTGCCCGGTGTTGCCCCAATTGCGGGATGGCAACATTGGGCCTCTGTGATGCGGTTACGTTCGCATGGTCATTTGGCCCATCTGGGTTTATATCCCTTGGCATATGTTTATGCTGAGACGCCACCTTCCTATGGTGGTCAGGGCCTCTATCCTGGCAGCTCCATGGTCCGATCACGACCCTGTGCTGGTGGTCTGCCACTCTGTCTTGGACAGGCCCCAACTCTCGCCCTGGGTGATGAACGATTCGCTCCTATCGCTTAAAGAGGTCCGGGAAGATATTTTCAAGGCCTCAGAGGAATATTTCAGCGATAACCGAGGGTCGGTTGAGTCGCCTGTAATGCTTTGGGAGGCCTATAAGGCGGTACTCCGAGGCCACATAATTCGGCTGGCGTCGATCCGTAAGCGGGAACGGGGTCTGAAGCAAAGGGCCCTGGAGACCCGTCTGGAGGCGTTATCGGAAGTTTTTAAACAATCCCCCACCTCTAGCAACCGTAAACTCTTGGAGCAGGCCCGTTCGGAGTTAGATCTTTGTCTCACCGAGGGGGCTGAGCGCATCTTACGTTGGTCCCGCCAGAGGTGGTATACCAGAGCGAACAAACCAAACCGAATATTGGCTAACAGACTTCGGTCTTTCGCTCCTAAATTCACTCCCATCACTTTGCGCAACCGCCACAATGTCCTGACGGGTAACCCGTTGCACATCTTAGAGGAGTTTCGATTCCGTCTTACCAAACTTTACTCGGACCTGGAGCAGTTTAACGCTCAGGACACTGCCGATTTCCTTAACCGCCTCCCACTCCCGACCCTGTCGGAGGCGCATGTCACCCTTATGGACCGGGACATACAACCTTCGGAGGTCCTCCAGGGTATAAAAGACCTTAAGGTGGGAAAGCGTCCGGGACCGGATGGCTTTACGGCATTTTACTACAGGAAACTGGCCGTTGTGATAGCTCCGCATTTAACGGCCATGTATAATTCTGTTAAAAACGGTCGCTCCCTTACCCCAGACCTCTTAACGGCAAACATTGTGATGATCCCTAAACCGGATCGCGATCACTCCTCCTGGGCCAATTTCAGGCCTATCTCCTTAATTAACATTGATATGAAAATTTTGACCAAAATTTTGGCTAATCGCCTAAACTCTTTTCTCCCTCGGTTGATCGGGAAGGACCAAGTTGGTTTTATACCTCGGAGACAGGCTGGTGATGCTATTCGGCGTATATTACAACTCCAACACATAGCTCATACCCGCTCGCTAGAAACCATGCTCTTGTCTCTGGACGTAAACAAGGCCTTTGACACTTTGTCGTGGCCTTATCTTATGTCTGTTCTTCGGCGTTATGGCTTCGGGTCTTCATTTATGCATTGGATGTCTGTCCTATATGACTCCCCCCGGGCAAAAATTAGGTATTTTGGATTCGAGTCTCCTCTCTTTAATATTAGGAGGGGCACACGTCAGGGATGCTCCCTATCGCCTCTTCTTTTTGTATTGGCTCTGGAACCCCTGGCGGAGGCGATTCGTTCGCACCCAGACATACGAGGTATCGAAGTAGCGGGTTGTCCCCATAAAATTTCCCTATTCGCCGATGATATCCTTCTTACTCTAACCTCCCCCAGAATTTCTCTACCGAACTTACAATCCCTTTTGGATGCCTTTGCTTCCCTCTCGGGGCTCCAGGTTAATCCCTCCAAATCGAAAGCATTATCGGTTAACCTCTCCCCTGGCTTGTTGGGGGATTTACAGTCAGCGTTCTCCTTCCAATGGGTCTCCTCACTACCCTACCTGGGAATCCACCTTACCCCTACGTACTCTGGATTGTACCAGGCTAACTTTCCACCCTTGTTCAAGAGACTAACGGATATGCTGTTGTCTTGGTCTCATTTGCCTCTGTCTTGGTTCGGCAGAATAACTGCTGTTCGTATGTCCTATCTCCCGAAATTACTGTATATTTTTCGTGTCCTGCCTGTTCAGGTTCCCCCGCATATCCTCCGCATACATCAAAACAGAATTATGCAATTTATATGGGGTTCGACCCGCCCTCGAATTGGCAGACAGGTCTTGTTTGCCAGGCGAATTAATGGCGGTCTTTCGGTTCCTAACTTACGAGCCTATTATATAGCCGCCAACATAGCCCCCCTTTCGTGCCTTCATGAAACCTATCAGCTCCCACTCTGGGCTATGCTTGACCTGGTTGACACCGACCCTATTCCTATCTCCTCATTACCCTGGCTCCCTCCTGTGCATCGTCCGAAAGCTCTGGGGCCCTGTTTAGCCCACTCTTTGCGAATATGGGATTCGGTAAAGTACTCTGCAGGGTTGATCTCTCCTCATCTCCCTCTCTTACGACTCTTACACTGCCCGCTATTTCCTCCAAGTCGTGATAATCCCTCCCAATTTTCATGGTGGTCCATGAACGGGTTCACAGATGTTCACTCACTATTGAGGCCCACTGGGATTTTGGCATTTGAAGCTTTACGCTCCTCTCACAACATTCCCTTGCGAGAGCACTATAGTTATTTACAACTTCGCCACTTTGTTCAGAGTCTTATTCGGTCTCAATCTACCCCTTATACTTTGACCCCCTTCGAGGGTCTTTGTAGAGCCAGACCCCATTCAACAGGCCTAATATCACTGATTTATTCGGCTGTGATATCTACAAAGAGACCCCCATTGAGGCCTTACCACCTACAATGGGAGAGAGAGCTGGGGAAGCAGCTGGACCCTGAGGACTGGCAGGCAATGACACTAACTATCTCCAAGTGTTCCCGAAATGTGTTAATTCTGGAAAATGCCTATAAAGTATTGTATAGGTGGTATTACACACCGGCGAGATTGGCTCGCTTTATACCAAATTATTCTCCACTTTGTTTTCGGGGGTGCTCCCAGGAGGGCTCCATGGCACATATCTGGTGGTCATGCCGTGGGCGTGCAGACTGTGGATTAGGGTTTTCACTCTCCTCCGTAATCTATTTCAGATCAACATTAAAAGGGACCCTTATGTAGCTCTCCTTGGTAAGCCCATCGAGGAACTATTGCATCCAGAAAGGCAATTGTCCCAACATCTTTTTACTGCAGCTAGGTTGACAGTTGCGAGAGCTTGGAAGACCCCCGCACTTAGCTTTGAAGCAGTCAAAAACCGCCTGAACGATGTCATGGTTAACGAGAAACTAACGGCTATTCTTTCTGATACGCATGACAAGTTTCTTAAGGTCTGGCAACCATGGATCACATACCACCACCCTTCTAGGTTTGACGTTGCTTTACTATCACTATAGGACTCCTCTTGCGCGCACCCCGTGGACCTCCTGCTTTCCTCTTCTTTTCCTCCCTCTTCAGCTTCTACTCCCCTTCTTGTTCCGCTCCATTTTTTTTTTTTTTATTATTTCATTTCTCTCCCTCTTTCTCCATTTCTCTTTTGCTTTTTTTTTCCCCCCTCTTTCATATAGTCACTTATTTTGCTGATAACCCTTTCTAACCTCTCTAAAGGATACTAACCTTCAGGTTTTCTTGTTGTGCATTATATGTTCACTCAACAGGTTTATAGACAGCCGGGCATGGCTCGGGTTTTGGACCATTTGGTCTTATGGTTTATTTTAATTTCTTCCTTTATTTGTGTATAGCATAGGATCGCGGCTCATGCTTCCTTAATGTTGATAAGGGCCTCCAAGCCCAGATCTGCTTTGTATTTTGTATGCTATAACACGCTATTGTAAACCTGTTCTGTCGGTTTGTATGACAATAAACCTTTTTTGTGAAAAAAAAAAAAAAAAAAACTGCATAAACATGTGTTTTTGTGACTTTACCTGCTATTCCAATAGGCCTGTGTGTAATAAGTAGAGAGAAATCTGGCTTCCTCTGACAACTGTCATGAGTGGCAGAAATTGCTGCAATCCTCACCCAATGCTGACAGCTCTTCACATGTCCTACTTCTAACACATCCCTCTTCTACATAGAAGATAGAAGTGCAAAAAGGACATCTGCTGAGATCTCTAGATTTTTGAAAAGTCTGCCCTCCTGAAGGGGCAAAATTACAAAATCTCTTTAAAATGCTCCCCCGATAAACCTATATTCACCTTCCTCAGCTTTGTCAGACCCACCATAAAATACCTCATGTTTCGGGGTATGGAGGACCATGTGACCTGCCATGGTGCAGTGTTAAAAAGGGGTTGTAAAGGTTTTTTTTATTTTCTAAATAGGTTCCTTTAAGCTAGTGCATTGTTGGTTCACTTACCTTTTCCTTAGTTTTCCCTTCTAAATTTTTTTTTTCTTTGTTTTCTTTGTCTGAATTTCTCACTTCCTGTTCCTCCTCAGTAAGCTGTTCTGGATGACTCCACACCACTCGGATGATGGTGTGAAGTTTGGTGAGGAGAAACAGGAAGTGACAAATTCAGACACAGAAAAAAAACATTTAGAAGGTAAATTAAAGGAAAAGGTAAGTGAACCAACAATGCACTAGCTTAACAACTTCAATACAGGGCTTTTTGTACCTATTCAATACCGGGCCTATTCTAGCACTTCTCTCCTACATGTACAAATCATCTTTCTTTTGCTAGAAAATTACTCAGAACCCCCAAACATTATATATGTTTTTTTAGCAGACACCCTAGGGAATAAAATGACGGTCATTGCAACATTTTTTCTTGCACGATATTTGCGCAATAATTTTTCAAACGCCTTTTTCTTTTAAAAAAAATGGTTTCATGAATTAAAAAATAACAAAACAGTAAAGTTAGCCCAATTTGTTGGGAAAATATGAAACATAATGTTACGCCGAGTAAATAGATACCTAACATGTCACGCTTTAAAATTGCGCACACTCATGGAATGGCGCCAAACTTCGGTACTTAAAAATCTCCATAGGCGACGCTTAAATTGTTTTTACAGGTTACCAGGTTAGAATTACAGAGGAGGTCTAGTGCTAGAATTGTTGCACGCGCTCTAACGCACGCGGCGATACCTCACATGCGTGGTTTGAACGGCGTTTACATATGTGGGCGACTTACGTGTGCATTCGCTTCTGATCGCAAGCTACCGGGGACAGGGGCGTTTTAATATTTTTTTTTTTTTATTATTATTTTTTTTTTTTTACTTATTTATTTATTTTTTTACAATGATTTTACTTTTTTTTTTTTTTTTTGATCACTTTTATTCCTATTACAAGGAATGTAAACATCCCTTGTAATAGGAATGTGTGTGACAGGTTCTCTTTATTGAGAGATGCGGGGTCAATAAGACCCCACATCTCTCCTCCAGGCTGGAAAGCATGAGATCAGTGAATTTTTTTTCACTGATCTCATACTTACAGCTGCAATGGCGGCTTTGTTTACATTTGAGGCCCGGGCGTGACGTCATCACATCGCGCCCAGGCCTCCGACGATCATAGAGATGACTGGTGACCATCTGGTCACCAGTCATCTCTATGCTCATCACGTGACCCCACCAACGACGGGGTCACGTGATCGCACGGGGAGCCCGGAGAAGCACCGGGTGGCGGCGGGAAGGGGGGGATGTCCCCTCCCGTCGCCTTTAAGAACAATCAAGCGGTGGAACCGCCGCTATGATCATTCTTATGGTGCGCAAAATCGCCGGCACTTCAAAAGGATATCTGAATGATGCCTCTATCTGCAGGCATCATTCAGATATCCCCCTACAAAGCCGAGGACGTCATATGACGTCCACCCAGGATGGGAGATCTCATCTGTGGACGTCATTTGACTATGGCTGGGTAGGGAAGTGGTTAAAGGAACCTATTTAGAAAATAAAAAACAAACCTTTACAACCCCTTTAAGAAGGTGAGTATAAATATGGGTGGGGAGAAGTGACAGTCTCTTTTGCATCAGTAGCTGCCAGCTGGAGTTGGAAGGCAGAACAAGAGGTATGTAATACCTTCTAGTTACAGAAGGTGTTGTGACCAGTTACTTCCAGCCAAGGGCCTACAGTAAAAAATTCCACTCAATGTATGATGGGGCTGGGTTATAGCTTGTTAGGAAGCAGAGGAGCTATTGATCTCCTACCAGCACCATAATGACCAAAAGGTCCACAGCACGTTTCCACCCATGGTCAGAAGCCACACTACTTCAGGACATATGAGCAAGGCCTTGCACTTGTGGGTGGTCTCAGGTCTGCTTCCTAAACTAGTTCTGTGCCACAACAAAGGACAGTGTATCAGCAACCCTACTATATTAGCAAGTGTAACACTAGCTCCAGACCACCATCTTTCAGATATAGGATGTGCTCTTCGCCTGTATTTAGCCAAGAAATTCCTTAAATTAATGTCACTTTTCTTACATACTTGAATCCAAAGTCAGTAACAAGAGTTTGTAGTGGCTTTTGTAAACTTTACTGAACAGTACTTAAAGTGGTTGTAAACCCACTTAGACAACTTGCACCTACAGGTAAGCCTAGATTAAGGCTTACCTGTAGGTGCATGAAATATCTCCTTAACCTACACGGTTAAGGAGATATTTGCTTTAAACGCAGCGCCGATGACGTCACACGCATTCGCACTAGTGGGCCGGCATCATTGCCGGTTTTCTGAATGGAATCTTGCGCGCATGCGTGTGAAGTCATCGCCGCTTCGGCCAATCACAGCGCCGGAGCGGTGATACACTGATGGCAGTGATGGGACATCGAGGCAAGTTGGCGGCGGTGGCGGAGGTGACCGAGGACCGCTGCGGGTGCTTCGATCTCAGGTAAGTCATTCATAATGAGCTAGTATGCTAGGCATACTAGCTCATTATGCCTTTCTTTTGCAGGGCTTTTTTTTGGCTTTACTTATGCCGCGTACACACGATCGTGATTCACGGCGGTGAAAACACCGCCGTGAATCACGGCATGAAAAAAAATGAAAAACGAGGGAACGGCATGTTCCCCCACACACGACCGTTTTTCCCGTCATTTTTTTCTTTGACGAGAAAAACGACCGTCTGTGGGCTCCGCGGCAGTGTCTCCCTATGGGAAAACTGCCGCGGAAAAAAATGATGGAAAAAACGATGAGAAAATTTAGAACATGTTCTAATTTTTCTCGTCGTTTTTCCTGCCGTTTTTCTCAACGAGAAAAACGGCATAAAGCCCACAGACGATCGTTTTTCTCGGCGAAAAAAAATTTTTTAATTTTTCCCGACGGGAAAAATGATCGTGTGTACGCGGCATCACTCTTTAAATGGCTTACAGACATTGGAGGTTATTTACGAAAGGCAAATCCACTTTGCACTACAAGTGCAAACTACAAGTGCAAAGTGCACTTGAAATTGAACTGAAAGTGCACTTGGAAGTGCAGTCGCTGTAAATCTGAGGGGTAGATCTGAAATGAGGGGAAGCTCTGCTGATTTGTCGCCCTTGGATCTACAGCGACTGCACTTCCAAGTGCACTTGTAGTGCAAAGTGGATTTGCCTTTCGTAAATAACCCCCTTTATGTCACACAGTGGGGGTTATTTACGAAAGGCAAATCCACTTTGCACTACAAGTGCAAACTACAAGTGCAAAGTGCTCTTGAAATTGCACTGAAAGTACACTTGGAAGTGCAGTCGCTGTAGATCCGAGGGGGACATGCAAGGAAAATAAAAAACAGCATTTTAGCTTGCACATGATTGGATAATAAAATCAGCAGAGCTTCCCCTCATTTCAGATCTACCCCTCAGATTTACAGCGACTGCACTTCCAAGTGCACTTTACGTGCAATTTCAAGTGCACTTTGCACTTGTAGTTTGCACTTGTAGTGCAAAATGGATTTGCCTTTCGTAAATAACCCCCCCATTATCTATCACCTTCCACACAATTGGCAGTAAGAAATCCCAAAGCAACTGGCCATAACATCAGAAAACTAGTCCTGAATAAGGTGCAAATGTCCCACTAACTTTACTCAGGAGGGTCTTCTGTGGTGCTTACCTAAGCTTGCCATAGATGACTTTTTTTTTTTGATTGATCAGCCAGAGGGTTGAATGAGAAAAAACTTTCAATATTCCCATTTGACAGAATGGTCCCACTACACTAAAAAAAATAAACATCAGGGTTATTTGCATCTACACAGAAAATATACTGTATAAGGTCATCTGGTGGCAGGGATGGGGGTGCATGTCAATATATATAGCATTTTTGTCTTGGTACTATAGGATCTTTTCTTGTTTTGTGCACACTTGTGTATATTTGTAGCCTGATTTTTTTTTTTAATCAGATGACCATACCAAATTTTGAAGCTCTTTTAGATTATTTTTAAATGCCTACACCTATACAGCCTTTGGTGACTATAGGGAGACATTTAGTAAGAATACGGTAACAATACACTCAGCATATCTTTTTTTTTTTTTTTTTTTTTTTTTTTAGAGTGGTTAAGGAAAGGCGATTAAAGTTGTGTAAAAAAAAAAAAAAAAAAAAATCCTAAGTTTAATTTGCAGTGTATGGTTAGAAGGGTCCAATTTAAGTGCAGACAGCTCAGACAACAATTACTATATGGTCATGATGAGTATCAATTTTCCTAGTTGAAAAAAAATGAAGACCTTTCATTTGAAGACAGCAGACAGCGTGTAGCTCGTTGTTTCAGTCTGGACATGGAATGTTAAATACTTACATATTACAGTCCCCAATGCTGTTAAACTGTTAGGTAAAGTTTCCCAGATTTAAATAAAAACTTTCTATATTCTTTCTGCCAGAAGATCAATCTATTGCTGGCAATGCCAGGAATACTTGTACAATAATGTAGAACCATCACTTTCAGGAAACATTCTACAAAAGACAAAAGCAAGAAGGGATTGTATTATTTTTCCAGATGGCAGGATCACTGGGGTGTTCAAAAAAACAGTACTGTGCAGGCCTGCATTTCTATTTATTTTATTCTACTTGTTTACTTGCTTATGTTTCATTATTGTTTCATGTTACAAAGCCTGACTTTACTCTTACTTTTTTTATTTTTTACTGGAAGGCTTATTTATTCAAGAGACATGAAACTTATAGCGGACCTTCAGTCAATTTTTTAACTTTCCATCCATCTGCCCTTGTCGTTTTAACCACTTGCTTACTGGGCACTTAAACCCCCTTCGTACCCAGACCAATATTTTCAGCTTTCATCGCTGACGCATTTTGAATGACAATTGCGCGGTCATGCAACACTGTACCCAAATTATATTTTTATCATTTTTTTCCCACAAATAGAGCTTTCTTTTGGTGGTATTTGATCACCTCTGCGTTTTTTATCTTTTGCGCTATAAACAAAAACAGTCAGAACATTTTGAAAAAAACACAATATTTTTTTTACTTTTTGCAATAATATCCCAATTTTTTTTCTCAGTTTAGGCCGATACGTATTCTTCTACATATTTTTGGTAAAAAAAAATGCAATAAGCGTATAGTGATTGGTTTGCGCAAAAGTTATAGTGTCTACAAAATAGGGGATAGATTTATGACATTTTTTTTTTTTTACTAGTAATGGCGGTTATCAGTGATTTTTGTTAGGCCTGCAATATTGCAGCGGACATATCGGACACCTTTGACACTATTTTGGGACCATTCACATTTATACAGTGATCAGTGCTATAAATATGCATTGATTACTGTATAAATGTGACTGGCAGGGAAGGGGTTAACACTAGGGGACGATCAAGGGGTTAAATATGTTCCCTGTGAGTGATTCTTACTGTGTGGGGGAGGGGACTGACTGGGAGAGGTGACCGATCTGTGTCCCTATGTACAAGGGACACAGCATCAGTCTCCTCTCTCCCTGACAGGACGTGGATCTCTGTGTTTACACACAGAGATCCACATCCCTGGCTCTGTAACAGCCGATCGCGTGTACCTGGCGGACATCGCGGCCACCAGGCACGCGCATCGGCACCATGTGACACGGCGGGCACAGCTGTTCCCCGCCGTGCGCCCTCGGCGGTGCGCAGGGGGGAGTGAAAGAGGCAGGACGTCCACTCAGCACTTGAGAGCCGCGCTGCAGACGTCTTTCGTCTATAGCGCAGGTCTCAAGTGGTTAGCTTTGGATAGTAAAACATTTTTTGTGTGACAGTAAATACATTATACAGCCCACTTCCTGTTTCTTGTCTAGTCATTAGCCTAGGCTTATTACATCATGCACAGATCTCTTCTTCACTCTTGTGAGAGTTTGCCAGGAAGGGAGGGGGGCATGAGTCATAAGAGGGCCAATGAGAGCTGCAGGGCTGCAGAGCTGGAGGTGTGTGTCTGTGTAAATCCAGGAAGTGAACAGGCAGAAGCTTCAGCTGCCCACAGTTAAAATGGCTGCAGCTAGACTTCGTGGAATGAGATTTCTGCAGCATATTTGGCAAGTACAGAATTACAGTATATATAAAATAATATGCAAAGTGGTTGGAGGGAAGCTTCAGAATGGCAAAGATGTTTTTATTACAAGTCATATGAGCAGGCTGCAGTTCCTCTTTAAGGGCAGCATCTAACACATGATACATGTATCATACTTACCTGTACATGGGTTTGGTAAATCCAATCCTGGTAGGATATTCAACATGTATCATTTCCAACATGTCAAATGCATGTGTCTCTCTGTAGTGTGCTGTGGTTCCACCTGCCAACCGCTATGTTACTGTGTCATATCAGAACTGTAGGGACTTTGCTGGTCAGTAGAGAAATGCCTACCTACTTGGTCAGCGAAGTGTCCACTTAGGCCCCCTTCACACTGACGCGTTTTTCAGGCGGTTTAGCGCTAAAAATAGCGCTGCTATACCGCCTGAAAAAATCGTGCCCTGCAGTCTTCAGTGTGAAAGTCCGAAGGCTTTCACACTGAAGCAGTGCGCTAGCAGGACGGCTCCAAAAGTCCTGCTAGCCGCATCTTTGCAGCGGTGAAGGAGCTGTGTGTTTACCGCTCCTTTACCGCTGCTGCCCATTGAAAGTAATGGGAAACCGCGGTAATACCGCCAGCAATGCGCCTCTGCAGAGGCGCATTGCCGGCGGTATTAACCCTTTTTCGGCCGCTAGCGGGGGTTAAAATCACCCCGCTAGTGGCCGAATATCGCAGTAAAAACAACGATATAGCGGCGCTAAAAATATCGCCGCTATACCGCCAGTGCACCTCCCTGCCCCAGTGTGAAAGGGGCCTTACAGAAGGAGAGTAGACACTGCCTTCCTTGCCAGATCTCTTGTCAAATTTGTTTATTGAGTTTGAAATAATAAAAATTGATACAATTAACAATAAATAATTACATCAAATGGTAACATTAGTTAAATATACAGATAAATAGAGAAAAAACTGTGCCAACTTCATTTGCATATAAGACTTCTCAAAAGTCTCAATAGTGTCTCAAATATGGAGTCCAACAAATAGTAGTCAGAAAGAAATCCAAAATTGCAGGCAAATTCCAACTTGCAAATACACTTTATATGAATTGTAGTCCCCAGTATGTGAAATGGCTCCTTACCACAAATCAAAGAGTAGTATGCAGATGGATTTAACCCAGCCTAGGCCTTTGGTCCCTGGATAGAATTCACCGGGTCTCCAAGCAATCTGCAAACTGATATAGGAACGCTCCTGGTGGCTCCGTATCAGATAGAAAAAAAATGTATATACCATAGGGTGATATCGTTTTTACAAAACTAGAAAAAAAACACCACTGTGCAAAAAAAGGGGAATAGTGAGTGACCACCACCTATATACGAATTGGCTCCTTACCAGACCCCCATAGGAAGTAAGCATGTAAAGACTGCATCTAGTCCCAATCCGTCACAGACAGCACCAGACCTCCAAACAGACCCTCTCTGTATCAAGCGCGAGCTTGATATATATCAGGTATATTGAAAATATGGAATAACCTTATATATATTTAAAGATCTGAAAGCTTACATAAACAAGTTGTCGAATAAAGATTGAGGTATTCAAACCCTATAAAACTGTTACATACATATTGCAAAAATATTAAAGTGTGATAATGTTAGTGAAACTAAGCAATTTAGAATTATATGGGGTAACTATGAAAGAATAATTAATTAGAAAACAGTTAGTTCTAGAAAGATCTTAGAAATGTATAACTATTATATTGTTATAAATGAATATCGTATTTGGATATATTTTGTTACCATTTTGAGTATAAAAATAAAAAGGAGAGAAAAAAGCGGAAAAAAAAGAGAAGAAAAAGGACAGATTATGGAAAAAAGGAAAGATAGAATGAGAATAGGAACAGAGGGAAAGAAGTCCAGGATAGTGAATGTCTCCGAGGTTTCTACTTAGTTAGAAATAAAAATAATGTATAAAATAGACATTAAATTGGTTTTCAAACCCCTAAAAAAATTTTTTTTTTTAAACCCATCTGTAAGAGAAAGCCATATTGAGCTAATATGACTAGCATAATAGCTCATTATGCATCACTTACCTTAGGTCGGGGCCCCCAAAGCCGTCCTCGTCTCCCTCTCCAGCCACAGCCATCGCCGCTCCAGCCAATCACAGCGCCGCTCCGGCGCTGTGATTGGCCGGAGCGGCGAAGACGTGACTCCGCGCATGCGTGCGGGAGCCGTCAAATCCGGCTAAGCCGAAGCATTGCTGGGACTTAGCCGGATTTGTGAATGGGATTAACCCTATGAATGCGCTGTTGTCTACGACGCGCATGCGCCGTAGACACGGATGCATGTCATTTTTAGCAAATATCTCCTAAACCGTGTAGGTTTAGGAGATATTTCTTGCACCTACAGGTAAGCCTTAATCTAGGCTTACCTGTAGGTGCAAGTTGCAAAAGTGGGTTTACAACCACTTTAATATATAGTACTCGTTTTCTTTTACTTTTACCGAGGTCTCGGTAGGGAATTGTCAAGATTAGTAGGGAGAAAATAATTCATCCAAGGATTCCATATTTTCTCAAAATTATTTATGGTATCATTGGTTATGGCTTCTGTTTTTGAGAGGATCATAACTTGGTTTATTCGTTTTTTTGTTTCAGAAACCATTAGTGCAGTGGTTTTCAAAGCTTTGGTAATGGTCTGCTTTGTGGCTGTGGTAATTTGCAGAAGAAGTTTAAATTGAGTATAGGAAATATGGTCTGGTTTTAAATTTAAAAGTGCAATAGTCAGATCAGGAATGATAGATTTCTTAAATATTTTAGAAAGCATGAGGAATATTTCTTCCCAAAATTTTTTTGCAACCTGACAATCTCAGAATATATGTAAATGTGTTCCTCGTTCACCACAGCCACGAAAGCAGAGTGGGGAGTATTGGGGAGCAAATGTAATGGGGAAGGGCAAATACTGCGCTAATGGTGAATTAATGAAAATAAGCACTAGTGAAACTAAGCTGCGACACAAAACATGTGATAATCATGCAAAAGTAAATATGTGTTCGAATACTCAATGTGCAATTGATATATAAACAGTGAACCTTCAGTGAAACAATGGGGGGTTATTTACGAAAGGCAAATCCACTTTGCACTACAAGTGCACTGCCAGTGCAATTGAAAGTGCACTGAAAGTGCAGTCGCTGTAGATCTGAGGGGGACATGCAAGGAAAATAAAAAAACAGCATTTTAGCTTGCACATGATTGGATGATAAAATCAGCAGAGCTTCTGCTCATTTCAGAGCTTCCCCACAGATCTACAGCGATCTACAGCGATTGCACTTTCAAGTGCACTTTTAAGTGTACTTGCAGTGTACTTGTAGTGCAAAGTGGATTTGCCTTTCGTAAATAACCCCCAATGTGTCCAACAGCATATATACACATAGATGTACACAAAACTATGAATTTAAAAATTAATTGGTGAAAATATAAATGTATGAGATCCTGAAAAAGTCCACAAGTATATATCTATATACTGAACAGGAAAAAAAGTGCTCAAATGAATAAATAAATAAAATGTGTGCAAAGTCCACTACATCCAGGAAAATGAATCCAATACTACAGTGCAGCAAGAGAGGATGCGTTGAAAGGTTGAAGCTGGATTTGAAGATGGATTTCCACCACCACCAGAGGATAGGCTTCTCTTTGTGAGACACACACCAAAGATAACGAAGACCCTTACCAGATAAGGTGGACCTCCTAATAGTAGCAAGGTCGCGTCATATCACTTAACTTACTAGTATCTTGTAAATATGGTACAAAGAAATTTTTGATCCGTAAATAGCAAAAGAGTTCTGAACCAGGGAGTTTGTGTCTTTCACTTATTTCAGGAAATGTTTTATATGAAGTATTTGATACAAAATCACAGAATTGTGTTAGGCCAGCAGAAATCCATTTTTTAAAAGTTTTAGGAAATGCGTGAGACGGGTAGAATTTTGGATTTCTAATAAACGATACAAGGGGTGTATGTGGGGATTGTAGGCCTTTGACTGTTTTAAATCTATCCCATATACAATTGTATGTTTAGTTATCTTATTTTCAATTATTTTATGGTCAGAAGAAGTGGACCATATTAGGTTAGGTATGGATATTGGGTCACTATCAATTGATTCAATCGCTACCCAGAGAGGGATCTCATGGTTCGCATGATATTTGGGAATATTTGCTATTTGTGTGGCATGGAAAACTAGCACAGGATGTGTCATCTGATTGGGGTTTAGGGATCATGGTCGAAAGGATTGATTGTTAAGAAGGGAGTTGAATGCTTCTGTCGACATGGGAGTTAGTATATGAGAGAATTTTTTATAGTAAAGGGCTGAGAATCCGTCAGGTCCCAGGCGTTTGTTTGGTTTGAGGGATTTGATTGCCAGTTCTATTTCACTAGGAATAATGGGACTTTCGAGGCTTTCGTATTGAGTTTGAGATAAGGTCGGGAGTTTTATTTGTGAAAGAATGATTCTGCAGAGGATTGGTCGAAAGATTCTTCTTTTTTTATATAGAGAGGTAAGATATTTATAAACTATGAGGGTGAGAATAAAGAGAGAATTTAAGTTTTGTAGGGTTAATTTCACGCCAGGAGTCTATCAACAAATATTGTTGAAGGAGTCTCTGAAACAATCTAGATTGAGAGTTAGATGTGGTAGGAGTTGGGGACTTATCTAGATAAGGATATAATATTTGGTTTGAGTCTCCACAAATCAAGAGTGTGCCCATCTTATGTGTATCTATGACTTGAAGTAAATGAGAGATAAATGATGTTGGTCTTTTGTTAGGTGCATAGTAAGAGACTACTGTGATTGGGATATCACATAGATGACCCGTGAGTATGTGATAACGGCCACCTGGATCTTTATTTCAGCTAAAAGGGAAAAGGGTGTAGTTCGATGAAATACTATTAATACTCCTCTGTGTTTGGCTTTAGCTAAGGCATTAAAAACTTGGGGGTAGCTTGTTCCAAAATATTTAGGAGTTGAGGTTTTTCAGTAAAATGTGTCTCCTGGAGACACACTATATGGGCTTTTGATGAAGACAATGACCTGAATACTTTAGTTCGCTTTTGGGGTATGTTTAGACCTTGTACATTTAAGGTACTGTATATACTCGAGTACAAGCCGACCCGAATATAAGCCAAGGCACCTAATTTTACCACAAAAAACTGGGAAAACGTATTGACTCAAGTATAAGCCTAGGGTGTCCATCTGCATGCCTCACTGTGTCCATGTGCATGCCTCACTGTGCCCATGCCTCACTGTGCCCATGCCTCACTGTGTCCATGCCTCACTGTTTCCATGACTAGACTTACGTTTAACATGGGAGTATATGGAAGGGGTGCCCAGCATTGAAAAATCGGTGTTCCCCATCCGTAGGTCCCCCTAGACAGCAAACTTTGCACACTTGTAGAGGAGAACTGGAGCTACATGGGAGTCTTTGGAAGGGGTACCCTGGTTTGAAAAACTGGTGCTCCTCTGCCGTAGGTTCCCTGGACCACAAACTTTGCACACTTGTAGAGGAAGAGTGGGGCTATATGTGTGCCAAGGTTGGGGTCCAGGGGACCTACGGCCGGCCGGTACCGGGTCCCCAAAGTCCGGGAGATCAGGTGCAAAAAGGTGACTTGAGTATAAGCCGAGGGGGGCATTTTCAGCACAAAAAAATGTGCTGAAAAACTTGGCTTATTCTCGAGTATATACGGTAAGTACATTCAAAGGAGCCATATGTAAATCTTAAGCAGAATATAATAATACATATCAGACATAGATTGTAAAACTAGATTTAACCCGGAGAGAAACAGGAAGAAAGAAGAAAGTAAAAGCAGAATAAGACAGAAGGAAAAAGGAGTAGGAGTCATATATATAAACAAATTGTAGAAACTTAAATATGTAGTAAAAAATAAAATGCTGGCGTACTGAGCGCACGAGTATCGCTAGCTCAGAGGCACAGAGTCTGTCCAAGAAGGCCCCTCGCACTGTAACCAAAGTGGAGAAGAGTTCTAAGACAAAAAAATGGGGGATGCAGTGACCATTTCTCGAGTTCCCCATGGCTGAAATATATACATGGAAAAAAAAATTAACTTTGACATACAATTTTGGCAATATAACCAAGTAAAAACATGTATAAGAGTAAAAATAGATAATTGTCTACTTAATAACAAAAAATATTTAAGTATTGCTATTTAATTTCAAGATTGTATGTTTTGCCTTATAACTCTAATTATGTGTAAAAGACTAAATTGCCCTAAGGTTGCCGGAAGTGGGTAAGGCTGCCCATAACTTAATAATCAGAGTGGTGAGCAGAGGCGTTGTAAGGGGGGTGCGGGGAGTGCGGGCCGCACCCGGGTGACACCCACCAGAGGGGTGACACCTGGCACAGCACTGCATTGAGAGGCGCCGCGCTGGCCGCGGCTCTCTCCTCTTCCTCCTTCCCCTGCGCCCGGCGCCTGCATGTCCTCCGGGAACCGGCACTGCGATCTACAACGGCACTTGTGACAGGCAGGTGGGGAGAGGTCACGGTGCCAGTGTCCTTTCACAATTTCAGTCCTCAGACCGACGTCAATGCCTAGGCTCCTCCTCCACTCCACACTGACAGTATATCCACAACAGGAGGAGGAGCCTAGGAAGAGGGACATTCGTGTGCACAGAGCAGCGCTGATCTGAGGTCTGTAAATGTTGGAAGGGGAGGTATACAGGGGGGCATTACATTAGGGGGATTGCAGGGGGGTTAACATTAGGGGGATTACACAGGGGGGTGTTACTTTGGGGGATTGCAGGGGGGTTAACATTAGGGGGATTACACAGGGGGGTGTTACATTAGGGGGATTACAGGGGGGTAGCATTAGGGGCATTACACAGGGGGGGTTGCATTGGGGGGATTGCAGGGGGGGTAACATTAGGGGGATTACACAGGGGGGTGTTACATTAGGGGGATTACAGGGGGTAGCATTAGGGGCATTACACAGGGGGGGTTGCATTGGGGGAATTGCAGGGGGGGTAACATTAGGGGGATTACACAGGGGGGTGTTACATTAGGGGGATTACAGGGGGGTAGCATTAGGGGCATTACACAGGGGGGTTTCATTGGGGGGGATTGCAGGGGGGTAACATTAGGGGGATTACACAGGGGGGGGCTTACTTTAGGGGGATTGCAGGGGGGTAGCATTAGGGGGATTACACAGGGGGGTTACATTAAGGGGGATTGCAGGGGGGGTAACATTAGGGGAATTCCACAGGGGGCGCGTTACTTTAGGGGGATTGCAGGGGGGAAGCATTAGGGGGATTACACAGGGGGGGTTACATTAGGGGGATTGCAGGGGGGGTTACATTGCGGGGATTGCAGGGGGATTACACAGGGGGCACGTCACTTTAGGGGGATTGCAGGGGGGTAGCATTAGGGGGATTGCAGGGGGGGTTACATTGGGGGGATTGCACAGGGGGTTACATTGGGGGATTACATTGGGGGATTACACAGGGGGACGTTACATTAGGGGGATTACACAGGGGGGCATTACATTAGGGGATTACACAGGGGGGGCGTTACATTACAGGGATTACACAGGGGGCGTTACATTAGGAGAATTGCACAGGGGGGGGCGTTACATTAGGGGGATTGCAGGGTGTAACATTAGGGGGATTGCACAGGGGGGGTACATTAGGTAGATTGCACGAGGCGGTAACATTAGGGGATTACACAGGGGGCAGAGCTGTGCTGATGCGCTAGCCTGCTCAGTGCCCTGGATTGCTCATGCTCAGTGACCGGGGGGGGGTGACACCATATTTTACAGCACCAGGTGACACCAACCCTAGTGACGCCACTGGTGGTGAGGAATAAGGTCAAGATAACTCAATTGAGTACATATGGCCTAGGAAGTTCAATAATTGTCCCTTCTTAGTATTCAGAGGGATAGGAGAGGAAAGTGGAATGGGGTGGGGGGGGGGATTGGGACTCAGGGGAGTGGAGAAGGGAGAATGAGGGGACAGGGAAGAGGAAGGGGAATTGAAGAGGGGAAAATGGGAAATAGGTGAGGAATATTTGACTGTTTTAATATTTATCCTCTGAGGTTAGGAAGATTCCAAGGGGTGGATTTTGAGATCAATACAAGGGTTGAAACTAAAACTTGGATAATTTAACCGTGAAATTGAAAGAGGTACAGGATGAGATGCCGAGTCCATTCAGTCCATTGTGTCTGGAGGGTCCAAGTCTGGGGAGTTGAAACAAACCCTCTTCGAAGTAGTTTGTCTGCTTTTGTCAGAATCAGGCTTTGAGGAATTTTGTGGAGAATTGGATAGTGTACATTGTCGGGGACTTGCAGATGGTTTATTGCAGGGCTTGAAAAATGCACTCGCCCACTCGCCAAATGCAAGCATAAATTGCCCTTGGGCGATTACTCAGGTGTTACACACTGGGGGGGTGTCAGGCCGGCGCCCCCCCCCCGCGCCCTCCGTAACTGAAAGGAGACAGCGCCGCCGTCGCGGGTTTAACAGCAGATTGCGCGGTGACAGAACATGTTTGCTCTGTCACAGCGCGATGCTGCTGTTAAACCCGCGGCGCTGTCTCCTTTCAGTCACGGAGGGGGGGGGGGGGGCGAGCAGGTAGTGGCTTTGCAGGGGGGGTGCGAGCACATCTGGGACCGGCGCTACGATCCCCTTCTCTCACTGCTCTGATAAGTCTCAGCAGCGGCTGTCAGCCGAGCAGTATGAAGCCGCCTCCCCCTCCTCCTTTATGTCTATACAGTGCTGTGCATGCAGGAGGAGGGGGAGGCGGCTTCATACTTGTCAGCTGACAGCCGCTGCCGAGACTGATCACAGTTCTGAGGGGGGGTGCTACCGCTGGTGTCCGCCGAACGTGAGTGCCTCGGGAGGCCGCCGATCGCGGGGGGGGGGCGTCTTACCTGCCTCGGTGTGCTTCATCAACTTCCTACAATTCCTGTTGTGCGCAGAATCTGTGCATGTTGGGAGGCATGGGTCTGTGCACTGTAGGGGGGTCTGCACTGTAGGGAAGTCTGTAGGGTGGTCTGCACTGTAGCTGGGGTCTTAACTGTAGGGGGGTCTGCACTGTAGGGGGGTCTGCATTGTAGGGGGTTCAGCATTGTAGCGGGGGTCTGCACTGTAGCGGGGGTCTGCATTGTAGGGGGGCCTGTACTGTAGCGGGGGTCTGCACTGTAGGGGGGTCTGCACTGTAGCGGGGGCCTGTACTGTAGGGGGGCCTGCATTGTAGGGGGGCCTGTACTGTAGCGGGGGTCTGCACTGTAGGGGGGTCTGTGTAACATGCAGGGGGTCCAGAACTGTTGAGGGGGTGTCTGTGTAACATACAGGCATCTAGAGGTGCAGGGTACTGTGTAATGTAAAGGGGTCCAGAGCTGTGGGGGGCTGTGTAATGTAAAGGGGTCTAGAGGTGCAGGGTGCCGTGTAATGTAAAGGGGTCCAGAGTTACAAGGGCTGTGTAATGTAAAGGGGTGCAGGGTGCTGTGTAATGTAAAGGGGTGCAGAGGTACAAGGGCTGTGTAATGTGAAGGGGTCCAGAGGTGCAGGGTGCAGTGTAATGTAAAGGGGTCCAGAGGTACAAGGGTTGTTAAATGTAAAGGGGTCCAGAGGTGCAGGGTGCAGTGTAATGTAAAGGGGTCCAGAGGTGCAGTTGTGGAGAGGGGTACACAGTAGTGACAAAAAGATATTGAAGGATGCAGAGGTATGCAGGGGGCACAGTGGGGTGTTTTTACATTTTAAGGTGGGGGGGGTGCCAGATATAGGATCCGCCCCGGGTGCCAAATGCTCTAGGTACGCCCCTGGCAGTAACAGAGCGCAATGTGATCCCCAGGCCCCGGGGATCGATTTGCTGTGCACCTGCGCTCCAAGCCTCATTTTGAAGCCGACTTTCCGTTTGCGGCTTCTTCTTCGGCAGCGCCATTACAGGGGACAGGTGCAGGAGAGTTCCACTCTCCACCGCTGAGGGAGAAACAAGGAGAGGTCCGCTCTCCACCGCCGTGGGGGGAACGAGGAGAGGTCCGCTCTCCACCGCCATGGGGGACACGAGAAGAGGCCGCCTGCCAACGGTGCACATCCCTACACCCACCAGCTAAAGGTAAGATGGGGAGCCATCTGGGGACACTTATTTAGAGGGAGGCCCTCTGGGGGACACTAATGTAAGGGGGGGCTCTCTGGGGACACTGATGTAAGCGGGGGCTCTCTGGGGGACACTGATGTAAGGGGGGGCTCTCTGGGGGACACTGATGTATGGGGGGCTCTCTGGGGACACTGATGTAAGCGGGGGCTCTCTGGGGGACACTGATGTAAGTGGGGGCTCTCTGGGGACACTGAGGTAAGGGGAGGCTCTCTGGGGACACTGATGTATGGGGGGGCTCTCTGGGGACACTGATGTAAAGGGGGGCTCTCTGGGGACCCTGATATTAACGCTATTGCTGTTATGTTTAAATTGAATAAAGCTATGTTATAATTGCATTTTTTTATATTTTGGATTCTTTATTCTTAAGAAAATTTTAATTTAATAAGCTTTAAGGGGGCAGGGCTTTAAGGGGGCGGGGTTGAGGGACGGGCCTGGGAAAGGTTTGGTGGGGCAACTGGTGGAGAGTAAGGTTTTTGCCTGGCTAGTATGTCTAGACTTGAAATTTTAAGCCCTAGTTTATTGTATAGCTGAAGTTTTTGCAATGTGTTCTGTAGTTCTTCGGTGGATCTACTTGAGTATTTGGTTCCTTGGTAGGTGAAGCAAATATAAAACGGAAATCCCCATTGATAAGGGATTTGGTGGTGTTGGAGATTTTGAAGCAGAGGTTTCATCTCTTGCCGTTTAGCTACTGTTATTGGAGATAAATCAGCGAATATCTGGTACGAATGTCCTTGAAAAGTAAGGGATTCTTTGTTCCTGGCTGCAGCCATAAGTTGTTCTTTAGTACGAAAGAAGTGGAATTTAGCAATTATGTCACGAGGAGGACCATCAGTTTTGCGTGGCGCCAAAGCTCTGTGAATTCTGTCTATTTCCAGTCTTTCAATTGGGATTGACGGTGTTAATTCTTGAAAAAGCGCTGTCATGGACGATTGAAGATCAATGATTGACCCAGGTATACCTCTTATGCGGAGGTTTGAACGACAAGCCCTATTTTCAAAGTCTTCCAAACGTGTTTGCAATGTTAAATTTTCATCTCTGAGTATCTCAAGTTCGTTGTCATGGGATACTACATTTGTTTCAATGTCATCCATTCTGCATTCTAGGTCTGCAGTGCGCTGGCCTAAGTTACGGATTTCTTTAGTCAATTTCTCAGTAATTTGGTCAGAGGTCTGCTTTAAAGCTTTCTGTAGCATTTTCTCTATTTGCTTTAAAATGTTTGGGTGTAATGTATCAGATTGTTGTGGCTGGTATAAGGCGCTATGCTCACAGTCAGTGTCATATGAATCCTGTAGTGAGTTCAGCTGTTTCTTGTCAGCGCGGGACTTGGTTGTGTGAGGAGAATTAGACTGCGCCATTACACTGGAGCCTCTAAGCGGCTTTTCCCTGTGGCTTTTCACTTTTGTTTTCCCGCCGGCAGCTCCAAAAAACATATTATTTTGTTCCCAGGGCGTTAGGGAGGATTATGGTACAGGTTTTCTGTTAACTACCCTGCCATTCGGATGTCCATGGAAGCCGTGAGGACCCGAGAAGAATGGAGCTTCAGCGGGACATGTCCGTCGCCGTCCACCTCGCGCATGCGCCCCCTTTGCCAGATCTCAGGACCACGCAGCTCTTGGTAAAAGTGATGTTTTCTCAGTTTTCCAATATTCACATATATAAAGCCCCCTACCCCACCCTTCCACTAAAACATGCTAGGGCATATAGAAAACAATTATTTCTCATGTGCCCTGTTTACACTGCAATGCTTCGGCGATGTGCAGAGTGGAAAATGTGGACATTCAGGATTTTTCCACAGAGCATCGGATGGCACTACAGGTCACCACAGTGAAGTGCATCCTACCGCGCTGCTGTACTGAGAGATGCATGGCGATACAAAATATTCAAAATGGGCACCAGCTCGCATTCTAAAATTAGAGCTTTTTAGTGTGCAGGTAGTATGAACAGGCCCCTAAAGTAAAGCTGTCCTGAAAGAAATATGTGGACTGCCACTGCTGACCACTTCCTGTGTAGCTGTTATTCTGATCTATTCCAATATTGTCTGCAGGAGGGCAGAAGAAAAGCTGGGAAAGTAATATTTTTAGAAGGAGAGGTCAACAATGGCAGCACCCATGTATCTCTCACGATGGGTTTAGTTAAGTCATTAGGATTCATGTGATTTATGGGAGAAGGTTAAGTGTTAGGGGATGATTTTGTTTTATGGATATGTTACAATATGTAAAGGGCTTGCAAGATTTACACTTGTTCCAAAATACCATGTCAGCTTTGGGACATATTATACCACCTCCTTCTCGATGCTCATTTCATCCTGTGGTCAAAGCATGCCAAACCCTCACACTTCACTAAAAGCTGTGTACCAAGAGATACTAGTGCTATGCTGTCAAAATCCAGTGCTCATCCATGATTCATGGAAAAATGTTAATTTTGTGACCACCAAGCAAGTGTAGTGCAACCCCCCTGACCTCCAGAGGCATGGTGGTGACCCCCAGAGACAGGGAGGACTGACATTTCATCTCAGGGTGCAGGTTGCTAGGCATGGTGGGTGATGGACAGTGTAGAAAAATAGGCGCCAGTCACTTTTATGCTCAACAAAAAAGAGTTTATTGCTCAGAGAACAACAATTGAGGGAGCGATGGGTAGGGCACAGGACACCCTAAAGCCCCGTACACGGGGGCCTGAATGTCAGGTGGCATTGGCCGGTTCAATAGAAACAAGCCGACATTTGGCCTGTGTGTATTGCGCCTTCTGTCAAAGGGGCATGACCAAAAAAAAAAAGGTCTGCTGACCTTCTCCCGATCAGCGCTCTCAGCCAATGGCTGAGAGCGAGGGCTGACCAGAATGTTCTGGTGGGGGAGGGGGGGCGTCCCCCTGTCAGACCACAATAGCTCAGCAGGGGAAATCATGTACTAACATCAGATTGTTAGTACAGCTGCTCCGACCTGAGCTCTCCGTTTTTTCTTCGTTCAGCACACTATGTTGAACAAAAAAAAACTAGCAGTGTGTACAAGTCTTTAGTCAAATAAAACGGAAGAATAACAGACTGGTTAGACAAAAATAGAAAGGTAGAAACAGTACAGAAAAAAAGCATTTAAGCTGTCCCCAGCAATCTGTACTTTTGTACCAACAGGTGTCTCCTATAGTAAATGAAGGAGAACTCACAAGAAATGCAGGAAATCTCTGGATGAGGCCGTCTTGACACTTTCCCAGGCTCTCCACAGTTCCCCAGTCTATAGCATGGTAACCACTGGTACTTCATCTCAGATCCACATTCTTTCCTTCATGCCTCCAGGCAACAAGCAGTCTCTCTCTGGCAGAGCCTCGACCACATATCTAGGCCCTAGGCTTCAGGCCTACCCAGAACAGCAGTTCCTCACACATCCACACCAAACCAAGGGCTGGGTGGCAGGACCCCGATCACTTGACCTCAAATATTTATACTCTCTCCCAGCATGCTCAATGGTCATGAAGCTCCTACTGATTGGCTGAGTAGTATGCATATTTATAACTCAATTTCACTGCAGCTCATCACACTAATGGCAAAAGGTACCAATGATGCCTACTGGCAAAAGGGAGGAAATACAGCTATACCAGGCTTAGGAGAAAACACAAATGTTTACAAAGACTACAAATTAGCCAGGTTAACTACAACCTAGCAAAGCTAAATTTACTAGTAGCCCCTGTTTAAGACAAGGGTGGTACACAAGTGTTAGGTATCTGCTACTATTTTCCTAATACCGGTTTCTATGAAGTTTCTGACAACTGTCTCTAGTGGGTTGTACCTGGTTATAAGTGAATTCAGTTTTTTGCTGTCTGCCCTGTCAGGCACTAACCAAAACTCACTATGACTCTTCCTCACGATCTAGTATTCTGCCTAGTCCAATCTTAACTGTCAGCTATTACCAGTGTAGCAGGGGTCTAAATTTAGGGGGATACACCTGGGTGGTAGTATGACCCAGGTGTGTGTAAATCATAGAGGATTTGGACCACTTTCAGTCGTGGAGGGCTTTGGTGGTGTACTATTCTCCTTGGCCTGGGGTGGCGGTGTTCCCACAGGTCGAGGTAGAATCACTGCCGCAGTGCTGTCCTTTTTGTCCCGTTCCGGCGGTGGTACAGCGGGGGCGGAGAACCTGCTGTGGCATCACGGGAGGAGATAAAGGGGAGAGACGCCCTCGCCACAAGGTCTTCTACATCCGGCGCCCAGGTACCTTAGGCTTGGGTTCTGGCGGTTCGGAGTTCTGGCCTAGGTGCCCATGGCCTGGCCGGAGCGGTGTTGGAGTTCATCCCAGGCACCTTAAGCCTGGGGTGAGGTACTACATCGGAGGCCTGGGGCTCAGTGACTTCGACTGGGTCCCGCAAGGGCGAGATTGTCCGAGGGTCCCTGAGGTGGATGGGGCTCGTATCTGAGTTGAGGAGGCCGGAGAGGTCACCCTTCTGAAGAGACGGAGCAGCATCAACCCGGTGACAGAGGGGCCTCTGGTAACTCTCTTGGAGGGACATTTCCCCCTGATAGGGGCCACAACGCAGCGAAGGTACTCCTGTTTCTGTTCTCTGGGGTCGCTGGTAGAGACCCTGAAGGTTTAAGTTCTTTCACAAGCCATGGGCTTTAGCAACCGCTGGTGAATCCACAGTGGTTTAGTTTACTTATCAGGACAGTGCCTCGACCTGCTCACCCCACCGTATTGAACTGTTTATTGGGTCTCAAGCAGTCGGCTGGAAAAGGACTGTTTATTGGAGTGTGTTAATAAACAAGAGTTGGACCCTCTATCGGTGTGTGGAACTCTGGTTAATGGGAGCAAAGGGGAGTGTCAGTACAGCAGGACTTGGTTCTTAAAAAGACACACAGGCCCGAGGAGAATAACAGGTACTGGCCTTCACCTCACCCACAGCAATGGGGAGGACATGGGCCGTAGCGCATCTCACCCTCGCGTACAACATACCGCTAGACCAGAAAGAGGGGGTCAGGCCGCTACACCAGCAAAGCAATCCTGAGGTCTTCAGTCTAGGGGTGAAACTTCCAGAGCCTATGCCTCAGTGACAGCCATTAACACTTATAGATCCACTCAGACCTGTGACAGTTAAAAGATCCTACATGAGTGGGATCTGCATATAATTGCCATCTCAAGTCCAAAATTCATTGAGCTAGTTGAAATGGAATACAAGCACATAACACTCACCCAATTGCCCCATCAAGCAAGAATGGATAACAAGCTCATATAGAATTGAGATGACAATCTGGACACTTGAATGTTAAAACATGTCAGCAATGTATCATTCTGGGAGCTGAGCCAAACTAGCAACAATTAAAAAGCTATTTGCAGAGTTTTATTTCTCCTTGCATTGTTAATTTATTACGTTATGCCATTATGCTGCTTAGAGTTTTGTAGGTCAATATAGCCGAATGTATTTGCTATCCTAAAATAAAATACAGAGCAATGGGACAGATCTTTGCCAAAACACAAGAGATTCTCCTTCATTTCTGAGTTAACATATGCTCCTCTGGCAGTTTTAATGGTTCATTAAGGGAAAATAGATCTAGAGCAGAAGCCATGGGTTAATCTGATTGTTATCTCTGATATGAGATTCCTAATCTAAATATTATACACAGAGGGGTTTATGGATGCCAAATTAAATCAGTCAAATGTACCAGCAGAACATGCATGCAGAGTAGCCAAATATCCAATGGGGACATGATGGCCAAAGAGGGTATTAAATAGGCATTTTCTGCTCTGGCAATGATTGACACCTTCATTATTAGGCACATAGACAGTCACTTTCTAAATATGCTGTCTGCCACTAGTTTCTGATCACTGACATATTTATAAAGCACACAGATGGAAAACATTTTCTTAGCATTCTTGTAATAAAATGCTGCATGTCAAAGGGCCCAACTTGAGCTTATAAAAGCCACACAGAAGTCAGAATGCCTTTCACACATTTACAGAAAGGGCAATCGGGATTTTTGCAGTAATGAGATTGATAATTGTTGAGTGCATTTAAATGTACCCAGCCAATTGACATTCCTAACATTATTATTTTTTCTCTTTTTTTTTTCTGACAAGAGAGAGATGTACCTCACACATTATTAAAGTGGAGGTCCACACAAAAATGGAACTTCTGCTATCAGGATCCCTCCTCCAGTGTCACATTTGGCACCTTTCAGGGGGGAGAGGGGAGCAGATACCTGTCTATGACAGGTATTTGCACCCACTTCCGGGCATAGATAGCTGCATTATCTGTGGGTATCTATGCCACGTCCGGCGACCCCTCCCCCCACTGTCTTCTGGGAGACACAGGTCCCAGAAGACCGCAGGGACCATACAGATCGCAAATGCACAGTAGGGAACCAGGAAGTGAAGCCATGAGGCTTCACTTCCTGATTATAAACAAAAAAGTCAGTGCTACTACACATACATCACATGGAAAGCAGAGCTCCCGGTGCTCGATCCACAGTCACTGGCTACGTAGAATAATGAGGAAAAGATGATCTGCACTCCGGTCGTTGCTCTTAAACAATTGACGTATTTATTGACAAGCCACAGTAGACAAACGCAAATAGGAAAAGGTTGACGCGTTTCAGCCTATAAGGCTTTAGACCAGGGATATGCAATTAGCGGACCTCCAGCTGTTGTAGAACTACAAGTCCCATGAGGCATAGCAAGACTCTGACAGCCACAAGCATGACTCCCAGAGGCAGAGGCATGATGGGACTTGTAGTTTTGCAACAGCTGGAGGTCCGCTAATTGCATATCCCTGCTTTAGACTAAAGCCTTATAGGCTGAAACGCGTCAACCTTTCCTATTTGCGTTTGTCTACTGTGGCTTGTCTATAAATACGTCAATTGTTTAAGAGCAACGTCCGGAGTGCGGATCATCTTTTCTTCACTTCCTGATTCCCTTACGAAAGATGGCAGCGGCAGCATCCGAGAGCCGAGCGATAGATCGGCTTCGGGTGCCGACATAGTGGGCGTGCTGGACAGGTAAGTGTCCTTATTTTAAAAGTCAGCAGCTGCAGTATTTGTAGCTGCTGACTTTTAAAAATAAATAAATAAATCGGCGGACCTCCGCTTTAATGAAGAGTTTTTTTTACCAAGAATGGACATTTCTCCTTAGCCTGTTGTGATTTATTTATCAATGAATCTATAACGAGGACAGTTTTTCCTAGCTGTGCTGCCTATAGCAATTAATATGTTTTTCAGTTCCTTCCCTGGGATTGCAATGTACAAAAAAAATTGTTTCTATGAGTAGCACAGCCTGAGAGAATTATTGCCCTGAGCACATTTTTTTAGAAAAAAAAAAAATATGACTGTGCCTGCAAAAGAAACACTTTTTTCTGTGTTCACATGGCCCCCTGACGAGTAGCATTGGCAGCAATCCTACTTAAAAACAAGAGACAGGGTCATGGTTAGATGGCTCATCAAACTTACATTAAATAGCTTGTGTGCATTCTACACATGGTGTTTTTTTTATTATCTGGGGGGATACACAGCGAGGAAAATGTGAACATTAGACCACTAGATTTTCATGATCATAAAGGACTGTTGAAAGCCCCTGTCATGATTGTCTGTAAAGGTTCTCATTCTCATTTATCTTTGTCAAGACACTTTGTAGCTACCATGGCCACATAACATTACCCTATTACAACATTACAGAACAAATCCCTTTTTTAAAGTAGCCAAAACTTTGTTTAGTTTTGAATGAAGTAGGGAAAATCCCTGTCAAGTTTTTATTGTTGTCTGTCTCCTGCTGGGTGGATTCACCTTCTCTATTCGCCCCAGAGACCGCTGTCAATGAAACAAAAGGTGATGGGAAATCAAATTTTTTAGAGTTGTCACCAAAACAGTGATGATTAAAGGGGTTGTAAAGGTTCAGATAGTATTTTTTTTTAAAACGAACATGTCATACTTACCTCCACTGTGCAGTTCATTTTGCACAGTGTGGCCCCAATTGTCCTCTTCTGGGATCCAACGGCGGCTCTCTCAGCTTCTCCCCAGCAATAGCTAACCCCCGAGGGGGGTAACCAAGCGGGCGCACTCCCGTCTCATACACTCTGCGTCCATAGACACAGAGTGTATGTCTCGGTCCCGCCCCCCGGCGGCTGCATCATTTGATTTGATTGACAGCAACGGGAGCCAATGGCTGTGCTGATATCAATCTATCCAATCAATGCCGAGACTCTGTGGAGAAGAGGACACAGGGGACGAGCCGAGCAGATGAACGGGGTCAGGTAAGTAAAACGGGGGGGCTGGGGGGCCCGTCATTGCCAGGTGTTTTTTCACCTTAATGCATAGGATGCATTAAGGAGAAAAGACACAAACCTTTACAACCACTTTAATCCTCCAATGGAGTTCTTGCATCAACTCCTTAGCAGGGGAATTTCCCTAAATTTGTAGAGACTTCCCCCACATTTCCTGTTGCGTCTCCAGGACAAGAAGTGAAAGGAAATCTCCCCCTGTTGTACTTATTGAGGTTTACACTGTGGAAACACTTGTGTATGTTGATATATTTTTAGGTAGATTTATTTATTTATATGGTTGTTAGATTGAAAATATTGCTGCACACATTGAGGTTTACACTGTGAATACACAGTTTCGCTAATTGAAGCTTACACTGTGGAAACACTGGCATATGATAAAATATATTTAGGTAGATCATTTATCTATCAATTCAGCACTGTAAATGTTGGGATCTACTGCCCTCTACTGTATTTATCTGTAAATGCCTGTAAATAAATGATGTGTGCACTTCCTGTCCCCGGGTCATTGGTTTTGAAACCCTGGCAGAGGGAAATGCATACCTCCCAACTTTGTGAGGTGGAAAATAGGGACACCTATTAGCAAAAGTATGTCAGCATAGGACACCCCCCCCCCCCTTCAAGGAGAATTCTATAAAGAATTCTATAAAGAAAAAATATTTGTAAAACCCGCAAGTGCTTTTTTTTATTTACTACTATTCCTTTTTACTGGCTTTTGAAATTTACCAATGCAGCAAATTAGAAATTGGATTAAAGGTTTAGCACTGTAAAAACACTTTTTGAAAGATAAATAGTGCATGTTATACAGTATACAACTATATAGATCAGATCAAAATGAGGGACCAATGAGGAGGAAAGAGGGACTTTGTTCCAAATCAGGGACAGTTGGGAGCTATGGAAATGGGAGAGCGAGAGAAAGTTTCAGCCACGTGTCCTATCCATGCTACCAAATCCTGGACCGGAAAAGACTATTATACAATACTAGGGAGGGACTAAAGTGCAGAGTAGATAAGCTGACTCTGAGTTCCATACCACACCACAGTTCCTGTTGGTTTGACGTCCCATTCCAGGCTGCTTGGACAACATTTGGACTAGGATACCCCTACAACCGCTGATCTTGTCTTCAGGTCTGTGACACAAGGACAGACGCTGCATTATCCTCAGGGGCCCCTACAATTGCACTTTTTTCAGCAACGTTTATCGGGATGTTTCTCTATTATTACCTATATATACTTATGTATATGTGCAGTGGGTTGCTATGGGGGCGCTCGTGCGTGCTCGGTCCTGAGCCAGCTCTGTGTGTCCATTGACACACAGAGCACTGCTCAGTCCGGCTCCCCTTTCCTCACTGGCTGTGATTGACAGCAACAGGAGCCATCTGTCCAAGGAGGAGAGAGAGAACTAAAAAGGGTGCTGCTCTTGTGCACATTGCTGTATCAAGATGGGGCTGAGGTAAGTATTTAGAAGGGGGGGGGGTAGTGGGGAACTGCATGCAGAAGGTTATTTTACCTTAATGCATATAACCTTCTGCGTTTACCACCACTTTAAATATATAACATTTTATGTGCAGATACTGGTATTTAAAAATCTGTCAGTTTAACTGATCAGATGGGATGATTACAGATATATTGCGTAAAATACTGCTCAGTATTTAGTCTCTATATAATTCTGGAAATAGATGGAACACAGGTGAATTCCATAAACAATCACAACTTTTGAGGGCCCTATTACACTTTTGTGTACATGATAGGCTACACATTTGCATGTGAGTTAATGCATAGAACTACAATGTGCTATGCATGCACCTAACAGTGCTTAGTTAATAGTTTTTAATTGATTTCAATCTGCATATATGATAAAAACAAGTGCATTTGACCCTCGGGGCACCAAGACACGTGTATTAAACAACACGTGCTGCATTGCAGTAAGCTGGAAAAAGAGGTTGGTATCTTTTTTGGACTGTTATTGTGTGTTGAAGGCCGACTGAAAATAAATGGTGCCAGAAAAAGTCATGCAGATGAAAACATACTTACAAATGGGAAGGAACCATGAATCTAACAGTTTGGAATATGTTGGTATGCAGTGGTGCAAAGGTTTTCTCAGTGCAAATTTGCTATACCCAGTCAACCTTTTATAATAGTGAGGCTAAAGCTTTTAGGTAGCACTAGCGAACACACAAGACTCTGCAAGTTCTTTCTGAATACCAACGGTCTTAAAATGGAGGCTTTTTGAGACTCAAAGCAGAATTAAACCCAAAACCAAAACTGTAATATATTGCAGCCTACCATCGTTGTAGTAGCTCCTGTATTAGTGTTCTTTTTTTTAAGACTTTTATCCCTCTGTTTTCACCTGGTGATCTGGTCAGTAACACACTTCCTGTTTATCTAGTAACAGACTAGTGAAGGAACTCTCAGGGTCACAGCAGTCGCACTTGCGACTGGGCCCTGACGTTCTGCCACTGTGGGGGGGCCCCAAGACCCGGCATCTCCCCCTGCACCTCTAGCTGTCAATTTAGTATGCAGTGGGGGATGTGGGAGGGGGCGATCGGCAGCTCTATGGTGCTCGCGAGCCGCGGGATCTCCCTGGGGCTAGTAGTTCTCTTCCCGACTGTATACAGTGGAGAGGGGAGGGGCCTTTGACCCGGGCATGTATCCACGTCACTCAGTTAACAAGTAAGTCGGCTCTGCTTCTACACTCTTGCTGATACATGCCCGGGTCAGAGGCCCCTCCCCTCTCCACTGTATACAGTGAGGAAGAGAACTACAAGCCCCAAGGAGATCTCGCGGCCCGTGGGCACCATAGAGCTGCCGATCGCCGCCTCCAGAGATGTGCTGGGGGTTGGAGGTGCACAGCGGAGACCAGCCAGGTACAGTGGAACCTCTGGAAGGGGGTGGCAGCTGTCCGGGGACCCTGATGTAAGGGAGGCCCTGATGTAAGGGGGGGCTATCTGGGGACCCTGATGTAAGGGGGGCTCTCTGGGGACTCTGATGTAAGGGGGGGGCTCTCTGGGGACCCTGGTATAAGGAAGGGGCTCTCTGGGGACTCTAATGTAAGGGGGCTCTCTGGGGACCCTAATGTAAGGGGGCTCTCTGGAGACCCTGATGTAAGGAGGGGCTCTCTGGGAACCCTGATGTAAGAAGGGACTCTCTGGGATCCCTGATGTAATGAGGGACTCTTTGGGAACCCTGATGTAATGAGGGGGGCTCTGGGGACCCTGATGTAAAGGGGGGGCTCTGGGGACCCTGATGTAAGTGGGGAGGCTCTTTGGGGACCCTGATATAAGTAGGGAGGCTCTCTGGGGACCCTGATGTAATGAGGGGGGCTCTGGGGACCCTGATGTAAGTGGGGGATCTCTGGGGACCCTGATGTAAGGAGGGATACGCACTCAGATATGGGACGATATTATATATATATATATATATATATATATATATATATATATATATATATATATATATATAATAATATACACACACACACACGTATATTTTATACATGTGTATGCCTGCCCAAGCGTATGGCTTTCTTTACTTCACTGCTATGGGCTCTAGCCCAAGATCTTTTGTAGACCTAGCAACATCCCTGATGGGGGCCCTTAATAGTTTCTTGCACCGGGGCCCTGAAGATTCCAGTTAAGCCTCTGTAATAGACTGTGTTCATATATACACACACTCAGGTAGAGCACAGGTAAACCAGTTATGAAATGGCAGATTTCATGACTTCAAGAAAACCCTAGGGTTCCTCCAGAGGTTGCTAAAGGTTCATTGACCAATTCCTGTCTCTCAGATAAGTTTCCACTGACACCAATGATCTTTCCATTTTATCTTTTACCTGTAAAGGATGATTCTTCCTATTGACCACAAAGATATAGTTTCTAGCAGGGGTCCCTAGAGACCAGAAGTTATTTCAAGGGATTCTCCTTATTAAAAATGTAATTTCAACTATCTGTAAGGGGTGAGGGGGATTCTTCCTAATGACCACAAATGTACGGAGCATTTTTCCTATTGACTATGATACTAATATACTAGGAGCTCAAAATTATAAACAGGTTTTCCCTGAGACCATAAGTGTTATTTCAAGGGTTTCTCCATTTTTAAAAACTATCTGTAGCACCCTGATGTTTAGGCAGGGTTGCTCCTAAATTTTCCTGCTCGGTGTAGTTACCTTGGCTCATTGTTAGGGATCAATTGAGTTCACCCTAAGTCTGAAATTGCTACACTTCTCTCTTCTGTCGCTAGGTACCTGGTGACATTAGATACGACAAGGGCAAAGCAAGGACAGATTAGTAGTATATGGGGTATCTCAGCCAATGGTGAAAAAACAAAGGTGCGGTTTATTTACACTATATACAATGAAAGAATAAAAGCAAAACAAAAAGAAACATCACAATAAATCCTCTCCAACTTGACCACTAACCTATCAGCTAGGTGCAGCCTTGTGCTGCCCCCAGCACCTATCTCCCTGTTTAAGAGGTTTGCCACACAGGCGTTGTCTCACCACACAGGACAGGTATCAAGCTCCCCAGTCTACACAGAACTGGCTCCAGGATGGAGCAACTCTCTAAGCAGGCTGGGAGTTTTTGTAGAGGCCCCATTAAACCAACTTAATTCAGCTGAACCCTAGGGCAATGCTTTACTGTAAAGTGGAATACTTGTAGGGCCGAAAACCACTTATTCACCCTTCTATTGGTCTCCTTGTTTTGAGCCATTCACTTTAAGGGCGCACAAACAGTTAGCAGGTCAAAATGTCTACCTAGAAAATAGTACTGAAGGGAATATAGAGCCCACTTTACAGCTAATAGACATGTGAGTTTCTTTTTGTTCCGAATTAAAATTCGGACAAATTTTCATTTTTCAGAAATTTGGATGTATCCAAATTACAATAGTACCGAATTTAAACAAATCCGAAATAATGAAAAAAAATTGGACGAAATTTGAATCGTTTTCGAATTTACAGAGAGAATAAAATAGAGTAGAAAATAAAGGGACGGAATAGAAAATATAACAGAAAATAAAAGAGAATATGATAGAGTAAAACAGAACAAAATAGAATAGAAAATAAAACAGAATAGACTAGAATATAATAGAAACAATTAGGATAGAATAACATAGAAAGAATATAACCATCTTCTGAACTTTGAATTTCAAATAGAATAAAATTAGAATTTGAATACATAAGAAAAGAATACAATAGAAAATTATAGAATAAAAAATAATAGAATAGACTTTAATAGAATAGAAAAGAAAATAATAAAAAAAAAAAAACAATAGCATAGAAAGAATATAACCATTTCCCAAAATTCAAATAGAACCAATTTGAATAGAAAAGAATAGATTAGAATAGAATAGAAAATAACAGAATAGTTTAGAAAAAAACTGAATAGAATAGAAAGAATAAAACCATCTTCCGAAATTAGAATTTCGAATAGAATAAATTTGAACAGAAAAGAATATAAAATAAAATAGAATAGACAAATAGAAAAAAAAAAAAAAACAATTAAAAAACAATAGAATAGAAAGAATATAACAATTTCACAAAATTCAAATAGAAGCAATTAGAATAGAATAGAATAGAAAATAATAGATTAGAATAGGAAGATGGTTATGTTCATTCTAGTCTATTGATTTTTTTAATTATATTCTTTTCTATTCGAATTTCAGAAGATGGTTATAATCTTTCTATTCTATTATTTTCTATTCTATTCCTTTATTTTCTATTCTATTTTATTCTCTTTGAAAATCAGAATACTATTTGAATTCAAAAACGATTTGAGTACTATTCTAATTCGAAATCTATTCGAATTTGAAAACTACTCGAATCGATCCGAATTTGAATCAATACGAATACACAAAACTAAACGAATTTATGTACTTTACCGAATCGAAAACAGAATTAAGTAAACTCCCTAATCTGCATGACAGCCAGACAACTAGCATTATGAGAAGGAGACCTCAGTAATGACATATTCTGTATTCTATGATGCTTAGGAGAAGGGTGTTGAGTTGGCAGAAAGTGCCCTCAGTTCTTCCAGTGATTAAGTGTTTATGATTTTTTAGAAGTAATTTTTGTAAGGCTTATGTTAATGTGTCTCTGTGCAGTTTATGTATGATGTTATTCAGTGCCTTGAAAAAGTATTCATATCCCTTCAAATGTTTCACATTTTGTCATGTTACAACCAGAAACGTAAATGTATTTTATTGGGGATTTATTTCATAGACCAACACAAAGTGGCACATAATTGTGAAGTGGAAGGAAAATAATAAATGGTTTTCAAAATTGTTTACAAATAAACATGTGAAAAGTGTGGCGTACATTTATATTCAGCCCCCCTGAGTCCATACTTTGTAGAACCACCTTTCACTGCAATTACAGCTGCAAGTCTTTTTGGGGATGTCTCTACCAGCTTTGCACATCTAGAGAGTGACATTTTTGCGCATTCTTCTTTGCAAAATAGCTCAAGCTCTGTCAGATTGGATGGAGAGCGTCTGTGAACAGCAATTTGCAAGTCTTGCCACAGATTCTCAATTGGATTTAGGTCTGGACTTTGACTGGGCCATTCTAACACATGAATATGCTTTGATCTAAACCATTCCATTGTAGCTCTGGCTGTATGTTTAGGGTCGTTGTCCTTCTGGAAGGTGAACCTCCACCCCAGTCTCAAGTCTTTTGCAGACTCTGAAGCCCTGTACACACGAACGGTTTTACCGATGAAAACAGTCCGATGGACTTTTTTCATCGGACAAACCGATCGTGTATGGGCCCCATCTGTTTTAAATTTATCCGATGGAAAAAAAACGATAGCAAATTCCGATTGTCTGTGTGGAACTCCATCGGAGAAAAAAAACACGCATGCTCAGAATCAAGTCGACGCATGCTCAGAAGCATTGAACTTAATTTTTCTCGGCTCATCTGAGTGTTTTACGTCACGGCGTTTGGGACGGTCGGATTTTCGACTGATGGTGTGTAGGCAAGACTGATGGAAGTCAGCTTCATCAGAAATCTGATGGAAAAATCCATCGGATTTTATTCCATCGGAAATCCGATCGTGTGTACAGGGCTTTACAGGTTTTCTTCTAAGATTGCCCTGTATTTGGCTCCATCCATCTTCCCAACTCTGACCAGCTTCCCTATCCCTGCTGGATGGTGTATTCAGGGTGATGGGCAGTCTTAGTTTTAGCATTTTGCTTTTAGGCCAAAAAGTTCCATTTTGGTCTCATCTTACCAGAGCACCTTCTTCTGCATATTTGCTGTTTCCCCCACATGGCTCTTTCCCAAACTGCAAATGGGACTTATGGTTTTCTTTTAACAATGGCTTTCGTCTTGCCACACTTCCATAAAGGCCATATTTGTAGAGTGCAGGACTAATACTTGTCCTGTGGACAGATTCTCCCACCTGAGCTGTGGATCTCTGCAGCTTCTCCAGAGTTACCATGAGCCTCTTGGCTGCTTCTCTGATTAATGCTCTCCTTGCCTGACCTGTCAGTTTAGGTGGACGGCCATGTCTTGGTAGGTTGGCAGTTGTGCCATACTCTTTCCATTTTCCGATGATGGATTGAACAGTGCTCCATGAGATGTTCAAAGCTTCACAACTTTATCCCTGACCCATCTGGTGTGTTCCTTGGCCTTCATGACAGTGGCGTTGCTAGGCAGGTTCGGGGGGTGCGGGCCGCACCTGGATGACACCCTCCAGAGGAGTGACACCCATGGGTAGCGTAGCGGCACCACTAACACCGCCCGCTGCCCTGTGCCTCGCGCCGCGGCTGTGTCCCTCAGTGGAGCGGAACGAAGCCGCCGCCCCCTTCTCTCTGTTTACATCCACAGAGGAGGAGGAGCCCGTGCTCGAGGGACACACCGCTGTGTGTATCTGCTGTTCTGAGGTCTGTAAGGTAAGGGGCGTGTCTATACTGATGGGGGGAGGGGGTGTCTAATGCTGGGGAGTCTGCACTGAAGGGGGGTGTCTGTACTGAAGGGGGGTCTGCACTGAAGGGGGGTTTCTGTAACTGAGGGGGGTCTGCACTGAGGGGGGTGTCTAACTGAGGGGGGTGTCTGTAACTGAGGGGGGGTCTGCACTGAGGGGGATCTGTACTGCTGGGGGGGTCTGCACTGACGGGGTGTCTGTAACTGAGGGAGGTCTGTACTGAGGGGGGTCTGCACTGAGGGGGGTGTCTGTACTGCTGGGGGGGTCTGCACTGAAGGGGGTGTCTGTAACTGAGGGGGGTCTGCACTGAGGGGGGGTCTGCACTGAGGTAGGGGTGTCTGTAACTGAGGGTCGTCTGCACTGAGGGGGGGTGTCTGTAACTGAGGGGGATCTACACTGAGGGGGGTGTCTGTACTGCTGGTGGGTCTGCACTGAGGTGGGGGTGTCTGTACTGATGGGGGTCTGTACTGATGGGGGGTCTGTACTGATGGGGGGTTTATACTAAGGGATGGGGTCTATATTGATGGAGGGGGGTCTGTACTTAGTGGGGGAGTCTGTACTGAGGGAGGGGGGTCTATACTGCGGGAGAGGGGTCTGTAGTTAGTGGAGGGGGTCTGTACTGAGGGGGGACTATAGTTGGTGGGGATGACAACATTTTTTTTCGCACCGGGTGACACCAACCCTAGTGACGCCACTGCTTCATGATGCTGTTTGTTCTCTAAGGTTCTCTAACAAACCTCTAACGTCTTCACAGAACATCTGTATTTATACTGAGATTGAATTACACACAGGTGGACTTCTGAAGGCAATTGGTTCCACTAGATTTTAGTAAAGGGTATCAGAGTAAAAGGGGCTGAATACAAATGCTTTTCAGATATTTATTTGTAAAAAAATGTAAAAACATTTATCATTTACCTTTCACTTCACAATTAGGTGCCACTTTTAGATTGTCCATCACATAAAATCACAATAAAATTAATTTACGTTTTTGGTTGTAACTTGACAAAATGTGGAAAATGTGGTGTCACTTTAAATCGTCTTTTTTCTCTATTAGGACTGCTGACGTTCACTAGGCACCCACAAATTGGTCCTTGTATTACACATCTCTACTCCTTTCACAGCGCTGTCTTAAAATCATATCAATCTATCTATTACACCAAAGAAAATGTGCAGTAAACTCATTCAAAGACAAATATATACAACAAATAAAGTGTACCCTCATACAATACTGCTGTTAATGTCCAAACAATAAATGTCCATATGTGAAATTGTCTTTATACAACAAAAAATATATAAAAGTGCTTAAAAAATCTTCTTATAGTGCTCCATATACAAAGTGCTTCATTGTAACTGCTATGTGCATATATAAAGTGCCTCCAAGCAGCTTATAAGCTTTCCGTGCATCATACACCACTCTGTGTCTTGTAACACTCACAAGATTTCTTTGACTTTGTGCTTTTCAGTTACAAAATCTCCAAAGGCTTGTTTATATTACCCTCCCTGGTCTTTGCAGTAATAAGGTAGCTCCTCCACCCCTCCAGTACTCTCCTTCACCTACAGTGTATTCACTCCTCAGGAGACCTCTAAAGGCGCCTGATTGGCTGGCGAAACGCATTGGGGGTTAGGTTTTGGGAGAGTTAAGTGTGCCAATCTACACTACATCATATGTTCTATAACTAAACCAGAGAAAAGCAACCAGTACCTAAACACAGTTAAACATAGTCACGATGGTTGCTTATATGCTGTTTGTCAAAGGGTGATATTCAGGCAGAGCCAACCAATCAATGGCTTTGTCTGAACACAGATCCTGCCCTTGACACATGTCCTGCCACTACAGCTGTGTTTCAGTGCTGGCAGCTGGAGGGAGCCTAATTACTGTTGACAAATACATTATGTTATAGGACAGTTATGCCTTGTACACACGACCGGTTTTCCCGTCGGAATAAACTCCAATGGTTTTTCCGACAGAGTTCCAACAGAATTCTGCTCAAGCTGTCTTGCATACACACGGTCACACCAAATTCCGCCCGTCAAGAACGCGGTGACGTACAACACTACGACGAGCCGAGAAAAATTAAGTTCAATGATTCCGAGCATGTGTCGAATTGATTCCGAGCATGCGTGGTTTTTAGTCCGTCGGAATTGCATACAGACGAACGGAATTTCCGTCGGAAAATAAGAGAACATGTTCTCTAAGTCCGTCGGGATTTCCGACGGAAAAAGTCCGATGGGGCATACACACGGTCGGAATATCCAATGAAAAAATCCCGTCTGACTTTCTCCATCGGAAATTCCGACCGTGTGTACGTGGCATAAGGGGGTGTAATACAGGTTATAATTTATTTTTTTATAACTCAAAATTTATTTAGTTATATAAATAACTGCTCTCATCTCTCAATAAGCCAACACTCTGTTTTGTACTTACTGTACCCTAGATTAGGGTTTTGATCCAGGAGCCATGGCTTCTGGTCCTCAGCTGCTTATCTGGGGTACTGTAAATACAAGGGGAGCAAGTTAGAAAGTCTTTCCTTTTAGCTCCTTTTGAGTAGGCACCCTCCTATGTTGGGTGACTGTTGTTGATATTTTATTCTTTGCTAAATACCACTACATCCTCTGCATCTAAGTTTTTTAAGAGCACAACTGGAGACATGGAACCATGCTGCTGCACCTTGCTAAAAGAAGCTGTGACTTGAAAAAGAGTATTGAAATAAATAACATAAATAGCATGATACAAAGGTCAGGCACTTGTTTGAAGGTAGTACATCAAAAGATCCAACATCATTTCTCTCATGAGTCTCTGGCAGTCATTGGTTGATACATGTATTGCAATGTAGCATTTTTATCACACACAGTATCTCACACAAGTGAGTACACTCCTCACATTTTTGTAAATATGTTATTATATCTTTTTTTATGTGACAAAACGGAAGAAATTACACTTTGCTACAATGTAAAGTAGTGAGTGTACAGCTTGTATAACATTGTAAATTTGCTGTCCCCTCAAAATAACTCAACACACAGCCATTAGACCACTTTCACACTAAAAATAGCGCATAAATAACGCCTGAAATACTCCTGCCCCAGCATTCTCAATGTGAAAGCCCAAGGGCTTTTACACTGAGGCGATGCATTGGCAGGAGAAAAAAAAATCTCCTGCAAGCCGCATCTTTGGAGCGGTGAAGGAGCAGTGTGTATACCGCTCCTTTACCACTCCTTCCTATTGAAATCAATGGGACACCGCAGTAATACCACCCGCAAACACCCCTCCAAGACAACCACTGCCCTGATAAAGAAGATGAGGGTAAAGCTGATGGACTGGTCAAGCATGTCTCCAGACCTAAACCCTATTGAGCATCTGTGGAGCATCCTCAAATGGAAGGTGGAGGAGCGCAAGGTCTCCAACATCCACCAGCTCTGTGATGTCATCATGGAGGAGTGGAAGAGGACTCCAGTGGCAACCTGTGAAGCTCTGGTGAACTCCATGCCCAAGAGGGTTAAGGCAGTGCTGGAAAAAAATGGTGGCCACACAAAATATTGACACTTTGGGCACAATTTGGACATTTTCACTTAGAGGTGTACTCACTTTTGTTGCCAGCGGTTTAGACATTATTGGCTGTGTGTTGAGTAATTTTGAGGGGACAGCAAATTTACACTGTTATACAAGCTGTACACTCACTACTTTACGTTGTCACATGAAAAGATATAATAAAATATTTACAAAAATGTGAGGGGTGTACTCACTTTTGTGAGATACTGTATCTCTCATCTTTTAGATTTTCCAGGGAGAACACTTTCCCTGATCTGTTTCTCTAGGGAAGAGGTCTTTTGACCCACACTGGTTCTTCAGAACTTCTCCTTAACCCAGCAACCAGTATTTTTTCCCAAAATTAGAGAAAGATTTCCTTCAATCACAGATCAGGACTTCAATCCTTGGCAAAGCTACCGCAAGGTAAACAAGGCATTTGCCTTGGGTGGCATTTTTCAGGGGGGCGGTGCGGCCCCTAGGCAAAAGGGACACTACGAGCATGGATGTAGCATCAGGGATTGCAATGGCAACCCCGCCCATGCTCAAGGAGGCCCATGCAGCCTCCCTGTCACTTGGGTTTCCATCTACTCAGCAGGAGTCGCCAACCCCCGGCAAGCTGGCCAGAGGTGTGGTTGGCTACACAGGAGTGTCCCGTCTGCCTCCATTCCCACCCTCCTCCTTCAGTAAGCAGTGTTGAGGACAGCTGAATCAAGGGAGTGGCACACCTTTCCCCGATTTCATGGATGCTGTGCCCAGGTCAATAAGCTCCTCGCCCATCCTCGAGCTGCACTCAGTCTCACACAGGACATGAAGCAGAGCTGCTCCTACCCGCATACAGTTGAGGTTCTTGTACAGACATTCTGTAGATTGAGGCTGTGTCTGTAAAATAATCCAACCTCGGCTATGTGCAATTGGGGGAGGAGCAGCACTGCTGAGAGCCCTGTCAGCAATGACCCCATCCTCTGCCCTGCTGATCCCATTATCTCACTACTGACCCCTGTTCAATGCGCTGCTACCCCAACCTCTGCCCCACTGACCACTTCCCACAGCCCCGCTCACCTCTGTCCACTGCCCCACATAGCCACCAGAGACCCCTCACATCCACCAGAGACCCGGCATAGCTACTAGAGACCCCGAATAGACACTTGAGAAGGAAGGGGTGGGACAAATATAGATGTGGGGGGAGCCAATGTTAGTCTTGGCTAAGGCAGCACAAAACCAAAACACACCACTGACCTCAGTGACACACTACAGGGGGTAAGAAGGGACCAAAATACTGTAAGCAGTGTTTTGACTCAAGTCTGGCCACACTCTAATTTGGTCTCATGCTTCAACCATAGGGAGATAAGGATCTTCACCAGTACACTTAGGTATAGCGATGATCTTGTCCTTTATTCACATTAAGTGACCGGCATTACAGGCCAACATTTCAGGACCTCACAAGATCCTTTTTTCAAGGCAGAGTGACAGAATGAAAAGGGGATCCTGCTAGGTCCCACAACGCCGGCCTGTGATGCTTGTTACCTTATGTGAATAAAGGAGAAGATTATCACTATATCAAGGTGTGCTTGTGAAGATTTTTATTTTCCTGTAATTGCATGGTGGCTCAATCCACAAATTCACTACAGCACCCTACAAGAACTGTGGGCAAGCCTGTAAAGAATGCAATGAATAAAATACAACTTCCAATGCAGACCTTTAGGGAGCACGTAAGGTGCATCATTGGATTCTGCTGGACAGCGGCTTTGTTATTCCCCCAGAAGCAAAAACACGCATCTCCACACACTGGCTGACTTCTTTCTATATTGCCCTTCATACCTGGCTGCTGACTCCCCCGAAGACACTTATTGCCAATACCATGGGAATACATTTCTGCAGAGAGGGCCTTTCAGACCTTTAAGCATTTAAAAAATTATTTCAATCATCATTGTGACAATGCGTGTGTAGCACCCTCCTAGGTAGGTGCTAGAAGAGGAGTATAGTTTTTTGGTCAGGTAAAACGTAGAGTGCTCTCTGCCTACCAGGGAGCAGGACCTATTGGTTAGGTCTGCTCATTGTGCTCAGGTGCAGCTCAGCTTGTCTGACTGTCCCACACTGGTCCAATAAAGAGGCATATTGGACAGTGGGAGGGGACCTGGCAAGTAAATGCACATGCCTTGTTACTGCCCTGGCTATTGGCAGAGGAAAAGTGCTGATTGCATGCTGGATAACTGTATAAATGCCAGGGGCACATGTGCTCAGTAGTTGAGTTGGAGAGCAGAGTCCAGGAGGGAGGGGGCGGTTGCCCCTCCTCCATGGGGGCTGTCATGTGGCCTTGAGTGGTCGATCCAAGGGCCTAAAGTTAGAGAGGAGCTGAACCCAGAGGTCCTGCAGAGCTGACTGGAAGGGGACACCAGGAAGGATCTGATTCTGCCTACAGTGATTACAGATCTGTGTCTTTGGGCCTGTCCTGTGAGGGCCCCCCTTCAGCTAGAAGAGTTAGTGGATGGACGTCAGTAAAGGGGATGCTAGAGAGTATCCTGAAGATAAAGTAGTTCATCAAGTCTGCTGCTAGTGAGAGCAAGAAGACTTAACTCTTCCATACATGTGGCAGTATGGTTAAAGCATCTTCTGGTGAGGCCAACTGAGAGTGTCCTTATCCATTGTGAATAGTTCCAGTTGGAGTATCCCACTAATCCCCTCTCCCATCCAAGTTCCAAAATAAAATACAAAAACACAAATACCCTGGACTGGTCATTGATTAACAAGCAAGCGGGAGTAAGGGGGGGGGGGATAAGAGAAAATCCCTAGAAACCAGTTGCAGGTAATCAGAGAGAGGCCTAATAAGTCAACACTTATTAAGCCCTATGGGGACAGTGCTACACGTGTACAAAATATTTCTTTAATTTCAATGCTTTCGTATATTATTGATCATTTTGATTGAGGGATCACTGTATTAGCCCAGGGTTTTTATTGAAGGCCAAATCTCAGGGCCACTCTGAAAAGCTGCCTATTGCAAACACATTACTTAGCAAAAGATCAGAGCAATGTTGCAGAGTTAACCTGTTTTATTTTTATTATCTGCACTGGTCAGTTTCAGGGACAATCTGCCACACACAGAAGAGATAGTGGCTCCTATCTGACCTCACACACTCAGCAAAAACAGAAATAACTAGAAAAACAGAGAGCAGTGCAATGCAAATTGTGTCTCATTCTGGCTCTCTCATATTGCAGTTTGTTCTCTGCTTCAGATACAAGCGTATACAAAAGTGCAATTATACAGATGTTTAGAACCACAAAAAAACTAATTACACCCCAGGTACAATAAAGTTCTGTGACTTATGATGCCATACCAGCTGAGGAGCCACATTGCATTCAAGCTACATATAAAAAACACTGTGATTGTGTAATTTCAGAGTATACTGTGTTTAGAGCTGTATGCATAGCTCCCAACTGTCCCTGATTTCGAGGGACTGTCCTTGATTTGGAGCAAAGTCCCTCTGTCCCTCTTTTCCCCTCATTTGTCCCTCATTTTGGTCTGATCTATATAGTCTTATATAAAATGAACTTTTTATCTTTCAAAAAGTTTTTCCCAGTGCTAAACCTTTCATCCAATTTCTAAATGGCTGCATTTGTGAATTTTAAAAGCCAATATAAAAGGAATTAGTGGTAAAAAAAAGCCCTTGTGGATTTAATTAACCTTTTTTTGGGGGGTTAATTCTCCTTTAAGGGGGCGTGCCCTATGCCTACATACATTTGCTAGTAGGTGTCCCTCATTCCCATCTCAAAATGTTGGGCAGTATGTGTATGTCCTGTAATTAGATATTTTCCATTGTTTAAATAATGTATAGCTTGCAATAACTGTGTTCCAGAATACAAAAGGTAAGGTATCGCTGCATCAGAAACATAACAAATCTTCTTAGGGCACCTATGCAAGTTGTAAACCAGGACCTCACAACAGTTCTCCATTATTGAGAATATCCAACATACATCCAAATAATGCACACAATGTTATAAGCTTAATCTACACCCCTATATTGCAACAAATATTTATGAAGTACACCCAAGTACATTTCAGTTTATTTCAAAGATCCCCCAAAATGTATACATTTTTTAAATATACTGTATACCTTTATTCATGCATCTCATACGTATTTCAAATAAACTTAACCAATCATCCCAGTTTGCTTTGTATAAGAAAATATTTGGTATTACCTAAACATTCAGTGAAGGATACTAAATGTATTTGACAAGCAGGAGTACGGTTTGACCTACCAAAAGTACCCTGGGGGTGCACATACCATATGTTGTGAATTTCTGTTCCAAATCATAACCACCTTAAAGCTTAACTCCAGGCAGATAGAAATACATTCCATGAATAAAATAAATACATTCATTTAAATGTATTGCCTATCCCCTGTCTGTCTCTTGCAATCCCCTATACAGCACCAATCAGACTAAAAGAGAATGTGGCAGAACTGTGAGCCAATCAGACATGCTACATGCAAATGTGCTTATAAGAAATATTCTGATAAGCGAAAAGAGCATCATTAAAAAAAGAGATAGCCCCATCAGTCTCTTGCAGCTCATTCACTGTCCAGTTAGCAGATGGAGGTAAAGAAAGGACAGTGCTGTGTGCCTTCTATGGTCTATAACAGTTTCAAAAAAGTTGTGTCATCCTCTAGCTGTGCGGTATAGCATAGCTTAGTAAATCTCAGAATTGGATGGACAGAAATCCTTTGATATGTAATACAGCTCCCTTTTAATGTTGTGGCAGGGTGAGCCCATGCCACTGTTTAAAATGGTGGTTTACACCATGTAGCGGCATTCCCGACCTCCAAAAGGCCTAAAGTTGATCTCCAGGGTCAGGGAGAGCTGACATCCTTCCTTGTAGTGTAGGTTATTAGGCATGGTGGGTGTATTGCAAGTTGGAAACATGGGCGCCAGTCACTTTTTGGAATGCAAGAAAATAGATTTATTGTCTCTTAAACAGAACTGAGGGAGAGAGGGTTAGGGGCAGGACACTCTTAGGCAGATGCAATAGTAATTGGCAGACCCTAAGACAAAAATAGGCAGACAGCTATACAGGTAGAAGTCCTTTAGGCTAGATGTAGTGATGAGCCGAACACCCCCGGGTTCGGTTCGCACCAGAACCCGCGAACGGACCGAAAGTTCGTACGAACATTAGAACCCTATTAAATACAATGGATGCGAACGTTCGAATTCTAAAGTGCTAATTATAACAACTATTATGCATGTTATTGTCCTAAAAAGGGTTTGGGAACCCGGGTTGTGCACCAGGGGACATGTATCAATGCAAAAAGAAGTTTTAAAAACGGTCGTTTTTCGGGAGCAGTCATTTTAATGATGCATAAAGTGAAAAAAAAAAAGTCAAATATTCCTTTAAATATCGTACCTGGGGGGTGTCTAAAGTATGCCTGTGAAGTGCCACGTGTTTCCCGTGTTTAGAACTGTCCCTGCACAAAATGACACTTCTAAAGGAAAAAAAAGCCATTTAAAACTGCTTGCGGCTTTAATGTAATGTCTGGTCCCGGTAATATGGATGAAAATCTTTAAGAAAAATGGCATAGCTACCCCATGACCCCCCCCCTACCCCAGCCCATTACCAGCCCCTTTGGGTCTTGTATGGATATTAAGGGGAACCCCGCACATAAAATAAAAAAGGCCCTATATACTCTGAACAGCCGTATACAGGCGGTGCATACAAGACAGGGACTGTAGGTTTGTTCTTATGTAGAATCTGTTTGTAATTTTGAACAGGTACATTGTTTAAGTGTAGCTCCAGCCCAAAAATCTATTTTTAAACTTTTTGGAAAACATAGGTAAGGGTTATCACCACTGTAACATTTGTTTTGCTGTCTGTGCCCCTGTTCAGAACATTTCACCTCACTTTCCGTCCCAATGACAACTGTTTTTGAAATGTGGTGTTTTTCTTGAAACAAGGATTGCTGATAAAGCATCAGTACAGAGGAGACACCTTTCTCCCATATTTATTCTTACAGGAGAGAATTTTCCTTCCTAGTGGTAGATTTCCTCTCACTTCCTGTTGTCTTCTTGCGTTTGCAAGTAGGAGTCGTTTGTAAGTTGGATGTTTGAAAGTAGGGACCTGCCGTATATACTCTGCAGAAATAGGCCCCTTAGTTGTTGGTGTTGGCACAACACTGTAAGCACTCACAGTTACTCTTGGTTGGTGCTGGAACGCCCTGCTGTCAACTATTATATCAGGAATTTTAATTACATATAATTGTTGAACAGTGGTAGTAAAAATTGGGCCTTTGATGGTGGTGCTGGTGCCACAACACTGTAAGCCCTGACAGTTACTCTTGGTGGGTGCAGCAATGGGCCCTGCTGTGAATTATTAGATCAAGAATTGTAATTGCATGCCCCTGTTGAACAGGGGCTGAAAAATTGGGCCTTTCGTGGTGGTGGTGGTGGTGGTGGTGTTGCCACAACACTGTAAGCCCTCAGAGTTACTCTTGGTGGGTGCAGGAATGGGCCCTGCTGTGAATTATTAGATCAAGAATTGTAATTACATGCCCCTTTTGAACAGGGGCTGAAAAATTGGGCCTTTCGTGGTGGTGGTGGTGGTGGCGTTGCCACAACACTGTAAGCCCTCAGAGTTACTCTTGGTGGGTGCAGGAATGGGCCCTGCTGTGAATTATTAGATCAAGAATTGTAATTACATGCCCCTTTTGAACAGGGGCTGAAAAATTGGGCCTTTCGTGGTGGTGGTGGTGGTGGCGTTGCCACAACACTGTAAGCCCTCAGAGTTACTCTTGGTGGGTGCAGCAATGGGCCCTGCTGTAAATTATTAGATCAAGAATTGTAATTACATGCCCCTTTTGAACAGGGGCTGAAAAATTGGGCCTTTCGTGGTGGTGGTGGTGGTGGCGTTGCCACAACACTGTAAGCCCTCAGAGTTACTCTTGGTGGGTGCAGCAATGGGCCCTGCTGTGAATTATTAGATCAAGAATTGTAATTACATGCCCCTTTTGAACAGGGGCTGAAAAATTGGGCCTTTCGTGGTGGTGGTGGTGGTGGCGTTGCCACAACACTGTAAGCCCTCAGAGTTACTCTTGGTGGGTGCAGCAATGGGCCCTGCTGTGAATTATTAGATCAAGAATTGTAATTACATGCCCCTTTTGAACAGGGGCTGAAAAATTGGGCCTTTCGTGGTGGTGGTGGTGGTGGCGTTGCCACAACACTGTAAGCCCTCAGAGTTACTCTTGGTGGGTGCAGCAATGGGCCCTGCTGTGAATTATTAGATCAAGAATTGTAATTGCATGCCCCTGTTGAACAGGGGCTGAAAAATTGGGCCTTTCGTGGTGGTGGTGATGGTGGTGGTGTTGCCACAACACTGTAAGCCCTCAGAGTTACTCTTGGTGGGTGCAGCAATGGGCCCTGCTGTGAATTATTAGATCAAGAATTGTAATTACATGCCCCTTTTGAACAGGGGCTGAAAAATTGGGCCTTTCGTGGTGGTGGTGGTGGTGGCGTTGCCACAACACTGTAAGCCCTCAGAGTTACTCTTGGTGGGTGCAGCAATGGGCCCTGCTGTGAATTATTAGATCAAGAATTGTAATTACATGCCCCTTTTGAACAGGGGCTGAAAAATTGGGCCTTTCGTGGTGGTGGTGGTGGTGGCGTTGCCACAACACTGTAAGCCCTCAGAGTTACTCTTGGTGGGTGCAGCAATGGGCCCTGCTGTGAATTATTAGATCAAGAATTGTAATTACATGCCCCTTTTGAACAGGGGCTGAAAAATTGGGCCTTTCGTGGTGGTGGTGGTGGTGGCGTTGCCACAACACTGTAAGCCCTCAGAGTTACTCTTGGTGGGTGCAGCAATGGGCCCTGCTGTGAATTATTAGATCAAGAATTGTAATTACATGCCCCTTTTGAACAGGGGCTGAAAAATTGGGCCTTTCGTGGTGGTGGTGGTGGTGGCGTTGCCACAACACTGTAAGCCCTCAGAGTTACTCTTGGTGGGTGCAGCAATGGGCCCTGCTGTGAATTATTAGATCAAGAATTGTAATTGCATGCCCCTGTTGAACAGGGGCTGAAAAATTGGGCCTTTCGTGGTGGTGGTGGTGGTGGTGGTGTTGCCACAACACTGTAAGCCCTCAGAGTTACTCTTGGTGGGTGCAGCAATGGGCCCTGCTATGAATTATTAGATCAAGAATTGTAATTACATGCCCCTTTTGAACAGGGGCTGAAAAATTGGGCCTTTCGTGGTGGTGGTGGTGGTGGCGTTGCCACAACACTGTAAGCCCTCAGAGTTACTCTTGGTGGGTGCAGCAATGGGCCCTGCTGTGAATTATTAGATCAAGAATTGTAATTGCATGCCCCTGTTGAACAGGGGCTGAAAAATTGGGCCTTAGGCACTGGTGGCACAACACTACAACCCCTCACAGATACTGTACTTGGAGCACAGCAATGAGCCCTGTTGCAAAGTATTGCTTCAAAAATTGTAATGACACGCCCCTGTTAAACAGGGGCTGAAAAATTGGGCCTTAGGCACTGGTGCCACAACACTCCAACCCCTCACAGATACTGTACTTGGAGCACAGCAATGAGCCCTATGGCAAATTATTGCTAAAAAAATTGTAATTACACGCCCCTGTAAAACAGGGGCTGAAAAATTGGGCCTCAGCCACTGGTGGCGGCACCCATAAACAAAAATGATCTTCCAAGCTATCATCATCAATCGTATCATTGAGGACTCGGAGGAGGAGGATAGCCAGTCAACATAACAGCACAGGCACTCAGCATCAGCATCAGTCTTGAAGGGATGTGACATGTTAAAATTAATTAGTCTGTTATATCAGCATCAGGTGTGTGGTAGCTGGTGGTGATCCAAGACTGGTTCATCTTGATGAAAGTCAGTCGATCAACCGAGTCGGTGGACAGGCGCACCCTGTGATCCGTGACAAATCCTCCAGCAGCACTGAATGTGCGTTCCGAAAGAACGCTGGATGCAGGACAGGCCAGTAGCTCAATTGCATACTGTGCAAGCTCTGGCCAGTGATCCATCCTCAAGACCCAGTAAGCCAGAGGATTTTCGGTGGGGAAGGTGTCCAAGTCTGACCTTGCCCCTAGATATTCCTGCACCATGTTTATCAGACGCTGGCGATGGTTGCTGGAACCGATCATACTTTGGGGCTGCGGACTAAAGAATTGTCTGAACGCATCGGTCAGACGGCCACCTTCCCCACCGCTCCTTCTTTGACTGGCCGAAGCCTCAGCAACTCGTTGTCCAGGACCAGGAGTTTGTAACCTCCCAGTCTCTGGGAACGCGTTGCACAGACCTTTCTGCAAGGCCTCCCGGAGTTGTCTCATCCTCTGCTCCCTCTGCGACGGTAACATAAGGTCCGCAACCTTACCCTTGTACCGTGGATCAAGGAGAGTGGCCAGCCAGTAATGGTCCCTCTCCTTGATCCGAAGAATACGAGGATCCTTCCGCAGACTTTGCAGGATCAGGGAGGCCATGCAGCGTAGGTTTGCTGAGGCATTCGCTCCGGAGTCCTCTGGGTCACTAAGGACGACATGATCCGCAGCCACCTCCTCCCAGCCACGTACAAGTCCACTGGTTTCTTGGGACTGTAAATCATCCCTAAAAGACTGCTGCTGATGATGCTGAGTGCCAGCCTCCACCTCCATGCTGACACAATCCTCCTCCTCCTCCTCCTCCTCCTCCTCTTCCTGTGCGATGGGTGGGACAGAAGGAACACTGTCTGGGTAAAGGGGGCCTTGAGAGGCAAGGAAGTCCTCCTCTTCCTGCCTCTGTTCTGCCTCAAGTGCCCTGTCCATTATTCCACGCAGCGTGTGCTCCAACAGGTGGACAAGAGGTACAGTGTCACTGATGCATGCACTGTCACTGCTCACCATCCTCGTGGCCTCCTCAAATGGTGCCAGGACAGTGCATGCATCCCTGATCATGCCCCACTGGCGTGGAGAAAAAAAACCAAGCTCCCCTGACCCTGTCCTGGTGCCGTAGTCGCACAGGTACTCATTGATGGCCCTCTGCTGCGTGTGCAGCCGCTGCAGCATGGCCAACGTTGAGTTCCACCTGGTGGGCATGTCACATATAAGGCGGTTCTTGGGCAGGTTCAACTCCTTTTGCAGCTCAGCCAGGCGAGCACTGGCATTATAAGATCTGCGGAAATGCACACAGACTTTCCTGGCCTGCCTCAGGACATCCTGTAAGCCCGGGTACCTGCCCAAGAACCGCTGCACCACCAGGTTAAGGACGTGAGCCACACAGGGCACATGGGTCAGTTGTCCCTGTCGGAGGGCGGAGAGGAGGTTGGTGCCATTGTCGCAAACCACCATTCCTGGCTTAAGCTGGCGTGGCGTCAACCACCTCTCGGCCTGGCCCTGCAGAGCAGACAGGACCTCTGCCCCAGTGTGGCTTCTGTCCCCCAAACACACCAGCGCAAGCACGGCATGGCATCTTTTTGCCTGCGTACTTGCGTAGCCCCTTGAACGCCTACGGAGCACCGCTGGTTCCGAGGACAAACCACAGGAAGAGGCCATGGAGGAAGAAGAAGAGGAGGGGGTGGAGGAGAGAGGTGTGTCACAACCAGTAGTAGCATTTTGGAGGCGTGGCGGTGGAACAACCTCCAACACTACTGCACCTTGTCCTGCATCCTTCCCAGCTGCCAAAAGAGTGACCCAATGGGCCGTGAAAGAAAGGTAACGTCCCTGTCCATGCTTGCTGGACCATGAGTCAGCGGTAATATGCACCTTACCGCTGACCGCCCTGTCCAGCGAGGCCAAGACATTGCCTTCCACATGCCGGTAGAGAGCCGGAATAGCCTTCCGTGAGAAAAAGTGGCGTTTGGGAACCTGCCACTGAGGAACCGCACATTGCACAAACTCACGGAAGGGGGCCGAGTCTACCAACTGAAAAGGCAGCAGTTGAAGCGCTAGCAATTTAGCCAAGCTAGCATTCAACCGCTGGGCATGTGGATGGCTGGGAGTGAACTTCTTTCGACGGTCCAGCAGCTGGGGCAGGGAAATTTGCCTGCTAGAATCGGACGTCGGTGTACTGCTAGCAGAGTGGCCGCAAGTACTTGGCTGTGACACACCTAATTCTACACCTTCATTCCTCTCAGTGCATGTTTCAGAGAGGACTGAAGTTATAGTGGGGTTGGAGATCCCAGCTGATGCGGTGCAAGGAGAGGTCCGCTTTGTTCTTTGGTGTGGGTCTTTGAGGTAGGCTTGCCAACGAGCTGCATGGCAGGTCAACATATGTCTGGTCAGGCATGTGGTACCCAAGCGGCTGATGTTTTGGCCACGCAATATACGCTTGAGACATATGTTGCAAACAGCAGCTGTGCGATCTGATGCACTAGCCTCAAAAAAGGCCCACACCAAAGAACTTTTTGAATGACGGGCAGAGGCAGCGCCCTGCACAGGCGGAGCTCTGCGGTGTGATTCCGTCGGTGTACTGCCCTTACGCTGGCCACCAAAGGGCATCCTGCCTCGTTGGAGATGTGCCTCCTCCTCATCCTCCTCCTCCTCCTCTCTCCTATTAGGCACCCACGTGGAGTCAGTGACCTCATCATCCCCTCCCTCCTCATCACTGGAGCCAATCTGGCAGTATGCTGCAGCTGCTGGAACATGACTGCCAGATTGGTGTCCTTCTTGAGCATCCCCTCTGTCTGCTCTCACGCTACTGCCTTCCTGTAGCTGGGTTTCATCATCAGACCCTTCGAAACGCTGGGCATCCTCCTGGAGCATGTACCCAACACTGTGCTCAAACAGTTCGGGGGACTCCTCAGGAGGAGGACATGGTGGGTCTAGGGAAGGAGTGACTGATGATGAGTCTGACATTGATACCAGGGAAGAGGACGCTTTGGCAGCTGCTTTTCCAGTACCCTGAGCCTGGGTGAGAGAGGATGAGGAGGAGGAGGAGGGCTTGGTCATCCACTCTACTAAGTCTTCGGCATGATGTGGCTCAACATGTCCAGCTGCCGAAAAGAAGGACAAGCGTGTCCCATGGCCATGTGCTGATGACAATGCACCGCGTCCACGACCAGCACTGTTGCCCCCAGACACAGAGCCTGCTTGCCCTCTTTTATTGCCTCCTGACTGTCTGCCTCTCCTTGTTTGCCTTCCAGACATTCTAATAGATGGCCTGCAGGGAGATGGGAAAAAAGCAATAAGGGCTACCTTCAGGTGTCCTTCTCTGTCCCTTTACTTAAGGATTTCTAAATATGGTTGAGGATGATTGCTTTTGCACAGAATAGCACAACGACAATTTCCCTGACTGTCCAAAAAAACAAGGATTTCAAAGATGGTTGATGAGGAATGCTTTAGCACACTATAGCACAAGGAGAATTTCCCTCACTGTCCTTCCCTGTCCCTAGAAACAAGGATTATCACAGTGAAAGAAACTGACACTCTTCCTACCTATAGTTTTCTGTCCCTAGAAAAAATGTTTTTTTAAAGCACACTATAGCACAAGGAGAATTTCCCTCACTTTCCTTCTTTGTCCCTAGAAACAAGGATTATCACAGTGAAAGAAACTGACACTCTTCCTACCTATAGTTTTCTGTCCCTAGAAAAAATGTTTTTTTAAAGCACACTATAGCACAAGGAGAATTCCCTCACTGTCCTTCCCTGTCCCTAGAAACAAGGATTCGCACAGTAAAACACACTGACACTCTCCCTACCTATAGTTTTCTGTCCCTAGAAAAAATGTTTTTTTAAAGCACACTATAGCACAAGGAGAATTTCCCTCACTTTCCTTCTTTGTCCCTAGAAACAAGGATTATCACAGTGAAAGAAACTGACACTCTTCCTACCTATAGTTTTCTGTCCCTAGAAAAAATGTTTTTTTAAAGCACACTATAGCACAAGGAGAATTCCCTCACTGTCCTTCCCTGTCCCTAGAAACAAGGATTCGCACAGTAAAACACACTGACACTCTCCCTACTGTGACAGCAGGAAGGTAAAGTCACCTGGTTGCATCCAGGGGGGTAGATATATTTCGCCCAGATTCAGGCTTTACGCCGACTTATACAACTAGGTGGAGAGTTGTATAAGCCCAGATAAGGCTAGTGGGCTCATGGATGACTCATACCTCTAGGGAGAGTGTGGGGCGTCGTACAGACAGAGATGAGGAGACCAGCTGAACCTTGTCAGCTCATTTAGGCCTCTATAAGAACTCCCAGCTTCATTAGATGTTAGCTCATGCCTGGAACCAGACCTGTGTGGACTGTCTAGGGAGAGTGAACCCCTGTGCGGTGAGGCAAAGCCTGTGTGGCTATTTGTTTGGACTTTTACTAAACCAGGGACTTAGGGACTAGGACAGCACCAGGCTGATCCCAGTTGTTAGTTTAGGAAACCTGCATGTTTAGTCAGAGGTCAAACGGACCAGGATTTATTTTGTTTATGTTTCTTTTTGGCTTTGCTGTGTTTTTGTCACTGTACATAGAGAAATAAACCGCACCTTTTGATTTTGAAAACCACAACCTCCGTCTGCTGGCCCTGTTTTTGTGTGGGGAGCCCAACCAGGGGGTCACACACACCCGCTACCGAGTTAACCCCCTCACAGTTGGTGGAGAACCAGTGGCAGTTTTTTTTAAGCCAGCATGGAGGAGATACTGAAACAGCTGGCTCTAGCAAATGCCAATCAACAGCAGACAAATGCAGGTTTGCAAAGGAGCCTTGCAGCCCAGCAGCAAGCTCATCAACAAGCCCAGCAGCAATCTGAGGCCCGCTTCATAGACCTGTTACAGAAGCAAGAGCAGAGACTACAACAAATGGAAGCAGTAATGCAGCAACGTCCGCAGACCAGTGAGGAAAGCCGTCCCACTAATACCGCGTCCTTTGGGGTGAGTCGTTTATTGACAAAAATGACTGGAGAGGATGATCCAGAGGTATTTTTGACCACATTTGAAAGGACTGCTGAAAGAGAAAAGTGGCCTGAGGAGCAGTGGGCTGGACTGGTGGCTCCTCTGTTAACTGGTGAATCGCAGAAGGCTTACTATGACCTAGAGCCTGACCAAGCAAAAGACTATGTGATGCTAAAAGCTGAAATATTGGCAAGGCTGGGTGTCACCCTGGCTGTCCGGGCTCAGCGTGTGCATAACTGGACTTTCCAGCTTGGAAAACCCCCCAGGTCTCAAATGTATGATCTCATTCACCTGAGCAGGAAGTGGCTACAGCCAGAGACTTTGTCCGCACCGGAGATTGTGGAACGTGTTGTGATGGATCGTTTCTTGAGAGCTCTTCCTACCGCCATTCAAAAGTGGGTAAGCCATGGAGACCCAGAAACGGCCGGTAAACTTGTGGATCGTGTAGAGAGATACTTGGCTACAGAGAACCTGACGGCCTCTTCCAGAGACTCTCGGACTTTTCACCCTAAGACCAGACCATCCCCAGGGGCGGATAAGAGGATTCCAAGGGGTGAGGGTGGAGAGAGTGAGAGAGTGGGAGCTCTACCCCAAGTTTGGCGAGAACAGCCTGGGAAATCAGCGGCTCAAGAGGCCGCAAGAAGGATCGTTTGCTACCGCTGCCGGCAAGCGGGACATATTGCAGCCAATTGCCCGGTTGTGGAGGAACCCATGCAGTGTGACTTTCTGACGGGCAGACGTCAGTCGCTGTGTGCGACAGTCGCATGCACTGCCATTCGAGGAACTGAGAAACATTTATGCAAAATGTGTGTTAATGGTAGAAATGTTGTGGTATTGCTGGATTCAGGTAGCCTTGTGACCCTGATAAAGGCTGAATTAGTTAAAACAGAGGTCTCTGGGAATAGCAAGGTAGCTGTTATTTGTGTGCATGGGGACACCCGAGAGTATCCAGTGACTACAGTGTGTTTCGAGACCCCCAAAGGTACCCTCTCTCATCCAGTGGGGTTAGTATCTCAATTACCGCATGATGCCATTGTGGGAAGGGATTTTCCGAAGTTCTGGGAACTGTGGGATGATCCTGAGCCCCCCACTGGTGCCCCTATGTACCAGGAATGTGATAGCCAGAACTCCTCTGAGAGTGGTGAGGACTCTCCAGAATTTCCCTTGTCAGTATTGGCAGGGGAGACTCAAGAAACTGGAGAGGAGCCCACCTCCTCAGACGAAAACCTACCGTCTGTGGAGTTTTCTGATCTGGAGGTTCACAGGGAAAATTTTGCCACAGAACAGTTAAAAGACCCCGCCCTAATAAAGGCACGGGAAAACGTAGTGGAAATAGATGGCGAGTTAGTGAACCCAGATAATACCTGCACTTACCCATACTTCAGCGTAGAGAAGGACCTACTGTATCGGGTGGCAAAAAGGGCAGAAGAAACCGTTGAGCAGCTTGTGGTGCCCAAACCTTACAGGAAGTTGGTGTTGGAGTTGGCCCATGGGCACATTCTTGGAGGTCATCTGGGGACAGAGAAAACCCGAGAGAGGGTATTACAGAGATTCTATTGGCCTGGGGTGATGAAGGACATAGAAAATTATTGTTCCTCCTGCCCTGTGTGTCAGAGGTCGGCCCCGATGCCACATTTCCGTAGCCCGCTGGTCCCTCTACCCATCATTGAGGTCCCGTTTGAGAGAATCGCAATGGATTTGGTAGGTCCTATAATCAAGTCCGCTAGGGGGCACCAGTACATATTGGTTATAATGGACTATGCCACCCGTTATCCAGAAGCGATCCCTCTCAGAAATACCTCGGCCAAAACCATAGCCAAAGAGCTATCTCTTGTTTTTAGCCGGGTGGGTATTTGTAAAGAACTGCTTACGGACCAAGGTACACCCTTTATGTCCCGGGTTATGAAAGAGCTGTGTAAATTGCTCAAAGTGACGCAATTGCGTACATCTGTGTATCACCCCCAAACCGATGGGCTGGTTGAAAGATTCAACAAAACCCTAAAACAAATGTTGAAGAAAGTGGTGGATAGAGATGGAAAGGATTGGGACTGTCTACTTCCTTATTTGATGTTTGCTATTAGGGAGGTGCCCCAATCCTCTACGGGATTCTCCCCCTTTGAGTTACTGTATGGGAGACACCCAAGAGGGCTGTTGGATATTGCCAAGGAAACTTGGGAAAGTGAGAGTTCTCCCCACAGGAGTGTGATTGAGCATGTCGCCCTGATGCAAGATCGAATTGCACAGGTAATGCCCATCGTGAAGGAACATTTGGCCCAAGCGCAGTTGGCACAGCAGAGAGTGTACAACCGTGGAGCAAAGACCCGTACCTTTTCCCCGGGGGATAGGATATTGGTACTTGTCCCTACGGTTGAAAGTAAATTCCTTGCCAAATGGCAAGGCCCCTACGAGATAATGGAAAAAGTGAGCGAAGTGAATTACAAGGTCAGACAACCAGGAAGGCGAAAGCCCGAACAGATATATCACGTTAATCTGTTGAAAGCCTGGAGGGATAGAGAGTCCCTAGTCGCAGAAACTTGGTCACCAGCTCAAACTGGTTGCGTGATTCCGGAGGTTGGAATAGCAGCCACCTTGTCACAACCCCAACAACAGGAGGTTAAGGAGTTTGTGCTTCGCAACAAGGAGGTGTTCTCTGAGCTGCCGGGACAAACATCTGGGGTAGAGCATGATATTATTACCCCGCCCGGTGAAAGGGTGAAGTTAAAACCCTATCGGATCCCAGAGGCCCGACGGGAGGCAATACGGGAGGAAGTACAGAAAATGCTGAACTTAGGGGTGATAGAGGAGTCCCAAAGTGATTGGTCTAGTCCCATTGTGTTGGTGCCTAAACCGGATGGGAGCTGGCGATTTTGTAACGATTTTCGTCAGTTGAACAAGGTTACAAAATTTGACACCTACCCCATGCCACGTATAGATGAGTTGATCGACCGGCTGGGAACAGCCCGATACATGACGACTCTTGACCTCACAAAAGGGTATTGGCAAATTCCCCTGGCCAAGTCGGCCAAAGAGAAAACCGCATTTGTAACCCCAGACGGGGCGTTCCAATATAAGAGAATGCCGTTCGGGTTACAGAATGCGCCGGCCACATTCCAGCGGAAAATGGACCAGATACTGAGGCCCCATCGGAAGTATGCTGCGGCTTACCTGGATGACGTAATTGTCCATAGCACAGATTGGGCCTCACATCTGCCAAAAGTGCAAGCAGTCCTAGACTCTATCCGGGAAGCGGGGTTTACGGCTAACCCCAAGAAGTGTACCATTGGGCAGGAGGAGGCCAAATATCTTGGGTACACCATTGGCAGGGGAGTAATAAAACCCCAACTCAACAAAGTCGGGGCCATCCAGAGTTGGCCACGTCCCAACAGCAAGAAGCAGGTACGAGCCTTTCTGGGAATCGCGGGTTATTATCGGCGCTTCATTCCCCACTTTGCTTCTAAGGCTGTGCCCCTAACCAACCTGACGAAAGGGAAAGGGTCGGTCATGATTAAATGGACCCCCGAGGCTGAGGCAGCATTCCAATTCTTGAAACAAGCCTTATGTAGCCAGCCAGTGTTGTACTCACCCGACTTCTCTAAAGACTTTGTCGTACAAAGTGATGCGTCAGATGTGGGGTTAGGAGCAGTATTGTCCCAGGTCTGGAACGGGGAAGAGCACCCAGTCATTTACCTCAGCAGGAAGTTGAAGTCCCATGAGGTAAATTACGCCACGGTTGAAAAGGAGTGTTTAGCGGTGAAGTGGGCTCTAGATTCCCTTCGGTACTATCTGCTAGGTAGGCACTTTGACATGGTTACGGATCACGCTCCGTTAAAATGGATGGCTCAAAACAAGGAGACAAATAGAAGAGTGAATAGGTGGTTCCTGGCCCTACAGGAATTCAACTTCACAGTAAAGCATCGCCCTGGCGTTCAAATGGGGAATGTGGATGCTTTGTCTCGAGTACATGAATGCCTGATTGCTGGTGTTCCAACCCCGAGGTTAAAACAAGAGGGGGGGGTATGTGACAGCAGGAAGGTAAAGTCACCTGGTTGCATCCAGGGGGGTAGATATATTTCGCCCAGATTCAGGCTTTACGCCGACTTATACAACTAGGTGGAGAGTTGTATAAGCCCAGATAAGGCTAGTGGGCTCATGGATGACTCATACCTCTAGGGAGAGTGTGGGGCGTCGTACAGACAGAGATGAGGAGACCAGCTGAACCTTGTCAGCTCATTTAGGCCTCTATAAGAACTCCCAGCTTCATTAGATGTTAGCTCATGCCTGGAACCAGACCTGTGTGGACTGTCTAGGGAGAGTGAACCCCTGTGCGGTGAGGCAAAGCCTGTGTGGCTATTTGTTTGGACTTTTACTAAACCAGGGACTTAGGGACTAGGACAGCACCAGGCTGATCCCAGTTGTTAGTTTAGGAAACCTGCATGTTTAGTCAGAGGTCAAACGGACCAGGATTTATTTTGTTTATGTTTCTTTTTGGCTTTGCTGTGTTTTTGTCACTGTACATAGAGAAATAAACCGCACCTTTTGATTTTGAAAACCACAACCTCCGTCTGCTGGCCCTGTTTTTGTGTGGGGAGCCCAACCAGGGGGTCACACACACCCGCTACCGAGTTAACCCCCTCACACTACCTATAGTTTTCTGTCCCTAGAAAAAATGTTTTTTTAAAGCACACTATAGCACAAGGAGAATTCCCTCACTGTCCTTCCCTGTCCCTAGAAACAAGGATTCGCACAGTAAAACACACTGACACTCTCCCTACCTATAGTTTTCTGTCCCTAGAAAAAATGTTTTTTAAAGCACACTATAGCACAAGGAGAATTTCCCTCACTTTCCTTCTTTGTCCCTAGAAACAAGGATTATCACAGTGAAAGAAACTGACACTCTTCCTACCTATAGTTTTCTGTCCCTAGAAAAAATGTTTTTTTAAAGCACACTATAGCACAAGGAGAATTCCCTCACTGTCCTTCCCTGTCCCTAGAAACAAGGATTCGCACAGTAAAACACACTGACACTCTCCCTACCTATAGTTTTCTGTCCCTAGAATTTTTTTTTTTTAAAGCACACTATAGCACAAGGAGAATTCCCTCACTGTCCTTCCCTGTCCCTAGAAACAAGGATTCACACAGTAAAACACACTGACACTCTCCCTACCTATAGTTTTCTGTCCCTAGAAAAAATGTTTTTTTAAAGCACACTATAGCACAAGGAGAATTCCCTCACTGTCCTTCCCTGTCCCTAGAAACAAGGATTCGCACAGTAAAACACACTGACACTCTCCCTACCTATAGTTTTCTGTCCCTAGAAAAAATGTTTTTTTAAAGCACACTATAGCACAAGGAGAATTTCCCTCACTTTCCTTCTTTGTCCCTATAAACAAGGATTATCACAGTGAAAGAAACTGACACTCTTCCTACCTATAGTTTTCTGTCCCTAGAAAAAAAGTTTTTTTAAAGCACACTATAGCACAAGGAGAATTTCCCTCACTTTCCTTCTTTGTCCCTAGAAACAAGGATTATCACAGTGAAAGAAACTGACACTCTTCCTACCTATAGTTTTCTGTCCCTAGAAAAAATGTTTTTTTAAAGCACACTATAGCACAAGGAGAATTCCCTCACTGTCCTTCCCTGTCCCTAGAAACAAGAATTCGCACAGTAAAACACACTGACACTCTCCCTACCTATAGTTTTCTGTCCCTAGAAAAAATGTTTTTTTAAAGCACACTATAGCACAAGGAGAATTTCCCTCACTTTCCTTCTTTGTCCCTAGAAACAAGGATTATCACAGTGAAAGAAACTGACACTCTTCCTACCTATAGTTTTCTGTCCCTAGAAAAAATGTTTTTTTAAAGCACACTATAGCACAAGGAGAATTTCCCTCACTTTCCTTCTTTGTCCCTAGAAACAAGGATTATCACAGTGAAAGAAACTGACACTCTTCCTACCTATAGTTTTCTGTCCCTAGAAAAAATGTTTTTTTAAAGCACACTATAGCACAAGGAGAATTCCCTCACTGTCCTTCCCTGTCCCTAGAAACAAGGATTCGCACAGTAAAACACACTGACACTCTCCCTACCTATAGTTTTCTGTCCCTAGAAAAAATGTTTTTTTAAAGCACACTATAGCACAAGGAGAATTTCCCTCACTTTCCTTCTTTGTCCCTAGAAACAAGGATTATCACAGTGAAAGAAACTGACACTCTTCCTACCTATAGTTTTCTGTCCCTAGAAAAAATGTTTTTTTAAAGCACACTATAGCACAAGGAGAATTCCCTCACTGTCCTTCCCTGTCCCTAGAAACAAGGATTCGCACAGTAAAACACACTGACACTCTCCCTACCTATAGTTTTCTGTCCCTAGAAAAAATGTTTTTTTAAAGCACACTATAGCACAAGGAGAATTCCCTCACTGTCCTTCCCTGTCCCTAGAAACAAGGATTCGCACAGTAAAACACACTGACACTCTCCCTACCTATAGTTTTCTGTCCCTAGAAAAAATGTTTTTTTAAAGCACACTATAGCACAAGGAGAATTCCCTCACTGTCCTTCCCTGTCCCTAGAAACAAGGATTCGCACAGTAAAACACACTGACACTCTCCCTACCTATAGTTTTCTGTCCCTAGAAAAAATGTTTTTTTTAAAGCACACTATAGCACAAGGAGAATTTCCCTCACTTTCCTTCTTTGTCCCTAGAAACAAGGATTATCACAGTGAAAGAAACTGACACTCTTCCTACCTATAGTTTTCTGTCCCTAGAAAAAATGTTTTTTTAAAGCACACTATAGCACAAGGAGAATTCCCTCACTGTCCTTCCCTGTCCCTAGAAACAAGGATTCGCACAGTAAAACACACTGACACTCTCCCTACCTATAGTTTTCTGTCCCTAGAAAAAATGTTTTTTTAAAGCACACTATAGCACAAGGAGAATTCCCTCACTGTCCTTCCCTGTCCCTAGAAACAAGGATTCGCACAGTAAAACACACTGACACTCTCCCTACCTATAGTTTTCTGTCCCTAGAAAAAATGTTTTTTTAAAGCACACTATAGCACAAGGAGAATTCCCTCACTGTCCTTCCCTGTCCCTAGAAACAAGGATTCGCACAGTAAAACACACTGACACTCTCCCTACCTATAGTTTTCTGTCCCTAGAAAAAAATGTTTTTTTAAAGCACACTATAGCACAAGGAGAATTTCCCTCACTTTCCTTCTTTGTCCCTAGAAACAAGGATTATCACAGTGAAAGAAACTGACACTCTTCCTACCTATAGTTTTCTGTCCCTAGAAAAAAAGTTTTTTTAAAGCACACTATAGCACAAGGAGAATTCCCTCACTGTCCTTCCCTGTCCCTAGAAACAAGGATTCGCACAGTAAAACACACTGACACTCTCCCTACCTATAGTTTTCTGTCCCTAGAAAAAATGTTTTTTTAAAGCACACTATAGCACAAGGAGAATTCCCTCACTGTCCTTCCCTGTCCCTAGAAACAAGGATTCGCACAGTAAAACACACTGACACTCTCCCTACCTATAGTTTTCTGTCCCTAGAAAAAATGTTTTTTTAAAGCACACTATAGCACAAGGAGAATTCCCTCACTGTCCTTCCCTGTCCCTAGAAACAAGGATTCGCACAGTAAAACACACTGACACTCTCCCTACCTATAGTTTTCTGTCCCTAGAAAAAATGTTTTTTTAAAGCACACTATAGCACAAGGAGAATTTCCCTCACTTTCCTTCTTTGTCCCTAGAAACAAGGATTATCACAGTGAAAGAAACTGGCACTCTTCCTACCTATAGTTTTCTGTCCCTAGAAAAAATGTTTTTTTAAAGCACACTATAGCACAAGGAGAATTCCCTCACTGTCCTTCCCTGTCCCTAGAAACAAGGATTCGCACAGTAAAACACACTGACACTCTCCCTACCTATAGTTTTCTGTCCCTAGAAAAAATGTTTTTTTAAAGCACACTATAGCACAAGGAGAATTCCCTCACTGTCCTTCCCTGTCCCTAGAAACAAGGATTCGCACAGTAAAACACACTGACACTCTCCCTACCTATAGTTTTCTGTCCCTAGAAAAAATGTTTTTTTAAAGCACACTATAGCACAAGGAGAATTCCCTCACTGTCCTTCCCTGTCCCTAGAAACAAGGATTCGCACAGTAAAACACACTGACACTCTCCCTACCTATCCTTCTCTTTCCCTAAACTAAAGGAATCCAGGTTAAGCAAGAAAAAATAAATGTCACTGTCCCTGCCTATGCTTCTCTTTCCCTGCTCCGGAACACACTACACTAGGCCGCCGTGCTGGCGGCCTTTTATAGTGTGGGGCGTGTACTAAACACCCTCAGCAATAATTGGCCACAGGCATCCTGCCTGTGGCCAATCATTGCTCTCCTCGCTGCCGGCGCTGTGATTGGCCAAGCATGCGGGGTCACAGTGCATGCTTGGCCAATCACAGCGCCTGGATGACACTGCGATGGCGTAGTGCATTGTGGGCCGTTCGCGTCACTCGAATTTGGCGCGAATGGCCCAAATCGTTCGATCTTCGTCGAACGATCGAACAGCCGATGTTCGAGTCGAACGTATGTTCGACTCGAACACGAAGCTCATCCCTAGCTAGATGCAGCAATTGTATATGTAGAACTGCTGTCTTCTAAGGCAACTGAACTTTGAACAGTCAATAGAGATCCATACACATAACTCACAGTAACCCGTTATAGATCTTCTCTCACATCTCACAGTATCCTACTGTAGATCTTCACTCACTGAGCTCCCGGTTCTCCCTAGACTTCAAGATCCCAGACATCACTGGATCCCCTGAGCTCTTTCACAGCTGTATTCTCCTCAAGTGTCACCCCTGCTAACCTGCTGGGTCCCTGGCTTGGCACTCTGCTGAAGCTTTCCCACTTCTTCACTGTCCCTGGCTGGTGAAAAGGCTGCTCTGGTACTTCTTCAGACTTCCATACACTGGCCTCTGATAACAGAAATGGTTGTCTTTTGCTGGCGACGATTCCTCCCTTTACCTCTGGCCCTGATCATTACTTGCCCCTAGTGACAGAAGTGGTCGTCCCTTGTGGCAACTGCTTCTCCTTCACCACTGGCAAAGATGCAGTTCCCTGTCCGGTGGAACCTCTGCAACTTGGTTGGGCTTCTCCTGCTGGTGTTTATATATATAATTTAAATATATATAGGTGTCCTCTGAGTAATGGCAGTAGAGTTCCATGTTGCAGGCCTGTTATTCTTCGCTAGCTAGTTGGAGCTTGTTACCTGTAATCTGTTTTGTTGCAGATGAAACAATGGATTCCAAGTGGTGAAGGCCTAAGGTGTCTGAGTGCAGTGTTCCAGCAATGCAGTAAAGTGTTCTTGGGTAGGGATGTGTACGCACTGTGTTCTGTTATGGTGGTAGTGAATAGATAAAGATTGAGCAGCTTGTTCTCTCACCAATGACCCAAATCGATCTGCAGTCTTCTGGACAGGAACACGGATGGCGACACTCCGACAGCAGATCCTCAGTCTCGGCCTTCTGTAGGGTCTTTCTCCACACGTCCGCACCGATGGGTAGGTGCTATAAATGATGCTAGTAACAGAATGTCCAAAAGCGTGTAGCAGAACTGGGCCTCTCAGGCCCCATGGTTGAAGTAGCGTTCCGCGTGGTAGGCCGTGACCTCTCTCTCTCTGTCACACAGAGAGGTCCGTCCTGCGTCAGGTCCAGGAGGAAGAGAGCGTGCACAGACTTTTAAGCTCCTGTTATCAACCCTCCCAGCAACCTTCAGGCCACTGCAAGCGTCCCTGGGATTTGTAGTCTTATCGTACATGGATGCATATCAGCAGATTCAAAGAGGACTATACGCCCTATAACTCACTCTGTTGGCGCACAAGGTATGAGTTCACTGGCGGCACGAATAATCACGGGGACAAACAATGTTTAGAACACTGGAAGGTGTGAGGCTTTATAATAACAGTCCATATCGCTACACAAAAAACAAATAATCAATGCAACTTTAAAGGGTGACATGGTGAAAAAAAAGCAATCCCTTAAATTACACGCTAGGAAGATGCCTTTAAGCTTTATGTGGTGTTATGGAAACAGTATGATTTTCATAGAGAGCGTAGCAACACCATATGGCATAAATATTGTGTAATTAATATTTTTACAATTATGCTTGACCTAAATACATCAGCAACACCCCAATTTGATTAATTGTAATCTGAAAGTAGGCCTTTTTGGAATATTTTATCCAGTGGTAATAGGCCTGTATTGAACATTGGAAGTAACAGCCACAACAGATCTAAAGGCCATAAGAGAAAACATACTCTTAAAAATAAATAAAACAAAAGCTTTCAATTTCATATGCATTGGCCAGTGGCAAAACCGTTTCATGTTGTAGTTTGTGCCACCATTACCATTACATATGCGCATCGGGACCCTTCGGGGTAAGACTGCGCTATATTAAGATACCTCTCAACTCAACTCAACAGTTCATGCATGAGGTCTTACAGTGCTGGAGCACCAGAATGGGCCAGGAGACGTAGCAGGAGCTGGTAGTGGTGGCAGTCCAGCTGAGGTGGAAGATCTTGGTAATGGTGGCAGGCCAGTTCAAGTGGCAGGAATTGGTAATGCTGGCAGTCCAGCAGAGATGGAAAGAGCTGGTAATTGTGGCAGCAGCAGGCCTGGATCGTTGGTAGGAGCTGGCAAAGGAGGAAGGCCAGCAGACGCTGGAGGAGCTGGAAATGGTGACGGGCCAGCAGGGCTGGCAGTAGGTAATGCCTCAGCCCCCCAAAGCCTGTCCTCTTTCTGCATCTGCACGATACTGGTTGATTATCCTCTGTTGCTTGGTGTAGCTGCAGCAACATGACCATCATTAAGTTGTGCCAAGCTGACACCGAGACATTGGGCATGGGGTGATTTGAGGACATTTTTTTTAACTGTTCCAGCAGCTGCAGATAAAACATCTGCCTGGTCAAAGAAGCTGATGAAGATGATGGGGTAGGTTTAATATACTTATGGTGAGGTTCAAGCCTACACTCGATCCTACTTATTCTCACTGATTCACGTGGTTGAACCAAGCAGGCGGCATCTCACCTATAAACCAGGCTTCCAGGGCAATTTTATTTGTATTTTATTAGTGTACACCATCCAAGCCTACGCATACTTACTTCTCTGCAGCATGTGCACAGGTGTGGATCCGACACCCCTCACCACATCCCCCTGATCAATGTCCATAATAACCCCAAATGTTCAGAGCACTTCTCACACAACACCCTGCAATTTGTTATGGACCAGATTAGGCCTCTCGGAGTCCAACAAACATTTGAGGTTCATGTCAAACAGGAGCCTAGGTGACCTGACAGGTGTTCCATGAGGGGGTTAGCTCTCTCCACCAGGAGGGAGACCTATTTTCCCTAATCACCATCTGCTCCTGAGTCGATCAGGGTTGCACAAATAATCACAATTACAAATGAGCCTGAACCTACTCTATCACATTTCTTGTACTCCCAGGCTTAGACAAGTAAGGGACATTAAGTGGCTTTTCTTTGAACTTTAATTACAAACTTGTCCATACAATGGTGTTGCATTCCACTACAAATGGCATAGACACTCTCCAAACACTGGGATAACGATACATAGCTCACTAACTATACAGGAGGGGGTACTGTGGTCCTACTCACTAAGCAGGGTTCCCATAAGGTCTTCCCCAGGCGTCATGGCTTCCCTCCCTCAGACCCCCAGGGAATTTGCTTCCTCTTATCACTCCATCCTTCTTTCCTGCTGCGGACCAAAGACTTCTATTACATTGTAGCTTCTCCCCTCAATAATTTAAAGGGAAAGGGTGGGGCTAATGCAGATGACACACCCTTAAAGGGAACCCCTGCCTACATGTACACTGTATGCAGCATGGCATGATTAGACTTCTTTGGGTGCAAGGGCAGTGAAACTTATTTTTCACTACTTGGCACCACTCGCTCTCAGATTTTCCATAAAGCTGGAATAAAAAAAGTGTGGATGCAACGTGTGCTGTTGAAAGTACTCATCACACCTAGGGAAACATTTGTGTTTTGATCTTTACCTGATTGCTACAAGTAATGCTAAATTTGAGTTTGTCATTTTCAAGGTTTGAACTATGTTTGTCTCTTCTATACTACTCATAAAAATGAGAAGTCAGTGTTTTTCTCATGTCTGTGGGTGTACCCTAAGACCCTAAGACAGCTGGCCACCCACTATTTGGAGGAAAAAAATGTCCAATCACCACTGTTACCTCTCTGAGAAGCCTCTTTCTACTCACCTTTTCCATAATATTACAAGTAGCCTTTGCCAAATGGAGCATACAAATGTATAGGGCAGTGATGGCGAACCTTGGCACCCCAGATGTTTTGGAACTACATTTCCCATCATGCTCTTGCACTCTGCAGTGTAGTTGAGCATCATGGGAAATGTAGTTCCAAAACACCTGGAGTGCCAAGGTTCGCCATCACTGGTATAGGGTCTGGTGCAGCACTACTGCAAGAGGGAGACAAGATGGCAGTCTATTTTTTATGACTCACCTAAGACCCCTTTCACACTGGGTGGTTTTCTGGCGCTTTAGCGCTGGAAGAAGCCTCTGCTAAGTGCCTCCAATTCATTCTAGTGTGACTTTTCACACTGGGGCGGTACGCTTGCGGGACGTCCTGAAAAGTCCTGCAAGCAGTATCTTTGGGGTGGTTTGGGAGCGATGTATGTAGCACTCCCAAAACGCCCTGCCCATTGGAATGAAGCGCCGCAACACGGGGGTTTTTAACCCCTTCTTTGGGGTTAAAAGCACCCCGTTAGCGCTTTAGCGCTAACACGGCCGCGGCCCCAGTGTGAAAGGGGTCTAATAGTTTTCTAGCAGAGTTAGGTTGGGTTCACAGATATGCGGCTGGGGTTTGCAGTCCAGAGTCTGGTGCGTTCCTCTTCACCTGTTCAGGTGCGATTCAGGTGAGAATTTTTACCCAAATTCACATCTGAACCAGGTCCAAAAACACACAGGACCCCTTTTAAACTTGCACCGCACCCGCCCCGCACATGTGTGAACGGGCTCCATTGAAAGTCGGTCACATTTACATGTTATGTGAATTGGATGCGGTGAAAAATGCATTCCAATTCGCATATACAATATGTAAACCTAGCCTAAATTAACACCACCCAGCTTGACAAAAGTTAATTTTTCAATCAACTTTTTTTAGAAGAAGCCTGGAGGAAAATTATCAGTCGAACAGCACCTGCATCCAACCGGATTCAGGTATGATGGGTGACAGCTGTTAGAATACAATAGTCAGCACTGCAGAATTGTCCATCCATGTTGTTGAGTGTGGGTTGGGATATCTATGGATTTCTCTTGAACCTTAGCATGTATGGCCAGGGTTAGTTATCTTAATGACACATATCTGACTACTTGCTGGGACTAGCCTGAAGACGAGTAGGACAGACCTGAGTAAGCACTTGTCAAAGTACACAATCTGGAAAAAGAAGTCCTTTTGTTGACAAGTCTGCAGTCAGCACTGAGTGTTCCATCAGCTGGTAGTAGTGATACAATTGCAGCATTCCAGCAGCCTACCAAAATGATACACATTAAAAAAAGTCATGACCAAAAAGAGAAGATCATAGTAAATCAGTAATCAGTGTAGGCTTTTCAGTACAGAAAGTTCCTGGCTCCTTTATAACTGTATGCCGTCATGTTTTCATAGGATCAGAGGATCTGCCAGGTAATATGATATCAAAGCTGGTAATTCAGGCTAAGGACTACCTGTAGTGATACTCTCATTTCCTCGGCCTTTAGAAAAAAGTTACTGCGTTTAAAGGGCTTGGATCACAATTTGGTCTACAGAGGAGTCAGTTTAACACAAACATTCACAAATATGCATTTAAAAGTTGTAGACATTTTTTAGAGCTCCGGGTACAACCCACTACCCACTACTACTTCATTATTAGCTTTTAGCTGAGAAGCTGATCAGTGTAGTTATCCAGGTGTCTGCCTTGGTATACTGGAAGCATATACTACATACATTCAACATAAGTTGTGTGAGCCCCAACTATAACAAACCTGTGGATTGCTTAAAGCTGATCTCTGGGCACAAAACCTTTTAATTAAAGTGGAGGTTCCGCTGCAATTTTTTTTTTTTTTTTTTTTTTTAGCATTCAATGTGGTTTTAGCATACTAATGTTTACTCACATTTTTGGTGTCTTCATATAAACCCTCTTGGTTTTCGTAATATAGAACAACTTATATTCTGCTTTACTTGCCGTTTCCATTTTGCTTGTGGGCATTGTGAAGCCCACAAGCAATCACTTCCTGGAAGCGAGCATTGTTCACAGCGAGTAGCGCCGTAAACATATTGGTTGCCATCACAACGGGCGGCGTCATAGAAATAACACGCCCCGTTGTGATGGTATGCAGAAACACATAGAACACAGAACACATCCCAGAACACATTGCAGCAAAGACCCACACTGCATTGTGGCGCCGAGGAAAGGCTTAGAAACGCCTACTCCCGCGGGAGCCGAATCCCGGAAGTCATGCTAATATACGGTAACTATATATGATTTTAAAAATTTATATGGCTTTTAATGAAGTATATAGTGGAACGATTGTGTTGGCATATAGATGATTTTTTGGGTGAACCTCCGCTTTAAATATATTCCTCAATAGCCACTAAGGATCTTAATCCACTTTATGTGCACCAAATACCTTTTCAATCACAGATATTACCTTGTAAACATAGTGGTGACATCATCAGTGTGCTGTACATAGAGAGCAGAGTTGTGGGAGGGGCCCAGCAGGCCCACCCTACACGGGCTGCCTGTAGAAAACTACAGAACGGGGCGGAGATACAACAAGTCACCCTGCCCAATAAGAGATAGCAGCAGTGACTGATTTTTATTACAAGAAGCTCCTGCGTGGATGCCAGTGTATATTTTGACGTCAAATTACGATTTAGTCTTGGTTATCGTCTTTTGACTAAAATGGCATCTTAGTTTTAGTCGTATTTTAGTCATCTAAATTATTTTCGTTTTAGTCGACTAAAATCTCCAGTACATGTTAGTCAACTAAAATCAAATGGATTTAGTTGATTGCATTATTTCTTTAGAATTTCCAAACATTATATACTCCTGGAGTAAAAATCGAATAACATGTTTATTATTGATGGTATTAAGGTTTGAACATACAGACACAGATTTAGCCATTGTGATATTTACGTCTTTATAAATAAAACCAAGTTTTATAAACAAGTATTGCTTTTTGACAAGCAGAAGTGCAACTTGAAAATATAAAAAAACTGTAAACTCTATTGGCTGTAATGCCATTGCACATATTACCGGAATATATTACCAACATTAAATATTAAGAAAAAATAAGAAAAGCCTTTTTCTTAATTTTTTTTCTTCCAGCAGCTTAGTAGATGCCCCCTACATATTCTTATGTGGTAGTGCAGTGTTCATTTTGACGTCTAATTTCAATTTAGTTTTAGTCATAGTCTTTTGACTAAAATGCCATTTTAGTTTTAGTTGTATTTTAATCTTTTAACTAAAATGGCATTTTAGTTTTAGTCGTATTTTAGTCATCTGAATTGTTTTAGTCGTACTGTAGTAGACTAAAATAGTATTAAATTAGTCAATGAAAATATTTTAGTAGACTAAATTAACACTGGTGAAGGCAATGTTTCACACTGGATTGATTACTGCACAGATCTGGAAGAAATACACAAAGCACACCAAGATTCCCGTAAGAATACACATGCCTCTTGTAGTTTGACAATTTTTGCTTATCCCAGAGTTCATTATTTGGGTATTTTGACTGCTGGTGGGGTTGGCTGTAAAAATACAATAAAACAAAAGGTTGCAGCGCCAAAATTGATGTGATCAACAGACAAACTACTACTAAACAATAGTGCTTCTTTGGACAATCACAACCTCAGTGAAAACCCACAATGAATAGAAAAAGTCCATCAATAATAGTCCATAAATAATGTGCAATACTCCTTCCCCTATAGGAATATAAAAGAAATGGCCACCCACCAGAGAGGAGTGCTGCCACAACTAAGAGAACAGCTCACTCGCTTTGTGCCTTACAAGTGCCAATGGGATGCTTCAAAAGAAGTCCACTCTTGGTGCTGGATTTAACGCCTCCTCCACATCATACCATAGTCAGCAAAAGAGAATAACTCATAGTGTAGTAAATCATAATCCATGAACGCAAAAGGAAGGTACACCCGTGATAGTGACAGACAATTGCATCAGTGCATCACTCTATCTTCCCCACATGCAATGCAAACTCATCAAAAGATAAATAAACACATAATAAGTGGCCCAATCAGCTCAACAAGGGTAATCGGTTGAATCAGACCAATGTCTCCAGTGTTCGTTTAATCCAAGATTCTCAGTGTAAAGATGTTAGGGGACATTCAGCCGCTCGCAACACATGATACCAGTTAAATAGGAAAAACAGGGTGTAGCAAAATACTGAAACTGAGAATATGGTGGGGATCCCTTCAAAGGGGGCAGTAAATATTCATTCCAGGAAATGTAGAGACAGAATGTCTAATGAGGTCTGAATAAGTAAATTGGGTTAATTGGGGTCGGAGGTAGCTTTCTATTCATCTATTGTCAGTATGTTAACGACCCCACCTATTATCTGCTACGGGATGTAATTACACTCCTAGTAATGTGTCTGGCACGGTTTCATTATTATGGGTAAATATGCGGAGACAAACGTCTCACGCATACCAAGGTTGTTAGAAATAGTTCCAGGTAATTAAATCACTGTCATCTGTTAGTTGCTGAAGGGAATGCCCCTGGAAAATGAGTTAAGAAACCCCTTGCATGGGGAAGGATATAAAAAGCCAGCTGTGGCTAAAGAAAGGGTTGATTTACTCCCAGAACTGTGTGTCGTCCAGTTACTGGGGGGGTAACAGGTTGCCTTGGATAAGTTAGTACTTCCTCAGCTTCAAGGATTTCCCAGCAGACGTTTGGAGATCCGCAACACTGGTTGGCAGCGGTGGGATTAAAGCCTTGCAGCATGAGGAAGCAGCGTTCATGCAAATTCGGCCACACGAATGGAAGTGTGAATGGAGACAAACTATGCTGGATTAAAACGAGCGACGTTAAAGGATTTGCTGGAAGCAAGAGGGAAGATCGCCAGCAATAAATCCAAAGCCGAGCTGATTGCAGAACTGACCGAGGGAGATCGGGCACACAGTATGGCTACAGAAGCCATGGAGACCGAGTTTGACCAAGAAGTGAAACGCAGGCTAGCGTTTTATGGAGAAAACCCCTCCACCGAGCTGGTACAGGCAACGTTAGCCCAAGTGGATGCCTTTATCACGGCGAGAGAAGAACGGGAGACCCAACTCCGGCTGGCGGAACAGCGTGCCCCTGAGAGACTGTTAACGACTACCCCGGCACCAGAGACAAAACTAAAAGTACCCCATGATGCCTTTAAAAAGTTTGTGGAAGCAGAGGAAGAGATCGATAGCTTCCTGCAAGATTTTGAACGGCAATGCAAGCTGTACCAAGTACCCCAGACAGACTGGGTATGGATCTTAGCTGGTAAGCTGTCAGGCCGTGCAGCAGAAGCCTACAGAGCCGTGCCAGAAGAGGAAATCGCAAGCTATAGCCGGGTAAAGGAAGTTATTTTGGCAAGATATGCCATCACTCCAGAAGCATACAGGAGACGCTTCCGGGACACAAAGAAACAGGAGAAGAACTCCCACACCGAATGGGCTTGCCGAATGCAGAGGGCAGCCCTAGCTTGGCTGCAAGCCCATCAGGCAACCACAGCAGATGCGATCACCCAGCTGATTTTACTGAAGCAATTCTTTAATGGACTAAACCCAGAGGTACAGGAGTGGGTAAGGGATTGCAAACCTACCACTCTCTCGGAAGCGGCCAGGCAAGCTGATGAATATCATGATGCCCACAGGCCATCGCAGACTGGCTTCAGACATAACACCAGACCGCTGAACAATAACCCAGGGCCACCAGCTACACAACGACCCGGGCTAATCCCTACCCCCCTGCAAATCAATACCTCGGGCGCAAGGGAGTGCAGTGCCATTCGTGCAAGCAATTTGGGCACTATCAGAGAGACTGCACTCAGAACCAGGACCAAGCGGCATGGATTCAACCAGGGCCACCCCCTCCAGCAAGGGCTGCCGCTCATTGCTATCACACGGAAGCGGCCCCAGACAACCGCGGAGCTGAAGAATTGGAGGAACATTGGGGCGTCCTGCACAAGGCTGATCCAATACAAGCAGCTAACCGGGACAACCGGCAGCAACACAGGCAGACTGTCTGGGTCAATGGAAAGGTAGCCCATGGCCTACGTGATACTGGCACCACCATGACCCTACTACAGAAGAACCTCATCCCAGAGAGCCAACACACCGGAGACACTGTAGCCGTAAGAGTAGCGGGAGGCACCGTCTTCCGGCTACCCGTTGCCCGTGTTCACCTGGATTGGGGGGTTGGTTCGGGACACGTGAATGTGGGGGTGATGAAGGATTTGCCAGCGGATGTACTACTGGGGAATGATTTGGCCCCCCTCGTTTCTGCTTACGCCCCGATGGGCCCCGCTGAAGCCAACCCCGTGACTACCTGTGCCCAGACCCGTGCTGCTGGAACCGACCCGCGTGCTGCTGAGACCCGGGTAAGACTATCTTCCCCGACAGGTACCGTAGATCAGGCACAATATCACAGTCTAAAATTGGAATGTGACAAGTTGGCCAATGAGAAATCGGAGATGCAACGACACTACGTCATGTATTATGAGATGTCCCATGGCTTGAACATTGAAATGCAAAAACAGGCTGAAATTTGCAAGAGGTTAAATGGGATTTGCGCCCAGGTTTTGCCGTACCTCTCCCAAGAGCATCAGCAGCAAGTTTTGGGAGCCATTGAGAGAGCAAAGCAAGTGACTGTTCCAGAACTGAATTCCATTATTCGCCCTGCAACCTTACAACCTCACCATCAGCTACTGACCCGGGAAACAGATTGGCAATGCTGACGGATTATCGCGGCAAACTGAACTGGAAAAGTGATCCGTGAGTACTCTCCGGACATCCCCAAGCCGATCCGTTAAGGATCAGACTGTGAGTGCCGGCTTGTGGGTAAGGGGGAGCAGTGTAGCAAAATACTGAAACTGAGAATATGGTGGGGATCCCTTCAAAGGGGACAGTAAATATTCATTCCAGGAAATGTAGAGACAGAATGTCTACTGAGGTCTGAATAAGTAAATTGGGTTAATTGGGGTCTGAGGTAGCTTTCTATTCATCTATTGTCAGTATGTTAACGACCCCACCTATTATCTGCTATGGGATGTAATTACACTCCTAGTAATGTGTCTGGCACGGTTTTATTATTATGGGTAAATATGCGGAGACAAACGTCTCACGCATACCAAGGTTGTTAGAAATAGTTCCAGGTAATTAAATCACTGTCATCTGTTAGTTGCTGAAGGGAATGCCCCTGGAAAATGAGTTAAGAAACCCCTTGCATGGGGAAGGATATATAAAGCCAGCTGTGGCTAAAGAAAGGGTTGATTTACTCCCAGAACTGTGTGTCGTCCAGTTACTGGGGGGGTAACAGGTTGCCTTGGATAAGTTAGTACTTCCTCAGCTTCAAGGATTTCCCAGTGGACGTTTGGAGATCCGCAACACAGGGTATCATAGTGTAGTATTGTTTATTGATCCATAATACAATACCAGAGTAGCTAAATAAAATGATATTAAAACAATGTAAAATCACTTGTCACTCACATGTGCACGTGACTTCATGTGAATGGCACCGCCCAACGTATTTACAGCCAATGCTCGTCTTCTGAGGCCCCTGACACTGCAATTTTTTTGTTTATTTGAGGGGTGTGTGTTTCCTCTATTGCCAGTAGTTATTTTTTGGTCTAGCGCTGATCTTTCTCTTTATATTTCTGTAAAAATTCAATAGCTGCAGTGGGTGATTCATCCATAGGTGCTATAAAGTTTCAATTGGGAAACCTATTAGGTGTTTTATGTGTATAGCAAGCTTAAGGCTCCCCTTTACAGAAAAGTGATTCTTGGGGACCTAGACATTTTCCCAGATTAGTGAGATACGATCGCTGGTTGATTGTTGATTAGCATGCAGGCTGTCCTGGCACAGAAGCATGTGAGCACTAATAAAGTGCTTGGAAGTGACATGGGAGAGTCATTTGCAGCATCTGTGTGGAAGAACCTATAAGATAAAAAGGCAGGATGTGATGCCTCAAACAAGATATAGGAGTGTAGCGGGGTGGCGGTTTGTAATGTAATATAAAACTGTCATTTACATTGTGAAGCGATGCATTGTGGAATTTACGGTACCAGGAGAACGGGACTCCATTGATATGAGTAGGTAATAGACTATGGTACCCACAATGCAGTTGTCCTCCCAGAGTGCATTGTATCCCCGCGGAGCTTTGTGGGAGAGGTTACTTAAAGGAGGGGAGGAGCTTTGTTCGGCCTCTTGGGATCTTCATCCCCTCCCTGCAGGACGTGTGTGTGAGGCTTGCTAACAAAGGGACTAGGCCTGAAGCCTGGTTCTACAGCCTTGCGGAGGATCACCAAGCCAGGAGGGTGGTCTCTTTCTGTGTGTCCAGCTCGCGCTTCCCAGAGACCGGAGTCGTTCGTCGGCTGACATCTACTGCTGCCAAGGGAAGGACCGGAGACTGCACGTTGCGGAGAGGCCACGGATCGAGTCACCAGCAGCGGAGCAAATCAGGTGGACTAAGCCTGTTCTGGTGAGAGGGCACCTGCCTATATTCTATAACTGTTCTAGGCCTATTGACTCTTGAAGGCCCATCAGCAGCAGAATAGTATGCCACACGCATATTAGGACATAGTGCAGCGCATGATAACTATGCAGTTTGGGTTAAAGTTATACTAACTGAAAGTTCACTTCCACGAACATTGTGAAGGTTTGATTGCATCTTTATTCCCTTTGGATTACAAGTATAACGTGCACCAACGTTGCTAGCGAAGACTCCCACCATTGAGGAACTTGTGTTGGTGATCATTGTCAGGCCTGACTGGAACTAACACTGCAGGACATAGGGTGGTATTGCCCATTAGGGGGAGCTCGCTACCATTATACCTGTTTCATTAGATTATAAGTATATTTTAACATTGTTTTAGAAACCCCTTTCTTTCTTTATCCTCGTTGACTCCTGCAGGGCCCTGCTGAGTCAACTGTATGCATATGTGTAATACTGTTCCTTTTCCTTCATACCAAGTAAAGTTGCCCTTGGTTAAGTGAAACACTTTGTTGGAGTATCTTTGTTTCCTGTGAGACTGCTACCAAAGGAAGGTAACCCTATTCTTACATGTTATTGTGATATATATATATATATATATATATATATATATATATGCCAAATTGTGTTTCCAGCATTCAATGGGACTCACAATTGCCAGTTACACCAGTTGTGCCAAGGGAGGGTCTGAGCCAGTTAAGGGGGTTGCAAACAGAGTACTGACCCAAATTAAACCAGCAGCTCCGGGGCGTGGCTCTGCACGGGAGAGCCGAGAACCACCCGCTGACACAACCGAGCACTCTGCATTTACATGCCCGGGGACCGCAAACGCCCGCCGATCACAGGGGAGCAGAGGGGACTCGAAATCTACCACTATTTCCTGCGGCAGCACGCCGTTTCTTCCCCTGCTGCACAGTCCAAGATGGCGCCGCCACGAGCCGCTCCATCTAGTACCGCCAGCACAAGTAAGAGGGGCGCACAGGTGGGGGCTACAGAGGCTGGGGACTTGCCCTCACAGATGGACAGACCGCTCTCCCCTATACTGTCTCCTGCGATCCTGCACTCAGACTCACAACCTGGCTCTGTTCTCACAGGGGGGACAGACGACCATGGGGAGGGCTCCCTCCGGGACATAGTTGCAGGCTTACCCACTAAGCAGGACCTGCAGGCCATGGCAACCTCGATTGTTAATTGCCATCTTGTGGAAGTCCAGCTGCGGCTGGATGACGGCGAGAATAGGAGCAGGCGGAACAATCTACGCCTCAGAGGCATCCCTGAGGCCACCATGGGGACAGATCTCCGTGTCACTGTGGTGGCTATCCTGAACCTCATCCTGGGCAAGCCCCCGACCTTGGAGCTGGACAGGGTCCATCGTATACCTGGCCCCAGGGCTCCACAGCTGTCATCGCAGGACCCCGTTGCCACAGACCAGCCAAGGGATGTTCTTTGCAGGGTTCACTTCACCATAAAGGAGGAAATCCTCTGCATGGCCTGGGAGAAAGGCCCGATTGACTTTGACGGGGCTCAGATTCGGGTTTACCCTGATATCTCCAGGCAAACGCGGGCCTGGCGAGGGCTGATGCGCCCCCTCCTCGAGGTAATCCATGCAGCTGAAGCTACATATCGTTGGGGCCACCCTTTTCACCTGATCGTGAGAAAGCAGGGATTCGAGTTCCATCTCCGCTCACCGGATCAACTCCTGGACCTGTTCAGCTTCATCAACAAGCCTGCTGTGAATGTTCCTAACTGGTTTGACTACCTGCTATCCCATGAAGGCACTGGGCCCACCTCTGCCGAGGCCGCAAAGGGTCAGACGACCCCGCTCCCGCGCACCCAGTCGTGAGGCTGCCAGATCTCATCCGACGTCCTCCGAGGCTTGACTCCTTCCTTTATCCAAGTGAATGGTAAGACTTTACAGTAGATATTCCTGTAGACTTCCCCTGGGCTGTCCTGTTTGTTTCCTGAGTCTTTTGATGCACCTGGATCTCGTCTTCACTGACTCCCTGGGCCGCCCTGGCCAGTGTTTCCACCTGTCTCGGTAGGCTCCAGTACCTATCATCTCCTACGGAACATTGCCCATGGGGGGGCTTTCTATGCTGCATGGGGGGGGGAATCTACTTGCCTTACAGTTTATGGCTATGGGCTTCGGCCAGACTAATGCTACTGTTTTGTGTGCCACTCTCCCCTGCTCGCCTGCAAAGTGGTCTGTAATTGGAGTGACTGGGGTGTATGACAGAGCTCTTCGGGCAGGCACCAAGCCTCAATACTCTAGGCCATCACAGACATACCTGGCCGTTTCCAGACTGGCCCTCGTGGCACCGCTCTGGGGATCCCTGTCCCCTGGGCGGCCTTCAAGGTCTTTGGACCTTTCCCTTGCCCCACCTCCCCCCGGGCATGTTCTAGCTGCTGCTTTATGACTGGTAAGTCATTCCAACACACGCTGCTGTGCTTCATGCCTGCCTCCCTGATCCTGCTAAAAGGCCAAGGTTTTTTCCTGTCTCCTCCAACATCACTGATGAGTACCGTCGGAAGGGGGTGTATACCTACCCTGTAAACCATCCCCTTCCCCCCACTCTAACGGTCCGTCTATCAATATTGAAACGGAGGTAACCCAACTACTTAGCCTTTTCCAAACTCTTCCAGCATCAGGATTCAGTGCATAACAGCAAGCCTTCCATTATTGGACCAGCCCACAGTTTATACTCTACACACCGGTCTGTGACCTTACTTTCAGCGCTACGTGCCCCTTGTTGGGGAGCCTTCTCTCCGCTGGGGTTGGTGTGTGTGCCCACCCTCCCGGGTGAACCCTGGGCACCGGACGCAGGTGGGACTTGGCTCATCTGGAATAAGAGGTTTTTTCCCTGGTGCTTTTTTGATTTGATTTTATGTTTTCCATCCCTCCCCCACGGATGCAACCTTATGATCCCCAAGTTCATACACATGACTTACTAAATATGCCTGTTTGACACAATCATCTCCCTGAAGAAGAAAATCACTGTACTTTTCGAAACGCGTCGGTTTTCACCATTATATGTTTTTTGTAACTATATGGTGTTCCTGATTGTATTATTTCATGTATTTTATGTTTTTGTGTTAGCATCCTTCCTATGTTCAAACCTATTACTCCTGTAAGATATTCTTACTCACCACCAACACCCTGGTGGAAATAAAATAACGTTGTACTTTCCATTTGTGTACTACGCATTTAATACTAGAGTAAAAGTTCCCTCCAAAGTCCCCTAAGAGGAACTCCCCCTTTTCCCGTACATTTATGACTGGTAAGGGGATATTGGGGCCTGCTCAACAGCAACGGCTCTCTATTGATGTTATGGCGATACCGAAGAGATGGGCCTGGCCGTTACTTTTGTCTCTGGTTTACTAAATGTGTTATGATTTTACATTGCAGATTATGTCATGCTGGCCCTCGGTCCTGGTGCTCTGGAGGGGGGGGGGGGTACTCAGTCTCTCAGCTCAGGCCTTGGTCCTAGGTTTGTTATGTTTTTCTATAATTTTGTTTGCTCCTATGATACTTAACATTTGGTTCTTAACGCTCTCACCCCGTGCATATCCACGTGCATTGTTTATTGTCTCTATTGACCTACTACTGCTCGATTTTGAGCAAGCCTTACTGTTCCGCCCACCCCCAGATAAGGTGCCTTCACAAAGGTCGCCCTAAGTGTCTAACAGGGGACCACAAATTATTTACGCTTGAAACTAAATTTACCCCCCTTCTTTCCCTGCCCCCTTCTCCTTCCCTCTACCTTCCTCCCCCGCCCCCTCCTACTGTTCCTTCTCCTCCCCCCTTTTTTTTTTTTGTTTGTTGTTGTTTCTTTTTGATCGTCCCCTGACCAGAGGGGCCTCGCAGGTAAGGGCCTCTCCACGCATTCATTGGTGGCCATCCCTACATCCCTGGGGGCAACATGGGTCTCCTACAGATCACCTCCCTTAATGTGCGTGGCCTGATTGTTCCGGAAAAGCGCTCACAGCTCCTGGCTGATTTGCGCAAAGGCAAAACTCAAGTAGCCTTTTTACAGGAAACACACTTCCGTGGTGACAGTATTCCTAAACTGACTAATGGGGCTTTCCCGACGGTCTACCACAGTGTCTCCCCGATCTCTACATCTAAGGGGGTTAGTATCCTACTGGCTAAATTGGTGCCATGGATGTTCGAGGCGCAGCACATGGACACACAGGGTCGTTTTCTCCTTCTGAAGGGGACGGTGTTTGATGTGCGGGTCACTTTTGCCAATGTATACTTCCCTAACGTGGACCATCCACTATTTCTGCAGAGACTTCTCCCTGAGCTCCTGGAGTTTGCGGAGGGGATACTTATTTTCGGTGGGGACCCCAACTTTGCGATGGATCCGTCCCTTGACGTCTCGCACGGCGCCTCCCACCTCTCCTACTCGCGTCTGAAACGCTTGAAGGCGGACCTACATACTCTTTGCCTGGTGGACCCCTGGCGGATGCTTAATCCGCAAGACCGGGACTACACCTTTTTTTCTCAGGTGCACCACACATACTCCCGCATAAAGACCTAACTAGAGTAGTTTCCACCTCTATCGACGTGATGTCATTCTCGGACCATGCACCGGTCCACCTGACACTCCAACTGGGCCCAGTGACCCGGTCTCCTCCGTCCTGGAGATTAAATGAAGCCCTGCTTCAATCGGAGGAAATTTGTTCCGAGTTCCTGACCACTCTACGGGAGTACTTCTCCATTAATGCTGTGCCAGTTACCAACCCCCTGGTGGTCTTGGAGGCCCATAAGACGGTTGTCAGGGGCACACTGATCAAAATCAGGGCCCGTTCTAAACGGGAGAGAACCTGTCGCACAGAAGAACCTCTCGCCCTGATACGTAGCTTGGAGTGTTCGCATAAGGCTAGTCTTGCACGATCGACCTTTCAGGATCTCCTTAAAGCTTGTGAGGAACTTTGTTCGCTCCTATTCCACAAAACAAAGCAAAAATTGGCGTGGTCGCATCGCACCATGTACGAATTCTCCAATAAACCGGGTTCGCTGCTGGCTAGGGCATTGAGAGGCCCGCGCACGAAGACGTACATCTCTCATATCCTTTTTCGATACACTGTCACAACCTCTGGTCTCTGCCCTCAATTCTATTACGGAAGGTAATTCTTTCCCGGTGGATACCCTGAGAGCCTATATCTCCCTTATCCCTAAGGAGGGGAAAGATCCGCTACGGTGTGGGAACTATCGCCCGATAGCGCTTCTGAACACAGATCTGAAATTGTTTGCAAAAGTTTTGGCTAACAGGCTACTCTCACATATGCCGAGTCTCATCCATAGGGACCAGGCAGGCTTTGTGCCACAACAGGAGCCACGGGACAACACCATCCGAGTGGTGAACTTGATCCACGCGGCCAGGACATCCAAACGGGCCCTTCTCTTGCTGTCTACAGATGTGGAGAAGGCCTTCGACCGCGTGGATTGGTCCTTTATACGGGCCACTTTAGAACATATTGGCCTCCGGTCCTCGATGCTGGGATGGATACTGTCCCTTTACTCTCATCCCACGGCAGCGGTCAAAGTTAATGAGACGAGGTCTGACTTCTTCGACATCCGCAATGGCACGCAGCAGGGATGCCCCTTGTCTCCTCTGATCTTCATACTCTCACTGGAGCCTCTTCTCTGCAGAATAAGGGCGGATGCGGGCATCACCGGCTACCAAAAATCTTCAGGGTCCCACAAGGTGGCAGCATTCGCGGATGACCTAATCTTCTTCCTAACGGAACCGCTTACCTCCCTCCCAAATGTGCTAAGATCCCTTCAGGAATACGGCACTCTATCCCTCTTTCAAATTAACTTATCCAAATCCTCAATACTCAATATATCGGTGGGTAGGGACACTGTCCAGCATCTACGATCGGCCTTTTCTCTGAGATGGGCGACCAGTCTTATCTGATACCTGGGAGTTGACATAATCCTCGACCCCGCTGATCTGTACTCTGCAAATTTTGCCCCGCTGCTTCCTCGCCTTAAGACAGATCTTCTCCATTGGCACTCCCTCACACTGATGTGGTTTGGCCGTTGCAGTGCCCTTAAGATAACCCTGTTGCCAAGGGTATTGTACCTGCTACAGGCACTTCCTATCCGCCTCCCCCCAGCATTCTTCAAGCGACTTGACTCTATGTTCCGTGATTTTGTTTGGTCCCATCGCAAGCCTCGGAATAGGCTTCAACTCCTCCACCTTGCGAAAGGTAGGGGCGGGATTGGCCTTCCGGATATGAAAGCCTACTACAGGGCGGCTCACCTCCTGGCCATGGAAATGGAGGATTCCGGAGACACGGCCAAGAGCTGGCCCTGGATCACCACTCCTCTGCCGAGGGACCTTGCTGACCATCCCACACTAGGCAGCACACTATCGGTGGTCAGAGATGCCTTTCGGCACTCCTCGGTGTCCCCGCTGCCCTCCCCTATGGTGCCGGTTCTGGGTAATTCAGACTTTTCACCTGGCCTTCAGAACCCTCACTTCCAGCGATTGACAGCAAGCAACTGACTCCGTCTGTGTGACTTTGTGGGGCCCAATGGCCAACTCGCCCCTGAAGCTGGGGTGTCTGCTACCGACCCCCCCCCCCCCTGGATTTCTGGAGCGGCCTGCAGTTGCGCAACTTTCTGCGTGGATGCTTGCGGACTCCGGGTATCTCCCGTCAGCTTACTGAACTAGAAAACATCTGCCATCGCGGGTTGCCAGTTCGCCATAGTCTTGCGCTAATCTACTCCTCCTTGACTCAACCAGTGGAAGTGTACATTCCCCCGTTCCTCTCGAAGTGGGAAGCGGATCTCGGCATTCAGTTCACTGACTCCCAGAGGGAGAAGATTCTCCATTTTGCTCTGAAGTCCTCCATGGCCACCAGAGTCCAAGAGACCTGCTACAAAATCATGACTCGATGGTATAGTGTACCCACCACTCTGTACCATTTCTTTCCGCAGGTCCCTAGCCTATGTTGGCGCTGTGGCACTGCAGAGGGAACGATGCTGCACATTTTTTGGGCTTGTCCCAAACTCTCCCCTTTTTGGCTCGAGGTGACTCACACGATCAAACACCTGACTGATGTCTCTCTGGAGGGAAACCCCGCAGCCTGTCTGCTTCACCTCTCGGAGTGCCCCATTCGGAAATACAAGACCTCCCTCACCATCCGGCTCCTGAATGCTGCCAAGGCATGCATCCCCCTTTGCTGGAGATCAGAGAACCCGCTGGCAAAGTCCCTGTGGTTTTCTAAAGTGAATGAACTCAGAGACATGGAGGATCTCACTGCCACCTTGCACAACAGGGAGGAGACCTTCCGGGAGACATGGAGACCCTGGCAGTACTTCATATACACGGAAAGAGTATCTTCGTGAGGTTTCACAGTCCGGATGACCCATTGGGCTTGCTCTGCCTCCTGGTCGGGGGGCGCTACCACACTCTACTCCACTTCTCTCTCATTTTTTTGTTACCTGCCTTCGCATCCCACTGTGCCTCCACTCCTCCTCTCCCATTCTACCTCTCGCATCTCTTCCTTTTTTCTCTGGCCTTCGCCCCCCCCTTCCGTTATATTTGTCCCTCTACTCCTTCCCCCTTCCCCCCTTTGCACATGTTCCTTCTCCATAGTTACTACCCAGTCATGGGCTTTTTTGATTAGATACTGTGAATATCCTACTGAGCATTAATCACTTTGTGTGTCCCATGATTGGGCCCATCTGTCCTATGGGTTGCCCTGCCTCCCAAACAGCTGTAAAACTGTAAAAAAATTATTGTACTGTATAGCTCTGCATACGTTGCCAGATGTTTTCGGTCGCACAAGCAATTGTTTGGATGCCTCCCCGACGTTACATGCTGATATTATTTCTGTGCTGAGCCACTTTCTTGTGCCTTACTTACTGAGCATTGCCGAAGTATCTGTTATGTTTATCTTATCTGACGACCCCCTTTGATCTTTCTGTATGATTGTTATTATGTATCTCTGCTATATGTATTGTTTGTTAACCAGACGTTCTATGAAAATAAAGGAATTATAAAAATAAAAAAAACAGCAGCTCCTCCGGGGGTAGTGCTACACAAGCATTGGCTATAAAGATATGCACCATTTAACCTGGGGGTAGGGATGAGCTTAAAGTAATTGTAAAGCTTTGATTTTATTTTATTTTTTTCGAAATAACAAACATATCATACTTACCTCCACTGTGCAGTTTGTTTTGCACAGAGTGGCCCCGATCCTCGACTTCTGGGGTCCCTCGGCGGCTCTCGTGGCTCCTCCCTGCATCGTATAACCCCCTAGGAGAAGCGCTCTATTGGTGGGTTACCTTGCAGGCGCACTCCCGAGTTCTTCATTTGGTGTCCATAGACGCCAAATGTAGGACTCTGCCCCACCCCCCGGTGCCCGCATCATTGGATTTGATTGACAGCAGCGGGAGCCAATGGCTGTGCTGCTATCAATCTATCCAATCAAGAGCTGAGAACCTCGAGCAGAGGGACAGCGCGTCCCTGCCGTGGGAAATTCCAGGGCTCAGGTAAGTAAAATGGGGGGCTGTGGGGCCGGTCACTGCCCAAGTGTTTTTTCACCTTAATGCATAGGATGCATTAAGGTGAAAAAACACGAGGTTTACAACCCCTTTACGGCTTGGTCTATACATTTGGGAAGAGCCAAATATGTATAATAGCGGTATAAATACCACTATTATATATAATGTTTAGTAATAATACCGCTATTATATATGAAAGGTCCTGCTATCAGTGATTGTTAAGGACACTGGTGGGTGGAAGCACCGCCAAGTCCTTAACATAAGGTGACCAGATTTTTTAAATAAAAACCGGGGACATATTTTTTTTTACTAGTAATGGCGGCAATCAGCGTCTCACAGCCTGTCAAGTCTTACTCTCCAGGCCCCGGCTACTACTGGGTGGGGAGCGGAGGAAGATCACCCTGCCAGGGAAGGCAAGAAGGCGGCTGGCCGGGACTTGAGCCAAGGCAAAAGAACATGCGAGCAGAGGTGAATAGGCATGCACCCAAAACTGAAGAAATATTCCCTCCGCTTCGATCAGCATATGATCATCAGAAAGGGGCACAGATAATGGAAAAAAAACACACACACTCCTAAGCTAGTAGGTGCGGCGGAGTGGGGGTGTGCAATTCAGATTTTTTTTTATTTATTCTGCACTGACTGTCTTTGAAATTGCCCCAGCCCCTGTTCAAATCCAATCCGGGGACAAAACCAGGGACAGACTTGGTCCGGGGACAGTGTCCTTAATCCGGGGACTGTCCCCAGAAACCAGGGATGTCTGGTCACCCTACCTTACCAACCAGTGATGTCACTGTTCCCAGTCACATACATGGCCAGGAATCCCCAGCTATGTAAAGAGACAGGGCAATGGTAACATCACTGACCAAGTATGGCTATTGCCATAGATCAGATATGGGCATGTCAATATTTGGTCAGTGATATCAACACATCCTTATCCCTTTGCATACTGTATAAAGAGTAACGTTGATTTTGATTGACACTGGATTTACAAAGCTAGATTTTTTAATTAAGGACTAAAATTTAAAGGTGGGGTCAGATACTGTATCTGGGGGCACTCTTATCGTATACAGACTTTCCAGATACCACCCTTGCAATCAGCAGGTGCCCCCCTCCCCATGTTGAAGGCTTGTGGCCTGGTATTGTTTACTGCCCCTCTTCTTTCCTGGCCTGACAAGTTGCTATTTAGATTAAAGGACTTGCATGGATTTGTGGGGGATCCCACACCATCTTTTTTTTGTATCTTTTTCAATGACATATAGAAAAAAAGATATTTCAATTCAGTTTTCCCTGCAAGATTCCTTTATTTTGTAAATGATTAAATGGCACACCTCCACCACCACCACCAAATACATACCAAACCAGACGTTTGGCCCGTGTGTACTAGGCTTTAACAACATTTTAAATTACTTTTTTGCCTTAGCAAATATCACTTTTATTGCTGTATACTACTTTTGTTTATATGGTAGAGATGCACCACTTCACAGGGACCTCCAAGGAATAGTGTGTTTTTAATGTTGCACTTTCAGCATTATTAAAATCACTGCTTCAGACAAAACTGTATTTATTTATTTTTTTGCATAGGTACTGTGTCAGCAGGAAGGTAAAGTCACCTGGTTGCATCCAGGGGGGTAGATATATTTCGCCCAGATTCAGGCTTTACGCCGACTTATACAACTAGGTGGAGAGTTGTATAAGGCTAGTGGGCTCATGGATGACTCATACCTCTAGGGAGAGTGTGGGGCGTCGTGCAGACAGGGAGTTGATGAGACCAGCTGAAGCTTGTCAGCTCATTTAGGCCTCTATAAAAACTCCCAGATTCATTAGGTGTTTGCTCATGCCTGGACCCAGACCTGTGTGGACTGTCTAGGGAGAGTGAACCCCTGTGCGGTGAGACAAAGCCTGTGTGGCTATTTGCTTGGACATTTAAAACCAGGGACTTAGGGACTAGGACAGCACTAGGCTGATCCCAGTTGTTAGTTAGGAAACCTGTATGTTTAGTCAGAGGTCAAGTTGACCAGGATTTATTTTGTTTATGTTTCTTTTTCTTTGCTGTGTTTTGTCACTGTAAATAGAAAATAAACCGCACCTTTTTGATTTTGAAAACCACAACCTCCGTTTGCTGGGCCTGTTTTTGTGTGGGGAGCCCATCTCGGGGGTCACACACACCCGCTGCCGAGCCAACCCCCTCACAGTTGGTGGAGAACCAGTGGCAGTTTTTTTTTAAGCCAGCATGGAGGAGATACTGAAGCAGCTGGCTCTAGCAAATGCCAATCAACAGCAGACAAATGCAGGTTTGCAAAAGAACTTCGCAGCCCAGCAGCAAGCTCATCAACAGAGCCTTGCAGCCCAGCAGCAGACAAACGCAACTTTGCAACAGAGTCTGGAGGCTCAGCAACAAGCCCAGCAGCAATCTGAGGCCCGCTTCATAGACCTGTTGCAGAAGCAAGAGCAGAGACTACAACAACAGATGGAAGCAGTAATGCAGCAACGTCCGCAGACCAGTGAGGAAAGCCGTCCCACTAATACCGCGTCCTTTGGGGTGAGTCGTTTATTGACAAAAATGACTGGAGAGGATGATCCAGAGGTATTTTTGACCACATTTGAAAGGACCGCTGAAAGAGAAAAGTGGCCTGAGGAGCAGTGGGCTGGACTGGTGGCTCCTCTGTTAACTGGTGAATCGCAGAAAGCTTACTATGACCTAGAGCCTAACCAAGCAAAAGACTATGTGATGCTAAAAGCTGAAATATTGGCAAGGCTGGGTGTCACCCAGGCTGTCCGGGCTCAGCGTGTGCATAACTGGACTTTCCAGCTTGGAAAACCCCCCAGGTCTCAAATGTATGATCTCATTCACCTGAGCAGAAAGTGGCTACAGCCAGAGACTTTGTCCGCACCAAAGATTGTGGAACGTGTTGTAATGGATCGGTTTTTGAGAGCTCTTCCTACTGCCATCCAAAAGTGGGTAAGCCATGGAGACCCAGAGACGGCCGATGGTCTTGTGGATCGTGTGGAGAAATACTTGGCTACAGAGAACCTGACGGCCTCTTCCAGAGACACTCGGACTTTCCACCCTAAGACCAGACCATCCCCAGGGGCGGATAAGAGGATTCCAAGGGGTGAGGGTGGAGAGAGTGAGAGGGTGGGAGCTCTACCCCAAGTTTGGCGAGAACAGCCTGGGAAATCAGCGGCTCAAGAGGCCGCAAGAAGGATCGTTTGCTACCGCTGCCGGCAAGCGGGACATATTGCAGCCAATTGCCCGGTTGTGGAGGAACCCATGCAGTGTGACTTTCTGACGGGCAGACGTCAGTCGCTGTGTGCGACAGTCGCATGCACTGCCATTCGAGGAACTGAGAAACATTTATGCAAAATGTGTGTTAATGGTAGAAATGTTGTGGTATTGCTGGATTCAGGTAGCCTTGTGACCCTGATAAAGGCTGAGTTAGTTAAAACAGAGGTCTCTGGGAATAGCAAGGTAGCTGTTATTTGTGTGCATGGGGACACCCGAGAGTATCCAGTGACTACAGTGTGTTTCGAGACCCCCAAAGGTACCCTCTCTCATCCAGTGGGCTTAGTATCTCAGTTACCGCATGACGCCATTGTGGGAAGGGATTTTCCGAAGTTCTGGGAACTGTGGGATGATCCTGAGCCCCCCACTGGTGCCCCTATGTACCAGGAATGTGATAGCCAGAACTCCCCTGAGAGTGGTGAGGACTCTCCGGAATTTCCCTTATCAGTATTGGCAGGGGAGACTCAAGAAACTGGAGAGGAGCCCACCTCCTCAGACGAAAACCTACCGTCTGTGGAGTTTTCTGATCTTGAGGTTCACAGGGAAAACTTTGCCACAGAACAGTTGAAAGACCCCGCCCTAATAAAGGCACGGGAAAACGTAGTGAAAATAGATGGCGAGTTAGTGAACCCAGATAATACCTGCACTTACCCATACTTCAGCGTAGAGAAGGACCTACTGTATCGGGTGGCAAAAAGGGCAGAAGAAACCGTTGAGCAGCTTGTGGTGCCCAAACCTTACAGGAAGTTGGTGTTGGAGTTGGCCCATGGGCACATTCTTGGAGGTCATCTGGGGACAGAGAAAACCCGAGAGAGGGTATTACAGAGATTCTATTGGCCGGGGGTGATGAAGGACATAGAAAATTATTGTTCCTCCTGCCCTGTGTGTCAGAGGTCGGCCCCGATGCCACATTTCCGTAGCCCGCTGGTCCCTCTACCCATCATTGAGGTCCCGTTTGAGAGGATCGCCATGGATTTGGTAGGTCCTATAATCAAGTCCGCTAGGGGGCACCAGTACATATTAGTTATAATGGACTATGCCACCCGTTATCCAGAAGCGATCCCTCTCCGAAATACCTCGGCCAAAACCATAGCCAAAGAGCTATCTCTTGTGTTTAGCCGGGTGGGTATTTGTAAAGAACTGCTTACGGACCAAGGTACACCCTTTATGTCCCGGGTTATGAAGGAGCTGTGTAAATTGTTCAAAGTGACGCAATTACGTACATCTGTGTATCACCCCCAAACCGATGGGCTGTGTGACAGCAGGAAGGTAAAGTCACCTGGTTGCATCCAGGGGGGTAGATATATTTCTCCCAGATTCAGGCTTTATGCTGACTTGTACAACTAGGGTGGAGAGTTGTATAAGCCCAGCTGAGGCTAGTAGGCTCATGGATGACTCATACCTCTAGGGAGAGGGCTGGGCGTCGTGCAGGCAGGGAGTTGATGAGACCAGCTGAAGCCTGTCAGTTCGTTTAAGGCCTCTATAAAAACTCCCAGATTCATTAGGTGTTAGCTCATGCCTGGAACAAGACCTGTGTGGACTGTCTAGGGAGAGTGAACCCCTGTGCGGTGAGGCAAAGCCTGTGTGGCTATTTGTTTGGACTTTTACTAAACCAGGGACTTAGGGACTAGGACAGCACCAGGCTGATCCCAGTTGTTAGTTTAGGAAACCTGCATGTTTAGTCAGAGGTCAAACTGACCAGGATTTATTTTGTTTATGTTTCTTTTTGGCTTTGCTGTGTTTTTGTCACTGTACATAGAGAAATAAACCGCACCTTTTGATTTTGAAAACCACAACCTCCGTCTGCTGGCCCTGTTTTTGTGTGGGGAGCCCAACCAGGGGGTCACACACACCCGCTACCGAGTTAACCCCCTCACAGCTGGTTGAAAGATTCAACAAAACCCTAAAACAAATGTTGAAGAAAGTGGTGGATAGAGATGGAAAGGATTGGGACTGTCTACTTCCTTATCTGATGTTTGCTATTAGGGAGGTGCCCCAATCCTCTACGGGATTCTCCCCCTTTGAGTTACTGTATGGGAGACACCCAAGAGGGCTGTTGGATATTGCCAAGGAAACTTGGGAAAGTGAGAGTTCTCCCCACAGGAGTGTGATTGAGCATGTCGCCCTGATGCAAGACCGAATTGCACAGGTAATGCCCATCGTGAAGGAACATTTGGCCCAAGCGCAGTTAGCACAGCAGAGAGTGTACAACCGTGGAGCCAAGACCCGTACCTTTTCCCCGGGGGATAGGATACTGGTACTTGTCCCTACGGTTGAAAGTAAATTCCTTGCCAAATGGCAAGGCCCCTACGAGATAATGGAAAAAGTGAGCGAAGTGAATTACAAGGTCAGACAACCAGGAAGGCAAAAGCCCGAACAGATCTATCACGTTAATCTGTTGAAAGCCTGGAGGGATAGAGAGTCCCTAGTCGCAGACACTTGGTCACCAGCTCAAACTGGTTGCGTGATTCCTGAGGTTGGAATAGCAGCCACCTTGTCACAACCCCAACAACAGGAGGTTAAGGAGTTTGTGCTTCGCAACAAGGAGGTATTCTCTGAGCTGCCGGGACAAACATCTGGGGTAGAGCATGACATCATTACCCCGCCCGGTGAAAGGGTGAAGTTAAAACCCTATCGGATCCCAGAGGCCCGACGGGAGGCAATACGGGAGGAAGTACAGAAAATGCTGAACTTAGGGGTGATAGAGGAGTCCCAAAGTGATTGGTCTAGTCCCATTGTGTTGGTGCCTAAACCGGATGGGAGCTGGCGATTTTGTAACGATTTTCGTCAGTTGAACAAAGTTACAAAATTTGACACCTACCCCATGCCACGTATAGATGAGTTGATCGACCGGCTGGGAACAGCCCGATACATGACGACTCTTGACCTCACAAAAGGGTATTGGCAAATCCCCCTGGCCAAGTCGGCCAAAGAGAAAACCGCATTTGTAACCCCAGACGGGGCGTTCCAATATAAAAGAATGCCGTTCGGGTTACAGAATGCGCCGGCCACATTCCAGCGGAAAATGGACCAGATGCTGAGGCCCCATCGGAAGTATGCTGCGGCTTACCTGGATGACGTAATTGTCCATAGCACAGATTGGGCCTCACATCTGCCAAAAGTGCAAGCAGTCCTGGACTCTGTTCGGGAAGCGGGGTTTACGGCTAACCCCAAGAAGTGTACCATTGGGCAGGAGGAGGCCAAATATCTTGGGTACACCATTGGGAGGGGAGTAATAAAACCCCAACTCAACAAAGTCGTGGCCATCCAGAGTTGGCCACGTCCCAACAGCAAGAAGCAGGTACGAGCCTTTCTGGGAATCGCTGGGTATTATCGGCGATTCATTCCCCACTTTGCTTCTAAGGCTGTGCCCCTAACCAACCTGACGAAGGGGAAAGGGTCGGTCATGATTAAATGGACCCCCGAGGCTGAGGCAGCATTCCAATTCTTGAAACAAGCCTTATGTAGCCAGCCAGTGTTGTACTCACCCGACTTCTCTAAAGACTTTGTCGTACAAAGTGATGCGTCAGATGTGGGGTTAGGAGCAGTATTGTCCCAGGTCTGGAACGGGGAAGAGCACCCAGTCATTTACCTCAGCAGGAAGTTGAAGTCCCATGAGGTAAATTACGCCACCGTTGAAAAGGAGTGTTTAGCGGTGAAGTGGGCTCTAGATTCCCTTTGGTACTACCTGCTAGGTAGGCACTTTGACTTGGTTACGGATCACGCTCCGTTAAAGTGGATGGCTCAAAACAAGGAAACAAATAGAAGAGTGAATAGGTGGTTCCTGGCCCTCCAGGAATTCAACTTCACAGTAAAGCATCGCCCTGGCGTTCAAATGGGGAATGTGGATGCTTTGTCTCGAGTACATGAATGCCTGATTGCTGGTGTTCCAACCCCGAGGTTAAAACAAGAGGGGGGGTATGTGACAGCAGGAAGGTAAAGTCACCTGGTTGCATCCAGGGGGGTAGATATATTTTGCCCAGATTCAGGCTTTACGCCGACTTATACAACTAGGTGGAGAGTTGTATAAGGCTAGTGGGCTCATGGATGACTCATACCTCTAGGGAGAGTGTGGGGCGTCGTGCAGACAGGGAGTTGATGAGACCAGCTGAAGCTTGTCAGCTCATTTAGGCCTCTATAAAAACTCCCAGATTCATTAGGTGTTTGCTCATGCCTGGACCCAGACCTGTGTGGACTGTCTAGGGAGAGTGAACCCCTGTGCGGTGAGACAAAGCCTGTGTGGCTATTTGCTTGGACATTTAAAACCAGGGACTTAGGGACTAGGACAGCACTAGGCTGATCCCAGTTGTTAGTTAGGAAACCTGTATGTTTAGTCAGAGGTCAAGTTGACCAGGATTTATTTTGTTTATGTTTCTTTTTCTTTGCTGTGTTTTGTCACTGTAAATAGAAAATAAACCGCACCTTTTTGATTTTGAAAACCACAACCTCCGTTTGCTGGGCCTGTTTTTGTGTGGGGAGCCCATCTCGGGGGTCACACACACCCGCTGCCGAGCCAACCCCCTCACAGTACATAGCTCTCTGGGGCATTGCATTCTTAAGGCTAATGGGGAAATTTACTTCAATTAAATTTGGATTAGGCATCAGAAATTTTGAGCTTTGTCCAAACTTCCAAAAACCAAACCCAGGTGTGTTTGGCTCATTCTTACCTGGAAGTATAGGTTGCCCCTTGCACGTTTAGAGGGTTCATCTGGGGTCCCCTTGAAGTTCAATAGGAGTTAGATACTCCTGCAAAGGTTTAGATTAGGAAATGCTCTCTAAAGTTACAAACATAACATTTGCCCCACATCATCATTTCTGCCATGGATCAGCATTACAGACGCTACAAAAAAACTGTTTAAAGACCTGCTAGGCTTTGTGATTGCCCATAGAATTGTGGAATTTTGTTTTACTCCAGATTTATAGTGGTGACCTGCCTATAGCTTCCAGTCATATGGGACTTTCTTTAAGCACGTGGGTATATATTCTATAGAGCCACATTTAGGACCGCTGTTCAGATTGAAGACTTGTTCCTTTGTTAAAGTGGAAGTAAACCCTCCTATCATTTTCAGCCAAGGAAGCTGCCATCTTGGCCTCTGTTTAATCTTCAACTGCCATGATGCTGCACATGTGATCAGTTATGACACCAGCCATTGGATGGTGTGACAGTTTGGTTGAGAGCACAGCCAATGTGGCAGTTACTGTAGCATTTCCGGCATGCCGGGAATGTAACTGTTTTTTGAAACTATTAAATCGTTGGGTTTACTTCCGCTTTAAGTATCGTGAACTGGGGTATTATTCTCTTTCATTGAATTACCAATGTTAGTAAACCTGTTAGAGATCTTGGCAATTCAAACGGCACATGATACAAAAAAATACAAAAAAATCAATATCCCTTTGTTTATGCCTCAAATGTCCTTTTTTTATTCTGGTGTACAAACCTATACATTTATTTACAAACCAATGTAAGTGTATACTACACTAAACATTTTAACAAACCCCTAGGTGATACAATATGTTTTCAAATCCTAGTAAAAAAAAGAAAGGTAGCTGCATAAAAGGCATGAGCGTATTCAGTTAAAGGGGTTGTAAACATTTGTGTTTTTTCACCTTAATGCATCCTATGTTTGGGGACCTGGGTCCTGCCCCTGGGGACATGTATCAATGCCAAAAAAAGTTTTAAAAACGTCACTTTATTCGGGAGCAGTGATTTTAATAATGCTTAAAGTGAAACGATAAAAGTGAAATATTCCTTTAAATTTCGTACCTGGGGGGTGTCTATAGTATGCCTGTAAAGTGGCGCATTTTTCCCCTGTTTAGAACAGTCCCGCAGCCAAATTAAATTTCTAAAGGAAAAAAAGTCATTTAAAACTACTCGCGGCTGTAATGAATTGTCGGTTCTTGGCAATACAGATAAAAGTCATTGAAAAAAACGGCATGGGTTCCCCATCCATTCCATTACCAGGTCCTTTGGGTCTGGTATGAATATTAAGGGGAACCCCAAACCAAAACTTAACCACTTGACCACTGGGCACTTAAACCCCCTTAATAACCAAACCAATTTTCAGCTTTCGGTGCTCTCACATTTTGAATGACAATTACTCAGTCATGCAACACTGTACCCATATGAAATTGTTGTCCTTTTTTTCACACAAATAGAGCTTTCTTTTGGTAGTATTTAATCACTGTTGTGTTTTTTATTTTTTGCGCTAAGAGAAAAAAAGACAGAAAATTCTGTAAAAAAAAAAAATGAATTTTTCTTCGTTTCTGTTATAAGATTTAGCAAATTAGTAATTTTTCATCATAAATTTTGGCCAAAATTTATACTGCTACATATCTTTGGTAAAAAATAAGTACAAATTGGTGCATATTATTTGGTCTTTGTGAAAGTTAGAGTCCACAAGCTATGGTGCCAATATCTGAAAATTGATCACACCTGAAGTACTGACGGCCTATCTAATTTCTTGAGACCCTAACATGCCAGAAAAGTACAAATACCCCCCAAGTGACCCCTTTTTGGAAAGAAGACATTCCAAGGTATTTCGAAAGAGGCATTGTGAGTTTTTTTCCCACAATTCTTTGCAAAATCAAGATTTTTTTATTTATTTTTTTCACAAAATTGTCATATTAGCAGATTATTTCTCACACACAACATATGCAAATTACACCCCAAAACACATTCTGCTATTACTCCCGAGTATGGCGATACCACATGTGTGAGACTTTTACACAGCGTGGCCACATACAGAGGCCCAACATGCATGGAGCACCTTCAGGCCTTCTGGAGCATCCAGGCCAATTCTGACATTTCTCTCCTACATGTAAAAATCATCATTTGTTTGCTAGAAAATTACATAGAACCCCAAAACATTATATATGTTTTTTTTTAGCAAAGACCTTAGAGAATACAATGGTGGTCGTTGCAACTTTTTATCTCCCATGATATTTGCGCAGCAATTTTTCTAATGCGTTTTTTATGGAAAAGAACAGTTTTGTGCTTAAAAAAATTAAAATAAAACAGTAAAGTTAGCCCAATATTTTTGCATAATGCGAAAGATGAAGTTACTCCGAGTAAATAGATACCTAACATGTCACCCTTCAAAATTGCACATGCTCGTGGAATGGCGCCAAACTTCGCTACTTAAAAATCCCCATAGGCGACGCTTTAAATATTTTTACTGGTTACATGTTTTTAGTTACAGAGGAGGTCTGGGGCCCAAAAATTATTGCTCTCGCTCCAACGTTCGCAGAGATACCTCACATGTGTGGTTTGAACACCGGTTTCATATGTGGGCGGGACTTACGTATGCGCTCGCTTCTGTATGCGAGCTCACGGGGACAGGGGCGCTTTAAAAAAAAAATTAGTTTGACACGTTTTTCCGCAAAAATCATTTTTTTGATCACTTTTATTCCTATTACAAGGAATGTAAACATCCCTTGTAATAGGAATATGGCATGACAGGTCCTCTTTACAGTGAGATATGGGGTCAATGAGACCCCACATCTCACCTCTAGGCTAGGAAGCCTGAAATAAATAAATAAAAAAAAAACAATCCTGGCTTCGATCGTAGCGGTGAGTCGGTAGAAGCACCGGAGGGCGGTGGGGACATAAGAATGATCAAGCGGCGGAACAGCCGCTATGATTGTTCTTATGGTGTAGGGAATCGCCGGCTGAAAAAGCTGATATCTGAATGATGCCTGTAGCTGCAGGCATCTTTCAGATATCCCCGCACAAAGTCAAGGACGTCATATGACGTCCAGCGGGCGGGAAGTGGTTATTGCAGAGTATTGCTGAGTATTGCGGAGTATTGCAGGGTATTGCGGAGTATTGCAGGGTATTGCGGTGTATGGCAGGGTATTGCGGTGTATGGCAGGGTATTGCGGAGTATGGGCAGGGTATTGCACAGCATGGGCAGGGTATTGCACAGTATGGGCAGGGTATTGCACAGTATGGGCAGGGTATTGCAGATTATTGCACAGTATGGTCAGAGTATTGCACAGTATGGGCAGGGTATTGCAGAGTATTGCACAGTATGGGCAGGGTATTGCAGAGTATTGCACAGTATGTGCAGGGTATTGCAGAGTATTGCACAGTATAGGCAGGGTATTGGCAGGGTATTGGCAGGGTATTGCAGAGTATGGGCAGGGATGGCTGAGCATGGGAGGAAGGATGGCTGGATCTGTGGCTGCAATTGTCACAGATCCAGCCCACACTGCTGCTGCCATCCGCTCTCTCCCCCTCCCCTCTCACACTGTACCGTTCGGTACAGAGAGAGGAACCGGCGTCATCACATGACGCCGGTCTGTTTACAAGTGATCGCTCCGTCATTTGACGGAGCGATCACGTGGTAAACGGCCATTATTAGCGGCAAATTACCATGATTCGTGATGCACCCGGTCCTCTGGACCCGGCGGTCACGGTTATATAACGCCCTCCCAGAGTTAAGGAACCACCCTGCCGCCGTTATTCGCCAGTGGGCGGTGGTTAAAAAATAATAATTGCGTGGGGGTCCTTTTATTGTTTCACTTTAAGCATTATTAAAATCACTGCTCCCGAAAAAACTTCAGTTTTTAAAACTTTTTTTTGCATTGAGACATGTCCCCTGGGGCAGGACCCAGGTCCCCAAACACTTTTTATAACAATACCATGCATATAAGCCTTTAAAATTAGCACTTTTGATTTCTCCCATGGACTTTTAAAGGGTTGTCCGCGGCTTTCAAATTTGCCGCGAACACGGCAAATTGTTCGCTATTCGTCGAACAGGCGAACTTCACCGATGTTCGAGTCGAACTTACGTGCGACTCGAACATCAGGTGTTCGCCGGTTCGATGAATTCGCCTCCAACATCGGGCTCATCCCTACCCATAACTAGCGTACTTTCCACAGAGGTAAGCGGAAGGCTTTCCTGCGTGACCCTGCCACTGACGGTGTGTCAGTAGCAGCAGAAATGCCATTGTGACATCAGCCTAATTGTTTATGGTTTGTAGCTGGAGGTATAGGAGTGACCTTTGCCTAACTTCTCATGCTTCATTGTCTCTCCCATCTCAGAATGATAAAAGGTATGTTAATGTAAAAATTACTCTGAGTTAAATATGTTTGTTTCAAGTTGCCTGTTTTTAGACTGATCTTATCTATTGCTCATCAAAGCCTATACAGAGTTTGTAGAGAATGACATTGCTACGTCGCCTGCTAATTGTTGTTTTTACCTCAATTAAATTTACTACTCAAGTACCATAGTCTATTTGAGTTTAACTACTTCAATACCGGACACTTTCACCCCCTTCCTGCCTAGGCCAATATTCAGATTTCTGCGCTGTGACACTTTAGGCCCGTACACACGATCGAATATTCCGACAATTGTCCGACGGACGTGTTTTGTATGCTCCATCGGACAATTGTTGTCGGAATTTCTGACAACAAATTTTGGCTGTGCATGCCTTCAAATTGTCCGACAAAACATGTGTTCCATCGGATTGTCCGATCGTTGTGTACACAAATCCGTCAGACTAAAATCCAAAAGTACAAACACGCATGCTCCGAACCAATGCTAAACATCAGACAATAGCAGAAGTTGCCCAAAGGGTGACGGTAAAGAGCTGAAAAACCACGTGGTTTGGTATATGTTGGCTGAAAATGTTCTGCCGTGTGTATGCATACCCAGGGCCGTTTGAAGGAATTTGGGGGCCCCAAGCAAAATGGACATGGAGGCCCCCCCAACCCCCCCCCCCCCCCCACGCACTCACGCAAAGCCTACAGGAACCACAGCATAGCGATACAGTTTAAGCTCACCCACACTTTATATAAATAAAAAAGGTTTACAGTGCAAATACTGCTGTTGCATATAATCCAACATACTTAAAACACATACACACTCACATTAACATTAAGATGCTGCTTAGGACTGTTTATGGACAGTGGGATGGACAGGGGGACCGTGGGATGGACAGGGAGACTCCGCACTGTAATATCCACATCATCTCCCCCACTGTAATGTCCACATCATCTCCCCCACTGTAATGTCCACATCATCTCCCCCTGTAATGTCCACATCTCCCCCACTGTAATATCCAGATCTCCCCCCTGTACTGTCCACATCTCCCCCTGTACTGTCCACATCTCCCCCTGTAATGTCCACTGTTAAAATAATAAAAATATTCAAAAATAATTATGGAGCGATAAAGTCTCTAATAGTTCCACAAATAAAATAGTAAATACGTTTTCTTGAAAAGTAGTAAAGAATCTGTCAGTCTTTCTATGGCTCCACAAGCATGTACTTGTACATGATTTCTGTTCTGTCCAGTAATCCAGGCCAGGATTAGGATCCCTGAATATTCGTGCGCTTTTCTCCTGTAAACAACTTCCTGGTCACAGCAGCCTGTTTCTCCATCCCAATCACCACTATTGGAGAAATGTCCAGTATCAGGGTTTTTTATTTTTTTTATTTAGTAAATAAAAAAATAAAAAAACCCTGATACTGGACATTTCTCCAATAGTGGGGATTGGGATGGAGAAGCAGGCTGCTGTGACCAGGAAGTTGTTTGCAGCCGCGCACTAATATTCAGGGATCCTGATCTGGCTGAATTACTGGACAGAAGAACAGAAATCATGTACAAGTACATGCTTGTGGAGCCAAAGAAAGACAGATTCTTTACTACTTTTCAAGAAAACGTATTTACTTTTTTATTTGTGGAACTATTAGAGACTTTATCACTCCATTATAAAGTCATTCACTGACTTACCCTTTCCAGAGGCACTGTCTGGCGGGCAAAATATGATCCGACCGCAATGGGAGTTGTAGCACGCCTGCGCTGCCCTCCTGAGTGACTGTGACTGACACTGACTCCTCCCCCCAGGAGCAGGGAGCATCAGCACGTAGCCGCCGTTGTGGACTACAACTCCCATAAGCAATAGCGGCGGCCTGTCACCGCCGGGTGTACCAAGATGGCCGCCGCTCCGGAGCTAGGCCGAAGCCGCGGCCTTTCCTAAGGCTGCAATCCGCGGATCGGCTCCGGGCGAAAATCGAGGACAGTGACAGGCAGCAGGCTGGGGCCCTAGGCCAGCTCGGGGCCCCAAGCAATTGCTTGTTTTGCCTGTCCTGTTCCGACGGCCCTGTGCATACCAAGTTCACGGCCAACGCCCCATCGCACAAAAATCCACGGACAATTCCGATGGAAGTCTGATCGTGTGTACGAGGCTTAAGAATGACAAAACTGAATTCAAATGGAATTTTCATCATTTTTGAGAAAGATAGAGCTTTCTTTTGGTGGTATTTAATGACCACTGGATTTTTATTTTTTGCCATAGAAGCGAAAAAATACTGAAAACGCATTTTTCTTAGTTTCTGTTATTAATATTTTGCAAAAAAATAATCATTCTACATAAATTTAGGCCAAAATGTATTCTGCTACAATTCTTTGGTAAAATAGCCCAAATCAGTATACAGGCAGTCCCCGAGTTACGAACATCCGACTTGCGAACGACTCCTACTTATGAACGGGAGGCTGCGTGGCCACTTTGACGGCGGGCACATTCAACGGAACCTTTTTGATGGCGGGCACATTCGACGGAACCTTTTTGATGGCGGGCACATACGACGGAACCTTTTTGACGGCGGGCACATTCGACGGAACATCGGAAAACGACGTATCTGCCGTTCTGCACATGCGTGGTCACTTTGACGGTGGGCACATTCGACGGAACATTGGAAAACATCATATCTGCCGTTCTGCGCATGCTGTTCCGACTTATGAACATATTCGACTTAAGAACAAACCTACAGTCCCTAGCCCATTCGTAACTCGGGGACTGCCTGTATATTGTTTAGGCTACAAACTGAGTCTACAAACTATGGTATAAATACAGTGTTTGCCGCATAATACAGGGCGCAGGGGCACCGCCCCCCTAATCCATGTGCCCGACCCCTAATCTACATGCTGGGCGCTGGACGCATGGATTCCAATTTCCTTTTTTTTTTTAAGCACGTGTTTAGCGCCCGAGGCTCTAATTGGCTTCAAAAAAGGGTGGGTGGGCCATGGGCCCCACCTACTTTTGTGACAATAGCAAATTAATATCCACTATTTTCTTCCTGGTTCTCCTCCTGGCCAATCAGGAAGCAGGAGGAGTGCTATTGGCCAAGAGGAGAAGGGATTGTATCGGCCGGTACTGGGAGCAGGGAGGATGAATAGGGAGATCAAGAAGATGGCCGCCGTCAATGGCTCTGCATTCGTCATCTGCTCTGCATTGCCGCCAAGAGCCTGACCACATGAGTACCACTCACCGAGGGGGGGGGGGGCAGGTGGTCTGTTTGCTGGCCAGGGGGTCGAGTGGTTAGTTCGGTGCCCCCCTCCCCCCCCCGGCTGGAGCACCAGCTGCCACTGTATACATATTTAAAAATTGATCAGTCCTGACTGCCTATCACATTTCATGAGGCCCTAAAATGCAAGTACAATACAAATGCCCACTAAATGACCTCTTTTTGCAAAGTAGACAGTCCAAGGTATTTAGCAAGAGGCAGTTTTTTAGTTTTTTCTCACAATTGTTTGGAAAATAAGAAATTAAATACATTTTTCTTTCACAAAGTTGTCATTTTAACAATGTTTTTCTCAAACACAGCATAGGCATACTTATATGTAGCGAACCCCCAAAATTGGGGTAGCTGTGCCTTAAATTTAAGGGTGGCCTGGGCAATAGTTTGGCTCAGGTTTTCTGATTCTCTAGATTGGACTCTGCTCTGCTGTGGTGTTGCCTGGGTGTATAGTTCCCCCTGGCCTGCAGGTGACGCTGTTGCCCAGGTATTGGGTCAAACCACAGGCGGCATTGTGGCATGATTGGGTGTCCTCTCGGCAGCCATACAGTGGGCGTGGTCTACCTGCTGTGCATGCCGGGAGAGGGTACATAAGAGGCAGACACCATTAGGCGAAGAGATTGGCCGGGGGATTCCAAGGGGGACCCCTGGTGGCGAGAGTCGCGCACTTTGGCCCTGCTGGCCAGGGGTGCGAGAATTGGTCGAGAAGTCTCGGGCACCTTCAGCCCGAGGCTATAGAGTTCAAGGTAGGCCCAGTACCTTCAATTGGGTCTACAACCAAACCATCGGCGTCCCAGGGTACCCGAGGGAGGGTGGCCCGCTCTGAAAGAGAGGAAACCAGGGGAGGACCTGTCCGGAGGGTTGGTGAAGGAAGTCACTGTCTCGGGAGAGGCCTGGTTGCCTATCAGAGGGAAGGATTCCGTGAGTTGCACAATAGCTCCTGTGATGTGCCCCACTGGCACTTATGGTTTCTAAAGTTGCGGGCGCTAGAGAGTTCTAGATTCGGGAACTAAAGGATTCTGTGGCAGAGGATCTCCTTAACTTGTCTTTGAAGGGAACAAAATCTAAAGTAACTGTTCGTGCTTCACTCCGGCTGCTAGAACTGTGAGAGGGATCTATCCGGGTGAGCAATACCCATTCGGGCTTGAGTGGAGAATAGGGTAAATGGTAGACATGTGCGATTAGTTTCGTACGAATCTAAAATTCGTACGAATTTACGGAAATTCGTACATTCGTACGAATCTGAAATACGAATTTTTATGCATACAAATTCTGTACGAAATACGAAATTTCGTTTACGAATTTCGGATCCAAAAGTGAAAAATTCCTTTAAATTTCGTGTATGATATGCATGTAAAGTCGCGCATGTTTCCCGTGCTTAGAACTGTCCCTGCACAAAATGTAATTTTTGACGGGAAAAAAAGTAATTTAAAACGCTATTAATGAATTGTCGGCTTTTATCAATACATAGAAAAGTCATTGATAAAAAAAAAAAAAAAAGCGTGGGGGTTCCCCCAAATTCAATTACCAGGCCCTTCAGGTCTGGAATGGATATTAAGGGGAACCCCGCCGCAAATTTAAAAAAATGGCGTGCGGTTCCCCCTAAATATCCATACCAGGCCCTTCAGATCTGGCATGGATTTTAAGGGGAACTCGACCCCAAATTAAAAAAAAAATGGCGTGGAGTCCCCCCAAAAATCCATACCAGACCCTTATCCGAGCACGCAACCTGGCCGGCCGCAGGAAAAGAGGGGGGGGACGAGAGAGCGCCCCCCCTCCTGAACCGTACCAGGCCACATGCCCTCAACATGGGGAGGATGTCCCCATGTTGATGGGGACAAGGGCCTCATCCCCACAACCCTTGCCAGGTGGTTGTGGGGGTCTGCGGGCAGGGGGCTTATCGGAATCTGGAAGACCCCTTTAACAAAGGGGACCCCCAGATCCCGGCCCCCCCCTATGTGAATTGGTAAGGGGTACATTGTACCCCTACCATTTCACAAAGAAAGTGTAAAAAAATGTAAATAAAAACACACAAACACCTTGGAAAAGTCCTTTATTTAAAAAAAAAAAAAAAACATTCCAGCGATGAAATCCAGTGTCCCGTGGCGATCCCGATGTCCAGCGCTGTCCGTCATTGGTTGAGCCTGACCGGACCTGATGGGGAACTTCCTCCGCAGTGTTTTAAATGTATAGACCCGCCCCTTCTAAAGTTCCCCATCAGGTCCGCTAAGCGGACCAGATGTGGAACGTGAGAAGGGGCGGGTCTATTCATGTATTACACAGTGAAGGAAGTTCCCCATCAGGTCCGCTCTACGAGGGGGCGGACCTGATGGGAACTTCCTTCACAACCACCGGTCAAGGGTTGTGGGGATGAGGCCCTTGTCCCCATCAACATGGGGACATCCTCCCCATGTTGAGGGCATGTGGCCTGGTACGGTTCAGGAGGGGGGGCACTCTCTCGTCCCCCCCTCTTTTCCTGCGGCCGGCCAGGTTGCGTGCTCGGATAAGGGTCTGGTATGGATTTTTGGGGGGACTCCACGCCATTTTTTTTTATTTGGGGTGGAGTTCCCCTTAAAATCCATACCAGATCTGAAGGGCCTGGTATGGATATTTAGGGGGAACCGCACGCCATTTTTTTTTTGCGGCTGGGTTTCCTTAATATTCATTCCAGACCTGAAGGGCCTGGTAATTGAATTTGGGGGAACCCCCACGCTTTTTTTTTTATCAATGACTTTTCTATGTATTGATAAAAGCCGACAATTCATTAATAGCCACGAGTGAGTTTTAAATGACTTTTTGTACAGAGACAGTTCTAAGCACGGGAAACATGCGCAACATTTAAAATTTACGATTCGGACGAAATTCGTATTTCGTACGAATCTGAATTAAATTTCGTACACTGGACTTTTTCTAACTGCGTAGTTCGTGGGCATGTCTCAAACATAGAAAAGCCCGCGAGCTACGCGCAGCAAGAGAAAAAGGGGGAGGAGCCCCCACCAACTGTGAGTTGCACGTGGCGCATAAGGGACAGTATGAGCAGGATTAGTGAAGGAGAAGCAATATGGCTGCTACCCCATGGACTTCTGTTGCACCGGGACCTCGGATGTTCCCAATCACCTCAATCATGGACATTGCTCCCCTCCCTGCCCCTCTGACGGATACAGGGATCCGGCTTAAGCCTAGGGTCTGTATGTCTGCCGAGATGCGGAGGCCCTGGGCATGCTCTGCCCCAGATGCCAAGGACTGGCGGTGCAATTACGGCCATTCGGAAGGTGTGCATCCTGTGGAGAGTTTGTTCAAATTGGACCAGCCCACCGAGAAGCCTCGGGTCTACCGGGTCAACTACCTTACAGGTACCGTCACTTCCGAGGAAGAAACCTGTACTCCCACAGTCAAGTCCCCGCGCACCGCATCGACTGCCACGGATGTGGCCAATGTAGATGTCTCAGCTGCTGAAGAGCCATCGGCGGATACCGTAGGGGATGCTGCCTCCGTCACCATGAGACCTCCATTCCGCCCACCAAGCGAAAGGTGGGCTATGTTAAGGCCTCCCGTGGCCGCGGTCAAAGCCTGCCCCAGCGCCTGCCTGAAACGGATCTTCAACCCGGAGGGACCTCCAGGAGATCCACGTCGGGGGACGGTAAGGAGGCTGGGGGAACTGTGACATTAAGTTTGCCGGGGAAGGGAAGGAAGCTCATGCCCCACGCTGCTGGGGATGTGTGGACAGCCAACCCGCGGGAACTTTCTATTTTTGGGGACAATTTGTCTGTGTCTACCAAAAATTCCCTGCCGGCTGAGGAATATGACACTTCTGATCTGGACTCATCGTCCGATGTGGGGGATGACTATGAGATCGATGAGGTTTTTGTAAAAAAAGGTTGGACAAAGTACCGTTGACTTCACCCCACTGTCTTAAGGGGGATCACCAATGGACTCTGGGGAATCTACACCCCGAGTGGAAGCCCCTGCTTTAAAGAAAGAGGTTGTACCCACACCTCTGCCTGCACCTGCATTGTCTGTGCCTGCTGCTACAGAGGGACGTCCGCCGTTGCGGCCACCTTTGCCACAGTTGGAACCAGCCTCAATAACAAGGTCCCCGGATGCTATTGTTCTTCCTGGAGCAGGAGATCGGGCAACCATGCCACCCTTAGCCCAGTTGCAGCGGCTCCTGAATGGAAAGATTGCCACGGAGTACGGGTGGGAATACCCTTACGTTCCCAAAGAGCTTCTCTTTGAGATCGAGGCCTACTGGGAACGGTGGTATACCGACTTTGTCTGGGACCATTTGGAAGTGCACAGAGGCCGCAGGTATCTCAAATGTTCTGTTACCATGACGGAGCACTACAAAGGGTACCGTAAGGAATGGACTTATGGTCGGCACATCCATGCGGATCGTGTGGTGATTTGCAGTAAGGAGAGAGAGGATGCTGTGTATTCTATAGAGACACTGGATAAGCAGTGGAAGACTCTTGTTCTCCCAGATCCTCAGTATTACCTGTGAAATGGAACTTGTGTGCTGTTTTATTATTCCGTTTCACAGGAACAGCCTGCCCTGAACTCATGACTTTGCCCTCTGCTCCAAGGGGGATCTACTCACTGAGGAACCGGAGAACTGTTGTGTTTTTTCCCCTTTCTCTCTTTTCAGCTCTTCAGAGGGAAAGAAATATTTATTTTTCCTCTCCTCACTGAACAATGGGGTAGGTTAGTCAGGGCCAAAGCGAGCAACCGTTGTGGTCAAGATGGAAAAATTCATGTAAAATAGATTCATGCCCACGCGCAATATTGGAGTGTAATGACTTGTGCTGCCACTAGGTGTTTTGCAGAAATGTTCAGTAAAACTAGGCTTAGCAATGCAAGTTTCAGGGGGTAATCATCTCTTTCTGGAGAGATGGTTTTCTTCTGTATATCTCAGATGTAGGATGGTTTAGTGTGTGTGTGTGTGTGTTTTTTTTTCCTTTCTCCCTCTGCAGGTGATCTGTTGTCAACTCTGCCGGAGTATGGGCGGGGTAGATATGTTAGGAGGGGTGGGATTGTAACTTGTGATATACTGTGTGTTTTTATACAAACTGTGATGTGTATTTTTACATGCTCTCCTTCTTTTCTTCTTCCTCTGCTATTCCCAAATTGTTGGTTCAGGCACCATTCTAAAATATTATAATAGTACTGTACATAGTTGTGGATGGATCAGAACCCACTCAGGATTGAGGGGCTTTTCTGGTCTGTTCCAGCCACTGGGGACAGTGGCTTTTCAAGGGGGGTGGTATGTGTAGCGGACCCCCAAAATTGGGGTCGGTGTGCCTTAAATTTAAGGGTGGCTTGGGCAATAGTTTGGCTCAGGTTTTCTGATTCTCTAGATTGGACTTTGCTCTGGTGTTGCCTGGGTGTATAGTTCCCCTTGGTCTGTGGGTGGCGCTGTTGCCCAGGTCTTGGGTCAAACCACAGGAGGTATTGTGACATGATTGGGTGTCCTCTCTCGGCAGCCATACAGTGGGTGTGGTCTACCTGATGTGCATGCCGGGAGAGGGTACATAAGGGGCGCAGACACCATTAGGCGAAGAGATTGGTCGGGGGATTCAAAGGGGAACCCCTGGTGGCAAGAGTCGCACCCTTTGGCCCTGCTTGCCAGGGGTGCGAGAATTGGTCGAGAAGTCTCGGGCACCTTCAGCCCGAGGCTCTAGTGTTCCAGGTAGGCCCAGTACCTTCAACTGGGTCTACAACCAAACCATCGGAGTCCCAGGGTACACGAGGGAGGGTGGCCCGCTCTGAAAGAGGAAACCAGGGGAGGACCTGTCCCGAGGATCGGTGAAGGAAGTCACTGTCTCGGGAGAGGCCTGGTTGCCTATCAGAGGGAAGGATTCCGTGAGTTGCTGTCATGGATATGCAGTAATGTTTGTCTGTCAGCTTACCTTTCCTCCTCATGTGTTCATCTTAGAGGCCAGACTCTCTCACCTGGTTGCTTTTATAATCTCTCCTCCCAGCCTGGCTCCACCCCAGGTCCTATCACAGAACTCTAATATTAACCTGTGCACTGCAAGTCTGCCTTGCTGATCAACATGCTTGTTTAAGCATTGTGTGTTTGGGTTCCTGCCTGCCGTGTGCTACGTCTGTCTCTGTTTTACGATATTGGCTTGTTCCCGACTATCCCTGTCTGCTTGTGACCTTGACCTTCGGCTTGTCCTTCATTTATCCTTGTCTGCTTGTTGCCCCGACCTTGGCTTTTCCCCCTCACTATTCTTGTATCCTGTGCTGCTGCTTCCCCTCTATCCTCCTTACCCTACGGAGCGTGAGCTAGGGGACTCTAGGGGCCGCAAACTGGACCCAGCTGCAGCGTAACATCCTCACCACTAGAGGCTCTGGTGAAAACCTGCTGGGTCTTAGACTCCGCGCCCTGGGGAATCTCGGCTCTAGCTTCCTGTGGATTCCTGCTGTGCTCCACTGATCTCGCTTTCCACAACCACCCAGTATCCCATCCGCAGCAGTCAGTCATAGGGTTCACTACCTTGTGGTGCACTCCTGACCCCCAACAGTGTGCATCTGTCATCTGGCCACAGGTGACCTGACAGTTGCACAATAGCTCCTGTGATGTGCCCCACTGGCACTTATGGTTTCTAAAGTTGTGGGCGCTAGAGAGTTCTAGATTCGGAACTAAAGGATTCTGTGGCAGGGGATCTCCTGAACTTGTCTTTGAAGGGAACGGAATTTGAAGGGTTCGTGCTTCAGTCCAGCTGCTAGAACTGTGAGAGGGATCTATCCGGGTGAGCAATACCCACTCAGGCTTGAGTGGAGAATAGGCTAAATGGGTGCCGCGTGCCTGAACCTTACCCAACTCTATCTTGAACCTTTTCTTTTCCCACTAAGTTCCAAGCAAGAATAAACTTGTTTGTTGGATCCAGAGAGAACTTTTGGGCTTTCAAGGAGCATAAATTACGCATATAATTTTCTGACTACATAACACATTGTTGGAGGCTCTGGAGAACCAGGACAGTAGAAACACCTACAGTTTGTGACCAATTTTGAAAAGCAAACACTCCAAGGTATTCTCTGATAGACACAATAACATCAAAAAAGTTAAAAACACACACACACACACACACATAAAAACTGGTGTGAAACTCATCGCTAAAGCCTAATAGTAGAAAACAGCCTAAGAGCCGCACGCTCTCTGAGGTTTGGTTGGTGGTTTGAAAGCGATACCAGAAAAACACATAAGCACATATAAAGTTGTAAATGAATTTTCTGAGAGCAAGAAAGTCAATGTTTAGGAAAAAATGTTTAGGGGGGTGAGCCCCTTTAAATTAGTCTCTGGTATGATTACTGCAGGTGGTGAGGAGGCTGCTTTAAGCACAGGCTGGGAACCAGAGTACTGTGGAAGATAGAAAGGAAGAGGAAAAAAAGAGAAGTGCCAGGCCAAGCCTAGTGCAGCATTATTTCAATATAAAATTGTAAAAAGTTTCCAGTAAAAGATGCACTTACATAGTGCTCAGTAGGTGGAAGCTTGTCACATCCAACAAGGAACACTGCCGCTTGAATCCCGGTGATCTGTGGTCCACGAGCGCCGTCTAACAGTAGCGAAATGTAGCCTTGCGGAAACTCGGGAGGACGCTGACGGGTGATTTAGCAAGGAGGTGCTTCGAGGTGTCAGACAAGAGAGCAATCTACCGCTTTGATGGGCTAATCAGAACACGTTTCGTTGGCACGGCCACGCCTCATTCATCAGTTTGTAAAGTAGGCGTGGTCCACAGATCACAGGGATTCAAGCGGCAGTGCTTTTCTGATAGTCATAATGAGTCTTTTGAAAATGTAATTTTTTGCCAAATGTTTTTTGAAAGTTCTGGAAAGAAAATTAAAATGCATTTTTCTACACAAAGTTGTCAAATAACTCTGCTACTCCTCCCATCTATGGCGATACCACATGTGTGACACTTTTTCACAGCCTAGCCACATACAAGGGCCCAAAATCCAAGGAGTACCTTCAGGCATTCTAGGCGGATAAATTAATCATCTAATTTCCTGACTACCTATAACATTTTTGGAGGTCCTGGAGCACTAGGACAATGGAAACACCCACAAAATGACCACATTTTGGAAAGCAAACACCCAAAGATATTTTTTAAGAGGCATAGTGAGTCTTTTGAAGACTTCATTTTTTGCCACAAGTTTTTGGAAAATGCAGAAAGAAAATTAAAATATATATATATATATATATATATATATATATATATATATATATATATATATACATATATATATATATATGTCATGGATATGCAGTAGTGTTTGTCTGTCAGCTTACCTTCCTTCCCATGTGTTCATCTTAGAGGCCAGAACCCTTTCACCTGGCTTCCTTTATAATCTCCTCCCAGCCTGACTCCACCCCAGGCCCTATCACAGAACACTATATTAACCTGTGCACTGCAAGCCTGCTTTGCTGATCAACGTGTTTGTTAGGCATTGTGTGTTTGGGTTCCTGCCTGCCGTGTGCTACGTCTGTCTCTCTGTTACGTTATTGGCTTGTCCCCAACTATCCCTGTCTGCTCGTGACCCTTGACCTTCGGCTCGTTCTTCGTTATCCTTGTCTGCTTGTGGCCCCTGACCTTCAGCTTGTTATTCGGTTCTCTCTTATCGTGTGCTGCTGCTTCCCCTCTTTTCCCCTTATCCTACGGGGCGTGAGCTAGGAAACTCCAGGGGCCGCGTCCTGGTCCCAGCCTGCAGCATAACATCCTCACCACTAGAGGCCCTGGAGAAGACCAGCTGGGTCTTAGACTCCGCGCCCTGGGGAATCTTGGCTCTAGCTTCCGTTAGGATCCCGGTTGTGCTCCTCTGGTCCCGCTTTCCACAACCACCCAGTTTCCTATCCGCAGCAGTCAGCCATAGGGTTCACTACCTTGCGGTGCACTCCTGTCCCCCTACGGTGTGCATCTGTCACCTGGCCACAGGTGACCTTGACAATATATATATATATATATATATATATATATAAAAAAAAAATTTTTTTTTTATTTACACACAAAGTTGTCAATTTAATAAAATATTTCTCACACAGAGCATGGGATTACAGTATTTAGAATTACACCCCATAACACATTCTCATACTCCTTCCGAGAGACTTTCACCTTTTCAACTGAATATATATCGGACATTGTAACTTGTGTATCATACAAATTAGGTAGAAATGTGGTCAATAAACAGGCCAAATAAAAGGTCACTACAGGCGGGAGGCAGAGGCAACATTGTACTGGTGTGGTGGTGATCAGCAACTAAGTTGCTGGCTGCACTGGTCTGGTGACACTGTGGATTAGTGTGTCAGCAATAAGAAACACTGCTCCTGATTTACACTGGTTAGGTGACACTGGGACTGGTGTTTCGAAAATCAGGGATACCGTTGCTGGCTTACACTGGTGTGGGGTGGTCTGGACACCGTAACTGGTGTGGCGGTGACCAAGGACATTATGACTAGTGTGGCATTGATCAGGGAAACTAACTGGTGCTGAGGTGATTAGGGAGAAAATGACTGGCGTGGCAGTGATCAGGGACACTGTACCTGGTGTGGCGGTGATCAGGGACACTGTACCTGGTGTGGCGGTGATCAGGGACACTGGGATTGGTGTGGAGGTGATCAGGGACAATATGACTGGTGTGGTGGTAATTAGGGACAAAATTACTGGTGTGGCAATGATCGGAGATACTGGGACTGGCGTGGCAATGATCAGGGACACTGTAACTGGTGTGGCACTGATTAGGGACAATATGACTGGTGTGGCGGTGATCAGGGACACCGAGTGGCATGGCAGTGACTAGGTACACTGAGTGGGTGGCAGTGATTGGGGACACTGACTTATACAGCCATGATAGCTGTATAAGCAATCATTTCTGACAGATCTCGGCTGCATTTCTGCAGCCATTGAGAACTACTGTGATTGCTGTGATTGTCTACAGCTATCACATGGCACAGGGAGGTGGTGCTTGGCCCCGTACCATGTGATCAATGTGACCAATCACAGTCATTATTAATGGCTGTATGAGTGTCAGCCATGATTACTACTGGACATGTGATTGCCGTGGTTGATCACAGCGATCACATGGTACCAGGGGAGAGCACCACTGTTCACCAGACACATCGGTCACAGGATCACGCCAATGTGCGTTCCTGACGCTAGTTCCGCCCAGCTGTTATATATATGCAGTGGCTGGACAATAAGCAATTTAAGTTTAAATATAAACAAATACATTTATGAAGTACAGACACTAATGCTGCACATACACGCTTTGCTCAGTTGGTGGCTCTGTCAGCCACTTCCCCCCTGAAATTCCTCTACTCAAACAGCACCTGTATTCAGTCAGATGCAGCCCTCATTCAAGTATTTTGACAACTGGCTGGGTTGGCTGTAAAAATAGAATAGCCACAGTGGGATATTAGTCCATCTGCACTGTATAGTAGTCTGTAGGCTAAATGCATAACATCTATATGCGTATGGTCAGCTTTAGACATGCATGGGCACCTTTAAAACCCACAGTATTCTAAACTGTGAGATTCAAAAAAATTTGGTCGTGTCAAAGGTCAGTCTATCTCTTCTGAACCTTTGTGGCCAGTGAAGCTGATGATAATAATGGAAAAACAGGAAGGTGTGGATGCAGGTTGGACAAACCAACCTTCAACATAAGCAAGATGTAATAAGTTTTACAGATTAGAACTGGGATTTCACAGGAGCACCGGAATACCAGAAAGGGTAGATCCCCATGTACCCACATTGTATGCATGTATTTTCCACATATGTGTATGTAAGCTTGTTATTTCAGATACTCTCCTTGTTGTGGTTCATATCATCATACATACTTGCATATTGACCTAAAGCAGAACTTCAACAGAGAATACCAAGATTCAAATAAATAGCCCCAGTCTGTGACTACACAGTGAAAGAAGAAGCAGCACAGTGATGAGCTCATCTCTCTGTCACTCTGCTTTTTCTTCCTGTGAGCATACTTTTAATTTGAATACTATGAATGGTTCTTTGTGCTACTTTTGTTCTTTGTGCTACTTTTTTCCTCTCATGTGGTCATCAAGCCCCGCACTTACCCCATCTAGGTCGCAGGTGGGCAGCGCTCCTACGGGTGGCAGCTTCCATTGCGTCTCCTTCTCCTCTGCGTCATGGCGCCTTTTGCCGTGCGTCTCCTTCCTCCTCCTCCTAGGCATCCAATAGGATCCCCTGTCCTTTCAGCCAATCGGGTGGACTCAGGGCGCAGTGCTCTGTGCCCTGAGCCCACCCTTTTCTGAAGCCTATTAGAGCCTATGGCTCTAATCGCGTGCTTCAAAAAACCCCATTGGAATCCATGCATCTGGCGCTCTGCATATAGATTAGGGGCCGGACACATGGATAGGGGGGCGGCGCCCATGTGCCCCTAATGGACGGGCCGCCACTGCTGATAGTTCTGCTTAAAAACTTACCATGTTATGCATTATGGAAATGGTTTCACCAAAGTACAAATTAAAGATAAGGAAACTTAACTACTTCACTACTACAGTAGATTTATCAATGGCAGAGTGGTGGATGTGTACTTTTAATGGCTCATTAGACAACTCACAGAAACAATGTACAGGGCTAATTAGAGTGGCTTTGCATTTTCTGATCACTGTGATAATCACCAATAACAGTTATCAAAATTTTAAACATTCTAGTGTTTACATTTAGATCCCTCGCCTTCCATATCTCATATACAAGGACATCTTTAATACTGATTGAATGAATGGGGGTCATATCATCCCAGAGTGGTACTGGGGATATGATGGATTGTAAAATGTGTCACGTCCCAAAAACTGAATGATTGGAAAATATGGATAGGCAAATAGACTTTATGGGCACAACACGATAGGATATAAAATTCTTATTGAGCTTTATTAAAGTGGAGTTCCACCCAGGAAAAAAAAAATTCCACAAAAAATCCCCCAAAAAATAATAAAAATAGAAATTTTTTATTTTTTTTATACTCACCCGAAATACCTGTTGCTATGCGGAAGTCCTTAATCTGCCTCTTCCGTAACCGCGGTCTGTTTTCTTCCCCATCCTCTTCTAGTAAATGGGGCGTGCTGCTTTCTGGGAACTGTGTGTAATCCCAGAGAGCAGCCGCCCATTCACAAGTCGGTGCAAGACTCGCGCATGCGCAGTAGGAAATGGGCAGTAAAGCCGTAAGGCTTCACTGCCTGTTTCCCTTAGTGTGGATGGGGGCGCGGGACCTGCACCGATTGAGGGATCGGCATCAGGGGGGGGGCGGCACCATCAGCGCGGGAGAGTAGGACAGTTAAGTGTCCTTATTAAAAGTCAGCAGCTACACTGTTAGTAGCTGCTGACTTTTAAAAAAAAAAAATTTGCGGGTGGAGCTCCGCTTTAAAATGATATACAATACAATTAAAAAGAATAAACAATGAATAGTATAACAGAACCATTCATAGCAGGGACATTGAACAATGAGCACACCACCTAACAACCCAACATTGTATGAAATAATATACTGAATTGAATGACACAGGGTCACCTCCTACAGTAGGGTTGCCACCTTCTCTTCAAGCCAAACCTGAACACCTTAGCGGCACAGGGCACATTTTTGTTCCCGTAGTATACACTATAGAATTATAAAAGACCTTTTACATCATCACCCCCTCCCCAGAGATGCTGGACTTGCCCCCAGACGGGAAAAAAAGCCCAGTCTAAATAATGTGTCCGGGTTTCAGACAGACTGAAACCCGGACACGTGATTCAAAACCCGGACAGTCTGGGTGAATCCTGGACATGTGGCAACCCTATCCTACAGTAAAGTAGTAGATAGTGGTATAGCAGTGATTGATAAAAGCGGTGTGTCGTATGTTTCTCAAATCTTAACTCGACATATATATTCGCTTCCTCAGGAGTTTTGATGTGATATCTATAGAGTAGAAAATTACATGACATAAAAAACAAGCAAAAACACAAGAGAACATGAACATTTAATCTGCTGTCTCTGAAGAGCCACACAGCCCACCACAGTGTCCAAAAACAGCCCTACCACGGATAAAAAGCTTAGTTCACATTATATGGCTAGACTTAGTCCGTACCATCTATTTTAAGTGCAGCGATCCAACAGTTCTTGCACAGAATACAGGGATAAATATGAATTGATCTGCAAACACATTTGGCGTAAAATATTTAGAAAACATAATTTGACCACTGACCTTTCTGCGAAGTACTGCAACACATGTTGTGATTGCTGATCCTGGGTAATAAAATTAGTTAGGAGGCAGTACACTGTGGCAAATTCTGAATCATGTATTGTAGAGCAAAGCTGGATAACTTTGGCAGGTATGTAGTGGGGGATTCTTGACTGACCACCAATGTGAAAGGGGGATTTACACTGACCACCATGTAAGGGGGATTGCCACCCACCAATATATACACTGACACCAATGTAATAGGAACATTTACACCAATGAGCTCCAAGTAAGGGGAATTTACACTGACAACCATTGTCAAGGAGATCTGTACTGACCACCAATGTAAGGTGACATTTCTACACCGATCACCAATGTTAGGGGCATTTACACTGACCACCAATGTAAGGGGGATTTACACTGACCGCCAATGTAAGAGGAATTTACACTGGCCACCAATGTAAGAGGAATTTACACTGACCACCAATGTAATGGGGATTTTGCACTGACCACTAATGTACTGAAGAATTTACACTGACCACCAATGTAAGAGGAATTTACACTGGCTGCCAATGTAAGAAGGATTTACACTGACAGCCAATGTAATGGGGAATTTGCCCTGACCACTAATGTAATTAAAAATTTACACTGACCACCAATGTAATGGGGGTTTTACACCAACAACAAATAAAAGGGTGTTTCTACACTGGCCACTACATTGGAAATGTACACTGGCCATCAATTTAAGGAGGGGCTTCTACATGGACTATCAATGTAAGGATAGATTTGACCCTGACTATAAATGCAAGTTAGGATTTTTTACAGACCGATAGAGGAGTTTTTACATTTCTCACCAATGTAAAGGGAATTTATACTGACTAATAATGTAATAGGAGCATTCACAGTGAACACCAATGTAAGGGGGTCATTCACACTAACCACTAGTGTGAATGAAAGTATTCTACACCAAACCCCAATGCAATGAGGAGATTTACACTGACCACCAATGTAATTGAGACTTTTACGCCCCTTTCACACTGGGGCGGTTTGCAGGCGCTATTGCGCTAAAAATAGCGCCAGAAAACCGACCTGAAACAGCGGCTAGCAAGACCGCTTCAAAAGTCCTGCTAGTAGCATCTTTGGAGCGGTGAAGGAGCGGTGTGTTTACCGCTCCTTCACCGCTTCTGTCCATTGAAACCACTGCAGAGGCGCATTGCGGGTGCTATTAACCCTTTTTCGGCCGCTAGCGGGGGTAAAACCGCACCGCTAGCTGCCGAATACCGCCGCAATTCCGACGGTATGGCGCCACTAAAAATAGCGGCGCTATACCACCAGCGCACCTCCCGCCCCAGTGTCAAAGGGGTATTAGTCTATGTTCACATTTATGTGTGTTGGGAACGCATGCAAATTTGTTTTCCTGACACCATAAAAATGTGCTTCCCTTTAGCAGATACACAGCAGTGCCATTTTGACCCCGTTCACACTGGGGCGTTTTTCAGGCGCTTTAGCATAAAAAAAAGTGCATGTAAAGTGCCTGAAAGAAGCTGCATCTGTAATCCCAATGTGAAAGCCGAGTGCTTTTACACTAAAGTGCATGAAAAACGCCCCAGTGTGAAAGGGGTCTTAGCGTTAAAAAAAGCGCCTGTAAAGAGCCTGAAAGAAGCCTCATCTGCAATCCCAATGTGAAAGCCTGAGTGCTTTCATACTGAGGTGCTGCGCTGGCAGGGCGTCAAAAAACATCCTGCAAGCAGCTGCTTTGCAGCGCTTTAGGAGCGTTGAATACACTCCTAAAGCGCCCCTTCCCATTGAGGCGCTTTTTTTAACGCCAAAGCGCCTGAAAAACGCCCCAGTGTGAAAGGGGTCTTTGTGTAAATGACATCCTTACGCATCTGCCGACTTGCACATTTTCGCACGCACCAACATTCACTGTACTGTGACACCATGTGGTTTTGAAGAAGGTCAGAAATGTATTTCCGCATTTCCTAGCACATAGAGCAGCCAATTGAAATTAATGGGCTGCCCTACACCTTTATCCACCCAATCAGGACACCTTTGCATACTAAATCCCTCTGCACCCCAAACCTCCCCTAGTCTCTCCACTTTAACCACTTCAATACCATGCACTTATGCACCTTCCCGCCCAGACCAATTTTCAGCTTTCAGTACTCTCACACTTTGAATGACAATTACTTAGTCATGCTACATTGTATCCAAACAAAATTTTTATCATTTTCTTCTCACAAATAGAGATTTCTTTTGGTGGTATTTAATTGCCACTGGGTTTTTTATTTTTTGCGATATAAGCAAAAAAAACAGCAATTAAAAAAAAAAAAAAAACACTTTTTTTTAGTTTCTATTGTAAAATTTTGCAAATAAGTAATTTTTCTTCATAAATTTGTGCCAAAATGTATACTGCTACATATCTTTGGTAAAATGAACCCAAATTAGTGTATATTATTTGGTCTTTGTGAAAGTTATAGAGTCTACAAACTATGGTGGCAATCACTGAAAATGTATCACATCTGATCACGCCTGATGTACTGAAGGGATATCTCATTTCAAGCGGGGAAAGAACAAATACCCCAAAATTACCCCTTTTTGGAAAGTAGACAGTCCAAGGTATTTACTAAGAGGCGTGGTGAGTTTTTTGAAGTTGTATTTTTTTCCCACAATTCTTGGGAAAATTTAATTTTTTTTTTTTTTTTTTTTTACACAAACTGGTCATATTAACAGTTTTTTCCTCTCACACAGCATATGCATAATTGCAACTACACCCCAAAATACATTCTGCTACTCCTCCTGAGTGTAGCGATACCACATGTGTGAGACTTTTACACAGCCTGGCCACATACAGAGGCCCAACATTGAAGTAGCACTTTCAGGCGTTCTACAAGCATAAATCGCACATATCCTTTCTCAACCACCTATTACACTTTTGAAGGCCCTGGAGCACCAGGACAATGGAATTTTCCACAAAATGACCCCATTTTGGAAAGCACACACCCCAACGTATAATCTATGAAGCATTATGAGTCTTTTGAACGGTTCATTTTTTTCCAGAAGGTTTTGGAAAATGTGGAGAAAAAATGAAAATGCATTTTTTTTACACAAAGTTGTCCATTTATAAGATATTTCTAACGCATAGCATATACATAGCAAAAATTACACCCCAAAATGCATTCTGCTACTCCTCCTGAGTATAGCGATACCACATGTGTGAGACTTTTACACAGCCTGGCCATATACAGAGGCCCAACATTGAAGTAGCACTTTCAGGCGTTCTACAAGCATAAATCGCACATATCCTTTCTCAACCACCTATTACAATTTTGAAGGCCCTGGAGCACCAGGACAATAGAATTTTCCACAAAATGACCCCATTTTGGAAAGCACACACCCCAACGTATAATCTATGAAGCATTATGAGTCTTTTGAACGGTTCATTTTTTTCCAGAAGGTTTTGGAAAATGTGGAGAAAAAATGAAAATGCATTTTTTTTTACACAAAGTTGTCCATTTATAAGATATTTCTAACGCATAGCATATACATAGCAAAAATAACACCCCAAAATGCATTCTTCTACTCCTCCTGAGTATAGCAATACCACATGTGTGAGACTTTTACACAGCCTGGCCATATACAGAGGCCCAACATTGAAGTAGCACTTTCAGGCGTTCTACAAGCATAAATCGCACATATCCTTTCTCAACCACCTATTACAATTTTGAAGGCCCTGGAGCACCAGGACAATAGAATTTTCCACAAAATGACCCCATTTTGGAAAGCACACACCCCAACGTATAATCTATGAAGCATTATGAGTCTTTTGAACGGTTCATTTTTTTCCAGAAGGTTTTGGAAAATGTGGAGAAAAAATGAAAATGCATTTTTTTTACACAAAGTTGTCCATTTATAAGATATTTCTAACGCATAGCATATACATAGCAAAAATTACACCCCAAAATGCATTCTGCTACTCCTCCTGAGTATAGCGATACCACATGTGTGAGACTTTTACACAGCCTGGCCATATACAGAGGCCCAACATTGAAGTAGCACTTTCAGGCGTTCTACAAGCATAAATCGCACATATCCTTTCTCAACCACCTATTACAATTTTGAAGGCCCTGGAGCACCAGGACAATAGAATTTTCCACAAAATGACCCCATTTTGGAAAGCACACACCCCAACGTATAATCTATGAAGCATTATGAGTCTTTTGAACGGTTCATTTTTTTCCAGAAGGTTTTGGAAAATGTGGAGAAAAAATGAAAATGCATTTTTTTTTACACAAAGTTGTCCATTTATAAGATATTTCTAACGCATAGCATATACATAGCAAAAATAACACCCCAAAATGCATTCTTCTACTCCTCCTGAGTATAGCGATACCACATGTGTGAGACTTTTACACAGCCTGGCCATATACAGAGGCCCAACATTGAAGTAGCACTTTCAGGCGTTCTACAAGCATAAATCGCACATATCCTTTCTCAACCACCTATTACAATTTTGAAGGCCCTGGAGCACCAGGACAATAGAATTTTCCACAAAATGACCCCATTTTGGAAAGCACACACCCCAACGTATAATCTATGAAGCATTATGAGTCTTTTGAACGGTTCATTTTTTTCCAGAAGGTTTTGGAAAATGTGGAGAAAAAATGAAAATGCATTTTTTTTACACAAAGTTGTCCATTTATAAGATATTTCTAACGCATAGCATACACATAGCAAAAATAACACCCCAAAATGCATTCTGCTACTCCTCCTGAGTATAGCGATACCACATGTGTGAGACTTTTACACAGCCTGGCCATATACAGAGGCCCAACATTGAAGTAGCACTTTCAGGCGTTCTACAAGCATAAATCGCACATATCCTTTCTCAACCACCTATTACAATTTTGAAGGCCCTGGAGCACCAGGACAATAGAATTTTCCACAAAATGACCCCATTTTGGAAAGCACACACCCCAACGTATAATCTATGAAGCATTATGAGTCTTTTGAACGGTTCATTTTTTTCCAGAAGGTTTTGGAAAATGTGGAGAAAAAATGAAAATGCATTTTTTTTACACAAAGTTGTCCATTTATAAGATATTTCTAACGCATAGCATATACATAGCAAAAATAACACCCCAAAATGCATTCTGCTACTCCTCCTGAGTATAGCGATAGCACATGTGTGAGACACTTACACAGCCTGGCCATATACAGAGGCCCAACATTGAAGTAGCACTTTCAGGCGTTCTACAAGCATAAATCGCACATATCCTTTCTCAACCACCTATTACAATTTTGAAGGCCCTGGAGCACCAGGACAATAGAATTTTCCACAAAATGACCCCATTTTTGAAAGCACACACCCCAACGTATAATCTATGAGGCATTATGAGTCTTTTGAACGGTTCATTTTTTTCCAGAAGGTTTTGGAAAATGTGGAGAAAAAATTAAAATGCATTTTTTTTACACAAAGTTGTCAATTTATAAGATATTTCTAACACATAATATGTACATAGCAAAAATTACACCCCAAAATGCATTCTGCTACTCCTCCCGAGTATGGCGATACCACATGTTTGAGACTTTTACACAGCTGGGCCACATACAGAGGCCCAACATCCAAGTAGCACCTCCAGGCATTCTAGCAGCATTAATTGCACATATCATTTTCTGACTACCGATCACATTTTTGAAGGCCCTTCATATATCTAACACATAGCAGGTACATACCAAATAACAAAAGATTACCTGTGGTTTTAGAAGTGCAGTGGTCCACAGAGGAGAGCATCGGTCCAGGCAGCAGGCAGGGATGAGGTCAGCGACAGCAAAAGCAATCATCCAGGCAGCAGGCAGGAATACTGTCCATAGTTCGCACAGGCAGAGATACTGTCAGCACAGCCAGAGCACAGCCAAAGCACAGGTCCAGGTAGCAGGCAGAGGTGTCCCGGCAGAAATGCTGTCCAAAGTCAGTAGAGGCAGCAGGCAGATATATGGTCAACACAGCCAAAGTATTGGTCCAAGCAGCAGGAAGAAACATGGTCCATAATGTCATGGGTCATTACAGGCAGTAATATGGTCAGCACAGCCAAATTATTGGTCCAGGCAGCAGGAAGGACCATCAAGCTTAGGGCCAGGGGGACAGGGGTAGAGGCTTCTCCCACCCAAATTGCTTTGAAGCCTCCGGGCAACCAGACCCTGTTCTTGGAGCACAGAAAACGAAAAACTGGTTTTCTCTACTCAGAACGCTATTCTGAAGCCCCTCACATATGTGAGACCCCTGTGTACTAAAAGTAGATGGCCAAAAGATCAGTCCAAGTGGCAGGCAAAAACATGGTCGATTAACAGGCCAAGGTCGGTACACGTGGAAGTCAGAAACGTGGTTTAAATCGGCAGGCAGAGGCATCGTCGGTAAACAAGCTGAGGTTGGTGCACGTGGAGGTCAGAAACGTGGTTTAAATTGGCAAGCAAAGACATCGTCGGTAAACAGGCCAGGGTCAGTTAATTAGCATGGAAGGTAGTTAGTAACATGGTAGCAGGCAAATAGGGAAATGGCAGTCTGTTAATAATAAGGGGAACTAATGGATGTATGATAATTTTTGAAGCAATTTCCGATGCACAGGCCAGGTTGGGAGGGACAATCGGGACAATAATAGCTGGTGTCTCTTCTTACTCCTCCTCTGCTGCATATACGGCATTTCTTTTGGCGTCTTCTTCCAGATTCTGTGGGGGGATGCTAAAGGGATAGTGTCGCTCGTGAAGCCGACTCACACTATCAGAGCGAATGCTTCCTGGGGCGGGATCTTGTTGGTAAATGAGGGCATCGATGATATCTTCGATATATTGGAGGTAGTGGAGTCGGTGATTTTGAGTTGCTTTTTGGTAGCAGACAAACGAATTAAAAAGGGCCATGTGAAACAGGTGAAACGCAACTTTTTTGTGCCAATAATGGGACTTTCTGGTTGATAAGTAGGGCTGTAGCATCTGGTCGTTTAAATCCACCCCCCCCCCATGTACAAATTGTAGTCGTGGACACATTCAGGCTTTACAATGGAGCCGCGTCTTCTTGGGATCTCCACCATGGTGTCATTGTGGATCGTAGAGAGGATGTGGACATCTTTCTTGTCCCTCCACTTCATGGCCAACACCTCCTCGTTCCTCATGGATGCCGATTCTCCAGGTCGCAATTTTTTTGTCAATAAATTTTGTGGGAATCCCTTCCGTTTTTTTTTTAAGGTACCGCAGGCCGGGGTTTGTTTACTGTAAAGGTGGCGAAAAAGGGGCAGGCTGGTATAATAATTATCAACATATAAATGGTAACCTTTTCCGAGACAATTTTCCCACTGGTTCCAATATATGTGGGGCAATCACGGGGCTGGAGCTGGGAGTCTTTGCCTTCATAGATCCTGAATTTGCAGACGTATCCAGTGGCTCGATCACATAATTTATTTAATTTTAACCCATACCTGGCTCTCTTGCTTGGTATGTACTGCTTGAACTGCAGTCGGCCGGTGAAATGTACGAGGGACTCGTCCACACAAATTTTTTGGTCTGGGATGAAAACTTCTTCAAATCGCTGGGAAAAGGCATTGATTAGGGGGCGTATCTTGTACAATTTGTCGTAGTTGGGATGATCTCGGGGAGGGCACTGTGAATTGTCATTGAAGTGGAGAAAGCGCATAATCATGTCGTATCTTTTTCTGGACATGACAGCGGAATATATGGGCATGTGTTGGATGGGGCGTTTGGACCAATATGAATGGACTTTGTTCTTTTTTGTAAGCCCCATATTGAACATAAGGCCCAAAAATAATTTAAATTCCTCCAATGTTAGACGCCGCCACTGGAACATGCGGGCGTAGGAAGAATCGGGGTTGGCAGCAATAAATTGGGATGCATACAGATTCGTTTGATCCACTATATTCTGCAGCAAATCTTGTGGGAAAAATAAACACAAATAATCAAATTTAGAAAAATTTGTAGTGTCGGGCTGCACACCTGGCTGTGCGGTGAAAGGGGGGATGATAGCGGATCCTGAGTTGGCAGGCAACCATAAGGGGTTTGCCAGGGCATCGGGAAGGTAGGATTGGGGCTGGATTCTTCGGGTTGGGCGTGCATTTCCATTGCTTGTACTGGGCTCCTCTTCCTGGGGTATGGCGCTGCTGGTGGTGGGCAGTTCTCCTGATCTTGGTGCTGATCTTGGTGCTGATCTTGGTGCCGATCGCATTCTTTTGGGAGGGACGGTTTCCTCCGGGGACTCGGACTCTGAGCCACTATCCTCCACTGGCTCGTATTCCGAACCAGAATCGGATAATGGGAGCTCCCCGCTGCTCTCATCATCCGACATGGCAAGAATGGCATATGCCTCCTCAGGTGTGTAAACCCTTTGGGACATTATGGCAGTGCTTATTGGTGGGCCTGTGTAATGGTACTGCTGGTGGTAGTGGTGGCGGTCTGTGTGGTAGTACCGATGGAGGTATTAGTGGTGGGCCTGTGTGGTGGTACCGATGGCGGTATGGGTGGTGGTGGTACCAATGGCGGTACAGGTGGTGGTGGTACCGATGGCGGTACGGGTGGTGGTGGTGGCGGCGGTACCGATGGCGGTACAGGTGGCGGTACGGGTGGTGGTGGTAGCGATGGTGGCATGGGTGGTGGTGGTACCGATGGCGGTACAGGTGGTGGTGGTACCGATGGCGGTACAGGTGGTGGTACAGGTGGTGGTGGCACTACCGACGGTGGTACGGGTGGTGGTACTGGTGGTGGTACCGATGGCGGCACTAGTGGTGATACTGGTAGCGGGCCTGTGTGGCAGTATAGATGCTGGGCCTGGTGGCGGTACTGGTGGTGGTACTGGTACCGATGGCGGTACTGGTAGCCTGTGTGGCGGTGCCAATGGCGGTACCGATGGAGGTGGGCCTGTGACAGATGATTGACAGATGGGCTGATTGATTGACAGATGGGCTGATTGATTGATTGACAGATGGGTTGATTGATTGACAGATGGGGTGATTGATTGACAGGTGGGGTGATTGATTGACAGATCGGCTGATTGATTGACAGATGGGCTGATTGATTGACAGATGGGCTGATTGATTGACAGATGGGCTGATTGATTGACAGATGGGCTGATTGACAGATGGGCTGATTGGCTGGGCTGATTGATGTGCTGGGCTGTGTGACAGGTCCTCTTTATGGGGGGGGGGCGTGTTGTGCACTGTAAACTTATGTAGACAAACTACACTGAGCTAACTTACTGATCTCTTCTCTCTCCTCACAGATCGGTGTGTGAGGAGAGAGCAGGGATCAGGTAGTAACTCCTGTGGAGTTCGTTTACATTTGTGACCGGCTGTGATTGGACACAGCCGGTCACGTGGTAAACAGCCAATTCATTGGCTGTTTACTCTGATCGGGGACGCGCTGTGTCCAAGGGACACTCGCCTTCCCCGATTCCCGCTCTGCAAGCCTGTGGCGGCGCGCACGGAGTGCGCCGCCGAGTTTGTTTTAAAAGGCGATCGGCTGTGACTTTGACACAGCCGATCACATGGTAAACAGCCAATGAAATTGGCTGTTTACCGTGATCGGGGAAGCGCTGTGTCCGAGGGACACATGTCGTCCCCGATCACCGCGCTGCGCGCCCCCACGGGCGCGCGCAAGGCATTATCCTGCAGGACGTCATATGACGTCCAGTATCGATATTGCAACCACTTCCCGGACGTCAATTCACTATTGACTGGGCGGGAAGTGGTTAAACTCCCTCTCACCTTAACTCTACATGCCTCATCTGCTCATCGTTGCAGCCACCCTCTTTACCTCTGGACATCCCCTCCTTGCTCACCTGTGCACCCAAAACTGAAATTCCTTGCCTACCTACCCCTGCACACCCCACACCAACCCCCCCCCCCCTCCACTTTGCTGACCTTTGCAGAACAGACTGATCATGTTAGACCACAGTTGCAGGCATGTCTTTAAAGCATGCCTGTTTACCTCCCATGGGGCAGCATTCAGCAGAGGGGATGGTGGATGGGACCTGGGGGGGCATGATATACATATCAATGCTGCCAGTCCGCCCCTATTTACATATCAATACAGCTGTCCCACCCTATTTACATTTAGTGCCCTGCTACTTTTAAACAGGCGCTATTCTGTAAATTTAATTTATCTGAGCTGTAAATAACTCAGAGTGATTATGTAAATTGTTGGGTTCTGTTCCAGCTTTGGCTGTTTGTGCGCATTTCCCACTGTTGCCAGTAGGTCTCACTGTTGTCACAGGCCAGTGAGAGAAATACAGCTAGCTAAAGTGTATTGGATATTCTTTCTCCCAGAAAACAGCCCAATCAGGAGCTTCTTTGCAGCTGGGCATGCTGGGGGAAGGATATTTAAGGGGCAGTGTCCTCCAGGCCGGAAGCTATGCTGCTGTGTTTGCTGCAAGTAGGCCCAGAAGCCTGTCTGGGGCCTACTTAACTGAAGGTGATCCTGTGCTCTCTGTCCTGTGGGAAGAAGCCACTCAAGCGGAGAATATTAAAGGGGAGGACCTTACTGGAGAGGACCGAGCTGATGGCTGGTATCTCAGGAAGGGCCTGGTGACTCGTTTGGAGGATGCACCCAAGTAACCTACCTCACAGTACTGCCGGATGGCTTAAAGGTTCAGGTACTGTGCAGCTGACCTAACTAACTGACTTCTGGCTAAACAATCCTGTGGCAGGGGATTATCCAGGAGTTTTCCACTTTTCACTCAAGTCTGTGGCAGAGACTTTGTCCGTGCTTCACACTGGCTGCTAGGTCGGTGTGAGAGGCCTATCCGGTTGTCGCAAGAACCAGAGACCGAAAGCTGTGGTCATCTGGACTCAAGAACGAACCGCATTAGTGATCTGCAGAACCAAGGTATCTGAACTTCCCCTAACCCTCTATCCCCTACCTGAAGTTGTGTAATAAAGCAATTGAGAAAAAGACTGAAGTGACTGGCAATCACCTTTTTCAAAACTACTAACAGACTCTTAAGTTCTGGGATGGTGGAAGTGTGGGGTAACGGCAGGACACAAAATTATTTCCAGCAGCTCCTTTGGGGGTATCGCTACATACATACAAGTGCAGCCGGCCCGCCACTATTTTCATATCAATATAGCGGTAATTTACATGTGAATGCAGACAAGGTCTGTAGGTGAGTCATCTGGACGCTGTCTGGAGGGCAAAGCTGGGCTTAGTGACAGCACTTCACACTGACACACTGGGACACAGAGCGCGACTTAAGTCTCGTACACACGACCGAGTTTCTCGTCGCAAAAAACACGTCGTTTTTTTCAACGAGATTCTTGTTAACCTTGTCGATTTTCTCGTCAAGCTTTCCATGCGTACACACTGACATTTCACAATTTCCTCGTTGTTCTCCACGGTCACGTCCAGCACGTACGACCGCACTATAAAGGGGAAGATCTTTTTTCTTGGTGCCACCGCTTGGGCTGCTTTTGCTGATCTCGTGTTACCGCGTGTGAAGTAAAAGTTTGGGAAGAGACGATTCGCGCTTTTCAGTCTTCGTACTTTTCAGTTCGTTTTCTGTGGTTCAGTTTGTGCTTGTGGGTTCGTATCTTGACTTTCAGGGCGTCTAGGCAGGTCTTATCTGTTTTACAGTGCGTTCTTGCCTGTTCGTTTCTGTTTTTCAGTTCGTTATTCATAGGCCTTGCTGTTCTAAAGTGCGTTCTGTTCTGTACGTTCTGATAAGACGACCGTTTCCTAGCCATGTCGCCTGGACGTTCTCGTCGTCGAGTTTGTGCTGTGCGTGCGCTTGGTGTTGGTCTGCTTGTTTTGGACCAAGACCAGTCCATGAATGGTGTGAGGAGGAGTTCATGGACCAAGAATTGGTTGCTCCAGCGGGACCAATTCTGCCATATGCCTCTGCTGCGGGAGATCGTCGAGAATAATCCTGAGGACTACAGGAATTTTCTGCGGATGTCTGACCCCGTTTTTCAGGAACTGTTGGCTTTGGTGTCCCCCTATATTACCAGGCAGGACACCGTTATGCGGGAAGCCATCAGTGCTGAGCAGAGGCTCATCGCCACGTTACGTTATCTGGCGACAGGGAGAAGTCTTCAGGACTTGAAGTTCACGACAGGCATCTCACCCCAGGCTCTGGGCCTCATAATCCCAGACACCTGTTCTGCCATTATACAAGTCCTGCAGGAGGACTATATTAGGGTAAGTTATCTCCATTAACATCACATTTTATGTATTACATGTATGCTAATGTATTGTATTTCTTTCATCCTTCCCTAATTACCATGCTTGTAATATGCTGAGAATGTCCCCTTTGTCCTCATGCATGCTGGAAGCTTTAGATTGCCCCTTTTTTCTCCTCCATGCATATTTCCCTTCACTAACCTTTCCAGCAGGGGCGCCTGTTGCTCCAAATGTTTGGGGGTTCAAACCCCAATTTAGGAAATAAACTTCCTCCTTTTTTGCTCTGGTGCCTATTAAACGCCCCCATTTGTTCCCTCCAATGCAGCCATTTTGTTCCCTCTAATGCAGCCATTTTGTTCCCTCTAATGCAGCCATTTTGTTCCCTCCAATGCAGCCATTTTGTTCCCTCCAATGCAGCCATTTTGTCCCCTCCAATGCAGCCATTTGGTTCCCTCTAATGCAGCCATTTTGTCCCCTTCAATGCAGCCAGTTCCCCCCCCCAGCCCTGCACTTACCTTCTTGTGGTCAGCGCCATCCTTCTTCTGTCCTTGATGTCTTCTCCTTCCCTTGATGTTGCATCAGCCAATCATGTTACCATTAAACAGACTTGTTGAACATGATTGGCAGAGCAGCCTGTCAGTGTTTACCCAAGGAATGCCCCCCCCCCTGCGTCCCCTATTTAACTTTTCTGAAGCCAATTACATCCCTCAGGCTGTAATGTGCAAGACAATTTTCCTTACTGTTTCTGATATGCAATTTTAAGCCCATAAATGCCACAGTTCTTCATATGTCGGTCGCTTAACAGGGGGCCATCCACCTGAATAGTGGGCGGCATAGACAATACATAGGTTAATGCAAGGCATGAACCTATGTATTGTTCTGAGTGACGGGCACAGGAAAGAGGGGGCAGTGCTCTAGCGCCCACTCTGGACGCACCGCCACTGCAATGCTATCCTGTGGCCAAACACATCTACCCCCCCTCCCCATTATAATTTATTCATGGACCATCATAGGGGGTGATGAATATGATACATGAGCCTTCCATTATACTTATTTAAAACACCTTAATAAACGTAGACTTTGCTTGATGTTGGCCTCTAATGTATTTTCTTAGAAACTCCTTGTAATGTTTGATTTGTGTATTCTAATATTTTTTCATCTTGTTTGACTCCACAGCTTCCTTCCACGCCACAGGAATGGCAGACTGTGGCATCGGAGTTTGCCACGCGGTCAGGGCGGTACAGGCAGTACACCTGTAAGAAGCCCGGAGGTCCCCAGGGGCCCGGATGCCCCCCCTTTTTTTTTTATTTTTTTTTTTATTCATTTTTTTTTTTTTTTTGTAAGGGGCCCAGAGGTCCCCAGGGGCCCGGAGTTCCCCAGGGCCCCGAATGTCAACCCCCCTTTTTTGTATTTTTTTTTATAATTTTTTTTATTTTTAATTTTTTTATTAAAATTTTTTTTATTTATTTTTTTTATTTTTTTTATTTATTTTTTGTAAGGGGCCCAGAGGTCACCAGAGGTCCGGGGGTCCCCATGGCCCCGGGTGGAAACCTCCCTCTTTTTTTTTTTTTTTTTTATAAAAATGATTATTATTATTTATTTTTTTTATAATATTTTTTTTTTTTGTAAGGGGCCCAGGAGGTCCCCAGGGCCCTGGATGGCAACCCCCCTATTTTTTGTTTTATTTGTGTTCGTCAGCACCCAAACCCCCTGCTTCTCAATTCGTGGCACCCCCCTCCCCCGCTTCTCAATTTGCTCCAGGGGGGGCCCCATGTCTGAAGCTGTGTAAGGGGTCCCAAAATTCCTGATGGCGGCCCTGCACGCGGTGGGACTTCCCCAACTGCGGTGGTGCTATAGACAGGAAGCACGTCCGCATTGTGCCGCCACCCCGTTCTGGGTCCTACTACTTCAATTACAAGGGGTTTCATAGCATTGTGCTGATGGCGGTGGTGTCAGCACGGTATGAATTCCTCTATGTTGATGTAGGGAAGAATGGCCGGATGTCCGATGGGGGATCCTTCATCCAGACGGAGTTTGCCCTCCGTCTCCAGAGTGACGACCTTGCATTGCCACCGGATGCAGGGAATATTGAAGGACTCCCCTTTGTTTTTTTGGCTGATGAAGCCTTCGGGCTAGGACCACATCTTATGAGGCCATTTCCTCAGAGGACCCTGACCCCAGAGAAGAGGGTGTTCAATTACCGGCTGGCCAGGGGCCGAAGAGTCATTGAAAATGCCTTTGGCATAATGGCCAGCCGGTTCCGCCTTTTTATGACTTCAATACACTTGGCGGACTACAAAATAAACTATGTAGTTTTATGCTGCTGTGTGCTACACAATTTTCTTTGCCGCAAATCAAATTCCTATATGGCCTCAGTTTTGCCTAAGGCTGGACTTTCCCCTGATAATCCCCTGGCGGGCCTGGAATCTGCCCGTGCTGGCTTGCCCCCCCAAAATGCCCGTGAGGTTCGGGACAAATACATGGACTATTTCACGGGTAGGGGGGCAATTCCTATGCCAGGCTATGGCTAAAGATTCCTGTCTAACGATCAAAATAAAAATCTGGTTTAAACTTCTAACTTTTGTTGGTTTCCTGTCTCCTAGTTTGTCTTAGTGCATTTGTAGTGCCAAGTGTATTTTCCTTTAGTAAATACCAACCATTTCACTATGTAACCTTTAAAAAATAACCAAATAAGGTTAGAGCGTATTAGAAAAAGAAGCTACACGTTGTTTGTGTTCAAATATTTTACTATGTGCAAATTCACACACCTTTTTTTTTTTATTTTAAATTTTTTGTTTGCCTGGCCACAAACCGGCAATTGTTTTCTTAGGAAAATACAAAAACAACAGTTGCATTCCAAAAATTACAAAATTGGATACCTCGGAGCAATCTGAGACATTCACTTACACAAACTATATGTCTCTATGTGCCCGTCCTAATATGGGGTCTTGCCACCCCTTGCCCAGCCAAAAATTGAATATGCACACAATTGGGATTATTTTCCTATAGGGATTTTAGACTCCTGATCCCTATTGTCAACATGTGCTATCTGCCATCAGGGGTGATCAATGGACGTGTTTTGGGGGTGCAACCCCTTCCTCAGTTCACCTACTTTAGATACGAGGAAGGGGTTGCACCCCCAAAAGACGTACATGGATATCCCCTGATGGCAGATAGCACATGTTGACACACTGTGTGCAGATTCAATTTTTGGCTGGTTTGATTGTCAAAAAGTTTTTAAAAAGTTGAAGAACAAACATGAAAAAAAAGGGGGTTTGGATGCCTTATTGAATTCTCCCCAAAACATCGAGAATGTTTTTAAATGTTTGATCCATCACATGTATTCTTTCTTTAATTTTGTCCAGTTCCGTGCTACATTCCATCACTTGCTGGATGAGGCGGAGGGCACTGTCAGCAGAGAAACCTGTACTATCCTTCACCCCAACATTCACATCCCCTAAAAACAAAATAAAAAGGTATTATAACTCTGCAGGCCTACCTCTCTTACCTGAAGCTGTGGTGACAGATACTGACCTGTTGTGGTGACCAGTTCCACAACGTCATCCACCTCTCCTTCCTGCACTTCTCCTTCCTCCACCTCAACTTCCTCCACATCTTTAGGTTGTGGGTCTTTTGGAGTTTGGGGTTGTTGTGAAGCTGTGGGGTTCTTGTGCTCCCTGGAGTGTCCTCCTCCCAGTCTTCTCTCCCCTATGAGAATCAAACAGAAGGTAGAGTTATCACACAGAAATTCTCTATGTAAAAAAACAAAACAGGCTAAATTGCTTGGAAGTGGGGTACAAGTGTGTGTTTGGGCGGAAGTTAAAGATGAATGCATTATTTCTGACCAAGAATATGTTTAGTATTCACCATTGTCTGTCATTTTTTAGACATGTAGGCAACACAAAAATTCTCTGATGCACCTGTGTGGGACACCCAAAAAAGGCGGGTCTGGTGGCCCACACTATAGTGCTCCAAAGTACAGATGTGGAAGCAGCTGCTGAGTGTCCTCTCCTTTACACTGACAAAAGTTTGCATTTCATTCTCTTTACAAACACATCATCTAGACTAAAACTTTGTGCCCCAAATTTCCCAAAAAAATGGCAGATGTCTAATTACTTTTGTGGCTGTAAAATAAGCCAAAACAGCGGATAGTGGCCGAACGAAGTGTCTGTAACGTAACGAACGATTACTGTGCCCAACCAAGTTCAAAATATTACATTTTGTAAGGGAGTCCAATAAGAAAAAAAAACAAAACCAGCAACATGTCAGTTTAGAAAAGGATTAATAGCAGAAAAGTGTACATTTTACTTACTTTTTGCGAGCATTCTCTTAATGCTCCTTAACTGCTCTGGCTCCCTCAGTTTGAGGTCTGACCACCTCTTTCTGAGCTGCTCATTTGAGCGTTTCACCCCGAAATTCGTCTTCAGACTCTTCACGACTTTAGTGAGGATTTTGGCCTTCCTTCTATTTGGTTTGCTATACGGCCCATGCTTTGCGTCATAATCAGACTTGAGCAAGATGTCCACCATCTCCGCCATCTCCGCAAAAGACATATTCGATGCCTTGAATCTCCTCCTTGATCGTGACGTTTCCTCGGTCTCCGGACTTGTCTCCTCCTCGTTAGTTGCGGAATTATCACACACCTGCTGTAACTCCGCCATATCTGTCTGCGCGCCGAAAGAGAAGGGGCGGGGAAAAGATGTTAGTTAGAACGTCATGGGCGGGCGACGTGTGCGGAGCGACGTGTTCGTATTTTGACGCATGCGTGGTGTGTATATAGCAAACACACATGTGACTATAGTACGTTCGGTGTGCGGAGAGAGGAGTTCAAGTGACGGACGTGCGAACGAAGGTATGTGATTTTGAGACTGTGCCAAATTGTTGGCCTATACTGTTTTGAGAATGTTGTAGGATATATATGGTGACTACGATGTTAAGGAGGTTAGACTGTTTGCCTCACATTAGTTATATATTATTTATTTAACTTGCAGATACAATATGATTGTCTTTATTAGCGACAAAGAGTTCCTGGCGGAATTTATTGACCGGGTAAGGGAGCTGCCGGCTCTGTGGGAGACGAAAAACCAGATTCCATAAAAAAAGAGGGGTGAGAAAAGCAGCGCTGGAGAAGCTGCTCCCATTTGTGCAGACCAAGGTGCCCACAGCCACAGCAAAACAAGTGGACACTAAAATTGGGAGCTTGAGAGGCACCTACAGGACTGAACACTCTAAGGTCCTGGCTTCTCAGAGGTCAGGAGCAGCAGCAGGTGATGTGTATGTCCTGATTTTGTGGTACTACAGCAGGATGTCCTTCCTGGATGACCACATTGAGGCAAGGCCATCACACTCCACTCTTCCCCCCAGACTTCCCTGCAGCCAACCTGAGCCTTCTCTGGAGCAAGAGGAAGCAGCCATCCTGGATGATCCTGATTTGGCCATCTGGAGGCAGGTATAGTATTAAATGAAATTGCATTGTGATAAAATTAATGTTTGACAAATATGTCAAGATGAGAAACATACAATATTTTGGGTTCCACAAGTGAAATCAAGATCTCGAGACATTAGTCTGCACTTAATTGGGTGCTAAATAGTCAATCTGATGTAGATGTAAATTAGAAAAAAATAGGATTTTTATAACAGCTTACCTGTAAAATCCTTTTCTTGGAGTACATCACGGGACACAGAGCGACATAGTCATTACTAATGGGTTATATAGATACCGTCAGGTGCTGGCACTGGCAACTTCCAAAACCGGAAGTACCCTCCCCTATATAAGCCCCTCCCATCCGGGAGCACCTCAGTTTTGTAGCAAAGCAATAAGTGTCCCTAAAGAGGGGCGGGAGCTCTGTGTCCCGTGATGTACTCCAAGAAAAGGATTTTACAGGTAAGCTGTTATAAAAATCCTATTTTCTTTTTCGTACATCACGGGACACAGAGCGACATAGTCATTACTAATGGGATGTCCTAAAGCAATGCCAAATGAGGGGGGGGATACACCATATATAAGCTGAGCGCTATCAGACATGAGGATCTTTTGCGGCCTGCAACACACTGCGCCCAAAGGCGACATCCTCCTGACTTCTAACGTCCACCTGGTAGAACCTAGTAAACGTGTGTACTGAAGACCATGTTGCGGCCTTACAGATTTGAGCCAGGGAGGCCTGGTGATGCACTGCCCATGAAGTTCCAACTGCTCTCGTGGAGTGCGCTCTAACTTTGAACGGAGGCGGTCTCCTTCTCAAGCCATAGGCTTGTATTATGACCTGTCGAATCCACTTGGCTAAAGTAGATTTTGACGCTGCCTGACCCTTTCTGGGGCCTTCCGGCAGAACAAACAAAGTATCCGTTCTGCGAATCTGAGCAGTGGCTTTTAGATAAGCTTTAACTGCTCTTACTACATCCAAAGAATGCAATAACTTTTCCTCTACCGAAGTAGGTTTGGGGAAAAAAGAAGGAAGAACCATATCTTGGTTCAAATGAAACCTCAATACCACCTTAGGAAGAAAGGCTGGATGAGGACGTAACACTACTCTGTCCTTATGGATAACCAGATATGGCTCCTTACAGGACATAGCTGCTAATTCCGACACTCTTTTAGCCGAACAAATGGCTACTAGAAAAATCAATTTCCTGGTGAGAAGCACCAAGGAAATATGCTGTAATGGTTCAAATGGTTGTTTCTGTAGAACTGACAGAACCAAGTTTAGATCCCATGGACATATGGGAATATTAACCGGAGGACTAATACGCATCACTCCTTGTATAAAGGCTTTGACTAGTGAATGCGAAGCCAAGGGCCTTTGAAAAAATATTGACAAGGCCGAAATCTGACCCTTGATAGTACTCAAGGCAAGCTTCCTATCTACAGCCCATTGTAGGAAGTCCAGAATCCTACCTATTACGTATTTACGTGGATGCCATTTTCTGGCCTCACACCAGGCGATGTACGCCTTCCAGATTCTATAGTAGATCTGCCTGGATACCGGTTTCCTGGCATTGATCATGGTAGACACCACAGCATTAGAGAGCCCTCTCTTCTTTAGAATGTGGGCTTCAATAGCCAGGCCGTCAAACCTAGGGCTGGTAAGGAAGGGTGGTATATCGGTCCCTGCGAAAGCAGGTCCGGACGATGTGGGAGGGTCCAAGGACTCCCCACAGACATTTTTACAATCTCCGCGTACCATGCTCTTCGGGGCCACGCTGGAGCCACCAGAATCACTGGTTTCTTTTCTACCCTGATTCTGCGGAGTAATCGAGGTAACAATTGTGGCGGTGGGAATGCATATATCAGCTTGAACTGATCCCAAGGGAACACTAGGGCATCCGAGCCGCAAGCTAGGGGATCCCTTGTCCAAGAGACAAACCTGTCCACTTTTGTGTTGAATCTGGATGCTAGCAGATCTACATCCGGTGTTCCCCACCGCTGACATATTGTCCGGAAAACCTCGGGATGAAGGGACCATTCCCCTGGGCATAATTGTTGGCGACTTAGAAAGTCCGCCTTCCAATTCTCCACTCCTGGAATGAATACCGCAGATATGGCTGGGACATATCTTTCTGCCCATCTCAGGATGTAATTTACTTCCCTTTGGGCTGCACGACTCCTGGTGCCCCCCTGACGATTGATATATGCCACTGCTGTGGCATTGTCTGATTGAACTCTGACAGGGGACCCTTGGAGTTTGGATGTCCATGCTACTAGGGCATACCGGGCTGCTCGTATCTCTAAGAGATTGATGGGCAGGGCCTTTTCTGCTTCTGACCACTTGCCCTGGAGAGACCATTGCTCCAGTACTGCTCCCCAGCCTACAAGGCTGGCATCTGTAGTGACCACCTTCCAGGAAATCGGACTGAAGGATTTCCCTCTTTCCAGATTCTGGGGAACCAACCACCAGCGGAGGCTCCTGCGAACGGAAGGGGACAAGGACATTGGTAAGTCCAGAGCCTGAACTTTTTTGTTCCAGGCTGACAGTATGGCCCCTTGCAAATTCCTTGAATGGAATTGACCGTAGGGTACTGCTTCGAATGATGCCACCATTTTTCCCAGCAGCCTCATATACAGGCGTATGGACGGCTGTCTTTTTTGTACCCACTAAGTGGATCAAATCTTTCAAAGACAACACCTTTCCTCGAGGCAAGAATATTTTTCTCTGGCCTGAATCCAACCTTAGCCCCAAGTATTCCAGACTTTTGACTGGTTTTTAGGGCTGACTTGTCTCGGTTGATAATCCAACCGTGAGATTCCAGATACTTGATCGTCTTGTGAACGACCACGTCCAGTTTTTTCACTGAGTGGTCTATCAGCAACAAGTCATCCAGATATGCCATTATCATTACACCTTGTGTTCTTAGATTGGCCAATAAAGGGCCAGAATTTTTGTAAACACTCGTGGTGCTGTGGCCAAACCGAAGGGTAAGGCTCTGAACTGAAAATGGCGCCCTTCTACTGCAAAGCGTAGAAATTTTTGGTGGACTGGAAAGATGGGAATGTGCAAATAAGCATCTTTGATGTTGATCGTGGCTAACCAATCCTCCCCTTGTAGGGCAGTGGCCACCGATCGGATCGACTCCATCGGAAAGTCCTGATATACAGGAATTTGTATAGCCCTTTTAGAATTAATATGGGCCTCCCGTCCGCGTTTGCTTCGGGACTGTAAAGAGGTTTGAGTAAAACCCGAACCCTCATTCTTCCAGGAGAACCTCCATAATTACTCCTTGGAGCAATAGTTGTTCTAGTGCCAACAGGAGGGACTCTCTCTTCCGGGGATCCCTTGGCACGTTTGACCTCAAAAATGGGAAGGAGGAGAGTCTTTTAACTCCAAACTGTATCCCAAACCTACTGCGGAGAGCACCTATCTGTCTTGATCGTGTCCCGCCAGGTCTCTTGCGAACAACTGGAGTCCTCCCCCCACCCGACTGAGTGGGGGCTTCAATGAATTTAACTTTGGGGGAGGTTTTGTACCTCCCCTGACCCAGGGTTTCTCATTACCCTGCTACTGTCCCTGTTTTTTACCCCCGGGATTTGACCGAGGAGGCCGTCGGAACTGTTACACAGCCGATGCCCCAGGGACTGGAGAAGCAGGCCTCTTAAAGAGGGACCTCTAACTCTGCTTTTAACCGGCAAGAGCGTATTTTTACCGCTGGAAATTTTCTGGATATATTTGTCCAGGTTTTCCCTGAATAAGCGTTCACCATGAAATGGGACGCTAACCAGCCATTCCTTACAGGGAGCTTCAGCAGACCAGTTTTTTAGCCATAGGAGCCTACGCATATGTACTATAGACAGCGTAAGGCGGAAGGCCTGATGGACTGAATCCTCTATGGCGTCAACCGCAAAGCCTAAGGCTCTAGGTAGATCAGCTAGGGCAAAGCCTGCTGATCTGTCAAGTCCCTCAAGACCTGTTTCAACTGATCCTTCACTGCTTAGCAGACCCCAATAGCTGCTACTGCTGGTTGTATCACCAAGCAGATTTTCATAAGGACTCCAATCTTTTATCTATTGGGTTCTTGAACATTTGGACATTATCCACTGGACATGTCAGTGATTTATACATACAAGAGATGGCTGCGTCCACTGTAGGGACCTTCCATTTTTTTTTTTTTTTTGATGAACTTATCCTCCATGGGATAGACCACCGGAAATCTCTTGGGGAAATAAATATTTTCTCAGGACGTTCCCAATCCTGGTAAATGAGCCCTTTCAGTAAAGGGTGAAGTGGAAAAGAACAAACAGTCTGGGGGCTTCTAGCGACCCCAACGAGGATACAGTAGTGGTTGATGGTTCCGCAAGGTGCATTTTTAAATGCTGATCGGACCATGTTAGTCAGAGACTGAACCCATAATCTTTCAGCTTGAGATGCTGAGAAAAGGTTCCCCCACTGTTGATTCCTCTATAACAGAATCAACCTCATCCTGATCCCCTTCAGGCAGGTCGATCCCTGTATGGGACTGTTGCTCTGCTAACAGGCACTCTGAAGGAGGAGACGGAGATCGGGCGTGCTTTCCCTGACAGGGAGGCAGCGATAAATTTTGACAATCTCTCTCTAATCCTCCCAGAGCTGAGGAAAAAACCTCCTCTGTTACATACACAGGAGCAGGTGACTGAGGACAGCCACAGTACCAAGTACCCCTGCGGGGTCTCTACGGTCACTTACCTCTGAACTTCAGGGGAGACTGGTGCAGCAGGAGTATGCCCAAGATCCTCAGAGCCCGATGAGACCCCCTTCGCTTCCTGGAAGATTCAGTTCCGGAGCTACTGGACGGCATATTCCTAAGCCTAAAGCTGAGGTATTCCAGCCGTAATACACCACTTTTACTGAGAATAGTCTAGCACAATTGCTGCTATATCACAGTTGGTGTCTACTAATGTGCCTTTCTAGGGGATGCCTGTATCAACCGCTTGCTGTATGCCTTTAAATGTTGCCAGCTCTGTCTCTGTACTTCATAGCCAGCTTACTGCAATAATGTGGCTTTTTAAAAACCTGCTGGGACGCCCGCACATGCGCAGAAGCGCTGCGGCGCGCACAGAGCGTCATCCCCCAGGCCCCGCCCCTTTTTCCGGCCACCTCTATATATAGAGGCGCGTGCACGCGCACGCGCGCGGCCACGTGCGCCTCGGCGCTAATTTTCAAACATGGAAACCAGGGACAGGAGCCAGGGCCCCCTTTGCCGCAGGCCGGGGGATAGACGAACACTGCAACATGGCAGAGGAAACAGTTTCCTGTAGGAGAACTCACCAGCTGCCTGGACTTTGCTCTCTGAGAAGAAACTAGTCCATATGACAAGAAAAACATTCCACAGCGGCCTCTAGTGGACAAACACAGGTACCGCAGTTTAATATACTAAACATATATAAAAAAACATTCTTTTTTTTTTTTTTTTTCTTGACCACCATTAAAAATTATTACATTTTTTTAGTAGTTACAGGCATGCACAGATATTAGCGGGAATACCGTTAGGTAACAGACAGAAAGACAAATTAGGCTTGGGGGTCCCCCAATAGAACCAAGTTCCTGGGGGCCCCCACTTACCTGTTCCCCGCCGCAGGACTTTGTTTGGTCCACAAAAGCCCAAACTTCACCTATCACGGCAGGCATTGTAATCAAACCTTCAGGGACCGGGTTCCCAAGGATTCCACTCCCCTGGACCTGTATAGCACCCTGCACAGAAAACATCTTGGTCGTGGGTATGACCAGAGCTCTGGATCCCAGGGTCCAGCTCTCCTAAGAGAAGCATTACAGGCAGAACCTTGCTCTTCTCTGCAAGGCCCGGGTACCGACCGTTTAGCTATGAAGCTTTTTTGGTCGGATCCGGAATAGCTTACTGAGGCCCAAAAGAACCTGTACGCAAGCTCAGTGAAAAACACATGTTTCTTCTTGGCCAACACCTTAGACACTGGCAAAAAACTGAGGTGCTCCCGGATGGGAGGGGCTTATATAGGGGAGGGTACTTCCGGTTTTGGAAGTTGCCAGTGCCAGCACCTGACGGTATCTATATAACCCATTAGTAATGACTATGTCGCTCTGTGTCCCGTGATGTACGAAAAAGAAATGATTTCTGGATTTACATTCTAATTGCTTCAATCATGTTTATAAAGTTTGATGCAAAGATTAAACCAACATATTAAACTATGTCCCTTTTTCATACACAGGATGAAATCAGCCAGGAGGAGGGTCTGGAAACTGTCAGGCAGGAGGAGGAAGGGCCCAGTGGCAGCCAGGAGGTGGCAGGGCCCAGTGGCAGCCAGGAGGTGGCAGGGCCCAGTGGCAGCCAGGAGGTGGCAGGGCAAAGGAGAAGCACCAGATCCCAGGTGCCTTCCATCCGGCTTCCCAAAAGAGGCAGGAGGGACAGGACCACCAGTGAGGCAGCAATGGCCCTTATTAAAGAGGCCCATGCCACCCTCAAAGAGCCCACATCCCCTGAAGAGGCCATTGCCGGCCTAGTGGAGGCAAAGTTCAAGGTGATGAGCATGGAGCAACGCCTCCTATGCGAGCCCCTGCTCATCACCTTGCTCAACAAGGGGGTGATGGAAAAAATTACCCCCAATACAGCTATTTGTGAGGTGGCACAACTGTCCCAACCTCAACCTCCTCCTCCACCTCCACCTTGTTCTTCCGCCCCACCCCCTTCTCCTCCACCTCCACCTTGTTCTTCTGCGCCACCCCCTTCTCCTCCACCTCCTCCTCCTCCTGACAGGAGTACCCCTCCAGTGGCCCAGCCTCCAGCCAAACGAAGAAGGAAGGCTGCAGGGAAGGCTTCAGGAAAGGCTGCAGGGAAGGTTCCAGGAAGACGAGGAAGTGATGGCCTTGCTTCATTGTGGTCGGACAGAAGGCAGCCTGTTGTAGTACCACACACTTGGGACATATATATCACCTGCTGCTGTTCCTGACCTCTGGGAGGCCAGCATCAGATTGTGTTCAGAAATGTTGGCCTTCTCAAGCTCCCAATTTTAGTGTCCACACAGGGTTGCTGTGTGCTCTGGGGTCCCTGAGATGCACAAATGGCAGCAGCTTCTCCAGCGCTGCCTTCTCTTTATTTTAGTTCAAACATGAATAAATGTTATTTTTCTTTAAGTTCATACTTGACTATGTGTATTTGTAAAAATGTAAAATCTAGCTTTGGAGTAAGCAGATACATTTGACTGACAAAAAAAGGGACAGATAACAACCCCCCAAAAAAATAACTAAATCGTATTTCCCAAAAAAGGGTGTAAAATTTTAATAATATATATTAAAAGATTCAATGGGAGATCACTACCAAAACATTGCGAAATTACAATTAACATCAGTTAGAAAAATATCTAATTTTTTAATATTCCTAAAAACTTGCACGATATAATACACATAAATCTTCTTAAGAGCAGCATGAAAAAGGTTAAAAAAAGATAGTCATAACTCTGGTGTGAATATCAGCAGCAAAAGAAGTTCATTCGTTTGGATTAATGTAACATTCTAACGAAGATTTCAATGCACAACATTTAAACGATGCAAAAATATGGAGCGTGACGAATGTGCTATCTCCATTACGAAAGCTTGTTTTACCAGAAGATGCGCTCCCGTCTCATAGTTGCTTCTGAGCATGCGCGCTTTTCGAAGAGTCGTAAAAGCATACACACGAACCATTTTCTCGTCACAAAACAGGCCGACGAGAAACACGACGAGGAAATCTGGAATCCTGACGAGAAAATAGAGAGCAGGTTCTCTATTTTCTCGTCGAGTTTCACGGCAATTTTCTCGTCGTAAAACCATACACACGAACGGTTTTCTCAACAAAAAAGCTCACGCGGCACTTTTCTTGCCGGTTTTGGACGAGAAACTCGGTCGTGTGTACGAGGCTTAAGACTTTAAGAAACAAGGGAATGAAAACCAGGACAGTTGACAAGTATGGAGCAGCTGCTTTGGGCCCCACAAGAATGACTGGGCCCAAGGCAGCTGCCCCTTTTGACCCACCCTAAAGATGGCCCTGCTCATATACATCCTCTATATGTGACCCGTATATTAACAATTTTTTGCCTCGTACACACGACCGGGTTTTCCGATGGGAAAACTGCGAGGAGAGCTTTTGGCCGGGAATCCCGGTCGTGTGTATGCTCCCTCGCAGTTTTTCCGATGGGAACACTGCCAAACCCGCCAGCCAAAAAAAAGAGAACCAGCTCTCTTTTTTCCCGTCGGGATTCCCGAGCATGTGTATGGGGCATTTCACCTTTCTTATCCAGTATATTAACTCCATCTCTATCTGTACAAAAAAAAACGCTCTATAAGTCTCAAAAAAATATTTAAAATTCAGTTGGGTACAGTGTAGCATGACCGAGTAATTGTCCGACAAAGTATCACAGCGCTGAAAACTAAAAAAACATAGTAATGAAACAGTATAACAGGCTGATCTCAAGTGGTTAAAGTTTTTCTATACCTAAAAGTTTATTTTTAGTTTTAAATAGATTGGGAGCTCTGTTAAAAATGTCCATTTACTTTCTATTCTGAGAACAATCTTTTACCAGACAGGAGATTAGGAGAATCTGCAACTAGTAAAATTAAAGCCTGGTACCCACGGGCCAAATATCGGCTGGTTCAACAGAAACCGGCCTAAATTCAGCCCGTGTGTACAGCAGCCAATCGGCATCTGATCAGCGCTTGCATGCATCGGCTGCGTGCACTGAACAGAGTGTTCTGGGTGGGGGTGGAGTCCCCCCTGTCAGAACACAATAGCTCAGTGGGGAGATCGCTGTACTAACATGGCAGTTAGTACAGAAAGCTCCCCCCAAGCTCATCGTTTTTTTTTCCGTTCTGCCCGCTAGGTTGAACGGAATAAAAACTTAAAGTGTGTACCAGGCTTAAGGCTAGATTCACACTAGCCAATGCTTGGAAAAGTGATCTATAGTAGGTCACTTTTCAGAGTGTGCAGTTAAGCAACCACTGTTAGGCATTCAGGCTCTATTCACACTAATGCGTTTTTTGATGCATTTTGCGGAAATGCTGGGAAATATTTTAACATGGGTTCCTATGGAACATGTTCACGTCAATGCATTTTTGTGCCTCTGCGTTTTTGGAAAGGGTCTGGGACCTTTTTTCCCGCAAAATGCAGCGTTTTGCATTTCATAGAATTCAATGGACCCGCATCCAAAACGCAAGTACCGCGTGTTTACCACGATTTTGCCACGATTTGGTTTCTTTTTTATTTCTTTTTTTTTATACTGTATATAGCTGGTTGCTAAGGAGGGGGCCGGGAAGCCGGCCGATACGTCTTTAACCACTTAACGACCGCTCACTGTATATATACGTCGGCAGAATGGCACCGACAGGCACAATCACGTAGAGTGTACGTGATTGCCTTTGTACAGTTGGGGGGTCCAATCGGACCCCCCTTCTATACAGTGAGCGGTGGCTAAGTGTCCGGGAGCGTTCCGGGATGAGGGGGCAGCCATTCGTTTCTGGCCACCCCCTCGCGATCGCTCCCGGCGAATGGAAATGCCCCCTCTGTCTGTGTCAGACAGAGGGAGCAGGAGGAAGTGATGTCATCTCTGGTGCGGCGCTCACATATACCGAGCGCCGTACAAGAGAAGATATCAGGTCAGTGCACACAACACTACACTGACACCAGGACACATAGGGACATAAATCGCCCCCCCAGGCCCCCCCAGACACCCCAGATCACCCCCCAGATCACCCCCCCAGCCCCCAGTCACAGTGTCACTGATTGCAGTGACCATTTATTTAGTGATCACTGCAATCAGTGACATTTGTGACTGTAAAAGTGTCACCAAAGTTTAGTCTTAGGTCCAGTGTAGCCCCCTAACCCCCCCTAATAAAGGTTTAACCCCCTGATCACCCCCCAGATAACCCTTTCACCGCCTATCACCACTGTCGCTTAGCGATCATTTTTCTGATCGCTGTCTTAGCGTCAGTGATGCCGATCGGCAGCCAGTAATTTTTTTTAGGTTCGCCGCAGGTTTTTATAGCGTCAGGTACCCCAATATATTATCTAATAAAGGTTTAACCCCCTTGATCGCCCCCCAGGTAACCCTTTCACCCCCTATCACCACTATCACTAAGCGATCGTTTTTCTAAACGCTGTCTTAGTGTCTGTGATGCAGATCGGTAGCCGGTAATTTTTTTAGGTTCGCCGCAGGTTTTTATAGTGTCAGGTACCCCAATATATTATCTAATAAAGGTTTAACCCCCTTGATCGCCCCCCAGGTAACCCTTTCACCCCCTATCACCACTGTCGCTAAGCAATTGTTTTTCTAAACGCTGTCTTAGTGTCGGTGATGCAGATCGTAGCCAGTAATTTTTTTTAGGTTCGCCGCATGTTTTTATAGCGTCAGGTACCCCAATATATTATCTAATAAAGGTTTAACCCCCTTGATCGCCCCCCAGGTAACCCTTTCACCCCCATCACCACTGTCACTAAGCGATCATTTTTCTAAACGCTGTCTTAGTGTCTGTGATGCAGATCGGTAGCCGGTAATTTTTTTTAGGTTCGCCGCAGGTTTTTATAGCGTCAGGTACCCCAATATATTATCTAATAAAGGTTTAACCCCCTTGATCGCCCCCCAGGTAACCCTTTCACCCCCTATCACCACTGTCGCTAAGCAATTGTTTTTCTAAACGCTGTCTTAGTGTCGGTGATGCAGATCGTAGCCAGTATTTTTTTTTAGGTTCGCCACATGTTTTTATAGCGTCAGGTACCCCAATATATTATCTAATAAAGGTTTAACCCCCTTGATCGCCCCCCCAGGTAACCCTTTGACCCCCATCACCACTGTCGCTAAGCAATCGTTTTTCTAAACGCTGTCTTAGTGTCGGTGATGCAGATCGGTAGCTGGTAATTTTTTTTAGGTTCGCCGCAGGTTTTTATAGCGTCAGGTACCCCCATATATTATCTAATAAAGGTTTTAACCCCCTGATTGCCCCTAGTTAACCCTTTCACCAGTGATCACCATATAAGTGTTACGGGTGACGCTGGTTAGTTAGTTTGCTTTTTATAGTGTCAGGGCACCCGCCGTGTATATAACCCAATAAAGGTTTAACCCCCTGATCGCCCGGCGGGTGATATCAATTAGGTTTTAGCGTCAGAGAGGGTCTGAGTCACACCCCAGGCAGCGTCAGGTTAGTGCCAGTAACGCTAACACCCACGCGTGAAGCATACACCCCCCTTAGTGGTATAGTATCTGAACAGATCAATATCTGATCTGATCAGATCTATACTAGCGTCCCCAGCAGTTTAGGGTTCCCAAAAACGCAGTGTTAGCGGGATCAGCCCAGATACCTGCTGGCACCTGCGTTTTGCCCCTCCGTCCAGCCCAGGCCACCCAAGTGCAGTATCGATCGATCACTGTCACTTACAAAACAAAAACACACATAACTGCAGCGTTCGCAGAGACAGGCCTGATCCCTGCGACTCCAGTGCTGTAGGAGGTGATTTCACCACCACAGTTAAAAAAAAAAGCAAATATGCCGAAGCATTGGGGCAGCAGGGGCGGAGGAGCGATTTTGCTCCTAATGCCGCGTACATACGGTCGAAATTCCGACGGAGGCTTGCCCGTGGAAAAGTCCGACAATGTGTGTGCGGCATAACTTTTTTGCGGGAGGATGCCCCCATGTTTCGGCATATATAAATGGTGCGTGTATGCCCATCATTGGAAGTGGGTGGATGAAGGGCGGTATTCTAATGGTGGGCATACCCACCGATCAATCTCTTTTTTCGTTCAGCCAACTGGCTGCATGAAATAAAAAGATTACAATACATGTCCAACAAGGACCAGCAACGTACTGGTATGTTGCTGGACTTTGAATGTTTATACCAGAATGATGCCTGCGGGTTTAGGTATCATCTTGGTATCATTCTTTTCAGCCTGCGGCCGGCTTTCATGTAAAAGCAATCCTAGCGGCTAATTAGCCTCTGGACTGCTTTTACAAGCAGTGGGAGGGAATGCCCCCCCCCGGATATAAAAAGCGCCATTGGGAAATTGGGAAAGCATTTTATCACACCGATCTTGGTGTGGTCAGATGCTTTGAGGGCAGAGGAAAAATCTAGGGTCTAGAAGACCCCAGTTTTTTCAAAAAAAGAGTACCTGTCACTACCTATTGCTATCATAGGGGATATTTACATTCCCTGAGATAACAATAAAAATGATAAAAAAAAAAAAATACTTGGAAGGAACAATTTAAAAATAAAATAAAAAAGCAAAATTAATAATAAAAAAAAAAGAAAAAAAAAAAAAGCACCCCTGTCCTGCCCTGCTCTTGCCCAATGGTGAACGCAAGCGTCGGTCTGGCGTCATATGTAAACAGCAATTGCACCATGCATGTGAGGTATCACCGCGAAGGTCAGATCGAGGGCAATCATTTTAGCAGTAGACCTCCTCTGTAAATCTACTGGGGTAACCTGTAAAGGCTTTTAAAGGCTTTTAAAAATGTATGTAGTTTGTCGCCAATGCGCGTTTGTGCGAAATTTTAAAGCATGTCGTGTTTGGTATCTATGTACTCGGCCTAAGATCATCTTTTTTATTTCATCAAACATTTGGGCAATATAGTGTGTTTTAGTGCATTAAAATTTAAAAAAGTGTATTTTTTTAACCCAAAAAATGCGTTTGAAAAATCGCTGCGCAAATACTGTGTAGAAAAAAAAAATGCAACACCCACCATTTTAATCTGTAGGGCCTTTGCTTTAAAAATATATATATAATGTTTGGGGGTTCAACATAATTTTCTTGCAAAAAAAAAAATTTTTCATGTAAACAAAAAGTGTCAAAAGGGGCTTTGTCTTCAAGTGGTTAGAAGAGTGGATGTAAGCTTCCTAATGTTGTGTATAAAATGCCAGAACAGTTCAAAACCCCCCCAAATGACCCCATTTTGGAAAGTAGACACCCCAAGCTATATACTGAGAGGCATGTCGAGTCCATGGAATATTTTATATGTTGACACAAGTTGCGGAAAAACGACAATTTTTTATTTTTTTTTCTTTTTGCACAAAGTTGTCACTAAATGATATATTGCTCAAACATGCCATGGGCATATGTGGAATTACACCCCAAAATACATTCTGTTGCTTCTCCTGAGTACGGGGATACCACATGTGTGAGACTTTTTGGGAGCCTAGCCGCGTACGGGACCCCAAAAACCAAGCACCGCCTTCAGGCTTTCTAAGGGTGTAAATTTTTGATTTCACTTCTCACTGCCTATCACAGTTTCGGAGGCCATGGAATGCCCAGATAGCACAAAACCCCCCCAAATGACCCCATTTTGGAAAGTAGACACCCCAAGCTATTTGCTGAGAGGTATTGTGAGTATTTTGCAGATCTCGCTTTTTGTCACAAAGTTTTGAAAATTGAAAAAAAAAAATATATATATATATATATTTTCTTTCTTCATTTTCAAAAACAAATGAGAGCTGTAAAATACTCGCCATTCCTCTCAGCAAATAGCTTGGGGTGTCTATATTCCAAAATGGGGTCATTTGGGGGGGTTTTGTGCGATTTTGGCATTTTATGGCCTTCGAAACTGTGATAGGTAGTGAGGAGTGAAATCAAAAATTTGTGCCTAGAAATCCTGAAGGCGGTGCTTGGTTTTCGGGGTCCCGTACGCGGCTAGGCTCCTAAAAAGTCCCACACATGTGGTATCCCCGTACTCAGGAGAAGCAGAAAAATGTATTTTGGGGTGTAATTCCACATATAACCATGGCATGTGTGAGCAATATATCATTTAGTGACAACTTTTTGTAATTTTTTTTTTTTTTGTCATTATTCAATCACTTGGGACAAAAAAATTATATTCAATGGGCTCAACAGGCCTCTCAGCAATTTCCTTGGGGTGTCTACTTTCTAAAATGGGGTCATTTGGGGGGGTTTTGTGCTATTTTGGCATTTTATGGCCTTCGAAACTGTGATAGGTAGTGAGGAGTGAAATCAAAAATTTGCGCCCTTAGAAATCCTGAAGGCGGTGCTTGGTTTCCGGGGTCCCGTACGCGGCTAGGCTCCCAAAAAGTCCCACACATGTGGTATCCCCGTACTGAGGAGAAGCAGCAAAATGTATTTTGGGGTGAAATTCCACATATAACCATGGCATGTGTGAGCAATATATCATTTAGTGACAACTTTTTGTAATTTTTTTTTTTTAGTCATTATTCAATCACTTGGGACAAAAAAATAAAAAATTCAATGGGCTCAACATGCCTCTCAGCAATTTCCTTGGGGTGTCTACTTTCCAAAATGGGGTCATTTGGGGGGGTTTTGTACTGCCCTGTCATTTTAGCACCTCAAGAAATGAGATAGGCAGTCATAAATTTAAAGCTGTGTAAATTTCAGAAAATGTACCCTAGTTTGTAAACTCTATAACTTTTGCGCAAACCAATAAATATATGCTTATTGACATTTTTTTTACTAAAAACATGTGGCTGAATACATTTTGGCCTAAATGTATGACTACAATTGAGTTTATTCTATTTTTCTTATAACAAAAAGTAGAAAATATCATTTTTTTTCAAAATTTTCGGTCTTTTTCCGTTTATATCGCAAAAAATAAAAATCGCAGAGGCAATCAAATACCATTAAAAGAAAGCTCTATTTGTGGGAAGAAAAGGACGCAAATTTCGTTTGGGTACAACATTGCATGTCCGCACAATTTACAGTTAAAGCAGCGCAGTGCAAAATTCTGAATTCACCTCTGGTCCTCTAGCTACCAAATGGTCCGGGGCTTAAGTGGTTAACAACTGATGAGTCATCAGTTGACAGCGGGCTTCCCGCTGAATGTAAAAAAAAAAAAAATTTTTGTTGAGGAAGAAGAACACTGGACAAAGAAGACATAAAAACAGCGGAAGAAGAAGCAGGGGGAGAAGGAGAAGACCGGAGGATGAAGATGCGGGAGAAGATGGAGGAAGAAGCGGAGAAGAAGATTTTTAATAAAAGACTTGTCAAAAGCTGTCTACTGTATTTAACACTACACTACTTTTTTTTAGTGAATGGGTAGGGGTACAATGTACCACGTACTCATTCACATAGGGGGGCCGGGATCTGGGGACCACCTTGTTAAAGGGGGCTTCCAGATTCCGATAAGCCCCCCGCCCACAGACCCCGACAACCACCGGGCAAGGGTTGTCGGGAAGTGGCCCTTGTCCCAATCAACATGGGGGCAAGGTGCTTTGGGGTGGGGGGGCGCAGAGCCCCCCTGCCCCAAAGCACCCATCCCCCCATGTTGAGGGCATGCGGCCTGGTACAGTTCGGGAGGGGGGGCGCTCGCTCGTCCCCTCCCTTTCCTGACCTGCCGGGCTGCATGCTTGGATAAGGGTCTTGTATTGATTTTGGGGGGACCCCCACGCCATTTATTTTGGTGTGGGGGTTCCCCCTGAATCCATACTAGACCCAAGGGCCTGGTATGGACCTGGGGGGGGGGCCCACGCTGGTTTTTTTTTCAATTTTTTTTTAGCCGGTAATTCTTTTTTTTTTTTTTACATTCAACGGAACAACTGACTCATCGGTTGTTAAGGACGCGGCGGCCGGCTTCCCGGCCCCCTCGTTAGCAACCAGCTATATACAGTGTAAAAAAAAAGAAATATAAAAAACGCAAAATGCAAATCGCGGCAAAACCGCTGCAAAATCGTGGTAAAACGCGGTACTGCGTACGGGTTTTGGATGCGGGTCCATTGAATTCTATTACATGCAAAACGCTGCGTTTTGCGGGAAAAAAGTCCCCGACCCTTTCCAAAAACGTAAAGGCACAAAAATGCATTGATATGAACATGTTCCATAGGAACCCATGTTAAAAAATGTCCCTGCATTTCTGCAAAATGCAAAATGCATCAAAAGATGCATTAACGTGAATAAAGCCTCAGAGAGCCTTTTCTGATTATAAACACCTGCCCAGAATCCTTTCCATAGGTAGGTGTTTGAGACAAAAGCTTATTCTTTAATGCCTGTTTCACACCTATGCATTTTTTAGTGCGTTTTCAGTTTTGCAGAAACACACTACAGTCTTCCATATAACATGGTTTCCTATGGATGTAGTTCACATCTGTGCATTTTATGGAAAAGGCCAGGAATTTTTCTGGTTTTTGGTTCCATAGACATGGATCAAAAATGTGTATTTAAAAACGCAAAATGCACCTGCATTATTATTATTATTATTATTATTAAAATAATACAGGATTTATATAGCGCCAACAGTTTACGCAGTGCTTTACAACTTGACGGTAGACAGTAAAAATACAATACACTTTAATACAGTAGGAATCAGAGGGCCCTGCTCCTTAGAGCTTACAATCTAAGAGGGAAGGTCAAGAGATACAAGAGGTAATAACTGTGGGGTACGTGCTGATGGAGAAAATAAATGTACAGTTGTTAGGTGGGGGCCAGATAGGCTTCTCTGAAGAGATGAGTTTTCAGGGATAGTCTGAAAGTGGACAGAGTAGGAGAAAGTCTGGCAGATTGGGGGTAGAGCATTTCAGAGGATGGGAGAGGCTCTGGAGAAGTCCTGAAGGCGAGCATGGGATGAGGTGACAAGGGAGTTAGAGACTATGACTAAGCGCTGAAGTTCAGTGCGAAACGCGTCAGGTCACATTAGCTGTTTCCTTTGCTGTGCCATGTATTCATTGTTTTTATCTTAAATAAAAGAACAAATATTTTTTTGGAGTGCGGCAGTCCAAGGTCTCTCACTATTTTTGCAAGGGAGTTAGAGAGCAGAAGGTCCTGGGAGGAGCGAAGAGAATGAAGGTGAAGGGCGGGGCATGGAATGTCCCCGGCCCCGCCACCTATGGGACCGTGTCATACTTAAATTAAATTAAAGTTAAATATATTTTAAAAAAAATGACTTACCTATGATTGGTTATCAATGTTGACAGTTGCCCCAAACAACGGTCCTCTAGCATCCTATATAAGGAAAGAGGATGTGTCATCAGTGGGCAGAAGACGGAGAAGATTTAAGAGGAGCACATCCCGCCCTCCCTCCCTGTCGTGGCCTGTTTTATGAGGTTTAATCCCTTCTTGCAAGGGGATGTTATGTTTCATGTTTTAAGTTTAGCTTGAGCTTAAATGGCTAAGCTAATTTTTATATATATATATTTATATATGGTTATATGTTTGAAAGAAGATTTTAATATTCTTAAGTGGAATATTTATTTTGATTTAAATAAATACAAAGTTTGGTATATTCAATTTAATATTTATACCTATAAATAAAGGCCACGGCCATTTCAACCACAGGTATTTACTGAAGTATTATTCACTTATTTATCTTATGAAATATTAAGAAGTTATGACTACGGTCCCACGATTAGGTTAGTATTTTGAGACTAGGTTAGTGATGTAGCTGGGGGCCAGGTTGTGGATGGCTTTGTAAGTTATTGTTAGTATCTTGAATTTAATTCCTTGGTTGAATGGCAGACAATGGAGGGATTGGCAGAGGGGTATAGCAGACACTGAGCGGTATGTGAGGTGGATGAGCCTGGCAGCAGCGTTTATGATGGACTGAAGTGGGTATATTCTATTTAGAGGTAAGCCAATGAGGAAGGAGTTGAAGTAGTCAAGGCGAGAGATGACCAGGGAGTGGAGGATTAGAAGCTTTGTGGTGACATTGGTTAGGAAGGGCCGTATCTTAGAGATGTTGCGGAGGTTGAGGTGGCAAATTTTGGATAGCAATAGCATACCTCCCAACAGGCACGGATTCTGCGGGTTTTTCCCGCATACCCCCCTCCTTCCCGCATTCCAGCGAGAGTAGTATTATTCCCGCAGAGCAGGCACAGCAGGAAGTGGAGGAACTACAACTTTTGTTTGCAGGGGAGAGGGAAGATCATCAATGTCCCGCGGTGGGACTTTTAAAAGCTGGGAGGTATGCAATAGGATGTGGGGTCGAAAGGTTAGGACCTTGGTCTGGGGGGGACAAGTTGATAGTTGAGCCTTTGATATTGACAGAAAAATGAGGGGAAGTGGCACCTGGGGGAGGAAATATCATGTGTTCGGTTTTGGATAGGTTGAGTTTGAGGAAGTGATGTGACATCCAGGCTGATATGTCTGCTAGTAAGTTGGTGATGCGTGAGGACACAGATGGAGAGAGCAGGGGGTGGAGAGATAGATTTGGGCGTCATCAGCGTAGAGATGATATTGAAAGCCGTGGGAGACAATCAACTGACCCAGGGATGTGTATTGAAAAACGCAAAATGCACCTGCAATATGCTAACTGCAACTTGCATAGGTGTGAATCAGCCCTAAGGCCTGATTCACACCTATGCAGGTTGCAGTTTGCATATTGCAGGTGCATTTTGCGTTTTTCAATACATGCTTTTGATCCATTGAAGTCTGTGGAACCAAAAACCAGAAAAAAAAGTCCCTGGCCCTTTCCATAAAATGCACAGATTTGAACGTGACCCATAGGAAAACCATGTTAAACGGACTGTAGTGTGTTTCTGCAAAACTGAAAACGCACGAAAAAATGCATAGGTGTGAACCAGGCCTTAAGCTAAAAACATAGGGTGTTCAGTTTTGATTGCACTGAACCAAAAATCTTCTTTTTTTTTTTTTTTTTTTAAACAAATGGCCATATGCACCTTTACTTGCGTACATTTTTTAGTAACTATGTTTAATAGTGTAGTACATAAAGGACACCATTACTGTTACTAATATTCAGAATAAATGCATTGACTTATAATTAGTATAGCGCACCCACCCCTCTTTTACCTGCCTTGTTCGGCTCCTCGCAGGAATAGAGAGGCACACTGCACCACAAGCCCGTACCCTCCTGTGTGAAGAGGTTGAGCGGTGTTGTTGATGGGTCCTCCACAGTCAGACAACCAGAGAATTTCTCACCTCTATATTGAATAAAGACAAGTCCTTGTATCCCCACAGTAAATTGAATGTTCACACCAGCTGAAACGCCAACGTAGAGTTTATTCTCTTGTAAAACACAGTCTCTGACAGAAAAAGGTTGGAGGGAGGACAGAACAGCTTAAGGTGTGGGAGAGGTCCAGGCACAAACGTAACCCAATTCACTGCTCCGATTCTCAAGCAGACTCAGCCCATTCGGATAGTCTCCCTAGCTTGGGACTAGCAGCCAATATGGTACTCAAACTTTACCCAAAGTCTCTGCCACAGACCTGGTGAGCTTGGTCTCTGCCACAGACCTGGTGAACTTGGCCTCTGTTAAGGAGAAGACATCCCTCCAGAGAGTTACTGGGCCCCTTCCTTCACCGTGACTTCTGCACCAGTCCCTCGGAACGGTTCCCCCCTCCTCATCTAGGATACGGGTCCCCTGGCAAGGTGGCACCCTGAGACTCCTCGATCCTTGGTGGGCTCCAGCCGAAGGTGCTGGGCCCAGGCCTTTGTTGCAGCCCTAGGACTAAAGGTGCCTGGGACTGATCCACCGACCTCCGCCCCTGGGCCAAAGGTGCCCAGGACGGACAGGAACACACACCCTGGGGTAGGACCCCCGACAACGAACCCTGAACAGGCAGCGTCTGCCCCTTTTATATCCTCCCCCAGCATGCACAGCAGGCCTACCACACGCACCGTACGGCTGCCGAGAGGGGACACACAAGGTACAGCACTGGATTAGCGGTTCGACCCTGGCCTACTATGGCAGCGCCACCTGCAGGCCACAGGGAACTATACACCAATACTCTCCCTGCAGACAAAAATGGTTGCAAGAACTCTAACAATTGGGGTGTTTGGGTATAACTACCACCCAACACTTCCCCTAAATTTAGCACCCCGCTACACAAGCAGAACCGAAAATAAAGCATTTAGGAGTCACTGCCTTGGAATGATCTAATTATGACTGAATCTGCTTTGCTGTTCATAAGCAATTAGTGCCGGTTCACACTTGTGCGAGTTGATACCGAATGCGATGCGTCAAACACAAACTAGATTCGCATGTCATCCAAAAAGTAATTGTTTTCAATGATGGTGGTTCACATCTATGCGTTGCGATTCCTCTCCGAATGCGATGCGATGAAAAAAAGGGTCTTGTGCGAGTTTAGACCGCTGCGTTGCGAATTTAGTCTCCATAGACATCAATGTAAATCGTTCTGGAATCGCATTGGTGGTTCACATATGTGCGAATACTTCACCTCCAGCTCCTCCTTCCAGTTCTGCCCCCTCACTTCCTGTTTCCTGTCTCGTGTCCATATGTAAACAGAGAAGATGGCCCCAAGGCGCCGGAACACCATTGATAATGAGGAGCTCATCAGGCTTGTCCGTGACAGGTCTTATATATGGGACAGCCGGATTGAAGAATACAAAAATCATGCCCGGAAGAGCAGAGGCTGGGTTGAAATTTGTCAATCTCTGTATGCAGACTGGGATGACTTCACACCTCATGTTCGCAAAATTAAACGTAAGTACATTCCTATTTATTCATCCCACTGACCACCAATGTAAGGACATGTATCCCACTGACCACCAATGTGAGGGCATGCATCCCACTGACCACCAATGTAAGGTGACCACCAATCCCACTGACTACCAATGTGAGGGCATGCATCCCACTGACCACCAATGTAAGGTGACCACCAATCCCACTGACTACCAATGTGAGGGCATGCATCCCACTGACCACCAATGTAAGGTGACCACCAATCCCACTGACTACCAATGTAAGGGCATTCATCCCACTGACCACCAATGTAAGGACATGTATCCCACTGACCACCAATGTAAGGTGACCACCAATCCCACTGACCACCAATGTGAGGGCATGCTTCCCACTGACCACCAATCCCACTGACTACGAATGTAAGGTCATGCATCCCACTGACCACCAATGTAATGTTGTGGGATGATATTGCATGCTCAATATGTTGACACAAAGCAGAAAAAATACATGTACACACTGTTGAACAATAAAACATTATCACATTTATTGAAAAAAGTAAAAGATATGAGACGATGCAGCATTGACTGGTAAAAAAGTTATTGATCTTTATGCAATGGCATCAAGCTGCCATGATACTTGACCGGCAGGACTCATAAAGAAGTCAGTAAACTTCTCACGGACGCTGGCCCCTCTGTAATTGCCCCTTCTATGTGTCCAATCTGCGCCTTCCATCTCATCCAACAAAGAGTCCTCGAAAAGGTATCCATCTCTTTCCCGCACAAAATTGTGAAGTGCACAGGCAGCTTTTACGGCAATTATGGTGTTTTCCATGTTTAGAGTAATTGGGGTGTGCAGAAATCGCCATTTGTTTGCCATGATTCCGAAAGTACACTCCACAACTCTTCGGGCTCTTGTTAGCCGATAGTTAAAGACCCTTTTCTCCACAGACAGTGACCTGTTGGCATATGGCCTTAGCATTTTTTCCGAAAGAGCGAAAGCCTCATCACCGACAAATATTAAAGGGAGAGAGGGTTCAGATGTTCCAGGGAGTGGTCGTTCGTTTGGGAGGTCCAGTGTGTTCTCCCGAATCATTCTTCCAAAACTAGAGTGGGAAAAAATGCTGGAGTCAGAACTACTCCCATAAGAACCAATGTCTATGTATGTGAACGAGTAGTTTGCATCAGCCACTGCCAGAAGCACGAAAGAAAAATATTTTTTATAATTAAAATATTTTGTCTTACTACCGACTGGCCTAACAATTCTGATGTGCTTTCCGTCGATTGCCCCCACACAGTTAGGGAAGTTGCAGCGATCCCAAAATAACTGAGCTTTGGAGTTCCATTCGTCTTTGTTTGGTTTTCTCATGACCACATCTCTTAAGACCTCCCAGATGGCCATACAGGTGTCCCGTACAATTGTGCTGACCGTAGATTTTCCCAGTTTGAACTCGTATTGCAAGCTGGCAAATGAATTTCCCGTTGCTAGGTACCTGTAAAAGATAGAAAAATAATTAGTGTTATTTTTTTTTTACAGAAGGACTCATACGCACTAGGTGGCGGAGCCTTAAAGACACACTTCAGAGACACCAGAGACTGGAGCGTCAAGCAAGGAGTGGGTCTGGTGCCCCCCCAAAGCGTCCCTACGCCTTCGCCAGATACATGGATTTTTTGAGGCCTGTTCTAGAATTGAGGAAGTAAGTTATCATTTATGAATCGGTCACTCTACCATCTCTATCTAATTATCCTGTCCTAGCCCTAACCTTTACTTCTCCCCTTATCTTTTTATTTATTTAAAAAAAAGACTTCTAATTTTTGTATTGCAGCACAGAAGCAAGTTGGGAGGAGGAGGAGGAAGAGAAGGAGGAGGGGGAGGAGCATGCTGCTACTGTTGACGTTGATGAAGGAGTATCATTTGCTAGCTCAAATCATGAGGATTTAGCTATGGAGCTCCAGGGTGAGATGATTGAGGTTAACGAGTCCTCTTCTCATGAGCTGGATAACGAGGATACAGACGTTTCGACACCTTCCAGCAGAAGGCAAAGACAGGCATCTACTTCCCGCAGAAAGCAAAGCTGCAGGGCAGCTGAACAGGTTGAAGACCAAGACCAGACCAAGAAATTGCTACACATTGTGTCAGGGATCACTGAACAAATTGATGCCCAGCGATGCCCTCATACAATGTTTGCCATTAGTTTGGTGCCTCTTCTGAAACAGGTCTTGCCAGACTATTACTTTGATATGAGGATTGCAGTGGAACATTGCATCCATTCATTTACTGTGCCACGCCATGTTTCTGTGCCAACGCACCAGAGTCTTTCTACTGCTTCAAACACTGCACCAAACCCTTACCCCTCTAGTTTTGCGGAACCCACTAGCATCTATGAGACCCCCAGATCACGAATCCCATATCCCATTCCTTCACCAGTTGCCTCAGTAATTTCACCCCCAAATACAACCGCCGATATTAGTAGACCAATGGATATGAGACCACTTGAGTCAACATCTTACCATGTGCCATCACAAAACAGACCACAACAGCTCTACGAGCAAATACCGTCCGTGGCAAAGCAATTTCCACCTGTAGCAAGACCAATGGAACAGCACAAACCGCTAATTCAAAATCCTTATCTATATCACAATCAGTCGATTGAAGTTGCCTCTAATATGCATATGCCCTATAGACAATATGGGCCCCCAAGTGTACCACCGGATACCGAGATATCCCCACCTGTGCCATTGAGGAAATATCCCTCAACACAAGATGAAGCCTTGCTAACACCACCAAGCTCTTCAACACTACAACGGCATGATTTCAACAAGCCTGGTGAACATAGTTCACCAAGTTTTTTGAATTTGTAGAGGACTACCTGCTAATTTCACTACCAACTTCATGTGGAAATTCAATACTTTCTTAGTAAACGTTATGTTTTTTGTTAAATTATATATCCTATTTTGAATATCTCAGGGAAAAAGAGACGGAGAGAAAAAAAGGTAGTGGGGAAAGTGGAGATGAAGATGCGAGGAAGGGAGGATGAGAGAGTTGGATATGACAGGGAGGATAAGGTGGAGAGGTAGAGTTAGTAAACTTTTGTAAGTTAGAATTAAAGTTACTTTAAGTTAAAGCTAGACAGTGAGAGCAAGTTATAGAGTCAGAGGAAGTTAGAGAGTCAGAGGAAGTTAGAGAGTCAGAGGAAGTTAGAAAGTCAGAGGAAGTTAGAAGGTCAGAGGAAGTTAGAAGGGCAGAATAAGTTGTAGAGGCAGAGTAAGTTGGTGAGGTAGAGGAAGTTAGAGAGGCAGAGGAAGTTACAAAGTCAGAGGAAGTTGTAGAGGCAGAGAAAGTTGTAGAGGCAGAGAAAGTTGTAGAGGCAGAGAAAGTTGTAGAGGCAGAGAAAGTTGTAGAGGCAGAGAAACTTGGAGAGTCAGAGGAAGTTGTAGAGGCAGAGAAAGTTGTAGAGGCAGAGAAAGTTGTAGAGGCAGAGAAACTTGGAGAGTCAGAGGAAGTTGTAGAGGCAGAGAAAGTTGTAGAGGCAGAGAAAGTTGTAGAGGCAGAGAAAGTTGTAGAGGCAGAGAAACTTGGAGAGTCAGAGGAAGTTGTAGAGGCAGAGAAAGTTGTAGAGGCAGAGAAAGTTGTAGAGGCAGAGAAACTTGGAGAGTCAGAGGAAGTTGTAGAGGCAGAGAAAGTTGTAGAGTCAGAGAAACTTGGAGAGTCAGAGGAAGTTGTAGAGGCAGAGAAAGTTGTAGAGGCAGAGAAAGTTGTAGAGGCAGAGAAACTTGGAGAGTCAGAGGAAGTTGTAGAGGCAGAGGAAGTTGTAGAGGCAGAGAAAGTTGTAGAGGCAGAGAAAGTTGTAGAGGCAGAGAAAGTTGTAGAGGCAGAGAAACTTGGAGAGGTAGAGGAAGTTAGAGAGTCAGAGGAAGTTGTAGAGTCAGAGAAACTTGGAGAGTCAGAGGAAGTTGTAGAGGCAGAGAAAGTTGTAGAGGCAGAGAAAGTTGTAGAGGCAGAGTAAGTTGGTGAGGTAGAGGAAGTTAGAGAGGCAGAGGAAGTTAGAAGGTGATGGAAAAAAATGCATAGTGTGTTTAAAAAGTAAAAAAAAAGTGAAGGAGAGTGTTGTCTCCTCTTTATGTTGTTCTTGATATGTAAGAAAAAATTTGAAAGTTTCTCCAATGGTTGGTGCAAAGCATGTAGTCACTAGGGATGAGCCGAACACCCCCGGGTTCGGTTCACACCAGAACCTTCGAACGGACCGAAAGTTCGCGCGAATTTTCGAACCCTATTCGTTATAATGGACGCGAACGTTCGAAATCAAAATTGCTAATTACAACGGCCAATATGCATGTTAATGTTATAAAACAGGTTTGGGGACCCGGGTCCTGCCCCAGGGGACATATATCAATGCAAAAAGAAATTTTAAAAACTAAAGTTTTTTCGGGAGCAGTCATTTTAATGATGCATAAAGTGAAAAAAAAAAAGTGAAATTTTCCTTTAAATACGGTACCTGGGGGGTGTCTAAAGTATGCCTGTGAAGTGGCATGTGTTTCCCGTGTTTAGAACTGTCCTTGCACAAAATGACATTTGTAAAGGAAAAAAAGAAGCCATTTAAAACCACTTGCGGCTTCAATGTCATGTCTTGTCCTGGCCGCCATATGGCTGAAAATCCTTGAGAAAAATGGCATGGCTACCCCATCACCCCCCCCCCCCCCCACCCCAGCCCCTTTGGGTCTTGTATGGATACTAAGGGGGACCCCGCACCCAAAATAAAACCCTATACCTACAACCCTATATACTCTGAACAGCAGTATATAGGTGGTGCAAACAAGACATGGACTGTAGGTTTGTTCTTAAGTAGAATCTGAACAGGTACATTATGAAGTGTAGCTACATCCCAAAAAAATCAATTTTTAAGCTTTTTGGAGAACATAGGGAGGGGTTATCACCCCTGTAACATTTGCTGTCTTTGCACATCTGTTCAGAACATGTCACCTCACTTTCCGTCCCAATGACAAATGTTTTTGGAAAAGTGGGGTTTTAATTGAAACAAGGATTGGTGATAAAGCATCAGTAGAGAGGAGATACCTTTTTCCCAAATTAAATCTAACAGGATAGAATTTTCCTTCCTAGGGGTAGATTTCCTCTCACTTCCTGTTTTCTCTTGCCGTTTGCAAGTAGGAGTCGTTTGTAAGTTGGATGTTTGAAAGTAGGGGCCTGCCGTATATACTCTGCAGAAATTTGCCCTATTAGATGTTGGTGTAGCCACAAGACTGGTGGGCACAGGAATGGGCCCTGCTGTGAGTTAATAGATCAAGATTTGTACTTGCATGCACCTGTTGAACCGGGCAGAAAAATTGGGCCTTTGGTGGTGGTGGTGGTGGTGGTGGACGGTGTTGCCACAAGACTGTAAGCCCTCACATTTACTCTTGGTGGGTGCAGGAATGGGCCCTGCTGTGAGTTATTAGATCAAGATTTGTAATTGCATGCACCTGTTGAACAGGGCAGAAAAATTGGGCCTTTGGTGGTGGTGGTGGTGGTGGACGGTGTTGCCACAAGACTGTAGGCCCTCATAGTTACTCTTGGTGGGCGCAGGAATGGGCCCTGCTGTGAACTATTAGATCAAGATTTGTAATTACACGCCCCTGTTAAACAGGGGCTGAAAAATTGTGCCTTAGGCATTGGTGCTGGTGCCACAACACTGCAACCCCTCACAGATACTGTACTTGGAGCACAGCAGTCACACCTGTTGCGAAGCATCTTTTTAAAAAATTGTAATTACACGCCCCTGTTATACAGGGGCTGAAAAATTGTGCCTTAGGCACTGGTGCTGGTGCCACAACACTGCAACCCCTCACAGATACTGTACTCTGAGCACAGCAATGAGACCTGTTGCAAAGCATTGCCTAAAAATTGTAATTACACGCCCCAACAGGGGCTGAAAAATTGTGCCTTAGGCACTGGTGCTGGTGCCACAACACTGCAACCCCTCACAGATACTGTACTCTGAGCACAGCAGTCACACCTGTTGCGAAGCATCTTTTTAAAAAATTGTAATTACACGCCCCTGTTATACAGGGGCTGAAAAATTGTGCCTTAGGCACTGGTGTGGTGGCATGGATCATTGAGGAGGAGGAAGAGGATAGTCAGTGAACATAACAGGACAGTCACTCAGCATCAGCATAGGCAGTCTTGAAGGGATGTGACATTATAAATTATTCCGTTATATCCGCTTCAGGTGTCTGGTAGCTGGTGGTGATCCAAGACTGATTCATTTTTATGAAGGTCAGTCGATCAACCGAGTCGGTGGACAGGCGCACCCTATGATCGGTGACAAATCCTCCAGCAGCACTGAATGTGCGTTCGGAAAGAACGCTGGATGCAGGACAGGCCAGTAGCTCAATTGCATACTGTGCAAGCTCTGGCCAGTGATCCATCCTCAGGACCCAGTAAGCCAGAGGATTTTCGGTGGGAAAGGTGTCCAAGTCTGACCTTGCCCCTAGGTATTCCTGCACCATGTATATCAGACGCTGGCGATGGTTGCTGGAACCGATCATACCTTGGGGCTGCGGACTAAAAAATTGTCTGAACGCATCGGTCAGACGTCCACCTTCCCCACCGCTCCTTCTGCTACTGACCGAAGCCTCAGCAACTCGTCGTCCAGGACCAGGAGTTTGTAACCTCCCAGTTTCTGGGAACGCGTTGCACAGACCTTTCTGCAAGGCCTCCCTGAGATGTCTCATCCTCTGCTCCCTCTGCGACGGCAAGATAAGGTCCGCAACCTTACCCTTGTACCGTGGATCAAGGAGAGTGGCCAGCCAGTAATGGTCACTCTCCTTGATCCGAAGAACACGAGGATCCTTCCGCAGGCTTTGCAGGATCAGGGAGGCCATGCAGCGTAGGTTAGCTGAGGCATTCGGTCCGGAGTCTTCTGGGTCACTGAGGATGACATGATCGCCAGCCACCTCCTCCCAGCCACGTACAAGTCCACTGGTTTGTTGGAACTGTACATCATCCCTAAAAGACTGCTGCTGCTGATGCTGAGTGCCAGGCTCCACCTCCATGCTCACACAATCCTCCTCCTCCTCCTCCTCCTCTTCCTGTGTGATGGGTGGGACAGAAGGAACATTGTCTGGATAAAGGGGGCCTTGAGAGACAAGGAAGTCCTCCTCTTCCTGCCTCTGTTCTGCCTCAAGTGCCCTGTCCATTATCCCACGCAGCGTATGCTCCAACAGGTGGACAAGAGGTACAGTGTCACTGATGCATGCACTGTCACTGCTCACCATCCTCGTGGCCTCCTCAAATGGTGAGAGGACAGTGCATGCATCCCTGATCATGCTCCACTGGCGTGGGGAAAAAAAGCCAAGCTCCCCTGACCCTGTCCTGGTGCCGTAGTCGCAAAGGTACTCATTGATGGCCCTCTGCTGCGTGTGCAGTCGCTGCAGCATGGCCAACGTTGAGTTCCACCTGGTGGGCATGTCACATATTAGGCGGTTCTTGGGCAGGTTCAGCTCCTTTTGCAGCTCAGTCAGCCGAGCACTGGCATTATAAGATCGGCGGAAATGCACACAGACTTTCCTGGCCTGCCTCAGGACATCCTGTAAGCCTGGGAACCTGCCCAAGAACCGCTGCACCACCAGGTTGAGGACGTGAGCCATACAGGGCACATGGGTGAGCTGCCCCTGTCGCAGGGCGGAGAGGAGGTTGGTGCCATTATCAGAAACGACCATTCCTGGCTTAAGCTGGCGTGGCGTCAACCACCTCTCGGCCTGCCCCTGCAGAGCTGCCAGAACCTCTGGCCCAGTGTGGCTCCTGTCCCCCAAACACACCAGCGCAAGCACGGCATGGCATCTTTTTGCCTGCGTACTCGCGTAGCCCCTTGTACGCCTACGGAGCACCGCTGGTTCCGAGGACAGAGCACTCGAAGAGGACATGGAGGAAGAAGAAGAGGAGGGGGTGGAGGAGAGAGGTGTGTCACAACCAGTAGTAGCATTTTGGAGGCGTGGTGGCGGAACAACCTCCAACACTACTGCACCTTGTCCTGCATCCCTCCCAGCTACCAATAGAGTGACCCAATGGGCCGTGAAAGAAAGATAACGTCCCTGTCCATGCCTGCTGGACCATGAGTCAGCGGTAATATGCACCTTACCGCTGACCGCCCTGTCCAGCGAGGCATGGACATTGCCTTCCACATGCCAGTAGAGAGACGGAATTGCCTTCCGTGAGAAAAAGTGGCGTTTGGGAACCTGCCACTGAGGAACCGCACATTGAACAAACTCACGGAAGGGGGCCGAGTCTATCAACTGAAAAGGCAGCAGTTGAAGTGCTAGCAATTTAGCCAAGCTAGCATTCAACCGCTGGGCATGTGGATGGCTGGGAGTATACTTCTTTCGACGGTCCAGCAGCTGGGGCAGGGAAATTTGCCTGCTACAATCGGACGTCGGTGTACTGCAAGTACTTGGTTGTGACACACCTAATTCTACACCTTCAGTCCTCTCAGAGCAGCTTTCAGAGAGGACTGAAGATATAGTGGGGATGGAGATCCCAGCTGATGAGGAGCAAGGAGAGGCCCGCTTTGTTCTTTGGTGTGGGTCTTTTATGTGTGCTTGCCAACGAGCTGCATGGCAGGTCGACATATGTCTGCTCATGCTTGTGGTGCCCAAGCGGCTGATGTTTTGGCCACGCGAGATACGCTTGAGACAAATATTGCAAATAGCAGTGGTGCGATCTGATGCACTCGTCTCAAAAAAGGCCCACACCAAAGAACTTTTGTGATAACGTGCAGAGGCAGCGCCCTGCACAGGCGGAGCTCTGCGGTGTGGTACAGTTGCTGTGCTGGCCTCTAGCTGGCCTCCAGGGGGCATCCTGCCTCGTTGGACATGTGACGCTGCATCCTCCTCCTCCTCCTCCTCTCTCCCTTCAGGCACCCACGTGGAGTCAGTGACCTCATCATCCCCTCCCTCTTCACCACTAGAGCAAACCTGGCAGTAAGCTGCAGCTGGTGGAACACTACTGCCAGATTGCTGTCCTTCAGCATCCCCTTTCTCTGCGCGCACACTACTGACTTCCTCAAGCTGGGTATCATCATCCGAGCCTTCGAATCGTTGGGCATCCTCCTGGAGCATGTACCCAACACTGTGCTCAAACAGTTCGGGGGACTCCTCAGGAGGACATGGTGGGTCTAGGGAAGGGGTGGCTGATGATGCCATTGAGTACGCGTTGGCAGCTGCTCTGCCAGTACCCTGAGCCTGGGTGAGAGAGGATGAGGAGGATGAGGAGGGCTTGGTCATCCATTCTACCAAGCCTTCGGCATGATGCGGCTCCACATGTCCAGCTGCCGAAAACAAAGACAAGCGTGTCCCATGGCCACGCGCTGATGACGATGCACGACCACGTCCACGGCCAGCACTGTTGTCTCTAGAAACAGAGCCTGCCTGCCCTGTGTTCTTGCCTCGGCACGCTCTGCCTCTCCTTGGCGGTCTTCCAGCCATTGTAGTCGGTAGTGTATATAGTATAAAAAATAGAACTCCTATGTGTGCTCACAACACACTGTAGGTCCTATGGGTGCTGACACTAACACACTATAGGTACTATGTGTGCTGCTGACAAGAAAATATAGGAGCTCTGTTTGCTGCCACTAACACACTAGAAGTCCTATGGGTGCTGCTGAGAAGAAAATATAGGAGCTCTGTGTGATGCCACTAACACACTAGAAGTCCTATGGGTGCTGCTGAGAAGAAAATATAGGAGCTCTGTGTGATGCCACTAACACACTAGAAGTCCTATGGGTGCTGCTGAGAAGAAAATATAGGAGCTCTGTTTGCTGCCACTAACACACTAGAAGTCCTATGGGTGCTGCTGAGAAGAAAATATAGGAGCTCTGTGTGATGCCACTAACACACTAGAAGTCCTATGGGTGCTGCTGAGAAGAAAATATAGGAGCTCTGTTTGCTGCCACTAACACACTAGAAGTCCTATGGGTGCTGCTGAGAAGAAAATATAGGAGCTCTGTGTGATGCCACTAACACACTAGAAGTCCTATGGGTGCTGCTGAACAGAAAATATAGGAGCTCTGTTTGCTGCCACTAACACACTAGAAGTCCTATGGGTGCTGCTGAGAAGAAAATATAGGAGCTCTGTGTGATGCCACTAACACACTAGAAGTCCTATGGGTGCTGCTGAGAAGAAAATATAGGAGCTCTGTTTGCTGCCACTAACACACTAGAAGTCCTATGGGTGCTGCTGAGAAGAAAATATAGGAGCTCTGTTTGCTGCCACTAACACACTAGAAGTCCTATGGGTGCTGCTGAGAAGAAAATATAGGAGCTCTGTTTGCTGCCACTAACACACTAGAAGTCCTATGGGTGCTGCTGAGAAGAAAATATAGGAGCTCTGTGTGATGCCACTAACACACTAGAAGTCCTATGGGTGCTGCTGAGAAGAAAATATAGGAGCTCTGTTTGCTGCCACTAACACACTAGAAGTCCTATGGGTGCTGTTGGGGTGCAATGCTGTGCTAACAGCACTGCGGTTGGTACTACTGCAATACTGTACTAACAGTAAGCACGCACCAGACTAATCCCCAGCAGCAGCTAATAACACACTAACTGTGCAATCAGCAGCAATGAACGATCAATGACTTAGGTAGCAATGGTTTAGCAAAGAAATAGCCAATGGTTTAGCAAAGAAGAGCAAATCTTTCAGTATCAAGCAAAGACAGAATCAGCAGACTAATCTCTCCTAAAGCCGGAACTCATGTGACCGGGGCCGATGGCGTGGCGGCCTTTTAAATGGTGGGGCGTGTACTAAAGCCCCTGAGCTGTAATTGGCTACAGGCGTCCTGCCTGTAGCCAATTATTGCTCTCCGAGTTTCGGGCGCTGTGATTGGCCAAGCATGCGGGGTCACAGTGCATGCTTGGCCAATCATCAGCCAGCAATGCACTGCGCCGGCCGCGCCGGCCGCAATGCATTGCGGGGCCGCTCGCATCACACGAATGTGATGCGAACGGCCCAAATAGTTCTGGGCTCGACGAGCGAGCGAACGCCCGATGCTCGATTCGAACATGGGTTCGAATCGAGCACCGGGCCCATCCCTAGTAGTCACAAACTGATTAGAAGTTTTTGAAAAAAATAAATAAAATACTTATTTTGGAAGACAATTTTATTGTGATTTATGTCTGCATTCTTTGCATTCCTATAGCTTACTATGGTGCATAGCATAAAATTCACAAAGTATATCGATGAAATTTACCTTAATGTTACAAGCAACCTTTCCGCTGGCTCCACACTTTTCCGAAAGGTGGTGTTCTGATACTCCAATCGTGTACCAAGCAACCGAAGTAATTCATCAAAACTAAGAAATAAAACCACAAAACCAATGTAAGTGACAAGTTAAAGCCCATACAAAATGACATGGTAAGAGGCAAGAGTACTAGTGAAAGGATAAAAGAGATGGAAAGTTGGATTGGTGGTCATTGGGATTGGTGGTCAGTGGCATTGGTGGTCAGTGGGATGTATGCCCTTACATTGGTGGTCATTGGGATTGGTGGTCAGTGGCATTGGTGGTCAGTGGGATGTATGCCCTTACATTGGTGGTCATTGGGATTGGTGGTCAGTGGCATTGGTGGTCAGTGGGATGTATGCCCTTACATTGGTGGTCAGTAGGATTGGTGGTCATTGGGATTGGTGGTCAGTGGCATTGGTGGTCAGTTGGATTGGTGGTCATTGGGATTGCCCTTACATTGGTGGTCAGTGGGATTGGTGGTAATTGGAATTGGTGGTCAATGGTATGCATGTCAGTGATAGATAGAAAAAAAGGAGGGAGGAGGAGAAGGAAGTGGGGTACAGGTACTAACCTATTTACTGACATCCGGGAATAGTTGAAGAACTTCTCCTCATGCTGCCTGAGATGATTGTAGAGGATCCTAAACTGACCTCTCTCTTCCCTATTTAGAATAATTGGATGGACCCAATATCTTCTTGTACTCATCAGTCTCTTGGTCCTCCTCCTCCTCTTCCTCCGGGCTTTGTCCATCAGTACTGCAGCAGTAGCAGTAACAACTGCTGCCATTATCAACGGGACATGATGAAACATAATGACCAAAAAACAAAATCCTCACTGACTACTCACAAAAACCACACTCCTCCAACGACAATACTCTCCCCACAAGAGAAAACAGGGAAAGCACAGGAAGTTAACACCCATTTTTTTCTTGGTTTTTCAATTGGCCTGAGCAGAAATCGCATCTGTGCCTAATTTACATTGTAAGCGCATTACATTCGCATTGGATTCGCATTGCAATCGCGCTGGTAATTAATAAACAAACAATGAAAAAAAAACCTCATAATCGCATCGCACAAGTGTGAACCGGCACTTAAGCTCCAAAACTGATAGCCGTGCAGTTTGCAACATAATCCTATTTCTTCATTAGGAAATTTGCCTTTGGTGTAGGCCAGGCAGAAGGACAAACTCCTTTAAGGGGGCTGGGTGTTAAAAGCCAAGATTGTTTTTGTTGTAAGCAAGGTTATTTTTGACCGGAAAAGTGTGTCCGACACCCTTGTTTATCATTGCTGGTAAATAAACCTGTTTTACTCTCCAAAAAAAATAAATCCAAATTCTGTTTTTCATTTTACCATCGTCAAGAACTGCCAAAAGCTGGTTCAATGTGTCATATCCGCGCTTGTGCCTAATAAAAATGTTTGGTTAGTATATTTTTGTTGTTTTTTCAGAGCCATTCAGCTTATCTGCCATAGCATTTGTCTAATGCCTGCGTACTATGCACAATGCAACACATTCATCTTGCTTCAAGTGACCCTGGGATGTGGGTCAGTGCTTTGTAAAGACATGCGTCATAAATGGAACATAATTACAGGCATGTAGTCTGCGGTGGTGAATATGGGCACACAAAACAATATCTGCTTTTTTTTTTTTCTGAGACGTTACACCTCTGTATTATATTACTGTTATTGAACTGAGGAGAATGACACTGAATATCTGAAAATTATAGGAAAAAACAACAAAATTACACTCATGAATAAAATTAGCCTATGAATAGGCAGACGGCACGGTGGAGAGGTGCTACAAAGCAGAGAACATGTGACTTGGGGCAATGGTTTCTCAAATTACCTTGTAGAGCTTTCTCAATTAACCTCACCAGTACGACCGGTTTTTGTTTGGTGGGGGGCAGGGTCTACCCAAGGAAGGTTGGGTAGACCAAGCTGATTTTGGGGGGGGGGGGGTTTCTACAAAACAATTTCATACTTTTCTGTTATCCACATGATTGCAATGAAGTGAATATTTTATTTGTATTCTTTATTTTAGGAATATATATATATATATATATATAAATATGTCATGTTGCAATCCGAGCGCGTTGTCTTTGACTAGCCATGCATCTATGTTCTTATCATTACATTAACAAGAAATGGATTATGTTCTATCTGAATGTTTGTAAACTTTGTTATTTATAAAAATCCTCAATAAAATCATTGGAAAAAAAAATTAAAAATCACGTTGCAATAATTTTGTATATATATATATTTTCTTCAGGATTATTTTATTATTTTTCTACATTACCAGTCCTGTCACTAACATTTTGCTGCTTTTTTTTTTTTTGTGTCAATGGTTTTTATTACAAGTTTAAGTCATCATACAGACGTTCACGTTCAAATAATTGTCATGAAATAGTTACAACTAGGATGCAGCATCCGATAAGATCAGTGTTCCCAACCCAGTAAACATCACTAAAACATAGTAATCAAGAATGTAGCGTCGTTTTTTCAGGGTTTTTTTTGTCTGTTGTGGTTGATATAAAACAGCACATATTTTCTATGTAAAAAATTTATTAAATGCAATGTAAAATATATATACACACACACACACATTATATATATATATATATATATATATATATATATATATATATATATATATATTGTGACAGCAGGAAGGTAAAGTCACCTGGTTGCATCCAGGGGGGTAGATATATTTCTCCCAGATTCAGGCTTTATGCTGACTTATACAACTAGGGTGGAGAGTTGTATAAGCCCAGCTGAGGCTAGTAGGCTCATGGATGACTCATACCTCTAGGGAGAGTGTGGGGCGTCGTACAGACAGGGAGTTGATGAGGCCAGCTGAAGCTTGTCAGCTCATTTAGGCCTCTATAAGAACTCCCAGATTCATTAGGTGTTAGCTCATGCCTGGAAGCAGACCTGTGTGGACTTCCTGGAGAGAGTGAACCCTTGTCCGGTGAGACAAAGCCTGTGTGGCTATTTGCTTGGACATTTAAAACCAGGGACTTAGGGACTAGGACAGCACTAGGCTGATCCCAGTTGTTAGTTAGGAAACCTGTATGTTTAGTCAGAGGTCAAGTTGACCAGGATTTAATTTGTTTATGTTTCTTTTGGCTTTGCTGTGTTTTGTCACTGTAAATAGAAAATAAACCGCACCTTTTTTTTTGATTTTGAAAACCACAACCTCCGTTTGCTGGGCCTGTTTTTGTGTGGGGAGCCCATCCCGGGGGTCACACACACCCGCTGCCAAGCTAACCCCCTCACAGTTGGTGGAGAACCAGTGGCAGTTTTTTTTTAAGCCAGCATGGAGGAGATACTGAAGCAGCTGGCTCTAGCAAATGCCAATCAACAGCAGACAAATGCAGGTTTGCAAAAGAGCCTTGCAGCTCAACAACAGAACTTCGCAGCCCAGCAGCAAGCTCATCAACAGAGCCTTGCAGCTCAGCAACAAGCCCAGCAGCAATCTGAGGCCCGCTTCATAGACCTGTTACAGAAGCAAGAGCAGAGACTACAACAAATGGAAGCAGTAATGCAGCAACGTCCGCAGACCAGTGAGGAAAGCCGTCCCACTAATACCGCGTCCTTTGGGGTGAGTCGTTTATTGACAAAAATGACTGGAGAGGATGATCCAGAGGTATTTTTGACCACATTTGAAAGGACTGCTGAAAGAGAAAAGTGGCCTGAGGAGCAGTGGGCTGGACTGGTGGCTCCTCTGTTAACTGGTGAATCGCAGAAGGCTTACTATGACCTAGAGCCTGACCAAGCAAAAGACTATGTGATGCTAAAAGCTGAAATATTGGCAAGGCTGGGTGTCACCCAGGCTGTCCGGGCTCAGCGTGTGCATAACTGGACTTTCCAGCTTGGAAAACCCCCCAGGTCTCAAATGTATGATCTCATTCACCTAAGCAGAAAGTGGCTACAGCCAGAGACTTTGTCCGCACCAAAGATTGTGGAACGTGTTGTAATGGATCGGTTTTTGAGAGCTCTTCCTACTGCCATCCAAAAGTGGGTAAGCCATGGAGACCCAGAGACGGCCGATGGTCTTGTGGATCGTGTGGAGAAATACTTGGCTACAGAGAACCTGAAGGCCTCTTCCAGAGACACTCGGACTTTCCACCCTAAGACCAGACCATCCCCAGGGGCGGATAAGAGGATTCCAAGGGGTGAGGGTGGAGAGAGTGAGAGGGTGGGAGCTCTACCCCAAGTTTGGCGAGAACAGCCTGGGAAATCAGCGGCTCAAGAGGCGGCAAGAAGGATCGTTTGCTACCGCTGCCGGCAAGCGGGACATATTGCAGCCAATTGCCCGGTTGTGGAGGAACCCATGCAGTGTGACTTTCTGATGGGCAGACGTCAGTCGCTGTGTGCGACAGTCGCATGCACTGCCATTCGAGGAACTGAGAAACATTTATGCAAAATGTGTGTTAATGGTAGAAATGTTGTGGTATTGCTGGATTCAGGTAGCCTTGTGACCCTGATAAAGGCTGAGTTAGTTAAAACAGAGGTCTCTGGGAATAGCAAGGTAGCTGTTATTTGTGTGCATGGGGACACCCGAGAGTATCCAGTGACTACAGTGTGTTTCGAGACCCCCAAAGGTACCCTCTCTCATCCAGTGGGCTTAGTATCTCAGTTACCGCATGACGCCATTGTGGGAAGGGATTTTCCGAAGTTCTGGGAACTGTGGGATGATCCTGAGCCCCCCACTGGTGCCCCTATGTACCAGGAATGGGATAGCCAGAACTCCCCTGAGAGTGGTGAGGACTCTCCGGAATTTCCCTTATCAGTATTGGCAGGGGAGACTCAAGAAACTGGAGAGGAGCCCACCTTCTCAGACGAAAACCTACCGTCTGTGGAGTTTTCTGATCTTGAGGTTCACAGGGAAAACTTTGCCACAGAACAGTTGAAAGACCCCGCCCTAATAAAGGCACGGGAAAACGTAGTGAAAATAGATGGCGAGTTAGTGAACCCAGATAATACCTGCACTTACCCATACTTCAGCGTAGAGAAGGACCTACTGTATCGGGTGGCAAAAAGGGCAGAAGAAACCGTTGAGCAGCTTGTGGTGCCCAAACCTTACAGGAAGTTGGTGTTGGAGTTGGCCCATGGGCACATTCTTGGAGGTCATCTGGGGACAGAGAAAACCCGAGAGAGGGTATTACAGAGATTCTATTGGCCGGGGGTGATAAAGGACATAGAAAATTATTGTTCCTCCTGCCCTGTGTGTCAGAGGTCGGCCCCGATGCCACATTTCCGTAGCCCGCTGGTCCCTCTACCCATCATTGAGGTCCCGTTTGAGAGGATCGCCATGGATTTGGTAGGTCCTATAATCAAGTCCGCTAGGGGGCACCAGTACATATTAGTTATAATGGACTATGCCACCCGTTATCCAGAAGCGATCCCTCTCCGAAATACCTCGGCCAAAACCATAGCCAAAGAGCTATCTCTTGTGTTTAGCCGGGTGGGTATTTGTAGAGAACTGCTTACGGACCAAGGTACACCCTTTATGTCCCGGGTTATGAAGGAGCTGTGTAAATTGTTCAAAGTGACGCAATTACGTACATCTGTGTATCACCCCCAAACCGATGGGCTGGTTGAAAGATTCAACAAAACCCTAAAGCAAATGTTGAAGAAAGTGGTGGATAGAGATGGAAAGGATTGGGACTGTCTACTTCCTTATCTGATGTTTGCTATTAGGGAGGTGCCCCAATCCTCTACGGGATTCTCCCCCTTTGAGTTACTGTATGGGAGACACCCAAGAGGGCTGTTGGATATTGCCAAGGAAACTTGGGAAAGTGAGAGTTCTCCCCACAGGAGTGTGATTGAGCATGTCGCCCTGATGCAAGACCGAATTGCACAGGTAATGCCCATCGTGAAGGAACATTTGGCCCAAGCGCAGTTAGCACAGCAGAGAGTGTACAACCGTGGAGCCAAGACCCGTACCTTTTCCCCGGGGGATAGGATACTGGTACTTGTCCCTACGGTTGAAAGTAAATTCCTTGCCAAATGGCAAGGCCCCTATGAGATAATGGAAAAAGTGAGCGAAGTGAATTACAAGGTCAGACAACCAGGAAGGCGAAAGCCCGAACAGATCTATCACGTTAATCTGTTGAAAGCCTGGAGGGATAGAGAGTCCCTAGTCGCAGACACTTGGTCACCAGCTCAAACTGGTTGCGTGATTCCTGAGGTTGGAATAGCAGCCACCTTGTCACAACCCCAACAACAGGAGGTTAAGGAGTTTGTGCTTCGCAACAAGGAGGTATTCTCTGAGCTGCCGGGACAAACATCTGGGGTAGAGCATGACATCATTACCCCGCCCGGTGAAAGGGTGAAGTTAAAACCCTATCGGATCCCAGAGGCCCGACGGGAGGCAATACGGGAGGAAGTACAGAAAATGCTGAACTTAGGGGTGATAGAGGAGTCCCAAAGTGATTGGTCTAGTCCCATTGTGTTGGTGCCTAAACCGGATGGGAGCTGGCGATTTTGTAACGATTTTCGTCAGTTGAACAAAGTTACAAAATTTGACACCTACCCCATGCCACGTATAGATGAGTTGATCGACCGGCTGGGAACAGCCCGATACATGACGACTCTTGACCTCACAAAAGGGTATTGGCAAATCCCCCTGGCCAAATTGGACAAAGAGAAAACCGCATTTGTAACCCCAGACGGGGCGTTCCAATATAAAAGAATGCCGTTCGGGTTACAGAATGCGCCGGCCACGTTCCAGCGGAAAATGGACCAGATGCTGAGGCCCCATCGGAAGTATGCTGCGGCTTACCTGGATGACGTAATTGTCCATAGCACAGATTGGGCCTCACATCTGCCAAAAGTGCAAGCAGTCCTGGACTCTGTTCGGGAAGCGGGGTTTACGGCTAACCCCAAGAAGTGTACCATTGGGCAGGAGGAGGCCAAATATCTTGGGTACACCATTGGGAGGGGAGTAATAAAACCCCAACTCAACAAAGTCGAGGCCATCCAGAGTTGGCCACGTCCCAACAGCAAGAAGCAGGTACGAGCCTTTCTGGGAATCGCTGGGTATTATCGGCGATTCATTCCCCACTTTGCCTCTAAGGCTGTGCCCCTAACCAACCTAACGAAGGGGAAAGGGTCGGTCATGATTAAATGGACCCCCGAGGCTGAGGAAGCATTCCAATTCTTGAAACAAGCCTTATGTAGCCAGCCAGTGTTGTACTCACCCGACTTCTCTAAAGACTTTGTCGTACAAAGTGATGCGTCAGATGTGGGGTTAGGAGCAGTATTGTCCCAGGTCTGGAACGGGGAAGAGCACCCAGTCATTTACCTCAGCAGGAAGTTGAAGTCCCATGAGGTAAATTACGCCACCGTTGAAAAGGAGTGTTTAGCGGTGAAGTGGGCTCTAGATTCCCTTCGGTACTACCTGCTAGGTAGGCACTTTGACATGGTTACGGATCACGCTCCGTTAAAGTGGATGGCTCAAAACAAGGAAACAAATAGAAGAGTGAATAGGTGGTTCCTGGCCCTCCAGGAATTCAACTTCACAGTAAAGCATCGCCCTGGCGTTCAAATGGGGAATGTGGATGCTTTGTCTCGAGTACATGAATGCCTGATTGCTGGTGTTCCAACCCCAAGGTTAAAACAAGAGGGGGGGGTATGTGACAGCAGGAAGGTAAAGTCACCTGGTTGCATCCAGGGGGGTAGATATATTTCTCCCAGATTCAGGCTTTATGCTGACTTATACAACTAGGGTGGAGAGTTGTATAAGCCCAGCTGAGGCTAGTAGGCTCATGGATGACTCATACCTCTAGGGAGAGTGTGGGGCGTCGTACAGACAGGGAGTTGATGAGGCCAGCTGAAGCTTGTCAGCTCATTTAGGCCTCTATAAGAACTCCCAGATTCATTAGGTGTTAGCTCATGCCTGGAAGCAGACCTGTGTGGACTTCCTGGAGAGAGTGAACCCTTGTCCGGTGAGACAAAGCCTGTGTGGCTATTTGCTTGGACATTTAAAACCAGGGACTTAGGGACTAGGACAGCACTAGGCTGATCCCAGTTGTTAGTTAGGAAACCTGTATGTTTAGTCAGAGGTCAAGTTGACCAGGATTTAATTTGTTTATGTTTCTTTTGGCTTTGCTGTGTTTTGTCACTGTAAATAGAAAATAAACCGCACCTTTTTTTTTGATTTTGAAAACCACAACCTCCGTTTGCTGGGCCTGTTTTTGTGTGGGGAGCCCATCCCGGGGGTCACACACACCCGCTGCCAAGCTAACCCCCTCACAATATATATATAATAGGTCTATGGCTATTGTATGGTTAAAATAAGGGTTTTACCACTTCAGCTCCAGAAGGTTACCCCCCTTCATGACCAGGCCATTTTTTGCGATGCGGCACTGCAGTACTTTACCTGACAATTGCGCGGGCGTGTGACGCTGTACCCAAATAAAAAAATTCCCACAAATAGAGCTTTCTTTTGGTGGTATTTAATCACCTATGCGGTTTTTATTTTTTCGGCCATAAACAAAAAGAGACCAACAATTTTGAAAAAAATATATATTTTTTTTACTTTCTCCTATAAAACATTCCCAATAATTTTTATTTTTAAAAAAAATCTAATTTCTTTATTTAGGCCAATATGTATACTGCTACATATATCTGGTAAAAAAACAAACCAATAAGCGTATATTGATTGGTTTGCGCAAAAGTTATAGCGAACTATGGTATATTTTTACTAGTAATGGTGGCGATCAGTGACATAGCGTGACTGCGATATTGCGGCGGACACCTAACTGACACTTTTGACACCTTTTGGGGACCAGTGACACTAATACAGTGATTAGTGATAAAAAAAATATGCACTGTTACTGTACTAATGACACTGGTAGGGAAGGGGTTAACATCAGGGGTGATCAAAAGTTAAAATGTGTTCCCTGGGTGTGCTTACTAACTGAGGAAGAGATGATTAGACTGGGGGGGATGTAAAGATCCTTGTCCCTGCTTAGCAGGAACACAGACTCAGCACATTCCCCTCTCACAGAACGGCAGTCTGCCTTGTATACATAGGCAGACCCCTGTTCTGCCTTTCCCCTGAACGATCTGGGGGTCCCGGTGTTCTGCCGAATAAGTTCCCCCTGGCGGATAAGGACCCCCCTGTACTGCGCAGGCGTGGCGCTTGCACAGTACGAACCTCAACTGAGCCTCCGAAAACAGCCGAACATGTAGAGCTGAGAGTTAGCTATACACGGTGCCTGCGCAATGACTATGACACATGCCGCAAGCTTCCGATGCTAGTGCTACTCTGCAAGGGGCGGGGGTGATATTAGCAATAAAGTACACGCCTTATCTCTGTGCATCATTTTAAAATACCGCCTCTTTTGTGAGTTAAATAGTTCGTGCAAATCCGCCCATCAACATTGCAAAACCCACCCATCAACACGGCCCGCTAAGACGTGTACTTTGTTGCAAAAATCACCCCCGCCCCTTGCAGAGTAGCACTAGCATCGGGAGCGTGCGGCATGTGTTATAGTCATTGCGCAGGTCCCATGTAGAGCTGACTCTCAGCTCTACATGTTCAGCTATTTTCGGAGGCTCAGTAGACGTTCGTACTGCGCAAGCGCCACGCTTGCGCAGTACAGGGGGGTCCTTATCCACCGGGACCCGCTGATTGGCTCCCGAGAGTAGGTCACCGACGGCGCGCACGTGCCCCAGACCCGGATGTGTCATATCATATACTAGGTACGTGATTTGGCACAGAGCGGCCGCCCTGCCACAGTAAATGATCATGGGGCGGCTGCTAAGCGGTTAAGGTTTAAGGGTTAGGCATTATATTAAGGGTCTGGATTAGAATATGTTGTTAAAGCTGGCCATAGATGGTTTGAAATTTGACCGGTTCAACTGGGAGCAGACAAATTTCAATCCATCTATGGCCTTTTGTATTCTAGAGAAGTCTGTCTAATGATTGACTTCGCATGAGCCAGCTTGTTGGAAAATTTTCCTTTGATCAGCACCAGTGGCGGCTGGTGCACAAACAAACTGAAAAATTCTGAAAAAAAACCATCAATAGCAGCCTCACTGTGCCCATCAAATGCAGCCACTGTGTCCATCAAATGCAGCCACTGTGTCCATCAAATGCCGCCACTGTGCCATCAAACGCAGCCCCTGTGACCATCAAACGCCGCCACTGAGCCCATCAAACGCAGCCCCTGTGCCCATCAAACGCAGCCCCTATGCCCATCAATTGCCGCCCATGTGCCCATCAATTGCCGCCCCTGTGCCCATCCAATGCCGCCCCTGTGCCCATCCAATGCCGCCCCTGTGCCCATCCAATGCCGCCACTGTGCCCATCAAATGCCGCCACTGTGCCATCAAATGCCGCCACTGTGCCATCAAATGCCGCCACTGTGACCCTCCCCCGCCTGCGTGCTGTCTGTCCGGCACTTACCCAGTCTCAGTGAGGCAGCGGGTGACGGCGGCGAGCGGTGTCCTCCATGCGTCTCTTCCCGTCCTCTCCTCCTGATAGGTGTCCAATCACAGCGCCTTTCATTTCAGCCAATCAGGTGATGGGTAACAGACACGAACACCTGATTGGCAGAGAGGCAGTTCAGTGTTAGGAAAGCCAATATTCATTTGCTTTTCTAACACACCTGGGTGGACTGCGAGCGCCAATCAGGCGCTTTAAAAACACCCCCCCGCCGCTGTAATTCAGGCGCCCGAAAAGGGGCCGGGCGCCTGAATAGGGTGTGGCAGTGGCGGCCATGGATAGATTCATGCTATGCATACATCTATCCATTGGTCATAGAGGGGGTGGCTGGAGAGAGGGGGCGGCGCCTGTGCGCCCTTAAGGATGCACCGCCACTGATCAGCACTACAGCACTGATCAGTGTATTCTGACATCGGAGGGGTCCCTGTGCCAAAATACAACACAGCGAGGAGGATTCCTCCATAGGTGTGCGCAGCCTATTGCATTATGGTATACACCTCAAAGCACGAACACACACACACACACATATATATATATATATATAGCGCCAGCAGATTGTTCCCCCCCCCCCCCCCACACTAGCACAGTGAAAGAAAATTGCAGAAACACTTCTCTTATGGTAGAGCCAATCACTGGAGCAGTGGACAGTGTCAGTAGAGCAGTGGACGGTGTCAGTAGAGCAGTGGACGGTGTCAGTAGAGCAGTGGACGGTGTCAGTAGAGCAGTGGACGGTGTCAGTAGAGCAGTGGACGGTGTCAGTAGGGCAGTGGACGGTGTCAGTAGAGCAGTGGATGGCGTCAGTAGAGCAGTGGACGGTCTCAGTAGGGCAGTGGACGGTGTCAGTAGGGCAGTGGACGTTGTCAGTAGGGCAGAGGATGGTGTCAGTAGGGCAGTGGTAGGTGTTAGTAGGGCAGAAGTTTGTGTCAGTAGGACAGTGCATGGGGTCAGTAGTTTTTATTTTTTTAATATATATATTTTTTAGATATATATTTTATTCATTTCTTAAATTTTTTAGCAGCTCTGATGGGGGGGGCTTTGGTGAAATATCAGAGTCCAAACAGACCCCCGGCATTTCACTTTTGAGACAGAGAAAGGAGATTGAATATACAGTCCAGGTTCCTTAACACCTTGAATGACAGTGAGGCCGCACAGGCCTCCTGGAGCATGGGTGGGGTCACCCTCATGGCACATGGGGTGATTAGGGTGTGCCCAGGCACATTCAACACACCCAGTGTGCACGATTATGTCCACCTCACTTGTGTGGATGAGGAATCCGTTCAGTTGGCTGATCAATAAAAACTGAGCCATGGTTGGCCAGCATAAGGGAAGCTGTCACAATACTGTCCATATCTGACTCCTGCTGTGGCCTTCATTGACAGCTTTGCTACTAATGTGCCCCTGCAGCTCTGAAGGGTCAGATATTGCACTGGGAGAATGGGGAGTGCCACAAGAGATAATGGAATGATGCAGGCATCTGACAAACCCAAAAGGTTTGGATGCTGAAGATTGCTCTAGTTTCAATTCACCGAAGGCTCTGATAGTAAATATACAGTGCATCTGAAAAGTATTAACAGCGCTTCACTTTTTTCACATTTGGTTGTTACAGCCTTTTTCCAAAATGTATTAAATGTATTATTTTCCTCAAAATTCTACAAACAATACCCCATAATGACAAGGTTAAATAAGTTTGTTTAAAATCTTTGCAAATTTATAAAGAATGTAAAATGAAAAAATCACATGTACATACAGTAAGTATTCACAGCCTTTGCTCAATACTTTGTTGAAGCACCTTTGGCACCAATTACAGCCTCAAGTCTTTTTGAGTACGATACTACAAGCTTGGCACACCTATTTTAAGGCAGTTTTTCCCATTCTTCTTTGCAGGACCTTTCAAGCTTCATCAGGTTGGATGGGGAGCGTCGGTGCACAGCCATTTTCAGATATCTCCAGAGATGTTCAATTGGGTTCAAGTCTGGGCTCTGGCTGGGCCACTCAAGGACATTCACAGACTTGTCCCGTAGCCACTCCTTTGTTATCTTAGCTGTGTGCTTAGGGTCGTTGTCCTGTTGGAAGATGAACCTTCGTCCCAGTCTGAGGTCCAGAGCACTCTGGAGCAGGTTTTTATCAAGGACGTCTCTATACATTTCTGCATTCATCTTTTTCTCGGTCCTGACTAGTTTCCCAGTTCCTGCTGCTAAAAATATCCCCACACCATGATGCTGCCACCACCATGCTTCACTATAGAGATGGCATTGGCCAGATGATGAGCGGTGCCTGGTTTCCTCCTGACACGATGCTTGCCATTCAGGCCAAAGAGTTCAATCTTTGTTTCATCAGATCAGAGAATTTTGTTTCTCATGGTCTGAGAGTCCTTCAGGTGCAGGGATGGACTGGCCATAGGGACTACCGGCAGTTTCCCGGTGGGCCGATGGCTCAGTGGGGCGTTTTTTTTTTTTTTTAAAGTGGGCCTTTTTTTATGCAGTTCGGCGGCAGCAGGAGCGTGGCAGCAAACAGCAGCGCTCACAAAAAAAAAAAAAAAATATTTTTTTTTTTTTTTTGTGGGCCGTTTTTTTATGCAGTTTTGCGGCAGCAGGGGCATGGCAGCAAACAGCAGCCCTCACAAAAAACAAAAAAAATATTTTGTGGCCCGTTTTTTTATGCAGTTCGGCAGCAGCGTGGCAGCAAACAGCGGCGGGGATTCGGGGAAGGTGGCCATCGAGGAGGGCAGTTGGATGTAAAATTCCGAGGGAGAAGAGCTCCACCCCCTCCCTGAGCACCAAAGAGGCGGACAGTAGCGAGCGCGGCCACCCTGGCGCTCCCAGAACCTCGATTCCTCCACCTCCTCTCTGCTCCAGGAACCATGCGGCCTGGGCCGGAGGGCAGGCTGACTGGGAGCCCGGAGGAAGAGAACATGCGCCGCTGTAAGGAGCAGAGCAGCGTGAGCACCCCCCCGGATCAAGAGTGAGACTCGGCACTGCCGCTGATGGCCATCAGGTACCTGGCATCCTACACAAACATGCCAGAACACTGAGACAGCGGGGAGGTGAGCAGAGGAGCGACTGCAGAAAGGGACAGTGCTATGTGGTCTGTCTCAGCCCTCCCCTCTGTCTCTCTGCCCCCTCTGTCTCTCAGTCCCCCCTCTTTCAGCCCCCTCCTCTGTCTCTCAGCCCCCCCCACTATCTCTCAGACCCCTCCTCTGTCTCTCAGACCCCCCTCTGTCTCTCAGAACCCCCCTCTGTCTCTCAGAACCCCCCTCTGTCTCTCAGACCCCTCCTCTGTCTCTCAGCTCTCCTCCTCTCTCTCTCAGCTCTCCTCCTCTGTCTCTCAGCTCCCCCTACTGTCTCTCAGATCCCCCCACTGTCTCTCAGCCCCCACCTCTATCTCTCAGCTCTCCCCTTCTGTCTCTCAGCTCTCCCCTTCTGTCTCTCAGCTCTCCCCCTCTGTCTCTCAGCTCTCCCCCTCTGTCTCTCAGCTCTCCCCCTCTGTCTCTCAGCTCTCCCCCTCTGTCTCTCAGCTCTCCCCCTCTGTCTCTCAGCTCTCCCCCTCTGTCTCTCAGCTCCCCCCTCTGTCTCTCAGCTCCCCCTGTCTCTTAGACCCCCCTCTGTCTCTCAGTTCCTGTGTCTCTCAGTCCCCCCTCTTTTAGCCCCTCCTCTGTCTCTCAGCTCTCCACCTCTGTCTCTCAGCTCTCCACCTCTGTCTCTCAGCTCTCCCCCTCTGTCTCTCAGCTCCCCCCTGTCTCTCAGACCCCCTCTGTCTGTCTCTCAGCCCCCTCCACTGTCTCTCAGCCCCCCCTCTGTCTCTCAGCCCCCCCTCTGTCTCTCAGCTCCCCCCTCTGTCTCTCAGCTCCCCCCGTCTCTCAGCTCCCCCCGTCTCTCCGCTCCCCCCATCTCTCTGCTCCCCCTCTGTCTCTCAGACCCCCCCCCCTCTGTCTCTTAGACCCCCCCTCTGTCTCTCAGTTCCCGTGTCTCTCAGCCCCCCCCTCTTTTATCCCCTTCTCTCTCAGCTCCCCTCTGTCTCTCAGACCCCCCCTCCGTCTCTCAGACCCCTCCTCCATCTCTCAGACCCCCCCTCCGTCTCTCAGACCCCCCCTCCGTCTCTCAGACCCCTCCTCCGTCTCTCAGACCCCCTCCTCCGTCTCTCCGACCCCCTCCTCCATCTCTCAGACCCCTCCTCTGTCTCTCAGCTCTCCTCCTCTGTCTCTCTGCTCCCCCCTGTCTCACAGATGCCTCCACTGTCTCTCAGACCCCTCCACTGTCTCTCAGCTCCCCTCCACTGTCTCTCAGCTCCCCTCCACTGTCTCTCAGCTCCCCTCCACTGTCTCTCAGCTCCCTTCTCTGTCTCTCAGCTTCCCCCTCTGTCTCTCAGCTTCCCCCTCTGTCTCTCAGCTCCCCCTCTGTCTCTCAGCTCCCCCTCTGTCTTTCAGCTCATCCTTTGTCTCTCAGCTCCCTCCCATTGTCTCTCAGCTCCCTCCCATTGTCTCTCAGCTCCCTCCCATTGTCTCTCAGCTCCCTCCCATTGTCTCTCTCTTTTTTTTATATATATATTCTTTATTTATATTTCAAAAAGGGATACATCCAATACATTATTTATACAATTTCCATTGCATTTCTTATTCATAGTATATTTCTCATCCCATTCCATTAATTAGATCCTTATTATTTAATCATCCATCTCTCCTCGAAAACTCAGTGTCAATGGGTTACCTTCCCTTATGTCCTTTATATATGTCTCTCCGTAAAAGGAGAGACCCATAAAGTCCCTTTCTCTATTAAAATGTCTTTAATCCTCTCGGCCTTACTTTATTCTCCCTTACATTTTTATCTATTCCCCCCCTACCTCCCTCCCAAAGCAAACCTAAACAAAAAAAAAAGGGAAAATTTCCTCCCTCTCTCCTCTCTCTCCTCCCTCCGTCCTCCTCCCCCATTAGGTGAACCACAACCTCCTAAATACTTCTTTGGCCAGGCGGACTCACTTCCCCATTAATCTTTTCCCTTCCTCTGTCTGCGTAAATTTATTCCATGGTGACCAAATTTTGATATATTGCTCTTTTCTGTCTTGGGCCGAGAACACCAACTCCTCTATGGCCCCCACTCTTCTGACCCTGTTAAGCCATTTTGCGGTTGTTGGAGGGTTGGAGCTTTTCCAACATCTCGCAATACATGACTTAGCCTCATTGACCAAGTGGCATAATACTGAATTTTTATAAGTCTGTGTGGGTATTTGTGTTTCGTGCAATAGGAAAAAGCCTGGATCGTCCGGCACAGGGTAAGACTCAATTTTTTGGGCAATCCTTCGTACCTCAGACCAGTATTGTCTGATCCGAGGGCATGTCCAGTATATATGGAACAGAGTTCCCCGCTCCCCATTACATCGCCAACATTGATCTGAGGCATTAGGATAAAACCTCCCTAGTTTTGATGGCGTGTAGTACCACCTTGTGAGTAATTTATAGTTTGATTCTTGCGTTTTAGTACATACTGATGAGTGTAAACGCCAAATATATTATCTTCTGATATTGAGCTGGTGTAAAAATCTTGTTAAGGTCCCTCTCCCACTTTCTAATTGCTGGCAGCTCATAATTCTCTGGTGGGATCATTAGCATCATATATATCTTTGAAATTATTTGGTTGATAGGTTCCTTCTCCTCACAGTATGTTTCGAACCTAGTTAGCCCCCGTTTATAATTACTCATTGGACCTAATGTCTCCAGATAGTGTCGGAGTTGTATTGCCTGCCAATGTTCTACTTCGAATTGGCCTCCCAATTTAGTCAATTCCGCTATTGTGGGCCACATTTCTGATTGCATAAAGTGCGATACCTGGGTATAGCCCTTCTCTCGAAGTCTCCGAAATGCCCTTATCTCCATCCCCTACTCGAAACTTGGGTTTCCCAGTACTGGGTATAATGGAGAATATCTTGACGAGTATTTAGGGTTCAGACATATTTTGGCACCTATAGACAGTGTTGGTCCTATCAAAGGGTGATTTTTGAGTGCGTCCGGTAACTTTGTATAGCACCAAGGTGCTCTACTCAATGGTACCTGACTAATCTCTTGCTCTAATTTGCACCAGTCTATGACCCTTCCCAAATGTACTGCTTGGTGGTATTTAAATACATCTGGGACTGCTAGGCCCCCATAACATTTGGGGAGGGTCATTTGACTTCTACTAATCCTTGGTCGCCTGTTGGCCCAAATGAACTTAGTAAAAAGTGCATTTACTTGCCGGAAATAGGCCTTATCAATCTTTATTGGTACGGCTTGAAATAAATACAGGAATTTTGGCAGAATATTCATTTTGATGGCATTACATCGGCCGAACCATGAGTGGAATCCATGTTGCCATTTATCCAATAGGGATCTAACTACTTTATATAGTGGGGGGAAATTTACAGCAAAGACCTTCTCTAATCTAGGTGGTATATTTATCCCTAGGTATTTTACTGAAGACCCTACCCATTTAAAATTGAAATTGGGTTGTATATTTTGTTGTACTTCTGAGGGAAGGGCTACCCCCATCGCTTCCGACTTCATGTAATTAATTTTTAAATTTGCTAATGTCCCATATCCTTCTATTTCCTTCATCAGATTTGGCAATGAAACATGAGGTCGTGATAGGGAGAACATCAAATCATCTGCATAAGCAGAGATTTTATATTCTTGGTCACCTATTTGAAGTCCCTGAATGTCTGGATTTTGCCGAATCCTATTTAGTAGAGGTTCTAGGGAGAGAGAAAACAGCATCGGAGAGAGTGGGCACCCTTGACGCGTTCCATTTAAGATTTTAAATGTCTCCGAATAGACTCCGTTCACTTTTACCGAGGCCTGGGGTGTGGCATAGACCCCCGCTATCCAACTTCGCATATGTTCTCCCAATCCCATTTGCCTCAATACTTCAAACATAAATCGCCAACTGACCCTGTCAAACGCTTTCTCCGCGTCAGTATTCAAAAAAATACTGGGCGTTTTTGATGTATTAGCGTAATGTACCAGATTGAGGACCTTTACGGTATTGTCCCTAGCCTCACGTGTTGGGATAAACCCAACCTGGTCTTGGTGTACAATTTGATTAAAAAACGGCTGAAGGCGAAAGGCAAGTAGTTTAGTAAAACGTTTTAAGTCTGTATTTAACAATGAGATCGGGCGATAGCTCCCGCACTCCGCCGGGTCCTTCCCTTCTTTCGGAATAACCAAGATATATGCCATAAGGGCATCCGGCGGTAGTGCGGGAGCTCGGCCGATCTCATTGAATGCCTTTATCATATAAGCCCCTAATGTTGGGAGAAAATGTTTGTAGTATTGGATAGTGAAGCCATCCGGGCCCGGCGCCTTCCCACGTTTAACTGTTTTTATCACTGCCTCCAGTTCCCCCACTGATATAGGTATCTCCATTTTATTACGATCCTCTAAAGATAACCTAGGCAAATATGCTGAGAGAAGGTATTCTTCCATCGTGGCCTGGGGCACCTGAGTTGTCTCTCAGCTTCCCCCTCTGTCTCTCAGACCCCTCCTCTGTCTCTCAGACCCCCCTCGGTCTCTAAGTCCCCCTCTGTCTCTCAGTCCCCCCTCTGTCTCTCAGTTCCCATGTCTCTCAGTCCCCCCCTCTTTTATCCCCTCCTCTCTCTCTCAGCTCCCCTCTGTCTCTCAGACCCCTCCTCTGTCTCTCAGACCCCTCCTCTGTCTCTCAGCTCTCCTCCTCTGTCCCTCAGCTCCCTCCTGTCTCTCAGACCCCTCCACTGTCTCTCAGACCCCTCCACTGTCTCTCAGCTCCCCTCCACTGTCTCTCAGCTCCCCTCCACGGTCTTTCAGCTCAACTCCACGGTCTTTCAGCTCAACTCCACTGTCTCTCAGCTCCCCCTCTGTCTCTCAGCTTCCCCCTCTGTCTCTCAGCTTCCCCCTCTGTCTCTCAGCCTCCCCCTCTGTCTCTCAGCTTCCCCCTCTGTCTCTCAGCTCCCCCTCTGTCTCTCAGCTCCCCCTCTGTCTCTCAGCTCCCCCTCTGTCTCTCAGTTCCCTCCTATTGTCTCTCAGCTTCCCCCTCTGTCTCTCAGACCCCTCCTCTGTCTCTCAGACCCCTCCTCTGTCTCTCAGACCCCTCCTCTGTCTCTCAGCCATTCATTTCAATGGGCAGTAGCGGTGTGTACACCGCTCCTCCACCGCCCCAAAGATGCTGCTTGGAGGACTTTCACACTGGGACTGCAGCGGATGCGTTTTTCAGGGGCTTTACAGGTGCTATTTTTAGCCCAAAAGCGCCTGAAAAACGCCTCAGTGTGTAAGGGGTCCTACACTCACCCCCTCTCTTTTACACTCACTCCCTCTCTCTTACACTCACCCCCCTCTCTCACCCACCCCCTCTCATCCCCTTTCCCTCAACCCTCCCTCTCTCTCTCTCTCATTCCCCTCTCGCTCACCCTCTCATGATATACAATAATGGATGTACGGGCCTTTTAGTGGGCGTGATTTTTTGGGGGGTGGGGGGCAGCATTTTATTGAATTAAAGTGGGCCGGTCTGGATGAAGTCCAGGGCCAAATTTTGGTCCCAGTCCAGCCCTGTTCAGGTGCCTTTTGGCAAACCCCAAGCAGGCTGTCATGTGCCTTATTCTGAGGAGTGGCTCCTGTCTGGCCACTCTACCATACAGGCCTGATTGGTGGAGTGCTGCAGAGATGGTGCCTTTCATGCCTCCCCAGTGCTTTTACACTGGGGTGGTGCACTTGCAGGAAGGGAAAAAAGTCCTGCAAGCAGCATCTTGAGGTGGTGCAGGAGCAGTGTATACACCACTCCCAAAACGCCCTGCCCATTGAAATGAATGGGCAGCACTGCCCAAGCGCCTGAAAAGCATTTTGGCAGCGCCGCAACACGGGTGCTTTTAACCCTTGGTTTGGCCGCTAGCGGGGGTTTAAAGCGCCCCCTAAGCGGCTGAAAAGTGCCGCTATAACTGCGGTAAAACTAGTGGCGCTTTGCTACTAATACCGGCGCCGCCCCAGTGTGAAAGTCCCCCTACAGATGATGGAGGCCACTGTGCTCATAGGGACCTTCAATGCTGCAAAAAATTCCTTGGACTTCGTGGTTTGGTTTATGCTCTGACATGCACTGATAACTGTGGGACCTTATAAGGATATGTGTGTGTGCCTTTCCAAATCATGTCCAATTAACTGAATTTACCACAGGTGGACTCCAATCAAGTTGTAGAAACATCTAGAGGATGATCAGTGGAAACAGGATGGACTTGAGCTAAATTTTTGTCATGGCAAAAGTTGTGAATACTTATGTACATGTGATTTTTTCATTTTTATTTTTAAGAAATTTGCAAAGATTTCAAACAAACTTCTTTCATGTTGTTTATTATGGTGTATTGTTTGTATAATCTTTATGGAAAATAATGAATTTTGGAATAAGGCTGTAACATAAAAAAATTGCAAAAAGTGAAGCACTGTGAATACTTTCCAGATGAACTGTTAGATAATATAGATATAAATAGATAATTACACCTGTACTGTATACTGAGTTACACACAAAAATAGAGCTTCTGCTTTAACTAATGGTGACCCCCTGACATGCCACATTTGGGGTGGGGCAGGGCGGATACCCAGTTTTTATGGGCACCCAGCTCCCACTTCCTCCTGGGTTCCGCAGTGCCAGAAGGAAGTTCACCTCTCCCCCCTCCCTCCCTGCAATCTTCTGGGACACGTCACAGGTCCCAGAAGATTGCCCAACCATTCACAGCATGCAGCGCGACTCATGCATGCGCAGCGCGGTTGTGAAGCCACAGCCAGAAGCCCACAGTTAAGGCCCGTACACGCGATCGGATTATCCAACGGGAATTGTGTGATGACAGGCTGTTGTTGGAAAATCTGACCATTTGTATGCTCCATCTGACAATTGTTGTCAGATTCTCCGCCAACAAATGTTGGATAGCATGCTTTAAAATTGTCCGCCAACAAATGTGTGTTGTCTGGTTATCCGATCGTGTGTACGCAAGTCCTTCGGACTAAACTCCAAAGTACAAACACGCATGCTCAGAAGCAATGCTAACCATAACCCAATCGCAATCTCCGATCAACCAACCAAAACCTCCTTCACATCCCCAAGTCCCGCTACAAATCAAAGGGAGAACGAAGATTTGCAGTCCAAGGACCACGGCTATGGAACGCTCTACCCACCAACATCTGCATGGAAGAAAACCACCGGGCCTTCAGGAAAAAACTTAAGACCCACCTATTCTGAAGGGTTAGGATGTCACTGGATGCAAAGCGCCTTGAGGTGATTTAGTTCGCATTTGTAGCGCTATACAAGTTATTCACTCACTCACTCACTCATAACACAACATTAGCAGAAGTTGCCCAAAGGGTGGCGCTAAAGAGCTGAAAAAACACGTAGTTTCGTGTTTGTTGGCCGACAATTCTTTGCCGTTTGTATGCAATACAAGTTCATGGCCAACGCCCTTCGGACAAAAGACCTACGCTTTGTCCGATGAAAATCCGATCGTGTGTACGAGGCTTTAGAATGTCGGCGCTTCGGAGAGGAGGGGGAGAGGAGCGGGGCTTCATACGCTGCATCGCTGGACTGTGGGACAGGTCAGTGTCTGATTATTAAAAGTCCGCAGCTACACTTTTTGTAGCTGCTGACTTTTAAATGGGTGGAACTCCGCTTTAAGGTGCTCACTAAGACCCCTTTCACACTGGAGCGGTTTGCAGGCGCTATTGCGCTAAAAATATCGCCTGCAAACCGACCCTAAACAAGGGCTTTCACACTGGAGCGGTGCGCTAGCAGATCCGCTCCAAAAGTCCTGCTAGCCGCATCTTTGGAGCGGTGAGGAGCGGTAAACCTCCACCGCTCCTGCCCATTGAAAGCAATGGGAAACCGCGGCTATACCGCCGGCAATGCGCCTCTCCAGAGGCGCATTGCGGGTGGTATTAACCCTTTTTCAGCCGCTAGCGTATGTTAAAACCGCACCGCTAAAGGCTGAATACCGCCGCAATTCCGACGGTAAAGTGATGCTAAAAATAGCGGCGCTTTACCGCCACCGCACCTCCCGCTCCAGTGTGAAAGGGGCCTAAAGTAGATGGACCTACCCAAAGTCTGGTTTCCCTGATGCATCCGAGTCTGCCAAAGGGAAAACAATAGCAATCTGACAAGTTTTTTCAATGCACATAATTGATAGTTTCCCATTTGGCTTGAGTCTGCAGTTAACTCATAGGTAGAAGATTATAATCTTATGTCTGTGAGCGTCTTTAAACTAGACATACATGGCTCAAATTTCAATCCATTGCTGCTGAATGCGCAGGAATTGAGCTGTGGGTGGTCCTGTCGGCACCACCTGGCTAGACAAAAGTTAATTTGACCACTAAAGGACCAGGCCTGTTTTTCAAACTTGTTGTTTACAAGTTAAAATAATTTGTTTGCTAGAAAATTACTTAGAACCACTAAACATTATATATTTTTTTTCAGAGAATAAAATGGCGGTCGTTGCAATATTTTGTGTCACGCCGTATTTGTGCAGCAGTCTTACAAATGCAATTTTTTAGGAAAAAATACACTTTTTAATTATAAAATAAGAAAACAGTAAAGTTAGCCCAATTTTTTTTATATTGTGCAGAGATAATGTTACGTCGAGTAAATTGATACCCAACATGTCACGCTTAAAAATTGTGCCCGCTCGTGGAATGGTGACAAACTTTGACCCTTAAAAATCTCCATAGGTGATGTTTAAACATTTCTACTAGGGATGAGCAGAACACCCCCGGGTTCGGTTCGCACCAGAACCCGCGAACGAACCGAAAGTTCGCACGAACGTTAGAACCCTATTAAATACAATGGATGCGAACGTTCGAAATCTAAAGTGCTAATTATAACGACTATTATGCATGTTATTGTCCTAAAAGGGGTTTGGGAACCCGGGTTCTGCACCAGGGGACATGTATCAATGCAAAAAGAAGTTTTAAAAATGGACGTTTTTCGGGAGCAGTCATTTTAATGATGCATAAAGTGAAAAAAAAAAAAGTCAAATATTCCTTTAAATATCGTACCTGGGGGGTGTCTAAAGTATGCCTGTGAAGTGCCACGTGTTTCCCGTGTTTAGAACTGTCCCTGCACAAAATAACATTTCTAAAGGAAAAAAAGCCATTTAAAACTGCTTGCGGCTTTAATGTCATGTCTGGTCCCGGTAATATGGATGAAAATCTTTAAGAAAAATGGCATAGCTACCCCATCACACCCCCCCCCTACCCCAGCCCATTACCAGCCCCTTTGGGTCTTGTATGGATATTAAGGGGAACCCCGCACACAAAATAAAAAAGGCCCTATATACTCTGAACAGCCGTATACAGGCAGTGCATACAAGACAGGGATCAGATCGTCTCCACCACCGGCGGTAAGGGGCGAAGATGACCGAAACGCGGCGGAAGGGGGTGAGCACCTCTCCTGCTGCCGATAAAAGTGACCTTGCAGCAAATCCACCATGGAGACCACTTTTATCTCAAAGAGGACTCCCTGCCGTTTCAGAAAATACCAGAGTTATGGCAGCTATCTGCTGACATAACCCCGATATTCTCCGTCAAAGTACTGACGTACAGCTGAGCTAGGTGAAAATTATTGGCCGACAGTGACTGGGTATTCAGAAATTTTGCATATCTTGGTTTTGGGTTCTCAAACAGCCACAGGTTGTCTGAAGCCACCCCTGCCAGGGGAACACAATGAATATTGCTAGCGGCTATAACAGCCACTAGCAATAATCGCATGTAAAATCTGGCTGGCTGGTTAAACCCAGGTTGATTGATCGATCAACTTGGGTACACACAGCCTACTCATACATAAAAGTTCAAATCTTGGCTGGTTCCTGCTGAACTGACCGAGATTCAAACCGTCTATGGCGAGCTTTAAAGTATGAGCTTAGTCTATGATATTTAGGATTAGGTTTTTTGGTATGATTCCTGCCAATATGATATATGCTGACAGGAAATTTCATGCCCTAAACACTATGCGCTAAAAAAACGCTGCACCAAAACTCTTGTGCCAGCTTGCAGAAGACAAGGGACAATGTACTGAAGGTATTCTGCTTGCCACAACTAGTAAATAATCCCTTGGATTGATTTAAAACATTATCTGGAAGAGGCAATTAGGATTTTTGTTTTTCCTTCTAGCAATTCCTATTTTATCAGTTGAAGCTGGTCAGTTTTGTACAAAGATGGATGCAGGCAGGAGTCACACTGAAATTAAAAACCATCATGTTACAATGCAAGCCCCAAGTGCGCTATACTATTGAAAAAGACCAGCACCATGCTCCCACTCTGTATACAGGTCCTTCTCAAAAAATTAGCATATTGTGATAAAGTTCATTATTTTCTGTAATGTACTGATAAACATTAGACTTTCATATATTTTAGATTCATTACACACAACTGAAGTAGTTCAAGCCTTTTCTTGTTTTAATATTGATGATTTTGGCATACAGCTCATGAAAACCCCAAATTCCTATCTCAAAAAATTAGCATATCATGAAAAGGTTCTCTAAACGAGCTATTAACCTAATCATCTGAATCAACTAATTAACTCTAAACACCTGCAAAAGATTCCTGAGGCTTTTAAAAACTCCCAGCCTGGTTCATTACTCAAAACCGCAATCATGGGTAAGACTGCCGACCTGACTGCTGTCCAGAAGGCCATCATTGACACCCTCAAGCAAGAGGGTAAGACACAGAAAGAAATTTCTGAACGAATAGGCTGTTCCCAGAGTGCTGTATCAAGGCACCTCAGTGGGAAGTCTGTGGGAAGGAAAAAGTGTGGCAGAAAACGCTGCACAACGAGAAGAGGTGACCGGACCCTGAAGAAGATTGTGGAGAAGGACCGATTCCAGACCTTGGAGGACCTGCGGAAGCAGTGGACTGAGTCTGGAGTAGAAACATCCAGAGCCACCGTGAACAGGCGTGTGCAGGAAATGGGCTACAGGTGCCGCATTCCCCAGGTCAAGCCACTTTTGAACCAGAAACAGCGGCAGAAGCGCCTGACCTGGGCTACAGAGAAGCAGCACTGGACTGTTGCTTAGTGGTCCAAAGTACTTTTTTCGGATGAAAGCAAATTTTGCATGTCATTCGGAAATCAAGGTGCCAGAGTCTGGAGGAAGACTGGGGAGAGGGAAATGCCAAAATGCCTGAAGTCCAGTGTCAAGTACCCACAGTCAGTGATGGTCTGGGGTGCCATGTCAGCTGCTGGTGTTGGTCCACTGTGTTTTATCAAGGGCAGGGTCAATGCAGCTAGCTATCAGGAGATTTTGGAGCACTTCATGCTTCCATCTGCTGAAAAGCTTTATGGAGATGAAGATTTCATTTTTCAGCACGACCTGGCACCTGCTCACAGTGCCAAAACCACTGGTAAATGGTTTACTGACCATGGTATTACTGTGCTCAATTGGCCTGCCAACTCTCCTGACCTGAACCCCATAGAGAATCTGTGGGATATTGGGAAGAGAAAGTTGAGAGACGCAAGACCCAACACTCTGGATGAGCTTAAGGCCGCTATCGAAGCATCCTGGGCCTCCATAACACCTCAGCAGTGCCACAGGCTGGTTGCCTCCATGCCACGCCGCATTGAAGCAGTCATTTCTGCAAAAGGATTCCCGACCAAGTATTGAGTGCATAACTGAACATAATTATTTGAAGGTTGACTTTTTTTGTATTAAAAACACTTTTCTTTTACTGGTCGGATGAAATATGCTAATTTTTTGAGATAGGATTTTTGGGTTTTCATGAGCTGTATGCCAAAATCATCAATATCAAAACAAGAAAAGGCTTGAACTACTTCAGTTGTGTGTAATGAATCTAAAATATATGAAAGTCTAATGTTTATCAGTACATTACAGAAAATAATGAACTTTATCACAATATGCTAATTTTTTGAGAAGGACCTGTACATACTGTATATTGTATTTGTACTGTATACTAATTTACTTGCCAAATTAATTGCAATCCTTGTTCTCATTCGCTCAGCCCTTCTACCCTGATAGCAAAGATGTGTGATCCCTATTGCAGCGCTGCAGCTTCCTGTGTCACCTTCCTGTCTCCAGCCTGCTCACTGAATTCCTAAGTTTTGTGCTATTTTACAGTTTTGGTCAGGTAAATATGAAATAATGCATACAAATAAAAAAAGCTATATGGTACATTTCACATATTGGACTATTTACCATCTGTTATAATAGATATGTTGTTTACAGAGAGCAATAGCTCAAGTTGAAATTTCTACATACGAGTTAATGATTTTGGCTAGCCCATAATGTTTTAGAATCCTTTGGAACATATGCAATGTGTTTCTATATATATATATATATATAGATATATATATATATATATAGATAGATAGATAGAGATAGATAGATAGATATAGCACTAGTTAGATATGTATAAACTTAAATAAAAAAATAAAATGGGCTCAAAACCTTTATAGTTTCTCTTTAAGTCAGTTCTAAAGTAAACAAAAAAAGAAAAAAAACTTTTGGTCTGTCTCCCAATTTATAATAATCTTAATTATTAATCTTAGATAATCTTAAAGTATAACTAATTATTTTGCTACAAGTTTTATTTCTGGCACTTAGAAACTTATGCTGTTTACAGAGAGCAATAGCTCAAGGTGAAATTTCTACATACGAGTTAATGATTTTGGCTAGCCCATAATGTTTTAGAATCCTTTGGCTTATATGCAATGTGTTTCTATATATAAAAAAAAAAATTATATATATATATATATATATATATATATATATATATATATTAGCGCACTAGTTGGATATGTATAAACTTAAAGAAAAATAAAAAATGGGTTCAAAACCTTTAGACCCCTTTCACACTGAGCCGCCCATAGCGTCGGCGGTAAAACGCTGCTATTTTTACCGCCGACGCTATGGGCAGATTTGCGGCGCATTTCGGCCGCTAGCGGGGCAGTATAGATGCGCTGTCCCTTTGATTTCAATGGGCAACAGCGGTGGAGGAGCGGTAAACACACCGCTCCTTCACCGCTGCAGAGATGCGGCTAGCAGGACTTTTTTTATCGTCCTGCTAGCGCAACACTCCAGTGTGAAAGCCCTCGGGCTTTCACACTGGTGACAATGGTGCCGCTGTTTGAGGGCGGTTTTGCAGGCACTATTTTTAACGCTATAGCGCCTGCAATACACCCTCAGTGTGAAAAGGGTCTTATAGTTTCTCTTTAAGTCAGTTTTAAGTAAACAAAAAGAAAAAAAAAACTTTTGGTCTGTGTCCCAATTTGTAATCTTATAGTCTAACTAATTATTTTGCTATAAGTTTTATTTCTGACACATAGAAACTTAGGACGCTAATATAAACACATATTTCAGATAGTTATACCCAGGGCTTTTTTTCTCAGAGAATAGGTGCAGGAACTCTCCCTTTTGGAGTTACCCCGTCTTCACCACTACCTACTTCCGAGCACCGTTCCTTGGTCCCACCCCCTACCCACCTCCCAGTACTGCCCCTTTAATTTGTTAATGATAACCAGAAAAGCAGTACAATAGATCCCCTGCAGCCAACAATAGATCCCCCAGTAACAATAAACCACCCTCAACAAAATAAACCCCCCTAGAAACAACAGACCCCCAGCAGCAACAAAAGATCTCCCCACAGACAGTATCGATAGACCATCCAGCAGCCAGCAGCCAGCTACAATAGAATTCTCCCTCAACAGTAGATCCCTCCAGGCAACAACTGACTCTCCCAGCAACATAAGACCCACCCCAGCAACAATAGATGCCTCGTCAATGACCCCCCCTGCATAAATAGATCCCTTCCAGCAACACTAGATCCCCCAGCAGCAATAGACACTGTAGCACAACCCAGCACCTCTTGACATCACATACATCCAGTGCTAGAGGTGCCGGTACTGCGTTCCCCCGCGTTCCCGCTGAAAAAAAGCCCTGGTTATACCAGCATTTTTTTAACAAATAACTAGGTGTTTTTTGCTTCTTTTTTTATTTTTTATTGTGGACTCTGGTCATCCTTAGACCCTACTGCCAATTATGTCTAAAAAGAATTAGCTATCTAACTTCTACATACTAGACCTGTAATGTGTGTGCCCAGCAATCTTACATGTTTACAGCAATGAACCACCCTATATTTAAACCAGGTATCCTATCTTACCGCAGTGACCTAGATTGAACACACTGGAGCACTAAATTACAAAAAAGCAGAGAAGACACAAATAACTTGAAGAACATACTGTGCCTTTCACACATAATTGCTATATATTGCTCATGCTAGCCAACACAAAGCTCGTTCTACCATCCTGACTTAATGAGGGAAAATGAACCATGTTCTTTAGCTGGATGAAGTAAAGACAATGGGGGTCTATTTGCGCTGCATCGCTGAGTCAACAGTGGTACTGGCAGGCAGCAGAATATAAAATATTGTAGCAAAATTGTAAGCAAGCAAAAACAAAGAAGAATGACGTTCAGTGTTACTAGAAATACAATAAAATATGTAATTAACCCAAATATAAACAAATAATATACAGTAACATTGATAAAAGGCTGAATAAAGGAAGAATACAAAACACACAGGTAAGTAACAAATGATTGAAAAAGTAGACGTTAGATGGCAATCAGTCAATAAGAAACTGGTAGGAGTGTGAGTCAGTGTCACCTTTCTACTACTGTCCCTGCCCCTGAGCTACTCTCAGCAGCACTTACATACTGGTTTGCTTGGCAACGAAGACACTGCCCGCTCTGTGCCACTTGGCCTGTGTTGGTGGGCTCGTGCAAGGCGCCCTCGTTCCTAGGCAGCATGTCCCTCTATCTGCCTAGCCTTCTCCTTCAACCTGATTCACTTGCGGATGCACACTCACTGCCTCTTGTTGCTCTGGCACTTTCTGCTTCCCTCATGTGTTTATCACCATTAAACTAATGGGCATACCAATCTGTCTTATATAACTTGCTCTATTCTTCCATCAGAGTACTGTATCTCCCATTTTGTGTTCACATCATCCCAAATCATGTTCTTTTTCTGACATTTCCTTGGATATTCCTGATGCCAACAATACAGTTCAGACATTCTCGCAAATCTGGAGTAAAACCCAGGTCATATGTTCTTTCGTTCTGTCCCCAGAAACATTTTGCAGATCACCTTTGCTCTCATGCCCCTCAAGGCCTGGAATCGGGTATGGCTCTCTATAAGGAACTTAACCCTCAAGGTTCCCTCTTAAAAACTGGCTCCTAGGTTCATAGTTCTTTTTTTTGTTTAAATTGTAACTTTTTGGTTCCTTGAGAATTCCCAGTGTTTTTCATGTCCCTCTACCAAAGCCTGTTCACCGAGATGCTGTCTTTTCAGTCTTCCTTACTTGTCAACAGTCCAAATGAAGTGGTCTGTTTCTGGAAATTTAGAAAAGTCAGGAACTCAATCTAGTACCATGTCCATTTAAAGAGTTTTGGCTCTAAAGAAAACTGTTAGGTTCCTGCCACCTTAGTCTAGGCATGCAGACTTGTGGTCAATTTCAATCTCCTTCACCCTGACAAGCCTGCTCCAGAGGAGTCTGGGCCTCCACCCAGGGGAGGACTGGCGGCCTTAGGCCTGGGGGGCAAGTCCAGTCAAGTGGCCCATTGAACCACCGAATCAGCTCACCATCAATGGCCCACCTGGTTTTTCAATGCAGCCAACTCCAGTGCCCATCAATGCAGCCTGATCACTGGGGCAGGTTACATGGGGTGTATGGGGGGGGAGATGGGGGGTCAGCTAGGGGTGTCAGGGTCTCTCACCTCAGCAGGTCCTTGCACGCCACGCTTTCCTGGGGGGGGTAATGCTCCTGATCCTGGGGTCAAGTTGCAGCCAGCACCCAGCCCTGCAGCCCTGCGTCCCGACTCCCTGGCACACCCTGCCTCTGCCTGCTTCCAAGAATCCGGTCCCAGGGAGTTGTAGTTTCCTCTGCGCTGCTGTGTTTTCCACCCACCAGAAGCTTGAGTGCGGACTACAACTCCCAGAATGCAACAGCTAGTGGTCGACCGCCATGGAAATGCCTCCGGCCCGACTTCCTAGACCAGAATAAAAAAGAAAATGATAGCGGGCAGCGGCTGCTGGCCATTTTGAACATAAGTTAGGGCGGCCTGGGAGGCAATTGCCACCCTGCCCCCTGGCCCAGCCCTCCCCTGCCTCCACCTCAGTAATGTCTCACTCTTCTACCTCCACTTACTGTGCAACAAAGACAGCAACCACTTTTTTATATTATGAACTGTGTTCCTGTGGGTCCCATGGCGATTATGATAAGAAGCTGAAGTACAGAACATGGGAACTGGCTGAGAGGGGTATAGGTAGTTGCAATAAAAAATATTTATCCATAGAGAAAAATTACATTTTGGATTCACCAAAGCCTGTTGTGGCCATAGGATGTCAGGCCTAGAACAAGTTTACTCTGAAGGATTCATAGAAGCACTTGTGGCATTGAACAGAAATCTACATTTTGGCAATTTTTTTTCTATGCCACCATACAGAAAAATATACATGGCTTTATACAATGTACTGTGTTTAGGTAGTCAGTTATATATATTTAAATATGAATGCTAAAAACATTGTTCTCTCTTGTACAATATGCATAGGCACTATAGGCACCGCTTTCAATTTTTAGATTTAGAAATTAATATCAAAAAGAATGAATCCCAGAATCACAATTCATTACAGAACAATGTATCGTAGCAAACTACATTCTATGGCAAATTGTCATCATCCTATTTGGTTATATAAGAGGGACAATTTAGGTAAGAGATTTCTTTGTGAAACAAAAAAAAAAAAAAAGAGATTTTACAAAAAGGATATACTGTAACCCTAAATTCATAAAGGGGGAAATAAAATAAAAGGTTACTCATTTAGGAGGGAAAAAAAAAGGAACAAAAAAACAAAAAAACAGAAATAATTTTTTGGTCTGGCTTTAAAACCTCTTTAAAGTGCAATTTAAAAAGTACAAATAAATTTATAAAATATATTAGTTTATCCTAAATAAAGACAGATATCTGTCAGTGATAATTCAAGAGGAAGCCCAAAATGAAAGTGCCCACTTTGGATAAATTTGTGAAAATATTATAGATCCCAAGAATTTTACAATTTTTATAGATTTTTTTTGTGGACAGTGTTGTGTATGTAGATGTGTAAGATGTAAAAAAAAAAAAAGTTTACAGTTTACACCACAAAAAAGAAAGTATAGTATCACAGACTTTATTTCTTTTGGTACCACTTATGTGGTTTACAACCCACAGCCAAGAAACACAATTTGAAGAAAATGTATATGATATTCAAAAGGAATTGAAAAATCATAATGCTTTTAAGTAGCTCACTAATGTGTCCTAAATGTATGGTGGCACTGTATTGTGTGGCTGTTGCTGTTCTTTATTGGTTTTGTCCTTATTTAAAAATTTTCAATAAAAAATAAAAATAAAAAAGTAACTGACTAAGATAATAAAGATCCAAGAGGCCTGCAATTTTAAGGGATTGAAAAAGTATTGAAACATTGGAGAGGGTCCAATCTGAAAAGCGGAGCTGTCAAAAAAAGGAAACAAATAGATTTATATGTCAAAAATTTAGTTCCTAACAATCTCAGTTGAAATTTGGATTGTAATTGTTTTGTTAGCAATGCATGAAAATACATACAGATAGTAAATAGTGAAAACACAGCTGGGTTAAGTAACTTTTAAAATTCTTATAAAATATTTTCATGTAAGATCATTTTTTTGGTACAAAAAAAAAAATCAATTTTAATTTAATTCAGTATAATGTATAAGGTGCAGCTATCTGTTAGTTAAAATGGGTAAGTTCTTGTGTCTCCATAATCGTGATAATGTGTTGGGTATACAGGATTGCATACCTCTGATAAAGTCCTGTAGATGTAAGACGCAGGGTGGAGCCTATTGACATAGGCACTCAAGCCAGTTGTAAGGGCTTACCTTGGTTGGAGTCTATAATGCAGAGTTGTATGCTCACCCTTGCAAATACACACAGCCCACTGTAACAAAGTAAGAAGCTACCAGGGCTGTGAGTGTGCACGGGGGCTTGACAGGAATTTGCCAAAGGATAGTCAAGGTAAAGCCGTAGTCAGGGATTCCAGAAGTCCGGATAAACGAAGAACAAGCCGGGGTCAGTCTTGGAATACTGCAACTAAAAGACAGGAACACAGAAACTTTTGGCAATGCTAGAGACAGTATAATGAACTGACAAATCCCTCAGAGTGATGCAGTGTTTTATACCCTAGTTGATTAGGTAACCTGCCTCAGCTGAACCAGGAGAGACAGGTGCAGATTGCAAGGAGATCCAAAGAAAGGCTTTCAGCACATCATGCAGAACTAGGCTTAGCTGTAAAGCAGGCTGAATAGAGAACTGAGGTGTGGCTCAGAGGTAAAGCAACTCAATACCTCCTTGAGCCACTTGGGGCATGACCACGCCTAACCGTCTGCACGACACGGTAGGGATGTGCCGCCCCCCACCTTAGAAACTCCCTCTGGGCGTGCACAGGTGGTTCCTCATAGGCATAGTCCTCCATGTCCAATCCACCCTCCTCACCAGAGTAGTCAAGCACGTCATCGTCAGGCAGGAGGAATGTTCTGCCATGGGCATCTATACCATAACAACAGTTCTCATCAAACCCATGGGGAAACAAGGCACCAACAGCAGAGCCTGAAGGCTTTTTCTTTTTGGTCTTTGTTGTCCTTGGAGTTCTAGAAGGGGTTGTATTCGCCACTTGCAAAGCTCGTTCAAATACTTCCAGATCCTGCTTACGGACCATGGTGCCATTGGAGGCAAACAAACAATCAGGTGGTAGTACTTCACTTGGGGACACAGGCAACGGAACCTCTATTGGGGACACAGGAATTGGAACTTCAATTGGGGACACAGGAATCGGAACTTCAATTGGGGACGTAGGAATCGGAACTTCAATTGGGGATGCAGGAATCGGAACAACAGTTGGGGACGCAGGAATCGGAACTTCAATTGGGGACGCGGGAATCGGAACAACAGTTAGGGATGCAGGAATCGGAACTTCAATTGAGGATACAGGTGCATCGGACTGGACCGTAGTCACTGGAATGTCAAACTGGGGCAAAGGAGAATCGAGTTGAAGAGCAGGCAGAGATTCCGGGGTAGCAGGAAGGATCCCAATAGTACCCACTTGAAGAACTTTTGGCCGAGGTGGGCGAGTTGGGCAGAGAGAGATAAAGTGCCCTCTTACTCCACAGTAAAAACAAAGTCCATGGCCTCTCCTCTGCTCTCTTTCAACTTTAGATAGCTTGGACCGGATGGCCCCGATCTCCATGGGTTCCACTTCTTCCAGGGTTGGTGTGTGTATATCCACTGGAACCAGTGCCGATCCTGACCTCCCTGGGGCCCTAAGCAAAATTCTGCAAAGGGGCCCTCTACCTGACCCGTGAATAATGGGCGTTGTTTAAGCGTAATATTGAACGTGGCTTAAAGGGGCGTGACTCAAAGGGGTGTGGTTAGAGTCTGAGAAGAGAGAGAGAGAGAGAGAGAAGAGAGATGGAGGGACAGCAGGCCCAGATCCTACACCACAATAGAAATATGAGTATTCCAGAAAGTTTAACAATCAGCAGATCAAGATTCTCCAAACACCTGTTGGCGCTTCAATCATCCCGGCACCATGGTTGTTATGGTGTTAGGGTGATTAAAGCGTATTATTACATTGTAATATAAAATAAAATCATTCAACTCACCATAATGCAGAATCAGTGAGAGCCCTGATGTCACTGTCCCCACCCAGCGGAGTGCCTCCTTACATTTCAGGTGTCCCCAGCCAGTGGAGTGCCTCCTTACATCTCAGCAGTCCCCAGCGGAGTGCCTCCTTACATCTCAGGTGTCCCCAGCGGAGTGCTTCCTTACATCTCAGGTGTCCCCAGCGGAGTGCCTCCTTACATCTCAGGTGTCCCCAGCGGAGTGCCTCCTTACATCTCAGGTGTCCCCAGCGGAGTGCCTCCTTACATCTCAGGTGTCCCCAGCCAGCAGAGTGCTTCCTTACATCTCAGGTGTCCCCAGCGGAGTGCTTCCTTACATCTCAGGTGTCCCCAGCGGAGTGCCTGCTTACATCTCAGGTGTCCCCAGCGGAGTGCCTCCTTACATTTCAGGTGTCCCCAGCGGAGTGCCTCCTTACATTTCAGGTGTCCCCAGCGGAGTGCCTTCTTACATCTCAGGTGTCCCCAGCCAGCTGAGTGCTTCCTTACATCTCAGGTGTCCCCAGCCAGCGGAGTGCTTCCTTACATCTCAGGTGTCCCCAGCCAGCGGAGTGCTTTCTTACATCTCAGGTGTCCCCCCCCCAGTGCCGGCCTAAGACATTGTGCTGCCTGGTACCAAGAATTAAATGCTGCCCCCCCAAAAAAAATTACGCCCACCAAAAGGATATAATTTTATATCATGAGGACTTGTCATGGCTCTATTCATGTATGTAGGAAAATAAAGAGGACCTGTCATGGCTTTATTCATGTATAGGAGTATAAAGAGGACCTGTCATGGCTCTATACATGCATGTAGGAAAATAAAGAGGACCTGTCATGGCTTTATTCATGTATAGGAGTATAACGGTCATGGCACTATATATATATATATATATATATATATATATATATATATATATGTATAAAGAGGACTTGTCCTGGCTCTATACATGTATGTAGAAGTATAAAGAGGACCTGTCATGGCTCCATACATGTATATAGGAGTATAAAAGGACCTGTGTGTGGCCGCGATGTCAGCCGGCCACCCACGATCGCTCCACAGAGAGCCAGAATGGGGATCTGTCAATGTAAACAGACAGATCCCCATTCTGACAGGGGAGGAGAGACAGATCTGCTGTTCCTAGTGATTAGGAACAGAGATCTCTCTCCTCCTTCAGTCAGTCCCATCCCCCCAGTTAGAAACACCTCCCAGGGAACACATTTAACCCCTTTCCTGTCAGTGACATTTTCACAGTAATCAGTGCATTTTTATAGCACAAATCGCTGTATAAATGTCACTGGTCCCAAAAATGTGTCAAAAGTGTTCGATCTGTTCACCGCAATGTCACAGTCTCACTGAAAATCGCAGATCACCGCCATTACTAGTAAAAAAAAAAATATTAATAGAAATGCCACAAGTCTATCCCCTATTTTGTAGACGCTATAACCTTTGTGCAAACTAATCAATATACACTTATTGCGTTTTTTTTACCAAACATATGTAGAAGAATACATATTGGCCTAAACTGATATAGAAATACCACCAACAGAAAGCCCTATTTGTGGGGAAAAAAAGGACGTAAATTTTGTTTGGGTACACCGTCGCACGACCGCACAATTGTCAGTTAAGTCGACGCAGTGCCGTATCGCAAAACAAAATTAGTGAAGTGCATCATTTCTATTATTACATTGTTATATACAGGTCCTTCTCAAAAAATTTGCATATTGTGATAAAGTTCATTATTTTCTGTAATGTACTGATAAACATTAGACTTTCATATATTTTAGATTCATTACACACAACTGAAGTAGTTCAAGCCTTTTCTTGTTTTAATATTGATGATTTTGGCATACAGCTCATGACAACCCAAAATTCCTATCTCAAAAAATTAGCATATCATGAAAAGGTTCTCTAAACAAGCTATTAACCTAATCATCTGAATCAACTAATTAACTCTAAACACCTGCAAAAGATTCCTGAGGCTTTTAAAAACTCCCAGCCTGGTTCATTACTCAAAACCGCAATCATGGGTAAGACTGCCGACCTGACTGCTGTCCAGAAGGCCATCATTGACACCCTCAAGCAAGAGGGTAAGACACAGAAAAAGACAAAAAAATCTCCTGCGCTCTCGGTGTATCGTCAAAACACGAGTAGTGTAATTCCGTCTAAAGGCAAAGTCTAGAGTCTTGCAGCCCTCCTCAGAACAATGGGTGTTCATATGGCTAGAAAAAACAAAGGAGAAAGGAGGGCGCACCAACCTAGTGCATTACCACTTAAACGTTTTATTTAAATTATAAAAAAGCAGTAATCCTACTCACAAACAAAGCTTAAATGAAAGCTTATCGGACAAATCAGCTGGAATTTCTTGGCACCTGCCGACTGGACACGATGACAGAGAGGGTCGGACAATACCTCAAACCTCTGGATAGCTGACGCGTTTCTGGGGCGCACCCCTTTCCTCAGAGCCTAGATGGTCCATGATAGCTCTCCCCCACAAAAACCTCCATTATATGTGTGTGCACACATGCAGAGCCGTCAGCTCAGGTGACCACCAATTAGCAAGCCCCGCCTCCCACTCCTAGATAGCCCCACCCTTATGGGTGGGGCTTCCACTAGCCCCCTTCCCACACAAGTAGAAAGCACCCCAGCAACCACTCAAAGATGACCTGGGGGGGGCTGGACCCTTTTTAAAAAAAAAAAAAAAAAAAAAGGGATTAGCAGGAAAGAGTGGGCATTATATCCCCACCTTCTAGAAAAACTGGCTACTATCAAGCCATCATGTCCTCTAGTGAAGCAGACGGTCTGCTTCACTAGAGGACATGATGGCTTGATAGTAGCCAGTTTTTCTAGAAGGTGGGGATATAATGCCCACTCTTTCCTGCTAATCCCTTTTTTTTTTTTTTAAAGGGTCCAGCCCCCCCCCCAGGTCATCTTTGAGTGGTTGCTGGGGTGCTTTCTACTTGTGTGGGAAGGGGGCTAGTGGAAGCCCCACCCATAAGGGTGGGGCTATCTAGGAGTGGGAGGCGGGGCTTGCTAATTGGTGGTCACCTGCGCTGACGGCTCTGCATGTGTGCACACACATATAATGGAGGTTTTTGTGGGGGAGAGCTATCATGGACCATCTAGGCTCTGAGGAAAGGGGTGCGCCCCAGAAACGCGTCAGCTATCCAGAGGTTTGAGGTATTGTCCGACCCTCTCTGTCATCGAGTCCAGTCGGCAGGTGCCAAGAAATTCCAGCTGATTTGTCCGATAAGCTTTCATTTAAGCTTTGTTTGTGAGTAGGATTACTGCTTTTTTATAATTTAAATAAAACGTTTAAGTGGTAATGCACTAGGTTGGTGCGCCCTCCTTTCTCCTTTGTTTTTTCTAAGACACAGAAAGAAATTTCTGAACGAATAGGCTGTTCCCAGAGTGCTGTATCAAGGCACCTCAGTGGGAAGTCTGTGGGAAGGAAAAAGTGTTGCAGAAAACGCTGCACAACGAGAAGAGGTGACCGGACCCTGAAGAAGATTGTGGAGAAGGACCAATTCCAGACCTTGGAGGACCTGCGGAAGCAGTGGACTGAGTCTGGAGTAGAAACATCCAGAGCCACCGTGAACAGGCATGTGCAGGAAATGGGCTACAGGTGCCGCATTCCCCAGGTCAAGCCACTTTTGAATCAGAAACAGCGGCAGAAGCGCGTGACCTGGGCTACAGAGAAGCAGCACTGGACTGTTGCTCAGTGGTCCAAAGTACTTTTTTCGGATGAAAGCAAATTTTGCATGTCATTCGGAAATCAAGGTGCCAGAGTCTGGAGGAAGACTGGGGAGTAGGGATGAGCTTCGTGTTCGAGTCGAACATACGTTCGACTCGAACATCGGCTGTTCGATCGTTCGACGAAGATCGAACGATTTGGGCCGTTCGCGCCAAATTCGAGTGACGCGAACGGCCCACAATGCACTACGCCATCGCAGTGTCATCCAGGCGCTGTGATTGGCCAAGCATGCACTGTGACCCCGCATGCTTGGCCAATCACAGCGCCGGCAGCGAGGAGAGCAATGATTGGCCACAGGCAGGATGCCTGTGGCCAATTATTGCTGAGGGGGTTTAGTACACGCCCCACACTATAAAAGGCTGCCAGCGCGGCGGCCTTGTGTAGTGTGTTCCGGAGCAGGGAAAGAGAAGCATAGGCAGGGACAGTGTCATTATTTTTCCTTACTAATCCTGGATTCCTTGTGTTTAGGGACAAATAAGGATAGGTAGGGAGAGTGTCAGTGACAGTGTGCTATTCTGTGCTAATCCTTGTTTGTAGGGACAGAGAGGTACAGTGAGGGAAAGTGTCAGTGTGCTATTTTGTGCTAAATCTTGTTTGTAGGGAGGGACAGAGTAGGACAGTGAGGGAAAGTGTCAGTGTGATATTCTGTTCTAAACCAATTTTGCTGTTCCATATTTTCAATCCTTGAGTTTAGGGACAGAGAAGGACACTCGTGGCAATTATCAGTGTGCTATTCTGTGCTAAATCTTGTTTGTAGGGAGGGACAGATTAGGACAGTGAGGGAAAGTGTCAGTGTGCTATTCTGTTCTAAACCAATTTTGCTGTTCCATATTTTCAATCCTTGAGTTTAGGGACAGAGAAGGACACTCGTGGCAATTATCAGTGTGCTATTCTGTGCTAAATCTTGTTTGTAGGGGAGGGACAGAGTAGGACAGTGAGGGAAAGTGTCAGTGTGCTATTCTGTTCTAAACCAATTTTGCTGTTCCATATTTTCAATCCTTGAGTTTAGGGACAGAGAAGGACACTCGTGGCAATTATCAGTGTGCTATTCTGTGCTAAATCTTTTTTGTAGGGAGGGACAGAGTAGGACAGTGAGGGAAAGTGTCAGTGTGCTATTCTGTTCTAAACCAATTTTGCTGTTCTATATTTTCAATCCTTGAGTTTAGGGACAGAGAAGGACACTCGTGGCAATTATCAGTGTGCTATTCTGTGCTAAATCTTGTTTGTAGGGAGGGACAGAGTAGGACAGTGAGGGAAAGTGTCAGTGTGATATTCTGTTCTAAACCAATTTTGCTGTTCCATATTTTCAATCCTTGAGTTTAGGGACAGAGAAGGACACTCGTGGCAATTATCAGTGTGCTATTCTGTGCTAAATCTTGTTTGTAGGGAGGGACAGAGTAGGACAGTGAGGGAAAGTGTCAGTGTGCTATTCTGTTCTAAACCAATTTTGCTGTTCCATATTTTCAATCCTTGAGTTTAGGGACAGAGAAGGACACTCGTGGCAATTATCAGTGTGCTATTCTGTGCTAAATCTTGTTTGTAGGGAGGGACAGATTAGGACAGTGAGGGAAAGTGTCAGTGTGCTATTCTGTTCTAAACCAATTTTGCTGTTCCATATTTTCAATCCTTGAGTTTAGGGACAGAGAAGGACACTCGTGGCAATTATCAGTGTGCTATTCTGTGCTAAATCTTGTTTGTAGGGAGGGACAGAGTAGGACAGTGAGGGAAAGTGTCAGTGTGCTATTCTGTTCTAAACCAATTTTGCTGTTTCATATTTTCAATCCTTGAGTTTAGGGACAGAGAAGGACACTCGTGGCAATTATCAGTGTGCTATTCTGTGCTAAATCTTTTTTGTAGGGAGGGACAGAGTAGGACAGTGAGGGAAAGTGTCAGTGTGCTATTCTGTTCTAAACCAATTTTGCTGTTCCATATTTTCAATCCTTGAGTTTAGGGACAGAGAAGGACACTCGTGGCAATTATCAGTGTGCTATTCTGTGCTAAATCTTGTTTGTAGGGAGGGACAGAGTAGGACAGTGAGGGAAAGTGTCAGTGTGCTATTCTGTTCTAAACCAATTTTGCTGTTCCATATTTCAAATCCTTGAGTTTAGGGACAGAGAAGGATAGGCAGGGGACAGTGTCAGTGTCATTGTTGCTAAGCCTCCTGCACAGTATACACCTGAAGGTAGCCCTTATTGCTCTTTTTCCCATCTCCCTCTTGGCCATCCATTAAAATGTCTGGAAGGCAAACAAGGAGAGGCAGACAGTCAGGAGGCAAAAAAAGAGGGCAAGCAGGCTCTGTGTCTGGGGGCAACAGTGCTGGTCGTGGACGCGGTGCATTGTCATCAGCACATGGCCATGGGACACGCTTGTCCTTCTTTTCGGCAGCTGGACATGTTGAGCCACATCATGCCGAAGACTTGGTAGAGTGGATGACCAAGCCCACCTCATCCTCCTCATCCTCTCTCACCCAGGCTCAGGGTACTGGCAAAGCAGCTGCCAAAGCGTCCTCTTCTCTGGTATCATTATCTTCATTAGTCAATCCTTCCCTAGACCCACCATGTCCTCCTCCTGAGGAGTCCCCTGAACTGTTTGAGCACAGTGTTGGGTACATGCTCCAGGAGGATGCCCAGCGTTTGGAAGGATCTGATGATGATACCCAGCTAGAGGAAGGCAGCAGCGTGAGAGCAGAGAGAGGGGATGCTCAAGAAGGACACCAATCTGGCAGTCATGCTCCAGCAGCTGCAGCATACTGCCAGATTGGCTCCAGTGATGAGGAGGGAGGGGATGATGAGGTCACTGACTCCACGTGGGTGTCTAATAGGAGAGAGGAGGAGGAGGAGGAGGATGAGGAGGAGGCACATCTCCAACGAGGCAGGATGCCCTTGAGTGGCCAGCGTATGGGCAGCACACCGACGGAATCACACTGCAGAGCTCCGCCTGTGCAGGGCGCTGCCTCTGCCCGTCATTCAAAAAGTTCTTTGGTGTGGGCCTTTTTTGAGGCGAGTGCATCAGATCGCACAGCTGCTGTTTGCAACATATGTCTCAAGCGTATATCGCGTGGCCAAAACATCAGCCGCTTGGGCACCACATGCTTGATCAGACATATGTTGACCTGCCATGCAGCTCGTTGGCAAGCCTACCTTTAAGACCCACACCAAAGAACAAAGCTGACCTCTTCTTGCACCGCATCAGCTGGGATCTCCAACCCCACTATACCTTCACTCATCTCTGAAACCTGCTCTGAGAGGAATGAAGGTGTAGAATTAGGTGTGTCACAGGCAAGTACTTGCGGGCACTCTGCTAGCAGTACACCAACGTCCGATTCTAGCAGGCAAATTTCCCTGCCCCAGCTGCTGGACCGTCGAAAGAAGTTCACTCCCAGCCATCCACATGCCCAGAGGTTGAATGCTAGCTTGGCTAAATTGCTAGCGCTTCAACTGCTGCCTTTTCAGTTGGTAGACTCGGCCCCCTTCCGTGAGTTTGTGCAATGTGCGGTTCCTCAGTGGCAGGTTCCCAAACGCCACTTTTTTGCACGGAAGGCGATTCCGGCTCTCTACAGGCATGTGGAAGGCAATGTCTTGGCCTCCCTGGACAGGGCGGTCAGTGGTAAGGTGCATATTACCGCTGACTCATGGTCCAGCAGGCATGGACAGGGACGTTACCTTTCTTTCACGGCCCATTGGGTCACTCTTTTGGCAGCTGGGAAGGATGCAGGACAAGGTGCAGTAGTGTTGGAGGTTGTTCCACCGCCACGCCTCCAAAATGCTACTACTGGTTGTGACACACCTCTCTCCTCCACCCCCTCCTCTTCTTCTTCCTCCATGGCCTCTTCCTGTGGTTTGTCCTCGGAACCAGCGGTGCTCCGTAGGCGTTCAAGGGGCTACGCAAATACGCAGGCAAAAAGATGCCATGCCGTGCTTGCGCTGGTGTGTTTGGGTGACAGGAGCCACACTGGGGCAGAGGTACTGTCTGCTCTGCAGGGGCAGGCCGAGAGGTGGTTGACGCCACGCCAGCTTAAGCCAGGAATGGTGGTTTGCGACAATGTCACCAACCTCCTCTCCAGCCTCCGACAGGGACAACTGACCCATGTGCCCTGTATGGCTCACGTCCTTAACCTGGTGGTGCAGCGGTCCTTGGGCAGGTACCCGGGCTTACAGGATGTCCTGAGGCAGGCCAGGAAAGTCTGTGTGCATTTCCGCAGATCTTATAATGCCAGTGCTCGCCTGGCTGAGCTGCAAAATGAGTTGAACCTGCCCAAGAACCGCCTTATATGTGACATGCCCACCAGGTGGAACTCAACGTTGGCCATGCTGCAGCGGCTGCACACGCAGCAGAGGGCCATCAATGAGTACCTGTGCGACTACGGCACCAGGACAGGGTCAGGGGAGCTCGGGTTTTTTTCACCACGCCAGTGGGGCATGATCAGGGATGCATGCACTGTCCTGGCACCATTTGAGGAGGCCACGAGGATGGTGAGCAGTGACAGTGCATGCATTAGTGACACTGTACCTCTTGTCCACCTGTTGGAGCACACGCTGCGTGGAATAATGGACAGGGCACTTGAGGCAGAACAGAGGCAGGAAGAGGAGGACTTCCTTGCCTCTCAAGGCCCCCTTTACCCAGACAGTGTTCCTTCTGTCCCACCCATCGCACAGGAAGAGGAGGAGGAGGAGGAGGATTGTGTCAGCATGGAGGTGGAGGCTGGCACTCAGCATCATCAGCAGCAGTCTTTTAGGGATGATTAACAGTCCCAAGAAACCAGTGGACTTGTACGTGGCTGGGAGGAGGTGGCTGCGGATCATGTCGTCCTTAGTGACCCAGAGGACTCCGGACTGAATGCCTCAGCTAACCTACGCTGCATGGCCTCCCTGATCCTGCAAAGTCTGCGGAAGGATCCTCGTATTCTTCGGATCAAGGAGAGGGACCATTACTGGCTGGCCACTCTCCTTGATCCACGGTACAAGGGTAAGGTTGCGGACCTTATCGTACCGTCGCAGAGGGAGCAGAGGATGAGACAACTCCGGGAGGCCTTGCAGAAAGGTCTGTGCAACGCGTTCCCAGAGACTGGGAGGTTACAAACTCCTGGTCCTGGACAACGAGTTGCTGAGGCTTCGGGCAGTCAAAGAAGGAGCGGTGGGGAAGGTGGCCGTCTGACTGATGCGTTCAGACAATTCTTTAGTCCGCAGCCCCAAAGTATGATCGGTTCCAGCAACCATCGCCAGCGTCTGATATACATGGTCCAGGAATACCTAGGGGCAAGGTCAGACTTGGACACCTTCCCCACCGAAAATCCTCTGGCTTACTGGGTCTTGAGGATGGATCACTGGCCAGAGCTTGCACAGTATGCAATTGAGCTACTGGCCTGTCCTGCATCCAGCGTTCTTTCAGAACGCACATTCAGTGCTGCTGGAGGATTTGTCACGGATCACAGGGTGCGCCTGCCCACCGACTCGGTTGATCGACTGACTTTCATCAAGATGAACCAGTCTTGGATCACCACCAGCTACCACACACCAGATGCTGATATAACAGACTAATTGATTTTAAAATGTCACATCCCTTCAAGACTGATGCTGATGCTGAGTGCCTGTGCTGTTATGTTGACTGGCTATCCTCCTCCTCCTCCTCAATGATACGATTAATGATGATAGCTTGGAAGATCATTTTGGTTTATGGGTGACGCCACCAGTGGCTAAGGCCCAATTTTTCAGCCCCTGTTTAACAGGGGCGTGTAATTAAAATTTTTGATGCAATACTTTGCAACAGGCCTCATTGCTGTGCTCCAAGTACAGTATCTGTGAGGGGTTGCAGTGTTGTGCCACCAGTGCCTAAGGCCCAATTTTTCAGCCCCTGTTCAACAGGGGCATGCAATTATAATTATTGATCTAATAATTCACAGCAGGGCCCATTGCTGCGCCCACCAAGAGTAACTGTCAGGCCTTACAGTGTTGTGGCACCAGCACCACCATCACCACCACCACCACCAAAGGCCCAATTTTTCAGCCCCTCTTCAACAGGGGCATGCAATTATAATTATTGATCGAATAATTCACAGCAGGACCCATTGCTGCGCCCATGAAGAGTAACTGTCAGGCCTTACAGTGTTGTGGCACCAGCACCACCATCACCACCACCACCACCACCACCACCAAAGGCCCAATTTTTCAGCCCCTATTCAACAGGGGCATGCAATTATAATTATTGATCTAATAATTCACAGCAGGGCCCATTGCTGCGCCCACCAAGAGTAACTGTCAGGCCTTACAGTGTTGTGGCACCAGCACCACCATCACCACCACCACCACCACCAAAGGCCCAATTTTTCAGCCCCTGTTCAACAGGGGCATGCAATTATAATTATTGTTCAAATAATTCACAGCAGGGCCCATTGCTGCGCCCACCAAGAGTAACTGTCAGGCCTTACAGTGTTGTGGCACCAGCACCACCACCACCACCACCAAAGGCCCAATTTTTCAGCCCCTGTTCAACAGGGGCATGCAATTATAATTATTGTTTGAATAATTCACAGCAGGGCCCATTGCTGCGCCCACCAAGAGTAACTGTCAGGCCTTACAGTGTTGTGGCACCAGCACCACCATCAAAGGCCCAATTTTTACTACCACTGATCAATAATTATATGTTATTACAATTCCTGATATAATAGTTGACAGCAGGGCGTTCCAGCACCCACCAAGAATAACTGTGAGTGCTTTCAGTGTTGTGCCAACACCAACACCTAAGGGGCCAATTTCTGCAGAGTATATACGGCAGGTCCCTACTTTCAAACATCCAACTTACAAACTACTACTACTTGCAAACGGAAGAAGACAACAGGAAGTGAGAGGAAATCTACCCCTTGGAAGGAAAATTCTCTCCTGTAAGAATTAATATGGGAGAAAGGTGTCTCCTCTCTACTGATGCTTTATCACCAATCCTTGTTTCAATAAAAACACCACATTTCAAAAACAGTTGTCATTGGGACGCAAAGTGAGGTGAAATGTTCTGAACAGGGGCACAGACAGCAAAAAAAATGTGACAGGGGTGATAACCGTTCCCTATGTTTTCCAAAAAGCTAAAAAAAAGGAATTTGGCATGGAGCTACACTTAAACAATGCAGCTGTTCAAAATTACAAACAGATTCTACATAAGAACAAACCTACAGTCCCTGTCTTGTATGCACCGCCTGTATACGGCTGTTCAGAGTATATAGGGCCTTTTTTATTTTGTGTGCGGGGTTCCCCTTAATATCCATACAAGACCCAAAGGGGCTGGTAATGGGCTGGGGTGGGGGGGGGGGTTGATGGGGTAGCTATGCCATTTTTCATAAAGATTTTCATCCATATTACCGGGAACAGACATTGCATTAAAGCCGCAAGCAGTTTTAAATGGCTTTTTTTCCTTTAGAAATGTTATTTTGTGCAGGGACAGTTCTAAACACGGGAAACACGTGGCACTTCACAGGCATACTTTAGACACCCCCCAGGTACAATATTTAAAGGAATATTTGACTTTTTTTTTTTCACTTTATGCATCATTAAAATGACTGCTCCCGGAAAACGTCCGTTTTTAAAACTTCTTTTTGCATTGATACATGTCCCCTGGTGCAGAACCCGGGTTCCCAAACTCTGTTTCGGACAATAACATGGATAATAGTCGTTATAATTAGTAGACTTGTGCACAACGGAAAAATTTGTTCCGTTTCGGTTCGTTTCTTTCCGGTCCTGTTGATTCGTAATCATTCGTAATTTTGCTAGACGGGATTTTTCGTGTTCGGACTCATTCGTATTTTTGCAAGCGACATTTTTCGTTGAATTTTTTGTTGCTTTATAATTCGTACTTTCGGTAGAGTACGTTGTTTTTTGTTGATTCTGGACACAACTCCTACTTTCGTAACTTTTTTTGGGTTCGTTGATTCGTAATTTTCCGTGTCTCTCTCACAACGACGCTGCCTATTATGCCTAATGTGCTTCGAATGGATTTGTACTTTTCTAAATACATAGCGGTTATTTGTAACGATTCGAAATCTCGTATTTTACTTTCGTTTTTTACATGCGGCTATAGGCTCCGCCCCTGTACACCATTTTGAGAGGGTTCAGCACGGTGAGGGAGAAGCAGAGAGCAGAGCAGAGTGAGTGTTATTGTGCTTCGAATGGATTCAAAATCTCGTATTTTACTTTCGTTTTTTCATGCGGCTATAGCCTCCGCCCCCTGTACACCATTTTGAGAGGGAGTTCAGCATGGTGAGGGAAAAGCAGAGAGCAGAGTGAGTGTTATTGTGCTTCGAATGGATTCGTACATTCGTAACTTTTTTCATAACGAATTATGCCGAAGACCTTCGGGCATTCGCTATTTTGCGGTATAATTTATTTCGGATTCGGTTTTATTCGTAATTGCTCTGTTCGGAAATTCGAATGCTTCCAAATGTCCGAAAGTTGCTAAATTCGGACGAATTTCGATTTGTTACGAAACTAATTGCACAAGCCTAATAATTAGCACTTTAGAATCCGAACGTTCGCATCCATTGTATTTAATAGGGTTCTAATGTTCGTGCGAACTTTCGGTCCGTTCGCGGGTTCTGGTGCGAACCGAACCCGGGGGTGTTCAGCTCATCACTACTGGGGAGAGGGAAATGCCAAAATGCCTGAAGTCCAGTGTCAAGTACCCACAGTCAGTGATGGTCTGGGGTGCCATGTCAGCTGCTGGTGTTGGTCCACTGTGTTTTATCAAGGGCAGGGTCAATGCAGCTAGCTATCAGGAGATTTTGGAGCACTTCATGCTTCCATCTGCTGAAAAGCTTTATGGAGATGAAGATTTCATTTTTCAGCACGACCTGGCACCTGCTCACAGTGCCAAAACCACTGGTAAATGGTTTACTGACCATGGTATTACTGTGCTCAATTGGCCTGCCAACTCTCCTGACCTGAACCCCATAGAGAATCTGTGGGATATTGGGAAGAGAAAGTTGAGAGACGCAAGACCCAACACTCTGGATGAGCTTAAGGCCACTATCGAAGCATCCTGGGCCTCCATAACACCTCAGCCGTGCCACAGGCTGGTTGCCTCCATGCCACGCCGCATTGAAGCAGTCATTTCTGCAAAAGGATTCCCGACCAAGTATTGAGTGCATAACTGAACATAATTATTTGAAGGTTGTCTTTTTTTGTATTAAAAACACTTTTCTTTTATAGGTCGGATGAAATATGCTAATTTTTTGAGACATGATTTTTGTGTTTTCATGAGCTGTATGCCAAAATCATCAATATTAAAACAAGAAAAGGCTTGAACTACTTCAGTTGTGTGTAATGAATCTAAAATATATGAAAGTCTAATGTTTATCAGTACATTACAGAAAATAATGAACTTTATCACAATATGCTAATTTTTTGAGAAGGACCTGTAATATATAAAATAGTTCAACTCACCATAATGCCGAATTAGTGGGAGCCTGAGCGTGTCTCTTGCCAACGTCACCTGCCACCAGATGAGGATTGTCACCTGCCACATGTAGCGGATTGTCATTTGCCACAACGCCACCTGCCACACATTGCGGGCTGTCACTTGCCACACGTTGCGGATTGTCACTTGTCACAATGTCACACATTGCGTTTTGTCACTTGCCACAACGTCACTTGCCACACATTGCGGATTGTCACTTGCCACTTCATCTGCCACATGTAGCGGATTGTCACTTGCCACACATTGCGGGTTGTCACTTGCCACACGTTGCGGATTGTCGCTTGCCACAACGTCACACATTGCGTTTTGTCACTTGCCACACGTTGCGGATTGTCACTTGCCACGACGTCACACATTGCATTTTGTCACTTGCCACACATTGAGGATTGTCACTTGCTACACATTGAGGATTGTCACTTGCCACACGTTGCAGATTGTCACATCACCTGTGTCCCAGAGTGAAGGCAGGGGAGGGGGGGCAGCTGACATTGAGGAGGGGGGGCAACTGACATTGAGGAGGGGGGGGCAACTGACATTGAGGAGGGGGGCTGACATTGAGGAGGGGGCTGACATTGAGGAGGGGGGGCGGCAACTGACATTGAGGAGGGGTGGGCGGCTGACATTGAGGAGGGGGGGGCGGCTGACATTGAGGAGGAGGGGGGGGCAGCTGACATTGAGGAGGAGGGGGGGCGGCTGACATTGAGGAGGGGGGGCGGCTGACATTGAGGAGGGGGGGCGGCTGACATTGAGGAGGGGGGGGCGGCTGACAGAGGATGAGAGAGACGGACCTCAGAAGATGGGGTGACACTCGGCGAGTTAGGAGCACGCCCCCCCTCTCCCTTTGAGTCCTTCTATAGCTCAGCAGCGGCGAGGGGAAACAAATCAGAGGCGGAGCCAGTCGGCTGCAGTGAGCTGCGGCACCGCCCACCCCTTTCCCCCACAGGTCACAGTCTCAGCGCTATTTCGGCAGGATCCCTCCCTTTCCCTGGTCTTCGGGAAAATGGCGGCCGGCGGAGACATTATCTCCGCCGGCTGCGGACCTCTAGCGGCAGCGGCAGCGGGGCCCCGAGTATTACTCGGGGCCCTACGCAGCTTGCGTAGTCCGCGTATAGGGCGGATCGGCCCTGACTGGAACGTCAAGGCTTTGTGGTGCTAGGGCTTCATGGCTTGGCACATACTGAGCTTCACAGCTTGGCACATACTGGGATGGCTTGGTGTCATATCTGTACTGGGAATTCCTGTCCCTGGATACCCGTAGGCCACGTGAACCAAGAGCAGACTTGGGAACGCTGGTTTTCTTAGAAACAGGCATGTGAGAGTCCAGAGCAAACATAAATGCTTCCCAGCTGTCCAAGACTGGACTCCTTTCCTGTAACAGCTGATGAGCCCATGATTTGATTTGACCTGTGAGCAGGTTGATGGAAGTGCGAACCTTAATATAGTCCGTGGCATAGGTCCTAGGTTTAAGAGCAAACAACAGCTCACAATCCATCTTAAAACACGAGAAGGACGCACGGCTAACGTCAAACCTCTCTGGCTTCACAACAAATGGCTCAGGACATGCTGGTTCCGGGGCTGGGCGTACTGTCCCTTTAAGTAATTGAACTTCTTGCTGTAGTTCCAAAATGGTCTGGCCCAGGATAGAGACTTGCAGAGCCAGGGAGGTGAGCATTTTGTACATCTCTGCGGACTCCATGTTGGTCAGTTCATTATGTAAGGGCTTACCTTGGTTGGAGTCCATAATGCAGAGTTGTATGCTCACCCTTGCAAATACACACAGCCCACGGTAACAAGGTAAGAAGCTACTAGGGCTGTGAGTCTGTGCATGGGGGGTTGACAGGAATTTGCCAAAGGATAGTCGAGGTAAAGTCGTAGTAAGGGATTCCAGAAGTCCGGATAAACGAAGAACAAGCCAGGGTCTGAAGCCGGGGTCAGTCTTGGAATACTGCAACTAGAAGACAGGCACCTTTGGCAATGCTAGAGACAGAATAATGAACTGACAAATCCCTTAGAGTGAGGCAGTGTTTTATACCCTAGTTGATTAGGTAACCTGCCTCAGATGAACCAGGAGAGACAGGTGCAGATTGCAAGGAGATCCAGAGAAAGGCTTTCAGCACATCATGCAGAACTATGCTTAGCTGTAAAGCAGGCTGAATAGAGAACTGAGGTGTGGCTGAGAGGTAAAGCAACTGAAGCAATAACCACACCGTCCTGGGTTCAATATCTCCTTGAGCCACTTGGGGCGTGACCACGCCTGGCTGTCTGCATGACACGGTAGGGACCGTGACACCAGGCAGTCCAATCGGCCAGAGGGAGTACTATATCTCAAAAAACTTGTCTTTCTATGTGCAGACTGCATTGCACATTTTAATGTGAGTAAGCTGGTGTTATTGTTTTTGCTGAAAAAATATTATTAGGCTTATAAGTTTTTTGAGAAACTTTAGAAAGAGAAGCTGAGTTTTGCTTCTGAGACAAGGGTATCCTTCTGCCTCCTTCACCCAAGTGCAAGTGCTGGCAAAAGTCACGAGGAGATACTCCATATACCTGATATTCAGCATCTTGAAAAAATGAAAGTGGTTTTGAGCGCTGCTCCAAGTGCCACTACTAATGCTCAGGTGATTCACTGAAGAAGCGAGTTCTTGCATCCATAGAGCCCATCCAAACCTGATTAGCGATACTAAAGTGGAGAGTCGCTGCACACAGATCAGCACATGTATTAAATATGGAACTGGAAGGCCTCAGCCTTGGGTCCTCCCAGACTACGCCCTGATGTGTTTTGTCCCACCTGCAGGGCTTAGCAATCTGTGGGCGGGGCAAAGTGTGTCAGAAGATATGGCCTGGGAGGAGCCAAGGCTGAGGCTATTCCAGTTCCATACTCAATACATGGGCTTATCAGTGTGTGACCTCTCCACTTCAGTATCTTGAAGAAATGGTTACATTAAACCTGGAGCACCCCTTACCCCATGAGGTAGCCAAAGATACCACCCAGTGGACATATGAGTCAGTAGACCAGAGCAGTGGCACAGTTAGCTATTGAGGTCACCTCTTTTCCAACTTCCAACAAGTGTTCTGTCGAGGAGAATACTAAGTGAAAAGTGAGAAAAGGTAAAAGCTGAATTCCAGGCCTCTATATAAAAATGCCAATGAATGCAGTGATGTATTTAGTAAAATAATTCAATATATTTTCACATGCAGTTAATGTTAATATACAGTGCCTTAAAAAAGTATTCATACCCCTTGTAATTTTCCAAATTTTGTTATGTTACAACCAAAAACATAAATGTATTTTATTTGGATTTTATATGATAGACCAACACAAAGTGGCACATAATTGTGAAGTGAAAGGAACATGATAAATGTTTTTCAAAGTCTTTTACAAATAAATATCTGAAAAGTGTGGCGTGCGTTTGTATTCAGCCCCCTGTACTATAATATCCCCAACTAAAAACTAGTGGGACCAGTTGCCTTCAGAAGTCACCTAGTTAGTAAATAGAGTCCACCTGTGTGTGATTTAATCTCAGTATAAATTCAGCTGTTCTGTGAAGCCCTCAGAGGTTTTTAGAGAAGCTTAGTGAACAAACAGCATTGTGAAGTCCAAGGAACACACCAGACAGGTCAGGGATAAAGTTGTGGAGAAGTTTAAAGCATGATTAGGTTATAAAAATATATCCCACGCCTTGAACATCTCATGGAGCACTGTTCAACCCATCATTCAAAAATGGAAAGTGTATGGCACAACTGCAAACCTACCAAGCCACAGCTCAGGTGGGAGAATCTGTCTACAGGACAACTATTAGTCGTGCAATCCGCAAATCTGGCCTTTATGGAAGACTGGCAAGAAGAAAGCCATTGTTGAAAGAAAGCCATGAGAAGTCCCATTTGCAGTTCCCGAGAAGCCATTTGGGGGGCACAGCAAACATGTGGAAGAAGGTGCTCTGGTCATATGAGACCAAAATAGAACATTTTGGCCTAAAAACAAAACGCTATGTGTGGATGAAAACTAACACTGCACATCACCCTGAACACACCATGCCCACCGTGAAACATGGTGGTGGCAGCATCGTGTTGTGAGGATGATTTTCTTCAGCAGGAACAGGGAAGCTGGTCAGAGTTGATGGGAAAATAGATGGAGCCAAATACAGGGCAATCTTAGAAGAAAACCTGTTAAGCCTCGTACACACGGTCGGACTTCCATCGGACTTTTCCGTGGATTTTTGCCCGAACGGAGTTGGCCGGGCACACCCATAGCATACACACCACAGGACTTTTCTGCAAACTTTCCCAAAACTTTTTGCAACATCACATGGTTTTTATGCTATTTTCTGCTCTTTACCGCCACCCTTTGGTCAACTTCTGCTATTATTGGTTGATTTTAACATTAGTTGTTTTGTCCATCGGACAAAAGTCCTATGGTTTTCTGTACACACGGTAGGACTTTGCTCCATCGGACTTTTGTTGGGCAAAAGTTTGTCCGTTTGCAGACCCAACTTTTGTCCGATGAAAACAAAACCAAACGAAAAAAAGTTTGTCCAATGGAGCGTACACACGGTCGGATTGTTGGTCCAACTTGCTTAAAACTAAGTTTGTTGGGCAAAAGTCAGACCGTGTGTACGGGGCTTTAGAGTGTGCAAATTACTTGAGACTGGGCCAGAGGTTCACCTTCCAGCAGGACTACAACCCTAAACAAACAGCCAGAGCTACAATGGAATGGTTTAAATCAAAGCATATCCATGTGTTAGAATGGCCCAGTCAAAGTCCAGACCTAAATCTAATTGATAATCTGTGGCAAGACTTGAAATTTGCTATTCACAGACACTCTCCATCCAATCTGACAGAGCTTGAGCTATTTTGCAAAGAAGAATGGGCAAAAATTTTATTCTCTAGATGTGCAAAGCTTGTAGAGACATCCCCAAAAAGACTTGCAGCTGTAGTTGCAGCAAAAGGTGGTTCCACAAAGTATTGACTATGGGGGGCGAAATACAAATGCACGCCACACTTTTCACATATTTATTTGTAAAAAAAAATTGAAACCCATTTATCATTTTCCTTCCACTTCACAATTATGTGCCACTTTGTCTTGATCTATAACATAAAATCCCAATAAAATACATTTACATTTTTGGTTGTAACATGACAAAATGTGGAAAATTACAAGGGGTATAAATACTTTTTCAAGACACTGTATACATTTGTCTTAATTTCAGTCTCTGGCAATTCCCTGTACAGCAGCAATCAAACTGTGAAAGGGCAATATTTGGGGCCAATCGGGTGTTGTTCACACTAACAGGAGAAGAGAGCAGAGAGAAGACCTCATCAGTGTTGTTGGTCTTTCTGTGTCAAATCAAAGGTTTGGAGCAATGTGGTACCTAGCTGTGTTGCTTAATTGTAGTAGTCAAAAGTCAAGTCACCAAGCAGTCTGTGTGGTATGGAACTGTAATTGAAATGGGTCCACAAATATCTTAAAAGCTCCATATTAAAAAAAAAATTAATTTAATCCAATTTCCTTAGCAAAATATGTATTTATCCATAATATTTTTATCTGAACACCTTTCTAGGTATACATTCAGGCTGGCCGGTGGGCTGAATGGATTCCTCCATCTACCCAAGCGAAGTGGATGAAGGAATCCTTCCTGCTGTATTATTGTATTCTGACAGTGGGGACGCCTCTGCTTGCAGAGTACACTGATCAGTGCTGCAGCTGACTGGCTGCAACATTGATCGAGCGAATGTCTTCCAACAAGTCGGTTTGAGAGAAGTTCAAGTGACTTCTCTGGAATAGGAATAGCCATAGATAGAGTGAAGTTTGGCCAGTCCCTGCTGAACCGTCTGAAATTCAATCCATCTATGGCCAGCTTAAGATTAAAAATGGGTTGGACAAGAGCGTATTTTCTCATTTTTCTCAGTAAAAATAGAAGGCTTTGATTGGAAAATGTACTGTCAATGGAATATTTGGTGGTTTTCATGTACAAAGCAGATCAAGGTGGCAGATTGGCAAATCAATAGAAAAGTGGATTTTAAGAAGTTTGCTTGTCTCTACTCTTAAACTTTGCCTCTCATTCGAAGTCAATGTCGTAAAACGGAAAATTTATTACCAAATACTTACCGTAATTTTCCTTTCCTGATAGACTCCATGGCAGACTACGTGTGGGTTAACCCCGCCTCCTCTCCACAGCTATAGGACCCCATACCCATAAATTTGAGCTCACCTCCACAGACAGGTGTTCCGTAACTAGCCGACTCAAATTTCAACTTTCATATTTTTAATTCATGGGTGGGAACTCTGTCTGCCATGGAGTCTATCAGGAAAGGAAAATTACGGTAAGTATTTGGTAATAAATTTTCCGTTTTCCTGACAGACTCCATGGCAGACTACGTGTGGGAAATAACTAGCCAATCCACACGGGAGGGTATGCTGAACAAAAAATATTTTAATCTTTCCCGTCAACTGACAGGATTTTTCGACCAAAATTAACAGAGGAAAGGGAAGCAGGCTCAATACAATAATGAGACATAAATGTATGAATAGAAGACCACGAAGCTGCCTTGCATATCACTTCAGGAGCCACGTGTCGAGCTGCTGCCCATGAGGCTGCCATGCCTCTGGTGGAATGAGCCGTCACCGCCTCTGGAGGAGCCAAGCCCTTTGCCCTGTAAGCCTGTTGAATAGATTGGACAATCCAGGCTGCTATTGTTCTGGAAGAAGCCCTCTTCCCTTTGTTGCTACCGGTGTGTAACAAGAACAGGTAGTTCGAGCTTCTAAAAGATGAAGTAACTCGCAAGTATTCTTTCAGAGTCTCACCTACATCCAAGGGATGAGCATCTGCTGAATCTGGAGAATCGAAATTAGGAAGGACTATTTCTTGGTTTTCGTGAAAAACTGATGTGACCTTTGGTTTCAACCCAAGCATGGGAATAAGGACCACTCGGTCTGGGAAGAAAGTCAAAAAGGGTTCTTGACAACCCAGGAAGCTTATTTCTGAAACCCTTTTGGCTGAAGTAATGGCCACTAGAAAGGCCAGTTTGATTGATAAGTCCTTAACAGAAAGATCCTTGTTGTTGAGTGCTGAAAGAGCATCAAGGACGAGTGGAAGATCCCATTTGGGGAATCTAGGTTTCCTCTGAGGCCTGATTCTCGATGCCCCCCGAAAGAACTGTTGAACCAGGGGATGAGTTGCCCATGACGTTCCCGAAAAAGCTGATAAGGCTGATACTTGTACCCTGAGGGAACTAATCGATAAAGGCAGGTCTAAGCCTGATTGGAGAAAACTCAAGATGTCTTGAACACTAGGGTTTCTAGATGACTTTCCTGCAGTAGTCGTGAAACTGACAAATCTGGCCCAGATTCTATTGTAAGTTTTATTTGTGTTGGACTTTCTGGAGCTCATAAGGGTAGAGATTACCCCTGAAGCACACCCAAGAGACTCTAGCCTCTCCCTCTCAAAAACCAGACCATCAGTCTCAGCATTGCTGGACAGGGGTGCAGGGTCGTCCCCTGAGAAAGAAGGTCCGGCCTGAGAGGAAGAGGCAGCGGGTCCCTGAAGCTCATTAGATTCAGGAGAGGAAACCAAGGTCTGCTCGGCCAGTATGGTGCTATTGTTACCACCTCGACTTTCTCCAACTGAAGCCGCTGTAGGAATTTTAGCATGATCGGAAGAGGAGGGAAGGCATATGCCCTGTTGAAGTCCCATTGACTCGTTAATGCATCTATTCCGAAGGCTTGATTGTACCAAGCTCGGGTGTAGTATCTGTCGATCTTGTAATTGCAGGGGGATGCAAACAGATCCACTTCTAGATCGAAATCCAACGATAGGATCCACTTGAAGGTTTGTGGATGCAGAGACCATTCGTTGTTGTCTAGCATGCTGCGTGACAGGAAGTCCGCTTGAATGTTCTGCTCCCCTGGAATGAAGACTGCTGTTAAGTTGAGCAGATTCCTCTGAGCCCAGGTCATAATGGGCTCGACCTCTCGGAGAAGGGCAGAGCTCCGAGTGCCCCCTTGTCTCTTCACATATGCCACAGCGGTGGTATTGTCCATTTTGAGTAGGACCGACTTCCCTTTCAGAAGGTGGGAGAAGGCTTGAAGGGCGTACCATGCCGCGCGCAGTTCCAGAATGTTCGAGCCTGGAGAGTGGAGACGGGCATCCCATTTTCCCTGAGCCAGTTCTGCCCCACAATGTGCCCCCCAGCCCGCATTGCTGGCATCGGATGTAACAGTCACCCAATGGATGGGGGCAAGGGAGTGGCAAGTTGACAAGTTCTTGGTTTGAAGCCACCAGAGGAGACTGTTGCTCATTGACTGTGTTATCCGGATCCGCTGATTGAGATCGTCTGTCTTCCATTGCTGGAGGAATCCGGATTGAAAAGGACGAAGCCTCCACATCGCCCACTTGACCATGGAGGATGTGGCCACCATCGTGACGATTATCTTCAGGCACTGTGATGCCCTTAGGTGAGAGAAGACTAGAGCTAAGGAGATTCTTTCCCGAATGATCGGTATTTTTTCCTCTGGAAGAGAGATGGTGTTCTCTATGGTGTCGAACTGGGCTCCTAGATAGACCAAGCGCTGGGTCGGATCCAGCTGACTTTTTTCCAGGTTTAGGAGCCATCCGAACTCCAACAGTGTAGAGATCACCTGATCTTTGTGGACTAGTAGCTGCTGCTTGTCTTGGGACAGTACTAGTAGATCGTCCAGATAATGATACAGGCGCACACCCTGTACTCTGAGAAGGGACACAACTGCTAACAGCACCTTGGAAAAGACTCTTGGAGAAGTCGTTAGCCCGAATGGAAGACAAATAAATTGTAAGTGCTCTTGTTCGACCTGGAACCGCAGATATTTGTGAAAGTTTTCTGCCACCGGAACATGAAAGTACGCGTCTTTTAGATCTATTGAGATCAACCAGTCGCCTGGTTGAACTATTTTTTGGATGGTTGAGAGTGACTCCATTTTGAACTTCTCGTGCTTTATGTACTTGTTCAGGAAAGTGAGATCTATGACTGGACGCCAAGAGCCGTTCTTCTTTTGTACTAGGAAGAGGGGGGAGTATACCCCCTGGAATTCCTCGTCCTTTGGGACGGGCACCACTGCTCCTTGATCTTTCAGGACATTTACATATGAGAGAAGAACTTGTTGTTTCTCCTCTGACCGAGGAAGTAAGGTTTGCATTGGTCTGCATGGAGGGATCTTGGTGAAGGACCATGTGTGACCTGTTGAGACCGTCTTGATGGTCCAATAGTCCGAGATCGAGGCCACCCAGGCGTGCCGGAAGAGACGTAGGCGAGCCCCTACCCGACCCGCCTGGGCGGGCCCAATCTCAAAAAGACTTGGTTGGTTCACACCCACCGGGCGTCTGTTTCTTGCCGGACTTTTGAAAAGAAGATTGGCCTCTGTTCCAATTCCAGCTTCTCCTGAAATCCCGTCCGGGTTTATAGGAGCGTGCCTCTCTCGAGTGCTCTGTACTGCGTCTCTGTTGAGGTTTTTTCTGATTAAACTGGCGCCTGTCCTGGGGAAGAAAACCTGACCTTCCGCCTGTAGCTTTTGAAATGGCGTTGTCAAGTTTGTTCCCAAACAATGAAGTCCCTTCAAAGGGAATTTTGCACCACGCCTGCTTGGAGGCTGGATCAGCAAGCCAGGGGCGTAACCACAGTGCTCGTTTGGCCGTGACTGAGGACAACATCGATCTGGCCAGTAAACGGATGAGGTCAATTGAAGCTTCCCCAAAAAGGCGACTGCCATCTTAAGTTCTTGCACTGCTGAACTTTGAGCCAGTTCTTCCGAGACACCTTTCAGAACGGAGTCTACATTTTCCACCCATGCCTCCATTGCTTTGGAGGTCACTGCAAGGGCTAAAGCTGGTTTGCATGCCGTTCCGGCCAGGCTATATATTTTTTTGAGGTCCTGGTCGATCTTCCGATCCAGACCATCTTTAAATGATACGGTGTCATCTAGCAGGAGGGTGACATGCTTCGCTAGGCGCATTACTGCTGCATCTACGAGGGGAGCATTCTCCAGATGCTTGACATCCTCCGATTTAAAGGGATACAGTCTAGAGGTTTTGCTTAGCATAGAAACCTTCTTATCTCCCTTGCTCCATTCTTCCTCAAACACTCCTTTCAGCTCAGAGGGAAGTGGGAAATTGGAGCGTTCTTTCCCCAGTTGTTTAAACAATTTCCTTAGTTTTTCTGGGGGGGCAGTGGTATCCTCCAACTTCAAAGTTTCCTTCCCTCCCTTGATCAGTGGAGAGACTAAGGCGTAGTCGAATCCCACCGTAGAATCATCTCCCTCCATCTCGTCTTGCGAGGAATAATGGGAGGAATCATGGGGCTGGAATTGGCCGGGATCCTCCTGGGCCTCGTCAGCCAAGGAGCCAGACAAGGTGGTGGACTGACTCCTTGTGTGGGGGGCAACTATTTCTTTCATAGATTGCTGTACCACACGTTTCACAAGAGACTCAAGGTTTTGATTTTCCGTCTCTTTCTCACCAACCGCTCGGGTATAACATGGGTCGCATAGCGATTTGCCCTCCGGGATTCTGGTCTTGCATCCCCAACAGGCTCTGTGGTCAGAGCGATCATCGCGGTGGTGGTGGCGGTGACTAGAGGAGGAATGGGAACATCTCCTATGTCTAGAGGGGGTATGTGAACGTCCCCTATGATGATGGGACCTAGACGTAGTGTCGCGTCTAGACCTGGATGATGAGTGATGATGCGGCCTGGCAAGGTCCCTTTCTTGTGACCGATGAACTGAAGTTGCTGGGCTGTAAGAGATAATACAGACAGAGGGAGGGGGGGAAGGTGGGCAGGATGTAACCGTTAGCAACCACCAGATAGGCACAAAAGACACCAACCCCCTACCCACTCCGCACATACCTTGTGCGGGAGGGCTGGCCACATGGCGGTGAGGATGAGTCCATGACGAGGGAGACAGGAATCCGTACTACACTGCCTAGACTAAGGATAAGCAAATCAATGCAAAGAAGCATGAGAAAAGAAAAAAGTTTTTTTTTTTTTTTTAAACTGTCCCTTTAAGAGACACTAAGCATAACAAGCATACATTGCAAAATGAAGTGCTTACCCTGTCCTAGCAGTAATGAGGCTCCGGGAGGCTGTCGCTCTATGCCCACAGGTTATCCCACCTGTATAGGGCTCTTCAGCGGTTTAAATAAACCGCCGAAATGACGTCACGGCCGGTCCCGCTGCGCGCATGCGCCGAAGAAACCAGACCCACTGCGCCTGCGCGGCCCCTGACCCCTCCGCCGCATTGCGCATGCGCGGAAACCAAGCCTCGGTTTCACCGCAGTTCGCGCATGCGCAGAAGAGCGGCGGACCGGGAACCAGGAAGTAATGGCGTCCTGGGACGCAAAAAGCGTTCCACATGCCGCAACACAGGAGGAAAAGACAGGGAAAACAGGACAACAAACATAAACTTGTCTGCCATGAAGAAGATATGAAAAACAAAATCTTCAGACCTTGCCAGCCGAGGAATCCTGCGATATCCGATCCGGTACTCTGGGGCCACATCCCTTCCACCCTAGGGGTATTTTCCAGCCCTGAAACCACTCGCCCGCTCATAGCTGGGCCCTGGGTGCACCGCAAGCAGTACCGATCCATCCGAGCAATCCACATCCTGGACATCGCACAGAATTGCATGATGAAGGTCCATGTGAGGAGGATAAAAAAGGAACACCTGTCTGTGGAGGTGAGCTCAAATTTATGGGTATGGGGTCCTATAGCTGTGGAGAGGAGGCGGGGTTAACCCACACGTAGTCTGCCATGGAGTCTGTCAGGAAAAGCCATTTATTACCTACGTTGCACTTTATACCTGCCATGTCATTTATGTTTGTCAAAAAATGCCACTGGGCATTCATTACTCACAAATGTTCAATCCACCTGTAGAAAGGGATTGAAGAGAAGCTTTTGCCATTATGTATTAATTTAAGTACTGCCCTATTAAAATGTTTATTGTAAAATGTATGTATGCTAAATTTAGGATGTGGTAGGGACAAGATGAATTAGTGAGTTAGAAGGCCCTTTGTCAAAGCAGTATTTCTGGAAGATATAAGTGTGTTTAGCCATCAAACAAAATAATAGTGGTTTGATTGAAAGGGGTGCTTGTTTCTTAATGTGTTGCTTTATGTTGCTCCCTCTTTCTAATGATGGGATTGGAGAGAGAGTAGATGCTGACAGCTGGGCTTTAAAGCCGCATTAATTAGTAAGCTTGATCCCAAGCGATTCCCTCTGCCAAGCACAGCCAAGATGTGAGGTATAACCAATATAGGACAAAGGTCTACATTATTCTTTTATTTGTGTAACCCCTTAACTAATACAAAACCATTGTTGTGCATTTCCAATGCCTATAACCACTGCTTACCCCTCTAATTGCACAAAGTAATTCTTTTTCAACGTGTTATTATACAGCAGCACTACTTTTGTGGAGTTTGTAACAAACTCAATTTCATTACAAATCTGAGAGATAAAATAAAGGTAACATATTTTTTAAATGTGCAGTTATTGTTCGCAATAAATAAACAATCTTCACAAAAGGACATTTTGTATAGAAGATTTCAATGACTAAAGATGCTTTCAACATAAGGACATACCATTGTGCATGATGACAGGCAGGGTCTTATGCGGCGTACACACGATCGTTTTTTCATGCCATTTTTTAAACCGACGTTTTTCTCGTCGTTTTTTTTTCATGTTTCCTCTCAAGCCTGTCTTGCGTACACACGATCATTTTAAAAAACGTTCAAGTAAAGCGCGGTGACGTACAACACTTACGACGGCACTATAAAGGGGAAGTTCCGTTCGAATGGTGCCACCCTTCATGTTAGTAAAGTTTGTTGAGCGACGATTCGCGCTTTTCAGCCTCCTGCTTTTCAGTCCGTTACAGCATGACGAATGTGCTATCTCCATTACAAATGCTAGTTTTACCAGAACGTGCGCTCCCGTCTCATACTTGATTCTGAGCATGCGCGTTTTTTTTCACCTCGTCAAAGCATACACACCATCGTTTTTCACGTCGTTAAAAAAAATGACATGAAAAACGACGTGTAAAAATAGAGCATGTTCGAAATTTTTAATGCCCGTTTTTCATGTCGTTAAAAATGCTCTGGAGCCTACACACGATCGGTTTTAATGCCCATTTTTAAAAATGGCATTTTTAACAGCATGAAAAACGATCGTGTGTATGGGGCATTAGATATACATAATGACAAGCTATTAAGTAGGACCTAAAAAAAATATATTTATCAAGATGAATAAACACTGCTCATGATTTACCAACAACAATAATAATAATTATTATTATTATTATTATTATTTTATTAATCAGTATGCAGTATATTGAAATGGAACATTTTAGAATACTGTTATTCTCTTTTTAATAGGTACACTGTATATTACAGCATGAACAAGTAAAATAAGTACATGATTGTAAAAAAAGAATTCCAAGTATAGATATTTTTACATAGTTAGTTTCAATGTTTTTATTAAATTTTTCAACATAAAAAAAAAAAGGGGTATAAATAACATTATATAAAAAAAAAAATGCATTAGAAATAGTAAAAGAAATTCCATGTTCAGAATAATATTCATAAATATAAAGTGTATTAAATATATATTATGAGCAAGTAAAACATAGAATGTATTGAAAAATAAAATATACAGAACTAAATAAAATAAATTAAACAAGGTAATCTAAATATCTCATGTGATAATGTAGTATATATTAAAAGAAATAAAAGGGAATAAGGTCAAATAAGGGGAAGAGTGGATAATTGTACAAAGAATAAAATATTAATTATATTAGGATTACTATTAGTGTAAACATCCCCAAGTCAAGTTAAGGAATAAAAGAGGTTAGGGTACGATATTCTGAAGAATTAGTAAATTGTATCCAGTTAGCCCAAGTTTTATTGAATTTAAATGGTGTGTCATTGGCCTGTTGTATTAAATCTTCCATTTCAGCAATAGTTTGGACTTTTTTTAACCATTCAGATACACATGGGGGTGAAACATCCCTCCAATGAATAGGTATACACAGTTTAGCCGCATTAATAAGATGCATAACAAGAGATTTTTTTGTAAAGTGAAATAGGTAAGGATGTGTGGTGTAACAAGATATTTTTACATAGTTACCTCCAGTTTGGACTATACTGAGGGTTATGCCGCGTACACGCGGACGTTTTTAATGTCATTGAAAAAAACAAAGTTTTTCTCAACGTGATTTTTCGTGTTTCCTCTCAAGCCTGCCTTGCCTACACACTATCGTGAAAAAAAATGCTCGAGCAAAGCGCGGTGACGTACAACACGAACGACGGCACTATAAAGGGGAAGTTCTATTCGGATGGCGCCACCCTTTGGGCTGCTTTTGCTGATCCTCGTTTTAGAAAAGTTTGAGAGCCGATTTGCGCTTTTCAGCCTCATGCTCTTTAGTCCGTTATAGCGTGACGAATGTGCCATCTCCATTACGAATGTTAGTTTTACCAGAAGGAGCGCTCCCGTCTCATACTTGATTCTGAGCATGCGCATTTTTTTTCCCCTCGTAAAAGCATACACACTACCGTTTTTCACGACGTGAAAAACAACGTGAAAAAATAGAGCAGGTTCTAATATTTTTTAGGCCATTTTTCACGTCGTTAAAAATGCTCTGGAGCCTACACACGGTCGTTTTTAATGACCAATTTAAAAAATTGCATTTTTCACGTCATGAAAAACGGTCGTGTGTACGCGGCATTAGGTCTTCTAATTGACCCCATCCACCTCTGTTTATAAGAGAAGTGTAGAAGCACTTCTCTTTCTGCAGGCAGGGAGATAATCTGACCGGCAGAGTGCCACAAGGGAGAGTGGTACTGGCTTTACAATCAACCAGGATGCCAGGCAGGAGCTCATGTGACCAAATACCAAATTCCCTGATTGGTTGGAAAGCCAGTATCACAGGACTTCTGCAAAGAGAGGTAAGAAAATGATGATGGGGTGTGAATACCTGATCCTTTACCCACATTTTCCTTTCCAAGGTATTCGAAGCTGTATTTAAGTTCATGCAGATTCAGTGCCAGTATTATCACTGCAACATCTGACCATTTTTACCTGCTTAGCCTTGTTAAAGTTAATAGGCTATTTAATTAAATGTTTTAATAAGGTAAAAAAAAAAAATAGTGTTTGTTTACATTGATAAGTGTTTATTTAAGTGTTTATTTAACCACTTAAGGACGGGAAGGATTTGCCCCTTAATGATCAGGCCATTTTTTGCCATACAGCACTACGTCGCTTTAACTGACAATTACGCAGTAATGCAACGTTGTACCCAAACAAAATTTATTTCCTTTCTTTCCCACAAATAGAGCTTTCTTTTGGTGGTATTTGATCACCTCTGTGCTGTAAAAAAAAAAGAGCGTAAATTTTGAAGAAAAAAAAACAATATTTTTTACTTTTTGCTATAATAAATATTCCAAAAAATTTAAAATGTCTTCATCAGTTTAGCCCAATGTGTATTCTTCTACATATTTTTGTTAAAAACAATAAGCGTATATTGATTGGTTTGCGCAAAAGTTATAGCGTCTACAAAATAGGGGATAGATTTATGGCATTTTTATTATTTATTTATTTTTTACTAGTAATGGCAGCGATCTGTGATTTTTGGCAGTACTGCGACATTGCGGAGGACAGATCAGACACTTTTTTTGGACCAGTGACATTTATACAGTGATCAGAGCTTAAAATAGCCACTGATTACTGTATAAATGTCACTGGCAGGGAAGGGGTTAACACTAGGTGGCAATCAAGGGGTTAGGTGTTCCCTAGGGAGGTGTTTCTAACTGTGGGGGGAGTGGACTGACTGGAGGAGGAGAGAGATCTATTTTCCTGATCAATAGGAACAGCAGATCTCTCTCTACTGCACAGTCAGAACAGGGATCTGTTTGTTTACATACACATATCCCCGTTCTGGCTCTCTGTGGAGAGATCGCCACGCGCATCAGCTCCAGCCATGTGCGCTTGACCCCTATCGCTTTTAAAGCGTCTGACATACACCTACGGCAATTTGCGCAGCCATGCCAACCTGCCATAGTATAATGACGGCTGGTCGGCAAGCGGTTAACCACTTGACCTCCAGAAAACGTACCCCCCTTCATGACCAGGCCATTTTTTGCGATATGGCACTGTGTTACTTTAACTGACAATTGTGTGATCATGTAAAGCTGTACCGAAATTAAATTTATGTCATTTTTTCCCCACAAATAGAGCTTTCTTTTGGTGGTATTTGATCACCACTGGGTTTTTTATTTTTTGAACATTTTTTTGAACATTTTCTAAACAAAAAAAAGACTGACAATTTAAAAAAAAAAACAATATATTTTATACTTTCTGCTATAAAACATATCCAATGAAAACATTTAAAAAATCAAATTTCTTTAAAAATTTAGGCCAATATGTATTCTGCTACATATTTTTGGTAAATAAAATCCCAATAAGCGTATAGTGATTGGTTTGCGCATAAGTTATAACGTCTACAAATTATGGTATATACAGTGGGGAAAATAATTATTTAATCAGATTTTGTAGGTCTGCCCACTTACAAGGAAATTAAGGGTCTATAATTTTATCATAGGTGTATTTTAAATGATAGAGACAGAATATCAACCAAAAATCCAGAAAAAACACATGATACTAATGTTTTAAATTAAGTTGCAGTTCAGTGAGTAAAAAAAAGGACTTGAGCCCAAGCAAAAGATGACTTGGTGGAGAAACCCTTGTTGGCAAGCACAGAGGTAAGATGTTTCTTGTAGTTGGTGACCAGGTGTTGAGACTGACTAGGCCACTCCATGACCTTAGAATGCTTCTTCTTGATCCACTCCTTTGTTGTCTTGGCGGTATGTTTTGAGTCATTGTCATGCTGGAAGACCCATCTATCCAACCCATCTTCAGTGTTCTGGCTGGAGGGAAGAAGGTTCTCATGCAAGATTTTACAATACCTGGCCCTGTTGATTGGCCCCTCAATGCGGTAAAGTCGGCCTGTACCTTTAGCAGAGAAAAAGCCCCAAAGCATCATGTTTCCACCTCTGTGCTTGACTGCAGGGATGGGGTTCTTAGGGTCATAGTCAGCATTTTTCTTCCTCCAAACGCGGTTAATCGCATTAATGCCAAAGAGCTCAATTTTGGTTTAATCTGAACACAGCACTTTCTTCCAATCCTTTTCTGAATCATTTAGCTATTCATTTATTCATTGGCATGACTGTACATGTGCCTTCTTAAAGAGGGGGACTTGCCGTGTTTAGGCGGCATTACACTGATAAGGCGGCATTGATGGGCACTGATAAGGTGGCATTGATGGGCACTAATATGCTGTACTGATGGAGACTGATATGCAGCACTGATAGGTACTGATATGCTGCACTGATGGACACTGATGGGGCTGCACTGATAATCAGGGCACTGATGATCAATCCCCTGATTATCAGTCTAAATGCCCCTGTCACCACAAAAAAAGTCACTGACAACGCTGAGGAAAGGAAATGTCGATAACTGCCATTTGTTTACATGTGATTAGCTGTGATTGGACACAGCTGATCACATGGTGAAGAGCCTAAATCATTGGCTCTTTACCACGATCGGTGATGCCCTGTGTCCGAGGGACACAGTGCACCACTGATCGTCGCGCTGCGTGCCCGCTCATATGGCGCCCTCCCAGAACAAGAGCGGTCCCGCACAACTGTCATTTTACAATAGGGCGGGCGGGAAGCAGTTAAATGTCAAAGGGTTAAATGTGTGCCTAACCAGTGTTTTTCTGTGTACAATGTGCTGCTTTCACTAAGGGATGTGCTGAATTATATTACCTGCCTTGCATCCCCACTGACAAGACATCTCTGCATTGTTTAAATATGTAGAACTCTGTCCAGTGTGTCTTCTTACTGATCAGAGGGTGCCATCCATTGGTCGGCACCCGCTGATCAGCTTCTGCTGTGACTAATCAGAGCAAAAGCGTCACAACGGCAGTGCCTACCCGGAAGTGCAGAATCACGTATATATAGTAATACAGTATACAGTAAAGCTGCTATAGGGCGGTCGGCAAGTGCTTAAAAAACGTTTTAATACATTTTAAAATGTTTGTTAGTTGATAAAAAAAAAACTATTAATACTTCTCTTTCTGAAAGCATTCTTAATGTATAGCATTTTTTTTACATTTACATTTTTTTTACATTTACATTAAGTTTGGATTGAAAATCTGCCTTTTTCAGTCTGAATGCAATTTGTGTCTCAGTAAAACAAAAAGTATATTTTCATGTAATTAAACACAACTGACTCCTACTAGCAGCTAGTCACATTGGCATTTTGTAAACATGTCAAGTTTCATAGCCAGCCACAGTGGAGCCAGCAATTTGCAAACTTGAAGCTCTCTCTTCCTTTGAAACCACTATGATTATTTTAACATATTTTTAACACACACTAAAAATTCAGTTTACTGTAACATTCTGCTATCCTGCTGAAATCCTGATGTTGTTATCCAGCACTTGAATTACTTCACCCTCTCCTTTCTGGATAGCTACAGAGTTATGAAATGTGTGTAGCCAGTGGCGGCTGGTGCTCAAATTTTTTGGGGGGGCGCAAACAAACTGAAAAAAAAAAATCATCAATTGCCGCCACTGTGCCCATTAAACGCAGCCACTGTGCCCAAACGCCACTAGTTTGTCCCCATATGCAGCCAGTTTCTCCCCCATAATACAGCCAGTTTCTCCCCCATAATGCAGCCAGTTTCTCCCCTATATGCAGCCAGTTTGTCCCCCAAATGCAGCCAGTTTCTCCCCTATATGCAGCCAGTTTCTCCCCCATAATGCAGCCAGTTTCTCCCCCAAATGCAGCCAGTTTCTCCCCAATATACAGCCAGTTTCTCCCCCAATATGCAGCCAGTTTCTCCCCCAATATACAGCCAGTTTCTCCACCATAATGCAGCCAGTTTCTCCCCCATATGCAGCCAGTTTGTCCTCATAATACAGCAAGTTTGTCCCCCCCAGCCCTGCACTTACCTTCCTCGAGTCAGCGCCGTCCTTCTTCCGTCCTCGATGTCTTCTCCCGCCCTCGATGTCACTTCAGCCAATCAGGTTACCGGTAACCAGACCCGGTGAACCTGATTGGCCAGGGAACGCACCCCTGTGCGTCCTATCATTAGGTATTTAGAAGCCGATTACAGCCCTCAGGCTGTAGTCGGGAAGCCTATCAGAGCCTGCTGGCTCTGATAGGCACTTCTAAAGGCCAATCAGACGCTGTGACTCAGATGGCCGGCGCTCAAGGAGCCGGCCATCTGAATAGTGGGCGGCAGCAATACATAGGTTCATGCAATGCATGAACCTAAGTATTGTTGTGGTGAGTGACGGCCGGGCGCAGAAGCAAGCGGTAGCGGCGCTTCTGCGCCCACTATGGTTGCGCCGCCATGTGTAAAAAAAAGACATTAAAAAAAAAAAAAAAAAAACTCTTAAAGGGCCCGTTTTTTTTTTTTGGTGACCACAGGAGGGGGGGGGGCGGCGCCCGGGCGCCCCCTATGGACGGGCCGCCACTGTGTGTAGCGGTGCACTCTGGGCACAAGTTCAACAGATTCACACATCACCTTGTTGTCTGACCCTCCATTCATCCATTTGTCTCACTCTCCCTCCTTCAGACACAATGAAGAGTCACTTGCGTTACCTTGCGGTATTTTTATTATAAAAGGTTTCTTGGGTAGAGTTGGGTAAAGGTGTAGTGACATGGGATGCCCATAGATAATAGTACTTTAGTAGATTAGATTCTGAGGATAAGGCACAACACAGATTGAAGATAGGTGAGCTGCGTCACTGCAGACTATTGCTCCCTTGTATGCTGTACTGTATCCTGCAGAGTATTGAATAGTCACTCTGAATGACTTTCTGAGGTAATTAATCAGTCATCCAAATGCTGGCCCTGTGTCCGGAGCTCATTCACACAGACATCCCCCTCTGACACCACAGTCCATCTATCTGCAAATGGTAACTGAGGGACTACTAGGCCCAAATAGTCCAGTGATATGGAAGTTGAGTTCCCCGGCCACAGCCTTCCATATTGGGTTTAAATAAGATTAGTCACTGCTTGTAATATCCTGCTGTGTAGAACTGACCGTGCAACATCCCGTCAAAGACAACCCCTTGTGTCGTTCCGTTACTAGGGGCAACAGCAGATATTCCCAACCTCCTTGAACAGACTCCTCTGGTCCCATCACTTGCTGTAATGTACCCACTGACCTGTTCTATGGTCCTCGGTCCATGGAAGGGACATGGTTAAACCGCGCAGTCCAGCAGTAACAGTTCCAGGATGCTTGATGTTAGTTGTTAGTTCTTCCTATGCGGTGTTAAAGGAAGGTGGTCCTCTTAAGCACCGGGTAGGCCCCAGGCCCTCAGGCCGGGGCCTTGTCACACAGACACTACTGCTCCATTCTCTTTCCTCTCACAACGACTCTCCCAGTGGCATGTTACCTCAGCTTATATAGCAGTCCCGCCCCCTGCCAACCCTCGTTGGGGATTGGTCAGAGCTACTATACAAACTGCCTGTCACTCAAAGCTTCCAGCTCCGCCCCCTTCTAGACCATTCCTTCCAGAAGCAGGGGAGGAGTTCCAGAGTCTGAGCACAGGTGGCCACACCCACTGCTACTCTGACACTCCCAGTCCCAGATCAAAACAATCAGGCCTAGCTTAATGCAAGGCCTGACTAAATTTACCTGCACTGACAGTTTAAAAATAATAAAAACACTATTTAGCACATACCAAAAGGTAGTGGGCACTACATGTGTAAAATGATAAGGATTACTGTTACTTTTGACAAGATTTAGGATACTTCTATAGCAGGTCAAGATACTAGTCCTTTCACCCAACAAGGAAGGTATAAATCAGTTTGAACTGAGACCAAGGAATCACCAGGGCATCAACTGTGAAGGCCAGATGATCCCTGGACCTGGCTACAAATCTGTTCAGTTTGTTGTTGAACCTGGAGGCAAAGATGTTCACATCTAATGTACTCCATCATTAAAAGAGATTGTGTAAGATCTTGGTGTGCAGAGACCATTTCCCCAGGTCTATGTGTTGGCAGTTTAGAAAGTCTGATTGCCAATTATCCACTCCAGGGATATGGATGGAGGATAGAGCACTAATGTGAGTTTCTGCCCAGGAGAGTATCAGACTTTTTTTTTTAAGGCAGCTCCATTTCTGGTACCTCCTGATGGTTTATGTAGGCCACTGCTGTGGCATTGCCCTGTCTTACCTTATCTACAATGCTGGGTTAACTAGGAGTCCATGGTTCACCCATCGCAGTGGGAATATCAGTGAGTGGGCCTTCAGTGAGTATGAACCATAGAAATCAACCACGACCCTGGACCTCTCTATATTACTCTGCGGATAACTACACACATTGCCCTTTTTGGCCAAGGTGAGTACCTAACGCAGGATCCAGTGCCCGAAGAAAACATAGGCTTGCCCACACAGTGTGGTTGAAGCACAGTTCCCAAGGTAAGACTGAGAAGTACCAACTCAGAAACTGCTAAAAAGCTCTGGGCAATAAGCAATCAGGTCTTAAGAAGTGTCAGAAGAAAAAACAGAACGGTATATAAAAATAAAAAATACTTCTCCGGAGAAGAACAGGTCCATCACCCAAGTACACTAAACAAAAACTGTCTAACGGAGTGGGTTATATGTGTATGCAATAGGGGTGTCCCTAGTAAGTTTTTTTGCCAGTGTCCAATCACTTAAAGGTAGCCAAGTCTATGAACACAATCCTGTGTCCTGTATGATTAAGATATATTTATTCAAACAGACTGTAACATTTTTGATGGGACAGAAGACTAAATTTTCATGTAATCCTGATACCTTATGTATGGTCCATTTAGGCTCAAATAACAAAGTTCTCTTAAAAGCAAACCTACTAAAAAAGGGTATATACAGGGCAATTCCATTTAACATATACTTTCAAATTTTCAGTTATTATTATCAGTTAATCACTTGCCGACCACCCGCCTGCAATGTACTGTGGGTGAACAGCCACTATGGGCAAAGTGACGTACCCTTACGCTGATGCCTACTTTAGGGCACACGCATGATTCATGGCCAGGACCTGCTGATCAGCTGTGTGCAATCACAGTCCAGGGCTCTTGTGTTGGTAAACAAAACAGAGCTCTTTAGAAAGGGAATAATCTATCAGAGATCTATCAGCTCTCATCGTGCGTCTCCCACCCCCTCCCCCTACATATCTGTCCTGCCAGTGCATGTGGGGACTGGGCGCATGAGTGATAATTTCTTTTTTTTTAATACAAATGCTTTTATTGAAGGATTGTCAGCATAACAAAAATAATGACGTTTACATATATTGTCAGGTAGCATTTGCCATCCAAAATGGGTACAGAGCTTATACCGTACTATCATTCTAGTACTTGAAGGTAATCCAGCATTCGTCTGCACGAACTGAGCATATCCTTACCCATATTCTAAACACATTCATGAGTGATAATTTCATGGTGCAGGCGCATGATTTCCTCATCCCAGCTGGCCGGGGCATCATGCACCTGCGCCGTTCTTCCATCCCACGCATGCCTGTAATGTACCCTGGCATGCTTGACGTGTCCGGGTGACGTCACCCACCTGCTCGTAATGAAACACACACCATATCTCTGGTGGCATTCCACCGCCATTATGCAGGGTTGCTCAGTGGGCTCAGGCTGCATAATCAGCCTTGCCCACCTGTATAATGCTGGGCGTGGGGCAGATCTTTGGTTAGATTTAGGGTATAAGAAGGGCTTCCCACCAGCAGGCTGTCTTACTTTTGGTGTCTGCAGCTATCACCCTTGCTGCTGTCTTTCCTGGGATTTGTTGGTGATCTCTTTCTAACAAGGTATGATCTATTTTCTTGCACTGTTGTCACTCATTTCCTTTATATCACCAGTCTGTACCCACTTCTGTACTTTGATATGAACAAACCTTATTATACAAGGTTGGACACCTATGTATATTTTTTAAGATATGTACTTATTTAGGTACATTCATACACCTTCCTCCATATTCACGCTTCACATGCTTTACATAGCTGTGTCTATTTTCAATACCTGCCAGACTCATCCACCTTACCAATCCCTCGGTGTCTGCTACTCCTCTCTGTCAGTCCCTCCACTGGCTTCCGCTCACCCAACAAATTAAATTCAAAATACTAACAACAATTTACAAAGCCATCCACAACTTAGCCCCAAGCTACATCACTACCCTTGTTTTAAAATACCAACCAATCTTTATTCCTCTCAAGACCTCCTGCTCTCTAGCTCCCTCGTCACTTCCTCCCATGCTCGCCTCCAGGACTTTTCCAGAGCCTCTCCTATCCTATGGAACTCCTTACCCCATCTTTCCCATTATCTCCTACTCTATTAGCTTTTAGACAATCCCTGAAAACCCTCCTCTTCAGAGAAGCCTATCCTACCCATACTTAACAACTGTATTCAAATTTTCTCCATCAGCTCATACCCCACAGTTATTACCTTTTTGTTTCACTTGACCTTCACTTCTAGATTGTAAGCTCTAACGAGTAGGGTACTCTGATTCCTCCTGTATTTAATTGCATTGTAACTGTACTGTCTGCCCTCATATCGTAAAGCGCTGTGCAAACTGTTGGCGCTATACAAATTCTGTATAATAATAATAATAATTATCCAATCACTTCCCTCCCCAATTTATATGCAATCTTACAACCGTTCTCTGAAATCTCAGGTCTAAAAATCAACCACAGCAAATCCAGGGAATTGAATCTCTCTTTGCAGAGTTCCACCCAGAAAACGCTAGAACAGTCCTACCAATTTTTATGGGAGCCGGAGGCTCTTCAATATCTTGGAATACGTCTGACCTCCTCTATTCAAATGCTATATAACCAAAACTACCCTGCCCTGTTCAAACGGTTGACCGAGGACCTGGCCAGATGGCAGATTCACCCCCCGTCATGGTTTGGCAGATTACACTCGATAAAAAAACAGAAACAGAAAGGGGGACTCGGCCTGCCTGATCTACTGAAATACTTTTACGCGGCACAGTTGGCCCAACTCTCTAGGTTTCAATCCCAACAACCCGAGCAATATGGATGACTATGGAATCTTATTCCTGTCGCCCTGAACCAATTTCTCATATTATGTGGCTCCCAATGGAAGAGAGACCGACTATACCAGGGATCCTCAAACTACGGCCCTCCAGCTGTTGAGGAACTACAAATCCCATGAAGCGTTGTAAAACTCTGACATTCACAGACATGATGGGAATTGTAGTTCCCGAACAGCTGGAGGGCCGTAGTTTGAAGACCCCTGGACTATACTATGTCCTACTCTCTCCTTCTCGCTAGAAATTTGGGATAGACTCTCAAGGACTCAGAAATTCAAGTCACCCCACAATCCACTAGCACCTCTATTGAGAAATAGGGCATTCACCCTGGGCCTCACTCCCCCCGCATTCGAATGGTGGATCAACAAGGGCTTAATACGGATAGCCGATCTTTGCAATCACAAAGGTATGCTATCTGAAAGATCACTGGTTGAAAAATATCAAATGTCATCCACTGAACGCTAAAGATTTACCCAAATACACCATTATGTACAAACTGTAGATCGTAAGGGCGATTTAGCGACAATGACTCCCATGGAACATTTGTGATAAAATCAGGGGTCACATCTCTGCTATATATACAATCTTGATGTATGTCTCGACAAAACTGAACTATATGCTCCAATGGGAACAAGATTTTCCAGAAACCCTTGATCTTGAGGAATGGCACGCGATATCAGAGACAGCATCTCGTTCGCTCACCAATACCTCTATTATAGAGGCTAACTAAAAGGTCTTATTGAGATGGTATATGGTACCGGCCAGACTGGCCACCTTTGTACCGGGTGCTACTTTGGGTTGCTTTAGGGGATGCGGCCGGGTAGGATCCACTTATCATATATGGTGGACATGCCCCAAGGTCAGGAGATTTTGGATCAGGGTCTACAACTTTATATATACCCTCACAAAGATTAACCTGACAAAGTCCACAAAACACGCACTCCTGGGTGGCAGGGTAGCTGAAGCATCCAGACTCCAAAGACGGCTTCTTACTTTCATATTCATATCAGCTAAAATAACTATAGCCAGAAATTGGAGGTCTGCGGCCCTACCATTTGACCAGCTTAAACACAAACTGTCATGGCTTATGGTAAATGAAAGGTTTCACAAAGTACGGGACCCATGGATCAGATATCTGACAAATGATCTCAGGATGATCACAAAGGTCACTGAGCACAGAGCCTTAATTCCCCCTCCCCCTCCCTAATTTCCCTTCTTTGCTCTCCCCACTGTATCTTTTCTCTTCTTTGTTCCACCCCCCCTCTTTAATTTTTATTTGTTTTGTTATAATTTTTGTTCTTTTTTTACACCCTCTGCAAGACATTGTACTCGATAGACGGATGGGGAGCTGGTGTTTCCTAGCGGGCGGGACATACTCTACGGCCTATGATAGGGAGCACGCTTTAGGTTATGGACAAAGTAGTACTGTTTACAGAGTAAGAATTTAGGTTGAGCATGGCCTGTACACCATAAACGTTTGAGTGAATAAGGTACTGTCCACATCAGGATACGATAATGTGCCATGCATGCTATAAGTAGAGGATTCCTCGAGTGTATTAAATGACTCCCTAAAGACGTTGTATGATGCACAGTGAAAAGCTGAGATAATTGTTCTTTGTATTGTAAACTTTAATAAAAATTATTGAAACATAAATAATAATAATAGTACCTACCTTTAGAGCACTTTAATGCATGCTTTTCAGCATGCATTTTTCTTCTTGGTCCATTTTCCATTCCTTTTCATTGCTCTTTCCACTTATTTGGAGTCTTATTATTCCTCTATTCCATTTCTCTTCAGGGGTATTGCAGTGGGGGCCCCTTCGTTGTGCCCCGCCTTTGATTCACTTACCACCCATAGCTCTCAGGTGGAACCTCTGCTGTGGTGACCTTTCCACAGTGCTATGATCCAGGTGTTTTTGATCCAACTTATTGGTCATTATTTTGTGGCCTCTTCCTGATGTTATCAACCTATGTCTGAGTATACCTAGTGCATATTATTGGAAATTTAAACTGACACACCTTCTAAACATAAATTAACTGGTCTACTTCAAATATTTAGATTGTTGCTTTTACTATGACATTGTCTTTCCACAGATATACACTAAAAACCAACTTTGGCTGTCTTCTGATGAAGTGGGCGATCCACGAAATGCGTAGAGATTACAGCTCCTGCTAATTAGGAATTTAATGTTCCAGTAATTACATTGGTATCTTGAATGTACATCAGTGATTTGCCTCTTATGATGACGCGATTAATGTTGAATTGTACATGTTTTTATGTAATATAGAATACATTTAGAATTTTTTATATTTGATGTACCATTTTATTTAGCACCATTCATAAAAGTCCCGTGGGCAAATCTCTTTTTGATTTTTATGAAGGTGGCAAAATCTTCTAGAGCTGAAGTGGTTGAAAAAAGTCAGCGCAATAAAAAAAAAAGACAACTACAACAGACATCAGGCTGCATATTTGTGTTGTCTTCCTAATTTTTTAAACCAGAATAATTATGTTGCAGCTGAACAAAATAAAATGTTTTTCTTTTATTGTTGCTATTGTAATTGCTCATGATTTTTAGTTAACAAAAATTGAAAGAGAAGGTACAGATCTTTATTTTGGGCAAAATAAAAGGTCATAAAAAACATATCTGACTCTTACTTATCAGTTAAAATAAATGTTGTGACAATGATTAACTCTCTTCAAGTTAAAATGGCTTTATTTTTTTTATTTTTTTTTTTTACTATAACTTTACAATCTTTGTTTTACAAATACACATTTAATACATGACAAAGAATTCATTGATTGACTGAAAGCTTAAACAGTGTCCTACAGAGGAAGATATAAGAGAGGAATGTGTCAGTCAGTGGTACAACTTATATACTGGTGTAATACATTTCAGCTTGAACTATTGAGCTCGGTAATCAAAAAGCATTTTTAACATAGGGTAAGTAATTGCAAGAAAGCATGAAAAAGGGGCAACAGCTGTATCTGCTGGTTAGACATAATAGTCATATGCAAATTTTACTTTATTTACCAGACTAAAAAAAATATACCGTATATGCTCGAGTATAAGCCGAGTTTTCGGCACATTTTTTTGTGCTGAAAATGCCCCCCTCGGCTTAAACTTGAGTCTGTGTCCATCTTCAACTTTGTGCGCCTGATCCCGGCCAGCTGTAGGTCCCTTGGCACACATGTAGCCCCACCCTTCCTCTACAAGTGTGCAAAGTTTGGTGTCCGGGGAACCTACGGCCGGGGAGCACCGATTTTTCAAAGCCGGGCACCCCTTGCATAGACTCCCATGTTAAACGGTCATTTCTCCGGTGACTTTAGGGACCCGGTACCGGTCGACCCTAGGTCCCCTGGACCCCAAACTTGGCACACATGTAGCAAAGTGAGGCACAGTGAGGCATGCAGATGGACACCCTAGGCTTATACTCGAATCAATACGTTTTCCCAGTTTTTTGTGGTAAAATTAGGTGCCTCGGCTTATATTTGGGTCGGCTTATACTCGAGTATATACGGTAACATTTATTAAAATGCTGTTTTTGATACAAACCATAAACAATTAGGGTAAACAAAAAACATAATACAGCACATCCCTTTTAAGGTGGTTGTAAACCCACTTATGCAACTTGCACCTACAGGTAAGCCTAGATTAAGGCTTACCTGTAGGTGCAAGAAATATCTCCTAAACCTACACGGTTTAGGAGATATTTGCCAAAAGGTATACACCGTTGTCTACGGCACATGCGCGCCGTAGACAACGGTGCATTTACAGTGACAATATCCCATTCACAAATCCGGCTTTGCCGGATTTGACGGCTCCCGCGCGCTTGTGCGGAGTGACGTCTTCGCTGCTACAGCCAATCACAGCGCCAGAGCGGCGCTGTGATTGGCCGAAGCGGCGATAGCCAGAAGTAACCTTCCAGATATCTGTGGAGAGATGGCTGCGGCTGGAGGGGGAGACAAGGACGGCTTTGATCTAAGGTAAGTAATGCATAATGAGCTAGTATGCTAGTCATACTAGCTCATTATGGCTTTGTCTTGCAGGTGTTTTTTTTTGTTTTGTTTTTTAATTCAAGGTTCACAACCACTTTAAGGTTCCCATAAATACTAGATGACAGACTTCTGACTTGGTGATTTTTTGGCAGGATTGGACAATGAAGGTCATGGTCATTGTGTTGCTCACACATAATTCCATCCACAGCTTCTGGAAATAGTGTCCAGACAGATTGGTAAAAAATTTGCTATTGATTTAATTCAAAAACTTGACATTGGATGTGTTTGAAAAGGGCCTCTCTGCTTCTTTCTGTATGCTAAATACTGTAATGTAAACCCTGCACAAACACGAAAACCTAGCCTCATGCCTACGGTATCCATGGCCATCTAATTCAGAAAAAGAAGACTGTTAAAAATTAGGAGATATCGATAACAATTAATATAACCAGTTATCACTTTTCCCTCACTTGCTTACAATAGAATAGCAACAAATGTGCTTCTGTACCTATTAAGTCTTACACAGAGCAAAAACAGATAGCCTGCATTGCATCATGAAAGCTGCATCATCACCACCCTTCAGCATATTACATCTGACAGGTGTCATATATAATATGCTGAGAAGTGGTGATACACAGTGAACAAGAATAAAAATTCAAAATTCTCCTAGTAGTTTTCATCATACAAAGATAACATAGAAAACACCTTTTATTTACTGGAAGGATTGTAATTTTTCTAAAATTATAATGCAGTTATGATCGTTTTAGATGCTTGGTGGATGATAGTGGCGTCGCTATGGGGGTGCAGACCGCACCCAGGTAACACCCGCCAGAGGGGTAATACCATCAATTAGGAAGTTATACCCGACCACGAGGGTGTCACACCCATCTGTGACAGCGCATGGATCAGCGTGCCGACACCAACCGCATAATTTACAGGGATAGGTTTGGGGTGCGCACCATGACCATGCGCTGCCGGCTTGAAACTAGCTTGCCCAGGGCCCTACACGGCACTGTGGCAGGCTAGACAGGAGAGAGCCTGATATGCTAGCCTGCTCAGTGTCTACTGCTCTGTCACTCCAGGACAGAGCACTATGGCAGGCTAGAGGGGAGGGGGGTGACACCATGTTTTACCGCATCAGTTGACACTTACCCTAGTGACGCTACTGGTTGATGCTTTCAATGCATCACAGATTGATAACTTTTATGATTTTAATTAGGGTTGCACCGATACCGAGCATTTGCACAAATACTTGTACTTGTGCAAATGCTCCGATGCTTAATCCAAAAACTCAATCTCTTTAGCTTTCCTCCAGGAACGAAGAGACATTGCGCGAGGGAGTTGGAAGCATCACTTGCAAAAAAACATAATGCCCCTGATGATGTACATATGACGAAACGCGTTTATGCCCCTGATGATGTCATATGCGACATCATTGGGGGTATAAAACCTTTATGCCCCTGATAATGTCACATATGACAAAATTAGTTGGGCAGAGCAAACGCACATGATGTCGCCACGCCTACTTGGGCCAGTCATTTTTGTAAAGCATTGTTTGGAACCTCAATCATGCATCTTGGGAATGTTATGCATACCAAGTGCTTATTGTTTTTATTCATGTGAGTAGTATTGATACTTTGAAATGCAATAAAACCTTTTAGAAAGTTTTAAGCCCTGTACACACGACCGAAAATCCCGTCGTAAAAAAATCTTCGGTTTTCTCTACGAGATTCTTGTCAAGCTTGACGGGATATTTTCCAAGCTTTCCTTGCATACACACTGTCAATCAAAAATCTTGTCCTTGGAAAGGCGCGGTGACGTACAACACGTACGACGGCAGTATAAAGGGGAAGTTTGATTCCAATGGCGCCACCCCTTGGACTGCTTTTGCTGATCTTGCGTTACTGCGTGTTAGTAAATGTTTGGGGAGAGACGATTCGTGCTTTTCAGACTTTGTGCACCATTTAGACGATGCAATAATTTACAGCGTGACGAATGTGCTATCTCCATTACGAACGCTAGTTTTACCAGAAGGAGCGCTCCCGTCTCATACTTGATTCTGAGCATGCGCGTTTTTTTAAGACTCGGAAAAGCATATACATGACCGGTTTTCTCGTCGGGAAACAGTCCGACGAGAATTCTGACGAGAAAAACGAGAATCCTGACGAGAAAAAATAGAGAGCAGGTTCTCTATTTTTCTCGTTGAGATTCCCGGCAGTTTTCAACGAGAAACCATACACACAAAGGTTTTTCTCGTAAAAAAAAATCTGCCAGCAGTTTTCTTGTAGTTTCTTGCCAAGAAAACCGGTCGTGTATACGAGGCTTTACACTAAGTGGATTCTTCCATTTTGATTTTATGTGGAATTTTGTGCATTTATGGTTGCTATTGATGTTACCATTGATTGGATTCATGAGATATACTACTGAACTCCAGCCAAACAATATGAACTGCATCTCTGCTTGATGGGATTGTCATATTTATGCTGATTTGACTCTGTAGGGGAGTCCTCATGTTCTGGTAAGTGTCCATTTATTGTGGTTGGTGAAGGCTCAGTTGGTGATTGTCAAAGTGGATTGAACACCCTCTTTCTGCAAAGTGTCACTGCAGTGTTTTGGAAGCCCTAATCTGGACTTTTTTTCACTTACATATGCACGTGTTTGTTCTATATTTTATATGTTATATTTCATTTTTATTAAGTCACCTTGTATATTATCATATTTTAGCACGGCAATTTACACAATTACCACTGTTAAATAGTTTATAGTTTGTGTTTCAATACTAATCATATATAGTCCATAAAGCTCTTGTCTAGCTGTGCATGCTTAATAAGTCCATTGTATCAGACTCTTATCTGCAAGCATTCATCTCTGTCTCTGAAGAGTGTTGCACTCATTAACCCAGCTACTCTCAGGCCGATTGAGGGGGAAGGGTTTTGGATGACACCATTTTGAGCACAGATGTGATTCTGGTTGTCTAATTTTGGCTGATAAAAACTTGCATTTTAGGCGTTCCTTACCTCTTATGACATAGATCAGTTAATGTTCCTATTTCCAGTACAGGTGCTGAAAGATTGAAACAAAAAGAGAACGATTATCAAAGACAAACTTCAGTAAAAATAAAAATAAAAAATTCTGCTGACTTTCACTAAGCAGACACTTACCAGCCTAGGGATCCAGAACTGTCTTCACCTCGGCCTGTTCTTCTCCCTGCGGCTTAACAGCAGGCTCCCCACAGCGTATGCGGGAGCTGCGCTTTCTGAATGGACAAGCAGCCTCCTGGGACCTGTGACATGTCCCATGAGGTTTCAGACGGTAGGGGTTGGGCGGGCAAACTGTGTGGGGGAGTTAGGGTGACCACATTTCCAAACTACCATTCAGGGACACCCTCCCTTCCCAAAAATCAGCTTGTGCTGTAACGAATCACAGCACAGTGATTAGACACAAGAGGCGGGATTTATGATTTCTCCAATCACAAGCAGGGGACAGGAATTGTGCTCCTCCAGGCATTCCTGGCCAGGACAAGTACTGTCAGTGAGTAAAGCGGTGATGTGGTGGCCTTTTTTGGGGGCATTAGATTGGCCCGGGGGGTGGCTGTGTCAGTTTCATTCCGGGACACTGTATTGTCCTGGAATGAATGTGCCCGGGACAGACCTGCAAAATGCGGGACTGTCTCGGGCAATCCGGGACACATGGTCACCCTAGTGGGAGTGCGTACCTGTCAATACTAGATACCTGCTCCCTAAAAAAAATATATATTTATACAGAGGAGGGGGGGAGAAGGACAATCAATCAGCAGAACTTCCTGTAGTAAGTTATTACTGTATCCTGTAACAGCATAGTACGAGTATGTAAAAATTGTGACACGTAACAGAAGGGATAAATATGGCATATTACTTAAAGTAAACCTCCAACAAAAATTCAAAAAAATAAAACATGCAAGACAAAGGCATAATGAGCTAGTATCGAATACTAGCTCATTTTGAAGAACTTACCTTAGAACGATGCCCTCAATCGGCGCCGGCACACCGCTGACATCTTTCCCGAAGTTACTTTCCGGGTTCTCAGGCTTCAGTGCTGTGATTGGTCGGAGCCGCGATGACATCACGGCATGGGTCCTGAAGAAGCAGCATGAGCAGGCCGTTCGGCGTCAAAGTATTTCGTAAATATCTCCTAAACGGTGCAGGTTTAGGAGATATTTACAGTTCCTACATTAAGCTTTATTATAGGCTTACATGTATGTACGATTAAAGAGGAAGACTTTACTAAAGTGTACTAACTCAAGTCGTAAGATGAGGCAACATTAGTTTTCTTTGTTAACGCTTTTATTTTATTTTATTTTAACATAGTAATTCTTCTATTATCTCACTTCCTTTTCTTACGGTGACAACTGTAATTGAGCAGCATTGTCACCCTAGGACAGGATATGGGTTTGAGAAACAAGCTGCCTTGATAAACAAGAAAATAGGGAAGTCATCTGCCTGGCCCTACAGTGTGGCAGATATGTGTAAAGTCTGTACACTTTGCACTTGTATCGGTGTGGCGGTTTGTAATATAATATAAAACTGTCATTAACATTGTGAAGCGATGCATTGTGAAACTTACGGTACCAGGAGAACGGGACTCCATTGATATAAGTAGGTAATAGACTATGGTACCCACAATGCAGTTGTCCTCCCAGAGTGCATTGCATCCCCGATGAGCTTTGTGGGAGAGGTTACTTAAAGGAGTGGAGGAGCTTTCTTCGGTCTCTTGGGATCTTCACCCCCTCCCTGCAGGACGTGTGTGTGAGGCCTGCTGCCAAAGGGACTAGGCCTGAAGCCTGGGCCTACAACCTTGCAGAGGATCACCAAGCCAGGAGGGTGATCTCTTTCTGTGTGTCCAGCTCAAGCTTCCCAGAGACCGGAGTCGTCCGTCGGCTGACATCTACTGCTGCCAAGGGAAGGACCGGAGACTGCACGTTGTGGAGAGGCCACGGATTGAGTCACCAGCAGCGGAGCAATATAGGTGGACTAAGCCTGTTCTGGTGAGAGGGCACCTGCCTATATTCTATAACTGTTCTAGGCCCATTGACTCTTGAAGATCCATCAGCAGCAGAATAGTACGCCACACGCATATTAGGACATAGTGCAGCGCGTGATAACTACGCAGTTTGGGTTAAAGTTATACTAACTGAAAGTTCACTTCCACGAACATTGTGAAGGTTTAATTGCATCTTTATTCCCTTTGGATTACAAGTATAGCGGGTGGTTACATTTAGGGGGAAGCATCCGAGTGGTAACCAGGCTCAGATGCACTATTTGTTAGGTCTCATGGACCATTTCTATCCCTGGGAGATAGTACGGGTGTGTAAGTTCACTGGGGCCTATGGGTGGCGCTGTTGCCTTGGGCCCAGTTTGAACTGCAGTACGAGGTTGTGTCCTTTTTGTCCCCTCTCGGCAGCAGTACGGCGGGGCGGGGAACCTGCTGTGCCTGTCGGGAGAGGATATAAAAGGGGGCGGCCATCTTCCAGAGGGGTTGTCGGTTCTGTGCTCAGGCACCTTAAGCCTGGGTGCGTGTGTGTCGCCTCCGGGTGCCCTAGGCCCGGAGGCCTGTCGGGATGTCTCTGGGTGCCCTAGGCCCAGAGACGGAGCTGCTCTTCCATCTCAGACACCTTCAGTCTGGGGTGAGGTACTTTGGAGAAAGGCACGGAGCCCAGCGGCCATTGGCTGGAATCCGCCAGGGACCGAGACTCCCAGGGATCTGCCTTGCGAGGGGACCCGTATCCAGGACGAGGAGGCCAGGGAGGTGACCCTTTCTGAAGACCCAGCGCAGAGTCGTGGTGACAGATGGGGCCTCTGGTAACTCTCTGGAGGGTTGTTCTTGTCCTATAAGGGCTAGTTCACTAACGGAAGGAAGTGCGTGTTCTTTAAGTCACAGTGGCAGTGATACTACGCACCCAAGGTCAGTGGCAGTGACTTTCACCTTTTTTTCACCCGGTCAGTGGCCGTGACCAACCTCATGGTCTGTGGCAGAGACCGTGCGCCAAGCCTGCTCGTGCTGATCAGAGCAGGAGAAACCCAAATTCAAATTTGTGCCTGGACCTCCTCCCACCTTATCTGACCTGTGTTTGTCCCAACCCGTCTGCTCTTAAAGAGACTATTTATTGTGCAAGAAGGAATAAATAAGTGTTGGACCTTTCAGTTGGTGTGGACAGTTGCTTACTGGGGAGAATTAAAGACTTGTTTCTGACTACTGCAGAGACGAGGTCAGCACTGGAGGCTTTTTTGACACCAGCCTGAAGCAGGCCCGAGAAACTAACACCGCTCAACCTCCCATTCAGGAGGGTACAGGCTTGTGGTGCGGTGTGCCTCATTCTTTTCCTGCGGAGGAGCCAAGCAGAAGAAAAGCAGGTAAAGTCTGGGGTTGGTGCACTACACAAGTATAACATGCACCAACGTTGCTAGCGAAGACTCCCACCATTGAGGAACTTGTGTTGGTGATCATTGTCAGGCCTGACTGGAACTAACACTGCAGGACATAGGGTGGTATTGCCCATTAGGGGGAGCTCGCGAGCATTATACCTGTTTCATTCGATTATAAGTAGATTTTAACATTGTTTTAGAAACCCTTTCTTTTCTTTATCCTCATTGACTCCTGCAGGGCCCTGCTGAGTCAACTGTATGCATATGTGTAATACTGTTCCTTTTCCTTCATACCAAGTAAAGTTGCCCTTGGTTAAGTGAAACACTTTGTTGGAGTATCTTTGTCTCCTGTGAGACTGCTACCAAAGGAAGGTAACCATATTTTTACATGTTATTGTGAGATATATATATATATATATATATATATATATATATATATATATATATGCCAAATTGTGTTTCCAGCATTCAGTGGGACTCACAATTGCCAGTTACACCAGTTGTGCCAAGGGAGGGTCTGAGCCAGTTAAGGGGGTTGCAAACAGAGTACTGACCCAAATTAAACCAGCAGCTCCTCCGGGGTAGTGCTACACACTATAAAAATAAGATCCCATGAACTACACAGCTGTAAAAAACAGACCAAAAGATTTAGCTGCATAAAATATGTACTTATTTAATGCATTCATAGAGGTGGAAGAGGAATGCATAAAATGTATTTTGCAGTAAGAGTCCTACAATGTAAGTGTGTTTGCAGCAAGCACATTTCTAGTTCACTCTAATTAAGCATAATTATTGGCACAGATTTTCTTCTATGGTTCTCTGGGTTTCACTTCAGCACTATTGTTATGCTGTATTATTTGTGCACTGACCATTGAGTTCACCAGAAAACACTCGGCTATTTCCATAATTGTCCATTAGACAGTAACAATTAGTATTTTGTGATTCATACATTTGTTGCAGAAAGAGAAATGATAGCAAGATGGAATGTAAGCTGAATATTAAACTTGGTTGTGGACATTATACAATCCATCTGATAATGTAGCGGGGTGCTGAATTTAGGGGAAGTGTTTGGGTGGTAGTTGTGCCCAAACACCTTAATTGTAAGAGTTCTTGAAACCATTTTGGTTCACAGGTGGAGTATTGGCGTACAGTTCCCTGTGGCCTGCAGGTGGCGCTGCCATGATGGGCCAGGGTTGAACCGCTGATACAGTGCTGTGCCTTGTGTGTCCTCTCTCGGCAGCCATCCATTGGGTGTCGTCTACCTGCTGGGCGTGCTGGGAGAGGATATAAAAGGGGCAGATGCTGCCTGTTGAGGGTTCGTTGTCGGGGGTCCTACACCAGGGTTCTTGTTCCTGTCCGCCCTGGACACCTTTAGCCTAGGGGCGGGTCTGCAGTTCGTGGTCGGTAGATCAGTCCCAGGCACCTTTAGTCCTGGGGCTGCAACAGAGGCCTGGGCCCAGCACCTTCATCTGGAGCCCACCGGGGATTGAGGAGTCTCAGGGTGCCGCCTTGCAAGGGGACCCATATCTTGGAAGAGGAGGCCGGGGGAGGAACCGTTCCGAGGGACTGATGCGAAAGTCACAGTGAAGGAAGGGTCCCGGTAACACTCCGGAGGGACGTCTTCTCCCTAAACGAAGGCCGAGTTCACCAGGTCTGTGGCAGAGGCCTTGGGTAGAGTTGGAGTGTCATTTGGCTGCTAGTCTTGTCCTAAGTAGACTATCCATTTGAGTCTGTTCGAGAAGCCGAACAGTGAAGTGATTGAGATTGTGCCTGGACCTCTCCCATATCTTATGCTGTCCTGTCTTTACTTCAACCTCTTTCCTATCAGAGACTGTTGTTTTACTAAAAGAGAAAATAAACTCTGTGTTGGAGTTATAGCGAGTGTGGACATTTCAGTTACTGGGGGAAACAAGGACTTATCTCTGTATGTATACACAGAGGTGAGAGACATTTTCTGGTTATCTGACTGTGCAAGACCCATCAACAACACCGCTCAACCTCTGATTACAGGAGGGTACGGGCTTGTGGCATGGTGTGCCCCTTCTTCCTGTGAGGAGACAAAGCAGCCAGGTAAAAGGGGGTCTGTGTGCTACAATAATTTTTTCAAATTAACTTTCCATTAACATGCATATTAGAAGCATGTAAAACAGGGGTGCCCAACTTTTTGAAGAGCAAGAGCCACTTAAAGTGGAGCTCCACCCTAAATTTTAACTTCTGCTAATCGGAACCCTCCCCCCCTCCGGTGTCGCAATTGACACCTTTCAGGGGGGAGGGGGGTGAAGATACCTGTCTAAGACAGGTATTTTCACCCACATCCGGGAGTCCTCTCTCCGGGAATCTGCGGGAGTGACGTCACTTCCCCCAGACTTCCCGTAGTGTTCTGGGAGACACTCGGCTCCCAGAACACAGGAGGACGAATCAGAACGGCGCAGCGCGACTCGCGCATGCGCCGTAGGGAACCGGGCAGTGAAGCCGCAGTGGTTCCTTCAGCGAGGATGGCGGAGGGGGCAGCAGAGTGACGAGCGATCGCTCGTCCTCTGCTGCGGACGTCGCTGGACTCCAGGACGGGTAAGTGTCCAAATATTAAAAGTCAGCAGCTGCTGTAGCTGTAGCTACTGGCTTTTAATATTTATTTTTTCGGCGGAGCTCCGCTTTAAGCGACTTGGTAACCAGTCACGGGCCACAATGAGCGGAGTGAGCGGGTGACAGGTCCGTGTCCACTTTGCATATGTAGAGTGAGCACAGACACAGCCCATTCTTCTCTATGGGCCCTCTGATCCGATCAGATGGAAGGGGACAGATCCACTTCTGTTTTTTTAGCAGATCATATTGGAGATAGGCAGGTGTAAACGGACACAAGTCTCTTTACATATGCCGCTCCATAGAGGTGAATGGAGGGTCCAATTGGGTCAGACCGATTGTGTGAAAGGGACCTGAGGCTGCTTTTACACTGATGGTCTGTGGTCTACCCATGCCGCAGGTGAAGCGCAGTGCACCTGTGGTTTTCCTGCGGGTTAGCTGTACTTTACCATATAATTCTGTTATATCCTGCAGGTGTGGTGCACATTCTGAGAGCGCCCCAACCCACAGGTAAAACCAGAAGTTTATGGCTTATGCGGCGTACACACGATCGTTTTTCATGCCATTTTTTAAACCGACGTTTTCTCGTCGTTTTTTTTTCATGTTTCCTCTCGAGCCTGTCTTGCGTACACACGATCATTTTAAAAAACGTTCAAGCAAACGCAGTGACGTACAACACGTACGACGGCACTATAAACGGGAAGTTCCGTTCTGATGGTGCCACCCTTCATGTTAGTAAAGTTTGTTGAGCGATGATTCGCGATTTTCAGCCTCCTGCTTTTCAGTCCGTTACAGCGTGACGAATGTGCTATCTCCATTACAAATGCTAGTTTTACCAGAACGTGCGCTCCCATCTCATACTTGATTCTGAGCATGCGCATTTTTTTTCACCTCGTCAAAGCATACACACCATCGTCTTTCACGTCGTTAAAAAAAACGACATGAAAAACGACATGAAAAAATAGAGCATGTTCGAAATTTTTAATGGCCATTTTTCACGTCGTTAAAAATGCTCTGGAGCATACACACGATCGGTTTTAATGCCCATTTTTAAAAATGGCATTTTTAACGGCATGAAAAACGATCGTGTGTATGGGGCATTAGTGTAGGTAACCTGCAGCTGCACTGCACCTGCGGATCAGTTTGAAAGCAGCCCAGTAACCACTACAGAACAGATATGCCCATATATACACTGTGATTTTAGTGATAAACTTACCATTGATAACAGTTTTCCAATCAGGTATCACCAGCTGTTGCTGTCGCAGGCAGAGTGCATTTGGTATCACTCCGCCTATGACAGGAGCCGACGCTATAAAGGAAGCATTGGCTTATGGGGCTCTGCTCTGCAGCTGCTTGCTTCATTCACAACACTGATGCCAACCAGCCATCCCAGAGCAGGAGGTCGTGGGCCACATCAGAGGGCTCCGTGGGCCACTGGTTGGGCACCCCTGATGTAAAATGACAGGCAGGTCTTTTACTGATAACTTTAGGATGCTCCCGTCCTTAAGAAATCAGCACCAATGGGTTCTAACCTGGCCAGCAAACAAATGTTCATCTTTCTCGGAAGAATGGTGAAACATATTGATTTAACCTACAAAGATGTTCATATATGCTCAATGATCTCTTATGCTTTGAACTAATCCGTATCACTATCCTTATCACTCTTTCAATGGCCCCATAAATGGTAAATTGTTACAAAAATACCACTATTGGTGCATCTGTGCAGTGGGATCTGTTCAATTGCAGCCATTGCATTGTACTCTATAATTTCCGCAAGTATCAAGGATATTCCATGGACTTCTATGAACCCAAGCACTGGTATGTGGGGATAGATAATATGGAGGCAATAGATGAAGGTGCCCACCTTGGACAGATAAATATTTGTGGATTTGAGCACACAGGTAAGCATTCATAACATTGCTGCAGTCATTTCAGCTCACTCACCACTGTTACCAGTGTAAATACTGTCCTGAGCCTGATCCATCCAAAGCCAGCAAAACACATATTTCCCTAATTTCAATGCCCTTGGAGGTCTAAATTTGTGATTGTCCCACCAAAGTAAGACTAAAACAGCCCAAAAGTCAACCATTCATAGATTTTGAACATGCCAGTACATCAGTTTTCAATATTCAGTTTCACCTCTGATTTGCAAACTTGCATAAAACACTACCAGGACAATATAAGCAATGACAAATACCTAAAAGCACATTTGAATATTTTGCATCCTATGATAAGATGACCAGTCATCCCCGGTGTTCAGAGAGAGCTGTTCCTAGCTGAAAAGTCAGAAGGGTGACATTTTTTGCTTGGGAGGATCTTTGTCTTACTAACCTTTGGCCTCTGCACATTACTAACTCCTGACCTTAGCACTCTGTGTGCACTGTCTACCCAAAGCACAGTAGACACAGGTTTTATTCAATCAAACCCCTTTAAGCCCTCCCACTGTTGGCACAATCGGGACACACCCACAATTCATTAACAGTGGGCATAGTCAGTTGGATCTCCCTAGATTTCCTTTTGAAAATCTGGTTACCTTATCCAGGGCCGTGTATAAGGGGGTACCACCAGTCCTCCAGTACAGTGCCCGGGTAAGCAGGGGGCCCAGGCAGCAGGGTGAATCGGATGTGGGCAGGGAGGGTGATCGATGTGGCAGGGAGGCAGTTACTGAAACCAATCCCATGTATGGCTCTCTCTGCACCAGTTGAAAGCTGGCTTCTTCTCCTCTCCCTTCCGTTGGCTTTCAACTGCTGCAGAGAGAGCCATACAGGGGATTGGTTCCAGTAATTGCCCCCCTGCCACACCGATCACCCTCCCTGTGCACCATACATTTCCCCCTGTTGCCCAGGCCCCCCTGTGTGCCCCCCCCCCCCTACACTGCAGTGCTGAAGGCTTCTCTCCTCCCCTTCCCACCGACAGCTGCAAGCACACAATAGTATCCTTCAAGATGGAGAGTGGTGGGGCGTGTCCAAGATGGCACTGGGAGCGGACGTGTTTTAGACGAGCTCCCGACTCCGGCCTATGATCCTGTCCCTATCCTGGTGTAGATGGCCGAATTGCACCTCAATCTTCTCCAGACTCTTTGCGGGAATGTTGGACGATTTCCAAGGGCAAACGTGTCGGCCAGAAGAAGAATGCAGTGACCTCTGTGAGTACCCTGTCCGTGTCGGGGCCTACCACCAGCCTGGCACATAACATGGAGACACAGACTGACTCCCCGCCTAATGGCACCATCTAGGCCGGCTCTGCAGCTTTTGATGCCCTGATGTTGGCCATTACGACTTGCCAAGTCACACTAACGACCAAAATAGAACATGTGCAGACTGAAACGGCCCTTATCCGTAGGGACGTGGATACATTTTGAAACCGGGTGGCGGAGGTAGAGAGGCGGGTCTCTGAGACGGAGGACGTGCAGAGGGACCACCACGCAGACCTGCAGGCCCTAAAACTCAAGGTCAAATACCTGGAGACCAGAGCCAAGGATGCCGAAAATCGGACCCGCCGCAATAACTTGCGGGTCCTGGGTCTCCCTGAGGGGGCAGAGGGGACTGATCCGGTAACCTTCATGGAACAATTGCTTCCAGCCCTACTGCCCAGGGCCAAATTCTCCCCGCACTTTTCTATTGAACGTGCCCACTGGATGCCGGCGACTAGAGGGCCCCAAGGAGCCCTTTCACGCACCTTCATATTCAAACTCCTACATTACCGGGACCTGCACGGTGCTCCGGTCCACACACCTGCAAGGAGATTTGAAATTTGTAAATGCGAAGCTCCTCATCTTCACAGACTATTTAGTGGAGACGCAGCGCCAACGCAAGTCATTTGACCATGTACGAGCAATGCTGAGGCAGAAAGGACTCAAGTACAGTATGCTCTTCCCTGCCAAGCTACGGGTCCAGGATGGGGAGCGTGTACAGTTCTTCACCACACCTAAAGAAGCTGCAGCATGGGCTGACACGATCCCCAACTGATAACCTATTTTATGTGTCATTCTTGTTCCTGAGATCGCAGGTTTGCTTCTCTAGCCACAATGACTATGTTATCACCCCTGTTGCTCTTTGCAGGGGCCCTGTTGCGGCCCCCACCGGGAGAGGTCTTTTGAAGGCCTTTTGTGATAATCCCGAACCACGAATCCTTCATAGCTGGGATACCTGCACTGACATCCTACTGCCTCTTCCTCCGAGAGCGGTGCAATAGGCAGTGACCGACCCCTGCCCTGCCTTGCAAAGTCTCCTCCTTTACCTCGCTCCCCAGAGCTTGCAGGGATCCTGGACGCGGCTGCCTTCCTCTCCTGGGAAATGGAGACTCTCCCTGGCGGGGTATGTGTTAGAGCCTGAGCAATTGGGGTGACCCCCCCTCCGTGGAGCTCTGAGGTTGGAGGATCCTAGAAATGTTGGAACCCTGTGCAGCTCTACTGAGCCGAGGCCTGCAGTGCTCCCGAGAAACCGGGTGATTGCAACTGCGGGCTGTGGCGTGAGTCTCGTGGCTCCTGTTTTAGTAACTACTGTTACTGGCTCTAAGTTGTATGTTTTATTGTACCTGACAGTACTGATTTCTAATGCTATACTTGACATTGTATGCTTATTTGAATATCTCCTCTGCCCTTCCCGGATCCGGATGTCCAGTCCATTGAGGCTTGATCCCCCTTTCCATTCTGCCGTATTTCCACTAAGACATCCTGTCTTCTCTTAAAATTCTCTCCTGGAACACACGAGGCCTGAATTCGGCAATTAAGCGTTCCCTAGTGTTTCAGTTTATTAAAAACGTATAGCCCTCACATCTGTGTGCTCCAGGAGACACATCTAACTGGCAGTAAGACTTTTAGCCTAAAGAAGCCTTGGGTGGGTCATCATTACCATTCTACGTACTCCACTTTTTCAAGGGGAGTAAGTGTTCTGGTCCTCAAAACACTCCCTTTTAAACTTCTTGACCTGGCTCTGGATCTGGAGGGCAGAAACGTGATAATCCATGCATTTATTCACTGTATGCCATGGGTCATAGTGGGTCTTTACCTGCCACCTCCAGCCTCCTTCCATGTGCTGAACCAGATCACAGCTAAAATAGCTGAGTTTTCCACTGAAAACGTGATCCTACTGGGAGATTTCAATTTGGTCCCGGATTCGGGGTTGGACAGGCTCCTGGCCACTGGCGACTTGGCGACTTGAGCTGACACATATGGCCTGCATGATATTTGATGGTGGAAACACCCCCGGACTCGAGCGTTCACTTGTCACTCCGCCTCGCATAGAACATTCTCCCGCATAGACTCTTCTCCCGCATAGACCTAGCCTATGCGGGGGGCCCTGTCCTGCCCAGAGTTTGCGATATTGTTATTCTGCCCCGGGGCATTTCAGACCATGCTCCGCTCTTTCTGACCCTGGACCTGTCGGTTGCCCCCTCAGGCAGATTGTGGAGGCTGTACAGGTTTTGGGTCTCGGATGCGGAGGTGGAGTCGAGATTTAGGGGCGAAATAGAGACGTACTGGAGAGTCAATGCTGGCTCGGCCTCTGCGTCCTCTGTCTGGGATGCCTTTAATGCATACTCCAGGGGACAGTACCAGACCATCATAGTGGAGGTTCGGAAGAGGCGTAGAGTGGAATTTACCGGCCTGAAAGCAGAGGCGGCTAGAAAGGAAGCATTGCATGTCAGTTCCCAGGATCCCCATTTTGCCTGACTACAATCCCTGTCTAGAGAGATTCTTCTTATGAGAACGACTTTTTACCCTAAAGAAGTTACTACATCAAACCCAACATATTTTTGAACAGGGGGAAAAGACTGGTCGCCTGCTGGCCTGGCTCTCCAGGGAACAGTCCGGCGGTATGACCATAGGTCACCATAGGCACTCTTCTCTCCACTCCGGAGGAGATTAATCAATGTTTTGCCTCCTACTACCGAACGCTTTACAGCTCCCGAGCAGACTACGACCTTTATGAACTGACGGCTTACTTAGAGGACATCGATATCCCGGTTCTCACCTCGCCTTATGCGGATAAACTAGAGGCCCCTATCAAAGTAGAGGAGATACAGACGGCGCTAAAAATTATGCAGACGGGCCAGACCCCTGGCCCTGAAGGCATACCTGTTGAATTTTATAAAATGTACGTGGAAAACCTGGCCCCTACGTTCCAATCCTTACTAGCTAAATCCCTGGAAGAGGAGATACTTCCTGACACCATGCATGACGCAGTGATAGTAGTCATTCCCAAGCCATGGAAGGACCCTACTCTGTGATCTTCCCATCGCCCTATCTCCCTCCTCAACGTGGATACTAAAATACTTTCCAAAATCCTGGCCAACCGACTAAACACAGTCATTACGGCCTTAATACACCCCGACCAGACAGGTTTCATGCCAGGTCAACGCAGAGAAGGTTTTCGACTCTGTCGAGTGGGGCTACTTGTGGACAGTTCTGTCCAGATTTGGATTTGGGCCCTGATTTCTGTCCTGGTTGTGGTTTCTATATGCCCACCCTAGAGCCCGTATTCGTAACAATGGGAGCCTGTCGGAGGTCTTCACCTTGGGGAGGGGGATGTGTCAGGGGTGCCCGCTCTCCCCGGCATTGTTTGCCTTGGCACTGGAACCACTTGCCATTCTCCTTAGAGCTGACACAATGGTTAAAGACATACGCTACAGTAGAGCTGAAGATACCCTTGTATGCCGATGATTCCCTCCTCTATATAGCTGACACTTCCTCCTCTCTACGTTCGGCATTGGCCATTTTTGATCGCTTCGGTAGATACTCAGGTATCCGTATCAACTGGAACAAATCGGTCCTGTTCCCGCTTCACCCGTCACTACCCCGCATAGATGCACATACACCTCTACGCTGGGTGGACGAATTTACCTATCTGGGTGTGAGGGTGGGTGATGTGAGAGCTGGCTACCTAGAATGGAATATATACCCGGTCTTGTCACAGCTCACTCAGAGGTGCACGACGTGGCGGACTCTTCCTCTGACTCCGGTCGGTCGAGGAAACCTCCTTAAAATGATTTACCTTCCGAAAATGTTGTATTTTTTTAGGCATTCCCCGACCCTATCCCTAAGTCCTTTTTCTGTCGCCTGGAAAGTGTAGTGATCTCCTTTGTTTGGGCGGGCAAGCCCCAGAGGGTGGCAAAACATACTTTACCTTCCACTGTCGGGCGGGGGGCTGGCACTTCCCAACTTCTTAATATATTACTGGGCAGCAGTACTGGTCAGTGTGAGATGGTGGTTCTCCCAGCCCCAGCAGAACCCGGCTGTTACACTGGAGGCGGCTCTCCTAGGCTCATACAGTCAGGTCCATAAATATTGGGACATCAACACAATTCTAATCTTTTTGGCTCTATACATCACCACAATGGATTTGAAATTAAACTAATAAGATGTGCATTAACTGCAGACTTTCAGCTTTAATTTGAGGGTATTTACATCCAAATTAGGTGAATGGTGTAGGAATAACAACAATTTGTATATGTGCCTCCCACTTTTTAAGGGACCAAAAGTAATGGGACAGATTAACAATCATAAATCAAACTTTTACTTTTTAATACTTGGTTGCAAATCCTTTGCAGTCAATTACAGCCTGAAGTCTGGAACGCATAGACATCACCAGACGCTGGGTTTCATCCCTGGTGATGCTCTGCCAGGCCTCTACTGCAACTGTCTTCAGTTCCTGCTTGTTCTTGGGGCATTTTCCCTTCAGTTTTGTCCTCAGCAAGTGAAATGCATGCTCAATCGGATTCAGGTCAGGTGATTGACTTGACCATTGCATAACATTCCACTTCTTTCCCTTAAAAAACTCTTTGGTTGCTTTCGCAGTAAGCTTCGGGTCATTGTCCATCTGCACTGTGAAGCACCGTCCATTGAGTTCTGAAGCATTTGGCTGAATATGAGCAGATAATATTGCCGAAACACTTCAGAATTCATCCTGCTGCTTTTTTCAGCAGTCACATCATCAATAAATACAAGAGAACCAGTTCCATTGGCAGCCATTCATGCCCACGTCATGACACTACCACCATCATGCTTCACTGTTGAGGTGGTATGCTTTGGATCATGAGCAGTTCCTTTCCTTCTCCATACTCTTCTCTCCCCACCACTCTGGTACACGTGTATCTTGGTCTCATCTGTCCATAGGATGTTGTTCCAGAACTGTGAAGGCTTTTTTAGATGTTTGGCAAACTCTAATCTGGCCTTCCTGTTTTTGAGGCTCACCAATGGTTTACATCTTGTGGTGAACCCTCTGTATTCACTCTGGTGAACTCTTCTCTTGATTTTTGACTTTGACACACATACACATACCTCCTGGAGAGTGTTCTTGATCTGGTCAACTGTTGTGAAGGGTGTTTTCTTTACTAGGGAAAGAATTCTTTGGTCATCCACCACAGTTGTTTTCCGTGGTCTTCCGGGTCTTTTGGTGTTGCTGAGCTCACCGGTGCGTTCTTTCTTTTTAAGGATGTTCCAAACAGTTGATTTGGCCACACCTAATGTTTTTGCTATCTCTCTAAAGTTTTTTTTTTTTTTTTCTGCCTAATGATGGCTTGCTTCACTGATAGTGACAGCTCTTTGGATCTCATATTGGAAGTGGACAGCAACAGATTCCAAATGCAAATAGCACACTTGAAATGAACTCTGGACCTTTTATCTGCTCCTTATAAATGGGATAATGAGGGAATAACACACACCTGGCCATGGAACAGCTGAGCAGCCAATTGTCCCATTACTTTTGGTCCCTTAAAAAGTGGAAGGCACATATACAAACTGTTGTAATTCCTACACAGTTCCCCTGATTTGGATGTAAATACCCTAAAATTAAAGCAGAAAGTCGGCAGTTAAAGCACATCTTGTTCGTTTCATTTCAAATCCATTGTGGTGGTGTATAGAGCCAAAAAGATTAGAATTGTGTTGATGTCCCAATATTTATGGACAAGACTGTACGCAGCGCTGTCGAATCTGGTGTACCGGGGCGGTGGGGTTCATCCCTCTGTGATGGGCCCAATGAAAACCATGTTCCAGGTGTGGCGGTGCTCCAGAGCAGCAGTCCTGAAACTGTCTTGTGTCTCCCCGCACACCCCGCTATGGGGTAATCCTTTGCTCCCCCACCTGTACAAAATACCTGACCCTGCGGTTTGGGCTAGGAAAGGAATTATTACCCTCAGGCAGGTGATGCCGAGAGGTGAAATTGCCTAGTTTTGGGAGCTGCAATGGACCCACCGCCTTCCTGGATCCTTACACTTCAGATACTGGCAGCTGAGACATGCCCTCAGGGCCCAGTTCCCTACTCGGGTGATGCTCGAACCTGTTTCGATTGAGCGTCTCCTGATTTCTGGGGTGCTGGAAAAGCCCTTGTCCTCCCTCTACCTATACTTGACAGTAGCACATGACGTAAAAACCACTAGATCAATGCACAAGTGGAGAATGGACATTCCCTCTCTGGGAGATGAGGAGTGGGAAGAATGCATAACGTCGTTCATTCCCTCCATGATTGCGGCCAAGGACAGGTTCATCCATCTGAAGTTTCTCCACAGGGCATATTAAACCCTGCAGAAGCTGGCGGGTATTTACCCCAATCTTAGCCCACTTTGCACTAGATGCGCCCTCGAACCGTGTACCTTCTTTCATATGGTCTGGTCCTGTCGCAAACTCCGCCCGATTTGGCATGTAGTGGCGGATACTCTGGGTAATATATGGGGGAGAGGCGTACCTCTGGACCCCCTGACCTTGTTACTGAGCCACTTAGAAGAGATTGAGGGTGACCGCTATGTCAAACGTACTCTCTATTTTATGCCAGAAGGGAGATCTTGCTAAGGTGGCAACAGACCCCTTCCAAAGACTCGTAGCAAAAGACAATTAATACAGTGCTCCCACTCTACCGAATCACATACAAGAGTAGGAATCGCCCGGGGAAATTTGATAAGGTTTGGTCGAACTGGATCGACGCATGTGGCTGATCCTCAGTTACATAATTGTTATCACACCTTTGTGACCCGGGGTTCAGGCGGTTGTCTCCTGGTCCCTTCCGTCCCTCTTACCCCCCTCCCCCCCTCTGTGCCCCTCCCATCGCCCCCCCCTCCCCGGTGAGATCTCTCCTCATACCATTTTCCCTCCACAATCCCTGGGCCCTACCCCCCCCTTCTTTTACCTTTGGTAGCATGCATCAGATATCGATAGGTTAAGAAAGCATACTTGCTCCTATCGGCCCCCTACCCCCAATGGCTTCCGAATACAGGTATAAATGTGTATGTTTATATTATCTTGTACAAGAATTTTTGAACTTACTGGCGAACTCATGTCCGCATGATTATCAGGATCTGTAACACCATACCAGATGTCAGATTTTATCTGCTAACTTTGTTCTGTATTTGTTCTGCTAACTTTGTCTTGTTTGTCAATAAAAAACTCTTCTGTTAAAAAAAAAAAAAAGATGGAGAGTGGGGGAAGGGTCCGGTTAATATGTCATATTTACCAGCCCCTTCCTTTCCTGAATGAACACAATGGGGGTTATTTACGAAAGGCAAATCCACTTTGCACTGCAAGTGCACTTGCAGGTGCAGTCGCTGTAGATCTGAGGGGGGATATGCAAGGAAAATAAAAAATAGCATTTTTGCTTGCACATGATTGGATAAAATCAGCAGAGCTTACCCTGATGTCAGAGCTTCCCCTCAGATCTACAGCGATCTACAGCGACTGCACTTACAAGTGCACTTGCAGTGCACTTGTAGTGCATACTGGATTTCCCTTTAGTAAATCAACCCCAATGAGTGATTGGTACCGATTACTAACTGTGTTCATTCATAATTGAAGCATTGCCTGTATGGGGCCCCATGGCCTGCCCTTATTTTATCACACCGTTCTTTCAAACAGATTCTGTAGGCTCTGCCTGCCTGCTCTTGTTATGTAGTGCAATATTGTGACCCTTTCTAAGTGGGCATCAGTTAATTTTTACTATCAATTGTTAGTGGAAGAGAATAAGACAGTTGTGTTGAGTATCCTATGCCAAATCCAGGCAGTGGCTTTTTTCTGTATAATGGTAAAATTGACGTTGGGCATATGTTAACACTGTCATACACCACCTATAAAATATTTACTTCGGACTGCTGCATTTGTCTGGGTTTCGGCCTTCTAGATACAAGGCGTAGCACATAACACAGAATTGCTGTTCTTGGCAAAGCATCAGTTTGCATACCAGTTTCCTGTGCTGCTAGCTAAGTCAGCCTAGCAATCAGTTCTGTTCACACAGAACCAGTCTGCTCTATTATTTCAGCTGGACTTGCAGCTCTATGAAATAATAGTGACTTCCCAGGCTTAACTGTGCCTTGATATCTGATTTAACCTGCAGGGTGGTAGACACAGTGTACAATACAAGGAAAAGATATGAGCAGGTACTGAATTGAAAAATGGTCGGTTCCGTTTTATGTTATAGCTTATCTATGTATTTAAACCTTAAAGAATTTGTTACCCCAACATTTCATATTCTTGATATGTGCCTGTTGTACCATGTGCTTGTGTTAAAAAGTATCCTGTTCTCTTTGTATTTCTTCATTTGTGTGAAATACATGGTGGTCTTGCCAGTCCCCCTGCTCTCCTATTTCAAGCTGACCACACTATGCATGCGAGAACATCTCTAGTGGTCAGTTTTCTGGCTGTGCTGGGAGAATAGCCAGTCTGTCCTCCAATTGCCAAACCTTGTGCTAACACAACTTTTGGCATGATCTCTGATCGTTGTGTCCAGCAGACACGTCGCATTACAGATCAGTTTACTGTGTCACTCTAAATGGCCCTGGTTCCATGTGAGCACTATGGCCAATCACAGCGACACATTAAAAATAGTAAACAATGGCTGTCAGTCATGATGGTATTACTTACTACTGCGCATACTACTGTGATCTTTGTGATTGGTCACCATGATCACATGGTACAGGGCCAATCACAGCAGCTCTGTACCATGTGATAGCTGTGATCAATCACAGCTCTCACAATAGTAAACAATGTCATTATAAATGTATGCCCAAAACAGTGTAAATTATTGCTTATACAGTGATCATCGCTGTAATAAGCAATCATAGGGGGTTATTTACGAAAGGAAAATCCACTTTGCACTACAAGTGCACTGCAAGTGCACTTGGAAGTGCAGTCGCTGTAGATCTGAGGGGAAGATCTGAAATGAGGGGAAGCTCTGCTGAATTTATTATCCAATTTTGTGCAAGCTAAAATGCTGTTTTTTATTTTCATTGCATGTGCCCCTCAGATCTACAGCGACTGCACTTGAAAGTGCACTTGCAGTATACTTGTAGTGCAAAGTGGATTTGCCTTTCATAAATAACCCCCATAGTGTAGAACAAATTCTGATTCACCTCCCAGAGCATTATAGCGTCACTATAGTGACATTGCACTGCTCTGGGGACAGTGTGTAAAAAGAAAATACTAAAAATACTGTCCTCGCATCTTAGGGCCTTAGGGCTTCAGTTACATCGCTTGTAAATTGTAAAAAAAATGTGTTAGCTGGAGTTAGTCTTTAACTTGTTTGTCTCTTGAAGTTCATTTAGGACTATATAGCCATCTAAAATTAACCTGTTCCATAGCATGACAGCACTACAGTACCGTTTGACTACAGAATGAACAGTGTTGTCACACTGTTACAAGAAGTGGAAAAAATAACAGGATCATCAAATAATAAAAATATGTTACATGGGAATTCATAATAACAAAAACTAGTGTATTGATGCTAGTGACAGACTTCCTCAGAAATGTAATTTTTTTATTTGCTTATAGTTCAAAATAAAACTAAAATAGTTCTGTGGTCACAACATACATTTTCATTTTATAATCAGCATTGTAACAGTAATATAAACAATAGTTATTTTTGACAATCCAATTTAACCTTACTTGAAAAAAACTCCTTTCATGTTGTCTGTTGGCCATCTCTTCTTCCACAACTTCCTGGATTTCCTTTATACTTTGAACCTTCTCCTCTGTTGTTTACTTTCAATTTCTAAGGACTACATGTCCCATGGTACCTTGCTGTCTGCAAGCTGTGATTCATGAACTGACTCCTACTACTAAATCTCCTCCTCCCAGCACCTGGAGCTCAGAAGGCAGGTTCTGTGAAATGTGTGACCCATAAACAAATACATAATAAACAGGACTTTTTAGGTGTCAAAATTAACCTCATTACTCAAAAATACAGTCATAAAAGTCCTCATTGTTTATTACGCAAGTATAAAAGTATCATTATATAAAAGAACACGGGCTCCCCTAAGTGACACAAAGACAAGACCACTCAGTAAGTGAGTTCCGGGTAAAGAGAACTGTTTGTGTTGCAGATAGTTGACAACCTTTACCATTAGTAACAGCTACAAGATTGTTGCCATAGGAGACAACATCCTACCTATACAAAAGTGGTGTCCAGCTGGAGGCCTTCATCTGTATAGCTGTCTACCTATAGAAGTCTCTGAGTCTGCCAAATGACATTGCATCTACCTAAGGGTGTCCTGGCCCTAACCCTTTCTCCCACAGTTCTCTTTAAGAGACAATAAATCTCTTTGCATTTTAAAAGTGTCTGGCGCCCACCATTTAATCTTGCATTACACCCACCATGCGTTGTAACCCACTCTACACTGAAGGATGTCAGCTGTCCCTAACTCTGGAGGTCACCATTAGGCCTTAGGGGCCTCGGGACTTTGCTACAAAACTGTGGAAAGAGACAGGGGAGAAACAGAGGTGAACTGGTAGACACCTCCACTGCCATCACACAGTGGAGTTAGCTTTTTCAAATGATAGGTTTGCTTTAAATAGCGTGTTATGCCTGGAACACATAAGATTATCGCATGAATGTTTTCCTGACACCACTATGGCAGCATACTAGCGATAAATAACTAGCTGACAGGGTGGATAATGCTTGACAAACCAAATTTATTCTAAATCATAACAGAAGACTGGATAGTCCTCCTTCCGAAATCTACAGACAAAGCACCTGGGTTGATTCTATAATGTCTTAAGAACGTATTTCGCGAAGACCAAGATGCTGCACTACAGATGGTTTCCATAGATACATTCGAGAGAGCTGCCCAGAACGCTGCCACCGCCCTGGTGGAGTGTGCAGTCACCACTGTAGGAAGTTCGCCACCCCTCGCTCTGTACGCTCTGTGTATGATATTGACAATCCATCCTGCTAAGGTTCTTGCAGTGGCCTCCTTCCCCCGGTACCTCCCTGTTGGGATTATAAAGAGCTTCTCCGAAGATCTAAATGGTGCAGTAACAGATAGGTATTTCCTTAATGTTCTGGAGACATCTAATTCATGCAGAATTCCTGAACGCTCTTCTGGGAAGTTGGGTAAGGCCCAAATACCAGTTTAGTGGAAGGACATTGCCACCTTTGGAATGAAATGGTCGACTGGCCTTAGTTCGACCCGATCGGGAAAGAATCTTATATGCCGCTCTGAGGCTCCCAGGGCTTGAAGCTCCGACACTCTCCTACCAGAGGTAATTGCTGTTAAGAAAACTGCCTTGTACGTTATGTCCCAAAGGGAACAATCCTCGGTTGGAGCAAAGGGATGGGCTGATAAAAAGTCTAGTAGAACTGACAGATCCCATTGAGGAAAGACTCTTTTATTCGGTGGGCGAATTTTGATAACTGCTTTTAAGAATTGTTTGATTAGCGGCTCCTCAGCCCATTTTAGTTTTGTTATTGCCAAGATTGCAGATATTTGCACCTTTAATGAACTAAGGCTAAGGCCCATGTCTAGGCTCGACTGAAGGAAGTCCAACACCGCCGATAGAGGTGGGGCTGCAGGATCGAGACCTCTTGCAGTTAGTAAGAGTGTGAATCTGTCCCAGATTTTAGCGTAGACCTTAGTAGTGGGTTTTCTGGCCCTCAGTAAGGTGGCAATAACTCCAGAGGAGCATCCTAAGCTCTCCAGCCTCCCCCTCTCAATAGCCAAGCCCGAAGATCCAGCCTGCGTATGTTCAGGTGCAGAAACTTGCCTTGTACTAGTGTCAGGTCACCTATGGCCAGGTGACAGATGCACACCGTAGGGGGACAGGAGTGCACCGCAAGGTAGTGAACCCTATGGCTGACTGCTGCGGATAGGAAACTGGGTGGTTGTGGAAAGCGGGACCAGAGGAGCACAACCGGGATCCTATAGGAGGCTAGAGCCAAGATTCCCCAGGGCGCGGAGTCTAAGACCCAGCAGGTCTTCTCCAGAGCCTCTAGTGGTGAGGATGTTATGCTGCAGGCTGGGTCCAGGTCGCGGACCCTAGAGTCTCCTAGCTCACGCCCCGTAGGATAAGGGGAAAAGAGGGGAAGCAGCAGCACAAGATATAAGAGTAACGAATAACAGGCTGAAGGTCAAGGGCCACAAGCAGACAAGAATAACGAAGGACAAGCCGAAGGTCAAGGGTCACGAGCAGACAGGGATAGTCGGGGACAAGCCAAATATGTAACAGAGAGACAGACGTAGCACACGGCAGGCAGGAACCCAAACACACAATGCCTAACAAACACGTTGATCAGCAAAGCAGGCTTGCAGTGCACAGGTTAATATAGTGTTCTGTGATAGGGCCTGGGGTGAAGTCTGGCTGGGAGGAGATTATAAAGGAAGCCAGGTGAAGGGGGTCTGGTCTCTAAGATGAACACATGAGGAGGAAAGGTAGGATGGCAGACAGACATTAATGCATATCCATGACAGTACCCTCCCTCTTACGAGGCCTCCCCCTTCCCCGCCTTGGCCCAGGTTTGGAGGGAAACTTCAGATGAAACTCCTTTAACAGACGAGGTGCACAGACCTCAGATGCAGCGATCCAAGACCTCTCCTCAGGACCAAACCCCTTCCAATGAACGAGGTACTGAAGAACGCCTTTACAAAGTCGGGAGTCCAGAATTTGACTGACCTCGTACTCCTGATTATCCTCAGAGACAGGCGCCACAGTAGGGAGAGGACGAAAGAATTTATTGAGGACTAAAGGCTTCAGAAGGGCAACATGGAAGGAGTTAGTGATTTTAAGGCTCTTAGGAATCTGGAGTTTGAAACAAACTGGATTCAGTTTAGCAGTTACAGTGTATGGACCAATGAATCGTGGAGCAAACTTCAGAGAAGGAACTCGGAGCTTGATGTTCCTGGTGGAGAGCCAGACTTTGTCCCCTGGCTGAAGAGAAGGCGGTTTACGCCTGCGGCGGTCGGCAAAGCCTTTGAATTTTTCAGCAGCTGCCCGGAGGGAATCATGAACGTCACCCCAAACAGAATTGAGAGACTCCTGAACCTAAGCCAAAGCTGGAATATCTGGAGAACAGGTCATGGGAAGAGGAAGTTGAGGGTGTTTTCCATAAACAGTGAAAAAGGGTGTCTTCTGCGAGCTGGTATTCACATGATTGTTATGGGAGAATTCTGCCCACGGAAATAGAGAGGACCAATCGTCATGATGAGAAGACACAAAGGTGCGAAGAAAGACCTCTAACTCCTGATTAACCCTCTCAGTCTGTCCATTGGATTGAGGGTGGTAGGAAGAGGAAAAATCCAAGACAATATTGAGGGATTTACAAAAGGCTCTCCAAAAACGAGACGTAAATTGGACTCCCCTGTCGGAAACAATATGAGAAGGAACCCCATGGAGGCGGAAAATTTCTCGAATAAAAATGGGAACCAAGGCAGGAGCAGAAGGAAGACCAGGAAGAGGAACAAAATGAGCCATCTTGGAGAACCGATCGATTACCACCCAAATGACTGTATTATTCTCAGACAGTGGGAGGTCAGTGATAAAATCCATGGCAATATGAGCCCAGGGCTCCTTAGGGATGGGCAAGGGCATGAGGAGACCAGCAGGAGCTTGTGTGGAGGATTTAGACTGAGCACAGACATGACAAGCCTTAACGTAGTCTTTGACATCTGAGCGGAGATTAGGCCACCAGTAGTGACGACTAATGAGTAAGAAGGATCGGAGGAATCCAGAATGACCTGCCACCTTGGAATCATGTCCCCAACGAAGTATCTTAGCTCTTAGCTCAGTGGGGACAAAGGTCTTACCCGGCGGAATCTTTGACTTCAGGGTGGTAGAGTGGGCAGCAATGCACGAGGTTGGAATGATCGGCTCAGGTTCAGGGGCGGACTCCTCGTCAAAAGTGTCAAATGACCTAGAGAGCGCATCAGCCCGACCATTGCAGGAACCAGGTTTGTAAGTAATCGTGAAATTAAAACGGGCAAAGAAGAGACTCCACCTGGCCTGTCTAGGATTCAGACATTTAGCATTCTGTAGATACTGTAAATTCTTGTGGTCAGTAAAGATCGTTATGGAGTGAGGGGAACCCTCCAAGAGATGACGCCACTCCTCTAACGCCAATTTAATCGCGAGAAGTTCCCGATCACCGATGGCATAATTCCTCTCTGCCTGAGAATTTTTTTTGGAGAAGAACGCACATGGTTGACGTCTCTTCTCAAAGAATTGAAGAAGCACAGCTCCCACCCCCATTGAGGAAGCGTCCACTTCAATAAAAAATGCATCCCCAGGATTTGGTCTCCTCAAGAGAGGTCCAGAAACAAAGGCCTGTTTCAGGTCGTGAAATGCAGAGACAGCTTCGGGAGGCCAGTCTTTGGCATTCGCACCCTTCTTGGTTAAAGCGATAATAGGCGCGGCAATGGAAGAGTAATTCCTTATGAACTGCCTATAATAATTTGTGAAGCCAAGAAAGCGCTGTGTGGCCTTGAGGCTAGCAGGAAGAGGCCAGTTGGTAATGGCCAAGACCTTCGCAGGATCCATACAAAGACCCGAACATGAGACAAAGCACCCCAAAAACAGGACCTCAGAACATTCGAAGGAACATTTCTCCAGCTTGGCATAGAGATTGTTCTCTCTAAGACGCTGAAGTACAGTGCGGACATGGTTTCTGTGGACGAGCAGATTTTTAGAAAAGATCAGAATGTCATCCAGATAGATGACAACAAACTGGTACAGCAGATCTCTGAAGATTTCATTGACGAAGTTTTGAAACACAGCTGGGGCATTACACAAACCAAAAGGCATCACCAGGTATTCGTAATGCCCGTCTCTAGTGTTGAATGCAGTCTTCCATTCGTCACCCTCCCGTATTCGAATGAGATTGTACGCGCCTCTGAGATCCAACTTGGTGAAAATGGAGGCACCCTTCAACCTATCGAATAGTTCAGATATTAAGGGTAAGGGGTATCGATTTTTAATAGTAACCGCGTTTAAACCTCGATAGTCGATACAGGGTCTTAGGGTACCATCCTTTTTGGCAACGAAAAAGAACCCTGCCCCTGCAGGTGATGCGGATTTCCAGATGAAACCTCTCTCCAGATTCTCTGCAACATACTCAGACATGGCCTGGGTCTCTGGGATGGACAGAGGGTAGGTACGACCCCTGGGCAGAGTTGCTCCGGGGACAAGATCAATAGCACAGTCAAAAGACCTGTGTGGTGGAAGCACCTCAGCTGATTTCTTACAGAACACATCCCGGTAATCGCTGTATGCAGCGGGAAGATCAGAAGAAACAGAAGTGGTAGTAACCGGAAGTCTCTCTTTGGGGGCCACCTTGAGAAGACATGACGAGAAACATGAGGGACCCCAAGCCAGGACCTGCCCAGAGGCCCAGTCCACATGTGGAGAGTGGAGCTGCAGCCAAGGAAGGCCCAATACAATGGGGGTAGAGGCCTTGGGTAGAATGAGAAAGGATATCCACTCCTGGTGGAGAATCCCTACAGACATCCTAATGGGTAGCGCCTGGAAGCGAATAGGGCCCCCTGGGAGAACAGTGCCATCAATTGCCGAGACTACCATTGGGGTAGCGAGAGGTGAAAGGGTAAGCCTCATAGAAGAAGCAGTTCCCCAATCCATAAAATTGCCGGCTGCCCCTGAATCCACATATGCAAGGGTTGATTGAGGAGAAGTGCCTACATGAAGGAACACCGGCAGGAGAAGGCGATGTTTCAGGGTCCAATACTCCACCTTCCAAATGTATTAAGCCTGAGCGTTCCCCGGACAGAAGCGAGCAAAAGTCACGAAAATGACCCTTGCCCCCACAATAGAGGCACAAGCCCAGAGTTCTGCGCCTAGCACGTTCTTCGGGGGTTAGTCTGGTCCGGCCCAGCTGCATAGGTCCCTCAGCAGGCAGAAGATGCTCCACGGGACGAAGGGAGGGGAGCTCAGACTGGCTAGGACCCAGAGAGTGCTGGCGTCTTTTTTCTAGCGACCTCTCCTGAAAACGAATGTCGATCTGGTTGCACAAAGAAATTACATCGTCCAGACGGACGGGAATGGCTCTTTCCGCTAATTCGTCTTTCACTCGGTCAGAGAGGCCATGTAAAAAGGTAGCGACCAGGGCCTCATTATTCCAGCTCAATTCAGCTGTGTGGATACGGAACTGAAGAGCGTACTGTCCCACTGAACTAGATTCTTGGCGAAGACGTAAGACAGCACTAGCCGCTGAAGAAGCCCGAGCTGGCTCCTCAAAGATGTTCCGAAAGAGCTCCAAGAAGTCGGACAGGATGGAAACCACTGAATCATTCCTTTCCCACAGGGGGGGCAGCCCAGGCTAAAGCTTCACCGGAGAGGAGGGAGATGATATAGGCTACCTTAGCCCGATCAGACAGGAAGTTTTGAGGCTGAAGCTCAAAATGAATCATACATTGGCTGAGAAACCCCCTGCAGGCCTTGGAGTCCCCAGAGAAACGGAACGGAGCTGGCAGTTCTAGTGAGTGTGTGGCTGTGACTGATGCGAAAGGCGCAGTCGCTGGTTGTACTTGAGGTTGCAGATTTGGGGTTCCCAAAGAGGTCTGAAGCTGCTCGAAGCGAGAAGCCAGATCCTGGAGGAATCGCATCACCTGAGTCTGATCTGATTCCTGGGTCTCAAGTCTACGGACTATGCCCTGTAATGGATCATCCGCGGGGAGCGGCCTGTCAGCCGGGTCCATGGCTGATCAAACTGTCAGGTCACCTATGGCCAGGTGACAGGTGCACACCGTAGGGGGACAGGAGTGCACCGCAAGGTAGTGAACCCTATGGCTGACTGCTGCGGATAGGAAACTGGGTGGTTGTGGAAAGCGGGGCCAGAGGAGCACAACCGGGATCCTATAGGAGGCTAGAGCCAAGATTCCCCAGGGCGCGGAGTCTAAGACCCAGCAGGTCTTCTCCAGAGCCTCTAGTGGTGAGGATGTTATGCTGCAGGCTGGGTCCAGGTCGCGGACCCTAGAGTCTCCTAGCTCACGCCCCGTAGGATAAGGGGAAAAGAGGGGAAGCAGCAGCACAAGATATAAGAGTAACGAATAACAGGCTGAAGGTCAAGGGCCACAAGCAGACAAGAATAACGAAGGACAAGCCAAAGGTCAAGGGTCACGAGCAGACAGGGATAGTCGGGGACAAGCCAAATATGTAACAGAGAGACAGACGTAGCACACGGCAGGCAGGAACCCAAACACACAATGCCTAACAAACACGTTGATCAGCAAAGCAGGCTTGCAGTGCACAGGTTAATATAGTGTTCTGTGATAGGGCCTGGGGTGGAGTCTGGCTGGGAGGAGATTATAAAGGAAGCCAGGTGAAGGGGGTCTGGTCTCTAAGATGAACACATGAGGAGGAAAGGTAGGATGGCAGACAGACATTAATGGATATCCATGACAACTAGTAGGTGTGGAAATGTTGGCAGGGGGATTGGATGTTGTTTGCTGAGGTGTATCACCAAAGGGAACCAAGGCCTCCGTGGCCAGAATGGGAGGATGGCTATGACTGTCATCTGTTCTCTCAATAGCCTCAGGAGGAACCTCATGATTAGAGCTGTTGGAGGAAAGGCGTAAGCCAGGCTGCAATTCCAGGGAGTGACCAGCGCATCTGTTCCTTCCACCTGGGGATGCGGAAATCTGGACAAGAATCTCTGAAGCTTGCTATTGTTGTGAGAAGCAAATAGGTCGATTTGAGGTAGACCCCACCTGTGGACCAATTGAGAGAATACTCTGGGAGGTAAGGCCCATTCCGTCTGATCCGGGAATTTCCGTGACAGATGATCCGCCTGTGTATTCAACCTCCCAGGGAGGTAGACTGTCCTTAGAGACTGTAGGTGTAATTCGGCCCAGGTCATTGTGGATTCTACTTCCATCAGCAACGTGCTGCTGCAAGTTCCTCCTTGGTGTTGAATATAGGCCACTGTGGCCCTGTTGTCCATTTGTAGAGTAACTGGGCGATTCTTGATCCTGTGGCGTAGGGCCTGGAGAGCCAGAAATGCTGCTCGAATCTCCAGCACGTTGGAAACCAATCCCTTGGCGGGAAAGCTCCACCTGCCCTGGACTGACTGACCTTCGCAGTACGCCCCCCAGCCTGCCTCGCTGGCATTGGTCGTAACAATGGTCCAACTTAAAGGACCCAAGGGTTGTGACTTCTTTAGAGATTTCACCCTCAGCCACCACTGTAGGCTCTTCCTAATAATGACAAATACGTTATCAGTTGTGTCAAGCTCTGCTTCCTCCACTACATTAGGAAGCCTAGCTGAAACTGACGAAGATGCCAGTGGGCCCATGGAACCATTGGGATGCACGATGACATGGTACCGAGAGGCTGATAAGCGAGTGGAAGTTGCTGCTGCTAATATTCTCTTCCTGATCACCCTCACTTTCTCTGCCGAAATATAAATGAATGCCTTCTCCGTGTCAAACAGCTCTCCCAGGTACACCAACTGTTGGGTTGGGTTGAGATGGCTCTTTTTGAAGTTGATGATCCACCCAAACTTCTGCAGAGTGTGAACGAGGATCTCCCTGTGTGCTAATAATTCTTCTCGATCCCTTGCCAGCAGTAGGACATCGTCCAAGTAGTGGTGGACTCGAAGACCCTGCACCCTGAGCGGGGCTAGCATGGCAATGAGGACTTTTGTGAAGGTCCTCAGGGATGTGCAAAGACCAAAAGGAAGGCTTGTAAACTGTAAATGCGTCTGGCCGACTGCAAACCTTAGGTACCTCTGGAAGGCTGGCAAGATTGGAATATGGAGGTACGCGTCTTGCAGATCTATAGAGAGCATCCAGTCGCCCGGTTGTATGGTTTGAATGATGGTGTGAATGGACTCCATTTTGAATTTCTCTAACAGAATAAAACGATTCAGACCCCTCAAGTCGATGACTGGCCACCACCCTCCGTCCTTCTTGCGTACCATGAATAGGGTGGAGTAAAACCCTGAGTACTTTTCCAAGGATGGGACCCGTATTACTGCTTGCTGTTTTTGGAGGGAATGAATGTATTGCAGAAGGACAGCTGCTTTCTGCTGTGTCTCTGGAATCTTGGTGGGTAAAAAGCGATCTGGAGGGGGTGTGCTGAGAAACCTCCAGGAATGGCCCTGTGAGATCGGTGATCTTACCCAGGTGTCTGTAGCGTTTTTTGCCCAGATGTCTGCAAAGTGCGCCAGTCTGGCCCCTACTGGAAGCATCTGGGACTGCGCATCGTCAAAAGGATTTATGATTTTGTCCCCCTCCAGCTGCCATCCGGGGGCCCTGGACTGCCGAGAGAATCTTGAGTCTCTGGACCTGTAGGAATGAAACCTACTGGAAAAAGGCTTTGATCTTCGCTGTCTTTTGTCTTGTGGGAGTAGACCAGACTTGCCCCCTAACATTCTCGAGATGGCCGACTCCATCTTGGAACCAAAGAGGAACTTGCCGTTGAAAGGTATCTTACACCAAGACTGTTTCGAGGAAGGATCCGCTGACCATGGCTTTAGCCATAGGGCCCTCTTTACTGTTACTGTGTGCAACATAGCCCTGGCAGAGCACTTGACCGTGTCTATTGCTGCTTCCCCTATAAAATCAGCTGACACCTTCAGCTCATCAAGAGCTCGAACAATATCTACCCTTGGCAACCCCTCCTTCACTGCTGACTCAATGTTTTGAGTCCAAACTTTCAGGGCGCTAGCCACTGAAGTGAGGTCTAGAGCTGGACGGCAGGCTGCCCTGGCTGCCTGATAGGCTTTCTTAAGATCTGAGTCTATTTTTCTGTCAATCAAGTCCTTGAAAGAGGATGAATCCTCCATAGGGAGAGTAACGTTCTTTGCCAGGCGGACGACTGCCGCATCGACCGTAGGTGGTGAGTCAAGTGATATTCCCTCTATCTCCTGTAGAGGATAAAATTTCTGCATACGGTTGAGGGAAAAACTTTTTTCGGTTTTATGCCACTCCTGCTTTAGGACGTCCTTGATCTCGTCCATGAATGGAAAATAGGCTTGTCGTTTCTGGAGAAAAGGGTAGTAGGATTTTGCCTTCTTTGGCGCTTCCTCCTCTTCCCATGCGATCACCTGTTTTATTGCCAGAATGAAGGGTTCTACAAGAGAAAAACTGAACCCAAGTTGCTTTGGATCCTCCTCTGATGAGGAGGAATTATCCTTTTCTGTAGGCTGACCAGACTGTAAGGACACCCCACTGGGCATGGTCATACTGCTTGCTGAAGTACCCGGCTGATCTTCCAATGGGACCCTTTGGGCGGGTGGCTGGGCTGATGTAAACTCAGATAAGGAATCTTGTACTACCTTCTTTAATAATGACGAGACTTGCGCAGTGTCCTATTCCCTGTCCACTGCAAATTCTTCAAGACAGTCTTTGCACACCAATTTGGATAGGGGGACTGTGCCACAGGCCCAACATGATTTTTTGCTAGGATGTCTGCGCTGCTCTGGAGAAGAGGAGGCGCGACGTGCCCTTTTGGATTTTTTTCTTGACCGGGAGCGACGTCTGGAGCTATGCTCCTTTGAAGAACACCTGTCCTCTCTTGTCCTTGAACTCTGAGAGCATGAGCGTGAGCGTGCAGGGCTGAAACAAATCAAAGCAAACTGCATTAGAGGGCACTCTTTTAAGGTCACCTGAAAACTTACCAACTGGTGGTCCCCCTACCCTAAGTATTGAGGGTCTTGCATAAGTGGTGACTGACTCATGGTAATAGAGAATAAGGGACGGCCAGCGGAAAAAGAGAGATAGCTGAAAGAGAAACAAAAGGATGGAGGAGATCGCCAGTAATTTTCTAACATGATAGTCTGAAAATGATCTAACTACAACAAGGCAAACAGCCAAAACAAACCAAAGGAAAAGAATGCACTTTTTTCCTTCAGTGACTTTTCCCTTTTTAAAAAACAAAAACAAAAACTTTCCTACCAGCAGATGGCGTCACAGAAGTTTGCCGAGTCTGGATCCAGGAAAACCTCAAAGTCAGGAGCCACAGTCAGGAGGCTGTATATTGCCTAGCCCTACAGAAGCCCACTGACAGTTTTAAGTGATCCCGGGGCTGACAGAACCCGCCCCCAGGCTCCTCCTGTTGTTGTGGGCAAAACAAATCATTTGCCCAGAACCAAAATGGCGCCCTGAGCTTCCATCGGCCAGTGCGCATGTGCGAACCGAGTGCAGCCCTATGACATCATCGGGAGCGCCCTAAGCCGGTAAATACAGCATTCGGTGGCTGCCCCATGCCTATAGGGAGACCAGAACACCCACTGCACGGCGCGACCCGCTCCTCTCTCACCCAGAACCTACCCTAAACCCAGATAAGACGCGAGAAGAGAAAGTAATGAATAAAAGAGGTAAAGACATAGTCTGACGGTCAAGGAAGCCCATAGTAAAAGGAAATGGCAGGCTGGCCCCCCCAAAGCTCTGGAACCAAGTCATGCTAAATGGCAGATTTCATCCCTAAAGAGGAAACACTGCAGGTACCCATCAAAACCACACAGACGAGGGTTTCTCAGGCTTTTCAGAGCGTTTTAGCAGGCCAAGCACTGAGACTTCGCACTGGGAGAGGCTCGAACCCAGACGGCTACTGCTCAGCGGCAGGGTGGGGGACACAAAATTCCTTACTTCATCACTGGTGCGTGGAGGTATGAGGAAAAAAAGAAGAATGGGGTGGCGGCTAACCATGCCTTCATTTATGCTATTCACTGGTCCTGGGGGAGTGGTCAAGAGGCGGCGCTCTATCACTAGTATGCTGCCATGGTGGCGTCAGGAATGTGGTATTTTTCATACGATTTTTCTGATCGTGTGTATTAGGCTTAAAAGTGTTCACCCTCACAGAACTTCTCATAATGTATCTATGAACTCTGTAAATAGCTCTAGTGGGCAGTATAAAGGACTTGTCCAGCCCTGCATTGAATAGAAGAATAAACAGACAAAGAGAAAAGTGAGGCTAGATCCTCCTTCATTGAAGTAGATTTAAAGGAGAAGTCCAGCCTGAGCTTTTTAGGCTGGGCTTCTCCTCTGGGTTACAGGAGTGCAATTCGTTTTTTGCACTCCTGTGACCCATTTTCAGCAGAGAGCGGTCTGAAGTCCGCTCTCCGCTGACGTCACTGCCATCAGTCAGGGCAGCGCGTCATCACGACTTCCCAGGATCCGCCAGCTGCCCTGATTGATGCCAGTCTCAGCGAGCCGTTGAGATGCTGAGGCCGCCTCTCCCGGCCTCTCCACTGTTCAGCGCTCCAATGAGCGTGGAGAAGCAGAGAGGAAAGACGCTGACTGAGAGTCAGTGGCTTTCCTCTCGAGGATCTGTGAGAACTGAGCCAGCGGCGGTGTTCGGTGGCTCGGTTCTCAGTGCGGAGATGCGGGGAGACAGATGGAGCATCGGTCTGATGCTCCATCCACTGAGGTAAGTATGATTGTAAAAAAAAAAGAAAACCCATACTTCTCCTTTAAGCAAAGTCATTCTAAAAGGTCACCTTTGCAAAGTAAATATCATACTTGGCTACTTGGCGTTTAAGAACGCAATTTCCATGAAACAGCTGGCTGAATTTCAGTGTTTACTGAATATCCAGTTCACCCTGTATGTACAAAATGCCTTCAGAGGCTGCTTTACTTTCCTGAAGTCACTGTCTAACAAATTTGAAGAAATTTCCAGCACTGCACATTCAAGAAAATGTGACATTATTAAGTCATATACTGAATGGGACTAGACTGGATTGCTGTAGATAATTATGGCATTAATGTGTATTCAGTCCTACTTGGGCATGTTTGTTTATTCAAAATGTGGCCTGGAATCACTTTTATCTTGGGGAAACTATTGCAATTATACAAAACTAAATCCAAACAGATTGTTCAACTGTTCCCCATAAAGCAGTTGACTGAGATATCTGCTGGTACTTATATACCCCAACAAACCATCCGAATTCTCTCAATTAATCCTAGTACACACGGGTCGAATGTCGAGCGGCATCAGCTGGTTCAATAGAAACCGGCTGCCATTTGGTCCGTGTGTACTGGAGTCGGTTCGAAGGCGCATAACCAAAAAAGGTCTGCCAATTGGCTCATGATCAGGGTTCTCAGCCAGTGACTGAGAGCCCTGACCGGAGTGTTCTGGCCCAGGGGGCTGTCCCCCTGTCAGAACACAATAGAGCAGCAGGGGAGATCGCTGTACTAACGTTGGATAGTTAGTTCAGCGGCTCCCCCTGAGCTGGGTTGAACAAAATAAAACTACTAAGGTGTACTAGGCTTTGGGCTGACCTGGCTGAAACTCTAATTACTTACTGTAGATGCTCAATTGTCCTATTATTACCACTGCTCTAGGAAAGTAAACCGTAACCACTTGCCGACTGCCTCACGTACATTGGCAGAATGGCACGGGCAGGCAAAGCAACGTACCTGTACATTGCTTTGAATCTGCCGCCTTGTGTGTGTGCGCGCCCGCCGCAAGCTCCACGACCATGCCCGCGGGACCCGCGGACTCGATGTCCAATGTGTCCGATGCAATATCGCAGTCACGATAAAGATTGCAGATCGCCGCCATTACTAGTAAAAAAATAATAATAATTGAAATGCCATAAATCTATCCCCTATTTTGTAGACGCTATAACTTTTGTGCAAACCAATCAATATACGCTTATTGCGATTTTTTTTTACCAAAAATATGTAGAAGAATACATATCGGCCTAAACTGAGGAAAAAAATAGTTTTTTTAATATATTTTTTGGGTATATTTATTACAGCAAAAAGTAAAAAATATTGCTTGTTTTTAAAAATTGTCGCTCTTTTTTTGTTTATAGCGCAAAAAATTAAAACCGCAGAGGTGATCAGATACCACCAAAAGAAAGCTCTATTTGTGGGAAAAAAAGGACGTCAATTTTGTTTGGGTGCAACATCGCACGACCGCGCAATTATCAGTTAAAGCGACGCAGTGCCGAATTGCAAAAAATGGCCCGGTCATTGGGCAGCCAATTCTTCTGGGGGCTGAAGTGGTGAAAGAGAAGGTCCAGCCCAAAAAAATAAACAAACAATTAAAGTCAGCAGCTACAAACACTGAAGCTGCTGACTTTTAATATTAGGGCACTTACCTGTCCAGGGAGCCCACGATGTCGGCACCCCAGCAAATCTTCGGAATGACTCCTGGGTGCTACCGCCACCATTCCCGGCTTCACTGCTGGTTCCGTACTGTGCATGCGCGAAGCATGCTGCACTTACCAATTTGCCCTGCGCTTACCAATTGGTGCTGCGCTTACCAATTGGGCCACGGCCCATCTTCCAGAAGGGGAGAAGGGGACCTGTCATAAACAGGTCCCCGTTCCCCCTCCTCCTGAAAGGTGCCAAATGTGACACCAGAGGGGGGGGGAGCATATAAGTGGAAGTTCCACTTTTAGGTGGAACTCTGCTTTAAGCTTAAGCATTGGGTTAAGAAAGTGCCAATTTCCCAAATCACACATTCAGTGTGGATGGGGGAATCACTCCCGCAGAGCTATTGTGATTAGTATAGCCGGCTAAAGCCAGCGGCCTGAACAGGAAAAAAACAACCTGACAGACTGGTTGTACAGAAGAGAGATCAACTTCTGTAAAACCAGTCAACCCATCAATAATGTGCTGGATTGAAATTCAGCCGGTCCCTGCTAAACTGGCTGAATATCAATCCATCTATGGCCAGCTTTAGATTAAAACATCTGAAGTCATGGGGTTTAAATGTTTAACCTCCCTGGCGGTAATTCCAAATGTGGCTCGGGGTGAATTTTCATTACCAAAAGCGGTAACCCCAAGCCTCACTCGGAATTGCATCGTGGTATTCTGGGAAAGTTACTTACCTTGTCCCAGGATCCTGCGATGTCCTCCTGCTGTGTCTGCGGGCTGTGTACTCCACTCGATCTATCAATGATCCGGGCTCCGTTCCCTGCAAGCATCGCAACGCATGGGGGTGGAGCCCGTGGCAAATTCAAAAAGTGAAAAAAACAAAACACACACAGTAGATTACATTACTGTATCAAATCATTTCACCTCCCTTTTGTCCCTAGTGCTTTGTCCAGTGCCCTGCATGCACTTTTATATTATATATACTGTTCTTTCTGCCTGGGAACTTGAGATTGTCCATGGCAACCAAAAAGCGTCCCTTTACGTCAAAAGTGGTTTTAGACCAGCTAGAAATCAGCGATAGTTTATTAGAATCACTTGCAGAATTGAGCGATAGTGATTCGTGAGGAAATTCGTCATAAAACACTGAAAGTAACGACAGCGACAATTCTGCAACTGAGCAAATTTCAGTGTTTTTGATTTGATTACATTATTGAATACATTTTATTATTATTATTATTTGTTATAATTATTTATAGTTATTTATTATATTCTAATTTATGATTTAGTGTTTCAAACTTTATCATACCCGGGATGTCTACTAGACTCTTGTTTGGACAGATTTAAGCGAGTTATTCCTAAGAATTACAGGCCTACAATATAAAATGCCAAATTTTAATGTGAAACAATGTACCACTTACAGCATCAAAAATCTGACCTTATACCGACTGGGAGGTTAAATCCCATTTATACAGTCTATCATGATAGCAAAAGCACTCTTTAAAATATCTGTAAAACTTCTAACCCTAAACAGCAGACACCACAGTCAAGCCTCGTACACACGGCCGAAAATCTCGTCAAGAAAAAACACGTCGTTTTTCTTGACGAGATTCTTGGACAAGAAACTTGTCCCGGCTGAGTGTACACACGCTCCTTTCAAAGAACCCGCGGTTCTTTGAATGGAGCGAACGCGGTGACGTCATCGACTACGACGAGCGTGCGCTCGTCACATTCGATGCCGTCACCGCCATCTTGCTATACCCTACCTATGCCTAGGAAGCTACCACGCATGCGTCAAAGTCATTTCGAGCATGTGCGGGCTTCCCGGAGGACAGGTAAGTGTACACACACACACACTTTTCTCATCGAGAAACCTGCTGACAAGAATCTCGACGAGAAAAAAGAGAGCAGGTTCTCTATTTTTCTCGTTGAGATTCTTGTCGGTTTTCTTGACGAGAAACATGATAGCTGCGTACACACGACCAATTTACTCGGCAAGAAAGCTCTGCCAGCAAGTTTCTTGCTGGTTCTTGCCGAGAAACTCGGTCGTGTGTACGAGGCTTAAGAAAATGTCTTCTAGAATATTTAAGATTTCTAGACTTAGAAATGTGACGCATAATGCCTTGTACACACGATCGGAATTTCCGATGAAAAAAGTCAGATGGACTTGTTTCATTGGAAATTTCGATCGTGTGTGGGCCCCATCAGACTTTTTTCCATGTTTTTCCATGTTTAAAAATAGAACATGTTTTAAATTTTTCCGATGGAAAAAAAATCGATAGGAAATTCCGATCGTTTGTGTGGAACTCCAACGGAGAAAAAACCCACGCATGCTCAGAAGCATTGAACTTCATTTTTCTCGGCTCGTCTGAGTGTTTTACGTCACCGCGCTTTGGACGGTCGGAATTTAGCCTGACAGTGTGTATGCAAGACAGCTTTAACGGAATTCCGATGAAAAATTCCATCGGACTTTAGACCATCGGATACTCCGATCGTGTGTACAAGGCATAAGAGTTCTTATATATTTGGCAGGGGAACCAAGTGAAGGAGGAACTTCCCAAGAATATGTTGCTCTTTTACCTACAATCCCAACTCATCTTAAATAGATACATTTATGTATGGCTCCACTTCTAAACAAAAGATTAATGCCGCGTACACACAGCCGGACTTTGCCACAGGCAAAACTCCGTCGGAATTTCCAACGGAAAAATAGAAAACCTGCTCTCTAAGTCCGTCGGAAATTCTGATGGGAAAAGTCCGATGGGGCATACACACGGTCGGTATATCCGATGAAAAGCTCCCATCGGACTTTTTCCATCGGAAATTCCGGCCGTGTGTACGCGGCACTAGGCTTCCTCCACACAAGGCGGATCCATTGCAGCGGAGTCCGCCAGCTCCCACCAGCTCAGAGGGAGATCTCTCCATTAATCTCCGCTGAGCTGGCTGATGACACGTCCCTCTCTGCTCACTGATCGGGGAGGGGCTTGTTGAGAGCTGCTGTCTCCTATGGAGAGATCAGACAAAACCGGACAGCATGTCCGTTTTCATCAGATCTCACCCGATCCGATCCGCCATGGACGGATGGCGACGTATCACCATGCGTCAGATTTTAGCGGTTCGGATGTCAGCAGACATGTCACCGCTGACATCCGTCGCTCCATAGGCTTGCATGTAGCACCTTAACAGTCCCCCAGTGTGAAAGGGGCCTTAGACTTTGGATAAACAATTACTTATAATAAGGGCCACTAAAGTATGTAATTTTCTTAAACCAATATGAGACATTGATGCTGACCCACAGTTAAAGAGGATTTGCAGTCTGCTCACATCATTTGTAATAAAAACATATTTGCCATTCTGAAGCTTCCCTCCAACCACTTTGCATATTATTTTATATATACTGTGATTCTGTACTTGCCAAATATGCTACAGAATTCACCCTCCACTGAGTCTGTCTGCAACCATTTTAACTGTGGGCAGCTGAAGCTGCTTCCTGTTCACTTCCTGGATTTACACAGACACACAGAGGCACACCTCCAGCTCTGCAGCCCTGAATTTCTTATTGGCCCTCTTATGACTCATCCAACTCCCTTCCTGGCAAACTCTCACAAGAGTGAGGGAGAGAGCTGTGCATGATGTCATAAGCCTAGGCTTTTTACCAGACAAGAAACAGGAAGTGGGCTGTATAAGGTATTTACTGGCAGAAAAAATTAATGTTTTACTATCCAAAGTTAAAACAACAAGGGCAGAAGATTTAATAGATGGAAAGTTGAAAAAATTACTGAAGTTCTGCTTTAAGATAAAGTGAAAGGAAATGTCCTAATTGCCTCAGTACGCAGACAATGTTCTCAGCTATTTTTTCTGCACATATCAGGTCTTTTAAAGTGATTCTAAAGCCTAAACATTTTTTTTTAAATTAATGCATTCCCTGCATTAGGGTTTAGCCAGGTGCTTGGCTAAGCCTGGAGAGTGAGAACACTGGCTGCAGCTGCTGTCTGTACCTGCTGCCCTGTGGTGCTGAACTGGTTAACAGCTATATCAGCAAGAGGAGGGAGCTGCTGAGCAGGGAGTGTTCAATAGACTGAGTCAGGCAGTGCTGCACTGTGGGATCTGTAGTACAGAAGAGAGAAACACTACTGTAATAAAGAGCCTTTGAACTGCATTTACCATAGGGAGATTGCCAGGAGGAAGGGAAAGGGCTGCATTTTCTCAAGCTGTACTGGACACAGCTTTCTCTTGCTTTCAGGGAGATCAAAGAGGGCATATCTTTGTCTAGTTTGAACCATCACTGCTGCATATCTGTGGCCTGAGCGGGATCCGGAGTGCTAAGTGCAGATGGGGTGCAGAGCAGAGAGTGGACTAATGACAGTGTGTGACCAGATGGTGAGATGCAAAATGGTTGGGGCTGTTGTGACAGGAACTATGCCTACCTACAACAGCTTGCTCCAAATTTGAAAATGCAAAGAAACAACAGTAATGATCCAAAACCTCACAGAGGGCCCCCTGCTGTCCCCTAGCAAACATCCAACTCACTCTTCTCGACCTCAGGCAAACGGTCATTGAAAGGCAATGTACAACATTGTCCCAGACCTTCAGTAAAGCCGTTGACACTCCAGAAGTGGGTCAGGAAGAAAGTACAAATGCAGACTGCTGAACCTACTCCTAACAAGTTTCCTGACAAGTTAGTAGGACCTTCTTGCCAATACAAGTAGAAGGCATCTATACAAAGGCCCTTCTGAATAGAGGAACACAGGTGAACCTGCTATACCAGGACTTTTACGACAAACACCTCAAATACCTACCCCTACAAAAGTTGGAAGAGCTAGAGATTTGGGGTCTGAGAACTCAGAATTTCCCCTACGAGTACCTGCCAATTAAGCTGACTTTTGACTCCTCCGTGGCTAGGCAATCACAGACATTCGATATATTACCATTGTGTGCCCTCACCCATCTGGAGCCAACAACTGTTCCCTGATAGTAAGATCAAACACTAACTTTGTCAGGAGACTACTCACTCCTCTTGTCTCAAAGCATAAAATCCCAACTGAGAATGTGCACCCCTTGCTACAAGTGTATTGGCGCCTGGTTCAAGAAAAGAAAGGCCCAGTGGAAGGCGTGGCCCGAATGCTGATAAGACAAGTGAACCCAGCCACCCCAGTCTCTCCTTTTTATTTGGTGGGAGGAGTGGAATATGCGATTCCCATAAAAAGATTCTACCCACAGAACACCCCACTCTTACCCAAGTGGAAAGAAAGAGCCAAATCCCAGCTGCTAGGATGTCGAGAAATGTTCTTGAAGAGTGATTTTGATGTGCAGTGTGCAAAGAGTGCCCAACACTGATTTGTCCTGTGGTCTGAGGGGACCTATGACTCGGGACTTCGGAAGAGATACAAACCTTGTGTCAAGGAGTAGGGCATCAAGCCAGAGGAGTGACAGAGGCTGAAGCCACTGGAGTTTCAGTTGCAGGTGTCCCCAAATACAACTGTGACCTTTCCAACAATGGCCTACCTAACTTTCAAAAGGAAAACCTAAGAGAAGACTAAATTAAGGACCCCCTCTGTGGTTTATTATTAAAGTGTTACTAAACCCACAATAGTAAAATCAGTCTGTATATGCAGCATAGCATGCTTATTATACTCATTGTGAAACTTAAGGGGTTAATCCTCTGCATTGTGTAAAAAGGCTGTTTTATCCTGTATGCACAGATCCTCCCCCTCCTGCACTGTCTATCTGAGGAAGGCCAGCTAACACAGGCAGAGTAGCCAACCTGCACATGCTCAGTTGTGTCTTCTACTGTATGCTGGAGAGAACAGTTACTTGTTCTCAGAGATAGCCAGGTCACATAATATTGACATCACACATGTGGGCGTGTATAAAGGCTAAAGTGGAAATCTCCTACTTCCTGAACTCTCAACACTGGAGAAACTCTGCAGTATCATGTAACCGTGGTATACAGATCATCCAGAAAGGTATATAGTGGCAATATTTTAATGTAAAAAGAAGATGTTTAAGCTGTAGGCACGGGGGGGGGGGGCGCAGATTAATTATTTTCATATTACTGGTAAAACTTTAAAGGCCCTAGAGGGTCAATGTCCAGACCTGCTGCTGACAGACTCTCCAAAAGAAACTGCAGTTACACGACAGGGTATTTTACCAAAGGGGTCCCTTTGAATGATCTTGAAGATAAGTGGCAACTGTTCTTGCGAAAAAAGCATAGAGAGACTGTGTTGACTGCCCTGCATGATAATCATGGTCTCTTAGGACCCCAAAAATCTTTCAAACTAGTAAGAGACCGCTTCTATAGGCCCTGCATGTAGGCTGAAATTGAAGGATAATGTCACTTGATGAATACAGATGAAGTCTTTGCCCAGTAGAGCTGCCCAGTGAGCCATCTTCAAAGTCAAGGAACAATGGAATTGGTGTGCATTGACATTCTGTGTCTGGAACTTGATTTGTGTGAACAGGGAAATGTCCTGATGGTGACTTACCACTTCACCCAGAATGCTGACTGGTGGAAGTCTCAGCCCTATGTCATCTGTAAGGCTTGACACTGTAATCAAATCTTACCACTAGAAGATACAGTTTCTGTGCCTCAACAACCAGATTCAAGGTCTACCCAAGCTGCCACTCACATATCACGCCCAATGACTAGGTCTTGGTCGTTGACACCAGATGCAGATGAAGGGGAAAGCAGTTATGACCAAAATTCATTCATACCAGCTTTGTTAACATTGTGTCATGTAATTATATAGTGGGAGCCGAAATCCGCTGTGTCTGGTGGACTCTGCATGCACCCCTCGTCTGGTTGACGTACATGTATGTGATCCAGCCTGCCCGTGCCACACCGCTGCAGTAAATGTACTGTGGCTGGGTGGCAAGTGGCTAATTAAAATGTGTTCAAACAAAGAAATGTTGGTACTGTATACGGCTTACCAACGCTGATAAAATGGCTGCATTAGTTTCCTTTTTTAGGCTTTATTTATTTATCACCTGGTAATCCTGTTAATAATACACTTCCTACCCTAGGGTGGCCATTTCCACTCCCCCATTGTATTTGTGGAGGGAGTTATGGTTGACGCCTAGGCTGGGCTTCAAATATGTCTTCCTCTCTCTTCATCTCCATTACAATGGGTGAGTTGGGGGATTAGTAATTTACAGATTGACTGTTGGTACTTTTAGTTCAGCTCACAGAAGGTGACAAGGACACAGAATTTCTTGCAAGATTAACAGATATTTTCTGTACTTGCTGATAAAACTAATGTAGTAAATTCATCCAAGTTGCAATATATTACAATTTTGTTGAATTTGTTTTGTTGAGTTTGTTTCTTGAACTTCGAATTTCTAACAATACTGTATATGTGGTTCTCATACAGTAAAGTCCATTCATTCCAAAATCAAAGCAAAGGAAATCTTTCGAATGACAAACTACTGTTCTGAGAATTTTCATACTCATTTTCGTAAGATGTTTTCCCAAATATTTTAATTTGAAATTCTATCCATCTATGGCTAGCTTAACGCTGTTTTATGCTTCCAGTTCATCTCATAGGTAGTGACAAGAACACTGCATTTATTGTATTTTCTGTAGTTGCTGGAAATGGCCTGAAAAATAAGAACTATGCAACCACCACATCTAAGGACAGGTAAGCTGCAATATATTACATATTTTGCATTTACATACACTTTAAAAAAAGAGGTTATGAGATACAAGCTAGGCAAAGGTGCAAAGAAATAAGATACTGTACTTACCTATACTGCACCAGGTACTCCCCTAACGGAATCCTGATCCTAGCTAGATAAGATGCCCTTTTCCAATGGTGGGCTCCTTATATCCAATCCATATATATGTAGTGCTCCAAACTGATCCCTCTTCCCATATCCCTGTTATATCCATGAGTGGAACAACAGCCATAACGTCTCTTTGCGTGGGGTTTCTACATTGCCATAAAGAGTTAGCCAGTGAGATGAAGTTTTGAAATAGACACGTGCTGCTGATATAGATTTTGGGCCTGTAACACACTGCTGTCAACCCCAAGTAACTGGCTCTAACCTCCCTTGGCACAGATAGCAGTAAATATGGGATTGTGGAACCCGTTAGCTAAGGGGATCACAATACCGCAATAAACATATAACCACACAGCGTATTTGCTTAACCACAAGTAAGTTTTACTGAGTATAAAGCATAAAGTTAGACAATAGTACATATGCCTATGCAGAGCCCTGCAATGTTAACTGTTAAGCATATAATCAAGCAATAAAATCTAACAGTATTTCACACACTCAATGTCAATCAACTACGCTCGCGAGCTTCCCCCTCGTCGGCAAAGATGGCGCCCAAACAGTGTCTAATTACTTTAAAGTTAGGCCTGACTATTGCAGATACGGTGCTCCGTTGGGAGAGATCTTCGCTAGCAATGGTGGTGCACTTAAAAAGGGTATTTGTAATCCACAGGTAAAAGAACAGTCATCTACTCGATATGTAATAAAGGATTCAACTATTGCTGCACAACACACGGTCCCTCTTACGTGCAATGTAACACTCCGGTAAACTGTGGTCCCTGAACGGGGGACACTGAGCCTAGAGATTAGTCAAATAATCCTTGAGCAACTGCTCTCTCACCCGACCGGACCAGTCCGTACAACCGACTTCAGTAACTGGGTTCCCGTCCACAGTCTGTCAGGGAAGGCATGGCCGTGCAATAGGAATCGCACGGCAGACACGCACATTTATGGCGCATTGGCACGCGCATGCGCCTATCACCAACATTGGCGCCAAAGGGGCTATTTAAAGTTAGTGCACCAAAGACTCCTTGCTGTTTGGTCTGCAGCTTCTGTGTGTCCTGAAACCCATTATCTGTGCTGACTTCTTATCCTTGACCCGGCTTGCTCTCACTAAGCTTGTCTGCTTGATACCCTGATCTCGGCTTGTTTTGGACTTCTCTTCTGCCTGCTGCTCTGCCTGATCTGCCAGTACGTCTCCGACCCGACCTGCCTGACTCTGCACCTGTTCCTCCAGTCTGCTGCAGTTCTGTTCTGCAAATCACACCAGTTCCTGCCTTCATCTGCAATCCATTCTGCCACCATTCTGGTCTACCCAGCCTACTGGCTGCCTGCTGCATCTCCAGCTATGAGCATCCAGCTTCGCTGATCCTAGGCACTCCTGCGTCACCGTGCTTCCGTGGCTGCTGTCTCAACCTCAGGGGCCCGCAAGCCGGTGCGGCAAGAGAGGCTCTCCTCTACACATCAGGCTCACGATCCAGGTATGTGACACAGTCTCACGACTCCCGTAGTCTCCGATCCTCCCGACAGTCCTTGGAAGGATGATGGACGAGGTGACTCTTGGGTTCTTCTGTGAAGGCCAGAAGGCTCTTTGGATCACAAGGCATAACTCTCAGACCCAGTCCAATGACAGACCCAGCGCAGGCTTCACTTGCTAGGTGGGTGACATCCAAAGAGACCGGCGTGTTGCTCCGCTCCTCCTTAAATAGGCCTTCCCCAGCAGACCTTGCGCTGAGCAATGCACTGTGGGTGTCCCGCTGCACACTAGGTATAGTAGTCTTTTGAGCTCCTTAAAGTGACACCCCGCTACACACGTTTTTGAAAGGCAAAACAAAGACTCCTAAAGCGTGATTTACTAATTCAAGAGTAGGGTGAAACCTTATTTATCGAATGGTTCCTTAACCTCCCACTGTCACCGATCAGCTGTTTCATGGGAGTTTAAGAGCACTGGGAAGGTAGAAGGTAGTAAGAACAAAACTAGCTTTTTCAGTCACAATAAAGCACTTGATTTAAACGCTGAGAGTTACCCCATCTACTCCAGGATTCAAATTCCCAGCTTAACAGTGCATTAGCTTTTGATGGCAGATATGCTAGTTGAAGGAACATCAGGGCCAGTTTGGTGCTGAGCTCCAATTCAGTAAATCTGACATCATTCCAAGATGGACATTTTTACGATTGAATTCCTAGAACTAAACAGCTACAGCACATGTCACATATCGGAAATTCTGCTTATGCAGGGGTCAACTTTTAGAGATTTCATTTTTAAATTGAAGATGAAAGTTTTCTTTGAGCTGTGTATTTTAAATGTAGTTATAGCTGCCATTGGAACATCCTACAGCCATCGGTATACTTTTATACAATGTGTTTGCCCAGACGTGTTCCTGGTCATTTCTAAGCCTGGGCAGACATTTTAGTTTTCTTACCTTAGCTTGATGTCATGAAGCCGAATCTATGCAAATTAATACAGTGAAACATAATTTCGAAACAGCTAGTCTGGGGTTAATCAGATGAGCAATAGAATGTGGCACTGTAGCAATGAAACAAGATATGTACATAAGGGTATGCACAAAAGAAAATTAAACACGGTTTGTGATTGAACAAGGCAAGAAGTGAAGGCTATAGTTACAGAAGTTATAATTGTAGGAAAGGAAGTTATAAAATCATAGTTTATGTACAAAAAGAGAAATAGGTGGAATGCAGCATGTTATATACGTACGTCTGCAGACAGCAAGAACTGTAAAACTGTGTTAGAAAGGGCAGAAAGTGCTAAATAGGAGAGAAGAAGAACATTATTTGCTTTTACACTGTCAACTCAAGTTAACATGAGTTTAAAAATCATTTTCATCCAACACTGACAAGCAACTTATACTTGCCTTCCTTTTTCTCCCACACCACTCTGTTAAGGTGAAAAGCCCTATGTAAGGTACAGGTTGTACACAGGGCTATGCACTCTCTGTGTGACAGCACTGATTGGCCCAGCACTGTCACATGGAATGAGTTACGTGTTCCTCCATACCAAGAGGTACTAGGTACTTTCTATAGCTTACACGCTGAATAGAGCAGGAGGGGCGCAAAGCGAGACGTAGTCACATGTTAGGGAGGGGTTGAGGGTTAAAGCAAACCCGTCGCTTTGCCTAGAATGGGAAGAGCATAGGTTTGTTTGCCTTAAACTATGAGTGGTGGTTATTGGTTATCTCCTCCATATTTTTTGTTTTTATAAGGATATAGAAAGAAAAAGGGAAAAACATGAGCTGTATGAAGGATACAATGTACAAGAATTTATTTTTAAAAAAGGGAGTCATTTTCAACTTTTGTTTTTAATTGACAAATGTGCAACAACCTTTTTAAACTAGCAATTAGAGTTGAGCGGACACCTGGATGTTCGGGTTTGAAGTCAATGGGGACCAGAACTTCTGAGGACTATTAGCACTTGTTTCCCGTGCTTAGAACTGTCCCTGCACAAAGTGTCATTTCTGAAGGAAAAAAAGTCATTTAAAATTTAATCGCGGCTATTAATGAATTGTCGGCTCCCGGCAATACATAGAAAAGTCATTGATTAAAAAAAAAAAAAAAAAGTGTGGGGGTTCCCCTAAATTCAATTACCAGGCCCTTCAGGTCTGGAATGGATATTAAGGGGAACTCTGCCGCAAATTTAAAAAAAAAATGCGTGCGGTTCCCCCAAATATCCATACCAGGCCCTTCAGATCTGGTATGGATTTTAAGGGGAACTCCACCCCAAATTTAAAAAAAAATGGCGTGGAGTACCCCCAAAAATCCAGACCAGACCCTTTATCCGAGCACGCAACCTGGCAGGCCGCCGCAGGAAAAGAGGGGGGGACTAGAGAGGGCCCCCCCTCCTGAACCCTGAACCGTACCAGGCCACATGCCCTCAACATGGGGAGGATGTCCCCATGTTGATGGGGACAAGGGCCTCATCCCCACAACCCTTGCCGGTGGTTGTGGGGGTCTACGGGCGGGGGGCTTATCGGAATCTGGAAGACCCCTTTAACAAAGGGGACCCCCAGATCCCGCCCCCCCCCATGTGAATTGGTAATGGGGTACATTGTACCCCTACCATTTCACGAAGAAAGTGTAACAAATGTTAAAAATGACAATAGCCGGTTTTTGAAAATTCCTTTATTAATGTCTTCTCCTTTTCTTCCATCTTCTTCTTCTTCCATCTTCTTCCATCTTCTTCTTTTCTCCATTCGGGTTTCTTCCTCCATCTTGTTCTTCATCTTCATCTTCATCTTGCTTCGGTGTTCTCGTCTGCATCTTGCTCCGGCTTCTTCTTCCCCTTCTTCTTTCTCCGGCCGCTCCGCTTGAATTGGAAGTTCCCGCTGTGTGACGCTTCAGTTCTCCTCTGGGTCCGCTGGCACCCGGTGGCCCCGCCCCCCTCTGACACCACAGGGAAAGTCCCCGTGAAATCCACATGCGTCAGAGGAGGGCGGGGTCACCGGGTGGCAGCGGACCAAGAGGAGAACTGAAGAACTGAAGCGTCACACAGCGGGAACCTCCAATTCAAACGGAGCGGCCGAAGAAAGAAGAAGGGGAAGAAGAAACCGGAGCAAGATGCGGACGAGAACACCGAAGGAAGATGAAGATGAAGATGAAGAGGAAGAAACCCGAATGGAGAAAAGAAGAAGATGGAAGAAGATGGAAGAAAGGATAAGACATTAATTCACATACACCCCCTCATGTAGTCCCCTTGTGGGAACACATAGATATTGCCATGATTCCACACACTTTACACTTTTACACATCAATTAATCTTCCCCTTTTTGACACACATTTTTTCCAGGAGCCCTATGCACTTCTTGTGCACACATAGTCCATTGGATCAGGCTGTGACCACCGTGCTATGCTCTGGGCACTGTTCTTCGTCCTTGGAGGGTTCCCCTGTCTCGACCTCGGGGGAGACATCATGCCTGTCACCCCCCTTTTCCCTGGCGGACACCGGGCCTGGCCTTGGGGCTGTGCAGTAAGTATCCCAGATTGTCCCCACTTTGTTGGAACACAGTCTTTCTGTCCTCCCTTATTCTAAAGGTATCATCATTAATCCTTGTCCCTTCCCTTTCAGTATATTATGTTACAACACTCCTGATGAATGGCTGTAATGCCAGGAAACGCGTTGAGTGCCACTAGATGACCCAAGTTACCTGTCCCTACATTGTTTTTTAACCCATCTATCTTATTATGTACAGTTATTATGTTGAATTCCTATTTGTATTGCATGCTATATAGCAGCATATTTAGTGTAAGACATGTGACTACCTATTTATTTGATACAATATTTTTTACAATGTAACAATAAATCATTTACTGTAAATTTTATGTCTCTGTTCATATCTGACATGGCGGTTGCCTCACTCAAAGTCCCACAGCTCTCCTTTTTTACAAATAAATGTAGGGATGGAGGTCGCCATGCGTGCTATAATGTGTGTGTCAGGTCACATACAATTCACTGTTTTGACATTAATAAAGGAATTTTCAAAAACCGGCTATTGTCATTTTTTACATTTTTGACACATTCTTCGTGAAATGATAGGGGTACAATGTACCCCATTACCATTTCACATAGGGGGGGCCGGGATCTGGGGGTCCCCTTTGTTAAAGGGGTCTTCCAGATTCCGATAAGCCCCCTGCCCGCAGACCCCCACAACCACCGGGCAAGGGTTGTGGGGATGAGGCCCTTGTCCCCATCAACATGGGGACATCCTCCCTATGTTGAGGGCATGTGGACTGGTACGGTTCAGGAGGGAGGGGGGGCGCTCTCTCGTCCCCCCCTCTTTTCCTGCAGCCTGCCAGGTTGCGGGCTCGGATAAGAGTCTGGTATGGATTTTTGGGGGTACTCCACGCCATTTTTTTTTTACATTTGGGGTGGAGTTCCCCTTAAAATCCATACCAGATCTGAAGGGCCTGGTATGGATATTTGGGGGAACCGCACACATTTTTTTAAAAAATTTGCGGCAGAGTTCCCCTTAATATTGATTCCAGACCTGAAGGGCCTGGTAATTAAATTTGGGGGGACCTCCACGCTTTTTTTTTTTCTTTTTATCAATGACTTTTCTATGTATTGCCGGGAGCCGACAATTCATTAATAGCCGCAAGTGAATTTTTTTTTTTTTAACTTTCGATGTTTATTATTTTTCAAAGATAGAGAGTAGTACAAAAAACATCGCCAATTGGGCATACCCTGGCGTTAAATTTGCGTACATAAGAGACAAGTGAGAGCAAAGAGAGCAAACGGATAGTAACGAATGGTATCTATTTCGTTATCAAAGGATGAAGATTTACGAGTAGTCAAACGGTATAGAACAATCCTACAAATAGGCATAAAGTATCAGTGTAATGAACACTTGGGGAACTAAGTTAAGAGAGTAACCACAGTAATGCAGTAAAAAAAAAGCAAAAAGAGCTGTTGTAATTATCACAAGTACGTCTTTTGTGGACAGGCCGAGTAGGGCTAGGGGGAGGTACCTGTCTTGCAAGGGAAAAAGTAAGGCAACTAACCGAGTGGTGAGCTTCTAGAGTCATTGATCCACAGTTCCCAGGCTTTGTTGAATTGGTTTGTAGATAAATTGGCTCTGGCAAAAGAAAATTCCATTAGGAAGTGTTGGTTGAGTAATTGAATGGCGTCCTTTAGTAAGGGCGGATGCGTTGATTTCCATTTTTTTGCGGTCGCTAGTCTTGCTGCTATGAGGATGTGTGTCACCAGAGTTTGTAGGTGCTTCGGCCACGAGGGGATAGATAGACCCAGGAGCAGATCAAGTGGGGACATAGGGATGGATATGCCACACAGAGAAAAGATTAGATTCTGCACTTTATTCCAGAACCTCCTGATAGATGGGCAATCCCACCAAATGTGTGATAGGGATCCAGTTGTTTCACAGCCTCTCCAACATTTGGGTGAGGTATTTGGGTATATTTTTGCGAGTCTTTCTGGGGTGTAGTACCATTTGTGGAACAGCTTCTGTACTGATTCCCAGTGGGTGAGGCAGTGAGATAATCGTAGGGGTAATGTGAGGGCTTTCTGCCATTGTGTAGCCGGGGGTGTCTGGTCTAGCAAAGAGGACCAATATTGAGCGGAGGAAGAGAGTAGGTCTGGAGAAAGGTTGGTAAGCAGCTTGTATATCAGAGAGATGCCTTTGGTTTTGGATGCGTCAAGGCTGTAATATTTTATCAGCGGGAGCGACAGGGAGTCTGAATTTGACCAGCAGATTTTTGAAAGACAGGATCTGATCCGCAAGTAAAGAAAGAACGTTTGGTTGGTTAGACCAAATTTTTGTTTTAGGTGGGCGAAGGAGTGCATTTCTGATGCTGAGAAAAGCATACCTATGTTGGTGACGCCTGCTTTGGTCCAGACTGATAAGGGCAGGTCCGGGGATATAGGGTGTATCGCTTCAAGAGGTAATGATGATAGGACGTCTGTTGATATTCCTTTTGCAAGTTGCAGAATTGCTGCCCAGATCCTTATGGAGGTCGTGATGGTATCCAGTGGGTAGTGCTTAGGGACAAAATTAGAGTTGAGCCAAGCGGAGGCCAGGAAAAGTTTAGGGTTAGTAAGAAGTACAGTGGCTTCTATTTGTTTCCAGGTTGTGTGGCATTTATCTGACCACCAAGACTTCAATTGGTCTAGGAGAGTTGCTCGGTAATAGGCCTGGATGTCCGGTGCGCCTAAACCTCCATTTCGAACTGGGGTTAAAAGGATGTTTCTTTTCACACGGGGATGTTTCTGTTGCCAAATAAAGTTGTTAATAATTCCCTGGAGCTTTTTAATTTGATTTTGTGCCAGTGGTAGAGGTATCGTACGAAAAAAATATAATACATGCGGGAGTAAATACATTTTTGCCTGAGCCATCCTTCCAGCCCAAGAGGCCGGAACGTGACTCAGATCTTTCGCTAGCCGAGTGAGCCTGCCCACGAGGTCTTCTAGGTTGGATCTTAGTAGTATATGGCTTGGGAAGGTCAAGTGTATTTCTAAATACGGAAGGAAGGAGTTGGGTGTCCAAGCAAAGGGGGAATTAGCGGAGATGTAATTAGAGGCTTGAGGGTCAAGGCCGAGGTTAAGCATAAGTGATTTACTATGGTTCAGTTTGTACTGCCGCGAGTGAATTTTAACCACTTAACGACCGCTCACTGTATATATACGTCGGCAGAATGGCACCGACAGTCAAAGTCACGTACCAGTACGTGACTGCCTTTGTATAGTTGGGGGGTCCCATCGGACCCCCTTCTATACAGTGAGCGGTCGTTAGTTGTTCGGGAGCGATCCGGGATGAGGGGATGGCCGTTCGATTCCGACCACCCCCTCGCGATCGCTACCGGCGAATGAGAAAGCTTCCTCTGCCTGTGTAATGTAAACACAGGCAGAGGAAATGATGTCATCTCTCATGCGGCGCTCACATATACTGAGCGTCGTACGAGAGAAGACACGCAGGTGAGTGCACTAACACTACACTGACACCAGGACACATAGGCACATAAATCGCCCCCCCAGGCCCCCCCAGACCCCCCAGATTACCCCCCAGCCCCCAGTCACAGTGTCACTGATTGCAGTGACCATTTATTTACTGATCACTGCAATCAGTGACATTTGTGACTGTAAAAGTGTCAGGGCAGAGTGTTTTAGGTCCAGTGTAGCCCCCTAACCCCCCCCTAATAAAGTTTTAACCCCTTGATCGTCCCCCAGGTAACCCTTTCACCCCCTAGCACCGCTGTCACTAATCAATCGTTTTTCTGATCGCTGTATTAGTGTCGGTGATGCCGATCGGTAGCCAGTTATTTTTTTTAGGTTCGCCGCAGGTTTTTATAGCGTCAGGTACCCCCATATATTACCTAATAAAGGGTTAACCCCTTGATCGCCCCCCCAGGTAACCCTTTCACCCCCTAGCACCACTGTCACTAAGCAATCGTTTTTCTGATCGTTGTATTAGTGTCGGTGATGCCGATCGGTAGCCAGTTTTTTTTTTTTAGGTTCGCCGCAGGTTTTTATAGCGTCAGGTACCCCCATATATTACCTAATAAAGGTTTAACCCCTTGATCGCCCCCCAGGTAACCCTTTCACCCCCTATCACCACTGTCGCTAAGCGATCGTTTTTCTGATCGCTGTATTAGTTATGCTGGTGCCGATAGGTAGCCAGTTTTGTTTTTTTTAGGTTCGCCGCAGGTTTTTATAGCGTCAGGTACCCCCATATATTATCTAATAAAGGTTTTAACCCCCTAATTGCCCCTAGTTAACCCTTTCACCAGTGATCACCGTATAAGTGTTACTGGTGACACTGGTTAGCCAGTTAATTATTTTGTTATTTAGGTTCCCCGTCAGGTTTTTATATAGCGTCAGGTACCCCTATATATTATCTAATAAAGGTTTTAACCCCCTAATTGCCCCTAGTTAACCCTTTCACCAGTGATCACCATATAAGTGTTACGGGTGACGCTGGTTAGTAAGTTTGCTTTTTATAGTGTCAGGGCACCCGCCGTATATAACCCAATAAAGGTTTAACCCCCTGATCGCCCGGCGGGTGATATCAATTAGGTTTTAGCATCAAAGAGGGTCTGCGTCACACCCCAGGCAGCGTCAGGTTAGTGCCAGTAACGCTAACACCCACGCGTGAAGCATACACCTCCCTTAGTGGTATAGTATCTGAACAGATCAATATCTGATCTGATCAGATCTATACTAGCGTCCCCAGCAGTTTAGGGTTTCCAAAAATGCAGTGTTAGCGGGATCAGCCCAGATACCTGCTAGCACCTGCGTTTTGCCCCTCCGTCCAGCCCAGGCCACCCAAGTGCAGTATCGATCGATCACTGTCACTTACAAAACACAACACACATAACTGCAGCGTTCGCAGAGACAGGCCTGATCCCTGCAACTCCAGTGCTGTAGGAGGTGATTTCACCACCACAGTTAAAAAAAAAGCATATATGCTGAAGCATTGGGGCAGCAGGGGCGGAGGAGCGGAGGGGCGATTTTGCTCCTAATGCCGCGTACATACGGTCGAAATTCCGACGGAGGCTTGCCCGTGGAAAAGTCCGACCATGTGTGTGCGGCATAACTTTTGCGGGAGGATGCCCCCATGCTTCGGCATATATAAATGGTGCATGTATGCCCATCATTAGAAGTGGGTGAATGAAGGGAGGTATTTTAATGGTGGGCATACCCACCGATCAATCTTTTTTTTCGTTCAGCCAACAGGCTGCATGAAAAAAAAGATTACAATACATGTCCAACAAGGACCAGCAATGTACTGGTTATACCAGATTGATTCCTGCGGGTTTGGGTATCATCTTGGTATCATTCTTTTCAGCCAGCGGCCGGCTTTCATGTAAAAGCAATCCTAGTGGCTAATTAGCCTCTGGACTGCTTTTACAAGCAGTGGGAGGGAATGTCCCCCCCCCCCGGATATAAAAAGCGCCATTGGGAAATTGGGAAAGCATTTTATCACACCGATCTTGGTGTGGTCAGATGCTTTGAGGGCAGAGGAAAGATCTAGGGTCTAATAGACCCCAGTTTTTTTTTTTAAAAAGAGTACCTGTCACTACCTATTGCTATCATAGGGGATATTTACATTCCCTGAGATAACAATAAAAATGATAAAAAAAAAAAATATATGGAAGGAACAGTTTAAAAATAAAAGAAAAAAGCAAAATTAATAATAATAAAAATAAAAAAAAAGCACCCCTGTCCTGCCCTGCTCTTGTGCAATGGCGAACGCAAGCGTCGGTCTGGCGTCATATGTAAACAGCAATTGCACCATGCATGTGAGGTATCACCGCGAAGGTCAAATCTAGGGCAGTCATTTTAGCAGTAGACCTCCTCTGTAAATCTAACGTGGTAACCTGTAAAGGCTTTTAAAAATGTATGTAGTTTGTCGCCAATGCGCGTTTGTGCGAAATTTTAAAGCATGTCGTGTTTGGTATCTATGTACTCGGCCTAAGATCATCTTTTTTATTTCATCAAACATTTGGGCAATATAGTGTGTTTTAGTGCATTAAAATTAAAAAAAGTGTATTTTTTCCCCAAAAAATGCGTTTGAAAAATCGCTGCGCAAATACTGTGTGGAAAAAAAAATGCAACACCAACCATTTTAATCTGTAGGGCCTTTTCTTTAAAAAAATATATAATGTTTGGGGGTTCAACATAATTTTCTTGCAAAAAAAAAAAATGTTTTCATGTAAACAAAAAGTGTCGGAAAGGGCTTTGTCTTCAAGTTGTTAGAAGAGTGGATGTAAGCTTCCTAATGTTGTGTATAAAATGCCAGACCAGTTCAAAACCCCCCCAAATGACCCCATTTTGGAAAGTAGACACCCCAAGCTATATACTGAGAGGCATGTCGAGTCCATTGAATATTTTATATATTGACACAAGTTGCGGAAAAAAGACAATTTTTTTTTTTTTTTTTTGCACAAAGTTGTCACTAAATGATATATTGCTCAAACATGCCATGGGCATATGTGGAATTACACCCCAAAATACATTCTGTTGCTTCTCCTGAGTATGGGGATACCACATGTGTGAGACATTTTCGGAGCCTAGCCGCGTATGGGACCCCAAAAACCAAGCAATGCCTTCAGGCTTTCTAAGGGTGTAAATTTTTGATTTCACTCCTCACTGCCTATCACAGTTTCGGAGGCCATGGAATGCCCAGATGGCACAAAACCCCCCCAAATGACCCCATTTTGGAAAGTAGACACCCCAAGCTATTTGCTGAGAGGTATGGTGAGTATTTTGCAGATCTCGCTTTTTGTCACAAAGTTTTGAAAATTGAAAAAAAAAATATATATATATTTTCTTTCTTCATTTTCAAAAACAAATGAGAGCTGTAAAATACTCACCATGCCTCTCAGCAAATAGCTTGGGGTGTCTACTTTCCAAAATGGGGTCATTTGGGGGGGTTTTGTGCTATTTTGGCATTTTATGGCCTTCGAAACTGATAGGTAGTGAGGAGTGAAATCAAAAATTTGTGCCCTTAGAAATCCTGAAGGCGGTGCTTGGTTTTCGGGGGCCCGTACGTGGCTAGGCTCCCAAAAAGTCCCACACATGTGGTATCCCCGTACTCAGGAGAAGCAGCAAAATGTATTTTGGGGTGCAATTTCACATATAACCATGGCATGTGAGAGCAATATATCATTTAGTGACAACTTTTTGTATTTTTTTTTTGTCATTATTCAATCACTTGGGACAAAAAAAAAATTTAATGGGCTCAACATGCCTCTCAGCAATTTCCTTGGGGTGTCTACTTTCTAAAATTGGGTCATTTGGGGGGGGTTTGTGCTATTTTGGCATTTTATGGCCTTCGAAACTGTGATAGGTAGTGAGGAGTGAAATCAAAAATTTGCGCCCTTAGAAATCCTGAAGGCGGTGCTTGGTTTTCGGGGGCCCGTACGCGGCTAGGCTCCCAAAAAGTCCCACACATGTGGTATCCCCATACTCAGGAGAAGCAGCAAAATGTATTTTGGGGTGCAATTCCACATATAACCATGGCATGTGTGAGCAATATATTCAATGGGCTCAACATGCCTCTCAGCAATTTCCTTGGGGTGTCTACTTTCCAAAATGGGGTCATTTGGGGGGGTTTTGTACTGCCCTGCCATTTTAGCACCTCAAGAAATGAGATAGGCAGTCATAAATTAAAAGCTGTGTAAATTCCAGAAAATGTACCCTAGTTTGTAGACGCTATAACTTTTGCGCAAACCAATAAATATACGCTTATTAACATTTTTTTTACTAAAGACATGTGGCTGAATACATTTTGGCCTAAATGTATGACTAAAATTGAGTTTATTTGATTTTTCTTATAACAAAAAGTAGAAAATATCATTTTTTTTCAAAATTTTCAGTCTTTTTCTGTTTATATCGCAAAAAAATTAAATCGCAGAGGCAATCAAATACCATTAAAAGAAAGCTCTATTTGTGGGAAGAAAAGGACGCAAATTTTGTTTGGGTACAACATTGCATGTCCGCACAATTTCCAGTTAAAGAAGCGCAGTGCCAAATTCTGAAAACACCTCTGGTCCTTTAGCTACAAAATGGTCCGGGGCTTAAGTGGTTAAATGTCTTTTTTTCCTTCAGAAATTACACTTTGTGCAGGGACAGTTCTAAGCACGGGAAACAAGCGCGACTTTACATGCATATTGCCGAACACCGGACCCGAACCCCAACATACAGTGAATTGTTCGGGTCCGGGACCCCAAAACCCAAAAGTTTGGTACGGACCCGAACTTTACAGTTCGGGTCCGCTCAACCCTACTAGCAATCAAATGATTGTAAAAATAAACATTTTGATACATTTCTTTGGAAAGGAAGTATGAAAAATATTAATATCCATATTCCACAAAAACAGAATATTTCATTCTTTGTTAAAACCCTAAAATCCCTAAAACAGTAGATTATTTACGGTGCTGCCTTCTGTCACACTGATTTGAGCAGTTTTCCAATGACTTTAAAAGAGAAGCATGGCTTTAGGCTTTCACAGAACTGCACTTGCTTTTTGCTCTCTTGTGACCCAGAATCAGCTGACAGCGGGCTAAAGTTGCCTGATTGACAGCTGGCTCCAGCTCTCAGTGTGGCTGAAAGCCAAAGCCAGCTGCAGCAACCCCCTCTCCAGCGGTGACTGATAGTCACTGCTCTCTGCAAAGAGAAGACCAACAGCTTAGCAATCTGCAGTCATGTGATCACCCGGTTCTCGGTCTTAGAGCCGACGTGGGACAGCTGCAGCATCACATGACAGCTGATCGCTCAGCTATTGGTCTTCTTGGAGGAGAGACCAGTGACTATCAGTCACAGCTCTCCTCCTCACTGGAGCACAGGGTTGGAGAGGAGGCAGGCCTGTGCCAGCTGTCAATCAAGCAGATGGGTGCATCCTGGCAATATGTCCAAAAAAGCTTTGGCCATACTTTTCTTTCAAACATCATATAGTGAGAGCTTGATAGGATTTTTAGGCAAGTAAAAAGGCACCTAAAAAAAAAAAAAAGGGGTAAGCAGCAATTTTTAAAAATTGTAAACTTTTTTCATAAGCACAGAAGAGATCTATGCTTATGAATCTAAACTAGGACTTTGGATGTGACGCATTACAAATGGCAAGTAAATAGGAACAATGGGAGATGAGAGATTGGCAAGATCATCAAAAATACAAGATGAAATATGCCATATCTGTCACAATCCAAGTCACATCCAGCTCTGATCAACAGTATGTTTCTTTGAATAAGTGTGCCTATGCTTTTAGTAGATAGAATTAATAGAATACAACATGTTTACAGCAAACTGCTTTATAAAGAGAGAGACTGTAACATTCTGGAATGTAGACTCACACATTTAAGAGATTGTAGAGAAAATTAAAAAGGGTTGCATGTTACTCGAACTACAGTGAGCCTTGCAGCGTTCCCTTTAGTTCGGGTGATGGACTAACACACATACATTTGCAAATACATGTAAAGTCATATAAAGGCTCCTGCATAGTATAGTACCACCTAAATTTTCTGAGCTCCTAATTTGGGAGATATATATATATATATATATATATATATACACACACACACACACACACAGTGAGGCAAAAAAGTATTTAGTCAGCCACCAATTGATCTGGACCAATTGTCCAGATCTCAAACCCATAGAAAACCTTTGGAGGGAGTTGAAAGTCTGTGTTGCCCAGCGACAGCCCCAAAACATCACTGCTCTAGAGGAGATCTGCATGGAGGAATGGGCCAACATACCAGCAACAGTGTGTGACAACCTTGTGAAGACTTACAGAAAACGGTTGACCTCTGTCATTTCCAACAAAGGATATGTAGCGGGTATACACTTTTCTCTCTATTTAAAACTGGCAGAGACACCAGCAGTGTGCAGTTCCTTGCGGCCCAGCAGGTGGCGCTGTCGCCCTGGGCTGGGGTTGAACCATTGCTGTGTGCCGTGCCTCCTTTTTGTCCTCCCTCGGCAGCGGTATGGTGGGGCGGGGAACCCGCCGTGCTTGCTGGGAGAGGGTATAAGGGGCCGGCCATCTTTGTCACGGGGTTGAGTCCCAGGCACCTTCAGCCTGAGGGCGGTGGTTCGTGTCGGTCCTCTAGGCGGCCTAGGCCTGGAGGACGTCCGGAGGTCGTGTTTCATCCCAGGCACCTTCAGCCTGGGGTGAGGTACTCGGATGGAGGTCTGGAGCTCAGTGCCCAACACTGAGTTCCGCGAGGGGAGGAGGTCCTAGGGAACCCAGGGATTGGGTACCCGAATCCGGAAGGCGTAATGGACCGGGGGGAGATACTCACTTGAAGACCGGGTGCAGCAGATTGCCAGTGACAGGTGAGCCTCCCATCGGAGACCGCCTGGAAGGAAACCCCCCCCTCCGCTCGGAGACCTAAACCCACTTTCAGGGAGGAAAGTGGAGAGTTCATTGTGTCTTGGCCTACTCGCATCCACACCTTCTTGTTTGTTCTGTTCTTTAAGGGAGTCTAACTGATTGTGCTGTTCACTCGAGAAGAATAAAGGAGTGTTGGACTTTAATGGTGTGGGGCTCTTTTCTGGTGGACATTGTTCAAGGTAACTCCAGGTGCACAACACTGACCCGAAGGTAGAGAAAGAACTTTGCTTACACCGCTCAGACATCTGTGGTGAAGGCTTGGCGTGGTGACCCCGCTCTCTCCCCTCTGAGGTACCCCTAGACAAGAGAAAGACGAGCTGATGCAAAGAGGGGAGTGAGGAGGCCGCTACAGATATATAACAAAGTATTGAGATGAACTTTTGATATTGACCAAATACATATTTTCTAGGCTTGTGCAATTCGTTTCGTAACGAATCGAAATTCGTCCGAATTTAGCAACTTTCGGACATTCGGAAGCATTCGAATTTCCGAACAAAGCAATTACGAATAAGACCGAATCCGAAATAAATTATACCGCAAATAGCGAATGCCCGAATGTCTTCGGCATAATTCGTTATGAAAAAGTTACGAATGTACGAATCCATACGAAGCACAATAACACTCACTCTGCTCTGCTCTCTGCTTCTCCCACACCGTGCTGAACTCCCTCTCAAAATGGTGTACAGGGGCGGAGGCTATAGCCGCATGTAAAAAACGAAAGTAAAATACGAGATTTCGAATCGTTACAAATAACCGCTATGTATTTAGAAAAGTACAAATCCATTCGAAGCACATTAGGCATAATAGGCAGCGTCGTCGTGAGAGAGACACAGAAAATTACGAATCAACGAACCCAAAAAAAGTTACGAAAGTAGGAGTTGTGTCCAGAATCAACGAAAAACAATGTACTCTACCGAAAGTACGAATTATAAATCAACTAAAAATTCAACGAAAAATGTCGCTTGCGAAAATACGAATTAGTCCGAACACGAAAAATCCCGTCTAGCAAAATTACGAATGATTACGAATTAACAGGACCGAAAAGAAACAAACCGAAACTAACCGAATTTTTCCGTTGTGCACAAGCCTAATATTTTCCACCATAATTTGCAAAAAAAATCATTTCAAATCAGACAATGTGATTGTCTGAATTTGTTTCCACATTTTGTCTCTCATAGTTGAGGTATACCTATAATGACAATTACAGGCCTCTCTCATCTTTTTAAGTGGGAGAACTTGCACAATTGGTGACTGACTAAATACTTTTTTGCCCCACTGTATATGTATATATATATATATATATATATATATATATATATATGTAGTGCCCTCCTCACTCCCCTCTTTCTCTCGTCTCGTCTCGTCTTTTGTCTAGGGGTATCTTAGAGGGGAGGGAGCGGGGACACCACGCCTGGCTTCCACCACATGTGTCAGTGCTGTATAAGCAACGTTCTTGTATTACCTTCGGGTCAGTGCTGTGCACCTGGATCCTCCCTCCAAGAGTCACCTTGAACAATGTCTGTTAGGAAATGAGCCCCACACCATAAAAGTTCAACACTCCTTTATTCTTCTCGAATGAACACAAATCAGTTGAACTCCCTTGGTAGAAACAGAACAGAAAAGGAGGTGTGGATGCGAATAGACCCAGACACAATGTAGTTCTCCACTTTTCTTCCTGAAAGTGGTTTACGGTCTCCGCACGAGGGGGAATTTCCTTCCAGGCGGTCTCCGACGAGAGGCTCACCTGTCACCGGCAATATGCTGCACCGGGTCTTTAAGTGAGGAGCTCCCCCCGGTCCATTACGCCTTCCGGATTCGGGTACCCACTCCCGGGGTTCCCCAGGATCTCCTTCCCTCGCGGAACTCAGTGTTGGGCACTGAGCTCCGGACCTCCATCCGAGTACCTCACCCCAGGCTAAAGGTGCCTGGGATGGAACACGACCTCCGATTGTCCTCTAGGCTTAGGCCACCCAGAGGACCGACACGAACCACCGTCCACAAGCTGAAGAAGGTGCCTGGGACTTCGACCCCTTAACAAAGATGGCCGGCCCCTTTATACCCTCTCCCAGCAAGCACGGCGGGTTCCCCGCCCCACCATACCGCTGATTTAACCCCAGCCCAGGGCGACAGCGCCACCCGCTGGGCTTCAGGGATTTTCACATCACCAATGTCTCTGTCAGGTTCAAATTTACACCCGGGAAAGTACATACCCGCTACATAGATATATATATATATATATATATATATATATATATATCAATGAGAAAATTAGGAGCAGGCAGCCCACTTTCTAACTTAAAGTGGTAGTAAAGTCTTTTTTTTTTATTGTACCTACAGGTAAGCCTAAAATAAGGCTTACTTGTAGGTACAGTGAATATGTCCAAAACCTGCGGTGTTTAGGAGATATTCACACTGGATGCAGCCGGCAACATCACCAGCGCATGCGCTCTGAATGTCCGGCATACTGTTCCAGACCTTCAACCATCCGTGCCGCATTCGAAGGCTCCCACGCGCATGTGTGGGAGTGACGTCATTGTGGCCCCAGGCAGCCACTCATACAGCCAGAGACCGCAAACCCAGAAGGAAGACCAGGGGAAGATGGAAGCCCTGTAAGCAGTGGCCTGAAGGGCATTGTTCTAAGGTAAGTATTCCATAATGTGCAAGTATGCGATGCAATGGAAGCAAATCTCCAAATGAGGACCCACATGTTACCATTCATTAAAGTATAACGTGTTTTAGCACATATTTCCATAATGCATAGGTGTCGTCATGCAGCTTTATGAATGTTGGTAGATAAAATGTCTTTGTTGCACATAACACGTAATAAACAAGCAGCTAAGTCTTTTCTAGTGCACGTAGGGGCAGTGAAAAAAATAATAATTATATATATACATATATATATATATATATATATATATGTAGCGCCCTCACTCCATCTTCTTGCTCTAGGGGTATTTCGTATGTGAGGGTGAGATGCGCTACGGCCCATGTCCTCCCCATGGCAGTGGGTGAGGTGAAGGCCAGTACCAATTCTTTTCCTCGGGCCTGTGCGTTTCAGTTAATGACCAAGTCTTGCTGTGCTGACACTTCCCTTTGCTCCCATTAACCAGAGTACCACACACCGATTAGGGTCCAACTCTTGTTTTATTGTCACACTCACAATCAAACAGTTCTTTACCAGCCAACTGGTTGAGACCCAATAACAGTTCAATACGGTGGGGTGAGCAGGTCGAGGCACTATCCTGATTGTACGCTAAACCACTGTGGTTTCACCAGCGGTTACTATAGCCTTGGCTAGAGAGAACTTAGAACTTGTGAGTCTCTACCAGCGACTCAATAGAATATAGATAGGAGTACCTTCGCTGCGTTGTGGCCCCTGTCAGGGGGAGACGTCCCTCCAAGGGAGTTACCTGAGGCCCATCCGTCACCGGGTTGATGCTGCTCCAGACTCTCCGGACGGGTGACCTCCCCGGCCTCCTCACCTCAGACTTGGGCCCCATCCACCTCAGGGACCCTCGGACTCCTCTGCCCTTGCGGGACCCAGTCAAAGTCACTGGGCCCCAGGCCTCCGGTTTAGTACCTCACCCCAGGCTGAAGGTGCCTGGGATGGACGTCAACTCCGCTCCAGGCCAGGCCTAGGGTGCCTGGACCGGAACTCCGAACCGCCCGCACCCAGGCCGAAGGTGCCTGGGCGCGCGATGCAGGAAAAAGACCTCGTGGCAAGGGCGTCTCTCCCCTTTATCTCCTCCCGCGACATCACGGCAGGTTCCCCGCCCCTGCCGCACCATCGCCGGAAAGGGACAAAAAGGCCAGCACTGCGGCAGCGAATCTACCTTAGGCCTGTGGGAACCCCGCCACCCACAGGCCAAGGAGAACAGTACACCACCAAGTCCTCCACGAATTAACAATGGTCCAAATCCTTTCATGATTTATACACACCTGGGTCATACTACCACCCAGGTGTATCCCCCTAAATTTAAACCCCCGCTACATATACATATATATATATATATATATATATATATATATATATATATTGGCTACTGTAGACAACACCGATAATCTAGATTTCATACATGAAGCCTAACATGTTGTAAATATGGTAACAGCAATAATAATACAGCTTGTTAAAATGTTTTACATAGTTCCTTATTCTTGCTGTGTTGGAACAGTGAGGTCAGTTCAGTTACCATCAGATGTTTATCAGAGACCACTATGGTGGAATAATCTTGCAGTAATCAAAACCTAGCCATCTCTTATTGCAGTGCACTCTGCAGGTAACCTTGAGAAAGGGAACAAGTAAGAACGATTTGCATGCTTATGTTTTTTTTGAATGGTGTAAAACTGGTTTGTAACTGGAACAGAATGTTCTCAAATCCATATGAAGGTACATTTTACCAGTTCATCTTTGTACTCAAATATGGTCTGTTTTATTTTTTATTTTTTATTTTTGGCCTCACAGATCAAATTCTGACAATTTTTTTTCTGAACTGATTTCTCTTGCCTCTTGTTAGGTGAATGTTGTGTATTTTTACTTCTAAACCCAAATCAGTTGCAATGGAGTATGTTCCATGCCCTCTAACGTAACCTGTGAAGTTGTTGCGCTCTTGTGAATGCTGCTCAATGTTAATAAATTTTAAGCCTCGTACACATGATGAGAATATCATATGAATGATCTGCAATTGATCTGAAAATGAAGAGGTTGCTTAAGTTCAGAACTTTTGTATGACAGAATATAACTTCAGAAGTGATGTAATGTGTTGTATTGCATTGTAATGTATTCTTTCGTTTCCAAGCATGCATGGTGTTGGTCTTCCGATTTGCTTCTGTACTTTTTTTTTTTACTGTACTGAATAAACGAAAACCTTACAATCTGGTATCGTACCTGAATTTTTTTTTGTGTTTGTCTCTTCAGGTAACGTCACATGAACTGTCATGATCAGCTCTTGAAATCTGTGTACTAACAATTAGATTATCATATGATCACTTTGAAAGTGGTATTTTTTTCCCCCTGATTGTGTGTACTAGGCTTTGGAAATGTGCGCAATTGCCGATTTTTGGAGTGGAAATCAATATATCTGTGTACACTGTTTATTTGTGTCTGTAAAGGTTCTCATTTATCCAGGTCATGGTATATCCAGTAGTAGTTAATCACATTAAACTTGACTTTTTGAAAGAGGACATCTATTTCCAACTACAAAAACTGACACTGAACAGTGATGGGGGTCTTCAACACCATCGGCCTTTCAATTATATTGCCATTTTAGCAACTCTACACTGTCATTTCAACAAAAATTCACCTTTCAACCAAGTAAATCAAAGGACTGACACCAAGGATGGGATTATGTAACTAGAACTAGGCGGTTCCATCATTTTCACACCTCCCATCCTGTTCTTGAACAATAACATCTGCCTTTCCATGTTGATTGAATCAAATTGTCAGGGCTACCTGTCTGGATGTAAATACTAGAGTATTTCCTGACACTCACAAGAACAAAAGTAGTTGTTTGGATAAACTACAAAATGTCTTAAAAAAATATATATGTATAGAAAAAATCCAGTGTGACTAATTGCTACTAGATGATGTACTTTATATCTGTAGTGCTTTAGGTTAATGCTACTAGCAAATTCGTCCAGCATGCACAAAGCAAAAAATAGTAGATAAAATGAAAGGTCATCCAAAGAATCGTCGATCCATGATCCAGTCACCACAGATTTTTGTCTAATGACTGCGGCCCTGTGGCCTCCTGTAGACTAGTATGTATTTAGAGCATAATTATACTGCCCTCATTGGACTAGTCATTTAACATCTACATAAGAAAATCCACACTAACAACATTTTGTGGAAAAGCTAATAGTTACTCTTGATTTCTTACAACTCAGAAATAGGACAGCCACATCCTCCCATTCTATTGGCAGACGCATACACAACTCGTACTGAACTTTCCTCTACAGACCACTTCCATTTCAGTTGTGGTTACTAGTGCGTATGTGTCATTTATTGAGCAAGAGGTTATGCCTCTACATGACAGTCATTTATTATAACTACTATGTCCCAGCAGTTTTCCTGGATGTCTGTCTGAATTTTTTAGGTGCTATGGTCACTGAACTATATTTACACATAATACTAAATAAAATGGAGTATCTGGGTGGTAGTATGACCCAGATACACTAATTGTTAGGAATCAATAGCCAATTTGATTCGTGGAGGATATAATGGTGCTCAGTTCCCTGCGGCCCCTGGGTGGCGCTGTCGCCTTGGGCTGGGGTTGAACCATCATTGTAGGGCCGTGCCCTTTGTGTCCTCTCGCGGAAGTAGTACAGCGGGGCGGGGAACACGCTGTGCCTGCTGGGGGAGGGTATAAGGGGGGCGGACATCTTGCGCACGAGGTCCGAGCCCCAGGCACCTTCAGCCTGGGGGCTGCTGTTCTGTCGTCCGCGCCCAGGTGCCCTAGGCCTGGGTGCGAGGGAGTTCGAGTTCCATCCCAGGCACCTTAGGCCTGGGGTGAGGTACTAGCAAAGACCTGGGGCCCAGTACCTTCGACTGGGTCCCGCATGGGAGAAGATGCCTAGGGGGCCCACCGAGTGCGGGGACCCGAGTCTCGGGCGAGGAGAACCAGGGATGAGACCTGGCCTGAAGATCCAGCGCAGCATTGGCTGGTGACAGTGCAGGCCTCTGGGGACCGTCCGGGATGGATCATCTCCCTAACAGGGGTCGTCATTAGAAGGTAGTTCATGTTCTATGGTCTTTGCAGAGACCCAGCTACATCAGGTCGGTGGCAGAGGCCTATTCTGTATTGAATTGTATTGTGATTGTACTGTCTTCCCTGATGTTGTAAAGCGCTGCGCAAACTGTTGGCGCTATATAAATGCTGTATAATAATAATAATAATAATAATAATAATATTCTAAGGTCTGTGGCAGAGACCTCATCGTTCACCCGGTCTGTGGCAGGGACCAACCTCACGGTCGGTGGCAGCGACCATGCGCCAAAAGTTGTTGCGAGTTCCTAGCAACTTATCTGATCCGAAAGGATTGTGCCTGAACCCTCACCCCACCAAGTTTGTGTTTGTATCAACCTGTCTGCTTGCAAAAAGGCATATTTATCTCTGCGGAAATAAATATAGATGTTGTACTGTCACCTGGTGTGGGCCTACTTTTCTGGGAGCAAAGTGTTCTACATTCACCTATCTACTGGTCATTTTTGAAGTAGAATCTCTGGATAGGAACACAGACCTGAAGGTAAAGATCATAGCTCAAACCTCTACACATCTAAGAGGGGCGAGCTGGTGGCAGCATCTCACTCCCCCCCCCCCCCTTGGTTCCCCTAGACGAGTAAACCAGCTGAAAAGAAGAAGGGAGAGAGCGGGTGAGACCGCAACACATCCTTACTAGTCTCTGTATACACCAGCATATCGGTTAGCACCTCTGCCTGGTAGCACTAAAGTTGTCAGTTTAATGGGACTGTATGCAGAATAATTATAAATAATGACCTCCGAGACAAAAATGGGTTAAACTTGGCCGCAGGCCTTTATTACTGGTATTTATTATTTTTTTTTTTTAATCATATTTATTTAACCAATAACCATTACTAGATATCAAAATACAATACATCACTTCTTTACTTAAACCACCATACTTTCATCAACCCAGCCACTACGACTCAGGTTGGAATTAACGTCTACTAACCCCTCTCGTTAGCAAAGGAAAACCAAGAGGGGGTACCACGTAATAATATAAGGCCGCAACAAGGGAGGGGGGGCGGGGAGTTCAAAGGTAAGGGGTTGCCTGATCCTCAGGTCACAGGCTGCTTGCTGCTCTGCCTTAAATACCTCTCCCAAACTTCCAGAATTTTCTTACTTGCCATGTGACCTAACCTATGCCCTGCTATTGGTCCCTAGCTTCCCTCACCTTTAACATTATACCTAATTATCTGCCAGGTGTGAGAGGGGGGACTAGAAACTTCCCCTCTGCCACATTCCCATGAGCTCGGGGAGCTTAAACCAGCTCCCTTCACTTACATGGGACTGTATGCAGAATAATTATAAATAATGACCTCCGAGACAAAAATGGGTTAAACTTGGCCGCAGGCCTTTATTACTGGTATTTATTATTATTTTTTTTTAATCATATTTATTTAACCAATAACCATTACTAGATATCAAAATACAATACATCACTTCTTTACTTAAACCACCATACTTTCATCAACCCAGCCACTACGACTCAGGTTGGAATTAACGTTTACTAACCCCTCTCGTTAGCAAAGGAAAACCAAGAGGGGGTACCACGTAATAATATAAGGCCGCGACAAGGGAGGGGGGGCGGGGAGTTCAAAGGTAAGGGGTTGCCTGATCCTCAGGTCACAGGCTGCTTGCTGCTCTGCCTTAAATACCTCTCCCAAACTTCCAGAATTTTCTTACTTGCCATGTGACCTAACCTATGCCCTGCTATTGGTCCCTAGCTTCCCTCACCTTTAACATTATACCTAATTATCTGCCAGGTGTGAGAGGGGGGACTAGAAACTTCCCCTCTGCCACATTCCCATGAGCTCGGGGAGCTTAAACCAGCTCCCTTCACTTACATGGGACTGTATGCAGAATAATTATAAATAATGACCTCCGAGACAAAAATGGGTTAAACTTGGCCGCAGGCCTTTATTACTGGTATTTATTATTATTTTTTTTTAATCATATTTATTTAACCAATAACCATTACTAGATATCAAAATACAATACATCACTTCTTTACTTAAACCACCATACTTTCATCAACCCAGCCACTACGACTCAGGTTGGAATTAACGTCTACTAACCCCACTAGCCGGACTTGTTTTTTCAACCTTTAAAGAACAAGGCCGGCCCAACCACCCCGCCTCGCGGCCAACTCCACCATAGACTGAAGATCATTATTGAAAATGTCAAGCCCAACGTCTGAAAGATGCACCCCATCTGGTCTGAATAGGCCAACTGACCCCCCTTCTAAGTCTACGTGACGGAAGGACAGACCCCCAATGGTGGGCAAGAACTTCGCTAGGGCCCTATTCACTCTCTTTCTAACCTTTTCAAGCGGGGAGTTCAACCATACCAATCTCTGAGCAATCTCTGAAAAAAATCAAACATACTCCGGGGAAGGACAGCCTGAACTGAAGCAGATCCCATTTTATTTGAAAAATTAAATCAAGGGATTTAGTACGCCCTATATCGTTCCCCCCAAGGTGGATAATTAAAACATCAGGAACTGGCAGGGTTTGAAACAGAAAACTTAACTCTTCAAACAAATTATTCCATACCATACCCCTCCTGCCATGCCAACAAATGTTCACCAATGTGGGATCAAAATTCAAGCTTCCGGTATAGACTCTTCGCAAAGCTCTCCTTTCGGCCCAGAATATAAACGAATGACCTAAGATCCAGACGGATAACGCCTGACCTGTAGATTTAAAAAAGACAGTGAGGACGTATGTACAATTTGTAAGCATCAGACTGCCATCTACCGATGCGCTTAATACTAACCACATCTAACCCCAGCCTGGCGGCCTCCGTAGCAGCCCCTATCCGAAAGGAGTGGGATGAGAGTGGCAACTTGCCCATGTTTAGTGAGACCAAGCATTTGTGCAGAACCGAGTTAAACTGATAAACGGACAAAGGAAGGCCATTCTCATGAATAAATAATGACCCGTTTTCTGAACCTCTGACCCGTAGAAACTGCCCCACTAGGCTAACAGGGCAGATGGGAGAGTTAGGAAATGACTGCAACGTCAACCAAACACCCTTGCCAAACTGGTCCGTCTTTGATCGTGGGATAAAAAGGTTAAGCTTCGAACCGTCTAAAGAAACATGCGTTAAACGAAGGCCTGACTCGGACTTCTTATTAGGAGCCACTATTTCTGAAATCCTAAACGCTCCGAAAAATAATAGAGAAAAAAACGCCCGAAAAAGGGCAGCCTCATAGCGTGAAAAACATACCAAATCAACCGCTGAACACAGTTTGGCAAGGATACCCGGCGTCACCGCCATTCTATTGTCAGGATGAGATGAACCTTTTTTATAACCCTTTAGAGCCCGTTGTACAGAGAAGAAAGAAGAACATGGGGGGTGATGGTTTAACTTCCCAAAAAAAGAAATTCCTGCCAAAGTTTTATTAACCTGGGACCATGACACCTCTCTAGCCAGTAACCCATTCAAAAAGGACAAAACCAGCTGTTCAGAAAAAGCAGACTGCTGCTCACCCAGGGAACCTAGATGAGACAACCACACCCGCCAGGCTGAGGAGTACGCTGCCAGAGTAGCGGGAGAGATGGATTTCAGAATGTTCGTACGAACCAAGTCTAAATGAACTCCCATAGGTGGGCCGGACACGGGATCCCTGTCTCGTCTGCGGCTGGGAAAAGCACCTTGAATCTCTCCATCTGCAAACGTGAGAGAGAGTCTGCAATGTCATTCAACTTACCTGGTAGGTAACGAGCCTTGATCCACACATTTAAGCTCAAGCATTTAAATACAAGGTAGCGAATGAGGGAGATGACAGGAGGTGATTTGGACGATAAGCAGTTTACCGCAAAAAGCACCCCTTTATTGTCAGTACTGAAGAGAAGCCTTTTATTAGCAAAATACTCACCCCAGATCTCTAAGGCCACCAAGATGGGGAACAGCTCTAAGATCACGATGTTCTTCAGGTGACCTTTTTGTCGCCAACAAGGGTGCCATAACGAAGCGCACCAGTGGGTTCTCCACAATGCTGAAAACCCCACCGAGCCCGCTGCGTCCGTGAACAAACAAAAATCTTGGTCAGTTACAAATTCTGATTGAAAAATTGCTCTACCGTTAAACTTCTCCAAGAATTGCGACCATACCAACAGGTCCTCCCTAATTTCCGAAGAGATTCTAATATGGGAGGAAGGGGATTTGAATCCAGAAATGGCTAAATAGAGCCTCCGAGAGAATATTCTCCCGACAGGCAGGATTCTGGATGCAAATGCCAGCAGGCCGAGCAATTTTTGAACCTCCTTCAAAATGGACTTACGTCGTCTAATCATTGTGTAAAGGATACCTTGTAGTTGAATAATTTTAGCCGCCGGTAGTTCAAACTCCATTGCTTTGGTATCAATAGTGATCCCTAAAAAGACTAAACGTGTTTTAGGAGCCAGGGTTTTTTCTTGTGCCAAAGGGATATTAAAGGATCCACAAATCACAAGAAAAGAATTTAGGACGTTTGAACAATCAGCGACAGAACTACCCAAAAAAAGGAAATCGTCTAGATAGTGCAACAGAAAGGATGAGCCAAAGTGCTCCCGTACCACCCAATCCAGGAAAGTGGCAAAGGTCTCAAAGTAATTGCAGGAGAGCGAGCAACCCATGGGGAGACAACGATCAAAGAAAAAACAATTATCAAAAACGAAACCTAATGAGTTAAAAGATACAGGATTAATGGGTAATAAACGAAAAGCAGATTGGACATCAGCTTTAGCAAGAAAGGCTCCTTGCCCTAACAAGCGAATCTTCACTAACGCATCCTCAAACGTAGAATAATGTACGGATGCCATCTCAGTACTAATCTGATCATTCAAAGAATCCCCCTTAGGAGCTGACAGGTGGTGGATTAACCTGAATGACCCATGCTCTTTCTTTGGAACAAGCCCAAGGGGGGAAATTCTAAAGTTTAGAAAAGGAGGGTGCAAAAAAGGGCCCAAAATCCTACCAGCCTGAAGCTCCTTACAAATTTTTTCCCTAACCACTTCAGGGAACTCTAAAGCTGATTTTAAATTTTTTCCTACCACACAACCTTGACCCTTAAAGGGAGGGAGCATGAAACCCTCGTTGAACCCTTCAAAGAGAAGAAGGGCCATCCGCCTGTCTGTGTAGACTTACAGCCACGGGAACATGTTTAGCAACTTCACCGGCGACTGGGCCTTTTGAAAAGGGTTCTCTAAGCTGTGGCTGGTTTGCCACGGCCATTTTTTTAAAGCATTTGGTAACAGGATGCGCTCCTGCGCAAAACGCACATTCATGTCTTTACCTGCAGGAGCCTGGGAATTTGCACTGAGAGTCATTGAATGAGAAACAAATTCCCCTCCTGTATGCACTGACTGGTGCTGCGACCTGCAGCTGTGGTTTGGGATTGAACGCTCTCTGGGGCAGAAAAAGATTTAGCCATAAGCCAATATCCTTTGAGCCCCATGTCAAACTTGGATGCACCGACAATTTCTGTCGGAATGACTCGTCATAGACGAACCAGGAAACGCCCCCAAAATTTTTATAGGCTTCCAGAACAATGTCCAGATGCTGCAACAATCCCACGCTCTTCTCAGGGTACCTTTCACAAATAAGTGTCATTACCTGGACCCGTAGCAGTCATCTAAGAGCACACCACAGGTATCTGCTGCGCCTCCAGTGATGCATGAGTGCTGGAGCTTGAGGTAGCCTGTCCTGTGCTGCCGCCATTCCCAGCCAGCAGCCCGGATTTTCCTGTGCGGGTGAATGATGCAGGAATAACCTGAGATGAAACCTGTGGAGAAAAAGACATGTGAAGAGAGGACTGGCCACTGGAGGGCGCTGTAGGAGTACCGCGGCGTGACGAGAGCTGTCCCTTGCCAGACACTCCTCTATGGCTGTTCTTTCTGGTTGATGTTCGTTTGCTTGAAGCCGTGGACGAGCTTCTAAGGGACCTCCTCCTCTTCTCTGGCAGTACGTCCGGGTCACCGACAGGAGCAGAAACCTCGATGGATGCCTCCTCTGCCCTGCCGCCAATGGGAATGCTGACTGAGCCTACCTCTGCTCCCCATGTGAACGCAGCTTTAGAGTCCGCTGGGCGGGGAGGGATGCTAGTAGAGGCGGCTGAGGATGCAGATGCTGCGGCGGCTGCGGATGAAGATGCGTGGCAGCTGACACAGCTTGGTCTCCAGCAGGGGTGTAAGCCAGGTCCCGGATCTCTGGTGCTGGGGGCATGGAAAGGCAGTGCTGTAGCCAAGATTCCCCATCTTCAGTTCCAGCTCTTTCAAGGATGCGACGAAAGTGACCAGTTACACTTACCGGTAACGGTGTTTCTGGGAAGTCTTTCAGGACGGCACAATGAGAGATGACTGGCTCCACCTGACAGGAAACACAATCAATTCAAAGAGGTTAAAGCACCCGCCCCTCCCCGTGCTCCTCAGTTATGATAAAGTACAGACCCACACCAGTGCACGAGAGAGAAAACACACACCCAAATAACTCTATACAAACCAATGTATCAACCAAAGCGGTGGGAAGTAGGCCTGCCATCCTGGAAGACTTCCCAGAAACACCGTTACTGGTAAGTGTAACTGGTCACTTTCTCAAGTCGTCTTCCAGGACGGCACAATGAGAGAGAAGCAAGTAGCTTCAGGCCTACCTTAGGGTGGGACGACTGCTTGCAGGACCTTTCTACCAAAGGACAGGTCCTGAGGTGACAGCAATTCCACTCTGTAATGCCTTAGGAATGTATTCTGGCTTGACCAAGTCGCAGCTTTACAGATCTGTTCCACCGAAGCTCCGGCTCTTTCTGCCCAGGAGGTTGCCAAAGAGCGAGTAGAATGAGCTTTAACTTTCGGGGCTGTCTTACCGGCCTGGTCATAAGCTATGGAGATTGTCTGTCTGATCCATCTAGATATGGATGCTCTAGATGCCTGTTGGCCCTTTTTCTGTCCAAAAAAATTAATTAGTAAATGGCTGGATTTCCTAAATTCACCCACTCTATCCAGATAAGCTAGCAGACACCGTCTGACATCCAGACAATGAAAGGAGGCCTCTCTTTCATTTTGTGGATCTGAACAAAAGGAAGGAAGAATAATTTCTTGTGATCTATGAAACTTTGACACTACCTTAGGGAGGTACAGGGGGTCCTGCCTAAGAATAACTCTGTCCTCGAATAAACTAAAGAAAGGCTCTTTAATCGTCAGAGCCTGCATGTCGCCTATTCTTCTGGCTGTAGTAATTGCCAAAAGAAAAGCAAACTTAAATGTCAGTAATTTAACTGAAATCTCTTCTAGTGGCTCAAACGGAGCCTTAGTTAACCACTTAACGACCGCCCACCGCCGATTTACGTCGGCAGAATGGCACCGACAGGCAGAATCACGTAGATCTACGTGATCGCCTTTGTGCAGTTGGGGGGTCCATCCGGACCCCCCTTCACTGCAGTGAGCGGCCGTTAAGTGTTCGGGAGCGATCAGGCATGAGGGGGGGGGCGCTCGATTCCGCCCCCCCCCTCGCGATCGCTCCCGGCCAATGAAAATGCTTCCTCCGCCATGTGATGTAAACACAGGCTGGAGGAAGTGATGTCATCTCCCTCGCCGCGGTCTTTTCGTTCCCGGCGCCGAGCAGAGAAGAAGCAGGTTAGTGCACCAACAGTCCACTGACACGTAGGTACACATAGGCACACAAATCACCCCCCAGTCACCCCCAGATCACCCCCCAGGTCACCCCAAAGCCCCCAATCACAGTGTCACTGATTGCAGTGATCATTTATTTTACTGATCACTGCATTTAGTGTCATCTGTGATTGTAAAAAGTTGCAGGGCAGTTAGGATTAGGCCCCTTTAGGTCCAGGGTAGCCCCCTAACCCCCCCTAATAAAGGTTTAACCCCTTGATCACCCCCCAGGTAACCCTTTCACCCCCTAACTTCAGCGTCACTAAGCGATTGTTTTTCCGATCGCTGTATTCGCGTCGCTGGTGTTTTAGATAGGCAGTTATTTTTTTTTAGGTTCGCCGCAGGTTTTTATTAGTGTCAGGTACCCCCATATATTATTTTAACCCCCTGATTGCCCCTAGAGTTAACCCTTTCACCAGTGATCGCCGTATAAGCGTCACTGGTGTCACTGGTTAGCCAGTAAGTTATTTAGTTATTTAGGTTACCCGTCAGGTTTTTATATAGTGTCAGGTACCCCCATATTTAACCTAATAAAGGTTTTAACCCCCTGATTGCCCCTAGTTAACCCTTTCACCAGTGATCACCATATAAAGGTTACGGGTGACGCTGGTTGATTAGTTTGCTTTTTATAGCATCAGGGCACCCGCCGTATATAACCCAATAAAGGTTTAACCCCCCTGATCGCCCGGCGGGTGAGATCAATTAGGTTTTAGCGCCAGAGAGGGTCTGCGTCGCCCCAGGCAGTGTTAGGTTAGTGACAGTAACGCTAACACCCACGCGCAAAGCATACACCCCCCTTAGTGGTATAGTATTTGATCAGATCTGATCAGATCTATACTAGCATCCCCAGCGGTTTAGGGTTCCCAAAAATGCAGTGTTAGCGGGATCAGCCCAGATACCTGCTAGCGCCTGCGTTTAGCCCCTCCGCCCAGCCCAGCCCAGCCCAGCCCACCCAAGTGCAGTATCGATCGATCACTGTCACTTACCAAACACAACACACATAACTGCAGCGTTCGCAGTGCTTGGTTTTTGGGGCCCTGTACGCGGCTAGGCTCCCAAAAAGTCCCACACATGTGGTATCCCCGTACTCAGGAAAAGCAGCAGAATGTATTTTGGGGTGCAATTCCACATATAACCATGGCATGTGTGAGCAATATATCATTTAGTGACAACTTTTTGTACAATTTTTTTTTTCTTTTTGTCATTATTCAATCATTTGGGACAAAAAAAAAAAATATTCAATGGGGTCAACATGCCTCTCAGCAAATAGCTTGGGGTGTCTACTTTCCAAAATGGGGTCATTTGGGGGGGTTTGTGCCATCTTGGCATTTTATGGCCTTCAAAACTGTGATAGGTAGTGAGGAGTGAAATCAAAAATTTATGCCCTTAGAAACCTTGAAGGCGGTGCTTGGTTTTTGGGGTCCCGTACGCGGCTAGGCTCCTAAAAAGTCCCACACATGTGGTATCCGCGTACTCAGGAGAAGCAGCAGAATGTATTTTGGGGTGTAATTTCACATATGCCCATGGCATGTGTGAGCAATATATCATTTAGTGACAACTTTGTGCAAAAAAAAAAAAGTTTGTCATATTCCCGCAACTTGTGGCAAAATATAAAATATTCCATGGACTGAACATGCCTCTCAGTAAATAGCTTGGGGTGTCTACTTTCCAAAATGGGGTCATTTGGGGGGTTTTGTGCTATTTTGGCATTTTATGGCCTTCGAAACTGTGATAGGTAGTGAGGAGTGAAATCAAAAATTTGCGCCCTTAGAAATCCTGAAGGCGGTGCTTGGTTTCCGGGGTCCCGTACGTGGCTAGGCTCCTAAAAAGTCCCACACATGTGGTATCCCCGTACTCAGGAGAAGCAGCAGAATGTATTTTGGGGTGCAATTCCACATATAACCATGGCATGTGTGAGCAATATATCATTTAGTGACAACTTTTTGTAATTTTTTTTTTTTTTGTCATTATTCAATCACTTGGGACAAAAAAAAAAATATTCAATGGGCTCAACATGCCTCTCAGCAATTTCCTTGGGGTGTCTACTTTCCAAAATGGGGTCATTTGGGGGGGTTTTGTACTGCCCTGCCATTTTAGCACCTCAAGAAATGAGATAGGCAGTCATAAATTTAAAGCTGTGTAAATTTCAGAAAATGTACCCTAGTTTGTAAACGCTATAACTTTTGCGCAAACCAATAAATATACGCTTATTGACATTTTTTTTACTAAAGACATGTGGCTGAATACATTTTGGCCTAAATGTATGACTAAAATTGAGTTTATTTGATTTTTCTTATAACAAAAAGTAGAAAATATCATTTTTTTTCAAAATTTTCGGTCTTTTTCTGTTTATATCGCAAAAAATAAAAATCGCAGAGGCAATCAAATACCATTAAAAGAAAGCTCTATTTGTGGGAAGAAAAGGACGCAAATTTCATTTGGGTACAACATTGCATGTCCGCACAATTTACAGTTAAAGCAGCGCAGTGCCGAATCCCAAAAACAGGCCTGGTCCTAATGGCCCGAAATGGTCCGGGGCTTAAGTGGTTAATTGTTCCAAAACTAACGTAAGGTCCCAGGGCGGGACTCTAGAGATCCGCACCGGGGACAATCTATCCCTGGCCATTAGAAATCTTTTAACTAGAGGGTCCAGTGATAACTTTTTGTCCAAAAAATACGATAAGGCTGCTACCTGTACTCTTAGAGTCTTGGTAGCGAGACCTAAGTCGGCGCCATCCTGGAGAAAGTCCAGGATGACCGAGGTTTCTTGCTGGGATACCTTTCTCACTAGACACCAGTGAGAGAAGACTCCCCACACCTTCCTGTAGATACGTCTGGTGACTTCTTTTCTACTTGAGAGGAGAGTGTTAATCACTCTCTCGGAACATCCCCTCTCCCGCAGGTTCTGCCTCTCAAGCACCAGGCCGTCAGCTTGAAGAAGCTGGGATCTGGGTGAAAGACTGGTCCCTGCCGAAGAAGGTCCACCCGAACTGGTAGATGGAGGGGAGGTGCTATGGACCAGTTCTGTAGAGCGGGAAACCAGGCTCTCTTGGGCCACCAAGGAGCAATTAGAATGAGTCTGGTTTCTGAGAGACCTAGTTTTTGTAGGACTCTTGGAATGAGACTCAGAGGGGGAAAAGCATAAGCCAGGTGAAAACTCCATACCTGAGCCAGTGCATCCACCCCCCCCTGAGCCCCACTCCCGGGACAGGGAAAATAATCTTCTTACTCTCCTGTTCTCCTTGCGGGCAAAAAGGTCTATTTCTGGCCTTCCAAAATGTTGGCACACCAGGTTGAACACCTCTGGGTTCAGCTCCCATTCCCCCTGGAGAATCTGATGACGGCTTAGATAGTCCGCCTCTATGTTGTACCTTCCCTTTATGTGTACTGCCGTAATAGAGGCAATCCGAAGCTCTGCCCAGCCCAGAATTCCTAGAGACAAGGTCAGCAGGGAGGGAGACCTGGTTCCCCCCTGATGATTTATGAAGGCCACCGTGGTTGCATTGTCGGAGAGGATCTGGACCTCCCGGTCTCGGATCCTTTCCTCGAACGCTTTTAGGGCCTCCCCGACCGCCAATAATTCCCGGAAGTTTGAGGAGGCGTGTCTCTGATCCTGATTCCAGGAACCCTGGGCTTGGAGTTCGCCTAAGTGGGCCCCCCAACCCCAGGAGCTTGCGTCCGTCGTTATCCTGAGGGGGTCTGTCTGAGTCCATAGATGGCCCACCTGCAACTTCTGAGGAAGAAGCCACCAGCTCAGAGAGTCCTTTACTACCTCTGGGATGGAGATTCTGTGGTCTAATGTTCCTCTTGTTCCATCCCAGGAGGATAAGAGGAATTGTTGGAGGGGTCTGGAGTGGAGCTGAGCCCACGGAACCGCAGGTATACAAGAGGTCATTAGACCCAGTACCCTCATGATGCCTCTGAAAGAGGACTCCCTTACCTCCAACAGAGACCTGACCGCTGTCATGAGGCCCTGGACCTTCTCCTGGGGTAAACAAAGCTTCCTTTGTAAGGAGTCTATCAGGAAACCCAGGTAAATCTTTCTTTGGTCCGGGATCATCGAGGACTTCTCTCGGTTGATGATCCAACCCAGGGATTCCAAGGTACTCACAACCTTGGCCACGTCTGCGAGGAGGAGATCTCGACTCTGGTTGTAAAGTAAAAGGTCATCGAGATAAGGGACTATCGTTATACCCTCTAGGTGTAGGAAGGCAACCACCTCTGCTACGATTTTTGTAAATACCCTTGGGCTGGAAGCCAGTCCAAAGGGGAGGGCAGCAAACTGCCAGTGTTGAATCCCCTGAGGAGACCCGATTGCGAATCTGAGGAAGGCTTGATGTCCTGGAAAGATCGGGACGTGAAGGTAGGCGTCCTTTAAGTCGATCGTTACCATGTATACCTCCTTCAGAAGGAGTCTTCTGAGGGTGTATATGCTTTCCATGCAAAATTTCTTGTGACGCAAGGAGGTATTCAGGGGTCTCAGGTTTATTATCAACCGGTACTTGCCTGACGGCTTTGGGACAACGAAGATGTGGGAGTAGACCCCCAGTCCGCGTTGTCCCACAGGTACCGGGACTACAACTCCCTGTTCTGCTAGTTCTGAAATGTTTTGCAGAAGACCTGCTGCCTTGAGGGGGTCCCTGGGGAGATGCGTTAATAGGAACTTTGAGGGGGGGGATGAAGAAACTCCAGCCTGTAGCCCTCCTTTATAATGTTGAGAATATGAGGGCTCTGGGTAATACTCTCCCACCTGGAAAGGAATTGGGAAAGTCTTCCCCCTACCCTTACGTCACTTAAAGTCTTTTTCATTTGATTTTTGGTTGGAAAAGAGGATACCTCCTTTTTGCTTATCCTTTCCAACGCCGCACTTCCTATTACCGGCAGGCTTCTTGCTCGAGAAACGGTTTCTACCCTGGGGGCCTCAAAAAAATCTTTTTTGGTCCCTTTTAGGTTTAGTGGGGAACTTTTTGCCCTTTTCGGTAGATCTTGACAGGGCTTGGTCCAGCCCTGTACCAAAAAGGAGTGAGCCCTCAAATGGGAGTCCACATAAGCGGGTCTTGGATGCGTTATCCCCATCCCATGTTTTGACCCATACGGCTCCGCGAGCTGAATTTACGAGGGCACCCGTTTTTGCGGTGGTTCGCACGGTCTCAACTGCAGCATCTGCTAGGTATGCCACTGCGCTACCTATTACCTGTAGAGAGTCTAGGACTTCCCTGGACTTGGACACACGGGAAACATGTTCTATTCGTTTGGTTATCCATGTATCCGCGTTCCTAGCTATACAAGCTGAAGCCAACGCGGGGCTCATTGCTGCCGCATTGGCTTCCCAGGCTCTACGCAAGGTCGTCTCGGTACGGCGATCCATAGGATCCTTGATATTACCTGCGTCCTCGAAGGAGAGGTCGGATTGCTTTGACACCTGTGCCAAAGAGGCGTCCAATCTGGGAATCTTAAAGAGTTTCTCCTCATCCTCCCCCTTAAAAGGGCACCTACGCTTCCAAGTTTTATATTTCAGAAGCTTCCTCTCAGGTTCCTTCCACTCTCTAAGAATCACATCATGGAGAGCCTGGTGAACCGGGATGGTTCTGGGTTGGGCCCTTACCAAGCCTCGGTACAATCTATCCTGTGCGGATACCTGTTCCGTCGGCTCCTGAATTTCTTCAGAGGCGTAGATTGCACCAAGGAGGCCTTCCATGTCGTCAGCTGAGAAGATGTGTCTTCCTGACCTAGAGCCTTCTTCCTCCTCCTCAGCCTGACTATCTATCAGGCCCTCATCGGATAGTCCCTGATCAGGGATCTCCGAATCCACTTCTGCCTCTGAGTCCTGAGACAGGAGGGATCTCAGGGATTCCGGGTGTCCTCTCCCCCTGGTTGAGGAGAAAAACTCCTGTGAAGAAGGGCCCTCCCTACTTGTCTGGGGCTCTGGTTCCTTAGCTTTAAGGGAGGCTTGAAAATCCTTAAGGGTGGCAAGCATCTGGGTTTGGACAGAGAGAAAGTCTCTCATCACCTGAGATGTTTCCTTCCCAGCCAGCTTCTGGATACATTTGAAGCAGAAGGGCTTGGAATGGGTTGAGGGTAATTTCTCGTTACAGTAACCGCATTTTTTGGAGCGGGCAAGGGTTCTAGAGGAACGACTGGCAACCCCCTGGGCAGTGACGTCCTCTCCTGCAATGTAAGGGTACACAGGAATACATTAACAACCAAAAAGAACCCTGTGACAGGCAAGGGGAAAGAGTCGGGGTACCATCCCCCATCATGACCCCTGCTGGCTGGGTTGACTCACCCCCTGTGGTCTCCTCTGTAGCCGCGGCCGTAGTTGGCCTCTCCTCATGCTCCATGTAGGTGAGATGCTCTGCTCCGATCGCAGTTCCACTGGAGGAGAAAAAAAAGGGCGCCTCCTTCCTGGTGTCCCTCCGTTTTTGAATGCGGTAACAGACGCCGGCCGCCGCCATTTTGCCGGAGACCGGAACCGGAAATGACGCGGCACGCGATGGCGTCACCCTTGACGCTAGAGGACGAATGTCCTAGACGCCGGGAAAATGGCGCCGCAATGCTATGCACCTGCATAGAGCGGCGCCCTAAGCAAACGGACCGCGCGAGCGGACGGAGGAACCTGCCAGCCTCCCCCTCCAGGATGGACACCCAAACAGGTAGGAGGGAGGAAGGAGGATATCTGGCCCCTGAAGTCCCGGGTACAGCCCCGCACCTAGGGAGCTTCAGTGCTCAGGGAGGCTCTTCAACTGCCCTCCCTGAGAAGGAATGGGATACCCCCCAGGACGGACAAATAGAGTCCTGCTAGGCCCAGAGGCTTCCCAGGCATGCGGCTCAGCTCCCGGGGGGGGGGACTTCCAGCCCCAGACCTTCAGTCTGTGGAAAAAAAATAAACGGTTTCGCTGTGGGGAAACACAATCAAGAACTGAGGAGCACGGGGAGGGGCGGGTGCTTTAACCTCTTTGAATTGATTGTGTTTCCTGTCAGGTGGAGCCAGTCATCTCTCATTGTGCCGTCCTGGAAGACGACTTGAGAAGCAGGTTCTCCATGACTTTCACAGGAATGCGCAGGGAAACACAGGAGTTCAAAGGTAAGGGGTTGCCTGATCCTCAGGTCACAGGCTGCTTGCTGCTCTGCCTTAAATACCTCTCCCAAACTTCCAGAATTTTCTTACTTGCCATGTGACTTAACCTATGCCCTGCTATTGGTCCCTAGCTTCCCTCACCTTTAACATTATACCTAATTATCTGCCAGGTGTGAGAGGGGGGACTAGAAACTTCCCCTCTGCCACATTCCCATGAGCTCGGGGAGCTTAAACCAGCTCCCTTCACTTACATTCCCAAGCACGACACTACCTGCCTGGAGTTTGCATGTCCTCCCTGTGTCTGAGTGGGTTTCCTCCCACACTCCAAAGACATGTTGGAAGGTTAAAGCAGAGTTCTGCCCCCCCCCCCCAGCAAAAAATTAAAAGTCAGCAGCTACACATACTATAGCTGCTGACTTTTAATATTAGGACACTTACCTGTCCTGGAATCCAGCAATGTCCTCACCCCAGCCGATGTTTCCATAGGCTCTCAGGTGCTGCCGCCGCCATTCGTGGTAAGGGAACCTGGCAGTAAAGCCTTTTTGGCACCACAGCCGGTACCCTACTGCGCATGCGTGAAGCACGCTGAGCTTTCTGTATGTCCCGGCGGCGGGGGAAGGAGAAGGGGGGCTGAACTTCAGAGGGATCTCGCCGTGGCAAGATCTTTCGGAAGTGTGGACGGGTACCTGGCAAAAACAGGTACCCGCCAGGGTTGCCAACCTCCCGCAGCATTTTTTACTGACAAAACGTGGAAAATTTACTGGCGAAGCACATTTTTTTTCTGCCAACCTGAGAAATTACAGAACTCCTATTGAAAACTAACAGTGAATATTTGAACAGTATAAACATGATATGGAAACACTGACAATACATATAACAAATTAATTTGCTTGATTTACACCAAAAAGTCAACACAGCATGAAATTATCATCCCCTGATATTTACTGGCAGTTGTAAAAAAATCACAGGTTTTTACAAACTGTCAGTACATTTACTGGCGGTTGGCAACCTTGGTACCTGCCCCCCCCCCCGAATGGTGCCAATTGTCACACTAGAGAGGGGGAGGAGACAGATAAGCGGACCTTCCACTTTTGGGTGGAGCTCCGCTTTAATTGGCTCCTGTCTAAATCTGCCCCAGTATGTGTATGTATGAATGGGAGTTAGGGACGTTAGATTGTAAGCTCCTTGAGTGATGTCAATATACAATATACTGTATATATGTAAAGCACTGTGTGAATTGTTGACACTATATACAGTAAATACCTAAAATAAATACATAAAATGCAACTGCAAACGCAATGAACTAGAGAAAGGCACTACTAACCACCAAGCACTCGTTACTGTCTGCTGACAGTATTTACATGTGGAGTCTGGTTCTGCCTGTCAACTGAAAAGTTTGCATTGTAACATAGTATGATGCTTTTATTATTCTTTAACTGGTCATTGAAATTTATATTGTAAAACATATAGAGTATCATTAACAAAAAATGTTACAGATGATGAAATTCAGTGTTCCCTTTTTAGCTTGAGAGTTTTATTTTCCATCATCCCCACTTCCAATTTAAATAACAAAAACCTGTTCCAATATGTACTGAGCTTTCTTAAATCTACAAACCAACTTGAAAATTCAGCCACATAATTTTCTTGTGCTGGTAATACCTGTACACCGCACCAAATATACTGAGGTGGGCTTGACCTGCAACTTGCTTTGCTGCTTATTAAAGAGATTGTATGTATGGCCAAAATGTTTTAGGTTTTGGATAGAATAGGGAAGGGTTAAAACTCTTATCTTGATGCTTTTATTCCGTCTGTATCCCTGCTAGGTAGATTCACCTTCGCTATTTGTTCTGCTTAAAGCGGAGGTCCGCCGATTTTAATTTTTTTTAAAAGTCAGCAGCTACAAATACTGCAGCTGCTGACTTTTAAAATAAGGACACTTATCTGTCCAGCGCGCCCACTATGTCGGCACCCGAAGCCGATCTATCGCTCGGCTCTCGGATGCTGCCACCGCCATCTTCGGTAAGGGCATCAGGAAGTGAAGCCTTGTGGCTTCACTTCCTAGTCCCCTACTGCGCATGCGCGAGTCACGATGCATGATTTTAATGGCCCCTGCTGTCTTCTGGGACCTGTGTTTCTCCCAGAAGATAGCGGGAGGCGCCGGACGTGGCGTAGATACCCGCAGATAATGCGGCTATCTATGCCCGGAAGTGGGTGCAAATACCTGACTTAGGCAGGTATCTGCTCCCCCCTCCCCCCTGAAAAGTGCCAAATGTGACACGGGAGGGGAGGAGGAATCCGGACAGCGGAAGTTCCATTTTTGTGTGGACCTCCACTTTAACACATGTTTATTGTCATCACTAAAAAAAGGGGTGAGGCTTTCAATTCTTATTGCATCTCCGGAACAGGAAGTGAAGGGAAATCTCCCCAATGGTAAAGAGACGGCAAAGAATAAGACAGATGCTTTAAATCTTCCTCTACAAAAAAAAATATATATATTTAGGCTAGTCATAACGATTTTTGATTTGCCTGTAAAATCCTTATCTTGGAGTACAGTATAGTACAAAGGCTTTCAATAATAAAGACAATGGGGGTTATTTACGAAAGGCAAATCCACTTTGCACTACAAGTGCAAACTACAAGTGCAAAAGAGCACTTGAAATTGCCCTGAAAGTGCACTTGGAAGTGCAGTCGCTGTAAATCTGAGGGGTAGTTCTGAAATGAGGGGAAGCTCTGCTGATTTTATCATCCAATCATGTGCAAGCTAAAATGCTGTTTTTTATTTTCCTTGCATGTCCCCCTCGGATCTACAGTGACTGCACTTCCAAGTGCACCCTTACTTTCATGTACTACTGCCTTCAGGTGAGAACACTGGCAAAAAAAAGCTATTAGGACAGACTATAGACCTAACTTATCAGCCCATAACTCCGCCCACTCCTTGTTTTTTTAGCAAGCAATATGAGGATATGAATAAACAGTGAACCAGTGCGGGTTCACTGATTTATTTATAATAATTTTTACTGGGGAATCAAGTTTTGTATGGTATTTAATAAAAGGATTTGCCGCGTTATAAAACGCTATTGTAGAAAAGGTGCAGGTACAGAAAACCGTTCACATGGATGGGCTACTGTGCAAGTACAAACGTGGCCGCAGAGAAATTGACATCGTTTTAACCTAACCTAGTCTTAAGCCTAGTACACATGGTCCGAATGTCGGGCGGCATCGGACTGTTCAAAAGAAGCCAGCCGACATTCGGCCTGTGTGTACTGCGGCAGGTCTGACCGAAAAGGTCTGCCAATTGGCTCCTGATCAGTGCCCTTAGCCAATGGCTGAGAGTGCAGACAGGAGTGTTCTGGCGGGGGGGCAGTCCACCTGTCAGAACACAATAGCACAGCAGGGGAGATTGCTGTACTAACATTGCATAGTTACATAGTTGGTAAGGTTGAAAAAAGACACCAGTCCATCCAGTTTAACCTGTGGTGTGTGAGTGTGCTTGTGTTTATGTCAATAGTACATTGTATATCCCTGTATGTTGTGATCGTTAGGTGCTCATCTAATAGTTTTTTTAAACTATCGATGCTCCCCGCTGATACCACTGCTTGTGGAAGAGAATTCCACATCCTTACCGCTCTGACAGTAAAGAATCCTCTACTCGGTTTAAGGTTAAACCGCTTTGTTTCCCCAATTTCAGCGAATGTCCCACCTTTTACCCATTTCTCCTTGCAAAACTGCTCCAGCTCCTTCAAGTCTGATGGTTTGCGCTTGTGAACAGCAATTTTTAAGTCTGACCACAGATTTTCTATTGGATTGAGGTCTGGGCTTTGACTAGGCCATTCCAACACATTTACATGTTTCCCCTTAAACCACTCAAGTGTTGCTTTAGCAGTGTGTTTGGGGTCATTGTCCTGCCGGAAGGTGAACCTCTGTCTTAGCCTCAAATCACACACAGAGTGGTACAGGTTTTGCTCAAGAATATCCCTGTATTTAGCACCATCCATCTTTCCCTCAACTCTGACCAGTTTCCCAGTCCCGACTGCTGAAAAACATCCCCACAGCATGATGCTGCCACCACCATGTTTCACTGTGGGGATGGTGTTCTTTGGGTGATGTGATGTGTTGGGTTTGCGCCAAACATAGCATTTTCTTTGATGGACAAAAAGTAAAATTTTAGTCTCAACAGACCAGAGCACCTTCCTCCATACATTTTGGGAGTCTCCCACAAGCGTTTTTGCAAACTCAAAACGTGCCATTTTGTTTTTTGCTGAAAGTAATGGCTTTCTTCTGGCCACTCTGCCATAAAGCCCAACTCTATGGAGCCTATGGCTTATTGGCGTCCTATGTACAGATACCTCAGTCTCTGCAGCTCCTCCAGGGTTACCTTAGGTCTCTGTGCTGCCTCTCTGATTAAGCCCTCCTTGCCCGGTCTGTGAGTTTTGGTGTGCGGCCGTCTCTTAGCAGGTTTGCTGTTGTGCCATGTTCTTTCCATTTGGTTATGATAGATTTTATGGTGCTCCTAGGGATCATCAAAGATTTGGATATTTTTTTATAACCTAAACCTGACTTGTACTTCTCAACAACTTGTTTGGAGAGTTCTTTGGTCTTCATTGCAGTGTTCGGTTAGTGATGTTTCTTGCTTAGGTGTTGCAGCCTCTGGGGCCTTTCAAAAAGGTGTGTATATGTAATGACAGATCATGTGACACTTAGATTGCACACAGGTGGACATCATTTCACAAATTATGTGACTTCTGAAGGTAATTTGTTACACAAGAGCTTTTTAACCACTTACAGTAATAACCGGCCCATAGCCGAATAACGGCTACAGGGCGGTTCCTTAACTCTGGGAGGGCGTTATATAACGTCCTCCCATAATCGCGCCCCCTGGGGCTCGCACAAGGGAGTGTCCGTGACCGCCGGGTCCAGAGAATCCGGCGCATCACGGATCACGGTAAATGGCCGCTGTTAGCGGCTGTTTACCACGCGATCGCTGTCCACTCTCCCCTCTCTGTACCGATCGGTACAGTGTGAGAGGGGGAGAGATCCATCCATCCCTGCTCAGCCATCCCTGCCCTACTCTGCAATATCCTGCCATACCCTGCCCTACTCTGCAATATCCTGCCATACCCTGCCATACTCTGCAATACCCTGCGGTACCCAGCCATACCCTGCGGTACCCAGCCATACCCTGCGGTACCCAGCCATACTCTGCGGTACCCAGCCATACTCTGCGGTACCCAGCCATACTCTGCTATACCCAGCCATACTCTGCGATACCCAGCCCCCCCTCCCGCCGCCCTCCGGTGCTTATACCAACTCACCGCTACGGTCAAAGCCAGGATCGTTTTTTTTTTTTTTATTTCAGGCTTCCCAGCCTAGAAGTGAGATGTGGGGTCTTATTGACCCCATATATCACTGTAAAGAGGACTTGTCATGCCATATTCCTATTACAAGGGATGTTTACATTCCTTGTAATAGGAATAAAAGTGATCAATAAATGTATTTTTGGGGAAAAAGTGTCAAACCAAAATAAAGAAAGAAAAATGGACAATAAAAAAAATTAAAAATTGAAAGCGCCCCTGTGCTCGCATACAGAAGCAAACGCATACGTAAGTCCCGCCCACATATGAAAAGGGTGTTCAAACCACACATGTGAGGTATCGCTTCGAACGTTAGAGCGAGAGAAATAATTTTGGCCCTAGACCTCCTCTGTAACTAAAAACATGTAACCAGTAAAAATATTTAAAGCATCGCCTATGGGGATTTTAAAGTAGCTAAGTTTGGCGCCATTCCACGAGCGTGTGCAATTTTGAAGAGTGAAATGTTAGGTATCAATTTACTCGGCGTAACATTATCTTTCACATTATGCAAAAACATTGGGCTAACTTTAATGTTTTTTTTTTTAAAGCACAAAACAGTTTTCTTTTCCAAAAAAAACACGTTCGAAAAATTGCTGCGCAAATACCGTGCAAGATAAAAAGTTGCAACAACCGCCATTGTATTCTCTAGGGTCTTTGCTAAAAAAAAGATATATAATGTTTTGGGGTTCTATGTCATTTTCTAGCAAATAAATGATGATTTTTACATGTAGGAGAGAAATGTCATAATTGGCCTGGGTGCTCCAGAACGCCTCAAGGTGCTCCCTGCATGTTGGGCCTCTGTATGTGGCCACGCTGTGTAAAAGTCTCACACATGTGGTATGGCCATACTCGGGAGTAATAGCAGAATGTGTTTTGGGGTGTAATTTGTGGTATGCATATGTTGTGTGTGAAAAATAAACTGCTTATATGACAATTTTGTGATAAAAATCTTGATTTTGCAAAGAATTGTGGGGAAAAATGACAACTTCAAAAAACTCACAATGCCTCTTTCTAAATACCTTGGAATGTCTTCTTTCCAAAAAGGGGTCATTTGGGGGGTATTTGTACTTTTCTGGCATGTTATGCCGCATACACACGATCATTTTTCCCGTCGGGAAAAATTAAATTTTTTCTTTTGGACGAGAAAAACGACCGTCTGTGGGCTTTTTGTCATTTTTCCCGACGGGAAAAACGGCATTAATCACGACGAAAAAAATTAGAACATGCTCTAATTTTTCTCGTCGTGATTCCCGTCATTTTTTTCTGCGGCAGTTTTCCCATAGGGAAACACTTCCGGGGAGCCTACACACGGTCGTTTTTTTCGACCAAGAAAAAAAATGTCATTTAAAACGGCCATGTGTAGGGGAACAAGCTGTTCCTCGTTTTTCACGTCGATTTTCTCGACGGTGTTTTCACCGTTGAAAAAATTGATCGTGTGTACGCGGCATTAGGGTCTCAAGAAATGAGATAGGCCGTCAGTACTTCAGGTTTAATCAATTTTCAGATATTGGCACCATAGCTTGTGGACTCTATAACTTTCACAAAGACCAAATAATATAAACCAATGTGTACTTATGTTTACCAAAGATATGTAGCAGTATACATTTTGGCAAAAATTTATGAAGAAAATTTACTAATTTGCTAAATTTTATAACAGAAACAAAGAAAAATTCATTTTTTTACTGAATTTTCAGTCTTTTTTCTTTTATAGCGCAAAAAATAAAAAACCCAACGGTGATTAAATACCACCAAAAGAAAGCTCTATTTGTGTGGAAAAAAGGACAAAAAATTAATTTGGGTGCAGAGTAATTGTCATTCAAAATGTGAGAGGACCGAAAGCTGAAAATTGGTCTGGTTATTAAGGGGGTTTAAGTGCCCAGTGGTCAAGTGGTTAAAGTGGTTGTAAACCCCTATAAAATGTTTTTTTTTTTTTTAAAACCACCTGTAAGAGAAAGGAATAATGAGCTAATATGACTAGCATAATAGCTCATTATGCATCACTTACCTTAGATCGGGGCCCCCGAAGCCATCCTCGTCTCCCTCTTCAGCTGCAGCCATCGCTGCGGCGATAGCCGGAAGGTTACTTCCGGCTATCGCCGCTCCAGCCAATCACAGCTGTGATTGGCCGGAGCGGCGAAGACGTGACTCCGCGCATGTGCGCGGGAGCCGTCGAATCCGGCTAAGTCGTTGAATGATGGGACTTAGCCGGATTTGTGAATGGGATTAACCCCATGAATGCGCCGTTGTCTACGGCGCGCATGCACCGTAGATACGGAGCAATGTAATTTTTAGCAAATATCTCCTAAACCGTGTAGGTTTAGGAGATATTTCTTGCACCTACAGGTAAGCCTTAATCTAGGCTTACCTGTAGGTGCAAGTTGTAAAGGGGGTTTACAACCACTTTAATGGCTTCATAACAAAGGGGGTGAATACATACGCACATGCCAATTATCCGTTTTTTATTTCTGAAAAATAGTTTTATGTATATATTTTTCTAATTTTACTTCACCAACTTATGCCGCGTACACACATACGTTTTTAATGTCATTTTAAAAAAACAACGTTTTTCTCAACGTGATTTTTCCTGTTTCCTCTCAAGCCTGTCTTGCATACACACGTTCATGAAAAAAAACGCTCGAGCAAAGCGCAGTGACGTACAACGGCACTATAAAGGGGAAGAACCGTTCGAATGGCGCCACCCTTCATGTTAGTAAAGTTTGTTGAGCGGCGATTAGCGCTTTTCAGCCTCGTGCTTTTCAGTCCGTTACAGCGTGACAAATGTGCTATCTCCATTACGAACGCTAGTTTTACCAGAACGAGCGCTCCTGTCTCATACTTGATTCTGAGCATGTGCATTTTTTTTCCCCTCGTAAAAGCATACACACTACCGTTTTTCACAACGTTAAAAAGAACGACGTGAAAAACGACGTGAAAAAATAGAGCAGGTTCTCATTTTTTTTAGGCCATTTTTCACGTCGTTAAAAATGCTCTGGAGCCTACACACGATCGTTTTAAATGCCCAATTTAAAAAATTGAATTTTTAACGTCGTGAAAAACGGTCGTGTGTATGCGGCATTAGACTATTGTGTTCTGATCCATCGCATATAATTCAGATTAAAAAAAACATTGAATTAAAGGCTGTAATGTAACAAAATAGGTAAAAAGCCAAGGGGGTGAATACTTTTGCAAGGCCCTGTATGGATCGAACTTCAGCAAGTCCCTGTTGAACCTTTGACCATCCATGGGCATCTTTCCATACTAATCAATCGTGTCAGAATAACACTTGTATTTGTCAACATGTATTGAAAATCTTTAAAGGGGAGTTCCAGCCTTTTTTATGTTTATTAAAAGTCAGCAGCTACAAAAAGTGTAGCTGCTGGATTTTAATAAACAGACACTTACTGTATATACTCGAGTATAAGCCGAGTTTTTCAGCACATTTTTTGTGCTGAAAATGCCCCCCTTGGCTTATACTCGAGTCACTTTTTGCGCCTGATCTCCCGGACTTTGGGGACCCGGTCCCTTTGGGGACTTGGCACACATGTAGCCCCACTCTTCCTCTACAAGTGTGCAAAGTTTGTTGTCCAGACGACTTACGGCCGGGGAGCAACGATTTTTCAAAGCCGGGCACCCCTTCTATAGATGTTAAACTGTAATTTCTCTGGTAACTTTAGGGACCCGATACCTGCCGGTCGTAGGTCCCCTGGACCCGGAGCTTGGCACAGATGTAGCCCCATTTCTCCTCTACAAGAGTGCAAAGTTTGTTGTCTGGGGGACCCCTGGCCGGGGAGCACCGATTTTTCAAAGCCGGGCACCCCTTCCATAGACTCCCATGTTAAGCGTCACTTTAGTCATGGGCACAGTGAGGCATGGGCACAGTGAGGCATGGGCACAGTGAGGCATGGGCACAGTGAGGCATGCACATGGACACAGTGAGGCAAAGTGAGGCATGCAGTCAATACGTTTTCCCATTTTTTTGTGGTAAAATTAGGTGTCTGGGCTTATATTCTGGTTGGCTTATACTCGAGTATATACGGTACCTGTTCCACTGTCCAGCGACGCGGCCGAACAGAGCTTCGCTCCTCTCCCCCCCTCTCCACCGGCGCCTCCATTCTAACTGTGGGCACCTGGCCATGACAGCTTTTGGCTTCACGGCCGGGCACTCACTGCGCATGCGCGAGCAGTGCTGCGCAATCTGAGTGGACAGGCGATCGCCTGGGACCTGTCACGTGTCCCAGGTGATCGCCTACAGGAAGGGGCCCACCTTAGGCGATATGACGAAGTCCCACTCCTACTGAAGCCCCCACTCCCCCCCCCAAAAAAAATTACATCAAATGTGGCATGTAAGGGGGCGAGGAGTGGTTTAAGCAGAAGTTCCACTTTTGGGTGGAACTCCGCTTTAATAAAAGTTATAGAACAGAAATATAGAATAGCACATCACTGTTTCACTGATATATATGTAGCGGGTATGTGCTTTTCTATCATGTTTAAAACCGGCAGAGACACCAGTGATGTATAGTTCCCTGCGGCCCAGCAGGTGGCATTGTCACTTTGGGCCGGGGTTGAACCATCACTGCAGTGCCGTACCCTTTGTGGCCTCTCGTGGCACCTGTACGGCGGGGCGGGGAACCCGCCGTGCTTGCTGGGGGAGGGTATAAAGGGGCCGGCCATCTTTGTCACGGGGTCTTTGAGTCCCAGGCACCTTTAGCCTGAGGGGCTGCTGTCCGTGGTCGGTGTCCAGGCGGCCTAGGCCTGGACACCAGGAGTTCGGGAGCCACCCCAGACACCCTTAGTCTGGGGTGAGGTACTTTATTCCAGGCCTGGGGCCCAGCTACTTCCACTGGGTTCCACCCGGTAGGGATCGTCCTAAGGTACCCAACGGACCGGGTACCTGAATCTAAGACGCAATGGACCGCGCAGGTGACCTTCCCGTAGATCTGGTGCAGCATATTGCCAGTGCCGGGACAGGGCCTCCGGAGACCGTCTGGATGGATGCCTTCACCAAATAGGGGCCTTATTCACACGGAAGGTGGTTCATACACTACAAGGTCGGTGGCAGAGACCGTTACTTTCAAGCCTGTGGCAGGGGCTGCAACAGTTCACCCGGTAGGTGGCAGCTACCAATTCACGGTCGGTGGCAGAGACCGTGCACCAAGCCTATTCGCTAAAAGAAGGAATAGGAGAGTTCATTGTGCCTGGGCCTACTCGTATCCACACCCCCTGTCTGTTCGTTGAGGGAGTCCAACTGATTGTGTTTCATCCTGACATTGGAAAATAAAACACCGAACACCAACCCGAAGGTAAAGAAACTTTGCTCACACCACACAAACATCTGCGGTGAAAGCTTGGCGTGGTGACCCCGCACTCTCTCCTCCAGAGTAACCCCTAGACAACAACGAGAACACAGAAGAGAGAGTGGAGGCCGCTACATATAGGTAGATTTTTGAGTAGATTCTATTTTTATTTTGTTTCAAGCCACAAAAATACCATAATAATATAACAGTACAAAAAAAGCTTCCATTATACAAAAAATATTGTAGCTGGCATACTAAAATAAGAGAAAATGTACTAGCTGTGGATAAGGGTAAAGGAAAAGTAAACAGAAATGGTATTGCAAATGATATGTGTGTGTGTGTGTGGGGGGGGGGGGGGGGGGCAGATATTGCATCACAGCAAAATGGACCCAGTTAATTGTAACTGCGTGCGTTCATATGTATAAACATACATTTACATTTGGTATCATCATGCTTTTATTTTTCAGTGGTAACTATAACTTAGAGCAAACTAGCCAGCTCCAATCATGCACGAATTACACAGCATATTCAGTCAATAAACACTTATGATTTGGCCTTTGTTTGCTAGTTGGATTGCAAAAGTGAAGTGAAAGAAATGTTCTTGGCACAATGTCCAGGAAGACGGATGTACCCAAGCCAGCTTATTTCTCCACTGCACCATGCAAAACAAACAACACTGCTTCCTACCCGACTTAATACATGTACTATTATTATGACATCACAGAGAAGCAGATGAATGCAAATGTGACTAATTACTAGACAGTTAAGTACAAAGCTTGTGCTCAATGTTCCATAAGTAAATTGTAAAGATAATTGAGAATTAATTTTATTTGTCTGAAAAGCTATTTTCACTTTACCAACAAGTAACAAGTTTCTTCCCAGAAAATGTAATATTGGTACACTAATGCCGCGTACACACGATCATTTTTCCCGTCGGGAAAAAAAAAAAAAATTTTAACAAGAAAATCAACCGTGTGTGGGCTTTTTGTCATTTTTCCCAACGGGAAAAACGGCATTAATCACGACGAGAAAAATTAGAACATGCTCTAATTTTTCTCGTCATGATTCCCGTCGTTTTTTTCCGCGGCAGTTTTCCCATAGGGAAACACTGCCACAGAGCCCACACACGGTCGTTTTTCTCGACCAAAAAAAAAAAATGTCGGGAAAAACGAGGGAAACGACTTGGTTCCCTACACACGTCCGTTTTTCCCGACATTTTTTTTTTGGTCGAGAAAATTTCACCATCGAGAAAATCGATCGATCGTGTGTACGCGGCATAATACTCAGGGCTTTTTTTCTCAAACAATAGGTGCTGGAACTCAACCACGACCCTCCAAAACCCCTTCACCCACACGCACCCTCCAAATCCCATCAAATAGTGTGGTCAGTCAAATATCACAAACAGTAGGGGGGTTACACACAGAGTGTTGAGCTGTCACTTGTTAAACACAGAAACTGTACTTCTGTGTTTACAATTGATTGTGGTGAGAAGGCCCCCCCAAGGGTCTGAGCCAGAGGTGGTAGAACTGAGTTCCACCAAGTTCCCCCTGAAAAAAATCCCTGCTAATACTAAGGCCCCTTTCACACTGGGGCGGGCAGGTGCGGTGGCGGTATAGCGACGCGATTTTCAGCGCCGCTATACCGTCGTTATCACCGCGGTATGCAGCCGCTAGCGGGTGAATTTAACCCCTGCTAGCGGCCGAAAAAGGGTTAATACCGCCCGCAAACCGCGGCTATTGCCGCGGTTTGCGGGCAGTATTACCACGGTGTCCCATTGATTTCAATGGGCAGCCGCGGTAAAGGAGCGGTGAACACACCGCTCCTTCACCGCTGTAAAGATGCGGCTAGCAGGACTTTTGGAGCAGTCCTGCTAGCGCACCGCTTCAGTGTGAAAGCCTTCGGGCTTTCACATTGAAGAATACAGGGCATGATTTTTTCAGTCGGTATAACAGCGCTAATATTAGCGCTAAACCGCCTGAAAAACGTGCCAGTGTGAAAGGGGCCTTAAGGTAAAGGTATGAACCAAAAGTAAGGGTATTAACAAAAGCGGAGGTTGGCCAGTAAAATAGTATTGAAAGAAAGAGAATTTTGGTCAGGGGGACATTGAATGAGGCCAATCACTATATAGAGTAAGCACATAGGATATAAAGCATAGTATTACTTGTATGAGTTTATTACATAATATCCGACAAAAAATTTAATTTAATTTTTTTACTTTAAATGAGAGATGTATACCAAAAAGCAGTCATTGCAAAAAATATTTTACTGTACCTTGTGAGATCATATACAGCATACTCAATGACAAAAAGTGCATACACAAAATCGCATAAACGCAAGGCATGCTAAAAACCACATATACATATCGACGCCATGGTACTTTGCCATATAATGGGATGAAGACAAGTCCTACACAACAAAGGTCACTGCAAGGGCTGGATGGTATTTAAAATTCTTGAGTGGAACAATATAAAAGACAAGAATATAAGGGAATGGGAATTCTGGATTTTAGCGGTGCCCAAAAAAATAGGTGTGGCTAAAGGGGGCATACAGGGGCCAGGATAAACTCTGTTGTGGAAAAATGCGAGTACAAGGGCGCCTCAGACTCCAAATGGGACAAAAATAGAGATTGTGATCTCGTTATAAGACCTGATGTGAAGTTTGAACAGGGTCTTAGTGAATTAATAAGCTACTGATGAATGTAAAAAAGCTGAGGATTTAATATCCCTTTAAGGGAAAGCATTTTTTATTTATTTTTTGTCAACTGGCAAAATAGTCTGTCTAAAATCATTTTGGTGGGAAAGAAATAATCACATGCTCTACACAGGGTGCTTACTGGATGCTTGCAAAATTAATCCTGCTTCATTTATCAAAGTGTCTCACTGTCACATAGCAAGCTGAATTTTAAATGAGCTAGCTAATATCAGTGATGAAATGCAGGAACAACAGGGTGCCTTAAAAATAAACGCTTATGAAGACAATGCATTGTGCCAGTATTTCGAAGCTCATAGTAATTTTCTCATTTACACCATGCAGTTCTATGTGGCAATTTTTACAAAAGGTTTGGGGATTCCTTCCCCTTGTTTCTTATGGGGAAAAGCAACCCACTCAAATGCATGAGCTGCTGTACCATCAAATACCTCCCAACTTTTTGAGATGGGAACGAGGGACACCTATTAGCAAAAGTATGTAGGCAAAGGACACACACCCTGCTACACCCCCCTTAAAGCGGTAGTAAACCGCTGGGTGATTTTTTATTTATTTTTTCTGACCTGAAAGGTAATGTCATAATGTGCTAGTATGCATCGCATACTAGCACATTATGTGAAACTTACCTGAAAACAAAGCCCTCCAGAGATGCGTTGTCACAGCTGGAGGCCGCTTCCATCTTCACCCGGTCTTCCTTCCGTGTCTGCGGACTCCGGCTGTGTGGTGACTGGCCAAAACCGCGATGACCTCACTCCCGCACATGCAGAGGGGGAGCTGCCCTTTACGCCACAGGACTCTGAAGGAATGGCCTGGGTGGCAGTTCCTGCAGAGCACATGCGCCGGTGACGTCATCGGCTGTATTTACAGTAGATATCTCCTAAATGGTGCACGTTTCAGAGATATTTACAGTACCTATAATAATCTTTATTATAGGCTTACCTTTAGGTACAAGTCAGAGATGGGAGTTTACTCCCACTTTAAAGGAGCATTATACAAAAAAATTATTAGTTAACCACTTATGCCTTGTACACACGGCCGGACTTTCCGAGAAAAAAAGTCAGACGGGCTTTTTTTCTCGGAAAGTCCTGCCGTGTGTAGCCTCCATCTGACTTTTTTTCTCGGAAGTCCAACAGACCTTAGATAGAGAATCTGTTCTCTTTCTTTCCGTCAGACTTCTGACGGACTCGCGGCGGACTTTTGCACGGTCAAAAGTCCGACAGTGTGTACAAGGCATTAAAGTGGAGGTAAACCCAAAATGTATTTTTTTTTTTTTTTTTGCTGTCACAATGTAGAGTATACGATTTCCTATCATTTGTGCCAAGTATTGCCACAAAGAGTTAATCCAGCTCTGAGAAATCCTCTTTTATTGTTCAGTGAGATAAAACGGACAAAAAGAGAAAAACCTTTGTCTGTTCCGCCCCCTTGCTTTGAGTGACAGGTTATTTACATGTAGCGGGGTGCTAAATTTAGGGGAAGTGTTTGGGTGGTAGTTTTGCCCAAACACCCTAATTTGTCAGGGTTTTGCAACTATTTTATCCGCAGGGAGAGTATTGGTGTACAATTCCCTGTGGACTACAGGTGGCGCTGCCATAGTAGGCTAGGGTTGAACCACTAGTACAGGGCTGTGCTTTTTGTGTCCCCTCCCGGCAACAGTACGGTAGGGCGGAGTTAACCTGCTGTGCATGCTGGGGGAGGTGATAAAAGGGGCAGAAGCTGCCTGTTCGGAGTTGGTGGTGTTAAGTCGGTGGGGTCCTACCCCAGGTTCTTGTTCCAGTCCGCCCTGGGTGCCCTAGGCCCAGGGGCGGGTGTTCTCTGTTCCTGTTCCATCCTGGGCACCTTTAGTCCCAGGGTGAGGTACTACTCTGCTGTTCCTGTCCGTCCTGGGTGCGTGGACTCGGGAATTGCAGCAAAGGCCTGGGCCCAGCACCTTTGGCTGGAGCCCGTTGGGGATCGAGGAATCTTAGGGTGCCGCCTTGCGAGGGGACCCATATCTGAGTAGAGGAGGCCGGGTGAGGAACCGTTCCGAAGGACTGATGCGGTAGTCACGGTGAAGGAAAGGGTTCCGGTAACTCTCCGGAGGGATGTCTTCTCCCTAGGCCAAGGCCAAGTTCACCAGGTCTGCGATAAGTGGTTAACGACTTCACCCCCACACCATTTTGTTGCTAAAAGACCAAGCCCCTTTTTGTGATTTGGCACTGCGTCGCTTTAACTGACAATTGCGCGGTCGTGTGACGTGGCTCCCAAACAAAATTGACGTCCTTTTTTTCCCACAAATAGAGCTTTCTTTTGGTGGTATTTGATCACCTCTGCAGCATTTATTTTTTACTTTTTGCTATAATAAATATCCCCCAAAAATATATAAAACATATTTTTTTCCCTCAGTTTAGGCCGATACGTATTCTTCTACATATTTTTGGTATAAAAAAACAATAAGCGTTTATTGTTTGGTTTGCGCAAAACTTATAGCGTTTATAAAATAGGGGGTAGTTTTATGGCATGTTTATTAATAATTATTTTTTTTACTAGTAATGGCGGCGATCAGCGATTTTTATCGTGACTGCGACATTATGGCGGACACATCGGACACTTTTGACACATTTTTGGGACCATTGTCATTTTTGCAGCGATCAGTGCTATAAAAATGCACTGGTTACTGTGAAAATGACACTGGCAGTGAAGGGGTTAACCAGTAGGTGCCGCTGTAGGTGTTAAGTGTTCCCTGCATAGTGTTTCTTACTGTAGGGGGGATGGGCTGTGTGTCACATGACACTGATCTCCGCTTCCGATTACACGGAGCAGAGATCAGTGTCATTGTCACTAGGCAGAGCGGGGAGATGTTGTTTATATAAGCATCTCCCCGCTCTAACTCTCCGTGGGACGAATGCGGGTGTCCCCGTGGCGATCGAGTCTGCATGACCCGCGGTCGGGCTCACGGAGAAAGTCGGTGCGCGACCACGCGGCGGTATCTTAAAGGGGACTTACCTGTACGTACCTATGCCTGTCCGTGCCATTCTGCCGACGTAAATATACAGGAGGCGGTCCTTAAGCGTTTTTTTTTTTTTTAACACTAATATTTCTTTATACTGCTTTTTAAAAGCGTACAAATGCAGCAATTTAGAAAGCAGATGACAGGTTTAGCACTGAGAAACACTTTTTGAAAAGAAATAGTGCATTTTATATACAACTACACAGATCAGACCAAAATGTGGGACAAATCAGGAGGAAAGAGGGACAGAGGGACTTTGTTCCAAATCAGGGACAGTCGATCCCTTGAAATCAGGGACAGTCCCTTGAAATATGGGAAAGTTGGAAGCTATGCCTTTGACGTGCACATGCAATGTCAAGATGCAGCTACAAAAACAGGCAGAATATTAGCATGCATAAAAAAAGGGATGTACTCCAGAAATAGAACAATAATCCTACCACTTTATAAAACTCTGGTTAGACCACATCTGGAGTACTCTGTCCAGTTCTGGTCACCAGTCCTCAGAAGGGATGTGCTGGAACTGGAGAGAGTCCAAAGAAGGACAAAAAAACTAATAAGGGGACTGGAGGACCTTGATTATGAGGAAAGACTGCAAACACTAAACATATTCTTGCTGGAGAAATGACGCTTGAGAGGAGATATGATAGCGATTTACAAATACCTCAATGGCGATCCCAGCATAGGAAAAAATGATTCATTCTCAAGGAGTGTAAGAGGACACGTGGCCACACATTGAGTTTGGAAGAGAAGCGGTTTAACCTTAAACTGTGAAGGGTGTTTTTCACTGTTAGGGCAATAAGGATGTGGAACTCTCTTCCACAATTGGTGGTGACTGCTGGGAGTATTGACAGTTTTAAGAGACTCTGAAGCCTGGTACACACGATCAGACTTTTGTCCGAAGGGCGTTGGCCATGAACTTGTCTTGCATACAAACGGCAAAGAATTGTTGGCCAACAAACACAAAACTACGTGTTTTTTCAGCTCTTTAGCGCCACCCTTTGGGCAACTTCTGCTAATGTTGTGTTATGGTTAGCATTGCTTCTAAACATGCGTGTTTGTACACATTTTTTCCCGAAGGACTTGTGTACACACGATCGGATAATCCGACAACAAACATTTGTTGTCAAAAAATTATGAAGCATGGGGGCGTGTCCTGATGTGATCAGCGGCGGACGTGTCAAAGGGGAGCTCCGGGTTTTCTACATCCCATCCGATGCCATCCTTGCAGCCTATAGTGGAATCAGCATCTACCTGCCTGCCAGCGGGTCCCCCTCGATCCTCTGGAGCATTCTGAGTCAGAAATTGTACAGCAGCTCTGCCAGGGGACGTCTGCCCAGCACTGCTCCTCTCGTCCGCGGCCGCCGCCATCTTGCCGTCCCGGCGTCTTCCCGGACGGACGACTCCGGGCCTGACTGAAGGTAAGGAGGGTCATCCACTCTCCCCTGCCTGTCCATCCGCCCATCTAGTGGGGCCCGGAGGCCTGTCTGGCCGTTGGGGACGTCCGTGGAGGCCGTGGTCCCGCCCGGCCGAGTGCGGCCTAGTGCGGCCTGCAAAGCACCGCTGTCTCCTGAGCCGCGGCCCCGCGAGTGCTTCCGGAGCTCGGATCCTTGGCTTCCATCCCTCCGCCCTGTCCTATCTGCCCACCGCTGCCTTGGCCTAGTGTGCCGCCCATCTAGTGAGGCCCGGAGGCCTGTCTGGCCGTTGGGGACATCCGTGGAAGCCGTGGTCCCGCCCGGCCGGGTGCGGCCTAGTGCGGCCTGCAAAGCACCGCTGTTTCCTGAGCCGCGGCCCCGCGAGTGCTTCCGGAGCTCGGATCCTTGGCTCCCACCCCTCCGCCCTGTCCTCTCTGCCCACCGCTGCCTTGGCCTAGAGTGCTGCCCTGCAAGAACTGTGACTGCTGCTGAGGTGGCCTGGATGATAGATCCTGGAGTCCTCTGCTGCCTGCCTGCCTATACTACACTGCTCTGAGCCACCCTCACCCCTGTACCTCCAGCCTCACATCCTTCCTAACTGTCAGCCGGGTGTTGGCTGCTGAGTGACGGGTGCCTGGAGACCCCCTGTGTTCTGATCACTGCGGCCAGTCTGGCTGGGCTCTCATTGCTTCCTAAAGCCTCCTCTGAGCACGGCTGCAAATCCTACCCCTGTGTGACCTGCCAGATGCCCTCCTCCTCTAAGAAAGGCAAGGGGAAGGGGTGACGATAAGGACAGCTTGGAAGGCCTTCCGTGATCATTCGATCGCACCGCTCCCGTCCCCGCTCACCCCAATTGTGGGCAACCCGGCTTTTAGTCCGGGTCTCAACGACCCTAGCTTCCTGGCGTTGAAACCGGTGGACAGGTCTTAAGTGCGACACTTTCTCACAAACGACCAATGGCTTACTCGACGACAAATCCTAGAGGACCCTGCCCTAAATGGGCTCTCATTCTGGCAAAAGGTCCAGCTGTCCCACTTCATCCACACTTTGCCTTCTCCGAATACTTATGACGGCAGCTGACACCTTTTGAGTTGCTATGCCTGGACCTGTCCCCGTTGAGACATGCAATATCCCTGATATACCAAATCCTAGTTTCTCCCCCCCCGGACTTTAGGCCGCCTTATGTTACCAAGTGGGAACGGGAGCTGGGCCTACAACTTACGGGGAAACAGGTTGACCGAATCCTTCTCTTCGCTCAAACAACTTCTATCAGTGCAAGGCACCAGGAGATGGAATATAAGCTTCTGTCCCGTTGGTACTACACTCCGGAAAAGATACACAAGATGTTCCCTCAGAGCACGGATATGTGCTGGAGGTGCGGGGAGGAGGTTGGTACGCTCCTCCACGTCTTTTGGTCATGCCGCATCTTACAATCATTTTGGTCTGAGGTACACCGCATCGTCCAAAAGTTTACGGACAGAGAGTTGCCGTTGTCACCTGAGCTCTTCCTTCTGCACCACCACAATATCCCAACTAAGGGCTATAGAAAGTCCATATTGCCACTTCTGATCAATGCGGCAAAGGGATGCATCCCGCTGAATTGGAAGCAGACTCAGCCCCCATCGGTGGCGGGCTGGTTGGGCAGAGTGAAGGATGTCCATGACATGGAGGACTTGGTAGCAATGGAAAGAGGCCTAAGTGAGAAATTTTCCAAAACATGGTACTTCTGGCACGAACTTTACTTATTTTTACTACGAATGCAGGCTCCTAATGGCTCGATCCACCTGAGAGGATCGAATTTGACTGCTCCCCAGGCGGGGTGGCTGTGGCTGGAGGCACCCTGTTCCCCACCCCCCGGGTGGGGGTGTTTTTTTTTTTTCCTTCCCATCCCTCCCCTCCCCCTCTTGTATTCTTGCACTCCTTGCTTTCTTTTCTCTTACTTTCCCTGCTTTTTCTGTATTACCAACACTAGAGTGTTGGCCTGTGCAAGCCTGTTTCTCACGGGCTTGACGTTTCTATTTTTATCTAAATCGGCTTTTGCCACAAAAATACGGCCATGCGGGGGGCGGAGAGCTCCTGTAAGCCTGACACTGGTTGTGATCCCCCCCTCTGACAACGGGCTCTATATCTCTACTATAATATCTACTCATGAGGTGGTGGGGAATGTTTGCTGTTTTTTGATACGCATCAGTGTGCTCTCTGTGTATCCGCATGTCCTTTTCTCTTAAATAAAGAATTTACAAAAAAAAAAGAAAGGCAAGGGGAGCTCTAAAGCCACAAGGGCCCACACACCCCTCCGGGTACCACCGCCATCTTCCCCGCACACGGATCCCGTCCTGGTCGGGCGAATCCGGGCCTTGCTAGCCGAACTAGACATGGATCCCAGCGAGGCCCCGGAGGTGGAGGGGGTGGCCCCGTCATCTCATGACAACACGGCCATAATCCTTGCTGCGATCGAGCAGAGTAGGACTTCGCTACTGGTACGCATCGACCACCTTGCTGAGGAGTGCAATTTCATACGGAATGATCTAGACAAGATAAGGGGGAGGATGTCTGAGACAGAATCAAGAGTGTCGGCCACGGAGGATCTAACGGCCAATCACTCCACCTCCATTGCTGAGCTACAACGCACAGTACAGTCCCTTGTCGCAAAGTCGGATGACGCAGAAAATAGGCTGCGACGCAACAATGTCAGAGTCCTCGGTCTGCCTGAGGGAGAAGAGGGGGACCACCCTGCTGTATTTGCGGAGGAGTTTTTCAAAAATTTACTCGACCTGACGGATGTTCCCCCTACCTATGTTGTTGAAAGGGCCCACCGAGTGCCTACGGGCAGAGCCATTCCGGGGAATATCCCCAGACCTTTCCTGGTCCGCTTCCTCAATTACCGGGACAGGGACAGGATCCTCTCTGAGGCCCGCAGACACGCCGCACTCAAATACGGCAACGCCTCAGTTCTCCTTTTCCCCGACTTCTCGGCAGAGTTGCAGAGGAGGAGAAAGACCTTCAATGACGTCCGCAGACGGCTCAGAGACAAGAACATTAAATATGGAATGCTATACCCAAGCCGCCTGAGTGTCCAACATGGTGGAGAGGTCCGCTTCTTCGGCAACCCTGCGGATGCTGATAGCTGGTTGACCACCCTGCAATGAAAGATCCCTCCCACCGATCTATTAGATGCCTGATTCTTTCACATCCTGGTTTGCTCTATCCTACTCAACTTCCTGCAAGCCCCGGAGTTACCCCAAAGTACCTCTACAAGTGAAACACAGCCGACCCCCCCTGTTTTGTTTGGTTTTGTTGTTTGCTTCCAAGTGAAGGACCAGGAGACCTACCTCTACCTGGGGCAGCTCGCTTCTTGAGGGGACTGCTCCGCTGTTCCAGAGGGCCGGTCTCCTCCCACTGTAATGGGATGCAAGTTCCCTCACTCTCGCCTAATGTTCTAGGTTGAACTCGCACTGAGGTTATCTCAGAGACTTTGAGCCTCCAGAAGGCGACATCTACAATCAAGTTTAGGGTAAGAAACTGCCTCGGCGAAAGTTGGGGATATGCCAGGCGGTAGGGCGTTATTTGTACTGTTTGTAAGTTTCCACACCTGCTCGGGTTCTACACTATTTTCCTTGCTGGACTATGCTGTCATCATTTTGATACTTCTCTGGGTCACATACTATTTTCTATTTTTTCACTTTATGTTCTCTCCAGTTCCACTAGATTGCTACACCCTGTGGACTACCTCTGCAGCGGGCCTATGGGCAGGATATTACTGGGTATGGGTCTTTTATGATCCTAATGTCATCAAAATTCTCTACTTCAAATGGGTATAGATTTAAGGCTGATATCTTGGAATGTTAGGGGCTTGAATGACAAGATAAAAAGATCATTAGTATTTAAATTTCTGAAATCCCACAAACCTCACATTTTGTTTCTCCAGGAAACCCACCTGACGGGCAACAAAATCCTAGCACTCAGGCGGGCATGGGTCAAACAAGGGTTTCATGCCACATATTCCTCCTACGCGAGGGGCGTGACTGTCCTGTTGAACAAGTCACTCCCCTGCACAGTGGAACAGGTCTTCACGGACCCTGGGGGAAGATACATCATCCTTATCCTCGAAATGTATGCCCAACGCTGGGCAATAATTAATGTATATGTCCCCCCTCCATTTAATTCCTCCATCCTGTACATGGTCCTTACAAAAATAGCCCCCCTACGGGTCCATAATATTCTAGTCGGAGGGGATTTCAACGCCATCCTTGACCACAACAAAGATACTACTAACCCCCTTAGAACTGCCCCCCCCCCCCCCGATTTGGAGCTCTGGGCAGACACCTTTGGTCTCCAAGAGCTCTGGCGGTGGAAGCATCCGGAGGAGAGGACATATTCATATATCTCAGCATCACATAGGTCGGGATCCCGCATAGACTTCATGTTCGGGTCGGCTTCTGCACTGTCCCAAGTCAGAACAGTCTCCTATCTCCCGGCAGGTCTTTCAGATCACTCACCGCTAGAGCTTGGCTTGAGTCTGGGCACCCCCCGCGAGCCGGGATGCTGGAAACTGGCGTCCCATTGGATAGCCAACCCACAAGTCCAGGAGCTGGTGGAGCCCAGACTCAGGGAATACCGGCAGACAAATGAGGGATCGGCTTCCCTTGACGTGGTCTGGGAGGCGGGCAAGGCTCATGCCAGAGGAGAATACATCTCTTCCATCAAGGCAGTGAGATCCGGCTTTGCGTTACAGACCACTCAACTGGAACAGAGCGAAGGGGCGGCACTGGATCTTTTCACAAAGCATCCAACGCCTGAAAATTATTCTACCCTAGCACAAACGAGAAGAGATCTGAAGCTCCACTACACCTCGCTGGTACACTCAGATGCGCGAAAGCTTGTAGCCAAGCTTTTCGAGTCAGGGGACAAGAACGGGAAACTACTGGCCAACCTTGTAGCAGAACCTACGCTCCAAACAGTAATCCCTAGACTTCAGACTTCCACTGGTTGCCAGGTTACGGACCCCGAAGGTATACTGCGGGAATTCCATCGTTTCTATAGCAACCTGTATGACGACCCATTCTCTGGCTCAGCTGCTGCTGGGCTAGAGGAACTGGGGGGAAATACTTTGCCTCTCCTCTCCGAGGAGGACAGGATAGCGTTAGACAAGCCGTTAACACGTCTGGAAATAGAGGCAGCAATATACTCCTTGCCCAACAATAAATCCCCGGGCCCGGATGGTCTACCTGGGGACTGGTACAAAACTAACGCTACTTTACTGGTCCCTAAATTAAATCAGCTATACACAGACTGCCTGGAATCCGATAGGCTACCAGACAGCATGCACCAGGCGCATATAGTGCTGCTGCCCAAGCCAGGGAAGGACCCCACCTGTTGCTCATCCTATAGACCCATCTCGTTGCTGAACTACGATCTTAAGATACTCACAAAAGTGCTAGCCAATAGACTCATGAAGGTTTTACCATCCCTAGTCAACATAGATCAGACAGGCTTTATGCCGGGCAAGTCCACGGACATTAACCTTAGACGAGTCTTTACCCATCTCCAGCTCCCACCCGAAGAGAATGCCTCCCGGGTACTGGTATCCCTCGACATCGAAAAGGCTTTCGATACAGTCAGATGGTCCTATATGATGCAGGTTCTGGAGGGTTTTGGCTTCGGCCCAACTTTCCGGAAATGGATCGGCCTACTATATAGGGCACCCACCGCCCGTATCAAACTGAATGGTGGCCTCTCGCCCTCTTTCCCGATTAGGAGGGGAACAAGACAGGGGTGTCCTCTATCACCTGCATTGTTCGCCCTGGTAATGGAGCCTCTGGCTGAGGCCCTGCGGAGGTCGGGGGAGGTGTCTGGAGTACGGGTCGGCTCGGTGACCGAGAAGCTGGCATTGTATGCCGATGATTTGATTCTCTTCCTCAGGGACCCCGGTCCCTCGCTTGCCGGGGCGCTTCGGCTTCTGGACCGTTTCGCGACTCTCTCTGGCCTCAGAACCAACTGGAGCAAATCACTAATTCTACCCATAGACCCCGGGGCAAGGAGGCTGAGTGATCCTACTTCGCCTCTACAATGGGCGGATACCATCAGATACCTAGGGATAAATATCTCCTCCAACACTAAAGATTTTTTCAAACTTAACTTGTCCCCGGTGCTGCAGTGGTGTAAACTAAAACTGAAGGCTTGGTCAAACCTCCCACTATCTCTGATAGGGAGAATTAATTTAATAAAAATGAAACTACTCCCGGTCTTGCTGTACATCTTACGGCACTCTCCGGTATGGATCCCCAAGTCTCTTCTCCAGCAACTAGACTCCTCAGTAGCTTCCTTCTTGTGGCAATCACACCCGGCCAGATTTAGTAAAAAGATTTTGTGTAGACCATGGACACAGGGGGGACTTGCCTGCCCAGACTTTCACACCTACTATCTAGCAGCAATGCTCACCCATGCACATAACTGGCTGGTTTCGGATGACACCAATGCGTCAGTTGTCCTGGAGGCGGCACACCTAGGATCTTTTGAGGCCCTCCGCAACGCACTCTATAGGGGGTCGGAGGGCTCTGCGGTACCCTCGACCCTAGCTATGAAAGCGATCATTAAGGCATGGCACACGGTAGTGATTAAACCTAACTTGGCAAAGGCCAGATGGTCCCCCAACACACCACTTTGGTGCAATCCGAGGCTCAGGGAGTTCCACTCTTTGCAGGATCCGGGTCTGTGGGCCGGCAAGGGCATCAAGTATTTGAGGGATATCTGCGATGAGCTGGGGCTATTTACATTCGATAGGTTGAAGAATAAATTCCAGCTTCTGAACTCTTTCTTTTTCAGGTTCCTGCAGCTCCGCCACGCCTTCAATTCGCAATTCAAGTCGGTTCAGCTTCGGCTGGAGCTTGACACCCTGGAGATTCTCCTGGATGATGCCGAGCTCTCAAAACCCCTATCCCGGATCTATCGAGCACTCCTGCCGTCCATTCAGGAGGGTCTGGATGGTCTGCGTGGTTTGTGGCGGGCGGAGGTGCAGGAGCTGGACAGCGAAGACTGGGAAGATATGTGGGACTACCCATTTCAGCCGCTGGTGGCTACCAGGGACAAACTGATCCAATTCAAAATCCTCCACAGGATCTATTACACACCCCAACGCCTCCACCGCATATACCCGGCCCTGCCAGCTAACTGCTGGAGATGCTCTGATACTCCTGCAGATTTCACACACATATTCTGGGACTGCCTACAGATTCGGGACTATTGGCGGGAGGTAACGCAATTTATCCACAGCCTAACTACCATTTCTATTCCCCTGACAATTAGTGTATGCCTCCTTGGCCTGGTGGGGCAACTGGCACTTGCCAAAGCCCCACGTACCCTAATAGGTATCCTCCTGTTTTATGCAAGGAAAGCCATAGTACTGAAGTGGAAGTCAACCACCCCCCCCACCCTGACCTCATGGAAACATCTAGTCAACACAGTGGTGCCCCTCTATAAAGCGACGTATCTGTCTCGTGGATGCCCCAAAAAATATGAAAAAGTCTGGCATCTGTGGCCTGATTCAGAGTCCACAACAGATGACCGACCTAAAGAGGAGTAACTCGTAAGATCTCCTCTGTACTCATCAGTCCTGATAGGAGCTAAGGTCCGTACTCTGAATAAATAAATGGAGGTGCAAGCATCGCTCAAATTAATAGCACCTACCCCTGCATGCTCCTGATAAGCCCAACCCAGACATCTAGGAACAAGTAGAGGTCCCGCAAGGAATAATAACTCCTGTTGTAATCCTACAATGTGTACCCCGAGAGGTGTCCCTGTTAAGTTAGCTAGATATATTTAATGCTAAGATGTGATGATAAGTTGTCCTCTGTTTTTTTTTTTTCTTTTATGTGCACGTGGTTATGTGCAAGGATTGGCCGGGGTATGCCCCAAAGGCCCTGTTTTGTATCTCAAAAACGCAAAAAACTTCAATAAAGAGAATTTAAAAAAAAAATAAAAAAATTATGAAGCATGCTATCCAACATTTGTTGGCGGAAATTGTCCGATTGAGCGTACAAACGGTCAGATTTTCCGACAACAGCCTGTCATCACACAAATCTGATTGTGTGTACGAGGCTTAAGATGTGTATTTTAACCACTTCAATACCAGGCACTTTCACACCTTCCTGCCCGAACCAATTTTCATCTTTCAGAGCTGTCACTTTTTAAATGACAATTGCACGGTCATTCTACACTGTACCCAAACTAAACTTATCACTTTGTTCCCACAAAGAGAGCTTTCTTTTGGTGGTATTTGAAAATTTTGAAAACATTTTTTTTCTTTTTTTCTGTTATAAAAGTTTGTAAATAAGTACATTTTCTCCTTCACTGATGGGCACTGATAAGGCAGCACCAATGAGATGGCACTGATGAGGTAGCACTGATGGGCACTGACGGTGGGCACTGATAGGCGGCACTGATGGGCATTGATAGGCTGCACTGATGGGCACTCATAGGTGGCCCTGGTGGGCACTGATGGGCAATGATAGGCGACACTGATGGGCACTGAAAGGCTGCTCTGATGGGTGCTCATGGGTGGCACTGATAGGCGGCACTGCTGGGCACTAATAGGCGGCACTGCTGGGCACTGATGGCTGGCACTGATAGGCATCACTGGTGGCACTGGCAGGCATTTTTAATGGCCACTGATTGGCAGCTGACTGGGCACTGATTGGCATATCCCTGGTGGTCTAGGGTGGCATACCTGATGGTCTTGGCGGCATTTTGGTGGTCCTGAGCCGGCATCCGCGTGGGGGGGCTGCCTTGATAAACAATCAGCACAGACCCCCCCTGTCAGGAGAGCCACCGATCTGCTCTCCTCTACTCACGTCTGTCAGACGCAAGTGAGGAAAAGCCGATAAACAGCTCTTCCGGTTTAAATCGTGATCAGCCATGATTAAACATGACTGATTACATGGTAAAGAGCCTCCGTCCGAGGCTCTTTACTGAGATCAGTGTAGCGGTGTGTTAGACTGACACGCCGCACCACCGATCGCCGTGCTGCGCGCGCCGCCAGTTATCCTGCTGGACGTCATATGACGCCGGCCGTCATTCTGCTATAGGCTGGGTGGGAAGTGGTTAAGGAACATGACATTTAGGGATATGGGAAATAATTATAGACACTGACACACGTGCACCTACACAGGTTGAACTGGATGGACTATAGTCTTTATTCAACCTTACCTACTATGATACTATGATACATGCAAAAGCACAAGCACATGTGTGAACCTAGCCTTAGGCCTCCTCCACTATCTGCATACAGCAGATTCAAGCATTGGAAATCAGCTGATTCCTGTGACTGGGATCACAGGTGTATGCAGACAGTTGCAGCTGCTCAGGCTGTACAAAGAAATGGCAGGTTCTCTACATCCAGGGTCACTTATCCTTCCCTAACAACAGGTAATCCCTGGGTGTGCAGATACATGTGAACAGCGGCGGCTCCTCTCTGCCTATAATTGCTTGTGTGTAATTTGACAGCATAACACCTCAGTCTCCTTCAACAATGCTGCCTGGCACATGCTCAGTACCAAGCGCTTCCATGTTTGTTCACAAACGTAAGTAGATAGGTAAACATGAGAGGCATATTTACCAACTTCCTGGCTTATCATCCTGAACAGAAAAGACGGCAATGAGACTCGCATTGACAGATCTTTTTCGATCAGACCGCCTGCAGTACACACGGGCCGAATGTTGGCTGGCTTCCAGTGAACTGACCGATGCCGCCCAACATTCAGCCCGTGCGTACTAAGCTTAAGGCAGCATCATTCAGATGTGGGACTGAAAGGAGAGTCTGGGGTCCAGGATGACACCAAGCACCAATAAACTAAGGCCACTTTCACACTGAGGCGCTTGAAAAACTGCCAGTAAAACACTGAGCGCTTTTTAAGCGCTTTTCAGGCGCTTTTGAAGCGCTTTCAATTCATTTCAATGGAGAGGGGCGTTTTTTCAGCGCACTGCCCCAGTGTGAAAGCATTCATTGATTTTAATGGAAATAAGTTTTCAGGTGCTTTTTTTAGCGTGAAAGCGCCTGAAAAGCGCCTCAGTGTGAAAGTGGTCTAAGTGTATTTGCTGTGTACCTACTCATTGCACTCAAAACAACACAGGAGCTGTTGGGTCACTCTAGCCCTCCCACCTCCATAGGCATTCATGAATATGTATATAATGTAAAGATTGTTTGAGAGTCAGATTGTGTTGTTTATTAAAGTCTACAGCTAACCATGGACAAAAAAAAGAATCTATTAACCACTTAAGGATCAGAAAGATTTGCACCCTTAATGACCAGGCCATTTTTTGCAATACGGCACTGCGTCATTTTAACTGACAATTGCGCAGTCGTACGACGTTGTACCCAAACAAAACTGACGTCCTTTTTTTTCCACAAATAGAGCTTTCTTTTGGGGGTATTTGAGCACCTCTGCGGCTTTTATTTTTTGCGCTATAAACAAAAATAACGACAATTTTGAAAAGAAACCAATATTTTTTACCTTTTTGCTATAATAAATATCCCCAAAAATGTATTTAAAAAAATTCTTCATCAGTTTAGGCCAATATGTATTCTTCTACATATTTTTGGTAAAAAATCCCAAAAGTGTATATTGATTGGTTTGCGCAAAAGTTATAGCGTCTACAAAATAGGGCCTAGATTTATGGGGTTTTTTTTGTTTTTTTTTACTAGTAATGGCAGCAATCTGCGATTTTACCAGGACTGCGACATTGCAGAGAACAGATCGGACACTTTTGACATATTTTTTGGACCGTTGAGATTTATACAGCGATCAGTGCTATAAAAATGCACAGATTACTGTATAAATGTCACTGGCAGGGAAGGGGTTAACACTAGGGGGCGATCAAGGGGGTTAAATGTGTTCCCTGGGAGGACGTTTCTAACTGTGGGGGGATGGGACTGACTGGAAGAGGAAAAAGATCGCTGTTCCTTATCACTAGGAATAGCAGATCTTTATCTCCTCCCATTTCAGAATGGGATCTGTCTGTTTACATTGACAGATCCCCGTTTTGGCTCTCTGTGGAGCGATTGCGGGTGGACATCCCGGCTGCCGGCATCATGCATCGGCTCTGGCGTCACGCTGCGGGCGCACGCGCGCCCCCTATTGCTCTTAAAGCGGCCGACATACACCTACGACGATTCGCCAAGGAGAGACAACCTGCCGAAGTATAATGACAATGGCTGGTCCTTAAGCGGTTAATTAGTAAAAAAATTCATACGTTTACACTAGTCTTTTCCCGTAGTAAAATGCATGCAGTTAATAGCATTAAATGGGATTCTAGGAAGTAATCCCATTCATTACTATGCATGTGCTGAAACTTAATTTGTTTTTAAAATCCACGACATACAGCATTTTAGTGCATTCAGGCACGGCAAGCAGGCGTATTGAATGGTAAAGGCACACAAACAAAAGTATCATGCAGCTTTGTTCTGATGGCTTGACCCTGACTTTTCATAATTAATAAACCAAATGTACAAAAACATACATAAAGGCATGTACAGGTGCATCTCATAAAATTTGAATATCATCAAAAAGTTAATTTATTTCAGTAATTCAATTCAAAAAGAGTGATACATTTCAAGCATTTTTTTTATTTTAATTTTGATGATTATGGCTTACAGCTAGTGAAAACCCCGAATTCAATATATCAGAAAATAAGAATTTTACATAAGACCAATAAAAAACAGGATTTTTAATACAGAAATAATGGTTTACTGAAAAGTATGTCCATGTACAGTATAGTATGCACTCAGTACTTGGTCAGGGCTCCTTTGGCATGAATTACTGCCTTTATGCGGCGTGACATGAAGGCGATCAGCCTGTGGCACTGCTGAGGTTTTATGGAAGCCCAGGTTTCTTTAAAAAGTGGCTTTCGGGTCATCTGCATTGTTGGGTCTGGTGTCTCTCATCTTCCTCTTGACAATACCCCACAGATTCTCTATGGGGTTTAAAGGGGTTGTAAAGGTTCATGTTTTTTCACCTTAATGCATCCTATGCATTAAGGTGAAAAAACATCTGATGTTTGCCGGCCCCCCAGCCCCCCGGTTTACTTATCTGAGCCCTGGAAAGTCCAGCGTCGAGAACGTGCTTGATCTCGGCCCGGTCTTCTCTGCTATTCTCGGCTCTTCATTGGATAGATTGATAGCAGCGCAGCCATTGGCTCGCGCTGCTGTCAATCAACTCCAATGACGCAAGGGCCGGGGGGCTATGTAGTTGGCGGCTATGGACGCCGAATACAGGACTCGGGAGCGCACCCGCAAGGTAGCCCCCTTGGGAGAGCGCTTCCCAGGGGGGTTACAAGAAGCAAGGAGGAGCGGAGACAGCCGCCGAGGGACCCCAGAAGACGAGGATCAGGGCCACTCTGTGCAAAACGAGCTGCCCAGTGGAGGTAAGTATGACATGTTTGTTATTTTATTTTTATTTTTATTTTTATTTAAAGCTTTACAACCCCTTTAAGTCAGGTGAGTTTGCTGGCCAATCAAGCACAGTGATACCATGATCATTAAACCAGGTATTGGTACATTTGGCAATGTGGGCAGGTGCCAATTCCTGTTGGAAAATGAAATCAGCATCTCCATAAAGCTGGTCAGCAGAGGGAAGCATTAAGTGCTTTAGAATTTTCTGGTAGAAGGCTGCGCTGACTTTGGACTTGATAAAACACCAGAAGATGACATGGCTCCCCAAATCATCACTGACTGTGGAAATTTCACACTGGACCTCATGCAACTTGGATTCTGTGCCTCTGCACTCTTCCTCCAGACTCAGGGACCTTGATTTCCAAATGGAATGCAAAATGTTTCAGTCTGTGATGATTTGGGGAACCATGTTATCTGCTGGTGTTGGTCCACTGTGTTTTATCAAGTCCAAAGTCAGCGCAGCCATCTACCCGGAAATTCTAAAGAAATTCATGCTTCCCTCTGCTGATCAGCTTTATGAAGATGCTGATTTCATTTTCCAGCAGGACTGGGCATCTGCCCACACTGCCAAAAGTACCAATACCTGGTTTAATGATCATGGTATTATTGTGCTTGATTGGCCTGCAAATTCACCTGACCTAAACTCCATAGAGAATCTGTGGGGTATTGTCAAGAGGAAGATGAGAGGCACCAGACCCAACCATGCAGATGAGCTAAAAGCCACCATCAAAGAAACCTGGGCTTCCATAGCACCTCAGCAGTGCCACAGGCTGATCGCCTCAATGCCTCGCCACATTGATGCAGTAATTCATGCAATAGGAGCCCTGACCAAGTATTTAGTGCATACTATACTGCCTATTGACATACTTTTCAGTAAGCCAACATTTCTGTATTAAAAATCTATTTTTTATTGGTCTTATGTAATTTTTCAAATTTTCTGAGATACTGAATTTGGGGTTTTCACTAGCTGTAAGTCATACTCATCAAAATGAAAAGAAAGAAATGCTTAAAATATATCACTCTGTATGTAACACATCTATATAAAATATATGAGTTTCACTTTTTCAATTGAATTACTGAAATAAATTAACTTTTTGATGACATTCTAATTTTATGAGATGCACCTGTATAAAATGCACACAAAAAAGTGTTTGAATGTGAGCAGTAAACATGGATAAAAAACACGCATACTGCATATGCATGAGTGTGAAAGGGGCTTTGGTCTTACAGAAAAGCTAACAATACATCTTGATCACATGCTGTGACAAAAAAAAGGTGCCAACTGAAGTGACACTCTGGGTAATTTCATCATGGCACAATGTGACAACTCCACTCCTACTTTACACACCAGCATGTGCTGTGTAATCCATTTACTGAAACCATCGGTAGGATAAGTTTCACTCACAGGTGAACTGACTTGTTGGTCAGAACTTGGAAAACTGAACTGCCATTGTACAATTCTCATGCTCAAAACTGAATTTAATTATACAATGTCAGATTAGAAACACTTTTAGAGCGGTTTCACGCTGGGTGCGGTGGCGGTATAGCGCCGCTATTTTTAGCGGCGCTATACCGTCGGGATTGCTGAGGTATTCGGCCGCTAGCGGTGCGGTTTTAACCCCCGCTAGCGGCCGAAAAAAGGGTTTATACCACCCGCAAACCGCGGCTACAGCAACGGTTTGCGGGCGGTATTACCACGGTATCCCATTCATTTCAATGGGAAGGAGCGGTGGAGGAGCGGTAAACACACCGCTCTTCTCACCGCTCCAAAGATGCGGCTAGCAGGACTTTTTTCCACGTCCTGTTAGCGCACCGCTCCAGTGTGAAAGCCCTCGGGGCTTTCACATTGGAGAGACAGCAGCTGCTGTTTAGGCTCGGTTTGCAGGCGCTATTTTTAGCACAATAGCGCCTGAAAACCGCTCCAATGTGAAAGGGGCCTTAGGCAAGGTTCATACCTTTGTGTTTCCGTTTTCATTCTCTTTTAATATGTAGCGCACCTCTCCCCCCTTTACCTGCCTTTGGCTCCTCGCAGGTAGAGAGGGCACACCATGCCACAAGCCCGTACCCTCCTGTGTAAAGAGGTTGAGCGGTGTTGTTTGCGGGTCTCCACGGCCAGAAACCAGAATCCTCCCGAGAATGATTCTCACCTCTAAAACAGATAGAGACAAGTCCTTGTTCTCCCCAGTAACTTGAAGGTCCACACCAGCTGCAACTCCAACACAGAGTTTATTCTCTCTTTGGTAAAATAACAGTCTCTGATAGGAAAAGATTGGAGTAAAAGACAGAACAGCATAAGAAGTGGGAGAGGTTCAGGCACAAACACAATCACTTCACTGCTCAGCTTCTCAAGCACTCAGCCCAAATGGATAGTCTCCCTAGGAAGGGACTAGCAGCCAAATGGTACTCTAACTTAACTGCACAGTCTCTGCCACAGACTGGTGAATTTGGTCTCTGCCACAGACCTGGTGAACTTGGTCTCTGCCACAGACCTGGTGAACTTGGTCTCTGCCACAGACCTGGTGAACTTGGTCTCTGCCACAGACTGGTGAATTTGGTCTCTGCCACAGACCTGGTGAACTTGGTCTCTGCCACAGACCTGGTGAACTTGGTCTCTGCCACAGACCTGGTGAACTTGGTCTCTGCCACAGACTGGTGAATTTGGTCTCTGCCACAGACCTGGTGAACTTGGTCTCTGCCACAGACCTGGTGAACTTGGTCTCTGCCACAGACCTGGTGAACTTGGTCTCTGCCACAGACCTGGTGAACTTGGTACTTCAAAACTTGGCCTCTATGTAAGGAGAAGACATCCCTCCAGAGAGTTACCGGGACCCTTCCTTCACCGTGACTTCTCACCTCGGAACAGTTCCTCCCCCGGCCTCCTCATCCAAGATACGGGTCCCCTCGCAAGGCAGCACCCTGGGATTCCTCGATCCTTGATGGGCCCCAGCCGAAGGTGCTGGGCCCAAGGCCTTTGCTGCAGTCCCAGGGCTAAAGGTGCCTGGGACTGATTCACCGACCTCCGCCCCTGGGCCAAAGGTGCCCAGGGCGGACAGGAACACGAACCTGGGGTAGGACCCCCGACGACCGAACCACCGAACCCCCGAACAGGCAGCGTCTGCCCCTTTTATATCCTCTCCCAGCATGCACAGCAGGCCTGCCACACCCACGGTACGGCTGCTGAGAGGGGACACACAAGGCACAGCACTGTATCAGCGGTTCAACCCTGGCCTACCATGGCAGCGCCACCTGAAGGCCACAGGGAACTACACACCAATACTCTCCCTGTGGATAAAATGGTGGACAGAATCCTGACAATTGGGGTGTTTGAGCACAACTACCACTCAAACACTTCCGCTAAATTTAGGACCCCGCTACAAATGCGTTTATCAGTGCATGCTGATTTACATTTTGCACAAACGTTGATGTGCGTTTATAATGTATCTTCATGCTTAATGCATTTTCCAATGCCAATAAAGAGCTATTTAGGATTCGTACCAGAGGCTAAAAAACACATCATACGTGTGTTTTAATGTGTTACGTTCAACTTCTATGAGCCTCAAAACACATGAAAACGGCAAAATAAAACTTATTTTCAAAAGCACACTATTGTGCAGCACACAGATGTGAGCAGTCGCTATCTATAGCATTGTCTTTGATACCACATACATTTCAGCACATTGGGACCTTGAAATAGTGTTTCTAGTAGCAAGGGAATTGTTCTGACTACAGGAACAATCATACTGTGTATGTAGAGCCCATGTACATTTGCATTTTTATATGTACTTTGGAATTTGTTTAAACGCATGTGTCATCAAAGGAAAGGTAATAGAGCCTGTTCACATCTGTGCTGCAGCACGTTTTTGAAGATAGCTGGATTCCATTTTTTCTATCAATTTTTATACATTTTGAAGCTCATAGAAATCAATAATAGTGCATTAAAGTGCATGTATCATGCATTTTTCATGCATTCTCAGTCCCTGGTAACAGGTCTAAGGCTGGATTCACACAGCTAGGCCCCATCCAGGCCCGCTACTACACGCAGTGTCCAGGTTCATAGCCTGGCCATTCAGATTATCTAAGGCTTTTCGTGGATAGAGACCCTCTGCCCAGCCTAAGCACCAGGATCCATACTGGTACAAACCCTTTTTTGGCGTCTTTAGCCCTGGAGTCCTGGAGGATACCTTCTTTTGCTGCTTACCAGCAGTTTGTGTCTAGTTGTTTATCCTGCTGTCGATTATTGTGATTTTTACCATTTAATTGGCCATCTGTTACAGACAAATTGCCAATTCAGTTATACCCAGGTTTGTGTTACAACCTTCAACACACCTTGCCTATTATCATACTCCTGAAGAAGCGTTAATTAGCGAAACTGGTAGAGCAATCCAAGACTACACCTGATACATTGGACCCACGGCTAACGCCATCTGCTTCATATGCACACCATCCTACTAGCTTCTGCTTGCTGGATATGTATCTCATTTATTATTGAGTTCATTTATGTTATCGTATTTTTTGAAGCGCTATCAGAGCATTAGCCTGGGTCGTGTACTAAGAACTAATAGTTTGTTAATTCTGAATGCATGTACCGTATTTATCAGCGTATAACACGCACAGGCGTATAACACGCACCCTAACTTTAAGAGGGAAGTTTCAGGGAAAAAAACTTTCCACAGCCCCCTGCGTATAACACGCAGGCACAGTTTACCTTCTATTTTCAGGGTAAAAAAGTGAGTGTTATACGCCAATAAATACAGTATGTACTTTTTTACTACTTTTCTAAAATAAATACCTATAGATTTTTACATTATCTATTCATGTGCCGTTAAAAGTCCAATTCTTAGTTCATCTAATATTTCTCCTGGATTCACACATATGCAAATTGGATGGGGGTTTCGCCGCATTCAATTTGCATGACAGATGATTTCCGTGGCGGGTCGTGGTGTGGATTGAAAAAGGGTTCGGTGCGTGTCTGGGTGCGGTTCAGGTGCGAATTCAGGCAAAAATCGCACCTGAACCGGTGAACAGGCAGCACATGTGTAAACCCAGCCTAAGGCCATATTCACATTACATTTTTCTGCACCTGTCTCTGTAAGTGTACAATGAAAACAATTGTTCTCTATGTGCCCTGTTCATACCACAACACTAGTGTCATGTGCATATTTTTTCTGAGCAGAACTATGCAACATGTATGCATTTTCCTGTACAGAAAAAAAAACATTTTTTTTTCTTTGTGTCCTTGCAGAGACCTTTTTTATTTTTTTGCCTATATATATATATATATATATATATATATATATATATATATATATAAATAAATAAAACTCACATGACACGTGTCATAACGTGCATTATGGTGTGGACAGGGCACAATTGTTTCTTTGTCTCCTTGCATGGAAGTTAGAGAAAAGAACATGTCTCACATGATGTAAACAAAAATATTCTATGCAGGTCAAATCTACATGTTTTTTCCATCGTTTTTTTTGCACATATGGTGTGAACAAGGCCTACAATAGTTTTTTTTATTGGCCAACAGAAAAAACACATGACAAATGAAAATACAATAAAGAACATGCATCCACATACATGAGTAGGAAAACACATAAAAAAATGCATTAAAATGGAAAGGAGTGAAGCAAGCATTAAGCAAGACATACATGGATCGAAATTCGGCCGGTTCAGCAGGGACCAGCCAAATTGCGATCGTATGGGCAGGGAGGTTGTACAGAAGTTAATCTACTGTTCAGCTTCTGTACACTTGCCATGTCGGATCTTCACCACTTGATCAGCACTGCAGTCTTGATCAGCACTGATGGCAGGAAGTCTCACCGCTGTCAGAATACAATAACGCAGATGGGAGGATTTGACCATCCGCATTGAGTGTGCGGATGGGGGATTGGGTTGTTTTTTTTGATGAGAGCCATCACCAGAAATACTGATCCCTGAAAGCTGTGAAGTGAATATGCCAAGCAAACCTTGAAGAAAAGGTCACCCAAAGCAAACCTGTGCAGGTGTCATAACATGAGGTAGAACCAGGCCCGGACTGGCCATAGGGCAAACCAGGCGTTTGCTATGCAGGAAAGTCTCAGCTCCCTGTCAGCGTGACTGGAACGCAGTGAAGAGAGTGATGCAATATCTCAAAGGCACAATTCAGATGAAGTTACAGTTACCAGCAACATCTAATGCAAAACTGGTCGGATATGTGGATGCTGATTGGGCACAGGGGCTGCACAGTGGATTCATCTTCCAGTATGGGGAAGGAACCATAAGTGGGTCTAGTCGAAAGAAAATAACTGTTGCTCTATTTTCACCTGAAGCAGAGTACATTGCAGCAGCACACGCTTGACAAGAAACAATATGGATTTGTCAACTTTTTGTGGACATTGGGGTAGACACGTCAAAACCAATTCCCATTTTTGAAGACAACCAGGGATGTATAAAGCTTACGCAATCAGAAAGGGTCAATCCTAGGACCAGACACATCAACGTCAAGTATCACCTACTGTGGGACAATCAAGAGCAAGGTGTTATTGACATTCAATACTGCCCGTTAGAAGAGATGACTGCCGATGCACTCACCAAGCCTTTGTTAAAGTAATGTGATAGTTATATCCAGAAGAAGCTGAATGTAATTTGACAAAGCACATGCTGTTGAGAAGGGGTGTTGGAAGGACAACAGCATGTAATGTAAAGTACTGTGAACTATATACTGTATGCATTATACCGATCTATCCAGCAGGTGACACTGTAGTGTGTACCTATGGTAATGTAATCAGAGGAAGTGTTATCGCTCTCAGCTTATGAAGTTCTATGCTCCTTGTTCCTGTTCCATGAAAATACATGTTCTGATATTTCTCCATGAAAGTAAAGCATATTGGTGTATAAAAGAAGCTTCCAGCGCATAATTTCAATACTCTGCACAACACAGTGTAGCACTACCCCCAGTTAAGAGAGCTGCTGGTATTGATTGGGCCTGTACTGTACTGCTGTCAACCCCCAAACTGTCTCTAACCCTCTGCTGACACAGCTGTAAATAAATTAGATTGTGGAACCCACTGGCTATAGGAACCACTATGCCGCAATAGAGCATACAGTACAATTCAAAATTGGTTTACCTGTGTTGGCCGTCTCCCTAGAATTGTTAACACTCCACACAATGTGTTTGCTTAACCACAAAAGTATTTTTACTGAATAAGAAATGACAAGTTAAACAAATATGCGTTTACTTATGCAGAGCCCTGCAAAAGCCAAAGTGATAAACATATAAAGGTACCAAATATAATGCAATCCTATATTCACTAAATGTCTTTTAACTAACTATGCTCGCGAGCTTTCCCCTCGTGGGCAATATGGCGCCCACACAGTGTCAAAGTGAGTTCCAGTCAGGCCTGACTACCTCCAAACACTGTCACTCCAATGAAAAAGGATCTTCGCTAGCAAAACGTTGGTGCACTTAATGTTTGTAATCCAAGGGATATCAAATAACGTTAGCTGAACTCCGGCTATACTTAGGAATGCTCAGCCTTAGCCAAAAGATGACGGGCCTAATTACAGTTACAAGTCCTGGGCAAGTGCCCTCTCACCTGACCAGGCCCAGTCCGTTCCGCTGGTTCTGTGCTGGTGCTCCGGCACACTATCTCTCCACCACCCATAGTCTCCGGTCCCTCAGACAACCATATGGAAGTCGGTAGATGGGTCGACTCTTGGATGCTCCGAGATATCAGCAGGCTCTTCGGATGAGATCCTTCTCTCTGCGACAAGCAGGTTTTCCGGATTCCGTAGGCCCAGGCTCTCTGGTCTAGACAAGCACAACAGGTCCCAACACAGGTTCCGACTTGCTGGACGGGTGATGTCCAAAGAGCCCGCGCGTTGCTCCTCCTCCACTTAAATAACCCTTCCCCAGCAGACCTTGCGCCGGGCAATGCACTGTGGGTGCAGTAGTCTATATAGTATCCACCGCATTGAAGTCCATGTCTCTCTGTACTACAAGTTCCACTATGCACCATTCCTTCTAAGTCAAACAGTAGTCAATAGAGTTCCGGAGAGATCTGGGTGCATTTACGTATAAAGTAGTCCTTATAGCATACCAATAGGTGCCACCCCGCTACAACAGGTATTGCAGCGATTCCCGCAACCACCGGCAGTGAAAACTCGCTGCTGTGAAAAAAAGCTCACGGCTGCTATTCAGTCGGGTGCAGGAGCCACAGGGAAATTGTATGGTCAAGATGACCATGCGATTTCCCTGCAGGACGCATTTTGAAAAAGGTGCATGCAATTTTTTCTGCGTGAAACACAGGCACGGCAACCCATTCAAATGAACACACACATAGGTGTGAACTGAGCCTTATAGAGTTTGGCTTTACACATTAACAAGTAGGTCAGTTACTGCTAAGTAAATGTGCCCTGTACATAATAGAGGGCAGTCAGTGAGGCATGATCCATCTGCTGTCAAGCTCCAGCGTTGTAGGACAGTCACATAAACAAAAATGCTTTCCCAAGTGAGTGGGGGAGGCCATAATTTACCCCCAACAGCTGACGGCTGGCAGTGTCTGCTGGAAATTCATAGACATCACCAAATTCAGCCAGGCTTTCCACAGACACCAGATGAGCATTATCCTATTTCAGGATGATTACAGACTGATTGCTCTATTCAAAACAAATGTGCTTGCATCTATTGTTTCCCTGTGATCAGGCTGGCTCCAGAGGTGCAGAATCAAGAATGCTGGTCTGAACGTCTCAAGCAAACATAGAAGACCTGTTGTGACATAGACATGTATCTCCTCTCTGTCTGTGGGCAGCCTGATACAAAAAAGTAATAATATATTGTGCACAATGTTACCAAAACTGGCCATATAAAGAAGAGAAAGGGCATAATAATTGTCCCTGAAATGCTATCATTTTTATACTGTCCAGTTACACAATTTTTGCACACTGTGTTATAAGACAACACGTATCTTACTTTAAAACCAGTGTTTAAAACGGCATACCGCCTGGTAAAAAATTTTTTTTTAAGTCAGCAGCTACAAATACTGCAGCTGCTGACTTTTTATATAAAGACACTTACCTGTCCAGGGGGCCCCCGCTGTCCTCACCTGAAGCCGACCTGTCCCTCGGCTCCGGGTGTAGGTGCTGACAGGAAACAGGAAGTGAAGCCTTGTTTCTTATTGCGAATGCGTGAGTTGCGCTGCGTGAACTGAATGGTCCCTGCTGTCTTCTGGGACCTGTGTGTCAGGGGCCAGACATTGCATAGTTCTATGCCCGGAAGTGGGAGCAGATACCTGGATTTGACAGGTATCTGCTCCCCCACTCCCCCCTGAAAGGTGCCAAATGTGGCACCGGAGGGGGGGAGGAATCCGATCAGCGGAAGTTCAATTTCTAGGTGGAACTCCGCTTTAAAATGCATCTAACCAAAGTCAAAATTGGGTACATGATGCCTGGTGTTGTTTTAAGATCAAATTTGGTTTCTGTGGGCAATGTGTGTGGCCTTCTTCCTCCAGGATTTTCACTTATTAAACAAGTCTCTTGTACTTTGGCCAGTACAGTACCCTATGACAGGAAGTTTGATATCTCTATGGGGTGGTCAGATGAAAATGGACTGACTCTCTGTTTCCATCTGACTGTCATCTGATCCGCTAGATCAGGAGTGTCAAACTCAATTTCATTGTGGGCCGCATCAGCATTATGATTGCCCTCAAAAGGGCCAGTTGTATATGTAAGATTAGATGTCCAGCGCATCCCCTCCCCTTATATTAGTTGTCAAGAGCCACCCCACCATCAAAAGTTGAGTCCCCCACTCTCCCTTACATCACAGTGCACCCCTCTTTCCTTATGCTGCTGCTGGGAAGAAGCTGGATGCATTGCTTGAAAGCAGAAAGTAGGGGTCTAGAGGAGGACCAGAGGAGGGCTGGCGCTCTCCTGCAGCTGCAGGAGAGGTGCGAGGGCCACATGAATTGGCCTGGAGGGCCGGATTCGGCCCGCGGGCCTTGTGTTTGACACCTGTGCGCTAGAGGGATGGGATCCCCATCTGCCTTTTTTTGTGGGGACACTAGTTCTGATGACCTTGGGGGGGAGGGATTCCCTTAATCTGCAGAGATTTCCTCTCACTTCCTGTTTGGCTATGGGGCAGGAAATGAAGGGAAATGAACGGATGGCAAAACATTTTTTACATGGGCTCTAACCATCCCTTACTCAATCCAAAATGGAAAAAAAAATGTTGCCTATAGTTCTAATTTAAGCACAAATTTCTGCTAAATTTATGGAGGACTAAGAGGATATAACCATGCCAGCGGTGGAGCAGACAACATGTAGCACAGTGATGGAGGTAAGTGGTCCAGGCAGTGAGCAAAGGAAGGATTGGGGGCGGAAACAAATAAATCCATCTGTTTATTTTTCTCATCAGCAATCAACAGAAATAAAATGAAGATTCCTTAATATGTACAACTGACACAAGCAAAGGATTGCAGGAGAGTCCTACTACCTACACTATGTCAGTGTCCCTTGTGTCTGCGCCAACCCTATTATATCCGCACCAGTGCGGCCGCTTTATGGGGGCTGCAGACCGATTTGTCTTGCGGCCCAGTCCACCTCATAAGACTGGCGCTACACTAAAAGTGTAGCGCATGCCGGTGGGGACTCTTTTCTTGCTGCCCCCCTGCAAAGTGCTGCCCTAGGCCTGGGCCTTGTTGGCCTAGGCCAAGATACAGCGTTGCACACCATCTCACTTTACTGCATCTATGAAGAAGCAGCAATGTCACAATAGGATAGCACTGCAAATACCTCCTCATCTCCATAACATAGAGGGGAATGGTTCTGTATTTCCCAGAACCATTACGTTTTTTGCTTTACTTGGTTATTGCTCGCCTGGCACACGCCTGAACTCTACTGTCTGAAAATACATAAATTGGCCAACACAGAACAAATTTCAGCAAGAATCATCCAAAATGTACTCTGTGGGTGACCCTGTTAGCACAACAAAAGTCGATATATCAAATAACATTTCATAAAGAAGCCTGTTGAAAAATTCTAGTCCAATTAGATGTAAGCCGTTTAGGTATTCTGACAGCTGTGGGTGCCAGCTGCCAGATCAACCGTCATTGCAGATGTGTCTATCCATGCTTTTTGGCACAGATGGAGAAATCAAGTGATATCTCTCATTCATCCTCCCAGGGTTGAATTTGAGAAATCTTAAGCAACAAAATGTGTGGGGTGTGAATTCCTGTGGCTGGATGTGCAAATGAATGCAGATAGTTGTGGCTGCTCTGTCTGTACAAAGCAATGACAGATAGACAGCAGCCACAGCAGGCCACCGATGTTCAGATTTAATCGCACATGGAATGATTAGCTGCAGTTAGGTACAGATAAGCATCCTGGATCCAAACAGCTTGTGTCGAGGAGTAATTATCTGTCCCTAAGCTCCTTGTGCAATTATATCCAAACATTGCCAGACAGCTGCGGCAGCTGTCAGCCTGTAGGAGCTTTGTACAGGTGGAGAAACCACAACTACCATCTTCCACCTGTACATCCAGCCGCATGAATACATTCCACAGGATTCTTCTCACACCTTGCACGTTTTTGCAGTGTGAATGAAGCCTTAACATGTATGGCCAGCTTTATTTCCATCCACATATTCAAAACATTAAATCATCAGATATGAGCATCAATTACCGTATTTATCGGCGAATAACACGCACATTTTTCCCCTTAAAATCAGGGGAAAATCGTGGGTGCGTGTTATACGCCGATACTCACAGATCCCGGCGATCTCCGCTGACTGAGCAGAGTGCAGCGGTCGCTGCCGAGATACACATAGCCGAGTGTACTCGGCTTTTCTCGGCTCCGCTCACAGTCACGCCCAGTCCATCATAGGGCGGGACTCGGCGTGACTGTGAGCGGAGCCGAGAAGAGCCGACTAGAAGAGCCGACTAGAGCCGAGTACACTCGGCTATGTGTATCTCGGCTCCGCCTAGTCCCTGCGTTCTCGGCGGCGTTCGCCCCGCTCCGTCCAGTCTCAGCGGCGATCTCGGCGGCGCCAATTTTGAAATTCGGGCAAGGCTGCACTGGACACTGGGGCAAGGCTGCACTGGGGCAAGGCTGCACTAGACACTGGGGAAAGGCTGCAATGGACACTGCTGGCAAGGCTGCAATGGACACTGGGGAAAGGCTGCAATGGACACTGCTGGCAAGGCTGCACTGAAAAGGCTGCAATGGACACTGGGGCAAGGCTGCAATGGACACTGCTGGCAAGGCTGCACTGACAAGGCTGCAATGGACACTGGTAAGGCTGCACTGACAAGGCTGCAATGGACACTGGTAAGGCTGCATTTAAATGTAAGTTTTTTTTTCCTTAAACTTCCCTCCTAAAAGTTTTTTACCTAAAATTCCCTCCTAAACTTGGGGTGCGTGTTATACGCCAATCAATACGGTAATCCCAACAGGAAATGAGTGAAACATTTTAAAAAAATTGACTCCTGCTGTATGCTTCCCTTCCCATATCTGATGTAAACCTGATTGCACATTTTAGTTAGTGTGAATAGTATGATGATAATCATTACACAGAAGTATAAAATATGTGTAGATTTTTTACAGTTTCCTGAGATTTTAATATGTTAAATGTTAGCATTTTAGATATATAATGCAAAGAAAAATGTAAATATGTACTACTACATAAATTGCTATCTACAATTGAAAAGAAAGAGCTCCTTGCGCATAGCTATGGGTATTATCTGCCTTTGAATTAGCACATGATCCTGTGTTCAAAATAATGAATTGGAGGTCATCCTGGGAGGAGGCTGATCTTGGAGCCATTGGGTCATCCCATGTCATACACATTGAGGTCACACAGATAGAGCAATGAGTTACAGCACAACTTTGCTGGCACAAGCTGAGATTCTGCCAAAAAAGCCACAATGACAAAGATAGGGGTTAATGACAAACAATGCTAGAATGACAACACTTGAATATAGTAGTCTGGGTGCCTATTATATGGTTAGATAAATGCATTGCTTTTTAATGGCAAAATAAGTGTAGAACAAATAAAAAATGCACAGCTATTTTCAAAATGTAGTGCTCGTTAGAATATTTAGGATCACGGTGGTAAAGCACATATACTTTGTATGTAAATATTTATCTATAACAAAATCAAGGGGAGAATCTTTCTAAAGACAAATTAGGGCTACAGTGGAGGTCCACTCCCTACCGTCATTGTGGTTGGGCAGTTTGGAGAATGGCCTTGGGGTCCACAGAGCTTGAGTTTTCTAGCATTATACTGTTTCAGGCCTAATGCAGCGTACACACGTCGGAAATTCTGTCAACAAATGTCCGATGTGAGCTTTTTGTCAGAAATTCCGACCGTGTGTAGGCTCCTTTGGACATTTGCTGTCGGAATTTCCGACCACCAAAATTTGAGAGCTGGTTCTCAAATTTTCCGACAAGGTAGAATGTTTAAAATGGGAGGTAATGGGCTCTTCCAGCTTTCCCGGGGGAATTACTTCCATGCCCCGAATGGCCTTTGGGTGCCCCAGTTTCTGTTCCAGCCGGTACTAACCTTCCAAGCCCCCATCACTCTAGCAGAGATTCATAGCCACCACTCCAACCTTGGTCAGGTCAGAATGACAGCACAGAACCTCCACTAGATCACTGATAAGAACAGATACTACACTTGATTTTTGACAAAAGGCCAAGGCTAGCAATACATGTTTAGATTTCTCTTGTTAAACCCTGTAGGTGGGGTGGGAAAGGGACCATTTTACATTAAAAGCAGTTCTCCTTTTGGAGAATTTATGTTCAAAACCCCTTTCCTTTATGTAAATATTTCAGATAGGAAGAACAAATATCCCTATGAATGAAGGATTATAACTCACTATATCATATCATAGTATTATCATATCATATAATTGAGGTTGGTGAGCAACTTTTATGGGATTTTCCTGTGTTGCCGTCCAGAATGCACTGGGAACAACAGAAGCAAATGAAATTGCTATATGAATAGGCCAATTCAGTCACATGCATCCATTTGTGATCTTAAATCTTACCTATACTAGCAGATCTATAGCAGAGATAGCACAATTAAAGTGTGATTCGGTACTGAAGCTCATTAACGTTTCCACTGACCTAAGATGATCTTTGTCTAAATTCGCCAGTTATGGTTGAACTGGGAAACAATTGTATGTCCAGGAACGCTTTCCAACCTATCCAGACATCCCCAAGCCAACCTTACTGCATTTCTGTTTCAAGCAATAAAGATAAGATGGTGCCAGGGTTGTCTAGAAGTGGACCCTCTCTTCCCCTCAACATGCACATTGAATCCAAATTTTTTTGTTTATACAATGATTTTTTGCCCAAACAGTCTTTTGTTAGCTGCATGTCTGACCATGATCTTGGTTAATCTTAAGCCCCGTACACACGGTCGGACTTTTGCCCAACAAACTTTGTTTTAAGCAAGTTGGACCAACAATCCGACCGTGTGTACGCTCCATCGGACAAACTTTTTTCGTTTGGTTTTGGATTTCATCGGACAAAGGTTGGGTCTGCAAACGGACAAACTTTTGCCCAACAAAAGTCAGATGGAGCAAAGTCCGACCGTGTGTACAGGAAACCATCGGACTTTTGTCCGATGGACTAAACAACTAATGTTAAAATCAACCAACAATAGCAGAGGTTGACCAAAGGGTGGCGGTAAAGAGCAGAAAAGAGCAGAAAAACCCACGTGATGTTGCAAAAAGTTTTGGGAAAGTTTGCAGAAAAGTCCGAGCGTGTGTATGCTATGGGTGTGCCCGACCAACTCCGTTCGGACAAAAAACCACAAAAAAGTCCGATGGAAGTCCGACCGTGTGTACGGGGCTTAACCACTTAACGACCGCCCACTGTAAATATACGTCGGCAGAATGGCACCGACAGGCAGAATCACGTACATATACGTGATTGCCTTTGTATAGTTGGGGGGTCCGATCGGACCCCCCTTCTTTACAGTGGGTGGTCGTTTTACCTTCGGGAGCGATCCGGCATGAGGGGACGGCCGTTCGATTCCGGCCCCCCCCCTCTCGATCGCTCCCGGCGAATGAGAGCTTCCCCTGCCTGTGTACTGTTTACACAGGCGGGAGGAAGTGATGTCATCTCTCCTACGGCGCTCACATATACCGAACGCCGTACAGGAGAAGATGCAGGTTAGTGCACACAACACTACACTGACACCAGGACACATAGGCACATAAATCGCCCCCCCAGGCCCCCCCAGACACCCCCAGATCACCCCCCAGATCAGCCCCCAGTCACAGTGTCACTGATTGCAGTGACCATTTATTTAGTGATCACTGCAATCAGTGACATTTGTGACTGTAAAAGTGTCACTACATTTAGTTTTAGGTCCAGTGTAGCCCCCTAACCCCCCCTAATAAAGGTTTAACCCCCTGATCACCCCCCAGATAACCCTTTCACCCCCTAGCACCGCCGTCGCTAAGCGATCATTTTTCTGATCGATGTCTTAGCGTCGGTGATGCTGATCGGTAGGCAGTCATTTTTTTTAGGTTCGCCGCAGGTTTTTATAGCGTCGGGTACCCCCATATATTACCTAATAAAGGTTTAACCCCCTTGATTGCCCCCCAGGTAACCCTTTCACCCCCTATCACCACTGTCACTAAGCGATAATTTTTCTGATCGATTTCTTAGCGTCGGCGATGCTGATCGGTAGCCAGTAATTTTTTTTAGGTTCGCCGCAGGTTTTTATAGCGTCGGGTACCCCCATATATTACCTAATAAAGGTTTAACCCCCTTGATCACCCCCCAGGTAACCCTTTCACACCCTAGCACCGCCGTCGCTAAGCGATCATTTTTCTGATCGATGTCTTAGCGTCGGTGATGCTGATCGGTAGCCAGTAATTTTTTTTAGGTTCGCCGCAGGTTTTTATAGCGTCGGGTACCCCCATATATTACCTAATAAAGGTTTAACCCCCTTGATCGCCCCCCAGGTAACCCTTTAACCCCCTATCACCACTGTCACTAAGCGATAATTTTTCTGATCGCTGTCTTAGCGTCGGTGATGCAGATCGGTAGCCAGTAATTTTTTTTAGGTTCGCCGCAGGTTTTTATAGCGTCAGGTACCCCAATATATTACCTAATAAAGGTTTAACCCCCTTGATCGCCCCCCAGGTAACCCTTTCACCCCCTATCACCACTGTCACTAAGCGATCATTTTTCTGATCGCTGTCTTAGCGTCGGTGATGCAGATCGGTAGCCAGTAATTTTTTTTTAGGTTCGCCTTCAGGTTTTTATATAGCGTCAGGTACCCCCATATATTACCTAATAAAGGTTTTAACCCCCTAATTGCCCCTAGTTAACCCTTTCACCAGTGATCATCATATAAGTGTTACGGGTGACGCTGGTTAGTTAGTTTGCTTTTTATAGTGTCAGGGCACCCGCCGTATATAACCCAATAAAGGTTTAACCCCCTGATCGCCCGGTGGGTGATATCAATTAGGTTTTAGCATCAGAGAGGGTCTGCGTCACACCCCAGGCAGCGTCAGGTTAGTGCCAGTAGCGCTAACGCCCACGCGTTAAGCATACACCCCCCTTAGTGGTATAGTATCTGAACAGATCAATATCTGATCTGATCAGATCTATACTAGCGTCCCCAGCAGTTTAGGGTTCCCAAAAACGCAGTGTTAGCGGGATCAGCCCAGATACCTGCTAGCACCTGCGTTTTGCCCCTCCGTCCAGCCCAGGCCACCCAAGTGCAGTATCGATCGATCACTGTCACTTGCAAAACACAACACACATAACTGCAGCGTTCACAGAGACAGGCCTGATCCCTGCGACTCCAGTGCTGTAGGAGGTGATTTCACCACCACAGTTAAAAAAAAAAAGCATATATGCCGAAGCATTGGGGCAGCAGGGGCGGAGGAGCGATTTTGCTCCTAATGCCGCGTACATACGGTCGAAATTCCGACGGAGGCTTGCCCGTGGAAAAGTCTGACCATGTGTACGCGGCATAACTTTTGCGGGAAGATGCCCCCATGCTTCGGCATATATAAATGGTGCATGTATGCCCATCATTAGAAGTGGGTGGATGAAGGGCGGTATTCTAATGGTGGGCATACCCACCGATCAATCTTTTTTTTTCGTTCAGCCAACAGGCTGCATGAAAAAAAAGATTACAATACATGTCCAACAAGGACCAGCAACGTACTGGTATGTTGCTGGACTTTGAATGTTTATACCAGAATGATGCCTGCGGGTTTAGGTATCATCTTGGTATCATTCTTTTCAGCCAGCGGCCGGCTTTCATGTAAAAGCAATCCTAGTGGCTAATTAGCCTCTGGACTGCTTTTACAAGCAGTGGGAGGGAATGTCCCCCCCCGGATATAAAAAGCGCCATTGGGAAATTGGGAAAGCATTTTATTACACCGATCTTGGTGTGGTCAGATGCTTTGAGGGCAGAGGAAAGATCTAGGGTCCAATAGACCCCAGTTTTTTCAAAAAAGAGTACCTGTCATTACCTATTGCTATCATAGGGGATATTTACATTCCCTGAGATAACAATAAAAATGATAAAAAAAAAAATATATGGAAGCAACAGTTTAAAAATAAAATAAAAAAGCAAAATTAATAATAAAAAAAAAAAAAAAAAAAAGCACCCCTGTCCTGCCCTGCTCTTGCCCAATGGCGAACGCAAGCGTCGGTCTGGCGTCATATGTAAACAGCAATTGCACCATGCATGTGAGGTATCACCGCGAAGGTCAGATCGAGGGCAGTAATTTTAGCAGCAGACCTCCTCTGTAAATCTAACGGGGTAACCTGTAAAGGCTTTTAAAGGCTTTTAAAAATGTATGTAGTTTGTCGCCAATGCGCGTTTGTGCGAAATTTTAAAGCATGTGGTGTTTGGTATCTATGTACTCGGCCTAAGATCATCTTTTTATTTTCATCAAACATTTGGGCAATATAGTGTGTTTTAGTGCATTAAAATAAAAAAAAGTGTATTTTTTCCCCAAAAAATGCGTTTGAAAAATCGCTGCGCAAATACTGTGTAGAAAAAAAAAATGCAACACCCACCATTTTATTCTGTAGGGCCTTTGCTTTAAAAATATATATAATGTTTGGGGGTTCAACATAATTTTCTTGCAAAAAAAAATATGTTTTCATGTAAACAAAAAGTGTCAAAAAGGGCTTTGTCTTCAAGTGGTTAGAAGAGTGGATGTAAGCTTCCTAATGTTGTGTATAAAATGCCAGAACAGTTCAAAACCCCCCAAATGACCCCATTTTGGAAAGTAGACACCCCAAGCTATATACTGAGAGGCATGTCGAGTCCATGGAATATTTTATATGTTGACACAAGTTGCGGAAAAAAGACAATTTTTTTTTTTTGCACAAAGTTGTCACTAAATGATATATTTCTCAAACATGCCATGGGCATATGTGGAATTACACCCCAAAATACATTCTGTTGCTTCTCCTGAGTACGGGGATACCACGTGTGAGACTTTTTGGGAGCCTAGCCGCGTACGGGACCCCAAAATCCAATCACCGCCTTCAGGCTTTCTAAGGGTGTAAATTTTTGATTTCACTTCTCACTGCCTATCACAGTTTCGGAGGCCATGGAATGCCCATATGGCACAAAACCCCCCCAAATGACCCCATTTTGGAAAGTAGACACCCCAAGCTATTTGCTGAGAGGTATTGTGAGTATTTTGCAGATCTCGCTTTTTGTCACAAAGTTTTGAAAATTGAAAAAAAAAATGAAAAAAAAAATGTTCTTTCTTCATTTTCAAAAACAAATGAGAGCTGTAAAATACTCACCATGCCTCTCAGCAAACAGCTTGGGGTGTCTACTTTCCAAAATGGGGTCATTTGGGGCGGTTTTGTGCTATTTTGGCATTTTATGGCCTTCGAAACTGTGATAGGTAGTGAGGAGTCAAATCAAAAATTTGTGCCTAGAAATCCTGAAGGCGGTGCTTGGTTTTCGGGGTCCCGTACGCGGCTAGGCTCCTAAAAAGTCCCACACATGTGGTATCCCCGTACTCAGGAGAAGCAGCAAAATTTATTTTGGGGTGCAATTCCACATATAACCATGGCATGTGTGAGCAATATATCATTTAGTGACAACTTTTTGTAATTTTTTTTTTTGTTGTCATTATTCAATCACTTGGGACAAAAAAAAAGTATTCAATGGGCTCATCAGGCCTCTCAGCAATTTCCTTGGGGTGTCTACTTTCTAAAATGGGGTCATTTGGGGGGGGTTGTGCTATTTTGGCATTTTATGGCCTTCAAAACTGTGATAGGTAGTGAGGAGTGAAATCAAAAATTTGCGCCCTTAGAAATCCTGAAGGCGGTGCTTGGTTTCCGGGGTCCCGTACGTGGCTAGGCTCCTAAAAAGTCCCACACATGTGGTATCCCCGTACTCAGGAGAAGCAGCAGAATGTATTTTGGGGTGCAATTCCACATATAACCATGGCATGTGTGAGCAATATATCATTTAGTGACAACTTTTTGTAATTTATTTTTTTTTGTCATTATTCAATCACTTGGGACAAAAAAAAAATATTCAATGGGCTCAACATGCCTCTCAGCAATTTCCTTGGGGTGTCTACTTTCTAAAATGGGGTCATTTTAGGGGGGTTTTGTACTGCCCTGTCATTTTAGCACCTCAAGAAATGAGATAGGCAGTCATAAATTTAAAGCTGTGTAAATTCCAGAAAATGTACCCTAGTTTGTAAACGCTATAACTTTTGCGCAAACCAATAAATATACGCTTATTGACATTTTTTTTACTAAAGACATGTGGCTGAATACATTTTGGCCTAAATGTATGACTAAAATTGAGTTTATTCGATTTTTCTTATAACAAAAATTAGAAAATATCATTTTTTTTCAAAATTTTCGGTCTTTTTCCGTTTATATCGCAAAAAATAAAAATCGCAGAGGCAATCAAATACCATTAAAAGAAAGCTCTATTTGTGGGAAGAAAAGGACGCAAATTTCGTTTGGGTACAACATTGCATGTCCGCACAATTTACAGTTAAAGCAGCGCAGTGCAAAATTCTGAATTCACCTCTGGTCCTTTAGCTACCAAATGGTCCGGGGCTTAAGTGGTTAAGGCCCCATGCACACGAGACGCCGGTGCAAACTCTGCTGAACACACGTTTTTAAAGGCTGAAACCGGCGTTTAGAAACGCCCGTTTTGCCGCGATTTTAGCGGCGTTTTACCGCGTTTGCGTCTATAAGCGTTTAGTTAAGAAACATCATAAGACCCTCCCTAAGCTCAAAAAACAGTATTATTTAACCATTTCAGCCATTTTGTGAGACCAGAGTGAGTAGCAGCATCTGAGAGAGCAGCAGTGTACTTGTATTTAGCGTGTCACCTGCCACAAGCTGTGGATTGTCCACTTGCCACGTCACCTGCCACAAGTTGTGGGTTGTCCACTGGCCACATCACCTGGCCACGTCACCTGCCACGTCACCTGACCACGTCACCTGCCACAAGTTGTGGATTGTCCACTTGCCATGTCACCTGGCCACGTCACCTGCCACAAGTTGTGGGTTGTCCACTGGCCACATCACCTGGCCACGTCACCTGCCACGTCACCTGACCACGTCACCTGCCACAAGCTGTGGATTGTCCACTTGCCATGTCACCTGGCCACGTCACCGGCCACAAGTTGTTGATTGTCCACTTGCCATGTCACCTGCCACAAGTTGTGGATTGTCCACAATGCAATGCAAGCAATTACAGTTTTTTTATATTTTTTTAATGGTTTTTCATCATTTGCCATCATTTTTGAGATTTCTAGTGTAAAAAAATAGGTCACCTTTAAAAACGCTTATAAACGAAATCGCGGCAAAACCCCGGTACCGCGTTTAGCCGCGTTTTGCGTCTGAAACGTGGAAAACGTTCGCGTCTGAACCCATTTTTTTGCTTCTGGAAAAACGAGGTTAAACGCAACTGCTTAAAAACGCCAAAAAACTAGACATGTGCATGGACACATTGGATAACATTGAATGAGTTCAGGGGAAGTTGAAAAAAGCGTCCAACTGCCTCTGAACGCACGTTTACCAGCGTCTCGTGTGCATGGGGCCTACTACCATAATATAGTTTTAAAAACCTGCTTGGATTGCCTGTCTCTTCTGCAAAAGCCTAGTGACTTGAACTTCTGCCTGAACTGCCTCCTCCCCTCTCCAGGCAAAGCTTGCATGTTTTGTGCCAAAGCCGACAGTCATTTTAGTTTTAGGGTCATTGAATTGAGCCTACCCGTCTGACCACCCTGGGAAGTCTATGCCCAGCCTGAAGCCTCGTACACACGACCGAGTTTCTCGGCAAGAACCAGCAAGAAACTTGCTGGCAGAGCTTTCTTGCCGAGTAAATCGGTCGTGTGTACGCGGCTTTCAGTTTTCTCGTCAAGAAAACCGACAAGAATCTCGACGAGAAAAATAGAGAACCTGCTCTCTATTTTCTCGTCGGATTTCTCGTCGGCCTGTTTCTCGACGAGAAACCCGAGTGTGTGTACACTTACCTGTCACCGTGGAAAACCACGCATGCTCGAAATGACTTTGACGCATGCGCGGTAGCTTCCTAGGCATAGGTAGGGTGTAGCAAGATGGCGGCGACGGCATCGAATGTGACGAGCGCACGCTCGTCGTAGTCGATGACGTCACCGCGTTCACTCCATTCAAAGAACCGCGGGTTCTTTGAATTGAGCGTGTGTACACTCGGCCGGGAAAAGTTTCTTGTCCAAGAATCTCGTCAAGAAAAACGACGAGTTTTTTCCTGACGAGATTCTCGGCCGTGTGTACGAGGCTTGACTGATATCATTTGGGCCAGTCTCTATGTCTGTAATGTCATTTTTGAATACCGTATATACTCGAGTATAAGCCGACTCGAGTATAAGCCAAGGTACCTAATGTTGCCCAAAAAAACTGGGAAAACTTACTGACTTGAGTATAAGCCGATGCCCCACTGTTCCCTAGCTCGCTGTTCCCTGTAAATAGAAATTTTTACATTGTAATTATTACCTGTAAAGAAGTTGCGGCTGCGGCGTCCATCGTTCGAATTCCGCGGCGTCCATCGTTCGAATTCCGCGGTCTCTTCCTGTTCCTTACTTGATAGGCGAGTCTCAGCAGACACTCTCCGCCTATCACGATCATTCTCTCATCCTTAGTTTTCCCAGCAGACACTGTGTTGGGTATTCCGCCAATCACAGACGTCTGCTGGAAAACTGAGGATGAGAGAACGTTCTTGATAGGCGGAGAGTGTCTGCTGAGACTCGCCTATCAAGGAAGGAACAGGAAGAGACCGCGGAATTTGAACGATGGACGCCGCGGAATTTGAACGATGGACGCCGCAGCAGCAACTTCTTTACAGGTAATATTTACAATGTAAAAATTTATATGACTCGAGTATAAGCCGAGGGGGGGACTTTCAGCCCCAAAAAAAGGGCTAAAAATCTCGGCTTATACTCGAGTATATACGGTACTTATATTTTAGATGAATATTTCTTTCATGATTATGCCTTAGAAAATATTTATTTTTCTTGCGTTTATGCATTGGGTATTTGAACCTACAAATAACTAGACATGTGCATTCGTTTTCGTCCGAATGCATTTTCGTCCGAATTTCAGCTATTTTCGTTATTGTTTTAACAAACGAAAACGAAAGCACAGAATCCGAAAACCGAAAGATCCGACATAAAAAATGCTTTATTTTCGTTTTCGTTGCTACAACAGTTCGATATAGATAGGAGATTTGACGTGACGCTGAAAATAACAATCTGTGTCTATGGAACCCGTGGTTGAATGTGCCTAACCTTAACTCTATTAGTCCAAGATTATTCTACATAGAGAGAAAAGATTCGACATAGAGAGAAAAGATTCGACATTATAGAGAGAAAAGATTCGACATAGGAGAGAAAAGATTCGACATTATAGAGAGAAAAGATTCGACATAGAGAGAAAAGATTCGACATTATAGAGAGAAAAGATTCGACATAGGAGAGAAAAGATTCGACATTATAGAGAGAAAAGATTCGACATAGGATTTCTCTCCTATGTCGAATCTTTTCTCTCTATAATGTCGAATCTTTTCTCTCCTATGTCGATTTGACATTATAGAGAGAAAAGATTCGACATTATAGAGAGAAAAGATTCGACATTATAGAGAGAAAAGATTCGACATAGAGAGAGAAAAGATTCAACATTATAGAGAGAAAAGATTTGTTATTATAGAGAGAAAAGATCACTGCTTGTGGGCGGAACATTCGACCGGAAATGTATGATTGCAGCGTCGTACAGTTTCACTGCTCCGTCGAATCTTCTTTGAACATTCGACAGACACCATAAGCCTTCAATGACAGATTCGACCTTAATTAATTCAGATTTTCGGACGAATGCAATTTTTAACGAAAACCGAAATAAATAAAAACTAATTTCGGGAGTAACTTAATAAATTTATTTTTCGGACGAAAACGAAATTTCGAAACTAAATATTTCAGTGTGCACATGTCTACAAATAACAAAGTGGAATGTGATTCAGGCCTCTGTGCCCAGTCATCGTATGTGAATACTTTAGAATATCATGATTTCTTTCCAAGAAACATTTAGTAGGAAGATACTTTGCTTGGTTTCAACACCATGACCTACTTCACTAATCATCTGCTAGTGACAGCCCAAGCTACCCCATGTGAAGCTCAGCAGATCTAACCAGATGCCTAAATGTGCCCACACACACTGTAGCTGAATATGCTAACAATATCATGATTTCTTCCCAAGAAATGTTTGCCTGACTTGTTCTAGCATCAGGACCCACTGCATTTATTACACTATTCATTTTTTCCCCAATCAATCAGTTGGTAGAATGAAACATTTAAAAAAATGACCGGATTCCCTCATCCAAACACTTGACTTCTATCGAATCCTTCCCACTGAGCCATTGTGTTCTGACAGTGGGGAGATTCCCCCCAGGAGCATAATATAGCCGGCGGCACTGATCGATCTGGAAAAATACCTCAAAGGATAGTTGTACAGAAATTGATCGTAAGACCAACTTCTGTACAACCAGCCATACATGGTTCTAAATTCAGCTGGTCCCTGCTAAATGGCCAAATTTCAATCCATGTATGGCCACCTTAAGTATATCCCACCAACTACATTAACACTTTAAATTAATCACCTTATTTAGGAGATTGCTCAACACTAGCTCTGTCTAGCCCTGCAGACAGGATTGTCTTACCACTGATCGATTTTAACACATGCACTGAAACAAAGTATTTTGCAAACTTAATGGGTCCCAATTCATATGCTAAAGAGCTCACAACAAACTTTGAGTAACAGTAAAAACAGGCTTTAAGCTTCTGCCATCTAGGATTTGTCACATATTCACACAAGATCACATTTTTATGGATAAAAATACAGTTTTGCAAAGTCAGTCTTAGTGCTTTTTACATTATTGTTATCATGTGTTCTTATCACTTTACATACAAAGCAAATGAAAAGAAAGTCTTTAAGTGGCTAGTGTTGTCATTGCAATTATTATGTTAAATTGAAAATAACTTTCCCAGGAGACTCCTCTGCATTTTAGGTGTGGTATGTTTTGGCATCCATCTCTATAGGAAGTGTGTTTTGCAGGACACCAATCCAAACATGTAGCAAGGACTTTTTGTACAGAAATGCAAAAGTGTGAATTGTGACCATTGTCTAATGTACAGAAAGGGACGGAAAAAAACAACACTTTTCATTTGTCACAGAATCAGTTGGGGAATAATATTCCAACGAGGAAACATGCTCTGATAACAACTGTCTAAGAGGGGATATTCCCTTGTTTTAAAGTGGTTATAGAGGCTACAGTTTTTTTTTTGTTTTTTTTTTTATCTTTTTATTTAGATTTTAGATACACAAAATTAGCCCACACAGGGGCCGAACATTTGCCCACGCAGGGGCCAATCTCCTGATGCAGGAACAAGTCGCAGCAGGGCACAACCATAAACATTAAACACCCTACTTAAACTACAACCCCAAGGTGGGGAGAGGGTCAGTTTAGGGTGAACAGTGCTCAACATAATGTCAGGAGGATGCTGCATCCTGAGAAAAAAATTGGGTCATTACATTAACAAACTAGTATGAATCCTTTAAACTAGTTAGTGGTTACTGCATCATTTGCCGTGGAAGCATCCTCTAACCAACAAGTCCATACCTTCTCAAATTTTTGTGGACAGCCCCTACCTGAGTAGGTGGCCTTATAGAGGGGTAAACTGGCATTCACTAGGCTTTTCCAGAATCCGACAGAGAGGGGAGACATTTTTTTTCCAATGCATCGTAATAGCCTTACGGGCATAGTACAGTAGCAGGGAGATGAGTACTTTCCTGGGTCGAAGCACTGACATTTGTTCCACCAGCCCCAGCATACAATATTTAGGGTCATAAGGGACACGAGTTTTAGTGACCTTAGCAATTACCCGGAGTATTGCCGTCCAATAATGTGCTATCGCTGGGCAATCCCAGAACATGTGAAAAAAGTCACCCAGTTGATGCGAGCAACGCCAGCACGCCGAAGAATGTGCCGGCGACATCTGGTGCAGCCTATGAAGTGTATAGTGAGCTCTATGTACAATTTTGTATTGGACTAGTTTGTCCCATGCTGAGACCAGAGGGGAGAAGGGAAAGTTCCAAATCTCCCTCCAGTCGTCCTCGTCCAGGCCCGGTATGTCCCCCATCCATTTCCTGCAGAGGGAGGACAGCTCGGGGGTGGCAGCAACCAACAGGGACCCATAGAGTTGAGACGTGGGTTTCTCCAAGTCCTTCATCCGAAGGGTGGATTTGAGCTCAGAATACTCCAAGACAACTGGTTGGCCCAAGAACTGACACCTAAAGGCATGAGCTATTTGAAGATACCTAAAATGGATCTGTGCAGGAACATGAAATTTGGCACGTAGAACGTGGAAGGGGGAAAGCTCTCCGTTAGTGATCACATGTTTAAGGGTGAGAATTTTGTATTTGGCCCAGGCCTGCGGATCCGGGATGGTATTAAACTGCGAGAGGTTAGGGTTCAGCCACGGGGGGGGTGTGAGGAGACCAGGAGTTAGGCTGGGGTGTCCTCAGTGCCTCACCCACCTTCCATGCCCGCATAGTGGTTCGCATAGAAGGGGTGAAATGGTGGGGCGTCTTAGGTCCCCTAAATAGCAGCCCCCGCAGGGCCTCCAGAGACCCCACGATAGCCGCCTCCAGCACCACTGCAGAGTTGGTCAAGTCCGGATGCAACCACCAATGGGCGGTCACGAGCTGAGTGGCCAAGTAGTACTTATGGCAATCAGGGAGAGCCAAGCCCCCACTATCCACAGGCCTAGTCAAAGTGGTGTATTTAAAACTAGGTGGCTTGGGCCCCCAAATAAAGTAGAGGAAGAGCTGTTTAAGAGACTTAAAGAATGTTTTGGTCAGCCATTGCGGGGAATTTCGAAAAATATATGTAAATTTAGGGAAGACTTTCATTTTTAGAAGGTTAATACGGCCAATGAGGGAAAGGGGAAGATTGCTCCATGCCTTCCTACAGGTTTTTTTTTTACCTTAATGCATTCTATGCATTAAGGTAAAAAACCTTCTGTTGCAGAGGCCCCCCCCCATACTTACCTGAGCCCGATCTCGATCCAGCAGTGTGCAGGAGAGCAGCGGCTCTCTCTGCTCCCTCCTTCCTCATCATTCCCTACTATTTCCAAAACTAAAAACAAAATGTTTCTACAAAACCTATTACCTTATTAGCTGATAGTCACCACACCAACAACTATTGTTCTAGTAAGATAATTCTGACACCAGGGAGTCTGCAGACCTGACAGTGACCATGCACACTAATGCAATACACAGGAGTCTAATCTTTGAAAACAAGTTATTCAGCAGTCAAATCAATCAAGCAAACAAGAGTTCATTTACACCAGAATACAGGCATTAATGCACTCAGTGCTGACGGGCGTTTCAAAAGCATTGTGTTTTTTTAAGAACACTATCACAATTGTCATAGATGGCAAATTGCAGATGCTAGTTTTAAAAAATACAGCAAGCATGACTTAATTTGCAATGCACTCAACATACTGGTCAACTGCAAGCTTTTGACTAAATACAAGTGAATGTAACTTGCTACAAGATTTATTCTATGCATTGCGTATTGTGGTAAAAATGGAAAAATATAGCAAATGGAGTATTTGTACGTTTCCACATGTTTTGACTCTGCAGTACTGCAAGTACAGAAAAAATACCTGTTGGTCTGCCAAAAGCCCAGTGAGCTTCTCACTACCTGTGAGCTGACAATGCTGCCTCTGCTCCACTGAAATCCCAAACAGTATTGTATACCTTCCAACTTTCTGATAAAGAGGGATACATTTTAGCATACAGTATATAGGCAAGGGACATGTCTCTGCCACAACCCATTTATGCTGACCCCAAAAATATTATATGCAAAAAAATGATTGGCTAAACCACCCAAGTGTTTTTTGACCTCTATTTTTCCTTTACAGTGCCTTGAAAAAGTATTCATACCCCTTGAAATGTTCTACATTTTGGCATGTTACAACCAAGAACGTAAATGTATTTTATTGGGATTTTATGTGATAGACCAACACAAAGTGGCACATAATTTATGAAGTGGAAGGAAAATTATAAATGTTTTTTTTTTTTTTTTTTTTACAAATAAATATCTGAAAAGTGAGGCATGCACTTGTATTCAACCCCCTTTACTCTGATACGCCTAACTAAAATCTAGTATGACCAATTGCCTTCAGAAGTCACCTTAAATAATAAATAGAGTCCACCTGTGTGTAATTTAAGCTCAGTATAAATACAACTCTTATGTGAAGACCTCAGAGGTTTGTTAGAGAACCTTAGTGAATAAACAGCATCATGAAGGCCAAAGAACACACAAGACAGGTCAGGGATAAAGTTGTGGAGAAGTTGAAAGTAGGGTTAGGTTTAAAAGAATATCCCAAGCTTTGAACATCTCATGGAGCACTGTTCGATCCATTATCTGAAATGGAAAGAGAATGGCACAACTGCAAACCTACTAAGACATGGCCGTCCACCTAAACTGACAGGCCGGGCAAGGAGAGTATTAATCAGAGAAGCAGCCAAGAGGCCCATGGTAACTCTGTAGCCGGTGGCAATGCCATCTGTTCCCCCTTAACATCTAGTACAGGTTGCAGGTGTCTAGAGGCACGGTTCCATTTGCTGGTGTACTGACAAGCCTTTTTATCATGTTTGTTTGTGAGTATGACTATTGCTGTTATAGTTTTTTAATAAATTTTATCTTTGGTAATGCACAAGGTCGGTGCACCTTCCTTTCTTCTTTATATGTTTCAGTTTTAAGGATATCCATTGTTTTGAGGAGGGCAGCAAGACCAATGACGTTCCACATTTTAGCCAAAGGGTTGGCTGCATCACCCATCTATAGACTAAGCCCCAAAGCACAGGAGATTGTTTTTAAACTCTGGAGGAGCTGCAGAGATCCACAGCTCAGGTGGGAGAATCTGTCCACAGGACATTTATTAGTCGTGCACTTCACAAATCTGGCCTTTATGGAAGAGTGGCAAGAAGAAAGTCATTGTTGAAAGAAAGCCATAAGAAGTCCCATTTGCAGCTTGCGAGAAGCCATGTGGGGGGCACAACACTATGTGTGGCGGAAAAATAACACTGTACATCACCCTGATCACACCATCCCCACTTGAAACATGGTGGTGGCAGCATCATGTTGTGGGGATGCTTTTCTTCAGCAGGGACAGTGAAGCTGGTCAGAGTTGGTGGGAAGAAGGATGGAGCTAAATACAGCGCAATCTTAGAAGAAAACCTGCTGTTCTGCAAAAGACTTGAGACGGGGGTGGAGGTTCATCTTCCAGCAGGATAACGACCCTAAACATCCAGCCAAAGCTACAATGGAATGGTAGATCAAAGCATATTCATGTGTTAGAATGGCCTAGTCAAAGTCCAGACCTAAATCCAATTAAGAATCTGTGGTAAGACTTGAAAATTGCTGTTCACAGACACTCTCCATCCAATCTGACAGAGCTTGAGCTATTTTGCAAAGAAGAATGCGCAAAAATGTCACTCTGTAGATGTGCAAAGCTGGTAGAGCCATACTCAAAAAGACTTGCAGTGAAAGGTGGTTCTACAAAGTATTGACTCAGGGGGTCTGAATACAAATGTACGCCAAACCTTTCAGATATTTATTTGTAAAATGTTTTTTAAAACCATTTATAATTTTCCTTCCACTTCACAATTATGTGCCACTTTGTGTTGGTCTATCACATAAAATCCCAATAAAATACATTTACGTTTTTGGTTGTAACATGACAAAATGTTAGAAAGTTCGAGGAGCATGATATATGTTTTAAAGGCACTGTATATTGTTTTTTTCAAAATAATAAATGCAATGATATAGAGGTTGGATAAAAATTTTATTGCATCATAACACTTTTGGTAGAAAATTTTCCAAAATATTCATTTTTGTTTAGAGATGTACAGTATGAATGCTTTTGAAGGCAAGCAGTATAGGTTCCTGAATTTGACTTGGTATCAGCCTATTGCAGTCCTCTGTAAAGCAGAGCTCGGGCTGAGTGAGGGAGAAGCATCACAATGAGTCCATCAACTGTGCTGCAGTGCTCATGTGCTAACAAGCAACATGCTGATAGGAGGAGTAAGCAGAATGACTGAGGGATAAACTCATTAGTCTTCTGCTACTCCTTTCCTTGTGCACTCACAGGCTAGGGAAGGCCTGTACATATTACTAAACTGCAACAGAGATTTCTTGTTAAAAAAAAAAAAAACTGCAACAGAGATAAATCACTGCATGGTTGTTTGTCTCTTAAGTTCCTTTGTGCCTTATTAGGGCTCATTTACACTTGCTTCAGCTTCAACAAGGCTTCGGAGAGTCTTTGTTAAAGCTCTCTGAACACTAGTCAAAGCTCCTGTCACTAAATAAAATAGTTAGCTTACAGTCCTGTTTACACCTGTTTTTGCTTTGCTTTGGATTTGCTTCAAAAACTATACCCAATGTAGCTTCAGTGGTGTTTCAAAGCATCTTCAAAGCCTCCATAGAAGTCTATGGCAAAGCTCGCTTGAAGCCCCACTGAAGCCGCACCGAAGCCTCATTGAAGCCCCAAGAAGACTCCCTGAAGCCCCACGAAGCCTCACAAAGCCCCATCAAAGCTCCACCAAAGCCTCATCGAAGCACCAAGCAAAAGCAAGGTGTAAACAGGACTGTAAGCTAACCATTTTATTTAGTAACAGGAGCTTTGACTGGCATTCAGAGAGCTTTAACGAAGCATGTCCAAAGCCATGTTTTGAAGCAAGTGTAAATGAGCCCTAAATGATACTTGAATTTCTGTTAATTTATTTAAAAGAAAATATAAGATAATTTTACCTTCAAACAAAACTTTAATTCGAAAATGTCCACTTGCATTCAAATTGACATCACTGCTTGATGAGAAAAGTATGCAGGCTGTCAATAATCACCTCTCTATCAAAGAATGCTAATTGCCTGGCTGACATGCTTTGGCTTAAATACTTTGAGTCACTCACCAGGAATAAGCACAGGAATAACTTATTCGGAATTTTCTTATTTTTTCTGCTTTAACTTTCTACATGCTTGTTTCAAGTTTGTGATGTGAAAGTTTAGAAGTCAGAAAGAAGACAAAAACTAAAACCACCATACTTTTTCCACAACATGTGTATTTTAATCAGGTACTTCTGATGGCCAGAAGCAATCATTGATGTTACTCCCTGCAGAAGTGACAGCGGGCTTCCGATCCCAAGATGGTGAAACAGAGGAACAGGTACCTTGAGAAGACAGCTCTGGACTAGGGATGAGCTTCGTGTTCGAGTCGAACATACGTTCGACTCGAACATCGGCTGTTCGATCGTTCGACGAAGATCGAACGATTTGGGCCGTTCTCGCCAAATTCGAGTGACGCGAACGGCCCACAATGCACTACGCCATCGCAGTGTCATCCAGGCGCTGTGATTGGCCAAGCATGCACTGTGACCCCGCATGCTTGGCCAATCACAGCGCCGGCAGCGAGGAGAGCAATGATTGGCCACAGGCAGGATGCCTGTGGCCATTTATTGCTGAGGGGGTTTAGTACACGCCCCACACTATAAAAGGCCGCCAGCGCGGCGGCCTTGTGTAGTGTGTTCCGGAGTAGGGAAAGAGAAGCATAGGCAGGGACAGTGTCATTATTTTTCCTTTACATAATCCTGGATTCCTTGTGTTTAGGGACAGATAAGGATAGGTAGGGAGAGTGTCAGTGACAGTGTGCTATTCTGTGCTAATCCTTGTTTGGAGGGACAGAGAGGTACAGTGAGGGAAAGTGTCAGTGTGCTATTCTGTTCTAAACCAATCTTGCTGAACCATATTTTCAATCCTTGAGTTTAGGGACAGAGAGGTACAGTGAGGGAAAGTGTCAGTGTGCTATTTTGTGCTAAATCTTGTTTGTAGGGACAGAGAGGTACAGTGAGGGAAAGTGTCAGTGTGCTATTCTGTTCTAAACCAATTTTGCTGTTCCATATTTTCAATCCTTGAGTTTAACGACAGAGAAGGACACTCGTAGAAATTATCAGTGTGCTATTCTGTGCTAAATCTTGTTTGTAGGGAGGGACAGAGTAGGACAGTGAGGGAAAGTGTCAGTGTGCTATTCTGTTCTAAAACTATTTTGCTGAACCATATTTTCAATCCTTGAGTTGAGGGACAGAGAGGTACAGTGAGTGAAACTGACAGTGTGCTATTCTGTTCTAAACCAATTTTGCTGTTCCATATTTTCAATCCTTGAGTTGAGGGACAGAGAGGTACAGTGAGTGAAACTGACAGTGTGCTATTCTGTTCTAAACCAATTTTGCTGTTCCATATTTTCAATCCTTGAGTTGAGGGACAGAGAGGTACAGTGAGTGAAACTGACAGTGTGCTATTCTGTTCTAAACCAATTTTGCTGTTCCATATTTTCAATCCTTGAGTTGAGGGACAGAGAGGTACAGTGAGTGAAACTGACAGTGTGCTATTCTGTTCTAAACCAATTTTGCTGTTCCATATTTTCAATCCTTGAGTTGAGGGACAGAGAGGTACAGTGAGTGAAACTGACAGTGTGCTATTCTGTTCTAAACCAATTTTGCTGTTCCATATTTTCAATCCTTGAGTTGAGGGACAGAGAGGTACAGTGAGTGAAACTGACAGTGTGCTATTCTGTTCTAAACCAATTTTGCTGTTCCATATTTTCAATCCTTGAGTTGAGGGACAGAGAGGTACAGTGAGTGAAACTGACAGTGTGCTATTCTGTTCTAAACCAATTTTGCTGTTCCATATTTTCATTCCTTGAGTTGAGGGACAGAGAGGTACAGTGAGTGAAACTGACAGTGTGCTATTCTGTTCTAAACCAATTTTGCTGTTCCATATTTTCAATCCTTGAGTTGAGGGACAGAGAGGTACAGTGAGTGAAACTGACAGTTTGCTATTCTGTTCTAAACCAATTTTGCTGTTCCATATTTTCAATCCTTGAGTTGAGGGACAGAGAGGTACAGTGAGTGAAACTGACAGTGTGCTATTCTGTTCTAAACCAATTTTGCTGTTCCATATTTTCAATCCTTGAGTTGAGGGACAGAGAGGTACAGTGAGTGAAACTGACAGTGTGCTATTCTGTTCTAAACCAATTTTGCTGTTCCATATTTTCATTCCTTGAGTTGAGGGACAGAGAGGTACAGTGAGTGAAACTGACAGTGTGCTATTCTGTTCTAAACCAATTTTGCTGTTCCATATTTTCAATCCTTGAGTTGAGGGACAGAGAGGTACAGTGAGTGAAACTGACAGTGTGCTATTCTGTTCTAAACCAATTTTGCTGTTCCATATTTTCAATCCTTGAGTTGAGGGACAGAGAGGTACAGTGAGTGAAACTGACAGTGTGCTATTCTGTTCTAAACTAATTTTGCTGTTCCATATTTTCAATCCTTGAGTTGAGGGACAGAGAGGTACAGTGAGTGAAACTGACAGTGTGCTATTCTGTTCTAAACCAATTTTGCTGTTCCATATTTTCAATCCTTGAGTTGAGGGACAGAGAGGTACAGTGAGTGAAACTGACAGTGTGCTATTCTGTTCTAAACCAATTTTGCTGTTCCATATTTTCATTCCTTGAGTTGAGGGACAGAGAGGTACAGTGAGTGAAACTGACAGTGTGCTATTCTGTTCTAAACCAATTTTGTTGTTCCATATTTTCAATCCTTGAGTTGAGGGACAGAGAGGTACAGTGAGTGAAACTGACAGTGTGCTATTCTGTTCTAAACCAATTTTGCTGTTCCATATTTTCAATCCTTGAGTTGAGGGACAGAGAGGTACAGTGAGTGAAACTGACAGTGTGCTATTCTGTTCTAAATTAATTTTGCTGTTCCATATTTTCAATCCTTGAGTTGAGGGACAGAGAGGTACAGTGAGTGAAACTGACAGTGTGCTATTCTGTTCTAAACCAATTTTGCTGTTCCATATTTTCAATCCTTGAGTTGAGGGACAGAGAGGTACAGAGAGTGAAACTGACAGTGTGCTATTCTGTTCTAAACCAATTTTGCTGTTCCATATTTTCAATCCTTGAGTTGAGGGACAGAGAGGTACAGTGAGTGAAACTGACAGTGTGCTATTCTGTTCTAAACCAATTTTGCTGTTCCATATTTTCAATCCTTGAGTTGAGGGACAGAGAGGTACAGTGAGTGAAACTGACAGTGTGCTATTCTGTTCTAAACCAATTTTGCTGTTCCATATTTTCATTCCTTGAGTTGAGGGACAGAGAGGTACAGTGAGTGAAACTGACAGTGTGCTATTCTGTTCTAAACCAATTTTGCTGTTCCATATTTTCAATCCTTGAGTTGAGGGACAGAGAGGTACAGTGAGTGAAACTGACAGTGTGCTATTCTGTTCTAAACCAATTTTGCTGTTCCATATTTTCAATCCTTGAGTTGAGGGACAGAGAGGTACAGGGAGTGAAACTGACAGTGTGCTATTCTGTTCTAAACCAATTTTGCTGTTCCATATTTTCAATCCTTGAGTTGAGGGACAGAGAGGTACAGTGAGTGAAACTGACAGTGTGCTATTCTGTTCTAAACCAATTTTGCTGTTCCATATTTTCAATCCTTGAGTTTAGGGACAGAGAAGAACACTCGTAGAAATTATCAGTGTGCTATTCTGTGCTAAATCTTGTTTGTAGGGAGGGACAGAGTAGGACAGTGAGGGAAAGTGTCAGTGTGCTATTCTGTTCTAAAACTTTTTTGCTGAACCATATTTTTAATCCTTGTGTTTAGGGACAGAGAAGGATAGGCAGGGGACAGTGTCAGTGTCATTGTTGCTAAGCCTCCTGCACAATATACACCTGAAGGTAGCCCTTATTGCTGTTTTTCCCATCTCCCTGCAGGCCATCCATTAAAATGTCTGGAAGGCAACCAAGGAGAGGCAGACAGTCAGGAGGCAAAAAAAGAGGGCAAGCAGGCTCTGTGTCTGGGGGCAACAGTGCTGGTCGTGTACGCGGTGCATTGTCATCAGCACATGGCCATGGGACACGCTTGTCCTTGTTTTCGGCAGCTGGACATGTTGAGCCACATCATGCCGAAGACTTGGTAGAGTGGATGACCAAGCCCACCTCATCCTCCTCATCCTCTCTCACCCAGGCTCAGGGTACTGGCAAAGCAGCTGCCAAAGCGTCCTCTTCTCTGGTATCATTATCTTCATTAGTCAATCCTTCCCTAGACCCACCATGCCCTCCTCCTGAGGAGTCCCCCGAACTGTTTGAGCACAGTGTTGGGTACATGCTCCAGGAGGATGCCCAGCGTTTGGAAGGATCTGATGATGATACCCAGCTAGAGGAAGGCAGCAGCGTGAGAGCAGAGAGAGGGGATGCTCAAGAAGGACACCAATCTGGCAGTCATGCTCCAGCAGCTGCAGCATACTGCCAGATTGGCTCCAGTGATGAGGAGGGAGGGGGTGATGAGGTCACTGACTCCACGTGGGTGCCTAATAGGAGAGAGGAGGAGGAGGAGGAGGATGAGGAGGAGGCACATCTCCAACGAGGCAGGATGCCCTTGAGTGGCCAGCGTATGGGCAGCACACCGACGGAATCACACCGCAGAGCTCCGCCTGTGCAGGGCGCTGCCTCTGCCCGTCATTCAAAAAGTTCTTTGGTGTGGGCCTTTTTTGAGGCGAGTGCATCATATCGCACAGCTGCTGTTTGCAACATATGTCTCAAGCGTATATCGCGTGGCCAAAACATCAGCCGCTTGGGCACCACATGCTTGATCAGACATATGTTGACCTGCCATGTAGCTCGTTGGCAAGCCTACCTTAAAGACCCACACCAAAGAACAAAGCTGACCTCTTCTTGCACCGCATCAGCTGGGATCTCCAACCCCAGTATACCTTCAGTCCTCTCTGAAACCTGCTCTGAGAGGAATGAAGGTGTAGAATTAGGTGTGTCACAGCCAAGTACTTGCGGGCACTCTGCTAGCAGTACACCGACGTCCGATTCTAGCAGGCAAATTCCCCTGCCCCAGCTGCTGGACCGTCGAAAGAAGTTCACTCCCAGCCATCCACATGCCCAGCGGTTGAATGCTAGCTTGGCTAAATTGCTAGCGCTTCAACTGCTGCCTTTTCAGTTGGTAGACTCGGCCCCCTTCCGTGAGTTTGTGCAATGTGCGGTTCCTCAGTGGCAGGTTCCCAAACGCCACTTTTTCGCACGGAAGGCTATTCCGGCTCTCTACAGGCATGTGGAAGGCAATGTCTTGGCCTCGCTGGACAGGGCGGTCAGCGGTAAGGTGCATATTACCGCTGACTCATGGTCCAGCAGGCATGGACAGGGACGTTACCTTTCTTTCACGGCCCATTGGGTCACTCTTTTGGCAGCTGGGAAGGATGCAGGACAAGGTGCAGTAGTGTTGGAGGTTGTTCCACCGCCACGCCTCCAAAATGCTACTACTGGTTGTGACACACCTCTCTCCTCCACCCCCTCCTCTTCTTCTTCCTCCATGGCCTCTTCCTGTGGTTTGTCCTCGGAACCAGCGGTGCTCCGTAGGCGTTCAAGGGGCTACGCAAGTACGCAGGCAAAAAGATGCCATGCCGTGCTTGCGCTGGTGTGTTTGGGGGACAGGAGCCACACTGGGGCAGAGGTCCTGTCTGCTCTGCAGGGGCAGGCCGAGAGGTGGTTGACGCCACGCCAGCTTAAGCCAGGAATGGTGGTTTGCGACAATGGCACCAACCTCCTCTCCGCCCTCCGACAGGGACAACTGACCCATGTGCCCTGTATGGCTCACGTCCTTAACCTGGTGGTGCAGCGGTTCTTGGGCAGGTACCCGGGCTTACAGGATGTCCTGAGGCAGGCCAGGAAAGTCTGTGTGCATTTCCGCAGATCTTATAATGCCAGTGCTCGCCTGGCTGAGCTTCAAAAGGAGTTGAACCTGCCCAAGAACCGCCTTATATGTGACATGCCCACCAGGTGGAACTCAACGTTGGCCATGCTGCAGCGGCTGCACACGCAGCAGAGGGCCATCAATGAGTACCTCTGCGACTACGGCACCAGGACAGGGTCAGGGGAGCTCGGTTTTTTTTCACCACGCCAGTGGGGCATGATCAGGGATGCATGCACTGTCCTGGCACCATTTGAGGAGGCCACGAGGATGGTGAGCAGTGACAGTGCATGCATCAGTGACACTGTACCTCTTGTCCACCTGTTGGAGCACACGCTGCGTGGAATAATGGACAGGGCACTTGAGGCAGAACAGAGGCAGGAAGAGGAGGACTTCCTTGCCTCTCAAGGCCCCCTTTACCCAGACAGTGTTCCTTCTGTCCCACCCATCGCACAGGAAGAGGAGGAGGAGGAGGAGGAGGAGGAGGATTGTGTCAGCATGGAGGTGGAGGCTGGCACTCAGCATCATCAGCAGCAGTCTTTTAGGGATGATTTACAGTCCCAAGAAACCAGTGGACTTGTACGTGGCTGGGAGGAGGTGGCTGCGGATCATGTCGTCCTTAGTGACCCAGAGGACTCCGGACTGAATGCCTCAGCTAACCTACGCTGCATGGCCTCCCTGATCCTGCAAAGTCTGCGGAAGGATCCTCGTATTCTTCGGATCAAGGAGAGGGACCATTACTGGCTGGCCACTCTCCTTGATCCACGGTACAAGGGTAAGGTTGCGGACCTTATCGTACCGTCGCAGAGGGAGCAGAGGATGAGACAACTCCGGGAGGCCTTGCAGAAAGGTCTGTGCAACGCGTTCCCAGAGACTGTGAGATTACAAACTCCTGGTCCTGGACAACGAGTTGCTGAGGCTTCGGGCAGTCAAAGAAGGAGCGGTGGGGAAGGTGGCCGTCTGACCGATGCGTTCAGACAATTCTTTAGTCCGCAGCCCCAAAGTATAATCGGTTCCAGCAACCATCGCCAGCGTCTGATATACATGGTCCAGGAATACCTAGGGGCAAGGTCAGACTTGGACACCTTCCCCACCGAAAATCCTCTGGCTTACTGGGTCTTGAGGATGGATCACTGGCCAGAGCTTGCACAGTATGCAATTGAGCTACTGGCCTGTCCTGCATCCAGCGTTCTTTCAGAACGCACATTCAGTGCTGCTGGAGGATTTGTCACGGATCACAGGGTGCGCCTGTCCACCGACTCGGTTGATCGACTGACTTTCATCAAGATGAACCAGTCTTGGATCACCACCAGCTACCACACACCAGATGCTGATATAACAGACTAATTGATTTTAAAATGCCACATCCCTTCAAGACTGATGCTGATGCTGAGTGCCTGTGCTGTTATGTTGACTGGCTATCCTCCTCCTCCTCCTCAATGATACGATTAACGATGATAGCTTGGAAGATCATTTTGGTTTATGGGTGACGCCACCAGTGGCTAAGGCCCAATTTTTCAGCCCCTGTTTAACAGGGGCGTGTAATTAAAATTTTTGATGCAATACTTTGCAACAGGCCTCATTGCTGTGCTCCAAGTACAGTATCTGTGAGGGGTTGCAGTGTTGTGCCACCAGTGCCTAAGGCCCAATTTTTCAGCCCCTGTTCAACAGGGGCATGCAATTATAATTATTGATCTAATAATTCACAGCAGGGACCATTGCTGCGCCCACCAAGAGTAACTGTCAGGCCTTACAGTGTTGTGGCACCAGCACCACCATCACCACCACCACCACCACCAAAGGCCCAATTTTTCAGCCCCTGTTCAACAGGGGCATGCAATTATAATTATTGATCTAATAATTCACAGCAGGGACCATTGCTGCGCCCACCAAGAGTAACTGTCAGGCCTTACAGTGTTGTGGCACCAGCACCACCATCACCACCACCACCACCACCAAAGGCCCAATTTTTCAGCCCCTGTTCAACAGGGGCATGCAATTATAATTATTGATCTAATAATTCACAGCAGGGACCATTGCTGCGCCCACCAAGAGTAACTGTCAGGCCTTACAGTGTTGTGGCACCAGCACCACCGTCACCACCACCAAAGGCCCAATTTTTCAGCCCCTGTTCAACAGGGGCATGCAATTATAATTATTGATCTAATAATTCACAGCAGGGACCTGTCATGGAAACCCTGTCAGGAACAGACGCCCTGGACTTCCTGGTTCCCGCCCCCGCAGGTGACGCCCGAAGGGCTATTTAAACTCCTCACTTGCAGACAGTCCCTGCTGTCTGCTCTACAGCGTTTACCCCAAGTGACCTGATCTGCCTTGTTTACCTGTATCTGACCCGGCTTCCTGTGACCCTCCTGCTATCTGCTTGTACCTGACCATCGGCCTGTTTTCTGACTTCGGTATTGCCTGATCCTTTTGTGCCTCGCTGCCTGCCAGTTTACCCGACCCCGGCTTGTCTGACGATCCTGCCTGACCTTGGCTCTTGTTCACCTGCTGCTGCCTAGTGGTTCCAGTTTACCTGCTGTGCCTCCCGGTCCGGGTCATCTGCTGAGTTCCTGGTTCCTGTCTGCTCATCTGCTGGTTCCTGTCTGCTCATCTGCTGGTTCCTGTCTGCTCATCTGCTGGTTCTTGTTCACCTGCTGCTGCCTAGTGGTTCCAGTTTACCTGCTGTGCCTCCCGGTCCAGGTCATCTGCTGAGTTCCTGATTCCTGTCTACTCACCTGCTGCAGTTCCTGGTTCCTGTCTGCTCATCTGCTGGTTCCTGTCTGCTCATCTGCTGGTTCCTGTTCATCTGCTGCTGCCCAGTGGTTCCAGTCTACCTGCTGTGCCTCCCGGTCCGGGTCATCTGCTGAGTTCCTGGTTCCTGTCTGCTCATCTGCTGGTTCCTGTCTGCTCATCTGCTGGTTCCTGTCTGCTCATCTGCTGGTTCCTGTTCACCTGCTGCTGCCCAGTGGTTCCAGTCTACCTGCTGTGCCTCCCGGTCCGGGTCATCTGCTGAGTTCCTGGTTCCTGTCTACTCACCTGCTGTAGTTCCTGGTTCCTGTCCACTCACCTGCTGTAGTTCCTGGTTCCTGCCTCCTCACCTGCTGGTTCCTGATCACCTGCGGTAGTTCTTGATCCTGCCAGGCACTCGTACCCCTTCCACCTCCGTGCTTCCTGTTATACCACCAGGGGCCGCCGGTGGGAGCCGTAAGGGAGGCCTCCCTCTGCTAACCGGGCTCGTCACCGTCAGGTACGTGACAGTAGCAGACAGCCATGTCTGAGCCCGAGCAGGGAGCCTCACCTATGGAGGAACTATGCCGACACCTGGCGGGACTGACCGAGGCCGTTAAGAGCCTCCAGCAAGGCTACACTCACCTGGAAGGACAAGTGCGGGCCCTCACCAACCCCGATGGAGCTCAAGGGGGTCCACGTGCCTCCACTTCTCCGCCGGGGCAGGAGCTGCGCCCACGGTGGTCATGCTTCCCCCTGAACCCAGGGTCCCTACACCCGAAAGATTCTCCGGGGACCGGAGTAAGTTCAGGGCTTTCCGGAACTCTTGTGAGTTGTACTTTGCCTTACAGCCCCGCACCTTTTCCTTAGAAGCTACCAAGGTGGGCTTTGTAATTTCGCTGCTTTCCGGAGACCCACAGAACTGGGCCCACCGCCTGCTAGAACGCAAAGATGCGTCCTTGGACAGCCTTACACTTTTTTTTGATGCCATTGCCCAATTGTACGAGGACCCTCAGCTCTCGGTCACTGCAGAGAACGCCCTGCGGACCCTTCAGCAGGGACGCAGAGCAGCGGAAGATTATGTAGCTGAATTCAGGCGCTGGAGCGCAGACACCAGCTGGAATGACGCTGCCCTCCGTCACCAGTTTCGCATAGGCCTTTCTGACCCATTGAAGGACGAACTGGCTAGGGTAGGAATACCAGAAAATTTGAACCTACTGATCGATCTGACAATTCAGATCGACCGACGCCTGAGGGAACGGAGGGTTGAGAGGGCCACGGGCTTCACCCGGCCGACCTGGATGCTTCCCCGGGTCCCCAGTCATCCGCACCCAGCTTCTGCAGCACCCTTGACCCCCTCGTATGATGCTCCTGAACCCATGCAGATTGGGGTCCTCCGCCCTTCCCTTACCCCGGAGGAACGCCAACGCCGACGGGCGCACAACCTGTGCCTGTACTGCGGGGAGTCCGGTCACTTCGTTAGGAACTGTCCCCTGAAGTTCCGTAAGTGCTTGTCAGTATTCCCTGCTGTGATCAACCCTCAGACTAAATCCTCCTCTCACTTCGCTCTTTCTATCTCCCTGCAGCTCCCAGGAAGGACCCTGCAAGTCGTCGCAATTATTGACTCTGGGGCTTGTAGTTGCTTCATGGACTCAACTTTTGCCCGTACTCAACTTATTCCTCTACTTCCCAAGACCCATGGACTACGGGTTCACCTGGCTGATGGGTCCCTTATCAAGTCGGGGCCCGTGGTCGAAGAGACGGCTCCCCTACCTGTCACTGTCTTCTCCTCTACCGGGGTGCACCGAGAATATCTACGGCTGGATATTATCTCCTCTCCACTGTTCCCCATAATTCTCGGTATGCCCTGGCTACAAGCCCATAATCCTACCATTAACTGGGTCACGGGGGTGATCACGTTTCCTTCCTCCTACTGCCAACGGTCCTGTGGCTCACACAAACCCCCTGGGCCTGCCACCTTAATGTGTACCGACACTGAGGCCGGAATACGTCAGGCCATCCCTGACGCTTACCTGGACTTTCTCGATGTGTTTAGTAAACAGGGGGCAGAGACACTACCACCCCACCGAGCCTACGACTGCCCCATTGATCTACTTCCCGGAGCAGCTATTCCTTTCGGTAGGATTTTCCCTTTAACGGAGGTGGAACAGGGGGCCCTGAAGGACTACATCGATGAGAACTTTTTAAAGGGGTTCATTCGCCCCTCTACGTCGCCAGCAGGCGCAGGCATTTTCTTTGTAGAAAAGAAGGACCATACCCTCAGGCCATGTGTGGACTACCGTGAACTAAATAAGGTCACCATTAAAAATCGCTATCCTCTTCCTCTGGTACCAGAGTTGTTCCAAAGATTGGGAGCTGCCGTTATTTTTACTAAGCTTGACCTCCGGGGAGCCTATAACCTGGTCCGAATCAAGGAGGGCGATGAGTGGAAAACCGCCTTCCGCTCCCGGTTCGGACATTTCGAATATTTAGTGATGCCCTTCGGGCTGTGCAATGCCCCTGCCACCTTCCAGTATTTAATTAATGATGTTCTTCGGGACTTTTTAGATCTCTTTGTGATTGCTTATTTAGATGACATACTAATCTTCTCTTCCTCCCTTGACTCTCATCGCAGGCATGTCAGAAGTGTGTTAGACCGGCTTCGGCAGCATAAACTATATGCGAAGGCTGAGAAATGCGAGTTTGAGCGGGAGAGCATAGCATTTCTGGGATTAATCATCTCTGGCGAAGGCATCAGGATGGACCCACAGAAGATCACCGCAATCTTGGACTGGCCAGCGCCAGTGGATAAGAAGGGAATCCAACGGTTCGTTGGATTCGCCAACTTTTATCGTAAATTCATCCGGGGGTTCTCCGCCATCATTGCACCCATTACTCAGCTAACCAAGCAAGGTACCCGCTTCCACTGGTCCCCTGAGGCCCAAAAGGCCTTTGAGGATCTCAAAGGGCTCTTCACCTCTGCATCCATCTTAAAACACCCAGATTCCTCCCTACCATTTGTACTTGAGGTAGATGCTTCTGAGGTTGCAGTAGGGGCAATATTGTCACAGAGGCAAGGAACCAAGGCTTTGCTTCATCCGGTGGCTTTCTTTTCTCGCAAATTATCTGCGGCAGAAAAGAACTATGACGTGGGAGACCGGGAACTCTTGGCGATTAAGTCCGCCCTGGAAGAATGGAGGTACTTACTTGAAGGTGCTGCTCACCCGATCTTAGTATTCACCGACCATAAGAACTTAGAGTACCTGAAAACTGCAAAAAGACTAAAACCACGACAAGCCAGATGGGCCCTGTTTTTTTCCCGGTTCTCCTTCCATGTGACATACCGCCCCGGTGCCAAGAACACTAAACCTTGTCCCGAATGTTTCATGGATCCAAAGAACTCTCCTCACCCGATACAATCCTCGCTCCTGGGAATTTTCTCCTACTTCAGGAGGACCTACTCTCCCGGATCAGACAAGCCACCACTAGACAGGAACCCTCTCCTGAACTGGATCTGCAAACCAAGGATGGATTACTCTGGCACCAAGACAGGATATTCATACCGAAGAACTAAAGATAACCGTGCTAGAGCTCTGCCACGATCATGCCCTTGCTGGGCACTTTGGCGTGGCTAAGACCACTGAGTTGGTACAACGTACCTTCTGGTGGCCTCGACTACGCGAGGATTGCAGGAGGTTCGTGGAGTCCTGTACTACATGTACCCGGAATAAAGGGTCCAGATCCAAAGCCTGGGGACTACTGAAGCCCTTACCCGTTCCAGAGAGACCGTGGAAAATGCTTTCTATCGACTTCATAGTTGAACTCGCCCCGGCTGAGAATCACACCACCATCTTTGTGATTGTGGACCGTCTGTCCAAGATGGCACATTTTGTTCCTATGAGAGGGACCCCCTCGGCCCCGGAAACTGCACAAATGTTCATTAAAGAAGTCGTCAGGCTCCACGGGGTACCTGCTAATATAGTCTCCGATCGGGGGGTACAATTTACCTCCCGGTTCTGGAGGTCCCTCTGCAAGACTCTGGGAATAGAGCTATCATTCTCTTCGGCTTACCACCCTCAAACCAACGGACAGACTGAGAGAACAAATCAGACCCTCGAGCAATATTTGCGTTGTTTCTCCTCCTTTGCTCAGAATGACTGGCTCTCCCTGCTTCCGCTAGCGGAGTTTTCCTACAATAACTCCATCCACTCCGCAACTAACCAGACCCCATTTTTTGCGAACTTCGGGTTTCACCCCACATTTCTGCCCAACTCTCTCCCTGAGTGCTCAGTGCCCGCAGTTCTGGAAAAAGTGAATTTCTTCTCCTCTAACAACCAGCTTCTACGCGAAGCCATGGCAAGAACTCAGGAGTATAACAAGATGGTCTACGACAGGAGGAGACGGGGTGAATTAGCGCTGGCACCGGGCGACCAAGTATGGCTTTCCACCATCAATCTAAGATTGGCTTGCCCGTCCAAGAAATTGGGCCCCAAGTTTCTAGGGCCTTTTCCTATCAAAAGGAAAATCAACGAGGTGGCCTACGAGCTGGAGCTCCCCGACTCCCTGAGGGTCCACCCTGTTTTTAATGTTTCTCTATTGAAACCGTCAGTCTCCAACCCATTCCCAGGTCGGACCCCGACTCGCCCTGATCCCGTCATCATAGACGGGGAACAGGAATTCGAGGTAGAAGCTATTTTAGACGCACGAAGAAGAAATAGCCAGAGTCAATTTTTAATAAAATGGAAGGGTTACGGACCAGAGGAGAACTCCTGGGAACCCGAAGAGAACATTCACGCCAAAGACCTGATACAAGCCTTCAGGAGGTCTCACCACGAGAAGTTTGCTCCTAGGGGCATCCGGAGGCTGCCCCTTGGGGGGGGGGGCAATGTCATGGAAACCCTGTCAGGAACAGACGCCCTGGACTTCCTGGTTCCCGCCCCCGCAGGTGACGCCCGAAGGGCTATTTAAACTCCTCACTTGCAGACAGTCCCTGCTGTCTGCTCTACAGCGTTTACCCCAAGTGACCTGATCTGCCTTGTTTACCTGTATCTGACCCGGCTTCCTGTGACCCTCCTGCTATCTGCTTGTACCTGACCATCGGCCTGTTTTCTGACTTCGGTATTGCCTGATCCTTTTGTGCCTCGCTGCCTGCCAGTTTACTCGACCCCGGCTTGTCTGACGATCCTGCCTGACCTTGGCTCTTGTTCACCTGCTGCTGCCTAGTGGTTCCAGTTTACCTGCTGTGCCTCCCGGTCCGGGTCATCTGCTGAGTTCCTGGTTCCTGTCTGCTCATCTGCTGGTTCCTGTCTGCTCATCTGCTGGTTCCTGTCTGCTCATCTGCTGGTTCTTGTTCACCTGCGGTAGTTCTTGATCCTGCCAGGCACTCGTACCCCTTCCACCTCCGTGCTTCCTGTTATACCACCAGGGGCTGCCGGTGGGAGCCGTAAGGGAGGCCTCCCTCTGCTAACCGGGCTCGTCACCGTCAGGTACGTGACAGGACCATTGCTGCGCCCACCAAGAGTAACTGTCAGGCCTTACAGTGTTGTGGCACCAGCACCACCATCACCACCACCACCACCACCAAAGGCCCAATTTTTCAGCCCCTGTTCAACAGGGGCATGCAATTATAATTATTGATCTAATAATTCACAGCAGGGACCATTGCTGCGCCCACCAAGAGTAACTGTCAGGCCTTACAGTGTTGTGGCACCAGCACCACCATCAAAGGCCCAATTTTTACTACCACTGATCAACAATTATATGTTATTACAATTCCTGATATTATACTTGACAGCAGGGCGTTCCAGCACCCACCAATAATAACTGTGAGTGCTTTCAGTGTTGTGCCAACACCAACACCTAAGGGGCCAATTTCTGCAGAGTAGTGATGAGCCGAACACCCCCGGGTTCGGTTCGCACCAGAACCCGCGAACGGACCGAAAGTTCGAACGAACATTAGAACCCTATTAAATACAATGGATGCGAACGTTCGAATTCTAAAGTGCTAATTATAACAACTATTATGCATGTTATTGTCCTAAAAAGGGTTTGGGAACCCGGGTTCTGCACCAGGGGACATGTATCAATGCAAAAATAAGTTTTAAAAACGGTCGTTTTCCGGGAGCAGTCATTTTAATGATGCATAAAGTGAAAAAAAAAGTCAAATATTCCTTTAAATATCGTACCTGGGGGGTGTCTAAAGTATGCCTGTGAAGTGCCACGTGTTTCCCGTGTTTAGAACTGTCCCTGCACAAAATGACACTTCTAAAGGAAAAAAAAGCCATTTAAAACTGCTTGCGGCTTTAATGTAATGTCTGGTCCCGGTAATATGGATGAAAATCTTTAAGAAAAATGGCATAGCTACCCCATGACCCCCCCCCTACCCCAGCCCATTACCAGCCCCTTTGGGTCTTGTATGGATATTAAGGGGAACCCCGCACATAAAATAAAAAAGGCCCTATATACTCTGAACAGCCGTATACAGGCGGTGCATACAAGACAGGGACTGTAGGTTTGTTCTTATGTAGAATCTGTTTGTAATTTTGAACAGGTACATTGTTGAAGTGTAGCTCCAGACCAAAAATCTATTTTTAAACTTTTTGGAAAACATAGGTAAGGGTTATCACCCCTGTAACATTTGTTTTGCTGTCTGTGCCCCTGTTCAGAACATTTCACCTCACTTTCCGTCCTAATGACAACTGTTTTTGAAATGTGGTGTTTTTCTTGAAACAAGGATTGCTGATAAAGCATCAGTACAGAGGAGACACCTTTCTCCCATATTTATTCTTACAGGAGAGAATTTTCCTTCCTAGTGGTAGATTTCCTCTCACTTCCTGTTGTCTTCTTGCGTTTGCAAGTAGGAGTCGTTTGTAAGTTGGATGTTTGAAAGTAGGGACCTGCCGTATATACTCTGCAGAAATAGGCCCCTTAGTTGTTGGTGTTGGCACAACACTGTAAGCACTCACAGTTACTCTTGGTTGGTGCTGGAACGCCCTGCTGTCAACTATTATATCAGGAATTTTAATTACATATAATTGTTGAACAGTGGTAGTAAAAATTGGGCCTTTGATGGTGGTGCTGGTGCCACAACACTGTAAGCCCTGACAGTTACTCTTGGTGGGTGCAGCAATGGGCCCTGCTGTGAATTATTAGATCAAGAATTGTAATTACATGCCCCTGTTGAACAGGGGCTGAAAAATTGGGCCTTAGGCACTGGTGGCACAACACTGCAACCCTTCACAGATACTGTACTTGGAGCACAGCAATGAGCCCTGTTGCAAAGTATTGCTTCAAAAATTGTAATGACACGCCCCTGTTAAACAGGGGCTGAAAAATTGGGCCTTAGGCACTGGTGGCACAACACTGCAACTCCTCACAGATACTGTACTTGGAGCACAGCAATGAGCCCTGTTGCAAAGTATTGCTTCAAAAATTGTAATTACACGCCCCTGTTAAACAGGGGCTGAAAAATTGGGCGTTAGGCACTGGTGGCGGCACCCATAAACAAAAATGATCTTCCAAGCTATCATCATCAATCGTATCATTGAGGACTCGGAGGAGGAGGATAGCCAGTCAACATAACAGCACAGGCACTCAGCATCAGCATCAGTCTTGAAGGGATGTGACATTTTAAAATCAATTAGTCTGTTATATCAGCATCAGGTGTGTGGTAGCTGGTGGTGATCCAAGACTGGTTCATCTTGATGAAAGTCAGTCGATCAACCGAGTCGGTGGACAGGCGCACCCTGTGATCCGTGACAAATCCTCCAGCAGCACTGAATGTGCGTTCCGAAAGAACGCTGGATGCAGGACAGGCCAGTAGCTCAATTGCATACTGTGCAAGCTCTGGCCAGTGATCCATCCTCAAGACCCAGTAAGCCAGAGGATTTTCGGTGGGGAAGGTGTCCAAGTCTGACCTTGCCCCTAGATATTCCTGCACCATGTTTATCAGACGCTGGCGATGGTTGCTGGAACCGATCATACTTTGGGGCTGCGGACTAAAGAATTGTCTGAACGCATCGGTCAGACGGCCACCTTCCCCACCGCTCCTTCTTTGACTGGCCGAAGCCTCAGCAACTCGTTGTCCAGGACCAGGAGTTTGCAACCTCCCAGTCTCTGGGAACGCGTTGCACAGACCTTTCTGCAAGGCCTCCCGGAGTTGTCTCATCCTCTGCTCCCTCTGCGACGGTAACATAAGGTCCGCAACCTTACCCTTGTACCGTGGATCAAGGAGAGTGGCCAGCCAGTAATGGTCCCTCTCCTTGATCCGAAGAATACGAGGATCCTTCCGCAGACTTTGCAGGATCAGGGAGGCCATGCAGCGTAGGTTTGCTGAGGCATTCGCTCCGGAGTCCTCTGGGTCACTAAGGACGACATGATCCGCAGCCACCTCCTCCCAGCCACGTACAAGTCCACTGGTTTCTTGGGACTGTAAATCATCCCTAAAAGACTGCTGCTGATGATGCTGAGTGCCAGCCTCCACCTCCATGCTGACACAATCCTCCTCCTCCTCCTCCTCCTCCTCCTCCTCTTCCTGTGCGATGGGTGGGACAGAAGGAACACTGTCTGGGTAAAGGGGGCCTTGAGAGGCAAGGAAGTCCTCCTCTTCCTGCCTCTGTTCTGCCTCAAGTGCCCTGTCCATTATTCCACGCAGCGTGTGCTCCAACAGGTGGACAAGAGGTACAGTGTCACTGATGCATGCACTGTCACTGCTCACCATCCTCGTGGCCTCCTCAAATGGTGCCAGGACAGTGCATGCATCCCTGATCATGCCCCACTGGCGTGGAGAAAAAAAACCAAGCTCCCCTGACCCTGTCCTGGTGCCGTAGTCGCACAGGTACTCATTGATGGCCCTCTGCTGCGTGTGCAGCCGCTGCAGCATGGCCAACGTTGAGTTCCACCTGGTGGGCATGTCACATATAAGGCGGTTCTTGGGCAGGTTCAACTCCTTTTGCAGCTCAGCCAGGCGAGCACTGGCATTATAAGATCTGCGGAAATGCACACAGACTTTCCTGGCCTGCCTCAGGACATCCTGTAAGCCCGGGTACCTGCCCAAGAAGCGCTGCACCACCAGGTTAAGGACGTGAGCCACACAGGGCACATGGGTCAGTTGTCCCTGTCGGAGGGCGGAGAGGAGGTTGGTGCCATTGTCGCAAACCACCATTCCTGGCTTAAGCTGGCGTGGCGTCAACCACCTCTCGGCCTGGCCCTGCAGAGCAGACAGGACCTCTGCCCCAGTGTGGCTTCTGTCCCCCAAACACACCAGCGCAAGCACGGCATGGCATCTTTTTGCCTGCGTACTTGCGTAGCCCCGTGAACGGCTACGGAGCACCGCTGGTTCATAGGACAAACCACAGGAAGAGGCCATGGAGGAAGAAGAAGAGGAGGGGGTGGAGGAGAGAGGTGTGTCACAACCAGTAGTAGCATTTTGGAGGCGTGGCGGTGGGACAACCTCCAACACTACTGCACCTTGTCCTGAATCCTTCCCAGCTGCCAAAAGAGTGACCCAATGGGCCGTGAAAGAAAGGTAACGTCCCTGTCCATGCCTGCTGGACCATGAGTCAGCGGTAATATGCACCTTACCGCTGACCGCCCTGTCCAGCGAGGCCAAGACATTGCCTTCCACATGCCGGTAGAGAGCCGGAATAGCCTTCCGTGAGAAAAAGTGGCGTTTGGGAACCTGCCACTGAGGAACCGCACATTGCACAAACTCACGGAAGGGGGCCGAGTCTACCAACTGAAAAGGCAGCAGTTGAAGCGCTAGCAATTTAGCCAAGCTAGCATTCAACCGCTGGGCATGTGGATGGCTGGGAGTGAACTTCTTTCGACGGTCCAGCAGCTGGGGCAGGGAAATTTGCCTGCTAGAATCGGACGTCGGTGTACTGCTAGCAGAGTGGGCGCAAGTACTTGGCTGTGACACACCTAATTCTACACCTTCATTCCTCTCAGTGCATGTTTCAGAGAGGACTGAAGTTATAGTGGGGTTGGAGATCCCAGCTGATGCGGTGCAAGGAGAGGTCCGCTTTGTTCTTTGGTGTGGGTCTTTGAGGTAGGCTTGCCAACGAGCTGCATGGCAGGTCAACATATGTCTGGTCAGGCATGTGGTACCCAAGCGGCTGATGTTTTGGCCACGCGATATACGCTTGAGACATATGTTGCAAACAGCAGCTGTGCGATCTGATGCACTAGCCTCAAAAAAGGCCCACACCAAAGAACTTTTTGAATGACGGGCAGAGGCAGCGCCCTGCACAGGCGGAGCTCTGCGGTGTGATTCCGTCGGTGTACTGCCCTTACGCTGGCCACCAAAGGGCATCCTGCCTCGTTGGAGATGTGCCTCCTCCTCATCCTCCTCCTCCTCCTCTCTCCTATTAGGCACCCACGTGGAGTCATTGACCTCATCATCCCCTCCCTCCTCATCACTGGAGCCAATCTGGCAGTATGCTGCAGCTGCTGGAACATGACTGCCAGATTGGTGTCCTTCTTGAGCATCCCCTCTGTCTGCTCTCACGCTACTGCCTTCCTCTAGCTGGGTTTCATCATCAGACCCTTCGAAACGCTGGGCATCCTCCTGGAGCATGTACCCAACACTGTGCTGAAACAGTTCGGGGGACTCCTCAGGAGGAGGACATGGTGGGTCTAGGGAAGGAGTGACTGATGATTTGTCTGACATTGATACCAGGGAAGACGACGCTTTGGCAGCTGCTTTTCCAGTACCCTGAGCCTGGGTGAGAGAGGATGAGGAGGAGGAGGAGGGCTTGGTCATCCACTCTACCAAGTCTTCGGCATGATGTGGCTCAACATGTCCAGCTGCCGAAAAGAAGGACAAGCGTGTCCCATGGCCATGTGCTGATGACAATGCACCGCGTCCACGACCAGCACTGTTGCCCCCAGACACAGAGCCTGCTTGCCCTCTTTTATTGCCTCCTGACTGTCTGCCTCTCCTTGTTTGCCTTCCAGACATTCTAATAGATGGCCTGCAGGGAGATGGGAAAAAAGCAATAAGGGCTACCTTCAGGTGTCCTTCTCTGTCCCTTGAAACAAGGACTTTCACAGTGAAAGAAACTGACACTGTCCCTACCTAGAGTTTTCTGTCCCTAGAATAAATGTTTTTTTTAATCACAATATAGCACAAGGACAATTCACTCAATGTCTCTCCAGGTCCCTGGAAACAAGGACTTGCAGAGTGAAAGAAACTGACACTGTCCCTACCTAGAGTTTTCTGTCCCTAGAATAAATGTTTTTTTTAAGCACAATATAGCACAAGGAAAATTAACTCACTGTCCTTACAGGTCCCTGGAAACAAGGACTTGCAGAGTGAAAGAAACTGACACTGTCCCTACCTAGAGTTTTCTGTCCCTAGAATAAATGTTTTTTTTAAGCACAATATAGCACAAGGACAATTAACTCACTGTCCTTACAGGTCCCTGGAAACAAGGACTTGCAGAGTGAAAAAAAAAAAACACTCTCCCTACCTAGAGTTTTCTGTCCCTAGAAAAAATGTTTTTTTTAAGCACAATATAGCACAAGGACAATTAACTCACTGTCCTTACAGGTCCCTGGAAACAAGGACTTGCAGAGTGAAAGAAAAAAAACACTCTCCCTACCTACAGTTTTCTGTCCCTAGAAAAAATGTTTTTTTTAATCACAATATAGCACAAGGAAAATTAACTCACTGTCCTTACAGGTCCCTGGAAACAAGGACTTGCAGAGTGAAAGAAAAAAAACACTCTCCCTACCTACAGTTTTCTGTCCCTAGAAAAAATGTTTTTTTTAATCACAATATAGCACAAGGAAAATTAACTCACTGTCCTTACAGGTCCCTGGAAACAAGGACTTGCAGAGTGAAAGAAACTGACACTGTCCCTACCTAGAGTTTTCTGTCCCTAGAATAAATGTTTTTTTTAAGCACAATATAGCACAAGGAAAATTAACTCACTGTCCTTACAGGTCCCTGGAAACAAGGACTTGCAGAGTGAAAGAAACTGACACTGTCCCTACCTAGAGTTTTCTGTCCCTAGAATAAATGTTTTTTTTAAGCACAATATAGCACAAGGACAATTAACTCACTGTCCTTACAGGTCCCTGGAAACAAGGACTTGCAGAGTGAAAAAAAAAAAACACTCTCCCTACCTACAGTTTTCTGTCCCTAGAAAAAATGTTTTTTTTAAGCACAATATAGCACAAGGACAATTAACTCACTGTCCTTACAGGTCCCTGGAAACAAGGACTTGCAGAGTGAAAGAAAAAAACACTCTCCCTACCTACAGTTTTCTGTCCCTAGAAAAAATGTTTTTTTTAATCACAATATAGCACAAGGAAAATTAACTCACTGTCCTTACAGGTCCCTGGAAACAAGGACTTGCAGAGTGAAAGAAAAAAAACACTCTCCCTACCTACAGTTTTCTGTCCCTAGAAAAAATGTTTTTTTTAATCACAATATAGCACAAGGAAAATTAACTCACTGTCCTTACAGGTCCCTGGAAACAAGGACTTGCAGAGTGAAAGAAACTGACACTGTCCCTACCTAGAGTTTTCTGTCCCTAGAATAAATGTTTTTTTTAAGCACAATATAGCACAAGGACAATTAACTCACTGTCCTTACAGGTCCCTGGAAACAAGGACTTGCAGAGTGAAAGAAACTGACACTGTCCCTACCTAGAGTTTTCTGTCCCTAGAATAAATGTTTTTTTTAAGCACAATATAGCACAAGGACAATTAACTCACTGTCCTTACAGGTCCCTGGAAACAAGGACTTGCAGAGTGAAAAAAAAAAAACACTCTCCCTACCTACAGTTTTCTGTCCCTAGAAAAAATGTTTTTTTTAAGCACAATATAGCACAAGGACAATTAACTCACTGTCCTTACAGGTCCCTGGAAACAAGGACTTGCAGAGTGAAAGAAAAAAAACACTCTCCCTACCTACAGTTTTCTGTCCCTAGAAAAAATGTTTTTTTTAATCACAATATAGCACAAGGAAAATTAACTCACTGTCCTTACAGGTCCCTGGAAACAAGGACTTGCAGAGTGAAAGAAAAAAAACACTCTCCCTACCTACAGTTTTCTGTCCCTAGAAAAAATGTTTTTTTTAATCACAATATAGCACAAGGAAAATTAACTCACTGTCCTTACAGGTCCCTGGAAACAAGGACTTGCAGAGTGAAAGAAACTGACACTGTCCCTACCTAGAGTTTTCTGTCCCTAGAATAAATGTTTTTTTTAAGCACAATATAGCACAAGGACAATTAACTCACTGTCCTTACAGGTCCCTGGAAACAAGGACTTGCAGAGTGAAAGAAAAAAAACACTCTCCCTACCTACAGTTTTCTGTCCCTAGAAAAAATGTTTTTTTTAAGCACAATATAGCACAAGGACAATTAACTCACTGTCCTTACAGGTCCCTGGAAACAAGGACTTGCAGAGTGAAAGAAAAAAAACACTCTCCCTACCTACAGTTTTCTGTCCCTAGAAAAAATGTTTTTTTTAATCACAATATAGCACAAGGAAAATTAACTCACTGTCCTTACAGGTCCCTGGAAACAAGGACTTGCAGAGTGAAAGAAAAAAAACACTCTCCCTACCTACAGTTTTCTGTCCCTAGAAAAAATGTTTTTTTTAATCACAATATAGCACAAGGAAAATTAACTCACTGTCCTTACAGGTCCCTGGAAACAAGGACTTGCAGAGTGAAAGAAACTGACACTGTCCCTACCTAGAGTTTTCTGTCCCTAGAATAAATGTTTTTTTGAATCACAATATAGCACAAGGAAAATTAACTCACTGTCCTTACAGGTCCCTGGAAACAAGGACTTGCAGAGTGAAAGAAACTGACACTGTCCCTACCTAGAGTTTTCTGTCCCTAGAATAAATGTTTTTTTTAAGCACAATATAGCACAAGGACAATTAACTCACTGTCCTTACAGGTCCCTGGAAACAAGGACTTGCAGAGTGAAAGAAAAAAAACACTCTCCCTACCTACAGTTTTCTGTCCCTAGAAAAAATGTTTTTTTTAATCACAATATAGCACAAGGAAAATTAACTCACTGTCCTTACAGGTCCCTGGAAACAAGGACTTGCAGAGTGAAAGAAAAAAAACACTCTCCCTACCTACAGTTTTCTGTCCCTAGAAAAAATGTTTTTTTTAATCACAATATAGCACAAGGAAAATTAACTCACTGTCCTTACAGGTCCCTGGAAACAAGGACTTGCAGAGTGAAAGAAACTGACACTGTCCCTACCTAGAGTTTTCTGTCCCTAGAATAAATGTTTTTTTGAATCACAATATAGCACAAGGAAAATTAACTCACTGTCCTTACAGGTCCCTGGAAACAAGGACTTGCAGAGTGAAAGAAACTGACACTGTCCCTACCTAGAGTTTTCTGTCCCTAGAATAAATGTTTTTTTTAAGCACAATATAGCACAAGGACAATTAACTCACTGTCCTTACAGGTCCCTGGAAACAAGGACTTGCAGAGTGAAAGAAAAAAAACACTCTCCCTACCTACAGTTTTCTGTCCCTAGAAAAAATGTTTTTTTTAATCACAATATAGCACAAGGAAAATTAACTCACTGTCCTTACAGGTCCCTGGAAACAAGGACTTGCAGAGTGAAAGAAAAAAAACACTCTCCCTACCTACAGTTTTCTGTCCCTAGAAAAAATGTTTTTTTTAATCACAATATAGCACAAGGAAAATTAACTCACTGTCCTTACAGGTCCCTGGAAACAAGGACTTGCAGAGTGAAAGAAACTGACACTGTCCCTACCTAGAGTTTTCTGTCCCTAGAATAAATGTTTTTTTTAATCACAATATAGCACAAGGAAAATTAACTCACTGTCCTTACAGGTCCCTGGAAACAAGGACTTGCAGAGTGAAAGAAACTGACACTGTCCCTACCTAGAGTTTTCTGTCCCTAGAATAAATGTATTTTTTAAGCACAATATAGCACAAGGACAATTAACTCACTGTCCTTACAGGTCCCTGGAAACAAGGACTTGCAGAGTGAAAGAAAAAAAACACTCTCCCTACCTACAGTTTTCTGTCCCTAGAAAAAATGTTTTTTTTAATCACAATATAGCACAAGGAAAATTAACTCACTGTCCTTACAGGTCCCTGGAAACAAGGACTTGCAGAGTGAAAGAAAAAAAACACTCTCCCTACCTACAGTTTTCTGTCCCTAGAAAAAATGTTTTTTTTAATCACAATATAGCACAAGGAAAATTAACTCACTGTCCTTACAGGTCCCTGGAAACAAGGACTTGCAGAGTGAAAGAAACTGACACTGTCCCTACCTAGAGTTTTCTGTCCCTAGAATAAATGTTTTTTTTAATCACAATATAGCACAAGGAAAATTAACTCACTGTCCTTACAGGTCCCTGGAAACAAGGACTTGCAGAGTGAAAGAAACTGACACTGTCCCTACCTAGAGTTTTCTGTCCCTAGAATAAATGTTTTTTTTAATCACAATATAGCACAAGGAAAATTAACTCACTGTCCTTACAGGTCCCTGGAAACAAGGACTTGCAGAGTGAAAGAAACTGACACTGTCCCTACCTAGAGTTTTCTGTCCCTAGAATAAATGTTTTTTTTAATCACAATATAGCACAAGGAAAATTAACTCACTGTCCTTACAGGTCCCTGGAAACAAGGACTTGCAGAGTGAAAGAAACTGACACTGTCCCTACCTAGAGTTTTCTGTCCCTAGAATAAATGTTTTTTTTAAGCACAATATAGCACAAGGACAATTAACTCACTGTCCTTACAGGTCCCTGGAAACAAGGACTTGCAGAGTGAAAGAAAAAAAACACTCTCCCTACCTACAGTTTTCTGTCCCTAGAAAAAATGTTTTTTTTAATCACAATATAGCACAAGGAAAATTAACTCACTGTCCTTACAGGTCCCTGGAAACAAGGACTTGCAGAGTGAAAGAAACTGACACTGTCCCTACCTAGAGTTTTCTGTCCCTAGAAGAAATGTTTTTTTTAATCACAATATAGCACAAGGACAATTAACTCACTGTCCTTACAGGTCCCTGGAAACAAGGACTTGCAGAGTGAAAGAAACTGACACTGTCCCTACCTAGAGTTTTCTGTCCCTAGAATAAATGTTTTTTTTAAGCACAATATAGCACAAGGACAATTAACTCACTGTCCTTACAGGTCCCTGGAAACAAGGACTTGCAGAGTGAAAGAAACTGACACTGTCCCTACCTAGAGTTTTCTGTCCCTAGAATAAATGTTTTTTTTAAGCACACTATAGCAGAAGCACAAAACACACTGACACTCTCCCTACCTATCCTTCTCTTTCCCTAAACTAAAGGAATCCAGGTTAAGCAAGAAAGAAATAACAGTCACTGTCCCTGCCTATGCTACTCTATCCCTGCTCCGGAACACACTACACTAGGCCGCCGTGCTGGCGGCCTTTTATAGTGTGGGGCGTGTACTAAACACCCTCAGCAATAATTGGCCACAGGCATCCTGCCTGTGGCCAATCATTGCTCTCCTCGCTGCCGGCGCTGTGATTGGCCAAGCATGCGGGGTCACAGTGCATGCTTGGCCAATCACAGCGCCTGGATGACACTGCGATGGCGTAGTGCATTGTGGGCCGTTCGCGTCACTCGAATTTGGCGCGAACGGCCCAAATCGTTCGATCTTCGTCGAACGATCGAACAGCCAATGTTCGAGTCGAACGTATGTTCGACTCGAACACGAAGCTCATCCCTACTGCAGAGTATATACGGAAGGTCCCTACTTTCAAACATCCAACTTACAAACTACTACTACTTGCAAACGGAAGAAGACAACAGGAAGTGAGAGGAAATCTACCCCTTGGAAGGAAAATTATCTTCTTTAAGAATTAATATGGGAGAAAGGTGTCTCCTCTCTACTGATGCTTTATCACCAATCCTTGTTTCAATAAAAACACCACATTTCAAAAACAGTTGTCATTGGGACGCAAAGTGAGGTGAAATGTTCTGAACAGGGGCACAGACAGCAAAAAAAATGTGACAGGGGTGATAACCGTTCCCTATGTTTTACAAAAAGCTAAAAAAAAGGAATTTGCCATGGAGCTCCACTTAAACAATGCAGCTGTTCAAAATTATAAACAGATTCTACATAAGAACAAACCTACAGTCCCTGTCTTGTATGCACCGCCTGTATACGGCTGTTCAGAGTATATAGGTCCTTTTTTATTTTGTGTGCGGGGTTCCCCTTAATATCCATACAAGACCCAAAGGGGCTGGTAGTGGGCTGGGGTAGGGGGGGGGGGGGGTTTATGGGGTAGCTATGCCATTTTTCCTAAAGATTTTCATCCATATTACCGGGACCAGACATTGCATTAAAGCCGCAAGCAGTTTTAAATTACTTTTTTCCCTTTAGAAATGTTATTTTGTGCAGGGACAGTTCTAAACACGGGAAACACGTGGCACTTCACAGGCATACTTTAGACACCCCCCAGGTACAATATTTAAAGGAATATTTGACTTTTTTTTTTTTCACTTTATGCATCATTAAAATGACTGCTCCCGGAAAACGTCCGTTTTTAAAACTTCTTTTTGCATTGATACATGTCCCCTGGTGCAGAAGCCGGGTTCCCAAACTCTGTTTCGGACAATAACATGGATAATAGTCGTTATAATTAGCACTTTAGAATCCGAACGTTCGCATCCATTGTATTTAATAGGGTTCTAATGTTCGTGCGAACCTTAGGTCCGTTCGCGGGTTCTGGTGCGAACCGAACCCGGGGGTGTTCGGCTCATCACTACTCTGGACTACATTGGCTGGTAAGTGTGTGTTTTATAAGTCAGCAGCTACAGTACTTTTTTGTTTTTATGGATCTGAATGCAGTTCCATTATAGCCAATGGAGAGATTTACTAAAACTGGTGCACACAGCATCTGGTACAGCTGTGCGTGGTAACCAATCAGTTTTTAGGTTTTAGGCCTGGTTCACACTGGGGCGACAAACGCTCCGACATTGGGAGCTCATGTCGCATGACGTGTGAAAATCAATGTTTCCCTATGGGAGCCGTCTTAACTGGTCCGACACATGTTGGTCCGACTTTGAGAATGCTCCCTGTACTACTTTGGTCCGACTTTGATCCGACTTCAGCCCATTGACTATCATTGAAGTCGGATCAAAGTCGGACCGCAGTCTTGCATGGTCCGACTTTGGCATGCGACTTGTGCTGTGCGGCTATTGAGGGGGAACTCCAGGCCAAATTTTAAATAAAAAAACGGCGTGGGTTCCCCCTCCAGGAGCATACCAGGCCCTTGGGTCTGGTCTGGATTTGAACGGGCACCCCTACGCCGAAAAAACGGCATGGGGGGGTCCCCCAAGATCCAAACCAGACCCTTATCCAAGCACACAACCTGGCAGGCCGCAGGGGAAGAGGGGGGGACGAGAGAGCAGCCCCCTCCCTCCTGAACCGTACCAGGCCGCATGCCCTCAACATGGGGGGTTTGGTGCTCTGGGGCAGGGGGGCGACCTGTGGCCCCCCCACCCCAGAGCACCCTGCCCCCATGTTGATGAGGACAGGGCCTCTTCCCGACAACCCTGGCCGTTGGTTGTCGGGGTCTGCGGGCGGGGGGCTTATCGGAATCCGGGAGCCCCCTTCAATAAGGGAGCCCCCGGATCCCGGCCCCCCCACCCTATGTGAATGAGTATGGGGTACATCATACCCCTACCCATTCACCTGGTGGAAAAAAATTGCAATAAAATGCAGCATGTCTGCATTTTATGGCAGCACGCATTGCAGTGTGATTAAGAGACACAAAAAACAATTGTTTCTGTGTGACCTTGCGGTGAGAGACGTTTTACACTGCAGTAAAACACATGTCGCCACACTATGTGTGAATTCGCCCTTATGGTGTTTAGCTCCATAATTATGTACCGACTTATGTAAAAAAAAAAAACACCCACATTCTGTATTCGAGATGAGCATTTTGGAGTATTTTATGTTTATACATTTGTGAATTATACAGTGAAAAAATACCACACTAAATCTATATATAAAAAAAAAGATATCATGTCTTAGGAGACGAAACATGTCGGGTTTTAACGCTACTCAGGCCATTGCATTCCACAAGTCTACTTCCTGCTGGATCTTGTAACAAGGCGTTTTTACTTTGGATATGATGTAAGTGTTCTAATTTTTTAATAAATTCTACAGGTACAGTTTTACACTATGTGGAGGCTTTTTTTATTTTTATGGTCCAACGAAATGCACAACACTGAGAATGGTGATCCTGTCACGAGGCTAAGACGTGAGACCCTTAGAGCTGCCTTCTAAACTCCATACTTTGGATTCACAAAAGCGTTGTTGACTATGGTATCTGAGTCCACACGTTGTGGTAAGCCCATTAGCCCCTTCGGTGGTGGATTTTCACACATGGGTGTTACACGGCGGACAGTAACACTGCTATCCTTAATTACTATGATTGCACCGGGATTCTCCCTGTTCCTTTTTTTTGGACTTTCTTTCCTATGTGAAATGGACTTTTCAAAAAAATGTCACAGTTTATTTTTGCACATTGCACTTTAAAGTATATTATGATATACACTAGATAAGATACATCAAGTTTTTCAACTTCTTGCACTTTTTACCGCTGCACGTTTATATTTTACATTTGTGAATGCATACAAATACATGTAAATGTGTACAAACAAAAGTGGGGTATGCATACACATGTAAAAAGCAAGTCGTTTATGCGGCATTACATTTGTATTACATGTGTCAGCTGACAGTAGTAGGATCCAGCAAAGATATAAGTATTTTAATGTGCATGAGCCCTCAAATCATCAGATCATTTGTATGAATGATCGTTCTTAAATGTACAAAGTTTGTCTTGAAATCCTCTATTTCCTGATGTGGCTATTTTAGGTCTGTGGATGAACATTATCCTGAGCCAATAAAAACAGGCATCCAAAGGCTCCTTTTAGCCATTACCAAAAGGATCTGTCGGCAAGAACTGAACCACCCAAAAAGATAAAGCAATCTATATAGTGTACGCTGATTGAATGGGACGCCACTTTAATTTCATTGCTCTACGCTGATGACAACAAAAAGAAAATGCCATGAGTCAGAGATACAGAATAATTGTCTAATGTTATTGGCACTAAAGGAGTTAAGTGAAAGGAAGCACATACAGGCTCTAGGACTTCCCATATGGTGATTTACATTCCAAAGAGACAGACAGGTCTACATTGAGGAGTGAGCACTGCACAATACCAGCACAGTGATCTCTCAGCCACTGCACACATTCCTGGGCCTTTTCTGGCTAGGAGCTGCTCTGTATATAGAATCTTTTGGGAAAGTTTACACCGCAGGCTGTGCACACAGTTGTTAGATGATGGAACGTTTATTAACATATTGGTTCACTCTGCAACATGCTGCTAGAACAGGAACAACAGATAGGAAACTTCATAACAGCAGTAACTATATAGGTACAATAACAGGGATTATGAAAGGAGCTCAGAAGTAATAACAACAGACTCAAGTTTCCAATACCAGAGCATTATGGGGATGGATATCAAGATAGTAAACACATTGGTTAAAGCGTATCTAAACCAAAAAAAAAAAAAATATATGTTGCAACTTGCCCATCCCTAGATTTTATTTTTTTCATTCATTTTCACCCAGTGATCCTGCCAGTAAGCAAAAGTAGAAGTTATAGAGTTGATACAAACCATTTAACATTGACAGGGGTGCTTATAATGGTCAGATTTTAATATTTGTCTTTTTTTAAACCCCAGTCCAAACATTTTCCTTTCTTGCATGTAGGGATGAGCTTCGAGTTCGAGTCGAACTCATGTTCGACTCGAACATTGCCTGTTCGCCCGTTCGCCGAACAGCGAACAAATTGGGGTGTTCGCGGCAAATTCGAAAAATCTATGGGAGAAATCTAAAGTGCTAATTATAAAGGCTTATATGCAAGTTATTGTCCTAAAAAGTGTTTGGGGACCCGGGTCCTGCCCCAGGGGACATGTATCAATGCAAAAAGAAGTTTTAAAAACGGCCGTTTTTTCGGGAGCAGTGATTTTAATAATGCTTAAAATGAAAAAATAAAAGTGAAATATTCCTTTAAATTTCGTACCTGGGGGGTGTGTATGATATGCATGTGAAGTGGCGCATGTTTCCCGTGCTTAGAACTGTCCCTGCAAAAAGTGTCATTTTTGAAAGAAAAAAATGCATTTAAAACTGACTCGCGGCTATTAATGAATTGTCGGCTCCCGGCAATACATACAAAAGTCATTGAGAAAAAAAAAAAAAAAAAGCGTGGGGGTTCCCCAGAATTCAATTACCAGGCCCTTCAGGTCTGGAATGGATATTAAGGGGAACCCCGCCGCAAATAAAATAAAAATTGACGTGGGGTTCCCCCAAATATCCATTCCAGGCCCTTCAGATCTGGCATGGATTTTAAGGGGAACTCCACCCCAAATTAAAAAAAAAATGGCGTGGAGTCCCCCTAAAAATCCATACCAGACCCCTTATCCGAGCACGCAACCTGGCCGGCCGCAGGGGAAAAGGGGGGGACGAGAGAGCGGCCCCCCCTCCCTCCTGAACCGTACCAAGCCACATGCCCTCAACATGGGGAGGATGTCCCCATGTTGATGGGGACAAGGGCCTCATCCCCACAACCCTTGCCCGGTGGTTGTGGGGGTCTGCGGGCGGGGGGCTTATCGGAATCTGGAAGACCCCTTTAACAAAGAGGACCCCCAGATCCCGGCCCCCCCCCATGTGAATTGGTAAGGGGTACATTGTACCCCTACCATTTCACGAAGAAAGCGTAAAAAAATGTTTAAAAAAACACACAAACACCTTGAAAAAGTCCTTTATTTAAAAAAAAAAAAAAAAAACATTCCAGCGGTGAAATCCAGTGTCCCGCGGCGATCCCGATGTCCAGCGCTGTCCGTCATTGGTTGTGCCTGAGCGGACCTGATGGGGAACTCCCTCTCAGTATTTTAAATGTATAGACCCGCCCCTTCTAAAGTTCCCCATCAGGTCCGCTCAGCGGACGAGATGCGGAACATGAGAAGGGGCGGGTCTATACATGTATTACCAAAGTGAGAGCAGTTCCCCATCAGGTCCGCCTCCTCGGTATGTCGGACCCGCCTACGTCATTGGCTTGAGCGGGGAACTTCCTTCACTATGTAAATTTAAATTACACAGTGAAGGAAGTTCCCCGCTCAAGCCAATGACGTAGGCGGGTCTGACATACCGAGGGGGCGGACCTGATGGGGAACTGCTCTCACTTTGGTAATACATGTATAGACCCGCCCCTTCTCATGTTCCGCATCTCGTCCGCTGAGCGGACCTGATGGGGAACTTTAGAAGGGGCGGGTCTATACATTTAAAATACTGAGAGGGAGTTCCCCATCAGGTCCGCTCAGGCACAACCAATGACGGACAGCGCTGGACATCGGGATCGCCGCGGGACACTGGATTTCACCGCTGGAATGTTTTTTTTTTTTTTTTTTAAATAAAGGACTTTTTCAAGGTGTTTGTGTGTTTTTTTAAACATTTTTTTACGCTTTCTTCGTGAAATGGTAGGGGTACAATGTACCCCTTACCAATTCACATGGGGGGGGGCCGGGATCTGGGGGTCCTCTTTGTTAAAGGGGTCTTCCAGATTCCGATAAGCCCCCCGCCCGCAGACCCCCACAACCACCGGGCAAGGGTTGTGGGGATGAGGCCCTTGTCCCCATCAACATGGGGACATCCTCCCCATGTTGAGGGCATGTGGCTTGGTACGGTTCAGGAGGGAGGGGGGGCCGCTCTCTCGTCCCCCCCTTTTCCCCTGCGGCCGGCCAGGTTGCGTGCTCGGATAAGGGGTTTGGTATGGATTTTTAGGGGGACTCCACGCCATTTTTTTTTTAATTTGGGGTGGAGTTCCCCTTAAAATCCATGCCAGATCTGAAGGGCCTGGAATGGATATTTGGGGGAACCCCACGTCAATTTTTTTTTTATTTGCGGCGGGGTTCCCCTTAATATCCATTCCAGACCTGAAGGGCCTGGTAATTGAATTCTGGGGAACCCCCACGCTTTTTTTTTTTTTTTTCTCAATGACTTTTGTATGTATTGCCGGGAGCCGACAATTCATTAATAGCCGCGAGTCAGTTTTAAATGCATTTTTTTTCTTTCAAAAATGACATTTTTTGCAGGGACAGTTCTAAGCACGGGAAACATGCGCCACTTCACATGCATATCATACACACCCCCCAGGTACGAAATTTAAAGGAATATTTCACTTTTATTTTTTCATTTTAAGCATTATTAAAATCACTGCTCCCGAAAAAACGGCCGTTTTTAAAACTTCTTTTTGCATTGATACATGTCCCCTGGGGCAGGACCCAGGTCCCCAAACACTTTTTAGGACAATAACTTGCATATTAGCCTTTATAATTAACACTTTAGATTTCGAACGTTCGAGTCCATTGTATTTAATAGGGTTCTAAAGTTTACACGAACATTTTGTCTGTTCGCAGGTTCTGGTGCGAACCGAACAGGGGGGTGTTCGGCTCATCCCTGCTTGCATGTTATCCCATTCTCCCTTCTGCAAATAATTGTCTCTCAGCATTATGCCCTTGCTGAGAATATGTTTAAAAATTTCACCTATGTCAGCCTTTAGTTCTGCAACAAAGATGTATGTGACAGCCATGCTATGCTATATACCAAGAATCAGGATGTATCTGCAGAGGTTTCAGCAGTGGCGGCTGGTGCTCAAAATTTTTGAGGGGGTGCAAACAAACTTAAAACCAAAAAATCATCAATTGCCGCCACTGTGCCCATTAAACGCAGCCACTGTGCCCAAACGCCACCAGTTTGCCCCTCAAATGCAGCCAGTTTGTCCCCAAATACATCCAGTTTCCCCCCAAATACAGCCAGTTTCCCCCCAAATACAGCCAGTTTGTTCCCAAATACAGCCAGTTTGTCCCCCAAATGCAGCCAGTTTGTCCCCAAATACAGCCAGTTTGTCCCCAAATGCAGCCAGTTTGTCCCCCAATGCAGCCAGTTTCCCCCCAAATACAGCCAGTTTGTCCCCAAATGCAGACAGTTTCCCCCCAGCCCTGCACTAACCTTCCTCAGGTCAGCGCCGTCCTTCTTCCGTCCTCGATGTCTGCTCCCGCCCTCGATGACGCTTCAGCCAATCAGGTTACCGGTAACCAGACCCGGTGAACCTGATTGGCTGAGACGCGTGTCAGTATTAACCAAGGAATGCACAGCCCACGCGTCCTCTGGTTAACTATTTGGAAGCCGATTACAGCCCACAGGCTGTAATCGGGAAGCCTATCAGAGCCGCTGGCTCTGATAGGCACTTCCAAAAACCAACTAGCCGCTGTTATTCAGATGGCCGGCGCTCGCCAGGGGGCCGGCCATCTGAATAGTGAGTGGCAGCGGCGCCGGCGACAATACATAGGTTCATGCAATGCATTGTTGTTATGTATTGTTGACGTGAGTGACGGGTGCAGGAGAGAGAGGGGGCGGTGCTCCTGCGCCCACTATGGACGCAACGCCACTGGATTTCAGAGTGCCCATTGGCAGTTCAGTCTATGGTACCTTGATTACTGGTTTTATAGAACAGACTGGATCTGTCTGCAAAAATATTACAATTAAAGCGGTGTTCCAGCCAAAAAAAAAAAATATTAAAAGCCAGCAGCTACACATACTGCAGCTGCTGGCTTTTAACAATAGGACACTTGCGTATCCTGGAGTCCAGCGATGTCGGCACCAGGTGCTGCCTCCACCATTGTGGATAAAGGTACCCGGCAGTGTAGCTTTACGGCTTCACACTGGGAACCCTACTGTGCATGCGTGAGGCCCGGCTACTCTCTCCTACTGGGATGGCGACAGGGAGAGGAGGAGGGAGGCCCGCGGTGATGTCCTGTGCCGCGGCCCAGACTCCCGGAAGTGGGAACAGGATACCTGTCAAAGACAGGTATCCTGTCCCCCCTCCCCCTTGAAAGGTGCCAATTGTGGCACCATTGGGGGAAAGGAGACAAATGAGCGGAAGTTCCACTTTTGGATGGAACTCCGCTTTAATAAAGCTATCATTTAGCCCCCGTTCTCACCGGTGCCACTTGTCATGCAATTTGACAGGTCAAATCACATGATAAGTTGAACCCTATTGTAGGCAATGTAACTGTTCAAATCAGTGCAACGCCCACTTTGCTGTGCCACATCCATTTGAAAAAGTTCCTGCACTACTTTTGGTGATTTCAGGTGCGACTTGCATAGACATCTATGCATAAAGTTGCACAGATGTCAGCCAAGTCGCACTGACATGCGGCTTTGAAATTGTGCAATTTCAAGTGAAGTCGCACAATTTCAAAGCAACATTTAGTCTGAACCTAGACTCACTGTTAAAGAGGAACTTCCATGCCATTGGTAAAAAAAAAAAGATTTGAAATTAGGTTAACTCATGCATTCCCACATATGGTTGCCATCATCCCGGGTAAATATGGTGAAAAAAAACTCTGTTGTTTGGGGATTTTTAAGGTAACAAAAAAAGAAAAAAAAAAAAGGAAAATTATATATGTAAAAAAATATATTTATTCACAAACATTACAAAATCGTTTTTATATAGATACAAAAATATGTTTATGACTATATCCATCTCCATATAAATCTGCATTTATGAACAATTATGAATACAATGCCTAGATCGGTGACTCAAGATTTTTGCAGAAATCACTCAGAAACAGGCTTCATCCAAAAAAAAAAAGATTACCCAGAAAATTACTTCCAATGCTTCCTGGAGGTGTAAGTCACATCCCTTGCTCCACCACAGTCTTATAGGATATCTAGGCACTCAAAGGGGGTTATTTACAAAAGGCAACTCCACTTTGCACTACAAGTGCAAACTACAAGTGCAAAGTGCACTTGAAATTTCCCTGAAAGTGCACTTGGACGTGCAGTCACTGTAAATCTGAGGGATAGCTATGACATGAGGGGAAGCTCTGCTGATTTTATCATCCAATCATGTGCAAGCTAAAATGCTGTTTTTTATTTCCCTTGCATGTCCCCCCTCAGATCTACAGCGACTGCACTTCCAAGTGCACTTTCAGTGCAATTTCAAATGCACTTTGCACTTGTAGTTTGCACTTCTAGTGCAAAGTGGATTTGCCTTTCATAAATAACTCCCTTTGTGATCTTACAGTTAAGAGAAAGCTACCCATGCCTCCCGGAAGTGTTGGGGGCCAGGGTAAGTCCTTTTTTCCCTGGCGATCTCTTTGTTTGCAAATGTTTTTTTAAAGCCATGTGGCAGGGTGCTTGCTAAAAAGCAGACCTTCCATTTGGCAGGTCCACTTTGGCACCTTAATGCTGCGTACACACGGTCGGAATTTCCGAGGAAAAAAGTCAGACGGAATTTTTTCATTGGATATTCTGACCGTGTGTATGCCCCATCGGACTTTTTAGAAAGAGAACATGTTTTCTACAGACGAACGATATTTCTATCGGAAATTACGTTTGTCTGTATGGAACTCCGACGGAGAAAAAAACACGCATGCTCAGAATCAAGTCGACGCATGCTCGGAAGCATTGAACTTCATTTTTCTCGGCTCGTCGCAGTGTTGTACGTCACCGCGTTCTTGACGGTCGGAATTTGGTGTGACAGTGTGTATGCAAGACAGCTTGAACAGAATTCCGTCGGAAAAATCAGTCGGAGTTTATCCTGACGGAAAATCCGACCGTGTGTAGGCATAAGACTATGCAAATTCTGATTTGAAAAAAATCTGGAGCACTGCCATTATTTGTGGGAGGGGGAGGGGGGATTTATCATTATAAAGGTATGCTTCTGCACTTTATGGTGCCAGTTCTGCACTGTTTTGTATTACCTATACCCAAAACTTTACTTTCTTTTTATTTATCTTACATGCATGCACACACATACTGTATGTTGCCACTGACATACTGCATATGCATTACTATATTATCTATAATTACTATAATTCTCCTTTAAGAAGATAACATTTTATATTGCAATTTATATTGCTTGTAGTATACAGTATAATAATACACTATATTATTTTCGAATTAAACTTTACATATTGTATACATTTGTATTAGGTATAGTGCACCCGTGTTGCACCTTAACGTACGCGTGTACTTTTCAGCAAATTTATAAACTGCTGTCAGGAATCAAAGTTGTTTGACATAGTACAGTAGTTGTTTAGCATAGTGAGAAACATTTATTGAAAAATGTAATTACACACTTACAAGTATGATTCTTTACATTCAGCATAAGGATTGGATATGGACACACAAAGCTGTTAGGCTCCTTTCACACTGGCACGTTTTTCAGGCGCGATTGTTATACCGCCTGAAAAAATCGTGCCCTGCAGTCTTCAGTGTGAAAGCCCGAGGGCTTTCACACTGAAGCGGTGCGCTACCAGGACCGCTCCAAAAGTCCTGCTAGCCGCATCTTTACAGCGGTGAAGGAGTGGTGTGTTCACAGCTCCTTTACCGCGGCTGCCCATTGAAATCAATGGGACACTGCGGTAATACCGCCCGCAAACCGCGGCAATAGCCGCGGTTTGCGGGCGGTATTAACCCTTTTTCAGCCACTAGCAGGGATTAAATTCACCCCGCTAGCGGCCGCATACCGCGGTAATAACGACGGTATAGCGACGCTGAAAATCGCGCCGCTATACCGCCACCGCACCTGCCCGCCCCAGTGTGAAAGGGACCTTAATGTGCATTGGTAGATTTTGCTTCCCAAGCCGGCATAGGGAATCAGATTTGATAGCTGTCAAAAAGCCGCCACTGCCTGGCGTCCTACACGGCGAACGCGTTTCAAAGGAAACCTCAAAAAGTTTTTGACAAAGAATGATTGTTCCTTTTGATACGCATTGGGGCCCCCTCCTTTCAGTATCACATAGGGGTTGCCATGAGGCAGAGGATAGCGCCGTAGGACGCCGGGCATTGGCAGCCCTGCTGCTAGCAAAACCAACAGGCACTCGTGCCACTCTGTACTCCTGCGCCTCCTGTTAGCTCTTTTGGGAGCCCAGAGTCAGAGGTGTAAGAGAGGTCTTCCTCATCGTGTCAGGCTCTTCTACCAGGTACGTGTCACTTGCCTAGGTGAGAATGACATGTCCCCGCCTCCTCCGCATTTGGTGCATCTGAGCCCTGTGGCACATCTGCGCATGCACAGGTCTCCCACCTCTGCGAACTTGCTGCTTTTTCTAAGCATGTGCAAAGATGGCTGCTGTAAAACTTCCAAACTACTGCCATACTCCCTGGTCATCTCTCACCTCGATTACTGCAACTCCCTCCTCATTGGCTTACCTCTACATAGTCTATCACCCCTTCAATGCATCATGAATGCTGCTGCCAGACTCATCCACCTTACCCATCACTTTGTCTCTGCTACTCCTCTCTGTCAATCCCTCCATTGGCTTCCACTCACCCAACAAATTCAATTCAAAATACTAACAACTACTTACAAAGCCATCCACAATTTAGCCCCCAGCTCCATCACTAGCCTAGTCTCTAAATACCAACCTACTCGTTCTCTTCCTTCCTCTCAAGAAATCCACCGTCACCTCCTCCCATGCTCGCCTCCAGGACTTTTCCAGAGCCTCTCCAATCCTGTGGAATTCCTTACCCCAATCTGTCCGTCTATCTCCTTCTCTATTAGCTTTTAGACGATCCCTGAACACCCTCCTCTTCAGAGAGGCCTACCCTACCCACACCTAACAACTGTATTTTAATTTTCTCCATCAGCTCATACCCCACAGTTATTATCTTTTGTTCCACTTGACCCTCCCCTCTAGATTGTAAGCTCCAACATGCAGGGCCCTCTGATCCCTCCTGTATTGATTTGTATTGTAACTGTACTGTCTGCCCTCATTTTGTAAAGCGCTCCGCAAACTGTTGGCGCTATATAAATTCTGTATAATAATAATAATTTGTGCGCATGCATAGGAAATCTCCTGCGCATGCACACATGTGCAGAAGAAATATTCCAGGACCCGAAGGCTGAGCTCTTTGGCAAATCTATGCATGCGCCGTGATAACAAAAATGGTCACACCAGATGGAGGCAGAGCAAAATGATAAGGGAAATTAAGTTCCTTTTTGATTTTCTGCATAGTTGTTCACGTTCCATGCCTTGAGAATTATTGAAGCCAGAAACAGTTTTGGAAGTAATGCCGCGTACACACGACCATTTTTCTCGTCGGGAAAATTTTTATTTTTTCTCTTTGATGAGAAAAACGCCTGTGTGTGGGCTTTCCAGCATTTTTCCCCGACGAGAAAAACGGCAAGAATCACGACGGGAAAAATTAGAACATGCTCTAATTTTTCTCGTCGTGATTCACTGCATTTATTTCCGCTGCAGTATTCCCATAGGGAAACACTGCCAGGGAGCCTACACACGGTCGGTTTTCTCGACCAAGAGAAAAAATGTCATGAAAACCGGCTGTGTGTAGGGGACCAAGCCGCTCCTCGTTTTTCATGTCGATTTTCTCGGCAGTGTTTTCACCGTCGAGAAAATCGATCGTGTGTACACGGCATAACATTTTAAGAAGAATATCAGTAATAGCCATTTACATATTTTTCTAAATATAAGTGAGTGCACAAACTTATTGGGTAAGGCTTGGTTCACACCCATGAGTGAGGTGCAGCGTGCGCTTGGGGGGGGGGGGGGCACAGCAGCCCATTCACTTGAATAGGCTTCTGTACCTGCTGGAAAAAGGATCCTGCACCTTTTTGATACCGCAGCTGGAGGGAAATCACATGGCTCTTTTCAACCATGCGATTTCTCACAAATGTACCGTGTGTTTAGATGCACAGGGGTGCCATTAAGAATGAAAGGCAACCCCATGCATCTGTAAAAGAGCTGTGTGTTTTGGCTGTGGGTGCGAAAAAAGGTGAGCACAAGTGTGAACCTTGCCTTAGTCAGAGAGAACTCTGCACTGGGCCTTACTGCACAGAGATTAGGAGAAGGGAAAAAAATGTAGCTATACTTATGCTGGCCACACAGATCTCAAATTTCGAAAAACACCTGCCAACACCACCTGGCTCCACATACTTTGAGAAATCGAAGGAGGAAAAGAGTCAGCTAAACAGTGACTGCAGCCAATTAGCTGCAGGCACTGTTGGGGTCTGAAAGCTGGGGGTGGCGGTTGTCATTATGCAATATACAGGAGGTGGTAAAGTCTTTCATCAACACTCTTTGTATGTATGGCCAGCTTTAGATAAATGTTCTTGGTAAGCCTGCATTTAACATCAGTTGAATTTAAAGCTGAACTCTGAAAACAGGAAAAAAAAAAATACCCTTGAACCGGGATACCCTCCACACTGCAAGCGTTAAAGTGTTACTAAAGGCATATATTTGTTTTAAATTAAAATAACAAACATGTTTTACTTACCTGCTCTGTGCAGTTGTATTGCACAGAGTGGTCCCCGGTCCTTCTCTTCTGGGGCAAGGGAGATATCTAAATGTAAAAACCAAATGCATCTATTTACCTGATACACTTTATCCTAATGCCGCGTACAAATGACCGTTTTTCCTGTCATGAAAAAAAACGCCGTTTTTTTCGACGCGATTCCTCTCAAGCCTGCCTTGCATACACACGTTCAGGAAAAAAAACGCTTGAGTAAAGCGCGGTGACGTACAACAAAAAAAAATTATAAATATTGTTTACTTTCTACTATAAAACATACCCAATAAAAGTTTTCAAAAAAATCAGATTTCTTCATCAATTTAGGCCGATATGTATTCTGCTTCACGTTTTGGTAAAAAAATCCCAATAAGTGTATATTGCTTGGTTTGCGGAAAAGTTATAGCGTCTACAATCTATGGGATATTTTTGTACTAGTAATAGTGGCAATTAGCGACTTGTAGCAGGACAGCGATATTGCGGCAGACATTCGGACACTAACTGACACTTTTTGGAGACCAGTAACACTGAGGCTGGATTCACACTTGTGGGGTGCGAATTCCAGCTCTTTTTTTTTCTGTGAAGATAAAACAGTGCTGTTCAGCGGTGTTGTAGCTGCGGATTTGCTGACCTGTGAGAGGGGAGGGGGAGGGGGGGAAGTGTAGTGAACAGGGAGAGAATTCCTGTTCAGAACCAGATGCGTTCCCATAGAAGATAATGTACAGACAATTCACACCGCAATGCCTAGAAAACGCACACGTTTTTTGGGCAATGCGCAGTGCGAATGCATCGCACATATGTGAACCAGCCTCATTAAAATCAATGTATTTTATAATGTTATGCGAATTGGATGCGGTGTAAGCCGCATCTAAGTCTCATAGGTCTCACAGTGTTAAAAATATACACTGTCACTGTACTACTGACACTGGCTGGGAAAGAGTTAACATCAGGGGCGATGAAAGGGTTAAGAGCCTTTACACACTGAGGATCTTGAAAACTGGCCATAAAAATGCTAAGCGCTTTTGCGGCGCTTTTCAAGCACTTATGAGGCATTAGTTGTGCGCTTTTTTGAAGTTTACATGACTCAAAAACTGCTTCAAGAACCATTTTGAGGCGCTTCCCATTGCTTTTGAGGTGTTCGTTTTGGCGCTCCAAGTATGCTGCAAAGATGCTGCTTCCATGCGCCTTTTCACCTCCCCACCAGCGCACCGCCCCCAGTGTGAAAGCCTTCATTGATTTTAAATGGAAATAGGTTTTTGGGAGCTTTTCAGGAGCTTTTTTTTAGCGCCAAAGCGCTAGAAAAGTGCCCCAGTGTAGAAGGGCTCTAAATGTGTGCCTAGCTTGTGCTTTCTCACTGTGGGAGGGGCTTTTACTATGGGAAGGCATGAATCCATTGATCCTGCTTTGTAGGAACACAGAATCAATACCTTCCCTTCTGACAGAACAATCTGCCTTGTTTACATAGACAGATCGCCATTCTGCCTGTGTACTGTACTATCGGCGGGTGCTGGCGGACATCAAGTCCACTGGGCTCCCGCTGTGTGTGATCACAGCGAGTCAGCGGCGGGACATTGTGGGCACCCCAGACCCAGAAGTATCAGATCCCGTACTAGGTATGTGATCTGGCACAGAGTGGCCACCCAGCCGCAGTAGATCTGAAGTGATTATTGAATGTTAGTGCACACAGACACAAAATAATACTCACAATTCTTGGTAAAATATAAAAAGTGGAGTTGTGTTGAGTAAATAGATACCAAATATTATGATTATTATTATTATTATACAGGGTTTATAAAGCGCCAACAGTTTGCGCAGCGCTTTACAACATGAGGGCAGACAGTACAGTTACAATACAATTCAAAACAAGAGGAATCAGAGAGTCCTGCTCGTTAGAACCCTTTCACATTGAGGGCGTATTGCAGGCGCTATTGTGTTAAAAATAGTACCTGCAATCCGCCCTCAAACAGCTGCTCCATTGTCTCCAGTGTGAATGCCCCGAGGGCTTTCACACTGGAGCGTTGCGCTACCAGGACGGTAAAAAAAGTCCTGCTAGCCGCATCTTTGGAGCGGTGAAGGAGCGGTGTGTTTACCACTCCTGCCCATTGAAATCAATGGGACAGCGCGGCTATGCCGCCCGCAATGCGCTGCTTCAACAGCGCATTGCGGGCAGTTTTAAACATTTCTCGGCCGCTAGAGAGGGGGGTAAAACCGCCCCGCTAGCAGCCAAAATGTGCCGCAAATCCGCCCATAGCGTCGGTGGTAAAAATAGCGACGTTTAACCGCCGATGCTATGGGCGGCTCAGTGTGAAAAGGGTCTTAGAGCTTACAATCTAAAAGGGAGGAACAAGTTATACAAAAGGTAATAATTGTGGGGGATGGGCTGATGGAGAAAATAAAAGCACAGTTGTTAGGTGGGGGAAGGGTAGCCTTCACTAAAGAGAAGGGTTTTCAGGGATTGTCTAAAAGTGGAGATAGTCGGTCAGATTGGGGTAGGAAATTCCATAGGATGGGTTAGGCTTAGGAGAAGTCCTGGAGGCAAGCATGGGAGGAGGTGATGGGGGAGCTAGAGAGCAGGTGGTCTTGGGTGGGAGGAAGGAAGTGAACGATTTGGTTAATATTTTGAGACCAGGTTAGCAATGTAGCTGAAGGCAGAGTTGTGGATGGCTTTGTAAGTTGTTGCTATGGTTTTGAATTTAATTTGTTGGGTGAGCGTGTGGGTGGGGTCTACTGCACCTTGCACTTGGAGTAACACTTCACTCCATGGTGTGCTCACCAGTGCCTGGGACCAGGCGGAGGCTGTGGTCATGTGAGAAATCAAACGTTAAAACAGAACTTCACCCAAAAGGGGACATTCCACTTGTTTGCATGCGGGGGAGCGGGTACCTGGTTTTCACAGGTACCCGCTCCTACTTCCGGTCAAATCACCACGGTGATCTGTGCGGAAGTTTGGTTTCCCACCCCCACTGCCTTCTGGGACACATCACAGGTCCCAGAAGACTGCACAGGCCGGCAAAGCACAGGCCGGCTCGCACATGGGCAGTAGAATTCAGGCAGTGAAGCCGCAAGGCTGTAAGTGGTTGTAAAGTCAGAAGGTTTTTTATTGTGATGCATTTTATCCATTATGATAAAAAAAAAACTTCAGTGTGCAGCGGCAGCCCCAGCACCCCCTAATACTTACCGGAGCCCCATTACTCTCCAGTGATATCCACAAGTGAATCAGCCACTCAGGACAATCCTGATTGGCTGCGACACAGCAGCGGCACCATTGGCTCCCGATGCTGTCAATCAAAGTAAGTTAGCCAATCAGGAGAGAAAGGGGGCGGGGCCAAACTGGGGCTCCGTGTCTGAATGGACACAGGGAGCTGTGACTCGGCTCGGGTGCCCCCATAGCAAGCTGCTTGCTATGGGGGCACTCGGCAGGATTGAGGGGCCAGGAGCGCCGGTGAGTGACCTGAGAAGAGGAGGATTTGGGCTGCTCTGAGCAAATCCACTGCAACAGAGGAAGTAAGTATAACATGTTTATTATTTTTATTAAAAAAATAAAACAAGACTTTACAATCACTTTCACTGCCAGTTTCCCTTACTTAAAGTGGAGTTCCACCCAAAAATGGAACTTCCACTTTTTGGAATCCTCTCCCCCTCCGGTGTCACATTTGGCACCTTTTTAGGAGGGAGCAGATACCTGTGTAATACAGGTATTTGCTCCCACTTCCGGGCATAGATCACCTCAGTGATCAAGGTGACCTACGCCACTTCCGGCGCCTACTCTGTCCTCCTCTGCTGTCTTCTGGGAGACACACAGGTCCAAGAAGACAGCAGGGACCAGTGAGGACTTGCAGCGCGACTCGCGCATGCGCAGTAGGGAACCAGGAAGTAAAGCCGCAAGGCTTACCACAGCCTTTCCGAGGATGGCAGCCGAGAGCCGAAGAACAGATCGGCTTCAGCTGCCGACATCGCGGGCACCCTAGACATGTAAGTGTCCATGTATTAAAAGTCAGCAGCTGCAGTATTTGTAGCTGTTGGCTTTTAATATTTTTTTTTTCGGCGGACCTCCGCTTTAAGTTGCCGGCGCCTGCACCTAAAGTTGATTGAAGAATCGGCTTGGGTGAGGACATTTCTGGATCCCTGAACAGGTAAGTGTTCTTATATTAAAAGTCAGCAGCTACAGTATTCGTATTTTAATAACTTCAGACCAGGCTCAAAGCAGTTGAAACTATTTTACTGGAAACTTGGCATAACAGTTGAAACAGAGTAAAACATCCTTTCTCTAACTAACAATAATTGTAACTGCCCCAACATCATACCTGCTCAGGCAGTAGGGGTGCAACGGATCAAAAAACTCATGGATCGGATCGATCCTCGGATCAGGGGTCACGGATCGGATCATTTTCAGATCGGCAAAAAAAAAAAAAAAACACAAATATTGTTCCCCCCACCAGAGTTTTACATTTTACAGTTATTTTTAACACTACTGGAGTTTATATGCTTAAATACATTATTTGTAAATCCAACAGACTGTTTACATGTTACATTTTAAAAGCAGCAGCAAACCTGCTGACCTTACATGCTTCACCTGTGTGAACCTGGGTGAACAGCCCCTTAAATCTAATCAGCTGTCCGCAATGATTACTGGCATTAGATTAGGTTATGTGAACATATGGGGTTATTACCCCGTGTTATAAATATACGAGGCTGTGTTGTGTGGCCACCCCTGCTGTTGAAGACGTAATGACGGAACACGTCTGGGCGTGACGCGTCTGGGCTTCAGAGACTGCCAGGAGCATTGACCTCTACCCGGGAATCACTGTGTATAGCAGTGGTCATCAACCCTGTCCTTAGGGCCCACTAAAAGGCCAGGTTTTATGTATTACCTTGGGGAGATGCATATGGATATGATGGATATTGCAATTACCGAGCAGCAAATTATATCACCTGTGATGTATTTCAGTTATCTTTCAAACCTGGCCTGTTAGTGGGCCCTGAGGACAGGGTTGATGACCACTGGGGTGTAGGACAACCTAGGATCGGTGAGAGAGATCGTGCAGGCTGAGCGGTACAATTATACATTCATGCTATACTTGTTTTGACCCTTACTAAGTGCAATTTTAAGTTTGATATACGGGAATAAAAGTTTTAACAGGATTACGCTATGAGGTCTGTTTCCCTTTGTATGAGATATTGTGACTGATGGAGGACCCCAATCTAGCGTGACTCTATGAGGACAAGGATATGCCCAAAGAAGTATCTGGTGAGTGCAAATTTTGAGGGGAGCGGTTTTCACGAGGTGTGGCGAAGACTCTTGCGCATCCATCCACCCTTTTTATTCTCAAAGGACACTCAGTAGAGGAGGTTAATAATCGGACTTACCTTTCACATGGTGCAACAACTTTGAACTTTTATTAGGGTGTGCAAGACATTAGAGGAGCGCTGCTCATGCTTCAATGATTACATATATTGTGTTCATTTAGGCATGTAAGATAAAGACAAAATTATAATAAAATGTATTAAAAAAATATAACCATGACCCTCACTGCCCTGCACACACCCACAAATGCATGCACAGGGTGCGCATGTGTATGTAAACTGCGACTGCACCACCCATGTGAGGTATTGCTGCAAATGTTGGAGTGAGAACAATAATTCCAGCACCAGAGCTCACAGTAAACTCTAAATGAGGAGCTGGCTTCACCTATGGAGATTTTTAGGTACCATCGTTTTATTTTATATCACAGGCACATGTCATTTTAAGACTTCATAATCAACAGATCATGAATGCTGCTGCCAGACTCATCCACCTTACCAACTGTTCAGTGTCTGCTACCCCTCTCTGCCCCCACTGGCTTCCGCTTGTAGGCAGGTTGCCTACTGCAAGTTAGCTAGCTAGCTTCAGATGCCCAACTCAGGGAGAAGGGGTTAATGGTTTACCGCCTTCTTTGGGCAAGTTTGCGGGCTTTTCAGGATCCAGCCTCAGGCCCTGTGTATTATAAAAGAACAGGGGTCCGGGTCCCTGGCACATTGGCACTGGATCTTCCAATTATGGACTCTTAAAGTGGTTGTAAACACTGTTACACCACTTTTACCTACAGGTAAGCCTATAATAAGACTTACCTGTAGGTTCCGTGAATATCTCCTAAACTTGCACAGTTTAGGAGATATTCACTTTTTCTCCACATGTGTCGACGTCATCGGCACATGCGCACTGAAGAAACGGCCCGCTCGTGCCGTTTCTTCAGCAGCCATGCCAGTGACGTCATTGCGGCTCCAGCCAATTACAGCGCCGGAGCCCGCGAACCCGGAAATAACTCTGGGAGACGTGTCGCCGGTTACAGCGGTGTGCCGGGACCACTGCAACAGCTTTGATCTAAGGTAAGTATTTCATTATGAGCTAGTATGCGATACATACTAGCTCATTATGCCTTTGTCTTGCAGGGTTTTTTTTTTCAGAGTTTACAACCACTTTAAGGACTCTGCCTGAGCAGGTATGATGTTGGGGCAGTTGCAATTATTGTTAGTTAGAGAAAGGATGTTTTACTCTGTTTCAACTGTTATGTCAGTAAGGCTGTGGCTTTACTTCCTGGTTCCCTACTGCGCATGCGCGAGTCGCGCTGCACGTCCTCACTGGTCCCTGCTGTCTTCTTGGACCTGTGTGTCTCCCAGAAGATAGCAGTAGAGGACAGAGTAGGCGCCGGAAGTGGCGTAGGTCACCGAGGTGATCTATGCCCAGAAGTGGGAGCAAATACCTGTATTACACAGGTATCTGCTCCCTCCTCCCCCCTAAAAAGGTGCCAAATGTGACACCGGAGGGGGGGAGGATTCCAAAAAGTGGAAGTTCCATTTTTGGGTGGAATTACACTTTAAGTAAGGGAAACTGGCAGTGAAAGTGATTGTAAAGTCTTGTTTTTTTTTTTTTATAAAAATAATAAACATGTTATACTTACCTCTTCTGTTGCAGTGGATTTGCTCAGAGCAGCCCAAATCCTCCTCTTCTCAGGTCACTCACTGGCGCTCCTGGCCCCTCCCTCCTGCCGAGTGCCCCCATAGCAAGCAGCTTGCTATGGGGGCACCCGAGCCGAGTCACAGCTCCCTGTGTCCATTCAGACTCGGAGCCCCGGTTTGCCCCCCCCTCTCTCTCCTGATTGGCTAACTAACTTTGACAGCATCGGGAGCCAATGGCGCCGCTGCTGTGTTGCAGCCAATCAGGATTCACTCATGGACATCACTGGAGAGAAATGGGGCTCTGGTAAGTATTAGGGGGTGCTGGGGCTGCCGCTGCACACTGTTTTTTTTTTTATCATAATGGATAAAATGCATCACAATAAAAAACCTTCTGACTTTACAACCACTTACAGCCTTGCGGCTTCACTGCCTGAATTCTACTGCCCATGTGCGAGCCGGCCTGTGCTTTGCCGGCCTGTGCAGTCTTCTGGGACCTGTGATGTGTCCCAGAAGGCAGTGAGGGTGGGAAACCAAACTTCCGCACAGATCACCGTGGTGATTTGACCGGAAGTAGGAGCGGGTACCTGTGAAAACCAGGTACCCGCTCCCCCGCATGCAAACAAGTGGAACGTCCCCTTTTGGGTGAAGTTCTGCGTTAATGTTTGATTTCTCACATGACCACAGCCTCCGCCTGGTCCCAGGCACTGGTGAGCACACCATGGAGTGAAGTGTTACCCCAAGTGCAAGGTGCAGTAGACCCCACCCACACGCTCACCCAACAAATTAAATTCAAAACCATAGCAACAACTTACAAAGCCATCCACAACTCTGCCTTCAGCTACATTGCTAACCTGGTCTCAAAATATTAACCAAATCGTTCACTTCCTTCCTCCCACCCAAGACCACCTGCTCTCTAGCTCCCCCATCACCTCCTCCCATGCTTGCCTCCAGGACTTCTCCTAAGCCTAACCCATCCTATGGAATTTCCTACCCCAATCTGACCGACTATCTCCACTTTTAGACAATCCCTGAAAACCCTTCTCTTTAGTGAAGGCTACCCTTCCCCCACCTAACAACTGTGCTTTTATTTTCTCCATCAGCCCATCCCCCACAATTATTACCTTTTGTATAACTTGATCCTCCCTTTTAGATTGTAAGCTCTAAGACCCTTTTCACACTGAGCCGCCCATAGCGTCGGCGGTTAAACGTCGCTATTTTTACCGCCGACGCTATGGGCGGATTTGCGGCACATTTCGGCTGTTAGCGGGGCGGTTTTACCCCCCTCTCTAGCGGCCGAGAAATGGTTAAAACCGCCCGCAATGTGCTGTTGAAGCAGCGCATTACGGGCGGTATAGCCACGCTGTCCCATTGATTTCAATGGGCAGGAGCGGTAAACACACCGCTCCTTCACCGCTCCAAAGATGCGGCTAGCAGGACTTTTTTTACCGTCCTGGTAGCGCAACGCTCCAGTGTGAAAGCCCTCGGGGCATTCACACTGGAGACAATGGAGCAGCTGTTTGAGGGCGGATTGCAGGTACTATTTTTAACACAATAGCGCCTGCAATACGCCCTCAATGTGAAAGGGTTCTAACGAGCAGGACTCTCTGATTCCTCTTGTTTTGAATTGTATTGTAACTGTACTGTCTGCCCTCATGTTGTAAAGCGCTGCGCAAACTGTTGGCGCTATATAAATCCTGTGAAATAATAATAATCATAATATTTCGTATCTATTTACTCAACACAACTCCACTTTTTATATTTTACCAAGAATTGTGAGTATTATTTTGTGTCTGTGTGCACTAACATTCAATAATCACTTCAGATCTACTGCGGCTGGGTGGCCACTCTGTGCCAGATCACATACCTAGTACGGGATCTGATACTTCTGGGTCTGGGGTGCCCACAATGTCCCGCCGCTGACTCGCTGTGATCACACACAGCGGGAGCCCAGTGGACTTGATGTCCGCCAGCACCCGCCGATAGTACAGTACACAGGCAGAATGGCGATCTGTCTATGTAAACAAGGCAGATTGTTCTGTCAGAAGGGAAGGTATTGATTCTGTGTTCCTACAAAGCAGGATCAATGGATTCATGCCTTCCCATAGTAAAAGCCCCTCCCACAGTGAGAAAGCACAAGCTAGGCACACATTTAGAGCCCTTCTACACTGGGGCACTTTTCTAGCGCTTTGGCGCTAAAAAAAAGCTCCTGAAAAGCTCCCAAAAACCTATTTCCATTTAAAATCAATGAAGGCTTTCACACTGGGGGCGGTGCGCTGGTGGGGAGGTGAAAAGGCGCATGGAAGCAGCATCTTTGCAGCATACTTGGAGCGCCAAAACGAACACCTCAAAAGCAATGGGAAGCGCCTCAAAATGGTTCTTGAAGCAGTTTTTGAGTCATGTAAACTTCAAAAAAGCGCAGTTTTCAAGCGCCTCAGTATGAAAAGGCTCCTAACCCTTTCATCACCCCTGATGTTAACTCTTTCCCAGCCAGTGTCAGTAGTACAGTGACCGTGCATATTTTTAGCACTAATCACTGTATTAGGCCCCGTTCACACCGATGCAAATTGGTTGCGGCTTACGCCGCATCCAATTTGCATAACATTATAAAATACATTGATTTTAATGAGGCTGGTTCACATATGTGCGATGCATTCGCAGTGCGCATTGCCCAAAAAACGTGTGCGTTTTCTAGGCATTGCGGTGCGAATTGTCTGCACATTATCTTCTATGGGAACGCATCTGATTCGCAGATGTGTTCCGTTCTGAACAGGAATTCTCTCCCTGCTCACTAGACTTCCCCCCTCCCCCTCCTCTCTCCCAGGTCAGCAAATCCGCAGCTACAACTCAGCTGAACAGCTCTGTTTTATCTTCAAAGAAAAAAAAAAAAGAGCTGGAATTTGCACCCCACAAGTGTGAATCCAGCCTAAGGCCCCTTTCACACGGGACGGATCAGTAATGAACCTCCGTTTGCTCAGCAGGGATCGCTCCGTTGATCCCCGCTGAGCCGGCGGATGACAGGGCGGTCCCCGCACACTGTGCAGGGACCGCCCTGTCAGATCTCCGCTCTCCCCTATGGGGGATCGGATGAATACGGACCGTCTGTCCGTATTCATCCGATCCGCTCCACAGACGGATAGAAAAATAGGAATTTTTCTATCCAGAAAAATGGAGCACTGCGGACACGGAGGAGATCGGGTGTCAGGGGATGTTCATCCGCTGACACCCGCGATCTCATTGGGACCAATGTATGTCCCTTTTTCATCCGTAAACAATGGATGAAAAAGCGGACATACGGTCCGTACGTGTGAAAGGGGCTTATTGCCCACTTTCACACAGAGGCGCTTGAAAAACTGCCAGTAAAACACTGAGCGCTTTTCAGGCGCTTTCAATTCATTTCAATGGTGAGGGACGTTTTTTCAGCGCACTGCCCCAGTGTGAAAGCATTCATTGATTTTAATGGAAATACGTTTTCAGGCACTTTTTTTAGCGTGAAAGTGGTCTTAGTGTTACTGGTCCCCAAAAAGTGTCAGTTAGTGTCCCAATGTTTGCCGCAATATTGCCATCCTGCTATAAGTCGCTAATTGCTACCATTACTAGTACAAAAATATCCCATAATTTATAGACGCTAGAACTTTTGCGCAAACCAACCAATATACGCTTATTGGGATTTTTTCACCAAAACGTGTAGCAGAATACATATCGACCTAAATTGATGAAGAAATCTGATTTTTTTTTAACCTTTTATTGGGTGTTTTATAGTAGAAAGTAAAAGATATATATATATATATATATATATATATATATATTTTTTTTTTTTTAATTGTTGCTCTATTGTTGTTTATAGCACAAAAAATAAAAACCGCAGATGTGATCAAATACCACCAAAAGAAAGCTCTATTTGTGCGAAAAACAGGATGTCAATTTTGTTTGGGTACAGCGCCGCACGACCGCGCAATTGTCAGTTAAAGTAACGCAGTGCCGTATCACAAAAAATGGCCTGGTTATGAAGGGGGGCTGGTAAATCTTCCGGGCTGAAGTGGTTAAAGTGTATTTTTTTCCTGAACATTTGCGTGTCATAAACGGCTTGTCAAATATCATGAGACATGAAAAATTGCAACAGCCACCATTTTATTCTCCGGGGCCTTCAGAATATGTCTAATATTTGGGGGTTCGGAGTGATTTGATGGCCGCAGATTTTATCATGTGTGTTCAGGAGAGACTTTGTGTGGTTAATGATTAATATCCCCGTCATTGTGGTGACTGTCTGTGTGCCTTCCAAAGGTCATTACCATCGCTCCTCCTAGCTCTCCACATACAAGGCCGCTATGGAGCACGTCTCCCCCCGGGCTGCCATTGTTAGTAACCCCCTCCCCCCAGGTTCAGCACCACACACATCGGAGCCCCTCCGCTCAGCGACCACCCTACGTCACCCGCTGATGTCACGGAGTATACTATTTTCTGGATCCCTACGTCACGACAGGCCGCGCCCACTCACTGGACGTGATGACGCCCGGCCAGAAACGAAACAAAAAAAAATCCCTCATCCCTTGCTATAAAGAGATGGCATTACAAGCTGTGCGCTGCAAACCTAGCTGAGGGAAGGGGGCGGAGCTAAGTGGACAGCCAATCAGTACCGCAGCTTTCGCTTCGTGCCGAGAGTAGCAGGTTTGGTTGTGAGATACAAAACTCCCTGCTCAGCTCGGAATCGGGAGGGGACGAGGGAGTGAGTGAGGAAGATGGCGGCGCTTAGTGAGGAGGGGAGGTACGGTCTGTCCTGCGGGAGGGGGACACAGGACAACACCACCGTCCTTCACGTTAAACTCACTGAGACCGCCGTCAGAGCCTTGGAGAACTACCAGAACACTAAGGTAAGGAAGGAGAGGGGGTGGGAGGGGGATACCCCCCAGGGTATTCCCCATACGGGCTTTTATTAGGGTTACCAGATGTTTGTGTATGGAGGAATGTCACCGAGGCCATGTCACCCCCTCTGTCCTCCCCTGGATGAGGGAGTCATTGGTTGTGCCCGGAATCTCACTTCTGGGCTCTGTCCGAACTTCGGAGGCACTGACCCACCAGAACCGGGACCCCCCCCCCTCTTCGTGTGATGTGGATTATTCCAGATATGGGCTGTGTGTGGGAGCTGGGGAGAGCCCATTGTACGGGACAGGGGTGTCCTATGAGTTGGCAGGTGCTGAGAGCCCCTCTGGTGTGATCCAGCTGGTCCTTGGTCTCCTAGCTCCTCCACACTGCCTGTACACAGGACTGCCTGCACCACCCCTTTCCAATACAGGACACCCCATACCCTGCCTACACATCACAGCCTGGGGACACTTGGGGCATTATTTCATAGAAACTTACAAAAAGTCGGCGTCAAAGGCGGATTGATCTTCATCAGAGGGTACAGGGGTTATGAGTTTGGTCATCTCTGGGCAGATTCTTCATTTTAATTATATAAATCGGCCATTTAGATGATGGCGAAGAGATACTGACTCCATATTGTACTTTTCATGGAGGTGACATGGCTGTACTAGGAGACACTGACTCCATATTGTCCCTTCCCTTTGGGTGACGGCCCTACTAGGAGACACTGACTCTCTATATTGTACTTTCCATGGAGGTGCCATGGTCGTACTAGGAGTGGAAACACTGACTCCTATTGTTCTCTCCATAGTGATGACAGTCTTACTAGGAGACACTGACTCCATATTGTCCCTTCCCTATGGCCGTTCTAGGAGAGGAGACACTGACTCGGTATTGTACTTTCCATGGCTGTACTAAGACACTGACTCCATATTGTTCCTTCCCTACGGGTGACATGGCTGCTCCCAGGAGAGGAGACACTGACTCCATATTGTACTTTCCGTGGAGGTGACATGGCCCTACTAGGAGATACTGACTCCATTTTGTCCCTTCCCTACGGTTGACATGGATATTCTAGGAGAGGAGACACTGACTCCATATTGTACTTTCCATAGTGATGACACAGTCCTACTAGGAGAGGGGACACTGACTCCATATCGTCCCTTCTCTATGGGTGACATGGCCCTACTAGGAGAGGGCACACTGACTCCATATTGTCCCTTCCCTGGAGGTGGCATGGCCCTACTAGGAGAGGGGACACTAATTCCTTATTGTACTTTTGCTAGAGAAGAAATGGCTCTACTAGCAGATACTGACTACATATTGTCCCTCCCCTGGAGGTGACATGGCCCTTCTTGGAGAGAGAACGTTGGCTCCACATTGTACTTTTCATAGATACAAAATGGTTCTAGGAGAGGGGACATTGGCTCTGTATTGTCCCTTTGCTAGGGACAGCATGGCCCTACTGGAGAGGGGACACTGGCTCTGTATTGTCCCTTTGCTAGGGACAGCATGGCCCTACTAGGAGAGGGGACACTGGCTCTGTATTGAACGTTCCATACAGATGACACAATTCTACTAGGAAAGACACTGACTCTGTTGTGTACCTTTTTCAGAGATAACTTGGCCCTACTTTGACCCCAAATTTTACCTTCAATAGAAATGACGTGGCACAACCTCCAAAAAGGGTCTCGGTGACTCCATATTGCCACTTCCCAAGAGAACTAGACCCAACTAGTTGAGGAGATGCTGACTCCATATTGGCCCCTCCCCAGAGAGGACATGGCCCAGATAGTAGAGGAGACAGACCCCATATTGTCCCTTCCCAAGAGATGACTAGGCCCAGCTAGTTGAAGAGACGCTGACTCTATATTGGCCCCTCCCCAGAAAGTACATGGCCCTACTTCTGGAACTTCCCAACCAGACACCAGTGTTAAGCCCCCATCCCTTTCTAGCCTTTGAATTAAGTTCTAACCAGGTAACTGCATAGGAAGGTATATACATTAATTTGGGATTGCTGTTGTCTACTGATTTAGAACTTTTTTTTTCCCTCTCACCCCTCCCCCCAATCGACAGTCCTAGAATTTCAAGCTATGTATGAACACAGGCCTGTTTAATCTGCCTACAGCGATATACATACTAAGTAAAGATCTGGGTACATTGTAACCCCCTAGTGTCCGTGTAGATTAGTCCTATCGTGTGTAAATGTGCTGAGTAGGGGCTTGGTTTTAGTGTGTCATGGGCGTTCTACTTGTAAGCTTTCCTCGTACCTGTATAGGAAAGCTGAGTAAGCTTCCATAAAAGCGCCGGCTGGCTCATAATGCTGTGTTGTCAGTCTCTCTAACCATCCCCCCCCCCTCCACCCTGGTTTGTGGGGGGCAGCTGGTTAAACGGCTTTTAATCTTCCCACCTCCCATGGCTGCATTCACTGGCTCCATGTCTGCTGTGGATTTTCTTTCTACTGTGTTCTGGAATTTCACCCAGGCATGAAACCAACATACCTGTCAGGAAATGCTTTAAAGTGCTAATTAAACTCCATATTTTTTTTATCTTTAAAGCACTAAACTGCAGCATTTTGAGAGAAATCTAGACCCTCATATTTTGCGGTGGTTTCTGGCAGCTGAAATGTTATCTAAGCAATGAGGCTTGGAAGGCAGCTCTGCTTCCCAGGACTTGCTTATGTGGCAAGTGAGCGCTTGGTGGACTGAACAGTTTTGAGATGAATATCGCTTTATTTAGTGTTCTGCTCCAAAGTGCTATCTTTTTAAAGAGCAGCATAGCTATAACTACTAGAGTACATACTAGTTTACTTCCTCTGTGGTGCCAGCTGGTCTCCGATTCATTCAGTAAACTGAGCCAAAGTCCTTGCTGAAAAAGATTTGCTGAGCTGTCACTTTCAGCTCTCCAGCCATAGGCCTGTAAAATATCATTTCGCCACTGCGTTTCTTTACACATGGTCTATTGGTGTATGTATTCTATATCTTTCTCAATCAGGATTTATATAGCACCAACAGTTTGCATAGGGCTTCACAATATAAAGATATGCAGTACAATTCCAATACTGCTCGATACAGAAGGAATCTGAGGGCCCTGAATTAGAGATGCTTCTAACAAAAGCTGCCCATGTGTAAATGTATCCTTTAGTATAATGTACACAAACTAGCATAAATCTACTGTATGTACTAGGGCCAAGTTAGACAGGAACTATTAAACTTTCCAGCATGTCTTTGGAGATTGGTAAGAAAACAGGAGTACCTGGATGAAATCCAAACAAACTTCATGCAGATGATCCTGAGTGAGGACCCCAGGGCACAAGGCACAAGTACTTGCCAATAAAGCTAGTCCTATGCCAGTAGATTTCTTTTGTGCAGGCTGGACAAAGGAAATCTAACTGATTCCTCCATCCACATAAACAGCATGGATTGTCAATTCCTCCCCGTCTCCCCCCCCCACTGGTCTATTGTAGAGTGCTGGCTGTCAGAAAGCCTGATCATTGCCTGGAACAGGCACAGTTTGGCACTTTTGGCATGATGCCTTTGCCAAGTCAATAGAGCATTCCACTTTTAGAGAAGACAGGTCCACCTACTGTTCAGTTACAGCCAATTTGTCTAAATTGGCCTACATTCTAAGCATATGGCCAGCTTAGGCCATTGTGCTTTATACTTAAGCGGAGCTCCACCCAAAAGGGAAGCTATGCTTGTTCACAGCCTCCACTGCCACATTTGTCACTTTTTTGGGGGGAGGGGGGTGTACCTGGTTTGGACAGGTACCCGCTCCCACTTCCTGGTTAAATCGATGCACAGCATTTAACATTTCCGGCCCCTCCTCCTTTTCCTCACTGCCTTCTGGGACAGAGGACACACCCGTAGCTGATTGCTGTATTGGCTAGTGGTGCCAACATCCCAAGCTCCCTGGATAGGTAAGTGTCCTAATAAGTCAGCAGCTACAGTATTTGTAGCTCCTGACTTAACTTTTTTTTTTTTTTTTCGTAGAGACTTGAACTCTTATGTAAGCCCTGGCTCACACTATTTCAGCGCAACTTCAAAACCCGACTATCAGTGAGATTGCATATGCAGCTTGCTGACATCTGCAACTTCGTTTAACAGCTGTCAATGCAAGTCACACTGAAATTGCACAGAAATAGTGCAGGAACATTTTTCAAAGTCGCTGTGACTTGAGTCACAGTGATCTGAACAGTTCCATTGCCGCAAATGGGGTGCACCTTGTCCATTGACTTTGAAATGACAAGTTGCACAGGTGTGAGCCAGGGCTAAAGTCAAATGGGTTAGCTTTTCTGTCCAGGAATCAAAGGCAGCTATATAACTAAAGCTTTTCTGTTCAGATATAATATTTGAATGGATCAAAATATGGCAGATTCTATTGATGGCTTGTCTGGAAAAGTGCATGCTCTGGAGTTGTCGTTATCTCTCCCTCATTAACTAGTTGGGCACTGTGCTAGAACAAGCATGTAAATGTCTGCTGTAGGGACGGATTATTATTATGCAGGATTTGCACAGCGCTTTACAACATGAGGGCAGTCAGTACAGTTACAATACAATTCAATACAGGAGGAATCTGAGGGCCCGGCTCAGAGCTTGCAATCTAAAAGGGACAATCATACTTGTTCCAGGTCATTGACTAAATAACTATTAGTGCACCTGCAAGAATGGCAACCCCAAAGGATGTACCATCCAAAATGTCAGCTGTGAAGCTCCCTTATTTTTGTCCTGACATGTTCCTCCTTAGAGTTCCTGTCAACAGCCACCTCCACTGTGACTAATGTTTTGCACATCTTTGGGAGTTTTTATTGCATGCATTGCATAGGAAACCAGTTGGTGTCTAATTTACAGCACGTGCACATAATGAAGTTGTGTAAAGAACTCTTACCTTATTGCACTAGTTTTCATTACATCTTTATAGTGAAATGTATGGGTTTATTTCCTAGAATAGTGTAAACTGGGCTGTAAATAATGTAAATGGTTTTTAAAGTAAAGATGAAGGCAAAATTTTTCTCGCTTCCTGTTTGGCTGTAGGACAGGAAGTGAAGTTGAACTTCCCCGATGGGATACAGATGGCAAAAAACTGACAGGGTATATAACCCTCCCTTATGCTATCCAAAATGAAAGCGTTTTTTTTTTTTGTTAATAGTTCTACTTCTGTTTTAATTAACCACTTAAGCCCTGGACCATTTGGTAGCTAAAGGACCAGAGGTGAATTCAGAGTTTTGCACTGCGCTGCTTTAACTGTAAATTGTGCGGACATGCAATGTTGTACCCAAACGAAATTTGCGTCCTTTTCTTCCCACAAATAGAGCTTTCTTTTAATGGTATTTGATTGCCTCTGCGATTTTTATTTTTTGCGATATAAACGGAAAAAAGACCGAAAATTTTGGAAAAAAATGATATTTTCTACTTTTTGTTATAAGAAAAATCGAATAAACTAAATTTTAGTCATACATTTAGGCCAAAATGTATTCAGCCACGTTTTTTAGTAAAAAAAATGTCAATAAGCGTATATTTATTGGTTTGCGCAAAAGTTATAGAGTTTACAAACTTGGGTACATTTTCTGAAATTTACACAGCTTTAAATTTATGACTGCCTATCTCATTTCTTGAGGTGCTAAAATGACAGGGCAGTACAAAACCCCCCCCCAAATGACCCCATTTTGGAAAGTAGACACCCCAAGGAAATTGCTGAGTGGCATGTTGAGCCCATTGAATTTTTTATTTTTTTTTGTCTTAAGTGATTGAATGACTAAAAAAAAAATTACAAAAAGTTGTCACTAAATGATATATTGCTCAAACATGCCATGGGCATATGTGCAAAAAAACAACAAATTGTAGTTTTTCCGCAACTTGTGTCAACATATAAAATATTCCATGGACTCGACATGCCTCTCAGTATATAGCTTGGGGTGTCTACTTTCCAAAATTGGGTCATTTGGGGGAGGGTTTTGAACTGTTCTGGCATTTTATACACCACATTAGGAAGCTTACATCCACTCTTCTAACCACTTGAAGACAAAGCCCTTTTTGACACTTTTTGTTTACATGAAAACACTTTTTTTTTTTTTTTTTTTTTGCAAGAAAATTATGTTGAACCCCCAAACATTATATATATTTTTAAAGCAAAGGCCCTACAGATTAAAATGGTGGGTGTTGCATTTTTTTTTTCTACACAGTATTTGCGCAGCGATTTTTCAAACGCATTTTTTGGGTTAAAAATTTTTTTTTTTAATGCACTAAAACACACTATATTGCCCAAATGTTTGATGAAATAAAAAAGATGATCTTAGGCCGAGTACATAGATACCAAACACGACATTCTTTAAAATTTCGCACAAACGCGCATTGGCGACAAACTACATACATTTTTAAAAGCCTTTACAGGTTACCCCAGTAGATTTACAGAGGTCTACTGCTAAAATGACTGCCCTCGATCTGACCTTCGCGGTGATACCTCACATGCATGGTGCAATTGCTGTTTACACATGACGCCAGACCGACGCTTGCGTTCGCCATTGGGCAAGAGCAGGGCTTTTTTTTTTTTTATTAATTTTGCTTTTTTATTTTTAAATTGTTCCTTCCAAGTATTTTTTTTTTTTTATTGTTATCTCAGGGAATGTAAATATCCCCTATGATAGCAATAGGTAGTGACAGGTACTCCTTTTTATTTTTTTTGTTGAAAAAACTGGGGTCTTCTAGACCCTAGATTTTTCCTCTGCCCTCAAAGCATCTGACCACACCAAGATCGGTGTGATAAAATGCTTTCCCAATTTCCCTATGGCGCTTTTTATATCCGGGGGGGCATTCCCTCCCACTGCTTGTAAAAGCAGTCCAGAGGCTAATTAGCTGCTAGGATTGCTTTTACATGAAAGCCGGCCGCAGGCTGAAAAGAATGATACCAAGATGATACCTAAACCCGCAGGCATCATTCTGGTATAAACATTCAAAGTCCAGCAACATACCAGTACGTTGCTGGTCCTTGTTGGACATGTATTGTAATCTTTTTTTTTTTTTTCATGCAGCCAGTTGGCTGAACGAAAAAAGAGATTGATCGGTGGGTATGCCCACCATTAGAATACCGCCCTTCATCCACCCACTTCCAATGATGGGCATACACGCACCATTTATATATGCCGAAGCATGGGGGCATCCTCCCGCAAAAAAGTTATGCCGCACACACAGTCAGACTTTTCCACGGGCAAGCCTCCGTCGGAATTTCGACCGTATGTACGCGGCATTAGGAGAAAAATCGCTCCTCCGCTCCTGCTGCCCCAATGCTTCGGCATATATGCTTTTTTTTTTAACTGTGGTGGTGAAATCACCTCCTACAGCACTGGAGTCGCAGGGATCAGGCCTGTCTCTGCGAACGCTGCAGTTCTGTGTGTTTTTGTTTTGTAAGTGACAGTGATCGATCGATACTGCACTTGGGTGGCCTGGGCTGGACGGAGGGGCAAAACGCAGGTGCCAGCAGGTATCTGGGCTGATCCCGCTAACACTGCGTTTTTGGGAACCCCAAACTGCTGGGGACGCTAGTATAGATCAGATACTATACCACTAAGGGGGGTGTAAGCGTTACTGGCACTAACCTGATGCTGCCTGGGGTGTGACGCAGACCCTCTCTGACGCTAAAACCTAATTGATATCACCCGCCGGGCGATCAGGGGGTTAAACCTTTATTGGGTTATATACGGCGGGTGCCCTGACACTATAAAAAGCAAACTAACTAACCAGCGTCATCCGTAACACTTATATGGTGATCACTGGTGAAAGGGTTAACTAGGGGCAATCAGGGGGTTAAAACCTTTATTAGATAATATATGGGGGTACCTGACGCTATAAAAACCTGCGGCGAACCTAAAAAAAATTACTGGCTACCGATCTGCATCACCGACACTAAGACAGCGTTTAGAAAAATGATCGCTTAGCGACAGTGGTGATAGGGGGTGAAAGGGTTACCTGGGCGGTGAAACCTTTATTAGGGGGGGTTAGGGGGCTGCACTGGACCTAAAACTGAATGTACTGACACTTTTACAGTCACAAATGTCACTGATTGCAGTGATCAGTAAATAAATGGTCACTGCAATCAGTGACACTGTGACTGGGGGCTGGGGGGGGGGCGATTTATGTCCCTGTGTCCTGGTGTCAGTGTAGTGTTGTGTGCACTGACCTGATGTCTTTTGTACGGCGCTCGGTATATGTGAGCGCCGCACCAGAGATGACATCACTTCCTCCTGCTTCCTCTGCCTGACACAGACAGAGGGGGCATTTCCATTCGCCGGGAGCGATCGCGAGGGGGTGGCCGGAAACGAATGGCTGCCCCCTCATCCCGGAACGCTCCCGGACACTTAGCCACTGCTCACTGTATAGGAGGGGGGTCCGATTGGACCCCCAACTATACAAAGGCAATCACGTACACTCTACGTGATTGTGCCTGTCGGTGCCATTCTGCCGACGTGTATATATACAGTGAGCGGTCGTTAAGTGGTTAAAGTTGTTTTCTAATTTTGGATAATGCGAGGAAGGATTATAACCCCTGTCCAGGTTTTTTATTGCTAATGGGGTTTCATTGGAGAGACCCCCCCCCCCCCCTTTCCTGTTGGCATGGCTTTTACTAGGGCTGACCAATTTAACGTGTCTTGTGGAGGCGAACCCTTGTTAAACGCGCACATTCAAGTGAATGGGGGTCATGCCACTACCGGAAAGGCATTGGTTCCATTCAAAATCGACATTCGGCAAAGTAGAAAAAATGACAAAAGGCATTCAGAAAGTGTCAGGATCACCCCCTGGAAAAGCAATCCATTGTTGAACTTTTCACGTTGTGAACTGGGCTTAAAGAAAAATTGCATTTTTATTATTTTTTTTGTAGTAACTTTTAAATTCTCATGGTAAACTTTCCTTTTTTTTTTTTTTTAAAACTTGATTAAATGAGAATGCGAATAACAAACAATACACTATTTGGTCATTGAAAGTATCTGAGATTTACCATTGATAGAATTAAAGGTTTTAAAACGGCCATAACATTAGCTATGCTAATAGATATAAAGGTTGCAGTCATGTGGTTACATAGAGATCAGGTTATAGGAAAAGCCAGGGTTCCTCTAGATCTGGGGTGTCAAACTCAATTTCATCGTGGGCCACATCAGCATTGATTGCCCAGCGCATCCCCTCCCCATATATTAGATTATATTAGATGTCAAGAGCCACCCCACCATCAGAAGTTGAGTCCCCCACTCTCCCTTACATCACAGTGCACCCCCTTTCCTTATGCTGCTGCTGGGAAGAAGCTGGATGCATTGGTTGAAAGCAGGAAAGTAAGGGTCTGGAGGAGGATCAGAGGGCTGGAGCTCTCCTGCAGCTGCAGGAGAGGTGCAAGGGCCACATGAAATGCATGGAGGGCCAGACTTGGCCCACGGGCCTTGTGTTCGACACCTGTGCTCTAGATAATGGTAGATAATATTCTATGCAGTTAGCCTAAGGCCTCATGCACACTGAGCAATTTGCTCAGATCCCCTGAACGCCTGGTAGTAGAAAAGTTGCTTAAAAAATGCACCCACAGCCACATTTTGCATAGGTGTTTGGACGCTTGAGCATTTATGGATTGTTGGCCAGAATATTAATTTGTTGTGGACATTGGAATAAATGATTAAGCACTAAACAAACCTAGCTTTAAGGCGCGTCAAGCCTTTCTTCTGCCCAAAAGCTCCCCTTGCATGTGCTGGTGTTCACCAAATAAAAGGGTGGCAACTTTATAAAACAGTTCTCAGGAGGCGGCTTCAATAGGACAGTTGGCATGCTTAGTCAGCACTGTAGATGGAGCAGTTGGGGGATCATGGGCAAGTAAACTAGTTTAAAGTGGAACTTTACCCATAACCACTTAATTAAAAAAAAAAGTTCTTTAGCAAGGAACATACATTTCACATGAATAATTATGCTACCAAAATTAGTGTGTGCTTTAAATTGCCTCCAGCATTGCTCCTGTTTCTTCTTGCCAGAGGCTGCCATTTTGATGAAGCCCAAAGCAGCAGTAAACAGAACTTAACCCATCAATTTAAGTTTTGGAAAAGTTACATTCCTGGAATGTCGGGACTGCCAACTGTCGTATTCGCTTGTGTCCTCAACCAAATTGTCAAACCATCAAATGGCTGGCGTTGTAACTGATCATATGTGCAGAACCATGGCAGTTGCAGATCAAACAGAAACAGCTTTCTTGTCTGTCCAAGGATAGGAGGGTTTGATGCTGCTTTAAAGGCTGTTGCTAGATCAGCCTCTAGAAACTCGGCAGTGCCTGTAAAATGTATTGCTGGATTTTGAACAGTACAGACGCTTTGTAATGTTTTACATGACTATACCTGTAAAAAGGAGCCAGCCTGTAGTGATCTAGCAGGACTTGCTGTACTTTTCAGACTAAAGTTCCACTTTAAAGACCATTGAGTATGATGACATCATGCTACCCTGTTGAATATCAGCAGAATATTTGTATAAAAGGCTGAGTTTTTGCTCGGAGACCTATACCCACTCCATACTGAATACAAACAGCAATTTTTGTAAATGAGTCAACTGAAGGAGGGCCAGGGTAGATTCACTTATATAAAATAGGGTGGGCTCGTGGCACAGAGCATTGTGCACAGAGCCCACCCAGGTATGTTAGAAAAGCAAATTAATATTTGCTTTTCCAACACTGAATCGCCTCTGCCAATCAGGAAGCGCGGGTCTGATACCAGTTTTCTGATTGTCTGACAGGACGGGTGATCCTATTGGACGCCTAGGAGGATGGAAATGCACAGCAGAATCTGCCGTGATCCACAGGAGGAGGAAGAAAGCTGCTGGACACGCTGCCCGCTTCCTAGATGGGGGGGGGGGGGGTAAGTGTGAGGGTTGCTGCCGACCAACCGGTGTGTTAGTGTGTGTTACAAAATCACTAGTGTAAAACCTGACTTTTTGGAAAATTGTTCAGAATAGGTTCTGTGTAGGTGGAGTTGATTGGAACCCTAGTAAGCCGTGTTTGACCACTTTAGTTAAGGTGCACTTGGACTATATACAGGTTTACTTGGCTACCTGCCAATCTCTACAACGGTGCATTTGCGCGGTCACTGCATTTCCTGCAGAAAAAGATGCATGCACCCTTTTTAAAATGCAGCCTGCGGGGAACTTGTATGGTCATTTTTTCACCATCCGATTTCGCTCTGGTACACGCACTGCGATTTTTACATGCATGAGGGTGCTATTCAGAATGAATGGCAGTCCCATGCGTTTTCATTGCAGGCAGCCACACGTAGAGGTGTGGACCAAGCTTAAAGGACAACTGTAGTGAAATTTAATTCTGAAAATGTTAATCCTCATCATACGTGCTCTTGCAATGACTGCAAATGTTCTACTTTTTTAATATGGGAATTCCATAGGCCTGCCTTCATGGTAAAGTTGTTGGGCCTCACAATTGGCAGCTTGGGCCATGAATGCTGAATGGCAGCAGAAAGGGATGGTGGTTGTGTCCATACCAGAAGTGTCTTCTTAAAATTACCACTTTAAGAGTACAGTATCGCACAAATGTTAACTGGAAAGCCTTCTTTTTTTTTTTTTTTTGTAATGTGTATATTGATTCAATTATTGATCAGTTAACCTAAACCTGCTAACTACTTTTACCAGAACTCTAAATTGCAAGTAATACTTATGTTCTATAATGAACAAAGTAGGCTTGTGATGTAGATTGCAGGTAACCAGGTCTTGCTGTCCCCTGAAAGCATTTCCTGTCTTTTTTTTTTTTTTCCTCCTTCCCTTTTAAATGTGATCACATGGTTAGGTTATAGAGGCAAAGTACGTGCCTGGGCTCTCGCTTGACAGGATTAATCACTGCTGCCTGCCTTGATTAGGGAGGCTTTATAGAGTAGAAAAGAGACCTTAGAGACCTAATACCCCAAAAAATCCCTCACAGGAAACTGCTTACTGTGCAATTCTTGTTTTCTATAAAAGGGATCTACTGTTCCTGCTATGAGGTGTTGCTCAGAACGGCAACCGACATGTGCACAGGTTTTTTTTCCCATATGCTGGTTTATATAGGAAATACAACACTAAAGTTATTTCTGAGCTTGTGTTTTTGAATAAAATAAATACAAGTCTACCATATCCAGACTGGGATATTTTGGCAGCTCTTATGAGGTTTGCTCATCCCTTAAATTGCACAATGCTATGAATTTGCCTGATCTTGGTCTCTGCCCCACATACAGTGTAAAGGCCGATCTCAAACACACTTTTTTTTTTTTTTATTCTGGCTATTCATGTAGATGCTGTAAAATTCTATTAAACCCAAAAGCAAACATTATATTGCAGCTTCTCAATCCTTGGATGTGATGGCTGTATTAGTTTTTATTTACCGTATTTAGGCTTTTTTATTTTCACTTGGTGAGCTGGCCAGCAAGTCCTGTTTTTTTTCAACAAAACAAGCTGTCCTTCAGATGTAGCAGTTAGAGGTTTAGACAAACCATTTTACCACTGGCGGGTGCCTACAATGGTAAGCATGTATGTAAAACCTTTATCCCAAAAAGGAACAAAGCTATAATTGTTTATAAAGTGTGAGCTGGAGTTTAGCTTCAATTCGTTTAGTGAGTCTAAATTTGGTAGCTCTAACATCTTCTCCCCCCCCCCCCCCCCCCCAGACTGACCATGCTGCTGTCAACAGGCATCTCTCCTTCATTCAGACTGTAGGCACTCAAATTCAGGGAGGTTAAGGTGATTATAACTTTTTTTATTTTTCCTTTTACTAAAGCAACAAACATGTTACACATGCTCTGCGCAATCCTCCTCCTTTTCTAGGGTCCCCAGCCAGTGCTTCAGGCCCCTCTTCTGGGAGTGCCACCAATCTGGCCAGTGGAGACAGCAGCGTGAGCTGCTGCTCTACTCTTGTGCACATCGCTGGATTGGCTCAGAATAAGTGGTTTTGGGGGCTCCTGCAGCACAGTTTTTTTTTACCCTAGCATTAAGGTAAAACTTGAAGCTCTAGAAACACTTTTAGACGGGGGGGGGGGGAGCCTAAAGAAACAGAGTGCAGTCAACACGTCTAATGTGTACCATTTTAAAGGATACGTTCACGTTTGGGAACATGTGACTTGTTTCCAATGCTGCAGCTACTGACAGATTTTCCCCCTCTCTGGGACAGCAGTATGGGGAGAAGTTCCCAGTACTTTGGTTTATCAGCTTCTTTTAGTCAGAGAGGTAGCACAAGGCTGTGTTGTGTAAATCTCACGAATGTACGAAAGACAAAAATCATTTGAAAGATAAAAATGCTCGAATGATTGATCTGTGTATGTAGTGGTTTGCTTGGAGTTCAGCTTGAAGATCTGGTTTTAACATTCTTCTAGAGCAGGGGTCTTCAAACTTTCTTAAAGGGCCAGGTTACTGTCAAGAATTTATTGGGGAGCGGACTGTGGGAATTTGGCGTAAACCATGACCCATCTTTGGAATTGGAAGGAATAGTGCCCCATCGTTGTCAGTGGGAGGAACACTGCCCTATCGGTGTTAATTGGAGAAATGGTTCCCCATGGTTGGTGTCATTGGATGGAATATTCCAGCATTGGTGTCAGTGAGAGGAATGGTTTGCCGCTGTAAGTGTTGGTGTGAGGAATTGTGCCCCATTGTTTTCAATATGAAAATATAACGTGTTTTTTGGGATGAATAGTGCCCCGTCATTGGGTGGCATTGTATACCATCAAGGGAGGAATTGTGCCCCATTGTTGGTCAGTGGATGGCATAGCGCCCCAAGGGTTGGATAAAAGCAAAGAGCTGCAGTTTTGGAGACCACTGTCCTAGAGGACTCAGCGCTAATAATGGCCCTGCTCAACTAGGCTTCTGTGGAGCCCCAGGGATCCTCCAGAAGTTGCTAGTAGGGTTGCATCGATACCGATACTAGTATTGATGCCGATACCAAGCATTTGTGAGTACTTGTGCAAATGCTCCAATGCCTAATCCGATACCTGGACAGTCAGGGGTGATCAGTGCGGTGGTGGGGGCAGTTACAGGCACGATCTCCTTGTATAGCTTTCAATAAAGTAGCTGACAGCCACTACTTTGCCAAACCCCCCCCCCCCCATGGGTTTCAGCTGCTTTATTGAAAGCTATACAGGGAGATCGGTGCTTGTACCGACCCCGACTGTCTCCAGCATCCTCCTCTGGTCCCCCTTGTTCCGGATAATATCAAGATGAAGGAGCTGATAAATCTGTCATTTACTGGCTCCTTCCTTTTTCTTAACAGCAGAGTTGGTGATCTGTCTCCTGCCCATTCATCTTTAGTGCAGCTGAGGCTGCTGAGAAAGGGACTTGGGAATCTGTGTCCTCAGTCCCTTTTTCTGTCTCAAATGGTAGATGTCGGGGGTCCGTTTCTCACCAAAGCCCCCCCACCCCAACAGGGTTGATTAAAATTGTAATATTTAAAAGTAAAATTGTAAAAATAAACACTGACGCTGCCCACTACTACACCCCCCCCACCAAAAAGAGAGCATTGGTACTTGTACTCAGACTTAAAATGGTGTACGGACAACCCTAGTTGCTAGGGGTTCCTTGAGCAAACCTTTTTCTGTGTTTTTAGCCCTGGTTCACATGAATTAGTGTGATTTTCAAAGTAGCAAGGTCAGCGCCATTTTCAGGTGCTACTTGATAGACATCTCTGTGGCTTCATACAGAGATGTCTATTGAAGTCGCACCTGAAATCGGCAAAAGTAGTGCAGGAACTACTTTTGCAAATCGGTGTGGCACCGCAAAGATGGTGTCGCACCGATTGGAACAGTGCCATTGCTGCCAATAGGCTGTGACTTGTCATGCGATTTGATCTCTCAAATAGCATGACAAATCGCTCCTATGTGAACCTGCAACTTCAAGTTGGTGACTGTCTTTTTCTAATGACATTGCTGCTCAGTTTTCCCAAACCTTTGTAAATGCTGTATTCACTGAAGCCCATGTGAATGTCAAGGCCTGAATGTATTTCAGTTACCCCTTTAGAGTAATAACTATAATTTGGTTTTGCCACAATAGCCTAGTATGTCTGTCTGTCGACATCTGGAACATTTAAGGAGCATACCATAGGCTGTGATCCTCCCCATAAGGTAGAGCACGTAATTTCCTGTAGAGATGTGTACTGGATTTTCAGTGCTGACCTTTGCTTTATTTAACCAGGTTGGAACACCATAATCCATTCTTGTGGAAGGCAGCTGCTTGTAGGTTATACAGCACACAGTGTGGAACGTGCAGGTTGGCTCAGTGACCTGCTTGTGCAGCTTCCTTTTTGTTCTTCTTGGCTCTTGTTTACACACAGTCAGCTGGGACTTGGGGGAGGAATTTGTGAAGTGTTCGCTTTTCATAAAGTATGAATTCAAGCAGTCTGAAGGTTGCCAGAATGCTTTTTATTTTTTTTTATTTTTTTTATAAATTGCACAGTATAAATTTTCCCACTTACTGCAGACAGCTTGGATTCACAAAAAAAGAAATTGTCTGTGGGAATATATACATTTTTTTTTTTTTTTTTTTTTTTTTTACTCACCCTGCCTGGATCTAGTTTTAAAAACTTACTTTTCTGTGGTTCTGGTTTATTAACAAATAGTTGACCTCTGGGCAAGTCCGAAGTACCAAAAAAAAAAAAAAAGTTGTGTAGGCAAAATGTGAACTTGAGTACGTTTTTTGGATAGCACTGATAACGTGGCCAACTTCCGTACTGGGTGTGAATAACACTGAAAGTGCGCTTTTTTTTTTTTTTTAATGCAGCTCTCCACACAACAGTATGTGCTGCTGTGCACCACAAAGTGGGTTAGTTAGGAGAGTTGAGGGGGGGGGGGAAGGATCTGAAAAGGTAATGCCGACTAAGTGGAAGATCTTCCTAAATCAAATGTTTTGGGCCGGGTTCACACTATTGCGAATTGAATGCGGGATCTCTGCATCCAATTCACAATAGCAGGAGAATGTGAATGGCTCTCTATGGAGCTGGTTCACATATCTCCAATGCAAATTTGCACAGGAGCCCTGTTTGTCTTTTTGTCTCAGGTCCGAATTCAGCTCAAAATTCGGGCTGAAACGGTGAACCAGGACGCACAGGACCCCTGCTGAGAGCCCCATCGGCATTTAGTGTGAACTGAGCCTCGGTCCTTTATTTCAGGTACCTGTATAGTGCCGTCCATTTTACACTTGCGCCTTTTTTTTATCACATCAGTCTTTGCCCTCCCAGGAGCCTACAATCTAAGGTCCTGAACTCCCATTCCTACAGACATACTAGGGCCAGGTTAGACAGGAACCAATTAACCTACCAGCATGTCTTTGGAGTGTGGGAGGAAACTGGAGTACCCAGAGGAAACCCACGCAGGCACTTCATGTTTTTTTTCTTTTCTCACGTGTTTTGGCCCTTATAATATCAGAGCTATGCAGACCTTTACTCAGCAAAAAAATATTTAAATTGACCTATTACTGAAATATTCTCCAGCATCTTGTCAGGCCAGTGAAGTTGCTGGCTACATACACCTTTCAGTTCTTGTGGGTTTTTATTTTTCTGAACTGTTTGCTTTATATTCTATTCCCTGATAACAAAAAGTGCTTTGCATGTTGGAAAGCTTCTTTTTCTTTTCCCCCGAAACCTTTAGGCCCCTTTCACACGGATGTATAGAATGGTGCTTTTAGCTGCAGATTTTCTAGTTTTCTACCGCAGCTAAAAGCACACAATGCTTTCCTATGGCCCCATTCACACAGCGTTTAGCTGCGATTTTGTTACATGTGGTTCGGTGCGAATAGAAAAAATAGAATTGAATGCGTCCAGTTGCGATGTAGCGCAGCTATCTGCACATAACTGCAGGTAATCGCAGTGCACTGTCAGCTGCGGATAGCAGCGTGAACAAAAGAAAAAAAAAACAGGAAGCACATCAAAATAAAAATGGTTGCTATGGGGATGACAATAATGGCCAAACGCAGCCGCATGTAAACGCAGCTAAAAGCAGTGTACAAATGCAGCTGATCGCTTTGCCTGGGGTCTTGAATTTCAAAAGAGAGAAACATGCTTTTAACTGCGGCAGAACAGCCGCCCGTGTGAAAGGGGCCTTATACATCTGTATTCAATGTTTAGGCTTCAAAATCAGGTTTCATTTGGCTTGTGTTTTTACATTGCAGATTTAATAAACATGCTAAGTTTGAAAAAAATTCTGCTCTCCTCTATTAAAGCATACATGTACAAAAAAAAATTGTATAGGTTCCAACATCTCCTCCCCTTTGGCATCATTAACACTTTACTCAGTAGGTAAATAGGAGCCCCGCTTCAGATCCTCCCCTGTGTAAATGCCGGTATTTCATCAACAGGCTGATGTATTCAGTCTGTACGGGGGACACGGCTTTGACAGCTGCAGTCACGCTTCAGACAGACCCATAATCTGCCTGTTAGCAATTACTATAAAAAGTGTTATTAAATGCATATTGTATAAAATAAATTTGTGTGCTTTAGCTGCCTGATGCGTGTCTGTGTACCACGCTAGAAAGGTGGTAATGGGCTCTCTGGTAACGAATAGTCGCGTTGTGATGGTGGAGGGGATGTTTCAGTTTTCAAAATTTGCGTAGAAAGTTGCAATTCATATATTTGATTAGTTAGGATAACAAAGTTTAAACCAAGAGCAGGTTTAATTTAGGAAAACAAATCTAAATGTTCTATAGGCTATAACTATTAAATGGGCTTGAATTGTTTACATGTTGTATGCTACCTCCTATTTTACCCTTCATGTGAATACAGATGGGCATATTATGTCATTGAGCACCAAGAATCTACAATTCAAGTGTATGTAATGTATTTTGCAATTGGTTACGCTAACAATGATTTTTCATGTAATTTTCTTAGTTTTTTTGGGGAAAATTAACTTGTCCAGTATTGAGCTCTAATGAGCAGGGCCCTCTGATCCCTCCTGTATTGAATTGTAACTGTATTGTCTGCCCTGATTTAAAGCACTGCCCAAACTGTTGGCGCTATATAAATCTTGTATTTTAATACTGTGGATCTAAATGCAAAACCTTCTAGTATGTGTGGGGTTCTTTTTTTGCCTTGTTCCCCAGCTCTGTTGGTGTCTCTGTAGTGAAGATGGCTTGGATGAAGTGAGGTCGGGGGGTAGAGGTGATTGCTGGGTTGTGGGTTCAGTGCAGATCCTGATTGTGGTGATTATGTGCACAGCTGTCACTTTCAGCTACTGGCAGTTTAGAAGGTCTCTAATTAGGAGAGGGGACATTTCACCAAGTGAACTGGTCACTGTTACACTTTGGAAGGAATTTTAACTCTTTGCTATGAGAACTTGTTTTCTATTTTCAGTTATATTGGTTTTTCAGAACCCTGCCCATCTTCCACATTGATGGGAGTAATTGGATGTGTTGGTACTGGAAGAACTCATTTTTTTTTTTTAACGATGCAAAACCTAAAAATCTAGTTTCTTTAGAAAATGCCTTAAAATAAATCCTCCTTGCTTTAACCAAATTTGATGTTTTACATTGTAGTAACTATAATGTAATACTTTCCCGTTTTTGCTATCTTTAATGGGAGGAAGCTGCTCTAGTGGTTCTATGGTTGTGCAACGGAGTCTCTGCTGATTTTTTATTTTTTTTTCTCTACTGCAGATTTATTTTGAATCTATTCAGTTTTAGGCTTACATAGTGTTAAAGTATATATTTTATTCTTAGTCCGATCTTTTAGGGTCTTGATGAAATATTGTGTATGAATATTTTCTATCAAGCCTGTGAAGCCCAGGGTTGCTTTTCAGGTCTATCACTGTGTTCCTGCTGGGGGACGGGGGATTAGAAAGGCTGGCCTGGTACCCAGACATTGATGATATTATTCGGTCTGGTTGAATAACTTGGAGATTCTTTTTATTGCTCTAGGTATCTGAAAGTAACTAGTTGCTTGGCGGTCAGTGTAGTTTACTGATCGGACTAGGAATGCAGCCAGTCAGATGGGTATGATTTGTGGGTCAGTGACTTTCCAGGTTGGAAACAGGACAATCGGTTCTAGGAAACTGCCTGGGAATTTGCTGGCAATTCTAATGGTGGCTCCAAAGGTGTGGAGGTAATTGTAAGGGCTTTCTTTTCCCTCTGAAGCACCTTATGTAGGCTTGTAAGACCGTCCTCCCTAGTTTTAGGTGGTGCTATATTCTGCTTTAGATTTCTCGGCTGGCATGAAGTGGCAGGTTTTCACATCCATGCAAGTGATAAACATCAGCTTCAAAATATACACCCAGCGTTGGAGCTTATTTATCTTCTCTTCAGAGGTCTTGCGTCACTAGCTCCTAGCAATACTGCTTTTGTTCATGCCCTCTACCTCTCCCTCTGATGGATCTGTTCAGGAAATCCAGATGGTCTTTGCTCCAGTATGTCTTTATAAATATTAAGCAATGCCAAATGTCAGCAGCTTGATAGATTAACCTTAGTACTCATACGCATGCATTTTCCTCTACTGCTGAGAATTACTGTTACATTAGCTATGTGTGAAAGCTAACTTGGGCTGATTTCCCTGCAGCTTATCACATGTACAAATAAGAACAAGGCCATTCCTTCATGAGCAGTGTCCTAAAGTGAAACTCTACTTCTATTGAAGGGAAACAAAATTAGGGCTGCAACTATTTTCATAATCGATTAGTTGGCCGATTTAATTGGATAATAACTTTAAAGTGTGGCGTACAATTTAGTTAATATGTAAAGTTTAAAAAGCCATTTTATTTTTAAATATCTATATGCAATGGTAAATATAACTGACCAACTAATTATGTTTTGGGAGCAAAATCTCTAATCCACTCTGAGAATGACAGATGTACTGTATATACTATTGGGGGTTGAATCCTGGTAAATATCCTCCGACTCTGAGATCAAATTTGTTTAAAGAAGAAAAAATAATTTCATCAGTTTAGGCCAATATGTATTGTACAAATTTTTGGTAAAAATCGCAATAAGCATATATTGATTGGATTGTGCAAAAATTAATAGCACCTACAAAACGGTGGATAGATTTATGGGGAGATATATATATATATATATATATATATATATATATATATATATATTTTTTTTAACTAGTAACGGTGATGATCTGCGAAATTTATTATTTTTGGGACTGCGAGAGATCTGACACCTTTTTGGGACCATTGACATTTATACAGCGATTAGAGCTAAAAATGGCCACGGATTACTGTATAAATGTCACTGGCAGGGAAGGGGTTAACACTAGGAGGTGATGAAGGGGTTAACTGTTCCCTTTTTGAGTGTTTCGAACTGTGGGGGGGGGGTGCTTACTGGGACATGACGGCAAACTGTTCCTGACCACTGGGAACAGTAGATCCCTGTCAGAACAAGTAAATTCATTGTTTACATGAGGACATCGAGGCCTCCCGACCCACGGGCTCGATCCTGCAGCAGGAGCATGGTGGAGGGCAACTACCTGGGCGAGCCGTCGTACACCTGTGTGCTGCACTGTATTTCCTGATATGTAAACAAATGATGCATTCTGTATACAGGCCAACTGATCGATTTATGAAAAATGGTTGTCAACTATTTTCATAATCGATTCATTGTTTTGGCCCTAAACAAAAATACACTTGACAAGTAAATATCTTTTTGACTAATTCTAGCAGCATGAGGATTAAAATGGTCCATGTTGATTGAGGGTGAAGTGCCACTTTAGGATCTTGTATTATTAAAGAGAAGATAAACTCAGATACTTTATAGTTGCAAATGAAACCTTGAGACGATTGAAGCGTCCAGAATCTACTCACTGAGGCGTTGCATCTTATTTTTAAAAATGTTTCATGGAATTTTAATAGTGAATAATGTGCCATGCGCTAATAAATTGAATATGTATCCAGATATGCATATGACATTGGAGAGCTTTATAGAGGCCACTAATATGTAAGTGTAATATAGAACAAGTTGGTAATGTTGAAAAGTGAACTTTAAGTCACCTTTTTGTCTTTATATTCAGTTCAGCATTGCTGTACCTTCTGAGGCTCATTTGAAGGGCGGGGGGGGGGGGGGGGGGGAGGTGGGGAGGTGAGAAAATAAAACTGGCCATACTTTGCTCAGTTTTTTGCACTGAGAAATCCTCCCCACTGTTTTCCGACAGTGATGTTCCCCTGCTATCAGAATACACTGATCAGCACTGTGAATCATTGGCAGCAAACATTGATTATATTGCTGCTTACCCAGTCTTGCATGTGTTACAAAGATCTCTTGTAGTTACAAGGATGAAACGAACCAATTAACACTGGCAGGGTAAATTTGCTAGTGTATCCTGATCTGCTAGTACTTCTAGCACTCCCCTCCCAGTAACTGTCCTATCCAGGCCTGTTTTGGAGTCTGGAAGGAGGATCTCTGCATACAAGATCAAGCAGCCTTTTTACACAATACAGAGATTTAACCTCTTAAGTCCCACAGTGAGTATAACAAGCATGCTTTACTGCATATACAGACTGGTGTTACTGTTGTGGGTTTAGTAACACTTTAGGGAGAGTTATATACACAAGGTGCGTGCACGGTCTGCACTATAGGACATTTTTTGCGGGGGCTTGCACAGTAGCTATGTTGGGCCAACCATGCCATCAGAGTCCTGCATGTTTTCAAAGTATGCAAGTGGTTTCCGCCCTTATGTTAATGTTTGTATAAGTTTTAAGGTTTTGTCCTTCGGTTCTTATTTTAAAACTGACTAGTCAACAGTTAGTGTATTGGTGATGTGTTTCCTGTTGGAGGTGCTTCTCTCATGGGCTGTCCTGGAAACTGAGCTACCGTTAAGGTTAACTCTGGTTTTTCACAATCTGCCTTTAGGCAGGGTTGACACTGCTGTGACCCCAAAGTTTTATGCAATTTCCTTGCAAACTTCTTTCCACTTGCTAGCGACTTTTGTGATTTAACATTGCAGTCTATGGCATTCAAGTCCCACAGTCACAAAAGGTGTTTTTTTTTTTTTTTTGTCGCTGGGACTTGAGTTGCATTGATTAAGTAAGATGGTACCCATTGACATGTGTTTTTTGACTTGTCATGCGACAAGTCGCAGCATTGTGAACCGGGGCTTGGATAAGGTAACGCATTGAAAAGTAGTGGTAAGAGTTCTGCATTGTGCTAACCACATATATGACAAACACCTGTTTGTTTTGAATGCCTCTACAAATGCCTTTATCACAGGATTCTGCATGAGGACTGTAAACATTGCAGAACTAAATGTACAAGTTTCAGAGTCCAGGCTTCACCCATTCAAGTAGTTTAACTGCAGTATGTTGTAAGGGAAGAGGAGGAGGTGCCTGTGTCTTATCAGGGCAGCCATACAACAGACTTTGCTTTGTGTGCTTTGGTAATCCTGTTTAGGGGTTTGAATTATCTGTCCAAAGAAAAGAGAACTGCTGAAAAGGGCAAATGCCATCTAGCTATCAAAGTTTGGTGTCCACAGACGGTATTTATCTGCAGTTCATGGTTTTCTATTTGTAGTTCTAACCAGCCTTTGCCCTTGGACTGACTTGATACGCTTTCTCAGTTTTTAGCGTTTGTTCCCTTAGCAGAAAAACTGTATGTACCGTACTTTAGAATGGAAGTAGTGAAGCTGGTGATTGAACTGTAGTGTTTAAAAGGTCAGGTAGGAGACTTGCTGGAGATCGGGTTACTGGCAGACAGGTTCAGACTCCCCTCTTCCATCCAATTGCATAGTCCAGACAATGTATGATAAAGCAGCATGCAATTATCTTTAGATGCTCTCAGCAGAACAGAGTAAAGCCGGGTGCACACTAGTTTTTGGTTGCACGGAAAAAAAACTTTCAGCTCCGGTCAGACCGTTGTACTAACCATGCGTGGTAAGTCCAGCGATCTCCCCCACTGTGCTGTTGTGTTCTGACACCCCACCAGAACACTCCAATCGGAGCTCTCTGCAGCTGGTTGGGAGCCGGTTGGCTTCTGGTTTTCCAACATGCACATCTGACAGACCGACAAACACTGTGTGTGTGTGTGTGTGTGTTCTGGTTGAACGAAATGCATTCCCCTAACAATGTGGATGAGGGTGCCCTCCCCACTGAGCTATTGTATTCTGACAGCGGGGAAACTTCCCCCAACTTCCAAATACACTGAGCAGAGTGCCAGCTATAGCCAGCAAGTTAAATTAAATAAAGACAGATCCCTGCATCACCCCAAACAAAATTGTTTGTTTATCTCCCGCTGAGCTATCGTATTCTGACAACAAAGCCCCCCCCCCCCCCCCCCCCCATCAAAATACACTGATCATTGCTGCTGCCATTGACTGATGAAAGCATTGACCAAATGCTGCTTTTCCAGCATGACCTTTTTGTGGCTCCTGTTGAACAGTCGGTTGTACCCGCTGGAACATGTCCATATAATAATCAGTGTTAGATCTTCTAATGTGCTGTGTGCAGATCTGTAGTAGAGTAAGATTCTAAACATACTTGCTCATATTTCTCCATTCTCTTTAACTAAACTCAACCACTTTGAAGTTTTAGACGTATCCCTTGAGACCATTTACCTAGAAATCTCTGGCACAGTTAATTATTATTTTTTTTTTTTAGATGAACATGTGGGACGTGTCTGTTTGAGCTTGACATTGAACGGTCATAGAAGATGCTAGTGGGAATCTTCAAACAATCTGGTGTCAATTTTTTCACACTAATGCAACGTGGAATAGTACATGTCACATATGCCCTAACACACCACTATAGTATGACTGGACCCTAAGGCCCCTTTCACACTGAGGCGTATTTCAGGCTTATATTTAGAGCATAAATAATGCCTGAAATACTCCTGCCCCAGTATTCTCAATGTGTAAGCCCAAGGGCTTTCACACAGGCGATGCGCTGGCGGGAGAAAAATCTCCTGCAAGTAGCAGGTGTGTTTACCGCTCCTACACCACTCCGTCCCATTGAAAGCAATGGGAAACGGCGGTAATGCCGCCTGCAATGCGCCTCTGCAGAGGCGCATTGCGGGCGGTATTGACCCTTTTTCGGCCGCTAGCGGGTGTTAAAACCGCACCGCTAGCGGCCAAATACTGCTGCAATTCTGTGGTAATTCAACGGTATAGCGCCGCTAAAAATAGCGCTATACCGCCACCGCCCCAATGTGAAAGGGGCCTTAAGGTTGGGCAGCTGGCTCTTGTATACAATGATTTTAAAAAGCAATTGAAGTTGCCAAAATAGTACAATGGCCAAGTATCTAAACACATCTGTTCAGCACTGTCTAAACTGTGGTTTGAGCTCCTGGAATATTGCACTTTCCAGCTAAGCACACCCTCCTGCCTGTCATCACATTTGGCTCCCCATCACAGATTGCTCCGGAAGTGACGTTCCGTCGCCGCCATCTTGCTACACCCCACACTCCTGCACAGTAATGATAGAGTGAGAAGGGGGCAAGCGGACATCGTTGCACCCACCGGAGTTTTCGATTTCAGTTAACACAAAATGGAGCTTATATGCTTAACCACTTCAATACAGGGCTTTTTGTACCTATTCAATACCGGGCCTATTTTGGCACTTCTCCTACATGTACAAATCATCATTCTTTTGCTAGAAAATTACTCAGAACCCCCAAACATTATACATGTATTTTTTAGCAGACACCCTAGGGAATAAAATGACGGTCATTGCAACATTTTTTCTTGCACAATATTTGCGCAATAATTTTTCAAACGCCTTTTTAAAAAAAATAAAAAAAATGGTTTCATGAATTAAAAAATAACAAAACAGTAAAGTTAGCCCAATTTTTTTGGGAAAATATGAAAGATAATGTTGCGCCAAGTAAATAAATACCTAACATGTCACGCTTTAAAATTGCACACACTCATGGAATGGCGCCAAACTTCGGTACTTAAAAATCTCCATAGGTGACGCTTTAATTTTTTTTACAGGTTACCAGGTTAGAATTAGAGGAGGTCTAGTGCTAGAATTGTTGCACGCGCTCTAACGCACGCAGCGATACCTCACATGCGTGGTTTGAACGGCGTTTACATATGTGGGCGACTTGCGTGTGCATTCGCTTCTGATCGCGAGCTACCGGGGACAGGGGCGTTTTAATATTTTTTATTTATTTTTTTTACTTATTTATTTTTTTACAATGATTTTACTTTTTTTTTTTTTGATCACTTTTATTCCTATTACAAGGAATGTAAACATCCCTTGTAATAGGAATGTGTGTGACAGGTTCTCTTTATTGAGAGATGCATGGTCAGGCTGGAAAGCATGAGATCAGCGAAAATTTTTCCACTGATTTCATACTTACAGCCGCAATGGGCATTTGAGACCCGGGCGTGACGTCATCACATCGCGCCCGGACCTCCGACGATCATAGAGATGACTGGTGACCATCTGGTCACCAGTCATCTCTATGCTCATCACGTGACTCCACCAACGATGCCGGAAGATTCGCTCCGGGTCCCCGATCGCACGGGGGAGCCCGGAGAAGCACCGGAGGGGGGGGGGTGTCCCCTCCCGCCGCCTATAAGAACGATCAAGCGGCGGAACCGCAGCTATGATCGTTCTTATGGTGCACAGAATCGCCGGCACTTCAAAAGGATATCTGAATGATGCCTCTAGCTGCAGGCATCATTCAGATATCCCCTACAAAGCCGAGGACGTCATATGACGTCCACCCAGGATGGGAGATCCCATCTGTGGACGTCATTTGTCTATGGCTGGGTAGGGAAGTGGTTAAATACAGTATTTGGAAATCCGACGGACTGTTTACATGTTAAATTTGAAAATCAGGTGTTCTGTCACATTAGCAACCATGTAAGGTCAGCAGGTTTGCTGCTGCTTTTAAAAATTAACATCTAAACAGTCCGTCGGATTTCCCAAAACTGTATTTAAGCATATAAGCTCAGTTTTTTTGTGTTGAAAAGAACTGTGAAATCTAAAACTCCAATGGGTGTAACAAGATGTCCGCTTGCCCCCTTCTTACTATCATTACTGTGCAGGAGTGTGGGGTGTAGCAAGATGGCGGTGACTAAGGCCCCATGCACACGAGACGCTGTTATTTGCTGTTGAACGCGCGTTCAGAGGCAGTTGGACGCTTTTTTCAACTGCTCCTGAACCCATTCAATGTTATCCTATGTGTCCATGCACACAGTCTCGTTTTTTGGCGTTTACAAGCAGTTGCGTTTAACCTCGTTTTTCCAGAAGCAAAAAAATGGGTTCAGACGCAAAAGTTTTCCACGTTTCAGACGCTAAACGCTGCTAAACGCGGCTAAACGCGGTACCGGCGTTTTGCCGCGTTTGCGTTTATAAGCGTTTTTAAAGGTGACCTATTTTTTAACATTAGAAATCTCAAAAATGATGGCAAATGATGAAAAACTATTAAAAAATATAAAAGAAAACTGTAATTGCTTGCATTGCATTGTGGACAATCCACAACTTGTGGCAGGTAACGTGGCAAGTGGACAATCCACAGCTTGTCAGGTGATGTGGCCAGGTGACGTGGCAAGTGGACAATCCACAGCTTGTGGCCAGGTGACGTGGCAGGTGACGTGGCCAGGTGACGTGGCAAGTGGACAATCCACAACTTGTGGCAGGTGACGTGGCAAGTGGACAATTCACAACTTGTGGCATGTGATGTGGCCAGGTGACGTGGAAAGTGGACAATCCACAACTTGTGGCAGGTGACGTGGCTAGATGACGTGGCAGGTAATGTGGGCAGGTAACATGGCTAGGTGACGTGGCAAGTGGACAATCCACAACTTGTGGCAGGTGACGTGGCCAGGTGACGTGGCAGGTGACGTGGCAAGTGGACAATTCACAACTTGTGGCAGGTGACGTGGCCAGGTGACGTGGCAGGTAACATGGCCAGGTAACGTGGCAAGTGGACAATCCACAACTTGTGGCAGGTGACGTGGCACGTGATGTGGCCAGGTGACGTGGCAAGTGGACAATCCACAACTTGTGCCAGGTGACGTGGCCAGGTGATGTGGCCAGGTGACGTGGCAGGTGACGTGGCAAGTGGACAATCCACAACTTGTGGCAAGTGATACGCTAAATACAAGTACACTGCTGCTCTCTCAGCTGCTGCTACTCACTCTGGTCTCACAAACTGGCTGAAATGGTTAAAATTTACTGTTTTTTGAGCTTAGGGAGGGTCTATGATGAAACGCTTATAAACGCAAACGCGGTTAAACGCGGCCGCAAACGCGGCAAAACGCGCGTTTATAAACGCCGGTTTCAGCGTTTAAAAACGTGTGTTCAGCAGAGTTTGCACCTGCGTCTCGTGTGCATGGGGCCTTAACGTCACTTCTGGAGCAATCTGTGATGGGGACCCGAATGTGACGAGACACCTGCACACCTAAGATTAGGGCTGATGGATCCCAGGAAGTAAATGCTACACGAGTCATCTGTCCTTACTCAAGATGGCTGCAGCCAGAAATGCTTAGGGGGAGGGTCAAAGGATTTCTCAACAAAATAACAAAATAAAGCATGGATGGGTGAATGTTGCTTTAAATATAAACAAAAATAAATTGTAGTTTGTGGCGCTCAGATGCAGTGAAGATCCGCTTTAAATTCTTGTTTTGGATTTAGATGAACTTTGATTAGAAATTAACATGTGATAGTACATGACTGTAAAGGGGAAATGTTTGTAAACTCTCTCTCACCAAGGTAAGAGCGGTTTCACACTGGGGCGCTGGGTGCGGTATAGCGCCGCTATTTTTAGCGGCGCTATACCGTCCGAATTGCTGAGGTATTTGGCCGCTAGCAGTGCGGTTTTAACCCCTGCTAGCGTCCGAAAAAGGGTTAATACCACCCGCAAACTGTGGCTACAGCTGCGGTATGCGGGCGGTATTACCGCGGTGTCCTATTCATTTCAATGGGAAGGAGCGGTGGAGAAGCGGTCAACACACCGCTCATCTCACCGCTCCAAAGATGCAGCTAGCAGGACTTTTTTCCACGTCCTGTTAGCGCGTGCCGCTCCAGTGTGAAAGCCCTCGGGGCTTTCCCATTGGAGAGACAGCAGCCGCTGTTTAGGCTTGGTTTGCAGGCGCTATTTTTAGCACAATAGCACCTGCAAATCGCCCCAGTGTGAAAGGGGCCTAAATGAAATGAGTAGACCTATGAAGTATGAACAAGTCCCCCTGCTTGACTGTGCTGTTAGGTCTTTTGCCATATGATCACCTGATGAAATTTACTGTAGGCTACAGACAAGGTAGCCACTCCAAAGTACAAGCTTGTTTTATTTGGCTGCTGTTGGGAGATGTCTTATCAGTGTGGTTCACTTAGCCTCTGTTTTTACTGGTTAAATGTTTTGCCCTGTCCTACAACTTGCTTATTGTCTGCCAGTCCTCTGAAGGAGTTCAGTATCTCCCTGAAGTATTCATTGGTAAATGTAAAGGATTTGGCAACTACTGAAACGTGCCATTGTTCCAGAGAGCAGGAAGACGTGATTGTTCCCCTGATCTGTGTTTTATGGCCTCCAAGAGGAAGTGACAGCTTCTAGTATTCCTAGCTGCTTGCACAAGCTTTAGTAAAGTGTGTGTGTGTGTGTGTGTGTGTGTGTGTCACCAGACACTTTATTAGGTACACCTTTCTAGTACCAGGTTGGACCCCCCCTTTGCCTTCGGCACTGCCTTAATTCTTTGACAACAAGGTGATGGAAACCTTCCTCAGATTTTGGTCTATATTGACGTGATGGCATCACACAGTTGCTGCAGATGTGTCGGCTATACAGCCGTGATGTGAATCTCCCGTTCCACCACATTCCAAAGGTGCTTTATTGGATTGAGATGTGGTGATGGCGGAGGCCATTGGAGTACAGTGATCTCATTGTCATGTTCAGGAAACTAGGGCCGAAACAACAATTAATCGACCAGTAACATAATGGGGTTAAAAACTAAAATGAGCCCTTTACAGTACAAAAGAGCAAACTGCTACTGTAAATACTTTCTGTCCCACGGTAAAAAAATGAACCCCCCCATTCACACAGGGGCAACACGACTTCCAGCGTGATTTTATGAGGCAACTTGGACAGGACTTGAGAATGAATCACAGCACGACCTGGAGCTATTTACAAGGCAACTCCAAGTTGCCTGCAGGACAGGAGACATTCCAGTGGCCAATCAAACAAGAATCAGCTCTGTGGGAGGGAGGGGGGAGGGAGAGGTTTGCAGGAGAAATGTATGTTTTCTTCCTGGAGAGTTGCTCCTATTAAGACAGTGAGAGGCGACTCCCATTGAAATGAATGGTTACAGGTCGCCTAGGAGTCGGATTGAAGTAGTACAGGGACCTTTTTTGAAGTCGGAGCGACTGCAGTAGTGTGCGTAAGGACGGCTCCATTAACTTTGATTTCTTCAGCCAGCGCGACCTGAGGCGACTAGGGGCGATTTGGAGTCGGATCCAAAAACGCCCCTGTGTGAATGGGCTCTTACAGCGATTATTTGCTCTTTTTGTACTAATTTTTGTTAAACACCATTGTTACTAAACATCTCAGGCCTGAGTCACCCCTCTGTTTTGGTGCTTTTTTGCAGAAACACACTACAGTGCATTTACATGGTTTCCTATGGGACACGTTCACATCCATGATTTTTTCAGCTGCTGCGTATCTGGAAAGGGCAAGGACTTTTTTTTTAATGCAAAACGGTGCTATTTTGTTTTTTTGGTTCAATATACTTCAATAGAGAAGCTGCAGAAAAGCATGTAATGTGTTTTTTGCGGCAATTTGTGTCTTTTTGTCTGCCCAACAACAAATATTGCCCAAAAAATAAATGTAAAAATGCAGCAAAATTACATATTTTTTTTTACGGTTGTTAACCAATTAATCGAAACAATCGGCCAACTAATCAATTATGAAAATAATCGTTACTTGCAGCCCTACAGGAAACCAGTGGTGAAGGAGAGCTAAGCTTTGTGACATGGTGCATTATCCTGCTGGAAGTAGCCATCAGAAGATGGGTAGAGACGGTCCCTAGTTACAAACGACTCCTACTTACAAACGGAGGGAGACAACAGGAAGTGAGAGGAAATCTCCCCATAGGAAGGGAAATTTTACTCCTGTAAGAGTTATTAAAAGGACACTAAATTCCCGTTTAAAAATAAAATAAAAAACCTGTTATACTTGCCTCCACTGTGCAGCTTGTTTTGCACAGTGGCCTGATCCTGGTCTTCTGGGGTCCATCGGTGGCTGTCTCGGCTCCTCCCTGCAAGAACTAACCCCCTTCATGCAAGGTCTCGCCCATGGGGGTTAGTTTGCGAGCGCACTCCCGTGATACAGCCAGCGTCTATAGCCGCAGACTATCACTCGGCATCGCCCCCCAGTGCGCTGCGTCATTGGATGTGATTGACAGCAGTGCGAGCCAATGACTGCGCTGCTATCAATCCATCCAATCTAGCCAATCAACGGCCAGACTGAGTGAAGAGTATGTCGGGTGAGCGCAGCAGATGAACGGGCTCAGGTACGTAAAACTGAGGGCCGTCATTGCCAGGTTGTTTTCACCTTGATGCGTTAAGGTGAAAAAAAACCTTTACAACCCCTTTTAAGGGAAAACTGTACCTCCACCAAATCTTTATCACCAATCCTTGTTTCCACAACCCCAAATTTTCAAAATCCAATTGTCATTGGGACAGAAAGTGAGGTGAAATCTTCTGTACAGGGGTGTTAACCCTTCCCTATGCTATCCAAAAAGCTTAAAACGTTTTTTTGGCTGGAGCTACACTTTAAAAAAATGTTTTACCTGTTCCGACTTGCAGATTCAACTTAAGAACAAACCTACAGACCCAATCTTGTTTGTAACCCGGGGACCGCCTATACACTGTAGTCATAAAGGGATGGACATGGTCAGCAATAATACTCAGGTAGGCCGTGGCGTTTAAACGATGCACAATTGGTACTAAGGGGCCCAAAGTGTGCCAAATATTCCCCATATTACACCACCACCCTGAATCATTGATACAAGGCAGGATGGATCCATGCTTACATGTTCTGACCCTACCATCTGAATGTTGCAGCTGAAATGGGGACTTATCAGGCCAGGCAGCATTTTTTCCAATTTTCTATTTAGTTTTGGGGGCCTGTGCCAATTGTAGCCTCAGTTTCCTGTTCACTGACAGGAGTGGCATCCAGTGTGGTCTTCTGCTGCTGTAGCCCATCTGTTTCAAGGGTCATGTGTTGTGCATTCAGAGATGGTATTCTGTATACCTTGGTTTTAACAAAATGGTTATTTGCGTTACTGTTGCCTTTCTATCGTCTTGAACCAGTCTGCCGATTCTCCTCTGACATCAAGGCATTTTCATCCACACAACAGCCGCTCACTGGATATTCTCTTTTTTGGACCATTCTCTGTAAACGTGTGTGTGGTGTGTCCAGAACAGCAGTTTTTGAAATACTCAGACCAGCCCATCTGGCACCAACCACGCCATGTTTAGAGTCACTTAAGTCCCCATTCTGATGCTCGGTTTGAACTTCGTTATCTTCACCATGCCTAAATGCCTTGTGTTGCTGCCATGTGATTGGCTGATTAGCAATTTGTTACCAAGCAATTGAACAGGTGTACCTAATAAAGTGGTGTGCGTGCTTTGTAAATAACTCTTTAGAAGTGGTAGTTCAGCAAAATGAAGATGATGTCCTGGTTCTTTTTCCCGGGTGAATGTTGTACATTGGGATTGGGGGTCCAGACTTGGGTTAGATTTAAAATGGTGATTTTACTGAATTCTCAGTAATGACTAACTAATTATGCCCCTTAAATCACTAGCAGTCAGTCATTTAGAGTAGTAATCGATCGATGGAACAAATTACTTCCTATTTAAACCCTGGGTGCTCAACCTGTGGCCCTCCAGCTGTTGGGGAACTAGAAGTCCCATGAGGCATTGCTGAGGCATGATTTGACTTGTAGTTCCACAATAGCTGGTGGGCCTCAGGTTGAGCACCCATGGTAAAACTATACATGCAATTTATTTTTTGCCTGAAAATACTCCCTTGCAGACATGCCAGGGACAAATACTCTAACAAAAGCCCTCAAAAGCTTTTTTTATACCCAGTGTGCATGGGGCCCTTAGCGAAACTTAACATTTTCAGTGAGGAAGCTCCTCATAATGTACGATCTATTGATCGACTTCAGTACAACTAGTCTGTCAGGTTTTTTCATTCAATCACTGTCAGCGGCTATAGCTGCCGTCGTCGGTGATCATAGTATTCTGATGCCTGGAAGACCTCTCCTGCTGTCGGGTTACAAGAGCACAAGGAGAGGGATTCCCCATCAACGCAGACGGTGTGTATAAAAAAAATTGTCCCTTGTTTACCTTTCCACTGATCTTGTGTGGTTTTATTATTTAGTGACTTTTTTGCAGCTTATTTGAATGCATTCTGCATAATCGAATTGCTTCATTTTCTTTGGACTTCTGTTTCTTTACTGAAAATGTTTATGTGCACAATGCCTCACTGTTATGGTGACAGTTGTTCTATTGTCTTGCCCCACTTTATGGATGATGCCCGGATTGGTGTTAGTGTAGCACACAATATATGCAGCCAGTGGGCACAGTAGAAAATCCCCCCCCCCCACTGGCATATGCTGATGCAGGGATGTATTGCCACAATAAATTGCTTGCGAGTCAAACAGTGTGCATGAGGCCTTAAGCCCCGTACACACGATCAGAATATCATATGGAAAAATACTGCTTTCGACGCTATTATACGATAACCAGATCGTTGGTACAGAGCTTTTCGAGAGCCGGTCATGACATATTATCCGATTGGACATGCACGAAAAATATTTGTCCGATGCCAGATCATGATTTTCTTTTAATCAGTACAGGTGTCGTTTGATAATGCAAATACATTAAAATGCATTACATCGCCCTTTAATTTAGTTTTTTCCTCTCGTTTGAGAATTTTCGTGACTTCAGTAAACTCAACCCGTTCGATCTGAGATTAGCATGCAAAAAAAACTGTCAGGCATTCATCCGATAATCTCATCGTGTGTACCAGACATTAGATTTATTTTGTGTGATTCATGATTGGAACCTTTTTTTTATTTTGTCCCTTGTCATGATATTTAACTTTTTCCCCTTACAAAGTGTCTGCCACTGATCAATCTTTAATGATCCTCAGAAACCCATATTTTATTCACAATCGGAAATGGATGGTTTAAACATTTCATAGGTTTTCTGGGAAAATATACAGTTTTAAGAAGAGCAAAGGGTAATTTTGAAATTAATGGCAGCAGCTTCCAGCTCTTCCTTGTTGGTACTGCTTACTTTGCCAGCTTTTTGTTGCCCTGCCCCAACTCCATTACCCTATTTTTGTTTAAAATGCTGCATTTTTCCATGTTTAAAATTGATATGCTTTCCTATTGATAACCACTTCCCGCCGGCCGTACGCATATATATGTGGCCTCTGGACAGGTGGGTTTTAACACTGAGCAGCTGCATATATGCGGCCCTGTGTAAACAAATTGCCTCGCTGAGAGCGTGCTCCCAGCACATTAACTGGCGGGTACTGGAAAGCTCCTGATGCATACTTGTGATCGGGAGCTTTCAGATCATGTCAGCCAATTGGTGGTCACATGATCGCAATGCCCACCTGCCAGCAGTTGGAACCTCTTAAAGGGCCAGGCAGCGGGAAGGGAATAAAATATGGGTTTGAGATTTTTATTTATATTTTTGGAATTGGCTGTATGTGGGCACATTTTGATGTTGAATTGGGAGTCAGTCGCATACAGTTGCCGTGGATGCCAATGACTAGGTGTTTCCTGCTTTTAAATTTTTTGGATTGTTAGCACCAGCTGGATGCTTAAGGGCTGAACTTATCCACTGGTATTGTGTCACATTGGGGTACCAAAGATTTAGCTGCTGAAGTCCTCTGCTTTCATGGTAGTTGGTATTACTCCCGCTGCAGCATTCTTTGTAAAGTAAAAGATGTAAGAGAGGGAATGGTTTTTGGTAGACTAACAATAGTTGATCATAATGACAGTAGGCGTGTCTAATTTTAGGTTTTTTTTTTTCTGTCTGTTTTGTAGAATTCAGTACCTGCACGACCATCCATTCAATTTCAGGGACTCCAAGGAGTAAGTATTCTTCTTCTTTTTTTTTTTTTTTTTTGTCTTATGTAGAAGCATTTTTCATTAAAGAAAAAGCAGTTTACAGTTGGTAATCCTAAATATCAGCTTTGCAAACCAGTCATGAGTTTATTAAATTCCAGAACAGATTTCCCTAGTTTTTTTTAAAGACCAGTATCATGCACTAGACCCTTTATGAATAGCATCTGTCATATCGATCTCGCTTTAAGGTTCACAGTTAACCTAGTTGCCTGTATGATGGCGTCTAATGCGCAAATGGGATTGGGCAGGCCAGATTTTTAGTTTCCTTTAAAGTAGATGTCTAGTCTACTGAGCTTAAGAAAGCTTTACAATCTATTTTTTTTAAAATCTGTTGTACTTGCCTGCTCTGTGCACAGTGACCCAGAGCCTCCTTGGGTCCCATGGTGGCACTCCTAGCTCCCCCACAGCTAGCAGCTTTCTATGGGGCACCCAACTGAACTGCTCCTGTGTCCATTCACAAACTGAGTTGCAATTCAGCCATGTCCCCTCCACCTCCTGATTGGCTCACTGGCTGTGATTGACAGCAGCAGGAGCCATTAGTGGTGCAAGGCTCTCATGGACATGGCTGGGGGTGCTGCTGCACACAGGTTTTACCTTCATGCAGAGAATGCATGGAAATAGCCTTGTGCCTTTTACAACCACTTAAGCCTGCCCAGACCCCTCATTTCAATCCCTATACTAACTAGCCTGTGAAGGAAAGATGTATAGACTTGCCTAGTCTAAAGACGCCCCAGTCCGGTCATGTGATCTCCCCAGCATCCGTCTTCAGGGGAGAGGAGAGCAGTGAGAACGACTGCAGTGCCGTCACCCACTGACTATGAGACATCCGTTGTCTGCTGTCCCTCCTCTCCCCTGAAGCTGGCGCTAGATCATCAAATGACTGGACCAGAGAGCCCTAGATTAGTTAAGTCTACACATCTTTACAGGTTAGTTCATATAGGATTTAGAAAGGGGATGGGAGCAGGTTAAAGCTTAAATAAATTTAGACCGGACTTCAACTTTAATAATTGAAAGGGGGTTCTGGTTCTTGATGGTTTGGCAGTAATTTCCATAGACCTTAATGTCCATAATTCTATTTTGACAGAGTAGGGAAAGTTTAGAATCTTTTGTAATGCCTAAGCAATGACATCACTCATAGGCTTGCTTTGGCCCATCTGTTGGTGTTCCCTCTCCGTTGCAGCAGGAGCTGCCTGACAGGGGAGCCAATCGCATGACTGGAAAAGAGCAACATGAAAACTGGTGCATATACACACACTCTTTTCTTCCACAGGTAGTTGGTATAGGTGTTAGATGCAGGGAGCATATTTAGACATGATTAGTACAAGACCGGAATTCTGTTAATTCCTGTCCTGCATACGTATCAAAATACATGGACATTTAATAAAGTGAAAAAAAAAAAAATCTGCCGTGCAGAAGTTGAGAAGTACTCAAAACAACCACTTAGGATTGGCCTCTACATCCCAATACTCATTACTAGAGGTCGACTGATATGGGTTTTTCTCTGGCCGATGCCGATATTTAGAAATTGGTGCGGCCGATGGCCGCTATATGATGCCGATTTTTGTGGCCGATTTTATTTTACCCACTTCTTCCTGCTTGCTCCTGTCACTCTAGCACACACTTGATGTCCTCAGTACAGGTGCCACTGGTTTGGAACTGACAGATGGCGCAGATTGGCAGGTGGCACGGTTGGCACTGGCAGGTGGCACTGGCTGGTTTCACACTGAGCCGAGTGTAACTGTGTGAAACTGACAAGTAAGAGTGCTGTCAGAATTGAGCTTGATGTGTGGGTGGGCGGGACCTAGCAGCTATATTACACCAGCCAATGATTAAGCTGCTTAAAGGGGGCGGGGACACATACACGTAGCGGCCCGCCCAGATACCATCCCATTGATTGATGTGTGGAGGAGGAACGGCGGTCAGTGTAAAATATCGGCCTAATTTTGATAATCGGCCGATGCCGATTTATCAAATATCGGTTGACCCCTACTCATTAGAACGTCAGGTCCTGCATGGGTTTTTTTTTGTTTTGTTTTTGCCACCCTAAATTATCTGATCTCCATACAGCTAAATTAACAGCTGAAGTACACATGAAAGCTGTTTTACATGCCAAAGGATTTGTATTTCTGTACATTTACACAGCTCTGCTGCACAGTAATGTTAAACGGTGAAAGGACCTGATCTAGTTATGCTGCAGTTTCACTCGCAGGCCTCCCTACCACCACTCTGACTAGACCGTGAAAGGAGAAAAAGCAGACTGATGGGCACATCTGTCATTCTGCTCTCTCCTGTCAGCATGCTCCTTGCACTGTAGCACAGTGAATTGGCTTTTGTGCTGCTTCTCCCTCCCCCCCCCTCTTTGAGCTCTGCTGTAAGACTGCCAGAGGCCGATAAAGTCATTCAGAAACTTGTACTGCTTGCATTCAACTTTACATCTCTTGTGAACCAGATGTTTTATGGGAGGAAGGGGGGATGAGCACAGTGGGAAGTACCAACTATTTCTGAGGGCTCACATAGAAAAATGGGAGTGTTGGGGGAGAATATTTATAAGAAAGGTAGGCGTTCAAGCAAACCTGTCATTTGCCTTATATGGGCAAAGTGTCATTCTGTTTTAACAGCAAAGATCCACCAAAATATCTTTTTAAATCTTGGTGTACCTTCCCTACTCTCTCTAAAATAGAGATTTTTGTTTTTTGCTATACGTGCTTAAAAATTCAGATTTCTGTAAAATGCATTGTGACCCATTGATTAAGTTGGGTGACATTAGGTAATTTCCATGACTAAAGGCTAGAAACTGGCTAAGTGCTTTTCATGAACATACATTCTAGTAAATCCATAGTGTATATAATTAGACATGTCAGTGTTATTCTTTTTCAGCAGTATAATTTATTGCTAAAATCTTTAACCATTATTTGCAGATCTTGAAATTGGGCTTTTTGCCAGTTTTTGCATTGCCTGTATGAAGTGAATATTGGGATTTGTCTTGTTTTAACCAGAGTTGTGTTATGGAAGTTAATTCAAATGTTTAAAGCTGAACTCCAGGTATTCTTTTCATTGCATAGTTACAATGGTCCAACTTGTAACAATGCAAATATGCATGTTTAATGCCTAAGAGACCGTTGTGGAAGGTGACAGTCCCTGTAGTGGTCGCCGCTACTACAGTGATCGCTGCAGACTTCAGGGTTCTCTGGCTTTTCTGCACTTGCTTGGCATTGACGACATTCACAGAATGTCTGTTTAATGAATACAACACATTCTCTGATTGGACAAGGTGGAGATCTTAATGTCATTGACCTGCCTCTCCACCTTAAATCAGAAAACGCCTTGTTTTCAATAAAAAAAAAGGCATTTTGCGAACAGCAGTGACAAGCGAGAAAATCTCTATGGTCACTATGCAAAAGAGGAGCCATCCAGCACAAGCCCCAGAAGATCAGCAATATTTTATTGTGCCAACTACTACAGTGATTTCTTCCACAGGTGTCCCTCAGGTATGAGCTATATGCATACTTGGACTGGTCTGAGCTGGACCATTGTAAGGTCAGCCAGTTCAGCAGGGGCCTGACCAAGATTCAAACCATGAATGGGCAGGCTGAATGTCCCCAAGTCGATCAATCAACTTTGGTACAACCAGCCTGTCAGCTTTTTACATGCGATTATTTCTACAGGCTGTTATAGCAGCTAGCAGTAATCATTCTTGTCTCCCGCCCCCGGAAGAACACAATGACTCCACAGGGATTACCCATCATCACTGACTTTGTTGGGGGAATCTAGCGGTTTTTTTTTCTTCCCGCAATCCATGGTTTCAGGTAATAAAATCACTCTTTGGCCAGCTTAAAAGGTTTTCCCCCAAAAAATATCCTGTTCTCAACGCATGACTAACAGCACAGTGCTTGTGCTTTGTTTCAGTGCCTGCTATCATAACTACAGTGAAAACATCCCATCCATAACATAATGTTATGTGCCCCTGTGTCTGTTGCATAAAAAAGCTGATCTGTATCAGAGCGTCTTCCGGCACTCATGTGACTCCTTGGCTCACTCCTCCTCGGCTGACGTCGGCGGAAGTGCTCAGCCTTGCCCGCTATAGCTGTCAGACAGGCAGAGGAGAGCCGAGGAGTCACATGGGTGCCGGGAGATGCTCATATATAAAAAATCTGCAGACCTGTACCTATAACGGAGGGGCACATACTAATATGTTAGAGGGGATGGTATGTTTTTATTGTAATGGCTTACCCACCACTTTAAATATGCAATAAAGATTAATACATAGATTTAACTTTAGGCAGACTGGGATCACCAATGAAATGTGACTGGTTATTGCTTATACTAAAGTTTGCTGGCATGCGTTTTTTTTTTTGTCCAGCATGTTCTACTAGTTGAACTGCCTTTTTTTTTTTATTTTTTTTTTTATCCCCGATATTGTCATTTAAAGATCCACGCTGGTACTGATAACATTGCAGGTGAAAATCTATATGATTTATATCTATATCATTGCATGCAGCGAGAGAACATATTGGGAGAGAATCATTGCTTGTGATTGGCCAGGTTCAGTTTTTAGTTGTCTTTCTACCAAGAGTAACTTCACATGTGTAAATGAAGAATAGTGGATGTGTGAACAGTGTATTTGGGTTGTGGTGAATTCTAATGTGCATATCTAGCTTTAATCCGCATGTATTTTTTCCTGTCAATTCTGAAGGAACGGATGACACTGACTGGTTTATTTTGTGGAAAATAGGCTGTCTAAGCTGCCCTATTAATATGCATTCTGCCAAGTAAACTAGTAGTGGATAATGTTGTTCCTTGCTACTAACAAGTGGTGTTGTGGAATATGGCCTGTATTTAGAGATGGTACCCTAGGCCCATTTCTGCAATGACACTGGTATACAGGACTCCATCTTTCGTAACCACTCGTTATTTGTTGTCTTGCAAGTTAAATGGAAGGTCTGATGTCCAACATGGTCTGTTCTAGCTTCTATATTGAGGCCTATCCCTTTTGAGTCTCTTGAGGGCTGCAATAACGTTATAAAAACACTTGCATTAGATTTGTCATTTTGGTACAGAGACAGTGGAAGCATAAAGGGTTTTTTTTTTTTGGGCAAATATTCTCAAATGTCTGTCTATCGGATCAGAACATTTTTTTGTAGGCACCTCTGACACCACTGCTACCAAGTATGGCTGTCAGATATTAGGCAAAGTTTTTTAAAATATCCCTTAAAGTAGGACGTCACAGCATCAGAGGTGAATAGGCGCTCAAAACTCCAAACAGCCAGATGCAGGATACGTCTCAGGCATTGGTTTGTACAGACCATTGCCCCAGAAAATTAAAGCACAAGAAAATTTCAATGGCGCATTTCCATAAAAACTAGAAATCTAAACGCTGGCTCCACTTGCTAAAGATGCTGTTGCTCAGGCCAAGCCAACAGTGTGTGACCTCAGCATGCTAAACTCTGCCCAAAGTGTTTTGTCCAATGGGATGTCCTCGGCTTGTGCAGAGTTATAAGAGGGAGACCTATCGGGTCCACCAACTACAGGCTGCCTGCATAGAGCTACAGGAGGGGGACAGCTACAAGAAAAGTGACTCCGCGTAAGGAGCGAGAGTAACTGGTCTTTATTACTGGAAACTCCTGCAGAGTTTCACAGTGGGTTTCTATACTGATCTGGAAGACTACACAAATCACACCAAGATTCAAGTAAGGCCTCATTCACACTGGTACGGTCAAACCTGCATTTTTATATGCATTGAAATATCTAAATGCATGTAATGATTTTTTTAGGGTGCCAGTCACCTCTGTATTTAGGTGCCGTAAATTTTGCTGCATTTAGAGAAGTTGGAATTGTGCATCCAGGATCTGATGACACAAGAGAAATGTGACTTGACACATGTAAACATGCCTAAACCTGCTTTAAAGCTGGAACAGCTAAACAAAGGAAGGTGATGTGGGATATATGTTAAGCTTATCTTGATGCAAGACATTTGATCTGGAAAGTATAAATGCAGAAGTGCCATTGTGAATAAGGCCTAAGAATACAAATGTGTATTGTATTTAGACAATATTGGTTTAGCCTGGAGGTTCAGATTTACAGTTGTGGTAAGGGCTATTTTTTTTAAAATAACATTTTAAGAGCTTATACCTACCAGCACTGTGCAGCAATATTGCGCAGAGTGCAAGCCATGTGTTATGGGGGCAGCCATGCGAGTAGATGCATACAGCACAGCTTGGCCCTGTCCCCGTTGCCTCTTCACAGGATTTGACTGATGGCTGCAGGAGCCAATGGCTCCCGCTGCTGAGTCTCCTGTGAGACCAGAAAGACAGGGCAGCACTGGATCGAGGAGGAGCCAGGTAAGTTTTTTTGCGGGGGAGAGGGCATGGGATTTGGTGTTTCTCTAAACTGGCCTTAGTTGCCACACAGATGAAACAAATTTACCTACATAAGTTGTGCATGTGTATCTGTCTTCTCTTTACAGCTATTCAAAGTGCAAAATTTACACAGCTTGCCTCAACTTCCAGAAAGCAGGGGGCGGGGCGCTGAATTTACACTCTGCAGAGCTCAGTAAGGGAAATGACACCCCCCCCCCGCACACAGGAACAGAGCTGAGGTTGTTCATCACAGGCTGTTTGCTGGCTCTCCCTTCCTTGTCCCCGTTTTATTTCTGTTGGTGTCAGGAAAACTTGTCAGAAGTGATTCCTGCAGAGAAACAGGTTAACAGACAGAAATGGCACTTGGTGCTCTGGCTTGAGACAAGTACACTCTATGAAGGGATTTTCTTTGTTCATATTCCACATCCTGAGGTTTACAACCAACCACTTTAAGGTAAAATTATCTGCACTTTAGAGCCACTTTAGAGTGCAGTTCCTTTCCGTCTGTTTTGCCTATTGCATTCAGTTACAAATGCTTTAAAAATGGCCAGAGAAAGCAAAAATGAAAGCCGCTCTGTAAATGTAGTGCTTTTTTAACCTGTGCCATCCTGGACAAATACCCACTGATTCTGGTTAATGGCCCAGCCTTGATCTTGTGCTCAGTCTGTACCCATGTGATGTGCATGTGCTGATGATGACCCATGACATTCCGGCAGACTCCCTCAGTGCAAACATAAGCACACGTTTAGAGCATCCAGGCTGGAACAGTACGTCTTTCAGCAGGAAAGAACTCAGTGACCCATTCTGTACCCCTTACCCTCACACACTTGTCCTTTCTATACCACAAATAGGAATAGTAAACGGCTCCTCCAGCATAGACTGTATCTCGGACAAACACTCGGTGCTGCTTATTCCTAAAAATTCCTTGAGTTTTGTTTGGAAAGGTCCGTAAAGGCCATGCAGCTGGTTTGCTGTACAAAATTCACAGGTTACTTAAAGTGTGCATTTATTTTTCCAGCTTCCTTTATTGTGGCTTCTGTGATCTATGAAGAATTGTGCTGAGGTCTATGATGAAGCTCCACTTTCCTTCCACATTTAAAAGACACCTTGCTTTTCTTGGAAAGACTTCTGAGCTGCTTGTTTGTGAAAGGCTGATAATCTTTTGTGACTGCATTTGCCATGATTATCTTCTAAGGCAGGCACAGCAGGTTTTGTCTGCCCTTTGATGCTGCTTTCCACGTATCTCCGTTTGACATTCCTCTAATGAACTGCCCAGGAGCACGTTCCGCCTTATTGTTACAGTATAGGTTCTTTTCTAGATCTTTAGTGGCCCTATTTTCCTTTCTGTGGTGCAGGCTGTATGTTTTCCTTTCCTTCCAGTTATACTGAAGTGCATTTTTTTTTTTTTTTGAAAGCTAGAACAGGAATGTGGCATGGAGACTGTCTGCCAGGGTCTTAGCAGGGGCCAGTCTTTTGCATCCACTGAAAATCTTATTGGCAGAAGTAATTGGAGCAAATGTGTTATTTAAAGAGCAAAATGATTGCCATTTATTGTATTGCTGCAGTTATCTGTATGGTTTACTTGTTAGAGTATTGAGTTTGAGGCCGGGTTCACACTAAGGCGACAAACGCTCCGACATTGGGAGCTCATGTCGCATGACGTGTGAAAATCAATGTTTCTCTTATCCATGGACTGACACGGTGTCTCTTTACACTTTACACGTGGCTTATGTCCCTGCTTGCAGGAGAAGACCTAGGCAGAATGTGAGATGTTATACATACATTCTAAAAGCCAGAGCTGAACAGCCCCACCCAGGGGGCGGTCCCTCCGGGCATAACCCTCCCACTACAGTCAGCAGACTTCAGTTTTTTTTCTGCCTAGCAGAAGGAGAAGACGTGGCTCCCTCAGGAGCCAGTCTCCTGACCTATTTTATTCCTTTTTGGAATTATTTTTTATTTTATTTTTGAGAATCTTCTATCAACTGTCGGCTGGGCAACAGGTTGGGTACAAGATATCCTCGTAGTCTTCCCTGTCCGACCATCGAGCGTGCTGATCCTCGCCTTGTGTGCGTGAGACTCAGTTCACGACAGGCCCCATGACTCCAGGGGTGGCCTGGGTTTGCTTTCATGCTCCCACGGTCCTCTCAAGACTGAACAGCTCCTGACTGACTGTATCTTTCGCGGTGGACCGGGCCGACAGCTACTCAGTACTGCACTGTGATAGTCCTGTCAGAAACACCGGTGTGTCCCTCAGGGGACGGGTAAGTAGTCTCTCCTGCCTGCAGGTGAGTACAAAGGGCTTTGTGTTTCTCTGTGGGGGATTTTCCCTGTCTCCCCCTGTATTTTATTGTCGCTCTCTGTCACCATTACTGGCGCTGGCTGTGTGGGGTGCGTGGGGGTCACACTGTTCTTGGGGGGGCTCATGCTGGTCTGCAATGTATGCCTTGGGGCTTTTTTGTGTGTTTTTTTTTGGGGGCCTGAGCACCGAGTGGCGCTGTGCGTGTGTGCTGTTTCATTTTAACTGCGTCATGGCGGCCATCTTGCCGCGGATCGCCTCAGTGAAGTGCGGCGGCCATTTTCTTGTAACCCGCGCGCTTTTCAGCACTAGTTTGGCCTCTAGCGCTGCTGTAGCAGCGCGAATCTCCAGTCTCCTCACAGCTCACCAGCGCTGACACAGCACGGTACAGACAGCGGAACTAAGCGGTCCCTGGTCCGGTTTGGTGAGTCCCCTGGGCGCCCCCCCTCAGTCAGCACAGCCTGTGGGTGGACTTTTTATCTGAGAGAGTCTCAGAGAGGGACAATATGGAGTCTGTGTCACCAGCTTCCCCTAAAAATGTCAGTGGCAACAGGCAGTGCTTCAGCACTGCGGTCCCTATGGACCTGTTGTGGGCAGCCCTGGAATCAATTTCTGACCAGGATGGGAGCTGTGTGCAAGCGCAAGGTGCAAAAAAGCGCCCTCTCCCCACTTTATCTACTCGAGGGCAGTGCGCTGATTCAGATATGGGCCTAGCCACTACCGCTCAGGACCCTAGTTCTGAATGTATGGATGGTTTTGAACAGGACATTCCTTATGAGGGAAACTCCAGTTCTGAGTCAGTAAATGACAGGGCGCTTGTTAGTGTGCTCATGACTGCGGTGAGGGACACTCTCAAGCTCAAAGACTGCGGATGCAGAACCTCAGGCGGATACTGTCTCCTTTGGTTCTTTTAAGGCCAGGCCTTCTAAAGGGGTTTTTTCCATTGTACTTTCTTTGACCAGCTCATGGATAAGGTCTGGGAAAAGCCGCAGAAGAATTTTTTTTTATGGCCCCGCGGCGTTTGTCTATCAGATACCCCTTGAAGATGCCCTACTTAAAAAGTGGGCTTCTCCCCCAGTGGTCGACCCTCCAGTCGCCCGGTTGAACAAGGCCATCACTCTCCTGATGGAGGGGACTCCTGCATTTGAGGACCCCACTGACAGGAGGTCAGAAGTGGTGAGCAGAACCATGTTTGCCTTGTTGGGATCCGCCCTACGACCTGTGGTAGCGGCGACCCTTGTGTCTAAAACACTTACAGGTTGGGCAAAAATGTTGCACCTAGCTGTACAGGAGCATATTCTTCCTCCAGACACAGTTGCTCTGGCCCACCAACTGGTTCAGGGCCTGGCTTCTGTGTGCGACGCCACGCTGAACGCGGCCCCTTTAATATCCAGGGCCTCTGTCTCGGCGGTGGTATTGCGGCGTCTTATCTGGTTGAAGTGCTGGTCTGCTGACCTAGCCTTAGGAAGCTCCTGACGGATCTACTATTTAAAGGCGGTAGACCTTTCGGTGCTGCTCTGGATGACATCGTCATGGATGTCACGGGAGGTAAACGCACTCTTCTTCCTTAGACTAGCAAGAGTGAGGAGGCCCGCCGCAAACAGGGGCCTTCCTTTCCAGCAAAACGGTTTTTTTTTTCGTCAGTCAGTGTCCACAGGTAGGCCCTCTCAGACTGACGGCAGTGCGGCTGGTGGGCACAAGTGCCCCTGGGTGCGTAAGCCAAACAAGCGGTTCCCAAGCCCACCTCCGCGTGTAGTCTTGCCTCCGCCCGACTCTGGGGTGGGGGGACGACTTTGCAGGTTCACGGATCGGTGGACCTCCCGAATCTCCGACTGGTGGGTGTGCGAGGTGGTCACCTCAGGATATAGGATAGTATTCCGATCCTGGCCCCCACACAGATTCTTTCCCTTGAATCTTCCTCTCCTTCCTACCTGTCGGGCAGCCCTCTTGGGGGCTGTACAGGATTTGATCAGGTCCGGAGTGATTGTGCCGGTTCCGTCACAGGAGAGTTTTCAGGGATTGTGCTCGAATCTGTTTGTCGTCCCAAAAATAGGACGTGGTTCGACCTATCCTGGACCTCAAGGCCCTGAATGCCTTCGAGAAGGTGCAGAAATTCCGCATGGGATCCATTCGCACGGTGATCGCTACACTCCACCAAAGGGATTTTCTTCTGGCGTCCTTGGACTTCAAGGACGCCTACTTGCATGTTCCGATCTGCGAAAGTCACCAGAAGTTTCTGCGCCTTGCGATCAGCGAAGTCCACTATCGATTGTGGCTCTTCCTTTCGGCCTTGCCTCGGCACCAAGGGTGTTCACCAAGGTGCTTGCTCCGGTTCTAGCCTTCTGTTACAGCGAGGTATTGCTGTCGTGGGCTATCTGGACGGTCTTCTGCTATGAGCAGAAAGTGCTCAGACTTAGAGGAAAGGTGACTATCGTCAATTAGGCCCTCAGGGACTTCGGGTGGTTCCTGAACATTCAGGAGTCAGTACTGGTCCCGACTCAGTGTCTGGAGTATCTAGTTCTGGTTCTGGACTCCTTGGAGGCAAAGGTATCCTACCTCTGGAGAAGTTGCTGACACTTCAGTCTGCGGTGCGGGTGCTGACATCCCGAACATGGTTGTCAATCCGTTGTTTGCATGAGAGTCCCGGGACTCCTGGTGGCTTCCTTCACGGCCATTCTGTATGCCCAATCACACACCAGGGCATTGCAGAAGGAGATCTTGTCCACCTGGGACAAATCCCCGTTGTCTTTGGATCTTCGAATCCAGGTGATTCACCTGGTCAGGGCGTCCCTGACATGGTGGTTGGGACCCTCGGCTCTTCGGTCCGGAAAGTCGTTCCCCTCCCATCCAATGGACGGTACTCACGACGGACACCAGCCTGACGGGCTGGGTGGAGTCTGGGGAGTCCTGTCGGCTCAAGGCCTTGGACTCCGGACGAGCCCGTTTACCAATCACTGTTCTGGAAATACGGGCCATCAGACTGTGTCTCTCCTCAGGTCGGAGAAAGTACGGGGTCGCTCCATCAGGAGCCAGTCGGACAACGCCACGGCGGTGGCGTATGTAAACCATCACGGGGGGACTCGGAGCTCAGCGGCGGCTTCCGCGGTAATCCGTATTTTGAAGTGGGCCGGAAGAAACGTGCCGGCTCTGTAGGGGCGGACTATCTGAGTCGCCAATCGCCAGAAGCCGGACCAGGAAGAGTGGTCCTTGCATATTTCGACTCCTTTGCCGACGGTGGGGCACGTCGGATGTGGACCTGATGGCCTCTCGACTCAGTCGCAAGGGTCGAGGTTGTGGCCAGATCCAGGGATCCTTGGGCGATGACTCGGATGCGTTGGCCCCATAGGGTCCTTATCGCCTGATATAAACTCCGGTGATCCTAATTGTTCCGGTTTGGCCTCAGCGTCACTGGTACGCTGATCTGGTACGTCTCGTTGCGGACGTTCCCTGGCGGTTGCCAATGAGGGAGTACCTTCAGTCTCGAGGTCCTATGTTTCATCCGGCTTACAGTCTCTGGCTTTAACGGCAGAGCTGTTAAAAGCCAGGTGTTGAGGGACCGAGGTCTCTCGGACTGTCATTTTGTCCATGTTAAGGACACGGAAGTCTTCCTCCAGGCAGATCTATCACCGTGCCTGGAAAGCTTATATCGCCATATGCAAAGCGCTGGACTGGCGTCCTCTGACGTATTCCGTCCCCAGAATCCTGCGTCCTCTACAGTGTGGAGTGACCCAAAAGCTTGCTTTGAGTACCATCAAGGATCAGATTTCGGCCTTGGCCGTCTTCTTTCAGCGACCTCTAGCGGGTCATTTCTTGGTTAGCACCTTGTGTTGGGGGTTCGCCATGTGCTCCCTCCTGTCAAGCCTTCTCTCCCACCGTGGGATCTGAATTTGGTGCTCTCGGTCCTCCAGGAACCTCCTTTTTGGGAATATCCGGGATATTCCTCTCGTCTTGTCTCAGGAGGTGGCCTTTTAGTGGCAATCACTTCTGTTTGACGAGTGTCTAAGTTGGCGGCTTTGTCCTGCAAGTCGCCATATTTAGTCATCCATAGGGATAAGGCGGTGTTGCATCCGCGACCTTCCCTTTTGCCAAAGGTGGTGTCTACCTTTCACCTACATGAGGACATTGTCCTCCCGTCCTTGTGTCCTCACCCATCGCATCCCAGAGGGTTTGCGCTGCACATATTGGATGTGGTACGAGCCTTACGGGTGTACCTGTCTGCTACTGCTTCTATTCGGAAGTCCGACTCGCTGTTTGTGACTGCCCCTGGTCCATAACAGGGCCAAGCGGTTTCGTCTGCCATCATTTTTAGGGGAATCAGACAAACCGTCATTCAAGCCTATGCTCTCAAAGGGCGGGCGCCTCCCTTTCCGGTTACGGCGCATTCCATCAGGGCAATTGGTGCTTCCTGGGTTTTCCGACATCAAGCGTCGGTCGCACAAGTGTGCCAGGCGACCTGGTCGTCTGTTCATACCTTAAGTTTTTTATAAGGTTGATGTGGTTGCATCTTCGGATGCTTCCTTCGGCCGCAGGGTGCTGCAGGCCGCTGTTTAAAGTTGCGACTCCTCCGTTGAGGAGATCTGTCTTCTTGGAGTGAAAGTTTGGTTTTTCCATTTATACTGCTCCCATCCCTCTTGACACTGCTTTGGGACATCCCACGTGTAAAGTGTAAAGAGACACCGTGTCAGTCCATGGATGATGAGAGAAAATAGGATTTTTTTGTACTCACCGTAAAATCCTTTTCTCTGACATCCATGGACTGACACGGCACCCACCCTTCCTTTTTAAGTTTGTACTGCTTTGTTACGAACTGAAGTCTGCTGACTGTAGTGGGAGGGTTATGCCCGGAGGGACCGCCCCCTGGGTGGGGCTGTTCAGCTCTGGCTTTTAGAATGTATGTATAACATCTCACATTCTGCCTAGGTCTTCTCCTGCAAGCAGGGACATAACCCACGTGTAAAGTGTAAAGAGACACCGTGTCAGTCCATGGATGTCAGAGAAAAGGATTTTACGGTGAGTACAAAAAATCCTATTTTCCCTATGGGAGCAGTCTTAACTGGTCCGACACATGTCGGTCCGACTTTGAGAATGCTCCCTGTACTACTTTGGTCCGACTTTGATCCGACTTCAGCCCATTGACTCATTGAAGTCGGATCAAAGTCTTGCATGATCCGACTTTGGCATGCGACTTGTGCTCTGCTGCTCTTGAGGGGGAACTCCAGGCCAAATTTTAAATAAAAAAACCGGCATGGGTTCCCCTCCAGGAGCATACCAGGCCCTTGGGTCTGGTCTGGATTTTAAGGGGAACCCCTACGCCGAAAAACGGCGTGGGGGTTAGGGCTGGGAAAAAAATCGATTTTAATCTTGAATCGAGTTTGAGTTCAAATCGCTTCAGATTTGAATAAAATCGCTTTTTTTTTTTTTTTTTTTTTTTTTTTTTCTTCAGTTTCCGTAGCAGTGCTGCAGGGGGCGTATCCGGAATGACTGGGCGGCGTTACCCCAATTACATCTACTCGCCGCAGCGAGTAGATGTAATGGAACACTAACCGCAAGCCGCCGTCTGCCTACCTGATCAGCATGTCATGCAGACAGTCGGCGGACTCCGGAATACTTGTCAGTGATAGGTGGAACACTAAAATTCACAGAAGTTGGTGTTCGGCCATTTACAGGCATCCTGGGATATTGAGTGTTTGAAATTGAGTGTTCCGCCTATCGGACGGGGAGGAGGCGCGGCTTTTGAATACTGGAATGGCCACCGGTGTAGCGGTAAAATCCGTATCCCATGAAAATCTGCATCAGGCACAGTGAGGCACGGGCACAGTGAGATTCAACTAAGAGTAACCTCAGGATTTTTTGTTAGCCAACTCCAAATACAGTATTAATAATTTGGATGTTTAACAATCTTTGTTGCACATTGACTCTGCAGTTAAAGGGTTTGCCTTTTGCAATTTTGTTTGATGCACTTTAATATAATAAAAAAAAAATAGAATCGTAAATCGAGTTTTTTTTATTAAAGTCGCAGATTTTTTTGGGGGGGAAATCGCCCAGCTCTGGTGGGGGTCCCCCCCAAAATCCAAACCAGACCCTTATCCGAGCACACAACCTGGCAGACCGCAGGGGAAGAGGGGGGGCGCGAGAGCGGCCCCCTCCCTCCTGAACCTTACCAGGCTGCATGCCCTCAACATGGGGGGTTTGGTGCTCTGGGGCAGGGGGCGACCTGCGGCCCCCCACCCCAAAGCACCCTGTCCCCATGTTGATGACAGGGCCTCTTCCCGACAACCCTGGCCGTTGGTTGTTGGGGTCTGCGGGCGGGGGGCTTATCGGAATCCGAGAGCCCCCCTTTAATAAGGGGGCCCCCAGATCCCGGCCCCCACCCTATGTGAATGAGTATGGGGTACATCGTACCCATTCACCTGGTGGGGAGAAAGTCAATAAAAAAACACACAGGTTAAAGTAATTTATTGCACGACTCCGGGGGGGGGGGGTCTCTTCTGACTCCGGAGGGGGGGGGGGTCTCTTCTGACTCCGGGGGGGGTCTCTTCTGACTCCGGGGGGGGGGTCTCTTCTGACTCCGGGGGGGGGGGGGTCTCTTCTGACTCCGGGGGGGGGGGTCTCTTCTGACTCCGGGGGGGGGTCTCTTCTGACTCCGGGGGGGGGGGGTCTCTTCTGACTCCGGGGGGGGGGGTCTCTTCTGACTCCGGGGGGGGGGGTCTCTTCTGACTCCGGGGGGGGGGGTCTCTTCTGACTCCGGGGGGGGGGTCTCTTCTGACTCCGGGGGGGGGGGGGGTCTCTTCTGACTCCGGGGGGGGGGGGTCTCTTCTGACTCCGGGGGGGGGGGGGGTCTCTTCTGACTCCGGGGGGGGGGGGGTCTCTTCTGACTCCGGGGGGGGGGGTCTCTTCTGACTCCGGGGGGGGGGGGGGGTCTCTTCTGACTCCGGGGGGGGGGGGGGTCTCTTCTGACTCCGGGGGGGGGGGGGGGTCTCTTCTGACTCCGGGGGGGGGGGGGGTCTCTTCTGACTCCGGGGGGGTCGCCGCGCTCTCCGGTTCTTCCTTCTGCCGGGCCTCCGCTATCTTCTTCCAGCTCTTTTGCTAGCGGGGCCTGGTCTTCGTCGCCTTCTTCTCCCGCGCTCTGGTTCTTTCTTTCTTCTGCCGGCCCCTCCACCATCTTCCAGCGCTTTTGCTAGTGGAGGGGCCAGTCTTCCCGTCGCGGTCGGCGTCTTCTTCCCTCTTGTTCTCGATGTTGACTCGTCGCTTCCTCCCGCTGTAATGCTTGGCTATTCGCTCATCAACGATTTATATAGGCTTTTCATGACGTCGGTCACATGCTCCCATGACATCAGTCACATGCTCCGGGGCCACCCGGAGCATGTGACGTCATGAGAAGCCTTTATAAATCGTTGATGAGCGAATAGCCAAGCATTACAGCAGGAGGAAGCGACGTGTCAACATCGAGGGAGAAGGGGGAAGACCGGCCCCTCCGCTAGCAAAAGAGCTGGAAGAAGATAGTGGAGGGGCCGGCAGAAGGAAGAAAGAACCAAAGAGCGAGGGAAAAAGGCGACGGAGAAGACCGGGCCCCGCTAACAAAAGAGCTGGAAGAAGATAGCTGAGGCCCGGCAGAAGGAAGGAAGATGGAAGAGACCCCCGGAGCTGTGCAATAAATTAAACAGGTTTTTAGAAAAAAATTCCACCAGGTGAATGGGTAGGGGTACGATGTACCCCATACTCATTCATGGGGTGGGGGGCTGGGATCTGGGGGCCCCCTTATTAAAGGAGGCTCCCGGATTCCGATAAGCCCCCTGCCCGCAGGCCCACGACAACCAACCGCCGCAGTTGTCGGGAAGAGGCCCTGTCATCAACATGGGGACAGGGTGCTTTGGGGTGGGGGGGCTGCAGGTCGCCCCCCTGCCCCAGAGCACCAAACCCCCCCATGTTGAGGGCATGCAGCCTGGTACGGTTCAGGAGGGAGGGGGGCGGTCTCTCGTCCCCCCCTCTTCCCCTGCGACCTGCCAGGTTGCGTGCTCGGATAAGGGTCTGGTTTGGATTTTGCGGGAACCCCCACGCCGTTTTTCGGCTTAGGGGGTTTCCCTTAAAATCCATACCAGACCCAAGGGCCTGGTATGCCCCTGGAGGGGGAACCCATGCCGGTTTTTTATTTAAAATTTGGCCTGGAGTTCCCCCTCAAGATTCATACCAAACAGTGCCTGCTCTTGGCGGGGATCCAAGTCGGATCCCTGTTCATTGAAAGTCGGACATATGTCGGCTTCATGTCACAAAGCAAAGTCGGATCCAAAGGACGGCTGTCGTGTTGCACAAGTGTGAACCCAGCATGATAGGGAAAGTGTCTTTACAGATGTTCACTTGAACTTTTACAAAATCATTCTTGCTGATAAAGCTGCCACGGATTCCAGGATTCCATCATCCAACAAATATACTCTACACCAAATGGATTCCCTTAACCACACATGACAAAACTTCTCTGAACAGAAGTTGGTCTAACAATCGGCTTGTGTCAAAAGGTCCTGCTGGGAAGCCAGTATTTGATCAGCACTTGCAGCTCACAGCTCTGATCTGTGCATTCTGATTTGGGGGATGGGAATCCCCCGCTGTCACAATACAGTAGTGCAGCAGGGGAGATTGCTTCATCCACATCACTTGTGTAGATGCTGGTTGGAGAAAACGTGTATATTCCCTGCTTTACCTGCACGAAGGTCATAAACCTTGAGCCTTTTAGGACCAGTTTATGGACACATTTTTATATTTGGAGAAATGCTTACAAATCCTAGCGATGAACACTACCAGCTACATGTTGGGAATGGCAGCATGTCTGTCTTGAACACTGAGTTGCTGACCTAGAGCCAAGCATACATACATTAAAATAAACTCCTGTGGCTTTTTTTTTTATGTGCTATGCTGTTTCGGTTAATTGCATTAGACTGTCATCTGGTTTTAAAGAACATGAAGTTAAAAGATTTTATGATGGCTCTGGCACTGCAGAGGTCTTCTAGCCCAGGGGCTGTTTATGAGATGGTGCTTGACTATTTTTATTAAGATTTCCAGGATATGCTTAAAACCTAGCCTGACTTAACCCTTCTGGAATCGTGTACAACCCCCCCCCCCCCCCCCCATTCTCTCTGAAGAATTTAAGGGAAGTGCTGTTAGCCAGCTACTGTTCTTTGACAGTGTACATATGAAGGGATCTTAATCTGTGTTTAGAGTCAGTTCTTTGTGCATGTAACTGCTGTGGAACAGAAACATGGCAGAGTGATAGTGCAGCACTGTAGCTGGAAAGAACACCTCCCTGTATGGCGGATACTGGTAAACACAATGCAGTTATAAGACATTGTATTCCCCCAGATACCAAGGCATTTTCTTTTTTTAGTAAAATAACAATGTTGGTGCTGTGGGGTCATACAACTGCCCCAGATACAGCAAAGGACTTTTCCAAGTCATCTTCCAGGACAGCTTACAGAGATATAGGCTCCTCCCACCTAGAACAGGAAACACATGATCCACATCATAAAAGTCTTACTCATGCATTAGCCCCTCAGTATTTGTTTCCTCAGGCTAGACAGGCACCATCCAAGGGATGTTTGTTATTTTTTTATTTTTTTTTGGGCCTTTGTGCCAGGCGGCAGGGGCCCCCCCGACGGCCATACCCAGTCAACAGGGGTAGTTCCCCTGGGGGTATGAGTCAGTTTGGGGCCACCCAGGAGACCTGAAACAGGGGTCATGGGTGATGGTATGGGACCCCACCTCCCAAGTCGGGTGTATCCTCAGCGAGGTTACCTGTGAGGGTGAAGGAGGTGATCCAGTGGGTCCAGCTGCGGCACAGCAGGGTATCCTCCTGGCGGAGGCTCGGGGCCGGTATCCTTCCCGGGCAGACAGATCTCCAGAGGGGAGTCTCTAGCTCCAAAACAGCGTGGCGCTGGGCGCACAGCTAGAGTGTCACTTCCGGCGCAGAAAACAGGAAGTGACACGACAGGAAGTCTCGCGGCGGCCATCTTGGTACACCCATTTGGAAGCCTAGTTGAAGATAACAGGCGTGCTGTGCCGTGGGGCGGCGTCGGATCCACAGCGCCGCCCCGGACCTCCACTCCTCTCATATTTAAGGGACCCGGACCTAAAGATGGCGCCGCGCAACATGGAAGGATCCAGAGACGCAGATCTGGAGGCGCCATCGGTCGCATCGGGCCCTAAGGTAAGAAAATAAGAGGCAGACCGCTTCTTTCCTTTTCTTACCCCCCTGTGGGGGCGGCACAGGGGGAGTCTGTTTTATTCCAGAGACCGTTTGTTTTCTCCTATGCTGATGGTGGCAGACGTCACATATTCTAACATAGGCTCTGGTGGTGGGTACTTCTCATAATTCTTAGACTAGAATAAGAGAGTCCACGTGGTGTTTCTGGTTTGGGTGTTTACTTCAGTGTAAGTAATATGCAGGGGCTTGTCATTTACTGTATTACAGGACAAGACCCACGAGCCCAGAAATAAGAAAGAAACACCTAGAAAAAGATGCCCAATATGTACCAGGAAGATGCAGATTGGGTGGAAAAAGAATGCTTGTCAGGACTGCATAGACAGACTTGTCAAAGAAGAAACAGGCCCTGTTCTCAAAGGCTTTATGGACTCATTAAAGTCAGGGATGAAACAGACGTTTCAGTCCTTTAAGCCCACACAGCAAGAGACACTTGCTGAACCCAGCCCAGGTACTTCAGGCACCAGTACTACCGTGAGGCCAGAAGTTAGGGCCCAGGTACGGGCAGTCCACCAGCATCGAGTCCTGGAGGATGGGGAGAACAACTCAGGCTCAGCCTCAGAGCCTGAGGAGATAGACCCGAGCGAGGAAGGGCCAGAAAAGATACAAAAATTCCTTTTTCCTTCAGAGGAGACAGAGGCGCTCCTGAAAGCAATCTACGACACCCTGGAACTGGAGTCCCCAGAGAACCAGGAGTTGTCAGTGCATGACCTCCTATATGAAAGCCTTCAGACTAGACAGGGCAGAACCTTTCCGGTGCATGGATCCCTAAGGGAGACCATACTTCATGAATGGAGGAAGCCGGAGAAAGCAGTATTCTTCCCTAAAAATTTAAAGAGAAGGTTCCCCTTTTAAGGAGGAGGATACAAAGCTGTGGGATAGATGTCCCAGGCTGGACGCTTCCATAGCCAAGGTCTCTAGAGCTTCAGAACTTTCCTTTGAGGATACAGGTATCCTGAAGGACCCAATGGACAGGAAGGCGGAGGGCTATTTAAAGAAGGCGTGGGAAGCTTGCTCCGCCAACTTTAGACCCGCACTAGCCACCACATGCGTGGCGCGTACACTTGACTTATGGCTTAAACGGCTCCGCACTCTTCTGGAGTCAGACACTCCCAGGGAAGAGATCCTGGATGCTTTACCCACGCTAAGCAAGGCAGTGGCCTATATAGCGGATGCATCCACGGAGTCGGTCACATTCTCGGCCAGAGCCACAGCCTTGGTTAATGAAGCCAGGAGGGCTATCTGGCTAAAGACCTGGGGAGGAGACTCTGTCTCAAAGACAAGACTCTGTTCCCTCCCATTCGATGGAGATCTGCTCTTTGGAAAGGAGCTGGAATCCGTCCTAGAGAGGTCGGCCGATAAAAAGAAGGGGTTCCCTTTTTCCAAGAGGCAACAGCAGCAGCAACAACAACAACAAAAGAGGAGTTTTCGTCCCTTTTCAGGTGTCAAGTGAAAGGAACTCTCACCGGGGGGATAGGAGACGGAATAACAGAGCCCAAGACCAGAAAGGGGGTTGGCAATACAGGAGGGGAAGGGGCAGAGGAGGTTTCCTCTTTAGACCCTCCCAGCCTAAGAACACTTCCCAGTGACTCAGTCGGGCCTGTGGGGGGGAGATTGGGGTCATTCCTTCCACAGTGGCAGACCATCTCCAGCAGCCGTTTTTATCCTAGATCTGATCGCATCAGGGTACAGGATAGAACTTTTAGGCTGCCCCCCTCAAAAAAATTTCATAACAAGTCTCCCAAGAGACGCGGAAAAAGCCACAGCTATGTCTTCCCTCCTGCAGAGTATGCTAGAAGAGAAGGTGATAAGCTTCATCCCCCCCATCTCTAAAGAAAAGAAGGATTCTACTCAAGTTTTTCTGATAAATCATCAGGAAGATTTCGACTGATTCTAAATCTGAGACAAGTAAACATGTACGTGAAGTACAGACGTTTCAAGATGGAATCAATCTACTCCACCAGAGAGCTGTTAACCCCTGGGGTCTTCATGGTCTCATTAGACCTAAGGGACGCCTATCTTCACGTCCCTATTCGAGAGGAGTCCCAACAATTCCTCAGATTTGCAGTAAGAAAAGGGTTCAGAACCCTCTATTTTCAATTCAATGCTCTGCCCTTCGGACTAGCGTCAGCTCCACGCATTTTTACGAAGATACTGGCAGAAGCGCTAGGGACTCTGAGATCAGAGGGAATTCAGATTATCCCCTATCTGGACGACCTACTGATTTTTGCAGACTCAGCAGACGAAGTCAGATGGAACCTGAGCAGAACTACCAGACTCCTTCAGCAACTAGGGTGGCTGGTAAATCGGGAGAAGTCACAATTAGTACCTACTCAGAGCATTGTATACCTAGGATACCTGATAGACTCAAGGAAGTCCAAGATATTCCTGACAAAGGAAAAGGTAGAGACAATTTTGACAGAGGTGAGGAACCTCTGCACTTGTTCAAGGACCTCAATTCAGAGTATGAGGGTCCTTGGGTTAATGACAGCGGCCATCCCAGGAGTCCAGTGGGCTCAGTTCCATACTCGAGCGCTTCAGGCGTTCATGCTTTCTCTCTGGGATGGACAAACAAATTCACTTCAGAGACAGACGGAAATTCTGCAGGAAGTAAAGCTCTCAATAGAATGGTGGTTGATCCCTGCAAACCTCTCGGCTGGCCGACTCTGGTCCCAACACTGTCCTCTGGCAGTCACCACGGATGCCAGCGGGCAGGGCTGGGGGGCCCATTCAGGGCTGATAGCCCAGGGGCTCTGGAACCGGCAGGAAGCCGGCCTCTCCTCCAATGCGAGGGAGATGAAGGCGGTTCTAAAGGCCCTAGTAGCCCTAAGGGGAAGACATGTGCAGGTCCTTTCGGACAACATTACCACGGTTTGTTACCTCAACAAGCAAGGGGGTACGAGAGTCCCGGGTCTGATGAGGATAGCAAGAGATCCTTCAATGGGCAGAAGAAAACCTGTTATCCATATCTTCCATTCACCTAAAAGGGGAATTAAATTCTCTGGCAGATGCCCTAAGCAGAGAGACGCTGTCTTCGACAGAATGGTGCTTGAATCGAACAGTGTTCGAAGAAATAGTGCAGAAGTGGGGAGACCCACAGATAGACCTTTTTGCTACAAGACACAACAGGCAGGTGAAACGGTTCTATTCCCTACAGAGAGATCTTCTCAGTCGGGGCCTAGATGCCCTATCCCAGTCTTGGGAGGCAGATCTGGTATACGCATTTCCACCGTTTGCCCTCATTCCGAGGATTATCCGGAAGATAAGAGGGTCCAACACAAAGGTCATCCTGATCGTGCCATTTTGGCCGAGGAGGTCTTGGTTCTCAGGTCTTAGACTCAGCATTGCAGAACCTTGGAGACTACCTTACAGGTCGGACCTCTTATACCAGGGAGAAGCGAATCATCCAGAACTGAGCTCTTTCTCTGACGGCTTGGCTTCTGAAAAGGAGCTGTTAGAGCTGAGAGGGTTATCGGCCAAGGTAATAGATACCATTCTTAGCAGCCGAAAGCCGTCCACTAACACAATTTATAATAAAATTTGGAAGAGATTTGGGGACTGGCGCAGACTGTCAGGTGCCATGGTCCTGGCGGTTCTAGATTTCCTCCAAGCCGGAGCAGATCTAAACCTTGCAGTTAGTACTCTTAAGGTTCAGGTGGCCGCCCTGTCCAACTTTTTAAATCAAAGACTGTCAGAAGAACCACTGATCAAAAGATTTCTTGTGTCCATCAGCCGGAAACGAGTCCCCAAAGCAAGGAGGTTCCCTCCCTGGGACTTATCAACAGTATTACAGGGTCTCGGTAGGGCACCATTTGAACCTATAGATGAACTACCCATAAAACTGTTAACCCTGAAGACAGTAGTTTTGGTGGCCCTAGTCTCGGCTAGGAGAGTCAGTGAGATCCAGGCACTTTCAGTGATCGAGCCTTTCTGCACCATTTTACAAGACAAAATTATCCTCTCGCTGGACCCAGCTTTTCTCCCCAAGGTATCGTCTAACTTCCATAGGTCAGAAGAAATCGTGATACCATCATTCTGCGGAAATCCAAAGAATAAGGAAGCAGGATTTAATAAAATAGACGTCAGGAGATGCCTGATTGCCTACATAGAGCACACCAAGGAGTGGCGACGCTCCACCAGCTTGTTTGTTTTATTCACAGGTCCTAACAAGGGGAAAGAGGCATCCAAAGGTACCATCGCCAGGTGGATGAAGTCGGCCATTGCGGAGGCATACAAGGCAGTCTCCCGCACACCTCCATTGGGTATAAATGCTCACTCCACAAGAGCGGTTTCTACTTCTTGGGCTGAAAGGGCAGGAGCATCTCCCCTCCAGATCTGCAAGGCCGCAACCTGGTCCAGTTTCCAGACTTTTGTGAAGCATTAGACTGGACCTGCTTGCCAGCCAGGACCAGTCTTTCGGCAGGAAAGTGCTGCAGGCTGTGGTCCCGCCCTGATCAGGTAGTACTATATTGTCCTCTCTGTAAGCCGTCCTGGAAGATGACTTGGAAAAACAGTGTTATTACCTGTTAACTACTTTTTCCAGGAATCTTCCAGGACGGCGTCAGTTCCCTCCCTTTTTATGAGGTGAGTAGCGATGTAAAGCATATATAAGGATAGAGCTACGCTGATCCAGGTTTAATGATTCTGAGGCCTTCGGTTATTTGTTAAATACTGAGGGGCTAATGCATGAGTAAGACTTTTATGATGTGGATCATGTGTTTCCTGTTCTAGGTGGGAGGAGCCTATCTCTCTGTAAGCCGTCCTGGAAGATTCCTGGAAAAAGTAGTTAGGTAATAACACTGTTTTTACTCATGTTAATGTAGATTAGAATACACCTGAGGCCTATAAATAAAGCATTTGGGTTTACCTCACTTGCTAGTGCTATATATTAAGATGGCCATCTTAAAGAGGAAGTAAACCCTGATGGGGTTTTCATCCTCCTTCCCTGCAAAGTAAAGGCATAATGTGTGCTAGTATGCGTCACATACTGGCACATTATGTGACACTTGCCTGCAAACTAAGCCCGCGCCGTCCCTGCTGCAGGCCGCATCTATCTTCGCCCGTCTTCCGGGGCAGCGGACTTCAGCTGTGTCACTGGTCAGTGTTTCGTCAGATTAGTTGACCCCTCAGAATTTGTAACAAGTGATGTTCCATCACGGCCATCTTGGTGCACCCAGCCGCAGTAAGTATACTGAGAAGGCGGCAAGGGGACATATTTATACACCCACCGGATTCTTGAATTTCAGTTATTTTTTTCCAGTAAACTGAGCTTTTATAGTGAAATGTAGTATTTAGCAATCCATCTGACTGTTTTTGATATTGAGTTGAGATCTGTGAGATCAGCAGGCTTGCTGCTGCTTTTACAATTTAACATCAAAACGTCAGATTTCTAAATTTAATTTCTCTATACAAGCCGTTTACTGGTAAAAAAAGAACTAATGCAAGACTCCGGTGGGTGTACAAATCTGCTTGCCACCTTTTCACTGTATCCTTACTGTGGCCGAGTGCAGGGTGTACCAAGATGGCCATGACGTAACATCACTTCTGTTTCAAAAATCTGACGGGTTGCCTAATCTGACAAAACACCAGGGCCATGTGATGTCGCTCCCACGCATGTGGCCGGTCACGGCGCACACTCCTGAAGAAACGGTACGGGCGGCCGTTCTTTCAGAGCGCATGCTCCAATGACCTAATCGGTACAGTTTACAGTAAACATCTCCTAAACAGTGCGCTTTAGGAGATATTTACAGTACCGATAGGTGCAAATTACCCATGGAGGTTTACCACCTCTTTTAAATTGCACAATATAAGGTCTCCACTACATTGCCTTATCAATTAAGTCTTGTTCTATTGAGTATTTTGACAAGGAGAAAAACGAACAGCCCTAAGATCCTCTTGGGACCAACATACATTTAGTGCTAAGGTGGAGAGCAACCACCCGATGGGCGATTTTCTATTTAGTCTCCACTATACTGAGAAGGGGAGTTCCAGGTGTTTGTTACCTGCAATGGTAGTTTGTATTGTTTTTGGAGGTGATTTCCGGTGGTCGGGTATTGAGGGTGATTAATGGATCAAGGGAGATTAGCGTTTAACAGTCTAGACATTATATTAAATACTTCCAACCAGAACTGATGCACAACAGGACATTGCTACCATATGTGGTAGTGTGTGCCTTTTTTGGCTCCGTAGCCACAGAGGCTTGCTGAGTAGTTTGGAGCAATTGTGTAACTCGGTTTAGGGACGTCCCAGACCATAAGTAGGGAGCGTAGAAATGTTTGATATGTAGGTAGCGGAAGATTTCGGAATTCGGTAACCCATGTGCTTTCTGTAAGGACGTTAACTTAAAGGGTATAGTGGTAGTCAGTTTGTAGGTTCTAATCAAGTTTGTGGTTGTCCAAGAAGGTTGCGGAAACTCAGGCCAAGTAGAACGATGGGTTTTTAAGGAAAGATGGCAATGGTGCTTGAGGAGTGAAGGCTATATTGCAGTTTAAGTCTGTTCCAAAGTGATTGGGTTGGTTGTCCTGTGGTCTGAGGGCTTGCTCCATAAAAGTTTTGGGAGACGACCGAGAAATAGTCAGTTGACTCAAGACCTACCCAATGGTGGCATTTCAACAGCTGCGCTAGGTGGGCTGCATAGTAATTTTTGAAATTGGGGAGCCCAAGGCTGCCCCGGAGGTTCCAGGGTGTTCCTAGGCTGGCAAAGTTTCCTTGTACCCCAAATGAATTGACACACGGGTTTGCAAGATCCGTAGGCAATGGGCCTGAATAGTAATGGGTAACACCCAAAATATATATGCCTTTTTGGTAGGCAGCTCATTTTGACTGCTGTAATCCTGCCCATCCAGGACAGTGGTAGGCAATACCACCAAGAAATGTTTTGCCATGGGGGGGGGGGGGTAATTGAGGGTATAGTTTTATATCTAGGTGCTGGTGGTGATGCAGTGACCATATTAACAGTATCACCACTTGTATCAGTTAGATAGGATTGGGGTGAGGTTTAGTGATCTGGACTTCTGCGGGCTGACTGTCAGGCCTGATATGCTGGTAAAGGTAGTCAAATGTCCAATGAAGATTAGGGGCAGGAGTTAAGTGGAGATGAGTTTGTTGATGCCCACAAACTTTAAGTGGGAGGAGGGGTGTAAAGCCGGCCAAGAAATTTGGGAGTAGATCCAGATGTATATTGAGGGTCTTGGAGGCAGTCTGCTTTTTTTTTTTTTTTGTGTGGCAAAGGATTTAAAGGCCTTGATTCTCATTTAGCCTTTTGACATAGTCCCGGTTCATATCTATGCAACGCGGGAACCAGCACGGTTCCTGTGCGGGTTCCCACTTGTCACCTGCCGGTGGTTCACACTAACATCTGTGAACCGCTGCGGATGTCAATGCAAACTTAACGACACCCCCCCCCCCCAGATTGGCCCGCAGTGCGAACTGTCAAATAGTGCAGCAATCGGATCGCATAGGTGTGAACATTTTGTGTGGCTGAATTTGCATCTCTGACATCGCATGTGATCTGCACAGCAATGTGGTGCGAATCGCATTTAGGGTCTGATCGCACAAGTGTAAACACAGCTTAAAAGGTGAGCATGTTTAATGGTGAGACAAGGTGAGGATGGGAACCAGGAAAGGTGATGTTGGGAAGAGAACATAATACACTTCAATATGTTTATATTCTTATATGCGCATAAACTAAAGAGCTCTTAACGTCAATCAGTGTGAGCAAAATGAAATGGACATGGTGTGAATCCAGTCAAGGCTTTTAGTAGCACAAGATTAAAATTTAAAAACCATTACTGTGGAATTGAAAGTAAGAGCTAGTGTGCAGTTGGGTACAATTCCCTCTGGCCTTACAAATGGAACATACAAACCGGCCACCAGTAGAAGGTCAGAGACTGAGACACATCCCTCTAACTTAGTTTTTAATTTTGAAACGAGTAAGGGGGGGGGGGGTTTATTATCGTTGTAAGGTATATTTATGCCATCTGTGTACCATTGTAATTTCCCTTCACTTCCTGTCCCATATCCAAAACCAGAAGTGAGAGGATACCTGGTTTTCACCATAACTAGTGTATCCCCCGAAGTCTGACTGAAATGCAGGTTTGAAATCGTGCAAGTTCAGCTGAACTCGCACAATTTCAATTTCAGTGTGAACCTGGGCTTTTTTTTTTTTTCTCCCCCACTCCTTTTCTAAAATTACTGGTTGCCTGCCCATCATGATGATTCTTTGGGTTTATTGCTTTGTAATTGGACCAGAACAAGTATAGAAATGAGAAATTGACTCGTGTTGCATACAACTCGGTGTTGAACCTAAACGACCACTCTTTTCAGAAAAAAGGCCAGTTATGGCAGCCTCCATATTTCTCTCCTGACAGGTATACTTTAAGAGATGTAGTACTGAACAAATGATTACCTTGCTGTCTCTACTTTTTCAGTGTATCAAGATTCCAAAATCGGAGAGCATCAATGAAATGCACAACTTTAACTTCTATCTGTCAAATGTGGGAAAAGATAACCCTCAAGGCAGCTTTGACTGTATCCAGCAAACCGTATCAAGGTAAGCAGACCGTTGCATTTTAACCTATAAACTGTTCATTGACCTAATGGAAATATATGCGGTTTGGGTTTTAGTTGATGCCAATACACATTACCTGGGCTATTGGCTGGCCAAGCAATGTATTTGCATTGGTCCTTGCCTTGATGGATATTTTTAATTATAATGGAGACAAAAATGGTTTTATTGGTTGCAATAGAATTATTATTCATATGGTTCAAGACTCTCTCCACTTTTTTGGCTTCTGTGTTTAAGTGGATGTAAACCTGAAGAAAAATCTTTTAATGACTTCTGTCTGGTACAGTAGAGGATGTCAAGTCATCTGTGCCCAGTCTTGTCACAAAGAGTTAATCCAGCTCTGAACAATCCTCTTGTGTCTCTTGTGTTTATCTTAAGAGGAAAAAAAATAACCAAAGTTTGTGGCCACATCCCCCACTGCTGTGACTGACATCTGATTTCTTTATCTCATGAACAAGCATGAGAGCAGAGGGTCTACGATTCCAGCATCACATCCCTCCCTAAGCTCTTCCAGGATTGGCTGCTCCTCCACACCTCAGCATAATTGGGCATGCTGAAGTCATGTGATGCATTTCCTGAGTTTTTGACTGGATATTGCTCAAAACTAAAATGGGAGTGTAGAGGTGGGTGGGGAGTCTTGTGACATCATGACTCCGCCCACCAACTTCCAGCAAAAAGACCCACTCACTGATTCCAGCGTTTTTCTGGGGTCCTACTGCTGAAGGGGGTGATATTTGCAAGGTAGGAAGGCCTGGTATGTGTGAATTTTTATACTGGGTGGGTTTACATCCACTTTACACTTGGTAGCATTGGTCTTAAAGCAAGTTACATGGGGAGTCTGCAGGAGAAATCTGTATAAGTGTCAGGGGACCAAGGGGTTGCCAAATCCAGAAATTTCCCAGTGGGTTCTGGGGGGTGACGTCTACGCTAAGGGCAGTTGCCGGTTGTGAATTTCTGTGTTAAAGCGGAGGTTCTGCGGCTTTTTTTTTTTTTTTTTTTTTTCGGACCATTAGATTAATGAGCACCATTAGAACTCGTTACTTTTTCTGTTTCCTTCAACCTCCACAGTCCGGTATTGTTCTAAAGTCTAAACGATCAGTTATAAAAATTCCTGCGGGCCGTTTCAATTTTGCTTGTGGGCACTAGAAGCCCACAAGCACCTATTTCCTGTATGCGGTGAATGCTGCTTTCCCAGCATTCACCGCTCGATCCCGTGCATTCTCATGCGCCGTCAACACTGAGCGTTGCCATCACAATGAGCGGCGTCAAAGTTCCCGCCCCCGTTGTGATGGCAACACTAGTAAATCTTGCGGGATTTCGAAGGACGGCGTACCGCATTGTTGGGAAGCATGACACTGCTCCCAAGAGACATTGCGGAGAGCTCCCAGACAACACTGCGGCGCCGGGGAAAAGGAGTAGACGCCTACTCCCGCGGGACGCAAAAAACGGAAGTCTGACTTTAGACTATTCTATTACGGTAATTAAAAAAAAAATCTTATGGCAATTGTATATGTATGTTGTGGGATGATGCGGATAGGATAGTGTGGGTGAACCTCCGCTTTAAACTAAAGCTCATCTAACCTTGTGTGTTTTTTTTTTTTTTTTTTTTTTCGTTTTTTTTCCACCCTTTTTTAAAGCTCGGGGCTGTCAAAAATGAGCTGCCTGGGTTTCATACAGGATAAAATTACAGTATGTGCCACTAACGACTCCTACCAGCTTACAAGAGACCGCATGACACAGGCAGAAGAAGAAACCCGGAGTCGTAGCACCAAGGTCATAAAACCTGGTGGTCCGTTTGTAGGTAAGTGTAAATTGGAGACTATATGAACTTTGTAGCATTCTATTGAAAAGTGGTTTAGGAATTAATCTGCATGGCTTGGAAGGTAGTTTGGATGAAGATGCAGTGCTCTTGTTCCATATTTCGCTGTGTGTTAAAGGGGTTGTAAAGGTTCGTTTTTTATTTTCTAAATAGGTTCCTTTAAGCTAGTGCATTGTTGGTTCACTTTTTCCTTAGATTTCCCTTCTAAATATTTTTTTTCTTTATTTTCTTAGTCTGAATTTCTCACTTCCTGTTCCTCAGTAAGCTGTTCAGTAAGCTGTTCTGGCTGACTCCACACCACTCGGATGATGGTGTGAAGTTTAGTGAGGAGAAACAGGAAGTGAGAAATTCAGACAAAGAAAAAAAACATTTAGAAGGTAAATCAAAGGAAAAGGTAAGTGAACCAACAATGCACTAGCTTAAAGGAACCTATTTAGAAAATAAACGAGCCTTTACAACCCCTTTAACTTTGCTAGTCACTGCCTATGACGTGATCTGTTGTAATTTCCAAGTGTGACTACGTTTTTTAAATCAGACTTGGAGAAAAAAAAAAATTGCATCCAAAGTACAATATGTGGATTGTGTTTGCTGATAATTTGCTCTGTTATTCTCAGACTGCTCAGTTACCTTGTCCACAAGAGCTGCCTAATGAGTTTACTTACTAAATTTGCCCACTGCTTAAAATATTTTGATTAAGAATTTTTATATCTGAATAAATTCTCATGTATGTGCTTACAGAATGCTTGCTGTTTGAGTATCACTGAGAAATCTAGAAGTAGAACATCTGAGCTTCTCTAAAGAGTACAAGTCAAATGTATCAGTCTGGCATCTGGGTTGGCACCATTCCTTTGGTGCTGGAAATATGCCCATGACACTTTATAACCTCTGCAGAATCTATTGTGACTTGCCTTTAGCACTGCTGCTTGTTAGGTCTGCCAATTACTAAAAGAAATGCAATTTCTACAAAGCCAAATTTTGGTTTCAAATTCGATGAAGCAATATGCATGTGAAAAACTACCTTTCTCTTACCATCCATGGACTGACACGGTGTCTCTTTACACTTTACACGTGGGTTATGTCCCTGCTTGCAGGAGAAGACCTAGGCAGAATGTGAGATGTTATACATACATTCTAAAAGCCAGAGCTCAACAGCCCCACCCAGGGGGCGGTCCCTCCGGACATAACCCTCCCACTACAGTCAGCAGACTTCAGTTTTTTTCTGCCTAGCAGGAGAAGACGACGTGGCTCTCTCAGGAGCCAGTCTCCTGACCTATTTTTATTCCTTTTCTGGAATTCTTTTTTATTTTATTTTTGAGTATCTTCTATCAACTGTCGGCTGGGCAACAGGTTGGGTACAAGATATCCTCGTAGTCTTCCCTGTCCGACCATCGAGCGTGCTGATCCTCGCCTTGTGTGCGTGAGACTCAGTTCACGACAGGCCCCATGACTCCAGGGGTGGCCGGGTTTGCTTTCATGCTCCCACGGTCCTCTCAAGACTGAACAGTTCCTGACTGACTGTATCTTTCGCGGTGGACCGGGCCGACAGCTACTCAGTACTGCACTGTGATAGTCCTGTCAGAAACACACCAGTGGGTCCCTCAGGGGACGGGTAAGTAGTCTCTCCTGCCTGCAGGTGAGTACAAAAAGCTGTGTTTCTCTGTGGGGGATTTTCCCTGTCTCCCCCTGTATTTCATTGTCACTCTCTGTCACCATTCCTGGCGCTGTGCTGTGTGGGGTGCCTGGGGGTCACACTGTTCTTGGAGGGGCTAATGCTGGTCTGCAGATATGCTTGGGGCCTTTTTTTGTGTGTTTTGGGGCCTGAGTGGCGCTGTGTGTGTGTGTGCTGTTTTTTTCACTTTTGCTGAGTCATGGCGGCCATCTTGCCGTGGATCGCCTCAGTGAAGTGCGGCGGCCATTTTCTTGTAGCCCGCGTGCTCTTCAGCACTAGTTTTGGCCTCTAGCGCTGCTGTAACAGCACGAATCTCCTCACAGCTCACCAGCGCTGACACAGCGCGGTACAGACAGCGGAACTGAGCGGTCCCTGGTCCGGTTTGGTGAGTCCCCTGGGCGCCCCCTCAGTCAGCACAGCCTGTGGGTGGACTTTTTATCTGAGGAGTCTCAGAGGGGGGCAATATGGAGTCTCTGTCACCAGCTTCCCCTAAATGTCAGTGGACAACAGGCAGTGCTTCAGCACCTGCGGTCCCTAGGGACCAGTTGTGGGCAGTCCTGGAATCATTTCTGACCAGGATGGGAGCTGTGTGCAAGCGCAAGGGAGCAAAAAAGCGCCCTCCCCCCACTTTAATTCATGAGGGCAGTGCGCTGATTCAGATATGGGCCTAGCCACTACCGCTCAGGACCCTAGTTCTGAATGTATTGGATGGTTTTGAACAGGACATTCCTTATGAGGAGAACTCCAGTTCTGAGTCAGTAAATGACAGGGCGCTTGTTAGTGTACTCATGACTGCGGTATGGGACACTCTCAAGCTAAAATGCTGCGGATGCAGAACCTCAGGCGGATACAGTCTCCTTTGGTTCTTTTAAGGCCAGGCCTTCTAAAGAGGTTTTTCCATATGTACTTTCTTTGACCAGCTCATTGATGAGGTCTGGGAAAAGCCGCAGAAGAATTTTTTTATGGTCCCGCGGCGTTTGTCTATCAGATACCCCTTGAAGATGCCCTACTTAAAAAGTGGGCTTCTCCCCCAGGGTCGACCCTCCAGTCGCCCGGTTGAACAAGGCCATCACTCTCCCGATGGAGGGGACTCCTGCATTTGAGGACCCCACTGACAGGAGGTCAGAAGTGGTGAGCAGAGCCATGCTTGCCTTGTTGGGATCCGCCCTAGGGCCTGTGGTAGCGGCGACCCTTGTGTCTTAAACACTTACAGGTTGGGCAAAAATGTTGCACCTAGCTGTACAGGAGCATAATCTTCCTCCAGACACAGTTGCTCTGGCCCACCAACTGGTTCAGGGCCTGGTTTATGTGTGCGACGCCACGTTGGACGCGGCCCCTTTAATATCCAGGGCCTCTGTCTCGGCGGTGGTATTGCGGCGTCTTATCTGGTTGAAGTGCTGGTCTGCTGACCTAGCCTTAGGAAGCTCCTGACAGATCTACCATTTAAAGGTGGTAGACCTTTCGGTGCTGCTCTGGATGACATCGTCATGGATGTCATGGGAGGTAAAAGCACTCTTCTTCCTTAGACTAGCAAGAGTGAGGAGGCCCGCCGAAAACAGGGGCCTTCCTTTCCAGCAAAACGGGGTTTTTTCGTCAGAGTCCACGGGTAGGTCCTCTCAGACTGACGGCAGTGCGGCTGGTGGGCACAAGTGCCCCTGGGTGCGTAAGCCGAACAAGCGGTTCCCAAGCCCGCCTCCGCGTGAAGTCTTGCCTCCGCCCGACTCTGGGGTGGGGGGACGACTTCGCAGGTCACGAATCGGTGGTCCTCCCGAATCTCCGACTGGTGGGTGTGCGAGGTGGTCACCTCAGGATACAGGATAGTATTCCGATCCTGGCCCCCAGACAGATTCTTTCCCTCGAATCTTCCTCTCCTTCCTACCTGTCGGGCAGCCCTCTTGGGGGCTGTACAGGATTTGATCAGGTCCGGAGTGATTGTGCCGGTTCCGTCACAGGAGTTTTCAGGGATTCTACTCAAATCTGTTTGTCGTCCCAAAAATAGGACGTGGTTCGACCTATCCTGGACCTCAAGGCCCTGAATGCCTTCGAGAAGGTGCAGAAATTCCGCATGGAATCCATTCGCCCGGTGATCGCTACACTCCACCAAAGGGATTTTCTTCTGGCGTCCTTGGACTTCAAGGACGCCTACTTGCATGTTCCGATCTGCGCAAGTCACCAGAAGTTTCTGCGCTTGCGATCAGCGAAGTCCACTATCGATTGTGGCTCTTCCTTTCGGCCTAGCCTTGGCACCAAGGGTGTTCACCAAGGTGCTTGCTCCGGTTCTAGCCTTCTGTTACAGTGAGGTATTGCTGTCGTGGGCTATCTGGACGATCTTCTGCTAAGAGCAGAAAGTGGCTCAGACTTAGAGGAAAGGTGACTATTGTCAATTAGACCCTCAGGGACTTCGGGTGGTTCCTGAACATTCAGGAGTCAGTCCTGGTCCCGACTCAGTGTCTGGAGTATCTAGTTCTGATTCTAGACCCCTTGGAGGCAAAGGTATCCTACCTCTGGAGAAGTTGCTGACACTTCAGTCTGCGGTGCGGGTGCTGACATCCCGAAAATGGTTGTCAATCCGTTTTTTTGCATGAGAGTCCCGGGACTCGTGGTGGCCTCCTTTGTGGCCGGTCCGTATGCCCAATCACACACCAGGGCATTGCAGAAGGAGATCTTGTCCACCTGGGACAAATCCCCGTTGTCCTTGGATCTTCAGATCCAGGTGATTCACCTGGTCAGGGCGCCCCTGACATGGTGGTTGAGATCCTCGGCTCTTCGGTCCGGAAAGTCGTTCCCCTCCCATCCAATGGACGGTACTCACGACGGACACCAGCCTGACGGGCTGGGGTGGAGTGTGGGGAGTCCTGTCGGCTCAAGGCCTTGGACTCCGGACGAGCCCGTTTACCAATCACTGTTCTGGAAATACGGGCCATCGGACTGTGTCTCTCCTCAGGTCGGAGAGAGTACGGGGTCGCTCCATCAGGAGCCAGTCGGACAACGCCACGGCGGTGGCGTAGGTAAACCATCAAGGGGGGACTCGGAGCTCAGCTGCGGCTTCCGAGGTAGTCCGTATCCTGAAGTGGGCTGGAAGAAACTTGCCGGCTCTGTAGGCCATTTACATTCTGGGCATAGACAATGGGCAGGCGGACTATCTGAGTCGCCAATCGCCGGACCAAGAAGAGTGGCCCTTGCGTATTTCAACTCCTTTGCCGACGGTGGGGCACGCCGGATGTGGACCTGATGGCCTCTCGACTCAATCGCAAGGGTCGAGGTTGTGGCCAGATCCAGGGATCCTTGGGCGATGCCTCGGATGCGTTGGTGGCCCCATAGGGTCCTTATCGCCTGATATAAACTCTGGTGATCCTAATTGTTCCTGATTGGCCTCAGCATCACTGGTACGCTGATCTGGTACGTCTCGTCGCGGACGTTCCCTGGCGGTTGCCGATGAGGGAGGACCTTCAGTCTCAAGGTCCTATGTTTCATCCGGCTTAGTCTCTGGCTTTAACGGCAGGGCTGTTGAAAGCCAGGTGTTGAGGGTCCGAAGGTCTCTCGGGCTCGGTCATTTTGACCATGTTAAGGACATGGAAGTCTTCCTCCAAGCAGATCTATCACCGTGCCTGGAAAGCTTATATCGCCATATGCGAAGAGCTGGACTGGCGTCCTCGGACGTATTCCGTCCCCAGAATCCTGCTTCCTCTGCAGTGTGGAGTGACCCAAAAGCTTGCTTTGAGTACCATCAAGGATCAGATTTTGGCCTTGGCCGTCTTCTTTTAGCGACCTCTAGCGGGTCATTTCTTGGTTAGCACCTTGTGTTGGGGGTTCGCCATGTGCTCCCTCCTGTCAAGCCTCCTCTCCCACCGTGGGATCTGAATTTGGTGCTCTCGGTCCTCCAGGAACCTCCTTTTGGGAATATCCGGGATATTCCCCTCTTGTCTTGTCTCAGAAGGTGGCCTTTTAGTGGCAATCACTTCTGTTTGACGGGTGTCTGAGTTGGCGGCTTTGTCCTGCAAGTCGCCATATTTAGTCATCCATAAGGATAAGGCGGTGTTGCATCCGTGACCTTCCTTTTTGCCAAAGGTGGTGTCGACCTTTCACCTACATGAGGACATTGTCCTCCCATCCTTGTGTCCTCACCCATCGCATCCCAGAGTTTGCGCTGCACATATTGGATGTGGTACAAGCCTTACGGGTGTACCTGTCTGCTACTGCTTCTATTCGAAAGTCCGACTCACTGTTTGTGACTGTCTCTGGTCCATAACAGGGCCAAGCGGTTTCGTCTGCCATCATTTCTAGGGGAATCAGACAAACCGTCATTCAAGCCTATGCTCTCAAAGGGCGGGCGCCTCCCTTTCCGGTTACGGCGCATTCCACCAGGGCAATTGGTGCTTCCTGGGTTTTCCGACATCAAGCGTCGGTTGCACAAGTGTGCAAGGCGGCGACCTGGTCGTCTGTTCATGCCTTTTAAGTTTTATAAGGTTAATGTGGCTGCATCTCCGGATGCTTCCTTCGGCCGCAGGGTGCTGCAGGCCGCTGTTTAAAGTTGCGACTCCTCCGTTGAGGAGCTCTGCCTTCTTGGAGTGAAGTTTTTGGTTTTTCCATTTATACTGCTCCCATCCCTCTTGACACTGCTTTGGGACATCCCACGTGTAAAGTGTAAAGAGACACCGTGTCAGTCCATGGATGGTAAGAGAAAATAGGATTTTTTGTACTCACCGTAAAATCCTTTTCTCTGACATCCATGGACTGACACGGCACCCACCCTTTTTTTAAGTTTGTACTGCTTTGTTACGAACTGAAGTCTGCTGACTGTAGTGGGAGGGTTATGTCCGGAGGGACCGCCCCCTGGGTGGGGCTGTTGAGCTCTGGCTTTTAGAATGTATGTATAACATCTCACATTCTGCCTAGGTCTTCTCCTGCAAGCAGGGACATAACCCACGTGTAAAGAGACACCGTGTCAGTCCATGGATGTCAGAGAAAAGGATTTTACGGTGAGTACAAAAAATCCTATTTTCGTGAAGATTCACTGTAACGAAGAATAGCAGTGTTTCTGTTGCCCAAGAACTGCAAGCCTCTGTTCAGTGACGTAGAAGAAAGTAACGTTTGTTTTTCCCCATTTTGTTTTGGGCATTTTTTTCTGACTTGTATTTTATGATCTTTTGTAGGGAAGAGGGTCCACATTCGTAAACCAGCAACTAGTCTTCTAGATACAGCACCTGAAAGGAAAAGGTCTACGCCTATTAACCCTGCAAGCACTATACGAAAGTCAAATATCTGCAACAGTATTGCACAACGGCCATATAGGGAAAGGGTGATTCATCTGCTGGCACTGAAGCCATATAAAAAACCAGAGATACTTGCTCGTTTACATAGAGATGGCGTTAATCAAAAAGACAAGAACTCCCTTGGTGTTCTCCTGCAACAGGTGAGACTAGCTCAGTCGTACTGTGTAGCTGTTTTACTGTTGCTAATGCAGGGGCACAAAACATCTGCACATTTGGTTTGTGAGGTTTTAAATGCTTTAACACAGCATCGGTCCTCCATATTGGATTTGTTTCCTTTTTAACCTTGCAGTTAAGCATAGGATTGGAAAATTATACCAGAATGATCTAAAGTGAACAAACCTTCTCTTTTTTTTTTTTTTTTTTTATCTAAAGTTCCATTAGACATTGCATGCATTCCAGTTTGCCAAGAAATGCATTTTCAAATCCTTGCTTTTTTTTTTTTTTCCTCCTTGGTTAAAGGATAAGTTCACCTTTTTGGTAACATGTTGCATCCAATAATCAGGGTGTAACATGTAAACAGACCAAAGCCCGCACCTCTCTGATCCCCACTGACAACTAGCAGGCTCCTCCCTCCTCCCATGGTCCTATGCAGCATTGTGTTCTTTCCCAGGAGAGACTCCCAAGTCATGGTGTCTGCACTGACCTGCACAAGCAGCCAGGGAGGACTACATGGGGCATGCACAGTGGCATGATGGGACATGTAGCCCTGAGGGGGGGGGGGGGGAAGCAGTCAGGGAGGAATAAATGGGAAATCCATTGCGGTGGCATGATGGGTCATGTAGCCCTGAGGGGGGGGGGGGGGGGAAGCAGTCAGGGAGGAATAAACGGGAAATCCATTGCGGTGGCATGATGGGTCATGTAATACTGAAGAGGGGGAATCCCATCAGAAGAATAAACAGGGCACACAAGCACTGGCTGTGCTGGCAGTGGACTTATGGTGGGGAGATGGGAGGACATTCGATGACTTGATGACTGCGCACTCCCCAACTGAAAGTTCAGGAACCCGTATGCTGTGGTGGTAAAAAGCCAAAAGGAAATTCTTTCTGGGTTGGGTTTTTATTTTATTAATGCAAAACCTTTTTTATTTTCTTCTTTTTAACCAGTTTATGTAAATGAAGGAAAATGTGGGGCTTTAATACTATGTTTTCCTTTTGGGGCTTATTCAGTAAAGGAGTCAGGTGCAAAGCTTTAGTCTGCTCCCAAAAATGTATGTATTGTCATCCCATTTAACTTCAAAAGTCTGTATTCAGACAAAGTGCATCTGCCATAAAGCTCCGCCTTACTACCACAGAGTATTTGCTTGACCCCCTGCTGATGGCATAATACAAATGTAAGTCTGGTCTCTGAAGTGTATGTGTCCTCGGGGCTCGTTCAAATGAGCACTTTGCAGGGCTCCCCACCCTCTCGGCACTTCCCAGCTTAAATGGGTTGGTCACATGGCTGGCAGGCCTCCGTCTCTTTAGATAATTGAAGTGGTCTTGCAGACACCATGCAGGCCATTGTAGGAACACACTGGCTTACAAAGGGAGTATAAATTCCCAGGAATTTTTCCAACATTGGTATCTGCCTGCGCCCGCCTTTGCGGTGTTTAAATGACGAATCTAAACATGGGCTGGTGTAGTAAAGCATGGCTAGCTGCCAAGGAAGTGCAAATCCATCTGCATGCAGCTCCACGCTTGCTTGTACCGGTTCTTAGTGCTGTTTTTATGGTGACGTATACATATGGGCTTTTTAGAAACACAGCATTTTCTGTTAATGTATGCAATACTTCTGCTAAAAGTGGTGGCATTGCAAACCTTGGCCTTTATACGGAAATGTTGAGGGCTATCGGTAGAATCTGGAAGGCAGTTAGCTATGCTAAAGGTGAGGTCACCATCTGGGAAACAGCCAGTGCATTACACCACTACTGAAAGTCGCAGGATTTGCATACAGCTTTCTAGTGTTAAAACCTTGTAACTGTAGCAGAAGGGTGGGGGAAGCCCAAAAATGCTTTGCTGTAGTGATCGGTACTCTATGCCCTGTAATGGCCAAGGGCTAATCTGTTGCATTTGAGACTTTTTATTTAAACCTATGACAAGGGGTTAACAATCTGGCTGCCTCTTGGCACCAGAGGAAAGAATTCTTCTTTGCTACTTTACATTTTAGATGTCAGCAAGCAGCTTCTGCTTTAGTACAGTGCTAGCTCATCATACGCCACTGGTACACTGCTCTATTTTTAGCTGCAGCTAGCTGATCATTTCTGTTACAAAATCCATGCACACCCATATTGGGCATTGCTACACCTTGACTGGTGAACAAGCTTCATGTCAGCTGTGGCAGGCAGACTGTAGCAGCACCCTATTTTTTTTCCTTGTGAAATGAATGCCTGACTAAAACATATATTGGTAGTTTTTAGGGTTATTTCCCTTATAAAAATACAAAGCCACATTTTTTGTTTGCACTTTAAATGTAAAGGACCTTTTGGGTAGAAAGGGTTAAATGGCAGACTGGGTCTTTGTATTCCACATCATTTGAAACAGTACAAGCCTGTACTCTGTCACTGAGCCCAACACCCATTACACTAGGAAAGGGTCAGAGGAGTGTGGTTTTCACTAGAAACCAGAAATGAAAACATCTGTAACCCTGCATTTCTAAATGCAGGATCAAATTCTAGAATACTCTTGAATAACTGCTGTGAAGTATACATAGTGTATTTTAAGAAGTGAACTGAAATTCAGACTTCAACGTACAGGACGTTCTGGGAAGATTTAACCACTGGCTTTTCAGACTCTTATGAGCCTCCACTTAGGAAAAAGGATACACATGAGATTTTTAATGAGATTTTAAACTTGTTCAGTTCATGCTCCTTTTGAGTGGGAAATGTTAAGTCTTGTGAGTTTAAGCTAGCGAGGATATGTTTTAAAAAGGAAGAAATTGCCTAATAATCTCTTTTGAGAAGTTAGGCAATTTTATCCCGTTAACCCATTTAAGGCTACCAAGCCGATTTAATCCAAATTTAATGTTGCAGTGCCACTCTAAACTGAGATGGAGATCTCCCTGATTGCATTGAAGGGAGGTGGCGTCGGTGCACCATTCAGAGGTGTAGGAGCATTATCGAGGAACAGAAAAGGTGCCGCTCACCAACAGTGTATTGGTATGTAGATGAATGTGGCCTCAGCCAGCGCCGCTCCAGCCACACTCCCCTGACTTGTTTTGACCTGCTCGCCAGGACTTGGTCATGAGCCCCGGTTAACGGGGCGAAACATGTCAGGGAATGTGGCTGGAGCGCCGCTGGCTGAGGCCACATTCATCTACATACAAATGCTCTGGGTTGGTGAGTGGCGCCTTTTTATTTTTGATTAATACCGAGCATATGAAGCCACTTTATAGTGATTGTAGGTTTTATATCCTTTGCGTAGGTCTCATGCCAGTGCAATATAAAGATTTATTGCAGATTTTGGTTGCACTACCTAAAATGGCATGTGTATGTGTGCCCTTTAAAGTAGGCTTCTAATATCCACCAAGGTGTTTAAAATAACACTTGTAGAGTGCAGGCACCCTGTGATGCTTGCAAATACCGGTGCTGGCTTTCAGATCTGTTTTGGTGCCTTAGGACTATGGATCCTAATACTAGGCTGTATACACAGCCTTGTCATCCATTTGTAATTTACCTCCATTGCCTGCATCCAGCTCTCAGGCTGCATTCACCCTTCAGCGCTTTGCATCAGAGGCAGATTTGCCAGGATTCTGCCCACGTTGGTGCCGATGTGTGAATGACAAGTCGCAGGACTCACATTTGAGATGCCATTCATTTGAATGACACCTAAAAATCGTGGTGCAGAATTGTCGCGCTGCAATCGCAGCAATGCATGAAGCATTTCGGCCAAAAGTAGCCCCTGGATTTTATTTTTTTAGGCTTTCAAATCGTGGGCAGCATCACGGCAAATCTGCCCGTGATTCAAAACGCTGAAGTGTGAATGCAGCCTAAAAGCCTCTCCATGGCATTTGCTAAAAAGACAATTTTGACATAAACCTACATGTACATTTTGTATACTGAGCAGATTTCCCTGGCACATTTCATTTTAATTATCAAAACCAGCTCTCCCTCTATATGCTTTCATCCATGTGCAGCACAGCCATGGAATTTAAAAGCTGGATGGATAATCCTTTATTGTAATTCTCTTTAAAACCATGCAAAGCAGCTACAAAAAACTCATTCCTTTTTGGATGATGTGTTTCAACCCCATGGGTCTTTATCAAGGCCAGTGTATTTGAAATCCTGTTCCTTAAATTTTGTGGTTGTGCTGATAACTTGTGGCCTCTTTGATTTTGCAGGAACAGCAGCGACCTGGCTGATCAGTGTTGCTTCTGTGAGGCTCCAGTCACACCTGGGATTTCTGGAATAAGCAACAGCACGCACGTCTCACTTGCGGTGCCATTAATTGTGTATGACACCCCAAGTGCAGGTAGCAGACATGCATTTTGTTGCGCTACAAACGCAAGGTTCTGGATCTTCTTTAGGGCGTTTGATGTGCATACTTAAAAGGGCGGCCCTTTTCACAAGCGGAAATGGTCAGGAGCAAAAAAAATGAGCTGGAACATGAGTTACCACTATGCTCAGGTGTGAATGGGGCCTGATTGTTGACTAGAGTGACCAGAGGAGTCTCAGACTGCTGCTAATCATGCAAATGTTTTCCTGATCGAAATGTGTTTTGCCAGATTTTTCAGATTATCTCTTATGTGCATGATGAGCATGTTTAGTCTTTTTTTTTTTTTTTCTGTTATTTAGAATCCATTCTTCCCAAAGTGTGGACAATATTTAAGTCCTTTAATGACACAGACCCCCTATGACCAGCACTAGACATTGAGGCCCAGCCAGCTGGTCATTGTGTCTGCCTGAACTGATTTTGGCACCTTGCTAACACAAGGGCATTGGTCACATGGCTGGGAGTGGAGAGCTTAAAGTTGCTAGCTTGAAAGGAGACGGGCAAAGTATTTAAGTATTCATTATAACATTCCTAGTCCTCAGATTAGTTTACATATCGGAGTGTAATTTTTGGTGCATTTCCACAAAGTTCTAGCCTCCATGCTGTCCAGTCATGTTTTGTTTTTAGCTAGTTGACTTGCATATCCAGTGCAAGTAAAATGTTTTCTTGTAAAAGCTAGATGCATTGAAACAGGGCATTTGGTCCACAGTTTCATTCCAGACAGATTAGGTAGACTAAAGCCCCGTCCGTACACATGGTCGGAATTCCCAACCAAAAGCTCCCATCTGACTTTTTCTGTCGGGAATTCCGACCATGTATGCTCATCAGACTTTTTCTGTCGGGAATTCTGACAGAAATTGAGAGCTGGTTCTCAATTTTCCCGTCGATTTTCCAACTGACTTTTTCCCGTTGGAAATCCCGACCATGTGCACAGGGCATGAGAAGCAGAATATCTAATTGCATATTGGCATAAAAGAATCCTGCAGAGTGATCTATAAACACTCATGCACAGTACTGAGGAACTACCATTTTTTTTTTTTTTTTTTTTTTTTAATTGGCTTTTAGAATGTATGAAGTCAAGTCGGGCATAGATACTCTGCAAATTATTACTCTGGTGTGTCATGTATCAAATGAATTATGCTTTGCTGCTCTGCTATACTATGTCACCGAGGTTTGGTTTATTTAGCCAAGCCTTTTTAAAGGACTCGGACCAGCTGAAGACTATAGAAGGCTGTGTTGCAGTGAAATTTAATATATATACTGGGAAGTGACATGCCCAGTTGAGGAGCTGTAGGTCTCTGGGCATGCAGAAGTATTTCTAAATGACAACCTAAGTATAGTAATGTAATGTATATTTATAGGCTGTCCTGACAATGCTGTGAGGAAATCCCCATGCCAAGTGTTTTTATCCATTATATTAGGCAAATAGAAGGCTTTCTCCAGCATTAAGCTACATATGCTGGATATACTATTCTGGGATTGGCAGCATATAGCCTTACAGAACTGCATGTCCCCACATTTGCTCTTTGCTAGCAGTCACAGGTTAATGTAATCTCCATACTGAAGAACATAAGTGCACCTGTCACTTTTTTTGTGTCCTTGGCTTGCATGCATTTACTAGAATCTGGTGACATCATGCAAACATGAGATGCAAAGTTCCTCACTGATAATACAGAATCTTGGTGACAGCCCACAAAGTGTATGGGTGACCAGTGCACTGAAGGAAATGTTTACTTCTAAAGCTATGCTATCGTACCAATATAGGTAGAGACAGTGGACATGCATGGCTTGGGACAAATTCTGCCGTGTAAAGAATTATTTTATTTTTTTGTTAACATTGAGCTTTATGGAAGGAATCTGGAACTTGCCGTAGTAGTGTTTTCTCATTTCCATTAACCAATTTTTTTATCAAGTCTGTAATGTAGGCTAATGGAGAAATACTGGTTACAGAGATCCTATTTATCATTACTTGCTCTCCATTAGGTTGCCAATTTGAACCCAAAGGACAATTCATATACGCTTAAGGATTTTGTTTACAAAGAAATACAGAGGGAGTGGCCTGGATATTTGGAAGGAGATAAACAACTATTAGACAGAGTTCTTTCTAGGTATGTACTGCCGCATCTAAAATTTCAGTGTACTAGTTACTGGGGGTTTTACACTACACCCCTGCTTTGAAAAATGTCCTCTGTATATGAAGACATATTTTTTTTAAAGTGTAAATAAAGTATGCCATCCCTAATGCAATGAGTGCAATACTAAAGGTTTTCTTATGCACTGTAATTTATGTGATTTCATTGTCGGCAGAAAACTTAACCAGTCTCAGAATGCCAGCTCCAACCAGTCAGATTCTCCTCCGTCAAGTGCTGCATCTGCATCTCCTACCCAGGTATTTTGGGACACGGGTACTTTGTGGTAAACTTTTGACCTATTGTCCCTTTTCTTGTTCTGAGAATTATCTCAGCTTTTAGTATTCTTCCCTGCAACTTTTTTTCTTAACAGAACAGAGCTGCTACAAGGTCAGTAGGCTCTAGTCTGATAATTCCAGATCAGCATCTTCCTTAAGTGGCATTGCATGCAGGCAGTAAACAGATAACTGCAATGAATTCAGCTCTGATCTATTGCAGTAAAAGCACTGGCTTGTTTGCTGCATGCGGCACTGCCTGCTTCCTAAGCACTCTTCTGATTTGTAAGGCTTCTTTCACACGGACGGATCAGTCATGATCCGCCCCGTGAACCTCCGCTTGCTCAGCGGGGATCGCTCCGTTGATCCCCGCTGAGCCGGCTGATGACTGGGCGGTCCCCGCACACTGTGCAGGGACCGCCCTGTCAGATCTCCGCTCTCCCCTATGGGGGATCGGATGAACACGGACCGTCTGTCCGTGTTCATCCGCTCTGCAGACGGATAGAAAAATAGAAATTTTTCTATCCTGAAAAACGGAGCGTAGCGGACACGGGTGAGATCGGGTGTCAGCGGATGTTCATCCGCTGACATCCGCTGTCCCATAGGGATACATGTATGTCCGTTTTTCATCCGAAAACGGATGGGTGAAAAACGGACATACAGTCCGCCCGTGTGAAAGGGGCCTTAGTGAAAGAATTGGTTCTGGCTGAAAGAACAATATTATGCTGTGATGTAGGAGTTGCTTCTACTGAACTGTCTTGTGCGTGTGTGTGTGTGAGTGTGTGAGGTGCTTTTTTGACATAACTTGCTGTTTTTAAACTCTGGAATTGTAAGTGTATGTGCTAAATGCTTTTATGCTTTCGTTGCCAATTTTAAAGCTGAACTCAAAGCACAGACTTTCATCTCGGCCACAAAGGGTATAAATTAACTGTGCACCAAATGCCTTTTCAAACCCTTAAAGTGGAGGTCCACCTACCTGCGGGAGTCTATGCCCGGAAGTGGGTGCAAATGCCTGTATAATACAGGCATCGGTACCCCCCCCCCCGAAAGGTGCCAAATGTGACACCGGAGGGGAGGGAGCGTTCCGAAAAGCGGAGGTTTCATTTGTGTGGACCTCCCCTTTAAATTCTAACGCATATGGGAATATATCACTAAGCTGCACATGGTCTGCTGCGGGACTCAATAGGCTCACACGGGCCCAGTCCCCCTGCACAAGGGAAGCAAGAAATGGTCTGTACACAGGAAGCTCCTGCACAGAGACAAAGTGCAGGAGTTGTTTCATACTGAGTTGTTGCACAGATCTGGTACAGCTATGCTTGGTAACCAATCCGCTTCTAACTTCATCTTGTTCATATAAGCTTTGATAACCAAACCTAAACATTGGTTACTAAGCAGAGCTGCACCACATTCTGTGTGCACCAGTTTTAGTAAAAATCACTCGGTATGTTTAGCCCAGAGTTTAGCTTCTAACACCGATTTCAATGTCTGTTTATTAGAAGGTGTTGTCTGTGTTTATTTAGTGCTAAGATGTGATTGACACCAGAAAAAAGTCAGCGCTGGAAAGTCAGCTGCACACAGAAATGCATATAAAATGTTTTGGCTTCTCTATCTAAGACTTTACAAATAAAACCTATAGCTTTATTTATAAAAGATGCAACGGCTCACCTGGTTGCTATGAGTTACTGCTTTTTGTCTGTTTTTGCATTACCTTACTAAGCAAGCCTGGAAATATCAGAAAATCAATTGCAGTGTTTACATATGGACTCGGCTTATGTTGTAATATATACAAAAATGAGTGGATTATAATTTTGCAAGTTTTTTTCTTTTTTTTTTCTAAGCGCTTTTCCTTTTCTGTCCTTCTCTAGAAACGTCTTTTGGATTCGGAATTCATTGATCCCTTAATTACTAAGAAGCCAAGGATCTCTCATCTTACAAACCGTGTGCAGCCCACTTTAAATGGCCATTTGGGTGACAAACCAGCATCTGCACCTCCTCCACCCTCTGCTGCCGCCACCCCAACACTTCCTCAACTTCCACCTGCACGCCTTCCAGTCTCCAACCCGCAAAATATAAACTCAAACTCCAATTCTCCTAGTACTCCTGAGGGTCGGGGGACACAAGACCTGCCCATGGACACTTTCAGTCAGAATGGTGGCACCTATGAGGACCAGCAAGAAAAATATACCTCTAGGACTAATCTGGAAAATTCTGTACCAACTCCAATTAAGTTGGGAAAGTTGGATCCCACGGACGATAAAAATAGCACATTGCACAAAAAGGCAAAGAAAGCCAAAAAACACAAGGATAAAGACCGCAAGAAACTGGACGCTGAACCCACAGTGGAAAACAAGCCAGCACACCTAAAAGAAGAAATTATCGTTAAGGCAGAAAAGAGCCCAAGCCTGGATGAAAAGAAAGGTGCAGTAATTTTATACCGTATCTATGTTAGAGCTACAGAATGTTTTGGGGTTGGTTTTTTGTACATGCAGATGGCACCAGACATGTCATTTATTGATGCCCGTCTAGAAATGTCCTTGTGCATAGAAACCAAACCGATTTCTTTTCATTCTCAAAATGCTGGGGTCAAGAACACGTCTGCATTAAAAGAATTGGGCCTCTAGTGTCCAGTTTTTAGTTGATCCTCAAACTGTAGACTTTTTTTTTAACTACCAAATAAAGACAAGCAGGGGTAGAACTATTGAGCATTGTACATGCATGCCTTTGCTTGTATAGGAACGTTGTGTACAGCAAGGTTTTTCTAAACGCTGTCAACACTTTCAGGAAGCTTGGTGCAGTGTTGAAACATTTTTAAGCACCCTTCAGCTCTGATTTGGGGATGTTAAATGCACATTTCAATGAGTGCGTGGACTACTACTTTAATCAAGCTGCTAACTGTCTTTAGTAAACTTCAGTGGTGATTGTTTAAAGCCTGCTAGCAGCTTCTTAAAAGAGTCAAGCCCGTTGGTATCTTTATACTGTAACTGTCAGTTGCTAAGCTTTGCACTCCTTTGTTGAGGCCTTTAACCCTTTTGCTGCCAGGGCCTTTTTTGCACACCTCCCTAAACAAATTTTAAACCTGAAGATTAAATAACCCAAACCCCCCCCCCAAAACAAATTTTCTGAAAGCGGACACCCTAGAGCAGTGATGGCGAACCTTGGCACCCCAGATGTTTTGGAACTACATTTCCCATGATTTTCAGGTACACTGCAGAGTGCATGAGCATCATGGGAAATGTAGTTCCAAAACATCTGGGGTGCCAAGGTTGACTCACTGCCCTAGAGAATAGCATGGTGGTAGTTCCAATTTTTATTATGTCACATTACCACAAAGGCCATATAGGTCATACATTTAGTGTTGGAGGCGGTCTTGTGCTAGAAATATTGCTCTCACTCATGTGAGGCAATAAAAGTGGCGGTGAAATCGGTTTCATGTATAGATGCCCCCGACTTGGAATAGCAATATGAAAGCAATCGGGCGGCAGCGCTGCTTGTCAAATTTTGCCTACTATACAGCTACCGTTACTGGTAATGTGTGTAAACCCCCCCCATGTATGGACCTGGCAGCAAAAGGGTTAAAGCGAATATTTTGTAAATGGTTTCTGTAACGCATTGCTCTTGTACATATGGGCTTCATTATATAAAAGGCTTTATAAAGCTATTAAACTACATCATTTTTTGGGGGGCCAAAGCGATGTTCTAAAGGTGTGCAAGAGGGCTGCTGCATTGGTTACATACCATATGTGACACATTGCTATATCTTCATAGAAATGAGAAACTGCACGTCAAAAATAGAATGTTTGTGGTTTTCAGAATTATCAAAGTACAGCACCTGCTTTCATCACTGAAAAAGTGTGAACATCTGTGGTGTTAAATATTTCCGCTGCATGATCAAGAATTCAGTACAACGGTCTTAGCCAGATTGTAGCTTGATTCATATTTTTGCTCACGTCATGTTTATTGTACAGTGCAAGACACAGGCTAAATGTCCATAGACCCTGGGTTATAGACTGTGGTACCTTCAGGTGACCAGACATGGGCAACCTTGCCCCACTCAGCAAGTACTTTGTGGGTTTTTTCTTTGCTGGTGTTAAGGTGATGGATCTCTTAGACCACTTTCACACAGACGCTTTTCAGGCGTTTTCACGCTAAAAAAGCGCCAGAAAAGCGTACGAAAACGTATTTCCATTAAAATCAATGAATGCTTTCATACTAGGACAGAGTGGTGAAAAAACACCCCTCTCCATTGACATGAATTGAAAGCTCCTCAAAAGCGCTCAGTGTTTTTACTGGCAGTTTTTCAAGCGCCTCTGTGTAAGAGGCCTGGGCTTAACTAGTTTGTTCTTTGCGTTCTTCAATCCACTCCTTGCTGTCCCCTGTAAAACTTTAAGAACTGCACTTCAACCCCATGTTGGCGTAGACCTGTAATGTTTCAGGCATTATCTTCCCCTTTTTTTCCCTCACTGTTCAATTGGCCTTCTATAAAATGTTAAACAATACTTGCTTTCTTACTAGAATAACCGATTTATTGAGGGCAAGAAGTCAAAGGCTGGGTTCACATCTATGCATTTTGCAGAGCCACAGAAAAGTAGCAGGCAGTTTTCTTGCAGCGCTGTGCGTTTTTGGCACCATAGACTTCAATGGAGTTGCATGAAAAATGCATGTAAATGTGTTATGCGTTTTCCTGCATGGCAGACGCCTCCTCCTAGCAACATTAACACTTTCCAAAAAATGCATCAAAATTGCACATGAGAAATTGTAAACCGTGCTGGAAAACACACATGCATAGATGGGAACCTAGCCTTAAAAGCTTTGTCTTGTTCACAACTTCAGTTTCCAATTGCCACAGGAATGATGCTCCTTGATACATATGTGTTTTGCAGAAGTTGTCGCTATCTTGGGAGTGACACCACCATAAACCTTCTTTTCTTGAAGCATATGTCAAGGCAAAAATATATTTTGCACAATTAAAACAAGGAGAAATGTGTAGGTACAAATATATAGTGTATATGTATGTTGAGTGGAGGTCCTGGCTCTTTGTAGTGTGTGTGTGTGTGTGTGTGTGTGTGTGTGTGTGTGTGTGTGTGTGTGTGTGTGTGTGTGTGTGTGTGTGTGTGTGTATCTAGATCTATACATCTCTCGATTCTAAAAATTGCATAGAGCCAAGACCTCATCTCTTCCCCCATATCACTCCACCCCATAAAGTGTTATTCACTCCAGTTCTGGCAAATTTGGTATTTTGTACTCATCGAACAGAACACTTTTTTTTTTTTTCTTTTTTTTTTTTTCCAGTGGACCAAAAGTTCATTGTTTATATACTTTAAATGGCAGATTGGGAAAGACCGGCATGATGCACTTGCCAAGTCGCACATCCCAGTGAGCCCCTTTACTGAGAGATTTCATGGCAGTCCATAATGGAGCTGAAGCTGCCTTTAATAAAGAAAGTCCTGTCTGTCAGTTTTTAAATGGTTCTTTGTGTATGTTTTTAAATATCCCAAAGACCAGTTCCCAGGTAGTTAGGCAAACCTGCACTGTCATGTTGCTGCAGTCTCTTATCTTGACAAGTCTTATGGTGGTGTTTTTGCTGTGTCATGCTTTGTGTAAACTATTTTCTTTCCTTCCTTTTTTGTATGCAAGACTATGGCATTGCCCATCTATTACATGGTGTTGCAAATATGCACACTGCAAGTGTACCTTGTTTTATTCTGTATGATGAGTAATTTTTGGATGCAAAGATTTAAAATTTTTCTCGTTTCTGCTGCCACATGGCTGAAAATGTGAAATGAGCTATGAAACAGCTGTGTTTCATAGTAAACTTATGTGGGTTGTTGCAGTCTTACTGTGCACCCGTGTGGGAATACTTTTATGCAATGGTATGTTGTGTATCTTTACCCAAAATTCTGGGTACCCAGCATACAATACAAGAGTTAGTTGATTAATATAAAATGTATCTTGTCTTTTCCTGCATGACTCAGACTGTTTTCCTTCCCACAGAGGTTCAAGAATCTTGCATAACTTCAGACCCTTCATCCACAACAGAACTGCCAGATTACATAGTGTAAGTGAAAAAGCATTGTGACACATGTCAATAATGGCAGTGACCTTTTTATTTGAAGCGTATCTTCACACACAAAATGTAATATATTGCAGCATACCAGATGCAAGCATGTGGTGGCTGCATTTGTTTTTGTTCCCCCCCCCCCCCCTCGTAATCCTACAAATAACACAGCCTTTGTGCTACATGGTTGTTGAAGCTAAGATTTTACTGTCAAGGTAGAGCATACTGTATGTATAGTGAGCTGAGCTCAACAGTCTATAGAATGTAGGATTTTTTTTTTTTTTTTTTAGTTGGAAAGGTTTATAATTTGCATCTGGGCCCCCTGAAATTGGCAGATCTAAGGTGCAAGATGTCCTTTTTCTCCAGCAATACTCTTGCCTATTGATGTTTTCTGCTTGTGGTTATGTCCTGTCGGATTTTTTCTTTCTTCTTCTTTTTTTTGTTTCCAAGTTTGAGATTTTCTACTGAGTCCATCTTTTCTGAACAGCAAATGTTTTACTCGAATGTCTTTTTTTTATTGAGCTTTTCACAGCAAGCGTAACTTTCTTTTGTAGGAAATACACTGTCATTGTGTCTAATGACCAGAGGCAAAGCTACAAGGATGATTTTAACTCTGAATATGATGAATATCGAAGTTTGCATGCCAGAGTAGAAAAAATCACCAGAAGATTTATGCAGCTGGATGCACAGAGAAAGCGGCTGTCTCCTGGTTCTAAGGAATATCAGGTGAGGACTGTTTTATGCTGTGACTTTTGCAAGAAAAAGCTACCTGCAGAGATGAAGGTAAATACCCTTCCTGCTGCAGACTGCCACTCTAATGACGAGAATTTGCCCGCCAAGTCTCAAAGACTTGCGGTATGTCTCCATGTCGCCCCCAGCTGTATTTAGTGGCTCTTCCTCCTGACCCCTACCTTACCACAGGAAGTTTTTCAGAATCTTCAGAGATTTTTAAAGTGACTGTTTAAATATTTTCCTTTTTTTGGATATAATCTGAAAGACCAGTTTAATTTGATCTATTGTATTTAAGACGTGTTTTGTTTTTTTGTAATTTTGTGCTTCAGGGCAGCTCATTACATTTGAAGGTAATACTTCCTTCATAGTAATGCTGCACAATGTGCCATGGCACCCTCACAACACCAGAGAGTGCACTTGATTTTTTTCTTAAAGCGAACACTTCTATATTTTCCCTTGGCAAGTTCCTTTTTGAGTTTGGGTTCTTCTTTTTTTTTTTTTTTTTTTTTTGTCCAGCTCATGTATTACAAGTCCAATTTCTGGTTGGGTCCTTTGCATGATTACATCATGCAATACCTGCAGTCACTTTTTTTTTTTTTTTTTTTCTCATTTGGTTTTCCGCAACTTTGGGGGGGGGGGCTTTCTGTTTTTGGTATAAATTAAAAGTGGCAATTCTAATGTTTCTGAAGCTTTTCTATAGTGGTGATGGACCTGTGTGTCGCTCACGCTCTCTGCTTGTCTTTAATAAGATGCATAGCCATACTTCAACTGTGTTTTTTGTCTGCTGAGTCACTGTTCTGTAGCAGTTTATCTGGATCAGGCCTACAGATTCCTTTTCCTAGAGGGGAGTGGGTTGGCCAAGCACGGCATACAGGAAGATTTGTTTCAGCTAGCTCTACCAATTTTATTCTGCTTAATCCTCCTGATTGCACTGCCATCCTTCCCCGCTCTGCTTCGGGTCACTCGCCATCAGCTGCCGCTGAGTCGCTGCTCCCTCTCGCTGGTGATATTGACGCTCCGCCATGTCAGGGAGAGGACGGGGCCCTCCTCCACTGAAGCCTCCAGCAAAGATGGTGGACTCACGCCCAGCTCGGCAGAGGAGGCCGCTCAGCGCATCTTTGCGAAGGCTGGCAAGGATTCCCCACCGCTCCAGCTGGCGTAGACTGGAGGATGTCCCGGGTTTGCTTGTGTTCCCTCTTGGGCACCTGATGGCTTGTTGGGAATTTCTTTTTAGGGGTTCTATGTTTTTCAGCCAGCTTCACAGTAGCTGGCTTTGACAGCTTGGCTGTTGAAGCCCAATTCCTGAGGAACAGGGGTAATTTAGAACCAGTAATTCCTAGAGGGTCAGAAAAGCTTTAATCCTGAAAACTCTGTACAGTTTTTACCTTTCCTTCAGTCAGGAATGAATACGCCCTGAGGACTAAGGGCCGGGTTTCTGCCATACTAGGATTTTTCAAGACCCCACTAGCTACCTATTCCTTGGTAAGAACTTTTGTATAAGGGGTGGCTCACCTTGCACCACCCGTACGCTCGAAGACCTTGATCTGGTGTTTTCAGTCCTTCAGAGGCCTCCGTTTTGAGCCTATTTCATGCACGGCTGCCTTTCTTGTGGCTATCATGCACTATATTACCAAAATTGTTGGGACGCCTGCCTTTTACATGCACATGAACTTTAATGGCATATCAGTCTTCGTGTAGGGTTTAATATTGATTTGTCCCACCCTTTGCAGCTATAACAGCTTCAACTCTACTGGGAAGGCTGTCCACAAGGTTTAGGAGTGTCTGAGAATATTTGACCTTTCTTCCAGAAGCACATTTGTAAGATTAGATACTGATGTGGATGAGAAGGCCTGGCTCGGTCTCCCCTCTAATTCATCCCAAAGGTGTTCTATCGGGTTGAGGTCAGGACTCTGTGTGCAGGCCAGTCAAGTTCCTTCACATCAAACTCGCTCATCCATGTCTTTATGGAACCTTCTTTGTCCACTGGTCCAAATCATTTGGTGGAGGGGGGATTATGGTGTGGAGTTGTTTTTCAGGGTTTGGGCTTGGCCCCTTAGTTTCAGTGAAAGGAATGCTTAGGGCGTTGGCATACCAAGACATTTTGGACAATTTCATGCTCCCAACTTTATGGCAACAGTTTGGGGGTGGCCCCTTTTCTGTTCCAATATGACTGTGCACAAATCATGGTCCATAAACACACTCCTAAACCTTGTGGGGACAGCCTTCCCAGAAGAGTTAAAGCTGTTATAGCTGCAAAGGGTGGGCCAACTCAATATTGAACCCTAAGGATTAAGACTGGGATGCTATTCAAGGGGTTGTAAAGTCATTTTTTTATCTTGCTACATTCTATGCACTAAGATAAAAAGCCTCCTGTGTGTCTCGGCTGTCTGGGACTCTCCCTCCTGATTGGCTGAGACACAGCAGCGGCGCCATTGGCTCCTGCTGTCAGTCGGCCAATCAGAGGGGGTGGGGCTGAACCGCAACTCCGTGTCTGAATGGACACACAGAGCTGCAGCTCGGGTGCCCTCACAGCAAGCAGCTTACTGTGAGTGCACTCAGCAGGAGGAAGAGGATCAGGGCTGCTCTGCAAAACCACTGCACAGAGCAGGCAAGTATGAGATGTTATAAGAAATTACACACATGAACTTTAACGTGATAGACGGGTGCCCCAATAATTTTGGTAATATGTGTTAAGAACACTACCTTGCAGCTTTGTACTGTGAGGAAGAGTTTCTTGTGTTGCACAAGGTGGTTTTGAGATCTCAAATATCCATGTTGCCTAAGGTGGTCTTGGTGCTTCATTTGAATCAGGACGTATTCTTGCCTTTTTTGTTGGGCTCTAAAATCTAAGGTGATGGCCGTACACTGTTTAGATGTGGTTAGGGCTGTGTGAGGCCACTGCCTTGATTAATCAATTTGACACTGTTTTGCTTAAGGGCTCCCAGAAGGGACAAGCTGCGTCTTGATCCACATTTGCTAGGTGGATTCAGCAAACATTCAGGCATTTGATCTGAGAGTGGTTCCACCCTTTCCTGTAAAGGCCCATTCCACCAAATGTGTTGGACTTTGGGCTTTTCAGCGTCAGGCCTCGGTTTCATAGGTCTATAAGGCTGCCACCTTGTTTTCTGCACACACTTTTGCAAAGTTTTACCAGGTGGATGTTCAGACCTCCAGTGGATGTGGCCTTGTGTTAACCGCTTTATTGCTTGACAAAACTAAGGCACTGGGAGGGGTTTTGCAGGGCTGGGGTCAAGCTTTGATATTTAATTCGCAATAAAGGTCTGCATGCCACGATCTATACAGTTTAGCAATCGACAGATTATTTTGTAGAGTTCTTAACACTCTCCTTAGTGTATTAAAGTGGTTGTAAACCTAGTTACACTACTTGTACCTACAGGTAAGCCTGAGGCTTGCCTGTAGGTACTGTAAATATCTCCTAAACCTGCACGGTGTAGGAGATTTACCATATATCCGCTTGCACTGTCATCGGCTCATGCGCTGTGAAGAAACAGACATCCGTGCAGGCAAGTGCCACATATGGGCTAGTATGGCCATGCATACCAGCCCATTATGCTTTTACTTTGCAGGGGGGAGCAAAAGGTAAAACCCATTTGGGGTTTACTTCCTCTTTAATCTGCTAGTAACCATAATTTAAATATGAAATAAGTATGTATATAGGTGCAATAAACACTATTTCTGATCTGCTATATGAACTTAATAAAGGAATTCCCGACTTAAAATAGAAAAATTAGAAGGCAAGCAGAGCCAGGCCCTGGTGAAAAGAGCAGGAGGGAACCACCCAACAATCTTTGCTATTTGTCAGTATCTGGAGCAAAATGCAATGGTCTTGGCATGAACTCTTCTGTTCCCTGTTATGTACTCCAAGAAATTGATTTTTATAGGCAAGTCAAAAATCCTTTTTCTGTTTATAGCAACTCATTCAGTGAGGGGGGAGGGGAGTGTGTTGGATGTTGATTTTGTATGTTTGCCCACTGACAAATGATCAGTCTAAAATTTTAGTGGTAGGTTTATTTGAACAGCGAGAGACAGAATAATAATATCCAGAAAAATGCAATTCAATTTTTTTTTAAATTGATTTGCCTTTTAATGAGTGAAATTCGTTTTTGGACCCCTTCGCAAAACATGACTTGGTACTTGTTGGCAAAACTCTTGTTGGCAATCGGAGGTCAGACGTTGCTTGTAGTTGGCCACCAGGTTCGCACATCTCGGGAGGTATTTTGTCCCACTCTTTGCAGATCCTCGCCAAGTCATTAAGGGATAACTAAAGATTTGCTTTAAAAAAATACATGTCATACTTGCTTCCTCTTTGCAGTTGGTTTTGCAGAGTGGCCCTGATCCTCCTCTTCTAGGGTCCCTCAGTGGCGCTCCTGGCTCCTCTTCTCGAGTGCCCCATTGGAGGGCTGCGCTCCTGTGTCCTGCTGCTGTGTCTATTGACAGACAGCACGACTCGGCCCTGCCCCCCTCCGTTCACGACGTCATTTATATTGATTGACAGCAGCAGGAGCCAATGGCTGCGATGATATCAGTCTATCAAATCAGGACCTGAGACACCAATTGGAGCTGGTGTGCTTGTCCCCGTCCCAGAAAAGACCGGACTCGGATAAGTGAAAGTGGGGGCTCTTGGGGGCTGCTGCATTACGGGAGGTTTTTCACCTGAATGCATTCAGGTGAAAAACTTCAACCCCTTTTAAGGTTGGCATTTGGCAACTCAAACTTTCAGCTCCCTCCACATGTGTTCTATGGGATTAAGGTCTGGAGACTGACTAGGCCACTCCAGGACCTTAATGTGCTGCTTCTTGAACCACTCTCGTTTTGGCCATGTGGTTTGGGTCATTGTCATGCTGGTATACCCATCCACGATCCATTTTCAATGCCCTGGCTGAGGGAAGATTTGACGGTGCATGGCTCCGTCCATCGTCCCTTTTTTGATGTGGTGAAGTTGTCCTGTCCCCTTAACAGGGGGAACACCCAAAAGCATAATGTTTCCACCACCATGTGTGGATGGTGTTCCTGGGGTCATGGGCATCATTCCTCTTCCTCCAAACATGGTGTTGAGTTGATGCCAAACGGCTTGATTTTGGTCTCATCTGACCACAACACTTTCACCTAGTTCTCCTCCTCTAAATCATTCAGATGTTCGTTAGAAAACTTCTGATGGGCCTGTACATGTGCTTTCTTGAGCAGGGGGACCTTGCGGGTGCTGCAGGATTTCAGTCCTTAATGGCGTAGTGTTACCAATTTTCTTGGTGACTACGGTCACAGCTGCCTTGATCATTGATAAGATTCTCCTTTTTAGTTCTAAGCTGATTCCTCACCGTTCTCGTGATCATTGAAACTCCACGAGGTGAGATCTTGCATGGAGCCCCAGACCGAGAGAAATTGGCAGTTATTTTGTGTTTCTTCCATTTGCAAATACTCGCTCGCACCAACTGCTGCCACCCTCTCACCAAGCTGCTTGGCAATGGTCTTGTGTAGCCCATTCCAGCCTTGTGTAGGTATACAATCTTGTCCCCGACTCCCTTGGATGGCTATTTGGTCTTGGCCATGGTGGAGAGATTGGAATCTGATTTGCTTCTATGGATGGTGTTTTTTTAACACACACAATCTCCAAGCTGAGATTAGGAGCACTCCCTTTAGTGCCGGTTCACACTACAGCGAGTCGGCACGACTTTGTGAGGCAAATTCGAGTCACCTCCAGGGCAGGCAACTTTGCCAGTGGCCAATCAAACAATCGGCTCTGTGGGAGGGATTTGCCTGAGAACTATTTTATTTTCCTGTAAAGTTGCTTCAGTTAAGACACTGATCCGCCTTTGGCTGCGACTTCCATTTGAAATCAATGGGTAGAAGTCGCCTTGAAGTAGAACAGGAACCTTTTCTGAAGTCTGAGCAACTTCAGTAGTGTGCATTAAGACTGCTCTCATTCACTTTAATTTCTCATGTCGCGCGACTTGGGGCAACACAAGTCTGATCCCAAGTCGCGGTAGTGTGAACAGGCACTTAAGAATGCTTGTTAACTGTATAGAAGACAACTGGGAGCCAGAAATCTTGCTGATAGGGGATCAATACTACTTTCACTCAAAAAAATGTAAATCGATTTATAACTTTTTTGAAATGCAATTTTCTGGATTTTTTTTAATTTTGCTCTGTCTCAGTTAAAAACCTACCATTAAAATTCTAGACTGATCATTTTTGTCAGTGGGCAAACGTACAAAATCAGCAGGGGATCAAATACTTTTTTTTTCCCTCCACTGTATGAGTTTCTAATAAAAGGTGGTTCCCCTTTGAGCACTGATCTTTACTGCATACTTAACTCGGGTAACTTAAAGCTCACAGATTCTCCTCAAAGCTATGAACAGTGTGGCAACAGTGAAGTGAGTGAAGACTAGTTTTGGCTACAGCACATGCAGATATTACTATTTTTTTTTTTTTTTTTCCATTTTTTATCGTGCTTTCACAGCAGGTGACATCATTCTGTGTTTGCCAAGTTCCTCCTTTTGCATGCACTTTATCAAGTCCATCTTTATATTTCAGATTGTGCATGAAGAGGTTCTCAAAGAATATCGTAAATTTAAAGAGGTAGGTGTTTTTATATTGCTGAATGATTTTCTTTGTAGTCAATTAAGCAAATCGGGTTCAAGCCAACAGGACCTCTTGACCAGTTTTTTTTTAATGGAGATGAAGTGAATGTGTAGTTTTTGGGTTGCCCAAATTTAACTATATTAACCATTTAACGACTGCCCCATAGCAGATTTACTACCTTACTACTTCCGCCTAGGAGGTGCACATCGCTTCTCCTGGAGTGATGAATTTTGTGTCCCTGCAAAGCTGGGAATAAAATGTCTTCCCCCTAGTAAAAGCACCTCCCACAGTACTCAAACACTGGCTTAGGCAGTTAACTTTGATGTTTAACCCCTTTCCAGCCAGTGTCAGTACAGTGACAGTGCATATTTTAAGCACTGATCACTGGTTCTCAGTGTCAAGTGTCAGTATCCGGTTGACCGCTGCAATATCGCATTCGTGCTAGAAGTCGCTGTTTGATGCCATTGCTAGTATATATTATATTTGTGTAATTTTGTAAATGCTAGAACTTTTGTGCAAATCAATTAATGTACTCTTATTGTGGTGTACTTTTTTTTGGGGGGGGGGGGGTAAAAAGTAGCAGAATACATATTGGCCTAACTTTATGAAGACATTAGATTTAAATTGATGTGTTTTTATAGCATAAAGTAAAAAAAGTGCGATCTTTAGAATTTTTTTTTTTTTTTTTTTTTTTTTTTTTTGCTTCGCCAAAAAAAAACTCATGCCAAGCTGCTGCAAGCGAAGTCAACAGAATATTTGCATACGACTGGATTTTCCCCCTTAATGACCAGGCCATTTTTTTTTTTTGCGATACGGCACTGCATTGCTTTAACTGACAATTGTGCATTGGTGCAATGTTTACCACAAATAGAGCTTTCTTTTGATGGTATTTGATCACCTCTGCAGTTTAAATTTTTTGCGCTATAAACAAAGTGCGACCATTTTGAAAAACAAATTTATTTTTTGCTATAATATCCCAAAAAAAGTAAAAACAAATTTTCATCAGTTTAGGCCAATATGTATTAATTTTTGGTAAAAAAAAATTGCAATAAGTATGTTGGTTTGCGCAAAATTTACAGCATCTACAAAATGGGAAATAGGTTTATGGCTAATCTTTCCTGATCTGACTTAATGTCAATGTGTTAAGTCAACCATTGGATTTTCCTATCCTGCAGGGATATGGAGTGAGAACTCTTTATCCACCTTATAATTTTGATGGAAAAGGTCAAATGGAAAGGAGACCCCTTGCAATGACCATTGCATTAGGTGAAAGTGTGAATTTATGCACAGACTATTCTGTACCAGAGTCCCTAAGAGCTATAAAATAAACTTGATGTAGAACTGTAACCACTGCAGTGCTTTCTAAACTGAATTGCCCAGCTGACTATATAATTTTTTTTATATATTTGCAGGCACGTCCAAACTATTATGAAGAAAAGTACAGATGCGAGTACCTGCACAACAAGCTCGCCCACATTAAAAGACTAATAGGAGAGTTTGACCAACAACGGGCAGAGTCCTGGCACTAACGCTCTGCTTAGACAAGATGTGAAAACTCAACTTTATTTATTTAAAATTCCACATGTGTTACGCTAGGATAAAGCAAATACTTTTCAGGAGTTTCAGTATTAGCAGACATTGTATTGTTTTCTTCTCCTGATGCCCGACCTTCCTTTATCCTGCTTATTTAAAAGCTGCTTTCTCCTCTTCCTTGTCCTTTGGACTGTCATTTATCTGTGGAAATCGGTGTAGCTACTGGATCTCCAGTGCCTATACCTGATGAACTGCGCATTTATGTAGCATCATGTGCTTTTGGATAAATGTCTGTCTTCTGACCTTTCTTAATGCAAACCCTTTGCCTTAAGTGGTATAAGGTAAGAAAAATTTGCACAAAAATGTATTAAAAAAACCTTTAAAAAAATGGTGGGTTAAAGGACAGAAAAGTGTATGTAAAAAGAAGAAAAAAATGAAACCGCCTATCTGTCCTTAACTTGAACGTTGACTTTCAAATCGTACCCCCTGACTTCAATGGATGCCTTAAGGTGTTTGCCTGTTTATACTTGGTGTAGTTAAGTATTAGCTACGCTGCTTCCCCTCTTATGAAAGCAAGCGGGAAGCACTCTGTGGCCTATCAGCGTCTAGGAGTGTGCTTGTACGCGTGCAAGAATTGTGTGTGTGTGTGGGCATGCATGATGAAATCACAAAGCTGCTATGAAATAGGCCAAACGCTCAGGTTTTAAACAACTGACGAGTGTTATTGTAGGGGTTTTCCTATGACTTTGCTATTTCTTTTGTGGGGGGGAAAAAAACAGAAGCATTTCCATTTCAAGGATATGTCCACATTATTAGGAGCGAAGGGAGGGCTGATGAGGAAGCTGGTATTAAGCCGAGCCTAGCCCCTTCGGTAGAGAGGGGGGGGGTGTAACTTCTTGTGAAGGGGTTTAACCAAGACACATTATTTTGGGTGACAAATTAAGAAATATAACCATGTAGGTAACCTATTTATATACTGATATAAAGTATTTTTGAAAGATATGCAAAGAAGCTATTTACCTACATGTATATTTAAAGATTTTTTTTTTCTTTTATCTCCTGCAATCCAGGAGTTGAATAAAGTACAGATTATATTTAACTATAAGAAAATACTGTGATCATCAGACAGCACAAAGTTGCATTTCATGCAATGTACCAGTTTACTTTAACTGAAATTACTTTTCATGTGGGAACAGACTTTTTGGTTTTCTTGACATTCTGAATAAACCGAAAATTCACTTTCTTTTTGTTTTTTGTTTTTTTGCTTCTCCTCCCCCCCCCCCCCCCCTTTCCCATAAAAAGTGCTGCCAATAAAAAGGGACACATATTGTTTACAGATGTGATTAGTGGAATGTTTGCCAAAAAAAAAATTGTCAATATCTGTAATAAATATTGCCTCCAGCATCAAACACGCTTGCTTTTTGTCTTTCTGTAAACCAGAATGTTTGTGTCATGGGTGATTTCTAAAAGTGCTTGTTACAAGGATGCCATTTTGACGTACTGGTAAAATGGTTTGATCTGTTTGAGGGTTATGGCATATCTGGGCATCGCCCTCATAGTGCTTTTGAATACAGAAGGGGCTTAAAATCCCAAAAGAATAACCATTTCTTAGAAGTTTACGAATTGCCTTAAATTATCAAAAGCACTACAAGAAAATCTTAAGTTAACTTTCCATGAATTTTATGCATTTTGTAACTAAAAACAGTAATTTTGTACTATAAACACACAAGCACTTTTTAAAATAAGAAGGCTTTGTGGCGTTAAGGAGTACGCAATACATTTCCCAAACTTTTTTTTATTTTTTTATTCATACCTGTAGAAACATCAGACTGTTCATCTTGAGGGTCATTACAATGTATATTAACTTTGTTCTGTGGCTGCTTTTTCATAGTCCAATTAAATGCATTCAGGTATGTCAGCTGTTTCAATAAGTGGCTATACGCATGGTTACTTGGCTGACAATTAGTCCATATTTGCAGTTTACCCTTGTGTGTAACTATTCTGTACTTTCATTGCAAGGTGTAATCTCACAATCTGATCTGTAGGGATAACTGTCCTTGTTGAGAAAATATGTAGTTTAAAGCATAGGTCTGCCCACTGCTGCAAAAATGTAAAGCCTGCAGCTACACATACTGCAGCTTCTGACTTTTAATAAAAGGACACTTGCCTGTCCTGGAGTGCAGCAATGTCGGCACTGCAGCTGATTTTTTTCATCAGCTGTCAGGTGCTGCGGCCATTGCCAGTAAGGGAACCCAATAGTGAAGCATTACGGCGTCACGCTGGGTCCCTACTGTGCATGTGCGAGGCACCCACTGCACTCTACTGGCCTGACAGCAGGGGAAGGAGGAGGGAGCTGAGCGCTGACTTAATAAGCCACGGCTGAGACTCGCAGAAGTGGGGACAGAATACCTGTTGCAGACATCCACCCCCCCACCCCCAAAAAGGTGCAAATGTGCAGAAGTTCCACTTTTGGGTGGGATTTCACTTTAATTGTCCATTTTAAAATGTTGCCATCAGTCTCATATCTAGTTAAACATTTTTTAGATATTAGATTTCACACTTATGTGATGCCATAATTTTTAATTCATTTGCTTTAGGAAGGATCTAAAGGAAACTTGTTTACGGGCCCTAAAGAGAAAATTGGACCTAAATTAAATTGAAACCATAATTTGAGAGAAATCTTATTTTGGTCTTTATTGTGGATCAACTTCCATTTTGTGGACAACATAACCTTTTCCACTTACTTTCTGGTTTACAAGACAGATGTATTAATGAGAAGTAAATTTCTAAGGGGTAACGCATCTCTGTATGTACATGAGGCCCTGACTTTTACAGGGTAATCGGTCTAGTCTTGTAGGCATAAGAGCACAGCCTGTTAATGCATTAGAAACCACTGATGTCTGAATCCAGTGAAAATTCATGTTATGGTGAATGGATAACATTGTACTTAAGGAAAAACTCTGCGTAAAGCATTGTGTGATGGGCTAAATGACTGATATATGCAAGCCAAGAAAACCAGGTGGTAGCCCTGGGTTTTTGATAGTCTTGTATCATACACTTCTCTTTTATATGTCTAAATTTTTTATTTATTGACGATCCTGCTTATATTTGGGCAGAAATTTTATAGCTGTATTTTGACCATCGTGTTTTCAAGAGTTCCCAATTGACCTAAAGTTTTGACCCACGTAACAGAATAAGCCTGGTGTAGATATGCCAGACATGGCTTGAAAAGGGGGAAAATGGAGATGAGTAATACTCCGTTGCTCCAGCAAAATGCTTGAAGTTTTTCTTCAGTAAGCTTGCAGATTGGGCCTGTAGGCATTTGATGAACTTTTGAACAGTTAAAACATTCATCACTGCTTTTGGCCATTCAATTTTATTTTTATTTTTTTAAACACACTGTTGTATTTCACATTCCTGTTTGTTCAAACAAGTCCAGAAAAACGGAGATCTCTGCAGTATTTATATTGGTGCATTTCTAAATCATTAACCAAAGTCCCCTGTCAACTCCCCTACCCCCTTATAGCAATGGTATTGCAATGGTAAAACAGGCACTTATACAGTTGTGCTCATAAGTTTACATACCCTGTCAGAATTTGATTTCTTAGCCATTTTTCTGAGAATATGAATGATGACACACATTTTTCACTCATGGTTAGTATTTGGCTGAAGCCATTTATTCAAGTGTTTACTCTTTTTAAATCATAATGAAAACAAACTACCTAAACGACCCTGATGGAAAGTTTGCATATACCATGTATTGCCTTCTTTAACATCAATGACACCTTGAAGTCCTTTGTGGTATTTGTGGATGAGGCTCTTTATCTCAGATGGTAAAGCTGCCCATTCCTCTTAGCCCAAATATTTTACAGGAACTGGAGGCTTTTTGCCGTCTTGCATGAACTGCACGTTTGAAATCTCCCCAGAGTGGCTCAGTGATATTGAGGTCAGGTGACTGAGATGGCCACTCCAGAACCTTCACTTCTGCTGTAGCCAATGACAGGTCGATTTGGCCTTGTGTTTTGGATCATTGTCATGTTGGAATGTCCACGTACGTCCCATGTGCAGCTTCCTGGCAGATGAATGCAAATGTTCCTCCAGTATTTTTGATGACGTACTGCATTCATCTTGCCAACAATTTTGAATAAATTTCCTGTGCCTTTTGTAGCTCACACATCCCCCAAAACACCAGCGATCCACCTCCATATTTCACAGTAGGAATGGTGTACCTTTCATCACAGGCCTTGTTGATGCCTCTCCAAATGAAGAGTTTATGGTTATGGCCAAAAAGGTTTGAGGCTTGTCTGTGCTCTTTGGCGTATTGTAAGTGGTGGGATACTTTGTGGCATTTGCGTCGTAATGGCTTTCTTCTGGCGACTCGACCATGCAGCCCATCTTCAAGTGCCTCCTTATTGTGCATCTTGAAAAAACCACACCATGTATTCAGAGTCCTGCATTTCACCTGAAGTTATTTGTGGGTTTTTCTTTGCATCCTGAACAATTTTCATGGCAGTTGTGGCTGACATTTTTAGCTGGTCTACCTGACCGTAGTTTGGTTTCAACAGAACCCCTAATTTTTCCTCTTCTTGATTAGTTTGAACACTAATTGGCCTTCTCAATTGCTTGGATATCTTTTTTATAACCCTTTCCTGTTTTATACAGTTCTATCTTTTCCTGCAGATCCTTTGACAATTTTGCTTTCCCCATGATTCAGAATCCAGAAATGTCAGTGCAGCACTGGATGAAAAATGCAAGGGTCTGTCAGGAGTCCAGAAACTCCATTGACCTTTTTTATACACACACTAATTACAAGCAAACAGATCACAGGTGAGAATGGTTACCTTTTTTTTAATAGCCATTCAAACCCCTTTTATGTCAACTTGTGTGCATGTTGTCAGGCCAAAATCACCAGGGTATGTAAACTTTTGATCAGGGTCTTTTGTGTTTTTCATTTATAATTTTAATAGTAAACAGTTGATGAATGGCTTCAGCCAAACAGTAACCTTGGGTGAAAAGTTTATCATTCGTATTCTCTGAAAAATGGCCAAGAAATCAAACATGTAAACTTATGAGCACAACTGTAAACTGTTGGACTATCTGGGATTTTTTTTTCCCTTCTTAAACAAAAAACAAAACACTGAAGACTGTTCATACCTACAGGGGACAATCATAAATTTTCTGAATTTCTTGCCTTTTTAACATTTCTTAAATTCCCCACTTTGTGTTTGTGTCAGAGGCCTGTGCCCCCTCGCCATGCACCGTGGCTCAATCTGCCAGCACTTGCAGCGCTACAGGTCAAGTTATTGACATGACAGCAGGTGTGGGATCCGGTATTAAGCACCCAGATACATTTTAGATGCTTAAAATGTCTTTCGAAAGAATCATCGCCTCCTGGAGAGAAATATGGATCCATTCCCGCTGGTAATTGACAAATTGTAACATTTTCTATTGAGTTCTACCAAAAGATGAACATTTTTATAAACCTGCATCCTCATAACTCTTAACTCCAATGTGGATCTAAATAGACAAAAAAAAACACCTTTAAGTCCAAGTTGTGTACACCCTGCCTACATCTTTCGTGGCTGTGGGAAAATGCAGTAAAAGTGCACTGCGGTTTTGAGTTTTCCCTGTAGCCGGTGGTTTAAAATGTGCCTATCCTGAATGCGGAAGAAATGTGTTCAGGTGAGGGAGATAGAAGCTTACCTAACTGCAGCAGCTCTTACATGTACGTTGACACGTAGACTTTTATGGAGTTAAGTTTAGAAGCTTTGGCAAAAAAAAATGGCAAAAGCTCCTAAACTCACGTTTAGCAGCTGCCAGTGTACATGAAGCCTAAGGCAGATGTTCCCTGGGACAATCTACAATGGTACGAACAGTGTGGGTTTTTTGTTTTTGTTTAAGAACACTTGCCAGTCTAGTTAATCATTTCATTCAACCATGTTCCTTTTTTTGTGTGGGGCTGAATTTGATGCTTCATGGAAAGTGAATGTTTATGTATGCCTAAACGCCAATTGGAATTGAATGTTTTTTGAAATGTGAAATTGATTTGAAACTGGGAAACCACAAGGTTTTTTTTTTTTTTTTTTGTTTTTTTTTTTATAAATGTTCTCAATTTCTTGTAGCATCTTTACTTGTTTACTGTTAAATCTCATGTTGAGTTATGTTCTGCCCTCTGCTAAGGGGCATTGCCTTTTTATTAGAGTATTGTGAATGATTGTCACTTTTCATACATGTCCTTTTTTTTTTGTGTTTAATTGTAAGGGCCAGTTCACACCAGACGCAGTTCTGTTCAGTTTTGTGCGCATTTTTTCTGCACAAAATGCATGCAGTGTTTTTTCCATGTATTCCAATGGCTCTTGTTGGCTCTAGTTCACACCATGCAGTCGGTTTCTGGTGCAGAAACTGACTGCATGGTGTGAACTAGAGCCATTGGAATACATGGAAAACGCTGTGCATGCATTTTGTGCAGAGAGAAAGCACACGAACTGCGTCTGGTGTGAACTGGCCCTAACTGTGGAAAGATTCAATCCTGTTTGAAAATATCCAATGTTCTGTGTTGCTGCAAAGTAAGGGCCTTCAACTGCACAATTGATTAACAGAAGTATGGTCTCTCCTTTGCTCAATCCAATCAGAATACAGTATCTGGGAGGTTCCAGAGTAATTACAACACTAAGTACATGCTTTGTATAACTAGTAGCTTAGCAGTGCATATGTCCTTCCTCTCTCCTTGGCAAAGGATAAAACGAGCTACATGAGTGATTTCTAGTAGCTTAGATGTGCTACTAAAATCTGCTAGTATTTACTAGAAGTGGCAGTTGATTACTAATCATGTGGAACAAAAGGCTCTGTAGTGTGACCTACACGACTAGCATAGTGTAGGAAATAATCCTACTGAAACTCAGTGGTTCAGCATTGCTTCTACCCAAGATCCATTTCTTCCATCGGTTTATCAACTGCTATTGATGCATTTTTTTTTTTTTTTTTTTTTTTTTTATATATGCAGTTCACTTTAACTGACCTAGCCAGAAGCTCGTAAGACTTTTTTTTGAAGGGCAAGGCTGTCCAGGGCCTCAAGTTCCCACTTCAGCCTCTTTCCCTTTTTGGGGGTCTGTGGTCTCTACCAGCAGTGTCAGTTGAGCTTTGTTCACTCTGCACCTAACAGAACTGAGAAAAATGCAGCAGGCTTACCAATTACACTTGTATACATGTAGCCATAAAGCCCACGTGCCAGCAGATCTCTGGAATGAATACAAATGCCTTAGCAAACCGAGTAGAGCGATGCAAAGCTTTCACTCTTGCAGATACACATGCCTCTTATTGGCAGCCATACTTGATGCACGTTCAGCTTCTCCTTCCATTCCTAAGGGCTGTGTTGCCAAAATAGTGTTCAAGCCTGGTAAATTTTTATTTGCAGAATTGAAGTTTTAAAATGGCAAATTCCATAGCTCCTCTTCCCCATTTAAAACCCAGTCAAAGTATTGGGAAGCTTTTGTCTGTCTATGAAGGATTCCTTTCTATGTGCTTTAGCAAAAATTGTATTTCCTGAAATGTGTAATCTAATCTTTACATTAATCTACTGCTAATGGGGCTATTGTACTTTGACAATATGTCATAAAACCATGTGCATCAAACACAGAAGAGCAACTGAAGTTTACCTTGGCTGTTGACCCTGCACAAAACCATTCACACATTTTTCTCAATTTCTCCAATCATGCTGTATTAAAGGAATCTCCAAGGTGAAATGGAGTTGGGGTATTAGCTAATTTTTGAGCCAGTGTTGCCCCATTGTGTTCAGACAATAAATTGTTTAATAAAATGTTAACTTTGAGCATTGAATGTTTGAGTTTTTTTTCAATATTGAACATAAGTTACATTGCAAAAGTGATTTGTGTTTAGAATTACAACGTATGTGTATGGGCCGCAAGTGTTCTTGAGCCTGTAAATGCTGTCCGATCATGGGGAGGCTTGGCAGTGAGCCTTTAACCACTTCCCTACCACCCCATTGTCATGACGGCGGCAGGAACCCTTTGTCTCTCTGGGCCACCGTCCTATGCCTTTGGCTTTCCGAGCCTCTAGGGGGCGCACATGCGCCCCTGCAGCGTCACTCGGGAGCCGATGCGCATGCCCGGTGGTCCCCATGTCCCGGTCACAGCAGGAACGTGGATTTGTGTGTGTGTACACACAGCCACGTCCTGTCAGGTGAGAGGAGACTGATCTGTGTGTTCCCAGTACAGAGGAACACCGATCGGTCTCCTCCCCTTGAGACCACTCCCTAGGATACACATTTAACCCCTTGATCGCCCCTAGTGTTAACTCCTTCCCTGACAGTCATATTTACACAGTAATCGGTGCATTTTTATAGCACTGATCACTGTATAAATGTGAATGGTCCCAAAATAGTGTCAAGTGTCCGATCTGTCCACCGCAATGTTAGTCATGATAAAAATCGCAGATCGCCACTATTGGTAAAAAAAAAAAGCCATACATCTATCCTTTATTTTGTAGGTGCTATAACTTTTGCGCAAACAAATCAATATATGCTTAGTGTGACATTTTTCGTAAAAAAGAAAAAAAAATGTAGAATACATATCGGCCTAAACCAGGGGTAGGCAACCCCCCCGGTACTGGTGCTGCCAGCGGCACTCAAAGCCTCTGTTGCTGGCACTCGACTCCCTCACCATCAGCAGGGAAGTGTCAGTGAGACTAATGCGTTCCAATTTCAGAATTCCCCGCACCTGCCCTGTGCCCCCACACATTGTAAAAGATGGGAAACCTTGTTTGGTTCTCTAACTTTGCTGTAGCTGCGATCGTCCACTTTTGTGATGGGGGGGGGGGTGGGGCGGTCCCTTTTTCCAGGAGAAGAACTGTCATTGGCCACTGCTAAAGCCAATCGCAGTACTGCTAGCCCTGTCCACCATCTGGAGGAAGATGAGTTGCTTGGTTGCCACTACCAAGCTCAGAAGGGATTTCACTGTGATTGAAAACCCCAATCAGGTGACAGTTTGTAGAATGGTGTGGCAGATGAGTAAGGGGGTACAGTGGTGGGGCAGATGAGCAGGTGAATTGGGGCTGATCTGAGGTGTGAGTGCAGGATGTTAATTTCTTACTACTACTCAAGTAGTTTAAAGCATTTACTTTATAAAAAATCCTTTTCGTGAGTGTGAAGTTGACATTTTTTTTGTTATAAAATTGGCACGCTTTTTTTTTCCTTTTTTCGTCCATGGACGGACACCACCTTAATTCTTGACAGTTGGGTTATGTTCCTGTTCTATAGGAGAGGACTAGGCAGAACATGTTATTTAAATACATGTTACGTTAACAGTTGAACAGCCCTGCCCAGGGGGCGGTGCCTCCGGACATAACCCTCCGCCCTGCAGTCAGCAGCTCAGTTTTTTCCCTGCCTAGTAGAGAAGGACCTGGCTCCCTTTTGGGCCCAGGGTCCGGAATACATTTTTATTTTATTAGGAAATCTATCAACTGCCGGCTGACAGGCTGGATAATATAGATCCTTTGTAGTCCCCCCAGTCTGGCCATCGAGCGCGAGCAGGCCTTATCTACGCGCTGGGTCGGCCACGACATACCCCATGGCTCCAGGGGGGGGGGCCGTGAGCTATTGCTCCAGGGTTCACATATGACTGGACTGCTTGCTGACTCGGTCACAGTGGACCGGGCCGACAGCTACTCTGTACTGCTCGGTTGTAGGTCTGTCAGGAACGCACCAGCAGGTCCTCGCAAGGACGGGTAAGTACAGTTCCTCTTGCCTCAGTGGGATGGAACAGCTGGGCATTCCTAAGGGGGTCGTTAGGGGGTTTTCCTGCCCCCTCCCTCTTTCACCCTTTTTCCTCCTCCCCTTGCGGGGCTCGCTGTGACCGGGAATACCTTTTTGGGGGGGCTCCAGGTCCTGGCTTTGGGCGTGTCCAGGCCCGCTCTCTGTGGAGGGGTAGTTTTCTTTGAGGCCTCCGCTGCGGCCTTCTCGTCCACCTCGCTTGTTTGGGCACCATTTTTCTGTTGCCTGTGTATTGCATTTGAAAAATCCCAATGGGCGCGCTGTGACGCAGGTCTGCGTTGTGGGCGGCTATTTTCTTGTGGTCCGCGCGCTTTTCTCTGAGGCACCCGGCGGACATTTTGGAGTGGGTTTTGGCCTCTAGTGCGGGCTGACTTCCTGAACAGCGCGAACGGCGCACTTCACCTCAGAGTTCCTCAGTCACACGCTGTGTGTGGATGGAGAATGGATAGCGGCGCTGAACAGTCTCTTGCTGGGGGTGAGTTGTCCCCCCCCCCCCCCGGGTCAGTGCAGCAAGGAGGGTGGACAATTTTTGTTTGTCTTGACTAAGTCCCTAAGGGCTGTCTGGGCAATATGGAGTCAGAAGCTGGCGGTTTCCCCCCAACATTCCAGAGGCAGCAACCGGTGCCCCTGCGGTTCCCATGGACGCTTTGTCAGTCGTCCTGAAGTCATTTGTCGCCAGGGTGGAAGTGGCGTAAGGGGGGTACTAAGCGCCCCTCCCACCGCCAGCCATCGCCTGGGGAATGTTCAGACTCGGGCCTGGCTATGGCTCAGGACCCCGGTTTTGGTGTGTCGAGACGGACCAGGACCTTCCAAGTGAGGAGGACCCCTCGTCCAGGTCAGCTCAAGACAGGGCACTTGTGAGTGCACTTACTCTCCCGGTACAGGGTACCCCTGCCTTTAAGAACCCTACTGATAGGAGGTCTGAAGCGGTGAGCCGCTCCATGTTCACCAGGCTGGGGTCAGCATTGCAGCCTATATTGGCTGCTACCTTGGTGCCCCAGACACTCACTGAGTGGGCTAAAATATTGCAGCAGACTGTGGAGGAGCATCAGCTCCCTCCAGAATGCGTGTCACTGGCTGAACAGGTGGTACAGAGACTGTACGTCTGTAATGCGGCCCCTTTAATCTCCAGGGCTTCCGCATCTGCGGTGGTATTGCGCCGCCTGATATGGCTGAAATGCTGGTCTGCTGACCAAGCTTCCAAGAAAACTGGCAGATTTGCCTTTCAAAGGTGGGAGGTTTTTTGATGCCTCACTGGACGACATCATTATGGATGTCACTGGAGGTAAGCGCACACTTCTCCCTCATTCCACTAAAGGGATGGAGCCGTGCCGTAAGCCGGGGCCCTCCTTTCCCCACACAGAAGCGGTATTTTCGTCAGTCAGCACCTGCTGGCAGACCCTCCCAAGCGGACAAAGGTCCAGCTGGGGGACAGAAGCATCCCTGGGTGCGCAAGCCCAACAAGCCTGCTACCGCATGAAGTTTTGCCCCCCGCCCGACTCCTGGGTGGGGGACGGCTTTGCAGCTCAGTGGACCTCCCTGCTCTCCGACCAGTGGGTCTGCAAGGTGGTCACTTCGGGGTACAAGATTGTTTCTTTCTTGTCCACCAAACAGATTCTTTCCCTCCAAATCTACCTCTCCTTCCGGCTCGTTGGACTGCCCTGCAGGGGGCAGTGCAAGACTTGTTGAGGTGTGGGGTAATCATACCCGTACTACCGCAGGACAGGTTTCAGGGTTTCTACTCTAATTTGTTTGTGGTCCCAAAGAAGGACGGAGTCTGTTCAATCTTGGACCTCAAGGCCCTTAATGCCTTTTTATAAAGATTCAAAAGTTCCGGATGGAATCGATTTGTTCAGTGGTTGCTGCGCTCCATCTGGGGGACTGCCTGGCGTCCTTGGATATCAGGGATGCATACTTGCATGTCCCCATCTGCGTCAGGCATCAGAGGTTCCTGTGCTTTGCGATCGGCGAAGACCACTATCAATTTGTGGCCCTTCCCTTTTTGGCCTAGCGTCGGCACCAAGAGTTTTTACCAAGGTGCTCGCCCCGATTCTAGCTTTGCTGAGACAGCGCGGCATTGCTATCGTGGGCTACTTGGATGACCTTCTTCTGAGAGCTGCTTCAAGCTCAGAATTAGGAGGATGTGTCTATAGTCAGTCATACCCTCCGGGAGTTTGGATACTGAACCTCCAGAAGTTGGTGTTAGTACCGGCCCAGCGCCTAGAGTTCCTGGGGTTGATGCTGGACTCCTCAGAGGCCAAAGTCTTGCTTCCTTTTGGAAAAGTTGCAGACACTCCAGACTGCGGTGAAGTTGTTGACAGTCCGCAAATGGTCGTCTCCCCGTTTTGCATGCGAATCCTGGGCCTTATGGTAGCCTCTTTTCAAACAGTACCATATGACCAATTCCACACTCGAGTCTTCCAGAAGGAGATTCTCTCCAAATGGAACAAATCGCCGTTGTCTCTGGATTGTCAAGTTCAGATAAGTCATCTGGTCAGGACCGCTCTGAGTTGGTGGCTGAGATCCCTGGCACTTCGGTCTGGGAAATTGTTCCTCCCCTTTCATCGCACTGTCATCATGATGGACGCCAGCCTGACCGGTGGGGGGGGGTGTGGTGGTTCTTCAGGCAGCCCAGGGCTGCTGGACTCAGAACGAATCCCAACTGCTGATCAATGTCCTGGAACGCCGGTGGTCACAGAGGCTAAGAGGGCGTCCAGTCAGACAACACCACGGCTGTAGCATATGTCTTCCATCAAGGAGGAACAAGAAGCGTGGCTGCAGCGTCGGAGGTTGCGCACATCCTGCCGTGGGTGGAAAGGAGCGTGCCGGCCCTATCGGCAGTTTACATTCCGGTCGTGGAAAACTGGCAGGTGGACTATAGGCGGATCACATAGTGTCTCTGCCACAGACTTGGTGTAACCCCTCGCTGGGTTACCTTCTGAATTATGAACACAGCTCTCGGTGCCAGGATCTTCCAGCTGTTCCGGCAGCACTGTGAGGTAGATCATGACCCGGATGCATCCTTCAATTGAGTCCTCAATTGCTTGGTCCCTTCCAGCAGGTAAAGCGACACAGGATCATCCCTGGATCAGTAGGCCCCCAGTAACTCCTGGACCTACTCTTCAGTAACGGAGCCTCAGGCCAACATGGCCCTGAGGCGGAAACTGCCAGCACTTCCCTGAGGCCATGAGGGCCCTCAGGTCGGGCGGGTGGTGCCCACCACCAACGAACGATGACCCCCAACTCTCCAAAGATCTCCCACTAACAAGGCGTCTGTCCCTTAAGTACCCCCTCCCAGCATGCACAGTGGGTTGACCCTGCCCCTGAGCCGCTGCTGGCAAAGAGATACCCGATGCGTCCAGCCTGCTGCCTTTCCCATCCTAACCAGTGGTGACAGCGACACCCACCCTCAGGAGGAAAATCATGCAGCCAGCTGAACTGAAACAGAGTACAATTTGTAACACAATCCTTCTGAGCCAAACTATTGTTCAGACAACTATAATTTTACCACATAGCACCCACCCATTGGGAACAGGGCGCTACATTTATATTTGGGGGTTCCTGCTCTTCAGTGCATGTGTGGGTTTGCCATTTTGCTGCACCGTGCATGATCGTGCCTGAGGGGGAAGGTCTTGTCTTCTGGGCGCCAGCAATATAGGACACTGATTCATGAACCTCCCCTATAGAATACAGCACAGACAGTTCATCTGCTTCTAGGACCCTAGGCCTCCAGGGGGTGGGACATTCAGAAGCCTCCCCCTCCGAAACACTCCCAGCTTTTCGTAGTAAAGTGGTAGGTGATGGGTGACCTCACTTTACAGAGAGCAAGTTCTGGCTTGTAACTGACTAGGCTTGGTCCTTCACATGGAGAAATGCACCACTAACCACACTGGGCAACACATCACCCAGAGTGGGATCCTCTACAATCTCTCCCACAGCGCTAAGAACCGCTCAGCTTGATGACACATTCAGCCCAGCAGCCTTCTGCCTCAGCACACAGGAAGCCCAAAACTAACAAACTCTCTATGCCATGCTTCTCTCAACTACCACATCTCACCAACGCAGCCTCTGCAGAATCACCACTCCACATTACTACCACTCGGCACTTGAACCTGATTCTGATATAGATCTGGATTAATGTGCTACTTGGAGAAACTATGCGCACGGTATACTAACCAAAAAAAAAAGACGCTTGCTTACCCAGGAAGTCCCTGAGGTTTGCTGCTCAGAAATTAATGTTCTATGCTCAGACCTTTGCCATCGCTCTACCAAAGTTACATCTTTGGAGGGAAAGCTCCAGGACAATAAACAAGAAGTCTCCTCCATGAACACCTAATTGCTTAAGCCTCTACGCTTCGAATTTATCCACATCACTTGAAAGACCTCAACATCAGAAGGAGGCGAAACAACACTTATGGCGTTCTATTAATTGTTGAATTGTACATTACTAAGTTGTACATTTAACTCTTATGCCCCATACACACGATCGTTTTTCATGCCGTTAAAAATGCCATTAAAAAAAATGGCCATTAAAAATGATCGTGTGTAGGCTCCAGAGCATTTTTAACGACGTGAAAAACGGGCATTAAAAATTTCGAACATGCTCTCTTTTTTCACGTCGTTTTTCATGTTTTTTTTTAACGACGTGAAAAACGATAGTGTGTATGCTTTAACGACGTGAAAAAAAACGCGCATGCTCAGAATCAAGTATGAGACAGGAGCGCTCGTTCTGGTAAAACTAGCGTTCGTAATGGAGATAGCACATTCGTCACGCAGTCACGGACTGAAAAGCACGAGACTGAAAAGAGCGAATCGTCGCTCAACAAACTTTACTAACATGAAGGGTGGCGCCATTCGAACGGAACTTCCCCTTTATAGTGCCGTCGTACGTGTTGTACGTCACTGCGCTTTGCTTGATCGTTTTTTTAAATGATCGTGTGTACGCAAGACAGGCTTGAGAGGAAACATGAAAAAAAACGACGTGAAAAACGGCAAGAAAAAAAATGGCAAGAAAAACGATTGTGTGTATGGGGCATTAGGCTGGCAATACATTATACCATTTTCTTATTCAATTTCCTTTAGTTGTGTAGTGCAAGGGCCTGTTTGCATATAAATTGAAAGTGTTTAGGTTTGACTTCGTAATATATGGTTTTGGTAAATCTAAAGGAAAATTGTATAAGAAAATTGACGGCCTTACTTTTATTTAATTTTTCCATTTTCTTCTCTCTTTGACCTGTCTCCCCCTACTGCATCTCTGCCTCCAGAAACCGTTGGTCTCACCAGATCCGACTTCAGTAGTTGTCCATCATTTACCTTCCTCCATCATTCTTACCTTTGGATTCTCCCTGGTCAGCTAAGTATAGCATTTAGAGCCCTTTCACACTGAGGCGCCCATAGCGTCGGCGGTAAAACACCGCTATATTTACTGCCAACACTATGGGCGGGATTGCGGCGCATTTTGGCCGCTAGCGGCCGAGAAAGGGTTAAAGCTGAAGCAGCGCATTGCGGGCGGTATAGCCGCACTGTCCCATTTGATTTCAATGGGCAGCAGCGGAGAGGGAGCGGTAAACACACTGCTCCTTCTCCACTCCAAAGATGCGGCTAGCAGGACTTTTTTCTTTACCGTCCTGCTAGCGTAACGCTCCAGTGTGAAAGCCCTCGGGCTTTCACACTGGAGTGAATGGAGCAGCCTTTTAAAGGCGGATTGCAGGTGCTATTTTTAACGCTATAGCGCCTGCAATACGCTCCCGTGTGAAAGAGGTCTTACTGTTCTGCATTCGCCATGATTAATATTATATCATTTAATGTTAAGGGTCTCAATTCTAACTATAAGAGACATCTGTTGCTGAGAGAATTTAGGTGTACCGGGATGATCTCCCGTTTAAAGAACCAGTTCCTCCCGTCCCAGCAGCCAACAGGTGGTACAGGCTCTGCAGAAGTCATCGCTAGACCCATTTCACTAGTTGGAGTACCTCGGTCTGTCACTGTACCTTTCTGCCTCAGGCAAAACTTCTCTTTGTTCTCATGTCAGAGTCCTATGGGCCCAGAGGAAGCCCTAAATTTGTGCTTCCGCAAGTGTCTTTGGTCTCATGGTTGGCTCTTTCAAGGCTGTACCATACGCCCAGTTTCACTCGAGACCACTGCAACATTCTGACAGCTTGGAACAAACAGACTTAGTCCCTGGGGTTCTGCATGTGTCTGACCCCCAAGGCCAGACTTTTCTTAGCATGGCGGATTTCCAACCCAACACTGGATTTAGGGATACCCTTTTCTTTAAAGTTGTGGAAAGTTGTCATGATTGACACCATCTTGTAGGACTGGGGAGCAGTGCTGGACACCTTATTGATGTGGGGACTTGGTCATCGGATAATCCTGCCTTCTGATTAACATTCTGGAATTCAGGGAGATTTGATTTCATTTGCACGTTGGACTCCTCTATTGCAAAGATACCTGATGAGAATCCAGTCAGACAATGCTACAGCTATGACCTATGTAGCGCTACCCCTGCAGGAGCTGCTGGAAAATTATCCTATTTCCACGATTCACAGTATGAACACTTCATTTTCGGCATTCTTCCACAGGCTTAATAATCAGTCTAGGCCAGTGGTCATCAACCCTGTCCTCAGGGCCCACTAACAGGCCAGGTTTGCAAGATATCTGAAATACATAACAGGTGATATCATTTGCTGCTCAGTGATTGCAGTATTCTAGTCTGCATCTCCCCAAGGTAATACATAAAACCTGGCCTGTTAGTGGGCCCTGAAGACATGATTGATGACCACTGGTCTAGGCGGTTTCTTTTCAAGGTTTTTATTGAGCAGGAACTTGAATAGGGATGGGGACCATGGGATATGCTGAACTGTAAACTGTAGAACTTGAAGACTGCTAGGCTTCTGGCTTCTCTGTACCACTTGCAAGCTGTAGTGCACAACTTTGGGCTAAAATATACCTTCTTCTGGTAATTATTTTTTTTTTTTATAATCAAATTTTTTTTTATTTAGGATTCAACATATCCATTCGTTGTTATACAATCTTGTATTCAATAGTTCAATGATAAGAAAAATACAAGAGAAAGCTACATAAATACAAAACAATCTTATATACTATTTACCAAAAAATTGGCACGCTTAGCCCCCCCCTCCCGACCCCAGAAAACAAAAAATTAAAAAATAAGGGGAAAAAGAAAAGTGTTCACCGTCCCCTCTGCTTGCTCCCTCCCTCCTCAGCACCGGACTTAGTTGTAATTAGGGATGAGCTTCGTGTTTGACTCGAACATCGGCTGTTCGATCGTTCGACAAAGATGGAACGTTATGGTCCGTTCGTGCCAAATTCGAGTGGCGCGTCACGGCCCATAATTCACTGCGGCATCGCAGTGCATTGCTGGCTGATGATTGGCCAAGCATGCACTATGACCCGCATGCTTTGGCCAATCACAGCGCAGAAAAAACGGAGAGCCGTAATTGGCCAAAGCCAGGGTGACTTTGGCCAATTATGGCTCAGGGGGTTTAGTACACGCCCCACACTATATAAGGCCGCCTGGAAGTCGGCCTTGTGTAGTGTGTTGGCGTTTGTGAAAGAGACAGTTTCAGAGAGAGAGAGACAGTGTCATTTATATTGAGTTAGAGCAGGCAGGCAAGTCAGTTAGCTGCTGTTACAGTGTGTAGAGGATATATATGCATCCTAGGTGTTGTATATATATTTATACACTGTATTGAGTTTAGCTAGATCCGTTCCTGTTAGTCTCTATACTGTGACAGGCAGGCAGGCAGGTGATTGCGCTAGCTGCAGACAGTCAGTGTTTCACTTAGTGTACTACTGTGTGCTTTGCATAGCATTCACCTAAAGCTCACCTGGATACAGTTATTCTCTATACTGTGACAGGCAGGCCGGTGATTGTGCTAGCTGCAGACAGTCAGTGTTTCACTTAGTGTACTACTGTGTGCTTTGCATAGCATTCACCTAAAGCTCACCTGGATACAGTTATTCTCTATACTGTGATAGGCAGGCCGGTGATTGTGCTAGCTGCAGACAGTCAGTGTTTCACTTAGTGTACTACTGTGTGCTTTGCATAGCATCCACCTAAAGCTCACCTGGATACAGTTATTCTCTATACTGTGACAGGCAGGCCGGTGATTGTGCTAGCTGCAGACAGTCAGTGTTTCACTTAGTGTACTACTGTGTGCTTTGCATAGCATTCACCTAAAGCTCACCTGGATACAGTTATTCTCTATACTGTGACAGGCAGGCTGGTGATTGTGCTAGCTGCAGACAGTCAGTGTTTCACTTAGTGTACTACTGTGTGCTTTGCATAGCATTCACCTACAGCTCACCTGAATACAGTTAGTGACTAATACAATTATAGTGGTGTTCTCATAATAAAACCACAAGCAGAGAGCTGCAAGTATTTTCAGTAGACTGTGTCCTCTGCACAGTTTTCACCTAAAACTAACTGAAAACAATTGCTGCTTTTCCCATACTAACACCACAGCAGGCCATTAGTATGTCTGGAAGGCAAACAATGAGAGGCAGACAGTCAGGCGGCAATAAAAGAGGGCAAGCAGGCTCTGTGTCTAGAGGCAACAGTGATGCTGGTTGTGGACACGGTGCATTCTCATCAACACGTGGCCGTGGGAAACGCTTGTTCTTCTTTTCGGCAGCTGGCCATGTTGAGCCGAAACATGCCGAAGACTTGGTAGAGTGGATGACCAAGCCTTCCTCCTCCTCATCCTCTCTCACCCGGGCTCAGGGTACTTTGTCTGGCAAAGCAGCTGCCAAAGCGGCCTCTTCCCTCAGCTCAATGGCATCAGTCACTCCTTCCCTAGCCCCACCATGTCCTCCTGAGGAGTCCCCCGAACTGTTTGACCACAGTGTTGGGTACATGCTCCAGGAGGATGCCCAGCGTTTTGAAGGCTCCGATGATGGAACCCAGCTGGAGGAAGGCAGTAACGTGAGCTCAGAGAGAGGGGGTGCCCAACAAGGTCAGCTATCTGGCAGTCATGTTCCCGCAGCTGCAGCATACTGCCAGATTGGCTCCAGTGATGAGGAGGGAGGGGGTGATGAGGTCACTGACTCCACGTGGGTGCCTGATAGGAGAGAGGAGGAGGAGGCGGCACATTTTCAAGAAGGCAGGATGCCCTCCAGGGGCCAGCTAAAGGGCAGCACACCGACTGCATCACACCGCAGAGCTCCGCATGTGCAGGGCGCTGCTGTCTCTGCGCGTTATTCCAAAAGTTCTTTGGTATGGGCCTTTTTTCAGACGTGTGCAACAGATCACACCATTGCCATTTGCAACATATGTCTAAAGCGTATCTCGCGTGGCCAAAACATCAGCCGCTTGGGCACCACGTGCTTCACCAGACATATGTCGACCTGCCATGCAGTCCGTTGGCAAGCACACCTAAAAGACCCACACCAAAGAACAAGGCGGACCTCTCCTTGCTCCTCATCAGCTGGGATCTCCAACCCCAGTATACCTTCAGTCCTCTCTGAAACCTGCACTGAGAGGAATGAAGGTGTAGAATTAGGTGTGTCACAGCCAAGTACTTGCGGGCAATCTGCTATCGGTACACCGACGTCCGATTGTACCAGGCAAATTTCCCTGCCCCAGCTGCTGCACCACCGCAAGAAGTTTGCTCCCAGCCATTCACATGCCCAGCGGTTGAATGCCAGCTTGGCTAAATTGCTAGCACTTCAACTGCTGCCTTTTCAGTTGGTAGACTCTGCCCCCTTCCGTGAGTTTGTGGAATGTGCGGTTTCTCAGTGGCAGGTTCCCATACGCCACTTTTTCTCACGGAAGGCGATTCCGGCTCTCCACCGGCATGTGGAAGACAATGTCTTGGCCTCGCTGGACAGAGCGGTCAGCGGTAAGGTGCATATTACCGCTGACTCATGGTCCAGCAGGCATGGACAGGGACGTTACCTATCTTTCACGGCGCATTGGGTGACTCTGCTGGCAGCTGGGAAGGATGCAGGACAAGCTGCAGTAGTGTTGGAGGTTGTTCCGCCACCACGCCTCCAAAATGTTACTACTGGTGATTCTGACACACCTCTCTCCTCCACTCCCTCCTCTTCTTCTTCCTCCATGGCCTCTTCCTGTGCTTATTTGTCCTCGGAACCAGCTGTGCTCCGTAGGCGTTCAAGGGGCTACGCCAGTACGCAGGCAAAAAGATGCCATGCAGTGCTTGAGCTGGTGTGTTTGGGGGACAGGAGCCACACTGGGGCAGAGATTCTGTCAGCTCTGCAGGGGCAGGCTCAGAGGTGGTTGACGCCACGCCAGCTTAAGCCAGGAAAGGTGGTTTCCGACAATGGCACCAACCTCCTCTCCGCCCTCCGACAGGGACAACTGACCCATGTGCCCTGTTTGGCTCATGTCCTTAACTTGGTGGTGCAGCGGTTCTTGGGCAGGTACCCAGGCTTACAGGAGGTCCTGAAGCAAGCCAGGAAACTCTGTGGGCATTTCCGCCGGTCATATAATGCCAGTGCTCGGCTGGCTGAGCTGCAAAAGGATTACAACCTGCCCAAGAACTGCCTAATCTGTGACATGCCCACCAGGTGGAACTCTACGTTGGCCATGCTGCAGCGGCTGCACACGCAGCAGAGGGCCATCAATGAGTATCTTTTGCAATATGGCACCAGGACAGGCTCAGGGGAGCTTGGAATTTTTTCCCCACGCCAGTGGGCCATGATCAGCAGTGACAGTGCATGCATCAGTGACAATGTCCCTCTTGTCCACCTGTTGGAGCACACGCTGCGTGGAATAATGGACAGGGCACTTGAGGCAGAACAGAGGCAGGAAGAGGAGGACTTCCTTACCTCTCAAGGCCCCCTTTATCCAGACAGTGTTCCTGCTGGCCCGGCTATCACACAGGAAGAGGAGGAGGAGGAGGATTGTGTCAGCATGGAGGTGGAGACTAGCACTCAGCATCAGCAGCAGTCTTCAAGGGATAAATTACAGTCCCAAGACACCCATGGACTTGTACGTGGCTGGGAGGAGGTGACTGCGGATCATGTCGTCCTCAGTGACCCAGAGGTCTCAGCACCGAATGCCTCAGCAAACCTACGCTGCATGGCCTCCCTGATCCTGCAAAGCCTACGTAAGGATCCTCGTATTCGTGCGATCAAGGAAAGGGATCATTACTGGCTGGCAACCCTCTTTGATCCACGTTACAAGGGTAAGGTTGCGGACCTTATCTTGCCATCGCAGAGGGAGCAGAGGATGAGGCATCTTCGGGAGGCCTTGCAGAAAGGTCTGTGCAACACGTTCCCAGAGACTGGGAGGTTACAAATTCCTGGTCCTGGACAACGTGTTGCTGAGGCTTCGGTCAGTCAAAGAAGGAGCGGTGGAGAAGGTGGCCGTCTGACCGATGCGTTCAGACAATTTTTTAGTCCGCAGCCCCAAGGTATGATCCGTTCCAGCAACCATCGCCAGCGTCTGGTTTACATGGTACAGGAATACCTAGGGGCAAGATCAGACTTGGACACCTTTCCCACCGAAAATCCTCTGGGTTTCTGGGTCTTGAGGATGGATCACTGGCCAGAGCTTGCACAGTATGCAATTGAGATACTGGCCTGTCCTGCATCCAGCGTTCTTTCAGAACACACATTCAGTGCTGCTAGAGGCTTTGTAACCGATCACAGGGTGTGCCTGTCACCCGACTCAGTCGATCGACTGACCTTCATAAAAATGAATCAGTCTTGGATCACCACCAGCTACCAGCTACCAGGCACCTGATGCTGATGTAACAGAATAATTTTCTTTGAAATGTCAGATACCTTCAAGACTGCCTATGCTGATGCAGAATGACTATACTGTTATGCTGAGTGACTATCCTCTCCCTCTCAATAATCATGCTGATAGCTTGAAAGGACATTTTTGTTTCTGGGCACCGCCACCAGTGGCTAAGGCCCAATTTTTCAGCCCCTGTTTAACAGGGGCGTGTAATTACAATTTTTGATGCAATACTTTGCAACAGGGCTCATTGCTGCGCTCTAAGTACAGTATCTGTGAGGGGTTGCAGTGTTGTGGCACCAGCACCAGTGCCTAAGGCCCAATTTTTCTGCCCCTGTTCAACAGGGGCATGTAATTACAATTCTTGATCTAATATTTCACAGCTGGGCCCATTCCTGCGCCCACCAAGAGTAACTGTGAGGACTTACAGTGTTGTGGCACCAGCACCACCGCCACCACCAAAGGCCCAATTTTTCAGCCCCTGTTCAACAGGGGCATGCAATTACAATTCTTGATCTAATAATTCACAGCAGGGCCCATTCCTGCACCCACCAAGAGTAACTGTGAGGGCTTACAGTGTTGTGGCACCCTCACCACCACCAAAGGCCAAATTTTTCCTACCACTGTTCAACAGTGGCATGTAAATACAATTCCTGATATAATAGTTGACAGCAGGGCATTCCAGCGCCCACCAAGAGTAACTGTGAGGGCTTACAGTGTTGTGGCAACACCAACACCTAAGGGGCAAATTTCTGCAGAGTATATATGGCAGGCCCCTACTTTGAAACATCCAACTTACAAATGACGCCTACTTGCAAACGGAAGGAGACAACAGCAAGTGAGAGGAAATCTACCCCTAGGAAGGCAAATTCTCTCCTGTAAGAGTTAATATGTGAAAAAGGTGTCTCCTCTCCACTGATGCTTTATCACCAATCCTTGATTCAATAAAAAAACCAAATTTTCCAAAAACATTTGTCATTGGGATGGAAAGTGAGGTGAAATGTTCTGAACAGGTGCACAGACAGCAAAACAAATGTTACAGGGGTGATAACCCTTCCATATGTTCTCCAAAAAGCTTAAAAATAGATTTTTGGGTTAGAGCTACACTTAAAAAATGTACCTGTTCCAAATTACAAACAGATTGTACTTAAGAACAAACCTACAGTCCGTGTCTTTTTTGCACCGCCTGTATACTGCTGTTCAGAGTATATATTGCCTTTTTTTATTTTGGGTGTGGGGTTCCCCTTAATATCCATACAAGACCCAAAGGGGCTGGTAATGGGCTAGGGTAGGGGTGGGTGATGGGGTAGCCATGCCATTTTTCTCAATGATTTTCATCCATATTGCTGGGACCAGACATTACATTAAAGCCGCAAGCAGTTTTAAATGGCTTGTTTTCCTTTAGAAATGTCATTTTGTGCAGGGACAGTTCTAAACACGGGAAAGACATGCCACTTCACAGGCATACTTTAAACACCCCCCAGGTACAATATTTAAAGGAATATTTCACTTTTTTTATTCACTTTATGCATCATTAAAATCACTGCTCCCGAAAAAAATTACCGTTTTAAAAGATTATTTTTACATTGATACATGTCCCCTGGGGGAGGACCCGGATCCCCAAACCCTTTTTAGGACAATAACATACATATTAGGCGTTATAATTAGCACTTTAGATTTCGAACGTTCGTGTCCATTGTATTTAATAGGGTTCTAAAGTTCGCGCAAACTCTCGGTCCGTTCGAAGGTCCTGGTGCAAACCGAACGGGGGGTTGTTCGGCTCATCCCTAGTTGTAATAGAGTTTCATCTGTCCCACCACTTCCCGTTCTAATAACCACTTCTTCTACTCCAAATCCTCTATTCCCCTACTTCTACCGTGACCCCCTGTGTGCCCGTGCAAAAAAAAAAAAAAGAAGATAAACCCCCAGATACAAGGGGTTTATTTATTCCCCCATCATCAAAAAACTTATAAGAGGCCATTGATGGCCATAATACCACCCAACTCTTGTTGTATTATATATATATATATATATATATATATATATATATATATATATATATATATATATATATATATATACACATACATATATATATATATATATATATACACACACACACAGGTGAAACTCAAAAAATTTGAATATCGTGCATAAGTTCATTTATTTCACTAATGCAACTTAAATGGTGAAACTAATATATGAGATAGACTCATTACATGCAAAGCAAGATAGTTCAAGCCGTGATTTGTCATAATTGCGATGATTATGGCTTACAGCTCATGAAAAAACCCAAAATCCACAATCTCAGAAAATTTGAATATTATATGCAATCAATAAAACAAGGATTGTACATAGAATAATATCGGACCTCTGAAAAGTATAAGCATGCATATGTACTCAGTTCTTGGTTTGGGCGCCTTTTGCAGCAATTACTGCCTCAATGCGGCGTGGCATGGAAGCTATCAGCCTGTGGCACTGCTGAGGTGTTATGGAAGACCAGGATGCTTCAATAGCGGCCTTCAGCTCTTCTGCATTGTTCTGTCTCATGTCTCTCATCTTTCTCTTGGCAATGCCCCATAGATTCTCTATGGGGTTCAGGTCAGGCGAGTTTGCTGGCCAATCAAGCACAGTAATCCCACGGTCATTGAACCAGGTTTTGGTGCTTTTGGCAGTGTGGGCAGGTGCCAAGTCCTACTGAAAAATGAAGTCAGCATCCACATAGAGCTCTTCTGCGGAAGAAAGCATGAAGTGCTCCAAAATCTCCTGGTAGATGGCTGCGTTGACCCTGGACTTAATTAAGCACAGTGGACCAACACCAGCAGATGAAATGGCTCCCCAAATCAACACAAACTGTGGAAACTTCACACTGGACTTCAAGCATCTTGCAGGGTGTGCCTCTCCATTCTTCCTCCATACTCTAGGTCCTTGGTTTCCAAATGAGATGCAAAATTTGCTCTCATCAGAAAAGGACTTTGGACCACTGAGCAACAGACCAAGTCTGTTTTTCTTTAGCCCAGGTAAAACGCTTCTGATGTGGTTTGTTGTTCAGGAGTGGCTTGACAAGAGGAATACGACATTTGAAGCCCATGTCCAGGATCCGTCTGTGTGTGGTGGTTCTTGATGCACTGACTCCAGCCTCAGTCCACTCCTTGTGAAATTCCCCAACACTTTTGAATGGCCTTTTCCTGACAATCCTCTCCAGGCTGCGGTCATCCCTGCTGCTTGTGCACCTTTTTCTTCCACACTTTTCCCTTCCACATAACTTTCTATTAATGTGCTTTGATACAGCACTTTGGGAACATCCAACTTCTTTTACAATTACCTTTTGAGGCTTTCTCTCCTTATGAAGGGTGTCAATGATGGTTTTCTGCACAAATGTCATGTCGGCAGTCTTTCCCATGATTGTGATTCCTACTGGACCAGACTTAGAGACCATTTAAAGGCTTTGCAGGGGTTATGGCTTAATTAGCTGATTAGAGTGGGACACTTTGAGCCTAGAATATTGCACCTTTTCACAATATTCTTGTCATGGATATGCATTAATGTCTGTCTGCCATCTTACCTTCCTCCTCATGTGTTCATCTAGAGACCAGACCTCCTTCACCTGGCTTCCTTTATAATCTCCTCCCAGCCTGACTCCACCCCAGGCCCTATCACAGAACACTATATTAACCTGTGCACTGCAAGCCTGCTTTGCTGATCAACGTGTTTGTTAGGCATTGTGTGTTTGGGTTCCTGCCTGCCGTGTGCTACGTCTGTCTCTCTGTTACGTTATTGGCTTGTCCCCGACTATCCCTGTCTGCTCGTGACCCTTGACCTTCGGCTCGTTCTTTCGTTATCCTTGTCTGCTTGTGGCCCCTGACCTTCAGCTTGTTATTCGGTTCCCTCTTATCTTGTGCTTCTGCTTCCCCTCCTTTCCCCTTATCCTACGGGGCGTGAGCTAGGAAACTCCAGGGGCCGCGACCTGGTCCCAGCCTGCAGCATAACATCCTCACCACTAGAGGCCCTGGAGAAGACCAGCTGGGTCTTAGACTCCGCGCCCTGGGGAATCTTGGCTCTAGCTTCCGTTAGGATCCCGGTTGTGCTCCTCTGGTCCCGCTTTCCACAACCACCCAGTTTCCTATCCGCAGAAGCCAACCATAGGGTTCACTACCTCGCGGTGCACTCCTGTCCCCCTACGGTGTGCATCTGTCACCTGGCCACAGGTGACCCTGACAGTTTGATCAGCCATGAACCCGGCTAACATCCCGCTCCCCGCAGATGATCCATTGCAGGGCATAGTTCGCAGACTTGAAACCCAGGAATCAAATCAGACTCAGGTGATGCGATTCTTCCAGGATCTGGCTTCTCGATTCGAGCAGCTTCAGGTCTCCTTGGGAACCCCGAATCCGCAACCCCAAGTACAACCAGCGGCTGTACCTATCGCACCAGTCGCAGCCTCACACTCACTAAGATTGCCAGCTCCGTCCCGTTTCTCTGGGGACTCCAAGGCCTGCAGGGGGTTTCTCAGCCAATGCACAATTCATTTTGAGCTTCAGCCTCAAAGCTTCCTGTCTGACCGGGCTAAGGTAGCCTATATCATTTCCCTCCTCTCCGGTGAAGCTTTGGCCTGGGCTGCCCCCTGTGGGAGAGGAACGATCCGGTGGTTTCCAGTCTGTCCGATTTCTTGAAGCTCTTTCGTAATATCTTCGAAGAGCCGGCTCGGGCTTCTTCAGCGGCTAGTGCTGTCTTACGTCTTCGCCAAGAATCTAGTTCAGTGGGGCAATATGCTCTTCAGTTCCGTATCCACACAGCTGAATTGAGCTGGAATAATGAGGCTCTGGTCGCTACCTTTTTACATGGCCTCTCTGACCGAGTGAAAGACGAATTAGCGGGAAGAGCCATTCCCGTCGGTCTGGACGATGTAATTTCATTATGCAACCAGATCGACATTCGTTTTCAAGAGAGGTCCTTAGAAAAAAGACGCCAGCACTCTCTGGGTCCTAGCCAGTCTGAGCTCCCCTCCCTTCATTCCGTGGAGCATCCTCTACCTGCTGAAGAACCTATGCAGCTGGGCCGGACCAGACTAACCCCCGAAGAACGTGCTAGGCGCAGAACTCTGGGCTTGTGCCTCTATTGTGGGGGCAAGGGTCATTTTCGTGACTCCTGCTCGCTTCGTCCGGGAAACGCTTGGGTCTAATACATTTGGAAGGTGGAGTATTGGACCCAGAAACATCACCTTCTCGCCTGCTCTTGCCGGTGTTCCTTCATGTAGGCACTTCTCCTCAGTCAACCCTTGCATACCTGGATTTCGGGGCTGCCGGCAATTTTATGGATTGGAGAACTGCTTCTTCTATGAAGCTTACCCTTTCACCTCTCACTACCCCATTGGTAGTCTCGGCAATTGATGGCACTGTTCTCCCAGGGGGCCCTATTCGCTTCCAGACGCTACCCATTAGGATGTCGGTAGGGATTCTCCACCAGGAGTGGATATCCTTTCTTATTCTACCCAAGGCCTCTACCCCAGTTGTATTGGGCCTCCCTTGGCTACAGCTCCACTCTCCACATGTGGACTGGGTCTCTGGGCAGATCCTGGCCTGGGGTTCCTCATGTTTCTCGTCGTGTCTTCTCAAGGTGACCCCCAAGGAGAGTCTTCCGGTTGCTGCCACTTCTGTTTCTTCTGATCTTCCTGCTGCATACAGCGATTACCGGGATGTGTTCTGTAAGAAATCAGCTGGGGTGCTTCCTCCCCACAGGTCTTTTGACTGTGCTATTGATCTTGTCCCCGGAGCAACTCTACCCAGGGGTCGTACCTACCCTCTGTCCATCCCAGAGACCCAGGCCATGTCAGAGTATGTCGCAGAGAATCTGGAGAGAGGTTTCATCCGGAAATCCTCATCGCCTGCAGGGGCAGGGTTCTTTTTTGTTGCCAAAAAGGATGGTACCTTAAGACCCTGCATCGATTATTGGGGTTTAAATGCGGTTACTATTAAAAATCGATACCCCTTACCCTTAATATCTGAGCTATTCGATAGGTTGAAGGGTGCCTCCATTTTCACCAAGTTGGATCTCAGAGGCGCGTACAATCTCATTCGAATACGGGAGGGTGACGAATGGAAGACTGCATTCAACACTAGAGACGGGCATTACGAATATCTGGTGATGCCTTTTGGTCTGTGTAATGCTCCAGCCGTGTTTCAAAACTTTGTCAATGAAATCTTCAGAGATTTGCTGTACCAGTTTGTTGTCATCTATCTGGATGACATTCTGATCTTTTCTGAAAATCTGCTCGTCCACAGAAACCATGTCCGCACTGTACTTCAACGTCTTAGAGAGAACAATCTCTATGCCAAGCTGGAGAAATGTTCCTTTGAATGTTCTGAGGTCCTGTTTTTGGGGTGCTTCGTCTCATGTTCGGGTCTTCGTATGGACCCTGGGAAGGTCTTGGCTATCACCAACTGGCCTCTTCCTGCTAGCCTCAAGGCCACACAGCGCTTTCTTGGCTTCACTAATTATTATAGGCAGTTCATAAGGAATTACTCTTCCATTGCCGCGCCTATTATCGCTTTGACCAAGAAGGGTGTGAATGCCAGAGACTGGCCTCCCGAAGCTGTCTCTGCATTTCACAACCTGAAACAGGCCTTTGTTTCTGGCCCCCTCTTGAGGAGACCAAATCCTGGGAATGCATTTTTTATTGAAGTGGACGCTTCCTCAATGGGGGTGGGAGCTGTGCTTCTTCAAATCTTTGAGAAGAGACGCCAACCATGTGCGTTCTTCTCCAAAAAAAATTCTCAGGCAGAAAGGAATTATGCCATCGGTGATCGGGAACTTCTCGCAATTAAATTGGCGTTAGAGGAGTGGCGTCATCTCTTGGAGGGTTCCCCTCACTCCATAACGATCTTTACCGATCACAAGAATTTACAGTATCTACAGAATGCTAAACGTCTGAATCCTAGACAGGCCAGGTGGAGTCTCTTCTTTGCCCGTTTTAATTTCACGATTACCTACAAACCTGGTTCCTGCAACGGTCGGGCTGATGCGCTCTCTAGGTCATTTGACACTTTGGACGAGGAGTCCGCCCCTGAACCTGAGCCGATCATTCCAACCTCATGCATTGTTGCCCACTCTACCACCCTGAAGTCAAAAATTCCGCCTGGTAAGACCTTTGTCCCCACTGAGCTAAGAGCTAAGATCCTTCGTTGGGGACATGATTCCAAGGTGGCAGGGCATTCTGGATTCCTCCGATCCTTCCTACTCATCAGTCGTCACTACTGGTGGCCTAATCTCCGCTCAGACGTCAAAGACTACGTTAAAGCTTGTCATGTCTGTGCTCAGTCCAAATCCTCCACACAAGCTCCTGCTGGTCTCCTCATGCCCTTGCCCGTTCCTAAGGAACCCTGGGCCCATATTGCCATGGATTTTATCACCGATCTCCCACTGTCTGAGAATAATACAGTCATTTGGGTGGTAATCGATCGATTCTCCAAGATGGCTCATTTTGTTCCTCTTCCTGGTCTTCCTTCTGCCCCTGCCTTGGTTCCCATTTTCATTCGAGAAATTCTCCGCCTACATGGGGTCCCTTCTCATATTGTTTCCGACAGGGGAGTCCAATTCACGTCTCGTTTTTGGAGAGCCTTTTGCAAATCCCTCAATATTGTCTTGGATTTTTCTTCTTCTTACCATCCCCAATCCAATGGACAGACTGAGAGGGTTAATCAGGAGTTAGAGGTCTTTCTTCGCACCTTTGTGTCTTCTCACCATGACGATTGGTCCTCTCTACTCCCGTGGGCAGAATTCTCCCATAACAATCATGTGAATACCAGTTCGCAGAAGACACCCTTTTTCACAGTTTATGGAAAACACCCTCAACTTCCTCTTCCCATGATCTGTTCTCCAGACATTCCAGCTTTGGCTTCGGTTCAGGAGTCTCTCAATTCCGTTTGGGGTCACGTTCATGATTCCCTCCGGGCAGCTGCTGAAAAATTCAAAGGCTTTGCCGACCGCCGCAGGCGTAAACCGCCTTCTCTTCAGCCAGGGGACAAAGTCTGGCTCTCTACCAGGAACATCAAGCTCCGAGTTCCTTCTCTGAAGTTTGCTCCACGATTCATCGGTCCATACACGGTAACTGCTAAACTGAATCCGGTTTGTTTCAAACTCCAGATTCCTAAGAGCCTTAAAATCACTAACTCCTTTCATGTTGCTCTTCTAAAGCCTTTAGTCCTCAATAAATTCTCTCGTCCTCTCCCTACCGTGGCGCCTGTCTCTGAGGATAATCAGGAGTACGAGATCAGTCAAATTCTGGACTCCCGACTCTGTAAAGGCGTTCTTCAGTACCTCGTTCATTGGAAAGGGTTTGGTCCTGAGGAGAGGTCTTGGATCACTGCATCTGAGGTCTTTGCACCTCGTCTGTTAAAGGAGTTTCATCTGAAGTTTCCCTCTAAACCTAGTCCCAGGCGGGGAAGGGGGAGGCCTCGTAAGAGGGAGGGTACTGTCATGGATATGCATTAATGTCTGTCTGCCATCTTACCTTCCTCCTCATGTGTTCATCTAGAGACCAGACCGTCTTCACCTGGCTTCCTTTATAATCTCCTCCCAGCCTGACTCCACCCCAGGCCCTATCACAGAACACTATATTAACCTGTGCACTGCAAGCCTGCTTTGCTGATCAACGTGTTTGTTAGGCATTGTGTGTTTGGGTTCCTGCCTGCCGTGTGCTACGTCTGTCTCTCTGTTACGTTATTGGCTTGTCCCCGACTATCCCTGTCTGCTCGTGACCCTTGACCTTCGGCTCGTTCTTTCGTTATCCTTGTCTGCTTGTGGCCCCTGACCTTCAGCTTGTTATTCGGTTCCCTCTTATCTTGTGCTGCTGCTTCCCCTCCTTTCCCCTTATCCTACGGGGCGTGAGCTAGGAAACTCCAGGGGCCGCGACCTGGTCCCAGCCTGCAGCATAACATCCCCACCACTAGAGGCCCTGGAGAAGACCAGCTGGGTCTTAGACTCCGCGCCCTGGGGAATCTTGGCTCTAGCTTCCGTTAGGATCCCGGTTGTGCTCCTCTGGTCCCGCTTTCCACAACCACCCAGTTTCCTATCCGCAGAAGCCAGCCATAGGGTTCACTACCTCGCGGTGCACTCCTGTCCCCCTATGGTGTGCATCTGTCACCTGGCCACAGGTGACCCTGACAATTCTAATTTTCTGAGATTGTGGATTTGGGGTTTTCATGAGCTGTAAGCCATATTCATCACAATTATGACAAATCACAGATTGAACTATCGTGCTTTGCATGTAATGAGTCTACCTCATATATTAGTTTCACCTTTTAAGTTGCATTAGTTAAAATAAATGAACTTTTGCACGATATTCAAATTTTTCGAGTATCACCTGTATATATAGAAGCACCCCCCCGTGACATGCATACATATACGAGGCCAATATGGCCATGCTCTCCCCCAACTCCCATGGAATAGGAAGCATAGAGGTGTAAATTCCATACATCTGAGGGTCAATTTCTCAATCCATGGGGCAATTGCTACCCAGAATAATTTGATCCTGGGGCACGTCCACCACAAATGGAGAAATGTACCCTTCTGCTCGCAGCCTCTCCAGCACCGGGCATCTGCCACTGGGTACATCTGTGCTAATCTTACTGGAGTCCTATACCATCTTGTCAAAAATTTGTATGCCATTTCCTGCACATACGAACTTATGGATGTGGAGTAAGTTGATTTGATCATTTTTTTTATTTGTGCGGCTGTCAATACCTGATTTAATTCTCTTTCCCATTCCCTAATAAAGTGTGGGATTGTATTATTTTGGCCACTAAGGATCAATCTATAAATCTGTGACAGAAAATGTTAAGCATCCGCCAGAAGTACACACTGGCCCTCAAACACCATAACTGAGTTTAAAGGTCTTAGTAAGGGTTTCAATTTATTAAAAAAGCCTGCCATTTGATAGTATCTCCATCCTGCTATAGGTATATTCCCTAGGGCTACTACCAGCTCTGAGAGGGTTACTAGGATTCCACATTAGGCAAATTTGCTGCATGTGGTATCTCCATCCTGCCCCCATACCCCCAGAAATTCCACTTCCTCCCCCGGGGGAAACCAACGGAATCCCTTCAGTGGGGCCAGAGGGGATATCTTGAGGGAGTATTCTCCTGTTTTATTTAGTTTGTCCCATACTAGCAAGGAGTTCCGAGTCAGGGGAGATGTACACTTCGAAAGTCCTCTTGATATACTCGGAATCCAGGGGGCCCTCGCTAGATTCCTCCCTGCCATTGTTTTTTATAATGGAACCCAAATTTTATTAGAGGAGTCATGGCACCAGTTCAAAATTCGAACTAGTGACATGGCCCTATAAAAAAAAGGTCTCTGGTAATTTAATCGGTACCGTATGCAGTATATAAATAATTCTAGGTAGTATGCACATCTTGATGGCACTCACTCTTCCAAACCATGTTAAGTATTGGCCTGTCCATTTCTTCATGTCCCCTATTATCCCTGTCATTAGGGAACAGTAATTGGAGAAAGAAAGAAAAGTCTTCTGGACGCAGCACTCCGGTTAAAAAGCCTTTATTCCAAAAAAAGGTTCAGGAAACCAAAAACACACTGCACAACACAGCAAACTGATCACATCTGGCTAAGAAACGCGTTAGCCAGATGTGATCAGTTTGCTGTGTTGTGCAGTGTGTTTTTGGTTTCCTGAACCTTTTTTTGGAATAAAGGCTTTTTAACCAGAGTGCTGCGTCCAGAAGACTTTTCTTTCTTTCTCCAATTGCATTTGCATTTGCCTGCACCCTTGGTTGCTGGGAGGAGGTAATTTCAGGGACTTCCACACCTGAGCGGCTTCCTTTCTTCCGTCTCTCCCATTTTCTGGACTTTTGCTATTAGGGAACCGTAGTTAAGGTCATATAACAATTTTTGGTCTGCGGTGATATGCACCCCCAAGTAGAACAGAGACTCCCTCCTCCATATAAAGGGGTACGCACCCCGCAGCTTCTTTGCCAACACTTGGGGGACATGATTGGGTAAAAGTATAGATTTTTCAAAATTAATTTAAAAGTTGGATAAACACCCAAATCTATCCACTTCCAACATAAGAGCTGGTAGGGGTGTCTGTGGTGTTGAAAGATAGAATAATAAATCATCAGCATAGGCTGATACTTTATGCACCACAGACCCAATACATTTCCCTGATATCTCTCCATTTCTTCTGATCTTACAACGAAATGGCTCCAATATCATGGCAAATATTAATGGGGAGAGTGGGCACCCCTGCCTCGTGCCATTTCGTATATTGAAATATTCCAATAGTGTACGGTTCACCTTGACCCTTGCTCTTGGGTCCGCATATAAAGGCATTTCCCATTCCATCATACGATCACCTAAGCCCACCCCCTCAAAACTTCAGTCATAAAGTCCAGATTCACCCTATCAAATGTCTTTTCGGCATCCATTGATAGTACGATCCTTGGAGCTACCTCTGGGCTCCCTCTGGGCCATGTTGCATCCAATGAAGGATGTGAAGCGCCCAGATGGTGTTATCCCTTAAAAAAAGACCAAATAGGAAAACACTGCGCTAGATAAAAATTATAAATAGAAACCAGTGAAGGTAAAAGACTACACAATGATAGTGGAATGAAGAGCAGCCAGTACCAAAAATTGGATACAAAAATTCAGAGGAACTAATAATAAAACGGTACAGCGCTATAAATTTAAACAATGATATTATCATGTGTATGCCTTAGTGAAAAAACATAATAAATTTGAGTATGATAATAAAAGTGATTAACAATCAAGATGCATAGAATATGGAGTCATGAACTATATATCTAAACTGCAACTAACATGTGAAACATGATAAAAATCATAAAAGTGAATTGACAATTATAACAAATAAAAAGCTGTGAAGGATTAAGTGAATAAAGTCCCACAAGAATAGATTGCTGATGAGTGAATCACGGATAAAGATGCAATTCAAACAAAATCAGTCCTTATAGAGTGTGTCCATAATGGTATAAAAAGAGAAAACTTGTGATAGAAGAATCTTCATCTACCAGAAAGGCACCCAAGAATGGTATCCTTACCCTAAAAATGTGACCACTATTACGGCGGTCTCTTCATGCATAGGGATTTAAGGTCTCCCTCTAGACCAGGGATCTCCAAACTTTTCAAACAAAGGGCCAGTTTGTTGTCCTTCAGACATTAGGAGGGCCAGAGTGTGGCCAGCAGGGGCAGAGAATGTCACCGGCTCGGCATGAGAATAAATATAGGCTCAGGGTTGGTGGTCAATAGTAGGGATGAGCTTTGAGTTCGCATCGAACACACGTTCGACTCGAACATCGGCCGTTTGATCGTTCGCCAAACAACGAACGTTACGGTCCATTCACGCTAAATTCGTGTTGCGCGACGCGGCCCATAATTCACTGCGGCATCGCAGTGCATTGCTGGCTGATGATTGGCCAAGCATGCACTATGACCCGCATGCTTGGCCAATCACAGCGCGGAAAAAACGGAGAGCCGTAATTGCCCAAAGCCAGGGTGGCTTTGACCAATTATGGCTCAGGGGGTTTAGTACACGCCCCACACTATATAAGGCCACCTGGAAGTCGGCCTTGTGTAGTGTGTTGGCGTTTGTGTAAGAGGCAGTGTCAGAGAGAGAGACAGTGTCATTTATATTGAGTTAGATAGAGCAGGCAGGCGACCAGTTAGCTGCTGTTAGAGTGTGTAGAGGATATATATGCATCCTAGGTGTTGTATATATATTATACACTGTATTGAGTTTAGCAAGATCCGTTCCTGTTAGTCTCTATACAGTGACAGGCAGGCAGGTGATTGTGCTAGCTGCAGACAGTCAGTGTTTCACTTAGGGCTCTTTCACATGGATGTACCGTTCAGGTCTGCCTGTCAGTTTTTTAGGTGGACCTGAACAGATGCTCCATGTACCCCTATGGAGCCACGGATGTCAGCGGTGACATGTCCGCTGACATCCGACCCGCTCCGATCCGCCAAAGTGTGACGGAGGAAAACCCTACTTTTCCATCCGTCTGCGGATCGGATGACAACGGACTCTACGGTCTGTCGTCATCCGATCCCCCATAGGGGAGAGCGGCGCTCTGACAGGTCGGTCCCTGCACAGTGTGCGGAGACAGACCTGTCATCTGCCTGCTCAGCGGGGATAGACGGAGCGATCCCCGCTGAGCAAAGCGGAGCCCGCACACGGACACGGATCGTGTGAAAGGGGCCTTAGTGTACTACTGTGTGCTTTGCATAGCATTCACCTAAAGCTCACCTGGATACAGTTATTCTCTATACTGTGACAGGCAGGCCGGTGATTGTGCTAGCTGCAGACAGTCAGAGTTTCACTTAGTGTACTACTGTGTGCTTTGCATAGTGATCACCTAAAGCATAAATTTTTGATGCATTACTTTGCAACAGGGCTCATTGCTGCGCTCTAAGTACAGTATCTGTGAGGGGTTGCAGTGTTGTGGCACCAGCACCAGTGCCTAAGGCCCAATTATTCAGCCCCTGTTCAACAGGGGCATGCAATTACAATTCTTGATCTAATATTTCACAGCTGGGCCCATTCCTGCGGCCACCAAGAGTAACTGTGAGGACTTACAGTGTTGTGGCACCAGCACCACCGCCACCACCAAAGGCCCAATTTTTCAGCCCCTGTTCAACAGGGGCATGCAATTACAATTCTTGATCTAATAATTCACAGCAGGGCCCATTCATGCGCCCACCAAGAGTAACTGTGAGGGCTTACAGTGTTGTGACACCAGCACCACCACCAAAGGCCCAATTTTTCCTACCAGTGTTCAACAGTGGCATGTAAATACAATTCCTGATATAATAGTTGACAGCAGGGCGTTCCAGTGCCCACCAAGAGTAACTGTGAGGGCTTACAGTGTTGTGGCAACACCAACATCTAAGGGGCAAATTTCTGCAGAGTATATACGGCAGGCCCCTACTTTCAAACATCCAACTTAGAAACGACTCCTACTTGCAAACGGAAGGAGACAACAGGAAGTGAGAGGAAATCTACCCCTAGGAAGGCAAATTCTCTCCTGTAAGAGTTAATATGTGAAAAAGGTGCCTCCTCTCCACTGATGCTTTATCACCAAAACTTGTTTCAATAAAAACCCCAAATTTTCCAAAAACATTTGTCATTGGGACGGAAAGTGAGGTGAAATGTTCTGAACAGGTGCACAGACAGCAAAACAAATGTTACAGGGGTGATAACCCTTCCCTATATTCTCCAAAAAGCTTAAAAATAGATTTTTTGGCTAGAGCTACACTTAAAAAATGTACCTGTTCCAAATTACAAACAGATTGTACTTAAGAACAAACTTACAGTCCGTGTCTTTTTTGCACCGCCTGTATACTGCTGCTCAGAGTATATAGGGCCTTTTTTTATTTTGGGTGCGGGGTTCCCCTTAATATCCATACAAGACCCAAAGGGGCTGGTAATGGGCTGGGGTAGGGTGGGCGGGGGGTGATGGGGTATTGCCGGGACCAGACATTATTTCAGTTTTTTATATATATATATATATATATATATATATATATACATATATGTATATATATTTTTTATTTCTTATCTTATATATTTTTATTGTCATATGTTAACAACTTAGAGACCCTGTTGTGTATATTACATGATAGACACACTATTATCCTATTTTGCAGACTGCCATGTCCCTATACAGGCTCTGTCTAGCTGATATGCTGTCTTCCCAGGCAGTGTCACTAAGTGTGTATTACATGGCATTCTTACTTCCGGGATACAGGGTCCTGCATTTAAATGTATACATTTTCTTAGAGTTTATTTAATTTTTTAATTATTGAGCTATAATACTATTATTATTTAATTACCATTCCCTTTTTTCTTCTTTTTTTGCGGAGTTATGTAATTTCTTTGTACACTGCTCGCCTCTGTCAGCGGCATTGGAATTGATTTGCCTATGCACACTGGGAAACTACATTTCCCAGTGTGCATTAGTCTATACACATGATGAGACTCACCGTTAAGTTCCGCTTTCCATTGGGCCTTATGTAATGACGTTGCCTACATGGGAAGGGCTGGACATTACATCCATGCCCACACATATTCCCTGCACTGTACGGCGCGCGACGCACTGACAAGCGTCGCTTCACATTGGGCTTGTCTGTAGAGACATTGTCGAATGGGGAAGTTGTACATTGCACACCACTGTGGGCGATGCCGAAACACACAAATTTCTTGTTTTTTTCTACACATACAGAAAACTACATTTCCCAGTGCGCACCACTCTCTAGGTGGCGCATGACGCACAGACTAGCGTCGCTCCCCATTGGGCTAGCCCATATAGATTTATTCTAATGCTGGCCGACATATTTATGTCCATATACAATTATTACACTTCCTAAATATACACTGGCTTTTCTGTTTGGCCTGAGATGTATTGACATACTGTGGGACTATGTATCCCAATTCATCTTGTGAGTATGTGAGGGGGTCGCGTGGGGTCATGACGTGATGTTCCTCCCACACCCCAATAACGTATTCAACCAATCCCTATCATCAGGGTGTTGTGTCTCCTTGATGATTTTTCTTTAGTATAATCCTATTGGATATTTACCACATGTGACTCTGGTCAACATGATTCTGTCCCTCTGATAGGACACAGGGATCCCGGAAGTGGGAAGTGCAATGGGAGACACACATGGTAACAATTATTGATTATTACTTTCTTCTTATAAGCGTGGGGGCTAGCAGGCTGAAGTGTACCCCAGTTGAAGTCTGTTTGAGACGAAACCGGTCGGGTTTATATGCCAGCTCCAGCTGTCCTTACCACGCTTTTTTTATCATTTGCATTCGATTTTATGGATGTTCATTTGTTTGAACTTTTTATGAATTTATAATAAATCTTTCTGATTTACGCTGTGGAGGACTTCTCTCTTTTTATCAATTTTTTCATGATTACCACATACTGAGGGGACATCTCTGGATATTGATATCCCTTCGTTTTGGAGCTTCAATACACGGATGATCGGTGCTGCTAGCACAAAAGTGGAGGTGCGTTGTTGATCCTCATTGTTCCCTGGGTCCACAGAGTGGACAAAGCCTTATCGACCCACCGCTATATGGTGAGCTGGGTCCATTCTGTCCGGTAAGAGCATTTATTTCTCCCCTACTGGCCCAAGGTGACGGCACTCCCAGGTGATGCTATATATTTTATATATCTGCACAGATCATCAGACACACCTACCTCCTTATCTATTGTTGATGCAAGCTCCACGCTGGATATCGCCTTATGAACTTTATGTATGATATATGTTCCCTTAGGACTTGATACTCACCTGTGAAGTCCTACAAGCACTGACTCTCACCCACTTAATATATTCACATTGGATCTTATGACAATTTTTTTGGGTTATCATCAGTGCACTTTGACTATTTTTTGTTTTTATTTTTGTGCACTATAAGATACACAGAACTTCATTGTTGTTGTGCACCTTTCAGGTCATCATTGTTTTATCACATTTATTGTCGATTTAATATCAATAATTGCCTGTTTTTCTATTTTTGTGTACTTTAAGATGCACAGACTTCATTGTTGTTGTGCATTTTGAGGCTATCACTGTTTTTTCACATCAATTGTTGATACAGACACAATATCTATATTCTTTTAGATCTTCGTTGATACTTACGTTCATTCATTATTTCATTATCATATGATACATACAAGGTGGGTTTTCCCACTTTTTCACAGCGCCACACTATATGTATTTATTACATTAAAGCCGCAAGCAGTTTTAAATGGCTTTTTTTCCTTTAGAAATGTCATTTTGTGCAGGGACAGTTCTAAACACGGGAAACACGTGCCACTTCACAGGCATACTTTAGACACCCCCCAGGTACGATATTTAAAGGAATATTTCCCTTTTTTTTTTTCACTTTATGCATCATTAAAATGACTGCTCTCGAAAAATGGCCGTTTTTAAAACTTCGTTTTGCATTGATACATGTCCCCTGGGGCAGAATCCCAAACCCTTTTTAGGACAATAACATGCATATTAGTCGTTATAATTAGCACTTTAGATTTCGAACGTTCGCGTCCATTGTACTTGTAGCGGGGTACCTAAATTTAGGTGGGGTACACCTGGGTGGTAGTATGATCCAGGTGTGTAAATTATGGGAGTAATTGGACCATTTGTATTCGTGGAGGATTTGGCGGTGTAATAATCTCCTTGGCCTGTGGGTGGCAGATGCCCGCAGGCTCGAGGTAGATTTGCTGCCATAGTGCTGTCCTTTTTGTCCCTTCTTGGGGATGGTACGGCGAGGGCGGGGAACCTGCCGTGGCGTCAATGGTGACAGCGAGGCCGGGGAGGTTACCCATTCGGAGAGTCTGGAGCAGCATCAACCCAGTGACAGATGGGCCTCCAGTAACTCCCTTGGAGGGACATCTTCCCCTGACAGGGGCCACAACGCAGCGAAGGTACTCCTATCAACGTTCTCTTGAGTCGCTGGTAGAGACTCTCAAGTTCTAAGTCCTTTCTAGCCAAGGCTATAGTAACCGCTGGTGAAGCCACAGTGGTTTAGTTGACAATCAGGATAGTGCCTCGACCTGCTCATTCCCCTGTATCAAACTGTTATGGAGTCCCAACCAGTTGGCTACTGAAGCACTGTTTATTGTGAGTTATGCAATAAAACAAGAGTTGGACTGTGATCGGTGTGTGGAACACTGGTTAATGGGAGCAAAGGGAAGTGTTGGCACAGCAGGACTTAATCCTTGACAGAAGCACACAGGCCTGAGGAAATATCTTGTACTGGCCTTCACCTCACCCACAGCTATGGGGAGGACATGGGCCGTAGCGCATCTCACCCTGTCGTGTGTGATACCCCTAGAAGAAAGAGATGGGGTGAGGTCGCTACACGTGGGGGCTCGTCCGGGATGATGTGTGTTTTGACTTTGGAAGTAAGAATGGCTGTGTCTGGACTTTGCTGCCCGGAGGAGTTCCGAGCAGTTCGGCCATGTGATCGGCCAAAGTGCATCCCTGCTCAAAGTCGTGGAAATGACCCTAAGACGGGACAGGCTTATGGGGAGGAGCGAGAAGAGGGAGAAGTCAAGCCGTGTGACGTACTACATGTGGGGGCTTTTACTGCACTGCGCCATGAGGCACCCCGTGACTACACAGTTCGTGGGCGGAGTTTGATGGAAGCCCGCGAAAACGTGCAAGTCGTGGGAGGAGTCTGGCCATGTGGAGGAACTCACGTGGAGACTTCGTCGCATGGTCAGTGCGTGATGGAACAGCAGACAGTCGGGATGGCCTCAAGCTCCCCGTGGATTCCGGTTCCCTACCCCACGAAGATGACTACCTTTGCTGCTCCCCTTACAGACAAGGGGATAAGACTCAGGCCCCGAAGACAGTTGGCTCTGTACACCTGCAGAGACACGGAGGCCCTCGGCGTGATCTGTCCCGGATGTTCGGGACTGGTGATCCACCTGAAGCCATTCGGGCGTTGCGAGGCATGCAAAGAGTTCTTGTTCGAGGTGGAGCCATCCACAGTACGGCCCCGGGCCCTTTGCCTCAACAGCCTCACAGGTACCGCTACTCCGGAAGGGGAGATCCAGGCCTTTGCGGAGGTTCCCGTACGCACTGACCAGGGCGATGTGACTGCCCAATCAGAGACTGAGAAAGAGAAATCCGAGGATGCTGCTTCGGTCACCACAGATACTCTGCTCCCACCTCCGAAGAGGAAAGTCGGCCTGGTGCAGGCCTCCTAAGGTCAAGGTGAGCCAGGGGCTGGGACTGTGGTGGTGGTTGGAGGTGTCGGGGGTCCACAGTCGGTGGAGCCCGCTAGGGAGGGTAGTTCCACGTCTACTAGAGACTACCTTCCCGCGGAGATGTATGACACCTCCGACCTAGAGTCACTGTCGGATTGTGGAGATGACGGTGAGATCGATGAACTGTTTCACCAGAAGGGCTGGGACAAACGCCCATTACCTATGCTACGTGCACCCCAAGATTCGCCTATGTCCATAGGAGATAGCACGCCCCGGGCGGAAGCCCCGGAGTCTACGAGGAAGCCTAGTCCTCCAGTTGCTCTTCCACAGTCCACAGCATCACCCGTTTTGTTGGCGGGGAAACAGCGAGCATCACTACGGGCACCGAGAGAAAAGCCATCAGAGGTAGTGAAAGTACCTCGACATCCGGAGGCCATTGTTCAACCAGGAGAAGGTGAGCGGGCCACAATGCCTCCTTTGGCCCGATTGCAACGACTCTTTTCTCAGAGGGTCGCTCACGAGTACGGATGGGAATATCCTTACTTGCCCAGAGACTTGCTGTTTGAGGTTGAGGTTCTGCGACAGCGGTGGTATGATGAGTTCGTTTGGGAGAAACTTAAAGTGCCTCATGCCCGGCGATACTTGTTCTGTTCGCCACCTGTGTCGAAGAAGTTTAGAGACTGCAGAGCAGACTGGATGTGGGGTCGCCATATCCACGCAGACAAGGTGCGCATCTGCAGGAAAGATGGAGAGGACGCTGACTATTCGATTGAGGTTTTCGATAAACATCTGAAGCCCTTGTTCTTGCCGGAGCATCGAACTGTACCCTAGTTTTTATTTATTATTATTTTTTTTCTACTCTTTTGGAGGAATGAGAGCTGTTTGTTTGTTCTCTCTTCTTTCACAATTTAAAGACAGAGACTTTGGGGGTAGAATCAGAATAGGGACGCAGGAAGAATGAAGATTTCACCAAGTGTCATTACCGTGGCACTGTCACCAGGTGGCGGTGTTGCGCAACGGCTGTTGTTTGTACATTTGCATCACTTTACTCATTGGAGCGAGTGGGTCTCTCGGCTGATAGACCCATTCATTCCAAATTAATACAGAATGTCAGGATGTGGCTTTTCTTGTGTGTTGTTGTTTTTCTTCCCTTCTGCAGGAGATTCGTCTGTCAAGACTACTGAGTATGGGGTGGTTCTTTGACAGTAAAGGGAGGGATTGTATATGTGTACATGCTTAGAGGGTTTTATGAAAAAGTTATTGTTTTATGTTCCCCTCCCCTTTGAGCAGGTCGTGGCATGGTTAAGGTTCAAATTTTTAGGGAAAGCCTCTGGGGTCAGGCTTATGTCACCACTCTTTGGGAGACATGGGTTTGCACCAGACGCTGGGGACCAGCGTCAAATCACCGGGGGGAGTATGTAGCGGGGTCCCTAAATTTAGGTGGGGTACACCTGGGTGGTAGTATGATCCAGGTGTGTAAATTATGGGAGTAATTGGACCATTTGTATTCGTGGAGGATTGGGCGGTGTAAAAATCTCCTTGGCCTGTGGGTGGCAGATGCCCGCAGGCTCGAGGTAGATTTGCTGCCATAGTGCTGTCCTTTTTGTCCCTTCTCGGGGATGGTACGGCGAGGGCGGGGAAACTGCCGTGGCGTCAATGGAGGGGATAAAAGGGGGAGACGCCCTGGTCACAAGGTCTTCCTCTTTTGGAGGTCCTTCATCACGTGCCCAGGCACCTTAGGCCTGGGTGTGGGCGGTTCTGAATTCCGGCTCGGGTGCCCTAGGCCTGACCGGAATGGGGTTGGAGTCCATCCCAGGCACCTTCAGCCTGGGGTGAGGTACTAAACCAGGAGGCCTGGGGCCCAGTGACTTCGACTGGGTCCCGCGAGGGTGGAGAAGTCCGAGGGTCCCTGAAGTGGATGGGGCCCATGTCTGAGGCGAGGAGGCCGGGGAGGTTACCCATTCGGAGAGTCTGGAGCAGCATCAACCCAGTGACGGATGGGCCTCCGGTAACTCCCTTGGAGGGACATCTTCCCCTGACAGGGGCCACAACGCAGCGAAGGTACTCCTATCTACGTTCTCTTGAGTCGCTGGTAGAGACTCTCAAGTTCTAAGTCCTTTCTAGCCAAGGCTATAGTAACCGCTGGTGAAACCACAGTGGTTTAGTTGACAATCAGGATAGTGCCTCGACCTGCTCATTCCCCTGTATCAAACTGTTATGGAGTCCCAACCAGTTGGCTACTGAAGCACTGTTTATTGTGAGTTATGCAGTAAAACAAGAGTTGGACTGTGATCGGTGTGTGGAACTCTGGTTAATGGGAGCAAAGGGAAGTGTTGGCACAGCAGGACTTAATCCTTGACAGAAGCACACAGGCCCGAGGAAATATCTTGTACTGGCCTTCACCTCACCCACAGCTATGGGGAGGACATGGGCCGTAGCGCATCTCACCCTGTCGTGTGTGATACCCCTAGAAGAAAGAGATGGGGTGAGGTCGCTACATATTTAATAGGGTTCTAAAGTTCGTGCGAACCTTCGGTCCGTTCGAAGGTTCTGGTGTGAACCGAACGGGGGGGGGGGTGTTCGGCTCATCCCTAGTCAATAGGAGTAGGAATAGTGCCTCATATCAGTAGGAGGAATAGTGCCCCAAGGGCCGGATAAAGGCTAACAAAGAGCCACATCTGGCCCTCGGGCCGCAGTTTGGAGACCCCCTGCTCTAGACCCACTGTGGATGATTGGAATAGCAGGGGATAGTGTCTAATGTCTCATGGAGATATAAGCAGAAATGGGAACCATAGTGTAATACTGTAAACAAATGATTTTTAATTGCCACAAAGTATTGCACTTACAGAGTTGCTGTTCAAAAATTGTGCGGTACAATGTTGAGATGGGAGCACGCCGTCTCCTCGAGGCTTCTCCTGCTTGTTGTGCTCCTTGTCTCCGTATGGAGAGGCGTGATGACGTAGAATTTGCAAGCCACACCTACGCGTTTCGTCATCAAAAGACGTCGCCTGGGATTGTCTGCTGTATCCACATCATCACGCATGCCCTTATATACTACCGCGACTCCATTTTAACTGAGGGCGGAAGCGGGAGGGATATTGGAAAACACACACAGCGTCATCATGTTAATGTTAGACACTGCTCAGGAGACATAGAGAAGCCAAATCAGTGGAAAGGAATACTGCCATCTTGTGGCGAAAAAGGAGAAGACACGGTAACACAAAACAAAACAGAGAGAAGAGGGAAGAGGCGCCGCAAACCTCAATGAAGGTTTAAAACTTCCAATAACATGCTGCACATATAACAATAGTATAATTAGTATGATATGTCCAATATAAACACAATATTCCTGAGAACAGAGTTAATTAAAAAATATGTAAAAGATGAATCCTGGAAAATAAAATTCTCTTAAAATCTATATAAAACCAGAGATGAACTAAGCGTTATTTAAAAAGCAATTTATGTCCCAGTCAACATTTAACCCATGGGGCACGTATGATCTCATATCAAAAATCCATTTCGTTTTGAGCTTTGATATAGAACAGACTTTATTAGTGCCTCTCCAATGGGGGAGAAGTTTCTCAATAGGCACAAAAAGAGTCCCTTTGGTTTGTTGGTTATGGTATTTAGCATAATGTTTGGACAAATTATGTTTGGGGAAACCTCGTCTAATATTCCCCACATGTTCTTCTAATCGTACATGCAGTCCGTCCAATATATTGTTTTGAACAGGGACACTGGATAAGGTAAACCACACATTCACTGAAGCATGTGATGAAAGAATCGATATCATATGATTTATTTGTCTGTGTGGACTGAAAAGATTCACATTTTCGTCCTTGGAAAGAGTTTATTTGACAAATCTTGCACTTCCGACATGGGGAAAAAACCTTTCATAGTTTGGAAGAAAGAAATAACTTTTGTGGGATCAATGACATTGGGAGCTATTCTATGGCGCAGGGAGGGTGCTCCTCTAAAGATGACAACTGGGCGGTCAGGTAAAACTGGACCCAATATTCTATAATTTTTTTAAATTATCCAGTGTTTATTAAAAATCTTTTTAACTGAGAAATGTTGATTTGAGTACCCTGTAATCATTGAACATCCAAACCTATTATCTACAGTTTGCTTTATTCTTCCGGAACTGGTGAGCATTTGATTTCTATCCATATCATTGACCATCTTAATGGTATTATCAATATTTGTCTCAACATATCCCTTTTCTAGAAATCTCAGCTTCAAAATTTGTGCTTGTTGCTGATAATCCAACAAGGTGGTACAATTACGCCTGATCCATTGAAACTGACCCTTGGGTACAGCACTGAGCCAATTAGAATGGTGACAGCTCGTAAGTGGAATAAAGTATTCTGGTCAGTGTTTTTAAAATAGGTAGTAGTGGTCAAAACACCTTCATTCACTAGAATGTTGAGATCTAAAAAGTGAATTTGAGATTGGCTAGTTTCATACTTCAGACAGATGCCCCTATTGTTGGTATTTAGTCTGTAAAATCAATTCTCAAGTGAAGGGAGGTCTCCCTCCCACACGAGTAAGACATTGTCTATATACCTTTTCCAAAAGCGTAACTCTTTTGGAGGGTTGGCATCAATAACTTCTCTTTCCCAGTATGCCAAAAGAGATTGGCGAGGCTGGGGGCAAATTTAGCCCCCATAGCCACGCCACACTTCTGTAAATAATAAGTACCTCCAAACCTTAAGTAGTTGTGACTGGTAGCAAAAATTTTAAAGGTTAATAATAAAATATTTCTGAACAACAGATAAGGTATTATTCTGTTGAAGATAAAAGCAAACTGCTTCCAGGCCATGTTCATGTGATATGATAGTGTAAAGGGAAGTAACATCCGCCGTTGCTAGAATAAATCCCTCTTTCCAGTCACAGTCTGCCAAAAGGTTAATGACTTGAGTGGTATCACGTAAATAAGAAGGGGTTAGTATAACTAAAGGCTGCAAGAATTTGTCAATATATCTGCCTATTCGTGCTGTTACTGAGTCTATACCGGTAATAATAGGGCGACCTGGTGGACTAGACATACACTTGTGAACCTTAGGCAGATAGTATATGACTGTTACCCTGGGTGCAGAAGGCACTAGATGTATCCTCTCTTTTTTTATTTAAAACACCCAGGGAATAGCCCTCATTTATTAGGGATAAAAGCTACTTCTTGTATTTGACGGTAGGGTTACATGCCAAAGGGCTATAAGTAGCAGTATCTGAAAAAAGTCGATTCATCTCTGTCAAATAATCAATCTTATTTAAAATGACGACACCTCCGCCTTTATCTGCAGGGCTAATCACAATGTTATTCCGTGCGCAAATAATTTTTAAATTGCTCTGGAATTCATAATTGTTCCTGAATCTTGGAGTTTTCAAAGCCACTATATCTTTGAGTACCATCTCTTTAAATGTTTGAATAGAGGGGGCAACAAAACCTGGTGGATTAAATAAAGAAGCGTTTGAAAAATTTGTATGTCGAGTAAGGACTGTGTTCCCAGTATAATTTAAAGACAAGGGATTTTGTCCCACTGGTTGTATTCCTGCGGTGGAGACAATTTGACTACCATTCCCTATAGGATTGAGGATGAATTTGAGGCCCTGACTAAGGACTTTCTGTTCACCCTGAGATGGTTATATTTTCGATCGTACAATTACGGACCTTTTCCAGGTAGAATTGATCTACCAAAAATACATCAAGACACGAGTACATGCTATGTGTTTTAGAGTAATAACTGTAATCCTTAACTCTGGTATGCATTACCCACCAGCTGTCGATCAAATGTTGGGGACATAGGAGTTGTTTTACATATTTTAAAGCTCTAAAGGATAATGAGCTTTTCCCTGTTGATGCATCCACACTTGGGTCCAATGTAATGTTAAGATCTCCACCCAAAATCAAACAGCCTTCCCTAAATTTCTCCAACATCTTCCATTGTTTTAGCAAGAAAATTGACTGTCCCCACATTGGGTGCATAAATAGTAGCAAACTTATAGCAATGGCCATGTATTGTGCCTTTAGCAAATAAAAAACGACCTTTTCTATCCGTTTGTATGGACATCAGCACCCATGGACAGGATTTATTAAAAGCAATTGTCACCCCCCTTGCTCTTGCGATAGGCGATGTTGCATGGTACCAGTGATTATATACATGTCCGGGCATATTAGGTATGGCCCCCTCCATGAAGTGTGTTTCTTGTAAAAAAGTTACATCTGCAGCATAATGACGCAGTTCATGCCAGAGGCGGCCCGTTTTATGCAGTGAGCACAGGCCCCTTACATTATACGATACAATTTTTAGTGGGGTAGCCATCTCTCAAAATACCAACCACAATCTCATACTCTCTGCCTTTGACCCATAAAAAAAAGAAGGAAGGAAGAAACTTATAACCCCCCCCCCACCCCCCAAATATACTCCAAAAATACTTCTCCTTGGAGCATGCCAACAAACCGGAAGAGGGGTCCGTGTACACACCCTATACCCGGACCTCTCTACCCCCCCACTAATACCAGTTTAACTAATCCCAGTATATCGGGACCATCCTATTGGAAAAAAAAAGATAAAAGAAAGAGATATACCTAAAGATATACCTAAATACCCTAGTCTAACTCCCTCCTCCCTCCCCGGGCACTGTTATCTTTAATTCTCCCAGTGACTGAATCTTCTAACTATATCCTCTAAGAACCCTCTTTAAGATTTGGGTACCTCCTGTAACCACACCACATAGTATAGCATGTAACATACAAATAAACATGTAACTCCCATTATATCTGTTCACTTGGGTTTCATCCCATTACCCCCCACCCCCTCCAAGAAACAAAAACAAGGAACAAAAAAAAAGGAAGAGGGAGGAGGATTTTCCATCCCCTCTCCTATAGACACTGTCGAGGGGGGGGGGGGGCAAAAAAAAGGGGGTTAAAAAATAGGATGTCACAGGGGGAACTCCTCTCCCTCTTCATTTAGGTAAGTCATCTAGAAAAATCATCTAATCTAATCATCTAGGTAGGTCCTATAGAGGTTTGACTACGTCTTCCTGGGTGGTTTCTGCGTTGGCCCCTTAAAGGGACTTGTTGCCACTGTTCAGGCTGCTGTAGGGGAACTCCTGACTTATTTATCCTCCAATCTACAAAGTCTACTAATGGAAGATCCAATGTTTCAAAGAACAACTGCAAATCATCTTTAGTACGTAAAGTTGCTGTTTTGCCATTCCTAGAGGCCATCAAGCTGAATGGAAACCCCCAGCGGTAGTTAGCCTCCATTGAGCGCAAGGCTTCCAACAGAGGCCGAACTGCTCGGTGTTGATACAGGGTCCTGGGTGTTATGCCTGGGTACAGGGATAAATTTATGCCATCAAAAACAATTTCAGGTTTACTATGGGCCATTTTCATAATGGTTTCTTTTACTGCATATTTGTGTACTCTGCATATGACATCTCTTGGTTTTTCCATATTTTGAATATTAAACGCTGGCACCCGGTGTACCCGACCTATCTCTATAAACTCGGGTGCAGAGTCACCCATAATCTGCCCAAATACTTTTTGAACTACTGAGGCCAGTTCGGGTGTTCGAGTTGTTTCGGGTAGACCCTTTATACGGATATTCTGCCGTCTGTCCCTGTTCTCATAGCCATCCAACTGATCCCATTCCCTGAATAGATTTAGGACATCTTCGTGATCTTTAATGATGTATTGAACATCCGCCACTGCCTGTACCATTGCCTCATGGTTGTTCTCTAAGTTTTCCACCCTGTGCCCCAAAACCGTGTATCTTCTCTTAAGTCCTCAACTGCTTGTTGGCAGGACTGTTCCACCGCACTTATTAGTTGCTGAATGTCCGCCTTCGTAGGGAGGGCCCTCAAAAGCTCCCTGATATCCATTTCTGTATCCTCTGCTCCCCCTTTTAACACCGGGGACCGCCTGTCCCCCCATATCAGAGTGGGGCTTATGGCTTGTGGAATCAGGTCCTCTCCCTGTGTGTTGGGGCTATAACTGGGGCCGGCCACTATTTGATTCCCCTGCATAGTTGTCAGATCCCCCTCTGGGGCTGGGACACCTCTTTCCACTGCTACCATAACCTCCCTGGAGGATGAAGCCTCCAGTGTCCCGCTATCTGGAGGTTCCCGATGGTTATGCTCCTGTATCAGGGTGTCATAGTTATTTGCTGTTTGAATGTCTCTATGCCCCTTGTGGCTAATCTCCACACTCTCCACAATGGGGGCCACTCCGTTAAGCATCAAACAGCCTTGCTCTCGCACTGCCATGTCCTTTCCCACACTCAGGGGATATTGCTCTGAACTTGGAATGTCCCGCTCAGGGGGCTTTCTCCCCCGACTTATTGCCGGCGATCCCCTACCGTATTCCGGTGGGCCTCGTCCTGCTGCTTGAATGCACCTTGGCACCACTCATGCAGAGCGGACGTACTGAGTGAGTGCTCCTCCCTCTTAGAACCCCAGGCAGGGATTTGCGCCACGAAAAGCCAGCAACCTAAGCGGATCAGCTGACGAGCGGCATACGGCAGACGCTGACGATGACCACACGCAGACAAGCTGCGCTGCAGCCAGCTAGGGGAAGCCGGAATGAGACAGGAGGGATCCGGGCTTACCTCTCTCCACATGCAGAGCCCGGACGCTATACAGGGAGGCAGGAGGAGAGGAAACTTGTAGCCAATGGACGCCACTGGAGGCAATGGGAAGCGAGCGGATCGTGAGTCTCTGACGCTACTGTCAGGAGCCCCCAGCAATACAGCAGCTGCTCAGTGGCAGGGTGGGGGTGATCCAGGTTAAACAGCCGGAAGAGCACCTGGCTACACTAGCTTGCTAGAATAAGTGATATAGAGTGAGCCCCCATACAAGAATATAAGATTTGTCACTTAACAAAGGAGTAATGACTAGACACAGGATTTATAAGTGTGGCTGAATTACTCCATGTGATGACTCCCATGAACCTATAATATAGGAAAATGACTGATGACTCACAATAGCTTGCGTTTATCCAGACATCAGCAATCTGACTAATTATTGCACATCATAGCTAAAGAATTATCTAGCATACTGCAGATATTTTATTCAGGCCAATATGTTAATCTAATTTTCAATATTTTTTGGAAGTGTTTTCATGACAGCAACTCAGAAAGGGACTACTAGGAAGAGTGTATCTTTTTAATATCAATTAATAGAAATCAAATAAAAAGCGTAAGAAGCAACATTGTCCTCAATGAGTCAGCCATCAGTGTTTAAGGTAGTGATTGCCACACATGAGCGGTAATGGAGCCCTGCACTCTCCTGTGACTGGGGACAGAGACATGACTCATAGAGCATGCCAGTATAAATATTGCTGAAAAGAAAATGAGTTATGCGTCATAATTTTTAAGAGGAAAAGTTTTACATTTTTATGCGGTATTAAGCGCAAAACCAAAAAATATATTTTATATTGCAGCTTACCAATATTAACCACTTCAGCCCTGGAGGATTTGGCTGCCAAATGACCGGGCCACTTTTTGCGATTCGGCACTGTGTCGCTTTAACTGACAATTGCGCGGTCGTGCGACGTGGCTCCCCAAAAAAATTGACGTCCTTTTTTCCCCAGAAATAGAGCTTTCTTTTGGTGGTATTTGATCACCTCTGCAGTTTTTATTTTTTGCGCTATAAACAAAAATAGAATGTCAATTTTGAAAAAAAAAGCAGTATTTTTTACATTTTACTATAATAAATATCCCCAAAAAGTATATATAAAAAAGTTTTTTTCCTCAGTTTAGGCCGATACATATTCTTCTGCATATTTTTGGTAAAAAAAAACACAAGAAGGGTTTATTGATTGGTTTGCGCAAAAGTTATAGCGTTGTACAGGACGCCAAGGTTGGGTCCTGGACGGGTGCTATATAGCACCAATATTTGGGTTGTGGTCCCTTTAAGGAGTGGTGATGGTGTTCAGGAGGTCACCCAGAATAGGTGAGGAATTCCTGGCAAAAGAAGTAGTCCAGAGAGGACTGGCTCGCAGTCCTCTTTGTCTTGATAGAGAGTTATTTGGGGCCCGGAATTTCGGAGGCTCTAAAGTGACATTCGAGTGGGATAGAGCCTCCACTCCTGACCACTGGGAGTCAGCACACAGGGGGTTAAAGGCTTCCAGGAAACAGGTCATAAAACAGGAAGTGGTGCAAGAGGTTTTGTGAAAGGAGTATGGGGATTGCACCTGTGAAGGTGAGCTGTGTGTCTGCTGGGAGCTTTTAAGGATTCAGCAAGGGCTCTGGAAGTTCTGGGGCGAAGAACCCTCTACAAAAACTGTATGTGCCTTTTCTTTAATTTGTTTTGTGCTGAAGACAAGCAGGACTTTACTTTATGCTAGAGAAATTCATAGAGCTCTGTGTTCATCTGGATGTCCGGTATCATGAAAGGTGCCAACAGAGACTTAGAACTCGCAAGTTTCCTAGGCCAGTTTACCGTTTGGCCCCTAACTTCCAAGCACCACCTCAGCCAGAACCTGAAATCTCAGTTAAACCCCAGACACCTGTGGAACCCATGGATGTAAGCCATCTCCACCTAACTGAGTCAGAGAAACAAAGGAGACGTGCATTGGGCCTATGCCTATACTGTGGACTTAAAGGACATTTATTATCTGTCTGCCCTTCCCATTCAGTAAAAGGCAGGGTCTAACCAGTGTTGGAGGAGCTGGCTTAGACCTTACAGGTATATCCTCCAAGATCAAGATTACCGTTCCTGCAATTATCCATTTACCCTCTAAACTTGTCTCCTGTGAGGCTTTTGTGGATTCTGGAGCTGCTGGCATATTCTTGGACTACACTTTTGCTAAAGAAAATAATATCCCATTTGTTCCAAAATCTAGACCCCTGAACATTACCACCGTGAATGGACAACCCTTCGGAGATGGCATTGTAAAATTTGAGACAATGACATTAACATTGCAGACGTATTTTGCAAGCAAAAGGCAGAGGTTTTACGTCCACATCGTTCTTTTGACTGTGCAATTAAATTGATTCCTCTTCCCAAAGGAAGGACCTATCCCCTGTCTTTGCCTGAACAAAAATCCATGGAGGAATACATAAAAGACAACTTGGAAAGAGGTTTTATCCGACCCTCTTCTTCTCCAGTAGGGGCAGGTTTTTTCTTTGTTGAAAAAAAAGATGGGGGTCTTCGACCATGCATAGACTATCGAGGGTTAAATCAAATCACTGTAAAAGACTCCTACCATTTGCCTCTCATTCTTGAACTGTTTGATGTACTTAAGGGGGCTGTTATCTTCTCCAAGCTAGACCTACAAGGGGCTTATAATCTGATTCGAATTAAAGACGGGGACGAGTGGAAGACAGCATTCAACACTCGTAATGGACATTTTGAATATCTGGTTATGCCATTTGGGTTGTGTAACGCCCCTGCTGTCTTCCAACGTTTCATGAATGAAATTTTTCATGATTTCAGCAACAGTTTTGTGATCATCTACTTGGACGACATTTTAATCTTTTCCAAGACTCATCTAGAGCACATCTTGCATGTAAAGCAGGTATTGCAACGATTGAGAGAAAACCATCTTTACGCGAAGATTGAGAAATGCAGTTTCCATCAAAGCCGTATTCCTTTCCTTGGATACATTATAAGTGCTGTCGGTTTCCAAATGGACCCTCAAAAACTTTCCGCTGTCTTGCAATGGCCCCAACCAACCACTTTAAGAGGGCTCCAAAGCTTTCTAGGTTTCGCAAATTACTACAGACGCTTCATCAAAGGTTTTGCCTCCATTGCGACCCCCCTTACTGCTATGACTAAGAAAAGGTACAAATTGCAAGGTATGGTCCTCAGAAGCAGAATTGGCTTTCCAGCAATTAAAAGAAATGTTCAGCAAAGCTCCAATTCTTCAGCATCCAAATCCCGATCTCCAGTACATAGTTGAAGTTGATGCTTCTGAGGTAGGAGCAGGTGCCGTGCTCTCCCAGAGACAGCCTAAGTCCGGTAGAATCCATCCAGTAGCAGTTTTTTCTAGAAAGTTTTCTCCAGCGGAGATAAATTACGATGTTGGGAATCGAGAACTACTGGCCATCAAATTGGCATTGTCTGAATGGCGACATCTTCTGGAAGGGGCTCCCAAACCTTTTTCTATCCTCACTGACCATAAAAACCTACTGTATCTTCAGACTGCAAGACGTTTTAACTCACGTCAGGCTCGACGGGCTCTGTTTTTCTCCCGTTTTAATTTAGTTCTTTCTTATGTTCCTGGGCATAAAAACAAGAAAGCCGATGCTCTTTCCAGACAGTTCGCTACCTCTGAAGAAGACCAACCTACCGAGCAGTATATAATCCCACCTCACAAAATTGTCGCACAGATCTCTACGGCTCTTTCCCAACAGTTACAAGAAACCCAGAATCGTGTTTCCCAAAGCTTGAAGATACCACCAGGTCGCCTGTTCGTAGCCCCTAGCCTCAGAAAACCTGTACTCCTCTGGGCACATGATGGTGTGTTATCTGGTCATCCTGGTGTCACCATCACTCTTCAGACCTTGCAGCGTCATGTCTGGTGGCCTCATATGAAAAGGGATGTTACTGACTATGTGGCTGCCTGTCCAACTTGTGCTGCTAATAAAGTACCCCATACATTGCCTACTGGACTGTTCCAACCATTTTCGGCACCTCGTCAGCCTTGGACCCATTTGACTATGGACTTCATTACAGACTTACCCAAGTCCGAGGGCATGACTGCTATATGGGAGAGAATATAGATAAACTAAGGAATGGACTTTAGGCGGCACATGAGTAAATATTGTAAAAAACTAGGAGTATTTATTTTAGAAACAATCATAAAAATACAAGTAAACATTCAAAAAATGTGATTGACAGTCTATTCGTATTTGGATACACGGCTCAGGCTAATATTTAACAATCAGAGTTAGATTTGTAAAATGTAAATGTACTTCATCCTAAATGAAAATACAAAACCAGTAGCCACAGGCTAATAAAGCAGTAATCATAAGAAGCGGGTGGTGTTTAGCCATAGATCCAGTGTATCCGATGAAATCTTGGATTGCTCAACCGGTTTCGCGATTTAACGCTTCTTCAGGAGCATAATAGTAGATCGAGTGTGCTACAATTGCAGCGGCACACCTTAGTAAAGTTCAATTGGCAGTTTGTTTATAACAGACAGCCAATAAGGGTAAAGCCCCGTACACACGATCGGTTTAACTGATGAAAACCGTCCGATGGATGGTTTTCATCAGACCAACCGATCGTGTATGGTACCCATCGGTCTTTTTTCCATCGGATGGAAAAAATAGAACTTGTTTTAAAATTTTCCGATGGATAAAAAACCAATGGGAATTTCCGATCGTCTATGGGCAAGTCCATCAGTTTAAAAACCCACGCATGCTCAGACTGAATTAGGAGACGGGAGCGCTCGTTCTTGTAAAACTAGCGTTCCTAATGGAGAGAGCACATTCATCATTCTGCAAGTTATTGCTTCGTTTAATGCAGCGCATGTTTTTTTGCTTTCGAACGGTCTTTAAAATGTCATTTTGGCAGCAGAACTTTCTCCTGAGTTCTGACAAATGTATGTCTTTCTTTTTTCTAGTGATCTTCGGAATAATTATTAAAATTCTGCAAGGCCGACCTCCCAAATTACACCTTTATGTTTTTTGACTCTTAAAATTTGTTGTGCATTTTTTGGTGTGTCAATTTCTCAGAACAACATAATATTTAATTTTAGAAAAATCATGGAGGTTGGTGTCCCTTGTTCTTAATTACACATTGTATTTATGCAATATTATTGCTACTTCTCAAAAAAACACAAATTTCCCTTTATTTTGGAAAAAACAAATCAAAAACCGAAGGGCAACTATTCCCAAATTAGCAGAGAATATAAAGTCATTAGATCCCAAATGCAGACCTGACTATGATCAATAATAAAATCAACAACAGCATGAAATCAGGAGCAGCAGCCAAAGACATACATCATCCCAAGCTGTGGTACTCCATCAACCTTCAATTTCTGGATGAGCAGCTCGAGGCCAGGGAATCACCTCCTGCTCTTACTTGTAGCCTTCCGTTCCACGGCTCTCTGCAGCGTTCTCTCCACGGCCCCGTCCATGCACCCTTGCAGGCTGGGCCACTGTGGGTGGTGATGTGGCAGGAGGAGGAGGAGAAGGAGGAGAGGGATTGGGCTGATGTGAGATATGGGTGGCCTCAGTCAGCAGCCCCCATGTGTACGGCCATATAGATGAGATGCTCACAGAGGGCCCGTTGTCCCGCCTCCATTCTGAGCAGCTTATCCGCCAGATAGGTGCTAAACCCCTCTGTAGGGTTGAGGGGGGCCCTCATAATGGCAGCAGCCTCCTGAATCATCTTTAGTGACTCCTCCTCCACTTGTGTCATCCGCCGTTGTTTTGGCGGTCTGACGTGGAGGGGAGCCACTTGGGAGACGATGTTGCCACTAGGCCTGGGGACCTGCTGAGTCCCACTGGGCCCTGCCTCCTCCTGCCTGTCACACTCCTGACCCTCTTCCTTATGGCTTGCCTCATCCTGTTTATAAAATAAAATGTAGATTTCTATTATTTGAGGAATCAATCACACACAATTTTGATCTCATTACTGGTTTATTTTGGAGGGGGGGGGGGTGGGATCATTTATGGCTAAGCCAAACAGTTCAACTCCATATTACTTAGTGGACAATAATTAGCATCAAAAATACTATACCGGGCTGAAGATGTGAAGATCTGTCTCTTCTAGCTCGGGAGGCTCCTCCTCCGCCTCTGCAGGGGTGGAGGGAAGGGTGGAAGGAACACTGGAGGGAAGGGTGGAAGGAAGGGTTGAGGGAAGGCTGGAAATAGATTCCCTGGCCTCGATCTGGTCATCCAGGAATTGAAGATGTCTGTAGTACCACAGCTTGGGCTTTACTACATTGTCGGCTGCTGCTCCTGATCTCTTGGACTGGCGCACTTCCTTGAATTTTTTTTTTATAAGAATTGCGCAGGTTGTTGATTTTATTATTGATCATAGTGTAGTCTGCATCTGGGATCCATGGCTTCATATCCTCGGCTAATTTGGTAATAGTTGCCCGTCGTACATCACTTTTGTGATACGCAGGGTGTTTGAGCTCCCAAAGGTTGCGCTGTTCCTTATACTTTTCAATAAAAACAAGCATCACCTCCGGCTCTCTTAGTTTATGCATCTATTAGGATCAGCAAGTACAAAAAAAAAAGGATCAGAATTGATTCTCCTCAACTTATCACAATATTGCCCTTTACAATCATGACCCATTAATATGCCACTGCAGGCCCGAGTTCCCTTCTTACCTTAGTTCACTTTGTGGGTTCACTTCCGGTCGTCCTTACTCCGCGCATCCCTAATAACTTCTTTCCCCTTTTTATACCCTGCGCATGCGTGTAACTCCGCCCTCGTCGCCCGCCCATGACGGACTTTTTCTGCATTTCCCCGCCCCTTAACGATCGGCGCCCAGTGTGAGACGGCGACATGTCGCAGACACAGGTGGCTTCTTTACTTGAAATTACCGACGAGGAAAGCCCGGAGGCGGAAACGTCCCGATCCTGTAAAAAAAGATACAAGGCGACTAATATGTCTTTTTCTGAGATGGCGGAGATGGTGGACATTCTGCGGAGGAAGGATTACGACGGCAAGCATGGCCCATACGACACCCCTAATCTCCGGAAGTCACAAATTATGGATAAAGTGGCGAAGACTCTTTATAAAAAATATGGGGTCAGGAGATCCAAGGAACAACTCCGTAAAAGGTGGTCAGACCTGAAGCTCAGGGAGCCGGAGCAGTATAGGAAGCTTATAAAAAGCATAGAAAAAAGTAAGTATATTTTACACATTGTAATATGTATTCTTCCATGTTTTGCACCATGTGCTTGGCTTGACTGGGTTCACATTTTGAAATCTCATTGTCAGGGTCACCTGTGGCCAGGTGACAGATGCACACCGTAGGGGGACAGGAGTGCACCGCGAGGTAGTGAACCCTATGGCTGGCTTCTGCGGATAGGAAACTGGGTGGTTGTGGAAAGCGGGACCAGAGGAGCACAACCGGGATCCTAACGGAAGCTAGAGCCAAGATTCCCCAGGGCGCGGAGTCTAAGACCCAGCTGGTCTTCTCCAGGGCCTCTAGTGGTGAGGATGTTATGCTGCAGGCTGGGACCAGGTCGCGGCCCCTGGAGTTTCCTAGCTCACGCCCCGTAGGATAAGGGGAAAAGAGGGGAAGCAGCAGCACACGATAAGAGAGAACCGAATAACAAGCTGAAGGTCAGGGGCCACAAGCAGACAAGGATAACGAAGAACGAGCCGAAGGTCAAGGGTCACGAGCAGACAGGGATAGTCGGGGACAAGCCAATAACGTAACAGAGAGACAGACGTAGCACACGGCAGGCAGGAACCCAAACACACAATGCCTAACAAACACGTTGATCAGCAAAGCAGGCTTGCAGTGCACAGGTTAATATAGTGTTCTGTGATAGGGCCTGGGGTGGAGTCAGGCTGGGAGGAGATTATAAAGGAAGCCAGGTGAAGGAGGTCTGGTCTCTAGATGAACACATGAGGAGGAAGGTAAGATGGCAGACAGACATTAATGCATATCCATGACACTCATCTTTTAGGTTAAGTGGAGAGTCCACTTATTTGCCCAATGTTTTGACCAATAACTTGCTGCTCTTCCCCCAAACATGTTTGGCACATATCCACGTAAACTACATGTGGGCATGCCTCATTTTACTTCAACAATGTTTATCTACACATTGTTGGCTAAATGATGTGTTGTAAGGAAATTTAGAATGTGACTGAAAGAAGAAACTGTATTCTGGGTAAAGGAGATGACACTCCAGCAGTTGTGTACTCTTTTTTGTTCTTCAGCAAGATACTATACTCTGGGCCACATGACCAAATTTCTTAACGGTGTCACACACAGGTGGTCCAGTGGATACCTTGGTGGTTATCCAAGTGTATTTGTGAATGTCCTCAAAAATAACATGTTGCTTTGTTGAGTTTGCAAGATCACATATGTTCATGTTGGAACTCAGGGCCAAATATCAATTGTACCCCACTTCAAAACATTGAGGATCCCTTTTCAGGCCTTAAAAAAGTCTGTGTGCTAAAGTATACATTTTGTTATAAATTCCCATAGGGGAGAGGAGAGTGGGAGGACACCATGCTCATGAGACGAGGAACCCAACACCACAGAAAATCCCCGAAGCTCCCAAAGCAGACCAAGATCAGCAGGTTCAGGAAGCTGAGGTGGAGGAAGCGGAGGTGGAGGAAGGGGAGGTGGAGGAAGGAGAGGTGGAGCTTATCAGCACAACAGGTCAGTGTCTGTCACCACAACTTCAAGGTAAATACAGATGTAGGACTGCCTAGTGTAAAACCTTTTTTTTTGTTTTAGGGACTGAACGTGGGGGTGTGTCAGGAAGTCCAAATCCGCCATTCTCGAGTGCCAGCGCCAAAATAATCATTCAGGAAATCATGGAATGCAGTAGCGAAATGGACATTATGAGAAGGAGAATGATTGTGATTGAGCAAAAATATAAAAACATGATAGATATTTTGGGGAGAATAGTGTGAACCCCCCCCCCCTTTTTGTGTTTTTTGTTATGCGTCTGAAATTATCTCAGGGATTTCCAACATCCCAAATGTGAAGATGCACATACTGAAGACTCAACATGTGCTATCTGCCGTCACAGGATATCTATGTCCCTGTTTTGGGGGTGCAACCTCTTCCTCCCTCCTCAAGTAGGTGAGAGGAAGGGTTTACATCCCCAAAGCACGACCATTGATCCCCCATGATGGCAGATAGCACATGTTTACCCTAGCCATGGGATCTTGTTGAAGATACCCATTTGAGCCCCAAAAGAAAGTGTGTTTGTTAACATTTGGGATGGATCAGGGGTACCATCACCCCATCTCCAGTTGGTATTTTTCACAGTGTTATTTTATTACTTTTTCAGACAAAAAAAAATGGCTTACGACCCATGCATGTTTCTGCAAAAAAAGCCGCACATAAAAAAAAAGGCTAGTATTTCTAAAAACCCCAAATAAATGCGGTGCAAACAATAAAAACATTTGGGAAGTCTAAAAAAGGTGTGCCTTGTTCTTTCTATGCTCAAGAGCAGTTCTGAAGATGCAAAAACCGTGTTTTTCGCTCTGAGTTTTGAGGCTATTTACTAAGGACAATTACACTTGGCACTACTAGAACCTGGGAGACACATAAACCCAAAATACAAGAGTGACAACACAAGTTTGTAGGAATTCCATGTTTTTTTTTATTTTTAAAAGGTTTAATACTTGGTCAGATGTGGTCTGGCATTGCGATGGCCCCCCTACCCGTGAAGTACTCTACGCATTTCTGGCGTACTTCACGGGCACTTTGGGGGGCCAAGCCAGTACGGGCAGTGCTGAGGCCGGTCAGATTAATCAGTTCACATGGACCGGCCTCAGGCCCAAACGATGATACATAATTGGTTGCAAATTTGCGTAGAAAATTGTGCAATATGCAGCAGCAGTAGACGATGTGGTTCAGTTTATAATCCGCCAAATGTATCGCTGTCTGGAACAGGCGGAACCGGCTGGCCATTATCCCGAAGGCATTCTCCACAACTCTCCGGGCTCTGGCCAGCCGGTAATTAAAAACCCTCCTCTCCGGGGTGAGGGTGCGTTGGGGAAACGGCCGCATCAGGTGTGGTCCTAGTCCAAAAGCCTCATCTGCAATGAAAACGAACGGGAGCCCTTCCACGTTCTCTGCATCTGGAGGCAGTGCAAGACCCCCAGCCTGCAGACGGTGAGCGAACTCCGTCTCCGCGAATGATCCGCCATCGGACATCCGGCCGTTCTTCCCCACGTCCACATACAGGAACTCGTACCGTGCCGACACCACCACCATTAACACTATGCTATTAAAACCTTTATAGTTGAAATAGTATGACCCCGAACGGGGTGGCGGCACTATGTGGACGTGCTTCCCATCAATTGCCCCTCCACAGTTGGGGAAATCCCACCGCTGGGCAAATTGGGAGGCCACAGTCAGCCATTCCTGTGGTGTGCTAGGGAACTGTGGAGTCAAACAAAAAGAAGACATTAGTACGGTTTATGGTTACAGTGCAAGCAGATTACACACAAAAATACATTGTTGAGTAACATTATTATTTAAGGGAGTTTTTCCGAACAATAAACAAAGGCCCACTTAGCAGATGCCTCACCCCCGCTGAGTGGACATTCTAAAATAATCTAAGGGGGGGGGCCTAAGGTGATTGTGGGGGATCCCAAAAAAGGCTCTACCACTTTGCTGAGCTTGATTGAGAACTACTAATTTTTTAACATCTTTAGGGGGGGGGGAGGTTGTCAAACTACGAGGGCAATGACCCCCCAAAAATGAAAAGGAAAATAGAAGGCTAGCTGGGTTTGCGCCCACGATAGCATGCTGGAGAGGTTAGTGAAGGGAAATAGGCATGTAGGGCCCAAAAAGGGATTTACAGGTAAAAAAAGGCATGTGGAAAATGGGGACATTACCAGGATATTACAAACAGGCATATTTGTGTTAGGAGGAAAAAAAATAAAAAAAAAAAGAGAATAAAAAAAGATAATGTGAGGTTAAAGGAGCATAATTACCTTCATATAGTCCTTCTGCAGGACCTGAATGATGGCCGAACACGTCTCAGGGATAATGATCCCGAGAGCCTGGGGGGAGATGCCTGTTGAGAACTTGAGGTCCTGCAAGCTTCTCCCAGTCGCCAGGTATCTCAACGTGGCAATAAGCCTCTGCTCGGCAGTGATGGCCTGGCGCATCACAGTGTCCTGCCTCGTGATATAGGGGGACAGCAAAAACAACAGACGGTGAAATACGGGGTCCGTCATCCTGAGATAATTCCTGAAATCATCGGGGTTATTCTCATGGATTTCCCGCAGCAGAGGCATATGAGAGAATTGGTCCCGCTGGAGCAACCAATTCTTAGTCCATGAACTCCTCCTCACCCTGTTCACAGACTGAACTCGGGTTACAGTGTTAACTGCAACACCAAGCCCAAAGCCAGCACGAGCTCGAGAACGCACTTCAAACATGGTTTTAAACCGGTCGGCTGGTCAGAAGGCACTCAAACAGAACGCACCGTGGAACAGCAAGGCCTGAAAAGAACGATCTGAAAAACAGTAAACGAACGGCCAAGTCGGCACTGCAAGGCAGTAACGACCTGACTGCACGCACTGAATCACAAATACAAACCCACAAGCACAAACGGAACAACAGGAAACGATCTGCAAAGCACGGAGACTGAAAAGCGCGAATCGGCTCTCACCAAACTTTTACTAACACGCGGTAACATGAAATCAGCAAAAGCAGCCCAAGGGGTGGCGCCATTAGATTTGTTCGGCCCTTTTATAGCGTGTCGTACGTTTTGTACGTGCCGTCGTTTTGTTGCCGTCGGTTTTTAAACTGATGGTGTGTGGCCAAGACTGATGAAAAACAGTTTCATCGGATTTCCGATGGTCAAATCCATCGGACGAAAATCCATAGGTTATCCGATCGTGTGTACAGGGCTTAAAGGTCAAAATAGGCGACGGCTGGGTATGCTGCTAGGTGAGGCTACAAACGAGTAACAACAGGTAGTGTCCTCCAGAGTTTGGAAAACTGTGTGTATCAGAACATATAAGAAAGGGCTATGTATGCACCATGAGAAACCCTGGTGCACATTCGAGTCAGAGGGTAACTGACCCCAAGAAGCCTATGGTAGATGGGCAGGCTATTGACCTGCACCTTGGCAAAAATACTGCAGTTTCCAAACGATCCAGAGGAGTCCTAGCAGTCAGCCGTGCTGACTGCTATATGGGTCATAGTGGATCGCTTTTCCAAAATGTCTCATTTTGTGCCGCTCCCGGGATTACCTACAGCGGAAGCACTATCTACTCTCTTCCTTTCCCATATTGTGAGATATCATGGCATACCTACCAATGTCGTCTCAGACCGCGGATCCCAGTTTGTTTCCCGATTCTGGAGAGCGTTCTGCAAGAAACTGGGAGTAACGCTTTCACTCTCTACCTCACATCACCCTCAAACAGATGGTCAAACCGAACGCATGAACCAGACCCTAGAAACCTATCTTCGACATTATGTCAATGCCTTACACTCCAACTGGTCTGAGTATTTGCCTTTAGCTGAGTTCGCCATTAATTCCCGTAGGCACAGTGCTCTACATACCACACCATTCTACGCAGCCCTAGGCTATCACCCTCAGACTTTTCCCCTACTTCAGCCTTCTTCTGGTGTATCAGCAGCAGATCAGCGGGTGAAAAATATTCTGCTACATTGGAAAAAGATTTGCTTATTACTACGGAAGTCAGCAGGCAAGTATGCACTTTTTTCCGACAAACGAAGACGCCATATACCTCCATATGTGGTGGGGGACAGAGTTTGGCTATCAACCAAATATGTGAGACTGAAACAACCTTCTACCAAATTGGGCCCTCGATTCATTGGTCCTTTCAGAATTTTTGCTCGAGTCGGGCAAGTCTCCTATCGGTTGAAATTACCCTCCTCTCTCCGGATTCATCCTGTGTTCCACGTTTCCCTCCTCAAAAAAAGCAATTTTCAATCGCTACTGCAGAACGCAACCGCTACCTCCTCCTGTTCTTGTTGATGGACAAAATGAGTTTGAAGTCTCCAAGATTCTTGATTCTAGAAGACAGGGTCGTGGCCTTCGGTATCTGGTTCATTGGAAGGGATATCCCGTCACAGACCGTTCCTGGGTTCCAGCCAAAGATCTGCATGCTCCTTCTCTTATTCGAGATTTCCATGCCTCCTTTCCCACTAAGCCCTGCTAGGCCCCCGGAGGGGTCCACTGGGGAGGGGGCCCTGTCATGTACCTGGGTGTATTTGAACCGGGATCTTCATGGTCCCACAGCTGCAGCCTTACCTGTTGTGCTACGGAAGAGATCTGGACTTTTGGAAATGTCCTCTCAGTATTAAGCATTACCTTGGACTCACTAGCCCCACCTGCTGCCAGCTGTGGACAATTTTCAATCAAAGCAGCCCATAAAAAGGAAGTGATGCTATCTCTCAGCGCCCGTTTGTGTGGAATAGCTTCCTGGGTGTTGTGACTGCTATTTGATCTTGATTTTCGTGTTGAACTTCTGCCCGAATTCCTGACTACTCTCTAGCCTGCTGATTTTGTACTTCACCGCCAGCTCGTGTATGACCTTTGCCTGCCTGACCACTCTCTGGATTTCGATCGTGTACCATTTTGCCTGATCTGTTGCCAACCTAATCTGCCTGACTACGTTTTCGCCTGAATCCTCAGCACACAAGTTCCACTTCGGACACTACCTATCACAGGTACCTTACAGTGACCCGCAAAAGGCTTATTTTGACCTCCCATCTGAGCACATGAGCGACTATGAGTGGCTGAAGGCAGAGATCCTGGCCCGCCTGGGAGTGACCACAGCCGTCCGGGCTCAGAGGGTGCATCGCTGGAGGTACAAACCTGACCGACCACCTAGGTCTCAAATGCACGAACTAGTGCAGCTGGTGAAAAAATGGCTGCAGCCGGAAAAATTGTCGGGCCCACAAATGGTGGAACGGATGGTGATGGACTGGTACCTGCAGTCCCTGCCAGATGACCTACAGCTCTGGGTAAGCCATGGAGACCCTGCAACTGCTGACCAGCTGGTTGAGTTGGTCGAAAGATATACCATGGTAGAGGACCTGCTTGGGCCTACCAAGTGTTGGGAACCCACACCAAGGGCAACCAGACCAGCCACAGCACCTAGGAGAGAAGCCCTGCCTGACATTGAAACCCGCAAACCTGCATCATCTTCCGCAGAAACGCGAAGGTTGGTTCCTGTCCCAAGGATGGGGAACCTACAGTGTTGGCGATGTCGATCTTGGGGGCATACCCGGGCACAGTGCCCGCTGCAGGAGGAGCCTATGGACTGTGGGACTGGTCGGAGAAGCTCCTTCTATGTGCAAAGAGCGGGTGCCACTCATCTTAATCTGGCTGCAGGACGGTTCGAGTGTGAAGTGTGGGTGAACCACCTTCCTGCCAGGGCTCTACTAGACTCCGGTAGCATGGTAACACTTGTACATGCCAGGGTGGTTGGGAGAATCGGCCCAGTAAATAAGACTCTACGGGTAGTGTGTATCCATGGGGACACCAGGGAGTACCCCCTGGTCCTGGTGACGGTTTTCTATGGCCATACCTCAGTTACACAAGAGGTTGGGGTGGTAAAAAGTTTAATACATGACATCATAGTGGGGCGGGACTGTCCACTATTTCTCAAACTGTGGAACCAGGTACAGACGGGGCTGCCAGGAGAACTGGGGACACTGGGCCTGGAAGGGACAGAGTCTGAGGGGTCCGGGCCTGAAACCCCCACAACACACCCCTCTAATATGGAGATACCCGTCACTGACAATGAAATTACAGAGAATGCTAATTTGGATGATAATGTTCCTGTTCCAGGTCTCAAAACTTGAGTTGATCTCTGAGGGGGGGGGGGGGAGTTTTCCCATTACAAGTTATGCTGGGGGAGGATGATAAGGAGCTCTCTCCGGTTGAGGAGGATGATGGGGAAACATCCTCGAGGCCAGTGCATCTAGACCTGGATGTATCCAGGGGTGCATTGGCACCGCCCAGTTACAGGATCCTACCTTGATCAATGCTCGAGAGCAGGTTTCTGTTATTGATGGGATCTTACAAATTCCAGCGGCAGATCAGAGGTTTCCTCATTTTGCGTTGAAGGGGGACTTGGTATATCGAGTAGCTGAGAGCCAAGGGGAAACTTTAGAGCAGTTGCTGGTTCCCCAACTGTATAGGCGGATGCTCCTTGATCTAGCCCACAACAACGCACTGGGAGGACACCTGGGGGCGGAGAAAACAGAGGCCAGGATAACCGACCGGTTGTACTGGCCAGGGGTGAAGGCCGAGGTTAAAAGATATTGTGCATCTTGTCCCATTTGCCAGTTAACTGCCCCAGTGCCCTACTATAGAAACCCTCTAGTACCCTTGCCAATTATTGAGGTCCCATTCGAGCGGATCGCTATGGATCTGCTGGGACCCCTGGTGAAGTCGGCAAGGGGGCACCAATACATATTAGTCATCCTAGATTACGCAACTAGGTATCCAGAAGTAATCCCTTTGAGGAAAGCTTCCTCTAAGGCCGTTGCCCGGGAGTTATTTCAAATGTTCTCATGAACTGGGTTCCCCAAAGAGATGCTGACGGACCAGGGCACCCCTTTTATGTCAAAGGTAATGGCGGACTTGTGCAAACTATTTCAGATTAAGCAGTTGCGGACATCCGTCTATCACCCGCATACCGATGGCCTAGTCGAGAGGTTTAATAAAACTCTAAAGTCCATGTTGAAAAGAGTGGTCCAGAAAGACGAGAAGGATTGGGATATGTTACTCCCTGCCTTGTTGTTTGCCATCCGGGAGGTTCCCTAAGCATCCACGGGCTTCTCACCGTTTGAACTAGTGTATGGACGAAGGCCCCAGGGGTTGCTCGATCTAGTAAAGGAAACGTGGGAAAGTGAGTCCTTACCGCATAAAACCGTGGTACAGCATATCTCTCAAATGCGAGAGAGGGTGGCTAAGGTGATGCCGCTGGTGAGGGAGCACATGCAGAAGGCTCAGGATGCCCAAAGAAGAGTGTATAACCGGTCGGCTAAAATTAGACAGTTTCAAGTAGGAGACCGGGTGGCTGTTCTAATACCCACGGTGGAGAGCAAATTCTTGGCCAAGTGGCAAGGCCCGTTTGAGGTAGTAGAGAAAGTAAGTGAGGTGAACTTCAAGGTACACCAGCCAGGGAAAAGAAAACCCTACCAAATCTATCACGTAAATTTGTTGAAACCCTGGAGAGACAGAGAACAGGTATCCGCAGTGGTAGGGGTACAATCAGGGGACCATGCAGGGATCGACCTGGTGCAGTTTGCTGCCACCCTAACTAGACCCCAAACCCAGCAAGCAAAAGAGTTTCTGCAAAGAAATAGGGTCATGTTTTCAGGATTGCCCGGTCTCACCAACGCCATCAAGCATGACATTGTAACCGAGCCCAATGTAAAAATCCGGTTAAAGCCTTACCGTATCCCAGAAGCTCATAGGGTGGCAGTATCTGAAGAGGTTAAAAGAATGCTCGAACTTTGAATCATTGAAGAGTCACAGAGCGAGTGGTCGAGTCCAATCGTGTTGGTACCCAAACCCAACGGCACCCTCCGCTTTTGTAACGACTTCAGAAAACTTAATGAATTCTCCAAGTTTGATGCATATCCCTTGCCAAGGGTAGATGAGCTAATTGAGAGGTTAGGTCCTGCCAGGTATATCACCACACTGGACCTCACAAAAGGGTACTGGCAGATTCCCCTGACCAAGGAAGCCAGGGAGAAAACAGTCTTCTCTACCCCGGAAGGCCACTTCTAATACAAAAGGATGCCATTTGGTCTACACTCTGCCTCGCCACGTTCCAAAGGGCCATGGACAAAACTTTGCGTCCACATCAACGGTACGCTTCCGTCTACTTAGATGACATAGTCATCTTCAGCACTGATTGGTTGTCCCATCTTCCCCGGGTTCAGGCAGTCGTAGACTCCTTGAGAAGAGCAGGGTTCACCATCAATCCGGAAAAGTGTGCCGTTGGGGTCGAGGAAGCCAAGTACCTAGGGTATATTGTGGGTAGGGGGTTGGTGAAGCCCCAAATGAGTAAGGTGGAAGCCATACAGGACTGGCCCCATCCCCTAATCAAGAAGCAGGTCAGAGCGTTTTTGGGCATAGTTGGCTATTATAGGAGGTTTGTTCCCAACTTCGCCACCATTGCTGCACCGCTGACTGACTTGACCATGGGCAGAAAGTCAGTGATGATAAAGTGGAATGCCGAGGCAGAGAAAGCTTTTCAAAAGCTTAAGACGTCATTGTGCCAGGATCCGGTGCTTGTAGCTCCGGATTTCGCAAAGGATTTTGTAGTGCAGACAGATGCTTCAAGTGAGGGGTTGGGAGCAGTCCTGTCGCAGGAAATCAATGGGGAAGAGCACCCCATAGTTTTTCTTAGTAGGAAGCTGACGGCAGCTGAGAAAAACTACGCTGTGGTAGAGCGGGAGTGTCTTGCCATCAAGTGGGCTTTGGACTCCCTACGATATTTCCTCCTAGGTAGGAGGTTTCGCTTGATGTCAGACCACACTCCCCTTACCTGGATGGGGCAAAATAAGCACACCAATGCCAGGGTAACAAGGTGGTTCCTTTCTCTCCAGGAGTTCAATTTCGTGGTAGAGCAAAGACCCGGGAGACAACATCAGAATGCCGATGCCCTCTCCCGAGTCCATTGTATGATGTTGAGTGGTGCCTCCAACACCTCCGCGTTGAGGCAGAGGGGGGGATATGTACAGGACGCCAAGGTTGGGTCCTGGACGGGTGCTATATAGCACCAATATTTGGGTTGTGGTCCCTTTAATGAGTGGTGATGGTGTTCAGGAGGTCACCCAGAATGGTTGAGGAATTCCCGGCAAAAGAAGTAGTCCAGAGAGGACTGGCTCGCAGTCCTCTTTGTCTTGATAGAGATTTATTTGGGGCCCGGAATTTCGGGGGCTCTAAAGTGATATTCGGGTGGGATAGAGCCTCCACTCCTGACCACTGGGAGTCAGCACACAGGGGGTTAAAGGCTTCCAGGAAACAGCTCATAAAAACAGGAAGTGGTGCAAGAGGTGTTGTGAAAGGAGTACGGGGATTGCACCTGTGAAGATGAGCTGTGTGTCTGCTGGGAGCTTTTAAGGATTCAGCAAGGGCTCTGGAAGTTCTGGGGCGAAGACCCCTCTACAAAAACTGTATGTGCCTTTTCTTTAATTTTTCTTTAATTTGTTTTGTGCTGAAGACAAACAGGACTTTACTTTATGCTAGAGAAAAGTGGACTTTGTTTTTATATTTTTCCTGTGTGCTGAATAAAGCTTTATTTTTGGTTTATTTTACAAATAAAAGCCTTTTTGTTCAAGTTCAACGGTTTATGCACTTGGTCCCGTGGAGCTATAATCCCCAAAAGTTTACAGCGTCTACAAAATAGGGGATAGTTTTATGGCATTTTTATTAATATTTTTTTTTTAAACTAGTAATGGCGGCGATCAGTGATTTTTATTGTGACTGCGACATTATGGCGGACACATCAGACACTTTTGGCGGTATTTTGGGACCATTGTCATTTATACAGCAATCAGTGCTCTAAAAATGCTCTGATTACTGTGTAAATGACACTGGCAGGGAAGGGGTTAACCACTAGGGGGCGAGGAAGGGGTTAAGTGTGTCCTAGGGAGTGATTCTTACTGTGTGGGGGGTGGGCTACCTGTGACAAAACACTGATCGCTGCACCTGATGACAAGGAGCAGACGATCAGTGTCCTGTCACTAGGCAGAACAGGGAGATGCCTTGTTTACACAGGCATCCCCCCGTTCTGCAGCTCTGTGATATGATTGCGGGACAGCGGCAGACATCGAGTCCGTGGGTCCCACGAGCACGGTCACGGAGCTCGCGGCCGGCGGGGCGCCCATGCCCGCACCGCGCGAAATTCAATGCAACGTATATATACGTTCCTTTGCGCAGCCGTGCCATTCTGCCGACGTAGACATGCGTGGTGCTGTCGGCAAGCAGTTAAATGTGGTGGCTGCATTCGTTTTCTTTCTTTTTTTTGCCTGGTTTCGCCCTGTGAGTCAAAAAGTAACACAGTGAATGAGCACAAGGGGCACCTTTACAGCAGCATTGTCAGTTGAGGAGGAGGGAAGACTTGTGGAGAACAATTTGAAGCGAAACACCATATAATACTTTACAGCAAACATTTTTTTTTTCCTTTAGGAATAAAGGTTTTACATAAATAAAAGCTAATCATTGTAAGCACCCCTGTCAGTGTTGAATGGTTTGTCTCAACGCCTTAACTTCTACATTCACAAGAGAGCTTGTTCTTTTGAATAAACTACAGACTTATTGGCTAGATCACCAGATGAAAATTAAGGAAGGAAAGCCTAAAAAAAACCAAAAACGAATGCAGCCACCACATCTAAGAATTGGTAAGCCGCAATATACTAAATGTTTACTCTTTGGCGGCAACAAGTGGAATATACATTGCTAATGCTACATAGAAATAAGCTGCAGCTGTGCTAAATTAAAATCAGAAACCCCACACTAGAATCGGATCGCATGGGTGTTCTCACCTATATGATCCGATTCCTGTGCGAGTTCACAGTTCGCACTGCGATCTGTGAAGCGATCTAGGGGTGTTATTAAAAATCAGAAACCCTGTGCCAAAGGGATTTAGTCGTCGGTTTGATTTTTATGATGAAAGTTAGTACTAATATAGCGATACCATACCTCCCAACTTTGTAAAGTCCCTCCTTCGCGGGACATTCTGATGCCAACCAGAGTTGTTGAGCGGGGGGGACATTGGCAAAAAAAAACGGGAACCGGGAGTTGCCACAGAAGTTGTTGGGGGGGGGGGGGAGAGATGGTTGCCGCCGGAACATTTAAAAAAAAGGACTTGCAAAAAAAAATATATATATATTATGTGCAGGGCCCTGCAATAAAAGAGTATCTCAGCAAACAGACAGATATACAATATGATGCATAATGCCGCGTACACACGATCATTTTTCCCGTCAGGAAAAATGAAATTTTTTCCTTTGGACGAGAAAAACGATAGTCTGTGGGCTTTTTGCCGTTTTTCCCGACGGGAAAAACGGCATTAATCACGACGAGAAAAATTAGAACATGCTCTAATTTTTCTCGTCGTGATTCCTGTCATTTTTTCCGTGGCAGTTTTCCCATAGGGAAACACTGCCGCGGAGCCTACACACGGTCGTTTTTCTCGCCAAGAGAAAAAATGACGGGAAAAACGGCCGTGTTTGGGGGAACAAGCCGTTCCCTCGTTTTTCCTGTCGTGATTCACGGCGGTGTTTTCACCACCGTGAATCACGATCGTGTGTACGCGGCATAAGTCTAATGCCGTGTACACACAATCGATTTTCTCGAGAAATCGAGAAAATCGACGGGAAAAACGAGGAACGGCTTGGTCCCCTACACACGGCCGGTTTTCATTACATTTTTTCTCTTGGTCGAGAAAAACGACCGTGTGTAGGCTCCCCTATGGGAAAACTGCCGCTGAAAAAAATGCTGTGAATCACGACGAGAAAAATTAGAGCATGTTCTCATTTTTCTTGTCGTGTTTCTTGCCGCGTACACATGACCATTTTTCTCGTTGGGAAAAATGTCATTTTTTCTCTTTGACGAGAAAAACGCCCGTGTGTGGGCTTTCCAGCATTTTTCCCGACGAGAAAAACGGCAAGACTCACGACGAGATAAATTAGAACATGCTCTAATTTTTCTCGTCGTGATTCACAGCATTTTTTTCCGCTGCAGTTTTCCCATAGGGAAACACTGCCAGGGAGTCTACATACGGTCAGTTTTCTCGACCAAGAGAAAAAATGTAATGAAAACCGGCCGTGTGTAGGAGGACCAAGCCACTCCTCGTTTTTCATGTCGAATTTCTCGGCAGTGTTTTCACCGTCGAGAAAATCGATCGTGTGTACACGGCATAACAGTCCCCGCTGCAGCTATTCTCCATCGTGGCAAAAATGGCGCCCAGTAATGTCTGCGCTAAGTCAGGACTGACTGTACTATGTAGAAGTTCTGTAGGGGGAATTCTTTGCCAACAAACGGTGGTGCACTTGCTGAAGAAACAACTGTAATCCACAGGGTAAAAGGGGTTTTGATAACTTGGTGAATAAAGGAAATCTCTAAAGCTGCTCCAATGCACTGTCCCTGCGGTGCACAGCACAACACTAATGAAAGCTCCGGTTAAATAGTTATTGGGCCTAGAGATCCTATGTAGTTCTCTGAGCAGGTGCTCTCTCACCCAACCGGACCAGTCCGTGTCCGTATCTTCCGCTGCTGTGTCTTGGTACGCAGGTCTCACAACATCCAAGTCTTCGGTCCTCCGGGGAGCGATGCGGCAACGGTATGCAGAACGTCCCTCAGGTTCCTCGGTGAGAGCGGAAGGCTCTTTGGAGAAAGGCCCAGGCTTCAGGCCTTGTAGCACCGCAGGCTCGGAAAGCAGTTCCTTTTGCTGGGCGGGCGATATCCAAAGAGACTGAAGCCGGATCCACCCTTTTCTTATAAAGTCCACCCCAGCAGTCTTTGCGCCTTTGCGCGGGGCAATGCACCCTGGGTGGCCAGTGGGGTTATGGCATACCTCCCAACTTTTAAAAGTCCCCCCGCGGGACATTCAGTGCAACATTTTACCTGGACAGAAAAGTTGTTGGGCGGGGGGGATGGGGGGGGCGGGGTTCGGGTCTTTCAAGATCCGACTGGCTCGTTCGTCATCGCGCACGCCGCGCGTTCCTCCACTTTCTGCTGTGCCTTCCTGCTCTGCGGGAAAAATAGAAGTCTCGCGGGTCTGAGGGAAGGAGGGGCCTGTGCGGGAAAAACCTGCAGAATCCATGCCAGTTGGGAGGTATGGTTATGGGTACAGTAGTCTCTGAGGCCCAATAGGAAACCCCCGCTACACTAGTATTTATATATACATGCATTATTTGTGTGTAAAGTGAATTCTGTTTTAGATTTTTATTTCTCTATGGGTAGAGTCCTTTCTCTCCACCCTTTGCTGTGGACAATCTATTCAGGTTCCCTGTCATAGGGAGTAGTCATTCCTCCTAGGAAGTTAGCATTGTAATTATATAGGCTTTGTGCCTGGTGGTGATGATGTATGTCTGAAAAAATATATACAAATAAATACAGTATCTGCTGTATACCTGAATCCGTAATACTTCCCTATGGTTAGTTTCAGTACAAACTTATAAACATGCTTGCCCTGCCAGTTGACAAACTGGATACCTAACATTCTGTATGGATCTACACCTCTACAAGGTACTCAGCAAATGAAATCTGGGAGAATGGAACTGTCATATAAAAGTAGCTGACATTCCAACTTTACAGCTAGAGTCATAATTACCTCATACCATTAACAGCACACCCAATGCTGTCCTTCAGCCTGAGTTCACACTAGTGCGATCTCTGACATCGCATGTGATTCACACCCGCACCGCAGGTGCCGATCGCATGCGATGTCTGAGCAATGCGAGATCAGCCATACAGTTGTATGGCTGAACTCGCATTGGATTTGCACAGAAAAATGTGCAGGGACTTGTTTTTCCCCCACACTAGAATCGGATCGCATGGGTGTTCTCACCTATGCGATCCGATTCCTGTGCAAGTTCACAGTTCGCACTGCGATCTGTGAACCGATCTGGGGGTGTCATTAACATTGTATTGACACCCGCAGCGGTTCGCATAAGGCAGTGTGAACTGCCTGTGGGAGAGGAGCGATGCGGGAACAGGTGTTCTGTTGAGAAGTGCCCCCCATCGAATAGTGCATGCGCAGGACGGAGCCGCACTCCAGCTGAGTTGCCGATCAGCTGGAGTGATGTGCCAGGGCGCAAGCACACATCGTAGGAGGTATTTCTCGATGGGAGATACCATTTCACGGGCACAATTGAAACCTCTACAAACAGCGGGGGAAGACCATAGTTCTCACAATGTGCCTTGCTGTTAGCCGCCCTCCAGCAGCAGCGATGCACAATATGAGAACTACGGTCCCCCTGCTGTTTGTATAGGTTTAAATTGTGCCTTTGAAATGGTATCTCCCGTCGAGAGATACCCCCTACGATGTGCGCATGTGCCATGGTTACGTCAGCCCAGCTGTTGTGCTATGACGTATGGCACATGCGCAGTTCGTCCCGGGCACTATTCGATGGAGGGGGGGGCACTTCTCAACAGAACACCGGCACTGTGGTCTCTGTCATGTCCCAGTAAGCCCACCACCCCCACAGTTAGAAACTATTTTAGGGAACAGTTAGCCCCATGATCGCCCACTATTGTTAACCCCTTCCCTGCCAGTGACATTTGCTCAGTAATCAGTGGCTATTTTTAGCTCTGATTGCTGTATAAATGTCAATGGTCCAAAAAAAGTGTCAAAAGTATCCGATCTGTTCGCCGCAATGTCGCAGTCCTGATAAAAATCACCACGATTACTAGTAAAAAAATAATAATAATCAAAATGCCATACATCTATTCCCTATTTTGTAGACATTATCATATTTGCGCAAACCAAAAAAATGTAGAAGATATATATATCCGCCTAAACTGATGAAGAAATTTGTTTTAAAAAAAATAAATGTGGGATATTTATTATAGCAAAAAGTAAAAAATATAGTTTATTTTTTTCTAAATTGTCGCTCTTTTTTTGTTTATAGCGCAAAAAATAAGAACTGCAGAGGTGATCAAATACCACCAAAAGAAAGCTCTATTTGTGAGGAAAAAGGTCGTCAATTTTGTTTGGTGTACAACGTCGCACGACCGCGCAATTGTCAGTTAAAGCGACGCAGCGCCGAATCGCAAAAAATGCTCAAGTCATTAAGAGGGTAAAACCTTCCGGAGATGAAGTGGTTAATTAGTTTGACTTTTGTAAGATATGAACTGGTATTTTTATTTTTTTTATTTAGTGCATTCAATGCGCCACAATACAGACGTGACGCATCTTAGAACTCAGTGAATTCGGTGCACGAGTCGCTGTCAGAATCAAAGTGTCACAGATGCTTCATGAATTTGGAGCAATACATTAACACAATATTAAAACATTAACGCCATGTTTAAAGGCTAAAAACAGAAAAACAGAAATTAGCTCCAGGCAGATAAGATTAGGAAAGTGCTTCTCTCAGGGACCAAGGGTGCCGGAAATGCATGTAGCAAAGAAGAAAATTAGTGAGGACAGCCGCACTCCAATCCAACGTATATTTATTCAGGGAAAACAGGCACTACAAAAATCAGCATAACTCAGGACAGCTGACGCGTTTCACACTAATTCAGTGTTTACTCATCGCTCATTTACTCATGCCTGTTTTCCCTGAATAAATATACGTTGGATTGGAGTGCGGCTGTCCTCACAAATTTTCTTCATGTTTAAAGGCTAAGTGCACCTTTATTAAAAAAATAAAAAAATGATAATAAAAACATTTGCATTAATTATTTTTTTCTGATAAACCTACACCCACAATCAGTAGATCACAGATGCAGTGTAAGGCTCCTTACCTGGCCCTACCTCCATAAGGACAGACAGTTACAATGCTGGAGGAACTGTCAATAAGCTACAAGGGTGCTCATTAGTGTTCTCACAGTTCATTGAATACTACAAGCCATGTGCCACTGTGTCAGATGGGACTTGTAGTTCATTCATTTACAGATTGCTGTGAATGAATGATGTGACTGTACCAGAGGGGAGGCCACACCATTTTTAAAAAGTGACAGCGGAGAGAGGATCCCCTGCCCACTGTCACAGGGGACCGTGGGGAGAAGGGGTTCACCTGGAGAATGTTCAACGTAACACCCTAAATATGGGTAAAATAGCTAACATGCTCCAAAAGGTGAACTTATGTTTTAAGACACATTTAAAGTGATTTTAAAGCTTTCATTTTTTTTAATAAAATAACAAACATGTCATTCTTACCTGCTCTATGTAATAGTTTTGTATAGAACAGCCTGATCTTTCATTTCTTGGAATAGAACCTTCTGGCTCCTCCTTTTCAGCAAGTGCCCTAATGGAAAGCCGCCTTCTATGGGGGCATTTGTGCCTGTTTGCTCCCTAGCCTCCCTGTCTGTGTCTATCTTAAAGATGGTAAACATAAGTGTGACAGTGGGGTCACTTTGGACACAGGGTGAATAAAAGAAACCCCCAATATGGTCTGTGATAGCCATATTCAAGGCTGTATATACATTGTATATAGATTGGATGTATACTGTATGTGGGGGTTAAGTATCATTGCTGTGAGGAATTAAGTTGTTTTGCATTTCTATTGTTCATTTAAGTCTGTCCTTGTGTGTATTATAAATTGCCAGACAGACTGGCTGCCAACCCTTTGTGAAAAGATGTGTATTGGAGATCGTATATTCTATTGTGTTGGGATCTTTTGAAGCCTAGCAGACGTCAGGATGAGGTGTTGAGTCTTGGGATGTGTGGGTGGAGCTGGGCCCTTGTTCATGTTAAATCATGTGCCTTGAATTGTGTATAAAGTTACAATGTTTCTCAATAATAAATTCATTCCTACTACAGAAGAGACAGAGTGCGTCTCGTCTTCTTCCAGAGGGGTCGGCTCCTATAGGAAAGGGTCGTTTAGCTGTGGATATCGGTAGCAAGTGGATGTGTGTCTAGGAGAGGGAACATCGTAAACGGCGTTAATACCCCTTGAGATTGGGGTGCCGTTACATTGGTTGGCAGCAGCGGGATTTTCCCTCCAGTTCCTGGGACACTCCAAGCCACCACAGTGAATGACCAAGCTATGCAGCCTGCAGGAAAGTCACGCTGAAAGACTTACTTGAGAGCCGAGATGAACCAGAGGAATGGTGATGCAGGACCCCGGTCAGTTGAAGATTTGTTTCAGCAACGAGTTCGAGAGCACTTGGCATTATATGGTGCTAACCCATCAGAGACTGCCATACAGGAAGCCATTAGAGAAATCGAGCGGCAGGATGAGCGACAACATGAGCAGAGAATGGCGGAAATACGGCAATCAGAGACAACACCTAAAAAAGCAGCACCAACTGAAAGGAGAGGAGAGATACAGATACCAGCCGACATGGAAAAGGAATTCAGAAGGAGGTTGCGAGAGATGCAGATACAGCATAGAGGACCAGTATCAGAGGAGGTCCTGCTGGGATGGTCGGATTCGATCCGCTGCGAACTCTGGAAGAAAGTGCTAGCCCTCGAGCAGCAACACCAGGGAAAAGTTCTCCCCTCCATCCATGTAAGGTACTGGTCGCAGTATGAAGTACGAATGCTGTTATTGGGGGAACAACCGAAGCAGGAGTGGACAGCTGAGTTAAGCAGGCTGATCCGGGCAGAGATGCGGTTGGACGAGAGCTACAGAGCCCTCCGGTGGTATGTAGCCCAAGAGTGCCCATGGTCAGCGGATGACAGCCCCACGGAAGGCTTTGACTATAATGGCCTGGGATTGTTGTATTGGAGGCTGTCCGAGGACCCTGACTTTGGGAGTGATCAGGAGTGGCATTTGGAGGAAATAATGGAGCACAGAGAACAAAGACTGAATGTCTCGGAAGGGCACTGGGCACAGGAAGATTTGGAGTTTCTGGCCGTTCAGGAATGGGAGCTGGAGATTGCCTACAAACAGCTGCTAGACTCTACTCAGCAGCAGGGTGGGGCTCCCTTTGCCTGGGACTATCAGGAATTACCAGTTGACAACTATGAAATCCTGGCTGAAGAATCAGCAGTGGAAAATCTGAAGACTGCCCTCCCTAAAGCCGAAGTGAATGATACAGAGTTCCAGGGAGCTAGCCTGGCTGAAGAATCGGCAGTGGAAAAGATGAAGATTGCCCTCCCTAAAGCCGAAGTGGATGATATAGAGTTCCAGGGAGCTAGCCTGGCTGAAGAATCAGCAGTGGAAAATCTGAAGATTGCCACCCTTAAAGCCGAAGTGGATGATATGGAGTTCCAGGGAGCTAGGGCAGTTGGCTCATCTCCCCAACCACAGATTACAGAAGGTATGGACTTAATGGACTGTGCAGAGGATGTTATGAATTATGCATCGCCCGCTCAAGTACTGGCAGCAGGACAAAGTACTGCAGACCCCTGCTCTACACCCGTGGCAGTGTTGGAGGCCCGAGTTGAGAAGGTGATGGTTCCTCTTTCTGAGTGGATTTCAGAGATGCAGAGAGGAGAAGCAGCCATTTTCCCTCCCCAACAGGTAGCCAGAGCAGATGGTGTGGAGTCCCCAGCAGGAGTACTGGCAACAGGGCAGAGTGATAGCAACCTGTGCTGCCCAGCACCGGAAACAACTGTGGAGTTTCAGGGAGCCGGGGCAGTTGGCCCCCCTCCCCAGCAACAAGCTGAGGTGGTAAAGCTTTTACCCCCAGCTGAATCACTGGCAGCAGGGCAGAATGCTACTGGCCGCTGCACACAACTGTCACTTGAGCGGATATCGGTGGATGGGACTGCGGTCTCCACTCACAGCAACCCAGCAGAAGAGCTGGCAACAGAGCCGAGTGCCACGGGCCTCGGCTCTCAACTAACAGAAGAGGGAGTTTCTGTGGTATTGGATGGGACTTCAGTCCTCACTGACACAACCCCAGAAAGTGGTGTGACACTGAGACAGGAGGATGTCAGCCTTGCTTTGCAAGTACTGGGGGACTTCCACCTACCACAAGTGGATGGGACTTCAGTCTCCATTTGTATACCCCAGGGATGACGGGCAGTCGACCCAGATCCCCAACAGCATGACAGACTGAGCCCAGTCACCCTGTCTTCTCCCCAGCGGCGGGTATGTTCTCTGAGAGAGGCAGAGGTTGGCTGGGTAAGTAATGCTCTGCTTGGAGCAATTCATTTGTGGTACTGGGTGGATACCAGCATTGGAAGAATGGACCCATGGACTAACTTCGGAGTAGACCCGTCTGGGGTCCCCTCCTCTGTTAGTCCCCTGCCGAAAGGGGAGATGTGTGACAGTGGGGTCACTTTGGACACAGGGTGAATAAAAGAAACCCCCGATATGGTCTGTGATAGCCATATTCAAGGCTGTATATACATTGTATATAGATTGGATGTATACTGTATGTGGGGGTTAAGTATCATTGCTGTGAGGAATTAAGTTGTTTTGCATTTCTATTGTTCATTTAAGTCTGTCCTTGTATGTATTGTAAAGTGCCAGACAGACTGGCTGCCAACCCTTTGTGAAAAGATGTGTATTGGAGATCGTATATTCTATTGTGTTGGGATCTTTTGAAGCCTAGCAGACGTCAGGATGAGGTGTTGAGTCTTGGGATGTGTGGGTGGAGCTGGGCCCTTGTTCATGTTAAATCATGTGCCTTGAATTGTGTATAAAGTTACAATGTTTCTCAATAATAAATTCATTCCTACTACAGAAGAGACAGTGCGTCTCGTCTTCTTCCAGAGGGGTCGGCTCCTATAGGAAAGGGTCGTTTAGCTGTGGATATCGGTAGCGAGTGGATGTGTGTCTAGGAGAGGGAACATCGTAAACGGCGTTAATACCCCTTGAGATTGGGGTGCCGTTACATTGGTTGGCAGCAGCGGGATTTTCCCTCCAGTTCCTGGGACACTCCAAGCCACCACAGTGAATGACCAAGCTATGCAGCCTGCAGGAAAGTCACGCTGAAAGACTTACTTGAGAGCCGAGATGAACCAGAGGAATGGTGATGCAGGACCCCGGTCAGTTGAAGATTTGTTTCAGCAACGAGTTCGACAGCGGTTGGCATTGTATGGTGCTAACCCATCAGAGACCGCCATACGGGAAGCCATTAGAGACATCGAGCGGCAGGATGAGTGGCAACATGAGCAGAGAATGGCGCAAATACGGCAATCGGGGACAACGCCTAAAGAACCAGCCGCCATGGAAGAGAAATTCGGAAGGAGGTTGCGAGAGATGCAGGGAGGAGAAGCAGGCCATCTCCCCCCCCAACAGTTAACCAGAGCAGATGGTGTGGAGTCCCCAGCAGAAGTGCTGGCAACAGGGCAGAGTGATACCCACCTCTGCCCAGCACCAGAAACCACTGTGGAGTTTCAGGGAGCCGGGGCAGTTGGCCCCTCTCCCCAGCAACAAGCTGAGGCAGTAAAGCTTTTACTCCCAGTTGAATCACTGGCAGCAGGGTAGAATGCTACTGGCCGCTGCACACAACTGCCACTTGAGCGGATATCGGTGGATGGGACTGCGGTCTCCACTCACAGCTACCCAGCAGAAGAGCGGGCAACAGAGCCGAGTGCCACGGGCCTCGGCTCTCAACTAACAGAAGAGGGAGTTCCTGTGGTATTGGATGGGACTTCAGTCCTCACTGACACAACTCCAGAAAATGGTGTGACACTGAGACAGGAGGATGTCAGCCTTGCTTTGCAAGTACTGGGGGACTTCCACCTACCACAAGTGGATGGGACTTCAGTCTCCACTTGTATACCCCAGGGATGCCGGGCAGTCGACCCAGATCCCCAACAGCATGACGGACTGAGCCCAGTCACCCTGTCTTCTCCCCAGCGGCGGGTATATTCTCTGTGCTCCATTATTTCCTCCCAACGCCACTCCTGATCACTCCCAAAGTCAGGGTCCTCGGACAGCCTCCAATACAACAATCCCAGGCCATTATAGTCAAAGCCTTCCGTGGGGCTGTGTCTAGGAGAGGGAACATCGTAAACGGCGTTAATACCCCTTGAGATTGGGGTGCCGTTACAATAAGCATAAAATAAATATTTTTAGGTATGCTATGTATCTGGGAATATATAACATATAGTGGAAGTTTATCAAATGAAATTCAAAAGGAGAATATATTTTTATGGCTTCTTTCAGACTTATGGTACTGCTTACAAACAACATCCACGGAGGATCGCTTTTCGAGGGCAGTATAGCAGCAGCTGACAGGTTACTGTTGCTTCTTCTGTTTTTTACTTTTCTTTAGTTGACAAGCGGCAATTTTACATTGTGCTGCAATTGAGAGCTGAGCATTCGCTATTGAGCTCAATGGGTGAGTTTGACAGGCAGTGCCACAAAAATTCTGCAACCACAAAGCATTGTATTGCAGCCGAGACATGTGTACAGCCCTGTCTGGCTGTACTATTACAATTCAGGTGGGTGGCCGGGGTAATGGCTCAGCCACCTGTTTTTACTGCTGCCCACCTGAAAGAGCTCTAAGGCTGGATATACTCCTAAAGGGCAGACCCTGAATCGCATGATGAAAGGACATCTTCCATTGATGTCTTTCCCTTTCTTGACTGGCATGCCAACGCAGTGTATGTGACATTTCTCCTTTCTATGGAGAAAATAGATTGCACAGCAGGTCAATTTTAAAAGGCCTAAAATCTATTACAAGCACACTAAAGAGAGCACAGATCCTCAAGATACTACCCCTATGTATTTAATCTAACAAAACATATATATATATATATATATATATATATATATATATATATATATATATATATACTGTATGTATATGAATACCCAAGGTATTCCAATAAAGGGGTGGGAGCCATCGACAAAAGGAAATAATGCAAAAACTGAGATAAAAAAACCTGAATTGTCCCAACCACCTCTAGTAACAAAAGATATATAAATTTGCTGGATCAATAAGAATCATACTTATTAGTATCATAATCAATGGAAGTACAACATCTTAAAATGGTACCACATAAGACAAACTACACTTGTGCTAAAAGAACTATATATCCACCTCACATATCAAAAAAAAATTGTGTTTGATCCAGCAAGGCATGAAGTATAAAGAGTGATTCCCCCTAACTTTTCATAGTCCAAATATGAGGAGGGGGGAAACATGTAATCAATGAATTGGATTCCAGGGAACACTTCTGTGGATAACCCAGATTATGATAAATAGTATAAACTATTTGTAAAGATCCACTCAGGGCAATATGTGAGTATCACCTATGGTAACTTGTAACTGGAAAACCTCCCTTGCACTGTAAGGATTGTCCAGCTAATAGCAGGAAACAATAATATATGGCCTGTCCATATGTTCTATATTTATCATTAACTCGTTGGAATATATACACAATTTTTGGGGAAAAACTTTAAACGTTCCAAGCAAAAAGTCAAAAGTCCATTGAAACTATATACTTATCAGACTTCACTGCCTGTGGCTTGAGTCTGAGTCCATAACTAGGTCATCCAGCATGGAGTTCCCCCATCTCTGTACAGGTCCCTGGTTGGATCCCACTTCACTCTAAGCCTCTGAAGCACCTGGCAGAAACCGTTGAAACCAATCAGGCACGGATCAAACATATCTACCTCCAATCCTTGACCCACCAGGGACCTGTACAAAGATGGGGAACTTCATGCTGGATGACCTCATTATGGATTAAGACTCAAGCCATGGGCAGTGAAATCTGATAAGTATATAATTTCAATGGACTTTTGACTTCTAGCTTGGAAAGTTTTTTCACAAAAAAACTGTGTGAATATTCCAACAATTTGATGAATAATATAGAACATATGGCCAGGCCAATTATTATTGTTTCCTGCTATTAGCTGAACAATTCTTACAGTTTTCCAGGTACAAGTTACCATTAGGGATGAGCTTCGTGTTCGAGTCGAACATACGTTCGACTCGAACATCGGCTGTTCGATCGTTCGACGAAGATCGAACGATTTGGGCCGTTCGCACCAAATTCGAGTGACGCGAACGGCCCACAATGCACTACGCCATCGCAGTGTCATCCAGGCGCTGTGATTGGCCAAGCATGCACTGTGACCCCGCATGCTTGGCCAATCACAGCGCCGGCAGCGAGGAGAGCAATGATTGGCCACAGGCAGGATGCCTGTGGCCAATTATTGCTGATGGGGTTTAGTACACGCCCCACACTATAAAAGGCCGCCAGCGCGGCGGCCTTGTGTAGTGTGTTCCGGAGCAGGGAAAGAGAAGCATAGGCAGGGACAGTGTCATTTTTTTTCCTTTACTAATCCTGGATTCCTTGTGTTTAGGGACAAATAAGGATAGGTAGGGAGAGTGTCAGTGACAGTGTGCTATTCTGTGCTAATCCTTGTTTGTAGGGACAGAGAGGTACAGTGAGGGAAACTGACAGTGTGCTATTCTGTTCTAAAACTATTTTGCTGAACCATATTTTCAATCCTTGAGTTGAGGGACAGAGAGCTACAGTGAGGGAAAGTGTCAGTGTGCTATTGTGTTCTAAAACTATTTTGCTGAACCATATTTTCAATCCTTGAGTTGAGGGACAGAGAGCTACAGTGAGGGAAACTGACAGTGTGCTATTCTGTTCTAAAACTATTTTGCTGAACCATATTTTCAATCCTTGAGTTGAGGGACAGAGAGCTACAGTGAGGGAAAGTGTCAGTGTGCTATTGTGTTCTAAAACTATTTTGCTGAACCATATTTTCAATCCTTGAGTTGAGGGACAGAGAGCTACAGTGAGTGAAACTGACAGTGTGCTATTCTGTTCTAAATCAATTTTGCTGTTCCATATTTTCAATCCTTGAGTTGAGGGACAGAGAGCTACAGTGAGGGAAACTGACAGTGTGCTATTCTGTTCTAAAACTATTTTGCTGAACCATATTTTCAATCCTTGAGTTGAGGGACAGAGAGCTACAGTGAGGGAAAGTGTCAGTGTGCTATTGTGTTCTAAAACTATTTTGCTGAACCATATTTTCAATCCTTGAGTTGAGGGACAGAGAGGTACAGTGAGTGAAACTGACAGTGTGCTATTCTGTTCTAAATCAATTTTGCTGTTCCATATTTTCAATCCTTGAGTTGAGGGACAGAGAGCTACAGTGAGGGAAACTGACAGTGTGCTATTCTGTTCTAAAACTATTTTGCTGAACCATATTTTCAATCCTTGAGTTGAGGGACAGAGAGGTACAGTGAGTGAAACTGACAGTGTGCTATTCTGTTCTAAATCAATTTTGCTGTTCCATATTTTCAATCCTTGAGTTGAGGGACAGAGAGGTACAGTGAGGGAAACTGACAGTGTGCTATTCTGTTCTAAAACTATTTTGCTGTTCCATATTTTCAATCCCTGAGTTGAGGGACAGAGAAGGACACTCGTAGAAATTATCAGTGTGCTATTCTGTGCTAAATCTTGTTTGTAGGGAGGGACAGAGTAGGACAGTGAGGGAAAGTGTCAGTGTGCTATTGTGTTCTAAAACTATTTTGCTGAACCATATTTTAAATCCTTGAGTTGAGGGACAGAGAGGTACAGTGAGTGAAACTGACAGTGTGCTATTCTGTTCTAAATCAATTTTGCTGTTCCATATTTTCAATCCTTGAGTTGAGGGACAGAGAGCTACAGTGAGGGAAACTGACAGTGTGCTATTCTGTTCTAAATCAATTTTGCTGTTCCATATTTTCAATCCTTGAGTTGAGGGACAGAGAGCTACAGTGAGGGAAAGTGTCAGTGTGCTGTTGTGTTCTAAAACTATTTTGCTGAACCATATTTTCAATCCTTGTGTTTAGGGACAGAGAAGGATAGGCAGGGGACAGTGTCAGTGTCATTGTTGCTAAGCCTCCTGCACAATATACACCTGAAGGTAGCCCTTATTCCTGTTTTTCTCATCTCCCTGCAGGCCATCCATTAAAATGTCTGGAAGGCAACCAAGGAGAGGCAGACAGTCAGGAGGCAAAAAAAGAGGGCAAGCAGGCTCTGTGTCTGGGGGCAACAGTGCTGGTCGTGTACGCGGTGCATTGTCATCAGCACATGGCCATGGGACACGCTTGTCCTTGTTTTCGGCAGCTGGACATGTTGAGCCACATCATGCCGAAGACTTGGTAGAGTGGATGACCAAGCCCACCTCATCCTCCTCATCCTCTCTCACCCAGGCTCAGGGTAGTGGCAAAGCAGCTGCCAAAGCGTCCTCTTCTCTGGTATCATTATCTTCATTAGTCAATTCTTCCCTAGACCCACCATGCCCTCCTCCTGAGGAGTCCCCCGAACTGTTTGAGCACAGTGTTGGGTACATGCTCCAGGAGGATGCCCAGCGTTTGGAAGGATCTGATGATGATACCCAGCTAGAGGAAGGCAGCAGCGTGAGAGCAGAGAGAGGGGATGCTCAAGAAGGACACCAATCTGGCAGTCATGTTCCAGCAGCTGCAGCATACTGCCAGATTGGCTCCAGTGATGAGGAGGGAGGGGATGATGAGGTCACTGACTCCACGTGGGTGCCTAATAGGAGAGAGGAGGAGGAGGAGGATGAGGAGGAGGCACATCTCCAACGAGGCAGGATGCCCTTGAGTGGCCAGCGTATGGGCAGCACACCGACGGAATCACACCGCAGAGCTCCGCCTGTGCAGGGCGCTGCCTCTGCCCGTCATTCAAAAAGTTCTTTGGTGTGGGCCTTTTTTGAGGCGAGTGCATCAGATCGCACAGCTGCTGTTTGCAACATATGTCTCAAGCGTATATCGGTGGGCAAAACATCAGCCGCTTGGGCACCACATGCTTGATCAGACATATGTTGACCTGCCATGCAGCCGTTGGCAAGCCTACCTTAAAGACCCACACCAAAGAACAAAGCTGACCTCTTCTTGCACCGCATCAGCTGGGATCTCCAACCCCACTATACCTTCACTCCTCTCTGAAACCTGCTCTGAGAGGAATGAAGGTGTAGAATTAGGTGTGTCACAGGCAAGTTCTTGCGGCACTCTGCTAGCAGTACACCAACGTCCGATTCTAGCAGGCAAATTTCCCTGCCCCAGCTGCTGGACCGTCGAAAGAAGTTCACTCCCAGCCATCCACATGCCCAGCGGTTGAATGCAAGCTTGGCTAAATTGCTAGCGCTTCAACTGCTGCCTTTTCAGTTGGTAGACTCGGCCCCCTTCCGTGAGTTTGTGCAATGTGCGGTTCCTCAGTGGCAGGTTCCCAAACGACACTTTTTCGCACGGAAGGCTATTCCGGCTCTCTACAGGCATGTGGAAGGCAATGTCTTGGCCTCGCTGGACAGGGCGGTCAGCGGTAAGGTGCATATTACCGCTGACTCATGGTCCAGCAGGCATGGACAGGGATGTTACCTTTCTTTCACGGCCCATTGGGTCACTCTTTTGGCAGCTGGGAAGGATGCAGGACAAGGTGCAGTAGTGTTGGAGGTTGTTCCACCCCCACGCCTCCAAAATGCTACTACTGGTTGTGACACACCTCTCTCCTCCACCCCCTCCTCTTCTTCTTCCTCCATGGCCTCTTCCTGTGGTTTGTCCTCGGAACCAGCGGTGCTCCGTAGGCGTTCAAGGGGCTACGCAAGTACGCAGGCAAAAAGATGCCATGCCGTGCTTGCGCTGGTGTGTTTGGGGGACAGGAGCCACACTGGGGCAGAGGTCCTGTCTGCTCTGCAGGGGCAGGCCGAGAGGTGGTTGACGCTACGCCAGCTTAAGCCAGGAATGGTGGTTTGCGACAATGGCACCAACCTCCTCTCCGCCCTCCGACAGGGACAACTGACCCATGTGCCCTGTATGGCTCACGTCCTTAACCTGGTGGTGCAGCGGTTCTTGGGCAGGTACCCGGGCTTACAGGATGTCCTGAGGCAGGCCAGGAAAGTCTGTGTGCATTTCCGCAGATCTTATAATGCCAGTGCTCGCCTGGCTGAGCTTCAAAAGGAGTTGAACCTGCCCAAGAACCGCCTTATATGTGACATGCCCACCAGGTGGAACTCAACGTTGGCCATGCTGCAGCGGCTGCACACGCAGCAGAGGGCCATCAATGAGTACCTGTGCGACTACGGCACCAGGACAGGGTCAGGGGAGCTCGGGTTTTTTTCACCACGCCAGTGGGGCATGATCAGGGATGCATGCACTGTCCTGGCACCATTTGAGGAAGCCACGAGGATGGTGAGCAGTGACAGTGCATGCATCAGTGACACTGTACCTCTTGTCCACCTGTTGGAGCACACGCTGCGTGGAATAATGGACAGGGCACTTGAGGCAGAACAGAGGCAGGAAGAGGAGGACTTCCTTGCCTCTCAAGGCCCCCTTTACCCAGACAGTGTTCCTTCTGTCCCACCCATCGCACAGGAAGAGGAGGAGGAGGAGGAGGAGGATTGTGTCAGCATGGAGGTGGAGGCTGGCACTCAGCATCATCAGCAGCAGTCTTTTAGGGATGATTTACAGTCCCAAGAAACCAGTGGACTTGTACGTGGCTGGGAGGAGGTGGCTGCGGATCATGTCGTCCTTAGTGACCCAGAGGACTCCGGACTGAATGCCTCAGCTAACCTACGCTGCATGGCCTCCCTGATCCTGCAAAGTCTGCGGAAGGATCCTCGTATTCTTCGGATCAAGGAGAGGGACCATTACTGGCTGGCCACTCTCCTTGATCCACGGTACAAGGGTAAGGTTGCGGACCTTATCGTACCGTCGCAGAGGGAGCAGAGGATGAGACAACTCCGGGAGGCCTTGCAGAAAGGTCTGTGCAACGCGTTCCCAGAGACTGGGAGGTTACAAACTCCTGGTCCTGGACAACGAGTTGCTGAGGCTTCGGGCAGTCAAAGAAGGAGCGGTGGGGAAGGTGGCCGTCTGACCGATGCGTTCAGACAATTCTTTAGTCCGCAGCCCCAAAGTATGATCGGTTCCAGCAACCATCGCCAGCGTCTGATATACATGGTGCAGGAATACCTAGGGGCAAGGTCAGACTTGGACACCTTCCCCACCGAAAATCCTCTGGCTTACTGGGTCTTGAGGATGGATCACTGGCCAGAGCTTGCACAGTATGCAATTGAGCTACTGGCCTGTCCTGCATCCAGCGTTCTTTCAGAACGCACATTCAGTGCTGCTGGAGGATTTGTCACGGATCACAGGGTGCGCCTGTCCACCGACTCGGTTGATCGACTGACTTTCATCAAGATGAACCAGTCTTGGATCACCACCAGCTACCACACACCAGATGCTGATATAACAGACTAATTGATTTTAAAATGTCACATCCCTTCAAGACTGATGCTGATGCTGAGTGCCTGTGCTGTTATGTTGTCTGGCTATCCTCCTCCTCCTCCTCAATGATACGATTAACGATGATAGCTTGGAAGATCATTTTGGTTTATGGGTGACGCCACCAGTGGCTAAGGCCCAATTTTTCAGCCCCTGTTTAACAGGGGCGTGTAATTAAAATTTTTGATGCAATACTTTGCAACAGGCCTCATTGCTGTGCTCCAAGTACAGTATCTGTGAGGGGTTGCAGTGTTGTGCCACCAGTGCCTAAGGCCCAATTTTTCAGCCCCTGTTCAACAGGGGCATGCAATTATAATTATTGATCTAATAATTCACAGCAGGGCCCATTGCTGCGCCCACCAAGAGTAACTGTCAGGCCTTACAGTGTTGTGGCACCAGCAACACCATCACCACTAGTGATGAGCCGAACACCCCCGGGTTCGGTTCGCACCAGAACCCGCGAACGGACCGAAAGTTCGTACGAACATTAGAACCCTATTAAATACAATGGATGCGAACGTTCAAATTCTAAAGTGCTAATTATAACGACTATTATGCATGTTATTGTCCTAAAAAGGGTTTGGGAACCCGGGTTCTGCACCAGGGGACATGTATCAATGCAAAAAGAAGTTTTAAAAACGGTCGTTTTTCGGGAGCAGTCATTTTAATGATGCATAAAGTGAAAAAAAAAAAGTCAAATATTCCTTTAAATATCGTACCTGGGGGGTGTCTAAAGTATGCCTGTGAAGTGCCACGTGTTTCCCATGTTTAGAACTGTCCCTGCACAAAATGACACTTCTAAAGGAAAAAAAAGCCATTTAAAACTGCTTGCGGCTTTAATGTAATGTCTGGTCCCGGTAATATGGATGAAAATCTTTAAGAAAAATGGCATAGCTACCCCATGACCCCCCCCCCCCCTACCCCAGCCCATTACCAGCCCCTTTAGGTTTTGTATGGATATTAAGGGGAACCCCGCACATAAAATAAAAAAGGCCCTATATACTCTGAACAGCCGTATACAGGCGGTGCATACAAGACAGGGACTGTAGGTTTGTTCTTATGTAGAATCTGTTTGTAATTTTGAACAGGTACATTGTTTAAGTGTAGCTCCAGCCCAAAAATCTATTTTTAAACTTTTTGGAAAACATAGGTAAGGGTTATCACCCCTGTAACATTTGTTTTGCTGTCTGTGCCCCTGTTCAGAACATTTCACCTCACTTTCCGTCCCAATGACAACTGTTTTTGAAATGTGGTGTTTTTCTTGAAACAAGGATTGCTGATAAAGCATCAGTACAGAGGAGACACCTTTCTCCCATATTAATTCTTACAGGAGAGAATTTTCCTTCCAAGGGGTAGATTTCCTCTCACTTCCTGTTGTCTTCTTGCGTTTGCAAGTAGGAGTCGTTTGTAAGTTGGATGTTTGAAAGTAGGGACCTGCCGTATATACTCTGCAGAAATAGGCCCCTTAGTTGTTGGTGTTGGCACAACACTGTAAGCACTCACAGTTACTCTTGGTTGGTGCTGGAACGCCCTGCTGTCAACTATTATATCAGGAATTTTAATTACATATAATTGTTGAACAGTGGTAGTAAAAATTGGGCCTTTGATGGTGGTGCTGGTGCCACAACACTGTAAGCCCTGACAGTTACTCTTGGTGGGTGCAGCAATGGGCCCTGCTGTGAACTATTAGATCAAGAATTGTAATTACATGCCCCTGTTGAACAGGGGCTGAAAAATTGGGCCTTAGGCACTGGTGGCACAACACTACAACCCCTCACAGATACTGTACTTGGAGCACAGCAATGAGCCCTGTTGCAAAGTATTGCTTCAAAAATTGTAATGACACGCCCCTGTTAAACAGGGGCTGAAAAATTGGGCCTTAGGCACTGGTGGCACAACACTCCAACCCCTCACAGATACTGTACTTGGAGCACAGCAATGAGCCCTATGGCAAATTATTGCTAAAAAAATTGTAATTACACGCCCCTGTTAAACAGGGGCTGAAAAATTGGGCCTTAGCCACTGGTGGCGGCACCCATAAACAAAAATGATCTTCCAAGCTATCATCATCAATCGTATCATTGAGGACTCGGAGGAGGAGGATAGCCAGTCAACATAACAGTAGTGATGTCGCGAACATAAAATTTTCCGTTCGCGAACGGCGAACGCGAACTGCCGCAAATGTTCGCGAACGGGCGAACCCGGCGAACCGCCATAGACTTCAATAGGCAGGCGAATTTTAAAACCCACAGGGACTCTTTCTGGCCACAATAGTGATGGAAAAGTTGTTTCAAGGGGACTAACACCTGGACTGTGGCATGCCGGAGGGGGATCCATGGCAAAACTCCCATGGAAAATTACGTAGTTGACGCAGAGTCTGGTTTTAATCCATAAAGGGCATAAATCACCTAACATTCCTAATGTGTTTGGAATAACGTGCTTTAAAACATCAGGTATGATGTTGTATCGATCAGGTAGTGTAAGGGTTACGCCCGCTTCACAGTGACAGACCAAACTCGGACAGACCAAACTCCCCGTTTAACGCACCGCAAACAACTGCAAACAGTCCATTTGCACAACCGCAAGGCTTTAATGATCACCTTAGATGATCACAAAGAAAATTTATGTTTTTTCTATGCAAAATTATCAAGCCGATCGCTTTTGGTCTGTTCACAATGAAGCAACGACCTTACCATCTGGGGTGTGCCAACAACGCCATTGCCAACACACTCATAGAGGTGGTCGCTTCATTGTGATACGCAAGCCCCTTCACCACAACAAGGTAATGATCACGAAGGGGAATTGACACAGGTATGTGTTTTTTTGTTTGTTTTTTTTGCAGCCACAGTGCAGCACCAGAGGCCAGAAAAATTAGGCATGTACACATGCCTGTAAAATTAGGTATTGTTGCAGCCGCTGCTGTAGCAGCGGCCAGAAAAAATTATGTTTTTCAGGCAGAAAGTGCCCTAAAACATTGCGGCTTGTGGACCATTTTTAGCCCAAGGCAGCTCATCTCATCAGGCCTTTTTTAGTCAAATGTATCGCCCACTGTCAGTCCCTTCGGGATCCATGCCTCATTCATCTTAATAAAGGTGAGGTAATCTAGACTTTTTTGACCTAGGCGACTTCTCTTCTCAGTGACAATACCTCCTGCTGCACTGAAGGTCCTTTCTGAAAGGACACTTGAAGCGGGGCAGGCCAGAAGTTCTATCGCAAATTGAGATAGCTCAGGCCACAGGTCAAGCCTGCACACCCAGTAGTCAAGGGGTTCATCGCTCCTCAGAGTGTCGATATCTGCAGTTAAGGCGAGGTATTCTGCTACCTGTCGGTCGAGTCGTTCTCTGAGGGTGGACCCCGAAGGGCTGTGGCGATGCGTAGGACTTAAAAAGCTCTGCATGTCCTCCATCAACAATACGTCTGTAAAGCGTCCTGTCCTTGCCGGCATGGTCGTGGTAGGAGGAGGATTACTTTCACCTCTTCCCCTGTTAGATTCCCGTTGTGCTGTGACATCACCCTTATACGCTGTGTAAAGCATACTTTTTAATTTATTTTGGAACTGCTGCATCCTTTCCGTCTTCCTGTAATTCGGTAACATTTCTGGCACTTTCTGCTTATACCGGGGGTCTAGTAGCGTGGCCACCCAATACAGGTCGTTCTCCTTCAGCCTTTTTATACGAGGGTCCCTCAACAGGCACGACAGCATGAAAGACCCCATTTGCACAAGGTTGGATGCCGAGCTACTCATGTCCTGTTCCTCGTCCTCACTGATCTCACTGAAGGTCTGTTCTTCCCCCCAGCCACGTACAACACCACGGGTACCAGATAGGTGACAACGAGCACCCTGGGATGCCTGCTGTGGTTGGTCTTCCTCCTCCTCCTCAAAGCCACATTCCTCCTCTGACTCCTCTTCCTCAGACTCCTCTTCCAGCGTTGCCGCAGGTCCAGCAAGCAATGCTGATAAGGCTGTTTCTGGTGGTGGTGATGGTGACCACAACTCTTCCTCTTCCTCTTCACGCTCATCTACGGCCTGATCCAGCACTCTTTGCAGGGCACGCTCCAGGAAGAAAACAAATGGGATGATGTCGCTGATGGTGCCTTCAGTGCGACTGACTAGGTTTGTCACCTCCTCAAAAGGACGCATGAGCCTACAGGCATTGCGCATGAGCGTCCAGTAACGTGGCAAAAAAATTCCCAGCTGCGCAGAGGCTGTCCTAGCACCCCGGTCATACAAATACTCGTTGACGGCTTTTTCTTGTTGGAGCAGGCGGTCGAACATTAGGAGTGTTGAATTCCAACGTGTCGGGCTGTCGCAAATCAAGCGCCTCACTGGCATGTTGTTTCGCCTCTGGATATCTGAAAAGTGCGCCATGGCTGTGTAGGAACGCCTGAAATGGCCACACACCTTCCTGGCCTGCTTGAGGACATCCTGTAAGTCTGGGTACTTATGCACAAAGCGTTGTACAATCAGATTTAACACATGTGCCATGCACGGCACATGTGTCAACTTGCCCAAATTCAATGCCGCCAACAAATTGCTTCCGTTGTCACACACCACTTTGCCGATCTCCAGTTGGTGCGGAGTCAGCCACTGATCCACCTGTGCGTTCAGGGCGGACAGGAGTGCTGGTCCGGTGTGACTCTCTGCTTTCAGGCAAGTCAACCCCAAGACAGCGTGACACTGTCGTATCCGGGATGTGGAATAGCCCCTGGGGAGCTGGGGGGGTGCTGTTGATGTGGAGCAAGACGCAGCAGCAGAAGAGGACTCAGCCGAGGAGGTTATCGAAGAGGATGGAGTAGGAGGAGTAGAGGAGGTGACAGCAGGCCTGCCTGCAAGTCGTGGTGGTGTCACCACCAACTCCTCTGCAGAGCCACGCATTACATGCTTGGCAGCCGTCAGCAGGTTTACCCAATGAGCAGTGTAGGTGATATACCTGCCCTGACCGTGCTTTGCAGACCAGGTATCAGTGGTCAGATGGACCCTTGCCCCAACACTGTGTGCCAGACATGCCATGACTTCCTTTTGCACAATAGAGTACAGGTTGGGGATTGCCTTTTGTGAAAAGAAATTTCGGCCGGGTACCTTCCACTGCGGTGTCCCAATAGCTACAAATTTTTTGAAGGCCTCAGACTCCACCAGCTTGTATGGTAAAAGCTGGCGGGCTAAGAGTTCCGACAAGCCAGCTGTCAGACGCCGGGCAAGGGGGTGACTCTGTGACATTGGCTTCTTACGCTCAAACATGTCCTTGACAGACACCTGACTGTGGGCAGATGAGCAGGAACTGCTCAAGGCGAGAGACGTAGTGTCAGATGGTTGAGAGGGGGCAAGGAGGACAGCAGTGGTTGACGTGGCTGAAGATGCTGGACCAGGAGGAGGATGGTGGCTTTGAGCTTGTGTGCTGCTTGTACTCGTCGTCATCATGTGTTGATCCCATAGGCGTTTGTGATGTGAGATCATGTGCCTTCGCAAAGCAGTTGTACCTAGGTGGGTGTTGGATTTCCCACGACTCAGTTTCTTTTGGCACAGGTTGCAAATGGCATCGCTGTTATCAGAGGCAGACACACAAAAAAAATGCCACACTGCTGAGCTTTGCAATGGCGGCATTCTGGTGGTGGCAACAGCATGCGTTGATTGGCGTACTGTCTGGCTGACCCCGGGTGCCGATACATGCTGTCTGACTGTGCCACTAGCTCCTTGCGACGACCTACCCCTCCTTCCAACTCGTCTCCTCCTCCTCTCTGTCTCCCCATCTGAACTTTCCCCCTGTTCTTCTTCTCTTCGAGCGGGCACCCACGTGACATCCACATCGTCATCATCAACCGCTTCACTTGTATCTGACAACTCAGCAAAGGAAGCAGCAGCGGGTACAACATCATCATCATCACACCGTACATCCATGTGTGTAATGCTGCCTGACTGAGACATATCCCTTTTATCTACATCCTCTGGCAATAATGTTTGCGCATCACTCATTTCTTCCAACTCATGTGTAAATAACTCCTCTGACAGATCAAGTGAAGCAACTGTGGTGCTAGTGTTGGTGGTGGCGGCAGGCGGGCGAGTGGGAACTTGAGAGGTGCCCAAAGCTGAGCTGGAGAAGGATGGTGCGTCAAGGTTCCGAGCGGAAGCTGTAGAAGATTGGCTGTCCTGTGTTAGCCAGTCAACTATGTCCTCAGAACTTTTCGAGTTCAGGGTACGTGGCCCCTGAACACTGGGCATTATTCTTGGGCCAAAGGGAATCACAGCACCACGACCACGACAGCCCCTGCGGGGTGGCCTGCCTCTGCCTGTCATTTTTTTTAGATTAGTTTAGTTGTACTATGCGTGCAAGCTACTGTGACACCAGATATGAGTGGCACTGTGCACTGGCAGAAGTTGGCACAGTAGACACTGTAGGTCTGACACACACGCTGGCAGGCAACTGACTGCTCATCTACTGCAGTCAAAACTGTTGTGGTTTTTTTTATGTAAGCTACTGTGCCGGGGGAAAAAAACAAGCAGACTGGTGTTTTACCAGCCCTAAAAAGGGCTTTTTGGGGTGCTGTCAGGACGCTGTGCTTACAGCAGAGATCAGATGAGTCTTTCAGGAGTGGAGTGAACACTGAATACACTGGCCTATAGCTTTCCCTATAAAATCAGCAGCAGCTAAACTGTCCCTCCTCTGGCTAACACTGCAGCTTAAGTACAGACTGAATCTAAAATAGATGCTGTCCAGGAAAAAACAAAAAAGCAGACTGGTGTTTTACCAGCCCTAAAAAGGGCTTTTTGGGGTGCTGTCAGGACGCTGTGCTTACAGCACAGATCAGATGAGTCTTTCAGGAGTGGAGTGAACACTGAATACACTGGCCTAGCCTAGCTTTCCCTATAAAATCAGCAGCAGCTAAACTGTCCCTCCTCTGGCTAACACTGCAGCTTAAGTACAGACTGAATCTAAAATAGATGCTGTCCAGGAAAAAACAAAAAAGCAGACTGGTGTATTACCAGCCCTAAAAAGGGCTTTTTGGGGTGCTGTCAGGACGCTGTGCTTACAGCAGAGATCAGATGAGTCTTTCAGGAGTGGAGTGAACACTGAATACACTTGCCTATAGCTTTCCCTATAAAATCAGCAGCAGCTAAACTGTCCCTCCTCTGGCTAACACTGCAGCTTAAGTACAGACTGAATCTAAAATAGATGCTGTCCAGGAAAAAACAAAAAAGCAGACTGGTGTTTTACCAGCCCTAAAAAGGGCTTTTTGGGGTGCTGTCAGGACGCTGTGCTTACAGCAGAGATCAGATGAGTCTTTCAGGAGTGGAGTGAACACTGAATACACTTGCCTATAGCTTTCCCTATAAAATCAGCAGCAGCTAAACTGTCCCTCCTCTGGCTAACACTGTAGCTTAAGTACAGACTGAATCTAAAATAGATGCTGTCCAGGAAAAAACAAAAAAGCAGACTGGTGTTTTACCAGCCCTAAAAAGGGCTTTTTGGGGTGCTGTCAGGACGCTGTGCTTACAGCAGAGATCAGATGAGTCTTTCAGGAGTGGAGTGAACACTGAATACACTGGCCTAGCCTAGCTTTCCCTATAAAATCAGCAGCAGCTAAACTGTCCCTCCTCTGGCTAACACTGTAGCTTAAGTTCAGACTGAATCTAAAATAGATGCTGTCCAGAAAAAAAAACAAGCAGACTGGTGTTTTACCAGCCCTAAAAAGGGCTTTTTGGGGTGCTGTCAGGACGCTGTGCTTACAGCAGAGATCAGATGAGTCTTTCAGGAGTGGAGTGAACACTGAATACACTTGCCTATAGCTTTCCCTATAAAATCAGCAGCAGCTAAACTGTCCCTCCTCTGGCTAACACTGTAGCTTAAGTACAGACTGAATCTAAAATAGATGCTGTCCAGGAAAAAACAAAAAAGCAGACTGGTGTTTTACCAGCCCTAAAAAGGGCTTTTTGGGGTGCTGTCAGGACGCTGTGCTTACAGCAGAGATCAGATGAGTCTTTCAGGAGTGGAGTGAACACTGAATACACTGGCCTAGCCTAGCTTTCCCTATAAAATCAGCAGCAGCTAAACTGTCCCTCCTCTGGCTAACACTGTAGCTTAAGTTCAGACTGAATCTAAAATAGATGCTGTCCAGAAAAAAAAACAAGCAGACTGGTGTTTTACCAGCCCTAAAAAGGGCTTTTTGGGGTGCTGTCAGGACGCTGTGCTTACAGCAGAGATCAGATGAGTCTTTCAGGAGTGGAGTGAACACTGAATACACTGGCCTAGCCTAGCTTTCCCTATAAAATCAGCAGCAGCTAAACTGTCCCTCCTCTGGCTAACACTGTAGCTTAAGTTCAGACTGAATCTAAAATAGATGCTGTCCAGGAAAAAACAAAAAAGCAGACTGGTGTTTTACCAGCCCTAAAAAGGGCTTTTTGGGGTGCTGTCAGGACGCTGTGCTTACAGCAGAGATCAGATGAGTCTTTCAGGAGTGGAGTGAACACTGAATACACTTGCCTATAGCTTTCCCTATAAAATCAGCAGCAGCTAAACTGTCCCTCCTCTGGCTAACACTGCAGCTTAAGTACAGACTGAATCTAAAATAGATGCTGTCCAGGAAAAAACAAAAAAGCAGACTGGTGTTTTACCAGCCCTAAAAAGGGATTTTTGGGGTGCTGTCAGGACGCTGTGCTTACAGCAGAGATCAGATGAGACTTTCAGGAGTGGAGTGAACACTGAATACACTTGCCTATAGCTTTCCCTATAAAATCAGCAGCAGCTAAACTGTCCCTCCTCTGGCTAACACTGCAGCTTAAGTACAGACTGAATCTAAAATAGATGCTGTCCAGGAAAAAAAAAAAAGCAGACTGGTGTTTTACCAGCCCTAAAAAGGGCTTTTTGGGGTGCTGTCAGGACGCTGTGCTTACAGCAGAGATCAGATGAGTCTTTCAGGAGTGGAGTGAACACTGAATACACTTGCCTAGCTTAGCTTTCCCTATAAAATAAGCAGCAGCTAAACTGTCCCTCCTCTCGCTAAGACTGCAGCTTGAGAATGAATCTAAAATGGATGCTGTCCAGGAGGTGGGAGGGTCTGGGAGGGAGGGTATGCTGCTGATTGGCTGGAATGTGTCTGCTGACTGTGAGGTACAGGGTCAAAGTTTGCTCAATGATAATGAATAGGGGGCGGACCGAACATCGCATATGTTCGCCGGCCGCGGCGAACGCGAACAAGCTATGTTCGCCGGGAACTGTTCGCCGGCGAATAGTTCTGTACATCTCTACATAACAGCACAGGCACTCAGCATCAGCATCAGTCTTGAAGGGATGTGACATGTTAAAATCAATTAGTCTGTTATATCAGCATCAGGTGTGTGGTAGCTGGTGGTGATCCAAGACTGGTTCATCTTGATGAAAGTCAGTCGATCAACCGAGTCGGTGGACAGGCGCACCCTGTGATCCGTGACAAATCCTCCAGCAGCACTGAATGTGCGTTCCGAAAGAACGCTGGATGCAGGACAGGCCAGTAGCTCAATTGCATACTGTGCAAGCTCTGGCCAGTGATCCATCCTCAAGACCCAGTAAGCCAGAGGATTTTCGGTGGGGAAGGTGTCCAAGTCTGACCTTGCCCCTAGATATTCCTGCACCATGTTTATCAGACGCTGGCGATGGTTGCTGGAACCGATCATACTTTGGGGCTGCGGACGAAAGAATTGTCTGAACGCATCGGTCAGACGGCCACCTTCCCCACCGCTCCTTCTTTGACTGGCCGAAGCCTCAGCAACTCGTTGTCCAGGACCAGGAGTTTGTAACCTCCCAGTCTCTGGGAACGCGTTGCACAGACCTTTCTGCAAGGCCTCCCGGAGTTGTCTCATCCTCTGCTCCCTCTGCGATGGTAACATAAGGTCCGCAACCTTACCCTTGTACCGTGGATCAAGGAGAGTGGCCAGCCAGTAATGGTCCCTCTCCTTGATCCGAAGAATACGAGGATCCTTCCGCAGACTTTGCAGGATCAGGGAGGCCATGCAGCGTAGGTTTGCTGAGGCATTCGGTCCGGAGTCCTCTGGGTCACTAAGGACGACATGATCCGCAGCCACCTCCTCCCAGCCACGTACAAGTCCACTGGTTTCTTGGGACTGTAAATCATCCCTAAAAGACTGCTGCTGATGATGCTGAGTGCCAGCCTCCACCTCCATGCTGACACAATCCTCCTCCTCCTCCTCCTCCTCCTCCTCTTCCTGCCTCTGTCTGGGTGAAGGAACACTGTCTGGGTAAAGGGGGCCTTGAGAGGCAAGGAAGTCCTCCTCTTCCTGCCTCTGTTCTGCCTCAAGTGCCCTGTCCATTATTCCACGCAGCGTGTGCTCCAACAGGTGGACAAGAGGTACAGTGTCACTGATGCATGCACTGTCACTGCTCACCATCCTCGTGGCCTCCTCAAATGGTGCCAGGACAGTGCATGCATCCCTGATCATGCCCCACTGGCGTGGAGAAAAAAAAACAAGCTCCCCTGACCCTGTCCTGGTGCCGTAGTCGCACAGGTACTCATTGATGGCCCTCTGCTGCGTGTGCAGCCGCTGCAGCATGGCCAATGTTGAGTTCCACCTGGTGGGCATGTCACATATAAGGCGGTTCTTGGGCAGGTTCAACTCCTTTTGCAGCTCAGCCAGGCGAGCACTGGCATTATAAGATCTGCGGAAATGCACACAGACTTTCCTGGCCTGCCTCAGGACATCCTGTAAGCCCGGGTACCTGCCCAAGAACCGCTGCACCACCAGGTTAAGGACGTGAGCCACACAGGGCACATGGGTCAGTTGTCCCTGTCGGAGGGCGGAGAGGAGGTTGGTGCCATTGTCGCAAACCACCATTCCTGGCTTAAGCTGGCGTGGCGTCAACCACCTCTCGGCCTGGCCCTGCAGAGCAGACAGGACCTCTGCCCCAGTGTGGCTTCTGTCCCCCAAACACACCAGCGCAAGCACGGCATGGCATCTTTTTGCCTGCGTACTTGCGTAGCCCCTTGAACGGCTACGGAGCACCGCTGGTTCAGAGGACAAAGCACAGGAAGAGGCCATGGAGGAAGAAGAAGAGGAGGGGGTGGAGGAGAGAGGTGTGTCACAACCAGTAGTAGCATTTTGGAGGCGTGGTGGTGGAACAACCTCCAACACTACTGCACCTTGTCCTGCATCCTTCCCAGCTGCCAAAAGAGTGACCCAATGGGCCGTGAAAGAAAGGTAACGTCCCTGTCCATGCCTGCTGGACCATGAGTCAGCGGTAATATGCACCTTACCGCTGACCGCCCTGTCCAGCGAGGCCAAGACATTGCCTTCCACATGCCGGTAGAGAGCCGGAATAGCCTTCCGTGAGAAAAAGTGGCGTTTGGGAACCTGCCACTGAGGAACCGCACATTGCACAAACTCACGGAAGGGGGCCGAGTCTACCAACTGAAAAGGCAGCAGTTGAAGCGCTAGCAATTTAGCCAAGCTAGCATTCAACCGCTGGGCATGTGGATGGCTGGGAGTGAACTTCTTTCGACGGTCCAGCAGCTGGGGCAGGGAAATTTGCCTGCTAGAATCGGACGTCGGTGTACTGCTAGCAGAGTGGCCGCAACTACTTGGCTGTGACACACCTAATTCTACACCTTCATTCCTCTCAGTGCATGTTTCAGAGAGGACTGAAGTTATAGTGGGGTTGGAGATCTCAGCTGATGCGGTGCAAGGAGATGTCCGCTTTGTTCTTTGGTGTGGGTCTTTGAGGTAGGCTTGCCAACGAGCTGCATGGCAGGTCAACATATGTCTGGTCAGGCATGTGGTACCCAAGCGGCTGATGTTTTGGCCACGCGATATACGCTTGAGACATATGTTGCAAACAGCAGCTGTGCGATCTGATGCACTAGCCTCAAAAAAGGCCCACACCAAAGAACTTTTTGAATGACGGGCAGAGGCAGCGCCCTGCACAGGCGGAGCTCTGCGGTGTGATTCCGTCGGTGTACTGCCCTTACGCTGGCCACCAAAGGGCATCCTGCCTCGTTGGAGATGTGCCTCCTCCTCATCCTCCTCCTCCTCCTCTCTCCTATTAGGCACCCACGTGGAGTCAGTGACCTCATCATCCCCTCCCTCCTCATCACTGGAGCCAATCTGGCAGTATGCTGCAGCTGCTGGAACATGACTGCCAGATTGGTGTCCTTCTTGAGCATCCCCTCTGTCTGCTCTCACGCTACTGCCTTCCTCTAGCTGGGTTTCATCATCAGACCCTTCGAAACGCTGGGCATCCTCCTGGAGCATGTACCCAACACTGTGCTCAAACAGTTCGGGGGACTCCTCAGGAGGAGGACATGGTGGGTCTAGGGAAGGAGTGACTGATGATGAGTCTGACATTGATACCAGGGAAGAGGACGCTTTGGCAGCTGCTTTGCCAGTACCCTGAGCCTGGGTGAGAGAGGATGAGGAGGAGGAGGAGGGCTTGGTCATCCACTCTACCAAGTCTTCGGCATGATGTGGCTCAACATGTCCAGCTGCCGAAAAGAAGGACAAGCGTGTCCCATGGCCATGTGCTGATGACAATGCACCGCGTCCACGACCAGCACTGTTGCCCCCAGACACAGAGCCTGCTTGCCCTCTTTTATTGCCTCCTGACTGTCTGCCTCTCCTTGTTTGCCTTCCAGACATTCTAATAGATGGCCTGCAGGGAGATGGGAAAAAAGCAATAAGGGCTACCTTCAGGTGTCCTTCTCTGTCCCTTTACTTAAGGATTTCTAAATATGGTTGAGGATGATTGCTTTCGCACAGAATAGCACAACGACAATTTCCCTGACTGTCCAAAAAACAAGGATTTCAAAGATGGTTGATGATCAATGCTTTAGCACACTATAGCACAAGGAGAATTTCCCTCACTGTCCTTCCCTGTCCCTAGAAACAAGGATTATCACAGTGAAAGAAACTGACACTCTTCCTACCTATAGTTTTCTGTCCCTAGAAAAAATGTTTTTTTAAAGATAGTTGATGATCAATGCTTTAGCACACTATAGCACAAGGAGAATTTCCCTCACTGTCCTTCCCTGTCCCTAGAAACAAGGATTATCACAGTGAAAGAAACTGACACTCTTCCTACCTATAGTTTTCTGTCCCTAGAAAAAATGTTTTTTTAAAGCTGATTGATGATCAATGCTTTAGCACACTATAGCACAAGTAGAATTTCCCTCACTGTCCTTCCCTGTCCCTAGAAACAAGGATTATCACAGTGAAAGAAACTGACACTCTTCCTACCTATAGTTTTCTGTCCCTAGAAAAAATGTTTTTTTAAAGATGGTTGATGATCAATGCTTTAGCACACTATAGCACAAGGAGAATTTCCCTCACTGTCCTTCCCTGTCCCTAGAAACAAAGATTATCACAGTGAAAGAAACTGACACTCTTCCTACCTATAGTTTTCTGTCCCTAGAAAAAATGTTTTTTTAAAGATGGTTGATGATCAATGCTTTAGCACAGTATAGCACAAGGAGAATTTCCCTCACTGTCCTTCCCTGTCACTAGAAACAAGGATTAGCACAGTGAAAGAAACTGACACTCTTCCTACCTATAGTTTTCTGTCCCTAGAAAAAATGTTTTTTTAAAGACGGTTGATGATCAATGCTTTAGCACACTATAGCACAAGGAGAATTTCCCTCACTGTCCTTCCCTGTCCCTAGAAACAAGGATTATCACAGTAAAACACACTGACACTCTCCCTACCTATAGTTTTCTGTCCCTAGAAAAAATGTTTTTTTAAAGATGGTTGATGATCAATGCTTTAGCACACTATAGCACAAGGAGAATTTCCCTCACTGTCCTTCCCTGTCCCTAGAAACAAGGATTATCACAGTGAAAGAAACTGACACTCTCCCTACCTATAGTTTTCTGTCCCTAGAAAAAATGTTTTTTTAAAGATGGTTGATGATCAATGCTTTAGCACACTATAGCACAAGGAGAATTTCCCTCACTGTCCTTCCCTGTCCCTAGAAACAAGGATTATCACAGTGAAAGAAACTGACACTCTTCCTACCTATAGTTTTCTGTCCCTAGAAAAAATGTTTTTTTAAAGATGGTTGATGATCAATGCTTTAGCACAGTATAGCACAAGGAGAATTTCCCTCACTGTCCTTCCCTGTCCCTAGAAACAAGGATTAGCACAGTGAAAGAAACTGACACTCTTCCTACCTATAGTTTTCTGTCCCTAGAAAAAATGTTTTTTTAAAGACGGTTGATGATCAATGCTTTAGCACACTATAGCACAAGGAGAATTTCCCTCACTGTCCTTCCCTGTCCCTAGAAACAAGGATTATCACAGTGAAAGAAACTGACACTCTTCCTACCTATAGTTTTCTGTCCCTAGAAAAAATGTTTTTTTAAAGACGGTTGATGATCAATGCTTTAGCACACTATAGCACAAGGAGAATTTCCCTCACTGTCCTTCCCTGTCCCTAGAAACAAGGATTATCACAGTGAAAGAAACTGACACTCTTCCTACCTATAGTTTTCTGTCCCTAGAAAAAATGTTTTTTTAAAGACGGTTGATGATCAATGCTTTAGCACACTATAGCACAAGGAGAATTTCCCTCACTGTCCTTCCCTGTCCCTAGAAACAAGGATTATCACAGTGAAAGAAACTGACACTCTTCCTACCTATAGTTTTCTGTCCCTAGAAAAATTTTTTTTTAAAGACGGTTGATGATCAATGCTTTAGCACACTATAGCACAAGGAGAATTTCCCTCACTGTCCTTCCCTGTCCCTAGAAACAAGGATTATCACAGTGAAAGAAACTGACACTCTTCCTACCTATAGTTTTCTGTCCCTAGAAAAAATGTTTTTTTAAAGATGGTTGATGATCAATGCTTTAGCACACTATAGCACAAGGAGAATTTCCCTCACTGTCCTTCCCTGTCCCTAGAAACAAGGATTATCACAGTGAAGGAAACTGACACTCTTCCTACTGTGAGGGGGTTAGCTCGGTAGCGGGTGTGTGTGACCCCCTGGATGGGCTCCCCACACAAAAACAGGCCCTGCAGACGGAGGTTGTGGTTTTCAAGATCAAAAGGTGCGGTTTATTTCTCTATTTACAGTGACAAAAACACAGCAAAGCAAAAAGAAACATAAACAAAATAAATCCTGGTCAGCTTGACCTCTGACTAAATATGCAGGTTTCCCTAACTAACAACTGGGATCAGCCTGGTGCTGTCCTAGTCCCTAAGTCCCTGGTTTAGTAAATGTCCAAACAAATAGCCACACAGGCTTTGTCTCACCGCACAGGGGTTCACTCTCCCTAGACAGTCCACACAGGTCTGGGTCCAGGCATGAGCAAACACCTAATGAAGCTGGGAGTTTTTATAGAGGCCTTAAACGAGCTGACAAGCTTCAGCTGGTCTCATCAACTCCCTGCCTGCACGACGCCCAGCACTCTCCCTAGAGGTATGAATCATCCATGAGCCCACTAGCCTCAGCTGGGCTTCATCAACTCTCTCCCTAGTTGTATAAGTCGGCATAAAGCCTGAATCTGGGAGAAATATACCTACCCCCCTGGATGCAACCAGGTGACTTTACCTTCCTGCTGTCACATACCCCCCCCTCTTGTTTTAACCTTGGGGTTGGAACACCAGCAATCAGGCATTCATGTACTCGAGACAAAGCATCCACATTCCCCATTTGAACGCCAGGGCGATGCTTTACTGTGAAGTTGAATTCCTGTAGGGCCAGGAACCACCTATTTACTCTTCTATTTGTCTCCTTGTTTTGAGCCATCCACTTTAACGGAGCGTGATCCGTAACCATGTCAAAGTGCCTACCTAGCAGATAGTACCGAAGGGAATCTAGAGCCCACTTCACCGCTAAACACTCCTTTTCAACCGTGGCGTAATTTACCTCATGGGACTAAAACTTCATGCTGAGGTAAATGACTGGGTGCTCTTCCCCGTTCCAGACCTGGGACAATACTGCTCCTAACCCCACATCTGACGCATCACTTTGTACGACAAAGTCTTTAGAGAAGTCGGGTGAGTACAACACTGGCTGGCTACATAAGGCTTGTTTCAAGAATTGGAATGCTGCCTCAGCCTCGGGGGTCCATTTAATCATGACCGACCCTTTCCCTTTCGTCAGGTTGGTTAGCGGCACAGCCTTAGAAGCAAAGTGGGGAATGAAGCGCCGATAATAACCCGCGATTCCCAGAAAGGCTCGTACCTGCTTCTTGCTGTTGGGACGTGGCCAACTCTGGATGGCCTCGACTTTGTTGAGTTGGGGTTTTATTACTCCCCTGCCAATGGTGTACCCAAGATATTTGGCCTCCTCCTGCCCAATGGTACACTTCTTGGGGTTAGCCGTAAACCCCGCTTCCCGGATAGAGTCTAGGACTGCTTGCACTTTTGGCAGATGTGAGGCCCAATCTGTGCTATGGACAATTACGTCATCCAGGTAAGCCGCAGCATACTTCCGATGGGGCCTCAGTATCTGGTCCATTTTCCGCTGGAATGTGGCCGGCGCATTCTGTAACCCGAACGGCATTCTCTTATATTGGAACGCCCCGTCTGGGGTTACAAATGCGGTTTTCTCTTTGGCCGACTTGGCCAGGGGAATTTGCCAATACCCTTTTGTGAGGTCAAGAGTCGTCATGTATCGGGCTGTTCCCAGCCGGTCGATCAACTCATCTATACGTGGCATGGGGTAGGTGTCAAATTTTGTAACTTTGTTCAACTGACGAAAATCGTTACAAAATCGCCAGCTCCCATCCGGTTTAGGCACCAACACAATGGGACTAGACCAATCACTTTGGGACTCCTCTATCACCCCTAAGTTCAGCATTTTCTGTACTTCCTCCCATATTGCCTCCCGTCGGGCCTCTGGGATTCGATAGGGTTTTAACTTCACCCTTTCACCGGGCGGGGTAATAATATCATGCTCTACCCCAGATGTTTGTCCCGGCAGCTCAGAGAACACCTCCTTGTTGCGAAGCACAAACTCCTTAACCTCCTGTTGTTGGGGTTGTGACAAGGTGGCTGCTATTCCAACCTCCGGAATCACGCAACCAGTTTGAGCTGGTGACCAAGTTTCTGCGACTAGGGACTCTCTATCCCTCCAGGCTTTCAACAGATTAACGTGATAGATCTGTTCGGGCTTTCGCCTTCCTGGTTGTCTGACCTTGTAATTCACTTCGCTCACTTTTTCCATTATCTCGTAGGGGCCTTGCCATTTAGCAAGGAATTTACTTTCAACCGTAGGGACAAGTACCAATATCCTATCCCCCGGGGAAAAGGTACGGGTCTTGGCTCCACGGTTGTACACTCTCTGCTGTGCCAACTGCGCTTGGGCCAAATGTTCCTTCACGATGGGCATTACCTGTGCAATTCGATCTTGCATCAGGGCGACATGCTCAATCACACTCCTGTGGGGAGAACTCTCACTTTCCCAAGTTTCCTTGGCAATATCCAACAGCCCTCTTGGGTGTCTCCCATACAGTAACTCAAAGGGGGAGAATCCCGTAGAGGATTGGGGCACCTCCCTAATAGCAAACATCAAATAAGGAAGTAGACAGTCCCAATCCTTTCCATCTCTATCCACCACTTTCTTCAACATTTGTTTTAGGGTTTTGTTGAATCTTTCAACCAGCCCATCGGTTTGGGGGTGATACACAGACGTACGCAATTGCGTCACTTTGAACAATTTACACAGCTCTTTCATAACCCGGGACATAAAGGGTGTACCTTGGTCCGTAAGCAGTTCTTTACAAATATGGTCAAAAATACCTCTGGATCATCCTCTCCAGTCATTTTTGTCAATAAACGACTCACCCCAAAGGACGCGGTATTAGTGGGACGGCTTTCCTCACTGGTCTGCGGACGTTGCTGCATTACTGCTTCCATCTGTTGTTGTAGTCTCTGCTCTTGCTTCTGCAACAGGTCTATGAAGCGGGCCTCAGATTGCTGCTGGGCTTGTTGCTGGGCTGCGAAGCTCTGTTGTTGAGCTGCAAGGCTCTTTTGCAAACCTGCATTTGTCTGCTGTTGATTGGCATTTGCTAGAGCCAGCTGTTTCAGTATCTCCTCCATGCTGGCTTAAAAAAAAACTGCCACTGGTTCTCCACCAACTGTGAGGGGGTTAGCTCAGTAGCGGGTGTGTGTGACCCCCTGGATGGGCTCCCCACACAAAAACAGGCCCAGCAGACGGAGGTTGTGGTTTTCAAGATCAAAAGGTGCGGTTTATTTCTCTATTTACAGTGACAAAAACACAGCAAAGCAAAAAGAAACATAAACAAAATAAATCCTGGTCAGCTTGACCTCTGACTAAACATGCAGGTTTCCCTAACTAACAACTGGGATCAGCCTGGTGCTGTCCTAGTCCCTAAGTCCCTGGTTTAGTAAATGTCCAAACAAATAGCCACACAGGCTTTGTCTCACCGCACAGGGGTTCACTCTCCCTAGACAGTCCACACAGGTCTGGGTCCAGGCATGAGCAAACACCTAATGAAGCTGGGAGTTTTTATAGAGGCCTTAAACGAGCTGACAAGCTTCAGCTGGTCTCATCAACTCCCTGCCTGCACGACGCCCAGCACTCTCCCTAGAGGTATGAATCATCCATGAGCCCACTAGCCTCAGCTGGGCTTCATCAACTCTCTCCCTAGTTGTATAAGTCGGCATAAAGCCTGAATCTGGGAGAAATATACCTACCCCCCTGGATGCAACCAGGTGACTTTACCTTCCTGCTGTCACACTACCTATAGTTTTCTGTCCCTAGAAAAAAAGTTTTTTTAAAGATGGTTGATGATCAATGCTTTAGCACACTATAGCACAAGGAGAATTTCCCTCACTGTCCTTCCCTGTCCCTAGAAACAAGGATTATCACAGTGAAAGAAACTGACACTCTTCCTACCTATAGTTTTCTGTCCCTAGAAAAAATGTTTTTTTAAAGATGGTTGATGATCAATGCTTTAGCACACTATAGCACAAGGAGAATTTCCCTCACTGTCCTTCCCTGTCCCTAGAAACAAGGATTATCACAGTGAAAGAAACTGACACTCTTCCTACCTATAGTTTTCTGTCCCTAGAAAAAATGTTTTTTTAAAGATGGTTGATGATCAATGCTTTAGCACAGTATAGCACAAGGAGAATTTCCCTCACTGTCCTTCCCTGTCCCTAGAAACAAGGATTAGCACAGTAAAACACACTGACACTCTCCCTACCTATAGTTTTCTGTCCCTAGAAAAAATGATTTTTTAAAGATGGTTGATGATCAATGCTTTAGCACACTATAGCACAAGGAGAATTTCCCTCACTGTCCTTCCCTGTCCCTAGAAACAAGGATTCGCACAGTAAAACACACTGACACTCTCCCTACCTATCCTTCTCTTTCCCTAAACTAAAGGAATCCAGGTTAAGCAAGAAAAAAAAATGTCACTGTCCCTGCCTATGCTTCTCTTTCCCTGCTCCGGAACACACTACACTAGGCCGCCGTGCTGGCGGCCTTTTATAGTGTGGGGCGTGTACTAAACACCCTCAGCAATAATTGGCCACAGGCATCCTGCCTGTGGCCAATCATTGCTCTCCTCGCTGCCGGCGCTGTGATTGGCCAAGCATGCGGGGTCACAGTGCATGCTTGGCCAATCACAGCGCCTGGATGACACTGCGATGGCGTAGTGCATTGTGGGCCGTTCGCGTCACTCGAATTAGGCGCGAACGGCCCAAATCGTTCGATCTTCGTCGAACGATCGAACAGCCGATGTTCGAGTCGAACGTATGTTCGACTCGAACACCGAGCTCATCCCTAATCACCACCACCACCACCACCAAAGGCCCAGTTTTTCAGCCCCTGTTCAACAGGGGCATGCAATTATAATTATTGATCTAATAATTCACAGCAGGGACCATTGCTGCGCCCACCAAGAGTAACTGTCAGGCCTTACAGTGTTGTGGCACCAGCACCACCATCAAAGGCCCAATTTTTACTACCACTGATCAACAATTATATGTTATTACAATTCCTGATATTATACTTGACAGCAGGGCGTTCCAGCACCCACCAAGAATAACTGTGAGTGCTTTCAGTGTTGTGCCAACACCAACACCTAAGGGGCCAATTTCTGCAGAGTATATACGGAAGGTCCCTACTTTCAAACATCCAACTTACAAACTACTACTACTTGCAAACGGAAGAAGACAACAGGAAGTGAGAGGAAATCTACCCCTTGGAAGGAAAATTCTCTCCTGTAAGGATTAATATGGGAGAAAGGTGTCTCCTCTCTACTGATGCTTTATCACCAATCCTTGTTTCAATACAAACACCACATTTCAAAAACAGTTGTCATTGGGACGCAAAGTGAGGTGAAATGTTCTGAACAGGGGCACAGACAGCAAAAAAATGTGATTTTTTAACCTCGGCCTTCACTCCTGGCCAATAAAACCGGTCGGTTATCCTGGCCTCTGTTTTCTCTGCCCCCAGGTGTCCTCCTAGTGCGTCGTTATGGGCTAGATCAAGGAGCATCCGCCGATATGGTTGGGGAACCAGCAACTGCTCTACAGTTTCCCCTCGGCTCTCAGCTACTCGATATTCCAAGTCCCCCTTCAATGCAAAATGAGGAAACCTCTGATCTGCCCCTGGCATTTGTAAGACCCCATCAATAACAGAAACCTGCTCTCGAGCATTGATCAAGGTAGGATCCTGTAATTGGGCGGTGCCGAATGCACCCCTGGATACATCCAGGTCTGGATGCACTGGCCTCAAGGATGTTTCCCCCTCATCCTCCTCAGCCGGAGAGAGCTCCTCATCTTCCTCCCCCAGCAAGACTTGTAATGGGAAAACTTCCCCCCCCCCTCAGAGATCAACTCGGTTTTAAGACCTGGAACAGAAACATTATCACCCACATTAGTATTCTCTGTAACTTCACTATCAGTGACGGGTATCTCCATATTAGAGGGGTGTGTTGTGGGGGTTTCAGGCCCGGATCCCTCAGACTCTGTCCCTTCCAGACCCTGTGTCCCCAGTACTCCGGGCAGCCCCATCTGTACCTGGTTCCATAGTTCAAGAAATAGTGGACAGTCCCGCCCCACTATGATGTCATGTATTAAGCTTTTCACCACCCCAACCTCTTGTGTAACTGAAATATGGCCATAGGAAACCGTTACTGGGACCAGGGGGTACTCCCTGGTGTCCCCATGGATACACACTACCCGTAGAGTCTTATTCACTGGGCCGAGTCTCCCGAGCACCCTGGCATGTACCAGTGTTATCATGCTGCCGGAGTCCAGGAGCGCCTTGGCAGGAAGGTGGTTCACCCACACTTCACACTCGAACCGTCCTTCAGCCAGATGAGTGGCACACACTCTTTGCACATAGAAGGAGCTTCTCCGACCGGTCCCACAGTCCATAGGCTCCTCCTGCAGCGGGCACTGTGGGGGGGTATGCCCCCAGGACCGACATCGCCAACACTGTAGGTCCCCCATCCGTGGGACAGGAACCAACCTTTGTGGTTCTGCGGAGGATTATGCAGGTTTGCGGGTTCCAACGTCAGGCAGGGCTTCTCTCCTCGGTGCTGTGGCTGGTCTGGTTGCCCTTGGTGTGGGTTCCCGACGCTTGGCAGGCCCAAGCAGGTCCTCTACCACGGTGTACCTTTCGACCAACTCAACCAGCTGGTCAGCAGTTGCAGGGTCTCCGTGGCTTACCCAGCGCTGTAGGTCATCTGGCAGGGACTGCAGGTACCAATCCATCACCACCCGTTCCACCATTTGTGGGCCTGACAATTTTTCCGGCTGCAGCCATTTTTTCACCAGCTGCACTAGTTCGTGCATTTGGGACCTAGGTGGTCGGTCAGGTTTGTACCGCCAGCGATGCACCCTCTGAGCCCGGACGGCTGTGGTCACTCCCAGACGGGCCAGGATCTCTGCCTTCAGCCGTTCATAGTCGCTGATGTGCTCAGATGGGAGATCAAAATAGGCCTTTTGCGGGTCACCGGTGAGGAAAGGGGAGATAATGCCAGCCCATTGGTCACGGGGCCACCCCTCTCTCTCCGCTATTCTTCCAAAGGTGGTGAGAAAGGCCTCTACATCATCGCTGGGTGTTAGTTTTTGTAAGAAATGGGTGGCTCTCACGGACACTTGGTTGCCAGCGGCAACGACCGCTTGCTCTCGTCCCTGAGCCATCCGCTGTACTGCCTCCTGCAAGGCAGCCACCTGTGCTCGAGTGGACTCCTGCTGGGCCGTAAACTGGGTAGTTAGCAGCAGTGTGCTTTCCTCATGGCGACGGTTTGCCTCTGCTAAAGCTTGCTGTTGGGTCGCAATGGCTTGTTGCTGGGTCGCAGTGGCTTGCTGCTGGGTCGCAGTGGCTTGCTGCTGGGTCGCAGTGGCTTGTGCCAAAGCCTTGATGACCTCCTCCATGCCTTTGTCTGCTGTTTGCAATGTCTGAGCTGACTTCACCCAAGACATGCCATAAGCCCACTGTTTCTTTAAATGTCAGTTTGTTTTTTAAACGGTTTTTGCAGCTGCAAATGCACTTTGCCCGCATTCTCCACCAGTTGTGAACTTTTGGGGATTATAGCTCCATGGGACTAAGTGCATAAACCGTTGACTTTTAAACAGAAAGGCTTTTATTTGTGAATAAAGCAAAAATAACGCTTAATTCAGCACACAGAAAAGTATAAACTAAAGTCCACTTATCTTCCAGCACAAATCAAAAGTCCTGCTTGTCTTCAGCACAAAAATAAACCAAAGGAAAGACACATACAGTTTTGTAGAGGAACTTCCAGAGCCCTTGCTGAATCTTTCCAAGCTCCCAGCAAACAGACAGCTCCTCTTCACAGGTGCAATCCTCATACTCCTTTCACACACCTCTAGCATCACTTCCTGTTTTATGAGTTGTCTTCCTGGAAGCCCTTAACCCCCTGTGTGCTGACTCCCAGTGGTCAGGAGTGGAGGCTCTATCCCCACCCGAATGTCACTTTAGAGCCTCCGAAATTCCGGGCCCCAAATACCTCTCTATTAAGACAAAGAGGACTGCGAGTCAGTCCTCTCTGGACTATTTCTTTTGCCAGGAATTCCTCACCCATTGGGTGACCTCCTGAACACTATTACCACTCGTTAAAGGGACCATAACCCAAATATTGGTGCTACATAGCACCCGTCCAGGACCCAACCTTGGCGTCCTGTACATCTGGAATCCAATTAATTGATTACATGTTCCCCCTTCCTCATACTTGGTCTCTGGAGAGTTAGGGGGAATTACTCTTTATACTTCATGCCGGTGTCGCACTGATTTGAACAGTTCCACTGCCAACAATAGGGTATGACTTGTCATGTGATTTGGACCTGTCAAATCGCATGACAAGGCGCACATGTGTGAACAGGGGCTTATACTGCATTCACATTTGTGCATTTTATTGGGATGAGTTAAACTTTATCCTCAGAAAAGCACACCTTCCATAGGGATGAGTGGAAATGCATGCACTACAACTGAATCATGTGAAATATCCAGAAGTTTGAGTGTAAGCTGGCCATAGATGGATTGAAAATTGGCTGGTTCAGAAGGGACAAGCTGAATTATGAGCCATTTATGGCCGTCCCCGTTTGACAGAGGTCGAGCAAAAGATCAACTTCTGTTGAATGAAAATGTTGGAAGAATTTTCTTGATCAGTGGCTGCAGCCCACTGATAAGCTTATTGTAACAGAGGTGGAGTCCCACTGTCAGAATACAATGTCTCAGCGGGGAGGATTCCTCCATCTACCTACCATTGGTCACCTTAAAGTGGTACTAAACTCAGGACTCTGCATTCACTATATCTGGTCTCCCACACATGTGCCTTAGTTTTCGTCCGAATTTCGGGTATTTTCGTTATCGTTTTAACAAACGATAACGAAAGCACAGAATCCGAAATCCGAAAGATCCAACATAAACAAATGCTTTATTTTCGTTTTCATTGCGACAACAGTTCGATATAGATAGGAGATTCAACATGACACTGACAATAACAATCTGTGTCTATCGAACCTGTGGTCGAATGTGCCTAACTCTATTAGTCCAAGATTATTCTACATAGAGAGAAAAGATTCGACATAGAGAGGAAAGATTTGACATTATAGAGACATGAAGATTCGACGAAGCAGCTAAAAACATACTATCGCTGCGAACTTACATTTATGGTGAAATGCTCTGCCCATAGGCTATAGAAGAATTCTAATGTTGGTTGACTAGTAGTGATGAGCCGAACACCCCCGGGTTCGGTTCGCACCAGAACCCGCGAACGGACCGAAAGTTCGTACGAACATTAGAACCCTATTAAATACAATGGATGCGAACGTTCGAATTCTAAAGTGCTAATTATAACAACTATTATGCATGTTATTGTCCTAAAAAGGGTTTGGGAACCCGGGTTCTGCACCAGGGGACATGTATCAATGCAAAAAGAAGTTTTAAAAACGGTCGTTTTTCGGGAGCAGTCATTTTAATGATGCATAAAGTGAAAAAAAAAAAGTCAAATATTCCTTTAAATATCGTACCTGGGGGGTGTCTAAAGTATGCCTGTGAAGTGCCACGTGTTTCCCGTGTTTAGAACTGTCCCTGCACAAAATGACACTTCTAAAGGAAAAAAAAGCCATTTAAAACTGCTTGCGGCTTTAATGTAATGTCTGGTCCCGGTAATATGGATGAAAATCTTTAAGAAAAATGGCATAGCTACCCCATGACCCCCCCCCCTACCCCAGCCCATTACCAGCCCCTTTGGGTCTTGTATGGATATTAAGGGGAACCCCGCACATAAAATAAAAAAGGCCCTATATACTCTGAACAGCCGTATACAGGCGGTGCATACAAGACAGGGACTGTAGGTTTGTTCTTATGTAGAATCTGTTTGTAATTTTGAACAGGTACATTGTTGAAGTGTAGCTCCAGCCCAAAAATCTATTTTTAAACTTTTTGGAAAACATAGGTAAGGGTTATCACCCCTGTAACATTTGTTTTGCTGTCTGTGCCCCTGTTCAGAACATTTCACCTCACTTTCCGTCCCAATGTCAACTGTTTTTGAAATGTGGTGTTTTTCTTGAAACAAGGATTGCTGATAAAGCATCAGTACAGAGGAGACACCTTTCTCCCATATTTATTCTTACAGGAGAGAATTTTCCTTCCTAGGGGTAGATTTCCTCTCACTTCCTGTTGTCTTCTTGCGTTTGCAAGTAGGAGTCGTTTGTAAGTTGGATGTTTGAAAGTAGGGACCTGCCGTATATACTCTGCAGAAATAGGCCCCTTAGTTGTTGGTGTTGGCACAACACTGTAAGCACTCACAGTTACCCTTGGTTGGTGCAGGAACGCCCTGCTGTCAACTATTATATCAGGAATTTTAATTACATATAATTGTTGAACAGTGGTAGTAAAAATTGGGCCTTTGATGGTGGTGCTGGTGCCACAACACTGTAAGCCCTGACAGTTACTCTTGGTGGGTGCAGCAATGGGCCCTGCTGTGAATTATTAGATCAAGAATTGTAATTGCATGCCCCTGTTGAACAGGGGCTGAAAAATTGGGCCTTTCGTGGTGGTGGTGGTGGTGGTGGTGGTGTTGCCACAACACTGTAAGCCCTCAGAGTTACTCTTGGTGGGTGCAGGAATGGGCCCTGCTGTGAATTATTAGATCAAGAATTGTAATTACATGCCCCTTTTGAACAGGGGCTGAAAAATTGGGCCTTTCGTGGTGGTGGTGGTGGTGGCGTTGCCACAACACTGTAAGCCCTCAGACTTACTCTTGGTGGGTGCAGGAATGGGCCCTGCTGTGAATTATTAGATCAAGAATTGTAATTACATGCCCCTTTTGAACAGGGGCTGAAAAATTGGGCCTTTCGTGGTGGTGGTGGTGGTGGCGTTGCCACAACACTGTAAGCCCTCAGACTTACTCTTGGTGGGTGCAGGAATGGGCCCTGCTGTGAATTATTAGATCAAGAATTGTAATTACATGCCCCTTTTGAACAGGGGCTGAAAAATTGGGCCTTTCGTGGTGGTGGTGGTGGTGGCGTTGCCACAACACTGTAAGCCCTCAGAGTTACTCTTGGTGGGTGCAGCAATGGGCCCTGCTGTGAATTATTAGATCAAGAATTGTAATTACATGCCCCTTTTGAACAGGGGCTGAAAAATTGGGCCTTTCGTGGTGGTGGTGGTGGTGGCGTTGCCACAACACTGTAAGCCCTCAGAGTTACTCTTGGTGGGTGCAGCAATGGGCCCTGCTGTGAATTATTAGATCAAGAATTGTAATTACATGCCCCTTTTGAACAGGGGCTGAAAAATTGGGCCTTTCGTGGTGGTGGTGGTGGTGGTGGTGGTGGCGTTGCCACAACACTGTAAGCCCTCAGAGTTACTCTTGGTGGGTGCAGCAATGGGCCCTGCTGTGAATTATTACATCAAGAATTGTAATTGCATGCCCCTGTTGAACAGGGGCTGAAAAATTGGGCCTTAGGCACTGGTGGCACAACACTACAACCCCTCACAGATACTGTACTTGGAGCACAGCAATGAGCCCTGTTGCAAAGTATTGCTTCAAAAATTGTAATGACACGCCCCTGTTAAACAGGGGCTGAAAAATTGGGCCTTAGGCACTGGTGGCACAACACTACAACCCCTCACAGATACTGTACTTGGAGCACAGCAATGAGCCCTGTTGCAAAGTATTGCTTCAAAAATTGTAATGACACGCCCCTGTTAAACAGGGGCTGAAAAATTGGGCCTTAGGCACTGGTGCCACAACACTCCAACCCCTCACAGATACTGTACTTGGAGCACAGCAATGAGCCCTATGGCAAATTATTGCTAAAAAAATTGTAATTACACGCCCCTGTAAAACAGGGGCTGAAAAATTGGGCCTTAGCCACTGGTGGCGGCACCCATAAACAAAAATGATCTTCCAAGCTATCATCATCAATCGTATCATTGAGGACTCGGAGGAGGAGGATAGCCAGTCAACATAACAGCACAGGCACTCAGCATCAGCATCAGTCTTGAAGGGATGTGACATGTTAAAATCAATTAGTCTGTTATATCAGCATCAGGTGTGTGGTAGCTGGTGGTGATCCAAGACTGGTTCATCTTGATGAAAGTCAGTCGATCAACCGAGTCGGTGGACAGGCGCACCCTGTGATCCGTGACAAATCCTCCAGCAGCACTGAATGTGCGTTCCGAAAGAACGCTGGATGCAGGACAGGCCAGTAGCTCAATTGCATACTGTGCAAGCTCTGGCCAGTGATCCATCCTCAAGACCCAGTAAGCCAGAGGATTTTCGGTGGGGAAGGTGTCCAAGTCTGACCTTGCCCCTAGATATTCCTGCACCATGTTTATCAGACGCTGGCGATGGTTGCTGGAACCGATCATACTTTGGGGCTGCGGACTAAAGAATTGTCTGAACGCATCGGTCAGACGGCCACCTTCCCCACCGCTCCTTCTTTGACTGGCCGAAGCCTCAGCAACTCGTTGTCCAGGACCAGGAGTTTGTAACCTCCCAGTCTCTGGGAACGCGTTGCACAGACCTTTCTGCAAGGCCTCCCGGAGTTGTCTCATCCTCTGCTCCCTCTGCGACGGTAACATAAGGTCCGCAACCTTACCCTTGTACCGTGGATCAAGGAGAGTGGCCAGCCAGTAATGGTCCCTCTCCTTGATCCGAAGAATACGAGGATCCTTCCGCAGACTTTGCAGGATCAGGGAGGCCATGCAGCGTAGGTTTGCTGAGGCATTCGCTCCGGAGTCCTCTGGGTCACTAAGGACGACATGATCCGCAGTCACCTCCTCCCAGCCACGTACAAGTCCACTGGTTTCTTGGGACTGTAAATCATCCCTAAAAGACTGCTGCTGATGATGCTGAGTGCCAGCCTCCACCTCCATGCTGACACAATCCTCCTCCTCCTCCTCCTCCTCCTCCTCTTCCTGTGCGATGGGTGGGACAGAAGGAACACTGTCTGGGTAAAGGGGGCCTTGAGAGGCAAGGAAGTCCTCCTCTTCCTGCCTCTGTTCTGCCTCAAGTGCCCTGTCCATTATTCCACGCAGCGTGTGCTCCAACAGGTGGACAAGAGGTACAGTGTCACTGATGCATGCACTGTCACTGCTCACCATCCTCGTGGCCTCCTCAAATGGTGCCAGGACAGTGCATGCATCCCTGATCATGCCCCACTGGCGTGGAGAAAAAAACCAAGCTCCCCTGACCCTGTCCTGGTGCCGTAGTCGCACAGGTACTCATTGATGGCCCTCTGCTGCGTGTGCAGCCGCTGCAGCATGGCCAACGTTGAGTTCCACCTGGTGGGCATGTCACATATAAGGCGGTTCTTGGGCAGGTTCAACTCCTTTTGCAGCTCAGCCAGGCGAGCACTGGCATTATAAGATCTGCGGAAATGCACACAGACTTTCCTGGCCTGCCTCAGGACATCCTGTAAGCCCGGGTACCTGCCCAAGAACCGCTGCACCACCAGGTTAAGGACGTGAGCCACACAGGGCACATGGGTCAGTTGTCCCTGTCGAAGGGCGGAGAGGAGGTTGGTGCCATTGTCGCAAACCACCATTCCTGGCTTAAGCTGGCGTGGCGTCAACCACCTCTCGGCCTGGCCCTGCAGAGCAGACAGGACCTCTGCCCCAGTGTGGCTTCTGTCCCCCAAACACACCAGCGCAAGCACGGCATGGCATCTTTTTGCCTGCGTACTTGCGTAGCCCCGTGAACGGCTACGGAGCACCGCTGGTTCATAGGACAAACCACAGGAAGAGGCCACGGAGGAAGAAGAAGAGGAGGGGGTGGAGGAGAGAGGTGTGTCACAACCAGTAGTAGCATTTTGGAGGCGTGGCGGTGGGACAACCTCCAACACTACTGCACCTTGTCCTGCATCCTTCCCAGCTGCCAAAAGAGTGACCCAATGGGCCGTGAAAGAAAGGTAACGTCCCTGTCCATGCCTGCTGGACCATGAGTCAGCGGTAATATGCACGTTACCGCTGACCGCCCTGTCCAGCGAGGCCAAGACATTGCCTTCCACATGCCGGTAGAGAGCCGGAATAGCCTTCCGTGAGAAAAAGTGGCGTTTGGGAACCTGCCACTGAGGAACCGCACATTGCACAAACTCACGGAAGGGGGCCGAGTCTACCAACTGAAAAGGCAGCAGTTGAAGCGCTAGCAATTTAGCCAAGCTAGCATTCAACCGCTGGGCATGTGGATGGCTGGGAGTGAACTTCTTTCGACGGTCCAGCAGCTGGGGCAGGGAAATTTGCCTGATAGAATCGGACGTCGGTGTACTGCTAGCAGAGTGGCCGCAAGTACTTGGCTGTGACACACCTAATTCTACACCTTCATTCCTCTCAGTGCATGTTTCAGAGAGGACTGAAGTTATAGTTGGGTTGGAGATCCCAGCTGATGCGGTGCAAGGAGAGGTCCGCTTTGTTCTTTGGTGTGGGTCTTTGAGGTAGGCTTGCCAACGAGCTGCATGGCAGGTCAACATATGTCTGGTCAGGCATGTGGTACCCAAGCGGCTGATGTTTTGGCCACGCGATATACGCTTGAGACATATGTTGCAAACAGCAGCTGTGCGATCTGATGCACTAGCCTCAAAAAAGGCCCACACCAAGGAACTTTTTGAATGACGGGCAGAGGCAGCGCCCTGCACAGGCGGAGCTCTGCGGTGTGATTCCGTCGGTGTACTGCCCTTACGCTGGCCACCAAAGGGCATCCTGCCTCGTTGGAGATGTGCCTCCTCCTCATCCTCCTCCTCCTCCTCTCTCCTATTAGGCACCCACGTGGAGTCAGTGACCTCATCATCCCCTCCCTCCTCATCACTGGAGCCAATCTGGCAGTATGCTGCAGCTGCTGGAACATGACTGCCAGATTGGTGTCCTTCTTGAGCATCCCCTCTGTCTGCTCTCACCCTACTGCCTTCCTGTAGCTGGGTTTCATCATCAGACCCTTCGAAACGCTGGGCATCCTCCTGGAGCATGTACCCAACACTGTGCTCAAACAGTTCGGGGGACTCCTCAGGAGGAGGACATGGTGGGTCTAGGGAAGGAGTGACTGATGATGAGTCTGACATTGATACCAGGGAAGAGGACGCTTTGGCACCTGCTTTGCCAGTACCCTGAGCCTGGGTGAGAGAGGATGAGGAGGAGGAGGAGGGCTTGGTCATCCACTCTACCAAGTCTTCGGCATGATGTGGCTCAACATGTCCAGCTGCCGAAAAGAAGGACAAGCGTGTCCCATGGCCATGTGCTGATGACAATGCACCGCGTCCACGACCAGCACTGTTGCCCCCAGACACAGAGCCTGCTTGCCCTCTTTTATTGCCTCCTGACTGTCTGCCTCTCCTTGTTTGCCTTCCAGACATTCTAATAGATGGCCTGCAGGGAGATGGGAAAAAAGCAATAAGGGCTACCTTCAGGTGTCCTTCTCTGTCCCTTTACTTAAGGATTTCTAAATATGGTTGAGGATGATTGCTTTTGCACAGAATAGCACAACGACAATTTCCCTGACTGTCCAAAAAACAAGGATTTCAAAGATGGTTGATGAGGAATGCTTTAGCACACTATAGCACAAGGAGAATTCCCCTCACTTTCCTTCTTTGTCCCTAGAAACAAGGACTCGCACAGTGAAAGAAACTGACACTCTCCCTACCTAGAGTTTTCTGTCCCTAGAAAAAATGTTTTTTTAAAGCACACTATAGCACAAGGAGAATTCACTCACTGTCCTTCCCTGTCCCTAGAAACAAGGACTTGCACAGTGAAAGAAACTGACACTCTCCCTACCAAGAGTTTTCTGTCCCTAGAAAAAATGTTTTTTTAAAGCACACTATAGCACAAGGAGAATTCACTCACTGTCCTTCCCTGTCCCTAGAAACAAGGACTTGCACAGTGAAAGAAACTGACACTCTCCCTACCTAGAGTTTTCTGTCCCTAGAAAAAATGTTTTTTTAAAGCACACTATAGCACAAGGAGAATTCACTCACTGTCCTTCCCTGTCCCTAGAAACAAGGACTTGCACAGTGAAAGAAACTGACACTCTCCCTACCTAGAGTTTTCTGTCCCTAGAAAAAATGTTTTTTTAAAGCACACTATAGCACAAGGAGAATTCACTCACTGTCCTTCCCTGTCCCTAGAAACAAGGACTTGCACAGTGAAAGAAACTGACACTCTCCCTACCTAGAGTTTTCTGTCCCTAGAAAAAATGTTTTTTTAAAGCACACTATAGCACAAGGAGAATTCACTCACTGTCCTTCCCTGTCCCTAGAAACAAGGACTTGCACAGTGAAAGAAACTGACACTCTCCCTACCTAGAGTTTTCTGTCCCTAGAAAAAATGTTTTTTTAAAGCACACTATAGCACAAGGAGAATTCACTCACTGTCCTTCCCTGTCCCTAGAAACAAGGACTTGCACAGTGAAAGAAACTGACACTCTCCCTACCTAGAGTTTTCTGTCCCTAGAAAAAATGTTTTTTTAAAGCACACTATAGCACAAGGAGAATTCACTCACTGTCCTTCCCTGTCCCTAGAAACAAGGACTTGCACAGTGAAAGAAACTGACACTCTCCCTACCTAGAGTTTTCTGTCCCTAGAAAAAATGTTTTTTTAAAGCACACTATAGCACAAGGAGAATTCACTCACTGTCCTTCCCTGTCCCTAGAAACAAGGACTTGCACAGTGAAAGAAACTGACACTCTCCCTACCTAGAGTTTTCTGTCCCTAGAAAAAATGTTTTTTTAAAGCACACTATAGCACAAGGAGAATTCACTCACTGTCCTTCCCTGTCCCTAGAAACAAGGACTTGCACAGTGAAAGAAACTGACACTCTCCCTACCTAGAGTTTTCTGTCCCTAGAAAAAATGTTTTTTTAAAGCACACTATAGCACAAGGAGAATTCACTCACTGTCCTTCCCTGTCCCTAGAAACAAGGACTTGCACAGTGAAAGAAACTGACACTCTCCCTACCTAGAGTTTTCTGTCCCTAGAAAAAATGTTTTTTTAAAGCACACTATAGCACAAGGAGAATTCACTCACTGTCCTTCCCTGTCCCTAGAAACAAGGACTTGCACAGTGAAAGAAACTGACACTCTCCCTACCTAGAGTTTTCTGTCCCTAGAAAAAATGTTTTTTTAAAGCACACTATAGCACAAGGAGAATTCACTCACTGTCCTTCCCTGTCCCTAGAAACAAGGACTTGCACAGTGAAAGAAACTGACACTCTCCCTACCTAGAGTTTTCTGTCCCTAGAAAAAATGTTTTTTTAAAGCACACTATAGCACAAGGAGAATTCACTCACTGTCCTTCCCTGTCCCTAGAAACAAGGACTTGCACAGTGAAAGAAACTGACACTCTCCCTACCTAGAGTTTTCTGTCCCTAGAAAAAATGTTTTTTTAAAGCACACTATAGCACAAGGAGAATTCACTCACTGTCCTTCCCTGTCCCTAGAAACAAGGACTTGCACAGTGAAAGAAACTGACACTCTCCCTACCTAGAGTTTTCTGTCCCTAGAAAAAATGTTTTTTTAAAGCACACTATAGCACAAGGAGAATTCACTCACTGTCCTTCCCTGTCCCTAGAAACAAGGACTTGCACAGTGAAAGAAACTGACACTCTCCCTACCTAGAGTTTTCTGTCCCTAGAAAAAATGTTTTTTTAAAGCACACTATAGCACAAGGAGAATTCACTCACTGTCCTTCCCTGTCCCTAGAAACAAGGACTTGCACAGTGAAAGAAACTGACACTCTCCCTACCTAGAGTTTTCTGTCCCTAGAAAAAATGTTTTTTTAAAGCACACTATAGCACAAGGAGAATTCACTCACTGTCCTTCCCTGTCCCTAGAAACAAGGACTTGCACAGTGAAAGAAACTGACACTCTCCCTACCTAGAGTTTTCTGTCCCTAGAAAAAATGTTTTTTTAAAGCACACTATAGCACAAGGAGAATTCACTCACTGTCCTTCCCTGTCCCTAGAAACAAGGACTTGCACAGTGAAAGAAACTGACACTCTCCCTACCTAGAGTTTTCTGTCCCTAGAAAAAATGTTTTTTTAAAGCACACTATAGCACAAGGAGAATTCACTCACTGTCCTTCCCTGTCCCTAGAAACAAGGACTTGCACAGTGAAAGAAACTGACACTCTCCCTACCTAGAGTTTTCTGTCCCTAGAAAAAATGTTTTTTTAAAGCACACTATAGCACAAGGAGAATTCACTCACTGTCCTTCCCTGTCCCTAGAAACAAGGACTTGCACAGTGAAAGAAACTGACACTCTCCCTACCTAGAGTTTTCTGTCCCTAGAAAAAATGTTTTTTAAAGCACACTATAGCACAAGGAGAATTCACTCACTGTCCTTCCCTGTCCCTAGAAACAAGGACTTGCACAGTGAAAGAAACTGACACTCTCCCTACCTAGAGTTTTCTGTCCCTAGAAAAAATGTTTTTTTAAAGCACACTATAGCACAAGGAGAATTCACTCACTGTCCTTCCCTGTCCCTAGAAACAAGGACTTGCACAGTGAAAGAAACTGACACTCTCCCTACCTAGAGTTTTCTGTCCCTAGAAAAAATGTTTTTTTAAAGCACACTATAGCACAAGGAGAATTCACTCACTGTCCTTCCCTGTCCCTAGAAACAAGGACTTGCACAGTGAAAGAAACTGACACTCTCCCTACCTAGAGTTTTCTGTCCCTAGAAAAAATGTTTTTTTAAAGCACACTATAGCACAAGGAGAATTCACTCACTGTCCTTCCCTGTCCCTAGAAACAAGGACTTGCACAGTGAAAGAAACTGACACTCTCCCTACCTAGAGTTTTCTGTCCCTAGAAAAAATGTTTTTTTAAAGCACACTATAGCACAAGGAGAATTCACTCACTGTCCTTCCCTGTCCCTAGAAACAAGGACTTGCACAGTGAAAGAAACTGACACTCTCCCTACCTAGAGTTTTCTGTCCCTAGAAAAAATGTTTTTTTAAAGCACACTATAGCACAAGGAGAATTCACTCACTGTCCTTCCCTGTCCCTAGAAACAAGGACTTGCACAGTGAAAGAAACTGACACTCTCCCTACCTAGAGTTTTCTGTCCCTAGAAAAAATGTTTTTTTAAAGCACACTATAGCACAAGGAGAATTCACTCACTGTCCTTCCCTGTCCCTAGAAACAAGGACTTGCACAGTGAAAGAAACTGACACTCTCCCTACCTAGAGTTTTCTGTCCCTAGAAAAAATGTTTTTTTAAAGCACACTATAGCACAAGGAGAATTCACTCACTGTCCTTCCCTGTCCCTAGAAACAAGGACTTGCACAGTGAAAGAAACTGACACTCTCCCTACCTAGAGTTTTCTGTCCCTAGAAAAAATGTTTTTTTAAAGCACACTATAGCACAAGGAGAATTCACTCACTGTCCTTCCCTGTCCCTAGAAACAAGGACTTGCACAGTGAAAGAAACTGACACTCTCCCTACCTAGAGTTTTCTGTCCCTAGAAAAAATGTTTTTTTAAAGCACACTATAGCACAAGGAGAATTCACTCACTGTCCTTCCCTGTCCCTAGAAACAAGGACTTGCACAGTGAAAGAAACTGACACTCTCCCTACCTAGAGTTTTCTGTCCCTAGAAAAAATGTTTTTTTAAAGCACACTATAGCACAAGGAGAATTCACTCACTGTCCTTCCCTGTCCCTAGAAACAAGGACTTGCACAGTGAAAGAAACTGACACTCTCCCTACCTAGAGTTTTCTGTCCCTAGAAAAAATGTTTTTTTAAAGCACACTATAGCACAAGGAGAATTCACTCACTGTCCTTCCCTGTCCCTAGAAACAAGGACTTGCACAGTGAAAGAAACTGACACTCTCCCTACCTAGAGTTTTCTGTCCCTAGAAAAAATGTTTTTTTAAAGCACACTATAGCACAAGGAGAATTCACTCACTGTCCTTCCCTGTCCCTAGAAACAAGGACTCGAACAGTAAAACACACTGACACTCTCCCTACCTATCCTTCTCTTTCCCTAAACTAAAGGAATCCAGGTTAAGCAAGAAAGAAATAAATGTCACTGTCCCTGCCTATGCTGCTCTTTCCCTGCTCCGGAACACACTACACTAGGCCGCCGTGCTGGCGGCCTTTTATAGTGTGGGGCGTGTACTAAACACCCTCAGCAATAATTGGCCACAGGCATCCTGCCTGTGGCCAATCATTGCTCTCCTCGCTGCCGGCGCTGTGATTGGCCAAGCATGCGGGGTCACAGTGCATGCTTGGCCAATCACAGCGCCTGGATGACACTGCGATGGCGTAGTGCATTGTGGGCCGTTCGCGTCACTCGAATTTGGCGCGAACGGCCCAAATCGTTCGATCTTCGTCGAACGATCGAACAGCCGATGTTCGAGTCGAACGTATGTTCGACTCGAACACGAAGCTCATCCCTATTGACTAGTAATAATAATTAATAAATATAATTATTACTAGTCATACAACATTAGAATTCTACTATAGCTTGTAGGCGGAACATTCGACCGGAAATGTACGATTGCGGCGTCGTACAGTTTAGCTCCGTCGAATCTTCTTAGAACATTCGACAGACACCATAAGCCTTCAATGACAGATTCGACCTTAATTAATTCGGATTTTCGGACAAATGCATTTTTTAACGAAAAACAAAATAAATAAAAACGAATTTCGGGAGTAACTAAATAAATTTATTTTTCGGACGAAAACGAAATTCCGAAACAAAATATTTCAGTGTGCACATTGTCTACACAGTACACAGAACACGGAAATGCAATCATTTTAGTAAATATAAACTAAATACCTTTTCTCCTCAGCAGTATATAGCAATCTTGTGACTTCTATCAGTGTCTGGTTAAAGCTTATAGCAGTGGCGGCTGGTGCTCAAAATTTTTTGGGGGGGCGCAAACAAACTGAAAAAAAACAAAAACCTCAATTGCCGCCACTGTGCCCATTAAACGCAGCCACTGTGCCCAAACGCCACCAGATTGCCCCCTCAAATGCAGCCAGTTTCCCCCCAAATGCAGCCAGTTTCCCCCCAAATGCAGCCAGTTTGTCCCCATATGCTGCCAGTTTGTCCCCATATACAGCCAGTTTGTCCCCAAATACAGCCAGTTTGCCCCCATATACAGTCAGTTTGTCCCCAAATACAGCCAGTTTGTCCCCAAATACAGCCAGTTTGTTTCCATATACAGCCAGTTTGTCCCCAAATACAGCCAGTGTCCCCCCAAATACAGCCAGTTCCCCCCAAATGCAGCCAGTGTTTCCTCATATACAGCCAGTGTTTCCCCAAATGCAGCCAGTGTGTCCCCAAATGCAGCCAGTTTGTCCCCATATACAGCCAGTGTGTCCCCATATACAGCCAGTGTGTCCCCAGATACAGCCAGTTTGTCCCCCATATACAGCCAGTGTGTCCCCAAATGCAGCCAGTGTGTCCCCATATACAGCCAGTTTGTCCCCAAATGCAGCCAGTGTGTCCCCCAAATTCAGCCAGTCCCCCCCCAGCCCTACACTTACCTTCCTCGGGTCAGCGCCGTCCTTCTTGTCTTCTCCCGCCCTCGATGTCGATTCAGCTAATCAGGTTACCGGTAACCAGATCCGGTGAACCTGATTGACTGAAACGTCTGTCAGTGTTTACCAAGGAATGCACCCCCCGTGCGTCCCTCGGTGAACTATTTGGAAGCCGAATACAGCCTGAGGGCTGTAACCGGAAAGCCTATCAGAGCCGCTGGCTCTGATAGACACTTCCAAAACACACCCACCACCGGCCACCACTCTAATTCAGATAGCCGGCACTCGCCAGGGGGCCGGCCATCTGATTAGTGGGCGGCAGCGGTGACAATACATAGGTTCATGCAATGCATGAACCTATGTATTGTTTTTCAGTGGCAGTGCAGGAGCGAGAGGGGGCGGCGCTCCGGCGCCCTCTATGGATGCACCGCCACTGGCTAATAGGATAAGTTTTCATTCTCCTCTGACTGTTCCTATGAGGCTGCAGGACCCCCGACCCTCTGTCTGGTCAGTGCAGATTGGCCCTGTGCTGATCAAATGAACTCTCCCAAGAAAAAAAATACACACCAACCTGAGCATGTGTAGGGTGACTCCAAAGGCTCTGTCTTATCAGGAGATAGATTGAGGTCAGTGGAAGAAGGGGAGGATCAGAGAAGACAGGATCCAACAGTCTTTTTACACAATGCAGAGGATTAACCCCTTAGGTTCCGCAGTGAGTATAACAAGCATGCTTTACTGCATATACAGACTGATTTTACTGTTGTGGGCTTTGTAACACTTAGTAGCAAGGAGCTCTGTCTCCTTCAAAAGAAGCTCATGTATCAAATTTTGGCACTGGGCCAGGAGCGGTTATGTTGCATGCTGCAATTTTCACAATCATGGCAAAATCATTTTGCATTTGGGGTGCCCTTAAGAATAAATGTCACCCAAACTCACATTGTGCATTTTTTCCGCAATTTTACTGCGATTTGTGGGCAGAATCACCAAGTGTGAATGGGGCCTAAAGCTGTGTACACACGTATCAAAACTTGTCCAGTTCAGAAGGAATCAGACGAATTTCAATCACTTTGTACCCCTCTCTATCTTTAAACCGGGTTCTGTTGAACAGTCCTGCTGGAAAACCAGTATGCAATCAGCTGCTGCAGCCAATGGTTGCAGTACTGATCAGTGTATTCTGATGGGGAGAGTCAGAATTAGGGATGAGCTTCGAGTTCGAGTCGAACTCATGTTCGACTCGAACATTGCCTGTTCGCCCGTTCGCCGAACAGCGAACAAATTGGGGAGTTCGCGGCAAATTCGAAAAGTCTATGGGAGAAATCTAAAGTGCTAATTATAAAGGCTTATATGCAAGTTATTGTCCTAAAAAGTGTTTGGGGACCCGGGTCCTGCCCCAGGGGACATGTATCAATGAAATATTTTTTTTTTTAAACTGACGTTTTTTCGGGAGCAGTGATTTTAATAATGCCTAAAGTGAAACAATAAAAGTGAAATATTCCTTTAAATTTCGTACCTAGGGGGTGTGTATGATATGCATGTAAAGTGGCGCATGTTTCCCGTGTTTAGAACTGTCCCTGCACAAAGTGTCATTTTCGAAGGAAAAAAAGTCATTTAAAACTCACTCGCGGCTAATAATGAATTGTCGGCTTTTATCAATACATACAAAAGTCATTGATAAAAAAAAAAAAGCGTGGGGGTCCCCCAGAATTCAATTACCAGGCCCTTCAGGTCTGGAATGGATATTAAGGGGAACCCCGCCGCAAATTTAAAAAAAATGGCGTGGGGTTTCCCCAAATATCCATACCAGGCCCTTCAGATCTGGCATGGATTTTAAGGGGAACTCCACCCCAAATTAAAAAAAAATGGCGTGGAGTCCCCCCAAAAATCCATACCAGACCCTTATCCGAGCACACAACCTGGCGGGCCGCAGGGGAAGAGGGGGGGACGAGAGAGCGCCCCCCCTCCCTCCTGAACCGTACCAGGCCACATGCCCTCAACATGGGGAGGATGTCCCCATGTTGATGGGGACAAAGGCCTCATCCCCACAACCCTTGCCCGGTGGTTGTGGGGGTCTGCGGGCGGGGGGCTTATCGGAATCTGGAAGACCCCTTTAACAAAGGGGACCCCCAGATCCCGGCCCCCCCCTATGTGAATTGGTAAGGGGTACATTGTACCCCTACCATTTCACGAAGAAAGCAAAAATTTTTTTTAAAAAAACACACAAACACCTTGAAAAAGTCCTTTATTAAAAAAAAAAAAATTATAAAAAAAACCCATTCCAGCGGTGAAATCCAGTGTCCCGCGGCGATCCGATGTCCAGCGCTGTCCGTCACTGGTTTTGCCTGAGCGGACCTGATGGGGAACTTCCTCCTCAGCGTTTTAAATGTATAGACCCGCCCCTTCTAAAGTTCCCCATCAGGTCCGCTCAGCGGACCAGATGCGGAACATGAAAGGGGCGGGTCTATACATGTATTACCACAGTGAGAGAAGTTCCCCATCAGGTCCGCCCCCTCGGTATTAAATTTACACAGTGAAGGAAGTTTCCCGCTCAGGCCAATGACGTAGGCGGGGTCCGACATACCGAGGGGGCGGTCCTGATGGGGAACTTCTCTCACTGTGGTAATACATGTATAGACCCGCCCCTTGTCATGTTCCGCATCTGGTCCGCTGAGCGGACCTGATGGGGAACTTTAGAAGGGGCGGGTCTATACATTTAAAACACTGAGGAGGAAGTTCCCCATCAGGTCCGCTCAGGCAAAACCAATGACGGACAGCACTGGACATCGGATCGCCACGGGACACTGGATTTCACCGCTGGAATGTTTTTATTTTATAATTTTTTTTTTTTAAATAAAGGACTTTTTCAAGGTGTTTGTGTGTTTTTTTTTTAATTTTTTGACAATGTACCCCTTACCAATTCACATAGGGGGGGGCGGGATCTGGGGGTCCCCTTTGTTAAAGGGGTCTTCCAGATTCCGATAAGCCCCCCGCTCGCAGACCCCCACAACCACCGGGCAAGGGTTGTGGGGATGAGGCCCTTGTCCCCATTAACATGGGGACATCCTCCCCATGTTGAGGGCATGTGGCCTGGTACGGTTCAGGAGGGAGGGGGGCCGCTCTCTCGTCCCCCCCTCTTCCCCTGCGGCCGGCCAGGTTGCGTGCTCGGATAAGGGTCTGGTATGGATTTTTGGGGGACTCCACGCCATTTTTTTTTACATTTGGGGTGGAGTTCCCCTTAAAATCCATGCCAGATCTGAAGGGCCTGGTATGGATATTTAGGGGGAACCCCACGCCATTTTTTTTTTAATTTGCGGCGGGGTTCCCCTTAATATCCATTCCAGACCTGAAGGGCCTGGTAATTGAATTCTGGGGGACCCCCACGCTTTTTTTTTTTTTATCAATGACTTTTGTATGTATTGATAAAAGCCGACAATTCATTAATAGAGTGAGTTTTAAATGACTTTTTTTCCTTAAAAAATGACACTTTGTGCAGGGACAGTTCTAAGCACGGGAAACATGCGCCACTTTACATGCATATCATACACACCCCCCAGGTACGAAATTTAAAGGAATATTTCACTTTTATTTTTAAATTTTAAGCATTATTAAAATCACTGCTCCCGAAAAAACGGCCGTTTTTAAAACTTCTTTTTGCATTGATACATTTCCCCTGGGGCAGGACCCGGGTCCCCAAACACTTTTTATGACAATAACTTGCATATAAGTGTAGCGGGTGTTTACTTTCCCACCAGTAATTTAGAATTTTTGCTGTGACACCAGTGGTGTATCTCCGGCGGTCCACCGGGTGGCGCTGTCACTTTGGGCCAACGGACAAATCATTGCTGGGTCGAATCCTTTTTTGTCCTACTTCGGCAGTCGTGTGGTGGGGCGGGGAACCCGCTACGCATGCCGGAGAGGGGTATAAAAGGGGCCGACCGTTTTGTCACGGGGTTCGTTGTCCCTGGCACCTTTAGCCTGCAGACAGAGTTCGTGTTTTTCGTCCTCTGGGCACTAGGCCTGGAGGACCACCGGAGATCGTGTTCCATCACAGGCACCTTTAGCCTGAGATGAGGTACTTGGACGGAGGTCCGGAGCTCAGTGCCCAACACTGAGTTCCGCGAGGGAAGGATCCTAGGGTGCTCCGGAGGTGGACGCCTTAATCCGAGGTGGACGTAATGGACCGGGGAGAGCTCCTCATCTGAAGACCCGGTGCAGCATACTGCCGGTGACGGGTGAGCCTCTTGTCGGAGACCGTCCGGAAGGTGAATTTCCCTTGTGCGGAGACCATAGCCACTCTTTGGAGGAGAGTGGAGGAAAGAACTTGTGTCTGGGCCTATGTATCTACACTTTCACACCTCCTGTTCTGTTTGTAAGCAAGTAAGTCTCTGAATAAAGGAGTGTTGGACTTGCAACGGTGTGAGACTCAGTTTCCTGGCAGACGGTTGGATTTGATGCACAATACAGGCCCGAAGGTAAAGAAATAACTCTGGCCAATACCACTTATACATCTGTGGTGGAAGCCTGGCATAGCGGACCCACTCCCTTTCCCATCATACCCCTAGACCAGAGACAGAGCGAGCGAGAACTTTAATAGAGGGGATTGGGAAGTGGCCCCCGAAGGGCCCGCTACACGTGGGGGCTCGGGTCCGGGATGTGTGTTGTGCATCACTTGTTAGAAGAGCGTGTCTGCCGGGAAGAGTCAAGTGCATAGACCGAAGTGCAGCCCTACTCGAAAGTCGTGGACATGACCTCAGACGAGGAAAGGCCCGCGCAGGCAGAGTGGTGAAAGAGGGAAAGCTCAGCCGTGTGACGGACTACACGTGGGGGTTTTTAATTGCACTGCGCCATCAGACACAAGCCCCGCCGCTTAGTTTGTGGGCGTGTCTCAAGCAACCAAGTGGAAAGCCCGCGAACTGGAGCAAAAAGGGGAGGAGTCCAATACGTGTGACGAACTACACATGGGACATTGGCGCGAAAACTCAGCAGTGTACGATGGAACAGCAACAGGTCGCCATGTTTGGACCCGCCTCGTGGATCCCGGTTCACCCGGCAACTACAACCCCCTGACTGCTGCTGCTCCGATCACGGATACGGGGATCCGGCTGAAGCCAAGGGGTCGGTTCGCCCTATACTCCTGCATGGATGTGGAGGCCCTGGGCATGATTTGTCCTGGGTGCTCGGGACTGGTACATTTGCTGAAGCCCTTTGGACGGTGTGAGGCCTGTGGGGAGTTCATGTTCGAGGTGGATCCAGTGGTGGAGAGGCCGAAAACCATCTACCCAGGCCGGGTTTCAGGCATCGCCACACAAAAGGCAGGAGTCACAGACGTGAGAGTCGCCCCTGCGTACACTGCAACGACCACGGAGGAGGTCGTGAAGCACCAACGGGAGAAATCCGAGGATGCTGACTCGGTCACCACTGTCTCACAGCGTCCGCCACCGAAGAAGAGAACCAGCGTGGTAGCCCCGACCAGCGGTGGTGGTGGACCGTCTCACTCGCTTACGCCAGGCCCGGATGGATCCGTAGACGAGAGTTCCGGACATCCCAGGAAAGGGCAAGGTAAGCCGGCTGAGAAGGCTTGGTGTGAGGGAGGATGTGTCAGGAAGGCATGGCCTAGCAAGTCTCCGGAGTGTGGGTGTTCTGTTTCCACACAGGGCTACATGCCCGCGGAGGAGTGTGACACTTCTGACCTAGACTCTCTCTCTGATATGGGAGATGATGTACAAATAGACGATTTGTTTGCCGAGAAGGGCTGGGACAAGGCACCGCTTGCTGCATTCCGGGGGTTTCAGAATTCGCCTATGTCTGTGGGAGAGAGCACACCAAGGGTGGAGGCATCAGTGCCTGAAGGAGAATCTTTCCCTGAACTTGTTCCTGTATCACCGGTGTCACACGCACCTGACACTGGGGCAAAGAAACTTTTATTGAGGCCTCCAATGCCTAGATTAGAGGTGGTCAAGGTACCGCGCCACCCAGATGCGGTCGTTCTGCCCGGGGAAGGGGACAGATCAACCATGCCTCCTTTGGCGAGATTACAGAGACTGTTTGGTCAAAAAGTTGCTGCAGAATATGGGTGGGAGTATCCCTACTTGCCGAAGGACCTGCTGTATGAGGTGGAGGTATGCAGGGAGCGTTGGTACAATGATTTTGTTTGGACCCATCTCAAAGTCCCGCACGCTCGCAGATACTTAGCGTGTTCTCCAAAGGCTTCACAGCGCTTTAAAGACTGCAAGGCAGAATGGATGGTGGGAAGACACATCCACGCAGATAGAGTAGTGATCAAACGCAAGGAAGGCGAAGATGTGGAATACCATCTAGAGACTGTGGATCAGCACTTGAAGTCACTAACTTTGCCGCACCCACGTTTCTACCTCTAGGAAAAAGAGACTCCGTTTGTGATATGCTACTGAACTTTCTGGGGCAATTGTGTTTTTGTGTGCCCGAAAGAAAAGAGAAAGGAACTGTTCCTGGTCATATGTTCCCGCCAAGAGATCATAGACTCTGGGGTAGTTAGCTTTAGGGAAGGAAAGAGAAGAATTTCCATGGGTGCAGTTACCGTGATGCTGTCACCAGGTGGCAGTGTTGCGCAACGTTACCGACACTTCTCAGACACCCACTCTTTGGAGGAAAAAGGATTTCTTTTAGGAGAAATTCCTTTTACTCCCACACACAAATACATGTGTCAGGATTTACATGTTGGTTTCTTTTGTTTTTTTTCCCTCTGCAGGAGAACGTCCCAGCAAGATTTTAGACTCTGGGTGGGGTCTTTAGTCAGGATGGGGAGGGAAAAAGTAAATGTTAATATGCAACCTTGAAATGTTTGATTATGTCTTTTGCTCCTCTTTTCTTTTTATTACAGGGGCTCAGACACAACTTTGCAATAAGATAGTGTTTCCAAAAGTTTTTTTGTGTTTTTCAAATGTTAACGGTTTCTGGACTGAATCATGTCAGCCGTTGAGGATGTGGTTTACTCCAGACACTGGGGACCAGTGTCAAAAGACAGAGGGGAGTATGTAGCGGGTGTTTACTTTCCCGCCAGTAATTTTGAATTTTTCGCGGTGACACCAGTGGTGTATCTCCGGCGGTCCACCGGGTGGCGCTGTCACTTTGGGCTGACGGACGAATCATTGCTGGGTCGAATCCTTTTTTGTCCTACTTCGGCAGTCGTGTGGTGGGGCGGGGAACCCGCTACGCATGCCGGAGAGGGGTATAAAAGGGGCCGACCGTTTTGTCACAGGGTTCGTTGTCCCTGGCACCTTTAGCCTGCGGACGGAGTTCGTGTTTTTCGTCCTCTGGGCACTAGGCCTGGAGGACCACCGGAGATCGTGTTCCATCTCAGGCACCTTTAGTCTGAGATGAGGTACTTGGACGGAGGTCCGGAGCTCAGTGCCCAACTCTGAGTTCCGCGAGGGAAGGATCCTAGGGTGCTCCGGAGGTGGACGCCTTAATCCGAGGTGGACGTAATGGACCGGGGAGAGCTCCTCATCCGAAGACCCGGTGCAGCATACTGCCGGTGACGGGTGAGCCTCTTGTCGGAGACCGTCCGGAAGGTGAATTTCCCTTGTGCGGAGACCATAGCCACTCTTTGGAGGAGAGTGGAGGAAAGAACTTGTGTCTGGGCCTATGTATCTACACTTTCACACCTCCTGTTCTGTTTGTAAGTCTCTGAATAAAGGAGTGTTGGACTTGCAACGGTGTGAGACTCAGTTTCCTGGCAGACGGTTGGATTCGATGCACAATACAGGCCCGAAGGTAAAGAAATAACTCTGGCCAATACCACTTATACATCTGTGGTGGAAGCCTGGCGTAGCGGACCCACTCCCTTTCCCATCATACCCCTAGACCAAAGACAGAGCGAGCGAGAACATTAATAGAGGGGATTGGGAAGTGGCCCCCGAAGAGCCCGCTACATAAGCCTTTATAATTAGCACTTTAGATTTAGAACGTTTGAGTCCATTGTATTTAATAGGGTTCTAAAGTTCACAAGAACATTTTGTCTGTTCGCAGGTTCTGGGGCGAAGCGAACAGGGGGGTGTTCGGCTCTACTCTGGTCACAATACAATAGCACGGCTGGGGAGATTCCTGATTCCATATCATTTATGTGAATGTAGGGATCTTAGTTTGTTTTGTTTTTTTGTTTAACCCCTCAACATGTATACCCAGCTTTATCCTTTTTTTTCCTTCCAATCTGTCGTGCTGCAGTTTTGTCTCCCAGCCTTCCAGTGGAAAATTACCTTGATCACATCATTGTCATCATTTCAATTGTCCATGCTTTGTATTGTGTAAAACATCTGTACAATTAGTGCAGACATGCTGCTTTTTTGGCGCTGTACTGCACATCGCACCAGTGATGTGAATAGGGAATATAGAAGGCAGTTGTTTTCTAATATGAAAAAAGCACAGGTCACCGCAAATAGTGTGATTGAGCCCTAAAACATACCTGTAGACTAGAGTAAAGGCAATACTTTTTTCTGCAAATGAGTGTCGGTGACTAGTATTTGTTTGAGACACGTGTGAGTCAACGGGCTACTCCCAGTTTAATAGGTAAAAGTAGGATATGTCATTATTATAGAATCAGCCTACTAATTAATGTTCAAAACGTGACTCAGCTACTGTGCCTGTTCCATGTGCAGGTAATATTTTTAAGTTGGAAAGTGTTTTTACAAACCTGGATGAATTCGATTTTTTATGTGAATCAGATTTAAATCATAACCCTTTCATACCTCCCAATTTTTTGAGATGACACCTATCAGCAAAAGTATGCAAGCATAGGACACACCCCTTGCCACGCCCCCTTAAGGGAGAATTGTACAAAAAAAACAAGATTGGTTAAACCCACAAGTGCTTTTTTTTACCACTACTATTCCATTATGTTGGCTTTTGGAATTTACAAATGCAGCAATTTAGAGATTAGATGAAAGGTTTAGTGCCAGAAAACACTTTTTGAAAGATAAAAAGTGAATTTTATATACAACTATATAGATCAGACCAAAATGAGGGACAAATGAGGAGGAATGAGGGACAGAGGGACATTGCTCCAAATCAGGGACAGTCCCTTGAAATCAGGGCAGTTGGGAGCTATGACCTTTAAGGAACAAGATTTGTCCCATTTGCCATGTTTTGCACAGCTGTTACAGGCTGGTCATAAATGTAAAACAACATCAAAGAAAATTCCTAGCTCAACTTACCAGCCAGCCTGCAACAAACTGAATTGTCCCATCTAACAGTTCAAGTTAAAAACAGGGGTTTAGTTTGCACATATTTGCACATACATGCGTAAGCTGCAGTGGCTGCGACAAGGCACCCCAGTATTATCTGCAGTCCTAACTATCAATTTTGAGAGCCTCCATAGTGGGAGCACATATATAATAATGAATATATTGAGGGCAGGTATGTCTGGAGTGAGCCTACTCCTCAAGGAAACGGTGCGCACTGGACACCCAGCACATAGCACAATGGCAGCAAAGGTGTCCAGTGCGCCCCCTCGCTCAATAACCAACGGTACAAACAATCGGCAACTGTCCCTAACAGCAAGGAGCACATGGAAGGGCGATGCAAGTCAAATAACAACAAAGAAAAGCCTGCAACAAACCAAATGGTCCTGTTTAACAGTTCACGTTAAAAACAGGGTTTTAGTTTGCACACATTTGCAAATACACGGAGAGGCTGTGATAAGGCACCCCAGTATTATCTGTAGTCCTAACTCTATACATTTCGAGACCCTCCAAAGTTGGAGCATATATAATAATCAGCGCCTGTGCTGTGTATTTTGCACCCTAGGCAAGACCTGCTACTTGCACCCCCCCCCAAAAAAAACAACTATACACATTGCCCCCCCTTCCTGCAACTAATGCCTGCCCCCTTTAATCCTATACCCCCTTCCTGCACACACTGCCCCCCTTTAACCCTACATCCCCCTTCCTATACACACTGCCCCCCTTTAACCCTACACCCCTCTTCCTGCATACACTTCCCCCTTTAACCCTACACCCCCCTTCCTGTATACACTGCCCCCTTTAACCCTACACCCCCTTCCCGCACAAACTGCCCCCTTCCTGCACACACTGCCCTGTATAGACTATACCTCCCTGTGATGTGTGTTGCCCCCTCATTGAACTGACTTGAGCTGCCTTGCCAAACACAGCGAGCAGCGCATGGCCAAAGTACCTGGTCTGTCAGTCCCGCCACCCGGCTCAGTGCTTCCACGGTTCCACCTGTCAGCAAAGTTTGTCCACCTGCTCCTGCAGCCTCCAGTTCTCACACTGCAGGTTGGTGACAGGAGAGGGGCCCCACCAGGTGCAGCTAGTGCTCCAGCTACCTCTCCACCCTGCGCCTGAATTCCTTCATCTTGGCTTGCAGGATGTGCACACTCCCCCATAGCGGACATTCCCTCTCCTCTTTTGGTACACTCCTGCAGATAGGCCACACCGACATCTCCACCCCAAGCTCCATGCTGATGGGCGATGACAGGCAGTGTTTGGAGGCTTAGGGCTGACTTCATCCAGTGAATGACCTTGTCTGGTGCCAGGATCTCAGCTGTGTGAAGGTACACCGGTGTGTGTGGGGGGTAGGGATGGCGGATCTAGAGGTGACATGCACCGGGGATGAGGAGGTGACAGGAGAGGAATGTGGCACTGGCCAAGGCTGTGCCCTAGGCAGCTGCCTAGTTCGCTTAGTGGTAGCACCGGCCCTGATAATAATGCAAGATCAACCAATGTTTTGTGTATGTATGTTCTTAGCTTAAAAAAAAAACGAAAAAACTAGGGCCACATTTAAAGACTGCAAACTGTAATATATTGCATTTTTGCCCTTGTATTTAATTATCCTGTAAATACTATCAGAGTTCCTAAAATCTAGTGAATGATTGAACCCACCTAAAGCTATGAATCGAAAAAAAATAAAATAATTTTGGGTGAGCTTAAAAGACAAAAAGTAAGGCTAGTGGAAATCACAAAAGGGTCAATATTCTATGCAAAAAGCAACTGCTGAAGGTCAGCTACAAGTCCCAATGTTTAGAGAAATTTCCATGGTGGATTATATCTGGAAATGTATCTTGTAGCTTAGGGCTGTTAGCTTTCCAGTGGTACAATTATGACCAGAAGGAACATATTGTCATTGCATCAGAAAACTGTATTGCATTAAACCTGGACAATTCCCTACTGTTGATTGCATTGGTATAGTCTTTATGTTAGTAACTGGGTTAAATAATATGAAAGTGTCAGTCAGTGAGTGAGTGAGTGAGTGAATAACTTGTATAGCGCTACAAATGCAAACTGAATTGCCTCAAGGCGCTTTGCATCCAGTGACGTCCTGATCCATCAGAATAGGTGGGTCTTAAGTTTTTTCCTGAAGGCCCGATGGTTTTCTTCCATGCGGATATCCGTGGGTAGAGCGTTCCATAGCCGTGGTCCTTGGACTGCAAATCTTCGTTCTCCCTTTGATTTGTAGCGGGACTTGGGGATGTGAAGGAGGTTTTGGTTGGTTGATCGGAGAGTGCGATTGGGTGAACTAGCATCCTATGTCAGGTACACAATTTTTTTTTTTGAAAAGACCAGGTGGAAATTTTTAGCCACTCCTTCATCACTCTCTAGTGCTAGTTGTAAGATAATTACTGCCAAGCAGACAGACAGGCCATGCTTGCAGGGAGTAGCCTATTGAGTCATATGTACCTCAAACAATTAGTAGTCACCCATACACATTAGTAGCATGGAGCATCAGTGAATTCAAGCTTCACTTGTTGTATTTAGGTTTTAAGGTTATTAATACGATAAGCAGGATGGATCACTAGTTTATTGTTACATCCCTTTTAGGCAGCACCTTTCCAAATAGGAGACAGATCAGCAGGATATAGGAGACCTTGTTTAAAGGATTTTCAGTATGCATTTATAAATGTGAAGGTTTTACCGCATAGAATTTAAAGTGTATGTCAGGGCAAAAAAATATGTGCAGTACATCCTCATGTTTTGGGCTATGTTCACACTGATGAGCTGCAGAAGTACATTCATTCTGCATGGCACACTAGAATACCTTCCAAGTTCCCAATGCACATGTGTTACAGAGTAGGATAGGGTGACCAGACATCCCCGGTTTCTGGGGACAGTCCCCGGATCAAGGACACTGTCCCCGGAGCCCATCTGTTCCAGAGTTTGTCCCCGGATTCAGGGACGATCCTGGGCGGGTGCACCGCGAGCTGGTGCAGGGGGGTGCCCAGGCCTGGCCCTATCATGGGTCCCTCTGGGGTGTCTCGTACAGGGAGGGAGTGAACACCCCCGGATCATACAGGGCGGGGATCTCCTGCTTACACGGCTATCGGACAAAGTCCCGCCTCCTGGGCCGGCTCCTATGATAGGCAGGACACTGGTGATGTCTATCATAGGAGGCGGGACTTTGTTTGAGGACAGTGGCCGCGCAGGGTAAACAGGAGATCCCCGCTCTGTATAATCTGTCTCCTCTCCTCGCTCGCTATGCACTGATCACAGGTAAGGCTCGGCAATTTAAAAAAAAATGCCCCCGGATTTCATTTAAAAAATATGGTCACCTTAGAGTAGGATGACATGTGGCAATGGACTTATGTGCATTGCACTGCCACAAAATGCTGCAAACTAACAGGCTCAAATGGGGACAAACCAACAGGTAAACAGGTAGACAAGATGGCACCAATGAACCTACAACCCTATCTGAAGAACCCTAGGACTAAAGCTGGTATCAATTGAGGCAAAAATTGACATTCAAGATTTTAAGTGCCAGGAGGCGTATGCCATCGTCTTGATCTCTCTCTCTCTCTTTTATTTACAGTATGCTGGTTTACTGAGTGCCGAGAGCTTTTGCTACACTCCTGCGCTCTGGAGGAGAGAAAGGACGGGCCAAAGTTTGACCCTTGATGGTACTTAATGCCACATTTTGATTCAGACCAGACTGGAGCAAGACAGGATTTCTTTTTCTCGCACCTTAAAAATTGCTCTTTCTAGGTTTGATGGCAAGTTGACATCCTAGCTTTTAAAATTGTAAGGGTAACTAAATCAGATAAGCCCCTCAGAACTTGTGCTTCAACAGCCAAGCCATTAAAGTCAGCAACCAAGAAGCAGAGTGGTAAACCAATCCTTGGGACAGAAGATCTGGACAATGTGGAGAGGCCCATGCAGAGTCTGCCAGAAGCATGATGAGGTCCAATTACCACAGCTGTCTGGGCCAATTCAGTGCGATGAGGATCACCAGAATGCCTTCCAGCTCAATCCTGTGATGTAGCTGAGGAACGAGATTTAGGGAAGGAAAGGCATAAATCAGGTTGAACTAATCCTACAGATTCACCATGACATTCACCATGAAGGCCAGAGGATCCCTGGACCTGGAGACACACCTGTCCTGTTTGTTGTTGAACCTGGAAGGTCCATGTCTATCATCCCCCACCTTTGACAGATGTCTAGAAACACCTTGAAACACCTCAGGGCAAAGAAACCACTTTCTGGAGTACAGACATTGACGGCTAAGACAGTTTAAGAGTCTACCTAAGGGGCGGACTGATAACTCATGGGGCCCTCGGGCAATAGGAGATCATGGGGTCCCCTGTGTCCCCACCCACACAAAGGGAAATAACTAGAACTGATCTTTTATGGCTCTCGCTACAGCAGCTAGAGCAGGATATGTTGGCTTTCATCTGCTGCAGCGAGAGCCACAAAACATTGGTTCCAGTTATTTCCCCCACCTGCTGCACTGATTACCTGCTCTATTCAAACATAATCCCCCTTTTGAGGGAGTAGGGGAACTGCAGGTGTGAAAAGATGACCCTGCCCTAGGGTTGCCACCTTTTCAAGCCAAACCCAAACACTTTAGCGGTGCGTGGCAATTTTTTTGTAGTATATACTAAAGGCTTATTAAAGACCTGGGGCACCTTTGGGTGCCCCAAGGAGAGTAGTAATGCGGCACGCTATTTGCACCACAGCAAACAGTGGGTGTGGCCAAATTGTGTTAACAGATGGGAGGTTCTTAGGGGGCCTAGTTAAACAAAACCCAGGCTTACCTGTATAATGTTCTTTGATTGCTGTGCCACAAGCAAGAGTCCCACAGACATATATAAACCTCAGCACAATCAGTAAAAACAAAACAAAAAAAAGAGACTCTTCCATTACATATGATTTTGTGCACACTGAAAATAGATAGAGAGCTAACACTTTATTTGAGCCTATCCTAAAGAAGAACTACATTAAAATAGTCAGGGACTGCTTAGCAACCAGCAACTGTGGCAAGAAGACTTTGAACACTTTGGCAAGAAGCATGTAATGTACAATATAGTGTATATAGTGCAGGAGTCTGTAATGCCCTGTACACACGATAGGAATTTCCTATGGGCCATAATCTGATGCAATTTTCTGTCAGAATTCCATTCAAGCTGTCTTCCATCAGTCTTGCATACACACTGTCAGACTAAATTCCGACCGTCCAAAGCGTGGTGACGTAAAACACTACGATGAGCCAAGAAAAATTAAGTTCGATGCTTCCGTCCATCAGACTTTTTTCCGTAGGATTTTAGAAAAAAAAGTCTAAATTTGCCCACACACGATAGGAATTTCTGATGAAAAAATTCCATCAGACTATTTTCATCAGAAATTCCTATCGTGTGTACAAGGCATAAGTCAGAGTGCAGAGGACTGGGGTGTGCAAGGCACAACGTGCAAGGGTCAGGAGTATGTAATGCATGGAGTCTGCAGTCAGTGTTGGGTTTAGGACTGCATAACACGCTGAGTGCATGGTCATGGTCAGGAGTATGTAATGCACAGTGGAGGCTGGGAGTACACAACAAAAAGAGTGCAGGAGTGAAGGTAGTCTAACACAGTGTAGGGGGCAGGAGAGTACAAAATGCTCCCCTCAAGCAATACTCTTTCCCATTTTACCCTTTCAACAAAAGACATCGCTCCTTTCCCTCCAAAAAAAAATCACTATTCTGCACACTCACCCCTCCCAGCACAAATCTTTTCCCCCCAAGCACAAATCCACTCCCCCCTCCATCCCCCCCTCCCAACACAAATCCCCCCACAACCACTCCAAATCCCCCTTCTAGTACAAATTCTCTTCTCCTCCAAATATCCCCCCAACAGAAATCTGCCTTCCCCTCAATCCCCCCAGAACAAATCCTCTTCCCTTCTCCCGGCACAAATCCTTCCCCCCTCTCCAAATTCGTGATCCCAACACAAATTGATCCCCCAGCACAAATCATTTTCCACTCCCCAAATCCCCTCTCTTGGCAATGTAAATCCCATGTATAGTGTAATCTCCTAGCGTAAATCCCCCCAGTGTAATCCCCCATGTAAATCCCTCCCACCACGTAAACTCCCCCTCCCAGTGTAATCCCCATATGTAAATCCCCCTAGTGTACTCCGAGCAGTGGTACCCCCCCCCAGTGTAAATACCCCCTCCCCCAGGGAAATCCCCCCAGTGTAATCCCCTTCAGTGTATTCTCCCCTGCAGTGGGAGGTAAACTTGTTCTGGCCCTGGGCACCGGGACTTCAGCCTGGCAGTGCCCGAATGGTCAGTCTGCCCCTGTCCCCAATCTGTCCTGATCCCCTCTCCTCCCTGGTAAAATCTCATTATCCAATGACTGATCCCATTAAACCTATTATCATCATGGGAGGTAGATCAGTCGATGGGTAGTTCGGTCGGTGAATAGATCGTGGGTTTACTCACTGGCTGTACCTGCCTTGGGTCACTGTAGCAGATTCTGCACCATGCCCAGGTTCTCCGCCTTGACAACATGGAGCAGCTCCTGGTCCATCCCTATCCTCGGTGCTGCACCCTGGAGGGAGGAAGATCCTGAGCACTGGAGGGCAGATCCTGTCAGAGCTCCAATGGTCCAGATATCCTCAGCAGTCTTCCCTGGAGAGGAGGAGGAGGACAAGGAGACACTGGGTCAGATGTGCTGCTAGGGGGAGAACACCTCCAGCTGGGAGGAACCAGGAACTCCTAGGGGCGATCACTATCCTTGGGAGCTGGGCTGGGGTGAACCCAGAGGGAGGAGCACTAGGAGTGAGATTACACTTAGCAACCAGGAGGGGAATGGAGAGAGAGAACAGAGGGATCATCCCCCCACTGGTCCCCTAATCCTGCCTCCCCTCTCTGAGCCATATGAATGGCTGTACTGACTCCAAGCTGCACACTCTGTGATTGCACCGATGTTTAATGTCATACATTTATAAATTGTATACTACAAAGATATATGATAGTTACTTTATTGATTTGTGGAGATTTAGGATCCTCCTGAACCTTTTGTAGGTTCTGGACAGCCCAAAGGACATTGGCTGATAGAGTCTGTGCTGACTGTCCTCAGAGAACAAGGTTATCCAGTTATTTCACAATGGGGATGTCCTGGGAGCGAAACAGTGGTCAAATGAGAGTAAGGCCATGTGCTACATGCACTGGGGTGTCTTGATGATTTAATAAAGATTGATACTTTATTAAATCAGGCTTTCTGCTGTGCAAGTTGCTTGCTGATAGGAGGAGAGAGCAGAGTGACAGAAAAGTGCACATATCAGTGATATGCAGTTGTAGGGAATTTGAAACCCTGTAAGGGTCCTTTCAGACATGCTGATCCCTTAGGGATCCGTTCCTTTCATGTCCGCTTGCTCAGCAGGGATCGCTCCGTTGATCCCCGCTGAGCCGGCGGATGACAGGGCGGTCCCCGCACACTGTGCAGGGACCGCCCTGTCAGATCTCCGCTCTCCCCTATGGGGGGATCGGATGAACACGGACCGTCTGTCCGTGTTCACCCAATCCGCTCTGCAGACGGATGGAAAAATAGGATTTTCCTCCGTCTGCAGAATCGGGGGATTGCGGACACGGAGGAGATCGGGTGTCAGTGGATGTTCATCCGCTGACACACGCTATCTCATAGGGATACACGTATGTCCCTTTTTCATCCGTAAACGGATGGATGAAAAAGCGGACATATGGTCCGCTGGTGTGAAAGGGGCCTAATGCCTCGTTTCCACTGAGCGGATCGGTTCGGTACGGTTCGGTACGGTACGCTATTTTGGGTGTTTCCATTATGAAAGCGTGCCATAAAACCGAACCGTACCGCACCATTCTGGGTCCTGCTTCAGATGTGGGGCCATAGAAAATGGAACGGTTCGGTTAGGGCGGAGCTACAATACATTCCACTGATTGGCGGACACGCTAGGCATTTTTTCTAAACCCTGAATGGTCTCTGACGGTCCGACTTGCAGTGGAAACGCTCACCAGAATAGACCGGACCATTCAAACCATTCCAAACTGTACCGACCCGAACCGTTTCATTCAGTGGAAACAAGGCATTAGTGAAAAAGAAACCGCAACAGAGAAAGCTCAGGCTTGTGCTGTGTGGCAGAGTTGTTTAAATCACTGAACTGGATGGACAGAAACACAAATCCTTTGGCAGGTAAACAGCTCCCATATATGCATGTCATCTGTGTAGTTAGCTATTTGCCTGAAGTTCAGTTTAAAGAAACACAATTCTACCAATAAAGTCATACTGGAAAGTATAAAAAAAAGTGTATGGAAAGCAGGGTTAAAAGTGCACTTTTCTCGGGACATCCTTCTCTGAACACCCCTCCTTTTATGGTATATTGATTGGTATTTTATACTGAAAAATTGATTGGTCAGCTGGAGAAATTTCCAAGCTGCTCATTTCAATGGAGGCACCAGCTATGATAGAATGAGCAAGAAAATAACCAGTGTTCCAGGGTATTAATACTCCTCTACTAGAACACAGACATAGGATAACATTTTCAGAACGTTTTGTTCTCATATGGGGTCCCAAGTTGTTGTCGGATGTGGATGGAACCGCAATCACTTAGTTCATCTTTGTTTGCGTAGATACTCCAGTTTGTAAGGGTTATACCACCATCTCCTGGCAGCTATGTGGCGTTATGATTTAGCTTGGTAACATAAAAGCAGTAAAGGTCGGTTGCATGCAACACTTTGTACACTGCTAAACATAAACATCAGAGAGCAATATGTTGCTGATAAAAAAAATCTGCAAATAGGTTTAACCACTTCAATACAGGGCACTTTCACCCCCTTCCTGCCCAGCCAATTTTCAGCTTTCAGAGCTGGCACACTTTGAATTAAAATTGCGCGGTCATAGAACACTGTACCCATATGAAATGTTGATTCCCCCCCCCCCCCCACAAATAGAGCTTTCTTTTGGAGCTATTTGATCACCTCTGCGTGTTTTTTTTTTTGTGCTATAAACAAAAAAAGAGCGATAACACAATATTTTTTACTTTTTGCTATAATAAATGTAGCGGGTACTTACTTTCCCGGGTGCAATTTTTGAATCTGGCTGTGACATCAGTGCTATGTTCCCTGCGGTCCACCAGGTGGCGCTGTCACCGTGGCAGGAGGGACGAATATCACTGTGTGCCGATCCCCTTTTTGTCCTCTCTCGGCAGCGGTATGGTGGGGCGGGGAACCCGCCGTGCTTGCTGGGGGAGGGTATAAAGGGGGCCGGCCATTTTGGTCACGGGTCTTCGTCCCAAGCACCTTCAGCTTGCGGACGTGGGTTCGGGCTCGTCCTCTAGGAGGCCTCGGCCTAGGGGACCAATGGAGATCGTGTTCCACCTCAGGCACCTTCAGTCCTGGGGTGAGGTACTTACAAGAAGGTCCGGAGCTCAGTGCCCAACACTGAGTTCCACGAGGGAAGGGTCCTAAGGCACTTTGGGGATGGAGGCCTGAATCTGAGTAAGACGCAATGGACCGGGGAGAGCTCCTCACTCGAAGACCCGGTGCAGCAGACTGCCGGTGACGGGTGAGTCTCTTGTCGGAGACCGTCCAGAAGGATCCCCTTTACCTCGTGCGGAGACCATAGCCCACTCTCCAGGAGGAGAGTGGAGGACCAAATTTGTGTCTGGGCCTATTCACACTCACACCTCCTTTTCTGTTCTATCTATCAAGGAAGTCCCTGTATGGTGTGTTCTAATAAAGGAGTGTTGGACTTTAATGGTGTGAGGCTCAATTCCTGGCGGACGAAGTTCACGGTGACTCTTGGAGGGAGGATTCGGGTGCACAGCACAGACCCGAAGGTAAACAAGACATTGCTGATACCACAGGTATTCCCACGTGGTGAAGGCTAGGCGTAGCCCACCCGCTCTCTCTCTCCACCATCAGATACCCCTAGACAAGAGACAGTGCGAGCCGCACGGAGAGAGAAGAGGGGAAGGCGCTACACGTGGGGGCTCGTCCGGGATTGTGTTGTGCATCACAGTATGGAACAAGTCTGCTGGATGAGTTAACTGAATAGGCCAAAGTGCAGCCCTGCTTGAAGTCGTGGAATTGACCCTAGACAAGGGAAAGGCCCGCGCAGGAAGAGCGGTGAACGGGGGAGGCCCAGCCGTGTGAGGTACTACACGTGGGGGCTTCTAATTGCACTGCGCCAACAGACACAACCCCCGCCGCTTAGTTCGTGGGCGTGGCTCAACCAAAGAAAGAGAAAAAAAAAAAGCCCGCGAACTGGAGCAAAGGGGAGGAGTCCAATACGTGAGAGGGCTACACGTGGGACATTGGCGCGAAAACTCTGCAGTGTGCGATGGACCAGCAACAAGTCACCATGTTTGGACATACTTCATAGATTCCAGTTCACCCTGCTACTACCACGATGACTGCTGCTGCTCCGATAACGGATACCGGGATCCGGCTGAAGCCAAGGGGTCGATTCGCCCTGTATTCGTGCATGGACGTAGAGGCCCTGGGTGTAATTTGTCCCGGGTGCTCGGGACTGGTGTGCCACCTGAAGCCCTTCGGACAATGTGAGGCCTGTGGGGAGTTCCTGTTCGAGGTGGATCCGGTAGTAGACAGGCCGAGAACCATCTACCCAGGCCGGGCTTCAGGTAACACTACTCGCAGAGGAGGAATTACTGCTGTAAAAGCCATCCCAACGCACACTGCAGCGACCGAGGAGGAGGTTGTTAAAACTCAACGGGAGAAATCCGAGGAGGCTGACTCGGTCACCACTGTCTCACAGCGTCCGCCACCGAAGAAGAGAACCAGCGTGGTGGCCCCGACCAGCGGTGGTGGCGGACCATCTCGCCAGCTTACGCCAGGCCTAGACGGATCCGTTGACGAGTGTTCCGGACGTCCCGCTTCAAGTAAAGGCCGAGGTGAGCCGGGCAAAGAGACTTGGTGCATGGGCGGAGGTGCCAGGAAGGCATGGCCCAGTACGCCCGCGGGAGGTGTTAGCTCGGTCTCTACAACGGGCTACATACCCGCGGAGGAGTGTGATACCTCGGATCTGGAGTCGCTCTCTGATATGGGAGATGACACCGCTATTGATGAACTGTTTGCAGAGAAGGGCTGGGACAAAGTACCGCTAGCTTCATTCCGAAGGCCCCGAGGTTCACCCATGTCCACAGGGGAGAGTACACCCCGGGTGGAGGCACCAGCGCCTGAACAAGGGTCCTGTTCCCAGCCCACATCTACATCTCCGGTGCCACCTGCATCAGGTACTGGGGAACAGAAGTTGATGCTACGGGCACCTATGCCCCAACCAGAAGTGGTCAAGGCCCCTCGCCATCCGGACTCTATAGTTCTACCCGGCGAAGGGGACAGAGTCACAATTAGTGTTGAGCGAACCCGAACTGTAAAGTTCGGTTCCGTACCGAACTTTAGCTTTTTCCCGAACCCGAACCCGAACCCGGACTTTGCGCAAAAGTTCGGGTTCGGCAATTTAATTACGCATTTAGAAATGCTTCAGGGGCCAGCCAATCACCTTTTGATTAGCTGGTGTGCCCTTAGAGGCCATCATAGCCATGCCTACTAATGGCATGGCTGTGATTAGTCATTGCAACATGTGACCCAGCTTCTATATAAGCTAGAGGCACACAGCACACACGTCACTCTGCTTCAGAATAGATAGGGAGAGGATCTAGTCTGCTGCTGCTGCTTTTAGGGAGAGATAGAAAAATACATGAGTTAGTCCTGATTTTGGAATATGAGGGAAAAGATAGAGACAGTGTAGTGTAGGGCCAGGTTCCTGTTTTTTGCTTTTAGGGAGAGAGATATATTATATAGGAATAGCAGTCCAGATTCAGAGATATAACTCAGCGATCTGCAAAGGTTTACCTGTTTGTGTTGCAGTGCAGTCTTTTTACACTGCTATGAGCCCAGTGTCAGAGAAAATCTACCTATTATCTGCAAGCTCAGTGCACCAGCACTGCATATATTACGTTCAGAGATACACCGTTTCCATACTGTGGGTGTATTCTGCTCTTGGAAAAAGATCCATTTAGGACAAAAAAAAAAAAAAAAGGCACTTTATTGTGCTCTTTTCCAAAAGACCCGTTGGGCAAAAAAAAAATAAAAAAAAATTCCATTTTATTTTGCTTGTGCAAAAAAAGACCCGTTTAGGGCAAAAAAAATAAATAAATAAATAAAAAAAATTGCACTTTAATGTACGCTTGCAAAAAGAGCCATTTAGGGCCACAAAAAATATTTTGCAGTGTATTATACATATGTGGAGGTGTGTGAAATAAACAATTTATATATAGTTTTCTTCTACTGTGCTATACTAAAAAAAATCTTTTTTTTTAATAGCATTTTCTGCAGTTCTGTAGCTGTGTGATTCAGCGGTTACGTACTGTGGGTGTATTGTGGTCTTCCAAAAAACACCATTTAGGGCCACAAAAAATATTTTGCAGTGTGTTATACATATGTGGAGGTGTGTGAAATAAACAATTTATATATAGTTTTCTTCTACTGTGCTATACTAAAAAAAAACATTTTTTTTAATAGCATTTTCTGCAGTTCTGTAGCTGTGCGATTCAGCGGTTACGTACTGTGGGTGTATTGTGGTCTTCCAAAAAACGCCATTTAGGGCCACAAAAAATATATTGCAGTGTGTTATACATATGTGGAGGTGTGTGAAATAAACAATTTCTAAATAGTTTTCTTCTACTGTGCTATACTAAAAAAACAACATTTTTTTTGAATAGCATTTTCTGCAGTTCTGTAGCTGTGCGATTCAGCGGTTACGTACTGTGGGTGTATTGTGGTCTTCCAAAAAACGCCATTTAGGGCCACAAAAAATATTTTGCAGTGTGTTATACATATGTGGAGGTGTGTGAAATAAACAATTTCTAAATAGTTTTCTTCTACTGTGCTATACTAAAAAAACAACATTTTTTTTGAATAGCATTTTCTGCAGTTCTGTAGCTGTGCGATTCAGCGGTTACTTACTGTGGGTGTGTTGTGGTCTTCCAAAAAACGCCATTTAGGGCCACAAAAAATATTTTGCAGTGTGAAATACATATCTGGAGGTGTGTGAAATAAACAATTTCTAAATAGTTTTCTTCTACTGTGCTATACTAAAAAAACAACATTTTTTTTGAATAGCATTTTCTGCAGTTCTGTAGCTGTGCGATTCAGCGGTTACGTACTGTGGGTGTATTGTGGTCTTCCAAAAAACGCCATTTAGGGCCACAAAAAATATTTTGCAGTGTGTTATACATATGTGGAGGTGTGTGAAATAAACAATTTCTAAATAGTTTTCTTCTACTGTGCTATACTAAAAAAACATTTTTTTTGAATAGCATTTTCTGCAGTTCTGTAGCTGTGCGATTCAGCGGTTACGTACTGTGGGTGTGTTGTGGTCTTCCAAAAAACGCCATTTAGGGCCACAAAAAATATTTTGCAGTGTGAAATACATATCTGGAGGTGTGTGAAATAAACAATTTCTATATATTTTTCTTGTACTGTGCTATACTAAAAAAAAAACATTTTTTTTTACATTTTCTGCAGTTCTGTAGCTGTGCGATTCAGCGGTTACGTACTGTGGGTGTGTTGTGGTCTTCCAAAAAATGCCATTTAGGGCCACAAAAAATATTTTGCAGTGTGAAATACATATCTGGAGGTGTGTGAAATAAACAATTTCTAAATAGTTTTCTTCTACTGTGCTATACTAAAAAAACAAAATTTGTTTTGAATAGCATTTTCTGCAGTTCTGTAGCTGTGCGATTCAGCGGTTACGTACTGTGGGTGTATTGTGGTCTTCCAAAAAAACGCCATTTAGGGCCACAAAAAATATTTTGCAGTGTGTTATACATATGTGGAGGTGTGTGAAATAAACAATTTCTAAATAGTTTTCTTCTACTGTGCTATACTAAAAAAACAACATTTTTTTTAATAGCATTTTCTGCAGTTCTGTAGCTGTGCGATTCAGCGGTTACGTACTGTGGGTGTGTTGTGGTCTTCCAAAAAACGCCATTTAGGGCCACAAAAAATATTTTGCAGTGTGAAATACATATCTGGAGGTGTGTGAAATAAATAATTTCTATATATTTTTCTTGTACTGTGCTATACTAAAAAAAAACATTTTTTTTTAATAGCATTTTCTGCAGTTCTGTAGCTGTGCGATTCAGCGGTTACGTACTGTGGGTGTGTTGTGGTCTTCCAAAAAACGCCATTTAGGGCCACAGAAAATATTTTGCAGTGTGAAATACATATCTGGGGGTGTGTGAAATAAACAATTTCTATATATTTTTCTTGTACTGTGCTATACTAAAAAAAAAAAAAAATTTTGAATAGCATTTTCTGCAGTTCTGTAGCTGTGCGATTCAGCGGTTACGTACTGTGGGTGTGTTGTGGTCTTCCAAAAAACGCCATTTAGGGCCACAAAAAATATTTTGCAGTGTGAAATACATATCTGGAGGCGTGTGAAATAAACCATTTCTATATATTTGTCTTCTACTGTGCTATGCTAAAAAAACAACATTCGACACATCACCGGCCTTATCCAGCCATTGTTGTATTTTTGAACCAGTGTTGGCTACCTCGTCCTCCTCCACCGCCGCTTCCACCTACACAGCCACATCCACCGCCACTTCAACCTCCTACTCCATATGGACCTCGTCCTCCTAGGTCAAGATTATCATTTTTATTTTATTTTTTTGTAGCCCACAGATCCTTTCCCCCTTACCTGCCTTTATGTTGTTGGCTCCTCGCAGGAGGGAGAAAGGCACACTGCACTACCAGCCCGTACCCTCCTATATAAAGAGGTTGAGCGGTGTACTTGACGGGCCGTGTCCACAGCCTGAGTCAAAACTCCTCCAGAGGATGATTCTCACCTCTACTGTAGGTAGAGGCAAGTCCTTTAATTCCCAGTAAAGTCAATGTCCACACCAGCTGAAACTACAACTCTTATTCTCTCATGGCAAAATAAACTCTACACGGATAGAAAAGGTTAGAGCAAAGAAACAGGACAGCTTAAGGTGTGGAGGAGGTCCAGGCACAAACGTAGCACATTCACTTCACTGCTTAGGTTTCTCAAACAGTTTTAGGTGCACGGTCTCTGCCACAGACCTTGAGGTTGGTCTCTGCCACAGACCGGGTGTACAAGGCCCCTGCCACGGACCTGGAGAACTTTGGTCTCTGCCACAGACCAGGGTGTATAAGGCCCCTGCCACGGGCCGGGAGAATAAGGCCTCTGATACACTCAAGATGACCTTGAGCTTCTCCTTCTACGTACCTAGCACATATCAAGGGGAAGACATCTCTCCAGGGAGTCAACAGACCCTTCCTTCACCGTGACTCCCGCATCGATCCATCAGAATGATCCTCCCTTCCCTGGAACAGGGTCCCCTACACGAGGCGGCACCCTAAGACTCCTCGACCCTTAGCGGACTCCAGACTAAGGCTCTGGACTCCAGGCTTTACTCCCGCCCCTAAGCCTCCATACCCAGGGCAGCAGGAACTCCAGGATAGTACCTCACCCCGGGCTAAAGGTGCCCGAGATGGAACAGGAACACATGCACCCAGGCCGAAGGCACCTGGGCGCGGACCCCACTGGACATCAGCCCCCAGGTCAAAGGTCTGCCCCTTTTATATGCTCTCCCGGCATGCACAGCAGGTTCACCGCCCCGCTGTACTACTGCCAAGAGGGGACACAAAAGGCACAGCACTGTATCGCAGTTCAACCCTAGCCTACCATGGCAGCGCCACCTGTAGACCGCAGGGAACTGCACACCAATACTGTCCCCCGAGGACAAAATGGTCCATGAATCCTACAGAATTAGGGTGTTTGAGCCTATTTACCACTCAAACAGTTCCCTTAAATTTAGCACCCCACTACATTTTTAATTCAAAGTATTTTATTTTCCCACTAGCTTATCCATTAAATTGAATAATTTATTCCAGAAAGGGCGTATTCTGGGGCATCGTGCCGTTGAGTTTCTGAGGTTCTTAATGACTTCCCGTACCTCTGCTGCTGAAAAGGGGGCCTCCAGCATATTTTTTTATTTTTTTATTTTTTTTATGTTATTTTAAGTTATTTCCCTATCCACATTTGTTTGCAGAGCACTTGCCATGCTCTTAACAACATTTTGCTGCCATTTGCAGCCCTCTAGCCCTTTCCATTACTTTTTTAGAGCCTTTTTAGTCCTCAGAAGTCCGGGTCCCCATTGACTTCAATGGGGTTCGGGTTCGGGTTCGCGTTAAAGTTCGGTCCCGAACCCGAACTTTTTTCCGAAGTTCGGCCGAACCCGTCGAACCCGAACATCCAGGTGTCCGCTCAACTCTAGTCACAATGCCTCCGCTGTCAAGGCTTCAGAGACTCTTCTGCCAGAAAGTTGCTGCTGACTACGGGTGGGAATATCCGTACCTCTCCAAGGAGTTGCTCTACGAAGTGGAGGTGTACCGAGAGCGCTGGTATAATGACTTCGTGTGGACCCACCTTAAGGTCCCACACGCCCACAGGTATTTGACATGCTCTCCAAAGACATCTCAGCGGTTCAAAGACTGCAAGGCAGAGTGGATGTTGGGAAGACACATCCATGCGGATAAAGTGTTGATCCGATGCAAAGAAGGTGAGGATGTGGAGTACCATTTGGAGACCATGGATCGGCATTTAAAACTGCTTGTTCTGCCGCATCCCCGCTTCTACCTCTGAGGAGAAAGAGACTCCATTTGTTTGCTTTTCAAAAGGACCTTGCACCCCCTGAACTTTGCTGTTGACTTTCTTGTTGGTGCTATCATCAGTGTTTGCCCCGGAAGAGGGGTGCTTGTGTCATTCCAAGGCAGAACTGTTCCAGTTGTTGTTTATTCCTTTCCGGTGAGAAGTTGCAGACTTTGGGGTAGATAGGGTCAAGCAGCAAGAAAAGAGAAGATGGTTCAACGGGTGCAGTTACCGCGAGGCTGTCACCAGGTGGCAGTCTTGTGCAACGTTACACATTGTACACACTTACACTGGAGGAAAAGATATTTCTCTTCGGAGGAGTTTCTTTTCCTCTCAAACATACATTTGTGTCAGGGTTTTATTGTTTCTTTTCTCTTCCCTCTGCAGGAGAGCGTCCCGTCAAGATTATGGAACCTGGGGTGGTTCTTAGTTAGGATGGGAGGGAAAAGTACAATGTTGGAATGTGATTTTATGTTTTAAATGTTGTCTTTCACTCCTCTTTGTTGCAGGGGCTCAGACACAACTTCTCCGTTAGGTTAGTTACCTAAAAATTGTTTTTCAAATTGTTAGTTGGTTTCTGGATTGGATTATGTCAGCCGTTGAGGGCGTGACTCACTCCAGACACTGGGGTCCAGTGTCAAAAGACAGGGGGGAGAGTGTAGCGGGTACTTACTTTCCCGGGTGCATTTTTTTAATCTGGCTGTGACATCAGTGCTATGTTCCCTGCGGTCCACCAGGTGGCGCTGTCACCGTGGCAGGAGGGACGAATATCACTGTGTGCCGAGCCCCTTTTTGTCCTCTCTTGGCAGCGGTATGGTGGGGCGGGGAACCCGCCGTGCTTGCTGGGGGAGGGTATAAAGGGGGCCGGCCATTTTGGTCACGGGGTCTTCGTCCCAAGCACCTTCAGCTTGCGGACGTGGGTTCGGGCTCGTCCTCTAGGAGGCCTCGGCCTAGGGGACCAATGGAGATCGTGTTCCACCTCAGGCACCTTCAGTCCTGGGGTGAGGTACTTACAAGAAGGTCCGGAGCTCAGTGCCCAACACTGAGTTCCGCGAGGGAAGGGTCCTAAGGCACTTCGGGGATGGAGGCCTGAATCTGAGTAAGACGCAATGGACCGGGGAGAGCTCCTCACTCGAAGACCCGGTGCAGCAGACTGCCGGTGACGGGTGAGTCTCTTGTTGGAGACCTTCCAGAAGGATCCCCTTTACCTCGTGCGGAGACCATAGCCCACTCTCCAGGAGGAGAGTGGAGGACCGAATTTGTGTCTGGGCCTATTCACACTCACACCTCCTTTTCTGTTCTATCTATCAAGGAAGTCCCTGTATGGTGTGTTCTAATAAAGGAGTGTTGGACTTTAATGGTGTGAGGCTCAATTCCTGGCGGACGAAGTTCACGGTGACTCTTGGAGGGAGGATCCGGGTGCACAGCACAGACCCGAAGGTAAACAAGACATTGCTGATACCACAGGTATTCCCACGTGGTGAAGGCTAGGTGTAGCCCACCCGCTCTCTCTCTCCACCATCAGATACCCCTAGACAAGAGACAGTGTGAGCCGCGTGGAGAGAGAAGAGGGGAAGGCGCTACATAAATATCCCATTAAAAAAAAAAAATCCTCAGTTTAGGTCGATATGTATTCTTCTACATATTTTTGGCAAAAAAAAATCGCAATAAGCGCATATTCATTGTTTTGCGCAAAAGTTATAGCACCTACAAAATAGGGGATACATTTATGGCATTTTTATTGTTATTTTTTTTTTACCAGTAATGGCGGTGATCTGCGATTTGTATTGTGACTGTGACATTGCGGCGGACATATTGGACACTTTTGACACTATTTTGGGACCATTCACATTTATACAGCGATTAGTGCTATAAAAATGCACTGATTACTGTGTAAATGTGACTGGCAGGGAAGGTGTTTACACTAGGGGGCGATCAAGGGGTTAAATGTGTGTCCTAGGGAGTGATTCTAACTGTGCGGGGAGGGGACTCACAAGGGGAGGAGAATGATCCGTGTTCCTCTGTACTGGGAACACACGGATCGGTCTCCTCTCCTCTGACAGGACGTGGATCTGTGTGTTTACACACACAGATCCACAGTCCTGCTGTGTGACAGGCAATCGCGGGTGCCCGGCGGACATCGCAGCCGCCGGGCACGCGCATCGGCTCCCTAGTGACATGGTGGGCAGGCGCGCACGCGCCCCCTAGTGGCTCGGGAAGCCAAAGACGTCATATGACGGCGGCCTGGAGGGACAAAGGGTTCCTGACGCCGTCATATGACAATGGGGCGGTAGGGAAGTGGTTAAAGTGGGATACTGTCTAGAGAGCCATAGTCTAAGGCTCAGTTCACACTGCCGTGACTTGGAATCCGACTTGTGAGACCCCAAGTCGCGTGACATGTGAAATCTCATGTTAGTCAATGATGGCTGTTTTACTTAGCACTACTGAAGTCACTTCAACTTTAAAAAAGGTTCCTGTACTACTTCAAGGCAACTTCTATCTGACTTTAATGGAAGTCGCCATCAAGTCGGATCCTCATTTATATTGATGTGGTTTGTATCCGACATTACATAAAGTCTCTTCAAAGTTGCTTCAAAGTCACTTCAAAGTGGCATCAAGTAGTAGTCAGCAAATCGCCAGGAGGTCGCCTGGCAAAGTCACACTGTAAGTCGCATGAATTTCAGGTCACGGCAGTGTGAACCGAGCCTTAGATAGTATGTCAATGCACAAAGCAGTATTTGACACAAAACACCTCATTTGTTACAAACAAGTGACCACTGTCACCAGAACAGAAAGGGTGAATGACAGACAACAAAAAAAAATGAAAAGGGTTCTTAACCCTCATTACTATATCCAAAAACGAAACGGAAAAAATTATGTCCTTATTACTGTAGCGCTACCCCCAGTTAAGAGAGCTGCTGGTTTGTTTTCGGGCCCTGTGTGCAGTACCGCCAACCCCCGGCAATCTTACTCGACCCCCGCTGGCACAGTTAGTCTAGGGCTATACTTATCACATTCAATTGTATTGCATGAATTAATCTCTAAGCAGTAGACAACACACTATGGCGAGAGATTGATTATAACGGTTTTACTCTTATAGTAAATAGCATAGGTTTAACATCACACATGCAACTGGCTTGCAGAGCCCTGCAGCCATCAATTCAGCACACTATAATGGCGCTGCGCGGTACTACACCATGCGTAGCTATTATGGTGTGCACGCCCTATGGCGCATTAAACAATATACTATCTCCCCACCCGAGTCAGGCCTGACATGGAGTAAATCTCAGTCACTTCCTATAAGGATTTCTTCGCATGCCAGCTTTCGGTGGTGCACTTGATGAAATTATAGTTTGTAATCCACAACGGCAGTAACTTGGAACAACTATACTGGGAGGGGGACACTTCAACTCTGTCCTGCTACCAGTCCCCCCCCCCCCGTGGAACAGCAGATAAACGAACTGTGGGCCTATGCAGTTCTATAGGCCTGAACACGACACAGTCTATAGGTCTGGGCAGGTGCCCGCTCACCACTCCGGACGCGATCCCAGTCCGGGACTTCCACCTGCTGTGTATCCGCACACAGCGTCTGCCACGATCGGGTCCCCGATCCAACTGATGTCCTCACTCGACAAGACAGGATCCACCCAGGCTCCGCAGTGGGGTGGAAGGCTCTTTGGAAGTCACGCAAGGCCCCAGGCTTCGGGCCTTGCACCGCAGCAGATCCACACAGGAAGACTGATTGCTTGCAGCGCGGTGTCCAAAGAGGCCGAGCTCCGCCTCTCCTCTTCCTTAAATAGCCCCTCCCATGAGTCTCTGCGGTGGAAACTTTCACCCTGAGGCCGGATGGGGTTCTGGGTAACGTAGTTCCGGGGCCTTAAAGGAGACCCCGCTACACACTCCCCCCACTTAAACTCTTTGGTCCCCAAAGATAACATAACCTTAAACTACAGAACGTATAACATCAATCAAAGTTTCATATGATGTCGGCAGAGGAAATTCCCACCAAAACCAAGGTAGTGAACTCCCCTGCCCACAGGACACACACTATCATCAGTATCCTGTCTAACTGTGCCAGAGAGTGAGTTGGGGTTGCCTCCCACCAAATGAACAGTGGGAGGGTCATGGTCTTCCATACTCCTTCTGGCAGTGACCACAGTGTCTTCAGCACTCCTCCCCATTTGTGGGTAGGTTAATCTCCTGGGAGGTTTTATGGCTCTTCGCTTCCTCTGTCCTCTTGGACTTTCTGTTGAAACAGGTTCTTCTTCTGTAACTGACTTAGGAATTTCCTCTGGTTCGGGAGCCCTGGATTCCCGAGCAGGGAGGTACATGGCTTCCCTTGGATCTTCCTCTGGGAGTAACTCACAGGCACTCTCCCAAGCATCTGACCAAGGACTGGACGGGATGAATTCCGTAGCTTCTGCATTCAGTGTTTGATCTTCGGTATCTTCGTCAGGTGGAAGATCAATAGCTGAAGTTGCCGGGGCCTGGGAAGGCCAAAGCCAACCAAGTTCTTCTCCCTCATCTTCACTTATCTCTGAGTCTTCTGTATCCTCGGTTCGAGGGGTCTGAGACCGAGTGTTTGGTCTAAGAGTGTCCATAATGGACGTTGGTTCAGGGGAATCCATCATAGGGGGTATCCGAACCGCCTCAGCTAGTGGGAGTAGGTGGTTCCGGTGCCAGGTCTTCAGTGGCCCCACCTTTCCTTCTGGTTTAAGTCTGTAGACGGGTAGGCCCGGCAGTCTTTTGCAAACAACATAAGGTTTCCATCTGTCTGCAAGCTTGTGTTTTCCAGGGATCCCCAAATTTCGCAACAACACTCTATCTCCAGGTTGTAGATCTTGGATCCTAACCTTTAAGTCAAAATTTTTCTTGTTGCGGGCCCCCCTTTGCTCGGAGGCCGCCTGGGCCTGTTCATAGGCCAATTTCAAATTGCGTCTAAGCCTATCGACATATCCCTTGTGGGAAGCAGCAGAACAATGGTCTATGGAAGTGCCAAAGGCCAGATCTACGGGTAGTCTTGCTTCTCTCCCGAACATAAGTCTATAGGGTGAGTATCCTGTAGCATCACTGGTGGTGCTATTGTATGCATGCACAACTGCCGCTATGTGGTTACTCCAATGCTGCTTCTTTTCACTACTTAGGGTCCCCAGCATGTTGAGCAGGGTTCGGTTAAACCTCTCCGGCTGAGCATCACCTTGGGGATGATAGGGGGTAGTCCTTGTCTTCTTGATCCCCAAAGAATCCAGGAGTTTCCGGATCAATTGACTTTCAAAATCCCTTCCCTGATCGGAATGGAGCCGTTGTGGTAGCCCATAATGTACAAAGTATTTCTCCATCAGCACTTTGGCCACGGTGGAAGCCTTCTGGTCCTTGGTTGGAAAGGCCTGGGCATACCGGGTGAAATGGTCGGTTACTACCAGAACATTTCCTAGTCCACTCAGGTCGGGTTCGAGGCAGAGGAAATCAATGCATACCAGGTCAAGTGGGCCTTGGCTTTGCAGATGGCCCATTGGGGCAGCTTGATGAGGCAATGTCTTCCTCTGGATGCATCGTGCACATGAGTTGCAGTATTCTTCAACTTCAGCCCTCATGCAGGGCCAATAGAAACGGTCCCTAACGAGTTGGAAAGTCCTTTCCACCCCTAGGTGGCCATGGTTGTCGGGCAGGGCAACCAGGACTATCTCTCTGTACTTCTCCGGCAAGAACAGCTGCCATTTGTCTTCTAGGTCATCAGAGGGTCCCCTTCGGTAGACCACTCCCTGATGCACCTGTAACTTGTCCCACTCCTTCCTCAACAGGCGAGCTTCCTTTGAAGGGTGGCGTGAGAGCCTATTCGGGTCCTGATTCTCCAGGGCCTCTAGGACCAATCTCCCCTTAAGGTCTTCCAACTGGTCGGATCTCAGCTCCTTCTTAGACAGTCTTGGTAAGTTATTGTAACGGCCCCCCAAATACGAAGGGGGTTAACGCCGTATAAGATGTTCCCTCTCCTGGACACCCACTCGCTACCAATCTTCCACAGCCAGGCGACCCTTTCCCATAAGATTAATCCTTCCAGAAGAAACGAGACGTACTCTGTCTCTTCCAGGATCGAAATGACTTTATTGAGAAAAACATTGTAACTTTTATATACATCCAATACACATTAGTTTAACATAAACAGTGGCCCAGCTCCACCCACACATTACAAGACTCAACACATTCTTTTGACGTCTGTTAGGAGACAACAGACTTTGCACAATAGACATAACGATTTTCAATACACATCTTCTCATGAAAGGGTTGGCAGACGCTCCGTCTGCCTGAGTACAATTACCCATAAGTAGGGATGAGCTTCGAGTTCGAGTCGAACTCATGTTCGACTCGAACATTGCCTGTTCGCCCGTTCGCCGAACAGCGAACAAATTGGGGTGTTCGCGGCAAATTCGAAAAATCTATGGGAGAAATCTAAAGTGCTAATTATAAAGGCTTATATGCAAGTTATTGTCCTAAAAAGTGTTTGGGGACCTGGGTCCTGCCCCAGGGGACATGTATCAATGCAAAAAGAAGTTTTAAAAACGGACGTTTTTTCGGGAGCAGTGATTTTAATAATGCTTAAAATGAAAAAATAAAAGTGAAATATTCCTTTAAATTTCGTACCTGGGGGGTGTGTATGATATGCATGTAAAGTGGCGCATGTTTCCCGTGCTTAGAACTGTCCCTGCAAATAATGTCATTTTTGAAAGAAAAAAATGCATTTAAAACTGACTCGCGGCTATTAATGAATTGTCGGCTCCCGGCAATACAAACAAAAGTCATTGATAAAAAAAAAAAAAAAAAAGCGTGGGGGTTCCCCAGAATTCAATTACCAGGCCCTTCAGGTCTGGAATGGATATTAAGGGGAACCCCGCCGCAAATTAAAAACAAAATTGACGTGGGGTTCCCCAAAATATCCATTCCAGGCCCTTCAGATCTGGCATGGATTTTAAGGGGAACTCCACCCCAAATTTAAAAAAAAAATGGCGTGGAGTCCCCCTAAAAATCCACACCAGACCCCTTATCCGAGCACGCAACCTGGCCGGCCGCAGGGGAAAAGGGGGGGACGAGAGAGCGGCCCCCCCTCCCTCCTGAACCGTACCAAGCCACATGCCCTCAACATGGGGAGGATGTCCCCATGTTGATGGGGACAAGGGCCTCATCCCCACAACCCTTGCCCGGTGGTTGTGGGGGTCTGCGGGCGGGGGGCTTATCGGAATCTGGAAGACCCCTTTAACAAAGGGGACCCCCAGATCCCGGCCCCCCCTATGTGAATTGGTAAGGGGTACATTGTACCCCTACCATTTCACGAAGAAAGCGTAAAAAAATGTTTAAAAAACACACAAACACCTTGAAAAAGTCCTTTATTTAAAAAAAAAACAAAAAAACATTCCAGCGGTGAAATCCAGTGTCCCGCGGCGATCCCGATGTCCAGCGCTGTCCTTCATTGGTTGTGCCTGAGCGGACCTGATGGGGAACTCCCTCTCAGTATTTTAAATGTATAGACCCGCCCCTTCTAATGTTCCCCATCAGGTCTGCTCAGCGGACCAGATGCGGAACATGAGAAGGGGCGGGTCTATACATGTATTACCAAAGTGAGAGCAGTTCCCCATCAGGTCCGCCCCCTCGGTATGTCGGACCCGCCTACGTCATTGGCTTGAGCGGGGAACTTCCTTCACTGTGTAATTTAAATTTACATAGTGAAGGAAGTTCCCCGCTCAGGCCAATGACGTAGGCGGGTCCGACATACCGAGGGGGCGGACCTGATGGGGAACTGCTCTCACTTTGGCAATACATGTATAGACCCGCCCCTTCTCATGTTCCGCATCTGGTACGCTGAGCGGACCTGATGGGGAACATTTAGAAGGGGCGGGTCTATACATTTAAAATACTGAGAGGGAGTTCCCCATCAGGTCCGCTCAGGCACAACCAATGAAGGACAGCGCTGGACATCGGGATCGCCGCGGGACACTGGATTTCACCGCTGGAATGTTTTTTTTTTTTTTTTTTAATAAAGGACTTTTTCAAGGTGTTTGTGTGGTTTTTTTTTTGTTTTTTTTTTATGCTTTCTTCGTGAAATGGTAGGGGTACAATGTACCCCTTACCAATTCACATAGGGGGGGGCCGGGATCTGGGGGTCCCCTTTGTTAAAGGGGTCTTCCATATTCCGATAAGCCCCCCGCCCACAGACCCCCACAACCACCGGGCAAGGGTTGTGGGGATGAGGCCCTTGTCCCCATCAACATGGGGACATCCTCCCCATGTTGAGGGCATGTGGCTTGGTACGGTTCAGGAGGGAGGGGGGGCCGCTCTCTCGTCCCCCCCTTTTCCCCTGCGGCCGGCCAGGTTGCGTGCTCGGATAAGGGGTCTGGTATGGATTTTTAGGGGGACTCCACGCCATTTTTTTTTTAAATTTGGGGTGGAGTTCCCCTTAAAATCCATGCCAGATCTGAAGGGCCTGGAATGGATATTTGGGGGAACCCCACGTCAATTTTTTTTAAAATTTGCGGTGGGGTTCCTCTTAATATCCATTCCAGACCTGAAGGGCCTGGTAATTGAATTCTGGGGAACCCCCACGCTTTTTTTTTTTTTTTTTATCAATGACTTTTGTATGTATTGCCGGGAGCCGACAATTCATTAATAGCCGCGAGTCAGTTTTAAATGCATTTTTTTCTTTCAAAAATGACATTTTTTGCAGGGACAGTTCTAAGCACGGGAAACATGCGCCACTTTACATGCATATCATACAACCCCCCCCCCCCCCCAGGTACGAAATTTAAAGGAATATTTCACTTTTATTTTTTCATTTTAAGCATTATTAAAATCACTGCTCCCGAAAAAACTGCAGTTTTTAAAACTTCTTTTTGCATTGATACATGTCCCCTGGGGCAGGACCCAGGTCCCCAAACACTTTTTAGGACAATAACTTGCATATTAGCCTTTATAATTAACACTTTAGATTTCGAACGTTCAAGTCCATTGTATTTAATAGGGTTCTAAAGTTTACACGAACATTTTGTCTGTCCGCAGGTTCTGGTGCGAACCGAACAGGGGGGTGTTCGGCTCATCCCTGCCCATAAGTATAGACTTAATTATTCTTATTCACACTAAAAGGGACTTCAGACGCCCTTCTAGAATCATTTACATCACACTGGCAGGTAACACATCTCTCAATTAACCTGGTAAGTTCAGAATAAAACAATATTGTGGACTAATATTACTATTTCAATTTCAAGCAAGCCAAGCCACAAGGAACAATAGCATGTAAATCCCCTTAATTCCTCACAGCAATGATTACACAACCCCCCCCCCCCCCCTTACAGTACACATCCAATCTAGATACAATGTATGTGCAGCATTGAATATGGCTATCATAGACCATATTGGGGTTTTCATTCACCCTGTGCCCCTAATAGAGACACATAAGAGGCATTGGGGGAGCTGAAGCAAGGGTATCTCATACTTTCTAAGCGATTCTGAGTTCCCCGGGCCTTCCCGTTACATCTCTCCCCTTTTGGCAGGAGACTAACAGAGGAGGGGACCCCAGACGGGTTGACTCCGAAGTTAGTCCATAGGTCCCTTCTTCTAATGCCGGTATCCACACAGTACCCCAAATACATTTCTCCAAACAGAGCATTACTTACCCAGCCAACCTCTGCCTCTCTCAGAGAACATACCTGCCGCTGGGGAGAGGCCTGGCTGGCCCTTCTCCCTGGAGTCCTTTCAGCCGCTGGAGAGAAGACAGGGTGACTGGGCTCAGTCCGTCATGCTGTTGGGGATCTGGGTCGACTGCCCGGCATCCCTGGGGTATACAAGTGGAGACTGAAGTCCCATCCACTTGTGGTAGGTGAAAATCCCCCAGTGCTTGCAAAGCAAGGCTGACATCCTCCTGTCTCAGTGTCACACCATTTTCTGGGGTTGTGTCAGTGAGGACTGAAGTCCCATCCAATACCACAGGAACTCCCTCTTCTGTTAGTTGAGAGCAGAGGCCCGTGGCACTCTGCTCTGTTGCCAGCTCTTCTGCTGGGTTTCTGTGAGTGGGGACCGCAGTCCCATCCACCGATATCCACTCAAGCTGCAGTTGTGTGCAGAGGCCAGTAGCATTCTGCCCTGCTGCCAGTGATTCAGCTGGGGGTAAAAGCTTTACTGCCTCAGCTTGTTGCTGGGGAGAAGGGCCAACTGCCCCAGCTCCCTGAAACTCCACAGTGGTTCCCGGTGCTGGGCAGAGGTGGGTATCACTCTGCCCTGTTGCCAGCACTTCTGCTGGGGACTCCACACCATCTGCTCTGGTTAACTGTTGGGGGGGGGAATGGCCTGCTTCTCCTCCCTGCATCTCTTAAATCCACTGGGAAAGAGGAACCATCGCCTTCTCACCTCGGGCCTCCAAAACTGCCACGGGTGTAGAGCAGGGGTCTGCAGTACTTTGTCCTGCTGCCAGCACTTGGGCCGGCGATGCATAATCCCTAACATCCTCTGAACAGTCCCTTAAGTCCATACCTTCTGTAATCTGTGGCTGAGGAGATGAGTCAACTGCTCTAGCTCCCTGGAACTCCATATCATCCACTTCGGCTTTAGGGAAGGCAATCTTCAGCTTTTCCACTGCCGATTCTTCAGCCAGGCTAGCTCCCTGGAACTCAGTATCATTCACTTCGGCTTTAGGGATGGCAATCTTCAGATTTTCCACTGCTGATTCTTCAGCCAGGATTTCATAGTTGTCAACTGGTATTTCCTGATAGTCCCAGGCAAAGGTAGCCCCACCCTGCTGCTGAGCAGATTCTAGCAGCTGTCTGTAGGCGATCTCCGATTGCCGTATCTCCGCCGTTCTCCACTCATGTTGCCGCTCTAGTTCTCTCTTTTGTCGCTCTCGTTCTCTCTTTTGTCACTCTAGTCCTTTCTCTTGACGCTCTCGTTCTCTCTTTTGTCGCTCTAGTTCTCTCTCTTGCCGCTCTAGTTCTCTCTTTTGTCGTGCATCCTGCAGCTGGATGCCTCTAATGGCTTCCTGTATGGCGGTCTCTGATCGGTTAGCACCATATAATGCCAAGCGCTGTCGAACTCGTTGCTGAAACAAATCTTCAACTGACCGGGGTCCTGCATCACCCTTCTTCTGGTCCATCTCGGCTCTCAAGTAGGTCTTTTAGCGTGACTTTCCTGCAGGCTGCATAGCTGGTCATTCACTGTGGTGGTTTGGAGTGTTCCAGTAACTGGAGGGAAAATCCCACTGCTGCCAACCAATGTAACGGCCCCCCAAATACGAAGGGGGTTAACGCCGTATAAGATGTTCCCTCTCCTGGACACCCACTCGCTACCAATCTTCCACAGCCAGGCGACCCTTTCCCATAAGATTAATCCTTCCAGAAGAAACGAGACGTACTCTGTCTCTTCCAGGATCGAAATGACTTTATTGAGAAAAACATTGTAACTTTTATATACATCCAATACACATTAGTTTAACATGAACAGTGGGGGCGTGGCCGGCATGGCAGACTGAGCGGACGTACCTTCTGAGCTCTGCCGGACTAAGATCCGTCTTTAACTCTGTTCCTGGGTGGATTTCTTCAGATTTTGGATCCACTGCACCTGTATGCCGTCCAGAACCTCTGGAGGCCCGAAGAAGGGCAAAAGGTTGAGGTTCCCCTTGGCTGTCGCGACCACAGAAAATCCGGCCTCTCCACTGCCGGGCGAGCCTGCGTGCCGACACAATATGGCATCGCAGACGGACCAGGAGGAAAGCGTGGCGGCCATCACCACTTGCCAGACAATGCTCACAAACAAGATTGAGGCAGTGCAGATGGACGTGGGCTTGCTGAGGCAGGATCTGGACAAAATCCGCTGCAGACTGACGGACGCTGAACAGCGGGTTGGCGACGTGGAGGACACGGTGTCCAGTCATGATGCCTCCATCCGGACCTTGCTCACCAAGGTGAAGGCGCTTGAGTACCGCACGGAGGACGCCGAAAACAGAAGCAGGCGCAACAACGTCCGCATCGTAGGCCTCCCGGAGGGGGTGGAAGGGCGCAGTCCCGCGACGTTCATGGAGGATCTCCTCAAAACCCTGCTGCCTGCGGCTCAGCTCTCCCCGCATTTTACAGTGGAGCGGGCTCATCGTGTGCCGCCAAGACCAGGTTCGGAGGGGGCCTCCCCCCGTACCTTCATCCTTCGGTTGTTGAATTTCCGGGATAGGGATGAGCTGCTCTGAGCCGCCCGCATGGCGGGTAATATCTCGTACCGCAACACCAGGCTGATGTTCTTCCCGGATTACACCATGGAGACGCAGAGGCAGAGGCGCTCCTTTGAAGGCGTGAAAGCGGCTCTCCAGACGAAGGGAATCAGCTACAGCATCATGTTCCCGGCTAAACTGCGGGTGGTCGACGGTGAGACTGTGCGGATCTTCACCAATCCTAAAGATGCAGGTGCATGGCTTGAGACACTGCCTCCATGAGGATCATTCATTCCCTTAGCGTACGTGGCGGTGTTTTTCAGCTGGGGTATTAAGGTACTTGGGGTTACTCATGGGGGTTTTTAACTGGGGTGATCGGGTGTGAGACTGGGGGGTCTGTCTATTTGGTCTGGACTACCCACCTACACTCCTGTGTCCTCCCCATGTTTTCTGCCTGAAGCTACACTGGAATTCCCCTGCCCATTGAACCTGCTGAATGACCGCCATGTGCTTTGTTTTTCTGTACCCAGGAATATTTGTTAGACTATGCTGGCAAAGCGTGTTTCTCACTCCAGCATCTCACACCTGTGACTATACAAACCTCTTATTATTGGTTCTTTTTTTTCTTTTTGGGTTATGTTCGTCATTCACTGGTGACTGTGTGGGCCGGTCTGCTGTGGCCCGCGCCTCCGAATCTCTTTGAGATAGTCATTGGACAAGTTCTGTTTGGGGAAAGATGTGTTACTCCATGTTGGGAGGACACGGGTGGGGGGTGGGTGTTGGATGGCCGTTGCTGTCCGTAATGCGGTTGTTTTATGGTTTGTTATGTTTATTTCCTTAACTGTCAATTGGTTGGTCTTAGAGATAATGTTTTCAGGGTCGGCTCGGTGGGTGTGTTCTCTGGCGTTGGCCGTGGGGGTGCGGTACCTCCTGGTCTTCCGCCTCTGGATGCATCCCTTGCCTGGTGCGGGGGCGCTGCGCCCCTTCAGGGTACCTAGGATGCGGAACATGAGCTGCTATCCTTCATTTTTGTCGTACCTACATGATGGTTAAGTTTACTGTAATGTCATGGAATGTCAGGGGCCTCAACTCTGCTGTTAAGAGGTCACTAGTGTTTAAATTCAGTCAGCAGCATAATCCGAAAATCTGTATACTGCAGGAGACGCATTTGGTGGGCTCTAGAGTCCTGGGGCTGAGGCGGGCCTGGGTGGATGCTCATTATCATGCCTCCTATTCCAATTATGCTAGGGGAGTGAGTATCCTTGTGCACCGCTCCTTGCCTTTCCAGTTGCAGGCGATTCGCACTGACCCTGGTGGTAGGTTTATTATTATGCATGCTCTAATAGCGGATGTTCCGTATGTTATTGTTGGACTCTATCTGCCTCCTCCTGTGGATCCCACCCTTCTCCACTCGGTGATGCAGATGGCTGTTCAATATGGGGTAGATAAGGTACTGTTAGTGGGGGATTTCAACTTGGTCATGTCTGACGTACAGGACAGACTCCGGCCCTCACCTGCCCCTAGTTCAGGGCTGTCTTTGTGGGCTTCCTCATTTGGTTTGATGGATCTTTGGCGCAATTTTCACCCTTCTGACACCCAGTATACTTGTCTTTCAGCTACATACCGTACTCTGTCTCGAATAGACATGGCGTTTGCCTCTCCCGGACTGGTTGGGGAGGTGGTTTCGACTGAGATTCTCTCTCGCGGCATTTCTGATCATGCTCCGTTGATGGTCTCGGTTGGTGCTGCCTCTTCCGGAGTCCGGGGGGTCTGGAGACTTTCTAGATACTGGGTGGCAGATCCGGAGATCCAAGAGGACCTACCGGATGAAATCTGTAGTTTCTGGCTACGGAATGCTGAGTCCTCAGGCCCATTAATACTCTGGGATACTTTTAAAGCCTGGTTGAGGGGTGTGTATATTAAAAAGAGTGCTGTTAGGAGGAGAGGGTCTGAGCGGGCTCTGAGACAGCTGGAGGCAGATGCCCTGTCGCGTGAGAGGGCTTATGTCCAGTCACCTGGCTCGGAGGCCTATCACGCCTGGCAGCACACCCTTAGGGAATTGTCCTTGATGAGGGTGGACATCACTAAGAAATCCATGCTTGATAGGGCTCAGAGAGTCTTTGAGTTTGGGGACAAAAATGGCAAACTCTTGGCTTGGTTAGCCAGGGGGCAGCGAGCCTCTACACATGTGGGCAGGCTTAGAGACGCGGACGGCTTGTTGCTTACTTCCCCGGATTCCATTTGCTCTAGATTTTTTCGCTTCTATAGAGACATTTACTCATCATGGGTGACTTATACCGATGCGGACCTCTCCGACTTTTTGGACAGGGTCCCCTTCCCCACGCTTGACCCAGAACGGAGCTTGGACTTAGAAAAGGACATTACTTTAGAGGAGGTGCAGAAGGCACTGAGCTGTATGCAGTCAGGGAAAGCCCCTGGGCTGGATGGCATCCCTATTGAGTTTTACTCAGAATATCAGGAGTTGTTGGCCCCTAGACTGACGGATCTTTTTCAGAAGTTTTTGGTTCGGGGCTCCCTTCCTGATACAATGGCTGATGCTATGGTGGTGTTGGTGCCCAAACCTGGTAAGGATCCAGAGGATTGTGGCTCTTATAGGCCCATTTCTCTCATTAATGCTGATGCCAAGTTATTGGCCAAGATCCTTGCCCTTCGTCTGATTACGGTGCTGGAGGATTTGGTCCACCCGGATCAGACGGGATTCGTGCCGGGTAAGGGCACGGACATCAACATCCGTCGACTGTTCCTTAATCTAGACACCTCCCATGACAATGGTGGTAACCGAGTCATATAGCCTCTCTTGATGCGGAGAAGGCTTTTGACTCGGTGGAATGGGGTTATCTATGGGAGGTTTTGAAACGATTTGGGTTTGGGCCTAGGTTCCGCAGGTGGCTGGGAATGCTGTATGACTCCCCCAGAGCTAGAGTCCGTGCTAACGACAGGTTGTCAGAGTTTTTTCTCCTCCAGAGGGGCACCCGACAGGGTTGTCCCTTGTCACCCAGCTTGTTTGCCCTGGCCTTGGAGCCGCTGGCGATCTTGATTAGAGGGTCTTCTGCGGTTCGTGGGCTGCGGGTTGGCCCTCTGGAGGAGAAAATATCCCTATATGCAGATGATGCCTTACTCTACCTTCAGGATGCTGATGGTTCTTTGCGGGCAGCTCTGCAGATATTTGAGGAATTCGGCCGCTTTTCCGGGGTCAGGATCAATTGGTCTAAATCGGTCTTGTTCCCGCTGGATCCTCGGCCCCGGGGCGGGGTCTCTTGTACCCCGTTGATTTGGGTCGAGGAGTTCAAATACCTTGGGATTGTGGTATCGAGGGACCTTCGGGATTTTCGCCGCCTCAATCTGAAACCCCTGGTGATGAGACTTAGGGAACATTGTCTCAGATGGAAAGACTTACCCCTCAACCTGCTCGGACGCATCAATGTGCTAAAAATGATGTTTTTGCCCAGATTCACTTATATGTTTAGGAACTGTCCGGTTTGGCTCCCTGGCTCTTTTTTCAGGGAGCTGGATGTCTGTATAGGCTCCTTTATCTGGAGGGGCTCCTCGCCTAGGCTTGCGAGATCCACATTGCAACTCCCTGTCCGTTGTGGGGGTCTTGCGCTCCCCTGCCTCCTGGTGTATTACTGGGCGGCGATTTTGGTCACAGTACGTTGGTGGTTTATGCAGTCCAAGTCGAACGCGGCCACCTGCTTGGAGGCCGCTGTTGTGGGTTCGCTGGGTGAGTTGGGGAACCTGGTATACAGGGGGGCGGCTGCGTACTCGGCTCTTCCGGGACCAACCAGGACTACCCTTAAGGTGTGGACTTTTGCTCGGAAGAGATTTAACCGTCCGAACCACATTTCTCCATTCTGCCCGCTGTGGGGTAATCCCTCCCTCCCTCATTTTAGGACGATCCCTGACCCACAGCTATGGGCTGGATATGGCATTAAGACCCTTCGGGATGTTTTTCGCTCCGGTAGGTTATTGTCCTTCAGACAATTGGTTGACCGGTATGGGCTGCCGGAGCGAATGCTATTCCGATACTTCCAGTTGAGACACGCTGCCAGGGCTCAATTCCCCCAGACTATTAATTTAGTAGCGGATCCTGTTGAGAGATTGCTGGCTCAGGAGGATCTTAAGAAGACGCTCTCTGCTCTTTACCTTGCACTCTTGGTAGTTGACTCGCCTAATATAGACAACGTATGGGGAAAATGGTTGACGGATGTCCCCAGCCTGGACAGAGCTACTTGGGAGGAATGTTTTGAAGATGGGTCTAAATTGCTGATCTCCTCTAGAAATAAATTAATGCAGACTAAATTTATTCACCGTATTTATTACACACCTCAGAGACTACACGGTATTTACCCGGATAGATCCCCTATGTGTCAGAAATGTCGCTCTTCGGAGGGTACATTTATTCATATGTTCTGGGCTTGTCCCTTGGTGGAGAAGTTCTGGGCCGAGGTCTTTGAATGTATTAATATCCGACTCGCATTGTCTATCCCAGCATCACCTGAACTGGCCCTGCTTGGGATACACGATGATGACCAGAGGCCCAGATACACAAAGTTACTTGTATCTTTGGTAGTGTTTTATGCTAAGAAAGAAATCCTCAAACAATGGTCCTTCCCTGCCCCCCCCCAAAATTGAGTCTTGGGACTCCTCTGTTAATGCGGTCATACCGATGTATAAGTTGACATATGTGAGCAGGGGTTGTCCCAAGAAATTCGATCGGGTATGGACTCCTTGGACCCAGTGATCTTGAGATGCTGTTTTTCTCATGTCTTTGTTTTATTTTCCTTCGTTTAGTTTTGATAATGTATTTTGGGTCGGACTGACATTGATCTATGTATAGATGATGTGTATGGCCTATCGTATTATACTATGCACAGGACATGTCTGTATATCTCTTGTTCTTTGATATCTTCTCAATAAAGACCAACCTTTTTCCTTTAACATGAACAGTGGCCCAGCTCCACCCACACATTACAAGACTCAACACATTCTTTTGACGTCTGTTAAGAGACAACAGACTTTGCACAATAGACATAACGATTTTCAATCCACATCTTCTCATGAAAGGGTTGGCAGACGCTCCGTCTGCCTGAGTACAATTACCCATAAGTATAGACTTAATTATTCTTATTCACACTAAAAGGGACTTCAGACGCCCTTCTAGATTCATTTACATCACACTGGCAGGTAACACATCTCTCAATTATCCTGGTAAGTTCAGAATAAAACAATATTGTGGACTAATATTACTATTTCAATTTCAAGCAAGCCAAACCCCCCCCCCTCACAGTACACATCCAATCTAGATACAATGTATGTGCAGCATTGAATATGGCTATCATAGACCATGTTGGGGTTTTCATTCACCCTGTGCCCCTAATAGAGACACAGGGTGGTTGACACATGAGAGGCATTGGGGGAGCTGAAGCAAAGGTATCTCATACTTTCTAAGCGATTCTGAGTTCCCCGGGCCTTCCCATTACAGTTATCTTCCCCCAGTTGGGTTACTCCACAGTATTGCTTGGGAACTCCTACTATGGTAACCCCTATCTCTTCTGCTCTTGAGCCTCCACTGGCTTGAAGTTCAGCCCCTTGACAGAGGGCCCGCACCCCGTCGGGTGTCACTTGGGCCCAGTCTTCTGTACTGCAAGTGGGGACGTGAGATCTTCTAGACAAAGCGTCTGCATCTCGGTTTCCAGCCCCAGGTCTGTACTTTAGACCGAAGTCGAAGGCGGACAGCGCCGCCAGCCACCTATGTCCTGTGGCATCCAACTTTGCTGTGGTGAAGAGATAGGTGAGGGGGTTGTTGTCTGTTTTCACTGTGAATTCCGCCCCATATAAATAGTCTCTGAGTTAGTCAACTACCGCCCACTTAAGGGCCAGGAACTCCAACTTATGGGTAGGATAGTTCTTTTCGGAGGGAGTCAGACTTCTGCTCACATACGCAACAGGCCTCAGTTGCTCTTCATGCTCCTGGTACAGCACTCCTCCCAAACCATCATGACTGGCATCTACATGAAGTTCATAAGGCTTCTTAGGGTCTGCGTAGGCCAGGACAGGGGCAGTGGTTAATGTCTTCTTCAACATCTGAAAGGCATTCTCACACTTCTTGTTCCACTGGTCCTTGACTGACTCCCCTGGCTTTCTGGGGCCTGTGTCATCCTCTTCCCCCTCCGTCTTTAGCAGCTCATTCAGAGGCCTGGCTATCCGAGCAAACCCCTCCACAAACCTCCTGTAATAGGAACAGAACCCCAGAAAGGATCTGAGCTCCATCACCGTGGTGGGCCTGGGCCAGGAGGTGACTGCCTCCAATTTTTCGGGGTCTGTGGCTACCCCATTTCCAGACACTATATGCCCCAGATAGTTGACTGATGACTGATAGAATTGGCACTTTTCAGGTGAGAGCTTGAGTCCTTCCTCACTCAGTCTCTTCAAAACTTTCTCCAGTCTCTCCTCATGCTCTTCCAAGGTTCTTCCGAAGACAATGATGTCATCCAAGTATACGAGGACTTCGATGAGGTTCATGTCTCCCACAGTCTTCTCCATGAGACGTTGGAAGGTGGCTGGAGCTCCAGACAGACCTTGAGGCATCCGGTTAAATTCAAAGAACCCCACTGGGGTTATGAAAGCCGTCTTCTCTTTGTCTTCTGGGTGCATAGGGATCTGATAGTACCCGCTCTTGAGGTCCATAACACTGAACCACTTGGCTCCAGACAAGCTCTGTAGGGCATCCTCTATCCTTGGAGTGGTATACTGGTCCGGTATGGTTCTCCTGTTGAGGGTCATATAGTCTATGCACAGCCTCAGTGATCCATTCTTCTTCCGGACCACCACTATAGGGAAGGCATAGGGGCTTCTAGATTCTTGAATCACCCCTGTTCGCTTGAGCTTGGCGAGCTGTTCCCTCAAGTCTTCGAGGTCTGCTAACGGAACCCGCCTAACCCTTTCCCTGAAGGGTTTGTCTTCCTGGAGGCGGACCCGATGGGTGGCACTCCTAGCACACCCCACATCAAATTCGTCTTGGGAAAAGATCCTTTCCCACCTGGCCAACTGGGCCTTGGCTCTCTCCTTCCAAGCCCTGGGCAGATTTGGATTCTCCATGGAAATTTTCTCCCATACAGTACTTTCTCCATCTGTCTTCTCCACATCTGCCGAAGCAACTGGGGTAGTTGGGCTCACTCGGCCCAGTAACAGCCTAGTTGGGATTTCCATGGGAACATCCGTGGTATTTCTGACGCTCACAGGCACTTTACAATGCGCCTTCTTCAGGGCCCTCACTGGGACCACTTCTGGGACTACTTCTAGGCCCGAATGTTCTTCCCTTGGGTCGGGTTCCAACATGACAAAAGGACCAGGCTGCTCCCAAGTGAGTTTCACTGTGGCTTTCAAGCAGGTTACTTCACCGGGCTGTAGCACTATTCCCCTTCTTCCCAGCCTCCAGACCTTCCCTACCCCCTCTTCCGGGGCCTTCTGTTCCAGGATCAGCTGTTGGTAGGCTGTCTTTAACATCGGGTGGATCTCAGTGGCTGTGGGGTCTTCCCTTCTTGTCAGAGGGGCCAAGAGTCTTCGGACCAGATCCGTGTTCGTCCCTATTATCAGGGAACTCTTGCTAGCTCCAGGCGGTCGGGGGCACACCACAGCCAAGGTGTCGAACACTTCAGCCTTTCCGGCTATGGACGGGTTAAAAGTCAGTTTTATAGGCAGATAGCCGTCATAAGGGAAACTCTCTGTCCCAATCCCCCATATCTCCAACTCTTCAATCTTTTGGATGGGTAGGTGACTTAAATGCTTGTCATAAAAGTCCCGGTACAACAGGGTCACTTGCGCCCCAGTATCCAATATGGCTCTTGTGTAGACCCCCTCCACTTGAACTGGTACTATCGGGGAGGGACCCACCAGCTTCTCTGGATATCGCTTCGTAGGGGTCTCTTTCCTTTGATCTTTGCATTGTCCCTTTTGGCTTTCTTTCCTCCATTTCTCTTTGGACTTAAGTCTCTCTTGGGCCTGGTATGCATTGATCTCCCTCCTTTTGGTGGGTGTAACTACCCTCTGAGGGACACTACTCTCTTTCTTTGGGGTGCGTCCCTTCTGAGGAACTTTGCGTTTCTTCTGAGGGGTCTTATCCACCCTTTTCATGTGCTTCTCATTCAGTTTGGAGCTCACTGGAGATGATGGGCACCCGGTTGACTCCTTCACCGGGGCCCGCTGAAGTTTTCCGGCGGCTTGCGGTTATTCATCTTTTTTTTCTTCGGGCTGGCACACACTTTGGCGAAATGGCCAGCTCCTCCACAATTGAAACAAATCACATCCCCCCAATCTTCCAGGGATGCTGGCGCTGAGGTGTTGGGAAACAGCTCCTTCCTCTGACTTTCCCTCTCTGGTTCCCTTGACTTCTTTTCCATCAGGGAGGTCAGCATCCCCAACACTTGGGACATCTGTGACTTCAAGGTATCCACCTCTGAGTCTCTTTCCAGGGTCATGGCCGTCCTAACCATCACTGGAGGAGGATTCACCATCTCAACTGGTTGGCTCCTCTTCTTCTCCTCCAGCATAGCTTCTTCTTCTCTGACTATTCGGATCAAGTCAGGGTACTCCAGGCTCTTCCCGTCCTGTCTTGTACGTAGCGCCAGTGCGATGGGGTCTAGGGGCTGAGATCCTCTCATCACCTGTTGAACACGGGCCTCATCCACCTTCCGCGGATCAATCCCCTTCTTAAGGATCATCTTGTGCAGTATCTTATCCAGGAGCTTCATGAAATCTGACAGCTTTTCTCCTGCCTTTTGGTAGCAGTGCTCCAGCTGGTAAGTGAGTTCAGTAATTTTCTCTGTTCCACCAAACACATTCTGCAGAATGTCTAGATAGTCCTGCGCAGCACAGTCTGTCTTGCTCATCCTAAGGTTGCGTATGGCCTCCAGAGCAGGTCCCTTTAAGCTCTCAGCAATTCTCTGCTTCTTTCTGTGGTCTGGGACTTCCCATTCTTCTAAGGCCTGAGTGGCACCGTCTAGCCACTCTTCAAACCCCTCTTCACCCGAAGGTACAGGTTTCCTCCCTGAAAACATTCTGAGTTTTCGGTATCCTGACATTTGGTAATCTGGAGGGTCTTTCTTACACTGGGCTATAATTTCCTCTAGGACTGCGCATAGTTCGGTGCTGAGGGTGCCCCGGGACTCTCTTTCTTCTCTCTTTTTACTGTTTTTGGGGTGAGTGGTAATGCGTGTATTAGGCTATAGGTTTGATCATCTGTCGCTTTTATACTTGGATTCTTGAAGTCCTCCGGGACTCCATCCTTCCACTCTATCAGTGCGTGCGTCAGCGAAGAATTTGACCTGACATCCACTATCCATGCCTTCTGGTGCGGGGACTGCGACGTCACTAGCTGTTTCACCGCTTCTTCTTGCCAGATCCCTGGGAGTTCTATAACTACTACCCCTCCTGGATCTGTGCTGACCACCTTGCACCACTTGAATACTTCCGATGGGTCCATGCTGGTACTTTTTGGCGCGTTACTTGCTGCACCAGGATCCCGGACTCGAGAGCCCAACCGTGTAGCGCTACCCCCAGTTAAGAGAGCCGCTGGTTTGTTTTCGGGCCCTGTGTGCAGTACCGCCAACCCCCGGCAATCTTACTCGACCCCCGCTGGCACAGTTAGTCTAGGGCTATACTTATCACATTCAGTTGTATTGCATTAATTAAGTTCTCTAAGCAGTAGACAACACACTAAGGCGAGAGATTGATTATAACGGTTTTACTCTTATAGTAAATAGCATAGGTATAACATCACACATGCAACTGGCTTGCAGAGCCCTGCAGCCATCAATTCAGCACACTATAATGGCGCTGCGCGGTAGTACACCACGCGTAGCTATTATGGTGTGCGCGCCCTATGGCGCATTAAACAATATACTATCTTCCCACCCGAGTCAGGCATGACATGGAGTAAATCTCAGTCACTTCCTATAAGGACTTCTTTGCATGCCAGCTTTCGGTGGTGCACTTGATGAAATTATAGTTTGTAATCCATAACGGCAGTAACTTGAAACAACTATACTGGGAGGGGGACACTTCAACTCTGTCCTGCTACCGGTCCCCCCCGTGGAACAGCAGATAAACGAACTGTGGGCCTATGCAGTTCTATAGGCCTGAACACGACACAGTCTATTGGTCTGGGCAGGTGCCTGCTCACCACTCCGGACGCGATCCCAGTCCGGGACTTCCACCTGCTGTGTATCCGCACACAGCGTCTGCCACGATCGGGTCCCCGATCCAACTGATGTCCTCACTCGACAAGACAGGATCCACCCAGGCTCCGCAGTGGGGTGGAAGGCTCTTCGGAAGTCACGCAAGGCCCCAGGCTTCGGGCCTTGCACCGCAGCAGATCCGCACAGGAAGACTGGTTGCTTGCAGCGCGGTGTCCAAAGAGGCCGAGCTCCGCCTCCCCTCTTTCTTAAATAGCCCCTCCCATGAGTCTCTGCGGTGGAAACTTTCACCCTGAGGCCGGATGGGGTTCTGGGTAACGTAGTTCCGGGGCCTTAAAGGAGACCCTGCTACATTACCATAACCTAAAAGAAAGAATTAAACAATTATGTACTGTATGAGCAGATGCAATGTCTAGCAGCTAAGTCTAATGTAACTCCAAAACCTATTTCTGGTAATAGATAGGAAAGTTAGAGCAAGGGTTGTCTAAGGCATGGGTGCCATGGTGGGCACATGAAGCCATTGTCAGTGGCATCTGGAAGATTGGCAGTCAGGCGTTTTTAAATAAATTTGATATTTCTCATTAAACCATAACTGTAAAGTTAAAATTTGGTAAAGAGGAACTTCATCCAGTTTTAGAAAAACTAAAAGAAAACTTTAGAGCTTTAGAAAAACTAAAAACCAGTAGCTACAAGTATTATAGCTGAGCTGCTGCCTTTCAAGAAACACATATAGTACCAGACCATAAAGTCCAGCACTGTCTTCCAGTCTTCTAATCTTTGGCACTGCCATCTTGCTTTCAGGAGTCGGCTGTCACTTTCTGATTACCAACAGCTGGACCCTACTGAGATCACGGACAGCAGGGAGGTCCTGTAGTCTCCTGGGATGTGTAATGTATTTCTTAGAAGATTGCAGGTAAGGTGGGGCAGGCAGGTGGTCTTAGCATATTACATCATCACCTAGGAGAGGAATGAGGAATAGGAAGCGAGTACCACCAAAAAAAAGGTACAGTGGAACCTTGGATTACGAGCATAATCCGTTCAAGGAGAATTCTCGTAATCCAAAGCACTCGCATATCAGAGCGAGTTTCCCCATAGAAATCAATGTAAACGAAAATAATTTGTTCCGCATTGACTTCAATGGCATGCAATACCGCATGTGGCCAGAGGTGGGGGGCGCCGGAGAGCCTCTGAAACATTCAGAAAGGCCCGAGGACAGCTCGGAAACCCTCGGAAAGGCTCGGAAACACCTAGGAACTGAGTATTTCCAAACAGCTCCGAACGGCTCCGCTCGGCTCTGCTCGGCTTCGGCGCTCCCGCACCTCAGGCCAGATGCGGTACTGCAGGCCCCATTAGCTTGAATTATGCTAGTTTTGCGAGACAACACTCACAAACCAAGTCAGAATTTAAAAAAAATGTTGCTCGTCTTTCAAAATGCTCGTTAACCGCAATACTCGCAAACAGAGGTTCCACTGTACTTGCTTCCCAAAAAAAGATGTGATTGTGTAACAGGCTGGAGGGGAGGTGTAATGTTGAGTGTTGTTTTTTGGGTGCAGATTCACTTTCAATATTATCTAATCTGTAGTGACTGTTGCAATAATCTCTACATTTGGAGTCTTACGTTTGAAAAAAGTGGCCTTTACAAAAAAAATTTGGAGTCACATATATGTGCCATCAGTTTTTTCACACGTGAAGACAGTGTTAAAGTGGAAGTAAAGGGTTATAGTGGAGTCTTATTTACACATTACCTCTGGGTGTGCTATCCTCCATTGCTTAAGGTCCTTCTCATTCACACCCCCACCACCAGTTCCATGTCCTTCTCGTCTTCCAGGTTCACCATCTTCTTGCTTCCCCCAATGGGCAGGCACTTATGATGTAACTCCCAAGCATACATACTGGGGTTGGACTATGTCACCAACAGACTTCCTTCCTGGCATCTTACAGTTTGTTTGATGTCTGCACCTACAATGGGCATGTAAGCATCAGAACTGGACCACAACGCAATAGAAGAAAGTGGCCTGGTCTGATAAATCACATTTTGTTTTACATCATATGGATGGCCGGGTGCATGTGTGTCCCTTACCTGGGGAAAAGATGGCACCAGGATGGAGTATGGGAAAAAGACAAGCCGATGGATGCAATGTGACACTTTAGGCAATGTTCTGCTGGGAAATCTTGGGTCCTGCCATTCATGTAGATGTTACTTGACATTTAGCACCTACCTAAACATTGTTGTTGACCAAGTAAATCCCTTTGTGGGAACAGTATTCCCTGATGTCAGCGGCCTCTTTCAGCAGGATATAGCACCCTGCCACACTGCAAAAATGTATCAAAAATGGTTTGATGAACACGTGAGTTCGAGCTGTTGACTTGGCCTCCAAATTCTCCAGATCTCAATCCAATCGAACACCTGTGGGATGTCTGATCCATGGGGGCCCCACCTCACAACTTACAGGACATAAAGCATCTGCTACTGACAGCTTGGTGCCAGATACCACAGCATACCTTCAGAGATCTAGTGGCATCCATTCCTTGACAGGTCAGGGCTGTTTTGGTGGCAAAAGGGGGACCTACTCCAATATTAGGTGGGTTGTCATAAAGTTTTGGGTGATCAGTGTGTACAGTATACAATATATATATATTTATGGTCGGAGACCTCTGTCTGAAGAGATATGGATCACATAAACACGTCACAAGACTAACAACACAAATAAGACCTGAAGTGTGGCCTGGCCTGCTGGACGGTATGCCAAGAGAAGGGGCCATACCTTAAAGCGGAGGTTCTGCGGTGCATCTTTTTTTTTTTATATAATCTTTCTATGTAAAATCATTAGCAGTGTATGTACTCACGTCCGCGGCTCTTTAAAACACTCCACGTCAGTTTTCCGTTTAAAAAAGAGTTTATAAAACTCTTCCTGATTTTGCCATTTTGCTTGTGGGCATCTTGAAGCCCACAAGCATATCCTTCCGGGTAGAGAAGAATTCCTCTCTCCCGGCATTCAGCGCTGATCTCGCGCACGCGCAGTGTTGACGGCGAGCAGCGCCGTCAACACTTGCAGGTTGCCATGACAACCTGCATAAACATTTAAAGTTCACACCCACTACACGCCCAGATGTGATGCAAGGCAAAGAAAAATAAACAGCATGAACGGATCACAACACTCTTGAGACACAGCTGTGCAGGTAATGTTTATTTCTCCCTCTCTGGCAAAGCAATTCTAAAATTTTATTATATAATTAAGAGCATATATATAGATATTAAAAAAAGAAATGTATTTTTGTGAGTATATTTGTGTATGTGTATATATATATGTATATATATATATATATATATATGTATATATATATATATATATATATATGTATATATATATATATATATATATATATATATATTGTGGTAGTGTGGTACCCCACCAGTGTATGAATACAGGATTCTCAACCAGGCAGGTTGAGGGGCTCCAGGGTATTTGCTTGTTTGGGAGGAAACTGGCTTTTCAGTTTCCTCATGATTTACTAAAATCCACTTTGGGACCCGGAGCTTGGGGATTTCTTAGAGATCCGGGTGGGATGAAATCCCCAGTCCTGGATCCGGGTTTTGAGACTCAACTGCACACTGATTGTTCAGGTGTGTGTGGGCCTGATAGTAGAATCAGGACCAGCATTCTGGGCCCCACCCTCCCGACGAGTGCAGGTGTGCACTGGGGAAGCCATAGAGTGCAAGTGTGCACTGGAGAAGTCAGAGAGTGCTTGTGTGCACAGTGGAAGCCAGAGACCCAGGTCTGAGGGTCAGAGCAGCAAGGGGCTGCTATCCAAATGGATGGTGTTGCAGATGGAATAGTCTATAGGAGACAGACAAGAGTCTGAAGTGGAAGGCCTGAGCAGCACTGCTGTATGTATAAGCCAGGAGGCTGAATGTCACTTGGGTGTTGAAAAGGAGTACTGAAACCCCTGCGAGGGAAACCTTTCATTTTGTTTTGACTTATTTTAATAAAAATGGGCAAACAAAGCCCTTAAAAAGAAGAACCAGCGAGTGGCGGTGTCCTTCAAGCTCTACATTTGATGCTAGTCCGTCACAAGTGGTGGAGAATGCGGGCACAATCTGAGATCCCTACAATCAAGTAAGTTCATCTGTTATATGAACTGTGTTTTTGGTGCATGAGACTGCATAATCTGTGTGTGTGCAGGTGAAGAGAACCTGCAGGCGAAAGGTAAACTAGCCTTAAAGAGACAGTGCTCCAATTTGTTGCAGGTGGTGTACCTGTGAACAAAAAGTAATTTTTTTTTCTCTGCAGTGAACTGCTGCTAGCTGTGTGTGGCAGCCAGGCAAACTGCATTGCACAGAAGTTTGATGGACTGTGTTGCATGCAGGTTGTGTACCTGTGAAAGGAGAATCACATTTTCTTCCCTCTGCTGTGAACTGTGTTACTGGTTGCTGTGTGCAACACCGCAAGGATGGGGCGGTCAAAGCAGAAAAAGGAGGCGATCCTTGCTGAAGCAAGAGAAAGAGCTCTGTGGCTGGAGGGGTTGTTACCGCCTGATCGAACCCCATACATGCCTAAACAGAGTTTTCCAAGGGAAAAGAGGGCTGCTGTTGTCCCTAGCAACCCTGGTGCAATGAATGCACAGATGACGGCTAGTGTGGAGAGTCCACCAGCGTTTGAATCTGCAGTGGACTGGTGCAAGCGACATCTGGCAGGATTGGACCAAGCTAAAGTGGAAGGCAAGCCAACCTTCCATACAAAAAGAGAGCTGCCGAATGTCCATGCCTGGGAGAGGGGTGTTGTTGCCCCTGGCAACGCTGCTGCAGTCAAACCAGCGGCTGTTGCGAAAAGTGTGAAAGTGACACAGCTTGAGACAGGGTCCAGCAGATGCAGGGTGGGAAACCCTGACAAGACATGGAACCAAGTGCGCTGTTGGTGGTGCAGTGAGTGGGGGCATGCAGTCTCCAAGTGCCTTTTGTCCCTGGCTCCAGTGCAAAGCTACCTAGCAAAACAAAGGTCTGAGAAGCCTGTGTTATATGCCAGAAGAGAGGCTGATCAAAGGCCAGGACAGAGAGTGGTTGCCCATAGCAACACAGAGGAGGCCAGTCGGGCTGTCTGTGGACCAAGGGGTGTGCCTCCCATGGGTCGTGACAAGTGGCTTCCGGAGGAGCCAACACAGCATGTTGGAGAGAGCCAGCAAAGCTCTGCTGGAAGACTGCGATCTCCCATGGCAACGAGAGTGGAAGTTATGCCTGGAAAGAATCATCAGGAAAGAAACGCACTGGGGAAAAGTCGTCCAGTACCGTGCTTGGAATGTGGTCAAGTAGGGCATGGGATCTTTACTTGCCCAAGGTTCTGGAACACCGCTGAAGAGTCTGGAAAGGCTGCAGTGTCGCCATATGGCCCCAAAGAGACAGTAACTGGTATGGATGCAGCTGAGAGACAGCGCACTCAAGTGAAGGCTAGGATGCCAGCCACTGAAAATGGTAAGACTGTTCCAGTTTATGGTACTGAACCCAGTGAAGTGGGAGTAGATCCAGTGGGGAGATCTGCTGTGCCAATGGACATAGACTTGCGGCAGTGTGCTACCCAGAGCAGTGGGGAGGCACAAAATAAAGCCCAACTAGCCGCAGGGCTAAAGACTGGAAAGGACATGGGGACTCTGCATGTGCCTGCTATAGTCCAGCAGGTGGCTGGGAAAATAGAGTTAGGGGTGACCAAAACAGTGCTTGTGCCATGTTCCCTAGTGACAAGTACTGCAGGGTTGCCCAGGGAAACTTCCAAGAAGCCCGCAGTGACGGAGCCGAGCGTTTCCCAGGTCAACTTTGGAGCTGCCCATGTAGGAAAGGGTGCCCCTTTAAAAATGGAGGGCGCTGTGAGGAGTCACTCAGAGGCTTTGGTGGGTAATAGACAATCCACAAAAGTAGCAGTTATGTCTACACGTAGTGAAAATTCTGATGGTTATGCTGACAAAAGTGTTACTGTTGGCAAATGTGATGGTATTGGTGATCATGACATTGAAAAATGTGTTTCCTTTAGTGTCATGTCTGAAAATGTTGGAAATGTGTTTACTACCAATGATGGGAGTAGGATATCTCCCATGACAACCAGAAGCGCAGGATTGTCCAGGGAACTCTCGTGGGGCCTCCATGTGTTGGAGCCAGAGGTTTTCCAGGATTGCTGTGGTGCTACTCTGGTGAAACAAGGGAAGACTGTCTTACATAGTGAGTGTGTGTGGGCGCAGCCCCACAACCCTAAGTGTAACCCAGTTGTCAAGGGGTTAGATCAGCCTGCAAAAGCTGAAAGTGAAGAGCTGTATGTGTCTGTAGCGCCACCAAAGCAAGGTGTTCAAAATAAGGTATTGCACCTTGCCTTGGTTGAGGATGCAATCTCCCAGTGTGATGTGAGAAAAAAAATATTGTCACAATGTGAGGTAGATAGAAGTGACAAGTGTTTTGTTTTGGCTAGTGAATCCCAGGTTCCTGTTGGGCCTTCTAGAGCAGGTGATGCAGTGCTGTGGAGCACCAGTGATGGAACCACAGGAGACTGGGATGATTGGTGTAAGGAAGCAGTTGCGGCACTAGGCCAAGTGACAAGGAATTACGAAGCAATGATGTGTGACAGAGTTGTGGACAGACCACCTGCTGTGCCCAGTGGAGGGATCGCAGAATGGCCAGTGCTCAAGGGCACGCCAGCCCCTGCAAAGGCTGATGCCCTCCAGTCTGAAGGAACGATTCTGGGCGCAGGCATGGCAGATGGGTTGTTCACGGCCCAGCAACTAAATAATGGCAAGTGTAAAGTTGACAATGTGACTAATGTTGACTCGCAGAGGCTCATTGGTGTAGCGTTAGAGGTGAAGAGGAGACATGTGTCTGACAGCGCTCCAGGGGAGCAACAGGCTGGGATGAGGGGTACCTTCAAGGAGATGGTGGTCTCTTCAAATGTCTCAACCTCACAAGCTGCAATGGATGAGCCCCTCCAAGTCTCGGACAGGGGAAAGGTTCCCAAAAAGGTCACGCATTTAGACATTGGTTGCATAGAGTTGACAAAAACTTTATTAGAAATGCTGGAGTTGGTAAAAGTGCCCTCACTGTACACTTGGGTGTCTCCACTGCAGTCGGACCAGGTGGTGCTGCGTGGTACCAATAGGTGGAGCCAGGTGGTACAGGCTGTGCTGGGAAGCTTGTTAACAGTGTGGCAAATAGTTCTGAGGTTCTCTAAGGGGGTGCTCCCAGTTACTGAGTGGCCTGGAAGGCGCTCAGAACTGTTGGAGTCATCAAAGGTCTCTCCGGCTGGTGTAGTGACTGGAAACATCTCTGCTGGTGTGCTCCAAGGTGCAGCTGAGCAGTGGTCAGTAGAGGGCGCAGATACTGTCTCAACCGCTAAATCTCATGAGAAGGAAGGGCCCAGAATAGATGCAGCACTAGCAGAGATGCTTTCTATCACTCAGAAAGGGGTACAACTTAAAGTACCCGGAGACACTGTGAGAAAAAGGGCTATAGGTGAATGCTGCAACAATGTAATGTGTACATCAGAAAGAAGTAGTTTGTGCCTAGATCAGTGTCATCTGTTAGATCAGTTACCCATGGAGTGTTGGACAACAGGTGAGGTAGAACTTGGCTTTAGTCCGGGGGGATTTAATCTCTCGCCTATGTGTGGTCCCTCCTCAGGTCTGGTACTAACAAGCACTGAGATGGACAGCACTGATTACGTTGGAAAGTGTGACATTAAAATATATGATTTAATGATTGGCACTGTTAAAAGCAATGTGGTTGCCCTGGGTAACAAGAGAGAGGTTTTTGAACCTGAAAGACCTGTGGTGAAAGATAAAACTTATTTACGTAAGCTGAAAGGTAGGATCAGGGTAGGCAGAGTTCCCCCAAGAGAGGAGAGTATGCTCAGGGACCCAAAGAGAAGAGAGGGAAGGCAGAGTATACGGAATTATAGGACCCTGTTAAGATCCAAGCTGGGACATACCTGGAAGCGCACCCGGAAAAAAGGTTGGGCCTACGTGGCTGACAGCCAGCACAGAGGTGTCCCAACCATAATGATGGGTGCTGGTGTTCCTCCCTCCGGATCGAAACAAGGGGGGAGGGTATGTGGTAGTGTGGTACCCCACCAGTGTATGAATACAGGATTCTCAACCAGGCAGGTTGAGGGGCTCCAGGGTATTTGCTTGTTTGGGAGGAAACTGGCTTTTCAGTTTCCTCATGATTTACTAAAATCCACTTTGGGACCCGGAGCTTGGGAATTTCTTAGAGATCCGGGTGGGATGAAATCCCCAGTCCTGGATCCGGGTTTTGAGACTCAACTGCACACTGATTGTTCAGGTGTGTGTGGGCCTGATAGTAGAATCAGGACCAGCATTCTGGGCCCCACCCTCCCGACGAGTGCAGGTGTGCACTGGGGAAGCCATAGAGTGCAAGTGTGCACTGGAGAAGCCAGAGAGTGCTTGTGTGCACAGTGGAAGCTAGAGACCCAGGTCTGAGGGTCAGAGCAGAAAGGGGCTGCTATCCAAATGGATGTTGTTGCAGATGGAATAGTCTATAGGAGACAGACAAGAGCCTGAAGTGGAAGGCCTGAGCAGCACTGCTGTATGTATAAGCCAGGAGGCTGAATGTCACTTGGGTGTTGAAAAGGAGTACTGAAACCCCTGCGAGGGAAACCTTTCATTTTGTTTTGACTTCTTTTAATAAAAATGGGCAAACAAAGCCCTTAAAAAGAAGAACCAGCGAGTGGCGGTGTCCTTCAAGCTCTACATTTGATGCTAGTCCGTCACAATATATATATACACATATATAAACATGTGTTAATTTATTATGTGTGTGTGTAAGAGTATATATTTATATATAACAAAAAGATTGTCACATAAAATTTTTATTTTTTGTGAGGATATTTGTATACACATACATATATATATATATTCATATATATATATATATATATATATATATACGTACATATACACATAATAAATTAATACATGTTTATATATGTATGTGTGTGTATATATATATATATATATATATATATATAGATATATACATACATATATATATATATATATTCACGTATATAAAACTTGGATTAAATTATGTATGTGTGTATATGTATATATATATATAGAGAGAATTATTTATATATATAAATATATTAAATTATATATATATATATTTAATTAGATATGTGTGTTTGTGTATATATTGTGAGGGGGTTAGCTCGGCAGCGGGTGTGTGTGACCCCCGGGATGGGCTCCCCACACAAAACAGGCCCAGCAAACGGAGGTTGTGGTTTTCAAAATCAAAAAAGGTGCGGTTTATTTTCTATTTACAGTGACAAAACACAGCAAAGCAAAAGAAACATAACCAAAATAAATCCTGGTCAAGTTGACCTCTGACTAAACATACAGGTTTCCTAACTAACAACTGGGATCAGCCTAGTGCTGTCCTAGTCCCTAAGTCCCTGGTTTAGTAAAAGTCCAAACAAATAGCCACACAGGCTTTGCCTCACCGCACAGGGGTTCACTCTCCCTAGACAGTCCACACAGGTCTGGTTCCAGGCATGAGCTAACATCTAATGAAGCTGGGAGTTCTTATAGAGGCCTAAATGAGCTGACAAGCTTCAGCTGGTCTCATCAACTCCCTGTCTGCACGACGCCCAGCCCTCTCCCTAGAGGTATGAGTCATCCATGAGCCCACTAGCCTTATACAACTCTCCACCTAGTTGTATAAGTCGGCGTAAAGCCTGAATCTGGGCGAAATATATCTACCCCCCTGGATGCAACCAGGTGACTTTACCTTCCTGCTGTCACATACCCCCCCCCTCTTGTTTTAACCTCGGGGTTGGAACACCAGCAATCAGGCATTCATGTACTCGAGACAAAGCATCCACATTCCCCATTTGAAAGCCAGGGCGATGCTTTACTGTGAAGTTGAATTCCTGGAGGGCCAGGAACCACCTATTCACTCTTCTATTTGTTTCCTTGTTTTGAGCCATCCACTTTAACGGAGCGTGATCCGTAACCATGTCAAAGTGCCTACCTAGCAGGTAGTACCGAAGGGAATCTAGAGCCCACTTCACCGCTAAACACTCCTTTTCAACGGTGGCGTAATTTACCTCATGGGACTTCAACTTCCTGCTGAGGTAAATGACTGGGTGCTCTTCCCCGTTCCAGACCTGGGACAATACTGCTCCTAACCCCACATCTGACGCATCACTTTGTACGACAAAGTCTTTAGAGAAGTCGGGTGAGTACAACACTGGCTGGCTACATAAGGCTTGTTTCAAGAATTGGAATGCTGCCTCAGCCTCGGGGGTCCATTTAATCATGACCGACCCTTTCCCCTTCGTCAGGTTGGTTAGGGGCACAGCCTTAGAAGCAAAGTGGGGAATGAATCGCCGATAATACCCAGCGATTCCCAGAAAGGCTCGTACCTGCTTCTTGCTGTTGGGACGTGGCCAACTCTGGATGGCCTCGACTTTGTTGAGTTGGGGTTTTATTACTCCCCTCCCAATGGTGTACCCAAGATATTTGGCCTCCTCCTGCCCAATGGTACACTTCTTGGGGTTAGCCGTAAACCCCGCTTCCCGAACAGAGTCCAGGACTGCTTGCACTTTTGGCAGATGTGAGGCCCAATCTGTGCTATGGACAATTACGTCATCCAGGTAAGCCGCAGCATACTTCCGATGGGGCCTCAGCATCTGGTCCATTTTCCGCTGGAATGTGGCCGGCGCATTCTGTAACCCGAACGGCATTCTTTTATATTGGAACGCCCCGTCTGGGGTTACAAATGCGGTTTTCTCTTTGGCCGACTTGGCCAGGGGGATTTGCCAATACCCTTTTGTGAGGTCAAGAGTCGTCATGTATCGGGCTGTTCCCAGCCGGTCGATCAACTCATCTATACGTGGCATGGGGTAGGTGTCAAATTTTGTAACTTTGTTCAACTGACGAAAATCGTTACAAAATCGCCAGCTCCCATCCGGTTTAGGCACCAACACGATGGGACTAGACCAATCACTTTGGGACTCCTCTATCACCCCTAAGTTCAGCATTTTCTGTACTTCCTCCCGTATTGCCTCCCGTCGAGCCTCTGGGATCCGATAGGGTTTTAACTTCACCCTTTCACCGGGCGGGGTAATGATGTCATGCTCTACCCCAGATGTTTGTCCCGGCAGCTCAGAGAATACCTCCTTGTTGCGAAGCACAAACTCCTTAACCTCCTGTTGTTGGGGTTGTGACAAGGTGGCTGCTATTCCAACCTCAGGAATCACGCAACCAGTTTGAGCTGGTGACCAAGTGTCTGCGACTAGGGACTCTCTATCCCTCCAGGCTTTCAACAGATTAACGTGATAGATCTGTTCGGGCTTTCGCCTTCCTGGTTGTCTGACCTTGTAATTCACTTCGCTCACTTTTTCCATTATCTCGTAGGGGCCTTGCCATTTGGCAAGGAATTTACTTTCAACCGTAGGGACAAGTACCAATATCCTATCCCCCGGGGAAAAGGTACGGGTCTTGGCTCCACGGTTGTACACTCTCTGCTGTGCCAACTGCGCTTGGGCCAAATGTTCCTTCACGATGGGCATTACCTGTGCAATTCGATCTTGCATCAGGGCGACATGCTCAATCACACTCCTGTGGGGAGAACTCTCACTTTCCCAAGTTTCCTTGGCAATATCCAACAGCCCTCTTGGGTGTCTCCCATACAGTAACTCAAAGGGGGAGAATCCCGTAGAGGATTGGGGCACCTCCCTAATAGCAAACATCAAATAAGGAAGTAAACAGTCCCAATCCTTTCCATCTCTATCCACCACTTTCTTCAACATTTGTTTTAGGGTTTTGTTGAATCTTTCAACCAGCCCATCGGTTTGGGGGTGATACACAGACGTACGCAATTGCGTCACTTTGAACAATTTACACAGCTCTTTCATAACCCGGGACATAAAGGGTGTACCTTGGTCCGTAAGCAGTTCTTTACAAATACCCACCCGGCTAAAAACAAGAGATAGCTCTTTGGCTATGGTTTTGGCCGAGGTATTTCGGAGAGGGATCGCTTCTGGATAACGGGTGGAATAGTCCATTATAACTAATATGTACTGGTGCCCCCTAGCGGACTTGATTATAGGACCTACCAAATCCATGGCGATCCTCTCAAACGGGACCTCAATGATGGGTAGAGGGACCAGCGGGCTACGGAAATGTGGCATCGGGGCCCACCTCTGACACACAGGGCAGGAGGAACAATAATTTTCTACGTCCTTCATCACCCCCGGCCAATAGAATCTCTGTAATACCCTCTCTCGGGTTTTCTCTGTCCCCAGATGACCTCCAAGAATGTGCCCATGGGCCAACTCCAACACCAACTTCCTGTAAGGTTTGGGCACCACAAGCTGCTCAACGGTTTCTTCTGCCCTTTTTGCCACCCGATACAGTAGGTCCTTCTCTACGCTGAAGTATGGGTAAGTGCAGGTATTATCTGGGTTCACTAACTCGCCATCTATTTTCACTACGTTTTCCCGTGCCTTTATTAGGGCGGGGTCTTTCAACTGTTCTGTGGCAAAGTTTTCCCTGTGAACCTCAAGATCAGAAAACTCCACAGACGGTAGGTTTTCGTCTGAGGAGGTGGGCTCCTCTCCAGTTTCTTGAGTCTCCCCTGCCAATACTGATAAGGGAAATTCCGGAGAGTCCTCACCACTCTCAGGGGAGTTCTGGCTATCACATTCCTGGTACATAGGGGCACCAGTGAGGGGCTCAGGATCATCCCACAGTTCCCAGAACTTCGGAAAATCCCTTCCCACAATGGCGTCATGCGGTAACTGAGATACTAAGCCCACTGGATGAGAGAGGGTACCTTTGGGGGTCTCGAAACACACTGTAGTCACTGGATACTCTCGGGTGTCCCCATGCACACAAATAACAGCTACCTTGCTATTCCCAGAGACCTCTGTTTTAACTAACTCAGCCTTTATCAGGGTCACAAGGCTACCTGAATCCAGCAATACCACAACATTTCTACCATTAACACACATTTTGCATAAATGTTTCTCAGTTCCTCGAATGGCAGTGCATGCGACTGTCGCACACAGCGACTGACGTCTGCCCGTCAGAAAGTCACACTGCATGGGTTCCTCCACAACCGGGCAATTGGCTGCAATATGTCCCGCTTGCCGGCAGCGGTAGCAAACGATCCTTCTTGCCGCCTCTTGAGCCGCTGATTTCCCAGGCTGTTCTCGCCAAACTTGGGGTAGAGCTCCCACCCTCTCACTCTCTCCACCCTCACCCCTTGGAATCCTCTTATCCGCCCCTGGGGATGGTCTGGTCTTAGGGTGGAAAGTCCGAGTGTCTCTGGAAGAGGCCGTCAGGTTCTCTGTAGCCAAGTATTTCTCCACACGATCCACAAGACCATCGGCCGTCTCTGGGTCTCCATGGCTTACCCACTTTTGGATGGCAGTAGGAAGAGCTCTCAAAAACCGATCCATTACAACACGTTCCACAATCTTTGGTGCGGACAAAGTCTCTGGCTGTAGCCACTTTCTGCTCAGGTGAATGAGATCATACATTTGAGACCTGGGGGGTTTTCCAAGCTGGAAAGTCCAGTTATGCACATGCTGAGCCCGGACAGCCTGGGTGACACCCAGCCTTGCCAATATTTCAGCTTTTAGCATCACATAGTCTTTTGCTTGGTTAGGCTCTAGGTCATAGTAAGCTTTCTGCGATTCACCAGTTAACAGAGGAGCCACCAGTCCAGCCCACTGCTCCTCAGGCCACTTTTCTCTTTCAGCGGTCCTTTCAAATGTGGTCAAAAATACCTCTGGATCATCCTCTCCAGTCATTTTTGTCAATAAACGACTCACCCCAAAGGACGCGGTATTAGTGGGACGGCTTTCCTCACTGGTCTGCGGACGTTGCTGCATTACTGCTTCCATCTGTTGTTGTAGTCTCTGCTCTTGCTTCTGCAACAGGTCTATGAAGCGGGCCTCAGATTGCTGCTGGGCTCGTTGCTGAGCCTCCAGACTGTTTCAAAGTTGCGTTTGTCTGCTGCTGGGCTGCAAGGCTCCTTTGCAAACCTGCATTTGTCTGCTGTTGATTGGCATTTGCTAGAGCCAGCTGCTTCAGTATCTCCTCCATGCTGGCTTAAAAAAAAACTGCCACTGGTTCTCCACCAACTGTGAGGGGGTTAGCTCGGCAGCGGGTGTGTGTGACCCCCGGGATGGGCTCCCCACACAAAACAGGCCCAGCAAACGGAGGTTGTGGTTTTCAAAATCAAAAAAGGTGCGGTTTATTTTCTATTTACAGTGACAAAACACAGCAAAGCAAAAGAAACATAACCAAAATAAATCCTGGTCAAGTTGACCTCTGACTAAACATACAGGTTTCCTAACTAACAACTGGGATAAGCCTAGTGCTGTCCTAGTCCCTAAGTCCCTGGTTTAGTAAAAGTCCAAACAAATAGCCACACAGGCTTTGCCTCACCGCACAGGGGTTCACTCTCCCTAGACAGTCCACACAGGTCTGGTTCCAGGCATGAGCTAACATCTAATGAAGCTGGGAGTTCTTATAGAGGCCTAAATGAGCTGACAAGCTTCAGCTGGTCTCATCAACTCCCTGTCTGCACGACGCCCAGCCCTCTCCCTAGAGGTATGAGTCATCCATGAGCCCACTAGCCTTATACAACTCTCCACCTAGTTGTATAAGTCGGCGTAAAGCCTGAATCTGGGCGAAATATATCTACCCCCCTGGATGCAACCAGGTGACTTTACCTTCCTGCTGTCACAATATATATATATATATATATATACACGTACACACCTATATATATATATATATATATATATATATATATATAATGTGTGTGTGTTTTCCTGAATTTCATGATCAATACATTGATATTTGACTCCACTAAGCCCTGACCTTTAAATGTTTGGTTAGCTGCCACTTATCTTACATTGAGAAATGGCATTTCATTAAAAAAAAAATTTTTAATTGTGTTTCAATGTTTAATATTTGTTAAATTATTATAAAAAAAAAATTTTGTTAAATTTAAAAAAACATTTATAGTTTAGAAATTTGTTTAATTATTTTTAAAATTTAATTTGCTACAGTTATACACTTTGTACAGACTTCTTAAATATAAGTATTAATCTTGAAAATAAACACACAAATTTTCAAAAGGAAAAATATTTATTTCTTTCAAAATACAAAAAATATGTAAAGTGTATAAAAAAAATTTTAAGAAAAAAAAATTATTTACATTTATATTATATACTTTATTTTAACACAGAAAACTATACAGATATGTACACCAAAAATTCCATAATTGTAGGCTTATTTAGCAACTTTTGGAAATCGTGACATGTGTTCCTTTACTGCCACACTTGTTTCAGGCCTTTCAATTGGGGCAATGTTTCTCGGCATGAGTTTGTTTTTGGATTACCAAGAAGAAATTAGTGTACCCTCAACAATGCTAATCATGTCGGATAGCATAATGTAAAGATGTTCGTTATTCATGTTTTCAAAAACATTACGCACAACCCATTTTTTTCTACCTCTTGGAAATTCAAGATTTTTACGTTCAACAACAAATTCTTGTCCACTTTCATCTTTTTTTTTTGTCAGAGCGGGGTTTCGTACCACATTGTGATTGTGGCATAAAGCAGCCAATTTTGTCCTTGCTTCCATGGAATCAAATCTGTAATGAATTCTTTTGGGCCGATATTTAAGAATCATACTGTGGTATGTTTCAATAACCCCTGTCTGACAAAAAAAAGTTAGATGCTTTATGTCTTTATCCAATTGACTATCCAAGACAATTGTGGACAATGAATGAAATGCAGGTGTGTTTTTGCTTATCCAGGGAACAGGATGAGAATCCACACTGAGTGGATCGTGTAAGCATTTGTGCTGTACACCGTCAATTTCCCATTCATGAATATTTACTACATGATATAGTAGAGATTGCCAAAGCTCTCTGAAAAGCGCCTCTTCTCCCTCACAATGTCTACTACAAAAATAGAAATGCAGCAAAATGGGTCCAATCCATGGTAAAATTGCGCGGTTTATTTTTTTCTTTGAAATTTGCATCAATTTTCTTCGTATATTTTTCACGTAATGCCACATATCAAATTGATGGTTTATGTTTTTGTATTTTTCGTTTGTCGAAAGTAGTTTACGAATACCAGTGTGCCGATCCGTTCCCACAAATTGAACATCCAATCCATTGTCAATTATGCGATCTAAACATTTGGTAAATCCAAACTTCTCCATCGCAACAGAAGAAGTGGTCTGTGACACCTGCACTAGTTCAAAGTCCACAATTTTCTTTGAACTAAAATCCATGAACGTGTATGTAGAATACTTTGCTGAAAACCCTGGGCTATCACATTGCCCATCCCCTAACAAGAAGACTGGTTTTCCTAACAATTCCTCATTGACATTAGAAAGCATAGTTTGCCAACTATGGTCAATTGCTTTAAAAACAAATGCATTTTGTGATCTGTGGAAAGAAGTTTTTCCAAACATTTGTATTCCACAGAGATCAAACAT